>CM028129.1:552045000-561412500 GCA_016271365.2 Neoceratodus forsteri | reverse complement strand
AGGGCAGGATTTGGTGTCTTATTTTGGGACATGGGTACAATAGTCGCTACCTGATGAACTGGGTATTGAGCCTTAGGACATTGAGAGGGTACAGTCAACTGTCATGAGGCACACCTGTAAAATGGCACCACACATACCATTTTATTAATCCCCAAAGGAATGGAGAGAAGAGACACTATATTAAATCGGGCACAGCAAAACATTTTGATTGCAATTACAAACACTGATGTGAAAAAACTTTTCCCTGACTAGTCTTATGCCACAAGATCTAGATGAAAGCACTTTGATACAGTAAGACAGCAACTACGGGCTTCAGGAGTGGTTCACTCGCTTCTGGCCTCAACCTGCTCAAGAATTCATATTCAGTGGCAGAACGCATCAATTCAATCATCCTAAGGAGGCACAAAAGAAAGGGGACAGAATCACAGAGGAGTTTAATCGAGTACCACCAGATACTACAGCAGAGGGTGGAGAGGAACAAGTCATAATCATCTGATATAGTGACAAATTCACCTTGATGCACTCTGGTATTCCACCGGGACACCCAAATGGCTTTTATATTGTGCAGCTGTTAGCCGCAATATAGTTTATATAACTTGTATAGCCCGATGGCTTTGTCCTGTGGCGTAACCCAGAGCTCAGTCCTGTCACCCATGTTGTTCGCAGTATATATGTTGCCGTTGGGCAAAATCATTAGGGACATCAGGTGCAGTCAATGTGCTAAATAAGTGCTTGTCCGAGATTCGTACCTGATGCCATCGAGCTGGTTGAGGCTAAACCTAGAGAAAACTGAAGTACTAGTGGTCGAGTCCAGTTGGGGGTGGGTGGGAGTGGAAGCTACCGGGAGTCAGACTGGGCTTTGGATTTGCCCTTCTAGGTTACTAGCTTCTGCCAAGGTGAAAAATATGGGAGTCATTCTGGATGATGGGCTGAGACTGGAGGCTCAGGTATTGGCAGTGGTCTGGAGTGGCTTTTACCATGTATGGAATATTAGCCAGATTAACTCTTGTCCTTCCTGCTGACCTGGACATGCTGGAACATGCATTTGTGACTTTGAGGCTTGACCACTGCAACTCTCTATACCTTGAGGTCAATGGAGATATGCTGCGACACCTGCAGCTGCTGCAGAACGGGGCTGCCCAGCTACTAACAAGCCTTTCCAGGTCCTGTCAAGATGTCTTGCTGGTGCCTCACAATTTGTACTGGCTGCTGGTGAAGTGGCATATCTCCTTTAAAGTTAGTCTGCTAACCTGCAAGGCCCTACACGGGCTTGGCCAAGGCTACCTGTTAGGGCTCCTGCATCCTCACATACCTGTGTGTACTTTCCACTCCACCGAGGAAGACCTCCTGGTAGTCACTCAGGTGAGATTAAAATCATCTGGGGACCTGGCATTTAAAGTAGCAACCTTGGTCCACTGGAATTCCCCACCTAGGACTTTGAGGGAGGCCCCCTCAGTGAAGACATTTAAACAGGGTCTGAAAGCTTTTCTATTTATGCAGGCTTTTGACAATTGACTGGTTTTCACCATCTGTATAAATGCATTCTGCTACTGTTACTTTTGTCTAATTTTAGTGGGTACTGTTTAATGTATTGATGCATTTTAATATTTTTCGTATTTCACGTTTTGTAATGGCACCCTAAGCCTCCGGGGAAGGGTGCCACAAATAAAGACTACTACTACTTCTTGTATATAAATCTGTGTGTGTGTGTGTGGGTTATGTTATAAATGGTCATGTGGGAAATGTGATTTGGTTTTCCCTATGTGGTAGAAGGTTCCACCTATGTAGAGTGCCAGTGCGATCGGTCATTATGGCGCCAAGTGCATAGGTCGCTGTCATCTCTTTTAGCAGGGGGCTGTTCCCCCTGCACCCGTCCCTCATAATGATACCAACTCTGGGGGAGGGGAGCCTCGGGGAAGGAGTGGCAATTCTGGCATTTGGCGCTGTAATGTCTGTACTCAAGAGTGCCATAAGGGGTGGTAGAAACGATATGTTACAGGATCATCAAACCACATGGCAGTCAGTATGTCACTGACAGTCCGTTGCCTTCTTCCTTCTTCACTACAGGCTGCATTTTAGGTCCACATTTATTAAACATGCGCACCTTGGAACTCGCCTGCTCGAACACTAGCACTGGCACCGACTCTCTTCAACAAAAAGTACCCGACATATGCAACAGTTGGGTGACAGAGTTTAAACAGAAGTCCTGCTACTCATTTCCAAGCACTAACAATTAGTCGAGTGGTGGCCTTCATTAATCTCCAACTGGCCGTCATAATATATTAAACAGTAATGAAAACAGACTCCCATTCACTTCAACGAAGCACACCCCCGTGCTCTGCCTTGCTGTATGTCATAACGTGCCTGAGCACATGTATATGAAGAGGGAAGTGGAAGGGATCCTCTGTCCACCTTGGTGGGGCCGAACTATGATCTCTTCCAACTAAATAGTTGCCAAATGGGCTAACACTAACAAGCGGTATAACTTTTTTGGCATTAGGGCAACCAAGAGATGAAACGCATTACCCAAGGAATTGGTTAATCTCACTAACTTTGACACCTTTAAACTGAATCTTGATACATGGCTACATAGAAACATAGAAGTTGACGGCAGAAAAGGACCACAGGGCCCATCCAGTCTGCCCATTTCTTTTTTTACCTTATAAATGTGCCATCGGCCTTTGCTCTGTCAATGGCCTATCTATTCATACTCATCTGTATTGCTCCCTTGTGCCTATCCCATGCCTGTTTGAAGCCCTGCATTGTATTCATATCTACCACTTCCTGAGGTAGGCCATTCCAGGCATCCATCACCCTTTCTGTAAAAAAGAACTTCCTCACATTACCCCTTAATCAGCCTCCTTCTAATCTCATGCTGTGTCCTCTTGTCCTGCTATTTTTCTTATACTGAAACATGTTAGACTTCTTCACCTTATTAATGCCCATAAGGTGTTTGAATGTTTCGATCATATCACCTCTCTCCCTCCTTTGCTCTAGGGGGTGGGTGTGTGCGTATATCCGTTATTCTGTCCTCATATGTTTTCTGATGCAGTCCCTGCACCATTTTGTTGCCCTTCTCTGCTGCCTCAATTTGGTTAATGTCTTTTGTGAAGGTGTGGCCTCCAGTACGGCACGTAGTACTCCAGATGTGGCCTAACCAGTGACTTGTAAAGAGGGATTATTACCTCCCTCTTCCAACTTGTGATACCCCTACTAATACACCCTACGCCAATATTATTTTCCAAATTAATGTCCCACATTTGTGGGGGACAATCATGATAGACCATATGCCTTCTTTTGTCCTACAAAATCCAGTAAATAGAGGCTGCACATAAAATTCTAAAAATGCCAAAAAAAAAAAAAAAAAGGACTATGATTGGCATAAGGTACCACATCTTGTAAGTGGTACCTGAAGATCGGACAATCCCTTTAACTGATACTAAAGCTAAAATGTTTGTTGCTGCATGTAATGTACATGTACTGGCAATAGTGTATGAGACTGTAATGCTACCTGGCATGTTTTATTTAAGCAATAAGCCACGAAAGTGCGGATTATGCTGAGATTTACCCATGGCTGGCATGGTTTGGCCACTTGAGGTCAAGAGGTTGAGTAAAGCCATGGTAACCCAGCATAACTTCACACCCAGGAGTGGTCTGAAAAGCGATTACCATGTCCACCTTCATTTTTAAAACGCACAAAAAAAAAAAAAAATTAAATATACACACACACACACAGTTTTTTGTTTTACTTGGGTTCACCAGGACATAACCCAGATAGACCATCTTAAGGTAGCTGGTTCATTCCACTGGGGTGTCAAACAGATGAGGCATACTGATGAGCCCTGGTAGGACGAAACACGTGTCTATGTCTTATGTTGGCAGCCTTTGCAAACTGTGTGAGAGGCCTTTCGGCACCATGCATTTCTGCTTAAAGCTGAACCAGCATAATTTTCTGTGGTGATCTGCATATGCAGCCCATGATGCTTTGCATTGTGGGGACATGTGTGATGATATATATATAATTTTTATTCTTTTTTATTAAAATATCCCTCCTTGTTAGGTTAAATAGTCCGCCTGGAGCCAGAGTACCATTTAGCTGGTGTCAGCAAGAGGCAGAGAGAAACGGAAGATTGTTGTGTGTGTGTGTGTGTATATATATATATATACACATATACACATATACATATATACATATATACACACACACACACACACACACACACACCCACACACCCACACACACCACATATATACGTATACACACACACCCACCTTCTCCCCACCCCCAGTGACAGCACTAACACGCACCAAAAGGGCAAAAGTTGCATCCTTTCTGAAACTGACACTCCTTTCCTTTGCCAGTGGGTCCACATTGATGCACCTACTCTATAAGAATATGTAAAGGAAGGGAACGTGAACTGTTCAAAATCTGCCACTGATTATGTTTTGACCCAGTAGGTTCCTCTTTAGACCCTCATTTTTTACACCAGTGGGTCCAAGTCGACCTATGTTTTAAACTTCCCCAGCGCTGTCACTGCCCCCCCCCCCGATAGGGGGAAAGGCAGCATGGCAACAATGTTTTCGTAGGACGCAATCCAGCTGTGAGCAATAAAATCTGTATTTTCATGGACGTGGGCACTCTCTCTCGTGCTTGTGGTTCGTGGAAACAAAAAAGCAATCAAAAAAAAAAAATGCTCGCTCTTCCCGTGTGCTAGCCTGCTGTTTGCCGACAGGAACATGGTGTTTGATGTCTTTTTAGTGGCTTGTTTCTGTCCAGCCAATCTGTCAGCACTGAAAGGCTGCCCTCAGGGTCGATTTTTCCGGGTTACAGTGCTTTTCCAGTTGGGAGGTAACCCTACAAAGTGACGCTCCCACTCAAAATGTTTTTGTTAGTTTTTTCTGTTTACTTTTAATCAGTGTAATTACTGTTATTTGGACAGAAGATTAAGCCATAGGACACCAGATTACCGTTGATGTACAATGGAGCAGAGCTGCGGAGACAATAGGGACGGAGCAGACAGAGTGAACACTATGGGGAGCTAGGAGACTGAAAAAAAAAACAGAAGCTAGGTAATCGGGTCAAAATTAAGTTTTTCAGCCACCGGCCAGCAGGGCTAGTGACTGAGAAAATCTACTAGCCACAGAGACTTTTCCACTGGCCTGGCTGGTTTACTTATTGAAATGTTGCTTTTTCCAATACAAGCCCGCAGGGCTAGTTAAAGGAAAATCTTACTAGCCAGATATAAAATATACCAGCATTTGGCTACCGGGCCAGTGCCAATTTTGACCCATTACAGTAACGAATGTAACATTTTAATTTGGCATACTGAAACTGTTGTAAATTGGTCCATCATGACCCCCTTCTCCAGCACAGATAGACACGATGGACCAGTGTTCCCACCCACATCGCCGCCCCTCGGTCAAGGTGCCACACTCCCGCCCTTGCCTCTCCTTCCGTCAGTCCCGTGAACCACTCAGAGGCTTCGCCTCTGCCTGCCAGCACACCCTCATCTGTACCAATCCTCCTTTCTCCAGCAATCCCACAGCGCTTCAGTAGCCAAGCAGCAGCACAGTCGTGGCAGGGGCACGTCGGTAGTCCTGCTCTGCAGCTCAGTTGTCCCTTTAGCGGTGATCTAAGATGGCAGATCTGTTTTGTATTTTCCGGGGGGGGGGGTCGTACTGATCTTGGCGAAGTGACTGGCACCTTTTCCCGTGGGTTATGCCAGCAGGATTTGCCATGGGTTAAAGGTGCCAGTCAGCCAATCAGGTTGCTGGATTCTCTGAGCCCACTGTATAATTAAAAGTGAACTCTAAGGTAAAAAAGGAATGCTCATTTTTATTTTGGCTATTTCTCAAAACGAAAGCACTGGCTACCGAACGGGCACGAAAGACCGTTAGGCCTATTCTGCTGGCTTTTAGTATTTTGGCAACAGAGAATATCAATTACTGCTGAAATGCCCAAAGGCGACCTGCTACAAATATTTCTCATCCCCTAGTTCAGAAATTCTCCATAAATGTGAGACCTCACCCCAGAAATATACTTTGCCTATCAGAAACCCCTTGTACAGAAACATTAAAGGGGGCATCTTAAAATCTCCAGAGATTCCACTAAGCCCATAGTAAGGGTCCCAACACCCCTTACTTTTGCCAGAGGCAGGATCAGTGCCCCCCCCCCCCAAAAAAAATCAAAGTAGTCAAAAATAATGAGACTATCGATGTCTCAGCTTATTCCATGATACTAATTTTCCAAATATATTAAAGAATCTAAATATTCTTTTGTAAGACGGTAATGTGGTATTTTACCAAATGGGGTTCTTAGAAATTGAGTAGAACCCTTGATAACGTGTGTGTGTGTGGTCGTCTTGAATGTTTAAAAATTAAAAAGTCTACCAAAGCTCTGACTTCTCCCTGGAGAAAAGGTTTTCAGAATAATGATTATATCTTGCTGCCCTAGTAGAATGCCCTCCATTTTCATAAAGTGATAGGTTTTGTCAATTTACAAATAAAGAATGAAGAGCTTGTCTGTTAGCCTGGCTCTAATCCAGCAATGCTAATGTGATTCTCCCTCCATTTATCATCCCCAGCACTTCCTGAACCTCAACACCCACTTAGCTTCACCGGTATCTTTAGGTGCCCAAGATCAAAAACTCTGTCTCAGCCCTTCTAGAGGGATACCAAAGGCTTAAATGATGCAAGCACCCCACGAGTGTCCCCAAGTGGTAAACCTTAAATATACTCACAAAATAAAACTTAGTTCAATACTACACGCTGGATGCCTCATGAGACAGAACATCTTGGTTTTATTAATGTCAGGGGGAACAGCAGTCATATAATTCTACAAGATCATTCACAGGAACATAGCCAATGTCAGTGAAAAAAGGCCACTGGTCCATTCAGTCTGCCCAGTTTTACCTGACTCTACCCTGTGACTCATTGTCCAGACAGTGTTTTTGCACCCCCCCCCCCTGCTCTCTCTGCCTTACTGCTACAGCCTTGAGAAACTATTAAGACCGTTACTCTGTGTCAGTTGTGCTTGAAACCATTTATGTTTTTGCACACACCACTTCTGCTGGTGAACTGTTCCACAGATTAACCACTCTCTCTGTAAGCAACACCGTGTGATACCTGGTGACTCTGTGCTAAACGTTTGATTCCTAACATGTACCTGCGGTAACTACTGTATATTGATACCTATGTATGTATTCTCTGTAACTAATTCCGGATCGCCCCTGAAAAGGGGACCTCTGGTCTCAGTGGGCTTACCCAGTTACCAAAATCTAAATAAATAAAACACATTCTAGCATCCCTCCTGAATCCCACCCACACCCAGCTTACATTCATGTCCCCTTGTTTTTGACCTGCCATTCCCGCTAAACAGTTTCTCTTAGTTTAATATATTTTTTATTCCTTTCAGTAACTTGAAGGTCCCCATCATGCCCCCCTCTCCCTTCAGGCATCCTGCAGTTCATGTTCAGTACCCTAAGCCAAGACTCATAGAATCTGCCCCGTTAGCCCTGAATCATTTTGGTTACTCTACCCTGCGTGTATCCAGCCTATCTGGCTTTCCTCAGCTGAGGACTCCTGAACTAGCACAGTACTCCAGATGAAGTCTCGCCAGTGATCTACAGAGGTAGCATTACTTCTTTCCTCCTGCTACAGAAATCCCTACCAATACACCCCAACCTTCTGGTTGCCTTGATGTAAGCCTTGTTACATTGGCTAGGTTTGTTTTAGAGTCACATATGATGCTATTCAAACCCTGTTCATTCACTCCCTCAATTCATGTGCAGAGACACACACACACACACACACACACACACACACACACACTGTGTTTCAGAGTTTCTGTAAAACCACTGTCAGAAATAGAGCTGCTATGCCCAAAGCATGACATCAGAACATTCATGATTCATCACTATCAGGAATGAAAATAATGGGGAGGGAAAAAAAAGTCACAATCTGAAGGAAAGGGATTCGTCTTCTATAGCACACGGGGCCAAAAGAGTCAGTGTCACATGACACCAGCCAAATAATGCTGAATATTTTTTTTTTTTTTTTTTTTTGTTTTACCAGTTTCCTATGAAAAAACCAAAGCACTCAGTCACAGAAATGACAAATCTATATGCTGGGTACTATAAACTGCCTTTTGATGTTCCAACTGCTCTGACCAAGATTTGTTAATCCATATGAGGGAAATCAGACACACACGCACACCTCCCACACCACTTCTCGGTCCGATTTTAAAACTGCCAAGTCTCCAATCTCACACACCAAAAGGGTGGATTCATGAAGGCAGTCACCCACCTCAAGTCGATTCTAGTCTTCACCCATTTCAAAGACAGGGCCTCATACAGGTATGTCTCGATTCGAAACCTCTGAAGTTAACACCTCCACCCCTACCACCACCACCACGGAAGTCACAATTCCGCACTGTCTCTCATTCAGGGTTAACAGCTGTATTCACTCCAACTTCGATTAATATTTAAACACTATCAAACCCACTTAGCACAACACAGTTTATTGCACATGACACAAATTATATGCTCTACTTCCAAGCTGCTGATCTCTGAATGCAGGCTGTGACTGACTCCCCCTTTTATCTCTCGCCTTACTGGATTAATATACAGGCAGATGTATCCAATCCTTTTAGACCAGTAAATTACGAACACTGTTTAGCTCTCCCTGGTGGATATCGATTTTAAATGTGGGAGGACAAACACCCTTAACTTCAAGACTGAAAATAAGAGCCCTTGTGAGAAATTCAAGTCATATTTCTCACTTTAAAGGGGACTTCACTACAGTTTAATCAGATTCCAAACCTCAACTTGACAAAAGTTAGTCAAACACAGGTGGCACATAAAGTTAATTAACTTTTTCTCCTGTTACATTACAATCTGTAGTAAAATGTATTTATTTTTTTTGGGTGAGTGGTACAATCTGTTTTTTTTTTGTTTTTTTTTTTACCAAAATTGCTCTGCCCAAAACTGGGTGATGCAAGACAGCAACACAAACTAATAAAAATAAGATTCTGCTCTGGGAAGTAGCTCCAGATTTACATACTGTGACAAACCCACCTGTACATGTCTTAACCTCTCTCCCAACCAGTTGCCACAGATCTTCACCCATGTTTGCCCCTTACCATGTCCTTGCGCCCACACTCGACCCTCTGCAAAGGTGACATACCCCAAACACCTGGACCTTCTGAGCCCAGTCAATAATCCCCCTGGATCAAGCTGAGGTTGAATACTTGAACCCCAGGTGATGTGTGGGTTCTGTCTTATCAAACTTCATTCCACTCCAAGCCTGCCCAGTGGCGCAGAGGGGGCTGCGCTGGCCGCCTTCACTCGCTGTGTCGGCGACCCAGGTTCAGATGCAGATTCGGCCGCCGGGAGCCAACGGGGAGGTAAGAACAGGATTGAGTAGCCATGGGGCAGCTCTCCACTCGGGTTGGTTGTTGCTCCTCATAGTTCTGGCCACGGTGAAGAGGTCCGTGACTAGTATAGGTGGAAGGAGCGGTAAGTCATGGGAGGGTGTTTCAAGCCACGGCATGCAACTGCATTTACATGTGTGCATGTACAGAACAGGGATGAGCAAAAACAGGGAAAAATACAGAGCAAAAAACTTTACCCACTCCTTTCCTGACACGCCTCTGAGGAAGACCTAGTGGGTATGGGGGTAGTTACGCGCAGTGTCACTAAGCTTAGAGAATAAAACAGCTTTATTTCAAATTTGAAAAGCTTTTTTGGCTTATTTCTTCCTGTGAGTGCATCCACCTAATTAACTGTGATTTACCCGGGCTGGCAGCCCATGGATGCACCGACTGTCCATATCCAGTGCGCGCTTTTTTTTTTTTTACTTCAATTAATCACTCCACTCCTTTCCTATCAGACAAGAATGTGTTTTTCAAATTACTTAAAGGGACACTGTCAACCTGTTTTTCATCATATTATTTCTAGCTGAAACCCCACATTTTATGATTGCTCACCCTCTCCAAAATTCATTTATGTTGCTGTTTGCTTTGTCTGTATCCTTGCTTACTAGAAATGAAATGCATAGCAATGCATATTTATAAACAACCATGCTTTTGTTTTCAATCCTGGTTCTGTTCTTACTGCACGCTTCCTGAGCATAAGAAACACACATAAACAGTGCAGTCACTCAAAAGGCAGTAGCCTCCTAATCTCCCAATGCATCATGAGGGGCTAGACTGTTTTGTGGGTGTTCCCAAGTCCAGGAAAGATGCATCTGGAGTTGATCAAGGAATTTAAACAAACCTATTTTGGTGTGGTAACACCAGTATGTTGGGCAGTTCGTTTTTCACTTTTTTTAAAGAAAATAAGAGTCAAACTCAAACTACTAG
Source organism: Neoceratodus forsteri (assembly GCA_016271365.2). Classification (NCBI taxonomy): domain Eukaryota; kingdom Metazoa; phylum Chordata; order Ceratodontiformes; family Ceratodontidae; genus Neoceratodus; species Neoceratodus forsteri. The sequence continues at coordinate 561,402,140 of CM028129.1, read as the reverse complement.
CTACATCAACAACCTTTACAGAATTCTGGCAACCATAAATATGTTTTTTAAACTAGAGACACTTTAAGACCTAAGGGGGTTGACAGTATCCCTTTAAACTACATTAAGTGTGCATCTTTGGAATGATGGTTACCCCAGAAATTCACAAACTATACCCCTTTTATTAAAATGCAGTCTGTACATTGTGCTAAAAAAGAACTATTTTATTTACACAATATATTTAGACATTGGCCAAAATAAAACAAACGTGCTTACAGAAGAAAACACTGAAAGTAACATGTTAAACCATAAAAATGCAAACTTTTTTTATTTTAAACCAGGAGAGATGCACTAAACTGAAAGCTTGTTTACAGGTGTGACCTGGGAGCACAAGGAAGTTAAGTGACTTGCTCAGGGTCACACAGTATGCAAGTGAGGGCTGTGGGATTCAAACCCAGATCTCCAGGTTTGCAGCTCAGAGCCTTAAACCGCTGGGCTGTACTGCCTCCTAGCTTTCCTACAGCTAGGTCAAACTTACAGGTGAAGATATTGAAATAGTACAGATTCTTGTCTTCAAAGAACTTCAGCCACATCAGAGTCCCCCCCCCTTCCAGTCTCATACATAGGTGTCTAGAGATTAGGTTTTCTTGAGGGGGGCTCAAAACTATTGGCCTAAACAGTGAACCTATTTTTAGACTACCCTATCTGGGGGGGCGCTCTCGAGCCTGGAAACCCCCCCCCAAACTCTACACCGTACCATCAGTCAGCCTACTGCACTACACACTGACCCCCTTCACCCTGGCTCACAGTGAGGTCCCCCTTTTTATAGAAGGAACTCCGTGTCTCAGCATACGTTTGTACCTTTCTCATTAGGGCATGTTTCTCGCAAATTTGTTTGTAAACAGGACATACAGGCTTTTGCTGGAAACCAGATCCTCACTAGGTTCCCATCACTGGGAAAAATCTCAGTTTCCATGTTTTATTAACAAACAAATATACTCAGATAGCCCTCCAATTTACTATGCTTTTGGCATCAAATGTTCAACGGTTTCGCTATCCCAGGTTGACACCCTGCCAGTAGACCCTCAGAATGAGATAAAGTTTATTACCCAAATGACCATCCTTGTACACCCTGAGATAAACAGCAGGACTATTCGACCACATGTGCAAACTTGCAGAATTTGACCTGGCTAACCTCCCAGTATTTTGTGGGACTCTTCAACCAGTCTGTAAATCATTCTGTTGAAACATTACTATACATTTATGCCACATGTATCTCTTGTGACAAAATTTTATTTTTCCAGAGCATCTTTCATACAAAGTATCTGATGGGTTAGTAACTCCTATAAACAGACACAAAAGGCAGACCAGTTTCCTTTAACTGCAAATTCTCAGCAGCCTTCATACTGCTGATTCTGATCCCCCCTCCTCCTCCTCCCATCACTTCATTGTCAAAATACAACAAACAACCAGCAAACTATTGAGAATATTGTGTGTATGTGTGTGTATATATATATATATATATACATACATATACACACACACACACACACACACACATACATATATACACACACACGGACATATTATATATCTGCAATATATATTTTCTGTATTCTTTGATTATGTGCCTTATGTTGCTACTTGTGTAACTTGCACTGCTGGCCCCATGGCTTCATTGTAAGGTGCATCTGGTCAAGTAATGGTGACTGGTTAATAGATTAAAATGGGAAAGCAAACCTTTCTCAGAAACTAAAGTGATGCAAAAGCTAAACAAATGGACTGGTTTCAGTAAAAAGCCCTGGGGCCGGGATATGGGGGCAGCTGAATGTAGTCCACATGCACAAAACGTACAATGTGTAAATTAAGCAGAAACACAACTGTAAAGGGCTGCATTGAGTCCCCAAATCCCACCCCTGCGCAGGTGTAGCCAGGCGGCGGAGTTGAAACACAATAAGCCAATGACAAACTGAAACTGCCAACCAGAACCACACACCGAAACACAAACAGAATCCCACACACTTAACGCTCTCAGTAACGAAAAGGTAAAAAAAAAGTTTCCAAAAGGTAAATATAATTGTCCAAAAAAGTCGCGCGAGTAACTTGGTCAGTACTGATGTCCGTGTTGTTACCCCCACCACGCAGTGTGTACCCCCTGCCACATGCCACTTTGCCCCTCACTGACTGTCCTGCTGTAGACTGGGCATCACATTTTACTCTTCTATGTGACTCTCCTTGCCCATTTGCCCCTCTATATGTGCCACTTCTGGCTCAAGCTCTGTGCCTCTTTGCCCTGACTGTGATGCCAGCTTTGCCCCTCACTATGCGACCCCGCTTGAGACAGAGGTACTCCCATGATACTCACCGGGCAGCACAGACGGGTTCCGGCGTCGGGAGCAGCTCAGTGTTAAAGGGGTCTTCTCTCTCGCAGGGCTGTTAGTCCGTCTGCCCTCCCGTCGTCCGTTTCTTCCTGCAGTCAGTTACAGTACCTACACCTTGCTCTTGTTCCCTCTCCCTCTCAATGCGGTGAGCTAGTCCTCGGCAGGAAGGGATGTCCTGACTCCGCCTCTCCTGGTAGAGGGGCGGGGTACGAGTAGACCCGTCTTCACGCCCAGGCCGTGAGGTAGGCGACGTCACGCCGAGTATGGCGGGACGGGCCAAGCTCCACCTTTCCTAGAGGAGGAAAAAGAGAGGGAGAGGGGAATGGCTGGCTCCGCCTCCACTCCCAGGGAGGGGTGGCCGTTTAGGTTACAGCACGCCGTTGCAGCTCTACTTAAGGGGGCGGGGCTTGGTCTGCCGTTGCTCTGCCTCCTCACTACTGCTGCCCGACGAACAGAATGTTCGACCACTGGCGGCAATAGCACCGCTTTCACCACCCCACTGCCATCCTTCCCGTAGCTCCCAGCCCGCCCCTTCCTCCCTCCGCAAGATACACACACCACAGCCGAGCACCCCGCCGCGCGCCTGTACTTCGTTTCGGCCTTTGGGACAACAGGGCCCAGCCGCACGCGACGGATACAGAGGTACTCGCAGGGGTTGCGGATCTCTCTCTTCCTTTAGTTACGCAGCGTAACACAGCCACGGTAGGAGGTGGTGCGAGTTGTCCTTCGCGTCACACTTCCCGTTAAGCGGCAGATCAGGAATAGTACCCCCCCTTTCTTGTTTCCCCTTCCTCTCCCCCTTCCCTCTGGACTATAGTTATTGCATATGTGTATTGTGTCCACGCGCAAGACCGATGCTACGTCAGTAAGCAACAACAGAATTCCGCGAGGAAGACTGCCCCGGCTCCCCTCCTCCCGCTGCCGACCGAAGGCGGGACAGACGACGTCACAGGCACTGACACTACAAAGATTTAGGAATGGAGCGCAGCGCTCACATGTGGTTATAACAACATGACTTACAACGAAAGTACTGGAATTGATGGGGAGAGTGATGGTTGTCATCAGGGTGCAGGAGACTGTCACGAGAGAAGGGAGTGAAGGAAGGACCTTGACGAAGCTCTGGTTGAGGGAAGCGCCGGGAAATTGTGATGGTCCGAAGTTCCGAACGGTGTATGCTGTGGTGTATTTACTGTTGAATGTTCACTGCACCACTAATCATGGGCTGTAATGTTGGCCAATAAAGCAGAATTGACATTTCATAATTTTGACTTCATTGTGAATTCTTGTCTGCTGTTCTTGCGTCAGTTGACGCAGCAGCGGCTCTAGCCACAAATGGTTACCAGGGCACAGCCGGGGCACAACAGATGGTAGCCAGGGCACTTATATATTGTTACTATGGGGGAATCTCTGCACCAACTGGGGCACAGCATTTTTTTTTACCAGGGCGCAGGCCCTGGTGTAGAGCTGCCACTGAGTTCACATCCACAGTTTTGTTTGGGAGAGTTTCGGGCTGTCCACTGGTCTCAACATCGCCAGCGCTCTTTAGTTAGAAAGAAGGCTGATAGTGACACTTTGAGAAGAGGAGCTGAGATAGGAGTGATGGGTGAAGGCAGTTATGCAAGCAATAACACGCTCCGAGGTGTGGGTTATCGCCTGATAAGAGCACGCAGGGTGTACTAAGGCACGAGGCACTTGCACCAAGTGCCTTATGCCCCTGGTGTTTTATCAGGGCTATAACCCACACCTTGAGTGTGTTATTACAGTCATAAAATGGGGCCCCGTGTAATTAATGGGTAAAATAATAAATAAAGGAGTCAGAAATATATATAAAAAAAAGGTTTCAATATCTCAGTAAAAAAATAGTCCCCCTAATAAGTCACTTTAAAAAATGTTTCATTGGCAGCACAGGGTTCTTCTGTATTCCTGAGGTTAACTATCACTATTGATTTTAGGACTCCTTTTCACGTTCTTTTTTTTTTTTTTGTGTGTGTGTGTGGTCCAGTCCTTTCCCTAACAGGCAGCATGTGCTTTCAATCACAGCTGCCACAGGGTCTGTCTATGTTGCTGCTTCTCAGTTCGTCTAGCCAATTCAAGCTCCATTCCTGCTCTGAGTGCGAGAGGTAAAAAATGTAACAGAAAGCAAGGCAAGCACAACAGGACAAGGTGAAAGATGGCTTTATTAACATGCAGAATACAGTCAACCACCCATCAGCTCAGGCTGTACCTTTACCGATTTCGAATTAACACCCATCTTCAGCAGGATTAATAAAGCTGTTTTTCACCTTGTCCTGTTGTGTGGTGGTTTGCCTCAGAAATAAGGAGTGCATATTTTAAGGAGTTTTAAAAAAACGAAGGTAGTGCAGTTGCCAGGAGTATCTGGAGCGAACGTGTACCTTACCAGCCACCGCGAGTGAGCGTGTCCATTAGCGGCCACCATACACTACCGTTTCCTCCCTAGTGTCATCGTGTAAAAATGAAGTAGTTTTTCTTTGCGGCTAATAATTTTCGGCTCCAGTTTTTATTTTTGCAGTCTTGAGGCTGGGATTTACACGATAAAGTTAGGACAGCAGTCTAGAGATTTCTGGTAAAGGGACCAAAACGTGGAAATACACTGACAGAATTCTCGGTGAGTAGATAAAGTGGCATATTTATGGCATGTGTATGAAGGGACCTTGTTTATCTTGGAGTGGCATGTATGGTGCTGTTACAAGGCTTCAGTGTTAGGTGGAGAAAAGTGGTTATTTTTGTTGTTACAGTTTATGTCAATGACAATAGCATTTCCTGCTAGTGTTTCACTGAGCTGTGCAAGTCGATTTTTTTTTTTTTGGTTTGTTTGTTTAGTATTGGCACAGCTCAGTGATTCGCTGCTGTTATGTGCCCTCTGGGTAGGTGGTAGTCCCAGTTCGCTACTATATCATCTGATAAGGACACGGCTCAGATGATGTAATAGCCAATCAGAAACCTGGATTTTTTAAGCCCATTTTATAAACTACTATAAGACGCTTCTACAACGTTTATAATATAGACCACCCAGTAATTGTAGTGTAGATCACGTATAGTGCAAAGTAAGACTGTTCACAGGGCTGATTTTTGATATTTGGATCTGTATTTGTTTACCAAATATTTCTTTTTTTATTTCGGACTTGTTTCTATTGTTAAGGACACAACCAATGATTTGAGACGTTTCAAGAAAATATGCAATTCTGTAATGAGCAGTGGTAGTTACAGATGTTTTATATTTGCCTAAACCAAGTTTTAATACTGCTTTATGTGGTCTAACATAAATATTTTGAAGTGTATGTGTAAAAAAAAAAAAGTCAGTATTTGTATTTCTCCCAAATACTGTAGTATTTGCTTTGCACAGTTCTAGTACACGGTATTTTAAAGTAGCAGTATTTGTCAGTCACCATATAGTTTTTTTCAGCAATAAGTAGTCTGGGCAACAAGCTCCCTGAACTGGTGGCCTTGATGGGAGAGGGATGCCTGGATATCGTAGCAGTCACAGAAACATGGTACACCGAGAACCACGACTGGGATGTTAACATGCCAGGGTACATAACCTACAGGAAAAACAGGGAGGGGAGAAGAGAGGGAGGAGTAGCTCGCTATGTAAAGGAAGGGATGAAAGCAACTGAACAAGAAAGTAAACAGGGAGGAGAGGAGGCACTGTGGGTCACCTTAGAGACAAAATGGTACTACAATCCGCGCAGGGATTGTATACAGACCCCCATGTCAGGGGGAGAGAATGGACAAGGATATGATAGAAGGCATTCTTAGGATGGCAGAGAAAGGGGAGATACCATTGATGGGAGACCTGAATATGCCAGATGTTAACTGGAGCACATTTGCTGCAGCCACATCCAAGCGCAGGGCCATTCTCGATGCCTTACAGGTGGCATGCCTCAGACAGCTAGTTTCGGAACCCACTCGTGAGGTCTCAATCTTAGACCTCGTACTCTCAAATGGGGACAGTGAGAAGATCTCAGATCTAGAAGTGGGTTGCCATCTGGGAACATGTGACCATCAAACAGTGTGTTTCATGATAAACTCAGCTACAGAGCCAAGCCATACAAAAGTGAGGGTACTGGACTTAAGGAGGGCTGACTTTGGCAAGATGGGAGAGTGCCTTAGAAAAGCACTAGCAAACAGGCTAGAAGGAGGGGTGGAGCAACAATGGGAAACATCAAAACTGCTGTCACAGAGGCAACAAGCATTTGTGTGAAGCAAATCAACACGAAAGAAAAAGCCACTCTGGTTCTCAAAAGAGGTGGTGGGGAAAGTCAGGGAGAAAAAGATAGCATTCAGGAAGTATAAGGAAACACAGAAGGAGCAGGACGGAGAGCTGTACCAGTTAAGGCAGAAGGAAGCAGGGAGGGAAGTCAGAATAGCAAAGGCCCAAGGAAAAGATAGCCAACTCGGTTAAGAAGGGGGATAAAACCTTTTATAGGTACAGTAGGGAACGTAGAAAGACAAAGGGAGGGGTAGTGAGGCTGAATAGAATGGACGGTGGGTGGGAAGAGAGGGACAGTGAAAAGGCAGGGATACTGAACAAATATTTTTGCTCAGTATTCACAAAAGAGGAGGGGGAGTTGCCTAATCCAGTTAACAGAAGCACTCTTGATAGGGGGGTCGATCCCAGTCCTTTCACGGAAGAAAGGGTTCTGGAAGAACTCCTAAAATGGAAGGTGGACAAAGCAATGGGGCCTGATGGAATTCACCCCAGAATTCTAAAAGAATTAAGGGGAGAACTAGTGAAAGCATTGACTACCCTTTTTTTTTTTTTGAACTTCAAGTTTATTGTTTACTTGCACAGACATTCCATTCAGTTTACATTTACTACAAAATGACAGATTGCTAAATATATTGAGTTCTCTTTGTTGTAACTCTTGTAACAACAAAATCAGTCACTGAGTTTATCTTTCTCTTTTTTCTTTGTCTAGGTCTCCAGGAGGTTCAGGTCCCCTACAGAGTGGTTGTCCAGACATGTCTAATGTTCTCAATATAGTACCTGCTCTCAGATCTATCACCCATATAGACCATCTGTCAAAATTATATTTTCTGTGCATTAATGGCATACAATTTTTATGTCTGTAACAGTTTCTTCAAACTTAAAAACATTGTAACTTATAAACTTCATTGCTGGCTGGCTGGTTTTACAGGGCACGAGCAATATGCTCTCTGTTTAATTGCTTGTATTACATGTGAGCTTGTTGGAATAGCACTGAAATACCTTCGCTGTTCTCAATCAGTTGCATAAAGGGTAGCCAGACCCCGTTAAACTTATCTCTCTGTAAACATAAACGTGCTGTGATTCTTTCTACTCTTTCTATTCCCTTTACTATATCTACCCATTCTTTCAATGTGGGTGGAGTGGGGTTCAGCCATTTCTTAGTGATAGCCTTAATGGCCACTGCCAGTAGTATCCCTGAGAAACTCTTTACCCTATTTGAAATTTTTTTCTTAATGGGTATCCCTAGAACTAGATGTTCAAAACCAAGATGGTCCAAGCAGCTCATCAGTTTACTGTAGTGTTCCCTTATCTCCGACCAAAAGGTAAGTAGCTTAGGACACCCCCAGAATATGTGATATGGGTTACCAACCATTCCGCACCCCCTCCAACAAAGGTCCGAAGTGGTAGTTCCATAGTACTTAGTTCTAGTCAGGATGATGAAATATTTGTTGATCACTTTCCATCTAAATTCCTTCCACAGGCTAGAGGCTGATGTTTTAAAAACCCCTTCCCAAATCAGTTGCCATTGTTTCCGATCTAATTGTGTTAGTGCTTCCTCATGCCATGTTGTTTGGCACTTCAAATTTTCCACAGTTGTAGAGCTTTGGAAGGCCTCAACTAATTGTGAAATTAGGTGCTTTTCCTCTGTGTTTTCTGCAGCTCTCAATATAAGCGCTACTATTTGGTGAGGGTCTTGTTCTTTTTCCAGATTGTTTCCCTGAGTTAAGAAAGAGACCACCCGAAGATACCTAAAAAAATGGGTATTCGGGACTTGGTATTCATTTTGTATTTCTTGAAAGGTTTTTAATTTCCCCAGTATTTGAAACTGTCTAAAGTAAACTAACCCCAGGGGTGTCTATTTCTAAAATGCATCATCTAATCTCAGTGGAGTGAACAGGGCACGTGAAGTTATCTTTGACTTCCCCGAAAAGGAATATTCCAGTTTAAGCTTACTCTTTACTATACCCCAAATTCTGTATGTTTGTGTTTGCCATGGGTTATTTGATTTGTAGAAGATTAGTTTAGCTGGGGGGTTGTCAAAGTCAAACAGAGGATTAGCCATTGGAATAGATCTGATTTCCATTTCTTTCCAGACATGGTTATCTTTTTTTGACCAATAAGTTACCCAAGCTGTTAGTTGGGCCATTAAATAATAGGTTTTTAGGTTAGGCAAGCCTAGTCCCCTTGTACATTCGGTTGCGTCAAGTTGGTCCATGCTATCCTGGCTTTATGTTTTCCCCATAAACTGTTGAAGGGCTGTATTAATTTTTTTCCATTCTGACGCCGGGATGTGCAGAGGAAGGGAGCTAAACAAAAACCAAAATCGGGGGAGGACATTCATACGCACTGTCTCAACTCTACCTATTAACGTCAAAGGCAAAACCTCCCATCTCTTTAGATCTGTAAATACTTGTAGGAGTTTCCTGTAATTACAATAGTATAGCCATTCTAATTGAGTAGGAATATAAATGCTCAGGTATCTAATACTAGTTTTCACCCATTTAAAGGGTATCATTTGAGTTGGGGACGAGGAGACAGGACCACTGACCTGTTAGACCTCCGTCTTGTCTATGTTTATTTTAAAACCGGAGATCTGGCCATAGGTCTCTAATATTTGCATTAACGTAGGAAAAGTCTGTTGAGCATTACCCAAGTAAATCATTGTATTGTCCGCATACAATGATATTTTATTTTCTATTCTTTATACTTTTGGATGTGAAAGGATCTGTTCTGCCAAGGGTTCAATATTCAATGCAAACAGTAAAGGCGAAAGGGGACATCCTTGTCTTACGCCTCTCTGGACATCTAGTGCTCTTGAGATCGTACCGTTGACCTTTACTCTGGCCTGAGGGTTCTGGTATAGTGCCTCTATCCAGACCAGGAATTGGGGTCCAAATCTAATCAGTATGACTTTCAGAAAATCCCGTTGCAGATGATCGAACGCTTTCTCAGCATCGACTGAAATGGCAATTTGTTGTTTTTTTATGATTTTTACCGGATTGCAGGATGTTCAGGCAGCGTTGTATATTGTCCTGAATGTGCCTGTTCGGAACAAAACCAGCCTGATCCGGGTGTATCAGTTCCAGCAGGAATTTTATTCAGCCTAGAGGCCAACATTTTAGTGAATATCTTTGAGTCCACATTTAACAGGGATACGGGACGATAGAAGGAACAGATCTCTGGTGGTTTACCCTCCTTTGGTATTACCGCAATTATGGCACTGCGCCATGATTGTGGCAGATCATTTTTCTCCTTACATGTGGTAAATAGGTTGAACAGGATAGAGCTCAGGGATTTGCTAAACGTCTGATAAAATTCCGAGTTAAATCCATCAGAGCCTGGTGTTTTACCCTTTTTTAAGTTTTTTATGGTTTGTTTTATCTTCTGCTCAGTGATAGGAGCCTCCAATTGTGCCCTATTGACTTCACTTAACTGTGGGAGCTGTAGCTGACAGAGAAATGCTCTGATTTTTTTCTTGTGAATTTGTACCTATTTCCTCTGAGGTATACAGATTGGCGTAATATTTTTGAAAAGCTTCTGCTGTTTTTTTTTGTTTGTTTTTTTTTGGGTATAATTATTACTTGTATGACCATTCTCTTGGGTGTGTATATGTTTAACATATCTGTCTGCCTGTGCTTTATGTAACCTGAAAGCAAGTAGCCTTCCTGCTTTATTCCCATGTTCATAGTAGGACTGATTTAGATATCTAAGTCTCCCCGCTAACTGGGTGTCTAGGAGGATTTGTAGTTCTTTTCTAATTTGTTCCATTTGTTGCCAGGTGATTCATGACCCCTCCTTTTTATGCTTTATTTGTGGCTGCTGCAGTTGGTGTTCTAATTTCAACTGCACTGCCCTTCAAGTTTTTTTTGAGGCGGGGTGAGTAAGCTATAATCCGACCCCGGAGTACCGCCTTTAGGCTATCCCAGTACCATTTAATTCCTGTATTCTGTACTTTGTTAGTTTCTTTAAATTCTTGTATGTCTGACTCTTATTAGTTTGACAAACTCCTCTCTGCCAAGAAGTGAGGTGTTCATTCTCCACAGGGTTTCTCTGTCCCAGTCCTCCAATTGTAAATCCAAAACAACCGCTGCATGATTAGACACCAACTTGGGCTGTATAGAGCAGCTTTTAACTTTCTACAAATCTGCCTGACTGCATAAAAAATAGTCAATCCTCGAGTACAATTTTTTTTAGGGTTGGAATAAAATGTGTAGTCCCTGCCCATTGGGTTAAGTTCCCTCCATATATCAATCAGAGCCAACTGTTGCATATTCGCTCTGACCATTCTACTCATATTTTTATTAGTAGAAGAAATTTGTGATGATCTGTCTTTAGAGGGAGAAATCACACAGTTAAAATCCCCGCCCATCACTACCATCCCTTCCCCCAACCCCGAGACTTTCTGAAAAACGTTCCTATAAAAGGGCTGATCGTCCTTATTCGGGCCATGTACACTGATCAGATCTATTTTTTGGGAGTATATTTGCCCCAAGAGTGAGACAAATCTGCCATCTGGGGTACAGTCTTCTGCAGTAATTTCCAAAGGTATATTTTTTTAAGGAGAGTCACTACTTGCTTTTTTGCTCTGAGGGTGTGATGTACCCACCCAGGAGCGAACCAACTTCTGGTGTTCAACCTGAGAGTCTGGTTTCTTGCAAGAAGCAAACATCTGTATTAAGTTTTTTTAAGATAATGGAGAATTTTAGTACGTTTAGCGGGGGAGTTTATGTCTTGTACATTGAGTGAAATCACTTTAATATGGCTCATCTTATAGGTCAGGAGAACTTTGCTTACTTACTTCCATGGTTTTTTTCCCCCTAATGTTAACTTTATTTCTTTGCATCGTTTCAGTAAAGGTATATCCATCCATTTTCTTTTCTTTTCTTTTGCACTACCCTCTCATACCCTACACAGCTCAGCCAGTTATTAGAAACAAGGGCACAACAGGTGCCAGTGTAACCATTCTTAACTTTATAACTTGTTTCTCATTAGTATCAACAAATAAAAACAATTGTATTCTCCAAATTTGGGAACCAAAAAGGAAATGGGGAGGGGGAGGGAAGGGTGATCTGCAAGTGGGCGAAAAGAGGTCAAAGATTCGGAGAAGGAGGAATCACCAACTAAAGTAAGCAAAAGCTCCCATCCCGTTATTGAAAACCACCCCTAACTTTGACGGGGTTAACAAAATAAAACTTCAGTATTTTAATTTGTGTCCTTCCAAGGCAAAAGTCCATGCAGGCATGGATTTGATAGCAGTTGCTATAGTACCTGTTGATCTAAACAGGTCTGACTAGTAAGAGTCAGTGTAGATCTTATGTCACCTTCTCTGCCATGGTCCGTGTGGTGGAGGTTGGCATAGTGAGCAGTGTTAGGGCCTGTGACTGCAGCCTAGGAGCTAGGAAACACTGCTCCTGTGTTTGGCCATCCGATTCAACCGGTATCTCTAGATCTGCTGGAGCAGATGGAGGAAAGTCCTCCCCTTTAGATTATTATAACTGTGTTTCTCCCCAGGAGATCCATTCTTCTCAAAAGGTTAAGCAGAGTGAAGGGAGAAGGGAAAGCAAATGAGAACCCCACGTTTACATTGCCATCCCCCTCCCATCCCCAAGCATCATATGGCTGTTGACCCATATTATATTTTGTCCTTCTTAAGTCCTTACATAGTAAGTCTGCTAGGGTGCCATTATTAAGCGCTCTCCAGGATGTCTTAATGCTTGGCACATTTGGTGATACAGCCTACTCGAGGCGTTCAATATATGACTGTACCTGGAATCTTCATGATCCGGTGGGAAAAGTAGCTGCTGAGGTCCCTGGTTTTGTTGTGGAAACTTTTGTTTCTCTCGCTAGTATGTCTCTTAAGTCAGCCCCTAAGTGTGAAGGCCAGGAGATCGCTGTTTGCTGGTTACGCCGCAGTCGTCTTACTCTTCGCCATGCAACTTTCATGATATCTCTCTCCAGAGCTTCTGATTGCATTTCAGGGACAGGGATCCCCAGGTTTCTTAATGTAGAGGATGCCTCAAATAGAGACTCGGAACAGCCGCGGACCTTCATTGGTAAGGATCCTCAGATGCGCTGGATACTGCAGCTGTATTCTGACGTTTTTCTCCCTTGCCACTTGAATTATTTCTTTTACTTGCTTTCTTTTGTTGTTCAAGTGGTCGGAAAAGTCTTGATTGAAGAAAATCCTCTGCCCATCTATCTGGATCTCCTTTCTCTTCCAGGCTGTCTGGAGAATGAGTTGCCAATCCCTGTAATTAAGCATCTTGATTATTATTGAGCGGGGTTTAGCGTCTGTTCGTTGGGTTTCAGAAGAAGTGGTTTGTGCACTCTTTATGCAGTCAGAGATGTGGCTGAATCCAGCTTTAGTGCTGACTCTAAAACGTGGTGTATAAAATCCTCCATTGTGGGAAAAGAATCCTTCATTCCCTCTGGCACCCCATAAATTCGAAAATTATTACGCCGTGCTCTATTCTCTTGGTCATCTAGTTTTGCTTGCAATTCATGCTCCCTCATCAGTAAGTATAAGATGGCCTGATCTTGTTGGCTTGAGGAATCTACCAGGGAGCCTATTACTTGTTCTGACGCTGTAGTTCTTTTATCGATCTTGCGAAGGTCTGCGCATACATCAGCCATCGAGGATTCCACCCGATGAAGCGCTTTAATGATCCCATCAAGCTTGGCCATAACTGTGTGTGGCTCCAATAGTTCCAGGCTTTCCTCTGAGTTGGCCAAGCTCGCCACGGGAGAGGTGGGTCGAGAATCCAGCTGTGGGCCCCGTACCTTTTTCATGCCTATCATGGCTTTTATTTTTGCAGCCTGGGAACCCTTTCCTTTAATTTTGGATGTTGCCATCATTCAGGTTTTGGATTTAGCTATTGAGTCTTGTGGATTTGCTTTTTAATATGTTTTATTGAGCGGCTGTTTCCCATGCGACACGACTATGCAGCCATGCGGTTGGTGACGTCACCGGATGTCCTGACTACCCTTTTTAACAAATCATGGGAGGATGGTGTGGTACCTGAGGACTTGAGGAAGGTGGATGTGATTCCCCTTCACAAAAGTGGGACCAAGACTGAGGCAGGAAACTACAGACCTGTCAGTTTGACATCTATGGTAGGGAAAGTGATGGAATCACTTCTGAAGGAAAGAATTGTTGAGCACCTAGAGGCCAGTGGGGTACAGGACCCAAGGAAGCATGGGTTTACAACTTGAAGGTCATGTTAGATGAATCTAATTGATTTCTTTGATTGGGTGACCAAAGTAGTAGACCAGGGAGGGGCTGTGGACATGGCCCACCTAGACTTTAGCAAGGCATTTGACACAGTCCCACAAAAAGATTAATGGTCAAATTAATCAGTCTGGGAGTGGGTCCCAGGGTGGTAGCATGGGTATAACATTGGCTGGACAACAGGACACAGAGGGTAATTGTAAATGGAGTCCACCCTGAAGAAGGAGGGGTTACTAGTGGGGTACCGCAGGGTTCAGTACTGGGTCCAGTCCTTTTTAATGTCTTTATAAGTGACATTGCAGAGGGACTGGAAGGAAAAGTATGCCTCTTTGCAGATGACACAAAGATCTGCAACAGGGTTGATACACAAGGAGGCATGGAAAGGATGAGAAGGGACTTGGCAAGGTTGGAGGAATGGTCAGACGTATGGCAGCTTGGATTCAGTGCAAAATAATGCAGCTGGGAAACGAAAACTCAGGGGAAGATTACATAATGAGGGCGGTAACAACAAAAATGGAAAGGGACCTGGGGGTTGTCATATCAGATGATCTTAAGGTTAGCAAGCAATGTGAGAAGGCAGTAGGGAGGGCTGGGTTATACTGGGATGTATAAGGAGAGGCATCACCAGCAGAAAACAGGAAGTTGTTATCCCTCGGTACAGACAGTTGGTGAGACCCCATCTGGAGTACTGCGTCCAGTTCTGGAGACCCCATCTCCGCAAGGACATAGACAGGATAGAGGCAATCCAGAGGAGGGCAACTAAAATGGTGCAGGGTCTGCATGCGAAGCCCCATGAGGAGATACTAAAGGAGCTTAAAATGTATACCCTTGAGGATAGGAGAGACATGATATAAACTTTTACGTATCTCAAGGGAATTAAAGTCCAAGAGGGTAGCATCTTTCAGAAACAGAGATGTGCAAGAACAAGGTGACACAATTTAAAGATGGGGGGGGCGGTTCAGGGGCAATGTGAGGAAGTATTTTTTCACAGAGAGGGTGGTGGACACATGGAACAGCCTTCCTGAGGAGGTTGTGGGGTCTAAAACTGGGAGAATTCAAGAATACATGGGGCAGATATAAGGCAGTTCTTGTGGGGGTAAGAAGAAATAGGCTGTTGGTTACCAGGATCTGCAGCTTATCCTCTAGGTAGGGAAATGGGCAGACTAGGTGAGCCAAGCGGTCCTTATCTGCCGCCAAAGTCTATGTTTCTAATAATGTTTTTCTGGCAGAAGTATCAGGATACCCAAAGTTTCTGCTCCTATGACATGCCCGCCATGAAAAAATAAAATGTCCTGGTGAAGTGCTGTGCTGGTCACCATCAGAAATATGTGATAACACCATCATAACACAGCCACATTATTCTTTTCTTATTATTTTCTTATTCTTTTGATGAGCAGAAATCTGTCCAGGCTTACCTTGAAAGCCTACACTGTTTTCATGTCCACTGTCTTCACTGGTAGGGTGTTCCATAGGATCATCCCCTCTGGAAGAAGTGTTTCCTGATGTTATCCCTAAATTTATCACCTGTGAGTTTAAAGGCATGTCTCCACATCAAATTGGAGCACAGCAAATCAAACCATTCCATCTGCTTAACTTTAAGGGCACATTACATTATGCAGAAAACTGAGATGTTACCTCTTAGCCCCTTCTCCAGGGTGAACATGTTAAGAGCCCTCAGTCTCTCCTCATAGCTTTTATCTTCCATACCACAGATCATTTTGGTGGTCCTGCATTGCACCTTCTGTACTACCTCAGTGTTCTTTTTGTGATGGGTAGCCCAGAACTCTACAGGAATACTCCAGTTGATGTCTGACCAGGGCCTTGTAAAGTGGTAGGATTATGTTCCCTGCTGTGTTGGTCACTTCCCATAATGCATCCCACCATTATTCCAGCCTTCTTGACATCATCTGCACACTGCTTTTAATGCTTTATCCCCTTGTCATTATGACCCCCAGGTCCTCCTCCTCTTTCACTGCTGGAAGAGTATCCCCACACTGTAGCATGCAGGTCATACCTCTGTTTCTGCTCTCCAAGTGTAGCACCTTGCATCTGGCTACATTGAATATAAACCTTCGGGGTCCAGATATTCAAAAACGAGCACAAGTGCAGTACATATGGTTGTGCTGCTGCCGACCCAGAGGCTGCTATATTCTGTTGGATGACGAACCAGCACTATCCGACTGAATATTGGCCCATATCGGCACAACACTATGTAAAACTGCACTGCCCTGACATGGACCTGGGCCTTATTAAGCCCACAGGGAATTACATAGAAACATAGAAGTTGTCAGCAGAAAGTAAATTTCTGGCCCACCTAGTCTGTCCCATAAAAGTCCCTACCTACTGTGTTATCATGATCCTACTTGTTCTCTGGCTTCCCCCAAGCCCTGCAACCAAGGTTCCTTCCATGCATGCTTGAATCCCGCTATCATTTTGTCACCAATCACTTCTGTTGGGAGTCTGTTCCAGCTAGGTTCCACCTATATAGGGTTCCAGTGGCAGTGC
Source organism: Neoceratodus forsteri (assembly GCA_016271365.2). Taxonomy (NCBI): domain Eukaryota; kingdom Metazoa; phylum Chordata; order Ceratodontiformes; family Ceratodontidae; genus Neoceratodus; species Neoceratodus forsteri. The sequence continues at coordinate 561,385,816 of CM028129.1, read as the reverse complement.
GCCTGGTCATTAGGGCACCACGTCCTGATGTCACCGTCCCTTCTTTTTGCAGGGGGCTGTGCCCTCCAACCCCCCCCCTTCTAAGTATTCTAACTCTGAGGGGCGTGGACCTCTGAGAGGGGGTGGTGAATTCAGCAATGTGGTGCCCTAATGACAGGCGCACTGCCACCGGCGCACAGATGGCCGGAATGGTTCCAGCTGTCCAACACACTCAGTGAAGAAGTACTTCCTTGTATTCCCTCTGAGCCTCCCCTCTTCCAGCTTCAAGTCATGGCCCCTTGTCCATGTGCACCCCTTCATATGAAAGATGCTACCTTCCTGTACCCTGTTGATACTCTTGATGTACTTGAATGTCTCGATCATTCCTCCACTCCCCTTCTATCGTCTAGAGAGTACATATTTAATTCCTTGAGTCTTTCCTCATAGGACTTCTGTTGCAGATCATGTATAATTTTTGTAGTTCTCTTCTGTACTGCCTCCACCGATCTGTGTCCTTCCTGAGATGTGGCCTCCAGAACTGGATACAGTACTCCAGGTGAGGCCTCATCATCGAGCTTTACAAGGGTAACACCTCTCTCTTTCTACTGGTGATCCCCCTCCCTGTGCACCCCGGCATCCTACTTGCCTTTCCTACTGCCTTTTCAAACTGCTTTTCTACCTTCAGGTCATACAATATGGTGATTCCAAAGTGCCTTTCCTCTTTTGCTGTTGTCACCCCCCCATTGGTACGTTGACCCTGGGTTCCTGTGCACGAGGAGCACAATTTTGCACTTTTTGGCATTGAAGCCAGCTGCCATACCCTTGACCATTCTTCCAGCCTCTTTAGATCCTCACTTATGTTTTCAACCCCCCCCCCACTGTGTCCACTCTGTTGCAGATTTATGTGTCATCTGCAAACAGGCATACTTTCCCTTTCAGCCCCTATGCGATATCGCAGATGAAGACATTGAAGAGGACTGGTCCCAGAACTGACGTGTCGTAACCCGCTTGTTACCCTGCTCTCTTCTGAGTGAACCCCATTTACCACCACTCTGTGGCTTCTGTTACTCAGCCAGCCTTGTACCTCACTTAACCACCTTTGGACTCACTCCTAGGCTGCTTAACTTGTTTACCTGTTATCTGTGAGGGACAGTGTCGAAGGCCTTACTGAAATCTAAGTAGGCCACATCCACTGCCCCTCCTGATCCACTTTCCTGGTCATCCAGTCGAAGAAATCAATCAGGTTTGTCTGGCAAGATCTCCCCCTTGTGAACCCGTCCTGCCTCGGATCCTGCAATCCATTTGTCGCAAGGTATTCCACAGTCCTTTCTTTTAGCAGTGCTTCCATAACTTTGCCCACCACTAGTCAGGCTTACAGATCTGTAGTTCCCTGTCTTCTCCCTGTTCCCACTCTTGTGAAGCGGGACCACATCCGCTTTCCTCCAGGACTATTCCCTTGACCAACGGTAGGTTGAAATGAACTGTCAGTGGTGCAGTGAGCTCCTTCCTGAGTTCTCTCAGTATTCAGGGCTGCACCCTGTCCGGCCCCATTGCCTTATCAACCTTTAGCTTCTCTAGTTCCTTGAGGACTCTCCTCTGTGAAAGGACTAGTGTCCACCTCCCTCCCTTCCTTTTATGTCCTTTTCTTCCAACTGTGGCCCATCACCTACCCCTCCTACTTAGTAAATATTAAACAAAAGTACTTGTTCAGTATGTCTGCTCCTCTTCCACACACTCGCCTTCCTCCCCTTTTAGCCTTACTATCCCTACCCTGTTCTTTCTCTTTTCATTTAAAGAATGTCTTGTCCCCCTTTTTACCAACTCTGCCATGTTCTCCACAGTTTGTGCCTTGGCTGTCTTAACTGCTTTCGCTGCCTCTCTTTTTCTCCTGATTAGCCACCCTGTCCTCCTCCAGTGTTGTCTTGTACCTTCAGAAAGCAGTATTCTGTGCCTTTACCTTTACTTTCTCCGCTACTTCCCTGGAAAGCCATAGTGGTTTCTTTTTTCCTCCTGCTCTTTGCAATCTGCCTGACACAGAGGTTTGTTACCTTTTCTATGGCCTTCTGTCACAGGGTGCTCCTGTGAAGGTTTGAGGGCCCCAAATAATATTCATAAAACTGGGAGGGCTTCTTGAAAGCCCCGTTTTGTATTCTTCTAAAGGTTACTAATACCAAAAGTCACACAATACAGCAATGATTTGCTTGCCTGTCAATCCAGTATCACTGTATTAAGTAATGTTAGGAAACTAATATTTAAAAAAAATTAAAATAAATCAATTCTTGGAACAGTTCTGTGCCATAGAGCTTGACGGTAGAGAATCGTAGAGTTAAAGAAGAAAAATAGAAGCCACAGAGGATTATGAAATAGAGCATATATGAAAAATAATTAGGTTTGAGAACGAAGCACGCAGTGTGAAATAAAAAAAAGAACAAGATAATAGAGCCAAGGAATTTAAGTGTGTAGGTAACAGAGGATAGTATTTGTTGTAGGGAAATGCAAATTAAATCAATGGAGGATTGCTAAGCGGCAGAAAAGAGAAACAGATTTTCCTAAAACAAACAAAAACAAATTTAGTTTAAAACGAAAGAAACACCAGTGAGATTAGATAAATCATAACAGGTTAAAGATGAAATTGATTTAGTTTTAACGTTAACACCATAATTTAAAAAACAAAAGGCTGAGTTAGAGCAAGCTTTTGGTGCAGAGGTTTGCTACATTAAATACAAATTTATTTGAAATGCCTCTTAGAATTCCTAGTAAGTACACGAGTCAGTTTTGCACATACACAAGCTTAAACCTTTTAGACCTGAAGGAACAGTGGTTTAAATTTAAAGCGTTAGACGTGTAACGTTGTTTAACACGTACTTCGAGAATTTTTGGGACAGGAGAGAATTTCGAGTATGGGACTGATTTAGTTTTCGGTAGTGTTTCTTATAATCGATATATCAAGCACAAATAAGTAAGAGATGAATAAAATATATCTTAACTTCTAATTGTAGTTTGTAATTATTTTGTCTTTTTAAATAAGCCCTCCGTAATGGAAAATGGAAGGACGTTACAGTGCAAAAGAAGCATTGTGGTGTCCTTCGGCGTTTCCGTGGGCTTACTTAAATTTGAAGGTAGTAGGTATCCTTTTGGGGGGGGGTTCCCTTGCTTGTTCTGTGCTTTTCTTCCGTTTGAGGGTGCCTTTTATTGAGTTGAGGGGCTATCTGAGCCGTTCTGTTTGTTTTGAGTGATTGCCCCTTTTTTTGTTATGAATTTATCTAGTGGCTTTTTGTGTTAAATTTCTCTAGTAGCCCTTTTTTTGGGTTGTTGCGGTGATGCGAGTTGTGTGAGTGGATTCAGTGAGAGTAGGCGCTTGTATTGCGCTATGCTCTGTTATCGGGGTGTCTTTAAAATAAAGTACATAAAATAAAATGAAGTGGGATTTGAAAAGGCATATTAATGCCTATTTCTAGTGGTAACCCATTTGTAGTGTTTATGTATTCCCTGAGAAGGTGTTCTCGGCTTTGTATTTTTAAATAAGCCGACGAGTTCTTTCTCGATAGTGCGAACATTCGCACTATCGCAAAGTCAATTATCGTTAGATTTAAGTTATAATGAACACTAGCAGTTATATTATTTGTATTTGGAATTTGACTAACCTGAAGGTGAAGTGGGGAGGTTTGGAATTGAGTCGGGGACTTCTTTGAGACAAAGATATTTGTGGTGTTTGTGAGGTTATGGGTTCAGATCCTGACAGCGTCTTTGTTCTTCTAAGAGCCGGCCGGCCACATCCACATTCCTTTTATCAAACATTGGAAGGGGAGGTGCTTTAGTTGTTAGAAATAATATTTAAAATGTTATTAAAAGGGTTTAATTTGTTTATAGGAGTGAAAACGTTCTGCTTTTGTAATTAAAAGGGATTATATGTTTATAAATAAAATAAATATGTGATAAATAAAGATTTAAAGTATGTAATCAGATGCTAGGATGGAGTTATACAGTCACCTGACCCCTTCTGGGTATAAATTCAGAATGACTGATTTGAGATTTAGATCATTCCGTTTGCTGTGGGTCTGGAGGTATGCTCTGGATGCTGCTGAAAAGTGCTCTGTGGAGTTTTGATAAACTGTGTTATTTCCTGCTCAGAATTGAAGACTTAGAACTGCCAGAATATTCTGTTTGCTGTTTGCTTCTGTTTACTGCCTCACATGGAAGACTGATAAATACCAGTTTATGCCATTTGCTTTCATGTCTGCTGTTCGAATGGAAGTGTAAGATGGAAAAAGTATTGAACCATGCTGAAATTATCCTGTTGTAAACAACGCCTGGAAGAGAATTAATTAAAACTGAAATATTTGCAAGGAATGGTGAGATATTTTTTCTATATGACTGCCCACATACACTTGTGCCCTATCACATTTGGTGTTAGAAGTGGGATCAGTGTGGCCCGTGCAAAGGTCTGGTGGGCTAGTGCATCTGATGAGACATTACAACACATTTGTCTGCTGCTGTTGAAAGGAGCAATTCCAGTGCATTTGAGGGGACATTGCAACAGGTTTGAAGAGCTGTTTCAGTGATGGAGTACATGGAGCAAGAAACAGATGGTGTGGCCATGTCTGAACAAATTAAGCAGAACTATGATCATCTGAGGGTGTTGAGATGGTTATATGAGCAATGGATGGAGGCAGAGAAACGCTGCAGAGGTGCTGAATTACGATATTATAAACTTCTGGAACGTCTGATAGTATCTACTGAAGAGAGCACTGTTCTGGAACCTGTTGGAGAGGAGTTGGAGCCATTAATTCAAGAAGGTAATGAACTTCCTGATTTACCTGAGTTTGAGGGATTATACTGGTTAGAAGATGGAGGGCAAATCTTTCATAAGTCCCCTGGTGAGACTGTTCAGGACATGGAGGTGAAGACAGAAAGTTATTGTTTTGAACATTCTGAATTGCCTGTTGCAAGGAAAGAGTGTCTTACCAGTAAGACCCCATATGAGACTGTCCAGGACTGTGGGGTGAAGTCAACAACTACAAATGAGGAAATACAGTTTAACGGAGAGACTGTTAATACATGTTGTCATGTACCCAAAAATGATTTATGTACCGTTAATTGGGATGTGTTACTGGCAGGGGATCCTGAAATCATACATCTTAGTAAATATGCTAAACCACAAAAGGAAGATGTAGGTGTGGATGGGAGGAATGGGAAGTTATGGTGGTATGAAATGAAAAATGATATATTATATCACATGAAACCTAACCCCCGTACCAATCAGGTTTATTCCAGGGTGGTAATACCTTGTAAGTATAGGACATGGGTTCTCGGAGAAATTTGTAGAAGGAAAGGGTACTTAGATTGTGGAGAAGTATTAAAATGTCTGGTACCATATTTTCACTAGCCTGGTATATATCGACAGGTGGCGGTGTTTTTATGGGAACGTAGGAGACGTGGGAATATATGGGAAGGATGTAGCCTGAAGGGCTGATAAGCGCAGCAGGTGGCTGCCCTGGAGAAAAGGGAATTCTTCCTATAAGGATAAAGATGTTAGAGGTAGGTGGTAGATTTCTAAAGAGGGTTGTACTGGGTTAGTGTTTTCTAACCTCAGTAATACATGTTCGCTCTGTTAGGAATTAAAAAGTTTAAAGGGAGGTGGATAGAGAATAGCCATGTGGAGGAGTTCAGGTAACTATAGGAAACAAGGTATTATTCCTACTTGGTTGATGTAATTCTGTGGGGGCTATTGTTGGGTTAGAATTATCCAATTAGTGGAATTGAAATTGACGGGGTATATTGACTGTCTCTAATTGTATTACTTCTGTGTAATTCCCATATTGTTCATTGGATAGTATGTCATAGACTGGGAAGTAGTGACTTTGTAAAATAAAGCCCCAGGGTATGTAGGTGTCAACAGTTGCAAAACAGGTTAAAAGATCAAAGTCAAAAGGGACCCTGGGGTGGAGCTTTAGGTATGGGTGGGCTAGAGCTCCACCGGTTTAAATATAGTTTCTTTTCTCCATCAAGTGATGTTGATAGTGTAGGACAACCAAATCATTGGTTGCCCTCTTAGGCGGGGAGGAGTATCACAGGGTGCTCCTGTGAAGGTTTGAGGGCCCCAAATAATATTCATAAAACAGGGAGGGCTTCCTGAAAGCCCCGTTTTGTATTCTTCTAAAGGTCACTAATACCAAAAGTCACACAATACAGCCATGATTTGCTTACCTGTCAATCCAGTATCACTGTATTAAGTAATGTTAGGGAACTGATATTTCAAAAAAAAAAAAAATCAATTCTTGGAACAGTTCTATGCCATAGAGCTTGACGGTAGAGAATCGTAGAGTTGAAGAAAAATAGAAGCCACAGAGCTGAGGGGTCTGTATAGCATCCCCGTTCAAGTAGCGGCCCCTTCCTTTTTCTAGAGTAAACCACAGATCTTGGGGCTGGCAATATAGCCTAGAAGTTAGAGTAACAAGCTGTGAATGAGCTTGGTACATCCAACAGACCTGGGTTTGATTCCCATAATCTCCACTTACATATTGTGTGACTCTGAGCAAGTCACTTAACCCCTCAGTGCTTCCAGGTCGCCCCTGAAGACAGGCACTTGTGCCTAGTGGGCCTTACCCGGTTACCAAAGACTTAAATAAATAAATAAAATCTTATGTCAGGGGAATCTCTTGCAGCAGGCCATCACAGGTAAGACTTTGCTGTCAGGCACTAGGACCACACAGAAACATCCAGCAAGCAGTCTACCAATGGGGCTGCCCACCTCTGACATTACACACTGACATGAGCGACTCTGCATAGGTGGGCAGTCACCCATGTCCTCCCCAGTTCCCGCTGTCTGCCTAGTCATGTCGGATTTGCAAGGAAACTGTCACTGCTTCAGTCACCATTTTCACACCATTGACTGTATTATTTCTCACTTTAGTTTTCCCCATCTTTTGATGGATTTTCTTTTTCTTTATGTCGTCTTGACCCTTTTCCTCAACAGAGCATTGCAACAAGTGTGATGCGGCCATCAGATTCCTATGAAGGACAAATACTCAGCTTGCCTTTTCTGCCTAGGCCCGGACCACGATATAGAGTCATGTGAATTCTGCCAGAGATTCAACACCACCACCTACCGCCAGTGGACCTTCGAAGGGCAATTGTTAAAGCTGAAGGTCGTCTCAGTGGAGCAGGAGCTGCAGGTATGATCTTGTCAGGCCGCCCAGGCCCAGTCTTCAGCCTCCCAGGCCCAGTCCTCAGGTTCAGCTACAGCCCAGCTCTGGAATAAATCTTCAGGGAAGCACAAGCACTGGGACAAGGAAGAACATAGATCCCGGTCCTCATCTTCCTGCTCACGGTCGCCACACTCTTGCTTGACCGCATCGGGATCCTCCATCTCCTCCAGTGGGTCAGCCCTGCATCTCACCAACTCCCCCCTTCCACAGGGCAAACAGTGCTCACTCCTCCCACCACCATCACTATCTCTTGTAGAGGAGCGTCGGGCAAGGGATCTTCCCAGCCCTCTAAGTCCCTGCTGCTCAGGCCTATTACCTCATCGAGCACACAGGAGAATGTCCCTGTCAGTGGGCCTACCGTCGACGTGGGTGTAATGGACGCAGGAGCCCCTTCACCCCTCTCATTGCCCACCTCCCCAGCACCAGATACCTCCCGTAGGTCCGGGCCCCCGGTGGAGATAGGTTTTTCACTGGCCCCAACATCGCCTGCTCCACTGCAGGACCCTACACACCCTGCGCTGGACAGTGCATACTATTGTTAACTGGTGCCTTATCCTGGTTACCCTATGCCGACGCCAGGTGCTCTGCTGGGCTACCCCTGTCCACTGCCGTTGGGCCCTACATTGGTCATGCTGGACATTCAAGGATTGGTCTCTTCCCTTTGAGGAGTGCTCCATTCGCAAGTACCAGCACTGGACCCGCCACAGGGGTCTACTTCATCCACTCCAGCATCTGATCCAGATGCCTAGGAGGGCTTTCTTCCCCACTTGACGAATGGGATGAATACCACCCTGATCTAGTCCTTCTAGATGCAGGGGATGAGGGTGCCTCAGATAAAGGAGAAGGTGATTCTGACTCCCCTTCTCACTCTTCGGGCTCCTCTGAGGGGGTCCTCTGTCCCCAAGGGCGTTCCTCAGTCCCCACCGGATGATCCTTCTTTTTTAGCAGTTATGCACCACATTCAGGTGGCGATGGGCTTTGGTTCAGAGGAACAGGACCACAAGCATATGCGGTTGGCCATTTACCTGTGCAAGCCTGATGCCCCACCAAGGGTGGTGCCCCACTAATTCACGCATACGGGGATGTCACCATGGTGGCCTGGCATTGGCCATATCTCCTCCCTGCCATGTCTCACAATGCAGACAGGCTTTATCGTGCCCCAGAGGGCAGGCCTTTTTTGGGGGAGTAGGCACAGGCAGATTCAGTGGTCACCGAGACCTGGCTGGACGATAATGCAGGTCTAGTGTTGGCATTGGCTGTTCCAGCTGGTTATTAGGTGATACACCGTCTGAGGATGGATCATTGGGGCGGGGGTGTAGCCACCTGTTTTAGACCAGAACTGGGCCATATTGAGGTGCCAGTTGGGTGCACCAGATCCTTCGAGTGTATCGTGGGTGTGGGGTGCAGGATACTTCTCATCTACCGTCCACCCAGAGATGGGAAAGAATTCCTGCAGAGAGTTGTAGACTTCATTGTCGACATGCTATTGGGAACCCCCAGATGGTTGATTCTGGGGGATTTCAATGTCTGGGTCGACAATGAGCTCTCGCAATTTGGTTGTGACTTCCTCCAACTAATGACATTGTTGGGCCTCACACAGATTGTTACCTCCACTACCCACATTAAAGGTCATTCATTGGACCTGGTGTTCCTCATGGGGATGGAGGCATCCAATCTGGTGGAACCAGTTGGATGGTCTGACCATCACACCATAAGGTTCATTTTTTGGGGTTCCCCCAATGGGCCTGCCCCTATGGAGATGGTCCAGTACTGCCCTTTGTAGGGTGTGACCCCTGATGGCCTAATGGCGGCGCTGGATCTATTGAGCTTGCCGAGGGAATGCATGGATACAAGGGACCTGGTGCTTGCCAGTAATATTGCAGTAACAGAGGCCCTGGATTCCATTGATTCTGTTTGTGTTCGCCCCCTCGCCCTCTGTCCAAGGTCTCCATGGTTTGATGGGACCTTGAGGGAGTTGAGGAGAGTGGGGTGAAGGCTGGAGAGGTTCTGGTGGAAATCTGACCTGGACGGCAACAGACTTAGGTTGATGGAACATTATATGATCTATCAATCGACAGTCACCTGTAAGAAGACAAAATTTCTATCCAGGGAGATTTCCACTGCACAGAATCGACCAGCTCAGTGCTTCTGAACTGTGGACAGATTGTGCAATCCAATCTGTCTTCAGTCTGGGGGAGCTTTTTCACAAGAGAAGTGTGGTGAGTTTGCTCAATTGTTTTGCAGATAAGGTTGCTGCTATCAGGTCCAAGATTGGCCAGTCAACCTCCAAAAGGTGTTGCAATGGTCGGCGGGATATCACAAGCACCTGGTTTGCCTGGACAAATTTCAGTCAGCCGGAATTCATCGACATCGTCAGGATCATCCAGACCCTGCGGCCAACCTGCTGTAGTCTGGATCCGGGCCCCACATGACTCCTAGTGGTTTGTGGGGATGAGATTGACCCGATCCTTGCAGAGATAGTCTGGAGTTCATTGGAGAGACTGATCTTTCCAGATTCCCTAAAGGAGGCGGTCGTTCGACTGCTCTTGAAAAAAACCTCCCTTGACCCAGATTGTTCTGCTAACTACAGACCTGTCTCTAACATGCCCTTTGTGGGCAAGGTTATTGAGAAGGTGGTTGCACTGCTGTTGGATAACCATCTTACCCTCCATGATGTCTATGACTTTCTCCAGTCCAGATTTAGGAAGAGACATACTACAGAGACTGCTCTTGTCCGGGTGCTTAATGATCTCCTAATAGTGAGACATCAGAGATCTCGTTCCATCTTGGTTGTTCTTGATCTTTCTGCGGCATTTGACACTGTGGACCATGGTGTGCTATTGGAACACCTGCGATCCATCTGTGGACTATCGGGTACGGTCCTCAGATGGTTTAAATCGTTCCTTCAGGGTAGGACTCGGAGAGTGGTTACTGGGATTTATTCCTCTGATGCTCTCCCCTATCCTGTTGACCTTCAAAACCTTCTTGACTCTGCTAATACTGAGTGTATTCTAATGGGGGTTTTCAATCTAAATTGGAATGATGACAGCTCTAAGAAATTGAAGGATCTATGCGACGTTAATTATCTGTTACAAATGGCGACTGCTATAACCAGACCTAACAGAACAAAGCCTGAGCACAGCACCCTCCTGGACCTTATGCTAGTAAACAAACCTCACACTATTGCGCATACTGGAGTATTCTTCAACGATATAAGCGACCATTGAGCTACTGCCTGCATCAGACATCCTTCCCAAATGAAAACGGCCTCCAAATTCAAACTGAAAAGATGCCTGAAAAAGTTCTGCCAGTACACTTTCCTGAAAGATTTAAGCAACTTACGTTGGCAGGATTTCTATCTAGCCCCCACCTTTAACGAGGCATTTAACATCTTTCACAGCCTCTTACTGGGGCTAATAGACAAACACACCCCACTAAGACTGATCAAATCAAAAAATAAAATTCCTGGCTGGTTTTGTCCCATCCTGAAGAAAGCACTTAGGAATAGGGACTACTGGTGGAAAAAAGCGAGGAAATCCCACCTGGAGGCTGATTGATTAGCGTTCTGTACCACTAGGAATGCTTGTACCAAGCTAATTAGGTCAGAAAAAGCTAGGTACTTCCAAAAAGAACTAGAAGACAATAAAAACAATTCTGCCAAATTTTGGAACATCCTCAAAGGAGTCAAAGGTCAGTCCACTGCAACACCTCTTCCAAACAAAATTGTGTCTGATGGTACCACCTATACAGACAAAGCTGATATACTAGAGAAGCTTAATGATCACTTTGCCACTGCAGGCAGCTTTGACACCTCCTATCAGCAAACTTAGCCCGACAAGAGACAACACTGTTGGCTTCACTGATAATCACAACCATAACCAACCACATCCCACCCATTCAGCTTCCTCACAATTACGTTCAAGCAAGTGGAGGACCTCCTCCTTTCTCTAAATACAAAAAAGAGTGCGGGTGCAGATAATATTGAACCTTACTTCCTAAAACTTGGCCACACCTATCTGACCGCCCCCATTACACACTTGTTCAACCCCTCTCTGATTCAAGGTGAGCTACCTGTCTTGTGGAAAACTGCCCACATCCTACCATTATTCAAGACTGGGGATCCGAGTGATCTGAACAATTACCGCCTATTTCTACACTATCTGTCTCTCTAAATTACTTGAAAAATTATCAACATCCAACTTAGAGAACATTTGGATTCACAAAAGTTGCTAACCCGGCTCAGTCTGGCTTCAGAGCCAAACACAGTACAGTATCGGCTCTTGCCATAGTAACTACAGACTGGCAAATGACCTTGGACTCTAAGAAGCATGTATTTGCCCTCTTCCTTGATCTAAGTAAGGCCTTCAGCACGTGGATCATACCATCATGCTTACTGCACTGAGTAACATCGGACTTGATAGTTCTGCCATTAAATGATTCACCAGCTACCTAACCAATAGGTTACAAGTCAAAGCCATAGGAGATCTATCACCACAAAAATCCTTGTTACGAGGAGTCCCACAAGGCTCCATCCTGGGCCCTATCCTCTTTGCAATATGCATCAATAATCTGGACTTGCAGCTGGGAACAGCAAATGTGCACTTATTCGCTGATGATACTGTACTCTATACCACAAATTCATCCTTGGATCTGGCCCATGAGTACTTACAGAAAGACTTCGTCACCCTCCAATACAACCTTCTCACTCATAAGCTCCTCCTCAACGCCAAAAAGACTAAAGCAATGATTCTCTCACCAAAGTCTACTTCCGGATGTCCACATATCGCACAGATCCGATCACTCTTAGATGAACCCTTTGAAGTAGTTGATACCTTTAAATACCTAGGGTTCTGGCTGGATAACAAGCTCAACTTTTTGTGCCACTTAAATGAAACCTCGAAGAAACTAAGACAGCGATTAGGTTTATTCTATCGTATTAAACACCTACTCACGTTAGAAGCCAGAATGAGACTAGTACAAACTACATTCCTATCTATACTGGACTACGCTGACTTCCTTTACAATCATTGCCCATCAACGATGCTAAACAAACTGGCCACCCTTTACCACCGGGCTTTAAGATTTATCTTAAATCTTCCCCGTAGTACACATCACTGTCGTCTATACCAGGTTTCGGGATGGGCCTCACTCAACTAGAAGAAAAGGAATGCTCTCTCTGGTTTTTAGAGCATTATCTGATAACCTCCTGCATACATCTCGAACATCTTCAAACGGGCTAAAGGTTCCTATGGCCTGAGATGCTTCTCCTTAATCTGCTTCCAGATTCCTAGAGTGAAAACTACCCTTGGCTCAGCAGCAATCAACTTTTCACTTCCATCACTTTGGAACATTATGCAAGACTATTAAAATTATCCTTACTTCCAAGCATTTTCACATTCAAAGCTGTATTAACAGATTATCTGAAGGAATCATGCAACTGTTTCAGACGCCGATGACCCCTAAGCCCCGGGTGCCACTCTCAAATCCTACGCCTAAGTATCTCATCCACCCCACATTCCTAACAACAGAAACCTAGGAACTACAAGCCTAGTTCCCTTAATCCAAGATGGCCCTGCCTATTCCCTACCTTTTACCTATTCTGGCCTCCCTTTTGGCTGCCTACTCTTTCACCCTAATTTCTACCCTATTCTTTAATATCTCCTTATTTTTTGTCATTTAGGTATGAGCTTTTATTTAGCGGAGACTATATGGGATTGTTGTCTCTTCTCATTTCAGTAAAGCTTATCATTATGCAACTTTGCATGTTAATTATGTTGACCGGTATGTATAGGCCCATATTAACTGCCACCTTCACAATGTTTTTTCTTTTTTTTTTTTTTACACCGTTGTCCACCTTAATTGTAATCTTATGAAGTGTACTGTATTGTATTAATGCCCAGGACCACCTTGAAAATGAGCTTCTCAATGGTGTTTATGCCTGGTTAAATAAAGTGATTGATTGATTGATCCTGTGGGGTTCCGCAGAGTTCCATTTTGGCGCCCATGTTGTTCGCAGTGTACATGCTGCTGTTGGGAGACATTATTAGGCAGTATGGTTCGAGTTTTCGCTGCTATGCAGATGATACTCAGCTGTACCTGTCCTTTGTACCTGGGCAACATGATGCGATCTCGGTATTTAACAGCTGTCTCTCCAAGATTCAGGACTGGATGAGTGCCAGCTGGCTGAGACTAAATCCAGATAAGACTGAGGTGTTGGTGGTGACCCAGATAGGTGGGTATGCTGACAGGGCAGTTACCTGGGCTCTGGCTCGGTGATGCTCTACTGGCTGCTTCACATCAGGTGTGTAACCTGGGTATTATTTTTGGCAGTGAACTGACCCTGAAATCTCAGGTGTCAGTGGTTGTCAAGACCTCGTTTTTTCACCTGAGGAATATCACCTGGGTCAAGTACCTGGTTCCTCCCGATGATCTTTCTACCCATGTCCACACCTTTGTGACTTCCTGCCTTGATTATTGCAATGCCCTGTACCTAAGGCTTCCGAGAGTTGATATCCATCACTTGCAGCTGGTGCAGAATGTGGCAGCCAGTTGGAACTAACAATTCCTTCGAGTACATAGTGGGTGCGGGTGCAGGCTACAGGACCCTTCTCATTTACCATCCACCAGGTGATGGGAGGGAGTTCCTGAAGGAGGTTGCGGACTTCATCACCGAGATGGTATTGGAGGCCCCCAGATGGTTAATTCTGGAGGACTTCAATGCCTGGGTCGATGATGAACTCTCGCCGTTTGGACAAAACCTCCTCCAATTGATGGAATCATTGGGCCTGACACAGGTTATTACTGCTGCAACCCACAAGGGGGGCACTCGGGCTTGGTGTTCCACCTGGGGATGGAAATCTCTGATATGGAGGTGGAGCCAGTCGGGTGGTCTGAAGCCCCCCAAAATAGGCCTGCCCCTAAGGAGTTGGTACAGTACCGTCCTTTGAGAGGAGTTACCTCAGAAGACCTAATGATGGTACTGGACCTTTCAGGAAATCCGATGGATAGCACTGACCCGGGGCCCCTTGTATTAGCCTATGATAAGACTGTTGCTGGGGCCCTGGATATCATTGCTCCAGTTCGTTTTCTCCCTCTCACTCTTCACCCGGGTGCCTCACGGGTTGATGGGGCAATTCGGGAGTTGAAGAGGTGAGGGCCAAGGTTGGAGAGACACTGGCGGAAAACTCTCCTGGAGGGGGACAGACTTAGATTGCTAGATCCTTATAAGTTCTACCAATCAGCAATTTCCCATAAGAAGGCAGAGCTCCTGTCGGGAGAAATTGCTGCAGCGAAAAATAGACCAACTCAGCTCTTCCGGACCGTGGACAGACTGTGCAATCCAGCCTGTCTACGTTCTGGTTGAGCATTTTCATGGGGAAGGTGTGAGGAGTTTGCGCAGTTTTTCGCTGATAAGGTGTCCACCATTAAAGATAAGATCAGCCAGTGCCTCCCCATTGGACCTTGCATTGATCAGTCGGGTGATACTAATGCACAGTTGGCCTGGTCCACCTTCAGCCAATCGGTAGTCTTGGATATAGTGAGGATCATCCAGACTATGCGGCCAACTTGCTGTAGTTTGGATCTGGGCCCAACTCACCTCCTTGTGGGGTGTGTTGAGGTCATTGGCGCAGTCCTTGTTGGGATAGTGGGGGTTTCATTGGAGAGAGGGATCGTTCCAGATTCCTTAAAGGAGGCAATACCTGACCTGTCAGTTTGACCTCTGTGGTAGGGAAAGTGATGGAATGACTTCTGAAGGAAAGAATTGTTGCTTACCTAGAGGCCAGTGGGGCACAGGACCCAAGGCAGCATGGGTTCACAGCGGGAAGGTCATGTCAGATGAATCTAATTGATTTCTTTGACTGGGTGACCAAAGTGGTAGACCAGGGAGGGGCTGTGGCCATGGCCTATCTAGACTTTAGCAAGGCATTTGACATAGTCCCACACAAAAGATTAATAGTCAAATTACCCAGCCTGGGTAAAACATTGGCTGGACAACAGGACACAGAAGGTAATTGTAAATGGAGTCCACTCTGAAGAAAGAGGGGTTACTAGTGGGGTACCGCAGGGTTCAATACTGGGTCCAGTCCTTTTTAATGTCTTTATAAGTGACATTGCAGAGGGACTAGAAGGAAAAGTATGCCTCTTTGCAGATGACACAAAGATCTGCAATAGGGTTGATACACAAAGAGGCGTGAAAGGATGAGAAGGGACTTGGCAAGGTTGGAGAAATGGTCAGAAGTATGGCAGCTTAGATTCAGTGCAAAGAAGTGCAAAATAATGCACCTGGGAAACGAAAACCCAGGGGAAGATTACACAATGGGGGGAAGTAGTAACACCAAAAATGGAAAGGGACCTGGGGGTAATCATATCAGATGACCTTAAGGTTAGCAAGCACTGTGAGAAGGCAGGGGGAGGGCTGGGGTATATTGGGATGTATAGGGAGAGGCATCACCAGCAGAAAACAGGAAGTTGTTATCCCTCTGTACAGACAGTTGGTGAGACCCCGTCTGGAGTACTGCATCCAGTTCTGGAGACCCTACCTCCGCAAGGACATAGGATAGAGGCAGTCCAGAGGAGGGCAACTAAAATGGTGCAGGGTCTGCAAGACAAGCCATACGAGGAGAGATTAAAGGAGCTTAACATGCATACCCTTGAGGAAAGAAGGGAGAGGGAGGACATGTTAGAAATGTTTAAGTACCTGAACAAGGGGACACAATTTTAAGATGGGGAGGGTGGTCCAGGGGCAATGTGAGGAAGTATTTTTTAACAGATAGTGTGGTGGATGCATGGAACAGATTTCCTGAGGAGGTTGTGGGGTCTAAAACTGGGGGAGAATTCAAGAACACATGAGACAGACATAAGGCAATTCTTTTGGGGGGTAAGAAGAAATAGGCTGTTGATTAACTAGGATCTGCAGCTTATTCTGTAGGTAGGGACATGGGCAGACTAGGTGGGCCAAGCGGTCCTTATCTGCCGTCAAAGTCTATGTTTCTATGTTTAGTGCGGCCCATCCTGAAAAAGCTCTCCCTTGACCCCGACTGCTCAGCTAACTACAGACAAGTCTAAAACTTGCCCTTTATAGGGAAAGTTATTGAGAAGGTGGTCGCTCTGTAACTGGAGGATCACTTATCCAACCACAATATCTATGACCCTCTCCAGTCGGGCTTCAGGAAAAGGCATAACACCGAGACTGCCCTAGCACGGGTGTTTAATGACCTGATGGCGAGAGATCAGAGATCCCATTCCATCTTTGTTCTCCTTGATCTCTCAGCAGCATTCAACACTGTGGACCATGGGGTGCTGCTCGAGCGCCTGTGTTTTTTCTGTGGACTGGGGGGGGCAGTCCTCAGTTGGTTTCTATCTTTCCTCGAGGGCAGGTCCCAGAGAGTGGTGTCAGAGATTTATTCCTCTGCCTCTCACTGGCTGCCCTGTGGGGTACCACAGAGCTCGGTGCTGTCCCCCATGTTGTTTGCAGTGTACATGCTGCCATTAGGGGACATTGTAAGACAGTATGGGTTGAGTTTTCACTGCTATGCAGATGATTCTCAACTGTAGATGTCTTTTGTGCCTGAACAGGAGTTGGACTCTGTCTCGGTGTTTAACAACTGCCTGTTGGAGATACAGAACTGGATGAGTGCTAGTTGGCTGAGGCTGAACTTAGGTGAAACGGAGGTATTGGTGGTGGACCCTGATCATAGGACGACAGGGGCATGCGTGGTAAAACCCTCAGGTTTATATTTTGGGGTGGGCCACTGATTGCTTCGGGCCAGGTGCGTAACCTAGGCATGGTATTTGATGAAGGCCTGACCCTGAGGGCGCAGGTTTCGGCTGTGGTCAAATCTTCCTTTTATCATCTGAGGAAGATAGCCAGGGTGAAGCACCAGGTCCCGCCTGAAGATCTTCCTGTCTTGGTCCACGCCTTTGTCACCAGTCGGTTTGATTACTGCAACGCCCTCTACTTAAGGCTACTAGGGGTGGATATCTGCCGTTTGCAGCTAGTGCAGAACGCGACAGCCAGATTGTTGACTGGAACCCCTAGATCCAGTCATATAACACCTCAAAGTGCGTGAACTGCACTAGCTGCCGATGCAGTGGCGGATCACCTTCAGGGTCGCATTGCTGACCTATGAGGCCCAACATGAGCAGGGACCCCTCTACCTGAAAGAGCTCCTGTCTCCTTACTGCCCCCCCCCGCTCACTCCGATTCTCTGGCGAGGGATTGCTAGAGATTCCCAGGGTATCCCTAAAAACATCAGGAGGAAGATCATTTGCCTTTATGGCATCTATCCTGTGGAATTCTCTACCACGCCGGATATGACATAGACTGACCGTGGAAGGATTTAAAAAATCCTTAACATACCTGTTTAATCAGGCATTTGAAGGGACTGAGTGAGTCAGTGTTGTAATATTGTAGTTATATTTATGATTTTAATGTATAATGAAGATAACTTGTTTTAATGTTGATTGTTAAGGTGCCCTGAGCACTGGAAGGGAGCCTGATACAAATAAAGTTTTACTTACTTACTTTACTTGTAACTGGTACATCTAGGATCAGTCACATTACACCTGTGCTGCCAGTACAGTGGCGGATCACCTTCAAGATTGGGTTACTAACCTATAAAGCTCTACATGACCAGGGACCCCGCTACCTGAAAGATCTTCTTTGCCTCATCTGCCATCTTCGATCCACTGACGAGGGATTGCTAGAGATTCCCAGGGTGCATTTGAAACATCAGGGGCTCAGTCTTTTTGTTATGTGGCCCCTACCCTGTGGAATTTTCTACCTCATCGGGTGAGAGAGTGCCTGACCGTCCAAAGTTTTAAGTCCGTCCTTAAAACCCGTTTATTTAGGTTAGCATTTCCAGATAATGGTTAGCTGATAGTCTTGGCCACTAACGCTATGCTGCTGTTTGAATTTTATTTCGGACAAATGTTTTAACTCGATTTAATGGAATGTTAATTTGTATTTGATGTGTTTTAATCTGTACAGCGCCTTGGTTTTGAAAGGCACTTTATAAATAAAGTTGTTATTCATTAATGCAGCCCATGACCGTTCCAGATGACCTAAGCACCTTAGCTCCCTGCCCCCAGACAGGGAGTTTCGCTGTTTGGATTTGTTTGGCAAGAAGATGTTTGATTTCTCTGCTTTGGCCATCTGGGTCTTTAATTATCTGGATCACATGTTGCAGTACCAGAACTCCCTGTGGGATACAATCCAAGAGGTTGTTCTCTCTCTCCCCTGGAGGGGACTCGTAAGTCACACTTGCAGGACCACCTCGAGGGAGTCTCTGACATGGGTGACTATCTCCTTCATACCACTTACAATGCTGTAGCTGCATTGGCTAGGGTGGCAGAAACCGGCATCTGCCTTCACTGCTGTTCCTGGCTCAGGGCATCGGGGTTTTTGCTAAGATGTGCAGCAGTCTATCCTTAATGCCCCCTTCAGAGGCCTGCTGTTGTTCAGGGGCAATGTGGAGGATATTCTTCTTCTTTTTTGTTAAACTTTTTATTTAAAAAGCATTTTATACACAATATGACAAGTACGGTACACAAGAACACAATTAGAACATAGGCTACACCTTACAAGTACGATAACCACTAAGTTTTGATGTGTCAACTAAGGTGAGAAAATTAATACAAAGTAAATCAATGCCATTTCAGCAGAAAAATCACTCATCTTGAAACTGAAGTTTGGAGCAAAACCAAAAGTGTATAGAACCATGAGTTCATAAAGAGACTAAAAGACTCAATTTGCTCCTTTTTCATCTGAATGGAGTACATAAAAATATTTGTCTTTTTTATTTTCATTTGTTGATTTGATTCTGATATCCAAAGGGGAATAGTCACCCCTGAAGCATACGCCCCAGCCCCCACCCCATGGAACAAAATCCCTCCTGTGTTGCATAATATTCATCAACCATTTTCTCCCCAAAAAAATCTCAAAGTGTTCCGGACGCTGATTTAGTTGGGATGTGATTTTTTCCCATTCTGTATCCACCCACCATAGGGTTATGTCATAAGGAGATAGTTGGAATAGAATTAGTAAGCCACTTTGGTTAGGGCTTTATTTTACTGTCAAGAGGCTGATGGCTAACAGTTTTCTGGTGGAGGGTGCCTCAAAGCAGTATTGTACTTGGAGAATAGATAAAAATTCTGCTGTCATCCAAACCGGGAGAGCAAAAAACTCCCTCAATTCGGTCTGCAGTTTAGTGAAAAAAGGTTAGAGAGAAGGGCAGCTCCAAAAAATGTGACTGTATGTTGCTGGCAAGTGTCTTAAGCCTCACCACCAGGATGCACCCTTCACCTTTTATCTGAACAGCTGGGACTCTATAATACCTTAAAGTGAATTTCCGATTTACTGCTATAAGGTATTGGGCTTCATATATTGGACTTCATAGCCCAATAACTTATAGCAGCATGAGCTGACTGGTACAACATTTTTAATTTACAGTGCAGTATTTTTATTAGGGGAAGGGATCATAACTGGCACCAAAGCCTAGGCCTGCTGATCTCTTCCAGCTTCCTGAAGTGCCGGCGCTCCAGCCAACTCCCTGTCGAATTTGGGATGTGTGCCAGAGAGAGCGTGGGGGAATTTTGATAGCCAGATTTTATCGAGTTTTAGAACAGTCCTAGAGAAATTTAAAGCAGTCGCTAACCAATAGGCACTCTTAGTTAAGTGACTGCTTTAGTTTTTCTCTAGGACTGTTTAAAATGACTAAAAATCTGGCTTTTTAAAATAGTCTATAGACTTGTATGGAGCTTCCAGCCTCCCGCACTCTCCCTGGCCACATGTCACAAATTCGTAGAGCGCAGGGGCAGAGTTGTGGTGGAGTAAGCTGAAAGGGATCGGCTGGTTGAGGCTTCGGCGCCAGTTACGATCCCTTCCCCTAATAAAAATACTGCACTGTAAAATAACAATTTTGTACCAGTCTGTTCACTACAGTATAAGGTATTGGGCTATGAAGCACAATTCCTTATATTTGAAATTTCCTTTAAGAGTCACCTTCCTGGAAAACTCCATCCAGCTATAAGATGCAGTGACTGAGTGCAAAAACTTGAGGTGTCTCTTCCAGTCCTTGGCTTCCATTGAAAGGTACAGATCTGCCTCCCAGGTTTTCTTCAGAGAATCAAGTGAATCCTTTCTCAATTGTTGTAGAACATTATATATATATATATATATATATATACAGTATATAAGAGATCTCATGGGAGAGTGGCGCCTCACCCTCCAAAGCCACCCTTAAAATTCAGATTATTTGAAGGATCGAAAAACTGTCTGAAGTAGATGATAACAGTGTTTTTATAAAGTCAGCTGCCTGCAAATATCCAAACCTATCTTGGATCCATAATCATACTGTTATATTTCTTCAGATGATAGAAGGCGGCCCTCTTTAATAAAATGCAATATCAAATGTAAACCCATCCTGTCCCAGTGCTGAAAACCATGGTCTAACTTAGCCAGAAGAAAATCACTCAAGTAAGGGACAGAATTTATCAGATATCTTGAATTGCGCATATGAGATGAATTCAATAATAATTTCCAACACTTTAAAGTATTAGCTATATATGGATTTAGAGTACTCTCCCTTATCAGAGGGAAGGGATGGGTCAACAGGACATGACTCGGATTACGTAAATCTTCCTCCTGCACTTCCAGTGTTTTCCAATGGGCACTATATCGATTGTGGAGCCACAGAAAAACTGTATGTAATTGAGCTGCCTGAAGGTAGCTAGATACAGTAAATCTGGTAATACCAGTTCTCCTAATTTCTTAGGAAGATGCAGGAGGGAGAACCGACTCCATGGATGCTGCAAGTCCCAGATATATTGAGATTTTTTTTTACCAAGTTTCTGTAGTCAGTTTAGCCCTCCCAATGTGCGTGCACATGCACTCACATCCATGATGTTACGTGCTGAGTTTTAGGTTATTTGATTACATGTGTGCTTACAGAAAGCACACCTGCCTTACGGTATCATTTATGCATTCAACAGTACATTTTGTTCCTTTTCTTTCTGCTCAGCGTTTAAATTATATTACCTTATTTCACCACTCACTACAAGATTATAACAACTTGAATCATTCGTACGCACCTGTAGCATCCCACCCTTTTTGGAACTGGCTTAAGCCAAGTCTGAAATGCTATCTGTTGAAAGTAGTAAGGGGTTGTTTTCACCATTGCTAGGTTTCACCTTTCTTGTAGTTGCTGTTGTGGAAGAAACAGTGGTGCAGCTTTATGCTGTCACAATTGGGATACTGCAGTTTGTGTTTTCAGTCATGTTCTCTGCATGTTATGCTCCTGGATTTTAAAAGGAAAATATATATTTTGCTTGTCAGTTTACCTCCTCCCCCCCACACACACACATTTGCATATCCATTATGCTTTTATTTTTTGTAAATGTTTATTTATTAAACTGGCGTGGTAAAGGAAATTAAAATCTATTGCAATATTCATACTGGCTCAAGGAGTAAGTTTGACAAGTCATCAGTGAGGCAAACTTGTGTTCCATATAGTAAATTTGCTCTGTTATACATTCAATCCTTAGAAGCACCCTGCCCTTGGGTACAGTTTGGGTTCAGGGTACATAACTATGTCACATCCATTGAGTTTCACATGCGCTGTTAGGTAGTCAAGTGAAAACCTTTATTGATCAATCATTATAAGATCATTACAAGTCTTTGAATATATTATAAAAATAGAGACAGTATATATATAAATAAGAATAGTAATAATAATAGTAAACAAAAACAACACATACAGCAATATACACAGGTAATATCATCAGGATTTATATAATTTAACACATAAAATGCTTCGTCCAGTGCTAATAAGTACAGGTGTATCCTCCTCACTTTAACTATAAATATATAAAACTATGTAAAAAAGGAAAAAGCTATTAAAAGAATTAAAAACGTGTAAAAAAACATGAAGTGTCAAATATACTATATAAACATAAAATATCCTAGTAAATAACAGAGCTGGGCAAGAGGTACATCCTAATAAAACAGTATGTGACAATAGGGATTGTGTACTTGGGATTGGTTACCTCTGAGTCTCATTCTGTTTATAGCTCCTACATAACTGCTCACTTTGGCAATGACCACATAGATAATCTAGCCTCTGCTACTAACACGCGGCTAGGCATCCTTTACTGCTATAAGCACTGCCTCCCCCCCAATGCCCTCCGACTTGCAGTCACCTCATCAATACTGTCCCTTGTAGACTATGGCTTGCCTGTGTATGGTGCTGCAGACACGACCGCCCTCAATAAAATTAAGCCTCACCTTGAATAAGGCCTGTAGATTAATCACGGGTGCCCCTAGGCTCACACATACCTCTTGGACTATAGATATAGCCAGGCTACTTAACCTGGACGAACGGCTCAGATTCCAAACCTGCCTCATTACAAAAACCCTCCTTGGACTATTCCCAACTGGCCTGACAACCTCTATCCACCTTGCACAACCCTTAGTCAATACTGTAACACCTCTAAGGCCACCCTCCTTGTCCCTAGGCTCAGGACCACACATGGGCTAAGGTCCTTCTGCTACAGAGCTCCCTCCTGGTACAACACTCTCCACACCTCCATCACTGACACCCAGTACAATCTCCCGTTTCAAAATCTCACTCCAGAATCAGCTCTTTAGGATGCGTAGCTGTTCCTGCCCTAGGTGATCTAGTTCAAATGCCCTGACAAAGCTTCTGAGTGGCTCTCTATACTGACTGATAAAACTGTGATTACCATTCCTGTAACACTTAAATTGTAACTAAGTTATAACTGCCTGTTCTACAAAACTGTAACCTCAGAGATGTAAGCTGTAACCACAATATTGTAACTATATGTTGTACTGTGTTTGTCCTCTTTGTGACGAGGTACCTTTGGAAATGAGCCTCTGGCTCAGAGGTTGTAAACCGATGTATAAATAAATAAATAAATAAACAAATAAATAAATGACATGTTCAGCTTTGGTAGTGGATAAGATGGATAGTACTTCATGCAAATTGATGGTTTGAATGGCATTCAGAATTAGATCTAGCCAGATTTTCCTGACTTTTCTATGTGCATTCAAACATAACATGGTAAGGAGTTTCATAATTTGGACTAACACATGTACATTTCCTGTCTTCGATATTAGATGAGGCGTTATATCTTGCCTTTTGGATGTTGTTAAAAAAGAGTTCAAATTTATACAAGGTGTATAATCTTCTCAAGTTATCGTTTTTAAGATAGTCTAGATAATATCTGAGACTGTGTCTGCCATCGTTCTGAACCAGCCATTGAGAAAGTTTAGACTGCCTAATCCTTTCCAGATCTTTGGTTATAAAGGAGTTTTCAGTCCTGTTTTTGATATAGGCCTTGTATTTTGTATCAAGAGTGTTCGTCTATTCTGGTGATTCTGAGCCAGAAATTTTTTTTTTTATATATTTCTTTATGCTCCTCCGGTCAGTCCTACATCCAACCGACCCTCCAGCCCTGCCACCTGGAATAGCCTGCGCTTACCTTATGCTCGGCCTGGGAGCAGGGCCTGCAGGGAGTCAGTCATTATCCTGCTGCCAGCATTTTCTTCCTCTGATTTTTCTCCCAGTGGCCCCAGGAGTAGGAGCGCATGTGTGTGGAGGCGCATGCACCTACAGCCCTGGTCACGACCCCTTTCCCCCACCCCATGGCCTAGCGCCCGGCACCCTCTAAGTCCATGCCACCCCTAGCCTCCACTAGGGGCCACCATTGGCCAAGGGATGCTGTATCACCTCCCCAGAGAGAGCCTGCCTGTCGGCAGCTCTATCCAGCTCCACCCTCACCCCCCCACTGCTGACCTCTGATGACCCAAGCTCATTCCCGAACCCGGGTCTCCAGCATGCTGCACGGTAAAGCGTCCAGTGCCTCAACCCTCAGTGCCACCGGGTCAGCTAGCCAGGAATAAATTTTACGGATGCTAGCTGTTGCATGGAGATTGCTCCATACCTAACTCAGCTCATAGATAGTGGGCAGGAGTTGTTTTACCTAGTCCTAACAGTATTCTGTATAACTGATTCAAAGGAATCTCCAGGGGTGCAAAATTTCTGTGGTCCCATACCACTGATGAAAAGAGGGCCTGAGAAATATATTTTGCACTTACTGCTTTTAGCATGGGTCTCATGCTGAGGCCTCCAAATAGTCTATTGAATTTCTTGAGGGCCATAACTGTTTGTTTTAGTTTAGTAGTTAGCTTCCTGAGATGTTTTGTCCAATGACTGTTGGCTGAGAAGACTAAGCCCAGATACGTGTATGTGTTATCAGAATGTAATTTTTTTGAACCAGTATACCAAGTCCTGGTGACCTTCATGTCACTGAATACTAATATCTGGCTTTTGCCTTCATTTATTATGAGTTGGAATGTGACAGGGTTAGTCCCTGCCACTTCCTAAATGTACCAATTCTTTATCTTGTCTTTGGTTGCAACCACTATCTTTCCCTCTTCTGAGGCTGTCCCTGTGACTTTCTGTATGGAGGCAGGCCTCCTCCTTACACATATCCTCCCCCCCCCCGAAACTTGTTCCCCTTTTCTTATTTTTCTCTATTTTTCCAGCCTGGTACATTGGAATAATTTAATTTGATGGTGGTATGGGCAAAAGCCTTGCAGCAAACAGGAAGGACAACAAGAATGTCTGCTGTATATATATATATTTTACATCTAATATGTTTAAGAATAGAGCAAGGTTTGTGTGAGGAAAATAAATACCTCTGAACAAAGGATAACAAATTGGAGGGCCTCTGAAATAAAGAGAGAGGCATTTTCCAGTAGAGTTAGCCAGTATATAAATGGCACCTATATTACAGACTGGGTTACCTGTTGTTCTTAAGTATTTTTGTTCATATTCCATTCAAGTAACCCCTAAGCAGCAGCAACACCCTGAACAAACATTGAAGTAGCTCTTGTTGTTAGGCAGAAATGTTTGTTCCTTGTTGATAGTGCTTATTTGTTTTTAAAGTAAAGGACTTGAGCCACATTTAGGCTCTTCTTGGGAATGTTTCCCCAAGGAAATCACAATGCCATTTTGCTTAGAGAGGAGTTTGCTGTGCCGCTGGAGAGAAAGCTCAGCCAACAGCTTAATTTTGCAAACCGTCAGTTGTTTCCTGCCAGTAGCATTGAGCTAATTCAAATTGTCCAAAAGCTGGAAAACCTGAAGCCCTTTTACCAAACCTTTATTAAGAGGGTTCCTTTTGTTGTCCTGCAGTCTGAGTTTAATATAATTAAGGCTGTCTTTAGCCAAGTACATTTAGGCAGGTCCAAGTAAGGCTTTAGTTGTTTGTATCCTCTACAACTGCAAGACAAGAAGACACACCTTAATAAAAGGATCTGCATAACTGGGAGTTGGTGTTCTACACCAAGCTAAGTAATGTTAATTTACTGCATGTGGTTTTCTCTACAGGTTTAAATTCAAGTGGCGGAGCTAGAGGGGGCTGGGGGTTGGTCTCCCCTCCTGGCTGCCCCAGTGTGAGTAGTGGTGCCCCACCACCATCTTTATTCAATGTTTAGTGCCCATTGTGGAGCCCATGATTGACTGAATGGCCCCCCCGGCTCCCAAATGCTCCCAAACCTGGCTCCGCCACTGGTTTAAAAGCTAATATGGTTTAAAGGAAATAAGCAGTCATTTAAAACAAATACCTTTGGTTAGTAGCTATAGTTGAAGCAGCGCTCTTCTCAACCCCCAGAAGTCTGTTTGTGGTGAGTGTCTGCTGCATTCTGGCTTGGACTATAGTGAATCAGCGGCCCCTTGTGGGCTATTTTTATAATTAAGGACCTGTCACTCAAACACAGGGGAATGTGCTATGGGATAAAGAAACCTTAGCACAATACATTATTTTGAGAGAAATGTTGCAATAGATCACTTAGTGAGAATATAGCAATCTAAAATGTGTACAATATTGTTTTTAAAGCTATTAAAAGAGTTATCTTTCTGTTGAAGATACTGTGTCACCTGATCAGGTGGGAGGGAATTAAAGCTCTACCTGAACAGGTCTCAAGGGATAGTGGGTCAGTGGTTGCTGATCAGTGGTGAGAGAAGGTTCCTGTTGAGGACTGTAAAGTTCAAACCTTGTATATCAGACCTCAGAATTTTTTTTTTAAGTCTGTTGCAACAGCCCTTTATCTTTTCCCCTCTCTCCTTCTATTTTTCCTCTAACTTTATATAGGATGGCCACCTATATATATTCTTTTCTCTTTCTTTCATTTTTCCCATTCGGGTTCTGATGTATCAGGGTTTGACCCCCCCCAGGATATGCAAATATTTAGCGGTTCAACGGCAATGCATAAGAAAAGAATCTAAACCTCCTCTGTGATACCTTTATAAATTAATAGGTGGTAAATTAACTGCCATTCATGTACATGTTTATTATAAATACCTTCTGTTATTTTATTGATGAGGGTTCCTTATGGAGAAATATCTCTCTGGGAAACTTATTGTAAGTCGCTCCTTAAATTGTGAAAGTTAAGCGCTGTTTAGCCATGTTTTATTTTTCAGAGGGTTTGTTTTCTTACATAAATGCAGTTGAGTTTAAAACCCTCTCATCCTTTCCCCTCGTTGTGTCCTTTTAGCAAGACCCTGCCACGACTGTCGCACATTACTTGTAGTTTTTTTTTTTTTGGCGAATGACGCGGTCGTGAGACAGTTATCCTAGAATTGTACTTGGCGGAGAGTTTTCTCTGCCAAGAAGGTTTGCTTGCAAGTCGATATGCTTGCCGGAGCCGAATGAGAACATTTTCAGACTGTTTTGGGGTAAAAGGTAAAACGAGGGATTGCTTACTTTTCTCCACTTTGGAATCGATCCTCCTTCTTCTGCAGCAGCTATATAAGAGCCGGCCAGCCATACTCTGTATGTTTTTATGTTGTTTTAGAAGGGGTGGTACTTTCCAACATCAGAAATAAGATTTAAACCCTCCAACACTTAAGTAATTTTCTTGTATGATGGTATATAGGTCATTATATAGATTTAAAGGTGTATTACTGCTTTGAATATTAAAAATGGTGTGTAAATAAAGAAATATAATCTGATGTAGAATACAGGGGTGGAGCTAGGTTGTCACCTGACCCCTGTCCTGTATAAGTTCAGAGTGCCTAAATCAAATGGTCAGATAGTCTGAGAGATACAGACATGTGCTGACCTCAAGGAGTGTAGTACACTAGCCTATTCTAGTGCTACTTAAAGACAATTTTATTTTATTTACATTGTTGTTTCATTTTCTTTTTGCTTGAAAGTTCGGCTTTGTATTTTCATTTTGTTAATAAATTTATTTCTGGATAATCTCCATCTGTGAGCAAGCATCCTCCTTACAATTCCCACACCTCACACGTGGTGACAGTGGTGGTATTCGAAGGATACTGCTATAAGTGTCTGAGGAGGTCGTGGTTTCGTGGATGTCCCAGGAGGTGCACATTGGTGTATTGACCAGAACCATGGTGGAGAAATCAGGGATACCTCTGCAGACCGGACTCCCTGATGTTAGACGTAAGTTGGTGAAGCCGAAAGAAGATAGTGATGTTTCGGATGGGGAACAAGAAGAGCTGGAGAAAGGACCCCCTACTGGTGACTCGCAGGATTTGTTGCAATGGCTGTGTATGCAACAGATAGCGATGGAGAAACAAAGAGACAAAGAAATGCGAAGGAATGAGGCAAGGTGGGCCGACACCTTAAGGGCTATTCAGGCGCTTAGTGTCAGTAGACCACCTCCCCTACCAGCAGGGGATATTCCTAAGGACATAAAATGACTAAGTTAAGTGACATGGATGACATAGAGACATATCTAACTACATTTGAGCCATAGCCAGGGCCTGTCAGTGGCCTAGGGACCAGTGGGTAATCCGCCTTGCTCCTTACTTGATGGGGAAAGCTCAACTGGCTTATGGCAGGGTGGAGGGCGCTATGAGTGACAATTATGATGCTGTCAAAGAAGCAATATTAAAACGATATGATATCTATCTAGAGACCTATAGACAGAGATTTCGAGCCTTAAGATTTCAACTTTCGGATACCCCACAAGAAGCATTCACCAGGCTTAATGACTTATGCACTAAGTGGTTACAACCTACCACTAACACAAAGAACAAATGTTGGAAGCTGTTGTGTTGGAGCAATTTATACTGGATTTACCTCAGGATGTTCAGATGTGGGTACGGAACATCGCCCGAGACAGCCAAGAAGGCGGTACAATTAGCAGAAGACTATCTAACTGCCCGGCCTAATCGACCTAAAAGTCACTCGGCGAAGTATACCAATCCTCCGGTAAGACCTTCTCGATTACTACACCTCACCTAGCGGACCTATTAAACCTGTAAGTGCTCTTAAAACCCCCCTTAATGAAGTGATATGTCATAACTGTCAAGGCAAAGGACATATCGCAAGGTTTTGTCCAAAAAAGAAAACTGGTCCACGCATCTAGCCTTAGCCAATTGGGGGCAGTACTTTATACCTGTTACAGTGAATGGTAAAGAAATTATTGGATTATTAGACTCTGGTAGTCGACAGACATTAGTTAAAGCCTGTATGATATCTACAGTACCTAGAACCACGCGAACTGAAGTAACCTGTATACATGGGGACACCCATATGTATCCTGTACAACAGGTAGAGATACAGGTGCAATCAAACACCCGAAATATGGAAGTTGGAGTGGTTCCACAATTACCAGTGTCGGTTATATTGGGACATGATCACCCAGATTTTCCTCAGTTACTTGCCAATGCTAATAAGCTAGATGCAATGACTACCAGAGCACAAGAGAAAAAAAACACTGAACTCCATCACTCCTTCCCATTTGAGGATAGCCTATTCGAGCTTCCAGGAAAGACAAGGAAAACAAAAAGTCAGAAAAGACAAGAAAAACAGGTGTGGCAACACTTGCAAAAGGACTCTACAAATACAGTGGACTTTAAAAATATAGGGTTGCAAACTAATTTCAGGGTATTTCAATTGCAGGATGAGTCTCTAAAACCTTATTTTTTGCAAGTAGGTAATGAACAAAATCCTAACCAGAAGTTTGTGATTGAAAAAGGTTTGCTGTATAGGAAATGTTTGAACATGAAAACTGGGGAAACCGTTTTACAATTACTGGTACCTACTGCTTATAGAGAACAATTATTGACACTTGCACACGATATACCTATAGCTGGCCACCAAGGAAAGAGCGTACCTTGCAGAAATTGCTGTACAGATTCTTTGGCCAGGTATACATGATCAAGTGGCAGAATATTTAGGAGTCATGTGCACAATGTCAAAAGGTAAGACCTGTACTTAAAAAGATAAGGGTACCCTACAGCCATTGCCTCCAGTGGAAACTCCATTCACTCGACTTATGGATATAGTGGGTCCTCTGCCTAAAAGTACCAAGGAAACCATTTTATTTTAGTCATTTGTGATTATTTTTCAAAATACCCTGAGGCAATACCTATGTGGACAGTTACAGCAGAGAAAGTAGCAGATGAATTGATTAAAGTATTCTCCAGAATGGGTATACCTAAAGAAATACTAACTGATAGAGGTAGCAATTTTTGTTCTCAACTTTTACAGCGTCTTTATCAGGCTTTAGGAGTACACTCTTTATTTACGTCTCCATACCATCCCCAATCTGACGGGTTGGTAGAAAGTTTTAACAAAGCCCTCAAACAGATGTTAAAAAAATTTGTCACTGATGAAGGTAAATATTGGGATAAATACCTCCCATATTTAATGTTTGCCTATCGTGAAGTCCCTCAAGCCTCAACGGGATTTTCTCCCTTTGAGCTTTTTGGGAAGAATCCAAGGGGCGTATTAGATGTAATTAAAGAAAACTGGGAAGGGTCTAAAGTAGATACAATCCCAGTCTCCACATTGGACTACGTCTCTACATTACGTCAAAGATTAACGAAATATGCCAGAATGGCTCAGCAGGTTAATGAAGAACATCAATTAACCCAGAAAAGATATTATGATCAGGGAATGGGGACTAAAACATTTCAACCAGGTGACAGGGTCTTACTGTTATTACCTTGCACAGAGAATAAATTACTAATGAAGTGGCAAGGGCCCTATAGTGTTCATAGACAAGTGGGTCCGGTAAATTATGAAATCATTTGCCCTGAAAAAAAACAACAGTTGAAAATATACCATGCGAATTTATTAAAATTATGGCATGAAAGAAATTCCCCAACCCTTTTCGTATACCCTGAAATAATTAAAAGCGAGTTGGATCTCGCTTATGATCGTTTGGAAAGTCAGGACAATAACAAAAATATATTTATCAATGACAACCTGAATATGGAACAAAAACAAGACATAAGGAAATTAATACATACTTTTCAAAATACATTTATAACAACCCCTGGTGTAGTGGAAGGAATTGAACATCATATAGAGGTAACCGACACAAAACCCATCAGACATAAACCCTACAGAATACCTGAAAGTTTGAGGGAGGAGGTAAATAAGGAATTGTTAAAAATGCAACAAATGGGGGTCATTATTCCTTCTAAAAGCCCATGGAACTTCCCTATGGTTGTTGTAAATAAAAAAGAAGGAGGTAAGTGTGTTTGATTTTGATGTAAATTGAATAATATATCTAGATTCGATGGGTACCCCATGCCCAGAATCGATGATATTATAGACCGTTAGGCAATGCTCAATATATTAGTACTTTGATCTCTCCAGGATACTGCAAATACCCTTGATGCTGAATCCCAAGAAAAACACCGTTCAGTACACCAATTGGGTTATTTCAATTCACCAAGATGCCGTTTGGGCTAAACGGAGCCCCAGCTACATTTCAGAGATGTATGGACCAATTGTTGCAGCCATATACAGAATACAGTGCAGCATATTTAGATGATGTAATCATTTTTAGTACATCCTGGGAAAAACATGTAATCCATCTACAAAATGTTTTGTCAGTCATAGCAAATGCAGGGCTGACTATAAACCCAAGTAAATGTTCTATAGGTATGCAGGAGACCAGATATTTAGGTTTTATAATTGGACAAGGAGAGGTAAAACCTGACATAAGCAAAATTGAGGCGATTGCTAACAGTCCTCAGCCACAGACCAAGAAACAAGTCAAGTCTTTTTTAGGACTAGCCAGTTATTATTGTCGTTTTATAGCCAATTTTGCAGATATTGCTAGTCCCTTGATAGACCTGACTAAAAACTTCGATTCCCCCCCCCCCGAGGAGCTGGAGGTCGCGAGGGCTATACCTGCAAGTGCCCTCCCTGAAGCTGATCATCGCCACCGCCAGGAGGATACCCTATTCGCGAGGGCCGAGTCGCAAGATCGATTCCCCCAGGAGCTGGAGGTCGCGAGGGCTATACCTGCAAGTGCCCTTCCTGAAGCTGATCATCGCCACCGCCAGGAGGATACCCTATTCGCGAGGGCCGAGTCGCAAGATCGATTCCCCCGAGGAGCTGGAGGTCGCGAGGGCTATACCTGCAAGTGCCCTCCCTGAAGCTGATCATCGCCACCGCCAGGAGGATACCCGATCCAGGGCCAGTCGTACAGTAAAACCCCAGCAAAGAACTGAATCCTGGGCCAGCTGACCTGTTGGATTTCTCTGCCGGCTCGGGGGATCCGCTGTTTGAATTTGCAGTTTTGGCACCTTTTCTCGCTGGGGCTGTGGAAATCAAATCAGTCGGTGCTGCTCTGAAGAACCCCCTCCCCCCTGATATGTTTGGGACCCTCCGAGTGATTTTTTATATTGGGACTGGATTAATTTTTTGTTGGTGATTTACAGCTATTTTACCAGTTTCTGCCTGGTAGATTCTACTCGCTGCTTGTGTACACTGTTGTTCTACCTGCCTGTAAATTTTGCCAGTCCGCTCCCTCTCTCTGCCAACTGTAACCCTGTATGCTGCTCATTGTGTTTCTTTTTTCCTCTACCACTTCACACATCGCATCCTCAGCCCCTGCCACGCGCTGTCCTTTCCACCCAACCCCGCCTGCACTGTCCACTCTCAAATTGCTACCACACCCTGCCTGACTATTAAATACCTTTGCTTCTCTTCCACAGATCGATCCCCGAGGAGCTGGAGGTCGCGAGGCTATACCTGCAAGTGCCCTCCTGAAGCTGATCATCGCCACCGCCAGGAGGATACCCTATTCGCGAGGGCCGAGTCGCAAGGTAAAACCCCTGCAGTAAAGAACTGAATCCTGGGCCAGCTGACCTGTTGGATTTCTCTGCCGGCTCGGGGGATCCGCTGTTTGAATTTGCGGTTTTGGCACCTTTTCTCGCTGGGGCTGTGGAAATCAAATCAGTCGGTGCTGCTCTGAAGAACCCCTGCCGCCCCCACCACCACCCTTGCTCGGCTTTCCCTTATATAGGGTTTTACTTTCCTGTCACATGAGGCTCAAAAACCAATCAGCCTACTTTCCCGTTTGCTGGTTATATCGTTCCAGCACTAGAGGGAGCCTGCCCTCATTTCTTGCTCTTTACTGGGAAATGAATCACTCAAGCATGGTTTTTTCTTTGCTGGCCGTCTTCTTGCTACAGCACCCTATGCTCTCTCTCTGCCCATCCGTTCACCCCATCAACCTGCCCCTACCAAAACATACTCCCCACTCTGAACTCCAGGCCCCCACCGGACCACCACACACCAATCCCTCAACCCATTCCCCCGAATCCCTCTCGTACTCTGGATTACCACGCCACCCCCCCAACCTCCGTTGTGCCATGCACAGTACGGTGTTTCCACTTATGAGTGGACACTCCCCTTGCTAGTACCCTCAGCTGTTCTCTCCCTTCCTATCCCCTGCTACTCCTCCGTGGTGGGGTCCCATCGGCGACATTTGAACCCCTCCGCCAGCTATAAATCCCACGCAAGGTGCCTAATTCTCCTGCTGCTCCTGCTCTCCGGCAATGTGAACCCAAACCCTGGGCCTCTCATCCCTGCCACGCCCCTGCCCACTGTTGGCAAAGGCTTTCAAATCGCCTTTATCAACATATGCAGTCTCCCCAAGAAAATTGCAGCCCTCCAATGCTGGGTCACCCAACACTCCCCGGATATTCTCCTGCTTGCCGGAACCTGGCTCTCCTCCCGCACGCCCGACTCTGCCATCTCCCTTCCTGGCTTCACAGTTTTCAGGGCCGATAGGATGGGTCGGCGTGGAGGAGGGTGCGCTATCTACTTGCGAAACTCGATCCTCGGGCTTGCCCTCCCTACCCCTGTGCTTAACCATGGGGCGAAGCCATTTCCTAAAAATCACCCACTATCCTGGTCGTGGTCCACTCTACCTGACTACGGCCTATCTACCCCCGGGTCAAGGCAAGACCTGCTCTCTCCCTTGACTACCTGGCTACCTTACCCCAAAAGCTGAACAGCTAATTATGGGTGACCAATTCAAATTGGCTCAGCTCCTCATCAGATAGTCTGAAAAATGACCTTGCAGCCCTTGACCTGTCCCAACTGGTCACTCAGCCCACTAGACTAAACAAAGTAACTGGAACAAGCTCCTCCTGACGCCATCCTCTAATAGACCTCTAAAAGTCATCTCCGTCGATGTCCTTGCAGACTCACCCAGTGACCACTCCCCAGTCACCTGTTTCTGGTCCTCCCCACCCTCAGCCCTGGTTTTAGCAGGACCCCCCGCCGTCGGTTTCTCCCCGGAGGTCTCAACAACCTCAAACGTCACCTCGCCCAAATCGACTGGTCCCCACTAGCCAGCGCTCCTGACGTAAATTCTGCCCTTACCTATCTCTCCACGGCCTTCAACCACGCCTGTGACATGTATGCACCCCTAAACACTCATAGGATAAAAAAACAGACTGCTGCATGGATCACTCCAGCGCTGATCCAACAACTAAAAAAGAGAGATAACCTCTGGCACCTAGCTAATGACTCCTGCAGGGTTGCTGACAGGCAAGCCTACCGGGCAGCCCGTAATCAATGCTCCTGGTCAATCAAGCAGGCTAAAGCCAAATTTTACCAGGCCACGTTGACATCCACCTGGGGCTCGTCCAGAGCTTTCTGGGACAACATTAAAGACCTAAATGGTAAGACCCTCCCCCATCCCAGATTGACATAAATGGGACTGTCTCACTGACCCCACCCGTATTGCTAACTGCCTCAACCAAACCTTCGCTGACTTAAGTGCCATCCTCCCAGCCCATTTTTCTGACCCAGTTGCCAAACCCTCCCACGCACTCCATTTCCAGGCCGCAATTCCACTTCCGGAAGTGATCTCACCCCACGATGCCAAACCTTTCTTATCAAAGGCCCTCGCATCTCAGAACCCTACCAATGACCCCTCGACTCCAGGATTCTTCGCCTCTGACTGGATGTCATGCTCACCCCGCTGCTTATCATTAACAAATCACTATGCCTCGCCAATTCCCTAAGGCCTGGAAGCATGCAGTAACCCCATCCATAAGTCCGGGGACCGCACTCTGCCCTAACAACTACAGGCCCATCTCCATCCTTCCCCTATCCAAAGCCCTAAAAAATAGTAAACACTCAGCCTCGGAATACCTTACTAACTACAATCTTGTGTCCGGAGCAACACGGTTTTCGCCTGGTCATAGCACAACCACTGCCCTTCTGGAATTCTCCCACCACATTCACTCAGCACTGACAAAGGTCATCTTGCTGGGGCGGTCTCATAGACCTGTCCAAGGCCTTCGACAGTGTGCCACCCCTACTACTAACTCCCTCAGTACACTCGGTCTCGCAACTGCCCCTTGAAATGGTTCGCAGTTACCTCACAACAGGTCCCAAAGAGTCAAACCAATTGGACCCTCTCCTCCTATCTTCCAGTATCCTTGGGTGTCCCCTAAGGCCTATCCTTGGCCCAACCCTTTTCAGCCTATTCCTGAACACCTCCCAGCTCCTGCTCCAGTAAAATATTACTCTATGCAGATGACGCCGATCCTTGCATCACACCCTGACCCACTCCCACTCCAAAGCATGCTGCAAGCGCCTTCCTCCAAACCGAAAAGTGGTTCGATAATCACCGCCTAGTCCTGAACCTAAAGAAAACAAAGTCCATGCTCTTGCCCATCGGCAAAACAATGCCAGAAACTTCCTCCACATCACCACCAGCACGCCCCACCTCTTGGAGCAGGTTGCATCCTATAAGTACCTGGTATCACCTTCACTCTGGCCTTACTTTCCATGCCCACCTCAATGCACTGTCATCTGCTATAAACCCAGGATCGGTCTACTCTATCGGCATAAAGACTGTCTCCTGAACTGGCCTTAAAACTAGCCATCACCTCATCGGTATTATCGCTGGCTGACTATGGGCTCCTGTCTATGCCACTGCTGATGCCTCTGCCTTATCCAAAGTTCAGACCTCTATTAATAAAGCATGTAGGCTCCTTACCGGTGCCCACAGCAGAACCCACACCTGTTTACTATACTCTGCCACTAAAATACTCACTCTTGAGGAAAGACTGAATTATCAAACCTGCCTTCTGGCCAAAAAATCCCTGTCAGGACTCTGCCCTCCTGGGGTCTCTGGTCCTTTGCAGCATGCTGCTAGGTCACTGCCAACCCAGTATGCCGCCACGGCCACTTTCATAGTCCCCAGAGCAAGGACCTCTCGTGCCAAAGATCCTTCCATCACCAAGCCCCCCTGTTTCAACTCCTTCCCGAAACCATCTCCAAGATCCCTGGCATTGGCCGCTTAAAATTGCTCTTCGCCAGCATATTATGGACAGCCGATGTTGTGAATGCCTGTAGCTGCCTCTTGCCTGACCCCTCTGCCCTATGCTGGTCCCTGCTAATCCCCTTTCAAATCCCCAGCACACCGGTCTCTATATACCCACATATTAGCCTGTCATGCTCACTTTGACTACTGTAACCATTATCGTTACACCAATGTTCTACCTACTTAACTTATGACTTGCTATTGATTTGAATCCCGTGTTGTTTTTACCTATGCTAGGACCTTCCACAAGTTTAATCCAGCGCAGCCTAGCTGTCTGCTCTCTCCAAGTGTATATTTTTTTTTTATGTATCTAACATGTTCTGTCATTCCACTGTTCTAACCTCTTCTTTTATTGTTGTCTCCCCCCCCCTTATTGACGAGGTACCTTTGTAAACGAGTCTTTGACTCAAAGGTTGTAAAACTGATTCTCTACAATAAATAAAAAAATAAATAAATAAATAAAAAAGAATAGACCCGAAAAGGTCTTTTGGAATGAACAATGTAACATAGCCTTTAACACGCTAAAGGCCAAACTTTGTTCATATCCAATACTATACAGTCCTGATTTTCAAAAAACATTCATAGTACACACTGATGCCTCTAATAATGGAATTGGGTCCGTCTCTCACAAATGGATGGAGAAGACGAACACCCAATTATATTTATTAGTAGGAAATTGCATCTCAGAGAAACTAAATACTCAACGATAGAGAAAGAATGTTTAGCGATTCGTTAGCAATAAATGCCTTGAAATTCTATTTATGGGGTAGACCATTTCTACTTTAACAGATCATAACCCCTTATGTTGGCTAAACACAATGAAGGATAAAAACCCCTGCATTATGCGGTGGTATTTAGCTCTCCAACCGT
This sequence comes from Neoceratodus forsteri, assembly GCA_016271365.2. NCBI lineage: Eukaryota > Metazoa > Chordata > Ceratodontiformes > Ceratodontidae > Neoceratodus > Neoceratodus forsteri. Next base: position 561,349,114 of record CM028129.1, on the reverse strand, counting down.
ATAAATTTGAGATCCAACATAGATCAGGAAAAAAACATGCTAATGCTGATTATTTGTCCTGTTATGGAGCGGAAAAGAATATTGTACCAGGCTCCGGAGTAAATGAAAATAATGAATAATATTCCTTTCTGGTTTGAAATAAAGGAGAACTATTAACATTTGGGACTCCGAAGTGGAGCTTTGGGAGTGGGTGGGCTAAAGCTCCATTTTCCTTTACATCCTAAGGAAGATCTGGTATGTTTTTTCAGTCCTATGAAACCAGTGGAAAATAGTTGGTAAAACATTGGTTTCCTCTTAAAGGGGGAGGAGTGTAAAGTTCAAACCTTGTATATCAGACCTCAAAATTTTTTTTTTAAGTCTGTTGCAACAGCCCTTTATCTTTTCCCCTCTCTCCTTCTATTTTTCCTCTAACTTTATATAGGATGGCCACCTATATATATTCTTTTCTCTTTCTTTCATTTTTCCCATTCGGGTTCTGATGTATCAGGTTTGACCCCCCAGGATATGCAAATATTTAGCGGTTCAACGGCAATGCATAAGAAAAGAATCTAAACCTCCTCTGTGATACCTTTATAAATTAATAGGTGGTAAATTAATGCCATTCATGTACATGTTTATTATAAATACCTTCTGTTATTTTATTGATGAGGGTTCCTTATGGAGAATATCTCCGGGAAACTTATTGTAAGTCGCTCCTTAAATTGTGAAAGTTAAGCGCTGTTTAGCCATGTTTTATTTTTCAGAGGGTTTGTTTTCTTACATAAATACAGTTGAGTTTAAAACCCTCTCATCCTTTCCCCTCGTTGTGTCCTTTTAGCAAGAGCCCCTGCCCGACTGTACGCACATTAACGCTGGTTTTTTTTTTTTTTTACCTTCGCGAATGTGTGCATGGTCGTGAGGAGAGTTATCCCCGTAAATTGCACCACGGAGAGTTTTCTCTGCCAAGAAGGTTTGCTTGCAGGTCGATATGCTTGCCGGAGCCGAATGAGAACATTTTCAGACTGTTTTGGGGTAAAAGGTAAAACGAGGGATTGCTTACTTTTCTCCACTTTGGAATCGATCCTCCTTCTTCTGCAGCAGCTATATAAGAGACGGCCAGCCATACTCTGTATGTTTTTATGTTGTTTTAGAAGGTGGTACTTTCCAACATCAGAAATAAGATTTAAACCTCCAACACTTAAGTAATTTTCTTGTATGATGGTATATAGGTCATTATATAGATTTAAAGGTGTATTACTGCTTTGAATATTAAAAATGGTGTGTAAATAAAGAAATATAACCTGATGTAGAATACAGGGGTGGAGCTAGGTTGTCACCTGACCCCTGTCCTGTATAAGTTCAGAGTGCCTAAATCAAATGGTCAGATAGTCTGAGAGGTACAGACATGTGCTGACCTCAAGGAGTGTAGTACACTAGCCTATTCTAGTGCTACTTAAAGACAATTTTATTTTATTTACATTGTTGTTTCATTTTCTTTTCGCTTGAAAGTTTGGCTTTGTATTTTCATTTTGTTAATAAATTTATTTCTGGATTATCTCCATCTGTGAGCAAGCGTCCTCCTTACAATTCTCACACCTCACAAGGACATAGAGACTTTTCTTTTCAATTCTGTCATTACAGTTGTTAATTTTGTTTTATTACTTTATTTGAAAAAGCTGTTAATTGAAAAGGGTGCAAGAAGAGGAGTTTATGACTTTAATAAACATCCAACTGGACAACGTGGGTTGCACCTGATTCTTGAGTTGTATCCATCTGTAGAACCCACACCGTAACATGGAACTTCTCTACAAAACAGTGTAGTAAATTTACGCTAAAGCAGGGCAGAGAAAGGTACCTATTTTTGGAGAATCAGAAGTGGACATGCTCAGACCTGTAAGGAGGTTGTTTATATAAATACAGAAGAGTGTCAGTGCCAGGACTCAACCCTGTCTTACTCTCCTATTGGTTGGGAAGGATGTAGAGGATTGACCCCGGGGCCCCACACTAATCTGAGCTCACGTATCTCAGTATAGGTATCCAATTATAGAAATGAGGTTTATATCAATTCCTCCAGTCCCTCATGGTTTCCCAGAGTAAGTTACGGGAAATTGTGTCGAAGGCCAAGATGAAGTCAATAAAAGCAACGTATAATTTTTGCCTTCTCAACTCTGTGTATTTCTCTATCAAATGTGTCAATACAAAGCAATTGTTGGTAGTGCAGTACCCTGCTCTGAAACCTGTCTGGAGTTCCAAAAGTCCCCCTAGTTCTTTAAGCTGTAGTAGTAGATGATCGAGAATAATTTTAGAAAAAAAGCTTTCCTGAAATGTCTAATAGTGAAATGGGTCTGTACATTTTTAGATCTTTTTTATCACATAGAAACATAGAAGTTGATGGCAGAAAAGGACTGCATGGCCCATCAAGTCTACCCATTTTACCAATTTGCTCCCACTGCCACTACTAGGTCAGCAGCCTCAGCTAAGCCCCCTCATATGTATGATTCCCTTGTGGCTATCCCATGCCCTCTTGAATCTCTCCACTGTATGTGCACCCACCGCCTCCTGAGGCAGGGCATTCCACGCATCCACCACCCTCTCTGTAAAAAATAACTTTCTCAAGTTACCCCTTATGCGATCACCCTCCAATTTCATGTCATGCCCTCTAGTTCTATTGTACTTTTTATACTGGAAGATGCTATCCCCTTCCACCTTATTTATGCCCTTAAGATGTCTGACAGTCTCAATTAGGTCCCCCCCTCCAATCTCTGTTCCAATGTGTACATATTGAGGTCCCTAAGTCTATCCCCATATGCCTCGTTGTGCAGACCATGCACCATCTTAGCTGCCCTCCTCTACACTTTTTCCACCCTGTCAATATCGTTACGCCGGTGCAGCCTCCAGAACTGTACACAGTACTCTAGGTGAGGCCTAACCAATGTCTTGTACAGTCGGATCACCACCTCCCTCCTACGGCTTGTAATACAACTCCATATACACCCTAACATCCCACTAGTCCTCCCAACTGCTTTTGCAGTCTGGTGGATTTCAGGTTATGTGATATAATGACCCCCAAATCCATCTCCTCCCTGGTGACTGTCAACAACTCAACCCCCCAAAATGTAACTCCCCCAGGGTTTCTGTTCCTTACGTGTATGATCTTGCAGTTCTTCGTGTTAAACCTTAACTGCCATACCTCAGACCATTTCTGCAGCTTTTCCAGATCTCTTTTCATTCTCTATGCCCCCTGGAGTATCTACTCTGTTGTAGGTCTTGTTGTCATCTGCAAAGAGACATACTTTTCCCTTTAGCCCTTCTGCTATGAAGACATTGAAGAGGACTGGTCTCTGGACTGATCTTGTGGCACACCACTGGTGACTCCCATTTCTTCCGACTGTGTGACATTTACCACCACCCTCTGCCTTCTGTCCACTAACCAATTTCTGACCCAGTTCACTACCCTGTGTCTCACCCCTAGACTCCTCAGCTTATTTATTAGCCTTCTATGTGGGACTGTGTTGAAGCCCTTGCTGAAATCAAGGTAGGCAAGGTCCACCACCCCTCCCTGGTCCACCATCTTGGTCACCCAGTCAAAGAAATCTATCATATTTGTTTGACAGGACCTTCCCACCATGAACCCATGCTGTCTTGGATCCTGCATTCCAGTGGCTACCAGGTGATCCACAATACATTCCTTAATCAGTGTCTCCATGATCTTCCCCACTGTTGAGGTGAGACTCACTGGCCTGTAGTTCCTTGTGTCCTCCTTGCTACCACTCTTGAGAAGAGAGACAATGTTTGCCCTTCTCCAGTCCTGTGGGACCACCCCCCCCGTGTTCATTGACTCGCTGAACTGCCAACGGTGCTGCTAGATCCATCCTGAGTTCCTTTATTTTTTTTTATATTTTTTCCCCTCCTTTGGCCTGTGGCTCTGTCACCCGACCCCTCCACAGAGCCGTGGTTTACCACCCCCCAGGTGTGGACGGAGTGAGGGTGAGTAGCTGGGCCCCTTAACCCGCCCAGTTTCATACCTCTTGATCTCATTGGGGTCCACTCTCGAGCTGCTGGCACCGGTGGCGAGGGCCTACCTAGCCCTCCTGTCAGTGTCATGCCTCGCCAAGGGTTTTTGCAATGTACACTCCCCTGGAGCATGACGTGTGCATGATGTCACAGCTTATGCCAGTGTACGTCATGCTCCACCTCAGTACTGACTGCTTGGACATGCCAAACCAGCTTATACTTGAGGTCAGTCATGCTCTGAGCCTAGCTTCCCCCTCCACCCAAAGGAGACAAGAGGTCCTATGGATGCTCAAGCCTCCTCCTTCCTGGCCGACCCTCCAATGACCCAAGCCCATTCCCGAACCCATGTCGCCGGCGTCACAAGCAGTAGCGCTACCACTGCACCGGCCGGCTGGCTATCCTTAGTTCCTTCAGGATTCTTGGATGTGCTCCATCTGGCCCCATTGCTTTGTCCACCTTTAGTTTTGTAAGTTCCTCTAGGATCCTCTGTTCTATAAATGATGTGAAGCTCAATTTTTCCCCCTCTGCACATCTGTTTTCCAGTTGCGGTCCCTGCCCCGCTCCCTCTCTAGTAAAGACTGAGCAGAAGTACCTGTTAAGGATTGTGTCCTTTGCTAGGTCCCCTTCTATCCTCTCTTCATTGTCCCCTTTGAGTCTGACTATACCCCCTCTGGACTTTCTCCTCTCACTGATGAACCTAAAGAGTGTCTTTTCCCTTTTCCTCACTGATTGTGCTAGCCTTTCTTCTGTCTGTGCTTTAGCACTTCTCACTGATGCCTCTGCCTCTCTCTCTGACATTTTTGGTATTCTTCTCTGTCCCCATCTTCTTGTGTCCCCTTGTATTTTCGGAAGGCTACCCTCTTGACCCTGATTTTATCTGCCACGACCTTTGAAAGCCAGAGTGGGTTTCTTCTTCTCTTGCCCTTATTCTTCATGCTCACAAATTGATTGGTTACCCTGACAATGGACTCCTTAATGCATGCCTGTTGATCCTTCACACCCCCCTTTAGCCAACTCCTCTTTAACCCTCCTTTCCATCTCTGAAAGTTAGCTCCTTTGAAATCTAGGATCACCTTTTTTGTATATGGGAATTATTGTTGTGCCTTTCTACAATGGAGGAGTATACGAGTTGTATATACAGAGGTTAAAATGTGTATAGAAAATGTTACTCCAGAAAGATGGATAAGGTAGGTAGACTTCTGGGGGAATTAGGTCTGGGCCAGAAGCTTTCTTTTTTTTAAGGAGACTATGGCCAGATATACTTCACTAACATACGAAAATGCCAGCAGAATAGGCCTAACGGTCTTCGTGTCTCCTGGCTTGGTCAGCCCCTCACCCTGGGTAGGTGCTGACCTTGCCCCCTCGCCTTTCTCTGGCTTCTCCTTCCCAGTTCCGGATATTCTTCCTGCATTGGATTTGCTTCCAGAACCCTTCCCTGTACCTGTCCCACCCTCTTGAACCCCTCCACTGTCTCTGCCTCCACCAGCCCCTTGGCAGTGCATTCCATGGCTCCACCACCCTTTCAGTGAAGTAGCACCTCCTCCTTTCTCCCCTGAATCTTCCCCTCCAGCATCCACCCATGCCCTCTAGTTGCCCCTCCTCCTTCCTTCAAAGCACCCTGACTGCCTCCCTATTTACCCCTTCATGTACCTGAAGACCTCAATCATGTCCCCCCGGTCCCTTCTCTCTTCCAATGTGTACATATTTAGCTCTTCGAGCCTCTCCCCATAGGTCCTGTCCCCCAAGCCCCAAATCATTTTGGTTGCCCTCCTCTGGACCATCTCCAGGAGTTTAATGTCCCTCTTTAAATGTGGCCTCCAAAACAGCACGCAGTACTCAAGGTGTGGCCTCACTAAGCAGTTATACAGAGGTAGTATCATTTCCCTCCTTCTGGAGGTGATCCCCCTAGCGATGCATCCCAGCATCCTGTTGGCCTTGGCTGCAGCCCTCCTACAAGTCTCTGAGTTGTTCATCTTGACATCCACCACCACCCCAGGTCCTTCTCAGCCATCGAGACTTGTAGCATTCCCCCAGGGTGTACACTTGGCCCAGGTTTCTGGCCCCAGGTGCAGTACCTTGCATTTCCCTGCGTTGAACCTCAGCTTCCACTTTCTAGATCATCTTTCCAGAGCCTCCTGGTCCCCCTGTAGGGCCACTTCCCCTCCTCCCCATCCACCACCACCTCCAGTTTTAAGTCATCCACAAAGAGACTCATCTCACTCCTGATACCTGTCCTTATGTCAGAGATGTAGGCATTGAACAGGAGGGGCCCAAGGACTGATCCCTGTGGGACCCCACTAATGACCCTACTTGGGGATGAGACTATCCTGCCAACTACGACTCTCTGGGTCCGGTCCTGGAGCCAGTTGTCTATCCATCTGATCATCTGGTTCCCCACCCCCATTTCTCCCAGCTTATCCAACAGGCCCTTGTCAGGAATAGAGTCAAATGCCTTGCTGAAGTCTAGAAAGAGGACATCCACTGGTCTACCCAGGTCCAAGGCACTAGTCACCCAGTCATAGAACTCCACAAGGTTTGTCTGACACGATTTCCCTGGGATGAATCCATGCTGTCTATCGTCCAGGCACCCTGACTTTTCCAGGTCCCCCCCAGCCTCTCTTTGACAATGCCCTCCATCACCTTGCCCACCACCGATGTCAGGCTGACAGGCCTGTAGTTCCCTGCCACCTCCCTTGATTACTCCCTTGTGGATAGGCACTATATGCGCCACCTTTCAGTCCTGGGGCACCCACCCTGTCCTCAGAGGGATGGTGAAAAGCTCTGCCAGGGGTTTCGCCAGGACATCCACAAGTTACTTCAGCACTCTCGGATGTAATTTATCCGGCCCCGGTGCTTTCTCCATCTTAAGGGACCTGAGGGCTTCCCTCACTATATATATCTTTGGGAAGTTGGACCTAGTGAGGGCCAGTTTACAAGAGAGGAATCAAAACTAAAATCATTGTCATAAAAATGCTTACAAAATGTTTAACCCACAACTCCATGGGTATAAATGTGTCTATTTCATGTTTGCTGTTTGTGGTGCCTTTGGCTACCATAAGCCCAAAAGCTTGGGTGTCATTTTTATGTATTGCCCTTAGCATCCTCTCCCATTGATTATTGTAAAATTGCCTTTTTTTATTTTTTAATAAAATTTTATATTATTTCTTTTCTGTTGAGAAGCCAATATCTGTTCTTGGCCATAGATTTTTGGTTTTCCTAATAAGTGTGGTGCGTTTGGATTGAAATTCCCTACATTCCATATTGAACCTTGAAGGGAAGGACTGGGAGTAATTACTTTCCCCGACTGGTTTGTAGATTAACTTTCTCAGTTCTTCACAGCAATTGTCTATCATTTTGGTTAACAGTAACAAATCTTTATAAGACCAGGTAAATTGATCGAAAGAGGGAAACAAATGCAATAAAAATTTTTCAATGGCGGCCATCTCTGGTAGATTCTATCTCTGTGAACTCTCATAGCTCAGTTGGTTAAGAGCTAAAGCACAGATTGCTGAGGTCCTGGGTTCAAATCCCAGTGAGAGTCACACTTTTCCTTTCATTTCTACAATTGAATTTCTAAATTTGCCCTGCAGTGGCATATACTGACTGCACTTGGGAGAGATTGAGGAGGAGTTATTTGAGTCTGTAAAAAGACTTTCATTGCAACACCAGAAAGGAATGTGTGTGTGATTCACATGGGAAAACTCAGGGGCCTTAATTGGCTGAACTCTCATAGATCAGTTGGTTAAGAGCTAAAGCACGGATTGCTGAGGTCCTGGATTCAAATCCCAGTGAGAGTCACACTTTTCCTTTCATTTCTGCAATTGGTTATCTTATTCTTTTGTGATTCCTGAGTTCTACCTTGGTCTTATCAGTGGGGCTGGGGGGGCTGAATCACTACTATCTATTTAAACTAGCAAATGGGGAGAGGGGTGCAGCACCCCAAACGTCAAATGGGAAATACACCCCTCCCCCCTCAGCTAGTAGTCAAACAGGGATTTAGCATGTTTGCAGTTCATTTGCATCACCAGGTAAGGAAAAACTGTCCCTCTCCCCATACAACACACAGGGGAAATGCCAGACTGCACCCAACAACTAACACACCAAAATCTGGCCAATGGAAAATCATGTACACAAATGCTCACTGCCTGGGAAATAAGATCCCAGACCTACAGGCAATAATGTCAGAGGCTAAACTGGACATAGTAGCAATTAGTGAGACGTGGTTTACCAGTAACCACACTTGGGAGACTTCAGTACCTGGCTAGGTACTGTTCAGAAGAGACCGAGGTGCAAAAAGGGGGGTGGAGTGGCCCTGTATGTCAATGAAAATATCAAAGCTACAGAAATTCAGAATACACATAAGGAGCCAGAAGAACTGTGGGTCACCCTGGAAACAGGAAATGGGACAGCCATAAGAACTGGGGTTGTCTACAGGCCTCCAGACCAGGGGGAGGACACAGACACATTACTGTTAGAAGATATACAAAACATGACAGCTAAAGGGGAGGTTCTGATAATGGGAGACTTCAACATGCCATATATAGATTCATCAATACCAGCAGGAACATCTGCTAGACTAGACACCCGGTGGATTCCCTGCAGGGAGAGGGCCTCAAACAGCTGGTACAACAACCCACAAGAGACAGGGCTATCCTAGATCTAGTACTGACTAACAGGAAGGGATCACAGATCTCCAGGTAGAAGGTCACCTAGGGCCAGTGACCATCACATGGTATGGTTCAATTTGGCCACTACAACTAAATCATTCCATTCCAAGGCAAAAATATGGGACTTCAGATAAGCTGACTTTGACAAGATGGCCAACAGAGTTAAGCTAGCCCTGGCAAAAAGATACACAGGTGAGGGGGTACAGGCAAAGTGGGCAAGCATTAAGGATGCAATACTTAAAGCAACATCCCATTGTGTTAGACAGAAAAGGAAGTGCAAAAGAAGAAGGAAACCACTTTGGTTCTCAAATACAGTAGCAGAAAAGGTCAGAGCCAAAAGGCTGGCCTTCAGGAAGATATAAGGAACACAGCGGGATGAAGATAGGGAGGCATACCAAACTGCCCTAATGGAAGCAGAGAAGGCAGCAAGGTAGGCAAAGTCCCAAACTGAGGAAACACTAGCACGAACAGTAAAAGAAGGTGACAAGACTTTCTATAGATACATTAGTGAAAGGAGAAAGTCCAGAGGGGATATTGCTAAACTCAAAGGAGAAAAGGGGGCATGTGAGGAGGACCTTGTAAAAGCATATATCCTAAATAGATACTTTTGCTCAGTATTTATTGAAGAGAAGGTAGGGCAGGGCCCACAGCTCAGCACCATGGACACAGGTGGGAGGGAGGTGAGCACTACTCCATTCACAAAAGAAAGGGTCCTACAAGAGCTCGCTAAGCACAGGTGGACAAGGCAATGGGACCTGATGGCATACATCCCAGGGTACTTAAGGAGCTAAGGGTGGAACTAGCAGAGCCATTAGCAGAACTGTTTAGTAAGTCTCTGAGCACAGGAGAGGTCCCAGAAGACTGGAGAAGGCTCATGTGATCCTGCTCCACAAGAGTGGTAGCAGGGAGGAGGCAGAGAACTACAGACCAGTCGGTCTTACCTCAGTAGTGGGCAAGATTATGGAGGCACTCCTTAAGGAAAGGATAGTGCAACACTTGGAATCCATAGGGGCACAGGATCCAAGACAGCATAGGTTTACAAAAGGAAGGTCCTGTCAAACTAATCTCATAGATTTCTTTGACTGGGTAACCAGAGTGGTGGACCAAGGGAGAACTGTTGATCACACCTACCTTGACTTCAGCAAAGCTTTTGACACTGTTCCACATAGAAGATTGATAAATAAGCTGGGTAGGCTCAGGGTGGGTCAGATGTTGGTCAACTGGGTGGCAAACTGGTTGATGGGCAGAAAACAGAGAGTGGTGGTAAACTGTATATAGTCAGAAGAGATGCAAGTCACAAGTGTGGTACCTCAGGGATCAGTCCTGAGGCCAGTCCTTTTCAATATCTTCATTAATGTCATTGCAGATGGAGTAGAGGGTAAGGCTTGTCTGTTTGCAGATGACACCAAGATCTGCAACAGAGTAGATGATCCAGATGGGGTGGGCAGAATGAGAAGAGATCTGGATAAACTAGCAAAATGGTTGGAAGAGTGGCAACTGGGATTTAATGCAAAGAAGTGCAAGATCTTGCACATAGGGAAGAGAAACCCTGAAGCCACCTATATGCTGGGAGGGAGTTGCTGGCAGTCACAAAGGAAGAAAGGACTTGGCATCACCGATGACCTGAAATCATCCAAGCAGACCTCTAAAGCAGTAGATAAGGCTAGGGGGATGCTAGGGTGTATTAGTAAGGGTATCACAAGTCGTAAGAGGGAGGTAATAATCCCTCTTTACAAGACACTGGTTAGGCCCCATCTGGAGTACTGCATGCAGTACTGGAGGACACATCTTCACAAGGACATTAACCAAACTGAGGCAGTCCAGAGAAGGGCAACCAAAATGGTGCAAGGACTGCATCAGAAGACATATGAGGACAGATTAACAGAGCTCAATATGTATACCCTAGAGCAAAGGAGGGAGAGAGGTGATGTGATTGAAACATTCAAATACCTTAAGGGCATTAACAAGGTGAAAGAGTCTAACATGTTTCAATATAAGAAAAATAGCAGGACAAGAGGACACAGCATGAGATTAGAGGGAGGCCGATTAAGGGGTAATGTGAGGAAGTTCTTTTTCACAGAAAGGGTGGTGGATGCATGGAATGGCCTACCTCAGGAAGTGGTGGCTATGAATGCAGTGCAGGGCTTCAAACAGGCATGGGACAGGCATAAGGGAGCAATACAGATGAGTACGAATAGATAGGCCACTGACAGAGCAAAGGCCAATGGCACATTTATAAGGCAGAAAAAGAAATGAGCAGACTGGATGGGCCTTGCAGTCCTTATCTGCCGTCAACTTCTATGTTTCTATGTTTCTATCTGGAGATCCTGCCCAGGCAAGAGTGACAGGTAGATGGTCGCATTCTCCTCTAGAGAGTACCATGCAGGATTCCCATGTATTCATGGGACCATTCCAAAGAATGAGATTGATGACTGACTGATGTACCAATGGAGCTGAAGTAAACTGGTTCACCAGTCTTGTCTCATGTGATCCTACCATTTATGTGAGCAAAGTAGTGAATGGTCATTACTTCTATTAACTTGCACCCTGTAGCATTAATTCTTTTATCAGATGAGCATCTGATCAGGCTGGCAGCCTGCCTTACTGTCCAGATGCTTTTTCACAGCATTGTCATCATAGCTGTCATAATTACCAATTCTGGGGGGTGCTATTGAGCAGTCATACTGGCAAGACGCACCTTTTACCAGCTCTGTCCACCATGACTATAAATTTGAACAAAATTTTTTTTTTTTTTTGAGACATTAGTGCAAAATTGGAACATCGACTGTGCTCCTTAGTGTGTCCGGCATCGACTGATACCAAAAATCAATACGAGTTGCAACCAAAAGACCACTGGGAGTGGATCTAAAAATGCACCGACAGCCGAAGTGCAGGCTGCAACTGCAACCATGTTGACTATTGCTAGCATGGAACCTCCTTGGAGAGCCCTGCAGGCCTCAACCTAAAAATTCAGTCTATAATATAGCTATTTGCTGAGCAGGATGCAAAGGTGGAAGTTGCATCTCAAATGGCTTCTTCGGCTGAAAAAAACACAGCTCAGGCTTTAACCACCACCTCTAAACTGGTCCAGAAAAACATGAACTTACGGTATTGGCTGGAGGCCCTGGAGAATTCAAACAGGGCAGCACATGTGCGCATCGTGGGCTTGTTGGAAGGAAGTGAGGAAGGTGTCTTACTGGGGTTTCTGTATGCCTGGCTCCCCGCAGCTCTCCAACTCCTGAGGGACACGCTTGAGGGACAATTGTGCAAAGCCTTCCAAATCACTCAATGGGCTGCAGGACCATGAGGAGACTCTCCTCAAACCATACTGCTGGTAATGTCTCATTCGTCTGTACTGGACCGGATTATCCAAGCCGCCAGGTTGACAACCTCGCTGTACTATAACGGGACTACTGTACACCTGTTCCCAGACCTTTCTTTTGTGACTAGGGCCAGAAGAAAAAAGTTTGATGCAGTGAGAGTGAGACTCCGAAGTCTGGGTGTCACTCACTCTCTTTTAATGCTGGCCCGCTTGCGCATATATTATGGGGTCATACATATCAGTACAATGACCCTCTCGAGGCTGGGAAGAAGACAGAGGCTATAGCCAGGGAGTTCCAGTCCTTTGATGCACACCAGTCAGTAGAATCGGACAAGGAGACCTGACCCATTTGCTAGCAAAACACTGGATATTGTACACAAGTGCTGTACTGACTGTATAACTAATTAGTAATTGCTATTGCTCTTAATTTTCTAACCAGTTGCAAGTTGGTCAGTTCAGTGCTTTCTTCATTTCCCAATAATGTTTACTGAGGGGAAGGGAGCTGGTTTTGTGGGTGCTTAACATTTTTGTATTACCATTTTAGGATTGTGGTGTCATATCGTCGCTGGCTGATGAATTATATCATTACTTATAGAATTTACTATTCTGAGATTTCACTACCAAAAGCCACAGTAACCTGTAGCTTGTGGAATTAAAGTTTCTGGATTATACTTAAACTTGGGATTTCCCCCCAAATCCTAGTACCTAACTGTATAGGCTGGTTTTTGCCTTTGTTTACATTGGATGTATATGGAATGTATGACAATATGTGATGCCTTACAGAAGTTGTATGTATTAGTAAATGCTAAAATCAATAAACATAAATTTCAAAAATAAATGTGCCAACTCTTACATTGAAGTCCCACAGGCCCTAGCATTAAAATATTAGAATTTCAGTAAATGTTGTAGATGTTGCCTACCAACTCACTGATTTAGTCCCAAATAGAGTTAAAATAAAAACTTGGAGATGAAGTAGGGGGTATGTATATGTTCATCACACAGAATTCAAGATAAGCAAGTTTAACGTGAAATGTTTGTGCAAAAGAGGCTTCACCAATGGGAGTTACTTTTATATTATGTCCAATTTTGAACCAGATTACCAGTCCCTGGATGCTCTACTGTACTTAGCTACCCTCTTTACTGGCACATGGTAGCAGTTATATCCATTTATGAAGACATCCGAGTCTGAATCATGCCATGATTCTTGAGGACAGATGTTGCTGAATGATCCTAAAAATTAACACCAATCAGCATCTGTGAATTTAGGCATTAAACCAGCGATGTTCCAGGAGATCAGGGAGCAGTGAGGGTGTGTTATGTTATAGGATGTTATTTGGTCTCCGTCTCCTACTGAGCTGCTGGCTAATCATGTTTGTTCAGCAGCAAGAATATCAAATCTATTACTTGTAATGTATGTATTAGTACATGCTAAAAAACAATAAACATAAATAAAAAAAATCATTGCCAATTCTTGCATTGAAGTCTCCTAGCATTAAAATATTAGAATTTCTGTAAATGTTGTAGGTATTGCCTACCAACTCACTGATTTAGTCCCAAATAGAGTTAAAATAAAACTTGTAGATGAAGTAGGTGGTATGTACATGTTCATCAGGCAGAATTCAAGATAAGAAAGTTTAATGTGAAATGTTTGTGCAAAATCACCTTCAAGGTCATGTCGCTGACCTAAAAGTGCTACACGGGTTGGGACCCCACTACCTGAAAGAACTCCTGGTTTTTTACTGTCCCTCCCACTCCCTCCGATCCTCTGGTGAGGGATTGCTAGAGATTCCTAGGGTAACCTTGAAAACATCTGATGGAAGAACTTTTGCCTTTATGGCACCTACCCTGTGGAATTCTCTACCTTGTCAGATACGTGATAGCCTGACTGTAGAAGGGTTTAAAAAAGCCTTGAAAACTTTCTTATTCAAACAAGCATTCCTGGAACTATAATGTCTGCTATGTTTAAAGGTGGTTTAATTATTATGGATTTTAATATTGTTATGTCGAAATTTTGTAAAGGCACCCTGAGCGCAGAATGGCATCTTATATAAATATATTTTACCTTACCTTATTTGCTGGTACATTATAAACCTGAACCTGCACCTTTTCATTGTTATTAGGGGTTATACTATTGATATAATCTACCATTCCTGGTTGGACATGGTCAACAACTTCTGGGGTCTTCTGCAACGATATGTAGTCCTAGCTTGTCTAGTATATATGATTTGCTTAAAAGTTTCTCTACCAGATTTCTAGATTTAAAAGTGAGCAGGACCTGATCACTACATGATACTGTGCTTGCCCTGTGAACACTCAACAGACCTCCTCAAGAGGACTCTGCACAACCTGATGGAAGAAATCCCTCATGGCTTGCACTAGCTTTGCATTATTTTTATGTGGCAGCCTTTGCATACTGTAATGTATTAAGTGTTCTTCAGTGGAGACATCACTGGCTGGATCTTCAGTACTGTTTTTGGGTGAGGGACTATTCAGGATCTCACTTTCTGTAAGGTAAAGGCCTAGTTCTTCTAAAATGTGTGCCTTGCCTAATAAACCCTCGACTGCCTCTTTACCTTTCAAGAGAAGATCTATCTGCCCAGACACATTGTTTTGCTCTCATCTGTGTACATTGATAATTTTTATTTTCTCAGGGGGTATTTGTAAAAACCCTGTAAAGAGGTTGAGGAGAGCATTCCTCAGATTCTTATTGTTCTAATTTTGGAGTCTACTAAACCCAAATAGACTGAGTTGCTAAAGTTCTGTCTGAAATGGAGGGGCTCTTAAGTTGTGGAAGGCTCTGACATATGTAAGACTGTAGCCCAGATTGTATAAGGGCTCGTTGTTTTTCCAGATGTAGTTGGCCACTCATGGGGAGTCACAAACAATAAATATACAGTGAATGCCTAACTCATCTTTATCTGTTGTCATTTTAATGAAGTCCTTATCATCCAACTCCAAACCTAAAATAATCCTAAATAAGTATACAGACTTATTTCTAACAGTTGATCTGAAAGGTTTGGGATCAGCTGGCATGCCACAGAGGCAAAGAATAGCACAGTCTTCAGTATTAAATAACTCTGAGTGGGGTTTCTCAGTAATATTCACTGGTTCACATGGGCATGATCATGCACTCATAGTTGCACAGTTCAGATTCCCTGATCCCTGGGCGGTACCATTGGTCAGATGGTGCTTACTCCAGACTAGTCTTAGGAGTAAAATCTCCTCTGTGAGTTTGTCTGTTTTATCTAATACACCACCCTTGTCAGAGGGGTCCTCTATATTGTTGGTTGGCCCCATAATAACTTGTTTTTAAATTTCTTTTGAGCCCTCTCTTACCATACTTTCCTCCTCCTGAATGTTAATTGTATTAACATAATTTTGCTTAGGTTTTTATGTGGAGTCTAAAATTGGATTGTCAGCAACAGCTGTTTCATTACAAGCTATCTTGTCCTTAAGTGTGTTATTAACAGGATTAGTCTTCATGTCCCTAGTTCTCTTTTTATTTCTACTTGTTTTTCTTTTATGCAAAAAAAAATAAAAAAAAAGAAAGAGTCTGGCAACTCAGAAGGACCACATCCACTCTAAATTGAAGTGAAAAAATTTTCTTAATTTATTATTAATTCATTACAGTGTAGTAGCAGCAAAAGTTTTACCACTATGCAAACATACACTGTAAAAAACACACACCGTTTCACATTTTGCCAACGCTTTGTCAAGGTCATACCTTGACAGAGTGTTGGCAAAACGTGAAATGTTGGTGTGTGTTTTTTATATATATGTTTGCACAGTGGTAATACTTTTGCTGCTACTACAATATAATGAATTTATAATAAATTAAGAACATATTTTCACTTCAGTTTAGAGTGGATATAGTCCTTCTCAGCTGCCAGACTCTTTCTCTGTTTGCATATGCTGTATATTTGTCTATGCACCAGGTATTCTAGTAGCCAAGTTTTTTTCTTTTGTTTCTTTACGCGGACCTCTTTTGTGTCGGGTTCATCTTATATGGTTATTGTGCTGAAATCAGGTCTGAGTTGGGAATTCTCTGAATGTTAAATTAATGATGTCACCTTAGGTGGAACTATTTTATCCAGATTGAGTAGTGCATCACTGATGCGGGCACCATTTATAGCGATGTCTTCCCTAATGCATTCCATCTCATTCCTAAGGATGACTAGCTGCTCCATCAGCATTAGATTTGCAACATAGTCATTGTGCATGACCTTAATATCAGTACTCAAGTAGCTAGGGAAGTATTTATGGGTATCATTGGGGTCTGAGATAACCTGTTCTTCAAATGAGTCCTTAATTGTTGAACCTTTTGCTACACATTGGCCAGGGGAGAATTGGTTGCACATATTCTGTTTTTTCCTGACATCACATTATCTAGATTTTTCAAACCCCTTATTGTCTCCTGAAGGTCCTCTAGAATATCTCTGATACAGTTTTCTTTCCTGCTGGTATCTATATTGTAGCCTATACCCACCTCATCCTTGTCTGGGAGATTTCCTAAGGATGTTCTGCCTTGTGTAATTTCAGGCAGAGACAAAAAGTTCTGAATTAATTTTACTTTCTTATCCTGAGAGGCTGGATCCCCCACATTGTGTGAGTGTAAACAGAACGTTTCTCCTCTTCATAAATAATATCCTGGGATTTCCACAAGTCAGGGGACTTTTCTAGTGAATAGGGTGAATTAAGGGGAGCTACAGGTTTAGGATGTAAGCTGACCACACTGGGCTCAATTAAATTTAAATTGTTCAATATGGGTGTTCTGGGGTAGAAATCATATGGCTACTGGAATTCCATATTAGATTATTAGGAGTAACCAAGTTATCTATCCTCTTAGCCTTATTGAGCGGTTCCAGAAGTTGTGTTTCCTTTTGGGAGGAACTCAGAAATTTTAATTTGTTTGGGATCAGCATCTAGAACTGACACAGTTTTCCCTTTTTTCCCTTTCTCTTCCTGCTTTTCATCTTTTTATTTACTGAAATACCCACTAGTATGTCAAAGCTGGATTCATCTGATATTTTAACATGTGTGAGTCCTCCCAAGTTGTCAAGAGTGATCTATAATGGATAAATTATTTTGGCTTCTTGTTTGAGCCATGTTAATTTAGATTGTTAGAATTAATATACTATATTTTATAGGAATCAAGTTGCAAACAAGATCACTCCCAAGAGGTGCAACAGATTGTGTACACAATCCACTTTATAAATAAAACATGAAACATAAAGCACAAGAAGCAGAAAAAAAGGAGGGTGGATGAGGGGACATGCCCCAACCTGAGTTCTCAGACTTTTGGTGCTTCTGAATCACAGTGTAGAGATAAAATGCCAAGAAATAAAAACAGTTAAATTAAACATGACTGTACCAACAGAAAAAAGGAAAATTGATAACCAAGACTAGAGAACCTATTTAAGAATAAAACAATTAGACACATATCAATAAGCAAGTATGCTATAAGCAGAGAGCTAATGCAACCCCCCCCCGAAAAAAACGAAATACTGAGCTGCACTGAAAGTAAATCATAGAGAAAAAGGCGTAACAAGATGTAGTCTGGGTTAGACTTACACTAAGCAGGGAGTT
This sequence comes from Neoceratodus forsteri, assembly GCA_016271365.2. Lineage (NCBI taxonomy): Eukaryota > Metazoa > Chordata > Ceratodontiformes > Ceratodontidae > Neoceratodus > Neoceratodus forsteri. The sequence continues at coordinate 561,331,546 of CM028129.1, read as the reverse complement.
CATGCTCGTGGACAGAGAATACAGCAAAAAAATCCAGCAGGTGGGAACAAGCTGGTCCCTTGGACATCAATAGCATATTGCAAAGCACTGGAAGAAAGACCACAGCAAGCTAAAACTCAAAGGCAGGGGCGGCCGCACATGCTTTTACCTCTGTCACATAACCTGATTGGCAAAAAATTGAAATCAACTACCAAACAAAAAGGCAGGTGCATAAAAAACTACAGTTAATTACTAAGATTGGCTACTAATATATATTAAAGGAGTTACACTATAGTGATTGCTGTTGACTAGCTATTATAGAGGGTTCCACCACTTCAGAGTGCCGGTGGCAGTGTGCCTGGTCATCACAGTGAGAAGTGGGAAAGTCACCGTCCTCTCTTTTTGCAGGGGGCTGCACTCCCCCCAAGGATACTAACTCTGGGGGGACGGACCTCAGGGAGGTGGGTGGTGAATCCAGCATTTGCGCTTTAATGACCCAGCATTGTAATTCCGGCACCCTAATGGTGGAAAAGGATTATGAAGAGTAAAAATGAGAATATGAATGTATAATAAGCAGCTGTAAGGGAGTTCCAGAGGAGACTTAAATTTTACAAATTTATGGGTGAGGGAAAATGAAATAAAACAGCAAAGTCTGAAACAGTCAGTGGGTAAAGATTTCAACTGTGATGACATAAAATCCTGAGATACAAAACCATTGTAGCTGATTCTGCTCAGTAGATCTGTAAAGGGTACATGATGAGCGCTCGCTCTGATCACATTGCTTGCACTGCTTGCTGTACAGTTTTGGTCGTATTTCTGGCTTTGTTTTACTGCAGTCTGCTACAGCAGGTCCACTCCACACACCACTGTTGACAATTGCTTGGCACTGCACAGTGCATTCAGCCCACCCAGAGGGCCACTCTATCTGGACACTGCAGATCCAGCTCCACCACCACCTGGCCACCTTCCTCCTAAGGGGGAATAGAGAACACAACAAGCAGTACCAAAATCCAAGAAGGCCGCACAAGCTTGACTGGAAAGAAATGAGAGAAAAAAGCACAGGCAATGGGGGTATACCTGTTATAAGAATATTCCAAGCTTATCTCATATCCTGCAACTGTCATTGCTCCTCAACTGACAGCGCAGGCAGTGGTCATCTTGGCTGTTATGTACTGAATTTAACATTTCTGTAATTAGCTTAAACTTTGAATCGTTATGTTTTTGAATGGGCAGTTGTGGTTGGGGGGGACTGGACAGAAGATCTAAAAGACCAGGGAGTCCAAAACTTGTAGAATACAGTCAGTTTATCAGCTGATCATCTTAGATTTCTTTGTTTTTTGAGGTGGGTACCCAGTGTTGTGCATCTACTCCCCTATTAGTTGAGCAGTGGCTTTCATTTTCCTGTAAGATTGTTTAAACTTACATAAAAAGGCCTTGAAAAATGTCCCCATAGACTGGTATGGAGCGTGCTCCTATGCTCTCCTGCTTGGACATCACAAAATGTCTGAGCTCGAGGGTAGGGCCAGCAGACTGGGAAGTTATATGTTGAATCCAGAAAAGATTTTAGTGTTATCAAACTGCCTGCATCTTTAGTGCCTAATGAAGATGAGATTTGCCACCTTTATATCAAGGAGGGCACTTTAGCTAGTTTGCCTGGGTCACATCAGAGAGCTGGGGGTAGAAAGTAAAGACACTTCTAGGACAAGAAGGTAAACTGGAGTGGGATTTGAAAGATTTTTTGAATGTGGCTTGGCAGGAACATTCACAAGCAACTGATTTGTTGGATGCCTTAGGGAGATTGATGGAGAGGGTGTGACAGTCAGCCTGAGAGTATACAGAGTATAGAAGGCTGTGACTGTTTTTCTGGTGCAAAACTGACTCCAGTCAGGGAGGATGACTTTGATACCTGAATTGAGCGAGCCACCCTGATGGTGCATGAGTTGCAGTGTTCTGATGCTGAGAACAAGTGAATGGGAGAGTGTCTTCTGGTCTTGCTTTAGATGCTATCATTGCCCTCAATGCTACCAACTCAAATGTGACTGCTCAGAATTATCTAGCCACCTTGAATGGATATTTGGCCATGTAGAAAAACCTGGAACACTCCTTAGAATGTTATCATTGACCAAACAACATGAAAGAGAGCAGTTATCTGATTTTCTGGTCAAGTTGGAGAAAGTTGTGCAAAGAGCTTACAGGACAGGATGCTTGACACCCAACACCATGGATCAAGCCTGAGCCACTAAAGTATTAGATGGAGCAGTGTATTCTGATCAAATCTTGTTGATTATTCATTTGAGAGATCACATGAACAATCCACTACCTATGATGAACTTATGGGAAAGGCGTGAGAACAAGATGAGAGACTGTTGCCTGTGGTAAGAACTATGATCCCAAAAGTGCAATTGGGACTGCCCCTGGCCAGGTGACCACCCCACAGTGCTGAGGAATGAAGAACTGCTAGAACATATCAATAGCTAACACAACTGATGATGGAGACCAAGAGACTGCACAAATAACTGCCAACACTGGAGCGCCCATTCAGTAGGAGCCATGTAGCCAGTTGACATGAGTCATCAGAGATAGTTTAAGCTCAGGGATTATCCATGGATGCTAAGGTGGCGAGAAGATATCTTCTGGTACAGATGTGGTGAGAAAGGATACTTGAAATGAGAGGGTCACAGCCCTGAAGATCTGAGAATGGCGAATGACCTACTAATCAACAGACAACAGGAGCAGGGCATCTCTAACAGGGTTTGGGTAAGGGAGTACAGTGGAGCCCTGGACACAAGACATTGCCACATGAGGACAACTGTTCCTCAAGCAAGTCAGACTGAAAATAAGGTAACAGATTGAGAAAAAAATTGTTAGATCCTCGTTTGAAGTGAAAGTCAAACTTGAAGGGATGCCTATCCGAGCATTGCTAGATAGCGGCCCACAAGTAACAATTGTATTCAAAGAGCACTATGACCATTTCTGAAGTCATGTACCATTACCTCTGTAAAGAATGCATTTGTGTGTCTCGCCCTGTAACTCATTCCAGGTCGCCCCTGAAAAAGGGACCTCTGGTCTCAGTGGGCTTATCAAGTTACCAAAATACAAATAGATAAATAAATTGGAGCTTGTAGATGTGTGAGGCCTGAGTGATGAGACATATCCTTATCTAGGAGTTATCTGAGTCTGGATTACGTTTCCTGAAAATGTGATTGAGGTTGATGGACTCATTGAATCCTGTGCTTTGGTGTGTCCCCAAGTCAAACTGTATGACAGCATAACAGTCATCACAAGAACCAATGCGAACTTGTTTGGACATCTAAAACAGTTATGTAAATAGAGAGAGAGAGAGAGAGAGAGAGAGAGAGAGAGAGAGAGAAACAAAATCCTAGAGGGAGAGTGAATTTGCAAGGACTAATATGCAGAGCATGTGTCAAACATACAGAGAAGCAAAGAAACCTAGATGAGGACTTTATTGGTATCAAATGGCAGTGAAGAGTTGGTCCTACCACTGAACCCTGAGTGTGCCATTCAATGCATGGTCTGACTGATTAGAATGAGAGAAACAGCTGCTAATGACTGATGCCACTGCAGATTGTGGTTTGCTTGAAAACCAAGCATTTTATCAGTGAATGCCCATGCTTCTGTCCAGAGAATAGCTGTACAAGTGAAAACTGTTATTGAACACAACATCATCATGCACAGTGGGGCATAAGTGTACAGTGCAGACACTGTAGTTCAACCCAAGTTGACTTCAGCAACCCAAGGGAATGGAATCGACCTGAACTTGTTTGACTTTGAAGTGGGGTTGTCAGAACCCTCTGAAGTTCTGGGTTCAAGTTCTAGTCTAGAACTTTTGAAAAAGTTCTAGGGTTCTAATCTTTTTTAGAACTTGTTAGAACGTGAACTAAATTTTTTTAATTATGCTGCCAAAAATGAAGATAATAGTGAAATGTAGGTGAAACTGAGGACATGCTGCCAATAATGAAGATAATTGTACCTGTCTGAGCTCCTTCAGTACCCCTGGATGCACCCCATCTGCCTTATCAATTTTAGATTAGCAAGTCCCTTTAGGACTGTGTCCTCAGAAAAAAAGACTGAGTTACCTCCCTTCCTGTAGTACTTATATTAATGTTTTAGAGCCCAGCATCTCTCCTCTGTGAACACTAAACAAAATATTTGATTCCAGACGCCTGCCTTCGTGGGCCCACTGCACATCCCTTCCCTTCAACCTCACAATCCTCCCTGGTCTTCCTCTTTCCACTTACATACCTAATAAAATGTATCGTCCTCTTTTGTTATTGCTTGAGCTATTCTTTCTTCAGTTTGAGCCTTGACACACACCTTACTGCTTTCTCTGCTTCCCTACTTTTCCCCTGATACACCTCCCTATCCTTCTCCCTCTGTGTCTCCTTATACCTTTTGAATGCTACTCTTTTAGCTTTTAGCTTTTTAGTCACCTCTTTTGGAATACCATAGTGGTCTCTTTTTCATCTTGCTTTTGCTCACTTGCTTGATGCAGAGGTTTGCTGCCTTCTCTATACCCCTTTTAGCTTCGTCCTCTGCTCCTCCACCCTACCCAGGTCATTCCCCCCCCTTGGCAGTTCATCCCTGAGGCATTCATTCATCTTTATAAAATCTGCCCTCCTGAAGTCCAGGACCCTCGCTCATGTGTGGTTCGATTCTGCTGCCATCCTTATATTGAATCACATTGTACTGCGATCACAGGTCCCCAGGTGTCCTCCCACCTTGACGTCTACAGCACTGTCCCTGTTAATAAGTGCATTGCCCCATCACGAGTGGGTTCGCTGATAAGTTGCCTGTGGAACACCCCCCTGCAGAGGAGTCAATGATGTCTGCTACTAGCTGGAGCAGCAGCTGGGAAGCTCCAATCTACATCCTGTAGATTGACGTTCCCCAGCAACAGCACCTACCCCTCTTCTGCCTTCTTGTCAATGGGTTCAACTAGTATCTAACTCCTCCCCTGTGCTGGAGGTCTGCATATCATGCTTTTGTGAATATATGCTTCATTCCCCTTTATGCTTTCTCTCACATAGAACAACACACACCCTCCTTTTCTTTCTACTCTGTCCTTCCTGAACAGGGTATAGCCTTTTATGGCCATGTCCCAGTCATGGTTTTCAGAGCACTGTGACTCAGTAGTGGCCACAATATCCAGGTCAACCTTTACTTCCTAGACTTCTAGCATTAGCATGCATGGCCTTACGGCTTTTGTTACATCTCTGCTTGTTACCCCTTTCTTTTCTTTTTGCCCTCCCTCTTCCCCCCTCTCTTTTCAATGCTTTCTTTCCCATTTGCCTTAACTTCTATCACCTTGCTTCCTTTATTAATTTGTACTCTAGGGCATTTTTTTCCATCACATTCTCTCTACTTCCTACTTTAGTCTGTTGGGGGGCAGTTTCCGACTCCCCGATTTCTTCCACCACCCCATTGGCTAGTTTTTAAATGTTTGTTGAAGTAACATTTAAACCTTCCACTAAGGACTGTGATTCCGCTTCCAGATGGACGTAGGTCATCACCCCTGTATAGGCCCTTGTCCTTCCTGGTGAGTACCCAGTCCCCACTGTAGTCAAACGTCTCCTGTTTGCACCATTCCTTCAACCATGAATTGAAGCACTTGGTACAGAGATCCCTCGTTTCCCTCCGGTTGTAGACAGGCAGCACCTAAGCAAAAGCCCCTGAACATGTTCCTGAAATACCCCAGCACTGTCCCAGCCCCAGCCTAGCCAGATCATTAGACCCCAGCTGGACAGTGACATCAGATCTTCCTCCCATCCAGTTGCCCTAGCGATCCTCACAGGATCCACTTTCTGTCCCTCTGGGCCGTGGTGCCTCATAGGCATCTAGCCTCCCTACCCCCTCCCTTCCTGTTCCCAAATCAATCCCTCTCATAATCAAGTCCCCCACAGCAACTGTAAAAGAAACAGAAAGTTAGTCACATACTGCACAGTCACAAGCACATCTACACATTCACACTCATCGTCATCCCAAAACATATGTCGGCGATAATGGAGAACACCAGATCACCGTACGCATTTTTTTTGAGAATACGAATCCTGCAACGTAGTTGCATACCGTAGTAGCATAAGGGCGCACTTGGAGCTAGCGTCCGAGAATGCAGGTGGCATGGCAATGTTAGTAGTAGGAAAGTAGAGAGGAAAAGAAAGAATAAATGTGTCATTTCGTTGTGCTGTAATTGGGGGCTTTGCCCCCCACTCCCCACACCCCCCCATAGATTTTCGCTACCTAACTCCACACCGATAGACTTACTTAAACTGGAACGATTTCAAATCAGTTGTTTATGTAACAGCATTCTTTTATTGGGGGGGCTACTTGTACTGCTTTGTGCGGCGTTATATATATATTTTTTTTCATCAAACCAACCTGAAAGAATACTATCGCACAGATGAAAGGGGTTGGGAGGGTGAAGGCCCCCCAACTCTAAGAATACAAGTGCTACTGAAGGCAATCGTGAGAACTAGTGCTGAGTTTGATTCAGGCGCTGATGTCTCATGCACATCACGTGTTCGACTACGCATTTTCTTGTGGAAGCAGCGGTGGTCCAATGTTCTCCACTATCAGCCCATGTGTCTGTATAAACAGAGCATAACATAGCTTGATTAAAGAAATCATATTTATCTGCATTCGAGGCCAGTGATATTATGATATCTCATCTTTATAAATGAATACATCTAAATATACAAATATATGTATATATGTCGGGGTGACTCAAAATATGCAATTTACCTTCAACAGTGTGAAGGGCAGTGCCATAACTCACAAGTGGCAGAGTCACGAGTGAGCTATAAAGTCCTGTCCACTCACAATTATATGATAAATTGCCTACTTTGAGTCAGGGTGTTATATATTCAGGCCCAGATATTCAAAGGGTTGCGCTGGTGCAATATGGTTGTGCCATGCATAACCCCCTATGCTTGCCACAATATTCAAAGGGCAAGTTGACGGAGCAAATTCTGATGTGCGGGGTGCAATGGTAATGTATGCAGGGCAGGCATGAGGCAAGTGTCCATGCATATCGGCACATCGATATTCAGCTTGGGATGATGCGGTATCTCTTTCAGTGCAACCCTCAGATGCGCCACATAGGGGACTCAAAGTTGAGCCTGGGAGGTGAGAACAACTCCCAGCCACCCTGCAGTGGGCCGCTGTATTGCAGGGAGCAACACAGCAGCCGCCAGCCGTGGGTGACCACCCGCCCACCAGAACACCGTCCACAAGCACAGACATATCCCTGGTAGTCCAGTGGACCCCTCCTGAGTCCCGATTCCCTTGATAACTGTTATGTTAGACTGTCCCTGGTAGTCTAGTGGCCCCCCTTCCTCCCGTGTCCCTGATCGGAGATATTACCGTTATCCATGTCTCTGGTAGTCTGGTGGTACCCTCCCACCCGTTGCTGCGATCGGTACAGCGTCATATCCTCTATCCTGGTGATTCAGTAGCACTCCCCCACCCCTCCCACCCACACAGCACCCCATGCCCACCCCACTCCCCCTGTCATTGGCGGGCTGCTGCAACCTGCCCGCGCCACCCGGCGCCTGCCGAATGACAGTTATAGTATGGGCTGTAAGCCCATTGGGTCCACAGTGTGAACCAATGGGCTTGCAGGTCATACTACTGACAATAGTGCTGAATATGTGAATGACTTCCATTCACATATGTGGGACTATCTAGTACAGTATGCTCTGCAAGCCCTTACTATAACTGTCATTTGGCGGGTGGCTGGGCAGCTGCGGGCAGGTTGCGCTTCCCACCCGATGACGGGGGGGGATGGTGGCATGGGAATGCTGTGTGGGTGGAAGAGGAGGGGCCACTGGATCACCAGGGATAGATCTATACCGTGATGTGGCATGCGACAGCCAGTTCTGGGTGCTGGATAATACTTATGAAATGTATGACTATCTCTGCTGAAAATCAGATGGTCTAGGAATGACCTCTCTCCGCCCCCAGATTTTAGCTGACAGATGCAGGCCAAGAGAACTGCTGACAGCATTGTATCACACACTCAGTCTTTTTAGAGACAATGTGTTACTAGAAGACTTTTATTAAGGATCCTGTTTCTCTGAGCTAATTACAGAGTTGTTAAGTTAATTTTGTTAAGAGAGAAATCATAAACTAGGTTTATGATGTTAAAATAAGGGAAGCTAGGATGTTACGTAGAGGTGTAAGGTTGTAAATGAGCCTATGAAGCTTGTGTGAAAAGGGTACAGCATGAGATCAAAAGAGGTGTCATTGAAACTTGAGTTATGCTAAGGTTGCAAAATTAATACATCCTGTATAGCTGTATAGTATAGATTAATAAAATTACATCCTATGGTTGTATAAAAATATATGTTTGTTAGATATTTGACCAGAGGAGGCTGGATGACTTCATCCAAAAGGGTTGTAATACTGCTTGTAAAGATTATTCTCTTTCACTATAGAGATGCATTTTATATCTGACACTGACTAAGGAAACATCTGAGCACTGAAAACAGGTATTTAGAAAGCTAGACAAAATCTACATATAGTTGTAGGAATTGCACTGTTTTAAACCTTGTTTTGTTTTATGTCTTGTGTTATAAGAGTTCTGTATTGTATGTTTGACACATTATTATATATTTTAGTAAAACTCTAATTTTAGAGCAAACTTGGTCTGTCTTTGAATTGCTTTCTTTTGCTAAAAATATTTATGGTTCAGCAGACATAAAAGCATGCGGTGGTACCAAACTGGAAACAGAAGCATTTTAAATCTGAGGTCTTTATAAAGTTTAAAGGGTTCATCTCTAAATACCTGGTTAGGTCCCGAAGGCAAAGATATCTGGCCCCAAGACAGATATATCTGAGCCTGTGCATTGGGTATGCTAGCAAGAGGTTAACAGTTTGAATCCCTCCAGAACTGAGACCAAAGGTTGATCAGAACTCACAAAAACAGACACGAGAGTTACCTTATCTGTTACACTGTTCACAAGACTGTGCTCAGAGGTTGGCACTTTGGGAGTAGAGGGCCTGACCTGCTGAGTGAATTTGTGACACTGCGATCTTGGCAACAGGCTAGGGGGTACGGCTAGACTACCAGGGACATGGATAATGGTAATATTCCAGTGATCAGGGACACGGGAGGGGGGCCACTAGACTACCAGGGACAGTCTCACATAACAGTTATTGGGGAATCAGGTGGGCAGAGGGGACACTAGACTACCAGGGCTATCAGTCATAACTTGTATCATGCAATCACGACTATGGGGCGGTGAATGCTATGGGATCCCCACAGCACACGTCATGCTGTGCAGGGCGCCAGGCGCAAGTCGCTGGCCTGCCCTGCGCAAGGCATGTAAATGGGGCCATAATGACATGCAAATGGCCCCATTTGCACCTTGCATATTTTATGGCCTCATTTGTATGCCCCCTGCTGACAATTGTGGGTGATGCGCCTAGCGCAACAGCACTTGCACTGGTGCATCCCCGTGCTCCCTATCTGTGGCTTGCGCTGGTGCAGTGCCACTGCTCCAGGCACAGTTTGTGCATCGACCTTGCCATATTCAATGGTGCTGCGCCATGGCGCATCACCGGTGAATATTGCCTGGTCCTGGACCCAGCACATCCCAGTTGTGCTGCGCCCAGGCTTGTGCCCCTGCCAGGTGCAGTCTGAATATCTGGGTCTCAATATATACAGCAATAGTTTACAAGTTGCAGCTTTTAAATCTGCAGTTTGTGTGATGATTTTCTGTTTCTGTTTGATTTTAACTGCACGCTTCTGTGCTGCACTAGGCATTGTGATGTCATCAGCATAGTGAAAGCTGTTCTCTGGTTCAGTATTCCACTATGATGATGGTAACTTTAGAATATCCATTGTGATGACAGTAACCTATAGAATAGTGAATGGGTGACCATACACAACAAGGCTATGTTTCCATTTGAGTATGTGATGACATGATAGAGACCTAAAAAGCAAAACTCAAGTGGTCTCCATGATGTCGTTACATGCCCGAGAAGGAAACACAACCTTAGTTGTGTTTGGTCACCCACACTGTTTTATATAGTGTGTGGCTCGAAAAAGCATAAGAGTCAAGTGTTTTAATTTACAAAAGACCAGGAGACATCATTATCAGGTTCTTACCATCTGTAATCAGTGCTCCCACTTGCTCCACTCTCCGAAACCATCGCTTCTGAGTCTCCATTGCTCTCGACCCTCAGTAAACACCACTTTTTTTTTAAATACAAAAAGGTGAGGAAGAGGTACAATTGGTACCATAGAGCCATCTACATCTGTCCATGTATGAACTGCCAACGTCACCACTCTCACTCACAGCGCTTGCCATTTTCCCGTAGTTTTTCTTGAAAGACATATCTTCAGCCAGTCAGCAGACACATCAAGATTGTTTTCTGTGACAAGAAAGTTACATAGCAGAGATTATGGAAAAAAGGAGGTCTGGGTGAGTGCCTGAGGTGGGTACTCATAATAGTGAGTTTGGGGTGGGTGGGGGTTTCAGTCAGCGACTGCCAAGTCTTCTGTTCTTATGGATGAAGTGTGAATGCAGAGGCGGCTTCAGTCTGTGATTTTTTGTTTTAACTGACTTTCACGCTTTTGTTTGCATGGCACAGGGGATTGTGTGATTTGGGGAGTAAGTTTATATTTTTAAAATACAAGAAACAGACAGTTCTATTGAAATCAGTGCTGCAAGCCTTGGAGTACAGGATGACAGAAGAGAGACAGAATGGCACAGATCACGTACGTGAATAAAGAAAGCAGCAGGTATGGGGAAAGTAAACCAAATGCAAATGGAGAAAAATGGGCAAACTGTCGTTTAATTTTTTTTTATGACTTGGATTTGGTAACAGGATTTCAACGGTGGGGTGGGAGAGTGTAAAGGAGAAAGATTTTAAGGGACTGAAAGTTCTGCTTAGAGGGTGTGGAAGTAGTGCCAGCAGATGGGTGTGCTGGGGGTTGTAGTCATCAATGGGAACAGGGTTGCAGACGTCATGGTGGGGGGTCAGCTAGGACCAATGATCACTGTACTGTGTAGTTCAATATTAGGAGAGTGGTGGAATTGAACCACACTGAGACAATGATCCTGGACTTCAGGAAGGCTGACTTTGCAAAGATGGGGGAATGCCTCAGGGATGCCCTGGCAGGGGAGAAGACTTGGGCGGAGTGGAGGAACAGTTGGAAAAACTAAAAGGGGGCCATAGTGAAAGCAACAAAACTCTGTGTCAGGTAAGTAAGCAAAAGCAAAATGAAAAAGAGAACACTTTGATTCTCAAAAGCGGTGACCAGGAAGGTAATGGCAAAAATGTTAGCATTCAGGAAGTATAAGGAGCCACAGAGTGAGGAGGGTAGAGGGTGTATCAGCAGAAGCAGAAAGAGGCAGGGAAAGCAGTCAGGAGTGCAAAGGTGCAAATGAAGGAGCAAATAGCCCAGACAGTAAAAAAAGGGACAAGACATTTTCAGGTATCTAAGTGAAAAGAGAAAGATTAGGGAGGGATTGTAAGGCTGGGGGGCGGGAGGAGGAGGAGGGAGTGTGAAGGGGACCAGGAGAAAGCAGACATCCTCAACAAATACTTCTGTTTGATATTCACAGAGGAAGGGTAAGGTGAGGGGGCCATAGATAACACTAGTCCATTTGCAAAGGAGTGAGTCCCAAAAGAACTCACAAATCTGAAAGTGGACAAGGTAAAGGGGTCAGATGGGATACATCCAAGGATACTAAAGGAGTTCAGAGAGGTGCTGGCTGCACCTCTGACAGTCCTGGTCAACCACTCACTGGAAGACAGGAGAGGTTTCAGAGGACTAGAGGAGGGCAGATGTAGTCCCACTTCACAGAAGCAGTAGTAGACAGGAGGCTGGGCAGTTATGGGCCAGTCAGCTTGACTTCGATGGAAGATAAATTAATGGAATCACTACAGAAGGAAAGGTCTGTGGAATATCTTGAATCCAGCAGCTTACAGGATCAGAGGCAGTATGGATTCACTGTGGGAGGTCATATCAAAATCTGATAGATTTATTTGACTGGGTGACCAGAGAATTAGATCAGGGTGGAGTGGTAGATGTGGCCTACCTAAATTTCAGTAAGGCCTTCAACACCGTTCCACACAGGAGATTTGTAAACAGGCTGGACAGCCTGGGAGTGGGTCCAAAGGTGGTAAACTGGGTAACAAATTGGTCGGGGGATAGGCTACAGAGAGTGCTGGTAAATGGAGTTCACTCCGAGGAAGGGAGGATGATCAGTGGGGTGCCACAAGGATCAGTACTGAGACTGGTCCTCTTTAATGTTTTTATTAGTGACATTGCAGAGAGGCTAGAAGGGAAAGTATGCCTTTCTGCAGATGACACAAAAAGATCTGCAATAGGGTAGATACTCCGGCGGTGGGGGGGAAATGAACAGGGATCTAAGAAAACTTGAGGAGTGGTCAAGAGTGTGGCAACCAAGTTTCAATGCAAAGAAGTGCAAAATAAGGCACTTGGGTCACAGAAACCCAGAGTACAAGATGGGAGGAGTGGTACTGACAATCACCAAACAGGAAAGAGACCTGGGGTAATCATATCTGAAGACCTAAGGGTGGCCAACCAATGTGACAAGGCAGTGGGAAGAGCCTGTGGGATGCTAGGGTGCATAGGGAGAGGTATCAGCAGCAGAAAGAAGGAGGTGATGATGCTGCTGTAAAGATCATTGGTGAGACCTCATCTGGAGTATTGTGTCCAGTTCTGGAGACCACATCTCTGGAAGGACATAGACAAAGTAGAGGCAGTCCAGAGGATGACAACCAAAATGATGCAAGGTCTGCACCAGAAACACTATGAGGAGAGACTAAAGGACCTCAATATGTACACCCTGGAGGAAAGGAGGGAGAGGGGGAACATGATAGAGACTTTCAAATACCTCACGGGTATAAATATGGTACAAGAGGGAAGTATTTTTTAGAAAAAAAAGATGCTCAAGAACAAGGGGTCATGAAGTTGGGGGGGAGTAGACTCGGAGGAAATATGAGGAAGCACTTCTTCAATGAAAGAGTGGTGGATGACTGGAACAGCCTCCCAGTGGAGACGGTGGAGGCAAAATTATAACTGGATTCAAGAATGCATGGGATAGGCATAAGGGAACCTTAATGGTTCAAGAAGGGTGGGTTAAGTTGGAGATCAAGCAGGGTCTTACAGTAGATAGGGAAAATGGGCAGACTAGGTGGCCAAGTGGTCCTTATCTGCTGTCAAATTCTATGGGTGGCCAAAACAGAGATGATGGCAGTACTATATAAATAAATCAGCGATGATAACAGTACTATGCTAATAAATTCATGGTCACTGATTTATTCTTATAGTTGGTCTGATAAACATGTTTATCAGTAGTCAGAGTCTACACCTATTGCATAAATATATATATATATATATATATGTTACTTAGTTGAGCCCTGATCCTCATAAAGCGCAATTGTGTATTTCCTCAATGTCGATGGTAGCTAGTTAGTAAATGTGCAACCAATGAACCACTACCATTGTATTAATGTGGTGCCGTTGCAGTCTGAACTTGTCCTATAAACAAATTGTAATATATATTTCTGTAAATTCTGTAATTAACTCTAAAATATAAATCCTATGTGTTCTGTTGTATTGTTTGCTTATATGTTTGCAGTTTGTACTATGTGCTATACTCTGTCCCTTAACTGTTTGCTGCCACTTCCATATTGTATTCCAGCTACTAATTACTGTATATAGGAACATTTTATCTGAACGTGGTCCATCTGTTCCCCCTTCCCGCAGGACTCATTTGGAAATGAGCACTTGGTGCTTAATATGCTCATCCTGGCGAAACTTTTAAATATATAAATAAATAAAATATCTATCAAATATACCACAAACTACCTCATTAGAGCCTTATTAACACATGTAATAGCCACCTTATTAAGCACATGTAACAACCACCATAAAAACCTTCAAATCTCTCACAACTAGAGCTCCTGAAAACAAAACGACATCTAAAAACATCTACTTGCCTTAGCCTAATATCCTATATCACTCACCCAGGACCTCCCTCCAATCTCACTCACCTCTGCCCTGTCCCTCAGCTCTGCAGCTCTCTTTTTTGCTTACACAGCCCTTCATGCCACTGCTGCTGCTGTCTTCATGCTGCTTCGGAGTACAGTCCCACAACACTCACAACCGCAAACACCATGCTTATTCTGCAACCTGTCGGGATTGCACTCTGTGTGCTGCTCCACCTCACGTGCCACACCACTCCCCATTCTGAACAACCTAAAGGTAAGACCGTTTGAGCCACACCTCTATTTATAGGAGGCCCCTATACTATGATAACACTGCAGAGGTACAATTCTCACAGTCCTCAAAATGCCAATACACTATGGGAAAAAGTGACTGACCACAATAATAAAAAAAACTACACAGACATACCACTACACTACTCTACTGAATAACCCCACTAGAAAAACACTAAACTATCTACTCAAAAACAACAAAACTTGGAAACAGTTGCAACTGCACAAAGAGTTCATCCTCATGTATTACTCTACATAAAATAAAGGATGGGCAAGTCCCGTGAGGAGGAAATATACCAATCTCATGGACTAACAAACTCATAAAGCTACTTGCCCTTTGAGCTTGTGGCCTTTCTGACCACGTTATCTCCCTTGGTAGGCATATTTCCGTATACATCATACATACCCATCATTTATTTTGTCTCTTGCTTACTCTTCTCCCTCTCTCATTCTCTCACTCTCTCTCTCTCTCTCTCTCTCTCTCTCTCTCTCTATCTCACTCTCCCCATATCCATCCACCCATCCATGCATCCATCCATTTATCTGTGTTTAAAGAGTACTCCAGCCCATCTCACCTCAGTAAGACAAACAAACGTACTTATTAAGGGAGGAGCCTGAATCTACTCAAGGCACAAGAACAAACAAGAAATGATTGGAATGAAGGTCCACTCACCACAGGTTAATGAACTACATATATATATATATATATATATATATATACTGTATTTATAAACTGGGTAGGGAAATTGTCATTGTTTATTGGATGATGAGCATCACATGACTGTGCGATATCAGAGTGCGGCAGCACACCTGCACTACCCTCAAAACAATTTTGACATTTTATAAGACAGATAAACCACTCTGAGGCGCTGGGTGGCGCTCTGATATACGCACACCTTGGTGGCCTCGCAAGGATATCAGAGCGTGACCGCACACTCAGAGTGGTATATCTATTACATACATATATATATATATATGTGTGTGTTGGTTTCTCCCTAGAATATCATTTTGGGAGGTTTCCAAATTGGAATTTTTCAGACAAAACTGAAAACGAGATGATGGCCATACGAAGTAGGAATTTTCCCATAAAAGCAGAATTCCTTCTTCGTTTCATACAGCTATCATGTAGTGCTTACTGAGCATGCTCAGAAATGATTTTTTTTTCAAATTTTTAAACTTCAATAACTTAAAAACTGCTTATTAAACACTTGTAGCAGAGTTACTAGAGGAAGATAAACTAATCCTGGAGGTAAGTTTACAAAAGAAAGGCCTTAGCTTTTTTAAGGTGCTTCAGCTCAAGAGAGCAATCTCTTCCCATCTTGGTCCACAACCCTGGCCCTAGATATCCCACCCAGTTAAGCGATCCCTTGTGGAGGCGGCTTTACAACCTCACGCAATTTCTCAGTTCTACAAACTACTACAGTCGTCTGACCCTCACTTACTGTCAGGCATTTGCTTTTATTGGCAGAAGTCTGGGTGAGACTGTATAATTCATAAAACAGGATCAGTTGCCGTACCTACAGTTCTGACTTCTGCACAACATGTATTTTCCTCCTGCCTGTTTATACCATATGGAAACTCGACTCGCCTCTTTGTCAGGTATGTGGCAAAGAAGGGACCACCAAGCATTTATTCTGGGAGTGTGACCAGGCTTCCACCCTGTGGCAGCAAATCAAAAACTCTCTCGACCCTCTTCTGGGGCTGGAGCCATACTTCACCCCCGAAATTTGCCTTCTTGGGCTCTTTCCACAGGGTATGTTAGGAGTGCGCCAAGTGCATATGGCCATCATTGCAGTCACAGTGAAACTGGTAATTGCTCGTCATTGGCTAGATCAACACACCTTGATAATCTGGGAGTGGCATACAGAGTTACTGCAGGCTCTGGCTTTAGAAAGACATATAGCCAGAAGGAATAATCAAGAAGTGGCATGCAACGCTCACAGAAGTTCTTTACTAGCCCTAGCCCCCCTTATCAATACTGTTAGTACTGACCCCAGGGAATGGGAGAATGCCATCCCCTCTTGATGAGCTGTTCTACCCACCCATACTAGATGGTGTCAAAGCTGAGGCCCCTTTCTATTTTTTGTTTGCTTTTTTCCCTTGATCTCTCTGGAGTCACTTTGGTGCCCAAAGTATGATCCCATGTCTCTGCAGCCTCTTAACACATGCCCTGGGGGGGTAGTAGAAGGGAGGAGGATAGGAAGGGAAGGGGGGTAGTTAGCAGTTTTGGGGGTCTACATAGGTTTTAGTTTGTTTACCTGGGCCTAAAGTAAGACAGTGCATGCTTTCATTGAACAAATTGTTGTAGGCCCATCATATGTATGTGTGGACATTTCCTTGTGGATTACTGTGATTTATGACTCATTTTCTTTTCTTTTTTTTTTTTGTCACTAATTGCCGTACTTGGAATTGTCCTCTAATGCATGGACTTTTGTTTTGTTGTAAAATGAAAAAGCAATAAAGGATATTAAATAAAAAAAAAATGCTTATTATTTTTTACCAGACTAGCAAAGGCACATCTGTGGGGTGATTCCTTTCTGCCCTGAAAATTTCCCCAGACCAAAAACAAACCGCTCTGGGCTGTAGGCAAGTTCAAAGAAAATCCCAAAAAATCATGGAGTGAAACATGTTTTTTTTTCGCTTTCCATAACTCAGAGACTGTACATCCAACCAGAACGTAACTTGCCACATCAGGAGATCTACCCCATAGACAGTGCATACCAAATTTTGCACAATCCGCTGAACAGTTGCAAAGTTATTAAAGTGCAAATTTTGAATTTAACATTGAAGTGCCTACTCAACCATAACTATAGCGTGACCATGCCCTTAATATATATATATATATATATATATATATATATATATATATATATATATGTGTGTGTACACACACATCAGTGAATTGTTTTATTCTGTACCCATGTCAGGTTATTAACTGTTGAAATGGGGTGAGCATTAGGGTTCGCAACTCCAAGACACACCCCTCACACCTGTTTCTGCATGCGGGGTGGAGTTGGGCCTTAGGGTTGGAAGCCAAGTGTAAGGTGGAGTGTACGGGTTGGAAGTTGAGGTTGGGAGCAGGGTCTTATGCTTGGGAATCCTAAGATCACATTTACCTACTTTTACATTTCAACCTTAATGGTGCATTAACAACGTTTTGCAATGAATTTCCTTACTTTTTCAGATAGTATAATAGTATCCATATTTTATGGTGTGAGCGGAGGGTCCAAAGGACCCTGCACTCCCATCCCTCCACTAAGATAGTACATTAGTATCCCTGAGACACTATAACAGTATTCTTATTTTACAGTGGAGGAGGGCAATGTGCTTCCTACCATCTCTATTGAGACGGTATAACATTATCCTTATGTTATGGTAGGACCACAGGATCCTTTGGACCCTGCACTTCCATCCCTCCATTGAGACAGTATAACAGCATCCTTATGTTATAGTGGGAGCACAGGGCCATTCAGACCCTGCACTCCCATTTGCGCAAATTACATAACCTGCGCAAGATGCTGTTGTATTTTCCACAAATTACATGATTTGCACAAAATACAACAGTATCTTGTGAAAGTTATGTAACTTGTACAAATTACGACTTTCGTGCCTGACAGTATCTTGCGCAAGTTATGTAACTTGAGCAAATTACAGCTTTCCTGCCTGACATATACATTTTCCCATAGGAAATAATGGGGAATTAAAAGTTTAGGAACTTTTAAAAGGATTATTTTTGCACCAAACCTTGAAAAAGGCAAATCTGTGAAACAAAGGCTTTCTACTCTGAAATTTTCAAACCACTACCTAAAGCCGATTTTGAGATACAGGTGGACAAAGAAATTTAAAACAAAAGGTAAATTTAGGATTTTTGATGCTTTGTATCTTAAAACCACAAAACCAATTCACACAAAATGTGGCATGTCAGGAGATCTTCCCTAGAGATTATTCATGCCGTATTTTGTGCAAATCCAAAACAGTTCAAAGTTATTAAGGTTCAAAACTTGGGCTTAACATGTATTTTGTGCAAATTACATAACTTGTGCAAGATACTGTTGTATTTTGTACAAATTATGTAATTGCACAAAATACAACAGTATCTTATGCAAGTTATGCAACTTGTGCAAATTACAACTTTCGTGCCTGATATATAAATTTTCCCATGGAAATAATGGAAAATTAAAAGTTTAATAACTTTTGAATGGATTAATATTTATGCACCAAACCTTCAAAAGGCATATCTGTGTGGCAAAACTTTCAATCCTGAAAATTTCATATCACAACCTAAAGCCATTTCTGAGATACAAGTAGACAAAGAAATGTAATAAAAATGGTAAATGTAGAATTTGTGGACGCTCTGTACTCACACCAAATTTGTCACATCAGGAAACCTACACCCAGATATTATGCATGCCAAATGTCATGTAAATCCATTGAAGGGTTGCAAAGTTATTAAGGTGCAACATTTGCATAACTGGATGACAGTGTGTGAAAAGTGCTTTCACTTTCATTATACATATACATTTTCCCATAGGAAATAATGGGAAATTAAACATTTAGCAACTTTAGAAGGAATTAGTATTTTTTCACCAAACCTTCAAAAGGCATATCTGTGACCCAAAGGCTTTCTACCCTAAAAATTTCAGAAAACAACATAAAGACATTTCTGAGATACAGGTGGACAAAGAAATGTGAACAAAAATGGTAAATTTAGGATTTTATTGTATAAACACACAACAGATTTACACAAAATTATAAATTATGAGGCCTACCCCTGGAAGATTATGCATGCCAAATTTCATGCAAATCCATCGAGTCATTCCAAAGTTATTAAGGTTCAACATTTTGGGTTTAACATAGTGTGACAGGGTTGAATAGGACCCTGTTCCAGTTGTTATGGAGAGTTCTGTTCTTTCCTTTCCTGTCTCTTGTCTGTCTGGTTGAGCAACCAAATTTTCCTGTAAGACCTAGGATTTGATCACCCCGACAGTCTTGCAATTATTTGCCTCTCACTGTCTCTGTCTTTTCCTCCATTACATATCTGATGGTATAAAAATATATGTAAATCATTATGTGGAAATGTAACTGATATTGGGATCCCTTTGTTTAGAAATTATATAGTGTGACTGTTGAAATGTATATAATTATAGTCTGAGATAACCTGAAATGCAATTTTTAAGCCTTTTGCAGAAGCTGTGGTGAAGAGGCCTCAGTTCTGGGACATTGTGTTCTTGCTGCACCTGCCTGAAATATACAAGAACATTTCAGAAAAAAAAACAGGATGCTTGTTAAGGAGGGTGATTGAAAAGACTTATAAAAACAGAGCTGCAGTTTCTTGCAAGATTGACACAGAGATCGAAGGAAAACTCAGATGGATCTTCTCTGTTTATTCTGCCTTTCTAAATAGTTATTCTGTACAATTTTATTTTTATTTTATTGTTATTCATAATAAAACTCTTGTTGCAAATTTTACAACTGCTCCTGGTTTTCCTATGCTTCCTGACCTGTGCCTCGATGGCACATAGAAGTTTGCATTCAACCCTAATATACTGGTGCTACTGCACCAGTATAATTAACTCATGGTGAGTGAGCCTTTTATTCCAATTTATATATATATATATATATATATATATATATATATATATATATATATATATATAATACTAGCGGTAGAGCCAATATAGTTAGGGTTGAGTGCAAACTTCTATGTTAAAGCCACATTTTTGAACTTTAATAACTTTGGAACCGTTTAATGGATGTGCACAAAATTTGGCATGCACTATCTCTAGGGGTAGGTCTCTTGATCTGGCAACATTTGTTTGAATCTATTAAATGGTTCCAAAGTTATTAAAGTTTCAATATCTCAAAATTTACCATTTTTTTGCTGTTTTTGTCCACCTGTATCTGAGAAACAGTTTTAGGTGCCTTTTGAAGGTTTGGTGAAAAATATTAATCCATTCAAAAGTTATTCAATTTTCAGTTTCCCCGTTATTTCCTATGAGAAAAGTTAGATGTTCCCCACGAAAATACTTTTGTCGTCTCAGGAGGTACTGCATTTTTGCATGTGGAGTCACATACAGCCTAGTTTGTTTTCACAGAGTTCTTTTGTTTTCACAGGAGCTACTGTCATTTCTAATGTAGGGCCACACAGAGCTTTCTGTATTTTCGCAGAGCTCTGATGTGTCCGCCATCTTGTTTTCCCATTAGCAAGACACAGAAAGTATTAGAAAACATGTCAAAATGAATGTAATTCAAAAGAAACATCAGAACTTAGCTAAGCGGACTTGTTTAGCTACATTCTGATGTTCTTTTTAAATTAGTATTGAAACACCTTTTGTGGGCACCAGAATCCTGGGTGCCGAGGTTAACGAGAAGACCACTTCTGCCATGGTCTCAGTATGAGAACAGCAAGATTTTCTTGATTCTGCAGCCGCAGCTGGAACTTATGCTGCCAGCTGCAGGGTAAGGTGTTTGCCACTGTTTTGTCTTCTGACACACAGTCCTCACTCCCTGATCACATTCCCTGTTATTTCCTGGTGTCTAGTTGCACCCCTCGCTGTCCAATCTCCATCCCCTACTCCATCCTTGATTTTTTTTTAATATTTTATATAATAATCCAACACTGGGATGCCCCCCCCCCCACAGCCTGTTGCTTTTTAAATTATAGCTGACATTAGGGGGCCCAATCCCCAAGTTGGCATTTAAACCCCCACCAGCAGTGTGAGATACTGAGGAGCCCAGCCCCAGTGTCCCCAGATATGTACTGTACCTGTAATAGAAAAACCATCCCCGATGTCTTTTTTCCCTGAAACAAAGAAAATGGTACCTCATCATCGCCGCAGACCCTGTCCCCCCATTCTGACCCTCCCACTGAGCACACACACACCCTTACCCAAAACTTACCTCCAGAGGTCATCTACTGCCATCTTCTGTGGACCCGGTACATGTCTGCACTCTTCAAAGCCGAACCACAAACTGAGGAATCAAGGTAAGTGCCGTATAATGTATTTCAATTGTATTTTGAACTTATGTTCATAACTTTGGCATTTTTAGGTATTTTTTTCACCAAATTTTCAACATGGGCTTTTGGGGACCCCACCTCATGAACACTGTCACTGTTGTTTCATTAATCAGGCCTGGAAGGTGATTTCCGGTTGTTGCACAAAATCACCTTTGGGACAGGATTGACTGAAATAGTGCAATGTTCGCCAATCGAAAGTCCCAAGCTGTCCCATCATTGGAACTTTATCAAAAAATTCTAAAATAGGCTGAGTTATGAGTGTTTGTTGAAATGTTTGTACTATCACATACGTAACTTTGGTAATTTTCAATATTTTGACTCAAATTTTCAACATAGCCATTTTTTCATACCACCTCATGAACAGTACAGCCATCATTTTTCACATCCTTCCCAAATGTATTCACACCTGTGGCTTTGAATGTAGCATTTAGCATGGATGTGAATATTTTTCAGCTATGGGATTTATAAGGTGGAGTAATAAGAAGACTATGTTCAATGTTTGGGGTCTAAATATGAAAAAATGCCAAAATTGTAATCATTCATTGCAATTTTGGTATGCCTGCTCGTAACTTAATAATTTTTTAATATTTTGACCCCAGATTTTCAACATAGCTTTCTTATTAGCCGACCTCATGTATCTCATAGCTGTAATTTTTTAAATCCTGCCTAAAATGTGTTTCACACCTGTGGTGTGGAATGGCGTTGCAGTTGCGCAGAATTATGTTTTGGTGTGGATTTGAACATTTTCTGTACTGGGATATATGAGGTGGGGTAATGAGATGGCTATGCTAACAATTTGATCACTGTTGCCCTATGAATGGAAGTGCAAGGCACAGAGAAGCCTGTGCTTCCATGGCTACATACATATACGTATCTATGGAGGGATGGGAGCGCAGGGCCCTCTGGGCCCTGCACTCCCGCAGACAAATTTATTTATTTATTCATTGCAGTTTAGGATTAGTAACTTTGAGCCAAGGGCTCATTTACAAAGGCTCCAAGTCAGCAAAATACATGGCATAACAAGACAAAAACAGTACATATAGGTGAACACAATTTAACATCAAAGTTTCAAGTGCAATTACAGTGAGTACAGTAGTACAAGATCAGCAAGTAAGAATACATGGTTACACATGGGGAATTACCACCACCAACAATACTACATCGTAGCAGGGCTGGGATGGATAGAAAAACAAACCAGGCAGACCAATAACTTCAGTGCATAAAAAGCATTGGCAAGGCACTTACTATTTTCTTTTTTTAGAAAACGTTGAAGTCAGGTTTCACAGAAATCAGGAAAATAAGGTTAGTTCATTCACTTTAAAAATATCAACAAAATAATAAACAGATGAAATATACTCAGAAAGGGTGCATGTTCTGCCCAGCAGTACCACCCGGCTTTTTCCTCACCTGTTTCACACAGTCATGTGAGCTCCAGAGGTCCACCACCTCTGGTAGTCAGCTCCAGCTGACTCCCCTATCTCACTACAGGTTGCTATCATAGGCTTTTCCTATAGTGCACCTCATTTGGCATACCATTCTTTAAGCGGGCAGGCGTAAAGGTCAGATATTTAATAACACAATATATGGTAAGTTTCTTTTTTTTCTTTTATTTCAATGACTATTCATACCATATTGCTCTTAAACCTCTCAGCCTTGCCTGGAAGACACAAGGACTGTTTTATCTGTTTTAAAAGAACCCACTGCAGACCTGGCCAGTTTTCCTCCAGATAGATTTTTTCAACCCCCTTCACTTGTGTACACTCATGTAACAGGGCAGTGCTTAGAGAAACTGTATGTGGGATTTTACAGAGATTTGGGGTGTCTTTTTATCCATGTTACTTTTTTTTATTTCATTTGTGCATTTTCATTATTTAGACTTACAGCCCACTCTTATACTGAAGGCTGCCACCATTTTACACTGTGTGGTTTCATGGGGATATTCCTGTCCCTTTAAATCCTTAGTTCCTTCAGGTTTTCAGCAAAGCAGCAGTCTCTCTAAAAAGAAATTTAACTTGCTGCTCTGCTGTGGAGAACTGCAAAGACTGGTAAGCCCCTTTTATATTTATGTATTTCAGAAAAGACCTGGGATTCTTTATCAGCTCCTCCTTTCCTATGGAATCCTTTGTCTTGACAGTTTTTACCAATTTATGTAGCATAAGTAATTCAGTTTGTGTTAATTCTTATTTATTTCTTTATTTATTTTATAACTAACATCCAGTACAGAATGTTACATGGCAAGCGCTGCTGCATTTTACTTTCTTTCAAGACAAAAGCACTTAATTATTTAAAGGCACAAACACACTTCAGTTTAAATCCAGTGAACATTTGTAAAAGCCTCTCATGCTATGTATTTAAACTTTCAAAGTACTTTATTTAAACCATAAGCACCTTATTTTTCTTATAGGCACTTATTACACTTTATAGGCATTTTATATACTCTATTTAAGCAACCAGCACCTTAATTATCTCAGCCAGCTGGCATGCTGGACCTACATATCTGGTGCTTCATTTTAGGGGGGGTTAAGGGACCCTCATCTTTCCACCAGGGCACCCATCCTTAACAGGGGTCACTCTGTCACATACATGAGTGTGGTACAATACTTTGGAAAGTGCATAGAGCAGCCAAGGACAAGAGGGTCCCAGGCCGTTGAAAAGTAGAATGGTAAAGGCAGCTATCGCTTTGTCCGTCGAGAGGTAGGGGGAGGTAGGGGGGTGTTAAGAGTGATGGAGTGTGGGTAGAGCAGGAAGGGGGAGAGGAGGATACCTTTGAGCAGTGGTGAGAGGAGAGGAGGGGAGAAGGAGAGAGATGGGGATGAGAGGGGGAAGGAAATAGGGGGGAAGAAGGGGGAGGTGGAGATTGTGGAAGTGGTGGGGCGAGAAGATGGAAGTGGCTAGACAGGGGCAGGACCAGAAACAGAGGGGGCATCATCAGTTAGATAGAGCAATGGTAAGAATTTTTGTTGGCTAGGTGTGTACATAGCCCTGATTTGAACTGGCTGAGCCTGTTACATTCGACTAGGGTAGGAGGTAGGTCATTGAACCACTTAGGTCCACAGTAAGAAAGGGATCTCTGTGCAAGAGTGGTGCACTTAAAGGGTACTAGAAGCTCTCCCTTAGTTGCACTTCTAGTGCTGATAGTGAGTTGAACAGTTTCAAAGAGGGCAGGAGTAGACTCAGGCATAAGCCCGAGCATTGATTTATTTGTCAGCAAGCAGGCCTGGTATTGTACCCTGAGATGGAGAGGGAGCCAACCAGTCTCACTGTATAGGGCACACATGTGTGTCAGGTGGTGAGCCCCCAGGACCAGGTGGCAAGCCTTGTTAAGAAGAGTTTTGGCCCTCTTAAGTGTCGTGTTGGAGCCAGCCCCATAGATCACTAGTCCATAGTCCATGGTGGACAGCACTGAGCTACATATGACAAGTTTTAAGGTGTTCAGCATCATAGATAGTTGGTGGTGGAGGAGGTTGCAGTGCTTGGAGGTGCAGTGAGGGGTAGACACAGGGCTGATACACTCTCATGAGAGTCGGGTGGGGCCTATTCCCACCCTCCCCACCCCCTCTCTCCAGGGCACAGCTCATTTATAAGGGAACACCTGCTCTGCAATTGGAGGAAAGGATTCAGGTGCAGCTCATGTAGTTCTATCCAGTAATGCAGCCATGGGGCAGAGAAAAAGCATAGATAGGTCTCAAATAGGAGTAGAGCATCCACAATGAATTGCTGATTAGTGTGATAGATGGATATTGTGGGGGGCCTTCAACTGGAATATATCAGGTAAAATTTCTGTTAGAGGCTGGGATAGGATTAGTTAATTCTACTTGCTGTAGGGATAGTTAGTGTGAAGACGCTGTGTAGGTAGTGTGGACCATGGGTAGGATTGTTGGGTGCAATGGTTGTGGGGCAGCAATGCGGATGAATATACTGTGGAGGCTGGGAGGGTGCCCAATATGCCACAGGCTAAGAAGGCTTGAGGAAGAGGTTCAGCGGCTTGGCAGGGAGCTGGGGAGGTTGAGGGATGAGGGGAGGATTGCGTCGGTAGGAGGGCTGACATCTGAGAGTATTGTGGGGGCACCACAGAGAAGGAACAGTGGGTCAAGGGACAGAGGAGGGGCAAACTAGACAGGAAGCCAGCTGATGAAGGGTGGACTCTAGTAAGACCTAGAAAAAGAGGAGCAGCAGTAGGCAGGAGGGAGGAGAAAGCACATAGTGAGGCAAAGGGGATAGGGAACATGTTTACTTTACTAGCAACACATGGGAAAGAGGATGCAGGGGGTGATTGCACAAGGGATAGCATTCACAAAGAAGAGGGAGTGAGGGGCATTACTAGTGGAAGATTGAGCATGGTGTGACAGGGGAGGAATAATACTTGGAGAGGTGAGGAGGGAGAGGGAGGTTGGCAGTCAAACAGGAGAAGTGGGAGGGGTCTTAATTGGGAGGGACAGAGGGGAAGACACTGGGGCACATGGCAAAAACACAATTTTAAGTGGCTCCAAAAATGAGAACCTGGGTGGGGTGTGGCGATGGGTACAAGGAAAGAAGAGGGGGTGTACTGGTGTTGGGGAACTCCATACTCAAGGGGATTAGAAGGGGCAGCAAGGGGGAGAGGCACAGTCAGATATGGGTGGAATCCATACCAGGATTAAAGGCAGACATGGTAGGACAGGCAATCCTAAGGTGCATAAAGAGGGGTAAGAGGAAACCACACATTGTGGTACATGTGGGGACAAATGACCTAGCGGGAGAAATGGTGGAGGTAACAAGGGAGAGAATTGAGGAAGTGGGAAGGTTGTGCAAGGAGACTGGGGAGTCTGTGGCCTTCTCCAAATTGCTCCCAGTACCCTGTGCAAGCACAGTGAGAAAGGAGAGGATTAGAGAGTTCAACATATGGTTGGTAGAATGGTGTCAAACTAAGGGGTATGGAGTTGTGGTTGGCTGGGGCAGTACCTGGGATAATAACAATCTGTTTGCAGGGGACAGGCTGCACCTGAGTGGGGAGGGCAAGGAGGTATTAATACAAGGACTGGGGAGGTATATTGTGACAAGGGTGGATTTAAACTAGATGGGGGGGCAAATGGACAGCAGGTAGATAGGGATCCGATAGAGTGGAGTCACAGCCTACCCCCCAAGCTAGCAAGGGAGGAATCGGGGTGGCCAAAAAAGGAGGGCATAGAAGGGAGGAGATGGAGGCTAGCAAAGGGAAGGGGGCATTATGGAGGGTGGTTTCATTGAATGCAAGAAGCCTAGGAAACAAATCCACTGAGCTACAGCCACGCTTAGCAATGTAGATGGTGGATATTGCAGCTCAGAAATGTGGACAACTGATCACCAGGATTGGGATCTAACCAAGCCCAGGATACAAATTATACAGGAAGGACTGTAGGAGGGGAGGGGTGGGGGGCAGTCTATGTGAGGGATGGGATCAAATGCACAAGGGATGAGGGAGAAGAAAGGAGAACAGAGGCAATCTGGCTGCAGCTCCTAGACTCAAGGGGTAGGAAATTGAGGTTTGGGGTGGTATACATGCTGCCCTCCCAGTCTGAGGAGCTTGACAGGGAGTTAGTGGGACAAATCAAAAAGGTATGTAGAAAAGGGAAGATGGTCATTATGGGGGATTTCAACTTGCCGGGGGTTGACTGGAGCATTCCGGTCACCTCCAGTGCTAGAGAGCAAGTGCTCCTGGATGCGATCCAGGAGGATCTCCTGACACAGTTGGTTACTGTACCTACTAAGCTAAAGAACACTTTAGATCTGGTATTGTCGAATGGGGAGGCAGTGAGGGAAATAAAGGTAGGGGAACCATTAGCCGACAGCGATCACCAAACCATGTGGTTTAATATCACGATGTGCGGGGAGCCAGAGAAATCAGTTACCCAGGTGGTAAACTTCAGGGGGGCGGACTTTGGGAGGATGCAGGAAGTACTGAAAGGGAAAATGGAGGGCATAAGGCAGGAGATGGACGTGGAGCAGAAATGGGATATTATTTAATGGGGGATTACAGAGGCAACAGAAGCCTGCACCAAGACACAGAGCAAGAGGAGCAGAGCAAGAAAACCATGCTGGTTGAACAGTGAGGTTGTGGAGGTGGTGAGGGCAAAACGAGTGGTGCACCAGAGGTTTAGAAGGATGGGGAAGGAAGTGGACAGGGAGGAATATGCAAGATGGTCCAGGGAGGTGACCAGAAAAGTGAGAGAAGCCAAGGCCCAGAGGGAGCTGAGATTAGCACAGGGAATCAATGAAAGGAGAAACACTTTTTCAGATACATCAGGGAGAAAAAGAAGTGCAAGGAGATAATAGTGAGGATAAAAAGGGGTGGGGAGTGGATGGAAAAGGGGAGGAGCAGGCAGAAGCACTGGATGAATACTTTTGCTCAGTGTTCACGGAAGAAAGGGGGGACCACTACCAGCATGGGCTGGGAGGGTGGAGACAGGGGAGAGGAGGTGACAGATGGAAGAATTGAGGCAAGTAGAGTCCTAGAGGGAATGAGGGCACTGAAGGTAGACAAGGCACCAGGGCCGGATGGTATCCACTCCAGGGTGCTGAGGGAGATGGCGAAGGTGTTGGCAGAGCTGCTGGCGGATCTGTACAGCACCGCACTGGAGTCGGGATATGTGCCACTGGACTGGAGGATGGCACATGTAGTACCATTACACAAGAGCAGGCCAAGGGATGAACCGGGTAATTATCATCCGGTAAGTCTCACCTCCATAGTGTGCAAACTCATGGAAATGATACTAAGGAAAGACTGGTGTCATACCTGGAGGAGAATGGCCTCCAGGATGTGAGGAAGCATGGGTTTGTTTCAGGAAGTCTTGTCAAACCAACCTGATACAATATTATGACTGAGTGACAGGTAAGCTGGATAAGGGGTCATCGGTGGATGTTCTTTACTTGGACTTCAGCAAGGCCTTTGATTCAGTGCCTCATGGGCTGCTTGGGGAGAAGCTAACTGGTATAGGGTTGGGGCAAAAATGATGAACTGGATTACAAGCTAGCTGAGTGGCAGGCTGCAACGGGTGGTGATGAGAGAGGAGCTCTCAACTCCAAGGCCAGTGATGAGTGGGGTGCCACAGGGCTCTGTGTTGGGGCCAGTTTTGTTTGGGCTCTTCATATCAGACATTGGACATGGAGTGGTGAGCAAGGTAAGTCTGTTCACTGACGACACCAAAATCGGAGCAGTGGTAGATGGAGAGGAGGGATGGAAGCAGCTGCAGGGGGACCTACACAAGCTAGAGGAGTGGTCAGAGAGGTGGCAGCTGGGGTTCAATGCAAAGAAGTGTAAGGTTATGCACTTTGGGGTGAAGAACCCAAAGAGAGAATACTGGCTGGGGGGATAAAGCTGGGTATCACTGAGGAGGAGAAGAACCTAGGGGTAATGATAACAGGGGCCATGAATAACACTGCCCAGTGCAGGAGAGCAGCTGCAAAAGTGAACAAAGTGCTGGGGTGCATAGTGAGGGGTTTTCCATCTAGGCGAAGAGAGGTGATCTTGTCCCTCTACAGGTCACTGGTAAGGCCGCACTTGGAGTATTGTGTTTAGTTTTGGAGGCCATACCTAAGGCGTGATATCAGGCTACTGGAGGGGGTGCAGAGGAGGGCAACAAGGATGATTTGTGGAATGGAGGGGAGAGACTATGACAGCAGGCTGGGAGACCTGAATATGTATACCCTGGAGGATAGAAGGGAAAGGGGGGACATGATAGAGACATTCAAGTATCTGAGGGGAATCAATAAGGATGGGACAGATGGGGTCTTTAAGTTAAGGAGGGAGGGTCACTAGGGGCCTGAGCTAAGAATGGAAGATTTAGGAAGGAAATGAGGAGACACTATTTCACAGAGAGGGTGGTAGCAAATGGAATGCCCTACCAGAATGGGTGGTATCATGTAAATCTGTGAACAGCTTCAAAAGGGCATGGGACGAGGAACAGGGGAGAGTGAGGGTGGGGGAGGTGGGGGTGGCAGTGGGATGACAAAGGGGAAGGGGATGGGGCAGCTGCAAACTAGGGGTGTTGGCTGCATACTCAAGCAGACTTGGATAGACCAGGCGGTCTGTTTCTGCTGGCACATTCGTATGTTCGTATGGTGAGAGAGAACACCCAGTTTTATATTTGCAGATTTGACAAGTTGCTCAACGTGAGTAGGGAAGGTAAAGGAGTCATCCAGGTGAACACCTAAATATTTAAATGTGACTACTTGTTCGAATGTGTCACCTTTGTGGCTCAGTATCCTCAGGGGCCACATCTCTTCTTGTTCTGGGGTGTAGAAGGCATGCATTTAGTCTTTTATAGTTGGGCAATAATTTTGTTCTGAGAACCCACGATTCCAGTCTTTGAAAGTTGTCTTGCAATTCAGAATTGATTGATGCAAATTCTTTGCCATGGGTTGAAATGACGGCATCATTCGCATAAAGCACAATGTGTGCTGGGCAGGCAGAAGGTAGAGTGTTAATGAAGAGGCTGAAGAGGAGTAGTAAAAATGGCAAAACAGCTCCACTGTTCCATGGAGGGTGCAGGCCAAGAGAAACCAATTGAAATGTCAAAGCAAGTAGCCGCACTCCTCTGCTAATAATACCAAGTCTTGTATTTTATTAAACAAGATAAACACATACCATCAATAAATAAAACAAGTGTGGGACTCACTGGGAACCCCCTGAGGTACATACTGTGTACGCAAAGCGGTCCGGGGTGCTTGGCAGGTCCTACAGTTGTTGTTATTATGTTTATGTTCATCTGAAGCTTATCAGTGCTGGTGTGACTTACTGAAGACTGGGCCTGGGCCTGGTTGACCGCCCTGCGGGACTCCAGAACACCTTCAAGGCTCAGAGGATTCAGACCAGTTCTTACACATTTGTGTCCTATAGGACAGGTAACTGTTGAACCAGGCAACAGTGTCAGTGGACAATCCTGTGGATAGGAGATGCTGTTGGAGCAGTTGGAGGTTAATAGTGTCAAATGCCTTAGTGAGGTCTATAAAGATACACCCCACCACCAGTCCTTTGTCCAAGGCACAATAGAGAGCTGGGTAGTGTATTCGACCAAGGCGGTGAGAGTGGAATGGTTTTCTGGAATCCATGCTGTTGTCTGCATAGTAGATTGTATTTTTCAAGGTACTCAGTAAATTGGTCAGAGACCACCCTTTCAAGGGCTTTGGAAGAGGTAGTATCAAGATGGGCCAAAAGTTTGACAGATTAGTTCTGTTGCCAGATTTAAAGACTGGGGTAAAAGTGTTGCCTTCCAACTGAGGGAACACACTGATCTTAGGGAGGCATTGGTGGTGGACCCTCAAGTTCATTTAATGTAAGGGTGACTATTTTCATGTCGATTTAGTCAAGTCCCATCCTAGTCTTCCTTAGTACTCGCTTGATGTGCTTTATAGTCTCGGTTCTAGTTATCAACCTAAAGTAGAATGGCGGTATGCCATTGGTGGGTGTGGAGGGTGAATTCCAGTCAGGGAGCTGGTCAGGTGGCATATGGGTGAGGTAGTCATTAGGTAGCACATTGCTTAGGTCAGTGAAGGCTACGTCGAATGCATTTGCAATATCCCTTGGATCCTGCAGTGTTTCAGAAGCAGTTATAATGAGGTCAGGAGGTGCCCTGGAGGCTCTTCCCATAAGGGATTTCACTGAGTCCCAAAACTCCCTTCCTCAGCCCCAGCTCCTGCCTAGCAGATCACTGTAGTAAGAGGCTTTGGCAAGTCGGATGAGCTTCATGCAGCTATTTCTGGCTGCCTTGTAGGCTAAGAGGTCAACCTGTTTCCTGGTTGCCTTGGTCCTGTACCATAGGTTGTCTCTAAGATGCATACACTCATAAGTGAGTCTAATAGCCATGGGTTAGTGGACCCTCTTACTTTCTTGGCTTTGTATGGGGCAAAGATGTCACAGACTTTGGTGAATGCGTTACAGAAGTAGACATGAGCTTTGGTCCTGTCCTTAGCTCTGTCCAGTGGGGACTAATTAGCCTCCTTTAGGTACTGTCTGAAGGTTTTCAGTTGCCCAATTCTCAGGGATTGATTTCTGGAGACCTGGGGCTTGCGCTTGGTGAACCTATTTGTCCAGGTGCATAATACCGGGGAATAATCACTGAGGGAGTTAGGTAAGACCAATACCTTAGTGACGTGTTCCAGGCAGGTGGTAAGTAGCCAGTCAATGAGGGAGCAGGTCCCCATATGGTAATTATGTCTAGTAGATTGATTTACCAACTGGGTTAGATAGAAGCCTGCTCTTTGGTCTCTAACAGCAGTTGCACCTGGGAATGCCAGTTAATGTTGAAATCTCCAACAATAACTTGTTCCCAGTTTTGTTTTGTTGCTTTTGATTATTTACAAAATACTCAAAGCCAGTGGAGTGCATACCAGGGGATATGTAAACTGTGGAGAGCACTAGCACTTTGTTCTGCTGACTCCACGGTGAGTTTTAAGGTTAGAATTTGTGCCTCCTTGGTGTGAAGGCTACTAGGCACTATTTGTCCTTTAATATCATACCTGAGGTAGACCATGCAGCCCGCCCCGCATTTTGACAATCAGCCCTGGCAGAACATATTATAGCCGTCCAAGGCTACAGCCTCATCAGCGATCTTTGGGGTAGCCAGGTTTCCGTGAGTGCAATGACATCAGGTTTAAGCTGTTCCACCCAGGCCTGGAATTGTGAGAGTTTGGGGAGAAGGCTTCCTGTGTTCAGTGAGACAATCTTTAGATGGTCTAGTCTCGAGGTGGGGCAGTGGGGGGGCCAGGGTTGGGGTGAACATTCCCTGATAGTAAAAGCATTAATAGGATTAGCTTTCTTAGGTAGCAGACACCCCTGTGGAGTCGGCAAGCTTTGACTTAGCAAGCCTTAGTTTTATGGAGGCAGTAGCAAGTGGGCAGCAGCACAGCCGGGCAGCTACAGGAATTTTGTGAGGTGTCTGGGGTTTGTAGGGTAGGGGTGGAAGTTTTAATGCAAGGGGCAGGTAGAGGTCTGAGGACATCCCCCTTGCAGTGTGCAACAAAAGCAGGGGGTTCTAGGAGGTTGGTGGGTCCATTGTAGGCACTGTGTTGCCATATCTAGCTACCCTGAAGTAGAGGAACGGGATCAAAGGAGTGCCGTTTAGTATGAGCCTGTATTCTGGCTATATAAATTGAGTAGAGTTAGCTACAGAAATTCAGAATGGGCTGACAGATGTAGATGCCTCCTGGAGGAGTAGGCAAATAACAAGGAGTGGAAATGTGGTTCAATATGGGGTGGTATATCTGGAGAAAGAAGTGGAAAGGGTCACTTGTTAGAGGTGGGTTAGCCTACAAGTGTCAAAGGAAGTCATGGATTGCTGGGTTGGCAGTGTCCAATGATAAATAGTGGCTGAGAGAGGGCTGAGGGAAGAAGGAGGTGAGACCAAGAGTTGCGCTGAGTACTTAGAAGATGTGTTGGAAATCTCCTGGCCTGTACACTGTTGTGGTGGTGAACTGGGTTAAGTACTGAACTTTTACACCTTTTTATTATAATGTGTAGGAGTGCCATGACTTTTGGCTATACAGTAACTGCTTTGTGTCATTGAGCACCCAGCCCTTGGTGTGCTCTTTTACTTCCTTGCTTAGAGAGCTGCTAGGGCTGTAACCAGTGAGAGTCATGCTAGCTTAAGCCAAATGCAGATGGGGTGGTGAGGGAGGGAGGAGCTCAGGTGGATTTAATAGAGGCCGGGCAGGGAGGGTGGGTGGGAGAAAATACAGTTCAAAATAGAAACAGGTCCCTGGAGAAAGAGGGAGCCAGTAAAAAGGGAGGAAGCCACAAACCTCTGGCCAAAAACCATGGTCCCCCAGCAGTAGAATTGAGTCCCCTAGCTTCAGGCAGCAGTCAGTGAATAGGAGGCAGCTGGCAGAGTTAAGCAGCCAATGGCAGGGAGAGCCTGAGCACTGCTAAACAATTGGATTAGTGGGCTTGAATCCCATGGTCCATACCTGGTTGTGTTCCTGGAAGGCGGGTGGAGAAGGCACAGCTGGCTGAGGCAGTGCCGTGCTGCAGCCACAAGATGGCCTGGTCAAGGGCTGTACCTGAAAGAGGAAGAAAGAGGTGGGATTAGTGGTTGAAATAGAGAAGTGGCCACTGGAGCAGCAATTAGCTAAGTGGTGGAGTGGTTCTCTGTGCTGGATCTCCACGTGGGTACTACCAGATCCCGATGGCCCCAGAGGACCGTGAGAGACGGCCTTTATCTGTCCGCTGGCTTCTATGAATTCATGAGGATGCCTCAAGGGATTTCAGGTGCCCCAGCCACTTTTCAACGATTGATGGAGTGCAGTGGGGGACATGAACTTACTAGAGTGCCTGGTATACCTAGATGATGTTATTGTGTTTGGCAGCTCACTGGAGGAACATGAGAGCAGATTATTTAAGGTATTGGACCGACTGGAGGACTTTGGCCTTAAACTGTCCATTGATAAGTGTCAATTCTTTCAAACATCAGTAAAGTATGTGGGACACATAGTATCCACCGAGGAATAGAGACCGACCCAAGTAAAGTTGAGGCCTTGACCACCTGGCCACAGCCCAAAAATCTAAAAAGAACTGCAAAGATTCCTGGGATTCTGTGGTTATTATCGGCGCTTCATCAAGGACTATTCAAGAGTGATCCACCTTTACTTAACCTTACTCAAGGGTATCCCCAACCCACAAAAATACAAAAGTCACGTCCTCAAGACTGAAAGAGTGTATTTTCATCCAGTGAAGTATTTGGGGCCTGCTGGACTCCTGATTGTGAGACTGCTTTTCATGAGATCATATATCAACTTACCCATGCTCCAGTGCTGGCCTATGCCGATCCAAGAAAACCTTACGTCCTGCACACTGATGCTAGCTTGCAAGGGTTGGGGGCTGTGTGTACCAAGAGCACGAGAATGGCCTGAGACCAGTGGCCTTTGCCAGTAGAAGCCTGACCCCATCTGAAAAGAACTATCCTGTACATAAGTTAGAGTTCCTAGCTTTGAAGTGGCTATTGTTGACCAATTCCATGAGTACTTGTATGGGGCTAAAATACTAGTAAAAACTGACAATAATCCTTTGACCTATGTGCAGACCTCAGCTAAGTTGGATGCCACTGGCCATAGGTGGCTTTTCTGCATTATCTACATATGACTATGCTCTCGAATACCGAGCAGGTCTGAACCACATAGATGCTGATGCTTCTCCCGGAGGCCTGTTCCCAGAATGATTGGGTCCGATTGGCAAAACCTGACATTCGGGCACTCTGCGGAAGTTTGACAGGGAGGAACAAATGTCCACGGACGCAGTGGACTGCATGGTGGATTGCTTGGGAGCCTCTGAGAATTGCATACCTGCTGCTTATTGCCACTTTTCTGCAATAGACATTGGTGCACTCGCCCAGCTGGACAATGACAGTATTGGCGGGCTCAATCAGCGATCCCATGATCAAAGCAGCTTTAGAAGCCTCTATGCAGGAAAAGATGTGTCCAAATTACGCTCCACTGATTTGAGAACTGCACTGTTATACAAAGAAGGTCCTAAGTTGAAACTGATCAATAAACTGTTATACAGAGAAACAGTAGACAGAGGGGACAAGTAGACAAACAACAACTAGTGCTGCCCACTGCTTTTGAGACTCAGTACTGAGGTCCTTGCACAACCACATGGGGCATCTTGGTATAGACAGAACACTTGACTTGGTGAGATCCAGATTCTATTGGCCTAAGATGGGGGCTGATGTGGAGCAACACATTGAACTTGTAGTCGCTGCTTACAGAGGAAAGCTTTGCCCCAGAGGCTGCCCCTTGTTAACATCACCACCAGTGCACCCATGGAGCTGGTCTGTATTGATTTTCTAAGTTTGGAGTCAGATCAAAGAAATATCAGTAATGTGCTGGTAGTCACTGACCATTTCATGAGATATGCCCAAGCTTTCCCCACCAAAGACCAGAAAGCATCCACTGTAGCCAAAGTACTTGTAGAAAACTTTTTGTTCACTATGGGGCTCCACAAAGAATCCATTCTGATCAAGGGAGAGACTTTGAGAGTCGCCTGATCAAAGAGATGCTTTCTCTGTGGGGAGTGCGAAAGTCAGAACCACTCCTTACCACCCCAGGGGGACCACAGCCTGAACGTTTCAACCCACTTTGCTAGATATGCTAGGCACCCTGCACCCAAAGGACAAGCCTAAATGGAGCCAACAAATTAGCACCCTGGTACATGCTTATAACTGCACCAAAAGTGATGCCACTGGATTCTCCCCTACCGCCTGATGTTTGGAAGAGAAGCTCGACTACCAGTAGATGTGTGTTTTGGGGTCTCTCTGATGGGGTTCAAGCTGACAACTATTTACAGTATGTGCAAAGTTAAAGGCCCAGCTAACTCATGCGTGCCAACTGGCTCAAACCATGGCTACCAAAAGAAATCTGGCCAACAAAGAAAGGTATGATAAAAGGTGAAAGCACAGGAACTCCAGGAGGAGATCGGGTTGCTAAAAATCTGGGACTGCATGGCAAGCACAAGATTGCTGACAGATGGCACCATCTCCCTCACATTGTAGTGGGCAAACTAGATGATCTGCCAGTGTACAAAGTAAGGCCTGAGAATAATTCAAAAGATGTAAAAACAATGCATAGAAATCATTTACTGCCCATTGGACAAATCTTAATTGAGTCTGAGCCCCTAGAAGATGCCCCCTCTGGACCAGTGACTAGAGCTGCTGCTAAGAAAAGATCAAGAAAGTCTGCACCTACAGAAGCAAAGTTAAAGTGTTCCTCCACAAGTCCCAGTTGAGCATGACTGTCAGTCCATATCGGAAGAAAGTGAGAGTGACTTTGAATACTATCCTTCTTACGAACTGAGTCAATTGTTTCGGGGCAATCCCTAGTCAATACTGGAGATGAAGCTGGGCCTTCTGGACTGTCTAAGCCCCCAGCTTCATCCCTGGAGCCAATGCTCCCAGAAAGTGAAGTGCAAAGCATCAGATCAGATGAAATGGAATCATTGTGCATGGTTGAACTGTTTGAGCTTTCAGGGGAGGAAAATGATAGATTGGGGCAGACTGGTGATACACCCGAACAAGAAGAGTATTTTGAGTGCCCTGACAGTCCACTGCCAGTGTCCGAAAGCTCTCCATGCGAGCCAAATGTTGTGGACTCAGAAACTGTAACTTCTGGAGCTGAAAGTGCCCCAAGTTCTAGCCTCTCTACCCCCATGGAGACTCCCCTGACAAGTGAGGACAATGCTGAAAATGAGGCTCAGAGTGCAGAGACTATAACAGTTCCCCCTAGAAAGACTGGTCGAGCTGTAAAGCCTGTGGTGCACCTCAGTTATGATTCACTTGGGAGGCCTGTGGACTTGCCTCTCAATGTTGTCCATAAAGGGTGTATGTGTCCCGAGCTCATTGCCCAAACTGAGCATCAGTGCTAACTCCAAGTTACTTGTGTTGCCCTCTAAGTATGGTGCCTTCCCCATCCAGCCCCAAGGTAACTGATAGGGAAGGGCCCTCTCTTCAGGTTTCATGTACAGAGGTAATAACTTGAGTTATGGTACAATGTGTATGTAATACTGTGTAAAGAGTGACGTACTGCAATGTTTCAGAAATGTGTTCTTGGTAAAATGATATATTGACTGATGATTACATGTGCTGCAGCCTAATGCAAATGTATATGGTTGCAGTTGAAACTTATGGGGTACTTGCTTGACGCGACGCCAAGCTTTCCCAGGCCAGGAAGGTGTAACCCCCTGCAAATGGGGGTTCCCAAAAGACTTCCAGGAGCTTGCTTGAATGCTCCAAGACTGAATGGTGTTTGGCATTTAAGCCATTTATCAGTGAGTGTTTTAGAGCTCTGGTACTGTCTCTTTAAGAGCTGTCTGCTTGCAGACATAATTAGTTGTATGGGGACTGTGTCTTCTCTGAGTACCACTCAAGCTGCTGCCAATTCACTTCATTTTGCAGTCACTAGAGTGCAAGGGAACCTATCTGAAAGATGTAACTGTTTGCCAGAAATTATTTAGAGTGATAATGAAATTACAGTTTGTCTAACTGCTTTCTTTTGCAGTCAGAACAGTGTCTGTCTAGTTCCCCATTCTGGTTTTGAACTGCTGAACTGGACCAATCAGTGTGGGGTAAGCTAGCTCTAAAATGGTGCCTTGGACGAATCAGAACTTGGACTCATAATCTGAGCCAGCCACAAGAGGATTGTATGGGCAGTGACTCTGGGAGATGTAGTTTAGACTTCAGTGCCTTTTGGACCAACAGCAGCAGTCTATTGTGAGTGACAGCCAATCCAGTCAAGAACTGGGAGGAACTCAAAGGAAGTGCCGGTTTTTGTCGGTTGGAGTTTCAGTTGAGCTTTGGCAGTGAAGAAGGAAGGAGCCTGTGCTTTTCAGTGTGCAGTTTTAGTCAAAAAATGTGTGTAAGGCCCAGAGTTCCGGTCTGCAGCTTGTGTAACAGCTTGTTAGGACTGAATCCGTCCTGTGAAAAGAATCAAAGGATCTCTGAAGAGTAGAAGCCAGGCTCACCCTGTAGAAGACTGGAGGAATTGCTGAAAATTGCACTCGGTCTGTCAGGAACTGAATCTGCTGTGTGTTCTCCCGGGTATTGTGCAGTAATTGCGATCGGGATACAGATGCAGCCTGCCTGGTATAGTGCTTTCTTTTATATGGATGTGTGAAGAAGTTTGTGTACCTCAAGTGAGCCCTGCTGACACTGAAGGACCCTATCTTATTTGGAGGTCGTGAGTACTAATTCAGGGTCGCTCCCTGTTGAATTGCCACATTAAATCCAAATGGAATTACTGTACTGCTGACTGTTTAATTCTCCTTTTCTCTGTGTGAAAGGGCCCTACCAGCTGCCACGGTTTGGACTAGCCACTAGGGCTTGGGTACCCAGGGACAGTAACTGATAGGGATAGGCCTGTGCACAGAGCCATAGGTAGATTATTAGAGTGATAAGCTAATTAACCTGATTTCCCCTGTCCTTGTTATATCCCCTAAATAAATCAGAGCTGCTTGTTTCAGCAAAGTTATACTGCCTGAGGTATTTGTCTATGTTAAAGTACTGTACTGTGATTGTTGCACTGTATCTCATTTCACAGGAGGTCCCAGTGCGAACCAGACCTGGGGGTAAGTGTATACTGTGAAGGTAATTCTGATATATTGTGTGGGCCACTAGTGGGAAGAAAGGGGGTTGCAGTGTCCCAGAGGGGCTGTGACCAAGTTAGTTTAACTATTGCAAACCCTGACCTCTGGGTGGAGGCACCCGCCATTGGATCCAGGCCCCTCAACCTGTTAGTGGCAAATCAGGCAGGGTAGTAGCCCCTGGGATAAGCGCCATCTAGGGGTTACATGAGAAAATAAAAAATGGAATATTCCGAAAAATGGCAGTTGGCTAAGCGATGGTGTTCTGTGGAGTCCAAAGTGTGATGGTCGATGGTGGAAAAGAACTGAAGAGGACATGGAGCCACCCACAACTACACAGGAGGATACTGACGTGATGATGTCGACAAAGGGGGCCCCAGATATGCTGCTAGCAAACATGTATGGTCCTGGTGCCTGACGGCTATAGTTCCTAAGGTGTGATCTGCCGCAAGAGATGTCCTCGAAGACTATCATGGGCAGAACCAAACCTCCTCAATTCTGCCTGTTTACCAAAGACAAAGAAACATCATCATGCCAAACCGACAAATGGCAAAGACAGGCAAGTTTAAGACCAAAAAGGGAGTGATGACTATCAGCAAACAAAACTCAGTACAGGGTAAACAGGGTGAAACGACGATGCCTAAAATCCACACCAGACCTCAAAAAAACAATAAGGAAGGTGGAAGGGTGTGCTGCAGCTCACTGGAGGAGATTCCCCCGAAGATCTACTGTTATTGGTAAGTAACTGACCTATATTTTTCAGAGATATCTCCTTCCAGTGAGCCATACCTATGGAATGATTTCCAAGCATCATCTCAGACAACAGGGTGGGATGGGGGCCAACAGGAAGGCATATGAGCCAACAACATGCCAGTCAAAGTTCCATAAGACAAAAAGGAGTCACAACAGTGTGACCCCAGCAGACTATAGGAAGCAAGACACCCAGAAGCCGCGGACAATGCAAAAAAAAAAAAAGCATTGACAGCACACACACCATGGCCAGGGTACACACACACAGATCAGGTAAAACAGAAATTCAATGAGACCAGGCCCTGTGAACAATCACAACATTGATGGGAAACCCGGCGACAGAGAACACTGCCAAGCGAAGCTGGGCAGTGTCCAAGCTATGAAACATATGGTGATGTAAAAGCCGTGACTGCCCAACAGTCAGAGGCCAGAAACCAAGCGCTAAAGCCCGAAGGACAAGCAGAACAGCCAAAAATAATAGCCAACAGGAAAACTGACCTTGGCTCACAGGGAACCAGCCATGTAAGAAGCCAAGGAGATGCCAGCAAGGCAAAGACAGGCAATGAACTGCAAGAAGAGAGATGCTGATAAATGGTGACTCCCCATCCCAAATAGCACAAACTCATTAACTAGGCAAAGGCAGGCGCTGAAGCTACACAGAGCAATGAGCCCTGTGGGGCCAGGCAATAAAGCCAGGAAGCAACCAAGGTGTCCTAAAAGAACAGCTGAATTGACAGCAGAAAGCCAAGGCAAAGGTAAAATTGACAGTTGTAACATGCAAATAGCCCTGCCCAAAGCAGAGGACCAGGCATGCCAAAGAGGTAAAGCCCAGTGGCAGCCAGCTGAAAATGGAGATGCCATAAATAGCAACACCAAGGGAGGCAGAAAATACGTTGATGAAACAAGTCCATGGAGACAAAACCAGAAGGAACCACCAGTAGTGACAGGATAGTGCAGTGGTTTAAGGCTCTGAACTACAAACCTGGAGACCTGGGTTTGAATCCCACAGCCCCCACTTGCATACTGTGTGACCCTGAGCAAGTCACTTAACTTCCTTGTGTTACCAGGTCGCACCTGTAAACAAGATTCAGTTTAGCATGTCTCTCCTGGTTAAAAAAAAAAAAGCCCTGTGGAAACGGTCTGGGGAACAAGGCCAGGAAATGACTGAGGCATCCTGTAGAATGGCCAGATCATGCAAAAAGTCAGGTCGAAGTCAATGACAGAAAAATGTGAAAACAGTCATGCACAAAGCAGAGTGAACTGAACATATTGTGGGGGTGATAATGAGGCAAAGCCGGGGAAACACCAGCAGAAAGGTACAGCAAGAAAATGGCAAACCCCAACACAACAGCGGGACCACAGGCGTAGCTGAAGGAACCACTGTCTCCAAAAAGGCGGTGCCAGGCAGGAAGCCAGGAACTGATCGAGGCACCCCAAGGGATGGCATGACCATGTATAATGTCAAGCTGAAGGCAAAGCCAACAATGGAAACATGAACACAACCATGCACAAGGAAGAGGACTGGAAACAAAGCAGGAACCTCGAGGAGGCAGAGCCAGGTGACGACCAGCACAAAAGGCAGCTGAAAAAATGGTGATCTCAGCCCAAAGAGTAAAGCCATCATCGAGGCAAAGCCAGGCGGCAGAGCTGAAGGGAGCCACAAACCCCCCAGTAATGGGCAGTTGGGCTATCAAGCTAGAAACTGACCATGGTATCTCAAGACGGTCAAAATATCAGTAAAGGCCACATATGTGACCAGCACTCACCATCTCCAAAAAAGCAATGCAGCCACCAGCACAGACCCATGCCAGAAAGGGTGGGATGACGAGCCAGCAGTGGGAACCCAGGCAACAGCAGAAGACTGATAGGAAGCCAGGAAAAGGAAAACCATCAACAGCCAACATCCAGTGATGACAAGGCAGCAGGCAGCGTCAGCAGCACAGGAAGCAAGGCCCATGCAAAAAGCAGAAGAACAGGCCCATATGAAGATGGAGGCAGATGAACACAGCAACAAAGTCTAAGGAAGGAGTTTTTCAGTCTGATGTGAAGTCAATGGCAGAAAACAACTGAGGAGATTTGGGGCCATACACGTTATAAAGGCGCCGGCATGCATGCAATTGTGGGAAGCCCGCTAGGCACAAGTCTCCGGGTAGGTCCAATGCCGATGTTTCACAGATGTGGCTTACTGGAGGGAAATACGCATATCCCCAAAGAAGATCGCCATTTCCAAATGTGCCTGTCCCACCACATTCTGAACATCATAATACCCACTCCCACTGTCTTAGCACAGATTACTTCCATGTTTCCTTCCAGAAGTTTGCTCCAGTATGCCACCACTCTTTCCATAAAAAGTACTTTTGACAGCCTTCTTATCCTCCCCTGCCAGTTTTATGGAGTTTCCTGATGCTCATATTATCTCTCAATGTGAATAACTCACTGCAGTCCATCTTGTTTATTTGAACGTATTTGTCTCCTTCATTCTTTAATACTGATGACACCTGCATTAAAAGATGGCATTAGTCCAGCAGATTTATTTTCATCCTTCTGCTTTTCCAGCATAATGCTCGGTTTGCCATATCACAATCTGTTGCTATGGAGAAGATTATGAGTCCTTAATACGATATATTCTGCAGACCCATTTCTGAATGGCCAGTCTGTGGAGGGCTTCTGTAACTGCGGCAGGGCTACAATGCTATGTGCCAGGATATGAATGAAGGCCACACAACCAATATCACGAGAGAGAAGAGCAGGGATTTGAACCCAGGTCTATAATGGTGAAAAGTAAAGGAATCAAGACAACCACTGCCTCAGCTGCTCCATCAATCGGTACCTAAAAGAGATGCAAGGCCCTGATCCCAACAGGTCACCTGCAAACAATCCAAACTACAGTACCACTGTTTTATTTAACATTGGCTTCTAGTCTGTACTCTACTAATGTAGCCCTCTTCCCACTAATTCACAACGGGGGTGACGTCTCCCCAACTAGCACTCAAACTTTTGTAGCACTCAATGTGGGCAGCAACTTGAAGACTTATCTCTCAACCCATCAGCACATTTTGCCAACAAAGCTGTCTTTTAAAGAAATACTCAGCAAAATCGAGAACAGTTATGAAGGGTTCTTTATTCCACATTGCTAGGAGCATGGCACATGCTAGCAATTTATCCTCATTTGCGGGAATGTCGCCTCCGGTCTTACACAAATTATGGAGAATAGATAAAGAATTCAAATGTAATCACAATTCACATGGACTATGACTGAGGACATATAGGTCACAATCTTTATGTGATCCCTCAGTTTAATATAGCAGCAATCCCTACCACACAAACTTCCTTGCACATCCTGCACATGCAGGGGACAACATGTTCCCTTATTTATCTCCAGGACAGTTACATGGAAGGATTATTAAGCTAGAATTAAACAAAAAATATGATAAACACACAGGTCCATAGCATTTTATAAAAGGCTCCTGTGATTCCCAGGTCCCCATCGGACTAGTAAGTATTTATTTGTGTAGTTCTAGACAAAACTGCAGATCCCTAGATCCAGGATCAGTGGCATTTCCATTCTTGCACATGTGACAGACCAATGTACAGACATAGTCGGTGGAACAGCATGCATGTTTAGTGATGTAGAAATGACACAGTATGAGCAATCCTGGTCAAGTAAAAAAGGATCACTTTGGTACCTTACTGGGCAGGAACTATGATGGAGCTAAATAAAGGCATGTCATAGAGCAGAAAGAAAATTAATCATGCATTAAATTTCACTCCGATTCTAAACCTTAACCTGAGAATGAGCACTGAAGATAACAGTGCTGTCTTTAAACTTGAGATAAGCACCTAACCAGTTTCCAAAGGCTGAAATGAGCAATAATCTGCTTCAAGTGTCATCTGAAACCAAAGAGTCGTGTTAATTATTTTGTCACGGGACAGCTCATCAGCAAATCCCCACACTCACCAGTCTGGACCAACTGTCAACTTGCACTACACACCTACCATATGATACTAAACAGTTCTGTGGATATTAGTAAGTTCAGTCTTATTGAGGCTTTCTTCTCACAGATTTTACTGTCAAGCAGCAAGCATTAGTGCCATGTGACTGGCCACAGCATTGCCACAGATTTTTTATTTTAGTCTTTGGTAACTGGGTAAGGTTGACAGAGTACAACCTTTGCTGCTAAGATACAGTGTGTTCTGTCGTGTATATGTATGAGTGTGGCTGGGGCCTAAAACAAACACATACAAACATTATGTCACCCGTGGAGTTCAGGATTCTCTGTTGGAATTCTGCAATCCCCCAAAATCTGCCTTCCCCAAAGTAGTTACTAGCATTGCCTTTTCAAACTGTCCTCCAATAAATAATAATGATGTATCATTTGCATCCGTTATATTGCATTGTATGTGCGATCTATGTATTTATGTATGCAATCCCAGGTCACATCTGGAAACGAGCGGTTTACCGCTCTGTATGCCTATCTGGTAAATCTCGTAAATAAATAAATAAACTTCACTGGTAATTAAGTAATAATGCATGACAGGGCATGTGTCGTGTTGGGATAATACCACGCTTTGGTGGTTGGGCAGGAGGCACCTAAGA
This sequence comes from Neoceratodus forsteri, assembly GCA_016271365.2. NCBI lineage: Eukaryota > Metazoa > Chordata > Ceratodontiformes > Ceratodontidae > Neoceratodus > Neoceratodus forsteri. The sequence continues at coordinate 561,287,845 of CM028129.1, read as the reverse complement.
AGTGGTGTTATTCCTACGACGAATGTCCTGGAGTACATTACTGCAATTATAAAATGACTTGTTGGTGAAAAAAAAAAAAAACAAAGATGAAAAGATACAATTTTAGAATACATTTTTAGTTGTTTTTTAAGAGGCGTGATGTTATGCTGGGACATCACTGTCCAAACTGGGCACTGACCAATTAGAGACCATTTTTTTTCTTGCCATTTTATAATGAGAAACAACAACCAACAGAAGGAGAAGATATCTTCATTTCAGAACCTATATCTACAGGAGTGGAAGACATACCTCTTAACTGTCCCTTATTACGAGGGATGCCCCTCATTTTACACAACATAAGTGCTCTGTCCCATATTCGTTCCATACTGAAAAGGTGTTCCCTCACATAAGAAATGCTGTAAACTCAGACTTTAAAGCAAAAATAGTTAACATATTGTGATGCTAAAGAAAAATTAAGCTTATAGCAAATAAAAGCACTGCTTTCACAGTATTTTGTGTTTAGAGCTTTCATCTCCTGATGTATCCCTGATTTTGAGGGTCTTTGACTTTTGAATCAGTAACAAACAGTTGAGCAGTACGGTGGCAGAAACAGAAGCTTCAATGTACACTGGCATTACTGTCAATATCCCCACCACAGCTGAACCTCAGGTTCTGTTCTTCACAGCCTGGGAATGCAGAAACCATGCAGTGTCAGAACATAAGGACATTAAATGGTGAAGACAACACACAGCTCACAACAATACTGACCTTCATTTAGGACACTTAATGGCAGTTAATAACTGTCTGGGTTAGAGGTTTGAAGTGGACGGACTCTGCCTGCCAGTTTTTACTGTTTACGTACTATAAAAGTCACAGCTGTCTACCTCTGTTCTACTGTTTTTAAATCAGTTTACATTCCAGTATACAAAGTGGGCTCATTTTAAGCTTTAAAATATTAGCACACACCAAAGCCAGTCCATACTCAGTGTGAACTTCATTTTATGCTATAGATCAAGGCAGCTGGCCAGCCCGGTGGCAATGAGGGCTGAAGCGCTGGATGCCACCTGCTTGGGGGTCAGCGGGCGAAAGGTTTGAGTGTCCGTGAGACAGCTGTCCTTCCCTAGGAGGGGGATATCGCATGGCACTCCTGCAGACTGACACTCAGTGGTGACTGGGTGTCAGTACAGGCACGCTTGCCAAGAACGCAAAGGACCCAAGTCCAGAGTGCTAGGCTGCCTCCACAGAGGCAGAGCGTTGCTCTGCCCATTGTAAGGTCGTGGGCCCAGGGGAAAACAGCTAAATCGGAAGCCGACAGGGTCTATGATGACTTAACCATCGGGTCGGAAAACGAGTCCCTCCGAGGGAGGGACCACAGCTCCCTATCGGCACCCCCAGAAAAAAGATCAAGGGAGCGCACCTGACCAACTTGAGGGCTTCTTTCCCCTTTGCATGAGACACTCTTATTATGTGAAGAGCGTCTCATGCGCAGATGCCCTAGAAACAGGCACATTCGGGGAACAATTATTTTAAAAAAAATATATTATTGGTATGCTCTCGCCTTCAGCTTGAGTCAAAACAGCTCAGCTTCGCTTCGCTGTTCTCACACCAGACGAAGGCAGGTGAAACCACTCTGATACAGTAATGAGTGGCTCCAGGGGACGCATTAACATATATTACAGGGCCAGAGGAGTGTAGTCTCTGAAGTCACAGATTAGGTGCTTCAGAAACGGATGCTCCCGCAGAAGTTCTTGAGCCCTTGAATTCATTGTTATTACTGCATGGCTTACCACCTCTTGTCCAAGTTTTCTTAGCAAAGGTAATTTTCCTCCCAGTGGGTCGATTGGTGAACTACAGTATAAGAGCCTGATTCACAAAGGCAGTATTGGTATGTGCCAATTTTGCACTGCAGAGGTACAGAGCATTGGTGTGACTTAAAGACTACGGCCACTTGAATTCACAGCCTCCCTTCTCATGGACACAAGCATGCAGGTGCACATCAGCATGTCAGGTGGAATGCATAGCAGTATGGCGGACTTTCAATAGGGTGCCAATACCACACCCCTGACACTGCTGTTTCATTCAGAGTGTGCCACCATTGTTTTTTTGTTTTTGTTAATATTACTGTGCTTTTATCCCTCCCACGACTGACCATCCTCCTTATTCCTAAGCCCAGCCCGGTCATCCACCTCTCGCGACTTACTTCAGCTCCTTAGCACCCTGGCTTGCCCAGTGCACATGTGATGGAGTGAGTCTGGTGTCCTCCCACCCAGCTGCCAACAGCACTGGCTGTACCATCACCTGTGGTCACCAGGTGGCAGTAGTGCACCAGTGACTGTACACCCTCTGGCCCCAAGGTGGTCAGCATCCACTTGGACGCTCCACTCACCTCCCCTGGCCGGCCCTCTGACAAACTGGGCTCGTTCCTGAGGCAGGGTCAACAGCATCAAGAATGGTAGCTCTACCGCTGCACTGGTGGGCCGGCCCCAGTGTGACACCACTGGACATGGAATTCCTCCAAGGATTGACCATATCCCACCATACTAAATCTGAACACACCCACCCACAATAAAAACAATACCAGCTCCTAGCCCTATAAGCCAGATTGCAGGTCTTGGACCAGCCAGAAAAGGGGCTGAACATGGCCTGGTTTTGGTACTATGGTACTACAATTGACATGTGCACCACGTCAGCAAGCATTACAACAGCCACCCCCCCCCCCCGGCACATAATGCCACCAGCCCTTAACACCCTAAATGTGCAGAAATCACGCCATAGATAGTGCGGATGCATATTCCCGGCTCAAGGTCCACAGTGACATGGCCATGTGCAGAAATGCACATAAGGAATAAAGTCTGGTGTTGAGGGAGGCACACATCCTGCTTCGTGGGTAGCCTGCAGTGTTCCACAGGCGAGCATCCTGCATGAAGAGAGCTCTCCACTGCTTTTCCTGACCCTACACACATGCAGAGGGGCTGGGAGACTACTGATTGGGCCCTAAGTAAGGAAAAGTACACAACCGGGTGCGTGGGTGATTCTGTTTTAACTATACACTCTGGGTGGGTTGTGAGACAAAAGGGGCAGCTGAGAACCCTGGACCACCAGAAAGTGCAGTGATGACAGCACACTTCACAACCTAAACTGTGTTATTCCACCTATTACAGTATATTCATAAAGAGCTCTCAGGGTTCTAAATAAGATAATTAAAAAAAATTTAACTTTAAAGGGACGTGTCAACTGCCAGCAAGAGCAGACATGTTTACAGCTAGCTCTGTGCTGAATTTATTAAAACCTTTATTTTAAAGGGACACTGTCAACCCATTCTGCATCATATTATTTCTACATTAAAACCCACATTTTATGATTGCTTACATTCTCTGAAATTCATTGATGTTGCTGTTTATTTATTTTTTTTTTTTATTTGATTTTTATTAGATTTTCTCTTGCTTTTACATCAGGAGACATTCTACAAACAGTGGATTTTCTATGATGACTTCAGATTTGTTATTATACAGAAGAACAGTGCATAGATATCTTTTACATTGGTTACAGAGTTAGACTAAGACTGAACTATCTTTATTATGTATACAGTCAGACCAATCCCTGCCCCATTCACTTCTCTCTTCATCCCTCTCAATGCCTACCCCTTAAGGGCAGAAATCGGATCAGCCCTTGCCTGATTGGTTGACCATCTCCTCCACAGGGTGATGAAACTATCTATTTGGTTGTTTAGTTTCGCTGTAATATTTTCCATCTGGTATATAGCATATACAATTTGTCTCCAATCCTGTATACTTGGTACTACTTTCATCATCCATTTCCTTGTCAAAGATTTTTTGCTGCCAACAGCAGAATGGGGAAGCAGGGTCTTAGTCCGGGGCGATCCGGGTAGACAGCCATGAGCACCATCTCAGCCATGAGCTCGACATTTTCACCTAGGCCCTCACTAATTTCATTTTGTATATTTAGCCAGAAAGGCATTAGGCGTGGGCACAGCCACATTATATGTGCTAAGTCAGCTAATTCTGCTCCGCACTCCCTCTAACAGACCCCGTATTCCCTTGGAAGATATTTAGTCAGGCTAGCCGGTGATCTGAAAAATCTAGATCTACATTTCCAGGAATATTCCCTCCAGACGTGAGATCTGGTGATCTTGACCACTCTCAGAGATGAAGAGGATCATTCTTCGTTGGACACCACGAGGTCCAAGTCCTTATTCCAACTTTCTAGAATTGAGTTTGTTGATTCTTTTGATTGATCTCGCATCATTTTGTATAAGTTACCAATTAAATGGTTCCAATGTTGTCCTCAAGAGTGGTCAATAAATAATTTTAGGAGGGGGGGAGGGGAGACTTCAGTTTAACCTGGATAACTCTATTACGTAGAAGATGGTTTCTAATTTGGAAGTAACTGAATTGGTCAGCATTTGGGAGATTATATTTTGATTTTAATTCTTCAAATGATAGGATTCCATTTGGGCCCAGAAACTGGAAAACCTGTTCCAGTCCCAGCCTACGCCAACGGGAGAATGCTAAGTCATTATGAGCCGGCGCGAAGAGATAGTCTTCTGAAATTAACTTACAATGTTCATTAATTAATTGAAGTGGCGCTTTTTCACGCATTTTGAACCATATTTTTAAGACCTGTGAGGTAATGACTGTAAAATCTTTTAAAGGAGGGGTTTTCCATGGAGATGAAAAAATTACTTTTTTAATATCATACATGTCATTCAAATGGAATTCCAGTCTCTTCCATTGAGAGTCAAACTGGTCCGAAAGTCATAGTAGAAGGATTTTTATGTTGCTGTTTGTTTGATCTACTTTCTTTCTCGGTAGAAATGAAATGCATGGTAATAGTGTAATTATACCAAACCTTGTTTTGTTTGAAATCCTCAGTCAACTCTTAGTTCATACTTCCTGAACATTACAAAACACACCCAAGACAGTGCAGCCACTCACTTTGCAATAGTCTCCTCTCCTCCACTGTATCACAAGTGGCTAGACTGTGTGACTATTTCCATGTCCAGGAAAGATGCAGCGGAAGTTGGTCAAGGAATGTAAACAAACATGTTTTGTGTGGTAACTCCAGTATGGTGGGCAGTCTGTTTTTCACTTTTAAAACAAAAATGGAATCCACATCAAACAATTACATCAGCAATCTTTACAGAATGTGAGCAATCATTAAAGTGTATTCTGTTTATTACATTGGAGTTTTGAGTGTACCAGATCATTGCACAGTGACCTGGGTATGACTAGATGATGTACTGCACGATGGAAAATCCAAAAAGATGACATCTGAAACTGGAGGGAAGAAGAATCAGATAGGCTAGGGGATCAGCACAGCAGAGATGGGTGCTGGTGCTACCAACGACGATGTCCTATAAGCTGTTAAGACTTTGGAATTACAGGTTATTGCATTAGACAAAAAAGTTACCAACTTTCATGGCAAACTGCAAGCTTGTGAAGTGCAATCTGCTGTGGCAGCAGCTCAAGAAGCCGCCAGCATGGCATTGCGGGGCTCCACATTGTTGGCGATGCTGGCGAACTGGACTATATGAAACTGGCTGGAGACACTACAGAACCATGCCTGCGCCAGCAACATGAAAATCCTTGGCCTCCCAGAAACATTAGGAGGGGATGATGCTAAGGATTTTGTGTGATCAGCCGGGTCACAATTTGAAATTTGAGCCTCTGCCGACAGTGTATCAGGCCTATTGAGTAACTCCATGGAAATGGTCGGGATGCAGGAACACTCTTGCATGCTTCTGGTGGTGCCCACAAGCGGGACAGAATCTTGGAATCAGCTCGTGGCTGGACACTTGGAGACAGAGGATGGGGTAAATTATCTATATACCTAGACCTCAGCTACGAAAACAGGGACAGCCAGAGGTCCTCTGGCGCAATCCACTTGGAACTGCACTTTCTGGGATAACTCACTCAGCAGTATCTGGAATGGCTTAGACTCGTATATCCTGACAAATAATATATTTTGGGGACTCCCAGAGGTCTGGTAAGCTGCTTTTAAAAATTAAAGGAATTCTGGCACACAGGAGGTGGATGGTGTGGAAAATAATACCTGAAAACTTTTAAATGCTTGGACTTATGTATCATCTATGGACTTAGCATGGTAGCCTTTGGAGGTGAGGTTTCTCTGGGGAGCCGGTGGCACAAATGTTGAGAGCTCTATACTCTAATCTTGGGGAAGAGTATCTCCCCAAAATGTAGCCTGTTTGATCTGTTTAGGAAATCTAGTTTACCTACTGCATACATCTAGGTTGGGTTAAGATAGTGTCGACTGTGTGGAGTTTCCCTGTCTGCCCACCAGCCCCCCTCCCCCGTTCTACAGCTCCCTCTAGTATCTCTAGGCCAAACCTGTTACAAGACTGCTATATGACTTTACTTTCACTATTAGTGGTGGCAGAGCCCAGATGGTCAGTCCTTTTAACCCTTAGGCTGCCAAAAGAATTAGAACATATAGGAATTCTGGACTGACATATCAGTCCATGGCACAGCAAGGGCTAATTGTTGTGATCTGTCTGCATGCAAGACTATGCTCACTGAGCTGTACAGAGTCTCTAATGTTTCACAAGCAGCTATGTTACAATGCTCTACAATTTACCTGACTACTTATTTGCTAGTATCGATTTTCCCCCTGGGAAACCAGGTACATTAATTATTTCGATACTACAGGCTAGGACTGAGTAACGCTATTTGCCTAGCTCCACTCTATATGTTGGTGATTACACTCTTATTAGTTAATGCTCTCCTTTTATATCTTATAAAGCAGTTTGTTTTTCACGAAGTCAATGTTGTGAACTTTTCCTTTTTCAGGCACTGGACTATACAGCTACTAATAACCACAGATTATGCGGTCTCTGCAAATGAGGAGCCCTTCCTTCCTAGGAAGCCTAGGCTACGCATTAAAACCTATGTTCAGATGTATAACATAGGTCTTAGATGGGCTTCCCTATGGTTGGCACTATAGATGGTATGATGTAATGTATCCTTTGGTATAAGGCTGGTTTCTTTCCACAGCTGGACATGCTGCTGCACTCCAAATGTGTTTTGTACACTGGAATAGCTATGTACCCTAATGTAAGTCTTTAAATGTTCCAGTTTATGCTGATCTCATGAGTTGTGGTCACCTGCTTATAAGCTTTGCTTGTAAAAATAAATAGATTTTGCCAAAAAAAGATCATTTTAAAACATTTATTTTAGAATGCATGGGCTGGTAATAAGCACACTGAGCTGAAGCTTGTTTCCAGGTGTGTCCTAGAAGCACAGAGAGGTTAAGACACTTGCTCAGGGCCACACAGTATGCAAGTGGTCGTTGAGAGTTTCAAACCAGTCTGTTTGTTTTTTTTCCAAGTTCATAGCTGGGTGCTCGAACCCTCTGGCTGTATCACCCAATTAAAATGAATTATACTGTAGATAGAGGAAGCTCCTTTCTCCTGTGTGTGACATTCTTTCTCTGTAAAGAGAGTCTCATGTGAAAGTGCCCTGTAAATGGGCTCACTGAAGTAGAGATGTCAAGGTATCAAATTATGATGGTATGATAACAATGACATCTAATCCAGTAGTTTTGTGAATACTGGGGTATTACAGAAGTCATTTTGTACAAATTTCTGAACTTTTGTATCAGGGAGAGCTGGCACAAAAGGGAGAGCTGCTCTTAAAAGCAACTGCAAAAAATAGTTCAAAGGCCTGAAAACCACAGCATACTGAGAACCACGGTTAGCATAGTATCAGAAATCAGCCACTCTTATCAGTACTGTGACTTCCAGTATCACAGTTTACTGTGAAACATTGGTATCCTGACATCCCTACACTGACGGAAGGTTGTTCAAATTAATATAAATAATATGCTAATATTGCTGCAGAGATGAAGAGTGATCTCACTTGCATTCTTAGGGTATTAGAATCATTCTCAAACCTTACGAATTCACATGATGCCACTCACACAACTGTAACAGGTCTCTGCAACAGTATTTGTTTTAATTTACTTTATTACCATTGTTAATTACTATTGTTTATTACTATTGTGCGTGTATACCTGATGGTGCTGTGCGCCACCTCCCATCCAGTATAAGTGTAGCCATTTTAATTTTGCACACACTCTGCCCAACTATTGCCCTTCCCCCTCCCAGATCTGAGTGCTGGTAATTTAACACATGAAGTAGGAGCTGGGTCAAACGTAAAATAAATTAAGCTTGTTAAACTTACCAGTAGATTTATGTCATGTTTTTGAACTGACTGCACAATTAAAGAACAATATTTAATCTAATCTCAAAACTGATTTATCCATGCCCCAAACATCAAAATATAAACTGTCACTTCCATTACAACAGTGGCATACACTCCTGTCAAAATTAGAATGACAGTGGTAAGAAAAAGGAATATGGTCTGGGTCCTTATAAAACTGAACAAAAATGTGTACACTTAGTATGCCTGCCTACACTCTTGACATCCACAGTCTCTTCCTAGTTGTTGCAGCTAGCTCCTTTGAACCCGACATCCTGTCAACTGGCTTAGCCCCTGAGGCAGGGTTCCAGCTGCCACTTTTCAGTATATTTTAGGTTAAAGAACAGGATCGGCAAGCCATGGTCACCAGGAAGGGAGCTTATTCAGAGTGCCCAGTGGACATGAGTGAAGAAAAATGCACTGTACACTTATCTAGTCATCTACTTGCACTTTTAGTATACCAAGTTCCTATCCCCCTACTTTTGCCTTTCTTTCTATACTATCCCATCCTTCTCCCTTTCCACTGCATCTCCTCCCTAGTCATAACCTGGCTCTACTCTGTCCTTGTATAATTATAATTTTCGGGGCATTTTGTTTATTATACCATTTTCTCTACCTGGATTACTGCATAATGGTTTATATATTGTATTTGCTCTCTTATTCACTCCATGTTATTGTTGATGCTATTTGTATTATGTTTCTTTGCTGAATACTTTGTATTACTATACTGTCTATGCTTTTACTTTATTGTATTTTACTGTTTTGTATTTGTTTCTACCTCTGTTAATCAAATGTTAAATCAATTGTGTTGTATCTGTAAACTCCCATGTCGTGTCTAAAAATAGTCACTGTTATGGCTAGCGCACCTTACCCGGTCAACAAAAACTAAATAAATAAAAAGAAATAAAAAAGCCATTCTGTCTCAAATTGTGGATTGTTTCCCTGGTTTCTCCTCACCCTACTCCCTTTGCGTAATGCCTCAGGAGGTGGGGGGAGGAAGAGAAGCACAAGACAATGTGTAGTCCCGCTGCCATTAGTATCCCCTAAGCCAACACCATGTGCTGATCAAAGAGGGTGTGTGTGACAGCCCACCCACCAGGAAGAGAGTCCATGCAGACACACTGCATCCTCCTTGCCAGCTTCATCTCTTGGCATCCTGGGCTTGAGTGTGAAACGTCTGTCTGTCCGTCCATCCATCCATCCATCCATCCATCACAATCTTGCACCCTCTTACAAGCTTTTCCAAGAAGAAAATATTCTGTATCATTGCATATCCTGCTAGGTACCAACCTCCAATCCTGGCTTTGTAAGCCACCCCCACACCACAGATACCATTGTTGGCCACTGCTGCAACCTCCCCTGCACATCTGGTGCCGTGTCTGAAACAGAAACATTTGGTGGTTTGTTTAAATAAGACAACAAAAGCAATTCATTCTGAATTCAACCAAATTGAAAACACTAGTGTTCCTCTCTTTTCATATGTAAAAGCAAGTGCAACAGATGGGGCTACATTAGGACCTTCTGGGATCTGTGCCTAATTCAGTGCCATCAGCTGAAATGCATTATATTTTTAGAACTTGACCATGGCTGTAAAGATGTTCAATTTTAAGAGCCCCTGATGCCTCTAAGGATACTCTGAAAAACACAATTTTCAGGTACACTGAAGTTAAAAGTTTACAAATTTTCCATATTTTGTATCCTGCACTTCTTTATAACTTTTCTTTATAACTTTGCACGTTAACAAGAAAATAGGATTACTGTCCTCAGTCCTGAGCTGCTTCCTTATTAACACTTAGCATCATAATCCTCTGCTGGTGACATTATACTTTGTTACTATGGAAATGCTTATTGATGTCACAAGCAGATGATGATGATGACTGCTGTAGATAAGCAGCCAAAGCAGGTGATGAACTCTAATACACAGGGACACTGGTTCAAAAATTATGTGGTTTTCTTTTCCAGTTTTCCAAGAGATGCCATTGAAACCACCTTCCATCGTGTACCACAATTATGGTGCCAATCTTTGACGCTGCAACATCCAGTCCACTCATGCACACTATTAAGAAGTAGTAGTTAGAGCACTGAACTGTCCCAGGTAAGTGCCACAACACTTTCCTGTCAGGGTATTTCTTGATAGAAAAATCTTCTCATAAGAACTGTTCATAAGTAGTTTCTTTTTGTTAATCTACTACTTCTGTCACAAGTCACCATTGATTACTAGTCTGGTGACATTAGAACTTAAAATAACAGGTTAAACTGTAGAAAATATCAGCAAATATAAAATTAAAAGCAACACACATTCCCCCATACAAATATTTTGCTGTTTAAATTCTAAATTGCCAGGGATCCCCACTCTGCTGAAACAAGAAAGTACAGTTACATAAGAACTTACCGTAACAGTAGATCTTCGAGAGAGGTTCCTGCAGGTGGTCATTACTAATAGGACTGTGCCCTCTGGTGTCAGGACCGCACAGCAAGCATTTCCAGCAGCGTCTGGCGGGGGGACCGCCCACCCGTCATGTGATGGACGTCAGCGTGACCCTATATAGTGGGTGGTCTCCATGCCCACCTTCTAGTTCTCCCGCTGGAGATGCAAGGAGGATAGGACAGGAGAAAGGATGAAATCCTGGAGCCCTGTTCAAAATGACCGAAAGAAAAAACAAAAGAACTGGGGGACGAGGGAGGAATTGACCTACTGCAGGAACTTCTCTCAAGATCTACTGTTACAGTAAGTTCTTACGTAACTGTACTATCTTACTTCAAGAGGGTTCCTGTAGTAAGTCATTACTATAGGACTGAATCCCAAGCAGTCACTCATACAGAGACAGACAGTCACGGAAGGAGGAGGGCAACAGAAAGACAGCACAGGACCAGCCTAAGACAGTAGGCCCTGTAAGACGGCACCACTTAACCTGCCCCTACATGCCTAGAGGCAATGTCCAGACTGTAATGCTCTCACATGTGTGACATAGAACTCCAGGTTGCTGCCGCATAGATTTCTGCTGCAGAAACATTGCGCAGGAATGCTGTAGAGGTAGCCATTCCTCTAGTAGAATGACCTCTGACCTCCCCTGGAAGAGGTTTGTTGTACTTCTGGTAACAGAAGCGAATGCAGTTACCTAGCCATTTAGAAAGGCACCATTTAGAAACTGCCGATCCCAAGGATTTGGGGGCAAAGGAGACAAAAAGCTGATCAGATTTACTGCACTCCTTAGTACGGTGAATGTAGCATCTGAGGGCTCTGCGAACATCCACAGTGTGAAGGAGACCCTCCCCCCTATTCGAATGGTTAGGGTAATAAACCAGGAGTTCAACAGTTTGATTCAATGTGAACTCAGAAACCACATTAGGAAGAAACTTAGGATTTGTGCACAGGACCACCCAGTCCTTGTGAAAAATCAAATAAGGCTCCTTATGCATCAGGGCCTGAAGCTCGGAAATCCTACAAGCAGAAGTAATGGCAACTAAAAATAGCACCTTCCAAGAAAGGTAGCGCATGTCGCAGCTCATTGCTGGTTCAAAAGGTGGAAGCATGAGCTTCTCCAAAACAAAGTTCGAACAACAAGGTGGAGTGGAGTTACGAATGGGAGGTTTTAAATGGAGGATCCCTTCAAGAAGGTCTTAAAAGACCTCCACACAGACTCTGGTTTCCCTCCACGGCATGTGGTAGGCTGAAATGGCAGACAAGTGGACTTTAAGGATGAGTATGACAGACCCGAATGGACAGATGAAGAAGGTACTCCATGACCTGAGGAGCAGAGCAAGTAAAGGGATCTAACTCTTTGGAAGTTACCTAAACGGAAAAACTTCCATTTCATGGCATGAGTGGATCTAGTAGATGGTTTTCTGGCTTCCACCAGTACCTGAGTGACCTTGTGAGAGAGACCTAAAGTGAGCTCTTATTATGTCTCAAGGAGCCATGCATGAAGATGCAGTGTCCCGAGTTCTGGATGTACCAACCTGCCTTGATTCTGAGTCAACAGGTCGTGTTTGAGAGGTAAAGGAACTAGGAATTCCTCTGAAAGTTGCTGCAGTAGTGGAAACCAAATCTGCCTCAGCCAGGGAGGAGCCACTAGAATCATTTGAGCATTCTCTGCCTGAAGTTTGAGATGTACCCTCTGAAGAATGGGAAATGGAGAGAAGGCATACATGAACTTCCCTGTCCAACACAGAGACAATTCACTGTGCCAGAAAGCTCCAGGCTCTGGAACGAGTGAGCAAAAGCTGTGAAGTTTTGCATTGGATGGAGAGGCGAACAGATCAATTTCTGGATGACCCCACCTCTGGAATAGGGCGTCCGCTATTTCCTGGCTTAATACCCATTCGTAAGCGAGGGACGACGTCCAACTGAGGCTGTCCGCCAGGATGTTGTGAATGCCTGCAACGTGCACAGCTGAGAGAAACAGGTTGCGCTGGACTGACCAATTTCACACCCACATCGCTTCCCTGCATAGGGGGTACGAACGGGTGCCTCCCTGTTTGTTGATGTACCAGACTACTGACATATTGTCTGTCTGGATTAGCAGTGCTCCATTTGAAAGGAGGGTCTGAAAAGCCTGCAGGGTGTACAGTACCACCCTCATCACCAGAATGTTGATGTGTAATGACATCTCTGCTTGGACCATGAACCCAGAGTCCGATGGTCCCCAGGTGCACTCCCCAACCCAGGCACGAAGCATCCATGGTGAGGGTCCACAGGAGGGGGAACTTTGGAATGGAAATCCCTTGACCAAACTGAGAGGGTCTAGCCACTATTGGAAATCCCTCTGAACTGCTCTGGAGACCAGAACAGGGTGGTCCAGATTGTCCAAACACTGATCCCACTGGCCCCGAAGAGTCCACTGGGCTATCCACATATGCAACCTGGCTGAAGGAACTGTGGAGACAGAGGTTGCCTTCAGGCCCAGCAAGCGTAGCAATGCTCTGGCCAGAAGAGATCGAGACGAGACCACCAAAGTGACCTGCTCCCAGAGAGTCTCCACTCTGTCTGAGGGGAGAAAGGTTCTGCACTGGACCATGCCCAAAACCACCCCTACAAACTGCAGGTTCTGGAAAGGGGTTAAGGATGACTTGGGGAAACTGACTGTAATCCCCAGTTGAGAAAAGAGGTCCAGTGTAACCGAGATAGAGTCCAAAAGGCTGTCCCTAGAGGGGGCTGAAATTAGCCAATCGTCCAGGTATGGGAACACTGCCATACCCTGGCAGCGTAAAGCCACTGCCACCACTGCTAGGCATTTGGTAAAGACCCTGGGTGCCAAGGACAGGCCAAAGGGGAGGGCTATGAACTGGAAGTGCTCCCCCTGCAAGCGAAATCTCAGGAAACAGCAGTGGCCTGGGAATATCAGGATATGTAGGCAGGTGTTCCATATCCAGGGCACAGAGCCATTGACTCTACTGTAGCAGTGGCAGAAGGCTCTGAACAGTCAGCATGCAGAACCTCTTGACTCAATGAAGAGGTTCTGTCTGCTGAGGTCCAGGATGGGTCTGAGGTTGCCCATCTTCTTTGGGACCAGGAAGAAGTGGAAGTAGTATCCCTTTCCCCTCTGGGCAATAGGCATGGGTTCGACAGTGGCCTTCTGCACCACAGACCTGATCGCCTCCTCGACCAGCAGAGATTGGTGTGGGGAGTAATGTGAATGACCAGAAGGAAAGTCTGGAGGAAGCTCCAGAAACTAGAGTGTGTGTCTCCTTGTGAGAAGAGCTCAAGTACCCATGCATCCGAGGTAATCTCCTCCCATACCTGGATGTGATAGGTGAATCTTCTCCCCACTGGCTCCACACTTCTTAGTGGACGGGAGGGAAGACTGAGCGAGTCACGAGGCAGAGGGGTGGGGACGCCCTCCTGCCTGTCTCTGGGTTTTGGCGGCTAGTGGAGAGGAAAAGGAGGAGCCTGCTGCTCTCCTTTTATTTTGCTTTTTGGTGGCTGCCTGCTTTCCTTGGTGCTACACCGAAAGGGCTGCTTTTTACGGGTATCAGCTCTGTACATAGAGCGGACTGATCTAAAGGCCTGGCCACTGTCTTGGAGGCCCGTGATCAGATCCTTTGTATCCCCTTCAAAGAGGAATGAACACCTGAAGGGGATGTCCTGAATGGCTGCCTGGATGTCGTTTGAAAGGCCTCAGATCAGTGACATACCTCCGAGGCTGATGGTCATAGCAGGAGGCGGGCCACAGCATCTATTGAGTCGTAGGTAGCCCTTAAGGTGTGCCTACAAGAAACTTTTGAAAGACGGAGGTCCTGCGGTCTCCGTCTTTAGGTCTGAATCCTCCAGGGAGGAGATCCTGTCCTCCAGCCTGGCCAAAGTGGATTTTTGATAGACGCCACGTAATTTGCGAGCATAAGGCACAAGTGGCTGAGGAGTAGACCTTCCTCCCATATTGTTCCATTTGTCTGGACTGTCTGGAGGGGCGTGCTCATGTGCTTGGGGTTAGCCGAGTGATCATGAGAGGCAGCGATGACCACTGGATCTGCCTTAGGGTATGAGTCCAGAAAGGGAACTCCTTCTGGAGAGTGGTAAATCCTGTCGGTCTTTTTGGGGGCAGCAGGAATAGAGTCAGGCAGTTTCCAGATAGTGGTCATTAGATCTTCATGAGGAGCTATCCAGGGAGGAACTGGAATAGGGGTGGCAGCCTCCAAATCGAGGTGCTCTGCCAGGCGTTTTCACATGGGGTCCAGATCCTCCATGTTCTAGCCGCTCACCTGCTGGATAATACAGAAGAGTTCTATAAAGGAAGGGTCCTCTGGCGGGGACTTTGGAGAGTCCTTGCACCTAGGGGGGGAGGATAGCTCGTCAGATGAGGATTCTGACATATTGACGTCCAAATCCTGGGTCTCCTCACCCTCTGGACATTCAAAGTCCGAGAGAGGAATGTGTTTGGGGGAAGTACCCAAGACATACACCGTGTACCGAGGTGCAGGGGACAGTGGGATAGGGGTACCATCCCGGACTGGGAGCCTACTTTCCAGATCTGTAAGAACTGGGACCTCACATCCTTCCACCAAGACTGGATGATAGCCTGGAAGTCTGGTAGGGGAGGAGGAGTAGGAGCTGGGTTAGCAGGATGCGAGTAAAAGGGAGCTCCTGCACCCGTAAACTGATGAGGGGAGTACTCTGATAATATGGGTACCCTTGCTGATATCCCTGGAAATGACCCTGGGAATAAATTGGCATCGACTGACCAGACAGCAGAGGGAGGAAGGCCTGGTGCCAGTAAAATGACCAGACAGTAGGTCTTGACCTATATATCTGGGAGGACCAGAATAAATACCTGACGTTGTAATAGTTGACGCGATAGCCGTCATCAGGGAAGCTGACAAAAAAGGCACAAATGTCTAAGTACATGACGTGAGAGTAACTGATATGAGCCCTAACAAAGTCAGACCCTGTGTGAAAGGCCTTTCGATAGGCCCCGGAGGGGGCTGATGTAAGGTACCTGATGCTGCTGCTACTGTGAGGATAGGCAGGCGCAAGGAGACCAGACGTCAGAGTAACTGGGGAAGGGTGGTGATCCCAGGTGGGGACATGAGGACGCCTTATGAGCCTCCTCTGTCCCAGGTGTAGGCTGCTGGTCAGGGGTAACCACCGGGGAAGGTGGTGAGGAAGTCTCTCAGTCGGGTAAGGCCTGGGGGAGCGCTGACTGGAAGATGTCAGACCACTATGCTGGATGTCAGCTGGTATGGCGTGAGCCTCTGATGAGAGAACAATGCCTGGGCAGTCACCAGAGGTGGTAGACTTACCAGGCAAAAGAGCGACTGGGTGGTGGAGGGTAGGACCCTCGACCGACTTATCGGTCGGAGCCGGGCAGACCTTAGACTGCTTCTGGGCAGGCTCTGACTTATCAGCGGGCTGGCGGGCCCCAGAGAAGCCGGAGTCCAACTTATCGTCGCGTACCAGGTGTTCGCCTTATCAGTGGAAATCAACTGAAAAACTGTGGCACTGGAGGTCATTCCAGAAACTGCCTGAGTCACCAAGAGGGTCAGCGGCGGGGAGAGGGCCTTGTTGGTCGAAGGCTTACTGGATGAGGATTGATCCCGATCCTCATGACGTTCCTTCTCTTTGTGCCTCTCTTTGTCCTTCTTCTTCTTTTGTTTGTCCGAAGGGGAAGAAGCTGAGTCCTGGATCTTTTACATCTCCTTCTCCAGGGATGCCATCCCAGATTTTAGGAGATGGGCCTCTAAAGCCTGCTGGCGTCACTTGTGGTGGCCTGGCTGAAAGGCTGGCAGTCGGGACAGGCCACAATGTCGTGGTCCGGGCCGAGACAAAGGAGGCAGAGATGGTGGCCATCTTTGTGTGGTGATTGGTGCACTTCCTCTTGGCCTTGAGAGGCGGTGGCGGAGAAGACATACCACAATTTTGGACTGAAATCGGTAAAAATAAAAAAAAATAAAGGTGATCGACAAGGTTCTGGAGTTGCGGGGTACTAGCGCTGGTCAACAGTGGGAAAGAACTGGAAGGTGAGCGTGGGGACCGCACACTATATAGGATCACGCTGACATCCATCACTTGACGTCAGGTGGGCAGTCCCCCGCCAGACACTGCTGGAAAAGCATGCCATGTGGTCCTGATGCCAAAAGGTGCAGTCCTATAAGTAATGACCTACTGCAGAAACCCCCTCAAAGTAAGATCTAAAAATAACATTCTGAAAATAAAACACTGAAGTTCTTGTCAAGATTTGAATCCTGACCTCTTGCTTAAAGGAGATAGAAAATTATGTTTACATAGCTAACTGCCCTTTCATGTTCCTTTCCATGCCAGTTATGTATTCTGATATGCTCTGAATTTGTTTTTTTTATAAATCTAGCTTCTGAGTGCCCTCAGAGCTACACAGAGTTCAGTCCGCTCTCCAGCTACTGGTCTTCCTTTTCATATTTCTAAGACATTCTATGACATTAATAACACCATTCCATGCTATTCATCTGAATGGCCTGAAATGCTGGTGTTGATGTTATAACATTTTCATGCAGTATGAAAAGAGAGAGCAGCAACTGCCGAGGAGAGAATTCAGTGCACTTAAAAAGGCAACAAAATTAAATTATGAATTTAATGAAAATGGTACAAACATATCAGAATACTGGATTAACACTAAAGGGGCAACAGGAAAGCATTTAGAGGTATGAACTGTTTCCTTTTACCTTTCAAATTCAAAAATGTGCAGATGGAATCAACGCGCACTGATTGGATACCATTCTTTGATTCACAACAAGATAAAGAACAGTTACTTAAGAACTTACCCGTAACAGTAGATCTTCGGGGATCTCAGTCATCAGGTACCACTGTACAGACTTCACTGTTGGCGAATGGAATTCACATGGAAAATTTTCAACAGTACAACTGGGGCTGCCCAATTATCGACATCACCAACCCTATATAGTCATGGGCAGCCCCACTCCTCCTCAGTCCCCCGGAGATAAAGGGAACAAGGCGCACATCCTCCGGAACCGAGGAGAGACAGAGGAACCCAACCCTAGATAAAAGAATCAAAACAATAGATAGCCAGGTCCTGAACACATCCCCTAGAAGGGGGAAAAGTGGGAGGGAAAGAATACCTGATGACCAATATCCCCTTAAAGATCTACTGTTATGGTAAGTTCTTATGTAACTGTTCTGTCTTCTTCGGGGGTATCTCAGTCATTAGGTACCACCGTAGGAATGAGTACCAAGCAGTGACAGAAGGAACAAGCAGTCTGGGAGGCTGGATCGCCATAAACTTAAGACAGGAGAATTGAAAAGCTACCCAGTCAAAGACAACATAAACTTAAGACAGAAGACCTTGCAAACTAAACCTGTCAAGGGACTCCATAAACTTAAGACAGGAGCCCTTGCAGCACAGCCCTGCCCAAATCAGCACGGGCTCTTGAGGTAATGTCCAGACTGTAATGCTTGGTGAAAATGTGGACTGTACTCCAGGTGGCAGCTGCACAAATGTCAGCGGCTCAGACCCCTTTGAAGCAAGCCACTGAGGTAGCCATACCTCTGGTGGATGGGCATTGACAGCTTCAGGCAACTCTTTGCCATACTTGTTGTAGAACACCACAATACAGCCAGCCTGCCAGTACAGATGCAAGGCGTCCGTCTACAGTGTCGACATCCCAGGTTCGGGAATGGACTCGAGAGTCAGAGGGTCGGCCGGAGGGAGAAATAGTTAGTGTCTGGAGGACTGCCCTCCTTCTCCGGGGGAGGGGGGGTGAATGTCCAGCACACTACAGACTCCTAGCAGAGGCCGGGGGTTCCACAACGGCTGGTGCCATCACGTATGGGGGAGGGGCAGATCAGACACTGGATGTCACTGCATGTCCCTGCTCCCAGGGCTTTAGCATTAGGAAAAGCCGGTCTCATGTATGGCGCCAGCTCCACCACACGATCCCAGCTGCCCACCAGTGTCCATCAGGGGGCAGTTCCCGTGTCCCCGACGGGGTAAGCTGGCGGTTACCTACGCCCAGTGTCCATCAGAGGGGTGCCCAGCCAGCAGCCCTGCTCAGCAGGGCAAGTCTGAGCATGGGCGGGCGGGCGGCGGAGCAGGGCTGAGCTCCGATTGGGGGTCCAAGGGAGGGAAGAACAAAATGCAATTTGCCAACCATTTGGATAAATATTACTTAGAAACCGAGGCACCCTCTCTGCCAGGGGTGAACAAAACAAACAACTGCTTAGACTTGCTGGACTCCTTAGTCCTGAGCAGATAATACTTCAAAGCTCTGTGCACATTTAACGTATGGAGCACTGCTTCCCCTGGATTGGCACGCTTGGGAAAATAAACAGGAAGGTGGACAAACCACCTTAGGTAGAAACTTAGGATTGGTGCACAAAAATACCCTTGTCTTTGTGAAAAATCAAATAAGGCTGCTTGCACCAGAGGGCCTGAAGCTCTGAAATTCTTTGAGCGGAAGTAATGGCAACTAGAAAGAGCGTTTTCCAAGAGAGATGGCACAAAATTACAAGTTGCGACTGGTTCAAAAGGAGATGGTCAACTTTTCCAAAATAAAATTCAAAACCCAAGCCAGGACCGGGGAAAGGACTGCGGGTTTCAGATGCAGGATGCCGCTAAGGAAGGTGCGAGAGACATCCAGCTGAGCAATAGTGCAATCACCTATGGGTTCTTGGAAAGCCGAAATGGCCAAAAGGTGGACCTTGAGGGAGGAACACTGGAGACCCAAGTCAGACACCAAAATCAGGTAGTCCAGGACATGCTTCACATGACAAGAGAAAGGCTCCAGGGAATGCTTGGCAACCCAGATGGCAAACCGCTTCTACTTCATGGCATAAGTGGTACAGGTGGAAGGCTTGTGGGCGGCCACTGGTACATCGCTACCCTATTAGAAACTCCGAACTTGGCGATGGCTATGTCCTGAGGAGCCATGCATGCAGAGAGAGGATCTGAGGTTTGGATGGACCAAGGTCCCCGATCCTGGGTCAGCAGGTTCCTGCAGAGAGGTAGAGACCAGAAGTGCCTCTGCCAGCTGCTGAAGCAGAGGGAACCACATCTGGTGAGGCCAGAATGGAGTTACGGATCTTGCTGGCCCCTCCATTTGTAGTTTGAGCAGCACCCTCTGTATCAGTGGAAATGGAAGAATGCATACAGAAACCTCTGTCTCCAAGAGATGGACAATGCAAGCCGCCAGAAAACTCCAGGCCCTGGATCTAGTGAGCAAAAATTGGGCAGTTTTTCAGAGACCTCCAAACAAAATACGGCCTTCCCCACTCAGATTTCCACAGACATCTCCAAGTCAGGCATTACATGCAGTCAAACCAACTCGTCCCAAAAATAGATAGAGACTTGACCCCATTGGAGACTTTGTTTTACTGGTCAGCTAAGCTTCAGGGCACCAATGGAACTATCTCAGAGGCCTACAAAGCCCTTGTGGGATCAGGTGGCTAGGTGTTGGGGGTCTCCGGTATAAGTGGGAGGTGGAGGAACTCCTATCCCAGAAAAAGCTGGAAGAGGGTCTAGGAGCAGGATTGGAGGTCACAGCTTCCTGGGGTTGGAGAGAATTCAAGTGGAAGTGCATGGAGGCTTTCCATACCCCACGATTAACAGACAGTTCTCATTGGGTAACTCAGCTCAGTGCTGGAGGGCTGTGGTCAGGTGGGATCTCATCACCAAATATTTTGGACTTTCTAAAATTAGTGGACTTCTGAACCAAAGTACATTCTGAAATCTCCACATTATGGGATACTCCAGTTCCACTAGATTTCCAACATCTGATTCTGGGCCATGAGGTCCCAGTAGTAGTCCTCAGTCACAAGAACTTCTCAGAATCCTTTGCTTAGCACCCAAAAGGAAATCACAGTAAACTGGCTGAGTGTTACCTCCCCCTATTGCGAGTCTTGGGTCCACAGGGTAGCAAATACAGAATGAATGGAAAGTCTAACTGTCAAGCTCAGACTATGAGTTGATGAGAACAATGAACTGTGGCTTACAGACTGTGGAACAGATGACTGGCCAGACAAGACCAGCAGGTATGGAGGAGGGGGAACAGCCCGGAAAAAGGATGCTGACTCCATAAGATGCAAAGAAATAGGGTAATATGCAATATTTTGGAGGCCTCTGTAAGAAGCTATAGACAGTGGGGAACATTAATGAGTAATTGTTACAACACCAATGCATGGTTATGTTTGTTCTTTGTTTCTGGTTACTTTGAATTCAGTGGCCATAGTTGGCCAATTTGCACTTGTGATGAACAGCTAGTCGTGGAAGGTGGAGATAATGAAGGACAGTCAACTCCATAGGTAGAATATTGACATAGTAAAAGAAGTTTAATTTTCCAGGTCTTTAATACCAAGGTACTAAAGCATGCATTACAGTATTATAATTAATGGTCTCCGTTTTCTCCCACTGCCAAAACCGTGTGTTAAATGGCGTAACACCTGAGTAGGTGTTACGGCATTCACACTCTAGGTTGGTACAACAAAAGCTCAAGACTAAACATAGTAGCGACATTCAAATTGTCCCTGTCACCTCAAGCGGCACTGACTGAAATACACACTTCTCGGGGGTTGCCTCAATACCAAATAGCCTCCAGCAGCCTCGTATAGCCTAGAAGTAAAAAAAAAAAAAAAAAAAGCAGATTCCAAACACTGAACGAAACTGAAAAACAAGAGCAGGAAAACCACAACACAATTCAAAAAACAAAAGCGACCTCAGACTTTTCAAACGGAGCCCTTCAATTATATAAAATAAAATATGGGGAAAAGTGTGTTAAACTCGAATTTAACACACACCCTCGTTGTTGGATGGCATTCATAAACCCCTCAGGCTTCGCCCTCGGGGTTTATGTGCCAACCAACAACTCAGGTGTGTGTTAAATTCTCGTAACACACTTCTCCCCATACTTTATCCTATATATCTTCTGTCATTTCCATGCACAGTATGTATTACATGTATATCAATGCTGAAGACTACACAACTTGTAATACGCTCTGATTTCCCTAATAAAGGTGAGTTTAAAAATAAATTAAAAAATGTAAGATTTCTGTGATGACTGAAACATAAGCTTCCTAACCCTCTGAAAAATCTGCTGAGCTAGAGCCGTACTACAGTGAATGTACTTCACTGTCACCAAGTGGTTGCTACACCTACACAGCAGGCAACCTCATTCTAAATCCAGCAGACACATTTACACTGCAAGCTACCAAACAAAAAGTGGAATTTCACTAACAGGAACACTTTGTGGTACCCTTACTACCAGTAATCAACAGGTTGAATCCCACCAGTAACTTACTGTGTGATCTTCAGCATGTCACTTTGTGCTACTGTCCATTCAGCTCTGAAATAAAATTTAAATAAAGCCTGGATGACCACCTGAGTCCTCAGCAGCATTATAAAGTGCTACCAAGAAAGGCAACCCTGGTCCTGGAGCCGGACCTGGAAGCTGTCAAGTAGTAGTATGTTGTGAACAGTTCTGCTATGACAGCACTTCCCAGCTTGGCAGGATTGTGACACATTTCACCACCCCAGTGATCCCGAATGATGGCCAGGGCTTCCTCCCCCAGCAAAGGTATGCTGGGGGAGTGTGGCCAACAGTCAAGTCAGCATGTGTAATTCCTAGGTGGCGCTATCTTATGGGCTGCTACCCCTGCCTGTGGGAATATGCACAGGTTAAGTGGCATGGGTTCTGTAAACGGGTGCCTTCACCTGGAGGAATGGTACTGGGGTAGCTTGACTGCTTTGGTATAGCCCTCCGAGATGCTATAACCACCCACCAACTCTTCTAGTGTCCTAAACATTAATACTATAGAACAATCTGCATACACTGGATACCAATAAGAATATACTCACACCCCTTACACTTACCACCAGGGCTGGATCTGCTGCAACTGCCCTGGAGACCCCCTGGAAAATAAGATCAGTGATACACAGTGCAAAACCTTTCAATGTGGATCAACTAAGAATACGCACGCTAGCCAGGTTAAACATGAAAAAAATGATCAGGTTTATTCAGGGTCAGTTAACAAGGGAGGGGCATCAATTTAGTCAAATGATAGACATTCTGATTTACTTTAGGCTGATTCAGCATGCACTGTAAATCCTTGATGATTAGTCTTGCAACCCTGGGTACGCAGATCTTATACAGACTAGCTTGAAGCATTGCCTGGAGTGGCCGGTGTTGCAGCTGCTGTTGGGGCCCTTTAGAAGAAAGTTAGCATGTGCACAACCAAAATATTTGTAATCCCAAACCAGATGGCTCAGTCCGTTAGCAATAATCCAAAACAAGAAATCAGATGGCACAGAATGCTTTGTAGCTGTTGTTGCAGGGAGCTACCCTGATTTGTACTCACACAACCCGGACCAGGATATAGGACAGGAGAGATGAAGACCTCATGGTGCTGATGCGGTGTGCTGGGGGAAGCAGGGCCTACACGACTCCCCTCCTGGTGGTCGCTACCTGTTCAACGGAGTTGAGCAGGAGGCCGAATCCCCAAGTCGGTCTTTTGCCTAGATGATCTCTGGATTGCGGGCAGGAGCTTGGGTCGAGATGGCAAGGCCCAAGCAGGTGGAACAATCCTGGAAAAAGTTTGTGATCTATTGTTGGAAAGCCTCCAGCTAGCATAACAGGATTCACCGTGGGGAACCAAACTGCGACCCACGAAACACATTCAGCACACTCAGATCAGCTAGTTCTCTAAGCCACAATTCGGATAAAGCCCATTTGCCAATTACAGCTTCACTGTGCAAACCTTTCAACCCGAGGCTATCTTCTCTCATTCAGGCAGGCCGATCACTCATGGAGTAAGTCTTCGGTCCCACTTGCGAGTAGTACTGACACACTTTCTCTCCTCTGCTGCAGGTCCAAGCCGGCAATTGGAACAGTTCGGCTTTAGCAACAGACAATCTCTGAAGGCCAGAGAATGTGGCAGGCAGGGCAACAGAGTCTTCCCACCGATTCTCCTATGCTCCTCAAGCTGTTCACTCTCCAACTTCCACTCTCGACTGACACACTGCTTCAGGCAGTTCTGGGTATTTCCCTGTAATTCTCAAGGTTCGGTTGGCTGAAAGAGCTGTCTGTCACAATAGGAGCTCCCCCTACAGTTCCATTTAGATGCCAAACACCTAGAACTACAAATACTACAGAATTTCTCTCCCATACAACCCCTAGGAACAGTCTCCATTTAAGTCCCCAGAGATGGGCTTCGTTCAATACTGGCAGTCTAAAACCAAAATGGTGGCTTCTATTCAAAAGCTCAAGTGGCAAATGAAAGCAGGTTAGACAAACTCCTTTTTCATTATTATTCTAACAGATAAACAGTAAATAACCACATTTATGCAATAGGCGCGGACATAAATCCTGTGTGATAAAATTCAAAATTTTACATTTATGCACACAGTAGACACATCATCACAGATTCATACACATAGTAGATATGTCACAATCACTCCGGAACTTATTTAGAATGTTCAGCCTCAGTACCAGTATTAACTATATTCAAATGCAAATAACTTTAAAATGAAAAAAGATAGCATAGTGCTGTGAGCATGAAAGTTGTTCGGCACAAAATCATCTATAAAATGAGTGGTACCTGTATTTCATTTATAGATACCTTATAGATTTTTTTATAATTGGCAAAAAAGAGCAGAACATGCTATTTTTGTTCACTTTTTTGACAAACATATGCAAAAAAAGATAAACAATCAAAAGCAAATGTCCCTGCACTGACAGAAAGCATCCTTATTGCATAAATGAAATATACAATGGTGATTTGTCAGATAAATGATTATTCTACACTCGCTACTGTTAACCTCTGACATCTCACTGTGGTTTACGCCACCCATGAGGTTACAAGAGGTAAAACAGCACTTGTAGATAAATCATTTATCTGACAGCTCACCACTGTATATCCCTTATTTCTTAACAGGGTTCCTCTGCGCTAACACAGCAATACTGCAGAATGGAGCAATATAACAGGCTATCTGGCTGGTCGCAAGCCTTAATTACTCAGACCCAGTCCAGAATGATTTCCAAAACACAGGCTAGACACTCTCTTAAAGAGACAGGCACGGAGGCTTACTAAAGGCTTTCATGCATACAAACAGAACTACTGCAAAACAGGACTTCATCCTGACAGTGGGCATTTAGGAGCCCAGGAAGGCATTTTAGTAAACCCTAATTGTGTGTGTGTGTGTGTGGGGGTTACACATGCCATAGGGCTGGCAGGACAGAGAAGCAAAGTTCCCATCCTTCATCTGAATGACGGATGGGCAGTACTCTTGAGACCCAGTCAGCCACATGTCACCAGATCCTCCGAACTGTACCTTGATGGAAGGCTGGCAATTCCCACAGCACCATGCCACAGAGGAAAGAACCATGATGGGTACAAGCAGCAGCGGCTTGGTTAGTGGCTGAAAGGACTAGGCAGTTGTCAGAGTCCTGAAAAAGGTGACGTGAGGTTGGCGAGGAAGAAAAACTTCTATAGGAAAGGAAGATCATTTATTTATTTAGTTTTTGTTGACCGGGAAAGGAGGGCTAGACAATTCTGCCTATTTCAGCCTCGTCCCGGGGGAGGGGGGAGATGCAGATGGTAACCAACTGAAACAACCAGATTAAGCTGTTGGTGGTATTTTTAGTGAATGGGGAAAATCTGGCCAGGATACGAGGGAAATTCCCCTAATCTTTTTGAGAAGTGCCATGGGATCTTTAACGTCCACCTGAACAACCACTAGAACACGCAGATGGGACCTCGGTTTAATGTCTCAACCAAAAGA
Source organism: Neoceratodus forsteri (assembly GCA_016271365.2). NCBI lineage: Eukaryota > Metazoa > Chordata > Ceratodontiformes > Ceratodontidae > Neoceratodus > Neoceratodus forsteri. The sequence goes on along the minus strand of CM028129.1, from coordinate 561,262,434 downwards.
CGGATAAAATGGGTGCTCTCAGTGTTTAGGTGGGGGAACTCATATCTAGATTTATAGGTGGTCAAACTCTCCTATAGTAGTCAATGATGAAAAATAACAGAGACAGGGGAACTGTCACACAGTTTATTAAGAGGTGGTGGAACTGAAGGTCTGTGGGCTCTTGCACAATTTAACCCTCACCCCATGGACATCAAAATAGCGCACAGTGTCTCTATAGAACAGACACAATGTTGTCTAAAGCATGAGATCTGGTTAAACCCATTCTTATCCTATAGATTTAACGACATCAATAAAACAGATTCTACTGATACAAAGTTAAGCTGCATGTATAGCTCAAAGTTATGTCTTGGAGCATAAACAAGTAAACAGGTGAAGGCCAACAATTCCTCCCTCCTTTCTTAGATTGGTGGACCTTGTCTTTTATGCATCCACCAAGACAGTGTTCCAGAAATTAGGCACTCTGTTCAACAATAGAGCCGATCAGTAATCTCATGCAAATTCAAGATGCACCACTGTAATCCCTACAGCCGTTATAGGTAGCCAAGGTATGACATACAGATTAATTTTAGATCAGCTCACTTACCTGGTTACCAAAGATATAAATAAATGGGGCTGTATGCTTCACGATTTTTTTTTTTTTTTTTAACACACACCCGAGCTGTTGGATGCCACACAAACCCAAAGCAAACCTCAAGGGGTTTATTTAAGCTATCAACACCAGAAGGTAATAATGTAAAATTCGAGTTTACACACAACCCCATACTTTATTTTATATAATTGCTGGTATCCTTTTGCATACAACAATTATATAAAATAACAAGACGTCTATGCAGCCACGGTCCAACTGGGTTTCAGCAAGGTCTGTGGTCAGATGCGGCTGCTGAAAGAAACATTTTGTTTACATTTTAATTTTTTTTAAATGTAGTCCAGTTTAAACATTTTTAGGTGGCAATTTTTTTTTTTTTTTGCATGGACATACCGCCGAGTCCGAGTGGTGGTGTAGTCTCCATCAGTAAGCCAGGGCTCCTGCGCTAAGATAGGGAAGCAGCTGGCGCATACGCAAGAGAAGGGAAACGGTGCGTGTCTGCTATTATAAACACTCCTTTATAATGGTAAATTACACACCAGGTTTCACTTAGTGCAAAAATGATACCTAGTTATTATAACACAATAAATGGTTTGCCTTGACATAAAAAGAGCACCACAAGGATGGCACTGGCTGCCTTCACCAACAAAATTCATTCCTAAGCCCTTAGCTCATGTGACTCAGGGGCTCTGGTTACCACCAAAGCAAAATTCACAGGCTGAATCACCAGAACTCAGTTATTCAAATTTCCAGCCATTCTGTTCATTATTATTAAGGACATACATGAAAATGAGATCTCTGTCCCTTGTAACTTACAGCTATGGCAGAGACCGGAGCTGACATCATAATGCACTGCTTTAGACATCACAGTCTGTTGCTGTGGAAATGACTGATGTCACAAGACGGGCACTGTGGCATCAACTCCAGAATAACCCTGAGCTGTAGATGAACCGGAAGGTAGAAAAATACAGGTTACTCACCTGTAACAGGAGTTCTAGGAATGGTATATGTTGTTCATCCACACTCATTGGCAGGTATCCTTGCCGCTTTAAATCTTGCCGGAAGGTCTTCAGCTTGCTCCTCCCACCCACCGGGTGGTATAACTCGACTCCGCCCCATGGCATAGATCTGGCCGCTGGAAGCTCAGGTTGTCGTCGAGCCGAGAGGTCGGGTGGGTCGTGTGGATGAACAACATATACCATTCCTAGAACTCCTGTACAGGTGAGTAACCTGTATTTCTAGGACATGGATATGTTGTTCATCCACACTCATTGGCAGACTCTAGCAGTTCTCGGGAGGGGGAGGCAAACGCACACCCCCAATACTTACTTGGGAAGAGAGACTGGAGAACCGAGGCCCCAAAACCAGCATCCCAGGCGTGACTCAAGGTCGATGTGGTAGTGGGTAATGAAGGTGTTGCTGACTTCCAGGTAGCAGCCCTGCAGATTTCCTGGATAGGGGGCGTCCCTGGGCAGCCACCGTTGCAACAGTATGGCGGGTAGGAATGAGCTCTTATCCCTCTGGGAGGCTCCATGCCCGCCAATTTATAGCGAAGATCTATGCAGAGGTTACCCACCTGCTTATCGTCCGCTTGGCTGCAGGTCTGCCAGATGCGGCTTCAGCGTGGTGACAAACAGCTGGCGAACCTCTCCCAATTTCAGCTATGCGCTCCTTATAATAAGCGGCGCCTTCTAGGGTCCAGAGTATGGAGCCTATATTAAGCCTCCGAGGTGATTGGGGTAGAACACGGCAGTTTCAACACCTGGTTAAGGTGAAACTCCGACACCACCTTGGAAAATTTCGGGTGGGCGCAGGGACAACCTTGTCCCTGTGGAAGACCAGGTAAGGAGACTCGATGGAAAGCGCCTGGAGCTCTCCCATCCTTCTGGCTGACGTGATAGCCACCAAGAAGGCGGTCTTCCACGACAGGTGAGAGAGACACACCTGTGCATAGGTTAGATAAGCGCCGCAGGCTTTGCCAGTACCAGCAGTAGATCCCACGGAGGTGGGGTTCCCGACTGGAGGAAATGTGATCAAGGCCTTTGAAAAGCGCCAGACCACCTTCTCCTGCGCACCGACTGCTTCCCGGCCCGCGCCTGCAAGGAGAGATGTCTGCCAGGTGCCCCTTGTAGCCGACCCTAAGCCCTTGACTAGAAAGGGACCACAAATAGTCCAAGATGCTTGCCAAGGAACAGGAGGAAGGTCAAGCCCTTGCCTGACACCAAATGGAAAACCTTTCCATTTGAAGGCATAGCATTTTCTGGTCGACTCTCTACGGGACGCCTCAACTACATTGAGGACCTCGTCGGAAAGACCCAAAGCCTGGAACTCTAGCCGCTCAGGAACCAGGCCGTCAGGTGCAGGGATTGAAGGTCCGGATGGAACACCTTCCCCTGATTGACTGAGAGCAGGTCCGGGCGAGCTGGAAGCTGCCAGCGAGTCCTGGAGCTGAGACTGAGGAGATCTGGTACCAGAACTGGCGAGGCCAGTCTGGGGCTATCAGAATCACCTGCGCCTTGTCCCTCCTCGCCTAGAAAGCACCTTGTGGATCAAGGAAATGGGAAAAGCGTAAAGAGGCCGGGGTCCACTGCCTCGAGAGGCATCCCCTGCAGCGAGCCCTGCTGAGGCGGGCATGGAACAGACTCAACCGCGTTCTCCTGGAGCAAACAGGTCCACCTGAGGTGTGCCCAAAGGGAGAACAGATGCTGACTACCTCCGGCAGGAGAGACCACTTGTGGATGCAGCCCTATCCGGCTCAGGGCATCGGCCAGGGTGTTGGAGGCTCCTGCCACGTGAATGGCTAGGAGATCCGCCTCCAGGCTGCGCACGAGTGACCAAATGCGGAGAGCTTCCTTGCATAGAAGCATGGAGCGCGTCCCGCCCTGGCGGTTTAGATAGTACATGGTCGTGGTATTGTCCGTCTGGACTCGGACCACTTGACCCCGGAGGAACAGAGCAAAGGCGGTGAGAGCTAGGCGGACCGCTCGGAGCTCCAGCAGGTTGATGTGGCATCGGGACTCCCGCGGGGACCAGAGGCCATGAGCCCGGTGTTCCCCCAGATGGGCACCCCAACCCATCAGAGAGGCATCGGTCGATAGAGAGACCGTCGGCTCGGGGCAGGCAGACAGGGATGCCCTCCTGCAAATGATCTGGAGCGGTCCACCACTGGAGGCGTTCCACATCCCTGTGTCACCGGCCTAAGCTGGTCCAAGGGACGAGCGCTTGTGACCACTGGCTGGCCAGTCCCCACTGAAGGGGACGATGTTCCAGCGGGCCCAACGGACCACGCTGGTGCAGGCCGCCATGAGACCCAGGAGGCGCAGGAAGTCCCGGCAGGCGCAATTGCCCAACCAGAAATGATCGGGCAAAGGAGGAAGAACTTGACCCTGTCCGGGGCAGCGCTCTGGCTCGAGAGAGAGTCGAGCTGCGCCCGATGAATAGAATCACCTGCTTGACTCAGGTTCCGACTTGGCCTCGTTGATAGGAGGCCCAGTTGAAACAGACCTGGAGGCCAGATCTCTGGACCACTCCGCCTCCTTCCTGGAGGAGCTGCTATCAGCCAGTCGTCCAGGTAAGGGTACACCGGACCCCTCGGGCCGCGAGAATGCTGTCACCACTGCCATGCATTTGGTGAAGACCCTGGGAGCTGGAGACAAGCCGAAGGGCATGGCTTGGAACTCAAGAGGGATCCTTCCGCTCGGAGCAGAAGGAATCTCTGGTGAGACAGACGGATAGGGACGTGAAAAACGCGTCCTGCAAGTCCAGAGAGCAGAACCACCGCGCGCGTTCCAGGATGGTATTATCTGAGCCAGAGTGACCATCCTGAAGGTTGAGACCTTAGGAACTTGTTTAGGTCGTGTGGAGTCGAGAATGGGCGCCAACCCCGTCCGTTCGGAACCAGGAAGTACCTGGACACAAACCCTGGGTCTGAAGGAGGGTCCACCACTCTCTTACCACCTCCTTCTGGAGGAGGAGGCGCTGTCGGCTCGACAGGCCGCCAGTGAGGCTGGGGATCTCGAAGCCCCGAGGGCGGCGGCTCTGAAGGTGGTGCCTGTCAATTCCAGAGGCAGGCCTCTTCCCACCACCTCCAAGACCCACCTGTCCGTGGTAACAGCGGACCAGGCGGAACGGAAGTGCGGGCCGTCCCCACGGGGGACCAGGGTAAGGTAGCGGGAATGGGCGCAACCCTCAGCCCGTCACTGGGCAGGCTTGGAGGAGGGACCGGCCGAGGACCTCCTGGGCCTTTCCTCCCTGTCTCCTGTTAGAGGCCGGCGGCTTGGGTTTGGGATGCCAAGGCCGAGCCTGCTGGCCCTGGCGTTGCTGGGTCGAGGCGCCGAGGGCACAGAAGGACGAAAGGGCTTAGGCTGTGGTTTGCGGCCTTTGTCCTTCTGAGCAGAAGAGACTGAGTCCAAGGTAGCATTGGACTTCTCGATCCTCTGCAAGTGACCTTCCACCCAGGGCTGAAGAGGTCAGTCCCAAAGGGAACATCCGCCAACTTGTGCTGGGTATCCGAGTAAAGGTGGAGATATCCCTGCTAAACCCATGACCTTGCATAGCCACTCGTGACCGCCACCGATCTAGCACATGAGTCCCCTATATCCAAAGCAGTCTGGAGCTGCTGTTTGGCCACTGCCCTGCCCTGGTCCCGCACCTGCTTAACCGTGGTCTGCAGATCGGCGGGAAGATGAGGGATGACCTCATCCAGGGAGCCCAACAGGGCATGAGAAAATGTGCCATGAGGATGGCGAACTGGCCTGACGAGGCCGAGAGAGGCATAGCGTAGACTTTTAGCCCGACATAGTCCAATTTCTTGGACTCCTTGTCAGGAGGTTGTCCACATCCCTGGCGTTGCCGGCCGTGGCAAAGCTGTCGGTAACCAACCCCTCAGCAGAGGGGTGTTCAAACCGGACAAGGAACGGTAGGGGACCGCATACTTCCTGGCCATCCTGGCTGAAGGCGCAGGGCAGGAAGCAGGCGCTGCCAAAGCTCCAGTGCGGACCCACTATGGCCTCGGCCACGGAAAGCCTCCGTCGGAGAATCCTGGTCCAGAATCTCCGTGAGGGGATACCTGGCCCGTTGGAAGCGGGTTGAGCTCCATCCGGTGGACTCCGAGATGAGCAAGCAGTCCTAGGAAGCGACGGGCTATCGTCCAATTGACTGACCTCCTGAAGACTCCAAGTCCAGTCGCTTGGAGAAAAGGAGAATCATCTTCGGACTCGGAAGAGTCCTCAAAAACTGCCTCTGGCCTGAGCCACCCTTCACCTGCCGAGGTCGGTCGGAGTGAGGGTAACTGACAAGCCGATGGGTAGACCCTTAGCCGACCGAGAGTCCTTGGTGAGCCCCAGTGTGGTGGCTGTGGGCGGAGGTTCCACGAGATCGGTGGAGCAGCTGGTTTGGCGAACAACCGGCCTGGGTATAGGCTCCTCGGATAAGTCGAGGGGTTGTGTCGGCCGCTCGGTGACAACCACTTAATGGCAGGAAGGCGGCGGGGTGGCTTACTCCCGGCCAGGAGAAACTGTTGCAACATAAGTCCTCGTGCCGTCGGCGTAATTCTGCAGAAAGCCTCCCTCATCCGAGGAGGAGGCCGAGGGCAGCCAGGCGGCGCCGCTTACAGCGGTGCCGAGACCGAGACCGCCTATGCCGGTGGGATCGGCTGGACCGCAAGAGGTCGAGACCGAACCAAGAGTCCCGAATTTCCAGGTCGGTGCGGGGAGGTGTCGGCCGGAACCGGCACTCCCTTCGGCTCGGATGGTCCATCCGAGGGCTCCGGAACCGGAGGCACAGGCGAGCCCATGGGATCCTCAACTCCTCCCGGGGGAACCGGGGAGAGGGAATCTCGGCTGCTAAAGGCGACAGCCTGTCCAATGGGTCGAGAAAATCTCGACTTCAGCCGGTGGAGTCTCGGTCAACTGACCTGGCGGGGGACACCGTGGGGCCAGTGGCGAAGCCGAGCAGTCAGGCCGAAGCCGGACGGTTGGGCGGCCCGGGAGAGGGACCTTTCCCGCTCCCAAGAGCGTCGACGGAGGGACTTACCCTGTCCCTCTTTTTGGACCGAGAATAAGGTCCACGAGCGTAGAGCCCTTCTCCTTAGTGGAGAGGGACAGACAAAGCTCCTTAAAAGAAGCCGTGTAAGAAGAGCCCAGAGAGGCGGGATAAATGCCGCGGCCGAGAAGATCTGACCGCGCCGCCTCCTCTTCGCGGCGACCATCCGCTCGAGCTGATCGCCGAGCCGCCGCCTGCGACACCGCCAACCGGGCCTCCTTGGACTTCACGGAGAAGCGCTTCGGGGCGGCCCAGTTGCATCGGGACACGGTCTCGAGGGACGAGGCCGAGAAAGATGAGCACAGGTCGCAAGCCTGCGGGTCGTGCTCAAGGCCTAAGCAGTAGACACACGTGGAGTGTGGATCCGTCCGAGACATCTTCTGCCGGCATGGGCATCTCCGAAATCCGAGTCGATTTGTCCATCGCGGCGCGAGGGATAGAAGACTGAAGTCTTTTTCCAAAAATTTATTTTAAATCATAAGCGGAGAAATAGGAACCAGTCTCAAGCGCGAGGCGTTAAGGAGGAACCTAAGCTTCAAGCGGTAAGGAAGATCTGGCGTCATGGGGCGGAGCCGAGAGTTATACCACCCGGGTGGGTGGGAGGAGCAAGCTTGAAGACCTTCCGGCAAGATTTAAAGCGGCAAGGATACCTGCCAATGAGTGTGGATGAACAACATATCCATGTCCCTAGAATCCCATTTTCATATTTAAAAAAAAAGCCTTTCATAATGAAGAAAGGAATATAGTGCAGCAGAGTTCTGCCAGGCTGATTTTCATCTTTTTCTGACCAGGAAAGTAGGGCTACACAGTAAGGCATATACATGCAAACCAACTGAAACTGAACTGGACTGAGGTGTTAATGGTCTATCAGAGAATAGGGGAAATTTGCCCAGGACACCAGGGAAATTCCCTTACTCTTTTTGAGAAGTGCCATGGGCTCTTTAACACCACCTGAACCCCAGAAATGAAGATGGTACCTCAGTTTAACCTCTCATCCGATGAATGGCACACCCCAACAGTACAGTACCCACCCCGTGTAATGCACTTGGACCCGTCATTTATGGGATGAGCCCCACCCTTGTATGGGACCAGAACCCATGACCTTCTGGCGCAGTTGTTCTACCAACTGAGCCATGCTGACACTTTATTTTAATTTTATTTTCTTCTCACAGGACACCTTATAGGCCTCCTACATTATGTTGTCCAAATAGATTACTGTAAACCTCTGAGATAGTCATCATACCATGGAGACACGCTTACCCATTTTATTTTTTTTTCCCACATAGGTTTTTATCGCCTTATGTCCCTCGCTGACCCCTTCTGACCAACCCCTCCAGTCCCATCACACTGGTGTCTCTGGGCCTTACCCAGAGTTCTTGCCCGGTCGCCGGATGCGGAGCCTGCAGAGGGTTGGTCATCATCCGCAGCCGGGGGTTCCTCCGTTTCTCCCTTCCCTGTTGCTGGGGCACACACACCAGATGTGCATACGTGGAGGCATGCACACGTCTGTGGAAGTCCCACAGCACCCTCCCTCCCTTCCTTGGCTCCCTGTAGACCCGCTCTGCCCTTGGGCCTCTACCCGGGGGCAGTCATCCGGCGGAAGCACCAAACCTCCCTCCCCAGAAGAGGAGAGCAGTCCTTCAGATGCTCAATCCTTTCTCTCCCCAGACAACCTCCAACGGCCTGCTGGCACTGCAAACAAGTGTCGCCAACGTGGCAGGAAGTAAGGCACAGATGCCTCAACAATCCACGCCACTGGGCCGGCATGCTAACCCATTTTAAATAACTGAAATACCTCAATACTTCCTGTTACAGGATGTGATTTGGGTAAAGTCTGATAAGAAACTCACACTCCACCTGGACTGAGCAGCTGGGGACTGGTGACTGGGATCAGAATTCAGGTGCCTGTGGCATGCAACTGTCGCACAGAGGCAAGTGTGGGTGCAGAACATAGTACGAGATGAGCCAGGGTGGAGGTCTGCATCAGCCGAGGGTGAAAGGGGCCCTGGATGGGTGGTTTGCCACAGGTAGTTAAATAAGATGTGATTTGGAGCATCTGGCAAAGAATGGGGAGAATTGTTCCACAGCCTAGGAGAAGAGAAGATCTCTGGCCCACAGCTGAAGAGGCAAGAGGTTGTTCAACAGAACACTGATCTGAAGATCTTATGGTCCTAACATTATTTATAGAAGACAAACATTCAGCTAATGGAGAGTTTTGGGGGTCACAAAGTATTCTGTCAATTAAGGAGCATTCGCTGGCAGCCAAGTAAGGTTGGAATACAGATCAAAGTGGTGCGTTCTAAAGAGGGCAAGAAAAGTGAATCAGAAAATATTATTATAGGTCATATTTATCTGCTTTAGATCTGCTGAAGCAGTGTTCAAAAAGACAGAAGAGTCATAGTCAAGAAGATGAAGCAGACAGCAACTGGCCACAGCAGTAAGGTACTGTTTTTGCCCATATGCTGTCCCCAACCTTTAACTGGTGACAATAGACACAGGCAATATGGCCAGAGCAGGAGAGATGGTAGTCTAACATAACACTCAAACATTTAAAGTTAGTCACCTTCTCAAGAGGAACTTGAACCTTCTCATGAAGAGCTAGTATGACAGAGACTTTGAAGTTCAGGAAAGGGTACAACAGAGTGGACACAGTTAATCTGTTCAAAATTAAGAAGCAGTGCTACCACAAGGGTCAAAATGGACATTAGAAGTATTACTTCATGGAAAGGGTGCTTGAAGAGTGGAAAGAGTATCATGACAAGGTTGTTGAGGCAAAGATAACAGCAGGATTCAAAAAGAAATCATAGAATTTTATGGGCAGATCAAGACAATAGGTCCATCCAGTTTGTCATGAAGTAGGATGCATATAAAGTAGACGTTGCTGGAGATCGCTGCTGCATCATCGGGGATAGAGGGGAAGATTTCTTGCTGTCAGTTCCCTTCCCCTGCACCAATACAGAACCGAATCGGGGGTTGAGGTCCGCCTGTGCTGCCTCTTGTACAATAGTCCTCCCTCTGCACCACTGATTCGGGGATCGGAACCGTCCAGTTTTTTTTCTTTTAAATCACCGCCACACCGGAGGAATGAGACCTGGACCTGCTCTCCTTGTTCTCCTGCCTGATTACTCTGCAACAGGGAATTGGTACTGTAATTCTGCTGCCACACCGGAGACTTCGACCTGGTCTGCCCAGTGGACCGAACGATGTGCCAGTCAGCTTGAAGCCCCTCACTGAAGCCTAAATTTGAAGCTGGAACAAAGGACCTGAGCAAGAGGCATCAGCCGGCCCAGCACTTAAAAGCCGCATGGATACCTGCTTGCGAGCAGATGCCACCGGAGATCACTGCTGCATCACTGGGGGGGTAGTGGGGAAGATTTCTTGCTGCCGGTTCCCTCCCCCTCCACCAACACGGAGCGGAATCAGGGGTTGAGGTGCGCCTGTGCTGCCTGCTGCATAGCGGTCCTCCATCTGCACTGCTGACTCAGGGATTGGAACTGTCCTGGGTTTTTGTCCCAGTCCACACACCCTGTCCTTCTCAATGGAGTTTTCTGTTTTACAGGTGGGGAGGGAGGGAACATCAAGGGACTTTTTTTTTCAGGGACATATGGCACACTGGGGTGGGCTCCCAGCATGCCACCTGATTGCTTTGAGGAGGGAGGGCTGTAGCCGACGGGGGATTGGGCACCCTGTGGCACATATGAAAGGGCAAGAGCCGAGGGAGATTGGGCACCTCGGCATACAACAGATGGGGGGACATTATGCCAGCGGGTGGACTCCCCATCTGCAAAATAAACAGGAAAGAGGGACTGTAGCTGATGGGGATTGGGCCCCGTTGTAGAAAAGACTGTTGGGGGCGTATGATGTTGGGGGTTGGGCTTGCCAGGGGGGAGGTCATTATGCCAGCGAGGTGTGCTCCCCAGTTGGCAAATGAAGTGGAGTCGGGGCATGCGACAGGGGGTTTGGGCACCACTGAAGTCAGGCAGCGGCAGTCAGTGCTGCCATGTTTACGTCGGGAGGCATGTTATTGTGCCGCTGCAATGAGAAGCTTGCTTCTCATTGCAGTGGACCTTTTCTTAGATCTGGTGGTCCCATTCCAAATTGCTGGTGTGGCGCCTGCATGCTGGCTGATTAGGGAATGAGGGACGCACCTACTGATGCGTCCCCTGCATTCGCCCAGTGACCGCACCTCCAAATCTGCTACTACTGCAATATGTTGACTCATGCGCAAGCCAACATAAAAAGGGGCCTGCTACTTAATGTTCCTTGGCTCAAGGAGTAATGGGATAAGAGACTCGCTCCTAAAAATTCCAGAAGTTCTAAGCTTAATCTCTGTATTGCTAATCCTCCTGACTAGAGACATTGAGCCCAACCCCGGATACCCTGTGGTTAACTGTATGATTGGTTCCCCTCATGACCTGAACTGGGCCTCCTCCAAGGGTGTAAAAACTGCACACATGAACATATGCAGTCTGTGTCCCAAAATTCAAGCGTTCCAAAGCTGGGTGGATATGTACAAGCCAGACTTACTGGCAGTGTCAGAAACTTGGTTGAAGCCACACATCCGAACCCATGAGACTGAGCTTAATGACTACAACATCTTCAGGAAGGACAGGGTGGACAAAAAAGGGGGGTGGCGTATTTATTATGTTAAAGACTCTCTGAATGCTTCTCTAGCTCCCTCCCCCCATCTTGGAGGCACTAGCTGTGAGTCACTATTCGTTAGGGTTACTCTTGGTCTTACTAAGCACCTAACAATAAGCTGCCTATACAACCCTTCAAAGGCTGCCCCCATGCTCTGGAGGTGCTAACCAAAGCTCTAGCAGAAAGTGCTCCCTCTGAGTTGTTAATCCTGGGAGATTTTAACCTGAACTGGGCATCTGACACAAAGCAGGCTCTGAAAGCTACACTCCAGGATGCAAACCTAACTCAGGTCATCACTGGGACCACTAGGCAAAATGCCAACATTGGGAACCATTCTACACTAGACTGGGTACTGGTCTCTAATCCATTAAACATACAAGTGGCTGGCACTATGACGGATTCCTTGAGTGACCACTCACCAGTATTCTGCATATGAAAAAATAGGTCACCCAGGGTTCCTCCAAGACTCCTCACAGCCAGAGATTTTTTCCAAATGTTCTGCTGATGTCTTCCAGGAGCACCAAGGCAGTCTTGACTGGAGCCCTATTCAACTACTACCTAGCCTAGATGAAGTGTTGGAGTACTTCCAAAATACTTTAATCTCTGCAGCCAACATATACGCCCCACTCAAGAGACTCAGAACAAAAGGTCGCTGCTACAAGTGGATTACACCAGGGTTGAAGGCGATGATGATCAGTCGGGACAAGGCCTGGAAAAAACGTAAGAAGTCAACCCTTCCAAAGGACCTGGTAACCTATAGAACCTTAAGGAATTAGTGTAAACAAACCGCAAAGACTGCAAAGAAGGAGTACGTTAGGAAACTCCAGCAGAGCAACCTGACTGACGCTAGGTCTTTCTGGACGCACATTAATGCTTTGTTAAAGGGCAGTGGTAAATCAACCAAAGGCCCGATAGACTACAACGGCCAAATGCTTAAAGCACAGGAGGCCGCCTCAGCCTTCAACAAGTTTTTTACCAACCTAGAAGACTACAAAGCCAACCTCCCCCTAAACATCCAGAGCAACCTAGCTCAGAGGCACTGAATCTTCCACACTCACTATTTCACCTACAGTTAGTTAGTCCAAAAGAAGTTCTTCCCCTTCTAAAATCCATTAAAGCAAAAGGCTCAGCAGGTCCAGATGGCCATGGCCCAAGACTATTCAAGGCTGCTGTCCCGGCCATAGCGCAACCAGTTGCCTGGCTCATCAACAGGTCCCTGTTGGAAGGGGCAGTACCCAACATCCGTAAACAAGCCTACATGATACCCATACACAAGGGAGGCCCCAGGAAACCAACAGGTAAGTATAGGCCTCTCTCCCTTTTATGTATCCTAGCCGAAATACAAGAAGAAAAAATTATTCACCTTAGTAATGTTGTTTCTTCTAATGGAGTCTTGCTGTATTCTGACATATGCAGTGATGTCTAACATTTGAACTGCCCAGGAGAGGAAAGAGTTAACCTTCCATGCAAGGCATGGAATGCGGAGCTCAAGCTCGGTTGAGACTGTCTGTTTGAACTCAAACCGCCAGATCTTTACGAGCTATACTCACTGGGTGTCCTGTGTGGAAACTGTAAACTTACACTAGCCAACTGGCTACTAAAAATAATAAGATTTTTTGGTTCCAAGGCAAAGACTCAAGTCAGGAACCCCCAAAATAAAGCAAAACACAACACACACCTCCAAAACAAGAGGGTGAGAAAAGGAGTCACTCCAGAGTGCCAACACTGTTGCTGCCACCCATCCCAAAACCCAGGTTCTGAGAAGGGAGGCGGGGGGGGGTCAGAATACCAACAAGACTCCATTAGAAAAACAACATTACTAAGGTGAGTAATTTTTTCTTCAAACAACATGAAGTCTTGCTGTATTCTGACATATGCAGACTACCAAGCAGTACCTCCACGAGGAGGGACAGAACCTACTTAGAATAGGCTCTGAAGCACTGCTGTGCCAAACCGAGCATCACTCCTAGCCTGGATATCCAGAGAGTAATGCTTGGTAAAGTAAGTACTGTTTTCCAGGTGGCTGCTTGACAAATCTCTAAGATAGGAATATCCTGGCAGCAGCCAGGAAGCAGCTATACCTCTGGTAGAGTGAGCCCTCAGGCCTGAGGGAGGATCCTACCTAATTTTTCATAGCAAAATTGTATGCAAGAGACAATCCACCTGGCAATAGATCTCTTAGTGGCAGGTTTTCCCTTACCAACCTCACCGTAAGTGAGGAACAGTTGGAGGGAGTCAAACCTGTGACCCTTGGTGTGCTCTATGTAGTAGCCAAGGGCCCTTTTCACATCCAAGCTGTGCAGCCTCCTCTCTCCCAGAGGAGGAATGGTCAGTGAAGAAAACAGGAAGAGACATAGACTGGTTAAGGTGGAAATCTGAAACCACCTTAGGCGAAAACTTCCTATTAGTCCTGAGGACCACCTTATCTCTATGGAAAGAGATAAAATCAGGCTCCACTGAGGGCCTGTAACTCACTTATCGTCTGGCAGAAGTAATGGCTACCAAGAACACAGTTTTCCAAGTCAAGTACTTAAGCTCTGCTGAGGACAAAGGCTCAAATGGGGGTTGCATAAGCTGAGCAATGCAAACATTAAGGTCCCAAGCAGGGGCAGGGTCCCTGAAGGGAGGATTGGTATGCAGCAATCCCTTGAAGAACTTACAGAATACAGGATGAGCTGAAAGGGAAGAGTGCTTGCCTGCTGACAAGAAGGCAGAGACAGCTGCCAGATGCACTTTAAGTGTAGCTGGTCTGAGTCCCAAGCTATTGAGATGAACCATATAGTCAAGGACTGCAGGCAGCCCAGCAGACTCTGGAGAAATATGCTTCCCAGAGCACCAAATAGTAAACCTTTTCCATTTTGAGTTATAGGTATTTCTGGTGGAAGGCTTTCGAGAAGCCTTTAAAATATCCAGAACACCTTGTGAGAGATGCAAATCTGCAAATTCTGACTCCTCAAGAGCCAGGCCTTGAGATTGAGAGATTCGGATACCAGACCCTCCCCCTGAGAACATGTTAACAGGGTGTAATTCCTGGGAAGAGACAGGGGAAGGTGGACTGCTAAGGACAGCAAGAGAGGGTACCAGGGCTGTCTGGTCCAGTCTGGAGCAATCAGAATCACTTTGCAGGATTAACACCTGATTTTGACTAGTACCCTGAACAGGAGAGGGAAAGGGGGAAAGCATATAGAAACTTCCCTTTCCAATCGAGAACTAGGGCATCCAGGGGGACTGAGACCAACACTGGGGGCCTGCAGCAAAAAAGAGGAAGTTGGTGATTGTCTGGGGCTGCAAAAAGATCTATCTGTGGGGTGCCCCATCTGGAGAAGATCACCTTCAAAATCAGGGGATCTAGGGACCATTCGTGATGGCCCTGAGATATCCTGCTGAGAGCATCTGCCAGGACATTGTCCTTCCCTGGGAGGTGCACTGCTATGAGAGAGGTATTCAGGGAATGCCAGAGATCACAACTTCATTGCCTCTGTGCACAAGGCCGTAGACCGAGTGCCCCCTTGCTTGTTGACGTACCACATTGTGGTGGTATTGTCTGTCCTGATCTGAACTACTTTGTTCTGAACAGACTTGGAAAAAGCTTGAAGTGCTAGAAACACTGCTCTGAGTTCTAAGAGATTGATGTGAAGCAGAGATTCTTGAGGTGACCACAACCCTTGGGTGGTCAGGTCCCCCAAGTGGGCTCCCCAGCCCAAGAGGGAGGCATCTGTGGTAAGGATTAGAGAATGAGATTGAGTGACAAAGGGAACTCCTTGTCTTAGGTTGTCCTGATCCTGCCACCATTGCAAAGCCTGGATCAGGGTTCGAGTCACTGGGATTAGTTTGGACAGAGGATCCTTTCTCTGAGACCAGAAGGCTCTCAAGTGGAACTGAATGTCCCTCATCTGAAATCTTGCTCCTTGGACCACTGCTGTCGAGGCAGCCATGTGGCCCAGGAGCTGCAGAAAATGCCTTGCTGGTCGAGACACCTGGAGGGTGAATGAAGAGGCCAGTGTAACAAGGGTCCTTACCCTGTCCAGGGGAAGGAAGGCTCTTGCCTTTAATGTATCCAGCTCTGCCCCTATGAAGGTGAGGAACTGCACAGGCTCTAGAACTGACTTGAAAGATTCAGAAGGAATCCTAGAGAAGTGAGCAGTTGCTGAGTTATCTGTAGGTGTGACTTGACTTGGTCTGGAGACTGACCTACTATGAGCCAGTCGTCCAGGTATGGAAAGATGGAGATCTTTTTTCTCCTTAGGAAAGCAACCACTACTGCCGGCATTTTGTGAACACCCTTGGAGCTGAAGTCAGGCCAAAGGGCATTGCTCTGAATTGATAGTGGCCTGAGGGCAACTCAGAACCTGAGGTACTTTCGGTGGGAGCTTCTAATGAGAATGTGAAATAGGCATCCTTGAGGTCCAGGGAAACTAGCCAGTCTCCTGGTCTTAGAGGGTAGAATTATTCCCAGAGTCACCATTTTGAACTTTGGCTTTAAAAGGTGCTTGTTTAAATATCTGACCTCCAGGATGGGCTGCCATTCTCCTGTCTTTTTGGGAGTTAGGAAGTACCTGGAGTACAATCCTTTTCCCTTGTGTAGGGGTGGAAACCTTTCTATGGCTCTCAGAGCCAAGAGGAAAGAGACCTCTGCTTCTAGGACAAGTGCCTCTGAAGGATCTGCAGGTGGAAAGGATCTGGTTCTCATGTTGGGAAATTTTTTGAAGCTGAGAACCAGTCCCTGGCTCACTACTTCCAGGACCCATTTGTCTGATGTTAAAGACATCCAGTCCTGGACAAAGTAAGCCGGCCTGCCCCCTACAGGTGGTGGAGAATCGGCCCGGGCAAACCCATCAGGGTGCCTATTTGGCAGGGGCTTTAGGCTGAGGGGTGGTAGCAGGCCTGCTTGTACACTGTCTGCCTCTCCCTCTGAAGAACCCCCTCTGGGCAAAGGCGGAAGAGGAGGCCTGGGCTTGGTAGAAAGGCCTATGAAAAGGCCTGCCCCTGCCCCTGGAATGCTGCCTCTGGGGAGTGGCTTGCCTTTCCTTGGCCTGAGCACTCCTATAGGTGGTCCTGTATTCATCCATTTTCTTCATGTAGTTCTCTGTTTGCTCCCAAAACGGAGAATTACCCACAACAGGGAAATCCATGGCCTTAGTCTGGGTATCCTGAGACAGGCTAATACATCTGAGCCAAGCCATCCTACGAAGGGCCACAGATGTAGCCATGACTCTAGATGAAACATCATTGGAATCTATTGCAGCATGAAATTGCACCTTCGATGCCTCAATACCATCTGCAGCCACCTACTCCAGCTCCTTGGCAAGCTGGCCAGGGACCTGTTTAGCCAGAGCCATAACAGTGTCCCATCTAGACTTCTGGTATCTAGCTGTATAGGCCATATAATTAGCCTGCCTGAGTCCCAGGGATGCTGCCATGTACTGTTTCTTTGCCATGGCATCAATCCTCCTGGAGTCCTTATCTTGGGGGTGAAGCCAAGGGTATATTTGCCTTATCACAGGCAGCAGCCTGCACTACCCCAACATGGCTGCTTTGCTGGGTAAGGAACTCTGTATCTGAACCTGAGAGAGTATACCTCTTGTCCATTCTCTTGTCCACAGGAGGTATAGAATTAGAAGTCTTTAAAATTTTTATTGTCCGTTTCCCAAAAGACTTATGGAGGGGAATAGACAGCCTCCTGGACTCTGGGATGTCCATCATCTCAACGTAATCAGGCTCCTCCTGATCCTCTTGTGCTTCCTCCATAGGAAGCTGAAGAGTTTCAGCCACTTTTTTGTAAAACATAAAATGGGAAGGGGACTCAGAAAGCCTAGGAGGAGAAACCCCTGAAGGTCTGTCTGGGGAGATGTCCGGGTCAATGGGCACATCTAGACTTACATAATCACCATCACCATCTTCATACTCTCCTTCCTCCTCCTCCGGTTCATAAAAATCCTCTAAATTATAATCTGGAACCGGGGGAACCGAGCCGCTAACCGATGGTGCCGGTTCAGTCAGAACCGAGGTTAGAGATTGAACAATCCTTATCGCTTTGTCTATTTCATCAGCGGTCGGAGAAAGAACTTGTGGATCCGAACCGGCTGATTTATCCCTTCTTTTTCTTTTAACCGGAACAGACTCCTCAGAGTCGGTTCTCCTTTTGCCCAAAGTTTACGTCCTGGTCAGAAGGCACTCCTTCTGGTTGGTTGGAACCGTATCCAGGCTATCATCGGGTCAGTGGACTTTTTGGCCTCCCTTTCCCTGAGCCTACCAACTCTCTTTTCCAGGGTAGCTGAGGGAAAATTTTTGCAAATCTGGCAGTCTGAATCGAGGTGGTCAAACCCCAGACAATAAACACAGGTGGTGTGGGGGTCAGCCTTAGCAAAGGCTTCCCCACACACACTACAGTGTTGAAACCCAGTGGACCCGGGTTTTCTCTTGGGTTTCTCAGACATGGCCAGTCCTAACCAAACTTACCCTTTTTTCAGCAATCCGTCAGGCAAGACACCCTTATTGGTTCCTGACCGTGTTATGGGTCGTGGAAAAAAGCGTAATGAAATCCGTTTTTTTTTTTAGAACCGATAAGGACCGGTTACCACACTCTAAAAGTAGAACAAACTTTTTTGAACAAACCTGATCGGTTCTAACCGAACTGATCCAACGTTTACAAGTTCCACACAGAAGAAACAAAAATAAACCTATCTAGTACTCACGATACCACAGACAGAGACTGAACCGACAGGTTAAACGGATTAAATACAGTTGAAACCGAGGAAAACGACACTTTAACCGACTAAATTGAACCGAGCAAAAGAGAAATCTCCGGAGCGACTGTTCAGTGAGGTAGAGTAAAGAATCTGGCGGTTTGAGTTCAAACAACAACAGACAGAGTCTCAACCAAGCTCGAGCTCAGCATTCCATGCCTTGCATGGAAGGTTAACTCTTTCCTCTCCGGGGCAGTTCAAAGGTTGGACATTACTGCATATGTCAGAATACAGCAAGACTTCATGTTGTTTGAAAGGCTAGTCTTTTGTCAACTCCAAGACCACTTGGAGGCTAACCAGCTGCTGGTGCACACCCAAGATGGTTTTAGACGAAAGCATGGGACCAACACAGCCCTCATCAGATTCTCCACTGATGTCCTCACCGCTCTAAACACAGAAACCCCAACTGTGGCCATCTGTATAGACCTGACCAAGGCCTTTGATCTAGTAGATCACAACCTCCTGTTAAAAAAACTGGGTAAACTTGGCCTTGATCAGCACTCCCTAACCTGGTTCACCAGTTACCTGAGCAACTGTTCCCAATGGGTCAAGTGGAGAGGCGGCACATCTGCACCTCTCCCTCTCAAGGAGGGGGTGCCACAAGGTTCTGTACTGGGCCCCCTCCTGTTCTCACTGTTCGTCAATGATTTAAGCAATCATTGTGGAGGAAGCTCTGTGGTCAAATATGCAGATGATGCTGTCATCTGCAGAACCTCGAACAACACTTCTGACCTGGGACTGCAACTCCAATCGGACTTTGCTTCCCTAGAAAGATGGCTCTGGGAAAACAGACTGGTTTTGAATACTAACAAAACAAATGCAGTTTTGTTCGGACCAAGAACCCTGGGTCAGGATAGAAGCCCCCTACTCCCCCTGGTCTCCTCATCTGGTGCTCAAATAGAGGTAGTGAAGCCTTTTAAATACCTGGGGCTGATGCTGGACCAAGGCTTCACACTGAAACCCCATGTGGATCAAATAACCAAAAACATATACCAAAAATTAGGCCTACTCTACTGATTGAACGCCCAGTTGATCCCTGAGACCAGGATTACCATAGCTACACGCATTCTACTTCCAACCTTCACCTACACTGCACCTGTAATGCAGGGCCTAGCAAAACAGGAGCTCAGTAGGATGAAAACGCTATGCAATAAAATTACTAGCTTTGCATCTATGTCACACCCGAGGCGCTATCATTGCGATGCATTGGCCTCCCGAGCCAATGGCTAGAGTACCCCCTAAAATGCAGCACCTATAAATTCATCAATGACCTACCCCCAGTAAGCCTAACTGAAATGTTGGTTCCAAACCGCTCAGGTAGACAGCTCCACACTACTGGGAGAAATCTCTTGAAAGAACCCAGGTTAAGATCCATGGCAGGCAGCAAATCCTTTGCCTATGCAGCTCATGTACTTTGGAATAAGTTCCCCATTCACCTCCAGGATGCTACCTCACTGAGTATCTTCCGCAAGGGGCTTCGTTGGCACCTGCTAGAAAAAAAGCACATGCCTTTGCACCTGAACACAGTAGCACAAAACCAAAAATCTAGCCTTCTCTAGAACTCAACAAGACCTTGGAAACCTCTAAAGAGAAAAAGTTATAATTTGTTTTGCTCTGTCTTAACTAGGTATTTTTTACAGCCCTGTTATAGACCTCATTGGGACAGAAACATGAAATATCTGTTGGTGACTGTCTGATCCCCCACTGGGCACTTTCCTGATACTAATCAAATGTGGTCTGCTCTTAAGTACTGTTTTAAGCAAATGTTATTACCTCAAGCTCTATGTAACTAATTCTGGGTCGACCCTGAAAAAGGGGCCTTCGGGGCTCAGTGGGTCTACCCGGTTACCAAAATTGAATAAATAATTAAAGGCGTTATCAGATGGGATGTGGAGGGGAGTTCAAGGGATAATTGAGATGGGGGATGTAGACTACAGTATCCACTGAAAGCTGGTACACATGCACAAAACTGGCAGCAGCATGCAATGCTACCAATCATGGCTCCACACACAAACAGGGTGGAAGCAGCAGGGATGGGGACAGAGAAGAGTGTCAGTACAGTGCAGTAAACCACATCAGAAGTTTGCAGAAGGACTGTTCTAACTTGGCACTACACACCTGTGGGGAAGTATACGAGACGCATGCAGCAAAAAAGCATGAGAACCTAGTTAAATGCCAAACAGTGCATGATAAAATGGTTTAAGTGACAAAAACAGTTTATATCACAAAAATGGCAACATCACAGTGTAACCCCTAGATGGCGTTATCCCAGGGGCTACTACCCCTGCCTGATTTGCCACTAACAGGTTGAGGGGCCTGGATCCAATGGCAGGTGCCTCCACCCAGAGGTCAGGGTTTGCAATAGTTAAACTACTTGGTCACAGCCCTCTGGGACACTGCAACCCCCTTTCTTCCCACTAGTGGCCCACACAATATATTAGAATTACCTTCACAGTATACACTTACCCCAGGGCTGGTTCAGGCACTGGGACCTCCTGTAAAATAAGATACAGTGCAACAATCACAGTACAATACTTTAACATAGACAAATACCTCAGGCAGTATAACTTTGCTGAAACAAGCAGCTCTGATTTATTTAGGGGAATATAACAAGGACATGGGAAATCAGGTTAATTAGCTTATCACTTTACTATCTACCTATGGCTCTGTGCACAGGCCTATCCCTACCAGTTACTGTCCCTGGGTACCCAAGCCCTAGTAGCTAGTCCAAACCGTGGCAGCTGGTGAGGGCCCTTTCACACAGTGAAAAGAAAAATTAGTTTAAACAGTCAGCAGTACAGTGATTCCATTTGGATTTAATGTGGCAATTCAACAGGAGCGACCCTGAATTAGTACTCACGACCTCCAAACAAGATAGGGTCCTTCAACGTCAGCAGGGCTACTCTTGAGCTCCACGAGACTCTTCACACATTTATATGGTAAACAGTCACAGGCAAAGTCCTTTAATGGCAGCAGGATTCACTTGAGCTGCAAGCCTCCTCACATTTATATGGTAAAAAAGAAAGTACTATACCAGGCAGGCTGCTTCTCTATCCGATCGCAATTACTGCACAATACCGGGAGAACACACAGCAGATTCAGTTCCTGACAGACCGAGTGCAATTCAACAATTTCTCCAGTCTTCTACAGGGTGAGCCTGGTTTCTACTCTTCAGAGATCCTTTGATTCTCTTCACAGGGCCAGTTCAGTCCTAACAAGCAGTTACACAAGCTGCAGACCGGAACTCTGGGCCTTACACGTTTTTGACTGAAACTGTGACTGAAGGAGCACAGGGTTTCTTTCCCCTTCACTGCCAGATCTAAACTGAAACTCCAACAGACAAAACCGGCACTTCCTTTGAGTTCCTCCCAGTTCTTGACTGGATTGGCTGTCACTCACAATAGACTGCTGCTGTTGGTCCAAAAGGTGCAAGTCTAAACTACATCTCCCAGAGTCACTGCCCATACAATCCTCTTGTGGCTGGCTCAGATTATGAGTCCAAGTTCTGATTCGTCCAAGGCACCATTTAGAGCTAGCTTACCCCACACTGATTGGTCCAGTTCAGCAGTTCAAAACTAGAATGGGGAACTAGGCAAACACAGTTCTGACTGCAAAGACAGATTAGACAAACTGTATTTTCATTATTACTCTAAATTATTTCTGGCAAACAGTTACATCTTTCAGATAGGTTCCTTTGCACTCTAGTGACTGCAAAATGGAGTGAATTGGCAGCAGTTCGAGTGGTACTCAAACAGAGAAACACACAGTCCCCATACAAACTAATTATGTCTGCAAGCAGGCGGCTCTTAAAGAGACAGTACCAGAGGCTCTAAAACACTCACTGATAAATAAGCCAAAGCAAACACCATTCAGGCTTGGAGCATTCAAGCAAGCTCCTGGAAGTCTTTGGAAACCCCATTTGCAGGGGTTACACCTTCCTGGCCTGGGAAAGCTTGACATCCGCGTCAAGCAAGTACCCCATAAGTTTTAACTGCAACCATATACATTTGCATTAGGCTCACACATGTAATCGTCAGTCAGTATATAATTTTACCAAGAACACATTTCTGAAACATTGCAGTACGTCACTCTTTACATAGCATTACACACACATTGTACCATAACTCAAGTTATTACCTCTTGTACATGAAACCTGAAGAAAGGGGCCCCTTCCTATCAGTTACCTTGGGCTGGACGGGCAAGGGCACCATATGAGAGGGCAACACAAGTAACTTGGAGTTAGCACTGACCTCAGTTTGGGCAATGAGCTCGGGGACACATACACTCCTTTATGGACAACATTGAGAGGCAAGTCCACAGGCCTCCCAAGTGAATCATAACTGAGGTGCACCACAGGCTTTACAGCTCGTCCAGTCTTTCTAGGGAACTGTTACAGTCTCTGCACTCTGAGCCTCATTTTCAGCATTGTCCTCACTTGTCAGGGGTCTCCATGGGGTAGAGAGGCTAGTACTTGGGGCACTTTCAGCTCCAGGAGTTACAGTTTCTGAGTCCACAACATTTGGCTTGCATGGAGAGCTTTCGGACACTGGCAGTGGACTGTCAGGGCACTCAAAACACTCTTCTGGTTCAATGTGTATCACCAGTCTGCCCCAATCCATCATTTTCCTCCCTGAAAGCTCAAACAGTTCAACCATGCACAATGATTCCATTTCATCTGATCTGATGCTTTGCACCTCACTTTCTGGGAGCATTGGCTCCAGGGACCGAAGCTGGGGCTTAGACAGTCCAGAAGGCCCAGCTTCGTCTCCAGTATTGACTAGGGGATTGCCCCAAAACAATTGACTCAGTTCGTAAGAAGGATAGTATTCAAAGTCACTCTCACTTTCTTCTGATATGGACTGACAGTCATGCTCAACTGGGACTTGTGGAGGGAACACTTTAACTTTGCTTCTGTAGGTGCAGGCTTTCTTGATCTTTTCTTAGCAGCAGCTCTAGTCACTGGTCCAGAGGGGCATCTTCTGGGGCTCAGACTCAATCAAGATTTGTCCAATGGGCAGTAAATGATTTCTATGCATTGTTTTGACATCTTTTGAATTATTCTCAGGCCTTACTTTGTACACTGGCAGATCATCTAGTTTGCCCACTACAATGTGAGGAGATGGTGCCATCTGTCAGCAATCTTGTGTTTGCCATGCAGTCCCAGATTTCTTAGCAATACCGATCTCCCTCCTGGAGTTCCTGTGCTTTCACCTTTTATCATACCTTTCTTTGTTGGCCAGATTTCTTTTGGCAGCCATGGTTTGAGCCAGTTAGTACGCATGAGTTAGCTGGGCCTTTAACTTTGCACATACTGTAAATAGTTGTCAGCTTGAACCCCATCAGGAGAGACCCCAAAACACACATCTACGGTAGTCGAGCTTCTCTTCCAAACATCAGGCGGTAGGGGAGAACCAGTGGCATCACTTTTGGTGCAGTTATAAGCATGTACCAGGGTGCTAATTTGTTGGCTCCATCTAGAGCTTGTCCTTTGGGTGCAGGGTGCCTAGCATATCTAGCAAAGTGCAGTTGAAACGTTCAGGCTGTGGGTCCCCTGGGGGTGGTAAGGAGTGGTTCTGGACTTTCGACTCCCCACAGAGAAAGCATCTCTTTGATCAGGCGACTCTCAAAGTCTCTCCCTTGATCAGAATGGATTCTTTGTGGAGCCCCATAGTGAACAAAAAGTTTTCTACAAGTACTTTGGCCACAGTGGATGCTTTCTGGTCTTTGGTGGGGAAAGCTTGGGCATATCTCGTGAAATGGTCAGTGACCACCAGCACATTACTGATATTTCTTTGATCTGCCTCCAAACTCAGAAAATCAATACAGACCAGCTCCATGGGTGCACTGGTGGTGATGTTAACAAGGGGGGCAGCCCTCTGGGGCAAAGCTTTCCTCTGTAAGCAGCGACTACAAGTTCGAATGTGTTGCTCCACATCAGCCCCCATCTTAGGCCAATAGAATCTGGATCTCACCAAGTCAAGTGTTCTGTCTATACCAAGGTGCCCCATGTGGTTGTGCAAGGACATCAGTACTGAGTCACAGCACTTTATCAAGATCTATACACTGTCACCATGGAGGAATTTCTGGTGTCAAATGCTCGTAAATTATAAAGAATGGCAGTGAAAAATGTAAAGAAGCAGCAGCCGACCATGTCAATGGAGGGTATGTGCCTAATCTCACTCTTGGCATCCGAGATGACTACATTAGGCTGCACAGTCCAAGAATAATTTACGGCGGCACGAAATCCTAAGCTGGACAAATTAGAGAACACACTGCAAGAGATAACGAGCAAAATGCTACTCACGTGTCCAGACTTAATGAGGCTGAGCAAAGGATATCGGCAATTGGAAGACATCGCTGGACCTCTCCCCAACAAGGTGACCCGCCTAGAACGAGAACTCGAGGAATTCAGGGACCTCTTTGACTATCAGGAGAATTACCACCGGAGACTGAATCTTCACATCAGGGGGCTACGAGAGGGTAAAGAAGGCTCCAGTGTGGAGGAGTTCTGTGCCACGACTCTGCCTGCTCTTCTGGCCCTGACACCAAAAGGTGGTAGCTTTAAACTGGAGAGAGCTCACAGGGCTGTTATGCCAAAACTTGCGGCTGATCAGCCCCCTCGCCAAATCATCATGCGAGTTCATAACCTTAGAGATCGCCAGGCTGTCCTGAATGCCTATCAGAATATAAAAGAGCTATGCTATGAGGGGAGCCAACTATTCCTTTTCCAGAATTACTCCCTATGGCTGCAGAAGAGGAGAGCATGCTATCCCATAATGAATAAGCTGCGAGAGCTCAAGGTGGATTTCTTCTTCACTTATCCAGCCCTCTTAAAAATTAAACATGAAGGTGCTAAGCCGGGCAGTGGCACTGAAGGCTAAGGCGCTGGACACCTCACCGCGTGACACGCCAACGACCCGGGTTCAGGAACGAGCTCAGGTCATCGGAGGTCGGCAGTGGGAGGGGGGCAGAACTGTATTGAGCTGCCGATAGGCAGGTTCTCCTCTCTGGGTTGGTGATGTGGCTCTTCTCGGCCGATAGTGACCCCTAGTGGAGGCCAGGAGTGGCATGGGCATAGTGGAAGCCAGGTGCTAGGCCATGGGGTGGGGGAAGGGTTGTAACGAGGCCGTGGGCGCATGCGCGCCTCACGCGCATGCAATCCTACTCTGGCGAAAACCGAAGGCAAAAAAACACCGGCGGCAGCAGGATGGTGACCGACTCTGCTCCTGGGCTGGGTACAAGGTAAGGCCGGCTACTGTGGGAGACGGGGCTGGGGGGGGGGTCGGTCAGATGAGGGCAGCTGAATGGAGAAGAATAAAGAAGAGTAAAAAAAAAAAACATGAAGGTGCAACCTACTCTTTCTGATAAGCAGACAAAGCATCTGCCTTTCTCCAAGAACTGCAGAGGAAAGTTACTCAGTGATCTTATCAATGGCTAGACTAGAACTTGAACATGGCCTTTATGGGCTGGCTGCCAGACTGACTTCCTAATCTTCTACTGCTGTGAGGACAGGGAGCCCTGCTTACCCCGCTGGATGTATCCGCCTCATTTCCCTGCCCTGAACTAATGTCTCCCCATGTAGATGCATCCTAATTCGTAGAGTTATATGGACACAGGCCTGCCCTGCTTATGGTGGATTGGAATGTTAAAACAGGTTGTTTAACATGGGGCTTTGGGACAGTGGCAGAGTTGCAGGAATGGTGGATGACTGTATACACTGCTGCAACACTATCTCCTGGATTTTGCCAGCGATTATCGTCTGCACTATCTGGAGGATATGGTGGTCATCTCCAGGCGAGCCTCGGATGGTAGAGGTGGGTTGGGGCAAGGGCAGGGATGGATGCTGTGCGTGGGAGCCGTGAGCCGCGTGTCTTCCTCCCGCATCTCCTGCCCAGCCTCCCTGGGCTGCATTACTAATGGCTGGTGTAGTGGACTTTTTTTTAAATCTTGTTTGGGGAACTTTTTCTCTTCATTATACTTACCATTCTGAGGAGGCTGGGGTTGTCTTTTGAGCCGCTGGTTGACTAGCCCAGTGATGGGAGGTTGGACGGGGGGGGGTGTATCCCTCTACGGGTGTTGTTATACTTTGCTCTTGGTCGTCAGTCCTATGTTTGGTATTGTACCTAGGCTATTTGTGGTGGGGAGTTACTTTCTCTATGGCCTGCACACAGTGAGAGAGTGCCGCCCGCATCAAGCATACATTGGGGGGGTTAAGGGGTTCAGCCAGTTGGCTCAGATATGTGGAGGGGCCACTGGCGGCAGCTCATATCTTTTTTATAGGTTAATTTAGATGGGGCTGGAGAAGTACTGGGACTGGATTGCCTGCTGCCATTTTTGTAAGCATGACTATGCTGGCGGCCTAGTGCTGGGGGGGGGGGGCGGTAATGACTTGCACCTGGTGGCTCCTTCATGTGGGTGCTGGAAGGACTAGTCAGGTTAACATGGGAAAGATGGTGTCCTGCCCTGCAGTGCTAGTTCAGCTGTGTCCGGGCTTAGGGGGTACAGGGTCGGGGAGGTCTTATGTCTGAGGCCCTACCATGCACTGCTGGCTCTGCTTAGTGTGAAGCACAGGGTAAGGGTGTGCATAAGGTGGGTGGGGCTGATTCTGGTGTCTTGGAGTACTTTCCTTCTGCCCGGGGCTTGGTTGCTGGAGTAGCAGGTGGGGGCCCTCGATCGTTGCCCCATCGGGCAACTACTTTTCCTTTGGTTCTTGGGTATCACGGCCCCAGCCTCCTCGCTCTCCCGCCTTAACACTTTTCTAAATCTTCTGCCATTTCGCTTACTCCCCCAAGGACTCATCACTGCCACTGCTGCTCCTCCTTGGCCTTGCACCGCTGTCACACAGCAGCACTATCCACTCCCTCTCTACTGTAGCCAAATACTGGTTCAGCCTTCTTCCACCCTACCTATCAGAAATACTATCCCCTGTAGCTAGCTCACCTTACAATCTATGCAAAAGGGATGCACGTACTTTCTTCCTTCTCAGCCCCTCATCTTCCACTGGTGAAGCCGCCTTCTCCTACAGGCTCCCAGCTTTATGGAACCTACAGCCACCCCAGCTTCAGAACATTTCTTTCCCACCCTCCATCAAGCAGCACTTGTTCCTCCCCTGAACATATGCCTAAACATTTCATGCACCAACAGCATAATAGCCAAGGTTATGGCAGTAAGTCATCATGATCCCAACAACAAACACCTCTGATGTCAATGTACATTCTGATTTCTGCTCAGTCTATGATGAACCTGTATGATGCCTGTTACAAACCAAGTCTGTATGCTGTTGAAATTTATATTTTTTGTTTGTACTGTACCATGTGTTTTCATTTGTAACCCCATCCCCAGGTCGCACCTGGAAACAAGCCTCAGCTCAGTGTGCTTTTAACGGTTACCAAAATTTTAAATAAATCTAGTTACTCTAGCATAGTCAGTTCTGGGGGACTTGGGGAAGGGGGAGTTAGTTTACTGCAAGGGATAATTTTTGACTGCCTATAGCGTAGTGACCAAAGATAACTTTACTATTTTGTGCAGATATAGTGGGTTCATATGTGAGCTAGTGTTCGTGTTTTACAAGTTTAATATTTGTTACTGAGGAGGGGGAGTTCTGTATTGTTATATTTATCTATTCTGATTTTAATTGTTGATTTACATTGATTCATGGTCCATTCTAGCTTTTAACTCTCGCAAGATGGGGGAAATTTGGGAGACATGTCACTGGCTGTGCTGGGTGGAGGGGCATCCCCGGATGGTATACCTTTTGGATTGTCTGATGGGTTATGTTAGCAACATCACAATCGTTTCATGGAATGTCAAGGGGTTGTCTTCCTCGGTTAAGAGAACTTGCATACTTACAGTCCTTAAATAACAGCACACGCAAACAGCATTGCTCCAAGAAACATATCTCACTGACAGAGAACATGCCAAATTGGTTCGGGGGTGGGTAGGAGCCTGTTATGCAACATCATATTCTTCAAACAAAAGAGGTGTGGTGGTTTTGATTCATAAGCATCTTCCCCCTGCGGGTCCACTGGGTAGTAGCTGACTCCCGAGAGGAGTGTTGTATATTTGTTGAAGGGGAATTATATGGGGAGTGGGTTACTTACGCCAGTATATATGCCCCAGCTGTATCTGATGCCACATTTTACCAGTCCATCTTAGATATTATTACACGGGAACAGTTTCCCGGCTTGATACTCGGTGGAGACTTCAATAGTGTGATGAACCCAGAGTTGGATCATTCTGAGGGGAAGGGTCACCATAGGAATGTTACGTCGCAGTGGCAGTCTGGGGCTTGTGACCTGGACTTAGTCGACAGCTGGTGCATGGCAAACCTGGGGGTCAAGGAATATACTTTTTATTCCAACCCACACAAAACTTGGTCTAGACTGGGCTATATTTATATGCCTTGTGTATAGTATCATTGGGTGGTAAAGGTTTGGCAGAGCCCCATTCACGTGTCAAATCATGCCCTGGTAGTCCTCCTCTTAGTGCTGGTGGAGGAGCAGGAGGGTCCACCCTCATGGAGGTTCCCCACTTATTTGCTGTCAAGGCAAGATTTCCGTACTTACCTTAAGAAGCAATGGTGGATTTGTAAGGAGACGAATTATGTCTCAGCCCCAACTATGTGTGTGTTCTAGGATGCGGGTAAAGCATACATGAGGGGGGCCATCATAAGTTATGTTTCTAGATATATAAAAAAAGAGAAACATGAAAAGTAGACCACTCTGGAGAGGCAACTTAAGGAGCTGGAATGCCAGGTAGGGTTCTTCCAGCCACATGTTATGAGGCTGTCATTTGTGTGTAATTAAAACCCAGTAAAGGCCACAGTGATTGTGCCTCATACTGCACAATTTCTTTGTTAAATTGTGACCTGAAAATTATAGCTAAAATTTTGACGAATCGCTTGGAGCAGCTGCTTCTGTATTTGGTCCACCCAAATCAGACCGGGTTCGTGCACAGATGTCTGTCTTACCACAATATGCGTAAGATTTTGAATGTAGTGTGGTGGGCCTCTCGGCACCCAGGGCACACATGTGTGCTGTCCATGGACACCGAGAAGGCCTCTGACCACAGAGTGGGACTATTTATTTGAGGTCCTGTGGCGGTTTGGTCTGGGTGACGAGTCTGTGGGCCTGGTTCAGGCACTATATAAAGCACCAGAGGCATGTATTTTGATCAACGGGACCCTCACAAATAAATTCCTTCTCTTTAGAGGGACACAGCAGGGTTGCCACCTCTCCCCTCTCCCATTGGCTATTGAGCCACTGGTGGTTCGAATCTGATATGACCCTGATATACAGGGGGGGCAGGGGAAATCGAGGTGGCTTCACAAAATAACTCTGTACGTGGACGATTTTTTTTACTGTACATCACAGAGCGGCATCAGTCAATACCAGCATTGCTACAAGTGATTTCTGACTTTGTCAATTTCTCAGGGGATGGGACTTGGGAGTGCTTTGGGATTGCGGGAGATCTCTGGCTCCTTTAAATATCTGGGAATCCAGACTGGTAAGGACCTGGGCTCTCATTATCTATTGAACTACACACGCCTTATTACTATGGTCCTTGGGGATCTGACTTGCTGGAGGGCACTTCCTATCTCATGGTTGGGCCGCATTAATCTTGCTCATCATCTTAAATAATTAATTATTCAGCCTTGATATTTTTTGTACTGTCTTTGAATATGTTTGTTATTAATCTGCCATAGTTACATAGTAGTTGTCAGCAGAAAAGGACCACCTGGTCCATCTAGTCTACCCTGTTCCAATTTGCTCATTACTTCCTTAGTGTAGGTCCTGCTAGACCAGTGTCCATAGTACCACTCTGTCCTGGTGTCGCTAACCCTCTGTGTCTTATCGCATGCATTCGTCATATTTGCCACTACCACTGCCTCTGGTAGCCTGTTCCATGGTTCAGCCATTCTCTCTGTGAAGAAGTACTTTCTCATGTTTCCTCGGAGTCTTTCCCCTTCTAGCCTCATTGTATGACCCCTTGTCCTAGTGGTCTTCTTCTGCAGAAAGCTGCTCTCCCCTCCATAATTAATTCCTTTGGCATATTTAAATGTCTCTATATCATGTCCCCCCGCTCCCTTCTTAACACCAGTGAGTATATGTTTAGCTCCCTGAGCCTATCCTCATTGCTTTTCTGATGCCTGTCCTGGATCATTTTGGTTGTCTTTCTCTGCACTGTTCCCACTTGGTCTATGTCCTTTCTCAGATGGGGCCTGCAGAACTGGACACAGTACTCGAGGTGGGGCCTCACCAATAATCTACAGAGGGGTAAGATTATCTCTTGCTTCCTACTTGTTTATTCCTCTCCCAATACATCCCAGCATCCTGCTTGCCTTCTCCACTGCCTTTCCCATACTGACTTCCCACCTTGAGGTCATCTGTTATAATGACTCCCAGATCCCTTTCCTGCAGAGTTGTTGCCACCTCCTCACCTCCTAGTTGGTATGTCACGCTTGGGTTTTCTGCCCAATATGCATAACTTCACACTTTTTGGCATTAAAACCCAGCTGCCAGTCCCTTAACCATTCCTCAAGTTTTTTTTAAGTCTCCCCTCATTCTATCCACTCTCTGTTGGGTGTCGACCCGATTGCAGATCTTTGTGTTGTCTGTGAATAGGCATACTTTACCTTCTAGTCCATCTGCAATGTCACTAATAAAGACACTGAATAGCAACAACCCCAGGACTGACCCCTGTGGTACCCCACTCATCACCTCCCCCTTCTCCAATCTCACCCCATTTACTACTACCTACTGGCTCCTGTTGCTAAGCCAGTTCTGCACCCAATTAACCGCTTTTATCCCCACCCCTAGACTGGACAACTTGTTCGCTAGCCTCCTGTGAGACACAGTGTCAAAGGCCTTCCTGAAATCCAGGTAGGCCACATCCACTGCTCCCCCCTCATCCACAACTCGCATCACCCAGTCGAAGAACTCGATCAAGTTCGTTTGGCATGATCTCCTCCTGTAAAGCCATGTTGTCTTGGATCCAGCAAATTATTGCTAGTCAGGTACTCCACCATCCTTTCCTTTATTAATGCCTCCATTACCTTCCCCACCACTGATGTCAGGCTCACCAGCCTGTAGTTTCCCGCTTCCTCCCTGTTCCCACTTTTGTTGCTTGGTTCCACTTCTGACGTCCTCCAATCTCCTGGTATTACCCCTGTATCCAGGGATTGATTAAATAGGGCTGCCAGGGGAGCAGCCAGTTCCTCCTCTAGTTCTTTAAGTATCCTTGCTTGTGTGTATTTGTACCTTCATAGGCTGTGCTCAAGTTCAGTAGGTTTTCACCTTTTCAGAACTTGCCACCTTTATATCCTTAAGGGTGGTATTCATATTTTCTAGTTCCCATGTAGTTATCTAGTCTGCTTTTGAAAATGTTAATATCACTTTCTACTACACAGTGAGGTAAACTATTCCAGACTGTTATTACTCTCTGGATGAAACATTTATTCCTCTTTATGGTTTTATTCTTTTCTCCTTTCAACTTAATATTATGTGATCTCGTTTCCTTCACTTTAGTATGGGTGATTAGCCCTACTGTCTCCATAAAAGATGAATCTGTACTAGCTTTACAGGCAAGACAGAGATCTCCTCTGATTCTTCTGTATTTCACCGAATATAAGCACAGCCTAGTTAATCTATCCTGGTAACTGAACTAATACATGTTTTTAACTGTTTCTGTAACCTTTCTCTGAATTTGCTCTATACTTTTTCACCTCGCACTGTCCGTGGCGAACAAAACTGAATACAATACTCCAAGTGTGATCTCACCAAACTTGTGTACAGTAGAAGAATAACCTCAGGCTCCCTACTTTTAATGCTGCTTAATGTGCACCCCATTATTTTATGACCTTTCTTCACTTTAAATCTGGTGTGTATCAAATGATATATCACTGGTTACACAACCCCAAGTCTTTTCATTTTTTGCTGTCTGAAGTAGATGGCCATTCAGAAAATATGAAAACTTAGGGTTATTATTACGTAGATGCAAGATCTTACATTTTCCCTCGTTGAATTTCATACAATTTTGTTTTGCCCAGTTGCCTAGGAGATTAATATTTTCTTGAAATTCCTCTCTGGATTTTGGATCGGTCACGATTGCACCAATTTTGCAGTCATCTGCATATTTGCACATCCATGCAGTACTGCTTGTCTGCATGGATGAGATTAGAATATTAAACAGCGTAGGTTGCAGTACTGATCCCTGTGGGACTCCATTAGTGACTATTCCCTTGGGAGATGCATAGCCCCCTTATAGCAACCCTCTGTGTTCTGTTGTTATGCCAGGAAATATTCCAATTTATTATTTTGGGATGCAATTCAATATTAATAAGTTGTTCAACAAGAATTTTATGCGATATAGTATCGAAGGCCTTGGAATAATCCAGGAAAATGACATCCACTGGCATTCCCTTGTCAAGAGCTGCACTCATAGGCTCGAAGAACTAGTAAGACACGATCTACCCTTGGAGAAGCCATGTTGCGCTATATATCCATTAGCCCTTTTTGGTTAATGTGACTGATTATTCTTTGTTGGAGCAGTCTCAAGTATTTTTTCCTATAACTGAGGTTTGGCTTATAGACATGTATTTGTTTTCCTTCGCCTTATTACCACTTTTAAATATAGGAGTTACAACTGCCTCCCTCCATTCCGGTAAAGTCATTCCTTCACTGAGGGAAGCACTGAATAAATGTGTAAGGGGCCCAAGTAGAACTACAGAGAGCTCTTTTAGGAATTTAGGGGGAATTCCATCCAGCCCTGAGGTTTTTTGTAAGACTTGTCACTTGTGAAAATGGGCAGAATTGCTCATCTTACTTACAAGTATAAAAAATTAAAAATGAAAAGGAAAAAAAATCTTATTAAAATGAACGTATCACGCAGATCCTGTATGTGATGCAGATGCTCCCGATAGGCCTCATGAAAGAAGACTTGAGACGCTTAGAAGGGGCGTTTGCCACATTTTTGTGGCAAGGCAAGTGACCCCGGATGAGTTTACAGCACCTCAGGGCAGACATCTCTAAAGGGGACTAAATTTTCCATACTTGAAAAGCTATTATTTAGTAATTCAACATAGACGCATACAAGACTGGGTGAACCAACCACCAGAGGCTGGCTGATTGGACCTGGAGGAGGAGAGCTGCCCTGGCCGGCTGTCTGCCTAACCTTGTAAAGGAGGAAGTAAAGCATATACTAAATTGGGCTGGTCCAACCCCTTGGTGGGATGGGTGTTGGAGGCCTGGGATCAGTTGAGGTGTCGCAGGGGGGTGCTGGAGGATGAGACACTTCTGGTACCTGGGCATGGAATCCCTTCTTGCCTGTCCTCTCTGATGGAAAGTTCAAGGAATGGGAGACTATGAGGATAGTATGCATGGCTCCTTTGCGGACCTGCAGGGAGACACAGGACTGCTACAATCCCATTTCTTCCACTATTTACAGGTTCATGCATTTGGGAGGGGGATGGGCGGGACCTAGTCACCGCATCACCATTGGTCCAAACTGAACAACTGGTTTATCGGCTAAAGTAGACAATAAGGGTATAATACGAAAAGCAGTACACCAAGATAGGCAATCCTTCCCCGATCTCTCCAAGAAAAGCAAGGCGCTATGGGAAAGAGACCATGGGATGCCTATCCAAGAGGAAGACTAGGGGCTGCTCTTATGATCTCACATGGGTATAAGGAATCTCAATTTAAATTTATTCACAGATTATATTGTCCCCCACTGACCGTACACAAATATAACCCCGTGATTCCCCCTTGTGTGGGAGATGTAAGGAAACGTCAGGCTCATATGTACATTATATTTGGATCTGCCCGGTCCTACAGACTTTCTGGAAATCAGTGACACAAGCAGTCTTGGCTATTTCAGGGGCATCAGATCACTATGACACCCATCACCTTGCTCTTTGGCATGGAGGATTTGGGAGAGAAGGGCTGGGGGTTACTTCCTCGCTGGATCCAGGTCTTACTGATGCTAGCACATCACTGCATATTGAATACATGAGTATCATGTGTTCAGCCCACGACCTGACACTGGAGAGCTTTGACTATCCAAACTCTAGCCTTGGAATGCCTGTTATTTGCTTTGAAGGGCAAGTGTGAGTGTTTGCCCACAATGTGGGAACCCTTTTTGAATTCTTTGTCGCCCTCGAAGGCTCAAACACTGCGGTAGAGAATGGCACAGGTGGGCAGGTGTGTTAGATGGGATGGAGGGGTGGATGCCTTGAGGTTATGGGCTCTTTCTTTCTTCCTAGCTACCTGGTTCTGAGGGTGTCCCTTCCCACTCTGTGTATTGCCATTTGATTGACTTTTGTTTTAATATTTCCCCTGACACCCCTTATTGAGTACTTGGTTACTTGTAATGGATCTGATGTACATAGGTTGGTGAAGTTGGTTATATAGAGAATAATGGATAGGCAAGTGTGTGTTATGGATCCCCCTTTTTTTTTTTTTAACACACACCTGAGGTGTGTGATGACCAATAAACCTCAAGAGGTTTATGAAGTCATCACACACAGAGGGTGTGTAAGTGGGTTAAAAACATCCATCAACACACACTTGCCTATCCTTTATTTTTTATAATTTCTGGTGCAAGGAGTGTGACAAAGTCTCAGAAGCAGTTTCTGCCATCAACTCTGCTGACAGTTGCTGAGTCTCTGTGCTACACACACACACTTTTTTTTGCTCTGTAACTCTCTCTCTCCCTTTGTGTCCATTACACATACTGTTTTTTTTTAACTCACTGTGTGGAAGCGTGCTGAAATAGCAGCGCTATTGGTAGTCTGTTCCCAATCACTGTAGCAGTCTCTTTAACATCAGTATGTAAAGGCAGGATCAAGCAGATAAATACTGCACAAAGTAAAAAAAAAAAAAAAAAAAAATAAATAAATTACTAGTGTGGCTCCTCAGTAACGGAGAAGATGAGCCACTCGCTTTTCCCGCTTCCAGCAGCAGTGCGCAACGCGAGGATAGTGCTACAGACAGAAAGGGGACAAAACACCATAATAACCAGTTTTTGGCTTATTATGGCGTTTGACAGAGCACTGTAACTGGTTGATAAAGGGGTCACCAGTAGTTATATATACTTTTTATGCACTTGTTTATAATATAAACCTCCCAAAGGGGGAGTGGCAGGTCTAAACAAATTCCTCTCTTCTCTCACTCTTCCTCCATAACTAACAAAAATGAGATGTTGTTTTATATGAATGTGCTGAAGCTATTTTATTGACCTCTGTGTACTATGGTATTATGTGTAATACTGCTGTTCTCCATCTAATTTTCCTTTCTGAAAATCAATAAAAAGAGAATACAAAAAAAAAAAAAAAATACTACAAATACTTCCCAGCCTTAACAATTATCTGGACCCCTGACAACTCATGTTGGTCACTAATGAAACTGTAAGCTAAATTCTTGTAACACAAATTCCACTTCTTCCTGAAACCCACCCTCCCCTCCCCAAAAGGCCTTCTTAGAGGGCCAAGCACAACCACATCAGAGATTTGGATCTAAACTGGATTAAAACTGCAGCTGTTGCTGTATTTGATGCAGCAGAAGATCACTGCTTTTATTTACAACCTTTAGTTACTGATCACCAGATTATCTGCAGTTTATATTCCACAATGCCAGTTTTACAGACTTGGCAGAGAGATAGTAGTTAGTGAGAGAGTGTGTGTGTGTGTGTGTGTGTGTGTGTGACATGCAATTCTTAACCAAACACCTCAGTTCACAAGGAAATCTGCCTCAACATCAGGTAATAAATAATGCACAAAGAATTTCTACTTAAGTACAAGAAACTAACAGCCTCAAGTGACTACTTTATGACATACCGATAGAATCTGGGTGAAGGCTGAGAGGAAAAAGCCAGGCATTCGGGGGTGAACTCCTGTGCATGAAATCTAGAGGGTAAAAAAATTCTCAGTTTTTTTGTCCATTAGCTTGTTTCATACAGCTTCACTTTATCAAACATTTTATAATACCCATAATGGACACTAATGTAATACGGTTGGGGGCACTGATGAGATGCTAAGCTGCAGTTCTTTCTGACCATCTCTGGTCACTGTCTTGGTGATGGTTAAAGATCCCATGGCACTAAATGAAGAGGAGGAGGGGAACTTCCCCGCTGTCATGGCCAACGTTCCCCCAGTCAATAAAATGGGCCCATGTAACCCTCCCTCCAGGGCGCACCAAGACTCACCTGGAAACAAGCTATCACAGCTTCTGTGCATATAACCCTCCCAAAGGGGGAGTTGCAGGTCTAAACTAATTCCCCTCTTCTCTCACTCTTCCTCCACGACTGGCAAAAATGAGACTATACTGCTTGGTGGTGGTAGTAGTAGCAGTACTGCCATCCAGCTGGCCAAATGTTCCTATTGTAAAAACCTCCTGCTCAATGCTGCTGGTGACTCAAAATAATTCTGGAATCACGTAAGATGTTTTATTGGGGGGGAGCGCCCCGCAAGTCTGCTCAATCCACTAATGACATGGTGCTTGAGGGCATTCACAATGTGTACTGTGAACTGCTGAGCTATGTGGGATACATGTGAACTGTATAAATGATGTATGTAATTAACTCCGGGTCACCCCTGAAAAAGGAACCTCTGGTCTCAGTGGGTTCACCCGGTTACCAAAATGCAATAAATAAATTCACTGCAACAGTCCCATTACTACCACCAATGATTTCAAATAACACATCTCTGACCTTTCCAACTACACCTGTCCACCCTCTGCTCTCCTCACAGAAGAAACTCCCCATCCCACCCCATTTTTCCACGTTCACAAAACCTCCAGGATAGAAGTGCATCAGTTACTTAACTCCATATCTGATTGCAGTAGTACTGGTTCAGATGGCCCCGAACCTAGGTTACTAAAACTTGCTTCCCCTCTCCTTACCTCCCCTCTAACTAGAATATTTAACCTATCCTTTTGCTCAGGAATTGTTCCCAATATATAGAAGATTGCCAAGATTGTACCTGTATTTAAGAAAGATGACATTAAATACATCACTAATTATCGTCCCATAGCCATCTTCTCTGTTCTGAGCAAACATCTCAAACAGATTGGCTTCACCCCAAACCATCAACTATCTTCATGGCCATAACCTCCTCTCTGGTGCCCAGCATGGTTTTAGGAAAGGCCATAGCACCACTACAGCTCTCCTCAAATTGATCGATGATACCAAAGTTGCTATGGAGAAGGATTTTCTAACTGGTGCAGTTTACACTGACCTAACAAAGGCCTTTGAATTAGTTGCCACTCTCTTCTTAAATTTAAAATGACATCCCTTGGCATCTCCCTTGATGTGATTACTTGGTACAACAGTTACCTCACAGACTGGCAACAATCTGTTAAATTCAGCTCTGCTACATCCAACCTGTTCTCCATTAACCTTGGTGTTCCTCAGGATCCTATTCTTGGTCACTCTTCTTTACCATTTTCATAACTGACTTATCCCATACTACCTCATTTTGCTCTATGCAGACGACCTAGTCCTCTACTATAGCTCTAAATGCCTCGCGGTCATTAACACCATCATTTTCTCTAACTTCCACAACATCCAGTCTTGGCTCTCCCAAAACTAATTATTACTAAACTCCAGTAAAACTTACTCCATTCTCTTTGGTTCTGCTCCCAGGCTAAGAAAGTGTACTGAACCACTCTCTAGCCATGATGATTCTATTCTTGAAAATTTAAGTTCATTTAAAGAGGACAGGAAATCATTTCTAAATTGCAGCTCTTTATAAAGTTCTCATTCTCAGAAATTATACACATTTGCCTAAATTATCCACATTTAACTGTACATAAATAAAAAGTTATATGAAAAACTGTATTTTGCATTGTTTTGTTTTCATGGGCAGCATTCTGATACAGTTCTCTTCATGGAACCAACAACTTGAATT
Source organism: Neoceratodus forsteri (assembly GCA_016271365.2). NCBI lineage: Eukaryota > Metazoa > Chordata > Ceratodontiformes > Ceratodontidae > Neoceratodus > Neoceratodus forsteri. Next base: position 561,224,516 of record CM028129.1, on the reverse strand, counting down.
TTTAATTATGTCATAGTTTGTGTATAGAACTCTAAGAATAGTTCTGATAGGTCAACAGCTCATAATTAGCATTCTGTGCACAAACTGCGACATAGTAAAAACTCCAAGTTATTGGTTCCAAGAAGAGAACTGTAACAGAATAGTCTGGGAGGCAGTATAGCGCAGTGGTTTAAGGCTCTAAGTTGCAAACCTGGAGACCTGGGTTTGGAATCCCACAGCCCCCACTTGCATACTGTGTGACCCTGAGCAAGTCAGTTAACTTCCTTGAGCTCCCAGGTAGCACCTGTAAAAACAGGTTACTCAACTGTAACAGTAGTTCTAGGAGTGGTATATGTTGTTCATCCACACTCTTTGGCATGTCCCTTTCCCCCTTACATCTGGCTGGAAGTCTTCAAGCTGGCTCCTCCCACCCACCCGGGTGGTAAATACCTCGGCTTTGCCCCATGACGCCAGATCTTAGCCCGCTGGAAGCAAGGTGATGCGCCTAAAGCCAGGGAGGTCAGGTGGGTGCGTGTGGATGAACAACATATACCACTCCTAGAACTACTGTTACAGGTGAGTAACCTGTTTTTCTAGGAGCGTGGATATGTTGTTCATCCACACTCTTTGGCAGACTCCTAGCAGTAGTCTGGGAGAAGGGAGGCAAGGCGCACACCCACCACTTAGGAAACACAGATTGGAGAACCGAGGCCCCAAAACCAGCATCCCGACGCGACTCAAGGTCGATGTGGTAATGAAGGTGTTGCTGACTCCAAGGTAGCAGCCCGACAGATTTCCTGGATAGGGATGTCCCTGGAAGCAGCCACCAATGCAGCAGTATGGTGAGTAGAATGAACTCTTATCCCTCTGGGAGGCTCCTTGCCCGCCAACTCATAGCACAGACCTATGCATGATGTAATCCATCTTACAATGGTCTGTTTAGCTGCAGGTCTGCCAGAAGCGGCTTCAGCGTAGGTGACTAACAGCTGGCGAATCTCTGCCCGAATTTCCGCGGTCCTCTCCTTGTAGTAGGAGAGAACATGTCCACGGTTCAGGGTATGGAGCCTGTACTCGGCGTCCGAGGTGTAGTTAGGGTAATATACCGGCAGACTTAACACCTGGTTAGGGTGAAACTCTGACACCACCTTCAGAAGGAATTTCGGGTGGGGGCACAGGACAACTTTGTCCCTGTGAAAGACCAGATAAGGGGAGTCCACTGAAAGTGCCTGGAGCTCCCCTATCCTTCTGGCTGATGTGATAGCCACCAGGAAGGCAGTCTTCCACGACAAGTGAGCTCACACTTGTGCATGGGTTCGAATGGCTTGCCCATGAGCTGCCACAACCAGCAAAGATCCCATGGGTGGAGGTTCACGCACCGGAGAGGATATGTGATCCAAGTCTTTGAAGCCCTGACCACTGCCTCCCTGTGACAATACCGACTGACCGCCCATGCCCGGTAAACGGAAATGGCTGACAGGTGCAACTAAGTGTCGAGGACCAGAGACCCCTTGGAGACAGACCAATGGCAGTCTAAAATATTAGCCACAGAGCAGGATAAGGGTCCAGACTCTTACCCTGACACCAAATGGAAAACCTTTTTCATCTGAAGGAATAATATTTCCTGGTCGATTATTCTACGAGATGCATGCACAACTGTGTAGACATCCTCGGAAAGACCCAGAGCCTGGAACTCTATCCACTCAGGTACCAGGCTGTGAGGTGCAGGGGTTGAAGGTCCAGGTGGAATACCTTCCCCTGGTTCAATTATATCAGGTCCAGGCGTGTACATAGCCGCTCCGGGGCCCTGCAGCTGAGGCTGAGGAGATCTTGATACCAGAACTGGTGGGGCCAATCTGGGGCTACCAGGATCACTTTCGCCTTGTCCCTCCTCACCTTGAGTAATACTTTGTGGATCAAGGGAAATGGAGGGAAGGCGTAGAGGAGGCCTGGGGTCTACGGCCTCAAGAAGGCATCCCCCTGCAGCGAGCCCTGCTGAGGGGGGCGGGCATGGTACAGCCTCAGCTTGGTGTTCTCCCTGGAGACAAACAGGTCCACCAACAGTTTGCCCCAACGGGAGAATGGATTGTAAGGTACCTCTGGATGGAGAAAGCACTCATGGGATGTCTGGCCTATGCGGCTGAGAGCATCTGCCAGTTGGTTCGAGACTCCTGCCAGCGAGGGTCCAGATCCAGAGTACATCCTTGCATAGCAGACAGCAGTGCATGCCGCCATGTTTGTTGAGCTAGTACATGGTCGTGGTATTGTCCGTCTGGACTTGAACCACTTGACCCCGGAGCTGAGGAGCGAAAGCTGACAGTGCCAGTGTGACTGCTCTAAGCTCCAGCAGGTTGATGTGGCATTGGGACTCCTCAGGGGTCCAGACCCATGGGCTCTGTTGTCCCCCATGTGGGCTCCCCAGCCCATGAGAGAGGCATCAGTCGTGAGAACGATCGTCGGCTCGGGGCGGACAAATGGGATCCCTTCCTGCAGATGACTTGGGACAGTCCACCACTGGAGAGCGTCCCACATCTTCTAGGTGACAGTGACCAGCTGGTCAAAATGACCCTGACTCTGAGTCCACTGAGTGGCCAACTCCCACTGGAGGGGGCGCATGTGCAATCTGGCCCAATGGACCACTGAGGTGCACGCCGCCATGTAACCCAGAAGGCGCAGGAAGTCCTGGGCAGGGCACAAGTGCCCAACCAGAAATGACTGGGCAAAGGAGGAAAGAACCTCTGCCCTGTCCACTAGGAGCCGAGCTCTGGCTTGATGAGAGCCGAGCTCTGCTCCGATAAAGCCCATCACCTGAGAGGGCACGAGTTCCGACCTGGCCTCGTTGATCAGGAGGCCTAATTGGGAACAGGTTTGGAGGGCCAGGTCCCTGGACCTCTCCACCTCCTGCAGGGAGGAACCCGCCAGGAGCCAATCGTCGAGGTAGGGGTATATCCGAACCCCTTGATGCTGTAGATGGGCCGCCACCACTATGATGCACTTGATGAAGACCCGAGGGGCCGATGACAGGCTGAATGGCATGGCTTGGAATTCGTACAGGGTCCCTTCCACCCTGAAGTGGAGGAACCGCTGCTGGGATGGACGGATTGGGACGTGGAAAAACACGTTCTGTAGATCCAGTGAACAGAACCACATGTTTTGCTCCAGAGGTGGTATGATCTGATTCAGAGTTACCATCCAGAAGGTGCGATACCTGAGATTTTGATTCAGATTGTGGAGATCTAGAATGGGGCGCCAACCCCCCGTCCGCTTAGGCACCAGGAAGTACCTGGACACAAAGCCTGGATCTGTAGGAGGATCTGGCACTGGAGCTACCACCTCCTTGTGGAGGAGCTGAGCAATGTCGTCCAGAAGGGCTGAGTGCAAACTGAGATCCTTTCTTCCCGAGGGGCACAAGCTCGGCAGGGTGGGTATTGCTCGAATTCTAGAGGTAGTCCCCGACCAACCACTTCCAGGACCCATCTATCTGAAATGATACCGGACCAGGCGGAAAGAAAGTGGCGGAGCCGGCTCCCCAAGGGAGGACCCAGAACTGGCATGACAGGTGTAGGGGTGGCCACCCCTGACCGGTCACTGAGCAGGCTTAGAGGAGGAGAAGACTACTGGACCGGCACCTCGACCTCCTTTGCGAGGCTGTTGGAGACCCTGCTTGGGCCTGGGGTGCCAAGATTGAGCCTGCTGTTGCTGTTGACCTTCCTGGAAGGAGGGTTGTCTAACTGCAGGAGAAGAGTGCCAAAAAGGCTTCTTCTTGCACTACTGCTGGTTCTTGCCTGAAGAACCCTTTGCAGAAGTGGCATCCAAGGTGGCATTGGACTGCTCTATGTGACCTGCCACTCCCAGACCAAAGAGATCGATGCCAAGGAAAGGCATGTCAGCTAACTTGTGCAGAGTATCCGCCGGGAAAGAGGATAACCTCAGCCAGACCCTGCAGCGAGTGGCCACTGTGGCTGCTAGTGAGCGGGCACAGGAATCTCCAATATCCAAGGTCGTCTGAGCTGCTGTTTTACAACAGCACGGCCTCTGGTCACAGATCTGCTTAACCGTGGTTGCATGTCCACTGGGAAATGAGGGAAGACTTCATCTAGCAACCCCAAGAGGGCGTGAGAGAAGCGTGCCATTATTACTGCCGAGCTGGCCTGACGAAGGCCCAAGGATGAGGCCGCATACACCTTCTGGGCAGAACTGTCCATATTCTTGGACTCCTTGTCTGGAGGGCGGTCAGTATCCGCTGAGCTATCCGTACGTCTAAACACAGAGGCAGTCACAAGGCTCTCGGCTGAGGGATGCTCTGTGAAACCCAAGGACCCCATGGGTACAGTATACTTATGAGCCATGCAGGCAGACTGAGCCGGGCAAGAGGCAGGGCTGCCATTGCTCCAGAGCCAGGCCAACAATGGCTTTGGCCGCTGGAAGGCCTCCACGGGTATCCTCTCTAAGGATATCCGTGAGAGGATATTCCCTTCTTTGGATAGATTCTAAGGGCATACCGTTGACTCTGAAATAAGCGGAGGATGCCCTGGAAAGAGGAAGGACCTTCCTCCAAGCCTGTCACAGACAACTCATCATCGGGTGAGTGTAGACCAGTGGTATCCAAGTCCAAGAGTCAGGATATATGGTCTCTCCTATGTCCCCTTCAATAAGCTGAGAGTGATCGGGAACAACAGTGATGGATAGACGACGGGGCACGCCCGTAACTGTCCGGTCCTCTTTCAAGGGAGCCCCTCCCTGAGGATGTTTAGGCGGTGGCTCCACCAAAATTGGTCAGGAGACCGGAACAGGCCGAACAGGAATGCGTGCCGGTCCTACCGGAGGAAGAACCGGAGTCTTCGGTTCCAGAGGGGTTGGCGTTGGCCTAAGAGGCTGGGGCCAAGTAATGGCCGGTGCAGCCGGCTTATGACCAGTCAGAATTAGCTGTTGCCACATAAGGTCCTCATAATGCTGACGGAGCTTCTGTCAAAGTCTCTCCTCATCCGAGGAGGATGAGAATCGGTGGCAACATCTCTTCCAAGAGTGTTTGTGACTTTTTTTTCAGTTTTTCGACCGAAGGGGTCCTGGTCCTCGACCGAGACTGACTGGGTTGGCTTGTTCGATCGGAAGAGGCCGGAGTCAGTGAAAACCAAGGTTCCGCTCCTGTCCTCGATCGGATACCCAAGGGCTGGGTCTCCTTGTCAGGGAAGGAAAGGATAGGTGTCCTCCCCAATGAGTCGTTGACCGGGGTCGGCGAAAACAGCTTGATCGGGTCGAGAAATATCTCGGCCGGTTCGGCCGTTTCCTCTGCCTCAGCACCTTGGCCTGATTGACGGTCCGAGAAGCCGGCGGACAAGGAAGTGATCTCCACTGAGGCCGAGACCGCAAGGTCCTGGGATTCAGACCTCTCTCAATCCCAGGAACGGCTTCTCCAAGAAGAAGACTTAGGCTCCTTGTCCCGCTTTCTAGGGCGGGAGGTGTATGCTCGAGGTGCCTCACCCTGGTGGAGAGAGACTGGCACAGCTCCGAATGGATCCTGTGAAGGTACAGCCAAGGTTTAGCGGCATGAAAAAGCTCGGCTGACCGAGGCTTCGACAGCTTCTTCAAATGCCGCCATCTGGTCGAGCTGCTCGGCGGATCCCGTGGCCACAGAAACCGCCCACCTTGCCTCCTTTGATTTCACCGGTGGATTGCAAAGCTCCAGTCTCCCCAGCTTAAGGCGCGCCTTGCGGTCACCCAGAATGTTGGGATGGAAGGTCAAGAAGATGGTGCACGAAGAGGTGTCATGTATGACACCCAAACAATAAACACACGAGAGGTGGGGATCAGTACATGACATTTTCTGTCCGCAGGGACACCGGCGAAACCCAGGGGATGACTTGTCCTCCATGTCCGATGCGCTTGGATCGGAATTGTAAACTCGTACGAGTTTCAAAGAAAGCGACTGCAGTGAAAACCGTCAATTAGTATCCAGGGCCTACGGTACTGCAGAAGTAACACGCGGGAACCTAAATCTTCCAACGGAAAGGAAGATCTGATGTCATGGGGCGGAGCCGAGGTATTTACCACCCGGCTGGGTGGGAGGAGCCAGCATGAAGACTTCCGGTGGATGAACAACAAACCATGCTCCTAGAAACAAGCTTTCAGCTTAGTGTGTCTCACATGGGTTTAAAAAAATAAATAAATAATAAAAAAAATGCTGTCCATAAAGCCAAAACAATGCAACATACAGTTTTTCATATCACTTTTATTTGGATACAATTAAATCTGGATAATTTAAGGAATGCATATCATTTCTGAGAATAAGAACTTTATGAACAGTTGCCAATTGGCACAAATTTCCTGACCCTTTAAATACCTTGGAATTACACTAGACCCTCTCTGTACTTTTGCCCAACACATCTCTAAATTCTGTAAAGCTGTTACCTGCAAGTTTGGCCTGGCCTTTAAACCTAGTTATGCCCTTACACCCTCTGCCAGAGTTGCCATTGCTCAGGGGGTACTTCTTCCCACCCTCACCTACGGAGCTGTCACATTTGAACGTGCTTCTAAAGTCAATCTGCACAAATGGGACACGTCCTATAATAACATCTGTCGCTTCGCTCTGGCATCTCATCAGCTTACCCACCACTGTCAGCTTTATAGCAATCTGAAATGGCTATCCCCTGAAGCCAGCTGATTCTACACTCTTGGCACCCTAACAGACAATATCAATAGACCTGGACTGCCCTCCCCTCTAGCCTTTTATTACTGTCTTCTCCAAGCCTTAACTACCCATTTCTAACTGCTCCTAGACACAGCACAACTATGGTATCCCAGGCCTTCTCCTACTCTGCCCCCACCTATTGGAACTCCCTGCCGGTATCCATCCGGCCCTCCTCCTCTCATGCCCAATTCATAAAGGAGTTACTCCACTACCTCCTGGACTCTAACCCTTGTACCGGATTCCTCCCTCCTTGACTGCCTTGTCTGCACCACACAACTGCTGCTCGTCTCTGTTACCTAACTTAGTGCACTTATGCATACTGCCACTTTTGCTTTTGTTGCACCGCTATGTTTTACTGGTCTTCCCTGGTTTTCCTCCCTGTTATACTATACTTAAGTCCTTACCACTATTGAAGATGCATTTACTTAGCCTTCTATGTTGTACTTTCTACTATAATGCATTATGTTTTAGATTTTATTACTAGTTTGTGATTTCTCCTCATTTCCCTGTATTTCCTTCATTCACCTTTGTAGGTATTATGTTACTAGCTTTACCTTTTGCATTGTTCACTTTGTTTCCCTGTTCCAAGTGTCATGATTGTTTCTATCTGATTTGTACTCTCCAGAGTTGTACCTGAAAATAGGAACATTTACTGTATAATGCACCCACCTGGTTTTCAAAAACAAAATAAATAAATAAAATAAACGGTGTGCCTTTCCTGGTTAAAAATTTCAAGTACACAAATCAATCGATTAACCATCCATCCTACCTACCTTGCTACCTACAGAAATCTCCAACATTGCCATGATTGGTGCTTGTAAGTGTGAATCAAGGCCAACACCTCGTAGCTAGTGCCTTCTGTGATTGCTTCTTATAATCCCCTCAAGCATCCCTCCTCACTGCCTCAGCTCCTCCTCTCTCCTACCCCCATTACTGGGTATAGGATGAATCAGTCTCCTTTCTTTTCATCCCCCTTTCCTCCTCCTCCCTTGCTGTTTCTCATCTACCACATATCCAACGCAATGCCCTCCTCATTTCCTCCCTCTCTCTGTCTCCCATACCACCCCCTCACCACCACTCTTCTTTCTCTTTTCCCACTAACCCACTCTTAAAGCTTCACTGAGCCATCTATGACTTGTACTGTATAATTAACTCGCAACACAATTCCTTGACAGTGCATTTGGCTGCTATTATTGTAACCTTATTTGTCTCTTTTTTTTTTTTTGTAAGTTCCATTGTAATGATCATGTTATGTTTTGTACCTTATTGCCTTGACGTGGAACCTTTGTAAAGGAGCCTCGGCTCAAAGGTGTCATCCAAATACAAATAAAAATAAATCCATCCCTTGGTGACGGTTTAAACTGAAATCCCTTCTACCCATCTTTTGGTTGTCCACCCTGGTGGAACTATAAGCCACCACTCACTAGAACCACACAAAACTTTTGCAAGCAGTCCACCAGGGGTCACCTACAATGGTGTCAGATGTCAGTTGCTACATAAGTGCGTGCGGCCCCTTCCCTCCTCAGTTCCTCACTGGTGATCCATCCTCAGAGGACCCCTCTGTAGGGAACCAGGAGAGAACCTAGGACTCTGCCAACCAGGCAAGGCAGACAGCTATAGGCAGATCATCAGGAAGAAGGAGACAGAACTGTTTAGAGTCTCAGGACCCTGTAAGAGGGTGGGACTGCATGGCTTGATGAAGAAGATTCTCTTGAAGATCTACTGTTACAGTAAGGACGCAACTGTTCTAGCTTCTTGGAGGATATCTCTCATCAGGCCACACCTATGGAATGAGTACCAAGCAGTACTGACCATAAACAGTCTGGGCAGCTGAAGCCTACAGGGCTAAAAAAGCATGCCATGAAGCACAGCAAGGCCAAAACAAACACTTTTCCGAGAGGCAATGTCCAGACTGCAGTGTTCTGTGAAAGTGTGGACAGTGCTCCAGGTGGCAACTGTACAGATGTGTACAGCAGACACATTTTTCAAACAGGCAACAGATGTGGCCATGCCTCTACTGGAATGACCATGAACAACCCCAGGATGTTCCTTACAGTACTTTCTGTGACAGAAAGTAATACAGTTTGCTAACCATTTGGACAGGTACTGTTTAGAAACTGGAATTCGCCCACTTTCCCAGGGGTGAACTAAAGAAAAAGCTGTGAGGACTTTCTACAGTTCTTCGTGCTGTGTATACAGCACCCGAGTATTCTATGTACATCTAAAGAATGGAGCAATGTTTCCCTTAGATTGGCATGCCCAGGAAAATAAACTAGCAAGTGGTTTGAGTTAAAGTAAACTCAGACACCACATTTGGTAAAAACTTAGGATCAGTATGCAGACATATCCTGTCTTTGTGAAAAATCAAATAAGGAAGCTCACACATTAGAGCTTGTAGCTCTGAAATCCTTCGAGCAAAAGTAACTGCAACTAAAAACAATGCTTTCCAAGGAAGAAGTCACAAGTCACAGCTGGCTCAAATGGAGCCAATGTAAGCATTTTCAACACAAAATTCAGGTCCCTAGCCAGGATTGGATTGCAGATAGGAGGCTTCAGGTGTACAATGCCTCTCAAGAATGTATGGACCGGGGGCGCTGCGGAGCAGCCAACATGGCAGACATGTTTTTCTGAGCTCCATACTGGGCTAGACCTTAAAAGCACTTATTTGTCATGAAGTTGGTTTACTGGACTATCTTTCGCCCTGGTTAGAGTGGTCATGGCTGGCGCTTTTATAATGTGGCGAAAAAGCATCAACAACAGCGCCACAGAATCTGGACACTTACTTTGCACCTCCGGGGGCAAGTGTGTCAGCTAAGTTTAGTGGGCCGACCCTACCCAGTGACCTGGAACTCATACATATAACTCAAATTCTGAACAAGCTGCAGGAGACTGGCAACAAGACTAACCGGCAGCTAGCTTCTGTGGAAAGCAAACTTACTGATCTGGACACTGCAATTAATAAAAATAAAAATGTCATAGTGGGGCTACATACCACCGCGGAAACACATTAGGTGGTGCACACAGGCCTGATCCAAGATGCCAGATTCCTAAGAGCTAAAGTAGAAACTCTTGAGAACGGGCTCTGCCAGTGCATCATGCGTATTGTAGGTTTCCCTCCTCGGTTGGCAGGGTGATCAGAGCTATTGGCGACTTTGGACAGAATGATTTTTGATGAACTGGCATTGTCGCCCAGAGATTCTGGTACCCAGGTGTTCCAAGCTTTTGTCATTCCGATCCATGCAGAGGTTTCGGGGACTGCCCGCTTACTGTTATTACCACAGTTTCTACCCCTGTGGCATGGATTCCTCTGTTACAAGAAGCACGTCATAAAGGAGATATCCTCTGGGAGGGCTGCAGACTGTTTTTTTTTTCCAGATTTGTCTTCACAGACCCAGGACCGAAAGAAGCAACTACAGGGGATTAAAAACAGTCTGTTGGAGAAAGGAGTACAGGCACAGTTCCTTTTTCCAGCTCAGCTGCACATTACTTACCTAGAATCAAACGTCTTTATAAATCCTCAGGCTGCTTCTAGTTTCCTAGAAAAACTGAACTCCCAGGCCACTGAAGAGGCCACAGCATCGACTTCAATGGGGACCGTGAATAACACCTGTGCTTTTTCTGTCTATGATGCAGGAAGTTTGCAACCAGCTGAGGGGCTATTAACTCTTTATTTAGCCACGCTTGGCTCTTCATGTTTATTTCACGCACACAGTTTAATTTTCTGAATTATGGTTAATAATCTGTATCATTCAATAGTTTTGTGCATGATATGTTCTCTCCTACTGTGAATGGACAAGCTCCGATTTCTGGTGTATGAGGATACACCGCTCAGTTTGTGAACTACATAATTTGCCTTCAGATAGCCTGACCCCTGCATGGTGCCTCATAGGTCACCTTGATGTGCAAGGTGAACAATTAACATTGAGCTCAGACAATCTTCAATAATCCTGCGTCTTTTTTACAGGTGCACAGCCTTACCACCTTTATGTTTAGTCCTGCGGGTGGAGGGGTTATCCCGCAAATAGATGATAACTGGAACCTTCTGTGGTAAGATTGCCATATCCTACGGCTAGACTCCTCCAAGCCCTTTATAATCCTGGACCTTTAATAGGGAGAAGGCTGATTATCTGAGTGCAGTTTTTTTTTCCATACAGTTAAAAAAAAAATTTAGTCGTTTCCTCCTGGTCACGGTCCAAGGAGCCTCTCTTGGGCATCCAGCCGGATCCTGCCCTGCCTGAAGTTCGCCAGACTGAGCCTCCTCTCTCCTCCCCTCCGTCTCACAGCTGGCACCCCCAGCTTGACCCCTCTGGGTGTACTTGCATACACAGACTCCAGCCGCGGGTGGGGGTCCCTGGTGGAGGAACCTGAAAGGCCAGCCAGGTCAGACCCGGCAGTGGGCATGGTGCCATCACCTACCCCAAGGACGGGTTTTCCTTGTTCTGTGGTCTCCCCCTTGCATGGTGCACGTTCGGCGCACTGGCTCACGGCAACCCCTGCCTCGTCGGCCGCGCTATGTACTGCTCAGCTCACTGCAGTGCCCCAATCTCCACTGGGGCTGCTGGCTCGCTGACCAACCAACCCTCCTACCCAGGGAGGAGAGCTTCACAAGAGAACTCAATCCTCAACCTTCCCCAGTCGACCCCTGGTGCCAGAGTTCGCCTCCCAAACCTGGGTTGCTGGCGATGAGCTGTGGGCGGCGCCCAGCGCCAACCCTCAGTGCCACCGGCCAGCAACCATACAGTTTATTGACTATGTTATGTTGACCAGATGCTGACTAAAGCCTGTTACTGTATATGTACTAATTTTGTTTCACATGCTGTGCATATGCCTGTATTATTATAATCCATAAATAAAAAGTAGAAAAAAAAGAATGTATGGGCCACATCCAGCTGAGCAACTGTACGACTCTCAATAGGCACATGAAAGCTGAAATTGCAGCCAAGAGCACTTTGATTGAGGAATACTGCAGGCCTGTACTCTATTTATTTATTGAAATGTTTCATCAGGAGGGCACAGTGAACAACAAGTTGCTCGTCTCACGGTGCGACCTGGGGGGAGAGAGTACAATGAGGGTGGAACAGCAGAGAATATACAATATTACAAGAAAAAACAGGTTACTCACCTGTAACAGTAGTTGTAGAAGTGGCATCTGTTGTTCATCCACACTTACTGGCATGTCCCTTTCCGTTTTAAGGATTGCCGGAAGTCTTCAAGCTGGCTCCTCCCACCCACCCAGGTGTTATAACCCTCGTATCCGCCCCATGACGCCAGATCATAGCCCACTGGAAGCCAGGTTTGTGCGTCCACGGAGGTCGGGTGAGTCAGTGTGGATGAACAACATATACCACTCCTAGAACTACTGTTACAGGTGAGTAGCCTGTTTTTTCTAGGATCGTGGATATACTGTTCATCCACACTTATTGGCAGACTCCTAGCAGGAGTACAGGAGGGAGGCAAGGTGCACCCCCCCCCCCACTGATACTCACTTGGGAAATAGAGATTGGAGAACTGAGGCCCCAAAACCAGCGTCCCGGCATGACTCAAGGTCGATGTGGTAATGGGTACTGAAGGTGTTTGCCGACTTCCAGGTAGCAGCCCGACAGATTTTCTGGATAGGGATGCCCCTGGAAGCAGCCACCGATGCAGCGGTATGGCAAGTAGAATGAGCTCTTTTCCCTCTGGGAGGCTCCATACCCGCAAACTCATAACACAGACTTATGCAAGATGTAATCCACCTTACAATAGTCCATTTTGCTGCAGGTCTGCCAGAAGTAGCATCAGCGTAGGTGACAAACAGCTGGCGAACCTCTCCCTGGAATTTCCACCGTCCTCTCCTTGTAATAGGAGAGGGCTCGTTTCAGGTCCAGGTTATGGAGCCTGTATTCAGCTTTTGAGGCGTAATCAGGGAAATATACAAGCAGAGGTAACACGTGGTTAAGGTGAAACTCTGACACCACCTTTGAAGGAATATCGGTGGGGTGCAGGACAACCTTGCCCTGTGCAAGACCAGATAAGGGAGTCCACCAAAAGTGCCTGAGCTCTCCTGTCCTTCTGGCAGACGTGACAGCCACCAGGAAGGCCGTCTTCCATGACAAGTGTGACAACACACATTTGTGCACTGGTTCAAATGGCTTGCCCATGAGCTTTGCCAGTACCAGCAGTAGATCCCATGGAGGTGGAGGTTTACGCACCGGAAGGGATATGTGATCCAGGCCTTTGAAAGAGCGCCCGACCACTGTCTCCTGCGCCAATGATGGCTGATCGGCCCGTACCCGGTAAGCAGAGATGGCTGCCAGGTGCACCCTAAGGGTTGATGACCGAAGACCCCCATTAGACAGAGACCAAAGGTAGTCAAGAATGTTAGCCACTGGACAGGACAGAGGTTCCAGGCCCTTGCCCTGACACCAAATGGAAAACCTTTTCCATTTTAAGGCATAACACTTCCTAATCGATTCCTTTCTGGATGCCTCCACCACGGTCATCCTGAGAAAGACCCAAAGCCTGGAACTCTAGCCATTCAGGTACCAGGCTGTGAGGTGCAGGGATTGAAGGTCCAGATAGTATACCTTCCCCTGATTGAGAGAAATCAGATCCGTAAATGCTGGAAGCCGCTCCAGGGGCCTGCAGCTGAGGCTGAGGAGATCTGGATACGAGAACTGCTTGCGGCCAGACTGGGGCTAACAGAATCACCTTTGCTTTGTCCCTCCTCCCTTGAGGAGCACCTTGTGGATCAAGGTAAGTATGAAGAGGCCTAGGGTCCATGGCGCTCGGAAGGCATCCTGCAGTGAGCTCCTAATGGGGTGGGGGTGGGCATGAAACAGCCTCAGCTTGATGTTTTCCTGGAGGTAAATGGATCCACCATTGGTTTGCCCCAGTGGAGAACAGGCTGTAAGCTACCTCTGGATGGAGAGACCGCTAGTGGGATTTCTCGCCCAAGTGGCTGGGAGCATCCGCCAGATGGTTTGAGGCTCCTGCCACATGAATGGCTAGGAGATCCACCTCCAGACGGCTGACGAGGGTTCAGATGTGGAGCACCTCCTTGCAAAGCAGACAGGAGTGCGTGTTGCTCTGTTTGTTGAGGTAGTACATGGTTGTGATATTGTCTGTCTGGACTTGAACCACTTGTCGCTGGAGCTGAGGAGCAAAAGCTGACAGTGCCAGTCTGACTGTTCTGAGCTCCAGTAGGCTGATGTGGTATCGGGACTCCTCGAGGGTCCAAAACCTTTTGTCGCCCATGTGGGATCCCCGGCCCATGAGAGAGGCATCAGTCATGAGGACGGCCATCGGCTCTGGGCAGACAAACAGGATCCCTTCCTGCAACCGGTCTGGGGCGGTCCACCACTGGACAGCATCCCACATCTTCTGGGTTATAGTGATCAGCTGGTTGAAATGACCATAGCACTGTATCCACTGGGCGGCCAACTCCCATTGGAGGGGGTGCATGTGCCACCGGGCAAAATGGACCATGGAGATGCACGTTGCCATGTAACCCAGGAGGCGCAGAAAATCCCGGGCAGAGCACAATTGCCCAACCAGAAATGATTGGGCAAAGGAGGAGAGAACCTCCGCCATGTCAGACGGGAGCCGAGCTCTGGCTTGATGACGGGCAAGCTCTGCCCTGATGAAGCATATCACCTGAGAAGGCATGAGTTCCAACCTGGCCTTGTTGATCAAGAGGCCAAGTTGGGAGCAGGTCTGGAGGGCCAGGTCCCTGGACCTCTCCACCTCCTGCTGGGTGGGACCTGCTAAGAGTCAATCGTCGAGGTAGGGGTAAATTCTGACCCCCCCCCCAAACGCCTGAGATGGGCTGCCACCACTGCAATGCATTTGGTGAAGACCCATGGGGCCGATGACAGGCCAAATGGCATGGCTTAGAACTTGTATGGGGTCCCTTCGGCTCTGAAGCAGAGGAACTGCCAATGAGACTGATGGATTGGGGCGTGAAGAACACATCCTGCAGATCCAATGAACAGAACCATGGCGTTTCACTCCAAGGATGGTATGATCTGGGACAGAGTGACCATCCGAAAGGTGCATGACCTGAGATACTGATTCAGGTCGTGCAAATCTAGAATGGGGGGCCAGCCACCTATCCACTTGGGCACCAGGAAGTACCTCAAGACAAAGCCTTGGTCTGCTGGAGAATCCACTACTGGAGCTACTGCCTCCTTGAAAAGGAGCCGAGTGATATCGTCTTGGAGAGCCGACCGAGTATGGATGGATACTCTTTCCTCCAGAGGGGCGCGGCTCGGCTTGGAGGGTAATGCTCAAATTCCAGAGGCAGTCCCTGACCAACCACTTCCGAAACCCACATGTCCGTGGTGATAACGGATCAGGCGGAAAGAAAGTGGCGGAGCCAGGCCCACATGGGAGGACCCAGAGCTGGCATAACGGGAGAGGGGGTGGCAGCCCCCGCCCCATCACTGAGCAGGCTTGGAGGTGGAGGATCCAGGATCCGAACCTCGAACTCCTTTACAGGCCTGGGAGGCAAGGCAAATTTATTTTACTGATGCCCAATCCCAGGGGTTCTGGGCACCGTACAAACACACAGGAATTTAAAAAATAACATCTTACAATATAATAAACAATCACATGTCCGAATAAGCAATGTCCTGCATATACATAACCACCCTATTTACTTTAAAAAGGGACTGAATCTATGTTCTCATCCAGTACCTGAGAAAGCCTGGCTAAACAGATAACACTTCAGGCGGGCTTTAAATGCCTCCACAGAAGGGGCCTCCCTCACCAATGGTGGAAGTGAATTCCACAGGACAGGGCTGGCAATACTAAAAGCTCCATCGCGGGCAGTTTTCAACCTCGTCCTTGGAATCGCCAGGAGGCCCCTCGTGGAGGATCGCAGGGAGTAGACCGAGGCAGCAGGTTTAAGAAGGTCCACCAGGTAGCAAGGGCCCAGTCCATGTAGGGCCTTAAAGGTGAGCATGACCACCTTAAAAGCACCCTCCATCGAACTGGCAGCCAGTGCAATCCTGCAGCACTGGGGTGACATGACAGTATTTCGACTGTCCAGTCAACAACCTGGCAGCTGTGTTCTGCACCAGCTGCAGTCGATGGAGGGTGCCTCCAGAGACCCCGAGTTAGAGCGCATTACAGTAGTCGCCTAGATGTTACAAATGCATGCACCAAGGTGGGGAGGTCCAGGGTGGAATCAGGTGCTTAATCCTGGCAATGTTTCTCAGATGGAAAAACTAACCCTGACAATGGATGACACTTGATGTTCCATTGTCAAACCGCTGTCCAGCACCACGCCAAGATCGCATATATTAGAGGAGGCCATCCATGGGACAGAACCTAGAACTAGTCCAGTATCTGCCCCAGAGGCCATCCTATCATGCCTCCTGTTTGACTCCACCACCAGTACCTCTGTCTTATCAGGGTTCAGTCACAGCCAGCTAGACGCCATCCAGCCATTGATCTCAGTCAGACAGTTGTTTAATACTTCCACCGCACTGGATGTCCCAAGGGCAAAGGATAAGTACAGCTGAGTATCATCTGCATAACAATGAAACCCCAAGCTGTACTTCCTAATGATCTCACCCAGGGGTAGCATATACATGGCAAACAATATTGGTGACAAGACCGAACCCTGAGGTACCCCACAAGACAGAAGGCTCGGGGACGAGGAGAAATTCCCCATCACCACTGTTTGCCTTCTGTTTGTCAAAAAAGACTCAAACCAGCAGGTGACAGTGCCAGTGAGTCCACAAAAGTCCCTCAGGTGGTCGAGTAACAAATGATGGTCCACCATGTCAAAAGCTGAGGCGAGATAGAGTAAAATGAAAATTGTCCCCTCACCTCGATCCCGCACCCTGGGGAGATCATTATGCACCCAAACGAATGCGGTTTCTGTTGAATGTCCGGCATGAAAACCCAACTGGAGCGGCTCATAGATATCAAATGCCACAAGGAGTCCCCCCAACTGTTGCGCCACAATCTTCTACACAATTTTCCCAGAAATGGCAGGTAGGAGACCGGTCGGTAATTCATCTTGATATCAGGGTCCAATGATGGCTTCTTCAGAAGGAGCCTCACCAGCACCTCCTTCAAGGCATCTGGGAAGCCCCCCCTACAAAGAACACTGGACAATCAAGGCAACATCAGGTCAACAGTGTCGACACATCCCATTAAGAAACCTGTCGGCACCGGGTCCAGCTCACAATATGTGTGCTTCAGTTTTGAGGCCACCTCCATGACATCTGCCACCTCCACTGGTTTAAACTCCCCAACCAGGCAGATGTCTTGTCAACAATCCAGGCGACTCACTGTCGGCCATAACATGGCTCACTGGAGGAATTTCCAGCCTGATGGCGGAAACTCTGTCCAAGAAAAACCAAGTAAACTCATTGCACAAGGCCTCAGAAACCACTTTTTCAGCTGTACACAGGCTGGATGTAATAGCCTGTCCACAGTCCGAAAAAGCATAGCTGGTCGGTTTCTCCTGGCAGCAATCTCCCTGGACAGGAACACTGCCTTCTTCACGGTTGATTGCCCCTGGTACACACTATAGTGTGTATGCAGGGCCAGTGTGTCCACTTCCACTATGGTCCTCCGCCAGCAGCCTAACCTCCCGACCCTTGATCTTCAATGTCTTGAGCTCCCATCAAACCATGTGGACCTCAAGTGAGAAGATCTGGGTTGTACATGTACGTGCAAGGGAGTCAAGTGCCTCAGTCATCTACCTATTACAGGTGGCAACTGCTTCACCCACACCTCCACTGTATGTACTGTCCACACTAGATCTACTTCTGCCAAAACCCTCCGGGTCAAACCCCTCAATGGGTGGTAGCTACCATCTCTGCAAGGGAGGGATCTCAGTGTGGGGTCCTGAGCAAGAACTCCATTGTGCAGTGATCAGACCAAGCATCCAATCAATCCTGAGATTCTCAATCTCAAGCCCCAATGAGAAGACCAGGTCCGGCATGTGGCCACCCAGGTGGGTCATGGTAGTAACTGCTTGCGACAGGCCCAGAGATGTTATCATCTGAAGGAAGTGATAACCCAACCTAGATGACTCGTCGTCCCAAACATTGAAGTCCCCATAATCAAACATCTGAGGGACTCCAATGTTTCACCACTAAGTCACCTACTTCCTGTAGGAACTTCCTGCCATCCCAGGAGGATGGTAAATCAGGAGAATCCTGCAACCTGCGCTTGACTCCCATGAATGCCACACATTCAAAAGAACCGGTGTTCTCACTGGGTGCATGGTGAAGCCTAGTTCAGCTCTAAAACAAATAGCCCCTCCCCGTTCCACTCTGGGGCAGTGTACAATGGAGTACCCAGAGGGGACGGCAGCCCTAACACTGGCCCAGCATCGTCCCTCAACCAGGTTTCCATAATGCAAGCCAGGTTGACCAAAGAAATCAGATCCGCAATAATTGCAGTCTTATTATTGATCGACGTGAGATTGCATAGCACCACCCTCAGGGGATTGGTGGACAATACAGCCCTTTTTGCTGCCTGCCCACTTGGTCTCATGAGAACCCTGGGGACAGGTATTAAACACGTCTGGCATCTCTCCAAGCCCCATCGAATCCCAGGGCGTCTTTTGCACCGACCACCTCTATCCTGCTCCCCTCAACTGTGCACGGGGTTGCCCTGCCAGCTTCTGCCCGAGCGTCTTTTTCTAATTCTGACCTCCCGGCAACGACCAGCTGTAGTACTAGATACCGGGAGGGTGGTGAAGGACTGCAGGTCATAAAGCGGACACCCTATGACCTACTTGCCCACTCTGAATTGCCAGACACCCTCGACACATATTTATCAGTCCTAAAACAAAATATATCTCATCCACTAAATAACTCTTCCCCTTAACCATCCACCCCCCCACACACACACACATTAACACCCAACCCCCTCCTCTCCAATAAAATTAACACTAACAGGAAAAGTTCACCCAACAAGTATAAACAATAGCAATATAATAAATATAGCACCATACAATTATTAATGTACTAAAGATCAACAATTCAATACAGTTCTCAATCAGATTATCACAGTTCAAAATCTCCCTCATTGTTCACACTGTATCACATTCCCAGGGGAATTATACAAACATCTTCAGCTCTTCCAGCTAGTCCAAAGTTGCTCCAAACTCTTTACAGAGATAATTCTCACCTCTCACCCCCCGCCAGCACACCACTGCAGCTTCAAACTCTTCCCCTAGGCCACAGGCACAGACATCAAACTCCTACTTGCGGGAGTCAGACGAGGTTCTCCAGGGGGTGTAGCGGAGCTCCCACCTCCTACCAATCGGTCACCTCCACAGCTCAATTGGCACTTCAGAGCTCAGGATGGCAATTGCCTGTCATCTTTTACCTCCTCGAGCTGTCGTGTGCGCCAGCAGCGGCACCGGGCTTCTCCCAAGTCATCAACCACTGGGAAGAAACAATCAAATGGCCCACTCACAGTCCAACTATATTCTCAAGGGAGTGCTTTCCGGGATGGCAAAATTCCAAATTTTCTCCCTGCTCCAGCAAACTCTCACTATTGCTGGGGCTGTCCAATGGGAGCAAACAATAGTGCAGACTTACCCATTCCGGTCCCACAAAGTTTATTGACACTGCTCTCACCAGTGTCCGAGCAGTCCAGTCAATCTTCACACAGAGACACCCCCGTAGGAACAACAGCCACAAACAGACCAATGAATCTGTCCCGACTTTGGCCCACAAAAATGAACTATCGACCCAACACTCCTCCAAATCTTTTGTCGAAGAGAAGGGCCCATTTCACAGCACTTCAGGCCCTCCTACACACAGTCTCACTAGAAAACCAATCCTCCAGACATTAACGAGGCAAAAAAGACCTCCACAAAGCCACCATTCGGATCAATCACTAGCAGCAAACATCAGCTTCATTCCTTCATGCGGGAATGGATAATCCACACAGCGCCGCTCCGAAAGGCGGCTCCTTATCCGCCACTTGCCAGAAGCTCCTCTCCACTCCCCAGAGAATCAGATTAGCACTTTTCCTAAACTTAAAAAAAAAAAGAAAACCGACTCCTAACCTTTCTCACTTCGCCTAATTCATCTAACACAAACGCCCTACACCTTGCAACCTAACTCAGTTACAATAATGCTAAAATTTTTTGGGCAAAACAGTTAAAACAAAGTAATTACTACAGCACTAGTCTGATGGTTGGCCCTGCATGGCCATCATCTTTATCTTGGAATGACGCTTGCCGGGGGCGCTAAGCTTGAGCCTGCTGCTACTGTTGCTGCTGTCCTCCTTGAAAGAAGGGTTGCTGGGCCGCAGAGGGAGAGTGCCGAAAAGGCTTCTTCTTTTGCTGTTTCTTGCTTGAAAAACCTTTAGCATAAGTATCATCCAAGGTGGCACTGGACTGCTCAATATGTTGAAGATGACCAGCCACACCTAGGCCGAAAAGGTCGGTGCCCAGGAAAGGAACATCTGCTAGTTTGTGCTGAGCATCTGCCTGGAAAGAGGAGAGTCTCAGCCAAGCCCTGCGACGAGAGGCAACTGCGGCTGCCATCAAGCGGGCACAAGAAAGGAAAATTACGTACCTACCGTAATTCTTGATCTTCTTGGACGAGTCTCCACCACTCATTCACACTAGTGGGATTGGCGCCGGAGGCACTAAGACCCATCGGGAGCAAACTTTTTGCTGGAGGGTCGGCGCGAGAGACAGCGCCGCGAGACACGGTGCCGCGAGCAGCGGCTCGAGCGGTAATGACCATCTCGGCGACGACCCTCCAACCGCCTCAGTACCTTTTTTACCAAGGAGGTGCAGCGCAACTAACGTAAAGAGTAAACCCAACATTAAAAAACGGACATAAGATAGTCCGATGACCCGTAAGAAGGGTCAGCAAAGAAGTCCTCACGGCCTAAAGATTTGAGGAGTGAAGACCAATACAGCGGTGAGCTCGGGGATGGAGGGTGGGCGTGTGAATGAGTGGTGGAGACTCATTCCAAGAAGATCCAGAATTACGGTGAGTACGTGAATTTTCCTATCTTCCTGGACATAAGTCTCCACCACTCATTCTACTAGTGGAGAGTACTGCTGATAATCCCCAAAGGGCAGCAGGAGAGCCAGAGCTCACGCGTCTAAGATAGAAGCCCATTAAGGATAGTTCTGCCGAATGCGGAATGTCGCCAGCATGAACATCCAGTGCATAGTGCTTAACGAAGGTATGCACTGAGCTCCAGGTGAGCGTGTACATATCTGCAATTGGAACATTGCGACTTCCGCTAGGGATGCTGCTGACCGCCTAGTAGAGTGAGCGACACTCTACCTTCTAATTTAACTTGAGCCATGGAATAGCAATGACTAAGGCATGCCACTAACCATGAAGAGATGCATCTAATAGCGACAGGTTGACCCAGCCGGTGTCGCTGAAAAGAAACGAACAGTTGCTGAGTCTTCTGAACATCCTTGGTTCTATCTAAATAGAACCGCAGGCTCTCTTAACATCCAAGGAATGAAGAGCTCGTTCCCCTTCATTCTGGAAATTAGCGAAGTAAGCGGGAAGTACCAGAGGTTGGTTTAGATGGAATTCTGACACAACCTTGGGAAGAAATTTAGGATGAGTACGGAGAACTACGTTGTCTTTATGGAATACAGTATACGGAGGGTCCGTAACCAGGGCATGTATCTCAGAGACCCTGCGGGCTGAGGTAATGGCCACCAGGAAAGCAGTCTTCCAGGTAAGAAATTTTAGCTCACAGGTAGCTAAGGGTTGAAGCTTCCGAGTGAGCATGTCCAGCACCAGGTTAATGTCCCAGGCTGCAACTGACGCTTACAGGGGTCTGGTATGGAGAACTCCTTAAGAAATCTCTTCACTATAGGTAACTGAGCCAGAGTTAAGGAAGAAACCGCTCATGGAACGCTGAGATGGCACTAAGGTGAACTTTAACTGTGGAGTACTGAAGACCTAAGTTTGACAGGTCCAAAAGATACTCCAGAACCTTGCCAGGAGGACAGGAAAAGGGATTCCAAGAGGATTTTGCACACTAGAGAGAAAAACGCTTCCATTTGGAAGCGACTGCTGGGTGGCTGGCTTCCGAGCAGCCAGAAGGATGTCTGAGACTCTACGAGAGACGTTGAACCGATCACTTCTATCTCTTCAGGGCCAAGCATGAAGGTGAAGTGATTTCAGGTTGGGATGGACCAACGAACCCTGAGTCAAAAGACTGATTTGCAAAGGAAGTGGTCTTGAGAGGCTGCCAACATACTGTTGAGTAGAGGAAACATAGTTGCCGAGGCCAGGAAGGAGCAATGAGAATCATCTTGGTCCCTGAGACTCGAACTTGAGGAGTACTCTCTGGATTAGAGGAAGCGTGAAAGGCGAAGAAAGCGTTTTGTCCACCGCAGCCTGAACGCATCCTGACAGAAAATGCCAGGCCCTGGATTTCTGGAGCAGAAGAGAGGCAGTTTTATGCTGGGGATGCAAAAGGTCCAGGTCTGGAGTCCCCCACTCTTTGAACAGGGACCGAGCTATGGCTGGATCGAGAGACCACTCGTGAGGGTCTGCCTCCGTTCTGCTGAGGTGATCTGCTAGGTCGTTTTGTATACCTGGCAGATAAACCGCTTGAATCAGAGACTTGTGCTCCAAGCACCACTCCCACACCCTCATTGCTTCCCTGCAAAGGGGTAAGAATGAGCACCGCCTTGCTTGTTGATGTAATACATCACTGCTTTGTTGTCCGCTTGAAGGAGAATGTTCTTGTGACAAAGGACATCCTTCAGAGCTCGGATTGCATAAGGGACCGCCTCATCTCCAGGACATTTATGTGGAGATGAGTTTCAACTGAGTCCATACACCTTGAGTGTGGAGGGAGAGACAGTGGCTCCCCATCCCATTAGCGATGCTGCCTGTGGTGATGGAGATCTGATGATCCGGGGAGCAAAGGGAATCCTTCCAGGAGATTGTCTCTTGAGACCACCAGGTGAGAGACCTTCAAGGGCCCGCCACCTTGATGGGATAAGACTGGGGTGAGAGGTCGGGGACCACTGAGTGGAGAGCATCCATTGGGTGGTTCTCATGTGCAGTCGGGCCAGGGGGACAGTGAAGACCAAGGACGCCATGAGACCCAACATGCGTTGCATCGAGAGAGCTGTAACCGATTGGTTCTCCCTGATGTAACGGGCCATTCGAAGGATGTCGAGTCTTCTGTCCTCTGGAAGGAAAGCCTTCGCTGAAGAGGTGTCTAGAAGCGTCCCTATGAACAGGAGCCTCTGGGAGGGTTGCAGTTGAGATTTTTTCAAATTCAGCAGAACTCCCATGGACGTGAGAAGACGAGAAGTCGTTTGCACGGCTTCCAAAGTCCCTTGGACGGAAGGGCCTGCTAGAAGCCAATCGTCCAGGTAGGGAAACACTCGGAGTCCGACTTTCCTGAGATGCGCCGAGAGAACTGCACAACACTTTGTAAAAACTCGCAGCGCCGAGGATAGCCCAAAGGGCAGGACTCTGAACTGATAATGCTGACCCAAAGCTACAAACCTGAGGAACTTGCGGTGGGTCGGGTGGACGAGGATATGCTGGTAAGCATCCTGCATATCCAGAGAGGCCAGCCAGTCGTGCTGATGCAGCAAGGGTAACAGGGTACCTAGGAAATCTTGAATTTCTCCCTGGGGAGGAATCTGTTTAACTTTCTGAGGTCTAGAATGGGGCGCATCCCCCCAGATTTCTTTGGAACCAGAAAGTAATGGGAGTAGAACCCTGTGTTTCGCAGATGCCGGGGCACCAGTTCTATTGCCCTGTTGTTCAGAAGGCCCTGGATCTCCGCGTGAGGAGGTCTGACTGAAGACCGACAACCTGGGTTGTCGCCTGGGAGGACAATTCGGGGTTTCAAGAAATTGAGAGAATAACCTCACGAATTATCCGAAGGACCCATTTGTCCGGGTTATGGACTTCCACTGGTTGTAGAAGTACATCAGGCGACCTCCCACTGGAGGAGAAAGTTCCACCTCGGGCAGAGTGGATGGAACTTGGGCCAACGACTCATAAGGTAGCGCTGGGAGCTTTAGGCCCCGCGCTTTCTGCGCCTTCTTTTGAGGTTGGGCAGGTTGGCTTTATGGAAGCTTCCACCTCTGCCTCGAAAGGACTGACGACTATGAAACTGACGCCTGTTCACATGCCCCGAGAGGGGCAGGCGGAGGTCTGGCCAACTTAATGGCTGATCTAGTCTTCTGAGGCCTCTAAGGCTTGCTGCACCTGAGGGCCAAAAAGAAAGGAGCCATCAAAGGCAGCGCCATCACCTGCTGCTGAGCATCATTCGTGAAGCCAGAAGTACGAGCCAGGAATGGCGCCGAGTACAAATCCCGCTGCTGCTGAGCGAGAAGCAGTGTCGAAAGCGTCCATGGCGGCTTTGACCTGTTGGTTATTGACTCAATACTCTAATAACGGTCAGAAGAAGCTCTGACTTGAATCAATCTGGAAGAGCTTCAACCATTCTTTTCATAGAGTGCCACAGGATATACTCATACTGAGAAAAATAGCCTTGATAACTGGCAACACGCATACTTAGAGTGGAGGCAGCAAAGACTCTCTTACCTAATGTATCAATCTTATGAGACTCTTTGTTAATAGGTCGAGCTGTAGTAGTTTGAGGAAGAACGACCTTGTCATTCTCTGCCAGGACTACAATAGGATCCGCAAAGGCTTGGGATGCCAAATGGGACGATCCTTGGGAGCTGAATACTTTTATCAATGGATTTAGCCACTGAGGGAATAAGAGCAGGATTATTCCATACCATTTGAGACAGCGCTCTCAAGGAAGGCTGGATTGGAGGAGTCAAACGAGGGATCTCTAGCATGAAGATACTGGAGTCTTAATATCTTCCCAGGATCGATGTCTGTAGTCTGGAGAGAAAGAGTGGATCCCAGGTTCTTCAACAGAGACTTAAAGGACAGGTCCTCGACCACAGGCTCTGTAGCAAAGAAAGATCCTGTTTCCTCCACTTCATCACCCAACCGAAGGTCTGGGTCAGGCTCAACATCATCTCCTGATGGTCCAGAAAGGACTGTTTGGACAGGAAAGGAGTGAAAATTAGGAGAGGAGGAAATAGCAGAAAAACAAGGAGAGTCCCCAAGGGCTGCCGGTGCCGAGACGGCAAAACGGGCTGAAGACGGTACCGAGGAGGCGTGATGCGTATCAAGAGTACTGGCCCCGCAGCGCCGGCGGCGCCAAGACGACTATTATCGCGCTGGCGCGGCCGACGACGGGAATACACACGGCGCCGCAAACGGCGCCCGGACGACGCTGGAGCAGGCGAGCGGACGACGCCAACGGGCGCCGCCCTATCCAACGACCACTGGCGGCGCCGCGGACGGCGCCAGCAAGACCCAGCGGATCAAACGGCGCCGACAAGCCAACAGACCCTGCCGAAGGCGCTGGAAAAGCCTCAGGAACCTGGAAAGCTAGAGAAGGAAAAGAACCAGGATAAGGGCATCGGTGAGGCCCCCTGCGCCGCAGCCATGTGAGGGGGGGAACACCTAAGCACGGAGTCGCTGGCACCGAAGAAGGCGCCACGCGACTAGGAAGGTCCAACCGCCCTACCTGATCACCGGAGGGGCCCGAGGGCTCCGAGGCAACCGAGCCAGGCAGAAGAACCAACCTCCGAGCCCATTGCTCCATAAGAGCGGCCCACTGATGAAACTGCTCATCTGGAGTCCTACCTATAGGCGGGGAGGGACTCCGATGTCGAGGACGACGATTACGGAAGTTGGCGATCCAAGAAGGAGACGGCAACAGCAACGATAACCGGCGTCGACACGCCAGACATACCAGAGGGCGACTCGGTGATGCTTTTTTGACCTGTGGGCGCAAGAAGAGCTCGACGCCTAACGGTGCCGGAATGCGATCGCTATTTTTATGCCGCGGGGCACCGCCCATCCCCCGGCATCGGACTGACCGTTGTCGAACCCCGCTGAGGAGAAGGAGGCTGACAGGATCCAGCCCGCTGACTGAACAGCTTTCATAAGAGTCTCCCTACCGCTCCACCTGACTCACCATGGTCGACTCGTCCAGTAGGCCGAGACTTCTTCAAGTAAAATTTAATATTAGAAAAATTTAACGAAAAATAGAATAAAATTAAGGATACTACTTATCGAGATAAAGTTACAAAACAAACTGAAAACTATGCGCTAGTTTGAAGTTTGACTCCGACAAGCGGCGGCGTCGTCACTGAAGCGCACTTTCGGCGGCGGGAAAAAGGAACTGAGGCGGTTGGAGGGTCGCCGCCGAGATGGTCACTACCGCTCGAGCCGCTGCTCGCGGCACCGTGTCTCGCGGCGCTGTCTCTCGCGCCGACCCTCCAGCAAAAAGTTTGCTCCCGATGGGTCTTAGTGCCTCCGGCGCCAATCCCACTAGTGTGAATGAGTGGTGGAGACTTATGTCCAGGAAGATTCCCCAATGTCCAGGGTTGTCTGAAGCTGCTGTTTGGCAACAGCCCGGCCCTGATCCTGGACCTGCTTGACCATGGTCTGCATGTCTGCTGGGAGGTGTGGGAGGACTTCATCCCAACACCCCAAGAGGGCATGGGAGAGGTGTACCATGACGACGGCTGAACTTGCCTAACAAAGGCATAATGATGAGGCCGCATAGACCTTTCGAGACGAATGATCCAAGAGTTTGGATTCTTTTTCGGGAGGTCGGTCAGTGTCGGCAGAACTGCCAGTACGTCTGAACACAGAGGCGGTCGCCAGGCTCTTGGCTGAAGGGTGCTCTGTGAACCCTGCAAGGGACCCCATGAGCACTGCATACTATGCGGCTATGTGGGCAGATGGAGCTGCCAAAGTTCTAGAGCTGAGCCAACTATGGCCTCAACCACAGGAAAGGCCTCAGTCGGGGTATCCCCTCTTTGGAGAATGTTCGTGAGAGGGTACTCCACTTTTTTCTGGATAGGTTCCAGGGGCATCCCTGTAGATTCACAGATGAGGAGAAGAATGCTCTGAAAAGATGAAGGACCAACCTTCGTCTCTATCACACTAGCCAATTCGTCATCCCCAGGATGAGAATGCAGGCCAGCCTCCTCCGAATATTTTTTTTTTTTTTTTTGTAATTAGTTGTTTAACCAGGAGTAGCACACTAAGCTGAAAGCTTTTTTACAGGAGCGACCTGGAAGCACAGAGAAGTTAAGTGACTTGCTTGAGGGTTAAGCAGTATGCAAGTGGAAGCTGTGGGATTCAAACCCAGGTCTGGTCTGCTGGATATCACCAGATTTGCAGCTCACAGCCTTAAACCACTGGCGCTATACTGCCTCCTCTGATACAACGGTTGATCTTCCAGGTCACCTTTCACCCACTGAGGGTGATCCGAGGTGACAGTGACCAAGAGATGCCAGGGAAGCCTGGTGTCTGGTCGATCTCCCTTGGAAAGATCCCCTCCCACAGGCTGCTTGGGTGGCGGTTCCACCAGGATCGGTAGACAGACTGGTAAAGGCCAAACTGGAGGTTTCGCCGGCTCTGCTTGCAGGGGAACTGACTTAATCGGCTCTGAAGGAGTCAGCTTCGGCCTGGGAGGCGAGAGCCAGGTAATGGCCGGGGTCGGCTTATGCCCGGACAGAATTAGCTGTTGCCACGAGGACCTTGTAGCGCCGTAGTTTCCACCGGAGCCTCTCCTCATCTGAGGAGGACGAGGACGACCAAAGGCGTTCTCTCTTCTTAGAGTGTTTGTGGCTCTTCAGTGGCCTGTCAGTCAAGGGGTCCTGGACCTTGATCGAGATCGGGTAGGCCAACTCCGTCGATTGGGAGACACCGCGGGACAGGTGTCTTCCGGGTCGGGGACTGCTTCCGACGGGATTCCCAGTGGTGATCTCGACCAAATTCGAGATTGCCAGTTCCTTGGACGAGGATCTCCGATCCCAAGAACGCTTCGCCTTTGATCCCGGGTCCTTTTCCGCCACGGACCGACAGGAATGCATGCCACAGGACCCTCCCTTACTAGGAGAGACTAGCACAACTCTTGGAAAGAACCCGAGAAGGTGGAGCCCAGGTTAAGTGGAACAGAGAAGACCCGAGAGGAATCTCGATCTCGAGTCGCTTCCTCCTCGAAGGTCTGCATATCGCTCCAATTGCTCGACAGATCCCGCAGCCACGGAAACTGCCCACCGAGCCTCCTCTGATTTCCTGGAGTGTTCCATTTTTCTGGCCTCCCCAACTTCAGGCATGCGAGACGGTCATCGAGGACATTAGGGTGAAATGCAAGGCAGAAGTCGCTCTTTGAGGTGTCATGGCCACTCAAGCAGCAGATGCAAGCAGTGTGGGGATCGGTGTGCGACATTTTCTGGCTGACGAACACCAGCGAAATCGGGGAAGACTTGTCTTCCATAATCAAAGAAGAGTCGTGGTCACTAATGCGAACTAGACTTAACTGAAGAACCAAAGGTTTAGGAAGCCAGGGCCTACAACGCAGAAACACGTATGGAGGCAACCTGAATCTTCCAGTGGAAAGGAAAATCTGGCATCATGGGGCAGAGCCGAGGGTTATACCACCTGGGTGGGTGGGAGGAGCCAGCTTGAAGACTTCTCACGATCCTTAAAGGAGAAAGGGACATGCCAATAAGGTGAATGAACAACATATCCACAATCCTAGAACAGTATTTATAGTTGGAAAACAGGTAGTATAGAGGTGGACAACAATTGCATTCGATATATAGGTAGTAGTTGGTGGACATCATAGTTATACATTAAGGGTGCAAAGGAAGGGCACACGAGGAGGCAAATATAACAGAACATTACAGGTAGAGAAAACAGATTATTCAATTTAACTGAGCTGGTATACAGGTAATACAGACAGTACAATAATGCAACAAGTGCCAAGTAGTTTCAAGTGCTAATAGGTTCAGAGGTGGACAGAAGTGCGAGGAACAGCAGATACTCAATAACCTGGTTAACTGGACAGGTAAATGGGTCCAAGTGATGAAAAGCAGCCTTTGATCTGGTGAAAGCTTTCTGGCAGCCACCTTGGGAAACCCCAAACCTGGCAATGGCTATGTTTTCAGGAGCCATGCATGAAGATGAAGAGAACCAAGTCAGGATGGACCAGGGTTCCTGTTTCTGTGACAGTAGACCCTTGCACAGGGTAGAGGCACTGGTGGTTCCACGATCAGCTGTTGTAGCAGGGAAAACCAGATCTATAAAGGCCATAGGGAAGCAATGAGAATCAGAGTTGCCCCCTCCATTAGTAATGGACACTGATCAAAAGGTGGCAAATGCATTTAATGAATTTTTCACGGACATGAGCCAATATAAGAATCAAAGAAGCTTAAATTCCCAGAACTTAGGTACAAAAGACTGTAATTATTATATAAGTTCATCACCATTGGAAAATGTTGGAAACCAGCAAACTTTTTCGTTCATGAAAGTACAAGAAGTAGTAGTACATGATCTGCTGGTTTCATTAAATGAGACTAAGGGTTCAGGGGATGATGAGTTGCCGCTGAGATTCTTAAAGACAGCTGCTGGGCTTCTGACTGAACCAGTGACCTATTTGTTTAATTTATCATTATGTACCAATCAAATTCCAGACATTTGGAAGACCGCTATAATTTCCGGTCATAGTCTGGTGACAAGTACAAGATTACCAATGATAGACCAATATCTGTTCTAGCAGCCTTAGCTAAATTGTTGGAAAAAGTTGCTACAAAATAACTAACCGATTATTTAGAAAAAAACTGTCTGTTAAGCGAAAACCAGTATGGGTTCAGAAGGGGGTACAGCATATCGACAAGCCTTGGCCAGGTTAACTAGTGACATCTATAATAAAACGGATAAGTGTTTGTTAACTGGTGGCTTTTTTTATTGACCTGACCAAGGCCTTCGATCTGGTGAACCACCCTTCTGATATCCAAACTGAAGCATTTGGGGATACAGGATTATGCAATCCCTTGGTTTGAGCACTATCTGTCTGGAAGAAGGCAGCAGGTGAAGGTTGGTTCCGTAGTATCTTCTCTGAGAAGTGTTCAAACAGGTGTTCCCCAAGGCTCAGTTCTTGGTCCACTCCTGTCTTCTGTCTTTATAATGATTTACCAACTATTCTTAATAAGACATCAATTATTATGTATGCTGATGATACAGTAATCTAATGTGAAGGCAGATCAGGAGAGGACCTAGAAGAAAAACTGCAACCTATTTACTGGAATCTTCAAAGGTGGTTTGCTGATAAAATCTTATTTAACGAAAAGAAAACAGTCACAATGATTTTTGGTCTTGCGTGTAGACTTGAGGGTAATACCCTGAATATTGTGGGAAGGCATGGTGTTATGTTACAGCAGGTTAGGACATTTAATTATTTAGGACTAATGTTAGTAGTCTAACTCTAAACGAGCATGTATCTAAAATGACATAAAAAGTTGACAAAAAATGTGGGTTTCTTTATAGAAATAAAAATTGTCTGATTGCACATGTTAAAAAAATAGCTAATCAAGTTCTGCTGCCAGTTTTAGAATACAACAGTATTCTTTTAATTAATGTTCCGAGACTTTAACTCATAAATACACAGTGACATTCAATAACACAGAGGTTCACTACAGGACTTCTAAATAAAAGGCATATCACTGCAATTTGTATTATTCTTTGGGACCTTATTGCCAAAGCAGAGAATTATTAAAACAGCATATATGCTGCTTCATAATCTATGTCATACTCAGTTTCCTTTAGTGTTAGCAAATCAATTTCAACGTACAAATTCTACTCTAGTACTGAGGGCTTCACAGGTAAAATTATATTTTAAAAATAAAATTAATACAAAACTTGCAGAGCGTTCTATAATAAACTACGGCCCTAAAATGATAAACAATCTAATGCATATGAACTTGGACATTGATAGTACTAGACCTGTATTAAAGCAAGACTTTAGAGAGCTATCTGGTTGCAGTATCCAGATGTACAGTAAGTGTGTAGGGGGGACATGATGAAATTTGAACAATGAATTTATATTATTTATTAGAGTTGTGTGAATTATGTGATTTGTATAGTGTGTGGTACAGAAGTGTGATACTATAAATATTTTTAGTGATTTTATGTTAATTGTTATTTTGTTATGTTTGTATTTTTGTTACCCCCTCCCCCAGGTGTGGTTGAAAAAGGGTCCTTGGATCCAATCCACTTTCCTGGTGAAATAAATAAAATAAAAAATAAAAAAGTAAAAATTTGGAGCTTGAGTAGTAACCTCTGCATTAGAGGGAAGGCATAAAGGAACATCCCTTCCAAAAGACGGACAATGTGTCTCACCAGAAAACTCCAGGTCCTGGAGACAGCAAAAGAAAGCGACAGTTCTGCACTGTGTGGTGACATAAAAGGTCCAACTCTGATGACCCCATCTGTCGAACAGGTCTTCAACCACAGAGGTAAGCAGTTCCACTTGTGTCTCCTGGATTGGGACCTACTGAGCCTGTCTGCTAAGATGTTTGGGATGCCTGGAACATGTATGCCTGACAGTTCTAGACTGTGTTCCATAGCCCAATACCAGACTCTCATCGCTTCCTGCACAGGGGCTTGTTGATGTAATGCACCACACTGATGTTGTCTGTCTGTAGTAGCAGAGGACCCGGGGACAAATAAGCCTGAAAGGCTTGTAGCCCATAAAGGACAGCTAACATCTCTGGAACATTTATATATAAGGTGCTCTCCACTGGGGTCCATCTACCTGCATCTGATGGGACCCCAAGTGTGCACCCCAGCCCATCCATGAGGCATCTGTTAAAATCTGGTGAGGGGAGGGAATCAGGAAGAGAATTCCCTTTAAGAGATTACTGGGTTCCATCCACCACTTGAGCACTTTGTGTCCAGGAGAAGTTACTAGAACCCGTTGTTCTAGATCGTCTGTGAGCTAGTCCCATTGGACTCTTAGGGTCCACTGAGGGATCTTTACATGCAACCTGGCCAAAGGTACTGTGACAATGGCTGCTGCCATAAGGCTCAGGAGCCGAAGGAATGTCTTGGCTGAGACATACCAGCTGTCATGGGGCAATCAGTCATTTGGCCCTGTCCAGAGGGAGGAAGGAAGGAAGGCTGAACCCTGAGCTGTATCCAAGACTGCTCCTATCCACTGCAGGCATTGACAAGCTGTTAAGACAGACTTGAGTATGCTGACAATGACTCCCTGAGCATTGAACATCGGCCTTGTTTGAGCTAACATAGAAACATAGAATTTGACGGCAGATAAGGACCGCTTGGCCCACCCAGTCTGCCCATTTCCCTACCTAATGGATAAGCTGCAGATCCTAGTTAACCAGCAGCCTACTTCTTTCTACCCTCACCACCTAGAATTGCCTTATGACTGTCCCATGCATGCTTGAATTCAACCACTGTTTTTGACTCCACAATCTCCTCCGGAAGGCCATTCCATGCATCCAGAACCCTCTCTGTGAAAAAACACTTCCTTACATTACCTCTGAGCCACCCCTCCTCTGTCTTCAAATTGTGCCCCCTTGTTCTTGCACACCTCTTTTTTTGAAAGAAGCTACCCTCTTGGACTTTGTTGATTGCCTTGAGGTACTTGAAAGTTTCTATCATGTCCCCTCTCCCTCCTTTCCTCGAGGCTATACATTAAGCTCCTTTAGTCTCTTCACATGTCTTCTGGTGCAGACCCTGCACCACTTTAGTTGCCCTCCCTGGACAGCTTCCATCTTGTCTATGTCCTTAGGAGATTGGGTCTCCAGAACTGCACACAGTACTCCAGATGGGGTCTCACCAGCTGTCTGTACAGAGGGATAACAACTTCCTGTTTTCTACTGGTGATGCCTCTCCCTATGCATCCCAGTATCCCCCAGCCCCCTTACTGCCCTCTCACATTGCTTGCCCACCTTTAAGTCATCTGATATGATTACCCCCAGGTCCCTTTCCATTTTTGTTGTTGTTAGTATCTCACCCTCATTGTGTACTCTTCCCTGGGTTTTGTTTCCAGGTGCATTACCTTGCACTTCTTAGCACTGAATCTAAGCTGCCATACATTTGACCATTCCTCTAACCTTGCCAAGTCCCTCTCATCCTTTCCACCCCACCTTGTGCATCAACTCTGTTGCAGATCTTTGTGTCATCTGCAAAGAGACATACTTTTCCTTCCAGTCCCTCTGCAATGTCGCTTATAAAGACATTGAAGAGGACCGGTCCTAATACTGAACCCTGCGGTACCCTACTAGTAACCCCCCTTTCTTCAGAGTGGACTCCATTTACTGTTACTCTCTGTGTCCTAATCTCCAGCCAATTCTTTACCCAGGCTATCATCTTGGGACCCACTCCCAGGCTGGCTAACTTGTATATTAATCTTTTGTGTGGGACTGAGTCAAATGCCTTGCTAAAATCTAGGTAGGCCATGTCCACAGCCCCGCCCTGATCTACTACTTTGGTCACTCAGTCAAAGAAATCTATTAGATTCGTCTGGCATGACCTTTCTGCTGTGAATCCATGTTGCCTTGGGTCCTGTGCCCCTCTGGCCTCTAGGTACTGACAATTCTTTCCTTCAGAAGTGATTCCATCATTTTCCCTATCACTGAGGTTAAACTAACAGGTCTGTAGTTTTCTGCTTCAGCCCTGCTCCACTTTTGTGAAGGGGAATCACATCTGCCCTCCTCCAGTCCTCAGGTACCACCCCATCCTCCCATGATTCATAAAGAGTGTAGTCGGTGGTGTCTCTAGTTCTATCCTTAGTTCTTTTAGAATTCTGGGATGAATCCCATCAGGCCCCATTGCTTTGTCCACCTTCAGTTTTAAGAGTTCTTTCAGAACCCTTTCTTCTGTAAATGGGCTGGTATCAACTTCTGTATCCAGAGTGTTTCTATTGTTTGTTTTAGGTACCTCCTCTTCATTTGTAAATACTGAGCAAAATATTTGTTTAGTATCTCGGCCTTTTCACCATCACCCTCTGCCCAACCTCCCTTTATTAAGCCTCACCATCCCTCCCTTAGTCTTCCTTCGCTCCCTGATGTACCTAAAAAAGGTTTTATCCCCCTTCTTAATTGAGTTGGCTATCTTTCCTCGGTTCGGCCTTTGCTGTTCTGACTGCCTTCCTAGCTTCCTTTGCTTTAACTGACACAATTCTCTGTCCTGCTCCTTCTGTGATTCCTTGTACTTTCTGAATGCTTTCTTTTCTCTTGAACCTTCACTGCCACCTCCTTTGAGAACCATAGTGGTTTCTTACATCGTTTTGTTTTATTTGTTTCACACAAAGGCTTGTTACCTCTGTGATGGCAGTTTTTATTATTCCCCATTGTTCTTCCACCCCTCCTTCCTGCCAATTTGCTAGTGCATTCCTTAGGCACTCACCCATTTTGGCAAAGTCAGCCCTCCTGAAGTCCAGTACTTTTGCCTTTGTATGGCTTGACTCTATTGCTGTGTTTATTGAGAACCATACTGTTCTATGGTCACTAGTTTCCAGATGGCTACCCACTTCTACATCTGTGATCCTCTCCATCTCCTAAGGTGTGCAGGAGCTGATCCTTGAGTGGGCTTTCAATAGCCAGTCATCCAGGTGGGGAAAGACACAGAGGGGAATTCATCTTTATGTGGAAGCATCAATAAATCAGCTTTTTAGCCTAGTGTAGCGCTGCATTTTCTTGTTGATTCTGGTCGCTTGCTATCTTGCAGCAGCTCCACATTCAGTCAGTAGCGCACAAGCCGGTGTTTTTTGGGGAAAGGCAAAGAGACCTTCCCTGCAAAGGGCTGCTGCCATCACTGTCAAGCATTTGGTAAGGACCCATGGCACAGCGAACAAGCCAAAGGGCAATACCCTGAATTGGTAGTGTTCACCCTGGTATAGGAACCTCAAATACTTTCTGTGGGGTTTGCGAATTTTAGTATGAAGGTAGGCATCCTTCATGTCGAAGGAACAGATCCACTCCCCTGCTTTCAGCAATGGGAGCAGGCCTTCAGGGCGACCATTCTGAACTTTGTATAATCTATAAAAAGTTCATGTCCCCGTGATCTGGAATAGACCACAGGTCTCCTGTCCATTTCAGGACTAGAAAGTAGTAAACAGAATCCTGTGTTTCTCTGTTCGAAGGATACAGGCTCTATGGCGTTCTTTTGGAGCAAAGTCTGAACTTCCTCCAAGAGCGAGGAAGGTGGTCTAGAGGCTAGTGAGTTGGTACCACAGAGTATGACCTTGTACTATGATTTCCAGAACACAGGCATCTGATGTCACCTCCTTCCACTGGGTTAAGTGAAGGAGAGAAGACCCCTACAACCACTCCTGGAGGTAATGGTGATGAGGGTGTACAAGGAGTCTGACAGAGCTAGTTGTGGTGGCACCTGCTGCACCACCACCACCTCTAGGGGCTTTTGTATGTGCACGTGGAGTGGTGCCTGGGGTAGGCAAGGCTCCAGCTCAATTGCCCTTACCTTGCTGTCTGGTGGCTGGACAGTGTCTAGTACCAGTTGGACAAAAGATACTCTTCACGTGCCCCTTGACTGGGTATGGTAGACAGAGTGCACAAACTTCAGGGTCCTGCCTGAGGCCTGAAGGTTAGAAAGAATGTCTTGGACATCAGAACCACATAGTTTATATCCTCTAAAGGGGGCATTTAGAATGGACTGTTGTACATCATTTGCAAACCTTATCACACTGAGCCAGCAGTACCTCCTTAAGCAGATGCCTGAGGCAATAGCCCTGGGAGAAACATATGAAACATCATAGTTCATGCGAGCAAATGCTTCCCACATCAACCCCAGCTGTGAAAGCCTTAAGGAGCTCTTGTTTGAGGGTACCCTCTGGCAAAGATTTTGCAGCTGCCTTGGTCTTTCTACAGAGTATGTTTTGGTATTTAACCATGTGGGCCTGATAGTTAGCATTCCTAAGGCCCAGGGAAGCTGAAGCAAAAGTAATCTTGCCTAGCACATCCAACTCTCTGGACTCTATCAGGAGGGAGGGAGCTCAGGTGTTCAGGTGCCCTTGACCTATCATGGGCAGCATTAATAACCACAGAGACGGCCTCAGACTGGGTGGAAAAAAGGGCTTCCCAGAAGAAGTCATGTACATTTTGTCCACTTTCCTGATATGGCTAGGATGACATCTGGCCTGTACCAGACAGCAAAGGTAGCATCTTCTAGGGCAGGGAGGAGATGCTGTACCACAACAGGGGGAGAATCTGGTAACTCCAAGAACTCTATTATATTTTTCTTAGTGGTGTCCTGCTCCTCTAAATCAAAACCTATGACAGCCTGACAGCCTGTAAATGCTGCATCATGGTGAGGAATGTTGGGTCCTCTGGTGGGGACCTTGGGGTGTGGACCACTGAGTAGACACAGTAGAGCTGGTGCCCCACTCATAAGGGCTTTCAGCATAGTCCTCAGGTTCCTTCTTATCATCCTTCATTACTACCTCAGAATTGTATTCAAAATCAATATTCAAAATCATTGACGACCTAGTCAACAGTTAGCAGGGAAGGCGCTTGCGAGATCAATGGCACCCTAAGAGGTGGCTGAGGCACGGCTCTAGTTTGCATCATCACAGAGGGTTGGTAGAAAGCCCCGTCGACTGGCCCCCGGAACGGAAGGAGGAGGCAGCAGGAGTCTGAGCATGTCTGTGAAAGAAGACATAACCACCTGGACGTCGGCACCTGTTTGATCGAAGGGTGCACCGGTAGGAGTCGATGGGGAGGCAGAGCCCCCATTGTTAATGGTAACGTACCAGCCACAGTAGGCCTGGCAGCACCAGCGTCATGCCCCAACTAGGGAGTTATGTCAGGGGGGAGGGGAAGCGAGTGGCACTGCTGCCCTATTGGTCAAGGGCACAGCAGAGGCCATGTCTGCTGTGCAGAGCGGTGACCTGGAATGCATCAGGTAGGGTTTCTCCTTCTCCTGGTGCTTGTGGTTATGGCTCCCAGATGACATTTCCCAGGATTTCGAGGCCCTGGAGCCAGAAGATTGGGCCAGCAATACAGCGGTGCTCTTCTGCTGTAGATCCTTCTCCATGCGGGCTACCTGTTGCTTCAATAGATGCTTCTCTAGAGCCCCTTTTCATTATCGTCAGGTGCCAGTATTGAAACCCCTGCAGACTGGGCAGGCTTGCATGCTGTGGTCTGAGCAGAGGCAACAGACACAGACATCTTGAGAATCACCAGTGTAAATCTTCTCACCACATTCACAATATTGGAACAATTTAGACAGTTCCTTTGACGACATGCAGGCATCAAAATCACTTAAGAAGTGATTACTACGCTATACAGAACAAAATAAGGCAGCGTGCAGTTGCAGTGGTGTTTCTGTCAGCAGTCCAACAAGTATGGTCGACAGCAGGAAAATAACTGAACAGGAAAGGGCTGCCACATTTATGTAGCAGCCAACATTTGACGTAGTCATGGGCAGCCCTGGTGGACTGCTTGCAAAAGCTTCCATGTAGTCCTAGCACCTGGTGACTTGTAGTTCCATAGATGTGGCCTGATGAAAGAAATATCCTCAAGAAGATCTTGAGAGTTGTGTCAGTTCTTGCTACTACTAACACGTATTAAAACCTTTACGGCTTAAGGGTCATTGCAGTTTCAATAACACATTTTCCTGAACTCCCAAGTGTAGAAAGCCTTGATGGGACTCATTCTGCAGAATTACTACTCTGCCTAAACACAGCTGTACACAGCTTTGTACTACAATACAGGCAGTTGATAAGTCAGTCTGTTGCTTTTAACTTCCAAAAGGAATATGGTCATATCTTGCACCACTAAAATGAGCCATCTAACCATCTCTTACCTTACTTGCCCCTTTCTTTACTTTATCTGCTCATAACCACACTTTACATGTCCAACTTGCATGAGCAGGAGCTATAACATTGTGTTTGTTTGCAGTTCACAGCTGGGCTGCTTTAAAAGCGTTCCTGTCACTGTGACTATCGAGCATTGCTGCCACCAAGTGCAGAGCAACCGGGACACATGCAAAAGCTACTTTCACACATACATGAAAACTAGGTGGAAACATATTTCACTGCCCCACCTCCCAGATACACAGTAACTTTAGAAAAATTAGTGTGCCACAGAGCCTCTATTTGGGAAACTTGAATTTATTGGGTGCTGATAGCAGGGTAAATAAAGAAGTACAAGGTTCCCTAGAGAACCATCCCATCAGCACTCACAAAAAAAGGTACAACTCATTAGCCATTTAGCCCTTCAATGGGTTTATTTCTTAGCAGTAAATAACTATATTTCCACATTCATTTCTTAGAAGTAATGAACTATATTTCCACATTCATTTCTTTGGCACAAGCTCCATTTTGGGGAACATCTTTAAGTAGTAAAAAGAAGAAAAAATGTCACTCTACCAGACCCTGTATGTCAGTGTTCATAATGACTTTTTTTCTTTCCACAGTTCTTTCATAGCTCATTTGCCTAATCCAGTTAGTTAAAAAATTCCTTTGAGTGGTTTTCCTCCCTTTGGCACCAAGAAACCTTTCTTTGTGTGTTCACCTTTGTGATTCTCGGCTCTGGTGATGGAGCATTTAAGCTCCGAAACATAAGCACGTCATGTCATGTGGAAAGTGGCGGTCATTTTGAAACAGAGTACGCAGCAAACAACAACTGGCAGAAAGGACACAGAACCGACTGGAGTTGTGCGAAAGTAACAGGACTGCATCTAGCAAATGCATTTTGTAATATGCATATATGAAGGTCTCAGGACTGTATTCAGCATATGCATCTTGCAACATGCGTTTTGCGCTATCGACCGAACCGAGGTCGGCTTGTATACTTATTTGCGTTTTGCAATTTGCTACAGAAATAAAAAGGAAAAGCCGCCAAGAACCACAAAGGTGAACACATGGAGAAAGGTTTCTTGACTTGGTGCCTAAGGGAGGAAAACCACTCGAAAGGAATTTTTTGAACTAACTGGATTAGGTAAGTGAGCTTTGTGCCAAAGAAATGAATGTGGAAATCTAGTTCATTACTGCTAAGAAATGAACCCATTTAAGGGCTACATGGCTAATGAGTTGTTGCTTTTTTTGTGAGTGCTGATGGGACGGTTCTCTAGGGAACCTTGTACTTCTCTAAATACACAGTATCCCATGACAGTAGTTTGCATTCTTCATTACTAAAATCCTTTCTCTCTCTCTCTCTCTCCCTCCCTCTCCCCCAAGGGCATCATAGCCCATCTCACAAGATGTGCAAACACTTCCATGGACGGGCAGGCAGACTTTTGTTTGTTTGTTTTATTTTGGGTTTTTTTGTAAGTGCAAGCCTAGCATCTACTTCTTCTCATTTGCATTGCTGCACTGACCTGCATTTCCACAGGAATGCCACCCTCGGGGCCTCTATCCTGGAAAACATCTTTCTAGTTTTTGCTTCCATGTCCCCTCCTAGGTTCTGCTGGGGGTCTGCTACATGTGCATGAGTTCACAGTGCCTGAAGGGGTTACTTTGTTCTCTTCGACAGGTGGTATTCACTCACAGATCCCACCCCACCCCCAACAACCCCTCCCTGCCTATCCCAGCTTGATTAGTGGTTGATAAATATCTTTAGACTGGATGTCCTGCTTGGGGCCCTGGAGATGTGATGCTTCAATGGAACAGATCATGAAACATAAAAAAATGGGTACACACACTATACTTAAAAGAATATTTCCAAGGTTCCAACATGCATACCACTAGTCAAAGTGAGGCTGCAGATGTATCCTGATAATTAACAACAAACACTCAGAAATGCTACATTTTCTCAAATATCTGGCATTCACAACATTTGGTGCAATATCCTTTATTCAATTATTTCCAGGACCCGAGCTAAAAGGAAAATTCAGCTGACAGTGCACCCTGCAATAGGGGCGCTGCAGGAGAAAACCTTGTTTGCTCAAACATGGTTTTAAGGCCACAAGTCATCTTTGTGACTATAAAGCCATCAGCTGCAAAGATGCTTCACAAACAGTTGCCTTTTACACTACCTCTGTGCCCAATATGAGGCATGGTCTGCATTTCAGTGTCTGAGATCAGATTAATAACCAGAGCTGGCAACAATTATTCTCATAATTGTTTGTTGGCCTACAATTGGAGAACCAAGGGTAACAGGCTGATAGAATGTTACAGTAATTTTCAGTCAACACTTCCTGCCAACAGTCTTCAGGACATAATTATGCTCTCAGTGGCAAGAACCCACTTGCTATGAGACACACAGGTTCAACAGCCCATCAGTACAGTACGTCACCATTTGCCAAAGACCTCTTATTACCATCTGAGGAATATCACCCAGATTAGGCATCTGGTTCTGCCTGATGATCTTCCAACACTGGTCCATGCCTTTGTGACCTCTCGCCTGGACTACTGTAACGCCCTTTATTTAGGGCTAGCAGGGGTTGACAATTGACATCCGCCGTCTGCAGCTGGTGTAGAATGCGGCAGCCAGGTTAGTGACTGGGTTTTCTAGATCTAGCCATATTACTCCTGTGCTGTATAAGCTGCACTGGCTGCCAGTTCAGTGGAGGATCACCTTTAAGGTCAGCTTGCTGAGCTACAAAGCCCTACACAGACAAGGACCGAGCTGACTGCAAGAGCTTTTTCACCCCTATTGCCCTTCCTGTCCACTCTGCTCATGCAGACGAGGGACTGTTAGATATTCCCAGGGTTCAGCTGAAGACATCTGGGGCTCGATCATTTGCGTTCGTAGCGCCTACCTTGTGGAATTCTCTACCTCGTCGGGTTAGAGAGTGCCAGAATATGGAGAGCTTCAAAACAGCACTGAAAACCTATTTATTCAATCTTGCTTTTCTATCAATCAAACTTTATTTAACCAGGCAATTACATCATTGAGCAAGCTCATTTTCAAGATGGTCCTGGACACAGAGGACAAAATCAATTCCAGTACTACGACACAACATATTGCACCAGAGATCATTACAGAAGGTCTATCAGCTGAGATTGATTAGTTTGTATGATATTTTACAATTTTTTTTTTAAACTTTATTTTTAATTCTCAGGTTACATATTATCATCAGCTCATACGAGCCCAACAATATACATTTTTATTCAATCATCTTGCAAATAGAGATGGTAACTTCAACAGGTAAAAGAAGAAACTGTGGGTACAATATATTATTTTCTAACGTTCTATGTTCCGTATTTTTTTGTTCAGCGGTGATGGGATAACACTACCACCACGGCTGGAGAAGGAGCCCAGCAGCTGATCAGCAGTGCCCCTCAAGGCGGAACTCCGACCACCCAGGACAGGCCACCACCCACACCACCACCACCACCACCACCACCCAAACACAATCTCTTCCTACCAGCATTCTGTATCAACTCAAAACAATAAACACCATTAAAACAAATCAAAGCGTGCCTTCTTTGTGTTCAATCCTCTCAAGTAATGAACTTGCAATATCATATTAAGTCAAGTGGGGGGGGCAGGGCAAGAAGAGGTACACGCCTCAGACAGGGCCTCCAGCCTCGATTCTTCATCTTGATTAGGGCCTCTAGTGAGCCATGGGGACCATGAAGATAGTAATTTATCTAGGCCCAGACGAATAGAGGCCATGAGTTTTTCCACGCATTCAACTTCTGAGATCTTCTGAAGCCACAATGAGACAGTTGGAGGATCTGGGGAAAGCCATTGCACCGTGATACATTTGAGGGCCACCAGCCTACAAATGTGAAACAACCTGTGTTTTCCCCTTGCATTCACTAGGGGGTGTTCTACTCCAAGCACTAGTGCCTGGAATGAAAATGGATAGGAAAACTGCAAAATCCACTGAATAGAGGCATGTATTTGTTATCAGAAAGGTTTCAGACTGGGACATCCCCAAAAAATGTGCCAGTGGGAACCAGTTTCCCCACATCATCTCCAACACCTGTCCGTGCTTGAAGGATCAAAGTGTTTTGTTCGGCTAGGAGTCAGAAAATATCTAGTAAGGATCCTCCAATTAAACTCTCTCCATGTCGGAGATGAAGTGACCACCCATCCCTTCTCTAGTCTTAATGACTATGTGACAGGTGATAGATGTGTATTAGCTTCTGTCTCCCACTGTGTTCTAATTTTCTCTGCAAAGGAAAGACCTTGATTAATTAGTAAGCTATACATTTGGGAAATGGGTCTCTGCTTAGTTTCCAGCCAGATCCAACAGAAAAAAAAGGTCTTCCAGGGCTGTACAAGGTCTCAGAACCAGCTGTTGATGATTATCCTGTAAGAGGAAACTCCTGACCTTTAAGTATCTAAAGTGGTCTTCCTTCCTTAAACCAAATCTTTGCTTGAGTTGGGCGAAACTCATACATACACCTTTTTGGAAAAACTGAGAAAAACACACAAGTCCCTTCCTTTCCCACACCCCATAACCCCTATCCATGGTGGGGGGGGACAAAACCCACATGATGCCTAATAAGGGACAAGGGGTTGGAAGGCATTGGGGGATCCCAAGTTTTTCTTTATTTTTATTAATATTTCTACTGTGTGCCTAGTCCAAGGGTTACTTATCTTGGACCAAAGTGATCCTGTGATCTTGGCCGTGGGCAGAGCCCATATGGGAAAGCCTTCTAACTGATCTCTCTCAATCTGATACCAGCCTGAGTTTTCCCTTTGCTTGAGCCAGTTAAGGATCCACTGCGCCTGGACTGCTAAATAATAATTTTAAAATCTGGAGGCCCAGGCCTCCACCCTCTCTGGGAGTTGTCAATAACTGATGCGAGAGTCTTGGTCTACTCCTCCCAAACAAAGGCTCAAATTGAGATAGCTAAGTATTTCCAAAAGTCCTCTGGGATTGTTAGAATGTTTTAATTAGGCACAGCAGGCACATGATTTAGATCTCCCCAACAACGGATCGATCCTTTGGCAGCCACAGACATCTCCTGATGACACTGGATCATCTCTCAGTACAATAGGTGATGGGTCCGATCATGGGATGTACGGTCTGCGAGACAAATCCGACAATGCCGTGGGGGTGATCTGGCATCTGCTCTACTGGCTGGGATGGACGCCGAGGTAACTAACACTTGGGGGCGGGGTGGCTTCCAGGGGGTTTAAATTAAGGGGCTGTGCACAGTGGGAGGGGGATGTAAGGGCTGGCAGTCGAGCTCCCCTCTACCAAATGTTCTTCTGCAACGCAGACTGTCATGTTTTAGGGAGTTCGAGGGGTTTAGTAATGTAATGGACATCGTGTAAATGGCCTCAACTCAATTCAACTAACCACTAGGAAACGGGGGGGGGGGGAGACACCCCATTCACTGCAACACAGATGTGTACCTATTTTGATCTATGAAATGTTGGAGGGTCTGTATACTGGGTGTAGCTGGGAATTGGGGTCGTGCCCATAAAGTGTCACTTTATGCAGATAACCTTCTGCTTTTCATCTCAAAACCCCAAAAGTCTCTGTCAGAGATTATCCGGCTTGCAGAGCGATTCTCTGGGTTTTCAAGATATAAAATGAATTACGATAAATCTGAAATTATGCAGTTGGGAGGAGAGGAGCAGGTACAGACACCACTCATTTAAGCAAGTACTGAATTCAATCACTTACTTGGGTCTTAAGGTGGGCCCTGTCCTTTCTAGCACATACAGGCTGAACTATACCCCTCTACTGAAGATGATCATAGGAGATTTGGCCAGAGGGAAGTCGCTTCCGATATCTTGGATGGGACATATTAACTTACTGGAAATTAATGTTCTCTCTCATATGTTACACCCCATCCAAATGCAACCCATGGGCCTACTGGTGAGAGACATTCATCTCTTTGAGGCCAGATGTACTGAAATGTTATTGGTAGGCGATCCAGGGTGGCACTGGCTTGACTGAAGGGCCCCACGGGGAAGGGCAGGCTCCACTTTCCCGATCTTCAGTATTATGTTGCGGCCCAACTTTGAATGCTATGAGAACGGATATTAGGAGACGGGGGTGAGCTGACCACACTGAGATGGGTACTAGACATGCCACTCTTCTGTGTTGTCTAGATAAAGATGGGCTGCCCAAGCAGAAGGCTGGTGGCGAGGTGAATCGAGTGGTAATATACACTTTGGAGGCATGGGGACTGGCTACTAAAATTCTAGGAGGGAGAACAGGAAAAAAATCCTCCTTGTACCTCTTCGTGGTAATCCATATTTACTCCCAAGAAGACCAGGGCTTTGTAGAGTGGAGAAGCTGGGGTACAGCTTGTTTTGGGGATCTACTGGGACAAGTTGCACTTGACCCTCAAACGGAGTTGGACTGGGCTGGGATTCTGGGGGGGGGGGTCACAGAGAGGGAAAGGATCACAGATCTCCAGGTAGAAGGCCACTTGGGAGCCACTGACCATCACATGGTATGGTTCAGTTTGGCCACTAGAACTAAATTATCCCATTCCGAGGCAAAAATATGGGCCTTCAGAGGAGCGGACTTTGATAAGATGGCCAAGAGAGTTAAGCTAGCCCTGGCAAGAAGAAATACAGGTGAGGGGGTACAGGCAAAGTGGGAAAGCATTAAGGACACAATACTTGAAGCAAAATCCCACTGTGTTAGAGAGAAAGGCAAGGACAAAAGGAGGAGGAAACCACTTTGGTTCTCAAAAACAGTAGCAGAAAAGGTCAGAGCCAAAAGGCTGACCTTCAGGAAATATAAGGGAACACAGCTGGATGAA
Organism: Neoceratodus forsteri; assembly: GCA_016271365.2. Lineage (NCBI taxonomy): Eukaryota > Metazoa > Chordata > Ceratodontiformes > Ceratodontidae > Neoceratodus > Neoceratodus forsteri. The sequence goes on along the minus strand of CM028129.1, from coordinate 561,180,367 downwards.
GATAGGGAGGCATAACAAACTTCCAAGGGAAGCAGGGAAGGCAGTAATGCATGCAAAGGCCCAAACTGAGGAAACACTAGCACAAACAGTAAAAGACTGGGACAAGACTTTCTATAGATATATTAGTGAAAGGAGAAAGTCCAGAGGGGGTATTGCTAAGATCAGAGGGGATAAAGGGGAGTGTGTGGAGGAGGACCAAGGAAAAGCACCTATCCTAAATAGATACTTCTGCTCAGTATTTACTAAGGAGAAGGTAGGGCAGGGCCCACAGCTCAGCACCATGGACATTGGGGGAGGGAGGTGCACTAGTCCCTTCACAAAAGAAAGGGTCCTACAAGAGCTGCTAAGCTCAGGGTGGACAAGGCAATGGGACCTGATGGCATACATCCCAGGGTACCAAAGAAGCTAAGGGTGGAACTAGAAGAACCATTATCAGAACTGTTTCGTGAGTCTCTGAGCACAGGAAAGGTCCCAGAAGACTGGAGGCTAACTCATGTGATCCCGCCTCCACAAGAGTGGTTGCAGGAGGAGGCAGGGAACTACAGACCAGTCAGTCTTACCTCAGTAGTGGGCAAGATTATGGAGGCACTTTAAGGAAAGGACAGGCAACAGCATGGGTTTACAATAGGAAGGTCCTGTCAAACTAATCTCATAGATTTCTTTGACTGGGTAACCAGAGTGGTGAACCAGGAGGTGCAGTTGATGTTGCTTACCTTGACTTCAGCAAAGCTGTAGATACTGTTCCACACAGAAGATTGATTAATAAGCTGGATAGGTCAGAGTGGGTCTGAAGTTGGTCAACTGGGTAGCAAACTGGTTGGTGGGTAGAAGACAGAGAGTGGTGGTAAACGGTATACAGTCAGAAGAGATGCAAGTCACAAGTGGGGTACCTCAGGGATCAGTCCTGGGGCCAGTCCTCTTCAAGATCTTTATCAGTGACACTGCAGATGGACTGGAGGCAAGGTTTGTCTGTCTGCAGATGACACCAAGATCTGCAACAGAGTAGATGATTCAGATGGGGTGGGCAGAATGAGAAGAGATCTGGATAAACTGACAAAATGGTCGAAGAGTGGCAACTGAGGTTTAACACAAAGAAGTGCAAGATCATGCACACAGGAAGAGAAACCCTGAAGCCACCTATAGGTTGGGAGAGGAGTTGCTGGCAATCTCAAGGGAAGAAAGAGACTTGGGCATCATCATCACAGATGACCCGAAATCATCCAAGCAGACCACTAAAGCAGTAGGTACGGCTAGAGGGATGTTGGAGTGTATTAGTAGGAGTATCACAAGTCGTAAGAGAGAGAGAGGTAATAATACCTCTTTACAAGACACTGGTTAGGCCCCAACTGGAGTACTGTTTGTAGTACTAGAGGCTGCACCTGCACAAGGACATTAACAAAATGGAGGCAGTCCAGAGAAGGGCAACCAAAATGGTGCAGGGACTGCATCAGAAAACATATAAGGACAGATTAATGGAACTCAATATGTATATCCTAGAGCAAAGGAGGGAGAGAGGTGATATGATCAAAACATTCAAACATCTTAAGGGCATTAACAAGGTGAAAGAGTCTAACATGTCTCAATATAAGAAAAATAGCAGGACAAGAGGACACAGCATGAGATTAGAGGGAGGCCGATTAAGGAGTAATGTGAGGAAGTTCTTTTTCACAGAAAGGGCAGTGGATGCATGGAACGGCCTACCTCAGGAAGTGGTGGATATGAATACAGTGCAGGGCTTCAAACAGGCATGGGATAGGCATAAGGGAGCAATACAGAGTAGTATGAATAGATAGGTCATTGACAGAGTAAAGGCCTGTGGCACATTCATAAGGTAGAATAAATGGGCAGACTGGATGGGCCTTGTGATCCTATCTGCTGTCAACTTGATGTTTCTATTCTGATATTTACAGATCTCTGCCCACCCACATGGCATGAACAGATGGGACCCAGGGGTTGCTAAGATTAGGGGCTGAGAGGAGATCCTGAGGGTCAGGGTGGACCTCAAGAGCTCCATGTCGAGTTTATATTCATGCTTGTAGGAGGTGGTCCAGGATGAGTTGGTGATCACGCTGCCTCTGAGAACGAAATTTGGGATTGGAAATTACTAATGGTAATTGAGCCCTGATATGTAAGAGTCTCAATGGGGCTCTTATGGTGTGATAAATTTAAGAAAGCCCAATTTAAAATTTGTCCAACTCCACTTCCCACCTGTTGTAGTGAGCAAATTTATCCCAAAGGTATCCCTTCTGTGTGGGAGGAGTGGGGCACCTACTTGCACTGTTTATTGAGCTGTCCGGTACTTAAGCAGTTCTGGACAGAAGATAGGGAGCAATTAGTGCAGAGACTGGAAAAATATATAGCGGATAACCCTCAGTCCCTCTTGTTTGGGGTGAATGCCTCAAAAGATAAGTCATGGGATTTTCTGCAGAGGGTCACTAGGATTCTATTGGTTCTGGCTAGGAAGTGTATACAGAATACATGGGTATCATGTCAGCCTCCCATGGTAGGTGCGTGGTTAGATGTGGTTGCCAAGACACTACCTCTGGAATGGACCACATATGAGTTCAAAGACAGAGGAGGGATTATTTGAGAAGGGTGTGAGGTACCTGTACCCCCCACTCGAGAGCCCACCAAGTTGCTTAGGATTAACTTTGTGACCAGGACAATAAAACAATGTAAGATGCAGTGTGAGATAATGTTCTTTTTAAATAGAACTTATGATGGTGTTGAGGCACCAGGCAGATAAGGGAGATGCATGTAGTGGAGTCCAGCAGTGTTGTTACCGATTATTTAACTGTTAGTTCTGTTTATGTGTTAAATCAATTTGCTTCATCCTACGCTAAATTACTGTAATGGGCAGTAGGCAGCTGTAAGTATTACATAAAGAAAATTACTGTAATGGGCAGTAGGGAGCTGTATTACATAAAAAAAATGTACCTGTTAACATGAATAATATATTGCCAGTGCTACCCTAGAGTGTTTATAGTCATTAATGTCATTGCAAAAATTATACCGACTATGTGTTTCTTAGCTGTATGCTATTCCAAATGTGAATTTTATAATATTGTATCAATCTCTGTAGACTATCCTCATGTACCCTTCCCCCCAAGTCGCACCGTGAGACGAGCAATCTGTTGCTCAGCGTGCCCTCCTGGTGAAACATTTCAATAAATAAAAGTAGTGTTTAATAAGCTGTATACTGTCTGTCTTGTAATGCGTTATATTGTTTACATGATAAACTAATAAACAGATTTAATAAAAAAGGGAAGGTCTACCCAAAAGACAGAGACCCAGGACAGCAGACTAGAGTTGGTAGGAGTATCAAGCACAATTAGGGAATACGATCAAACAAAAATTAAAAAAGCAGGCCCGTCGGTGTAGTGGTTGGATTTCTGCTTGTGACACAGGTTTGGGAGCAGACCTGGGTGCCAGAGGGCTGGCTGGGGGAGGTAGTCTGAGCATACATCGGACTGCTCAGCTTCTCCAGGGGAGGGGGATTCCTTGGCCTGGAGGTGGACTAGCCTCTGGCGGCAGCCAGGAGGTACTGCAGCCCCGGCACCCCTAACCAGACCAATGAAGGAGCACAATAGATGCCGGCGTAATGCCATGGCGTCGTGTGGCACACTATGCTTGGGGGGGCATACAAGAAACAAATGCCTCTCCCCGGCACGACACTGGCATAGAAACTCTATAGAGGGTCTCTGCCTACCCCACACGGTGCAGTACCTCTCAGGGCACGGACAAAGACTTGATGCCTGTGGGGGGGGTTCGAGGTGGCCTCCTCCGACACCGTATGGGGAGCCTCGGGAGCGAAGAAGCAGCGGCAGGTAGGTAGCTGGATGACAGCGCTGGGGTTGGGGCAGGAGGAAAAATACAAGTAAAAAAAAAAAAATTAAAGGCTATGGTCCTCTATCAGCTCATAACAGTATTCTTTACCATTGAGTCCGTCTCCTTTAGTGTGCCTTTCCAGGCCCAAACCTTTCAATAAATCACTAAACAATTAAGTTGTAGGCTTCTAAACTTTATTTTGGGACCTGCCCCTACTCTGACCTTCCTATCTCACCAAACTAACTCCTTCAAGCTTTCACTGCACATCTCCTGCATATTTGCAAATGTGAACATATAACCTCATCCAAAAAGCGTTTCATAGACTCTGTCCCAATCCATTAAGAAATGCAACTCAAAATGTTTCCCGTTATCCAAATCATTAATTTAGTAGCTCTGATATTCCTGCACCTCCAAGTTCACTGGCACTTATAATCTCACCCACCCCCACTCTCATCAGCAGCCATCTACTCTCCATACTTCCCATTCACGCCAGTTTTGTCTATGGCTATGGTACTTAGTCACCCTGATTCCATCCTCTGCAACAGCATCAAGATTAATCTCTCCCTGATTCAACTTTCCTTCACTCAGCCAACAACTAAAAAGAAATGATTTGCCAGTAATGCATTCCTAACATTCTAAAATTTTTCAGTGGATTATTCCTGAATTCATTTAACCATTTTAAAAAGGAAGAAATGGCATGGGAGAAAATCTAGATGGGTAGTTGCCTACTTTTGTCTAAACATACCAAATAATACCAAGTAAAAGTACTATAGTACACACAATTCATATTTATCTACATCTTGTTCTCCCTCTGTGACCCTGGCCACACTGTTAAGTAAGGATTAACCCAAGACAGTGCATGAGTTTACTGAGAATTAATTCATTGGAGTGTATGTGTCAGCTGGTCAAGTGATTTAACCACCCATGCGTGACTGATTCATAGTAAAACCCATGCCCTGGAGTAAGTTAATTCGCCTATAAACGGCCAACTTTATTTTAGAGGTATTAGAAAACAAAAAACACGCTACATGCATTTGTAATAAAACACTTCTTCTGCCTAATGGATTTATCCTACTGGACGATGCCGTAGTTGTAGTTCTCCACTAGGTAGATTTTTCCTAACGAGGATGTGGTAGTTGTAGTTTTTGCATGTCTCTGGTGGAGTGATCTAACTAGGTCACGTCACATTGTTGTCAATCAGGATTTTGTAGTCTGGCAACCCAACTGAAGGTTTCTTGAGAATTAATCCTTGGTCAGGTGATCTATTTTGCAAATCAGAATACAGGATTTTTGAAACTCATTTTATAGTCCAGTTTCGCTAAGCTAAACCAATTTAACAGTGCTTGTAACAACAGCAACCAGTGCTGTGACCATCACAAGAGCTAGTCTCAACAATGTTTTAACTGTACCAGTTTAACCGACTTGTTCTAACTTGCAGTGTGGACTGCAAATTATCTGCTTGTCCCCATACCCTTCAGTGTCCCATGGGTCAAACGCAGCAGTAAATCAAAACAAAAGACTGTACTTTGTCTCCAAGGCTCTGTCTGGTCCAAGAGCCATTCTGACAATGTATCTACTTGCTGTATGTCCCACACTAGCCTCAACCCATTACACAAGAGCAGCTTTTCCCAATGCATTTCCACTTGCCAGTCCCAGCTGCTGGTGGTGGGGGGGAGTTGACTCAGATAGCAAGCCCTTTTTATTAAAAGAATGATCCTGGTTGGATTCCCTCCTCAGTCCTGACTTCTGCTGAGGGAACAGATGAGTCTGGCCATTATTTATAAATTAAAAACTGGCCTTAGATGAAGTCCTCTTGCGGGTTCCCATCCTTCCTTTAAGAAGCAAAATGTTCCAGGTTGAATTCTCGTCATTGGTCCTGGCTCATGCTGGTGAGAGAAGTGATAATGGGCATAAAAACTGCTCATTAGTCAGAATCCCCTCACCAGTCCAGGCTCCTGTTGACGAGGGGAGACAGAAGTGAGGACATCTGATTCCCTGTGCTGGTCCCAGTTCCTGCTAGTAAAGGGAGAGTGAGTCAGCCTATTGGGCCCTTTCTTTGTAAAAAAGAATGACTGGTCCAGATGGATTTCCCTTGCTGGTCCCAGCTCATGACAGCAGGGGGAGACAGGAATTGCTCATCCCAAAATAAAATCTGGCACTGGTAGTCCTTAGTGGTTATGGCAGCGTCATCTAGTGGGTGGATGGTGGGGGGAACAGCAGGAGAAGGAATCCCACAATGCAGTGTATGTGATGGTTGCAGGCACTCCCGGGCCCCACTCGATGCAAAACTCTGTTGGAGGATGGCGAGGGGATCAAACGATGCGACTGTCAAGTAGACAGGGTTACTTGACCTGAAGTCCACACAAATTAATTCTAGAGGATAAAAAGCTAGACGAACAAACAGGTCTTGCATGTGAATTAAATATCGGCAACTCTACTGGATCCTGATAGAACAAAGAAATATGCACCCACACCCAGCAACTCATGGCTACTGCAACCTCAACACCCTGGGAAAGCATTAGGCAAGTCTAGGGTAACTGGAGCTGATGCTTGGCAATCAAGCACTCCAAATCACAGCTGTCCATAAGGTCCTTTTTAGTTGTCCTCAGGAGGGAGGGAGGGAGGGCCACAGGTCTGAAGTCAATTGAAGGGTTTGTGGCTATACTGTGCCACCAAGGCAGAATAGCTAGCCTGCCTAATGTCGGTGGATGCTACTAAGCAAACACTGTAGCCAAAATGGGCCTGCTTCCTGGACTACTTCTTTGAGGACTGTGGAGACTGTGTTTTAGCCTTGTGGAAAATGATTTCCATTACAAGGCCTTTTGGGTTGAAGTGGGCCAGGAATGCTGTATACCTTTCAAGTGTGCACACATGCATGTGTAACCCCTGCAAATGGGGGTTCCTAAAAGCCTTCCAGGAGCTTGCCTAAGTGCTCCCTGCCTAGCTGGCGTTCCGCGAACTGCCATTTAAATGTGGGCGCTGTGAGTGCTTTCAGAGCCTCCATGTACTGTCTCTTTAACAGCTGTCTGCTTGCAGACCTAAGTAGTTTGTATGGGGGGACTGTGTGTTTCAATGCCTAAATCCCACCCGGGCTGCTGTCTAAGTGCTCCGTTTCTGCAGTCACTAAGAGCACAGAGGGAGCCCACTTGAAAGCTATAACTAGTTCTGAAGGAAAATGTGGAGTGACAGGAAAAATGCAGTCTGTCTAACCTGCCTTTCTTACAGCTTAAACTCTGTTTGTTTTACCCCTCCATTTTGGACCTGAACTGCCGAACTGGACCAATCAGTGTGGGGGACCTTTAAAATGGAGTCTGCTGGGACGAATCAGCACTTGGACTCTCATCTGGAGCCTGCTATAATAGGGTTATATGGCAGGTGCCTCTGGGAATTGTAGTTTGGATCTTGGCACCTTTTTGCACCAACAGAGGCAGCCCTGCTGTGATTGACAGCTGAACCAACCAACCGAACTTGTGTGAGCCTAAAGGAAATGCCCTAAACTGTTGCTGGCGGGCCAGATGCGTGGTGACTGTGAGAGAAGAAGTAGCTCTGTGCTGTTGCGGGCGTGTAGTTAAGCGCAGGAAATGCATGGGAGGCCCTGAAGTCGGCCTGTAGCCGTTAGATAGTGTGCATCGGGCTGAACCCGAGTTTTGGAAGAGGAACAAGAAGTGCAGAACCAGGCTTGCCCTGTAGAAGACCAAAGTTTTGCTGAAGTGCGATCGGCCTGTCAGGAACTAAAGCTGTTATGAGTCTCCCAGGTTTTGCAGTGTTTTGAGTATTAGGGTTCAAGGAGCAGCTGGCCTGGTATAGTAATTTCCTTTATATATGAATGTGCTTATTGTTGGTGGGGAATCGCGATTTTACTTCCCTTGCTGTGAGTTGTGGACAGAACCTGAAAGCAGCATCCAGCTTGATCCAGACTGAATCCGCCTGCAATCAAAGGCAGCTGGGCCCTATCACGAGGTCTTGTCTCCCTGCCCTGCTTTTCTGGCAATCCAGGCGACCATCCTCCATCTGGTTCTCTGCTTGGGGTATTGAGAGTACAAATCAGGGTATCTCCCTGCACCTGCACCTGTTATTTAATCACAAGTGTGCCACCTGATTACTTTGTGTTTTCCTTTTATGAACTGAGCCATCTGGCTCCAGATTACAAGTGTGTGTTGTGCATATATTTTCTTCCTGCAGGGCCCCATCCATCTACACCAGCCAGCCAACCCCAGGCAAACGGACCTGGCTAGCTTCCCCCCATCCTGGGTACCCAGAGAGTGTGACATTTTGGACCCTATATGTATGCACAGTACTGTGATTTGAATATTGCCAAACCAAATCAACCCGATTGCTGTCCCCTGAATAAATCAGATTTGTTGTTATTGAACTATATACTGTCTGTGATGTCAGTACATATAGAACCAGCATTGCATTGTGTTTGTGTATATTGCCTAACCTTGTTTTACAGGGTGTCCTCAGAGACGTGCTGCAAGAACCAGTCCTGAAGGTAAGTGGTGTCTATATGAGTGATTGGGTTATGCATTCACGGAATTGGAATGGTTTCTCCTGTGTGTCAAAAGGGTCACTAGTGGGAAGTAAGTGGGTCACAGTTTCCCAGAGGGCTGTGCCCAAGTTAGTTTAACCACTACCAACTCCGACTTCTGGGTGGAGGCACCTATCATTGGACCTAGGCCCCTTAACCTGTCACTAGCCACACAGGCAAGGCAGCCTTTGGGATAGCGCCACCTAGGGAGTTACACATGCGCATGTCAGGCATAAGGCAGGGAGACCTACTCAGATAAGAGACTGGTTGTGGAGATCCTGGCAGCTGAAAATACAGATGCAACCAGCTCCATGGCACTGAGTAGTAGGGGATGACTGTGGCATGCTGGCAACCCAGATTTGCACCTCTTGCCTGGGTCAAGAGGACAGGACGTTGTTAGGGGGGGATGCCAGTACCTGGGAGTCTTGGGACTTTTGTATGCTACAACTACCATTTCTTCTGTTTGATCCGAATTCCTTGAGCATGCAATATTGTACATACTATATATACCTATTGTTGAAACTGCCATTCTATTATGTATTATATTATGTATCTTCATTGTATTTTTTTTGTACTGTGCACCATGTATTATCTTTATCACTGCCTATACAAGGGACCTCCTTGCAAATGAGCTTGCTCAATGGATTTTATCCCTTCACAATACAGTTGAACTTGAACTTTACATATTAATTTTAGGTCTGAAGGGACACTAGGTTCATTATGTCTGCCCAAAGCAGAAAACTAGGCTCACATGCCACACAAGTAACACCTCCAACACTTGGAAAAAAGTTCAAATATCATTATATAAACAGAGAATAATGCATATGTAGTAGGTTGATGTGCATTTTTTTTCACACCCAAGGTGTGTGATAATAGAGAAACCTCGAGAGCCAAGCCAAGTAAATCATAATCGGGTTGAAATAAAGCAAAAAAATATATATCAAACAACTAGAAATCATTTTTTTTTTCCAGTTTAAATCATTTGCCTACGTCCTTCGGCTTCAGTTTGTGTTGTTTCCTCATCTCGATGGGTCAGGAGTCATTCCAGTCGCTGTGGAAACGAGGTGAAAGTTCATGCCGGAATGGAAATGATAAGGGTGAGTCGGGGAAAGTACACGCTTATTGGAGAGTTTTTCAGCTGGTAAATACTTCATTTGAAATGATTACGCTTTCTGATTTGGATCTGTACATTTCATTTTAAATGGAGGCTGTGCTGTGAGTTTGCATCTATGCTTGGAGAACTGTCTCGTAGTGCCACAATCTGTTTAGTCTGGAATGCGAGTGCTGCAGGCTTCTTGGCGCGAGACTGTAAAAGTCGTATCAACTTCATGGATTTTTACGGCGGGTGGGTATTTAGATTTTTTCAGATCAACCGCGGGTTGATAACCACTTTTACAGTACAAAACAGGTTGATAACGGGGTCACCAGTTATTACAGAAAGGTTAAAAATGCAAGTAGCATGGATTAAAGCACACCTGGCATCATGTCTCCACCTGCTTCATAAGCAGGATAAGACCCACGCATCACTGTTAGCCTCTGTATTGCTCACCCAGTGAAACAATTTCAAACAAATAAATATAAATAAACACATTACTAAATAAATAGGCAGGTATGAATAAATATGCTGTGCAAACATGTAGTAACTTTAGGATTCTTAAACCACTCTCAATCTCCTTGTCTCCTAGTTAACTTCCTGCTTACGTCTCCTGTGCATGGGATGCTTAACATCCCCACCTCCCTATAACAGACCATCTACTTCTTTCTTGCCTTGATGTAATGCCTTCTAATATTTTATAACAGATGCTATACAATATAGTATAACAGAGAAGTGCAGCCCATACTAAATGACCGCCTGTAGAAAGCTGACAAGCAACATGGCTTTTATTTTGTAATTTTAATAAACACCATTGAAACCAAGCTTAAACTGATAAAAAAGTCTCTTCAGGCTACAGAAGTGAAAACCAAAGAACCTCATCAACATTTCAGAAATTCAATCTTGCAGAAAAGGACAAAACAGGTCACTTTATACTAAAGATATGATCTAATCTGTTTTTCCCAGACTACAGTCAATCTCTGATGAAGTCCACATCTTTAAAATGGTTGAAAATAAAACCCACATGATTTTATCCCATATATGACCTCATCTATGCTGACTGCATTACTAAGAATAACAACAGACGTGGACAGAAATTGCATGACCTAAAAGGAAAGGAGTTAGCAGCATTCGACTCCAACCTAAATGTACATGTAAAGTCCTCTAAAAATTTCTTTCTGCTCATGAATGAGAAGGGAGATGCAGAATATTTTGATGTCCTCAAGTCAAGCAATCTTTTTTTTGTCTTTTTTTTTATTAATCTTCTCTGCCAACTAAAAACATTCTCATAAAAGACACATGAAAGAATGCCTATAGTTGCTGTAGAGTTCAATATAGGACAGCACAATTTAAGATCCTTCACTATTATTGTTGCTCTCCCAAGAGACTGTAAAACATGAACTATCTTCCAAATGGCATATGCTGGAGATGCCATGGGGAACATGCCAGTCTCTACACATGCTATGAGCTCTTCTAGCCATTTTAAATATCTGCACTGAAATAGATCAGATTTGTGAGGCTGCATTTAATAGCAGGATCCCGTTTACACCCAAAGTTTTTTTTTTTTTTTTTTTTAAATTTAAGTTTATTGGTAATCATCGGGTACAGTTAATATGAACCAGACAGAATCAGTTCCATTTACAAATATATAGTCCATTTAGAAATGCAGACACTAGGGCATAAAGAAAAAAGGAAGTGACCCACATCATTCTATTTCTAATGGCAAGACAACAGCATCAGGGTCATTAAGAGACATGTCCTACCAAGCACTCTCCGCAACCTAGTAGGTCGTCCTCTGAGGGGCTGCCCCACCCTAAGATCGTTTTGGGAGGTGCTTCTCTTTAAGTTTAACTGGTGTCGAGCTGTGAGTGGAGCCCTGAGGCGACCGGACGGGATAGCTCTCCCATCAGTCCCCCGCCAGATCTCCCATCTCGTCCATCTCCGAACATACACTGATAGTTTATGGTTTATCTTATAAGTTATTTCTTCCATATCTGCAACCTCCTGCACCAATTCAATCCAATTACCTAAGCTGGGAGGGTCTTTTTCAACCACAGCCTGGTGATCGCTTGTGGGCGCCAAGAGGAGGGACCAGAGATACAACGTGTCAGCTCCAGTCAGGATTTGGGGGTTCCCCAGAATGAGGGTTTGTCCAGTCCAGGGGAGGCGTCTAGGGGTAAACAACTCTGCAGTGCCTGGGACACACCTCCGCCCAGAAGGACCCAAGCAGAGGCAGGACCAGAACACATGCAGATAATTCGCCTGTGTCTCTCCACAAATTCTCCAGCAGTTCGGATCCCTATCCAAGGATCTTTTACTCAGTGACAGAGGAGAGAGAAAGTAACGTATCCTCACCTTCCAGCTGAATTCCTGCCAGAAGGGTGAGCAGGTAGTTTTGGAGGCCAGTTTAAATACTGGCTCCCAATTAATTCCCTGTGGGCCCACACATCCTTCCTCTAACCATCTCCTTTTGACTCTATCCAAAGGATCCTTTCTTAGTCCCATCAGGGCTTTATAAAGTATAGAAATGAGGCCTGATGTTTTCTGTGAAGTTAGTATTGTGTGGAGACTCTATGAAAGGGGTGCTGTTCCCTAGGAGATCCCTCTTCGGCAATAGAGGATATAATCCCTTGCCTGAAGGTATCTGAAATGATCAGCATTGCGCAGATTGTGTTTTCTGCTCAGAGTTCTAAAGTCCGCCACCTCTCCCCCTACCATAAATTGCCTAATATAAGTTAAACCTCTCTTATCCCAGGCTCTAAAAGCATGATCTAAGAGGGACGGTGTAAAGCCAATGTCCCATGACAACCTGTACAACGGCCATAGAGAAGTTTTTAGTTTGTATTTCTGCCAAGCCCTGCGGGTGGCCTTTAAAGTGTCCCTGGCAGACAATAGTGAAGGGGGTGTGCTCTAGCCAAACTCAACTGTATAGCGCGGACTCCTAACATTGGGCCCCGTTTCTCCTCCTCCAGTGTTTCCATCTCCTTCCAGTTGGCTGTATAGGTAGGAATAGACCACTGCAACGCCCTCTTAATTTGTGTGGCAAGGTAATAATCTTCAAGGTCCGGTAGGGATTTGCCCCCTTTTATCTTGGCCAATTGGAGAATCTGAGCGTTTATTCTAGGTTTTCTGTTATTCCAGACAAACTTTGTGATCATTCTGTGCCAGTCATGAAAATGGGTTCTAGATATAAAGGTCGGTAGGCATTGAAACAGGTACAGAAATTTGGGCAGGATATTCATAGTAATGGAGTGAATTCTCGAATAAAAGGGAGGTTCAGCAGGGACCATCTGTCTAGGTCTCTTTGCACCTGGTTAGAGAGTGGGGCATAATTTGCCCTAAAAAGATGGGAGTTATGCTTAGTAAGGTAAGCTCCTAGATATTTCATTTTGTCCGCCTGCCAATTAAGTGGCAGAAACTCCCTTAACCTATAGGAGGGGGAGTAACAGAAGCACAAAACCTCCGTTTTGGTTTTATTAAGAACATACCCGGAGTATTTGCCAAACTCTGATAGGATTGACCATACCTGAGGGATCGAGGTCTCTGGATGTGATATGCAAAGTAAAACATCATCTGCATATAATGATATTCTCCGCTGCTGTCCTCCGACCTCGATTCCCTGTACCCCAGGAGAGGTAAGAATTGCTTCAGCAAGGGGCTCTATGTATAGGGCGAATAACAAAGGGGACAGAGGGCAGCCTCTGTCGGTGCCCCTGCTTAGGGCAAATTGTCCGAGACACTTTCATTTACTCTGACACACGCTAGGGCCAGAGTATAGGGACTTCAGGCTGTCAATAAAGATTGTGGGAACCCCATCCGCCTCCAGAACCGCAAACAGGAAAGACCAGGAAACCTTATCGAAGGCTTTTAGTCCAAGACTCATGAGGCAGGTAGGAGGCGTGTGCGGTGAATGGCATCTATTATATTGATCGCTGATCTAACCCCATCTAGGGCCTGTCGGCCTGGGGCAATCCCGACTGGTCTGGGTTGATGAGCTCTGAGAGGATTGGGTTCCAGTCTAGATGCACGAGAATTGAGGTAAAGATCTTATAGTCAGAGTTCAAAAGGAAATTGGTCGGTATGATTCGCACGGAGGGGTCCTTGTTTCTTTTGGTACGAGTGAAATTGTATGCATTGCCATGATGGGGAAATCGCGCCTCCCAGCCAAACCCCTGAGAAAACATCCACCAAAATAGGAGCCATTTCTGTGGCAAGGCCTTATAGAATTGCCCCAAAACCATCTGGCCCTGGACACTTCCCACTCTTCAGACCCTTTATAGTTTTTAGTATTTCCGCCTGTGTAATTGGTCTGGTCAAAACTGGCCCTTTTCCCTTGTGAGCTTAGGGAGGGAGGGTCCTCAGATAATCCATAATCGCCTGGGTGGATGACTGTTGCTGTGGGTGTATAGCTTAGTACAGTAGGAGACAAAAGCCTCTGTAATCTGCTTCGCCCTATTAGTCATCTGGCCTGTAGTCGGGATATAATTTTAGTTACTGTAGCCCTGGCCTCTAAAGTGTCTCATCGAGCGCTAATAACCTAGTACTCCTGAGGCCTCCTCATAGTATCTTTGTTTGAGGAAAAGAGATTTCTCTCTATCTCTCTCTTTGCAGCTTCTGGTGTTCTGCCCTCAGGGACCTAAGTTCTCGATCTCTGCATTATCCCAATCCGTTTTTTGTCTAGCCTCCAGCTCCCTCAGGTCTGTCAGCAACTTTTGTTGCCTCAGGAGGCATTCTTTTTTTTTCTGGGAGGCTATGCATATGAATTGTCCCCTAACTATAGCTTTCAATGTGTCCCAAATAATCTGAGGGGACATCCCGGGGGTAGTGTTTTCTTGTAACGTGTCTGTGATCTGCTGTTTAATTTTATTTAGGACCTCTTTGTCCCTAAGTAAGGAAGTATTAAGCCTCCAATGGGTTATTTTCTTGGGCAGGGAGAGGGCCACCTCTAGGAAGATGGGGCTATGGTCCGACAGGGTGGCAGTACCCACCCACATCGAAGGGAAGCCACCCACTCCGTCCTTAAAGGTGAAAAATGTGTCAATTCGAGAGAAAACCTTGTGACGAGGGGAATAACAGGTGTAGTCTCTCACTCTTGGGTATCTTTCTCGCCAGATATCCACTAGCCCCACCTGGTGCAGAGCGTGCTTGACCTCCCTAACCTTGTGCCGATCTGTGGCCTAACCTTCGATGTAGTGTCTAGATTTCTATCCCATATCAAATTCCAGTCTCCCCCCATGATCAGCAGGCCCCTAGACCTCTCTGCAACCAATCGAGCAATCGATACATAAAATGCTGTGGGGGAGCCCGGAGGGGCATAAACATTAACTAGAGTTACGGGAGTGTCCTGTACTCTACCCACAACCATAATGTATCTAGCTCCAGGGTCAGTCACCGCTCTTCATGCTCAAATGGAAACGGGTTGAAGCATAATGGCCACCCTCTCACGGCCCGCATCAAGGACGAAACATATGGGGTGTGCTTCGGTCTTCAGTTTTAAGGTTTCAGGTGGCGACAGATGAGTCTCCTGCAGGAATACCACCTCACAGTTTTGTCTGGTGAGGTACTTTGGATTTGTTTTCTTTTAACCGGCTGGAGCAGCCGTTGATGTTGTGGAGAGCACTTTCATATTCCTATCATTCATTTGCATTTATCTTAACTAACTTATCTAAGTAAAGGAGGACTGATACAAACATGTCTGATAAGCTTACTTGTCCCAGCAGTAGATGTACCCGCTTAACTTTTCTAACAAATTAAGGTTAAAACCAGTGAACAGTAAAACCAGTAATTCCCAACCGTGGGATCGGAAAACAAGCGCAGGACATTCCTCACATGAGGGCCTGGGCATAAGTGGTAGCAGGGTGAGTGAGACCCTTAGCTCTCTCTCATCCGTGTTTAAGAAAACTGATGATGTACTTCCAAGGGAGGGCTGGCAGTAGGTCCCCAGCCGTAGGGCAATTGCAAAGGCAATATTCAGAAGGGGGCTCCAGACTAGTGGGATTCCACCCTTCCTTCCCGGGGGGAGGACCCCTAGAAGGGACACCCTACAATCAGCGACCTGCAAGCTTCAAAGCCTCCCTCCTCATTTTAGGATCCATGTAGATCAACAATATAACATTTATCATCACCCCTTGAAGCTCCTGAATAACCAGCCAGAATGAAATAGAGAAAGACAGAAAGAAAAAAGAAAAAAAACACCCCCAGCCCAAGGTACACCATAAATAAGTTGTGAGTTGATAGCTCAATGTCTCAGGGTGTTCAATTCCATCGTAGGCATAAATCCGAATTGTCTTCTGAAAAACTCCTGATGGGGAACCCTTCCCTAACAGCCACGCACAAAAAGGTATGATTAAGTCAGTGAGCAGCTGATGGGGTCCAGTGGAAGCCAAAGTTGGATCGAAGACCAAGTTAAGGCCCAATCAGCTGATTTAAAGTACCTTTTGTATTTGTTTAAATTCCCCCTTCCCCTGCCCCCAAACAGAGCATAATGTTTTCATGGTTAAGGTTTGCGAAGGAAGGAGGAAGAAAAGGGGAAAGGAGGGCAGCTTCTCCCGTTGGCAGTCCAGGTATAATTCTGAAGAGTTCGTGCCCCCCCAGTTAGGAAGGTTTTCAACTAGGTCCCAGACAGAGTCCTTTAGCCCTTCCAGAGAGACTTTCAGTCGCGGTTGTTAGGAAGCTCGTCTCGTCGCGGGCAGGCAAGATGCATAAAGCTCAGAAACCAGGAGCAGTCAGGGAACGTCTCTAAACTGCAGGAGAAGACCCTGTGGGAGACCAATAGAGAATAAAAAAAAAAAAATGAAAGAGAAAGGGGGGGGGGTTCCCCATCGCCGAGGGGGCCTCCGAGCATGGAGTTGGGGAAGGCAATTCCAAAGGAGGGCCAGACTTGGGCCAGTGAGGGTCGTGTGAAAATCAGAACTTTTCAGTCCTGCCTTCCATGTTCAGGTCTCCGTGTTGTGCTCTAGATCACTGCTTTGCGATGATCCCTCACCCACCTCATGTAAATGCAAGGCCTTCTTATCCAATCTAGCAGGGTCTCCAAATTGTTTAACCAGCGCTGAGACATCTGCACAGAGGGTCGTCTGTTGGGTTCCCCGGGGCAGAACCTCTTTGGGGGGCCCCCTTCTGAGCAACACTCCAGGCCGAGGTAAGTAGATCCTTCTCCAGCTTCTCTTTCAGCAGGGGTGGGACAGTAATCCCTAGCGACTCAAGAAAGGCGGAGGCAGCGAGGAGATCCTGAAAAATGTTCGAGCCTTTATCTGTGACAACTTTAAGACGAGCTGGGTACAAGACCTGTGCTTTAATATTGCGGGCCCGCAATTGTTTCATTACTGGCCACAGAGCTTTTCTAGCCTCCTGGACGCGTGTCGTGTGGTCGTTGTCGATGTTCACTCGGTGGCCCTCATAGAAGAGCGCTCCCTGCTTCCAGGCCACTCGAATTATCTCCTCCTTTACCTGGTAGTTAGTCAGCCTTGCTACGATGGAACGCAGCCTCGCCTCTGGATTTTTGGGCCGCGGGACCAGAGATCTATATGCACGATCCATAGTGAGGTCCAACTCTTGTGGCAAAGGGAGTATTTGTTTAAGGGTTGCCTGGAGAAAGTTTATAACGCTTGGTAGGTGTCTTCCGATCCTTCTGGGATCCCATATATTCTTATGTTATGCCTTCTACTTCTGCTCTCCAAGTCGTCTAGTTTGTGTGTGAGTTCTCGGTCCCTAGCCATGAGGTACAGCAGAAGTCTATCATGGCGATCCGTTTGTTCAGTAGTTTGGGTCATACATAGTTCAAGTTGTTCGGTTTTATGATCTATTTTGCTCAGATCTGATTTGAGATCGCCCAGAGTTTGATCTATTTTGGCAACTGTGCGTGCCGTTTGTATGATTATTTCTTTCAGGTTCGCTGGGGGTTCGTCTGAGATGGTCTCCGAGTGATGTAGGCCCTCCAGCACCTCTTCCCCTTGGACGCCACATCTGATTTCATCTTGTATCATTTCTCACAATTTCTGCATCGGAGTCGATGGGGGTTTACCCGCTTTGTTTCTCTTGATCTTGGCCGGTGAAGACATGTTTTTTATGGGTGATGGAGCTAGATTTTGTTCGAGGAGGGGACGGAGCCGTTGCACTATGCTGCCATTAGGTCGCTGAAGTCACCGGAAGTCCTACACCCAAAGTTTTTATTATGGGAATAACTACAGAAACTGAGCACTTAAGTAAACCCTCAAAATATTAGGTTTTAGCAGCTGTACTCACCCTTAAAAGAATACTATTATACCATGGACCTCGGACACCGACCAATGAAAACGGCAGGCTGGCACCTTACCTCCGTTGTAAATCCTCTGATAATCACCGCAAAGGTGCCAGCCAGCCGCATCTCAATAACTAAAAAAAAAATTTTAAATCATTCCGAGCCGCCATCTCCCTCCGCTTCTCGCTAAGCGCAAATCAGCACGGCACCCTCCCAGCCTCCTCCCCAGCTCAAAAACATTGTTTTAAAAACTGCCTGGCATAAACACAAATTCCAAGCTCAGATATCTCCTAAAAACCTGGCAAACCTTTTCAAAATGTTCCTGTAATGCCCACTCCCTCCGAATTCCATCGCTGTTGCTGCACTACTAGTATGCTTCCGGCCTCCCAGCTCCTCGCTCATACCTCACAGTTACTGGGAAAAAAAAAAACAAAACATCATTCAAGCTGATTGCCCCAGCCAAAATAAAATAAATATGTCTGTCTGTTCCTGAAACCAAACCGAAAGCAGCACTCAAAGTCGCAGGGCACTTACTACAACAAACTGCTCCCCGCCTCCCTCGGCCTGCTGGCACCGTGCACTAATCCAACAGCTGGTCACCCGACCTAAAAGGTAAATCACACCGGCAGTACAAACTCCAAACTCCCGAGTCCTCCTGATACCAGCTTGGCCAGGACTATTTTTTTTTTTTTTTTTACTGTGCAAGGTTATTTGTAATAAAACTGCCTTATACTATTTTTTAAAAGATGCTTTTTTTTAATCAATTAAATATTTCACTGATGGCATAATAGCAATAAGCCACTTGGGGATGTGAGTTATGGGGATTTACCATGGCTGGTGGTTACCCACTGCTGTGCCTCGTGGGCAAACCACGCCAGCCGTGGTAAATCCTTGATAAACCCACACCCCTCATGGCTTATTGCTTAATTATCACACTGGAAACCTTTTATACCACCTTCCTTTCAGCAATGGTGTAACAATTTAAAAGTAGAACTGCAGCAATGAAAGGACTGCATATACTTTAACAGGAAAGGCAAACTGTCTGAGAAAGTGTGGTCACCATGCTTGTTATTTTGAACAAAACAGATAATTAAATCTATCTCTACAACACGTGATGAACAAATTACGCACCGTATTAATGTTGTTTCTTCCTAAAGAATCTATCAGATCTATTAGTTATACTCATAATATGCAATAATTTCCCTAGAATAAGCAGCCCCAGAATGTTTTTATGCTAATTATGGAACTTTGCCCTAGCAGCTGCAATTAGTCCCTTGCTGGCCTCGGCCCAACTGGCTTGTAAGATCTTGACCAGGACAACATGCTCTGCGCAAGAATGCTTTCCCATTTGTAGTGTCCAACTCTGATCCTATGAGGAATAGCTGGGTTCCAGCTGGGACTTTTCTCTATTTAGTAGAAAGGCCAGACTTTCCAGGGTGTTTTGCATGAATGCAATGGAGCACAGTGCCTCGGGTACACTACATATACATAGATACATAGATACATAGACAGTGTCGGCAGATAAGGGCCTATGGCCCACCTAGTCTGCCCATTTGAGCTTGTAAGTTCAGTTTGTTTTCCTAGAAGTCTATTTCCCCTTACCCCTGACCTCTAGAATTCCTTTATGTCTATCCCATGCATTCTTAAATCCTGTGATTGTTTCAGCTCCACCACTTCCTCTGGCAGGGTGTTCCACTTGTCCACCACCCGTTCTGTGAAGAAATCCTTTTCATGTTTCCTCTGAATCGTCCCTCCTCCAACTTCATCCCATGCCTCTAGTCCTGAAACATCTTTTTCGCTTAAAATAGTGTTTTCCTGCACCTGTTCCTCCTGTAAGATACTGTGTGTCTCTATCATATCCTCTCTCTCCCTCTCCTCCAGGGAGTACATGTTCAGTTCCTTCAACCTGTCTTCATAGGACTTGTGATGCAACCCATGCACAATCTTTGTTGCCCTCCTCTGAACCTTCTCTACCCTGTCTATGTCCTTACGTAGGTATGGTCTCCAGAACTGTACACTGTACTCCAGGTGGGGCCTCACTAGTGTCTTGTATAGCGGAATTATGACCTCCCTTTTCCTGCTGGTGATGCCCCTGCCTTACATCCCAGCATCCTATTTGCTTTACCTGATGCCTTGTCACACTGTTTCTCACCTTGAGGTCATCAGAGATGACAACCCCAAGATCCCTTTCCTGCTTGGTGCATGCTATATCCTCACCCCCAACTGATATATTGTGCCAGGGTTTTTGTGCCCCATATGCATTATCTTGCACTTCTTTGCATTGAATTTCAACTGCCAAACCCTTGACCATTCTTCAAGTTTCTGCAGGTCCCTTCTCATTCTGTCTACACCCTCTGGTGTGTCTACTCTGTTACAGACCTTTGTGTCATCAGCGAACAGTGAAATTCTGCCTTCTAGATCCTGTGCAATGTCACTGATGAAGATGTTGAATAGGACTGGTCCCAGCACTGATCCCTGTGGTACCCCACTGGTCACTCTTCCCTCTGTGGAGTGACAGCCATTTACCACCACCCTCTGTGTCCTGCCACCCAGCCAGTTACCTACCCACCACACTACTGTCCTGCCCACACCATATTCCCCAGTTTGTGTAATAGTCTTCTATGTGGCACAGTGTCAAGGCCTTGCTGAAGTCCAGATAGGCCATGTCCACTGCCCTCCCTGATCCACCTCCTAGTCACCCAGTCAAAAAATTCAATGAGGTTGGTCTGACATGACCTCCCCCTGGTGAAACCATGCTGCCTTGGGTCCTGTAGTTCATTGACAACCAGATGTTCCACCAATCTCTCCTTCAGTAGTGCTTCCATGATCTTCCCCACTACCGAGGTGAGGCTGACTGGTCTGTAGTTCCCTGCTTCCTCTTTGTTCCTACTTTTGTATAAGGGGACTACATCTGCTGTCCTCCGTCTTTGGGTACCTCCCTGTTTCCAGTGATTGGCTGAACAGGATAGCCAGAGGTTCAGCCACCACCTCTCTTAGTTCTTTAAGGACCCTGGAGTTGCACCCATCTGGCCCATTGCTTTATCAGCTCTTATTACTTCCAGTTCCTTCAGGACCCTTTCTCGTAAAGGGACTTGTGTCCATTTCTGCACCATTCTCACCCCTTGTACTCCTTCGACCCATTACCCCCTCTTCCTTAGTAAAGACTGAGCAGAAATACCTGTTCAATATGTCAGCTTTACTGTTGTCATCCTCCACGGCTCCCATCCTCCCCTTCAGTCTCACTATCCCTCCCTTTGTCCTTCTTTTTCACTTATGTACCTGTAAAGGTTTTGTCCCCTTAACCACTGATTTTGCAATGTGTTCTTCTGTCTGAGCTTTGGCTTCCCTTACTGACTTCCCTGCCTCCCTTTGTTTCTCCTGGTACTTCTCCCTATCCCCTTCTGCTGTGTCTTTTTGTATTGCCTGAATGCAATCTTTTGGCTTCACTTTCTTTGCTACCTTTTTGGAAAACCATAATGGTCTCCTCTTTCTTTCCTCTTGCTAACCTGCTTAATGCACAATTCTGTTGTTCTTATAATCCCCATTTTAAATACTGCCCACTGTTCCTCAATCCCTGATTCCTGTCCCATTCCCTTAATGCCTCTTTCAAGCATCTCCCATTTTCCCAAAGTCTGCCCCTAAAATCCAGGATCGTGTTTTGTGTGGTTTGGTTCTGCTCTTTCTGTGATTTCAAACCACAATGACTGGTGGTCACTGTTACCCAGGTGCTCCCCACTGTTATCCCCATCACACTGTCCCTGTTTGTGAGCACAAGGTCCAGTATTGCCTTCTGTCGAGTTGGTTCCATGACCAGTTGCTTGAGGAAGGCACCCTGAAGGAGTCCAGGATAAATCTGCTCCTAGTTGATGCTGCTGCTGGGATGCTCCAGTCCACGTCTGGTATATTGAAGTCTCCAACCAGTACCACCTCACCTTGTCTGCCATCCTTTGGATGGCTAGCATCAACTCCTATCTGTTTCTTCCTCCTGGGCTGGTGGTCTATAGACCACACCTGTCACGGATGGCTGGCCCCATTTTCCTTTCCAGCTTAACCACAGTATCTCTCCCCATTTTGTTCCTCCTGGATCTGTGGCCTTATGTCATTTTTCACATACAGTGCCCTCCTCCTCCCTTCCTGCCTGCTCTGTCTCTTCTGAATATGTTGTAGCCAGGTATGGCCATCTCCCAGTTGTGGTTATCATTACACCAGGTTTCAGTGATGGCCACAATGTCCAGGTCTGACTGTACCATGACAGCCTCCAGATCTTCCATCTTGTTGCTAAGCCTCCTGGCATTTGCACACATGGCTTTCCATGATATGACCTCCCTAGACTGCTTCACTGTTCTACTCCAGCCCCTTCCTTGGTTGTCATTTATCCCTGGTTCTCCTTGCTGTCTGCCCTTCTGCTGAATTTTGCCCCTTTTCTGCTTATCCACCTTTTGGACACTAATCTCCATCTTTTGCACACTGCTTTGCAGAGATAGCCACTCCTCTGGTTCACTGGTTCCATTACTAGCTGTGGGGGGTGAGCAAGTAGGTACCGTCCTTGCTGGCCTGCCACCCCCCTTTGCTAGTTTAAATGCTTGTCAATGTAGCATTTAAACTTATCATTGAGTGCTTGGATTCCCCTCCAGGATGGATGCAGGCCGTCAGGCTTGAATAAACCTCCATCCCTCCAGATGGGTCCCCAGTCACCAATGAATCCAAACCCTTCCTCACAGCACCAGTTCTTCACCCATGAGTTAAAGTTCCTGGTGCATGCACTCCTATGCTCTCCCTTGCCTCTCACAGGTAGTACTTCTGAGAAAGTGACAGAAGTAGCTACTTGCTTGAGACCCCTCCCAGTTTCCAACTCTTCCTGAACTTCCTTGGCTCCCATTTGCCAAGTCATTAGTACCTAGGTGGATAATGACATCCAGCTCACCCTCCTGTCTTGCCTTCCCAGTGATCCCCAGTATCTTCCTTCCATCCCTCCATGCCGTGACACCTGGTAGGCACCTCACCTCCCTGTCCTCACCTCCCTGTCCTCCCCACTGTTATTCCTTTTCTTCTCAGGGATTCAGCCACTGCTGCAAGGCACTCTGTGAACACTTCTGGAGCAGAGATTAGGCCAAAAGGCTATGTGACAAACTGATACTGCTCTTTCCTAATCTAAATCTTACATATTTTCTGTGGGAGTGTCTTACAGGGATATGGAAGTATGCATCTTTCAGATCCAGTGGTCCCAACCACTTTCCTTTCTGCAGGGCTGGCTGCGTGAAACTGGTATCGGCTCACTAGCAAAATGCTGACAGAATCTGTATCAGGCTAGATGGCTGTAAAACTCAATTTTTATCCCTGGGATGGTATAAAATTCTCAGTGTTACCATTTTGAATTTTTCCTTTTTATGTGCCTGCTCAGGAATCCTAAATCCAAAATAGACTGCAATCTCCATTTTTTTTCTTGTGAGAAAGTATCTTGGAAACAAGGACACTTCTCAACTATGAGAGACAGACCCTTTCTATGGCCTTTATCTTTAGCAATTTCTTTACCTCTAAGCTCTAACAGGGTCACCCAATCTGACCCCCCGCAGCTGGGATGGAGAAAAATGTTTTGGGCTCTTCAGTTTTGAGAGGCCTGAGAACCCAGGGTTAAACCTGATTCACCACTTCCAGCACCCATTTGGCTGTGGTGGTGGTTCCACTCTAGAAGTAATGAGACAGGCGGTCTCCAACTGCTAGAGGTTCTATCACAGCTTGCACAGAGTCAGAGATTTTGTTTTACTTGTGGCTTAGGAAATGGTGCTTGATTCTGTCTAGCCCCTCTACTACTTCTGCCCCTGTGATATTACTTTTCCACTTTTTTCTCAATGCCAGGAGCTGAAGTTGGATGCTCCAAAACCTTGCTATTGGTTTTTTTGAGGGATTTGTGAATGGGTACTGAGAGAGCCTTTTAGATGGTCAGCCCCAGCATACTCATTAATTCTGCCTCTTCTGTACCTTCCTCAGTCTCAGAGTAGAGGTGATATGTGGAGTCTCAACCATATACCTATATATATAAAAAAAAAAAGACTACGAGCCCCCGGGTGGTGAACCAAAGTCATGTTCAGGGGTCGCTCCAGTTCCATTGGTTCTCCTTCATCCTCTTCCTCCTCCAGCTCAGATTCAGAAAATGCCTGAGGCTGGGGAATTGGAGCAGAACAGTGCCAAGATTTCCCATGACTTGGAAAGTCTGGAAAAACTTCCACAAATTTGTGGTATCTTCTGCTGAGGGCATAGCAATCTGTTCTACTGCTGGCTCCTGGTCCCTCGGGGGGGAGGGGGGTGCAATCAATATGCTATTCTTTAGCTTTTTTCTTGGCTGGTGTTGATGGCACCAGAGCATCTGCTTTTTTATTTCCTTTCTGCCATCCTTAGCATCAGGGTACCCCTGTTGGGCTCCCTGTTCTCTTTATTTGAGCTGGATGACGGCTTGACAGTTTTTTCTGTCTATAATCAGACTGCTACATTTTTGTCACCTTAGAATTTTGTTTGAGGAGAGATACTTGAAAATGTGTGGTTTCAACCATCTGAGGTACTTCCATTTTCTTTTTAGAAACACTGCTAGGTCACTCTGTGGCAGACAGAGACTCTCAGAGTTTTGCCCTTTTCTTGTGTGTTTTAGGGCAAACAAGTTTATACAAATCACACTTTACAATGACATGGTCAGGGCCCAAACAAACAAAACACAGATCGAGGCAGTCTGCCTTTAGCAAGATCCTGTGACAGGATTCAAAATTGGTAAATCCTGTAGGCCCTATCCTTTTCTTAGGCCTTTCAGTTATACAATACCACCCGACTGAATTTAGCCAAAAAGTATTGCCAGTAACATTTGTGAACCACTAAATTAAACTTAAAAAAAAGTGGTTCTTTCAATATTTCTGAGCCAAAAAAACAAACAAAAAAGTTACCGCAGGGCATTTAAGTGGGAGCTGGGAAATTCATTTTTCTCCATTTCCAGGAAACCACAGAATACAACTTAAATAACAAAGTTAGATATAAATAACCTATCTAACTAACCCACATATTAAGAATGAAAACTAATAGAAACTTTTTACAAATAATGGACTTAAACAATGGACTTGGGGAGAGATTTCCGAAGCGACCGTTCTCTTCAGCAGAGAAAACAAATCTGGCATTGGCACACCACAGGGAGTACCAGCATGCAGCAACATCTGAATGGAGTTCTGATTCCACAGCAAAATTCTAAAGTCGAGGCAACATCTCAGAGAGGAGACGATACATTTTTTGTATGGCATCTTGTTAGAAAAATAACATTATAGCCAACCAAAACAGACTCCAGACGAGAAGTAAGACAGAAAAGGACAGCATAACAGTTTCCTGACCTAGTTGCTTGGAGCTGGGTAGAAACACACAGAGACAGTTTTGCAGAAATGCACAGTGCTGGTGCAACACTGAGCAGAAAATGGGTCAAGTATAGTCCCTGCTCTGAGGCAACAACTGATTTCTGATAATCACCAGTTGCTAAGAAGTAGGTTAATAACCTTTGTGGTAATAATCTGAAAACTCTTCACAAACACATGAACTATCAAACTCCTGTGTGCATTACTCAGCAACCTGTGGTCTGCTGCCACGTGGGTGCACTGCAAACGTACTTTCTCCTCAGGCTACCACCCTGACAGGGTCAGAAGCTCACCATACACCACAGAATGAGGTGTTTCAACACATATTACGGAAACCTAAACCACATTTTAAGGATAAGACAGTAAAACATGGTTTCGTGTCTCTGATGCGCATTAACAACAAAAAAAAAACCCAGAAGATACCAAAACAACAAATGCAATTCTCGTTCTACAAGTGGTGCGAACTCTTAGCTACAATAATTTGTAAGCTTTGGAGCAAGTAGTGCAAGTCTTTTTAGTCATAAGGTATGCAACTCTTTTTTGATTAACACAATAGATACAGTATATGTAACAGGCTTAAAATGAAGTAGACTTGAGATTTAAGAAAACGTGCTTGTAATCTGTGTCTAGAAACAACTTACACCCTGAGGAAGGGGTATTGTGGACTCCCCAAAACGTTGGTAGGACTTGGGATGTTTTTCTGGCTTGCACCATAAATAAACTTTTACGTCCAAATATAGATTTTGATCGGTGGTCATTTGTTCCTGTGCACTTTGCAATCTGTACTATGAATGTTAACCATCTTCATGAAGTTACCAAATCCCTATCTAATCTGGACATAGGTTTCTTTACCTTCTTACTCCAGCATCCAGGCCATCAGCCCTTGACAACATATCTCAGCTCTAGAACCATAGGTTCCTGATATCTTGACTGTATAACTGAGATACTGGCCTCCCAAACCTGTTCTAGAACTTTGAGAGCCCAGTGTCACATAAACTTGCAGCTTTCTGGACATGACACAGCAACAGACACATGGTGCCATGCCATACCCCAAGACAGTGGGCAGAGGGGCTACCTCCCAAGTCGTTCCACTGGCAGCCCAATACATACCTTGTGGCTGCTTCCAGGTTGATGAAAAGGTTAGTTAACTAAACGGTCATTACTTACCAGTAACAGGAAATCTTTGAGAGGACTTGCAACAGTATTACATTGGACTGTTAGTTGTCAGAATCAAGACCTAGCAGGAAGCTTTTGTAAGATGGGGCCACCTACACTAATGTACCAATGTGCATGTCGTCAGTGCACAGAGTCACTACATAACGTGAGCAGGCACCAATCACTTCAGTTTCCTTGTGTCAGTAAACTGAGTTCCAAATCATTCACCAATAGCAGGACTGGGGCCACACCAACCAGTCAAGCACAGCAAGGTGGAGGAGACCAGAAAACATTGTCCACCACACAGCTAGCAGCGACACTGATACAAATAACAAACTATTCAGTGCTATACTAAGAAGTCAAAAGAAAAGATCCACTACACCAAGGGGATAGCAAGTGGAATAGGTACAGCTCTATGGAGAAAGGTATTGGTTATGTAAACCCATCTTCTTGAAGTGCATCTCCACAGAGCAATAAGACATTGGATGATTACCAAGGAGTACTAACCTTACCTGGGTGGCTGACAAAATGGTGTATTCACCCCTAAGAAGGGCAGGCCTTGTAAAACAGCATGGCCAAATCCTGCCCTTCTACAAGAAATCAAATACTGACTCTAATGCTTAGCAAAAGTATGGATTGTGTGCCACATAGCAGCCCTGCTTGAAATCAAATTAAAATGGGCCACCAAGGTTGCCATACCCCCTGTAACGGTACTCTGTAGGTTCTGCCCTGCCTGTCTGTAACAGAACAAATGCAGGAGATCCATCTGGAGAGCGACTAAGGAGACAGGTTTACCCCTGGTGCTAGGGTTAAAGCAAACAGAGAGCTGTGAGGACTGATCACAGTCCTTGGTACAGATACCACCAAAGGATTCTGTGAACATACAAAGAGTTCAACTGTACCTTGCCCAGGTTCTGAGGGAAAGGGAAGAACATGGGTAAATCAATGGACTGATTTAACGTGAAATTAAACATTGCCTTAGGGAAGAGTTTGGGGTGAGTACACAATGCCACACTATTCCTGTGAAACACCAGACAAGGGGGTTAAACGAACCAAAGCCTGTAGTTCACACATGCCTGGCTGAGGTAATAGCTACACAGAATAAAGCCTTCTAGGACTACACTTAGTGTCACAGGAAGATACTGGTTTGAAAGGGGCTGCAGTCAGTGATTTGAGCACAAGGTTCAGGTCCCAAAATGGAATAGGCTTGTGGATCAGAGGGGCCATACGCACATGGCCATCAGGAACCTGTGGGCTACAGTCTCGTCCCCAACAGGGGCAGAGAAAACTAAAACGGATGACACTGGAACCTTAAACGAGGAATACTGCGATCCTGACTGTGACA
The DNA here is from genome assembly GCA_016271365.2 of Neoceratodus forsteri. Lineage (NCBI taxonomy): Eukaryota > Metazoa > Chordata > Ceratodontiformes > Ceratodontidae > Neoceratodus > Neoceratodus forsteri. The sequence goes on along the minus strand of CM028129.1, from coordinate 561,152,797 downwards.
AAGATAGGAGGTTGTCTAGCACCTGCTGCACAGCACAAGGTTCAGGGATGGTGCCTAGCACCACACAGTGAAATGCTTCCACTTTTGAGTGCAGATGTGCTAGTGAAAGGATTCCAAGCTGAAGAGCAGAAGCCTTGATTGAGACCCCAAATCGAGAGATCTCCACGCCCCTCAGGAGTCAGGCATGGAGCCACAGGAGTGGAGACCACAATGCTGTAGTAAGTCACTGTTCTGGGCTAGACAATGCACTGTCTGGACTATGCTGCACTCTTTCCATCCAGTTCAGAACATCACCAATCCACTATGGCAGACCTACTGGGGAAAAAGCATCTACCACTACTAGAAACTCCCATATTGTAAACAGACTAGACGAGAGACTACCTGGCTTTGGGCTCCCTCACCGCCTCTGGTGCAAGCTTAACAGGTTTAAATGTAGAATGGTCCGCTGTGCCAAGACCGACCATGCCTGAGGCATCAGGGAAAGTCCTTTGTAAAAATGCGGTGCTGTGGAGGATGCTACACACATGCTGGATAGTTGCTCTTTCCGTGCTGGACTCCCTGGAGGTCTCTCCAAACTGAATACAGCAGATTCGAAGGCTACTGACTGGCTCAAGTCTGTTTAGCAATTTTATCTTGTAGCTATAAAGTTCACCTTCTTTGTCCCACCCACAGAGACGAGTTGCTCTACATATGATATATTGTTCTGGCTCAGAAGATATGGCTGGAGGGGCAACAGAAATAGAGCTTTGACTGCCAGTTCCACAGCAAATGAAACCAGATCTGCCTGGGTCACAAGAGTTTCACCAGGGTCATGAGCCTACCTGAGCTTGATTGGGACCTTCTTAATCAGTGACAGAGAAGAAAAGGTATAGAAGAATCTCCCTGCTCCAGCAGAGGAATAATGCATTGTGTCAGAAAATTCCACGTCCTGGAGAATGAGAGTGAAGAATAAAAATTGCTCACCACAGTAATCTTGATTCTTTCAAAGGGATCCTCGCTATGCTTAACAACTGCAATCATTCCCTGTAATGAGCCACCCAGAGCTTAGAATTTTATGCTAATTAGGGAATCTTAGAAGCAAATTCAAAACTCTGCTGTGTGGTCAAGCTCACCCTCACATTCTAACAGCAGATTTATTTCTAAAACTAGGATGAGCCGTGATCAACTAGCTAAATGGCTACCACAAATGCATCAAAAATACTTATTTTTTTTTTTTAAGGTTTTCAGCATTGCAGAACAATTTAAAAATGTTTTTAGTAATATAAAAAACTCAGATCACGGAGTATTAGTTGTAAAGAGACTGTAAAAAGTAATGCTCAAGCAAACAGAACAGATTCTTGTGTGAAACTTTTCTCAAGTTCTGGAAGGGGAGGTAGGCACTGGAATTGTTTTGCATAGAGGCTTCCCTTTGGAAGAAACAGCATTACTACAGTGAGTACCTTTTTTTTTTTTTTAATTAAACCTCAGGAATCCCTCACTTGTGCTTGACAACTGCAGACTCGTAGAAAGTATCCTGGAGGCTGGATACAGAACCTATTTAGGAAAAAGGTTCTGCTAGACAACAGTGCTCAAGCGCTCCCTTCTGGACTGTACTGTCCAGACATCAGTGCTTTATGAAAGTGTGTACTGTTTTCCAGGTAGCTGCTTTACAGGTTTACTGCAGGTATGCACCTCTTGATGCTGCCATGTAGGCAGAGGTGCCTTGTGGGTGTGAGCCCTAAAGTCTTCAAGGTGCCAATTTGCCAGTTTTGCTAAAACAGAACTGTATGCAGGAAACTGCACAAGAAATGGTTCTCTGGATGCTGGTTTACCTTTTCCCACTTTACCACAGGTGATGAATAACTGAGCAAGAGTGAACCTTACATCCTTTGTATGGTCTAAGTAGTAGCTCAGAGCTCTCTTAACATCAAGACTGTGGAGTGTTTTCCTGAGCTGGATTACGGACTGATTCAGGTGAAATTCAGACACCACTTCAGAGAGGAATTTTCTATTAGTTCTTAGAACTACTTTGTCCCTGTGAAATATAATATAGTTAGGATCTGTGCAGAGGGCTTGCTCTCACTCACCCTTCTGGAAGATGTCAGTGCCACCAGGAAAAATACTCCCCAGGTGACATCCTTCAGCACAGCAATTGCCATAAGCTTGAAAAGGAGCCTCCATCGGCTGGGCAATGCACAGATTCAGGTCTCATGGAAGAACAGGACCTCTTACTGGGGTACAGGTACACGCCTTTAAAGAACTTCTGAAAATAGGCTGCGAGGCGACTGACCTTTCCTTGCCAGCTGAAGTGTATGCTAGCACTGCTGACAAACTTTCTGGGTTGAGGGCCTGAGGCCCAGGGACTGCAGGTGGACCAAGCAGTCTAGGACTGAAGCTAGTCACCGTGAATGGGCTTAGTTGTCTAGAATAAAACCAAAGGGAAAATATTTTGCACTTTGAGATGTATATTTTGTAGTTGCTTGTTTCTGAAACCTTAAGCACTTCCATAACTTTTTCAGAAAAATTTAGTTCACAGAACACTAGCTCTTCAAGTACTATGCTCGTGGATGCAGACTACTTGGATCAGGAAATATTATCCTGCTCTAAAACAATTTTAGTAGATTTAATTTCAGGGGCAGGGTGATAGAATGTCTGCTTGAGAGGGACAGAAGCAGGGAGTACCCTGTCTGACTCAATCTAGACCTATGACAATAATTGCTGCAGACTTCCTTCTCAGTTTTAGAAGTACTTTCAGCAAACGTGGGAAGGCATGCAGAAACTTTCCTGACCAGTTGAAGACTACAGCATCCTCTGGGACTGTACCCACTGATGGGGGTCTACAACAAAGCAGTGAGAGCTGGTTGTTTTCCCAAGACACAAACAGGTCTATCTCTGGTGTACCACCCTACCTTCTGAACACTGTCACCAGCACCTGTTGGTTCTGTGTCCATTCATGATTTCCTTGACTGATCCTGCTCAAGGAATCTGCCAGTACACTGTCCTTCCCTGGTAGGTGTACTACCAAAAGATGGACCTCCAGAGAGCATGCCAGTCAGATCTTCACTGCCTCTGAGCACAGTTTTAAAGATCCTGTTCCTCCCTGCTTATGTAACTGTAACCCTGACCCCCCCCCCCTTCTTGTTACTCAGACAAGGCAACAAACCACAAGTTGGCGGAAAATAGGAATCAGCCCCTGGCATTGGAGCAAAACCTGGCTCGGTCATCTCACAGGTCAGGGGCAAAGCATAAAACATTTCTATTTTTACCCAGGTTGGGGTGGGAAGTGTCAGAGCTATGCTATGTTTCCTATCTGTGGGGCCCCAAAAACATCACTCAGGTCACTCAAAGAGGGATTGTCCACAACCAGGCATTTGGGATTTTACTGTACGGCTTTTTATTCCTGACACAGTGTTAACAGCAAATAAAGGTGGTGTTCCCAGGCTTGTAATTTTAATTTACAGATGACACTTGTTGCAGGCAAACTGGTTTCTTCTACAACACTTCCCACAGACGTCCAGCCCTATTTCAGGAGACATAGGACTTTTTAGAACTGCCAGCTCTTTTTGGGGACCTTGGACTTACAAAAAACACATTTTCCACACATGTTCAGACCCATTTCAGGAGACATGGACTTTTACAAACTGCTGCCAGCCTTATACAGGATTCCTGTACCCATTTAAAGCATCACTAAGTGACTGTAGTTAACACCTAAACACACATTTTCCTCTGGGCAATCAGATCTATTTGCACCTGGAATGAGGGGATCGCTCACTCTGGTCACAAACTATATTATCTCCGCCATTACTTTAGGATAATCCTGGATTCTCCAACCCCAGTGGGCTGCTAGAGACATCCTACTGTACAAACGTTGGGTACAAGGTCCATGGCACCTGTATCTAACAGACACCAGAAACCCCCCTTAGACAGTTTACATTTCACACACTTGTTCCAGGGTCCATGGCATCTGTATCTGAAGCACACTAGACAACCCCAAACTTGAACACTTGGAAAGTACTTGAAATCCTCAGATCTCACACTAGTCAATTTCTTTAACTTGTACACACACAGTCTCTACATTTTGGGCAGTGCTGATAGCTCCTACAGTCTGTTGGGGACTCCCCAAGTACTCACTGAACCTTCAATTCCATTCCACTTTCTACTGTGAAGAATCTTCACCCCCTCTGAGCGTCACAGGATCTCGTAGCCACCACTTCCCAAGAAACCAGCCTTTGGATTACTGAACTATGACAGAAGCACCAAACAGAGGGTTCCTCCTTCCCTCTTGACAAGAGTGCCAGCAGGCAGCTCTTGCCCTTAGAATTCTCTCGGAACACTGACTTAAGACTACTGACTGCTCAAGCAACAGCTGCTGGCCAAGTGTGGCTTATGCTGCTGTGAGAGTTCCAAACAGCATTACCTCATCCTCTGCTCAGCAGAGCCAGGCAAATGATGAGGTAATGTTTTACAGAGAGCATTTAAGCCTTCTAACACTGCCCAAGCTATCTGCCTGATCGAAAACTGATGGGATTCTAGTAACCTCAGGAACTGGTCGGTTACACAATACATAGTTGTGGTATTGTCTGTCCTGAGCTGGACAGACTGAGCTGGTATACTGCCCTGAGCTCTAGGAGATTTATGTGTTCCTGAATCTTCTGTGTACTTCACATGCCATTTACAGTGAGGTCCTCCAGATGAGTACTCCAGCCTAGGAGGGAGGCATCAGTTGTGAATATGACCATAAGTGATTGTTGGAGGAAAGGAACCCCCCCTCTCTAAGGTTGCATTCCTTCCTCCACCATACCAGAGCCTGCAGCAGGGATTTTGTGACTGGAACTAGTTTTGAAAGAGGTTCCCACCTTTGGGATCAATTTTTCCCCAAGTGGTATTGGATATTTCTCATTTGGAACCTGGCACCACTGTGGTGGATGATGCCATATGGCCTCGTAAGCACACAAAATCACTTTCAGGTCTGGGTGACCTTCCTTGAAGGACTGTGCAGTTGTAATCAGATTTGCCATTCTTACTTGAGGAAAGAATGCTTTGCCCTGCAGGGTATCCCGTTCTAGACCTATAAAGTTCAGAATCTGAACAGGATCAGATTGTGACTTTGGTACATTAATCAGGAAGCCCAAATCCACCAGGATGCCTTGTGTCAGAAGAAGGGAGGACTTGGCCTCCTGATAAGATTTTCTTAAAACTAGCCAGCCGTCCAGGTAGGGAAAAACTATTACCACCTGCATCTGTAAATGTGCTGCCACTACAGCTAGGGACTTTGTGAACACCCTTGGTGCAGAGAATAGGCTAAAGAGAAGGGCAGTGAATTGATGATGGCAATTCCCTAATCTGAATCTGAGGTACCTTTCTGTAACTAGACCTAAATGGTATGTGAATGTACAGTATGTCTCTTTCAGATCCAGTGACCCCAGCCAGTCTCCTTTTTGCAGTGATAGAATCACTGAGCCCAGTGTTACCATCTTGAACGTTTCCTCCTTTAAAAGTTTGTTCAGATATCTCAGGTCTAAAATGTGTTGATATCCCCATTTTCTTGTGGGACAGGAATTATCTTGAGTGAAGTCCCTATCCCCATTGTGAGGGAAGTACCTTTTCCACTGCATTTACTTGAAGCAATTGTTTCTACCTCCATCTTCAACATGAGTCTTTCTGCTGGAGTGTAAGTGTGAAAACCCTTGTAATTCTGCAGTCTTGGGAATCTTCTAAACTACAGGAACAAATTATTTCTAGAACCCATTCATCTGTGATAATTTCTGACCAATTCTGAAAACAGTGAGACAGTCATCCCCCCACTGGCAATGGATGGCAACCTGTGCAGACCTGTCAGGGGGTTTTGCTTAGCCTGAGTTTTGGGGCCAGTCATGAAACTGCATGCCCAGTGGCCCTTCTACCCCTCCCTCTGAAGAAACCCTTCTGTTGAGGGAAGTCATATGCAATTTAAGCAGAGGGAAAGTATCCCCTACCTCTACCTCCCATTGCAGAAGACCTGCAGGAAGTAGAAGCCTTTTCCTTCTCAGTGTTACTGTTGCAGGTGGTTTTGTATTCATCTTCCTTTTTCATGTTAGCCTTTGTCTTGTCACCAAACACTGAATTTCCCTCACAGGGGAACTACGTTACTTTTTTATGCACATGAACCTTCTTAATGACACTGCATAGGACATGATCATGGATACAGTGTCATCTGTGTCAACTGCCATATGGAACTGGTATTCTCTGGCATCCAATAGTTGATTTTGCTTTGTCAGCCAAATCTGGTGCCAAGTCACCAGTAGCTTTCTCCTCATTGCCAATACAGAGATCCAGAGGACTTTTCTGGTATTGGAGTGTGTCAAGTACTGTATGCTGCCTGCCTTAAAAGCAAGGAAACTGAAGTATAAACTTCTCCCCCCCCATACTATCCAGCTTCTTGGGATCCTTTTCAGGAGGCTGAGAGGAAAGGGTCACCTTTGCCTTATCACAGGCAGCAGCCTAGACCACTCCCCTCATGATCACGATATGAAGAAAGGTATTCAGAACTCAGTTTATCCACCTGGTACTTTTTCTCTATTTTCTTATCTATGCCAACAACTGAAGAGGGTGCTGACCTGATTCTACACGGGCCTTCTTGAGGGACTTGTGAATGGGCAATAACAGCCTTTTTTATGGGAATTGCACCGATCATATCCAAAAATTTCATCCCATTCTCGTCCTCTACAGTTTGCTATGAGGTGATGTTGAGGGAATTTACCATATGCCTCACAAAAGTACAGTGTGAGGTATTGTCATCAGAGGGACTTGGAGGGGAGCCAAACTGTTGTTCAAGAGTACCATCTGGTTCTATGGGTTCTTCATCCTTCTCTTCAAAATACAATTCAGTCTCCTCCTTTACAGGCACGGGGGCAGCATTTCTATGAAATTCCCTATAGTCTGGAATGTCTGGGGAATTACCAAGTTTTAGTCATGTCCTCTATTGAGGGCATTTTATTTGTGTCTGCTGACAGTTCTTTTCCTTCTTCAGAAAGAGGGACAGCGACAGTCTCCAGTGTCTGCACAGAGGATCTTCTATTTTTTATTTATTTATTTTATTTAGTTGTTTAACCAGGAGTAGCACACTAAGCTGAAACCTTTTTTACAGGAGTGACCTGGGAGCACAGGGAAGTTAAGTGACTTGCTCAGGGTCACACAGTATGCAAGTGGAAACTGTGGGATTCAAACCCAGATCTGGTCTGCTGGATGTCACCAGATGTGCAGCTCAGAGCCTTAAACCACTGCGCTATACTGCCTCCCAAGTTGTTGGAGTCAGGGTTCCCCCATTCAGACACCCTGATTTCTGAACCATCCTTAGCAGCCTTTTCTTTTTCATCTGTCCTCTTTGCCAGGGGCTGCTGCTTACTTTGAGAAGCTGGACCCTCTTCAAAGCCTTTAGGTGACAATGGAGACAGACTGAGAAACCATCACACAGCTTATATAGGGTTACAGTAAGAGTAAAAAAGTACTCAAATGCCCTTTACCATAATGCCTATAATCGGCAATAGTAACCCACATAGATCCATCACCCATAATGAGTGGAAACTTGTAACCCCCAAGGTCAAGCCTCCTTTACTATAAGAACACTGAAAATATATGTTCTATGCCTTCAGAAAGTACTTGATTCAAGTCAAAAATAGACAACCTTGTGGGATTAACTTGGTACAGACTTCCCCCCACCACTTAAACAGTAATACAGAATACATCTTGTAAAAGGTACCTGGAAACAGACAAAGCTAATTTTGGACACAGAAACCCACAAGAAATAATTGCTTACCAAAACCAGACCCGCATGGGTACTCTGCGCATTGCCGAACTAGTATGATATGCTATTACTCCACCACGTGGGTCAAGTCCTTCAGCTGCTATTTTAAGACAAACGACCCCTATAAATCTTAGATCTGACAAAGGGGAAATATAAATGGTGGGCCTTTGATGAAATATAAATGGTGGGCCTTTAACAAAATATAAATGGGCCTTTAACAAAATATAAATGGCGCCTTTAACAAAATATAAATGGCGGGCCTTTAACAAAATATAAATGGTGGGCCTTTGATTCAAAGTTTGTCCCTGCTCAACTCGATAAATGGTTCCTTGCTCAAACCCAAAAGGGTTTCATTTGCCATATCAAATGTTAACAGGTAATGTGGCTCATAGCTTTGAAACAGTTAAACAGAATTGGTTTAAGGATGGAGGATAGTTCAGATATTATCAACTGAGGCGTATTTAATTAAACAGACTAACAAGCTGAACCCTGATATTCAGACATTAGCAGAGTTCTCACTCTTTCAGAGACTTTGGGACCGGGGCAGGACATGCCATTACCCTACTATATACTAATTATATTTCAGATCAAGAGCATTCGATCCATTATTTGAGGCGCAGGCTTGAACAGGATTTGAACATTTCACTGTCGGAATATCAGTGGCCTTTAATTTGGCAGTACATGGACAACATCTAGTTCACCCTCTCTTAGAGGCTTTTGTTGGAAGCTGAGGGTCCGCTACTTTTAAGTAGCGCTACAAGCTGCCCACTATAATAAAGGAACACCACTGACATGTTGGAGGAACTGTGGGGAGCCTAGAGCAACGCAGGCCCATATCTTTTGGTTTTGCCCATTACTCACACCATTTTGGGAGGAGATAATCTTTCATCTTTCACATATTTTCTCAATACACATACCACTGGGCCCACAGCACTTAGTATTAGGTATAATACCAAAAGAAATAGCAGGCAAAGAAGCTAAATACTTGCGGTTGATCCTAGTAGCTGCTGCTTTAAAACTGATAACTAGGAGGTGGCTACAAAAATTCCCACTTGACCCCAGTGAGTGGTCCTCAATAATATAATCTGTACATCGTATGGAAAGAATAACTTTTGGCCTGAGACATCAGCCTCAGGTTTACCAAAACAGATGGACAAGGTGGCTACTGTATGGGGACCTTAAGCAAACTGATTAGATCATTGATAAAGTAAGGGAATGAGGCCTTTAACATGGAGTTTTGAATTAAACCAGTAAAGGGATGTAAACTATTTTTCTGAGAAGGATATCAGTGTCCTAATGATGTTGGTGCTTTCTCAACTTAGTCCGCATGAATTTAGACCATTGCTGTACCTGTTATTTAATATCTCAGTGTATCTATAACTGAGAGGGAGAGACCACTATGCTGGGCGAGCCGATCGTGTGAGTGTGAGTGCGTGTACGTGTGGTTGCCATCTGCTGTTGAGTTTCTTCTCAGAATGTGTGCATCACGAGCATTTTTTGCTTTTATATATTTTATTTTATTCTTAGTTTACTATCTTGTTTTCAGTCCACCAAGCCCGGACAGTTGGAACACTTTGTGGGGACGCTGTTAATGCTGAGTCCATGGTCCGAGTGCCGTTCTATAAGCTCTATGGTTCTGAGCGGAGTTCTCTTTTGGGAAGGTACTGGGATTGTCTCCTGTCTTTCTAACGTTTTGGACTCTGTCTGGGACGGACGTCAGAAGAGAGCCCTTTTCAAACGAAATCCAGGGTTATTGGTGATGTTCGCAGAGGAAGTACTCTGAAGAAGCTGTTTTGTTATCTTTTGGCTATTGGGAATTGCTCTTAATTCTTGCTGCTATTGGTTCATTATCTGGTTGGTGAAGAGCTGGAGGCCCTTTTGATCATCCTGGGCTGCGGAGACTATGATATTAAACTATCCTGTACGTCTGGAGCTAACTATTGATTATTGTTGGCGTGGAGCGGGTGGTCTATTCTGTTCCGGGTTGTTTCACAGCCGGATCTCTCGTTGAGCAGGAGTCGAGGTTCTGCCAGCAGGGAGCAGTTTGGCTTAGCCTGGGGCTTTGAGGTCTTCGAGGAATCGGCTGGTGGGCCGTTTCTTATTGAGGACCGAAGTTACAGCGGGAGAGTATTCCTGGCGGTGGTTCTCCTGGGTCACATTATTTGGACCCCTGCTAGCTCTTGGTGGTTGACGAACTTGGTCTCTGCATATTTCGAGAGTTTCTTGAAGACCCATAAGAAGATTTGCCGGATAAAGTTTTGATACTGATACGGTCAGACTTTGATTTATTTTGGAAACAGTGAAAATGTATTTTATTTTGTTACTACTACTTGGGGCTCTGTCTTCTATGTGAGAGGTAGTTTGATTTGAGCCTTTTACTTCAAATTTTCCGGTAGTGAGAGTGCCTGGTTAATTTGCTTTTACTATTTTAGTCTAAACCATGCCTTAGTGAGAGGTTGTGCAGGGGATATTTTGTTGTACTGTTTCTGGAATAACTTAAGTACCAGACTATTATCCTTTCCACCTAGCCGTGAGCTTTCTTCTGCTTTTTAAGAGACTGTGCAGATTAGATACTGTGTGACTTTTACTGACTAAGTGTGAACCTCTTATTAGTTTTTATTTTATTGTTTTCTCTACTCCTGGTTGTGAGAGAACTGGGGGGATGTGTTTTTATTTTCATGTTTGAATTATTTGAGTTGCTTTGAATTTTTGGTTTGTGTTTAGGATTTATGTTTAATTAGATTTATTTGGGGTTTTATTTAACTTAAGTTTTTATTTTACATTATTATTCTGGTTTAGTTTTATTATTGCATGTGTATGCCCACAATCCCATGGTGGTGCACTATTCATCCTCCTTGCTCACGCCCTCCGCCCTTTTATCCTCCCCTCTCCATTTTTGATATATACCAGCATTGTAGAGCATTGGGAATTGCTCAGGAGGGCGGGGGTGTGAACCAGGGAGGATGGACGAGGGGCCTTCGTATCCAGGTAGTGAGATCTAGAAGGCGCCTGGGGCGAAATGAATCCAGACCATGGTTTGCCCTGTCTGGTGTCCATACCCAAGGGCACTACAGAATTTGGTAGACAGATGGGCTTGACAGCCTCCAAAGTTCGTTCAACCCGGGCGGTGTTATGCAATGCTAGGTCCGTCAGAAACAAGACCGACATTATTACTGATCTTGTCGGTTCGGTGGACTTGGCTTGCATCACCGAGACCTGGCTGGATGAAAACCCAGGCCCCACGTTGGAAGCCATGACTCCGGCCGGGTACTCTGTGATGCACCGCCCGAGATTGGATCGCAGGGGTTGGGGGGTTGTAGTCTGTTTTAAGACAGAATTGACCCCACGAGTGTAGTTGTGGGGGTGACTGAGTCCTTTGAGTGTACAGTGGTAGCGGTGTTGGAGTTCGAATCGCACTCATCTACCGTCCACCAGGTGATGGGAAATGGTTCTTACAGGAAGTGGCAGACTTCATCGTTGACATGTCGTTGGGTGCTCAGATTGATGGTTCGCAGGTGACTTTACTTTCTGGGTCGGCAATGAACTCTCTAGTTAAATCACTTCCTCCATTAATGACTTCTTTGGGCTTTACACAGATGGTTTACACTGCTACCCATAAATCTGGACATTCCCTGGACTTATTCTTTCTCCTAGGGATTGATATTACTGATTTGGGGGTGGAACCAGTCATATGGTCAGACCACTGCACCATGGGGTTCAATTTTATTACCCCCCTGAGAAGGCCTACGCCTGTGGAGATGGCGAGATACCGCCCTTTACGGGATATTTCTCCCCAAGGCCTTGCAGCGGTTCTTGACCTCTTGTCCCCCGCGTTGGCGAGCAGTAGTCCAGAGACCTTGGTGACGGCCTATAATAGGGCAGTTACTTCGGCTCTGGATACTATTGCTCCTGTTCGTGTATGCCCCCTCTCCCTTCGTCCCAGGGCCCTGGTTCGATGGGACGTTGAGGGAAATGCGGAGACAGGGGTGAAGATTAGAACGCTGTTGGCGCAGATCTGCCAGTGATACCGACCGCCTTAAATTGATGGACCATTACTCTGTCTATTAATCTGCAATCTCCCATAAGAAGGCAGAATTCCTGTCCAGGGAGATTGCTGCTGCTAGGAACCGACCGGCTCAGCTGTTTCGACCTGTGGACAGGCTGTGCAACCCAGCCTGTCTACAAGTTCAGAGAGCTTTTTCGCAATTAGAGTGCGAGGAGCTCGCTCGCTTCTTCGCTAATAAGGTGGCTGATATCAGGGCGAATCTGCATCCTGCAGCTTCTAAGGTGGATGCAGTTGAACAGAGTGAGTTCACAGTCCCTCAATTTTCGTGGTGTTCCTTCAGCAGACCTGATTTCGTGGATGTCATGAGGATTATCCATGGTATGCGCCCTACGAGCTGTAGTTTGGATCCTGGACCGACTTCCCTAATATTGGGTTGTTGTGACATCATCGGTCCAATCCTTGTGCAAATAGTCTGGTGCTCCCTGGACTCGGATGAGTTTCCTAGCTCCCTGAAAGAAGCGGTGGTGACACCGCTCTTGAAGAAAGCTACCTTGGACCCAGACTGTTTTGCAAACTACAGACCCATCTCTAACCTACCCTTCATTGGGAAGGTGATTGAGAAAGTAGTGGCGGTCCAATTGGAGAACCATTTAACCATCCATGACATATACGAACCCTTCCAATCCGGTTTTCGTAAAAGACATAGCACCGAGACTGCGCTGGTTCGAGTGCTTAATGACCTCTTGAGGGCGCGAGACCAGTAGAGACGTTCTATTCTAGTTCTTCTTGATCTCTCTTCAGCTTTTGACACCGTGGATCAAGTGGTGTTGTTAGCACGCCTGAGGCAGATCTGTGGAATATCGGGAACCGTCCTTGGATGGTTCACCTCATTCCTCACTGGGAGATCACAAAGAGTTGTGTCGGGAATTTTTTCCTCTGGCCCAATTCCTTTGTTGTGTGGGTGCCTCAGGGTTCTGTGCTATCTCCCATGTTATTTATGTGTATATGCTGCCCTCAGAGACATTATAGGACGGTATAAGCTGAGGTTTCAATGCTATGCAGAGGATACCCAGCTATACCTGTCTTTTGCCCCTGACCAGGATGGAGCTCTCTCGGTGTTTAACAACTGCCTGAAAGAAATCCAGGATTGGATGGATTCTAGTTGGCTGAAGTTGAACTCTAAGACAGAGGTTTTGGTTGTGGATCCGGGTTGTCGGACAGAGAGAGCTTAACTGGGGGCCTGTTGGTGCACCCTCAGGAATTTTTCTTGGGGTGTTCAATACCAACCTCTGAGCGGGTGCATAACCTAGGGGTTATCTTAGATGACAGGCTGACACTACAGTCACAAGTGTCAGCGGTCGTCAAGACTTCCTTTTACCACCTTAGGAATATCGCTAGAGTGAAACACCTTGTTCCGTCTGACTCGTTACTAACGTTGGTCCACGCCTTTGTGTCCTCACGCTTGGACTACTGCAACACCCTGTATTTTGGGCTTTCTGGGGTTGAAATCCGCCGCCTCCAGCTAGTGCAGAATGCAGCATGGGTTTTGACTGGGACAAGCAGGTCTTGCCACATCTCCCCGGTGCGGCGCGATCTGCACTGGCTTCCTGTTAGGTGGCGGATCACCTTCAAAGCCTGTTTATTGACTTTTAAAGCCCTACATGATCAGGGTCCAGCTTATCTAAAAGATCTCCTGGTTTCTTACTGCCCGGGCCGGGTACTCCGCTCTGACCCGAGGAAGGTTGCTAGAGATTCCAAGAGTGAGTGTAAATTCATCTGGTTGTAGAGCTTTCTCTTAAGCTGCTCCAACTCTTTGGATTCTCTACCCGTCGGTTATGATGAGTGCACCTCCATGGAGGAGTTTAAGAGGATTTAAAACTTATTTGTATCAGTCTGCCTTTTAGATCATCGATTGTGATGTATTATTCTGAGACTGAAGTTTTTATCTGTGTTTTATTATGTTTGTACAGTGCTTTGAAATTCGAAGGTGCTTTAGAAATAACATTTATTATTATTAATTATAATTATCTTGCAACCCTGGTATAGTTATTTATAGTTTATAATTCTATTTTAATGTATAAACATTTCTTGTAAATCCATGAAATTAGACTCATGGAGTGAAACTTAAATTCTGCATATTTCATTGTTCTTGAGCTCATAAGATGAGTGGATATGGAATGTATTATTAATAGTCTATAATAATGTACTGTATGTCATGGAAAATCTTAATAAAGCAACTATAAAAAAAAGATCTGGCAAGGGTTATAAGACACATACAAAATGGGCAAAGTGTCTAACACATAAACAGGCCCTGATATTCTCCCTTCTGGAACATCTAATCATGTGCATGTCAGTTCATCACAGTCTTAATGAAAATTGTTCAATGACTTATTTATTTATTGAAATCTCGTATGAGTACCTTCGAGCAGAAGCTCTTTTCATAGGTTCCACGTCAGATTACACAGTCAGGTGACTGGCACAGTGTCACCAGGCAAACAAGCAATTACAGTGTCAGAAAGAACAGAAAACGAGTATAAGAACAAGTTGTGTCAATGACATTAAAAGCAGATAGCTAAGGCACCAGGATTAGGGGCGCCGGAGTCATAGTGTCAGCTACTAACATACAATAGGGAACATATTGGAAGGAGTTTTGCAGTCTGTGTAGCCTTGTCGTAGATGAGAAGCAAGGGAGGGGGAGAGGATGTGGAGGGATGGATTAAGGGGTGGGATCAGTGCAGAATGGGGTAAAGTAGAGGAGAGGTGTGGAATAGAGTAGATAAAGATGGGGGAATGTGGAGGGGAGAAAGTGATGGGGCAGGAAGGAGAGTAAAGGAGACAAGGATAAGTGCTAAAGGTGTCTGATGTGCACCAAGGTAAGGCAGTAGGATTTGGTTAAATGCAAGTGCTGGCATGGAACCAAGGGCTAGGAAGGGACCCCTTGGAAGCAGTCACAGGTGGCACATGCAACAAGACTGTTTACGAAGACTGTTTAAAGGATTCAAGCGTGGTTGAAGAGAGTATGTCCGTGTGCAGAGAGCTGTGCCAGAGTGGAGCTCTGCAGGCGAAAGCTCATTAACCAGCAGCATGGGGTTTTGAAGAACTGGTTTCCAGAGCTTCTGGTACTTCTCGGATTCAGGTGTGGAGTAAGAAGGCTCTGAACCCAGGAGGCATCATGCCTGAACTAATTTTTCTCACCAGTAAGCAGGTTTGATACTTCAGTCTCCCATTAAACTGCAACCAGCCAGCTGGGAGTATACAACACAGAGTGTGCATAAAATGCACAACACGGTGAGAAGCTTGACAAGCTTTGTTAACACCATTTTGATCCAGCCGAATGGCTGTGTTGGTGGCAGAACCGTAAGCGATTAGGCCATAATCTATGAGAGACAATGGAACTGTTTATGGCCAAACTAAAAGGTCACATAGGATATCAGTCTGTTCATGGGATACTCACGGGTCCTACAACATTGCAAAAGAAAATGCAAAGTCTTACTGCATTGCCGCATCTCCCTCTGAGTCCCCCTCCTGTCCCCACCATTTTGTTTCTGATCCTGCTGACCAATTTAGCTGCTTCTTTGGGGTCACTGAATAAATATGTGTGCCTATTCCATAACACTGAGTTTAGCGGGAACTAACAGCCAGTGCTGTAGTTTTAAGGCACACAGGCACCTCACACTCTTTCAAATGCCTTGTGATGCTGCCTGGTAGCATAGCAGAGGTCTGGAAACAGGGGAGATCCATGACTCCCCATATCGGATTCTTTTCTTTCTTCTTGCCAAGCTCAAATTTCTGTCTCTCATTCCCACCCCGTTGCAGACGATGAGCAAGGACCATGCCCTCCTTCACCATCTGCCATGACCCTGCGAGAGGTACTCAATCTGGTACACCTTCTCTAAGGCAAGAGCTGGATTCACCTCCAATAAACCCGGGAGTTGTGGCAGCATGGTAATACTAAAGGATAAGGGCTCCTCAACCCGCCACAGATTCAGGTACGCAGATCAGTCTAATATTTCTCTGTCGAGACTGATTTTCCATTGTTTCCAATCATTGCTGGAGGACAGAGTTCTCTAATTAGTTTAGCACTGGCATTGACTGACTTCAAAATGGAGCTTCTACCCATTGCACAGTTTGTTCCAGTAGATCTACTCAGGTTTCCAGATTATTAACTCAAGAAGTCAGGGCGTCTAGTTTTTTGTCCATCTCTTGGATGGTTTTAACAAGCTGCACGAGAGTATGGTTCACTGTAGAAAGTGAAACCTCATCCTGGCTGATCCTACTACCATCTGCGGCTTCTTCTTGCAGTTACGGCCCCGTACCTCATGGATTTCGATTTTCGTACGTGAAGTGAACAGATGGTGCCAGATTTAGGATTTGCCAATTGTCCAGCTGCTGGTACCCCACAAAGAATGTAGAGTGACTTTCAAAGGCAAAGGAATCAGGTTAGACTTTATTTTTAGATGTTTTAGGCTATAAACCTCGGAAGCTGCGAAAAGGAACATCTGCTCTGGTCCACTGCTAAGCCAAGAACCCCCGCAAAACTTGATACAAAGCTCACAACCAACAAAATCTAATGGTGTTCAAACAGAATTTTTAGTCAGTTATCGTCTAGGTTCCTGAAAAAGGGAACAGAGAAGAATCAGAGAATTACTGCAAAGCGGCAATTCAAACAGCAATACACTTTTTTTTTTTTTTTAATAGAAAGAAGCAGCTCCCTAAAGAAGGGAACCGTGCCGGAAAATGGCCTTCTCCGGTTCCTGGGAACCAATAAAAAACCGGAGAATCAGTAAAAATTAAGCTAAACTACACCCTAACACAGGCTATCAAAGAACACCTAAACAAACAAAACTAATACAACAATAAACTGTAATCGGCTCTGAAGTGAAGACTTCAAGGTGACTGCTTTCTTCAAGCAGGAAATACATCTGCCATTAGAATGTCAGGGTGAGCATGGCCACACAGCAGAGTTTGAATTTCATTGTAAGATTCTCTAATTTGCATAAACGCCTAAGCTCCAGGGTGGCTCATTCCAGAAGAATGACTGAAGTTGTTAAGCATAAGTGAGGGATTCCTGGGGTTTGAAATATAGGTTACTCACATGTAATCATAGTTCTAGGGTGGTATACAGTTCACATCCACACTCTGGCAATTCCACTGGAATGTTGATATCAGTGGTGGTTGTAATGGCCACCACAAAGGTGGTCTTCCATGACAGGTGAAACATCTCACACACCTGTACATTAGTTTGAATGGCTTGCCCATGAGCATTGCCAACACCAGCAACAAGTCCCAAGGTGGTGGTGGTGGTGGTTCACACACCAAAGGAAATGTGGTAATTAAAGAAGCACCCAACCACCTTCTTCTGCGCCACCGACAGCATACCAGTCTGCACCCAGCATGCAAAGATGGCTGCCAGATGCACCTTGAGGGTCAGTGACTGAAGAAGGCCCAACTGAGAGAGGGACCACAGGTAGTCAAGGATGCTAGTCATGGGACAGGACAGGGGATCCAGCTCCTTACCCTGACAACAAATGGAGAATTTCTTCCATTTCAAGGCACAGCATTGACAAGTCAACTTCTTCTGAGAAGTCTCCCACCATGTGGAGGACCTCATCAGAGGAACCAGAGCCTGGAACTCTAGCCACTCAGGAACCAGGCTGTCAGGTGCAGGGACTGAAGGTCTGGGTGGAGGACCTTTCCCTGAGAGCAAGTCCAGGCGAAGTGGCAGATACCATGGAGGCCTGTTGCTGAAGCTGAGGAGACTGGGGTACCAGAACTGACGTGGCCAGCCTAGAGCTACCAGGATCATCCGTGCCTTGTTCCTCTAAGCTTTCATCAGGACCTTGTGGATCAGAAGAAATGGAGGGAAGGCAAAAAGGAGGCCCAGGATCCAGAGCCTTGCAAAGGCATCCCCATGCAGTGTATCCTGCTGAGGGGTGGCAGGCATATAACAGCCTCAGCTTGGTGTTCTCCCAGGAAGCAAACTGAGGGAGTGACCCACTGGGAGAATAGATGGTCCACTACCTCCTGATGAAAAGACCACTCGTGAGATGTTTCGCCAACACAGCTGAGGGCATACACCAGCCAACTGGACACTCCAGCCACATGAATGGCCAGCAGGTTGGCCATGATGCTGAGCACAACGGTCCAGATGTAGAGAGCTTCCCTGCACAGAGGTAGGGCATGCATCCCACCCTGCTTGTTGAGGTAGTACATGGTCGTCATGTTGTCCATCTGGACCTGGACGACCTGACCCCAGAGATGAGGAGCGAAGGCAGTCAGGGCCAGGCAAACAGCTTGAAGCTCCACCAAACTGATGCGATATTGGGGCTCATTGTGGGACCAGAGGCCGTGGACACTGTGTTCCCTCAGGTGGGCACCCCAGCCCATCAGGGAGGCATTGGTTGTGAGAGTGAACATCGGCTTCGGATGGACAAACAGGACTCCTTCCTGTAGATGTTCTGGGACCAACCACCACTGGATGGCATCCCACATCTGCTGGATCACTGTGACCAGCTGGTCAAGGTGGCCCTGACGGAGACCATAAACCAGCCCCACTGCAGGGAGCAATTCTCCAGCAGGCCCAATAGACCACGCTGGTGCAGCCACCATGAAGCCCAGGAGGTGCAGGAAGTCCCTGGCAGGCGCAACTGCCCAACCTGAAATTATTGGGCAAATGAAGAAAGATCCTCTGCTCTGTCTGCTAGGAGCAGAGCTCAGGCTCAGCAAGAGTCGAGCTCCGCCCCTATGAAAGAACCACCTGCAAGGGGCAGTTCCAACTTGGCCTCATTGACAAGGAAGCCAAGGCTTAAGCAGGTCTAGAGGGCCAGATCCCTGAACCACTCCTCCTCCACCCTGGAGGGGCCTGCAATCAGACAATTGTCCAGGTACAGGTACACCCGAACCCCTCGGCACCGCAGGAAGGCCAACACCACTGTTATGCATTTGGTGAAGACCCTAAGAGCTGAGGAGAAGCAGAGGGGCATGGCCTAGAACTCAGAGAGGGTCCCCTCTACACGGAACCGAAGGAACCACCAGTGAGATGGCTGGATGGGGACATGGAAGAAGGTGTCCTGCAGGTCCAGGGAGGAGAACCACATGTTCTGCTCCAGGGACAGAATGATTGGGGTCACAGTGACCTTTCTGAAGGTGCGCAACAGCAGAAACTTGTTCAGGTTATACAGATCAAGATGGGCACCAGTTCCCCCCCCCCGGCCATTTGGAACCAGAAAATATCTGGAGACAAACACTGGATCGGCTGGTGGGTCAGGGACGCAAACTACAACCTCCTTTTCGAGGAGCAGGATGATGTCCTCCAAAAGGGCTGACAACATGTCTGCGGACACCACATCCTCCCAAGGGGCACGGGCTCAGCTGGGAGGGAGAGTCTCTATCTTCAGAGGCAAGCACTGACCGACCACTTCTAGCACCCACTTATCTGTGGTAACACTGGACCAGATAGGAAAAAGTGGCAGAGCCGGCCCCCCATGGGAGGATCCAGGTAAAACAGGATGGGCAGGTTGGGGGCACCCCCCACCCTGTCACTGGGCAGGATATAAGGTGGAGGACGCTGCTGGAACTTGACTGCCAGGCTTCTGGACTATGGAAGCGACTGACTTAGGCCTGTGCGCCGTGACTGCTGATGCCCAGCCGGGTCTGAGAGGCTTGGCTGCAAGGGCCAGGTGGGGGTCAAAGGACTCCTTCTGGTTTGGAGCCCTTGTCCTTTTGGGCCAAGGTGACTGAGTTCAAGGCAGCACTGGACTCTCAATCCAGTGAGATGACCATCCACCCCGCCCGAAAAAAGGTGCCCAGAAGGGGACATCTGCCAATTTATACTGAATATCTGCCGAGGGTCTGAGATCCAAAGCCAAGCCTGGTGGCACACAGCTGAAGACACGGACCTGATGCAAGAATTCTCAATGTCCATGGCCGTATGGAGCTGCTGTCTAGCCATAGCATGGCCTTGGTCCCAGACTTATGACCATCAACAAAGTCAGTCAGGCACCGAGGAGCACCTCGTCAAGGGTACCCAACAAGGCATGGATGAAGTGGACCATCATCAAGGCTACACTAGCCTGCTTGAGGCCGTGAGATAAAACATAGAAACATAGAATTTGACGGCAGATAGATGAGGCCACATACACTTTCTTGGCTGCACGATCCAATTTGGATTCCTTGTCAGGGGGGCTTGTCAACATCCCCGACACTGCCCATCCAGCAGAACACAAGAGTCAGCCATCAAACCACCCAGCCGAGGTGTTTCAGTGAACCTGGAGAGGTAAACCATAAGGACTGCGTACTTACAGACCATATGGGCCAACGGCGTAGAGCAGGAGGCTGGGTGTTGCCACAGCTCCAATGCAGGCCCAAGAATGTCCTCGGTCATCGGGAAGGTGTCCCCAGGGGAGTCATCCCGGTCGATGATTTCAGGGAGGGGATACTTAGACCATTTCTAAATGGACTCCACTTGGATCCCCATTGCCTCTGAAATCAGATGAAGCATGGCCCCAAAGGAAGTAGGACCATGGATAGTTGACAAATCCTCTCCAGACTCCAGATCGACAGGCCTAGAGTCCATGGAAGAACCTTCTGATTCTGAGGATTCATCGAAGTCCGGCTAACCCCCTTCCACTCCCTGCTAACCTTGTGCGGCTCGTCAGCCTGAGTGACCGTGACTGACAGCCACCGAGGAAATCTGGGAACAGTATGGGCATCCTTGGATGGGTGACTGTCCCTTCAGGTGAATAGGCGGGAGTTCCACCCAAATGGGCAGAGGCTGGAATTGGCCAAGCCAAAATCAGTTCAAGCTGAGGCGGCTGCAGCCAAGGGAGTGCAAGGGAAGGAGCCGGCGCCAGCTTAGGCCCAGCACCCAAAAGGAACTGCTGCCACATAAGCTCTTCATAGTGCCATCACAACTTGCGGCTGAGCTGGTTCTCCCTCGAAGAGGAATTACAGTGGTGACACTGCTTGCCCAAATGTGACAGCGAGACTGCTGGCTTTGGCAACGGCTACTTACCCTCGAGCTACAGGTCCTCGATCTCAATCTCAATCGCTGGTGGATCGGACGGCGAGAAGAGGCAGAAAGCGGTGAGGGATGCCTGGGGTGCAGTGCAAGCTCAGTGTCCCAAGGGTTAGGGACCGGGTCAGGGGCTGATCAGACCCACCCTGGGACTGAGGTGTCAGGACTGGAGTCCTGGTGAGAGAAGTATCCTGCTCATCCTGTGACAATGTGGCGACTGGGTCGAGAAAAATCTTGATCGGCTGGTTGGCCTGCGTCTCGGCCAATAGGCCCGATGGGGACACCGTGGGGCCAGTGGCCTAGACTGAAGCATTGGCAGCAGTTGATTCATCAAGGAAGGTAGACAAAACAGGAGTGTGGGAATCCATGTCCTGAGAGTGCTCTCAGTCCCACAACATGCAATGGGACTTTTTAGCTTTCGTCTTGGAGTCACTGGATTTCGACCCACAGGAAGAGCCCTCCCCAAGGGTAGGAAGGGACAGGCATAGGTCCTGAAACGTCCCAGTAAGAGGCACCAAAGCCCAGTGTGACAAGCGTGGAAACCACAGAAGAGCCTGTGGCTGCCTGGGCAGCAGCATCCTCAAATCCTCTAATTGTTCAGCAGACCCTGCAGCCATGGAGACTGCCCAGTGGGTGTCCTTGGACTAAACAGGAGGATCCTGCTCGTCCAGCGGCACAGGCTGCAAGCCTGAGAGTCATGTTCCTGGCTCAGGCAGTACACATGTAGCGTGAGGGTCTGTGTACAACATCTTCTGTCAGCATGGATAAAGCTTAAAACCGGGTGCAGACGTCAAAGTCATCGAGTCTGTGATGCCAAACATGGTGAAACCATGAGCAACCTGAAGACCAAAGTAAGTTTTTTGTTTTTGAAATGAAGATAGGGCCTACACAAACACAGGGCACTATGGAGGGAACCTGTCTCTTCCAGTGGAAAGAAATATCTGACATCACAGGGCAGTGCCGAGGAGGATATCACCCCGGTGGGTGGAAGGAGCCAGCTTGAAGACCTTCCGGCCAGATTTAAAGAAGAAATGAATTCTGCCAGAAGTGTGGATAGTACACCATATCCATACTCCAAGAATGAAGGTGTGTACTTTCCTCCAGGTAGCAACCTACAGATTACCTGTACTGAGATGTCTCCTGAGGCAGCCACTAAGACAGTGGTATATCTGATGGAATGAGCCCTTAGCCTTCTGGAAGGCTCCCTACCAGCCAAACCTACAGCAGAGGTTGATGCAGGATGTTAGCCACCTGCCAACTGTCTGCTTTGCTGACTGTCTGTCAGGTGAGGCTTCAGAGTATATTACGAACAGCTGGCAGGCCTTGCCCCAAAACACCAGCTCTGTGCTCCTTATTAGAACATGCCCTCCGAAGGTCTAGGGCATGGAGCCTACGACTGGCTTCTGAGATCAGTTTGGTAAAGTATACCAGAAAGTTAATCATCTGGTTAAGGTGAAACTCCAATACGAACTTCAGGAGGAATTTTGGGTGGGGGCACTGGAAGACCAGGAAAGGAGACTCCACTGAGAGCACCTGTAGCTCACAGATGATTCTGGCTGATGTTACGACAATCAAGAAGGCAGTATTCCATGACAGGTGAGGCCTCTCACACATACAGTATGCACAGCCTCAAAAAGGCTTGCCATGAGCACAGCCAGCCCCAGCACTAGGTCCCATGGTGGCGGTGGTTGACGCACCGAAAGGGGCAGGTGGTCAAGAACCTTGAAAAAGCACCCGACCACCTTCTCCTGGACCACTGTTGGCATACAAGTCCACACCTAGTATGCTGAGATGGCTACCAGGTACACCTTGAGGGTCATCACTCGCAGTCCCAACTGAGAGAGGGACCTACGGTACTCCAGTATGCTTGCACAGGGCAGGCAATGGGAACAAGCTCCTTGTCTTGGCACAAAATGGAGAACCTTTTCCACTTAAAGGCATTGCACTGGTGAGCAGACTCCTTTCAGAAGGCCTCTGCAACCTGGAACACAGCTTGCAAAAGACCCAAGGCCTGGAACTCTAGTCACTCAAGCCCTGTACACACTTGTGAAAACAAGTTGAAAGCCATTTTATAAACCAGTTCAAGTCTTACTATGTTAGAGCATCCACAATGTGAAGAAACTGTGTTTAAACATGGTTCTTCAACCCTGTTTCTGTCCACACTGGGTACTTTTTTTTTGGGGGGTGAAACTTACTATGCCTACAACTGTGCAATGCCACACATGGCTGAGTATCCTAGCAGCCCAAGCAATTCCAATACTGTGCATATCACAACTAGAAGCCAAGCACCCTTCAGCGCATCCACACTAGTAAGTCGAAGCATGTTTAACTTAAACCGTTTTCAAAACCAGGCTAGAGACTAGGTATCTAGCAGTGTTTTAGCATCGTTTTTAAAAATGTAATGTGGCCACAAACAATGTTAGTGCTTCTTAAACCATCTTAACTTGCTTAAAATGGTTTAAAAAGTCTAGTGTGTACAGGGCCTAAGAAACCAGGTCGTGGGGTGCAGGGAATGAAGATCCAGGTGCAGGACCTTACCCTGTTGTCTGGTCAGCAGGTCCAGGTGAAGAGGTAACTGCCACGGAAGCCTGTTGCTGAGGGGGGAGGAGATCTGGGTACCAAAGCTGTTTGGGCCAGTTGCAGCTATCAGGATAATCTGTGCCTTGTTCTTCTGGGCCTTGACCACTATGCTATGGATCAAGGGAAGGGAGGAAGGCATTACAGTAAAAATCCAAGAAGACAGAGCACTGCTTTCACCAAGGAGTAGACGGAAACTTCTAAATTGTAAGCTAAATGGCATGTTTATTTAAATAATTCTCCATCAAACGTGAGATGCAACCTCTGCCTCACTAGGCTGTCCACCCCTGCGCTTCACTCACTCGAGCTTCCTTGTGCGATGTGTCTCAGTTACAGAACTGCATCATTTATACGCACTTTTTGTGACAGCAATGTCTACATCAATGACAGGTTAAAGTGAACTATGCAGTACACAAAAACATACTATTAACACTTAAAAAATCTTAAGATTATTCAAAAAACATTTTCACACAGAGAAAAATATAGGGGTGCGGTCACAACCCTATAGTTAGGGTTGAGTAGCATGCTTAATGTTAAACCTCAAATTCTGCACTTTAATAACTTTGCAGCTGATAAACGGATTTGCATAAAATTTGGTACGCATGGTCCTATGGGGTAGATGTCTTGACGTCGCAAGTTTCACTCCGGTAGGATGTACGGATTCTGAGATCCAGACAGTGCAAAAAGTCAAAGTCTAAATTTTCTGCAATTTTTTCCCTCATCACCTTGCGTCCAAACAGTGTGGAATTCTGGCGTGATTTTTTTATGGTAGAAACACCTAGGGTAGCAGAACAGGCATGTGTTTGTTTTATCCAAAACATATTAATCTGTTGCAAAGTTATTCAGTTTTTCATTTCCCATTGTTTTCAATGGGAAGATAACTTTTCAGGATAGAGGGAGAAAGTTCAAAAAAAGTTTTGATCTAGCAAAAAAGGATTCCGTCTCACGAGACCCATTCCTTTCTTGTGAGAATAAAATCCTTTTTCGTGAGAGAAAAAATCCTTTTTCACTAGCCACCATCTTGTTTAATTGTTTCCGCGAACTAAAAAGCGTGGAAAATACATAACAATATTATCATTTTACAAATAAAATGCCAGAACCTAGCTAAACAGGCCCCATTTAGCAAGATTCTGGTGTTTGTTTTTCACAATTAGGGCCAGAAATACTTTTTCTGGGCACCCAAAATCCTGGATGCCCAGCTTAGCGAGAGGAGCCTTCCGCTGCGTTCTCTGTATGACAACAGTGGATTTTATTTATTTATGCAGCCGCAGCTGAACTCCTGTTGCCGGCTGCAGTGTGAGGTGTGAGCCCCCTTCTTTGTTCCAGTGTCTAGTGACACCCCTCACTCCCCAATCACTGTCCCCATATATTCCCTGATGTCTAGTGTCACTTAAATCCTTGTCCTCAATGTTTCTCTGGTGTCTAGTGGCACCCCCCACCCTTCCATCATTGTCCCCAATGCTTCCCTGGTGTCTAGTGGCACCCTCCACTCTCCAATTGCCATCCCCTAGTCCCGTGTTTATTTTATTTATATATAATTCGACACCAGGATGTCTACCCCAGTATCAGATCCCCCCATGCAGCTTGCTGTTTTATTAGCTCACATCTGAGAACCCAATCCCCGCATTGGCAGTTAGAGTACCCCCAGCCAGCAGTGTGAGACACTGGGAGCCACTCCCAATGTCCCAAAATATTTTATTAATGTAATCCTGTAAAATGAAAATAGTCCCCAGTGTCTTTTTTTTTTTTCAAAACCTGAAAAAAAAACAGTCCCTATTGTCCCCTCCCCATCCCAACCCTCCACTGGGGCCCACCACATCACATCCCCTCCCTTACCCTACACTTACCACGTCGGAGGTGAGGGCTGTCATTTTCTGTGGACTGAGACACGTCTGCACTCTTCAAAGCCAAACTGTGAACTAAGCAAACAAGGTAAGTGCCGTATCATGCATTTTAAGGGCATTTTGAACTTGTGTTCATAACTTTGCTGTTTTTGAATTTTTCACCAAGTTTTCAACATAGCCTTTTGGGACCCCATCTGATAAACACTGGCATGGTAATTTTGTTAATCAGGCCCACACAAGTGATTATGCGTTGTTGCATGAAAGAACAGGTTACTCACCTGCAACAGTAGTTCTAGGAGTGGTATATGTTGTTCATCCACACTCGTTGGCATGTCCCCTTCCACTTTAAGTTGGACGGAAGTCTTCAAGCTGGCTCCTCCCACCCCACCCACCCAGGTGGTATATACCTCGGCTCCACCCCATGGCCAGATCTTAGCCAGCTGGAAGTCAGGTATTTGCATCTGCAACCGGGGAGGTTGGGTGGGTCTGTGGATGAAAAACATATACCACTCTTAGAACTACTGTTACAGGTGAGTAACCTGTTCTTCTAGGAGCATAGATATGTTGTTCATCCATACTTACTGGCAGACTCCTAGCAGTTCTCCAGGAGGAGGTAGGCAAGGAGCACACCCCCTACTTAGGGAACAGAGATTGGAGAACTGAGGCCCCAAAACCAGCATCCCGGTGTGACTCAAGGTCAATGTGGTAGTGGGTGATGAAGGTGTTTGCTGACTTCCAGGTAGCAGCCTGACAGATTTTCTGGATAGGGATGTCCCTGGAAGCAGCCACCGATGCAGCGGTATGGCAGGTGGAATGAGCTCTTATCCCTCTGGGAGGCTCCTTGCCTGCCAATTCATAGCACAGACCTATGCAATGGTCCGCTTTGCTGCAGGTCTTCCAGAAGCAGATTCAGAGTAGGAGACAAACAGCTGGAAAACCTCTCCTGGAATTTCCACCATCCTCTCTTTATAGTAAGAGAGAGCACATCTCAGATCCAAAGTATGGAGCCTGTACTCAGCCTCCGAGGTGTAATTAGGGTAGTATACTGGCAGGGCTAACACCTGGTTAAGGTGAAACTCTGACACCACCTTTGGAAGGAATTTCGGGTGGGGGCGCAGGACAACCTTGTCCCTGTGGAAGACCAGATAAGGAGAGTCCACTGAGAGCGCCTGGAGCTCCCCTGTCCTTCTGGCAGACGTAATAGCCGCCAGGAAGGACGTCTTCCATGACAAGTGTGACAAGGCACACTTGTGCATTGGTTCGAATGGCTTGCCCATTAGCTTTGCCAGTACCAGCAGTAAATCCCATGGAGGTGGAGGTTCACGCACCGGTGGGGATATATGATCAGGCCTTTGAAAAGCGCCTGACCACTGTCTCCTGTGCCAACGTCGGCTGAACGGCCCGCACCGGTAAGCAGAGATGGGTGCCAGTTGCACCAAGGGTCGATGACGTGAGACCCCCTCTGCAGAGACCAAAGGTAGTCGAGAATGTTAGCCACTGGACAGGATAAAGGGTCCAGGCCCTTGCCCTGACACCAAATGGAAAACCTTTTCCATTTGAAAGCATAACAGTTACTGCTTGATTCCTTTCTGGATGCTTCCACCACAGTGTAGACATCTTCAGAAAGACCCAAAGCCTGGAACTCTAGCCACTCAGGTACCAGGCTGTAAGGTGCAGGGACTGAAGGTCTGGATGGAATACCTTCCCTGACTGAGAGAGAACAGATGCAGGTGTGTGCAAAGCGCTCCGGGGCCTGCAGCTGAGGCTGAGGAGATCTGGATACCAGAACTGGCGCAGCCAATCTGGGGCTACCAGGATCACCCTCGTCTTGTCCCTCCTCACCTTGAGGAGCACCTTGTGAATCAAGGGAAATGGAGGGAAGGCGTAGGGGAGGACTGGGGTCCACGGCCTCGAGAAGGCATCCCCCTGCAGCGAGCCCTGCTGAGAGGCAGGCATGAAACAGCCTCAGCTTGGTGTTTTCCCTGGAGGCAAACAGGTCCACCATCGGTCTGCCCCAATGGGAGAACAGGCTGTAAGCTACCTCTGGATGGAGAGACCACTCGTGGGATGTCTGGCATAAGCGGCTGAGATCATCCGCCGGATGGTTTAAGGCTCCTGCCACATGGATGGCTAGGAGATCTGCCTCCAATCGGCTCAGGGGGGTCCAGATGTGGAGCACCTCCTTGCACAGCAGACAGGAGTGCATGCATCCTGTTTGTTGAGGTAGTACATGGTCGTGGTATTGTCCATCTGGACTTGAACCACTTGACCCCGGAGCTGAGGAGTAAAGCCGGACAATGCCAGTCTGACTTCTCTGAGCTCCAACAGATTGATGTGGCATTGGGGTCCTCGGGGTCCACAGCCCATGGGCCCTTCTGTCCCCCATGTAGGCTCCCAGCTCATGAGGAGAGGGATCGGTCGTGAGGACAATCGTCGGCTCAGGGCAGACAAATAGGATCCCTTCCTGCAACCAGTCTGGGCGGTCCACCATTGGAGAGCATTCCACATCTTCTTTTTTTTTTAATCCTCCCTTCCCTCCAGTGAGCCTCTTCAGGAGAGCCAACTGAGCCTGTCTCTACCCCCATGTAACCCAGAAGGCACAGAAAGTCCTGGGCAGGGCGCAAGTGCCCAACCATAAATGATTGGGCAAAGGAGGAAAGAAAATCTGCCCTGTCTGCCTCGAGTGAAGTCCATCACCAGAGAAGGCACAAGTTCCAACTTGGCCTCGTTGATCAGGAGGCGAGTTGGGAGAAGGTCTGGAGGGCCAGGTGCCTGGTCCTTGCCACCTCCTGTTTGGTGGAACCTGCTAGGAGCCAATCGTCGAGGTAAGGATAAATCTCGACTCCCCACCCCGAGATGGCCTGCCACCACTGCAATGCAGTTGGTGAAGACCGCAGGGCAGATGATAGGCCGAGCAGCATGGCTGGGTACTCATACAGGGTCCCTCTGGCCCTGAAGTGAAGGAACCGCAGATAGGACAGACGGATTGGGATGTGAAAGAACGAATCCTGCAGATCCAGTGAACAGAACTACATGTTTCACTCCAAGGATGGTATGATCTGAGAAAGAGTGACCATCCGAAAGGTTCGTGACCTGAGATATTGATTCAGCCCTCGTCCGCTTGTGCACCAGGAAGTACCTGGAGACAAAGCCTGGGTCTGCTGGACGATCCACCACTGGAGCTACTGCCTCTTTGAGGAGGAGCTGAGTGATGTAGTCTAGGACAGCCAACTGGGTCTGAGTGGATACTCTTTCCTTCCGAGGGGCACGGGCTCGGCTTGGGGGGTACTGCTCGAATTCCAGAGGCAGTCCACAACCGACCACTTCAAGGACCCACCTGTCCGAAGTGACAACAGACCAGGCAGAAAGGAAGTGGCGGATCTGGCCCCCCATGGGAGGACCCAGAGCTGAGGTGACAGGAGAGGGGTTGGCAGCCCCCGCCCCATCACTGAGCAGGCTTGGAGGAAGAGGGTCCAGGATCTGAACCTCGGTCTGCCTTATGGGCCTGTTGGGGGCCGGGGGCGCCAATCCGGAGCCTGCTGCTGTTGCTGGTGCTGCTGTCCACCTTGAAAGGATGACTGCTGAGCCGCAGGGAAGAATGCCAAAAAGACTTATTTTTCTTCTGCTGGTTCTTGCCCGAAGAACCCTTGGCAGAAGTGGCATCCAAGATGGAACTGGACTGCTCAATGCGCTGGATATGACCGGCCACTGCTGGGCTGAACAAGTTGGTCCCGAGGAAATGCACATCAAGTAGTTTGTGCTGGGTATCTGCCGGAAAGGAGGAGAGCCTCAGTCAAGCCCTGTGATGGAAGGCAACCACGGCAGCCATTGAGCAGGTACAAGAATCCCCAATGTCAGGGCTGTCTGAAGCTGCTGTTTGGCAACAGCTCAGCCCTGATCCCGGACCTGCTTGATCGTGGTCTGCATGTCCACAGGGAGATGTGGGAGGACTTCATTTAGCAACCCTAAAAGGGCATGGGAGAATTGTGCCATGATGACGGGCAAACTTGCCTGATAAAGGCCCAAGGAGGAAGACACACAGACCTTCCTGACTGAATGGCCCAAAAGCTTGGACTCTAACAGGAGGTCGATTGGTGTCAGCAGAACTGCCAATGCGCCTGAACACAGAGGCAGTCACCAGGCTCTCGGCTTGAAGGATGCTCTATGAACCCCAAAAGGGACCCCATGGGCACCCGCATACTTCAGGGCTATGCGGGCAGATGGAGCTGGACAAGAGGCAGGGCGCTGCCAGAGTTCTAGGACCGGGCCCACAATAGCCTCGGTCACAGGAAAGGCCTCAGTCAGGGTATCCCCTCTCTTGAGGATGTCCGTAAGAGGGTACTCTGCCTTTTTCTGGATAGGCTCCAGGGGCATCCCTGTAGATTCAGAGATAAGGCAAAGAATCCCTCCATTTCTACGTCGATGGTTGATTCATCATCCCCAAGATGAGAATGCAAGCCAATGACATCGGAATCCGAGGAATCCGGGTATAACGGCCGACCACCCAGGTCACCTTCAACCTGCCGATGGCAGTCTGGGGTGACCATGACCGATCAACCGCCAGGACGCCTGTGTCTGGTCTATCTTCCTTGGAAGAAGCCCTTCCCACAGGATGTTTGGGTGGTGGTTCCACCACCATCGGTGGAGAGATCGTTTTAGGCAGAGCTGGTGGTTTTGCTGGCTCTGCGGGCTGAGGAACTGATTTATTCGGCTCCAAGGTAGAGCTTTGGCATAGGAGGCGTAAAGCCAGGTAATGTACAGTGTAGAAGCCAAAGTTGGCTTGTGCCCGGTCAAAATTAGCTGTTGCCACATGAGGCCCTCGTGAGCGCCGGAGTTTCCGCCGGAGCCTCTCCTTATCTGAGGAGGACAAGGACGACCAATGGCACCCCTCTTCTTAGGCGCTTATGGCTGTTCCTCGACCTGTCGGTTGAGGGGTCTGAGACCTCAATCGAGATTGGACCGGGCCCACCGGATGCTCGGAGACGCCGCAAGACTGATGATTTCCCAGGATCAGGGACCACTTCTTTGATGGGAGTCCCAGCAGGCTGGGTCTCATCATCCGTAAAGACCAGATTAGGGTTCGATCAAGGATTTGTCGGCCGGAGTCGGCGAAATCAGATCAATCATGATTTCAACATCATCAATCGATGATGATTCGGTCAACTGACCTGACAGCAAGGCCAAAAGCCAGCGGCCGAAGAGGCTATCTTGACAGAGGTCGAGACCGCATGTTCCTGGGAATCGAGATCTGTCCCACTCCCAAGAACGTCTCCGTCAAGACGAAGATGATCCCGGGTCCTTCCCCCACTTACGGGATTGAGAGGAGTGCGAGCCCGCAGGCGTCTCACCCTTGGTCGGGAAAGACTGGCACAACTCTCGGAAGGAACCCAAGAAGGTGTAGCCCAGGTTAAGTGGAACAAAGAAGCTCCGAGAAGTCTGTGCAGCACGAGTTACTTCCTCCTTGAACGCTTGCATGCGTTCCAGTTGCTCGGCGAACCCCACAGCCGAGGAAACCGCTCACCGAGCCTTCTTGGATTTCATTGGAGGGTTCTTCTTCTCCGGCCTCCCCAGTTTCAGGCATGTGAGATGGTCATCGAGGACACTGGGATGAAAGGCAAGACACATATCGCATTTCGAGGTGTCATGGTCGACACCGAGGCAATAGACGCATGCAATGTGGGGATCGGTGAGTGACATTTTCTGGCCGCAAGGGCACTAATGAAATCCAGGGGAAGACTTGTCTTCCATAAGCAAAGCAGCGTACTTGCAATCACTAACACGAACAATGCGAATTTGCAGAATAACCAAAGGTTTGAAAGCCAGGGCCTACAAGATGCGTAAGCACGAGGGAGGCAACCTGAATCTTCCAGTGGAAAGGAAGATCTGGCGTCATGGGGCAGAGCAGAGGTATATACCACCAGGGTGGGTGGGAGGAGCCAGCTTGAAGACTTCCGGTCTACCTTAAAGTGGAAGGGAACATGCCAATGAGTGTGGATGAACAACATAGCCACGCTCCTAGAATCACCTTTCGGGATCGAACAACAAAATTTCACCACCAATGCTCATGAGGTGGGGTCCCCAAAAAGGTCATGTTGAAAATTTGCTGAAAAAATTCCTAAAAATGGCCACATTACGAGCGTTTGTTGGAATGTTTCTATGTACGCGCATAACTTTAGTAATTTTTAATATTTTGAGTCCAATTTTTCAACATAGCCATTTTTTCACACCACCTCATGTACAGTACAGCTGTCATTTTTCACATCCTGTCCGAACCATGTTTTTGCACCTGTGGCACGGAACGGCATTTTGGCACAGATTTGAACATTTTCACCTAGGGGTTTTATGAGGTAGGGTCATAGAAGACTGTTGAAAATCTGGGGTCAAAATACGACAAAATGACAAAGTTATGAATGTTTGTTGCAATTTCAGTATGCCTGCTTGTAACTTTTGAAATTTTAAATGTTTTGACCCCAGATTTTCAACATAGCCTTTTATTACCCCACCTTATGTGTGTCCCAGCTGTCATTTTCAAATCCGCCCCAAAATTTGTTTTCGCACCTGTGGCCCGGAATGGCGCTGCAGTTGTGCAGAATTATATTTTGGCAGGGATTCAAAAATGTTCTGTACTGGGTACAGGAGGTGGGGTAATATGATGGCTATGCTGATAACTTGGTCACTGCTGTCCTATAAATGGATGCGCAGGGCCTGGAGTGCCATGTGCTTCCACAGCTACATACATATACTTATCTACAAAGGGATGGGAGTGCAGGGTTCGAACCTTGCGCTCCCAAAGTAAAATAATGATACTATTATACAATCTCAAAAAGTAAGGAAATAAGTTGCAAAAAACGTTGTTAATGCTCAAGTTAGGGTCAAAGCAACAAAAGTTGGGAAATGAGGTGTTAGGGTTTCCCTAACACCCCACCATCCCAAACCAGGCAGGACAGCAGGTGTGCGGTGTGCTCTGGGCTTCTCAAGCCTAACGCTCACCCCATTCCATTCCCCATGCCCCACACCATGGTGGGGTTTCCTTAACTCCTCTCACACCTCACTGGCTCCACCCTACGGGCCCAAACTATTGAGTGAAGTATGTTCCACCTGGTTTGAAGCGGACCAGGAGGTCCCGCCCATGGGGGATAAGCCATGGGTTACAGTCGGAGTAACTGGAAGGCTGTCGAGCAAAGGCTGGTGTTGGGCTGGATCATCTGGGACATCACATGGTGGGTGGAGGCTTGCGCAGGTGGAAGGAGGTCCCAGCAGCTGGCGAGGTGAAAATGAGGACAAAACAAAGTTTAAAAAAAAAAAAAAAGCGTGTTTAAAATTATGCAGTTTTGTAACTGGAACCCCCGTCCCCAAGGACACTGGAGTGGCTGGCGCAGGCGGACAACCAAATGAGACTCAGACTACATGTCACATGTTTGATGGAGAATTATATAAAAAATGCCATTTGGATTACAATTTAGAAGTCTTCATCTACTCCCTGGTAAAAGCAGAGCTTTGTCTTCTTGTTCTCACACTGTGTTAGAGCCAGGGTGGGCTCCTTCAGAACGATCCTGCAGGTAAACCATTAAGCACTGAGGTACTTCCTGGTTTTCAGACAAGGCATACATGAGGCCTGGGGTCCAAGGCCTAGAGAAGGCATCTCCCAGTGTCCTAAACTGTGTGATGCAGGCACAAAACAGACTCAGGTTTCTGTTATCCCAGGAAGCGAACAAGTCCACCAGAGGGTGTCCTGCTGGGATAACTGGTGGTGTACCACCTCTGGATGCAGGGACCACTTCTGCAACATCTCTCCCACCCAGCTGAGAGCATCTGCCAGCTGACTGATAACTCCCATGATATGAATCACCAGGAGATCTGCACCCAGGCTTTGTACATGGGTCCCAGTGCGGAGAGCCTCCTGACAAGGAGAAGGGCGTGAGTTCCACCCTGCTTGTTCAGGTAAAACATGGTTATGGTGTTCGTCTGGACCTGCATGGCCTGACCCCTGACCAGAGGAGCAAATTCCGTGAGAGAGAGCTGCACTACATGGAGCTCCATCAGGCTGATGTGGTTACAGGACTTCCTGGGTGACCAGAACCTGTGGACTCTGTGGTCTCCCAGGTGTGCCTCCCACCCCACCAGAGACGTGTCCAATGTAAGTGTGATGGTCAGCTCCGGGCATCTAAGATGGATTCCTTCCCTTGGGCTAGGCGATGGGGACCAGTAGCAACCCAGCTTCCACTGCAGATGGTGCATCCACCAGCATCCCCAACAGACCACACTGGTGGTGGATGCCATGTACCCCAGCAGACACAGGAAATCCTGGCCAGGCACGAATGCCCAACCTGCAATGATCAGGCAAAGGAGGGCTGGTCCTGAGCTTGGTCTGTAGGGAGGTGGGCCGTGGCCCATAGGGAGTCAAACTTTGCCATCATGAACTTGATCACCTGCGAGAGGATCAGTTCGGAGTTGACCAAAAGGCCCAGGTCTCTGCAGGTCTGCAGGGTCAGATCTCTGGACTGCTCTATGGCCTCCCTGGACAGCCCAGCTATTAGCCAGTCATCCAGGTAGGGATACACCCTGGCGCTTCTGTGCTGCAGGGAGGTTGCCACCACTACCATGCACCTGAAGACCCTGGATGTAGACGAGAGGTGGAAAGACGGGTTTTAAAATTGAGACAGAAACCCTTCTGCCAGGAACCTGAGGTACCACCAGTGAACAGAATGACTGGGATGTGGAAGAAAGCATCCTGGAGATTCAGGAAGCAGAACCACATGCCCTGCTCTAAGGGTGGTATAATCTGGCTCAGAGATACCATCCTAAAGTTGCGCCTCCCACATGAGCTGGTTCTAATCATGCAGATCTAGTATGGTGGTGCTTCCCCCTCCCCCAAATACGCTTCATGAGCAGGAACTTTTGTTTTATTTTATGCTTTGGTAACTGGATAAGGCCCACAAGACACAGGTGCCTGTTTTCAGGGTGGCCCAGGAACACTGGGAGGTCAAGTGACTTGCTCAAAGTCACACAGTATGCAAATGGAGGTAGGAAATCAAACCTAGGTCTGTCTGCTGGATGCAAAGCTCATTCACAGCTCCAGGAAGTACCTGGACACATAAACCTGACTTGCCAGGGTGTCTGGAAACTGGCCACGACTCCTTTTGCAAGGAGCTGAGCAGTGCCCTCCCACAGGGTAGACAACCTGTCCTGCGATGTCGAGGACTTCAGAGGAGCATGGAATCGGTAAGGCACGACAGCCTCGACGTCAAGAGGCAACACCTGCCTACCACCTCTAGTACCCACTTGTCTATAGTGTTGATGGACCAATGTCGCCAGAAGTGGCATAGCCAACCCACCACTGGGAGGTAGGTTAGAGACTGGACAGGTGGGAGGATAACACCCGGTCCCCGACTCTTCACTGGGCAGCTTTGGAGGGGGCACCACTTCCTTAGCCCCACCTCTTTTCAGCTCCTTGCAACTAAACTTGGCCTTCGAGGATCAGGGTTGGTATTACCTCTGTTGGGGCTACTGCTGCCGAGGCTGAAAGGACAGATACTGAAAGGTCTTCTTTATAGGCTTCTGAGCCTTGGGGATCACAGATCTCCAGGTAGAAGGTCACCTGGGGCCAGTGACTATCACATGGTATGGTTCAATTTGGCCACTACATCTAAATCATCCCATTCCAAGGCAAAAATATGGGACTTCAGAGGAGCTGACTTTGATAAGATGGCCAACAGAGTTAAGCTAGCCCTAGCAAAAAGAAACACAGGTGAGGGGGTACAGGCAAAGTGGGCAAGCATTAAGGATGCAATACTTGAAGCACCATCCCACTGTGTTAGACAGAAAAGGAAGTGCAAAAGAAGAAGGAAACCACTTTGATTCTCAAATACAGTAGCAGAAAAGGTCAGAGTCAAAAGGCTAGCCTTCAAGAATTATAAGGGAACACAGCGGGACGAAGATAGGGAGGCATACTACACTGCCCTAAGGGAAGCAGGGAAGGCAGTAAGGCAGGCAAAGTCCCAAACTGAGGAAACGCTAGCACGAACAGTAGAAGAAGGTGACAAGACTTTCTATAGATACATTAGTGAAAGGAGAAAGTCCAGAGGGGTATTGCTAAACTCAATGGAGAAAGGGGGCATGTGAGGAGGAGGACTCTGTAAAGCATCTATCCTAAATAGATACTTTGCTCAGTATTTACTGAAGAGAAGGTAGGGCACGGCCCACAGCTCAGCACCATGGACACGGGGCGGGGGGGAGGTGATCACTACTCCCTTCACAAAAGAAAGGGTCCTACAAGAGCTCGCTAAGCACAGGGTGGACAAGGCAATGGGACCTGATGGCATACATCCCAGGGTACTTAAGGAGCTAAGGGTGGAACTAGCAGAGCCATTAGCAGAGCTGTTTCGTGAGTCTCTGAGCACAGGAGAGATCCCAGAAGACTGGAGAAGGGGCTCATGTGATCCCGCTCCACAAGAGAGTAGCAGGGAAGGCAGGGAACTACAGACCAGTCAGTCTCACCTCAGTAGTGGGCAAGATTATGGAGGCACCCTAAGGAAAAGATAGTGCAACACCTGAAATCCATAGGGGCACAGGATCCAAGACAGCATGGGTTTACAAAAGGAAGGTCCTGTCAAACTAATCTCATAGATTTCTTTGACTGGGTAACCAGAGTGGTGGACCAAGGCAGAGCAGTTGATGTCGCTTACCTTGACTTCAGCAAAGCTTTCGACACTGTTCCACATAGAAGACTGATAAATAAGCTGGGTAGACATGGGATGGGTCAGAAGTTGGTCAACTGGGTGGCAAACTGTTGACGGGCAGAAAACTGAGAGTGGTGGTAAATGGTATACAGTCAGAAGAGATGCAAGTCACAAGTGTGGTACCTCAGGGATCAGTCCTGGGTCCAGTCCTCTTCAATATCTTCATTAGTTACATTGCAGATGGACTAGAGGGTAAGGCTTGTCTGTTTGCAGATGACACCGAGATCTGCAACAGAGTAGATGATCCAGATGGGGTGGGCAGAATGAGAAGAGATCTGGATAAACTAGAAAAATGGTCAGAAGAGTGGCAACTGGGATTTAATGCAAAGAAGTGCAAGATCATGCACATAGGAAAGAAAAACCCTGAAGCCACCTATAGGCTAGGAGGGGAGTTGCTGACAGTCACAAAGGCAGAAAGAGACTTGGGCATCATCATCACAGATGACCTGAAATCATCCAAGCAGACCTCTAAAGCAGTAGGTAAGGCTAGGGGGATGTTAGGGTGTATTAGTAGGGGTATCACAAGTCGTAAGAGGGAGGTAATAATCCCTCTTTACAAGACACTGGTTAGGCCCCATCTGGAGTACTCGGCAGTACTGGAGGCCACACCTTCACAAGGAATTAACCAAACTGAGGCAGTTCAGAGAAGGCAACCAAACGGGTGCTGGGACTGCATCAGAAGACATACGAGGACAGATTAATGGAGATCAATATGTATACCCTTGAGCAAAGGAGGGAGAGAGGTGATATGATCGAAGCATTCAAAAACCTTAAGGGCATTAACAAGGTGAAAGAGTCTAACATGTTTAAATATAAGAAAAATAGCAGGACAAGAGGACACTGCATGAGATTAGAGGGAGGCCAATTAAGGGGGAATGTGAGGAAATTCTTTTTCACAGAAAGAGTGGTGGATGCATGGAACGGCCTACCTCAGGAAGTGGTGGCTATGAATACAGTGCAGGACTTCAAACAGGCATGGGATAGGCATAAGGGAGCAATACAGATGAGTATGAATAGATAGGCCACTGACAGAGCAAAGGCCGATTGCACAATTATAAGGTAGAAAAGGAAATGGGCAGACTGGATGGGTCTTGTGGTCCTTATCTGCTGTCAACCTCTATGTTTCTAAGTTTTGGGACAAAGCCACAGAGTTTAGGATGGTGATGGATTTCTCTATCCTGATGAGATGTCCTTCCACATAAGGTCCAAAGATTTCAGTGTCCAAGAAAGAGACATTGGCCAGCTTGTGCTGGGTATCTGCTGTGAAAGGACAGAGCCTCAGTGAGGCCCTGCGAAGCACTGTGATGGTCGTTGCCATGGCACAGTTACAGGATTCACTCATGTCAAAGGCAGTCTGGAGCCGGTGCTTAGCCAGTGTTGACCCTGCTCCTTGACCAATTTCACTGGAAACTGCTTGTCGGCAGGAAGGTGAGGATTTAATTCAGCACTCCCAGCAGGAAGTGACCAAAGTGGGCCATCAGGACAGCATAGCTGGCTTGACGTAGGCCCAAAAAAGTAGCAGCATAGACCTTCTTGGCCACGTGGTCAAGCTTCCTCAACTCCTTGTATTTTGGGGGGGGGGGGGCTTGTCCAAATCTTCTTGGCAGCTGGACTTCCAAAATGCCAAGTCTGAGACCGAAACTTTAGCTGAGGGATGGTCCGAGAAAGGAACTCTAGGGACTGCATACTTGTGGACTATATGGCTGGAAGGTGCCAGGCAGGATGTTGGATGCTACCAAAGCTCCAGGGCCAGCCCCAAAATGGCCTCAGCCATTGGAAAGGCATCCTCTGGGGAATCATCCTTGTTCAGGATATCAATACAGGGATGTTTAGCCCACTTCTGGACTGGTTCCAAGGACACATTCATGAACTCCAACATATAGTGGAGGACAGTCACAAATGACATCAGCCGATGGTATGTGCATAGTTCGACCGAAACCTGATTGAAGGTACCAGTCCTCCAGGATAACATGGAAGACCCATCCGTGGATTCTTCGAAAATGGCCATCAACCATTTGCCACCATGGAACACCCTAGTGTCTTCAGAATGGGTGATTTCCACTGCAGCCCAAGTCAATCACAGTATGGCAGCCCTTAGTAGGGGCTCCCACCAAGAGCTGCACTGGAGGCAGCTCCACCCGCTGAAGTGAAGAGGTGGATGCTGGAGACAACTGCAGAGGGTGGACTGGCATGGTCATTACCGCCACATGCCAGGTGACCAAGACACCTAACCTACTCCACAAGGTCCACTGCTGCCAGAGGAGCTTCTCATAGTCCCTGTGCATCCTGCTGTGGTGCCTTTCCTTGACAGAGAATGAGGTGGTCGAGCAGTGTCGACAGCGGTACCGTTAGCTGTCATGGAGGTGCAAGTCAGGAAGCATAAGAAAACCAGTAGCAGCTATAAAATTTGCAAGTAGCATTTTATTATCATCAGTAACATTAAAATAAAAAATAAAAATTGTTCAGGATAGCACTTATACAGGCAGTTCAAACAAAACAAAGTGCTGACCATCTGTTACTGAGGCACAAGTCAGGAAGCTTAGGAAAACCAGGACCAATTATAAAATTTGCAAGTAGCATTTTATTATCAATAAAATGAAAAATAAAAAATAAAATTGTTTGGGGTAGCTCTTATACAGGTAGTTCAAACAACAATAAGTCCTTCAGCAGAGAGGATCTCTAATTCTAAATTTCAGTATCACACTGCCCAACAAAAGATTGCTATAGATATATATATATATATATATATATATATATATATATATAATAAAAGCAAGTCCCTAACAGCACCTCACACTAACAGCGGCACAAATGCCCCAAAAATTATATTATCAACTCCAGGGGGAGAGGACTTAAAAGAGAAACATTTTATTTTCCATTGTTGGACCCGAACTCGGGTCCACTGGCTCCACAGGCGGTATCTCTAGCCACTACGCCAAGTGGCCAGCTCGGCAGAGTTCGGGACCACACCTGCTTATATCCTGACATAGCGAGTATAGTTCACTGCTACACTCACTATACAGAATTCCTTGCTGTATTACAGCAGTCGCCCTATACAGGAGTGGTATTATTGAGCCACTCAATTATACACACTCATATAGGGTGTTACATATACATATGTCCATTTTCACACAATGTCCTAAAACTCTGTCAGTTTCTTTCCTTATATGTGCAACAAAACAGAACACTATTTCAGAATTGATCTGTTGACAACTCTGCAAATGAGCTTATGGAGGTCAAACTGTATTTCAAGGTTAACCCGAGTTCCAAATAGTTTTTTTTGCAATCATTTCAACAATATAACTAAATACATTTGCAAAACAGAGAACCCAGTTTCACATAAAGATTCCCTTTTATAACCACAGATAAACAACGGGGAAGAAAAGATAGAAACAGCAAGTGACAGCACGGAGATAGCAGGGTGGAGAATCGTGAGACTGTCAGAGTGATCAGTTCCTAGGTCTCACAAGAAAATTTGATTGCACAATCAGACAGACAAGAGACAGAAAAGGAGAGTATAGAACAGATCCTTGCTTTTAAGGTTTTCTGCATAACAAATGGGACACAGTCTTATTCAACCCTGTCACAGTGGTTGAGCTGGATTGAAAGCATGATAGCACTTGACCTCAACTGTCAATGCAAGGGCTAACATCAAGGAGAAACCTCCAGAGGTTGTTATAGACCACATGCCGAGCCATATTTACAAGCATCGGATTTGAAGGCATGACCACCGGTTGAGGCTTGTCCCGAGTGGAACCAGTCAGGACACCAAGTGGGCCATGTCTTCTAGGGTGAGGACCAGAAGAACCAGGGTCTGGTAGATCCAACCAGGGTCTGGTAGATCGACTCCTCGTCAATCTCCTCTGACATCTAGTTGACAAGCTCACGAAAAATCTTGATGGACTGCTCAACCAATGTTAAAGTCAACAAGCCTGATGAGACCACCAAGGAGCTGTGGACTAACCCCTCGACTAAAGGGAGCTCAACGTGAGTTGAGCAGTTAGGAGAGTCGAGGGATCAGGATGACTACAGTTTCTCCCAATCTCATGACGGCGGCACTTGAGCTTATTACCATGGTGACCGGGGCTCTCCCCAAAAGCCTGGCGGTCCCTGCACATATCTGAGAACCTATCCATGAAGGACCCTCTAACTCTGGCCCCAATTAGGAGCAGCACTGAGTTTGA
The DNA here is from genome assembly GCA_016271365.2 of Neoceratodus forsteri. Lineage (NCBI taxonomy): Eukaryota > Metazoa > Chordata > Ceratodontiformes > Ceratodontidae > Neoceratodus > Neoceratodus forsteri. The sequence continues at coordinate 561,112,669 of CM028129.1, read as the reverse complement.
GGAGGTATTCACCATGGCAGCCTCTGCCTCGCCCTCAAAAGCCACCAGCTGTGTTGCTGACTCGGCCTCAGCCAAGGCCTTTTTGCAGTATTTTGGTCGACGCTTCGGGTCCTTTTTAGTCAGTCGACTAAGAAGAAGCCTGGCCATGTTATCCTCCAGTGACACTGGAAGCATAGCCTGACAAAGGCCACATCCCTCTACATTGTGCTATGATCCAAGACAGCAGAGGCAGGACATCTTCTTGTTGACATGACACAAAACTTGAAACTATGAGATGGGGTTGTTTCCTCCATCTTCCTAAGCAGAGCTGTCAATGAGGCAGAGCCGGAAAGGAGCGACAAGAACTGAATCGAAGAATTTGGTGACCAAAGTTTTCGAAGAAGTATATCACAAAAAGTGCTATAGGAAACCTCAAATGCTGCAAACACTGAAAAGAAAGCTCTGGTGTCACAGGGCGGAGCCAGAGGATATACTGCCTGGGTGGTGGAAGGAGCTTTGCTTAAAGATCTCCAACGAATCAGCATTTCCAGAGGAACTGTCAGACTGTGGATAGTGAACTGTATCCACGCCCTTAGAAACAAGGCCTTCACCTGGACCGTGTCCAGGATGGCCCCTATGTACAGGAGCCTCACAAGGAACCAGAACAGATTTTTCCACATTGAACAGCACCCCTAGAATATCCAGCAGCTGTCTGGTGTGGGGCTAAGTGCACTCCACTTTGGCTGTCGATGGTCCTTTCAGGATCCAGTCATCCAGGTATGGGAAGACACAGAGCTTCTCCTGGTGAAGTGCCACGGGCAAAATACTTTGTAAAGACAGGCAGCACCAGAGACAACCCAAAGGGCAAGACCCAGAGCTGGTAATATCACCTTTTCAGATGAAACCTAAGAATCTACCTGTGGCACCTCCTGACTTTTACACACAGGTAGGTGTCCTGCCTCTCCAGAGTGCACACCAATCCCCTCCAACAGAAGAGGGAGAAGGGAGCCCATAGAAAGCGAGCAGAACTTTTTGTATGCCACATGCTTGATGAGAACTGTGAGGGCAAGGACAGGTGGAAGTCCGTAGTGTTCTTGGGCACCAGGAAGTATCCACAGTAGAACCCCTGGTTCACTTCCAAAGGTGGAACTGGCTTAATGGCATTTTTCATGCAGCAATGCCTGCACCTTTTCCCTTAGTACAGTTAAATGCTCAAGGTAGCACCGGCAAGGCCTTATTGGTGTCACTGGGGACCATGAAACCAATTGCAAACTGTTTTTGTGCTGGACAATGTCCAGGACCCATCTGTCTGTGGTCAGTGCCTGCCAGTGAGGCAATAAAAGTGTATCTGCCAACCACCAAGCTTTCCAATGGGAGATCTGGTGAAGGGGTAAGGAGTCAGGAGGTGGGGGCTGTGTTCCCACCTGCCACTCACCATGTCACCACCGTCAAATGTTTTTTTGTGTGCGGCTAAGATTTCTGAAGTTACCCTTGCCACAGAAGTGAAAACCTGTTCATGCCATTTTTAGAAAAGTATAGCACATGATTTAGAATAAATAGTTTGGCAATGTATATCATGGTGTGGCTCATGCTTTCAGTGTGGCTAAACGTAGTGGCTAAGCAGTCTTGGGTCATTTTAGCCACAGTGACTAATTTGTTTCAAAATCCTAAGGGGAAAGGAGGGGGTGGTTACAGCCTCCTTTCCTACATCAAGGAGCTTTGTTGAGAGGCCCCATAAACTGCTGTTGCTGCTGATGGGGCGCATAACCCCATCTCTGGCCATGGAGAGGGAAGTTGTAAGAGCCTCTTGGAAAGGAGCTCCTGCCACACCCATGCTGGGGTCGTTAGATTTTTTATTAAGGTCTTAAGTTCACCATGAATGACTTCAATCTCAGGCCCATATAGCTTTGTGCCTTTAAAAGACAAACTGCTGCACATCCAGGGCAAACCCACCTGTGACCCCCGAGCCAGGAGTAGCATCTTAAACAAATGCCAGAGGTGGCTGCCTTGGCTATGGCATCTGAGGCATCACAGAGTTAAGGAGTTGTTTACCAGTATCAGATCCTTGACACACACATAAGTGAGGTTATCTGCCTTCACAGCACACCACGTATGCAGTTGACAATGCAACTCAGTTCTCTCCATGTGTGGTTCTGACACTTGGTCAGATACACCTGGTAACTGGCAATGCACAATCCAAGGGAGGCAGAGGCAAAACTGTGCTTGCCCATGATGTCCAGTTTTAACACTTAACAGGGGGTGGGAGTCTGCTATGGGATCAACTTCTCCATTTGCATAACTCCACTCCTCCATTTGCTTTGGGATAAGATGAGCAGATGAGGGCCAGCTAGACCACTAAGGAACTGCATTAGGAAAGGGGAAGAAAATCCAGCAGCAGGATGAGACCTTTAATGTGAGTAGCCTGTAACTACTGCAAACTACTATACATGGCAGTTGTCAAAAGTTAACACATTACAACCAAGGTAACTGCTGTACCATCTATCAGAAGGGGATTACCAGGCATATAATGAATCTGTATATATCATATCTACAACAGATTTTATCAGTTAAGCAGGTTTTTAGGACTGTATTTTCTTATGCCTTTATTTCTCCAGATAGCGTGGGCTTTGCTAGTTGAGCTATCTGCAGACTCAGTAGGTTGCACACTCGCCTCTCTGAGGTTGGAGGATCAGAAGTTTGGGTGTTCTCTCCCACACCAGAAACTTGGGATAAAACCCAATACTGACGCTGCAGGTACGGCATGAGGGATGCTGTACTCCTGAGGTGCCATCTTTCAGATGAGATGTTAAACCGAGGTCCCATCTGCTTGTTCTGGTGGTTGTTTAAGTAGATATTTAAGATCTCATAGTACTTCTCAAAAAGAATTGGGGAATTTCCCCAGCATCCTTGCCAAATTTCCCCCATTCACTAAAAAAAAAAAAAAATCACAAACAGCTTAATCTGGATCAATTTCAATTGGTTCCGTCTCTATCCCCCTCCAGACATGGCTGAAAAAAAAGCAGAATTACCTAGCCTTCCTTTCCCAGTCAACAAAAACTAAAGTGCTTTGTCACAAACAGTGCAGACATATTCCAGACAGTATTAATTTTCGGGCTATTTTAGTTTCACAGCTAGGTTTAGAGACAGTAAAAGGCAGTCTATAACAGGGCTGCATGCAGTAAGGCACATAACTTCAGCTGTAGCAATGCAGTGGTACTATGAAAGGGTTTATTCTTTTAGCTCTACCTTCTCATTTAAGGCTGCTTGAGCCCAAATCAACATCACTTTACACTGAAAAGAAATGTTAGAGACTAGAAGCCAGACTAGAAGCCAAAGGATAAAAAAAAGGATGGCAGAATAAAATGCCAAAGAAAAAGGAGGTTGTTTCTGAGTGGATACTTCAGATATTAGACAGAAGGACAGAACAGAGGGACATAAGATAGGAAGATAGGTAGAACAGATTCAAAAGCTCCTCTATGATCACTTTATTTCCCATGGGGGTGGGGGGGGATCCTGCCCCTTTCTTTTGGAACCCCATTTTAATTAAAAAAAAAAAAAGTCACAGTAGGAACTCACCTTACTACAGGAATATTTTATCTGGTATCGCATAGCGAAAAAATGAAATTTTTTGACAACTGCTACACAACAGGCCGGCCCGTGGGCAGCGGTGGATTTCTGCTCTTTGGCCCGGCGACCCGGGTTAGGAGCGGATCCGGGTCAGCCGGGAGGGCGGCCGGGAGAGTCAAGGATCGAGCATCCAGCTGGACAGCTCTCCTTCCGGGGGGGGGGTGTAGGTAGCACTCGATGGCTGGGGACTCCTGGCGGGAGGGGGTTCTCCACGTAACCGGCGCTTGGCGTGGGGGAGGCGGGGCAGGCGCTGGCGTCATTGCGCGTCCTCGCCTTCTCTGGGAGAAAATAAGGAGGAAAAGATGGCGGGGCAGGACCACCGATGGATGAAGCCCTCCCTGGAGAGCCTCGTATCGCCACCGCCGCTGCGGGACCCCAACCAGTCACAGTTCCGGGGTCACGAAGGTGGCCCGGCCCCCACCCTCTGGGGGGCAAGCTGGGGGTGACCGAGGGTCCTCTGCAGCTATAGGCTGTGGTAGAGGTCTCCGGGGGCCGTGACCAGGGCGGAGGATGTAGCCGGTGGTCCTGCCAGGAAAAAAGAGTAAATAAAAATAAAAAAAAAACTGCTACACAACACTGTTTATGTATAGCAGTCACTTGCTATGCATATGCTTTCACCAGAAAGTGGTTGTACAGCTGCAGTATGGTGTTAAAGGTGCCACGAGATTTTCCTTTCAGGAAATTCTCCTGTCAGGAATGATTTTCCTGTCAGGAAATTATTCTGTCAGGAATAGATCCAAGCAAATGGATACATCTTACTGGACCAACATAGATGTTACAAAAAGAAAACAATGTCTAAGCTTTCGGACCAATTCCTGTTATAAACGACATTCTCCTCTTAACAATAATATTGTTCAGTCTGACAGGAAACTGTCCTATCAGGAACCTCCTGGCATGGTTTTAGCCTCTACAGCTAAAGAGCTCAACTGCACTGCTGTGTCAGCTTTGCGGTGCAGTGGAAAGGTCCAAAGACTCAAACATGAGGTTGTGGGTTTGAATCCACACAACATCCCCTTCACTTTTTTTTTCTCAGAATTTCACTTGAGTGGTGATCGATGGTAGCGTGGTGTTGGAATAGTAAATCTATATGGGAAAAGGGACTTACATGGCAGCAACACTAAGTGCAATGAGTGGGCTAACACGGTGCCCTGACAGGACAACTCCTGTCAGGAAAATCTGTGCACCTTTACTTGGCTTGCTGCAGCTGCATTACACAAGGTTACCTGCAAAACGCTACACATATTTTTACTACTATTACTCAAATTAAGTTTTTAACACAGCAATTGCTCTACAAACATTTTAATAGCATGTTCCATGCCACTGGCCTGAGCCACCATAAACCCAGTTGCAATCCACTCCAGAACCCAGTTCTCTGGTACAGAAGTGCCTAGCGCTTTCGCTAGGCCGTTGTAAGTCATATTTGTGACTGTTTAATACATCCTAGTTTATACTTTTCCACCAGGGATATGTCATCTCAGTTTTATTTTTGTTCCAGCTAGCTCAGGAAATCATATGTTAACAAAACCTAGCAAAGTTGCAATCTGCATTACAGTACAATTTATGACCACAAGTTAGACACACCAGGGAGCCTTTTCCTACAAGGTTTGGAAAGCATTCGTATAAAAAGAGCTCCATCTTTATCAGCTCACCACTGTGCTGTAGAAATCTGAACAAAATCCTTTCTTGGGATATGAAAGGCAAAGGGGCTTGCTGATTTGACACTAATGCCAATCCAACTACTGATTTACAAGGCTTGCTGGCATTTGGGTTCATACAGGCCACATTTCCACACGTTCACTTGCTGATTCACTATGACAGCTCCATGTGAGTGAAATCAACTGGAAACTATTAACAACAATAAAAACATTATAATAATTAAGACAAATCTCCAAAAATCTAGTAATCTAGGAGGAGGAAAGCCAAGTTCCAGACTGTTAATGAAGTGACAAACTGTCACAGAGTGTAAACTCAGACCAGGATTTGGTTGCTGCCGGTCTCCTGTCCCAAACTTCCTGTGGAGATTCCCTGCAGACTGTCATTCTCAAAACTACTGTTTTGGATAAAGCAAGACACACCAGCCTGGGAGTCAAGCTGCATGCACTCTCCTGATACAGACTTAAACAACAAGAGTCCCTACTGGGGTGCAGGCAGAACAAAATTCTCACCACAGTAATGTTTCTTCTCAGGATCGCACTATGTTTACTCTGTAAGCATTTCTTTCTAGCACAAGGGTGCCCCAGAGATGGAACCTTATATAGACTGAGAATTTAGAAAGAATTGTTACCTACTGTAATAGATGATCTTGAGAATCTCCTCCTTGAGCCACATCATGGAACTGTAAGCAGTCAGCATCAGGACCTTGGATATTTTGTAGCACCTATACAATGTGGGTGTTCCCAGCGTCTCAGTTCCTGCCTGAAACCGTTCGGCAGATCAGCAGACAGGCAGGGACCAAAGCTACCAGTGCCACACCAGGCACACAGGAGAGGATATGCAAACCAGAGTATGGATGCCATAGAGAAACAGAGGAGAAATAAGCTTGCAAGAGCAGGCAGTATAGTCACCTGTCACTCCAGCAGGGGGTGGAGGAGAGCTATGGCTCAATGGAGGCTATTCTCTCGATGATCTACTATTACAGTAGATAACTATTCTGTCTTCTTAGAAGACATCTCCCGGCGCTGAACCACCTCATGGAATGATTCCCAAGCAGTACCAAGCATTGAGGAAGGACAGCAAGACCTACTGATCCTGAGTAAGGAGGTCTTGCAGAACACTGAGGCCAAAGCTGGCATGTCTATGAGAGACTATGTCCGGGCTGTAGTGTTTAGTGAATGTATGAACAGTACTCCAAGTGGCAGTAGCACAGACGTCAGCAGCAGACACATTCTGAAAAAATTCTCATCACTTCCCTGCACACGGACCAAGAGTGAGTGCCTCCTTCCTTGTTTATAGGAGTTATAGTTCCTTGAACAATTGTTTCATTCTGGACAATGTGACTGAACCACTTCCCTGGATGGGCCCTTTAGGAGTCAGGCGTCCAGATATGGGAAGACAAAGCCACAACCACGAAGCATTTGGTAAATGCCCGCAATTCTGAGGATAATCCATATGGCAAGACTTAGAATGGAGAACAGTTGCCCTCCAGCATAAATTGGAGGTACTGCCCAAGGTGGGACAAATTGGTTTTGACCTGGTGATCAGTTTGGCCACTAGCTTTCAAAATATAATTGCCAAATAGTACAGTTACATAAGAATCTACCGCAACAGTAGATCTTCCGGTAGGACTGAAGACGCCAAGACTACATGAAAAACTTCAAGCTAGCAGTCCATCTGGGGGGACCACCCCTGCCGATGTCAGCACACTGACATCCACCTGTCCTATAAAGGGGGCGGTCTCCCCAGACCTACCTCAGTTCTCCCACTGGAGACCCTGGTGCAGCAGGTAAAAAGGAGAATCGAGGCAGTTCCTTAGAGCCAAGGAAAAACAGAAAAAGTGCAAAGGAGAAGAAACTATCAGGAGGAAGGAGGGAAGGAAAGCAGCACCAGCGGCAAGAGCTCCTCTTGAAGAGCTACTGTTACAGTAAGTTCTTACATAACTGTACTATTTTACTTCGAGGAGACTCTTGAAGCAGGCAACACTGGTAGGATAGAATCCCAAGAAGTACCAGAACTGACTGAAAAGTCAGTTGTGAGGAAGCAGAAGGCAACAGTAGGAGGCTCATGAAAGAAGGCCCTGAAGGATAGCTAGGCCTAAACTGGCCCTGTGCCGAGAAGCACTGTCCAGCCTGTAGTGACAAAAGAAGAACTCCAAGTGGCTGCAGCACAGATGTCCGCAGCAGACTCATTTCTGAAACAGGCAGTACAGGCAGCCAAATCTCTGATGGAGTGGCCTTCCACAGCCCCAGGCAAGGGCTTGTTGTACTTACAGTAACAGTAAACAATGCAATTAGCCAACCATTTTGACAAGGGATAGGCGGCTCTGGTAGAAGGCTTTCTAGTGGCCACCAGGACATTGGCTACCTTGGAAGACACCCTGAAGCGGATGACAGCGAATTCTGCAAGAGCCTTACATGCAGATGCAGAGACTTGAGGTCTGGATGGACCAGGATACCCCCTTCCTGGAAGAGCAAGCTAGTGCACAGGGGAAAGGGTACAGGAGGTTCTACTGCCAGTTGCTGCAGCAGTGGGAACCAGATCTGACATGGGCAGCAGGGAGCTATAAGAATCATTTCTGTCTCTGACTGGAGCTTGAAAAGAACCCTCTGCAGTAGCAGGACAGGAGGGAAGGCACACAGGAACCTCCCCTTCCAAGAGAAGGACAACATTTCGCACCAGAAAACTCCAGGCCCTGGATTGAGCAAGCAGAAAAGCGGCAGTTTCGCATTGAGTGGGGATGAAAAAGGTCCAACTCTGGATGATCCCACCAGTCAAAGAGATCTTAGACCACTGAGGACAGGAGCTCCCATTCATTAGTCCCGACCTGGACCATCTTAGACTGTTGGCCAGGGCGTTTTGGTCACCTGGAATATGGAAGGCAGAGAGTTCCAGGCTGTGTCCAATGACTTGGTACCAGACTCTCACTGCTTTCCGATAAAGGGGGTATGAGTGGGTGCCTCCTACTTGTTGGCGTAGTATACTATGGACATGTTTTCCATCTGCACTAGTAGGGGCTGAGAAGAATGTGGGTCTGAAAGGACTGTACAGCATAAAGAACTGCCCGCATCTTCAGCACACTGATGTGGAGATGCTGCTCAGTAGGTTCCCGAGTCTGATGGTTGGCTAAGTGGCACCCCAGTCCAGACCCAAAGCATCTGTTGTAAGGGATCTGTTGGAGGTCACAGCTGGAAAGGGAACCCTCGCAGGAGATTGGTAGGGTTCTGCCACCACTATAAGGTCCTCCACACTGGGTTGGAGACCATTACTGACTGATCCAGGTTGTCTGTACACAGATCCCACTGAACACAAAGGGTCCATTAAGGAACCCTCATGTGCAAATGGGCCAGAGGAACTGTGGCTATAGCCACAGCCATGTGCCCCAACAGGTAGAGGAATGGTTTGGCTGGTATCTGTCGGCGGGAGGAAACTAGCCGGGCCTACACTATCAAGCGTTCTGCTCTGTCCACCAGCAGGAAGGCTCTGCCTTGGGACAAGTCCAGTACCGCCCCAATATACTGGAGGCATTGACGTGGAGAGAGACAAGACTTTGGCAGACTGACCGTGCTTCCAAGGGCCTGGAAAAGGTGAAAGGTACATTCCAGGGTCTGCGGCAAAGGTCCCTGGAAGGAGCTGTCAACAGCTAGTCATCCAGGTAAGGGAACACATAGAAGCCCTGTCTCCTCAGAGCCATGGCCACCACTGCCAGGCACTTGGCAAAAATCAAGGTGCTGAGGAAAGGTCAAAAGGAAGGGCCCTGACCTAAAAGTGGTCCCCCTGGAAACAGAACCCAAGGAAGCGGTGGTAGGCCAGGAAAACCATCCAGGGAACATAGCCAGTCCCCCGTCGAAGGAGAGGCAGCAGCCCTTGAGGCGCTTGTACTCCATGTAGAGGTTCAGGTGACTGAGGTCCAGGATCGGCCTCAGATCCCCTGTGTTCTTGGGGATGAGGAAGAAGTGGGAGTAGAACCCTTTTCCTCTTTGAGTTGGAGGGATGGACTCTATGGCCTTTTTGCGCAAGAGTGCCTGAATTTCTTCATGGATGAGGGTGATGTGGGCCCAAGGGTAATGAGAGAGCAAGAAAAAATTACTCACCTTAGTAATTATGTATCTTCTAATGGAGTCTTGCTGTATTCTGACAATTACAGTGATTACCAACCTTTGAACTGCCCTGGAGAACAAAGAGTTAACTTTCTATGCAGGGCACAGAAAGCTGAGCTCGAGCTCAGTTGAAATCTCTGTCTGGAGTGCTTCAAACTTAAACTGTCTGGTTCTTACGAGCCCAACTAACTAAAAATTCTATGTGGAAATTGTAAAAATTCCTACTAGCCAACTGGCTGAAAACAGTTTTGGATTCCCAGGAAAGACTCAAGTCAGGAAACCAAAAAACAATCTAATACAAATAACAATAATAAATCAACACCCAAACAAAAAGAAGGAGGGTGCAAGCAAAGAACACCCCTTGGGTGCAACACTGCACCTGCCCACCCACTTCCCAAAAACAGGTTCTGAGACGGCAGGCAGGGAGGGAGGTCAGAATACAGCAAGACTCCATTAGAAGAAACATAATTACTAAGATGAGTAATTTTTTCTTCAAACAACATGAAGTCTTGCTGTATTCTGACAATTGTAGACTACCAAGCAGTACCTCCAAGGAGGAGGGACAGAACCTACTTTGGGAATAGGCTCTGAAGTACTGCTGTGCCAAACCGAGCATCACTCCTAGCCTGGATATCCAGAGAGTAATGCTTGGTAAAGGTATGGACTGTTTTCCAGGTGGCTGCTTGACAAATTTCTAAGAGAGGGATATCCTTGGCAGCAGCCAGGGAAGCAGCTGTACCTCTTGTGGAATGAGCCCTCAGGCCTGAGGGTGGAGTTTTTCCCAGCAGAACTGTATACAAGACACAATCCACCTGGCAACAGATCTTTTGGTGGCAGGTTTGCCCTTTCCCACTTCTCCATACGTGAGGAACAACTGGAGGGAGTCAAACCTGTGACCCTTGGTACGCTCTATGTAGTAACTAAGGGCTCTTTTAACATCTAAACTGTGTAGCCTCTCTCCCCTAAGGTTCTACATTAAAGTTGGTTTCGTTTTTGCTCTGTTGCTTAGGGTTTCTCAGCAGTTCGTTAGGGGAATGCACGTAAGAAGCGCTGACTGTGGGTTTGGGTATTCACCCTGTTTAATTTATTAGTTTGTTACTATTGCATGTTTAAGATTGGGGTATGAGGACTATGGGCTTACTAATTTAGGTGATCTATTGACAGTGAGATTAGGAGACAGCCTACATTTGCATGCATCATGGGCCATATTAGGTGGAGGTGGCTAGGTGCCTGGTGTATAGAGGTAGAGCTGCGGGGGCATGGGTTTTAGGGGGGGGTTTCTATTTTTGGGTTTTCTGGCGATTCTGTTGGGGTAGGAGGGGGCAGCTTTCTAAGACACACTACAGTAGGCTTTGGAAACTGTGTATATGATTAGCAATTTGACGTTTATGTCTTGGAACGTTAAAGGAGGAAGAGACAACAAGAAAAAATACATTATTTTAAACCATTTAGCGAAATTCAACCCAGCGATTGTGTTCCTCCAAGAGACTCATATGTACCCAGATCAGTTGGGTCATTTCCAGAAGAAATGGGTGGGGCAGGTATTCGGGGCAGGGTGTTCATCCAAGAAGTGAGGGGTGGCTATTTTGGTGGCCAAGGGGATACCATTTTCTCCGACTGAGATCATTTCGGACCCTGAGGGTAGATTCATCTTGGTGGTGGCCGCAGTTGGTGGTCTAAAGTTGGTGGTTGGCTCGATTTACGGGCCTAATATAGAAACGCCATCCTTTTTCACGAATCTAGCCATGGTTTTGGCCCCTTTCCTAAGCTTACCTATAATTTTGGGGGGCGATTGGAACTTGGTTCAGTCTAATACGCTTGATCGTACTTTATATAAAGGATTTCAGAAATCCCGAGCCCAAAGAGCCTTAGATGAATTTTCATCTTCTCTGGGTGTGGTGGACCCTTGGAGGTTGTTCAATCCACTCACTAAAGAATTCACCTTTTTTTCTCCGGTGCATAGGAGCTACTCTAGGCTTGATTATTTTCTGGTGAGTCAACAAATGTTAGCAGGGGTAGTAGAAGCTGATATCTTAGCTCGAGTAATATCGGATCATTCGCCTATAATTCTGAAAGGTCAGTGGTCAACTCTCCCCTCAAGATCCCATTCTTGGTCTCTGAATAATAACCTGTTAGCTGATGGTGGAATAGTGAGGCATTTTCAGGTTTTTCTAACCAATTCTATAACCTCTAATTGGGGTTCGCTTCAGCAACGGATAAGGTCTAGGCAGCACTAAAGGCAACATGGAGGGAGCTCATTCGGTGTTGCCTCGGTTCATAAAGGAAAAGGCCTGTTTTCTTGTCAGACTGCATAGACAAGATCAGGGACCTGGATAGAATGGGAGTAGTTCTCTCTCTCAATCGCAAGAGAGGAGCTATCAATCTCAGAGCTTCATATGTTAATACCCTCAGAGAGTCGGTGGAAAGAAGGGCTACCAAATTGAAGGCTACATATATTGGGCAGGGAAGTAAGGCGGTAAACTTTTGGCATGGCAATTGAAACAGCGTGCTGCAGCTAAATGGGTTACAACCCTTAGACACCCTAGGGCGAATGCCTTGATTGCTGACCCGGAGGGTATCTTGAGACTTATTTCATGAGTATTACAGGGAGTTATATACTTGTGCTTCTTCGAACTCTAAGCAGGAATCTATTATGAGGGATTTTCTTGAGAAGATCCCTTTTCTGCAACTCCCAGAAAATTTATTTTCTAAACTAGAGGCCCCGATTCTAGGTGAGGAGATAGCGGCAACTATCGATGCGTTGAAATTAGACAAGGCGCCTGGGCCCGATGGGTTCACGGCTCCCTTTTACAAAACCTTTAAACAGCAACTAGTCCCTTTGCTTCAACAAGTATATAAGTTTTGGCATGACCAAGGTGTTTATGAACACTCACTTTTTGAAGCTAGGATCATATTTCTACCTAAACCGGAAAAATCCCCAGAAGAAGTGGGCAACTATAGACCTATTTCTCTGATAATATTGATATTAAAATTTATGCTAAAATTCTAGCTAATAGGTTAAAGGGTTCCTGGGTGTCGCTCCTCAGTCCAGAACAAGCCGGGTTTGTGGAGGGGCGCTCATCTGCAGATCATTTTAGAAACTATTTATCTAATTTCCGCCTGAGGACCCGAGCTTAGAAGCCGCTCTGGTTTCCTTGGACGCGGAAAAGGCGTTCGATAGAGTGGACTGGAGGTTTATGTTTGAGGTCCTGGATAAATTTAGCATACCAAAAAAATTTATAGATTATATTCGGGTCTTGTATACTTGTCCCTCGGCCAGGGTTCAATGTAATAACCTTATATCGAATGTTTTTCCTCTTTCCCGGGGTACCCGTCAGGGATGCCCGCTTTCTCCGTGTTTATTTAACCTCTATCTGGAGCCTCTGATAAGGGCCCTGAAACTTGACAAACAAATACAGGGCATTAGGCTGGGCGGTCTCGATTACAAATTATCTGCGTTTGCTGATGATTTGCTTTTACATATTAGGAACTCGAAAAAATCTCTTCCCCAGACATTGCAGGTTATTTCCTGTTTTAGCCTTTTCTCGGGGTATAAACTAAATACGAGTAAAACTAGAGTTTACTCGTTGTCCCCTATCCTACAGAAAGATTGTTGCATCTCCCTTGGCCTTCAATGGCAGAGGACCTCGCTGTTATATTTGGGTATCCATATTTCTAAAGATTTGGCTTCCCTGGCCAACCTTAACTTTAGGCCGATAATAAAACAAGTCAAGGAGGACCTGGAGAGATGGGTCAAATTGCCGCTGTCATTCTGGGGCAGAGCTAATGTTATAAAAATGATGGTTTTGCCAAGACTGTTTTATCCTCTGTCTAATTTAAATATTTATCTCCCCAAGTCCTTCTTTAGGCCTCTTTATGCTGCCTGTTCGGATTTTTTATGGCAAAATAAGCCACCTCGGCGGGCATACGCTAAACTTACCAGGGTCAAGAGGGCAGGGGGGTTGCAGCTCCCGGATTTCTATGTTTATTATTTAGCTATTCACGGACTAAGATGTCTTCAGTGGATTAAGGCAGCGGAAGGTGATTCGGATCTCCCCTGGGTTCCCAGTTAGACTGCCAGGTTATTAGGGATTTTAATCTAGATTTGAAATCTCTCCCTTATATACCATGGTCTAAATGTCCGTATAAACTCAGAAATACTCCATTGGGATGGGACGTTAGGGCCCTCCACCAACTTTATTCCCTATTAAATATACCTTTTAGAAAGGACCTATCGCAACCTTTGCTAAGGAACCCTAACATAGTAGTAGGTGGGAGGCCTATTGCGAAAGCTATAGGTAACATGGGCTCCAATTGGACGTTGTGAGATTTCATCTCAGGAAATTCAGTAAGCTCTCCTGGGACTTTGGTGGAAAAACTGAGAGTAAGCCAGAATGATTTGCTTGGTTATATCAGGTCTATCGAGTGTTACTACCTTTTAGGAAAGGGACCTTGGGTTGATTTAGCGAGGGGCCTACTTGAGGAAGCTCAACGAGCAGATACGCTAAGTAAGCGATTTCTAAGTTATATAGACTGATATTATCAAGGATTACGGAGAAGGTATCTTCTTGCCTATTATTGGGATTCCAATGTAGTAAAAGGATGGTCTGTTGAGGTCTGGGAGAGAGTGTGGAGGATATTTATACTTATTGCAAACAAGACAGACTGAGAATGTTCAATTTAACATACTGCATGACCTTTACCTATCTCCAGCTGAAGCTCTCTCGGATCCATCGATCTTTCTTGCCAGTTTGTGTTGATTGTGGGACCCCTCTGGCTACAACTTATCATAAACTTTGGACCTGTCCCAAAGTTGCTAGATTTTGGGTCTCTGTTAAGCAATGGATTTCCCGTATTGTAAGATATCAGCTTTTTTTAATCGGGAGATTTGCTTGTTGGGCAGGTATGATCGAGTTCCTACAAGGTCTTTAAAGTGGCAAATTGCTTTGGTCTCTCTGGTCACCAAACTTCTCATTCTCAGGCACTGGCAGGGGGCCTGGGAGCCCTCATTTAGAGAATGGTGGGATGAATTTTTGTTGGCAGTCTCTGCCAAAAAAGCGGTAGCAGGCCTTTTTGGTTCTTTAGGGAAATTTCAGGAATGTTGGGGGGGAAGTCTGGTCAACTCTAAAATTAGAACCTGATTGGGGTAAGGGGAGCCTTACAACCTAGTGTCCTCTCTAGATTATATGTTCTTATTTTTTTGGTGGGTTAAGCTTTCCCCCTCTTTTGACTTGACGCGCAGATGTAGAGTGAGGACTCCCCCATCCTTGGGTGGTGTTTTCTTTCTTGTTGCCTCTCGCTCTCTGTGTAAGACATTTACGAAAGAAATCTATGGTTGTTATCTACTGCTGTTGGACTGTCTAGGCCCCAATATTATGAAGGGTTATAATGCAGCGGATTATGTCCTATGAGGGCGGTCTTTTTTTTTTTCTACAGTGTTCCCCTGGAAGCTGCCCTATTTTGTGGGAAGAGGGGAGGTGGGAGGTTATTGCTGTTTTACAAATTAGTCTTTTTCTTCTGGTATTATGATTTAGGTTTAGTTATATGTTTCATGTTTGATGTATGCTTTGTTATTAATAAAAATAAAGTTATTTGCAAAAAAAAAGTTAAGAAGGGGATAAAAAACGTTTATAGGTATATCAGAGAGTGTAGAAAGACAAAGAGAGGGATAGTGATGCTGAATAGAATGGACGGTGGGTGGGCAGAGAGGGACAGTGAAAAAGCAAGGATAATGAATGAATACTTCTGTTCAGTATTCACAAAAGAGGTGGTGGGGGAGGTGCCTAATCCAATTAACAGAAGCACTCTGGATAGGGGGTCGATCCCAGTCCTTTCACAGAAGAAAGGGTTCTGAAAGAACTCCTAAAACTGAAGGTGGACAAAGCAATAGGGCCAGATGGAATTCACCCCAGAATTCTAAAAGAATTAAGCAGAAAACTAGTGACACCACTGACTACCTTTTTAACAAATCATGGGAGGATGGTGTGGTACCTGAGGACTGGAGGAAGGCAGATTTGAGTCCCCTTCACAAAAGTGGGACCAAGACAGAGGCAGGAAACTACAGACCTGTCAGTTTGACCTCTGTGGTAGGGAAAGTGATGAAATCACTTCTGAAGGAAAGAACTGTTGAGTACCTAGAGGTCAGTGGGACACAGGACCCAAGGCAGCATGGGTTCACAGTGGGAAGGTCATGTCAGACAAATCTAATTGATTTCTTTGACTGGGTGACCAAAGTAGTAGACCAGGGAGAGGCTATGGACATGGCCTACCTAGACTTTAGCAAGGCATTTGACACAGTCCCACACAAAAGATTAATAGTCAAATTAACCAGCCTGGGAGTGGGTCCCAGGGTGGTAGCCTAGGTAAAACATTGGCTGGACAACAGGACACAGAAGGTAATTGTAAATGGAGGCCAATCTGAAGAAAGAGGGGTTACTAGTGGAGTACTGCAGGGTTCAGTACTGGGTCCAGTCCTTTTTAATGTCTTTATAAGTGACATTGCAGAGGGACTGGAAGGAAAAGTATGCCTCTTTGCAGATGACACAAAGATCTACAACAGGGTTGATACACAAGGAGGCATGAAAAGGATGAGAAGGGACTTGGCAAGGTTGGAGGAATGGTCAGAAGTATGGCAGCTTGGATTCAGTGCAAAGAAGTGCAAAATAATGCACCTGGGAAACAAAAACCCAGGGGAAGATTACACAGTGGGTGGGGGAGGTAGTAACAACAACAAAAATGGAAAGGGACCTGGGGGTAATCATATCAGATGACCTTAAGGTTGGCAAGCAGTGTGAGAAGGCAGTAGGGAGGGCTGGGGGGATACTGGGATGTATAGGGAGAGGCATCACCAGCAGAAAACAGGAAGTTGTTATCCCCCTGTACAGACAGTTGGTGAGACCCCATCTGGAGTACTGCGTCCAGTTCTGGAGACCCCATCTCCGCAAGGACA
This sequence comes from Neoceratodus forsteri, assembly GCA_016271365.2. NCBI lineage: Eukaryota > Metazoa > Chordata > Ceratodontiformes > Ceratodontidae > Neoceratodus > Neoceratodus forsteri. Next base: position 561,096,361 of record CM028129.1, on the reverse strand, counting down.
TAGACAGGATGGAGGCAGTTCAGAGGAGGGCAACTAAATGGTGCAGGGTCTGCAAGAGAAGCCAGACGAAGAGAGAGACTAAAGGAGCTTAATATGTATACCCTTGAGGAAAGGAGGGAGAGGGGGGACATGATAGAAACATTTAAGTACCTCAGTGGAATTAACAAAGTCCAAGAGGGCAGCACCTTTCAGAAAAAGAGATGTGCAAGAACAAGGGGACACAATTTGAAGATAGAGGGGGAATGGCTCAGGGGCAATGTGAGGAAGTATATTTTCACAGAGAGGGTGGTGGATGCATGGAACAGCCTTCCTGAGGAGGTTGTGGGGTCTAAAACTGTGGGAGAATTCAAGAATGCATGGGACAAACAAAAGGCAATTTTTGTGAGGGGTAGGAAGAAATAGGCTGTTGGTTAAATAGGATCTGCAGCAATTCCTCTAGGTAGGGAAATGGGCAGACTAGGTGGACCAAGCGGTCCTTATCTGCTGTCAATGTTTATGTTTCTATGTTTCTAATAGGGCACTAAAACACACAAAAAATTTTCGGTAATGCCATCACTCCCAGAGTGATAATACCACTGTTCATGATTGATAATACTATCGTTCAGGTGCCATAATAGTATAGTTCGGGACTTGAACAATAGTATTATCACTAAGCTTCAACGGTGCAACTGCAAGTCTGCCACTTAATGTCTTCCAATGCGTGCCTCCTGATTGGCCATTTTTCCTTAGTGGGTGGGCAGAACAGCTCTTAAAACATGGCATCCATCTCTGGCTTAGCAAGACTGAACCGGGTCCTCGGTATTTCCCTGATTTTTTAATTTTACGTCTGATAAAAATGGAATTATCTGGTTGATCCTGTATTCACCAAAAGAAGAAACGATAGGACTGCCTACCAACTCTACTATGCTGTGCTTATGGGGAAGGGGGGTGAAGCGAGTGACACGAATGAGCGAGAGGGAAGGGGTGAACAAGACAATGCGGCGGTCAGCCAGGACTGAGACAGTCCTTCACTGAAGTGGCCGACCGCCCATCACAAAATGAGGCAAAAAAGAAACTCGGATCCATTTATTAAAAAAAAAATAACAAATAGCTTAATGTATATTGCAAGGCAGTAATTCCATCTCGAGGTTCTGGGGACATGGGAACCCCTTGAGCTTTGCTGTCAAGGTTCCCTATGTCCCCAGAATCTCTCGATGGAATTACTGCCTTGTAATATACATTAACCTATCTATCATTCTATTTTTCTTGTGCAGATTTTTTGTGTACAGTCTATTAGATGAATATGCCTATAACAGCTAGGGTCATTCTTGTTGCCCTTCTAAAAGATAGGTACCAGAGTATTTATTTTCCAAGAGTCTGGAATTTGTGCAATTATATTTATGGTTGTGAAATAGTTTATATAAACATGGGACCCATAAATCTATGGTATTAGTTATTATATCTATAGGGACTCCATCTGGACCTGGTGCTTTGTGTTTTGAGAAAGAAAGTATAACCTTATATATTTCCTCTGGTGAATTCATTCTCAAGTCTAGTCCAATTGTTTAAATTAATTTGGGTAACATCTAATTCTGCTTCTGCCTCATAAAATAAAACTTTAAAATGTTCTCCCTTCTTTCGGGTTCAACCAGTGACTCTATATCTTCTTAATAATTCCCTGTACCTTTAGCCAGTAATTTCCAAAAATTTTTCTGTCCTTGTGTAGAACTGCATTCTCAAGTTGCCTCTTAGGAAATGTCCTGTAGTTATCTTTATTTTCTCCCAATGTTTTCCCATATTCTTTCCTTAGTTTGTTCAGGTATTTTCTATTGTTTTTATTAGGTGACTTTTTTTTTTACCTTTCTCACTTGTGCAGTTAGTTTCTTTTTTGCATTTTTACAGTCCTGGTTGAACCAGGTAGCTCCTTTTTTTTTTTGCCCAAAACAAGGGCGACCTGGTTCAACCAGGACTATAAATCTAAAAAAAAACCCTACTGTCTTTTCATTTTTCTTAGTACCTTATGCATCTAAATAATGTGTATTTCTTTATTTCTAACAACCCCAGCATGTGTCAACCTCTTTACAAATGTCCAGACTGCAGTATTACTTTTTCTTCAGTAAAGGCTATGGCCCAAATATTCAAAAGGGTTGCATGGCGCAACAGATGCCAGGCGTGATATTCAAAAGGGAAAGTGTGCCGCTAAATCCCGATGCGTAGGCACGCCAGTAATATGCAGGCAAAGGTGGAGGATGTGCCCATGCATAAACTGCACAGCCCGATATTCAGCCGGGATGTGCAGAGTCATGCATGCAACCCTTACCTCGCGCCTGCACAAAGTTAAGCCAAAAAAAAAAGGAACAAGTGATGGCCACCCACAGGTGAGCTGCCGCATTGCAGGGTGCAACACAGCAGCTGTCACCTGTGGGTGGCCACCCAGGTTCCTGCTGCACCTGGTGGCACCCCCCCATTCCCCATCGCGGGCATCCTGGAGAAAATCCCCCCTGTCCAATATCCCTGGTGGTCAGTGGACCTCTATGTGCCGATCGCGAGCATCGGTATAGTCCCCCATGTCAATATCCCTGGTGGTTCCAGTGGACCGTAGCCGCCCGATCGTGGGCATCTGTAACACATAACAGACCCTACTACCCTGGTGGTCTAGTGTACCCCCCACCCTCCCACTAGGCCCCACGCCTCCCCGTCAGCGGTGGTGGCAGCACCACCGCCTGCCGCCCTGCTGCCCACCGACCCGTGACAGCTCGGTGGGAGCTGCGCCCATTGGTTCACAGCATGTGCCAATGGGCATGCAACTCCACCGTCACCACGATCCAGAATATGTGAATGAATCATTCCACTATCTGGACTGAGTAGTATGAAGTATGGGCTGTGCGCCCATTGGCTCACGCTGTGAACCAATGGGCATGCAGCCCTACCGAGCTGTCAGTCGGTGGCGGCAGGGGCAGGCAAGTGAGGTGCTGCCGCCAGCTGGCTGATGGGGAGCGGCGGTGGGCTCAGTGGGTGGTGAGAGGGGGTACACTAGACCACCGGGTAGTAGGGGTCTGTTATGTGTTACAGATGCCCGTGATCGGGCGGCGATCGGTCCACTGGACCACCAGGGATATTGGACGTGGGGGAGGACTATACCGATGCCCGCGATCGGGCACATAGAGGTCCACTGGACCACCAGGGATATTGGACTTTTTTTTTTAATTTAGACGAATGCCCACGATCGGGCTGCAGGGGATGTCGGTCACTGATGGCTGCTGTCTGGCAGGGTGCCAGGTGCAAGTCATCGGGGATTGGCACACCTGCATGCTAATGGCATGCAAATGGGGCCGTAATGATATGCAAATGGCCCCCTGTGCACCTTGCATAAATTATGGCCCCATTTGCATGTCCCCTTTTGAATATCGCAGGTGCTGTGCATGGCCAGTGGCACTTGTGCTAATGCATCTCCATGCTCCACTCTGGCCACTTGCGCTGGCGCAGTGCCACTGCGCCATGCACAGTGGGGGTGGCCAGGATGCACTATTCAAAGCTGCTGTACCATAGCACAGCTCTGTTGAATATCGCCCAGGCCACACCCCTGCACAACAAAGTTGAGCTGCGCCAGGCTGCGCCACAGCCTGGCGAGTTTAAATATCCGACCACTGTTTCTAAACATTTAAGTCATTCATATAGATATAACAGCTATTCTCTTTCCAATCTTTTCTTGCCTTATATACCTAAAAAGTATAAGCTTTAAGCTGTTTAAGCTGAAACATAACAAGGATGTATAGAATATAAAGACATTGCTTGAAAAAAGATGTAGGACTCCTGGCGGTTACTTTTTCCCTAGTGAAAAAAGTATATTTATAATTTGTGAAAATGTATGCAGGTTAAAATTATTTGTCTAAAAGAACTTTTCCTATATGTTTACACATAGATCCTCTTCCCTGATGAAGCCCGGTGGGGGGAACTGTTAGGTTTTGTGAGGATCTGATGAAAAATCTACTTGAATAAAAATAGACATTGATCGATGACTTTTGTGAAGCTGGTTTACTACATATTTTTGTCTGAAACTATCACCTACCAGCCCTGGAACTAGGCTCTTTTTGTGTTAAGTTATTAGGAAGATACCCACCTCACACAGGGACTTGCCTTAGTGTAACCCTACTCCCCCTTGGGCAATACAAACAGCACAGTATTACCCCTGGCATTAGGGCAACAGCTGGCTCATTATCTGAAAGGTCGATGGGAGGGTACAGAATAAAATGTTTACTACACTGGGTTCTGAGGGTGAATACCTGGGCAATGGTGGGTTTTACACTGTCTGAGGGAACCCAAAAAAAGTCATACAGGTCACACAGATGGAATGTCCACAAAGGTGCAGAATTATGCAGTATGGCTTTATTCTGACAGATGTCAGTCAGAAACTTAGTGGTGCCACAAGGGCTTTTGCAGGTGCAGAACAACTGTAGATAGAAATCCACAGGTGTAGAAATTACTACCAGTACATACACTTTGAACATCTATCCCCTCTTATGGGCAATGGACTGGGAGCCAGAGTCCCCAACATTTTAAGAACACTGTAGGAAATAGATCCCATTTATTTCAGAGAAAACAGCAGGTAATTGAACCTCACATATTTCAGCGAATAGCTGACAGTTAAGCCTCACATGTTTCAGTGAATGGCGGGCAATTAAGATTCACATAAGGAAAGTTACCCTGCAGGAAGTATTCAATCACAGGAGGGAGGGCAGTGCCTAAATCCCCAGATAACATAAAAGGGAGGGTAGCACCTAACTCCCCAAAGCATTTTGTGATCAGGGGTGCCCCTCTGAGACTGGATGGACACTCTCATAGCTAACATCGGAATTCACCACAGGATCAAAGAACTTAAAGATACTAAATGGCTTTCCTCGGTCCCATGTTAGTTCTGAGAAAACACTACATTTCAAAGCTGTGAGGGTCTGACTCCACTGAAGCTATCCCAGAGTAACACCTGAAGACACTGCCCCCTAGACTATCAGGTGCCCCTAAGCTGAAGGGCTAACCTGCTTTCAGTCCTGGAATAACAAATTTCAAACACATAACATTTCCATGACTGGAGGGCTTGGATTGAGCCAAACCAGTTTTGGGCAGCACTTTCAAAACAAATCTCTATGGATGTGGGGATTTCCTGAACAACTACTCACTATTATCAGTCCCAAAAGCACTTCTGAAGAAATTCACTTCCAACGGTGCATCACAGAAGACGTTAGCCACCATGCCCCAGCATTCAGACTGTTCTTCTTATGAAATAGGGTGAGAATAGAGGGGAGGGGGGCTCCCCTTTGGTGGTCAGTCTGCCCACTGGCAGAGCACTGAACAACTCACTCGAACTCGAAACACTATCTAACTACTGAGTCAAACTTTACTGCAGCACTCAAGCTGGAGGTTATGGTGCTGCAAGAGTTCTAACATTCCATTTTAGAACCCTCTGTCCAGCAGAGCTGACCAGATGGATCTTAAAGGAGCCCTACAGGGGTTTTACCCTTGTGTTGCCCAAATCCTACCTAAACTACATTACAAGGGGTTCTAGTAATCCCAGGGGTGCCTGGGTGTTACATTGGTGTACTGATCTTAATACACTCAGAGGCTGTGAATTTGAATCATAGTGTCCCAATGTGCAGGTGTGTTGATCCTAATGGACTTAGAGGCTGTATTTGAATTCCAGTGCTCTAGTGTGCTGGTGTGTTGATTTTATACTGGTGCTGCCAGTTGGGTTCGGACTCCATATTGGATCACTACCTTGAGTTTTATGGGTCTCAGTAATCATCCTTGGAGAGTTGCCTATATAGTGAGAGGGTAACACTAAGCTGCCCTTCACCAGTAGACCAGAAGCCCATACATAAATTTGGGGGTCTAGAAACAGCCCATGACCATCAATAGCCCATCACCAGCAACAGGGGAGCCCCTGGGTTCAATGACACAAACTACATATGGAAGAAGGGCAGAAATATATGGGTGAAGCAAAAGATCATTGTTGATTTCTGTGTGTGCATTGAGGGCTGAGAATTGTTGGATGATGACAGTGAAGTGGTCCCAGGTGATGTTATGTCACAAAGGTGTCCCACTGTACCCCAATACAGTTTCCGGGTCGTGCCTGAAAATAGGCAGGTTTGTTTGCCTAGTGCACTTACCCGGTTACCAAAAGCAAATAAATAAAATAAATAAATAATCTTCTCTACTCTTCTTATGTTACTATGGAGCAGATACTGGCTATGAGATGGACAGCAACCCCAAAGGGGGGCAGAAGGTGATCCACAATGAACAGCGACATGTTGTTTACAGTTACTCCTCCTTCCACTTTGTCTTCTTCCTCGCCTCCCTTTATGTCATGATGACTCTCACAAACTGGTTCAGGTATGTCACACATGTTCACCATTTTATATCAAGCAGGATGGACTCCTACTTCCAGACTGTTCATATCCTTGAAACCGAGGACTGCATATATAAAGGCTTTTTGCAAAACTCTCTCCCTTAGTGCTGGTTTAATGGAAAGACTTTGAGTACTGTATATGGGTTGCAGCTTTGAGGCAGTGCCTTGGTCACTAGCAAGTGGTTGAAGGTGGGATTGCCAGGGCATTTATGCACCGAGCAGCTTGATGTGCTCTGTGGGAGTGGGTGGACATTAAGAGTGAGGTTGCTACTGCAAAGTAACATCATCAGTGTCATTATTACTCACTGTACTGTATACCTACTATATAGGGATGTACATGGGTTCCAATATTCACTTTTATTTTGGCACCCCTTTCTGGGTACCTAAAATTCCAGTTCTTTGTTTAGGGTTTGTGTTTGTTATGTGAATCCCTATCCTGTATCCCTCAGCTGCCTCTTTCCTTTCCCGCCCTCTCCAAGCCCATTAATGAAGTAATCACACTCCCAAATCCCAAAGCTATTCCTTTTACCCCAGGCCATGATCCATGAAAGAAATTATAGTTGCCCTGTCACGCCCTACACCTCACCCTAATCACTTCCACACCAATACCTATGAATAATATAATCACCTCCAATGTACCCAAGCTGCTACTAGCCATCCCCATCTCCCCAGACTCAGAAATTACATTATAACCACCTTCACGCATCCCAACAAGCACCCCCAACCATCCCACCCTGTGATCTGGGTCTGACTTCATCACTAACCTGTAATCAATCATGGCCAATGTGAGCCCAGGTCCCATACTCCTGCCACAGTACTATTGGTTCAACGCTGTGTGTCATCTCCTCTTCATCTTCAAGCTAGTAACACAGCAGAAATCAGTCCCTCCCACCTTCCTGGCCAAAACTGGGCCATGTTTCACTCTTCTTATGAAGGGATAGTAATAGTGTAGCAGCCAAATGCCATAAAATGTGCAATATTTGCCACTCATTCCCTGGGTGTGTTTCCATCCCTTCAAACATTTGTTTTTAAACTCTGTGAGTGCAAGCTTGCTTATGCTTCAGCACAAGAACATCATCCATGCAGGTCAGAGGGGCTGTAAAGGTTGAGCAAACCCCCCAGCCTCCTATGCTGCTATTGGGACTATGTGCTGAGCTTCAGCCAATTGGGCTGATCACGAGGAGAAGCAAGCTCACGCACCAGCCAATTGGGTGCAAGGAGCCATAGCCTGAATTTGTTTTTTAAACTCATCAAGTGTGATCTTGTGCTCACTTCAACACTGGAAACTTCATCAATGCCAGGTTTGAGAGGGGCTGTAGAGGCTGAACAAACCCCTTCCCCCACCAATGACTTTTTTTTTTTTATCTTACTTCTGTTTTCCTCCTTCGGCAGAAGCGACCCACGATCTCTGGCCTGGCCCTCCTCCCTGGACCCGGTCATTAGTGCGGGCCACAGACCAGCTCCCCAGTGGAGACGGCCTTTGATCGTCTGCTTGCACCCACTAGATGCAGCGCCCTCTCAGGTCTCTCTGGGGGCAGGTGAGGCCATCAACCGCGAAGATTGCCCTCCGCATTTTCCACTTTTTTCTCCCTATGGAGAGCCGGACGTGCAATGACATCCTGAGCATGTAGTGCTGACGCCCACCGTGCTCTCCCCCAACTTTGGCATGCCACTGTAGTGCGGCTGGCCTCCACCAGTCGCCGCTGTAGGGCAATGCAAGCCCCACTACCCACCCCAGAGAGAGGAGAGCAGTCATCGGATGCTCAATCCTCTCTCTCCCCCCTGCCAGCCCCCGGCAGCCCGAGTCCATTCCCGAACCTGGGTCGCCGGCATTGCGCGAGGTGTGGTGTCCAGTGCCTCAACCCTCAGCGCCACCGGGCCGGCCCACCAATGACTTTCTGAGTTGGCCAGCCTCCCATGCTGCTATCAGGATTGTGTGCTGAGCTTCAGCCAATCAGGATGATCAAGAGGAGGAGGAAGTGCATGCATAACCCATACCCTACCTAGCGGCTGTCCAAGCTGTGGCCTTTCTGGTAAGAACTAAGTGCAAAGGACATCAATTGAAGTCTGCCAGGGAGTCAGCCAGGAGAGAAGGTCAGCAGCCGGGAATGCTGAACATGCCAACACTGGTAAAGCTGTGTATAAGGACATAAGTATTGTTTCTTTAAACCTATTTAAGCTAGGTTCTAGCAACAGACTATCTGGGTGAGCATTACAAATCAATTTAGCAGCTAGTTTTTGACGAAGTGCAGATTATTGGTACTACTACCACCAATTCAATTTAAATCTGTGCTAAAGTTGATGATTAATGGCTTCACCCTAGCCGAGTGAGCACTAACACTTATATTAGTAGTCTGTTTTGTTGTAACACTTACTGCTTATTACTGATACTTCCTACATGATTTAAAAGTGTGTGCTAAAGTTGAATCTATTGTTATGTTCTAGCTGGGTGAGCACTACAAGTCCAATTAGACATCTGTTTTAGTACTAAAATTGTTGCCTACGGTATTCGTATGGGGTACAGATGGGAGGCAGTTGTGGTGGCTGTAGAGCATTCTTCTCTAGCGATATGATCTATCGGAGGGGGCATTGCCCCAACTGCAGAGCCATGGTGGAGCTGCTTGCTCAGCTGGTGGCAGCAAGGGTAGAAATATCTCAACTGCATCATCAACTCAAATGGAGACACCCCACCCCTCCATTTCCCCAGAGGCCCAGTGGCCCAGGGGATGGAGAGTAGTGAGGAGAGAGGTGGGAGCATACCACTCAACCTTTTGTCCCCCAAATGTGGAACATTGCCTTTCAAAATGTGGAACAAATGAGCAAAATGTGGAACACTTAATCAAATCTTTACCTAGGAGCCTCAGAACACTGTTAAAATGTTTGCATTTATGTTCAGAAAGTCTGTTATTAATTGAATAATATATTTTTTGCATCATTTACTATAGATTTTTGCTTTAAAATGTTAATACTGAATGTGGAACAAGTCCTCACAATGTGGAACAGGGAGCTTTGTGAAGTAAAATGAGAACGTTCCCTAATGTGGTACAGTTGAGAGGTATGGTGGGAGGAAGGCAGGGTTAGCCACAGAGAGGTTGTCCAGCCTAATACCATATAGATGGCAAGTAGTTTTGCACCCTAGTGGAGCCTCAGGTACCTGATTCTGCTGGGGAGGACTCTGAGTCAGTTGAAGGTGTGGGACAGGTTAACGTGAGGGCACCCAAGGGTGTGAGCAGTAGCAGATCTTCCAGGAAAACTTGGTAGTTGGGGATTCAATGATTAGGGGTGTGGAGAGGCTGGTTGGAGGGGGATTGAAAAGAAGGAGGATGGTCCACTGCCCTCCTAGTGCACCAGCAATCTGGGATAGAGATAGAAAAGGGAGAATGGCAGAGAGGGAACGAGGTAGCTTGGGGTGCTGGTACACTTGGGTACCAATGATCTGGCAAACCTGTCTGTGGAGATGGTGAAGCAGAACTTTCAAAGGCTAGGGGACAGATTGGCAGCAACTCTGCCTCCCTGGCTTTTTCTGAAGTCTTACCTGTGTGGAGCAGGGAGGGGAAGAAGGACAGAATTGGGAGGGATGAGACAGAGGAGCTTAATGGGTGGTTTATAGGATGATGTCAGGAAAAGAGATACCACTTTGTGGGGAACTGGGGAGACTTCTGGGACAGGAGGCTCTCCAAGGGTAGTGGATTGTACCTGAGAAGAGAAGTGGTCTGTGCGCTAGGGCAGAAGTTTGATGTCTATATCACACATTTAAACTGACTGTGGGGGAGACTGGGGCTGGGGGTATCCAGCAGCGACAGGTGAGAAGAAGGTGATCCTAGGTGTAATCCCCCACATCTGGGGGCTAGTATCAGCTCAGTGGGTATAAAAAGGGATGTGGTACATTCAAGCCACATGAGGGGACATTAGAAAAGGAATGTTAAATGTGCAAAAGCCAAGAAAACAAGAGGTTAAGAGAGCAAGGGAAACACAAGGGTCATAATCAAGATAATAGGCAGCAAAGTGGGTTCCAGTGTCTGATGGAAGGCAATATGCCTTGATGCCAGAAACCTAGGTAATAAAATCAGTGAGCTGCAGGTGCTAATGGTAGACACTGAGGTGGAACTTGTGACCATCATGGAAACGTGGGCTGCAGAAAATAGTGATTGGGACCTGATGGTTCCTGGGTACTCATTGCTCAGGAGGGATACAAGAAAAGGTGGAGGGGGGAGGAGTAGCCCTCTATGTCAGAGATGGCATTGAGGTGGTGGAGGATGGGTGCATCATGGATAATAGTCATGAGTCAGAGTTACTGTTGGTGCACCTCATGGCAGCCTCGGGCAAGAAATTATGTTTAGGAGTAGTCTATAGACATCTGTGGCAAAGGAAAAGAGGGACAGAGAGCTCACAGAAGAACTTTAAATGGGGATAGCAAAGAGGAAGTAGTGGCACTAGGTGATCTGAACCTGCTGGACATTGATTGGGATGTTCTGGTGGTCAGGAACACCAGAAATCAGGCCTTGCTGGATGCACACTAGGACTGTCTCCTGGTACAGCTCATTAAGGAACCCACCAGGCAGACTGCCATTCTCAGTGTAGTGCTTACCAATTCAGAGGTGGTAGGAGCGGTGAGGGTAGGGGAGCTACTAGGTAACCGTGACCATAACTCCATTTGGTTCAACCTGGCCCTTGAGATTGGAAAGCCCCAACTGAGAACTGAAGTCCTTGGTTTGAGGAAGATGGACTTCAGCAGGCTGAAGGAACTGGTGAGGGAAAAGATAGCTGGGGTAGATAGTTTGGATGGGGTTGAAGAGAGTTGGGGGTAATAAAGGGCACTCTGAGGCATTTAAATTATGCATGAGAATGGTAACTAAAAGGAATATGTTCAAGAGACCATGATGATGCTTGACAAAATTCAGGGAAATGGTGGGGGCTAAGAAAATGCCTCATACAGGGACACAGAGATGCAGGGTAGGAAGAATGGGGAGAATATTTAATGAGAAGAAGGCAGAGAGCGTGGCTAGGGAGTCAAAAGCAGACACAGAGCTGTGTATTGCAGAAGAGATGAACGTGGAGAAGAAAATTTATTCCAATACATTGGGAAAAAAGAAATGAAGGGATTCATTAGGCTGTTGGAGGGAGGGGTAAGGTAAAAAGAGAACGGGCAAAAGGCTGCTGTCCTAATGACTATTTTGCTCAGTTTTCACCAGGAAGGAAGACAGATCCTTGCCTGAGAGTGGCATCAAAGCAGTTGATGGGGAGGGGGCCCAGAGATGAGACAGTGAATATTTATAAGCAATGGGGTCCAGAAGGGACAAGTGACCCTGAAGACAGACAAGGCCCTAGGACCAGATAGGTTGCATCCAGGGTTCCTCAGGCAACTGGCAGCAGAACTGGCTGAACCCCTGATAGGACAATTCAACTGGTCACTATGGGGGGGCAGTTCCTAAGGACTGGAGGCTGACAAACACTGTTCTGCTTCATGGGGGGAGGGAGGGGATAAGGAGCAAGCAGGGAATTACAGACCTATCAGTCTGACCTCCATTGTAGGGACGCCAATGGAGTCACTGATTACGTAACACCTTGCTGACTACCTAGAGAGCAATATTCTCCATGATAGTAAATAGCATAGGTTTGTGCCAGGGAGGTCTCCTGTCAGACAAATCTGATAGCTTTTTTTGATTGTGTGATGAGGGAAATGGACTACATCAAGGATTTGCTCTATTGCAACTTCAGCAAGGCTTTTGACTCAGTGCCCCACAGATGCACAGAAAATGGAGGATCCGGGTGCAGTTAAGGACATAGTGAATTTGTTAGGAAAGTAGCTGAAGGGTAGGCTGCAGAGAGTTGTGGTCATTGTGGTGCAATCAGAAGAGAGAGAGTGTGTGAAGTGGGGTGCCACAGGATCTGTCCTGGGCGGTCCTCTTCAATATGGTCAACAGCGACACTGGAGAAGGTATCTCTGACAGGTTGTGTCTCTTCATAGATGACATCAAGCTCTATGGGAGGGTGGATAGCAGAGAGGAAATCAGGGAAATGCAGAGTGACTTACAAAAGCTAGAAGGCTGGTCTAAGGTTTGGCAGTTGAAATTCAGTGCCAAAAGTGCAGAGTAATGCACCTAGGAATAAGAACCCCAGGACAGAGTACTGGATGGGTGGGATGAGATTTAGCACTATGGCTGAGGAACAAGACCTAGGAATTATCACCAGTGTCACCCCTCAAACAAGTGAGCCAGTGCAACAAGACTTATGGTAGGCAAGTTGGATGCTGGGGTGTATAGGGAAAGGTAATGATACCAAGAGGAAAGACATAATACCACCCTTTGATAGATCTGTAGTGAGGCTGCACCTGGAGTATTGCACCCAGTTCTTGAGCCTCATCTCAGAAAGGATACTGACATGCTGGAGACAGTGCTAAAATGATTCTGAGTCAACAAGGCAGGTCTTACAGGAGTGCCTCAAGGCACTGAACATGTGCTCGCTGGAGACCAGAGCGGGAGGAGATATGATAGACACCTTGAAGTTCCTAAAAGGATTAAACAAGGTGAACTGCAAGAATCAGCTTGAATGCTTGTTTGAGGTCATGGGGCCATGAATGGAAACTGACAGGAGGGAGGTTCAGGAGGCACATGAGGAAGTATTGTTTTACAGAAATGGTGGTGAAGCTGTGGAAAAGTTTACCAGCCGAGGTGGTGGGCACTAAAACAGCTGTTGGTTTCAAGAACAGTTGGGACAGAATGAAGGGTAGGTGTGGTTACTCAGGGTGACAGAATCGGAAGGAGAATGGGGGTGCTAGACCTTGGATGGACGTGTAAGTGCCAGGGTTAGATAGGAACTTGGACAAACTAGATGGACCATTGGTCTTTTTTCTGCTGTCATTGTCTATGTTTCTGTGTTTCTATGTAACATAGCAGTGATGGGATAGAGTAATGGTCCAATGGACTGATGGATGCTGTTGTCTCTGTTGCCTCTGGTCAGGAAGCCCAGTGGATAAGAAATTTCAAAAACACAAGTAACTGTAAGATGAAGGCCAGCATCCTGCTGAGCTACTAATAATGTATCTGCTTGTTCTCTTTGCTTTGCACTGAAACAATTGTCAAAGAAAATAAAGAAAAGAAAGGAATGGAATTTGGTTTTATGTAATGCTTTTTATACAGTCTGTATTCCAGAGTGCTTAACAAGCTGGGTAGGGAGGGACTTGTTGCTGCCATTTTTAGTGCACTGGGAGATTCATACAGCACACAGACAGATTAGAAAGACGTTTAGCACCAGAAGATTAAGTGGCTTGCTTAGAGTCACACAGTAAGTAACAGATCTTCTTCAAGGATATCTTTTTTATCAGGCCACACCTATAGTGGAACTTATTGCTGTCACGCTAGTACCACATAAAAACTTTGCCAGAAGTCCACTAGGGGCTGCCCATGACAACATCTGAAATTGACTCTCCCATATAAATATGGGTGGCCCTATACCTCCACAGTTCTTTTCCCACCATCGACCATACTCATCAGACCTTCGTGGAAACATCGCAGTTAGCAGCTATGCTTTTATTTTAATAATTCAGTTTTTTGTTATACTTTTTGGTGCTTTTTTTCATTGTCGGCAGTCTTGTTATATTTCCTGGCTGGGGTGGTGGTCCACTGTCCTATTTCCTGGCCTTCATCCACTGGGTTTATGCAGGAATATGGCTGATTTGCTCTGTTCCCAACAGTGGGTGATGATGTCTGGCTTTTGCCGGTGACAGGACTACAGCCGTCAACTTGATCACTGCTATTTCCTATCTTTTTCTGCCACCGCTATGTAATTTCTCTCATAGTCATCTGCCTTGGATGCTAATGTTCCTACCACCTCAACCATCTCATAAAAACTAACTGGGTCAAGGCTTGACTCTTTGCTGCTGGCCTTTCCAGCCAGTATGCTGCTGTCATCATTGGACCTCTACCCAGCAATGATCCTCACTGCCCTAACCATTGCTAAGACACTAAAAGTTGTTGTCTTGTCTTCTTCTGGCTGGATCTACATGGCCTGTATGCCATTGTCATCAACCAATCAACCCCATCATCAGCCCCCCTCCCGATTGTCCTTTGGACATCAAGTTCGGGGCTTGGCTTCTTCACTACTGTGCCTATATGGATAGTACACTGCTTACCATTGCTAGGGTGCTCCCTACCATCAACGTCAGTCCTCTAACTGCTGACAAACCCTATGGTCAAGGCCTTCCTCTGGCACTGCCAGACCCTTCTAGTGTGGTATGTCACTGTGTTGTTGGTGTTTCCTAACCCCTGACATCACCAGGTGCAATCACAATCACTTTTACAAAGTGGTGAGGCCTAGCACAGTGGCTACTGTGCTTATGCAAACAGTATACCACCCATTGTTGCAGGGGTACTGCCTGTCATTGGCTTCAGCCCTCTGACTGTTGTAAACTCCTACAGTCAAGGCCTACCTCTGGTGCTACCGGACCTCCCTAGGGCGGTATGTCGTCGTGTTGTCAGAGTCCTTCTACTACCCTGACATCAACAGGTGCGATCATGATCACTTCTATGCAATGGTATTGACACCTATGGCAGTGCCTTGATTTTCCAGCCTACCTCTTCACTCTCACCCATGAGGCATTCTTTCACTACCTCTCCATCGCAGATGATAGGTCACCATATTCAGAAGGTTTGTATCCTGCTCCTCTATGATGCAAGATTCCATTAACGTGCAGTCAACGCTTTGGGCGCCTCACACTTTGTCTCCTCTTTCTTCATCGCTGGACTTTCCTTTCCATCCCCCATTAATATTTACCAGTCCATAGGGTGGCGAGGTCCTATCCTGTCGATGACAGGTCTCCCTCCCTCAACAGGAGTGCATACTATTTTGCCCTTGTAATAGTGAGGACTGCTACATCGAATAAGGGCTTCAGATCATAGACACCAATTCTGCCTGTGGTGCCAGCTCACTTTCTCCCTTATAGCAGGGTGCCCATTTTACCTGCTCTGGAAATATCAGTTATGTCCTGCTGTCTAGATGGTTCAGGCATCTTTACCTGCTAGGCCGGTATGCCCATATAGTTGGGCACCTTCCTGTTGTCTTCTATTAACATAATACAGGAGGGTGTTCTGCTAGCAGCTACTGTCATTACAAAGGCTAGGCCATATAGTGCCCAGCTCAGTGTAGGTCCTCTGCAGGTGGGCTATGCCTTTTGCTATACACTGAGCAGGTTGAGTTCCTTTCCGCTTGTTTGGGCTGGGTTACTCTGTCACTGTCAGGCCACAAACATACTGGCCACAGTCTGTAACAGTTCTTCTTGCTATTTTTCAGGGCATCTATCTCTGATATGGGAGCCTATGCTAGCATTGCCTCCAGAATAGTGACATAGTTCTTTCTTACTGGGATCCTCCTGATCCACCACAGGGATAGTAGATCTCAGATCCACTTCTTCCTAGAGCACCAGCCATGCAGAGCCACTCTCCACTACTGTAGGATCTACTCAGGAAGTTAATTCAGATTTTGCTTCAGAGACCAGTCATGGGGCCTACAGTTAGAACAAAGGAACCCAGGGTACTCTTGACACTTCCTAATCTCCAGAGAAACAGGAGACTTAAGGCCCCTTAGGGACTTCAGGTCAGCAAAGTTACTCTGCAAAGCCTCTCATGCTTCTACAAGCAGGCACTAGGTATGTTTCCTTGACAGGCAGGTTTCTTACCTTCCTATCAACCTTTGCAAACCTCAGAGAAAGTATTTGAGGTTCATGTTTCAAGGAGAACATTACCAGTTCAAGGTATGGCCCTTGGCTTATCGTTTGCACCAAGAGTCATTTTCACATGCTCAGCAGTGGTAGAAGCAGCCCTTTGAAAGGCAGAACTTTATGTCTTCTTTTACCTGGATGACTGGCTGCTAAAAGTTCACTCCAAGAAGCAGCTCTTTCATGCCCTAGCACGCACCAGGCACCTGTTTGATGCTCTAGGGATTACTGTCAATGTGCCAAACCCTGTCTTGTCCTTTGCCAGTGTTTACAGTACATAGGGTCAGGCCTGGACACAGCCCAAGGCTCAGTCTTCCTGCCCCCAGACAGGGCCGAACGTCTGATTGCACAGGCCCACCCAGATGATCTACATCAGTAGGCATGTCACAGTCAGAACATTCCTGAGGATCCTAAGTTTGATGGCAGTAGCCATTGTCACAGTATCACTGGCTAGACTTCATTTGAAAAACCCTCAATGGACATTTAGAGTCCAGTGGGATCAGCTCACAGATGATCTAGAACAGAAGGCTGTAGTAATCTCTCCTGTCTGCAAGGTGCTTCTAGTAGTGGAAGGAACCCAGGAGTTTACTGAAGTGGGTTCCTTTCATGATCTCCTTCCTCACAAGACTGTAACTACAGATGATTCAGGGATGGGCTTGGGGGGGCACATCTGGGGCCCCATTAAACACAGGGTGCATGGACCAAAGTGGAGAGCACCCTCCACATAAATGTCCTAGAAATGAGAGCTGTTCTGTATGGCCTACAGGCCTTCCAGACCCACCTGTCCTCGGGTTCTCTATTAATAAAGCTGAGTAAAGTCGATGTAATACTCACATCATACAAGGTGGCATTCATTCCGACCCCTGTGGTAGGAGGCAATGAAAATTTGGTATTGGTGTCCAGAATACAGTCTAGAACTGTCAGCAGTGCATGTTCCAGGGACCAAAATGTCTGGGCAGACAGGCTACTGCAGGTCACAGACCAGAATGCAAGAGTGGGAGTTGCTGACCTCTGTATGGAAGACCTGACTGGCAAAATTCCGCATTTTGCCGTGTATTTGTACTGCATAATATTTTTGCAAATGCGTGAATTTTGCAAAATATTTTGCAGAATGAAATTTTCCAGTTTTGCCCATCTCTGTTCCTGTATGTTTTCCTAATCCTTCCATTTGAGCTAATCAAGCTCCAAATGGAAGGAATAACTCTGATACTGATTGCCACCCAATGGCTGCATCAGGCCTGTTTCTCTCATTGCAGCAGCTGGCAGTGGAACAACTACCAGTACCCCAGCCCTTATGCCTGGGTCTACTGTTACAGATACAGGGAACCCTAGTCCACCTAGACCTTGAGTCCCTCCATCTTCATGCATGGCTCCTGAAAACATAGCCATTGCCTGCTTTGGGGTTTCCCAAAGGTGGCTTATGCACTGTGGCTCCCAGAAAGCCTTCCACCAGGGTCACGCGTATTCTGTATACAGTCTGTTGGTTTGCTGGCCAGGCCACTTCATCTCACTTACACCAATTTGCCTGTCCAGTAAACCAGATTCTGGAGTATCTGCAGTCTTTGTCAAATGCAGGTTTGCAATACTCTTCTATCAAAGTAACACTTGGCTGCCCTTTCAGCTTTCCATGTACCTATTGCTGGTCATATGGTCACCTAGCTGGAGGTGGCCCGTACATTTTTAAGAGACATTCTGCACTCGAAACCTCCTATATGTAATCCAGTCTCAGCTTGGGACTTGAATGTTGTGTTGAAAAAAATTACTTTGATGCTTTCTGAGCTAGCCGTGACTCACGGCCTATGCTTTTCTTGTAAAGTGTTGTTTTAATTGTGGTTATTTCTGCTCAAATGATTTCAGAGCTACAGGCTGTAATGTATGAGCCTCCTTATTTGATTTTCCACAAAAATGGGTGTCTTTACATACAACTCTAAGTTGTCGATAGGGAGAAGGGCAGGGCAAATGGAGAAAAAGACAAAGGCAGTAAGGACAGGGATGGGGCAAAAAGAAATAAAGCCATAAGAAAATGGAGGGTAATGAGTACCAATGCCGTAGTCTAGGTAAAAAGCTCCCTGAAATGGTGGCCTTGATGGAAGAGGGATGCCTGGATATTCTGGCAGTCACAGAAATATGGTACACAGAGAACCATGACTGGGATGTCAACATACCAGGGTACACAATCTACAGGAGGGACAGGGAGGGAAGAAGAGGAGGAGGAGTAGCTATCTATGTAAGGGAAGGGATAAAAGCAACAGAACTAAAGGGTAAACAGGGAGGAGAGGAGGCACTGTGGGTCACCCTGGAGACTGGAAATGGCTCCACAATCCACACAGGGGTTTGTATACAGACCCCCATCTCAGGGGGAGGAACTGGACAAGGAAATGATAAGAGGCATCCTTGGGATGGCAGAGAAAGGGGAGATATTGCTGATGGGGGACCTGAATATGCCAGACATTGACTGGAGCACCTTTGCTGCAGCCACATCCAAGAGCAGGGCCATTCTCAATGCCCTACAGGAGGCATGCCTCAGAGAGCTAGTTCTGGAACCCACTCAGGAGAGAGCAATCTTAGACCTGGTACTCTCAAATGGAGATGGAGAAAGGATCTCTGATCTTGAAGTGGGTAGCCATCTGGGAACAAGTGACCACCAAACAGTATGGTTCATGATAAACTTAGCTGTAGAGTCAAGCCACACAAAAGTGAAGGTACTGGACTTCAGGAGGGCTGATTTTGTCAAAATGGGAGAGTGCCTTAGAAAAGCACTGGCAAACAGGCAAGAAGGTGGGGTGGAGCAACAATGGGGAAACATCAAAACTGCCATCACAGAGGCAACAAGTCTTTGTGTGAAGCAAATAAACAAATCAAAATGAAAGAAAAAAACACTATGGTTCTCAAAAGAAGTGGCGGTGAAGGTAAGGGAAAATAAGATAACATTCAGGATGTATAAGGAAACACAGAAGGACCAGGACAGAGAACTGTACCAGTTAAAGCATAAGTAAGCAGGTAAGGCAGTCAGAATAGCAAAGGCCCAAACCAAGGAAAAGATAGCCAACTCGGTTAAGAAAGAGGATAAAACCTTTTATAGGTAAATTAGGGAGCAAAGAAAAACCTAAGGCAGGTATACTGAGGCTGAACAAACAGTAAGGTGGTTGGGCAGAAAGCGACAATGAAAAGCTAGGATACTGAATGAATACTTCTGCTCAGTATTCACAGTGGAAAAGCAGGGGAAATACCTAATCTGGTCAATAGAAGCACTCTGGATAGGGGTTGATAGTCCTTTCACAGAAGAAAGGGTTCTGAAAGAACTCTTAAAACTGAAGGTGGATGAAGCAATGGGGCCTGATGGGATTCACCCCAGAATTTTAAAAGAACTAAGGGAAGAACTAGTAACACCACTGACTACCCTTTTTAATAAATCATGGGAGGATGGGGTGGTACCTGAGGACTGGAGGAGGGCGGATATAATTTCCCTTCACAAAAGTGGGAGCAAGACAGAAGCAGGAAACTACAGACCTGTCAGTTTGAACTCAGTGGTAGGGAAAATGATGGCATCATTTCTGAAGGAAAGAATTGTTGAGTACCTAGCGGCCAGTGGGGCACAGGACCCAAGGCAGCATGGATTCACACCAGGAAGGTCACGTCAGACAAATCTAATTGATTTCTTTGACTGGGTGACCAAAACAGTAGACCAGGGAGGGGCTGTGGACATGGCCTACCTAGACTTTAGCATTGCATTTGACACAGTCCCACACAAAGATTAGTAAACAAATTAGTCAGCCTGGGAGGGAGTGGGCCTAGGATGGTAGCCAGGGCAAAACACTGGTTGGACAACAGGACACAGCGGGTAATTGTAAATGTTCACAGTGAAGAAAGGAGAGTTACTAGTGGGTACTGCAGGGTTCAGTACTGGGGCCAGTCCTTTTAATGTCTTTATTTTTTTTAATTTAAAGTTTATTAATCATTTTAACCACAATACTACACAGGCAGATATACAAACAGACAAATCACTTTTATACAGAGTCGCATACACATAAATCTGCCCTTCCATTAACCCCCACCTCCTCCCATATCCTTATCCACTAGGATAACAGTACATAAAACCCCTTACCCTGCTAAGATCTCTTCTGTCAGTATTATTTATTTTAATTCAGTTTCAGCCGTATCCCTTTAATTAACCCTGCAGAGAATGAAGAGTATACAGAGGGTCCCAAATCTTATTAAAGTTAGACATTGTATTGTTCAGATTAGCAATAGTTTTCTCGGTATGCAGGTTAGCTAAAATTTCCACCAGCCATTCTTCATAAGAAATTTCTTGCTGATCGAGCCAATGTCTTAACACCAACTTCTTGACAGACATCGCAATGAGTGTAATATGATATTTCCGGTTATTAACTCTAACTCCCGATAGGTCACCTCGGAGGCAAATTTGGGGGCAAATAGTTCCTCCAGGCCTAAAAGGGGATCTGCAGATTGCTTAATCTTCCTTCACAATGGGGCCACCTTCTGACAGTCCCAGAAGATGTGAAGTAAATTACCCTCCTCCTGCTGACACCTCACACAACTATTAGAAACCTTGAGTCCCCTCTTCACCAACTTACAGGGTGTGTAGTAAGTGTTGTGCAATATAAAAAGTTGCATCAGCTTTAACCTGTCCTGTTTAATAAATTTGTGGAAGGTATACCAGATAGATGACCAATCAAACGCCTTCTCGGGGAAAAGGGATCCCCACAGACCCATTGGTCCACAGCAATCTGGTAATTTCCAACCAATCAAGAAATTATAAATCTTAGCTATCACCCTAGGGCCACTGCTTACTACACTAAGTTCCTTACGGAAGGGTATAAGCTGGTCTGTGCAAGGCGAATGACCAAAGAAACTTGTTAAAACATGCTTAAGTTGAATAACCTGAAAAATATGTCTGCTGGAAATACCCAGTTTGTCTGTAATTTCCTGATTAGACATCCAACCATGGCCATCCTTTAATAGACTGGAAACTTCCCTATCCATGGGTATTGGGAGCCAATATGGAGCAATAGGTTTGCCCCCAATTTTAAGACTGAGATTACCTACAATAGGTTGGTTAAGATCCTTGAAGTGATTGTATTTGAGAAATCTACAAACCTGTGTATGTATTTTGAGTGAAGTGTAAATTACCGAGTTTTTGAGCTTTACTGACAAGAGACTCTCCCCAACATGCAGTAGACCCATGGGATTTAGACCAAATGAACGTATGAGTTCTAGTTCGATCTTAACCACGCTTGGGGCCTTGCCTGGAATCCTTGAGATGCCCATCTCATATATTTGTTATTATGGCAACCCAAAATACAGGAGTACATTGGGCAATCTCATGCCTCCTTTATCTTTAGGGGCCACCAGAGTGTGATAAGCTATTCGAGGGGATTTATTAGACCACAAAAATTTAATGAACATGGATCGCAATTTCTTAAGCCAGGATATAGGGAGCCAAACATTAAGCATGGACAGGGGATATAATAAATGGGGAAATACGTTCATCTTAATGAGGTTTATTCTCCCCCAGAGTGAAATGGGGAGAGAAGCCCACCAATTTAAATCTTGAGACACCTTATTCACCAGAGTGTCTAAGTTTAACCTTAATGACTTGATTACTGCTCAGGCAAGATCCACTCCCAAGTATCAGAGAGAACCCTACTGCCATTTCAGCCCATAGGCCTCGATGTCAGATTTAAAAGATTTATGGTTTAGGGGGAATACCTTAGTTTTACTAATATTAAGCTTATAATTAGATATACAACCAAAAGAGGCAATAATGTCTAGCATATACGGAATAGAGCTGCCCGGGTCGGAGAGCTGGAGGAGGAGGAGATCGTCCGCATAAGCAGATACCTTAACTTCGCAGAGAAAAATAGGGATCCCCTGGATATTTGGACAGTTTTGCAACCTTCTAATTAATGGTTCGAGATACAAATTAAATAATAGTGGCGACAAGGGGCATCCCTGCCTGGTACCAGTGTGGAGAGTAAACCTTTGTGAGATAACTCTGTCTCCTGAGACCCGGGCTGAGGGGGATCTATATAATGCGCGTATCCAATTAATAAAAAGTGGAGGGAAACCAAAATTCTCTAAAACTTGAAAAAGATATTCCCAGTATACCCTGTTGAATGCCTTCTCAGCATCCAGGGATATCAAAACGGCAAGATAGGGTGCATCCCTGGACACCGAGAAGACATGCAAGAGAGTTCTCAAGTGATCCGCCGAGGACCTGCCCTTTAGAAACCCTGCTTGTTCCAACCCTATCAAGCCATCCAGTACCTTTGCCAACTGGTTTCGCTAAGAGTTTTGAAAGGATCTTAATGTCCTGGTTGATCAACGAGATCGGGCGGTGGTTAGAAACGCAATCTAGCTGTTTACCCGGTTTTGGGATCAGAACAATTAGCGCCTCAAATAAGGAGGAGTCAGAATCGGCGCCAGATAAAATATGCATGTACAGGGAAAGGAGCATTGGCATTAGTTGAGCTAGAAACTTTTTATAAAATAAAGCTGAGTATCCGTCAGGACCTGGCGTTTTATTAATTGGCAGGGCTTTAATGACGGCGGAAATTTCCTCCAAGTTATTGGAGCCACCAAAGCATCCTGTTGCTCCTTAGAAAGTCGAGGTAAGTGCGATTCCTGCAAGAACCCCTGAATCTGTTGAACAGTTGGGGGAGTGGACATGGGGCCGTACAACTCCTTATAATAATTAATGAATTCTTTTATAATCTCCAGGGGGTGAGTTTTAAGGGAATTATCCTTCAAAGACCGCATGGAGGTAATATAGCAGGCAGTTTCCATTCGCTTTACCCTGAGAGCTAAGAGCCGACCTGCCTTTTCCCCATGGTCGGTATATGACGCCTGAGTCTTTAATATGTAATAATCCGTCTTTTCCCGGAGGAGTTCCATATACGCGGCTCTCAATTTAATTAACTCCTGTCGATGCATCTCTACACTGGGAAAGAAGGATCATCTTCTAAGGTTTTAATTGGGCAAGCAACTGGGACAGTTTAGTGTTAGAAACCTTTTTCCTATATGTGGCCAGGCTGATTAAAATTCCCTGGTATAAGCCTATACATGCCTCAGAGTAGATCGGGCCTACTCAAGGAAACTTTATTAGAATGATAAAAATGTCTACCTGATCTTGTATCTGCTTCACAAGAGAAACGTCCTTCAGCAATAAATCATTTAACTTCCATCTGGGGGTCCTGTTCGAAGCAAACCATCGTTATCCAGTAGGAAACAATGGCATGATCTGAGGGAATTCCAGGGAGGATCGAGGAATCAAGTGGCGGAAGCAAGGAATGGGACAAGAGCAAGTAATCTATCCTTGAAGAAGAGGAATGCACTGAAGAAACGAAGGTATATTTCCTGTCTTGGGGATGCAACACCCGCCAAATATCACACAATCCAAGTTGATCAAGAAATTCCCTGAAAGCCCGTTGAGCTGGAGAGAAACTAGTTTTCTGAGGACTAGACTGGTCCATATCCTGGTCAAGTACTTAATTGAAATCAGCCCCGATAATCATGGGAATCGAAATAAATGCCTGCAAGACCAAGGCAAGTTGAGTGAAGAATTCGGGGTTATCCTGATTAGGGCTGTAAATACTGCCAAGGATTACTTCTTTATTGTAAAGTAAACCATGCACGAGAACATATCTACCCCCCCCCCCCGGGTCCTTAACAACCTTGATTGTATTAAAGGGAATTTTCCTATGAATAAGGATCATTACTCCACTACTATTAGAGGAACCCTCTGCACTAAAAAATTGACCAAATTGCACTTTCCGGAGCTGAGATGCCTCTGTATCCAACAGATGTGTTTCCTGGACGTACGCAATATCTACATTTACTAACTTTAAATGGTGTAAAACCTGATATTGCTTCTTTTTATTTCTGCCCCCTCTAATGTTCCACATCGCGACATTCACCCTGCTAGCCACTGTAGCAAATCGAGAAGCCTGCTACCTTCTGTAATCCGTGCCAAGGCGGTACATGGGTTAACCCCATACGATCTTAGCATTAATAATAAGGACCTAGTAGAAAAACTACCCACCGTCCCACCCCCTCTCCCCCCCATAAAAACCCCATACAACCAATAAACCAGCAACAAGACCCGGAAATCCATACTGTATCTCCCTCCTATCATTGTTACGTGGTACAGCTGGTTCTGATACAGTCTCTGGCCTCTCCCCTCCCACCACCGCAAAGCCTAATGAGGTGATTGTGCCCGGTTAAATGAAGTTAAAATCCCAAGAAAATTCGTATCCCCACAGGAAAACCAGGGGGTGCTACCCCCAACATTAATCAAACACTAATACCGCCAAATCTCTAAAATGCTAACAAGGGTGGGGGGCATGCTATGAAGCTACTTTCGCTTTACCTGGCGAACTCATTCTCTGCCCTGTCTAATTTTATCGGGATAGCATAGTAAAACAAATACCTCGTACCCAAGACTAAAGTATCTAAATTTCCCAGCTCGTAGGCTAGGTCCTCTGTACATATCCACACAGATAAGGAACAGGCTCTGGAGTTCCCTTAATAATCTGTCCCTAACCTTATAATGGTACCACCATTGACATACCGTGAGCCCCAGGTTAACAGCGCAGCCTCCCACACCCCATCCAGAATCAATAATAAGGGCAGTTCCTACCCTGATGATGGCTCCCAACTGTGAGACCCCCGGAGGAATAAAACCTGAATTATCCCCGTGTCCATCCTATTTGAAAAAGTTCCCCTATGAAACTTCCAAACTCGATAAACAGTTGTCTACAACTACAAATCTTAATAAAGGAAGAAAACCAGGCAACAAAGCTTAAGGATAACGGCAAAAATTTGGAAACAAAAATTAAGTCCTTCATGCTCCTCATTGCCATGACCTCCCGGTCCGAAGTGTTCTCCCAAGACAGCAACGGCTTTCCTAAGACTTCAGCATGGCTTGAAAAGATTGGGATGCTCCTTCTGTAGTGCTTTCATAACAGGTTCAACTTCCTCGAAGGATGTCCATACCCCTGAGATTAACACCTGAAAACGGGCAGGATACCCCATAAGGAATTTTATTCCTGCAGCTATGAACTTTGTTATGATGGGGTGAAAAAGCGCCCTTCTCTGGCGCACCGTGGCCAGTAGATCCTGAGTTACCCAAATTTTCTTGCCCTCCCAAAGAACTTGTTCCAGCTCTTTAATCTTTGATAGCAAGAATTGCTTCTCCTGAAAGTTGAGAAGCTTAATCATCAGGGGCCAAGGTTACTGGCCGGGCGCAGGAATCGGGCGTAATGCACAATGAGCCCTTTCCAGTGTATAGGAGGGTCCAAAAGAGAGGGGCCTGCAATTGCGTTCGAACAACTTCTGGACAAACAAAACAGCATTATTGCTCTCCTTTTCTGGGATACCCAGAACCACAATGTTATTTCTCGACTTCTGCCTTCTAAATCCTCAGCTTTTGTTCAAGCTTCTTAATCGTTGCCAGCTCTCCACTATGGCCTCCTCTGTGTGCCTGACTTATCTCACAACGAAACAATCTGGGTTTCTGAATCGGAGACCCTTGTAGACAAGTCCTCCGCGTCCCCAGACATTTGCTTAATCTCGGTCACTATAGATTTAAGATCCTCTCTCGAAAAGGTTGCAATTCTGTCTGAAGGAGTTCCAAAGTAAGGGGAGTAGTTTCCACAGCCACCGCTTGAGAGACTGCAGTAGTAGAATACTTGCCACTTCCCGTCGGTTGGGCCTTGGATCATTTTCCAGATTTCTCCGGGGAGACGGGTGGGGTATGTCGGGGCAGAGCAGATCTCATTTCGGCCTCCATTTTCAGCAAAAACTCATTTAGTAGAGGTACAAACACGAGTAGCCGCCTGTAAAATAGTATGGGCCCTCTTTTAAGCAAGTTTTAATAAAATAAAGGCTTTTGGTAGGGGAGCTTTTGTTAGGCAGCCACGCAGTCTGGTTAACGCGGACTCTTTTAATGTCTTTATAAGTGACATTGCAGAGGGACTGAAGGGGAAGTATGCCTTGCAAATAATGCAAAGATCTGCAACAGGGTTGATACAAAAGGTGGGGTGAAAAAGGTGAAAAGGGACTTGGCAAGGTTCGAGGAATGGTCAAATGTATGGCAGCTTAGATTCAATGCAAAGAAGTGCAAAGTAATGCACCTGGGAAACAAAAACCCAGGGGAAGAGTACACAATGGAGAGTGAGATACTGACAACAACAAAAATGGAAAAGCAGCTGAGGGTAGTCATATCACATGACCTAAAGGTGGGTCAGCAATGTGAGAAGGCAGTAAGGAGGGCTGGGGGGATCCTGGGATGCATAGGGAGAGGCATCACCAGTAGAAAACAGGAAGTTGTTGGCTGTCTGTACAGACAGTTGGTAAGACCACATCTGGAGTACTGTGTACAGTTCTGGAGACCCCATCTCCGCAAAGACATAGATAGGGTGGAGGCTGTCCAGAGGAGGGCAACCAAAATGATGCAGGGTCTGCATCAGAAGACATATGAAGAAAGACTAAAGGAACTAAAGATGTATAGCCTCGAGGAAAGGAGGGAGAGGGGGACATGATAGAAACTTTCAAATACCTCAAGGGAATCAACAAAGTCCAAGAGGGTAGCATCTTTCGGAAAAAGAGATGTGCAAAAACAAGGGGGCACAATTTGAAGATAGAGGGGGGACGGCTCAGAGGCAATGTGAGGAAGTATTTCTTCACAGAGCAGGTTGTGGATACATGGAACAGCCTTCCTGAGGAGGTCATAGAGTCAAAAACAGTGGAGGAATTCAAGAATGGACTGGACAGACATAAGGCAATTCTAGTAGGGGCTAGGAGGAAGTAGGCTGTTGGTTAACTAGGATCTGCAGCTTATCCGTTAGGTAGGGAAATGGGCAGACTAGGGTGGACCAAGCTGTCCTTATCTGCTGTCAGATTCTATGTTTCTATGTTCTCTTAAAGGTGATGTTTGAGTTTGCTTTAAATCAAACCATCCACCTGCCAGTTTATTATCCTGAGCATGATAATCTAGGGGAAGCATTGCTCTGTACTTTAGTTGTACATAGAATACTCAGGTACTATATACACCATACGAAGGAGTGGGGGAAGGCCTTGCAGCTTTTTGTTTCATTCACCCCTGTGAAAGAGGGGGCTCCTGTTTCTAAACAGTACCTGTCCAAATGGCTGGCCAACTGTATTACTTTCTGTTATAGGGAGTATGGTAAGGAACTTCATGGGCTTGTTTGTGGTCATTCAACCAGAGGCATAGCCACTTCTATTTAAGTTTCAGAAATGTGTCTGTTACAGAGATCTACACAGTTGCCACCTGGAGTACTGTCCACACCTTCATTAAACACTTCAGTCTGGATATTGCCTCCTGAAAAAGAGCAGGCTTTGGCCTAGCTGTGCTCTGAGGCCTTTTTTCTTAGGCCTGTAGACTCCAGCCACCCAGACTGTATATGATCAGTACTGCTTGGTACTCGTTCCATGAATGGAGCCTGATGAAACAGATATCCTCAAAGAAGATAGAACAGTTATGCACTTAGATCTTCAAGAGAATCTCTTTCATCAGGCCATGCCATCCCACCCTCCTTTCCCTATAGGTTCTCCATATGATTCTACCCTTTGGCGACTGCCTCTGCCTGGTTAGCAGAGAGTCGTAGATCCTCTATAGGGTTCTGACACTCTAGATGAACTGTCTTCTTCTTATGAACTCTACCCATTGCCCTCTGCCTTGTCTAATTAGCAGAGACCTGAGTTCTCTCCTGGTTCCATTGAGGGAGTTCCTCTGAGTATATTCTCTGGAGGGGAACTGAGGAGGGATAGGGCTGCCTACGTTTATATGGGAGAGTTGATGTCAGACGTTGTCATGGGAAGCCTCTAGTGAGCTGCTTGCAAAACTTTTCATGTGGTCCTAATGTCTGATGGCTATAAGTTCCATAGGTGTGGTCTGATGAAAGAGATTCTCTTGAAGATCTACTGTTATGGTAAATACATAAGTATTCTTTCTGGGATTAAAACTCTGTGTCTACATGTAACATGTATGCTTACAGCCAAAATTGTTTCAAGCATACAAGCTAAGCTTTCAAATTTCTTGAAATATTAAAATTTGAAAATATTGAAAAAGAATTGTTTGAAGCTGACAGGCTTGTGCTATTGTTGATCTGTAGCTACCTAAGAATAGAGGCTGCATGATTATTGGGAGGCTTCCTCAGTAAAATAAACACAAACCAGTTTAAGCGGGATGTGGGGTCAGTTTAAATAAGAGATATGTCCCCTAAAACTGTACAGTGTAATCAAACTCTGAAATTTTTCTGTGTCTGATGGGAGAGAGGTTTACAGAGGTGAGTCATTTTTGATAGGCCCCCATATTCAGAGCCGGCCATGTGCGTTGCACTGACAAGAACACTGCACAGCAAGTAGCACATGGGTGGTTGGGGGCAATATTCAGACAATTGGTACACACAAACCAAAAACTCTAACTAGCCGGCCTGGTGGTGCTGAGGGTTGAGGCGCTGGATGCCACACCTTGCACCATGCTGATGACCAGGGTTTGGAAATGACCAGGCCACTGGGGGTCAGCAGGGGAGGCGAGGATTGAGCATTTGACAGTCTGCTCTCCTCTCCTGGGATGGGTTGCGTGCCTTGCATAGCTCCATAGTGGCCCCTGATGGAGATTGGTGGCACTACATGGAGTGATGCCATAAGGGGATGGAGCAGTGGCTGACATCAGCATATATGTGCGAAGACATCCTTGCATGTCCACGCTCCAGGGGGAACACTCGACAGAAAAACCCTGGTCCTTGGGATAGGTGATGGCAGCATCCAGTGCCCCGCTGCCACACACCCAATGCCGGGCTCATCCCACTGGCTCTCCCAATCCCTCACCTTGCCTTGGGTCTGGTGCACTTGATTATAGACAGAGCACCAGGGTTGGACAGTGGCCCTAACTCGGGGGTTCAGAGCCAGGGGGTCCATCTGACCAATGTAGGTGGGGAGGTCTGTCCTCAATTTCCCAGAAGACAAATATGAAGGCATGTGGTAGAGCAGTAGGGGCAAGAGAGGCCTGCCTGAGAGAGTTTCCGGGGTCCGTGAAAAGAAAGTCTACAAAAAATAAAAACCATGCTAACTGTCTGAATAGAGGGTCATGTCGGCATGGTGCATAGTGACTGTGCACTACCTGATACAGCCCTAGTTTGAATATGGCCCACAGGAGCCCAGTGGAGATAGTGCATACCAAATGGGATAGCACCAAAACTCCTGTGGGCCACCTTTAGCCCTGACAATGCTAAAGAGCCTTTTGGACATGCAAGGCACTATATGGGCCATTAGCATGCCATTATGTGTCCAAAGGCATCCGTGAGCTGGCTGACACCTCCCCTGAGCTTCATCCATCCGTGTATTATAGATACTTGATTGTCTAGTGGACCCCCACCTCCCCTGATTTTCTGCCTATCCATGTATTATGCATACC
This sequence comes from Neoceratodus forsteri, assembly GCA_016271365.2. Classification (NCBI taxonomy): domain Eukaryota; kingdom Metazoa; phylum Chordata; order Ceratodontiformes; family Ceratodontidae; genus Neoceratodus; species Neoceratodus forsteri. The sequence goes on along the minus strand of CM028129.1, from coordinate 561,066,811 downwards.
TGATACCTGGTGGTCTAGTGGACCCCCACCCTCTCAAATAGTTATCTGTCCCCCCTCCCATCTGGCCCACTCAGGACCCTCTTCCCTGCACCCTACCTTGTCCCAATCACCTAAGTCAACTACAGCAATAGTGACGTGACTGCCACAGCACTCTGCTCACCACTTCAGCTGGCTGCTGTCTGCCTGTCAGTGAGCAATTGTGTGCTTACTGTAGAAACAGCTGTTTCTAGAGTGAGCAGCCCTTATATGGGTGGGGGGGGGTTTGTAACAGATGTATGATGTGTCATTAGAATCTGATTGGTTGCCTAATGTCTGAACTCAATCAATAACCCCTAATTACAAGTAAAATAGTAGTAAACATTTTTCAGATAATGAATAATAAGTACCAAGACTGAGATACTAGGCTACAGTGCAAAATGTAAAACATCAGTTTATCATAAATGCACAGGTACAGTTACTGGTACCACTTCAGTTTACACAATGGCTACAGCTGTTTCACATGGTTTTGAATGCTGTAGCTGTCTGGAAACCAAGAGACAAGCACGATGGATCTGTGATCTTTTTCTTCCAGCATTTCAGTGTCCCGATGCACATAATATGCTCTATTTTGATTGGGAAGGCAATGTGGTACAGTGGTTAGAGCAGAAAGACATGTTTAAATCCCACCACAGCCACTAGCTCACCTTGTTGCCCTGAGCAAGTCGGGTGACTTCACTGTGCTTCACGCTCATTTAACTGTAATAATAATTAAGGAGATGCAGGCTTCCACTGTAAATGATACAGTACACTACCTCTTAGCTGAACCATCCAGAGCAAACGAACTGTAACTAGTCCTAGTTGACTCTTTCCTGTTAGAACTGATTTTTCTTCCTTTCCTTCTACAGCTATGAGAATGCCATCCTGGAGACCACTTTTACCCATGGCAGTTGGTCTACCTTCTGGGTGAAGGTTGCGTCATGTTGGGCATGTGTCCTGCTCTATCTGTGGATCCTCTTGCCAGCATTTTGCCCATCAGAATCAGATCAGCGTCGGTCACGGATCATCAGACGGCGCCCACTACAGAAAATCAGCAGTCCTGAATAGATTCTCCGCTTCTTGTAACACCGGGCTTCTAATTTTTTGAACGGTTATAAAATGGCAAAAAAAAAAAAATTATATGGGCAGCAGCTTCAGCCTCCAAAGCTATGATGAAAGCTGCAGTACTGGTAACTCCTCAGTTGTGAGCTGGGGGAAGGGAATAGGCATGCTTCTCAACTGCTCTTCATTACAAGGGATGTCCCACATTTTACCTCTCAGAACTGCACTGCCTCACTAGAGAAGGTACTGTCTTATATTGTCAATTTGGATCAAAGGTGAAATTTATAATACTTGATTAGGCTAAATCACAATTAAACTTTGTACAATAAATATCACTAGTTTTCAGAGTGTTCTGAATTTATATCTCTGCATTTGATGATATGTCCCACATTTTGTGGACAAGTGTCTCACATGTTGAATGTCATTGTCCTACATTTTAGTGACAAAAGGTTGGGAAGTAGTAGAACAGAACTTCTTGATTCAGTTTCAGTGATAGAGTTACTGCTGCCTGTCCCGCTGGAGTGAACAAGTGACATTCTGCAAAGTGCCTCAATTCTGAATAGCTACCACCTTCAGCAAGTTCAGATCAGGACTTTTACTGTAAACAGTACTTTCAGCAAGACAACCTATAGTTTCAACAGCCTTTGTCTCTTTAGACAATCATATCCATGGCTCTATTAAAGTGCTTTGTTGTGTATCGATTTTCATTAACTTAACTCCTTCATTGCTAAGGAAATTTTGCTAGACGTATTTCTTTCAATATAGTTGAAAAAATTGCAACAGTTCTACATTTCCAACTATACACTGATACGGGACCTGTTTCATTCCTTATCCTTCAGTACCAGATTGTGGTCATTGTTTCTTTCCCATTTAAAAGAAAACACATTGGTCGGATATTCAAACTGCACCCAAAAAGTGCGCAACAGCAGGAACAAATTGAAGTCACTGCACCCATAAAAGTGATATTCAAAAACAGGAAACGCTTATCAATATCATATAGCACAACCAGATTTCAAATGCACGTAGTGCATCGGGTTGCTCAGTGGAGTCAAGATGTGCCATAGCACAACTAGGGATGCCCCGTGGAGCAGGGCAGCAATGCAACAGCACAACCAGAGATGTGCAGGGACAGGATGCAGGGGCCCACCACCCATGTCATAGATGGGCAGAGGAGCACACAGCAGAACAGACATCGCCCCCCACACCCCATACACTACACAATTGGGAGAGAGCTGGAATAACTACTGGCCCACGGATACCAGCAACCAACCCACAGCCGGGGCATGGTGCCCCAGCACACCCCCTGGCAAGTTGTGACTGGCACACAAGGAGGGCTGACCACCCTGTGCCGCACCATCCCACCAATGCAGAGCACACCCTGCACCACAATCACCATACACCCTTCCCAGGAGTAGCGCCCAACAGTGCAGGACACCCCATGCATGCCACCACCCCCACTGTGACAATGCAACCCTGTGTACCACGTAGCCATGCAAGGCAGCCCCACCATGTGCACCATGCAGCAGGCGGCAGCAGACAGCGATGCAATAACTGCATACACAGTGCCACCCTGCATGTCCCCCCGAGGTACAGTTGAGAGACTGACCATGCGTCGGCACACGAGGTACCCCACATGCGACAGGGCATGCCCCAGACCCCACCACCAGCAGTACAGCACCCTGCACACCCTCCCAAGGACACATCCCATCCCAGCACTGGCCACTACAGCCAGCACAGACACACACAGTGTTGCATGGAACCATGCGCCACACAGGATGCAACACAGTGCATAGACAAACACCCACCCATACCCAAGGGCACACAACACAGGGACACAGTAGCTGGTCAACCAAGCCACTGGTGTGTGGCCACAGCAGCTGTGTACACATGTCCAGCACCCCTACATGGCACAGGTGTGCCAGCCACCCTGTGCAGGCACCATGAAGCTGTATGCCACCAGCATGCAGCCGGAGCACAAGTGACAGACACTGGAGCACATCCCCTGCAACAGACACAAGTGACAGCATGGAGGAGAGACAACAACAGCGGAGGCCACAGTGCCACTGGAGGCAGATGTGCACCATACTGGTGATGGGAGGCAACCTGGCATTGTGCCGGGTACAGTGGTTGTCCAGCATGGACAGCCACCACTGACATGCCAGCAGACCGTGCATATCACAGACATGCAAGGGTGTCAGCTGCACAGGCCATGGACGGTCTCACAGAGGTGCCATGCACACAGTGCATGCACCGTGGACCACTGCACACACGCATCCAGTGCACAGAGAACAACACACAAACCACAGACAGTGACTGATCCCCCCCGCCCACACCATAGGTGGTTCCCTTCCGGACACACACACACGCCCATGTGTACACCACCTCTGACGCCATGCACACCACTGCAGCTGAGCACCTGTAGCCCGCTGCAAATCAGAGACCACCACAGTTGTCATAACAAAACAAATGTATTAAAAAAGAGTAAGCAAACAACTATTTACAACTATGTACAATGGGAGAAGGCCACATACCAGGTGGGGGGTGGGCAGGGGTGAACATATAGGAGAGGGAAGAAGGGATGTGAGGGTGGGTCCGGGGAAGGTGTTTTCAGGGCATGGATGGCCTATCGTCTGCCTTGCTCATCCTCCATGTGGCGCCAATGTGTCCTCCTCCTCCTCCTGACCTCGTGTTGGTCCATCCTTTGAAGGATCTCCAGGGATGCCCTCACCAATTGAAACAACTCCTGCAGTCCTCTCTCAATGGCCTGAAGTCACCATCCACCTAGGACAAGGGAGCAGAGTCAATATGTGTGACTGTCCAGCCCCCTGCAGCCCACACATTGTGCATGGCATACAGCCATGTGCCACGTCACTGTGATGGTGTGCGACCACCCACAATGACTGCGTCCACAAGACCTGCCTACCCAGGCACCCACAGCCATGCAGACCACTGCACACACCCACTGCCCATGTCCTGCACAGCACCACCGTGGACGTACAGTGACTTGGCTATGTGGTATGAAGGCAGTGGCACAGCCATGTACCCGGTGCACGCATGGACCACCATTGACGCACTCCCAGACATGCAGTGCCACTGGATAGTGCTGACTGTAACAAGTTGCGTGCATGGCAGTGGTGTCAATGGATGGTGGCCATGCCCCACTGCCCACTCTGTTACACAGCATGCAATAGTAGTTATGGATGTAAGGCACTCACCATCATCAGGCTGGTCCCTGCACCTCTGCAGACCTTCATCCCTCCTGGCCTGCTGGTCCTCCTGGCGGCGCCTCCTCTCCCTCACCAGCCTGTGCTCCTCTGGGCCTAAGGTGCAAACATGGAGAGAGGAACATCAGTACAATCCGGTAGCAAAGTCCTCCCATCCCCATGTGTGTGCAATCCCACACAGCCATACACATCCACCCCCCCACCCCAATACCACCACCACGGCCAACACTGGACATCCCCCCATGTGCCAGACACATGCAACCGTGATACCCGTATGGACGTTAACAGTGTATGGATGGGGCACCTACCTGGCCATGGTGTCGTGCCCCTCCTGACACATCCCCGCAGGTGGGCTCGCATGTCCGGGTCTCTGCGCCTGAGGTCCTCGTACCTGTGGTGACACTGCTCGGCCATGCGCCTGATTCCCATGGCCTCCCCCAGTGCATCAGCCACCTCCTGCCAAACTGCACTCCTGGCCCTGTCCAGGGGTGCATCACCATATAGTGCCCCAGCATGGGTCTCTACAATGGCCACCAAATTGGCCAATTCAACCTGGCTCCACATAGCAGCCCTTCTCCATGCCATCTCAACAGATAGTTGGAGTCAAAATGGTGCTCAGCAGCGTGGTCTGCCATGTGCAGATGCTGCACGGTACAGCGCTGCCATTCCCTATCACGCTGGCACCAAACAGCACGATAGTGGTGTACCCATGCCAGATGCATGGCACCTAAGGGCAAAGGTCGGGCACAGGGTCAAGGGTCTCTCGTGCATGGACAGCCACAGCATGACTGGAACCCAATGCATGTAGTGTGATTGGGTGCCTGTGTGCCACCTCCTGTAGCAGCCTACAGCGCTGTGGCCCCAGTGCACCTACGGCACCCCAGTGCCACAGCGCCATATATGTGAACAGTGCAGTAGCCCTACTTGCACAATGGTGGCCATGCCCTGCATTGCCTCCCATGCACAGCACATTAGCAGCACGGCAGGCATCTGCGTCATCACCCCGGGCATGTGCAGTTTGGTGTGTACTGCGCATGTCACAGAACTGCGCCCTTGGCTGAGCACGTTCAACACAATTGCGCAAAGCGCAACAGTGCGATATTCAGCCAGCATATGCAAATCAGCTAATCAGCCATTCAATGGCGCAGACACTGCATCCACTTAAAAATGCACCTCGCCTCATTTGCATGCGTTGAGCTATAAAAATGTGACATTGGGTTGCACTGGCCATAGTCGGTTACTGCAGTCTGTTGTGGTGAGTTGCATGCTGTTTGGAGTGTGGACTGTGGTGTGTGGACATGCATGGGACTGCACAATCACAGGTAACACCTGTCATTCTCACAGGATGAATAATGACCTATCATGAGGTGGAGGAAGAGGAACAGAGATGTGGGGAAGAGGAGGCAATTCACTAAGGCAGAAACAGATGCCCTGTTTGAGGCCTACCTCGACCAGGAGCTGCTGCTCAGCAGACACCAGGGAACACCACAGGCCTGTGCTGCTGCATGGGAAGAGGTGGCGTGTGCCGTCAACCTGCATGGCAGCCACCAGCGGTCCGTGCAGGAGTGCAAAAAGAAGATTGGAATGGACAGGCGGAGGATTAAGGAGAAGGTGGCTGCCATCAGGGCAGCACAGTTTGTGATCGGTGGGGGACAGTCGGACGTGCAACGCCTGACCCCACAGGAAGAGCGGGTTGCTGGCAGCATGCAGCGTTGTGCCATTGAGGGTGTTCCAGGTGGTGGATTCCAGACAGGTGGTAGCCCGTTACTGCATGGTAGGTCCTGGTTTGTCAATGGGGGGGCAGGGTAGGGCAGATACATTAATGCTACTGTTTTCCCCTTACAGCTCCTGAGCATCTACATGGGTCAGCAGTGGTGGGCTTGTCCACTGAGGGTGGTAGCATGGAGATAGAGGAGGGCCCATCCACCTCCACAGGCATACGAGGGTCAGGGTGACAGTGGCCCACCTGGATGTCTGGACTGATTTTGGTGGAGCAGGTGCGGAGGAGGCCCTGCCCATGTCCCAGCGCCCATGGATGCCAGCATGCTAGGACTGGGTTGGTGCCAGATCCATCACTTATGATGATGGAGCTAACTTCATGGGCAGTGATGCGTGGCCTGGGATGGCCACACACAGCAGGTGACATCACGGGCATGGCGTGGTGGTGCTGCTGTGGGAGGCCTGTGTGACATCACAGTCCCAACCTGTGCCTGTCTGCACCAGTGGGGCAGCACTGGTGTATGTCCAGGACAGTGGGGCTGTTGCAGCCACCGCGGCGGCACTGTTGAATCCTGAAGAGTGGCAGCCAGAGGCAGTGTCACCAGTTGGCCAATGGCCGTGGGAGTACAGTGTCAGGAGGTGGCATCAGTGCACCACCTGTGGACATGCCCAGGCCAGCGCCCACCCTCAAGGGGTGCTGACCATCAGGGCCATGAACACCATGAGGGATAGCATGCTGATCAGGCAGATGACCTCTTAGATGAGCACACCTGCATACTCCAAGCATCAGTCAATCAGCAGATGCGGCTTGAGACGGCGGTGGATGCACTCAGTGCAGATCTGCACCAGGCAGAGGAACGGCGCAGCAGAGACACTGCTCTGCTCCTGGCAGGGATGGACTGGATGTGGGAGGATGTGACTGCTGTCATTGACAGGCAGACACAGGCAATCACAGCTGTCATGGCCACAATGGGCACACGGTTATTTGCCCATGTGCCGCAGACATCGCTCAGTGCAATTTCCACCCCTCATTCCCAGAGTCATGCGACACTCTCCTTGTCGACACCATGTTCAGCTGTGAGCATCCTGAGCACGCCTGGCACAGGCGTGTTCGTGTGCTGCAGACCCCCGCGCAGCATAGCTGGCGCTTCATGCAGCGGAACCCTGGGGACCGCGTCTTGCCACCCCATGAGGCCATTGATCAGCCTGTCACTGCTGGCGGGTCTCAGCGGGCCGCCCATGCATCCGTGGTGGCTGTGGCAGTGTGTCGCGGACCGACCTGTCTCCCAGCATGGCTACTGTCTGATGCTGCCATGTGTGCATTGTGTTGTTCAGCGGCAATGCACGGGTGGGTACCTGCCCTGCACGCACACACCGCCCATCTGCACACCCTCCTGGCTGCTGTCCGCTGTGGTGTGTGCATGATTATGCCTGCATTGTGCTGTCTGCCACTGTGCAATGGTGCCCATGTCTGACACAACGACAATGACAGGCACTGGGCATGGTGGTCTGTGGACATGTGTGTGGCTAGGGGTGGTGGTCGGGGTCGGCATGCCTCCTACCCTTTACGCATGTCTTGTGAGGTGTGTGTGTGTGTGTGTGTGTGTGTGACCACGTGCCGTGTTAGACCTTGTCCATCCCTGATGGCATGTGCGGTTCCATGCTCAGCCAATTCCCTTAATGACATGCACCCCTGGTGTTTGTCCATGCTTGTCTGTGGGTTATGCCTTTGCCACTGGTGGTTGCGCATGGCCCCATGACTTACCTGGGTTGGTTGAAGTGCTCCTTTGTGATGGTGTCCCGGGTGCAGCTGTGCCATCTGGATCAGTCGGGGGTCCCTTTGACCAAGGGGGGGCTGCCCATCACCATCTTCACCAGCGTCCTCATCGTCCCCATCGCTGTCCCCCTCTTCAACCTGTACGGCTATCCAACAGTCATTGGCCATGTTGCACAGGATGCAACAGGCCAGGAATAGCCCACAGGCCTTTGAGGGGCTGTACTGTAGGGCACCGCCAGACGTGTCCAGGCAATGGAAACGTGCCTTAAGCATCCTGAACACCTGCTCAATGACATTGCGTGTGGTGGCATGTGCCTCATTGTAGCATTGCTGCGATGGGGTCGCAGGCTGCCGGTATGGTGTGAGCAGCCAGGTACGGAGTGGGTATCCACTGTCACCTGTGTGTAGAGGGTGGAAGTTAGTTTGGTGATCAGCGTGTCACCCTGCCTTGGGCCATCTAGGCCAATACCCATGTCACCTCTGACTATGCCCCTCCCAAGCTCCATGTCTTTCTGTGTGCTTTGTATACTCACCCACTAGGTGTCCAGTGGGGATGTCCCCACTCTTGAACCTGTGGCACAGTGCAGACTGGTGCCAGATGAGGCATCATGTGCTCCCCAGGGTGAGTGACACAGACATTGATTATGCGCCCCCTGGCATCGCACACCACCTGGCAGTTGATGCTTGCATACCCCTTTCGATTCATGTATGCGGCCCCTTTGGGGCCAGGTGGTGTTTGGATGGCCACATGGGTGCAGTCTATTGTCCCAGACACATCAGGCATACGTGCTACCCTGTGGAACTCCTGTATGTTTGCTGTGCGCTCCGCCAGTGTGCTGGGGAAATGGATGTACTCCGCAGCATGTGGCAGCAGTGCGCTGAGGAATTGGGTGAGGTGGCGTGATGCAGCTGACTGGGTTATGCCTGTCATGACCCCTGTTGGTCTCTGGAAGTTACCCGTGGTGAGCAGGCACATGCAAGCTGTCACTTTGGTCTCCACTGACAGAGCATGGCTCCGTCGTGTGGGTGCCTGCATCACATCACTGCACAGTTCACAGAGCCACCTCAGAATTGCCCGGTTCAGGTGGTACCAGCCCACGATCTCAGTATCAGTGTACAGCTCGAAGTTGGTGCGGGCTCGGTACTGCATGTTGGGGGCATACCACAGACGGGCCCTTCCACGGCCGCGCCCCCCTGCTGCCTGCCTTCTCACCCCCCTCATAACTGCCTCTACCTGGATGGTGGCACTGGCGATGTCCCTGGCTTGTGTTCCCCCGCAGCTGTTTCTATGTTCCCCTGCTGTCCTTGCTGCTACTCCCCTGCACCAAGAACACCTTCCTGTAGTGGTCTCAGTGCTGTGTGGCACTTCTCCCTTTGCACTGCACTGTGGTAGTGGCTCCCACACCTTTCCTGCTCCTGGGGTTCCAGGTGCTCTGTCTCTGTCCCATCTGCCCTGCCCTGCTTTCAGTGTGTGTTGCCTGTGTGGCTGCCTATGGTTCAGCAACATGTGCCTTCCCTGTAGCATTCTTGTGCCTCTCTCTTGTTCCTTTTTATTTTGGCTCATTTCCACTATCGCGCAACTTCCGCTTGCTCCCCAATTGCTCATTGCGCATGTTGTAGAATATCGCACTGCGCCATTTATGCATGGTTCCTCCCCCTTCAGTTGTGCATGCATTCATTATCATTGCGCTCTTGCACAGTGTGATTTGGGGGGTGCATCTGCCTCCTGCTGAATTTCGTAGAATGGCGCATTTTCGGACTTGCCCTGATGCATCCCTATTGCGCATGGTGCAACCCTTTTGAATATCTGGGCCAATGATTATAAAATTATATGTGTTTTCTTATTTAGATTGTGCCTGATCTATACAGTTTCAAATTTTTTATCCATTCATTTTAAGTGATATCCCTCCCATTGTTGTATAGTATCTGCTTCTATATTAAAATAGCCAAAATGAGTCAGTAATATAGAAATAAACATCAGGACATACAGTGTATGTTTATTTGCACTTAAGGGGTTAACCCACTTTGATAGGTTTAATTTAATCATCTAATTCCTTGACTTCTTCATAGTTAAAGAAAATAATGAGTTTTTCTCATCTTAAGTTAGTCCCCCTCCACTTTATTGTTCCTGTTTTTGGTCAGGAAGCTGTAACCCAAACCACTGGGACAGATGACAACCATAACTCAGAGTTCAGCCATGTTTTTATAAATGGTGTGAAAACCTTTGTAAAACCTGGGCCATGGTTCATTAAACAGTGTTGGTAATGAGTGGCAAAATCAGCAGTCCCTAACACAGATTGTAGTGAGAAAGAAATACTGTGAATATGTGATGATAATGTGTGAATATTTGTAATGGGGCCTGAAATTTTTTTGTAGAGTTCTGTCAGCGTTCTCCTGTGGATTTCATCATGGCCTAAAGTCTTACCTTGATTTATACCCTGCAATCTGTTCATGACATCATTTTCATTGATCGTGATTTTTGAGCATCCATTGTCTAAACTGCTCTTTTCGATATTTTTTTTACTGTATAAACACTACAGAAGTTGATAAATATTTCTACATTTCTTTTTCTGATGTTATTTGTTTCCATCTGCAAATCAGTAGTCCCACCTGTGAGTCTGAGTCCTTTTTCTCACTCACATATGAATAAAAAGACTAATACCTGTATTTATGTTTTGCTTTCCTTTATAATTTCAGATAACATCTTCTTTTACTCCTTCTTATCTCTTTTTACATTCCTTGATTGACATATTATAAGTTGTCCATAGCTGTAAGGTACTACCCTTTTTGCTGCTCTGTAGGCCTTTTTTTGTCCTCAGGATTTTCTTTATTATTAAATCAACTAGGTTCTTTCCCTTTTTATGTTTGCTTGCACGCATGTGCAAGAAACATAGTGCCATCATCGAGTTTGGAGGTGTGTCACCCCTCTTCCAATTCAGTCAGTGTGTTGGCAAGCGCGGCCGCAGTTCTCTAATGCCTGCTGGAGCCGTCTATGAGAGCTCCAAATGCAGTGGAGTACAGTTGAAAGGGGAGCTACACTTCAGTGAGCAGTGATCAGATATCACCTGCTCATGCTTGTTCCCGCCCCACACACACACACACACATGCTGCGTGCTGCCCCAACGCACAGACTGTAGCCGGCGGGGTGCCCAACTCTGCCGGCTGTGCTGCGCCTCAGGAAACACAGTTTCATATGCTGCTGGTGCTCACCCCAGTGGCTATCGCCGTATATTTCCACTGTGTCCCCCGAGTACAGGGTGCAATGCTGGTGCCCGCCCCAGCATGGCTACATGTCGAGTAGCCGACGGGGTGCCCAATCCCCATCGGCTCCACTGTGCCCCCGAGACAGGGTGCCACGCTGAGCCCACCCCAGCGTGGCAACAGATGCCAGGCCAAGGGGTGCCCAATCCCCGTCGGCTCCATGCCTCCCCAGCCATCCTTCTGCCATGCTGGGAGCCCACCCCAGTGTGGCAAACATCCTGCATCGTCGTAATAAAAAAAAAACAACTGAAAATCGAAACGGTCCCTCGCTGTGTCTGCCCCCACCCGCACTCACCCACTGCGCACCTTACCTCTCCACCCCCCCACCCCATACTTACCTCCGGAGCTTGGTGTGACGATCTTTGACGGACCAGGAAAATGTCTGCACTCTTCAAAGCCGACCGCAAACTGAGGAAATGCCGGTAAGCTGTATAATGGGATTTATAGGGTTTTTTCAACTTTATTGCATATCTCAGGCATTTTGGGGAATTTTTGCACCAAATTTTCAACATGGGGTTTTTGGGGTCCCTTCTCATGCATGCTGTCACTGTCATGGTGCTACTCAGGCCCAAAGGGTGATTTCGCAGCCACTGCGTGAAATCACCTTTCTGGAATGATTAACGAAATGACACTGCCAGTGTTCATAAGGTGGGCTCTCAAAAAGCCTATTTTGAAAATTTGGTGTAAAAATTCCTAAAAATTACTGTTTACTGTAGGAACTGCACAACGCACGCTCATAAGTTCGCGAATTTTCAATATTTTCACTCCAGATTTTCAACATTGCCATTTTACCACACCTTCTTATGAGCAGATCAGCTGTCATTTTTCACATGTCACCCAAAATGTGTTTCCACCCATGTAGTGCACAATGGCGCAGTCAGTGTGCGAAATCAATGTATGGGACATGTTAAGAAAATCACAGTGACACTGGTCATGAGCATAGGTGTTAAAATGGCTGTGTTGAAAATTTGGTGAAAAAATTCCCAAAAATGACTGTTTTAGGAGTGCAAATTGCGCAATTCCTATGCACGCTGGCAAGTTTGCGAATTTGTAATATTTGCACACCAGATTTTCAACAGTGCCATTTACCACACTTCCTTATGAGCAGTACAGCTACCATTTTTTCACATCTCGCCCAAAATGTGTTTCCGCACATGTAGCGCACAATGGTACAGTCGGTGTGCGAAAACAATGTTTGGGACAGATTAAGAAAATCACAGTGACACTGGTCATAAGTAGAGGTATTAAAATGGCTATATTGAAAATTTGGTGACAAAACTCCATAAAATTACTGTGTTCTGCGTGAGCATTGCACAGTTCCACCACCTCGTAAGTTCATGAAGTTGTAATATTTTCAGTCCAGATTTTCACCAGTGGCATTTTTACACACCTCCTTATGAACAGTACAGCTGTCATTTTCCACAACATGGCCGAAATGTGTTTTCACACTTTCAGCACAGAAATGCGTGGTCGCTGTGGGAAATCATTGTTCGGGATAAATAAAGAAAAACATATTGACATTGTTCATGATCAGAGGTCCCAAAATGCCTGTGTTAACAATCTGCTGTAAAAAAATCCCCAAACTAGTTACATTACGGGTGTGCGTTGCACAGTTTCTATGCATGCTCGTGACTTCACCAGTTTTTTAAGATTTTCACAGCAGATTTTCAACATTGCCATTTTTTACACCTCCCATGAACAGTACCACTGTCATTTTTCACATTCTGTTCGGAATGTGTCTTTGCACCTGTGGTGCCAAATGCCATAGTCACTGTGCAAAAGCAGTTTTTGGCTAACAAACTGATATTGCCACTGTTCATGAGGTGGGGGTCACAAAAAAAATGTTGAAAATTTGGAGTGAAAATATCAACGGATGCCTGAGGCGTTAGGGTTTCCGACCATAATGCCCCACCCTGTAGAGAATGACAGGCATCAGGGGTGTGACTTGGGATTCTTGCCTGTCATGCTCATACCATTCCACCCCCACCCACACCCTGCAGCCAGTGAGAGGCATCAAGGTGTGCCTCGGACTCTTCAGGCCCAAACTTAACCCCATTCTCCTATACGCACCCATCTCACCATATTTCCTGATGGAATGGGGTGCGCATAAGGGCCAAAGACCCCAAGGCACTTCGTGACACTTGTCAGTGTCTGCAGGGTAGGGTGTGGTGAAATGGTGTGGTCGTTATGCCTGACGACCCAAAGGCACACCCCAATGCCTGTCACTCTCTGCAGGGTGGTGGTGGGGTTGGCTTCAGTTCAATACTTCGCTGCCATTCCTATTATGCAGCTCTGTAACTTCTACACTACCAATGCCAATGCCAGCAAGCAAACATTCGGCATTGACAAATGCTTGTTTATTATATTTTGCTCTTTCCGGTACATATTTAGTTTCTAATTCTTTCAACTTACCATCCATGAGTTCCCCATTTCTCATCTAGGCTCTTCCCTTCAAACATATCCCTCTAGTTCCAGTTCCTTAAGTCCTGCCTCATAGTAACAAAGTCTGCCTTGTGATAACTTAATTTTGGTTTCCCCTGTTATTTTTGATTTGCAGTTGTTATTCTTAAAAAGGGTTTTATGTGATAAGGGCGATTCTCTTATCTCACGAAACACACACAGTGAATGAAAAAACACCTGACATCAAAAGAGTGACTAAGATTAACATCGACTGCCACATACAGGGATGGTCACTACCCTTCTCATTGAAAAACATAAAAAGATTTTTATGTGGCCCTAACTAAGTTATTATCAACTCCAGGGAGGGGGGACTTAGAAGCAATAGAAACAAAAAACTGAATTAAAAAACTTTTTCCTGCACCAGGACCCAGCAGCTTTCTAGGCAATGGCTCTAGCCACTACACCAAATGGCCAGCTTGGCAAAGCCTGGCCAAAAACCTTCCTTTATACTGCTATAGTGAGTGTAGCTCCCTGCTACACTAGCTATACAGGATAGCTAAATCTCTTGTACCACTCACTGAAAGTAGAAGCAGTATTATTGAGTGGCTCATATTGAGCCACTCAATAATACTCACTCATTTCACATGATACCCGTAAAAAGGACCATATTTTGGTTGCTGCCACTAAGTGGCTTCCGGACCTCAAAATGTATTTGTGCTTCATATATATTACTTAGTACCAAATCTAGTATCTTATTTCCTCTTGTTTCCTGATTTACCCATTGCTCTAGATTTAATGACGTGATGTTACTAATAAATTCCTTTTCAAAAGTTGTTGTTCCCATTTTCTCTGACCAATTTATTCTGGCCAAATTAAAGGCTCCCATCACAACCATATTGTCCTCTAGTTCAATTTACTCATTGAGTCTTAAAAGTCCAAATTTAAATCTGCAGTTTGTGATGGTGGTGTAAATACTACACCCATTAATAGTTTTATATTTACTGGTTAGTGGTTATAAATCATTGCCAGCGAGTGCCCAACAGCTCCATAAACCACATATGTGGTTTATGGAGCTCCATAAACCACAGGTAGAACAGTACAGCAACATCACCAGAAAAACCACCAGACAAGATGTCCTCACACTGGACATTCACAAGCACTACACAATCGTCACTCAGCGCGAGACAAGCTTGTCAGCAGTAACAGTTACCCTCGAAAAGTGACAAAAAAGACAATTTAAGCCAAAGAACACCAAAAACCAGTAAATATAAAATATATAACATGAAGAAGTGTGGTTCTATGGGGATTTTATGCACCCCTTTGGTGTGTGATGCCCCAATAACCCCTTGGGCTTTACCCTCGGGGTTTATGAGGCATCACACACCTTGGGGTGCATAAAAATCCCCATAAACCACACTTCAACATGCATTATTCTATATTTACCATCTGTAAATGGTATTTTGTCCATATCCATTCTTTATTTGAGCTCTCATTCCTGGTATACTCAACTGCTTCAATATTTTATTTAATATAATTCAAAGTTTATTTTACCAGGATAATACTATTGAGACAACTCATTTGTGAGACGGTCCTGGGGGAAATATAAAGGGGTACCCTCTGCCTTGTCTTCCCTTTCTGTCTCTGTTAAACAAATTATAGTAATTTAAAAGTTCACCCCAGGTTTCTTCTTCCTGCCACCATGTCTCGGTAAACCAGCAAAAGCTTATACAGCATTTTCTTTATTTAACGGTACTCAAAGTTCATCTTTTTTTTTTCTAGACTCCTTGTATTCAGTAATAACATTTTCCGGTTTTAACTTTCTCTCTTGTTTCCTTTTCTTACTGCCTCTACAGTAGTTTGTGTATTTCCACCTCCTCACCCTTCCTCCTGCCAGATTAGTTTAAACATTTCTTAATACTGAAATTTATCCATTCTGCTACAGTAGTACCTGTGGACCCTCTCTGTTTAGTTGCAGGCCATCTGAGCCATACAGCATCTGGACCCTTTTTGAAGTGCTCCCAATTTCTCTGAAAATGAAATTCTTTTCTCGCATTCTAGTTTCTGAGCAGTTCAGTTGCATTATTGCTATTTCTTTCTTTCTCCCAGACCTAGGAACAGGTACAACTCACACAGTTGATTACTGTACATCCTTCTGATTAAAGCATTGTGCCAGCCTCCTCACAGTGTCTCTGTATTTCTAGTTCTGCTCTTCTGCCAATATCGTTTGCAACAGCAAATATCACCACTACTGGTTTATCAGTGCCACCAAGTAATATTCCAGATTTTACCTTATATCATTTATCTTACAGTCTAGTAAAAGCTGACCATTGTTTGTTCTTTCCTTCCATCACATATATATTTGTCAGTGTATTTAAGTAGAGAATTACCTATTACTGTGTGTGGAAGGACCTTCCCCTCCCTTAATTGTAGGCATGCCAGGAGGAGTTTCCTTATAGTATCCATCCTTCATGTATGTCCTTTTTGGTGTTAAATGTGCATATGTCTTACATGGACTGGCCACCCATGTATTTTGTGTTTGTTTTGTATTTCAGTCCCCCCCCCCCCCATCTTGGGCAGTAACTCTGTAAAATGAAAAACAAAACATAAAGTAAAACTAAAAGAGATTCACACTCTGGAAGAATTTGAATAATAAGAGGCATAGCCAAAGTGTATTTATGGCAACATGGAGCTAGGTAAACTGTACTGTCTTCATCCTAGTAAAATACAAAGAAAAGACAAGCCAGTTTCCTTTTCCAGTCAACTGTTAAGCACTGTATATGGCTAGCATCTAAGTAGACAGCACAGTAATGCAAGTGTTATAATTCTAATAATGTTAATAGTCTAATAGTGTTCTCCACTTACAAGCTCAAATGGGCAGACTGGGTAGGCCATAGGCCCTTATCTGCCAACACCGTCTATGTATCTATGTTATAGAACCCTGGAGTTTTCTGTGCAAGGTTCTTTATTTAACAACTTTCAGTTCGGTATGCTCCTTAGTGTGATGAATGCGAATGTTGAGAGCCTCAAGAATGCAGCGACGATCACGTAAGCGGTTTCCAAACTATTTTTTTCTTTCTCTGTTCACGAGCTACTGACAGGGAATGAGCTGAACAAAGAATAAGCCTTCCTGTCAGTCTAATAAACAAAGACTAGACTTGCTAGGTCTTATAGATGGCTGCTTCTGAGCTGATTTAACAGAGTGTATGCAAGAATCTTTTGTTTTTATGTGAATGTAAAGCGAGCTTACCAAATAAGGGCTACGAGGTCTCTGTTGTGTCATCACTTCAGCTAAGTGCTCTAAGAGCCAGCCGGCCTCAGTTACACTATACTTATACAGAGTCCAACTGAAAGAGGGGCAAACAGAATACCTCCCAAGTTTATTCCTTAAAACAAAAGAGTAATAATGTTTTTGATTTCTAAATATGCATATTATGAACAAACGAAGTGTAATGCATCTTATGTTATGACAATGTAACTAATTAAAAGAAGTTAAAATGTTTGTTAAATAACAAAACTTGAATGACAGGTCATTTGAACCAATCCTAAACTCTGACAGGCTATATATGTATTCCCTTAAGCTTAGTCAGATTCAGATTCGGTTGGAGTGTTGAAGGAACAACACTCAGAGAGAGAGAGCTAGTGCTTTCTAGTCAGTTGGACCCTTAGATTATTATGTTTATTTTGCTGAAGTTAAGCCATGTTTTAGTTATTATATTTTCTTTGTTTTGATGATACCAGTCTGCTTAATTTGTGTTCTGTAAATAAATGAAGAAGTTATTTTGAACTGCATATTTGGCTGATGTATCCATCAATGACCCATAAGACTTTCACATGGTGTCAGACATGGGTTTCTGGTGGTAACATCCTACCCCACCAAAAAGTATCTGGAAAAGACCCAGATGGACAGTCAATGTCACAGGACAAAGCAGATGGGACGTGGCCTCCAGGAGCAATGACTACATGGTCTGTAGCAGCAACATACCAAATACCATTATTGCCTGGATTACCTTTAGTGGTAAGAGCTAAAGAGAAAACAGTGTTGCCGATTCACCAAAAAATGGAAGTCTCAAAGGAGGGAGAAGAGATAGGGGTTCAGGCAAGTGGAGGAGGATCTACCAGTGAAGAACCCCCTCAGAAGTCACAGGACCTTCTCAGATAGCTCTGTATATGTCAGGTGGAGCCGAGCTAGAAAGACAGATGGAAAGGTACTGGAAAGAAAATGAAGCCTGCTGGACAGATACCTTATGGGCTATTCAAGCCATGGGTGCTCATCAACCCCCCTGTTTCCCCTGGTGGTGCACACAAGGATATCAAGTTAGTGAAATTATCAGACAGTGATGATATTGAAGCCTATATAATGACTTTTGAGAAGTTAGCCCTTGCTTGCATGTGGCCTCAGGACCAATGGGTTATACGGCTAGCTCATTACTTAGCTGGGAAAGCCCAGCTAGCGTACAGCCATGTGGACATAAACTATGCTAATGATTATGACAGAGTGAAATCGGCTATCTTGAAAAGATACAATATTAATACTGAAACCTATAGGCAGAGATTTTGCTCCTGCAGATTTCAAACTGCTGATAACCCCCCAAGATGCCTATACCCAACTTAAGGACTTGTGTATGAAATAGCTACAGCCTACAATGAGAACACTAGACCAGATTCTGGAAGTGATTATTTTAGAACAATTTATTCGGATACTTCCCCAAGATGTCCAACTATGGGTAAAGGAACATCATCTAGAGGCATCTGATGTGGCCATACGACTGGCCGAAGACTACCTGGCAGCCCGACCCCATAGGCAGAAAGGAACGTCACCCTCTGTTACTTATCAACCACTGGTAAGACCACATATGGCAGGGGGGAATAGTACTAACTCTGGGGTTAGACAAACTGTTAAACCAGGAAGGGGGTATAATCCGAAAATAATTTGCTATGACTGTACAGGGAAGGGGCACATAGCAAGATTTTGCCCAAAAAAGAAAAGTGAACTAACGCATTTGGCCCTGGCTAATTGGGGGCAATATACCATTCCAGTAACATTGTAAGGGAAAACTGTGCAAGGATTGTTGGATTCTGCTAGTAGACAGACATTAGTTTAAAGTGATGTCCTGACCTATTTACCCAGAATAGGAGGACCTACAACTGGGGTGACCTGTGTTCATGGGGACATACATCATTATCCATTACAGGAAATTAAAATGACTGTGCAAGGTTACACCCAGCAGTTACAGGTGGGAATAGTACCCCATTTACCAGTCCCTGTCCTGCTGGGACATGATTATCCGAACTTTGAATCTTTATAGTCCTCCAACATGTGTGCCATGGTCACCAGGTCTCAAACACATAAAGAAACTTTGGGACAGGTATTTCCCTTTGCAGATGAAGTCACAGAGAGACCTGACAGGGATAGAAAAACCAAGAACCAAAGGAGAAAAGAGAAACTACTATGGACTAAAACAAATTGTACAAACAATGTATTAGATTCTATGCCTAT
Source organism: Neoceratodus forsteri (assembly GCA_016271365.2). NCBI lineage: Eukaryota > Metazoa > Chordata > Ceratodontiformes > Ceratodontidae > Neoceratodus > Neoceratodus forsteri. Next base: position 561,047,856 of record CM028129.1, on the reverse strand, counting down.
AATAGTAAACGTTGTTCAGACAAAAGGGTTTAAAGATGTACAGAAAGAGGATTTAACCTTGCAAACTTATTTCCCACAGGGTATGAATACTGAGGGTATTGTTTTAGAACATAAGTATGAACTAGAAAAAGAGTTATTGTATAGACGTTGCACAAATCTTAAAAAAAAAAACCATGGTCTTCACTCATCCCCAAAACAAGTCCTGCAACTTCAAACTCCTCATTCACTCTGGGTCCTCATTCCCACTCTAACAAGTTTGCTCCTATAAATACCTAGGGATCCATTTTGACCCCTCCCTCTCCTTCCATGGACACATCGCTGCCCTAGCCACTGCCACTAATATCCGATTGGGCATCTTACATCGGTATAAACACTGCCTCCCCCCGGAGGCTCTTTGACTCACAGTCACCTCCTCTATCCTGTCCCTAGTGGACTATGGACTGCCGGTGTATGGTGCTGCTGATCAGACCGCACTCCATAAAATTCGCACTACTCTGAATAAGGCCTGCAGGTTAATTACTGGAGCACCTAGGATGACACACACCTGTCTACTGTATGCTAAAGCGCTGGTACTTGATCTCGGCAGGCACCTCAAATATCTTACCTGTACCCTTACAAAAGACCTCCTTGGGCTTTCCCCACCAGGATTGACCACCACCACACGCCGCTCTGTTCCACTAGTTCATACTCGGACCTCTGGGAAAACCTCTCTTGTTATCCCTAGAGCTAGGACCTCTCACGGCCAAAGAGCCTTCAGCTTTAGGGCCCCCTTCTGGTTCAACACACTGCCCCCCTCCATCTCCGAAGCTCCATCTATATCGTGCTTCAAAACTTCCTTCACGTAACCACCTTAGTAACACACCCAATGCTGTAACTGCCACTAGTCAAAGCCGTACTCAATACCTATGACAAAGCTTATTACTAAGCTGCTAAGGACGACATAACTCTGGTATTGTTTGCATCCATCCTACCTGTACCAGCTTGTTTGTATCTATGTCTTAATTTTACTGTTATACTTATGTGTTGTACTGCTATACTGTGTATTTGGTTTGTCTTACTGTGACAAGGTACCTTTGTAAATGAGCCTATGGCTCAAAGGTTTTCCAAACTGCTGTTTAAATAAAATAAAATAAAATAAAAATAAAAAAATCCTAAAACTGGAGAAGAAGTAAAACAATTAATGGTCCCTCAAGTGTATAGACAACAGTTATTGGAGGTAGCCCATAATATTCCTTTGGCTGGGCACTTGGGTAGAGATAAAACCCTGAGTCATCTACTCTACCATTTTTTTTGGCCTGGCATTCATGAACAGATAGCTGCATACTGCAGTAGTTGTAGTGAGTGCCAGAAAGTTCTCAAAATTGGTGACAGAACAAAATACCTCTACTACCACTACCTCTGATAACTACTCCCTTTGACCAGATTGCAATGGATATTGCAGGGCCACTACCACAGAGTTCAAAAGGAATAAGTATATTCTGGTAGTGAGTGATTACACTACCAAATACCCCAAAGCTATACCCTTATGAAGTATAACAGCTTCAAAAGTTGCTGAGGAATTGGGCAAGATCTTTAGTCAAGTGGGTATACCCCATGAGATATTAACTGATCAAGGCAGCAATTTTTGTTCTGCATTGTTGAAGTGGCTCTATCAGACCTTGGGGATAACTGCCATCCACACGATACCCTATCATCCCCAAACTGATGGTCTGGTAGAACGTTTCAACCAGACTCTCAAACAAATGTTACAAAAGTATGTGCAGGAGGAAGGAAAGAGTTGGGATCTCTACCTGCCATACTTACTGCTTTGCATATCGGTAGGTACCCCAATCTTCCACAGGGTTTTCCCATTTGGAACTGCTCTATGGCCTAAATTTGAGGGGCCTTCAGATATAATTAAAAGCAATGGGAGGAAGGTGAGTTACCAAAAGGAATGGCACCCACTGAGTACATGTGCCAGTTGTGCCACAGGTTAATAGATTATGTCCAGAAAGCACACATAACAAATCAAAGGCAACAAATGGTGCAGAAGTACCAGTATGACAAAGGAACTAGTTCTAAAGAATTTAAAGAAGGAGATAAAGTTCTCTTATTGCTTCCTTCTTCAGAAAATAAGCTTCATATGAAATGGCAAGGGCCCTATCAGTTGTTAAGATGCTTGGGTCCTGTGACCTATGAAATAGCCCATCATCATAAAGCATCCAAAAGAAAGATTTACCATGTAAATCTTCTGAAATCCTGGATGGAAAGATCCACTCCCGTATGTGTCTTCATACACCCAGAGGAACCAGATAGTGCTCTGGCTCTTACATATCAGAGACTGGAAAAACCGGAGGCTAGCTGACATTACTGTCAACCCTGGCTAACTCCTTCCCAGCTAACTGAGTTACAGACTGTGCTACACACGTGTAAGGCAACATCTTCCGGGACACCAGGAAGGCCCTTAACTTTACACAATATTATCTTAAATCAAACTATACCCATAAGACAAAAGGCATATCGATTACCTGAAAAGATGAGGTCATAGGTTATTAATGAACTGAAGAAAATGCAAAACCTAGGCATCATAGAACCTTCAAAGAGTGAATGGAATTTTCTTATGGTGGTAGTGGAGAAAAAGGAAAGGTGGGAGGTCAGGCTGTGTCTAGATTTCAGACGCTTAAACGGTATCTCACAGTTTGACAGCTATCCCATGCACCGGATTAATGATATTTTGGACCATTTAGGTAAAACACAGTACATTAGCACACTTGACCTATCCAAGGGATATTGGCAAATACCCCTGGATGAAAAAGCAAAGTATAAAACCGCATTCAGCACACCCTTAGGATTATTTCAATTCACAGTAATACCTTTTGGCCTGCACGGTGCCCCTGCAACATTTCAGAGGGTGATGGATAAGATCTTAGCTCCTCATGTTACCTTCAATGCAACTTATTTGCATGATGTAATTGTGTTTAGTACATCATGGAGTGACCACCACTTACATCACCTGACACAGGTATTGTTGGCCATTTCTACAGCAGGGTTTACTATTAATCCTGCGAAATGTTCTCTGGCCATGCACAATACCAGTTATTTAGGCTTTCAAATTGGGCAGGAGCAAGTAAAACCAGAAAAAAGTAAGGTCGAGGCAGTAGCCAATAGTCCTCAACCCTATACAAAGAAAGATGCAAGGTCTTTTTTAGGGTTAGCTGGCTACTATCGCTGCTTTATGCCAGCTTTTTCTGCGCTGGCCACTTCCCTTACTGAGTTAACAAAAAAGCACAAACCTGAAAAAGTAAGATGGACCACTGAGTGTGAAGATGCATTTCAGTCTATAAAAGCTAAATTATACTCTTCCCATTTTAAAAATGCCAGATTTTTCCAGACTCTTCGTAGTGCAGACAGATGCTTCCAACTGTAGAATAGGGGAAGTTCTCACACAGATAAAACAAGGTGAAGAACATCCTATCATCTATATTAGTCAGAAATTACATGATAGAGAAACTAAATATTCCACAATTGAAAAAGAGTGTCTGGCGATACATTGGGCTGTGGAAGCCCTTCGATTTTATTTATGGGGCACTAAATTTGAAATATGGACCGATCATAATCCCCTATGTTGGCTCCATGTAATGAAGGATAAAAACCCCAGGATCATGCGCTGGTACCTTACTTTACAGCCATACCAGTTCATGAGCAAACATCGTAAAGGTAGCGCTCATAGTAATGTATATTACCTCTCTTGTTGTAGCGTATAATTTAAAACACTGGACATCAGACCCCGTGGTAAGAAAGTAAGTCTGACTCTCTGATGTCTAAATAGAGAGTAGTACCCCCCCAAAAAATAGGGGGACCCTGAGGTGGAGCCTTAGGAGATGGGTGGGCTATGGCTCCATCTCTCTTGTAGAGAGATCTGATGATCCAGTGAGTGAGTAAGAGAGAGTGAGATAAAACTTAGATAAGTTTTATCTTAGGTAGGGAGGAATGTGGAAGGACCTTCCCCTTCCTTAATTGTAGGTATGCCCAGGAGGAGTTTCCTTATTGTATCCATCCTTCACGTATGTCCTTTTGGTGTTAAATGTGCATATATCTTATATGAACTGTCCACCCATGTATTTTGTGTTTGTTTTGTATTTCATTCCCCCGTCTTGGGCAGTAACTCTATAAAATGAAAAACAAAACACAAAGTAAAACTAAAAGAGATTCACATTCTGGGAGAATTTGAATAAATAAGAGGCACAGCCAAAGTGTATTTATGGCAGCATGGATCTAGGTAAACTGAACTGTCTTCATCCTAGTAAAATACAAAGAAAGACAAGCCGTTTTTCTTTTTCAGTCAGCTGTTAAGCGTTGTGTACAGCTAGCATCTAAGGAGATAGTGCAGTAATGCAAGTGTTATATTTATAATTATAATAATGTTATAGAACCCTGGAGTTTTCTGTGCAAGTTTCTTTGTTTAACAGCTTCCAGTTTGGTACGCTCCTTCGCGATGGTGCGAATGTTGAGAGCCTCGCGATGGTATGCACGAATGCAGCGGTTTCCAAACCGCCGTCTTTTTGTCTTTTTGTCTATGAGCAACCGACAGGAATGAGCTGAATAAAGAATAAGCCTTCCTACCAGTCTAATAAACAAAAGACTAGACTTGCTAGGCCTTATAGATGGCTGCTTCTGAGTTGATTTAGCAGAAGTGTATGCAAGAATCTTTTCATTTTATGAATGTAAAAGCGAGCTTACCAAATAAGGGCTACGGAGGTCTCTGTTGTGTCACCACTTCAGCTAGGCCCTCTAAGAGCCAGCCGGCCTCAGTTACACTATACTTATACCGAGCCCAACTGAAGCAGGGGCAAACAGAATACCTCCCAAGTTTATTCCTTAAAACAAAAGAGTAATAATGTTTTTGACTTCTAAATATGCATATTATGAACAAACGAAGTGTAAAGCATCTTTTGTTATGAAAATGTAACTAATTAAAAGAAGTTAAAATGTTTGTTAAATAACAAAACTTGAATGACAGGTCATTTGAACCAATTCTAAACTCTGACAGGCTATATATGTATTCCCTTAAGCCTAGTCAGATTCAGATTTGGTTGGAGTGTTGAAGGGACAACACTCAAAGAGATAGAGAGAGAGAGAGAGAGAGACTAGTGCTTTCTAGTTAATTGGACCTTTGGATTATTACATTTATTTTGCTGACCTTAAGCTGTGTTTTAGTTATTATATTTTCTTTGTTTTGACGATACCAGTCCGCTTAATATTTGTTCTGTAAATAAATAAAATAAGTTATTTTGAACTGCATATTTGGTTGATGTGTCCATCAATGACCCACTTAAGACTTTCACACCGTGATGTCTCTTTCGTTATTTATTACCCTTTCTGCCGTCATCTGCATATTCTCCTTGGGGACCACACGTACAGTATGTCATTGGTTTAACTGGTTTCCTTACCTACTGTAGGTCCCTCATTGATACATTCTGGCTATATATTTCCCCACCTGATATATCCTAATTCTCACTAACTGCTTTATTCACAGCATCACTTCCCAGTCAGCCTTCTAGATGGTTGCTGCCCTCTTCAGCCTGTAGAATACTGTGTTAATTTTGTAGTTATAATTGTGCTGTCAGTTGTTCATACCTATGCCTTCTCCTAGGGTTGCCTTTTACTAGGTACCATTCCTCCCTTTGTACATCTTCATTTTACCACTGTCTCCTCCATGGGGTGTTTCTTTTTCTCTTGCCCACCATATTATTATTTTTTCTTGAGTTGCATCTTTACACCTTATAGTCTCTATCTGCTTCTTTTCCTGCAGTAACATACTGGTAGTGTGAATACATTGTTCCAGTGTTTTCATTTCAATGTTAAACTCCAGCTGTTTTTTAGGTGTTTTTACTTCATCTAATTTTGCTATGCTGACACACTTTCTGCAGATAAAGTTTTCCTCCGGGATTCTGAACTCATACATTCTGCATGATTCACATTTTACTATTTTCTCCTCCCCCACCTCCTTCTTTAGGTTCCATTTTAAATGGTCGGATCTGTTTTCTGTAGGGTTGCTGGCCTGCTGGCCCATCTGATCTGACAGACACTGCTTATTAGGGTTGAGATTTATGGGACTATGTCCTGGAAGTGTCTCACCTTAGTGAGATCACACACTATGTGCTGTGTATCAAAAATAGCTTTTTGTTATGCCTATACAGAGTATACTGCTGCCACTGCTGTTAAAAGTTCCACAGACTAAAAACACTTTCCAAGGCTGTCTCCATTTTTTAGTCCACAGATATTCTGGCTGAACTACATTTCCAACAATCTATTTATTACACTTGCTAATTAGACAGTGATAGTAATAGATAGGGAAAAATAGACTTTTTTTCACTTTTTAATGTAGACAAGATGAGAGAGGAGAGAGACAGTTCATATGCAATCCTTTGCACTGCCCATGGCCATGCCTGCCTCCACTGAGCTCTAAAATATGTCAAATGCAGTGTCCAGCTATAAAAGTAAGGTACAACTTTCCTCAGATATATTCCCTTTAGACATTTTTTTATTCAATGGTGAAATGTCATGTCACATTCACTGAAGGAGAATGATGAGCAATCACCTTCAATGTCCCCCAGCTGCCCCCAGACATCTTCACCATCCCAAACTGGGAAATTACATTATAGCCACCGTACCACATCCTATTAGCTATCCTCAGCCATTCTGCCCTGAGGCCCAAGTATTACTCCACCGCTTTCTTTCTTATTTATATATTTAAATCTTGGATTATAATACATTTGAGCAGGAAATCACTCATTTACAAAGGTTCCATGTCCGAAGGGTGGGAAACATACAGTGAGCACATAACAAGAGCTTTTACTGAATTAGATTATACATTAACAAAAATTAAGAATTTAGCTACATTAAGTTACAGTAAATGTCCACGTTTAGCGATTTTCCAGGCAAGGCCTGGCCAGTTGTAAGAACAGGGTAGCCTAAGGTGGCTTTGTCAGATCAAAAGGAGGGAACTTGTACAGCAAGTAAGAGACAAAAGGTAAGCACGGTGATGGGAGAGTGCAGAGGACAGTGGAGAGAAAGGCAAGGAAAGTGGGGAAGGGATGGGAGCTTTAAAAAGGAGTAGAGGGAACTCAGGGAGGAAAATAGGAACCTAGGATGGTGAAAGTGGCAGAGAGGTAACACTATGGGAGAGCAGTCCACAGTCCAAGGAAAACAGGGCACCATTATCAGGAGCAGTCACAGTTACTATTCTCCAGCAGAAGTTGGCGTAGTTGGTTTTGAAAGGGCCCAATATTGTGGTCGTAAGTTCTGTTCCACGGCTGTTAAACCAGAGGGAGCCTGGTAGGAGTAAGAATGCTGTTCTTGGGTAGTTCTGCATCTAGGAACAGAGAAAGTTGGTGGACGGATTTTCTGGTATACTGCGAGCCTGAGAAGTGGCTCAGAAGGTTTGCAACTCCAGGCGGTACAACTAGGAGGCAGGTTTGATAGATTGATTGATTAAAAGTTTATTTTTTCACAGGAAATATCATTTGTTAGGACAAAGTCCCGTTTACAACAAAGTCCTGCATGTAGATTCTAGTACAATTACCAATTAACAATTGGCATTTGACATAACTAATACATGCAAACATAATCACACTCTACATACATACATTATTTAAAACACATACATAAAAAATACAAACTATCAAACAATTCATTTTTGAATTTAAAAAAATCTAAATTTGTTTTCTGTGATTCAGTCAAACCATTCCAACTTTGTGCTACACTATTATGGAGCATACTGTCCCATGTCTATTAAAGCTTCTACGTTGGGATATTGCTTAATGGATTCCTAGTCTTTATATATGATTAGTTATTTATCTTTCTTTTAATTGCTTATACAAAGGATGGTTATACTTTTTGTGAATTATCTTATGGCATATAGTAAGCCAAAGATAATTTTGTTTTGCTTCAGGTTGAAGCCAATTTAACTTACTATAAATTATGCAATGATGCTTATTTTTAATACTTCCAGAAGCAAATTTACCTATCCTATAATATATTTGATTGACCAATTTTAAAGCAGTTTTAGTTGAATTCATATAACTTATAGAACCATACTCCAATATGGGTAACAGCATCTGTTCTGCCAATCACTCCTTTGCCACCAACGGTAAAGCTCCCATAACTCTTCTAGGGCCCTAATCTTCTATTCACTTTCTTTACCTGAACTGATATATGATTTACATATGTCATCCTAACATCTACTTGAAACCCTAAGTATCTGTATGTTAATACATTTTCAGTCTTTGTACCACCTTGTAAATGTAATTGTGGTTTGAACTCTTTTCCTCTATATGAACCAATCGAAAACAACATAGTTTGTGTTTTTTAGCATTTAAAAGAAGACCATATTTACGCAACCATTTTTGCATTTGTAACAAATCACTTTGAAGTGAATCCATCATACCTGTGAGACTGTCAGCAGATGCCACTAAAACAGTGTCGTCTGTGTACAGTCTCACCTCACTATGTTTAATTTCATGAACCAAATTATTAACATAAATATTAAATAATAATGGGCCCAAAATCGAGCCCTGGGGAATACCTCTCTCTAGTTTCCCAGGGGCCAACATCATTATGCCACATTGAACACATTGATATCTATTTGTCAAATATGACTCGAGCCATTTTAATATTTGGCCCTTAATTCCTATGGCCCTTAACCTAATCAAAAACAAATCATATTGAACCAAATCAAAAGCCTTACTGAGATCCACAAACACTGCCCCAGTGTACTTTCCTTGGTTCATAGATGTAACAACCAGGTCATTAAATTCCAACAGGGCAGTGTTTGTGGATCTCCCCTTTCTAAAACCATGTTGTTCATCTACTATTACAGTATTTGTGTCCAAATAATTGCTTACCTGTTCATAGACTTTACGTTCCAAGATTTTAGATAAAATTGGCAAAAGGGCTATTGGCCTATAATTTGAAGGAATTGTTCGATCCCCAGACTTATAAATGGGAATAATTTTCCCCATCTTCCAGATTTCAGGAACAGTAGAAGTACTCAAACTCCAATTGAACAAATAGGTCACAATAGGGGCTATTACATGTGCTCCCAGTTTTAAATATTGGGCCTCAATCCCATCAATACCTCCTGATTTATTTTTTATTTAAAATTTTTAGCTCTTCCAATATATCCCTCTCTTTTAAAATTTCAAACTTAAATATTCCTGCATGGGCTACCAGCGTGTCTGATACAGTAGAAAAATCCATTCCATTCGCATTCAAATCTGGCAACTTTAAATCCGGTAATTCCAAAAAATACGTATTAAAAATATTCGCTATAACCTTTGTATCAGTCACTTGTTTTTCATCTTGTACCAAAGTAGGACTTATGAAATCTTTATTTGGAGATTTCAGCTCTGTTATAAGCTTCCAAAACTGCTTGGGGTCAGAGGAATTATTTATTTTATTCTGATAATATTTATTCTTTATGTTTTTAATTATATTTTTACACTTATTCCTCCAAAACCTAAAAGTATTCCAATCTTCTTCTTTCTTTGCTTTTCTCGCCTTTTTCCATATTCTATCTCTAATCCTTAAATATTTTTTTATCTTATCGGTAATCCATGGGGCTTCTTTATTCCTTTTGATTTTTCTTATTAGAGGGGCATGGTACTGTATTACATTCAAAAACATGTCATTAAGCTCCTGAATAGCCAGTTCTATATCTGGTATCAAATAAATTCTATCCCAACGGGTTTGCCTTAAATGGTTTACAAAGGATTGCTCATTAAACCCTTTAAAATCTCTGTTCCAATAAATAGTTGATTGTTGAATAATGTTTGATAGTGCATTCTTTTGTTAAGCTGTAGCCATCCAGATTGCTCATAAAGGTCAGAGGTGTACATGAGTCGGGAACTGGTGAGCTGCCTGCAGGCTTTGTTGGCGCCACTGCTATCCTGCAGAGGGAGGTGGGGGTGCAGAGCTATAAATGACCAGACCGTAGTCAATAATGGAGTTGATTGAGCTATTGATTGTGGTTCTTAGGGCTTCGGGTGTCAGGCAGCGCTTGTGTCTGTGGAGGAGCCCCATTCTGATGTTGACTGTTTTGGCCACATTCTCAATGTGTTTGGCATATGATAAGGGGCAGTCCACAGTTACCCCCAGGTATTTGAAATAATCAACTTGCTCAAGAGGCACTCCTGAACAGTTACTGAGGGTGGGATTTGTGTTTACTTCTAGCACTGCTGAACATCATTACTTTTGTTTTTTTGTAGTTCAACATCACTTTGTGCACTCCGAACCAGTCCTTGACTTGCTGAAAGGCAAATTGCAGTTGATTTTTGAGGTGGGGAGGGTCATGATGGGTAGTGTAGATGACAGCGTCATCTGCATATAGCAGGATCTATTGATTGCAGGAGCAAGGTAAGTCATTTGAAAAAATGCTAAAGAGAAGGGGTCCAAGTATTGACCCCTGAGGTACCCCGCAATGAACAGGCAGCCGTTTAGACATAGTATTATCAATCTTCACCTGCTAAGAGCAATCAAACAAGTAGCTTTTGAACCAGTTTGAGGCATTGTTCGAAAGGCCTATAGATCTAAGCTGCTGTAGACGTAGTGAGTGGCTGACGGTGTCAAAATCCTTAGTTAAATCAATAAAGGCTGCACCCGTGAGTCTACCCTGGTCAAGCAAGTTATGTATGATACTGGAGAATTCCAGAAGAGTGGTGGAGGTGCTGTGCCCCTTTCAAAATCCGTATTTATCAAGGTATTCCACCAACTGATCTGCAACAATCCGCTCCAGTGCTTTGGAAGGGGGGGATAGAAATTGGCCTGTAGTTGGAGTGCAGTGTCCAGTCACCACTCTTATACACAGGTGTTACCAAAGCTGACTTCCAGATATGGGGAAATTGAGGCAATCATAGGGATACAGTCAGCAGTTTAGTAAGGAAGTAAAATCTCTTGAGTGTATGGGTGACTAGCTTGAGGTCAAGGGAGTCCACACTTTTCCTTGATTTTCCAAGTACTTTGCAAAGATATTTTCTGGCCAGGTAAAGGGGGACTGCTTTAAAATAGAAAGGCAGGGGGAGGGGAGTTTGTTTATGATCTGGACTCTGGCCACTGATGGGACTTGTTTCCTCAAAGAAGTTGTGTGGAAGGACACTACTAAGATCAGTAAATACTTTGTTAAACGTATTGGCAATGGTCAACAGGTCAAGAGTAGGAACACCATTAATGTTGAGCATACTCAGGGCTACCTTATGGTCTTTCCCTGTGACATCCTTTAAGTTGCTTCAGAAGTTCTTGTTGTGGCCCCGTGAGTTTTTTAATGTCTTTCTAAAGTGGTTGTTTTTTGCAGAGCGGATTCAGTCATTTCTTGATCTTCTATATTCCTGTAGGACAGCAAGCTTGCTCAAATTCAGTGCTGTAAGCCATAAGCAGTCCCTAATTTTCAACCGGTCAATAAGTTCAGGTGTAATCCAAGGGCTGTTGCTGCCCTTGATCTTGGTCTTCTTTACAGGTGCATTGAATAGATTGATGAAGTGTTCAAGTGCTATGTTTATATCCGTTGTTGTATCGAGAAGGCTCCAGTCAGTGCTACAAAGCTGTTGCTTGAGGTGCTGCGGGTGATCTCTCTTTAACATTCTACAGAATACTGTTGGGGGGGGCTTGTTAAATTTATTAGTCAAATAACAGGTGATCGAGGAGTGATCACTTAGAGAATCTGGGTGGATGGTAACATTAGAGATACGCTCCAGGTGATTTGTGAGAACCCAGTCCAGCAGGATGATTTTACCCAATTTATAGTTAGTTCTGGTAGGTGAGTCCACAAGTTGGGTTAGATGGAGTGCAAATACTGTGTCCTTGTAGGGGCCAACACAAGGCGTGATCCAATTTACATTGAAATCTCCCAAGATAATAGTTTCAGAGTCAAGGTGCTAAATTCTTATGTGCTCCATGACCTTGTTGAAACCCATGAATTGCTCTCCTGGGGGATATGTACTGAGAGAATAGTAAGTGCCTTGTTTTGTGCCCCAATAGAATTTTTATGGGAAGAATTTGTGTGGCACTGCCTAGGAAGGGTAGACAAAGAGAAAGCCCTTATTTGTGCCCTTAATGTATATGCTACAGCCACCCCTCTTTTGAAATTCTGTCATGCCTGAAAGGGTGTATCCAGGTATCATGACTGCTGTATCCAGAATTTTCAGCGTGAGTCACATCTCGACAACTGAGAGGATGTCCAGGTTGTGCTGTGTGATCCAGACTTAAAGGCCATCAGCTTTTTGATCAAACTGCAGATATTGATTGTGGCAAGTGTTATTGTTCCCTATTTTTTGAGGTACTTGGCAGAGGATTCCCAGCTGAGCCTGGATTAGGAAGCACTTGCCTGATATTAACAGGAGCAGTAGGATGAGTTGAAGAAGATATGTTTTAGAGACCTGAAGGTGAGTTTGCATTTCCACTGTGGTTATGCAGGAATTTTAGGAAGGATTAGGGAGATATGCTTATCAAGTTCAAGTTTATTATTACAGGAATTACTCCATTGAGCAAGCTCATTCACAAGGATGTCCTGGAGATTTCAAACAATACAATGACGTGAACGATCTTATACAAAACAAGATTTGGATAGCATGAGTAAACAGCAATGGCAATGATAAGGTACAACTTGGATTGTTGCAAATAACTGATACATTACATACAAAGACTAACTGCACTAATGTGCATGTAGATGATACACATAGAGGATACAAGTCTTCACTGGGGTAGAAGAAAAGGAAAAAGCAAAAAGTGAAAACATGGGGCTGTAGATGACATTGCAGAGGAGTGTGATAGGTTCAGAGGGACAGGCATATTGTGCACTGAGATGGGGTACAGGGAGGAGGGGTCTAGGGGAGGTGGGTGACTGGGGTGAGTGGGTAGGGAGACAGGGAGGTGGTGAAAGGGAGGGTGGTAGGTTCCAGGACAGAATATTGTGCACAGAGATGGGGTACAGGGAGGGGTCTAGGGAGGGAGGTGATGGGGTAGGGGAAGAGGAGTAGGGAGACAAGGAGGTGGAGGAAGGGAAGAAGTGCTAGGAGGCAGAATGGGTAAAGGGGTTGGGGTAGGAATATAGGGGTAGGGGAGGAGAGGGTAGGGAGACAGGGAGGTGGAAGAAGGAAGAAGTGCTAGGAGGCAGACTAGGTAAGGGGTTGGGGTAGGAATAAAGGGGTGGGTGGGGCAGATGGGTGAGAGGATAGGCTGGGTGGTTGGTGGAGAGATAGGATAGGGATGACAAGCAGAAGGGCCAGTGAGGATTCATATATTAGCTTAGCAAGAAGAGAGCGCAGACCACTTCAAATGCTTTCTTGGCTAGGACTTAAAGCAATTTAACGTTCTTATATTAAGTATGTTTATACTAAGATCTAGGAGCTTAAAAGAGGCTTTTGGCCCATATATGCTTCTGGGTTACAAATACTGTAGTATGTTAGATCCTTTCCATAAAGCAAATAATGATCTAGTTTACTTGGGAAGATTATTCCAGAGGTTAACCACCCTTTGTGTAAAACAGGAGCTCCGTTTTGCGGTGTTACATTTTGTACTTTTTAGTTGTCATTTATGTCCTCTTGTGCCCATATTATGAGATTTAAAGCTTAGGTTTAGTTCTGAAAGTAATGCTGGATCTTTCACTAGGTTGTAACATAAAAGCATGACTTCCCTAATCTTTCTAGTGTGGAGGGACATAAGATTCAATCTAAGCAACCTGTCTTCATAGGATAGGTTTTGCAGTCATAGAGCATTTTGTTTGCTGTCGCAAGAAACATTGTGTGACAGCTAGAAGAGAAGCAGGATTTTGGAGGTGCGGCACTGTGGCAGCCAATGCCCCCACTGCATTTTGAGGCTTGGCCCTCTTTCTCAATGCAGTGGCATGCTGCTGCTGATACTAGTTCAGCAAGCATGCCACCAACTTGAAATGAATTCGTTGCTGCAATGAGGGAGCGACCCGTCAATGCAGGGTGGTGCCTTGCCTGGTGTAACATTGCCATTAACATGGCAGCTGTCACCATCTACCTCAGAGTCCCCATGAAAGCTGACGGGGGTGCCAAATCCCCTTGTCAGCATGCCCCCTCCCCAGATCATTTGCAGACGGGGAGCCCACTCCCCTTTGGCATAATGTCCCCCATACATTTTGTTTGCTGAGGTGGGTGCCCAATCCCCATCGGTATCATGCCTCTTCCCTCCCAAACACAAATCCTTTTTTCTTTGCTGATGGGGGGCCTAATCCCACCGCTCCTGTCTTCCCAAAAACATGCAGGTGGCATGCTGGGAGCCCACCCTAGCATACCAAATGTACCTACAAAAAAAGAAAAACCTTCCTGTGATGGTTTAAATTTTTTTACCTGAAAATAGAAAATGGACCCTCATTGTGTCCGGTGCCTTTCCCCAACCCGCACCCACCCTCTGCACACCCACATCCCTCACACCCCTCACCCCATATTTACCTCCAGAGCCGGTGTGACAATCTTTGGTGGACCGGGAACATGTCTGCATTCTTCAAAAGCTGACTGCGAACTGAAGAAATACTGGTAAGCTGTATAATGGCATCAATGTTTTTTTTTTCAATTTAGGTGGATATCTCAGCCATTTTTGTGAATTTTGGCACCAAATTTTCAACAGGGGTTCTTGGGACCCCACCTCATGAATTCAGTCACTGTCATGTTGTTATTCGTCCTGAAAGGTGATTCCGTGCAGTGACCACGAAATCACCTTTCACCTTTCAGAACTGAGTAATGAAATGACAGTATTACTGTTCATGAGGTGGGCTCTCAAAAAGCCTATGTTGCAAATGTGGTGAAAAAATTCCAAAACATTACTTTGCTACAAGTGTGCATTGGGCAGTTTCTACGTATGCTCGTAACTCTGAGAATTTTTAATATTTTCACTCCAGATTTTCAGTATTGCCATTTTTTCACACCTCCTTATGAACAGAACAGCTGTCATTTTTCACATCCTGCCCAAAATGTGGTTTCGCACATGTGGCACACATTGGCGTGGTTGCTGTGGTAAATCAGCGTTCAGGGCAGATTAACAAAATCACAGTGACACTGTTCATGAGTGGAGGTCCCAAAATGTCTATGTTGAAAAAGTTGGTGAGAACATTTCACAAAATGACTGTATTATGATCGTGGGTTGTACAGTTTCCATGCATGCTCGTAACTTCAAGAATTTATTTATTTATTTATTTTTATTTTCACTCCAGCTTTTCAACATTGGCATTTTCTCATACCTCCTTATGAACAGGACAGCTGTCATTTTCACATCCTGCCCAAACTGTGTTTTCGCACATCTGGCACAGAATGGCGTGATCGCTGTAGCAAATCAACTTTTGAGACAGATTAACAAAATCACAGTGCCACTGTTCATGAGCAGAGGTACCAAATGCTTTCATGAGGTGGGGGTCACAAAAGGCCATGTTGAAAATTTGTAGTGCAAATACTAACAACCGCTTGGGACATTATGGTTTCTAACCATAACATCCCACCCATTACAGACTGACAGGCATCAGGGGTGTGTCTTTGGATTTCTGGCTGTAATGCTCATGCCATTCCACCCCCATCCTGCAGCCAGTGACAGGCATTGAGGTGTGTCTTGGACTCTTTGGCCCCAGAGTTCACCCCATTCTCCTATACTGCACCCATTTCAGTGTATGTCCTTATGGAATGGGGTGACTAAGCTGAGCACCCCAAGGCACACCACAATACTTGTCGGTGTCTGCTGGATAGGGTGAGGTGAAATGGCATGAGCGTTATGCGCTATGACCCAAAGGCATACCCAATGCCTGTCCATCTCTACAGGGTGGAGGTGGGATTTACGTGAAGTTCATTACTTCACTGTCATTCCTATTCTGCATCTGTCTAACTCCTGCACTACCAATGTTAATACCATCAAGCAAACATTCGGCATTGACAAATGCTTGTTGTTTGTCTCTGGACTTTTTCTATTATGTCCCTGTTGGTCCCCTTAATTGGTCCTCACAAAGAGCTCCCATAATCTAAAAGTGGTCTTATATAAGCCCTATATACATAATTACATCTGCCTCCCTACCTGAAAAATTTATTTTGATAGTGTAAAGGACCCATTTAGCCTTAATTGCTTGTGTCTGGCAATATTGTTTATAAGTTAGTTTGTTCTATATTATTATCCCCAGATCTTTCTCCTCATTGGTAATTTTTACTGGGACAGTATTCATATAGTAGGTTACTTCCGTGTTATGTTTTTCCATGTGCGTCACACTGCTCTTGTCAGAGTTAAAAGACATACCCGCATCTTCTGCCCACTGAAGCATACTATTTAGAGCCAATTGGAGTTTGCGTTGATCATTATTATTAGAAACCACACACACAAGTTTTGTGTAGCGTGGGTATTTGCTGACAGAACTTCACTATTATGTCCCAGTTTAGATGTGAAAAATTGGAATAAAAGTGGTCCCAATACAGATCCCTGTGGTATGCCACTAGTTACCTGGACTGTAGATTATAGATATCCATTAATACTGACCTGTTGAGTTCTGTCTTTTAGCCAGCTGAGTACCCACCCTATTATCTGGTGATCAATGTTGAGGTATATCAGTGTTTTAATGATTTCCTTATCTGGAACCTTATCAAATGCCTTTGATGAGTCCAAATAGATATGGATATGCCTGATCCAAAGTGTACAAGATTTTCTCATAAAAGCTTACCTGATTGGTAACACAAAATATACCAGACCTGAACCCATGCTGGGTAGGATTAAGAAGGTCTCTGTCACTTATACTGTTATACATAACATCTTTAATAATAGATTCAAGAATCTTGCCTGTTACTGATGTTAAACTGATTGGTCTGTAATTACTACAGTCAGTTTTGTGACCCTTTTATGGATCGGAATTAATATTGCAGTAAACTAGTCCAGGTGGTACGATTTGCTCCTATAAGGATTTCTTATATAACATAACTAGGGTGCCATAATATTTGGAGATATTAATTTTAACATCTTGGTGGAGATATTATCAGATCCTGCTTATGTTGAATTTTCAGTGCTTTGATCTTTTCAATACTCAACCTGGTAGTTATTTCAACTGTACAGTAGTTCCTTCTGGTATTGTACCGCTATAATCTGTATTTGTCATATACCATACTAAAATAATTATGAAATGTTTGTGCAATTTCAGAAGGTGTCTCTATTACATTACCATTTTATGTTATCACAGTAACACCAGCATTATTCCTCTTAAAATTAACATAACTATACAATTGTTTAATGTTGTCTTTCTTAGCTATACTGGCTAGCTTACACTCCATTTCAACTTTACTTTTCCTTATTTCCCGCTTGCAATCTTTTGGCATCTTATATTTGTCCCAATTCTCAACAGTGTTACTTTTCCTATATGTGTTATATAACTATTTTTTTCTTCAGGAATTTTTACTTTATTATTTAACTAATTGGGCTTTATGCTCTTGTTATCATATTTCTTCACTTTTTAGGTGAGTATTACATAAGTTGTTTATCTCAGATTTAATTATCTCCCATATCTCTACTGTAGTTTTATGTACCAATTTAACATCCCATTTGATGGAATCAAATATTTTTGTATTTTGTCCTTATTTATTGCTTTAAAGTTGAATATGGTTCTACAGCCCTTAGCAGCTGCCTGTCTCCTGCTGTGGCTGAATTGTATGCTACTGTGGTCACTGTTACTTACTTAGTGACACCACAGTTTCACACCTATCAATCTCTAAAGTATTAGAAGTAACTATAATATCTAATATATTATTATGAGGTGTCAGTTGATTCACATTTTGTCTAAGTTCTAATGACTGAAGCAGAGTTAGGAAGTTTCTTCCAGTGTGACATTGGGCTATAGATTTACCCCAATCAATGTCTGCATAATTGAGATCAACCAAAAACGGTACTGGGCCTAATTCACAAGCCTTTTCCAGTTCATTGTTGATCAAGTCAGCTAACTCCTGGCCAGAGTTTGGAGGTCAACAACATAACCAAATAATGGTACTTTGGTGGTCATCTGTATCAGTTTTAAGCCATGAGGTCTCGATGTTGGGCCTCTGTTTTATTTTATTACTTATATTAGCTGATTTAATTGTGTTAAAATACAGGAGGAATTGCTCCTCCTTTCCTGTTTTCCTTTCAAGGCTACAGAAATGGTAACCACTGATCTCTCTTCCGCATATGTCCTCCTCGTTCCACCAAGTTTTGGTAATAAACACCATGTCAGTATCCCTATCTTCTGTGTTCATGATTGCCTTCAGTTCATCTATTTTATTGGGCACTTCTTGCATTTGCACTTACCTGTAATCAGTCCCCACCACTGTGAGCCGAGGTCCCATACTCTCTGCCCCCAAGTCCCATTGGTCCAATGTTGCATGTCATCCCCTCCTCATCTTCAAGCTAATAGCATAGCAGTCATCACTCCCTCCCTACCTTTCCAGTCACAACAGGCCATGTGTTACTCTTCCTGTGAAGGGATGGTAATAGTGCAAGTGCTAAATGTCATGAAATGGCTATATTTGACACCCATTCCTCAAGTTTGTTTTCATCCCTTCTAACATAGCAGTGTTGAGATAGAGCAATGGCCCAAAGGACTGAAGAAGAAGGATGATCTGATTTGAATTCAATTAGTCATGTGACTCTTTTTTTGTAATAAACCCTAATACCTGGACAGTGTCAGGATATTGTTGTATATTTCTTGTTAAGAAAGCAATTCCTGGCCCGGTGGCGCTGAGGTTGAGAGCTGGATGCCACACCTCATGCTGCCGGCCCGGTTCGGGAATGGACTCGGGCGGCGAGGTTAGCGAGGAGGGAGGATCGGCGTCCCAACGGATGCTCTCCTCCCTCGGGGTGGTGACCAAGAATGCTCTGCATTCTGCATTCTCTTCCATAGCCGGTGGAGCACCGGCAGTAGGAAGGGATGGAGGCGGCTTCGCTCGTCGGAGCCGGGGAAGGGGGACGTCGTGGCGCATGAGGGCTGGTGTGCGTCAGCACGTCGCCACTCGGGACGTACATCCCAAGCGCAAGGCATCCCAGGGGACGTGGGCGTAAGGGGAGAAAACTGGAAAAACCCCTCCAGCTGCCCTAGATGAAGTCCGCCCTAAGTCTACCCGGACCACCTACAGGACAGACCCCAATGTGCCAGGGAGAGGAAGGAAGGGCACTCTAGGGGCAGATCCCTAAGGTAGGTGGTGGGGGACATGAAATGGAAGGAGGGGCACTGGGGTAGGAAAGGAGGATAAAGACGAAAAAAAAAAAACAATTCCTTTGCAGTCACTGAATATTATGCTATAGGGAGCTGCAGGTCTCTCTGCTACCCACCCTGTTATGCAGAAATGCAGCAAAAGGGGCCCAGGTGTTGTTTTTCCCCCATCTTCCTTTTTGTGTCCCTCTCTTGAGCTGATGACATTGAGCCCCATTGCCACAGTTCTTTGTGAGACCCCATACAGTAAATTGGGGTTGCAGAGTACTGGTTACCACCCTGACAAACCTATGTGTTTATTTCCCTGTTTTTTTAACAATTGATCCCACTTTCCACTTCCTCAGTGATGCCTTGTCTTGTCTCCTTGGGCTGTGCAGGCACAAAGCTCCACTACGGTTGGAGGGTGACCCCTCCATGGGTGCACCGCAGGGGGTACGGATTCATGACTCCTCCCTTTCTGGGTTGAAACACTGCCATTGTCACCCCTCCTTGATCCTGGCTGCCTGACTGCAGATGACCAAGGTCTGCTTCCAAAGCTGTGTTGTCCACATGGCTGTCCAATGTGCAGCCACTGGATCATCAGATGACCTGACATGGTTAGACACCTTTCATTTTCCGGTTATTCTTTACTGTATTTTAACACAATCAGGACATTACAAACAGTTATAATAAAGTGTGTAACCCAGTTTGCATGTTGAAAAGATGTTTGCTAACCTCTAACTGTCTAGCACTCATTTCTCTTGTGTGGAAGCCCCAGGCTGGTGGGGCTAGATGGGACATCTGACCTGATAAACAATATGATGTATCCAAGCTGTGTCCTGGCAGTGATGCATAGCTGTTAACATGGTCCAAACAGAAGTTGTGCCAACTGTATATGTTTCAGTCACAAGGCTTCAGTGGTCTGCCTGTGCCTCAGTCATTCTTAATTCCTGGAGCCACCACTCCTCTTGTGCCTGAGTCCATAGTTTCCAATGGAAGCTGATTTTGTTTATTACATACCTGACTAGTATAGGGATCTGGTGAGAGGCAGCTGTCAGAGAGCTCAAAGCTAATCTAGTCCAAGTCTCTCTCCCTGTAGGAGTCATTGCAGAGAGTGTAGTAGGAGCACTGCCATAGGGCAGCACATACAGTAGACACTCCCATCACCTAGCTTTCAAGGGGCCCTATGATTGGAGCTTCCACCCTTTGATAATCTGCTATACAGGGTTCTACTCGTAGACAGTGTAAAGCAGAACCTGTAGTACAGTTGAAGCCAGAGTTTTCAAACATAGTGCTCAATTCATGAAGGTAAATCCTTAGTGACCTTTTCATATGTTCCAGGCAGAGTGCAGACCCACCCAGACTCCAAACTCCCTAGGTCAGAAGGCATGTTTCTGCAGAATGACTCCACTAGCTTTCTGTGTAAAATGGACCTGATTTGAAACCTGAGGTGAAACTATTCCTCAGTTCTCCACTGGCACACAATAAGGAAATCTCCTCAGAATAAAGGACCTAAGAATCTAATAATCTAATCAGGCAGGAGTATTGTAAAACAGCTGTTCATCCCCTCCTGAAAATGCAGCACAAATTTGGAAAACCTTCAAAGCCCTACTAAATTCTGGGAACTTTGAGTATGGAAGAGCCAATGAAACTACCAAGTGAGGGTCACAAGCAAGAGAGGATTCTGGGACTGACATCCCAACTGCAGCAGGCCTTGAGCTGTGGAGGAACTTGAAGAAACTGGCCTGCTGAGTTTACTATTCAACGCACTAAACTCTCTAATGGAGGGTATGCCATCATTACCTTACCTTAATGGGAGTACCTTTTAAAATATACACGATGGTAGATTCATATAGCCCCAATCTCTCACTCTCTTTTTTAGCCCACAACTGCTATTTTGCCATTGCAGTCACTTTGGTCTGGCCATACAGTGAGGATCTAGGAGTCTGAAGCTGGAAGAACTGGAAGAATTGGTGAAGAAAATACAAGAAGAAACCTGAACCTAAACTAAATCTCCGATGCAGGCGATATTCTGGACTTTTTGAAAATATCAGAGATACAAGCAGTTAGATTGAAGCAAGGAGACAGTGGAGATGGGAGAACTGTTGGAAATAGCATTGAGAAGGAACTGGTATCTCTGAACTTGTCTCTGCTCATAGCCCAGCTGGTTTGGTGAGCGGGTGTAAACCCGAGCTAAAACCTATATTTTATCTCACCTTACTGAAGTCGGAGGTCTTTTTCAGTTTTTGGTTTCTGGAACTTTTGTGTTCTCCTTGAATATTTAAGGCCTCTGATGTGCAACATCAGTAGGCCAATGCCGAAGCCAGTGCTAGAGTTGAAGTTTGGACGGACATACAGTATATCTCTCTAGGCAAATAAATTTACTTAAATTGAAGTTTTTCCTTTGGATATTGCAGCTGTTTTTGCTTTTATTGTTTTACTTTTATCTGCAGTGTGTACTGTGTGTATTTTATAAGATTTAGGAGATTTTAGGTCAGCTCTCTATAAAGCTGCTAAGGCTGCAACACACACTTTTATTTATAACATGCAGCTATTTGCAGCCATTTACTAATCTTGCTGTATGTTCATGTTAAAGTATTTCATGTAAAGTATCTTATATAAGCATTCTTGCTAGAATAGCATCTGGAACATAACTTTAGAGACATAAACTCTTTCATAGTTATTTTGTAACTACTGATGATTTGAATTCAAGGGTTGCTAGTTATCGATCCCACTTTCAAACACCAGTATTGGTTACTTCATCTTTATTTGTACTTATACACATAGGCCTGGCTATTCAAAGGAGTTACACCTGGCACAACGGAGTTGCACTGGCGCAACCCTACATTGTGCCCCAGTGGGATATTGAGAAGGCTGCCTGGTGCAGTGCAAATCCCAATGCACCAGGGAGCAATGATAATGTATGCGGCACAGATGCAGGGGGCGTGCCCACACATATGCGGCACATCCCGATATTCAGCCCAGGATGTGCAGTGCATATGCCGGCGCGCCCCTGCACTGCACCGCATAGGGGAGCTTAAAGTTGAGCCCATACAGAGTAGGAGCAAATCCCAGCCACCCACAGGTGGGTTGCTGTATTGCAGGGCACAACACAGCAGCCCAGCCATGAGTGGCCACCTGCCCGCCCAAAACACCATCCGCAAGCAAACACAACCCTGGAGGTCAAGTGGACCCCCCTGCCCATAGCCATGATTGCATGGTATATGTGTCTAAAGATAGCCCTGATAGTCTAGTGGACCCCAGTCCCTGATGCCCCAATGTGTATGAAACATGACAATCCCTGGTAGTCTAGTGGTCCCCCCCCACCCAAGTCCCCGATTCCCTGCTAAATTACATTAAGACATCCCTAGTGCTGTAGTGGAACCCCCCACCCATTGCCATGATCACAGTAAACTCCTGTATTGAAATGCCCTGGTGCCCACCCACACAGAACCCTTGCCGACCCCGCTCCTCCCATCATTGGTGGGCAGCTGCATCCCACCTTCACACTGCCCTACCTCTTGCTGAATGACAGGTACAGTATGGGCTGTAAGCCCATTGGTCCCAGTGTGGACCAATGGGCTTCCAGGGCATACTGTACTAGACAGTCCCATATCTGTGAATGGCCCCATTCACATATTCAGAACTGTCTAGCACAGTATGCCCTGCAAGCCCATTGGTCCATACTGTACCTATCATTGGCAGGTAGGTGGGCAGCATGCAGGCAGGATGCAGCCACCACCGATGACAGGGGGGCAACAGGTGGGCAAGGGGTTCTATGTGTGTGGGTGGGGTGGGGGGTGCCACCGGATCACCAGGGTATTTCAATATGGGAGTTTACCATGATCACGGCAGTGGGTGGGGGGGTTCCACTAGACCACCAGGGACATCTTAATGTCATTTATTGGGGAATCAGGGACTCAGGTGGGAGGGGGACCACTAGACCACCAGGGATGGTCATGTTTCATACACATCTGGGCTTCATGGACTGGGGGACCACTAGACTACCAGGGCTATCTTTAGTAACATATACCACGTGATTGTGGCTATGGGGCAGGGGATGCCCTGGGATCCCCACAGCATTCGTCATCCTGTGCAGGGTGCCAGGTGCAAGTCTCCAGCCTGCCCTGCACAAGGTATGCAAATGGGTCCATAATGACATGACAATGGCCCCATTTGCACCTTGCATATATTACAGCCTCATTTGCATGCCCTCTGCTGAATATCAGAGGTGATGCACCTAGCACAACTGCACTTGTGCTGGCGCATCCCTGTGCTCCCTATCAGTGGCTTGTGCTGGCACAGTGCCACTATGCCATGTGCAGCTTGTGCACTGCCCGTGCCATATTCAGTGGTGCTGCACCATGGCACAGCACCATTGAATATCACCTGGACCTGGCCCTGAAGCATCACAGTTGTGCTGCACCCAGGCTTGCACCACTGCCTGGTGCAGTCTGAATATCCCGGCCATAAGGTACAAATCTCTTAGATTGAAGTATTCTTTGATTTCAGGATACAATTCTTCAGAGTGTTAACATTGTCAGTGCATTTAAAATAACATTGTCAATAAGGAGTGTTGTTGCACATTTTCACTTTATTTTGTATTCTTATTTTTATAAAGGTTTTTTTCACATCAAAGCATACATTGGCATATGCTAATTAACTCTATACCTGTATACCAGTTGTTTAAACCATTGTATTTAATTATACTATTGGAAGCATCATTGTATATTTTGTTCACTTCAGAAGAAATTTAAACTAACTAGCACTTTGTATTTATTGCCTACTGAGGCTACTAGTAGTTGGTTGGCTAGTCTTGACCAAAATATAATGGTTTCTACTAGAAGCGGAAAGAATAGTTCCATGACTATGATCAATTATCCTACTCAGATACTCCCCAAAAAGAGAATGGTAAAAACCAATCTAAAACCAAAATTAAAGCAAATGAAACATCAGAAGACCAAAAAGATAAATTAGACAAACTTTCTAAAAACTCAGAAGACAAACAACAAAGTAGACAGCTCAAAATCACAAAATACAAACAAGGGTACCAATCAATTCCAATTGACCTTTCTACCCCTATTTTAAAATCACGTGATAAATCAAAATCAGTAAATGTAAGTAAAGAGGAAATGTTCTGCTCTAAAAACAACTCAGTTAATCCTCAGAGTAAAATTAATGGATCTATCCTAGAGGGAATATCCCTCCCTATGTACAGCTGGGAAATGGAGGGACCATTTAAGCTTAAAGACAGTAACTCTTCTCAAGGTACAGAGGGAGTTTTTTTTCCCCAGAAAACTATCATAGTGGGAGAATAAAGACAAATAAAGATGAGGAAAAGTGACAATAGTTGAAAGTCTCCCTCTGAAAGTAGAAAACAATAAACATTTAATGATGGAACAGAAGCCCCAAATTTTTCTGGTCATCCAGGACTTGAGTATTGCTATAGAGGGGCTTGAAAACCTAGTACCAGACTTTCAAGAGGAGAACGTTTATATTTCTATAAAAGAAAGACTATAGATAGAAGAAGAATGTCATCTGAAAAAGAGAGATCAGAGACAAAAGCAAGGTAGAATCAGTAAGCTGGATATTTCAAATAGGGAAAATGAATCTTCCTTCAATGAAAAAAGATTTTTATCAACTTCAATTCTCTCTAAACGAACATTAGAGCTACTTAAACATCCTTATTTAGCAAATATAGCCATCTTGGAGAATATTGCTATCCTGAAAGATGAAATAAAACATCTTAGAGCAGATGCTCTCCATAATCAATAAAAAATACTAGATGTAGATCAAAGCATAATAGAGTGGAAAAGATTAATCAAAAAAATAAAAATAAGAGCAAAAACAAGAATAAAAATAAAAAAGCAACAAAAAGCGTAGACAATGGGAAAATTTAAAATGAGAACATAAATGAACTAAGAGTTTGGGCTAGTTCGAATGGAAAATGTTCTGATGTGTCTAAAGGAATTAAAGATGTATCTGAGGAAGTGAAGAATGAATGGAGAGAGACCAAGGGACCCAGTAGGACTCCAGCCTCTATGAAAATCAGTATGGTTTTGGAAGGGGATCAAAGTACTGTATATCCCCCAAAACTTTGCAGTTTTGTAAAATATTAAGAATTACTGACATAAAAGAAGACAATGAAATAGAAATGAACACAGAAATTGAATATGAGAATTTGTTTGAAATTTATGGAACTAAGAAAATAAGAGATGAGACTCCCGAGAAATTGAGGGCCTGTATTTCGCATCTGTTACATACTAAAGAAATGGGAGGAGCAACTTTTGTGATGAGACCACCAAATAGATATTTTCATGACTGTGTGCTACTTTATTGCAAGGAAGATACATTAGCAAAAATAATTTGGTCCCTGAAATCAAATATTGGCCTAATAAATATACAACTTTGTTCACCAATAAAAGTTCCAATACTGGTAACTCAAAATCCTCCCACAAGTACTAACATTTTTCATGAGCAAGATAAAGCAACAAATCAATCAGACTTAAGAAATGTAGTTGAGCTGATTGATCAGTATCAAATTCAACAAACAAATGAATGGAAATGCAAAACCATTGTAATGTTTGGATGGGATCTAAATAAAAATAATTCTATTAATGCCATAAAAACAGAACTATACAATGTGGTAAATCCAAAGTCCCAAATCCTGCATCCTGATTGGTTGGCTGGCACAATTACCACCATGATAAATCCTCCAGTGTACCCACTGGAAGAAGTGCCAGCCAACCTTATAGCCTGCTAATCCTGTCGCTTTCACTTCAAATGAAACTGCCGTGATTTGTCCCGTCGTGGCTTTGCCAAAATACCGCAGTAAATTGTTTACAAAATTACCTCCTCTTTTGAAGTGTATGGACCTCAGTCAGATAGAACATAGTTAAAAAACGTTAAAGAAACAACATTTGCCATTGTATATTAAAAATGTATCCCTCCGGGATATTGGGTACACTGGAGGACTTAACTGGAAAACTCTTGTCATCTGGGCCTCTGCTGCGCCTGTGACCAAATCACACTAGTCGTGGTAAATCCTCCAGTGTACCTACAATTCTGGAGGGATAAATTGCTTAAATCTCTACTTTTTTGACACATTCACTAAAATTACCTGTTACTAATATAGTAGTTTGATAGCAAGAATTAAAATGTATAAGCCAAATATTTTAACTTCACAGATTGATATCACTTTTAAAAATGTCATGTTACCCTCAGCTATTCTTAAGAAATCACATTTACTGGGCATTTCTGGTTTACATCTAGTTAACCCACAAGACCTAGAGACCTTACATAATATAAATGAACAGATAGGCTCTGAAGGTAATAATAATAGGCATTCTTCACAACCTTCACAAGCTGAATCACAAGAAAAGCATGGTGATCTTAATCAGCTGCTTTGCAGGTCTCTGAGTAGTAGATGACAAGGATGACTGAGGCTGAATCACACACTATCCTTGAGGAACCTAGTTCCAACATAAATTTATTATCTTGGAACATAGAAGGCACTCAGAAAAATTTGCGGATTTAGAAATGAGGATGTTTTGAGAATTTCTTTTGATTTGTTTGCAGGATACTTGGGCCTTATATTCTGTCTCATTACAGCTTCCTGGATATTCACTTCACAAAATTCCAGCTAACAAACTAAAGAAATATGTCCAAACAACTGCTGGGGGAGGGCCTTAAACAACTGGTACAACAACCCACAAGAGACAGAGCTATCTTAGATCTAGTACTGACAAACAGGGAAATGATCTCAGATCTCCAGGTAGAAGGTCACCTGCTGGCCAATGACCATCACATGATATGGTTCAATTTGGCCACTAAAACTAAATCATCCCATTCCAGGGCAGAAATATGGGACTTCAGAGGAGCGGACTTTCATAAGATGGCCAACAGAGTTAAGCTAGCCCTGGTGAAAAGAAATACAGATGAGGGGGTAGAGGCAAAGTAGGCAAGCATTAAGGATTCAATACTTGAAGCAACATCCCATTGTGTTAGAGAGAAAAGAAAGTGCAAAAGAAGAAGGAAACCACTTTGGTTCTCAAAAACAGTAACAGAAAAGGTCAGAGCCAAAAGGCTGGCCTTCAGGGAATATAAGGGAACGCAGCAGAATGAAGATAGGGAGGCATACCAAACTTCCCTAAGGGAAGCAGGGAAGGCACTAAGGCAGGCAAAGACCCAAACTGAGGAAACACTAGCACAAACAGTAAAAGAAGGTGACAAGACTTTCTATAGATACATTAGTGAAAGGAGAAAGTCCAGACAGGGTATTGCTAAGATCAAAGGGGATACAAGGGCATGTGAGGAGGAGGAGGACCATGTAAAAGCATCTATTCTAAATAGATACTTCTGCTCAGTATTTACTGAAGAGAAGGTAGGGCAGGGCCCACAGCTCAGCACCATGGACACGGGGTGGGGTACACTAGTCCCTTCACAAAAGAAAGGGTCCTACAAGAACTTGATAAGCTCATGGTGGACAAGGCAATGGGACCTGATGGCATACATCCCAGGGTACTAAAGGAGCTAAGGGTGGAACTAGCAGAGCCATTATCAGAACTATTTAGTGAGTCTCTGAGCACAGGAAAGGTCCAAGAAGACTGGAGAAGGGCTTGTGTGATCCTGCTCCACAGGAGTCATAGCTGGGAGGAGGCAGGGAACTACAGACAAGTCAGTCTTACCTCAGTAGTGGGCAATATTATGGAGGCACTCCTTAAGGAAAGGATAGTGAAACACCTGGAATCCATAGGAGCACAGGATCCAAGTCAGCATGGGTTTACAAAAGGAAGGTCCTGTCAAACTAATCTCATATTGTTCTTTGACTGGGTAACCAGAGTGGTGGACCAAGGGGGAGCAGTTGGTGTCACCTACCTTGACTTTAGCAAAGCTTTCGATACTGTTCCACATAGAAGATTAATTAATAAGCTGGATAGGCTTGGGATGGGTCAGAAGTTGGTCAACTGGGTGGCAAACTGGTTGACGTGCAGAAAACAAGAGTGATGGTAAATGGGATACAGTCAGAAGAAATGCAAGTCACAAGTGGGGTACCTCAGCGATCAGTCCTGGGGCCAGTCCTCTTCAATTGTAGCCCTTGGTGACTTTAATACAAACTGGTCTTCCCCCCACCAGGCCTGTCTCAGGGATGTAGCAGCAGCCCATAATCTTTCTCAGATGGTACTTACCCCTACTAGGGTAAACTACAAAAGGGGCACTAGTTCCCTTCTTGATCTCATTTTCACAAATTATCCTGAATGCATATAGGATGTCCAGGTCCTTTCTGACTCACTTAGTGATCACTCCCCGGTCACCTGTCACTGGTCCAACAGCTGTAAGCCACCCCCTCCCAGGATCACCAGCCACCGAAAGCTAAAGAAAAGATCCTTGGCACGTCTCCGCAACCACCTACTTAACTTTGACTGGTCTCCTATTGATCATGAGTCATCAATTGATACTGCACTGTCTCTCTTCATAAGCACCTTTAAATCTGACTGTGATATCTTTGCCCCAGTTGTAAAACATATTGAAAAATCTCAGTCAGCCCCATGGATAAATGGGTCCTTGCTCAACCTAATGAAAGAGCAAGATAACCTATGGCACCATGCCCTAGAGTCTGGTTGCCTCACTGACTGCCAACTGTACCAAGCTGCCTGAAACTCATGCACCTGGGATATCCAACAGGCCAAGGCAGATTATTACAAGGATAAACTTACTTCCACATGGGGAAATTGGAAAAGATACTGGGAGAACATAAAGGAGCTAAGTGGTAAATCCAACCCCCCCATGGTGATTGTTGATGGAGCTCCCACCCAGGACCAATACAAGATAGCGGATACCCTTAATGCATCCTTCTCTGACCTCAGCTCCATTCACCCCCATGACTTCTTCTCTGCATCTTCTGGTCAGTTGCCCCCCCCGTGCCCCCCTTTTTGCTTTAGAACAATCTCCCCTAGTGCTGCCCTCTCACACATAGCCAAGTTCCTCGGGAAAACAAGACAGAGTGCTGATGCTATTGCTATTAAGCTGCTCTCTTTAACACTTAACGCAGTGCTAACACCTCTTACTAAAATACTTAACATGTCTCTGTGTCTTGAGCAATTCCCGTTATTGTGGAAAAGAGCGATTATCACACCAGTATATAAAAATGGAGACAGAACCTCTACAAGTAACTACAGACCCATTTCCATACTTCCTCCCCTCTCAAAAGCACTGGAAAAAATTGTTGCGGATCAACTCACTCAACATTTGGACTTGCATCACCTTCTCTGCCAGCAACAGCATGGTTTCAGAAAAGGGCATAGTACTACTACTACCCTCCTTGAATTTACCTCCTTTATTCACAATGCCCTTGACCAGGGAGCTTTGGCAGCCTCTGTCTATATCAACCTGTCCAAGGCGTTTGACACTGTAAATCACCGTATGCTCTTAAGCTCTCTCCTCTCCATTGGCATATCACAAGAGGCCACTGGTTGGTTCAACAACTATCTCAACAGCCAAACACAACAGGTTAAAACAAATAACACCCTTTCCATGAGCCTACCTATCCAAACGGGTGTTCTTCAAGGGTCCATCCTTGGTCCACTCCTCTTCTCACTGTACCTAAACTCCCTCCCTATGGCCATCACTGGGCATCTTCTCCTCTATGCTGATGATGCAGTGATCTTTAGTCAGCACCCTGACCCATCCCAGCTCCAAACATCCCTACAGGCCTCCTTCACAGAAATTGAGTCATGGTTTGCCTCCCACAAACTTGTCCTCAACTATAAAAAAACCAAAACCATGCTTTCGTCCACCCGCAACATAAACACAAATCGACCATACTGGCTATACAAAATTCCCAGGTCACCAGAATGGAACCAGTTGCCAGCTTAAAATATCTTGGGGTTACCCTTGACTCAGCTCTCACCTTTTGTGAGCATATAGTGTCAACATGCTCTGCAATTAACATCAGAATTGGCCTACTTTATAGACTTAGGTCCTGTCTCCCACCTGATGCCCTCTCTATCTCTTGATCCATCATCTCCCTGGTAGACTATGTAATAGTCATCTATGGGGTTGCATCAGACACTGCCCTGACTGCCATAAAACATATCCTCAGTAAGGCCTGCCGGCTGGCTACAGGCAGTGAACGGCTTACGCACACCTGTGACCTCTACCAACGGGCGTCATGGCTTAACTGTCAATGGTGTTTATTCTATCATGCTTGCCTCCTGTCCAAAAAAATTCTGCCAGGTCTCGCTCCCCCTGGCTGCCTGTCACTACTCCTACCAAACTTGCCAAGGAGGACTACAAGGCAGGCTGACACTGTAACCTTCCACATCCCAATTGTAAAGACCAGTATAAGCCAACATCCTTTCGCTATAGAGCTCCACACTGGATGAACTCAATCCCTGGACCCACCCTATCTATTCCCAGGCTGGAGCCCTTCAAAACTGAGCTGCATGACTATATCTTAACCAGCTCCCACTGTGATGGCAGATAACCCCTTATTCCTCTGCTATATATGTACCTGACTCTATTTTGATTGTACCATACACAACTCTGAAACACTTGATGTAGTAGCACTGTACAATGACACTATATTTAATCTATGTACTGTCATCCTCTGTACCTGTCGTTGTTCTTTGTGTGATGTGCAGCCCTGACTCAAAGGGTTGTAATTCCTAGACTTTAAATAAAAATATATATATACATATCTTCATTAGTGACATTGCAGATGGACTGGAGGGTAAGGTTTGTCTGTTTGCAGATGACACCAAGATCTGCAACATAGTAGATGATCCAGATGGGGTGGACAAAATGAGAAGAGATCTCGATAAACTAGCAAAATGGTAAGAAGAGTGGCAATTGGGGTGTAATGCAAAGAAGTGCAAGATTATGCACATAGGGAAGAGAAACCCTGAAGCCACCTATAGGCTGGGAGAGGAGTTGCTGGCAGTCACAAAGGAAGAAAGAGACTTGGGCATCATCATCACCAATAACCTGAAATCATCCAAGCAGACCACTAAAGCAGTAGGTAAGGCTAAGGGATGTTGGGGTGTATTAGTAGGGGTATCACAAGTGGGAAGAGGGAGGTAATAATCCCTCTTTACAAGACACTGGTTAGGCCCCATCTGGAGTGCTGCATGCAGGACTGGAGGCCACACCTTCACAAGGACATTAACCAAATTGAGGCAGTCCAGAGAAGGGCAACCAAAATGGTGCAGGGACTGCATCAGAAAACATACGAGGACAGATTAATGGAGCTCAATATGTATACCCTAGAGCAAAGGAGGGAGAGAGTGATATGATCGAAACATTCAAACACCTTAAGGGCATTAATAGCGAAAGAGTCTAACATGTTTCAATATAAGAAAAATAGTAGGACAAGAGGACACAGCACGAGATTAGAGGAGGCCAATTAAGGGGTAATGTGAGGAAGTTCTCTTTCACAGAAAGAGTGGTGGATGCATGGAATGGCCTACCTCAGGAAGTGGTGGATATGAATACAGTGCAGGGCTTCAAACAGGCACTGGATAGGCGTAAGGCAGCAATACAGATGAGTATGAATAGATAGGCAATTGACAGAGCATAGGTCGATGGCACATTCATAAGGTAGAAAAATAAATGGGCAGACTGGAAGAGCTTTGCAGTACTTATTTGTCATCAACTTCTATGTTTCTATGTAAAACATCCTTAAATTTAAAGATTACAAAATTGTGGTTAACTTAAATAATGTTCTTGCTTTAAAGCTGGAAAGTAAATATCAGAAACTTATTCTGATAAATGTTTATCTTTCCCCTTCTAATAAAAAAACTCCTGACGTTCTGAGATCCTTTTTTGTCCAGTTGGAGCAACTGATAGACTTGTTTTATATGCACATGATAATAATGGTATGTGAGTTTAATACAAGAGTAGCTGAGCAAACATTTTTGATTTCTAATGATCACTATGTGGATTTATTGTCTAGCATTCACATCATCAACCCAGAAGCCTGTTACTATAGAGAATCTTTGGATAGGGTTTTGAAAAGTAGAGGGAAAGAACTATATAAATATATGATGGAACATAACATGTATTTGGCCAATGGAATGATTTCTGGTTATCTAAATGGTGCTTATACGTTTATGGGACCAATGGACTCATCCATTATAGATTTAGTATGGGTAAATATAGGAGGTATGAAAAAACTTAAACAATTAAACATATTGGACAAATTAGATTCTTCTCATTCTTCAGTACACGTGGTAATCCAAGTAATCCAAAAGGCTGAGATCAATATTAATGAAGGACTTAGCAATGAAGGAGAAGCTGAAATAATCAGAAAAGGATATGTTGGAAATTGACAGTTATACATGATTTTGCCCAAATATTTTCCACACAAATCAATAATAAATTAAGAGATGAAATCCTTATACCAGAGGATGCAGAACAAATTGTAAAAGCTTGCTCCTCTATTAATGACCTGATTAGGCCTCATTGTAGAACTATTTATCAAAAGAAAAAAGGAAATACTCATACCTGGTAAAACCAGGTATGTAAACATAAGAAGCATAGACTTTCCCAACTTGTTAGAAAAGTTAAAGACAACTTAGATATGTAAAAGTTGGAAAGGAAAGCATATACAGTAAAAAGTCTTGGAAAAAGAACATAATAAATATAATAATGCTGTGTGGGAAAAATTAAGGAAGACATTTATTAATAAAGATATAAAAGAGGTTTTGGACTTTGGTCTCCACAGGTCTCAGGCAATATATCAACAAATTGGAGGCTTTCATAACCCCAACGTGTTGGAAAAATCTTTATAAATCCTTATATTATTCATGGGAGAGGACCATAGAATGAATAATATGAATAGTACTATTTCATTTCCTTTTTTTCCTATTCCAGTTTTCTTACCTATAACAAAGTATTATAATCTACCCTTTCTTTAGCCTTTAATAAAGCTCCAGACCTTATTATAAGTGACATATATAAAACATTTCATGATTAGCGGGTCCCTGTACATACAATTTTGTGTAATTTATTCTTGCAAACTTTTAAGTTCCCAGATAGTTGGAAGGGTAGTACTGTTTTTCAAGTTTATAAGAAGGGTGACTATTTGGAACCAGTTATGTACAGACCTATAAGTCTGATTGATATACCTCGAAACATCTTTGCAAAAATTGTACTGAAAAGACTCATAGATTAGTTTGATAAACAGCAAATTATAAGTAACCTCCAGAATGACTTCAGGGCAGGCCGTTCCAAAATCCAGCAATGCTTTGTCCTTTTTCACCTGATCTGGAAGTGTGTTCAGGTTAGGAAGAGTAAGTTATATTGTCGATCTGTCATCTGCCTTTGATAGCATTAGTCATGCCTTATTATGGCAAAAGCTGGCAGATTTGCAAATAGATCCAATTTTAATAAAAATCTTAATGCAATTACATTTAGATACCTGGACATGTGTACAATATAACCATCAAGGAGATGTTACAGATAAAAATATTAAAAAATCTAGGTGTAAGACAGGGCTGCATTTTGGCTCCTACTCTTTTTAATATTTATATAAATTCAATAATTTTAGATATGGATGATCATAGTTTTCATTCACCTGCAATTTTCTTGGAAAATATTCCTTGCTTAGTTTATGCTGATGACATAGTGTTAATTTCTACATCAAAATTAGGAATTCAGAAGAAGCTGGATCTCTTTGTGAAGTTATGTGATAAAGATGTTTTGGTAATAAAACTAAGACAAATTTGTTAGTCTTTGGTAATCATGTTAAAACACCTCCTAGAGTCTTCATTGATAAATTACCTTTAGAGGCAGTCGCAATTTATGATTTACTACGTGTTAGATTCTCACAGAACTTGCAATTGAAAGAACATATAGAAATGTTATATGCCAGAATCACTGAGAGAGCTGGTGAGAAGCCCAGAAGCAAGAGCCTGTGCCATGGTGGGGCAGTGGTGAGAGCCTGCCCACTGGTTACCAAAAGCCTGCTTTAGGGAGCCTGGAGATCCATGCTGGAGCAGGTGGGGACAGGTCTGGAGGTTGCAAGGAGTCTGAGGCATAAGCCTTTGTGAGCAGCCCCCTAGCCCAAAAGTCCTTGGCCCCGGCCTGGAGCGCCCACTTTGTCATCTGGTGCATGGCGCCCTGTGGCTTACTAGAGACTATGAGAGAGGGAGAGATGAGGAAAGAAGCTGCCACCTGAAAACCACCCACCATAGTACCCACTGCTGCAGGAGAGCGAGACCATCCAGAGCAGTCGCCTTTTGCCACAAGAGCTATTCAATGGGTTGTTTGCCTTATCTGCATGTAGGATCAGTGAATTGGAGGCATCTAAAGTTGAAAATGTGGGCAAGACAGAATGAGGGAGCTGCTGGTCTGGTGTGAGGCTCTATTCGGCCCGAAGAGATGCTGCTGTCACCACTGGTGGAGCCTGATTCATCTCTGAGGAGCAAGTGCATTTGGATCCCTGGATCAGTTTTTGCAACCCTGCAATTTTGGCCCTGGCCATGTGTGGTTATGTCCACCCAATGTGTATGGTTTCCCCATGCTTCATGGAGTGGTCTGAATTTTATTATTCTTCAATTAAATCAGTTTTGCTCTTTGAATCATTGTTTACAGTGAACTTGATCAATCTACCTCATGTACTGCTTAACAAGTTTGCTCCCTACAGCGGTTTTCCCCTGGAGTGAAGATGGCCTGCACCCCCTGTTACACCAGCTGAACCCCTGCAAATGAGGATATTCTGTGACTGTGTTTCTTCAGCTGTACATGCCCCCCTCCCATCGGACCACCATTTCATACCCCTAGACACTGGGAGGTGGGGCTTACAACGCTAAAGAATGTTTTTGTTTTCTATATTCGGTTCATGCAGCATCTGCACTATTTCCAACCCAGCAAATATTTCACATTTCATTATGTATGTTATTACTTTGTGTAAACTTGAGTGAGTCAGAAGCCAAAAGTAGGCTTAAGGCTATAATTAAGAGTCTGATGCATCAGTAATAATGCAGTCACAATGGAGCTGGTAATGTAAAGAGAACAGCATAAATAATGAAGTGTGAAATAGGGAGCTAAGCTCCTCACCACCATGGTGCTCCCAACTTACAGCCAGCTCCAGTGGTATTCTGGAGCTCGGATGTGAACCTTGGTCCACAGGTGCTGTTGTCTAGACACTCTTGGTGTGTAGGGTAAAGAATAAAAATAATAATAATAATAATACAGATTCTTGTGTCTCGGAGTCTGCCAAGAAACATTCGTAAAACAAGCAAGGAGTACTAATAAAGTTTATTATACAACTTACACCAAGCATGTGACAGAGAAAATCACAAGGGAGATGGGTTTCTCACCATTCCTGAAGAATGTACATAATCTCCAGAACTGTAGATCTTAGGTTCGCTAAGATCTTGTTTTATCTCTCCCCACGCTCCAGCTCTCTGCCCTTCTAGAGAAGTTACAGTAGTGTCTCGAGAGAGCTACAATGGGTTGTGGACAACTATATACTACAGATAACAGCATAGCAACAGAGATTACAACATAGTTACAGATATGAGAAACAATATATAGTGGTCCTAAGTCATTTTCCATTGGATAATGACTTTGGAGACAGAATTACTAATGAGTATCATATGAGACAGAATATGCCTCCATTAGCATTATAGCTTAGACAAAAGAAATGCTGACAGTTCAAACTACATGCACATTTCTTACTTACGTACAATACAAAACATAAGACATAACAAAGGCCTTCTGTCTCTGTGTCAGCTTGCTTAGACAAAGAGAACTGCTGACAGGCATATTTGCCTGAGTGTAAAATACACATTACATATAATTATATAAGAATATACGTATACAATAATCACTGATGATCCCTCTGAGTCATCTTATCAGTGATTAGATAGATTATATATGGAATATATGTAAAAGACAAACATAATCTAGATAAATGTATTATAGTGTGGTATAATAAATCATGCATGACAATATTAGCATGTCTTAGCAGCAAAGCACATTCCTAGCACCCATGCTTATATTATGTGTGCTCATATCAATAGGTTAGTGCAAAATAGCAGTATTACAGTACAATAGACCAGGAATACAGTGTGAGGTGTATGTGGAACAATAGGGGGCATAACCCAAGCATAACAATCCCCTCTTTGCTGCCCTAATTGCAAAAGTGGCAACACAACAAAAAGATGGAGGTTAGGCACCATTCGTCTACAGGCACAAGGCATGAGCCTGATAGAGGAAATTAACTGGTCACA
Source organism: Neoceratodus forsteri (assembly GCA_016271365.2). Lineage (NCBI taxonomy): Eukaryota > Metazoa > Chordata > Ceratodontiformes > Ceratodontidae > Neoceratodus > Neoceratodus forsteri. Next base: position 561,011,445 of record CM028129.1, on the reverse strand, counting down.
CAGGTATTTTAGGGTTTTTCTTAAACAATAAAATGTAATTATAAGGGAAAATGTTAGTAAACCTTGTATTACTATAAACATTTGGAATAAAACTTCACAATGGAGTTTTACAATATCAGAACAATCAGTAAATACTGATGTGTATCAGGTGTGTAGCTGTCCTATTGGGAAGAAATTGAAGAGACAAACTTAAATTGCCTGTATGGATATTAAAAATAATTAAAAATTGAGATAGAGGGGGGTTCGACTTGGCTGAGCTGAAGATGGCTGCTTAATTCTGTTGCTCATGGGTTCACCAATTATCATCATCCATCCATCTCTACCCAGACATTCATTCTCTGCCAAATACTGGTCTTTACTCTACCTGCATCAAAGTTCAGCTCTGGTATAGTATTTTATTATTATTATTATTAGTTATAGAATTTTATATCTGCAATCAGACAGCCTCTCTATTTTCGGCCTGCAACAATGGCCGACCAACCTTTGCATAGCAGCTCTCTCAACAGAATTGAATCAATGTTTCAGCAACTAATCAATGAGTTAAATGACTTAAAAATAACCTCACAACAAAATGTTACTAATGTACAATTGCTTGACCAAAAAATCTCTGCTACAGAAACTAAAACAATTCAAAATGAAAGCTCTATTATGGATCTGAAAGCTACAATCAGGGAGCAGGATAGAATTATTAAAAATCTTCAAGATAAAATTGATGACATTGAAAACAGAAACAGACGTAACAACCTTAGATTTCTGGGATTTCCTGAAGGTGCAGAGCTCGGAGATACCAGCGCACTTCTGAAACACGCACTTCCAATGTTGCTTAAACTCCCACCCGATCAAGACCTCACTATTGAGAGATCTCATCGAACTCTAAGCCCAAGGCCTGGTCCAACTCAAAAACCAAGGCCCATCATCGCTAGATTTCTGAACTATGTACACACAGAAGTAATCATTCAAAAAGCAAGGCAAGTGGGTACGCTTGCTTGACAGGATCATAAAATATAAATTTTTAGAGATTTCTCAAGAGAACTATCTAATAAACGCAGACTTTACAATCCCATCAAAACTGTTTTGCACCAGCGGGGTATTACGTTTGCTGTATGCTATCCAGCCACAATGCGTCTATTTTTGAACGATTCATTCAAGGACTTTCACACACCTGAAGCTTTATCAGCGTTTCTCAATATACCTCAAACTATACTTACCATACCCGTTGATTGTGCTTCAGTCAATCTAAACATTGACCAGAATTCCTCTCAAGAGGTCTGACAGTCTCCAGCGAACGTCTTTGAAACTAATCAAACAACTATAGAGAAGCCTGCACAAACCGTAACTAATACTTCAGCTCCTGCCCGAGTTTCAGCACGCATACAAGAAAAAAAGTCTGTTAAATCTTTGCATTCTAAACACTTATGCTGCTCGAATGATACTCCTTCAACGTCGGACTTGCCAACTGAAAAGCATGTTGGTTTCTCTACCTCTCTTGCATTGTCTAATAAATACACTCCACTCTGTGAAGATTCACTCTCATCTCATGAAGAACTTTGAGAAGATGACTTGATCCACCTGCTGATACCCATGCGAATGCCTGCCTAACATCAATTCACCTGACTCTCCTGGGTAGAGCTGGTATCTCAGCTCCCATCTAAATCAGCAGAACCTCCCAAAAAGAAAAGAAAGGGAAACTAAAGAACAGAATCCATAATACTGCTTCCCAAATGCAAAATCGTTACAAGATTGACTGATACGAGGTTCTGATATTATGTGCGAATATCTATATTAAGCCCCAAATCTCATACTAAAATGTGTAATACTATTACATCCAGCTGGTTTGGACTGTGTAAGGCTATAAACTGTGCTGGAATTTTAGAGCTGTATTCAAAGTTTCTCTTTTTTAGCTTGCAGGCTATCTGCATCTCTTAATACCTAAACTGCACCGCACACCCATTAATTGTGCTGTTAGCGATCTAGTTATTGGCTCCAATCCTCTTAGGGAGGACCGGCGAGCCCCAGCTATCGCCTATGAAACTGGACAGGAACTCAGAGAAACCTGCACAGTCTACAGCTAATCCATCTGCTCTTGTCCAAGTCTCTGCGTATATGAGAAAGAAAAGAAATCTACCAGCTTTCTGCATACCAGACATTTGTGAGGCTGGAATAACATCCCCTCATCGTCCTACTCAGAGTCTGTAAGCATGTCGGCTTTCCACTCTTCTTGCACTGTCCAGCAGGTGCGCTCCACTTCATAATGTTTCATTCCCACCTTCGTGAAGCGCTTCGTGAGGATGACTAGGAGCCACTTGCTGATGCCCACACAAATGTGCTGCCTACAGTTAATTCCTGTCTCCTCCTGGGCAGAACTGGTGGCTGATTCCACATACGCCCTGAAAAAGAAAACTAAGGGGAGGCTGAAGAACAACGTTATTAACATTGTTTCCTGGTGCAGAACTGTAAGGTGCATTGATTGCCATATGTTTCTGATTTTGTGTGTGAACATATATGTGGAGCTCTTTATTTCAGTATCACATTTGGTTACTCCTTTTTCCCCCTTTTTTTGTTCAAATGCGATGCCTATCTTAACATGTTAGCGCTATCACATTCAGCCGGTTTGGACGTATCAAGGCTGTAAATCGTATTTGAAACTTGTAGGCTGTATTTTTTCAATTAATTGAATCTACAAGTATATTCTTGCTGAACTTACCTAAATGTGTAAACCTTGTTACACGGATATGTACAACTTCTTTTTTTAGATCTTTCCCAGGCCCATAGGTGTTCTACTAGCTATTAGCTTATTGATAAAATATAAAAGAGAAACATAAATTATAGCATAACACCATGTATGTTCAGCACATTTAAAGATTCACTTTCACTTTATGGTAAGTGCTATATGCATATATTTGATAGTGGTTATCTATATATTTTTTTTAGTGTACCTACTATTTTAAGTTAATAGTATACATATATCACATATCCATTCTTTAATAAGGTTATGTGGATGTCTACATATCTTATAAGCCTTTTTCTTCTGGAGTATGCTGTTTAATGATATGTGATGTTATATTGGCATACTATCACTTTTATTGAACTAATACGATATAGTTCAACCTGATTACCATGTCTGGTTTTATTACCACTTTAAAAATGTTTTTTGCATTGTTTGGTATGATGTATGTTGGTCTTTCCCAGGGTTCTAGCTTAACTACCTGAGTTCTAGTCATAATAATTACTTATAAGATATTGTTACACATAGTTAATATCTTAGGAATATAGCGTGTTGCTTTTTCTTAAGTGTTATCTATGTTTTTACACTCCTAGTAGTGTGGCGAGAGAGTCTCTGGTATGTGTACCGACTCCTATCTCTCTACACTTCACAAATGTTCTTACTGTAATATACAAGTTTTTGTTGTTTCTATGTATATTCTCTCTACTATTTTAGCCCTGTATTTTTCTTTAGTGAGACTCAATAGATATATTTATCATATTATTTTGAAGCCATACATTCTAATGATCTTGCTCACATTTGTACAACCTATTCACCTGCCTTTAGAACCTTTGACATTCTCTGACTTAGTTTTTTATGAGTCCCTCATTTCGATTTGTAACTTCCTATTTTACCGTTTACCATTATGAGTGATTTGATATTATATTCATGGAATGTTAAGGGAATCAATTCACTTTGTAAGCGTAAACAAATACTTACCTACCTTAAGAAGCATAAAACACATATTGCTTTCTTACAAGAAACTAAACTTATGTCAGAGGACGTTGATAGGTTAAAAAAGGATTGGGTCAGTCAAGTATTTGCATCCTCTTCCTCCTCTAAAAAACAAGGTGTCGCTATTCTATTACATAAGTCCCTTAATTGGACCCCAAAGAAAACTATCACGGATTCGGATGGTAGATGGATTATAATTCAATTACTTCCACTGCAAGTACTTTAATGTTAGTTAATGTTTATGCTCCTAACACTGATTCCCCTGAATTTTTTCATAACTTGGCTCAACAAATTATGATTAATAACAACAATAACTCACCCATTCTTATGGGTGGAGATTTTAATTTAACCTTAGAAGCACACCTAGACAGAAGTAATAAGTCATACAATGCTCATCCACGAAGTATTAATGCCTTGACATTGCTAATGAAAGATCTGGGCCTTTCTGACATTTGGAGACTTTCCCACCCTAGACAGCGTGACTATACATTTTACTCCTCATTACACAAATCTTACAGCCGTATTGATTATTGGCTTTCATCCCCTTTTATTACAGAAAAAACTATTAATACAGACATCCTCCCAATTACCATATCAGACCACTCTCCTATAAGTTTACATCTACTTTGGGGTCCACCCCCTTCTAAATCCCCTTCTTGGCGTTTAGATCCACTTTTACTGAGGGACCCAGAATTTATTCCTTGGATTACAGCCCAGATTCAAGACTTTCTCTCATTTAATGATACCCCTGAGGTATCTCAAGGCACAGTTTGGGAAGCATTAAAAGCAACAATTATGTGCAAAATTATTAGTTTCGCAGCTAGCAGAAAAAAGCTAAGAGAGCAACAACTAGCAAATTTAGAGAAATCCCTTAAAGAGAAAGAAACTCGGTACTATAAAACAAAAAAACCCAATCATGACTCACAACTACTTCTTGAAATTCTTCAGTTAAGAATTAAAATAAACAAATTAATATCCAGGAAAGCTGAACTTGCCCTTTTAAGGCTTAAACACCACTATTGGGAACAAGGAGACAGATGTGGGAAGTTGCTTTCATATCAGCTTAAAACTCAACAGATGGAGAGAGATATTGCTGGTTTGAAAGGCCCATCAGGCCAAATGTATGCAGACAACCTTACAATAAACCATATTATGCGTTCTTTCTACCAGCAACTATATTCTCATCCAAATTCCAGTTCTTCCAATCAAATACATGCATTTCTTGATAAACTGCAGCTTCCTCATCTCTCTCATCAAGATATGGCCATACTGGATGAACACTTTACCCTACAAGAGATCCAAACAGCACTATCATCTTTAAAAAATGGTAAATCCCCTGAGAGTGATGGTTTCCCTGTTGATTTCTATAAATCCCTATCTGGTACTCTTTGCCCTTTACTTCTTAAGGTTTATCTGGAAGCATTTTCTAATGGTAAGCTACCCCACTCTATGACCGAGGCTATTATTACTGTTTTACCAAAAAAAGATAAAGATCCCTTTCTTCCCTCAAGTTACAGACCGATATCACTGCTCAATACAGACGGGAAAATCTTTGCTAAATTATTAACCCTTCACTTAGATTCATTAATTTCAAAACTCATCCATACTTCTCAAGCCGGATTTATTAAACGCAGAACCGGTTCTGATCATCTTCGTTCTTTGTTTAACTTAATTTACAAAGCAAAAACTCTTAAATCACCAGCTGCGGCCATAGCCATTGATTTTGAGAAAGCATTTGATTCCCTTAATTGGAACTATTTATACCAAGTTTTATCACATTTTGGTTTCACTAACAATTTCTGCGCCTGTATCAAATTATTGTACACTCTCCCTTCTGCTCGAATTCTTACTAACACAACTCTATCCCCCTCCTTTCATCTTGCAAGAGGCACTAGACAGGGATGCCCCTTATCACCGTATTTGTTTATACTTGCCATGGAGCCTCTCTCTGCAGCTCTTCGTCAATTCTGCATAATTAAAGGCATCCCTATCGGTAACTCTCGCTATACTTCACTCTCTTATGCAGATGATCTTCTTATTCTCCTAGAAAATCTCCAATCTTCAGGGCAACCTTTAGTTAAACTTCTTAATGAATTCACCTTTACCTCGGGACTTGCTCTAAATCTCAATAAATCTGAAACGCTACCATTAAACAACCTCTGTAAATCTTATATGAATGATCCTTTGGGCTTCCGCTGGGCTCCCCAAGGTATCTCATATTTAGGTATCCGGATCATCCCATCATTGGATAAAGTATGGGATGCTAATTTCTCTCCTCTACTAACTAACATTAAAAATATACTTGACAGATGGAAATTGCTTAATCTTACCTTTAATGGGAAAATTTCTACTATTAAAATGACAATAACTTCTAAAATATTGTATCTTTTTTCTAATATCCCTTTAAAACTTCCCTCTTGTTTCCTTATCAAAATTGACAAATTAATAGGTAATTTTATTTGGGATGGCAAAATCACCCGATTTAGCCATAACAAACTTAGATCACATTGGTCAAGAGGTGGATTTGACCTCCCTTGGTTTCATGCCTACTTTTGGGCTTTTCATGTAGCCCAGACTATCAAATGATTTATTCAGCCTGACGCTAATTCACCTTTATGGGTTAATATGGAAGCCTCCTTTGTGCTAACAACATTGCTACCTCCTTTATCTATAATCTCATCCCTCTAAATTAAAATCTCACCCCACTATAGTACCATCCACGTTTTACTGGAAAATAATTCATAAATCCTCAAATCAAACCCTACCCCTCTTGCTTATGCTCCTATCTGGGGAAATTGCCAAATATCTCTCAAAAACCATCCAATCTACTGTTGATTCTGGAAAAATAGAGACATACTTCTTTTAAGAGACATACTTAAACCCCATACGTTAAGAATAAAATCTTATTCTGATCTATGTACTCAATGGAATCTTCCTTGCCAGGATTTTTGGAAATATCTACAGTTTCGTACAGCATGCACTTATTATTTCTCATTTATTGTGAATCAATCCTTATATGATCAGCACATCTCCAAATGGATAAAAACATGTAAATTGAATAGCGTCATCTATAAAGATATTAGAGAATCACTGCCAGACCAGTCCATTAGTGCAAAAAATAAATGGAGCAACTTGTTACACTATAACATTACAAATGAGCAATGGCATAGATGTTGGCTTTCTTGCCACAAATCTTTTAAGGATAAATGTAGCTCGCTCATTCAGACTAAAATTCTTCATTTGTAGTATAGGACCCCAACTGTACTGCATAAAATGGGATTAACGGACAATGATAACTGCTGGCGATGTAACTCTCCCAATGGCGACTTACTTCATATTTTATGGGATTGTCCCCCCATACAAAAGTTTTGGCATCGTATTCATATACTTGCAATGAAAGTGACTGGTCAATCCTTTGTATTAGATCCCAAACACTGTATACTTGGTATTTTTGACCCTCATCCCCATAATATCCCCCAATCCCTGAACAGATGGTTAACTATACTTTTTCTTCTAGGTAAACGTAGTATACTTATGTATTGGAGAACTAATATAATTCCCACTCTCCCTGATATTCTTAATCATTTATCTCAATATGCCTCCCTGGATCGTATGACACATATTTCTTTCGACCGACTCAGTATGTATAATAAATGTTGGCAGGAATATTTTAAATATTTGGATTCATCTAGCCCTTCTGGCACTTAAAGTATGTATTGGAATACTTTATATGATATATCTCTCTCTCTTCTCCTATTGATATCCCCCTTTTTTTTCATTGCCTCAGGTTGTGGTCTCGCTTTTTCTCTACTCACTTTATACTTTCTCTCTCTCTCTCTTCGCTATTTCTTCCTCTTCTCTTGTTTATCTTAATCCTTTCTATATAAGTTTTAGTAGCACTCTAACAATATATATATTATAGTAATGTACAACTATGACTATTCATACCTCCTCTCTCACCTTCTACTTCTTCTATTTTCACTCTGTATTATGTAGTGCTAAGCCTTTTTTTCATTATAATATTGTAACTGTCTAGTTTAAGTCATTAATCCAAAAATTATTATACTACCATTGAATAGTCTTTTTTTCCTCCTTTGTTAGATGTTACATACTAACATACTATTTGCCAGCAGATTAGGCCTTATGGTCTATCGAGTCTGCTTGAACCTCAGATCCCTAGTTGGGTGCTGAGGCCCTCCCCTCCCTTCTGTTCCAGAAACCCCTATCATCCATCCCCACCCCCCTGGGACAGGCCATCATCTGATACATCCACTTTCTGTGTCTGTCCCACCTTCTCTTGAAGCCTTCCACTGTGGATCTCTGAACCAGCTCGCCAGGCAGTGCATTCCAAGGGTCCACTACCCTCTCAGTGAAAAACCTCCTTCTCTTCCCCCCTCACCCTTCCACCTTCCAACTTCAAACCATGCCCTCTGGTGATACCTTCCTGCTTTAGTCTAAAGATCCCCTCCATGTTTACCCTATTTATTCCCTTGAGGTACTTGAAGACCTCAATCATGTCCCCCCTGTCTCTCCTCTCCTCCAATGAAAACAGGCAGAGCTCAAGTCTGTCCTCATACGTCAAATCCCCTAGCCCTCGTATTACCTTAGTTGCCCTCCTCTGTACCCTTCAGGAGCTGTATGTCCTCTTCAAGTGTGGTCTCCAGTACTGTACACAGTACTCAAGGTGTGGTCTAACCAGTCCATTGTACAGTGGCAGAATCACTTCCTTGCTTCTAGAGGTGATCCCCTTATGATGCATCCTAACATCCTGTTTGCCTTGCTAGCCACTCTCCTGCACTGCTCAGAGTTATTCTCATAATTCCACCATGACCCCTAGGTCTTTTCCCCTATTGAGGCCTCCAGCACCTCCCCTCCCAGGGTGTACCTGTGTTTAGGGTTTCCCTGCCCAAGATGCAACACCTTGCACTTGGTGATATTGAAATTTCATTTCCATGTGTGAGCCCAGCTTTCCAGGGTGTCCAGGTCCCCTTGCAGGGCCAACCTCCCTCTTCTCCCTCAACTACTGCTCCCATCTTGGAGTCATCAGTGAAGAGACTCATTTCACACCCTATACCCTCCTGATGTCCGATATGTATGCATTAAACAGGATTGGACCCAGGACTGAGCCCTCTGGTACCCCTACCAACCTCTCTAGGGTTCGAGAGCTCCCCACAGACCACTACTCTGGGTGCATCCAGCTAGCCAGTTTTCAATCCATCTGACCATCAAAGGGCCTACTCTAACCCCATCAGTTTCTCCACCAGACCATTGTGGGGGACAGAGTCAAATGCCTTGCTGAAGTCCAAGAATAATACATCCACAGGCTTTCCCCTGTCCAGTTCTGATGTTACCCATTCGTAGAACTCCACAAGATTGGTTTGACATGATCTACCTGGCACAAACCCATGTTGATGACTATCCAGACCTCCCACCTCCTCCAAGTACACCCCCAGTCTTTCCTTTAATATACTCTCCAATGATTTTCCCACCACCGAGGTCAAACTGATGGGTCTATAGTTACCTGGTACTTCCCTCGACCCCCCTTTATGGATTGGCACCACATGTGCCTCTCGCAATCCCCAGGTACCTCCTGTCTCAAGTGACCTGTTGAAGAGCTCCACCAGGTGCAGCCAGTATGTCCTCCATTCCCATAGTACTCGGATGAATGCCATCCAGCCCAGGAGATTGTCTTTCTTTAGGACCTTGAGGGCTAACCACACCCTTTTGGTGGATAGCATCATCCATCCCCTCCACCTTACTGGCCTTTTTATCCTTATCCAGATGTGACACCCCTGGGGTACCTCTCCCTCCCTCTTGCTCCATTTCTGTTGCTCCCCTGATCCCACTCACTGCCGCTTCTATCCCCATAATGCCTTGCTTTGTAGATATCTCATCCCCCTTCCTAGTGAACACAGAGGCAAAGTACTTGTTAAATACCTCTGCCTGGCCCTTGCCTCTTCCACCACCCTCCTTCTGATATCAATCTGCTGAGATGGCCCTTAGTTTTCTCCACTCCCCAATGTACTGGAAGAACCCTTTTCCCTCCATGTATCCCTGTGCCAGCCGCTGCTCTTTTCTGGTTTGCTCCCTCACCATCTGGTGACTTTTCTAGATGCAAGATGGTACATTTCCTTATCCCTATCCCCCTCTTGTTGTTTTATATTTTTTATAGGCCGCCTTCTTTTCTCTTAACGCTATCTGTACCTCACTGGACCACCAGCATGGTTTATGTGACCTTGCTCCCTTACGTTTCAACTTAGCGCAGATCCTGACTGCCTCATGAAGTCCCCGTTTTATGACCTCCCATCTCCTTTCCACTCTTGTCATTAATGTAATCCCCTTCAAGTGATCCTTGAGAATATTTCCCACACCCACAAACTCTGCCCCCCTGAAGTCCACTGCCAGTGTCCTAGATCTCACCACCCCTCCCCCCATGCTTATTTGAAACCAGACAGTATTGTGGTCGCTCCCAGTCAGGGGGTCCTCTACAATCAGGTCCCTTACCAGATCCCCATCTGCCAGAACCACATCCAGGACATGCCCCTCTCTTGTGGACTCCATCACATGCTGTGTTAAGAACACATCCTGGAAGCCATCCAGCAGCCTCTGTTCCTTGGCCACCTTAGAGGACATGGTTCCCCAGTTTGTACCTGGCATATTACGGTCCCCCATCAACACCACTCCTTCCCCTTTTGGTCCACACTGGGCAATGATGTTGTCCAGCAAACCATCCTCTAGAACATCACTCATCCCATGTGGCCTATATACTACACCTAGCTTGACCTTATCTCCTGCTGGGGATTGTAAGGTGACCCATAAGGCCTCCACATTTCCCTCTGCCTCTTCTACCCTAGCAATTTCTATGTCATCTCTAATGAACATAGCCACTCCACCCCCTCTGCCCTCCTTTCTGTCCTTCCTAAGCATAGTGTACCCCCGCATGTTTAGGTCCCAGTCATGGTTTTTGTTGGCCCACGTCTCCGTGATTGCTGCCACATCCACCCCCCTTCGAACAGAATGGCCTGGAACTCTGGCAACTTGTTTCCCAAGCTCCTGGCATTTACTAACACCAACCCCCACCCTTTATCCCTGATCCCTTGTTTCAACCCCACCAGGTTCCTTATACTTCCATCCTCCCTCTGCTCCTCCTGAAACCTCCACCCCAGTCTGTTTCCCCTCCTGGGTTTGAAGGCTACTCCTCATCTGGAGGAGAGGGCTCTGGTCAGCCCTCCCTTATCCCTTCCCCCTCACAAGTTTAAACCCCACCTTTCTTGTTATGCTACTTAGTTTATTATTTATATAACTTTATATAGTATAGTTATAGGGTATACCTGTTGTTTGTTTATCTTATAAATACTTCAATAAAAAGATTAACTGCAAAAAAATTGAGATAGAGCATCAAGATAGTTAGGACTAGACTTAATGATATCTGGTTCCGGGATGGGAACAGGTGTGATTACCATATAACCTATTACCTGTTTAGGGAGTAAAAACAGAAGTTAGAAAAGTTCACTTTGCATAACTTTTAGTCCATATCAGAAGAATGTATAATTGGTCACCACACAATGTTCCACATCAGCAGAATATACCACCTTGAAGGATGGCATTTTTCAGTTGATAAGTTGAACAGACACAAAATGTCAATGTCCACAAGGCATAAACTACGAACAGTTCCAGGGATAAATCCAGGGTTTCTACAAATGTCAGATGAAGATTCATAGTTCAGATTTGATGCATTCAGATTTTCCAAAGCTAGATCAAAATGTTCAGGAGGCAGCAGTATTTTCAGAGGCCTTAGCAGGTGGTGCATTAGATTGCACATTGAGTTTTACAATGGAATAGCAACAGTGTTCAGTGGAACATCATCACACGGCTGCACAAAGTGTAAAAGTTTATAACAGTACTCAGTTTGTATGAGGTGCCAGTGTATTATTTTATTTGATGTAGCACTTTCAAAATAATGCCCTAAAACTGTGTTAGGATTAACCAATGCTGGGACCATGATCAGTGATCCCAAAAGAAAAGACAATGATATCAGTATTGGGATACCTTGTACCTTCTTACCTGTAGTGCCTGCCATTGCATGGGATGATCCAGGTGTTACTAATGGAGGGGGATTCTGCATCATGTGCTGGCAGTGCTGACACTAGTGGGGTGCCTGAACAGTGGAGAAAAGTGGTGTGCAAGCTGCACATAGTTCTCCAGCTATGGATTGTGGTTCAGTAGCCATCAGTGGTGGAGGAAATAGTACTGAAACAGTTGTCAGTTCAGGTTCAGAAATCAAACCTGCAACCCTCTCCCCCAACATAAAATTATTATGTTGTCTAAACACTCTTGGGCCTGGATATTCAAAAGGGTTGCGCCATGCGCAACAGGGTTGCGCATGCGCAAGTTCAAAATGTGCCATTCTGCGATATTCAGCAGGAGGCAGTTACGCCACTGGCACCAGGTTGCACAAGAGAGCAATGCAAATGAATGCATGCTCAACAGGAGGGAGGATCCATGCATAACCTGCGCAACCCGAGGGACAACGCGTGGCACCAGAAAATTCTAGGCCCTGATCGAGCAAGCAGACAAGTGGCAGTTTTATGCTGAGTGGGACGCAAAAAGGTTCAACTCTGGATGAACCCACCTGTCGAAGAGCTCTTCAACCACCAAGGGCAACAGTTCCCACTCATGAGCCCTTCACCTGGACTAGCTGAGGCTATCGGCCAGGGTGTTTTGGGCGCCTGGAACATGAACATCCAAGAGTTCTGGGCCGTGCTCGATGGCCCAGTACCAAACCCCAACTGCTTCCCGACAAAGTGGGTATGAGTGAGTGCCCCCATGCTTGCAGATGTAGTACACTACAGACATATTGTCCCTCTACACCCGCAGTGAACCAGGAAGAATGTGGGTCTGGAAGGCCTTCAGGGCATACAGAACTGCCCACATCTCCAGCAGATTGATGTGAAGATGCTGCTCCGCTTCAAACCAGGTTCCCTGGGTCTGACAACTGGCCAAGTGAGCACCCCAGCCAAGACCCAAGGCATCCATCGTGAGGATCTGCTATGGGGACACAGCCCGAAAGGGGACCCTCCCATTGAACCTGAACCCTCCAATGCCTCACAGGATGGACCGGCAATCAGTCAGTCATCCAGGTACTGATATACTCAGACCTCTCAGTGCCTCAGGAATGCTGCCACCATTGCAATGCACTTGGAGAAGACCCTGGGGCTGAGGAGAGGCCAAAAGCAAGACCTGGAACTTGTAAAGAACCCTTCTGTACAGAAGCTTAAGGTACCACCAGTAGGACGGATGGACTGGGATGTGAAAGAAGGGGTCGCGGAGGTTCAGAGAGTAGAACCACATGCCCTGCTCCAGAGATGGAATTATCTGATTCCGAGTGACCATCCTGAACTTGCACCTCCTCAGGAACTGGTTCAGATTGTGAAGATCCAGTATGGAGTGCCAACTCCCCGTCCGTTTGGGGACCAGGAAATACCTGGACACAAAGCCCTGCCCAGCCATGGTGTCCGGGACACAGGCTACAGTGCCTTTCTCCAGGAGCTGAGCGATGTCCTCCCTGAGAACGGACAGCATGTCCTGAGATACCACGGGCTCCCATGGGACTTGGGCTGATAGGGCAGGAGAGCCTTGAAGTTGAGAGACAATCCTCAACCCACCATGTCTAACATCCATTTGTCCGTAGTGATGGTGGACCAGGCGGGCCAGAAATGGCAAAACCGACCCCCTACGGGGAGCTGAGGCAGGGACTTGATGGCCAGGAGGCTGAAGCCCCTGACCTGTCACTGAGCAGCCTTGGAGGAAGCCTCAGCACTGTCCGCCAGAGTACTGCCACCCCGACCTCTGGGTTTCCTGCAGCCCTGGCTGGTGAACTTAGACTTAGGTCGCTAGACCTGAAATTGCCCCAACTGGAGTTGCTGCAGTTTGGGCTGCTGGGATAGAAAGGGCCAAAACTGAAAAGGCTTTTTCTTCAGTTTCTGTCCCTGGGGTCCTTCTGTGAGGATGTGACTGAATCCAGGATGGCATTAGACTTCTCGATCTGTTAGGTGTCCATCCACCCATGGCCCAAACAGGTCAGTGCCTAAGAAAGGAACATCCACCAGTTTGTGCTGGGTATCTGCCATAAAGGTGTAAATCCACAACTAGGCCTCTACAGTGCATAGCAACCGCTGCAGCTGCAGACCTTGTGCAGGAGTTGACTAGCATGACCCAGGTCTTGGACCACTTTGACTGCTGATTGTAAATCCACAGAAAGGTGGTGAAGGACATGGTTCAGGACCCCCATAAGGGCGTGGCCAAAGTTGGCCATCATCATGGCACAGCTCGCCTGTCAGAGATCCAGGGAGGATGCAGAACACACTTTCTTCGCTGCATGATCCAGCTTCTTGGATTCCTTGTCGGGAGGTTTATCGACATTACCTGTATTATGAAAGACGGAATCAGCGACCAACCCCTCGGCGAGGGGTGGTCCGAGAAACTGGGAAGACAATGGTCGGGACCACATATTTATTTATTTGAAGTTTGGTGACTGGGTAGGCCCACTGAGACAAAGAGAGTCCCTTTTCAGGGGCGACCCAGAATTAGTTACATACAGTAGAAGAATAACATATTCATCATTTGCAGAAAGCATATAATTTCTATACAAAGTACAATGGTATTAGTTACATACATAAAGTAAGAACAGGTTACTCACCTGTAACAGTAGTTCTAGGAGTGGTATATGTTGTTCATTCACACTTATTGGCATGTCCCTTTCCCCTTTAAATCTTGCCAGAAGTCTTCAAGCCGGCTCCTCCCACCCACCCAGGTAGTATATATATTGGCTGTGCCCCATAACACCAGATGTTAGCCCGCTGGAAGCCAGGCTGTGTGCGTCCGCAGCCGGGGAGGTCGGGTGGGTCCGTGTGGATGAACAACATATACCACTCCTAGAACTACTGTTACAGGTGATTAACCTGTTCTTCTAGGATCGTGGATATGTTGTTCATCCACACTTATTGGCAGACTCCTAGCAGTTCTCCGGGAGGAGGGAGGAAAGGTGCACACCCCCTACTTAGGGAACAGAGATTGGAGAACTGAGGTCCCGAAACCAGCATCCCGGCGTGACTCAAGTTCGATGTGGTAGTGGGTAATGAAGGTGTTTGCTGACTTCCAGGTAGCAGCCCAGTAGATTCCCTGGATAGGGATGTCCCTGGAAGCAGCCACTGATACAGCAGTATGGCGGGTAGAATGAGCTCTTATCCCTCTGGGAGGCTGCATGCCTGCCAACTCATAGCACAGACCTAGGCATGATGTAATCCATCTTGCTGTGGTCTATTTGGCTACAGGTCTGCCAGAAGCGGCTTCAGCGTAGGTGACAAACAGCTGGTGAACCTCTCCACGAATTTCTGCCATCCTCTCCTTGTAATAAGAGAGAGCACGTCTCAGGTCCAAAGTATGGAGCCTGTACTTGGCCTCCGAGGTGTAATTAGGGTAGTATACCGGCAGAGTCAACACCTGGTTAAGGTGAAACTCTGACACCACCTTCGGAAAGAATTTCGGGTAGGGGTGCAGGACAACTTTGTCCCTGTGGAAGACCAGATAAGGGGAGTCCACCAAAAGCGCCTGGAGCTCCCCTGTCCTTCTGGCAGACGTGATAGCCACCAGGAAGGCCGTCTTCCATGACAAGTGTAACAGCTCACACTTGTGTATTGGTTCGAATGGCTTTCCCATCAGCTTTGCCAATACCAGCAGCAGATCCCACAGAGGTGGAGGTTCACGCACCGAAGGGGATATGTGATCCAGGCCTTGGAAAAAGCGCCCGATCACTTTCTCCTGCACCAATGTCGACCGACTGGCCCACGTCCAGTAAGCAGAAATGGCTGACAGGTGTACCCCGAGTGTCGATGACCGTAGACCCCCCTTTGGAGAGAGACCAAAGGTA
Organism: Neoceratodus forsteri; assembly: GCA_016271365.2. NCBI lineage: Eukaryota > Metazoa > Chordata > Ceratodontiformes > Ceratodontidae > Neoceratodus > Neoceratodus forsteri. Next base: position 560,995,798 of record CM028129.1, on the reverse strand, counting down.
GTCGAGAATGTTAGCCACAGAACAGGATAAGGGTCCAGACCTCATTTCTGACACCAAATGGAAAATCTTTTCCATTTGAAGGCGAACATTTCCTGGTCGATTCCTTTCTAGATGCCTCCACCACAGTGTAGACATCTTCGGAAAGACCCAAAGCCTGGAAATCTAGCCGCCCAGGTACCAGGCTGTGAGGTGCAGGGACAGAAGGTCCGGATGGAAGACCTTCCCCTGGTTCAGAGATATCAGGTCCAGGCATGAACAAAGCCGCTCCAGGTGCCTGCAGCTGTGGCTGAGGAGAACTGGATACCAGAACTGGCGCAGCCAGTCTAGGGCTACCAGAATCACCTTCGCCTTGTCCCTCCTCACCTTGAGTAACACCTTGTGGATCAAGGGAATGGAGGGAAGGTGTAGAGGAGGCCTGGGGTCCACAGCCTCGAGAAGGCATCCCCCTGCAGCAAGCCCTGCTGAGGGGGCCGGGCATGAAACAGCCTCAGCTTGGTGTTTTCCCTGGAGGCAAACAGGTCCACCATCGGTTTGCCCCAATGGGAGAACAGGCTGTAAGCTACCTCTGGATGGAAAAAAATACTCACCTTAGTAATTGCTTTTCTTCTCATGGAGTCTTGCTATATTATGACAATTAGCAGTTAGCCACAGCACTTGAACTGCCCCGGAGAGGAAGGAGTTAACTCCAGGCTGACTGGAGTTCCAAGCGCGAGCGCTTTGCTGAAAGCTCTATCTGGCTAGTTTCAAACTGAAACTGTCAGATCTTTACGGAGCCAACACTAAGCAAAAGTCTGTGTGGAAAAAACCCTACACTAGCCAAATGGCTACCTACTAGTAGAATAACAATAACAGAAACAACAACAACAACAACAACAACAACAACAACATCACCCCTAACAAGCACTATTGCCCCCCCCAAAAGACAGAAGTCCAGGAGGGGGGCCAAACATACAACCAAAAACAGAAATACCTAGTTTTCCTAAGCCTAAAGAAAAGGGGAAAAGGGAAAAAGAGCTATAACGGCATGACACAGTGCTTGCACTAATTTGCCAACCCCTTACCCAAGTAGAAGTTCTGAGAGGGGCAGGTTGGGGTGGTCATAATATAGCAAGACTCCATGAGAAGAAAAGCAATTACTAAGGTGAGTAATTTTTTCTTCAAACACCATGAAGTCTTGCTATATTATGACAATTAGCAGATTACACAGCAGTACCTCCATGGAGGAGGGCCAGAACCTACTTAGGAAATAGGCTCTGAAGCACGGCTGTGCCAAACCGAGCATCTATCCTGGACTGGACATCCAGGGAGTAATGCTTGGTAAAGGTGTGAACTGTTTTCCAGGTAGCAGCTTGACAGATTTCCAGAATGGGAATATCTCTAGCAGCCGCTAGAGATGCAGCTGTACCCCTGGTGGAATGGGCCCTCAGTCCTGAGGGGGGTTCTCTACCTAGTTTTTGGTAGCAAAATTGGATACAAGAGACAATACACCTGGCAACTGTCCTCTTAGTGGCAGGTTTCCCTTTGCCAACCTCGCCATAGGTAAGGAAGAGTTGGGAGGGATTCGAATCTGTGACCCTTGGTGCGTTCCAAATAGTAGCTTAAAGCTCTTTTGACGTCCAAACTGTGCAATCTCCTCTCACCCGAGGAAGAATGCTCAGTGAAAAATACTGAAGGGAGATGGATTGGTTAAGATGGAAATCTGAAACCACTTTAGGTAAAAACTTTCTGTTAGTCCTGAGGACTACCTTATCTCTGTGAAAAGAAATAAAATCCTTTTCCACTGACAGGGCTTGTAACTCACTTATGCGTCTGGCAGAAGTGATGGCCACTAGGAAAACAGTTTTCCAAGTTAGGAACTTAAGGTCTGCTGAAGACAGAGGTTCAAAGGGGGGTTGCATTAACTGAGCAATGCAAACATTAAGGTCCCAGGCAGGGGCTGGGTCCTGAAAAGGAGGGTTAGTGTGAAGTAACCCCTTAAAAAACTTGGAAAACACAGGGTGAGAAGAAAGGGAGGCAGGCTTTCCTGCTGATATAAAAGCAGAGACAGCTGCCAGATGAACCTTTAAGGTAGCTGGCCTGAGGCATAAGGAATTAAGATGGACCAAGTAGTCCAGCAAAATGGGCAAATCAGCAGATTCTGGGACAATTTGCTTCCCAGAACACCAGATGGAGAACCTCTTCCATTTGGAATTATAAGTGGCCTAGTGGAAGGCTTCTGAGGCCTTTAAAATTTCAAGGACACCGTGAGAAAGGTGTAAATCAGCAAATTCTAACTCCTCAAGAGCCAAGCCTTGAGGTGGAGGGATTTGAGGTCCGGATACCAAACTCTCCCCTGGGCACAAGTCAGCAGGTTGTGGACCCTGGGAAGGCCCAGGGGAGGGTGGACTGTCAGGGACAGAAGCAGTGGGTACCAGGGTTGCCTGGCCCAGTCTGGTGCAATCAGAATCACTTTGCAGGGCTGGGATCTGATTTTTACCAACACCCTGAAGAGAAGGGGAAAGGGGGGAAAGGCATACAGGAACTTCCCTTCCCAATCCAACAGAAAGGCGTCCAGGGGACTGAGCCCATTACTGGAGGCCTGCAACAGAACAGAGGAAGTTGGTGGTTGTCTGGGGCTGCAAAAGATCTATCTGAGGAGTGCCCCATCTGCAAAACTGACCCCAGCACTAGGGGATTCAAAGACCATTCGTGATGACCCTGAGAAATCCTGCTGAGGGCGCGCTAGGACATTGTCCTTCCCTGGAAGGTGAACTGCTACTAGGAGGTGTTCAGGAGTAAGCCAGAGACCACAACTTCATTGCTCGGTGCACAAGGCTGATGACCGAGTGCCCCTGCTTGTTGATGTACCACATTGTTGTGGTATTGTCTGTCCTGACCTGAACTACTTTGTTCTGGACAGATGCTGAGAAAACCTGAAGAGCTAAAAAGACAGCTCTGAGTTCCAATAGGTTGATGTGGAGCAGAGATTCCTGGGGGACCACACCCCTGAGTGGAAAAGTCGCCTATCGCGCCCCACCCCAGCAAGGAGGCATCCGTGGTGAGGGTGAGGGAATGAGAATGGAAATGAAGGGGACCCTTTGTCTTAGATTGCTCTGATCCTGCCACCACTGAAGAGCTAGAATCAGAGTTGGGGTCACTGGGACCAATTTGGTAAGGGTCCCTCCTTTGGGACCAATAGGCCCTCAAATGAAACTGAATGTCTCTCATCTGGAATCTTGCTCCTGCACTACAGCTGTGGAGGCAGCCATGTGCCCTAGAAGTTGCAGAAAGTGCCTTGCTGGTCGAGAGACCCGAGGGTGAAAGAGGATGCCAGGGCAATCAGCTTCTACCTTCCGAGGGGAGAAATGCCTGGCCAACTTTGTGTCCAATTCCGCACCTATGAAAGTTAGTACCTGAACTGGTTCTAGAACTGACTTTGGTAAATTCAGCAGGAATCCCAGGAAGTGAGAACTGCTGGGTGACTTGCAAGTGGATTTTACCTGATCTGGGGACTGACCCACAATGAGCCAGTCGTCCAGGTAGGGAAACACAGCAACCCCTTGCCTTCTTAAATGAGCCACTACCACAGCTAGGCATTTTGTGAATACCCTTGGAGCAGAGGTAAGACTGAAGGGCATTGCTCTGAACTGGTAGTGACCTGAGGGCAGTTCGAACCTGAGATATTTTCGTGAGAAGGCCTGATCAGGACATGAAAACAGGCATCCTTGAGGTCCAGGGAGGATAGCCAGTCCCCTGGCCTGAGGGGGGCAAAATCATTGCAGAGTTAACATTTTGAACTTTGGTTTCAAAAGATGCTTGTTCAGGTACCTTAAGTCTAGAATGGGCCGCCATTCTCCTGTCTTTTGGGGTAAGAAAGTATCTGAGTACAGCCCCTGCCCTGGTGACAAGGAGGAACCCTTCCACTGCTTTGCAGTCTAGAGGAAGAGACCTCTGCTTCCAAAGCAAGGGCCTCTAAAGGGCTTGCAGGTGGAAAATGTCTGGTTCTCATCTTTGGAAACTGTTTGAAGCTGAGAACCAGACCCTGGCTTACTACCCAGAACCCATTTGTCCGAAGTTAGGACACTCAGTTCTGGCTGAAATAAGCCAACCTGCCTCCAACTGGTACAGGAGAATGGCCCTGGGCACCCCATCAGGGTGCCTGCTTGGTAGTAGCCTTAGGCTGAGGGGTGGGGACGGTTTACCTGCGCCCGCCCACTCTGCCTCTGAAAACCCTCTGTGCAAAAGCAGAGGAGGCTTGGATTGATAAAAAGGCCTGTGGAAGGCCTGCCCCTACCTCTGGTGTGTGCCTCTGTGGAGTGGCATGCCGCTCCTTGGCCTGGGCAATTTGTAGGTAGTTCTGTATTCATCCATCTTTTTCATATAATTTCCATTTGCTCTCCAAACAGAGAATTTCCATCACAGGAAAATCCATAGCCTTTGACTGAGTATCCTGTGACAGATTAGTGCACCTGAGCCATGCCAACCACGGAAAGCTACAGAAGTGGCCATGACCCTAGAGGAAACATCATTAATGTCTACAGCAGTATGAAATTGAACTTTAGAGGCTTCAATGCCATCAGCAGCCACCTGTTCCATCCACTAGCCAGCTGGCCATGGGCCTGCTTGGCTAACTGCAACACTGTATCCCATCTAGATTTCTGATATCTAGCCACATAAGCCATATAATTTGCCTGCCTGAGTCCCAAAGAAGCTGCCATATACTGTTTTTTCGCTATGGCATCAATCTTCCTGGAATCCTTATCAGGAGGATGTGAGGCCAGGGGGATATTAGCCTTGTCACAGGCTGCAGCTTGTACCACACCTACATGACTACACTGCTCAGTGAGGAAGTCTGTATCAGGGCCTGATAAAGTATACCTTCTGTCCATTTTTTTTATCTACAGGAGGGACAGAATGAGGATTTTTTAAATTTTTTGTTGTTTGCTTCCTAAAAGACTTATGCAAATGAATAGACAACCTCCTAGACTCTGGGATATCCATCATCTCAACATAATCAGGCTCCTCTTGCTCATCCACAGCCTCTTCCAAGGGAAGCTGGAGGGTTTCTGCAACCTTTTTGTAAAACATAAAATGAGAACGGGACTCAGACAGCATAGGGGGAGATTCTAATGGTCTGTCTGGAGAAATGTCCGGTTCAATGGGCACGTCCAGACCCTCCCAGCCACATACATAATGATCAAAATCTTCCTCCCCCTCCTGTGGTTCATAAAATTTCTCAACATCATACTCTTGAACCACTGGAACCGAACGAACCAATCTTTTGCCAGCTGTTGGTGGTTCGGCCGGTCCCTCAGACAGTGACTGGACAATCTGTATGGCTTTAGCTATCTCTGCAGCAGTTGGAGAGGCAATCTTGCACTCCAGACCTGCTGATTTCTTAGATTTTTTTACTGGGACTGGTTCCTCAGAAACAGCCTTCCTTTTGCCCGAGGAAGTCTCGCCCTGGTCAGAGGGCACCTCTGGTCCAGTGGGTGCTGGACCGGGCTGGCCATCCGGTCAGCGGACTTTTGGCTCTCTGCCCTGAGCCGCCCAATCTTTTCTCCAGGGTGGCTGCAGGGAAATTCTTCACACCTGGCAGTCTGACAGGAGGTGGTCAGCCCCAGACAATAAACATATGGTGTGTGGGTCAGCCTTGGCAAAGGCTTCCACAAACATCACAGTGTTGAAACCAGTGGGCCCGGTTTTTCTTTGGGTTTCTCAGACATAATGCCAGCCTATCCAAAAACTTGCCTTTTATGGCAGCCAGGCAAGACACCCTTATCGGTTCCTAACCGTGTCACGGGTATTTGAAAAACCAATTTAAGAGATAGGTTTTTAGAACCGGAACCGCACTCTAAAAGCCCAAGCTATTATTTAAAATTGTTTTTTATAAACTGATCGGGTTCAAAACTGAACCGATAATTAATCTCATAGACTTTAAAATCCTGTACTTCGGTTTACCAGATAGAGCTTTGAACCAAAGGCGGTAAAATAAATACTTATTGCGGTTAAATGAACCGAAAACACTGCGTTGAACCGAGAAATGAACCGAGCTGAAGGAGCAGATCTCCGGAGCGACTGTTCAGTGAAGCGGAGTAAAGAATCTGACAGTTTCAGTTTGAAACTAGCCAGATAGAGCTTTCAGCAAAGCGCTCGCGCTTAGAACTCCAGTCAGCCTGGAGTTAACTCCTTCCTCTCCGGGGCAGTTCAAGTGCTGTGGCTAACTGCTAATTGTCATAATATAGCAAGACTTCATGGTGTTTGAAGACCACTCGTGGGATGTCTGGCCTATGCGGCTGAGAGCTTCTGCCAGCTGGTTCGAGACTCCTGCCACATGGATGGCTAGGAGATCCACCTCCAACCGGCTCACGAGGGTCCAGATGCGGAGCGCCTCCTTGCACAGCAGACGGGAGTGCGTGCCACCCTGTTTGTTGAGGTAGTACATGGTCGTGGTATTGTCCATCTGGACTTGAACCACTTGACCCCAGAGCTGAGAAGCGAAAGCTGACAGTGCCAGTCTGACTGCTCTGAGCACCAACAGGTTGATGTGGCATCAGAACTCCTCGGGGGTCCAGAATTCATGGGCCCTGTTGTCCCCCATGTGGGCTCCCCAGCCCATGAGAGAGACATCGGTCGTGAGGACGACCGTCGGCTCAGGGCGGACAAACGTGATCCATTCCTGCAACTGGTTTGGGGCGGTCCACCATTGGAGAGCATCCCACATCTTCTGGGTTACAGTGATCAGCTGGTCGACATGACAGTGGTGCTGAGTCCACTGGTCAGCCAGCTCCCATTGAGGGGCGCATGTGCAACCGGGCCCAACAGACCACTGAGGTGCATGCCACCATGTAACCCAGAAGACGCAGAAAGTCCCAGGCAGGGCGCAAGTTCCCAACCAGAAATGATTGGGCAAAGGAGGAGAGAACCTCCGCCCTGTCCGCCAGGAGCCAAGCTCTGGCTTGACAAGAATCGAGCTGTGCCCTGATGAAGCCCATCACCTGAGAAGGCACGAGTTCTGACTTGGCCTCATTGATCAGGAGGCCGAGTTGGGAGCAGGTTTGGAGGGCCAGATCCCTGGACCTCTCCACCTCCTGCTGGGTGGAACCTGCAAGGAGCCAGTCGTTGAGGTAGGGGTAAATTCTGACCCCCCAACGCCGGAGATGGGCCGCCACCACTGCAGTGCATTTGGTGAAGACCTGTGGGGCCGACGACAGGCCGAATGGAATGGCTCGGAACTCGTACAGGGTCCCCTCAACCCTGAAGCGGAGGAACTGCTGATGGGATGGATGGATTGGGATGTGAAAGAAGCGTCCTGCAGATCCAGTGAACAGAACCACGTTTCTACCCAAGGATGGTATGATCTGGGACAGAGTGACCATCTGTAAGGTGCGTGACATGAGATATTGATTCAGGTCCTGGAGATCCAGAATGGGGCTCCAGCCCCCGTCCGCTGGGCACCAGGAAGTAACTGGAGACAAAGCCTGGGTCTGCAGATGGATCTGCCATGAGAGCTACTGCCTCCTTGAGGAGAAGCTAAGCGATGTCATCTTGAAGAGCCGACTGGGTGCATGTGAAACTGCTTCTTCCAGAGGGGCACGAGCTCAGCTAGGAGGATACTGCTCGAATTCTAGAAGCTGTCCCTGACCGACCAGTTCGAGAACCCACCTGTCCAAAGTGATAGCGTACCAGGCGGAAAGGAAGTGGTGGAGCCGGCCCCCCACGGGAAAACCCAGAGCTGGCCTGATGGGAATAGGGGTGGCAGCCCCCACCCCATCACTGAGCAGGCTTGGAGGAGGAGGAGGAGGAGGAGGAGGAAGCTCCAGGACCTGAGCCTCTGCCTCCTCTGCGGGCCTGTTGGGGTCCAGGCTTGGGGCGAGGGTGCCAAGCTTGAGCCTGCTGCTCATGCTGCTGTCCTCCCTGGAAGGAGGACTGCTGAACTGCAAGGAAGAGTGCCGAAATGCTTCTTTTTTTTCTGCTGGTTGCGTGCCCAAAGAACTCTTAGCAGAAGTAGCATCCAGGTGGCACTGGACTGCTCTATGCACTGTAGGTGACCGGCCACTCCTGGGCCGAACAAGTCGGTCCCAAGGAAAGGCACATCAGCTAACTTGTGCTGAGTATCCGCCAGGAAGGAGGAGAGCTCAGCCAAGCCCCGCGCGAGAGGCATGCGCGCCATCGAAGGGCACAAGAGTCCCGGCGTCCAGGGCCGCCTGAGCTGCTATCTGGCGACAGCATGGCCCTGATCTCGGACCTGCTTGACCGTGGTCTGCATGTCTGCGGGGAGATGGGGGAGGACTTCATCCAATGACCCGAGAAGAGCATGGGAGAAGCGTGCCATGATGATGGCCGAACTTGCCTGATGAAGGCCCAATGAGGACGCCGCATAGACATTCTGCCCCAAGTGGTCCAAATACTTGGATTCCTTGTCGGGAGGTCGGTCAGTGTCAGCAGAACTGCCAGTATGCCTGAACACAGAGGCGGTCACCAGGCTCTCGGCCGAAGGGTGCTCTGTGAACCCCGCAAGGGACCCCATGGGCACCGCATACTTGCGGGCCATGCAGGCAGACGGTGCTGGACATGAAGCAGGGCGCTGCCAAAGTTCGAGTGCCGGACCAACAATGGTCTTGGCCACAGGAAAGGCCTCTGTCGGGGTATCCCTCGCTTGAGGATGACCGTGAGAGGGTTCTCCGCCTTTTTCTGGATGGGTTCCAGGGGCATCCCTGTGGAATCAGAGATGAGACGAAGGATCCCTTGGAAGGAGGAAGGGCCTTCCTCCATCCCTGTGCCAACGGATGACTCATCATCCCCAGGATGACAGTGAAGCCCGGTGACATCCGAGTCTGAAGAGTCTGGGTACAGCGGCCTGCTGCCCAAATCACCCTCAACCCCGAGGAGGCGTCCAGGGTGACCATGACTGACAGACGCGGGAAGCACGGTATCTGGTCGGTCCTCTTTGGAAGGGCCCTCCCACAGGCTGCTTAGGCGGTGGCTCCACTACTATTGGTGTAGAGACTGGAATAGGCTGAACTGGAGGACAGGCCTGCCCCGCAGGTGGGGAACTGAGAGAGCTTGGGTTCGAGGGGGTCAGCTTCAGCCTAGGAGGCGAGAGCCAAGTAATGGCCGGGGTAGGCGGCAGAGCCAGTTTCTGCTCAGACAAAATCAGCTGTTGCCACATAAGGTCCTCATACTGCCGACGGAGTTTCTGTCGGAGCCTCTCCTCCTCCGAGGAGGATGAGGACGACCTGTGGCGTCACCTCTTTTGGGAGCACTTGTGGCTCTTCCTTGGTCGATCGACCGAGGGGGTTCTAGACCTTGACCGAGATCGGGCAGGCCGACTTGGTCATTCAGGAGACACCAGAGGGATCGGTGAAACCCGAGGGTCCAGAACTGGGACCTTGATGGGGACACCAGCGGGCTAGGTCTCCTCATCGGGGAACACAAGGACCGGAGTCCTCTGCAAAGAGTCGTCGGCCACGGCCGGCGACAGAGGATCGATTGAATCAAGAACAATCTCGACCTCATCGGCCACATCCTCGGACGTCTGGCTAGATGGAAGATCCATGAAGCTTGCGGCCGAGGAAGCGATCTCGACTGAGGTCGAGACCGCATGCTTCTGGGACTGAGATCTCTCGGTCCCAAGAGCGCCTCGCTGAGACGTAAGATGTGCCAGGTTCCTTGTCTCTTACAAGATTGGGAGGAGTGCGAGCCCACGGGCACCTCACCCGGGTGGGGAGAGACTGGCACAGCTCCTTAAGGAACCTGTGAAGGTGGAGCCAGGTTGAGTGGAGCGAAGAGTTCTGATTAGGCGAGAGCGTGAGCTTCTTCTTCGAACACCTTCATGCTCCAGCTGTGGCAGAAACTGCGCCGTGAAACCGCCCACCTCAGCTTACTTGGACTTCCTAGAGGATTCCTTTCTCTGGTCTCCCCAACTTCAAATGTGCCAGGCAGTTGTCCAGGACATTGGGATGGAAGGCCAAGCAATAGCTGCAGGACGAGGTGTCATGGCCGACACCTAGGCAGTAGACGCATGTGAGATGGGGATCGGTGCACAACATCTTCTGGACGCAAGGACACCGTGAAATTCTGGAGAAGATTTCTCCATGATCGAGAATGCAAAGGTGATCGCTTAACTCGAACAAGTTTTAATTTTGAAACCGAGTTTTGAAAGCCAGGGCCTACTAAATGCATGAGCAACAAGGAGGCAACCTGTATCTTCCAGCAGAAAGGAAGATCTAAGGCCATGGGGCGGAGCCGAGGTATATACTATCCGGGTGGGTGGGAGGAGCCAGCTTCAAGACTTCCGGCAAGATTTAAAGGTGAAAGGGACATGCCAATAAGTGGGGATGAACAACATATCCACGATCCTAAAAGTTAAAGTTTCACAATATTTACAGAAAAGGAAATGGATGAAGCAGCATGTATATAGAGAATAATGGATGGGGAAGGGTTTGATATGAAAATTTAATGCACACCGAGTTGTGGGATGCTACATAAACCCCAAGGGCGAAGCCCGAGGGGTTTATCAAAGCATCCCACAACGAGGGTGTGCAGTAAATTCACATATGAAACACCCTCCCCATCTTTTATATTTTATAACAACAGGCCAGCAATTTTTCTCCAGCAGTTTGTGAGACTGTTTGGCCCCGCCCACATACAGAATGTTGGCCAATGAGGCAGCAGCATAGTTTGACTGGCATGGCTCATGAATGTCTGGAAAATATCAACCTGGTCAGTACATTGAGAGAAATTGCTGACCAGTTATTATAATACATATAATGTACACCAGGACCGAGAGATCATGGAGTGCAGCTTAAATAAATAATGCAATAAATATGGAGAGGTAGACAATGAGAGCAGCAAGTAATCAGTAGTAGTCAGCATGACTCAGCTGGTAGCATATCTGCCTCTGGGCCAGAAGGTTGTGGTTCTAGTCCCACACGGTATTGGGTTCATAACTAAAATGCTGGCACCCAAGTGCAGTATTTGGGGGGTACTGTACTGTTGGGGTGTGCTGTCCTTCAGATGAGACGTTAAACCAAGGTCCCTTCTGCCCATCCTGGTGATGTCTTGGTGGCTGTCCAGGTGGAAGTAAAAGGACCCAAGGCACTCTTCGCAAAGAGTAGTGGACGTTCCAGGTTTCCTGGCCAATATTCCCCTTCCCATAAAAGTAGTTCATGCAATTGTCCAAGGCTGTGTGTGGGACTTGATGTGCGATATGGCTGCCACTACACATGCAGTCATTTCACTACCAGTCTAGCATTGCTTGTAAAGGGCTTTGGGATACAATGTGCATGAAAATTGCTATACAAATGCTGATGCTTCCTCTTCTTCTAATAATTCATATAAGGTGCTCCAAGTGAGCAACAGGTCAGTGATTGCAGTTGCAAGGCACTGATATCCAAGAGAAGGATTTGAGCCTCTTTTTGAACTGTATAAGGGTAGGCCAGGTAAGAATCTCTTGGGGTAGAGAGTTCCAGAGTGGGAGCTATGAAGGTGAATTATCTCCTTCTAACCGTGAACTGAACCCTTGTATCTGTAATATCCAGCAAAGGGCAGGCAGCAGATCTCAGGGGCCTTGCATGCTGTTTATGCTGTGTTTTTCTAGTGAGACTGGGAGGAGTAGTGGGTTTCAGAAGCTTAAATGTTAAACAGTACAGGGGATAGCGCAGTCTAGCTTCAAAAGAGGGTCACCCCAATGATGCTAGCACTCCACAGTGGTGGTCTTTGAAGTGGGCACCTGCTGCAAAATGCCCTGTTCTGTTATAGAGAATCTTTAGTCTGGACAAAACAGATTTGCAGGCAGACTGTCGGTGCACCATAGCAAAGAATTGGCACGACGGTGCTGTTAGCAACTGCTAGGTGAGCAGCAATAGATAGATAAGGGGCAAGCCTGTAAAGGAGGCCAAGCTTCTGGTGAAGAGTTTTGGCCAAGACATCCGTAAGAGGTTCAAAGGACATATTTTGGTCTAACACAACCCCATGGTATTTAAATGACTGCATCACTTCAACACTGACACCATTAATGGTGGTTAGATTAAGAAGGTGGTGTCTCTCTGGTCCAGGTTTCCTGTGACCAAATAGCATGGCTTTGTTTTTGCTATTTTGCATTTAGTACAAGTTTGTTATTTTGGAACCAATTCTCAAGAAGAAGATGCTGTCTCCCAAGTGGTTGTTGATCCAGTTTAAATCTGCCGAGGATCTATATAAGAAAAGCGTCATCCACATACAGCTGTACTGTGGCCCTCACTATAGTTGAGGGGCATGACAGTTATAAACAGAGAAGAGAGGAGTGGGCCATGGACAGAGCCTTGGGGTATCCCATCCATTATTGAACTAAAGGCAGAGGTGCTGCCCTGCCACTTTACTCTCTGCTTCCGTCCAGATAAGTAATTTTTGAACCAGAAGCAGGAGAGGTTGTCCAGGTTAATGCCCCTTAATTTAGATAAAAGAAGGTAATGGTTGACCAAGTCCAATAACGTTGTCATGTTGACAAAGATCGTTCCAGTAGCCATGCCTAGATCCACTGCATTGAGAATGTCAGGGGTAACTCTCGCTGTATATGTGCCATGTTTCTTGAGAAAACCATGCCTGACATTGGTTAGAGAGTTGTTGCGCTCCAGGAAGGCTTGGGATTGGTCATCCAACAGCTTCACCTGGACTTTAGCAGCTGTGCAGAGCAGACGGCTTGGTCTGTAGTTTTCTATCAGGTCTCTTTGCCCCCCCCCTTCATGAACAGAGGCCACAAGTACCACTTTCCATTTCTCAGGGATAGTGCCCAAAAGGAGAGATTTATTAATAAGGTGCATGATAAGGGTGGCAATTACGGGTGCAACAATTCTAAGGAACTTAGGATCCAGGGCATCAAATCCAGGAAAGCCATCACCTCTTTTTGCCTTTGATAAGCTTAAATACTTCATTTCTGGTTACTAACTTAAAGTGGAACCTAGGTTGGGGTGCTGGGACAGGTGACTGATAAGAAGGTAGGGAGCTATCGGAAGTGACTCTTGAGGGAGTCTTAAACCTGTCTAGGTCTACAAAGAAGTAATTAAAGCCACTGACTTGTCTATTAGTGAACATTTCCCCAGAGGAACAGTTGGACCTACCTTTGAGTAGCAGGTTAATTTGGGACCAGAAATTCCTTGGGTTTGACAGACTTCTAATCTGCAGGGACTTGAGGATGGTCCATTTAGCACTCTTAAGACCATTTTTACAGGCATTTCTTAGGTTTCTATAGGTATGCCCATGGGATGAATGGCCAAACTTCTTAAATTGCTCCCAAGCCTTATCACAAAGTCTCATGGTTTTCCTATGGTCATTGATCCATTTGGCACACAGACCTTTGGCCCTGTGCCATTTTATGGGGGTTTGTTTGTTGGCTACACTGTTAAAGTTATTTATGAGGTAGTCTAGGGCCTGGTCCACATCTGGGAGGTCTATTACTGGTCTCCAATTTATTGTTGTTAGGCCACTGATAAAAACAGTCTCATCAAAGTGAGCTCGTCTCTGAATTCTATAATTGGGTGGGGGGGGGTGAAGGTTATTTTCAAATACAATACACAGGCAAGTGGTCACTGAATCAATCAGGAAGGATCCAAGCAGTTTTGATTCTGTCTGCTCTTATTGACAAGGACCCAGTCAAGAGCGTATGGTTCCCTGATTTACAATTCAGTCTGGTGGGTTCCTCAATTAACTGAACAAGATGGACATCTGTGAGAGAAGACTTGAACCCTTTCTGATTCAAGGTTAAGCCAATTTAGATTAGTCACTACAGACTATAATTTCCTTATGGGACATGTCAGCTAGGCAGGTAGTGAGGGAGGTTAGTGCTTGGGCAGCACTGTTCGGGGGATGATATATGCATCCAATGCACAGAAACTTTACCAGACTTAGAGTAATGGATGTAAATATTGACTCACCTAGGAGTCGGCACATCAGTTTCCTATTGCTGAGAGGACGGAGTGGATGCAGGGGAGGACACCACCCCCTTTTCTTATGAGTCGGTCCCTCCTAAAGACTGTATATCCAGGTATGTCAATCTCATGGGATTGAACACTTGGTTTAGCCAGGTTTCAGAGATGCCAATAATGTCATGGATATAGTGTAGGGACCAAGCTTCTAGCTCATGTACCTTAGGATGCACGCTGTTAATATTCATGTGCACAGTTTTCAGCTCTTTGTGTTTGACCAGACATGGACAGTTGGAGAGAACACCCTGGAGTTAACACTGGTGGGGCTAGAATTCAGTTCCATATCCTCTGACAGTAATAGGTTACTGAAGCACAGGAACCAGGGGTGTAACCATAGGTTTAGAGGCCTGATGGACATACAGTACTGCATAATACCTGCTGTAAGTTTGTAGCAGGTACCATTTTTGTAGAGGACACAGAGGATAACAGAAACCAAGGTATTTTCCTTTGTCCCTGTGAGATGCCTACAATTGGACAGGGAATCTACCTTACCATTTAGACAGAAGGTAATTAAAATAAAAGATCACAACAAAGGAATAGCACAATGTATCCAGACGCTAGAGCAACTCTAAGTGGAACCATGTTGGATAAAGAATAGATTAGGCCTTTTAGCTGATAACAGAAAACAGGGTTGAGTGACCGAAGAAAGTTTTGCCCACCCTAGAGTATGACATTAGAAGCAGCAGGTTCAAAATATAACAAACATGCTTACCCTAGATAGGGCGTTAGAGCTATCTATGTATCAGGCAGCATTGGCACAATTATGTTAGTAGCAACGTCTGGGTTAAAATTGCTGTTACATGCTTATCCTGAATAAGGAATTTGGCTAGCTCCAGTAAAAGCTAAAAATACAAAGACTAACCCAAAAGACCGTCAATTTCGAGTTCACAGCCTACATAAGCATATGTTAATAAGGCTGCTGCAGCATATATAGATACAGAATAGCAAACACAATTTAAGTTAAGGAAAGATAACTGGTTATGCTCCAGTAATACTAGTAGTGTAATGCAACTAGCTTCACAAGCAGTGTATGGCAGTTTTAAATACATGGACAGAAAATAACCATAAACAGGCTGGCCCTAGAAAGGGTGTATGGCTAACACCACTGGAACAGCAGATAAATTGTCACTAGGTTCGATAGTACAGTATGGCTAACACAATGTGTACAGGAAGTGGTTACCTTAGGAATGTTACATGCGCCACACTGCAAGTGGAGTTTACAGATGAACTGAATGGAGTGACCGCCTGAATGACTGCCAATGGACTCCGGCAGACTCAAGGCAAATAAACTGTGCTAATCCTTGGCATGTGGTCCTTTGCATGGGGGGCCATTTGGCAGTACTAACCTGATATACACTGGAAAGAGACCTACGCCCCTCCGAGCGCAAACAGCCTCCTGATAGGAGCACAGGCTGTTCAGGGAGACTGGCACCAACTTTGAAAGTCCTCAGGCAGTTCTTTGTTCCGATGGACCATGGGGGTACAGGCAGAAGCAGCAGCCCTCGTGGACCCTTGAAGCACCAGAGGTAGAAGAAAGCCGAGTTGGGGATCACCGACTCAGTCAAGTTAAAAAGTCACTTTTGGTGGTCCAGTACCTGGAACACCTCCAAACATAAAGAGCCTCCTGATAGAAGCGCAGGCCTGTTCAGGGGAGACTGATTTTTAAATTTGAGAATCCCCAGGTAGTTCTTTGTTCCAAAAAGATGGTTAGAGAGCTATGGGTAGAAGCAGCAGCCCTTAAGCACTTACAGCTCCAGCAGCGGACGAAAGCCAAGTCAGAGATCGCTGACTCAGTCAAGTTTTTTTTTTTTAAATACTTGGTGTCATTTCAAGTTATGCAACTTACAGAAATACATATCCATTGTATTATAGTACACCATCATTGTAACAGAGATTACATTTTATCTGGAGGAGAATCCCCCATGTATAAGCATTAATACATTCTCAGTTGATGAATGAAATTTAAACAGTAATTCAAACATAAACAAAACTATGAAGAACTATACAACATTTGGGCTAAGAAATAAATAACAAAGGTTTTCTAGTTAAAATTAGGGTTGAGCAATGTTGAGTCAGATAGTAAGTTTGATAGACAGCAGTACACTGTGAGAGAAGCGAATAGGTAAGGCTAGCTGCCAGCAAGGGGCAGGGTAGACATTAAACTATATTTAAATTTAAGATTGGGAATGTATCCCTGAAAAGTGTAAAAGGCGCAGTTGACTGTTATAAATTATTTATATAATTTGTTGGTGTAGTTTCCCACTGAGTTCATCTATGAACAAAAATTTGTTTTGTTTTGTAGGGAAAATGATAGCTGTTCATTTGATTGTATTTGTAGCATAAGCTCTTTCCAGTTCTCCATGGAAGGTGGGTCTTCCTGGAGCCATTTCTTTGTTATAGCTTTATATGCTGTGCATAGGCAAATCATCCACAGGTGTAGGGAATTTTTACCCTGGATTGTTTGTGGGGGGATACCTAGTAGAAGGTGGTATGAAGAAAGGGGCTGAGAAATATCAAACATGATTGTCAGCTGATGGGTAATGGACGTGCAGAAATGTGAAGACTTGGGGCACTCATAGAAGACATGGGCCTGGGAGGCAACCTGAGCACCACATCCCCTCCAACATGAGGCAGGGGCACCTGGTGTTCTTTTGGCTGCAAGAGCAGGCACAAGAAAAAATCTGGCCCCTACCTTCCAGACAAATTCCCTCCAGGAAGGTGAGGAGGTAGATGACCAGGCCCTTCCCCACTCCCTGAGCTAATCTCCCTCTCCCAGTCTCAGATCCAACTCCCTCTCCCAGTTTGCCCTGGGCTGGTCAGTCATATGGGGTATCAGTTGTATCAGTGATTTATAGATTATGGAGATGGCTTTCTCTCCTGTAACTGAACTCCAGATCTTAACATAGGGGGTAGTGTCAACAAACACCTGTGTTCTATTGCTCTCCAACCTTAGCTGTTTATTGACAAAATCCCTCAGTTGGTAGTACTATAACCTGTCCCCCCTCCTTCCATCCAAAGGCCACCTGGGCTTCCTCAAAGGAAAGCAATGTATCTCCTCGAAGCAGCTGCCATGGAGCCATGAAGCCCCGTGTAGCTTGCAGTGTAAACCAGGGGTCATGTTGAGGAGGGGTAAACTGTGGGTTTGTTATGAACCATCTATATTTCCAAAAATGTGGATGGAGGGTTTTGTTTTGTATGCCCCTTCTTCAACACTCCAGAATGACTGAGCAAACCTTGGGCAGGGTACGCATTGGAGTAAGTATAGTAAACAAGGGAGGACATTCATCTTGAGAGCCAGAGTTCGTATATGAAAGGAAAGGGGGACAATACTTCAGCGTCTCATATCTGCTTTCAGCGTGGTAAGTAGGGGAGAGTAGTTGAGTTCAAAAAGCTGGGTTAAGTCCCTGAGTTTAATTCCTAGGTATTTGAGTGATGTTAAGTCCCACTTCATGTTGAATGTGGACCGAGTTTCCGGGGAGGGAATGTATCCAAGAGGCAATGTTTCCATCTTGTGTGCATTTATGGTGTATCCAGATAATTCCGAGAAAAGGGATAGTTTCTGGAAAAGGGCTGGGAGGGAAGAGTCTGGGTTGTATAGATAAATTAAAATATCATAAGCAAAGAGCGCAAGTTTGTGCTCAGTGTTGGCAAGATGGATGCCTTGTATGTCAGATGCCAAATGAATATATTGGGCCAGGGGTTCTATACAGAAAGTGAAAAGTAGTGGGGAGAGTGGGCATCCCTGAGGGGTGCCCCTCTATAGGGGGAAGCTTTGGGAAATGTGACCGTTGACTTAAATGTATCCTCTTGGAGAGTTATAAAATCTGAGGATGAGGTCTATGAACTGTGGGGGGAACCCAAAAGAGGTAAGGACCCCACACAAAAATGACCAAGAGACTTTATCGAAAGCCTTTTTGGCATCTAATCTCAGTAGCAAGGCCGGGTGGTTTTCGTTCTGCATATGATCTATTAACTAGACTGTTCTGCGGATGTTATCTTGGGCCTGTCTACCCGGTATGAAGCCACATTGGTCCATGTGGATTATCCTAGGGGCCAGTTGTTTAAGTCGACGGGCTAGGACAGATGAGAGGATTTTATAGTCTGTATTGAGGACTGATATGGGTCTGTAGGAAGGTCACAGGGTGGGGTCCTAGCCTGGCTTCGGGATCACCAACACGATGGCATAGTTCCAGGATGGGGGGACTGTTCCAGTGGCAGAGGTGACATATGTAAACAAATGGTGCAATAAACGGGTAACCGTTTTCTTGTCGGTTTTGTAGCACTCTCGGGTAGTCCGCCAAGCCAGGACATTTGCCTGTTTTCAGGAGACCTATCTCCATTTCTATATCTGTGACAGCTATGGGAAGTCGCAGAGCCCTCTGGTTTTCCGATAGGGTTGGGAGGTGCAGGTCGGACAGAAAGGAGGATATATCTTGCTCCAGTACTTGATGAGGTATGGAGTAGAGTTGGGTATAGTATTTTAAAAAGGCGCCAGTAATGCCCGACATTGAGTTTTGCATCTTATTAGAAAGGGGGTCCTTAACTTTTATAATAGTGGCCTTAGCTCTCTGTGCACGTAGTCTCCCCCGCCAGCAGTCTTAGGGACCTTGGGCCACCGTCATAGAATTTTTGTCGGCAAAAACATAGTTTCTGTTCAATATGGTAATCTAATATATTATTCAACTCCTTTTTGAACTTGGTTAATTCCATGGCCCGTTTTTTACATATCTTAAGACTCTGCTGGTCTTCTAGGTCCCTAATCCGCCTTGCAAGTGAGACCCTGTGCGCTTCTCAGTTTTTTCCTGTGAGCAGATATCTGTATCAACCTCCCCCTAACTATAGCTTTTGTAGTGTCCCAAATTATGGCCAGGTTTGTATCGGAGGTGTCATTCTCGGACCAGGCCTGTTGTATTGTAGCAGTGATTTGTTCTATAACTTCCTTGTCCTTTAACAAGGACAAGTTTAATCTCCAAAATGTTTTTTTTTTTTTTTTAAATGTTTTAGTTGGATGGATAGACAGACAGGAGCATGGTCCGACAATACAAAGACCCCCAGCCATGATTTGACTGACAGCCCCAGGTGTTCTCGTGTGGTCATTAGGTAATCCAAACAGGAATATGAGGTGTGGGCCTGAGAGTAAAACGTATGTTTTTGGGAGCCCCATTTGTAAACCTCCATGTATCCTCATACCCAAGTTCCCTTAACAGTTTGGCTAGTTCTCTGGCTGTCTTTTTGACTTTGCCTGGTTTTGCACTATCCTGCACCCCATCACTGGGAGGGTCAGGTTTAGGTCTCCTCCACAAACCACCTGCCCCTCCGCCCCGTGTGCCAGTTGGAGCAAAAAGGAGTGGTAGAAAGCCAATTCTGTATTTGGGGGACAGTATACAGAAACCAGGGTTATCATTTGGCCATTTAGGATACCCTTTACCATTGAGAACCTTCCCTCCTTATCAACTTATGGCCATTTAGGATACTCTTTACCATTGAGAACCTTCCCTCCTTATCAACTATTTGGTCTTTAACCTTGAATGGAATCCTATGTAGGATTAAAACCAATGTCTCTCTTCGTCGACCCCCTCCATAGGAGGATGCAATCACATGGGAAAAGCCCATGCGTTCAAATTTTTTATGTTCTGCCGTCGAAAGGTGGGTCTCCTGCAATAGCAGGATCTCTGCACCAGAACGGCGTAGCATGGCAAGAATCTTACTTCGTTTAACTGGGTTTGAGAACCCATGTACATTGTACATACATATTGTATATGTGAGAGCCATCATTATATAGAAAGAAATATAGGCAGAAGCTGAACTAAGTTTGGGATTATAAAGCAGGCTCTCACAGTGTAATTATATAGCTCCTTCAGCCCAACACACCGAATATAGCTTATTTCTATTTGCAGAAAAAACTGTAGCCCAAGAAATAATTGAAAACTATGTGCCAACATGGCTAACTGGAACCTTAACAGAAACAAAAAACTCACTTCCAAGGTAGGAGGCCAGAGCCAGTGGCTGGCCCCTTTGTCTTCCCTACATAGGGAAGGAGGAAGAGGAATTTTGCACTCCCATTTCTGGAAGACCTCCTGGAGCTGGATGGGTGATTAGCTCCTGTTTAAAAGTGGATCATCATGGGCGTAAGCAGAAACAATAACAGGATTCATCCTAAGCTCTCCATCCAACTAGCATATATATTCAGTTATTTGGTCTAGAATAAAAGCTGCTTATAGTAAAAACAAATCAAACATATTCATAGATTGAAATACTCATAACAGATTGAGAGAAACCAAGGCTTACACTTCTCCTATCCTTGTGAGATGATTAGGGAAAACCTGGTTGGGGAGGGATCCCTTATTTGTGGTGCCACCAGGATCTTGACTCAAGTCATCTTAAAGTTCAGAGATCTTTGACAGATATTAGAGGGAGTTAGTTTAGAATGTGTTAGATGGGAAATCAACAGTGCAGATCTTGGTGAGCAACAGGAATTAAAGGGGGGGGTGAATAATGCCCCACCTGACTCAGAACGAGAAAGGAGTTTCTTTGGTCGCAGAGGTGAAGTATTCTACTTTGCCGGGGCCAGAGGCAGAGTACTCCCCTCCCGAGTTCCTCTCCATGCGGCCGTCGTGTCATCGTGAGTCCAGTTCCGCTGGAAACACAAGAATCCTAGAGAAAGTCACAAAATGCACAGGCCAATTCGGACATGGAGAGGGAGTTACTCTGAGCAAAAAGAAGGAACACAGCAGATTTTTAATTGTACCTTCAGGCTGGTTTTAGCTTGGCAAGGGATTTCTTCTTGATGAGAAGCTGGAGCTGTTGAAATGCCTCTGCTGGTGACATCAAATTCTGGCCGGGCCACTTCCTGTTCGTCGTTCTCTGCCACTCTGGTTCCCATCTCCCTGCTTTCTGGTTCCTAATCTCTAGTGCTGGTAGGCCTCTATCTCTCAGTGACTGCAGGGCTTCCACCACTGTTGAATACATTTTGACTCCATCGTCCCAGAACACGCAAAGTTTTGCCGGGTGAGGGGTGTGGAATCTAATCGCTTTCTCTCTCCAACACTTTCAGTATTGACAGGTATCTTAGGCACTGGTTTTGAATCTGCTGCGGGTAATCATGATCGAGAAAGGGTCTATTAGTAAGGTAGATGTCTTTTTTTAACCCATGCACGGCGCAACAGATCCTCCTTGGTGCGGTATGAGTTAAGTTTAAACACAGTTGATCGAGGGCGAGCCGCTGGATCACTGAGTTTGACTTGCAGCGATTGGTGAGCCCTTTCTATCTGCAGGTTGTACGTGTCGGGTAGCTCTAATACATCTTTAAGCAGGTTTTCTAGGAATGGATCCATTGGGAGGATTTCCATTCCCTCTGGGAGGCCATATAGGCGCAGATTTTGGAGTACTCTGACCAGCCCTCAAATCCAAAGCACACTTCAGTTGGAGCTTTCCGTGTGTACTAGGATGGACTCAACAATCTGGGAGAGTTGGGCGTGCTATCTTCCGGCAGAGACTCTTCTTCCATATGATCCAGTTGACTTTCCATGGTAGAGAGTTGCTGTTGTATAGTTTGGAAATCCTTCTTTTTCTCTTGTCTAGACTGTTTAATCTCCCGCAGCAAGGTTTCAAAACAGCTGTGGAAGAGCTGCCCAGATTCCCCATCCATATCGTATTCTGCCATGCGGGTGCTAGCTGAGGAGGACGATCTGCTCATCGGCTTTTCTAGCAATCCATAGCCATCTGTTGTCTGTGAGTGTCCTCCGGGTCGTTGTTTGCCTTTATTCTTCTCCTCGTGTACTCCTCCTGAGTTTCTAGGAATTTTGGTATGAATTTGAGTAGATCTGGAGGAGTTTTTTAGAATTGGGTTTGAAGAGCTTCTGTCTATGCTGCTAGGAGCTCCGTGACGTCACCGGAAGTGACTCAGTCAAGTTTTAAAGTCACTTTTGGTGGTCCAGTGCTAGGAACGGCCCCTACGGGTGTAAACAGCCTCCTGATAGGAGTACAGGCTGTTCAGGAAGATTGGCACCAAATTTGAAGGACCCCAGGCAGTTCTTTGTTCCGATGACTGTTGGGGGTGGGGTGGGGGCTACAAGTAGAAGCAGCAGCCCTTGTGGCTCTTTGCAGCTCCAGCGGTGGATGAAACCTGGAGCGGTACTTACGAACCATACAGGCGGATGGCACCAGACACGAAGCCGGAGGCTGCCAAAGCTCCAATGCAGGACCTAGAATAGCCTCCACCACTGGGAAGGCAACCCCTAGGAAATCATCCTAGTTGAGGAGTTCCATCAGGGGCTATTTGGCCTGCTTCTGAACCGGCTCCAGGGGAATCTCCATGGACTCAGAGATGAGACAGAGCAAAGCCCCGAAGGAGACCAGACCATGGTCGGCAGTGAGCTCTTCAGTCAAATCACGATCAAAGCCCGGGGTCCTAGAGGAGTGCATAGAAGACCCATCGGGTCCGATGGTTCTCAAACATAGCCTTGTCCCTTTTCCCATGGACCACCCTGACCTCTGAGTGAGTGATCTGAATGGACAACTAGGCAGGAAGACTGCTAATAGGGCGGAGCAGTCTTAGATGGCTCCATGCAAAACTGCTTGGACATTTCACCAGCATTGGTGGAAAAGCTGGCATAGGCTGGACGGGACGGGGCAGGACCAGACTGGGCCACACCGGAGGGAACCACAGGAGTGCCAACCACCCATTGGTGCCACATCAGCTCCTCGTAGCTCCAGACCAACCTGTGGCAGAGCTTCTCATTGTCCGAGGACAACATACGAACATACATACGAAGAAGCCATCAGAAGAAGGCCATTTGGTCTATCAAGTCTGTTCGTATTGCAGGGTCCACAGCTTTAGCTAATGTCCCTGCCCTCCCTCCCCACTCCTCCCATCTTCCCTACCCACGATTCTTACCTTCCCATATGCCTATCCCAGCCTCTCTTGAAGCTGCCCACCGTCTTCAACGAGATGACCTCTTCCGGCAGCGCATTCCAAGTGTCCACCACCCTCTCTGTGAAGAAGTGCTTCCTGACCTCCCTCCTAAACCTTCCACCCTCCAGCTTAAGACTGTGCCCCCTTGTGACATGGTTGCCACTCAGCTTAAAGAGACTCTCCTTATCAACCTTATTTATCCCTTTCAAGTACTTGAATGTCCCAATCATGTCCTCTCTCTCTCTCCTGTCTTCCACCAGGGAGTACAAGTTCAGTGCCCTCAACCTCTCCTCGTATGCCTTGCCCTGCTGACCGGCTATCATCTTTGTAGCCCTCCTCTGTACCTTCTCCAGCAGGTTAATGTCCTTTTTGAGGTGTGGGCACCAGTACTGAACTCCATTCTCTAGATGCGGCCTTACCAGTGACCTGTACAAGGGCAGTATAACCTCCTCTTTCCTACTACTGATCCCCCTAGCTATGCATTCCAGCATCTTGTTTGCCTTTGCTGCTGCTTTCTTGCACTGCGTGAAGTGCTTCAAGTCACTAGTGATCATCACTCCCAGGTCCTTCTCCTCCTCTGATCAGATACTCTGACTCCACCCAGGTAATACTCTGTCCTGGGATTCTTGGCTCCAATATGCATAACTTTGCATTTCTTGGCATTGAATCCAAGCTGCTAGATCCTGGACCACCTCCCCAGCTTTTCCAGATCTTCCTGTTGGTCCCTTATTCCTTCAGCTGTGTCCACTCTCCCACAGAGCTTGGTGTCATCTGTGAATAGGCACATTTTGCCTTTAATGCCATCCCCAATGTCACTGATGAAGACATTGAACAACACCGGCCCCAGCACAGAGCCCTGTGGGACCCCACTGGTTACCTCTCTGGTGCCAGATAACTCTCCCCCACCACCACCCTCTGGGTTCTGTCCCTCAGCCAGTTTTCCACCCATCTGACCATCTTTTCCCCAACTCCAAGAATCCTCCAACTTCCTGATCAACCTTTTGTGGGGCACAGAGTCAAAGGCCTAGCTGAAATCAAAATAACGGATGTCTACCGCTTGGCCCCTGTCTACTGTCTTAGTGACACAGTCAAAGAAGTCAATCAGATTTGTTTGACATGATCTATCCCCTATGAACCCATGCTGTCTCTCATCCTGGAGACCATGTTCCTCTAGATATTCCACCAACCTTTCCCATAGTATGGTGTCCATCAGCTTGCCCACAATGGAGGTCAGACTGACTGGTCTGTAATTCCCTGGATCATCCTTGGGTCCACTTTTGTGAAGAGGACTACATGTGCTATTCTCCAGTCCTGTGGTACCACGCCTGATTCTAGAGAACTATTAAATAGGTCTGCTAGCAGCCCTGTCAGCTCCTCAGCCAGTTCCTTTAGTACCCTTGGATGCACTCTGTCTGGGCCTGGTGATTTGTCCACTTTCAATGCCAGCAGACCCTCCCTCACTCTATCCCCCTCTATCACTATGTCTGTGTCCTCCCCCCAGCTCCTCTTTTCCCTCCTGAAGGCACTGGTCTGTCCTTCTCCCTGGTGAAGACAGAAGTATTCATTTAGTATCTCTGCTTTTCCTCCATCATCCTCCACTCACTCCACACCTTTCTTAAGCCTAACAATCCCTTCCTTCTTGTCCCTTTTCTCACTTATATAGTGAAAGAAAGCCTTCTCCCCCTTCTTAATTCCTTCAGCTGTTTGAAGCTCCTTCTGTGCCTTTGCTCGCTGGACTTCCTTACTTGCCTCACTAGCCAACCTTAGGTAATTGTCCCTATCCACCTCTCTCTTGGTCTTCCTGAATTTTCTATAGGCCAACCTCTTTTCCCTTACTGCCTTGGCAACCCCAGGACTGAACCAGCTGGGCGCTTTGGCCCTTGTGTTCTTCCCCTTGAGCCTAACACACTCATCTGTGGCAACCAGTATTCCTTCCTTAAAGAGGAGACTTGACAGCACCTTCTGGTCAAAGGTTGAGCACAGGAATGCCCAGATTCCCCAAGACAGCAATCTTGACCGAGACCGGGTCCTCGACCTGGACCTCAACCGGCAACAAGTGTGTCAACAGTGAGGAGATGCGGGAGGAGAGAGGCAGTATGGCACAGTGATTTAAGGCTCTGAGCTGCAAACCTGGGTTTGAATCCCACAGCCCCCACTTGCATACAGTGAGACCCTGAGCAAGTCACTTAACTTTCTTGTGCTCCCAGGTTGCACCTGGAAACAAGCTTCGGCTTAGTGTGCCTCTCCTGGTTAAACAATTTCTCCTTTCCCCTAGGAGGGGCCATGTACTTGACACGGACCAGGTCCTGATGCGGAACCCCCAAAGGGTTAATCTCTTGGGAGGCAACAGCCTGATTGGGTGGCTTCTCCTGCCCCTTCTGAGAGAGGGCCAAAAGAACTGGAGTCCTAGAGAACGAATCATGCTTGATCTCTTCCGACAAGGGGTCAACCAGGTCAAGAAAGATCTCAACTGGCTGGGTGGCCCGCATCTCAGACAACAAGGCTGACAGGATTACCGTGGAGCCAGCGGCCTGCCCTTCGACCCAAGGAAGATCAGACGAAGCTGAGAGCTCAACAGTCATCAAGTGGTCAAAGGAGTTGCGGGAACAGGAAGAGCATGCCCTTTCCCTGTCCCACGACCTCCCTCGGGTCTGTTTAGACTTTTTGGACCTATCCCCTCAGGAAGGGCCCTCCCCCTCAAGGGTTTGAAGAGACTGTCACATGTCCATGAACAAGCACATGAACAAACCCCAACACTGATGCTCATCGAGAGCAACATGGGTGCCAAGGACGAGACTGCCATGACCTGAGCCACTGCTTCCTCAAATGCTGCAGCTGGGAGGCCAAACCCACTGCTGCCAAAACTACTTTGTAGGCATCCTTGGAATGGACCAGGAGATTTCAATTGTACAAGCAGCCTAGAGGAGGCAAACATACCAGTCCTCAAGAGGAAGGAAGCAGTGACTTGCAAAGTCTGCACTGAGATCGTGCCCCCCACCCCGGGGCAGTAAATGCACAAGGCATGCAGGTTGGTATGTGACATTTTCTGACTGCACACGACGCACCTTTTAAAACTTGGTCCGGTTCTAGGTCCATCGTGCTCCATCGTAGAAAGAAAAATCGTAAAATAATGTGAAGAAATCACTTGAAAACGAATGAGGAAAACTGTCCTACATCACGCAAAGGGAGCTGTGAAGGAGAAGACGACATTCTGGCTAGAATTAAAGGGAAAGGAAGACTTCCTAAGTGTGGATAGTGCACCATATCTTCTTCCCTAGAATAAGAAATATATTACAAAGAAAAAATTCCCCATTATCCATTAGTGATCCTGGTTCCTAGCTACTGGAGACACATTGGCTATGGGAAGCTCAGGCTAGCCAAGTTGGCCAGCTGTCTCAACTGGTAGAGCACCAGGATGTATTGCTGGGCCCTGGGTTCCTTTTCTAGGTAGGCTGCACTGTTTTTTCCCTGGACCCTCCATTCCCCATCCAACAATCAGAGCCACTGCTGCTGTGCCAGTTTTCTCACCAGGAGGAGACTTGAGTGATGTCCTCATAGCACATCCAATGCTGCTCCTCAGCTGGCAAGCAGAAGATGCATGGAAGACAGCAAGCCTGCACACTCCCCCATCCCCAGGAGCCAAGCCCTTCACCCGAGTGATGCACTAGGCGTCGGAGTCTAGGGCTCACATGTGAACCCCAGCCTTCCTTATGGCAATTCCAAATGTCCTGTCCCACTGCGACATTAGTCAGCCTCACTTATTTATTTTCCTGCACAATTTGTATTTGGAGTGTTTAGTAGTGGTTAATACTATAGCAGCACTTTCTCATCACCTAACTAAATACTACCTTCTCATGGAGCCACCACTGCATGACAGGCCCTTAAATAACTGCCTCTTTACTTGTGCCCTCAAGCCTGAGACATCAGGTGCAGAGGTCAGCAGAATGGCTGATGGAGAGCATCTCTTCTGTGGAGAAGGTTGAGCATTGCATGGCTCTTAAGAAATTCCTGTTGGAGGCTTGGTGGTGGTACGATCGGTGAAGGGTGACCACACACCACCATGTGCCACCAGTGACCATGCACGCATACGCGCGTGCACACACATACATACACATAGAATGCACAAGCTGGGGGGGGACAAAAAGGGGGAAATCAGTGCACCATGAAACATAATGTTGGCACAGACCCCCACATCACCCCATTCTATGTCATTCTGTGCTCCTCCACCTCAAATGAACGATCATCCATGAGTTCTGGAGTCTTGCCACAAGGAGGACTGGCTCAAGATGGAAGCAGATAGGGAGGCATTGGACCTAGCAAAAAACGGAGACAGGCAGTGACGTGCAACCAGACTGAAGATTGAGCTAGGAGGTACCATGCATCAGAGGATAAAATGTACAACAAACAAGAAATAAATGTCCCTTACAATCTATCACAAATAGTGTTGGGATACAAGTTAATTTGGAGAGTAATGACTTCTTAATTTTTTTGTACTTGCATCCCCTTCACCCTGACCCTTTGCTAGTCTGTAGGTCTCAGGTCCTACCCATCTCCTCTGCACTCTGAAAACTTTATGTCTTGTCCTCCACAGCTGGAGTCCACTCTTACCGTACAGACAGCAATCCATATTCCATGGTATAGGGTTGTGAAGGACCCACACCAATATCCCCTTCAGCCACCAAGGAGTGACTGCGTTCAGACCTAATCCCCATCAACCACCCGGAGGGATGCTCAATCCTCCCCACTGGTTTGCAGTGACATTCTGGATTTAAACCTGGATCCAATGCCAGACCAGCTGCCCCCCCCAGCTGCTGTGTTAGCAGGCTGGCTTTGACTTCTCAAATTCTTACCTAGTTATCAGCTCTTTACAGGAGTCTGTGAGCACTGGGCTCTCATTTTTCACCATACAGATGAGAGCAGACACCACTCCAGCATCCAGCAACTTCTTTATCCTCTTAACAACATATTTCTGCTTGTCCTAAATAAAAGCAGAATGCAGCATGATCAGCAATACAAACTGCAAACATGAATTGGTCAGTGATGCCAACTACAAAGATTAAGTAATCAGAAATACAAACCATAAAAGTTAAATTATCAAAGATACAAACCATAAACTTGAAGTTGTTAGCAATACAAACCACAAATCTAAAGACAAAAAAGTTACAGTATTTACCATAACTGAAGATCTTCCTGAATATCTTCTCCACAGATTACCACTCTTGGGTCTAAACCAGAGGTACTAGGACCCCAGGGGAGCAAATCTGACCAGGGAAAAGCAACAGCTACTGGCATAGTGCTCGTATGACAATGCATGAAATACAAGACCCATCAATAACCACTGCTGATGCCCCCACCTATCTCAGTTCTGCAGCAAGAAGGAGGAACATGGCTACAAACAGTGCTAGTAGAATGTATAGTACAGACAAAATATGAAAAGGCTTTATGAAGAGAAAAGAAACACCTGAATATAATGAATATCACCCGACTACCAACAGAGAAAGAGAGAGCTAGGGAGGAAAAAAGTAGGGGATACACCACCTGGTGTGGGTTAGTGGTAAAATCCCAAGAAAAATAGGTTACTCGCCTGTAATCATAGTTCTAGGAGTGGTATACAGCTCACATCCAGTTCCATTGGAACAATCTGATTTGTCCGAAGTCTTCAAGCTAAGCTTCTCCCATCACCTGGGCAGTATGTCCCTCGACTCCACCCCATGATGTCAGCTCTTGCACGCTGGAAGTAGGGATCCATGTGCCACTTGCCAAGGGAGGCCAGGTGGGTTGTGTGGATGTGAACTATATACCACTCCAAGAACTACGGTTACAGGTGAGTAACTTATATTTCTAGGGGTGTGGATATAGTTCACTATCCACACTCTAGTGGACTCCAAGCAGTTATCTGGGAAGAGAGGGCAAGGTGCACACCCCTAGTTGGCAAACAGAAACTGGAGAATCGAGGTCCCAAAACCAGCAGCCCCGCATGACTCAAGTTTGATGCAGTAGTGGGAAGTGAAGATGTGTGCTGACTTCCTGGTAGCAGCCCTGCAGCTTTCCTGGACAGAGATGTCCCTGGAAGCAGTCACTAAGGCAGCAATATGGCTGGTGGAATGAGCTCTGAACCCTACAGAAGGCTCCCTACAAGCTAACCTATAGCAGAGGTTGATGAAGGATGTGATCCATGTGCCAATCACCCACTTTGCTGCCAGTCTGCGAGATGCAGCTTCAGCGCAAGTGACAAACAGCTGGTGTGCCCCTCCCCAAACTCCAACCATGTGCACTACATAGTAAGAGAGCGCCTCAGCAGGTCCAGGGAATAGAGACCGCGGTCGACCTCCGAAGATGGGTCAGCAAAGTATACTAGTAAGTTAATCACCTGGTTAAGGTGAAACTCCAATGAATCCTTCAGAAGGAACTTCAGGTTGGGACAAAGGACAACTCTGTCCCTGTGGAAGACCAGGTAAGGAGACTTCACCAAGAGCACCTGGAGCTTTCTGATCCTTCTGGCTGATGTGATGGCCACTAGGAAGTCCGTCTTCCACAACAGGTGTGACATCTCACACTTGTGCATTGGTTCAAAAGGCTTTTATCATCATCCTTTTATTTTCCCATCAGCATGACCAATACCAGCAGCAGGTCTCACGATGGAGCTGGTTCATGCAACGGAGGGGACAGGGGGTTCAGGCCCTTGAAAAGGCACCCGACCACCTTCTCTTGGGCCACCGTCAGCTTACCAGCCTGCATCTGGTAAGCAGAAATAGCTGCCAGGTGCACCTTAAGGGTCATAGCCCGCAGTCTCAACAGAGAGGGAAGAGAGGTAGTCCAGAATGCTAGCCACAGGACAGGCAAGGGGATCAAACTCCTTGCCCTGACACCAAATGGATAATCTCTTCCACTTAAAGGCACAGCATCTGCAAGTCAACTCTTTTTGGGAGGCCTCCACAATGTGAAACACATCATCTGAGAGAATCAAAGCCTAGAACTCTAGTCGCTCAGGAACCAGGCTGTGAGGTGCAGGGACTGCAGGTCAAAGATGCAGGACCATCCCCTTAAGGGTGGTCAGCAGATTCAGGTGGAGAGGCAGTCGACACAGAGGTCTGCTGCTGAGGATCAGGAGATTCGGATACCAGAACAGCCCAGGCCAGTCTGGACCTATTAATAAGTGGTTCTTTAGATACATTGGGGAAAAGCGGAGGGTGAAGGGTCAGAGTAGCAGGATTAAAACAGGAGGGATGGGCACAAGACCCGGGGGCAGGCTGAGGTACTAAATGAGTGCTTCACCTCAGTTTTCACAAAGGAAAATGGGGCGGCTGCATCATACATGGGAGGAGATGGTGAAACTCGGGGGAGACCCTTACTGATGGGTGGGTCTGGAGAGAGGGGCCATCACTGGCAGGAGGGGAAAGGCAAAGTAGGGAGACGAGGTAGCGAGATGGAAATCATGGCAGAGAGAGTGAGGGAAGCCCTCAGGTCCCTTAAGACAGAGAACGCACCGGGCCGGATAAATTACATCCCAGAGTGCTGAAGGAACTAGCGGATGTCCTGGCAAAACCCCTGGCGGAGCTTTTCAGCATCTCTCTGAGGACAGGGTGGGTGCCCCAGGACTGGAAGGTGGCGCATATAGTGCCTTTCCACAAGGGGGGGGGTCAAGGCGGCAGGGAACTACAGGCCAATCAGCCTGACATCGGTGGTGGGCAAGGTGATGGAGGGCATTGTCAAGGAGAGGCTGGGGGGACCTGGAAAAGTTGGGGTGCCTGGATGATAGGCAGCATGGATTCGTCCCGGGGAAATCGTGTCAGACAAACCTTGTGGAGTTCTATGACTGGGTGACAAGTGCCTTGGACCTGGGTAGACCAGTGGACGTCCTCTTTCTTGACTTCAGTAAGGCGTTTGACTCTGTTCCTCACGGAGGCCTATTGGATAAGCTGGGAGAAATGGGGGTGGGGAACCAGATGATCAGATGGATAGGAAATTGGCTCCAGGAACGGACCCAGAGGGTCGTGGTTGGTGGGATAGTCTCATCCCCAAGGAGGGTCATTAGTGGGGTCCCTCAGAGATCGGTCCTTGGACCCCTCCTGTTCAATGCCTTCATCTCTGACATAAGGAAGGGTATCAGGAGTGAGATGAGTCTCTTTGCGGATGACTCAAAACTGGGAGCGGTGGTGGATGGGGAGGAGGGAAGGGTGGTCCTACGGGGGACCTGGAGGCTCTGGAAAGGTGGTCTAGAAAGTGGAAGCTGAGGTTCAATGCAGGGAAATGCAAGGTACTGCACCTGGGAGCCAGAAACCTGGGCCAAGTGTACACCTTGGGGAAATGCTACAAGTCTCGATGTGAGAGAGGGACCTGGGGTGATGGTGGATGTCAAGATAAACAACTCTGAGACTGAGGAGGGCAGTGGCCAAGGCCAACAGGATGCTGGGATGCATCGCTAGGGGGATCACCTCCAGAAGGAGGGAAGTGATACTCCCTCTGTATAACTGCTTGGTGAGGCTGCACCTGAGTACTGCATGCAGTTTTGGAGGCCACACTTAAAGAGGGACATCGAACTCCTGGAGAGGGTCCAGAGGAGGGCAACCAAAATGATCTGGGGCTTGGGGGACAGGACCAATGGGGAGAGGCTTGAAGAGCTAAATATGTACACAATGGAAGAGAGAAGGGACAGGGGGGACATGATAGAGGTCTTCAGGTACATGAAGGGGTTAAATAGGGGAGGAGCAGTCAGGGTGCTCAGAAGGAAGGAGTGGGGCAACTAGAGGGCATGGGTGGAAGCTGGAGGGGGAGATCTAGGGAAAAGAGGAGATGCTACTTCACTGAGAGGGTGGTGGAACCATGGAATGCGCTGCCCAGGGGCTGGTGGAGGCAGAGACGGTGGAGGGGTTCAAGAGGGGTGGGACAGGTACAGGGGAAGGATTCTGGAAGCAAAGTCCTGTGCGGCGAGAATATCTGGGACTGGGAAGGGAGAAACCAGAGAGCGCAAGGGGGGCAGCAAGGTCAGCTCCCATGGTGTGGGCTGACCAAACGAGCAGACACAAAAGACCATTAGGCCTATTCTGCTGGCATTTTAGTATGTTAGTATCATCTGCATCTTGTCCTTCCAGGCCTTGACCACTACCTTGTGGCTCAAGGGGAAGGTAGGGAAAGCATACACGAGGCCTGGGGTCCAGGGTCTCACAGATGCATCCCCCAACAGTGTCCTGGACGGGGGGGGGGGGCAGCACAAAAGAACCTCAGTTTGGCTTACTCCCAGGAGGAAAACTGGTCCACCAAAGGAATGCTCCACTGGGAGAACAGGTGGTTCACCACCTCCTGGTTCAGGGACCACCCGTGCAATGTGTCTCCTACATGGCTGAGAGTGTCTGCCAGCTGACTGTTCGCTCTTTCGATATGAATCACCTGGGGGTCTGCACCCAGGCTGTGCTCAAGGGTCCAGGTGAGGAGGGAATCCCGACACCCGGGAAGGGAGTGAGTTCCACCCTGCCTGTTCAGGTACAACATGCCTCTCCTGCCCTTGCCCATTCTCTTTTTTCCTCCCTACCTCCACCTTCAACAGTCAAAACAACTGTAACTGTCCCTCAACTCCCTCAGCACTTACGTTTCCTGCAGCATTTTTATACAAACAAAAGTATCATGAATGTATGCTACTGCTATACACTTCTAGAACTTGTGACCTGCCACATTTGTGTTATCTCTATAATCGTATTGTATTACTGTAATATGTTCTTCTCCCTGAACCTTTTGGAACCCTGTTCTATTAACAATCTCAGTTGTATGTACTGTGTACAGCATTTTTATACAAACAAATGTATCACAAATGTATGCTCCTGCTGTACACTTCTAGCACTTATGTCCTGCCACACTGTTATCTCTACAACTATATTGTATTACTGTAATTTGTTCATCTCCCTGTACCTTGTGGAACCCTGTTCTGCTTACAATCTCAGTTGTATGTATTGCTCACTACCCCCCTCCCCCAGGATGCATCAGGAGACAAGCAACTTGTTGTTCAGAGTGCTTTTCCTGGTGAAACTCTTCAATAAATAAAAACATGGTCATGGTGGTGTCCATCTGGACCTGTTTGACCTGACCCCGACTAGAGGAGCAAATGTCATCAGCGCAAGATGCACTGCATGGAGCTCCAGCAGGTTTATATGGTGATGGGACTCCCGGGGTGACCAGAACCCATGGGCTTTGTGGTCTCACAGGGGTGCTCCCTACACCTCCAGAGATGCATCTGTTGTGAGCATGGTGGTCAGTTCTGGGCAGACATACAGGATTCCTTCCTACAGTTCTGTGATCAGCCACTACTGGATAGCATCCCACATCGGTTGGGTCACTGTGACCAGCAGGCTGAAGGGACCTAGGTACTGGGACCACTGACGGACCAACTGCCACTGGAAATGGCCTACCTGCCAGTGCCAGCTGGCCCAACTGACCATGGTGGTGCTGGACCCCATGTACCCCAGCAGCCTTAGGAAATCCTGGGCAAGGCACCAGAGCCCTGTCTGAAATGATTAGGCAGGGGAAGTAAAATCCAGTGTCAGGCCTGCAGGGAGTCTAGTTCTGTCCTGATGAACTTTATCATACGCATGGCTGCCAGTTCAGACTTGTCCAGGTTGACCAGCAGGTCCAAGTCTCGACTAGTCCAGACAGCCAGATCTCTGGACCTCTCCACAGCCTCTGTGGATGGACCAGCTAACAGCTGATCATCCAGGCAGGTGTACACCCTGACCCATAGACACTGCAGGCAGGCTGGTACCACTGCCATGCGCTTGGTGAAGACTCTGGGCACCGAGGAAAGGCTGAAGGGCATGACCTGGAACTGATACAGGACCCATTTCACTCAGAACTGGAGGTACTAGCAGTGGGACTGATGGACTGGAATGTGGAAAAATGCAAACTGGAGGTGTGGAGAGCAAAACCACATGTTCTGCTCCTGCGATGGAATGATCTGATTCAGAGTGACCATCCGGAACTTGTGTTTCTGTATGAACTGACTCAGAAGAGTCATTGGCCCCTCATCCATTTTGGGACCAGGAAGTACCTGGACATGTTACCCTGACTGGCCAGGGCATCCAGGACACAGGCTGTAGCCCCTTTTACAAGGAGCTGAGCAATGTCCTCTCAAAGGGTGGACTGCATTTCCTGTGACACCTTGGACTCCCAAAGCATGTGGAGGCAGTAAAGCAGGAGAGCCTCGAAGTCTAGAGGCAAACCTCTTCCCATTATGTCCAATACCCACTTGTCCATTGTGATAGCAGACCAATGTGGCAAGAAGTATTGTAGCTGACCTCTCACAGGAAGCACAGACAAGGGACAGGACATGTGGAAGGAATGACACCCGATGACCTGTCACTGAGCAGTCTTTGCAGAGCACCAGCAGCTGGAGAGGCACCACTACCCATTCCACCCTTTCTTAGGACTCTGGCCCCCAGACTTGGGCTGGGGACACCAGGCCTGGTACTGTCCCTGCTGGGGCTGCTGCTGCCGAGGAGGCTGTGGCTGAATGGACAGATACTGGAAAGCCTATTTCTTAGGCTTCTTTTTTGTGCCTTTCCGGGATGATGCCATAGAATCCAGGGTGGCACTGGACATCTCAGTACGGGTGCGATGTCCTTGCATCCCAGGGCCAACTAGGTTAGTGCCCAAGAAGGGGACATCTGCTAGCATGAGCTGCATGTCTGCCATTAAAGTGGACAGATGCAACCAGGCCCTGCAATGCACATAGACGGCTGCTGCCAAGGCACAGGCACATGCATTGCCCATGTCCAAAGCCATCTGAAGCTGGTGTTTAGCCAGTAACTGACCTTGGTCTTTGATGACTGTCACCACCGATTGCCGAGCAGATAGGAAGTGAGGGTGGCTGGAATCAAAAACTACCATCAAGAAGTGACAAAAATTGTCCATCATCATGGCATAGCTAGCCTCACGGAGACCCACAGATGTCGCAGTATAAATTTCTTTTAGCAGTGTTGTAGCATACACCTTTTTAGCGGTGTGGTTAATCTTACAGGACTCCTTGTCTGAAGACTCGCCTGTGTCCTCCTGGTGTCCGGACTTGGGGAAACACAGAGTCAGTTACCACCCCTTCCATGGAGAGGTGGTCCGAGAACCCAGAAAGGGACCCAGCAGGGACCGCATACTTACAGATCATATAGGCAGAGGGTGCTGGGCAGGATGCTGGATGCTGCCAAAGCTCCAGGGCATGTCCCAAAATGGCTTCAGCCCTGGGACAGGCAACCCCCAGGGAACTGCCCCTATCCAAAATGTCCATAAAGGGGAACTTAGCCCTTTTTTGGACTAGCTCTTGCGGGACTGACATGGACTCCAATACTAGTCGAAGAAGCACACCAGAGGACAACGGGCCGTGCTCGGTGGACAGCTCCTCAACCGATCCTCCAGAGGAGGTCATGGACTCATTGTCTGAGTCATCCGAAGACTCCTCCAAAATGGCTCTCGACCGTTTCTTGCCACCAACCACCTGGGTATGTTCCACTGGGGTGATCTGCACCAATAACCAGCCTGGCAAGCTGGTGGCTGGACAGGCGTCCTTGATCAGAGCACCCACCTTCGACTGGGGAGCTAATGCAGTTGCGTGGAGAACCTGCACAGCGTGGACCAGGGAGGGCACCACTGGTGGCGGCCAGGTGACCAGAGGTCCGGGGATAGAGCCTTACCCTGTCCTGCGATGGCCCACTGTTACCAGAGGGGCTCCTCACAGCATCAGCACACCTTGTGATGATGCCTCTCTTCTCCCGAGGACAAGGAAACATAGACTTTGACGGCAGATAAGGACCGCTTGGCCCACCTAGTCTGCCCATTTCCCTACCTACAATATAAGTTGCAGATCCCAGTTAACCAATAGCCTATTTCTTCTTACCCCCCACAATGATTGCCTTATATCTGTCCCATGTATTCTTCAATTCTCCCACAGTTTTAGACCCCACAACCTCCTCAGGAAGGCTGTTCTATGCGTCCACCACCCTCTCTGTGAAAAATACTTCCTCACATTGCCCCTGAACCGCCCCTCCATCTTTAAATTGTGTCCCCTTGTTCTTGCACATCTCTTTTTCAGAAAGATGCTACCCTCTTGGATTTTGTTAATTCCACTGAGGTACTTAAAAGTTTCTATCATGTCCCCCCACTCCCTCCTTTCCTCAAGGGTATACATATTAAACTCCTTTAATCTCTCCTCGTATGGCTTCTCTTGCAGACCCTGCACCATTTTAGTTGCCCTCCTCTGGACTGCCTCTATCCTGTCTATGTCCTTGTGGAGATGGGGTCTCCAGAACTGG
Source organism: Neoceratodus forsteri (assembly GCA_016271365.2). Classification (NCBI taxonomy): domain Eukaryota; kingdom Metazoa; phylum Chordata; order Ceratodontiformes; family Ceratodontidae; genus Neoceratodus; species Neoceratodus forsteri. The sequence goes on along the minus strand of CM028129.1, from coordinate 560,959,655 downwards.
ACGCAGTACTCCAGATGGGGTCTCACCAACTGTCTGTACAGAGGGATAACAACTTCCTGTTTTCTGCTGGTGATGCCTCTCCCTATACATCCCAGTATAACCCCAGCCCTCCCTACTGCCTTCTCACATTGCTTGCTAACCTTAAGGTCATCTGATATGGTTATCCCCAGGTCCCTTTCCATTTTTGTTGTTGTTGTTACTACCTCCCCACATTGTGTAATCTTCCCAGAGTTTCTGTTTCAGGTGCATTATTTTGCACTTCTTTGCATTGAATTCAAGCTGCCATACTTCTGACCATTCCTCCAACCTTGCTAAGTCCCTTCTCATCCTTTCCACGCCTCCTTGTGTATCAACCCTGTTGCAGACCTTTGTATCATCTGCAAAGAGGCATACTTTTCCTTCCAGTCCCTCTGCAATGTCACTTATAAAGACATTAAAAAGGACTGGACCCAGTACTGAACCCTACGGTACCCCGCTAGTAACCCCTCTTTCTTCAGAGTGGACTCCATTTACAATTACCTTCTGTGTCCTGTTGTCCAGCCAATGTTTTCCCAGGCTACCACCCTGGGACCCACTCCCAGGCTGGTTAATTTGACAATTAATCGTTTGTGTGGGACTGTGTCAAATGCCTTGCTAAAGTCTAGGTAGGCCATGTCCACAGCCCCTCCCTGGTCTACTACTTTGGTCACCCAGTCAAAGAAATCAATTAGATTCGTCTGACCTGACCTTCCTGCTGTGAACCCATGCTGCCTTGGGTCCTGTGCCCCACTGGCCTCTAGGTACTCAACAGTTCTTTCCTTCAGAAGTGATTCCATCACTTTCCCTACCACAGAGGTCAAACTGACAGGTCTGTAGTTTCCTGCCTCTGTCTTGGTCCCACTTTTGTGAAGGGGAATCACATCCGCCCTTCTCCAGTCCTCAGGTACCACACCATCCTCCCATGATTTGTTAAAAAGGGTAGTCAGTGGTTTCATTAGTTCTCCCCTTAATTCTTTTAGAATTCTGAGGTGAATTCCATCAGGCCCCATTGCTTTGTCCACCTTCAGTTTTAGGAGTTCTTTCAGAACCCTTTCTTCTGTGAAAGGACTGGGATGACCCCCGCTATCAAGAGTGCTTCTGTTAATTGGATTAGTCACCTCCCCCTCCTCCTCTTTTGTGAATACTAAGCAGAAATATTCATTCAGTATCCCTGCTTTTTCACTGTCCCTCTCTGCCCACCCACCGTCCATTCTATCCAGCCTCACTATCCTCCCTTTGTCTTTCTACACTCCCTGATGTACCTAAAAGGTTTTATTCCCTTCTTAACCGAGTTGCTATCTTTTCCTCAGTTTGGGCCTTTGCTATTCTGACTTCCCTCCTGCTTCCTTCTGCCTTAATTGGTACAGCTCTCTGTCCTGCTCCTTCTGTGTTTCCTTATACTTCCTGAATGCTATCTTTTTCTCCCTGACTTTCCCCGCCACCTCTTTTGAGAACCATAGTGGCTTTTCCTTTCGTTTTGATTTGTTTATTTGCCTCACACAAAGGCTTGTTGCCTCTGTGATGGCAGTTTTGACGCTTCCCCATTGTTGCTCCACCCCTCCTTATAGCCTGTTTGCTGGTGCTTTTCTAAGGCACTCTCCCATCTTGCCAAAGTCAGCCCTCCTGAAGTATAGTACCCTCACTTTTGTATGGCTTGATTCTGTAGCTGAGTTTATCGTGAACCACACTGTTTGATGGTCACTTGTTCCCAGATGGCAACCCACTTCTAGATCTGAGATCCTCTCACTGTCCCCATTTGAGAGTATGAGGTTTAAGACTGCTCCCTCATGAGTGGGTTCCGAAACTAGCCGTTTGAGGCATGCCACCTGTAGGGCATCGAGAATGGCTCTGCTCTTGGATGTGGCTGCAGCAAATGTGCTCCAGTTAACATCTGGCATATTCAGGTCTCCCATCAACAGCATCTCCCCTTTCTCTGCCATCCTAAGAATGCCTTCTATCATATCCTTGTCCATTCCTTCCCCTGACATGGGGTCTGTATACAACCCCTGTGCAGACTGTGGTGCCATTTCCAGTCTCTAAGGTGACCCACAGTGCCTCCTCTCCTCCCTGTTTACTCTTTTGTTCCGTTGCTTTTATCCCTTTCTTTACATAGAGAGCTACTCCTCCCCCTCTTCTCCCCTCCCTGTCTCTCCTGTAGGTTATGTACCCTGGTATGTTCACATCCCAGTCATGGATCTCTGTGTACCATGTTTCTGTGACTGCTACGATATCCAGGCGTCCCTCTTCCATCAAGGCCACCAGTTCAGGATGCTTGTTGCCCAGACTACGGGCACTGGTATTCATTACCCTCCATTTCCTGATGGCCTTACTCCTTTTTGCCCCATCCCTGTCCTTATTGCCTTTGTCACTTTCATTTACCCTGCCCTTCTCTCGATCGACATCTCTATCTTGGTGTTTACTTCACTTACTACCCTGACTTTTTTTGGGGCTAGGATTTCCTGTTCCTTTCCAGTGCTCTCCTTGTTAGTTTAAATGCTTGCCAATGAAGCATTTAAACGTATCATCTAGGATCCTGGTTCCCCTCCTGGACAGATGCAGCCCATCATGCCAGTATAGGCCTGCATCACGCCAGGTGGACCCCCAGTCCCCAGTGAAGCCAAATCCCTGAGCTCTACACCAGTTTTTCAACCACTGATTGAATCCCATGGTGTGGAGCACCCTAGCCTCACCTACACCATAGACAGGCAGCACCTCCAAGAAGGTTACCGTGCGTGCTACTTGTCTAAGGCCCTTCCCCAACTCCACAAACTCTTCCTGCACTGCTCTGATCCCTTTCTTAGCCAGTTCATTTGTCCCTAGGTGGACAATGATATCCAGCTCCCTCCCCTGTGCAGATGTTCCGGCGATCCTGAGGATTCGCTCCCTGTCCCTCTAAGCCATGGCGCCACGCAGACACCTTGCCACCCTCTCCCCTTCCTCCCCCAGTTCTACCTTCCTAACAATGGAGTCCCCCACCAGGAGTCATTTCCTTCCCCTGTGGGGTCCCATGCCACCCTCCTGTGGGTCTCCCTTGTGGAGGTTCCCAGCATCCTCCTTGGTCTCCACTGTGGGTGCCTCCATAGAGGAACCACACTTTGCCAGAACGGCATAGGAATTGTGGAGAGATACAACTGGAGGATGCGGCTCTGTTCCATCACCCTCACCTTCCCTGAGCCCACTGTGGTCCAACCGCTCCTCTTTCTTGGCAACCTCTGAGGCAACGGCAGTGGCCCTTGTGGTCCCTGGATGGAAGAGGAGGTCCCACAAATCCTGGCCAACTCAGCCTGGAGATGAGCAACCTCCTCCCTCAGCCCAAGGTGACAGTGATTCCTCCTGATCAGGCGGGATCAAGAGCAGGAGCGCTTTGACTGAGATCTCAAATGCAACCTTGACCATCAAACAGATGATCGATAGTCAAGGAAGCCTTCCAGCTGGTTGTACTATCACATGCATGCCCACATTAAGCAACATTGGCGTGGAAGACTCAACTGCTGGCAAATGCTGCTCCCATCGAGGGCTGGATGAGGACACCAACCAAAAATGAAAATTACATACCTACCGTAATTCTTGATCTTCTTGGACGAGTCTCCACCACTCATTCACACTAGTGGGATTAGCGCCGGAGGCACTAGGACCCATCGGGAGCAAACTTTTGCTGGAGGTCGGCGCGAGATGGCGCGCCGCAAGGCACGGGCGTCAGCAGCGGTCGAGCGGTACGACTATCTCGCACGCACCTCCAACCGCCAGTACCTTTTTACCAAGGAGGTGCAGCGTAACTAACTAAAGAGTAAATCTAACCTTAAAAACGACATAAGATAGTCCATACGACCCAATGTAAGAAGGGTCAACAAAGAAGTCTTCACGGCCTAAAGATTTGAGGGAGGAAGACCAACACAGCGGTGAGCTCGGGATGGAGGGGGCGTAGGATGAGTGGTGGAGACTCTGCCAGAAGATCAAGAATTACAGTAGAGTAGGTAATTTTCATATCTTCCTGGACATAAGTCTCCACCACTATTCACACTAGTGGAGAGTACCAAGCTGATAATCCCCAAAAGGCGGCAGGAGAGCCAGAGCTCACGCGACTCAAGACAGAAGTCCATTAAGGATAGTTCTGCCGATCGCGGAATGACGCCTGGCATGAACATCCAGTGCATAATGCTTAACGAAGGCATGCACTGAGCTCCAGGTGGCGCGTTGCAGATATCTGCACTGGGAACATTGCGACTTCACTAGGATGTCATGACTGCCCTAGTAGAGTGAGCGCACACTCACCTTCTAATTTAACTTGAGCCATGGAATAGCAATGCCGAAGGCATGCCACTAACCATGATGAGATGCATCTGATAGCGACAGGTTGACCCAGCCGGGTGTCGCTGAAAGAAACAAACAGTTGCTGAGTCTTGCGAACATCCTTGGTTCTATCTAAATAGAACCGCAAGGCTCTCTTAACATTCAAGGAATGAAGAGCTCGTTCCCCTTCATTTTGGAAATTAGCGAAGTAAGCGGGAAGTACCAGAGGTTGGTTTAGATGGAATTCTGACACAACCTTGGGAAGAAATTTAGGATGAGTACGGAGAACTACCTTGTCTTTATGGAATACAGTATACGGAGGGTCCGTAACCAGGGCATGTATCTCAGAGACCCGTGGCTGAGGTAATGGCCACCAGGAAGGCAGTCTTCCAGGTAAGAAATTTAGCTCACAGGTAGCTAGGGTTCAAAGGCTCGAGTGAGCATGTCCAGCACCAGGTTAATGTCCCAGGCTGCAACTGGACGCTTACAGGGGTCTGGTATGAAGAATCCCTAAGAAATCTCTTCACCATAGGTAACTGAGCCAGAGTCAAGGAAGAAACCTGCTCATGGAACGCTGAGATGGCACTACATGAACTTTAACTGTGGAGTACTGGAGACCTGAGTTTGATAGGTCCAAAAGATACTCCAGAACCTTGGCAGGAGGACAGGAAAAGGGATTCCAAGAGGACTTTTGCACCAGAGAGAAACGTTTCCATTTGGAGCGACTCGTTGGTGGCTGGCTACGTAGCAGCCAGAAGGATGTCTGAGACTCTACGAGACGTTGAACCGATTCACTTCCACCTCTTCAGGAGCCAAGCATGAAGGTGAAGTGATTTCAGGTTGGGATGGACCAACGAAACCTGAGTCAAAGATTGATTTGCAAGGGAAGTGGTCTCGGAGAGGCTGCCAACATACTGTTGAGTAGAGGAAACCATAGTTGCCGAGGCCAGGAGGAGAATGAGAATCATTTGGTCCCCTGAGACTCAACTTGAGGAGTACTCTGGATTAGAGGAGCGTGGAAAGGCGAAGAAAGCTGCTTTGTCCACCGCAGCCTGAATGCATCCTGACAGAAAATGCCAGGCCCTGATTTCTGGAGCAGAAGAGAGGCAGTTTTATGCTGAGTGGGGATGCAAAAGGTCCAGGTCTGGAGTCCCCACTCTTGAACAGAGACCGAAGCTACGGCTGGATCGAGAGACCACTGTGAGGGTCTGCCTCGTTCTGCTGAGGTGATCTGCTAGGTCGTTTTGTATACCTGGCAGATAAACCGCTTGAATCAGAGACTTGTGCTCCAAGCACCACTCCCACACCTCATTGCTTCCTGCAAAGGGGATAAGAATGAGCACCGCTTGCTTGTTGATGTAATATCACAGCTTTGTTGTCCGCTTGAAGGAGAATGTTCTTGTGACAAAGGACATCCTTCAGAGCTCGGATCGCATGAGGATCGCGCCTCATCTCCAGGACATTTATGTGGAGATGAGTTTCAACTGAGTCCATACACCTTGAGTGTGGAGGGAGTGACAGTGAGCTCCCCATCCCATTAGCGGCGCGCGCTGTGGTGATGGAGATCTGATGATCCGGGGAGCAAGGGAATCCTTCCAGGAGATTGTTTCTGAGACCACCAGGTGAGAGACCTTCAAGGGCTCCTGCACCTTGATGGGATAAGACTGGGGTGAGAGGTCGGAGACCACTGAGTGGAGAGCATCCATTGGGTGGTTCTCATGTGCAACCGGCCAGGGGTACAGTGAACACCGAGGACGCCATGAGACCAAGACAGCGCTGCATCGAGAGCTGTAACCGATTGGTTCTCCCCGATGTAACGGGCCATCCAAGGATGTCGAGTCTTCTGTCCTCTGAAGGAAAGCCTCATGAAGAGGTGTCTAGAAGCGCCCCTACTGAAAAGGAGCCTCTGGGAGGGCTGCAGTTGAGATTTTTTCAAATTCAGCAGAACTCCATGGACATGAGAAGACGAGAAGTCGCTTGCACGGCTTCCAAAGTCCCTTGGCTGGAAGGGGCTTGTAGAAGCCAATCGCCCAGGTAGGGAAACACTCGAGTCCGATTTTCCTGAGATGCGCTACAGAACTGCACAACACTTTAAAACTCTCATGGCGCCGAGGATAGCCCAAAGGGCAGGACTCTGAACTGATAATGCTGACCCAAAGCTACAAACCTGAGGAACTTATGTGGGTCGGGTGGACGGGATATGCTGGTAAGCATCCTGCATATCCAGGGAGGCCAGCCAGTCGTGTTGATGCAGCAAGGGCAACAGGGTACCTAGGAATTATTTTGAATTTCTCCTGGGAGAAATTTGTTTAACTTTCTGAGGTCTAGAATGAGATCCCAGATTTCTTTGAACCAGAAAGTAATGGGAGTAGAACCCCTGTGTTTCGAGATGGGGCACCAGTTCTATTGCCCTGTTTTCAGAAGGCCTGGATCTCGGCAGGAGGAGGTCTGATTGAGAGGCCTACAACCTGGGTTGTCGCTGGGAGGACAATTCGGGCGGGTTTCAAGAAATTGAGAGAATAACCCCTCGCGACTATCCAAGGACCCATTTGTCCGGGGTTATGGACTTCCACTGGTTGTAAAAGTACATCAGATGACCTCCCACTGGAGGAGAAAGTTCCACCGGGCAGAGTGGATGGAACTTGGGCCAGCAATTACAAGGTGGCGCTGGGGCTTTAGGCCCCGGCGCTTGCTGTGCTCTCTTTTGAGGTTGGGCAGGTTGGCTTATGGAAGCTTCCCCTGCCTCTGCCCTCAAGGACTGACTACTATGAAACTGACGTCTGTTCACATGCCCCCGAGAGGGGGCAGGCGGAGGTCTGGCCAATTTAATGGCCGATCTAGTCTTCTGAGTGGCCTCTAAGGTTTGCTCCACCTGAGGGCCAAAAAGATAGAAGCCATCAAAAGGCAGCGCCATTACCTGCTGCTGAGCATCATTCATGAAGCCAGAAGTACGCAGCCAGGAATGGCGCCGAGTACAAATCCCTGCGGCTGCTGAGCGAGAAGCAGTGTCGAAAGCGTCCATGGCGGCTTTGACCTGTTGGTTATTGGACCCAATACCTCTAATAACGGTCAGAAGAAGCTCTGACTTGGAGTCCGAATCTGGAAGAGCTTCAACCATTCTTTCATAGAGTGCCACAGGATATACTCATACTGAGAAAAATAGCCTTGATAACTGGCAATACGATACTTAGAGTGGAGGCAGCAAAGACTCTTCTTACCTAATGTATCAATCTTACGAGACTCTTGTTAATAGGTCGAGCTGTAGTAGTTTGAGGAAGAACGACTTGTCATTCTCTCTGCCAGGACTACAATAGGATCCGCAAAGGCTTGGGATTCCAAAAGGGACGATCCTTGGGAGCTGAATACTTTATCAATGGATTTAGCCACTGAGGGAATAAGAGCAGGATTATTCCATACCATTTGAGACAGCGCTCAAGGAAGGCTGGATCGGAGGAGTCAAATCCAGGGATCTCCAAGCATGAAGATACTGGAGTCTTAATATCTTCCCAGGATCGATGTCTGTAGTCTGGAGAGAAAGAGTGGATCTCAGGTTCTTCAACAGAGACTTAAAGGACAGGTCCTCGACCACAGGCTCTGTAGCAAAGAAAGATCCTGTTTCCTCCACTTCATCACCCAAACCAAGGTCTGGGTCAGGCTCAACATCATCCCTGATGGTCCAGGAAGGACTGTTTGGACAGGAAAGGAGTGAAAATTAGAGAGGAGGAAATAGCAGAAAACAAGGAGAGTCCTCAGGGCCCCCGCCGCCAGACGGCAAAACGGGTGAAAATGGCACTGAGGAGGTGCACGCGTCAAGAGGCACGCGGCACCCAAGCGCACTGCGGATGGCGCCGCCGGCTAACGGCGCCGCTCGACCACGCCGCACCGCCAGACCAGACGGCACTACGCGGCAGCGCCGGCGAGACCACTGGCGGCACGGACGGGCGCCAAGAAGACTCAGCGGCACCGAAACGGCCCCGACAAGCCAACAGACCCCCGCGGAAGGTGCCGGAAAAGCCCCAGGAACCTGGAAAGCTAGGAGGAGGAAAACCAGGAGATAAGGGCATCGGTGTGGCCCCTGCACCGCAGCCATGTGAGGGGGAAAACACCTGCACGGAGTTGCTGGCACCGAAGAAGGGCGCTACAGATCAGGAAGGTCCAACCGCCTACCTGATCGCAGGAGGAGCCCGAGGGCTCTGAGGCAACCGAGCCAGGCAGAAGAACCAACCTCCAAGCCCATCGCTCCATAAGAGCGCCCACCGATGAAACTGCTCATCTGGAGCCCTACCTATAGGCGGAGGGCCCGCATGTCGAGGACGACGATACCGAAGTTGGCGACCAAGAAGGAGACCGCAACTAGCAACGATAACTGACCGTCCGACGCAAGACATATTCAGAGGGCGACCTCGAGTGATGCCTTCTTTGACCTGTGGGCCGAAGAAGAACTTCGAGGCCTAACGTGCCGAGAATGCGACCGCTTATTTTTATGCCGACGGGGACCGCCCATCCCCAGGCATCGGACTGACCGCTGTCGGAACCCCGCTGAGGAGAAGGAGGCTGACCGACCCAGCCCGGCTGACTGAAAGCTTTCATATGAAGTCTCCCTACCGCTACCTGACCTGCTCATGGTCGACTCGGTCCAGTAGGCCGAGACTTTCGGCAAGTTAAATTTAAAATATTAGAAAAATTTAACGAAAATAGAATAAAATTGCGATACTACTATCGTGATAATGTTACAAAAAAAACAAAAACAAACTGAAAACTATGCGCTAGTTTGAAGTTTGACTCCCGACAGGCGAGCGACGTCGTCACTGAAGCGCACTCGACGGCGGGAAAAAAGGAACTGAGGCGGTTGGAGGGTCGTCGCCGAGACAGTCATTACCGCCGAGCCGCTGCTCATCGGCGCCGCGGCTCCTCGCGCGCGCCATCTCTCGCTACCGCCACCCTCCAGCAAAAGTTTGCTCCGATGGGTCCTAGTGCCTCCGGGCGCCTAATCCCACTAGTGTGAATGAGTGGTGGAGACTTATGTCCAGGAAGATCACATCCTCTTGGGTGTGGACTGGGAGCACAGGGGTCTGCGAGATCGATTCCTCAGCCTCATCAGATAGCTGGTCAACAGGCTTGAGGAAAATTTCCGTGGCCTGCTCAACTGAAGTCGAAGTTGACTGGCTCAATAGGGAATCGAAGAGCACCCGACCTGCCCCTCAACCAAGGGGCACTCGACCACTGTCGAGCAGTTGAATAAGTCGAGAGACCAGAAGGACTACAATCTCTTCTGGTCCCATGACCAGCGCCACCAGTGCTTGTGCTTGGCACCATGGTGGCCAGGACTCTCCCCAAGGGTCTGGAGGGCCAATGTCCTGCAAGCCTCTGGTGAATGACCCTATGATGCAGGCCCCAGCTGGAAACACTGCAGACACCGAGGCGGTACGACTGTGGCAGCTGCCACTTCTGCCTCAAGGGCTGCAAGATGCTGAGGGAGGTAAGCCGGGCCTCATGCCCAGGTAAGCCGGAACAGCCTCCTGGCTGAGAGCTGGAAGACCTGGGTCTCGAAAGGGACCTCTCCCGGTCCCAGTGATGATGCTTCTCCTTCCTATGCTTCTTTTTGGTGGAGGAAGAAGAACGAGATTCCCTCCCGGACGATGACTCCCACTGCATTTGGGCCAACTGCTGCTGGGCAAGATAAGCCTGAAGAGATTTCTGGTGCCTTATGCGGGTCCTGCTGTTGAAGGCCTGGCTGTTGGAACAGGCACTGGAGTCGTGGTTTGGACCCAAACAGTAAAGGCAAGCGGAGTGGCCGTCTTTGGAGAGGATCTGTCTCCCACAAGAGCGCTTGTTACGGTGCCCGGTCGATAAAAGTTGACATACGTCAAATTTCGGAAAACTGAACATGGAGAAGTTCTAAGGAGTGGACGGAACTAGCCAGAGAGCTGAGAGCTAACTAACGCATGCCACGGCGGGAAAGAACTGGAGCACGTGGGGACTGCCTCCTGCCTTTATACCGGGTGACATCGGGGATGGAGCTGACGTTAGGTGGGCGGTCCCAAGTCGAGACTGCTAGAGAAAAGAATTGCCGAGATCTGCCGCCAGGTGGTGTCAGTCCTACAAGTGTTACCTGCTGCAAGAGCTTACTCTCGAAGTAAGATAAAACACTTCTCAAAACTATACTTTTTTTTTTTTTCCAAGAACCCCGTCTCAGTCATAAATATTCTACCAAAACAGTAGAATGGGGGTTGGTTGAAACTTTCTCTCACCTACTATGAGAGCTTCACCCCAGGGTCCCTTAATCATAAACAAACGAAGGGTGACAAAATGTCATCATACAGACATCCTTCTTAAATACATACCCTGGGGCTGTCATACAGTTCAGCACAGTACCAATCTATGCTCTCAGAGGACTTTAGTCTGTAGCGACTGCCTACTCCCTATTTCACTCTGGTTAGTACAACTCAGACATTTCATATGTAATATCAGGCACCCATCACTTGGCATCGTTTCAACCCTGTGCACCCACTATCATACCTCCATCAGTACACTAAAAAAGAGGAATTAGCGCCTGCTGCTTTAAAACGCAGCAAGGTAGAGGCGCTGCCGGCAGTGCATGGTGTGTCAGGACAGCAGAGAGGAGACTTCTTAAGCAGAGATCTGCGGGCTAAACTGTGTGCATGTGCATATGCAGTCGGGGGAGGAGCGAGTTAAAGACAGATACAGCTCAGTGGAGGGGAGGGCTCCCAGCTGAAGTCTGATCACTCACTGAACACAGAGAAACAGACGTCTCGGTAAATGCTGTGTGTGAGTGTGGTCAGGGGAGGAGCAACTTCAGCAGCGTGAGGTGACGGTTCAGTGGAGGACTCCAAGCTGAAATCTGATCGCTCATTGAACACGGACAAATGGACGTTTTGGGTAAGTGTGTGTGTGTGTGTGTGTGTGTGTGTGTGTGGTCGGGGGAGGAGGGACTTCAGCAGCGTGAGGTGAAGGTTCAGTGGAGGGCTCCCAGCTGAAATCTGAGCCCTCACTGAACATTAAGAATGGAGAAGATTTTTTTTTTTTTTCTTCACATGGCCACCAAATCTAAGCGCGCTCAATTTGAGTGTTTACAGGACTGCAGTTTCGGGACTGGACAGCCAACTGAGCGGTGGTTACAGGAATCGTAAGACTGACTGCAGTAATTCAACTGTGGGGAAGCACAACAGTTAAGGAGTTTTGTGTGTTTTAGCGGAGAAAATGTATTTTTGCTGATTCTCCGAGGGCCTCTGTAAACTGTAAAGGCAATAGCCTGTGCTCATTTGTTAAGCAAACATGTTGATCCTTCTACACCTTATGTTTTCTTCCCCTCCTGTCATCCTTTGCTGATTCTGAGGGTCTGAAACAAAAGCCCACATTTGTACAGAGCACCACAGTCACTGGCTCCCTGTCTGAGACTTTGGGCAAGTGACAATCTTCCTGTCCTTCAGGGCAGTCTGCTGTAAAATGGGCAATAAGCAATACCCCACTGAAAACAATGTTTCCCCCGTGTTAGTTCCTACTGAGGGGCAGAATCTCATTTTCAATGAGGTCTCCTGCTGTTTCTCAATTTTACAACTGGAATGATCCAAATCTTAGCATTTGGGTAGGTGGGTGAAGCAACTTACTTCATGTCCATATTGCTCCAGTGACTGTACGGGGATATGAACCTTGTAATCATCTCAAGTCCGAATAGTTATATAAATTCCTTCTAAATGTCCAGAAAAATGAATAGTTCTCCTAGAACCTGGTTTAGGTAGCACTTTAGGCGACAGTGTGCTCCAAGCTGTGTATTGTATCTATAGCCAATACAAAACTTGTTCTGTTCTGATTAGCTTATTAGCAGCACTAGGTATGACCTGTTTGCACAGAATCAGAACAGGCAGATTTTGCTTGAGGATCATCCCCTTTTGCTTCTGCTAGATTAATCTTTATTATTAGGTGCTGCTTGTTAGAGGCACAATCAGAGTAGTCTGGGGGGAGCTGTTGTGTGCCGTAGTGGACTCACAATGTATTGGAGATTTTCAGTAAATTTAGTTTATGTAAAACAGCACAAACTAGAGATCTGAAAGCTTCTTTATAGTGAGAAACTGTAGTTAGCAAAGGCATGCACAAGGTCAGTACATCAGCATGTAGTGCCTGCTGTTTGAGAGTACAATTTTTTTTGCTGTCCACACTCCTTTAAATCAGTAGCTGTACTAAAAAAAAAAAAATAAAATAAAAAAAAGAAAAACGGGGCCAGCAAAAAAATAGAGGGTGCATGTTGTTTTGGTGTGTGCAGGGGCAATTTTTGTGTTACTTAGTTATACCACACAGGCAGATTGCTAGCTGTCCCATCTGATATTGGTGTAACGTCTAATCTTCTGTGGCAGTTTATGGGAATAATTGTTGGCTGCTTTTCAGCTCCAATCTGTGTGTCTAAAATCATTTTATCTGGTAAAAAAAGATAAAAAATGTAGCTGGTTCATATTTTCAAATGATAGCTCCTGGGTTGGTGCAAGTAGCTCCTGGGTGGCTGAAAAATGCCGATACCCAGGAGCTATTTCTGGCACTTGGCTGCCAAATCCTTATTTCGACCCCTGCAGTATGCATATGTCCTGAAACAGTCTTACCTGGGGCCTTTGTCTCATAGTCCTCCAAGTAGCAGTAGCCCGGAAAAATGGGCAACCAGATCTCAAAAGTGGCTGGCAACATAGGTTCCATCAGGGAGTCCTCCTACTCTAGAACCCATGGATCCAGGTCCTCTGCCTCTGCCACAAAATCCTCTGGTTGGGAACCCTCCATCAGCACCTGGCAGTGGTGCTCCGCCTCTCTCCGGTGTTGGTCCGCCTCCACGTTCCATCGAACTCCAATCCAGGCAATAGCTCCTCTCCAGTTCTCCTCACCTGGGCTCTGGTATGCACACCGGTAAGCCCCTCATCCTTCAACAGATCCTTGGCATCCACGAGATCCTGTAGGTATGCCATCCTGCTCTTTGCCCCTATGTCTGCATACCACGGCTGGTATTTGGGTACTGGTCTCCCCCTTGTTTCTCTGGACAACCAGTACTATCCCAATTCTAACACCAAGTTTGTCACAACGCGTGGGAATAAACTTCAGACAAGACAAATTTACAGGTTTAAAACACACCATGGTGTGATATTTATTTTTCAAAAGTTAGAAAAATAATAAATGAAAACAAAATAAAATTCCAAAGAAAATCACTACTTAACATCAGTAGTTTCTCGCATAATACAGTCCTGGATCTTAGAGCTCCTAAGACCCTTCTCATCTGCATTCAAAAGCTTGTCTACAGTAGCACCTCTCTCCTTCATTCTCAAGACTGAACTCTACTGGACTGAACTGAACTCAGTGAAGAGGTTTTATATCTTTTGGTGGGGTCACCTGACTGAGCCCTTTCTATTTACATGTCTGGACATATTGTTTCAGAACCAAGGTGGGGGGTTGTTTCAGGGGACTTCCTGGTTCAGTTAAAGGTAGTGTTCATCTCCACAGATACTGACACTCTATATCTCTGATCCACAGTGACTAAGCACTTTTATAAAGCATGCCACATTCTTGTGTTCAGCCTCATACATAGAACCTTATACAGTAACAGGTTTATAGTGGGAATTTATGAAAATACCTTAAGAATTTCTTATAACTGTACTACTCATGAAATTATTATTGTTTTATATGGCTTCTGAATCCTTTTTATTTAAAAAGGCTTTATTAACTGTATTTATTCCTATTTAAAATAGCCTTCATGCTTTTTGTACACAAAATGCACTTATGCACTTTACACAACACCTCTCCTGGTGTTTGGCATCATTCCAGGGACTGAATAGATGGAAATGGAAAAAGAATGAAAAGATAGAACTAGCAGGAAGTTTAGTAGGGATAGTAAAGGGCTACGCTAGGTGACCAACCTAGGATAGGGGGAAAAAAGAAGAAAAGCAAAGAGAAAAGCGTTAACTGTTGTGCAACAGAAGTTTTGGTAGCTAGGAAATAAGGAAATAGACAAGTGTTCCATCTGTCACAGCTGAGGGTGTAGCCTAACTCAGCCACAATGTCGCTGGGATGACTTAGGCTGAGACTGATACAGAGTATGAACTGAACGAACAGCCTTACCCGACTCCTGAAGGCGAATGATGATATTCTGAGAATCCTTGCCAAATAAGATGGGGCCTCTAAACGGGCTGTCCAAAATCTTAGACTGGATGTCCGGGGCAAATCCAGAAAGCCTAAGCCACGAGTGGTGATGTAGGCAATTTCCCGTAGCTGCAGCTCTACCTGCGGAATCCACAGAATCATAGGAGGATCGGAGAATGTGGGTCCCCACATCACAGCCCGACTTAAGATGCAACAACCCAGTCTTCCCGGGGAGTTCTGGCTGAACTTGTGCCACCTCAAAAGCCTTCTCCCACAGGGCATTCTGATATTGAACTATGTGGGCAAGGAAGTTTAGGGAACAGATAGCACATGTGGCTGAGGAGTAGACCTTTTTGCCAAAATAGTCTATCTGCCTTGAGTCCTTATAAGAAGGCTGAGTACTGAGGTGCCTGGGTAGTTTTGAACAGTCATGGGCTGCGTTAATAATGACTGAATCAGCCACTGGGTACTCCACATAAAAGGGTTCATTTCTTGGAGTGTTATACAGATGATCTGTCTTCTTGGACGTAGCCGGTGTTGTGGATGGGCACTTCCAAGCTGTCTTATTGACATCCTTGAAGGAATCGATCAAAGGCGGGACTACTAGAGGTAAGGATTCCTTCTTGCAGGGAAAGTGACTAGCCAACGTTACTCAGGGTCCACTTCCTCAGTGTCCCAGCCCATGAGGGACTAGGTGTGCCTCATCACATCCATGAAAGTGGGGTTGTCTGGGGGCGACCGAAGGGTATCCTTGGGCTCCTCTAGCTCTGATGAGATATCTGAGTCTCCAGAGTCATTATACGAGGAAGAGGAATATCCCCCTGATTCTCCAGAATCCGGTGAGGGAGAGGGAGAGGGTAAGTGCCTAGGTTTATGCTTATAGGTCCTAGAATGATCGGTGTCTGGCCTTGCTTGCTGTAGAACAGGCTCCATGGGGCTGGTGTTGGAGCCTTCCTGGGAGAAACCTGGTCTTCAGAAGGAGAGGGTGAAAGGTCCCTCGGAGTTGGAGTTGGGGGCTCCTTTGATGCCTCCTTATCCTTGAAATATGCCCACCAGGCCACAAAAAGTGCGTCAAGTTCAGTGGGTGGGTTTTGAGGCAAGGCTGGGGGAACCAGCATCTGTGGGGTAGGTTTGGAAGGCCCTGGCGTCGGTTCGTCCAGTTGCCATAATACTGGCATCAACTCCACTGGCGTTGGGTTAACTGGTGTCAGATCCCAAGGTAAGAAACCATCTGGCGTCGATCTGACTGGGGTCGACAGATTGGGTATCAGTCCCCCTGGCATTGGCTGTGTGATGACAGGTCCAGCCAGCGACTGTGGGGGAGATGGCTGTGGCATCGCTGTGGTCGGCGTCAGTGAGGCTGGCATCGACAGAACAGGTTATGCTGATTCTGGTCTGGTAAAGCAGCCGGCGCCAGCCTGGAGGGAGAAGCTCATGTAAGGGAGCGGACTCCAGAGCGGTGCAGAGGTGTCACTCTTGCGGGAGAGATGACCACATGTCCCGGGTGTCACGAGCTGGCGTCGGTCCCTGACTTCAGAACCGACTTTACAGGCGACTTGACCAGGAGGGTAATGGGCAAAGATCCACCACCCGGGGAGGACCCGTTCGAGCCACCTGGCTGAGTACCCATGTTTTGAATGGGTGTGAGCTTCAGGGGCTGAGAGGCTGAGGATGAAGTCCCGAGCCCCAAAGAACCACCGCCCGAGATTGTTAGGAGAGCGGATGGTTTGCCCACAGGCAGCCCAGAGGTTGAAGGAGTGGAGGGGGCTGACCTCCCGCAGGAGGAAGACCAATGATCAGTTCCCGACTTGCGCGGGTACCTGGAGCGGGAAGCGGACCGGAGTTTCTCCCTGTGCTTCTCCTGGTGTTTGTGCTTTGCCAAAGAATTCTTAGAATCCTTATCCGAAGAAGAAGTGGAGGCCCCGGAGGTCGGGGATGAAGAGGTACTCTGGTGAAGCTCCTTCTCCATCGTTAAAAGCTTTTGCTGCAGCAGGAAGGACTCCAGGGTTTTCTGGCGGCAGAGCCCGGTGCACTAGTTAAAATCCTGGCAGTGCAAGCAGGCCTTAATGTCATGATCCGGGCCTAGGCAAGGCAGGCAGGCTGAGTGGCCGTCTTTGTGGAGCAACTGCTTGCCACAAGCGCACTTCATTCGTCGCAGCTCGACAGATGCAGGAAAAGACACGCACAAATTCTACAAAAGTTGAAGAAATCGGTAAAACAATAAAATGCGGGTAACGCAGTGAAAATGGCACTCGACCTGAGCAGAAGGCATCCATGGAGTCTGACTTGTGTGGGTTGACGGTGGGAAAAGAACTGAGGTGGTGCTGAGGGACAGTCCCTTTTACACCATAGGTGGAGGTCAGGCGCGGGCCGACATCAGGGGGCGGTCCCCCACTATAGACTGCTAGCTAGACGTTTTCTGTGGGGTCCTGGCACCTGCTGGCTTCAGTCCTTATGGTGTAACCTGCTGCAAGTGCCCCCTCGAAGTGAGATCTGTGTTGACTAGCAGCATTCTCCGGTTCCTGGGAAAAGATCGGGAACCAGAGAAACTGCTAAATTGCACAATTATGGATAAAAATACACCCTAACACAGTATTGAGAAATACTAAGATGAATTAAAATAATAATTTTGATAAAATAAATAACCATAGAGCGGCCAGAAGAGTTGAGCTGTACCTAGGGGCGACTGCTCTCTTCAGTGGAGAAATAAATCTGACATTAGAAGGCAGTGTGGAGCATAACCACAGAGCAGAGTTTGAACTTAATTCCAATTCAAAGTTCAGTAAAATTAGCATATGTTCCAGCTCCGGGGCAGCTAATTCCTGGGGACTTATTACATTTTGTGAACACACTGATGGATTCCTGGGGTTAGAAGGGAGAGCAACAGAAGAACATTTTTTTGTTGTTGCTGCATATGTGTTTTTTTTTTTTTTTGGGGTGGGGGTAGGTATTAATTGCAAATGTCATGACAAGGCTATAAGCCCCTTAAGGGAAACAGGAAGAATAGGACAGAACAGCTGCCAGCAGGGCTCATTACCCTCTTTTTGGGGTGAGCTGGCCAGTAACCCTGGCTCTATAAGCGATGGGAATGATGGGCGGGTGGAGAAGATATTCAGGAAAATCTTCAGTTATGACACAACAGAGCCAGCCATGATGCAATGCAGTAACTTGCAGTAAGTGGCATGTCACAAAATACTGCACTGCTGCTGAATTACACTGTTCCTTGCAGTATACTGCAGCACTTTGTGATATACTGCAACATTACTGTGTTACATCCTGGCTGGTGCCACGTAAGTACTGTAAACACAGGTTATTCACCTATAACAGTAGTTCTAGGAGTGGTATATGTTATTCATCCACACTTGTTGCCAATGTCCTTTCCCCTTTAAGATGTGCCGGAAAGTCTTCAAGCTGGCTCCGCCCACCCACCTGGGGGGTATATCCCTCGGCTCCACCCCATGACACCAGATCTTGCCCACTGGAAGCAGAAGTTGTGCGCCTGAGCCAGAGAAGGTCGGGTGGGTCTGTGTGGATGAAATACATATACCACTCCTAGAACTACTGTTACAGGTGAGTAACCTGTGTTTTTAGGGAAGTGGATATGTTGTTCTATCCACACTTGTTGGCAGACTCCTAGCAGTTCTCCGGGAGGAGGGAGGCAAGGCACATACCCCCTATATAGGGAACAGAGATTGGAGAACCGAGGCCCCAAAACCAGCATCTCGGCGTGACTCGAGGTCGATATGGTAATGGGAAATGAAGGTGTGTGCCGACTTCCAGGTAGCAGCCCTGCAGATTTCCTGGATAGGGACATCCCTAGAAGCAGCCACAGACACAGTGGTATGATGGGTGGAATGAGCCTTTAGCCCTTTGGGAGGCTCCCGACCCGCCAACCTATAGCAGAGATCAATGCAGGAAGTGATCCACCTGTCAATCGTCTGCAGGTCTGCCAGGTGCGGCTTCAGCGTAGGTGAAAAACAGCTGGCGAACCTCTCCCCAAATTCCAGCCATACGCTCTTTGTAATAAGCGAGCAATCGCCTCAGGTCCAGAGTATGAAGCCTGTGTTTGGCCTCCGAGTGTGATTCATGAAGAACACCGGAAGAGTCATCACCTGATTAAGGTGAAACTCTGACACAATCTTCGAGAGAACCTTCGGGTTGGGGCACAGGACAACCTTGTCCCTGTGGAAGACCAGGTAAGGAGACTCCATCAAAAGCGCCTGGAGCTCACTGATCCTTCTGACTGATGTGATAGCCCCCAAGAAGGCAGTCTTCCGTTACAACAGGTGTGCCATCTCACACCTGTGCATCAGTTCGAATGGCTTGCCCATGAGCTTTGCCAAAACCAGCAACAAGTCCCACGGTGGTGGTGGTTCACATACTGGAGGGGAAATGTGATCTAAGCCTTTGAAAAAGTGCCAGACCACCTTCTCCTGTGCCACCGACTGCTGACCAGCCCACACCCAGTAATCAGAGATGGCTGTCAGATGCACCTTAAGGGTCATCAACCAAAGTCCCCCTTTGGACAGGGACCACAGGTAGTCCAAAATGCTGGCCACCGGACAGGTCAAAGGGTCCAGCCCCTTGCCCTGACACCAAATGAAGAATCTCTTCCATTAGAAGGCATAGCATTTTCTGGTTGATTCCTTTCTAGATGCCTCCACCACAGTGAGGACATCTTCAGAGAGACCCAAAGCCTGGAACTCTAGCCGCTCAGGAACCAGGCTGTCAGGTGCAGGGATTAAAGATCCGGGGGGAGTACCTTCCCCTGATTGATGGAGAGCAGGTCTGGGTGGAGTGGTAGATGCCTCAGGAGCCTGTTGCTGAGGCTGCGGAGGTTGGGGTACCAAAATTGATGGCATGTCTGAAGCCACCAGGATCACCCGTGCCTTGTCTCTCCTGACCTTGAGCAGCACCTTGTGGATCAAGGGAATTGGAAGGAAGGCACAGAAGAGGCCTGGGGTCCAAGGCCTCAAGAAGACATCCCCCTGCTGAGGGGTGCAGGCACAGAACAGCCTCAGCTTTGCGTTCTCCCTGAAGGTGAACAGGTCCACCTGAGGGGTGCCCCACTGGGAGAACAGGCTATGGACTACCTCCGGATGGAGAGACCACTCATGACACGCCTCGCCTACCATGCTGAGGGCATCTGCCAGCTGATTGGAGGCTCCTGCCACACGGATGGGTAGGAGATCCTCCTCCAGGCTGCGCAAGAGGGTCCATATGTGGAGAGCTTCCTTGCACAAAGGCAGAGATTGCATCCTTCCCTGCTTGTTGAGGTAGTACATGGTCATGGTGTTGTTTGACTGGACTTGGACCACTTGACCCCAAACATATGGAGAGAATGCAGTCAGCGCCAGTCGGACTGCCCGGAGCTCCAGCAGGTTGATGTGCCATCGGGACTCCTTGGGGGACCAGACCCTGTGGACTCTGTGTTCCCCCAGACGGGTACCCCAACCCGTGAGAGAGGTGTCAGTCGTCAGGATTACCATCAGCTCGGGCCGGACAAATGGGATCCCTTCCTGCAGATGGTCTGGGACTAGCCACCACTGGAGGGCATCCCACATCTTCTGGGTCACCATGACCAGCTAGTTGAAGTGAACTTTGTGCTGAGACCACTGGCTGGCCAGCTCCCACTGCAGGAAGTGCATATGCCAACGGGCCCATCAGACCACGCTGGTGCAGGCCACCAGGTAATCCAGAAGGTGCAGGACGTCCCGTGCAGGGCGCAATTGCCCAACCCGAAATGATCAGGCAAATGAGGAGAGAACCTCCGCCCTGTCCACTGGGAGCCAGGATCTGGCTTGGCAAGAGTCGAGCTCTGCCCTGATAAAGCTGATCACCTGCGAGGGCACAAGCTCCAACTTGGCCTCATTGACCAGGATGCCAAGGAAGGTGCAGGTTTGGAGGGCTAGGTCCCTGGACCGCTCCCCCTCCTGCCTGGAGGGACCTGCAATCAGCCAGTCGTCCAGTTAGGGGTACACCTGGACCCCTCGGTGCCTTACGCAAGTGCCACCACTGCTATGCATTTGGTGAAGACCCTGGGGGCTGGGAAGAGGCCGAATGGCATGGCCGGGAATTCGTAGAGTGTTCCCTCGGCTCGAAAGCAGAGGAACCATCATCAGGGACACTGGTTTACCGCATATGCGGTGACGCGGATGGAAAAGCGGAAATTTCATTGGCTAGCGGGAAACAGTGTCAAAAACGGAAACAGCGTTTGTTCTCGTCTCCATGAGCATAGCGCTATAAATTGCTGGGTAGCGAATGTGCATTTTTCTTTGCCGTTGCTTTCTGACTGGTCGTCTATTTTGTTGCTGAATCTTTCCAGCTCTGGACCCATTGCTGTTTGCAAGGACAATAGGACCTGCTAAAAACAAAGTAAGTCTGTGCTTATATTTAAAAAAAAATTAAAAAAACTGCTCTCCATGTTGTTGTTTTTTGAAACTGTTAGGCAGGTAAGGTGGAACGGTTGATCTGCTAAGCATTGTACAATCTGCTCCTCCTAAATTCCCCATAGTAAGCAGTTTGTGTAAAAATATATTTGTGTGTAATCATGTGCCTGGATTTATTACTTCTGTTCCGAAGCTGGTTGGTCTGGCGAGGAGATCGAGACTGAGATACTCGTCCATGAATAATCAACGAATATGGCCAAAATGTATGTTTTCTGTGAGTTGTGATCAAAGGAGGGTGACCTGATTAACTTAAACCAACGCTGAAATTCCACTGCTTCTGAACACAAGAAAAGTTTATTACAAACATACAAACAGACAACACGTGAAACGTGATATCTGAGGGGAGCACTTCTGTGTAGTCCATGTGTATGTTTATAATAAACTTTTCTTGTGTCCAAACACAGTGGACTTTCAGCGTTTAAGTTAGTTAGTCCGGCTGTTTCTGGCAGAAGAGTCCGGCTGTTTCTGGCAGAAGAGAACTGGTTGCAGAGCAAGTAACAGAAGTCCAGAACTACTGATTTTTTACTAATTAATCACTTCTGTCTCAGCAGGAGTAGTACCTGTTTGGATTAAGCAAACAGATACTTTGTTAGAAGAAGGGGGTCTCATTTAAGTAAAAAAAAACAAAAAAGTGTTTTTTTCTGAGGAAGGGGGCAGTATCAGCTTAATTTATTAAGAGCAGAGAGTGAATCTGATTGGGGGTGTGGCTTAGTAGCTTAGGTGTACAAAAGCAGCTGTCTCCAATTACAGCTTCTGGCTGTTTCTGGCAGAATAGAACTGGTTGCAGAGCAAGAAACAGAAGTCCAGAACTACTGATTTTTTACTAATTGCACTCCTTCTCACCTCTCCACCCTCCCACCCAAAGCCAGTTCTAGTTTTATAGCCACTGAATTTGACTGACAACAGGAACGTCCTGTTTGGCAGTAGGAAGGGAAGGATCACTGAGACACATTAGTTTCAGCAACCTTGAAGGAACCTAAAAAAAAAAAAAAAACTAACTTTATCCCCCGGCTGCTGGAGGTCTGAATCCAACCACGGAGGAAGAAGACTACTGAAGACTACAGGAAGTTCCTGTCCCAGAACAGAAAGGGTGAGAGTTGTAAAGGCACATAGGCAGTAGGAAAGTAAGTGTAAAAATACATAGAGGGAGAAGACAATAAGCATACAAAGCAACAGGAGAGGGGACACAAAAGTCAAGATGGGAGTGGTGCAGTGCAATGGCTGTGGAGCAGCAGTGTTCGGGAGACATTCTGGAGGCTGCGATGCTGCCCTGTTTGCAGGCACCTCTCTGGTCTGAGGAAGGGGGTTGCCCGTCTCCAGGCTGACCTGGATAGGATTTGAGAAACCTCTTCCCCACCCAGGGACCACTAGGGCCACCACCATTACCTCAGAGGTTGCCAAGAAAGAGGAGCAGTTGGACCAAGGTGGGCTCAGGAAGGGAGAGGGTGGTGGAACAGAGGTGCAACCCTCCAGTTGTAGTTCTCCACAATTCATATGCTGTTCTGGCAAAGAGTGGTTCCTCTATGGAGGCACCTGCAGTGGAGACCAAGGAGGATGCTGGGAACCTCCACAAGGAAGACCCACAGGAGGGTGGCATGGGACCCCACAGGGGAGGGAAACAACTCCTGGTGAGGGACTCAGTCATTAGAGGGGTAGACGTGGGGGAGGAAGGGGATAGGGAAGTAAGGTGCCTGCCTGGCGCCACGGCTTAGAGGGACAGGAAACGAATCCTCAGGATCGCGGGAGCAGCTGCACGAGGGAGGGAGCTGGATGTCATTGTCCACCTAGGGACAAATGACCGGGCCGTAAATGGGATCAGAGCAGTGCAACAGGAGTTTGTGGAGTTGGGGAGGGGCCTTAGACAAGTAGCATGTATGGTAACCTTCTCGGAGGTGCTGCCTGTTTATGGCAAGGATGATGCTAGGGTATTCCGCACCATGGGATTCAATGAATGGTGGAAAAACTAGTGTGGAGCTCAGGGTTTTGGCTTCATTGGGGACTGGGGAGCCACCTAGAGGGATGCAGGCTTATACTGGCGCGATGGTCTGCATCTGTCCAGGGGATCCAGGATCCTAGGTGACAGGTTTAAATGCTTCTGCGGCATGCAAAATAGCCAAGGGGCACAGTGAAAGGAGCAGGAAATTCCAGCCTCCCACAAAGCACGGTAGTCAGAGAGGTAAACACCAAGGCAGAGAGGTCAGTAGGGAGCAGGAGAGGGATAAATGCAGAAAAAGGTGTCAAGGACAGGGATGGGGCTAAAAGGGGTAAGGCCATAAAAAATAAATGGAAGGTGATGAGTACCAATGCCCACAGTCTGTGCAACAAGCTCCCTGAACTAGTGGCCTTGATGGAAGAGGGATGCCTGGATACTGTGGCAGTCACTGAAACATGGTACACAGAGAACCATGAGTGGGAAGTCAACATACCAGGATACACAGTCTACAGGAGGGACAGGGTGGGTAAAAGAGGAGGAGGATTAGCTCTCTATATAAGGGAAGGGATTAAGCAACAGAAGTAAAGAGTAAACAGGAAGTTGATGAGTCGCTATGGGTCACCCTGGAGACAGGAACTGGCACCACAATCCGCATGGGGGTTGTGTATAGACTCCCATCTCAGGGGGAGGAAATGGACAAGGAAATGATAGAAGGCATCCTTAAAATGGCAGAAAAAGGGGAGGTATTGTTGATGGGGGACCTGAATATGCTAGATGTTAACTGAGTACCTTTGCTGCAGGCACATCCAAGAGCAGGGTCATTCTTGATGCCCTACAGGACATGCCTCAGACAGCTAGTGTTGGAACCCACTGAGGGAGCAATCTTAGACCTGGTACTCTCAAATGGGGAAGGAGAAAGGATCTCTGGGATTTAGAAGTGGGTAGCTATCTGGGAACAAGGGACCACCAAACAGTGTGGTTCACACAACACAGCCATAGAGTCAAGCCTACACAAAACAAGAGTACTGGACTTTAGGAAGGCTGACTTTGAAATGAGAGAGTGCCTTAGAAAAGCACTAGCAAATGGGCAAGAAGGAGGGGTGGAGGAACAATGGGGAATAATCAAAACAGCCATTGCAGAGGCAACAAGCCTTTGTGTGAAGCAAATCAATAAAACAAAATGAAGGAAAAAAACACTATGGTTCTCAACAGAGGTGGAAGGGAAGGTTAAGGAGAAAAGGAAAGCATTTAGGAAATATAAGGAAACACAGAAGGAGCAGGACAGAGAACTTTATCAGTTAAAGCAGAAGGAGGCAGGGAAGGCAGGCAGAATAGCAAAGGCACAAACTGAGGAACAGATAGCCAACTCTGTTAAGAAGGGGGATAAAACCTTTTATAGGTACATTAGGGAGCGAACAAAGACCAAGGGAGGGATACAGAGACTTAATAAAGGGAAGGGAATGTGGGCAGAGGGTGACAGTGAAAAAGCAGGGATACTGAACGAATATTTCTGCTCAGTATTCACAACAGATGAGGAGGGGGAGGTGCCTAAACCAAACAAGGGAGAAACTCTGAATAGGGGGTCAATACCAGTCCATTCACAGAAGAAAGGGTTTTGAAAGAACTCTTGAAACTGAGGGTGGACAAAGCAATGGGGCCTGATGGGATTCACCCAAGAATACTAAAAGAACTAAGGTAGAACTAGTAACACCACTGACTACTCTCTTTAACAAATCATGGGAGGATGGAGTGGTACCTGAGGACTGGAGGAGGGCAAATGTGATTCCACTTCACAAAAGTGGGAGCATGGCAGAGGCAGGAAACTACAGACCAGTTAGTTTGACTTCAGTGGTAGGAAAAATGATGGAATCACTTCTCAAGGAAAAAATTGTTGAGTACCTTGAGGCCAGTGGGGCACAGGACCCAAGGCAGCATGGTTTCACAGCAGGAAGGTCATGTCAGACGAACCTAATAGATTTCTTTGACTGGGTGACCAAAGTAGTAGACCAGGGAGTGGCTGTGGATATGGCCTACCTAGATTTTAGCAAGGCATTCAACACAGTCTCACACAAAAGATTAATATACAAGTTAGCCAGCCTTGGAGTGGGTGCCAAGGTAGTAGCCTGGATAAAAAACTGGCTGGACAACAGGACACAAGAGGTAATAGTAAACAGAGTCCACAGTGAAGAAAGGAGGGTAACTCAGCAGGGTACCGAGGGTTCGGTACTGGGAGCGGACCTCTTTAATATCTTTATAAGTGGAGAGCACCTGGAAAGAAAGGTATGCCTCTTTGCAGATGACACAAAGATCTGCAACAGGGTTGATACACAAACTGGGGTGGAAAGAATGAAAAGGGACTTGGCAAGGTTAGAGGAATGGTTAAATACGTGGCAGCTCAGATTCAATGCAAAGAAGTGCAAGGTAATGCATCTGGGAAACAAAAACCCAGGGGAAGAGTACACAATGGGGGGTGAGTTAATAACAACAACAAAAATCGAAAGAGACCTAGGAGTAATTATATCAGATGACCTAAAGGTGGGCAAGCAATGTGAGAAGGCAGTAAGGAGGGCTGAGGGGATACTGGGATGCATAGGGATAGGCATCAACAGTAGAAAACAGGAAGTTGTTATCCCTCTCTACAGACGGTTAGTGAGACCCCATCTGGAGTACTTTGTGCAATTCTGGAGACCCCATCTCCGCAAAGACAAAGACAGAGTGGAGGCTGTTCAGAGGAGGGCAACCAAAATGGTGCAAGGTCTGCACGAGAAGACATACGAGGAGAGACTAAAGCTGCTTAATATGTATACCCTTGAGGAAAGGAGGGAGGGGGGGGACATGAAAGAAACTTTCAAGTATCTCAAGGGAATTAACAAGGCACAAGAGGGTAGTATCTTTCAGAAGAAGAGATGTGCAAGAACAAGGGAGCACAATTTGAAGATAGAGGGGGGACGGCTCAGAGGTAATGTCAGAAAGTATTTTTTCACAGAGAGAGTTGTGGATGCATGGAACAGCCTTCCTGAGGAGGTTGTGGAGTCAGGAACAGTGGGAGAATTCAAGAATGCATGGGACAGGCATGAGGCAATTCTAGTGGGGGGCAGGAGGAAGTAAGCTGTTGATTAACTAGAATCTGCAGCTTATCCATCAGGTAGGGAAATGGGCAGACTGGGTGGCCAAGCGGTCCTTATCTGCCAAATTCTATGTTTCTATGTTTTTAGCCAGGTCATCCTCCTTGATACTATTGCTGCCTTTTAACCTTGGCTCTATTGAGTTTCTCCCTGCCTCTGCAGTCAGATTTCTTGTTAGTCCAAGCCTACTGACACTATGGAATGGTCAGCAGCCTTGAGTTTCCAGTCCCTTAGTTCTGTGTGGTGTTTTTTTTTTTTTGGGGAACGATCAATGCCAGAACAGGCGATTTGGTGCCGCGCAATGTCATGTTCCCAAAGTTGGGGGGGTAAAGCCATTCGGTTCTGGTTTTGGTGGTACTGCCAGCTTAAAAGACCACTGATCTTGTTCACTAGAGCCAGGCTTTTGCCCAACCAGCCCGAATGTTGTGTATGTGTGCCTTTGGTACAATTATTCTTTCTCCTACTGTAGGGATTCTCTTCCATCCACCCTGCAAAGAAATAAAACTGCATTGCTGATCGTGGGGCGGGGATGGGTTGGAGCTGGGAGTCAGTCAAGTGAGCTGCCAGTAGCTCAGTCCCTCCACTCTTCCAGCTCCTTTCCATGAAATAAACGTGTGTGTGTGTGTGTGTGCGCCCATGGGGGGCTCTGTGTCTATTTGTATGGGCCAGGGTAGAGACAGTCTGTGTTAGGGGTGGGGACATAGGCTATGGGGACACAGGCCATGGAGTAGCAACACAGGTTGTGATGTTGAAGGGTGGGATACTGGTAGTGTGGTGGGGACACTGGTTATGATGGGGATACTAATAGTGGGGTGGGGACAGTGGTCATGGTGGTGTGTGATGGGGATACTGGCCATGTTGGTCTGGGGACACTGCGGGTGGGGGTACTTGCTGTGTAATGTTGGTGGTGTGATGTGGTGACTGGCAGTGGTGTGGGGACACTGGCAATGCAATCGGGTGGGGACGTTGGTTGCTGTGGTGTGGAGACACTGGTCATGGTTGTGCGGGGTGAGGATACTGGCAGTACTGGTGCAGGGACACTAGTCTTGGTGGTGTGGGGGGCACTGGATGTGTAATGTTGGAATGGGGTGGGGACACTGGTGGTGGTTTGGGGGCACTGGTCAGACTTGTGGTGGTGCAGAGTGAGGAATATACTGACAGTGCTGGTGTGGTGACACTGCTTGTGGTGGGCTGGGGATACTTGCAGTTGGCTGGGGATACTAGTCATGGTGAGGTGGGTAAACTGGCAGTGGTGTGGGGACCGTGGTCGTGGTGGTGAGGGGTGGGGATAATGGCAGTACTGGTGTGGGGACACTGGTCGTGGTGGTGCAGGTGGAGATACTGGCCATGTTGGTGTGGGGACACTGGCCGAGGTGGTGCAAGGGTGGGTACTGGCCATGTAATGTTGGTGCAGTGTGTGGATACTGGCAATGGGATGTGGAAACTGACCGTGGTGAAGGTGGCAGTGGGTGGGAGGCTGTGTCTGTTTGGGGTGTGGGGTATGAGCTGGCAGTTGCTCAGTCCCTCTCCACTCTCCCAGCTACTCTCCATGAAATAAACTATTTTTTGTGTGTGCATCACTGGTGGGGGCTGTGTATTTGGGGTGTGGGGTACAGGCAGGTTGTGTTGGTTGGGTGGGGACACAGTCAGTGGGGTGGAACCACGCTCTTGGGGTATGGATACTGGCAGGCTCGGTGAGGACACCAGTTGCGGTGGTGGGGATACTGACTGGATGGGGACAGTGGTCCTGGTTTGGGATGGGGATACTGGCTGTGGTGGTGTGGGGGGGGGGGGTACTGGCCATATAATGTTGGTGGGGACACTGGGTGGGTTAGTGATACTAGCAATGGTGTGGGAATTTTGGCAGTGTTTTGTGTGGGGACACAGGCTGTGGTTGTGCGGGCTGTGGATACTGGCAGTGCTGGTGCGTGGTGGGGATAATGGCAGTGTAGTGGGGACACGGGGTGGGAAGACTAAATACACCAACAGCTTAATCTGGTTCAATGTCAGTTGGCATTTATCTGTATCCCCCTCACCCTGGGTTATATCTGAAACTGGGCAGAATTTCTCTAGTGCACTTACCTGGTCACCAAAAAATAAATACTGGCTGTGGTGGTGCATGGTGCGGACACTGTCCATGTAATGATAGTGTTGGCGTGGGCAAACTGGTCGTGGTGGAGTGGGAGGTGAGGGAGATAAACAAGCAAGAAGACCGAGATCAGGCGGCAGTCTGTTCAGTGTATTTGTAGGCCTGTATATGTGTTTGATTTGATGTCCAATGTCTGAGCTGAAGTGGGATGCGTAGTAATTGTTCTGTACTAAGCTTGCTTGTATTTCTGCCTGACAACAAACATCCTTGTAAACAGATCTTGTCTGGATACAGATTGGTCAATACCAGCAGGAACATCTGCCAGAACTAGACTCATAGTGGATTCCTGCAGGGAGGGCCTCAAACAACTGGTACAGCAACCCACAAGAGACAGGGCTATCCTAGATCTAGTACTGACTAACAAAGAAGGGATCACAGATCTCCAGGTAGAAGGTCACCTGGGGGCCAGTGACCATCACATGGTATGGTTCAATTTGTCTCCTTCTCACACATTTGTCACCTTTCAGCCTTCTTACAAGGCCCTGTTAATCAGTCTCTACCTGGGAACTTCCCCAGCTCTTTCTCTCCCATTATGTTTTATCTTTCCCATCATCACCTTTTTGTTTCACAGATTCTCTCTTAATCTTAACATTTATCACTTCTTCTCCCTTAGCCTCCCCCTTCTTCTTTCTCCACATATCTCTCTCTCTCATTTTACCTCTCCTCTACACTAACTTGTTTTTTTTTCTCTTTTAGATATTTCCTGAAGAAGACCTAAGGTCGAAACGTAGATTTTTAACTCTATTTTCTATTTTCAGCGTGCACTTAATATAACCATTTTGTTTTGCTTTTAGACCACATGCTGACGCAGCGCCTTGTCTTTGTTTTTTTACAATTTGTATGGTTCAATTTGGCTACTACATCTAAATCATCCCATTCCAAGGCAAAAATATGGGACTTCAGAGGAGCTGACTTTGATAAGATGGCCAACAGAGTTAAGCTAGCCCTGGCAAAAAGAAACACAGGTGAGGGGGTACAGGCAAAGTGGGCAAGCATTAAGGATGCAATACTTGAAGCAACATCCCATTGTGTTAGACAGAAAAGGAAGTGCAAAAGAAGAAGGAAACCACTTTGGTTCTCAAATACAGTAGCAGAAAAGGTCAGAGCCAAAAGGCTGGCCTTCAGGAAATATAAGGGAACACAGCAGGATGAAGATAGGGAGGCATACCAAACTGCCCTAAGGGAAGCAGGTAAGGCAGTAAGGCAGGCAAAGTCCCAAACTGAGGAAACACTAGCACGAACAGTAAAAGAAGGTGACAAGACTTTCTATAGATACATTAGTGAAAGGAGAAAGTCCAGAGGGGGTATTGCTAAGCTTAATGGAGAAAAGGGAGCATGTGAGGAGGAGGACCCTGTAAGGCATCTATCCTAAATAGATACTTTTGCTCAGTATTTACTGAAGAGAAGGTAGGCAGGGCCCACAGCTCAACATCATGGACACAGGGGAGGGAGGTGAGCACTACTCCCTTCACAAAAGAAAGGGTCCTACAAGAGCTTGCTAAGCTCAGGGTGGATAAGGCAATGGGACCTGATGGCATACATCCCAGGGTACTTAAGGAGCTAAAGGAGGAACTAGCAGAGCCATTAGCAGAATTTTTAGTGAGTCTCTGAGCACAGGAGAGGTCCCAGAAGACTGGAGAAGGGTTTATGTGATCCCGCCTCCACAAGAGTGGTAGCAGGGAGGAGGGGAACTACAGACCAGTCAGTCTTACCTCAGTAGTGGGCAAGATTATGGAGGCACCTTAAGGAAAGGATAGTGCAACACCTGGAATCCATAGGGGCACAGGATCCAAGACAGCATGGGTTTACAAAAGGAAGGTCCTGTCAAACTAATCTCATAGATTTCTTTGACTGGGTAACCAGAGTGGTGGACCAAGGGGGAGCAGTTGATGTCGCCTACCTTGACTTCAGCAAAGCTTTCGACACTGTTCCACATAGAAGATTGATAAATAAGCTGGGTAGGCTCGGGGTGGGTCAGACGTTGGTCAACTGGGTGGCAAACTGGTTGACGGGCAGAAAACAGAGAGTGGTGGTAAATGGTATACAGTCAGAAGAGATGCAAGTCACAAGTGGGGTACCTCAGGGATCAGTCCTGGGGCCAGTCCTCTTCAACATCTTCATTAGTGACCTTGCAGATGGACTAGAGGGTAAGGCTTGTCTGTTTGCAGATGACACCAAGATCTGCAACAGAGTAGATGATCCAGATGGGGTGGGCAGAATGAGAAGAGATCTGGATAAACTAGCAGAATGGTCAGAAGAGTGGCAACTGGGATTTAATGCAAAGAAGTGCAAAATCATGCACATAGGGAAGAGAAACCCTGAAGCCACCTATAGGCTGGGAGGGGAGTTGCTAGCAGTCACAAAGGAAGAGAGAGACTTGGGCATCATCATCACTGATGACCTAAAATCATCCAAGCAGACCTCTAAAGCAGTAGGTAAGGCTAGGGGGGTGTTAGGGTGTATTAGTAGGGGTATCACAAGTCGTAAGAGGGAGGTAATAATCCCTCTGTACAAAGAGACTGGTTAGGCCCCATCTGGAGTACTGCGGCAGTATTGGAGGCCACACCTTCACAAGGACATTAACCAAATTGAGGCAGTCCAGAGAAGGGCAACTAAAATGGTGCAGGGACTGCATCAGAAGACATATGAGGACAGATTAACGGAGCTCAATATGTATACCCTTGAGCAAAGGAGGAGAGAGGTGATATGATTGAAACATTCAAACACCTTAAGGGCATAAACAAGGTGAAAGAGTTTAACATGTTTAAATATAAGAAAAATAAGCGGACAAGAGGACACAGCTATGAGATTAGAGGGAGGCCGA
Organism: Neoceratodus forsteri; assembly: GCA_016271365.2. NCBI lineage: Eukaryota > Metazoa > Chordata > Ceratodontiformes > Ceratodontidae > Neoceratodus > Neoceratodus forsteri. The sequence goes on along the minus strand of CM028129.1, from coordinate 560,928,736 downwards.
TTAAGGGGAATGTGAGGAAATTCTTTTCACAGAAAGGGTGGTGGATGCATGGAATGCTTACCACAAGAAGTGGTGGCTATGAATACAGTGCAGGGCTTCAAACAGGCATGGGATAGGCATAAGGGAGCAATACAAATGACTATGAATAGATAGGCCACTGACAGAGCAAAGGCCGATGGCACATTTATAAGGTAGAAAAAGAAATGGGCAGACTGGATGGGCCTTGCGGTCCTTATCTGCCGTCAACTTCTATGTTTCTATGTCTGGGCTAGCTAAATGTGAACTGTACACTTGAAAATAGATGCAATTAAAATGTCTGTGCCATTTATTTTTGGTGACTGAGTCTGTGACTGGAGTGTGGGAAACACTAATCTGAATGCCTGGCATCTCCTTGGGGGGAGGGCATTGAGAGTGCCTGTGCTGGTGGGGTGTGGAGAAAGGCCATGCTGGTGGGATTGGGCAAGGAGAGTGGCCATGCTGGAAGGGTTGCGTGTTGAGGGTGGCCATGCTGGTGGGGATAGTGTCCGGGCTGGTCCGTGGGGGTGGGGAGAGTGGCTGTGCAGGTCCATCTGGGTGGGGAGAGGGCCATGCTGGTCCACTGGGTGGGGCGGGACCATGCTAGTCTGTGGGGATGGGAGAGGGGCCGTGCTGGTCCATCTGGATGGGGAGAGGGGCCATGCCGGTCTGTGGTGGTGGGGAGAGGTACCGTACTGGTCTCTAGGGTGTGGAGAGGTGCCGTGCAGGTCTGTGGGGATGGGGAGGGGCAGTGCCAGTCCATGGGGATGGGGAGGAGGCTGTGCCAGTCTGTGGGGGATGTGGAAGGGGCCGTGCACGTCCGTGGAAGGGGGAGAGGGCCAGTGCCGATCCGTCGGGGTGGGGAGAGGGCGCTGTGCTGTGCCGATCTGTCAGGGTGGGGAGAGGGCTGTGCTGCGCTGGTCTGTCGGGGTGGGGAGAGGGGCTGTGCTGGTCTGTGGGGATGGGGAGAGGGGCCGTGCTGATCTGTCAGGGTAGGGAGAGGAGCTGTGCAGGTCCATGGGGATGGGGAAAGGGGTCATGTCCAGTCTGTGGGGATGGTGAGAAGAGGGGCCATGCAGGTCTGTGGGGGTGGGGAGAGGGCACGCACTGGTCTCTAGGGGTGTGAAGAGGTGCTGTGCAGGTCTGTGGGGATGGGGAGAGGGCAGTACCAGTCCATGGGGATGGGGAGAGGGCTGTGCCAGTCCGTGGGGATGTGGAAGGGGCCATGCGTCCGTGGAGATGGGAGAGGGGCCATGCCGATCCGTCAGGGTGAGGAGAGGGGCTGTGCTGTGCGGTCTGTCAGAGTGGGGAGAGGGGCTGTGCTGTGCGGTCTGTCGGGTGGGGAGAGGGGCTGTGCTGGTCTGTGGGATGGGAGAGGGGCCGTGCCAATCTATCATCAGGTAGGGAGAGAGCTGTGCAGGTCCATGGGGATGGGGAGAGGGTCATGCCAGTCTGTGGGGATGGGGAGAGGGGCCATGCAGGTCCATCTGGGTGAGAGAGAGGGCCATACAGGTCCACCTGGGTGAGGAAATGAGCTGTGCAGGTCCATCTGGGTGAGGAGAAAGGCTGTGCCTGTCCATCTGGGTGGGGAGAAGGACTGTGCCAGTCCGCCTGGGTAGGGAGAGGGGCCGTGCCTGTCCGGCCTGGGTAGGGAGAAGGCCATGCCAGTCTGTGGGGGTGGGGAGAGGGGCTGTGCTGGTCCGTAGGGGTGGAGAGAGGGCTGTGCTGTGCCAGTCTGTGGGGGTGGGGAGAGGGGCTGTGCTGGTCCGTAGGGGTGGGGAGAGGGCTGTGCTATGCTGGGCTGTCGGGGTGGGGAGAGGGGCTGTGCTGGTCTGTGGGGATGGGGAGAGGGGCCATGCCAATCCATCGGGGTAGGATGAGGAGCTGTGCAGGTCCATGGGGATGGGGAGAGGGGTCATGCTGGTCCATGGGGATGGGGAGAAGGACCGTGCAGGTCCATCTGGGTGGGAAGAGGGGCGTGCTGGTCCGTCTGGGTGGGGAGAGGGGCCATGCCAGTTTGTGGGGGTGGGGAGAGGGGCTGTGCTGGTCCGTAGGGGTGGGGAGAGGGGCCATGCAGGTCCATCTGGGTGGGGAGGAGGGGTCACTGAAGGAACTATAATTTATTCCCCAACCTGCCAACCGCCCAGCATACCTGCTGTTTGATCTTTCGTCTGGTTTGGTGTGGTGCTGTGCTGACCTGTCCTGCCTGCTTTGTGCTGACTGCCCTTTCTGCTTCTTTGTGCTGCTGCTGACTGGATCGGTCATATTCGGTTAAGTTTTTTTTGGTATAGCCATGTTGCTGTTTGAATGAGGAAAGCAAGGGTGGGAAGATTGGGGGGGAGAGACATGAGCTGGCATGCTTAATTATACAAAAATGAATGTTTTCGAAAACTGGCCTCAGGTGATGTTTGAGGAGGGTGCTCAAGGGACGTGCTTGGCAGACTGGAACACGTGCTGAAAAAATGGTTCTGACCTCTGGTGATGTTTGAGGAGAGGAGTGGACAAGCAGAGTGGCACAGAATCATTTTTTCAACATGTATGCCAGTCCGCCTTGTCCGTGCCATGCTACTGTGGTTGGTCGTTGCTGGTCCGTGATGGGTCAGGGTTGGTGGACTGGTACACGTGCTGAAAAAAATGGTTCTGGCCTCTGGTGATGTTGGAGGGAGGAACAGATGGGCAGAGTGGCACAGAATCATTTTTCCAACATGTATGCCAGTCCACTGGGTCCATGTCATTCTCCCGTGGTTGGTCACTGCTGGTTGGCAGAGGGCCACGCTGGAAGGACTGGTACACACACTGGAAAAAAATGGTTCTAGCCTCTGGTGATGAAGGAGGGGCAGAGTGGCAAAGAACCATTTTTCCAACATGTATGCCAGTCTGCTGGGTCTGTACCATCCTCCGTGGTTGGTCTTTGCTAGTTGGCAGAGGGGCGGGCTATGAAGACTGGTACACATGCTGGAAAAAATGGTTCTGGCCTCTGGTGATGGAGGAGGGAGGGCAGAGTGGCACATAACCATTTTTTCCAACATGTATGCCAGTCCGCTGGGTCCATGCCATGGTACTGTGTTTGGTCATTGCTGGTCGGTGGAGGAATGGGCTTGGCCAACTGGTACACATGCTTGAAAAAAATGGTTCTGGCCTCTGTTCATGGTAGAGGGAGGGGTGGACTGGCAGAGTGACACAGAACCACTTTTTCCAACATGTATGCCAGTCCACTGGGTCTGTGCCATCCTCCTATGGTTGGTAGTTGCTGGTCAGTGGAGGAATGGACTGGGCGGACTGGTACACACACTGGAAAAAAATGGTTCTGGCCTCTGGTGATGGAGGAGGGAGGGGTAGAGGGGCAGAGTGGCACAGAACCAGTTTTTCCAACATGTATGCCAGTCCGCTGGGTCCGTGCCACGCTACTGTGGTTGATCGTAGCTGGGCTTCTAAAATTGGGTCCTCTGTGTCAAACTTGGGGACTGTTGAGAGGTATGCAATCATACAGTAGAAAATATTTACAAAAATCTTAATGTGTATGTATTAAATTCACATTACTGTGTGGTTCAGCAAGATGTTCTGTGTGACCTGTCCTCATTTAGCACCCTGGTTCTGACTCCAGACAGTCTCTCAGGGCAGGGGAAAGTCTGTTTGGTTCCCGGTGGTTTGCTAGTGTGTGTGTGTGTGTGTGTGTGTGTGTGTGTGTGTGTAGGGGAATAAAGACACACACTGGGACAAAAAAAAGTTTATTAAACCACATCACACTGAATCAATCATGTTTCATCTGTGCCCTTCAAAACTGTCGGATGAGATGCTTTTGAAGTAGATGGTAGGGGGGAGAGCATTAGCAGCAACCTGGGCTGCCACAACCAGGCCCTCCACCCACTTTCACGGGTGATGCTAATCAAAAATACCAACCAAGTGTAACCCCCTTGTTACCCGGGGTTACTAGAATCCCAGTAAGACCTAGTGGTAGGCAGGGAAGACAGCTTGTGAAACTCCAGTTAAATGGATTTCACACTGTCTCACTCTGTTCTCAGTCTCAGCTGAGACTGAGGGATGACATCACCATAGAACTGTCGCAGCTGCATGAGCCACAATGGAATCTGCAGCAGGGAGTTGGAGTAGGATTTTGGGAGGTTTAAACAGTAGTCTGTAAGGTCAGTTGGAGTTTGGAGCTTGCAGTGAGAGGAGCACAGCAGCTCTGTGTTAGGCTCTTGGAGCCACAGCCCTGACACAGGGCTACATTCAGGAAAAAGGTGCATGTTTCCACCTAAAGAGAGACACAGAAGCTAGTTTTTAAAGTGGTGGAGACCGCTGATTCGGGTCTCAGTGCCCCATCTCTCAGGGGATGGGGCAGGAAAAGTTTGGCCTGCATATTCCAGGGGCAACCCCCTGGTTTTCTGCTAGTGGAGAAGCTGCCTTAGTTGGTCCAAGAGTTTTGGGAAACTAGAAGAGTTTGTGATTCACCTGTGGGGCACCTGCAACCGGAGGGTGAGTTTCTGCTCTTTCTAAAGGGCCCATGTTTTCACCCTGGGACTTGTGTGATAGTGGGGATTGGACTACTGAAGTAGTGGGAGGCCTAGAGTAATAGGCTTAGCCAAAAGTAAAAGTATGTTCAAGTCCAGCACATAGGGGAAGTCAAGACACGTAGAGGAGATGTCACATACGTCTATCCAGTAATCTACATTGCTAAGCTTTCAGAAAAGAGTTGTTTAGTTTCCAGAGAAATGGCCGGGTATGGATTGTGGGAGCTGGGAGACCCCCCATCTTTAGTAACCAGGTCCACCTCTACGGATTTTCTCTGTGGATTTCTACTTTGCCTCATGCACTTGGCCAGTGATGAGGGAAGTACCCAGACATGGGATTGGAAGGAAAATTCCCTCTAGGAGTCGAAGGCTCTAAGGTGGTTTGGGGAGCCATCAATTAGAAAACTGGTTCATTCCCATAATGGACCACGGATCAAGTGGCCGTCGGGGGAGCCGGGCCAGTGGGAAAACCTAAGTAGTGTACCCAAAGCTGCATGCAAGTCCGGCTGTGTGTGGCTGGGTTTAGGAGCCTGAGGGCTGAAAATGTGAAGGAGTGTTCTGCTGTCTCTAATCTGCATTACCAGGAATGTACTCCCGTGGGGGTCTGTGTATGGTTTGTTTGTTCAGTTTGGATGTGAATAAAAGCCACACTGTAGAATCCCATTCCTGGTTTTGGACATTACAGTTATTGCTTCCTGTGTTCGGATTTACTTGGGTGCCCCTGTGCAGAGTAGACAAACCTAGACCCCCTGTGCCGAGTAACCTAATCCTCCCCGAACCCAGTCCCAACCAGGTACTGCTGTCAGCTTCAACAGCATGCCACCTGTCATTTGCAAAAAGGCAGGGGTTGGGGGTTACAAAAATGGAGGCACCGCTTTGGATTTAATTCTGGGAGGAAGGTGCTTGGGCAAGGGGCTAGCGTTTTGGCTATCTGGCAGTGGGTAGTCCAAAAGCTGAAACAAGTTAACTAGTGTGTTGCTGTGTGCTGTGGATCTTATGCTGCTGTTTAAAATGCCAACCTTTTACCAGGGAGCAGTAAAGCCAAAGAGTGTGCCTTTGTCCTGCATCAATTGTTTACAGCGTTTTTGCCTGCTTTAAAAAAAAACTGTGATTAAGAAAAGTGTGGAAGACTAGGGGTAGCAACACGAAAATGGTGCCCTGGACGTTGGAAATGCTTTTAAAAAGAACTGTGGTAAAGAAAAGTGTGGAAGACTAGGGGTAGCAACAGGACAATTGTGCCCTGGATGTTGGAAATGCTTCTAAATGAACTGAGATACGTGCAAGTGTAATGGCTATGTTAAATGGCTGAAATGGGCTCCTGCCGTGGAGTCAGTTGAAAAGAAAAAAAAAATGCATTCTGCAGTTTAAAATTTGCCTGCTCGACAATCGCCGTGAGGAGAAGAGCACTCGTGAGGAAGAAGAGGCTCATTTGCATGGCGTCATGTGATTGGTGAGGCTACAATCAGTCCCGCCCCTCAGCCAGCTCTACAGTGACTGCCCCAGCATTCAAGAGGGAGTGTGAGTGGAGTGCATGTACTGGCTTGTGGAGGAGTGTCACGGAGTGTTAAAAACGCTGTAAACCTTCTAAAAATAGACTTGTTCGTTTAAAATCGGGCTCAACCCGCTAATCGATCATCTGAATTGCAAGTGCGGTGGTCGAGGAGACGATCGGCAGGACTGCCCACCCGTTTTCTTTCTGAGGCCTCCAAGACTGGCTGCAGGCCGTTTTTGCCCCATCGCAGCAAACTGCTACTGATAACAGTAAGTACCAACAGTGAAATTGCTCAAACAGTGATTTTCTGCCAAATGCCAGCAAAATATGTGTGCAGCAGTGTAAGTCGCTTTGCAAGTAACGACTGTGTCAAGTCCTGCCAGCAAGTGCAAGTCTGTTAAGCCATTGACTGTGTGCACAGTAATGAGTTCAGCATCAGTTTAAAGGTTAAAGCCAGAGAGAGACTGAGTTGTAGCCAAATGTGCAGCACTAGTTTTACAGGCAATCCTGTGCTTAAAACCTGAAGCTTTAAGGGACTGTGAGTTAAAGAAATGTTTCCAGCACGTAAAAAGTCCATGGAAAATCATGTAAATGTGTTTAGAACAAGAACAGTGCGAGTGTGTGCAGTTTGAGCAAAAGTTGTCAGTAGTGTGTGTAAATCGGATGCGCAGTGGCTTGACCCAATTTCTGAATGTTGATGCACAGGAGTGCTGCCACCGCCATTACAGGGTGGGGTAGTAGAGTAAACACAGCAGCAGAGGAGCCATTTTAAAATTAAAGAAGGTGTTCAGTAAAGTGGGACTTTCAGTTACAGTGAGCTTTTGTTTGTTTTTCCTGCTGTTATGGCCTCAGGACCACCTCGTTACCCAGATCATGCCTGCGTTGTAGTAACGGCAGCAGTAAATAGACTAAGGGACATTGAAAAGTAGTGCTATGGAGGACAACTGCCTCCTCATGTGGCGATTCCTGGTTATCCAGTGCATGTGTGTCAAATATGCTTGAATGCTGGAAGGGACGTCTTCATGATACCTCACTGTGCTGGATGCCTAGAAAAATATGGCTTGTATAAAGTGCCTCAGATTCGTTTGGCTCCCACATGGACAAAGGTTCAGGAATCTGTAGTTGGCAGCACAAAGCACCAGGCGGAGCCTCTGAAGATGAGCCCTCGGGGAGTGTGGCACAAAGCTTGAGGGTGCAGAGTTAGAGACGGAAGCAGAAGTTGAAGTCTCGGATGCTGGATCCCAGAAGGAAAGTTCGATAAAGCATCAGTAGACCCCTGGAAGGGGGGGCCGAGCCCAAGTCTCATAGGAGAAGATGAGATGCGGGAGGCCTTTGAATGGGAGGTGTCGGACCGTGCTAGTGATGAGTGGATAGTCTCAGGAGTGAGGGACGACTGCTCACTCCTGGGCTCAGATCCTTAGTGAGGAAGAAGATGAGGGGAACCTATGTGGCCTTGTGAAGGAACGGGTACACAGCCTCAAGCTCTTGATTCGGAGGAATGCATGGAAGAGAGTGGTGATGCCACTGCCCTGGCTATGCAAGAAGAAGTAGTCAGGATCCGCTTTTAATTTTGTTAAGGATGCGTGGCTGGCAGAACCAGGACTGGCCACCCCAAGCCAGGCCAGCGGTCTCAGGTTGACCAAAGCTAGTAAAGAGGAGAGACTGGTTCGTAGGAAGGTGAATGAGATCTATGGGATGACCTTTCCTACCTTTCCTCGGAAAGTCTGGGAGGAGATTGAGAACAGCAGGAAATCCTGGATCTGGGATGAAGCAATGAAAGGTGTGCATCCTGGGGCAAACATGCATGTAAAGGACAGACTGTTTCATGAGAAATATACCCAGTGGAAGAGAGGCAGGACACTGTTTATGGACAGAGTGCGAATAGTGGACGGAGAGGGACGTGAAATCTCCCACTGTGTGAATTATGTGCACCCAGACGGGGTAATAATTCAAGCTCCTGACCCCCGGTACTATTGGCCTCAATGCAAGGACCTCCCAGCAAATGTGCCCATGCCTACTAAATGGAAAGCCGAGCAGTGGTAGTCAATACTGCTACACCAGCCTGTGAAGTGCCTTTATTGATTCGCCAGTATGAACATCCAGGACTCAGGTGCCCCACATTCATCAGTTCTACAGTGTACTGGCCTTTCCAGAATCCATCGACTGGCCCACCAGATGACTTCAGATCCAGAGAGGACACCAGCCCAGCTGTATCCTGATCCATCGCCTGGTAATCGGATGACGTCAGACCAGCTGTTCATTTTTGTTCCTATTCTAAGGTTCCATCTCCAGAGATGACATCAACCCAGCAGTTCCCAGATGTGCCTCCTGTGGTTCCCAGAAGATGTCCGCCCAGCCATATCAGAAGAAATGCTGCCAGGGAGAGTCTTCGTCAGAGGTGCAGGTCTGTTCATATTTTTCGTTCTACAAGGGCTGGTAAGTCCAAACTTTTCTATCTTTATGACACTGCAGACACACCCTACACTAGCAGACTCCAAAATGTGTGAACTGTCCTCAAAGACTCTCCCCTTTGGGACTTTGGCCTGTCAGAAGTGTGCTTCACTGAGTTCTGGCCCAGGAGAGACTCTTTAATGGACTAGTCTTTGGGCACTGTGGCCACTAGTTGGGACTTTTAGGGCACTCCATTCCCCCAAATGTGTATTGTAAATAATGTCATTGTTTTCTAATGTATATACTGTTTTCTACCTTTCTAAAAAAAAAAAAAAAAAAAAATATTTTTGGGATTCTTCAGTGTTTTGATGGTAGGGGTTTAGGTAGACTGTGTATGCAGATTAGGAGTGTGTGTTGTCTTTCTTTTTCTTGCAGGTGTTCCTGAAGAAGACAGAAGAGAAGACAAGAAGAAGAGGAGGGGCTCATCAGAGTTCCTCACTAGTACTTTAGTGTGTAGTGATTTAAAGTACTGTGGTGTTGTTATTGTTGTTGTTACTGTATTAACCCTTTTCCTTCCACAGGTGTGGTTGTGGGGTAGGAGGAACTGAAGTGATGTAATACTGTGGTATTAGTTTCTTGGTGTGTGTGTTGCAGGTTGCCCAAGGTCGGGAGGTCCCTGGGTTGTTTTTGTTATTGGGTGTAAAGTTAGAGGCAGACAGATTTTCCCTAGAGGGCTATGCTCGGAACAGTTCTACCAGAGCCACGAGGCGTCCATAGAAAGTGGGTAGTGTAAAGGCTGATATGTCAGCTAAAGGCCTCTAAGCCCTTAGTGTTGCCTGCCTGTGCTCGCGCATGGTAGGTGGGGGCCTGATCACCCCCTTCCGCAGGTAGCACATAGGGTGGGATGGCCTAAAGCCGGGTAAACAATGACTGCAGACAGTCATTTTCCTGGTCAAGGGCGAGTGTAACCCCCTTGTTACCTGGGGTTACTAGAATCCCAGTAAGACCTAGTGGTAGGCAGGGAAGGCAGCTTGTGAAACTCCAGTTAAACGGATTTCACACTGTCTCACTCTGTTCCTCAGTCTCCGCTGAGACTGAGGGATGACAATCACCATAGAACTGTCGCAGCTGCATGAGCCACAATGGAATCTGCAGCAGGGAGTTGGAGTAGAATGTTGGGAGGTTTGAACAGTAGTCTGTAAGGTCAGTTGGAGTTTGGAGCTTGCAGTGAGAGGAGCACAGCAGCTCTGTGTTAGGCTCTTGGAGCCTCAGCCCTGACACAGGGCTACATTTAGGAAAAAGGTGTGTGTTTCCACTTAAAGAGAGACACAGAAGCTAGTTTTAAAGTGGTGGAGACTGCTGATTCAGGTCTCAGTGCCCCATCCCTCAGGGATGGGGCAGGAAAAGTTTGGTCTGCATATTCCAGGGGCAACCCCCTGGTTTTCTGCTAGTGGAGAAGCTGCCTTAGTTGGGCCAAGAGTTTTGGGAAACTAGAAGAGTTCGTGATTCGCCTGTGGGGCACCTGCAAGCGGAGGGTGAGTTCTGCTCTTTCAAGGGCCCATGTTTTCACCCTGGGACTTGTGTGATAGTGGGATTGGACTACGAAGTAGTGGGAGGCCTAGAGTAATAGGTTTAGCCAAAAGTAAAAGTATGTTCAAGTCCAGCACATAGGGGAAGTCAAGACATGTAGAGGAGATGTCACATACATCTACCCAGTAACCTACATTGCCAAGCTTTCAAAAAAGAGTTGTTTAGTTTCCAGAGAAATGGCCGGGTATGGATTGTGGGAGCTGGAGGTGGGAGACCCCCCATCTTTAGTAAAGAGGTCCACCTCTACGGATTTGCTCTGTGGATTTCTACTTTGCCTCATGCACTTGGCCAGTGATGAGGGAAGTACCCAGACGTGGGATTGGAAGGAAAATTCCCTCTAGGAGTCGAAGGCTCTAAGGTGGTTTGGGGAGCCACCAATTGGAAAACTGGTTCATTCCCATAATGGACCGTGGATCAAGTGGCCAGCGGGAGAGCCGGGCCAGTGGGGAAAACCCAAGTAGTGTACAAGTCAGGCTGTGTACCCAAAGCTGCGTGCAAGTCCGGGCTATGTGCCTGGTGGGTTTAGAGCCTGAGGGCTGGAAATGTGAAGAAGTGTTCTGTTGTCTCTAATCTGCATTACCAGGAATGTACTCCCCGTGGGGGTCCATGTATGCTTTGTTTGTTCAGTTTGGACGTGAATAAAAGCCACACTGTAAAATCCCATTCCTGGTTTTGGACATTACAGTTATTGCTTCCTGTGTTCGGATTTACTTGGGTGCCCCTGTGCAGAGTAGCCAAACCTAGGCCCCCTGTGCCGAGTAACCTAATCCTCCCCGAACCCAGTCCCCACCAGGTACTGCCATCAGCTTCAACAGCATGCCACCTGTCATTTGCAAAAAGGCAGGAGTTGGGAGTTACACAAGTACTTATCTTTGAGGGTGGTTCCTGTGTGGCTGTAGCTGGGTATCTGCATGTGTCGTTCCCACACTTCCTGTAGTGTCTGTTGTACTGGTGTGGTGGGGCCATCTTGGTGCCAGGGCAGTCAGTGTTTGCTTGGACGGGGTTGGGCCATGGAACTACAGAGAGATGATTAGTTCTTAAAGGAGAACTACAGGCAGGTGAAGTCTCGCTGTGTACAGATCGGGCTTCACATCTCTGGTACCCACTGCAGGCACTATATTAAATAATCTTGTACCAGATCACCCAAACTGGTAAATTCTACATTGTGCCATGCACTTTAACGCCTGTGCTCGTGGAACATCCGCGCCCGCCTATGAACTGATGATGCTACTTTGCCCTTCCTCAATAGTGCCCTTATGTATGGTGATTTTACCAAATATATATTTCCAATGGTTAGTGCTTTTTTTATATAATTTGTTATCCCTTGGGCATATCTAGGGCTTTATTGCCCTGCCTATTAAGAAAGGGGCAAGGCAGCATTATCCGCACGCAATGTTATGAGCAAGAGCGCGTCATGTTCAATAGCGCCCTAATTAAAATGCTGGACATACCAGAGGATGTACCAGTTTGTTGTAGTGATCAGGCAGACAGATTAATTTATTTATGCTGACTGCAGGAGAGATAGGAAAGATGAAGCCCCGATCTGTACAGTGGTTGTGGCATCTGTATAGTGGTCGTGGAATCACCTCTGCTCGCCGAACTCCTTTCATGAGTTTGAGCTCTGACATGAAAACTAAGAGGCTCCATTTCATGAAGACCAAGTCAGAAAGTGCCCAATTTACTGTGGGTGCAATTCCATTGTTTATTCCTTGGGAGAGATTGTGCATTTCTCCATTAGCATTCTCATTAATCACTTGTGGATTTTTTAATGGGATACACTTAGTTTACAAATGAACCAATTCAGTCAACTAAATTTTAAGGACTGAAATGAGAGAGTCCACCTTGGCATCTGGTGGTTCAGCTTAATTCACATCTTAGCTCTGAAAAACAAGCTTTGGTACATGGCACTGGGCAAGTTTCATCGTGATGCCATGGCGGCCGTTACACCTGAGGGGTGGGAGCATCAGTGCTGCACTGGTTGCCGTCACACCTGAGGGGTGGGGGCATCAGTGCTGCACTGGTTGCCGTCACACCTGAGGGTGAGGGCATCAGTGCTGCACTGGCTGCCGTCACACCTGAGGGTGGGGACATCAGTGCTGCACTGGTTGCCGTCACACCTGAGGGTGGGGGTATCAGTGCTGCACTGGTTGCCGCCACACCTGAGGGGTGGGGGCATCAGTGCTGCACTGGTTGCAGTCACACCTGAGGGTGGGGCATCAGTGCTGCACTGGCTGCCGTCACACCTGAGGGGCGGGGACATCAGTGCTGCACTGTCTGCCGTCACACCTGAGGGGTGGGGCATGCTGTCACACCTGAGGGGTGGAAACATCAGTGCTGCACTGGCTTCCATCACACCCGAGGGGTGGGGACATCAGTGTTGCACTGGTTGCTATCACATCTGAGGGTGGGGGTATCAGTGCTGCAGCTGCTGCCCGTACACGGAGGGATGGAGGCCACACTGCTGCTGCCAGCACACGGAGGGATGGGGGCCACACTGCTGCTGCTGCCAGCACATCGGAGGGACGGAGGCCACACTGCTGCCAGCACACCAGACGGATGGGGCCACACTGCTGCTGCTGCCAGCACACTGGGAGGATGGGGACACAGTACTGCCACCACCAGCACACCAGAGGGATGGGGCTGTAGTGCTGCTGCTGCCAGCACACCGGAGGGATGGGTGTCCATAGTGGTGCTGTCATCATACCTGAGGATGGGGGCTGTAGTGCTTCTGCTGCCTTTACACCTTGCAGCTATTACAATAACTTAATAGCTAGAAGTATGGATATACAACAGTAGAGGTTGAAATGTGAAAATGCACACTAACATACACAAAAAGTTTAAATAAAGGTGACAAAGCAAAACACCGTAAAACGGATTTTGGCCTTGCAGACACCGTGACAATACCGGTTTCTAATCTGCAAAATGGAATTTGCCTTTCTCAATCACGGTAAACCAGTGTCCCTGATCATCAATGTTGGGATGGACGGATCGAGATGTGAAAGAACGATCCTGAAGATCCAGAGAGCAAAACCACATGTTCTGCTCTAGAGATGGTACGATCTGAGACAGAGTTACTATCCTGAAGATGCGCAACCTGAGGAACTTGTTCAGATCGTGCAGATCTAGAATGGGGCGCCAGCTCCCTGTCCACTTTGGCACCAGGAACTACCTGGAGACAAACCCTGGGTGTCCGGAGGATCCACTACTCTGACCTCGACCTCCTTGCAGACGAGCTGGGCTATGTTATCTCGAAGAGCCGACAGAGTGTCTGCGGATACTAAGTCCTCCCCGTGGGGCGTGGGCTCGGCTTGGAGGGTACTGCTCAAATTCCAGAGGCAGACCCTGACCGACCACTCCTAAAATCCACCTGTCCATGGTGACAGCGGAGCAGGCGAAAAGGAAGTGGCGGAGCCAGACCCCCACAGGAGGACCCAGGGAGGGGTGACAGGCATGAGGGTAGCACCTAACATCCCATCATTGAGCAGGCTTGGACGAGGTGGAGGAGGACCTGGCTGAGGAACCACCGGGTCCCTTCCCTCTAGGCTTACGACCACCGAGGTCACTGACTTGGGCCTGGGTCACCAAAACTGAGCCTGCTGGCCTGGCTGATACTGTGCTGGTTTTGTCGCAGGAGTGGAGGACTGAAAGGGTTTTTGCTTCTGCTGCCTGGAGCCCTTGGGATCCTTTTGAGCGGATGTTACGCAGTCCAAGATGGCATTGGACTTCTCGATACACTGGAGGTGACCCTCCACACTGGGCCCAAACAGGTTGGTGCCCAGGAAAGGAACATCCGCCAGCTTGTGCTGAGTGTCTGCCATGAAGGTTGAGATCTGCAGGCAAGCCCTACGGTGCATGGCAACTGCAGCTGCCACCAAGCGGGCACAGGAATCTCCCTGATCCAGAGCCATCTGCAGCTGCTGCTTGGCCACAGCCCAGACCTGATCTCGGACCTGCTTGACCATGGTCTGAGGTCCGCGAGGTAGGTGAGGAATTCCTCATCCAAAGAGCACAAGAAAACGTGGAAGTGTGCCATCCAGACATCCGAGCTCCCATGGAGACTGGAGCCAGTAGGCAGCATAAATGTTACCGGTCAGTCCAATTCTTGGACTCCTTGTCCGTGGCTCGCTGACATCCCTGATATTGCCTGAGAGACTAAACACGGAGTCGGCCACCAGCCCTTGGCTGAGAGGTGCTCCGTGAAACCCGAAGGTACCGGCGGTCACCACATACTTGTGGGCTGTCCAGTCCAAGGTGCCGGCAAGACGGGGCGCTGCCAAAGCTCCAGGGCTGGACCGACAATGGCCTCAGCCACAGGAAAAGCCTCTGTCGGAGAGTACCCTTTGTCCAGAATCTCATTAAGGGGATAGCAAGCCCACTTCTGGATGGGCTCTATCTTCATCCCCATGGACTCGGAGAAGAAGAGGAGGATGCCCAGGAAGGAAGTGGGCCCTTCCACCGTTGAGAGATCCCCCACAGACTCATCGTCAACCAGATGGGAGTGCAGTGAGGAATCCTCGGACTTGGAGTAGTCTGAATAAAGTGGCCGCCCACCCGAATCACCTTCAGCCCTCCCCGGGTGGTCCGATGTGATAGTCACCGACAGCTGATGGGCAAGCTCCTTGGCTGGCCGAGACTCTTAGTCGGAGCGCGGTTGATGGCTGCTGGGGTGGGCGTGCTCTACAGTCAGTGGAGAGGCTGGCTTTGGCTAAACCAAGACAGTCTTGACTGGCTCCTGTGGGAGGAACAGTCTCGACTGGACCCACAAGAAGAGTGAGGTCGGCATGTCGGGTGACAACAAAAGTGATGGGTGGTGTGGGAGCCGAGATCGGCTTCGGACCAGCCAGCATCAACTGTTGCCACATGAGGTCTTCGTAGTGTCAACGCAATTTGCACCGAAACCTCTCTTCATCTGAGGAGGACAAGGAATAGCGGCGATGCCGCTTCCCGTGGTGCTGACAGCAGGAACGCCGATGATGGCGGGAGCTGCTCGGCGCACTGGAGGAGGATTCTCACCAGCCACCGGCGGATGCCACTGGGGATCTTGGAGGGAGCCGGGAGTGCCGCAGCTCCTCCTGGTCTGGGTCGGTGACCGAGGGTTTTGCTCCTGACTGAGCAGCCCTTCTAAGGTCACAGGCAGAACCGAGTCCTGAAGAGAGAATTGTCGCTTCTTCGATGACAACCGTTGACAAGGGGTTGAGAAAATCTCGGCCGTGATTATTGGCCAGCATCTCAACCGACTGGCCCAACGGGTCTCTGTGAAGCCAGTGGCAAGGTCAACCGTGGTCAAAACTTAGAGTCCTGAGACTGGAAAACGCCCGGTCCCAGGAATGTTGATGGCGATTCTCTCTCGACCTTCTTGTCTTTGTGAGAGCAGGAGCTGAGAACCAGAAGGGCCCTGCCCCTTAGTCGGGAGGGACTGGCACGGCTCCTTGAAGGAGCCTGAAAAAGTGGAGCCCAACTGGAGCGGAACGAAGGCAGAAGCCGAGAAGGACTGAGCGGCGGCCCGAGCCGCCTCCTCCTTGAAGGCCATAAGCTGTTCCAGCTGCTCGGCAGACCCCACAGCCACGGAGACCACCCACCGGGTATCTTTAGACTTGACCAGAGAATACTGTTTTTCTGGGCAGCTCAACTTAAGGTGGGTGAAGCGGTACTCAAGGAGCGTCATGTGAAATGACTGACAAATGTCGCAGGCCTGGGTATTGTGTTCTTGGCCGAGGCAGTAGACGCAAGTGGCATGTGGGTCGATACACATCTTCTGCCCGCAAGGGCACCAGCGAAATCCGGGTGCAGACTTGTCATCCATCACGATCAGGAGCTCGAAGACAAGTACCTAAACAGTAACAAAGTTTTTTTGAAAGCAATCCAAATGGATCAAGAAGTGCTAGAGCCAACGAGGAGTGTGAAGGAGAGAACCTGCTTCTTCCAGCGAAATAAAGATTTGGCATGATGGGGTGGAGCCGAGGGATATACCACTTGGGTGGGTAGGAGGAGCCAGCTTGAAGACTTTCCGGCACATCTTAAAGGGGAAAGGACACTGCCAATAAGTGTGGATAGAACAACGTATCCACATCCCTAGAACTCTTCTGTCTTCCTCAAATCAGTCTTCTTAATAGAAAACCACTCTTGGGTTAGTGTACCAAGCTTCCATTTCATCAGGGGGAGCCTGCTCACTCCTGATGCTCACAAGAGTCTCAGCCCTTTGAGTGAGGAGGAACACATGAGGGAGGGGGTTCTTCTTGGTCTGAATGGATTGAGGACTGGTCTGAGACAGGTGGTTGCTCCTGAGGCTCAGAAGAAAGAGGGTTCCCAGATAGCTGCCGCCTGACCTATGGAAAGAAGCAACAAGCTCCCCACCACCACCACCAGTACTATGAGTTAAACACTTTACACTGGGCCAAATGTGCTACATGGGACAGGTGAAGACAGGACATCTGTCTGATACAGACTGCTGATCCAACAATCCTAGAAACCACTTCAATGGTGTCATAAGACACTGTCGACTGGCGCTGAGCTGCCTCTAGACCCCTTATGAAAATGTTTATATCTTGCAGAGTGGCCTCACTTGATAAAATAAATAACTGAAGACTGGCCAGAACACCTGAGCTGTACTTCGGGGCAGTCGTTCTCTTCGGAGGAGAAATCAATCTGATGTTAGAAGACAAGGTGGAGTGTGATCACAGAGCAGAGTTTCAACTTAATTCTAATTTGAAGTTCCATAATTAGCACAAGTTCCAGTTCCAGGGCAGCCCATTCCTAGAGAATGACTCTGTCAATACACTGATGGATTCCTGGGGTTAGAAAGGAGAGCAACAGGAGACTTTTTTTTTTTTGTTTTTGCTTATATGTTTTTTTTTTGGTGGGGGGAAGGGGTTGGATTAATTGCAAATGTCCTGACAAGGGTCAGCAGACGCTGAGCGCAACCCCACACTCTCTGCCCGGAGAAGGCGAGCTGTCGTGGGACGCTGCAGCTTTCTCCCCCCTGCCGGCCCTCCGGCGACCCCAGCTCACTCCCGAACCTGGGTGGTTGGCGTGCCTGATGAAATCAACTCGTGCCGGTGGGCTGACTACCTGACAGAATTATGAACTGCCTTATCCACCGGAGGAGGTGTTTCCACTTAAGAGTATTTTCCTCCGAAAAGGAAAATATCATGCCTTAGGTTTTGGCAGATATTTTCTTTGGTCTTCACCTGCCCATTCCTGTTCGATAATTTGGTTACTGTGAATAAAGCGCGGAAAACACTTTGGAGCAGAGAAGGACGCGGACAGGATGGGATTGACATCCACTGCCTCCATGAATTGTACCTCCTTGAGTTGTAAGGACCTACACGCATCAGTTATAAGATAGGACGAGGAACCATGGATTATACCTCCTTGAGCTGTAAGGACTTACATGCATCAGTTACCAGACAGGACAAAGACTTGGTATCAAACAGGGGGGGCAGGAATCCTCCTCTTGGCTCGGCCACTCCCTTCCTCCTCCTCCTCAGAGGGTTTGTCCTCTCATCATCAAGTAGCTTCTTATGGTTAGGATATTCCTCAAATCCTCGATATCCTCATCCGACCCCTAGATGGTCAGGGTCGGGGTCTGCCTGCATATCCATATCCGTAGCACTGTCCTGCTGCAGCACACGTGACTTGCCTGTGTGGGCCCTCCCTGACCTGAGGGGCCCAGTTTGGGTCGGGTGATCTGATGGGATGTCCCGTGAACATCGGGGCCCAAAAGCTTCCTAAAGGAACAAAATGATTTACATAATTCTGCTTTGCACTGCCAATTGGTACACCAGGTGCCACCCCAGCTCGGAGGTTCGACTGGGAGAACCTAAAAAGCACCAGAAGTTAAGTGGCAGACGTGGCCCCCAAACCAAGTACATGCAGTGGAAATGGAGAGCAGTTTAGCTAATTTGAAAGCCCCAGCTTAACAGGCACAATTTTAATTTTAGGGTGCTCCTGTCGCTAGGTAGTCCCAACCTGTTATGCAGAATTGCAGCCCCAAGGTCTAGAAGCTGATTATTTCTTCAGAGAAGCTTGAGAAATGTTCCCTTCGATGGCACAGCTAAGACTGGAGAGTTGCTGCTGTCTGGAATCCTCATGTGCCCAACATTCTAAGCCTTTGGCTGTGCCATTTCCCTAGCAGGGTGCACAATACCAGTTGTAATGAATACCCATAGACGAATGTGGAGCACTACAGAAAACCCCAGAATCTGGACAGTGAGGGTGGTTGCCAGTCAGGGCGCTAGGCTGGTCCAGGTCTGGAGAACCTGAAGCCAAAATGTAGAGTGAGGTGTGCCCAATCAACTCTGTTCGTAGCGATACCAGATAATGAGGTACCTGGGGATGGAAAGAGTGCCTCCAAGTGCCCTTCACTCCTCCATGGCCCTGCACTAGGAGGAATGATACTAGTATCCATACTGGAACCCCTAGGTGTCAAAATGACAGGGCATAGGATTGCGACTGGTACACCAAGGAGTTTCCAGCACTTTGCAGCACCTTCCCCACGAACTGCTGGTACAGAAACATACACTGCAGAAAATGTCAAGTGTAAGGATGATTCTTTGTCCTCTGAGAAGGCGTTGAGGGAAAGGAAGCAGAAACTACATGGGTGGGGGAACCACGGAGGTACCCTGAACTGGGCCCAGTTGGACTCCCTGTGCCATGCTTCTATTGTTTTTTTTTTTAGTTTTGGTAACCGGGTAAGGCCCACTAGGTTTTAACCCACTGACAGTATTGCTCCAGCATCAGATGGCATGGTGGCCTGAGGACTGAGGGCAACCTTTCCATCCACTCCCAAGACACGAAGCATAGGCCTAGAAGGGGAGAGGGCAGCCTGATGGACTGCAGTGCCCATGTCTCTTGCAGGGCCTTGATGTTCTGGTGGCATCATTGCCCTTGGAGAGGAATGAGCAGTGACTCCTACTTCGACACTCCTATTTATTTATTTTTAATTTATTTTTACTTAAAAGTTTAGTAACCGGGAGAGGCACACTGAGCCGAGGCTCATTTCCAGGTACGACGGGGGGGCAAATTACACAGTATCTGGCAGGTTACAATAACACAAAGCAAAAATACATAACTACGTAGTATCAGGCAGGTTACAAAAATTGCCTGGGTAAGAGGTAAATACATAGGTACAGAGTGTCATTACAATGAATAAGCAATGTAGAGAGCAAGGTACAACAATATGTGGGAAGCTCAAACCAAGTGCAAGAATCAGGGAGGCAATTAGATGTAAACCAGGTATAAATGTTTAGTGCAAGTAGAGAGGATCATAATACCAAGGGAGATTGGGACTTTGGAGACAGAGGACCCCAGAACAGGATTAGTCAGACTGGTGGCATGGGCAGGGTGGAGGCGGAGAATGGTAGAAAGTACATTTAAAGATGTTTAGCAATGGTAGCATTCGGAGAGAAGACGGGAAGGGGTTCCACAAATGGGGGAAGTAGAAGGAGAATGCGGCCTTTTCAGAGTTAGAGTGAGGTCAGGGAAGGGCGAAGGCGAGGTCACGTGTGTGGAGCATTAGGAAGTATGGTGGAGAGGGACAGGAGGGAGGCAAGATAGGGTGAGTGAGCCAAACCAATATTTGGCTGTGATGATGGAGGTGTGGAGGTTTCAGCGGAGGGTGGGGAGGGAGTAATAGAGATAAGTAGAGAATGCAGTGATGAGTTTTAGGTGGGGCATTTACAGTGAACCGACAAAAGTGTTGAAAAGGACATCCAACATGGATAGAGTGGATGCAGAGGCAGACCTGTACACAACGTCAGCATAATCAAAGAATGGTAGGATTGTCCTGGTGAGGCGAATCTGGCAAATAGGAAGGGAGGAGAGGGCATCTTTATTTCTGTAGAGAGCACCTAGTTTGGGGAAGAGCTTGGAATGAATGTAGCTGGTGGGTGTTGTGAAGTCCAGGCGACTGTCAATCCAGACTCTAGATACGTGTAGGCTGGGACTGTGTCCAAGGTAGTGCAATCAAGAGTGGAGGAAAGAGGGAGGTAGGGATGGGGAGTTTGGCTAGTTTTTGGGAGGTCTCTTTTTTTGTATCCAAATGGCTTTTGTTGAATGTGTTTTGGAGCCGTGCAAAGATTCATTCAAACAAAAATACACCGAAAGGTAAGAGGTTTATTCTGAATTTAAAGTTTTCAACAAAGTTTATCACTTAATTTAAAAGATTTTTATAACGTGCTTCTTATACTGGTCCTTGCTCTAACAGATATTGAACCATACTTGAGAAAAATACTTTGCTTATGCTTTAGGCATATACTTACCAAGAAGGTAAGAGGTAAGATTAAAAGAGATTTTCATGAGGAGCATTTACTTTACAAAGACTGGCTTTTTACATTGGTCCCTAAAATTATTTTTTCTATTTTAGAATAAAGTGAAGTTTTAAACTTAAAGGACCAACAGAGATGCGCCTCTTCAATATTAAAGGCATGAATTGAGGCATAAAATTACGATTTAAACCATTGGAATAAATATTGAATTAATGTAGCAATAGCCAGAAGAATTAACTGATTTTTTTTTTTTAAGACAGAGAAAGAAAGTCTTTGAAAATCTTTATAGGAAAATTTTGATTCACCCCTCCATGGCAGACACACACTAGGTGATTCATTGTTGTTCAGGTTAGTTCCACCTGATTTTGATATTATTTGAAATGATTTAAAACTGTTGTAAAATATAAAAGTTGTCTAATATTTAATGAGTGCTGTTTATTATCGCTTGGAACTTATATCTGTTCTTTTTGATTTTATTACAGAAATAGCTCCATAGTCTGATGAAGGAACCCGTGCTCTGAAACGTTACTATAAATATTTATGGAGCTTACCTACGATTTGTGAATTTGAAGTATTAAAAGAAAACACATATGAATAAATATTAAGATATGGAATTGCTGTAAGCATTTACTTTCAATGTGATTTTGGGTTAAGATGGGTTTCTTTAATACATTATTCTAAATGTCCTCATTTCTTATCTCCCACTAGTTTTTGTTAAAAATAAAATGTACCTTGGGAAACTTTGTTGTATCTAGTTTTGGGAGGTGCCAAAATTCATGGAGACAATTTTTTTCTTTCTATACAAGTTGTTTTCTCCTGGCATGCAGTTACAGCTCCTCCCTCGGAGGACTTCGTTCTCCGGTCCCTGGCTCTCCGCACCTGACCCTCCTGGTAGGTCCCCTATGGGTTTCCCCCCATGGCAGGGCCGAGGCGAAGGGTGTCAACCCCCCCCCCCCCCGAGACCAACATCCTACACTCTGGGGGGCCATCATGGAGCCTGCCAGCTCCATTTTCCACTTTTCTCCCCTCCCCTTGCCGTGGTCGCTCAGGCCATGTGGAGGCAAGCCGCATGCAGTGATCTGCCATGCACTCTCACCTAGTCGCTCCTGTCTGCACTACCCTCGAGCCTCCACCCAGGGGCAGCCTTGCAGTGGTTGCGACTGGGTCCCCACTCAGGACAGGAGGCTGCTGGCAGCAGCTCAATCCATCTCCTGCCTTTCTCCCCCCAACAGACCCGCCTCACTCCTGAACCCTGATCACGCATGGCGCGAGGTGTGCATCCAACGCCTCAACCCCCTCAGTGCCACCAGGCCGGGCACCAAGGAGACTTCTTTGAAGTGTTTACTTAGTTAGTTAGCCTGGAACCAGTTCAGGACATCAATGAAATCAGACTGCAGCTGACAGGACACCTCCAGAGGCAGAGGGCCGGAAGTATAGAGGAGGATGATGTCAGCATATAGGTGTGCGTGGGATGAAGCACACACAAGGGAGATCATTGAGAAGATGGAAAGAGGATGGGACCAAGGATAGAGCCTTGCGGTACATCTGCTAGGATGGGGGAGAGAATATTTTTATTTTATTTATTAATTTTGATGACCAGGTAGGCCCACTGGGCCCCAGAGGTCCTTTTCAGGGCAACCCAGGTAACATTACAGGGTGGTTACAACACAAGATTTAGCAGTACATGGTAGATACATCATCAACAAAAGATTATGCAGTACACAGAAGATAACTCACACCAGCCTGGACACATCGGGAGTGACCAGAGAGGTTATGAGTTGAACCATTTGACTGATGGGGGAGAGTCAAGCAAGTTCTAGTTTGGTTAGTAGGAGAGGATGGGAGACGGTATCAAAGGCCTTAGCTAGGTTCAGTATATAGTTGAGGTGAGATGGCATAGGTCCATGCCAGTAAGAATGGCGCCTGTCACCCTGAGTAGTGAAGAGACAGTTAAATGTTTTTTTCTAAAGCCTGCCTGGTATGGGGACAGAAAATCTGAAGAGGTGAGGAAGTGGATGAGTCTGGTTGGGACAAGGGATTCTTGGAGCTTGGCTAAGACAGGAGCAGGGAGATGGGGCAGTAATTACCTGGAAGGAGTGGTTACTGCCTTTATGGGGGTCACTTTTGCAGATTTCCAGGCTCAAGGACAGAGCCAAGGGTGAAAGAGAGATTGAGCAGATAGGACAGGAATGGACAATGGCTGGGCTGAGATCTGAAATAGGAGAGGGTTGAGTCTATTGGGGCTGGATTTACATGGATTCAGGGATAGGAGGACACGGAGCACCTCCTGGGCAGTGACAGGGAGAGATGAAAATTATTTTGGGCAGAAGGAGATGGAGTGCAGTGGGGTTGGGGTTGGAGGAATGAGCCGAGGAGGGTGGGCAGGGTGGAGGATAGGGCACTGGTAATAAAAAATTGTTTAGGGTGGAGACAACAGTGAGAGTGTCTGAAACTAGAGTGTTGATAAGGAGGGAGGAGGAGGGGTTGGTTGAGGGATTAAGAAGGAAGGAGAGTGTTTGCCAAAATTTATGAGGGAGTTGAGGTTTTGAAATAGTGGGATTTAGCTGTCCTAATAGCTTTGCACATGTATTTCTCAGATCATGATAGGTTAAAAGGTTGTTTGGGGATAGTGATGCTTTGTAGTGGCACGGTTGTTAGTGTTGCAGAGCTTGACGATGTCGGCTGAGATCCACGGATGGTGGAATGTCACATCCTACGGCGACGAGGGGGGTATATGTCATGTTCCAGACATTATTTAGTATGTGGCAGAAGAGGGAGAGTGCAGTGCTGACATTTTTTGAGGTGTAGAACAGGGACCAGTCAGAGGAAGCAAGATCGTATGACAGAGGCGGTGTCAGAGCAGTGGCCCAAGAGGGCAGCACCAGGATGGATGGTGTACATCCTCGACTGCGCAAGCCCCGATGACAGGCCTGAGCTTAGACTGATGTCAATGCCTATGCCAGAGCCAGGAGAGAACTCGGAACATAAACAGTCCTTGCAGTCTCAGTCAGTGCTGCTAGTGGTGCCAACACCAAAAGCAATAGCAGATTTGGCATCGGTCTATCCTCAGCACCAACCACGCATGGATATCGGCTTCAAGCCAGATATCAATCTCTTCTTGGCACAGAGTTCAAGGTTGATGCCATGGTGGACGCCAACCCTGGCACTGCTAGGAGTCAGCACTGGTGTTGTTGTTGCCTTGGTGCCTTTACTGTGACCAGTGACAACAGCTGTGGCATTGGCAACATCGACAGTTGGCACCGACATCACCGAGGTGGAGGACAAGGCCAAAGACCTGGCCTTGACCCAGCAGTGGCATGGCACCCATGGCAAACAGACTACGGTGGGTTCTCCACCAGCCACCCAGAAGGAGTCAATGGTCTGACACCCCGACCACAGACTCCAACACAACCCCAGCGCAGCTGGCTTGGGAATGGAAACAGAATCTGACGCCAGATGAGGAATGCTTGGCCCATCCAGTCTGCCCATTTCTTGCTACTTGCACTATTACTGCAGTTTGTGCCCTATCTACAGCTCTTTCTCCTTCCCCCTTCCTTTCCACTATGATTCCTTTGAGCTCATCCCATGCATTCTTGAACCCCACCTCTGTTTTTGCCCCACCACCTCCACTGGAAGGCTATTCCAGGAATCCACCAGTCTTTCTGTGGAGAAGTACTTCCTCACATCTCTCCTGAATTTATCCTTCAGCTTCATAGCATGTTCCCTCATTATACAATGGCAAGAAAAAATCCTGGACTCTGACTGGTCAGTCTTGGTCTGGACCCGTGATGTTATCCCAGCACAACATCACGGGTCTAGTCTCAGCCTCACTGTGAACCTGCAGATGAGCACTATTTATGGAACCTTTACGCATTTTATGGAGCCTTTGATTGATAGTTTCATCTTCTCTTAAAAAAACAAAAATTTTTTCCACACAAAACATCTTTAAAATTATTTTTTATTCTGAATAACAACGAGCCATCGTATGTGTAATAATGCCCTCCAGGGTGTGTATGGTTTAGGATAATGTCACGCCTCAGTTGTTGGGCCTTTTCGCCCACGGCCTCGTGCTCAACCACCTGAGGCGGACGTTATCTCACACCACACACACCCTGGAGGGCATTATTGCTTAATTCCTTGAGCACCTTTCTTCTGGAAAAATGATCCCTGCTGTACCTTATTTACCCTCTGTGAGGTATTTAAATGTCTCTTTCATATCTCCTCTCCTCTTCTGTTCCAGGGTGTACATACAGAGGTCCTTTAGTCTCTCCTCATAGGGCTTTTGAGGTAGACCCTGCACCATTTTAGTTGCCCTCCTCTGACTGCCTCCACTCTGTCTAATGTATGTCCTTCTGGAGATGTGTTCTTCAGAACTGGACACAATATTCTTGGATTCTTGGTGGGTCTTACCAGCAATCTATATAGAGGCAACACCCACCTCTTTCTGCTGGTGATACCCTTCCCTATGCACCCCAGCATCCCACTGTCCCTCCCTACTGCCTTGTCGCACTGCCTAGCCACTTTTAGGTCATCCAATATGATTACTCCCAGGTCTCTCTCCTGCTTGGTGGTTGTCAATACCACTCCACCCATTTTGTACTCTGCCGCTGAGTTTCAGTGCCCTAAGTGCCTTATTTTGCACTTTTTCACATTAAAACACAACTGCCATATACCTGACTACTCTCTAGTCTTCTCATGTCTCTGCTCATCCTTACACACTCCCCCACCCCGGAGTGTCCACCCTGTGTATACATTTTGGTGTCATCCATGAAGAAGCAGATCTTCCTTTCCAGCTCCTCTGCAATGTCACTTATAAAACAATAAAGAGGACTGGTCCAAGCACTGATCCCTGAGGCACCCTGCTGGTCACCCTCCCTTCCTTGGAGTGAACTCAGTTTACCACCACCACCCTCTGTCACCTATCTCATATCCAATTTCTTATCCAGTTTACCACCTTTGGACCCACTCCCTAGCTACCCAGCTTATTTACAAGTCTTCTATGTGGAATGGTATTGAACGCCTTACTGAAATCTAGGTAGGCCACATCTACCGCTCCACCCTGATCTAGTTCCTTGGTCACCCAGTCAAAGAAATCTAGCAAACTCATTTGACATAACCTCCCCCTGTGAAACCATTCTGCCTTGGGTCTTGTAACCCACTGGATTCAAGATATTCCACAGTTCTTTCCTTCAGTAGTGGTTCCATTAACTTTCCCACCACCAATGGCAAGATGACTGGCCTATAATTGCCAGCCTCCTCCCTGCTACCATTTTTGTGTAGTGGGACTACTTCCACCCACTTCCAGTCCTCTGGAACGAGTCCTGTTTCCAGTGAGCTGTTACACAGAACTGTCAGAGTTGCAGCCAGTATTTCCCTGAGCTCCCTCAGTACCCTTGGATGCACCCTATCTGGCCCCATTGCTTTGCCCACCTTCAGATTAGGAAGTCCCTTCAGGACTATTGCCACCAAAGAAGAACTAGTGTCCCCCTTCCTCCCTCCAAAAAGATGTGTCAGAAGTGGGAGAGCACCCTGCCTCCACCGACTCTGAACAGCAGTGAGAGGACTTGCTGGAATGGTTCAGTGACCTGTCCAGTGACCTACTGGACCAGTGCCTACCTGCAAAGGTTGGGATCTCACGGCCAAGCTTTGGGGACCTGGGGGAATGGTCTAGTGATCCGTCCAACAATCTCCTGGACTAGCGCATACCTCTAGGGTTGGGACCTTGTGGCCCCAGTTCAGGCAATGACTCTGCAGCATTTAGCAGTCAAAGAGTAGCAGATGTTGTCAGAATCCACTTCATTGTTGGACTCGAGACAGGTGAAGTAAACAGAATGACTGTTGTCTTTAATACTATTTCTGCAATGACAACAACAAAAAGGGGCATATTTCTTCCTCTTCCTGTAGGACTTAAGCATTCTGGTGGAGAATAATAAAACAAGCAGAAAATAGAGACATTCTGTGAACTGATGTATGCTCGATTTGCTCCCACAATTGATGAAAGAAAAAAAAAAAAACACAGAACAGAGGTAGGCAGAGGCATGAGCAATTGCAATTGGCAGGCACTTAGCGCCACGCAGTGTCATGCTGGCGTCCACGGCAGTAGCTGTTGCTGGTGCCTTAGCCAAAGGATTTGCTCTTGTGGAGTCTAGTGCTTCTGGATTAGACCCAAGAGTGGGATTCAGCCGACCGGTGGCACTGAGGGTTGAAGCGCTGGAGGCCACAACTCACGCCACGCCGGCGACCCATGTTCGGGAACGGACTCGGGCCGCCGGGGGTCAGCAGGGAAGGGAAGGCATTGAGCGTCCGGTGGACTGCTCTCCCTTACTGGGGTGGGCTAAGGGACTTGCACCACTCCTTTGCGGCAACTTATGCAGATCTGGGGCCTTATAAGGCAGCAGTGCCATAATTTGGGGGTGGAGCAGCAGTGGACATCAGTACGTCAGTCCCCGGACGTCACTGTATGTCCACGCTCCAGGGGGCAACTACAGTCAAAATACCCCGGAGGATCAGGGAGAACGAGGGCTCCAGGAGCCTAGCCCACATCACCAACACCGGATCATCCCTCCACTGGCTCTCCCGGTCCCACCCAACCAAGGACCGACCCTCTAATCTCAGACAGGCTGCCAGGTAGGTGGGAGGGCCCTCCCGGTGGGTGATCCGGGGGCTGGAAGGTCCTTGGGAGGTGCTCAATCTCATTCCCGGAGAAGGGATCTTGGCGGGGAATAGAGGCGACGTTGAGCAGGCACCTCTGAGAGATGCCCTGGTCCACCTGAGCCAGTAAAAAGACTCTACAAAAAAAAAAAAAAAAGAGGACTCTACAAAGAATTCAAGGAAGGTAAGAGTGACACAAAGTGCAAACATAAAATTATTAAAAATACAAACCGCAAAGGTAAAATCATCAGCGATGCAAACCACAAATGTGAAGAGCAATACAAACCAGAAACATGAAGTACTAGGTGATATGAGCTGCAAACGTGAAGTTTTTAGTGACACAAACCACAAAACATGAGGAAAACAGCGCTACTATCCACAAACCTAAAGTTATCAAAGATATATACCACAGTCATCAATGATGCAAACCACAAATGAATAGAACAATGCAAACCACAAACATAATCAGTAATATTAACTACAAACATACAGTACTAGGGGATACGAACTGCAAATGTGATGTTATCAAAGACACAAACCGCAAATGGCAAGTATGTCAGCAGAGTAAACCATAAACACAAAGAAAAGCATGATACAAGCAGCAAACACAGTGTAATCAATGATAACTGCAAAGTACTAAGCGATATGAACTGCAAATATGAAGTTAAAGATACAAACTGCAAACATGAATTTGACAGCAGTGCAAACTACAACCATGAAGAGTGATACAAACCACAAAGTAAACTGTGATACAAACTGTGAACATAAAGTAACAGGCAATATGAACTGCACATGTGATGTAATTAGGTATGCAAACCACAAATATGACGTTACTATCACTACAGACTACAAAAGTGAAGTAATTAACAATACAAACCGTATATATAAACTACTAGCAAATATCAAGCATGAAGAAATCAGGTATGCAAGCCTCAAATGTGAAGTAATTGTCAATACAAACCACAAAGTGAGGTAAATAGTGATACAAATGGCAAACACGAAAAAAATCAATGATGAAAACTGCAAACATGAAGAAACTGGCAATACAAACAGCAAATGCGAAGTAGCTGGCTGATATATGGTAGAAGGGAGCAACATGTTCTGGAAAAATTAAGTGCCCCACTAACAAGTACAGAATTTTAAAAAGCATTGTGACTTACAATACAGTTTAGTATCTGCCTCCTTTGGAATTGCTAGATGGTGCTCAGCTCAACTCACTGGATTAAGAGCTCCACTTCCAGCCTTGTACAACTTTTTTTTTTTTGTCACTGAAAACCTTTTTCCCCAAGCATACCCCATCCAACCTATGTTCTGGACCCTGCCACTAGCTGACCACGACCTCCCTCTCACTGGGCTTCCAACACTGGTACAGAATATACAGCATGTGCCACAGCAGGGCTTTGAGGGTCAGAATGGACACAAGCCATCATTCAAGACTGAAGGAGATTTCTCCCTGAACAGACCTCAGCCCATGAGATGTCAGTACATATATAGAGTCCAGTTGAGAATCCAGCTGGTGCCTTGCCCACCACAATGCCACTTCATGACTGCTTTGCTGCTAACCCACATTGCAAGGGTGCAGTTGTGTGCCAAATTAACTCTCACAGTCTTCCTTCCCGCCACAGAGGACTGCGCCGTACACTTACTCCCTCTTCAGCAAGCCCACTGTGGGTGTCCTCGATCCAGGATTCAGACCTGGGTCTCCTGCTTTAGTAGCTTGAAATGCTACCACTGACATCACAGGTCAGCCCCATGGCCAAATTTCTGATGAATAACATTAGTGTAAGGACTAGGATGCCCCTGCGAAACTGTTGACAATTACTCAATTCGGAGGAACTCTTCTGTGCAGTTACAATAGTCCAAAATCAGAAAAAGAAGGTTCAGCTCCCAATAGTACAAAATTGCTTTTTCTTCCATCTTAAAACGTATGACATTTCACAGGCTATACCCATTTCATCAGGTAGGTGGTACTTGTATGGCTTCTGTCAGCGCCAAGACAGCTGGTCTGGGATAATATGTAGCCACTAATTCACAGCACATGAGAAACAATATGTTGAGACATCTGGGAGGCCAAATAAGCTGGGGCATCCCTTAAACTGGGAGCCTGAGACTTCATAATAAGAGAGAGAAAAAAACAAAATACAGAGTACCACCTACAGTACCTGATGAAGTGGATGTCACAAACACACTGTGGGGGTCAGGCCCTCTACTCCCACAGTGCCCAACCTCGAAGTGCAATACGTGAACAGGAGACAAACAGGGAAACTCTCCTGTCTGTTTTGGGTCCGAGCAACTACCAGTCTCAAGTCCTGGGGTCAAATGTGAACCCTTTTTCGCTAGCACACCTGGGTAACAGGTACAAATATCACACCCTCTTCGGGGAAAGCAGTGCAATACTTAACCCAGCGGGCACACAACCTGGTTCACAATCCCCTTCTGACTCAGTTGAGACCTAGGTATTTTTTACCTTGCTGCATATGGTGACACACTATAAGCACTTTTACAGTTCTGTCAGAATTATCAACACTGTCCCAGCATTCACACTCAAATTAGAAAATGGCTCAGGCAGGATTTCAAGGAAAACAGAGTTTACTAAAATTAAAAATAGTAAATAAAATACAAAACACAGAACATATAACATTAATGGTACCGTCAAAAAAATAAAGAAATGGAAAATACAAAACAAAATGCCTTTTACTGAGTAACTAATCCTACCTCAGTTTCAGTTGGTAAATAGTGGTGCTGAAATTACCTAATTTTGGTAGAAGTGCTTCTTAAGTCCAGAACACAAGTGTGTTAAGTCTTGCAAAATTGGAACAAGAGTGTGTTCTTTTATGAGTCCAAAGTAAAGAGAGTGCAATATCCCCTCAGCAACTTGACAATATCAAAGGGGGGGGGGAGGAAAGGGTCCCACTCAGCTTGTGAGATCACAGCTCTGTGGTGATGCTGGCTGTGAGGTCACTCTCATTCCTGCATAGTGAATTAGTCACATGCCACTGCATGCTGCTAAACATTCCAATTAAAAAATTATTTATATACTTTTTAATTAGTGAGCCACAGAGCATGAATTATGACAGGACAGAATATCCCTTTGATCTCTCAGAACAGCATCCTACAAAACACTCTCTTAGCTGTGAGGATTTTCACAGGTAACTGTCAGAGTTGGCTTACCTCCTGACGCCATAAAAATGCAGTCTTTTATGGCTAGTTTCCTACGTTCAAAGCAGTGGCTGGTTTTACAACCTGTCATATCAGCTAACATAGACTTTGACAGGTAGGTGTCAAAAGGAAGCTTTTATTTAGTTTATCCACTGGGTCAGGGAGAGCAGACCCTTCTTTTCTCGCTGTTCAAATCCCATGTTCCATGATGCTTTGCTGCTTGGCCTGTTTCCTAAGCAGAAGTCTAAAACACAAATTTATATCAAAACCATATGCACATAACTAGTAGATGGTTATCACATCACAGTGGGTATAGTCCGCAAATGTCATACGCTTAAGGTAAAAGAAAAAGCTATTTTGGACTATTAAGGAGTTTAATCTTCTTTTTCTGATTTTTAATTTTCTAATGAGCCCTTATTTGTACTTCCAGTTCATCTACAGACAGGTACAAAACATACCTGTAAAAGTAACACCACAGAACTAACATATTGTCCTACCACCTGCATACTTTTGGTGCTCCACTGAGCCCTAATACAAGCAGATATGGGTACAGACCAACCAATTAAGTAATACTGCGAAACTGATGCAATGTCGGAGTGTTCCTCTGGACCCTAATTCACAAAGAGATGGTGCAACACATTCCTATAAAGGTGAATTAAATGGGTGCACTGTTTCAGTGTTTCACTGCCTCACGCATCTTTGGGTGTTCCTCAGGAATATGCTGCTTTGCATACTTGGCCAGTTCTACCATCTGAGGGTCCATTTCCTCTTATCGTAGCTGTTCGTGCAGTTCACCAGGGCTGAGGCTACTGCAAAATAGGACTGTCTTATCCTCTGACTGCAAAAGGCAGGAACACACAATTGTAAGAACCAAGAATGTTATTCATAGCTTTAAACATTTTCATTTTTAAGAATTTACACCACTGCACACTGCTGCTCCTGCTGGGAGGCATTGGAACAGGAATAACAGTGAGCTTATCTCACTGCTACTACCCCAGCACCAATGCCTGCAGTGACTCCTGCTGGGGAGGCTGGCAACTGGTAGCTGTGAGGTGATGCACAGCCAGTGCTCCTGCAACACTGTATACAAGGAGGGCTATCACTGGAGTAGTTGTGATCTTTTCTACAGTCAGTGCTCTTACAACATTGCCTACAGTGACCCCTGCTGTGTGGGGCCATAGCTGGAGAAGTTGTGAGCTCCCCATAACCAGAACTCCTACACCACTCCTAAAGTCACTCTTGTTGGGAGAAGCTGGGGATGAAGCAGCTGTAAAATCTCCACTTCAGTAGTAATCCTACACATTGGCCCGGTGGCGCGGAGGGTTGAGGTGCTGGACGCCACACCTCGCGCCATGCCGGCAACCCGAGTTCGGGAACGAGCCTGGGCCGTTATGGGTAGGCAGGGGAGAGAGAGGATTGAGCGTCCAGAGGACATCTCTCCTCCCTCAGGGGGTTCCAGGGGGATTGCCCGGCACCACAGTGGCCTCCGGTGGTGACTGGAGGTACTGCCATGCTCAGGGCATGCATACAGGGATGCGGAGCCACAACGGATGTCCCCTGGCATCATGGAGCGCTGGGGCTTCAGCTGGGGGTGGTGGCGGGCGTAACACTACAAGAAAAATCCCTCTGCCTCTGATAGGTGACGGAGGGTCGGGGACGTCCATCACACCCAATGTCTGGCTCAACCTCTGTTCCTCTGCTCGACTGCCTCGCCGCAGCCAGACTTGATTGTAGATAGAGCGCCAAGAGGAGTAATCTGCGTGTTCTGCCTCAGGGACTCAGAGCTGTGGGGCCGGGTGGCTAGCGAGAGCAGTTGGCGGGACCCTCCCAGAGGTGCAAGAGGGGGCTTCAGGTGGGGGGAGCAGGACAGACCTCGAGCGACCACTCCTGAAAGAGTTCAGGAAGGTAGGGTGCAGAAATAAAGTTGTAAAAAAAAATATATATATAGTAGTCCTACACCATTTCTACAATGACACCTGCTAGGAGAGGCTGGGAAGGAGCAGCTGTGCAATCCTCCCACAGACAGTACTCTGTCTACAGTAGCACCTGCTGGAAGAAGCTAGAGAAAAGAGATCTCCCCAAAGACAGTACTCCTACACCACTGCCTACAGTGACTTCTGATGGGAGAGGCCATGAGTGTAGTGGCTGACAGATCTCCCCACAGACATTATGTAAAGTAATTTCTGCTGGGAGAGGCCGAGTTGGGTACAAACTCACACACCACCACTCTTCAGTCCCAGCATGTGGAAACCTGCCAATTCAGGCAGCTGAAGAAAGATGACCTGTAGCAGGATATGTGCTATTATTTTACTTCAGAACCCCTGCTGCAGTGGGTTAAACTTTAATAAGCATTAGGCCAGAGGTGTGTAACCCTCCATACAAACACACCCCATGCACACCATCACCACCACCACCCTCCATCATAGAGAGGTGTAGTATCGACATGTTATCTCTATATATAGTCCCTAATACACAGGTTCCATGGTATTTGGTATTTATCTGCAACCTTTCACTCAATTACCTTTGCAAGTTCAAGCAGGGCCTGCATGGCTGATTTATCCTCCACAAACTCTTCTTTGACATCTCCATCAAAAGTCAGGTATGCCAGTCCCTCCACAGCCCAGCCAGGCGTGTGCCTGAGTAGATAAGCCTCGTTAGACATCCACCTGCGAATGGGAGAGGGAGTGCATAAAAAGCAATTGAAATTGGGCAGTCTAGCCAAAAACACAAAAATGGAAATGACGTACCTACCGCAATTCTGATCTTTCTGTGTATCTTCACCATTCATCACCTTTGGGTACTTGGCCAGGAGGTCATGATCCCTTGGGAGCTCTTTTTTGGGATGGGCGAGTCAACGCAACATTGGTGCCGCCCTTGAGGCCAATGCACTGCGTGGCGCTCGCGGGTTGGCCGTTAGGTGTTGTTGACTCTGCCCTCCCACCAATTCTGAGTCATTGTAGAGGTGAGAAAAAGGGTTGGGAGGATGGGACAAGGAAGTCCAAGGGACAGGAACAGGAAAAGATATATACACTAAAAGGAGAAATAAACGACTGAGAGGACAGAACAAGTTTGAAGACTAAGGGGATTGGGTAGGGGCCCCAATCTCTGGAAAATAAAAGGAGGAAGGAGGGAGGGTTAAGGATTTTTGAAATAAGGATAAGAGTGAGAGGGAGAAAACAGGAGAAACATACCTCGTTACCTTGACCTGTCTCCAGCTTGTATATGAAATGCAAGGAGTAGCAAAGAGGCTGACTGCCAGAATTAAGGCACAGAATCACTGGCAATAACTCCCAAAAAGCAGAATCGGCTATTCTGGAAGAAAAGACAGGATACAGGGATATTTCCCCTCTCAAAAGGAGATTCTGGTGGAAGAAACCTAGTTTCTTAAATGAATTAAGGTTATGTCAAGGGCAAGGAAATCAAAGGATTGACGGGAGAAGGAAGAAGGAAAGAAAGGAGGGCAACCGCCAACCCCCACCCCGCAGGGGTGGAGCCGAAGCACTGAAGGAGGAGTGCCCCCCATCCTGACCACTCTGCCCCTAAAGAAAATTATCCCCCTATGTGCCCCAGTTTACCCCACTCCTGACTAACGGAAAGGAGGGGGGTGAGGATGGGCACAGAGAGGAAGGGGGACCTAGAGACTGAGGCCCTAGGGGACTGTGATGAATGGTGAAGATACACAGAAAGATCAGAATTACGGTAGGTATGTAATTTCCATATCTTATCTGTGTCAATCTTCACCATTCATCACCTTTGGATGACTGCCAAGCCCCCTCAAAGGGGATTTTATCCCTAAGGGACTGAGTCCCTTAGCTCTCAGTGGATGACACACTATGAGGGAGAACCTTCACGGGCCTGGAGAGGCCCGAGAGTGGGGAGAGTGAGATGGGGACCCCCCCCAGAGGGGGTAGGAAGTTGCCCCGACAGACGCCATCTCACCCTACAGGAGAAAAGATAGGTTCTCTGGTGAGCGGAGTTAATCATCCTATGCTGGGCCAAGGGTGACAACCGGGAGAGACACAGCCATGCCATCCACCTAGTGCAGATCGCTGTCCCTACGACCCTGGTAGCTACCTCATTGGTGTCATACGATGCCCTTGCTTGGTGCCTTACTAGCTCAGGCCACATGCAGAGAGTGCAATGTAGCATCTGGTTCCTCCATGTCAGGCATCGAAGCTAGAATTGACCTAGCCTGGACCAAAGACCAGTCATAGGATGCATAGTGGGCCTGATGTGCTGCAATAGAAAGCAGCAACCGTGCCGAGTAGAATGTCCTTCTCCCTCAGAAGTCAAAATCCAAGGAATCTTGATCTGGGGGCCAGTCACAGTGCAAGGCGCGAAGCCAATCAGGAGTATCCAAATGCATCAATCCTGAGCTAGGATGAGGCATGGAACCTGGAGACTCCGGGGGGGGGGCACAATACCGCTGGCAGAGATCCCTAGGGGTTGGGACTCCGGAAAAGGGTCTCTGCCAGGAACGCAATGACGCCTTCCGAAAGGGAGCAAGCCAGGGGGACACCACAAGGGTGTCCTCACTGAAATCGCCTAGGAAGGCACGCGTCGAGTGCTCTGGATTGTGTTGAGTGGGAGGGGTGATGTGCAGGTCCTCCAACATCCTCATGAGGAATCGCTGATACTCTGTGAGATCAGCAGCTGGAGAGATGTGGACAGATGGCTCCTCTCCCCCAGAAGTGGGGGATGAGGAGTTAGAGGACCTCAAGAGTTCAGAAGCTGGCTGCTCAGGGGGAGGTTGAAAAACCTGTCTGTCCATAGCCCTAACATAAGAGGAAATTGAGCAGCCACCGCTCTGAACTGCTCCCAGAAGAGAGGACCGCTAGGACCAAGAATACCTGGAAGCGCAAGAGAATGCGGCAGAGGAGTGGGGACAGAGCTGACAACAGGAATCGGCTGACCTCTGCCTGGGCTAGGGTGCGCACCAGGAGCCCTAAGGTAAGAAGGAGCTCTGGAAAACTCCACAGCTGACAGCTGATCAACCAAACTGGAACTGCCTAGGCTGCGCCCTGAAGAATCCCCACTGTGAGGTGACCGGGGCCGTGAAAGTCCAAAAGGACGGTCGCCCACCTCCAAAGAACGGGGCCCTCTCAAGGAAACTGAAAGGGGAGGGCAGAGATCTGTGCTACGGCTTCTCCCAGAGCCCGGGTGGGCCCCAGAAAAAGGCAGCCGAATGGACCCCATACCCCTCGACCCCTCTGAATCCAAGAATGCCCTCCTCCTCCTCAAGAGAGCCAGCCAACGCAGCTGGCAGCCCTGGTCAGCCCCCAACGGAGCTATCCAGGGAGCAGCACCCTCCCCTCCCATGGGTGCTCCAATCGACCCCAAAGTTGGGCGATCCAGGCACACCACATAAGGGGGTACCACCACTGAGGGGTCAGAGAACCCTCCGAGACCAGGCTGCAGAGCAATGGTGGCCTGCACCACTGTCTGCTGGTCAGCACCCCTGACCCTGGCCCCGGGAGTCACTGTCCGCTCCTCGGGGGGGGGGCTGGCCCCGGCCTGTCGAGGACACTACCAAGGTGTTCATGTGAGCAGCCAACTCCAAAGAGTCAGACTGCCTGTCTGACTTGGAGTCTGATTCTCCTCCGAAAAGGTGAAGATCGAAGTTCTGTGCCAAACAGTGCATGGACGCCCGCTACCATCCCGACTGAAAAGGGCACCAGAACCAGAGACTGCACCAGAGTCGGTGCAGACGCCCCCAGCCACACCGCGGATAGTGCCAGACAAAGACATGGCTCCAACGATGGCAGCAGCCTCAGAGCTGGAGCCTGTCACAGCGCCATCTCGGCCCATGGCGCCCAAGTGGCGCCAAGACCAGAGGCGGCACCGATGGCGGCCCTGACCATGCTCTCAGCACCGCCAGACGGTGCCAAGCTCTGAAAACACCCATGGTGTGTCCATGCTCAGAGCTTCTCCAGAACTGGACAAGGCGCCGTGCTCAGCCACTGGCCGCGGATGGCTCCAGACGAGACAGTCGGGATGGCACGTAGGCCACCACAGTGCCAACCAACAGGCACCCGGGCGGACGGTGATGATGGCAATGCCATCAGGACCGGCCATTCGGCCCAAAGACCGACAGACAGTGCCAAGGTGGCACCGACCCAGGCCTTCGAGCTGTGGGTAGCACGGGAGCCAGCCCCTGGAAGACGCCAAGGCAGTGCCTCCGCCTGTCCCCGGTGGGACAGACTGGGCCTCCTGCACCACGGAAGAGGCCTCTGCCATGGCTAGGCTACGAAAGGCAGAGGCCCCCTCCTCCTCGGTCCTTATAGAACCGGGAGGGGACCCGAAGGAAAGGCGAGAGAATCAGGCTTGGCCCGACGAGTGCGCGCCCATCCCCCGAAAGTCGGCAGACCTCATCCCACTTTCCACGCACGTTGCTCGACGCAGCGGTCCATGGAGAAGCAGGTGTCGCATGAATCCATGTTGTGTAGCAGGCTAAGACATGCGAGGCAACCGTCATGCTGGTCAGTGACGGAGTACTTATGGCCGCATGGGCACCGACGCATGGGGGGCCGTCCCCATCTTCAAAGTTTCTTGCCCCTTAATTGAGACATGACCTACGGAAAAAACACCAAACAAGACCGATGTCGCAAAATAAAATAAGGAACAGTCTTACTAGGCGGCGTCCGAGTAGGGCAAACAGAACGACAGGATACTCAGAGCAGGCGGACACCGACACAGAATCGATGAACTTAGTCAAAACTCGACACAAAGGCTTCAAAAGTGAGCCTCTCAGAAGACGGCAAGAGATGAAGAACTGGCAGGAGGCGGAGTCGACAACACCTAATAGGCTAACCCAATGAAAAGCACGCAGTGCGTCAGGTCTTCGAGGGCGCATACCGATGGTGCGTTGACTCTGCTCATCCAAAAATAAAAAATTCCCACGGGGTCATGACCTCCAGCAAGTACCCAAAGGTGATCAATGGTGAAGATTGACACAGATAAGATCAATCAAAACATTGCACAGCTAGAAGCTAAACAGATTAGCAACCAGAAAGTTTGCTACGTGTGTGTGTGTGTGTGTGCGTGTGTGTGTGCAGGTGTGTGTGTTTTGTTAACAGTTCTGCACCCTAAGCCTCTGGTGCCTGTGATATGGACATAAGCTTGAGCCCAAGGGCTTTACAGCTAACCTGAACTAGTTCACGAAGAGCAAAAAGATGATCCAGGGGTTGGGGATAGAACTTACGAGGAAAGACTAAAAGAGCTCAACATGTATACCCTGGAGGATAGAAGAGATAGAGGGGACATGATCAAGACCTTCAAGTACCTGAAGAGGATGAACAGAGTAGGCTTCCAAAGTGGGTTCACTCTCCAGAATGGAAGAGATACCAGAGGGCACTCCCTGAAGTTAAAGGGGGGGGGGTAGATTCAGGAGGGAAAGGAGGAGGCACTACTTCACTGAAAGAGTGGTAGCAGTGGAATGCACTGCCTGAGCAACTCATATCAGTGCAGACTGCTGGGTGCTTCAAAGGGAGACAAGTTCAAGAGGAAAGTGCATACCGGGGGGAAGCTGGGGAAGGGAAGAGTTAATGGGAAGGGGGGCAGCTGCAGTCTAATGGGCTGAAGTGCTGCAGACTAGATAGACCATATGGTCTGTATCTGCTGGCAATTTCATATGTTCGTGTTTTAAATCTCAGATGAAAGTAATTATTCCAACAGTATCATCTAAATAAAGTACTGTACTTGCACATTTTCATTTAATCTTTCCTTTTTTCATCCCTCTCTTGCCCTCTATCACCCACCCTGAACACTGGGGCTGCCACAGCTGCGCTCTTCTCCCTGCCAGGAGAGCAGCTGTCTTCATAGCTAATACCAGTGCCTCTCAGAAGGTTGTCCAGAAGGGGGTGCGAATTTTGAGGACCTGTGCTCTCCTTCCCAGGAGTTGAGCATCTCACCATGGGGCAGAGAGCAGGGTCACAAATGCACACATCCCAACTGTTAAATTATCTAACTGGCAAAGTCAACCAAAGTACCAAAGGTACCAAATAGCACCAGACCATTAGTATAAAATGACCTCCCTCCCACCATCTCATATTACCTCCCACTACTAGCCAATTACATCTATCAGTAGCCACAGTTCACAAAGCATTATGAGCTTGTCCAACAACAGCCTGGCTCTAGTACAGTAGTTATTGATATGGGGGGGTTATTATAAGAAAGGTGGGTGGGTGAGAGTCTGTGTCAAGCTTTTAAGTAAATATTGTAACCCCCACACACACACACATGCACACTTCAGTTCCTGCCTTACCTCGGTTTCATTCCCATTTGTCCTGCAACTACTTTTTCTGCCCTGAATCACTTCTTCCTGTGCATGGCTGCTCTGGTACCAAGATGCTGCTGCGAATGGGGGTATCTGTCACCAAGAGAGAGCAGCCTCAGGCAGTTTGTCTGTGAATGCTCTCTACACAGTCCCACGCTTCCACAGTACACCACACCTTCACTGCTGAAAATGGGAAGCTGGGGACAGCTGATCACTAAGGGGGTATTTCTCTCACAATCCCACAGTCCAGTCTTGAAGTTCAAAGTTCACAGCAC
Source organism: Neoceratodus forsteri (assembly GCA_016271365.2). Lineage (NCBI taxonomy): Eukaryota > Metazoa > Chordata > Ceratodontiformes > Ceratodontidae > Neoceratodus > Neoceratodus forsteri. The sequence goes on along the minus strand of CM028129.1, from coordinate 560,890,112 downwards.
TATCTGCTAGACATTGCTCCTTTCCTTACTGCCGGGCAGAGACACTGACAGGTGCTGCCATTAAATTCAGGCAGCGACTTCAATCCCAAACCTCTCGGCAACACATAGGTGAGATGCAAAATACCAGACCATCACCGATATCCTCTACCTCCTAAATTTTAACCTACGCAATGCCCATACAAGAAAATACTAAATTAAAATATTGAGACCTATTAAGCAAATTTGTAAGATTACTGTAAGCCCCCAAAACTGCAGTTCTGTCACAAGGTCCCAGCAAAAGAACTGCTATCTGCTGTTACTTTTCTAAAGAATATCTCTAGTGAAATTTGCTTTTGCTCATAAAAACACTGACCTTTGTATTTAGTAGCTGCTCAGCTAACTTTTGACACTGCAGTGCTGCCCACAGGAGCAACTTAAATGTCCCCCTCTCACCAGAGGCTGTGACACTAACTCCAGAGCATATTTGTGCTGGACAATTTCCTAGACTTATGTCTGTGGTCATCTCCTGCCACTGGGGCAGAAACAGAGATCCTGCCAACTCCTTGCCACCAAAGCCCCAGTGGGGTTGAGGGGTACCAGATGAGGAAGACAGTGTCAGGAGGAGAGAAGGGTGGCTAAGAGCCCCTTTACTACATCCTTCTGGGGCTTAACAGGAGTCCACCTTTAAATGCTGTTGCTGTTGCGCAGAGCAGCGACCCTGACCACAGGAAGGATGGATGTGGGTACCCCCTGAAAAGAGCTACTGCTATGGCCTCTTTGAGGACGCCAGGGACAGGATAGTCCTGACTTATATCTTCGAGGTTCCCAAATCGGAAGAATGGCTTCAGCCTTGGAGCCAAGTAACTTATAACCCTTAAAAAGTGCATTCAGCACCGACTGTTGCACATGTTAGGCAAAATCTGCAACACGGCGCTAAGATGCCAACAACTGTCAGAAGCAACTGCTCTGGCAGAAGCGTGTGTGTGCGTGTGTGTCCTGTTTTTCCTCCCAAGGCCCTCTAGCTAGGACCTACTTCCATCTCTGCCATTGCAACCTCCTGTTTCTTGAGGCTCCACTTGCCAATCTCCAGGAACTCCACAAGCCATTCAGATTAAACCACTATATTGCCCCCTCAGCTTGTCCCCCACACACACACACAGAGGCGGGGCCTACAATCAGCTCCTCGGTGGTGCCACCACTTCATCCAGCTGCCCATAGCAGAGTTGAAGCCCAAGTGCTTGCAGGAGTTGGCAGATGAAGGTCTAGGGCTGGCGTGGGGAGCAGGCAAGGTTTCTTCTATCCAGTAAGCACCATTTTGTCCCCTTTAGAACCCTCCACAAAGAACATGGTAGCATCATAGGGTGCCGGCAAGCCAAATGCACCAATGCACAGGCACGTCCCACTACACACATGCAGTCCCCGCATGGCCACTTGTGGTCACCCAGATGGCAGGAAGGCAGTGGGATGCAGCCCTCCCTCCCTCCCTACCCTGAGGAGGAGGAAGAGTTCAATGGTATGCTCAGTCCTTCTCCTCCAGCTCATTCCCAAACCTGAGTTGTCTGCATCACATGCTAGCAGGCCAGCTCTGGCAAAATCATCTGCGGCATCATAAACAGACCTCACGGAGATGCCTGCTTGCCCTGAGCCCTGGAAAACACATTTCAGGGCTTCTGCTATAAGGACCAAGCAGGCAGACTGTTAACAATACAGCCTAGATCTTTCCAGATACAATTCTGATATCTGACCAGGTATGCCTGGTGGCTGGAAATATGTAGACCTAGTGAAACTGAGGCAATGGTGCATTGGTCTATGATATCCAGGTTTCTGGATTTCTTATCAGGAGGTTGGGTGCTCATCCTTTGAAGGGCCTGTGACCATTCATGTGCAGCTATGAGAACCACAGTCTCTGTCAGGCTGAGTGAAATAATACTTTTTGTCTCTAGAGGCTAGATATTGTTCATCAGTTGTACTAGTTAACAGTCAGCAGGGTGCTGAGCCTTTGCCAGGCCATCAAGGAGGCATCCTCCAGGGCAGTATAAATGGGAGAACTGACCACTGGGAGGCTCCTTAAACCTGCCCAAAAATCACAGGCATTCTTGTTCAAAGATCCTCTTCCTCTAGAAAGGAATGCAAAGTCTCCTGGATCTGCTGCATCAAAGCATGGAAGATGCGATCCTCAGGAGAAAATGAGGCCTGTATAAAACAGTGTTCACGCTACCAGAGGAGACAGTATAACCAGCTGTGTCTTGCTGCTCCAAGGGGCAGAAAAGCTCAGGTCCTCCTCCACCCAATCGCTCTCCTCTTCATGGTCAGGAATATACTCAACAAGATGAAGAGGCTGAGCAGTCACAGACCTGTGGGGAGAAGCTTGAGGAGGAACTACAGGCCCAACCAGTGGCACCTGTGGTGGTGGCTGAGGGTGGCTTGATCCATCATGAGTGGCAGTGCTTCACTGAGCAGCCTCATTTACAAAAGGCAGTCCTGGGCAGGACAGCATATGGTCAAATCAAAGGCAATGATATACAACAGGTAGTGCTGGCAACAGTCTCCTTATTAAATCAGAGAACTCTGCCAGTACTATATCAAGAACAGCGATGACAGCTGTTGATGCCATGGCGCTAGTCAAAGTCAAGGGGACAGTCCCCACTGATGGAGTTTCAGTGGTGCAAGTAGGAGGTTGCAGCACCTCGGATATCAGATCAGAGACTTAAGCAGGACAGGGTCCTGGATTTTCAGGAGCAGAACTCACCTGCTGTAGCAGCAGACCTGAGGTGGCCAACTTACCATCCCTTTTGGAAAGCAGTAATCTGGATCACTGATGAGTAAGGGAATGCCATTAACTCACTGGTGTCGAGTGATTTGACTCAAATCAGCTCCAGGGGCTCTCGTGCTCTTATCGACAAGAAGACTGTGACAGAGCAACAGGTCTAGTAGGTGACCATGAAGTTAATTAATCAGGCAATATTAATAGCTCCTTCGCTGTCAGTAACTTCATGTTGATGACACTGGCATCAATGCGTTCTGCAATTTATCAGGCTCTGTATTGTTTGTTCATTTTTCTGAACAATGCTCCAAAGCCTTATGCCTGGGTTTCTAGGTGACATGGTTAAACCCATACAAATCTCACAGTTTTTCACGCTGTGGAGGCTTAGACAGCAAACACACTGCTTGTGGGCATCCTACCTGTAAACAGATTTTCCTTATTTAGTATGCTTTTTCCCCCTGTGACCAACCTGCCCCATTATGCCTCTCCTCCAGACCAGTCACCCTGCCGTCTCTGGGACTTAAACTGGTCCACAGTGCCCCACAGTTTATCCCCCATGGCGGAGCCCCCTTGGACCCCCACTATTAAAAAAAAAAGATTTTCCACAACGACAGTGATGAAAAATTGCTTTGCTCTGCAATGACACAATGTACACTGGTAATCAACAATCCCTAAGGAGTAGCTACCAGAAAGAAAGAAATTCAAGCTGGTGCAAACATGGCAACAAAAATGGCTTTCACTGGCCCAACATTCGCTCTTTCAATGGCAGGAGAAAAAGAACTGCAGTGGATGGGACTCAGCCACATTACACAGACAATGCTATGCATCGGTGGCATGCACGCTAGCAGATCTACATGGGCAGTCCTGTCACTGTAAAAGATTCCCACAAGGGTCGTATGCTGATGGCTCACAGCCCAATGCATTCTGGTTCAATGTATTATGAGTCTTTGGAAATACGCTCAAAGAAGATTACTAGATAGAATCAGTAGTGTTCGTTCACCAGTCATAATGAAGAAGGGATTCTGCCACTGTACTGGCCACTGATTAGACTGCATCTGGAATATTGTGTGCAGTTTTGGAGCCTATATTTAAAGAAGGACCAAGCTAAGATAGAAACAGTAAATAGAAGGGCCCCAACAAGGAATGCAGGGTAGAACCTGAGAGACTAAAGGATCTTAATATGTACCCACAAGATATCAGGAGAGAGAGGTGTGATGTGATAGAGATCAGGAAACAGAGGAGTGATATGATGGAGAGGGGTGATATGATACAGATAAGTGCTGTATATCTTAAATTAAAAGCTACCTTCGAATATAAGCCACAGGCCATAGTGATACAGTTTAATAAAAGCCACAGTGTCTAATCAGGTTAAATAAAACAAATAAAATAGGATTCATTCGCTGTACTGGTAAAGTTTCTTTCCAGCTGTTGAATTGCATAATCACTAAACCAGGTCCATGTAACCCACCCCAGAGGATGCAATCTAGAAGCAAACTGTCACAGCTTAGTGTGCCTTTCCTGGTTAAAAAGTACAAATAAATAAACAATCTCGCAGTGTTTTTGTTATCTCTGTGTATATATGATTAATTACTGTATTTCATATGATTTCAGTTGATGTTTATGTTGCTATGAAGTAAACCAATAACAACATGCTGTACTTGGTTAAAACTAGGATGTGCTGGATTTTTTATTACAAGCCACCTTGGAATACAAACCACAGACCAAAATACCACGGCTTCTTTTCTGAGATACAAGGTAAAATATTAAGGGGTACAGTCAGGTGGATTGCAGTGAATGGTTTAAAATAAAGAAAGTTTAACCAGCAGGGACACAACCTTAAGCTTAGAGGAGTCCCTACCAACAGGTTTTTCACTTAGTATTTGTCCGCCCTTTTGCCCACACTTTACCCACAAACACCATGGCTATCCAGGATTCAGCCCCTTACTATCTCAAGTGTCATTCATCACAACGTCACCACACTATCATTCTCTCTTGCAAACTTTCTATACTTGCTCAATCTCAACACTCATTTACACAATAAATCCTTCTCTACCAGCTTGTAACACAACTTTTCCAACCTGAGCACCTTACATCCAACCCACCCAGAGTTGCAAAACAGCCTAAATAAGCAATAAGGGGTGTGGGTTGTTGTCTGATAAATGAACAACCCGAGGTGCATGGCGAAGCTTGAGGCACTTAGGAGTGCGTTTATCAAACACAGATCCACCCCAAAGTGGCTCACTACACCCATAAAATGGGTTCTATGGAAACATATTTAAAATACTGCAATTGATGAAATTTAAATAGAAAATAATTCAAAGCTTTTAAAAAGTGTCTGTTTCCATTAAAATAGTCTATAGTATTTTATTGCTCCATATGATTTCATTGCAGTGGTCAGTAGTGAGTTTGTGACAGGGGATGGCGACTGGGTCTAATGATTACTGCTCTACAGTTCTTTGGTTTTCCTCCCTGTCTCCTCTCCTTGTGTGGGTTTTATTAATTTTGTTTTGCAGTTCAAAAGGCTTTAAAGGACTGTCAATTGTGCCCCATAGAAATCCTATGTTACGGCCCACCCATCTAACACTGTAGACCGCGGCTTTCACACGACGCTCAGAACACAGCTTACAGCAAACATCCCTAAAAGTGCCACTTTTGCTTTCACCACTCGTGATTGTGTTTGATGCTGCAGGCGCTGTATCGACTTTATTATAATGGCAATAGAAACATAGAGCCGCCAGGTGCCTGACGAGGAGGAGCCACAAACTGTAGTGGTGGCAGCACGGGCAGGGCAGGTGGCAGAGTAGGTGTGAGCGGATGTGGGACAGACAAGATAATGGCAGCAACTCAGGGTCATGGATCAGAGGCCTGGATAAAAAGAAAATGTCTAGGAATTGTTACAAAAGGTTAGTTAGTAGTCAGTATCATTTTTTTTCTTCATATGCCAGCTTCTCTTATTTGTGGGGTCGGGATGTGTAATATCTGTGATGCGTGGAAATGTTAGTTACTGGGTTAGGGCAAGTAATGAATGGGTGTTTACCTAGGTAACCAGGCTATTAGAAAAGTTCTTACAAACTTTCTGAAAGGCATATATATGTGGGATGTGTGGCATCCTGATTACCAGTAAAGTGCCACCCTCAGGGTTGTCCCTCTATAAACACATGCCTTGGGGTGGCTCTTGACCAATCTGGATGCAGTGCTTTCCCTACTTATTTTATAAGCTGCTTTAACCTACACTGCTAAGTAGGTCAAGACTGCTACACTATCATGTCTGTTCTCATTTCCCACCATCCATCACAACCCTGATTTCTCATTTGGTAATTCCCCTACACTCAATTTTTCTTTTCTTCAGGAAACACTCGACCCGAGGATCCATGATGGGTCGTCGACAAAATATCTGACGAATGACCGACAGTGAAACCAGCAGGTTGACTGCATTTTGCTGTCAGCTGCGGTTTCAAAAGACAAGTGTTTTCTTCAGGGCTTTGTCCCCCAAACCCTCCATGCAGGGCTGCACCCCCCTTAGGATTCTCAACTCTGACTCGGAGTTGATTAGAGAGGGCACTACTGACAACAGTGCGGTTTCCAGCAGGTTCCCTACAGCGACGAGGCGCTGTTGTCGCTGTAGGACCTCCGCTGTCGAAATGTCGATGTCCAGGGTATATACCGTTGAAGGACAGTGAACGCTTACAAAAAAAAGAAGAACGTGCAGCAGGGAGAGAGAGGGCAAACTGGTAAAACCATCAGCGACCAGTTAAGCTGGAGCAGACTGAACATGGGAGCAAGGGAGACACATAAGTCAAAGTGAAACAAACCAGACAACAATTCAGCCAAGTACAGTGCCTTCACGTTTTATTCCCAATATCACCAGTCTTGCTTACTTTCCAAATACTTCTGCTCAGTATTCACAAAAGAAGACCAGGGGGAGGTACCTAATCCAGTCAATAGAAGCATTCTGGATAGGGGGGACGATAAGTCCTTTCACAGAAGAAAGGGTTCTGAAAGAACTCCTAAAAATGAAGGTGGACAAAGCAATGGGGCCTGATGGGATTCAGCCAAGAAGTCTAAAAGAACTAAGGGGAGAATTAGTAACACCACTGACTACCCTTTTTAACAAATCCTGGGAAGATGGTGTGGTATCTGAGGACTGGAGGAGGGCAGATGTGATTCCCTTTCACAAAAGTGGAAGCAAGACAGAGGCAGGAAACTACAGACCTGTCAAGTTTGACCTCAGTGGTTGGGGAAAATGATGGAATCACTTCTGAAGGAATTGTTGAGTACCTAGAGGCCAGTGGGGCACAGGGCGCAAGGCAGCATGGATTCACAGCGGGAAGGTCATGTCAGACAAATCTAATAGATTTCTTTGACTGGGTGACCAAAGTAGTAGACCAGGGAGGAACTGTGGACATGGCCTACCTAGACTTTATGAAGGCATTTGACACAGTCCCACACAAAAGATTAATAAACAAATTAGACAGCCTGGGAGTGGGCCCCAGAGTGGTAGCCTGGGTAAAACATTGGCTGGACAACAGGACGCAGAGGGTAATAGTAAACGGAGTCCACAGTGAAGAAAGGGGGGTTACTAGTGGGGTACCGCAGGGTTCAGTACTGGGTCCGGTCCTTTTTAATGCCTTTATAAGTGACATTGCAGAGGGACTGGAAGGAAAAGTATGCCTCTTTGCAGATGACACAAAGATCTGCAACAGGGTTGACACACAAGGTGGGTGGAAAGGATGAGAAGGGACTTGGCAAGGTTGGAGGATTGCTCAAATGTACAGCAGCTTAGATTCAATGCAAAGAAGTGCAAAGTAATGCAGCTGGGAAACAAAACCAGGGGAAGAGTACACAAGGGGGGGTGAGATACTGACAACAACAGAAATGGAAAGGGAGTTGGGAGTAGTTATATCAGATGACCTAAAGGTGGGCAAGCAATGTAAGAAGGCAGTAAGGAGGGTTGGGGGGATACTGGGATGCATAGGGAGAGGCATCACCAGCAGAAAAAAGGAAGTTGTTATCCGTCTGTACAGACAGTTGGTGAGACCCCATCTGGAGTACTGTGTGCAGTTCTGGAGACCCCATCTCCGCAAAGACATAGACAGGGTGGAGGCTGTCCGGAGGAGGGCAACCAAAATGGTGCAGGGTCTGCACCAGAAGACATACAAAGAGAGACTAAAGGAGCTTAATATGTATACCCTTGAGGAAAGGAGGGAGAGGGGGGACATGATAGAAACTTTCAAGTACCTCAAGGGAATCAACAACGTCCAAGAGGTAGCATTTTCAGAAAAGAGATGTGCAAGAACAAGAGGGCACAATTTGAAGATAGAGGGACGGCTCATAGATAATGTGAGGAAGTATTTTTTCACGGAGAGGGTTATGGATGCATGGAACAGCCTTCCTGATGAGGTTGTGAAGTCAAAAATAGTGGGGGAATTCAAGAATGCATGGGACAGACATAAGGCAATTCTAGTGGGGGGTAGGAGGAAGCAGGCTGTTTGTTAACTAGGATCTGCAGCTTATCCATTAGGTAGGGAAACTGGCAGACTAGGTGGGCCAAGTGGTCCTTATCTGCAATCAAATTCTATGTTTCTGTTTCTTATCCCCAGTCAAGCCAGTACAAGGATTTAACAAAAAAATATATATATGATGTAGACAAGCTGCTTGGTCAATGTCAATAGATAACAGTGGCATCTGCTGTCCACATCAAAATTAACAGAACTATGTTGCAGGCTTGAGGTGCCATGTCAGTCTCAGGGGAAATCTAGTAGACTTTTTTTCTGGTAATACCTTTTATTAGAATAACTGAAGAACTATGTTGTTTAAATGTATCACTACATATAATGAAAACATTTTGCAATTAAACATTTGTTTAATAATGCAAATATGCATCCATTTCATGATAGCAATTATGAACTGGTTTGCAAAAAGGACAAAGCTGATTGGCTGACAACTCTTTGAAGCCATGATGATATCTAGCTACATCATCCCGACTTCAAAAAGCTTCTGACACGCCAACCTCCTCACCCACAACAAAGCTATCCGATGCAGTGGCAGCTACAGAACCTGCTAAAATTGCGGTCAGTATGAGCAGTTCTCCTCCGCTTTCACGCAGGAGGAGTGTCAGCAACTGGGAAGAATTTTTTAATTTTTTTTTTTTTTAAACAAAACACCACCCCAACCGAAACAACACAACGGGCGACTGTTGACTGCAGTATTCACAAAAGCACCCGCTCCCAACAAAGAAATACCTTAACGACACCACGCTGCTCATTAACAGCTGCTTGCAAGGAGAAAACATTCCCAGTATCACAATGGCCCCTCCCATATACAGAAAACTTCTTTATTAACCTCACCTTCTCCTTTAAAAATGAAGCATGACAGTTTTCCTTTACTCCAGGGTATCCAGCAATAATCACAACATCGTTTTGGGGGGGGAGCAGATCACAGACCACAACGATCACAGTCCCTGTCAATATATTGGCGCTTACAGCTGCACTCCTACATGAACTCCACTTGCAACAGTGCCACCTGCTGGCCAAAGCCCTCCAGGAACTTTTCTTTTTTTTTTTAAAGATGCTCCTCCAACACTTTAAAAAGGGCATTAAAACATTTTAAAAGTTTCTTTTTAATTATTTTTTCTAACAAAACTGATAAACCAGTTCATAATAGCAATAAGGCACTTCAGGGTGTGGTATATCATGGGATAGCGTCACTTCTCGGGCGGTTGGTCGCACTCCGCCTGTGGCCTCGTGCTCAACCACCTGAGGTATGACAATACCCATGATATACCACACCTTCACGCTTTAATTGCTTAAATATATCACACCCCTTGAGTATCATCATGTAAGCAGGAAACAGTTTTTCACAGAAAGGCTTTTGGACAAGTGGAACAATTTACTTAGCACTGTAGTTAATTCAGAGACCATACATGGTTTCAAGTCACAGTGGAATCATTCCAGTGGGGTCATTTGTAAAGAGAAGGCAAATACTGGAGGGAAGGTGTGGAGGGACAGAATAAGCATGGATAACAGTAAGTAATGTGAGGTAGGGACTCAGGACAGACCCAATAGACTTAAGAGTATGTTTCTATCCTTATTTTCTCAATGTTCCTCTATAAGATTTTCCCCTTTACCTGACCTTAGTTTCAGGGAGGGCAGAGAATGCCTGGTCACTTGCAACATCTCTGCTGCTCTGAGCCTGTACAAGACAGGCACTTGAGTTATGGAAAGATTCCCCCACCCCACCACTGTAGCTCTCTAACACTACAATTCTCCCAAGACTTCACTAACTTGGGCCACAAATCCAGGTCTCTCACATGTTAGTGCAGCACCTATGGACTTAGAAAGCCATATTTGTGTATCTGATGTTAAGGGTTTAACAGAGATTCATTTTGCAGAACAGTATGCAGTACTAGCTGGTTTGGTTACAACAACCAACTACAAGAAAGACAACATAGAAAGGACTTACTTTTGACACTGTTTAGCCAGTTTGAGGTTGATCCTTCAGCGAACTGCTTCATACTAAAATCAGTCCCTCCGGCAGAGCCCAGCTTACAGAGACCCTGAAAAGAAAGACACATCAGCTCAAAAAACAAGAAAAGCGATATGGGGCCAGTCTTTATGAAGGCTGTTTGAGTGTAAAGAGCTACTTCACAGAAACATAACAGAAGCACTGGAAATGACAGCATATAAAGACCCAGTGGCCCATCCAACCTGCCCAGTCCTGTCCAGTTTTGGGACTGTGATTCTGCCATTCCTCACTTCCTTCGCACTGAGTATGGGAAGTAGTGCAGTAAAGAACAGTTACTCACCAGAAGAGCAGATTTTTGAGAGAATCTTTTACATTGGGCCACACACCTTTGGAACTGTAAGCTGTTGACATCAGAAACAGTTGAAAACCTTTGCTAGCTGGGGGCCATCCACGATGATGTGCACCGTCGGAGTCTACATAATCATGGATTGTCCCATTGCTCCTTAGTTCCCTGCTAAAGATCAGCTTGGAGGGCCTCTTACATATGAGGAACCAGGAGACCAAACCAGTACCAGGCACACATGGAGAGGCATGGGACTAGAAATATAGTATGCATAAGGCACTTATGGACAGCTCCAAACAAAGCAGTGGACAAATTGCCAGCTTGTACCTCAGAAACGAGGAAGGAGGGTGGGGGCTGTGTTGCCCAATGGAAGAGATTCTCTCAAAGATCTACTGTTATGGTGAATGATTCTTCTATCTTCATCGAGGATACCTCCTCCATTGGAGCGATTCCTAAGCAGTACCTAAGGCACGCAGGGAGGATGGCAAAATCTGTTAGTACATCAGGACAGAAGGCCTTGCAATACTGAAAGACCAAAACCAGCACCTCTCTATGAGGAGACAATGTCTAGACTACTGTGCTTAGTGAAAGTATGTGCAGTGCTTCATGTGGCATCAGCACATATGTCAGCTACTGAAACCTTCTGAAAGCAAGCAACAAAGTGGCCATACCATATGTAGAGTGGCAACACACAGCATCAGAAGGTTTATTACTGTACTTCCTATAACAAAACACAATACAGTCAGCCAGCAATTTGGACAGGCACTGTTTAGACACGGGGGCGCCATCTTTCCCAGGGGCACACAACATAAATAACTGAGAGGACTTTCTGCAGTCCTTAGTATGATCAAGATAGAAACAAAGTATTCTATGTACATCAAGTATGTGGAGCAGTGCCTCACTCTTGTTAGCATGCTCCAGATAATACAGGAAGGTGTACGGCGGATTTGATGGGAAATCAGAGACCACCTTAGGTAGAAAACAAGGATTGGTCCGAAAGGACATCCTGTCCTTGTGGAAAATCAAACAAGAAGACTCGTGCATCAGAGCCTAAAGCTCAGAAATCCTATGAGCAGAAGTCATGGGGACCAAAAATAGCACTTTCCATAAAAGGAAACACATCTCACAGGTTGCAGCATATTCAAATGGTGCCAAAGTCAACGTCTCCAGAATGAAATTGAGATTTCTGCTGCACAGAACCGACCGGCTCAACTTTTTCGAACTGTTGACGGATTGTGCAATCCACTCTGTCTCCAGTCCAAGAGCTTTTCACAAATTAAGTGTGATGAGTTAGCTTGGTTCTTTGCAGATAAGGTTGCCAGCATCAGGTCTGGAATCGGCCGCTCTCCTCACAGGAGGGTTGCAGAGATCGATGGGAGGTGGTGAGCACCCGGTCAGTCTGGACGGATTTCAGCTGTCTGGAATTCATGGACATTGTGAAGACTGTCCAGACTTTGCGCCCAACCTGTTGTAGTTTGGACCCGGGCCCTACCCCCCTCTTAGTGGGGTGTGTAGATGTTATCTGCCGATCCTAGCTGAAAATTGTATGGAGATCCTTAGAGAGGAGTCTTCCAGACCCCTAAGGGAGGCGGTCATTCGACCACTTCTTAAAAAAACCTACTTGGATCCCGTCGATCCAGCTAACTACCAACCTGTCTCTAACCTGCTCTTTGCGGGAAGGTTATTGAAGGTGGTTTTGTTACAACTGGATGATCGCTTGTAACACACAATGTCTATGAAGCTCTCCAGTCTGGTTTCAGGAAGAGGCATAGCACGGAGACTGCCCTTGTTCGGGTATTAAATGATGTCCTAATGGCCAGAGATCGAAAGGCTCGTACCATCTTGGTCCTTCTTGAGCTATCAGCAGCTTTTGACACTGTGGACCATGGGGTGCTTTTGGAGACCCTGCGGTTTCTTTGTGGACTGTCGGGTACAGTCCTCGAATGGTTTCGATCATTCCTTGTAGGCAGGTCTCAGAGGGTGGTCACTGGAATGTATTCCTCTGATGCCCTTCCCCTGTCCTGCGGGGTGCCACAGGGCTCCATACTGGCACCCATGTTGTTGACAGTGTATATGCTGCCATTGAGAGATATCATTAGATGATACGGCTTGAGTTTTCACTGCTATGCAGATGATACTCGGCTGTATAGGTCCTTCGTGCCTGGACAGGTTGATGTGATCTCTATGCTAAACAGCTGCCTCTCCAAGATCAAAGACTGGATGAGCTCGAGTTGGCTGAGACTGAATCCGGATAAGACTGAGGTGTTGGTTGTGGACCCGGGTTGCCCGATGGTGGGTCTGGGGGCATGTTGGGCCTATGGCTTGATGGTGTCCAGCTCACTACCGCAGATCAGGTGTGTAACCTGGGTGTTATTTTTGATGACGGCTTGACCCTGAAATCTCAGGTGTCAGCTGTGGTTAAATCCTCATTTTACCATCTGAGGAATATCGCCCAGGTGAAACACCTGGTTCCACCGGGCAACCTTCCAACACTGGTCCATGCCTTCATTACTACCCATCTTGACTACTGCAATGCCCTCTACCTAGGGCTGTCTGGGGTTGAGATCCACTGCTTGCAGCTGGTGCAGAACGCTGTAGCCAGGCTGTTGACTGGTACTTCCAGGACCAGCCACATTACGCCTGTGCAGTGCGAACTGCACTGACTGCCAGTTCAGTGGTGGATCACCTACAAGGTAGGCTTGCTTACCTTTAAAGCCCTACACGAAAAGGGACCCAACTACATTAAAAGATCTCCCAATTCCCTACTCCCCCAGTCGCCCTCTCCGATCTGCTAACGAGGGATTGCTAGAGATTCCCAGGGTTCGTCTAAAAACATCTGGAGTTTGTGCGTTTTCATTTGCAGCACCAACTCTGTGGAATTCTCTACCTCGTTGGTTAAGAGAATGCTGACCGTCAGTTTTAAATCTGTGCTGAAAATGCATTTATTTTCTCTGGCCTTCCCGACTGACTGATTTTAAATACTTTACAATGTAATCTGTTTTAACATTGTAATTTATATTATGTGCAGCACCTTGATATTGAAAATAAAGTTTGCTTTGCTTTGAACCCCTCCATAGTATCCACATCCACCAGTTCTGCAGGCAGTGCATTCCAGGGTTCCACCACTCTCTCCGTGAAGTAACGCCTCCTGTCTCTCCCCTGAGTCTCCCACCAACCAGCTTCAATTGGTGCCCCATGGTGGCCCCCGCCTCCCTCTGCTGGAACACCCTTATCTAGGCTTACTTCCATTTACCCCTTAAGGTACTTGAAGACCCCAGTCATATCCCTCTGTCCCTCCTCTCCTCCAGGGAGTACAGGTTGAGCTCAAGTCTCTCCCCATAGGACCTCCCTCCCAGACCCTGTATCATTCTGGTCGCCCTCCTCTGGACCCTCTCCAAGAGTGCAATGTCCTTTTTTAAGTGTGGATGCCAAAACTGCATGCAGTATTCAATGTGTGGTCTAACCAGGCAGTTATACAGAGGAAGAAGCACATCCCAGCTTCTCAAAGTTATCCCCCTGGCAATGCACCCCAGCATTTTATTTGATTGGCTGCAGCCCTCCTACAATGCTCAGAGTTGTTCATTTTAGCATCCACAACCACCACAAGGTCCTTCTCCCCACTCGAAGCCTGCAGTGCCCCTCCCCAAAGTGTACACATAAGCTGGGTTCCTAGCTCCAGGTGGAGAACCCTGCATTTCTCCATATTAAATCTCAGTTTCCAGGTACGTGACCACCTCTCCAGAGTCTCCAGGTCCCCCTGTAGGGCTACTCTACCCTCCTCCCCATCCACCACCGCCCCCAGCTTTGAGTCGTCAGCAAAGAAGCTCATCTTGCTCCTGATACCGTTTCTGATGTCTGAGATGTGAGCGTTAAACAGGAGTGGGCCCAGCACCGATCCCTGTGGGACCCCGCTTATGACCCTCTTAGGAGAGACCACCTCCCCCCCCCAACCACCTTCTGAAAACGCCCAGCTAGCCAGTTTCCTATCCACCTGACCATCCATTCCCCAACCCCTATTTCCCCCAGTTTGTTCAGCAGCCCAAGATGTGGTACTGAATCAAACACGTTTTCGAAGTCTAGAACGAGGACATCCACCAGCCTGCCCTGGTTCAGCGGGGATTGGAAATGTACAGGTTGTACCTTGAAGAGGAGAGAGGGACTTCCGGTGACGTCGGGGATCTAATGGCAGCATAGACCTAGAGCTCCGTCTCCCTCCTGACTATAATCTACTTACATCATCCACTCAGAGGCATGTCCTCGCCAGCAAAAGCCAAAAGAAACAGAACTGGAAAACTTCCAACAACTCCAATGCAAAGTTAAGAGAGATGATGAGAGAGGAAGGCAGACATGACCCGCAAGAGAGAGACGCAACGCATGGCCTGCAGTGCTCGGAGGCCTCAGAGGATGAAGTCCCAGCTAGTCTCAAAGAAGTTATACTACAGACAGCCCGTACAGTGACTAAGATCGACCAAACTTTAAACGACTTCAGATCGGACCTTGTCAAAATCGATCATAAAACGGAACAACTTGAATTGTGTACTAATCAGCTAGTGGAACAATTGGACCGCCAAGACCGCCTCCTGATTTACTTACTGGCCAGAGACCGCGAGCTCACCCGTAAACTAGACGACCTTGAGGGAAGAAATAGAAGGCAGAATATCAGGTTTTACGGCATCCCTGAGGGGTCCGAGGACAAACGTCAGAATGTCGCTCAGTTTCTACATAAACTACTGAGGCAGATACTCCAGATACCCCAAGAGATGGACCTCTCGATGGATTGGGCCCATAGAGCTCTGGCCCCACGCCCCAAAAACCCAGATGTGAGGCCTTGCTCTATAATCGCAAAGCTTACCAACTATCAAGTAAAGGAAGAAATCCTGAGGCGGCCTGGAATCAGGGAGTACTGAAATTCAAAGGCCACAGGATACATATGGATAATGACCACACTACTATTGTTCAAGGCATGAAAGCTACTCTGGCCTGTCATGAGGCAGATAAGAGCCCATAACATGAAGGCTCAGATCCTCTACCAACCACGACTCAAAACTGTTCGGAAAAAGGTCCGAAAGTCTTCCAGGACCTGCTGTCTCTGACAACCCTGTTTTTAGAGTCGCTGGGAATAATCATACCACCACTGGTGAAAGAAAAATTAGAAAGGGATCTCCTTACCTCAGCATGGTCGATTGCTCAGAAGGGCTCTATGCGAAAGGGTGCTATCCAGGGAAACCAGCGCACGAACCTCCAGGCAGACATCTCCTCCTTGATTGCTCAGTTAGGAGACCCTGCGAAGCTAGACAAAAGAGCAGCACACCTCCGAATGGAAGAAGAGGAACCTATGTCGAGAGAAGAACCCGAGACTGCAGACAAGACATGACTTAGAAGAGAGAAGAGCGAACGTGCTTCTGCTCACCTTAATCCGCGTTGAAGCGCAGATTGGCTTTTAACACATGGCTGAGACTCTCTCAAGCGCAGCAAATGGCACCCTATTTTGGACCTTTTATTTTATTTTAATTTCCCCTTCTCTCTCCTTTGCCTGATTAAGGACTCCCGTTGAGGCTCCGCCCACGTCAAGCGGGCGGGGTGGGGGTGGGGGGTTACCAGCAACTTCCTAATAAGACGAGAAATACACGCAGGCCTGATGGGCTTTGGCACGGGAGTTTATACAGCGGAGCATTATTACCTCAAGGCATATTACACTCACCAGGAATTCTCAAAAGGAACATTGAGACTGGTTTACCAGGTATGGAGCCTCAGTCGCTACTTCGGGTTAAAGTAACTCAAGCCAATTTGGCTAAATAGACATCGAGACTCACAGATTAAATATGCATCTCCCCGAAGTTCCTTTCGGGGGAGGGGGGAGAGCTACACTTACTGGGCCATGATTGCTAAGACTCTCTCTTCTAGTAGCTGAGTTACTTAAAGCTGGTGATGCTGTGGCACACACCCCATGAATAACATATGTGGAAGCTTATTTTTTCCAACTGGAGTCGGGCGACAGCGGGGTGGGGGAGAGAGTGTTTTCTGTTTTTCTGTCTTTCTTGCGCACCAGACGATAGCTCGTCTTGCCATGGCTGTTCCTATAAACAATCACACCAGTTTGCTTGTCACTGTTCCCTAAAAATTGCCAGAGGGATGATTTATTTGTCCAGATATGGACTCTTCAGAACCCTGGAGAGGACGGACCAAAGTCAAGTATGCCTCTCTGAGTCAGAGCAACCCTATTGGGGATACCCCAGGTAGAGGGAATTACACTCCACATTCACGGAGTTCCTCTTAAACTGCGCTATGCGCCTGCTCCATGACTGGAGTACGACCACGAGCCTTCCCAGGAAGTTGATCAACTCCATATTCAAGAAGGGTCTATCGGGCCCTAAGGGTCCGCCTGCCCCATTCTTTCTCGTGCCCGGCCCTCAGTGGAGGATAGCCCGAGGCATGACCCGCTATTGACGGGACCCTGTTCTCCTGTTGTTTAGTTTCAAGTTACAGTTGTTGTTTAAGTTATGCGGGTCTTTACATTTTTGAAGAGGATAGACAGGTCAAGTGTGTGGATACGAAATATTTTCCTCCAGATCAGTCTTAATATAAGTATTAATGGTTTGCCATAATATAAAAGTACTCTCCTATAATATCAATGGATGCTCCAGTCCGGTTAGAGAAACAGCTGCAGAGATATA
Source organism: Neoceratodus forsteri (assembly GCA_016271365.2). NCBI lineage: Eukaryota > Metazoa > Chordata > Ceratodontiformes > Ceratodontidae > Neoceratodus > Neoceratodus forsteri. Next base: position 560,872,888 of record CM028129.1, on the reverse strand, counting down.
TTGCTAGGCAGAATTGTGAGGTACACTTTTTGCAAGAAACCCATTTGTCTCCCCCAGAAGCCGTAAAATTGAGAACTAGATCACACCCACAGGTGTTTTTTTCGTCTCTAGAGTCTGGACGTAGGAGAGGAGTAGCCATCTTGCTCTCAGCGTCCTTCCCGTTTGAGTTGGAGGACAGTGTGATGGATAGTGGAGCAAGGTACATCATGCTGGTGGGAAGAGTACAGGACTCCCCAGTAACCCTGGTTAATGTTTACGCTCCCCCAGGTTCCCCCACGACATCTTATGCCTCTTTGGCCCAGATGGTGACGGAAAGATCTAAGGGACTCCTAATCATGGGGGGGGGGGTACTGGAATTTGATTTGGGACAGAAGCCTCGACACCACCTCAGACACTCGAAGTTCAGACCAGCACAGGGCACAGGCAGTCAAACGCATCTTAAACCAGATGGGGCTAGTAGATGTCTGGCGAGAAAGGTATCCCAGAGCGAGTACGTTACTCACCCCAGATTTAAGGTGTACTCACGTTCGATCGTTTTTGCCTTCAAAGACAGTGTCCCCGCCCTGCCCTCAATGTGGGTAGGTGTTTCCACTTTATCAGATCATAACCCGATATTCTTAGAAGTTGCTATCTCCCTGCCCAGAAAGGTAACACATTGGAGACTGAATACGTCCTTACTTCAGGACAGGAGGTAGTAGACAAAATAAAATAGCACATAGTAAGCACCCTTGCCGAAAACTCCACGCCAGGGATGACTTCACGAATTATTTGGGATATCTTAAAGACCACAGTCAGGGGGCAACTTATAAGCATAGCCTCACGGAAAAAGAGAGAGAGGCTGTTGAAGCAACACAACTTACATAGACAACTGGGAAAATTGGAGTCCCTTCAAAAAGTAAAATGGGAGAAACAAAGAGATACTGAACTTAAATCCCTAAGAGCTGAAATTCAAAAGCTTCAGAAGGAAGAGATTGAGAGAATCTCTTTTACCTTAAACAAAGATACTATGAGGAGGACCCAGGGTACTAAACTTCAGGCAGCCAGACTGAGGCAGTTCAAAGCGAAGGCTGCAATAACCAAAATCGTTTCTCCCACTACAGGTCGCTTAACCCACAAGATCGAACAGGTTGCAGAGGCCTTTGCCTCTTATTACTTCAAACTCTATACCCCTCAAGAGCCAGTTCCAGTCCAAGACATTATAAAATATCTCAAAGCCCTGTCCCTCCCACCTCTCTCAAGAAATAAGTCAATTCCTACTTAAGCCAATTACACATTCGGAAATTCTAGAAACCATAAAGGCCCGAAGAGAGGAAATGCCCTGGACCGGACGGTTTGGGGTAGAATCTATAAAACCTTTGCTACAGAGATTACCCCAACACTGAAGGATGTGTTTTCGGAGGTTTGGCAGGAGACTAGTCCGTCCCTCCTCCCTCCTGGCAGTTTGCCACGATCACACTGATACCAAAAGAGAATAAAGACCCAGCCAGGTGTGAGTCTTATCGACCAATTTCACTTTTAAACTCTGACTATAAGATTCTCACCTCGATTCTTGCATCTAGACTGAACCCCATGCTGCCAGAATTAATTAACCGGACCAATCAGGATTTGTCTCGGCGTCAAGCCCAGACAGTGTCAGAACAGCCATCAATATAATAGATGCTATCCACGATCTCTCCTCCCTGCCTAATGAGCCTGGACGCTGAAAAGCTTTTGATAAAGTCTCCTGGTCGTTCCTGTTTTGGTCTTAGAGCACATGGGCTTCCCAGAAGTTTATCGACTGTATTAAGTCATTATACTCTGGACCTCAAGCTTACGTGAGGGTGAATGGAGGACTTTCTAAAGGTTTAGCCTAAATAGAGGCACCCGTCAGGGTTGCCCCTGTCCTCTTGTTGTTAGCCATTTACATAGAACCGTTGGCGAGGCGGTTCGTTCCCCCAGGGGTGCGGGGTATTGAGGTAGGGCAACAGCGAAGATATCATTATATGCCGATGATGTCCTCCTCTGCTTGTCCCATCCTGATAACTCGATTCCAGAAATATGGTCAATTCTCTCCGAATTTGGTAGGCATTCGGGTATACCCTAAACAAAACTAAAACAAAGTTCTGTCTTTCTTTTTCTCCCATAGGGTTCTGGAGTTCCTACCGTGGATTGGTCGGCCACTAAAATGTCATATCTTGGGGTCTGGTTGGCTAAACATAACTCCCAACTCTTTGGGGCTAACTATGTTCCCCTTTTTAATCGAGTCAAAAAAGACCTAGATAGGTGGTCACTAATAAATTTCCCACTATATTCAAGGATAGAAACTATAGCTATGAATATCTTGCCCAGATATTTATATCAATTTCAATGCCTCCCAACTTTCATCCCTAAAACGCAATTTCATGTCTGGCAAAAAACAATCACAAAGTTTATTTGGAACAACAAGAAAACTAGAGTAAACGCCCATATACTTTGTCTGAGCAGGGCGAAGGGAGGCAGAGCACTCCCAGACCTTGACAATTACTATCTAGCGGCACAAATTAAAAGGGCCTTGCTGTGGTCAACCCCTGCCTATAGTTCCAACTGGAAGGAAATAGAGGGGGCGGAGGAGGAAGAGTGAGGACCCCCACTAGGGGTATGTACTATTCAGGTGGGGACATTTGGGAACTTCCTTCCCCCTTACTTAACCTCGGTGAAAGACACCCTAAGGGCAGCACATAGAGCCTGGCAGAAATATAAGATAAAAGCTTTTCTTTGGCCCCTTTTCTAGACTCATGGGATGCTGCTTTGCACCGTCTCGGCCTAGAGCCACCGCGTTTAGAGCGTGGGAGAGAATGGGCCTAATCTTTGTTAAACAATTTATGGCTGGGAAGAGATCATGGATTTCAGGACTCTTAAGAATAACTTTGGTTTACGTAATGGGACCATTATCGCTACTTACAAGCAGAGACTATATCCACTGTTGCAGTAGGGCAAACCCCCAAACAGAAAGGACGGCCCCCTTTGTGGAGAGCCTGTATACTATATTGTCCTCACAGAGGACCTCAGGCCTCATCTCTGCATTATATAGAGCCCTCATGGACCTAAAAAAAGACTACCTAGAAAAAATTAAATACAGATGGGGAGGGGAGGGGAAAACTGAACCCAGAGTAATTAACTGGGAAACAGTATTTAAATTAGCATCCAAGACTACTTGCTCTCCTTCTGGCAGGAGTATAGCTGGAAGGTGAGAATCGCTTTTCTCTCCTCTCACACTTCACGGAGGAGCAGAAAATGATTCCTCCTGCTGGAGAATGTGTGGGGAGCCGACGGCGACCTACCTCCATATTTTGTGGCTTTGTCCACGGCTTGACCCCTTCTGGAGGGACATCTCTCAGGCACTTACTAAGATTTTTGGGTTGGTTGTCCCTCTGGAGTGGTCCTGCCTCATACTGAGGGAGCACCCCCAGAACATGTTTGGAGCGGACTCACTATATCTTTGGACCCTCCTCCTGGCAGCAGCTCATAAATCTATTACTAAAAGGTGGCTGAGACATGATATACCCACTATAGATACTTGGATTCTGATTGTCCAGGGAATTGCAGAAATGGAAGAGTTGGCGTTAAGATAAATCATAGACTACCAGTATATATCGGAGGTGGACTAGATGGGTGCTCTGGGGCACAACTGCTGATCAGTGTCCCACTGGCTCTTCTGGAAGCTCACCTCTGAGGTAGACCCCAGACTAAGTATAGCAGTAGAGGAGTTGCTTGGTGGGAGGGGCTCCATCTTACTGAGGATGGGAGGAGTGAGTGGGGCTTTACTGGAACCAGCCTGGAGATTCACATCCATTGGACTTAGTCTTTAAATAAAGAAAAGAATGTATTATAAGGGAATGTGAAGACTATGTACATCATATAGCTATCCTGTATCACTATATAGAACTTGTTTGGCAGATATGTATTAATTGTACCCGCTGGTTGTTAATAAACTTAAATTTTAAAAAAGAAGAGGAGAGAGGAATAGGTGGGGGATGAAGAGCGGGGGGGGTGAGGGAAAGTTACAAAGGAGAGAAGAGTGGGGAAATGACATCAGATGACACCAGAGAAGGGGGAAAAGTAGCAGGTAAATTTCATGAGAAAGTAACTTTTGAGGGAGCTCTAAAAGGCATTGGTAGAGGTGCATGCCAGTAGTGAGGGGGAGAGCTGGCTATAGAGCTTAGTGCCATAAGAAAAAAATATTTACTATAGTAATCTTGTTTCTTTAATAGAACCTTTGCAAATGATGGAATGCTAGGCTCGAGCTCGGTTTTCAAACCACTGTCCCTGGCTGTACTTCCTGCAACTGTCAGATTCTTACAGAGCATGCATAAATAATCTAACTAAGCTATCCTAATAAACAACTAATCCCCTCCCCAAATAACCAACCTGTGACAGGGTTAGTCCCTGCCACTTCCTAAATGTACCAATTCTTTATCTTGTCTTTGGTTGCAACCACTATCTTTCCCTCTTCTGAGGCTATCCCTGTGACTTTCTGTATGGAGACTGACTGGCCACCTCCTTACACAAACCCCTACACCCCCCACCCCTTGAAACTTGTTCCCCTTTACTTATTTTTCTCTATTTTTTCCAGCTTGGTACATTGGAATAAGGTAATTTGATGGTGGTATGGGCAAAAGCCTTGCAGGCAAACAGGAAGGACAACAAGAATGTCTGCTACGATATTTTTTATTTTTGCATCTAATCTGTTTAAGAATAGAGCAAGGTTTGTGTGAGGTAAATAAATACCTCTGAACAAAGGATAACAAAATGGAGGGCTTCTGAAATAGGCATTTTGCAGTAGAGTTAGCCAGTATATAAATGGCACCTATATTACAGACTGGGTTACCTGTTGTTCTTAAGTATTTGTATTCATATTCCATTCAAGTAATCCAGCCCCCGCCCCTTGCCTAAGCAGCAAGCAACACCCTGAACAAACATTGAAGCAGCTCTTGTTGTTTGGCAGAAATGTTTGTTCCTTGCTGATACTACTTATTTGTTTTAAAGTAAAGGACTTGAGCCACATTTAGGCTCTTCTTGGAAATGTTTCCCAAGAAAATCGCAATGCCATTTTGCTTAAAGAGAGAGCTACAGCTCTGAGTTTACTCTGCTACTGGGGAGAAAGCTCAGCTAACAGCTTAATATTGCAAACCGACAGTTGTTTCCCTGCCAGTAGCTTTTAAGGCTAATTCAAATTGTCCAAAGCAGGAAAACATGAAGCCCTTTCCCAAACCTTTATTAAGAGGTTCCTTTGTTGTCCTGCAGTCTGAGTTTAATATAATTAAAGGCGGTCTTTAGCCAAGTACATTTAGAGTGGGTCCAAGTAAGGCTTTAGCTGTTTGTATCCTCTACAACTGCAAGACAAGAAGACACACCTTAATAAAAGGGTCTGCATAACTGGGAGTTGGTGTTTACACCAACCTAAGTAATGTTAATTTACTGCATGTGGTTTTCTCCAGGTTTAAAAGTTCATATGGTTTAAAGGAAATAAAATAAGTAGTCATTAAAACAAATACCTTTGGTTAGTAACTATAGTTGAAGCAGAGCTCTTCTCAACCCCCAGAAGTCTGTTTGTGGTGAGAGTCTGCTGCATTCTGGCTTGGACTATAGTGAATCAGGCCCCTTGTTGGCTATTTTATAATTAAGGACCTGTCACTCAAACACAGGGGAATGTGCTATGGGATAGAAAAATCTTAGCACAATACATTATTTTGAGAGAAATATTGCAATAGATCGCTTAGTGTGAATATAGCAATCTAAAATGTGTACAATATTGTTTTTAAAGCTATTAAAATAGTTATCTTTCTGTTAAAGATACAGTGTCACCTGACCAGGTGGGAGGGAATAAAAGCTTTACCTGAACAGGTCTCAAGGGATAGTGGGTCAGTTGTTGCTGATCAGTGGTGGAGGAAGGTTCCACCATTTATGAGTATAGACTATGTATTTTTCTTTTGTTTTACCTTTTGAAAAACTGATTTTGTTAACAAGCTGGCTCAAGATGAAGTGAATACTGAAGAAGATGCCAGACATAGGACTGAGTTATATATTTTTTCTTTATAATAAAATTCCCACATAACTAGGTGGGTTGCACCTTACTGGAGTTTTGTCCATCTTTAATATTCCACATCATTACACACCCTTTTTCCAAACAGTGTGTGCATCTCTAAGACTCGAGTCACAGATGCCCAAGAAAAGAAACCATAACAACAACAGGTTTGCAATGGGATACGGACAGCTGGATTGCAGTGCCCATTAGGTTCCAGTAGGAGGTAACAGGGTTCAGAATACAGTAAGATTCCCTTGGAAGAAACAAGATTACTATGGCAATTTTGTCTTCAAACCCCAGGAATTCTTACTGTATTTTTTTAAATACAATTTTATTAAAAGGAATATGAAGCAACACAGTCAGCATTACTCAGTTCAGAATTCAACTGCCTTAATGCAGAAATGTTAGTCTATAACCAGAGGCCCTGATTTTTCCGGCAGATTGGAGCAAAGTTCTGTGAGAAGTTCTCATTTGTCGTGAGAACTGCGAGCGCCGACACCACCCCTGCGCAATTCTATGCACATTCTTGACCTCTTTCATTTTTCCCTTTTTTTGTGTGCTATATCTGATAAAATGCATGCTCAGACACAGTCATTTTATGGGCTTTTGTCACCAAATTTTCAACATAGCCAGTTCAAGACCTCTGCTCATGAACAGTGTCACTGTGATTTTCTTAATCTGTCCCGAACATTGATTTCGCACACCGACCGCGCCATTGTGCGCTACATGTGCAAAAACACATTTCGGGTGAGATGTGAAAAATGACAGTTGTACTGTTTATAAGAAAGTGTGGTAAAATAGCAATGCTGAAAATCTGGAGTGAAAATATAAAAAATGTTCAAAGTTACGAGCGTGCGTAGGAACTGCACAACGCACTCTCGTAAAACAGTCATTTTGGAGAATATTTTCACCAAATTTTCAACATAGGGTTTTTGGGGGCCTACCTCATGACCTGACACACTGTCATTTTGTTAATCGGTCCCAAAGAAAAAATGACTCACCTTAGTAATGTTGTTTCTTCTAATGGAGTCTTGCTATATTATAGACATTAGCAGTTTGTTCCAGCTCTAGAACTGCCCCGGAGTGAAATGGTTAAAACCATTCCAAAATAGAATTTTGCACAAGAGCAGCTCTATCTGTGTCATTTCAAACTTGAACTGTCAGATCTTTTAGAGCCAAACTCACTAAGGTCTGTGTGGAAGCTGCTTAACCTACACTAGCCAAATGGCTACCTAAATAATAACAATCATTGATGGTCCCAACACCCAAGACTCAAGTCAGGGGACCAGAAATACTAACACCATTCTAATAATATGAAAATGGAACATAAGTATAATAAAACACACACAGCGTAAACATACACACCCCAAAGTCCCAAAGGGACAAAATGCTAACAGGACATAAATAGTACCCACACTAAGTTGCCGCACCCACCAAGTAGAGGTTCTGAGAGGGCAGGTTGGGGAGGTCTATAATATAGCAAGACTCCATTAGAAGAAACAACATTACTAAGGTGAGTAATTTTTCTTCAAACAACATCAGAATCTTGCTATAGCCGAACAACCAGAAAGGTACAGGAAAGCCGCGGCCATGCGGGCGACCGCCAGCACAACCTTACCTGCCTGATTCGTGCCTTCCCATTGACTTTAGCTGTACTTGTACCACCAAACTGGTCGGGATTACTGCTCTTTTAATGCAAAATGTAAAATTCTCTAAAAAGGAGCTGTTTTACTTTTATTATTGTGTACTTTTGTGAAATGCCTTCTTGCTTGATTACTCTGTGATTACAGTCTTTTGGGAGACTTGTGTTGGGCTAGGCGCTCAGGCGCTAACCCCCCACCCACCCAGTCTTTGTTGTGTAAATCTAGGTTTTAGCACCTCTTGCAGACTGCTGCATCTAGTGCTTTCTGACTGCCCTCTCCTCTGTCCCTCCTTTCTAGTCGGCCCTGCCCTCGAGCACCCAGGGCCGTGGGGCTCCGAGCCGCCAGCGGGCAGGCGGCCACCATACCCGAAGGGAACCAGGAGGCGGGAGAGACAGCCAGAAAGAGTGCAGAGCGCCAGCCAATCGAGGCGACTGCCAGCTTTGCCTTGCCTCTGATTGGTGCGCCTTCCTATTGACTTTAGCTGTACTTGCACCACAAAACTGGTCGGATTACTGCTCTTTTAATGCCAAATGTAAAATTCTCTAAAAGGAGCTGTTTTACTTTTAATTGTGTACTTTTGTGAAATGCCTTCTTGCTTGATTACTCTGTGATTACAGTCTTTGGGAGACTTGTGTTGGGCTAGACGCTCAGGCGCTAACCCCCCCAACCCACCCAGTCTTTGTTGTGTAAATCTAGGTTTTTAGCACCTCTTGCAGATTGCTGCAACTAAGTGCTTTCTGACTGCCCTCTCCTCTGTCCCCTCCTTTCCTGGCCGGCCCTGCCCTCGGGCACCCAGGGGCCGTAGGGGCTCCGGGCCGCCAGCAGATGACCAGCCCTACCTGTAGAAGGGAACCAGGGAGGCCGGGAGGAACAGCCAGAAAGGTCTCGGGGAAAAGCCGCAAAATTCCCCGGGTGTTTCTTTTATACACACTTTCATCGAATCTCTATCCCCCATACCTAATCTCCTAGCCAATTCCGAGCTCATTTCTTCACATCACCTTTAGTATCTTTAACCCCTACCTACCCTCCACCATGCTACTGTGCCTCCTATTGCTGCTTTGCCTCTCACCTTCCTCGGATCCAGAAGAGAAACTGTGTAGCCATACCATGGTGATTAAGTGACTACTAGGCCTGTTCCCCTCTGCTGTCCCCAGTGGATGCCCTCAATTCCCTAAGTATACTGCCGCTTCTGCACTGTAATCCTTGGGGTATCCACTGAAAAGGCTCACAACCAGTTCGGTACTCCATAAGCCCCTGCTCCCTTACTGGCACACAGTGACCCCTATGCCTATCCATTAAGCTGGTACTTTATGTCAAAATCTATAACCACACAGCAGGATCATCACCCACTATACATTGGATCCCTAGCAAGAAGAAAAAATCCTCTGATTACTCCCTATTACCATCACTTGGTGCCCTCATCAAACTAATCTTCTTTCTGCTGATCTGTGTTGGCACTGTTGAAATCAACCCTGGACCCACAAAGCTCTATCTCCCCATCTGACTTAGCCTCCATAAATGGCCTGAGTTTTCTTCACATCACGCCTGCAGCCTCCTAAATAAGTTCTCATTAATACAGGCCTGGGTTGCACACACCTTACCTGACTTTCTGGTTATCTCCGAAACATGGCTCAAATCTGCAACAAAAGACAGTGAAATAAATCTTCCCAACTACCAGCTCTTCAGATCTGACCGTCCATCCAGAGGCGGTGGGGTAGCCATCTATGTCAAAGCAAACATCTCTGCATCCTGCCTCAATATTACATCACAGCCAAAGGAATTGAATGCTTATCAATTAAAATAACCCTTCCCAACATATCATCTTTTCAACTGATTGGCTGCTACAGGCCCCCTCTGCAGGCCTCAAACTCCTATCCACCTAGGATCTATACTTAATCTAGGCCCTGAAGACACCATCATTTAGGTGACCTGAATTTAAATTGGCTAGCCAATGCATCTGCACCCTAGTAACCTTCTGTGACACTTATGGTTTCCTCAATTAATCAAAGAACCAACAAGAACTAACCAAAGAATAATCTCAACAGCACACTCCTGGACATCATGTTGGTAAATAAGCCTCATCTGTATTCTCATGCTGGAGTGCTATTCAGTGACATAAGTGATCACTGTCCATAGCTGGCATAAGATCAACAATCAAGCCACCCAACCCTGCAAAATTTCTCCCAAGAAGGTCAAAAGAACTTTAATATTTCAGGATATCTCCATGATTTGTGCCACACCACACGTTGGCAAGAATTCTATCTCACAGCTTCAACAGAGACAGCTCTTCAGATCTTAAGTGATATTATCACAAGTGCCCTCAATATACATGCACCCCTCACCAGTGTCAGAACCAAACTCAAATCTTGTCGCTGGTTCTCTGCTGACCTTAAATCCGCACTGCTTGCCAGAGATAAACTCTGGAAAAGGGCAAGAAAGACAAAGGATCCAAATGACTGGCTTCAATTCAGAAAGCCAGAAACTCCTGCACAAAACAAGTAAAAATGCCAAGGCTGACTTCTACACAGCTGAATTGGATGCCTCCTATCACAACCCCTCCAGGTTCTGGGGTACCATAAAGGGATCCTAGGTCAAACTTCACCCCTGTCTTACCACCCAAAGTGCACCTAAATAGTATTGAAATCACTGACAAGCAAGAAATCTTAAATGCCTTCAAGCGACCATTTCACTACAGCTGGCCTAGCTTTGACTCCTCACCTGCAAACCTAATGAGATCATCACTAAACTTACAATCTACTGGGGACAAAAGGCTGCTTCCACATTCTCCTTCAAACCAATACTCTTAAAAGAAGTAGAAGACCTTCTATTCCAACTAGATACAACTAAAGTGCAGGTGCAGACTCCTGGATCCCTACTTTCTAAAAGTAGCACTGCCGCCTTAGCTGCCCCTCACTCACCTCTTCAATCTGTTCCTAGCCACTGGTTCTATCCTCAATATGGAAGTCAGCTCAAGTGTTTCCACTACTTAAGGCAGGTGATCCCATGGACCTCAACAACTATAGGCCCATTTCCATCTTACCAGTACTGTCCAAGATGCTTGAAAAGTTAGTAAACTTTCAGTTAAGTGCCTACCTTGATACCAACAATCTCCTTAACCCAGCTCAATCTGGGTTTAGATCTCTACACAGCACCATCTCTGCCTTAGCAAAAGTTACAAATGACTGGCAGACTGCCTTAGACAAAAGAATAACACCTGTGCTGTGTTCCTGGATCTAAGCAAAGCCTTTGACACTGTGGACCATGAACTACTAATCTCCTCTCTGAACTCCAGAGGCCTTGACTCACTCTCTCTTAAATGGTTCAGATGCTATCTCTCCGGAAGACTACAACTGGTAAAAATGAAGGTGACCTATCCACCTCTAAACCACTCCTAAGAGGTGTGCCATGAGGCTCCATCCTGGGCCCCATCCTCTTTGCCATTTACATCAACAATATGACTCAATCTCTCACAATCTAATATTCACCTTTTGCAGATGATACTGTACTATATGTCAGTAATCCTCACCATCAAAAGCCTGTGAGCTTTTACAGTCTGAGTTCTCCTCCTACAGCACAACCTATTAGAAAGAAATTACTACTAAATGCCAAGAAAAGAAAGCTATGTTCTTTGCCACCAGAGCTGCTCTTCCACTGTCCCATCATTCACCCTCCCACAATTATCTACCATCCTTGGTGAAAATCTGGAATCATGGGACAAATTCAAATATCTTGGAGTCTGGATTGACAATAAACTTGACTACACTAGCCACATTGAAGAGCTCCTGAAAAAGCTTAGACAAAGACTTGGCCTATTTTATAGGATCAAACACTACCTGACCAGAGATTCCAAACAAAGGCTAATCCTGGCATCATTCCTATCCGTCACTGACTATGCTAACTTCCTCTATGGCCACTGCTCCCTCTCCCATTTAAATAAATTAGACACCTTGTATCATAGAGCTATTAGATTCATTACAGATCTTCCCACCAGCACCCATCATTGCTCTGTCTACAATGCAGTCAGTTGGACATCCCTACAACATAGAAGAAACAAAATGCTGCTGTCTGGATCTACAAAGCTCTGACAAACAAACTCCTTCCTACATCTCAGACTGTTTCAACGGATCACATCCAGGCCTTACACCCTAAGGATCAATAAACTCATCATGCTGAAGATTCCCATCACCTGCACCGGTATGGAAGGGCTGCAATCAGCTATTCCTAACACTTATCTGGAATTCTCTTCAAAGACCCAGAAATGGATATCATCATTCCTTTAACATCCTTCAAAAACTGTACACTAGTCTATTCCCAGAATCATGCAACTGCTTCCATAAGGCCTAGTCCTCTCACACCCCTCCTTCCCCCACCCTTTTATGCTACCCCTATTTCTCTATCGTTCTTCTAGCTTGTTCTCCAACCTACTTCATACAAAAATGCCCACCCAAGTCCAACTGCCGAGCTTTATCCCTACTATACTGTCTGTTTCTTTCCTTTTAATATGATTTAGGTTTATTGTCATTTTGCCTTGTATATATGTAAATATTTGTATATCTGTCTGGTTCATAAATCATTGTATTTGTGTTCATTCTGTACCATGGTTTGTGTAAAATTTGTAACCTTATATTGTTATGACCACTCAGGTCCATCTTGTAAATGAGCTATGCTCAATGTATGTCGCCTGAATAAATAAAAGATTCTGATTGATTGATTGATATTATAGACATTAGCAGAATACACAGCAGTACCTCCATGGAGGAGGGCAGAACCTACTTAGGAATAGGCTCTGAAGAACAGCTGTGCCAAACCGAGCATCTCTCCTGGCCTGGACATCCAGGGAGTAATGCTTGGTAAAAGTGTGTACCGTTTTCCAAGTAGCAGCCTGGCAAATCTCTAATAAAGGGATATCTCTGGCAGCAGCTAGAGACGCTGCTGTACCCCTGGTAGAATGAGCCCTCAAACCGGGGGCTCTGCCCACTTTCTGATAACAAAATTGGATACAAGAGGCAATCCACCTGGCTATTGATCTCTTAGTGGCAGGTTTGCCTTTCCCAACTTCACCATAGGTAAGGAAAAGTTGGAGGGATTCGAACCTGTGACCTTTGGTACGCTCTATATAATAACTAAGAGCTCTCTTAACATCCAGACTGTGCAACCTCCTCTCACCGAAGAGGTGATCAGTGAAAAATACTGGAAGGAGATAGATTGATTAAGATGGAAATCTGAAACCACCTTAGGCAAAAACTTCCTATTAGTCCTAAGGACTACCTTATCCCTGTGGAAAGAAATAAAGTCAGTCTCCACTGACAAGCTTACAATTCACTTATCGTCTGGCAGAAGTGATAGCCACTAGAAAAACAGTTTTCCAAGTTAAGTACTTAAGCTCTGCAGAAGACAGAGGTTCAAAAGGGGGTTGCATTAACTGGGCAATGCAAACATTAAGGTCCCAAGCAGGGGCCGGTTCCCGAAAGGGAGGATTAGTAAGGAGTAATCCCTTAAAAAACTTGGAAAACACAGGATGAGAGGAAAGAGGGGATGACTTTCCTGCTGACACAAAAGCAGACACAGCTGCCAAATGAACTCTCAGGGTAGCTGGTCTGAGACCCAAGGAATTAAGATGTACCATGTAATCTAACAAAATGGGCAATGCAGCAGATTCTGGGGAAATATTTTCCCAGCACACCAAATGGAAAACCTTTTCCATTTAGAACTATAAGTAGCCCAAGTGGAAGGCTTTCTGGAAGCCTTTAGGATCTCAAGAACACCCTGAGAGAGGTGTAAATCAGCAAACTCTAACTCCTCAAGAGCCAGGCCTTGAGGTTGAGGGATTTGAGGTCCGGATACCAAACCCTTCCCTGGGCACAAGTCAACAGATTGTGATTCCTGGGGAGGCACAGGGAAGATGGACTGTCAGAGACAGAAGGAGTGGTACCGGGGCTGCCTGGCCCAATCCGGGCAATCAGAATCACCCTGCAAGGCTGAGATCTGATTTTGACTAGTACTTTGAATAGGAGAGGAGAGGGGAAGCATAGAGGAACTTCCCCTCCCAATCCAGAAGAAGGGCATCCAGGGAAACTGAGCCCAGCACTGGAGGCCTGCAACAGAACAGAGGAAGTCTGTGATTGTCTGGGGCTGCAAAAAGATCTATCTGAGGGATGCCCCACCTGGCAAAAACTATCCCCAGCACTTGAGGATCCAGGGACCTTTCGTGATGGCCCTGGGAAATCCTGCTGAGGGCATCCGCTAGGACATTGTCCTTCCCTGGAAGATGAACTGCTATGAGGGAAGTGTTCAGGGAATAGGCCAGAGACCACAACTTCATTGCCTCGGTTCACAAGGCCGAAGACCGAGTGCCCCCTGTTTGTTGATGTACCACATTGTTGTGGTGTTGTCTGTTCTGACTTGTATCACCTTGTCGTGGACAGATGCAGAAAATGCTTGAAGAGCTAAAAAGACAGCTCTGAGTTCCAGCAAACTGATGTGGAGCAGAGATTCCTGGGGGGACCAAACTCCCTGAGTGGAAAGGTCGCCCATGTGGGCTCCCCAACCCAGAAGGGAAGCATCTGTAGTGAGAGTCAAGTCGTGAGAAGGGGAAATGAAGGGGACCCCCGCTCTTAAATTGCTCTGATCCTGCCACCACTGGAGAGCTAGGTTCAAGGTTCGAGTCACTGGGACCAACTTGGAAAGGGGGTCTCTTCTCTGAGACCAAAAGGTTCTCAAGTGAAACTGAATGTCTCTCATCTGAAATCTGGCTCCCTGCACAACAGCTGTGGATGCAGCCATGTGCCCCAGGAGCTGCAGAAAGTGTCTTGCTGGTCGAGAGACCTGCAGAGTGAAGGAAGAGGCCAGAGCCACTAAATTCCTTACCCTTTCTGGGGGAAGCAAGGCTCTGGCTAGCTTTGTGTCCAATTCTGCCCTATAAAGGTGAGTACCTGGACTGGTTCCAGAACCGACTTTGGTAGGTTTAGCAGAAAACCCAGGAGGTGAGAAGCTGCTGGGTGACCTGCAGGTGAGATTTTACCTGTTCTGGGGACTGGCCTACAATGAGCCAGTCGTCTAGATGGGGAAAACAGCAATCCTCTGCTCTCCTTAAGTGGGCCACTACTAGACACTTTGTGAATACCCTTGGAGCAGAGGTAAGGCCGAAGGGCATTGCTCTGAACTGGTAATGACCTGAGGGCAGTTGAATCTGAGGTACTTTGATGGGATCTTCTGATTAGGACATGGAAATAGGCATCCTTGAGGTCCAGGGAGGCTAGCCAGTCCCTGGCCTTGGGAAGGTAAAATCATTGCCAGAGTTACCATTTTGAACTTTGGTTTCAAAAGATGCTTGTTCAGATATCTGAGATCTAAAATGGGCCACCATTCTCCTGTCTTTTTTGGGGTAAGGAAGTATCTGGAATACAGACCCCTGCCCTGATGCAGGGGAGGAACCCTTTCTACTGCTCTGAGAGCTAACAGGGATGAGACCTCTGTTTCCAGAGCGAGGGTCTCTGAAGCACTTGCAGGTAGAAAAAGTCTGCTTCTCAACTTGGGAAACTTTTTGAAGCTGAGAACCAGACCCTGGCTTACTACTTCCAGAACCCACTTGTCTGAGGTTAAAGAAGCACAATTCTGACTGAAGTAAGCCAGCCTGCCCCCCACTGGTACAGGAGAATCGGCCCTGGGCACCCCATCAGGGTGCCTGTTTCGCAGGAGCTTTAGGCTGGGAGCAGGTCTGCCCACCCCTCGTCTGCCCCTGCCTCTGAAGAAGCCCCTCTGAGCATAGGCAGAGGAGGCCTAAGTCTGGTAGAAAGGCCTGTGAAAAGGCCTACCCCTACCCCTGGGGCATGCCTTTGAGGAGTGGCTTGCCGCTCCTTAGCCTGGGCACTCTTGTAAGTAGTCCTATATTCATCCATCTTCTTCATGTAATTCTCTGTCTGCTCTCCAAACAGAGAATTTCCCTACAGGAAAATCCATAGCCTTAGTCTGGGTATCCTGTGACAAACTAGTACACCTGAGCCAGGCCAACCTACGAAAAGCTACAGATGTGGCCATGACCCTAGAGGAAACATCATTAACATCCACAGCAGCATGAAACTGAACCTTAGAGGCTTCAATGCCATCAGCAGCCACCTGTTCTAGTTCACTAGCCAGCTGGCCATGGGCCTGCTTGGCCAATGCAAAACAGTATCCCATCTAGATTTCTGATACCTAGCTACATAAGCCATATAATTTGCTTGCCTGAGTCCCAGAGAGGCTGCCATATACTGTTTTTGCCACGGCCTCAATCTTCCTGGAATCCTTGTCAGGAGGATGTGAAGCCAAGGGAATATTAGCTTTATCACAGGCAGCAGCCTGAACTACCCCAACATGACTGCATTGCTGAGAAAGGAATTCTGTATCAGGGCCTGACAATGTATACCTTCTGTCCATCTTTTTATCTACAGGAGGCACATAATTAGGAGCTTTTAAAATTTTAATTGTTTGTTTCCTAAAAGACTTATGTAAAGGAATAGACAATCTCCTAGACTCTGGAATATCCATCGTTTCTACAAAATCAGGCTCCTCTTGCTCATCCACAGCCTCTTCTAAAGGAAGCTGGAGGGTTTCAGCAACTTTTTTATAAAACATAAAATGAGATGGGGACTCAGACAGCATAGGGGGAGATTCTAAAGGTCTGTCTGGGGAGATGTCGGTTCAATGGGCACACCCAGACCTTCCAGCCACATTCATACTGTTCATAATCCTCCTTCCCTCTGGTTCATAAAATTCCTCAATATCATAATCCTGAACCACTGGGACTGGACCGAACCGACCTTTACCAGATAGTGGTGGTTGGACGGACCCTGAGACAGTGACTGGACAATTTGTATGGCTTTTGCTATCTCTGCAGCAGTTGGAGAAGGAATTTTGGACTCCAGACCTGCTGATTTTCTTGTTTTCTTTACTGGAATTGGTTCCTCAGAACCAGCTTTTCTTTGCCGAGGAAGTCTGGCCCTGGTCAGAGGCACTCCCTCTGGTCGGTTGGCACCGAACGGGCTGGCCATCGGGTCAGCGGACTTTTGGCCTCGTTCCTGAGCCTGCCCAATCTTTTTCCAGGGTGGCTGCAGGAAATTCTCTATACCTGGCAGTCTGACTGGAGGTGGTCAAACCCCAGACAATAAACACAGGGTGTGTGGGTCAGCCTTGGCAAAGACTTCCCAAACATCACAGTGTTAAAACCCAGTGGGCCAGTTTTTCTTTTGAGTTTCTCAGACATAATGCCAGCCTAACCAAAAACTTGCCCTTTTAGGCAGTACAAGACAATCTTATCGGTTCCTAACCGTGTCACGGGTATTGGAAAAACGTAATCAAGCGTTTTTAGAACCGATAAGAACCGGAACCGCACTCTAAAATAGTAACTTTTAGTTTTAAATGAGTTTTAAACCCACTGATCGGTTCAAAACTGAACCGATAACTACAAGTTCCACACAGACAAAACCTTCATTTACTACGGTTACCACAGATAGAGCTTGAACCGAGCGGTTTTGCGGTTAAAATAAAACTATTCTCGTTAAATCCAACGAGAAAACACTTTTAAACCGAGAAATGAACAGAGCAGAAGGAGAAATCTCCGGGTGACTGTTCACTGAGGAGAGTAAAGAATCTGACAGTTCAAGTTTGAAATGACACAGATAGAGCTGCTCTCGTGCCAAAATTCTATTTTGGAATGGTTTTAACCATTTCACTCCGGGCAGTTCTAGAGCTGGAACAAACTGCTAATGTCTATAATATAGCAAGACTTCATGTTGTTTGAAAGGTGGTTCTAGCAGTGACCTGAAATCACCTTTTGGGACCGAATAGCAAAATGACAGTGTCACAGTTCATGAGGTGGGGCCCCAAAACCCCATGTTTAAAATCTGGTGAAAAAATTCCCAGAAATGGCTGAGATATGCACTAAAGTTGAAAAATCCATTTATGCCACTATAAAGCTTACCAGCATTTCTTCAGTTCACGGTCAGCTTTGAAGAGTGCAGACGTGTTCACGGTCCACTGAAGATCGTCGCACTGGGCTCCGGAGGTAAGTATGGGTTGAGGTGGGGGTGTCGGGAGGTGGGGTACGCAGAGGGTGGGCGCAGGGGGCAAAAGAATCAATGCGGGAAGGTTTTTTTTTCAGGTCTTTTATTTTTTTCAGACAACTGGGGACTTTTGCCACGCTGGGGTGGGCTCCCAGCGGGCCACCAGGCAGCATGGGGGGGCAGTGAAGCTGATGGAGGATAGGGCACCCCCGTTGCCAAATTACACTTTTGCCACACTGGGGTGGGCTCCCAGCATGGCATACACACATTTTGGGGGGGCAGTGAAGCCGACGTGGAATTGGGCACCCCCAATGACAAATTACACTTTTGCCACGCTGGGTGGGCTCCCAGCATGGTATACAGACATTTTGGGGGGCAGTGAAGCCGGCGGGGATTGGGCACCCCGTCCAGCAAATACACTTTTGCCATGCTGGGTGGACTCCCAGCGTGGCAGCCTAATTTTGGGGGCAGTGAAGCAGGCGGGGATTGGGCACTCCCGTTGGCAAATACACTTTTGCCACGCTGGGGTGGGCTCCCAGTGTGGCATACAACATTTTTTGTTGGAGGTGAGCAGTAAAACCCGGCGGGGAATTCGGCACCCTCTCGTCGGCAAAGGGCGTTGTTCAGCGAGCCGTAATTCCGTCCCGCCCCTGAATTCCACAGGACAGCAAATTCGCTGGATAATTCCGCGGTTTTGCAGCAGAATCATGAAAACTCAGGGCCCTGTCTATAACATGGTCAGCTCTAAAGCAGGTTATAGGTTATCTAAAGACAGCAGAGCAGAGTAGTACACCTAATCCATAATAAGTATCCTAAATGGTAAATAAAAAACTTTCGCAGAATGCAATAGCTGTCCCAGCTAAGCCAGAGTTAAGTGTACTTGCCACTCCACAGGGAGTTTCTATGGATATATTCTCATCAAGACCATTTCCATTTCCCCATCATCACTAATCCCTCTAAGGTACACATTCAGGGTCAATTTCTGAGAGATATAGGATCCACCTCTCAATCAGTCAATCCTTTATTTGTGAAACACTATTCCAAAAGACCATAGCACTGTACATAAAATCAATAAACAACAATCAACAGAAACATATTCATAAAAACATATTCATAAAGCAGCACGACTTTGAATACCAGACTTCAAATAATTTAAAAATTTAAATATCAAAAAATGCTGAGTCAAATAAATAGGTTTTCAAGGCAGATTTGAACGCCTCTGCCATGGAGAGCCGCTGTTAACCTCTCCATTTGATATACCCTAATACTAATAATCTCCAATCTACCACTGTTGGTATTACCTTAGTCATCCATTTAAAGAGTGATAATTTTTTTTTTTTTTTTTATTTTATTTGTTGCCTTTTATCATAAACATGACATCAAAAAGCATACAGTAAAACAGACCGTCTTACAAATCTGCGTTTGGGATACAAATCCCTTAATTTTTATTTAGTTTTTGTTTACCGGGTAGGTACACTAGCCAGAAAGACTATTTTCAGGCACGACCCAGGAGAGTATAGAAACAAACTTCAAAGAAACATCATGATACATAGTACAAGTTACATGTAGATGTTTGAACATAACAGCAGCAATGTGACAAAGAACTGAGGTAGTAAGACCAAATTAAGCATACAAGTTAACGTAAGACAATACAATCAGGTCAAATTAAAGTGACCAGACACTATGCAAACAAAATAAAGGGTAAGGTGCTGTGAGAGCGGTAGCTGCCAAGCAGAGATAGATGAAGGGAGGAGCTAGAGAGAGGGTGGAGAAAGCAGATAAGATAACCCAGAAGGGAGAAAAGGAAATGGAAGATGAAATGTAAGAAATAAGGAAGTGAAATTGAGAGGAAGTGTTCCATGCTGGCGTGGACCCCTGGCTCCCAGGTGCAGACTGAGAGGAGGGTGGAGTCAAGGTGTAAGGACTAGGGTAGTTTGAAGCAGGAGCATATGTAGGATGAGAAGAGATAGTGTCAAAGTTCTTTCTTAAAGGAGATGTGGGATGCAGATTGGCGTAAGGTTAGAGGGAGTGAGTTCCAGTAATAGGGCGCATGACAGGCAAAGGCACGACCACCTTTATTGGTACGATGTCTCGGGATAAGGACAGGGACGTTATCCGCAGGCGTGTATAGTTGGTTTTCTGGTAAGGAAGGAGACAGGCCAGTGGTTTAGGTACGGGGATCTGATAATGTTACCAGTAATGGACCAAGCGCATAAGATCTTAGTCCTTGTGGTGGAAGCTATCCTAGATCTGTGTAGAGAAGGCAGTGATATTGCAGCGGGGAGCATGATGCAAAGCGACAGATGTTATTGTAGGTAACATCCCACTTACTAAGACCTGAGTTGCAGGCGGAAAACACTACATAGCAACCCCATAAGTGAGAGAGGGAAGTAATATCCCATGGACAATAGCAAGTCTGGCTGAAGGAGGAGCGATAACTTGTTTGGTAGGCGATCACAAGTTTAGAGTTTACCTGCTTACAGGTAGATTGAATGTGGATGTTGAAACTCAGAGATGGGTCGAGAGTGACCCCAGATATTTGAATGAGTTTACAACCCCAACAGATATGCCATCTAGGAGGAAACATTAAAGTGAGTTTGGGAGTATTTGAGTTTGAGACTGGAGCCAAATAGCATAGCTTGGGTCTTTGATTTATTTAGGACAAGTTTGTGATTTACAAGCCACTGTTGGATAAACTGATAATCACAAGAGAGTCTTGCATTAATGTCCTCAATGCTATTTGAGCTACTATACAGTACAATGTCATCCGCATAATATAGGGAGGATGTATTAAGGAGATTTGTGGTAATACTATTAATGAAAATAGAGAAAAGCAGAGAACCCAAGACAGACCCTTGGGGTACACCAATGTTGATGGTAACCTTGTCAGAGAAGGTGGAGTTAAATTTCACGTACTGAGATCTATTCGTCAGATAGCTATCGAACCAGTTCACAACATCAGGCGAGAAGCCTAGAGAGTTTAGGGTAGCAGCGAGTATGAAGTGGTCAACAAGATCAAACGCCTTGGTCATATCAATAAAAATGGCCCCGTAA
This sequence comes from Neoceratodus forsteri, assembly GCA_016271365.2. Lineage (NCBI taxonomy): Eukaryota > Metazoa > Chordata > Ceratodontiformes > Ceratodontidae > Neoceratodus > Neoceratodus forsteri. The sequence goes on along the minus strand of CM028129.1, from coordinate 560,852,108 downwards.
GCTTGCCAGAGTCCATAGCCACTAGGGTGTCAGACGTGAGTTTGAGTAGGGCAGTAGTAGTACTATGACCCTTGTGGAAGCCATGTTGGACATCAGTTAAGCGGTCGTGTTTCAGAAGAAAGTCGGTAGTTTGAGTGGCAACAATTTTCTCGAGAATTTTACTGACAACAGATAGGATGGCAATGGGTCGGTAAGTTGATGGGTCAAGCAGGTCTCCTTTTTGAAGTACAGGGGTAATTCTGGCCATCTTCCAGATATCCAGGACAGTGCTTTGACACAGAGAGAGGTAAAAATTTTAGCTTGGGGGCAGCTAATTTTAGGAGCTTGGGTTCCAGGTTGTCAGACCCAATGGCTGCATGCTCCGAGATGTTTCTTAGGAGTCTGAGAACCTCACTATTTAGGAAGGACTTGAAATAGGAACTGGGCCCAAGGGAGTTAGCAGATTAGACAGGGTTTGATGGAGTAGGGAAAGTAGAGGTGAACTGAGTAAGGTCAGTAAATTGCTTGTCAAAGAAGTTAGCAATAGTGAGGGGATTGTTATAATGGATGCCATTTATTGACATGTCATTTGGAGTGGAGGACTGGTTTGATCCCAGGAAGAACCTAATATGGGACCAACATTTTTTGTCTGTTAGAAGGTCATTGCAGTATGTGCTTTTAACTGTTTGATTTATTTCTTGCAAGCATTTCTTAAAGCTCTGTAGGTATTTAAGTTAACACAAACATAGGCTTGTGGTACATTATAAATGTTTTGGATCCATTGCAAGAAGGACTTGGGAAAATGGAATTTCAACAGGTGTCCCACAAAAGGGCCAGGACACCCTGTGAGAAGCCTTCTCAGCACTGAGACTCAGCAAAGCCACAGGAATATGTCTTGTTGAATGAAGTCCATTAATGTTAATACTCGACGAATGTTATCCATGGTATTTCTCTGCCTAATGAAGCCAGCCTGATCGAGGTGAATAAGTGAGGGTAGAATGGTTTCAATCGAGCCTCCCATATTGCCATGAAGATTTTATAATCAAAATTCCAAATAGATATAAAGGCGGTAGAGGCCTAATCAGTAATGTTTCTGTCAGGTTTGGGAGAGCTGCTAAAATTGCATAAGCCCAGGATGGAGGTGGAGGTCCCCTTCTGCCATAGATCTGAACACGACAACATATTCGGTAGGAGTTCTTTAAGAAATTTTATACCATTCTGCAGAGAATCAGTCAGGCCAGGGCACTTTTGAGAGGCTGTGCCTTGATCGAGCCAAGACCTCCTCTGCCTGAATTAGGGCCTCAAGATTTTAATGTGTTCTTCTGTAAGGTCGGGAGGCAGAGTCCATCTAAAATTGGGTCCTATCCTCCTGTCTACCGGAGAACCCTGCCAATATAGAGGTTGACAGTAGTTGGCAAAATGTCCCTTCATCTCTGCATCTCCATGTACCATCCAGTCCAATATGTAAAGTTTTTATTTTAAGGATAGTTGCTGCATTCTTCAATGCTCTCAACCACTGGGCCAACAATCGAGTACCCCTAGCTACCACCTCATAACCTGACTGTTTTAAGTATAAGAAACATAGAATTTGACGGCAGATAAGGACCGCTTGGCCCACCCAGTCTGCCCATTTCCCTACCTAATGGATAAGCTGCAGTTCCTAGTTAACCAGCAGCCTACTTCTTTCTACCCCAACCCCCTAGAATTGCCTTATGATTGTCCCATGCATGCTTGAATTCAACCACTGTTTTTGACTCCACAACCTCCTCTGGAAGGCTGTTCCATGCATCCACAACCCTCTCTGCGAAAAAAATACTTCCTTAAATTACCTCTGAGCTGCCCCTTGTTCTTGACACCTCTTTTTGAAAGATGCTACTCTCTTGGACTTTGTTGATTCCCTTGAGGTACTTGAAAGTTTCTATCATGTCCCCTTCTCCCTCCTTTCCTCGAGGCTATACATATTAAGCTCCTTTAGTCTCTCTCATATGTCTTCCGGTGCAGACCCTGCACCATTTTAGTTGCCCTCCTTCGACAGCTTCCATCTTGTCTATGTCCCTATGGAGATTGGGTCTCCAGAACTGCACACAGTACTCCAGATGGGGTCTCACCAGCTGTCTGTACAGAGGATAACAGCTTCCTGTTTTCTACTGGTGATGCCTCTCCTATGCATCCCAGTATCCCCACCCCTCCTTACTGCCCTCTCACATTGCTTCCCACCTTTAAGTCATCTGATATGACTACCCCAGGTCCCTTTCCATTTTTGTTGTTGTTAGTATCTCACTCCCACTGTGTACTCTTCCCTGGGTTTTTGTTTCCCAAGTGCATTACCTTGCACTTCTTAGCATTGAATCTAAGCTGCTATACATCTGACCATTCCTCTAAGCTTGCAAGTCCCTTCTCATCCGTTCCACCCCACCTTGTGCATCAACTCTGTTGCAGATCTTTGTGTCATCTGCAAAGAGACATACTTTTCCTTCCAGTCCCTCTGCAATGTCACTTATAAAGACAATGAAGAGGACCGGTCCTAATACTGAACCCTGCGGTACCCCACTAGTAACCCCTTTCTTCAGATGGACTCCATTTACTATTACCTCTGTGTCCTATTCTCCAGCCAATTCTTTACCCAGGCTATTATCTTGGGACCCACTTCCAGGCTGGCTAACTTGTATATTATTCTTTTGAGTCGGACTGAGTCAAATGGCTTCTAAAGTCTAGGTAGGCCATGTCCATAGCCCTCCCTGATCTACTACTTTGGTCACCCAGTCAAAGAAATCTATTAGATTAAGTCTGGCATGACCTTCTTCCACTGTGAATCCATGCTGCCTTGGGTCCTGTGCCCTCTGGCCTCTAGGTACTTGACAGTTCTTTCCTTCAGAAGTGATTCCATCATTTTCCCTATCACTGAGGTTAAACTAACAGGTCTGTAGTTTCCTGCTTCTGCCCTGCTCCCACTTTTGTGAAGGGGAATCACATCTGCCCTCCTTCAGTCCTCGGGTACCACCCCATCCTCCCATGATTTGTTAAAGAGGGTAGTCAGTGGTGTCACTAGTTCTACCCTTAGTTCTTTTAGAATTCTGGGATGAATCCCATCAGGCCCCACTGCTTTGTCCACCTTCAGTTTTAAGAGTTCTTTCAGAACTCTTTCTTCTGTAAATGGGCTGTTATCAACTTCTATATCCAAGTGTTTCTATTGTTTGTTTTAGGTACTCCTCCTCTTCATTTGTAAATACTGAGCAAAAATATTTGTTTAGTATCTCTGCTTTTCACAGTCACCTCTGCCCACCCCTCCCTTTATTAAGCCTCACTATCCTTCCCTTAGTCTTCCTTTGCTCCTGATGTACCTAAAAGGTGCTATCCCCTTCTTAACTGAGTTGGCTATCTTTCCTCAGTTCGGGCCTTTGCTGTTCTGACTGCCTTCCCAGCTTCCTTTTGCTTTAACTGATACAATTCTCTGTCCTGCTCCTTCTGTGATTCCTTGTACTTTCTGAAGCTTTCTTTTTCTCTTGAACCTTCATTGTCACCTCCTTTGAGAACCATAGTGGTTTCTTACATCATTTTGTTTTGTTTATTTGCTTCACACAAAGGCTTGTTACCTCTGTGATGGCAGTTTTTATTATTCCTCATTGTTCTTCCACCCTCCTTCCTGCCCATTTGCTAGTGCATTCCTTAGGCACTCACCCATTTGTAAAAGTCAGCCCTCCTGAAGTCCAGTACTTTTGCCTTTGTATGGCTTGACTCTATTGCTGTGTTTATTGTGAACCATACTGTTCGATGGTCGCTAGTTCCCAGATGGCTACCCACTTCTACATCTGTGATCCTCTCTCCATCTCCATTTGAGAGGACCAGGTCTAAGATTGCTCCCTCTCGAGTGGGTTCTAGTACTAGTTGTCTAAGGCATGCCCCCTGCAGGGCATCTAGAATAACCCCACTCTTAGAAGTGGCTGCTGCAACTGCACTCCAGTTAACATCTGGCATATTCAGATCACCCATCAGCAATATAAGCCTTTATCTGCCATTCTAAGTATACTTTCTATCATTTCCTTGTCCATTTCCTCCCCTGGGAGGGTCTATGCTCTAACCCTGTGCGGATTGTGGTGCCATTGCCTGCCTCCAAATTGACCCACAGTGCTTCTTCTCCTTCCTGTTAACCCTTTTGTTCTGTTGCTTTGATTTCTTCCCTTATGAGAGAGCTACTCCTCCCTCCTCTTTTACCCTCCTGTCCCTCCTGTAGATAGTGTGTCCTGGTATGTTTACGTCCCAGTCATGGTTCTGTGTGTACCATGTTTCTGTGACTGTCACAATATCCAGATGTTCCTCCTCCATCAAGGCCACTAATTCAGGAAGCTTGTTACCCAGACTACGGGCATTGGTACTCATTGCTCTCCATTTTTTGATGGCTTTACCTTCTGTAGCAGCATCCCCCACTGACCTTTCTACCTTGGTCTTTTTCTCATTTAGTACCCTGTTTTGTAGGGGGAGGCTGGGATTTTCCTGCTGCTTATCAGTGCCTCCCCCCCCTTGACTAGTTTAAAAGCTTGCCAATGAAGCATTTAAACCGACTGCCCAAAAGACTTGTTCCCTTCCTGGACAGATGCAGACCATCCTGCCAGTATAGGCTGGTGACCCTAGTCCTCAATGAAGCCAAACCCCTGTGCTCCACACCATTTTTTCAACCATTCATTAAACTGCATGGAGCAAAGTACCCTCACCTCACCCATGCCACTGACAGGCAGCACCTCTGAGACGGATACTGTGTGTGCTACTTGTCTTAGGCCCCTCCCCAACTCTACAAAGTCCTTCTGCACTGCTCTAATCTCATGATGAGCCAAGTCATTTGTCCCTAGGTGGACAATGACGTCCAGCTTAGACTCCGATGCAGCTGTTCTGCGTGATCCCTAAGGGATGCACTTCCTGTCCCTCAAGCCATGGCACCAGGCAGGCACCTACTTCAGTTTTCCCTGCTCCCCCAGTTCTATCCCCTAATAATTGAGTCCCCACCAGGAGCTGCTTCCTTTCCCTGTCATACCTCTTCCTCCTTCCTGAGGGCCTCCTTTGACAGTTGTCTGCACCCTCCTTAGTCTCTCTCTGGGTGCATCCATAGGGGAACTATGCTCCCCAGAATGGTGTATGGATTGTGGGTGGAACAACTGACTGGGTGTGCCTCTGTTCCTCACCCTTACCCTCCTGTGATCCAACTGCTGTGCTTTCTTAGCAACCTCTGGCGTAGTGGTGGTGGCTCTGGTGCTCCCTGGATGGGGAGGTTCCTTTACTACTGTCCAGTGTGGCCTGAAGACGGGCAACTTCTCCCTCAGGGCAGATAGTTGTCTGCAAGAGGGCAGCATCTCAGCCTCCAGAAAGACTCCCAGAAGACTGTTGCCCCACAGCCATTACATTGCACTACTCCCTACATGTCTGTCTACCTTGTTTAGTTGTTTTTTTTTGTTTTGTTTTGTGTGTGTGTATATGTGTGTGATTGGTTTGTTATTTAGAAATATATGTATTATATAATATATGTATTATATAATGTGTATGCTTATATTGTCAGTGCAGTGTGCTAGAGAGGATCAGTAAAGAGTGTGTGTTGTATCTTTAAATCCATGATCTTCTGTATTGCCCTTAGTCTCCTGATTTTAGTTTGTACTTCTCTATCCCTTCTGCATAAAACAGTTGGTAAATTTCAAGTTGGTTTGTTAGTTCTTTGTATTTGGCTTCCAAATCCTGCCTCTTCTTAACCGGTGAAGCAATGGTTTGTCCTCAAGCGTCACTTTCAAGGAGGCCCATATCATAGCCTCAGAAACCTGGGGCAAGGCATTCTCTTCCAGGAACTGAGGGATCCTTTATTTGATTAAATCAATACATTGAGGGTCTTTTAAGAGGGTCAGGTTAAGGCGCCAGAAGGATTGTTTTTGTCCTCAGATTAAGCTTTAATAGTAGGGTGGTGATCAGATAGTATTCTGGGCCCAGTGGAAACATCCTGAACCAAAGAGAAATGTTCACATTATAAAAAATAATCTAGCCTTGAGTATGTATGGTGATGCTCAGAATAATAAGTGTACCCAGACATCGTAGGAACATCTTCCTCCAAATGTCCACTACTCCCATGATCCATCATCCCTTTTAGGTACCTAACAGCACTGGACATTCTATGAGCCCAGGGTTAGACGAATCTTGACCAGCTGACATTGCCATATTAAGATCACCCCCTAGAATAAGGCAGCCTTGTAATAACTCCATTACTTTGTTTATAAAAATGTTAAGTATTGGGACCTTAGTCTGTGGTAGCATATAGGCACTGACCAGAGTAACCTCTTAGGAGTAGAACCTGCCTTGTATTATAATGTATCGGCCCTGGGTATCGGCATAAGTATTTTGCACATGCAAGGGAGTGATTGCTGGTATGAAGGTGGCCGCTCCCCACCTACGCCCAACTACGGTGCAATGATACGTATACATTATATCGTTGTCCCCAACCTAGTTTCTCATGCTCTGATTCTGAAAGATGCGTCTCCTGGACAAAGTATAGGTCTGCAGATTGTTTTCTGAGATACTGCATAAAGCGGGACTTTTTAATCGGATTATGCAGTCCATTAACATTCTGCGAAAATATTTTTACAGGTTGGATCATCATGACATCAGTGTAAAAGAGAGGACTGCCCTAAGTCTTACTGTATTCTGGCAAAATGCAGACTACCCAAGCAGCACCTTTGGAGGTGGGCATAGAACCCCTTTGGGGAAACAAGCTCTGCAGTACTGCTGTGCCAAACCTGGCACCACTTCTGTCCTGGATATCCAAGCAGTAATGCTTGGTAAATGTGTGGACAGTCTTCCAGGTAGCTGCTTTGCAGATTTCCAACAGGGGAATATCCCAAGCAGCTGTTCCCCTGGTAGAGTGGGCCCTGAGGTCAATAGGGGTCTCTTTGCCCACTTTGCTGTAGCAAAACTGAATACATGCCACAATCCAGCATGCAATGGACCTTTTAGTGGCTGGTTTTACTTTCCCCACTTCTCCATAGGTCAGGAAGAGCTGGGTATTGCCCTGCCTATGGTCATTTGTGCGCTCCAGATAGTAGCTGATAGGCCTCTTAACAGCAAGGCTGTGCAGTCTACGCTCACCTGAAGTGGAATGTCCAGTGAAAAAGACAGGCAGTGTAATGGACTGGTTAAGGTGGAAATCAGATACCACCTTGGGAAGAAACTGTCTATTGGTCCTGAGGACTACCTTGTCCCTATGAAGCACCATGTAGCTGGGTTCTGTGGACAGTGCCTGGAGCTCATTTATCCTCCTGGCTGAGGTGACTGCTACCAGGAACACTGTTTTCCAAGTCACATACTTGAGCTCTGCTGAAGATATGGGCTCAAAGGGTGGCTGCATAAGCTGTGCAATGCATATGTTAAGATCCCAAGCCGGGGTTGGTTCCCTGTGTGGGGGATGCAAGTGCAACAGCCCTTTGAAAAACTTTCTGAATACCAGATTTGAAGCCAGGGATGAACCCTTACCTGCTAATAGGTAAGCGGAGACAGCTGCCAAATGTACCTTAAGGGTGTATGTTCTTAAGCCAAGGGAATGAAGATGTGTCAGATAGTCTAAGACGACTGGTACCCCCGCCTTGTTACGGTCTACTGTATATCCTTGTTCAGACACCAGATGGAAAATCTCTTCCACTTGGATGTGTAGGTCTTCCTGGGAGAGGGTTTTCTAGAGACCCTGAGCACCTCCAAGACCTCTTTGGAGAGGTGCAAGCTGGCATACTCTAGGTCCTCAAGAGTCAGGCCCTGAGCCTGAGGGAGTGGAGGTTGGGGTAAATGATCCTGCCCTGAAAGGAGGTCAGTAGGTTGTGCCTCCTGGGGAAGCTGATTGATCTGGCTATTGACAGAGACAGGAGTAGTGAGTACCAGTGTTGCCTGGCCCAATCTGGAGCAATGAGGATCATTGTTGCTTGTTATGTCCTGAGCTTGTTCAGTATTCTTAGCAACAAAGGGAATGGAGGGAAGGAAGGCATACAGAAACTTCCCTGTCCAGTCCAGCAGTAGTGCTTCCACTGGCACTATGTCTACCACAGGAGGCCTGCAGCAGAACTGTGGCAGCTGATGGTTGTCCGGGGCTGCAAAGAGATCCACTTCTGAAATGCCCCACACTCCTGAAAACGGTTTGCAGGACCTGCCTGCTGAGTGCCCACTCGTGGTGGTTCTGACTGATCCTGCTGAGTGCATCTGCTAGGACAATGTCCTTTCCTGGGAGGTGAACAGCTGACAGAGAGATTCTGAGAAAGTAAGCCAAACTCCAGATTCTCATGGCCTCGGTGCACAGTGGGTTGACCTTGTGCCCCTGCTTGTTTATGTAGTACATGGTGGTGGTGTCTGTCCTGACCTGCACCACCTTGCCCTGGAGCACTGTGGCAAAGGACTTGAATGCCCAGAAAAACTGCCCTGAGCCCTAACTGGTTGACGTGCAACAGTGACTCCTGCTGAAGCTATATCCAGTGAGCAGTGTGCTCCCCTGGCTGGGAACCCCACCCTAGTAGGCATCTGTTAGCACTACTGTTAGGGGCTGTTGCAAGAATGGTACACCTTCCCTGAGGTAGCCCCTTTCCCACCACCACTGGAGTGCCTGGATGAGAGTTCCTGTGACTGGCACCAGCTTTGACAGCGAGTCCCTTTTTTGGGACCAGTGGGATCTGAGATGAAACTGAAAGTCTCTTATCTGGAACCTGGACCCTGGCACTGTTGCTGCTGATGCTGTCAGTTGTAAGAAGTGCCTTGCTGGCCTGGGCCGGGGGTGTAGCTGGAAGGAGCTGGCTATCCGCACCAGGCTGTCCACTCTTCCCTGAGGAAGGAATGCCTTTCCTGCAGAGTATCCAATTCTGCTCCTATAAACTCCAGGAGCTGGACTGGTTCCAGGACTGGCTTTTTGATTCACCAGGAACCCTAGTGACTGAAGGGTATCCTGTGTGACCACCGGGCATCCCTGAACTGCTGAGGTGACTGACCTTTGACTAAACAGTCATCCAGTCAGGGAAACACTGTTAGGAACTGATAATGACCAGATGGCAATCTGAACCTGAAGTACTTTCTGTGGGATTGCATGATGGGGATGTGAAAAGTAAGCATCCTTTAGGTCCCGAAATGCCAACCAGTCTCCTAGTCTTAATGTTGGGAGAATGGTTGCTAGGTCCCATCTTGAACTTTGGCTTTGTCTGTTGCCTGTTCTAAGTGTCTGAAATCCAATATGGGTCGCCACTCCCCAGTTTTCTTTATTATGAGGAAGTATCTGAGTACAGGCTCTTTCCCTTTGTGCCAGAGGAACAGGTTCTATTGCCTTTTGCAATGAAGGTTAGTTACTTCCTCTTTCAACAGAGCTTCTTTCTGATGAGGTGGCAGGTCTGAAAACCTTGCCCTCAGCCTGGGCATAACCTTGAAGCAGAGAGCAAGACCCTGGCCCACTACCTCAAGGACCTACTTGTCTGTGGTGATTATTTGCCAAGCCTGGAGGTAGTGGACCGGCCTGCCCCCTACTGGACTACTGGAGATGGGGAGGTGACTGTGACAGGCAGATCAGGGGTTTTGTTTTGCCTGTGCAGTTGGCTGTGGGCTGGGCCCAGTACGACTACTGTCCTTCCTGCCCCTGCCTCTGAAATATCCTCTCTGCTGCAGATAGGCTGAGAAAGCCTGAGGCTGGAAAAGGGGTCTGTATGGGTCCTACCCCTACCACCTCTACCCTGGTGTTTGAGGGGTGCGGACACCCTCTCCTTGGCAGCAGCACTTTTGTAAACTGCCTTGTACTCATCCATTTTCTTCATGTAAGCCTCTGTTTGTTCCCCAAACAGAGATGTGGGCCTACAAGGGAAGTCCAAGGCTTTTGTCTGGGTATCCTGGGACAAATTAGTAGTCCTTAGCCAGGAAAACCTTCTGAGAGACATTGAACTGGCCATCTGCCTAGCTGCATTTTTACTGGCATCCACTGCCATATGAAACTGATATTTAGAAGCTTCCATGCCTCGCTTGGCAGCCTCTGTCAGGTCCGATGCCATGGGACAGGAACAGCCTTGGAAATTTCCAATACAGTGGTCCAGAGATTTCTCTGGTACCGGGACACATAGGCCATATATGAAGCCTCCCTAATGGCCAGAGAAGACCCCAGATAAATCTTTTTGGCAACAGAATCTATCCTTCTGGAGTCCTTTTCAGGAGGATGTGATGCCAGTGGTATGCCTGCTTTGTCACAAGCAGCAGCGTGCACCACCCCTTCATGACTGGGGTGTCAAAAGGAAATCTGCTCCTCCTTTGCTTGTAGTACTTCTTCTCCACCCTCTTGTCCACGGGGAGCAAGTGAGTATCTGCAAATTTTTGGTTACTTGCTTTTTTTTTGTATTTTATGTTTATTATTTTCATGTATAATAATTCATACAAATGCCTCCTACAGGGCAATAGGTATAGCAATACATATAGCTGATAATCATAGTACGACCCCCTATAATCTGTTACAATAGGAGGGGGGTATCCAGTATTGTTCATAGAAAGTGTCCCAAATATGCCAGCCATCTCAGTGGCCACGGAGTGTCCATAAAAGGTAGAATTAACAAAGGCAGTAAGACACAGTCATACAGACTGCTATTAATCCAGATGACAAAAAATTCTGAAAGGGAAGTATATGCTATTTCTCAAACAGTACTACAGTCAGCTGAAAAGTTAGTACAATATCAACTTTCAAACATCAACATTTGCTATTATCATCACTCCGATTTCTTATACTTAGTTTGATACCAGAACTATAAGGCATGAAGTGAACCTAATGAACATACAGAGCTTCCTAGCCGAGATTTGGGGGTAACTGGTAACTACACAGCTTAAACATGCTGGGGGAAAAAGTATGCAAAGGGTGGAAAAACCCACCATGGGGAGTATAATGTCCAGCATCATAATCCCATCCCAAAGTACTACGTAGAAGTATCCCCAACTATCACATCAGCTATGAATCCCAAACGTAAGAGTCGTCGTAAAGTAATTCAAATGTCCCCCAAAATCAATTCAAGAGCTCTGTGCACCAAAATGTTCTAAAACTTGCCAATACTGGAATCAGTCCTTCCATACCAAAACAATAATCTCCCTCATCTTCCGCGGTCTGGCTGTCTAGAGCACCTAACTGCAAACCAACAGATCCCAAAATTAGCCATCAGGCCCTCCAAAACCTACACTGAGTGAGGCATTCAGCAAAGTTCAACGTGATCGGTGCATAATCCATGGTGGAAACAAAGCGAATCTGGACCCCTGCACTGATCAAAGATCCTGCCTCTTCAACGCAAATCTTGGCGTAGTTCCCTTCCCAAGGCCTCCACATGGCCTCCGAGTTGTGCCTCCTCACCGCTCGTCCCTGCAGCAATCACCTGAACAGTGGTAGATCGTTCGTCGCATTCTCACACCACTTCATTTGGAGCCTTAGGTGCTGCAATGTGTATCCCCAGCCTTGATAGGGTATTTTCCAGTCTGACATCAATGTAGAGTAGTATGGCAAGTAGCTGCTGCCATGGAGAGTTCTGCAATGATTCCATCGTAGTTGTAGGTGCCCAGCATATAGGATCTGTGGCCTTGCGTGCTCTCCCAGCATTAGGATTAGGAGCTGCAGAAATGGGATTCCCTAGTCGTACCATCTGATGTTCGGTATCAATAGAAAGCCAGAAAATTGTGAAAGTCAAATCCAGCTAAAATTCAGAAGTTCGATCAGTTGAAAATATTTTAAAGAAAGTACAGCGGTTGAAGTGTAGAGCTTCTGAGAAAAGCTTCCTGCCAGGAGAACGGCTCTCTAGCGCCACTCCTGTTACTTGATTCTTAAGAGACTTGTGAATAAGCAATAGTAACTTTTTAGTTGCTGGCATGTCCATCATCGCCATATAATCTGGTTCCTCCTCCTCCTCAGATGACTTCTGAGTGGGGAGGTCAAGAGTTCGTGCCACCTGTTTCATAAAGGCAAAATGGGATGTGTACTCCTCAGATCCCTTGTCAGGGGAATCAGGGCATTTGGGATCAGGAGAGACATCCAATTCAGGAGGCTCACTGTAGTCCTCCTCCTCTTCTTCTTCCTCATCATAACATTCCGGACCTCGCTCAAAAGAAGCAGGAACCAGTATGAGGTGAGGAACTGTTTGCTGAACCAGAGTGCTGGATTGCAGCGACTGTATTATTCTTATAGCATTAACAGTTTCTTCAGTGGTTGGAACTGGTGACTTTGTCGGTTGCAGTTCCTGCACAGTGTTTTCTCTTTTCCATTTGGGTACCGGTTCAGCAACCCATTTCTTCCCTGAGGAAGTTTCACCCTTGTCAGAGGGCTGTTCCTCCAGTTCCTTAGTGTGAGGAGGAGCTGTTTTGTCCGAGGCCGGGTCAGCAGCCTTATTGGATATTTTTTCCCTCAGTCAGTTAAGTCATCTGTCAAGCGTGGACTGGGCAAAATTCTTACAGATCTCAGGTCAAACCCTAAGCAGACAACACAAACCAAATGAGGATCTGCTTTAGCAAATGGTTCTCTGCATTTGGTACAACGCTGGAAACCTGTAGGACTGTTTCTTTTCTTGGGAGTCTTGAGACATATTAAATAACCCTAAAAGCAGGTTTAGTAGATTTAACTCTGAGAAAAAGGGGCGACTTCTCTGGATCGCTCTTTTTTGGGAGGTCAGTTCAGAGACCAAAACAACAGCCGAGGGTTAGCCCAATAAAAACAGTGCCCAAGAAGCCCGGTCACCAGAGAAATCAGAATCAAACAATATATAAACCAAATTACATTTTCACAGAATAAGTAAAGTCTGGTTCCTTCCGGTTGGAAAAAATGGCAAGGAACAAAAACTTAACCAAAAATACACTAATCTAGACTAGTCTACCTGTAAACAGAGGACAGTGCTTCAAAAAATGAAAAAAAAATAAACAAACGGTACTTAGAAAACCAATAAAAACAAATATTCTTCAGGAACGTGATGGAGAGCTCTCTAGAGATGTCTTACTGAGGCAAGCAGAGTACAGAATCTGACGGTTGCAGGAAGCACAACCAGGGAAAGTGGTTTGAAAAATCGAGCTCGAGCCCAGCATTCCACCATTTGCATAGGTTCTATTAACCATTTCAGCTCAGGGGCAGTCCTATGACGAGACCATAATGCATTTTGTCAGAATACAGTAAGATTTCCTGGGCTTTGAATAGATGATAAAGAGTTTTGTGCAAGAGAGGTGTGAAAAAAAGGGATGTTGAAAACATTGCTAGCAGCTCCTCTGGTCATGCGGGAAAGACGATTTAGGAAAGAGTGGCAATGCTGCGTGGTAATTTGTCCAGATGGATTTTGTGAAGGAAGGACAGGTTGTTAAGGGTGAAGCACTCTTCATGGGGAGCCAGTCTAAGGCTTTGTACAGGGAACAATGGTGGGTTCTCCTAGGAAGACCAGTGACAAATCGGATAATGTTGTTGTAGCGAGGATCTCAATTTGCAAAAGAGTTGAGAGGTGGCCGGGGTGGGGGTAGGGTGGCTGTAAATGATGGTCCCATAGGCCAAAACAGGTAAGAGGAGGAGCAAGCCACACAAATTTGTGAGTCAGGTGTGGAACCGCCAAATCCTGTATAGGAACCCAAGCCTCTGATGGAATTTGTTAATAACATAAGAGACATGAGTACTGAAAGATAGGTGTGGGTCCAGAAAGAGACCCAGGTATTTAAATTCAGATACGTTTGATACCATTCCGATACCATTCTACAAGGTTGTCCATGAGGGTAAGATGAGGTTGGAGGGTTTCCTGGAACCAGAAAACCATGAATTTTTTTCAAGTTTAAGACCATGCCTTTTGGAGAACCAAGTGTGAAGTTTGGAGATGTTCGATTGGAGTTGTGTGATCATCACATCAGGGTTTTGTTGCTATAGTAGAGTGCAGCATCGTTGGCATAAAGGACCATTTTGGTGCCGGAATTGATTTCAGGGAGATTACTTATAAAGAGTGTGAATAGAATGATGCCCAGGATAGAGCCCTGATGAACCCTGTATTTAATAGGGCATGCAGAGGAGTGGTGCCCATCAGTGTTGGTTATCTGTGATCTATTGGGAAGATAGTTCCCAACCCATTTGATTACATCATTTGAGAAATGCAGATCAGAAAGGGTGTACTGGAGGAGATCGTGGTCGACCAGGTTGAAGGCCTTTGTCAAGTCCATGAAAACCGAGCCAGTATACAGACCGTTGTCAATGGCTCCATAGATGTCCATGGTGAACTTGACAACGGTGGTGTCCGTGCTGTAGGCAGCTCTGTACCCATGTTGGGCATCAGTAAGAATGTTGCATTTGTTAAAAAAAAGAGGTGACTTGGGATTGAACCACCTTTTCAAGTATCTTGGGGAGAGGGGCAAGGACAGAAATAGGCCTGTTGTTGCCAACCTCAGTCCTGGAGCCAGATTTAAACAGAGGTTTTCTATATGTGTGGGAAAAAGTCCAATGTGGTATGCAAATATTGAGAAGGGCAAAGGGAACGTGATGGCTGAAGCCATCAGCCTCAACAGATGTAACATCACCCAAGCTGATACACAATGACTTCTGTGTATCAGCTGGGCCTGGGCAACAGGGCTCTGCCCTGTCTGCAGGATCGAAGGAACTGGATATCATGGCAGTCACTGAACATGATACACAGAGAACCATGACTGGGATGTTAACAAACCAGGGTACACAACCTACAGGAGAGACAGGGAGGCTAGAAGAGGGGGAGGAGTAGCTATGTAAGGGAAGGGATCAAAGCAATTGAACAAAAGAGTAAACAGGGTAGAGAGGAGGCACTGTGGGTCACCTTAGAGACCGGAAATGGCACCACAAACCACACAGGGGTTGTATACAGATCCCCATCTCAGGGGAGGGAATGGACAAGGATATGGTAGAAGGCATCCTTAGGATGGCAGAGAAGGGGATATATTGTTGATGAGGGACCTGAATGTGCCAGATGTTAAGTGGAGCACCTTTGCTGCAGTCATATCCAAGGGTAAGACCATTCTCAATTCCCTACAGGGGGCATACCTGAGACAGCTAGTGTTGGAACCCACTCGGGAGGGAGCAATCTTAGACCTCGTGCCTGAAGTAGGGAACAGTGAGAGGATCTCAGATCTAGAAGTGCGTAGCCATCTGGGAACAAGCGACCACTAAACAGTGTGGTTCACTATAAACTCAGCTGCAGAGTCAAGCCATTCAAAAGTGAGGGTACTGGACTTCAGGAGGGCTGACTGTCAAAATGGGAGAGTGCCTTAGAAAAGCACTAGCACACAGGCAAGGAGGAGGGGTGGAAC
Source organism: Neoceratodus forsteri (assembly GCA_016271365.2). Taxonomy (NCBI): domain Eukaryota; kingdom Metazoa; phylum Chordata; order Ceratodontiformes; family Ceratodontidae; genus Neoceratodus; species Neoceratodus forsteri. The sequence goes on along the minus strand of CM028129.1, from coordinate 560,836,841 downwards.
AATGGGGAAACATCAAAACTGCCATCACAGAGGCAACAAGCCTTTATGTGATGCAAATAAACAAATCAAAATGAAAGAAAAAGCCACTATGGTTCTCAAAAGAGGTGGCAGGGAAGGTTAGGGAGAAAAAGATAGCATTTAGGAAGTATAAGGAAACACAGAAGGAGCAGGACAGAGAACGGTACCAGTTAAAGCAGAAGAAAGCAGGGAAGACAGTCATAATAGCAAAGGCCCAAACTGAGGAAACGATCGTCAACTTGGTTAAGGAGGATAAAACCTTTTATAGGTACATTAGGGAGCGTAGAAAGACAAAGGGAGGGATAGTGAGGCTGAATAGAATGGACGGTGGGTGGGCAGAGCGGGACAGTGAAAAAGCAGGGATACTGAACGAATACTTCTGCTCAGTATTCACAAAAGAGGAGGAGGGGAGGTACTTAATCCAATTAACAGAAGCACTCTGGATAGGGGTTCGATCCCAGTCCTTTTGCAGAAAAAGGGTTCTGACTGTATAAAGAAGCCAACATCCATCTGTTTGCAGATGATACAGTTCTCTACGTGAGTCGCCCAACACCTGAAGCTGCCTGCAATGACCTACAGTCAGAATTCAACCTTTTGCAAAGCCAACTCCTCCAAAAAAAGCTACTCCTTAATGCCAAAAAAACTAAAGCGATGGTCCTCTCTCCTTTTATCCGTACAGCTAACCCTGTGTCCAGTGGGACAGTTCCCCAAATTACCACAGTTCTAGGTGAAAAACTAGAATTTGTTACAAAATTCAAGTATCTGGGAGTTTGGATGAGACCAAAGACTCTCCTTCATTGAACATATCGAGGACTTGCTAAACGACTTGGCAAAGGCTTGGACTGTTTTTAGAATCAGCCAATTTCTCACCAGAGATGCCAAGAAACAACTGGTCCAATCCATTTTCCTATCATTGGTTGATTACGCTGACTTCTTCTACAGCCAATGCCCCAACTCTTATGGCTAAACCGGACACACTCTACCATCGAGCACTGAGGTTTTAGCGGGACTCCCTTCAACACACATCACTGCACCCTATATGCGGCAGTGGGATGGACATCACTAAAGTTCAGGCGCCACAGAAACGCCGCCTCTGGACCTATAGAGCCATCTCTAATAAGCTGCCTTACTATATCTCCTGCTGTCTTCCCTGAGTATAATTGGGAAATAGCGTGATTAGTTACTCATTATTACACTTTAAAGTACCCAGCAAAACTCGGCAGGGCAGCCATAAGCTTCGTATACCTACCTATGGAACGATCTACAAAACCCTCAAATTAAGCACTCTAATCGGTATAAATGCTTTCAAGATGCTTTATTTCCGTACAATCAGAGAAGTATGTAACTGCTTCACCCACTCAGACCCAGTACCGTGTCTGCACTGGTATATAGCCACGCCTAGACCCAGTTTTAAGTACTGACTTCCCAGCTTGCTCCTCACCAGCCTAATTGTCTCTCTCTCTTATCCCCTGTCTTATCAACACTAGGCCCATCCATCCCTTATTCTTCCTTTCCCAACCTCGGATAGGAGCTCACTACCCTGGGTTGTGACATCCTACCATGCCTTTTACAGCAGCATTCAATCCGGGGCTCACACATACTCCTTTTCTCCATCCACCTCTACATCCAGCTTTACCAACTCCTTTCTGTGCACCGTGCCCTCCTAGCCTTTCTCCCCCAACTTCCCTCCCTCTCTTCCCCCCTACCTTCACCTCTACCTGGTGTATATTTTTATTTTTTCTTCCGTTACTTCCTCCTGCAACCTTAGATAACCTGCTTTATCTTCCTATAGACACTTCTATGTATGTAAATACCGTGTAATCTGTACAATTCTATGTACATATGAACTTCTTTTTCTTCCTCTCTGTAAAGAGTATTATCTGTATTGCCTTGTAAATACCTGTGTTGACCTGTATATACATTGTTCATGCTCCACCCAGGTCCATCTTGCAAATGAGCTTCTGCTCAACGATGAAGCCTGGTTAAATAAATAAAGACTTGAAGAACTCCTAAAACTGAAGGTGGACAAAGCAATGGGGTCTGTGAGGTTCACCCTAGAATTCTAAAAAGAATTAAGGGAGAACTAGTGACCACCACCGGCCACCCTGTTTAACAAATCATGGGAGGATGGTGTGGTACCTGAGGACTGGAGGAGGCGGATCGATTCCTTCACAAAGTGGAAGCAAGACAGAGGCAGGAAACTACAGACCTGTCGATTTGACCTCTGTGGTAGGGAAAATGATGGAATCACTCTGAAAGAAAGAACTGTTGAGTACATAGAGGCCAGTGGGGCACAGGACCCAAGGCAGCATAGATTCAAGTTTCAAGTTTATTGCAGGAAAACTCCATTGAGCAAGCTCATTCGCAAGGAGGTCCTGGTAGATATATACAGACAGGACTAACAGAAACATACAGTAAATACACATAACAATATTTGAAGTACTGTTTAGGTCCATATAGGACAAGTGTACAGACAATACTTTATAGCACTTTAAGTAAGTCAACAAGCCCATGAATAGGTGCAGTTTCAGTCCATATAGGATTCACAGTGGGAAGGTCATGTCAGGCGAATCTAATCGATTTCTTTGGCGTCTGGGTGACCAAAGTAGTAGACCAGGGAGTGGCTGTGGCCATGGCCTACCCAGACTTTAGCAAGACATTTGACATAGTCCCACACAAAAGATTAATAAACAAATCAGCCAGCCTGGGAGCGGGTCCCAGGGTGGTAGCCTGGGTAAAACACTAGCTGGACAACAGGACACAGAAGGTAATAGTAAACAGAGTCCACTCTGAAGAAAGGGGGTTACTACTGGGATACCGCAGGGTTCAGTACTGGGTTCAGTCCTTTTTAATGTCTTTGTAAGTGACATTGCTGAGGGACTGGAAGGAAAAGTATGCCTCTCTGCAGATGTCACAAAGATCTGCAACAAGGCTGATACACAAGGGGGGGGTGGAAAGGATGAGAAGGGACTTGGCAAGGTTGGAGGAATGGTCAGAAGTATGGCAGCTTGGATTCAAGCAAAGAAGTGCAAAATAATGCACCTGGGAAACAAAAACCCAGGGGAAGAGTACACAATGGGGGTTAGTAACAACAACAAAAATGGAAAGGGACCTGAGGGTAATCATATCAGATGACCTTAAGGTTAGCAAGCAATGTGAGAAGGCAATAGGGACGGCTGGGGGGATACTGAAATCTATAGGGAGAGGCATCACCAACAGAAAACAGGAAGTTGTTATCCCTCTGTACAGAGAGTTGGCAAGATCCCAGCTGGAGTACTGTGTCCAGTTCTGGAGACCCCATCTCTGCAAGCACAGACAGGATGGAGGCAGTCCAGAGGAGGGCAACTAAAATGGTGCAGGGTCTGCAGAGAAGCCATACGCTGAGAGACTAACAGAGCTTAATATGTATACCCTTGAGGAAAGGAGGAGAGGGGGACATGATTGAAACTTTTAACTACCCCAGTGGAATCAACAAAGTCCAAGAGGGTAGCATATTTCAGAAAAAGATGTGCAAGAACAAGAGGGCACAATTTGAAGATAGAGGGGTGATGGCTCAGGGGCAATGTGAGAAAGTATTTTTTCACAGAGAGGGTGGTGGATGCATGGCACAGCCTTCCTGAGGAGGTTGTGGGGTCTAAAACTGTGGGAGAATTCAAGAATGCATGGAACAGACATAAGGCAATTCTTGTGGGAGTAGCAAAAATAGGCTGTTGGTCAACTAGGATCTGCAGCTTATCCAGTAGGTAGGAAAATGGGCAGATTGGGTGGCCAAGCGGTCCTTATCTGCTGTCAAAGTCTATGTTTCTAACTGCCCGCCACCGTGTCCAGCACTGCACCAATAAGTTGTAGGTGCTGACAAGGAATGAGTATGGATATTGGTACATTCATCGTGGCACCCACTTCCTCAAACAATTGTCTGGTTCTGGAAAATGTGTACAGAGTTGCTTTTCTGGGCAGGGCCTTCAGGAGCCAGTTGTCCAGAAATGGGAAGACAAACTCCTCCCCTCAAGAGGGCTGCTGCTACAACCACTAAGCATTTGGTAAATACCTGTGGTGCCAAGGATAAAACCAAAGGGCAAGACTCAAAACTGATAATGGCTGCCCTCCAGCGTGATGCGATGTACTGCCTATGTGTCCTTCATATCCAGGGCACAAAGCCAGTCCCACCTTTTGAAGCAAGGGGATGAGAGCCTGAAGAGACACCATTTGAAGCTTTTTGTATTTGATGAACAGGTTTAGGTCTCTCAGGTCCGGTAGAGGACACAGATCTCCTGTCCACTTAGGAACCAGGAAGTATCTGGAATAGAACCCTTTGTTTCTTTCTTGGGGAAGAACTGGTTTGATAGCCTACCTGCGTAGAAGTGACTTGAACCTCCTCTAGCAGAAGGGACAGGTCACCCAGAGGATGACGACAAGGAGGCAGGAGGATGCACTAGAAGGATAGACAGCAAATCAAGAATATGCCCTCTTTCCACTTTTTTCAAGACCCACTAGTCCATCATGATCTCTCTCCAATTTGGAAGATGAAGGGAGATCCTTCCCCCCACACCTGCACCCTCCCCGCGAAGCATCAGTGGAGGAGTAGGTGTGGAGTCAAAAGGTACCAGAGGCGTCGCCTTGATCAATACTTTTAGGTGCCTTTGCATAGGCACTAGAGGGAAGGGGACCCAGGAGGGGGCCCTCCAACATAGGCATGGGGTTGCTGAAGGGCACGCTACACGAAACAGGCTGATGGGCTGAGGGTCAGAGATCTAGGCAGAGTCGCCATACCCCAAACAGCCAACTGAAGAGACACCAGCACACTGCTGTACATCAGTGGAAATACAGCCGCAAGACCAGAACCTCTGAGCGCACAGACAATGGCAAGCCTGAGCACCACACAGGCATAACGATGCTTACAGTATCTGCACAGACAGATGCAATGTTAAGTAAGTCAGAAAGAACAGAGGCTCAGGGTCTATAGCTGGGCTGCAAGAATGCTGACGGACCTCACCGAGGGAGACTATGCTGAATCTGCCCAAACAGGGTTGACTCACTAAAGTGGAATTACCGCCGGTGTCCATGGGGGAGAATCCCCAGGTGAGAAGAGCAGAGCCATACAGTCCCCACAGGGCAGCTCCAGTCCTCACTAGTGATGAGCTCAGCCAGCAGTCCCAGGGAAACTCTATGACCTACCCGCCCTCCGACTCTGAGGTGGTACTGCCTCCAGAACCAATCACAGGGTCACAGAGCAGTCTAGACAAAGGACTCTCTCCAGCACTGCATCCAGCACCATGCAGGGCCTGGTAACAGCTCTGACACTGATCACAAGTCCATCCCCACCCCTGACACTGCAAGTGGTGCTGGAGGCCAGTCCAGTGTCAACAGCAACACCAAAACCAAGGATGGACCCAGAGGTGGCACCATCGCTGGCACTACGCCCAGTGTCAAACTCAGAACTGACACCAGCACCGATGCCATGTCTGTCATCAGAGGCAGCATCGATCTCCTGTCCTGGGTCGCAAGGGCTTCTAAGGTCAGAGATCAATACCTCCACTACAGTTACTGGATGCCCTCAGTCCCCAGTATCAGTCCCTCTCCTGGCACCGTGGAGGAGCCCGACATCATAGCTGGCAACACCCAGCTCACTGACACCACAGATAGTGGCAGGAGCTGGGGCACGACTACTACAGTGTCAACTGGTGTAGACTGAGCATGTAGCTTTGGCCTCACCACCAGGGGTTAGGGCAGACAGATGGTTGGGTGGATACAGGTGCTCAGCCAGCCACCCAGAAGGAGCTGAGTGTCCACCAAATCCACCCCCCACGGCCTCCAACACCTCAGTAAGGGGAGATCAAGGAGAAACCTGTGCTTCTACAGTACCAGAGGTACTGGCAAGAGGCCCAGGGGAAAGGCCCAAAAACTTGTGCTTGGTGACACAGGTCTGCTGCCTGCCTCCGAAGGTGGGAACCAGACAACCCAATTTCAGCTTGCGTCCTTCAAGGGTGTGGCAGTCCACAATCCACTGAAAAGCAGGAGTTGCAGGAGTCCATATATTCCGGGCAAAGATGAGTCCAGAAAACCCGATATTGGTCTTTTGTCATAATCAATTTTCCACAGGAGCACCGACACATAATAGGTTTTTTTTTCCAGCCACTTTTCCTTTTTCTCATCAGACTCCGACATGACGACAGATAATAAAATGAGAGGTGACACCATGAAAAGAGAGAAATTTGGCAGCGATGCAAAAGAAAGTTTTGACAATGATCGAACTGAGGTGCTGTCACTGCCACGATGTGCACTTGAAGATGGGAAGAACAGAACTGAGGTGCGTGAGGGAGTCTATGATGGTTATTGGCTGGCATGCGGCACCATGTGAGTATTGTTACAAGAAAGCAGTGCCAGTAGCTGAAGTCGTCTCCCTTGAGGAAAAAAGCTCCCTCAGGGTTGTAGTGCCTCCAGCATTAGACCCATATGTATGAATCAATGGCAAAGACTTGATTCTTGGAAGATTTTCTCCTCCATGCCACCTGGCATTTGCCTTGATATTAGATCTTTAAACTCTTGGCCCTCTGGCCTGTTTGCAATATTTTTTATTCATACGTTATTTCCCCTAGTTGCTAATGTGGCCCCTTTTCCTGAGTCAGTCCCAGTCCCCTCTTTCCCCGTCCCCAGCACTTATCTACTTCTCTCCAGGCTACCTCTCTTGAGGTAGGGCCTGGCCATAGCCAGACAATATTCCCCAGCCCCCTGCCGAATTCTGGGGCAGGCCAAGCCTACTGTGGAGAGGCTCGTAGTGGGAAATGAGGCCCAAGCACCCTGCGGGTCATCCTACTTGCACCAGGGTATTTCCTTTTTCTTGTTCTCCGCCCTCAAGACAGCTGGCATGCATGTAGCTTCAAGCACACAGAGGCCACCATGTGTTTGTGCCAAGCTTGGCTGGCATCCTCCCTTTCCTGCTGTACCTCTGCTGCACTACCACCCATGGTCAACCAAGTGGCAGTGTTGCACCAGAGAGAGCAACTCTCCCTCCCTGGAGGAGTGTGTCCCATGAGGCACTAGATACACTCCTCCCCGGTAACACCCGATGACCCTAGATTGTTCCTGAAACTAGGTTGCCCACACCACGAGCAGCAGCTCTGCCACTATGCCAGGGACTGAAGCACAGTGGGATGTCACGATAACCACGAAATAGCGATACAGTGCGATAGTACACTGGTGCTCATTTACTGTAGAAAAAAAAAAAGTATTGTGATTATCTTGCAGCATGATATACCACGGTATACCGTGATAAAGCGTCTTAACTTCTACTCCAGCAGCATGCCCCCTCCAGTTACAACCATAATTTTCAAGTCCCCACTTTCCTCTAATCAGATTCTTACTATCTTGCCTAAAATAAGAAATGTAGATTATCGTGATAATCAATATAATATTTTTACACAAACATCATGATACTAAAATTTTATATTGTGACATCCCTACTTGCAATACTTTGCAGTATTACTGCTAGTTTTATTTGTCTTCTGAATTTTATTTATTTTTAAATCAAGGACTGTATGCAAGGGGGGGGGGGGCGAACTAACTGCCAAGCAGAGAAGATGTGGTCAACCTGAGCTGTAAATTAATAATCTGCATTTTATTAGCAACTATTGACTCAGACTTCAACAACTATAAACAGAAAGTTAAGAAATTGCTGTTTAATTTGATACCATTTGTATGGGAATAGGAGGTGATTTGAAAGCATGGTGCATAGAAATAGATTGGCAGCTGCTGTGGAGAGTGCGAAACTGAAAGAAGGGAAGCCAGGCCAGTGCAAAGACAGCAATGGCTTAGAACCAGAAATTAACTCCACACAGCGAAGTAATGCAGCTTTGTTGACAGCCATACAGAATCCTACACAAAAAGATGGAGGAATTTTCATCAAAAATGCAGCACTTTGCCTGCAAATTGTCTGAACTTGAGACAGAGGTGAAAGAGCTGAAGACAGACAAAAATACTTACAGCAACTACAGGCCTCATGAAGGAAAGAAAATATGGTGCTATGGAAATGACTGAAGAATTTAGAAAACCCTGCAAGAGCTAGTAATATATGAGTATTGGGGCTCCTAGAGCAAGTAGAAGGGGAGTCCCCAGTAAACGTTGTGGAAAGTTGGTCTGTTGAAGTTTTCCAGCTGGGGGTCCTGTTACAATACAAACAGCATATATAGTGAACTCTAGGAGTCAGTGGGGTAATGTAACAGGATTGGTTCCCTCTAGGACTATGTTGGTAGTGTCAGGTTTAGTGAGAGATTGAGACTGTCATTTTAAAGCGAGCAAAACAACATGCCCCGATTCATTCGGCAGGATGCTTCAATACACCTCTTCCCTGACTTCAGCTTTACTATCCAACAATATCAGAAAAGTTTGATGGCATCCAGATGAAGCTGAGCAACTGGGAGTCCACCCCTTAATGTTGTTGCTGGCGAGCCTGATGAGTGGAATGTGAAGACAGAACCTAAAAAAGGTAAAATGGCCACCAGTCTGTTGCACAGTGTTTGCTCATAGCCGATAGATGGACCTTTTAACTTCCAGCTCCACAGCCAAAGTCATATTGAACGCTATTGTACGTAATGGACTACTGTTGTAAGCTTGTTTTTTTTTTTTTTCTTGTAAGCTTTTTTTTTTTCTTCTAAAAAATAAGTATAGCAAAAGATCACAAATGTTACTTATATTAAGCACTCTTAACTGTAACAACATAGGTCTTGGTACTGTAGAGGGCTGATATTTCTATTGACAAAGATACTATTTTTCACCTGTGGATTTGTTCAACCAAAACGTTTAAAGCTTGGTTATGTTCTTCATTTTTCTAAATACTGAGAGCTTGTTGCTCTTTATTGTTAAACCTCAGAGACTCTTAATATACTGCATAAGAATGTGCCTGTTTATCCCTAATGTAGGTTAAGGGGTCTTTATACCCTCTGTTTAGAGAGAGTGATGTAGTCCATTTTATCTGAATTTAGACCTTGCTCATGGCGACTTCATAGTTCCTTTAGGAACATATATGCATTTGTGTTAATATAATTCTTTCTCCCAGTGTGGTACCAGAGATGGGGATACTAACTGATCCTTATATGTAAAATGCTGGCATGTTTTTAATAGATAGCATTCTTGTGTAACCCCCATACAAATGGGGTTCCTGAAAAACCTTCCAGAGCTTGCCTAAATGCTCCCTACCTAACTGGTGTTCGGCTCAGCGCCGCCTAAATGTAGGTGTTGTGAGTGCTTCCAAAGCCTCCAGTACTGTCTCTTTAAGAGCTGCCTGCTCGCAGGCTCCAGCGGGCTTGTACAAGGGGGACTGGGGTTTCCCTGCTTGAATCCCGCCTGAGCTGCGGCGAAATTGCTCCTTTGTTGGCAGTCACTGTGTGTGTAGAGGGAGCCCTTTTGGATGATGTAGCTGTTTGGCAATGACTAGCTAGTATGTTGATGGGATTACAGTTTGTTTAACCTGTTTCTTTTGCAGCTGAGACTGTGTGTGCTGTGCCCCTCCATTTTGGACCAGGACGTTCTGAAGGGTCCAATAGGGGAAGGGGGTATCTCAAATGGAGTAACTGGCAACCGACCAGAAGTGGGACTCTTTAGGGAGTCGGCTAACCAATGAAGACACAGCTAGTAATTGTGGGAAGTGGAATCTGGACCATGGCACCTTCTTCGCACCACTGAGAGCAAGAGTAAGTGACTGGCATCTGTAGCCAACCAATGGGATCGGGTGGCGCCCGAGCTGAAAGGATTGCCCCATACTGCCAAGGGGCAGAGGTGTAGTGGCTGTAGATGAGGAAGGAGCTCTGGGCTCCTGCGCCATCAAGTGTTCGTGCGGGAAGCGCGTGAAAGGCCTGAGTCAGTCGTTTGAATAGCCAGCGAGCTTCGGACTGAATCCGTGAGGCGGCGATCAGAGGAGGCTGTGTAAAAGCACGGCTACCTACCAGGCTCATCCTGTAGAGGACTGGAGAATCTGCTGAATCGCTACCGTCTGTCAGGAGAGTGAAGCTGCAGTGAGATTCCCGATAGCTGTGACTTGGTCGGGCCCTAGGGAGCAGCTGCCTGGTATGGTACCCTCTGTTTTCCATATAAATGTGTGGAGAAGTATTTGAAGATCAGGCTCAGCCCTGCAGTGGTGTGAGAATGGTTTTCTCTGGGTTGTGAGTACTAAAGCAGGGTAGCTCCTGTTACATATTTCTAGCCAGGGCAAGATCTTGAGGTTGCTTTGCCAGCACTAACTGAGCCTGCTGGCTCCATCTACTCTTCATAGGAATTAAATGCTCATTTGTGTCAGGGCCCCAACCAGCTGCATCGAGGAACTAGCCTTTGGGGCTTGGGTACCCATAGACAGCAATTTATAGGTTGAGCTGTGCACAAAGCCCTAAAATAGATACTCATATATTGTAGTGGTAAGCCAATCACTCTGATTTCCCGGTCCTTGTTATTCTTAAATAAACCGATTGCTTGTTCTATGGGGTGCACACTGGCTGGTTTGTGTATTGATGGTGAAATACTGCACAGTGAATATTGTGTAACTGTACCTTACTTTTCAGGGGTCCCCAGAGTGAGCTGAGTGGTTTGAGCCGGGGGTAAGTTTTTATGGTAAGGACACTGCAACTTAACTGTGTGGGCCACTAGTGGGAAGAAAGGGCTGCAGCAACCCAGGGGCTGTGACCAAGACAACTTAGACTGTTCTAACCCCGACCTCTGGGTGGAGGCACCCGCCAACGGATCTGGGCCCCTCACCCTTGGGATAGCACCCTTGGGAGTTACACTTGACTCTTATCAGAATGTATTGTCTTGTTCGATGAAAAAATAAATAAAGCGTAAGTTAAAAAAAGTATTTATGCTTCTGTTCCTGGCTGCCCTAATCATCTATGGCCCATCCAGCCCAATCACCCACATTCTGTGGCTCCTAGTGTCCCCTCATGGATCTCCCCGAGCTCAATGTGGATCCAGAGCCCTGCCTAGTCAGTGGTGTGGGGTCTGTGGTGGGTCAGGGAGTCACCTAACTAGTTGGGTGTTTTCCTTCAGCATTACCTCATCAGAGCTGCCAGGTAGCAGCCTATGAGCAGGATAAGCGCGGAGAGCAGTCCCTTGGACACTTGACCCTCTCTCCCTGGCTGACCAGGATCCCTGTGGCAGGCAGTAGTACTACCCCGTCCCACTGTCCCAGTGGTCGTTATTTTTTTTCCTTACTGTAAAAGCAGTGAGGATTCTGCCACAACTGCCACCTGCTGAGCACTCCTACATTCTGAAGCCCCATTTCAAACTACTGACCATGAACTGGCACTTGCAACCCACCAGCTCTTAACCAAGGATTTTACTACCAAGTTAAAGGTGCAGCTGCCCAGTTGCACTGGTAGGAAATCTTATAAACGGAAAACTGGTTTATCATTTCCCTCCTGTTATTACACCAGCCACCCCATCACAGAAGCACTTTCTGGCATTCATCATGTGAATCACTGTCCAAAATATAATACTAATGAGATGTCAGTATTATTTTTTGCTGATATCCTACTACAAAACAGCTGCATTCATTAATCAACAGGGTCCAGATCCTGACTGTGTCAGCATTTGTGACCAGAACAGTGGTGGGCCATGTCAGTGCTCTTCACCAAGGCTCAGGTCTGGACCACGTCAGTGCACACCACCTGGGCTGAGATCCTGACCACATCAGCACTCACTACGAGTGATCAGATCTAGACCACATCAGCACTCACCACCAGGGCTCAGATCTGGATCAGGTCAGTGCCGACCAACAGGGCTTGAATCCTGACCATGTTAGCACTCACCAAAAGGGTTCAGATCCTGACCACGTCAGCTCTCATCACCAGAGCTCAGATCCTGGCCACATCATCAGCACTCACTACCAAGACTCAGATCCTGGTCATGTCAGCACTCACCACGAGGCTTGTATATGGACAATGCCAATACTTACCACCAAAGTTTAGATACTGCCAATGTCAGCACCTACCACTAGGGCTCAGATCTGGACCATGTCAGTGCACACTAGGACTCGGATCCTGACCATGTCAGCAGCCCTGATCACCAGGGTTCAGATCTGGACCATGTCAGCACTCACCACTAGAGCTCATATCTGGACCATGTCAGAACTCATTGCCAAAGTCTGAATCCTGACCATGTCAGCGCTCACCATCAGGGCTCGGATCTGGACCATGTCATCACTCACCATCAGGGCTCAGATCTGGACCATGTCAGAATTCACTGCCAGAATTCACACCCTGACCATGTCACCACTCACCATCAGGGCTCGGATCTGGACCAAGTCAGAACTCACTGCCAGAGTTTGTATCCTGACCATGTCACCACTCACTGTCAGGGCTCAGATCTGGACCACGTCAGCACTCACCACCATGGCTTAGATCTGGACCACGTCAGCACTCACCACCAAGGCTAAGATCTGGACTATGTCAGCACTCATCACCAAAGCCCAAATCTCTACCATGTCAGAACTACCAGGGTAGTGGCTTGGATGCGGACCCCATTAGTATCCACTACCAGGGCTTGGATCCTGACCACATCGGTGCTCGACACCAGGGCTTACATCAGGACCATGTCAGCACTCACCACCAGGGCACCATGCTGGCACTCATTACCAGAGTTCAGATCCTGACCACATCTGCACTCTCCACCATGGTTAATTGCAGACCATGCCAGCACTTACAACTAGGGTTTGGATCCTCACTATGACAGCACTCACAAGACCATATGTGCACTCACCACTAGGGCTTGGGCCTAGCTCATGTCAGTACTCACCACCAGGACTCAGATCAGGACATGTCCACAGTAACCACCAGGGCTCCATTCTGCACTGTGTCAGCACTCACCAGTAGGGCTTGGATCCAGACTGCTTGGGAACGCAACACCAAGACTCAGAACTGAACCATGTCAACACTCACCACCAGGGCTCTGATCCGGATTGCATCATTTTCATTTTTCTTGTAGAGCTCCTTCAACAGTGTAACCCCATTAGCGGTAATGAAGGATGCCCGCTTATTTTATAGCTGCGTGGATCAGGGCCTCAACTGCAACCACCTTATCAATCTCACGCTCTGAGGCACAGAGGGCAATGATGCTCTCCATGATGCCGCCAACTCCAGGGTACTGCTGCCAACATCCCAGGCCTTGCAGCAGCGAGGAGACAGTCTTGATTGCACGCGAGTTTCCCATCCATCCCATGGGACTCAAACCAACTCCTGTAGGAGGAAGAGGAGAAGGGATATTCAACAACAATGATATCATATGAGTTACAGAAAAGTGTTTGGTTTCACTCTATCCTCAAGCATTTAACTTTTTTTTTTTTAACTTTATTTATAGCTTTTACATAAAAACGTAAATTAATGCATCAGAAGGGATTACAGCATACAATACATATGTGGTAATAAAGGTTTATAAAGCGTTTTTTTTTTAGTGCTATTCAAGTAAATGTTTGAGGCTGCTGTACGTGAAAAGCTCTTTTATGGTGCAGAGGTCGTCACACACTGCAGCGTCGTCAGCCTGCAGCATTCCAGATTTTTTTTTTCTCTTAATCATTGTCAGGTAATCATGCTAGTAAGGGCATGGCATGTCTAGCGGACTGCTGTTGATCATAAAAAACAGCACACTATTCCTTTAGAAAATACTGGTAACCACAACAAAAAAAATGGAAAATACACAGTGTCCCAAAGTCACTGAAAATAAGTTATATCAGAAGCACGATGCATACCGCATTCAGAAGAGTGCAAGCGAGCCAGTGACACGCCTCAAGATGGAAAAAAAAATGCTCTGCCTGTGACGCTGCGAGAGTTTGATCCGTAAGGAAATGAAATGTCTTTAAATGGATGGTCTTAAACTACAATACCTGAAAAAACAAAATGTTTAGTAAAGCTAAAATGGTGTCTCTCTGAGATGTCCCTTGACTAATCAACGACATCTTTGCATTTCAGAACTGCTCACATGAGCCTCATATGCAAAGACGTCTCAAGACAACACTTTTGATTAGCCAAGAGACATCTAAGAAATACCATTTACCTGTAAAACATATCACACCTGTCCATGTTACAGTTAGGAAGGGCTATTAGGAATACATTTGGGTATCAATTAGCAAAAAGGCCTATTACTATGCATGTCCCACAGGCACTGATTAAGCATTGAATTCAACAATCATAACTGGCTGTAAAGCTGTATGGTGCCAGGCTTCCTGTAAAAAGTACAAACGTTACATTTTGGCCCTAGAAACTTGATCTCCCAGTAATATCTTATATGAAACAAGAACGACTAGAACTGTGAACTGTAAACTTCTTTCAAAACAAATGTGAAACTAGAACATTTCAAACAAGCTCCTATAAGTAACGCAGTGAATTTTGACACAAGTTAGAAAGAAACAGCAGCTTGAAATCAACTTCAATTTTGACAATCTGCAGCTTAGCCCTGTGCTTACCAGTCAAGGTCAGGAGTGGAGTCACAGATGTCTGCAAAACTTCACAATCGCCATCTTAGCCCTCTAGATCCACAAACAACACCACAGTGCAATCTTACAAGAAAAACATACCCCATTTTATAATTAGAGCAAACTGAAAGAAAGGACCCCAGCACATGGCACTTTTGGAAGTTATGGTACAAACCACTTAGCTACATCTCCAATATCACATTATACAGGAAGAAAAAACTGCTCACTGTAAGAATGTTGTTTCTTCTCAGGGATCCCTCACTATGTTTACACTCTCAAGCATCGTCTACTAGGAGACAGATGCCCCAGAGACAGAACCTAGTCTAATAATTTAGAAAACTGGTTCAAAGAACTCTGAAATCATGCTCCACCCTGGCAGTTGTCAGATTTGTGTCTATAGCCAGAGTGAGCGGTGGCTAGTAAATCTAGCTTAAAACTACAAAATTATGTAAATTTCAAATTTTTGAAAACATCAGTCAAAAAGAAGGAGACATGTAAATGCAAAAATACACTGAAATGTTAAGAAAATCAAACTTTACAACTGTACAGGAACTGCAATAGTAATGCTCAAGCAACCTTAATAAAAGAACTGATTCTTGTGAGAACCTATTTTCAGGTTCTGGAAGGGGAGGCAAGGTGTGGAGAGTAAATGTAGTGAGGGATCCCAAAGAAGAAACAACATTACTACAGTGAGTAATTTTTTTCTTCTAACCCTAAGAATCCCTCACTTAACGTTTACACTCTAAGCAGACTCTGTAAGCAGTAAAATACAAGGGGAGGGGACAGCGGGTTGATCAAGATCCGCTTAGTCACAACAACTAGGGTGACCGGGCAGATGCGGTGGGCCATGGGCCCTTATCTGCCGACAACTTCCATGTTTCTGTGTTTCAGTACCTTGGGAGGCTGGGACCAGAACTTACTTAGGAAAGAGGTTCTGCAACACAGCAATTCCAAAGTGGGCATCCCTCCTGGAATGTATGTCCAGGCAGTAGTGCTTTGTAAAGGTATGTACTGTTTTCCAGGTAGCTGCTTTGCAAATGACTTTTTAAAAGGGATGCCGCTTGTGAATGCCACAAAGGCAGAAGTGCCTCTTGTGGAGTGTGCCCTTAAGCCTCTGGTGGCAGTTTCCCAGCTTTTTCATAGCAGAACTGGATGCAACAGACTATTCATCGAGAGATGGACCTCTTAGTGGCTGGTTTAACCTTGTCAGCCTCATCAAAGGTAACAAAAACATGAGTGTTTTTGGACCTTACTTCTTTTGTCCGGTCCATGTAGATACCCAGAATTCTTTTTGGGTTAAGGCTGTGCAGTTCTTGCTCACTTGGATGAGAATGTTATGGATAGAGCACAGGAAAGTGTTACTGACTGGTTCAAATGGAATTCAGGCACCACCTGAGGCCGGAATTTCCTTCTGGTTCTAAGGACTAGTTATCCCTGTGGAAGGTTATGCAATTTGGCTCTGTGCAGAGGGCTTGTAGTTTACCCACCCTTCTAGCAGAGGTCATGGCAATCAGGAATATGATCTTCTATGTGACATACTTCTAGTCATCAGTGTCCATAGGCTCGAAAGGTGCCTCCAAGAGCTAGGCAAGGCAGACATTGACATCCCATGGAGGACTGGGTCACTTACCAGTGGGTACAGGTGACTGAGACCTTTAAACAACATTTGGAAAATGGGTTGTGAGACCAGTGACTTTCTCTTGCCACTGGATATGTAGCCTAACACTTCTGCAAAGTGAACCTATAGTGTTGGAGGCCTTAATCCTAGAGACTGCAGGGGTACCAAGTATTTCAGGACTATAGGCAACCTTGCCTCTATTGGGATTATTCTTCTGGGGGTACACCAGTAAGAAAATCTGGAGTATATTTTTCTGTTTACTGGTTCCCTTGAAATCCTAAGCACCTTCAGGACTTCCTCTGAGAGGTTCAATCCAGAGAATTCTAACGCATCAAGAACCATGCACTCAGGTGTAGAGTCCCTGGACTTGAGAATAATAACCTGCCCTGGGATAAGGTCAGCAGATTGTGACTCAGTGGCAGGCTGATTAGAGACTTGCTGGACATGGCCAGGACAAATGAATACCAAGTCTGTCTGGCCCAGTCTGGAGCTATTAGGATCATTATTGCAAGTTTCCTCCCGAGTTTCAGGAGGACAATCTGTATTAGTGGAAATGGTGGGAAGGCATACAGGAACTTCCCTATCCAATCCAAGACCAGGGCATCATCTGGGACTGTCCCTCTAGTTAGTGGCAAAAAAAAAAAAAAACCTGTGGGAGTTGACTGTTTTTCCAAGAAGCGAATGGGTCTGTTTTGGGAGTGCCCCACTTTCTGAACACTGTGGCCAGAACCTGTCTGTTCAAGGCCCATTCATGATTTTCCTGGGTGATTCTGGCAGCATATTGTCTTTGCCTGGCAGGTGCACCACATCAATGTTTGCTTCTAAGGTGTATGCCAGAACTCAGATCTGCATTGCTTCTTTACACAGTTTTCATGATCTTGTCCCTCCCTGCTTGTCTATATAGTACATTGTGGTGGTGTCTGTTCTGATTTGGACAGACTGACCCTGTAGTTGGGAGAAGAAAGACTGCACTACTAAGTAGCACTGTCTTGAGCTCGAGGAGGCTGATGTGTTCCAGTGACTCCTGTGGCTCCATGTGCCACTCACTGTGGGGTCCTGCAGGTGGCGCCCTACCATAGGAGTGAAGTATCTGTAGTAAGAATATCTGTAGGTGATTGCAGAAATGCGCCCTCTCTGAGGTTACATTTCTCTTTCCACCACTCTAGTGACTTTACCAGTGCTTCTGTCACTGGGACTAGCTCTGAGATCAGATCCCATCTTTGAGACCAGTTGTCTCTTAAGTGCTACTTGATAGCTCTCATTTTGGAACCTGGCCCATGGAACCACAGCTGTGGATATGACCATGTGTCTCAGTAATTGCAGGAAGTCCCTTACAGGTCTTGGGTAACCTGTTGTGAAGCACTCTGCTGTTGCTATCAAAGCAGCAACTCTGGCCTATGGTAGGAAGGCTCTTCCTACAGGGTGTTTAGCTTGGCTCTTATGAAGTCAAGTACTTGAACAGGTTCTAGTTGGACTTCTGCAGGTTTATCAAGACTCCCAGAGACTCAAGGCTTTTACAATTTGAAGTGAGCACCTTGTCTCCTATTCTGTTTTCCCAGGACTAGTCAGTCATCTAGGTACAAGAATAACCACCACACCTTGCCTTCTCAAGTGTGAGGTACACCACAGCCAAGCACTTTGTGAATACACTTATTGCTGATGTGTGGCCAATGGGAAGAGTGATGAAGTGGTACTGGCAGTTCCTAGCTTGAACCAGGATATTTTTGTGTGGTGGTCTGAGCTGGGATGAAAATGCATTCTTTCAGATACGGGATCTCATGTCCTGACTGCAGGGACAGTATCACTGTTCTCAGTGTGTTCCTATGAATTTCTCTTTATATACTTGCTCAGATTCCCGAGATCTAAAATGGGTTGCCACTCCCCATTTCTCTTGTGGGTCAGGAAATACCTTGTGAATACATCCTTGCCCCACTGAGAGGCAAGACCTTTACTACAGTGTTTTCTGTCAACAATTTACTTCCAGTTCTGGCAGAATGTTTACTGTGGGAGAGAGTACTGGAAAAGCTTTAGTGTTTCTGCAGTGCTGGGGACTTTCTCAAATGCAGAAACAATCCCTGACCCACCACCTCCAAAGCCCACTTGTCTGAGGTAATGTTTACCCATTCCTGAAGGTAAAGAGTCAGTCTTCCCCCCCCACTGGCATTGGCGGAGCGACCTGCGCAGAACTATCAGGGGTTTATTTTAGCTGAGCTTTGGGTGCTGGTGCTATAGCAGCAGTACGCCTTGTGCCCCTTCTGCCCCTGCCCTTGTAGTAACCTCTTTGTAGCCGATACTAGTAAGGGGCATATGAGGTACAGACTCTTGGAAAGTAACCCCGTCCTCTGCCTCACTTTCATAGGGCCTGTAGGAGGTACAGGCCTTTTCCTTCTCATTGTTACTGTTGTAAGTGGTTTTCTATTCATCTCCTTTTTCCTGTATGCCTCTGTTTTGTCACCAAAAGGTGACTTTCCCTCAAAGGAGAAATCCATAGCTTTGGTCTGGGTATCTTGGGAAAGGATGGCAGTCCTTGACCAGTAAACTCTTCTTAAGGACACTGCATAAGCTAAAACTCTAGCTGAAGTGTCATTAGTGTACACAGCAGTGTGGAAATGGTACTTAGTGGCATCTAGGATTGATCTTGCTGTGCAATCAAATCCTGTACCAGCTCACTATCTCACTATCTGCTCTATCAGCAAGTGCCAGAATTATGTTCCACAGTGCTTTCTGGTACTGTGCTATATGTGCTGAATAAGCTGCCTGCCTAATGAGCATGGAAGCTGAGGTATAAACTTTCTTGGTCATAGCATCCAATTTTCTGGAGTCCTTTTCAGGGGGCTGTGCAGAGAGGGTGATATCTGCTCTCTCGCAAGCAGCAGCCTGGACTGCACCTTGATGATCAGAGTGGGCTTGTAGGTATTCATCTCCTGTCTGTCCACCTGATATTTTCTTTCAATTTTTTGTTATCAATGGCTGCAGCTAAAGCAGTTGCAGACATGATCTTGATATGGACTTCTTAAGTAATTTATGTATGGAGACTAGCAACCTCCTTGAAGGTGCTATCCTCATCACATTTATAAATTCAGCATCTTCTTCATCTTCCTCAGTTTCTTGAAGGGGAATATTGAGAATATCATGCATCTGCCTGACAAATGAGGAAAAGGAAGTACAGTCCTCATACGAACATACAAAATGCCATCAGAAACAGGCCATTTATTCTATTTAGTCTTCTTGGTGTGCAGCTCTCAGATGAATTTACAGGAGCTGCCCCTTTCCATATAGAGTCTCTTCCTTCCTTCCCCTCTCATCCCCCACTCATCTTCCCACCCGTTATGACTCTCTCTTCTTTCACTCTGTCCCAACCCCTTTCAAAGCTGTCTACTGTTTCGATGATACTACCTGCTCCGGCAGTTCGTTCCACTTGGACACCACTGATTCAGTGAAAAAGTGCCTTCTCTTTTCCCATTTGAATCCCCCCCCCAAAAAACTAATTTAATTTTTTTCAAAAATTGGTTCTAGTTGGGAGTCATTTTGTTCAAATAATTTCCTTAAAACAGGTTTCTTAGCATTTATACGCTATTACTGCCCCTGTGTTTCACTCATCTAGTGAGCTTGTTCATGGGATCTTCTTGCTATTAATAAAGATACATATATCGAATAAAGGATGGGGTAGTGTGTGATGTGAGAATTTAATGCACATCCGAGGTGTGGGATGCCACATAAACCCAAGGCTAAGCCTGAGGAATTTATTAAAGCATCCCACACTGAAGGTGTGCATTAAATTCTCATATACACTTCTCCATTTTTCTTTTTATATAATATACTGGCCAAGCAATTCTTGTTTCCAGCCAGGAGTCCCTCAATTGTCTGACAGACACAGACAGTCTCTCTGTTCCCTCCATCCTCCGTGTTTTTCAAGTGCAGCATCTTTTTATTTAATTTTTTTATTTTGTCATAGGTTATGAATTGAGAGCGTGGTCGCTTACCCAGTCAGCCACGAGCCGTTCTGGGTGGCAGTTGAAGTCTCTTGAGGCAGCTGAGAAAGCATGAGCAACCATATAGAGTTTGTACAGCTTGTTTTCTTTTTGATTTTATAGTCCAATGCAGGCGGAGGAAAAAAAACGAAATGGCAGGACTCTGCGCTCTGGCAGCTCCTCGCTACCCGGTGGGAGGAGCATGCCATGTTTCTGCAACTGTTTAGCCTGCCCAAAAGCAGATGGGCAGCCAATGAGAGTGGCTGCTTTTAAATGACATAGCAGCATGTTTGCCGTAATAACTGGTTGGTTATTACGGCAAATAGCAACTAGCCATGTCCACTGAAAAACTGATGGCCAGTTATTATAAATGTATACTCAGTTTTTCATTCTTACATTTGAATATTACAAGTTCATATTAAAATTCATTATTTATGGTACTTATATTACTGTAATTTGTTTACTCTTATCCCTTGCAATTTTTACTTATCAGTCAAAACACAATAAATAAACTTCTTTCAGTTTTTTTTTAATCTTAATATCACAGATCAAAATTTTCCTTTACTGAAAATAGTTTATTGTGCACCCTTCACCATTCAGTGTTACAGAAAATCTTAACTGTATCTATCTTCAACATTCATCACTGATGGGATGTCGCGGAGGCACTATAACCCGTTGAGCTATTAGCATAGAATTTTTTTTCTCTAGGGGGGGGAGGAATAGCCCAGATGGCGCTGCGCCCTCAAGGTATTTTACACTGCATGGTGCTCCAGGGTGGCCAGTAACCGACGCAGACTCCTCCTCCACCTCAGTTCTGTGTTTCCCGCTGTCAAGAGCGCATCACCTCGTGGGAGCCGAGCCATTGCTGCTGTGTATTTGAAAAAGAGTTCAACTATTTCGACCACTGAAAGGTTCTGCACTGCCGATACTTGACACCGTAGTATTCTTCCAACTGGGTGAGACCATTTCTTTTATTTCTTTTACTCATGGTTTCTATGGCACCGAGTCTTTTCCTGTTGTTATATTTTGAGCTATTTCATGATGATCATGACCAGTACGGGGCCTTCTTCTAAATCTAAGGTGGGATGTGCCCCCATGCGTCAGTGCCCATCGCAAGTCCATGACTGTAATGGACTGTCATGATCGCTGTCTTTCCTGCCTGGGTCCTCAACATGATATGGACAACTGCGATGCCTGCTTCTCCATGGACAGCTGGGTCCTCAAAACACGCGCACTGAAGGTGGGTTGGGATCCTCCCACATTCGGGGGGCAGCGTTGGTCCTGGGACTCCAAAGACAGGACATTGGGCCCTTCTTCCAGATCACCCTCCGGTACTACACGTACTAGGAGGGAGCAGGCCTCACCTGGTTCCGGCCTCCCTAAGACCGCAGGCCTGCCAGAGGGGTTGGGCGGACAGTCAACCTCCTCCGGGGGGGGGGGCCAGCTAAGCACCCTCTCGGTCCATTGTTTCCTCGGAGGCACGGCCACCCCCAGTGTTGCGGTAGCAGTTATACACTGGGCCCAAGCTGGCAGAGTCCTCGGCACTGCCTGTTGGTGCCACCCCGGCTCTCGATTCCACCCTAGGGGTCAGTGAGCTGGGTGGTGTTGCGGTATGCGCTAGTCCCGCCTCCAGTGCTGCCAGCGGTGCCGGGAGCTGGAGGGTTTCAGAGTGGCCTCTCTGCCGGTCTCCCAGATCTCTTCTTCTTTGGAGGAGGATGATGGGATGACCCAGAGTGGCTGTCCGACTCAGTCCGTCCCAGATTAGGCCTAGCCGTCTGATTCTTGCTGTTGCACCGTCCGTCGTTCCCCAGTGGGCCCTGCCCTGTAGGTCAACTCCCTCTGGGTCTCGGCGCGGTCGGGTGCCTGGGACAAGAGGCGGTGTCGAGGGCAGCAACAGGTTGAGGAATGGTGCTGGGTTGGGTTGGACTCTGGTGCCGCCTCCGGCAGCGGGTCTGGTACCATGGCACCAGGTTGGATTCTAGTACCAGGGTGGGGTCTGGGATGGTCTCAGCCACCTGCTCTGGTACTAGAGCCATCTTGGAGCCCTCCTCAATATGTGCACTCGGGAACAACCGAGAAGCAGGTCCCTCTCGGGGGTGGAGTTTGAGGGGGTCTGGGGTGGCATGTAGACCCACTTCTAGAGTTGCTGGTGGCTCTGGAAGAGTCGTAGTGCTGACCCCTCACTTCTTCGCTCTCCTCAGCGGGGGGGGGGTCTGCAGCAGGTGGGACTAGGGGCCACCTGCAAGGGACAGACTGGCTCCGATCACCGCATCATAGGGTCCTTTCTGTAGGGAACCACTTTGGCCGCTCCTGTATGGTTGGGCAACCTGCAGTGGGTGTTCTGCGCAGTTCCTCCCCTTGGGAGGGTCCCCTGCGCTCCTGTAGCCCTAGCAGGGATCCTGCTCTGACTTCATGAACTTCTCTCCTCCCCGGGATCCTCTGCCTCCTCCTCTGCTCTCCCAGGTATCTTGGGCCCTTGGGACCTCTGATGTGGGATCAGTTCAGGTCAGCGGTGGCTGCTTTTCCACACTATTTAAGAGCCCTGGACCAGAACCCCAGCAGCCCCAGAATCTGAACCAAGCTCCTCTGCTTGCTCGTCTTCCTCCCAGAAGAAGAGGATTCTTCGGTCCACCTGTCCTCAGACGCTGATATCACCTGCTATCAGCGGTTCCTGTCGAGGCTGTCAGAGGAGCTCCATATATCCCACTTCGCTAGTCGCAATCCTGATCATGCAACACGTGGTCTCCTTGGGGAGTTCAGCCCAGAGAACATTGTTATTACTCCGTGGCCAGTTCCTTTCTTGGAAGCATCACATCGGGTCTCGCAGAGCCCCTCTGCCCCTTGTCCAGCCCCGACAGACTGCCAGCACAGGTAAAGTGCACCTCTGGGGTTGCCAGGTTCCATGCCTCACCCTTCCTCCGGGATAGAGCTCCTGGACACCCCTTCTGGGCATCGTCACCCAAGACATGACCACCCCTGAAGTCTGACCACCCCTTGAAGTCTGAAAGCTGAGTTTGACCGCTGGGGAGGAGAGTCTTCTTAGCGGTACATCTTCTTTTTTGTCTCAGCACATAAGGCACATATGGCTGCCTACACTGGGCACCTATGGATGGTGCTGGGACAACCCTAGCGACCTTGCCTGAGACAGAGGCAGCCAGGCAAGCCATGTGCCTTTCTGCTGGGGCCTAGGCTGGCAAGACACCAAGCAAGAGTGCGTCTTAGCAGCAATGAGGTAGATTCTGGGCTGGCAGGAGGTAAATTAATATTTTCTACGTAATTCTTGATCTTTCTGTGTATCTTCACCATTCTTCACTAAATGGGTACTTGGCGGAAGCTAGGACTCCACGGGAGCATTTTTAATTTTTTGTTCTGGAGGAGGAGCTAACACACCTAAGCGGCGCTGCCCTCAAGGCTGATGTATTACATGGCACTCACGGGCTGGCTATTACTCCGTCACGACTCCCTGCCCAGCTCCAGTTCTGCACATCGGCGAAGAAGGATAGAAAGGGTTGAAAGGGTGGGGCAAGGCAGCCCAAGGGACAGAGAAAGGAAAGGATATAAAACTAAAAGGAGGAATAAGTGAGAGAGGACAGGAAGGAAAGAAGCCTAAGGGATAGTGGAGGAGGGGTCCCAATCTATGGGCAAAGGAATGGGGAGGAGAGCGGAGGTAGAGGAAGAAAGGAAAAGGGAAGGAGAAGGAGACACCACCCTGTTGGACTGGACTGCTTGAGAGGCAAGCCACAAAGTTTTAATCACAGGAGCTAGTGGCAAGGCTTGAGGATGAACCCCCTTTTAAGGTCGAGGCAGGCCACTGATCCAGGATGGGCAGTGTCTTCCTCTCCTGCCAACTTAAAAGGACAGTACGACTGTTAATGTGCCCTGCATAATATTCAAGGGACAAGGGAGATGAAGGGTTGGAGAGAGAAGCATCCCCACAGGGGAAGGAAGAAAAAATTACTCACCTTAGTAATGTTGTTTCTTCTAATGGAGTCTTGCTGTATTCTGACATATGCAGTGATGTCCAACCTTTGAACTGCCCCGGAAATGAAAGAGTTAACTTTCCATGCCAGGCATGGAACGCTGAGCTCGAGCTCGGTTGAGACTCTGTCTGTTGCTGTTTGTACTCAAACCATCAGATCTTTACGAGCTATACTCACTGGGTGTCCTGTGTGAAAACTGTAAACTTACACTAGCCAACTGGCTACTAAAAATAATAAAAGATTTTTTGGTCCCAAAGCAAAGACAAGTCAGGAAACCCAAAAAATAAAACAAAACACAACACCCACCCACCCAAATTAAAGGGGTGAGAAAAGAAGGGGTGGGGGCACCTCCCGAGTGCCAACACTGCTGCTGCCCACCCACATCCCAAAAACCCAGGTTCTGAGAGGGGAGGCGGGAGGTCAGAATACACAAGACTCCATTTAGAAGAAACAACATTACTAAGGTGAGTAATTTTTCTCAAACAACATGAAGTCTTCCTGTATTCTGACATATGCAGACACTGCGGTACCTCCATGGAGGAGGGACAGAACCTACTCTGAAATAGGCTCTGAAGCACTGCTGTGCCAAACCGAGCATCACTCCTAGCCTGGATATCCAGAGAGTAATGCTTGGTAAAAGTATGTACTGTTTTCCAGATGACTGCTTGACAAATCTCTAAGATAGGAATATCCCTGGCAGCAGCCAGGGAAGCAGCTGTACCTCTGGTAGAGTGAGCCCTCAGGCCTGAGGGTGGGATCCTACCTAATTTTTCATAGCAAAATTGAATGCAAGAGACAATCCACCTGGCAATAGATCTCTTAGTGGCAGGTTTTCCCTTACCAAACTCACCATAAGTGAGGAACAGTTGGAGGAAGTCAAACCTGTGACCCTTGGTGCGCTTCTATGTAGTAGCTAGGGCCCTTTTCACATCCAAACTGTGCAGCCTCCTCTCCCTGGAGAAGGAATGGTCAGTGAAGAAAACAGGAAGAGACATAGACTGGTTAAGGTGGAAATCTGAAACCACCTTAGGCAAAAACTTCCTATTAGTCCTGAGGGCCACCTTATCTCTATGGAAAGAGATAAAATCAGGCTCCACTGAAGGGCCTGTAACTCAATTGTGCATCTGGCACAAGTGATGGCCACCAAGAAAACAGTTTTCCAAGTCAAGTACTTAAGCTGTGCTGAGGACAAAAGCTCAAAAGGGGTTGCATAAGCTGAGCAATGCAAACATTAAGGTCCCAAGCAGGGCAGGGTCCCTGAAGGAGGATTGGTATGCAGCAATCCCTTGAAAAAATTTACAAAATACAGGATGAGCTGAAAGGGAAGAATGCTTGCCTGCTGAGAGGAAGGCAGAGACAGCTGCCAGATGCACTCTTAGTGTAGCTGGTCTGAGTCCAAGCTGAGATGAACCATATAGTCGAGGACTGTGGGCAGGCCAGCAGACTCTGGAGAAATATGCTTCCCAGAGCACCATAGTAAATCTTTTCTACTTGGAATTGTAAGAGTTTCTGGTGGAAGGCTTTTAGAAGCCTTTAAGATACCCAGAACAGCATGAGAGAGATGCAAATCAGCAAACTCTAACTCTTCAAGAGCCAGGCCTTGATTGAGAGATTTGAGATTCGGATACCAAACTCTCCCTGGGCACATGTTAACAGGTTGTAATTCCTGGGAAGAGACAGGGAAGGTGGACTGCTAAGGACAACAAGAGGTACAGGGCTGTCTGGCCCAGTCTGGAGCAATCAGAATCACCTTGCAGGGTTGAGACCTGATTTTGACTAGCACCTTGAACAGGAGAGGGAAGGGGAAGCATACAGAACTTCCTTCCCAATTGAGAGCTAGGGCATCCAGGAGACTGAGCCCAACACTGGGCCTGCAGCAAAAGAGAGGAAGTTGGTGATTGTCTGGGGCTGCAAAAAGATCTATCTGTGGGGTGCCCCATCTGGAGAAGATCACCTTCAAAATCAGGGGATCCAGGGACCATTTGTGATGGCCCTGAGATATCCTGCTGAGAGCATCTGCCAGGACATTGTCCTTCCCTGGGAGGTGCACTGCTGTAAGAGAGGCGTTCAGGGAATAGGCCAGAGACCACAACTTCATTGCCTCTGTGCACAAGGCCGTAGACAGTGCCCCCTTGTGTTGATATACCACATTGTGGTGGTATTGTCTGTCCTGATCTGAACTACTTTGTTCTGAACAGACTTGGAAAAAGCTTGAAGTGCTAGAAACACTGCTCTGAGTTCTAATAGATTGATGTGAAGCAGAGATTCCTGAGGAGACCACAACCCTTGGGTGGCCAGGTCCCCCAAGTGGGCTCCCCAACCCAAGAGGGAGGCATCTGTAGAAAGGATCAGAGAATGAGACTGAGTGACAAAGGGAACTCCCTGTCTTAGATTGTCCTGATTCTGCCACCACTGCAACGCCTGGATCAGAGTTCGAGACACTGGGATTAGTTTGGTCAGAGGATCCTTTTTCTGAGACCAGAAGGCTCTCAAGTGGAACTGAATGTCCCTCATCTGAAATCTTGCTCCCTGAACCACTGCTGTAGAGGCAGCCATGTGTCCCAGGAGCTGCAGAAAATGCCTTGCTGGTCGAGACACCTGGAGGGTGAATGAAGAGGCCAGTGAGATAAGAGTCCTTGCCCTGTCCAGGGGAAGGAAGGCTCTTGCCTTTGCTGTATCCAGCTCTGCCCCTATGAAGGTGAGGAGCTGCACAGGCTCTAGAACTGACTTTGAAAGATTCAGAAGGAAACCTAGAGAAGTGAGCAGTTGCTGAGTTATCTGTAGGTGTAACTTGACTTGGTCTGGAGACCGGCCTACTATGAGCCAGTCGTCCAGCTATGGAAAGATGGAGATCTTTTTTCTCCTTAGGAAAGCAAGCACTACTGCCAGGCATTTTGTGAACACCCTTGGAGCAGAAGTTAGGCCGAAGGGCATGCTCTGAATTGGTAATGGCCTGAGGGCAGCTCGAACCTGAGGTACTTTTGGTGGGAGCTTCTGATGAGAATATGGAAATAGGCATCCTTGAGGTCCAGGGAAACTAGCCAGTCCCCTGGCCTTAGAGAGGGTAGAATTATTCCCAGAGTCACCATTTTGAACTTTGTCTTTCAAAGGTGCTTGTTTAAATATCTGAGATCCAGGATGGGCCACCATTCTCCAGTCTTTCGGGGTTAGAAGTACCTGGAGTACAATCCTTTTCCCTTGTGTGGGTGGAACCCTCTCTGTGCTCTCAGAGCCAAGAGGAAGAGACCTCTGCCTCTAGGGCAAGTGCCTCTGAAGGACTTGCAGGTGGAAAGGATCTGGTTCTCATCTTGGGAAATTTTTGAGCTGAGAACCAGTCCCTGGCTTACTACTTCCAGGACCCATTGTCTGATGTTAAGACATCCAGTCCTGGACAAAGTAAGCCAGCCTTCCCCTAGGTGGTGGAGAATCGCCCTGGCAAACCCATCAGGGTGCCTGTTTGGCAAGGGCCTTAGGCTGAGGGGTGGAAGCAGGCCTGCTTGTACCCCGTCTGCCTCTCCCTCTGAGGAATGCCCTATGAGCATAAGCAGAAGAGGAGGCCTGGGCTTGGTAGAAAGGCCTATGAAAAGGCCTGCCCCTGCCCCTGGAATGTTGCCTCTAGGGAGTGGCTTGCCTTTCCCAGGCCTGAGCATTCCTATAGGTGGTTCTGTATTCATCCATTTTCTTCATGTAGTTCTCTGTTTGCTCCCCAAACGAGAATTACCCTAACAGGAAAATCCATGGCCTTAGTCTGGGTATCCTGAGACAGGCTAGTACATCTGAGCCAAGCCATCCTACGAAGGGCCACAGACATAGCCATGACTCTAGATGAAACATCACTGGAGTCCACTGCAGCATGGAACTGCACCTTGGATGCCTCAATACCATCCGCAGCCACCTGCTCCAGCTCCTTGGCAAGCTGGCCAGGGACCTGTTTAGCCAGAGCCATTACAGTGTCCCATCTAGATTTCTGATATCTAGCTGTATAGGCCATATAATTAGCCTGCCTGAGTCCCAAGGATGCTGCCATGTACTGTTTCTTTGCCATGGCATCAATCCTCCTGGAGTCCTTATCTGGGGGGGGTGTGAAGCCAAGGGTATATTTGCCTTATCACAGGCAGCAGCCTGCACTACCCCAACATGGCTGCATTGCTGGGTAAGGAACACCGTATCTAAGCCTGAGAGAGTATACCTCTTGTCCATTCTCTTGTCCACAGGAGGTATAGAATTAGGAGTCTAAAATTTTTATTGTCTGTTTCCCAAAGGACTTATGAAGGGGAATAGACAGCCTCCTGGACTCTGGAATATCCATCATCTCAACATAGTCAGGCTCCTCCTGATTGTCTACAACTACTTCCATAGGAAGCTGAAGAGTTTCAGCCACTTTTTTTGTAGAACATAAAATGGGAATGGGACTCAGAAAGCCTAGGAGGAGAAACCCCTGCAGGTCTGTCTGGGGAGATGTCCGGGTCAATGGGCACATCCAGACTTTTGTAATCACCATCACTATCCTCATACTCTCCTTCCTCCTCCTCTGGTTCATAAAAATCTTCTAAATTACAATCTAGAACCGGGGGAACCGACCGAACCGAGCCCCTACCCGATGGTGCCGGTTCGGTCGGAACTGGGGTGAGCAACTGAACAATCCTTATCGCTTTGGCTATTTCATCAGCGGTCGAGAAAGAAGCTGTGGATCCGCACCAGCTGATTTATCCCTTCTTTTCTTTTAACCAGAACCGACTCCTCAGAGTCGGTTCTCCTTACCCAAGTTTCGCCCTGGTCGGAGGCACTCCTTCTGGATCGGTTGGAACCGAACGGCTGGCTACATCTGGGTCAGCGGACTTCTTAGACCTCCCTTTCCTAAGCCTACCAACTCTCTTTTCCAGGAGTAGCTGCAGGAAAATTCTTCCAAATCTGGCAGTCTGAATCGGGGTGGTCAAACCCCAGACAATAAACACAGGTGGTGCAGGGGTCAGCCTTAGCAAAGGCTTCCCCACACACACACACACAGTGTTGAAACCAATGGGCCAGTTTTCTTTGGGTTCTCAGACATGGCCAGTCCTAACAAAACTTTACCCTTTTCGGCAATCCATGGGCAAGACACCCTTATCGGTTCCTGACCATGTCACGGGTCATGGAAAAAACCGTAATGAAATCAGTTTTTCAGAACCGATAAGGACCGATACACACTCTAAAAGTAGAATAAACTTTTTAAACAAACCTGATCGGTTCAAACAGACCAATCCCACATTTACAAGTTCCACACAGAAGAACAAGAAAATAAACCTATCTAGTACTCACGATACCACAGACAGAGACTGAACCGACAGGTTAACTGATTAAATTCGGTCAAAAACGAGGAAAAACTGCACTTTAACCGACTAAATTGAACCGAGCAAGGAGAAATCTCAGAGGCGACTGTTCAATGGTGAATAAAAATCTGGCGGTTTGAGTTCAAACAGCAACAGACAGTGTCTCAACTGAGCTCGAGCTCAGCGTTCCATGCCTGGCATGGAACGTTAACTCTTTCATCTCGGGGCAGTTCAAAGGTTGGACATCACTGCATATGTCAGAATACAGCAAGATTTCATGTTGTTTGAAAAATAAATTTCAGGGAAACAGCTGAGGGTCTGAGTCCCTCCCCACCGGCTCCCTAGAGAAGGAGCCGGAGCACCAAAAATTGGGGGGGGGGGAAGAGACCCCCATGACACCCAGAAGCATAATCCTCCCCGTCTGCCTACCCAGAGGATTCATCCCCGATCCCAGAAGGAAGAGAGTGGGAAGGGGAGGTGCTGAAGACCACACGAAATGGGAGACAAACAGGGAGGAGGAATCGCCCAGAGACTGAGGCCCCAGGGGGAAGGAGGGCGGGATTGAGTAATGAATAGTGAAAATACATAGAAAGATCAAGAATTATGGTAGGTACATAATTTTCATATCTTAACTGTGTCAGTCTTCACCATTCATCACTAGTTGGGTGAGTACCGAGCACCCCGAAGGGGGCCCAGCACCTCCTAAAGGACAGTGTCCCTTAGCCTCTAGTGGGGGAGACACCAGAGGGGAGAACCCCTGCAGGCCTGGCTAGGTCTGGGACTGGTCCATGTGAGGCAGGGATCTCCTCGCAGGAGGAGGAAGGTGCCCCTGAAGCTCTCGTCTCACCTTACGGGAGAAAAGATGGGTTCTCTGGAAAGCGGAGGATATCACCCTACACTGGGCCAGGGGTGACAACCGGGAGAGATAAAGCCATGCCGACCGCTTAATGCAGACTGCAGTCCCCACTGTCCTGGAGGTCACCTCGTTGGCATCGTACGATGCCCTTGTTTGGTGCCTCGCAAGCTCCAGGCCTCGTGCGGAGAGGGCAATGGCTTGTCTGGTTTCCTCTGAATCTGGCAAGGAGGCTAGAACCGTCCTAACCAAGACCACAAGTACCTGTTGTAGGTAGCACGGTGGGCCTACTGCGCTGCCACACAGAGTGAGATCCGTGCCGAGGAGAAAACTTTCCTGCCCCAAAAATCAAACTCTGCTGAATTCGAATCTGGCGGTCGATCATGGCTTGGGCTTCTATTCCCAGTGGGGGTGTCCAGACATCACACCCAACGGAGGGAGAGGCATGAGTTCCTGGAGACCCTGGGGGTGCAATACACTGGGAAGGTCCCTTGGGGCTGGAGCTGGGGCAAGGGAGTCGCCAGACCGGTGCAATGCCTACCAGAAAGGAGCAGGCCAGGCGGGGACCAACAGGTGAACACACTGTACTCACCAAGAAGGCCTCGCCACCAGTCCAGATTGTGTTCTCCTAAGGTGTAAATGTGGAGCTTGTCGAGCAACCCCAACAGGAAAACACTGATAGCTCAAAAGATCAGCTGCAGGGGACAGATGGACGGATGACTCCTCTCCTTCAGAGGAGTAAGACAAGGAGCCAAAGAGCTCGGAGAGGCAGGGTCAGGCTGCACTGGGGACTAGTGGAACACCTGTTAGTCAGTGGCTCGGTAGTAGGCACGGTACAGTGCAGCCGTGGCCCTGAACTGTTCCCAGGTAAGAGGCCCGTGGGACCAGAGACACCTGGGAGAGGGTAGGGGTTGGCAGAGCACGGGACCAGGCACCTCGAGTGAGGGCACTGCCTCTGCCTGGGCAAGGGACTGTGCAGGAGACCTCAAGGAGGAGGGTCCCGTGGTCCCAGCAGGCAAGGCCACTCAACCGAGTTGAAACAGCCAGAGCTGAGCCTGAGAGAAGCATTACCCCCACAAGGAGACTGGGGCATGAGCCCAAAAGGTGGCCCTAACCTCTAAAGAAAATGTCCCTCCGGTGGCCCTCAGGAGAGGACTGGCCCAATACTCACGCTCCTCCCGAGCCACTATGGGTTCCTGGGAGGGCTGCAGAATCGAGTCCCTCAATCCATCAGACTACAAAGGCCCTCTTCCTCACCACCAGCTGAGGGAACTGGTGCCCCGTAGCCCACTCCAAGGAGACAGCCGGGGATGGAGCACCCTCCCCTGCCTGGGATGCCCCAGCCTGCCCAGAAGTCGGGCTGGCCAGGACAATCACAGGAGGGGGTACATCCCTCAAAGGGGCAGACAGTTCACCAGCCCCGCGTTCCCCTATGGTGCCCCCCTGGGCATACGCGGGCTGGTCGGTACCACCAACCCCGGAACCAGTAAAATCCACCCGCTCCCGAGGAGGGGGCTGAGTGGGGGGCGAAGCGCCAGACATAGAGGAATCAGAGGATTCCGAGGAATCCAGGAGCCAATCCAGGTCAGTCTCCGAATCATCCTCTCTGGAGGAGGAGGAGGAGGCCCAAACCCAGATGACTTTTCGATCCTTCCCGGTCCTGGGACCACAAGTGACACCGCCGATCCCCTCGGTGCCACAAACGGCACCAAGGTAAGAGATGGCACCACGAGTGGCACTGCAAACCAGCCCATACCTTGTAAGCGCTGCATCCATTCCTGGCTAGTCAGAGCGGGCGCTGGAGGCCGACTATGTGCACGCCCTACCCTCGGTGCATAAGCAGCACCAGAGTCAGGGCAGCATAGACAGATGGCACCGGCTCAGGCCCACGGGCCTCCAGAGCATGGCGCCAGAGGGCCTTCACTTCAGGAGGCGACTGCCAAAATAGTACCTCCGCCTGGCCAAGGGGCCAGACTGTGGGCCTCCTGCACCGTGGAAGAGCCTCATACAACAAGACTAGAGGTGCAGGCCCCCTCCTCCTCGGGTCTGTGTAGGACCCGAGACCAAAGGAAGGGCCGAGAACTCTGACTTTGGCCTTCCAAGCACGAAGCCTGTCCTCCGATAGTCGGTGGCACACATCCCACCTTAAATGCAAGCAATACCAAAACTCAGAGGTCCACTGAAAACAGGCGTCGCAACAATCCATGTCAGTGGTTGGGGCTAAGCAGGTTAAACACGGTTATGCTGGTCCATGGCGGAATAAGTCAGCTGCAGGGACACCGACACACTGGAGCGACCGCCGAGAAGATTTCTTTTGTCCCTGAATGAGACATGACGGACAGAAACACAAAAACAAACAAATGCACTTGGCATTGTCAGAAAACAAGGAAAAGGTCTTACGGTATACCCGGAGATGGTGAAAGCGAGCACCGAGGCGAGCAGAACTTTTAATCGGGCCGATGGACTAGGCTGCACCGCTGACAAACTTTTCACACCTGGAGCTTCAAGAGGTCCTCACTCGACAGCAGGAGAAGCAAGAGTGGAGCTGGGGAGAGTCGGCGGCGGAGGTACGGCTAACCAGGCGCCATATATCGGCCTTAAGTGAGCGCCACCCCTGCGTCGGCTCCTCCTCCAGGAAAAAAAAATAAAAATACTCTTGCGGGGTCCTAGCCTCTGGCCGAGTACCCAACTAGCAATGAATGGTGAAGACTGACACAGATAAGATCTACAGTCTGCATTAGCCGGACTGTGTGGCTTCGCCTCTCCCGGTTATCACCCTTGACCCAGCATTGAGTGTTTACCTCTCCTTTACATGGGGGCTCACTTTTTTTCTGCAGGGTGATACAGGAGTTAGTAGGGCGCCTTCCCTCTCCCAGGCAATGGGAGTCCCTGTCTCACCCTGACCAGTCGTGGGCCTCATCAGGCCCATAAGGGGCTCCTTCCTCCTGTATTCTCTCCCACAGGGGGCTGAGGGAGTTACAGCCCTCAGGGAGGTGCCAATGCCTAAGGTGCTTGGTATTTACCCACCAATACAGTTAAGATATGAAAACTACGTACCTATTGTAATTCTTGATCTTTTCTTTTTTCTTTTCCATATTTTGTTTATACTCCTTATCCTCCAGTGCCCCCTTCTGACTGACCTCCCAGCCCCTGACATCCCCGGGTGCAGGGCTTACTTTCTCCCAGCCCAGGAGTAGAACCTGCGGAGAGTCGGACTTCATCCTGCTGACGAATTTTTCCTCCATTTTCTCCCAGTCCCGTTGCTGGGGGCACAGCTATGAATATGGTGTGTGGAGGCACATATGTCAGCGGAACTCCTGAAGCACCTCCCTTCTGCTGCGCCCTGCAGACCCACACTTCCCCAGGCATCTACCTGGGGGCAGTCATCAGTGGGAGCGCAAATCCTCCCCTCCCGGGAGAGGAGAGCTGTCCTCCGGATGCTCAATCCTCTCCCTCCCCGCCGACCCCCAACAGCCTGCCTCATTCCCGAACCTGGGTCGCTGGCATGGTGCAAGGTGTGGCATCCAGCGCCTCAACCCTCAGTGCCACTGGGCCAGCTGTAATTCTTGATCTTACAGTATATCTTTACCATTCAACATGGCATCCCGCCCACCTTCCCTTCTTGGGCCGCAGCCTCTGGGCAGTGCTTCCTCTCTGCTTGCCTTCCCCCCCAATTGAGGCCAGTTGTGGATAAAGTCCTGCTGGCACCTCTATGTCCACTGATCCTTCATGTAAGCAACAGGTATCCACCTATGGGGGGAGGGCAAGCAGGGCGCCTTCCCTCTTATAATAGGGGCTCCTCAGGGCCTCCTCCTCGTGATCCTGATGGGGACCCCTTTGGGTTTGTTCGGCCTTTCTTCTAAACAGTCCTAGATAATCCTGCCCTGGTCTTGTCTGGCATCCTGGATCCTCATCTCAGTTCTTGGGGGGGGGGATCCGGGGACCTCCAGCCCCCTCTCTTCCTGGAGCCTTGACTCCTGCATTTCTAGTTAACCTGTCTGGGTTAACCTGGGGCAGGGTCCCCCTTTTTTAATCCTATAAAAAGGGACTTCCACTCAGACCACCTTATGTTTCCCTCCTGCCATTCCTGGCTCAGAGTAGGTGATGTCTCCCCTCTTTAAACTTAAGCCCCTTTCTGCTGAAGAGGTCTAGGTTAGTGGGGGACCCTGCCCCAGGGTGGATTCTGTCCCCACTCCTGAGTTAATCAGGGACAGGAATGGGAGACCTGTGGCACCCTTTTCATGTCCAGTGGACCAGGGGGATGCACTTTCAAGGCTTAGCGCCTGGCATGTAAACTGTTCTGCTGCACCTGTGTCCAGCTTGTTCCAGCATCCTTGCCTTCACATCCTCTCCAGCCTGGAGGCTTCTGTTGTCATTCTCTCCCTCTCCCCTCTCTCACCCCGGTCATGGAGCTCTCCACAATAAAAAAATATTTTGAGGGAGTTCAGCAGTGAGGTCCCTTCTGGTCCCTAGGGAGACCCTTGGGATCTATGCTAGGGGTGCCATATGCATCTCATTTACTCTCTCCGCTCTCTTTTTCCTATTCTTATTCTACTCTCCCTCCCCTTCTTCTATTCCTCCCTTAGCCTACCCAGTGGTTGAGACACTCTGTCCCAGACCCCTAGGTAACTTCCCCTCTTCTTGTGGTCAGCTTTATTCCTTTTTTTGTTTATATCCTTTCCTTTTACTGTCCCTTGG
This sequence comes from Neoceratodus forsteri, assembly GCA_016271365.2. Taxonomy (NCBI): domain Eukaryota; kingdom Metazoa; phylum Chordata; order Ceratodontiformes; family Ceratodontidae; genus Neoceratodus; species Neoceratodus forsteri. Next base: position 560,801,948 of record CM028129.1, on the reverse strand, counting down.
GCTCCCTTGCCCCGCTCTCCTTCTCTTCCTCTGTCTCTTATTTTCCACTCTCTCCGGCGTGCAAAACTGAGGCAAAGGAGGATCTGCAGCTTTTCCATTAGGTAGGGAAATGGGCAGACGGGGTGGGCCAAGCGGTCCTTATCTGCCGTCAAATTCTATGTTTCCATGTTCGGCGCGGCGGCCAAATCCGCCGCCCAGGTGGAGGCTGAAAGTCTACACCCTCAGGAGCCTGATATAACCTGTCCACCTTCCTCGGAAGGGGGCTAATGCAGAAGGTTGTTTCCAAATGGTGGAAACAAGATCGCGTGAGGCTCTATCCAGGGTGGAATCAGCGTAGGAGCAGTCTTGGGCAGATCGAGATGAGCAGTGAGTTTCTTACACTGTGGATCTGGCTCTACTGATTCCCACTGATGTACTACCTGGATTTTCCTCAATAACTCCAGAAAGGAGGGATCCTCTGGAGGAGTCCTCGGCCTAGGGCATTCTGGAGTACGTGGCTCGTCTTTGGGGTTGGACTCTGAGTCCGAGTCAGAAGTATCTGATGAAGAAGAGAAAACTCCTCCTGCAGGGGAGGGACAGCCCTCTGGGAGTTCCTGGGCGTATCCTCCCTCCTCGGGCAGAGGGCTCTCCTCTGATGTCGGGAAGGGGAGGGTCTCCGTCTCGGCGAGGGGATCCTGTATAGGGGTCCAGCGGTCAGTGATCATCTCGACCTCGAATGAGCTGAGCCTTAGCCTCAGCCCACCAGGAGGCCAAGGTCTCCTTCAGATCCACCAGTGGCTGGGGAGTGGCCGGCGGAGGTGGAGAAGGAGGAGGATATGGATATTGAGAGTATCCGTAGAAGGAGTATCCATAACCCGACGGCAGGTAGCCTGGCATTGGGTACCGAGGCATTGGGTACTGCGGTGCCGGATATTGTGGCATTGGGTACTGGGGCACCGGACAGTGCGGAGCTGCGTACTGCGGTGTCAGGTACCCAGGTACCAGGGGCTCTGACGGAGCAGAGACACCTGGCAGAGGCCCTGCTGGCGGGCCAGACGGTGGTAACTCTGGCATCACGGGCGTCGGGCTCAGCATGGGTATACCTTTGATAAGGTCCAAAGGACCTGACTGAGGGATAGGCCTATCGCCAGGTAAGGGGACGCCGGATGGCATCGGGTAGGCTGGCATCAGGACCGGCGTCTGAGGATCCGGTGTCAGGGGCTCCGGCCCAGAAGGAGGGTTCCATGGCAGCAGCGTCCCAGTATCCTCAGTGACAACTGGGGAAGGAGGATTATAATCCCTGGGGAACAGTCAAGGAAATGCGGTAACCTCAGAGGGCAACATGGTGAGACGTTGCGGAGAGCCTGGGGCGGACTGTTCTGTGGGGTCCGGCGCAGGCTTCTTGGTCGGCGGACGTTGTCGGTGCTGGTGTCCAACTTATCGACCAAATCCGAGCGGACGTCGGAGGAGCCGGTGTCCGACTTATCGGACTCCCTGCCTGAGGAAGGCCACGCAGGAGATGCGGCCTTGTCGGGTGGAGTTTTGGCTGGGCGTGCCCCTGAAGGGGTAAGCAGCTTAGCAGCCTGGTCCAGACGAGCGTCGGTGGGACCGACGTCTGACTTACTGGACCCGCTCTGACCTGAAGGCCGCGTGGAAGAGGCGGCCTTCACGGGAGCGGCGGCCTCCTTTGCCCCGGAGGCTCCCGAAGGGCCCGAGCGCAAGCCAGACGGGAGGGGTGACACTTTCTTGGTAACCACCAAGATGGCCGTCGTGGAGCGATCCCCTGGAGGGGACATTACCTTAAGTGCCGCAACTCCTGCCGGAGTCTCGGCTGCTGTGGAAGCCAGTTCCCGCTCCCGGTGCTTCTCCTTGTCGCGCTTTTTCTTGTGACCTTCGGGGGAAGTGGACACCTGCCTAAGTTTCTTTAGCTCTTTTTCCATGGAGGCCATTTTCTTCTTTAGGATATCGGCTTCCAGGAACTGCTGCCTTCTTTTGTGGGTAGCGGAGTTAAACTTCTGGCAGTGCTGGCACTTCTCCATGGGGTGGTCTGGGCCCAGACAGAAGAGGCACAAGGAGTGGCCGTCCTTGTGTGGAAGTTGGGAACCACACGAGTCGAACTTGTTCTTATGCGATTTGGAGGGTGTCAGGGATGACATACATAGTGAATTGTGGAAAAAAAAAAAATCAAAAGAATGAGGAAATAGGTGAAAAAGTTTGAAAACGTAGGGACTGACGAATGACTGTCGAGAGCTGTTCTACTGCGAGGAGCCTTCGCAAGTCAACGGCGGGAAAGAACTGGAAGGCGGCTGTCGGGGACCGCCCCTTTATACCGATGTCGTATGACGCCGGTCACCTGACATGGGGGAAGTCCCCTGCCAGAGATTGCTACAGTCCTACATGCAAATACCTACTGCAAGTGCCTCTCAAGTAAGATCACCTGTACCTCCCAGCCAGTAACTGGTCCTTGGCTTTAGCTCCCAGGTACATGACCATGCACGTCTTGGCACTGAACCCCAGCTACCAGATACCTGATCACTTTTCAAGCCTAACCAGGTCCTCCCTGAGCTCCTGTCTCTCCTCGACTCTGTCCACTATCACACAGAGCTCAGTGTTATCTGCGAATGGGCAGATTTTGCCTTGAGCCCATCCGCTATGTTACTAATAAAGATATTAAATAGCACTGAGCCCTGTGGCACCCACTGGTTACAGGCCTAGACTTAGAGTTCTTCCCTACCACCACCCTCTGGTTTCTATCTTGTAGCCAGCACTTAAAACACCCCACCAGTTTTGCCACAACTCCCAGGTCCTGCAGCTTACCGAGCAGTCTTCTATGAGGCACAGAGTCGAAGGCCTTGCTGAAGTCCAGATACAGGATATCAACTGCCTGGCCCCTGTCCACTATCCTTGTGTCCCAATCAAAAAAGTGTATCAGGTTGGTCTGGCAGAATCTCCCTGAGACAAACCCATGTTGCCTTTCATACTGGAGACCATTAACCTCCAGAAAGTTCCCTAGTCTCTCCTTTAGTATGGTCTCCATTAATTTGCCTACAATGGAGGTAAGGCTGACTGGTCTGTAGTTACTAGGTTCATCCCTGGGTCCACTCTTGTGGAGAGGTACCACATGTGCCATTCTCATCATACCCTGGAGGAGATGTATGGTCTTGCTCAGGGTCACCTTCTAATTCCATGGGATCACCTTTCTCTGCTCCTCCTCTTGCACATAGTATTCTTCTTCCTCCTCCTCCTCTTCTCTCTGGGCCGACAGATTTGAGCTGAGCCTGGGGTGTGAGGGTGGCGAGTCACATTATTAAAATTTCACATAGCCTGGATGGCCTGGAAAAATTGCACATCTTGATCTATCCTCAGATGAGGGGCATTTTTCTGTGTCATTTGCCTCCTCCTTTCTCCATTCTGGAAGAGTGGCAGTGACATTTTTCTTTCTTCTTAGCAGGTACCATTTCCAGTGTCTGCTTAGAGGCTCTTTATTTTATTTCTGCTATCAACAGATTTAGTGTTCTCCCTTTTGGACACCCTGATCTCTGATCCATCTTTACTATGCCTTTCAAATGGCTGGGCAGCTTTTCCTTTTTTCTTATCACCCGTTACATTATTTGATGCTGATACTGAACATATGGGGACAGACCCTTTTGATGTGTGCTTTCCACCATCACTGGGAACTCCCTCAGAGCCTTTTTTATTATTTTCTGGTGACAAGGAGGCAGACTGACAAGCCATAATTTCTTTTGAGTTTTTTACCCCTTTATTTGAGGTTTCTGGTCAAAAACAATGCAGGACTCACTTTAATAATGTTGTCTGGAACCAGGCACTTTAAGTAGAGCTTGTGGTGGTCTGCTTTGCCAGGAGCTGTAAACAATTGTTACAGTTTTTAAGTCTGTTGATCTTTTAGGTATCTCTAACATGCCAAATTAGTGAGATCCAAGTGAAAATTCAAAATGATTCAAAAACACAAAATAGTAAGAGCCCAGTAAGAAAAAAAGAACACTTATGTAAGAACTTACCATAAAGTACAGTTACACTAAGAACTTACCTAACAGTAGAGCTTTGAGAGGAGCTCTTGCAGCAGGTAACACCTACAGAACTGGACTATGCCACCAGGCACTAGGACCCAACAGAAAACTTCTAGCTAACAGTCCAGGGTGGGGGACCGCCCCCTGACGTCGACCCCGCCTCGACGTCCCCTATGGTATAAAGGTGGCGGTCCCCTGGCACCACCTCAGTTAACCCACTGGAGACCCAGCTATCATACAGGATGGGGAACCGAGGAGGATCTCCCATCACCCAGAGACAAGTACAGTTACATAACCCCAGGGGCAGGTGGGAGGGAAAACCACCTGCTGCAAGAGCTCCTCTTGAAGATCTACTGTTACGGTACGTTCTTACGTAACTGTACTATCTTACTTAGAAGGGGAGCTCTTGCAGCAGGTAACACCTATAGGACTGAGTCCCAAGCAGTACAAGGAAAGACCCAGGTCAGAAGGGTGGCAGACTAATAAAAAACAGTGCCCTTGGCACTCATTAGGAGAGTAGTCCCTGAAGGACCGCAAGGCCAAAACCTGCTCTCTTTCTGGAAGCAGTATCCAGACTGTAGTGCCTAATGAAAGTACAGACCGAACTCCAAGTAGCAGCTGCACAGAGATCTGCTGCAGACACATTTTTGAGGATGCAAAGAAATTGTGGCGCCTCCTGTGGAATGACCCATTACCGGTCCCGGCAAGGGTTTGTTGTGCTTTTGGTAACAGAAAGTAATGTAGTTGACCAACCATTTGGCTAATGTCTGTTTGGTCACTGGAGCCCCTAACATTCTTTGGGCAAAGGATACAAACAACTGGTCTGTCTTTCTTGTCGAATGAGTACGTTCTGTATAGTAACGTAAAATTCTGTGTACATCCAGAGTATGCAGCAGGGCCTCCCCTCTGTTTGAGTACTCTGAGTAGTAAACCAGTAGTTGACTGTCCTGATTTAAAGTAAACTCTGACACAACCTTCAGAAGAAACTTAGGATTTGTATGCAGATCTACTCTGTCCCTATGACAAAAAAAAGATAAGGTTCTTTACACATCAGAGCCTGCAGCTAGGAAATCCTCAGAGCGGAAGCAATGACAACTAAAAACAATGCTTTCCAAGAGAGAAAGCGAGGCTTGCAACTTGTGGCTGGTTCAAAGGGAGGCAAGGTAAGTTTTTCTAACACAAAAAGAAGGTCCCAGGGAGGAATAGGGTCCCTCCTGTGGGGAAGGGGGGGTTGATGTGCAAGAGACCCCTTAAAAAGGTCTGGCACAAGTCCAGTTGTGCCAGAGCTATCCCATCCTGTGGTGCATGATAAGCTGAAAGTGCAGAGAGGTGCACCTTAATGGTTGAGCAGCTGAGCCCCATGTCAGATTGGGAAAGAAGGTACTCTAGCACAGGATTCCACCAGACAGTGGAAGGGATCCAAGGAGCAGGGGGATGCCCACAAACAGATGCATTTCCACTTCATGGTGTATGTTGCCCTGGTAGAGAGTTTTCTTGCTGCCACGAGAACCTCTGCCACCCTGGCGGATACCCCAAATCTGCCTCTAATTACATCTGCAGGAGCCATGCATGCAGATGCAGAGACCGAAGATTCAGATGTACTTGGGCCCCTTGCTCCTAACAGAGCAAGCGAGTGGACAGGGGTAACGGGACCTGTGGTTCCGATGCTGTAACCATAAAATGATTTTCAGTGTGTGGCCGCGACACAACCATTGTGACAAACTGTACAGTCTTTTTCTTTTCTTTTTTCTTTATTGCAAACAATAATGTAAACAAGTGTGCTGCTATATTTGTTATCCACTAAGTACAAACAAGTTGTTGAAAATATATGCTTTTAAATTATATGTCAGGAATACCCCAATGGGACTGCCCCATTGGCTGCTCTAACAAGTTAGTTTTAATAGATTTAAGATCATTTTTGTATTTTGTGATTATAAGTTAAAAGTTAGGGTTTTTCCAATGTGTTGTGCAACTATTAACTAAAGGGCTTTGTAACCTGTTTGCAACTGTCAGTCTAGGTATTAATAAAAAGTTAGCCAAGTTTATATTTATATAAATGTTGGTAATTATAGGCAGTTACGTGCACTGACACAGTAAACATAATAAATGCTGTAACTAAATTAAATAAAACTAACAGGAGAGGTCAGTCAGTATATGTATGCCACAGGGAGCTGTGACAACGTACAGATTTATATGACCTTAAATCACCAGTTAGTTCATGAAGAGACACGGCAGTGTATGGGTTATGAGACTCCCCAAGCCAAAATACTGGGAGAAGCCCACACAAGTGTATATTTGTAACTGCCTTTTCAAATGCTAGCAAGTAAATAAGCTTCTGCTTTGATAAATAAAGGCTACCAATGAATGTTTCTACAACAGCGGATGCAAAAACACAACGCATAACAGAGTATGTGTTATTCTGTGTAACCAAAACACAAACTAGACTATCAATCTATACTGCATACCGTTATTTGCCATAAAAGGTTAAGCCATTGTATCTAAATCATTAGTTATACAATGCCGCCATCTACTGGCCATTGAGAATATTGCCGTTAAGAAGCTATTTATGTATTGAGGTATAGCTAGTCTTATTAACTCTATCTTAAGATAGCAATTATTGATATGTTTTGTACTAACAATACTAATTGATTTTTCAAGATAAAAATTGTAACATTTAGTTTATAAAAGTATGTAAGCTAAGTAGCTCAGCTCTAAACTAATGACTGCATGCTTGGGCAAAGTATAAGAGTAAGAGGTCATCTGATATGACTAACCCCATACCAATATGTTTAGGCATTAAGAGCAAGCCTTAAGTTGTTGTATGGTATAAGTGAAACTTATTGTTTTACCTAGGTCAAATTGACCCACTGGTATATGTATAAAAAATATTGTGTAAAAAATGAAGCCAGGTGTGGAAAAGTACACCACACCTTGGTATCAACTTGTTATTCTGTTTTATGATTGGCTGACTGCGAGATTTGCATATCTAGTAATATAGAAACATAGATTTTGACGGCAGATAAGGACCGCTTGGCCCACCCAGTCTGCCCATTTCCCTACCTAATGGATAAGCTGCAGATCCTAGTTAACCAGCAGCCTACTTCTTTCTACCCCCACCCCCTGGAATTGCCTTATGACTGTCCCATGCATGCTTGAATTCAACCACTGTTTTTGACTCCACAACCTCCTCCGGAAGGCCGTTCCATGCATCCACAACCCTCTGCCTGCAGTTTGAGCAGTACACTCTGCAGAAGCAGAAAGGGTGAAAAGGCGTACAGGAACCTCCCTGTCCAAGAGAGGGACAATGTGTTGTGCCAGAAAACACCAGGCCCTAGATCTAGCGAGCAGATATTGGGCAGTTTGTCATTGTGTGGATAAGCAAAGAGATCCAGTTCTGGCTGACCCCATCTTTCGAAGAGATCATCTACGACTTCTTGCAGTAGCTCCCATTTGTGACTCTAAGACTGCGAGCAGCTTAGACTGTCTGCGAGGATGCTGTGAATCCCTGGTACGTGGACCGCAGTGATTTCCAGGCTATGATCCACTGCCCAATGCCAAACTCTCATGGCCTCTCTGCATAGGGGCTAAGAATAAGTGCTCCCTTGCTTCTTGAGATAGAAGACTACTGGAGTGTTGTCCAACTGGACCAACAGGAGACCCAGCGAGAGCACCCATTGGAATGCCTGCAGGGCGTATAGGACGGCTCTCATTTCTAGTATGTTGATATGGAGAGCACGTTCCATTGAAGTCCAAGAGACCCTCATCTGGTGGAATGCCAGGTGCACCTCCCAGCCCAGCCCTGAGGCGTCTGTGGTCAGAATTTGCTGGGGGCTGGGACACTGAAATGGAATCCCGATGTCTAGCCAAGAAGGGGTGATCCACCATTCCAGAGACCAAAGGACCGCACTGGAGATTCAAATCGGGTGATCAAGATCGTCCATGCCTTGGTCCCACTGAACTCTGAGGTTCCACTGCAAGACCCTCATATTCAGGCGTGCAAGGGGAACCGTTGCAATGGCTGCGGACATGTGGTCTAAAAGTTGGAGCACCACTCTGGCTGGGACCGGATTGTTAGCAATTACCCTTTGAGCAACTGTTCTCAACCTGTCTGCTTGGTCTGCAGGGAGAAAAGCCCTTCCTGGATGGTGTCCAGGACTGCCCCTATTTACTGCAGCCATTGGGTAGGCCAGAGACATGACTTGGGAGATTCAGGGTGATACCCAAGTCTTCAAACAGACCAAAGGTCTCCACTATTGACCGACATAGCTGGTCCTCCAACGAGGCTGTAAGAAGCCAGTCGTCCAGGTGGGGTAAACATAATGACCCCTTCTCCGGAGGGTTGCCGCCACTACAGCCAGGCACTTGGTAAAGACCCTCAGTACCAACCAAAAGCCAAATGGTAGCACCCTGAACTGATAGTGCTCTCCTTGGAAGGTGAAGCGGAGGTACTTCCTGTGGGACAGCAGGATCTTTATATGCATATAAGCGTCCTGCATGTCCAGGGAGCAGAGCCAATCTCCTTGGTGGATCATGGGTAACAGGCCAGGCAGTGTCACCATTCTGAACCTTCTGTACTCGATGAAGGTGTTCAGTTGGCTCAGACCGAGGTTGGGATGGGGGTCCCCCTTTCTTCTTCGGGACTAAAAAGTGGGAATAGTATCCCCTGCCCCTTTGACCTGGGGGTACTACATGAACCACCCTTTTCTCAAGCAGGGCCTAGATTTCTGCCCTTATAAGACCTGCATGGGATGGAGAGCAGTGGGAAGGAATGGGTGGTTTGTCTGGTGGAATCTGAGTAAACTCCAGAGCATACCCCTCTTTCGAAGATCTGGAAAACCCACTGATTGGTGGTAATGTTGGACCATCCGCTGAGGTACAGGGAGAATCTCCCACATACTGCCTCCCCTTGAGTCTCTGCCAGAGAAGGGGGGCTGGCAGGGAGTCATGCCAAGGTGGAGGAGTAGGCAAGGGAGCTCTGGCATTTTTGGGGCCCTGGGAGCCTAAAGACAGGGTAGGGCCCCTTCACTTGAAATCCCCCTTTTGTGGTTGCTGACACCTTCCTTGGTGACCTTGGCTCTTACAAAAAATGGTAGTTGGTTCCGATTTCTACATCCTGTGGACGATGGAGACTGCCTTTCCAGAATCTTGCAGCCCAGTAATCAATTTTTTGGAAGGGCCAAAAAAGACCGACCCCTGAAAGGGAGCGTCCCAAGATAGCATCCTGTAGGTCCTGTCAGAGCCCTGAGACACGCAGCCAGGTATGTAGCCTCATGCACAGTCCTGTGGCTGCTGCTCTGGCAGCCATGTCTGCCGAGTCGTAAGAACTCCTTAAGATGTGTCTGCCCACATCAATGGCAGATTGTATAATGGCCATGAGTTCAGATTTACTGTCTGAGTCAAGTTGAGCCTTGACTAAATCTAAGGCCTTGCCCAAAAAGATTTTTGGTACATCACCATATGCACCAAAAAACTGAGTGACCTGACTGTACAGGTGGCCAAGGAGTAGACTTTTTGGCCCATCTGGTCCAGTTTTTTTGATTCAGGGTCTGGAGGCTGGGAACTCGTGCTTAGGCAGTTGCGCCCTGCCATGTGCTGCTGTTAGTACCATGGAGTCTGCCTTTGCTTGTTCACTGAGGTGAGGCTCCCCCTTATGAGTTTTGTACAGGTGGTACGCCTTCCTGGGGACAGCCAAGGTGGTGGAGGGATGTTTCCAGGCTAATGTGGTAACATCCTGAAAGGGCTCTACAAGTGAAGGAATGATCAAAGGTTTTGGGTTGTTTGCCCCGAGGAACTTGGGTAGTTGGCGACGTTCAGCGTGAAGTTCCTCCATGTCCCACTGGTTGAGGGACTGGATGTGATGCATCATGTCCAGGAAGGATGGATCATCTAGGAGAGTCCTTTTTGTAGTACGGGGAGGGCAAAGACAACTCATCCTCAGAAGAATAGTAGGAGGAGGAGTCTCCTGCATCTTCCCCAGTGGAAGAGTGCGGACGTCCCCTAAAGGTGGGAACAGATGACAGGTGCATCCTATGGTCACTAGGAGCTAGAACCCCCGGTCGTCATCCCCAGATGAGAAGTGGTCGGGGTTTGGAGGAGGTCTTTTTGGTCTTTGAGGCAAGGGCTTCTTAGGGTGGGGTCGGAAGCAGAAGTCCTCTAGGGGGCGGGGATGGCTCCCGTGGTCTGGGCAGCAGACCCCCTTTAACAGTATTCCACCAGGAATTAAAACAATTCTGCCAGTGGAACGACAAGATGCGCCGGCAGCGGGGTTGGGACGTTTGGGGGTCCTGGCTTCTGTGGAGCACCCAGTGCTGTTGCCTGATCCCCGGGCTCTTTGCCCTCAGGTGTTGGGTCCAGTGGAAACTTCCCTGTCAGGGCAGGGTCCCCTGGAGGTCGGGTGTCCGGCTTCTCGGGAAGAGGCAGAGACGAAGGGCTCGACCCATGGTTAATAGGCCCGGGTGTCCGGTCTTTAAGCATGTGACCTATCGCCTGATCTGACACACTTTCTTTTGGAGCAGACGGCCATCTGGGTGGTAGTGCCTGGTCTGTCTCTGATGCTGAATCGGAAGGCTCTGTGGTCTAACGACCTTCCCAGGTGGGCGCCGCCCTTTCCTTGGGTGGTGGAGGCTTCTTATGGCAATCAGAATCCTGGCATCTAGAGGAGTCCCCCGACCCTTTGGACCTGTCGGACAACCCTGTGGTCTTGTGGGCAGTAGAGTCTGACGTCCCACCTGAAGAAGATGCCTGTCCTTCTAACTTAGACCTAAGCAACAGCTTGTGGGGCCTTAGAGCCAGGGACACAGGGGCGGACAAATGTCCATGTCTAGAAGACACTCTGCCCTGTGAATGGGAAGGGGCGGTGGTCTTCTTAGCAGTCATCCTGGGAAGGGTTAAGGAACCGGGGGAGGAGAGACAGATTCCAACCTCCCGCCGGAGGTGGAGGATGCAGAGGTCTTGTGAGGGGACCTAGGGCGGGATTCTGACCTGGCTCGATCCCTGTCCGTATTTTGGTGTTCCCCACCCAATCTCTTCTCTCTGGTGGAGGAGTCCCTGGCTGAAGAAGAAAAGCTGTGTCCGGACTGGGTCCTTTGCATAGTGGCCACTTACTGTTCCAGGAAGTAGGCCTTTAAAGATCTGAGGAGGCGAATCAGAGTCTTCTTATTAAAGTTTTGGCAATGTGGGCAGTCGTCTGACTTGTGGCCCGGGCCCAGGCAGATTAGGTAGGCGAAATGGCAGTCTCTCGCCAGCATCTGCTTCCTGAACACACACTTAAGACTTCTGCCGCTGTGTGGACGGAGAAGACAAGCACTGCAAGTGTAGAAAAGATGAGGAAAATAAGGAAACGAACGATAACAGCATGAAGTGCAAACTGGCGGTCGACTGTGATAGAGGCGTCCATGGAGCGGATACCAGTGGGTTGACGATGGGAAAAGAACTGAGGTGGCACTTGGAGACTTCCCCCTTTATACCATAGGGAACGTCGCGGCGGGGCAGACATCGGGGGTGGTCCCCCACCTTGGACTGCTAGCTAGAAGTTTTCCATGGGGTCCTAGTGCCTGGCGGTATAGTCCAGTCCTATAGGTGTTACCTGCTGTAAGAGCTCCCTCATCAGGTACATAGAAACAAAGAATTTGATGGCAGATAAGGATCGCTTGGCCCACCCAGTCTGCCCATTTCCCTACCTAATGGATAAGCTGCAGATCCTAGTTAACCATCAGCCTACTTCTTCCTACCCCCACCCCCTAGAATTGCCTTATGACTGTCCCATGCATGCTTGAATTCCACCACTGTTTTTTGACTCCACAACCTCCTCCGGAAGGCCGTTCCATGCATCCACAACCCTCTCTGTGAAAAAATACTTCCTTAAATTACCTCTGAGCCGCCCCCCTCTAGCTTCAAATTGTGCCTCCTTGTTCTTGCACACCTCTTTTTTTCAAAGATGCTACCCTCTTGGACTTTGTTGATTCCCTTAAAGTTTCTATCATGTCCCCCCTCTCCCTCCTTTCCTCGAGGCTATACATATTAAGCTCCTTAAGTCTCTCTTCATATGTCTTCTGGTGCAGACCCTGCACCATTTTAGTTGCCCTCCTCTGGACAGCTTCCATCCTGTCTATGTCTTTCGGAGATTGGGTCTCCAGAACTGCACGATACTCAGATGGGGTCTCACCAGCTGTCTGTACAGAGGGATAATCTTCCTGTTTTCTACTGGTGATGCCTCTCCTATGCATCCCAGTATCCCCCAACCCTCTTGCTGCCCTCTCACATTGTTTGCCCACCTTTAGGTCATCTGATATGACTACCCCAGGTCCCTTTCCATTTTGTGGTTGTTAGTATCTCACCCCCATTGTGTACTCTTCCCTGGGTTTTGTTTCCCAGGTGCATTACCTTGCACTTCTTAGCATTGAATCTAAGCTGCCACACATTTGACCATTCCTCTAACCTTGCCAAGTCCCTTCTCATCCTTTCCACCCCACCTTGTGCATCAACTCTGTTGCAGATCTTTGTGTCATCTGCAAAGAGACATACTTTCCTTCCAGTCCCTCTGCAATGTCACTTATAAAGACATTGAAGAGGACCTGTCTAATACTGAACCCTGCAGTACCCACTAGTAACCCCCTTTCTTCGGTGTGGGCTCCGTTTACTGTTGCCCTCTGTGTCCTATTCTCCAGCCAGTTCTTTGCCCAGGCTGTCATCTTGGGACCCACTCCCAGGTTGGTTAACTTGTATATTGGTCTTTTGTGTGGGACTGTGTCAAATGCCTTGCTAAAGTCTAGGTAGGCCATGTCCACAGCCCCTCCCTGGTCTACTGCTTTGGCCACCCAGTCAAAGAAATCTATCAGATTTGTCTGGCATGACCTTCCGCTGTGAATCCATGCTGCCTTGGGTCCTGTGCCCCTCTGGCCTCTAGATACTCGACAGTTCTTTCCTTCGAAGTGATTCCATCATTTCCCTACCACTGAGGTTAAACTAACAGGTCTGTAGTTTCCTGCTTCTGCCTTGCTCCCACTTTTGTGAAGGGAATCCATCTGCCCTCCTCCAGTCCTCGGGTACCACCCCATCCTCCCATGATTTGTTAAAGAGGGTAGTCAGTGGTGTCACTAGTTCTACCCTTAGTTCTTTAAATTCTGGGATGAATCCCATCAGGCCCCATTGCTTTGTTCAACTTCAGTTTTAAGAGTTCTTTCAGAACCCTTTCTTCTGTAAATGGGCTGGTATCAACTTCTGTATCCAGAGTGTTTCTACTGTTTGTTTAAGTACCTCCCCTCTTCCTTTGTAAATACTGAGCAAAACATTTGTTTAGTATCTCTGCCTTTTTCACAGTCACCCTCTGCCCACCCTCCTCCCCTTTATTAAGCCTCACTAACCCTCCCTTGGTCTTCCTTCGCTCCCTGATGTACCTATAAAAGGTTTATCCCCTTAACTGAGTTGGCTATCTTTTCCTCGGTTTGGGCCTTTGCTGTTCTGACTGCCTTCCAACTTCCTTTTGCTTTAACTGATACTGTTCGCTGTCCTGCTCCTTCTGTGATTCCTTGTACTTCCTGAATGCTTTCTTTTCTCTTGAACCTTCACTGCCACTTCCTTTGAGAACCATAGTGGTTTCTTACATCGTTTGTTTTGTTTATTTGCTTCACACAAAGGCTTGTTACCTCTGTGATGGCAGTTTTATTATTCCCATTGTTCTTCCACCCTCCTTCCTGCCCATTTGCTAGTGCATTCCTTAGGCACACACCCATTTTGCAAAGTCAGCCCTCCTAAAGTCCAGTACTTTTTGCCTTTGTGTGGCTTGACTCTATTGCTGTGTTTGTGTGAACCATACTGTTAGATGGTCGCTAGTTCCCAGATGGCTACCACTCTCATCTGTGATCTCTCTTCATCTCCATTTGAGAGAACCAGGTCTAAGATTGCTCCCTCTCGAGTGGGCTCTAATACTAGTTGTCTAAGGCATGCCCCATGTAGGGCATCTAGAATAACCCCACTCTTAAGTGGCTGCTGCAACTGCACTCCAGTTAACAACTGGCATATTCAGATCACCCATCAGCAATACATGAAAATTACGTACCTACTGTAATTATGATCTTTCTGTGTATCTTCACCATTCATCACATATGGGTATTGGCGGAGGTCAGGACCCCTCCCGGGAGCTTTTTTTTTTAAAGGGTAGGCGGGCTGACATCATCAGCGCCCGCCCTCGGGGCTGACGTACTGCGTGGCCTCTGAGGGTTGGCCGTTAGGCTGTGTTGACTCCGCCTGCCTACCAGTTCTGAGTCACCGGAGAGGTAAGAGGAAGGGATGGAGGGTGGGACAAGAGAGTCCAAGGGACAGAAAAAGGAAAGGATAACTGAACTAAAAGGAGAAATAACGACTGAGAGGACAGCAAAGAAGAGATTAGACTAAGGGGATTGGGTAGGGGCCCCAATCTCTGGAAGCGGAAGAAGGGAGGGTAGGGAGGGGAGAGAATTTAGGAGAGAGTGAGAGGTATCAAGGTATCCGAGACCGAGACCCTTGTCCATCACCAGATTGTATAGGAACTGCAAGGAGTAGCAAAGCTGTCTGCCAGAATTCAAGGCACAGAATAACTGGCAAATACTCCAAGAAGCAGAGTCGGCTATTCTGGAGGAAGGACAGGGTACAGGGATTTAGTACTCTCTCAGGAAGAATGTTTGGTGAAAAAAAGGGATTTTCTTTTTTTTTTTCCCCCGAAACGGTTGGATGGAAACCAGAAGAGAGAACAGGAGGAGGGCAACCACCAACTCCACCCCATCGGGTGGAGACATGTAGTAGAGAAGGAGTGCCGCATGGCTGTCTACCCTTCATGGGAGAATACCCCGTGTGTCCCTACTTTCCCCGCTCCTAAGAGGAGGGAGCCCTGAGAGGGAGGGGACCCAGAGACTGAGGCCCCAGGGGGATGGTGGGTGGGGTTGTGATGAATGGTGAAGATACACAGAAAGATCATAATTATGGTGAGGCGTAATTTTCATATCTTATCTGTATCAGTCTTCACCATTCATCAATATGGTGAGTACCAAGCCCCCGGCGGGGTTGTTTTATTACACCCTAAGGGACAGGGTCCCTTAGCCCCAGTGGTGACACACTAAGGGAACCTTCAGGGCCTGGGAAGGCCGAGAGTGGGGAGAGAGGCAGGAGTCCCCGGAGAAGGAGTGCCCCGACAAGCGCCGTCTCGCTCTCAGGGAGAAAAGGTAGGTTCCCTGGTGGTAGACAAATCACCTACACCGGGCCAAGAGTGACAACCGGGAAGGCGTAGCCATGCTGATCTCCTAGTGCAGATCGCTGTCCCTGACCCTGGTAGCTACCTCATTGGCATCATAAGATGCCTACGCGGTGCCTTGCTAGCTCAGGCCATGTGCAGAGAGTGCAATAGGCTTGTCTGGTTAGCTCGAGTCAGGCAACGAGGCTAGGATCTGACCTAGCCCAGACCACAAGAACCTGTTGTAGGCTGCATAGTGGGCCTGGTGAGCAGAAATAGAAAGGAGCAGCCGTGCAGTGGAAGGTCCTCCCTCCCCAAAATCAAAATCCAGGAGTCTTGATCTGGGGGCCGGTCACGGTGGAGGGCGCGAAGCCCATTAGGAGTGTCCAGATCGTCAAGCCAGACTGCGGATGAGGCATGGAACCTGGGGACTCCGGGGCGCAATACCTCTGGCTGAGGTCCCTTGGGGCAGGAACTCCGGAGAGGGCCTCTGCCAAAGCAGAGGCGCCTCCGAAGGGCAGGCCAAGTGGCACCACAAGGGTGGCCTTGCCAAAATCGCCTAGAAAGGCATGCGCCGCATGCTCAGGATTGCCGACAGTAGAGGGAGAAAGGTGCAAGTCCTCCAACATCCTCATGAGGAAACGCTGGTACTCCGAGAGATCAGCAGCTGGAGAGATGTGGACAGAAGCTTCCTCTCCCCCAGAAGAGGGGGATGAGGAGCTGGAGATCACCATATGTTCCGAGGGTGGCTGCACGGGGGGGTTGAAAAACCTGGCTGTCCATAGCCCTAACATAAGCAGGGAACCGGGCAGCCACCGCTCTGAACTGCTCCCAGGTGAGAGGGCCGCTAGGACCAAGAATGCCTGGGAGTGCAGAAGAATGTGGTAGAGGGATAGGGGCAGAGCCGAGAAAAGAAGTCGGCTGACCTCCGCCGGGGCTAGGGAGCGGACCATGAGCACCCGAGAAGGGTGCCCCAGAAGACTCCACAGCTGACAGCTGTACAACCACGTTGGTACTGCCTTGGCTGCGCCCAGAAGAATCCCCCCAGTGAGGCGACCGGGGCCGTAAAGGTCCAGAAGGACGGTCCCCTGCCTCAAAAGAACGGGACTCACTCAAGGAACCCAAGGAGGAAGGGTGGAAATCCGCACTATGGCTCTGTCCAGGGCCCGAGTGGACCCCAGAAAAGGGCCGACGCGCCGCCCCCACACCCCTCAGAGTCCGAGAGAGTCCTCCTCCTCCTCGAGAGGGCCAGCCTAGGTAGCTGGCATCTCTGGGCTGCCCCCGAAGGGGAGACCCAGGGAACAGTACCCTCCCCTCCTGTAGGCTTCTCGATGGGCCCCAAAGTTGGGCGATCAAGACACGCCACTGGAGGGTACCCACCACCGAGTCGATGAACCCCCAAGACCAGGTTGCAGAGCTATGGTGGCTCGCACCCTGCCTGCTGGTCAGCACCACTGACCCCAGTCTCGGGGGCCACCTGACTCTCCTCAGTAGGGGGCTGGCTCCGACTCGTCGACGAGACCACAGTGCTGCCCTCCTCCGCAGCCAAC
The DNA here is from genome assembly GCA_016271365.2 of Neoceratodus forsteri. Taxonomy (NCBI): domain Eukaryota; kingdom Metazoa; phylum Chordata; order Ceratodontiformes; family Ceratodontidae; genus Neoceratodus; species Neoceratodus forsteri. Next base: position 560,785,188 of record CM028129.1, on the reverse strand, counting down.
CCCGAGGGGTGTGACTGCTCGTCCGACTCCGAGCTCAACTCTGACTCCGAAGAGGTAGAGTCCGAAGCTCTGAGCCAAACTGTAGGAGGGCAGGCAGAACCAACCTTGTCACCGGGCCCAGCAGCCAGAGTTGTGGCTGAGTGGGCACCCGTGCCCTCCGCAATCCTGCGAGCGGGATCCGCAGGAGGTACCGGGGCAGCTCGGGCCAAAGGTCCAGAGCCAGGGCCAGACGCAGCGCCATAGAGTCCACCAGCACCGGGGGCAGTACCAGGGACAGGGGACGGCGCGACAGCAGCCTCAGCAGCATCCTCAGCGCCAACGACACCGTTCATTGCAGGCGCCGTGGGCGGCACCGGCGGCGGCCCCGAGGCAGACCCAGCGTCGAACACGGCACCGACCAGCCCCTCGGCGCCCGACGGTGCCGAGGCGTGGGCGGCGCCGACAGGCGGAGTCGAAGGCCCCTGGCGCCGAGCGCGAAAAACGCGGATGCCATGCTCAACCTCGGCGCCGGCGGACGGTGCCGGGCGACATGGCAAAGGAGGACGCGGATCCTGTCCCACGGCACCGCGAACAGCGTCGACAGGGCCCACACGCGCGAGCGACGAGTCGGTGCTGGCGGCGGCACCGACAGGGCCTCGGCGCCACCGAACGACGCCGAAGGCTCTGACGGCGCCGCCCCACTTTCAACGCGCGCTGTTCGAGGACCCGGCGGTCCGTGGAGAAGCAGGCATCGCACGAGTCCATGTTGTGAAGTGGGCCAAGACACCGGTCGTGCTGGTCGGTGACGGAAAACTTTCAGCCGCATGGGTACTGACGCATGGGGGGCTGACCCGTCTTCGAAGACCGTTTGCCCTCCAACCGAGACATGACCTATGGAGAAAAAACACCAAAACAGACTCGGCGTGGAATTTAAAGGAAAGATCTTACGAGCGGCGTCGGTGGAGGCAGAACACAGAACCGGCAGGCGACCGGCGGACTGAAAATGTCGATTTGAAGGCTGAAGGCCTAAAATTCTTGATGAAGCTTCCCACGAGGTGACCTCGGCGGGCGAAGACCTGGTAGGCAGGCGGAGTCGAAACAGCCTAACGGCCAACCCTCGACGCCACATTACCTCTGGGCGGCATTGATGGTGTGTCGGGCACTGCCACTTCTTTAAAAAAAAAAAAAGCCCCAAGGGGTCCTGACCTCCGCCAATACCCATTTGTGATGAATGGTGAAGATTGACACAGATAAGATCTCCCTTTTTCTGCCATTCTAAGTATTCTTTCTATCATTTCCTTGTCCATTTCCTCCCGAGAAGGGGTCTGTATACACCCTGTGCGGATTGTGGTGCCATTGCGGTCTCCAAATTTACCCACAGTGCTTCTTCTCCTCCCTGTTTTCCCTTTTGTTCTGTTGCTTTGATTCCTTCCCTTATGTAAAGAGCTACTCCTCCTCCTCTTTTACCCTCCCTGTCCCTCCTGTAGATAGTGTATCCTGGTATGTTTGCGTCCCAGTCATGGTTGTGTGTGTACCATGTTTCTGTGACTGCCACGATATCCAGATGTTCCTCCTCCATCAAGGCCACTAATTCAGGAAGCTTGTTGCTCAGACTACGGGCATTGGTACTCATTGCTCTCCATTTTTTGATGGCTTTACCTTCTTTTGCAGCATCCCCCACTGACCTTTCTACCTCGGGCTTTTTCTCATTTAGTACCCTGTTTTGTAGGGAGAGGCTGGGATTTTCCTGCTGCTTATCAGTGCCTCCCCCCTTGACTAGTTTAAAAGCTTGCCATTGTACCACTGTAGGAACTTCACCATCGGTGAATGGGGATCCACACGGAACATTTTCAGCAGTACAACTGGGGCTGTCCATGCCATCGACGTCCTCCAACGTCACCAACCCAATAAAGGCATGGACAGCCCCGCTCTCTCCTCAGTGCTTTCCCTCCGGAGATGAAGGGAGCAAGGCTCAAGCTCTGGGGAAACGAGGAGAGAACATGGACCCAGCTCTAGATATAACAGATGATACAACAGATAGCCAGGTCCTGAACAGTAGCCCCAAGAAGGGGGACGGTGGAAGGGAAAGCATACCTGATGATTAAAATCCCCTCGAAGATCTATTGTTATGGTAAGTTCTTACGTAACTGTTCTATCTTCTTTGGGGTTATCTCAGTCATCAGGTACCACCACAGGAACGAGTACCAAGCAGTGACAGGTAGGAGCAGATAAGCTGGGAGGCTGGAACTCCATAAACTTAAGACAGGAGATGTGAAAACAACCTGTCCAGCCAAGGATCTTCTCAAATTTAAGACAGAAGACCTTGTAAACTGAACCTGTCAAGGGACTCTATAAGCTTAAGACAAGAGTCCTGCCGAAACCAGCACAGGCTCTAGAGGCAATGTCCAGACTGTAATACTTGGTGAAAGTGTGGACTGTACTCTAGGTGGCAGCCACACAAATAGCAGCAGCTGAGATCCCTTTGAAACAAGCCAGAGAGATAGCCATGCATCTGGCTGAATGGGCTTTGACTGCTCCAGGCAACTCCTTGCCGTACTTGTTATAGCAGAACACAATGCAATTTACCAACCATTTGGATAAACATTGCTTGGAAACTGAGATGACCTCTTGATTTTCTGGACTCCTTAATCCTGAGCAGATAATACATCAAAGTTCTGCGTACATTTAACGTATGGAACAGTGCTTCCCCTGGACTGGCACACTCGGGAAAATAAACAGGAAGGTGGATAGACTGATTTAGTGGAAACTCAGAAACCACCTTAGGAAGAAAAGTACAGTTACGCTCTTGCAGTAGGTAATAACCAATTGGACTAGAGTCGCCAGGCACTAGGACCACACAGAAAACTCTAGCTAGCAGTGTCTGGTGGGGGACCACCCACCTGACATCACATGAAAGATGTCAGCATGATGCTATATAGTGGGCAGTCCCCACACCCACCCTCCAGTTCTCCTGCTGGAGACCTAAGCAGGTGTAACAGGAGAAAGGAGTGAGCTCCTGGAGCCAAAGAAAAGGCTAAAAAGAAGTAGCCATAGAAGCAGGGGGAAGGTGGGAGGGAAAAAGGTACCTAATGCAAGAGCCTCTCTCGAAGATCTACTGTTACAGTAAGTTGTGTCATAACTGTACCATCTTACTTCAAGAGGGCTCTTGCAGTAAATAATAACCAACAGGACTGAGTCCCAAGCAGTGGAAGTCAGACAAAGACTGAGAAACATGGGAGGTAGGAAAGGTCTGCAACAGGTACAGAATTAAGACCAAGGCCCCTACTTTTCAGCGGCACACTGGGACCAAGTTCTGCAGCAAGACTACCATTTGCCGCAGAACTTCTTCGGTGGTGTTTTGTAATTTCTGCGAAAGTTCTGTGGCACCAACGAACTACCACATCAAAGTGTCAGCTTGTCATCCTGACTTCACTTTCATGGCAGTGGTTATACCAATCAGGGTGGGGGCAAGCACAGTAACACTAGTTCAAAAAATAACAAGACTTATATAGATAATTTTATGCCTAAAAAGGCAAAAAAAAATATCTATCCCATAAGGTCCTAGCCTATTACATAAATGAAATACGCAGAGGGGACCCTTATGTGATAAATCAAGTATTTCTATACTCATGCTATCTATATCACTCATGAGGTCCCCACTGTGTATCACTTATATATTTACATATGCTATCTACACCACTCATGAGGTCCCCACTGTGTATCACTTATATATTTATATGCAATCTGTAAGATACATACAAATATATGTGTGTGTGTATGTATGTAGTGAGAGATACTGTGTGTGTGTGTGTGTGTGTATTAGATATATATATATACACACACATTTTTTTTTTTTTTTTTTTTTTAATTTCAATGAAATTGTATCCCCATTCATACAGGTCCCTTGGAAATGGAATAAACAGAATAAAGGAGATATTGCAAAACTATTTTTTCATGCCAACCTGCTTCCCCTGACACACTACATAACACCATCAGGCCATGACATGCATGTGAACCCACTGTGAGATAAAGCTCTCCAGCCCATCACAACATGTCCTCCATGTGACAGAACACTGCACCATACTTTCCCAGGCTCAGAGCAGTGAAATGTTCCCCCAATCCTTGTGCTGCCCAGCCAGCTGCCAGAGCTCATCTCTGAACCGGAGTTGCCGGCACAGGAACACAACATGCTACCCTCTGACCAAACAGCTAGCCCCACGCACAACATCTCTCCATAACTTTTAGGTGATTCTATCAACCAATGACAACGTGTAATCAATAACCCTGGCAAAAATGTCTACAGTGTAATTATTTATTTAAGAGGTCTATTCTTTCAACAGGTCTACACATTATTACATACCACTTTTCTGGGCATAATTTTCTTAAAAATTACTGGTGAATTCATTTACCATTTATTCATTTCAGATGGCATCTCTATACCTTAAAGACAAAAATAAGTTTGTACAAAGTAAGGTATGGACTTAAGAGTCTTGTTTAAGGTTTTGTTCAAGTTGGCTGTAGTGTAATAACGCAAGACTGAAAATTGTATTAGGTCGTAATGCAGGTTGAGCAAATATCACTGTGCCTGATGTGCTGTGCCACTGCCTCTGGCAGTGAGAGCTGTGGTAGATAAGTGACTATTCATTTTTGTGGCAGAATGCAGCCATTTCATTAGCTAATGTATAATGTTATAGAATTAACAACAACATCACATTCTGAGCATACAGGGGTTTTGGATATAAAAAGAGTAGAAGGGAACCAGGTTCTATGGATAAATGGAAATATTAATAAAGAATCACCAAGAACAGTGAATTCTGCAGCACTGCAGAAGTTCTGCAGTAGGTTGCAAGTTCTGCACAAAATTCTGCGGCCGCAGAATTCTAGGGGACTTGATTAAGATAGGAGGCCCTGAAGGACAGCTAGTCCAAAGCCTGCTCTGCGCCTAGGAGTAACGTCCAGAAGGTAATGCTTAGTGAAGGTGTGAGCAGTAGCTGCTACACAAATGTCTGCGGCAGAAACATTTCTGAAACGAGCAGTAGATGCAGCCATGCCTCTGGTTGAGTGCCCTTTAACTTCCCTTGGAAGTGGCATGTTATACTTCTGGTAACAGAACAAAATGCATTTTGCCAACCATTTGGACAAACACTGTTTGGAAACTGCAACACCCTCTCTCTTGGGCACAAAGGAAACAAAAAGCTGATTTGTTTTGCGGACTGATTTAGTCCAGTTCGTATAGTAACACAAAGTTCTGTGCACATTGATAGTGTGCAGAATGGCCTCCCCTTGGTTAGAGTGCTCAGGATAGTACACTGGTAAGTGTATTGTCTGAGTCAAAGCAAACTCAGAAACTATCTTTGGTAGGAACTTAGGATTTGTACGCAGATCCACCCGGTCTCTGAGGAAAATCAAATAAAGTTCCATACACGAGGGCCTGAGGCTCGGAAATCCTTCGAGCAGAAGTAATGGCAACTAAAAACAGTGCTTTCCAAGAAAGATTGCGCAGGTTGCAGCTCGCGGCCTATTCAAAGTGAGGCAAAGTGAGCTTTTCGAGAATAAAATTCAGATCCCACGGAGGAACAGGGTTCCTAACCGGGGGTTTCAGATAGAGAATTCCTTACAGAAAGGTTTTGGAAACCTCCAACTGAGCCAGAGTTTTTTCATCCACTGGAGCATGGTAGGCAGAAATGCTGGACAAATGGACCTTCAGGGAAGAGTAACTAAGGCCAAGGTTGGAGAGGTATAGCAGGTACTCCATGACCTGTGAGACTGGGCAAGAGAAAGGGTTCCAACCTTTGGATGTTGCCCAAATGGAGAACCTCTTCCATTTCATAGCATATTTGGTTCTTGTGGATGGCTTTGGGCCTCTGCAAGAACCTGTGCAACTCTGGAAGAGACTCCAAAGCATGCAGCAGTTATGTCAGCAGATGCCACACATGAAGGTGAAGGGACTTGAGACCTGGATGTAGTAGCTTGCCCTGATCCTGGGTCTGCAGGTCCTGGCAGAGGGGTAGCGGTACCAGAAGCTCCACTAACAACTGCTGGAGCAGAGGGAACCAAATTTAGCGAGGCCAATGAGGGGCAATCAGAATCACGTGAGCCCCTTCTGTCTGTAGCTTCAGTAGTACCCTCTGCAGATGTGGGAAGGGAGGGAAGGTGTACAAGAACCCCCCTGTCCAGGATAGAGACAGCTCGTCGCCCCAGAAAACACCAGGCCTGGGAACGAGCGAGCAGAAACTGGGTTTTGTTGGGTTTGGGTAGTTTTGTTTTGGATGGGGAGGCGAACAGATCTAGTTCTGGAAAACCCCAAAGATCGAATAGATCCTCAACTACCAATTGTCTCAGTTCCCACTCATGTGCCCTTGCCTGAGTGCGGCTGAGACTGTCCGTCAGGATGTTGTGAACTCCTGGGATGTGTACTGCCATCATCTGGAAGCTGTGCTGTACTGCCAAATACCACACTTGCATTGCTTCCCTGCAAAGGGGATACGATCATGTGCCTCCCTGCTTGTTCAGGCACCACACCACACTCATATTTTCCATCTGGACAAGGAGTGTGCCTGAGCGGCTGAAGGGCCCGAAGGGTGTACAGCACAGTACGCATCTCTAACACAGTGACGTGCAGAGAGAACTCCCACTGAGACCAGAATCCCTGAGTCCTGTGATCCCCCAGATTAGCGCCCCAGCCCTGGATAGAAGCATCAGTTGTCAGGGTATGGGTAGGGGAGGGAGACTAGAAAGGAGCACCTCAACAGAGACTGCTCAATTCCTGCCACCATAGGAGGTCCCAAAGCATAGAGTTGGATACCAGGATTCTGTGATCTATGTCGTCTGGTCTCTGGTCCCACTGTACTCTCAGTGTCCACTGTGTAATTCACATGTGGAGCCTGGCTAGAGGAACAGTGGGAATAGCTGTGGCCATGATACCCAGTAGGCGTAAGACGTACCGGCCTATGGTCCACTGGCTGGCTGCCACTTGGTTGGCCTGTTGTCGCAAGGTCTCCACCTTGCCCAAGGGGAGGAAGGCCCGACCCTGAACAGTACCCAGCACTGCCCCAAGAAACTGGAGGTGCTGCGAAGGAATAAGGTGGGACTTGGGATAATTCACTGTAATTCCCACCTGCCAAAAAAGATCCAGGGTGATGGACAAAGAGGCTACCAGACTGTCACTCGATGGTGCCAACAGAAGCCAGTTATCAAGGTACGGGAACACATACAGGCCCTGGTGGAGTACATGCACTGACACCACCTCTAGGCACTTGGTGAACACCCTGGGAGCTGAGGAAAGGCCAAAGCGGAGCACCTTGAACTGAAAATGTTCCCCTGAAAAGGAAACAAGAGGAAGCAGCGGTGGGAGGGAAAGATTGGAATATGTAAGCAATAAGACATGACGGGCTGTGCATTACGGTGTGATAACCGCACTCCTAGGGGCTTGGTTAGGCACAAGACCGAAGGCCGAGTGCCGGTCGTCCCTAGGAGTGCAGTTATCACACCATAATGCACAACCCCAGAGTGTCTTATTGCGCTTATAAAATGGCCCTTTATTTTTAGAAGTAGTTTTTTTATTTTGAAACACATTTTTTAATAAGTAAAAATGTAAGTGAATCTGTGCTTTTAACATAGTCCTTCTGCCTACTGGTGCTAGATTAAAGTAGTGTTATACAGTGTGTGCCTCCCTGCCCACTTAAGCTTCATATTCCCCTGCCAGCTACAACAATTCACAAATGCTGTTTTCCTCATTCTAAGTATGACACATATCCCCCCCTACTTCATTTCATTCTCCTCACTCTGTAGACAAAACAAAAAGGAAGCCATAACAGACTTTTCAGTTCCCTGATGCTACAAGCATGAGTGTGGTTCAAAACTGCCACACTCACTGACAGCATCATGAACTGCTCGCTCTGTCCTAAAAGCTACACAGCAGGGTGAGTTATTTACCACCTTTTCCCTTTGTTTATATAGTATTATTGCTTACTTTCTTCATTCTGTGTTTTTTTCTCTGTGTTGCCCCATATTCAAGAAATGGAATGTTTACCATGGAATACAGGGATTCAAAATTCTGCTCAGTTCCACTAGCAGAATGTTACTCTTCTAAGCAAGCAATAATACCTGACAGGGTGGGCGGTATTGGGCAATACCGGACTGCCCAGGGGCGTAATGAGGCCCGATGCCGCAGGCGGAGGACCTTATAGCTCCTGGAAGGTCCGGTATTGCCCATACTGCCCACCCTGGAGGGTATTATTGCTCTTAGAAAATGGGCTACAACAAGTGCCATTTTTTATAGGATTAGAAAACAAAATCCTAATCTATAAAGAATGACTACAAGTGTATTTTTTTCCTTTTATTTGATAAAGTAGTCGCTGTATCTACTGTATTAGCCAGTAGAGGGATGTGTAGTAGCTGCTTGTATATTTTTCTGGTCGTACCATTCCCCCAAACGCACGCACGCACGCACGCACGCACGCACACACACACACACACACACACACACAATAACACTTTAGATCGGTTCGCAAGTAAGGAAGTGATACGATGTTTTCTTTATACGCTTGTTTTGGGGTTTTAAGGCAGAGATGTTGTGGACCAGGACAGCTTTGTTGCCCTTGGTTGAAGGATTGGCATGTAAGTGTGGCTGCCACTGCGGCGAGAGGTTAGCATGATGCAGCTGTTTACTTACAGCAAAAGATTTTACATCTCAGACTGCCAAATGATTCCAGCATTAGGGAACAGTGGGGGGAATGGTTTTAGAAGGGGAGAGATTGCTACAGAGAGTGAGAGTGCAGCTGGGAGAGTGCTGTCTTGTAAATGATTGTGGCTCGGCTGTGAGAAATCATTTATTGTGTTCTGGACTGGAATTCTGAATCGGGCGAGCATTGTAGCAGTTGGTTGAAGGATTGGCAAGAATTTTTTTTTTTATTTAAATCTCAAAGTGACAGCCGGACAACAACAGAGTTAGTGGACAGTGGGGACAGTTTTAGAAGGGGAGAGATTGGTAGAGAGCGCGAGAGTGCAGTCGGGAGAGTGCTGCTGTCTTTGTAAATGACTGTGGCTGTGAGGAAAAATAAATTGTGGATTGTGTTTCTTTATTTCTTTCTTTTTTTACATGAACAACAGCCAGCTTTGAGAGGACAGGGTAGGAACTGTACCAAGTAACTATGGAGCTTTGGGGAGACCTTCTCTCTCGCTAAGGCGAGACAAAAAAATGGTGGCGATTTTAAATTGAAATTACCTGGTTTTAGCCGATTAGGAAGCAGGGTGGGCACTGAGATACTTTACTGGGTGAGGGGCACTATAGGCTGGTACTTTTAATCCCTGAACATCTATTGAATGTTAATGTGCCCCCCAAGGGGTACTAGCCAATCAGATGCCAGGAAATAAAAAGCCCATTTTCTAACATACTGTATACACACACACACAAAGGCCCTTTCTAAAGAGACAGACTCAATTATCTCACTGTCAGGGAAAGCAGAAGAGATCTCCCTGATGAGCATGGTAAAAATAGAAGGGGGATTTTTCACTGACAGCAAAAAAACAGTTGTAATGAAAACTATAAATAATACTTATTGTTTCTAATTTGTTTATGTGTGTAAAGAGAGAAGGATGATCAAGGGAAAAACATTTAATTAATTTGTTTATTTTGTCGGCCCATCGGCGCAGCAGTTGGATTTCCGTCTGCGACGCTGGCGACCCGGGTTCGGGAACAGACTCGGGTCGCCGGAGGGCCGGCCGGGGGGAGAAGGATGGAGCGTCCGGGGACAGCTCTCCTTCTCCGGGGAGAGGGTGAGGATGCGCACCAGCGCATGCTGACTCCTGGTGGAGGCTGGGAGCATAGCAGTGACGCCTGGTCCGAAGCTCAAAGGGGAGTGACAGACGTCGGCGTATGCCTTGACGTCAGGACGTCACTCCCCATAGAAAACCAGGAAAATACTTCCTGGCTGGCCGGATGACGGTCTCTCTGTCCTCCGCTGCCGCCAATCCCATGACCGGCACGCCTCAGCAGTACCCTGGGCCAATGGTAAAGTGCGCTGGCCACCCCACCGGTGCCTTCCCCCTCACAGGAGGAGGACCCGCCCGGTGAAGGGTTACGCTGGGTTACCCGGGGGGACTGCCATATGAGGTGATAGCCAGTATGAGAGTCAGGGCAGGCAGTCAGGAGGGGCATTAGAGACCCGAAGGAGTGGGCAGTCAGGGAGAAGGGGAAGCACAAAAAAAAAAAAAACATTTGTTTCTTTTTTTATTTAAGATAGTTTCATTTTTAGGGCCCAGTTAAAGGTTTTTACAGTGTAAAGGTAACAGCCATGTTTGTGATGGAAAATCAGTTCTGGATCAGTGTGACAAGGCAGCAGGTAAAGCAAATAGGATGCTGGGATGCATAGGCAGGGGCATCACCAGCAGGAAAAGGGAGGTCATAATTCCACTATACAAGACACTAGTGAGGCCCCACCTGGAGTACAGGGTACAGTTCTGGAGACCTTACCTACGTAAGGACATAGACAGGGTAGAGAAGATTCAGAGGAGGGCAACAAAGATGGTGCATGGATTGCATCACAAGTCCTATGAGGACAGGTTGAGGAACTGAACATGTACTCCCTGGAGGAGAGGAGGGAGAGAGGGGATATGATAGAGACATACAAGTATCTTACAGGGAGGAACAGGGTGCAGGAATACACTATTTTTAAGTGAAAAAGATGTTCCAGGACTAGATGGCATGGGATGAAGTTGGAGGGAGGACGATTCAGAGGAAACGTGAGGAAGAATTTCTTCACATAACAGGTGGTGGACAAGTGGGAACACCCTGCCAGAGGAAGTGGTGGGGGCTGAAACAATCACGGGATTTAAGAATGCATGGGATAGACATAAAGGAATTCTGGAGGTCGGGGTAAGGGGAAACAGACTTCTAGGAAAACATAAACTGAACTTACAAGCTCAAATGGGCAGACTGGGTGGGCCATAGGCCCTTTTCTGCCGACACTGTCTATGTATCTATGGAGACTGATGGAAGACAGTTCTGGTTGTAGGACAACTGATTTGCTTGTCGTGTGATGTGGTTTAGGATCAGGATAACTGTGCGTATATAGAGTCTTAATGTACAGTCAGCTGATGTCTCTTGGCCAATGAGATTTCTAGATTTTCTCATGCCATTTTATAAGCAGGTATGCATCCTGCATATCCAGGGCACAGAGGCAATGTCCCTGGTGAAGGAGGGGCAACAGACCCCGCAGGGTCAGCGTGCAAAATCTTTTGTGCTATACGTACAGATTGAGCGTGCTGAGATCCAGGATCAGACGGAGGTCCCCCCATCTTTTTGGGGACCAGAAAGAAGTGGGAACAATACCCCCTTCCCACTTGGTTCCCAGGAACGGGCTCCACGGCAGATTTTTGCAAAAAAGCCTGTATTTCCTCTCTGATGAGAGGAATGTGACCTTTTGGGTAGTGAGAGAAACCCTGATGAAACCAATTTGGTGGAGGTCTTTCTGTGAATTATATGGTGTGGCCTTCAGCAACTAGCTGAAGGACCCACGAGTCTGTGGTGATCGCCTCCCATCCCGCTAGATGTTTGGCAAATCTGCCCCCTGCTGGTTCCTCTGGAGCTGCCGGGGGAAGCTGAGGCCCTGCCGCAAGTCAGGAGGTGAAGGGGGTGGGGCAGCAGCGCCCCAAAAGTCTGCTGTGACATGGCTGGAGGGGTGGCTGGTGCCGAAGGAGCCCAAAGTTTTGTCTGACATCGGGCGGACTGTTGCCTGTTTTGATGCCTTTGCTGGTGACAAAAAGGCTGCTTAGGCTTGGAGCTGGAATGATACATGGACTGGACAGAGCACAAGGCCTTGCCACTGTCCTGTAGCTGTTATGATGTCTTTGACGTCACCCCCAAAGAGAACTGGACCTCAGAAGGGGGCATCCTGAATGGCTACTTGGACATCTTGGGCCAATCCAGATACCCACAGCCAGGACTACTGATGCATGCTAACAGCAGTAGCGATGCTCCAAGTAGAAGTATCTACGGCATCATATGTAGCCCTTAGGGAAGGAAAGAAGGAGATTTCTGCTGTCCTGAATGTTTGGGCAATCTTAGTTTTAGCCTCGGAGTAGGGCAAAGCCTCAAACTCTGACTTAAGCTGACCTAGTATAGATTTCTGGTACACCATCACGTATGCCAGATAATTCGGGGCTCTGAGAGCCAATGTGAAGGATAAATAACCTTTATGTCTAAACAGGTTTATTTGCCTCGACTCCTTGTCAGGAGGGGAGGTGCTCATATACTTTGGCTTAGCTGTACAGTCATGGGCCGCATTAATGACCACAGAGTCCACCTTAGGATGAGAACTGAGGTGTTTGTTGCCCTCGGGGACCCGATATAATCAGTCACCCTACTTGGTGACTGTGGCCATCGATTAAGGCTGCTGCCAAACCATGGAGGCCAAATCCTCATGAGGGCCTATTCATGAAGGAATGAGAAGTGGCGACTGCTCTGGCATGTCTAGATGCTCCGCCAGTCTCTTACATTCCACCCATTCGCCTCTTGAATTTTCCAAAGGATCTTTGTGAAAGAGGGATCCTCCAGGGTGCACTTAGGAGAGTCCTTGGGCTTGGGATCCTAGGGGGAAGGGGTCTCAAAGCCCGAAAAGGAGGAGGCGGAAGAGTCAGAGTCTGAGTCCAATGAAAGGATACTGTCCAAGGACAGAGCCTGCAGAAGAGGGATCTCCTTAGAATAGACCATGAGGCCCCTATCATCGCCTGCTACCGGGGTTGGGTGCAAGGTCTGGCCCAAAGTAGAAGGACGAGATTCCACTGGTGAAAGGGATCTGGGCATAGGTTCCAGTCGGACCAGTGGGGAGGCCATGACCGTCTGGCATCGGTCCAATTCAGAAACCAGCTGGGTCTTGGTCTTGCTCCACCAAGACTGAAGCGCTGCCCTAAAAACCACCTGAGGCGCCGGCCCAGTGGTGCTGAGGGCTGAGGCGCTGGACGCCACACCTCATGCTACGCTGGCGACCCGGGTTCGGGAGTGAACTTGGGCACCAGAGGGTCACCAGGAGTGGGTTGAGGATGAAGTACCCTCATGGTGCTCTCCTCCCCAGGAGACTGGGATGGGACGGCCCGGTGTGCCAGCGACCCCCAGTGGAGACTGGGAGACGCTGCAGCAAGCTGGGCAGCACAAGAAACAGTGTGGCCGACACAGGCAGGATTGCCGTGCACCAGAGAGTCGGGGCATGCCCACGCAGGGTGGAGGGGGTCTACGTGCGCAGAACAACGAAAACACCGGCTTTGTGAGACAGGCGACAGCACCTGTCCCCCATGCCCTCCGCCGGGTTCTCCTCGGCTAGCCTTCCAGTTCCTCCACCCAGGCCCCACCTGCAGCCACAGTCTGACTTACAAGTGAGCCCAAGAGGCGAGGGCGACCCTCCCCAGGTGGGTGAAACCGGGGGGTGCTGGCTGGGGGGGGGGCACAGACTGAGGGATCCACAGGCAGGCAGAAAAAAGGACATGATACCTGACAGAGGTCTCACGAGCCACGACCGGAAGGAACTAGAGTTAAAAAAAAAAAAAAAGGTCCACCTGAGGCTGAGGAGATGGCAGAGGGGGCGGAGGAGGCTGGTACACAGGTGGGTAGTCTGGAAAGTGATAACCCAGTGTCAAATAACCAGGCGTCTGGCAATGAGAGTCTGGAGTACCATAGCTGGGCATGGGATAGCCTGGTGTCGGATACCCCAGCGTGGAGTATCCTGGCATCTGGTACCCTGGTGGCAGATATCCTGGAGAGACGTAGTGAGGCAAAAGGAAGCCTGGCATCGGAAGGCCAGACAAAGGCCCTGACGGCGGAGCCAAGGGTCCTGATAGAGGCTCTGATGGCGGATAACCAGGCGAAGGCCCCGATGGAAGGGCAGACGGACCTGATGGGGGCCATGACGGAGGGTAAGAAGGGCCCACTGGAGGAATTTCTTGCATTGGCCCCGAAGGGGCGGAGGGTCCCACCAGGGTCTGGCGTGTGGCAACGGGCCCAGATGTGGAGTCTGCAGCGCAGGAGACCTCGGCTCCCAAGGGAGGTTGGGTGTTCCAGCTCTGGCACCTGGGTCGTGTTGGGAAGATGCTCCTTCAAACCGCTCAGGAAGATCAGGTGCTTGTGAGGCTCCAGCAAAGGAGGTGGGGAAGGAGGAGCCAGAGAGGGAGAACCCTCTGGGGAAGGCTGCGGCTGAAGCTGAAGCGGCAGCGGGCGTTGATCCGGTTGATCAATGTCAGGCCTGTTATGGGGGCCCGATGAAAGCACCGTGGCTGGGCGGATGCCAGAGGGGCTGGCATGCAGCTTATCAGCCTGGGGGGTGGTCATCAGAGGAGCTGACGACTGACTTACCAGCCACACCACCAGACTAGACCCGGGGGTTTTGAGGTGCCTAAGAGTGGCGGAGTTCTCCAGAATTCCAGAGACGCCCACCTGAACCGCAACCAGCTCAGGCGGGGGTTGGGGGGGGGGACCAGGGCTGCTCCATGAAGAAAGAAGCAGACTTGGCCGGTGGATAGTTACCCACGTTAACAGGAGGCTGCTTGGCGTCCGCAGCTCCCGAAGGAGGCTGTGGGCGGGAAGGAGACCTATCATGGTCCTGGTGCTTCTCCTTGTCCTTCTTCTTCTTGTGGGAGTTGGAAGAACCCCCTGCCCCAGTGAGGAAGACAATCCCTGCAGCTTCCACAGCACCTTCTCCATGGAAGCCATCTTCAGTTTAAGAACATGGGCTTCCAGGGCCTGTTGATGGTGTTTCCTTGTGACCTGGTTGAAATTCTGGCAGGCCTCACAGTCCTCGGTCTTGTGCTTGGGTCCTAGGCAGAAAAGACAGAGGGAATGGCCGTCCTTGTGAGTGAGCTGTGTGCCGCAGAAATTGCACTGGTTCTTATGCAACTCTGAAGGCATCAGAGAAGACATGCACGAAAAAGATTTACTTTTCTAGAGATATAGAAAATAAAGAAAAAACAGTGAAATACTTATCCGAAAATGGTGTCTGACTGAAGCAGTGTTCTCCGCGAGGTCCGATGTGCAAAGGTCGACGGTGGAGAAGAACTGGAGGGTGGGTGTGGGAACCACCCACTACAGAGCGTCACGCTGACATCTGTCACGTGACGTCGGGTGGGCAGTCCCCGCCAGACACTGCTACCTAGAGTTTTCCGTGTGGCCCTAGCACCTGGCAGCTCTAGTCCAATTGGTTATTATCTACTGCAAGAGCCCTCTCAAAGTAAGATCTGGCCAGCCTGGTGGCGTGAAGGGTTGAGGCACTGGACGCCACTCAATGGACTCAGGCCACCGGGGGTTAGCAGGGGAGGGAAGAGATCGAGCATCCGGTGGACTGCTCTCTCTTCCCGAGGAGGGTCCTGGAGGATGCGCCGCATAGGAGTGGCCCCTGGCGGCAGTTGGAGGTGCACCAGGATTGCAGCGCTATGCAAGTGGGGTGGAACTGCAGCGGGCGGCGGCAGTTACTGCCATGATGCCATTGCATGACCGTGCTCTGAGGGGGCAACCTAAGGAAAAAATCTTCAACCTCGGGGATAGGTGACGGCACCTCGCCTCGTCGAGCCCCACTCCAATGCCGGGCTCCACTCCTCACTGTGAGCAGGGCCGCTCAGCCGACACACTACATTCCCAGATAGAGTGCCCGGGGAGGTTAGGGTGGCCCCACCCAGGGTGCAGAGCCAGGGGGGTCTGTTGAGCTGGGTGGAGGTAAGGAGATGGTGGTTTCAGGCAGGAGGTAGAGCTCACGGGTTCCAAGGCTGCCTGAGAGAGTTCCCAGAGTGTCGGTGAACAAATAAAGTTCACAAAAAAAAAGTACGATCTTAGATCAAAGATACTCTGTCTTCGTGAAAAATCAAATAAGGCTCCTCACACCAGAGGGTCCGAAGCTCTAAAATTCTTCGAGTGGAAGTAATGATAACTAAGAAGAGCGCTTTCCAAGAGAGATAGCTCAAATCGCAAGTTGTGATTGGTTCAAAAGGAGACGGTCACCTTTCCAAAATAAAATTCAAGTCCTAAGCCGGGACAGGGTTACTGATTAGGGGTTTCAGATGCAGGATACCCCTAAGAAAGGTGCGGGAGACATCCAGCTGAGCAATAGTGCGGTCACCCACGGGCTCATAGAAAGCTGAAATGGACGAGAGGTGGACCTTGAGGGAGGAATACTGGAGACCTGAGTCAAAAAAAATCAGGTAGTCCAGGACGTGCTTCACATGACAGGTGAAAGGGTCAAGGGAATGCCGGGCAGCCCAGATGGTGAACCGCTTCCACTTCATGACATAAGTGGTATGGGTGGAAGGCTTGCAGGCAGCCACTAGGACATCCACTACCCTATTAGAGACCCCAAACCTAGCAATGGCTACGTCCTCAGGAGCCACGCATGCAGATAGAGGGACCTGAGGTTTGGATGGACCAGAGTCTACTGATTCTAGGTCAGCAGACTCCTGCAGAGAGGCAGAAGAACCACAGGGTCCTTCGCCAGCTGCTGAAGCAGAGGGAACCTCATCTGGCTTGGTCAGAAAGGAGCTACCAAGATCATACTGGCCACTTTGATTTGTAGCTTGAGCAGGACCCTCTGTATTAGTGGAAATGGAGGGAATGCATACAGAAACCTCCCATTCCGAGAGTGGAACAACGCATCTTTTCAGAAAACTCCAGGCCCTGGATCTAGCAAGCAGATATTGGGCAGTTTTGTGTTGTGTGGGGATGCAAAAAGTTCCAACTCTGGATGACCTCATTTGTTGAATGGATCTGCAATGGATGAGAGAAGCTCCCATTCGTGCATGCTGGACTGAGTCCTGCTGAGACTGTCCACCAGGGTGTTTAGAGCACCTGGCATATGAACTGCAAAGAGTGAGACTGTGCTCCAGAGCCCTGTACCACACTCACATTGCCTCGCTGCAAAGGAGTGAGTCCTGCCCTGTTTGTTGATGTAGTAGACTACGCTCAAAATGTCTGACTGCACCAACAGCTGGCCTGGAGCAAGGTGCTTCTGAAAGGCCTGAATGGCACACAGTACTGCTCTCATCTCCAGGACACTGATATGCAGGGCAGTCTCCCACTGATACTAGGATCCCTGAGTTTGGAAGGGACCCAGGTGAGCTCCCCAGCCCAGGCCAGAAGCATCTGTGGTTAGGATCTGATTCAGTGATGAAAGCTGGAAAGGGACCCCTTGAAGAAGATTAGAGGGGGTCCATCCACCATTAGAGTACCTTGCGTACTGGGGAGGAGATGAAGACTAGCTGCGCCAGCTCGTCCGTGCGCTGGTCCCACTGCACCGAGGGTCCACTGGAGGGTGTGCATATGAAGTCTAACTAGGGGTACGGTAGGAATGGCTATGGCCATGAGTCCCAGCAGTCAAAGGTATTGCCTGGCAGGGATGTGGTGCCTCTGAGCGACCTCCTGAGCTGGAGGCCTTCCCCCTGTCTGAAGTCCAGAACCACCCCAATGAACTGCAGCCTTTGGGATGTGACTAGTACAGATTTGGGCAGACTGACTGTTACACTCAGAGACTGAAAGAGCTGGAGAGTATGTTCCAGGGTTAACAACAGTTGTTCCCTGGACAGGGCCTTGAGAAGCCAGTCATCCAGGTATGGGAAGGCATACAGCACCTCCCTCCTGAAGGCTGCTGTGACCACTGCTAAGCACTTGGTAAAGACATGCGGCACAGAAGACAAGCCAAAGGGCAAAACCTTGAACGGGTAGTGTTTTCCCTGAAAGGCAAAGTGGAGAAACCTCCTGTGAGGAGAGAAGACTGCAATGTGCAGGTAGGCATCCTGCATGTCCAGAGCACAGCAGAGCCAATCCCCGGTCTTCAGCAGGGGCAAGAGGCCTGGCAAAGTCATCATCTAGAAATGTCTGTACTAGACAAAGAGATTGAGGTCTTTCACGTCCAAAATTGGCTGCGGGTCTCCAGTCTTCTTGGGGACCAGGAAAAACCAGGAAAAGAACCCCTGGTTTCTCTGCCGCTTTGGCACCCATTCTATTGCATGCTTGCACAGAAGAGACTGTACTTCCTTCTGAAGAACAGACAGATGGGCCGGGGGTAATCTGAGGGAGGTGGGGGGGGGTCTGAAGGCTGCTGAATGAGCTCCAGGGTATGACCGCACTCTATGATCTACAGGATCCAGGAATCTGAAGTTACGGTTCCCCACTGATTCAAATGGAGGGAGAACCGACCTCCGACTGCCACCTCCTGGGCCTGGAACAGAGATGGGGGGGGTCTGGCAAGGAGTCAAGATGAGGCAGGCCCAGAGGAGGATGCTGGACCCTCTGTTCTGGGATACTTAGCTACCACTCCAGAATGGGAGGAGGCAGGTAAGGAGGGCTGGGCCCTACATTTACCCCAGGGGTGAGAGCCCAAGCCTGGTCTATTAGCTTGTCTATGAAAAGTACACTGCCCTTGACCACACTGCTGAGTATGGTAGATGGAGTAGATGGACTGAAGTACCATGCCAGAGGCCTTCAGATGATTAATGAGCTCCTGGACATCTGGACCGAAAAGTCTGGTGCCATTAAAAGGGGCATTCAGCACCTTATTTGCACATCAGCAGCAAAACCAGAGACTCTGAGCCATGAGTGCCTACAGAGGCAAATGCCAGTGGCAGCCGCTCTGCCAACTTTATCAGATAAGTCGTAGATGGCTCTTAGGAGACACTTATCAACATCCTCAGCAGTTTGGAAGCACTGAAGCAACTACTGTTTCTGGGTCCATCAGGAAGGGCTTGGGCAGCATCCTTGACCTTCCTCCAGTTGGTGTTCTAGAACTTAACCATGTGAAGCATAGAAACATAGACTTTGACAGCAGATAAGGACCGCCTGGCCCACCCAGTGGGACAAGTAGTTGGCAATCCTCAAACCTAGTGTAGAGAAAGCATACACCCTTTTGCCACAGAAAGTATTTTTTCCACAGAGAGGGTGGTGGACGCATGGAACAGCCTTCCTGAGGAGGTTGTGGGGTCTAAAAAGTGTGGGAGAATTCAAGAATGCATGGGACAGACATAAGGCAATCTTTGTGGGGGATAGGAAGAAATAGGCTGTTGCTTATATAGGATCTGCAGCTTATCCTCTAGGTAGGGAAATGGGCAGACTAGGTGGGCCAAGCAGTCCTTATCTGCCGACAAAGTCTATGTTTCTGTGTTTCTATGCCCGAGATCAATCCTCAAAGACTCCTTGTCCAGACGCAGGAAAATTGCAGTTACACATAAGAACTTAACCATAACAGTAGATCTTTGAGAGAGGTTCCTGCAGTAGGTCTTCACATATAGGACTGTGTCCCCTGGCGTCAGGTTCCAACGGCAAACTTGTAGCTAGCAATCATCAGCAGGGACCGCCCCCGACGTCAGGCAGACTATAAAAAGGGGCAGTCCTATGCCCGCCCCCCCAGTTCTTTTCCACCGGAGACCTAAAGAAAGGGAAGTAGAAAGGAAGGAGTGATAACTCCTAGAACCATGCTTCCTATCTAGACCCAAGGGCTAGGCAGGATGAAAAATAAAGGAAACATTCCAGGAGCTGGGGGAAGGTGGTTGGGAAACTAGACCTACTGCAGGAACCTCTCTCGAAGATCTACTGTTACGGTAAGTTCTTACGTAACTGCAATATCTTATTTCGAGAGGGTTCCTGCAGTAGGTCTTCACATATAGAACTGACTACCCAGCAGTCCAAAAGAAAAATTCGGAGATAAAGTTCCGGGAGGAGGAACTGTTTGCCAAACGGAGTGCTGTCTTAGGACAAAAGACCTTGCAGGACCGCAAGGCCGAAACCAGTCCTGCGCCTAGAGGCAATGTCCAGACTGTAATGCATAGTGAAGGTGTGGACAGACAACCAAGTGGCCACTGCACAAATCTCTGCCATGGACATATTCCTGAAAAAGGCAGTAGAGGTAGCAACATTCTGAGTGGAGTGACCTTTAACCACCCCTGGAAGGGACTTTCCATGTTTTTGATAAGTGAAGTGGATGCAGTTAGCCAACCACCTAGATATAGTTGGTTTTGAAATGGCCTTACCCTGGCACTGGGGGGCAAAGGCCACAAAGAGCTGATTGGACTTACAGACCTCTTTAGTCCAGTTTGTGTAATACCTCAAGATCCGTTGCACATCGAAGGTGTGCAAAAGATATTCCCCCCAGTTAGAATGCTGAGGATAATAGACCGGCAATTCCACACTCTGATTAAGAGTGGTTTCCGAAACCACCTTTGGAAGAAAGGATGGGTTAGTCCTAAGGACTGCTCTGTCCCTATGAAAAAACAAACAGGGTTCCTTGCAGACAAATGCCTGAAGTTCTGAGACCCGTCTGGCCAAAGTGACAGCAATTAAAAACAAAGTCTTCCAGGAAAGGAAGCGCATGTCACAATTTGAAGCCAGTTCAAAGGGGGGCAAGGTAAGTTTTTCTAACATAAAATTAAGATCCTAGGGAGGACATGGGTTCCGGACTGGAGGTTTTAAATGGAGGATACCTTTCAAAAAGGTTTTGGCGACCTCCAGTTGAGCCAGAGTTTGGCCCTCCACTGGGAGGTGGTAGGCCGACACCGCAGAGAGATGGACCTTGATGGAGGAATAACTAAGGCCCGTCTCCGATAAATGCACGAGGTACTCTAACACCTGGGCAGCCGAGCAGAAAAAGGGATCCAAGCTCATGGCTATGGCCCAGATCGAAAATCTTTTCCACTTCATGGCATAGGTGGATCTGGTAGGTGGTTTTCTGGCTTCCACCAAGATATGAGCAACCTGGGAGGAGACTCCGTAGCGGGAAGCCACTGTGTCCACAGGTGCCATGCATGAAGGTGGAGTGATTGAAGACTCAGATGTTCCAGGGTGCCCTGCTCCTGTGTCCAAAGGTCCTGAGACAATGGCAGGAGTATTGGAGGTTCTAGCACCAGCTGTTGCAACAGTGGGAACCAAATCTAACGGGGCCACAGAGCAGCGCTCAAAATCAAGTGTGCTCCTTCCGCCTGAAGTTTCAACAGAATCTTCTGAATGAGAGGAAAGGGAGGAAAAGCATATAGAAACCTCCCTGTCCAAGAGAGAGAGAGAGAGAGAGAGAGAAGTGCGTAAAAGCACCCCACCCAGGAACAAGTGAGCAAAAGCTGAGTAGTTCTGTGTTGAATGGGGAGGCAAATAGATCTACTTCCAGCCAACCCATCGAAGAAAAAGGTCTTCAACCATTTCCTGCTTTAACTCCCTCTCGTAAGCCCTGGCCACTGATCGACTGAGACTGTCAGACAGGATGTTGCTTACGTCTGGGACGTGGACTGCTGTCAGGAAAAGGCCGTGCTGAATCGCCCAATACCAAATTCTAATTGCTTCCCTGCAGAGAGGGTACGAGCGAGTTCCTCCCTGTTTGTTGATATACCAGACTGTGGACATGTCTTCCATCTGGATGAGAAGTGGTCCCAGTAGAAGAAGTGACTGGAACGCCTGGAGAGCATAGAGAATGGCCCTTGTCTCCAGAATGTTAATGTGGAGCAGAAGCTCCTGAGTGGGCCTAGACCCTCGTGTCTTGTGGTCCCCCAGATGGGCTCCCCAACTCATGTCCGAAGAGTCAGAGGTGAGGATCTGGGTGAGGGTTGGGTAGTGAAAGGAGCTCCCACTAACAGGTTGGAAAGATCTTGCCACTAGCGAAGATCTTTCTGGAGGCTGCTGGAGATTATGACGCGTTGGTTCATGTTGTCTGTCCTCTAGTCCCATTGCACGCGAAGAGACCACTGGGTGACCCTCATATGTAATCTGGCCAGGGGAACCATACAAATGGCCACTGCCATTAGTCCCAGGAGACAGAGCACAGCGTGTGCTGGGATCCATCGAGCCTAGGCCTCAAGGGTGGCTTGAGAAACCAAAGTCTCGGCTCGATCTAATGGCAGGAAAGCCTTGCTCTGGACTGTGTCTAGTACTGCTCCAATGAATTGGAGGCGCTGAGAGGGTACTAGCTGGAACTTGGGGAAACTGACTGAGATGCCCAGCTGGACAAACAAGTCCAGAGTGAAAGAAAGACTCTTTCTGGCTGTCTGGAGAGGGTGCTGAGAGGAGCCAGTCGTCCAGATACGGGAACATGTAAATGCCCTTGCGCCAAAGAAATGCCGCAACCACAGCTAAGCACTTGGTGAACACCCGGGGAGCTGAGGAAAGGCCAAAGGGTAGTGCTTGGAATTGAAAATGGTTCTCCTGGAAGGAGAAATGAAGGAAGTGGTTGTGGGCCGGGAGGATGGGGATATGTAGCTAAGCATCCTGCATATCCAGGAGCACAGCCATGAGTTTGGTTGGAGCAGGGAAGAAGACCTGATAGGTCAGTATGCAAACCCTTGTACTTGACGAAGAGGTTGAGCATGCAGAGATCCAGGATCAGCCCTCAGATCTCCTGGTCTTTGGTACTAGGAAGAAGTGGAATAAAATCCCTTCATATTCGGGTCTTGAGGGACGGGTTCTATGGCCACTTTTGCAGGAGGGCCTGAGCTCCTGGAAGACTATGGGGATCTGATCCTTGGATAAAAGACCGTCCTACAGGGTGGAGTGCAGAGATCTCTATGAACTCTTATCGGGTGACCTCGATGAATGAGTTGCAGAACCCATAGATCTGTGGTGACGGCCCTCCATCCCACCAGGTGGAGGCCGAACCTCCCTCCTACCAGTTCCTCCTTGACGACTGGAGGTAGCGGGAGGAGGGGGAAGGAGTCAGGACACCGAGGGGAGAGGAGCAGGAGGGGGAGAAGGTGCCCAGCCCACAGAAGCAGACGGGGTACCCAAAATAGAAGTGCTCACTGTTTTTGAGGTGGAAGGCCTTCCTGGCAACGGACTCCTCTCCCGGCGCTTCTCCTTATCTTTCTTCTTCTTCTTTCTAGGGGCCGGCGACAACAACCTTTCTCTTAGCTCCTGAAGCTCCTTTTCCATCGACACCAGCCGTCGGGTAAGAAGTTGGGCCCCGAGGGTCCACTTGCGTTTGGTCCGTGTGGCCTGGTTAAAACCCTGACAAATGGCACACTAATCTGAGTTGTGCTTGGAGCCTAGACACAGAAGGCAGCGGAATGGTTGTCCTTATGTGGGACTTGGGCGCTGCACTTAGACCACTTCTTTTTAGGGTGAGCGAAATACACTCGGTCATAGAAATGAATTAGGAGCGGTTTTGAAGAGAAACTTTGAACAAAGCAGTAGGCGTTTGATCGCTGTTGTGACAGAGAGAGCAGAACAAACTGAGGCGGCGGCGAGAAGAACTGAGGGTGGGCGCGGGACTGCCCCTTTATAGTCAGCTCAGTCGCTCACCTGACGCCGGGGCGTCCCCGATGATGATTGCTAGCTAAGTTTGCTATTGGAACCTGACGCCAGAGGTGCAGTCCGAAATATGAAGACCTACTGCAGGAACCCTCTCGAAGTAAGATCACGAGTTACTATAGGACTTTTTCACAGGTGGGACCTCGTCTTTCTCTGTATGTTCAATTACCGGGCTTCCGTTCCTAAATATGTTTTGTATGCACGTTATAGAGTTTGCAAGTATGCTTAAGGCTGGTTGTTAATGTTTAAATTGTTACACATCTGTCCCTGCATAGTGAATTTAAGATGCCGGCGATGGGTTGTAGAGAAGGCGCTGTAAGTGTTTTGAGTGCCATGTGCACTTGTGTGATACATAGGAGGTCCCTTCCCTGACCATGAGAGCCACCCGGGTAGCTGGGGGAACGTCTCCAATGTGCTTTCCTTCTCAAGGTTTGCTTTCCTACAAGTGACCCTGCCTCTTACAGCCCAGTGTGTTTATGGAGCTGTTTACCACCTCCAATTTCTGATCAAGCAGATGCTCTCAAGCAAAGCTGCTCTACAGATATAGGTGACAAGGTATTGTTTTCTGTTCTCCATGCTTATATTTAAAATAGCATGGAATGAATTTTCCTGCTGTACCGTTTGCTAGTCTCAGGAGTCAGACTGAAAAGCCAAAACTGAGCCACGCATTAAGAGTTTTATGCTGAGAGAAGCTGGACTTATAATTATGGTGGCTATTTATCTTGACTGGGACTGATTTTTGCTTTGGCTGCAATGCAGTTTAATTTGAGGGAAGTATTTCAGTGTATAACTGTTAGCGGTGTTTTACTGCCTAATAACAAATGTGTATCAATGTTTTACTTAGTTACCTTATTGGTGAGCATATTACTATCTGATGTACTGCCATTTCTTTGGATATGTTTTTGCAAGTATCAGCTTTCTTGCAAAATTTAATAAAATACAAATAAAAAAGAAGGGTTATTTAATCTACGAATGGTTTCCGAACCAGATAGCCCTGACCTCAATTTTGCAGAGATGGGGAGTACCAGAAAAGAACAGTTATGTAAGAGCTTGCCGTAACAGTAGATCCAGAGAATTTCTTTCACCAGGTCATACCTTTGGAACTTGGAAAGGTAGCAGTGTGATGTCAGTGCTAAGACCACATGGAAATTGTTGCCAGCAGTCAGCCAGGGGGCCGCCCACAATGATGTCATGTGTCCAGCATCCATATAAGGCATAGGCAGCTCCCTCTCTCCTCAGTTCCCTATCAGAGATTATAAATGGAGGGCTGTTGTCCGGGGAACTAGGAGATCTTACTTGAAACAGCTCTTGCAGCAGGTTACACCATTAGGACTGAAGCGGCCGGGTCAGGATACCTGGAATTCTTCTAGCTAGCTATCTTCCAGCGGGGACGCCCGACGTCGGTCCTTGACGTCGGGTCCACCGACGTCAGGCATAGTACATAAGGGCGGTCCACCAGATTCCCCAGTTCTTTCCCTGCTCGACTTACATGTCCCGACCCTTCGGCTCGTTTAGCTCGCGACGCTTCGGTTAAGTTCTTCCTCGGGAAAAAGTTGTTTTCGGCTCTTTTGCTGTCTGATGTCCTCTCAACCTCCATTGAAGGCCATCCTTGATGCGCCTGTGAAGCAAATCCCATTTAAGGATCCGCGATCGGCCTCGTCCGGTGCCTGGGCCCAGACCACGACACCGGTCCTGCTCTTTTGCCAGGGTTCAATAGCGGACCGGATCCGTCGCCAGAAAGCCCTTCAGGCATTCCTGCTCGAAGAAAATCAGGGCCATGGGCGCAGCCTCCAGGGGAATCCTCAGAGAAGGCCCGGAGACACCCCGAGAAGCACAGGGAGAGAGTAAGATCCAAGTCCCCGTCTAGGGCCTCCGACTCCCGTAGCTCTGGCTCCCAGTCTGACCGCTCTCCTTCCCGGGCCCGTTCTCAGCCTCCCACCGCAGCGGTGAAGACTCCTTCGGGCTCCTCTTCTGCCTCACAGGCCAAGACCTCCAGGCCTTCCTCATCTTCCTCTTTTAAGGCCCTGGCTAGGTCGGGGGACCGTCATCACCACCACAAGTCGGGTTCCCACCGTTCTGAACCCGATGTCAGGTCTGCCTCCTTGCCTTCTCCTCCCCAGAGGAAGACCAAAGAGCTTACCTCCTTGAAGAAGTCATCAGCCCCGGGCGCGGCCATCGATGCCGGCCCCTCCTAGGTCCAGGGAACCGTCGGCCGCCCAGGCCGCCCGTCTCGATCAGGCCTACATCTTCTCGGTCGTCGGCCGGGGGACCCGGCGATCGTACCCATCGAAGAGGACCCCGGCGCCTCCCACAGGCACGCGGTCAGGAGACAGTGCGGAGGAGGGCTGACCCAACCAGGGCACCAGGCAAGGGTGAACGGTCCTGTCACACCCCAAGGAGCCCTCTCCGGAACCTGAGACCCTGGGAGCCCGCCAGAACCCGAAGACCAGCCATTGGCGCCCGGTCTGTCGGCGGGCCTATCCATATCCGAGGTCAATGACTTGTTCACTTACTGGTGGGACACCATAAAAGGATGTGGTTCCCACCCTCCTCCTCCTCCACCTGCGACCCCACGGCCTTGTCCCCCTACTCCATCCGGGCGGCAGGCGAGTACCTTCCCTCAGGGCGGCGGATCCTCCTAGGGAAACCAGACAAAGAGACCTCTGTCCAGATCTTCTTCAGGTCACCCAGCCTAAAAGACCCAGAAGCGCCGCCCATTCGCCTTGACGGAGGACAGGATGGAATTCTCGGAAGGATCCAGATCCCTCTCCAATCCCATCCCTTCTCCGGACCCATATGAACTTCCTAGATCTCCTCGGATGACCCATCGATTCTCAGAGATCATGGCGCATATCCAAGAGAACATGTGGGCTGGGATCTGGAAGAATTAGACCCGAGACTCTCGCCTCACCAGGTATCTTGGCAGAAGATCCTAAGCCTGTGGTGGTACCACCCTTGGTGGACACTTTCGTGGATGTCACCAAGGCAGCGTGGAAGCGTCCACACTCGCTCCCGGCGATGCTGAAGAAAGCTAACCGCCTGTACAAGGCCCCTAGGGAGGACTAGTATCTGGCTTCACATCCTCTGGCCGACTCTCTGGTCATCACAGCCTCTCATGACCAGTCCCAGAGACCACAACATTTGAGCACCCTGCCACCGGACCTGGAGTCCAAACAGCTGGGCCGCTATGGGCAGGCGCACTTATGCTTCCGCTACTTGTGCCATCAGATCCTGAACTACTTAACCCACATGGTACAGTTCCAAAATGCCTTGTGGGAGCAGGGACTGGACCTCAGCGGACAAATTGCCAAACCGGTGAGCAGAAGGAGGAGATGTTGCAACTCCTCCGCATCTGAGGTTGGACGTGGAACCCAGGTGCTGCGAGACAGCGTACGATTCCGCTGGACTCCTCAGCCACAGCAGCAGCTTCAGGCGTATGCCTCGAGACACTCAGGGCTCCGTGTCTCCGAATTCACCCGGACGCCCAGAAGAACATCCTGGATGCCTCTTTTGGCGGAGAAGTTCTTTTGGTGAATCCTCTGAGAAGGTCCTCACCGAACTCAAGAGGCTGGGAAGGCGGTGAGAGCGGTCAGGCAAATATGCCGACCCAGGCTTAGTTCCTTCGTAGGAACCAAAGCCGTTTCGTGGCAGACATAGAGACAGCAGTCCGCACCGGACCACAACAGAGGGCTCCATTTCTGGAGAGCTCAGGAAGAGGTGCCCGCGGGCAAGTCAAGCGCCCAGCCGGCCGGCTCAGCCCGCGGGCCCCTCCGCCGCCACAGCATGACTCCTTCCCGGCCCCTGCCCCTCAAGATCAACGGGACATCAAGGTCGGGGGTCGCATTGCGGACTACCTGCCAGGGTAGCAGTCCATAACCACCGACAGGTGCGTCCTTCAGTTGGTCGAAAGAGGCCACTTTATAGAATTCGCATAGAAGTCACCCTCGGGGCCTCCTCTGCTCTCCCGTTACTCGGGTCAGCACAAATTGCTTATCAGGCAAGAAATACTCACGCTCCTGCAGAAAGGAGCGGTGGTGTATGTTCCAGAGAACCAGATAGGATCCAGATACTATTCCCACTTCTTTCTGGTTCCGAAGAAAACAGGGGACCTCCGTCCAATCTTGGACCTCAGCGACCTAAATACATCGGTCGCCTACAAACGATTTCGCATGGTGACCCTTCAGGGTCTCATTCCCACGCTAAGGCAGGACACCTTCTTAGCATCCCTAGACATGCAGGACGCCTACCTGCATATCCCTGTGGCTCAAGCGCACAGGAGGTTCCTGCGCTTCGAGTATCTCGGCCACCATTTCCAGTTCCGAGCTCTTCCATTCGGACTGTCATCAGCCCCCAGGGTCTTTATCAAGTGCATGGCAGTCGTGGCAGCGTCTTTAAGGAGACAGGGCCACTATGTGTTCCCGTACTTGGACGATTGGCTTCTCATGGCCGCCTCCAGATAGGCATTGTTGCTGGCTATCCAGAGCACCCAGTCTCTGTTCCAGTCTTTGGGAATCCTCATCAATTACGAGAAGTCTCTCCTCGTACCGTCACAGAAGCTGCAGTTCATAGGCGCAGTTCTGGACACCGTCCAAGGGGAAAGCATTTCTTCCCGACGAAAGAGCGGAACGCATCAGATCCCTCATCAGGGACCTCTCGGTGAAGACGACTGCTCCTGCCAGGCTGGTCCTTCGTTTGCTCGGACACATGGCTGCGGCCATTCCAACCATCCCTTTGGCAAGGCTCCACATGCGGGTAACTCAGTGGACGCTCAAGGTGCAATGGGACCAAAGGCAAGACCACATGCAGCAGCCGGTCAGAATCACGAATGCTGTGATTTGAGACTGGCAGTGGTGGCTAGACCCAGGAACACTCTCTGTGGGTGTTCCATTCACAGCGCCGTCCCCGGAGGTGATTCTTTCCACAGACGCCTCAGGGCTGGGGTGGGGAGCACACCTGAACGGGGTGAGGTCCCAGGGAATGTGGACCCCTCAAGGCGCATCTCCACATCAACATTTTGGAGATGAGGGCAGTCCTTTACGCCCTGCAGGCCTTTCAGTCAGAGATCCAGCCGAATACTCTCATGCTTCAAACAGACAATACGGGGTGATGTATTACCTCAACAAACAAGGAGGCGCACACTCTTACCCCCTTTTCAGGGAAGCGATGAGAGTGTGGGATTGGGTAATCCGACACGGCGCGAGCCTGATTGCAGTTCACGTTCCCGGAGTCGACAACACAATCGCAGATGGCCTGAGTCGTTCCCAGGCCAAGGTCCATGAGTGGGAACTTCTTCAAGGGGTAGCAGAGGATCTGTTTCTTCGATGGGGCACCCCAGAACTGGACTTATTCGCTTCCCCATCCAACTCAAAACTGCCCAATTTTTGCTCGCTAGATCCAGGGCCTGGTGTTTTCTGGCAAGACGCGTTGTCCCTCTCCTGGGCGGACAGATTCCTCTACAGCTTCCCTCCCTTCCCGTTGATCCAGAGAGTTCTTCTCAAACTGCGCAGGGAGCATGCAACTATGATCCTGGTAGCCCCATTCTGGCCCAGACAGATCTGGTCCCCCTTGCTAACATAGCTGTCCGGAACCTCCAATCCCGTTGCCTTTCAGCTCCCATCTCTTGTCTCAGGAGGAAGTTCTCTAGTCCACCCGGACTTACGCTCACTGAACCTGCATGCATGGCTCCTAGAGACGTAGCCATTTTGCGACAAGGGGGCTCGCAAGAGGTGGCGGAAGTCCTTTCCGCGGCCAGAAAGCCGGCAACGCATGCGACGTACGCCATGAAATGGCGCCGCTTTTGCTTATGGTCGCAAAGACGCCGCCTTTCCCCTCTAGGATGCCCGGTGAAAGTGGTGCTGGAATACCTGCTTTCCCTATTCCATTCGGGTCTCGCTTACTCCTCTATTAAGGTGCACCTCTGCGCGATTTCTGCTTACCACTTCCCGGTGGGACAGCGCACAGTGGCACAGCTTGATGCCTCTCGAGATTTCCTGAGAGGGGTGTTACACCTTAGGCCACCCATTAAGGATCCGGTTCCTCCATGGGACTTACTCTTTGTCCTGGAACAACTCACGCTTCCCCCCTTTGAACCTGCCGCGGATTGCGAGCTGCGTTTTCTGTCGTGGAAAACGTTATTTTTGGTTGCTGTCACGTCAGCAAGGAGAGTTTCCGAGCTCCACGCTCTCATGTGTAAGGAGCCTTATTTAATTTTCCACCAGGACAGAGTATCTCTGAGGACGAATCCTAAGTTTTTGCCTAAGGTGGTCTCTGCCCTCACTCTCGACCAGGACATCGATCTACCTGTATATTTTCCCAAATATTCCAATAGAGGAGAGGCATTGCTTCACACCCTGGATGTTTACTGCTGTCTACGGTATTACCTGAACAGAATTAAACAGCTTCGCAAGTCGGAGCAACTATTCGTTTCCTTTGCTGAGAGGATGCTGGGCCAACCAGTCTCAAAGCAGTTTCTTTCTCGCTGGCTTGTCCAGTGTATCTCATTTTGCTACGACAGCAAACAGAAGCCCCTCCCGGGTACAGTCCGGGGCCATTCAACAAGGGGGGTGGCTACCTCGTTTGCAGCACTTCGTAACGTCTCCACCTCTGCCATTTGTGCCGCAGCTACTTGGAGCTCTGTGCACACATTCATTAGGCACTATAGCCTGGATATTGCATCACGGCGGAGAGCCGGTTTCAGCCTGGCCGTGCTACAGGGTCTCCTGTCCTAGAGTCAGGACTTGTCAAAGATCTTTCCTAGTTTCCTCCTCCCAGAATGCTTACAGGCGCTATTGCTTGGAAATCAGTCCTAATGGTGTAACCTGCTGCAAGAGCTGTTTCTCAGTAAGATAGTACAGTTATGCAAGAACTTACCGTAACAGTAGATCTTGAGAACAGCTCTTGCAACAAATACTACATACCATTCCCCTTGGAGGCATGCCTACTGAGCCTTGGGCAGGGGCTTCGCCCTTTGTCTTTTGATGATGGATCCTCGGTCTCCCATTCTGATGTCATTCTGTGGCAGGGTCTCCCGAGCGGAGAACTGGGGGAATCTGGGCGGGACCGCCCCTTATGTGCCAGCCTGACGTCGGGGGCGGGACCGATGTCGGGGGCAGTCCCCCACTGAAGATAGCTAGCTAGAAGAATTCTGTGGGGTCCTGACACCTGCCGGCTTCAGTCCTAATGGTGTAACCTGCTGCAAGAGCTGTTCTCGAAGATCTACTGTTACGGTAAGTTCTTACGTAACTGTACTGTCATGCCAGAACTCCTGCTACCAGACAACACTGGGTGCTGTGGAAAGCAGCTATGGAATGAAGAAGAGCATAGAAACCACAGTCTGAGCCCATACAGGAGAAGGAGGTTAGGACGGCATGACCTGATGAAAGAGATTCTCTCGAAGATAGTACAGTTATGTAAGAACTTACCGTAACAGTAGATCTTCAAGAGAAACTCTTGCAGCAGGTAACACCATTAGGACAATAGCCGGCAAGCGACAGGACCCCATGGCAGACTTCTAGTCAGCAGTCTATGCTCCCAGTTCTTTTTGCCAGAAACTCCAGCATCAGGATGGAAAAGGATCCGAACCAGGGAACCAAAGCCAATATTTTACAGAGCAAATGTAACAGTTGATCTAAGTCGTATGCAGCAGATACCCTCTAGGGGGAAGGAGGGCGGGAAATGTACCTGCTGCAAGAGCTTCTCTTAAAGATCTACTGGTATGGCAAGTTCTTTTGTAACTGTATTATCTTACTTCGAGAGTCAGCTCTTGCAGCAGGTAACACCATTAGGTCTGATTCCCAAGCAGTAGAAAAGGAAATTATGTCATGGGTGGAAGGAGGAGAGGAGAGAAGAGAAGGGGGGAGATCCCTTACAAGAAGAGACCCTGCAGAACTGCAAGGCCAAAGCCTGCTCTGCATCTCAAGGCAACGTCAGGACTGTAGTGCTTAATTAAGGTGTGGACTGTGTGCCAGGTAGCTACCGCACAAATGTCTGATGCCGACACGTTTTTCAGTGTGGTGAAGGAGGCCACTATACCCCTTGTGGAATGGCCCCGCACAGACCCCGGCGGGGATTTGTTGTGTTTCTGATAACAGAAGGAAATGCAATGAACGTTCTGGGGACAAAGGAGACAAAAAGTTGGTCAGAACGCCTGCTGTCCTTGGTTCTGGACAAATAAAATCTCAGGGTGCGATGTACATCTAGAATGTGGAGAAGTGCCTCTCCCTTATTTGAATGATTAGGGTAATAAACCGGGAGTTGAATGTCCTGGTTTAAGGTCATCTCTGAAACCACCATGGGCAGAAACTTAGGGATTGGTTCTCAAGGCCACCCAGTCCTTGTGGAAGACCAAAAAGGGCTCCTTGCACATCAGGGCCTGAAGTTCGGAAATCCTTTGAGCAGAAGTAACAGCAACTAAAAATAACATTTTCCAAGAGAGAAAACGAAGTTCGCAATTTGCGGCCAGTTCAAATGGAGGTAAAGTTACCTTCTTCAAAACAAAAAGCAGGTCCCAAGGGGG
This sequence comes from Neoceratodus forsteri, assembly GCA_016271365.2. Taxonomy (NCBI): domain Eukaryota; kingdom Metazoa; phylum Chordata; order Ceratodontiformes; family Ceratodontidae; genus Neoceratodus; species Neoceratodus forsteri. The sequence continues at coordinate 560,753,446 of CM028129.1, read as the reverse complement.
AACCGGATCTCTTATGGGAGGCTTGATGTGCAGAATGCCTCTAAGAAAGGTCCGGGTTACCTCCAACTGTGCCACCATTCTGCCTTGGACAGGGATGTGATAGGCAGCAATGGCAGCCAAGTGTACTTTAATGGAGAAGCAGAGAGGGACAGCAGGTAATCAAGAAGGGAATACACTGGACAAGCCAAAGGGTCAAGTTGATGAGCCATAGCCCACAAACAAAAACGTTTCCACTTCATGGCATAGGTCACTCTGATGGAAGGTTTTCTGGCCGTTACGAGAACACTGGTGACCTTGTCAGAAACCCTGAAGTGGAGCCTGACAGTCTTCAGGAGCCATGCATGTAGATGGAGGGACCACAGGTTCGGATGAACCAAAGTCCCGTTGCCCTGGGAGAGCAGGTACGTGCTACACAGTAAAGTGATTGGAGGTTCCACCGCCAGCTGCTGTAACAGCGGGAACCAGATCTGTTGAGGCCACAAAGATGCTGCCAAGATCATTGTTGCCCCTTCCGCTTGTACCTTGAGGAGAACCCCTCTCTGAAGGAGCAGAAATGGGGGAAAGGCGTAGAGAAATCTCCCCTTCCAGGAGAGGGACAACGAGTCTCGCCAGAAAGCACCAGGCTCGGGATCCAGCGAGCAAAAACTGGGAAGTTTCGCATTGATAAGGGAGGTGAAGAGGTCCAGCTCGGGTGTTCCCCATCTGTTGAACAGAACATCGACTATGGACTGAAGAAGGGACCACTCGTGCTCACGACCAGGTTCGGCTGAGCACGTTGGCCAAGGTATTTTGGACTCCGGGTACATGGACCACTGAGATCAGACGGTGATGGAACAAGGCCCAATCCCACACTCTCACTGCCTCTCTGAAGAGAGGATAGGAGTGTGTGCCCCCTTGCTTGTTGAGATAGGACACCGCTGAAATGTTGTCTGTTTGCACGAGGAGGTGTCCCAGTTGGAGAACAGAGTCAAGGCCTGTAGGCGTAGAGAACGGCCCTCATCTCCAAAATATTGATGAGGAGAGATTCCTCACTCACTGACCAGGAGCCCTGTGTCCTGTGAGAGCCTAGATGTCTAGATGTGCTCCCCATCCAGTGCCCGAGGCGTTGGATGTGAGGATCTGGTTTGGAGCCTCCTTTTGGAATGGCATTCCCTCCTGCACTGAAGGGGATGTCATCCACCACTGGAGTTCTTAACAAACTGGTTTTGTGATGGAGACCAGCATGTCCAAGTCGTCCCATCTTTGGTCCCATTGGACATGAAGGGTCCATTGAATCATTCTCATAAGAAGCCTCGCAAAGGGGATTGTAATGATGGATGGTGCCATATAGCCTAGCAGCTGTAAAAGAGTTCTAGCTGGTACCACCGAGGCTGAAAAGATGTGCTAAGCTAGGATCTGAAGACAGACAGCTCTGTCTAGAGGCAGGGAGGCTCTCCCTCAAATAGTGTCGAGTTGAGCTATGATGAAACTCAGGTTCTGGGCCAGGGATAGGAAGGATTTTAGGATATTAATCGTGATGTCTAGTTCCTCGAAGAGCGAACAGGTGTCCCAAATGGATCCTTGTAGCTGCTCCTTGGATGGTGCTGTCAGGAGCCAATTGTCCATGTATGGGAATACCTAATGACCCATCCTTCAAAGTGCCGCTGCAACGACTGCAAGGTACTTCGTGAAAACCCTCGGTGTCAAAGAAAGTCCAAAGGGTAGCGCCCTAAATTGAAAATGTCTGCCCTGGAAGGTGAACCCGAGGAACCTCCTGTGTGGCCTCGCCACAAGGATGTGGAGGTATGCCTCCTGCATGTCCAGTGATGCCAGCTAGTCTCCCTGATGTAACATGGGGAGCACACCCTGGAACTTGACCATCCTGAACCTCCTGTACTCCACAAAGCGGTTAAGTTCGCTGAGGTCCAAGATGGGTCTCAGGTCACCCGTCTTCTTCGGCACTCGGAAGAAGTGTGAACAAAATCCTGTTCCTCTCTGGGCAAGAGGGACAGGTTCTATGGCCTGTTTGGATAACAGGACTTGAATCTCTGTATGAATCAAGCCTGTATGTTCTGCGGAGTAATGGGAGGAAGGGGGGCCTGTCCGGTGGGAGTTGGACAAACTTTATTGAGTCTCTTTTCTATGATCTGATGGACCCACTGGTCAGAGGTCACCTTCCACCAGGCTGAGGCGTAAAGCAAAAAGCGTCCTCCGACCGCCTCCCCTTGCGGGGCGCTGGGAAGGGGTGGGTCCAATGGGGAGTCAGGCAGTGGGGAGGAGGGGGGGAAGCAGTCTGGGTTGGTTTGGCTGGGTGACATGAGGGTCCAACAGAGCCTCTATGGGCATCTCTCTCCAGCCACTGGAATCAATCGAACTATGAATCGAGAAAAAAAAAAAAGGATTGCAGGTTTGAAAGTTCTACAATGGCGGTCAGGCTGGCGAAAGGCAAACCTTGGAGCCGATGAGCACAAGTCGATGGCAGGAAAAGAACTGGAGTGCATCGGGAACCACCCACCCCTTATACCATGCATGACACTGGGGGCGAGCCAATGGGGAGTCAGGCAGTGGGGGGCAGTCCCCACTACAGGCTGCTGGCTAGAAGTTTGCCATGGGGTCCTGTGACCTGCAGGCTACAGTCCTAATGGTGTTACCTGCTGCAAGAGCTGACTCTCGAAGTAAAATCTACTGTTACGGTAAGTTCTTACATAACTGTTCTATCTTCTTCGAAGACATCTCTTTCATCAGGTCACACTTTGGAACGAGTCCCAAGTAGTACCAAAGACAAACCCTCTGGGCAGTTGGCAAGAAAACGTTCCCAGGAGCAGGCCCTGTGAAATAGTTACAACAAAACCCGTCATTCGGGATTTACTGTCCATACTGTATTGTTTAGTGGAAGTGTGGACTGTACGCCAAGGAGCAGCTGCTCACAGCATGGCAGCTAATACCAAACAAACAAATACAGTGATGTAGCCATGCCTTCTGTGAAATGGCCATTAACCTCACCAGGAAGATCCTTACCGTACTTCGTATCACAGAATGTAATAACACGCCAGTCCTTGGGACAGGCACTGTTTAGGCATACGTGCGCCCTGTCTTCTATGGACGAACAAAACAACAATGGAATTTTTCTTTCTTTTAATACATTCAAATAATGGAGCAATGCTTCCCTTAGACTGGCAGGCTCCTGGTACCACACCTGAAGGTGGATGGCTTGGTTTAATGTAAACTCTGACCTTACCTTTTATGCAAAGAAAGGTAGGAGTGCAATGGCAGCACACTCCTTCTTTAGATAAAGCACAAGCGAAGGTGCCTATATTAGAATCAACAGCTCTGAAATCCCCTGAGATATAAATGTAGCTAAAAAGTATGCCTTCTGCACTTCGTAATGACCCACAGACTAAATTGCAGAGCCAGCAAACCCTCCCTTAAGCCTGAATGTTAGGATTTCTGGAAAAGTCATAATCAGTGGTTGGCTGAGCCCAGTAAAAAAGGGGTTGCAGATGACGAAGAGGAGGGGCGGGGGTTAAATAAGAATAAGGGGTTGAGAAAGAGATGGGAGACAGACAATTGATAACGCATCACAGTTCAGCTGCAAGCAGCTATAGCAGAAGAGGGGCAACAAGAGGGAAGGTCAGAATGGGACAAGAAATTAGAGGTATAAGACTGGAAGTAAGTCACACAGGCGGAGGGGGGGTGCTCTGGGCATACAGTATTCCAACCGTTTTCTTCCTGTTTCAATCGATGGTGATCATGATTATGTGGTACCAGGTCAATTAGGTGCTGCAAGAATAGCACAGAATAAACCGCGCTGTAGAAATGGCAAAAGCATTGACACCGACAGGGGTATAATAGCATTAATAGCTGCTACCTCTGTCACTGTCCATGGAGTGGAGTAGGAGCTGAAAGAGCTTCAGGTGTTGTGCCTGGTAGAGCCACTACTGTGGTGGAGTGGCTAAGGCACAAGCACATGGAGAGGTGAGTACCTGGGGACCAGGGTTTGGTTCTGTGTCTCCCCGATATTGTGATTTATTTATTTTTTTTGCTCACTAAGTTTCCCCACTCCTGAGTTTCTACTTATGCCCCCTCGGAGTTGATTATAATAATTCTGGGAGGTGTGTGTGTGGGGGGGGGTGAAGCTGCAAAAACAAAAACTCCATATTTTTTCCGTTACTTCAAATGGTGTGTGCATCATTTTGTATCGGTCGGTGTTTTACTGACCTTATTTGCACAGATGGCATATCGCTTGCAGCACTGTTTGCCATGCTGTTTTTGTTTGCAGGGTTTTGACCCTGTGCTGATTACATTAAGAAATGGGTTAGGACACTGGAAGTTAAACAGGAGAGGGTAAGGTTAATTTTTCCCTCTCTCATTTGTAACATCTTCCTTAGGGTACATACCTCTGCCAACAACAGGTGTCACTGGCCGGCAGGCAGACTGGTGTGGCTGGCACCACATCTGAGTACCTTAACTCTAGGGTGGAGGGGAAAGTCCATCCGAGCTCCAAGGTTTGTGGAGCAACTGACTGTTGGGCATTTCTGCTCCTTCATTTCTTCTTTTTTTTTTTATCTAAAAAAGTTAACTGTTATTTCCAAGGTTTTTTTTCTAAATTTTTCCCCTTTCATAAACAGGGGTGATATTCAGTATCAAAACTATATCTTATGGCTGTATATTATAGGCAACTCAATGTTTGTCAGTTAAAATGTTCAGACGTGTCATGTTTAAATGTTCTGGATCAGGGGTATAAAGGGAATCTTATAAAGAGCAAATTAAGGCAATTACATCCGAAGGTGAAAAAGAAACAATCTGAAGGGGTGAAGAGTGGGTCGGCTCGACTGGGAACCCATTAATTGAAGCAAGTAAAGGATATCTGAAAGGAAGGTTAACAAAACAACATGGTGTCACTTAAAATTGTATCCTTCAATGTGAAGGGAATTAATTTGGTAGTAAAAAGAGCTAATATTTCACGAGATCTCACCAGGGTTAAGTGCGATATAGGGTTACTCCAAGAAACTCATTTATCTCAAGTGGAACATAGCAAATACACAGGAGCTGGGTGGACAATGTAATAGCAACTTCTCATCAAATGGCCAAGAAAGCACGTGTGGCAATTTTGGTACGGACGGGCCTCTTATTTTAAAAGACTTCCTCCTTCACAGATACAGGGGGTAGGTTAGCTATTTTGTCAGAGATAACAGGCAGACAAAAACATATTGTCAATGTGTACAGCCCAGCCCCACCCACCACAGACTTCTACAGGCAGGTTTTTGACAAGGTGGTGAATCTGCTAGAATGGCAGTTCATCCTAGGAGGGTACTGGAACTGTGTCGAAGACTCAATCTTGGATAAATCCTAGGGAGCTCAAATAGGTAATAAGGCAGGTGCAAGGTTATTCAAAACCCTAAGAGAAGAAGCAGGGTTTATGGATACCTGGAGGGACTAGAACCCTACATGCAAAAACTACATGTTTTACTCTCATGCCCAAGACAGCTATTCCTGCATAGACTGGATATACACCCAAAAAAATGTTGGGCTACACAGTGAAGAAGGTAGAAATTTATCAGATCATGCTAAAACTAGTCTCACATCGAATCTAGGTCCCTCAGATGAAGGGTCCATTTGGAGATTTAATGCCAGACTCTTGCATGATAAGATCTATGTTTCAAAGACAAAAGAGGCCATAAAACATATTCAAGAAAATGTAAAGTCAGCCTCTAAACAGAAATATTTCTGGGATGGCCTAAAAGCTGTCCTGCAGGGGAGGCCATTTCCTATGTTAGTTATTAAAAAAAAGATAGGTTGGCTGGGACAGAAAAAACGTAAGGATAAGATTTATCTAGTTTTTGTTTACCGGGTGGGTGTACTAGCCATAAGAATGACTATTTTCATACATGAACCGGGAGGTTACAAACAAGACTAGTACAGTCACAGATCCCCAGGATGGAGTTACAATAACAGGGGTACAGTTTTGACAATAAAAGATACAATTAACAGTTAGAATAGTAAGATATAGCTTTCACCAGCAAAACAATTGATGTACATCAGCAATGATACAGGTTTACAGCAGAAGACATGGTTCAACATGAGCATGGGGTAGATAACAATTTAGCACCTGGCATACAACAAAGGGTAGTACAGTGCTAGGGTAAGTGCCTGCAGTAAAACAAGGTCATAAGAGCTAGTGGCAATTAGCAAAATCATATTATAATTTGACAAGATGGTTAGTTGTGCCTAGGGGTGTAAGGTTAGTTTACAATGGGAGCATTAGAGTGACAATAGTTAGGGATGGGCTGAGAAGAGGCAGAGCAAGTCAAGGTTAGGTGCACAAAGAGCATAAGTGAATAAGACCACGAGGAAGGAGAGAGGGAGCCCCAGCCAGGTGAATTCAGTCATAAGCATCTCTATGGGGGATTAAAACACATGCAAGGGGTAGGTTTACAAAGGTAAGACCGATACAATTTTTTTAAAGAGGGGATGACTTGGCGAAGACCGAATCCCTAGGGGAAGGGAATTCCAGAATTTAGGAGCAGTACAGACAAAGGCATGGGTTCCCTTGGAGGTTTTACATCTTGGAGTGTGGAGAAGGGGTTGATCAGTAGACTTTAAGCCATATGAAGATGACTGTGGAAGAAGGAGGGAGGCAAGAGATAATGGAACATTGGTTCTAATGATGTTGTCCACAAGTGAGCCAAGGGAGAGAAGTCGATAGTGTGTGGGGGCATTTTAAATCAGCATAAAGCTGGTACCTATGTTTAAATCGCTGGGAAGATGAGACTAGTGACAGATGGAGTTATATGTAGTGTCCCATCTGTGTAGGGATGACTTGGAGGCATTAATATAGGTTACAGCTCCATAGGTCAGAAAGGGGAGCAGTGTACCTCTGGCGATGGCTAACTTAGCAGAAGGTGTCAGAATGTGACTAGTCTTATAGGCCAGTCCAGTTTTGGAGTTCACAGACTTACATGTATCCAGGATATGCTGGTCGAAGTCAAGGGATCCATCGAGTAGGACTCAGAGATATTTGAACGAGTTTACCATATTCAGTAGGGGAACCATCAAGGCAGGAGATACTGTGCTGACTTTGGGCTGTCCTAAGTTTGGCCGCAGTACCAAAGACCATGGCCTGAGTCTTCCCCACATTAAGTAGGAGCTTGTGCCTGGACAGTCAGGACTGAATATCATTAAAGGCAGCAGAGAGAGTATTGTTTACCACTGACATACACTTTGAGCCATGGTACAGGACAAGGTCATCCGCATAAAGATGAGCAGTGAGGGATGTCATGAGTAATGTGATTTATAAAATTAGAAAAAAGAAGGGGATTCAGGATGGAGCCTTGGGGAACACCTATGTTTATGGGCACCTGATCTGATATGGCAGAGTTAAATTTCACAACTTGAGCTCTGTCAGTGAGGTAACTATAAAACCAGGATACAGATTGTGGTGAAAAGCCTAGAGATTGGAGATTAGAGAGCAGGAGAGGATGGTCAACCAGGTCAAAGGCTTTTGTGAGGTCAGTGAATACAGCACCTATTAGAAGTCCAGAATCCATAGCACAGAGTACATCACTGGTAAATTTGAGTAGAGCAGTGGTGGTACTATGCCCTTTTTGGAAACCATGCTGATTTGATGAGAGCAGACTGGAATTAGAGAGAGATTCAGTAATTTGGGTGGCTACCAGTTTTTCCAGTATCTTACCTAAAATGGGTAAAACTGCAATAGGCCGATAATTCAAGATGTCTTTTTTGTCCTCCTCCTTGAATACAGGAGTGACTCTAGCAATTGTCCACATTCAGGGACATAGCTTTGACACAGGGACAGTGTAAATATATGCGCTAAAGGGGAGGTGATAAAAGGAGCAGCTAGTTTTAGAAGCCATGGCTCAATACCATCTGAGCCAACACTGGTGTGGTCAGAGAAAAAACTGAGCAGTTTAAGGACATCAGCTTTAGAGATGGCTTTAAAGTAGAAAGGAGGGTGATCAGTCTTAATGTTGGTCTGCGCAGGGCAGGGGTTTGGCTGTACATGGGGTAAGGGAGCGGTAAGGCTAGTAAGGTCAGTGAAGTGGGTGTTAAAGAAATTTGCAATAGTTGTCGGATCGTTACAATGTACACCATTCAGGACCATATCATTATCAGGTTGAGATTTTTGGGTGCCCAGGAAGGTCTTTACATGGGACCAAAATTTTCTAGAGTCCCTTACTACATCCAGTAGGAGTTCCTTACAGTAGGTGCTCTTTGCAAATCTAATTTGTCTCTTACAGGAGTTTCTCTGGGCTCTATAGATATTATAGTACGACAGTAGGCCACAGCTTTTAAAGTGTCTCCAGCTTCTGTCCCTGGCCCGAAGTAAGGCAAGTAGGTCTTTATGCAGCCATTTGGTTTGCTGTCCTCAAACTCGATGAATAATAAGGGGGAGTGTCTATCCTGAATTTTCCCAAACCTGCTAAGGAAGTGATCACGGACCTTCTGAGTGTCTTGTGTTAAGTAAAGGGGTGACCAGTCAATAGAGGAGACCTCATATAAGAACTTGGCTTGATCCAGCCCTCCAAGGTTCTTAGTGGTAATATATCTGGGTGGCGGGGAAAGGGCAGTTGAGTGGCTCCAGATACAATAGATGGGGTGGGGGGGGGTCATGTACCGCATCCGTCAGTGTACCTGCAGATTTGATCTGGTCAGTGCGATCAGTCAGAATCCAGTCTATCAGTGTGCCAGAGTTAGGAGCAGACGAGACTCTAGTGGGGCATTTTATTATTTGGTGCAGATTATATCCTTGCACCAGGGAAAGGAGTGTGTTCTACGCATTACCAATCCAGTTCAAATTCAGGTCACCCAGGATAAGTACCTCATTGCAGCCAATAGCAAGAGGGACCTTTTCAAGCAGTTCTTCAAGGCCTGCAATACCACTTTTTGGAGGGTTATAGGTGCAGATTATATGTAGCTTTTTAGCCCCCAGTAGGAGGATCGCATGAAGGGATTCACAAGAGGAGATGGGTAGAGTACTGGCAATGGAAAGGTTGAGATGTGATTTGTAATAGATTTCTATCCCCCCACCTCTCTTTGGGGGCTGCCTATCACGTCTAAGTAAATTATAATCTGGACAAAACATATAAATAAGAGAAAACCCGAACACAGGGAAGAACTGAAAAAACTAAAAAAAGAAATGGAGCAACTCCTCAGTATGGACAGTGAACAATTTAAGATTTATATCACAAAAATACTATGAAGGTGGTAACAGAGTAGGGTGAGTAATAGCATATAGGTTACGTAAGCAGATATAGTATTTGTATAAAATAAAAAGAGTGTCAGCAGATCAAACCCAGAAACCCAACCCTGTGAGATAGCGGACATTTTTAAACTTTCTAAGCCAAACTTTACAAAGTGTCAGACAAAATAATGCCATTTTTAAACCAAATTACCCTACCAAAGTAAACTTTAGAGCAGGCACAAAAACTGAAGAGACCCTTTTCTGAGTTCAAAGTGACTTAGGTGATCAAAGATTTGAAACACAATAAACCCCAGGCCCTGACGGCTTTATTGCCAAATTCTATTACAAGTTTCAGAAAGAAATGACTCCAATTCTGGTCTCACTTTGCAGTAAATGTCAAGACCTAGACGAAATTCTGGAAAGTTGGGGGAGGGCATTAATCTCGGTATTGCCCAAGCCAGGCAAAGATTTACCACTTGTGGAGGTACAGATCTATCTCATTACTATATTAGGACATTAAAATCTTTGCTAAAATTACTGCAAATCATCTCCAGCAAGTGACAGCACAACTGGTCCATCCAGACTAATCTGGTTTTATACCAGGCAGACACCTGCATGATAATGTACGAAGGCTTCTAACCACCATGGCGTTTGCTCACTTTAGCCCCTCAGGACACCAGGTGGATGTGGTGGTGCTGCATGCAGAGAAGGTATCTGATCGCCTCAATTGGGCCTTTTTGGATGCCACCCTACACAAATTTAATTTTGGGGACACATTCCGATCATGGATTAAGGCACTATACTCAAAACCTACAGTCCAGATTTGAATAAACTGCACCATATCAGGTCCCTTTCAAATTCAAAGAGGCACAAGGTAGGCTGGCCCAGTGGCGCTGAGGGTCAAGGCGCTGGATGACACACCTCGCTCCATGCCGGCAACCCGGGTTCAGGAGCGGACTCCGGTCGGCGGGGAAGGAAAGGATTGAGCGTCCGAAGGACAGCTTTCCTTTTCTGGAAGGGGGGGTAGAAGAACCCGTTGTCTGGCAACCCCTGGTGGAGACTGAGGGGTGTAGCAACAGACGGGTTCTCCAGAAAGGGCACTGGCTGCGGCGGCGCTCCTGTGAATGTGCGCAGGAGCATGCACATCTCGTGCTGGTGTGCACTGCACTGCTGAGCCTATGGGGGAACAAGAAAAAGCGGAAAAAGCTCCAGTCGCCTGGTAGGCAAAGGTGGGTCCAGTGGGACGACCCCCACGCACAGTTTCGGGTCCTGTTGGTCAACGATTGGCTCTCTCTCCGCTCCCAGATCCTGGTCCTGTCGGCAGACAATTGGCTCTCCCTCCGCTTCCTGGTTGCTCTACTAAATTATAGATAGAGCGCCAGCAGGAGACGGTGGTCACCACCCCGGGGGGCTCACAGCTGGGGGGGCTGGGTGGCCAGAGGAGATGGAGGGAGAAGGGCTCAGGCCAGCAGTTGGTCGGAGGACTTCAGGAGTGTGGGAAAGGTGACATCCCGAGTGACTACACCGGAGAGATGCCAGGATGACCAATGAGTAGGGGGCATAGAGAAAGTTTGGAAAAAATAAAAAAAGAGGCACAATGCAAGGATGCCCTCTGTCACTTCTCCAGTTCGCCCTTAGTACGGAACCCTTGGCTGAAGCAGTCTGGTCGAGCAGGGTTATTGAGGGCATCAAAATTGGCAACGTAGAGAACTGCATTTCACTATATGCCAACGTCACTCTTCTGTACCTGCAAAACCCTCTAGAGGCACTCTCAAAGGTCATGGGTGTACTATAGGAATACATCTGGCTTCAAAATAAATGAGTCTAAATCCAAAATCATGACGAATGGGGGGAGGTTTCTCCAGCAGTCAAAAACTGCACCAACCTTAGATGGACTTCCAAGGTTTTAGATACCTGAGAGTGCAAATTACTTTGGACCCTAGTAAGCTCTACCAAGCAAATGATCATAAATTGCAAGAGGAAATCCAGCAAGATCATGAGAGATGGGCTAAAGTACCCTTACCACTGACAGGCCTACAGAAACAATTTATTTATAGGGGACAAAGTAATTTCTAATTGAGTTTGAATATCACTCCGCCACACCCCCGCGCAACTATTTTGAGCAGCGCAGGGGCTTGTGCCTCAGACTGGCGCAGTTTGAATATCTGGGCCATAATCTAAAAACTCAAGTTTGTTTTTGTTCGATTTGTATGTGAAGTGTACATTATATTCATTGCCATTCAGCCAGCCAGTGAATTTGGGGATATCAGTTTCATCCCCCTCCCATACACATAGGCAGTCATCTATAATGTGGTGCCAAACCTTGATGTTTTGAAAAAATGGATTATTCACTCTGTTGTAGATTTTTAACATCTCAAACCACCCCAAAAATAAATTAGCGTAAGCAGATACCATACTGGCATCCATGGCAGTGCCACATACCTGTAAATAATGTTCTTTGTTAAATTCAAAATTGTTGTGGTTCAAAATGAAATGCAGAACCTCTAATATAAAGTCAATAGGAAAGTTCCTGTCCCTTTTATTCTCTAAGAAAATCTACATGCTCCAAGGCCCAAATCATGCGTAATGCATGTGTAGATTCAATATCTATGCCTACCCAGGTGTAGTTACCATGCCAAATGATTCAATGTTCTTATATGTATCCCCAGTATCCTTTAAATAGGAAGGTAATTGAATTACACAGTCTTGTAAAAAATAATCCAAAAGGTGACCTACATTCTCAGTAATGGAGCAGTTTCCAGAGACAACTGGTCTCCCAGGGGCGTTATTTAAATCTTTATGCACCTTTGGCAGTATATAGAAACCTGGTATAGCCAGATACTCATTCCAAAGGTACCTGAATTCATCCTCTGTGATACTGTCACTGGAAACTGCCCTAGTGAGAATTTGAAACAGTTCTTTATTAAAGCTGTGTGGGATTGTGGGACAGCTGTTTATAGTATCTTACATCATTCAGCAAAGTTTCTACTATTTTCACATGTTGATCCCTTTCCATTACAACAATGTTACCTCCCTTATCTGCCTGTTTTATGACCCAGTTCTTGTTCTCACTAAGTTGTTTTAAGGCAGACATCTTTTCTTTACTTAAATGGGACAGGAAATTTGTGCTAATTGGCAGCTGTTTATAAAGTTCTTATTCTTAGAAACGTTATGCATTCTCCTAAAGTATCCATATTTAACTGTACCTGAATAAAAAGTGATAGGTAAAACTAGTTTGCATTGTTGTGTTTTTATGGGCAGCATTCTGTTACACTTCATTTCATGGAATCATTTATGTGGAGTTTTTACTATGTCATGATTTATGTACAGAATGCTAATTATGAGCTGCTGACCTATCAGGACCCTATTTAGAGTTCTATGCATAGACCATGTCATAGTTAAAACTCCAAATTATTGATTCCGTGAAGAGAACTGTAACAGAATGCTGGTCATGAAAACAAGGCAATGCAAAAATACAGTTTTTTAGATTACTTTTTATTCGGGTACAGTTAAACATGGATAATTTAGATGAATGCATATAATTTCTGAGAATAAGAACTTTATAAACAGCTGCCAGTTAGAAACGATTTCCTGTCCTCTTAAAGTTATACTGTTTGATACTATTTTTCTCAGTCGGTAAATTCTGTACTTGGGAGGAAACTACCTTCTCATATACTAATATGGAAGCATTCGTTGTGACAGAACAAAAGGCTGATTTCCCTTTAAATTTCCCGCCTGCTTCAAACTGCTATTTATAAATTGCATCAGACGCATTTCCATTGTAATAAACATTCTCATCTAGTAACTGCTGTAATTCAATATCAATTAATTGATTCAAGCTAAACAAAGTGTCTGAAAAGTCCCAATTACCTGCACATCCAAGTATAGTAGTATGTCCTAGAAGAAAATCAGTGTTGTTGATGTCATCATTCACTCAACTCAGAGTTTTATTGTTTTTATTGTTTTATTTCAGAGATCAGAAATACCTTTGAGTCAAAGACTCCTTTACAAAGGTTCCACATCACATATAATAGATACAGATACACGATACAGTAAGTACAGATACACAATACAGTAATTGTTACAGAGTAAAGTTAGGTTTATAACAGGAACAGTTAGGCTAACATTCAGGAACTAGTGCAGTTTGAGAAAGTTAAGAGCTGTGTGCAAAGGCTGGCTGCAGGCCATTGTCAGAATTGCTTCACTGAAGCCCATTACTCCTTCTATAGTTAAAGCAGCTAATTTTTCTCTTCAAAAAACACTTTTAACCTGATTTTCCTTAAACACTTCCTTAGATCCAAGTGTACTTGAAATGAATTGATTTTGGGAGTCGGAATAAACAAGAGTCCCCTGCTCAAGACTGAGCATTGTAACTCTGTTAATGGAGTCCCAGAGATGTTAATTATTTGTAACCTGTCCTTTTGCCAGAGCATAGCTCTCTTTCGTGGTCCACTTGCTCTTCTGCCCCTTCATGTTCCCTTCTTCTTTGTTGATTGAAGCCTTCTCATTTGTCTAAAAAATATGTTTTCTGCACTTTTACTGGTTCCTGGTGCTGGCTCGGGATTTCCTGATGTATTTTCCTTACAACCAGTTTGGTTACTTGCTGCTTTAGTTTCTTTCTGTGCCTTATTTATTTTTTTGGTCCTGGACCCCTAATACCCCATTCAGAGGTCTGACCTGCCCTGCCTGTTGTCCATCCATGCCCAGGCTTACCCCCCTGGGCAGGGCTGCTGGGAAGGATCCCCCAATGGATATTGTAGGCAAGCCCAGGCTTCCTCCCAGGTTGGGACCATGGGAGTGGGGCCCCCCCGGTGAATGTTGATGGCAATGGAAATGACGGCAGAGCAGGTCATTATGCAAGGGGGATGGCTTTTTTTGATGCTTGCTGGATCCCTGGAAGTGGGGACATGGAGTGATGTTCAGCATCAGGCCTGCCCCCCAAGGTGACAGCACTGGCTGCAGTGGACCCCCAGCCTCTGCCAGGGGTCCGCAAAGTGCCAGACATACTGTCCCCCCTCCCCCCGAGAAGGAGAGCAGTCCCTAGTATGCTTGATTCCCCCCCCCCGGTCTGGCCCTCCAACTTTCTGTGCTTTTAAATTAAAGCACATTCTGCTGTGGCTCCTTCTGTGCTGCTGTCCCGCAGTCTTTCCCACTTCAATACTTTACCTTTGGCAAAGTCTTACTCGGCTCTCATAAGTTTTTTCTGTTTATGCTCTTATACCTCCTTTTCGTATTTTGTCAAGTTCTTTTGTAATTTTGTATCCAGTTCCTTATACTATACCCAGTCCTTTAGAGCAAATGGCGCCTTGATCTTTCCACACTTGACAACGCCCCTTGGCGGCACTCAAACTCACCCACCTCCCCACTTTCTCCCCCCTAGCCTATTGCCTCTGTTATTACCAGCATGTTCTCAGCTGTATCATTGTAATGTCTACCAAATTGTTTAAAATGTACACAACCATTCTGTGTAACCCTAAGTATGTGACATATATGCTGTAACCAAAATTTATTTCTGTTTGTCCTCAATGTGATGTGGTACCTTTGGAAATGAGCCTCTGGCTCAAAGGTTGTAAACCAATGTACAAATAAATAAATAAAAATGCTTCTGACATTGCTTCCTCTAATTCCTTATTTATTTCCTCTAGTTTCTTTAAATCAACCTTTATAAGAAGTTTAATGAACGTCCATGAGCACAAGCTAGCGGCTGCTAGCCACTCATCCTTGAACTCAAATTCTCCCAAACCAGAGGATGGAATTACATTTACCCACAAGCCATGGTGTGCCTGATGCTTTTCCAAGTATTCCTCAAGAGTTATTATGTTATAAGAGAGATCAATGCATTTTTGTAGCAG
Organism: Neoceratodus forsteri; assembly: GCA_016271365.2. Lineage (NCBI taxonomy): Eukaryota > Metazoa > Chordata > Ceratodontiformes > Ceratodontidae > Neoceratodus > Neoceratodus forsteri. The sequence continues at coordinate 560,738,413 of CM028129.1, read as the reverse complement.
TTTATCAAGTTTAGAAAAGGCGACTCTCAGGTGACCTGATTCCTTTGAACGTTCACTCCCCACAAGTAGCTGTTTCACTCTCTGTCTCCTGCTGGTAGTAGTAGTAGTAGTAAATAGTTTATTGTGGGCCACTTGCCATCACAATCTGTACAAAACAACATATATATATATATATATATATATATATATATATATATATGTATATAGTGTGGTAGCACAGTAGTGCTACCATAGTAAGGGTTGAGTAGCCCTTTTAAGGTTAAAGGGTGAAACTTTGCACCTTAATAACTTTGCCACCATTCAACAGATTTGCCTGAAATTTGGCAGGTACAGACTGGCAGCACAGATCTTGGAATCTGCCAACTTTCATGTCAGTTGAATATGCTGTGGAGTTATTAAGCGACATTCGTGTGCGCAATTATGTTTGTTTGCGAATTTTTTGCTCATGCCTACAGGTCGCACGGTTTGCGCGACCTGTCCAAAAACTTCAGGGAACATGCGGCCAGGGTCCCCGATGTGCCTTTTGAAGATTTTGTGAAAAAATATTAAATGGTTCAAAAGTTATTCAAAAAACAAATTCCCATTATAAGTCAATGGGAAAAGTTAAAAAGTTTGAAAGTGTTGCAAATGCACTTTTTAGTGTTGCAAATGGCCCTAGTAGTGTCACAAATCCACCATTTTGTTTTCAGTTGGTGATCAGAAAAATGCTTGACATTTAAAATTGGGACCATCTAGGGACACAATTCTTTTTGTGTTTACCTAGTCGAACCCTGAGGATCCTAGGCATGTCTTTATTTTGGAGTTAAACACCCCAGAAATATGTTTTTCAAATTTCTGGAAAAAGTAGTATCCTGAAAGTAATTATCGCAGCTCACGACTTGCTTTATAAATTTGCAAAGGCTTTAGAAATTGCGACACTACTTTTCAGACTATGACTGAAATGACAGGGAGTTCTTTGCTACCCTGCTGCAAAAGAACAGTTTGGTCTTTTGGCTCAAATTTGAGGGAAGGCAGCCAACATCTCACAGATGTGCCTATTGGTAGTTCGGTGACAAAATATTGCATGGGTGCCAAGCTCGGTACTCCAAAGTTTCGTTTTTCCGATAGACTAACATGGGAAGTCCGCTAGATCGCTTCCGGGCCGATATCTCGGAAACGGTGTGAGATACAGAATTTTCATTGTGACAGTGCATAGCCCTATGGGCTACATCGGTGAAAACCTAGCCAGGAAACTCATGAATCATGTGAAATTTTAATTTTTTTTCTACGTTGTACGGTTCCTGAAATATAAGCAATTTAGTATTCCAACAGCTTATTTTCTGCTCTGAGGCCCATTATTATGCATACATTCTTTGTACACACTGTGTTTCTCTATGCAGCTGTTGGGTAAAAACAGGGTGTGCACTTCCATTACTGTTATAGTTAGCATTTCCACTTGCGTTTCCATGACTGTTTGTGTTACCGTTCCCGTGTACGCCACCGTGTGCGTTACCGTTTGCGTTCCCATTTGCGTACGTGCTTGCATTCGCATTTCTGTTTCTGTTTCCTTTGGTGTTATTTCTCCTGTTAACATTACCATTTGCATTTCCAATTGCGGTACTGTCACCGTGCGTGTCACGGTTTGCATTTTTTTACTCGCTTGCATCTCCTTTTGCGTCACTGTTCACTTTGGTGTCACTTTGCGCTTGCGTTTCTACTAACGTTTGCTTTTCCATTTATGTTTCAGTCACCATGTGCACAGTCATTAGCAGTAGTGTTTCCCTTGCACTTACCGTTACTATGTCACAAAAAATCATGTGGTGGGAGCGCGGGGCCCCCACTACCACATTCCATTCACTATTTCTACTGCACATTCTCAAAAAGAAGGGAAATTAGAGGCAAAAACTCTGTTTACTGCATCAGTTAGGGTTGTTCCACAGTAACAAAAGTGAGGAAATTCGGTGTTAGGGTTGAAAGCACCCCTTGCACCCCCCAAGCCCGCCACCCCAACCTCCCATGGGGTATGCATTGGGGTCATCTGTCCTAACTCTCACCCCATTCTCCTATACCTCAGCTTGTTTACACATGTGATGGGGTGAGAGTTAGGGCTGATGATCCCATTGCTCATCCTGTTGGCGGTTGGGGTGGCACGTTGGGGGGTGCAAAGGGGGGGCTTTCAACCCTAACACCAAATTTCCTCACTTTTGTTGCTGTGGAACAACCCTAACTGGTGCACTAAATTGATTTTTTGCCTCTAATACATATATATATATATAATATATAGTATCAAATATAAAATCCATCATCATAAAACATGATGGCAGTTGGGGAAGAGATATGCAGGGACCACAGGTTGGGAAATCATATGAGCTTACCCCCCATAACAGTGACAAAGGACTATTGGTGATGCTAGGAAAGGAGGGCAGGATGGGAGGAGGGGAAAAGGGTGGAAGGTGGTTGCCAGAATTCAATCTAGTATGGATACTAACCAGAGATGGGAGCTCATAAAGTTGGGGATAGTGGAGGCAACCAAAACCTGCTGCAAAGCCCAGAGCAAGAAGGCTAGAGCTAAGAAACCGAGCTGGTTGAGCAAGGAGGTCATGGAAAAGGTAAGGAAGAAAAGAGCTGCCTTTAGGAAATACAAGAAAACAGGGAGGGGGGAGGACAGAGAGGAGTACTTGACAGAATCGAAGGAGGTGACAAGGGCAGTAAGGGGAGCCAAAGCATCTCTGGAACTCAGAGCTAGCACAAGGCATTAAGAAGGGAGAAGGACTTCTTTAAGTACATCAGGGAGAAAAGGAGCTGTAAGGACCACATAGTAAGGATTAGGAAGGAGGGGTTGGGTGGAAGCAGGGTATGATAAGGCGGAAGCACTAAATGAGTACTTCTGTCAGTATTTACTAAAGAGAAGGGGTGACACCCAAGATGGGTGAAATGGCAGACGCAGGGGGGGAAGTGGTGACAGATGGGGAAATCATGGAGGACAGAGTTCTAGAGGGTTTGAAGGCACTGAGGGTGGACAAGGCACCAGGCCCAGATGGCATCCACCCCAGGGTACTGAAGGAGCTGGCAGAGGTCCTTGCAGGACCTTTGGCAGACCTATTTAATGCCTCTACTACATCTGGGGTGTGTACCTCAGGACTGGAGGATGGCTCATGTGGTGCCCCTCCACAAGAGTGGCCCCAAGGATGAACCAGGAAACTACAGACCAGTGAGCCTCACATCCATCGTGGGTAAGCTAATGGAGACTATCCTGAAGGAGAGGCTGGTGGCCCTCTTAGAGGCCAAAGGACTACAGGACAGCAGACAGCATGGCTTCATACGTGGCCGATCCTGCCAAACCAACCTGGTCGGGTTCTATGACTGGGTAACTAGGCAACTGGACGGGGGACATGCAGTGGATGTCCTGTATCTGGACTTCAGTAAGGCATTCGACTCAGTGCCACATGGAAGGCTGGGAAGGAAGTTAGTAGGCACAGGGGCAGGTGCAATGCTGGTGAGATGGGTAGGAAACTGGCTGCAGGGAAGGCAACAGAGGGTGGTGGTGGGTGGGGAGCTCTCACACCCAAGGGCAGTGACGAGTGGTGTCCCACAGGGCTCGGTGTTGGGACCAGTGTTGTTTGGGATATTCATTGCAGACATATCATGGGACATCAAGAGCAAGATCAGTCTGTTTGCTGATGATACCAAGGTTGGCAGTGGTGGATGACCTAAGGGATGGTAGGGGTTGCAGGATGATCTGGCAAAGCTTGAAACCTGGTCAGACACCTGGCAACTGGGCTTTAATGCCAAAAGTGCAAGGTGATGCATTTTGGGATGAAGAACCCAAGGAGGACTTACCAGCTAGGGGAGTGCAGCTAGCCCAGACAGAGGGAGGAGAAGGATCTGGGTGTGCTCATCACACAGGGTCAATGAACAACTCGGCACAGTGTAGGAAGGCAGCTGCAAAGGCCAACAAAATGCTGGGTTGTATTGCAAGGGTATATCCTCAAGGAGGGAGGAGGGTGATTCTGCCACTGTATAGGTCATTAGTTAGACCACACCTGGAGTACTGCGTGTCTCTGGCGTCCGTGATCTGAAAAGGGACATTAAGTTACTGGAGGGAGTGCAGCGAGGGCTACAAAGATGATCAAGGGTCTGGGGACTTATAATGAGGGAGGTTGAAGGAGTTGAACATGTACTCACTGGAGGAGAGGAGAGACAGGGGGACATGATTGAAACCTTTAAATACATGAAAGGAATAAACAAGACAGGTACAGAGGGGCTGTTCAAAGTAAGGGAGGGAGGGCCACCAGGGGCCATGATATGAGACTGGAGCGAGGAAGGTTCAGGAGGGGATGAGAGACACTTTTTACAGAGAGGGTGGTGGCTGGGTGGAATGCTACTCTGCAGAAGTGGTATGCAGTAGAACAGTGGACTGCTTCAAACGAGGATGGGACAGGACAAGGGAGGGTTAATGAAGGGAAGGGTGGAAGGGAGGGGCAGCTGCAGAATAGAGGTGCTAGCTGCACATTCAAGCAGACTTGATAGACCTCTAGGCCTTTATCTGCTGGCAAATTTCGTATGTTCGTATGTTCGTATTTTTTGCCTCTAATATATATATATATATATATATATATATATATATATAATATATAGTATCAAATATAAAATCCATCATCATAAAACAGACTTGTTATATAATATACATCCTTATACAATCATACAATCATATCATAGAAACTGTTGGCAGAAAAGGCCCCATGGCCCATCTAGTCTGCCCATAACCCTCCCAGGAAGCCCCCCTCCTTCCTTTACTTACCAGCCTGCACCTTGCCCGTTAGGTCCATGTACCTATTACAGGCTCTTTTTGAAGCTGTCTACCATATCCATCCCCACCACCCATTCCAGCAGTCTGTTCTATGGCATTACCACCCTCTCAGTAAAGAACAACCCCCTGATGTCCCCTCTGAACCCCCCCTCCAGTTTGTAGGTATGCCCTCTAGTGGAATTGTTCTTACTCATTCTGAAGATGCTGTCAACCCTCACCTTGTTTATGACCTTGAAATACTTGAATGTCTCCACCATGTTCCCCCTCTCCCTCCTCTCCTCTAGTGTGTACAGGCCCAGCTCTTCCAGCCTCTCCTCATAAGACCTCCCCTGCAGCCCCTTCACCATCTTGGTTGCTGTTCTCTGGACCCTTTCCAGCCTTTTCTTGTCCCCTTGTAGGTATGGCCTCCATGTGTGGTCTGACCATGGTTTTGTACAGTGGCAGGATCACCTCCCTCCTCCTGCTTGTGAATCCCCTCCCTATGCATGCCAGCATTCTGAGTGCCTTTTCTGCAGCTCTGTCATACTGATTCTGGACTTTCAGGTTGTCTGAAATAGTGATGCCCAGGTCTCTTTCTTGTTGTATTACCTCCAGCTCCTCCCCCTACCCGAGCCAGGACTTCACCTTTTGGTTATTTCACCCTATGTGCATGATTTTACACTTTTTTATATTGAACTGCAGCTGCCACTTTTCTGACCACTCCCCCATCCTAACCAAATCCTCCCTCATATCCTCCACCCCCTTCCACTGTATCAACCCTATTGCTACATATCTTAATGTTGTCAACAAATAAACACACTTTCCCCTGAAGACCCTCCGTGATGTCCCCAAAGTATATGTTGAAAAGTATGGGTCCCAACACAGACCCCTGGGGAACCCCACTCATCACCTTTTCTTCCTTAGAGTGCACCCCATTCACAACAACCCTCTGTGTCCTCCCCTCCAACCAGAGTTCTAACCAGCTTGTGAGCTTGCTCCCCATTCCTAAGCTATCTACCTTGCCTATCAGCCTCCCATGGAGGATGGTGTGAAATGCCTTCCTGAAGTCCAGGTAGGCCACGTCCACCACCCCCCTTGGTTCCATATCTCCATCACGCTGTCAAGGAATTCAGTCAGGTTGGTCTGGCATAACCTACCACCTATGAATCCATGTTGATTGCCATTTAGGAGGCCCTCCCCCTCTAGATATTTTATCAGCCTTTCCTTAATGAGCACCTCCATTAGTTTTCCATTCACAGAGGTTAGGCTAACCAGACAGTAGTTTCCTGGCTCCTCCCTCCCCCCTTCCAGTCCCCAGAACCCCTTCCCTTGTGCAGTGACAGGTTAAATAACCTCGTGAGTGGTGCTGCCAATTCCTGTCTTAATTCTTTGAGTACCCTCGGGTGAATCCCGTCCAGACCCATCGCCTTATCTGTCCACAGCTTTCTTAATTCTTCCAGTACCCTAGCCTCCATGAAGGGACTTGAGTCCATCTCACTACCCATTCTTCTCCTGCTTTCTAACTTCAGCCGCTTCTCCTCCTCCACCATGAAGATTGATGCAACGCATTTATTCAGGGCCTCAGTTTTTTCTGTATCTCCCTCCACCATTACCAATACCATAACTAATTCTACATAAGTATTAGAAAGTACAATATTTTATGAATTGACCAGTTGATCTACCCAGTCATTCAGTAGCCTTACCCATGAGGCATACTTCTTCTTTCTAAGCTGTGTTGCTTTCATTAGGTAGATATCTAATTTCTCTAAAATTTGCAAATTTTCAGAATTGAATAATAGATCAAGAATAAACCTTGTGGGCATAACCAAGGAACCAATGAAGTCACCCAAATATATTGTTCTTAAATCCTTATACCATGAAAATTTAAAAACTATGTGATGCAAATTTTCAGGTTCTTTAACATCGCATTGATAATTTACTGATATTGTAGAGTGCTGAGTGTATCTTACCACAAGGATGTTGCTGAGGAAAGTTTCAAACCTGTACTGGGCAATAATCTTTCTATAATCTGGATTTTGTACCTGGGTTAGATAGAATTTTAAATTATGTTATTGAGTATTATTAGCCAACCATGAAGATACTTTTAGATTCTTAATTGACTGTAGCTCCATTTCCTTTGCTTCTTTATAACTGTATCAGTTATAACTTCATAATGTGCTGAACTAATGGCAATGCTTTTTCCTAACCAAGTATTTAAGTACGTTAAGTTATAATATTTCAATAGTTCTTCAACTTGTGACAACCAGTTCTGCTTATTATTTCTTGTTCATATTTATTTCTCTATTAAGGCTTCTATCAGTACTAATTGATCTGAATTAGAATTGAGTTTTAGCCAAAACCTAATTATTCTGATATGAACCCAGGCTTTTATATCTATTTGACCTATTTGTGTTCTTACTAATGAATCTGGTATTCCAAAAGAAAGCCCCAGTATCTGTTTCTATGCTTTATTTAACACAGTATTAAGATCTTTTTTATCAGCCAAACTCCAGGTTTCCACAGCATATAGCCCTTGGCTAATTACCTTAGCATTTATGGCTTTAATCATTGGCTCTATAGAATTACCACCATATTTATTATTAAATCTCTTTAAACCCAGCACTGATTTATTCATTTTATCAGCAGTTATTATTATGTGTTTATTCCACCTTTAATTTGAAGAGTATGCTACATCCAAAAAATTCCTTTTCAAAATCAATAGTAGAGCCTGCCAAAGACAATTTACTATATTTCTTCCTTGAGCCAAGGACTACTACTTTTGTCTTCTGGGGATTAGGTTTCAGATTTATTTGATTACTGATAGTATCTAATTTATTTAAACTTCTCTGTTGACCCAGTCTAGATAATGAGATAATGAGATAATGACTTAATTGTCAGCATACACTAATAATGATATCATTTGTTGCCCTATTTTTGGTGAATGAAATTCTGAACTACCTAACGTGAGTATTAGTTCATGTGTGTATATATATATATATATCTTAAATAAAGTTGGTAAAAATACACAGCCTTGATGGACCCCATCAAAGTTGGAATTTCTGTAGTTAAGTGGTCAGAATTAGAGTACTGTATCCTTGTCCAGGTATTAGAGAAGAGACATTTAATCAAGACAATTAAGTTTAAATCTATACCCATATTGTATATTTGAACCCATAAATGTTCTCTATCAGTTGAGTTGAATGCAGAGCTAAAGTCTACGAACACTACAAATAACTTTTTTTTCTTCATTACACAGTATTGTTCAAGTAAATGACTCAAAAGAAATATTTGGGTAGTAGTACCACAACCTCTTTTAAAACCAGCCTGCAGAGGTGAAATACTTTCAGGTTTTTGCAACCAATCAAGGAGTCTATTCAATATGACTTTTGCATATACAGTACTCCCTCTTTTATCTGCCCTCTTTGGTGTGGAGGTATTTTATTTATTTATTTAAAAAATTCGAATTACAACTCTTTGAGTTATAGACTCATTTCCAAAGGCTCCACGTCAGAATAAAACATAGACATTCATACAGTACATGCATAGAATAAATGTGGGTGAGCAATCACACAGATTATAAGTACAATGAGCACGGGTTAATGCCTATCCATTTGGTAGCTAAAACAGGGCAGAGCTATCGACATATTTACCTAATGAGTGGTTAAGACCTATACAATTGGTAGCTAAAGCAATGCATGCTATGAGTTGGTAGTAAACTGCCTCAGGGAGGCCTTGTCTTATACAAAATACAATGCATTCATAGTCCAGTGCAACTATATGGAAACCGAGGGAGGTGAGGAGCCTGTAGGCTAGAAATAGTGAGGGCTGTCCACTGCCTGGCCAAGGATGGGTGCATGGCCTAATGGCATGGTGCAGGATCCACAGGTTATCAGTTACACTGGCACTGATGTGAGGAGAGGATATGGGCCCTTAAGGCAGCTTTGAAAGGACCTAGAGTGGTGATTGATGTGACAGCCAGAGGGAGGGCATTGTACCAGGATGGAGCTCTAATGGGGAAGGATCCCTGTGCCAGGGTGGTCCTGACCCTAGGCACCTTCCAGATAGTTTTTGGGGCAGCCTGTGTGGACACTGAGATGGTGGCTGCCTGAAGAGAAGACATGACACCTATTGGGGTGAAACCCAGGTGGATTTTTTTGGTGAAGAGATAAGTCTGGTATAATAGTCTTTCCTCATGGGAGAGGATATTGATGAGCGTGTATAGGGTGCAGGTATGTGTATTTCTGTTGGCACCAGAGAAGAGCCAGCAGGCCTTATTGATGACTACTCATATCTGATGAAGCACTGTAGGGTCGGCGGCAGCATAGATTGTGAGGCTATAGTCCACCAGCAATAAGACTGAGGAGGTAATGGCTAGGTGAAGTGCTTTAGGTGGCAGGCAGTCTTTATGTCTGTAAAGGATGAACAGCAAACAAAACAGCTCCACAGTAAAGAGTGTGCAGACCCAATAATTTGTAAAATAAAACAGCAAAAAGTCATATTGAGCTAGAGTATCTAAATAAAGGATATAGTTTTATAACAACCACTACATTGTTATCATTAACAGGTGTAGAGCAGCAGTAATGCTATCGGTTTTGCTCAGTTAGTGTCATCAGGAGGATGACGCCAACTGAGCGAAACCAGTAGAGGTTACCTTGCTTTCTACACACCTGTTGTGGTCGTAGCAGTGTAGCGGTGTTATTTTATAAAATAAAGTGTATATTGCCTTTATTTAGGTCTCCCAAGTGGTGCAACTTTTTGCTGCTTTAATATAATGTCTGTAAAGGAGACTAATGCGGGTGTTGGTGGTGGAGGTGAGGATTTTTATATGTTCATGGAATGAGAGGGAAGAGTTAAATGTAATACCTAGATACTTATACTTTTGGACCTGTTCCAGTGGGATAAGAGAGGTGGAGAGTATTTCCAGGGGGAAATTCTTTGATTTGCTTTGGTGGTGGGCATACAGCATTGTCTTAGTTTTTTTAATGTTGACCACCAATCCGTGTTCTGCAAACCAGTGTTCAATCTGAGAGAAGGAGTTTTGTAAGGTACGCTGGAGAGAGAGAGAGAGAGAGGATCAGGATGTGCGGTATAAAGAACAGCATCATCTGCATAGAGGAGAAGGTTGCTGGGGCAGGATTTAGGCAGCGTGTTGAGGTAGATGCTGAATAGCAGGGGATCCAGGATAGATCCCTGAGGAACTGCTGAGTGCACAGGCAGCATAGTAGATATGGTATTATTAATTTTATCACATTGGGTTCTAGATGCAAGATAGTTGGAGAACCATGAAAGTGGACAATGAGAGACCCAATTTGTTATAATGTGTTAAGAAGGAGGGGATGAGAAACCATGTCAAAGGCCTTTGAGAGGTCTATAAACACGGCCCCTGTGAGGTGCCCCTTGTCAAGCATAGAGCGCAGGGAGTTAGCAAATTCTGTGAGGGTGGTCGTAGTGCTATGACCAGCTCTGAAACTATGCTGCTCCCTACATAAGAGGTTGTGTATGAGGAGGTAGTCAGTGAGCTGATTGGCCATGATCTTTTCAAGGGCTTTAGAGACTGGGGGGAGAAACAAGATGAGCCAGTGGTTGTTTGGGAGGGAGCTGTCACCACATTTCAATATTGGTGTTATCACTGCCATTTTCCTTGAGGTTGGGAACTGGCCCAGGTGCGGGGACAGATTTAGAAGGTCCGTGAGTGGGGAGATAACTGAGTCTAGCGCAAGGTATAGGATATGCATATTGAAGGCGTCTTTGCAGTAATTGGATCTCTGGAGGGCTTTGGACAGGTAGGCTTTTGCTTTTGTAGGGGTAATGACTCTGAGTTTGAAGGGGGTGGAGGAGCTCAGGCAGTGGGGTAGGCTGGCTTGGATCAAAAACATTGCTAGGAAGGACTGAGCTGAGTTCTGAGAAGGTGGAGTTGAGGCAGTTAGCCATGTGAAGTGTGTCTGTGGTGGTAGTACCATTAACACTAAGTTGTGAGGGGGGAGAGCAGGATTTACCATTAAGCTCCTTGATGTTATCCCAGAACTTTCTTGTGCTACCCTAGGAGGTGGCTAGGGTGGTTCTGTAGTGCTCCGCCTTGGCCTTGCGGATTGCCCAGGTACACTTATTCAGGCAGTGTTATAGGTTTGCCTATCGCTTAGCAAGCTGGAAGTAGCAGCAGTGATGCCAGAGAGTGTCACACATGTTGAACTGTTGTAGGAGTTCTAGGATGATCCTGTGTGCACTACATTTCTTAGTGGTCACTTTGAAGGTCTGTGCAAAAGCATCACAGGCAGTATTAAAGGTGGTGGCGAAGTAGTGCAATGCATCATCTATGTGCTGGGCTTGGGAAATAGGGGACCAGTCCCAGTTAATTAGACATTGTTTGAGTTTGGCTATGCCTCCTGGGTGTAGTCAGTGATGAAAGGTGATATTTGGTGGTGGTTTAGGTAGCTAACAGGACCAGCTGAAGAGGATTGGGGAGTGGTCACTTAAGGCATTGGGTAGGACACCCAGGTTGGTAATATGGTGGGGACAATTAGTGAGCAGGATATCTAGTAGGGTGTGGGTTCCATTAGTGAGGTTGGCCCTGGTAGGCTGGGATACCAGTTGGGTCATATCTAACGCAGCAAAGGTATCTTTGGCATGTGTTGATGAGCTCACCTGCCAGTTTATGTTGAGATCCCCAACTAGGATTTGTTCCATTTTGTGGGGGTGTCGGAACAAAGGCTTATAATATCACTTTTTATAATAATGCACTTGGATTTACCTTGGGCCTTGCCCAAAAATTATTTCATAACTTACCAAAAATAATAAATATTTACACATGATATTATTTCGTGCTCATAATTAAGTATCATATATTTTTTTTACACCTATACAATGTTTCAATATTCCTGTTACATCTATATTAAGTCTAATCTTGTAAACATCAACAAGATTGTTTCAGATAATTCAGCAACTAATAAATTCTAGCAAATAAACAATGTAAAGAAATAAGCAATACTTAGCATAATAAATGGTAACAGTTATACTACTTTTATCATACTCAGTATTTAACATAACCTTTATGTATAAGAACATATACTTATCAGATCAATATCTCAGATTATTTTTGAATAAAACTTGTTTAAAAACTTCATTGCATGTAAAATATCTTTTCTATGAGAACTGTCTGTAACTCATTACATTAGTGATTTGTACTACTTTTGTAAAACTTAGTTTCACTTTTCAAATCATGCAAAATTATTTTTTTAATTCAAAGCTTTTAAGCTATATACCCAGATTCTGTAGTTAAAGGTAGATTCCCTCTTACTTTCCCAGATAAGTCAATTTAAATTATCAAGACTATTAATTAAAATTAGTGAAAATAATTAAAAAGGAATACTTATATTTTTGGTTGTAGAAGTGAGTCTTCTTTTTTCTCTTAGAACTCTGGCTGAGTCTGGCTTTTGATGACAAGGTTTCTTTGTCAGCTAACTTTGACCCTGGAACTTCTTTTAGCATGGATACACTCTGCAAGTTAAACCTTTGCTGAGCATCACTTTACCAAAAGTCAGTTTTTAGAGTTGTAGAACACAGCTTCAATCTGCACAGTCCATAGCAATACTGGATTCAAAGAACGTTGTTGTGAATGGCAAGCTGTTTTAATAACTGAAGCTTATTGACCCTTTCATGTTGTGTATCTGCTTTTAAAACCTTGGCACAAGAGACCTCTTTTTGCTCCACACACTGTGTAGCTTGTGTGAGTCTTAAAAGTAAGTCTGTCTGGTTTTCAGTAGGCAACATTACTTGTCAAAATGCTCAGCAAATAACACAAATCTTGCTTTTTCACAATAAAAATGTCCTTATACTTCTTTCTTGCCTCTAGATATCTTCAGCAGCACTGAGCTCTGGCTCTTCCTTGGCTAACCACTTCATTTCAAACAGGTGTGGCCCAAAGTTCTTTGGCCTAGCATCAACATAAAGCCATAAAATTCTTAGTTAACTGAACGTAGATTTTCCTACATCGATGGTTAGCTCAGATTTGGGGAGTGGCCAGCAGAGTTTACTATTATAAAACTGCTGTAGTAATGTCATCACCAGATTTGGATTGGTTTGAGTCACTAAAAGGGTAGGACATCTTATAAGATAAATGTGACATATGGGCATGCCTCTTTAGGACAGCCCCTTTTCCTCAAACCTATTTTTGGGTCAAAATTATTTCTTTAAATAAAAGTCTAATTTAACCTAATTTGAAAATTAAACTTGCATATTTAAGTGTTTTACACAAAGCCAACCATTCTTGAAAAAGTCTGATATCTGTAGTATGAATACTTTTTAAACTACACTATTAAGGTTATAACTTCATAATTTCAATAAAACTTCTCAAAACAAAACAATAATTTTTCTCTTAATAGTCTAAACTACAGAATGCTATAAGATTTGTAAGAAAAATCCATTCCTAAAGTCCTTAAAACATTAGTTTTTGTAAGACACACAAGATTTTTTTGTTCTTGTCTTAAAGACATCAATCACTGTCAAAAAAGTTAATTCATTATAAACTTTTAGACAGTATTTCTCTCAATAACAACAAACTACAGATTTAATATTCTTCTTGTTAGACTTCCTAAGATGTGAGCTATCACAGGATACTAGATTTGTCTAGTTTTCTAATAAGAAAATGATATTAAATAAATTATATTCATAACTTTTGAACGCTTTATTTTGCAACTATAAAACTTGGTAAGCTTATTTATCATACTAATGTCCTATAACTTTCTAATTTTTATAGTGGCAGTACATTGCATCTTTAAACTATGAATAAAACAACTTATTTCAATGTAAAGTAATGAAACTTTTACTCATTTTTTTCTCATCTCCTAAGACTACTCAGTGTACCTGTCACATGAACTCTTATCTTGATCGTAGCCATGGATACATAGCTCCATCTAAAACTTTTCCATACATGCACATAAATCCTAATAAAAGTGTCTTCCTGGGAATGTGAAACATGTAAGTTAGGCCCCATCTTATCTTCTCTATTCTACAGCTAGAGCACAGAGCCTTGAAATTTAAAACAGTCTATTTGAAACCATTTTTTTCTGAACTCTGAATCTGACTCCACTTTGAATGTCATTATTTCCATTTTACTGTTTTTTAAGACTTAATCAATGCTAATCTTGACCAGAAATAAAAGTAAACATTCCCCATCTTAATACCATATTAAATCAGATAAAATAATAATGCTAATTAATTTTTGAAAATAAAAATAAAATATTTTTCCATCAAGGGTTTTGTCCCTACATTCCCCCCTTCTGAATTAAAATGCACCCCAAAAATGCATTTGCAATTTAAAATGATAATTATATTATATGTGGGTATATAGGTTTAAGCATTGCAGGGAAAACAAAACATAAAAGACAAAGTTGTGTCGTCATGCAGTAACTTATGACATTATCAGTACATTACATTATCACACATGACATCATATGATGTGACATCATAGATGTGACATCACTAGATGACATCAGTGGAGACCTGCTATTTTGTATAGATGTGTGTACAGTACTACATGAACTAACATGATTACAACTATGTACATTTTCAAAATAACATTTTTTTACATTGTTGAACATTTCAATACAACAAATTCTCTTTGTTCATTAACTTTAAAAATCAACATTGCAATTGACATTTCAGATTTTCTTGTTCATCATTTTTAATTTTTTTAAATTTTTGTACCTTTTAAATCTTTAGTATTGCAGTACAAATAAGGCTAGTAGTTACTTTGCATTACATTTTATAAGTTCTGTCCCCCCTATGTGCTGAAGGCACTACTAAACTGACACCTGTAACTTTTACCTGTGTTTACCAAGATATCATTCCTTGACTGGAAGTTACCTTTGGTATTACACATATTTAAGTTTAAGCTCTATTTGTAGTTTACCTTTATAGCAATCATAGTTACATTGGGATTACTTATGTGAAATTACAAAAGATTTTACCATTGTTACCTCATTATACTTTTACTAAATCAAAATCAAACCTTTTAGCTAGTTCCTTGTACATTTGCTTAATCAAAATTAACATCAGTTAAAAGTTTTCTGTCTGAATTGATCTTATTTTTTTAACATTTTTATTTTCATTGTTAACCACTTTAGTTTCACATCATCAACTACACATGCTTCTTGAAAACTTTTTATTTTTATTTTTATTTTGAGGTAATACTTTTGTTAGTCTTCCCAATAACTGGAACAACAAATATCTCAACTGTAAAGGATTTTCCCCTTTCACTTTTTGCTACCCACAGTTAGTTTTAAAAGTGACAGGCTCTGTTTTTGGATTTATGTACTAGGAGAAAAACATGCATTACTTTAGTGCACACACCTAGGCACAGTGTGGAATGAATTTTCAAACCCACATCACTACTGCAGGTTAGGCGCAAACAATACAGTTTATAACACCTTTTTATTAAAGGGACACTGTCAACCTGTTTTTCATCATATTATTTCTTGTTCAAACCCTACATTTTATGATTGCTTACCCTCTCTAAAATTCACTGATGTTGCTGTTTATTTTGTCTGTCTCCTTGCTTAGTAGAACTGAAATGCATGGCAATGTATATTTATAAACAACCTTGTTTTTGTTTACAATCCTGTTTCTATTCTTACAGCATACTTTCTGAGCATAAGAAACACACCCAAACAGTGCATCCACCTGTAAAGCAGTAGTCTCCTGAACTCCCACTGCATTATGAGGGGCTAGACTGTTTTGTGGGTGTTCTCAGTGCCAGGAAAGATGCATTTGGAGTTGATTAAGGAATGTAAATAAACCTGTTTTGGTGTGATAACACCAGTATGTTGGGCAGTCTGTTTTTTACTTTTTTAAAGAAATTAAGAGTCAGACTCAAACTACCAGCTACATTAACAATCTTTACAGAATTTTGGCAATCATAAAATATGTATTTTAAACTAGGGACACTTTGAGACCTAAGGGGGTTGACAGTGTCCCTTTAACCGTAACAGAAAATTGATTTACTTTATTTGAGATTGTTGCAGTGAGCACCTCACCATTTGGCACACTTGAGGGATAATTTATTCAGACCTCAAGGCTGGTGATGTCACTTTATTGGGTAAGGGTTTTCCCTTAATTGTAACCACAGAATTTTATTGGCTAGGCTTATATACACACCCAGTTGTACAAGTGCATCAATCCCAAGGCATGGGAGATGTCAAACCTTGTATCACATACAGGATATAGTATATTTGTTTCTATCTGGAGTTTTAAGGCAAGTGCCTATTTTTTTAAACTTTATTTGTGGTTTGGAACATTTGTAACCATTCATTTTAAAACTGGGTAAACCTGTGCACTGCTTGGAGAATACAGGACTTTACCAGCTCTGTTGTTGTCTTGCATTTTAGCGTTACCTCTGGTTTGATTGAGTGACACCTCTTTTTCCACAGTCCTCAGTGGGTCTGGTACTTAAGAGTTTAATGTTTTTGTCAAATACAGGATGGCACTGTGAAAAACAGGACATACTTTCTTTGTGAACAAAGCTAGGCATTTGTTTTAATTACAGATTTATCACATCTTGTTTTGACACACAAGCCACATAAGTTTTACTTCTCCATTTAACCAAATTTTAGAATTACCAAAGCTAAATACATTAATTATATTTGACCCCACAAATTTTAGTTTAATCATTATTTTTTTTTACAGTAGCATGAATTTCATTGTTTAAAAACTTTACTGACTCTTTCTAAATGGAATAGGCATCTTCACCTGTGACCATAAGATTGTCTGGCCATAGCCTAGAACAGGCTTAAACCTCCTTAGAAGGTCATTTCCAATCAAGAAATCATTACCTGTTTTTTTTTTTTTACATACACTGGATGTTTAATCACCATTTTACCAAATCTTAATTTTAACCAAACTTTACCTAAGGGCCTAGATATTCTAAAGGGTTGCGCATGGCGCAACAGTGTTGCACTATGCACAACCCACTGATGCACCCCGTGCGATATTCAAAAGGAAAAGTGCGTCACATAAATCCCTGGCGCGCCCAGAGCATATCAGTAATGTGTATGCAGGCACAGGTAGGGTGTGCCCATGCATAATCTGCACAGCCTGATATTCAGCCTGGGATGTGCAGAGTCATGCATGCGAACCCCATCTGTGCCTGCACAAAGTTAAGCCCCAAAAAAAAGGAACAAATGATGGCCACCCACAGGTGAGCTGCCGCATTGCAGGGTGCAACACAGCAGCTGCCACCTGTGGGTGGCCACCCGTGTTCCTGCTGCAACTGGCGGTGCCCCCCCATTGAGGGCAACTGTATAAAGACACCCCTTCCAATATCCCTGGTGGTCCAGTGGACCCCTATGTGCCCAATTTCAGGAATCTGTTTAAATCACACCCCCATCCAATATCCCTGGTGGTCCAGTGGACCGATCACTACCCGATCATGGGCATCTTTTTAAATCACCCCCTCAATATCCTTGGTGGTCCAGTGGACCGCACTCTGCCTGATCGCGGGCATCTATAAAACATAGAACAGTCCTCTTGCCCTGGTGGTGGAGGTTTCCCCCTCACCTGCCCACTGAGCCCCACCGCCCGCTTCCTCGTCCGGCGGGCAGTAGCACCACCTGCTTAGCGCCCCATCGCCCACTGACCGACAGCTCATTGGCTGCACAACCCATTGGTTCTACAGCATGAGCCAATGGGCGGCAGCTCATACCAGAGCTAATCAGTCCAGATATGTGAATGATTCATTCAATATCTGACTCTGTGAAGGTAGAGGCTGCATGCCCATTGGCTTATGCTGTGAACCATTGGGCATGCAGCCCTACCAAGCTGTCAGTCGGTGGGCAGTGGGGTGGCAGGTGGGTTGGGTGCTGCCGCCCACTGGCTGACCAGAGGGAGCGGGATGGTGGGGCTCAGTAAGCGGGTGGGGAGGGGGGTACAATAGACCATCAGGGTAAGAGGACTGTTCTATGTTTTACAGATGCCCACGATCTGGCAGAGTGCAGTCCACTGGACCATCAGGGATATTGGTGGGGGTGTGTGTGATTTTAACAGATGCCCACGATCGGGCAGCGATCGGTCCACTGGACTACCAGGGATATTGGAAGGAGGGGGTTTATTATACCGATGCCCACGATCGGGCACATAGCGGTCCACTGGACCACCAGGGACATTAGAGGGGGGTTTTCTTTTAGACAAATGCCCACGATCGGGCTGCAGGGGGCGTTGGTCCTTGACGGCTGCTACCTGGCAGGGCGCCAGGCGCAAGTCGTTGAGGATCGGCGCACCTGCATGCTAATGGGATGCAAATGTGGCCATAATGACATGCAAATGGCCCCATGTGCATCTTGCATAAATAATGGCCCCATCTGCATGTCCCCTTTTGAACATGGCAGGTGCTGTGCATGGCGCAATGGCACTTGCGCTAGCGCATCTCCATGCTCCACTCTGGCCACTTGCGCTGGTGCAGTGCCACTGTGCCATGCACAATGGGGGTGGCCAGGGTGCAATATTCAAAGCTGCTGCACCATAGCGCACCTCCGTTGAATATCGCCCAGGCCACACCCCTGCACAACAAAGTTGAGCTGTGCCCAGGCTTGCGCCACAGCCTGGCGCAGTTTGAATATCCAGGCCAAGGTCTTTTGAGCTTCCTTTCCATAACCTACAATTTGTAAGTTGTCAGGAAGGGTTTTTAGCATTTTGGAGTTACCTAAAGCATCAGTCACTTTATCACACAGACTTTTAGACATGAGACTTACTTTAGCCCCAGAATCAAGCAAAGCCTTATGATTTAGACTGTTGTTAATGTTTATGTCACAGTAAAATCTTTCTGTTTTTCCTTTGGGAATTAAGTTGCCCGGGCAGAATTTATCTTTTTTGTCTGGCAACACAGCAGTTTTTTTTTTTTTTTTTAGTGACATTGTGCACTGGTTGATACTAGCTCAGGAACCTTTTGAGAAAGGTTAAGCACAGAGTTAGCATTTTTAATTTCACTTGGCATCTTATTTTTAAATCTCATCCCAATCTCATTATCCTTTTTAACAACACCAGTTTCTGTAACCATGTCAGCAAAAGTGTGAACAGGATCCACAAGTCACATGTCCCTACTAGTCACATGTGTACAAGGTACAGTTGAGGAGGCATTTTTTACAGGCAAATGAAAGTAAAGAGATGACTGAAGACCTTGGATTGATCTTTGAAAATGAGCATTTAACTCTTTAAGCATTTTGGTTGTTTCCTCTACTTCCTTTTGTGAATTATCAGTCATTTTCTCTTGTCTTGTACAACAATGTGTAGACTTGGTTTGAGTTGCACTATCATTTTGCTAATCATAGGCAGAATAGTGGTGCCCTCTGTGGTCAGTTTCTTACCATACTTACAGCCATACCTTGCACCTGGACCTCCCCATTTTGAGAGGGACTCCAGTGCTGGTAGTGGTTTAAGTTTTGATAAGGCTGCCAAGCCACAGATGGACCAAGCATGGGGTTTAGATTGCTTTCCTTTGTTAGAAGGAGGTAAATTCTCTACCCCCTTAGCTGGAGAATTAGAGGTGGTAACCTCCAACACCATAGCTTGAGGTACAGAGGTCTTTCTCCTTTGTCTAATCTTGTTCTTTTTCTTGTATTTCTTGAATGCTTCATGCTCTGAGTCAGAACATGAATTCCCTCTTTGTCTAGGGGAAATTATATTTTTGCTCTGAGGCAATTCATTTTCTGAGTCAGATGACACACTCAGTGATATACCAGAACAGTCAAGCCATTTAACCTTTTGAATGCTTTCATGTTTCCTTTAACTTGACTTTTACTTTGTAAACTTTCATACGTTTCCCTTAATTTAACTCAATCCTTGTTAACTTGTGTATAAGCATCTGCTAGTTCAACTTGTTTTGTTTTCAAGTTCAAACACTGTTCTTGACACTGTTGTAAGTCACTTTACAAGACAGCATTTTCAACCTTTAGCTTGACTAAATCACAGTAGTTATTAGAAAGGTCATTTTTACACTCTTGTAAAAGCTTTTGTAAAATATCTACCTGGCCTGTAAACCTACCACACTCAAAACATTTATCCACCAACTTTTTTTTAGCTGTTGTATCCTTTCATTTTCACTTTCAATAAAAGTTAGCTGTGCTGGGGTAAAAACTACTGTCTCAATGCTAAGCATATCTGCAGTTACACCTAATGTTGTCATGGCTATGCAATAGTACTTACAGACTCTAACAAAAAAAAAGTATTTTTTTGAAAAGCAAATGAAACAGCAATAACTTTTTACACAACAATTTAAACAAAGTCTCTTTTTCTTTCTTGAGGCTTTAAAAGTTTTTTTTGTTGCTTTACTGTTAGTCAGTGATTCTATTCTGTTCACTTGAATGCTTTAGCTTCCCTTCTCTTCTGTTTAAGGTAACTTCAGACTCAGAAAAACAAAACAGAAAGTATTATTTCTGCAATTTAGAAATCTTGCAAATACTAACAATAATAACATTTATTTTTCATACACTGCAAGTGTGGATTGTCATTTACTAACAATTATATTCCAGATGAGCCCCCAATGATGTCAGAACAAAGGCTTATAATATCACTTTTTTTAATAATGCACTTGGATTTACCTCAGGCCTTACCCAAAAATTATTTCATAACTTACCAAAAATAATAAATATTTACATGTGATATTATCCTGTGCTCTCCAGATTCAAGTATAATGGTAAATGATACTGCGTACCCCACGTACAGTTATATGAAAAATATATATTTTATTTACTCCTATACAATGGTTCTTAATATTTCTTATTAGCATACCTATTAAGTCTAATCTTGTAAACATCAACAAGATTGTTTCACATAATTCAGCAACTAATAAATTCTAGCTAATAAACAATGTAAAGAAATAAGCAATACTTAGCATAATAAATGGTAACAGTTATACTACTTTTATCATACTCAGTATTTAACATAACCTTTATGCATAAGACCATATACTTATCAGATCAATATCTCAGATTATTTCTGTATAAAACTGGTTTAAAATCTTCATTGCTTGTAAAATGTATTTTCTATGAGAACTGGCAATAACTCATTACATTAGTGATTTGTACTACTTTTGTAAAACTTAGTTTAACTTTTCAAATCATGCAACATTTTTTTTAATTCAAAGCTTTTAAGCTATATACCCAGATTCTGTAGTTAAAGGTAGATTCCCTCTTACTTTCCCAGATAAGCCAATTTAAATTACCAGGACTATTAATTAAAATTAGTGAAAGTAATTAAAAAGAAATACTTATATTTTTATATTTTTGGTTGTAGAAGTGAGTCTTCTTTTTGTTCACTTAGAACTCTGGCTGAGTCTGGCTTTTGATGACAAGGTTTCTTTGTCAGCTAACTTTGACCCTGGAACTTCTTTTAGCATGGATACACTCTGCAAGTTAAACTTTTGCTGAACATCACTTTACCAAAAGTCAGTTTTTAGAGTTGTAGAATACAGCTTCAATCTGCACAGTCCATAGCAATACTGGATTCAAAGAACGTTCTTGCGAATGGCAAGCTGTTTTAATAACTGAAGCTTATTGACCCTTTCATGTTGCACATCTGCTTTTAAAACCTTGGGACAAGAGACCTCTTTTTGCTCAGCACGCTGTGTAGCTTGTGTGAGTCTTAAAAGTAAGTCTGTCTGGTTTTCAGCAAGCAACATTACTTGTCAAAATGCTCAGCAAATAACACAAATCTTGCCTTTTTTCACAAAAAAATTGTCCTTATACTTCTTTCTTGCCTCTGGATATCTTCAGCAGGGCTGAGCTCTGGCTCTTCCTTGGCTAACCCCTACATTTCAAACAGGCATGGCCCAAAGTTCTTTGGCCTAGCATCAGTATAAAGCCATAAAATTCTTAGTTAACTGAAAGTAGGTTTTCCTACATCGATGGTTAGCTCAGATTTGGGCAGTGGCCAGCAGAGTTTACTATTATAAAACTGCTCTGGTGATGTCATCACCAGCTTTGGATGGGTTTGAGTCACTAAGAGGGTAGGGCATCTTATAAGATAAATGTGACATATGGACATGCCTCTTTAAGACAGCCCCTTTTCCTCAAACTTTTTTTTGGGTCAAAATTATTTCTTTAAATAAAAGCCTAATTTAACCTAATTTGAAAATTAAACTTGCATATTTAAGTGTTTTACACAAAGCCAAATATTCTTGAAAAAGTCTGATATCTGTAGTATGAATACTTTTTAAACTATACTATTAAGGTTATAACTTCATAATTTCAATAAAACTTCTCAAAACAAAACAATAATTTTACTCTTAATAGTCTAAACTACAGAATGATATAAGATTTGTAAGAAAAATCCATTCCTAAAGTCCTTAAAACATTAGTTTTTGTAAGACACACAAGATTTTTTTGTTCTTGCCTTAAAGACATCAATCACTGTCAAAAAAGTTAACTCACTATAAACTTTTAGATGGTATTTCTCTCAATAACAACAAACTACAGATTTAATATTCCTCTTGTTTGACTTCCTAAGATGTGAGCTATCACAGGATACTAGATTTGTCTAGTTTTCTAATAAGAAAATGATATTAAATAAATTATATTCATAACTTTTGAATACAGGAGGCAGTATAGCGCAGTGGTCTAAGGCTCTGAGCTGCAAATTTGGTGACATCCAGCAGACCAGACCTGGGTTTGAATCCCACAGCTTCCACTTGCATACTGTGTGACCCTGAGCAAGTCACTTGTGCTCCCAGGTCACTCCTGTAAAAAAAGCTTTCAGCTTAGTGTGCTATACCTGGTTTAAATAAATAAATGCTTTATTCTGCAACTATAAAACTTGGTGAGCTTATTTATCATACTAATGTCTTATAACTGTCCAATTTTTATAGCGGCAGTACATTGCATCTTTAAAGTATGAATAAAACAACTTATTTCAATGTAAAGCAATGAAACTTTTACAATTTTTTTTCTCATCTCCTAAGACTACTCAGTGTACCTACCACATGATCTCTTATCTTGATCGTAGCCATGGATACCTAGCTCCATCTAAAACTTTTCCATACAAGCACATAAATCCTAATACAAGTGTGTTCCTGGGAATGTGGAAAATGTAAGTTAGGCCCCATCTTATCTTCTCTGTTCTACAGCTAGAACACAGAGCTCTGAAATTTAAAACAGTCTATTTGAAACCATTTTTTTTCTGAACTTTGAAGCTGACTCCATTTTGAATGTCATTATTTCCCTTTTACTGTTTTTTAAAACTTAATCAACGTTAATCTTGACCAGAAATAAAAGTAAACATTCCCCATCTTAATACCATATTAAATCAGATAAAATAATAATGATAATTACTTTTTGAAAATAAAAATAAAATATTTTTCCATCAAGGGTTTTGTCCCTACAGGGGTGGCTGGCTAGATAGTCAGAGAGTGCTTTACAGGCAGGGGATTGGCTGCGGGGTGGGATGTAGGTGACAGTGACAGTAAGAGGAGCACAGTTTGGGTCAGGCAGAGTTTTATTGTGAGGGCTTGGGCGCTATGGTCTAGGGAGGGTGCAGGCAGGGCTTGGTAATGCAGTGATTCACTTACTTAGAAGGCACAGCCACTGCCTCTCTTGCCATTATGATCAATTCTAATGCGAGAGTGGCCCAGAATAGAGACAAATGAGTCTGGGGTCTTGGCTGACAGCCAGGTTTCTATTAAAGCCAGAATGTCTGGTTGGTGCTGTGCTGTCCAGCATGGCAGGGGTGTCACTTTTTAGGTGGGCTGCAAATATTCATAGTGGCTATTCGAAGCCCCATGGATGACCGCAGTTGGGGGGGGCACTGCTGGGCCAGGATTGGGGTGAACATTGCCAGATAGTAGAAGAAGCAAGTGGAAGATCCTGACAAGGGCCATGAATTTGTGGCATTTTGCTGGGTAGCAGCAGCTAGCAAGCTTAGAAAGTGATGAGCAGGGAATGGGCAGTTGTGTGAGGGCTGAGATGGCCAGGTGGAGGAACAGACAAGGAGGGTTCATAATGGAAGATAACAGAGGGTGGAAGATAAGTGAGGGTGCATTAAAGTCTGAGCTTATGTTATTAGAGTACCTACTGTACTGTACTTCTGAATTAATGAACATACAAGCACACAACTTCTGGCAGAAAATGTAATTTTTATTTATTTCAGCTTGAGATTAATACCTTTGAGTCAAGTACTCATTTTCAAAGGTTCCATGTCAATTGTTAAAAACTGACATAACAGTATAAAATACAGGGTTAACAGTAAAAGGAACATTGAATCATATACACAACCAGTAATAAAACAATTCTGAGGTTTTACACATCAATTTAGTACTTAATTACACAAGCTTGATTCAAGGAAAGAGAATGGGGGGGATCAGCCAAAAGGTGGCATTGTCAGAGGAGGGGGAGTGTTCAGCTATGAGGAGACATCATTATTACAAGGGGATAGGGTAAGGGGGGTCCCGGGAAAGGTGATATTCAGTGGAGTGATAACTGAGGAAAGGGACAGGTACTGGGAAACTGTTGGCTGAGTTATTACCACGTTAGCACCGGCAGGTACAGGTCATTTTTGAGCCAGTTTTGAAAGTACTAGTCTTGGGTGTCTCAGAGAGGTCAGTGGGTAGTTCATTGTATCACTTCGGTCCCTGATACAGGATGGAATTTTGGGCAAGTTTCGTCCTTTTGAAGAGAATCATCATCCTGTCAGTGGCCGTACTTTGGGTCGATTTCATAGGGACAGCCAGTCTAAAGTGGCCTCCCAGTGTGGAAGATGACAGACCCAGCAGCACCTTTTTTAGAAGCAGGCAGGTTTGATATTGCTCTCGAAGGCTGAGTAGGACCCCCCCAGTGCCTTTGTAGAGCATGCAGGTATGGGTGTCAAAGGCAGCCCCCAGAGTGAGGTGGCAGGCTTTATTGAAGCGTGTGCTGATCCTGTTTGGGCTGTTTTTGTGCCCGCCCCATAAACAGGCAATCCATAGTCTATGGTAGACAGTACTGAACTACTAGTGGCTAGTTTGAGAGCATCAGGAGTCATTGAGTGTCTATGACAGTAAAGTATGCCCAGCTTTGCATTTGTGTTCTTGATAACTGAGTCTATGTGGCTTGAGAAGATGAGGGTGTCATCAAATGTGATGCTAAGATATTTGATCTTGGTGACATGGTCTAGGAACGCGCCCTTTTGGTTATGTATCAGCATTAGCAGTTTTTTTGTTTTTTTTTTTGCTTTGAGATGTGGTGAAGAGCATACTCTTAGTTTTTTTGACGTTTAATAGTAGTTTGTTTTCTGTGAACCATGATTCAAGTTTAAGGAAGTTGCTTTGGAGATCTGTTGTGATGGACTGGAGGTCTTTACAACTGACTGATATTACTGTGTCATCAGCATAGAGAACTGTGCTTGCTGAGCATGCTGTAGGGAGGAGTTGATGAAAATGCTAAAGAGTAGAGGACCAAGGATTGACCCCAGTGGGACCCCAAGGGTCACCTCATTAGCTGCAGATAGAATATCACCTATTTTGACTCTTTGTGCCCTGTTGGTGAGGTAGCTGCTAAACCAATTTACTGTCTCAGGGGATAGACCTGTGGATAGAAGGCAGTTTAGGAGGAGATTGTGATTTACAGAGTCAAAGGCCTTTGTAAGGTCGATGAAGACCGAACCAACTGCATGCCCATTGTCCAATGCATTGAATAAGTGGGATGAGTAGTCCACTAGTGTGGTGAGTGTGGAGTGCTTTTTTTGGAAGCCATGCTGCTGTATGCAGAGTAGATTATGTTTATCTAGGTATTCCGTAAGTTGCTCTGAGACCATTCTTTCGAGTACTTTAGATAGGGGAGGGAGGAAGGAGATGGGTCTGTAGTTGGATGTTTGTGTCTTGTCTCCTGCTTTAAAGACAGGTGCGACATTTTCTGACTTCCATAAATCTGGGAACACTCCCAATTTAAGAGAGACATTGAAAACTATGGTAAGAGGACCAGAGAGTTCATTGAGGAGAAGACCAACCAGCTTCATGTCAAACATATCCGCTCCCATCCTGGTTTTGCCAAGGGCCCCTTTAGTGTGTTTAATTGTTTCGGCCTTGGTGACACATTTAAAGTGAAATGGTGGTACCTCTTTTCTTACTGGGTCGTGAGGGGCAGTTTGTCATTGTTGTGCTTGTGTATCCATGAAATAGTCACTGGGGGGTACACTTGAGAGTTCTGGGAAGGCATTGTTGAGCTCTTTGGCAATATTGATGGGTTCCTGCATGGGCCCCTTTGTGGTAACAAGAAGGTCAGGGTGAGCCTTAGTGGCCTTGCCTGTCAGGGATTTCAAGGTCCCCCAAAAGTCTCTGCCAGAGCCCCATGTTTTGTTAAGTAGATCCTTGTAGTCGGAGGCCTTGGCCTGTCAGATGAGTTTGGTGCAAGCATTTCTGGCTGCCTTGTAGGTGTTTATTGCAGCAGGTGTTCCAGTTGCCTTTGCTATATGACAAAGATTGTCTCTGTTCTGCATGAGTCCAGTTAGGGCTTTGGAAAGCCAAGGATTGATGGGTCCCCTAATTGTTTTAATTATATACAGTGCAAAAATATTGCAAGCTCAATTGAAGACCATTATGAAGTAGTTAAGAGCCACATTGCCATCAATATCCCCTGCCAATGTAGACCATTGTTTAAGTCAGTATCTTTATCAGTTACTTTATTACAGTAAAAAAAAAAAAAAATTGCTTTTTTAAGCATAGTGAAAAAAGTATTGTAGCTAATGTATCAATTGGATTAATGGGACACTAGTTTTCTGGATGAGACCTATCCCCTTTTTGTAAATTGGCATTATGTGACTACCTTACCAGTATAAGGGTATATATGCATACATGATAGATTTATTGAAAAAAATCTGATAACAAATCAGACCACCAATTCATATCACTTATATAAAAATCCAAAGAAATTCCATCTGATCCAGGAGCTTTATTTATTTTTTTTTTAACTATTAAGTGCAACATATACTTCCAGTGGTGTAATCCAATGGAAATTTTTGTCTATATCTGTTGGAATATTAAGATTGTTAAACTGAATATCAATTTCTTGAGTCTTATTAATAAAGGTATCATAATGATAATTAACCCATTGATCTGGTGGAATATAAGTATCTGTTTGAGTTTTATATTGATTCGTACTCTGGGAGACTAATTTCCAGAAAGTGCAACCATCTTTTTCTTTAATGGCAGCCAACATTTTACCCCACAGTTCTTTTTGGTTTATAGATCTTTGCATATTCACATGGTCCTTATATTCCTTTCTATAGATATTAAATTGCATAAGATTAGTTTTTGTTGGTCGTTGCTTAGCTTTTCTAGTAATGTTTGCCGTCTCCATCTTTTTTTTTTTTTTTTTGCAGGCATGTTTTATAGAACCAGTTTTCATATTTGAAGGTTTGTTGCTTATTAGTTTTCCTATAATTCATTGTGATCCTAGAATAAGTACATAATATAACTTCATATATTTTTTCAGGGTCCAGTTCTTTGTCCACTATGGAATTAAAGTGTTCTTGAAAAAGAGTCTTTATATTTACTATATATCAGCATTAAACTATTCAATCTTATTCTTCTATTTGTTATCTCCATATTAGAGTCATATATGATCAGAGATTTTGTTTCTAATTTCCTTACAGTAATTATCAGGAAATGGTCACTATCTGACCTCATCACTATTTTAAGTTATAATATTTACAATAATCATATGGAGATATAATAATATAGTCTACTAGTGAACTACCTCTAGATTTTATACAACTGTACATCCCATCTTTATCTGCTTCAGATCTTCCATTATAAACTATTAGATCTAACTCCTTTAGAAAGTTTTCTAACTTATGATTATTATCTGTATTTTTATTATCACATGATGCCCCTTCCTAAATTCCTAGTTGTTTTTCCAAGTTAGAAACTTCAATGTCTGGCTGGGCAATAAAGTGCCCACACCTTATATTCAAGTGTCCTGTTATATAAACCTCTGCATTTACATACAATATGTGAACATTTTCAATTTCTTTTATTAAAGTAGTAAAAATATCATGTTCACAATTTACAGAGTTTTCCAGAGGATTATGCACATGTATAAGGATTAATATATCATCCTGCAGCTTTAAGATCACCACAATATAGATTTTAGAAACTTTATATTGCCACAACTTTACATTACTCATAATTTTCACATAGGTAATGAGACCCCCAGCACATCTACCCATTTTAGTTATTTTAGCTGCAGGACTTTGTAATGTTTGAAACCCATTTAAGTGAATAGCCTCCTCTTTTTCTCTACTGTGCCATGTTTCCTGTAGGTGTATTATATTCAATTGTTTGATAAGTCCATATACTGTAATCAGAATCTACCATTTTTGCAATATGTCCAGCAACATTCCATGTGACAATTTTAAACTTATTTAAATATGAAATAATCAGGTTCCTTAGATCCCACATTCTCTATAGTCATAGAATCCATTACCCTTATTTCTACCTCACTTTCACTACTAACTCATTTTTCAACTAGTCAATTATCTTCATCAGCGAGAGGGTTAAATCTATTACTAACCTCCACCCCAAATGTGGTTCTTACATTGGAATTCATACCTTCTACATGTAAGTAATTCTCTTTCAGGTTGGTCACATTTTCATTAAGGTCCATAATCAAAATTCCCAATGAATCAAGTTTGCCCCCATTGGCCAGTACACATTCAGCCAACTTGTTCTTTACCAAAGTTACATCAATTTGACAGCCTTCAGATCCCAATCCAAATACCATCTCTACCTTCACTGTGTCATTCTCATAGAAATTAAGTCCTACAGTGTTACAAAACAAATGGGTAACCAATGATTTTAAGTTTACTTTACTTTCTTTACCTGTGTAAGTCAGCCCAAAATAAGACAGCACCACATCTAGTGGGATATTCAGGTTTTCATTTTGAAATACCAAGTCCTGAATATCGACATAATTGGGAGCTCATCAGTCAACTTCCTAGTCAATATCTGTGCCCAATCAATATTTTGTAACAAATGCTTTGTGAGTACTGGATAGTCAAGAGTTATGTCATAATTACTTAATTCATCTGAATTCCTCTAGGCATAGTGAGCAGCATGGGCAGTTTGAAAGAATACCAACAAAATATAATTTTCATTCTCATAGTCATATGTTCTTATGACATCACAGATATCATCAACAGTAATGTCCAACATCAGTTAGTCATTACATAACATGGTTACCAAAATTCTTAGTGCATCTTTGATTTCCACAGGATCATATGGAATACCTCTAAGAGTGACAATTCCCTGAGTATCTACAAGTTGGTGTAACCTGCTGTCATTATTGAGTAAGCAGGAGACATTTTTCTTCATACCTGAGGTTTGTGTTCATTTATAGCTTTAACTGGATCAGCTACAAAAAAGTGTGGAGCTAGAGTAGTTTGTTGATTCTGGGGGACTTGTTTGACTTCTAAGTTTCCCTTCTGAGCATCCTTCACCCCCTTGGTTCCATCACATTTTTTTCTTATGTTTCCCTATCTTGCCTTTCTTGTTTCTTCTTTTTTTTAAATCAGTTTTCAGTTTAGAAGGTGGATCTTGTTAATCATAGCTTTTTTTTCCCTTTTCTTTTTCATAGTTAACTGACAACTTCTCTCATTCCCGTACTCTATTAAGCCATCTGAATTAGATGCTGGAACAGTATTGACCTTGTTGTCATTAATAGTTTTCTCTTTATTAATATCAATATATGTATCCTCAGGGTTCAAGATTTGCTTAATGGCATCACAAATAATTAACGAGGCAGAATCTGATGCTATCAAATTTTTCCTTTTAATAACTAGTAGTTCCTCCAGTGTCATAGCATTTAAAGCAACCTCCCTCCCCAAATCAGAGAGCTTATTCTTAATCATCACTAGCTGCTCCATAATCATATATGCAGTATAGCGCAGTGGTTTAAGGCTCTGAGCTGCAAACCTGGAGACCTGGGTTTGAATCCCACAGCCCCCACTTGCATACTGTGTGACCCATAACAAGTCACTTACCATCCTTGTGCTCCCAGGTCATACCTGTAAACAAGTTTCAGCTTAGTGTGTCTCTCCTGGTAATAAATAAATAATAGCAACATTTGCCACATGGTTTTTTTTAGAACTTCAGTAAGATTTTCATCTATAAATGGTGTGTCTGTATTTTGAAATACATTATTTCCATTATTTAAAGTACTTTGGTTTACCAGTTCATTTAACCCACTAGTAATATCCTACAATTCTTCCTTAATCTCACTGACAGCCTTGTACAAGTTTCTGACTATCAGTTGACTGAGGCCCCTTCTGTTTTGTTCTGTTTTTTTTCTTTCAACTGGTTGACATGGGGTTGAAGTAGTTCTAACTTCATCTTGCTCTATAAAGTTCTTTTTTTCTAAATGATGAATTACCAATGTCTATGCAGGATCAGATACAACATAAGAGCGTGCTTTCTTTCCAGTCTTAGCTGTTTTTTTTTTTTTTGCCTTTTCACCTTTATATTCTGTGTTTTAGAATGCTTTTTATATTTTTTAGCCTTTCTTTTTTTACAGCTCCCCTAACTTGTTTCTTGGGAACTTCAGTTTCCTCATCTTGCACCATCTTACCACTCCTTGTTTTCATTTACAGCTAAATTAATTTCCTCAATTTCAAGTTAAGAGCCTCCACATCCAATTATCACTATATATTATAGTTTTTATCACATCTTTAGGATAAATAAGCTCAATTGGCCCCAATACTTCACAATAAATACACAGTATTATTATAACTAGGATCTAAAAATGTCGTCAGTTTATGTACATGAATACAGATAAAGCAACAACAACTTTTATTAAGAATGATTGTTAAGAATTTATTTAATTTATTAAGAATGATTGTTAAAAGTGCTTAATAATCTCACAGTCCAGATGTGGATTTCAGCTTTAACATCAAATTGAGTCGACTTGATCCCTAAAAGTTCTAAGATGCAAAATGATTGTATGTAGGAAAGTCCCAATACAAAAGATCCTAGAACAGAAACAAAATGAAATAAATTATATTAAAATATCAGACCCCAAGAAGAAACCTTTTGCTTAACTAGTTTCCAATTTAATTGCAGGTTTAAATCAGTGGTTATACCTCCATCTTTGCCTGAGTTTATATAGAGAATCACTACAATCTCCACAAATCTCCCCACTTCGGCACAGTTCAGCACGCCATGACTGGACACAACCAAATGCAGAGTTAGGCAAAATTAACCTCCACAGCCTTTAAATTTGACAAATCACTAAAACAAGAGAAAAAAAGAAAACAAATAAACACTATACTGTTACTCTCTTGCAGGTAATGGTGGTTCTGAACTCAGAATGCCACACTTTTGCACTTAAGAACCCTTAGGCTACACCTTACACCTGTGTTCCTTAATCCTAGGGATCTGGGAATGTGCTTGTATGTGCACATACCTACAGTCACGTGTCTAAGCCTGGCCAATCAGACCAATATCCTTATTCCACTCTGCACTAAATATTTTCCTCAGTCTATTTTAAAATATATTATTTAATCTTTGAAATTAAATTTATGTTATCAGGCACCAGAATTAGCCCCAGAAAACAACGCTCCATACAAAACAAACACAGTAGCTCAAGGAACAAAAAAAGGGCAATCCTAGAAAAAAAAAGCCCCCAAATAGCAGGAAACAACTCCAAAGACAGTTTCAGTTCCAGAAAGCTTTCATGCAGTAGAGCCTCCTGAGCCTTCAACACCAGAGAGAATTTGAACAAGCATAAATACAGTGCACAAACTCTCCACTATGCTATCTTCACTCCCTGTCAAGTTCCAAGCCACAAACAGCACCTCGCCCACACCCCAAAGTGAAATTTCCCTTTAACAAGTCTGCCAAAGATCAATCTCTTGGTGTCTCCAGTAACAAGAGCAGCCGAAAGAGTTAAAATATAACAACTTAGTATTTTAACACAGACGGTAGGGTGAAGGGAAAGTAAACAGTGGCAAAAGGAGGCAAAGGAAGGCAAAAAATTAACAGGTAGCAAACATCAAGTAGTGCTTTTAGTTTTTTCTGTCTTTTATGCACAAATTTCTTTGAAGTTCTTCCAGGTCATAGGTTACAAGTTCACCAAACTCCACATGGTAGTTTCAAACTTCGCTCTCTTCAAACTATGTCAGTTCAGTCCTGAGCAGCACTTCCCATGAGGTACCCTGCTTCTCCCATGACCAGCATTGGCTCCTATACCACCAGACTCCAGATGCTTACAGCTCTGGGGAAAAAGAAAGACAAACAGGGCAGAACAAGCAGCACCAAGATGGCCATACAAGTTTGACTGGAATGGCTGCCTACAGAGCCATTCAGGCAACAATGGAATACCTGTTATACTAGCTCAGAAAGTGTTAGGCAGTTCTGGCTCCAGCAGTTACCACACAACCACACAGCATGCAGCAGCCATCTTGGAATCTAGCTGCTGGTAAAGTTTTCAGTCCTCTCCCAGCTGAAGCCCAAATTAGCACTCTGTTGATCAGCTCCTTCAGCTTCTTCAGTATTCTGCATAGCACAAACAACTTTTCACAAAATGTTGAAAGGAATCCAAAAGATGGAGCATGTGCTACTTTCTTGTAGTGAGCCTCAGCCTTGGTGAAGATTAATCCTGAGTGTTCATCTCCCGTCATCCTGTTCAGGATGGCCCAGTTTCTGCAGTTCAAAAAGCAACTGCTTGCTGCGATGCTGAGTATTGTTGTTCCCTCAATCACAACTACTGTCATATTTTTACCTGCATCCTGCACATTAATTGAATCAATTATTCAAACTGTACTCAGTCTGTACATGCCTGTACAATTGTTCCTGCACCTGTATGTAGGTTGTTATGCCACTCTGCTGGCCTACCAATATATGTTTGATGATTTGTTGTTTTCCTTTATTTATTTGTTTATTAAAATTGTTTCACCAGGAAAGGCACACTGAGCAACAAGATGCCTGTCTCCCAGTGCGACCTGGAGGGAGGGGGTACAGTGGGGAGAATAACATGCAGGTTATCAATAAGAACATTTTACAGAATACAGGATAACTCGCAGGTTATCAATAGGTATATTTGACAGTATACAGAAGCATGGGGTTAACAATTAGCACAAGTACTGACATAATAAAGGATAACATGGATAATAAGAATGAGACAGTAAGTGCAGTAGTTGAGTCAAATAAGCCAGCTATTGTAGCATACTTTGGCACTGCTGGTCAGGCAAGGGAGGGTGGTGGAGGAGGGCACACATGAGAAGCTCATGGAGGTGTCAGGTGCAGGAGCTGTTTACTGTGTAGTAGTTAGCAAGGGCTGTAGATAGGGAGTGGGCAGAAGAAGAGTGGTGAATTTGTGGGGGAGCACATTCCAGAGATGAGGGAAGCAGTGTGAGAAAGCAGCTTGACCTACAGTAGCTCTTCAACTAGGGACTGAAAGGTGTCGGGAGTCGAGGGACCTCAGAGCATACGTGGATGTGGGGGGGGCGGATGATAGTGTGGAGGCAAGGTAGGCTGGCAGGTCACCAAGCCAGAACTTTGAGGCAACTTTAGCGCAATGCATTAAGCGGCAGTTTTTGAGGGAAGGGAAAGTGAGGGAGTGGTAGAGGTCACAGTGGTGGGTACAGGGAGGGGCATCGAGAGCGAACTGGCAGAAAGCGTTAAACAGGGAGTCTAGTTTGGATAAGATGGACTTGTGAGCTGCACTGTAGACAATATCACAGTAGTTGAAGGAAGGAAGTATCATCTTCTGGACGAGATCTTGCCAAACAGTAAGGGGGAGGCTATGTCGGTTCCGGTACAGGGCACCGAGCTTAGGGCACAGTTTTTTCGAGATGGCATCAATGTGGACGGAGAAGGTTAAGTGGTGGTCTAGCCATACCCCTAGTTACCGGAAGGAGGCGACATCCTCCAGCAAGGTCCCATCCAAGGTGTGGAAAAGAGGGAGGGAGGGATGGAAGCCTGGCTAGGCATTGACTTGAGCTGAATGTCATAGTGACTGTTTTTTTTTTGCATTTAGGGAGGGCTGGCGAGAGTTGAACCAGTGTTGAACTTTGTTGAAGTCAGCCTGGAGGACAGAAGCAACCATATCAGGTGATGAGCCAGAGGAGAATAGGATGATATCATCAGCATACATGTGGATTGACAAAGGGGAACAGATTAGAGGCAGGTCATTCAGGAAAATGGAGAACAGGATGGGGCTGAGTACTGACACTTGGGGGACGCTGATGATCATAGGAAGGGGTATGGATGTGGCGTCTGCAATTCTAACAGATTGTGTTCTGCCTGTGAGGTAGGCTTTAAACCAACTGGTGGCAGACACAGAGAGACCCGAGTCAGAAAGGCATGATAGCAGTAAGGGGTGGGAGACAGTGTTGAAAGCTTCAGCCAGGTCAATGAAGATAGCCAAGGTGATTTGACCTCTGTCCATTCCAGAGAAGATGGTGTCAGTGAGTCTTAACAGGGAGGAGGCGGTGGAATGTCCCTTCCTGAATCCAGACTTGAAGGGTGTGAAGAAATTTGAGTCAGAGAGATAGCTGGGCAAGCACACTGTGTTCTCACAGTTTTGCAAGGGCAGGGAGGAGAGAAATCGGATGGTAGTGTGAGGTGGAAGTGGGGGCTACTCCTTTGGGGAGGGGGATGACAATGGCGGGCTTCCAAGTCTGAGGGACTGTCGTAGTAGCAAAGGATTGATTTAGGAGGTAGGCGAGCGGGGTAGCTATGGCAGGGGCTGAAAGGAAGAGGAGTTTGGGGTCCAACCCATCAGGGGATTTCCCTTTTGATGGGTTTAGTGTTAGCAGGGCTTCAAGGGCTTCAGCTGGAGAGATGTCTTTGAAGGAGAAGGTACCCGGCCTGTGATATTGCTTAGGCCCTGCATACAGTGAGTGTGGTGCAGGAGTGGGCAGGGAAGAAAGGAGAGCAGTGGCATACGTGGAGAAGTATAGGTTGAACTCAGTAGCGACTGCACCTGGATCCAAGAGAATGGAGTTGTTTACATTCAGGAGCAGAGTGGGATTTACTGCTGGTGGAGAGAAGAGGGAGTGGATGACCTTCCAAAATTTTGAGGGACTATTTAAGTTCAATTGGAGGGAGGATCTGAAGTACTCCACTTTAGCTAGCCGAGTTGCTCTGGTACACTTGTTCCACAGAAAGCGATATTGGGTGAGATCCTGTGGTAGGCCTGAAGATTTGTGAGCTCGCCATGCTTTATCCCGGGCGTTATGACAAGCTAGAAGTTCTTGGGTGATCCAAGGCAGGTGGTTGCCTCATACCCTGGTACTGTGTAGAGGGGCATGAGTTTCCCATACATTGAGGAACGTGTTTTCGAAGTGGAGGAGGGTGTCATCGACGGAGTTGGGGGGGGGGATCAAATTTGCTAGGGCAAGGTCATTGAGTAGGGGGACAAGATTGAGGGATTTGTATGACCGTTGAACTAAGAACTTGGGGGATTTGGGGTGGTGAATTTTGCGGACTAAGTATATGATATGGTGGTCACTCATAGAGTCAGGAAGTAGTCCTGTTTTGATGACCCGGTGAGGATGGGTGGTCAGAGCCCAGTCTATAAGTGAGTGGGTGCCTGATCTGAGGTTAAGACGGGTGGGCGCAGCAAAGATTTGGGATAGATTTAGCACAGAAATTTCCAGTCGGGTTTTGTTAAGGGCTGTGGATAGCCAATTATGGTTAAAATCACCCATTATATATAATTTCCCCTTAGAGGTTAGGGACACGATTTGCATAAGAAGGTCGATGACAATTGTGGCCAGGGTGCCAGGCCGGCAGTATATTCCGGCTATGTATATTGGAAGCAAGAATGGGAGGGTGAACTGCAGCAGTAAGAGTTCATATGCTTTTGGTTCAGCCTTAGCTAGGACTACCGATTTGCGTAGGTCTGAGTTTACGTAGATGGCCATACCACCACTTCTGGTGGCCCTATCCTGGTGGGCCATTGTGTAGCCTAGGATGGTGAACGAGGGATCTGAAATATTTTTATTTAGCCATGTTTTGGAAAGGATGGGGCTATCAGGGGAGTAGTGGGCTGTGAGTACTTGGAGTGAGTTGAGTTTGAGGGCTAGGCGTCTTATGTTTAGGTGTAGGAGGCAGAGGCCTCTGGGGAGGGGAGTACCTAATAGATTTGAGGAGGTGGGTAATATGGGGAGGGGACAGTAGATTTAGAAGGGGGAAGGGTAGCCTGGGGTCCAGGGTTCAGGTGAACATCCCCTGCTGCAAGGAGTAGGAGGATGAGTGTTAGGTGGTGCGCTACCAGATGAAGGCACCAAGAAGGGAGTGAACGCTGCCTCAGTGGCAGGCGTGAGTGAGCATACCTGGCAGGGCAAAAAGCAAGGAGATGCAGAATTGTCCAGGAGTGCGAGGGTTTGACAAGAAAGGGAGATGGACGTACAGCAGAGTGCGACCAGGTAGGGATGAGTAGAGAAGTAGTTGCTGAGTTGGTGGTGCAGGGTGGTCTTACGAGGTCAGGCAGGATGGGGGGAGAGTTTGAGGTAGGTAGCAGGCATGTTGGAGAGGAGAGGTGGGAGGCAGGTGAGGAGGCAAGTGAGTAGAGGCAGGTAGCCGATCAGGTGGGCTGAGGTACCGAAACTAAGGTGCAACATCCCCAATCTGTGCAGGCTTACTAGGGGATTGGGAACCAAGGATTTGATTGGTTCGTGTGAGGGTATTAGGAACCAATGGTATGAAAGTCTAGGTGGCCAATTGGAGGAGAGCTGTGAAAAGGCAGGTAAATAGTGTATTTAAAGAGTGGAGGCAGCGGGGTGGGTGGAAGGGCTGAAACCTTTGATGGAGTTCGGTCAGGGGTCCTGGTCTCGGTCAGTGGCTGCTGAGGTGCCAGCCAACCGTGGGGAGCTGCAGCAGCCCTAGTCAAGGGAAAGCAGCTAGGGGGAGAGAAGAGAGGCATGGTTAAATAGGGTCAGCTAGTGCAGATAGAGCTTAGCGGGGGTCAGCAATTAGCAACACAAAAGAAATTGCAGTTTGGGTGCCAAAAGAGAAATGACTCGGTGGGGGGGGGTGGCTAGAGAGTGCAAGGGAACAGAAAAAGAGCTGTAACACTTAGCAAACTTTAGAAAATAATAGTTCAATGCAGTTCACACAATAAAACATTTTTTTTTTCCAGTCTAAATGTGCAATTTCAGACAGAGCCCAGGCGGCAAAGGAGAGAAAACAGGAGAGCCAATCAGCTTGGACTTGCAGGCGGCGCCCGGAATCCGATTGGCTGCAGTTACACCATACATTTGGTGGAGTTCAGTCCGGGGTCCTGGTCTCAGTCGGCAGCTGCTGAGGTCCCGCCAACTCATGAGCTGTAGCAGCCCTGTCAAGGGCAAGAAATAGGGGAGAGAAGAGAAGGGGTTCAATAGGGTTGGCTAGTGCAGACAGAGCTTGAAGGATCAGTAATTAGCAACACAAAAGAAATTGCAGTTTGGGCACCAAATAGAGAAATGGCTCGGTGGGGGGGGGGTGGCGTGAGAGTGCAAGGGAGCAGAAAAAGGGCTATAACACTTAACAAACTGTTATTGTATTGTCAGCTGCTTCATGCACTTTAATTGTTATGTTACCTACTTGCCTGTGCCTGTACACTTGCCTTGCACATGTATTTGCTTGTTGTGCCACTTGTTGGCCCGGGTCATGCCTGAAAACGGTCCCTCGGATCAGTGCACTTACCTGGTTACCAAAGACTTAAATAAATAAATAAATTGATTAATTAAACAAAGATCCAAATGAATGAACTGTGAATGACCCAGGTTGGTAGGGGTGCAGGAAAGGGTAGCAAACCCACAGTAAACAACAAATCCAGTAGTTACCTGCACTCCAAGCACAAAGTACTGCACACCAAACGGTGAATCCAAAATAAAGCTTTTATTTTAGCAATAAAGGTGAACCACTACATAGGTTATCTCACCACCACTTGCCCCGGCGCTTTGGGTGTGTAATCCTTCATCAGGGTCATGATGTGGTGGAGAGCACGTACAAAACACAAAAGTCTCAATTCTGGGGACCCAGTTATCAAGGTGAGCATACTTGTTTCATTGGGGTGCCTGAGTATGTTCTTAACCATAGGATAATATCTAGGGAGTGTTTGACCCAGCAGTTTGTAACCTGCTTTCTCAGTTTGGGGGTTATTTGGCAGTGAGCAGTGCATAAAGAGGCATGGGGAGGGAACCATCATTTTCAGTAGTATACCATTATGAATCCATGTATTGCTTCACCCAGGTGATGACAGAGGCTGCTTGTGCTACCTAATACTATAATTTTAGATTGGGGACCCCGATCCCCCTCTTCCCTAGGCAGTGTCATAAGGGTTCAAGCCACTCTCACCTTTTTACCCATCCACTCAAATCTGGAGAGATGTTTGTCAAGTTGGTTCCAACAGCTAGTGGGAAATGGAATTGGGACTACGATGGTTTGGAACAAAAAAGCAACCTGGGCAGAAGGTGCATCTTTAGAATCTCAATTCTGTCCAGCAGGGTAAAGAGCAGGAAATGCCACCTTTTAACCATAGCCTCATGGTTCTGGTACAATGCATCAGTGCAGGCCTAGAAGCCCAGACTAAAGTATGTCTGTTCCAGCACCCTCTTAAAGTATCCCCACCTCACCATGTCAAAAGCCTTTTCGCATCCATCAAAATGGCTAGCTGAAATTCCTTGCAGGACGACTGTGAGTAGAAGATGGTCAACACACTGAATATTACCCTATAGCACTCTCACTCTGATGAATCTTGTTTGGTCTGGGCTTACCAGGCCATGCATACAGCTCTATAGTCTATTGGCCAGAATAACTGAAAATTCTCATCTCTACTGGAAGCAATGAAACTGGTCTATAGGAGCTGCACTATTCTGGGTACTTCCCCAGTTTCAGGAGTATGGTAATTTGGGCCTGCCTCCAGGTTTCTGGAACCCTCTCCTTTTCCAATACTTCATTAAAGACCCCTTTGAGAATGGACACCAGCTGTTCACTGAATGTTTATAAAATTCATTGGGTAGGCTGTCTAGTAGGTGGGGATTTACTGCCCTTTTATGTTCTTAATGATGTTTTGAATTTCCCCCGGTGAGACTGGGGCATCATAGTCCGTCTCTCCTCCTTGGACAGTTGCAGGAGGGAGACAGAGGAAAGGAAATTATCCAACTTTGCAGTGTCAGTGTTTCTTGAGGAATCAACATAAAGGTCAGATTAATACACTGCAAATGTTCAGGTGGTTTCCTTATGGCTAGTGAGAACCTCTCTACCTGGCCCTTCATTTTCTGTGTGGCCATACTTAGCGCTTGTTGGTGACATTGCCATGCCAACAGCTTTCAAGTCCTATTCCCAGCTTCATAATAGCTCTTCTGGATATACCTTAGCCCCCGTCAATTTTTGTCTCTAGAATGCATGCTCATTTCTGCCTGTGTTCCACCAGTTTTTCAAAAACAACAAAAGACAACAAAAAAATTCAAAGCTGAATCCCGGTTCACTGAGCACAAACTAATTGTCAATTACAAAAAGACCAAGGTAATGTTATTTGCCAGCTTTCAAAATAAGTACAACGCATCTCACGTCATTATCCATAATGATTAACCAAGTCTGCAATGCGGTCAACATCAGGATCGGGCTGCTTTTTAGGCACAGGAAATGCTTGACACCCAATGCCCTCTGACTTGCTGTAACCAGTTCTATCCTTTCAGTCATCGACTCTGGACTAGTTATCTACGGCTCTGCCACCGAAACTGTCCTTAATAGAATTAAGGTTACTCTTAAAGCCTGTCGACTGGTCAGCGGTGCACCAAGACTCACCCACACCTGCGACCTCTATTTGAGTGCTGTCTGGCTAAACCTTAAAGGAAGGATTTCCATTAGTCCTGTCTATTAGCAAAGAAGATCACCCCAGGCTTCGCCCCACCTTTCCTCCAGTCTCTCCTTACTCTTGCTGCCACCTCCAGAAACACAAGGAGCTCCTCAAAACCTTCCTTCTCTGTCCCACACTGCAGGACAT
Organism: Neoceratodus forsteri; assembly: GCA_016271365.2. Classification (NCBI taxonomy): domain Eukaryota; kingdom Metazoa; phylum Chordata; order Ceratodontiformes; family Ceratodontidae; genus Neoceratodus; species Neoceratodus forsteri. Next base: position 560,698,705 of record CM028129.1, on the reverse strand, counting down.
CCCTTGGTCAGTGTGCCTTCATGTCACAGGCACCTGTGCTTCCAAACAGCCTTCCTACTGCAGTATCTGTTCAGTGGCAAATCACCTTCAAGGTCGGTTTACTAACTTATAAGGTCCTGTATGGACTGGGTCCCAGCCACCTGCAAGAGCTCCTGGTTCCCTACTGCCCGCTCTGACCCCTCTGTTCAGTCGATGGGGGATTGCTAGAGGTTCCCAGGGTTTGACTGAAAACTTCTGGTGTGAGAGCATTTATGTATGCAGCCCTGACCCTGTGGAATTCTCTACCTCATCGGATTAGAGTGTGCCTGACCATGGAGAGCTTCAAAACGGCTTTAAAAACATACCTATTTAACTGTGCATTTGGGGATTGTTGCAGCTGTAATATTGCATTTTATTAATTTTTTAGTTATTTAATGTTTATTTGTATTTTAATCTCTGTACAGTGCTTTGATATTTATTGAATTGCGCTATATAAATAAATTTTATTATAATCGTAATAAGTTAGGACCCTTGAAGTCTAAACTATGGCAGCACCTTCTGGCTGGTTGCTTCTGTGACTGTACTTAGCCCTCTAACCCCTCTACCTTGATAACGGTCTCCTCTCATATTTAGCTTGACTATGTCCTTTTAGACTGTTACCAGTTAGATCTTATTGTTTATTATTTGAAATGAGCAGCTGGATATTGTACTCCCCCTATTGTGTTTTTTACCTCATTCTCATTGTATCAGCCTTGATTTATTTTGTGCACTGAAGCTAGGTTTTCAGATACATCTCTGCTTGTACAGTGCTGTTTATTACTATAACTGCTTGACTCAGAACTGCTCTTGTATATTGCATTCCCCTCCTCCCTTGCTGTTTTTCCCTCAACCCATTGTTACTTACTTTCCATTGCTATTCTTAATTCTATTTATGTATTACTTGTAACACATGTTCTTATTGTCTGCTTTTGCTTCCATTTTGTATTGACGGGCATGTAGCCTTTGTAAATGAGTCCCTGACTGAAAGGTTTGTAATTCCAAGACGCAATAAATAAATAAATAAGCAAAACCAGATCTAATATTATTTTTTGCTATGCTTCTGCATCAAAAATCTTATTCTCCTGCTCCACCCACTGTTTAACTTGTTCTCTTTTTTTATGAGCAGCATGAGTGATACATATGCCCATCAGGGTTGCCCTTAAGTCATTCCAATGAGTCACCTCAGTGGTTTCTCTTTCCTTGTTTTGCTGCCAGTATGTCCAAATGGAATCCTGTAGCTGTTCACAGAAGATGACATAATTCAGATGTGAGACATTGCGCCTCTACAAGCCTCTACAATGGGTTTTAATGAATGTGTTCTATTGAGACATAAGAGCACTGATACATGATCAGAGGCTGTTACCTGATGGATCTGGCAGTCCTCCATCACATGAAACCAGTCCTCTGGCAGTAGGAGCATGTTAATACTAGAGTATTAAGAGTGAGGGTGGGAGAAGAATTTGTACTTTCTATCTTTTCCATGATGACTGAGCCAAACAGCCAGACCAACTTCAGTCAATAACTTAGCAGCTAATTTTTTTACTTCTCTCCTATGAGTCTCCCTCTCTCCCATCCACTCATATCCAGCTGGGGCTGTACCACACAACTGAAATCCCTCCTATTAGCAGACGAGTCCCAGTGTTACCCGGGGGATCTAAGTAAATGTGTTTTGAAGAAGTTGACTCACTCGGCCCTATCATTTGGAGCATATAAATTGTGTAGAGTACATGATATCCCTCTCCTCTCTCTGAATAAATCTACCCTCTCTGTCCTCAAAGGATTCCATTATGGACAAAGAGGCAGCCCTGCACAGCAATACTGCCACCCCCTCCTGTGTGGGTGTTCCTGGAATGTTGAGGAAAAACAGTGCCCAGACAGTTTCATCTTAATTTGAGGTGCTACTGCTGAGTTAGATGCGTCTCCTGCAGGAACACAATGGAGACTCCCAACTTTCCCAGGTCCTGCAAGATTCATGCCCTTTTAATTGGGGAATGTTTCCCCTTTATATTGTAAGTGACCAATTTTAGATTCACCATTTGTATACTCAGCTAAACCTCTCACTTCTACTCGCATTCTGTGAGACACACCTTAGAATATTAAAATACAATACCAGAACTGGTGCACATGTGCACCTGAAAACCTTAAACAAACAGTGGCTTCAAGGTTATACTTGGTATCGTGGTAATCCATCTGTGTCTAGTACCAGTTGACCTCTGTCCAGATCAGATGGAAAATTCCCAATTCCTACTGGGGTGTGGTGTAAGCATCGCTCTCACCTCTTGCACCCCTCCAAGAGTAGCCCCATCACCATCCGTAACAGCATAATGTTCATACATAATATTCTTTGGATACCTCCCACAGTCCCTTATGATTCAACTTTCAAGTTTCATACATGGCCGGTGGCAGGCCCTCCTATCAAACTGGGAGGTCATGCTGCCCCAAGGGCAGTTCTTTATTCCTCCCTTCCTGTTGGGACCCTCATCTTAAAACACACTTTGAAGTGATGATGCCTGCAGGGAATCCTGCCAGTTCACTCTCCAAGACACTTTGCCCCTGCCCAGCCATCCTGTGTGGGTAAAGAAAATTACTTAGCTAGCAATATAATACACTAGTATGCTGCAAGTCAGTTACACTGATATTTACGTCTTTACTCATACACAGAGGCTGTCATGCCACACTGCACAGTTCTGAATGGCTTCAGTCTTTTCTCCCCCCACACCAACCTTGGGTTCTCTAGCTGGAAATATAGTGACCTGTGGCCAATGAAATAATGGCCTCTGTAAGAATCCTAAATTGCTAGGAAAGGTGGAGCAGGTGGCATATGTGGTGGATGGGAGTGGTAAAGTCAAGCAAGCATGTTTATTTATTTAGATCTTGTTGACTGGGTAAGTGCACTAGACAAATCCTGCTTATTTTCAGGCACAACCCGGCAGAGGGGGGGGTTACAGATAAATGCCAACTGACCTTGAACCAGATTAAGCTGTTGGTGGTATTTTTAGTGAATAAGGGAAATTTGGCCAGGACAATGAGGAAATTCCCCTACTCTTTTTGATAAGTGCCATGGGATCTTTAACATTCATCTGAACAACCACTTTTGCCCAGGGTTTTATCTCCACAAGACATAAATTAAGCAAGTTAGGTTATGAAGGACCCAGCCATTAAACTCCCCCACCAAGTTTCAGGCTCCTGTGGGAAATCAAAGGAAGGCATACTGACCACCTGTTGTGGAAGCATCACTCAGTTTGCTGAGACGGGACCTCTCTGTTATGGCGCTGCTTGCCCTTTTTGTTGAATATGGCTGCCCAGCTGTGGCTAGTTGTAGGCGAGGATCCCTACTTCTTTCATCTGGGTCCGTCCTGAGACCACGTTCTCTGAGCAAGTTCCCTTTCTTTTTTTTTTTTTTTGTTCCTTTTTTTCTCCCTTGGCCCCTGGTCTGCCTTACCTTACCTTACATCCTGGCATCCCCCTAGGTCCTCCAGCCACCATCCTGAAGATCCCCAGATCCCATTCAGGCCCACAGCTTCTACCCCCATGGCTTGCCCCCCTCCCGCTGTGGGGTGGTGGAGAGCCCCCTTCACTCGTCCACCTGAACCGGATCCAGTAATGCGCTGCGTGCCCTTGGAGCTGAGTACTCCCCATGGAGATGGCCACCAAGCCACCATGACCAGTGCCATTTTCCCTGTTCTGGTCCCCCCTTGCGTGTGGGGCATGCAACGATGCCAATGGATGGAGTTTGCACGCTTCTGCATACACTCCTCCTGGCGCCGTGCCCCATCACGTCCGTTCAAGTTGGCTATACCACTGCATCATCCCCAGCCTCTGCTAGAGGCCACCAGTGCACCGGTGGCTGCAAACCCCTCCACCCTGGAGAAGGAGAGCAGTCCATCAGACATTCAATCCCTCTCCTCCCCTCCCCTGCTGACCCCCAACGACTCGGGCTCATTCCCGGACCTGGGTTGCTGGCGTGGCACGAGGTGTGGCATCCAGAGCCTCAACCCTCAGCACCACCGGCCCAGACAAGTTCCCTTTCAAACAATGTGGCCAATGATGCTTCTATCACCTCCAGGCAAGGTTTTGCTTCCTTGAGGATGTGGTAAAACTTCACATTGCTCTCTGTGAAGATTCTAAACTGGGCAGATGCAAATAAATGGGGTTTTACATTTTTGTCTTTTTAAAACCTTGATCACTGAATGTTTTACATCTGTCCATGACTGGAGGGGTAAAATCATGGTCTAGGTAAATCTTTGTGTCTCCAAATGGAAGCTCCCTCTTGATCACCGCTGTCCTAAGGGCCTTCATTTTCACTGAATAGTCAACAAAGTGGGCCACAATGGACCTCAGCTGTGCTTTAGATCAGGATGCTTTGGGGCTAGTGTGCGATGGACATGCTCAGTATGCATGGTTGTACCTTTGTCCCATCCCAAGGGTTCATTCATTTGTGTACCAAATCTCTGTATACTATCCTTATGTTCCCCTACCCCCCAGGTCGCACTGGGAGATAAGCAACTTGTTGCTCAGCATGCCTTCCTGGTGAAACATTTCAATAAATAAATTAAATAAATAAATTCAGAAACAACTACAGAATGTTCCATATCATCTTCCTCTGTTCCCTCTGGCATACTGTGTAAGCATAGGTTGTTGTGCATGGTCTTTGTTCCACGCCATCCACCTTCACTGGCAGGGTCCATTCTCACTTGTATAAGTGGAGAGGGATGCATTATCGTGGCTGCCCTCAATGTCCTGCTCCGGGACCTCAGTCAGCCCTTGTTCCAAATAAAAGGTGCAGGCCCCTATCTCTTTCACATTGCAACAGGTGTCAGTGAGGTCAGACTGTAGGTTTTTAAGGGTAAATCCGATCTTTTGCAGCTTGGCAATCAGTTTCTTAGAAGAGGATGTCTCCTTCTTTAAGTCATGACGGCATTCCAGGGTTTCAGTCGGCATTAAGGATACATTGCCCCGTTGGCCATCTTTCTGGAGTCTCAAGGATTTTTCGGTTGCAGGCTGATGACAGCAAAATCTTTCAAGTATTGTCGAGTTGTCATCTTAATGTTGTAGATCCTTTGTTGTTTGGCCATAAAATCCATAGTTTTCTTGGTGGATTATGTTTGACTGGGGTGAGTTGGAGCCAGAGCTGGTCAAGCTAGCTTTGTATGGCTCGATGATGTCACCAAAAGTCCATGAGGTCTTGTTTAATCTTAGTAAGTAGTTACAGTATGTTAGGTTATCTTGTATCATCCTTTTCCAAGAGGTGGATATTATGAATGCCCAGCTATAACAGAATTTGTGGACCACGTGAATCCCAGACTTGCAAGGTCCTGTCATCTAACCCATGGTTTAGTGGGAGAATCACCATTTTGGAAACATTCAATTTATAAAGGGAGATCTTGCCAAATTTCTCCACTTCCCTGAGAACTTCAGGTAGGGCTTGGAGCAGGATGTTGTCCGCACACAGAGATATTTTGTATCGTCTCCGAAAGGGATCCCTTGTATCTTTTTGCTCTGGTTCAGTTTAATTGCAAGGGGTTTCAAACAGAGACGTAACAAAAAGGAAGAGAGGGGGCAACTCTGCTGGAGCCACTGGACAGGGAGAAACCAGATAACAGGACCCTGTTACAACTGACTTTTGCTGAGGAATGTGAGTTCAACAGTCTAACGCATTGAATGTTGTCACTTGGGAGACTGAAGTGCTCTAGAGTTCTAAATAAGTAGACCCACGAGACTTTGTCGAAAGCCTTTTCAGCATCCAGGGACATGAGAGCTGCTGGGACCCCTGCCCCCTGGACACGGAAATGACGTGGATCAACTTTTGCAGATGACCCTAAGAGTTTCTTCCTCCCACAAAGCCCATTTGTTCCAGACTAAGTAGTGAGACTCACACATCCAGTCTGCCCATTTTTTCTACCTTATGAGTGTGCCATAGACTTTTACTCTGTCAGTGGCCTATCTATTCATACTCATCTGCATTGCTCCCTTATGCCTATCCCATGCCTGTTTGAAGCCTTGCACTGCATTCATATTCACTACTTCCTGAGGTAGGCCATTCTATGCATCCATCACCCTTTCTGTGAAAAATAACTTCCTCACATTGCCCTTTAATCAGCCTCCTTCTAAGCTCATGCTGTGTCCTCTTGTCCTGCTACTTTTTATGTTTGCTTGCGTGCATGTGCAAGAAACATCTTGGGAGAATACGACTTGCTGGAGGTGTGTGACTGTCCCTGCCAATGTAGTGCTCAATCTGAGGGGTGTGTCCCATATGCACCAATGGAGCAGCGAGATGTGTATGGCAGCAGATTGACAGCAGTGGCCTTGGCTTCAAAGAAAAGGTCCGCTTCAATCACTGCGTGAAATGTGTCTTCAGGGTACATGCACACTAGGCCTGCCTGTCCATCTCACCCGGAGCTCTGCACCACCATTATTTTACTGTAGTGTGCTGCACGTGCATGGCAGGTAACAGCGGTTTCCCGCAGTGCATCACTAATGTGGGAGCCTAGGTTACAGCGCGAGCACATCAGAAGAGCGGACCAGAAGGTGATGTCTTTGCAGCAGTAGTAGCCGCCGCCTCAGCATGTACCTCCATCTGCCCACTGGACTTGAGAGAGCTGCAGCTGTCACTGCAGGAACAGAGGGGGAGCTCACGCCAGGTTCAAGGACAATCTAAGTAAACTGGACATCCTTTATCACCGTGCGTTATGGTTCATTACCAACTCCCCTTACCGTTCGCACCACTGTGACTTATATGCAGCTGTTGGTTGGACATCCCTTACTACTAGATGCCTGCTCCATGCTGGGCTATGGACTCTTAAACTGCTCCTGCACAAATTGCCAAGCTATCTCTCTTCCCTTATTAGTATCTCACATAGTGCATACTCGTTAAGAAAATCTGACTTTATTATGCTTGACATACCAAGGACGCGGACCTCCTTTGGTAAACGTGCTATTGCATATGCCCTTCCCTCCATTTGGAACCAATTACAAACTGTTATGAAACTAACTAGCACAGTTTCAATAAACTTCTACAAATCGCTAAGTTCAGCAGAAATAAAAGACACCTGTAACTGTCATTAAGTCTCTTCCTTCCCCATGTGTGCCATATTTATCCACTGGTAAGGTATAATTGCTTTGTCATATTAACTGCTTTCCCTTCCCCTTCTACTCCTGGCTTTATCTATGCTTACGCGCCACTGCTACTCTATCAAATCACTCCCCCCCCCCCAAATCAGTTGTAGTCTGTTGTTTGTTCTAGCTGCCAAAATATATGTATTGCACACACCAGTCATCATGTTTCATTTATCAGTATGCAACCTGTAAGTTGCTTCCCTGTCTCATATTAATGTTTACCACCTGCCGTCACCCTATGTGGTACCCTTGTATGTATATCCAGCCTGTATCATGTAACATGCATTTCATGTATATACTGTTTTTACCTCTCTATGTTTGTACTTTAAGTGTTTATGTCACAGGACCTCCTTGTGAATGAGCTTGCTCAATGGAGTTTTCCTGCAATAAACTTGAACTTGAACAATCTGTGCGCCCCCCAACCCACTGCATAGCAGCCCCGGCGGCGATGGTGGTGAGCGGTCCTGTTTTCACGGTAAGCTAAACAACTGGCTTTCGCAATTTCCGACCAAACTGACTACGGGGGTAAGACAGCGAGATCATAACATTTTGTCATGCTGTCACACACGAGTAGCAGCGTGCTTTGTGTGTGAGACGAAGGCTGCTGGTCGGTACCTGCCACTTCATTGTTTGTCAGCCTATTCCGCACTACACGTGGCCCTCCTTGCTCTACCTGAGCGACTTGTGACGCGTGAATGCTGCAGAAATACAGTACCGACCAGTCAGTCAGTGTCATTCAGGCTAGATTACGTAGCTAGACAGATAGAAGAGGTGCAACAGTTTGAAGTTTAAAATGAGGAGGGGGTATATATTTGTAGCGTGAAAGGGGTGTCCGCTTCCTAAGTGCTACAGTGGTTTGTGTAATGTAGCATTTGGAACCGAGGTGTTATTTGCATTTTATATATATACTTGCAGTTTACATCATCCGGATGGTGGGATTACCCCATGATAACGATCAGTATCCATTTTAAGTGGGGATCCTTTGTACAAAATAGTACCGCAGCAAAATTAAATACATTGTAAAAGAACACATTTACACACACATGGAATCCACTGTAGAAAAGCATGGCATCTGTATCCTTTACTTGTAAAGTTTACTGTCTGAACAAAACTGGAGTTGAACTGTCAGTGGAGTGCGGACACCTCTGGGGTGGACCTGGCAGTCATTCTGGGCCAGCACATAACACAACACTTTTCCAGTTGTTTAGGTGAGAACTGATTGATAATGTACCAGGTTAGTTTATTGACGGTTCATGTGGGAAATATGGCCAGGGCACGGAGGAAACTCCTAACATTCATTGTCTTTTTGTGAGGGGAAAACATCTTTGAAGACTTCATCCAGGGCATGATGGAATTGGCTGTGTTTCCCTGTGAAATGCAGTGGTGGAGTGGGCATCCTTGATTTCATGTCCTGGGAGGCACTTTGTAGATTGGTAACTCCCAGTGGCACATTAGTGAATCCTTATCGTGCCATGCTGGTACACTGAGCCAAAGCTTATTTCCAGGTGCAGTCTAGGAATACAGGGAAGATAAGTTATATGCCTAGGGTCACACAGTATGCAAGTGGTGTTTGTGGGAATGAAACCCAGTTCTGCCTGTTTTCCAGGTTTACAACGCCGAATGGTATTCTCTAGGCATAGGTTCAGCAACCATGGCTAAAAATGGGAGCCGGATGGGAGATCTTCTGAGTTTTCACACTGCTGCCAATGTCATTGGCCATTGTTTGGGCTGGCAGTATAGCTAGAGGTTAGAATGATGAGCTGTGAATGAGCTTGGTACATCCAGCAGACATGGGTTTGATTCCCACAACCTCAACTTGCTTACTGTGTGACTCTGAGCACGTCACTTAACCTCCCCAGTGCTCTCACGTCGTCCCTGAAAACAAGCACTTGTGCCTACTGGGCCTTACCCATTATCAAAGACTAAAATAAAAAACAATTCTCTAAATATTAGTGGTTGCTTGACAGATTTGTAAAAGTTTCCCCATCAGTTTGGAAGGGGAACTAGGCAGTATATCTACTGGAGATTTAAAACCCCATCTTCTGGGATCCACTATCATGATTTTCTTCAAATCTCACTTCTGAAAACATTTCCATGCCTGGGCCTATTTCTTCACTGAGGCATTCTACGGTATCATCACAATGAAGTTGAAACATAGAAACATGCAAAAACATAGACTTTGACGACAGATAAGGACCACTTGGCCCACCCAGTCTGCCCATTTCCCTACCTACTGGATAAGCTGCAGATTCTAGTTAACCAACAGCCTACTTCCTGCCACCCCCCCACTATAATTGCCTTATGTCTGTCCCATGCATGTTTGAATTCTCCCACTGGTTTAGACCCAACAACCTCCCCAGGAAGGAGGTTCCATGCATCCACCACTCTCTGTGAAACAAATTTCCTCACATTACCCCTGAGCCGTGCCCCCTCTATCTTTAAATTGTGCCCCCTTGTTCTTACGCATCTCTTTTTCTGAAAGATGCTACCCTCCTGGACTTTGTTGATTCCCTTGAGGTACTTGAACATTTTTATCATATAGATAAATTCCAGCATGGTTTTGTAAAGGGAAGGTCATGCCAGACGAATATGTTGGCTTTTTATAATCTAGTTATAGATAAATTGGACAAGGGTATCCCCATTGATGAGCTGTTTCTTGATTTTTCTAAGGCGTTTGATAGATTGCCTCATTATGAATTAATACAACAAATGAGTAATCTAAATATAAATCCTTATATAATAGTTTGGGTTCAAAATTGGTTATATGATCAGAGACTGCGTGTGAGCATTAGAGGGGAATTGTCCGATAGTTTGGGGGTGACAAGTGGGGTGCCCCAGGGTTCAGTTTTGGGCCCCTGTCTCTTCAATCCCTATGCATCAGCATTTCAAATAAAACAAAAATCTGTTTGGCTGCATAAGTTTGCCGATGATTGTAGGGTTGGAGCAGAAGTAAATATTGAACTAAACACCTCTAACTTACAAAATGTAATAGATGACATAGCTACATGGTCAAACAAATTCAAATTGGCATTAAACCAAGATAAATGCTTCATTATGCATTTGGGTAATAAAAATCCAAAACTACCATATAAATTAGGAAATATACCACTCAAAATAACATACGAGGAGAGAGATTTGAGTATAACAGTTTCTAGTAATGTGACGTTCTCATTTCATTGTCAGAAAATAGCCCAGAAAGGAAACAAAATCCTGAATTGCATATTGAGGCACATATCATCTAGAAGCAGGGAGGTTATTCTGCCCTTGTATGTATCCTTGGTAAGGCCTATCATGGAATACGGGGCACAGGTGTGGTCACCTTTTAAAAAACAGGATATCGTCCTGTTGGAGAGGGTGCAGAGGAGGGCAACATGAGTTGTTTGTGGTATGATAGGAAAGAACTATGGGACTAGATTGAGATAATTGAACATGTACTCCTTGGAGGAACGTAGAAAGCGAGGAGACGGTTGGTGTATGCATAGCGCAATGATGACTTGTGGGATGTTACGGGGCTAAAATTTAATAGTTGTATGTACAAAACTAGGTCCCACCCAATGCAACGAACAGCACCTAAAAGTAATAAAGTGAGAACTACTTGGTGGTTTAACCAAAAGGTGGTACATGCTTGGAATGCGTTGCCGTTGGAGGTTGTAGCCAGTCAATCTATTGCTGAGTTCAAATCCAAGTGGGATAGGAATATGTATCAGATTAGAAACTAGATGATAGTGGCGAGCATATAGGACGTAAGTCCATTCAGCTCAGTATCTTCCTATGATTCCTATGATTCCTCCCCCCATCCCTTCTTTCATCAAGGGTATACATATTAAGCTCTCTCAGTCTCTCTTCATATGGTTTCTGATGCAGACCCTGCACCATTTTAGTTGCCTTCCTCTGGACTGCTTCCCTTCTGTCTATGTCCTTGCGTAGATGAGGTCTCCAAAACTGTACACAGTACTCCAGATGGGGTCTCACCAACTGTCTGTACAGAGGAATAACCACTTCCCTTTTTCTACTTGTGATGCCCCTTCCTATGCATCCCAGTATCCCCCTGGCTCTTCTTACTGACTTCTCACATTGCTTACCAACCTTTAGATCATCTGATATGACTACCCCCAGGTCCCTTTCCATTTTTGTTGTTGTTAGTACCTCCCCTGCTATTGTGTACTCTTCTCCTGGGTTTTTGTTTCCCAGGTGCATTACTTTGCACTTCTTTGCATTGAATCTAAGTTGCCATATGTCTGACCATTCCTCCAACCTTGCTAAGTCCCTTCTCATCCTTTCTACCCCCCTTTGTGTATCAACTGTATTACAGATCTTTGTGTCATCTGCAAAGAGGCATACCTTTCCCTTCAGACCCTCTGCAATGTCACCCAAGATATTAAAGAGGACTGGACCCAGTACTGAGCCCTGAGGTACTCCACTAGTAACCCCCCTTTCTTCAGAATGTGTTCCATTCACTATTACCTTCTGTGTCCTGTTGTGCAGCCAGTTTGTTACCCAGGCTACCACCCTGGGACCCACTCCCAGGCTGGCTAACTTGATTATTAATCTTTTGTGGGGGACTGTGCCAAATGCCTTGCTAAAGTCTAGGTAGGCCATATCTACAGCCCCTCTCTGGTCTATTACTTTGGTCACCAAATCAAAGAAATCAATTAGATTCGTCTGACATGACCTTCCTGCTTTAAATCCATGCTGCTTTGGGTCCTGTGCTCCGCTGGCCTCTAGGTACTCAACAATTCTTTCTTTCAGAAGTGATTCCATCATTTTCCATACCACTGAGGTCAAACTTGAAGTCTGATGTAAGGAAAGGATGCTGCACGCATATGCCTACCAGCTTTAGTGAAGTGGATTTTTAAATCTTTGTTTTTTTGCATTTGTTTTAACCAAGCAAGATTATACCAACGTTCATACTAAGCATATTATGGAGCGTGATAGGTGTTAGCCCGTATCGTTCCTTTATTTGTAACACCTTATTTGACCACCGTTTAATAGGTATTTGTCCAGTTAGTTTTTAAACTCCTTTTTGCATTTACTGATGACAATTTCTAGTGGGAGGGAATTCCAAGGGTTTATTAGTCATTTATGGAAGTAAAACTTTCTCTTAGTTGTACTGAATAAACTACTGGAAATTTGTAGATTGTGCCCCCTTACATTTTTTGAGACTCTTTAAAGTTAAAGTTTAGTTCTGTGAATAGACAGGGGCTGTTAATGATGTCATACAGCATCATAAGTTTCCCCCCTTAGCCGGTGCATTTCAAGTGGCATTAAGTTTACTTGAGATAGTCTGTCTTTGGGGGTATTCTGTAGGCCTGTTATGCATTTAATCTTTTTTTTTTTTTTTGACTTTATATTTGCAATAAATTTTTTCTTGTGTGGACTCCAAAACCAGGTGGCATTGTCTAGGTGTGATCTGACATAGGCCCAGAAGAGTTGGAGCATGACCTGTTTGTTTCTGGAATTAATTTTTCTTTTAATGGACCATATCATGTTGTCTGCTTTCGAGGTAGCATTATTACACTGATTCGAGTTTTGTAAGTTGTTTTGTGACAGGGTACACCGCATAACTTATTAGAACGATTTTGGGTTGTGACTTCCCACGTGCATCGCTTTAAATTTTTCCTGGTTTAATCTCATTTGCCACTTTTCTCCCCATTTGGATATTTTATCTGGGTTGGACTGGGTACTATGATATTCTGGAAATGCACAGCACCCCAAGTTTGGAGTCGTCTGCGTACCGCGTTGCTCAGTTTATTATACCTTTTGGTAAATCTGCAGTGAAGATCTGGAATATTAGGGGACCTAAAATGAAGCCCTGCAGTACTCCACTAGTAACTCTGCTGGGGTTTGATTTGTGTCTGTTTATAACTACTCTTTCAAGGTTCTATCAAATAATCAGTTAGCAATCCATCTTGTTAGCATTTTGTCTGCATTGACCTTTTCCAGTTTACTGACTATTACCCAGTGTGGCACTGGATAGAAGGCCTTACTGAGAGCTAAGAAAATGATGTCACATGGTATATGCTTATCAAGTTTATTGCTAATTTTCTTGTAAAAACCTAGAAGATTGGTTGAATAAGATCTTGCTGAGAAACCATGTTGCTCTTGATCTTTATTAGTAAGTTAGGTGTTGACTAATTCCTTAATTATTGATTTTAACATGTTACCTGGCACTGATAATGGACAATTAATTAAAGCAGCAGTACTAGTTAATCAGGAAATGTTCATCAGTTTCCAGATTTTCATACTGCCTGGTAGTTTAACATTTCAGATTTAAATTTTGCTGTGTACTGCTTTCTGATAATTGGTTCTCTTGATTTTTAATACATTTATATTGCTTTGTGGCTTCACAGGAAAAATGGCAGCCCCGACACCATTTCCTGTTTATCCCCCTTTCTTTACATTGCTTGTCCTGTAATCACTTAGCAGGCAAAGGAAGGGGTGATGCATTTGAGGTGCATTCCAGTTACATCAGACAAAATGACCAGTGAGAGAATGGTAGCATCTCATTTCCCTGAAAATCCAATATGGCGTTCCTGGCAAGGGTCTGTGCCAAACTATCAGAAAAAATAAAGAGTATAAAGAAAACAAACAAAAGAAAAGCAAATGATTTCAAGTCTTCTCAGTTGTGGGGCTTGTTTGACATAACTGTTGTAAAAAAGAAACTTTTTATTAACTGGTACTGCTGCTTTAAATTGTCAAAACTTAGAACCGTGAAATTTGTTGTCGCAGGATTAAAGTCCATCACAGCCAAGGCTCAGTCTGTGGCTTTGAGTAAGTCGCATGACTTCCCTGTTTTTTCTGCCCCCAGCCACAAATTGGGTGCAAAATGGACCACAGTGAAAACAAGGTGTTACTTGGTTAAGCAGTTCAGTAAAAAAAGAGACATTTTTTCTTTACTTTATAGGCTAAAAGCGGGAAGGCAGCAAAAGACAGCACCGGATACCATTGCTAGATTTTATAATCATACTTTTATTATTGCGTACCAAAAAAAAGAGACAAGACCATCATCACAAAATGGAGGAGACATAAACTCTGACCGGTTTTTCACCACATACTTTGTCTGTAGACTACACAGTAGTCTGAAATATCCAAAATATTTTTAAAATCAGTTGCTAGGCATGTGAGGCCATACTCAGTTGACTTTTGGTTTTTCTAAAGTTTAGTTTAAGTAGGGGTTAAACAGAAAAAGATAACAGATCACATTGATCAGCTATGACCCCAAAGCCCCAAAGCAGCAGTGCAAAACCATTAAATAGTGAGCTAGACTGTCACCAAGAAGGGTAAAAGGTGGGTCCAAACTGAAAACTTTGACATTTTGTTACGATCTTCAGGGCTTGCTTTAGCACTTGTAAATAAAGTAAGGGTAAGTTTGTTGCTGTGCTTGAAATGTTTTTGTATTTTTTTTTGGGGGGGGGGGGGTCAGTCCACCTAATCTGGAAGTCAGAAATTTGCTGCAGTGTCTTTGTATTATATTAACCGACACTTTTCTGTTAATGATACAGGTACCGATTTTTCGATATACAGGGTCAGTGCTTTTATTTTTGTGCTTCAAATCCTCAAAATTCCATATGGGGACTTCAGTAGGTGGTTGATGGAAGCCCTGCAACCCCCTACTCTGAAATTAACATGGCTCTGCTGATATTGGAGGAAGATTGCATGGTTCATTCCCTGTGTCGCACTGGGAAAATTCAGTGGCCCCACAGACATGTCACAAATTGGAACATTGAGCAGCTGAGTTCTGCTAATAACAGTTGTAAATTTGTTGTTGGTGACCGCCCCCCCCCTTAAAGAGCAGCTGATGCTCTGAGGGCAAGCAACATGGCAAGGAGTGCCCTGCCTGGGGACCTCAGTCAGCCAGAATTTGCATTTTTTGCAGTTTGGTTTTAAAGTTCTTCTGAGCATCACTGAGTACCTTCGCAGCCCTGCCCCTAAAAATGTATTCTGTAACGCAAAGTAGTGGAAGGGACTACAGTGCTATATGTACCCAAAAAATGCAATCAGGGATAGTGCCAGCCTTTACACGATTTAATTTTACTTTAGCAGCAAATTGTACATATTAAGGGGGTAAGATTACATGCACAGTGTACAGCCGCCTTAACATATACGGTTGCCGGTAAAATAAAATGAAAGTATTGAGTTTACAGAGGAAATCAGCAGAAAATAAAAGGTCATAAACTCCAACTACAAGGGGATTTATTCAAGGCATATAGGGTGAAATATAAAATAATGTGTGTGTGTGTGTGTGTGTGTGTGTGTGTGTGTGTGTGTAATCAGAATTTTACAGACACCTGAGGTGTGGAATGCTACGCCCTTGGGGTTCATAAAAGCATCCCACATCAAGGGTGTGTGTAAAACTCTGGTTTTACACACAGTCACCCATGTATTATTTTATTTAATTACTGGTCCTCATTTTTTATGTTTACTTGCACGCATATGCAAGAAACATAGTGCCACCATACAAGTTTTCGTAGGTGTGCCTCCCCCGCTTCCAATGCCCTGCTCCCTTTTGAAGGCGTGGCTGCAGCACGGCAATGAATGTCCGAGCTGTCTATGACAGTCATTCTGATGCAGTGGCATACAGTTCTGAGGAAAACACCGCCACAATCAGTGGTGGTAATGTGTAGGCAACTTGCACACTGCCGTCGGCAGTATGCAAACAGCTTACACGTCAGCAATGCATCTGAACTATCACAGACAGTTGGTCCCCCCCACGAACACCTACATAGCATGCAAGGAGCCCACCCCAGCGTGCTTATATGCTTCCTCCACCCCGACACTGTATGACTGGGGTGCCCTAATGTCTGTCAGCCCGCTGCCCCCAAACAGACTTCTAGGTGCCATGCTGGGAGCCCACCCCAGCGTGGAAAATGTCAGTATGGCTGACAGGGGTGCCCAATCCCCCATCAGCTCCACTGCTCCCCCAAAAATAAACTTCCAGCTGCCATGCTGGGAGCCCACCCCAGCATGGCAAAAGTCCCACGCCGTCTTCCTGAATAAGAAAAAAACACACTTGTAAGAAAAAAAAGGGTCCCTTGTACACTGTCTTGCCCCCTTCCCCAACCTGCCGCTACCCTCTGTACACCCACTTCTCCACACCCCCCCACCCCATACTTACCTCTGGAGCCCAGCACAACGATCTTCGGTGGACCGGGAACACGTTTGCACTCTTCAAAGCCGACCGCGATCTGAAGAAATGCCGGTATGCTGTATAATGGCATAAATAGTTTTTTCAACTTTGGTGCATATCTCGGCCATTTTGGGGAAATTTTGTCACCAAATTTTCAACATGGGGTTCTTGGGGCCCCACCTCATGAAGTCAGTCGCTGTCATTTTGTTTTTCGGGCCTGAGAGGTGATTTCGTAGTCACTGCGTGGAACCACCTTTCGGGACCGAGTAATGAAACAACAGTGTTACAGTTCGTGAGGAAGGCCCCCAAAACCCATGTTGAAAATTTGGTGAAAAAATTCCCAAAAATGACTTTTACAAGCGTGCGTTGCGCAGTTCCTACACATGCTCGTAACTTCACAAACTTTTAATATTTTCACTCCAGATTTTCAACATTGCCATTTTACCACACCTCTTTATGAGCAGTACAGCTGCCATTTTTCACGTCTCACCCAAAATGTGTTTTTGAGCATGCAGTGCACAATGGAGCAGTTTGTGTGCAAAATCAATGTTCGGGACACATTAAGAAAATCACAGTGACTGTTCATGAGCAGAGGTCTTAAAATGGCTATGTTGAAAATTTGGTGACAGAAGTCCATAAAATGACTGTGTTACGAGCGTGCATTACGCAGTTTCCACACACCCTCGTAAGTTCACAAATTTGTAATATTTTCAGTCCACATTTTCTACACTGGCATTTTTCCACACCTCCTTATAAACAGTACAGCTGTCATTTTTCAGACCCTGGCTGAAATGTGTTTTCGCACTTCCGGTGCAGAAATGCGTGGTTGCTGTGGGAAATCAGTGTTCGGGACAGATCATAATGACACTGTTCATGAGCGGAGGTCCCAAAATGCTTATGTTGACAATCTGCTGTAAAAAATCCCCAAACTAATTACATTACGGGTGTGTGTTGCACAGTTTCTATGCATGCTCGTGACTTCACCAGGTTTTTTTATATTTTCACTCCAGATTTTCAACTTTGTCATTTTTTACACCTCCCCACAAACAGCACAGCTGTCATTTTTCACATCCTGTTTGAAATGTGTTTTCGCACCTGTGGTGCCAAATGGCGTAGTCGCTGTGCAAAATCAGCTTTCAGCTAATGAACTGATATTGCCACTGTTCATGAGGTGTGGGTCACGAAAAACCCATGTTGAAAATTTGGAGTAAAACTACCAATGAACGCCTGGGGCGTTAGGGTTTCTGACCATAATGCCACACCCTGTAGAGATTGACAGGCATCAGGGGTGTGACTTGGGATTGTCACCGGTAATGCTCATGCCATTCCACCCCCACCCACACCCTGCAGCCAGTGATGGGCATTGAGGTGTGCCTTGGACTCTTCAGCCCCAAAGTTCACCCCATTCTCCTATACTGCACCCATCTCACCATATTTCCTTATGGAATGGGGTGAGCATAAGGCCCAAAGACCCCAAGGCACACCGTGACACTCATTGGTGTCTACAGGCTAGGGTGTGGTGAAATGGCATGGCCGTTATGCCTGATGACCCAAAGGCACGCCCCAGTGCCTGTCAGTCTCTGCAGGGTGGTGGTGGGGTTAACTTCAGTTCAATACTTCACTGCCATTCCTATTATGCATCTCTCTAACTCCTGCACTACCAATGCCAGCAAGCAAACATTCGGCATTGACAAATGCTTGTCTTATATTGAAACATGTTAGACTCTTTCACCTTGTTAATGCCCTTAAGATGTTTGAATGTTTCGATCATATCACCGCTCAAGGGTATACATAATGAGCTCTGTTACTCTGTCCTCATATGTTTTCTGATGCAGTCTCTGCATCATTTTGGTTGTCCTTCTCTGGACTGCCTCCTTTTGGTAATGTCCTTAGGCAGGCACGGCCTCCAGTACTGCACGCAGTACTCCAGATGGGGCCTAACCAGAGTCTTGTAAAGAGGGATTATTACCTCCCTCTTACGACTTGTGATATCCCTACCAATACACCGCAACATCCCTCAGGCCTTACCTACTACTTTAGTGGTCTGCTTGGATGATTTGAGATTATCTGTGATGATGATGCCCAAGTCTCTTTCTTTCCTTGTGATTGCCAGCAACTCCTCTCCCAACCTATAGGTGGCTTCAGGATTTCTCTCCCCTATGTTCGTGATCTTGCACTTCTTTGCGTTAAACCCTAGTTGCCACTCTTCCTACCATTTTGCCAGTTTATACAGCTCTTTTCTCATTCTGCCCACCCCTTCTGGATCATCTACTCTGTTGCAGATCTTGGCATCATCTGCAAACAGACAAACCTTACCCTCCAGACCATCTGCAATGTCACTGATGAAGATATTGAAGAGGAATGGCCCCAGGACTGATCCCTGAAGTACCCAACTCGTGACTTGTGTCTCCTCTGACTGTATACCAATTACCACCACTCTCTGTTTTCTGCCCGCCAACCATTTTGCCACCCAGTTGACCAACTTCTGACCCCACTCTGAGAATATCAAGCTTATTAATCAACCTTCTATGTGGAACAGTATTAAAGGTTTGCTGAAGTCAAGGTAGGCGACATCAACTGCACCCCCTTGGTCCACAACTCTGGTTACCCAGTCAAAGAAATCTATGAGATTAGTTTAACAGGAGCTTCCTGTTGTAAACCCATGCTGTCTTGGATCCTGTATGCCTATGGATTCTAGGTGTTGCACTATCCTTTCCTTAAGGAATGCCTCCATAATCTTGCCCACTACTGAGGTAAGACTGACTGGTCTGTAGTTCTCTGCCTCCTCTCTGCTATCAATCTTGTGGAGCGGGATCACATGAGCCCTTCTCCAGTCTTCTGGGACCTCTCCTATGCTCAGAGACTCACTAAACAGTTCTGATAATGGCTCTGATAGTTCCACCCTTAGCTCCTTTAGTACCCTGGGATGTATGCCATCGGGTCCTATTGCCTTGTCCACCCTGAGCTTAGCGAGCTCTTGTAGGGCCCTTTTTTTTTGTGAAGGGACTTGTGCACACCTCCCTCCCCCTCTGTGTCCATGGTGCTGAGCTGTGGGCCCTGCCCTACATTCTCCTCAGTAAATACGGAGCAGAAGCATCTATTTAGGATAGATGCTTTTCCTTGGTCCTCCTCCACACACTTCCCCTTATCCCCTTTGATCTTAGCAATACCCCCTCTGGAATTTCTCCTTTCACTAATGTATCTATAGAAAGTCTTGTTCCCTTCTTTTACTGTTCATGCTAGTGTTTCCTCAGTTTGAGCCTTTGCCTGCCTTACTGCCTTCCCTGCTTCCCTTAGGGAAGTTTGTTATGCCTTCATATCTTTGTCCTGCTGTGTTCCCTTATATTTCCTGAAGGCCAACCTTTTGGCTCTGACCTTTTCTGCTACTGTTTTTGAGAACCAAAGTGGTTTCCTCCTGCTTTTGCTCTTGCTTTTCTCCCTAACGCAGTGAGATGTTGCTTCAAGTACTGCATCCTTAATGCTCGCCCACTTTGCCTGTATGCTCTAGCCTGTATTTCTTCTTGCCAGGGCTAGCTTAACTCTGTTGGTCATCTTCTCAAAGTCAACTCCTCTGAAGTCTCATATTTTTGCCTTGGAATGGGATGATTTAGTCGTAGTGGTCAAGCTGAACCATACCATGTGATGGTCACTGGCCCCCAGGTGACTTTCTACCTGGAGATCCTTTCCCCGCTAGTCAGTACTAGATCTAGGATAGCTCTGTCTCTTGTGGGTTGTTCTACCAGTTGTTTGAGGCCCTCTCTCTGCAGGGAATCCACTATGTGTCTAGTTCTGGTGGAAGTTCCTGCTGGTATTGACCAATCTGTATCTGGCATGTTGAAGTCTCCCATTATCAGAGCCTCCCCTTTTGCTGCCATATTTTGTATATCTTCTAACAGTCATGTGTCTATGTCCTCCCCCTGGTCTGGAGGCCTGTAGACTACCCCAGTTCGTATGGCTGTCCCATTTCCTGTTTCCAGGGTGACCCACAGTTCTTCTGGCTTCTTATGTGTATTCTGAATTTACATAGCTTTGATATTTTCAGTCACATAAAGTGCCACTCCCCCCGACTTTTTGCACCTCGGTCTCTTCTGAACAGTACATAGCCGGGTACCAAAGTCTTCTAAGTGTGGTTATTGGTGAACCATGTCTCACTAATGGCTACTATGTCCAGTTTAGCCTCTGTCATTGTTGCGTGCAGGTCTGGGATCTTGTTTCCCAGACTGCGGGCATTCGTGTACATGATTTGCCATTGGCCAGATTTTGGTGCGTTAGTTGTTGGGTGAGGTCCGGTGTTTCCCCTATGTGTCATATGGGGAGCCGGACCTTTTTCCTTACCTGGTGATGCAAATGAACTACAAACATGCTGAACTCCTGTATGATCACTAGCTGAGGGGGAAGGGTGTTCTTCCTGTTTTTTTGTATCAGGTGCTGCACCCCTTTCCCTATTTGCTAGTTTAAATATTCTGCAAAGGCATCAAAATTCTGCCCCAATGCACTGACTTCCTCCTTAGTCAGATGCAGACCATTGAATTTAAAGAACTTTCACTCCCAAAACTGATCCCAGTTACCTACAAATGTGTGTCCTTTTTCCTGGCACCAGTCCTTGAGCCACATGTCTAGCTCCCCTATCTCCCCTTCTCTGACCTTCGGTCCAACTGCCCCCCTCTCCCAGACCGGCAGGATCTCAGAGAAGGAGATGCTGGACAAAATGGATGACAGTTTGTCTCCCAGCCATGGTCAGGTGTTCCTTGGTCTCCACAACTGACCAGCTGGTGAGATCGTTAGTCAGTATGTGTACCAGGACGTCGATATTGTCTCCTGCTTCCTGCACAATTTTAGCAATGCGGTCAGTGTCTCTCCATGCTAATGTACCTGGGAGACATCTGACCATTACCCCCGGCTGGAGATAGGTATCAACTTCCTGAATCATGGAGTTTCCCATGATCAGAAGTGTTTTGGATTTCCTTTTTGCTTTTTTTTGTTTTGGTCCCCATTTTGGGTACGTTTTGAAGTGCTAGCTCCTGTGCTGCAGTGCCTTACTCTGCAGTGTCCTCTGCCCCTTTGTTTGATTTCGGAGATAGAGGCAGATACCTGTTTGTAGTTTTCATATGGTTGGTGGAGGTGAAACGTTGGAGAGCATTGAGTGATGGGGCACCCGATTTGCCCCTCCTAACCATCTGCCAAACTCCTGGACAAACTACCCTCTGCAGCCAAGGTGCTTCAGTTGGATGTTGGGGAAATGGCGGGCGGTTCTTATAAAATATTTCCTTCTGAATATGTGATTTGAGGTGCGCAATCTCTGCCCATGCTCCCTGGAGCTGAGCTCTGAGAGCCCCAATAGTCCAGTATGTAGGACAGCATCCTAAATCCTGTATAACTGCCCTTTTGAAAAGTGCCCCTCAGTACCTGCAGTTAATAATATTCATTCCAGTTGAGTTGCCGAGTTTATAACCTGGTCCGAGTAATTAGAAGGAGGAAAATGAAAGCAAAAGTTTGATTTTTTTTTGTTTGCTTGTTTTTGTATAACTTGTTATAACAAGTTAAATTACTTATGCCCCTGTAAGTGAGGTCGCTGTGTGGATACCACTCTGATCCACCCCTTCTTGCTTTGCTACAGGCTAATAGTTTTGCCAAGATCTTTAGGTCCATATTTAAAAGTGAAATAGGGTGGTTGTTTTGCACTAATTTGGGGGCCATTGTCTGGCTTGACTATTAAAGAAATTGTGGCTTGCAATGAGACCATCTAATGATTTCTTACCATGGGCCTCTGTGTACATGTCCCGTAATGTGATCAGGATTTCTTCACTGCAGGCTTTGTAAACATTTGCATGTGAAGCCATCTGGGCCAGTGGCTTTATCACTAAATGTGGAGGTAATGGCCTGTTTAACTTCCAGGCTGGTTAGAGGCTGCTTTAGTATGTCTTGCGGTGCCCTGGAGAGCTTGGGGAAGGGAATGGAATTCAAATAGTCATCAGTATGCTGGGTAGTATTCCCGGACTCACAAGTATTGTACAGCTGTGAATAATATTCTTGAAAGGCTTGAAGAGCAACTGTGCACTTCAGCATGTGCGTTCATAAATAAGATGTTTCAGCTATTTCAATTTACTAGAGAATACGTTTCTTCCTTTTCAGTGTTCCTTTCCAAGGTTTACATTACACCTTGGTAGTATATTTAAAAAAAATCTGCATACAAAATGTGCCTGTCCCCTGTTAACCTCACAGTGCCTTTGTTTATGACATCACAGTGCTCACCATGACAACAGACTGTGATGTCACAAACAGTAATTGTGTGGTTAGCAGGGGAGAGTCAGATATATTTTTAAAGATGGGGGAATAACTGCTGAATTATCTGAAATATTTAATGGACCAACAACAGTGGAAAGTAAACAAAAAAAAGAACAAATAACTAGAAAACAATACAGTTAAAACGTAATTGGTGTATATTTGGTGATTTCATATCTTGTGATTTGATCTGATATCAGATTTAGAAGTGGGTAGCCATCTGGTAACAAGTGACCACCACACAGTGTGGTTCACGATAAACACAGCCATACAAAAGCAAGGGTATTGGACTTTAGGAGGGCTGACTTTGGGAAAATGAGAGAGTGCCTCAGAAAAGCACTAGCAAACAGGCAAGAAGGAGGGGTGGAGGAACAATGGGAAGTAATCAAAACAGCCATCACAGAGGCAACAAGTCTTTGTGTAAAGCAAATCAACAGAACACAACGAAGGAAAAAACTGCTATGGTTCTCAAAAGAGGTGACAGGGAAGGTTAAGGAGAAAAGGATAGCATTCAGGAAATATAAGGAACACAGAAGGAGCAGGACAGAGAACTTTATCAGTTAATGCAGAAAGAGGCAGGGAAGGCAATCAGAATAGCAAAGGCCCAAACTGAGGGAAGGATAGCCAACTCTGTTAAGAAGGGGATAAGACCTTTTATAGGTACATTAAGGAGAGAAGAAAGACCAAAGGAGGGATACTGAGGCTTAATAAAGGGGAGGGAATGTGGGCAGAGGGTGACAGTGAAAAAGCAGGGATACTGAACGAATATTTCTGCTCAGTATTCACAAAGGAGGAGGAGGGGGAGGTACCTAAACCAAACAAGAGAAACACTCTGAAGACGGGGGTCGATACCAGTCCATTTACAGAAGAAAGGGTTCTGAAAGAACTAATAAAATTGAAGGTGGACAAAGCAATGGGGCCTGATGGGATTCACCCAAGAATTCTAAAAGAACTAAGGGTAGAAGTAGTGACACCACTGACAACTCTCTTTAACAAATCATGGGAGGATGGGGTGATACCTGAGGACTGGAGGAGGGTGGATGTGATTCCTCTTCACAAATGTGGGAGCAGGACAGAGGCAGAAAACTACAGACCAGTTAGTTTGACCTCAGTGGTAGGGAAAATGATGGAATCACTTCTGAAGGAAAGAACTGTTGAGTACCTAGAGGCCAATGGGGCACAGGACCCAAGGCAGCATGGATTCATGATGGGAAGGTCGTATCAGACTAATCTAATAGATTTCTTTGACTGGGTGACCAAAGTAGTGGAGCAGGGAGGGGCTGTGGACATGGCCTACCTAAATTTTAGCAAGGCATTTGACACAGTCCTACACAAAAGATTAATACACAAGTTAACCAGCCTTGGAGTGGGTCCCAAGGTGGTAGCCTGGATAAAAAAATGGCTAGACAGCAGGATGCAAAGGGTAATAGTAAACGGAGTCCACAGTGAAGAAAGGGGGGTTACTAGCAGGGTACCACAGGGTTCAGTACTGGGACCAGTCCTTTTTAATGTCTTTATAAGTGACATTGCAGAGGAACTGGAAGGAAAAGTATGTTTCTTTGCAGACGACACAAAGATCTGCAACAGGGTTGATACACAAGATGGAGTGGAAAGGATGAGAAGGGACTTGGCAAGGTTGAGGAATGGTCAAATGTGTGGCAGCTCAAATTCAATGCAAAGAAGTGCAAGGTAATGCACCTGGGAAACAAAAACCCAGGGGAAGAGTACACAATGGGGGATGAGATACTGACAACAGTAAAAATGGAAAGGGACCTGGGGTTAATTATATCAGATGACCTAAAGGTGGGACAATGGGAGAAGGCAGTATGAAGGCTGGGGGATACTGGGATGCATAGGGAGAGGCATCAATAGTAGAAAACAGGAAGGTGTTATCCCTCTGTACAGACAGTTGGTGAGACCCCATCTGAAGTACTGTGTGCAGTTCTGGAGACCCCATCTCTGCAAAGACATAGACAGAGTGAGGCTGTCTGGAGGAGGGCAACCAAAATGGTGCAGTGTTTGCACCAGAAGACATACGAAGAAAGACTAAAGGAGCTTAATATGTATACCTTGAGGAAAGAAGGGAGAGGGGACATGATAGAAACTTTCTCAAGTACCTCAAGGGAATCAACAAAGTCCAAGAGGGTAGCATCTTGCAGAAAAAGAGATGTGAAAGAACAAGGGGGCACAATTTGAAGATAGGGGGGGATGGCTCAGAGGTAATGTGAGGAAGTATTTTTTCACGGAGAGGGTTGTGGATGCATGGAACAGCCTCCCTGAGGAGGTTGTGGAGTCAAGAACAATGGAGGAATTCAATAATGCATGGGACAGACATAAGGCAGTCCTAGTGGGGGATAGGAGGAAGTAAGTTGTTGGTTAACTGCAGCTTATCTGTTAGGTAGGAAAATGGGCAGACTAGGTGGGCCAAGCGGTCCTTATCTGCCTCCAAATTCTGTTTCTATGTTTAAGCTTTTTATTATAGTAGAGAATTGCATTTTGCACAATACATCTGGGGGAAGTTAGAGGGGGAAGTGTTGTTGTGAGGATCTAAGTCTATACCGTAGCTTTAACTATTCTTAGAGCTTCCTGTTGTTTGAGGTGTAAAACCAGCAATCTTCCTGCCTTTTCTCCTTCAGCTACATTGTTAGTTTTAGCTCTAGAAATGGTAAATTCTGCCATTTCTCAGTTAAGTTCATGATATTCCTCCCTAAACTTTCCCAACTCTTTCCTGGTGGAATCTTCAGTATTACTAGATAAGGTTTTCTCCAGTTCTCTAGTTTGAGCAAAGAGAGAGGTTGCCTTGTCAAGATTTTGTCTTTTCCTTCTAGCTGATATTCTTATTAACTCTCCCCTTATTGCACATTTAAAGGTAATAAATGTTAACCTAGGAAACTGAACCTTTGTTTTCCTGGAAGAACCTCTCAGTAAATTGTTTATGAAGTATATATATATATATATATATATATATATATATATATATATATATATATATATATATATATATATATATATATATATATATATATATATATATATATATATATATATATATATATATATATATATATACACACACACATATACATATACATACACACAATAGGGGTGAAGGTTGTATAACTCCCGCATGACATATCTGGAGTGTGATATCTGAAATAATCCTACTTCCGCATGCGTCATCACCCAGATTATCCACTCTGGATACGTCACCTAAAACACTCCCCAACTTCAGCAGCAGCAGTTTAAACTCATAACAAACACCTCCACTTACCTCGCTTAAAGGAAACAGCACATACTCCTCGTGCAGCAAACACCAACTGACATGGCAAAGCTGAGAGACCTAAATAAAAACAAAAAAACAGACGGCAACTCCAACTCGGACTAGACAACAAAAGAGAACCACATGAACTACAAAGACCTAAAGAAGTTTGTGAAATAAAATGAAAGTGACACAGAACCACATAAAAAATATCACAAAATACTCCCTGCATGAATAAAGCACAAAAGCACCAAAAAAAATATCACAGTAAAAAAAGCCCCCCAAGAAGATAACAATAAAAGAAATCACCACAATACAAAATATACATGTACCTGAGTAAAGATACTGAAAAATATCACATCCCATACACACCTCCCCGATCAAAAAACAAATGGGAGATACATGATAAAAGAATAAAGCAATCTAAAAATAAATCACAGTACACCCCCAAAACAAATGAAACAACACAACAGAACAGAACAGCACCCAACAGCACACATGATCCAGATGATGTAAACAATGCCTTGGCAAATAACATTAAAAGACTGCTAAATCACCGAACCAGAATAATACATGTCAACAACCAGGAAATAAAACTTGAAACAAAATGCCGAAACACCATATAACATGAATGGATACAGAAACATAGAAACATAGACTTTGATGGCAGATAAGGACCTTTTGGCCCAACTAGTCTGCCCATTTCCCTACCTATTGGGTAAGCTGCAGAT
The DNA here is from genome assembly GCA_016271365.2 of Neoceratodus forsteri. NCBI lineage: Eukaryota > Metazoa > Chordata > Ceratodontiformes > Ceratodontidae > Neoceratodus > Neoceratodus forsteri. The sequence continues at coordinate 560,672,172 of CM028129.1, read as the reverse complement.
CCTAGTTAACCAATAGCCTGTTTCTTCCTACCCTCCCCAATAATTGCCTTATATCTGTCTCATGCAGTCTTGAATTCCACCACTATTTTTGACCCCATGACCTGCTCAGGAAGGCTGTTCCATGCGTCCACCACCCTTGCTGTGAAAAATACTTCCTCACATAGCCCCTGAGCTGTCCCCCCTCTATCTTCAAATTGTGTCCCCTTGTTCTTGCACATCTCTTTTTCTGAAAGATGCTATCTACCCTCCTGGACTTTGTTGATTCCCTTGAGGTACTTGAAAGTTTCTATCATGTAAGCTCCTTTAGTCTCTCTTTGTATGGCTTCTGTTGCAGACCATGCACCATTTTAGCTGTCCTCCTCTGGACAGCCTCCATCCTGTCTATGTCCTTGTGGAGATGGGGGTCTCCAGAACTGCACATAGTACTCCAGATGGGGTCTCACCAACTGTCTGTACAGAGGGATAATAACTTCTTGTTTTCTACTGGTGATGCCTCTCCCTATACATTCCAATATCCCCCCAGCCATCCCTACTGCCTTCTCACATTGCTTGCTTACCTTTAGGTCATCTGATATGACTACCACCAGGTCCCTTTCTATTTTTGTTGTTGTTACTACCTCCCCCCCATTATGTACTCTGCCCTTGGGTTTTTGTTTCCCAGGTGCATTACTTTGCACTTCTTTGCAATTAATCTAAGCTGCAATACTTTTGACCATTCTTCCAACCTTGCCAAGTCCCTTCTCATCCTTTCCACTCCCCCTTGTGTATCAATCCTGTTACAGATCTTGGTGTTGTTTGCAAAGAGGCATATTTTCATTCCAGTCCCTCTGCAATGTCACTAATAAAGACATTAAAAAGGACTGGACCCAGTACTGAACTCTTCGGTACCCCACTAGTAACCCCCTTTCTTCGGAGTGGACTCCATTTACTATTATCCTCTGTGTCCTGTTTTCAAGCCAGTGTTTCACCCTGGCTACCACCCTGGGACCCACTTCCAGGCTGGCTAATTTGTTTATTAATCTTTTGTACTGTTTATTAATCTTTTGTGTGTATCGCCACAAATAGCAATAAAGAATTGCCAGGAAACCAACCAACAAAAATAAAACACGTCACAACAAGGAGACACCTCCAAGAAAATGTGACGCCAAATAAAAGTAAGAAACAAACTAACATTCAAGATAAACATATCGGTTACTCTATTGTATAAATTGTACACATGATGTGCGAGCTTAGATACATGAGAGGCAGAGTAGCAGCATAATATCACTTGTAGTTTTGCTACCGTGATATTATCAATGCTACTCTGCACTCATGCTAATATTTCATGTATGACACAATCGTCTCATCATGTGTCTCTATATATATATATATATATATATATATATATATATATATATTTATAGAGTTGTTTGCTCCTGTGGTCATTACTACTCTGCCGCTGGGCCCCCCCACCGTCCCCAACCCCGTCTGCATCTCCCCCCACTTTCATGTCAGTGGGGATCCGCAAGCAGCAGGTACTAAGAATGAAGGGAGGCATGGTGTTTCCTGGTTTTCTTCCCACCCTTCCAGAGCAACGGCAGATGCAGCAAGTGCATGTGCATGCGATGGCACGCGCATGCCCCCAGAAGCTGAGTGCTCCTTCCACCCTCCACTACATCAGTCCTTGACTCTGCTCCTTCACCTGGCCTCAACTGGGTGTCAGCCAAGAGCAAGGAAGTGAGCCTTTCCAATCTGGGAGATGAGAGCAGCCCAGCGACCACTACATTCATCTCCCAGTCCTCCCTTAGCCAATCTCCGGAGGCCTGAGCTCGCTCCATCGGGTCTGTGGTGTGGCATGAGGAGTGGCATCCAACACCTCAGCCCTCAGAACTGAGCTGGCAATGAAGCTAATATTTTAGGGTCCTTCAGTATGTTATCATTCAGCCTCCATGTTCTGTCTACCTCTGAGTGAGCTGCATTGGAACATGATCAGCTATCACTTGAGGTAGAATCTCTGCAAGACAGATGCCTGGAACAAACTGGCTACTAATAAGATAAAAGCCCAGTTCTGAGCTGGTGCCATGAGGAGCTGCGTGAAAAGTGTATTATCTATCTAGGGGTGAAGTAATCTTCAGGGGTCTATGCAATTCATGAAGCTCCCTATGCACCCTTTTGGTCTGGGAAAAAGTCCTTTCATCCATGCATAGGACCTGCCTAGATCTGTGTCTATAACCACATTCCAGTCACCACCCATAATGAGAGGCATCAGTGGCCATGCAACTATGTCAGCCATTAAGGTAGTAAAAAATGAGGGGTCACTCCTATAGGGCCAATAGACTGTGGCAAATACGATTTCAATTCTATTAAGCATTACCTAACAATGATGAATCAGCCCTGAGGGTCTGAGATCATTTCTTGCATTTAAAAAGATGTGGCTCTAGAAATCAGGATAGGCACTCCTGCTCATTTGGAGTCTACCCCCAAACACTTGACTGACCCATCATCTGCCAAACAGGGTACCATGTTGTTCACATAGGCGGGCCTCCTGTAGAAAGACTACTGAAGGGTTATACTGTTTTAGATGGTTCAAAATCCATGTTCTTTTCTGAGGGGAGTTTGCCCCCTTAATATTCCACATGATCATTTTCACTTGGTTAGTGGCCTTTACTAGTGTTGCTGAATCCTGCGATATGGGTGGCATATACAAATATGCTACCAGGATCAAAAGTGATTGTATGTAGAACTTTCATTATGCTTACTATTTGTTTCATGCATCTAGCATAAGAACTGAGCTGACCCCCCACCCATACAGTAACAAGTACATATGTAAACCCCTTATCTCTCCCAGTCTATTTATAGCATCTTTGCTGTGGTGTTTGACTGAAACAGCCCTTGCCCTACCAGGACTGTGCTCTGGAGTCCTCTGGTATCCCTCCTGGAGTGTGGTTGCAGTTTTTGTTTAGAGTAATTTATACATATTTTCTTCCCTCTCATTCCTAAACTCTGACCAGAGCTGGTCCTATGATTGGGTGCACACTCTAGGCGCAAGGCCTCCCACACCACATGCTCATGTAGGAATAGCTCCTTGCCCCCCGCCTCACTGAAATACCAGAGTACAAAAAGTGCACCTTATTGATAAATAGTAGTTATCAACCGTGAAGAGACTATACACAGTAAATAAGGTGCAATAACATTGAAAAAAAAAACAAGAGGTAACTTAGGGTAATAATACAACCTATATGGGGGAGAAGTCCCCCATTAGAAAGTATTTGTTCTGGGCAGCTCAATTTTAGTGTTCCATATCAAGAGAGTCTTGTGAAGTAGCCTGAGGATAGTGACCTCCACTGTGGTTAAACCCTTGGTAAAACAGATTCCTTTTAAAGGACATGAAGTAACAGTAACTGTATGTGTGTGTGTGTGTGTGTGTGTGTGTGTGTGTGCGTGTGTGTGTCATCAATTAGATTGAGGTTGTGAAATTCCCCCTCTCTTGCCAGTGATATTCCTATGATCAACATACTGTCACCGTAGCTGCTGTCTGTTTGAATAGCTGAGTAGGAAAACTTTGGTTTGGCATGCCGTCTTCAGTCTAGTTCAAGGATCACCAGTGTATTTGTTTGGGGGCTGAGGAGAAGATCACACCATACAACTTTTGATGAGATGCTTTGCCTCTAGTGGCAGTTGCTGTGGCTGTCACTTGTTTCTGTGTCCATTGTGATGGATTTAGCTCCGATTGCTGTGCAGGCATTTGAGAGCTTCATGAACATGCGAGCTAGCTGGCTCATGAATGTGAGAGAGAAGATGAAGACTGTGGCTGCGCAGTGCTGTCACGGGACAGGGCTCAAGTGAAAACAGTCATTTTGCTTGACTGGCACCATTGGTGCCTATATGGAGCAATAAGAATGACAAAGTCCCACCTTCTCCTAACTGTTCTAGCACCTTGGGTGCAGGCTGGGTATTGGGGATCCACAAGCCACTCCCTCCTCTTGTGCAGATTTAGCCCAGTCGAAGGTTTAAAATCAACTAATATTGACTACATTTAAAAAATACAAAGATAAAAAGTTAGTCAAGAAGCATTCATGATCATAGAATGCACTGTGGGAAATCTTAACACAACAGGACTATGAAACTGGTATTCAGAGAGCAACTTACTGTTCCATGTCTGTGGCTATGACCAGGGGAACAGCATTTTATGGTTTGAAAAGTCATGGAAGCACTGTAGGGAGATGCTGTGCAGCAGCGGCAGCTCATTCAAAGGTGTGGGTGCCAGAGGGGAGCTGAATAATTAGCTTTGCTGGAAAGACTACTTGGAATTTCACTCTGCCTGAGTGAAGTTTTTACTTTATCTCCCAGTAGGCTTTCTGTTTCTCCCTAATGGCTTGGTTGAGGCCGTTGATTATGAAATAGCGGGCCTCTTTCCAATGCAGTTCTGGGCAACTGTAGGATGCTTGCGGGATTTTGAATTTGTCCTGGAAGTAGGGATGGACAAAGCTGGGGTGGATTTGGATTTGGTTTTGGATTTGCTAATTCCAGGTTGAGTTTGGATTTGGATTTACCAGATTCAGCTTCTATATACAGTATAATTGAAGGAAACATCATGGTACTGGGACAGCCTTGGCCAGGTTCATGGACCACATCAGTGGGTCAATGGAGGGGGGGGAAGCTCACTGGTGATATGTTCGGGGACCTCTCCAAGGCCTTTGACCTTGTAAATCATTGCCTGCTGCTCAGGAGGCTGAGGAATCTTGGACTAATGAACTCCCCATATAATCTGTTTGATTGCTATCTGTCAGGCTATCCTCTAAGGGTCTGCTATCAGGGGGTATCATCTGGATGTAGAATAATGGAAATAGGGGTGCTCCAGGGATCTATCCTGGGGCCACTTCTATTTTTCTTGTTCATTGATGAATTACCTTCTTTTCTCAAGAGAACAGGTTGCACAGGTAGTTACTGAGCTTTGTGGTGACCGGAGTCCATTATAGCTTGTTTGTATTCTAGGGGTAACCAGTGATGTTATTGCTGATCAAGTGAGAATCTAGATTATGCTTGAATGCATCCATGGTTTTACTAGCCACCACTTCTACTGGGAGTTCATTCCAGATTTTGACCACCCTCACAAAGAACCAGTGTTTTCTTCTACGTGTGTTATAGCGCTCTCCTTTCAACTGTAGGGGCTGGGCTCTGGTGTTATATATCTGATCTCTCAGAACAAGACCCAGCTGTTCCCATAAATGTACGTCTGATAGGGCTCTATAAATCAGGCACATGTCCCCCCATAACTTGAGAAATTCCAGCGAGTACAGCTCCAGGTTTTGCAGCCTCTGTTCATAGTTTTGACTCTGTACCTCTTAATTCTCTGTGTAACCCTTCTTTGGACTTTCTCCAGGGCTTTTATATCACCCTTATCCCCAGTTGCCAAAACTGGGCACAATACTCTGTGTGGGGGTGCACCAGTGAAGAATAGCGGGGAAGCAGGACTTCCTTGCTCCTTAATATGTACTATAATGTACACCTATGATATAGTCCTCTATGCAGTTCCCCTTTGGCAGATATTATAAATTCAGACTTAAATGCTGATTTTCAGGCCTTGAATTTATGGCTTTGAGGACATCACTTGCTTCTGAATAGCAAAAAAACTAAGAACATGCTCTTTGGATCTAAACAAAGATTGGCAATGAGCGCACCCCTGGTAATCCAGGCTACCCTTGGGATCGGACTGGAACAGGTTTTCCAGTTCAAACACCTGGGGATACTACTGAATCCTTGTCTTACTTACTGCCTTCATATAAAATCGATGTGTAAACAAATCAGCCATAGACTTGGGGCCCTGAAGATGCAGAGTCTTTTGACTAAACAGGCCAGACTTGTTGTAACAAATAATGTGTTATTATCCATTATGAATTATAATCTTTCCTGTTTCAGGGATTAAACAAGACAGATATGTCATTGCTTACTACAACTTTCCATGCCATTTGTAGATTTGCTTTGAAAGTACCTTTTTGTATGCATCATTGTGCTGTGTACCAACTGACAGGCTGTTTACCCCCCCGACTTAAGCTGTTTATATAATTTAAATTGCCTGACTTATAATGTTTTAAGGTTAGGGCCTGATTCCCCTCTGTTTTCTATGTTAGGTCTTAGGATAGTTGATAGGGCCTTGTGCGCCTGTGGATCATTTAAACTCCCTATTCCATCTATTGGTCTATATTAATGTATATGTTTTGCTTTTCATATAAATAAATAAAATTTTAAATAAAAAAATAAACTCTCTGTTCTTAATGTAAGCACAAAGATGGGAACACATGCTTATTCTGTTACTGCTCCTACTCATTTTAATAACCTTCCATTGTGTTTACGCCAAAGCTCAGGACGTGCTACTTTTAAAAAGTTACTTAAGAAACATTATTTTAGCTCTTTGAAATATGATTGTTTCTAAAGTGTTATTTTTGTTTGTGCTTACTGTATGTATTATACTGTGTGCTGTTGTTTTATTTTTTGTTATATGAAACATCATCACTGTACTAGAGGTCCCGGGCTGCATTTGAAAAAGGGCCTTGGCTCATAACACTTTCCAGGTTAACAAAAGTTGAAATAAATAGAAAATAGAAAGGGTTTATCAAGAGAAAAGTACCAGAAAATGCCAATGAAGTGGCAGTAGCATTAAAAGGGTTCCACTCCTTACCAAAAATTGTGGATTGACAATGACTTACTTTTACCCTTTTCTTTAATTTAAAATTCCCTTTAACATCACTTGAAATTGTACTTAATCCACAAAAGTTCTTGTGGTAATTTCTTATCTTATTAGTGGCTTACTTTTGGCCGCATACACAATGAAATATGCTAATTTTCAATATTTTTTTTGTGGCTGAATAAAATGTGAAAACATGCTGTTTCCAAAAGGATCTATTTGTGCCTATTTTTGACTTTATTTAAAGGTAAATATGCAAATTTAAATCCTTGATTACTTTTGGATTTTAATAAATATATTTTGTTTAAGCCAAAAGAAATCCTAATGGATTATTTATGGCTTAAATGTGGCTGCATTTGCAGCAAAATATATAAATGAGCATGTTTTGCTAACTTTGGGATTTCTTTTTTTAAACATTCTATTTACATTGTAAATGCATTATCCATGGATTTAACTCATTTACAATGTAAACAGAATCTTGCTCAAAAGAAACCCAAATGTAAGCATTAACATATTTTACTGTGTATGCAGTAAAATGTAAGCCATAAATAGTCCATTACAATGTCTAACAGGTCTAGCCTTCTCTTCGAATGTTTACATTTTCCCCCTTTTTATGTAATAATATTAAACTAATTATTGTCATCATATTAATCTTGGTTACTTCAGGTATATGTGATTGTGAACACCGCATGAAAATTGATTTATTCAAAAGTGTTAACTGAATCCATTGCATCTTAGAAGGCAAGGCAATTTTATTTATAGGGCACCCAATCCCGGAGGCTTTTGGCGCAGAACACAAATGAGGACACACAGCAATAAATTAAAACATAATAAAAACTCATTAAAACATTACAGGATTAAAATCCAGTAACATAGAGGTTTCCAGAAGCCATACCTCAAGGGACTGGTCAAAACTAAAAAATATGTAAACAGTCAAAGGCCAGGCTGAAGAGGTGGGCCTTTAATCTTCCCTTGAATACCTCAATTGAGAGAGCCTCCCGGACTGCAGGTGGAAGCGAGTTCCACAGGGTTGGCCCAGAGACACTAAAAGCACAATCTCCTGAGGTCTTGAGCCGGACCCTGGGAACGTCCAGGAGGCCCCTCGAGGAGGAGTGGAGGGAGAGAGCAGAAGACAGCGTGTCAGGAGATCAGACGGGTAACCAGGACCCAGCCAATATAGGGCCTTAAAGTTGAGAAGACCCACCTTGAAAAGGACCCTTCACTTGACTGGCAGCTAGTGCAGAGCATGCAGCACTGGAGTCACATGACTGGACCTCGATTGTAAAAGAAGACTGTATTTAGCTATTGCTGTACAATATTTTGTTTATGCTATACTTTTTTCTGGTATTATTTTATCCAATGTATCTGTTCTTCAAAAGCTATGCAACTATGAGCTGCCTGTGTTATAGTCACTCGCGTGCCCTCCCAGGTACTTTTCAATATTTTTTGCTGTGTAAATTGGAGTAGGTTCAGTCACGTCGTCTGTTGCTTCCTTTTAAGGTTCCAAGTACTGAAGGTGGTGACAAAATGGAAAACCTTCTCTTCCCACCCAGAAAATCTTGACCTCCACATAGTCTGTAGGGAAATAGAACCAAAATGATTAAAATGTATTCACAAAGACATTACTTATGAACAGCCAGTGTTAATATGTACATAACTTATGTAATTATATGAGTAGGGCTTATTAAAACAGTGGGTTTGAAAATCTTGTAGGACAGTTCAAAGGTAAAAACAAGTTGTACTACTGATGCGACATCGTTAGCACAAAAACTTTTCAGCCTTGTCCTGCCACCTGATTGGCTCACTCAGTGTTGCTCCAACTGGAAAATAAAGGAAACATAGCAGCACCATTTAGCGAGTATTAAGTGGTGGAGTCTTGACCCACCTGGTGGGGATGTGAAGAGGCACACATGGCTCCACGTCACAAAAGTATTTTTTGTTTGTTTCATTTTCAAAAGAAACGGTGTGGCCACCGACAGACATAACCACCACATGGGAGGGTTTTTTTTATTTACATTTTGTGGGTTTTCCCATTTTTGCCCATCCCTGCCCATGTGTGTCCAGGGCACTGAAATACTCATGTGGAGGCATGCACACGCCAGGCACTGTGGAGTACCCCACCCTACTAGCTGCCCCCTTCCCCACCTACACCACCACCAGACCTCCACCCAGTGGTGACGGGACTACGGGAGGGACAGCATCCACCCCAGCAGAGAGCTGCCGAAAGGCAGCTCAATCCTGCTCCTACCCTTCCTCCTGCTGGCTCTCTGATGACCCAAGGTCATTCCCAAACCTGGGTCACTAGCATGACGTGAGGTAAGACTAAATGCCTCAACCCTCTGCACCACCAGGTTGGCCCACACAGGAGTTCTTCAGACTGAGATGGTCTGAATGAGAAGCCGAAGTGAGTGGGACAAGCTGGAGTGAGCATGAGCTGCATCACACAACACAGAAGGCAACCACAAACTTAAAAACACACACACAATCAAGCTCCAACCATACACTATATAAAAACAGTGGATGGGTGACCATCCACAACTAAGGCTGTGTTTTTATCTCTGGTGTTGATGATGACATCATAGAGACCTCGAGAGCTGTGGATGGTCTCCCATCCACTATTCTATATATACATGTACAGTCGATTGGTCCCCGGACATAATGTCATGGGCACAAAAACACAGACATTATGTCGTGGGAACAAACGGGAATCGCTGACATGATTCGTTTTTGGATTAAATGTCACCACACATTAAGAGCACTGGACAAACTGTCACCACATTACCTTTTCCTGGGTGCATAATCCTCATCTTTTGTGCCATATGAACAAAGGATTGTTATCGAAGGACACACTCAGTGTATCGTTAAAGACTTCTAGAGTACTGCATTTCTGTTTACTTTACCCCCCCATCCAAGGTTAAGTGATTTAAAATCTGCTGGCATATGTTCCAGACTTACAGAAAAGCTACCATTTCCAAATTATTAGGCCTGCAGTAAAGACACAAGTTGCTTCCAGGCTAGTGCGGAGTGCAAAGCAGAGGTCTGCAAGAGCAAAATTAAGAAAGCCAAAGGAAAGAGCAAGTGGTCACAGCGCCCTGTCTGGGGCAAGCTTAGTTGCAGGGCTAGGAAAAAGGGAAATAGAAAATAGCTACAACACTGTATCTGAAGTGGGCCTACTTACAGTAAGGGCTAAACATATGGTACAGAAAGAAATGTAAGTAAAACCTCGTTTTTAAAACAATTTTTTTTGTGGAAAGAAGGGTGTAGTATGTGTATTTAACAGGGTGTAGTATGTATATGTACTGTATATGTTACAATGAATGAATCAAGAGGTACAAACTACAAGTAATTCTGAGGCTGAAATACGTCAGGTTACAAAAAGTCGTAATGTACAGCTGTTCAAGCAGTCACCGATATTTGGTTGCGGTAGATATATTTTGTCCGATACCACTTTACTGGTGACTGCATGTAATTTTGCCTTTTTGTCGGCCACATTTTGACTGTGGCAATTCAGACCACGACGTAATGTCCATATGCCTATATATAGTGTACGGTGGAATGCTTTTCTGGATAGAATTCGATCCTTAGAACCGGCTGCTTGTGCTGCAGTAGCTATGTCATATCGTTGATGTGCTGCACTAGATATGTGGCTACTGCAGCACAACTTAGAATGTCTTCATACATCGCTCACTTCCGCTTTTACAAAACTGCTGCAGTGGTGACAACGGCACCTGGAAGACAGTGGCGGTGAGAAAAATGCAAAAGTGAGAACAAAGCCTTCAATTTATCACCACCCACACACTATAAAAAGACAATGTACGAGCAATCATAGATAACACAGAAGTTTTGTTTACTCTAGCAGTTTCTGTGATAACAAGTCCTGTTGTTACAGAAACCTTGAGTGAAATACATACTTGTGTGTATGATTGCTCATACACTATGATATGTTCAATTCTGAGCTGTGTGCCTTGGAGATAAGGGCTCAGCTTCCTGCGAGAACAAGGGCTGTGTAACTTACAAACCTTGCCTACCCTGGAGGTGATTGCAATTGCAACTGTTGTCACTGTTACCCTTCACCAAATCCTTTTTAACCTCCTGAGTACATTCAAATGGTATGAGTCAACCATGGGTAGCAAGACATAACACACAACGTGGAACTGGCTGGTCACTAGAGGTAGCTGTAGTGATGGGTGGCTATGGACAGTTAAAAAATGTAAATAAGAGCCGGCCCAGTGACACTGAGGGTTGAGGCACTGGAAGCCACACCTTGCATCATGCTGGTGACCCATGTTCAGGAACAAGCACAGGTCACCGTGGGTCGGCTGGGGAGGGAGAAGATAGAGCACCTGGAGGACTGCTCTTCTATTCTGGGTGGGTAGGCTGTCACTCCCACCGAATGACTTCCACCAGGTGGAGGACTGAAGGGTAACATAAAGGGAAGGTGTTGTAGGACACAGTGTGCACGTGACTCAATGCGTGTACGTGCATCCTCAACAGGAGGATGCAAGAAAATGGGGCTGGCAGGCTCTATTACAGCCCCCGCTGAGATCCCTTTCCGATTCCAGCAACCTCTGGGCTTCCGGACTGTGCTTTGGGGGGGATCATACTCGAGTCAGGAAATGGAGCCAGTATTTGGATAGGAGTGCTCTACAGGCCTCCAACACAGGGGGAAAAATTAGATGAAGAAATGTTAGCCACTGGTACAATGGCTGAAAAGGGGTGATGTGGTGCTGGTGGGGGACTTTAATCTGCCAGATGTAGACTGGAGTCTCCTTGCTGCAGTGTCAACCAGACATAGACATCCTGGATTTCCTGCAGGGGGAATTCCTCAGACAGCTAGTCAGCGAACTCACTCGGGGTGGGGCAATATTGGACCTGGTGCTTACGAACAGAAACAGTGTTGCAGACATCGAGGTGTGATGTCATCTGGAGACCAGTGATCATTGTACAGTGCAGTTTAACACAAGAACAGCAGAGGAATCCAAACACACAAGGGTGATGGTCCTGGATTTCAGAAGTGCTGACTTTGGGAGAGGGCCTCCTAAAGGACCTGGTGGTGGGGATGTCCTGGGTGAGGTGGAGATGAAGACTAAAGAGGGCATAGTAAAGGCAGCAAATCTGTACATCAAGCAAGTAAGCAAAAGGAAAAGGAGACCATTATGGCTCTTGAAGGAGGTGGCAGAAAAGGCAAAAGTGGCATTCAGAAGGTATAAGGAGACCAAAACAGAGAATAGGGAAATGTGTCTGGGGAAATGGAGGGAGGTAGGCAAAGCAGTAAAGAGTGCAAAGGTGCAAACTGAAGAAAGAATTGCCCAGGCAGTATCAAAAGGGGCAAAGACATTTTTTAGGTATGTCAGTGAGAAAAGGAAAACTAAGGGAGGGATTGTACAGTTGGGGGGAAGGGAGAGACTTTATGGAGGAGGACCAAGAAAAGGCAATACTTCTGCTTAGTGTTTCCGATACATAGATACATAGACAGTGTCGGCAGATAAGGGCCTATGATCCACCCAGTCTGCCCATTTAAGTTTCTAAGTTCAGTTTATGTTTTCCAAGAAGTCTGTTGCCCCTTACCCCTGACCTCCAGAATTCCTTTATGTCTATCCCATGCATTCTTAAATCCCGTGATTGTTTCAGCCCCCACCACTTCCTCTGGCAGAGTGTTCCACTTGTCCACCACCGTTCTGTGAAGAAATTCTTCCTCACGCTTCCTCTGAATCGTCCTCCTCCAACTTCATCCCATGCCCTCTAGTCCTGGAACATCTTTTCGCTTAAAAATAGTGCATTCCTGCACCCTGTTCCTCCCTGTAAGATACTTGTATGTCTCTATTATATCCCCTCTCTCCCTCCTCTCCTCCAGGGAGTACATGTTCAGTGCTTTCAACCTGTCCTCATAGGACTTGTGATGCAATCCATGTACCATCTTTGTTGCCCTCCTCTGAACCTTCTCTACCCTGTCTATGTCCTTACGTAGGTAAGGTCTCCAGAACTGCACAGTGTACTCCAGGTGCGGCCTCACTAGTGTCTTGTATAGTGGAATTATGACCTCCCTTTCCTGCTGGTGATGCCCTGCCTATGCATCCCAGCATCCTATTTGCTTTACCTGCTGCCTTGTCACACTGTTTCCCTGCCTTGAGGTCATCAGAGATGATTACCCCAAGATCCCTTTCCTGCTTGGTGCATGCTATATCCTCACCCCCAACTGATATATTGTGCCAGGGTTTTTGTGCCCCATATGCATTATCTTGCACTTCCTTGCATTGAATTTCAACTGCCAAACCCCTGGCCATTCTTCAAGTTTCTGCAGGTCCCTTCTCATTCTGTCTACACCCTCTGGTGTGTCTACTCTGTTACAGAGCTTTGTGTCATCAGCGAACAATGAAATTCTGCCTTCTAGGTCCTGCGCAATGTCACTGATGAAGATATTGAATAGTACCGGTCCCAGCACTGATCCCTGTGGTACCCCACTGGTCACTCTTCCCTCTGTGGAGTGACAGCCATTTACCACCACCCTCTGTGTCCTGCTGCCCAGCCAGTTACCTACCCACCACACTACTGTCCTGCCCGCACCCATATTCCCCAGTTTGTGCAATAGTCTCTCATGTGGCACAGTGTCAAAGGCCTTGCTGAAGTCCAGATAGGCCATGTCCACTGCCCTCCCTGATCCACCTCCCTAGTCACCCAGTCAAAAAATTCAATGAGGTTGGTCTGACATGACCTCCCCCTGGTGAAACCATGCTGCCTTGGGTCCTGTAGTCCATTGACAACCAGATGTTCCACCAATCTCTCCTTCAGTAGTGCTTCCATGATCTTCCCCACTACCGAGGTGAGGCTGACTGGTCTGTAGTTCCCCGCTTCCTCTTTGTTCCCACCTTTGTATAAAGGGACTACATCTGCTATCCTCCAGTCTTTGGGTACCTCCCCTGTTTCTAGTGATCGGCTAAACAGGATAGCAAGAGGTTCAGCCACCACCTCTCTTAGTTCTTTAAGGACCCTGGTGCACCCCATCTGGCCCTTTGCTTTATCAACTCTTATTACTTCCAGTTCCTTCAGGACCCTTTCTTGTAAAGGGACTTGTGTCCATTTCTGCACTATTCTCACCCTTGTACTCTGTTCAGACCCATTACCCTCCTCCTCCTCAGTAAAGACTGAGCAGAAATACCTGTTCAATATGTCAGCTTTACTGTTGTCATCCTCCACAGCCCCCATCCTCCCCCTTCAGTCTCACTATCCCTCCCTTTGCCTTTCTTTTTTCACTTATGTACCTGTAAAAGGTTTTGTCCCCTCTACCCACTGATTTTGCAATGTGTTCTTCTGTCTGAGCTTTGGCTTCCCTTACTGACCTCCCTGCCTCCCTTGCTTCTCCTGGTACTTCTCCCCATCCCCTTCTGCCTGTGTCTTTTGTACTGCCTGAATGCAATCTTTTGGCTTTCACTTTCTTTGCTACCTCTTTGGAAAACCATAATGGTCTCCTCTTTCTTTCCTCTTGCTAACCTGCTTAATGCATAATTCTGTTGCTCTTGTAATCCCCATTTAAATACTTCCACTGTTCCTCAACCCTGATTCCTGACCCATTCCCTTAATGCCTCTTTCAAGTATCTCCCCATTTTCCCAAAGTTTGCCCCCCTAAAATCCAGGATACGTGTTTTGTGTGGTTTGGTTCTGCTCTTTCTGTGATTTCAAACCACAGCGACTGGTGGTCACTGTTCCCCAGGTGCTCCCCACTCTTAACCCCATCACACTGTCCCTGTTTGTGAGCACGAGGTCCAGTATTGCCTTCTGCCGAGTTGGTTCCATGACCAGTTGCTTTGAAGGCACCCTGAAGGAGTCCAGGATAAATCTGCTCTAGTTGATGCTGCTGCTGGGATGCTCCAGTCCACATCTGGAATATTGAAGTCTCTAACCAGTACTACCTCACTTGTCTGCCATCCTCTGGATGGCTAGCATCAGCTCCCTATCTGTTTCTTCCTCCTGGGCTGGTGGTCTATAGACCACACCTGTGCGGATGGCTGGCCCCATTTTCCTTTCCAGCTTAACCCACAGTATCTCTCCCCCATTTTGTTCCTCCTGGATCACTGTGGCCCTTATGTCATTTTTCACATACAGTGCCACTCCTCCTCCCTTTCTGCCTGCCCTGTCTCTTCTGAATATGTTGTGGCCAGGTATGGCCAACTCCCAGTCGTGGTTATCATTACACCAGGTTTCAGTAGAAGAGGAAGGGACCACAAATAGGTACCAAAGCCTTTAAAGGAAGGGAAGTGGACACCAGTCCCTTTTCTGTGAAGAGGGCCAGGACAGCACTCACTAATCTGAGGGTAGATAAAGCCATTGGGGCCACACAAGATGCATCCAAGAGTGCTGAAGGAACTCAGGGAAGCACTGGCAGCAGACTTGTTTAACAGTTCACTGGAGACCAGTGTTGTCCTGGAGGGCTGGAGAAGAGTGGAAGCAGTCACTCTCCACAACAGTGGTAGCATAGAGAAGGCATTAATTGTAGGCCTGTCAGCGCCAATTTCGGTGGTAGGGAAGTTAACTGAAACACTATTAAAGGAAACAATAATGGACTACCTGGAATCCAATGGTCTGCTGGACCTGAGGCAGCACAGTTTCACAGAGGGAAGGTTGTACCAAACAAATTATATAGTTTTTTTTGGAAGGGATAGTCAAGGTGTTGGATCAGGTAATGGTGGTGGACGTGGTCTACCTGGACTTCAGCAACGCCTTTGACATCATTCCACATAAAAGGCTAGATAAAAAAGTTAGGTAGCATGGGATTGGGCGGTAAGGTGATAACTTGGGTAAGAAACTAGTTAGGAGATAGGAGGCAGAGGGTGGTGGTGAATGGAGTTTGTACCATACAGGGGACAGTGACCTGCGGGGTACTTCTGGGGTCAGTCCTCTTTAATGTCTTCATTAGTGACATAGTGGAAGAGCTGGAAGGGAAGGTATGCCTCTTTGCAGATGACACCAAGCTCTGCAACAGAGTGAGCACCCTGTAGGGGCATACCTTCCCCTCCAACGACTCTGCAATGTCGCTTATGAAGACATTAAAGAGGACTGGCCCCAGCGTGGATCCCTGTGGCACCCCGCTGGTCACCCCTCACTCCTTAGAGTGAACGCTATTTACCACCACCCTCTGTGTCCAGTTGCTCAACCAGTTTATGACCCAGTTTACCACTTTGGGGCTCACTCCCAGGCTGCCCAACTTACTAACCTCCTATGTGGGACTGTGTCAAAGGCCTTGCTGAAATCCAGGTAGGCTACATCCACCGCCCCTCCCTGATCTACTTCCCTGGTCACCCAGTCAAAAGAAATCTATCAGATTTGTTTGACAAGATCTTCCTGCTGTGATTCCATACTGCCTTGGATCCTGTGCTCTGCTAGATTCAAGAAACACCGCAGTCCTTTCCATTAGCAAGGACGTCATTAATTTCCCCACCACCGAGGTCAGGCTGACTGGTCTGTAGTTGTCAGCCTGCTCCCTGTTCCCACTTTTGTGGAGAGAGAGATTACATTTGCCCTCCTCCAGTCCCCCAGTCATCTGGAACCACCCCAGTCTCTATCAGTTTGTTGAATAGGGCTGTTAGTGTTGCTGCCAGCACCTCTCTAAGTAGTTTTAATATTCTGGGATGTATCCCATCTGGCCCCATAGCCTTGACCCCTTTCAGATTCTTGAGTTCCTTTAGGACTTTTTCCTCTGTAAACAGGCTGGTGTCCACCTCTATCTCGTTGGTGCCCCTATCGCCCAATAGTGGTCCTTCTACCACTTCTTAATATTTGTTCAGGATTGTTGCTTTTTCTTGTTCCCCCTCTGTACACACCCCTCCTTTTCTTTTTAACTTCACAATCCCACCCCTGGTTTTCTTTCTTTCACTAATGTAACCCCTAGATGGCGCTATCCCAGGGGCTACTACCCCTGCCTGATTTGCCACTAACAGGTTGAGGGGCCTGGATCCAATGGCGGGTGCCTCCACCCAGAGGTCAGGGTTTACAATAGTTAAACTAACTTGGTCACAGCCCTCTGGGACACTGCAACCCCCCTTTCTTCCCACTAGTGGCCCACACAATACATCAGAATTACCAGTATACACTTACCCCCAGGACTGGTTCCGGCACTGGGACCTCCTGTGAAATAAGATACAGTGCAACAATCACAGTACAGTACTTTGACATAGACAAATACCTCAGGCAGTATAACTTTGCTGAAACAAGCAGCTCTGATTTATTTATGGGGATATAACAAGGACAGGGGGAAATCAGGTTAATTAGCTTATCACTCTACTCATCTACCTATGGCTCTGTGCACAGGCCTATCCCTATCAGTTACTGTCCCTGGGTACCCAAGCCCTAGTGGCTAGTCCAAACCGTGGCAGCTGGTAGGGGCCCTTTCACACAGAGAAAAGGAGAATTAAACAGTCAGCAGTACAGTAATTCCATTTGGATTTAATGTGGCAATTCAACAGGGAGCGACCCTGAATTAGTACTCACGACCTCCAAATAAGATAGGGTCCTTCAATGTCAGCAGGGCTCACTTGAGGTACACAAACCTCTTCACACATTTATATAAAAGAAAGCACTATACCAGGCAGGCTGCATCTGTATATAATCGCAATTACTGCACAATACCCGGGAGAACACACAGCAGATTCAGTTTCTGACAGACCGAGTGCAATTTTCAGCAATTCCTCCAGTCTTCTACAGGGTGAGCCTGGTTTCTACTCTTCAGATATCCTTTGATTCTCTTCACAGGACGGATTCAGTCCTAACAAGCTGTTACACAAGCTGCAGACCGGAACTCTGGGCCTTGCACACGTTTTTTGACTAAAAACTGCACACTGAAAAAGCACAGGGCTCCTTCCTTCTTCACTGCCAAAGCTCAACTGAAACTCCAACCGACAAAACCGGGCACTTCCTTTTTCACTGCCAAATCTCAACTGAAACTCCAACCGACAAAACCGGGCACTTCCTTTGAGTTCCTCCCAGTTCTTGACTGGATTGGCTGTCACTCACAATAGACTGCTGCTGTTGGTCCAAAAAGGCACTGAAGTCTAAACTACATCTCCCAGAGTCACTGCCCATACAATCCTCTTGTGGCTGGCTCAGATTATGAGTCCAAGTTCTGATTCATCCAAGGCACCATTTTAGAGCTAGCTTACCTCCACACTGATTGGTCCAGTTCAGCAGTTCAAAACCAGAATGGGGAACTAGGCAGACACTGTTCTGACTGCAAAAGGAAAGCAGGTTAGACAAACTGTAATTTCATTATCACTCTAAATGGTTTCTGGCAAACAGTTACATCTTTCAGATAGGTTCCCTTTGCACTCCTAGTGACTGCAAAAATGGAGTGAATTGCAGCAGCTTGAGTGGTACTCAATCAAAGAAACACACAGTCCCCCATACAAACTAATTATGTCTGCAAGCAGACAGCTCTTAAAGAGACAGTACCAGAGGTTCTAAAAACACTCACTGATAAATGGCTTAAACGCCAAACACCATTCAGGCTTGGAGCATTCAAGCAAGCTCCTGGAAGTCTTTTGGGAACCCCCATTTGCAGGGGGGTTACACTAATATATCTGAAAAAGGTCTTGTCTCCTGTCTTAATTGCCCGGGCTATTTTTTCCTCCGTTTGTGCCTTTGTGCTCCTGACTGCTTTACTCACCTCCCTCTGCTTTTCCAGATACAGTTTCCCATCTTCCCCCCCGTATTTCCTTGTACTGCTTGAAAGCTAGCCTTTTCTCTCTTACCTTCCCAGTCACGCTCTTTGAGAACCATAGCATTTTTTTTCCTTTCTCTTTGTTTTGCTTAGTTGCCCAGCACAGAGGCTTATTCTCTCTGCTATGGCTCTATTATGGTTAGCCCATTGTTTATCTACATCTCTCCTTCTTCCCCTGCCAGAGCTTTTCCCATTTTTCCAAAATCAACCCATCTGAAATCCAGGACCCTTGCTTTCGTGCAGTTTAACTCCTCCACTGTTCTCACATTGAACCACACCATACGATCATATGGGGAAAGAAAGAGGGTTAAAGAGACAGTGCTGTAGACCAAAGAGGGTCAGCAGCAAGAGCAACAACAATGCAAAAGGGCAGATTGGATGGGCCAACCATCCCTTAGCTGCCATCTGCTTCGATGAAAGGCCTCTAAAGTCTGAGGCTCATTCCTGATCCCAGGTTCCCAGCATTCAAATAGTGGTGATGCAGCTGCACTGATAGGCCAGCCACCTACCCCAGCTCCACAGTGTTTAAATTGGCACTCTAAAACCCTACAGTGCTTAGGCCAATTGTCACCTGAACTAATTAGTCAAATTACAAAAACTCTTAGCCAAACTTTTTTTTTTTATTTCTGTAGCCTGAGAAACTGGTGTAGCAATTTGGATACTTAAAATGTTATTTGTAGCTTAGGCTAGCTGCAACTTAAACACTGCTTCATATACTCTCCTCTCTGTACTATACTTCTGTGACATATTAACTGCCACCAATACTTTATAATGGATCCACTGCTTACACAAAATGTTATGCTAACTTTTCTCAACAGTAGTTGGCCAATTCAAGTTGGAGCTAGCTGTTCCTCAAAACTGATCCTGAGGAATGCCTGAAAAAGGAAAGCAATACATTTAAACAAGACACAAAGGAACACGAGTTGGATTTAAACCCCATTTAAATAATCAGACAAAAAAATGCATATACTTATCTGATAGAGTAACTATAATACATGTCCAGACCTGTAAAACAAAAGAGAGGGAAAGTAAATAAAACCTTCTACAAAATAGATTTAGAAAAATGGCAAATAGTGCAATGGTAGACATTTAAACCATGCAAATTCTCCTGACCCCTCTTTCTTCCAATAAGACAAAATGCTCCCTTTCAGCAAAAGCTGTATGTCAACCCCCAACCCCACCCCCACACACAGGCAACTCTATGTTACATCTCCCACTTGCCTCCCTTGCAGGCAAACGTCTGCAACTCCTTTCCCCCACCTCTGATGGCAAATTCTTCACTGGACCATCCATAAATCCATAATTGGGATTTATGTGGCCTAATCCTTTACAGACTGTCAAAATTGTTCATACCCCTATAGAAACATAGAAACATAGAATTTGATGGCAGATAAGGACCGCTTGGCCCACCCAATCTGCCCATTTCCCTACCTAATGGATAAGCTGCAGATCCTAGTTAACCAGCAGCCTACTTCTTCCTACCCCCACCGCCTAGAATTGCCTTATGACTGTCCCATGCATGCTTGAATTCCACCACTGTTTTTGACTCCACAACCTCCTCGAAGGCCGCTCCATGCATCCACAACCCTCTCTGTGAAAAATATTTCCTTAAATTACCTCTGAGCCGCCCTCTATCTTCAAATTGTGCCCCTTGTTCTTGCACACCTTTTTTTGAAAGATGCTACCTCTTGGACTTAGTTGTTTCTTGAGGTACTTGAAAGTTTCTATCATGTCCCCTCCCTCCTTTCCTCGAGGCTATACATATTAAGCTCCTTAAGTCTCTCTTCATATGTCTTCCGGTGCAGACCCTGCACCATTTTAGTTGCCCTCCTCTGGACAACTTCCATCCTGTCTATGTCTTTGCGGGATTGGGTCTCCAGAACTGCATGCAGTACTCAGATGGGGTCTCACCAGCTGTCTGTACAGAGGGATAATAACTTCCTGTTTTCTACTGGTGATGCCTCTCCCTATGCATCCCAGTATTCCCCAGCCTCCTTGCTGCCCTCTCACATTGCTTGCCCTCCTTTAGGTCATCTGATATGACTACCCCCAGGTCCCTTTCCATTTTTGTTGTTGTTAGTATCTCACCCCCCATTGTGTACTCTTCCCCTGGGTTTTTGTTTCCCAGGTGCATTACCTTGCACTTCTTAGCATTGAATCTAAGCTGCCATACATTTGACCATTCCTCTAACCTCTAATCAACTCTGTTGCAGATCTTTGTGTCATCTGCAAAAAGACATACTTTTCTTTCTAGCCCCTCTGCAATGTCGCTTATAAAGACATTGAAGAGGACCGGTCCTAATACTGAACCCTGCAGTACCCCACTAGTAACCCCCCTTTCTTCAGAGTGGACTCCATTTACTATTACTCTCTGTGTCCTATTCTCCAGCCAATTCTTTACCCAGGCTGTCATCTTGGGACCCACTCCCAGACTGGCTAACTTGCATATTAATCTTTTGTGTGGGACTGTGTCAAATGCCTTGCTAAAGTCTAGGTAGGCCATGTCCACAGCCCTCCCTGATCTACTACTTTGGTCACCCAGTCAAAGAAATCTATCAGATTTGTCTGGCATGACCTTCCTGCTGTGAATCCATGCTGCCTTGGGTCTTGTGCCCTCTGGCCTCTAGATACTTGACAATTCTTTCCTTCAGAAGTGATTCCATCATTTTCCCTACCACTGAAGTTAAACTAACAGGTCTGTAGTTTCCTGCTTCTGCCTTGCTCCCACTTTTGTGAAGGGGAATCACATCTGCCCTCCTCCAGTCCTCGGGTACCACCCCATCCTCCATGATTTGTTAAAGAGGGTAGTCAGTGGTGTCACTAGTTCTGCTCTTAGTTCTTTTAGAATTCTGGGATGAATCTGATCAGGCCCCATTGCTTTGTCCACCTTCAGTTTTAAGAGTTCTTTCAGAACCCTTTCTTCTGTAAATGGGCTGGTATCAACTTCTGTATCCAGAGTGTTTCTACTGTTTGTTTTAGGTACCTCCCCCTCTTCCTTTGTAAATACTGAGCAAAAATATTTGTTTAGTATCTCTGCCTTTTCACAGTCACCCTCTTCCCACCCTCCCTCCCTTGTTAAGCCTCACTATCCCTCCCTTGGTCTTCCTTCGCTCCCTGATGTACCTATAAAAGGTTTTATCCCCTTCTTAACTGAGTTGGCTATCTTTTCTCGGTTTGGGCCTTTGCTGTTCTGACTGCCTTCCCAGCTTCCTTTTGCTTTAACTGATACAGTTCTCTGTCGTGCTCCTTCTGTGATTCCTTGTACTTCCTGAATGCTTTCTTTCTTGAACCTTCACTGCCACTTCCTTTGAGAACCATAGTGGTTTCTTACATCGCTTCGCTTTGTTTATTTGCTTCACACAAAGGCTTGTTACCTCTGTGATGGCAGTTTTATTATTCCCCATTGTTCTTCCACCCTTCCTTCCTGCCCATTTGCTAGTGCATTCCTTAGGCACTCACCTATTTTAAGCAAAGTCAGCCTCCTAAAGTCCAGTAATTTTGCCTTTGTATGGCTTGACTCTATTGTTGTGTTTATTGTGAACCATACTGTTCGATGGTCGCTAGTTCCCAGATGGCTACCCACTTCTACATCTGTGATCCTCTCTTCATCTCCATTTGAGAGAACCAGGTCTAAGATTTCTCCTCTCAGTGGGCTCCAATACTAGTTGTCTAAGGCATGCCCCTGTAGGGCATCTAGAATAACCCCACTCTTCAAGTGGCTGCTGCAACTGCACTCCAGTTAACATCTGGCATATTCAGATCACCCATCAGCAATATCTCCCTTTTTCTGCCATTCTAAGTATACTTTCTATCATTTCCTGTCCATTTCTCCCTGAGAAGGGGTCTGTATACAGCCCTGTGCGATTGTGGAGCCATTGCCGGTCTCCAAATTTACCCACAGTGCTTTTTCTCCTCCCTGTTTACCCTTTTGTTCTGTTGCTTTGATTCCTTCCCTTATGTAAAGAGCTACTCCTCCTCCTTTTTACCATCCCTGTCCCTCCTGTAGATAGTGTATCCTGGTATGTTTATGTCCCAGTCATGGTTTTGTGTGTACCATGTTTCTGTGACTGCCACGATATCCAGATGTTCCTCCTCCATCAAGGCCACTAATTCAGGAAGCTTGTTACTCAGACTACGGGCATTGGTACTCATTGCTCTCCATTTTTGATGGCTTTACCTTCTGTTGCAGCATCCCCACTGACCTTTCTACCTCGGTCTTTTTCTCATTTAGTACCTTGTTTTGTAGGGAGAGGCTGGGATTTTCCTGCTGCTTATCAGTGCCTCCCCCCTAGACTAGTTTAAAAGCTTGCCAATGAAGCCTTTAAACCGATTGCTCAAAAGACTTGTTCCCTTCCTGGACAGATGCAGACCATCCTGCCAGTATAGGCTGGTGTCCCTCCAGGTGGAACAACAGTCCCAAATGAAGCCAAACCCCTGTGCTCCACACCATTTTTTCAACCATTCATTAAACTGCATGGTGCAAAGTACCCTCGCCTCACTCATGCCATTGACAGGCAGCACCTCTGAGAAGGATACTGTGTGTGCTACTTGGCTTAGGCCTCTCCCCAATTCTACAAAGTCCTTCTGCACTGCTCTAATCTCATGATGAGCCAAGTCATTTGTCCCTAGGTGGACAATGACGTCCAGCTCAGACTCCTGTGCAGCTGTTCTCATGATCCTGAGGATGCGCTTCCTGTCCCTCCAAGCCAGGCACCTTACTTCAGTTTTCCCTGCTCCCCCCAGTTCTATCCCCCTAATAATTGAGTCCCCCACCCTAGTCTGTATTTTCTCTCCTTTTCTCAAATTTCTGGACAGAACAGCATGCATTAACAGCACTTGGGTGGACACAAGGCAATTTATGGAAGAGAGAGTCCACAGGGAACTGGAAGCCCTAATGGAAAACAAAGTGATGGATCCCAACAGGATCTACCTGACCCAAGGGTACTAAAAGAACAGAGGATGGTGCTAGTTTCCCCTTTGGCAGCACTATTCAGCACCTCACTGGAGACGGATGGTTCCAGAGGACTGAAGGATCCGTGGTTCAAGAGCAGCAGCAAGGAGGAAGCTAGCAATTAAAGATCAGTAAATCTCACATCAGTGGTGGGGGAAATTTAATAGAGTGCTGAAGGAGAGACGATGGAAGCACCTAGAGGCAAATGGGCTGCAGGACCACTGGCAGCACAGCTTCACAGAGGGGAGTGGAAGGTCATGTCAAATAAATCTCATAGATTTCTTTTGGAAACTAAGGAGGTGGATCAGAGGAGGGCAGTAGATATGGCTTATCGGGAGTTCAATAGGGCCTTTGACACTGTACCACACAGGAGGCAGATGAAGAAACATAGCGACCTGGGGTGGGGGAATGGGCCTGAGCTGGGTTATCAAACTGGCTGAATGCCAGAAGGCAGCGGTGGTGGTAAATGGCAGTCACTCTGAGGACGACAGTGACCGGTGGACTACCACAGGGATCAGTAGTGGGTCCTGTCCTTTTCAATATCTTCAAAGTGATACTGCGGAGGAACTGAAGTGGAAGATGTTACTTTGCAATGACACAAAAATCTGCAACAGGGTGAATACCCAGGAGGGGTGGAGAAAATGCAAAGGGATCTGTGGAAAACTGACGAGTGGTCTAAGGAGTGGCAGCTAGGTTTCAATGCCTAGAAATGCAAACTCATGCTCCTGGGCCAGGGAAATCTAGGGGCTGTGTATAAGATGGGGAGTACTTACAGTTACCAGGCAAGAGAAGGGTCTTGGGGTAATCATATCTGATGGCCTCAGCATAGCAGAACAGTGCAACAAGGCAGTAGGCAAGGCTCACTAGATGCTGGGGTGCATAGGATGAGGATTTCTAGCAGAAAGAGGTGGTTTTGCCTTTGTATTATGCACTAGAGAAACCTTACCTAGGCTGCACCTCCACATCATCAACAGGGTGGAAGCAGTCCCTATGAAGGCTACCAAAATGGTGTGGGGCTTACATGAAAAAACATGTGAGAGGCTATGGGACCTCAACATGTACTCCCTGGAAGACAGAAGAGTGAGACGGGACAGGACTGAGACCTGTAAGTACCTCACAGGGGTGAACAAAGTGCAGCAAGGGAGCCTGTTTCACAGGAGAAGCACCACAACACAGGGGCATGCTATGAATATTGGGGGGTGGTGATTTGAGAGATGTGAGGAAATGTACTTCAGAGAAAGAGGGTAGATGCCTAGAACAGCTTGCTAGAAGAGGTGGTGAGAGTGAAAACAGCAGGGAGCTTCAAGCATGCATGGGATAGCAAAGGGATAGGCACAATGGCATAAGTAGATGATAGGTGTCCCTCATGCCTCCCTGAGACCAAATAGGGTTCAGGGTGTAGTAACAGTCAGGAAAAACAGGGTGGGTCTACTGGTCCTTTTCTGCTGACACATTCTATGCTTCTGTGTTTCATCACATACTCTGAGGAGGTCTTTGTTCAACACAAAAAGTCTTGTAACGCTGTCCTTCCCCCTTGTATACCAGGTGAGGATATGTTTAACTCAAGATGTTTGTATGTTTAACCGTCTATAGCAATTTGTTTCATGGCCATACTCAGTCAAATCTATGCAGTTTATTTTCTGTCTCTTTGAAATGCATGTTACTCCCCTCTAGACAGTTTCTCGCCTGCTGACTCTCAAGACTACCATTTAAACGCTGGCTTACTGAGTGACTGAGTTTAAGCCCTAACACCTCTGTGACCCCTGCATGGACACACAGAGTTGTTTACCTGATGGGGTGAGCCCCTCCACTCAGCGGGGCTCTCATGTGCTCCAGCCAGCATGGTGGCATCCAGGAACCCCTGCTAGCGGCTTCTGAATTAGCTATCAGGTGAAAGCCTCCAAATGCTCACACAAACTAGGTGCACAGAAGGCCCTGCAAGGTCAGTGGCTAGAGTCTTCATTAGTGTCTCTGAGCAGATTTCTGGCAGAGGGTGACAGATAGAAGACTCTGTGTCAGCTGCTCAATGAGCACAGCCGTGGTGCATACACTACCATCCTTTGTTATGTTTGCTTGGCATGGGCATGCATGAAGTAAACATCTTGTGGCTACTCAGGAAAGTAGAGGCTACAGAGGTATGTCAGTATAGCATTCAGTGTAGCTCAGGCTACAGGATTCTTACCACTGACACCCCAATACCAGAAAGCTGATCATGACAGTGTTCAGACTGGCTGACCGGTGGAAACTATGTGTAGTTGAAAAGAGGCAGTCGCACCTCTCAGAGTGCAGCTGTATCCTTTCATCTACAAGACACCGCCCAACAGTCAGCTGAGCAGTGTCACAATCACCCTGCATACCTCTCAACTGTCATGGGACATCCCATTTTACAGCCGATTTTGGCTGCTGTCCTGCCTTCATCCTGTCATCTGGAGCCTTTGTGTCACTTTTCAGTGCAGCCACTGACCTCACTGCCTCTCTCAAATAAGCCCCAAAGTCTAGGTTCCCCCTTGCTTTAAGTGGAAGTTCCCTACCAACAACTGTTGATGTCTCACTCCACTTCAGCTCTTCACAGAGATGGTGGCAGAAAGTGCAGGACTGCAACATAGGGACTGACTGAGGGAATAACTGCAAATTTGGTTTGCTTTCCATGTTAAAATTGTGCAACGTTGTCTTATAAAACAACCTGTGTTCATAGAAACATAGAAGTTGACGGCAGATAAGGACCGCAAGGCCCATCCAGTCTGCCCATTTTTTTTTCTACCTTATAAATGTGCCATCGGCCTTTGCTCTGTCAGTGACCTATCTATTCATAGTCATTTGTATTGCTCCCTTATGCCTATCCCATGCCTGTTTGAAGCCCTGCACTGTATTCATAGCCACCACTTCTTGTGGTAAGCCATTCCATGCATCTACCACCCTTTCTGTGAAAAAGAATTTCCTCACATTCCCCCTTAATTGGCCTCCCTCTAATCGTATGCTGTGTCCTCTTGTCCTGCTATTTTTGTTATATTTAAACATGTTAGACTCTTTCACCTTGTTTATGCCCTTAAGGTGTTTAAAATGTCTCGATCATATCACCTCTCTCCCTCCTTTGCTCAAGGGTATACATATTGAGCTCCGTTAATCTGTCCTCATATGTCTTCTGATGCAGTCCCTGCACCATTTTTGGTTGCCCTTCTCTGGACTGCCTCAATTTGGTTAATGTCCTTGTGAAGGTGTGGCCTCCAATACTGCACGCAGTACTCCAGATGGGGCCTAACCAATGTCTTGTACAGAGGGATTATTACCTCCCTCTTACGACTTGTGATACCCCTACTAATACACCCTAACACCCCCCTAGCCTTACCTACTGCTTTAGAGGTCTGCTTGGATGATTTTAGGTCATCAGTGATGATGATACCCAAGTCTCTTTCTTCCTTTGTGACTGCTAGCAACTCCCCTCCCAGCCTATAAGTGGCTTCAGGGTTTCTCTTCCCTATGTGCATGATTTTGCACTTCTTTGCATTAAATCCCAGTTGCCACTCTTCAATCTCATTGTGTCTCTCAGGTTTACAACTTTGCTAGGATTTGTGTTTCTACAGTTTCTTCCTTTTTCATACAGGGCAACATTCAAAATTACACCAAAGTTGGATTTCAGATGTTATGTGAATTATTTTCTTTATTCTTCATACTTTGGACTGTGCAGGTGGCTAGCACAGTGGTGAAGCAAAGTAGATGGCATGCGGAGCAGGGACTACAGTGGAGTGAATAAAACTGGGTGGATTTTTGCCTAATCTAGCTTGCTGCAATGCTACAGGACTGAGGGAGGCAATTCAACAGGAGAGAGTGCGTCTGGATATGCAGGGTCATCATAAGAAAGACAGACTGAGAAATGAAACCGACAGCAGGAGAGAAGGAAGAAGAGGGAGAGAGAGACCAGGAAGGAGAGAGAATGATATAGAGCATACACTCCCTGGTATTCAAATAAAACTCCCCTCCCTTACCCTGTTGGAAATATCAAAACTATGTCAAACACTCCCTGCTGGTCTAGTGGTCCCCCCTACACTGATCCCTGAGAGACAGCTGTGCAATGCCTTGGAAGATGAGTGGCAACCTCTCTCAGCTTGATCCCTGTTATAGTAGTACACCCAACACATCCATTACCCAACTCACCCTTACAAAGCTCATCCTCATCTGTGTGCAGAGTATTGGATGGTGAACGGGACAGACTCCCCTCTCAACATCTCACTCACCCGCTGTGTGTGGGACAGGGACTGAGTGAATGCATACCGTAAAAGCAGTTCATTTCCTACCATCCAAACAGCTTCTGACCATGGTTGTGTAAGAAGGGTCAGTCACCAGTCAATGCTCTGCCTACTGGCACAAATGGGCTTTGCTTGGGTGAGTCAGATTTCAGACATGCGGTGTTGGGTGTTATATGAGTAGGCCAGGGGAGGAGTGGTGGGGTGTGTGGATACCATAATGGGGATTAGGCTAGGAGGGGGGTACCACTGGACTGCCAAGGAACTGCACAGTTCTGTTGTAGGGATGGGGTTGGGACGTGACACTACTATGGATGTTTGCCATAGTTTTCATACTTCTGATGGAGGTGAGTGCCACTAGATTGTCAAGACATTACCTTCATGACCTTAAAGATGGTGGTAAGGTATGCCACTAGCATGGAATTTCCTTCATAGCCTCAGGGTTTATGGGGGGCACTTGACAGAGAATTATCATAGTATCGTAATATGTCATCAGAAAAGGCCCATCCTGGCCCATCTAGTCTGTCCATTTCCCACCCTCGCCTACTTGTCTCCATTTCCCGGGGATATGTTCCCCTGCCCAAAAATTAAACCTCAGTCTTTGGCCTTTGGGTTTGGGGTGGGAAGGAGATGTGCCACTAAACTGGCAAGAAATTGAGGGAGAGACTAGGTGGGCATGCCACTTGAAAACAGAACTAAAACATGTAACAGAGATTAAAAATTCCTTGTAATCTCCACTCATGTTGCTTGTGCTGATACACTAACAACTGCTAATTTACTCAGATCACCTGCCATGCAGATTTTAAAGCAACATTGCTGGGTGCGCCATGCAGAGCTGCAGAGTGAGACTGGCACTTTTTGCCGAAGTGACTTTTAAGTGGGTTTCTATTAGATTTTATAGTATGTAGGTTACAGACTTGGTAGATAGTCAGGGTCATTAAGTGAATAAATCAGTTTAGATCTGTTTGTTGTCTGGGTAGAAATGACACCCAAGTGTGCACAAGGGCAGTGGAATCAGCCCTGAGGACGTCTGGACCCTATGATACTAGGGGGGATGAGTAACTTATAATGCAACTTATACAGTCATATTATGTAGGAAAGCCACAAAGATGCGAAGTAAATTCTCACCTGAGAATATCACCAAGATTTGTGTCCAGGCTTGAAGGAGTTTGGAGGAAGAAGGACTCGGATCCAGAGGATTGGTGCCAGAGAGATAGAATCGATCCCAGAGTGTTTGGTGGTCCTGTCCTGAAAGGAGCAGTGTTGTGAGCAGCTGGAGGAACTTTTGGTTTGACTGGGGTGAGAGGCCAGTCAGAATGCTGAGGAGGAAATGTGCCATCTCTCTATCATGCTGGACTGGACTGGAGAGGAAGTAGCTGCTGGGCAAGCGGTTGCCAGATAATGACTGACGAGAGGCCTCCTGAGGAGGGAGGGAGGGGACCACCCGGCCCTGATGGGAGGATAGCCACTGCATCTACCAAAGGGTGGAGCAGGGTCTGTTCCTCTTAGGTGGAACACAAGGTTCACTGGAGGGTGGGCCTATGTTGGGCTGCCAGAGCTAAGGACTGGGGGGGGGACCCTAACCCAGGTAGAAGGAGGCCCTCATGGAGCTTAAAGGGAGAATCGGAAATAGCAACATATAAAGAAGGGGATCTGGATTCTACTCAGGACTGCTGCTGGCATTTGGTGATGTACATTTCCTTTGCTGCAGGACAAATTTGATGTTAAAAACTGTTGACTGACACTGTTATTGGCAGGTTACCATTTTTAAGTCACAGATAATACGAAGCAGCCCAGTGAGAGGGGGCTATAGAGTATCCAGGACTTTACTTTTTTCAGTGGTGAGAGTGCTGCAAAGCAAGCACTGTACTGGAGATTTTCTAATTTATAAGAGGACATTTTGGGATATTGTCTCTGCTGTTAGTTGTGTTGGGTATTGGGTGGGAAAGTTTATTTTAGTTAAGGAGGTGGTTGTGTGTGTTGGAACGGATGAGTTGGAGTGTGTGTTTGAGTGAATGGATGTAAGGGAGGGTGGATTTTTTTTTTAGCACGACATTAGTTGTCAGCTCCTCCGCGGACCTGGCAGGGGCTACAACCCCCCCCCTCGGAGGGGTATTTCCTCTGGCCCATTGGCAGGGCCATCATGGGTCCTGCTGGGTCCCAGTATTTTCCTCCATTTTTCTCCCCTACCCCTGTGTCCATGCAATGAGTGCAGTAGCCATCTCCACCTCTGCGGAGGCGACCGAGCACACCTGGACATGGGTTGAACCCCTCTTGTGCTGACGCGTGCAGCACACAAACCCCCCACCCCAAGGAAGGAGAGCAGTCCTCTGGATGCTCAATCCTTACCTCCCTGGCTGACCCGTGAATGACCCGAGTCCGTTCCTGATCCATGTTCCTGATCCATGGTTGCCAGGGTAGTGCAAGGTGTGGCGTCCAGCGCCTCAGCCCTCAGTGCCACTGGGCCAGCAGGAGAGTGGATTTTAATTGGAAATTAGGTGTGATTGAGTGAGTGTAGGGTTGTGTGAAAGGAGTGGTGTGAGTTTTGTCTGAAAATGTGCTGGGGGGAAATTAGTTCAGTTAGGCAGTACTCCCCCTCGAGACTTAGGGATCTTCACCCTTTTGACTGCCCTTCGCTTCCCCCGGATGTATATAGTAGATGCCGGTTGTTGGGCATAGTGAGGAGGTGGAGGGGAGGATGGGAATCCTGGAGGTCTCGGAGGGGTGGGAGAGGAGTGGACGGTTAGAGACAGTAGAGACCAGGATGTGCCCTGGGTCGAAATGGGCACAGGATTGAAGTCCTCCCTGTATTGTGCCCATACCAAAGGGATCTGACCTAGTCAGGCAGGTGGTACAGCCATCCTCGGATTTTCATCCCTCTTGGGTGGTGTTATGCAATGCCAGGTCTATTAAAAACAAGACCGCAGTGGTTGCAGAGCTTGTAGTCTCTGCAGACCTGGCTTTCATCACCAAGACCTGGTTGGATGATAATTCGGGGTCTATTCTGGCATCCGCAATTCCGACTGGATTCTCAGTGATACACTGCCGAGAGTGGATCGTGGGGGCGGGGGCACAATCTGTTTTAGATCAGAACTGGGCTTCAGTGAGGTGCCAGTGGGAGTCACTGACTCCTTTGAGTGTATTGTGGGTGCGGGTGCAGGCTGCAGGATCCTTCTCATTTACCATCTACCAGGTGATGGGAGGGCTTTCCTGAAGGAGGTAGCAAACTTTGTCGTTGGCATGGTATTGGAGGCCCCCAGATGGTTGATTCTGGGGGATTTCAGTGCTTGGATCGATGATGAACTCACACCTTTTAGACAAAATCTCCTGCAATTGATGGATTCATTGAGCCTGACATGGGTTATTACGATTGCTATCCATGGGGGGGGGGGACTCATTGGACTTGGTGTTCCACCTGGGGATGGAAACCTCCGATATGGAGGTGGCTTCTATTGGGTGGTCTGACCATCACACCCTGAGGTTCAGTTTTGTGACCCCCAGAGTAGGCCTGCCCCTCAGGAATGGTACAGTACCATCCTTTGAGAGGAATTACCTCAGAAGGCCTAATGACAGTGCTGGAACTTTTGGGAATTCCGATGTATAGCACTGACCAAGGGGCCCTCGTCTTAGCCTATAATAGGGCAATGGAGGGAGCCCTGGATGTCATTGCTCCAGCACGTGTTTGCCCCCTCATTCTTCACCCAGGTGCCCCATGGTATGATGGGACACTTCAGGAGTTGAAGAGACTAGAGCAAAAGTTGGAGAGCCACTGGCGGAAAACTCACCTGGAGGAGGACAGGCTTAGATTGTCAGATCATTATAAAGTCTATCAGTCAGCAATTTCCCATAAGAAGGCAGAATTCCTGTCCAGGGAAATTGCTGCAGTGGGGAACAGACCTGCTCAACTCTTCCAGATTGTGGAGACTGTGCAATCCAGCCTGTCTGCAGTCTGGTTGAGCATTGTCGCCAAGTGTGAAGAGTTTGCGCAGTTCTTTGCTGATAGGGTTGCCTCCATCAGGGATGAGATCAGTCAGTGCCTCCCCATTGGACCTTGCACTGATCAACCAGGTGGTACTAATGCCCAGGTGATCTGGTTTAACTTTAGCCAATCGGTAGTCATGGATATAATGAAGATCATCCAGACATTGAGGCCAATTTGCTGTAGTTTGGATTGGGGCACAACTCATCTTCTAGTAGGGTGTGTTGCTGTGATCAACCTGGTCCTAGCTGGTATAGTAAGGTTTCATTGGAGAGAGGGATCTTTCCAGATCCCTTGAAGGAAGCAATGGTTCAACCCCTCCTGAAAAAGTTCTCCCTTGACCCGGACTGTCCAGTGAACTACAGATCAGTCTCTAACTTTCCTTTTACAGGTGAAGATATTGAGAAAGTGGTTGCTCTGCAGCTGGAGGATCATTTATCTAGCCACAATATCTATGAACCTCTCCAGCTGCATTTCAGAAAAAGGCATAGCAGTGAGATTGCTTTGGCTCAGGTACTAAATGACCTCCTGATGGCAAGAGATCGGAGACCCCATTCCATCTTGGTTCTCCTTGATCTCTCAGCAGTGTTTGACACTGTGGACCATGGGGTGCTGCTCGAACACTTGTGGCTTTTCTGTGGACTGGGGGGCAGTCCTCAGTTGGTTTTGTTCTTTTCTCGAGGGCAGGTCTCAGAAAGTGGTGTTGGGAATTTATTCCTCAGCCTCTTGTGATCTGCTCTGTGGGGTGCTGTAGGGTTCAGTGCTGCCCTTATGTTGTTCGCAGTGTACATGCTACCATTAGGGGATATCATTAGATGGTACAGCTTGGGTTTCACTGCTATGCAGATGATTTTCAGCTGTACATGTCTTTAGTGCCCAACCAGGAGTTAGATACTGTCTCAGTGTTTAACAACTACCTAACTGAGATATAAGACTGGATGAGTGCTAGCTGGCTGAGGTTAAACCCGGGAAATACAGAGATATTGGTCGTGGACACAGATCACAGGATGGCTGGGACATGGGTGGGACAACCCTCTGGATTACATCTTGGAGGAACCCCATTGAATGCCTCGAGCCAGGTGCGTAACCTAGGCATGATCTTTGATGAAGGCCTGACCTTGAAAGCTCAAGTGTCGGCAGTTGTCAAAGCTTCCTTTTACCATCTAAGGAACATTGCCAGGGTGAAGCACCTGGTGCTGTCCAGTGATCTACCTACTTTGGTTCATGCCATTGTCTCCACTCGTCTTGATTACTGCAATGCCCTCTACCTAGGGCTACCAGGGGTGGATATCTGCCGACTGCAGCTGGTGCAAAATGCGATGGCCAGGTTGTTGATTGGAACCCCTAGATCCAGTCATATAATACCTGTGCTGCTCGAACTGCCCTGGCTGCCAGTACAATGGTGGACCACCTTCAAGGTCACGTTGCTGACCTACAAAGCCCTACATGACCAGGGACCCCAGTACCTGCAAGACCTTCTGTATCGCTACTCTTCTTCCTGTTCACTCCGATCCTCCAATGAGGGATTGCTGGAGATTCCCAGGATACATTTAAAAACAGCTGGAGGAAGGTCTTTTGCCTTTATGGCTCTGACCCTGTGGAATTCTCTACCATGTCAGATACAAGATAGCCTGACCATTGAGGGTTTTAAAACTGCCCTCAAAACGCACTTGTTCCTTTTGGCTTTTGAAGGGACATGATGTTGATACTGTTTTAAAGATAAATTATGTAGAATATTTTAGTGTTATTTTATTTTTATGTATTTTACTGATACCCATGTTTGTATATATACATTGTTAAAGGTGCCCTGAGCAATGGAAGGGCACCTATTATAAATAAAATGATGATAATGAAAATGGTTTTGCACAAAGCTAGTTTTGGCTACAATTAAAAATATGTAAAATCTACATTTCTATGTACCTCCTATGCTATGTATCATGCATTTTTTTTCCCCCTATCCTAACCCTTGCCAGTTCTACCATGCTATTTCAAAGCCCAGTTGTTAAACCATCCTTCGAAAATAATAGCAAGGTAGGTGCTCACTAATGGCAATCATAAAAAGAAACAAATCTAGATCCTGGTGGTTACCTTTCTATTAACACCATTCCCTGCCCCTCGCATGGGAAAGCAGAGCCTCTGTTTCTCATTTTTTCACTTAGCCTTCAGTACTCTTTGCAACTGCTGCCTAGCTATAGTTCAGTGCTGGCTAAGGCTGTGTGTTGTATGGGTTTTGCCTTCTGTGTTGTACTCTCTGGAGCTGGACCCCACACTGCTGCACCCCCTTCAAGCTCAGCCGCATACTCAATTTCGTTAACTACACTAAGCAAAATCGAGTATGCAGCTAAGCTGGAAGTGGGTGCAGCAGTGGGGAGCCCAGCTACAGACAGTACAACACAGAAGGCAAAAGTCATATTACACACAGCCTCAGGCACTGAACTATAGCTAGGTACCAACATTACACCAATACGTGGTAAGGAATAAAATAAAAATGTTGTTGTTTGTTTGTAGAAGCAAGGGCCCCCCAGCCAGCGTGGCGGCATCCTGGAATCTCTGCTAGCGGTTCCTGGATTCCATCAAGTGAAAGTTTTCACACTCAGTTAATGCAGCCCAGCATTCTGGTGTTTGGCCTCAGAAACCTTACCGTACTTGTCCCTTACCTGCCCATGATTTTCTTTTGTTTAGACCACCAGTAGCCCCCACGTTATGGCGCATATAGCTAATTTTTAAACTTCTGTTGAGTTCCATGCACTAAAGGCTCTTGCGCATGTGCAGTGGAGACAGTGCTCTCGCGCATGCAAACTAATCCCCAGCCACCATCTAGCGAACGGCACTCGTGGCCGACAATGGGCTGGACTGTACAGTTCCAACATGGTTTTCCAAAGTATTGCTTTTTGTAATTTGAATTACAATCAGTAGTTTTTTTCCTCAAATCCACCATTCCTATCTGTAGTGCTGTCAAAATGCCCTGTTTCTGTTTTTACGCTCTCCTAGTTTTTTACACGTGAGAAGCTTACCACAATGCACTGCATGCTATTGCTGCATCAGACCAGCAGGGATCACACAGCCATGGGAAACTGAAGATTGTGCTCTGCAGTTGTATTTATTTTATTTATTGAAATGTTTCACCAGGAAGGCATGCTGAGCAACAAGTCGCTTGTCTCCCGGTGTGACCTGGAGGGTAGGGAACAATGGGATAGAATATAGAGAAATGTTACGATGTTGGACTACAATTTGCTTACTTGCATACAATGAGAGTAGGAGGGATTTAGTAAAGAAGGACTTATGTTTAAACTGTTTGAATTTCAGAAAACGGAAATAATAAATAAGTAAAAGAAAAGCTGTTCTGTAGTGTGCAAGCTTGTCGTAAATCATTTCTGTATAGAAGCCACAGTCACAGGAATAAAAAAAAATACATTTTATGTGTGGGACAAGGAATAAAGGTCCTTTTTTTAAGTGTCTTCAGTCCTAAAAATAGAAATCTTAAATAAGTAACTGATCTATACACTGTGTTCTAATACATGTAGATACAGTTTTGTAGTGTACTATCTTGTTAATTATCTGTCTGCAACATAGACAGTTCCTATAATACAGACACAGGAATACAAAATACAGTTGATCTGTTTCACATTGACTTCATATTCAGTTAGCATGGTAAAGAATGAATACTGAGCCTGTTGTGCGTAGGCACACCCAATTCCCTGTCATAAGCACACACCCCGATTCCTGTCTAGGGGGATTAGAGATAATGGCAAAATTTATGGGGAAGGAAGGGGGGGCACTATACAGTCAAGAAAATACAGTACAGAATTAGGACAGGAAAACAGTACCTGGGTTCTCTTGGGTGTTGCTGGGATGTTAATGGATTGGCTGCATTGGTGTGTCCTTGGGCATTTTCGGGTTCAGAGATGGTACACTGCAGGAAGAAAAAACCCGAACCTTCACCTGCCTGGTCTTGCCAACTTCGCCCAGAGGCCTTTGTAGACTATCTTCACCAGGCAGGCCTGTCGACGTCTTCCTTGAAGGTTCTCTGGTTCCCGCTCCTCTGGATGCCACCCTGGAACACACTGGAAACATGGCTGTGGAGGCAACTTCTTTTTTTTTCCTCCATACATAGTGCTTTTTTTCCCTGGTTTTCTTCCCACCCGGGACCCCGGTAGACATGCACCTGCATTTGCGTGGAGGCGCACATGCACGCCAGCTACCGGCTCAGCCCCTTCCACCCCACCCCTGGTGATTGCCTACTGCCCCCCTCTGCCTACGCTTCCCATCAAACCTCCACCTATTGGGAGCAGAACTACAGGGGGGCAAGCACTCATCCCTCCCTGGGAGAGAAGAGCTGTCTCACGGCAGCTCTATCCCATTCCTTGCCCTCCCCCCTGTTGACCACTGATATGCCAGGCTCATTCCTGAACCCGGGTCACCAGCATGCCATGAGTTGTGGCATCCAGCGCCTCAACCCTCGGCACCACTGGGCCAGCTCTGGAGGCAACCTCTTTTAGCAGCAACACAGTTTTCTTCAAACATGAGGCAAACACCAAAATTGCAGAAAACGGGTGAACAGTTAATAATAACAGGAACTGTCACTCCATGGAGCAGTAAAACACAGACCAGTTGCTCAGGACAGTGGTCACATCAGAAGCTCAAAAGTCACTTCGGACCAAAAGGGTCACATCAGAAACTGATAGATACTGAGGACCAAGGGGTCCTAATGAACACTCAGTCAGTACTCTGGACCCGAGGGGTTACATTTTGGTTGTTAATCCAGCTGACCACCCTAGAATCTGGGCAGCCAGTAGTTCAAACACAGGCAACAAAACCTGAGGCTGAATCAGCCCTTGGTAAGCAGCAGCAACAGTTGTCACATCTCCCATCTTCATCCATTATCGTGGAGCTCGAACCTCCAGGGGTGGGCCGGTTCAAATACGGCCCCCTTCACTATACGGTCCTCCTGTTTAGGACCCACAAGGCACACACCTCTTGAGGAATAACTGCCCGACCCACAGCCACCGTCACAGCATGCTTCTCACTTTTGGGTGCAGAGCCCATAACTCCCAAATCCAGGGCTCAGAGGCATGATAGGATGTTCAGGGGTTGCCCAATCCCCAGACCCTACTAGGACCCCCTCACCTCATTGTTCTTCCTTACAACAAGTAGCAAGTGTCTTCTGTGCGATGCACAGGGGTCCATCATCTTTATTTGCAAATATTTATTTAAACTAATTCGTGGAGCAGTCCCGGGCCCAGCCACCCTAAAACAGGACCCAAGACCACTACCATGCACAGAGACATGGACAACAACCCTGCTGCTCGACCTGAACCTCTGAAAAGGCCAAGACAGCAGGGATTTCAGCATCTGCAGCCTCAAACCATACCCCAGGGGATTACAAGGTATGACTCCCACCAGAGCCGCTGAAACAACCAGCACCATGGGGGGAAACTGGAACTGCCAACCAGAGGTAAGCCCATTTTGAGGGGGCTGACATGTTATTGCCAGTTTATGTAACTACAATATTTCAGGCAACTGTGACCATAATTAATTACCTGTGTCAAATTGCCAAGTACTTCTGATCATTCTGATTATTCATATCTTCTTTTTACTGCGAGGCATAAGTAGTTCAAAATTAATTATTAAAAACCAGTCAGTACAGGTCACATCAGGTCACAGTGTACTACTGTTATGATGCAGTTTGTGTCATCTGTTTGTGTGTATTAGTAATTTATTTGCTTATACCCAACAATTACTATATGTCCTGCACTGCATTATTCTGCGCAGTATTTGGCACATTGAACCTCAGTATTTTACCTACCTTGCTGGTCACAATTATTGGCAAATAACTTATTTTATACATGTCATAACAGGGCAGAAGTAGACCTTCTCACATTGTTACATAGAAAAAGAAAACATAGAAACTTAGAAATGTGTCAGCTGAAAAGGACCTCCAGGCCCATCAGTTCCGCCCACTGCACTGTACCCTGTCACCGTGGCAACCCTAGACCCTAATTTACCTAAACAGGTCTGTTTGCTTATATAGAATATTTTTTTCTCATAGAACAACTGGTTGAAGACACGTGGATATGCCTATACAATCCTCTCAAGGTGTGACATTTTTCAATGAAACACAGGAATTTGCAGGAATGTGTTAAATATGTAAATCAACTTGAGGCCTAAAAATGCTTTTGAACTGAAAAAGAAAATCTACTTTGAAGCCATGTTTAGCCTTACTTTTCTGAAACAAGTTTAGAAGCATTTTTAAATACTAAATAAATCTTCAGTAGTTGAGGGAAAAAATCCTTTTCAGAAAAGAAGACGAAAGTAATCCTCTGCCTATTCGTTGCTCTGTTTCTTTGAGTAGTGAGTTTGGATGGTCCTAGCCCCCACAGTACAGCCTCTGTTTAATTTCATTGTATATATATCATACACCCTGTGTACTTGTAATTTTCCACGTTATTGTGACTTGATTTGATCTCCTGTACAGCCGTTTAATTTTGCATCTAATATATTACTGTAATGTACTGTTTTTACTGTTTG
Source organism: Neoceratodus forsteri (assembly GCA_016271365.2). Classification (NCBI taxonomy): domain Eukaryota; kingdom Metazoa; phylum Chordata; order Ceratodontiformes; family Ceratodontidae; genus Neoceratodus; species Neoceratodus forsteri. The sequence goes on along the minus strand of CM028129.1, from coordinate 560,634,102 downwards.
TTTACTGTATTGTATTGCTCAAACCTGACATGGAACCTATGTAATGACCTGGTTCTCAATGGTGTGTCCAAGATTCAAATAAATAAAAAAATAAATAAATCTCACTTCTTCCCTCCCTTGTCGAATTTTAAGAGTCCTTAGCCTATTCCAGATTTGTAAGCTTTCTAAACACCTTGTCCTTCCTCTCTCCATTCCAGTCTGACTTTAGAAATAACCACTCCACTGTCTCCTTCCTTTTGCGTGTCACTGACTCCATTCTTACTGGAATCGATCAGGGACACATCACTGCTGCCATATTCATTGACCTTGCTAAGGCATTCGACTTGGTCTCCCACCACCTCCTCCTGAAAAAGGGACAACTTTGTCTCAGTGGGCCTACCCAGTTATCAAAATTCAAAATAAATAAATAAATTGCCCTCAGCTGGTCTCTCTGCCCCGGTAGTGGCATTGTTCCACTCATACCTCATGGGCCAGCAACAGTCAGCCAGGTGGGTGGCAAATTGTCACCCCCCCCATCCTAGCTGGTGTCCCCAGGGCTCCATCCTGGACCCAATACTGTTTTCCATATTTCTCAATTATCTCCCCTCTACCTGTGTCTCTTCACATATGCACATGTATACTGATGACATGGTAATTTACGCATCAGGTCCTTCTTCATCTGCAATTGAAGCCTCATTCCAAAATTAATTCCTTAATGTGCTACGCTAGTTCGAGGCAAACCAGCTCAAAGTTAATACCAAAAAGATGGTGTCCATGACCTTTGGCTCCTTCCAGAAATTTGCAAGGCTCTTGCCTCCCCCAGCCTTCACTACCCTGGATGGCACCCATCTGGAGTCCATACCTGCCTTCAAATACCTCAGAGTCTGGCTGGATAGCAAATTAGATTTCACCACTCACATTTATGTCATATGCGCCAAACTTCACCCCAAGCTTGGCATCCTTTATCATTATTTATTTATTTATTTAGTTTTTGTTGACCGGATAAGTGCACTAGATAAATTCTGCCTATTTTCAGGCATGACCCGGGGGAGAGAGATACAGATGAATGGCTACTGATTTTGAACTAGATTAAGCTGTTGGTGGAATTTTAGTGAATGGGGGGAAATCTGGCCAGGGCACCGGTGAAATTTCCCTACTCTTTCTGAGGGGGCGCTGTTGCGCTGCAGAAGGATGGAGGTCCCCATTTCGATGGAGACTGTGGAGGAAGTAGGTTCTGTCCCTGAAGCTCTGGAGCTCTTGGTAGAAATGTCTATTGCTAGTACTGATACTATGATGTCTATAACCCAAGAAATTGCTCCAAAGTTAGGGGACAAGGAAATGATGTTGGAGATATCTGGTAATGAGCATACTGCAGAGGAATTGTTACAAACTGAACTGGAATTGAAAAAGTCGCAATTATTGGAACTAATCTCTGTGGCTGAAAGAGACTTTGGAATTTGTCAAAAATGCCTAGAAGAGGAGAATAAATGGAAGCGACCACTAGCCAGCCCTTTGTCTTCTGGAAATAAGAGGCTGCCCATGAGTACACCGGAGGACTTACCTGTTACCTCCACAACTTTATCAGAGACTCAGGAGATGCGACATGACCATTCTACAAGTAATGATGCTGTGGCAGATGATTCATGGTTAGCAGGAGATGTCCTGCAAACAGCAGGGTGAATTAGACATACGAAATCCGGATCCCAGATCTGAATATTCCACTTTCAGGATCTATTTCTAATTCTGGTCAAATTCTGCTTGATGTATCAAAAAACCCTGAGAAAATGTCCACTTTCGATATTTCAAAGTCCCAAAATTCCCATACCACGCATGCGTCGGATGAGTTGGAGGCAGCCGAGCATGAAACTGTGACAGACGCTACTGACCGGCCTTCTAAAGCTTTTGATCAAGGACACGAGCACCAGGGGGTGAGTCTGGTTTCTGGTATAGGGGTGACAATTTATTATGTGCAACGGGATAACCCTGATGTTACTCCTACACAAACCGACAACACTCATTCAAGATCAGAAGAAAATATGGGACAAAGTAAGATGACTGGGAAAAAACTTTTGCAGGATTATTCAAACGACCTGCTATGGAGGCTAAATGTAGATTTCCTAGTCAGGTTACGATACAGGGGCAAAGCCCCGGTGGCACCTGATAGAATATGGGTGGGGAAATCCTTATTAATTGACAGTTTGAGTTTTTCACAGTCTGATGTGTGTGCTTTTACACATTCATCAGGGAATCATAATTATGATATTAGCTTTTGTTCTATGAAGTTATTGGATAAATTCTGGAAACTATACTATGCTGTGAAAGATTTGGAAATATGGAAGGACTTTTTAGCGATCCCAGTTACCAAATCTACTATAAAAACTGTAACTGTACTCTTTCGTAATAAAGGGGTTAATGTTGCCACTATTACATATTGGCTGGAGCAAAAATGTAATATAATGGAACATCCTAAACCAATCATAGATGAGAATGGATTCTGGACTGGGGGTTGGACATTTCGGGTACAATTGTTTCATAATGATACAGGCATACAACATCTGCCAAGTTCGTTTTTTTTGGGAAGGGATAGAGGTATTATTTTTTATGCTGGTCAACCTAAAAGCTGCTACAAATGTGGTTCACTTACTCACTTGAATAGCAATTGCGACAAGGTCAAATGTTTCATTTGTGGGGTTCTTGGTCATGTAGCTGCTGATTGTGAAGCTTACCTTGTGTGTAATTTATGTGGGCATACAGAGCACTCTTATGAGGATTGTCCTTTGGCAACGCATGACCTAGATCAGGCTTCCGATCAGGAATGTTTTTTGAATAACACTAAACTCCCTTATGTAGAACTGATAGAGGCAGAAGATGTGTTTGGTTTGAGAGGTAGACGCAGGGGGAGGCAGGCAAGGGGAGGAATAAGTACAAGACCCCTACTCCCTGATGCTTGTGGCCCCCCCAACTCAGTATGTCAGGAAACTACAATGGTAACTATGGGAAAGCCTTTGGGTGTGGGTTTAGAGGGTAAATACACTCCTTTAGTTACACCTCAAGGCTCCCCGATCAGGTCCCAGAGTGTGTTGTCTAGGGAATCACCATGCAGTTTACATCTGGAGGATTCTGATATCAAGACCCCTTTAGAATCTTCGGGCCTAGAGGAGCCCACCCTGAAAGAAGGGTCTTTCACCAAGGTGAAAAAAAGGGGGGAGGGAAGGGCTTTGTTTCTAATCCCCCTCTTTCCCCAGTGCCTATTTCAAACAGATTTGTTCCCCTCACATGAAGTGGAGAACATATGGAGCAGGAATATCCTATTGATAAGGAGGGGATAGAGGAAACGCAGACACCCTCGTTAGGGGCAAAGGAGGAGGGGTTGCCTGTTCAGGTGGCCCGCTTACCTGTTTCTCATAAACAGGTGACTAGATCTAGTGGGAAACCTATAAAACCCCCTCCATAAAATAATGATGCTTACAATAGCAAGTCTTAATGTGAACAGCATTAAAATAAGGAAGAGAAGTCTTACGACCTTTGGTATCTTACATTCCTTGCTGTATGACATTATTTTTCTTCAAGGCACTAGACTGCATATGAAAGGAGACATTTCACAAGCTAAACGTGATTGGGGATGGGAAGTTTCATATTGGTCTACAGGTATGGATCTTTGTAGTGAGGTGGGTTTTTGTTTCTCAGCCACGGAGGTTTTAGTTCATAAAATGGTGGATATTGAACTGGAAGGGTGTTTTTGTTGGACATAGAGTTTCATGGTATTAACTTTCGTTTACTGAATATTTACAATCCACAAATGAAAACTTTAAGAATTGAATTATTACAGAAAATATAGCCTTATTTGTATACAAATTGACAACTGATCTTTGGAGGTGATTTTAATATTAATTTTTTGGACAAACATAGCAGTGGGAAACAATATTGTGACAAAAATTGTTTAAGACAGTTGTTATCACAGGCAGGCTTAAGAGATACATTTTCTTGTACATCACAAGCACTGAAACTGACATTCTTTAAATGAATACTTTCCTCTTGTATAGATTTTATATTTGTTCAGAAGTCCTTTCAGGTTGATTCTACATGTATAGTGCCATTAGAGACCTCAGACCATTGTTTATTGGGTATACAGTTTGAGTCTCCCCCTAGACGTACAGCAGGGAAAGGGATTTGGAGATTGAATGCTTCCTTATTAACGGGTGTGACTGTATTATAGGAATTGCGGACTATTACACAGGATAAATTAACTACTTTATTGTTGTATGATAATATTGGTATGTGGTGGGTGGATTTTAAAAACTGTTTGGTTAGCTTTTTTAAAATCATAAGTTTATACCGGATAAAAAAATCAGAGGATGAAATATATGGACTTGAGGAGGGAATTGAGAGTATTACTGACAAGGCAAGTGATGGAGGGCATTGATATGAGTGAACGAATAACTCGAGTAAGACAAGAAATGGGGGAATATCAATATTTTCACATTACATCATTGTGTACAAAGAACAAATGTTTGGCACACAGGGCAAATCGGAGCAGGTAAATCTGTTCTTGGCTAGTCATAGGAGACAGGAGAAACGTAGGTTTACTACTCTTTCTGATTCTTCAGGGGTAATGCAGGGAGACAATTTAGGGATTATGACAGTTGTAGAAGAATATATTGAAACAGCTTTTGGGTCATTGCAGGAATCAGCCAGTCAGGCATCTCAGATTCTGCAGATGGCTGAGCTTCCTCAGGTATCTAGTCTACAAAGTGCCTTGTTTGTGAAGCTGTTTACAATCCAGGAATTGGATAGGGTAATTAGCTCTTTACATGTAAATATCTCGCCAGGTTCTGATGGGTTGTCCAGTGAGATTTATAAAACTTTGTGGACTCTAATACCGGATATTTTGCTTCGTTTATATAATTATTTTTGGAGGAATATATTTTATCCACACAGATGTACGAAGGATTGTTGATTTTTTCACATAAATCAGGGGATTGTATGGATATTAAAAATTTGAGGCCTCTGACTTTGCTTAATGCTGATTTTAAAATCTTTGTGAAATTGTTAGGAAATAGATTATCGGAGATTATGCCCTTGTTAATTAGTCCAATGCAGTTTTGTGCTGTTCCTGGGTGAAGCATTTCTGATGCTCTATTGAAATTAAGAGAAGTTATAGGACAGTTTGTTGGAAACACGGAACCTTTAGAGACAAAAGGTTATCTTGTGAGTTTAGATCAGGCTAAAGCATTTGATGCAGTCTCACATTCCTTTTTGTGGGCATGTTTGACAGCATTTGGTTTACCTGCAGAATTCATTAGATGGCTAAAATTGTGTTATGCTTTGGTCTATGTGGTGCCATATGAGAATGGAAGGAGGGGAGACTCACATTTACTCTATAAAGGATTACGACAGGGATGCCCTCTAAGTCCCCTTCTATATGTTTTTTTTTTAATTTCTTTTTATTAAGTAATTTTCCACATAGTTACACAATGGACATATCTGAGTTACAAGGCATTCTTTCTAGTAAAATAAAGTATCTCACATTTATAAAATGTGTTTTCTACATATTTTCTTATAGTTAAGTATATACAGTTATATATAGGTGAAACCACAGGTCTATGGCTATTCAGAGAAAACTTGACTTTATAATTCCCCACCCCCCCGGTAATTTTTCCCAGTTAGGTTTTATATATTAAAATCTAGACTTTGTGAGGTTACATATTGGGTCCACTGGTTCCACTTCTGCATCTGTAAAATGGGGCCCCCTCGTTGCTCGGCATTGGAGGTCTCAGCTTTATAGATTTCAGCCATTATTTGTCTCCAATTTTGGACAGTAGGATTCTGGGGTTTCATCCAACTCCTCATAATTGCCTTCTTAGCTGCTAAAAAGCATATCGGAAGTAAAGATTTCTCCCAACCGGGAGCATGGTCTGGAAAAACTCCCATTAGGAACTGTTCAGCAGTAAGCTCCACTGGTTCAGAGAAAAGAGTAGTTAGCTTATTTTGAAAGGTTAGCCAAAAGGGCATAAGGAATGGACAGGACCAAAAAACATGTCCGAGGGTGGCTCGACGACAACCACATTTCCTCCAACACCTCCCATATTCTTCCGGGAGATACTTCATTAGTACAGAAGGTGCTCTGAAATATCTGGAGCGACATTTCCATGCAAACTCTCTCCAGTAAGGGGATGAAATGGACTTTATCTCAGTTAAGGATGATCTTGACCAAGGTTCAGGGGAGATTTGTGTTTGCAGGTCTTTATTCCAGGAGGTCAATATTGGTATTGCAGTGGTGAGGAGATCCGCATGAAGCTCTCTATGTATTAGGCCTATTAAGTGAACTCCCAACCTTCCCTCACTTGCTTCAATGAATATTTTAAGCAAATCAGGGGTAGGAACAGGCCATCTGGGTGGTATTATGTTGTTACAGAGGATATAATTACAAATCTGAAAATATCTAAAACGGTCAGAGGTCCTGAGGGAAAATGAAGACTGAAGTCTATCATAGGGAAGAACCCCTTCTACAGACAGGAACTGATATATGTGCGATAAGCCCATAACAGCCATCTGGAGAAGGCTTGGTCCATATAATTGGGGTGAACTTTTTATCTTGTGATATTAGCTTACAATAATCAAATATTTTTTGAATAGGGTCTGCTTTTCTTAAGTGTTTCCAGAGCTTGTATGTTTGAGCCGTTATTTTTGTTAAGGCTAAGGGGTTAAGGGATTTATTGTCAGAAGAAAACAGAATTTTCTTTATTTCATATAAATCGAGTTGAAATTCTATAGTTTTCCAGGGAGAACTATAAGATTCAGTGAGCCATAGTATTAAGATTCTTAGGAATGCCGCTTGAGCATATAATTGGAAGTCTAGGAGGTTCAGCCCCCCCCCATTTTAGGGATAATTTAAGGATGGATAATCTGATTCTAGGATGATTTTTCCCCCAAATAAAGTTTTGTAGGATTTTATTCCATGAAGTGAAATAAAACTTAGAGGGGGAAATAGGGGATGGTCTGGAGCATATAGAGGATCCAAGGGAGCACATTGATATGGATTATTGAGATTTTTTGATGTAGGGAAATACACAATGGGGACCACCTGTCTAGATCAGCCTGTATCTGGAGCGTGAGAGGTTCATAGTTAGATAGTTCAATAACCCCAGGGTCAAAAGAGAGACAGATGCCTAAATACTTTATTTTAGTTGTTCGCCATTTGAATGAGAAGGCCTTTTTTAACTGGGGAGAGGGGGGATAGTTGAAGGATAATATTTCAGTTTTATTTATGTTAAATTTGAAGTCCGCTAGTTTCTCAAACTGTGAGAGAATATTCCATGTAGACGGGATTGATTGTGTTGGAGACAGCAGAGTTAACATTATATCATCTGCGAACAAACCTACTTTATATTCTTTCTGGCCAATCAGAATACCTTCTACTAAGGGAGTGTTTTGAAGAAAAGCTGCCAGAGGTTCAATAAACAGGGCAAAAGATAGGGAGATAAAGGACAGCCTTGCCCAGTCCCTCTGGCCAAGGGGAAGGGGGGGGGACAGAGAGCCATTAACTCTGAGATATGCTTTAGGAGAACTGTATATTGTTTTTAGACAGGTAATAAATTGAGGGGGGAAGTGGAACATTTTAAGAGTTTCCCATAGGAAGGGCCATGAGATGCGATCAAACACCTTTTCCGCATCTAGACTAATAAAGATCGCTGGTATTTGCCTGGTTCGTACAAATTCTTGTAATAGTAAGACTCTACGAATGTTATCCGATGTGTTCCTGCTCTTACTAAATCTGGATTGGTCAGAATGTGTTATATTAGGGATTATGTTTTTAAGTCTTGTTGAGAGTATGGCCATATAAATTTTATAGTCAACATTTAAGATTGAGATTTAAGATCTAGGGTCAACTGTGTCTTTATTAGGTTTTATTATTGGTGCTATAGTTGCATAGTCCCACGAAGGGGGGGGGGGGTAAATCACCCTGAGAGATCTCATTGAAAAGAGCGTGGAGTTTTGGTATTAGGTCTTTTTTAAACTTTTTATGCCACTCTGGTATATAACCATCTGGACCAGGACATTTTCCTATTTTAATGTTTTTAATTACCTCCTCTATCTCCAGTGGAGAGATCAGAGCTTTTAGGGAGTTAATTTGAAGGGGGGGTGAGGGTTGGTAAATTTGCTTGGCTCAGAAATTGTATCATTTCGGGTTGACTCGGTGTATTAGAGGGGGAGTAACGTTTAGAAAAATAGTCTGTAAAGGCTTTCTGGATATGTGCAACAGTATGGTGGGTCTGTCCTGAAAAGGGATTTCTAAGGCAGAGAATTGTGGATGTTGCCTTATAATTCCTTAATCTGCGTGTCAGGTATTTAACACTCCTTGGCCCACCCTCATGTATCATTTGACGGAAATAATACAAAGATTGTCAGACTTTACTGTCTATTATCTTCTGGAGATTTGCTTTCGTGTTTCTAATCAAAAGTTGGAGTTCAGCATCTCCTTCTCTGTATAGCAATTGATAGTTTCTTAGTTGATTGGATAACCTGTGGAATTCTAGGTCCCTTTCCTTGTTTTTCCTGGAGGAATGTGCTATCAACTCACCTTGGATTGTAGCTTTCATTGCATCCCATAGCATAGCTTGAGATATGGATGGGTCGGAATTTTCAGTAAAGAATCGGGAGATCTTGGAGGAGAGGGCCTCAACATATTCCTGGTCCGACAAAATTGATGGGTTAAGTCTCCAGAGCAATCTCTTCCCTTCTCTTCCTATGTCCAGGGAAATGGTTAGTGGGTGATGGTCCGATAATAGTTTAGGGCCTATATTAATGTCCTGGATAAGTAATAGGTGTTCACAAGTCATGAGGAAATAATCTAGTCTTGAGTGTGTTTTAAATCTAGGGGAGTAGTAAGTAAATCCTGGGTCAGAAGGGAATATCCAGTGCCAGACATCTCTCAGACCAAGGTGTTCCATAGTCAATCTGAATTGTCTGCCAGTTTTGTTGTTTCTGTGGTTAAGGGGTTTTGAGCCATCTAGATAGGGGGATAGAATTAGATTCAGATCGCCACCCATGATCCCTTCTATATGTGTTTGTCTTAGATCCATTATTACAAATTTTGCATAGTTCTCCATTAATTAAAGGGGTGGATCAGAAACCTGGGAACTGTTGTAAAATTATAGCATATGCAGATGATTTGTGTTTGATTTTGAAAGATGAAGCATCCTTTCATATAGCTTGTGAGATGATTCTCACAAATGAAAATGGCAGTCGCGCTGGACTAGCCCCCGGTTCTGTGTTCTGTTGCTCTGTTTTATTTAGTTTATATTTGTTTTAATGCGTATATTTTATATAATTTTTTAATTGTATAGTTGTTTTAATATTTGGTTCCTTTTTTGTGTTTTCCTTGGCGTCCTGGTCTCCGATCCCTAGCAGCGTTCTCTCAGCTCCTCCTCTGTGTTTTTTGCCAGTTGAGGATATGGACTCATTATAGCCGAGAAGCGGAGAAGAGGAGCTTTTTTTTTGTCTTTAGAGCCTATTATTGTTCACTAGAACTTAGTTATTTACTCAATCAAGTCATTTGTTTGCTGGGGTTTCAGCGCCCTTTTGTTGGCGTTCGGCCAGGGGATCAGCTGTTTCTTTGGAGCGGCGGTCATACCAACGAGGTGGTGCGCCTCTCGCTAGTTCAGCAGTCAGCCTACGGCCTGGGAAGTGGAGGGTGTGCTTGTTTCCTCAAGGCTATTGATCCCCCATTCTGAGGGGTAAATTTTTCATGGTGACTGTCTTTCTTTTTTGGTGAACTTGGCCTTGACTCAATGACATTTCAGTTTCTGAGCTACTGAATTTAGGGTGCTATGTTTAGTGCTTATGGCTGCGACTTTCGTATTTATTAGTCTCTACTTTGATCAAATGGATATACCTTCCCTTGATGGATAAAGGATTGGTCTGTGATTGCTGTACACTTAATTAACATTGAATTTGGCCGAAGAGATTGCCTGTGGTGACTTGGAGTATTGTGAGTGGGGGGCCTGGTTCATTGATCAGAGCCCCTCTTTTCTTTGTAATTCTATATTTTTTTGTCCAGAAGCAGGGCTTAAATAGTTGTTTGTTTGTGTGGTGGCTCAATCCGCCCTCCCCTTTAGTTCTACCTGGGTGATCTTGGGTGCCAACTGGGACTGAGCGGAAACTGTCTTACTTCTTCCCATGGAGCTGGGGTTTAGTGGGGGGGTTCCTAATTTATCCCGGGTCGGTCCTTTTGGTGTGGCCTAGGGGTATTTGTAGATGCAGGTCCTGGGGGGCATAATTGAACCTGAAAAGGCGGATCGGGGGTGTGGGGAGAGAAGGCCCCACTCTCCACTGGCTTAGTTTGCACCTGTTTTTGGCTTTCCCTGAAGACTTTTTGGCTCACTTTGGAGACTTATTGTGACTGTGGATCCTGTATACTGGAAAAGTACCTACTTGCAGTTGACAGAATTATTGCCGCACTGGGTTGTTGACTAAATATTTGGTTTTACCTACGATGGATTATGTTGGATTTTCTTGGCTCCTCATACCATTTGATGACTTTTTTCCCTGATCTTATTTGTTCTAGTTTCCTGGCTGTGAGAGAACCAGGGTGCCTATATTTTATTTTATTTTTTGATTTTTGTTTATCCTGTGAGAGGGGATTATTTTATTATTTGTTTGTTATTTTCCCCATCTGGGCTGTGAGAGGGCTGTGTGAGAGGGAGAATTTTCTTCGTGTGTTCTTTCCTTCCCATGAGAGGGGATTGTTTGTATTATTTTATTGTTAATTTTTTGGGGTTAAAGTCATCTTATAGTGGGAGGGGGTAGTTTAAATGTTTTATCGGGATAAGGATTGTTGTTTAAATTATTTTGTTTTGGGGCATTTGTTTGTTCTGCAGTATTGTCTTGTGATTTTGGTCATTTGGGGTTTTATGTGCTTTCCCCATTGTTTTAATATTATTAGTGAAATGTGCCTGCCTGCCTCTTCTGTCCTGTGCTACTCGGCCTCCGCTGTCCGTGCCCTTCGCCCTTTCTCCTCTCCCCCCCTGCCAGTTCTTATCTACCAGTGCTGTCGAGCTCTGGGGATTGCTCGCAGGGGGGGATCATGGATGGGTGAGGGGTTGCAGACAGCGGAGTCCGAATGAGTGGAGTTCTTCCATAGGGGTGGTTAAGAACAGAAGATGCCCTGGGGCAAAATTTGGAACGTGGTAACCCCATTCTAGTTCCCATACCCAAGGGCACCTCTGTTTTAAGAGGGCAAGTAGTTGGGACAGCTCGCCAACTTTGTCCAACTCGGGGTGCTGTTATGCAATGCCAGATCTGTCTGCAACAAAACTGGTCTTATCGCAGACTTTGTTGCTAAGGCAGATCTGGCTTGCATTACCGAGACCTGGTTGGATGGGAATGCTGCCCCTTTTTTAGAGGTGGCTGTTCCCACCAGGTACTCGGTTGTACATCACCCGAGATTGGACCACGGGGGTGTGTGGTCTGTTTGAAGACCGAATTGGGCCTAACTGGTGTACCAGTTGAGGAGGACAGGTCATTTGAGTGTACCATGGTAGCTGGTGTGGGGTGCAGGATAGCTCTCATTTATCATCCACCAGGTGATGAGAAGCTGTTCCTGCAGGAAATAGCAGACTTCTCGCCATCAACATGGCTTTGGAGTTGCCCAGATTGATGGTTCTGGGCAACTTCAATGCCTGGGTCAACGACGAATCCTCGCTTTTTGGTCAACATTTCCTCCAGGTGATAACATCTCTGGGCTTCACACAGGTTGTTGCCTCAGCTACTCATAAGGGTGGTCACTCTCTTGATTTGTTTTTTCTCCTGGGGCTCGAGGCCACCGACTTAGTGGTGGAACCAGTCAGTTGGTCCGACCACTGCACAGTTGGGTTAAATTTTTCAGCCCCCCTGGGTAGGTCTGCCCCTGTGGAGTTGGTCAGGTACCGCCCTTTGCGGGATGTGGTCCCAGAAGACCTGATGACTGTAATTGATCTCTCATCGTTGGATGAGACTAGCACAGATCCTGAGCAATTGGTTGTGGCCTACAATGGGGCCGTATCTTTAACCCTCAATCTGATTGCTCCTATCCGTGTTCGCCCCCTCCTGCGTCACTCTGGGGTCCCTTGGTTTGATGGGGCTCTCAGGGAGTTGCGGTGATTGGGGCGTAGGTTAGAGTGTCGTTGGAGGAAGACTGCCTCTGATGCCAACCACCTTATTTTGTTAGAACATTATAAATTCTACCAAACAGAAATTTCCCATAAGAAGGCAGAATTCCTGTCCAGGGAAATAGCTGTCGCACGGAACTGACCGGCTCAACTCTTCAGAACTGTTGACAGACTGTGCAACCCAGCCTGTCAGCAGTTCCATCGAGTTTTTTCACAGAATGATTGTGATGAGATAGCTTGCTTCTTTGTGAATAAGGTGGCCGACATCAGGCGGGAGTGCCACCAACTTCACTCTAAGGGGGTTGCTGTTGATCGGTGCTTTGCCGCAGTGCCTGGAATTTCCTGGAGTACCTTTGACCTGCCAGATTTCATAGATATTATGTGGTTTGTCTGGGAGATGCATCCCACGTGCTGTAGTTTAGACCCAGGCACTACTTCCCTGATTTTGGGTTGTAGCGATTTTATCAGCCCAGTCTTAGCTCGGATTGTCCAGTGCTCTTTCAATTCGGGTGAGTTTCCTAGCTCCCTGAAGAAGGAGGTGGTGACCCCCCTTCTGAAGAAAGCTTCTTTAGACCTGGAAAACCTAGCAAACTACAGGCCCATCACTAACCTCCCTTTTGTGGGGAAGGTTATTGAGAAAGTCGTGGCTGCTCAGCTGGATAACCATTTAACCATCCACAATTTATACGAACCTCTCCAATTGGGTTTTCGTAAGAGGTATAGTACTAAGACCGCTCTGGTTCGGATGCTCAATGATCTCTGACGGCGAGTGATCAGAGACACCATTCCATCTTGGTTCTCCTTGAGTTATCATCAGCTTTTGGTACTGTGGATCATGGGATTCTGCTTGAATGCCTGAGGTTTGTCTGTGGACTGTCTGGTACAGTCTTCAGATGGTTTTCATCTTTCCTCGCTGGTAGAATGCAAAGAGTTGTCTCAGGCTTATTTTTTTCTGAGGCCTTCTCTCTGTCTTACGGGGTACTTCAGGGCTTGGTGCTGTCTCCCATGTTATTCACAGTATATATGCTGCCCCTCAGAAACATTGTAAGACGGTATGGGCTGAGGTTTCATTGCTATGCTGATGATACCCAGCTCTACCTGTCTTTTGCGCCTAACCAAATTAGTGCTATCTCAGTACTGAACAGCCGCCTCATAGAAATCCAAGATTAGATGAATACCAGCGGTCTAAAGTTGAACCCTGGAAAGACTGAGGTTTTGGTGGTAGACCCGGGTCATAGGGCAGAGGGGTTGAGGACAGGGCTCCCTTCCAGTTTAGTCCTGGGGAGGCCCAGATCCTCACCTCTGAATGGGTGCGTAACCTAGGGGTGGTGCTTGACGATGGCCTGTCCCTTCATCACCAAGTCTCTGCTGTCGTCAAGCTGGCCTTTTACCATCTTAGGAACATCGCTAGGATTAGGCACCTTGTTCCGCCCAATGGCCTACCTATCTTGGTCCATGCCTTTGTGACATAGCACCTTGATTACTGCAACTCCCTTTACCTAGGGCTTCCTGGGGTTGATATCCACCATTTGCAGCTAGTGCAGAATGCGGCAACATGCTTGTTGACAGGGTCTTCTAGAAGATCTCATATCACCCCTGTGCTGCGCGTTCTGCACTGGCTGCCTATTCAGTGGCGGATCACCTTGAAGGTAGGTCTTTTGACTTACAAAGCCCTACACGGTTTGGGTCCTGACTACTTGAAAGAGCTCCTGGTTCCTTATAGCCTCCTGCAACAGCTCCGCTTGGCTGAAGAGGGGTTGCTGGAGATTCCGATGGTCAATTTAAAGTCATCTGGTGCATGGGCCTTTGGATTTGCGGGACTGACCCTCTGGAACTCTCTGCCCTGTCAGCTTCATGAGTGCAGGACGGTGGAGACTTTCAAGCAAGCATTTAAGACTTTTTTATGGGAGAAAGCGTTCCCGGTATTTTCTTGATTTTAATCTGTACATACTGTGTTTTGTTTTATTTGTACTGTACAGCACTTTGGAATGTCGAAAGGTGCTTAACAAATAAATTTCATTATTATTATTATTCAGGAAATAGGGGGAATTTCTGGAGCAGCATTGAATCTGCATAAAACTAAGATTTTAAGTTTGAGTGTTTTTTCTAGTGTTAAAAATTATATTGGTGATTTTCTCATGGCACAAGAACCATGTAAAATTTTGGGCATTTATTTGGGTGGTAGGGATATGGCCTCTTTTAATTGGGAATGTGCACTGGCTATTGTGGTAGCTAAAGTTGCAGTTTGGTCTCAGTGGAAGGTAGCAAAACAGAAGAGGGTATATTATATTAAAAATGTATTACTACCAATTTTTTTATATCTAAGTGCTGTCATTCCTTTAAAAAAGCAGCTGGAAATGAAGATATTGAGGGCTTTTTTAGTTGTTTTTGGGGTAGCAGATTGAACCCTGTTAAGAGGAATATTTTATATTTGAGTATTAAAGAAGGAGTGGTGGGTATGATTAATCTGGTCTTATTTTTTTTTTACTATTTTTTTCTATCATAATGTGGTTCCTTTGATAAGGAAAGAGGCAAAATGATGGTCTCCTTGAGAATTTCTGCTACTGGAAGGTGTTTTATGTGAATGGAAAGCTGCTAGTTTCGTACACAAAAATAAAAGACACTCAAGGTTGATTAAATTTGGGGAAGAAGTATTTGATAAAATTAAATTATGGAATATTGGTTATGTGAGGGTTTTAAGTCAAACGAGGAAGATATTGTATGAGGAGATGATGTGTAATTATTTTTTAGAAAGTCCATGTTCTGCCTTTTCCGTTTCTCAACAGAACCAAATTTTTGCATATATTAGGAATAACAGAATTCCAGCACACATGTGGGATACCGCTTAGTTAGGAATCCATAATAAGATAAACGTTAAAAGTAATCAAAAACATAAAGTGTTGCAGGAACGATATTGCCCTATGGTGGAGTGTACAGCTAAGCTAGAAACGATGAATCATTTATACTTTCAGTGTCCATATGCTATTAGGTTTTGGGATGCCTTGAAAAATGGATGGAAGAGTTGGTTTGTGATTCCTCCTTTCCCGGAAGCATTCTACTATGGTATTTTTCTTTTGAAGGTGACAGATGATTGTCTGAATACATTACAGATAATACATTTACATTTCTTGTATTGGTTATGGCTTAGTAGATGCTGTTTGGTGTTACAACAGGACATCTCAGAACTGGTTTTAGTTCATATTGTAGTGACTGATTTGCAAACTTTGAAATTGAGCAAACGTAAGAACTTTTCAGTTCCCAAGTGGAAGGCATCATGGAGTAAGTTTGACTTTATTTGATGGGGAATGTAAGTCAACACATGGCTTTTAGTGCGTTTTTGTTCCAGGATTAATAAAGATTCTCTTTATGTCTCCTATTTTTATGTGTGGGTACATGTAGAACTTAATGTCTAATTCTAAAAATGCAAAAGTACACAAGTTAGATATGTGTCTGAAGTTTCTATACAGTTGTTTAACTTTATGAGCAGTGAGGTGGGTGGTGGAAAAAGGGGAGATTTTGGGAAGCAATGTTATATACTTTAATTTTTTCCCTTGTATGAGGTGATATACCTTTGGAAGTTTTTGATCTATACGTTTTATATAAATTTCCCCATAAGAGTTCTAAATGGGGGGGATGGAGGGGGGTATAAGGAGAACATGATGTATGATAGAAGGTCCTTGTTCTTATTGTTGAATTTTTCTTTTATTGTTTAGTTTAGGAATCTTATTCTAGAGTGATTTAAACACTGGTTTTGTATTATTTCAATTGTGAGAAAAAAAAAGAAGAAAAATGTTTTCCCCTACACATGTAATGGTTCTGGGTACATCCTTTATGTTTGGGATTTTTGTTTGAATACCTTTATCTGTTGGGTTTTTTATGTTTTTATTATGATACAATATGGATGTATATGATTGTTTTTTAATATAATTCCCCAATTGGTTTAGTTGGGGGCTTTTTCAGTATATGGTTTGGGTAAAAATTTATCTGAATGTAATTGTAGATAATGCATGACTGTAATACCTCTCTGATTTTATGCTTGGTATCTTAATTTTTGTGAATTAACTCAGTTTTGTACTATTTGATTCTTGGAAGTTTATAATAAAAAAAAACTACTCTTATAGTGGGGGGGGAAGGGGTTGGTTA
Source organism: Neoceratodus forsteri (assembly GCA_016271365.2). NCBI lineage: Eukaryota > Metazoa > Chordata > Ceratodontiformes > Ceratodontidae > Neoceratodus > Neoceratodus forsteri. The sequence continues at coordinate 560,617,831 of CM028129.1, read as the reverse complement.
TAATGTCCTTTTTAGGTTTGGGGTTATCGTATGAATTAATACTTATTTATGTTTTGATTTTTCTTTTGTATTTTTTTATGATATAGTCCTGAATTGTATATACTTCGTTATGATTTTATTCAGATTTTAATAAAAAATGTCCCTACTCTTTTCGAGAAGTGCCATGAGATCTTTAACATCCACCTGAACTACCACCAGAACAGGCAGATGGGACCTCGGTTTAACGTCTCATCCGAAAGACGGCACCTCAGGAGTGCAGCACCCCACTATCATGCTGCACTGCAGTGTCAGTATTGGGATATTAACCCAAGTAGCTGGTGTGGGGATAGAACCCACAGCCTTCTGATCTCCTGGCCTCAGAGGTGAGTGTGCTACCTGTTGAGCCACTGACCAAGGAATGACCCCACATCCACCGAGATCTGTTAACCAAAATGATCTTCCCAATCTTTGATTATGCTGACATGGTATATAGCTCTGCCCCTTTCTTCTCTCTAGCCAGACTGGATACCATCTTCTATGCCTTCTATCGCATTGTCTCTTGCTCCCTTCCCCATCACTGCTCCCTCTACTCATCTCTTTCCATCCACCCCTCTACTCCTTTATCACCAGTACCACTGCACCACCTTCACTGCCAAATACTGGTTTGACTCTCTTCCCTCTTACCTCTCTTCTCTCCTCTCCCCTTCTCCCTCCTCCTACCCTCTATGCTCTAGGGACCCCTGCACCTTCTCCCTACCCTACCCCCTGCTCACATTCTGGCCAAGCTGCCTTCTCCTATCAGCTTCCCTCCCTGTGAAACCTGTTTCCCTATCCTCTTTGCTTTTCCCCAGCTCTTCACTCTCTTAAACACCTTATCAGGCTCTCTCCTCCCCCACCCTGCTTCTATCAGCCTGCTCCTGATATCTTGTTTCCCTTTCTCACCATTGCTCCTCACTCTCCCTGACCCCTGACTCCTACTATTGGAGTCCCCCATTTCCCCTGCCTTCTTGAATGTGCAACATCTCACACAACCTTACTCCTTAAGACTTTGTACCTACAATGTTTTTAGTGCTTGGTACTCCCATGTCATCTGTTGCTCAGCATTGTTGCAATTGGAATTCTGCATTTGTTTATGCCATTATAGCTCCTCTGTTGCTTTGAATTTTGTCTATATGCCTAATTACTCTCCCCTTCCCCGGGTCACACCTGGAATTGAGCCTTGACTCAATGTGCCTTTCCTGGTCATCAAATTTGAAATAAGTACATAAAGTTGTAAACGTATTTTCCTTTTCTTTCAAAAGTTCTACCTGCTTTTCAATGTGATACTATTTTGCAAATGTATGTGACTAACTGTTAACTTGTTGTACTGATCTTTTTCAGAGCTCTCAAAATTTTTTTGATGTGCTCCTACTTCTACAGTGTTGAATCTCTGGGTGTCAGGTTTTTCTCAAAAAATTGATCTGTTTTGTTATACCTCCATTTCTGCACTTTTGAATTCATCTTTTTCAGTTAATTCTACCCTCTTTCTCCCCCTTTTGTCCTTTGTATTTCCCTTCAGTAAGTCGCCGCCCCAAAAGGAACTCCAGGAGCATAGTCTACAAGGTTCCTAGATGTCGCACCTTGCTAGGACAAAAGGCCTATGCCCAACAAGCAACCAAATGGACTAACAACCTGCCTCCAAGCCTCACTGCAATACCAACGTAGGCCCCTTCAAACATGAGCTAAGATCTCATCTGGTTGCCACAGCAAGTTGCAACTGTTTCCTTTAAGGCCTCCAGCCCCTCTGACTGTAGGCCACCTCAGCACCGCTGGGCACCAACCTAGCCCCTACTTTTCTCCCTCCCTTAACTGTCCCATCCTTCCTCACCCTTTCTTCCACCCTACCTCCCCTCATCCTCTCTCTGCCACTCCAATTCCTTCCTCCCCTTGTTTTTTATTTATTTAGTGATTCAGAAAAGACCTTTGAGTGAAAGCTCTTTTACAAAGGTTCCATGTCATAGGTTGCAAAACAAAGTACAATAGGAGAAAGCAAAGGTACATTACAATGAATGATACAGCTTGGATTCTGAACTAACGGAATAACTCAAAACATAGGCACAAGTTAAATAACAAGAAAAACACTTTATGGGGGGGGGATAAGCAGCCACAATGTGCCTTGTCAGTAGTTCAGAAGGAAGGGGATAGCTGGCAGTGAGGTGAAGAAAGGAGGTATGAGAGAGAGGTATGTACTGTGGTGGAGGTGAAGGGTGGGGGAAGAAAGGTGATAAGGTATAGGAAGAAATGGGGGTAAGGAGAGGCTGAGCGGAGGGACATGCTAGAGAGTAAAATGGTGGGGTGTGAGGGGGCATGGTCAGGCAGCCTGCATTAGTAGTGACTGTTAGGGAAACTCACGGGACTGTGAGTTGGGGGAGGGGAAGGGGGGGTGGATGCCGAAGGAGCATGATGCAAACTGATTGCTGGGGCAAGTCATGAGAAGGGACAGAGGGAGAGGGTACCTGAGGCCTGCCTAGTGCTTGATGGGGGGCAGAGAGAGCAGGTGTGGCTGGACTCAGGGGCAGGTGCATGTACTGACCTTCCTGTACTGATCCAGCTCCACCCCTACACCTGGCACCTCTATCTAAACCCTTACCTGCTACTAGTACTGCCAGTATGCTCAAAATAAGCATCCTTTTGCACCCTTGATAAGGTCCACCATCTGGGCTGATTTCCTATATATTCCCTCTGCAGTATGTCTTCTCTCTATTGATACATAGATACATAGACAGTGCCGGCAGATAAGGGACTATGGCCCACCCAGTCTGCCCATTTGAGCTTGTAAGTTCAGTTTGTTTTCCTAGAAGTCTGTTGCCCCTTACCCCTGACCTCCAGAATTCCTTTATTTCTATCCCATGCATTCTTAAATCCTGTGATTGTTTCAGCCCCCACCACTTCCTCTGGCAGGGTGTTCCACTTGTCCACCACCCGTTCTGTGAAGAAATTCTTTCTCATGTTTCCTCTGAATAGTCCTCCCTCCAACTTCATCCCATGCCCTCTAGTCCTGGAACATCTTTTTTGCTTAAAAATAGTGTTTTCCTGCACCCTGTTCCTCCCTGTAAGATACTTGTGTGTCTCTATCATATCCCTCTCTCCTCCTCTCCTCCAGGGAGTACATGTTCAGTTCCTTCAACCTGTCTTCATAGGATTTGTGATGCAATCCATGCACCATCTTTGTTGCCTCCTCCTGAACCTTCTCTACCCTGTCTATGTCCTTACATAGGTATGGTCTCCAGAACTGTACACTGTACTCCAGGTGGGGCCTCACTAGTGTCTTGTATAGCGGAATTATAACCTCCCTTTTCCTGCTGGTGATGCCCCTGCTTATACATCCCAGCATCCTATTTGCTTTACCTGCTGCCTTGTCACACTGTTTCCTACCCTTGAGGTCATCAGAGATGACAACCCAAGATCCCTTTCCTGCTTGGTGCATGCTATATCCTCACCCCCAACTGATATATTGTGCCAGGGTTTTTGTGCCCCATATGCATTATCTTGCACTTCTTTGCATTGAATTTCAACTGCCAAACCCCTGACCATTCTTCAAGTTTCTGCAGGTCGCTTCTCATTCTGTCTACACCCTCTGGTGTGTCTACTCTGTTACAGAGCTTTGTGTCATCAGCGAACAGTGAAATTCTGCCTTCTAGGTCCTGCGCAATGTCACTGATGAAGATGTTGAATAGGACCGGTCCCAGCACTGATCCCTGTGGTACCCCACTGGTCACTCTTCCCTCTGTGGAGTGACAGCCATTTACCACCACCCTCTGTGTCCTGCCACCCAGCCAGTTACCTACCCACCACACTACTGTCCTGCCCACACCCATATTCCCCAGTTTGTGTAATAGTCTTCTATGTGGCACAGTGTCAAAGGCCTTGCTGAAGTCCAGACAGGCCATGTCCACTGCCCTCCCCTGATCCACCTCCCCTAGTCACCCAGTCAAAAAATTCAATGAGATTGGTCTGACATGACCTCCCCCTGGTGAAACCATGCTGCCTTGGGTCCTGTAGTCCATTGACAACCAGATGTTCCACCAATCTCTCCTTGTTTGTCCTCCTCTATTGTCCCCCTCTTCTAGTGTCTACTCTTCCCTTTGTCATTCTCTCCCTCCCTCCTTTCTCCTTTGTGTTTTGCTAGTCCCATTGAATTTAGTGTTATCTCATTACAGTCACTGACATGTAACTTGTTGCTTCATTTGCCTTAATTGTTGTCGACTTTCTGAACGGCATATCTGTAAGCTGTTGTTTATTTGTGTACTTTATGACCCTGACGTGGAATCTATGTAATGAGCCTGTACTCAAAGGTTTAATCCAAGATCTCAATAAATAAATAAATAATCCACAAAAAATCAGAAAAACAACATTAAGCCAGAAGTAAGCTGAAAACAATCCAAAAAACTGATTTCTTACTGCTTGAGATGCACCTCATCCTGCTGTTTAAAAAGTGTTCGTTTCTGACCAACCTGCATAGGAAACAACCAAACAGTAGGTGCAGAATGAAATTGCATGTTTGGAACTCGCCCATCCACCCTCATGAAGTCAGCGTAAATTTAAGGCCGATTAAAAAATGTAGCAAAGCAAGCAAGTGCCTCAGATACTTTTAAATTTCTAACATTATAGACATAATCCAATGTTTGTTTCCAGCCCTGCCCTCCTTCCACACTCTGGATGGGACTAGGCTTCAAAACTTCACAACTTTCAAGTATCTAGGAGCTTGGCTTGACAGTCACCTAGACTTCTCTGCTTATGTGAACTACTTACACAAAAAGCATTACCATAAACTTGGTGCACTGTATAGGAACAGAGGGTGCATCCCTCTGCTGGCCCACAGAGCCATTGTGCAGAGAATGATTCTTCCCCTTTTTAACTATGGTGACACTATCTATGTTAGTGCTCCCAAGTCTGCCATGGTCAGACTGGATCCACTCTTCCACTCCTTCTGTAGGTTTGCCCTGGATTACGCCCCCCCCGGACCCACCACTGCCACCTTTACACCTCTCTTTACTTTCCCTCCCTTGAAGCCAGACAGCTTGTTCATTGCTACTCCCTTATTGCTGGTGTAACCCCCCTACAAATGGGGATTCCTGAAAAGTCTTCCATGAGCTTGCCTAAATGCTCACTGCCAGGCTGGTGTCCTGCATTCTAACCGTTTAAATGGTACTGTTAGAGAGTGCCTGTAAAGCCTCTGTGTACTGTCTCTTTAAGAGCTGCCTGGCTGCAGTGGTAATTGAACTGGGAGGGGAGCTGAGTGTTTCCATACTCAAGTCCTGCCCGGGCTGCCTGATACTCGCTCTGTTTCTGCCATTGCTAATTGCGCAGAGGGAGCTCTGTTTGAAGATGTGCTGGTTTACTAATTATCTATTAGAGGAGTAATAATATTGTAGTTTGTTCTAACCTGCCTTCTTTGCAGCGAGGATTGTTCTGCCTGTCTCCACCATCTTGGTCCTGAACTGCTGAATTGGACCAATCAGTACTTTGGGATTCTAAAATGGAGCCTGCTATTAGGGGCTGTGTGGAGACAATATCTGTGGGAATTGTAGTTTTGGATTGTTGGTGCCTTTTTGCACCTGAAGGGGGATCCTGCTATGACTGACAGATGAGACAGCCAACCAAACCTGTTGGATCTGGGAGAAATCCCAGGGCTGCCTGCTGTCAGGGTCAGATCTAAGTGGGAAGCTGAAGAAGCAGCAGCTCGAGACAGTCGAGCAGCCATCTGCGTAGTTTCACGTGGGAGAACAGTGGAAAGGCCTAAGTTTTGGTCTGCATGTCTGCCTGCTACCCTGCAGGGGAAGGAAAGAGTTATTTACAGACTAAATCCAAGTAGAGAAGTGAAGCAAGTCACCGATTTGTGACCAGGCTCATACCTGAGGAAGACCGAAGATTTTGCTGAATGCGATCGGCCTGTCAGGAATTCCAGCTACTTCTGAACTCCCAGTTGTGCAGAGACTTTGAGACGGTGACTGAAGAGAGGCTTGCCTGGTACTGTAGCATTCCTTACATATAAACATGCTGTGTATTGAAAGTGGGTTGTGATTTGGTTCCCCACTGTGTGAACTGTGTTCTGCTTGCTGGAAGCTGCGTCCAGCCTAATCAGACTAAATCTGTGTTCATCTCCTTTCGGCCTAGGGCCATGCCACACTGGCCCTGCCAGACTACCCCACTGCACAGAGAAAGCCATCGACGAGAGACCTGCCTGGGGATCAGCCCCTTGCTCCATGCTTGAACAGGAATGATGCCTTGGTGAATCGCGTGGGTTCTGCTTCTCCAGGCACTCCAGATTAACCACTTGTTGTTTTGATTTTCATCCTGCCTGTGTCCAGTCTTGGGTATCATGAGTAATGATCAGGGTAGCTCCCTGCAGCAACAGCTTAATCTAAGTGTGTCATCTGATTGTCTTGTTGTTTCTTTTTCTTCATGAACTGAGTCATCTAGCTCCAGATTACAAATAGTGTGTACTCGCATGTTGTTTTTCCACCACAGGTCCCCAACCAGCTGCGATGCCAGCCTACCACGGGCAAAGGTCCTGGCTAGCCCATCTCTTTTTCATCTGGGTACCCAGACAGTGATGACTGTTTAGGGACTCAGAAGTGCATGCATAACTGTTTGATTGATAGAGTATTTAAGCAAACCAACCTGGTTGCACCCCTCTCTTGTTCAAGTCCCCTGAATAAATCAGATCTTAACTTTTTCTGCATTTTACCAGATTGTGATTCCAGTTTGTGACACGAGTACTGTACTGTTGCTATTTGCTGTACCTAACCTTGCTTTATAGGGGGTTCCCAGGGTTGAGCCAGAGGAACCAGCCCTGGTGGTAAGTGCAAGCAGTGTGGGTACTTGTAAGGTATATCAAGGGTATTGTGAAAGTGATTATTGTGTATTGTTCCGGCCACTAGCAGGGAAAAAGGAGGTTACAGTGTCCCAGAGGGCTGTGCCCAGGTTAGCTTGACCACTATCAACTCTGACATCCTGGTGGAGGCACCCGTTTCAGAACTCAGGCCCCTTAACCTGCTATTAGCCAAGCAGGCAGGGGTAGTAGCCCTTGAGATAGCACCACCTAGGGGTTACACTAAGTACTGGCTGGGCTCCCTCCCATCATACTATATGCCTCTTCTCTCCTCCCCTTCAAACCCCTCTTGCTCTCTCCATAGCTCTAACTTCCGCTCCCTAACTCTCCTGTCCAGGCAGACCTCGGCTGGGCAAGCTGCTTTCTCTTTCTGCCTTCCCAAACTCTGGAACTCCCTCCCTGGCCCTATTTATTCTGCTACCTCCATCCACTCCTTCTCCAGTCTTATACATGATTACTCCACCCCTCCTGTAACAGCCACTGACTCCCCCATTACTGCCTAAATACCTTCCTTTTCCTGGCTCTCCACCCCACCCACCGACTCTCATACTACATATCTCCCCCTCTGCCCCATTCATCTACATCCTTTACCTACCCACCCTCCCTAATTCTGGACCTCCCTTGTCTCCTTCCTATGATCTACCTTCTGCTTTCTCCCCCTCCCTACTAGGGCTGTGCATGGGCCGAATAGTATTTTCCGAATACCAAGAATAGTAGGCTTCCCGAATATTTGGATGCATTTTCCGAATAGTTCACTATTCAGCCACTATTCGGGAACTACTATTTGATGAGATTTCCAGTTCTCACAGAGCTTTGTTGGCCAATCAAAAAATGTTTCTTGAGGTCAAAGCAAGCACGCCATGTGACTTCCTCACTCTGAGCTGGTAGAAAACAGGAGACGGTGGTTTCTGAGTGCAGCTCTGCAGTACTTCTGAGACTTTAAACTTGCTAAAAAAGAAATCGATTTTTGCTTCACAGGGTTTTTTGAGTCAGTATTGTTTTTTTGATAAGTGTCAGAAAAGTTATGTTTGGCTTTCTGACAGGTATTTTGTCCTTATTGCTGTACTCAGTTACAGGGACTAGGAGGGCTGTCTGCTAACACCCCTTCTCTGCTGCTGTCTAACATAGCTCCAGTGTAATTTATTTGGGCAAAGCACATTTCATTTTTGTGTTTTGTTTTTTTGCTGTTGTCTGGTTCCAGGCTTGGTTCCCTGCATGTCTGATGAGGGTGTCTGCTAACTCCCCTTCCTGCAGGTCACTGCTTATGATTTGCTGTGTATGTGCAGAATATTTGATTTTGTGAGGCTTCACCCTGCATGTGCATGCTTAAATATATTTTTTCATGAGGCAGGGCCACACGTGTGCACAGCTGTGTGCATACAGATTTTGAAATGAACTTCTGCAGTTCTAAGCCAACCAGGCTTGACTCACTGAATTATTATTGTTAGTCCTCTGGTTTTGGGGCTAGATCCCTGTACACATGAGGAATGTGTTGGCTGACTCCCCCCCAGTTCCACAGCCCACTGCACACAATTAACCTGTGCTTGTGAAATACACCCCCCCCATGAGTCTGTGCCTTGTGTGTGCACAGCTGTGCACATGCATTTTTTTTCTGCTCCTTGCTCAGTTCCATGTTTGACTAAGTAGGTTGCCCTTTTCTTCTCCCTTCTTAGTAGCAGTGTTTTTCTTTGCTGCTCTTTTTGTGTGGTGCAGTATAACTGGAAAGGTTGGTGTATTACTGTAGTTCCACAGTCACTAAGTAAAGCATCACACACACATGTACTATGCAGTAATAGTTTGTGTTTTACCCAGTAACCAGCAGTGACCTGATCCATCATGTCTTTAGCAATCTTGCAAACATGCTTGGTCCAGACCCAGCAAAGCATCTGCGCCACTAGCCCCAAGTGGTGAGGGACAGGATGATAGACCACAAACATACAGCACATCCACACAATTACTGCTAGTGTTGTCCCTGGGCTGCCAAACCCCCAAACAATCTATGTAGAACAAAGGAAACACTCGGGTGGGGTGGGGAAGGATTGCAGTAACAAAATACAGTTAAGAGCAGTGGAGCATAAAGTTGCCAATACATTTGTTTGTGCTAAGGCTGGAGGATGCCAATAGAGCCCTGGTGCTTTGACCAAAACCTGATCTTTGTCAGGGTGCATGTCAGGAACATACAAATACACTATGAATATACAACCTTTAAATAAAACACACACCATAAATAAGTGAAGTTAAAATGAATGAGACCGAGATGCCCTTGTAACAAAACAATCCACAACTAACATACCCAAGGATGAAACACTGCATCAAGATTATAAAACATAGTTCATACAGTGGTGCCAGACAGTACGTAATGCAGTATCTTGCAAAATTACTGCAAAATGCTGCAGTATGATGAAAGGAGCAGTGTAATTTAATGGCAATTAAGCCCTCTAGTCATCCAGTATTTTGCAGCATTTCATTTACTGCAAAGTATTGAATTGCATCTTGTCTTGCTCCACTGTATAATACTGATATATAATAGAATTCCAGAGAAGGTGGTAAGATAGACTACATAGACAATGACATACAGGTGTCTCTCTTTATTCGGTGGGCTCAAATATTGCCTTCCCCAAACAAGCCTTTTAATTCTTGTAGCATAGGTAATATTACTACTACTACTAAAACCATTAGCAGTATTACTGCTAATGTCACCACCTGTCCATCTGTACATTCACTGTCACATCCTGTTGTGACATAGTAGGGGAGGCATTAGAGCATACATGCTTTGTGCAGCAAGCAACAGACACCACCACCAGTGTTACCACTGCTACCTCTATGGCTACTACATCCAAAGCCAGTGTGCTTCCCACCACCGGTGCCATTCTTGCAGCAGCCACCCTTTCACTTGTCACCACTACTGCAGCCACTGCTACCACTATTCCTATGCCCTTGGCTGAAGCACCTTCTACCCCGTGTCTGTGACCATGAACACCCTCTAGTGCTGACCCAATGCAATGCTTGATATTGTTTTCAGAGTGCTATGTGTGTGATGGTTCGAGTGTGCCACATAAAGCTTGTGTTGCATTAGTGAGAGATCAATGTTGGTAGTTGAAGTGTCATTGAGGTGTATATGGTATACCAGGTTCAATGGGTGATTAATGGTGTTGCTGAAGTGCTTTTTTAAAGTTTTCTTAAAAAAAAAACCCTTTTCTGGACGAATAACGAATACCGAACACTTGGAACCTGAATACTGAATATTCAGGAAAAGGTATTTACATAGCCCTACTCTCCACCCTTCTCCTTTTGCTAGACTACCCTTTGCCACTTGCACTAACCTAGTTCATCCCCTATTCTTGTAGACAACTGTTACTCGCTGCTGTTGCTGCTTTTTCTGTAAATAATTTCTATATATGCTCTTGTACATTCAATTACTTGATGTTAAGTTTATGATATATTGAATAAATGTGTACCTTAATATGAGTGTACATTCTCAGTAAATATTTTTACGCTGTATGGATATGTATTTCTCCCTCTGCCTCTCCCCTGGGATGCTCCTGGAAATGAGTTGCTTATGGCTCAGTATGTCTCTCCTGGTGAAATTTTTGAAATAAATAAATAAGTTTGCCAGTACAAGAGAATGGAAAAGAGTTAATGGAATTGGGTTAGATTTTTTTAGTCAGGTTCCATCAACTACCTATATACTGCAGTTACAAAAATGTCTCTAAAACTTTTGCAAACATATTGTTAGTACCCACACTGGCTCACTGAAGATTATGTGTTTGGCAAGCCACTATGGAATACTTCTGATTCAAAGGCCTAGCACTGGTATCCATGTCCTTGCTTTTATAATAGATTTTGTATAGCCTACTCTGGCTGTATACTACATTTGGTGTTATTTTGCTGAAAGGAAATAACATTTTTCATGATAAGAAAAATACAATTTTTGCAACTGGCTTGATTAAGTAGAAAATACAAGAAGAAGATGACTAGTGGTATTTGGTTAGATATTCATGTAGACTCTGACAGCTACGCAAGTGCTGTAGTTACTAGTTAAGAAAGTTTGCATTAAATTTCACAAATTAATTCTTTATTAAGAAAGTTCAAGAAGAACCAGTGGGTTGGGTTTGGCTTTGGTTGTATTTTTTAGTCAGACAGCTACAAACAAATTAAAACGTGCATTGTGTGCAGCAATGCACATAGTGCAAGTTGGTCAGCTAGCTAGGGTTTATGTTTTGTCTTTGCCTTGCACATTGTTGGAGGGAAATCATAAGCACATGCACATAATTTAAGATTGAAGAAGACAAATTGACATTTGGCATTTATAATTGCACAAAGTTAATAGTATTAATTTAGTGCAATTATAAATGTCAATGTCAATTCGTCTTCTTCTTCAATCTTGAATTACTTGTGTGTGCTTATGATTTGCCTCCCACAATGTGCAAGATAATGGCAAAACATAAACCCTGGTTAGCTGACAAACCCTAGTTAGCTGACCAACCTAGCCCTATATGCGTTGTTGCGCAAAATGCGTGCAGATGCCTATAGTATGCCTTTATGATACAGTATTAATTTAGTACTGTGTAATAAGGGTATACTATATGCATCTGCTTGCCTTCTACATGATTTTATATTGGCCTTAATTTTAGTTGTGTCCAAGCTGGCTTAGGTGTTTCTACCAGCATCCAAGTCCCCCTACTTGATGTTAATTCACAGTTTCATTCGACAGTCATTGTAAAACAGGCTGCTTCCTCTTCCCCCACATATAGTACACACACACAAAAGAAGAGAAGGGGCCCAATTTTAAAAGCCTCAAATATGGTGCAAGGTGCCTGCGTCAAAAGGATTTGACACAAGTGGCAACTTGCATCACAGTTTGAGGTAATCTCAATTTTTTAATGTAGACTACGTCAAAATCAGGATGCCTTGCACTAAAGCTGCCCTGCACCACCCCTGCACAGGAACTACTTGTGCAGCAAGTCACAAGGGGACCTGCACCTCGGAGGGGCTACAACATCCCCTTATTTGGGATTTTGGAACCCCACTGTGGATGCAATGTGGTGCTGAGGTTAGATCAGCCATGAGCTGGTCTAACAGCCCTAATTCTGGGTGGCTGGCATAAGCCACATTGGGGAGACAGGCTGTGTGACACAGCACAGCAGGACCTGTGGGGGTGCCATTGCTGGGTGGAATGGACTCGGTGGGGTGTGGGAGGGAACACTGGTGGCACTGGGGTAGGCATGTATTAGACAGTGGCACACAGCAATTGAATGACCATAGGCAGTATGTTGCCATTGATCGTGTGCCAGACCCCCGATGCTGTCACCGCTGCCAGATGACCCGCAGCATACACACACCCTGACATACTGATTGCTAGACCTCAGGATGGCATGTGACGCTTGTGGTGCCCATCCCACCTGCTGCCACTCTTTTGGTACTTGTGGCTGTGCATCGGAACAGGTGGCACTGCCTGTGGTATGTTCCCCCCAACATGAGCACCCCCTCATCCTATGCTGCCTTGGTCAGTCACCCCCTGTCAGGGTGGTGCCATGATGCAGGTGGCTGGCAAGAGCTGGTGGAACAGGGGTTTGGGACATAGTCCATGGCAGCATGCTGCCCACTGCACTCCATGACTGTATTTATCATCCAGGGGCACACCTGCCATAGTGCCACCAGAGTACCCTCCCACAACCTATCATGCCCCTGCCACCTAATACTGGCACCCCCACTGGTCTGGCTGTTGTGTATCATGCAGCCTGCCCACCCCATGTCACAGCTCTGGGCTGGGATTGCACCAGGCAGGGGGACTTGACAGGACCCTCCGTCAACCTCTTCTGGCATACCAAATGTTAGACACAAGCTCTTCACCACCTGTGGCAACTCCCAGGAATTGGTGCAGGGACCCCCCTTTTTTCTAGAATAGGGCACAGGGTTCTTGACACACCCGGAAGCTGCTGGAGCCAGGAATCGGTGCATTGTGTGTCGATCTAGCAGCCCTTTGGAAACTGGTCCCAAGATGTTTTACTGTTTAATTTTTTGTAATATGTTTTTTTTTTTTTTTATTTTTAGAGAATGCATTGCTGATAACTTCAATGGCTGGAGATGTATGTGACTTGACAGTGAAGATCACTTTATACAGAAAAGCCCAGAGCAGTGAAGTTTAGAGAAGTTAGTCCTTGCTGAGAAAAAAAACAACTGGTGCAATAAATAAGATTAGCATTAGTGTGGTTGTATCTGTTGTGTCTTTCTTTCAGTCACACTTTGGGTTATTGGAGTAATTTTCTGCAGTATTTTTACCCTGTGACCGTTTAGGCATCAGAAGCAGCTAAAACACCCACATGACACAAGGGCCTATTAATATTCATCATTAATGCATAGTGGCTCCTCTTCATCACTGTAAGGGTCAGTGTGATGTTTTAGAGAAGAAATGCATCCACTGAAAAGATCAAGATTAACTTTCAGAAATGACTGAGAGGGACCTGGGGGTGGTGGTGGATGTCAAGATGAACAACTCAGAGACTTGTAGGAGGGCAGCAGCCAAGGCCAACAGGATGCTGGGATGCATTGCTAGGAGGATCACCTCCAGAAGAACGGAAGTGATACTTCCTCTGCATAACAGCTTGGTAAGGCCGCACCTCGAGTACTGCATGCAGTTTTGGAGGCCACACTTAAAGAGGGACATTAAACTCCTGGAGAGGGTCCAGAGGAGGGCAACCAAAATGATTTGGGGCTTGGGAGACAGGACCTATGGGGAGAGGCTTGAAGAGCTAAATATGTACACATTGGAAGAGAGAAGGGACCAGGGGGACATGATAGAGGTCTTAAGGTACATGAAGGGGCTAAATAGGGGAGGAGCAGTCAGGGTGCTCCGAAGGAAAGGGAGGGGCAAGTAGAGGGCATGGGTGGAAGCTGGGGGGGGGAAGATTCAGGGGAGAAAGGAGGAGGTGCTACTTCACTGAGAGGGTGGTGCAGCCATGGAATGCGCTGACCAGGGGGCTGGTGGAGGCAGAGACAGTGGAGAGGTTCAAGAGGGAGTGGGACAGGAACAGGGGAAGGGTTCTGGAAGCAAAATCCAGTGCAGTGAGAATATCCGGAACTAGGAAGGGAGAAGCCAGAGAAGGCAAGGGGGGCAGCAAGGTCAGCTCCCAGGGTGGGGGCTGACCAAACGAGCAGACACAAAAGACCGTTAGGCCTATTCTGCTGGCATTTTAATATGTTAGTATATAAATGTTAGGCGTTCAATATTTTCAGGTAACAAATGTTTGAGTAGGTTAGAAGCAACACTGCCAGTTGTGCTAAAAAGATTCTCAATGAATGGATGCTGGTGGGAGGGCAACTCAAGTAAAATAATAGCTGTTTTGTACAATGCTGGTGAAATATTTCTTTTACTCTACCAATATTTCAGAGAGTCACCCCATATACAGTAGATAGTTTACTAGAGTCTTTGTCTTCCACTGTACTGGCAGCAGTATGTCTTTGGAAAGCACAGGAACAAGTTTTATTTTAGTCAGTATCTTGCAGCTCTGACCAAATGCCCTCTTCTTCATCTTGATTGTTCTTAGTGAATGCACCTCTTGCTGGTTGTGAGGTTTGGGAGCCTGCATGCTCAAGAGGTTGTTGTGATGAAATAGTACCCACCATTTAATTTGATGCTTTTTCAATGAGTAGGTCTTTATATCTGCTGATGTCTGTGATGCCAAAGGGGAAGAAGGCAGCCAGGGTAATAATAATAATAATAAATGTATTTGATATAGCACCTTCCACACATCAGGGTGTTGCACAATCAGATAAAACAAAACACAATAAATACAGATAAAATCAAGGGAATTCAGGGTAAGCTTTTCCCCACAAGAAGGTCTTCAGTGCCTGCTTGAAGCACCCCACTGTCCTGCACTCCCATAGCTGATAGGGCAGAGAATTCCAGAGGGTAGGTGCAACTTTAAACTTACCCTTGGAATCTCCAGCAATCCCTCATGAGCTGAGCGGAGCTGTCACAGAGAGGTGTAAGGAACCAGGAGCTCTTTCAAGTATTTGGGACCCGGTCCATGTAGGGCTTTGTAAGTCAACAGACGTACCTTAAAGGTGATCCACCACTGAATAGGCAGCCAGTGCAGATCGCACAGCACAGGGGTGATATGAATTCTCCTGGATGCCCCAGTCAACAAACATGCTGCAGCATTCTGCACTAGCTGCAAGTGGCGGATATCAACCCCAGTAATCCCGAGGTAGAGGGAGTTGCAGTAGTCAAGGCGCGATGTCACAAATGCGTGGACCAAAACAGGCAGGTCGCTGGACGGAACAAGGGTAGCCTTAAATTGAGGGTCTAATATAGTGGTGAGAATATAATGTTCAGATTGCAACATCATTTCTATTCCGGGGTCCATTTCAAGGGACATAGCCAGGTTTTCTACAAGCAAACTCGCACTAGCATCCTCGAGGAATTTTGCCTTCTGCTTTTCCAGTTTTTTTTTAAGTAGGCATATCAGGAGATAACCTGACTCAGACTGGCATTGTCTGAACCCATATCTCTTGTGGCTTCCTCAAAGGGCTGAAGAACCTGGCACAACTGTGCCATCAGGTTCCTCTGGGTGGAACTGAGACACACATCCCTGTTCCCTATGGAGTAATCCATTGTGTATTGATATACTGCTCTATGCTGTTTGAGAAACAATTCTGCCATATAAATGATGGAATTCTATCTGGTAACTACCTCCTGCTTTAATTGATGTTTTGGAAGGTTATTGTCCTTTTGCAGCTGCTGCAATATTTTGCATGCTTTGGCAGAATGGCTGAAATGTCCACAGATCTTGCATGCAGCACTAATGACATTCTGAATGCTTCTGCCATCCCAAAGAAAGTTATATACTACAAAACCAAGTGTGTGAGCGAAGCAAGGCATGTGCATATACCCCTCATCTTTCACAGCACATACAATGTTAGCCTTGTTATCGGATACAACAAATCCTGGAGAGGCAGTGAGGAATGAGAGCTATCCCTCTGTACAGACAGTTGGTGAGACCCCATTTGGAGTACTGCGTGCAGTTTTGGAGACCTCATCTATGCAAGGACATAGACAGGATGGAAGCAGTCCAGAGGAGGGCAACTAAAATGGTGCAGGGTCTACATCAGAAACCATATGAAGAGAGACTGAGAGAGCTTAATATGTATTCCCTTGATGAAAGGAGGGATGGTGGGACATGATAGAAACTTTTAAATACCTCAAGGGAATCAACAAAGTCCAGGAGGGTAGCATCTTTCAGAAAAAGAGATGTGAAAGAACAAGTGGACAGAATTTAAAGTTAGAGGGGAGATGGCTCAGGGGTAATGTGAGGAAATTCTTTTTCACGGAGAGAGTGGTTGACGCATGGAACTGCCTTCCTGGAGAGGTTGTGGGGTCTAAAACAGTGGGGAAATTCAAACATGCATGGGACAGGCATAAGGCAATTATAGTGGGGGGGGGTTGCAGGAAGTAGGCTATTGGTTAACTAGAATCTGCAGCTTATCCAATAGGTAGGGAAATGGGCAGACTGGGTGGGCCAAGTGGTCCTTATCTGTCGTCAAACTCTATGTTTCTATGTTTCTAAAGTGCCTTCTTAGCTCCTGCAAGAGGTTCACTGCAGTACGATATTTTGACTGAAAACTAGTAATGCACAAGGCAACCTGCTTCTTAAATGTCCTGGTTGAGTCTGAGATAGAGGATGAGGCAGAGGAATTATGTACGGAGACCTAGTGATCAGTGATGGTCATGTAGTCTACGTTTTGGCCACTAATCCACATGTCACTTGTAATATGAATCTGTGGCACTGCTGCCAACTTCAAAGCCTGCATCACTTTCCCATGCAATTCACAATACAAAATTTGTACTGTTTTTGCGGCAAAGTGTTTCCTGGATGGTATTTTATATCGTGGCATTGCAATCTGTATTAGTTGCTTAAAACTAACAGACTTGACACAAGAGAAAGGATGCAGGTCTAGTGCTATCAGTTTTGCTATGGCCTTGTTTAATTTTTGGGCAGACATATTATTCAGTTCATACTTTACATGCCCTTTGGAATGACTCTGGCATGCTTAACCATTTTGGTTTTGGGCCTTCTCTGCTCCAAAAAGAATGGAGCCAATTAAATGGAAGTGAACTGTCAGATGCTAGAGTACCCGATGGTGATGGTGAACTACATGCTTGGCTCTTTTGACTGAGGCGGGATGAAAAAAAATTAGCAATGCCACCTGTTTTGGTTACCGACGAAAAACGGTGTAGGTACCTGTCATCCAATGCCTCATCCTCTGTCTCACACAGTGGCATCACATCTTTTCTGCATACCATCAGGTGCATTTTCTCTTTAAGTGTCTTATCAATGTAGGTGTACCAAGGTGATTCTCCTGTCTCCCCCTGCTGACACTGGTTTTAAAAACAGTGCATATTGCATAGCAGATATCTTGGGAGTCAATACAATAATAATTCCAGACACAAGAGGTGGCCTTTTTAGTTTTACCTACAGGCCTAAGTACCTGTTCTGTAGCACTAGTAGCACTCCTTACATCATGAGTTCTGTCATCATAATTGTTTTCCTTCTCTAAAATAACAGAGTCAGCAGGGGAGAAAGCAGGATCTTTCTTGTCACCATCTCCATTTTGCTTGGTCCCACCCGATGACCCATCTCCAAAATTTCTTCAGATTCTCTCCCACACTACATCACTAATATTAGAGTCAGATGACTCGGACCCATAGTCACTGGGCACAGAGTTGTTACCACTGTGGTTATGGTCCTTGCTGGAGTCTGACTCGTGAGATGATGATTGGGACAATGGTGCATTAAATTAGTAAATACTTATCCTTTCAGTGCCTCTCCTGGGTGATGCCACCAACTACTTTGGTTCTCTTAATCATACTGCCTTTACCACCATGCCCCTTACTCCTCCTGCATGGTGCAGTAGCAACCATGGTTCTCTATTTTATACTACCTTGACTTGATGTACCAGTACCAACTCCTGGGAATGGATCACTTTTAGGGGTAGGGAAAGGGGATGCACCACTTATGGTCTTGCTTACAGACTGTGACTCTATTGGGTTGTTTTCCAACAAAGACTGTTCTGGACCACTTTTGGGACTGTAAGGCCTATTAGTAGTATCTTGACCTTTCCTTCTGCCTTATGTTTTAAACAGTTCAGACAGTTTCCTTACATTTGTTTGTTTAGTTTTGCCCATGGTTTGTGTAAACAGGGAATGACCAAGAAAACTAGTGAAATGAAATGCAAGCAATGGCAGGTAAGTCAAAGTTAAAAAAACCAAACACACACCCACTCCCACACCCACATGCACACCCACCCACCCACACCATTCAAGTAAGGGTTTCAATCAATGGGGTGGGCAGCTAGCTCAAGCAGTTTAAAAAGCATACCACTAGCCAGCAAGCTGTGACAGGTAGTCAAGCAGCACTATCAGGATCACAAGTGTCCCTAGCAGCCCCAGCACTGCAAGCAGCAGTGCAACAGGACAGGAAGAGGAAAGGGAGGTAAGGTGACTGCCTGGCACCACGGCTCGGAGGGACAGGAAGTAAGTCCTCAGGATCACGGGAGCAGCGGCATGAGGGAGGGAGCTGGATGTCATTGTCCACCTAGGGACAAATGACCTGGCTGTGAATGGGATCAGAGCAGTGCAGGAGGAGTTTGTAGAGTTGGGGAGGGGCCTTAGACAAGTAGCATGTACGGTAACCTTCTTGGAGGTGCTGCCTGTCTATGGCAAGGGTGATGCTAGGATACTCCACACCATGGAATTCAATGAATGGTTGAAAAACTGGTGTGGAGCTCAGGGTTTTGGCTTCATTCAGGACTGGGGTGCCACCTGGAGGGATGCAGGCCAATACTGGTGCGATGGTCTGTATCTGTCCAGGGGGGAACCAGGATCCTAGGTGATGGGTTTAAATGCTTCATTGGCAAGCATTTAAACTAGCCAAGGGGGGAGGCACTGAAAAGGAGCAGGGAAATCCCAGCCTCCCCCAACAAAACACAGTAGTTAGAGAGGTAAACACCAAGGCAGAGAAGTTTGTAGGGAGCAGGATGGGGTAAATGCAGAAAAAGGCGGTAAGGACAAGGATGGGGCTAAAAGGGGTAAGACCATCAAAAAATGGAGGGTGATGAGTACCAATGCCTGCAGTCTATGTAACAAGCTCCCTGAACTAGTGGCCTTGATGGAAGAGGTATGCCTGGATATTGTGGCAGTCACTGAAACATAATACACAGAGAACCATGACTGGGATGTCAACATACCAGGATACACAATCTACAGGAGGGACCAGGTGGGTAAAAGAGGAGGAGGAGGAGGAGCAGCTCTCTGTATAAGGGAAGGGATTAAAGCAACAGAACTAAAGAGTAAACAGGAAGTTGATGAGTCACTATGGGTCACCCTGGAGACAAGAAATGGTACCGCAATATGCATGGGGGTTGTGTTCAGACACCCAACTCAGGGGGAGGGAATGGACAAGGAAATGATAGAAGGCATCCTTAAAATGGAAGAAAAAGGGGAGATATTGTTGATGGAGGACCTGAAAATGCCAGATGTTAACTGGAGTACCTTTGCTGCAGACCCATCCAAGAGCACGGTCATTCTTGATGCCCTACAGGGGGCATGCCTCAGACAGCTAGTGTTGGAACCCACTCGGCAGGGAGCAATCTTAGATCTGGTACTCTCAAAATGGGGATGGAGAAAGGATCTCAGATTTAGAAGTGGGTAGCCATCTGGGAACAAGTGACCACCAAACAGTGTGGTTCACGATAAACACAGCCATACAATCAAGCCATACAAAAGCAAGAGTATTGGATTTTAGGAGGGCTGACTTTGGGAAAATGAGAGAGTGCCTCAGAAAAGCAGTAGCAAACGGGCAAGAAGGAGGGGTGGAGGAACAATGAGGAATAATCAAAACAGCCATCACAGAGGCAACAAGCCTTTGTGTGAAGCAAATCAACTAAACAAAATGAAGGAAAAAAATACTATGGTTCTCAAAAGAGGCGGAAGGGAAGGTTAAGGAGAAAAGGATAGCATTCAGGAAATATAAGGAAACACAGAAGGAGCAGGACAGAGAACTTTATCAGTTAAAGCAGAAGGAGGCAGGGAAGGCAGTCAGAATAGCAAAGGCACAAACTGAGGAAAAGCTAGCCAACTCTGTTAAGAAGGGGGATAAAACCTTTTATAGGTACATTAGGGAGCAAAGAAAGACCAAGGAAGGAATACAGAGACTTAATAAAGGGGAAGAAATGTGGGCAGAGAGTGACAGTGAAAAAGTAGGGATGCTGAATGAATATTTTTGCTCAGTATTCACAAAGGAAGAGATGGGGAAGGTACCTAAACCAAACAAGAGAAACACTCTGGATAGGGGGGTTGATACCAGTCCATTCACAGAAGAAAGGGTTTTGAAATTACTCTTGAAACTGAGGGTGTACAAAACAATGGGGCCTGATGGGATTCACCCCAGAATTCTAAAAGAACTAAGGGTAGAACTAGTAACACCACTGACTACTCTTTTAACAAATCATGGGAGGATGGGGTGGTACCTGAGGACTGGAGGGTTTGACCTCAATGGTATGGAAAATGATGGAATCACTTCTGAAGGAAAGAATTATTGAGTACCTAGAGGCCAGTGGGGCACAGGACCCAAGGCAGCATGTTTTCACAGCAGGAAAGTCATGTCAGACAAACCTGATAGAATTCTTTGACTGGGTGACCTAAGTAGTAGACCAGGGAGGGGCTGTGGATATGGCCTACCTAGATTTTAGCAAGGCATTTGACACAGTCTCACACAAAAGATTAATATACAAGTTAGCCAGCCTTGGAGCGGGTCCCAAGCTGGTAGCCTGGATAAAAAACTGGCTGGACAACAGAACACCAAGGTAATAGTAAACGGAGTCCACAGTGAAGAAAGGATAGCAACTAGCAGAGCACAGCAGGGTTTGGTACTCGGACCGGTCCTCTTTAATGTCTTTATAAGTGACATTGGAGAGCACCTGGAAGGAAAAGTATGTCTCTTTGCAGACGACACAAAGATCTGCAACAGGATTGATTCACAAGGTGGGATGGAAAGGATGAAAAGGGACTTGGCAAGGTTGGAGGAATGGTCAAATATATGGTAGCTCAGATCCAATGCAAAGAAGTGCAAGGTAATGCACCTGGGAAACAAAAACCCAAGGGAAGAGTACACAATGAGGGGTAAGATAATAACAACAACAAAAATTGAAAGAGACCTAAGAGTAATTTTATCAAATGTCCTAAAGGTGGGCAAGCAATGTGAGAAGGCAGTAAGGAGGGCTGGGGGGGGGGTACTTGGATGCACAGGGAGAGGCATCAACAGTAGAAAACAGGAAGTTGTTATCCCTCAGTACAGACAGTTGGTGAGACCCCATCTGGAGTACTGTGTGCAATTCTGGAGACCCTATCTCCACAAAGACACAGACAGAGTGGAGGCTGTTCAGAGGAGGGCAACCAAAATGGTGCAGGGTCTGCACCAGACTACATACGAGGAAAAACTAAAGCAGCTTAATATGTGTACCCTTGAGGAAAGGAGGGAGAGGGAGGACATGATAGAAACTTTCAAGTATCTCAAGGGAATTAACAAAGTACAAGAGGGTAGCATCTTTCAGAAAAAGAGATGTGCAAGAACAAGGTGGCACAATTTGAAGATAAAGGGGGGATGGCTCAGAGCTAATGGTAGAAAGTATTTTTTCCCAGACAGGGTTGTGGATGCATGGAACAGCCTTCCTGAGGAGGTTGTGGAGTCAGGAACAGTGGGAGAATTCAAGAATGCATGGAACAGACATAAGACAATTCTAGTTGGGGTAGGAGGAAGTAAGCTTTTGATTAATCAGAATCTGCAGCTCATCCATCAGGTAAGGAAATGGGCAGACTAGGTGGGCCAAGCGGTTCTTATCTGCCGTCAAATTCTATGTTTCTTTGTAAGGGGCCTAATTTAGCAATTGATGACGTTTTCTTCTACTGTGGTCAGGGTACTTCTGTATGCTGCATTCACTTGTGTAGTGCCCCTTTCTGCTGTATTACCGTCAAATTGCTCCTGCTGTTGGCTTGTGGTTGTAGGTAGTGTGCTGGGACACCTGGGAACTCTTCTGCTCCCTGCTACTTCATCAGATGACATCTCTGTATCCCTGTCTAGCCTGGATGATTTATGGCACGCCCCTACCCAGGGGGAGTGGACACTGGGTGCTCGAGAATGGAGATACTTCACAGCAAGATGACAATAAACATTTGAATTAATGCACTACACTATTTTCCTTCATTTTTTTTGTTTTTATTGAAAACGTAACTGGCTAGCTTGTATGGCTTATGGTAAGCCAGTACCCAGGGGAGTAGGTATTGGCAGATGCTCAAGTTCACAGGAGGATGACAAAAAAAAATTGGATTATGTACTAGTCTATTTGAGTTCAAATAATACTTTTTTAGGGGAGAAAATGGGCTGGCTAGCCCCAGATGGCTTATGGCAAGTGAAAAACACAAGTAGCTGAACAATGAGAAATACAAAATACAGTGCTACACACTAGGCTTGAAATGAATAGCTGGTTTGTTAACGCTTCCACATAGAAGATGAATTTCCTGGCGCTTCGAGGCAGCATGGCTTATGGCAAGCCCCTATTGAGGGAAGGCACTAGTCTGACAGCAGTGGCAGGTGCTTAGTAGTGGAGATAATCACAGCGAGATGACAATAAATCTTTGGACTAATGCACTATACTATTCGGCATCAAAATATTTTTTTTGGTTTTTATTGAAAAATGGACTGGCTAGCCCGGATGGCTGATGGCAAGCCTCTACCCAGGGAAGGCACTAGTCTGGCAGCAGTGACAGGTGCTCAAGAATGGACATAGTTCTCAGCAGAATGATAAAAAAAGGTTAAAACACTTGGATTAATGCACTAGACTATTTGAGTTCAAATAATATTTTTGGAAAAAATAGGCTTGCTAGTGTAAATGGCTTATACGAAGCCCAAGCCACTACACAGGAGGCCTGGGAACTGGCAAGTACTCAGAAATGGAGATAATTCACAGCTGCAGGATGGCACTGGATCATGAAACTGAGGGGCAGTGCATGGCAGCACCAGGCTGGAGTCCCCCCAACACACACACACACACACACACACACCCCTTGCTTTCTTGTTGTTCTTTCTTTCCTGTTTTATTTCTCATTCTCTTGCTCTGTTACAGTCAGCTGAGTCACTCTTGTTCTTTCATTCTTTTTATTTAATTATTTTTTCAGCAAGCAATAAAACACAGCAACAGAACAGCCAAGGAGACAGGCCTGTACCAGCCCACCCCAAAGCACCCACTCAGCCCCCCCACCTTTTCCTTTTTCTGGGTTTTTCTCTTCATTTTTTTCCTTTCATATTTTTTTTTCAAGTTCTGATTTGACTCCTCTGAGTCCTCCAGGAGAAGTCTACCACCACGTGCACCCCATCACCCACCCAAGAATACGCATTCACAATCCCCCCAACACACACACAGACTTTGCTTTCTTGTTTTTTCTTTCCTGTTCTCCTTCTCTTACATTGTTAGTGTCAGCTGAGTCACCCTTGTTCTTTCCTTTTTTATTTAGCAAGCAAAACATAAGAGCAGCAGGAGAGCTAAGGAGAGGCCTGCCCAGTACCAGCCCACCCCACAACCACCCACCACCCAGTTCCCCCATTCTTTTTTTTTTCCTGTGTTTTTCTTTTTTTTTTTTTAAGTTTTGGTCTGACCAAGTTGCAGTTGTTGCGAGTCCTCCTGGTCAGAGAAGCTTGTCCTACACCACGTGCACCAGCAGCTCACCACCCCGCAGCTCTCCTAGACCCCCTCTCTCCTTAATGTCTTTTTTTGTTGTTGTTTTTTTAATAATTAACTCCTCCCACCATGGAGTCTTCCTGGTTCCAGTCACCACTAAACCTCCCTCTGAGTCTCATCCACTCTGCCCAAATTAAAATCGCAGCTGCCGAGTCCATCCACGAGAAAGTCACTCGTCCTCCCAACTGAGCTCCCTCCCATCTCTGCTCTGGTGCTATGGAAAAAGTGGCACCAAACTAATATGCACAAGCCTATATACCCCAGTTTCACTCAAGTGCATACCAGGGTATAGTCTAGGCTCATATGCTGGCGTACAGACATCTCAGAGCTCCTCCTTAGCCTCCCATGCATGTCACATGACAAACATGCAAGCAGAGAGGCTAGGGGAGGAGCAAAAAACACAAGGCAAGATCTGCGCTGAGCTGGCAGTGTTCAGTTCGGGTCTCGCATAAACCGAGCCACAGCAGTTCGGTGGGGCTCAGTTTAGAGTGCTGGGATTTAGTCCATCCATACCTGGAAGCTCAACATCTTGCAGACAATTGCCTGTAGCCTTTCTCACTTCTGAGGCACTGGCCTCAGGGCTGTATTGGATTTGGTTATAGCGTATGAGGATAAGTGGTCTGGGGGTCTCACTATCTGAGTAAAAAGTCTATTAACAAAAGCAACAGTGTCTGCCTTCAGTGAGTTCAGGAACACCAGCCAGGAGCAGGTTGTTGTGCCTGCTTGTATTTTCCTGGTCATCAGTCTTTTCCTCCATACTTGCCACTTCTGAATGAGTGTAATCAACTTTGTACCTTTTCTCTGAGTTCTATCCTTAATCAAGCTGACTTGAGCTTCAATGTTACCGACATGGCAGGCCAGCACGTCCAGTGATGCTTTGACTGTCTTAAGATCATCGATGCTCTCAGTGACAATCTTTTTTTTTGTGTGTGTGATCTTTTACCTCCCCCACACTCTGGCATCCACCCCTCTTTTGGGCCGCCTAGTGCTCCATGCCCCAGCTGTCCCCTTCTGGAGCGCTCCCTCTCTCACACACACACATTGCAACTGACCCCCGAGTTGTCCTGGCATATCCCATCACCAGGCGGGTCCCCCTCCTCTGAGGGGGAAGGCACTGGGTGGCAGGGAACCATCGCACACTATTTTTCCATGGTCCGGGGGTGCTGCTGTGGAGGCGGAGGCTCCCGGAGGTACTGGGGAACATGGAGCACAGAGGCCGTCATCCGGTGGCACTGAAGCTGTTTTTTCTGGTTTTCTAGGTCCTTCCTGTGCCACTATGTGTAGTACCCCTGGTCTCCACCAGGGGCCACTACAGAGCAGAGCTACCCCCAACCCTCCCAGGCGAGAAGAGCAGTCCTTTGGACACTCAATCCTCTCCTTCCCCCTGCCAGCCTCCTCGCCCGAGTCCGTTCCTTAACCCGGGTCACTGGCGTGGTTCGAGGTGCGGTGTCCATCACCTCAACCCTCTATGCCACTGGGCTGGCCATGACAATCATTTTGATAGAGGTGAGTTATGCTAGGAATTTTGCTAATAAAGTTGGCTTATCTAGCTGCCCTGGTGCTGTGAGAGGTGGCGAGCTAGTTTTGTGGGGCTTCGGCACCTGTGAGCGGGCTGAGATCGGGGGCACCAGATGTTGTTCAGCCATCAGTTCTGGCTGCTGATGAGCCATTTCTGCTGCCATTTTTCAATTTCCTTGTGGTCTGTTGCTCTATCTTTCAACAGTGGTGGAGAAAGTAGAGGTCCAGATGCACTTCTGAGTGTTTTCCATGGTTTTTGGTGCAGTCATCTTCTAAAACATGACCACTCTTATCCGACATGTCACTGGAAGTCCAGTACAGTTATATTTTTGAATGTGAGCTTTGCCAGTGGAATGATTGAGAGTTAATGCCATAACAGGGAATTTTTAACCTCTGAATACTTCCTCCAAAATCTGTCCTGTAGCTTAGGGTTTTTAAAACTAATGTCAACAAGCATTTGTCAATGCCAGATGCTCGCTGCTGGTATTGATATTGTACTAGGTATAGGAGCAGATCCCCATGCTAGAAGACTAATATGGGCTGGGCTTGGGATGGGTATGGGGGGACACAGTTATGATGGGGCAGCAGCAGACTGTCATTTAAATCAGAAATGACGTGCATAAGGCTGAAACTGCTCTAGATAGTGGGGGAATGTAGACTAGCAATTTTTGCACTAACCAAAGAGCATACTAACTGCACTTTCTAATTGCTGTGATACACACATGCTGACTAATACATATACACATATATGCATATATATTACAGTATAACATAGCAGTGCACCATCTGCACACGTAGAGCATTGCCACACACACACACACACACGCACACACACAGTCTTATATGGGGGATACCATTTGAACATCAAAATTTCAACATCGACTCCCCGACATTGAAATCCCAATGTCGATGGACCTGGCGTCAACAGGGAGATTTTTCGCTGAAGGGGGTAAGCACTTAACTCCACTGTTCGTGTGATGTGGAGTTAGATATTTAAAGTAGGGGGGATGTGGGGGGTACTAGAGGCGCAGGCTCCCTGCATTGATACAGTTAAATGTGACGGTCAGTGTCAGTGTATTGTGGGTCATAGTTGGGATGCATCAGCAATGTCAGTCTGATTGCGTCGATGTGAAGGATTGCAGTGAAATTTCCATCACTGTGGCTTTTTTGGAGCAATTATATGGCATTTATTTACTTATACATCTAAGCCTAACTTTTACTGTATTTTGGATGAGCACTGTGTTTTGCACTAACTCATTGTACTAATCTACTGCATGACTGGGTAACTAGGGTAGGACCAGGGAGGTGCAGTGAATGTGGCCTATCTGGACTTCAGAAAGGCCTTTGACACCGTCCCTCAAAGAAGGCTGATTAATAAACTGCACAGCCTAGGGGTGGATCCTAAAATAGTTCTGTGGGGGGGACTGGCTGAATGGCAGGAGTCAGAGGGTTGTGGTAAACAGGGAGTACTTTGGAGAGGGAGAGATGATGAGCAGGATGCTGCAGGGGTTGGTGCTGTGGCTGGGCCTCTTCCATGTCTTTGTTGGGGACATTGCAGAGGGACTGAAGGGGAAGGCATTTCTCTTTGCAGAGGATACAAAGGTATGCAATAGGGTAGACATGCCAGTGGGTGTTGAAAGAATGATGGAAGACCTTAAAAAACTGGAGAGCCAGCCTGGTGGCAAGGGCTGAGCTGCTGGATGCCACATTTCACGCTATGCCGGTGACCGGGTTTGGGAGCAACCCTGGGTCATCAAAGGCTGGCTGGGGTGTAGGGAGCAGGACTGAGCAGCCACAAGGCAGCTCTCCTCTCCTGGGGAGGGACCCTGTTGCCCCCCACAGTCCAACTGCTTCCAGGTAGAGGCCTGAGCGTAGCACAGCCAGGCAGATGGCAAGCAGAGTGAGGGCACTGCAAAATCACAGAGTGCATGTGTCTCCACAGGTGCATGCACTGCCACAGCACAGGGAGTCAGGCAAAAATGGGGGCATAAACACGATTAAAAAAGTGTAGAAATGATCTGAAGAATGGCAGCTGGGATTCAGTGCAAAGAGGTGCAGGATTGTGCAGATAGGGCACAACAACCCGGGGCAAAGTACAAACTACAGTATCTGGGGAGGTACTGACAGTCACGAAGCAGGAAAGGGACTTGGAAGTTATCATCTCACAGGACCAAAGAGAAACTAGGCAGTGTGATAAAGTGGCTGTAAAGGCTAGCCAAAAGCTTTGATGCACAGGGATGGGTATCAGGAGTATAAAGAGGAAGGTCATCTTGTCCCTGTATAAGACACTCATGAGATTGCACCTGGAATACTGCATCCAGTTCTGGAGGCTCCATCTGAGAAAAAACAGATGAGGCGGTGCAGTGGAGGGCAACTACAATGGCGTAGGGCATATGGGATAAGACCTATGTGGAAAGACTAGTCAAGTCAATTTTTTAAATATTTATTTAATTTGGGTAAAGCATTTAAACCATTTTAAATATTGAATTGTTACAGGATATGCCTTTTGAGATTCGATATACGATATATCGAATCTCAACTGGCATATCCTGTAAAATATCACTTACAGTGTGGTCACTGTATTACCCATTATTTCTAATGAATTTGCACAATGCAGATCTGCTGAGAGGCAGTTTCAATGTGGTCTTCCTTTTATACATGTTTACAATGTGTTTTCTTAGAATATGCCTGCTGATTGCTATACATTTAGCCTGGATAGTTCACAAAAGACATGGCATCTTATTTTCAGTGGGGCGCTACATCTATACAATATTATGCTGCATTGCATAAAATCAGAACATGCTGAAAACAATATTTTACATCTGGACTAGGCTACCCTGAATACATACATTATAAAAATGGGAAAATCATGACTCCACTGAAAACAAGATATTGCATCTAATCTAGGACATCCTGAGTAAATACAATGCAAAAATGTGTAAAATGAGAATGAGATGTAGCATCTCCCCTGCGCTATCCAGGATACAAAATATAGGATAACAAATATTTAAAGGAAATCTACTGTGAACTGAATTTCACTGTGTTCCACATAACCAAGACTGACATAAACAAATAGTTTCTTTATTGTTTTATAACATATTAAATTGCAGTATTTATTTCAAATGTTGTGGCCATGAGGATGGTGTTTACAGTGTGTGTGTTTGCTGTAGCTCAATATAAAATTTTGTCCCAAAAAGCATAGTAAAAAATGCCTGCTGATTGCTATATATTTAGCCTGGATAGTTCACAGAAGACATGGCATATGTCCGAGATAGTACTTATGAGATAGTGTCTTAAGAGGTTAAAAAAACAGTGTAAATCTTTTCAGAAGATTCCTTACTGGGAAAGGGTGACATTTAAAAGGCATGAATCTTTCTTTAAAGAGAATACCTGCCCAACTGAATCTAGAAGCAAGAAACTGTTTAAAAGCTAAGCATTTAAATGTGCAAGTTGTTGCATTTTGAAGGGGGTAAACTAGTCTTCAATTTTTTTATTTAGTTTTTGTTGACTAGGTAAGCGCACTAGACAACAAACATTGTCTATTTTCAGGCACAACCGTTTAATGGTCAACTAATATTTAACATGCTGTTTCAGTTTCCATTGCAGTGATGTTCAGAAGGAGGGGAACACGCAGTCTAAGAGCACATGATGAGATCAGCTGTGCTTGCTGAAAGAGCTGATTCATGAATGTGTCTGTCGGCACATTGTTCTGAAGTCTACACGCTTTCATGCCTGAATAGTGTCATGAACAGGCTTGCTGATTATTGGTCAAGTCCCTTGTAGAGTCTCCTGCATTGGACCACCGTGACACATGTCTCAAAAATGCTGTACATAGCAAAATGTTCGACTTGCGCTAGCACGCACTGCAAACAAAAAAATGGGCTCCCCTGAAATATGTATGAGGGAAATATAGAAATAGAATTTGCCAACAGATAAGGATCACATGGCCTACCTAGCTGCCCATTTTTACGTTTGCTTGTGCGCATGCGTAAGGAACGTTTTGGGAGAGTAGCACACTTTGGAGGTGTGCCTCTCCTGTTCAATGTTCACCAATGGGTACGGGAGCTATGTATGACAGCGGTGGTCTTCATTTCAAAGAAAAACACCACTGTCATACACAGCGCTGGTAGGCCTCACGCCCCCCCAAAGCTTTGGTGCCACGCTGGGAGCCCACCCCAGCGTGGCAAACGTCCTGCGTTCTCTGACGACGGGGGTGCCCAATCCCCTGTCAGCTCCACGTCCCCCCAAATGCCCTCCCAAAGCTTTGGTGCCACATTGGGAGCCCACCCCAGCGTGGCAAACGTCCCACGTCGTCTTTTTTTTTTTTACCTAGAAATAAAAACGGTCCCACGGCACTTCTCCCTAAACCCCTTCCCACAACCTGCACCCACCCACTGTGCACCCTGCCTCCCCACACCCCCCTCACCCCATACTTACCTCTGGAGCTTGGCGCAATGATCTTCGGTGGGCCGGGAACACGTCTGCACTCTTTAAAGCTGACCGCGAACTGAGGAAATGCCGGTAAGCTGTATAATGGGCTAGATTGGGGGTTTTCAACTTTATTGCATATCTCAGGCATTTTTTGGAATTTTTGCACCAAGTTTTCAACATGGGGTTTTTGGGATCCCTTCTCATGAATGATGTCACTGTCATGGCGTTATTCGGGCCAGAAGGGTGATTTCACAGTCACTGCACAGTCACTGTGTGAAATCACCCTTCAGGCCTGAATAATGCCATGACAGTGACATCATTCATGAGAAGGGGTCCCAAAAATGCCATGTTGAAAATTTGGTGCAAAAATTCCTAAAAATGACTGTTTTACGAGCATGCATGGCGCAGTTCCTACGCAGGCTCGTAAGTTCGCGAATGTTCAATATTTTCACTCCAGATTTTCAACATTGCCATTTTACCACACTTCCTTATGAGCAGTACAGCTGTCATTTTTCACATCCTGCCCAAAATGTGTTTTCACCCATGTAGCGCATAATGGCGCAGTCGGTATGCAAACTCAATGTATGGGACACATTAAGAAAATCACAGTGACACTGTTCATGAGCAGAGATCTTAAAATGGCTATGTTGAAAATTTGGTAAAAAAATTCCTAAAAATAACTGTTTTACGAGTGTGCGTTGTGCAGTTCCTACACACGCTCGTAAGTTCTGAATTTTCAATATTTTCACTCCAGATTTTCAACATTGCCATTTTACCACACCTCCTTATGAGCAGTACAGCTGTCATTTTTCACATCCTGCCCAAAACGTGTTTCCGCCTATGTAGCGCACAATGGGGGTAACAAAAAGGTCATGCTGAAAATTTATTGTGCAAATACCAGCAATCGCATAGAGCATTACCGTAAAGCACCATACGTGCCAAACATCACTGCAAATACCTGCAAGCAAATGTTCGGCATTGACAAATGCTTGTTCCCATTACTACAGTACAGAGGGCATAGATGTCAGATGCAAAAAATGTAAGGGAGTTCTTTAGCAGATTATGAGCTACGTGTTTTCAATCAGGAACTGTATCTGGGCTACCCCTACATCTCAGCCGAACTGCATTGCACCTTCTGGCTGGCTCTGAACTGTTTTTAAAAAGGCCAGCCATTGGGAACCTGGGCCGTGGCTGACAAGGTTCCCTAGTAGTAGTGTGTCCAATATTTGCTCTATGGGGTGCTCCCCCATCCTGCTGGCCACCATCCTCAGGAGCCAGCTGATTTTCTGGTAGCCCAGTGTTAGGTTGGTCTGCCAAAGGGAGGTGAACTGGATCCAACAGTCTCTGTCTGCAAAACATCCTAGCTATTGTTACTTGATTATATCAGGTATTCCTCCAGCGTTTTCTTAATTGAAAGGTATCCTTATAAGAACATGTGGGACAGAATTCTCTTTAGACCCTCCTGCCTGGTCAGGCAATGGACTAAGAATAGTTGATTTATTCATGGGATTATTCTGGAGCAAAATCATTATAGCAGGGGGAGGCAAAGAAATCAGTCTAGGATCCTGTATATTAATACCCATCCTCTCCCCTGGCCCAGGATCCAGTTCTGGGAGGATTACTTCAGGACCTGACAGTTTTTCTGGTTTTCCCAGTGTTGTGTTAGAAGTCACAGGGGTATTGTTAAATGTACTGTCTGTTTGTAACCCGGGTCATACAGATGTAGGCAGCAGTCCTGGCCCAGTGCATGTGTCACTCTCTCCCCTACCGGTGGATGCTGACATGGCAGGAGGCCCTGCCAGTTCAGAAATCATGTAAGAGTTCACTGCGGGTGTGGTAGCAGGAAGAATCACATCATATTTAGCAGCAGACTTAAATACATTTAATTTAGCCACAGGATTACTCACAGGTCGATGCTTCTTCCTGTCATTTGCTAGTGCCATGATGTCAGTAGCACTCAGGGCAGGGCGGGCTTCCCAACTCGATCCAGAAGCTGATCTTCACCAGCTGGTCACCAAAAGAGCTCTCTCTGGGGGCCATTCTCCTCTGTCAGGTACTGGCAGTGTTGGGGCAGGTCAGCCTCTTCTGAGGTGCTGTACTATACTCACCACATGGCCGCTCAATTTCCGTGACTTTGCAGTGGTTGACACTGCCACAAGGGAAACTGACAGCATGTCCTTCTCAGCTGGGCCACTCCCCAGCTGACACACATGAGCCTTTGATCTTCCAACTGCTGCCATTAAAGTTGCATCCTCATCCACCAGGCTTGTAGGAGCAGGGTTCTTCTCTCCTGGCCACCGGCCACTAAGCATCATCTGCCAGCATGGTGACCCCACCAGCTGGGCTGGAACTAGACCACAAAAATCAGGTACAGAACCATTCACTTCCATGGAGTCCATAGCAGGCAAACTTTATATACTTGTTCAGCTGGAATCACAGGTTCAAATCCTCCCACCTCCACCTTCATACTGATAGGAATGTCCCATTGGCTGTTAGGGATTTCCATGGAATTAGCAAAGACAATAGAAAATGCTGGACTTGCTGCAGCATGTTCTCCTTCACCACATCCTCCTCCAGGGTCTGCCATCTTACCACACGGCAAGACAGACAGAGGTCCACCCTACTGGACAGTAGGGGTAAATTTTATTAAACAGAATATCAGAACATAAACAAACAATAAACAAAAATCTGAAACAAAAGTATGGAATCAAAAACATAGTCAAGTCGACGAAAGAAAAAGTAATACAAAAGGTATCAGGAGTCCCCAACAATAATAACAAAAAAATGAAAAGGAATACTGTTCAAATAGGAAAAAAAAAATAAATAAACAACCGTCAGCCAGGAACAGGACCCCTGTTCCCAGTAAAGTGAAAAAGTAAACAAGGAAATCCCCAAAGAAATCATCATGTCACTGCCGGCAGTTCAGTAATCCAAGGCAATTCCTTCCATAATTCAGCTATCTCATTACCTGATAAGGCAAGACATTCAGCAGCATAGACAGTTTTAACATCTTTCAGTATCTTGTTACCCAGCTCCAAATGGGAACCTTCATTTTGCTCTAAGGTAAAAGCACACCTAGCCAACTAAATATTCCACTTGATAATAGAAAATAAGAGATGAAGAGTACCTGTATTCCACCTTCACCAAACAGGTGGAGCAAAACCATACATAAGGTGGTCATAGGTCAGGTGTGCAAATAAAGGCATGTCACACAAATCAGCCAAATAAACCCAAAAAGATTTAATAAAGGAACAATGAAAAAATAAACGCTCCATAGTCTCAGTTAAATTAACACAAGGCAGTCTGCTACAAACCCGATCTTGTACTTGTTTATGCTTATGGTTAGCTTTAACATTAATCCTCCCAGGACAGAAAAGCCAATGGAAATCCCACATATGGATAGGTATCCTGGAATTATGATAAAAAAAGATGCAAGGAGGAACAAAACTGGTCAGGGCAGCCTGAAAAAACATCAGGAATGCCACAGAGAGAGGACAATAGGGATCTATAGAGTACCTTATGGGAAGTAGAAGATAAAAGTTGTTGGGGTGTAATCTTCCATTGCTTCAGATGAAGAAACGCGTGTCTAAGATATTGTAGAAAAACTCGGCCCTTCAGGGTGTTTAATGCATTTTGCTCCCATTGGCAGAACCAGGGCTCACAATTCCCAAACAACCAGGGCTCCCAACCCTTACCCATATTAACAAATAAAGGTTTCAAATTAGACATAAAAAAAAAATACTATTAAAAAATAAAATTGGGTTAACCAAATCCAGGCCACCCTCCCTAATGGGCAAATATAACACATTCCATTTGATAGGGTTGAGACGGCTGCCCCAAATGGCTTGAAAGAAAACACTCAAAAGGGAGGTTTCCAATTTTTTCAGACTGGGAAACACATGACTAAGATATAAAAAAAAACAGAATAAGAAAAGTCTTAACCAAAAAAAAATATTTTTTTCTTCCCAATCTTACTTTTATTCCACTGCATGACTTTATGTTTCCCGAGAGCACGTTTCTCCTCCCAGTTTAAGGTAGCCATCTCAACGGAACCTAGCTTAATCCCAAGGATGGTCAGAGGGCCCGAGGTGAGAGAAATAGGCCCTAGAGTGGACTTGGGACCGGGGTTAAGACCTAGAGCCTTCCCACAGCATTTATCTAAATTCAAGGAAGCACTGGATGCTGCACCAAAGAATGAACAGAGGTGAAGAGCCCGATGAACAGACCAGCGGTCAGCAACTAATAAACAAAGGTCATCAACATAAGCAATGACTCGGGCTGAAGCCTGAGCAGACAGCCCCAGTATTGACGCGATAGTAGACAGGCCATTAATGGACCGCAGCAAGGGGTCAATAAAAAAGGTATACAGTACAGGGTTCATGGGACAACCCTGCTGGACTCCCCTTTTAATAGAGATCATGGGGCCAACATGGCCATTCACAACTGGTGTCACAGTAGCAGTAGCATAGAGGGACTGAATCCACCCTACCCGGAGAGGTGGAACATGATAGTGACTGAGAGTTTCCCATAAGAAGGTGTGGCAGATGGAATCAAATGCCTTCCTCTGATCGAGGGACACCACAAATCCACTGCAGGAGCCTTTTAGACCATGGGAAAAGACTTCCCGTAATAGGATAAAATGATCCTGGATATTACGGGTAGGGATGGCACAAGTCTGTTCTGGGGAAATAACCTGTTCAGTCATCAGAAGCAGGCTATTAGTCAGAATTTTAGTAAGCAATTTGCAATCTTCATTCAACATGCAGATAGGTCTCCAATTATTTAGATCAGCCTTATCCCCTTTTTTAAACAAAAAAATCAAATTCCTTTATTAAAACTCAAAGGAGTAGTACTAGTGCTCAGCATAGCATTAAACACAGCAGCAAGTTCAGGGCACAGATGCTCACCAATAATTTTATATAATTCAAAAGGTAAACCATCTGGCCCAGTGGAAACATTATTTCTCAAGTGCTGGAGAACAACTTCAACCTCCTCATTGGTAATCAAATGGTCTGCCTGCTGCACTATTCGAGAGGGAACTGTTGGTACTGGGATGGTCCTCAAAAACTCTCGAATCTCCGTAAGGTCTGAGGGTATGTCAGTAAAAAGGGCTCTGGAGAAGTCAGCAGCTATGTGGGAAAGTGAAATACTAGAGGTGTGTAAGAGGCCAGAGGAGTCTCGAAGACCGGACATGGTGTGAGTCCCCACTCTGTGGGCCTGTCAAGCAAAGGGGTCAACTTCCTGGGAAGTGCCCTGAGTGCCAAATTTATGTTGGGCATACAAACGAGTAGCATGTTGAGAAGAAAACAACATCATGTCCTTGTGAATCAATTGAATTTGGGAAGTAAGGTCCTGACCAGTAGTGTGGGCAATAGTCAGTAAATTCTGAAGGTATCGTCTGTGCTGTAGATAGGCCAAGTAAGCAGTACTGCATTTCTGCTTACTATAATGCTTTAAATGAAGAATCAAATCAGTCTTCGTATCCATCCACCAAGTAATAGGGTCATCATAGAAAAGTAACACGGAATTCAGAGCAGTCAGAAATTGGTGTAATGCAGACAATAACTCTGGGTCTGTCAACAAAGATGTATTAAATTTCCAAAGTCCTGGACCCTGGCAATGGGAGGGGGGTACCACCAATAGAGATGGATACCCTCCCATTGTCAGAGAATTCAACTGGAGTAACAGTAGCATTCGAAATAGGTAGTGTTGGGGATGAAAAAATAAAGCTGATTCTAGTGGCCAAAACACCTTTGTGAAATGTGGGGGTGTGCCGATTAGTAAAGTCTAAGTAGGTGTCTCGTAGGCGAGCTGTATGGATAACAGTGTGTAGAAAGCAAGAATCACAAAAAAGCTTCTTAGTGGTAGCAAAAGAACTTTTGTCTTGCAGACTCAGGCCTCAGTTGAAATCCCCAGCAAACAGAATCTGCTTGGAGGTGAATAGATAAGGTTGGATAAGAGAAAGAATGTCAACACGACTTGATTTAGTTTGTGGGGCGTAAATATTAATTAAGCAAAAAGGGTATGTGATGTATAACTGTGTCAAGAATAAGGACTCAGCCAGGCACTAAATCATAGAGTTTAAGCAAATGAAAATCAAGAGAGTGGACTAAAATACTAACACCAGAGCAGGTCTCATGGCCAATGGACCAAAAAGAGGGGATGCACAACCAGTGTCTTTGAGCATGATGTAGTTTGTGCAAAGTACGGAAGTGAATATCCTGTAAAAAAATCAAGCCAAGTTGTAATGAAGCAAGGAAAGCAAAAACTAAATTCCTCTTGTCTATACATTTAATGCTGTTCACATTCAATGTGTGACAAGCAAAAGGTGTGGAAGTATCAGGCAAAAAGAAACACTATTTCTTTTTGGCCGAACCAGCCATACTCTTCACTTTCATCCAGGCATTCCTCTTCTGAGCACCTCTATTCTTAGTCCCAATTTCAGTGTCAGTAGTCCCAGCAGGGTGGGAGGAAGCGATAGAGAAAGAATCAGTCTCCTCTCCAGAGTCAGCAGAAGTGTCATGCAAAACATCATAAGGATTACAAACAGGAATAGACGAGGGTCTGAGGGCCTTAGGGGGCGGAGGGGCAGCTTTTTGTTTTGAGTGTCTACTGCTCACAGGAAGAGGCTGGGGGGGCATTTCAGTGTCAGCCGGGGCCACCCCCAATGGTTCAGGGGCAACAACTGCAGGCACCAAAGAAGGAACATGCAGAGTGCAAGACCCCAGGCACTGTACAACACAAGACTCAGGTTCAGGTGCAGTTGACGTGGAGGGTCTGGGAGGGCCCAAATCCGGCTGTGGTGGAGAAATCTTACTCCGAAGTTTAGCCTTCTGGTCTTGGGAGACAATAAAATGCTGATCAGCACCATCATCATGGTGCTCCTTATTGTGGGCTGCCCCTGTACAGTTCCACCATCATGGTGCTCCTGATTGTGGGCTGCCCAGGTACAGTTCCATCATCATGGTGCTCCTGATTGTGGGCTGCCCATGTAGAGTTCCATCATCACGGTGCTCCTGATTGTGGGCTGCCCAGGTACAGTTCCATCATCACGGTGCTCCTGATTGTGGGCTGCCCAGGTACAGTTCCATCATCACGGTGCTCCTGATTGTGGGCTGCCCAGGTACAGTTCCATCATCATGCTGCTCCTGATTGTGGGCTGCCCATGTACAGTTCCATCATCATGGTGCTCCTGTTTGTGGGCTGCCCTGTACAGTTCCATCATCATGGTGCTCCTGATTGTGGGCTGCCCAGGTACAGTTCCATCATCATGCTGCTCCTGATTGTGGGCTGCCCAGGTACAGTTCCATCATCATGGTGCTCCTGATTGTGGGCTGCCCAGGTACAGTTCCATCATCATGGTGCTCCTGATTGTGGGCTGCCCAGGTACAGTTCCATCATCATGGTGCTCCTGATCGTGGGCTGCCCAGGTACAGTTCCATCATCATGGTGCTCCTGATCGTGGGCTGCCCAGGTGCAGTTCCATCATCATGGTGCTCCTGATCGTGGGCTGCCCAGGTACAGTTCCATCATCATGGTGCTCCTGATCATGGGCTGCCCAGGTACAGTTCCATCATCATGGTGCTCCTGATTGTGGGCTGCCCAGGTACAGTTCTGAAAAGTGTGTCCAGGTTCCTCACATAAATTGCATTTACTCCCATTTAGGCAGGCAGAGCTAACATGACCCAACTCTCCACAGCAGTTGCATTTAACCTTATCACAAGCACTACTCAGGTGAGAGGGATCGCCACACTTGTAGCAGGCCTTAGGCTGGCCAGAATAAAACAACACCCCCCTATTACGACCCAAAAAAAAAGGAATTAGGCAGGTGGAGAAGTCCAGAGTCATCAGACTTGAGCAGTACCTTGACCCTCCACCCCCCAGTCCATATATTTTCAGAGTCCAATATGGCCTCAGGTTCCCCTATAACAGTACAATGCATTTTCAACCAATAAATCACAACAGACACGTCCACTCCTTCATTACGAAACAAAATCAACATAATTTTATAGGCAGGCTTAGTTAATGGAATGGCCAGAAAAGGTGTCCATAAGGCTGTAGTTTTCAGTGAGTGATATTTCACCCAAAATCTGTCCAAACCCGAAGCGTCTTGAAGCTGATATCAAAAGTGGTCTCCCCCGAGATATGAATAAGGGCATAAAGTTCATGGGCAAAGAGCTTCATGGAGTCCTTCAATAAAGTTCTGGCCACATAAACACGATCAGGGTGGTCCAGCATACCACCAATATAAGAGAGACAGACTGCATTATGGCATTTAGCAGGCAAAATAGGGAGTCGAAATAATGAGGAAAAAGTTTTCTTCTGTCTGTTGGGCATGAGATTCAAAGGCACTGCAGGCGGAGCAGGGTCAGGGCCTGCAGTAACAATCAGAACAGTTATATGAGGGGAGATGCAGGGCAGGGTGCTGGCTGAGATGTAGGCCATCAGGGATGGTTAGGGGATCAGCCAGAACCCATTCAGGGCTCGTGTCTCCAGTGACAGCAGGGCAAGGAGGTAAAGCAGAAGTCACAAAGTCAGCCTCCATCGGCATACGGATAGGAGATTTACCAGGAGACCAGCAAGCATCAGGAGAACACTTTTTCCCAGCCAGCACCCTCTAATGCTGAGTCCATGGACCAAGGCCTAGTCCCTGGAATGTCAGTAGCCCAGATAGCCAGATACGGAGGGTGTAAGGCAGGCTCAGTAGGAACAGTAACAGAGTCACAAGCAGTGGTTGTAGGCAAAGTAGGAAATGAATCACAGACAGACTTACAGTGTTCATTGGCAGACAGTGGGTCCTGCAAATGAGTAGAAGGATGACTCAGCGGGCGTTTGACAGAAACTGCAGAGCTGTCAGTATAGGACCACCGAATTCTCTGCATAAGAGCTGCTTTCCTTGCAAGAAACTTCCTTTCCTTGGATTTTAAAAGCAGCTGTAAATCACGGGTCTCAGCCGACTGCTCACCAGAAGCAGCAGCCAAAGATTCACTTTCAGCCTTCTCAGAACTGACGACTAACTCAGAGTCAATGTCAGGATTAGGAACCAGCAAATTCAAAACAATACCATCA
Source organism: Neoceratodus forsteri (assembly GCA_016271365.2). Classification (NCBI taxonomy): domain Eukaryota; kingdom Metazoa; phylum Chordata; order Ceratodontiformes; family Ceratodontidae; genus Neoceratodus; species Neoceratodus forsteri. The sequence continues at coordinate 560,579,166 of CM028129.1, read as the reverse complement.
GCAGCAGCAGGTTCCAAATCCAAATTATTTATTTCCACCACGTTCTCCTGCACATCAAGTAAACCAGCAGTGCCAGGCAAAGACAAGGCAAGAGGGGAGACCAGCCCTCCAACCTCCATGGCTTCCACCACCACTCCAGGGTTCTCGTCCACCATCTTGGTCCCACAGACAAAAGGGTCCCCCCTGCTCACAGGAAGCAAGAATAGGGGAATTTCCCTGGTGTCATGACCAAACGTCACCATTCACTAAATTGCCTACAACTTAATCTAGTTTAATTCAGTTAGTTTGCAACTGTATCCTCCAGGACGAGACTGAAAATAAACAGTATTGCCGAGCCCTTCTTTTCTGGTGAACAAAAACTAAATAAATAAGTAAATAAAGAATTGGGGTACTGGTATTATATTGCCCATCTTTCGGAAAGGAGATCACAAGTACCAGGCTCTTACAGACATTACGTTACTAGAAATATAGACAATAATGGCAGAAAAAGACAAGAATCCATCTAGTCTCCTTGTAGTTCCCTATAGGCCCTGGGACCTATTAGTTTTGGAGCAGATATATTATAGGGGTGTGGTAGTGCCCCTATAGTTATGATTGAGTAGGCTGTTTAATGTTAAATCCCAATTTTTGCACCTTAATAACTTTGGCCTTGTTTGATGAAATAGCACACAATTTGGCATGGGCAGTCAAGCTGTCAGAATCTGAGGATGTAAAAAGTTTTGTGATGGCATCTTATTAGATTTTTGAGATACAAAGTGTCAAAAAATGAGAAAAAAACCCATAACATTTTGTATGCTTTCCTCTACAGCCTAGGCAGTGAGGAATTTTTTCATGAAATTTTCAGGGTTGTAGGGGCCTGTGCCACAGGTGTGCCTTTCAAAAGTTTGATGAAAAAATATTGTAGGGTTTCAGAGTTATAAGGATTTTTGAACTAACCGACAAATGTGAACAGCAAAAAATAACCTATAGTGAGTGCTTATTTTCATGATTTACTAGGTGTGTGGAAAAAAATACCAATAATGCAGCCACCATTTTCTTTTTTTTAACTGACAAACATTAAAAATACATAAAAATGCTATATTTTCAAAAAACAAACACATGAACTTAGCTAAGCAAGAGCTATTCTGCTAGATTCTGGGGTTTGTTTTTTTAAAACATAAAATGCCAGAAATTCCTTTTCAGGGCACCCCAACATTCAAGGGAGCCCAACTCACTGAGAGAAGCCAGTCACCTATGTTCTCTGTAAGAGAATAGCAGGACTTTCTTGAATGCTGAAGCCACAGCTGGAGTCGTGCTGCTGGCTGCAGTTCAAGCAGTGAGCTGGCAATCCCTTGTTCTCTCTACCTCTCTGTCTGTCTCTCTCTCTGGTTCTGGGTGTTAACATCGCCCGCAAAATGAAGCCTGGCAAAACATCGCAGGCAGCAAGTCGTGGTCGATAACACTGCAAGTAAAAATCATCGTGGGCAACAATACTGCTTGTTACCAGCCCGCAGTGTGCTGCCAACCCCCACTGAGCCCGATCGGAGATGGAGGTATGGCAAGGGCAGAAGACATGGTGTAGCACCCAGTCGGCATGGCACCAGGATGAATGAAGAGGGAGTACAGTGCCACACCGACCAGTGGAGAACAGCTGTAATGCCACCCTGCTTCTGCATCAACAGCCACTGAAGGCCAACACCTGGGAACCAAGCAGGGGGCGGGCACTGATGGGGCTCCACAGGGTACACTGTAGCCATGGATCCCAGTGCCTACACCCCATGGATGAATGTGCCTTCAGAGCACCACTCTGCACAGCCGTATGAGACCCAGGAATGCAGACCCACCCACAGCCCCCGAACTTGCCCAACAGACAGCCTGCCTACTCTAGCCATGGACAATGCTACCCGTGCCCGTGGTGCCCCTGCCTCGAGGAGGACACCTACCTCATGTGCAGCCAGTCCAGTTGTCCTGCTACCTGCTCCCTGTCTGCACAGTTATGTCCTGCGATAGTCTATCCTCACCTTATTTTGTTCTGCGGTATTGTGACCGCAATGTTATGTACCGTGATTGTATTTACAGCGATGTTAACACACGTCTGCCTAGCTATCTACCTATCTAATTATTTATCTGTCTATCTATCTGTCTGTCTGTCTGTCTATCTATCTTCTAGTGGAGTGGGATAATATCACGTTATTTAAATTTTGCACTTTGCAAACTGCTAGCTGTTGTGCATAATATACTTTTCATGCCTTGCTGATCAGCTGTGTTCGGCTGCAATCAGCTGAGTGCAATGTCACTTTGAATAGTATTTCTTTTTGCCTACTAGTTTACCTCTTCTGCCTGTTAGTAAGTTGCTGGTTGTCTACCTTTGCCTATCTCAAGATGTCACTGGTCAAGTGGCTGCAGCCCCAAAAAGCAGAGAAGTGAAACTTTTGTTTCTGGTGTTGATGCTGGTGGTCTCTCTGAGGTGGTGGAGTGTCCATCCCAGTTGCTGAAGCACGTGTAATGGAGCTCCATGCAGCGACCTCCCCTCCTGCCAAGAAGTGCCGCTCAGAGTATGAGCAGTACTCCCCTGACCTTTGTTTCAAGCTTGGTAAATACGCCTTGGAGCATGGAGTGATGAATGCCTTGCATTACTAGCTAAACTCACACACAAAAAGTTCATTAATTAATCTACAATTAAAAAATGTAAGAGACACTATCAAAAAAATTGAAAGAAATCCCAGATGTAGAGACGGTGCACAGAGAGAGCTTGAACCAGCTGGAGGATGACAGAGAACAAAAGGCCTCTGACTGACTGAAATATGGTGCCAAAAAAGATATAGTAACTCAGTAACTCAGACCAGATCAGAAATAAAAGGCTAGAACAGGCTTGACAGAATGCAGTACTCAAAGTCTAGGATGATTCTGTGACAATTAAAAGTATTGTAGTTGGAGAAATTTAACTTTTAACACTTTGCTGAGATTCTTTAAGAAATAATACTTTGATACTAAACTAAGCTGCCAGACTTGAAAGCTTCTGTGTTCCATGTTGTCTGTGTTTGTCCATGTCAGCATCTCCATCTCTGTTCAAACTGTGTCTGTATTTTTTTTTAAACATATTTAAACAGGAGCTGTGATAATAAAATTGGTATATTTTTGATACACTGATACTATTCTTTGTTTACGGATATATTTTATTAAAACCTATTGCCATACCATTATAATGACAAATGCCAAAACAGAAAACAGTGCTACAGACACATGGTAAACAAGGGTAATTAGTTAAACTTTCTCTACTGATAAAGTTTCACGAATCGCTATAGTATAGTAAATATAGCAAAAATATATTGACAGTGGAATAAACCCCACTCTACAGTGTCTGTCTGTCTGTCTGTCTGTCTATCTACTAAATTATGTTTTAAGCGGACCGGGGGCCCACTCCTGGTATCGTTTCTTTCTCCCCATTCTCCTCCATGACACCTGTCCACCTTTCCCAATGTCTATATATTTAAATTTATAAAATGGCAAGAAGAAATCTTGAAATTTAATTGGCTGAGAGATGATACCTGACTGTGGCCGAGTGTCCTTATGCCCCCGGGGTGTGCATTAAAATCCTTTAATGTGGGTCAGCCTGGTGGTGCTGAGGGTTGAGCACTAGACACCACACCTCACATCACACTGGTGACCTGGGTTTGGGAATGAGCCTGGGTCATCGGGAGTCAACTGGGGGGAAGGGTGGGAACTGGACTGAGCAGCTGCGAGGCAACTCTCCTCTCCCGGGTAGGGATGTTGTCACTCCCGCTGTGTGACTGCCAATGAGTGGAGGCCCAGAGGTAGCATCAGACAGAAGGTGGCATGCAGGGAGGATATTGCAGGGAATGCATCATGCACACACCTCCACATGCAGACTTGCATCCACAACAGGGCAGGGGAGAAAATGGATCTGGCAGGCTCTGTGATGGTTCTGGCTGTGATCCCAGTGAGTGGGATGCAGTCCATGGATGGATGCAAGCCCCACCACCGGGTGGGCCAGAGCCTTGCCTGCCAGCTCCGGAAAAAAAAAACGGGGGATAAAAACTTCTATAAAACAAATCCTTTAATGCATACCCTGTCATGGCTTATTACTTACATATAAGCAGACTGGAGTGCCCACCCCCAGTACTGCTTCTCTTTACCCCCCTTCCCTCCAGGTCATTCACCCTGTTCCCAGTATGTAGATGGTGGCACCGGGATGCCATCCCTGCTGCTGCCAAACATTAGCCTGACACTGGGGTGCACAATCCCCAGTGTCGGCATATCTCCTGGAATAAATAAAACCATCCTTTGATTTTTTTTTTTTATCATGTAAATAAAAAATGGTCCCTTGCTTACCTGACCCCCCACATACACACCTCACTCACCCTACCCTGGCATTCCACTCAGCACCCACTACCCCACACACACCCTCACTCACCCTTATATATCCCACAACGTAGATCCACTCTCCGATTGAAGACATTTTGTTGCCAAAACCAGAGACTGCAATATGAAAATATCAGGAAGTACTGTTTAATCTATTTCAATGGGAGTTGAACTTTGAGTCATAACTTTGCGATTTTTCCATATTTTGACCCCAAATTTTCAACACGACCTTTTTGGGACCCCACTGGAGGAATTATGTAAATTTGGCCCAAAAGGCAATTTTGTGGTCACTTTACAAAATCACCTTTAGGGTGGTATTTGAAAATTTTCACCACCCTTATTCATGAGGTGGGGGTCATAAGAAGGCTATGGTGAAAATTTGGGGTCAAAATGTGTAAAAACATACGCTCATTACTTTGCTATTTTTACACATTTTGACCCCCAATTTTCAACATAGCCATTTTTTCACACCACCTCATGAACATGACAGTTGCCATTTTTAAAATCCTGGTCAAAATGTGTTTTTGCACCTGTGGCGCACAATGACATTTCGACGGAGATTTGAAAATTTATACCTACTAGGTTCATGAGGTGGGGGTAATAAGAAGGCTATGCTTAAAATTTGGTGTTCGAATATGGTAAAATGACCAAGTTAAGACTGAACAGTTCAATATTTTAACATTCACTCATAACTTCACTAATTTTCAATATTTTGATTCCAAACTTTCAGCACAGCCATTTTTCACACCACTTCATAAATGTGACAGATATAATTTTTTTAAATCCTGAATGAGACGTGTTTTTGCTTTTCTAGTGCAAAATGACATTTCTCCAAGATACTATAAATGCCACGTCATGTACAGTATATAAGGAGAGTCATAAAACAACTATCTTGAACATTTTGGGTCAAAAGTAAAAAATATATATGTCTATACATTTATTAAAAAACATTGTGTGTAGTGTAGTGACAGTCTTGACCCCATCAGGTATGCTTTGGTATCCCATCCTGCTGACCGGAGTTCAGGGAAGAGCTCAGTGACCCAACTGGATGGTGTGAGGGTGGGATGATGGCGCTGTTATGCGACCCCCCACCCACACCCAGCCATGGAATGAAAAATTCAGGGTTGCCCTCACAGGCCCAGGTACCATATAGTGAAGGAAACTCTTCTCTTGGCAATGGGCCCTGCACATCTGCATCTATGAGCGGCAGAGTCCCTTGTACATTGGCTGACAGATCAATTCATTGCCCAGTGCATCTATCTGGCCCACATGGAAGTATAGGGAACAGTTAGCCCTGCATTTCTGCAGCCCACCACACAACTCCATGATTTCTTGGCATCTGTTGCTGTACTTCCAGAGGCAGATGGAGTCTTCCTTTTTTTCCCTTGGGCCCTGCCCTCCCACATCTGTTCATACAGATCCCATAGGGAACAAGGGAATGAGGATATGAGTCCACTATCTCAAAAGGAAAGGAAATTATTTGCAAAAATCTGCATTAATGCACCCGTTAGGGTTCAACTTAATGCCACAAAAGTAGGGAAAAGTGGTATTAGGGTTTCAACCCCTACTCTCCAACCCCACTCCCTAAGCAGCAAAAGGAAAATAATATTAGGCTGGGCAATACAATCTTACAAAACAGTTTGTCTAACTACTGGAATGAATTACTGTATGACTTAAAAACAGTGCAAAACACTACCACTTTTAAAACGCTTTTGTTTAAATATCTCAAATCCGATTGTACATGTTTTAGATAACTGATTTACATGTTGTGTTGTATGTAAAGTCTGATTATTGAACTATGAAATTACTTTATGTGTAATACCACAGGTCTTTGTTGAAAATTGGGGTTATTCCCCAACAAATGAATCCTGTATAAAAATAAAATGTTATCAATCAATCAATCATTAGGCTTTTGGGTCTCCAGAGTCTTGGTGAGTCAGTGGCTGGGGTTGTCAACCCTAATGCGCACCCCATTCCCTGAACAAACAATGTCAGATGTGATCTCCTTTCTTCAAACAGTGCCCTGTGAACCCTGGATGCAGAAAAGTACTTCTTCAAGCAGGGCCCTGGGAGCCCAAGAAAGGTGAGCACCAAGGTGCATCCCATTCCTTCGACACAAAAGAAGCAATCCTGGGCACTCCAGGAAGCTTGGAGAGCTCTGTTGGTACCCCACCCATGCTCTAAACGTAGGTGGCTCCCTCTGCACATGCACCCACATGAACTTGTGACTCGGTAACAGGATCACCTGAAATAGGACAATCCTTTCTATGTACTGTTTCCTTATTTTTTTTTCCTGTCATATACCTCAGCACTGTATTTAAACCTGTAGCTATATCTTTACTGTCTTACGTCTTGCACAACTGCCTGTTGTACTGCACTTTACCTTGTATGATTATCTTGTAATGTATCTTTTATTTTATTTGCACTGTTCCTTATGTTATTCATCTTATGTAACCTGTTACTATATCTTACAGTCATATGAGTTGTACAACTGCCTGTAGTACTACACTTTACCTTGTATGCTTGTATGATCATCTTGTAATGTATCTGAACATGTATAATTATGTCTGTACTCCCTAACTCCCTCTCACCCTACCCCCAGGGCGCATCTTGAATCAAGCAGTAGTCTGCTCAGTATGTCTTCCTGGTTAAACCTTTAAATAAATAAATAAGGTCACCCCATACACATTTACCAAGCCTACTCTTAGGAGCTTTCTAACAGATGACATGGCACATAACGAATAAACTGGGCCATTCATTTTCACTTCAATACCCAGCCACCATGTGGGTCCTACAGAACACAGTCCCTCTGCACTTCTCTATCCCGATGCCCTTAGGGGCTTCCTAAATAAATACTGCCCCATAGAAATGAGGGACCCTAACAGAGTTCATCCCTCAGAGGCACCACACAATCAAGAGGATATGGAAGTCGGCCCCTCTGCAACGGACTCAAATGAATCGTTGAGCCACCCAGTAGACCCCAAGACCTGGTATCAACCTCCCAAGCCCTGCCAGAGACTGACTATATGCCCAAAACAAAAGAAAAAATCTTGATAAGTTTGTAGCTCCTGTAGCAATAGCCAGGGGGGAAGAACTCGAAGGTTCCTATGATGGTATGGGAGCCCTGCTAGCCAGAAACAGATTTGCTCCACTCCAGCAGAGGTCCTCAGCTGCAGAATGTGTGGCCCAAGCTACACCCCTACCTTCTGCTTAACAGACACCCAGACACACTGCTGAAGACTCCCTGGATCTGCCACATGTAGCTGCTGGTCTACAACCAGAATTATGGACCACTGTGTTCACCACAAGTATACCTCTTCCTAATTCAAGCTCCTCAGGCCCTGAGAAACAGGACCAATAGACCTCGGCTCATGTCCCTAGTACTCTGGCTTCTCTGTCACCTTTCTTTGATTGTGCCCAATAAGCATCCCATACCAAACAGACAGCAGGAAAGGAGGGGGAGAAAATGGGTGAACTGTTGCATGGTTCTCAGAGGCGGTCCTACCAAACCCCTATTTTTCCAGCACAGTAATATGACTATCCTCCACCCTTTCTCTCTTCTTTGGGACAGGTGTGGGCCCTCCCATATTCCACAATGAACATCTACCTCCCTGGTAAACCCCGCAAAAGTAGAGATTATCGGACCAGCGCTATGTAAGTAGCATAAATCTTTTGTGAATGCAGCGCCTGCTCATGCTTACTGTTAATGTTGGAACTTGTGTACGTTTGTTTGAGCTGGGGGCTTTTCTCCTCACACCTTCCTTGTTTTGTTTTTTTTATGAGGGTGTTGGGGGTGAAGCCCACCAACTAAAATAAACTACTAAAAAAATAACCCAAAGACTGATTTGAGAAAGTAGCGTAACTTGATTCTACGCTAATAGTGTAGGTCCATTGGTGATCCGATAAGCTCCACTATCTCTGGAAACCCTTTTTATGTTTGCTTGCACACGCAGTGCACAAGAAACATATTGAGGAGATCAGAGTATTGCAGAGGTATGGCAGTGTTTGACCAATCCACCGAACGCTTTCAGGGGTGTGTCCTTTGGCCACAAATCAACAGGGAAGCTGCCGATGATGGCAGTTTCAGACCGAGCGCCGGACTTGAAAGAAATCTGACGCTCCAGTTACGGACACTTTCAACATTACTGCGGCAGACCTCTTCTCCCACTTCCTGGCAACCAGGAACATTCCAGCCATGCACATCACAATGCACAGTAATGCGCATGGCTGGACTGAGCAACTCATTTGCTCAGTGTGCTTTTCCTGGTGAAATAAAAAATGAGCCGCGTGGCTTTGCATAACTGGCAGCTCCTGCCACCCATCACACACTCCCCCCAAAGCTGACATTGGGATGCCCAGTCCCCGTGTTGGCATGCCCCCCAAGCTATCTTTTGCCGACAATGGGGTGCCCAATCCCTTTGTCTGCATGCCCCCCCAACTATTGTGGCACACTGGGAGCCCACCCCAGTGTGCCAAAATAAACATTGTTATTCCAACACCAGGATGCCCACTCCTGGTGTCGGATTCACCCCACATGCCCCCTTTTTTCTAGCCGACCTCGGGGTGCCCAATCCCCGGGTTGAATTGATCCCCCCCGTCATCATCCCAGCGGCTCCCTCTCCCCATCCCGACCCTCCCACTTCGCACCCCACCTCCTCACACCCCCCTCACCCCATACTTACCTCTGTAGGTCTGGCACTGTGATCTTCTGTAGACCAGGAACACATCTGCACTCTTCAAAAGCCGACCGCAAACTGAAGGAAATCACGGTAAGCCCTATAACGGGAGTCAATGGTGGGGGGGGGGTTAACTTAGGTTGATATCTCAATCATTGTGTGGGAGTTTTGGCCCCAAATTTTCAACATGGGGTTCTTGGGACTCCACCTCATGACCACTGACACTGTCATTTCGTTTCTTAGTCCCGAAAGGTGATTTCGCGGTCGCTGTGCAGAATCACCTTTTGGGATTGATTAATGAAATGACAGTGCCACTGTTCATGAGATGGGGTCCCAAAAAGTGCATGTTGCAAGTTTGGAGAAAAAACTCCAAAAAGTAACCATATTATGAACGTACAATGCACAGTTTGTACGCATGCTCATACCTTCGCCAATTTTTAATATTTTCACCCCAAATTTCCAACATTGCCATTTTTTCACACCTCCTTATGAACAATATAGCCATCATATTTTGCATCCTGCCTGAAACATGTTTTTGCACTTGTGGCGCAGAATGGCGCAGTCGCTGTGTGAAATCAACTTTTGGGTCAGATTAATGAAATCACAGTGCCACTGTTCATGAAGGGAGGTCCCAAAAAGGCCATGTTGAAAATCTGGTGAATTTGGAGTGAAAATATCAACAAATGCTCGGGTTCTTAGGGTTTCCAACCTTAACACTCCTCCCTGTACAGACTGACAGGTGTCGGGGTCATTGACCATAATGCTCATGCCATTCCACCCCCACCCCCACCCCCACTCTGCAGCCACTGACAGGCATTGAGATGTGCCTTGGGGTCTTCAGCCCTAATGTTCACCCCAGTCTCTTATACTGCACCCATCTCAGCTTGTTTTCTTATGGAATGAGGTGAGCATAAGGGCCGAAGACCCCAAGGCACACCGTGACACCTGTCAGTGTCTGCAGGGTAGAGTGAGATGGAATGGCATGAGCGTTATGGCCGACGACCCAAAGGCACACCCCAACACCTATCAGTCTCTGCAGGGTGGGGGTGGGGGTTGGCATTAGTTCAATACTTCACTGCCATTCCTATTATGCATCTCTCCAACTCATGCAGTTCCGATGCCAATACCAGCAAGCAAACATTAGGCATTGACAAACGCTTGTTACCTTTGATTGGATGACGTCACACACTTGGTCATTCGGAACTTCAGGTCGTCCCCCCCTTTAAATGCAATGAATACCCCCTTCACAGTTGTTGCCCTCCACCAGGTTAGAACATTACTAGACTACACCCAGGTTGGCTCAACCTCACTGCTACTGTAACTGCCATTTTTTGCCACACAGTCATATTGCTTTTTACAGTGCCATTGTTTTGGACTGCAGGTCAGACCTGTCTGAATGCATAAACTTTTAGAAGGAGGAATTTGTCACTGTTTTTGGCTGTTCGAGGGAGAAGGTCCTGAACTTCTGGAGGGCAGATTTTATAAAGATTGGGTGAATGCCTCAGGGATGACCTGGCAGCAGGGGATGACCTGGGTAGGCTGGAGGAACAGTGGGTGATGCTAAAAGACAGTATAGTAAAGGCAACAAACCTCTGTGCCAAACATATGAGTAAAAGCACAAGGTAAAAGAGACCACTTTGGGTCTCGAAAGAGGCGGCTGAAAAAGTAAAGGCAAAATGGGTAGCATTCAGAAAGTATAAGGAGATGCAGGGGAAGGAGGATAGGGAGGTATATCAGGGGAAACAGAGGGAAGCAGGGAAAGTGGTAAGGAGTGCAAAGATGCAAACTGAAGAGGGAATAGCCCAGGAGGTAACGAAAGGGGACATGAAATTGTTTAGGTATGTAAGTGAAAAGAGGAAAAGAGGGGTGGGATTGTAAAGTTAAAAAGGGAAGAAGGGGCTGTGCAGAGGGGACCAGGAAAAGGTAGACATCCTGAACAAATACTTTTGTTCAGTGTTCACAGAGGAAGGAGAAGGGGAAGGGCCACAAAAAAGTAACATAAGCTTTGGAGGGAGGGAGGGAGGTAGACACTAGTCCTTTTAAGTAGGAGGGAGTCCTGGCAGGACTTGCTAGCCTGAAGGTGGAAAAAACAATGGGGACAGACAAGGTGCATCCAGAGGTATAGAGGGAGCTCAGGGAGGTACTAACTGCACCTCTGACAGTCCTGTTTAACAGCCCACTGGAAACAGTAGTGGTTCTGGAGGACTGTAGGAAGGTGGCTGTATTCCCACTACACTAAAGTGGTAGCAGGGAAGAGGTTCGCAATTATAGGCCAGTCAGCCTGACACTGGTGGTTGGAAAGTTAATGGAATCACAGGTGAAGGAAAGGATTGTGGAATATCATGAATCCAATGGGATACAAGACCCAAGGCAGCATGGGTTCACAGTGGAGAGGTCATGTCAAATGAATCTGACAGATTTATTTGGCTGAGCGACAAAGGCATTAGATCAGGGCAAAACAGCAGATGTGGCCAACCAAGATTTCAGTAAGGCATTTGTAACAGCTCCGCTGACTCACCTCGGCTGTTTCCCGGGCCCTCGAGTCTTTCCTGGACAAACCTTGAGGTGGCTGGCCTAGGTTCTCTGGCAAACAAGTGGTTCTGGAACAGTAAGTGCGCGCATAGTGCCTCCACCTGGGTTGGTGATAGGGAATACCTGCGGATAGATTGCAGGTTAACACCCCCCAGGATAATACTTAACTGCCCCTACCATACCTTCCCCACACAATAAAAACTCACCCTTCTTACAATGAGTCACAGTACCAGAATATAACATTAACAATTAACAGTTTTTTATTTTGAGGGAAAAGGGAGAAAAATAACACAACATTAACAACTGATACAATACTTTTACCCCTCACAATCCTTACCTCCCACCTGTGGGTGCACTTGGCTTCCCAAATAGCAATTGACCTAATGTCTATAAAGTCCCTTGGGTGAGTGCCACATTGCTGTGAAGAAGTTGCTGGGGCTCTTTTGTTGGAGCCCATCAAATTTTAAACTGTAGTGACCGATACAAAACTTTAACTTACTGCCTGGGTGCAGGTGTAATCTTGGCACAGTACTGCCCAGGACTTAACCACCTTAATTCTGACTAGATAGCTAGCTAGATTTCTATGTTGCATTCTGGAGACCACATCTCTGGAGGGGGATATACAGAGTGGAGGCAGTCCGGAGGAGGAAAAGGAGCAGGGAAATCCTAGCCCCCCCCAAAAAAATAAAAGGAACAGGGAAATCCTAGCCCCCCCCAAAAAAAAATCAGGGTAGTTAGTGAGGTAAACACCAAGTTAGAGAAGTTGATAGGGAGAAAGGCAGGGGTAAATGGAGAAAAAAGCAAAGGCAGTAAGGACAGGGATGGGGCAAAAAGGGGCAAGGCCATCAAAAAATGGAGGGTAATGTGTACCAATGCTCATAGTCTAGGTAACTAGTTCCCTGAACTGGTGGCTTTGATGGAAGAGGGATGCCTGGATATCGTAGCAGTCACAGAAACATGGTACACAGAGAACCATGGCTGGGATGTCAACATGTCAGGGTACACAATCTACAGGAGGTACAGGAAGGGTAGAAGAGGAGGAGGAATAGCTCTTTATGTAAGGGAAGGGATCAAAGCAATGGAACAAAAGGGTAAACAGGGAGGAGAGGAGGCACTGGGGGTCACCTTGGAAACCGGAAATTACACCACAATCCGCACGGGAGTTGTATACAAACCCCCATCTCAGGAGAAGGAAATGGACAAGGAAATGATAGAAGGCATCCTTAGGATGGCAGAAAAAGGGGAGATTTTGTTGATGGGAGACCTGAACATGCCAGATGTTAACTGGAGCACTTTTGCTGCAATGACATCCAAGAGCAGGATCATTCTTGATGCCCTACAGAGGGCATGCTTCAGACAGCTAGTGTTGGAACCCACTCAGAAGAGAGCAATCTTAGACCTGGTACTCTCAAACAGGGATGGGGAGAGGATCTCAGATCTAGAAGTGGGTAGCCATCTGGGAATATGTGACCACCAAGCAGTGTGGTTCACGATAAACACAGCAGCAGAGTCAATCCATACAAAAGTGAAGGACTGGACTTTAGGAGGACTGACTTTGTCAAAATGGAAGATTGCCTCAGAAAAGCACTAGCAAATAAGCAAGAGGGAGGGGTGGAGGAGCAATGGGGAAACATCAAAACTGCCATCACAGAGGCAACAAGCCTTTGTGTGAAGCAAATAAATCAAAATGAAAGAAAAAAGCCACTATGGTTCTCAAAGAGGTGGCGGGAAGGTTGGGAGAAAAGATGGCATTTAGGATAGCCAACTCAGTTGGGGGATAAAATCTTTTATAGGTACATTAGGGAGCAAAGAAAGACCAAGGGAGGGATCGTGAGGTTTAATAAAGAGGAGGGTGGATGGGCAGGGAGGGACAGTGAAAAGGCAGGGATACTGAAAGAATACTTCTGCTCAATATTCACAAAAGAAGAGGAGGGGGAGGTACCTAATCCAATCAATAGAAGCACTCTGGATAGGGGGTGTCAATACCAGTCCTTTCACAGAAGAAAAGTTCTGAAAAAACTCCTAAAACTGAAGGTGGACAAGGCAATGGGGCCTGACGGGATTCACCCCAGAATTCTAAAAGAACTAAGGGGAGAAGTAGTGACACCACTGACTATTCTTTTTAACAAATCATGGGAGGATGGTGTGGTATCTAAGGACTGGAGGAGGGTGGATGTGATTCCCCTTCACAAAAATGGGAGCAAAGCAGAGGCAGGAAACTATAGACCTGTTAGCTTGACCTCAGTGGTAGGGAAAATGATGGGATCACTTCGAAAGAAATAATTTTTGAGTACCTAGAGGCCAGCAGGGCACAGGACCCAAGGCAGCATGGATTCACAGCGGGAAGGTCATGTCAGATGAATCTGATAGATTTCTTTGACTGGGTGATCAAAGTAGTAGACCAGGGAGGGGCTGTGGACATGGCGTACCTAGACTTTAGCAAGGCATTTGACACAGTCCCACACAAAAGATTAATATACAAATTAGCCAGCCTGGGAGTGGGTCCTAGGGTGGTCACCTGGGTAAAAAATTGGCTGGACAATAGGACACAGAGTGCAATAGTAAATGGAGTCCACTCCGAAGAAAGGGGGGTTACTAGTGGGGTACTGCAGGGTTCAGTACTGGGTCAGGTCCTTTTTAATGTCTTTATAAGTGACATTGCAGAGGGACTGGAAGAAAAAGTATGCCTCTTTGCAGACAACACAAAGATCTGCAATAGGGTTGATACACGGGGAAGGGGGTGTGGGCAGGATGAGAAGGGACTTGGCAAGGTTGGAGGAATGGTCAAAAGTCTGACAGCTTAGATTCAAGTAATGCACCTGGGAAACAAAAACCCAGGGGAAGAGTACACAGTGGGGGTATTAACAGCAACAAAAATGGAAAGGGACCTGCTGTTATTCATATCAGATGACCTAAAGGTAAGCAAGCAATGTGAGAAGGTAGTAAGAATGGCTGGGGGATACTGAGATGTATAGGGAGAGGCATCACCAGTAGAAAACAGGAAGTTGTTATCCCTCTGTACAGACAATTGGTGAGACCCCATCTAGAGTACTGCGTGCAGTTCTGGAGACCCCATCTCCACAAGGACAGAGACAGAATGGAGGCAGGCCAGAGGAGGGCAACTAAAATGGTGAAGGGTTTGCAACAGAAGCCATATGAAGAGAGACTAATGGAGCTTAATATGCATATCCTCGAGGAAAGGAGGGAGAGGGGGGACATGATCGAAACTTTCAAGTACCTCAAGGGAATCAACAAAGTCCATGAGGGTAGCACCTTTCAGAAAAAGAGATGTGCAAAAACAAGGGGACACAATTTGAAGACATGGGGGGGGGAACGGATCAGGGGCAATGTGAGGAAGTATTTTTTCACAGAGAGGGTGGTGGACGCATGGAATGGCCTTCCTGAGGAGGTCATGGGGTCAAAAACTGTGGGGGAATTCAAGAATACATGGGACAGACATAGGGCAATTCTGGTGGGGGGCAGGAAGACG
The DNA here is from genome assembly GCA_016271365.2 of Neoceratodus forsteri. Taxonomy (NCBI): domain Eukaryota; kingdom Metazoa; phylum Chordata; order Ceratodontiformes; family Ceratodontidae; genus Neoceratodus; species Neoceratodus forsteri. The sequence continues at coordinate 560,564,106 of CM028129.1, read as the reverse complement.
TAGGCTGTTGATTAACTAGGGTCTGATGCTTATCCAATAGGTAGGGAAATTGGCAGACTAGGCGGGCCAAGCATTCCTTATCTGCCATCAAAGTCTACGTTTCTATGATTCTATGTAACTAAAATGGTGCAAGGTCTGCATCAAAAGCCCTACAAGGGGAGACAAGGGCCTCAGTATGCACACACTGGAAGGGAGGCATGGGGGGGGTATTATAGAGGCCTTTAAATACCTCATGGGGGTAAATAGGGTACAGGATGGAAGTATTATTCAGAGAAAAGGGTACTCAAGAATAATGGGACATGCTGTGAAGCTGGGGGGGAGTAAATTCAGGAGAGATGTGAGGAAGTACTTCTTCACAGAAAGAGTGGTGGATTCCTGGAACAGCCTTCCAGTGGAGGTGGTGGGGGTGAAAACAGTGGTAGGATTCAAGAATGCAAGGGATAGGCACAAGAGAATCATAGTGGAAAAGAAGAGGGAAGGAAGAAAGAGCTGTAGATCAAGTACGGTCTGCTGTAATAATGTAGGTAGGGAAAAATGGGCAGACTGGGTGGGCCAAGTGGTCCTTTCCTGTCATGAAATCCTATGTTTCTATGTTTCTTAACAGAATTGTCCTTCCCAGTGCAGAAAGAGCCACACTATAGCTGATTGGACAGCTGCATGACGTTAATGACTCCACCATGATACAGTGCTGGGCTTTTTGAGACTCAAGGTTGGACCCTCTCTGAAAACCTGTATGCAGACTCTGTTGTCCATAGTTACATATGGCTTAGCTCTGCATGAACGCTGCTCCAGTGCCTTGCTCCTTTTGCATCTCATGAGCTGTGTACAGAGCAGCTTGCATCGTGGACTGCCAGGACTCTTTTGCAGCTCCACAAAGGAGTAAATATCCTTTTGCTTGTAGTGGGAAATGTGTAAATGTGTGTGTGTGTGTTTGTTTGTGTTTATGTTTGTGTTTGTGTGTAGCATGGGGTGTGTGGTTTTTGTACATGATACTACCATAGAAACATAGAAAGGTAATGGCAGAAGGAGACCAAATGTCCATCTAGTCTGCCCATTTGTTGCATGAACCCCTGTTTTTATTTATTTAATTTATTTAAACAGACTTTAGGATTACAACCTTTGAGTCAGGGACTCATTTACAAAGACTCTGCATCAGAAAAAACAAACATAAACACTTAATACACATAGACATAGAATGGCAGCTAAAGGTTACAGTTTTTTTAGTTATATAATATTGCAGAATCAAGATTAGCTATACAATGCACTGAACATGTTACCGAGAGCTGTATTTTACAGTTTACAAGAGAACAATAAGTTTGCTGATAGAGGGAGGGAGTAACAGGTTAGATATTTACAGCGAAGTAGAGAATTAGACAGATATCTTGTGACTGTAGCCAAAGGAGGCATTGTTACTAGATGATGTTTGGTAGCCCTATCGGTAGGAGCTCAGTGGCGGGGTGGACCATGCCTACTAGCATTGAACTCTTACTCAAGATGAGTCCCTACCCTCTAACCTGTGTTGCATGTATGTCCTGTCTCAACCAAGTTTGAAGGAGGTGTTTGCTTTGGCCTCCATCACCTCAGCAAGTAAACTATTCCAAGGTGCCACCACCCTCTCAGAGAAAAAGAACTTCCTGACATCACGTCTGAACCTCCCCCCTTTGAGTTTCCAGTTGTGCCCTCTAGTATTAGAGTTGTGTGACCTAGTAAGCAGTTCTGAGTATGGCACTTTGTTGACGTCTTTCAGTTACTTAAATGTCTCAAACATGTCCTCCCTCTCTCATCTGACCTCCAGCAAGAATAACTTCAGCTCTTTCAGGCGTTCCTTGTATGGCAGGTCATGTAGTCCTGTTATCATCTTATTGCCCTTCTCTGGACTGTCTCCAGTCTGTTGATGTCCTTCTTTAGGTGGGGGCTCCAAAACTAGACGCAGTACTCCAGCTGAGGTCTCACCAGGGGTCTGTAAAGAGGCAGTATAATGTTTCTGTTTCTGCTGTCAAAGCTTCTGCTGATGCACCCCAACATTCTGTCGGCCTTGCTACATGCAGAGTTACACTGATTGGTTGTTTTAAGTGACTCATGAATTAACACTCCTAGGTACTTTTCCTCTGATGAGGTATTAAGTTGCACCCCATTCAACCAATATTCTGTTCTAGGGTTGTTTTTGCCCAAATGGATCACTTTACGTTTCTTTGCATTAAAGCCGAGTTGCCATTGGTTGAACTATGTCTCACTTTTTCAAAGGTCAGCTTGAAGTTTGTTGATGGATTCTGCAGTATCTACCCTTCCTCGCAATTTAGTGTCTTCAGCAAACTGCGCTAATCTGCCATTTATGTCTTTACCTATGTCATTAATGAAGATGTTGAAAAGATGCTCATTCACCATCCCCCTCTGCTCAACCTCTGCTGGCCAATCTGCCTTTTCCTATCGCTGTCCCAAACTTTGGAATGCCCTCCCCTCAAATATCCATCATGCATCATCTCCTAATGATGTCTTTTCCCTACTACATGTTTATACGGCCCACTCCTGCTCCTGCCAAACCCATTGACCCTAGCCAAGGCTCAGTCCCACCACCTGACCGTTGGTTCTTCCCTAACCCCCCCATGCCTCACAGAGGCCCTGCCGAACATAGCATTTCTTTGTCTCCTAAATGAACACTAGGTCTACACTCCCTGCTGTCTCACATACACTGGTATCCTCGGGATCCTGATTAAATCCTGTATTGTATCAATTGTCCACTGTGCCAGGATATTGTACTTTTCAACTAACAATGCAATGTCTGTAACTGCTAATATTTCTTATGACCAGCCACTTTCTACCTATGCTATAACTGTATTGCTGCTCCTATCATACCCATTTGTATCCTGCATTTTGTCTTGTCAACCACCTAACCTGTGAATTGTTGAACTATTTTATGTATTTTTGCACTGCACTTGTACCTCCACTTCCCCTTCCCCAAGGACGAATCTGGAAATGAGCAATCTGCTCAGTGTACTTTCCTTGTGAAAAAAATAAATAAATAACTATATGAAAAAGCACAGGACTGAGGACAGAGCCCTGGGGAACCCCACTTATAACATCTCCCTTCCTTGAACCCAATCCATTGATTACCACCCTTTGGCTTCTACCTTGGAGCTATGTTTTTTATTTAGTTGATAAACTGGTCTGAAATACCAGTGTCTTTGAGTTTAGGTAGTAGACGCTTATGTGGAACGGAGTCGAAGGCTTTATTAATGTCAAAAAAAAAAATAGGTCCACTGGGTGTCCTATGTCTAATTTGGTGGTTACCCAATCAAAGAATGATATGAGATTCATCAGGCATGATCTTCCCTCCATGATTCCACGTTGATTGGGGTCTTGGAGGTTATTCTTGCCCAGATAATCAACTATGTCTTGTTTAATCAGTGTTTCCATCAGTTTGCACACCACTGAGGTCAGACTAATGGGCCTGTAGTTTTCAGGCTCCTCTTTGCTACCATTCTTATGCAGAGGGATCACGGTGGCATTTTTCCAGTCCTCCAGCACTACCCCAGTCTGGAGGGAGAGGTTGAATAGTCTGGACAATGGTTCTGCTAGTTCCTTGGCTAGTTCTTTTAGGACCCTAGGGTGACTGCCATCTGGGCCAGGTGATTTATCTTGATTTGGACTTTTGAGGTCTTCCATGACTCTTTTGATGGTGAAAGACTGAATTCCTATAATTTCAGGTTTGCTCAAAATGCCACTTACTGGCATGGGCCCATCCCATTCCCTGGTAAAGACTGAGCAAAATAATTTGTTGAGAATTTCCACCTTTTGCATATCATCTTTGACTATTGTCTCACCGTCCTTTAGTTTCACCACCCCTTGAGAAGTCTTCCTTTTTTCCCAGATACAGTATATCTAAAAAACTGCTTGCTCCCGTTACTGATGTTGTCAGCTATGCTAAGCTCTGCGCTTGCCTTGGTTTCTCTTATGGCACTTTTGGCTTTTTTGCTTAATTCCAGATATTCTTCCCAGGAAGTATCGGTAGGTTTTGTTTTATGGTTGAGAAAGGCTCTGCACTTGTCTCTAATAGCTGCCTTGACTTCCATGTTGACCCATATAGGGTTTTTACGCTTGTTCTTTTTGGTTGTTGTCTTTGCAAAGGTGGTTGTGCCATCCGTGATAGTTTGTTTGATTACCATCCAGAGGTCGATGATATTGGAAAATTGCATAATAGCCTCTAGTCTCTTGACAGTGAATTATCTCATCTCAGCGAAGTGTGTCCCTTTGAAACTGATTGCTGATGCCCGAGATTGGGAATAAGAAGCTCCAAGGCATACAGTGAGCCATACAATGTTGTGGTCACTGTTTGCTAGGGGTTCCCTCACAGATGGAGTGTCCAGTAGGTCAGAATTAGTAAGGACTGCATCTAGTATTGTGTTAACCCTACTGGCTCACCTACTAACTGTACAAGTTGGCAGTCCTGTATAGCGTCTAATATGTTTCAGTTCCTGGAAAATTTGACTGCAGGGACAGACCAATCAACGTCTGGCATATTTAGGTCCCCTACTATTATAGTGTCTCCCTTGAAAGTGACCCCCTTGATTTCTTTAATCAGTTGGTTGTCCAAGGCTTCAGAGTGATTGGGTGGTACCATAGCGATACCATAAGTCTAGTTACAGCTATTATGATCCCCACTTGCATTCCTATATTCTGATAGCCACCCTCAAAACTCCAGCTGGAAGCTTATAAGTGATTGGGATGTTCAGGTGACACCCCTCAGGGGACTCTCCACTGAACATTGAAGGGTATATCTCTACATGTACTTGGCAAGGAGTTAGCAATCCCAGATGTCTATCCAAGAGATCAAGCTCCTGGCAGCAGACGCAGCTCGTTTTCAGAAAGATTGGGTTGGACAAGTGCTGCATTCTGCTGTCCCAATTATGAAAAAATGGGTAGCCAGTCTCCTGCATAAAAAATTAAACTAGTACCCACATCAGGTAGAACGAGATTCTCTGGGGCATTGGATTATGTCATTTGTTGACACACCCATAGGGCTACTTCTCCTAGTCAACATATATGCCCCTAATATGGATGATTTAGCTTTTTTCATAACCTTAGTCACTGCGTGACACAAATAGCCTCTTGCCTCATGACCATCTTGATGGGCAGAGATTTCAACATCAGTATGGCCCCAAGCTGGACAGAAGTGGTCTGGGTGCTGAAAGGGGCACAAGCCCTGTCCCCCTGTCCCTTCTAATGAAAGGGGAAAAAAACAAGAGTTCCAGCTCCCAGAAAGGACACTGACTCTGTGCACAGGCCTCAAACAGGAAAACACTATGTGGGCAAAACAGGAGACTCCACCCTCCAACTCCTTCAGGTGAACCTTACAGTAGAGAATGTGTGATTCACTTCATGTATTCCAATAATGTAATCAGAGCATCAAATGATTGGTTACAGCACTCAAAAAGAACTAAGCTAACACCAGATCAAGGTTTTTGAAGAAGGCTGAAAACAGCTCAACATTTACTTGGTGCAAAATAAATCAAATAAAACAACAGTTTTTACATGTGACATGTACTGTTTGGACAATGAGATAAATGAAAACCTGCCAGTTCACATTTGTGGTCTGTTCCTTTAAATATGTAGTTCATCAGTAGTGAGGCCAGCATAGAACACATTAACAAAACCAAGATGAGCATTAATAAATAACCATGCCAGAATCAGCCAAAAAGGACAAGTTGGTGACATCCATTCAGATGTGTGTGTGGGGGGATGGACTCTCACACTAACAAGGTGTATCTGTTCAAAGCTGCTGAAATAAAACAGGGAATATCACCACAAAACACAACTCAGGTTGCTGCTGATACTAATAACTTTTAAAGCCTACAGAAAGGGTCATGCCACACAGAAATCATGCTGAAATGGCTTGCAAGGGAAAGGGTATAAAGATCTTCGTCCCCCCCAGCTGGATTTCATCAACTTGCTTTTTTCGACTGATTCTGGCATGGTTATTAATGCTCTGTCTTGTTTTGTCAACATGTTCTATGCTTTATGAAGCTACATTCAGATATGTATTTACGAATGTTACAGCTTAAGTCATTTTGAATTGCTATTTTGCACAGTCTAGTGATCTGAACTAACTACATTTCACTGACCTACCAGCCAGTATAGTGTTATGCTTGTGCAACCGTGTTAGTTTGGTTTTGGCCATTTGCACTCTCTATTCCAGAGGAATTACCACCCTGTAGGGGTATGACAGCAAGGAACTCTCGGAGAGGGTTCCACCCCTATAGGTACCATGGGACGGTTCCTGTGGCTAAAGGTACTTTAGGAATCCCCCCAAGGAGAGAGTGCTGTTGCTGGAGGAGGAGGGGAGGATGGTTGGGCAAAGAAAAAATGCTTCACCGTGAGGCTTAGAGGAACAGCTTATATAACTCAGGAAGTGGGAGTGGCTGGCTGCTTGGCCACTGAACTCCAGGCATAGCTTTACATTTCACTGACCTATGCAGCCAGTATAGTGTTATGCTTGTGCAACTGTGTTAGTTTGGTTTTGGCCATTCACACTCTCTATTCCAGAGGAATTACCACCCTGTAGGAGTACGACAGCAAGGAACTCTCGGAGTGGGTTCCACCCCTAGAGGTGCCACTTCACAGTTCCCGTGGCTAAAGGTACCTTAGGAATCACCCCGAAAAAATGTAGTATCAGCTTCAAAAAGGAGGAAACACAAAGCATTATGCAAGCAGTAACAGTGATGTAGAAGCAGTAACTGTAACGCAGTATTAGAGAAGCATAGGCAGTTTGATAATGCAATGATATGCATAGTTGTCGTAGTAACTGCCCAAGCTTGCATAGCACGATACTGATGGCTTGCTTTGAGAGTAGGGGATCCCCTAAGGAGAGAGGGAATGGCAGGACATCCTCCACCTCCATTCAACAATGGAACCTACCTAAAGAAACTACGGAAAACAACTATGCTAACTGAGAGTTATGACTGAGGCAACGGAGGAGAGAAAAAAACCCTTATGAGGAGGAAATCTCTGGGGATCCAAGGCCTAGGTCGCCTTCCCTCCAGGCATGGAAAAATTTATTTAGTGATGGCTCTGCAGCTGCAATTTGGAAAATCCAATTAAAGGGAGGTGGAAAATATTCCAATTTGGAGGAAGGCTCTCACTTAAAACCTCTAGCGGGAACGCCGTGGAAGGTTGCGAGAAAACTGCAACAATATGTGCATCCAAGGTGCAGGAGGAGAGCAACAACTGCTGAGGCACTCACCTGGCCTACCCACCCTAAATCAACCAGGTAAACCAGAGGCAGTCATGGGGAGAATGCGGTGAAGGTGCTTTGCTAGGGAAACCACTAAAGTCAATGGCCAACCGTTATAGTGGAATACTAGAGCCAAAGGAGATAGTCGTAACCACCCTTCACCACTAGTCTTAAATTCTACACCAGCAGCTGCTGTCGTGTAGCAGGCAGCTAATGCCAAGCCCAGGGAGAGGACATTCTCAGCTATGGGCCAGGTGACAAGGACCCCGCCCCAAGCTGGACACGCTCAATGATGCTGACTGAATGCAGAGTGAAACCATTGGCTGCAGGAACCCTGCACCAGAATAGAATGGCTGGCATGCCCCAGAATTAATTGAGAGCTGAAGGCAGGTCAGCTGAATGAGCATGGCATGCTGAGATCCTAATGAGCATTAAGTGCTGAGACCTTGCAAGGTCAAATGCATATTGAGTGCATTAGAATCCCAGGCCGAAGCTGAGGGGATGGCAGTAGGCATGAAGCAATGGTTTGCGTAAGCAAGGAGCAACGGTTGTGTAAGCAAGTGTGGACCTGATAGGTCAGTAAGCAATAGTAGTAAAAGGTGGACCTGCATAACAACTGTATAGCAAGTAAACAGCACTAAATTAGGGGCAAGCCAGACAGACATGAATAGCCAAATCAAGGTGACAAACTCTGAGGATTTTTGACGGTGAAGAAAGGATTTAGAATAGAATTAATTAACCACATAGGTCACGACCCCCCAAACAACTCCCAGTCCCCACCATAGGACAAACAAGGAAGCAATGAAAGGCCGAGAACCACATGCAAATATAAAAGCTAATTTAATAGCCTCAGCAGGAGCTTCAGCTAACCTCAGAGTAAACAAGGTACAATAGGAATGGGAGTAAACGATGCAGCTGCAGGAAGCAAGTAGGCCTGTAAAGCAGTAGTAAAGAAATGAGTACACTGAGTTGTAAGTGCAAATAAAAGAGGTATAATGCTCTTAAGCATTGTCAAAGGCAGTGCAATGAGACTGCAGCAATGATGTGAGTAGAACAAGCATGAGTAAGCTGTATAGCTAGGTTCAAGTAAATCTGAGTCAGGTGAAAGTAATAAAATATGCCACATGGACCAGCTATAGTGAACTGAAACACACAGATCAGGTTTGCAGTTGAAATGCAAGTAATTTGAGAGTTATGAGTAACTGAAAGGTAGCAGTATGAGCTCTGAATGGCAGTATGCTAGGAGCCTAAAAAATCCCCCCCCCAAAAAAAGGGAAGGAAGCAAACACAGCTGAAGGCAAAATACAAACCAAAGCAGGAAAACAAACACAGAAGCCCTGCAGAAACAAGCGGGGGTGCCCAGCCAGGGAGGCCCAACCAGCTCAGGGAACAAACTGGCAAAGTCTTTGGCTGCAAAAAAAAAATGCTCCACAGTGAGGCTTAGAGGAATTGTTTATATAGCTCAGGAAGCGGGAGTGGCTTGCTGGTTGGCCACTGAACTCCAGGCATAGCCTTACATTTATAACACTTTGCACTCAGCACTTTAAAGACAGCACTTTATGGAATGCTTTCCTTGTTTAACGGTATTATCTACAAATTTTTTTTATTAGTTATTTGAACTTCATTGTGGATATTCTGTATGCTCATGCGGCTGGCCTCACTACTGATGAACCACTTATTTAAAAGGACAGACAATAACTGTGGACTGGCAGGTTTTCATTCATCTCATTGTCAAGACAGTTTAAGTCATACTGTATGTAAGAATTCTTGTTTTATTGGATTAATTTTGCACCAAATAAATGTTGAGCTGTTTTCAGTCTTCAGAAACCTTGGATCTGGTGTGGGCCTATTCTTTTGAGTGCTGCAACTAATCATTTGATGCTCTGATTATCTTGTTTCAATATATGAAGCAAATCATGCATTCTCTGATGCTAGGCTCACCTTCAGGAGCTGGAGGGTGGAATCTCCTTCTAATGAAAGATCACACCCTCTCTGTAATCTGATGGTTGCTACACCCCAGAGATAGGGATTATACCTACCACTCACTTGTTCATGGCACATATGGCTGCTTGGACATGTGACTGATGTCAGCATCCCTTACAACTAGGGTGGTAGACTCCACTACCTACACCCTGATGATCTCTGACCATGCTCAGGTACAAGTCCATTTCATTTGGGGTCCCTTATCCCCTAGATCATCCTTCTGGCACATGGACCATCTCTGATTAAGAGATCCTGAGTTCTCCCAGTGGATACATAAGGAGACAGCCAAATATATTACTGATAATGATACAGGGCATACCTTGGCTGGCATGGTCTGGGAAGCATACAAGGCCACCATTAGAGGAAAATTATAAGGTACAGTATGCTGTGCATTGTAGGTGACTGTGCAAAAAGCAGCTTGCAGATTTGGAAAAAAACCTCACCATGCAGGAAGCTGCATACAAAGCCCTGCAACACCCAGACCCTTCATTTGACCTGCACAGGACCATTGGCCATTTGAGGCTAAAAATAAATACACTTGTCTCCCACAAGGCAGAGATTGCTATCATCCACCTGAGGCACAGATACTAGGAAGTAGAGAAAGCAGTGGAAAAATCCTGGCTGACTGCCTTCACAAACAGCAGGCAGACAGGCATATTTCAAGACTCAAACACCAGGCTGGCCACATAAAAACCTCCTCTGAGGAAGTGAATGCCATCATGAACAATTTTACACCTCCCTATATTCTTCCCTGGATCCACCAGGATAAATAGCCATTACATCCTTTCTCGCCTCTCTTACTCTCCCCTAGTTTACACCAGCAAACAGCTGTCCTTGATCAACCCCTAACAGAACTGGAAATCAGCAGACACTCCAGTCTCTCAACTCAGGAAGAGCCCCAGGGGTGATGGCTTCTCAGCAGAATTATTCAGACCAGTAGTTCATTTGATAGGCCCCTCCTGTGTAAAGGGTTCCAGGAATCAGAGTCCTCTGGCTCTCTACCCCAACCTTACGGGAAGCCACTATCATGGTCCTCCCCAAAAAAGATAAGGAGACAAACCTACCAGCCAGCTACTACCCAATGTCACTCATCAATGTAGATAGCAAGATTTATGCCAAAGCACAGGTCATAAGATTAGAACCCCTCATGCCACTTCTAAGCCATCCCTCCCACATTGGGTTCATGAAAGGCTACCTTAGCTCTGACTGTATTTGCTCCCTAGGCAAGGCAATGTTATTTCTATAGTACCCCTTTCCAAAGACTCAGTGCTCTATACAATAAATACAATAAAAACTTCATAACAGTTAGTATAGCAACAGGCAGTTAGCAATTAAATAATAAATATCAGCAGTAATTTAAAAAGTCAAGGAAAGGCTTCAGCAAAAAAAAAATCATGTTTAGATTAGTCTTAAAGGTCCCTACCATGCAGGTAGATCTGACGTGTTGTGGCAAAGCATTCTACAAAGAAGGTGCCACAACACAAAATGCTCTGTCCCCATATTGTTGCTGCCTAGGTACATGGACAGATAGCAAGCCCACATCGGAAGAGCAGAGGGAGTGAGTTGGGTGGTAAAGAACTAGGAGATCTTTTAAGTAGCCTGGTTCCAAACCATGAAGGGCCTTGAATTTTGTCAAGCATATCTTGAAGGTTATGTGCTACCGCACAGGCAGCCAGTACAGTGCACGCACAACTGGGGTAATGTGATCCCTATGAATGGAGCCCACAGTCAGCTGGGCTGTAGCATTTTGGACTAGCTGCAGTTGTCACAACAAACCTCCAGATAATCTAAGTTATAAAGCGTTGCAACAGTCGAGCCTAGAGGTGACAAAGGCATGAACAATCATCACCAGGTCAGCAAGAGCTAGATGAGGCTTAATTCTTGTGAAGTTACAGAGATGGTAAAAGTCAGCCTGGACCGCAGTCAACACCTGTTGACCAAGTGTCAACCTGCAGTCCAGAATGACCCCAAGATTCTTAACTGCATCTACAGCTCTGAGGTAGACTGCCCATTGAAGGAGTCAAGTCCACTCATCATCGCTGGGCCCTGCCTACCCAGCTCTACAATCACAACATCTGTCTTACACAGGTTAAGACATATGCAGTTAGATGACATTTAGTCATTTATTTCAGTTAAGTACTTCTCCAGCACAGAAACTGCATCATGCCCACCAGACAGGTAAAGCTGAATATCATCTGCATAGCAGTGAAACTTAGCACCATGCAGTCTAATAATCTCACCCAATGGCAACATATACCCTGAAAATAATATGAGAGCAAGGATTGAGCCTTGAGGAACTCCACAACAGAGTGCTGAGGCCCTGGAAAGTAAACTTCCCAGGGCCACCCACTGCATCCTTCTGGTTATGCAGAACTCAAACCAGCTCAGTACAGTGAAGGAGAGTCCCACATAGTCCCTCAGATGATCCAAAAGTACACCACAGTCAACAGAGTTGAATGCCAACAAGAGATCTAACAGGACCAAGATGGTACAAAGTCCCCGATCCCTTGCCATGAGAAGATCATTCGTCACTCTGATGAGGGCAGTCTGCATGGTTGGTAAATCTGAAAACCCGACTGGAGAGTTTAATATATGTAAAACTTCTCAAGGCTTTCCACATGTTACTCAGACACCACCTTCTCAATAATCTTTCCCAAAAAGGGGAGATTAGAGACAGGTTTGTAATTCCCCATCACATCAGGTCCAAGGAAGATTTTTAAGAAGGGGTCTCAACATTGCCCATTTAAGAGCAGACAGGAAAACACCCTCCCTCAAGGAACACCCTATGATCTAGGAAATAGCTGAACCAAAAACCTTCCAGCACTCTAAAAGTAGCCAGGAAGGACCAGGATCCAGCAAACAGTTGCTGGGACACAAACCTGAAATCAAACTGAGCACCTCTTCCTCCAAAACTGGTTGAAACTCTCCCCAGGCAGGCAGATCAACAGTGCTGCCCAGGCCATGACCATCAGTGGCCCATGACATACTGCTTGAGCAGATACCTGATTTAATGGAGGGCACCTTGTCAGCAAAGAAATCTCCACAGTAATTTCATTTTTCAGCAGAAAATACTCAAGAGGACCCCAGATAGGATGGGTTAAATAACCAGTCCATGGTGTGAAAGAGTTGAGCCAGACAATTTCTACCTGAAGCAATCGTCCATGATAGGAACTCTTTTTTTCAGGACAATTGCTTGTTGATACTCACTGTAGTGCCAATTTCTCATCCACAGACCAGGGCCTACACTAAGAATGCTCCAAACTCCGTTCCTTAGTCATCAACCAGCGCAGCTCATCACAGTACCAAAGACAGTTGCATCAGGAGATCAAGGGATAGGGGAAAGGGTGAAAGGGGAAATTGTTTAACCAGGAAAGGCACACTAAGCTGAAGCTTGTTTCAAGGTGTGACCTGAGAGCACAAGGAAGTTAAGTGACTTGCTCAGGGTCACACAGTTAGTAAGTGGGGGCTGCGGGATTCAAACCCTGGTCTCCAGGTTTGCAGCTCAGAGCCCTAAACCACTGCACCATACTGCCTCCTTGAGAACATGGTAAGGTGCTAAGGAATCCAAGGCAGATGCAAGAGCACCATTATAGTGTTCCATGGCATTCTTGAACCCTGCACACAAGTGAACATCACGCCATAGATGTCCAGTACCTCCAGGAGTTTGCGAGACTCCAAATTATATTTTGAATGGTACCAGATGGCCTCCACAGGGGGGGAATAAAAAAAAACAGGGGACCTTGCAGAGGAACGACACAGTGTGATGATCTGACCAAAAGACTGGATCACCCTTGACTGCACTTAATGTCAAGACCCGATGAGAAGATCAGGTCCAAGATATAACCCCGCTGATATGTACCAGAGGCAACAGCCTGTGTTAACCCCAGTGAATTCATTAACTGGAGAAACTATTGACCAAGGGGCAAAGTCTCATCGTGGACCCATGTGTTGAATAGTCTGTCATTTCACTCTCCCCTAGTAAAACTCTGTTCCCATGATTTTCATGATTTTTGGAAGTATTTATTTTCACAATTAAGTTATTCTCAGAGAAGCCAAGGAAACCTAAAGTCAGTGTTCTAGTTAATGACGGATAACAGATATGCGGCAGTAACTTTAATCTTTGTCTGAAACAGTACAGACTTAATTGTGAGAGTAAACACTTCCAAAGGTCATGAAAATCATGGGAACAGAGTACCATTAGGGGAAAATGACATGAAAAATTACCACTAGAACAAAGAGATTTCAGTCGCTATGAAATATGCCGATGACCTCGTAGTCCTTCTAGATGATGCACCTTCTTTTATTCACAATGCAGTAAACATCTTATCCTTCGGTTCCTCTTTAAGTTTCAATGCCTCTTTGTGGGGGGAGAGAGAGACCCTGCTGTACCAAAAAATTCACAAAGTTCCACAATGCATGGTGTTCAGCCACTTTACAGTAGTAAAGACATAAATTCGAAGTTCTTATGATTTTTTTTTCCTTTTTACTTCTTTCATAGCTGTAACAAACTTAGAGTCCACTGGTCACAGTAAGGATGGGGTCTTCCCTGGTTCTCAGGATATTTCTGGTCCTACTGGATGGCTCAAACACTTCAGTGGCTCTGGCCCTTGACCCCAAATAGCCCACAATGGGTACATATGTAGTGCATCATTAAAAAAGGCTTTCCTCCATCCCTCTACATTGATTCATCTATACCCACAGCCATAAAAGCTAACTCCACAATTGTTCCATCACTGTGTTGCTGGCCCAAACTGCATAAATAGCTGAGCAAGGACCCAGCCCAGCAGGCTCTAACCTTCTGTGGGGGCAACCCAGCAATAATGGTAGAGGGCAAACCCCTAAACTGTCCCAGTTGGAGAGGGCAGGGACTCAATACTATTCAAGACATCATTCAGGTAAATAGCCCTGTGGTAGACACCTTCCCAGCTTTTCAGACCAAGTTAGGCTTACCCTGCACAGATTTCTGGCATTATCCCCAGATCTGTAGTGCCACCTAATCCCATGTCGTGTGTGACAGAGGGGGTCACAGCATGTGCTTCACTAGTCCCTCAGTGATTACAACTAACAAAAGGGGTAGCCAGCAAGATACTGTATATGGTGCTATCAGGGATGCCATTCCCAATCAATCAGACCACTCCAAGATGAAATGGTCCACTATGCTTCAGGCAACCATAACAGAAGCAGAATGGTAAAGCTGCTGGTCATTTAGCCATAAAACCCTTCAAGTATTCACACTAACAGGCTCATACAAAATAAAATCCTGCAGTCCTAGTGTAGAACCCCGGCTGTCTTACAAAATATGAAACTGCCCCTGAACAACTATTGATGACACTGTGGGGCTGCAGGAGCAAATCTCTTCCACATCTTATGGGCCTGCACTCCCATCTCTGACTTTTGGTCCTGAGTGTGTTAACAGGGAGAAGCGGTACTACAGTGTCAGGTCCTCTGGTCACCTGGTCTTCTCCTACTTGGCATTAAAATGGATGTCTCCTATATACTCTACTCAAGCCATAGATGGCTGGCACAGCTAGTATGCTGGCAAAATGGTTCTTGCTAAGCTGCTGGCACATAACTGAGATTCCCTTTTCCCAAGAAGTCCTTTCTGGCCTAGCCCAGACAGCCTTGAAGAACTTCAACAGATTCCTTTGGCAAAATCTTCTGCTTGAGAACCCATGCTGTCTGGGGTTCTGCAGCCCATTCCCTTCAAGGAAGTCCACCAGGTTTTCTCTTGGTAGCAATTCCATGATCTTCCCTACTATAGATATCATGATGACTGGCTTATAGTTCCCTGGCTCATCCCTTTTCCCATTTTTGTGTAGCAGAACCACATACGCTGTCCTCCAGTCCTTAGGGACCACCCCTGAAGCTAGACAGATATTTAAAATGTCTGCTAGTGGCCCTGCTTACATGCTGAACTCCTCCAATTTATGGAATTCCTGGGTTTTACTCAGCACAGTCAGGCTGCCATGTATGTAGGAGGCCACATAATGGACCTTTCAGCAATCACCATTAGTCAATGTTTTTTGGGAAATTTCCTCTGTCCTAAACTATGGCATTCCTCAGTGTTCCATATTGTCTCCTCCTTTGTTTGCAGGGTCCATGCTTCCACTTGGAGATGTGATCTGGAAGTATAACTTGGGTTTCCACTGTTATGCCGACGATACCCATATTTATCTTTCATTTAAACCTGGAGAGGATTCCTCTGTGTCTGCTTGAGAATGCTTTAATGGAGGTCAGTGAGTGGATGGCTCATAGCAGGTTGAAGATAAATCCTGCAAAGACTGAGTTGCTACCGGTTGGATCAGATCATCTCAGGTCTTCTATTTTTGAGAGCCTGGATCTTCCTAGTTTTGGGGGAGACAAATTACAGGCAAGGCAGGTTGTCACAATTTAGAGGTCACTCTTGACCAGAAGCTGACTCTTGTACCTCAGTTGTTGACTGTGATCAGGAGTGGCTTCTATCATTTAAAGAATATAGCAGGATTGTGACCCTACCTTGCCCAAGATAATCTGCTAACATTAGTACATGCCTTTGGTGTCTCCTGCCTCAGCTATTGCAATGCGCTCTCCAGGGGCTTCCTGTAGGTCAGATCTGCTATCTTCAACAGGTTCTGAATGCTGCAGCCAGATTTGTTACATCTGTAAAGAGGGGTGAACATATCACCCCAGGACTGCATTCTCTGCACTGGCTCCCTTCAAGATGATGGATGGACTTCTAGATCCTTTTACTTACTTTTATGGACCTCAACAGACTGGAACCCCAGTACTGTACCTTAGTGAGCTTCATGTAACCTGCTCCAATGTCTGTGGGTTAACTTCCATTTGCACTGGATTATTGACCATTGCAAAATCTAGGTTAAAATTGGCTAGCATTAGAGCATTTTTAGTAGCTGCCCCTTTGCTATGGAACGGTTTACCAGCTGACATTCATGTTGCCCCCTCTGTCTCCATTTTAAAGAGTAAATTAGAGACCTGGCTGTTCAGTCAAGCTTTTGTAGGAGACTGAACCAGCTATTTTATTGTTATTGAGCTACACTCAATGTTGTATAATTGGTTTATTCATTAATGTATATTGGATTCGCTGTACTGAGTTTATGTAAAGTACCTTGGTTTTTAGAAAGGTGCTTTTAAATAAATTATCTGCCTGTCTGTCTGTATGTATGTCTATCTATCTGCTATAACCCCTGCTACCACATGTAGCATCCTTGGGTGTAAGCTATCAGATACCAGAGATTTACTAACTTTCAGCCCTTCTAGATTTTCCAACACCCTTTTATTCAATATATGGACCTTTGCGCCCTCCCTTCCTAACAACACAATCTGGCGGTGGCCCACCCTTCTCCTTAGTGAACACCAAACAAAAACAATTATTCAGTATCTCTGCCTTCCTCTTATCCCCCTCCTTCCACCCCCATTGCTCTTAAGTCTCACTATATCCCCTTTGACCCTGTGCCGGTCCCAGATGTACTGCAAGAATGCCTTATCCCCTTTCTTCAGAGCCACTGCTAACCAGAGCTCCATCTCAAGCTTTCAACATAAACTGGAAAAGCCTTGTGCAGCAGAATGAAGGTGGCACCCTTGGGCACCACCATCCCAACTGGCTGCCATTACCTCACACATGACTAGATGACAGAGTGAGGGAGGGGCTGCTAGCATTGAAGGTGGACAAAAATTTACCAGGCCCAGACAGGGTACATCCAAGGGTACTAAGAGAACTGGCTGAGAAACTGGCAGAGCTACTGGCAGGCTTATTTAAAAGTTCACTGCAGTTGGGCATGGAACCCCAGGACTGGAGATCAGCACATGTGGTAGCCCTCCTCAAAAGCAATCCCAAGGATGATCCAGGGGATTACAGACCAGTCAGTCTGACCTCAATTGTGTACAAGCTCATGGAGACCACACTTAAGGAAAGGTTGGCAGAATATCTAGAGGAGCATGGTCTCCAGGATGTGAGGCAGCATGGGTTCATGGGGGGGTTGAGATCATGTCAAACGAATCTGGCTGACCTCTTTGACTGGGTAACTTAAGACAGTAGACAGGGATCACCAGTAGACATCCTCTATCTGGATTTCAGCAAGGCCTTTGACTCTGTGCCTCACAAAAGGTTGATCAGGAAGTTAGCGGATCTTGGGGATAACATGCCCAGATGGGTGGAAAACTGGCTGTGGGACAGAACCCACAGGGTGGTTGTGGGGAAAGAGTTATCTGGCACCAGAGAGGTCACCAGTGGAGTCCGCAGGGCTCGGTGCTGAGGCTGGTATTGTTCAATGTCTTCATCAGTGACATTGGGGATGCCATTATGGGCAAAATGTGCATATTCATGGACAACACCAAGCTCTGTGGGAGAGTAGACACAGCTGAAGGGTTACAGGACCTACAGGATGATCTGGAAAAGCTGGGGAGGTGGTCTGGGATCTAGCAGCTTGGTTACAATGCCAAGAAATGCAAAGTTATGCACACTGGAGCCAAGAACCCCATGATGGAGTACTACCCGGGTGGGGTCCACTTAGCTGCATCGGAGGAGGAGAAGTACCTGAGAGTGATGATCACTAGTGACCTGAAGCACTCTATGCAGTGCAAGAAAGCAACAGCAAGGGCAAACAAGATGCTGGGATGCATAGCTAGGGGGATCAGTAGTAGGAGAGAGGAGATTATACTACCCTTGTACAGGTCACTGGTGAGGCCACATTATGTAGTTCAGTAATGGTGCTCGCATCTCAAAAAGGACATTAACTTGCTGGAGAAGGCCCAGAAGAAGGCTACAATGATGATAGAGGGCCAACAGGGTACGGCATAAGAGGTAAAGTTGAGGGCACTGAACATGTACTTCCTGGAGGAAAGAAAGAGAGAGGGGGGACATGACTGGGACCTTCAAGTACTTGAAAGGGATACATAAGGTAAATAATGAGGGTCTTTTTAATCTGAGTGGCAGCCATAACATGAGGAGACACAGTCTTAAGCTGGGGGGGGTTAGGAAGGAGGTCAGGAAGAACTTCTTCACAGAGAGGGTGGTGGACACTTGGAATGAGCTGCCAGAAAAAGTGGTCTTGTTGAAGACAGTGGGTAGCTTCAAGAGAGGCTGGGATAGACATAGGGAGAATGTAAGGATTATTAGTAGGGAGGATGGGAGGAGTGGGGAGGGGGGCTGGACAGTAGCTCAAGCTGTGGACCCTGCAGTACAAGCAGACTAGACAGACCAAATGGCCTTCTTCTGCTGGCTTTTTTGTATGCTCTTATGTATGTTTGTATAATGGCCTCATTGGAGGAGAAAGAAAATTGAAAACCCCCTTCCCTGAGGAATCCACTCTAGGACAGGAGTCTCAAGGAACCCTGGGGAATGGGTAAGCACTAGAGAAGGAATAGGCTGGGGCTGGGGGAAAGTTGAGTCAAGAAGAGCAGCTCCAGCGATGAGGGGGATATAAAGAATTATAATAAATGGCTGTTCTGTCAGCACAGCAGTAGCACCACTGCTCGCAACACTGGCAACTTGGGTTCGAGAACAAGCTAGAGTCATCAGGAACTGGCTAGGGAGAAAAGAGAATCCCAGAGGACCCTCACTTTCTCTGGGGAGGGCAGGTACTATCCTCTGCAGCAGTACTGCCACCTGGGCTACCACAGGTGACAGTGCAGCTGGAGGGCCAATGGGACGGCAAGACTTTACTGACGTTGAGGCATCACTACACTCAGTATGAGCACAGCCTCTTGAGGTCCTCATGAGTGAAGTCCCTAGGACAAGGGAGAAACAAATGGAACATGGCCCTAATGCCCAAAGATGAACAAAGAACCCCTGATACGTCTGGGGCCAGTCCCCATCTACCAAGTATGCTTCCTGACAAGACAAGAAAGTTCAGGTGTATATCCCCTCCACCCTGTCCCCACTGGAGGAGGGAGGTAAACTGAGGCAGTGTAAATGAAGTTGTCTCGGCTCAGGGATTCCTGCATATGGTACCTTGGGAGCTCTCGAAGGAATCTGGCATTAAAGGAGGAAGGGGGCATACAAACAGAAAGTAAAAAAAGAATAATAAAAAATAAATAAAAGTGAGATTTGGACAGCAACTAAAGTGTGTGTGTGTGTGTGTGCGCTCTGTATGTGTGTAAAGGCCAAAGGCTTATGCCTTGGCACACTGGCACTACAGAACCCAAATGAGGAAGTTAGCGAACAATGACTATGCCAAAGCACAGTGAGTTTAGCAGCAAAGAGAATACCAGCACTGTGCATGGGCTGCATCTACAGAGTATGTTAAATACAAAAGCAATTACACCTGGGACTTCAGCAGGACACAAGGCAATGCTAAGCACACATACAGTGCAGGGAAGACAGGAGGACAAAAGTAAGGGAAACTCATTACAAAATGGCAGCCCAACAATAAGGCAGTGGGGTAGTGCTAGCTATACATAGAACAAAGAAAGAGTATTACCTGGCAGAGAAGGCATTACACAAATTGCTAGCATGGCAGATTAGGAAGCAGGTGGCAAACATGATTAAGCAATAAGGCATGACAGAGTGTGCATCACTGTGAGATAATGGCACACCACAGGAAGTGCCGTTATCCCTCAATTACGCACATTCTGGAATGCCTTTTTGCAGGGCTCAACCTTAACCTTTTCTTGCACTAGCCAGCAGGACAAGTTGATTCAAATTTGCCGTAGCTTGCAGATGGTTGCACTAGCCCACAGTCATAATGATAAATTTTGATCTCTTATACAGGAAAAATGGAAGCCAAGAAATACTCTGCTTACTGGAGAAAATTCAACATAGAGCCAAGAAAATGATCCCAGAGCTGACAAACAAGCCTTCTGATTTATGAAACAAGGTTGGCTATCCTAGGACTTTATTCTCTGAAAACCAGGAGGATTGGGGGGACCTGTTGCAAATGTTTAAAATCATTGAAGATGAGGAATTAAGAAAAAATCTAGACATGGAATTCAACACGAGAAATATTAATCTCAGGAGCCACGACAAACAAATTAAGCTGCAGTTGTAAAAAAAAAAAAAATAGTAGAAGAGCTTTCTTTACTTAGAGAGCTGTTAAAAGATGGAATACCTTGCCAAAAAAAGTTGTTGAATCAGAATCATTTAATGTTTTTTAAAAAAAGGTTAGATCAGTACCTCATGAGCACTGAACCATCCAAATGGCCCCGTTAATAGTGGGAGACAGACTAGATGGGCCTTTGGCCTTTTTCTGTCTTACCTCCAAGTATTAAACATTTATCCTGCTCCCACATTTCTTCCTGCCCATGAGAAAAAAAAAAGACTGCAATGCCATCACACACAGTGTGCCCTCATAGTTTTGTACCATGGCCTCTCTCTTCCTCTTTCTGCCCCCCCCCACACAGAACAAGAGGCTACCACAACAGGAAATGTTCAATCAAGCAGTCCTAGCTGCACACACAATGGTCAATATCATCACGCACTTCACCACACTCTCATCATCACCCACGGGGCAGTGAACAGAGTCAGGCAGACAAAGACACTCTCAGCCCACATCCTGTGATAAACTAGAGACCTGCACTTTTGCATGTCTTCATACAGTGTCAAGTGAGCCAGGTGCACATCTAGAATTTCTTTTTTTTTTCAATTCAAAGTTTATTGAAAAGTTTACCATACAGAGGACAAATACAATATAGACATGAGCTAATGAACAGAGATGTTGTGTCATAATAAAGCTGTGCACCCAATCCCCCTCTCTCTCCCTCCCCTTCCTCCCCTCCCTAACCCCCAGCACAGCGCAACCAAGGTTAATGACTTGAATGTACCGAAGGTACCAATGCATATGGGTTATAAGGAGTATAAAGTATGTAAGGAGTCCCAGATTTTCTTATACCTTTCTAGCCTATTGGCAAGGCTTGCAATTGCCTTCTCTGTTCTAAGGCTGGCTAACAGCTCATTAACAGAAAAAGGAGGTGTCCAGGGAAATTGCCTTCTTTGAATATTACTTAAGTTGATGTGTCTTAGGTGGAGCTTGCTGATTTTCGGTACATTCCAAATACAAACAATGTTGGCATGCTCATTAGCAACAAAGGCTAGTACACCACTTTTTCTTCAAATAAAGCCATTCAATGTAAGAAATGTCATCATTATCTTTCCAATGCCCAAGTACCAATTTTTTGACGGTCATGGAGATAAGGGCCATGTAGTATTTGCGGTTGAGGACTGTAATTCCAGAATAGTCACCTAGCAAACAAATTTTGGAAGTGAACAAATCTGCTAGACCTAAGAGAGGGTCTACTATGTTGGATATTGCCCCATAAGGGAGCCACTTTAGAACAAGTCCAGAAAATGTGGTATAATGTGCCATCCCCTTAGAGACAGCGAATACATAAAGGTGAGGGTATTAAATGGAGTCTGGCTAGCTTTTGAGGGGAATATTACAAATTATGAAGTATATGTGCCTGCATAAGCCTCAGCCTGTCCTGAGTAACAAATTTGTGGCAATTGTGCCATAGGGTAGACCAGTCTATAGTGAGTTCTGGAAAGAAGGTAGTCCAGTAAGCCGTAGGGCCAAAGGAGCCTGGGTGGATCCAGTCAAATAGGATCCCATAAATCTTGGAAACAGCTTGTGGAAGGCCCACTAAATGGCACAGATCCCTCTGGAAGGGTGGGCAAGCTGTTTGGGGGGAGTCTGTTCCCAACACCTTTAGGAGAATGTGTCTCAGTTGAAAAACCTTAAAAATGTGGGTAGTTGTGATATTGAACTTGTGCATTATCTCTGCAGAAGAAAGCCAAGAGCCACTTTCTGTAGCAAGGTTGATGAGTAGACCATCCCCCAGGCAAGGGACCCAACAGGGAAGAAGAACTTTGTTGTCGATCTTAAAGTTGGGATTACCCCATATGGGTTGCATTGGGTCTATGGTGTGGTTGTATTTAAGAAAGAGGCAAAGTTGGGAGTGAACCTTTATTGATATGGTGATCGGGGAAGTTTTTAAACTGGAGGGGAGGGCACTTTCTCTAATGTGCAAGAGTGCTGCAGGGGACAAACCACAAGAACGAATGTGGGCGAGTTCAATTTTGAGCCAACATCTGGAATAAAGGGGAACATCTGAGGAGAGCCATCTGAGATACTTATTGGCTTGACTGGCCCAAAAGTAAAGGCCTAAGTGGGGGAGGCATAGTCCCCCTCTAGATTTAGGAGCAGCTAATTTGTGGAAGGCTAATCTTGGTGGCTTATTGGACCAGATAAATTTAGTGAAAAGGCTGTGCACTTTTTTAAACCAGGACAGTGGGAGCCAAATATTAAGTAGGTTGAGGAGGTAAAACAAGCGTGGGAATACATTCATTTTGATTAAGCTGCTCCTTCCCCAGATGGAGACTGGAAGAGTAGACCAACGATCTAGATCATGACTAAAAGTATGCACAAGGGAATCCAAACTGAGTTTCAGACAATGTGCTGGAATTCTTGTGAGTTCGATTCCGAGATACCTTAGGGAATCCTGCTTCCAAGAAAGCCCTAGTGCTAGGATAGTCGATTTAAATATCTTGTGGTTGAGGGGAAAAACAACTGTCTTACTAATATTCAATTTGTAATTAGATACTTGACTATATTTTTCTATAATTTCTAACATGGGAGGAATGGATGTGGCCGGATGGGAAAGTTGAAGGAGGAGGTCATCTGCATAGGCAGAGATCTTTACTTCCTGAGATTGTATAGTAATATCCTGAATCGTCAGGCATTCCATTAGTCTGCGGATAAGTGGCTCCAGATAAAGATTAAAGAACAGTGGGGATAAGGGGCAGCCTTGCCTCGTACCTGATTGCAGCGGGAAAAGTTCTGAAGTCCCCCCATTACCAGTTACTCGGGCAGTTGGGGACTGGTACAAAGCGTGTATCCATTTCTGAAAGTCTGATGGAAAAACCAAAAGCCTTAAGAGTCCAGAAAAGAAAGCGCCAGTTTACCCTGTCAAATGACTTCTCAGCATCCAGAGACACTAAGGCTGCGGGAAAAGGAGCATCTCTGGATACCGAGAAGAAATGAGCCAGGGTACGAAGGTGGTCTGACGAGGATCTCCCTTTCATAAAGCCCACCTGTTCTGGTCCAATAAGATCTGGGAGAATTATATTGATAAGACTGACAAATAATTTAGTCAAAATTTTTATATCCTGGTTAAGGAGGGAAATGAGTCGGAGACTTGTAACCAATTCAGGAGCATTACCAGGTTTGGGTAAAAGGACAATCAGGGCTTCCAAGAGAGTAGGGTCAGTTTCTGCTCCCAAGAGTATATGCTGATATAAGGGGAGAAGCAAAGAAATAAGTTGTTTGAATTTTTGGTAAAAATTGGACGAAAACCCATCTGGCCCTGGGGTCTTATCTGTGGGTAGGTTTTTAATTACTTCAGCCAATACCATCACAGTAATGAGCGATTGTAGTACTTTCTGTTGCTGCTCAGAAAGGCGGGGCAATTTGGACTCCTCAAGATACTTATCCAGTGTCTGTTCGGGGAGGTTGGGTATTGGTCTGTATAATGATTTGTAATACTCAGTAAATTCAGCTATAATATCAACCGGGGACATTTTTAAAGAACCATCAGTCTGAGAGTGCATTGATGCTATAAAACGAGAAGATTCTTGTTGCTTTATTCTGAGAGCTAATAGGCGCCCTGCCTTTTCACCCTGGTCTGTATAGGATGCCTTAGTTCGCAATATGGTATATTCTACTTTTTCTCTCAAGAGGTCCAGATAGGCAGCTCTCAATTTGGTTAGTTCCTGTCAGAGAGATTCGGGAGACTGTGGGGTCAATTTCTCCTATATATAATTTCTATATAATTTCTCCTTTACTTCCTGAGATTGTATAGTAATATCCTGAATCGTCAGGCATTCCATTAGTCTGCAGATAAGTGGCTCCAGATAAAGATTAAAGAACAGTGGGGATAAGGGGCAGCCTTGCCTCGTACCTGATTGAAGTGGTGGGGGCTGAAACAATCACGGGATTTAAGAATGCATGGGATAGACATAAAGGAATTGTGGAGATCAGGGTAAGGGGCCACAGACTTCCTGGAAAACATAAACTGAACTTAAAAACTTAAATGGGCAGACTGGGTGGGCCATAGGCCCTTATCTGCTGACACTGTCTATGTATCTATGTATCTATATTTCACATTTGAGACAATATATGTAACAGTTGTTGTTCCCTATTTCTTTTCCTTCTGGATGCTAAACCAATCAGAATCCTTCTTAGGTAGGCCTTAAAAGTGCACCATTCCACATCAGGTCTTGCAGTGGATCTATGGTTAGCCTCAATAAATTGTTCTGTATGTTCTAGGATAGATTGGATTACTCCAGGGTCTTTCAGTAACTGATCGTTGAGCTTCCAACGAGACCCTCCTCTAGGTAAGGACAAAAGGGAAAGTTGGCTTATGACCAAATAATGGTCTGAGGGAGGGCCAGGATGAATCGTGGCACCCAAAACCCTGGGGAGAAGAGACTGGGAAAAGAGTAAATAATCTATGTGGGAAGAGGACCTATGGACTGGGGAGGTATACGTGTATTCCTTATCGGAACAATGAACAATACATCATATATCGCACAGACCTACCTGGTCCATCAGCTCTCGGAGTGTCCATTGGGCTGGGGAAAGCCCTATTTGGGGGGGGGAGCCGGTCCGATCTAACGTCGGATCGAAGACCAGATTAAGATCACCCCCAAGGATAATGGAGATTGATATGAAGGGGGTTAAGGCCTGGATGAGTTGCGTAAAAAAACCCTGGAGTATCCAGATTGGGCCCATAAATGCAACCCAACAGTATTTCTATGGTATAAATCGTGCCCCAAACCAGTATAAATCTTTCCTGGGGGTCTCTAACAATTTGAGTAGGGGAGAATGGAACTCTTCTGTTTATTAGGATCATGGTTCCACAACTGTTAGCAGTGTCCTCAGCCAAAAACACTTTTCCTATTTGTTGTCTCCACAACTGGAACGCTTCAGAGTCCAACAAATGGGACTCCTGTATAGAAGTAATTTCAGCTGATAAGATATTCAGGTGTTTTTAGTATCTTGTATTATTTAAGCTTCTGTCTGAACCCTTTCACATTCCAAGTAGCTATCTGCAAGTCCCTGGCCATTTTCCTTAGCATAATAAAACCAGGGGTTTTTTTAAGGTAAAAATAAAGGAGAAAGGATTTGGTACCTTTTTACATTTCACTTCTGTGCTTTTCCCCAACCCTCTTTTCCCCCATACCACCCATTCGATAAAAATATCCAAACAGTTTCCCTGTAGTATAAAGCTTACACAGCCCTCCCTCCTCCCCAAACTGCTACAAACTGCATTCTGCAGAACCTGTTTGTTTTCTCTCCAGTCCCGCCCTCCCACCACCCAACAATGATTCCGAACTAATATAACCTTAAAGGATTAACTACCTAAAGAAAAGATATGAGTGCCCTGGATTAATGAATTGGACACTACAAAGCATATTAATAACATGCACAGAATCAGTAACTAGGGGAGCCAACATAAAGATTCCAAATTGCAACTTGTACGAGGGTTTTCGGTCCCCTTAAACCAGCAGAGCAGTTTCCTAGAAGTCTACAGTCTTGGGTAAAAAGTGCCACAACTGAAGAGAGTCTCAGAATGTGGCGGGCAATCTCAGCAGAAATTATTAACAATGAAAGAAACTTCGGTAGGAAAAGGTAGTGCCCAACAGAAATCTTGTTGTACAAGCCACAAAACAATTTGTATTTAAATGAAGAGATAAAGCATGTAGTACGTAGTCCCTCTAGTGGATACCTTAATGAATTGCCTGAAATGGTTGAGGAATTCCTGCAGCCTAGCGACTGTGCACACAGTCGAGGAAACAGAAGGTGCACCTCTCAAAGCTGGTACAGGGTATGAACCTGAAGGGAAAAGATAGTCGGGAAGAAGGCTACAATAACAAATTTTACTGATCTAGCCCCCAACTATTCAAAAAACTCAGAGGTCTCAACGTGGGTATCACAAAGCGAAAACTAGGACCTCTTTTAAACTTAAATATGCTTTCCAAACCGGAATATGTCTGAATTTGACTCTCCTGGGAAGCACTAGGCTACCACACTTTCTTAAATCAGCTGCACACAGAAAAGTCTCTCCTATTCATTGTAAGCCAGACAAAATGTTCTTATAGCAAGTCCTGATCAATGGGCATGAAACTAATCCAGAAATGCTGTTTGCAGAGATGTCTGAGCTGCTTCTACCTCCTCAAAGGTGGTCCGAGATCCTGCAATCTGTACCTGCAGTCGGCCCGGGTACCCCATCCTGAATTACACCCCTGCAGCTATTAATGTTGATACAATGGGATGAAATTGGGTCCTGTGTTGTCTGACCAATGCCGGCAGGTCCTGGATAACACGGATTCTGGATCCCTCCCATTGAATCTCCTGTAGGTCTCTCACTTTCCCCAAGAAATATTGTTTTTCTTGAAAATTCAGAAATTTAAAAATAAAGGGACATAGGGCAGAGCCAGGTGGTGGCATCGGCCTGAGGGCTCTGTGTGCCCGTTCTATGGTACATGCTGCACCGAAGGAAAATGGACTCACAAATTTTTTTATGAGCTTCTGAATGAAAAGAATAGTATTGGTCCCTTCTTCTTTCTCCAGGAGACCAATTAGGACTATGTTGTTTCTGCGACTTCTACCCTCAAGATCTTCAGTTTTGGCCTCTAACTTTTTAATTCGGTGCCTGTTATCCACTGTGTCACTATTCATCCGATCAGCTCTTTTCTTCAGGGAGATTAGGCGCGATTCATTGTCCACCATCCTCATGGAGATGTCATCGATTGCAGTAGCCATCTGTTTTACTTCAGTGGTGAGAGATCATAATTCCTCACGAAAAGGGTGGAATTCAGCAAGGAAGCGATCGAGTGTGAGTGGAGTAGCTTCCAAGGCCTGAGTGGTGGTAGTGGTAGAAGATCTTCCGGCAGCGCCTGGTTGGGCTTTGGATCTCTTGCTGGTTTTCTCCGGGGTCATCAGAGGCATGTGCTTTGGCAAGGCTAGATGCATCTCCACTTCAATAAATGTACCCACGGAACATCTGCAAGGTAATAGCAAGCACACAGTGCAAGAGATAAGCAGATTAAGGCTAATTGTAGTATGTATAATAAGAACATACGCGTTGGGTGGAGGGAGCAGTCATGGAGAGCTGCTACACAGAGCACTGCATCACGTGCATACCTCTCAACTGTCCCTGATTTTCAGGGACATCCCTGATTATGCCTCAGAATTTGTCTCTGTCCCTCATAACAATTGTATTTTTGTGACAGAACACTGGGGATTGTAAGCCTAAAATAATGTTAAATATTAAGTTACAGATTCCTTCCTATTCAGACAATGCATCTTACATAAATCCCCCCTACTTCTATCAGCTTTCTGAGTGTATACTACCAAATCTTAAGATGTGTCCCTGATATGGGGTCTGTGTCCCTGATATTTTAATGTCTTGTCCCTGATTTATGAGACGAGAGGTTGAGAGGTATGATCACGTGGTCTCTCCCACATCTAGAATTTCTTGGAGAGGGGGCTACACAAAAGGGCAAGAAGTGGTTTCCATCACGTTTGACCACACTCAGGTTGTAAAGCTGGAATTAACCTGCAAAGCTTAATTTTCTGTGTGTTGGTTTTCCTTCAGGCAGAGTGCTATTTTTTTTGGAAGTAAAGGCTACGCAAACCTAAAGGGCTTGGGAAATAGAAAACTTTATGACATTTTTATTTTTAAAAGTATTGATTTTAACACACTCTGTCCCAACAATAACAGATTTTTTTAAAAAGATTATCCTTTCGTCAGCCCAGGGGAAACAGTACAGAGGCATGATGCTATACTACCTCTAGTTTTCTGTAAAATAATCTATGTACCCCAGGAATGCCTATTTTAATCTTTCAAACTATATATTTTATTAGGTTTATTTTGGTACCAGACATGCTCCCAAGCTTTGCTTTTAGGATGAAAGGACATGCTGGGGCGAGATGAGGTGGGACTGCATGGATGGCATTGGCTGGCATGGTCCATTTAGAAGAACTGGGGACCCCTATATTTGCCAGTAATGGCAGCTATGGATCTATGAATGATCATTTAAGAGTCTGGTCTACAGTGGTGTCCCAGGAAAGTACACAGTTGAGGGATTTGGAGGGGGAGGGAACAGCTATGTTGAGGCTGGGCTAAAACCCACCACTTGCAGGGTAGAACCTGTATCCTCTTAGCATGTTGTCACTGAAATGTTGAATACAGACACTCAAAATGTAGGGAACTGAGGGACACTTTTTTTAATAATGTGGGACAAATAGAGACACACTCAGAAAACTGGAAGCTAGTGACATAACAGCACTCTACCCTTGATCACAGCCTGGACACTAACTGAAAGTCCTAATAGTGGCTTGATAATGACTCACACTGAGTCTTTTGTGGGATCCCTTTTTTGAACCCCCAGATAATTGCAGTTGCTAATGAGCTGTTAATCACAACAGGCCATATGGAACACTGAGAGAGAACAGCATGAGGACTACAGCCTGCTAAAGTAGGGACTTTTTAACTTCATTAACAGTCACAGAAAATTGGCACTAATCAAGCTGGACAAGTACAGAGTTAGCTGCACTAGCCCTGGTCAATTTGCACTAGGTTTTGGGCTAGTAAAACTATGTTAAAATTGACCCCTGCCTTACTGCTATTATAAAATGTCTTCCCTGATTTTTTTATTTTAGGACCAAGTAATGAGGTTCAGAAAGTTAAGCATTTCTGACCTGTGCTGTTGTGCTGGGTTAACAGCACGATCATGTGACTGGATTCCACCAATCACAGTACAGTATTTCTCTTACCCATTTTTTTATGATGGTGTTTAAAATCTGGGATCTTGCTGCTCAGTGGGTAGTGCTTTGTGCTCCCACACTGGTGAACCAGGTTTGGAAGCAAACACAGGAAGCCATTTGGGCAGCCCCAGCAACTGAGAAGGTGCTGCCATGTGGCAAAGCTCCCAGTCAGGGTGGGACAGTGTCATGTTCTACCACACTAGCAACCCCTGCATTGGACCAGGGAGATTTCCCCTTCTGCAAGGGTCTGTTAGTGGGATGCGAGGTCTGACAGGGCATGGCCTGATTTCAGGGAGGTGAAACACAAAGGATCAAAAGGAGCCACACCTAGCTCACTGAATAACACAATTCAAACAACCAACAGATTCACACCACTAGCCCATGTCATTAAATGAAAGTAGCATCAATTTGGGGAGTAACACTTCACAATCTGGAAGTGCATCCCTCACCCCAAAAATAATGAAGCAGGAAAAAAACATACTTATACTAGGTGACTCCATTATACGAGAAGTGGAGTCACACATCCAGCATCAGGCTCACGCTACGGTTACAGTCAGGTGCCTCCCTGGGAAGTCAGCATGGAGGGACACGAACCGTATAGAAAAACCTGTACGCATGGCACCACAGAACACACATTTTCATCCACGTGGGAACAAATGACCTGGCCAGTTGATCTGTAGAACAGACAAAGTTAAACCTGTCCAAGCTAGGTGTTAAACTATCTTTCATTTTGATCGGCATCTCATTCTCTGAGATCCTGCCTGTGTGGGAAAAAGGGGGCAGCAGGCGGAAAATCAGAGAAAGGGATATTACCAACAACAGCTGGCTAAAACAGTGGTGCCAGGAGAAAGGACCCTGCTTCACTGGCAATTGGCAGAACTTCTGGGACAGGGAGTTCTTCAAATTCGATGGGCTACACCTTACAAGACAAGGAACTAGGGCACTTGGCCAGATGTTTGACGTCCATCTCGATCAGTTAAACTAGAGGGCGGGGAGAAGGCACAGGCACCCAGCACATCACATGGGTCACCTTCTGCCCCTCCCCCATCAGTTCCTTACAGCAATTCATCGGATGAACAATATAAGCGTACTGTCATTAGCAACAATCATCATATTTCCGTCCACCAGGTTCCTACACCTGCAAAGTATCGCATTTCCGTCCAGCAGGTCCCAACACCAGCATCAGCTCCTGATAACCACTCAGATGAAAGATCATGCAAGCATTCAGACATTAACAAAGGGGAACATATTTTCATCCAACAGCATCACAAGCCTCAACGCCTTACTGAACCAAAAAAGAGCAAAGCCCCCGAGGACAACCACAACAAAAACCAAGTAGTCATCCAGGTGGATCAATTGTTCAAGAGTGGAAGGCAATGTGCATCAATGCCTGTAGCCTTTCAAACAAAATCCCTGAACTCTCAGCTATTATGGCAGAGGCACAACTAGACTGGTTAGCAGTCACAGAAATGTGGTTCTCTGAAAACCACACCTGGGATATTTAGCATACCTGGATACTTACTTTTCTGAAAGGAACGGAAAACGAAGAGAGGCGGGGGAGTTGTGTTATATGTCAAGGAAGGAATTAAGGCTACAGAAATTCAGGAGGAACAGCAAAGCAGAAGCTCTATGGGTCATGCTGGGAGCAGTGCTCCTATCCTTCTGAGTGTTGTATACAGACCCCCCCCTGGACATTGGTATAGACAAGGAGTTTCTTGAGACCATTAACACAATGGCTGACAAAGGGGAGCTGCTTCTGGTTGGGGACTTCAATCTACCAGATATAGATTGGTCCACTTGCACAGCTTCCACAGAAAAAAGCAGATAATTTCTTAGCACTCTAAAGGAAGCAGGGATGAACCAACTAATGGACTCACCCACCAGAGATAAAGCAACACTGGATCTGGTTCTCACTAACAGTCCCAGAATATCCAACGTCTGTGTCAGCATCAATCTGGGAACCAGTGATTACAGGTCTGTCTGGCTACTAATTAATAATATGGAGGTTTCCGACCACACCAGACAAAAAGTGATTGACTTCAAAAAGGCAGATTTCCATAAAGTGAGATCCAGTATTAAGGCACTGTTAGGAAACAGCACCACAGGGGATGTAGAAGCTCACTGGAAGTCCATAAAAGACTCATTGAACATGGTAACTGTGGACTGTACACGACTAATAGCTAAATCAAAAAGGAAGAGGAACCCTCTCTGGTTTTCTAGAGAGGTAGCAGTAAAGATTAGGGAAAAATAAAAAGCGTTTAGGCGGTTCAAGGAGACACAGAGGGAAATTGATAGGGAGCTCTACAGGGAAAAGCTTAAGGAGGCTGGAAAAGCTATCAGATTGGCAAAAGCTAAAACAGAGAAAAGAATAGCACCCAGAGTAAAGGAAGGGGACAAAACCTTTTCCAGATATATCAGTGAAAAAAAGGAAGAACAAAGGAGGCATAGCCAGAATAATAATCAAAGGTCAGATTGTGGAGAAAGGTGAGGACAAAGCTGAGGCACTCAAAGCATTCTTATGTTCAGTCTTCACAAATGAGCTAAATGGCAGTGGGCCAACACTAAACATAACAGAGCACCCTACAGAGGGTTCAGACACTCCCTGCACAAGGGAAAGGATGCTGAAAGAACTGGAGAAATTGAAGGGAGACAAAGCTATGTGACCAGGTGGAATTCACCCAAGAATATTGAGAGAGCTTGAGAGGAATTAGCCACACCATTAGCAGAATTATATAATGAATCTCTAGAAAGGTGTAGGGTGCACAAGATTGGAAGAGGGCAACAGTGGTGCCCTTG
This sequence comes from Neoceratodus forsteri, assembly GCA_016271365.2. Classification (NCBI taxonomy): domain Eukaryota; kingdom Metazoa; phylum Chordata; order Ceratodontiformes; family Ceratodontidae; genus Neoceratodus; species Neoceratodus forsteri. Next base: position 560,532,336 of record CM028129.1, on the reverse strand, counting down.
CACAAGAATGGCAGCAGGGAAGAGGCAGGTAACTACCGCCCAGTCAGCTTGACCTCAGTAGTGGGTAAAATCATGGAGACACTCCTTAAAGAATGGATAGTAAACTTCCTAAAGAGGGCAGGAAAACTCAACTCCAAACAACATAGGTTCACCACAGGCAGATCATGCCAGACTTACCTGATCGAGTTCTTCGGTTGGGTGACCAGGACAGTGGACCAGGGTGGGGCGTTAGGCATGGTATACTTGGAGTTTAGCAAAGCCTTTGACACCATCCCACACAGGAGGCTATTCAAAAAACTTGAACACACAGGTGTTGGTCATAAGATAGTCAGCTGGATTGCACACTGGCTGCAAGATAGGACTCAGAAGGTCGCTGTAAATGGCACCATGTCCAAAGAGGGTTATGTGACCAGTGGAGTGCCTCAGGGGTTGGTGCTGGGTCCGATCCTCTTCAACATATTTATCAGTGACATTGCTGACAGTCTAGAGGGTATAGTCTGCCTGTTTGCAGATGATACAAAACTCTGTAATAGGGTGGATAATCTAGAGGGAGCCTCTAGTATGATAGAAAATCTTAAAAGACTTGAACAGTGGTCCAAAGACTGGAAACTTAGATTCAATGCTAAAAAATGCAAAGTGATGCATCTGGGTAAACAGAACCCAGGAATACAGTATATTTGAGTTGAGCATACATTAGAGGTGACCAAGACTGAAAGGGACTTAGGCGTAATCATATCAGCTGACCTTAAAGTAGGGAAGCAATGCGAAAAAGCAGCATGAAAGGCAAGCAGTATCCTCAGATATATAGGCAGGGGAACTGTGAGCAGGAAACAAGAAATAATCATCCCACTCTATAGATCCTTGGTGAGGCCACACCTGGAATACTGTGTCCAGTTCAGGGGGCCCCACCTAAACAAGGACAAGGAACGCTTGCAGACTATTTAGAGAAGGGCCACTAAGATGGTGCAGGGCTTCCATCACAAGCCATATGAATCTAAACTCAGGGACTTGAACTTGGGGTCTATGTCAGTTCGCTCAAAACAATTAGCTCCACACCTTCTCACTCCCGACTGTTCGCTCCCGACTCAATTCGCTCCCACTAATTGCACTCCACGTTAATTCACTCCCTGTGGCACCCACTTTGCTGTAACACAAGCAATCACAGGCAATCAGTTATAGGCTGAGCAATTAAGTCATTACATACAAATATGAAGCCATTGTAGTGACCAGCATTCCTCAGTATACCTAGAGCTGCAAGCATGTCTGCACACTTCATACTATCTGAGCGTAACAAAAAGAAATTGGTGGATGCTGATAACTACTGTATGTGTACACTCATCACAAGCGGGGCTACAATGTCAAGTCTATACAGCAATGTGAGTTAGTGGTTGAGAAGCTAAAAACATGCAATGCTAGAGTTCATACTGAAAGTTATGAAGTCCCCTGCATAATTTCCACCTTTAGCAAACATAGTCATGCACTGGACCCGACAGCAGTAGAGAGGGCACAGGCTGTGAATAATGCTAAGGAGAGAGCAGAATGCACACAAGATACCACTGCACAGGTTGTTCTTTATTGTAAGGAAAATATGTCTTTGGCGGCACATGGCACTATTGTGGACAGAAATCTTAAACGCACTATACAGCGCATTCGCTGCCAGGGAGTTCTGCCAAACCCTCGAGACCTGACTGAGCTTGTCATACCTCAGCAGTAAAGGTCATTTAAGTGTGCAGAAGGCAGCAAGGGTAATTTTATTTTATATGACAGTGGCCCCAGCACTGGCAGAGTTCTAGTCTTTGTAACAGATGCAAACTTACAGTTTTTGAAGCAATGCAAACATTGGTATGCAGATGGTACCTTCAGTGTAGCGCCACTGCTTTTTCATTAATTGTACTGCATACAGGGGGAACGCTTCAGCAGTATTCAGCCAGCAATATTTGCATTGCTACCTGGAAAACGCAGGGACACATATGAAAAGCTACTAAAGGCTTTAAAAGATTTGAACCCCCGTCTTGACCCTGCAATCATAATGACCGACTTCGAGAAGGCAACAATTCAAGCATTCAGAACAGTTTTCCCCAATGCTACTCAAGTCAGTTGTTTCATTCATTTTTCACAATGTGTGTACCACAAAATACAATCAGAGGGTCTAGGACAGAGATATGCCCAGAACAGCGAATTCAGCATAAAGTGTCATTATTTGCCGGCATTGGCATTCTATCTCCCAAATCAGGTTGTTAGTCAGTTCAAGGACATCACAGATGAAAGCCTAAACATTTTCCCACTGAATTAGAACCCATAATAGACTATTTTGAAGATACATGGGTGGGTTGTAGGAACAGATGGGGGACAGGGCATAGGCAACCACAACATGCCATACAATTGTGGAATCATCATGAAACTGTTACTGAGAAAAGAGCTCGAACAAACAACACTGTCGAGGCATTTCACAGAGGGATGAAGGCAATGCTCTGCATGCCATACCCCACATTATGGAAGTTCATTGATGGGATTAAATGCATTCAAAGAAAAAAAGAGATGCTGATATTGAGCAGTTAATCGCTGGCAATCAACCTAGTACAGCTAAGATTGCATACAAGGACAGCACTACAAGGCTTGAAACTATATTGGTAAAAATTGAGGAACGCACAACCGAAGCATTCCTAACAGGTATCGTACACTGTATTGAATATTGAGATACCTAGACAAAAGACTGTGTTTTTAAATTTTTAAATAAAGTTAACTTTTAAATGGATACTATGACAACGACATCAGCAACATAACGTCACATCGACTGCAAGACAACAGATAAGGTAAAAGACTATTCTAGCTGTTATATTTGTTATTGTCAATTTTTGCTACCGATTTCTGATTTCTGTTTCAGGGAGTGATAACGCATAAGGTAAAAGACTAATCTATCTGTATTTTCATGCTTTGCCACTTTGCATTCTGATTTCTGTGTCAGCTATGCTGGCTATATTGGTTCTTGTCAGCATTCTATATCAGTATTTGAGTTACAGTAGCATATTGTGGTTGCCTATGCCCGGTTCCCCAGTATTTGTTACTTTGCTGCTTTCAGTATCGGAGTGAAAAGACGCGGAGCGAGAAGGAGTGGGAGTGAGTTAGTAGGGAACGAACAGTTGGGAGCGGGTTGTCAGGGAACAAATTAGCGGGAGTGAATTGATGTGCTCCCTTGAACTTGTACTCCCTGGAATAGAGAAGGGACAGGGGGGTCATGATAGAAACATTCAAATTCATCAAAGGTTTAAACACAGTTCAGGCTGACAACCTCTTCCAGGCCAACAAAGAGGCACGTACTAGAGGGCACAACCTACGCCTGAGAGGGGGAACGCTAAGAAACAATGTCAGGAAGTAATTTTTCATGGAGTAGGTGATAGAACCATGGAACAGCCTTCTCCCAGAGGTGGTTGCAGCAAAGACGGTGAATGAATTTAAAAACGCATGGGACCGACACTATGGTAAAAGCAAAACAAGCAACCTATAGAGGCAGAGGTAGGATTCACAGGCAGACTAAATGGATCACAAGGTCCCCATCTGCTGGCATCTTCTTATGTTCTTATGAGGTGGGTACAGTCAAGGTAGAAAAAGGGAATAAAAGCACTCCACTGGCATGCTGAATCTTCTGCCCACCACAAAATGTCCACCTCCACCAACTGGGCCCTGCTTCCTAATATGTGGATGAGGACACCAGTGGGAAGAGTGGATCTCCCTCCCCTAGCCCTGCCACAGAGGTTAATTCATGGGGGATCATCGGAGCCTGCTAAGTCCCAGGACTGGTAGGTGATGGGGCTCAACAGGTGGGAAGCAGAAGGGGGCTAGCGGAGAAGAGGGCATAAACAAATAAAAAAAATCTGGGATCTGGGGCAGCCAGACAAATTCCATTGTAAACCAGTCAACACAGTATAAACCTTTCTTTCTCTTATTATGAACCTTTCTATAGGGAAGAGAAACAAACTAGTTTCCTGGGGGAATCACACTACAGGAATTGTCAGTACAGTACCACACTGTGATTCCCTTGAGACTCGTAAAGGTGAGGATGAGATTACAGACTCTATTAAATGTTTAAAGTATGTAAAGGTCCTGGAATGGACATCCTACCAGCAGACTTTTAAGGAAGGGAAGGGAACATTACTTAACCAGGAGTAGCACACTAAGCTGAAGCTTGTTTCCAGATATGACCAGGAAGCACAAGGAAGTTAAGTGACTTGCTCAAGATCACACAGTATGCACCTAGGCGGCTGTGGGATTCAAATCCAGGTCTCCAGATCTGCAGCTCAGAGCCTTAACCCAGTGCACTAAACTGCCTCCTTTATAAGAGTTTCATTGGCCAACTTATACCGTGCCATGTGGAGTACTCCAGGGGGTACTGGAAGGAGAGGTGATCCTGTTATCTTGGAGGAGGGCCCAAATATTGGCCCTCCCAAAGAGAGGTAAGGGCCTCATTCCACATGCCTACTTTTGACCAGTTTCCCTACTCACAGGGATTTGAAATTGTTTACATCCATATTTATTTATTTATTTGCTTTTGTTAACCAGGTAAGCACACTAGACAGCCAAGTGCCTATTTTCAGGTGCAACCCAGAAGATTACGAAGTACAGTCAAGAACATCTGTCATAGACATTACAACAGGAGGCAGAAACAGCATAGTACAGGCTTGGACAACAGTCATATGCATTACAATGTGAGGATAGAAACAGCAGTCATATGCAGGATATACATATAGGGTCAATATTGGCACAAAAGATGCTTTTACACACACATGCCTTGAATCACAGTAATGTTACCTTACGGCTTTGTTGCAGTCTATGTCGTTTGGTGATCCGATTTACACGCGGCTCCAGTATCAGAAAATCTCCCTCTTGTCTTGCATTTTTTGTGTTTCAGCATCCCCATGGAGTTTACAGGCAGGGAGATTTCCTTGTGGGGGGGGGCGCTGTGGCATTACGTTTTAACAAAATTGTATTTCTGGCCATATCTTATGAACTTTCATTCACGAAAATCGAGTACAGGAAGAAATAGAAGAAATACGTCAGTGTCAGTGGCTCAGCAGGTAGCACACTCACCTCTGGGGCTAGGAAATCAGAAGGCTGTGGGTTCTATCCCCACACCAGGCACTTGGGTTAATATCCCAATACTGACACTGTAGTGCAGCATGAGGGGTTGCTGCACTCCTGAGGTGCCGTCCTTTGGATGAGACGTTAAACCGAGGTCCCATCTACCTGTCCTGGTGGTAGTTCATGTGGATGTTAAAGATCCCATGGCACTTCTCGAAAAGAGTAGGGGAATTTTTTTATTACAATAACATCAAAAATAAATCAATAACATCAGAAAAAACTTTGTACAATTAATGAAACTCAAAAGAAACACAAAAAATATTACATCATATTTTTGTAAATAATTAACTGAAAAGGTCAAAAGAAATCAATAGCAGCAATAAGGTAGAAATTTTGTACAATAAATAACATTCCAAGAGAACATACACACACAAAAAGAATTGCCTCATATTTTTGTAAATAACAAATAAACTGAAAAGAACATAATTTCCTTAGGATTCTTTTAGACAGGTTCCCCCATAATATTCCTATTATTATTGAAGACATACTTGCCCTTCGTTTTTTTTTTTTGCTTTAATTTAATAAACACGGAAAACCCTTTCCACCATTTATATGCCTTCCTTGAGGTGTGTACCACTATATCTGAAACAGACTTGCTGCATTGCTTGCTGAATCAGAATACTACTAGTTTCAGAGGGCATCATTCACTGATATAAGGTCCCCTGGCATCTAGCATGCCATAGATAGTATTTTAGAATACAGCAGAAAACAATCAAAGTGTCCGGATGGTATTGTGTGCCCTGTTGAGAAAACTGTCCCAAAATTAGGGTATCATATGACAATGTATTCGGCCATCCCCTCTTCCATTTATCTGCTAGGTATTTCCAGAGGGATTTAGCGTAGGTACAATGGAAGAAAAAATGCTCCATTGTTTCTTCCATATTTATACAAGCAAGATATGGGCAATTTCACTCTTCCTTTGCTTTGTGCATAAAATTCCCCCAGACATTAAGCCTTCCGTACACAGATAACTATGAAAATTCCCACATATCAGTGGGAATCCTTTTATTGTTGAATTGTTTAAGAACCTGAGGAATGAGAGTGGTGGGGTAGTTTTTGAAGCTAGGGACTTCTGGGTAAATGCTAGTCATTACATTGTGATATAACTGAAGCCTTGTTTCTTGCACTATCTGTTGTTTTGTTTAACCCCATTTATAGGGTTTCTGGGCTGCTGATTGGAAATACTCAGGTATGTAGAGATGGAGAGATACCTTTGGTGGAATATTTGTCCATGCCCTAAAGTATCTGCTCAGATTCAAAGTTGCCCATTTGTGTTGCAAAGAATTAGAATAATTTAGACCACATTTTATGGTTTGGGAGTAAAAGAGAGTATGGAAAAAAAAAACACGTGGTCAATCATCCCCAGACCTCCTTTTTCTTTATGTAAATAAGTATATTGTCTCTTTCTAGGGTTGAGCCTACTCCCCCACAACATTTGAAAAAAAAGACTATATAATTTAGTTTACACTGTTGTTGGAGGGGGGAAAATCATAGCTATGTACAAGATGATAGAAACAATAAACTGCTTTATAATTTGGATTCTTTCGAGTTTTGACATTTTCCACTGCTTCCATCATTGTACTTTAAGGTCCACATTTTGGAGAACAGTGTCCCAATTTTCCATTGGCATATTTTGGGGTCCAAAAGTGATGCCCAATATTTTTAGGGGTGTAGGGGAGATAGTGATTCCTTCTATTTGTACAGACTCAAATTGGCCAGAGCCTATAAAGAAACTTCTACTTTTTTGCATATAGAGCCTCGCATTTGAAGTCCGAGAGTAAAGATCCATAAAAGCTAAAAAATTAGTCAATTGAAAAGGGTCAGAAAAAAATAGGCATATGTCATCCGCGTGTGCCTGGAGGTGCATTGCTGTATCCCTCTGGGTCCCAGAAATGCCTTCCTGTAGGGGTTGGTCAGTCAAGAGTTTGAGTAGAGGGTCTAAAGTGAAAATATATAATAAAGGGCTAAGCGGGCAGCCTTGTCTAACCCCCGCCTTTATTTTAAAACCCTCTGTTACTTAATGATTTATAATTGGGTGCACTACTGCTGAGGTGTACAACAGTTTAACCCAACTGATGACCTTCGATGGCACACCATATGCTTCCAACGTACAAAATAAAAATGGATGATAAACCCAATCGAATGCCTTATACTGATCAAGAGAGATAATACAGCCTTTCCTGCCATGTAGGAATAAATAATCAATAATATCTCTTATGATCATTAGTGCATGCTATATATTCTTATCAGGGATACCACTAAATTGAAACGGGGAGAGTACTGTGGCTACATAGTTTCTTAGTCTGGTATTTAAAATGTAGGTCAGGATTTTGTAATCAGTATTTAGTATGGTAATCGGTCTCCAATTATTTATGGATGCCTTATCACCTTTTTTAAATAAAAACATCAGCAGTCCTTCAATGAACCATTCTGGAATGCTGTGTAAGGACAATAAATAGGAAAAAAACAGGTTCTAAACATACAGCTAGATCTTTAGCAAAGGTCTTATAGAACTCATTTGGAAGCCCAACTGATCCTGGGGATGTTCCATTTTTTAAGGTCTTAATTGCTTGCTCAATTTCAAGAGCTGTAATGGGCTGGATCATACTATTTCCTGAATCTTGGGGGGTTGTATGCAACTTAAAAATTGTTTTATTGATATTTTAGAGGGGGGGATCTTATAGAGCATGGGAGTGTAAGACATCTCTAATAATGTTATGGATGTCTACTGTGGAGGTTTTAATATCCCCATCAGCATCCTTCAGAGTTACCATGGAGACTGAATATTTAAACCTTTTACAGGCTTCAAAGGGATCTCCATATGGGGATTTCTGGGTTCCATTTTGCAGTATTGCTTTGATGGTGTGAGCCCGGTCATGTTGATGCATTTTCATGTCCTCTTTTAGTTTATGGATTTGGGCTGTGTAATCTTGTCTGGAAGTATTTGAAATGGAATATAAGTATTGGAGCTGTTGCTGGAGTTGTAGATATTTAAGAAATTTCTGGTTTTCTTTATTCTTTCCATATTTCAAAAAACAGGATTTGAAGTCTGCTTTAGAATCTGCCCACCATTCACATACATCAGTGTACAGAAACCTAACTGATAGGCTTGCATTTATTATTTTTAACAGTTTGACCCTTACTTGCGTGTTGGTCAAGACAGAGGAGTTCAGCTTCCACCAAGGCCTTGTCTTTGGCAGACTAGGTACCTCCAGAAGCGTACATTTAAGTAGAAGGTGGTCTGATAATTCTATAGGGACTGTTTTAAAGGAATTGTTTTGTACATTTTTTGATGTAAATATATAATCTATGGTGGATTTATGTTGTTTCTTTGGTATGTAAATTCTGGCCCTGTTATTTGATTTAAACTACAATTATATAGATCAGCCGTCTCAACTAAAAGCCGTAGTGCATTTGAGTCACAGTACTGTTTTTTTCCAGAATCTTGTACGGCTTTCTTTTTTTGTGGTAAGATGTCACAGTTAAAATCTCCACAAAGAAAAATAGTATTAGTGGTAATTAAAAAAGGTTGCAGAGCAGACAGTAGGGAAACCCTGTCTGCTTTGGTTTGTTGACAATATACATTTATGAGACAACAAGTCATCCCTTTCCATACACCATCCAAAATCAACACCCTACCAGGAATGAAGACAATCAATTTTAAGAGGGAAAAATCATAAGAGCCAGATAATAAACCCACCCCATCTGCACTGTCCATGCCAAAGGACCAATAAGATGGTCCCCATTGCCATTCCCTCTGAAAAAACCTAGCCTGGTCACCCGTGAACATGCATGTTTCCTGCAGGAAGAAAAAATCAAAGACAGCAAGTCTTACATGATTATAAATAGAGAAACATTTATCTGGATTCAGCATACTATGTATGTTTAAAAATCCTTTACGTAAGAATGCCAGGGTTCAACATTTTAAACTACAGTCCTACTGATCTTTTTTTCATCTCTTTTTCTTTTTCCCTTTATAGCTGGCTGTATTCTGGGTAGTTGGGATATGGTCACATACAGTAGACTGAACATCAGAGTCGCCTACTTCCATTTCCGAGTCTCCCCACTGTGTGGCAAGGAGTTCTGCAAAGGAGTTCTTGGTCTCAATATTGTCAGAAGGGGGGCCAGGGGGGGTTTCATGTTCCTAGAAGATCTACGCACTGGCAAGGAGGGCTGTGGGAGTTCTGGAAGAAGCGTGTCAGGCTTGTCTTGTGGATCTGAATAGCAAACATGGGTATGGGGGAGGGGGAGGGGCAGTCCTGGGTTCAGATTTAATAACAGGAACAGGTTGGGGGGGGACAGGAGCTTGGTCCTCTGTTGTATTTGTGTGTTCAGAAGGAGGGTTATGGGAATCTTGAGCTTGCTGAATTAAAAGGTCAGGACTATTGCAGCTATCGTTGTTCTTGGCAGCCCAAGAACATTCAGAAAAGGTGTGGCCAGTCTCCTCGCAGAGGTCGCACCTAGTGTGGTTTGCACACTGAAAGGTGGAATGACCTGTCTCCCCACAGTTTTCACACCTGGGTTTATCGCAGAAACTGGACAGATGGGTTCATGACCCACACTTGTAGCAAGCTCAGGGCTTACCTGCATAAAAACATATGCCCCTGTCCTTTCCCAACATAAAAGAATTTGGAATGTGATCTATTACTAAGTCTGATTGCCATAGCTTCACTTTATACCTCCACCCCCAGTCCAAAACATCTCAGTGTCTAAAATAGCTTCCGGGCTACTGAGGACCTCACATTTCTGTAAAAGCCAGTATGTAATATCGTCAACATGGACCCCCTCATTTCTGAACATGACGGTGACAAATTTAATGAGGGGTTTTGACAGGAGAATTACCAGGAAGGGAGACCATAAAGGGGAGAATTTAACTTTATTATAATGCTCCCAAAATAAATCAAGAGCATTTGCAGATCAAAAGCTGACATTGAAACTATCCTCCACATAAATGTTAATTAAAGCAAACACTTCTCTGGGGGAGAAGTGTAAAGAGTCTTTCAACAGTAATTTCCCAACATAATGTCTATCCAGTCGATTCTCCAGTCCACCAGTCTCACCGCATTTCTTCGTGGTGCAGCTTCTTTTTCAATTTTTGAAAAGAGTTCTGATAAGAGTGGTCTCTGTTGAGCACTTGGTCCTTGACTCTCTTCCGTATGTTGCAGTGTTTTAGAGTCCTTGTGCTGGTTCTTATGCTCCTGCTCAGCCCCCCCCCCCGGCAAAGAAGAGAGCTCGAGAGCTTTTTGTTCCTTTGTGGTTTGACAGGGTTGTGGAACATCTGTTTTAGAGTTGTCATTAGGTTGCAGCATTAGGGTTTGCAAATTGGTGGAGGGGCACCAGTCAGGACAGTTCTGTGCAAAGTTAAGCTTAGGGTCCCAATTTGGGTCCAGATGCCATGATCCATCAGAGAGCTGCTTCCACCCTGCTTCACTCAGTGCTGTCTGGGGAGACCAGTGTTCACATTAGAAGTCTGAATCAATAGGTAGAGCAAAGGCTTTAGAAATAGCTGCTGTGGTAGTTAAATTCCAAGGCCCCATTGTCTCAGGAAGGGGGCTGGTAGTTGTGGGTGCTGATAGCATTTTTGGGGTTTCAGTAATATTTCTATTTGCTAGGGTTATCGCTGTGTGTTTGGTCTTATGTTCTTCCCTAACTCCCATTTTAGCAGAAGACCATCGTGCAGAGAAAGAAAAGGTGGTTGTAACTTCCTGCAATTTGTTAGAGGTTTGATAGACTACGCCATTATCAGTTTGAATAGGATCATTTACTGCTGTTTTTTGGAGAACAAACCCTGCAGTTTTAGAGAGTGTGGCAGAAGATTGACATTTCTCTCCAGTAACATTTCCTGTCTCTTCAGCCCTGACCTCCCCATTATCAGTAGTCCTATTATTATTTAACAACTCCCTTACATCGGTGGATATAGAAGTTTGTTTTTTCCCAGTAGTGGAGGCTATCTGAGGCTTTAGGCATGCACCTCCCTCTGTGCTTTTACTGCCAGCCTGTTGCATATCAGTACAAGAGGGATTTCCCACAGAATGCAAAAGGACAATATTTGCTGACTCACCCGCCTTCTCGGTGCTCTTTGATGCCACTACATCACTCGAAAAGGGTGTTAGCTTGACAGGTAGGCCGAGAACTTTGACGGGCGGATTTCCAGCCTGCAGAGAAGCAAGTTGAGCAGCTAAATGGTCCTTCTCTTGCAAATGCCTGCAATTTTCTGCTTGAATTTTTAGCCAGATCGCTTTCTCGATGGGTGTCATCTCAGGAAGGTCAGGACTCACTGTTTCATTAGTTTTTTCCACTGTACTGAGATCCTCAGTAGATACAAAAATATCCATCTAATTTTTCTCAGTTCTTGATGTAAACATGGGTTCCTAAATTCCAGATTTAGCATCCAAAGGTAGTTTTAAGGTAGATGTGGAGGCCGGCCCTCCACCATCTGGGACTTCCATCTCCTCCAGCATCTCACACACTCTGCCACATCAGCACTTCCTCCTCCACTGCTGTCCGGCTCCAAACTGAGCTCCTCCACTCCACAGGAAGTCAAGCCCCCTGCTGGTAGAGTAGAGGAATTTCCCCGGTGCCCTGGCCAAATTTCTCCCCATTCACTAAAAATACCACCAACAGCTTAATCTGGTTCAAGGTCAGTTGACATTCATCTCTATCCCCCTTCCCGGGTTGTGCCTGAAAATAGGCAGAATTTGTCTAGTGCATTTACCCAGTCAACAAAAATTAAATAAATCAATAGGCTGAAAATCTAGTGCTGCACAGCTGTTATTTGTTGCAACACTACTTACTGCTCAGCAAGAGATAAAAATTGACTTGCAGGCTGAGTACTCATCTCATCCTGCCACATTGCTCCAGATAAACTGCAAACTTCTGGTTCTGATCTGCTCTGGTCCAGTGAATGGGGACCAAGTGCAAGCTGGGAAGAAAGCAAACAGGACAGCGGTCCCGCGAGAACTGAAACCTAGGTAAAACTGAAAATGGAATGGCCTGAATACACCAAGAGTTGAACCGACACACATAGGGATGAACCATGGCAAGGAGAGAGCGTGGTTTGGATGAGCGTTTGCTTTGGATGCTGTTATGCCTGGGTTATAGATCACCAAGTGGCCCACATGTAACCGTAACCTCATACACAGTATTAGTGCCTTACACAGTCTTATTATGTTTTATCTCATTTTATTACTTATGTTAGTGTTCTTTATTTATATTTGCTATGCTTATATCTGTCTGTAATGCATTTACTTATATGCTATGTTTTGCCATATATTCTGCTATACTCATAATCACTCATATTCTGTAGTTTTCCACTATTGTGACACATTGTATGCTTTTCTGATGACATTGTATGTGTTCTCAGACTCACTGTCTCCAGTGAGACTGATAACAGATTGCAGACTATGAATTTCCATTGTTTAGAGATTCAGAGATTCTTTCTTACTTTGCAACTTCATTTCCTATGTAATTGCCAAAGGGAGCCACCTTATTTACATGCCTTATCTAGTGCTGTATGTTTAACATATCTGTAACTGTACTCTTATAATTGTATGCACACCAGTTCCTCTGAGAGAGAGAGAGAGAGACCATCCTCAAGGAATGGTGGGAAATCGGCTCCCTTGTGAATGCTTTGCTTCACCTGTTTTGGTGTGAGTATGTAATAAACCTTTTTTATTACTTCTGCTTGTTGTTATATCTTTTGTCTAGCATACCACGCAAAGAACCTAAGATGTGATCTTTTCACAGTGTAACATAGTGGAACAGATCCAGTTTACACCCGAACGGAGGTAACATTACATTCTTTCTGTTACGGTCATTCCGTAACAGACACCTGTGTGTAAAAGCACCTAAAGGCTACAGAGGTGCATTGGCTCAGTAGTCTACAAAGCTCTAACTGGCTGTATAAGTGGCTGTCATCTGCAAGTCAATGTGCTTTACTTTTTATTTATTTATTACAGTTTCGGATTACAACCTTTAAGCTGAAGCACTCTTTTTCAAAGGTTCCAAGTTGAATAAACATGACAATACATTGAGTACAAGAGTTACAGGTTGACAATGATTGCTAATACTATGACAGCATTTGAACACACAATAAGATCACATAGATTGTATATGCAAAGAGAATATAGTGCAGATTTCAGTTTCAAAGTGCTAGTAGGGTACAGCAGCACTACAATAGTGTGGTGCAATGAATAAGCAGATATATAGTAATATAGTACATAGGCAGGGTGTGGTGGACTATACGCAGCCAGAGGAGGCATTGTCAAAGGTTCAGCACAGAGACACTGTTTTTTATGTTTGCTTGCACGCATGTGCAAGAAACATAGTGCGACAATCCAAAATGCAGTGCCATACAGTTGAAAGGGAGAGCACCGCTTGAGTAAGCAGCGCCCCCCTCCCCACACACACACACGCACGCACACACATTGCATGCTCATGCGCTCCTACCTCCCCCACGCACACACTGTATGGCTGATGGGGGTGCCCAATCCCCCATCAGCTCTACTGTCCCTCCCCGCAGTCTGTATGGCTGACGGGGGTGCCCAATCCCCGTCGGCTCATTGTTCCCCCTGACTATCGGGTGACGCTGGGGAGCCCACCCCAGCATGGCAACAGGTCCTATGGCTGACAGGGGTGCCCCAATCCCCCCATCGGCTCCACTACCCCCCCAACAGCTTCCAGCTGCCATGCTGGGCCAACCCAGCTTGGCAAATGTCCCGCGAGTCCAAATTAAAAAAAACTGAAAGAAAAACCTTCCCTCGCTGCTGTCTTCATCCCCTCTCCCACCTGCTACCACCCACTGCGCGCACTTCTGCTCTCACACCCCACCTCACCCCCATACTTACCTCCGGAGCTCGGCGCAACGATCTTCGGTGGACCAGGAACACGTCTGCACTCTTCAAAGCCGATCGCGAACTGAGGAAATGCCGGTAAGCTGTATAATGTAATGAATAGGGTTTTTTTCAACTTTGCTGCATATCTCAGGCATTTTTTGGAATTTTGGCACCAAATTTTCAACATGGGGTTTTTGGGACCCCTCCTCATGAATTCTGTCACTGTCATGGCGTTAATTGGGCCCAAAGGGTGATTTCGCGGTCACTGCACGAAATCACCTTTCGGGACCAATTAACAAAATGACAGTGCCAGTGTTCATAAGGTGGGCTCTTGAAAAGCCTATGTTGAAAATTTGGTGAAAAAATTCCTAAAAATGACTGTTTTACGAGAGTGCGTTGCGCTGTTCCTACGCACGCTCGTAGGTTCGGGAATTTTCAATATTTTCACTCTGGATTTTCAACATTGCCATTTAAAATCAATGTTTAGGACACATTAAGAAAATCACAGTGACACTGTTCATGAGCAGAGGTTTTAAAATGGCTATGTTAAAAATTTGGTGAAAAAATTCCCCAAAATGACTATTTTATGAGCATGCGTTGCGCTGTTCCTACGCACGCTCATAAGTTCGTGAATTTTCAATATTTTCACTCCAGATTTTCAATATTGCCATTTTACCACACCTCCTTATGAGCAGTACAGCTGACATTTCTCACTTCTTACCCAAAATGTGTTTCCGTGCATGTGGTGCACAATGGCGCAGTCGGTGTGCGAACTCAATGTATGGGACACATTAAGAAAATCACAGTCACACTGTTCATGAGCAAAAGTGTTAAAATGGCTATGTTAAAAATTTGGTGAAAACATTCGCGAAAATGACTGTTTTACGAACGTTTGTTGTGCTGATCCTACGCACGCTCATAAGTTCGCAAATTTTCAATATTTTCATTCCAGATTTTCAACATTGCCATTTTACCACACCTCCTTATGAGCAGTACAGCTGTCATTTTTCACATCTTGTCCAAAACATGTTTCTGCCCATGTAGCACACAATGGCGCAGTCGGTGTGCGAAATCAATGTATGGGACACATTAAGAAAATCACAGTGACACTGTTCATGAGCAGAGGTCTTAAAATGGCTATTTTGAAAATTTGGTGAAAAAATTCCTAAAAATGACTGTGTTACGAGTGAGCATTGAGCAGTTTCCACGCACCCTTGTAAGTTCATGAATTTGTAATATTTTCAGTCCAGATTTTCACCAGTGACATTTTTCCACACTTCCTTATGAACAGTACAGCTGTCATTTTTCACAACATGGCCAAATGTGTTTTCACACTTTCAGCACAGAAATGCGTGGTCACTGTGGGAAATCATTGTTCGGGACAGATAAAGAAAATCACAGTGACACTGTTCATGACCGGAGGTCCCAAAATGCCTGTGTTGACAATCTGCTGTAAACAATTCCCAAACTAATTACATTATGGGTGCACGTTGCACAGTTTCTATGCACGCTCGTGACTTCACCAGTTTTTTTAATATTTTCACTGCAGATTTTCAACATTGCCATTTTTTACACCTCCCCATGAACAGTACAGCTGTCATTTTTCACATCCTGTTCAGAATGTGTTTTTGCACCTGTGGTGACAAATGTCATAGTCACTGTGCAAAAGCAGCTTTCGGCTAACAAACTGATATTGCCACTGTTCATGAGGTGGGGGTCACAAAAAATCCATGTTGAAAATTTGGAGTGAAAATACCAATGAATGCCTGAGGCATTAGGGTTTCCGACCATAACATCCCACCCTGTAGAGAATGACAGGCATCAGGGCTGTGACTTGGGATTGTCACCTGCAATGCTCATACCATTCTACCCCCACCCACACCCTGCAGCCACTGAGAGGCATTGAGGTGTGCCTTGGACTCTTCAGCCCCAAAGTTCACCCCATTCTCCTTTACCGCACCCATCTCACAATATTTCCTGTTGGAATGGGGTGTGCATAAGGGCCAAAGACCCCAAGGCACACCATGACACTTGTCGGTGTCTGCACGGTAGGGTGTGGTGAAATGGCATGGCTGTTATGCCTGATGACCCAAAGGCACACCCCAATGCCTGTCACTATCTGCAGGGTGGTGATGGGGTTGGCCTCAGTTCAATACTTCACTGCCATTCCTATTATGCAGCTCTGTAACTCCTACACTGCCAATGCCAATGCCGGCAAGCAAATATTTGGCATTGGCAAATTCTTGTTTTAAGAGGGGGCAGTCTTTAAGCAGAGAACAGGGGTTAGGTGGGGGTGAGAGGTTGGGTAGGTGATGAGTGGAAAGTAGAGCAGAAGCAGGAGTGGGTGGGACGGTGCGCCTAAGGATGGTGGCGACTGAACTGGAGATGTTCTCATACCAGCACAGCTCGGCCTCCATGCAGTTGGCGGTCTCTTTAGCTGCTGAGAAGGATTTTGACCAGGTGGGCTGATTAACTATATGGTCATATGATGACTTTTGTCCAGTTAAGTTTCTTGGATTTTTTTTCTACCCATTTTATATTCTTTTTTACAGCTGTGACCTTGGGAAGAGCCAATGTATAAGAAATGAAAGTACAATAAAAATTGAATAATGAAAAGTGAAATTGGAAGCTGTACAGATCATTCAAGTAAATACTAATAAGGCACATAGGGAGTAACAATTTATAAGTTATATTGTTCAAATAATAATAAACAGTGCGAGAAGCAGGTTGCAGTAGCAGCAGAGAGTTGGAATGATAAGGTAAAGGAGGAAAAGTACCTGGTGGTCATACCAGACAAGGGGCTGAAGCATTATAAGCAGAGTCGAATGCTGGGGTGCATCAAAAGTGGGGTGCCCAGCAGGGCAAGGATGGATCCTATTCATTTTACAAGCCCTGGGTAAGGCCCCACCTGGAGTATTGTGTGCAGTTCTGAGCTCCCCTATACAAAACAGGACACAGAAGCAGTCGAGAGGGTGCAACGCAGGGCCAATTAATGGTCATATGGATGGCAGCTATGAAAATCTACCTTTAGGCTGGTGGCCCTTAACATGTTCACACTGAAGGAAAAGACACTGATAGGTGACATGACCTCAATGTTCCAGAAACTCAACGGTATCAGCAAGATCAAATGGATAGTGGTTTGATCTGGTGTCCTCTAGCAGGACATGGGGACACACTCTAAAACTCTGAGGTGGTAAATTCAGGGATAATGTTAGGAGTCAATTCTTCCAGAGGGTGGTGAACCTATAGAGGCCTTCAAGGTAGACGGTGACAAATTTCTGCTCACTGAGGGAATCACAGGGTACCCTGTTTAATAGAGTGGGCAGAGAAACCCCTGCAAATTAGTACATGTTTGGACAGTATATTTATTGATCTTCGTTTATGAAGTGGGGGTAGAACTGATGAACTTAGAGTTCTTTTATTTTTCCATTTCATCCAGCTTTTTGCCCCTGGAACAGACAACCTGCTCCTTTTATCCAGATCTGTATCACTCCCTCAACCCTGTTCACAGCTCCCCCAGTTGTCATGACTAGCAACAATCTATGTGAGGTGGGGCCCTAATCATTTAGACTGCTCTGAGTACATAACATTTTACACTGGGATTGCAGTCCGCTCACCACCCACGTGATGCTAGGTGATACCTTGACAGGCCTTGCATATATGCAATGTTTCCACATGGAGAAGGTAAGCTCCCTGGCCCTCATCAAGGATCTCTGTGGCGGTAGAGGGACTCTCCATGGCTGGTAGTGCTGCTGTATGGTAGCACCTCCCCAACCCCCCCTCTGGACCGTGTGGCAGACTTACAAGTCCCCTCCTAATCCTGGGTCACCAACAGGAGGTGCAGTGCACCACCCACTGGGACATTTGGAGACCCTGAACCGAGAGTTCTTTCCAACTCTAGAAATTGCTTTGTTACTGTGTCAAGGGGCAGATTACAAGGTTACCCAAAAAAGAGCATAAACTATGGACACTAGGCAAGTTAGATTAGCCAGGGCAGTAACAAGGGCACATAAAATGAAGTTGTAGCTTCTTTTTAATCCACAGCAGTTTCTTGCAGTAGAATGCCTTACTCTTTACTTGGCTACAGAGTCAAATGGAGCCACTGCTGGTTGGTCAAAAATAGATTTTATTGTTGCACAACACTGTATACTTTTATCCCAGCAAGGCAGCTTAAGATAAAGATAGTTTATTTAATTTTACAGTGTCAGCGTGGCTGAGTTGATAGCACGTCCACCAGAAGGTCATGGGTTCTAGTCTCACACCAGGATTGGGCTCATATCATAAACACAGGCTCTCATGTGCAGGACTAGAGGGATGAGAGGCACTGTTGGGGTGTACCCTATTTCTAATGAGACATTAAACTGAGGTCCCATCTGTCTTCTCTGGTAGTTGTTCAGGTGGACATTAAAAATCCCATGGTATGCACCACACAGTGGACCAACAGCTGCCCATTGTACTGTGGTGCTGATGACCCAGGTTTGGAAGCAAGCTGAAGGAGTCACATTGAGAGGCAGGCCAAGGTCGACACAGCTGCCACATGGGACTGCATCTTGGCTGGGGATGGTCAACGGTGGGTTCTGTCACCACAGCGACCCCCATAGCTGGGCCAGCAATCTTGCTTCTGCTGCAGGAGAAGCTGTGTGTGTGCATGGCCGACAGAGGCATTGCCCATGACAGGGGAGATGATGGGGGAGAAAACAGTAGAAGAAAAGCCCGCTAGCTGTCTATATGATGGCCAGGATCCCTCAGCCTGATCAGGGTATATCCCTGAGAACAGGGTATATCTCTGATGTCAGATGAGCTACTGGCTGAGAAGAAAATGTATATGGGAAAAAAAGATCCCATAGCATTTCTTGAGAAGAGTTGGGGAATTTCAACGGTATCCTAGCCAAATTTCCCAGTTTCACTAAAATACTACCAACAGCTTAATTTGGCTCAATTTAAGTTGGTTTGCATCTGTACCCCAACCCCACCTCACCCCACCCCCAGGACGAGCCTGAAAATAGGCAGCATTGCTTAGCCCTCCTTTTCTGGTCAATGAAAACTTAATAAATAATAATAAATTAACATCCGTTAGTACGTTGTTCCAGAGTAAAGGGAATCTTAAATAGAAGGCAGCATGCCAAAATGTTTCTTGCAGCAAGGGATCTTGAACCGTTTACTTACTTAGGATCTTACCAGTTTGGCTTGGTTATAGGATGGCTATAGTAAGGTGCTTAGGTTGGATGGAAATTCACCAAATCAGTGTGTACAACCCCCCCCTTACCAGCTACCTCTGCCACCAAGCCCAGGGAAGAGAAAGGGGTGAGCAATAACGTCAAGGGCGGACTCCCATGGTTAGAGGTAATTTGATGGTTCATCTCACCAAGAGCCACCCCCTTTGCTACTGTACTTTTCTGGGCTTGGCTTTTCCCCACACCCTGTAGGTGTGGCCTACCAAGGCACTGTCTATATAAGTCTCTGCACCACCTTGGTGAAACTGCTTAGGCCAAAACTACCTATGCCCCAATGGGGGAACTGTTTACCATTTTTGTCTTCATGCCTTCTTCTTCTTCTTCATGATTCCCTTTGTACAATGCCAACAGATACACCTTAGCTGCATTCAAGCTATGAGATCAGGCTGCCAATCCAGATCTTCTCCTCTTGCCTTTGGCTCTGGGGTCAAATGGAGGTCCCCTTGTTTGGTCAAAAGATAGGTTTCGCCATTGCACCACACTGTACGCTTTTACCCTAAAAAAGGCAACTCGGAATAAAGATAATTTACTTATAATTAAACCATATACTTCATTCTGGGATTTGAATTAGCTGTTGCATTTGTAGTTTAGCTCTCTACTTCTTTATTTATTCAGCAACACCCAGGATACAGGGCACAGTGCTTTGGGCTTTAACACTGCTTGTAAAAACACCAAAATTTATTTACAGAGCATGTGCACACACACAGTTGGTAATGGAGGATTACACAGTTTATAATGGAGGATTGCTTGATCAAAGCCCCAACTAACACCTCGCCTAGGGTCCAATCATTATCAGTAATACAGACGGGCATAAATCTGTGTCTGTACATGTCCTGGACTAGCCATTCCTGGGTTCAGTCATTTAGCAGCATCTGTACTTAACACATACTATATTTGCATGTTGCAACTAATGACACAAGTCATGGATCGGGGACATCCCCTAGCAATTGTGAGTGGGAAAGCAGGACCCAGGGTGTAACAGGCTCTATTAGGTACAGTTAGTAATCAGTGCCTTGCTGGAGGTAGAACAAGGAAGGGGTGTACCCTCCTAGTGTGAATACGGTGTCCAGCTTGGACATAGCAGAATTGGGGTTCACAAACAATGGCTGATGCACTTAGCTCCTTGACCTCTGGGGATTTGGTTGTCCAGCACCTTGCAGTCACAACTATAGAGGCTTACTATGGCTCAATGCATTCTTTCCTTTGCCTCAGGCACAGATAACCCATACTTACTGACCACACTGACTCTTCTGCAAACCTTTTGTTTCTTTCACCGCTTGAACTGGTCTTAGGGGATTCATATGATTGCCCAGCATGAGGTTTCCCGACATTTGGTTTCCCGACACTATTTTCCTGTCATTACTTTTCCCGACGAAATTATTTACCATTGACATTTTCCCGACTATAAGCACAATCAGGTAATCGAGGTAATTTGAGCATAAACGAACACTTCAGCTAATTTGAGCATACACTAACTCAAATTTAAATGAAATGACAGCACAATTACAGCGAACACTTCAGCAATGGAGAATAGCATAGCACTTCAGCTAATCTGAGCATAAACAAACTCAAATTTAAATGAAATGACAGCACAATTACAGCGAACACTTCAGCAATGGAGAATAGCATAGCACTTCAGCTAATCTGAGCATAAACAACACAAATACCAAAGGTCTCCATGACTTCTCTCTTTTACATATAGAAATCCCTCAATGCAGAGCTTGTCATGTCCTCTCTTTGATGCAACTACTTTGCAAACAATGGATTCTGGTGCAGCCATGATGCAAAATGAAAACTGTAGCTGGGAGCAAGGAGAACACAATGTCTTCCACATATTTAATTACTATTAATTACTAGTTGCCAATTCCTGTGCTGTAATTGATTGTACAAGCAACAAGTAAAACATAGAACAATCGGGGAAATGTGTGCCACAGCTTACATCTGACAGTAAGATCATGTAGCTGAGATTAAGTTTAATTCATGCACAGCAAAGTAAAACATTGCACTTTTCGATCAAATGGTATTCGGGCAAAGATCGCATTGGGAAATCAGATGACGGGAAATAGATCACGGGAAGTACAGAGTCAGGAAAATGAATGACGGGCAACCATACTAGACCCGGTCTTAGTTGCCCTTTGCTGAAATAATGAGACAGTATTACAGAAACCAGTAGGCAGCCTTTCCTGACAGTGAGCCCCCACAGGTCCCCACTTTCCCCAATCTCTGACTCAGGAAGAATTCATCTGAGTGTCCAGAGACCCATACCAAAAATGGGCTAATGTCACCTCGGACCCAGTAGCCTTCCACCATCCTGAAGCCACAGGCCCCCCACCCAGGCCGGTCACAGCTGGAGAGGCACAGCTGGAGTTGCCCAGAACCCAGAAAGTTCTGCTTCTGTAACTCAGAAATTGAACTAGAACTACTTTTTGTGGGATTGTAGCCCCCTTTACATGCCCCTAGCGGGTGAGAAAAACCCAGGAAAGGCGTCATGCCAAAGTGCACCAGTTGTGCATAGCACAGATAAAAGAAACATTCTGCCACTAGACAGAAACATTGCAATCCACAGGAAATACATTCTTAACACATGTGCTATAACATTAACCCTTTTAGTGCAAAAACATTTGAAGTACTGATTCAAAACAGATTAACTCGTAACTCCTGTCTATGACAGCCGGATTACACCAGTGTTTAGAGTCAGGAAAAGCAGTATGGTGGGACAAGCACAAGATGGTGATTCCCTTCAAAAGGACAAAACTTGCCCAGAACTCCATCCTGCATCAAGGTCCGAAATAGTAAAATGAACTACCTGCTGTCCTCACTGATACTACCAAGATTAGTACCTTCAAAGCTGGGCTCAAATCTCTCCTTGACTCTAAAATGAATTATACCTGCCTGCACTAATGTGATAGTACCTTGCCCCCAGTTTTCCATTTACCTACCCCCCTCTACATCTTTCAGCTATATACCACTTTTTTTATAACCCACACCCCTACCCCCAATTACCTGACGATGGCCTCACTTGGTTGAAAGCTCCACCTCTCTCCCACCTCAGACGATGCCACCTGCCTGTGTTAATGTGATAGTATCTTGCCCCCAGTTTTCCATTTACCTACCCCCTCTACAACTTTCTGCTATATACCACTTTTTTCTTAACCCGCTCCCCTACCCAGTTACCTGATGATGGCCTCACTTGGTTGAAAGTTCCACCTCTCTCCCACCTCAGACGATGCCACCTTTGGCTGATTCCACCACCCCACCCCCTCTTATCCTTTTTTTTCTCTGTAAACCTTGTATTTTTGTAATGTTTGTTCAACACTGATGTGGAACCTTTGAAAATGAGTCCTTGGCTCAAAGGTATTAATCCCAAACTGAAATAAATAAAATAAAGCACCTGGAATCCAGTGAGGGGCTATGCAGTTCATTTAAGTAACAGTGTGTGTGTGTGTGTGTGTGTGTGTGTGTGTGTGTGTGTGTGTGTGTGTGTGTGTTGAGAGGGGGAAGACCAGAATGCAGGGACATAGCAAGTTACAGAACAGGTCAAATTTGCTGAAATGTGTTTTACTGGCAGCCCTATATACCGTACCACATGTTCAAGACAGAGAAATTCAAGTTCCTGAAAGGAATGAATAAAGTAGATTGTGAGGAAATATTTAGTAGGACTGGCAAATCAAGAACACGGTGACATGAGGAGTGGAAGCTGGCAGTGGGGAGATTCAGCAGAGCCATGAGCAAGTTTTATTTTACAGAGAAAGCGGCAGAGCCATGGAGCAGCTTACCAGAAGATGTGCTTGGTGCAAGAACCATTAATGGTTTCAAACATGGCTGGGACCATGTGAAAGGCTTTAATAGTTGCATGGGGGAAACCAGTAGGGCAAGGGGTGAAGGCAATAACCCCGACTAGACATTAGGTCCTTGGATAGGACAGGGTAAAACAGGGCAGTGTGGATGGACCAATGGTCTTTTTCTGCTGACATTTTCTATTTTTTTTATTGATAGAGGAGTATCAGAGACATACCTTTGAGTCAAAGACTCCTTTACAAAGGTTCCACATCAGTTGAGTAAAGAAGCAACACAACAAATAGTACAACATATACAAGGTAACAATGCAAGCAGAGGTAACAAAAGTGGCAAGTACTTCAGTCAGTACAGTATCAGACATGGGTACAGGTGGTCGAAGCATTGCAGCTAGTAATACAATGGTACATAGAGTTACATATTGCAGCTAGTAATACAATGGTACATATAGTTACCAGAATAGAAGCAGAGGAGCAGAGTAGGAGCCAACAAGAACGTACACTACAGGACGGTGGCGTAGCCATGCCCTGGTGGTCATTTGCATTTTCAGGCAGGACCATAGGAGTCCATTGTCATATATACGCACACTCTAGGGCAGCAATACCAGGGACGTAAATGTTCTGATGAGATACAGGAGTGCCTGAGAAAATCAGGGACAGTCACAGACTGACTCTTGGTGATTAGGTCTCAGAGGTGAGATTTGAACAGGTCAAGTTTAGGCTCTGTGAGGAGGGAATTCAGGAGGGAGTTCAGCCAGCTAGGTGCCAGGTACTTAAACATTCTTTGGCCCAAGGAGGTTTTGCAATGGGGTATCCGGAAGTGGGTAGTTGCAGTTTGCCATGTGTGGCGAGTGGACAGGGGTGCTTGGAGTACAGGGGTGAGAGCAGGAGGGAGTAGTCCAGCAGTTATTTTTTTACCGAAAAAGCAGGTCTGATATTTTAGCCTCCCATCAAAGTTTATCCAGTTGGTAGAGGTGTAAAGAGTGCAGGCATGTGTGAGCCTATTGCAGCCAGTGGCTAGCCTACAGGTCTTATTTAGGGATATCCTAATTTTGTTGAGGTGCGTGTTTTCAGCTGATCCATATACTATAGTACCATAGTCTATGAGGGATAGTATCAGTGGCGGAGCTAGAGGGGGGCTGGGGGGGTGGTCGCTCCTCCTGGCTGCCCCAGTGTGAGTAGTGGCACCCCGCAACCATCTTTAGTCACTGTTCAGTGCCCATTGTGGAGCCCGTGATTGACTGAATGGCCCCCCCCCGGTTCTCAAATGCTCCCAAACCTGGCTCTGCCACTGGATAGTATAGAAGCGGATACAGCTAGATGTAGGGCTTCGGGGGGAGGCAGTGTTTGTACCGGTGTAGCAGACCAATATGAACATTGACAGCGGAGCACAGATTTCGGATTTGATCACGGTATGTGAGCCTTGAGTCCAGGGTGATACTCAGATATTTGAATGAGGTGACCTGCTCAATGGGGTTGTTTTGTGAGTTTAGAATGAGCAGGGATAGCCTACGATTTTTGTTTTGGGCATGTGCAAACGCCATAGATTTTGTTTTTTTGTAGTTGAGAACTAATCTACGCTGAACAAGCCAGGATTCAGTGTCTGAGAAAGATTTCTGGAGGGTATTTCAGTGAGTGGTGCAGTCAGTGTGGGAGCTGTAGAGGACAGCATCATCTGCGTATAGAAGTAGCTTCCCAGAACATTCCTTGGGAAAGGAGTTGAGGAAAAGGGAAAATAGCAGGGGGCTCAGGATAGAGCCCTGAGGGACCCCCAAGCTGACTTGTAAAGGTGTTGATTGTGTTTGGGCAATTCTAACTGTCTGGGTTCTCTTGGATAGATAGCTAGCAAACCAACCAGTGGTCTCAGTGGACAGGCCTATCTGTGAGAGGGAGTCCAACAGAAGTGTGTGGTGCACCGTATCAAATGCCTTGGAGAGGTCTATGAAAACAGTGCCAGCAGTGTGGCCTAGGTCAAGTGATGTATGGAGAGTGTTAGTGAACTCCAGTAGGGCTGTGGTAGTGCAGTGGTTATATCGGAAGCCATGCTGCTCGGTACATAGTAGGCTATATTTGGACAGGTAGTTGGTTAGCTGGGTGGCAACAATTTTCTCCAGGGTTTTGGAGAGGGGGGGCAGGATTGAGATGGGGCGGTAGTTCCCCAGCTGGGTGCAGTCTCCACTTTTAAGGATGGGTGTGATGAGGGCAGATTTCCACCTGGAGGGAAATTAGCCCAGCGT
This sequence comes from Neoceratodus forsteri, assembly GCA_016271365.2. NCBI lineage: Eukaryota > Metazoa > Chordata > Ceratodontiformes > Ceratodontidae > Neoceratodus > Neoceratodus forsteri. Next base: position 560,507,101 of record CM028129.1, on the reverse strand, counting down.
TAGTGAGTGGTTCAGGAGCATGGTGAGTGGGAGGAGGACTTCATTAAAGGTGAGCCTAAGTAGCCTGAGATCAAGTGTGTCGCTACTAAAGCATGATTTGCTGAGTGCTTGAGAAGAAAAGGGGTGGCTTCACGCTGTGAGACTGTTTTGAAATGGAATATGGGGTAGTGTGGGAGACAGGGGGCACAGGTGGGGTGGGGAGAAGAAATTGGGGGGAGGACACTACTGAGGTCAGAGAAGGAGACATTAAATGTGTTAGCAATCATGGCGGGGTCTGTGGTGATAGACCCACTGGCCCAGAGTTGGGATGGGGGTGCAATAGAAGCTTTGCCCTGAGCTCCTTGAGGGAGTTCCAGAACTTGCGTCCAGAGCCCCAGGAGGCAGTAAGTGAGGCTTGGTAGAATTCTGCTTTGGCCTTGTGGATATTCCATGTGCATTTATTCCATGCATCCTGGTAGTTCTATCTATCAGCGGGCTTCCCAGTTTCCAGGGCAATGTGCCACAGGTTGTCACGGTCCCACATTTGGTCAAGAAGGGCTTGTGACATCCATGGTGTATCTACCCCTTTGATGACCTTCTTGCATAGTGGCGCATAGAGATCACAGGCAGAGTTGAAGGTAGTAACGAAGTGTTCAAGGGCAGAGTCAATGCAACCAGCAGTAGAGATAGGGGACCAGTCACTAGTTACGAGACATTGTTTAAGGGACTGGAGCTTGCCTGGTTTAAGGTGGCATTGGAGGATTGTTTTGGGAGGTGTTATTTTTGGAAAACAAGACCAGTGGCAAAGCACCGGGGAGTGATCACTCAGAGCATTTGGAACCACCTGGACTTGAGCGGCTTCGTGGGGTGCATTAGTTAACACCAAATCAAGGAGGGTGGCAGTGCCTGCCCTTGGGTTGACTCTAGTGGCAGTGGACACTAGTTGGGATAGGTTCTGCGAGGCAGTTGCATCCCTGAGAGGAGCAGAAGTGTCCGCTAGCCAGTTTATATTAAAGTCCACTAGTGCAATAGTTTCGGCCTTGTCAGGGAATGTCTGGAGGTGGGCAAGGACAGAGTGTAAAGCACTCTTCTGATGTCAGGGAGGAATATATATGGAAGAGAGGAACAGAGATGCCCTGTTTGGTGCAAGTGTGATTTCTACTGACAGTGCCTGGGCCCCATGTTCAAGGGTTGGGGAGGGGAGGGCGAGGCATTGCAGTGAGTCCCGGATGTTCAGTGCACATCTGTCACCTCTTTTAGAGGTTCTGTCGGACCGGGAGCGCGAGAAACCTGGAAGTGAGACTGCGGAATCTGGGGTTCAGCCATCTGGGGTTCGGCCGTCGAGCCAGGTTTCTACTACCAAGATAACATCAGGGCAATTCTGGGCAACCCAGCCCTGGAAGGAGTCAAATTTGCGGAGAAGGCTACATATATTGAGTGAGGCTACTATGAGACCCTTAGAGGGGTTCTATGTAGAAAAAAGCATCTGCATAACAAGGCACTTCTTTGCACCATGAGAGGCAGCCCTTGACCCAGTAAGGAACCCATTGTTTAGGACAGAGTCTTGCTGACATATCTTTGATGTGAGAGGAGACAAGAGAGTTAAGAAAAGGCAACTGAATCTGTACAGCACTCTACTTTGAAGGCTCATGGCACTTTCCAGTTCATAACACACCAACAATATCCAACATGTACGTAAGATAGAAGAATAAAACTTAATTAAACATACAGAAGTGCAAGGCAACCAAAATAACAGCAATGTTTTTATATCTTCATAGGTATCAAATCTTCAAATAGTGTCCACCTAGGCTTGCTCAACAAGATTAATTTTCAACCCCCCTTTTAAGTACAGTACTTAAAACAACAGTAGTTATCACGCACAGAGATTTAAACTCACATATAAAACCAGTAGCCATAATAGCACAAAGATGCTTGCTTTCATTGCTTGAGCCCCCCCCACCATGCGCTGTGATTCACTCTTTATACTGCAGCTTAAACACCAACATGCCAGCAGGTGCTGAAAACAGTCAAGGACCGTAAGGATAACAGTAAGTCCAAACTGCGAGTTGCAGCAGTTGCAACAGAAAGTTCAAGAAAGTCCACATAGCACAGCAGGAAAAGCCTTATTACAGCTAAAGTTCCTGGTTTGGAGTGCGGCGAGGGATACCCACCAAAGCCCCGGCACTTCGTCTTGATAGAGACTTCATCCGGGGGATGTTTAAGCTGCAATATCAAGGGTGAATCACAGCACTTGGGTGGACCTTTGTGCTATTATGGCTGTGTCTAAATCCATGTGTGCAATAATTACTGCTGTTTTGGTTTGTGTGTGGGGGCTAGCTACCTCTGTTATCAGCACTGCCCTGCATCACTTGAGTCATGGTATCAGTGTGGTTGGGCTATACCCTTTTAAATAATTCCCTTGAGACTGACTCCTGTAACTGAACAGGAAAGGAGTTTGAAATAAATGGAGCTGTCAGTGCAAAAGTTCTGTCCTCCAGTTATGTTAAGTGAGATCAGGGGACAAGCAGTGCTTCAGCCTAAGTGGAGAAAAGAGGTGCATATGGCATATGGAGATCCTTCAGGTGAACTGTTGGCAGTAGATTCTACACTGTGGCTCAGGTGATGTCTAAAATAAGACTTGGCCCAGTACACTTACATGGTAAACAAATTAATAAAATGAAATGAAAAAGGTACTGGTGAAGTAAAGGTCTGATACCAAGGCATTCCCCACTACAGTGTCCAACCGGGGTCACCTGCAGTACTAGCTAGGTACACCTGCCACTCAGTATTGAGAGAGAGTGACAATGAGGTATCAGAAAGTCAAACTGGCTGTTATTTATAACTTGGTCCAGATACTGTATATAGAAATGGGTTTGCATTTGCAAAAGTGTCCACAGCAAGCAGCCTCTGTGCAAGTGTCTCCTGTAGCTTCAATGTGTGGGAGAGGCCAGTTTTTGCCCACAGAAAAAGGAACTTCATGTCTTGTGGGTTTTGTGGTCCAGGGCACTTGGTATAGAAAAATATCTCATGTAACTTCAGCCACCTGCAGTCTTCTGCTAACACAAAAGATATGAAAAAAATAAGATATACTGTAGTCATCAGGTTTCTGCAGAATTGTCTGTTGGCCTGAGATTCTAAAGACTGCATGAGTGCTTTGGGGAAGCAGTGAGGTTTCTTAATCAACACACGAACATCTGTATGCATATCTTCATCTTTTTAAGTTTGTATAGAAATGTAGTGTTTGAGAAAGCTAATAGATTACATATACCCATCTTTATGAACCACCAGTACACTGTTTGCCTATGTCTAGCCCAGTGGGGGGTTGTGTAGGAGGGCGAAGGGGCCGCAACAACCCCCATTGTAACTTGCTTGCTGCTGCTGCATTTCAGTTTGCTAAAGAAGACTGATTGCTAGAAGAAAATATACATTCGAAACTATAGACACCATTTGTATTCTCTACTAAAATGTAATAAAACAGGTAATAGCAGATTATATAAAGGATTTAAAAAAAGCTTAACTAATTTGCATATCAAGTCCCACCCCCACACACCACCATTGTAAAATCCTGGATCCAACACAAACAACTCAAATACCTAGCCCTTCCTAGGCTAATCGTGAAGCCCCCCTCCTACTATTACTACTAGGTGGAGTATGACATTACTTATCCTCTGGTGAAATATAGCTAGTTTGAAGAGCAGATTAGATTGCAAGGGATTGATAGTGATAGTTGGTATTTCTCAGTATGAGGGGTTTGGGGTATAAATGTAGATGACCTGCCATATTAGTGGGGTGATCCCTTGTGTTCCTTGTCTGGTTCCCCAGGGACACAGGAGAGAACATACCAGGGCTCTTCCCTTGCAGAAGGCCCAGGGTGAATACAAATGAAATGCACAAACAGTATGTCCTAGAGAGATAGCAACCTTTTGCTGTGGTCTGAAAAGCCCCTGAACAGATGACTCCCTTGGGGTAGAGAGTAGACCTCTAAACCATTTGACGTCTATTGAGGGTAGGAAAGAGAGATCCTTTAAATGAACCCAAACTGTACAACTAATGTTGGATATCCAGGTCTTGGAAGCAAATTGTTTAAAATATGGAGAGGTACTCCACTCACCTAAGTTAATGCTTTTGAACAAGAATAGTGAAGAACCCTTGATGCATTCAACAAAGTGTATCCGGACTAATGATTTACAGACTAACCTAGGGGTAACACATTATTCCACAGGTTAGGAGTGCATCATAAATCTGGCCCAGTTGTGTCTTGAAGCCACTTGCAGCTGGGTCCAGGGAAGGAGAGACACTTTTTTTATTTTTTTTCCCCCAGTAAACAGTTTGTTGATTTCCATTCATAGTAATAATACAGAAACATATAAGAAATCACAAATCACAAGCAACAAACAAATAAATTACAAGGTTCTTAAGTGAAAAAAAGTACAATAGTAACAATGTTGAACAATTACCTCTGAAGAATTAGTGGGCATGCACAGCTAGCATAAAAATTAAAAAACAGATTAAATTAGACATCCCTCATCATTTTATGTAATATAAGGCTTACATTTATTTGTTCAGGACATTTAACAAGGAGCCCCATACATTATGAAACCTCTCCATTTTGTTTAGGTACATATGGCTAAACACAGTACAGGTGGGGAATGCACCTGGGTACAGGTGGTGCCTGGTATAAATAATCACAGTGTAAAGATCAAAATGGATGTGGCACCCGCCACACCTTGGTTTTCTAATGCACAGATTCCTTTAATTGACTCCATTTATGGCTGTCAAATGGTCACTGTCACTTGTAAGAAATAAGAAGAGAGCATACCTGGTTTTGTTCCAAACAAAAGTGCTTCATTTTTTTCAAAGTGCACCTGAACAGTTCCTTTTCCAAACATATACAAACATAGAGCTCGAATCCTCTTGGCCCCTCCCTTAAGGAAAGGCTGGTGTCCACGTGACCTGACACATTTCACGCTCTTACAGCGTTTTGTCAAAGATCTCGTGGAACCAATATGGGTGCTATTTTATGTTGGTTCATTTAAAGGAATACATACCAGAGAAACAGTTAATATTCAAACAGCAAACATTTAAATAACAAAATGTCATAGTGCATAGACAGTTAAGAAATGCAACATATTATGAAAAATTTAAAAAGAATCCCACGATAGAATTTAAACAAAAAATTTTTGAATATTTGGCATCAGTTGCAGCTAACAATGGTCTACCCAGTAAATCCATTGAATAACTCACAGTTAGGAACCCAGTCAGACCATGTTTCTATTACCTCCCAAGAAGCCATTAATGTCTAGTTAACCCCCAGGCAGCCTGGGTCCCTATACTCTATTATCCCCCATGAAGGGGAACTGGCAGCCCTGACTTACTTCTTGGATAAAAGAGGGGTGCTGATGCCAGCTACTGACATCCTGACAGGTTTATCAGAATTTATTTTAAAATGTAACATTTTCCTTTTCATGACCAATTTTATTTGCAAAAGAAAGGTACTGCAATGGAGACGAGTTTCACACCCAATTAAACCCATTTGTACCTTGGCAAATGGGAGGAGGATATGGTAAGGAATCCAGAGATCAGTCTATATCTGGACAAGGTTGACCTCTGGAGATGATACATTGATGATGTTTTGATGGTACGGACTAGCACAGGACAAGAATTGTTTGATTTTGCACAAATGCTTGAGGAGAGCAACTCAAACTTAAGATTTGCTATATCTTTCAGCTACACCCAGATTAACTTTTTATATCTTATTATAGCAAAAGATGGTAGGGGTGGGGTTACAACTGATGTATATCACAAACCCAGAGATTGCAATATGCTATTGCATGCCAGTAGCAGTCACCCAGCACATGCCATAAAAGGTTTATCAAAAGGTCAGTTCATCAGAATGAAAAGAAACTGTGCTGAGAATCAGATGTATAAAGTCAGGGCTGATGAACTGGAACAGAAACTGTCTGATAGAGACAGTGCTTAATTTGTAAAGAAAGATGTGCCCAGGCCTAAACCCTAAAGGCTGGTGGTCTGGGGGCCACCAGGGCCCCATAAGCTCTGGGGTTTTAGATGCTATGTGATGAGTTTTGAGGCTTTTATTGAAGACAAAAAGCACTTCTGTTACATCTTCCCTACCCCTGATTCCGGGAGTCAGGTATGTGGGAGACTCTGGCTGGCTTTGTTAAGCAGCAAAATGTACCACAGAGCATCTAGCAGGGCACAACTTTCAGCTGTTGGCAAAACCCATTAAAACTGAAGCATGCAAATTTTTATATAGGTAAAGGACAGTGGGCATATAGAATGCACTGCCGAAACATATACCTGAAACTAGATTATAGGAGGCTTTTTTCAAAAATAATTTTGATGCACAAATGAACTTGGGGTTCATTGATCACTAGTACTACTGATAAGTGAGGAATGGACATGACAGGCAGCAATGCTTTCTTCTATCTTAACTACCTAATGAAGAGCCAAGTATAGGATGCACATGACCTGTTATAGATCTCAACTACAGACTCTTACTTTACTACTCAGAACTTCAGAAGCACTTTTGCGGACACAGAGGTGCTTCTGACCCACGTTCCACATGAAGATTTTAAAGGGATCATTAACCTTATTTAACCTTTCTCTATATTGGAAATTGTGGCTAGTGTGAACACATGGCCAAAGTTCCAGTTACATTAACAAAGATATGTTTTTAATCATAGTTTATTCAGTTTCTGAATAAACAATCCAGTTAATACAGCAGGTAGGCAATTAGGCTGTAACATTACAGCATTTTTACAACAATAGTGTAATATGCCCCTGCACCTGTTACAACATTAGGGGGTTAGCTGAAATAAGAACTAATAACTCCATCATGCACCATACAATACCAGGGATAAATAAACATCCCTCGATGTACTACATCAGTATATGAAAAATTAAACATAAGTAACCCCCAAGTACCCTGCAGAGTTAAATCCAGTTGTATAATTGGTGATTTAAGAAGTAATAAACTTGCATAGTGAGAATAGGATGAACATTATTAACATTTCTATAATGTTTGGCAAAGGCTGTATTATTAAACAACCTGACCTGCTGAGTGGAATCCGAGTGACTAACAAACCATTAATACACGTAATACTCATCAGGTATTACACATCGGGTGGGATATTCGGACTGCTCCAGGCAGGGGTGCAAGCCAGGGTGCAGCGCAACTAGGATGTGCCAGAGCATGGTCTGGGCGATATTCAAAGGTGCTGCACCATGGCTCAGCACTGTTGAATATGGCACTGTGGCTGCCCGCATTGTGCATCGTGCAGTGGCACTGTGCTAGCGCAAGTGGCAAGAGAGGAGCAGGGGGACGCTCCAACGCAAGCGCGGGTGCGCTACTCGCAACACCTGCAATATTCAGCACTGGACATGTAAATATGGTCATTATACATGCAAGGCGCAAATGGGACCATTTGCATGTCATTATGGCCCCATTTGCATGCAGGTGCGCCAATCCCCAGCGACTTGCGCCTGGCACCCTGCCATGCTGCAGCCGTCAGGGACTGATGCCCCCTGCCCCTCGGCAGCAACACACCCCAATGCCTGATCACGGGTTTTGTAAAAATGAATAATCCCTGGTGGTCCAGTGGACCTGCTCTCCAGCCCAGTCGAGGGCTTTGTCAATATAACACTTGCCTGGTGGTACAGTGGACCGAACCCCAGCCCGGTCGGGGGCTTCAGATAATGTAACTGCTCTGGTGTTCCAGCGGTACCCTCCCTCCCCACCTGCCCACTCAGACTCACCACCCCACTCCCCCCTGATCAGTGGTGGGCAGTAGCACCCCACCCACAAGCCGTCTGGCTGCCCACCAGCTGACAGCATACAGTACGGTTGTACACCCATTGATCCACTGCATGGGCCAATGGGCATGCTGACCATACTGTACAATGCAGTCCTGAAATGTGAATGGTTTCATTCACATTTCGAGACTGTGTCGCATAGTATGGTCAGCATGTCCATTGGCCCACCGAGGGACCAATGGGCGCATAGCTATACTGTATGCTGTCAGTCAGTGGGCAGCTGGGCGGCTTGCAGGTGGGGTGCTACCACCTGCTGCTGACTGGGGGAGCAGGGTCGCGGTCTAGTGGGGCGGTGGGGAGGGGGTACTGCTGACCACCAGGAGGTTACGCTATCTGACGCCGCGATCGGGCTGGGATTCAGCCCACTGGACCACCAGGGAATATATAGGTTTATTTAAGCCCTTGATTGGGCTGGGATTCGGTCCACTGGACCACCAGAGATTCTTTTATATTTACTAATCCCACGATCGGGCTGGGATGCAGGTCCACTAGACCACCAGGGATTCTTTTATATTTACTAATCCCACGATCGGGCTGGGATGCAGGTCCACTAGACCACCAGGGATTCTTATGTTTTTACTAAGCCCGCGATCGGGCTGGGGAGCAGGTCCACTGGACCACCAGGGACTTTCTATATGTACAAAGCCCGCGATCAGGCATGGGGGTGGGGGGGGTCCGACGCCCGGCCTGTGACTGGGGAGGTCAGGTGGCCACCCCCAGCAGACAGCTGCTGTGTTGCACCCAGCAATATGGCAGCTGGCCTGTGGGTGTCCCCTGACTTGTTCCCTTTTTCAGGCACATCTTTACCCCCTGTGGCGCATGATGGTTTGTGCCTGCATATGTGCTGCACATCCCGGCTGAATATCGATGTGCTGCAATGCATGGGCACAACCTCAAGACTATACCAAGATACATTACTGGTGCACCTACAAGATCAGGATTTGCACAGCACAACATCCCCCTTTGAATATCATGCCAGGGCACATCAGTGGGCTGTGCATGGTGGAAGACTGTTGTGCCATGTACATCCCCTTTGAATATCCCGCCCATCATATACAAAGTAATATACATTGCTACATTCTGAAGTTCTGAGTCATAAAATAAGGGTCTGTAGCTGGTTCAAGGACAACCTTCTCCTAATGCCAAAAAACAATCTCAATGACTTTTGGCACCTATCAGAGGCTTGCCAAACTTACTTCTCCCTTACTATTTTATACCCTTGATGAGGGTGTCACCTCCTATAAGTACCTCAAGGTCTGCCTTGACTGGCATCCTGATTTCTCTGTGCACATTGATGCAATTCACCAAAAGCTTCATCCTAAATTTGATGCTCTGTACAGGAATAAAGCGAGTATACTGCTCCCTGCCCACCGAGAAATTGTGCTAAAGATTATCCTTCTTATTTTTGACTACAGTGACTTAGTCTACAGTAGTGCCCCTAAATCCTCCCTTGCTAGACTGGACACCCTTTTTCATTCTTTCTGCCGCTTTGCTTTAGATTGCCCCTCTCATACTCACCACTGCTGTCTTTACTCAGCTCTTTCCTTCCTTCCCCTCTCTTGATGCTAGGCGTCTTTCCCATCGTGTCTCTTTTTTATCCAAATCCTGGTGCAGCACTCTTCCCTATTGTCTCAAATCCCTTCTTTCCCCTCCTTCTTCTTCCTCCTGCCCTCTCCACAGCAATACTTTCCATTCTCTCTCTCTTTTCCTTCTAAAACATCTATTGTTGGCCAATCTGATTTTTCTTACCACTTTCCAACTTTGGTCCTCCCTTCCCCTTCATATTAATTCTGCCGCTTCTCCTTCCTCCCTAAAGCCTTGTATTTCCAACTTTTGTCATCATACCTGCAACTGCTTATAATCCTTCCTCCTTTTCGCCATTCTCTAGTATTGCCCTCTTTTACTGTTCTGCTATTTTCCCTTTCTGTATATATTAGTGTGTGTTATTTTCTTGATGCCTTCATTTACTATTCTGCCTATAATATTTATGATTCTGCTTGTAAAACTATATATTGTATTTTGCCTTATTTTTTTATTGTTAGCTATCTCCTATTCCCCTCTTCCCTAGAATACATCTGGAAATGAGTTGTATTCAGCTCAGTATGTACTTCCTGGTTAAACTTTTCAATAAACAAATATACAAAATGAAATACTGCCATGAAAGGAAGAATAATTTTCTGCTGACTCTTCACATGGCTTGTCGCTCGAGCATCAGTTGTTACCCCTTTCCAGAAAGAAAAACACAAAAATAGGGTTCTGCTCTTCTCATCCAGAAAAGCCCATGAAATGTCTATATTTCACTGGTTATCATTGTGTTTTCTATCTTTACTTCTTGTGTCATCAGCCACTCTGTGCCCTTTGGCAAGCCATGAACGAACGTAAGGAATGGGGTTGAATTTCCTTAACGGTGGGCCAATTAGATTCAGGAGTAGTAATTATTAATAAGCTTCAATAAGCACGAAGGCTCGCATTTATGTGCATATGAGATTCATTTGTGAAAAGCCTCGCTTATACTCAGCACTGGAGATAGTAATAGTGCCCATAGCCATCAACAGGTTCTTACACTGCTTCTGAACTTCTTTCCCACCTGACTCCTTATATTGCCTGTATGCCGGAATGGTTTCACGAGTGTTGCCAATGTCAAACCTTTCGCAAACAGACTCAGTTTCACTTTCTCCAAGCAGTGTAGGTAACTCGTCAGGCCAGTACTGCTTATATAACACTTTCATTTCAGTGATCAGTTTCTCGTGTCCAGTCTTGTCACCAGTGCTGCCACATGCAGACAGCATATGATTTCACAAATTGTTCGCTAAGCTGTGAAAAAATTGTCCCAGGTGAATTTTCTCATCGTAGACATTTCCTTCATGCAAGACCACACCCTGAAACATTTTTTTTTTATATATCTTTCTCACACTGCGCAGAATATTTCCCTCACTTTTCTACCATTGCGTCAAACACCGATATTTGGTGGCAGGTAGCTTGGTGTTCATCAGTGATTGCACAATCACGATATTGCCGTTCGAGAGATAACTCAGACAAGTCCTGCTGCGCATCATACATAATTCCAAGATTACTGATGAACTGAATGGAAGATAACCACTTGCTTAGACCTGAGTAAGTGTTGTGTGTTGTGCTGTCACAAGAAAAGTTGTCAATTGCCCACATTAAGTGTTTATACAGAACAGGATAAGCATTCCAAACAACCTTTACAATTCTAAAGCTCGATGCAACATAACCCATTGAGTGTCTGACACTCAACCTGTTTTGCAAAGCTGAATGTCAAGAGCCTCAGCGCACTCTTTTAGCTGTAATCAATTTTTTTCCAGATGTGTTATAAAGTGAATATAATAACTGGGGAGCATTTTCTCCTGTAGAGAAACCCAGTTATAATTCATCGTTATAACCTGTGGGTTATAACGGCGAACACACACCGGGTTTCTTTCACGCTGACTATGTGCAGCCATCGCTCCTTTGCTCCTAGGTGCCAGCCGCCATTCCCCAGCTCTACACAGTTTGCTGCACTTGGAGTCAGTGGCAGTAAGTTATTTTTAAAACACTTGCCAACATTTTTTACATCAGCTGAGTAAGGGGAAAAAAACAAAAAAAAAAACAGAGCAGTTGCTTTTATCAGGAGCCACGGACTGCACTGAAACCTGACCGGTCTGCGACGCCATAGAAATATCTTTATTTTATGTAGTTGCTGTGGTGAGAAAATGCACCCCAGCAATTATATAATTATATCAAATTAAATATGGGGTGGTGTTTAAAACTCGATTTTATACTCACCCTCATTGTGGGATGCTTTTCATAACTATGCAGCATCCCACAACTTGGGTGTGTGTAAAATGTTGTTATACACACCACCCCATACTTTATTCTCTATATAGCTTGTCTAGCAAGCTTTTAAAGTGATTTGTAGCTCCAACATCTTTCATAACATCACTGACTGCAAGCTGTAGGCATTTGGCAGAGTATTGCTATGCTATAATGGAAGATTGGAGTGGAATGGCTATACATGTGTATCTGGGGCACACAGGCACCCCTCACCCTATGCATCCCCCACATGAGATTCACTATGGGGGGTGCGCTGGACCAAGACATTGATCCTCCCAGGTATGCAGATAGCATCACGCTGGGGTGGACTATGGGTGTCCATCACTACGTGCCATGCACAAAGGCGTGTAGTGCTGGCTGCAAATGTGTGGAGGGGGCACAGTGTACACCAGGGGGAACCCTGCTGGAAGTCCCCTATGCTCCCTGCGCAACCATCGGGACTCCATCGGGACAGGGACAGGGCAGATAGCCCACACACCAGGACCACTGCCACCTGCCCCTGCACACGTTGGTGCAGGGCCCCTACCAGGCGCCCTCCACCCCACACACACCCATAAATGGGCACTGGACAAAGGATGCTGCCCACCATACCCCAATGGCACCGCTAGACCACCCCCTTCACCGGCCACCATTGCTTTGGGAGGGATCTAGACAGGGTTATAGCCCCCCTGCACCACCAATGGACCCCCTCTCTGTCCCTGCACACACCGCTCTGGTGCTGCATTGGAGGACCAGCGGCTTTGCTCTCCTCTCAAAACCACAGCCGCCAGCTGTTGTACATCCATGGAGCATGCTGCCAACGCATGCCCCGCCATGGAAGGGATCCACTGAATGACCCCGACTGAGCATCCGATTGGATGCCTGGTTGGGTCTGCGGCCCCTCCCCTGGCCGCCCAGCGGAGTCCTGCATGTCAGTGGGCAGGGTTGTGGACGGGTGTCACATGATGGTGAATACTGCCAGCGTGCGCCTGTCCACAGGTACGGCTCTATGCGGGCCGGATACGTGCCTCTGGTGTGTACATCCCACCCATTTGTGCATAGGGCCCAATATTCGGAAACATGTCTTGCAGCCTCTTTGCCACACCGGTATTGTATCCAAACATCACTGAAGCTCCATTACAAGCAACTGCTACCAGGCACTTGGCGAGAAAGTCTTCAGTTACATTAACCTTTTTGAGGGCAGACAATAAACTGTTCGCTATTCCCTCAGAAGACAGATCATGTAACTCAACAAGGTCGACAAATACTTTAGCAGCAGATTCCATACCAGGTAACTGCATCCACATGTACACAAATAAAGCGCTTTTCTTGTTTACAGCAGTAGCTTCATCAAGTAAAAGACTCACTTTAGGGGCAAGTGCTATAATTTGGGCAAACAACTTTTTCTTCATTTCAGAGGAAATGTGATATTGAATATTAAAGCATGCCACGTTGGAATGCAAAATCTGCCCCATGTCCAGTCCATTCAACTGCTGGCAGTCAGTTTCTATTTCAAAACCATACAAAAGCCTGTTACGCTTTGCTTCTTTATAAGCAGTAAGGAAGATTCTGGCCGTTGCTGAAGTTTGAGCAGACTGGGCTTTTGCAGCTATTTGCAACAATGTGTCTTTCATTGCCTGCTCCAAAATACAAGAAGATGCAAGATGTGACTTGGTTTGTGCATGTTCTCCTATCTTTTTCAGGAGTTGGTTTTAGTGGCACCAGAGGAACTGACACTAGCTTCTATCCATTCTTTAGACAACTTCATTCCTGTAGATTTTTCAGGACCCAAGTTACTGACCTGCTGACACACACACTGCAACTGAGATTTGATCTGATGATGACTAACCACATGTACCTGCCTTGGAAATATCTTTATTGTTCACATTTCCATCCTGCAGGAAGCAAATCTGTCTTGTGAGCCGCAACATGTTGCAGTAAATCTTCATCTTTGCTACCAGTGCTCTGCAGTTCAGAATACACTGTCAGCAGAAGCGCTTTCCACTCCACTCTTACTTGCAGTTTCATGAACTTGATTTTCTTCTGTAGGGCTGATGCCACTATCACATGTAACAGAAGCACCTGGAAAATCTTTTGGTTCTTTTCCGTTGTTTTCATCTGCATCCTTTTTCTTCCGCTTACTAACTTGCTCTGCCTCATTCACACTAGCACCCAATTTAGAAAAGTAAGACTGTATTTTCTTCTGACCTAATGACATTTTCTCCAATCAATGACATCTCAGTTGGCAGTGTCACCAAAAGCAATAGAAAACTAAACTGGCCACTGTGTGGAAGTGCTGACACACATGGGCCGGCAAGTGCTGACACACATGGGCCGGCCCACTTGGCACAAGCAACGCTCTGCCTCCACTCACACATCAGTTACCTATTACTAAAAACGAACGTTCCTAACAGCGGACTTTCTCTATCTTTAGTGCGCCGCACGTAAGAACTTGCAGAATGGAAACACCATGTTAAAACGTCATTCAGTGCATTTATAATATGCCTGACTGAAACTGCTTAATTCTCAGACAGCAGGAACCAGAGAAAAACCTTTACTTGTGTTGCGGTTCTTCATTTAGCTGCAATTTTCAACCCTAAGGAACCTTATAATGCTGCTGCAAAGTAAAGAAATTGACTAACCTACTCTAAACTAACTAAAAAATAGCAAAGATGAGAAATAAATAAAAATGAAGTACTTATTACTGGGAAATAAAAGTTGAAAAGTGAGTCTACGGAAAATAGTTTTTTGGGGCGACTTCCGTTCTCAAGACCAACCCTCTCAGACGACTCTGAATCAGTGAACCATTCAACCTGGTACTTCAGGCATGTTTTTCCCATGTTTGTTTTTATCTATTCATGTATTTATTTATTTTTTCTTTGTTAACCAGGTAATGAGGCCCACTAGCTGGCACAGGTGCCTGTTTTCAGGAGCGACACGGGGGCACTGGGGAAGTTAACGGACTTGCTCAGAGACAATCACCCAATATGCAAGTGGAGGTTAGGGGAATCAAACACAGGTCAGTCTGTTGCATGTACCAAGCTCACACAGCTCGTTGCTCTCACCTCTGCATTAGCATTACTATTTTTGTTATTTTAGTTTAGCGCTTATTTATTTTATTGCTAAATGGATGGATCTAGGCACAGGTACCTGTTTTCAGGGGTGACCAGGGAGCACTGAGGAGGTTAACTGACTTGCTTAGAGACAGACAGTCACACAGTATGCAAGTGGAGGTTGTGGGAATCAAACCTAATCAGTGTACTCTGCTAGATGAACCAAGCTCACACACACACAGCTCAGGCTCATATCAGTCTGCCTAGTTGTTTATCCCTTTGTTTTTGTTTTTTTTTACTTATAATGCAGGCTTACAGAAGCCCCTTCTTCCCTTGCCTTCCCTGCTTGCCAAGGGCTTCCCTGAATAATGAATCCCCCACAGCCAGAGATCTCCCACCCTCCCTGAAGTCTGATTCTTTCCCGCTGCCGCCCGGACACCTGTTTTTTTTTTTCTAGCTTTTTTTTTTCCATGGTTCAGCCAGTATATTTTTTTCATTAAGTGTTGTGTATTTTTTTTCCACAGAGTCGATCGTCTGTGAGAGACTAGACTAGCTGCCCGAGATGATGCAACAGCATAGTGACAGAAAGAAGTAAGAGCTCTCTTCAAGACTCTGTCCTGACTCCTGATCCTCCTCACTCTGACTCCAACCTTCCCCTTTGGCGCACCACCTCACCGCATAGCAGCTGGTCAGGTGATGTGGTGCTGACCAGCAAATGATGGAAGCACATTAGCGATCTGAGCACACAGGCTTGCCACTGCCTGCTGCCCCCCTCCAAACAATGAGGAGCCTGAGCATGCTGCAAAGCATAGGCAGCAAGCAAGCAGCGGGATAGAGTGGGAGCATGTGCAGCAACATACATACTGTACTGGCAGCCAGCCGGGAGGAGGAGGAGCCACGGAGATAGTTTACGCCTGCCGGTTAGTAATGGTTTGTTTTTTGTTACTAAGGCAACTGGCAATGCTGTCAAGATGATGACCTGCTGTCTGTCAGGAACTGGAGGCCGAGCGCACGACCCACGGTGAGCCACTGCAGCCAATTCACAAATTATTTAAAGGTCAGGGCAGGAAAAGTTACATTTACAGCTTGATAGAAGAGGTGCCAGAGCTCAGCTCTGGCATGAAAAAAAGGTGCAAGGGCTCAGCCCTGGCAAGCCCTGGCACAAATTAAGCACTAGAAAGAGGGTATTCAAAAACTGAGGTGCAAACTGCCAGGAGTGCAGTAGATAATATTGACCAAAATGAACTGTTGGTAGAAAGGGACCCCAAAGAGAATGAGGACAAAATAATAAATTTTGTTGCCACCTATAGTGCACAACCACAAAAGATCTCAGACATTATCAGAAAACACTGGCACCCAGTGGAATTAGACCCAGGATTGACTGATTTGGCAGACTGCCAACCTAGGTTTGTCTGCAAAAGGACCACAAATGTCAGAGATTGGGTGGTACATTCAGTGCAACCACAGGTACAAGTAGAGAGACCTAAAATGTGGCTTCCAGCCCAGTCAGAGGGCTGTTTTAGATGTGGCAATTGCAAGTACAGTACTGTACTAATGTCCCACCACCACCTCCCCTTAGCAATGACTTCAAGTTTACCCCCATACTGATAACGAGGTTCGCAAATCCCTACGATCGCATAACCCTGCAAAGACCAGCCTGGACAGGATTCACTCCAAGCTCCTGCGGATCTTGGCTCCTGCGATCACCAAGACCCTTACACATCTCCTTAACCTCTCATTTTTCACAGGAACAGTCTCATTAACTTGGAAATTGGCCTTCGTAATTCCACTTCACAAAGGCGGTGACCCCTCCTTGCCAGGCAATTATAAGCCCATCTCATTTCTCCCAGCTCTAGCCAAACTACAAGAATCCTTGGCCCACATCCGAGAAGCTGACTATCTAGCAACAAACAACATTCTCTCACCCCATCAGTCCAGCTTCAGGAAACACCATTCCACAATTTCCTCCCTCCTGCGCGTCACCAACCATATCCAAACTGCCTCCGACTAAAGCTTCCTTACAGCAGCAGTATTTGTCAATTTAGCCAAGACATTTGACTCCATATCCCACCCTCTTCTCCTGCAGAAGCCTGAGGCAGCTGGACTTGCCCCCATCACTGTAAGGTGGTTTCAATCTTATCTATCCACCAGATTTAAATCTGTTAGAATCACTGATACCCCCCCATCCTGGTGGATATCCCACAAGGCTCTGTTTTCAGTCCCATCCTCTTCTTCCTCTTCCTCTTCATTAATGACCTTCCCTCCTCCTGCATCAGTTCATCAATACACATGTATGCAGATGACACCATCCTCTTTACCTGCGGTCCCAACCTGCTTGATGTCCAAGCTACCCTACAAAGAAACTTTAACAACATTCAGCGCTGGTTCAGCCAACACCAGCTGAAACTAAACACCACCAGAACTGTTTCCACGTTTTTTGGTGCTGCCCAGAAACTTAGCTGTACTACCCCCGTCACCTCTCTCAACGGCTCCCCACTTGACCAACTCACCAGATACAAGTACCTGGGTGTTTGACTGGACCCCCAACTGTCTTTTTCAGCTCACATTGAATCTATCACCTCCAAGCTGTGCCCCAAACTCAGCACGCTATACCGGAACAGGGACTTTCTCCCCTTACCTGCCAGATGTTAAATTGTCTCTAAAATGATCCTCCCCATGCTAGATTATGCTGATGTGGTTTACAGCTCTGCTTCTGAAACCTCCCTTGCCAGTTGGATACTCGGGGAAATAAAATTTAAGGTACCATTTATGAGAACAGCGAGGGGTCAATACCGTTAGGTATATGAGGGCCCAAAATTGTGGAACCCATTGCCAGGGCATCTGAGGCTATGTACCAACAAAACATCTTGGAATGTATTAACATCTTGGCTTGTAAAGGAGGCAATGTCTCTAAAAAGTTGTTGTACCTGAGAGATTTGCACATATGGTAAATTGTTGTACTTTTTCTTTTTTTATGTAATGTATTTTGTTGTATGTATGTATAGTATTTTTAGAATGAAACTGATATATTTGTACAGTAGGACCCCATTGTAAATTAGCTGTTGCTAAATTGGGTTTTATCCTGTTTATGATATCAGAAATAAACTTTTTACTACTACTACTACTTCTAAACTCATTTTGCCACTTCGCTAAAAACTCCCCCCATGCACCCACCACTATGATCTTTACTCCCTCCTCAGACTAAGCCCCTTATCTCACAGGCGCTATATACATGCCCTCAACCTTATATCTAAGTACTGGTTTAACTTGCTCCCCTCCTATGTTGAGGACTGTCTATCCTCAGACTCCCTATCCCCCTATGAACTCAGGCATAGAAATGAAAGATCCTTCACCCTGCCCCGACCCTCTTCCACAGTGGGCAATGCTGCTTTCTCTTACTAGCTTCCCTACTTGTGGAACAAACTTACCCCTACTATCAGAAACTCACCCTCTCACTCCAGCTGCAAGCAACAGCTATGTCTCCTTCCTCCACCCTTATGCCGCTGCCACAACTGAACTAAACCCACCTATCTCTAGTGACTTTACCTTCCTACAAGCCTCCCTAGCACTTATTAAAGATTCATTATGTAAAGCACTTACTATTGTATCGTTCACCTCTAGATATTCATCACGTCATGTTTTTTTGCTCTCACTGCTGTATTGTATCAATTGTAATTAGCTGCTATTGTTCTGTTAATTAATCCTCTGCATTTATTGTTTGTATTTTCACTGCTCCTTTCCTCCCCTGTGTAGCACCTGGAATCAAGCCTCAGTTCAGTGTGCCTTTCCCAGTTACCAAATGTTTAAATAAATAAAATAATGTGTGTAACAGTAAAACATTTCTTAATCCTAAAACAGGAAAGATGTGTGTTGTTAGAGGTTTTGTCACATGTGCCACGGAAGGGGTAGTCTATCTGGCCACATGTAAGTGTGGCTGTTACTATGTGGGTAAGACCAAGCATCAGTTTAAATTACGCATAAGGAAACATATGCGGGCCATAGAACATATGGATCTGAGCTATGCACTAGCTGTCTACATGAAAGGGGTGACCAACAGAGGAGTACATAATGTGTCTTTTATAGGTATTGATAAACTGGTCAAGCACCAAAGGGGAAGAAACTATAACATTTTACGTAAGACGGAACAATATTGAATAGTTTTGATGGGGGCCACAAATAGACCAGGGCTGATTAATAAACTGGAACCTGGCCCATACCTCACAAAATAACTGAAAAAGAAAATATCCCCCCCCCAACATCTGAGTTGTGCTTCCTTTAGAACTATACATAAGAATGTATGCCATGTTGTAAGCAACAATACATAAGGCACGTTTACCTGTACATATGCATGCTGTGTTCTACATAGCTTTGTTTGATGTTACTCTTACTGTGCTATATTTTTTTGTATGAGATTTCTCTTATTGCTTGTAAATAATGAGAGTTTTAAATGTGCATAGATTAATAATTTTTGTTTTCCTCTATTTTACAGAATGGGATCCTGTATGTGGCAGTCTGTCTATTTAGGAGTACACTTTCCATTCCCTGAACTGATATGGGCTGGTAATTGTACATAAAAAGTTTTCTTGTACCATTACAAAAAACAGATCTTCCATGTTTCAGTTCTAAAAACTTAAGATCTTATAAGGTGGGCACTGTCCCTTCTTTTTCAGTGCTCCTATGCTTCTGTTGAATATAGGTTTGGGGCTGTATTTATACTATTTCTAATGTTGAATATGTATTACAGGTGTGCTTTTGGATATGTTTTATGAATTTTCCTTTTGGGGAAGGTACTTTTACTAATGAAGTATAACACGTTGTGATTTAAATGTTTGCAGTTTGAATATGAGCTGTTTCTCTGGTATGTATTCTTTTAAATGAACCAACATAAAAGAGCACCCTTATTCGTTCCGCTCCGTCTTTGACAAAATGCTGTACGAGCGTGAAATGCATCAGGCCATGTGGATGCCAGCGTTTGCTTTAGGAAGGGAGCAAGAGGATTTGAGCCATATGTTTGTATATGTCTGGAAAAGGAACTGTTCATGTGCACGTTGAAAAAAATGAAGCACTTTTGTTTGGAACAAAACCAGGTATGCTCTCCTCTTATTGCTTACAAGTGACAGAGTGACCATCTGACAGCCATGAATGGAGTCAATTAAAGGAATCTGTGCATTAGAAACCCAAGCGTGGCAAGTGCCAACATCCATTTTAATCTGTACATATGGCTAATCCTTTCATTGCTGGCTGTCGTGCCCATGTACCAAAACCAATCTTCTAAAGAGAGGATTAGTCCTGTTTTCCAATGAGAAAGGTTTAGTCTTCTGGTGCCAAGGGACGTGGCTGGAATCCACATTTCATGATCCTCTTTCAACATGAGATTATCCAGGAAAATGTCCCAAATAAACAATATGGGTGATAGGGGAAGAGATAGATTGACAGCTGCAGAACATGTGTTCACAATTAAATTCCAGCACTGGGTGAGCCTAGCACAACGCCAGAGCATGTGAAGAAGGTTAGCATGAACAGAATCATATTTCCATCAAGTCCCCTCTTGGCAAAGGCCCATGCTTTCCAGCCTAAGTGGAGTAAAATAAAAATAATGCAAAACTTTGTACTGAACTAATCGTCCCTGCACTTCTTTACTAGACAGTTTTGCATTGCGCCAGGCTAAATCCCATTCTGTAGGGGAAATAGAAATGCTAAGTTCTAGTTCACATTTACCTTTCACAGAATCAGTTAAGGGGTCATCAGGCTGAGAAAGCATCTTCTATAGGATACTAGCCCCTTTTCTAAATTTGGACAAGCTAACAAGTTGGGACCACTCAGACAAATCAGGAAGGGCATGAGTAGGGCCAGGGGGCATAGTTAATGCCTCTCTTACATGTAGATCAGGGGTTCTCAAATGGTGAGGCCAGCCTCCCTTGGGAGGCCCCAACCTGTTCCAGGGGAGGCTCAAGCAAGTCTGACAAAGCACTGTATTTAAATTTTGGGTTTTATATATTTTGTGTGAAGAGATGAAGCAAACTGAAAGAGGATAATAGTAGGAGAATTGTATGTATTTACTTACTAATAGGTGACAAGGGAAGGTGAATGAGCCAAGGCTCATTTCAGGTGTAGCCATGGGTAGGAAGTGAGTACATTTCAAAAGGTAACTGCAAAACAATCAAGAAATACACAGTGAACAATAGTGCAAACAAATATGAAGAATAAACTAATAATGAGTGGTGGTAATTGATCAATTTGTAGACTGATGGCAGAACAGCCAAATCGAGGGTTGAGCATAGGAGTGCTAAGAGTAATAGCAGCAAGGAGCAAAGTAGTCCCAGAGAAGTTGCTTAGGAGCAGGAAGGAGGGAGAGGCAAAGTATGTAGGAAGTTAATTTCATATAGAGAGGAAACAGAGAAAGTAGTCTGACTCATGAAGATATTGCAACAAGGGGAAACAATGGTTTAAGAATAATTAGTGGAGCAAGTAGGCTGGCTTGTGTGTCTGTGTGTGTGTGTGTGTGTGTGTGTTGGGGGTTACAATATGATGAATAACAATATTTGTTTATTTTATTAATTTTTTTATTCAGATAACACATTTGAGCACAGGAGTTCTTTTTCAAAGGTCCCATGTCGGTATAAGACAAAGAACTGAATGTGAGCCGAGTACTCAAAGAGATTTCAATTTATTCATGGTGTGCTGTGCAAAGTAGAGTATGTTACTTACCTTTGGGGAGACCTAAGATTATTTCAGTTTTTGGGGGAGGCTCAAAATCTTTTCCATGGATTTGGGGAGGCTCACTGTGACAAAGTCTAAGAACTATTGATGTAGATAAAAACAAAAGTGAAACCTGGGGATTTTGAACTTCTCTTGGAGCATCTCAAAACTTTACAGAATTCTAGACAAATTTACTGTAACAGAATTCTGGGACATTTGACAGTCTGTGGATCTCAAGTTTATTCTAACCTCTGTCTTTCGAAGGAGTGCAATTGTAAACATAGAGGATTGTGTATGATTGCTCATACACAACAAGGATATTTTTCACTCGAGAGATTTCCATGGTAATTGGAGCTCTCAAGCGTGCAGCTTGAGAGGTCTCATTACCATGGAAACCTTGAGAGTTGAAAATATCCTAGGTGTGTACGAGTGATCATACACAATTTTTTATTGTGTATGGTCACTCATACAATGGAGTGTCCTTACTTTTTGATGTTTTTTTGCTCTTTTTTGCCTCCCAGGACTGCTTTAACTGCTGCGGCCATTCCCTGAGGATCACAGGTCACCCAACTGTGCATGTGCACCCACCTTCTAAGTTGATATACTGCACTAGCTACATCGCTAATGCAGCATAACAAACTAGCTGACGTAGCTAGTGCAGAATGACAATGTTTTGAAACGGATGGATTTCCATCCGTTGCAATGTTCCACCAGACAGTATAATGAATTTTTTATCCCATAAAAGAAGCTCACTGATTGGGGTAAGGTTTGAGTTCATTTGAAAGAATGCCTGCTTAGGAATTTTAACAGATCCTACTAACAGCGGATTATCTTTGAAGGAGTTTGGGAGGGTAATAAATATAAGTCCAAGAGACGGTGGGGGTGGGGCACTAAATGAGCTTCCACAGAAAGCCATAATGGAGTCACATGAGACTAGATTATCTAGGTGTCGTAGGGGTTGTTTACTAATAAATCCCAGTAGCATTTCTCCCACCATGGCAGGGCAAATCCTGTAGCCACTAGAGGAGCTCCAAGCTCAGTGATAGAAAGGCGGTTTGTGCTCCCATAAAAAGAAGAACCTGGGTCTTATTCCAGTTAACTGTAAGCCCAAATACTAGGTCAAACTGTTGCCAGATCATTTGCAGTGCAGCATAGGAAACAGGGGGTCTACTAAAGGGTAAAAGCAGGTAATCTGCATAGGCGAAAACAGTTTGGACAGAATTCCCAACCTTAGCTCCATGAACCTAGGGAATGTTGGCAATTTAGAGTTTCTATGGCTAGAATGAAAAGGTAGGGGGAAAGGGGACATCCCTGGCTTGTTCCTCGATATAATTTAAAATACGGCAATATCAGGCCATTGATAATAATTGCTGCTGAGGACTGATTATAGAGAATATTGGCCCAAATTCCAAAAGTATTATGAATCATAGAAATAAATGCCTGTGACTTAATTGGGGTAATGAACCATTACTCCAGGATTCCTAAATAGTTCTGGGAAGGACAGGGGCCATTTGGGAAGATGACAGCTTATGAACCGCCCCGGGGATCCCATATGGCCATAGTGATTTACCATTCTGTATGTCTGGATAACGGAGCTTACTTCATTAAACGTAATTGGTCTGCCAATATCTTCAGCTTCTAGTTCGGATAAGCATGGGAGGGGAATCCCAGCTAAGAACTGTTCAATATCTTGCTCAGAACTGGTTAATTTACTCAGGTAAAGATTCTTGTAAAAATGAGAAAAGAAGTAATTAATTCCATTATTAGTCCATACCACCTAACCTTGATCATTCCAAATCCCCAAGATTAAACTACTAGTATTTTTTTTTAAGCCTATAATAGACAAATAGTTTGCTGGCCTTTTCCTCCTACTCCCAAAAAGATTGTTTAATTCGAAAAAAGATGTATTCTGCTTTTTGCATATAGATTTGATTAATTTCATATTTAAGATTTGTCAGGCATCTTAGTAAGTTAGTTTTGTTACCATTATAATGTCTGTACTGGGTTTCTATTTCTTAGAGCTGTTTTTCCAGGTCAGTTAACCTTTTTAACATACGAATGTACAAAATTGCCAGCAGATAAAGGCCTTATGGTCTATCAAGTCTGCTCGATTGTGCAGCTAGCAGCCCTTATACTGCAGCTGCCCCTCCCTCCCCTCTCCCTTCCAGTCACCCTTACCCTGTTGCATCCCCTTTTGAAGCAGCCCACTGTATTACAAGCTACCACTTCCTCTGGTAATGTGCTCCACCCTCACACCATCCTCTCTGTAAAAATATGTCTCCTCATTTCCCTCCTGAACCTTTCCCTTCCAATCTGAGATTGTACCCTTGAGTGTCCCTCCCCTCCTTAATTTGAAAAGCCCCTCCATGCCCGTCTTATTTATTCCCTTCATGTACTTGAAGGTTTCAATCATGTCCCCCCATCCCTCCTCTCCTCCAGGAAGCACATGTTCAACTCCGTCAGCCTGCTCTCTTAGGGTAGGTCCCCTAGTCCCTGGATCATTTTTGCTGCCCTGTGCTGCACCCCCTCCAGTAACATAATGTCCTTCTTTAGGTACGGTCACCAGAACTGCACTCAGTACTCTAGGTGTTGTCTAACCAGTGACCTGAATAGCTGCAGGATCATCTCCCCCCTCCTGGAGGATATGCCCCTGGCAATACAACCCAGCATTTTGTTGGCCTTTGCAGCTGCCTTTCTACACTGTATTGAGTTTTTTTGCGTCTTCCTTTTTTCATGGTGGAGTAACAAATTACTCTCACTCTCAAATAAACTTTAAAAGTCTCCCACAAACAGGAATCTGAGACTGCTTCAATTATCATTGAATGTAAAAAGCTCAGTTACCTCTTTATGAACTCAATCCATAATGTCACTGTCATTAACCAATGAGGTAGTAAATCTCCATCTAAAGCATTTCTCTCCCCTCCCATCCAAACTGAAGCATACACTGGCTGCAGAATTGTCAGATGATGACAAATATTTTGACTGTCAGCCGAGAATAGATTTTTTTCAATAAAGCTGAAAAAAGGATATAGTCTAACTTGCAATGTGACCTGTGTCTATTAGGGAAAAAAAGTAAAATCCCTACCCTTAGGGTAATTCTCCAGGTATCTGTTAATTCCAAACCCTCTAATATCTTAAACAGCATTCTCCTAGCAGAGGTGGAAGTTAAGGATACTGTTGATTTGGTGGTGTTTCTGTTATCTAATACTGGTTCTGCGACTTATTAAAATTACCTCCTAGGATGATCTAATATTCCTCCAAATCGCTAAGATGAAATGCAACAAAGTTAGAGAACTGCTTTGAATCGGCATCCTGTGATGTGGGAGAATGAATTTGGGTTAAGCTAAAATAGCGAGTGAAAAACAGTGAGGGAAATATGAACGACTGTCTTTATAGCACCAGTAAATGTGAGCGAATAAGATTAGTATGTGGAGTAGTGGGAGAGCAGTAGATTTAGAAACATAGAATTTAATGGCAGACAAGGACCGCTTGGCACACCTAGTCTTGCTATTTCCCTACCTATGTAAACTCCAGATTTAGTACTGAGGAGTAGAAGAGGCATTTTGTGTGGTGCTGAAGTGTGCTGGCAGTGTAGCACAGAGGTTTGGGTGAGTGTCTGTGTGTGCTGCAGTAGGGAGGAAAAATTAGTTTGATTCCTGGAGTGACTTTTTTTGTAAATATTTTTTTTAAAGGTGTTGTAGCTGATGTCTCACCCTACCCACCTTGTCAGATTTTATGTGTGCAACCCATCCCATTTTTTTTGTCCCTGTCCCTAAGGAATTCAGCACCCCCAGTGTTGATTATATCTTTTTACAGGGGGCATGGGAGGGTGAAACCCCCCCACAGATGGCTCTTTTCTGATTTGGTTGCTGTGAACTATTGTCATCTTGCACCTGGTTTGCCATTTTGTGTAGACGCTCTGAAGTGAGTTAGCTGTTTGTGGCTTCACAGTTGTTTAATTTCTGTTTTTGCCATCGCTTTTGTTTTCCACTAAAGTCACATAGAACCCTTTTAATCCTAGTTAGAGGCATAAATATTTCAAAGCCCTACCAGAGTGCTTTCAAGCAACCAAGTTAAGATCTGGAGTCTGCCATCCGAATCTGTAATGTGTTTATGTTTGACAAAAAGTACATCTTATCTGTGAAGGAAATATGACATGAAAGACCTATCAGAGTGAAGACAACTTGAGGGCACAGTGCAGCATTCAGTGAGTCTCCCCACTCTCGGACCCATGATGTTTAGAAATATAAATGTCTGTGGTGTACAGCCATTTACTATCACCATAAATCCCATAGACTTGGGTGGGGGCTTACACATAGTAACTCTGTTTTTGGGACTTGAGATGGGTGGAGGACTGCCAGTGTGTGTGCTTTTGTGCCAAAGAGACTGTTTTGTGTTTTACAATTGGAAAAGAAAAAGTTGCATTTTGCTGTTTAACTTCCATTCAAGAGGTTGCTGGTGCAGAGTCGTCAAGAACACATGCAACCAGTACTCGGGTTTTCAATAGTGCACATGACACTCCTCACATGGAAAAAAGGGGCAGAAGATCCAGTGATCTCCTGCCACTGGTCTGTGTTTGGGCATAGGAGTGACTTTAAAGTGTACCTTTTCTGGTGCTTAATGTAAAAGCTTTACTTGCCCCAAAGTTCATTGCTGCCTTACTTTTAATTTTTTTATTTTCTGTAAAGAGAGACAGAAGGGATCATATTTTGGCTCTGTGGAGCCGAAAGCCCAATCCTTTACACTTCCCAAAGTGGAGGCATGCCCCCACATGCTTACGTTTTGTGATGTAATATTATGGAGAACGGAGGGGTGCCCTCGATACACTTCCATAGGGCTCTGTTTTGAAGTACTATTTTCACCATTTTACAGAGCCAGTTTCAACAAATCAAGGCTACCACTCAACTAACAAGGTCCAGGGACTCTATTTACAATAGAGTTCATTTCATCAACAAGGAGAACAAGAATGAGATGGAGAACAATATTTTTGCTGCATCATTCTCTAAAAGTAGAAAATCTTTGTAAATGGTTTTCAACATCTGATGATGAAATGACAAAATCAGTACAGAAACACTAAAAGAGTGCAGGTGTGCAACTAGAATTATTTTGGCTGTTCCCCTTAAATTTTCCAGTAGTTTTGTTTTGTGCAGATAGTCACTGTGGCACTACCTCCTACACCTTTTTTCTTACTTGGTTGGAGTCAGTCCTGTGACTTTCAATCAGTCCTTGTTTTTCAAGCATTACACTACCAAATGAATGGATGAATTCCACATTAAATCTATTTTATACGTTTTTTTATTAAGTTCACATTACACAGGAAAAAGGCAACAGTTTCATGGTGATCCCACTTCATCAGGCCACTGTGTTGCTAAAATAGAAACAAAATAACATAAAAAAATGTTTTAATTATATAATGATATTGATTATCATATTAAACAAGATCATTTGCACTAATCAAGGACCACAATATGCCTAGAAATCTGTATTGATTTGTCTTCTTTCATTCAATTATCACAAATATCACAGATTTGTTAAAAATATTCAGTTCATTATAAATTTATAGACACACATCTGAACTGATAATTGCACAGCAATCATGAACTATCGAATATATACAAACTCATTATTACGTTAAATATCTATAGTTTGTTAATAAAAAAATCAAATCTTATTTGGAAATTATATTTTTTGGTAACCAAACTTTATCTTACTAAAGGGCTTCAGGACTCCTGTAATTAAGCTTAAAAGGAAAAAAATATATTGATTTGGTTGTAAAAAAACATGAATTAAATAACCAATTAAGTTTTTAAATCAGTCTAAAACTTCTTACCACTAATTATATGTCGTATCAATAATTTCAATACTGGGCGCTCATCTCGGCACTAAAAAGTAATAAAATCAAAGATTAGATACCTAAACTTAATAACAACATTAATTGCCACTTGCTCTATTCGAAACTTAAATCAAAAACAATTTTTTGTACAGAAAAACTATGTTATCCTCTTTACCTAGTTCAATTGCAATTTGTATTTCACACTCGCTGTAGTTAAGACCTTATTAGGTATCTTTCAAGCATTCACTCATGCCTCACACATATATGTTGCCTCAATTCTGTAATAAATCAACGAAGGATATGTATTAAGTAAAAGTATTTTTTGAAAAAGAACATGGGCTTAATCATAATATAACTATCGCAATACCTAACTGCTGGGTAGTAACCTAGTGGCGAAGAGAGAATCTCACTGGCATTAAACAAGTTTTCAAATAAAGTTGCAGCTTTCTCTCAGTTATTCGCTCTTCAGTATTGAGCGTCTCAGCGTTAAAAACAAAAGATATGCAAGCCTTTAAAAACTCTTTCATGTATTCAGAAAGTCCAAACTTGATCAAGGATAAATAACTACTTACTTATAAAGAGTAACTAGCGTGCCTCATGCCTCGCTTCTGCCATTGTGGAAGAATAAGAAGTTCTTTTCTGCTTTTAAATCTCACGGCTGGTTGGGGAAGAATTATATGTCAGAGTGATGTAAGTTACCTGATAGCAGGTATTAGGTAACCTCTGAACAAAGATGTGAAATTTGGGCGAACAGCCGAATGGTACTGTGGAGATCGCAACTACCTGCATCGCAATGTCCATGCTCATTCCCTAGTCAGGGGTTCACCCCCCACCACAGGAATTTAAATCCTGAAATTATTTTTTATTGATTTAGAGACTTACTAATCTTTTAACTTCTTTATAAATTAATTAATATATTTGATTAGTCAAAATAACTATACAACATCCAACCCAGTATTATGTCATACAAAAAATAATATTACAGAAAAACTTTAAATCAACCACATCATTCATTGTTATTAATCATTAACCTCATGAAAAGGCTTCCAAAACATATCATAAAAGTGCTTATAGCTGTTGGTATTATATCATAATGTGTATTATGCAGTTACATACAATATTGTGTATATTTGACTACATAAAAAAACTTTCTAATTCTGTCACATAATTGCACTTAGTTACTTATGTTATCCTGCATATGCCTAAATGATGTTGGTGTGGGAGAGAATATGCAGACGTCAAGCTTGACGAAAGACAACTGAAGGCAGGTTTATCAGTCAGCCTCTGAAACATAGAATGTAAAAGTGAGAGTACAGTCATAGCAGTAGAGATGACCAAAACCTGATTGAAAAAACTGCTAACACCGTCTCCCAATTCAGGAATTCTCTCCCCCATCACCAACACACATATCACATTGCAGTATCGTTTCATAAAATATAAAATCTTTATCAGAATATTCTGATTTAGTATACAAAAGAAACTTAAAAATATAAACTGTAAATCATATACATAATCTCTGCACATGCAATTCAAAATTCCCAGGTCAGAAAACATGGGGAGGAGAACAAATTTTCAGATGGAGAGACAAACTAGATAAAATTGTGTATTTCAGAAAAAAACTTGTATTTCAGAAAAAAAGATTCCAATCACATTCTTCATTTAGTCCAACAGAGGGTTGGTGGTATTAAGTGTGTAGATCCAATACACTTCTCTTTTCCTAAGTTCCAAATCTCAGAACTTAATTCCACTATTAGGTTCTTGGACCAGTTCAAGACCACAGAAACGTAAGGAAACAGCAGAATGTCCCACTTCTGTATAATGTCTTGCAACCGACGATGTTTCAACTTTCAATCTGATGTCACTTTTATGTTGGCAGATCCTATGTCGTAATTCTTGAGTAGTCTTCCTGACATAAAGTTTGTCACAAGGACATTGCAGTAAATACACCACATGATGACTTTTACAAGTTATATGTTGTTTTATCCAGAACTTTCTATTAGTATAGGGGTCTTCAAAAAAAGTCTTTTTACTTGTGTTGCCACATTGAAAACAGTGGCCACAAGAAACATTTCCAGGAGCTAATGAACCCAAAAATAACTGATTTTCTTTCTTTTGTGCTTTATAATGTTATGTGTGTACTAATTTATCTTTAAGTGTTTGATTCTTTCTAGAGCAAAACAATGGTTTCTGAGAAAATTTTTTGTCATGACTAGTATTTAACTGTAATAAATATCAATTATTGTTAATAATAGATTTAATCTTATTATTAAGATGACTAAATGCTGTAGAAAATACTATTCTTTCATTAATTCCAGTTTCAGAAGTTTTTTTCTTTAAATACTCTTGTGGTACACTAGAAACTTCATTTTTTGTCTTATTTACTAAGCTCCTATTGTAACCCCTTTCTATAAATCTTTGTGACATATCTTGAGCTAACTCTTGAAAAACTACATCTTCACTACAGTTTCTTTTAACTCTTATAAACTGTGACTTGGGAACTGAATCCTTAAGTTTGGGGTCATGATAACTGGTATAATGAAATAATGTATTTTTTGCAATCTCTTTTCTATAAAGTCTAGTCTCTAATCTCTATACTCCTTTATATATTTTTAAATCTTATGTGCTATTTTTTGGTTATCAAAGGTCATCGTAAATAACAAGTCTTTATTACAACTATTACTATAAGAAAGGAATGATTGTAAATCTGTTTCACTACCATTCCGTAACATCAGCACATCATCTATATACCGCCTCCAAGTTGTAATTTTATCAAAAAACTGATTTATTCCCCTATTCAAAATGAAAGTATTCTCAAAGTCCCACATAAATAAATTAGCATATGACTGAGCCATTGTACTCCACATGGCTGTCCCTTTATCTTGTATATAGTATTCACCTTCAAATTGAAAATAATTCTGTTTGAGTACAATTTCAGCTAACTGAGTCAGAAACTCACTTGGGGGATGTAAATCACTTCTTAACCTCAATGCTTTTAAAAGTGACTGAAGACCCAAATCATGGTCTGTCCTCATGTACAAATCCTTAATATCAAAAGTTACCAAAATTATATTATCCAGATTCTCTATATTTTGATTCAATTCCATTATAATTTCTATTACATGATTAGAATCTTTTATATACGTTGGTATTTTAGGTACTTCATTACTTATATGAAAATCCACATATCAGGATAGAGGTTCTAATACAGAGTCAATTCCTGAAACTATGGGATGACCAGGTGGTTTCAAGGGATTTTTGTGAATCTTCAGAAGTATATAAAATATTGGAATTCTGGGAGTGTTGTTAATTAACATATCTCTTTCTTCTTCTGCACACCAACCCAAATCTGTTGCTAATGTCAAAATGTCTTTTATATCTTGTAAAATTTCATTAGTAGGGTCTCTATCTATTTTTAAATAGTGTTCTAAGTCTCCTAAGTGGCATTTACATTCTATCCTATAATCCTCTTTGCCCCACACTACTATACCCCCTCCTTTGTCCACTGGTTTAATAATAATTGTTTCATCTCATTCTAAATTTAACAATAGTTCCTGTTCTTTTTTTGTCAAATTGTTTCTACGTGGTCTTAAATGTTCATTTTTGCAAAGTTCATTAATTTGTCTATCTATAACCTTAATATAAGTTTCAACTATTTCAGTACCCCTAGGTGGGTTAAAAGTAGATTTTACTCCAAGTTTCTGTTTCAGTGCTTATTTTTTAGTCATTGGTTCTAATGGCTTTTGTGAAAACCAATCGGCTAAACGTAATTTCCTATAAAGCTTCTGCAAATTAAAATTAAGTCTAAATGGGTCTAGTTTAGTAGTGGGTAAAAAGGATAAACCTTTCTTCAATAATTGTTCTTCTTGAGGAGATAGTATTCTGTGACTTAAATTAAAGACTACTGTCTTCTCCCCCTGTTTCTCCCCCCTTCCCATGTATCCCACGGCACCCCCCTTCCTCCATCGCCACCTCCACCTCCTCCACCCCCCCCTCCTCTCATACTTCCTGGGATATTGCCCGTGTATCTTGCCAACTCCCACTTCTTAATTCAGTATCTGTTGTGGTGTTCTTGGTACATGTTGTCCCTGTTTGATTCTTGCTGGGACTCCATAATTCTGTCTTCTCCTAAAAAAGATTGTGTCTGATCCCTAGGATTCTTTCTAGAGCCATATTGATTGTTAAAAAACTATCTCCACTATCCAAATCCTGCATGTAATCATTTTGTGTGGTAAAAAAAACAGATTGTCTTCCTTGTCTTAAAGGTTTATTTAACCATGAATAAACCTTATTTTCTCTATAATCAATAATATCTCTATTAAATGTTTTTAGTTTCTGTTGTTTAATGAATTCTTCATAATCAATTAAATCCTTCCTTATTTTTTCTAACATTGTTGTATATTCTTGTAATTGAACTCTTGATTTATATTCCTCCTTAATTGAATTAATTTCTTCAGATAATCTATTCCTTTCTTTAAAGATTGCTTCTATCAGAGACAACATAAAATTTAGTGAACATTTATTATGTATCCCTGTCCATTTCTCATTCAATTCAGCAGTCATAAAACCTAAATTTGGTTCAATTAAGACTCGTAAGCCTCTTGGAATATGTTTATTTTTAATATATTCACCTAATGATCTAGCGTGCCATTCTAATCTAATATCTTTTTGTTCTAAATGATAAATTTTATTAGCTATGCTCTTATCATTAGTGGTATGTGTCCATGACTTGCTTTGTTGTAATAAGTTCTTTACTTGTTGTTGTTCTTCATTGGAAAATTGATAGGATAAATAACTATCTTCACCTGTGTCAGGTAATGGAATAGTATGAGTACTCTCCATGATGTACTAAATGAATGAGTTAGGAGGTGAGATGGTGAAGAGGAAGTAGAAGGAAGACAGAGAAAGTGAAGGAATAGCACAAACAATCTAAAAAGGTGTAAAAAATTTGACATCAACAAGCAGTTGTAACAAATGGCCACTGGAATCAATGCTTGGTCAGGGCATCTATAATCTAATTTAGAAAGAGAGGGGTTTCCAGGCTGCCAGGTTTAGAAAATCTTTATAATTGGGTCATCCATTAGTACCAAGATAAATGTTACATTACAAAATGAATGGATGAATTCCACATTAAATCTAATGTATACGTTTTTTTATTCAGTTCATGTTACACAGAAAAAAGGCAACAGTTTCATGGTGATCCCACTTCATCAGGCAACTGTGTTGCTAAAACAGAAACAAAATAACATAAAATATGTTTTAATTATATAATGATATTGATTATCATATTAAACAAGATCATTTGCACTAATCAAGGACCACAATATGCCTAGAAGTCTGTACTGATTTGTCTTATTCCATTCAATTATCACAAATATCACAGATTTGTTAAAAATATTCAATTCATTATAAATTTATAGACACACATCTGAATTGATACTTGCATAGCAATCTTGAACTATCAAATATATACAAATGCATCGTTACCTTAAATATCTATAGTTTGTTAATAAAAAAATCAAATCTTATTTGGAAATTATATTTTTTGGTAACCAAACTTTATCTTACTAAAGGGCCTCTGGACTCCTGTAATTAAGCTTAAAAGGAAAAAGAAAAAATATTGATTTGGTTGTAAAAAACCATGAATTAAATAGCCAATTAAGTTTTTAAATCAGCCTCAAACTTCTTACCACTAATTATATGATGTATCAATAATTTCAATACTGGGCACTCAGCTCGCTGCTAAAAAGTAATAAAATCAAAGATTAGATACCTAAACTTATTAACAACATTAATTGCCACTTGCTCCATTCGAAACTTAAATCAAAAACAATTTTTTGTACATAAAAACTATGTTATCCTCTTTACCTAGTTCAATTGTAATTTGTATTTCACACTCACTGTAGTTATGACCTTAGTAGGTATCTTTCAAGCGTTCACTCATCCCTCACACATATATGTTGCCTCAATTCTGTAATAAATCAATGAAGGGTATGAATTAAGTAAAAAAAAATTTTAAAAGAACATGGGTTTAATCATAATATAACTATCGCAATACCTAACTGCTGGGTAGTAACCTAGTGGTGAAGAGAGAATCTCACTGGCATTAAACAAGTTTTCAAATAAAGTTGCAGCTTTCTCTGTTATTCGCTCTTCAGTATTGAGCGTCTCAGCACTAAAAACAAAAGATATGCAAGCATTTAAAAACTCTTTCATGTATTCAGAAAGTCCAAACTTGATCAAGGATAAATAACTACTTACTTATAAAGAGTAACTTGTGTGCCTCATGCCTCGCTTCTGCCATTGTGGAAGAACAAGAAGTTCTTTTCCACGTTTAAATCTTGCAGCTGGTGGGGGGAGAATTATACGTCAGAGTGACGTAAGTTACCTGATAGCAGGTATTAGGTAACCTCTGAACAAAGATGTGAAATTTGGGAGAACAGCCGAATGGTACTCTGGAGATTGCAACTACCTGCATCACAATGTCTATTCTCATTCCCTAGTCAGGAGTTTTCCCCCCACCACAGGAATTGAAATTCTGAAATTATTTTTTATTGATTTAGAGGCTTACTAATCTTTTAACTTCTTTATAAATTAATTAATATATTTGATTAGTCAAAATAACTATACAACATCCAGCCCAGTATTATGTCATACAAAAAATAATATTACAGAAAAACTTTAAATCAATCACATTATTCATTGTTATTAATCATTAACTTCATGAAAAGGCTTCCAAAACATATCATAAAAATGCTTATAGCTGTTGGTATTATATCATAATGTGTATTATGCAGTTACATACAATATTGTGTATATTTGACTACATAAAAAATCTTTCTAATTCTGTCACATAATTGCACTTAGTTACTTATGTTATCCTGCATATGCCTAAATGATGTTGGTGTGGGAGAGAATATGCAGATGTCAAGCTTGACGAAAGACAACTGAAGGCAGGTTTATCAGTTGACCTCTGAAACACAGAATGTAAAAGTGAGAGTACAGTCATAGCAGTAGAGATGACCAAAACCTGATTGAAAAAACTGCTAACACCGTCTCCCAGTTCAGGAATTATCTCCCCATCACCAGCACACATATCACATTGCAGTATCATTTCATAAAATATAAAATCTTTATCAGAATATTCTGATTTAGTATACAAAAGAAACTTAAAAATATAAACTGTAAATCATATACATAATCTCTGCACATTCAATTCAAGAATTCCCAGGTCAGAAAATGTAGGGAGGTGGGGGAGAGGGAGAACAAATTGTCAGATGGAGAGACAAACTAGATAAAATTGTGTATTTCAGAAAAAAACCTTATATTTCAAAAAAAAATATTCCAATCACATTCTTCATTTAGTCCAACAGAGGGGTTGGTGGTATTAAGTGTGTAGATCCAATACACTTCTCTTTTCCTAAGTTCCAAATCCCAGAACTTAATTCCACTAATAGGTTCTTGGACCAGTTCAAGACCACAAAAATGTAAGGAAACAGCAGAATGTCCCACTTCTGTATAATGTCTTGCAACCGACGATGTTTCAACTTTCAATCTGATGTTACTTTTATGTTGGCTGATCCTATGTCATAGTTCTTGAGTAGTCTTCCCAACATAAAGTTTGTCACAAGGACATTGCAGTAAATACACCACATGATGACTTTTACAAGTTATATGTTGTTTTATCCAGAACTTTCTATTAGTATAGGGGTCTTCAAAAAAAGTCTTTTTACTTGTGTTGCCACATTGAAAACAGTGGCCACAAGAAACATTTCCAAGAGCTAATCGACCCAATAATAACTGATTTTCTTTCTTTTGTGCTTTATAATGTTGTGTGTGTACTAATTTATCTTTAAGTGTCTGATTCTTTCTAGAGCAAAACAATGGTTTCTGAGAAAAAATTTTGTTATGACTAGTATTTAACTGTAATAAATACAAATTGTTGTTAATAATAGATATAATCTTATTATTAAGATGACTAAATGCTGTAGAAAATACTATTCTTTCATTAATTCCACTTTCAGAAGTTTTTTTCTTTAAATACTCTTGTCGTGGTGCACTAGAAACTTCATTTTTTGTCTTATTTACTAAGCTCCTAATGTAACCCCTTTCTATAAATCTTTGTGACATATCTTGAGCTAACTCTTGAAAAACTACATCTTTACTTTTCTTTTAACTCGTATAAACTGTGACTTGGGACTTGAATCCTTAAGTTTGGGGTCATGATAACTGGTATAATGTAATAACAAGAACCTAATAGTGGAATTAAGTTCTGGGATTTGGAACTTAGGAAAAGAGAAGTGTATAGGATCTACACACTTAATACCACCAATACTGCAATGTGATATGTGTGTTGGTGATGGGGAGAGAATTCCTGAACTGGGAGACGGTGTTAGCAGTTTTTTCAATCAGGTTTCAGTCATCTCTACTGCTATGACTGTACTCTCACTTTTACATTCTACGTTTCAGAGGCCGACTGATAAACCTGCCTTCAGTTGTCTTTTGTCAGGCTTGACATTTGCATATTCTCTCACACTCCAACATCATTTAGGCATATGCAGGATAACATAAGTAACGAAGTGCAATTATGTGACAGAATTAGAAAGTTTTTTTATGTAGTCAAATATACACAATATTGTATGTAACTGCATAATACACATTATGATATAATACCAACAGCTATAAGCATTTTTATGATATGTTGTGGAAGCCTTTTCATGAAGATAATGATTAATAACAATGAATAATGTGGTTGATTTAAAGTTTTTCTGTAATATTATTATTTTTTGTATGACATAATGGTGGGCTGGATGTTGTATAATTATTTTGACTAATCAAATATATTAATTAGTTTATAAAGAAGTTAAAAGATTAGTAAGTCTCTAAATCAATAAAAAAAATTCCAGGATTTAAATTTCTGTGGTGGGGGGCAAACCCCTGACTAGGGAATGAGCATGGACATTGTGATGCAGGTAGTTGCGATCTCCACAGTACCATTCAGCTGTTCTCCCAAATTTCACATCTTTGTTCAGAGGTTACCTAATACCTGCTATCAGGTAACTTACGTCACTCTGACGTATAATTCTTCCCCCACCAGCCACAAGATTTAAATGTGGAAAATAACTTCTTGTTCTTTCACAGTGGCAGAAGTGAGGCATGAGGCACACTAGTTACTCTTTATAAGTAAGTAGTTATTTATTCTTGATCAAGTTTGGACTTTCTGAATACAAGAAAGAGTTTTTAAATGCTTGCATATCTTTTGTTTTTAGCGCTGAGACGCTCAATACTGAAGAGCAAATAATTGAGAGAAAGCTGCAACTTTATTTGAAAACTTGTTTAATGCCAGTGAGATTCTCTCTTTGCCACTAGGTTACTACCCAACAGTTAGGTATTGTGATAGTTATATTATGATTAAACCCATGTTCTTTTTCCAAAAAAACTTTTACTTAATTCATACCCTTCGTTGATTTTTTACAGAATTGAGGCAACATATATGTGTGAGGCGTGAGTGAACGCTTGAAAGATACCTGCTAAAGTCATAACTACAGCGAGTGTGAAATACAAATTGCAATTGAATTAGGTAAAGAGGATAACATAGTTTTTATGTACAAAAAATTGTTTTTGATTTAAGTTTCAAATGGAGCAAGTGGCAATTAATGTTGTTAATAAGTTTAGGTATCTAATCTTTGATTTTATTACTTTTTAGCGTGAGCTGAGCGCCCAGTATTGAAATTATTGATACGTCATATAATTAGTGGTAAGAAATTTGAGACTGATTTAAAAACTTAATTGGCTATTTAACTCATGTTTTTTTACAACCAAATCAATATTTTTTCTTTTTCTTTTTAAGCTTAATTACAGGAGTCCTGAGATTCTTTAGAAAGATAAAGTTTGGTTACCAAAAATATAATTTCCAAATAAGATTTGATTTTTTTATTAACAAACTATAGATATTTAATGTAATAATGCGTTTGTATATATTCGATAGTTCATGATTGCTATGCAAGTATCAGTTCAGATGTGTGTCTATAAATTTATAATGAATTGAATATTTTTAACAAATCTGTGATATTTGTGATAATTGAATGGGATAAGACAAATCAATACAGACTTCTAGGCATATTGTGGCCCTTGATTAGTGCAAATGATTTTGTTTAATATGATAATCAATATCATTATATAGTTAAAACTTTTTTTATGTTATTTTGCTTCTATTTTAGCAACATAGTGGCCTGATGAAGTGGGATCACCACGAAACTGTTGCATTTTTCCTGTGTAATGTGAACTGAATAAAAAAAACTTATAAATTAGATTTAATGGGGACTTCAGATATTTATTTTGTAGTGTAACATTTATCTTGGTACTAATGGATGACCCAATTATAAAGATTTTGTAAATCTGGCAGCCTGGAATCCCCTCTCTTTCTAAATTTGTTTTTCAAGCATTAGCATTTTAAAAACATAGGGACCTTTCCCCACAAGTGGGGAAGAGAGGAATAAGCATGGATGCAGACCAGGCACCTATGCATATGAAGAAGACCAAGCCCACCACCTACCAAAAACTTCATCTTTCACTTAAATAAACCATTTCCTCAAAGAAATGTGAAAAAAGTTCCCTTTTTGATTTCACACTGCCTAATGGATTTTTTCACCAATTCAATAAAGTCTTGGCCCTGGGCATCCAGTGTGTTCCCTGATATCCCATATCTCATCCCATATTTATGACTTGATAACTGGGCTAACTCAGATCACTCACTCACTCACTCCATGCTAAGGCAGTAACCAACAGCGATATGTGCCTGATCTATAGGGCCCTGTCAGACACACACATGTGGGAACAATTAGGCTTGATACTGAGGGTTCAGCCACATAATACCAGAGCTCACCCATTCCAATTATTCAAGGACAAATTCACTACTAAAAAAAGAAAGTTCTGGTTTAATGTCAGGGTGATGGAGATCTGGAATATATTACCATGCATGGTTGTGAATAGCAAAACTATGACAGTGTTTAAAACCAAGCTTGATAACTTTCTAATTAGTAAAGGCATCCAGGGTTATCTTAATCTTAAGCAAGCTTAATGGACTAATGTCTTTATATGCTCAGTACAACCTATGTTACCTAAGAGGGCCAAAACTTTATTTAATTTAGAGATGCAGCACGTAATATTCAGTTACATGCTTAGATGTGTCTGCTTACTTCTGAGAGTCTTGTTATGTGTGAAGGTACACAGAAATATAGAAACATAGAATTTGTTGGCAGATAAGAACCCCTTGGCCCTATATTATTTGGCAGCTCAACTGGCCTTTCTAAAATATCTTATACCGGTTAATTCACCAAAAAGGGCTTGGGTAGAGTTGGAGGAATCGGCTTTTGGTGCCCCACTGTATAGTTCTCTTTTTGCACCTGTTTTAACAAGGATGGTGGTCAAGCCTGTTTACAACCCCTTCACCAGAACCTTGGCTGTGGCATGGCTGGCTGCCCATGCTATTCTGGAACACCCTGTCTCACTTTCCCCTGAAGCTTCTCTGCAACATGCCCTGTGGGCTGAAAATCAAACTTCAGGGCCAACATTGAAGGTTTTGCTTATTTGGGAGAAGAGAGGCTTATTTTTGGTATCCCATCTTTATAAAGATGGAATTACTTTGTCATACCAGCAATTATCTAGGCAATTTGGCCTCCATCCCTCCCACATTTTCACTTATTTGCAGGTCAGAGCCCGGATTGAGACGAAAGAATGTGACCAAAGGTTCTCCCTAGTTTTCAGATGCTCCCCTCTGGAGGAGGTTTTGATGGGGGATGGTCCACTGATGACTTCTACACCATTGGCACAATGTTATAGAGTCTTGTTGGGATGTCCTTGGAACCCCTTGAGTGCTCTATGGGCAAATTGGGAGAGAGACCAGAGCCCGGTCACCTTCACAGAGGGAGACTGGATAACGATAATTAAGCATGGACTGTCTTACTCCAATAGAAACAGATTGAGGGCAATCCACTACAATGTATTACATAGGACATATTTCACTCCTGCTATGGCCAATAGGATCAACCCCCCCTGAGCTCCAGTGAGTGCCCTAAGTATAAAGCCTGTGAGGGAACCTTTTTTCATAGTTCTGGGCATGCCCAAGGGTGTCTCTCTTTTGGCAAGCTATTATATCATTGCTGCTGTCAGTGCTTAATGACTTGCAAATAAGTAGATGCAGTGGATGTACTTTTGGGACTGGGGAAATAGTGGTGGCCTGGGTGGCTGCCGGTGGGGGATGCAAAAGGCAGGCAGTGTGGCTGAGTGACTGTATGTACATGAACAAGGGCAGGCTGGCAAAATCTTTGACTTGTGCCATTGCAGAAGATCCAGAGGAGAGAGGGAGAGACTACTGGAGGGCCAAGAAAAAATGTTACAGTTACAGAAAATCACAAATGAAAGTTTTTTTTTTACTTTCCTTGGCCTCAGTCAGTGTAGCTGTGTACATGAGAAAGGGCAGGCAGGCAAAATATTTGATTTGTGCCATTCCAGACCCAGAGGAGAGAGGGAGAGACTACTGGGGGTCCAAGAGAGATTTTACAGTTACAGAAAATCCCAAATGACAGTTTTGTTTTCTTTTCTTGGCCTCAAACAGTGTAGCTGACAAAATCTTTGACTTCTGCCATTCCTGATCCAGAGGAGAGAGGGAAAGACTATTGGGGGTCCAAGAGAAATTTTACAGTTACATAAAATCCAAATTTTTTTCCTGGCTTCAGTGTGGCTGTGTGTACAGGGCAAGAGCAGCAGCATGGTTAAATAAATCTTTGACTTATGCTGTCCAGTCATTTGTTAACATTCATTGACAATCTCGTCCAGAGAGGGAAGAGAGAGAGAGAGAGAGACTGCAGGTGTCCCACGATAAATGTAACAGTCCCAGAAATCCCAAATACTTTTTTCTTCCTGGCTTCAGTGTGGCTGTGTATACAGGACAAGAGCAGCAGGGTGGCAAAATAAATCTTGACTTGTGACGTCCAAAGGGGGGAGAGAGAGAGACTGCAGGGGGCCCATGATAAATGTAAAAGTTCCAGAAATACCAAATATTTTTTTCCCTGTATCAGTGTGGCTGTGTGTACTGAGCAAGGGCAGCATGGTGGCAAAATAAATCTATGACTTGTGATGTCTAGAGAGGAGAGAGAGAGAGAGAGAGAGAGAGAGAGAGACAGAAAGACTGCAGGGGGGCCCACAATAAATGTAACAGTCCCAGAAATCCCAAATATATTCTTTTCCTTGGCTTCAGTGTGGCTGTGTGTACAGCGCAAGGGCAGCAGGGTGGCAAAATAAATCTTTGACTTGTGCCATCCGATCATGAATCACAATCACTTGTTTAAGTTCATTCACGATTTCATGTATTAAAAAAAATGCTCTTCAGACAAACAACATACAATTTAATGAGCCTGTGCTGCTGGCTGTGGGTGGTCCAGGGGATAATCTGACTTTGTGACTTGCAGCAGGCTGTTTACAGTACAACGCAAGTAAAGTACAAGTACTGTACACACAAATATCATCATCACTCATTCCCCATTATTCTTCCTTATTATCATTAGTTCTATAGTATATTGTGTTGCATTTTGTATAAGCATTAACCAACCCCTAGAGTGGGACTGTGCTGTGTGCAGCTATGCACAAAATGTGTCTGCATCTCCAATTCAAATTCTGAGGCACACTTAACAGTTGCTGAATTTGGTCACTTAACAGTAACTAACTGTATTGTAGGAGTCAGTCTGGTAATCTTGGAAGGAAGTGATGGTGGACTGCTGTGCTGTTGGTGTGCTGTGTACAGTCACATGTCATGACAGTAAATTTGTCTCTGGCCTGTGGGTGGGAGTCATCAGAAGGACATTGTGTTAGTTAGAGGAATCTTTTGTTACAGGTTAGAATATTAATAAAAAATGGATCAAAGTGTTGATCAGGTGCATTCTATTTCTCAGGTGGGCTTTAGCACTACAAAAGACAGCAAATGGCCTAAAAAGGGAAAACAAAATCAAACCCCAAAAAGTGATTTTTTTCATGTCTAAGGTTTTGTCTTCCAAGTGAATGCTTGAATCCAAAAAAGGTGAATGTCTTGGATCATTATCAGTCCCAAGTACAAAAAAAAAGTTATGCAGTAAAAAAAACTAAAGGCGTGATGGGTACCACCCACAGAGGCACCCAACAGTATGGAACAATTGCATACTATGCTAATGCAAATCCCTCATCCGATTCCTCTGAGGTTGAACCCAATGAGGGTAATAATAAAGGTGAAGAGAATGATCAGGCAGCACAAGATTTACTGGAGGGGATGGAAATTGCAGATGAGGAAGAAACAGGCAGAAATGTTTTGGTTGTGGAGGGGAGCAGTGGGAATAAACCACAACAGGAACTGGCCCAAGAAAAATCCGGGGGTAGGAGGGGACCCTGAAAAGGTGACCAAGGTACCATGACTTCCTGGGTAATAAAACTAAAAAAATCATCTTTTGTTTGGTCATACTTCTCCATTAGTGCTACCAATGAGTTGACAGCAACATGTGCTATTTGTAATCGGTCAGTCAGTAGGGGTAAAAAGAAAAGAGCACTGGGAACTTCAGCACTAGAAAGGCACCTAGACAGATGTCATAACATTACTGAGAAGTCCAGTTGTGAGTCTCGAAGAGAAAGTGACAATGATTGTTCACTACACTCAGGGGTAACTCTCATAGATGAAAGCAGTGGCAGCCCCTGCAGCACTGGCATATTAGCTCTTTCTCAGCCTCAGTGCTCAGCCAAGACTTCTTCCCTTAATCATTCTCTCTCCCTCTCCCACCTCTCACCCACTAGCTCCTTCCTAAGTGCTGGTGCAGCTCGGCCTGCTAGTGTACTGCCCTCTGCGTGCCACTAGCCATGTCCCTACTACTAGGTTACCTGCCCCTCCTTGCTATCCTAATCATCTGCCACCCACCACTCCTCTTCAACTTACAGCTAACATCCCCTAAACTACCCCCAGTCCTGCCTAATTTTATAATCCCCCCAAAACTCGGTGACTGCCACAACTCTGAGCCAAATGTGGGCCCACTGAAGCGCACAACCCTGCCCCTTCCACTTCCCCCCTCGCACACTTGAATAATTCTACAACTACTCACCTCCCATCTAAACTATTATAGCCTCCCGCGCACACATACAAGATGGCACCCAGTCACTTATTGGTGGCTACAATTTATAGGACACTATCTTACAGTTGTCTTCCTGCTCTTTGCAGCAGGGGACATACACCCGAACTCAGGTCCCCACCATACCCCTTCCCCACTAAACTCAGCTGGACCCTCCCCAGTTTCGACCACTACCACAAACCCCAATGGTGGCCCCCTCCCACGTGGCTTGCATCTCCTGCACCTAAATATAAGAAGCCTTGCGCTCAAACTCAACTCCCTCCAGGTACTTGCGGCCCA
Source organism: Neoceratodus forsteri (assembly GCA_016271365.2). NCBI lineage: Eukaryota > Metazoa > Chordata > Ceratodontiformes > Ceratodontidae > Neoceratodus > Neoceratodus forsteri. Next base: position 560,464,472 of record CM028129.1, on the reverse strand, counting down.
CTATGCCCCCGATGTCATCATACTTTCTGAGACATGGCTAAACAAAAATATTACTGATCCCTCAGTCTCAATCCCAGATTACGCTATGGCCCGCCAGCACAGGGCAACCAGAGACGGTGGTGTGGCCTTTTATGTAAATGCTGAACTACACTTCTCCGTAGTCATAGCCAAGTCCTAACCTAAAGCCCATGAAATACTACTGGTTCATCTGGATCTACCCTTCTCACTCCCAATTTACATCGCCGGTGTATACTGCCGCCCAGGCACACCAGCAACATCTGACTTTAAAGTGTCATTTGGAAGCTCAAACTTACTGCAAAGAACAAACTGCAACTCCATTTAGGACCTGGAAACCTGATTAAAGCATAATACTGCAGAGCACTGGGTAAGAAGGGAGATACACTTTCTACAAAAAGTTTTATTTGTATTTTTCCTTATTGGCATTAAGCAGAGAATTGCAGGATTCCTTTAAAAGGGTAGTAATTTTATAACCAGAGTGAGATACAACTGAATTTGCTTGAGTGCTGGGGTTGAGACCTAGCATTTTGAAGGATATTTTTGTAACATTTTAAGTGTCCTGCTGGCTGAGAAGTTAATTTTTTAGCCCTGGTTTCACTGAAAGGTTTTGTGTATTGGAATCAGACATAGCAGTCTGCCTGCATTGAAAATGCCTGCTTACATCACAGGTGTCACTAGTCAATCAATTGGCTCTGGGTGGGGTTTCAGTTCTGTGCTTATCTCAGACATCCTTCACAGTTAGAAGCCAGTCACACTGACTTTAAAGTGTCTGTTGGAAGCTCAAACTTACTGCAAAGAACAAACTGCAACTCCATTTAGGACCTGGAAACCTGATTAAAGCATAATACTGCAGAGCACTGGGTAAGAAGGGAGATACACTTTCTACAAAAAGTTTTATTTGTATTTTTCCTTATTGGCATTAAGCAGAGAATTGCAGGATTCCTTTAAAAGGGTAGTAATTTTATAACCAGAGTGAGATACAACTGAATTTGCTTGAGTGTGGGGTTGAGACCTAGCATTTTGAAGGATATTTTTGTAACATTTTAAGTGTCCTGCTGGCTGAGAAGTTAATTTTTTAGCCCTGGTTTCACTGAAAGGTTTTGTGTATTGGAATCAGACATAGCAGTCTGCCTGCATTGAAAAGGCCTGCTTACATCACAGGTGTCACTAGTCAATCAATTGGCTCTGGGTGGGGTTTCAGTTCTGTGCTTATCTCAGACATCCTTCACAGTTAGAAGCCAGTCACACTGACTATAAAGTGTCTGTTGGAAGCTCAAACTTACTGCAAAGAACAAACTGCAACTCCATTTAGGACCTGGAAACCTGATTAAAGCATAATACTGCAGAGCACTGGGTAAGAAGGGAGATACACTTTCTACAGAAAGTTTTATTTGTATTTTTCCTTATTGGTATTAAGCAGAGAATTGCAGGATTCCTTTAAAAGGGTAGTAATTTTATAACCAGAGTGAGATACAACTGAATTTGCTTGAGTGCGGGGTTGAGACCTAGCATTTTGAAGGATATTTTGTAACATTTTAAGTGTCCTGCTGGCTGAGAGTGAGTTCATTTTATCCCTGGACTCAGTAGAGTGGTTTGGTTTGTGTTGGAGCCGTGGTCTAGTAAATTGTGGTGTTAGTTGTATTACTATAAAGGACAGTACTCACCAGGGTGGTGGAGCAGTTGTGTATCTGATTGTTTCTAACAGTCACCAGTGGCTGTGCACTACCCACCCACCCTTCCCCACCCCCAGGCGTGGCATTTCCTTTATAGCCACAGTTCTGACATAACTTCCTCAATAGGTCTTGGGGCAGAACTGTCGTATTCCTAATAACCCTGCAACATGCATAAGAGCAGTTACACAAAACAAATAATAATACATATATAATTACATATTGTATAGAATAAGGAGCAGGACATGTGGGGAGTGGTGCAATGCACTGGCTGTGGGGCAGCAGTTTTCGGGAAACATTCTGGAAACTGCGTTGCTGTCTATTTGTAGGCAACTGTCAGCTCTGAAGAGGAGGAGGTTGCCCACCTCCAGGCTGAACTAGCAAGGACTAGAGGCCTCCCCTCCCAAAGAGCACCACTGCCACAACCACTGAGTCAGAGGTTCTGGAGTATGAAGAGCAGTAGGACCACAGTGGGTTCTGGGAGGTGCGGTGGTGGACCAGAGGTGAAGCCCCCAGTTGTACCTCTACACAAATCAGATGCCATTCTGGCAGAGCAAGGTTCCTTATGATGGCACCCCAGTGGAGACCCAGAAGAATGCTGAGGACATCCACAAGGAGACCCACAAAAGTGTGGCAAGGGACACCACAGGGAAGGAAACAGCTACTGATAGGGGACTCAATTGTTAGGGGTAGAACTGGGGAAGGGAGAGAAGGAAGTAAGCTGCCTGCCTGGTGCCATGGCTTGGAGGGACAAAGTGAATCCTCACTGGTGTAGAAGCAGCATCACAGGAGAGAGAACTAGATATCATTGTCCACCTTGGGACAAATGACCTAGCTAAGCATGGGATCAGTGCAGTGCAGAATGAATTTGTGGAGTTGGGGAGGGCCTCAGATGGGTAGCAAGCACAGTAACCTTCTCAGAGGTGCTACCAGTCCATGGCAGGAATGAGGCTAGGTACTGCACACCATGCAGTTTAATGAATGGTTGCAAAACTGGTGCAGAGCACAAGGCTTTAGCTTCATTGGGACTGGGGTCCACCTGGAGAGATAAAGGTCTATACTGGTATGATGGTCTGCATTTGTCCACAAAGGGACCAAGCTCTAGGTGACAGGTTTAAATGCTTCCTTGGCAAGCTTTTAAACTAGATAAGGGAGAGTACTGATAAAAGGCAGGAAAAGTCAAGCCTCCCCACAAAACAGGGCAGGTAGTAGGATAAACACTGAGGTACAGAGCTCAACACAGGGCAGGATGGGGTAAATGGTAAAATAGATAAGAGCAATAAGAGCAGGGATGGGGAAAAAGGATCAAGCCAACATTAATGGAGGCAATGACTACTAATGCCCGTAGTCTGGGAAACAAGCTTTCTGAGCTAGTAGCTTGATGGAAGATGAACAATTGGATATTGTGGCAGTCACAGAAACATGGTACACCGAGAACCATGAATGGGATGTCAACATACCAGGGTACACAATCTATAGAAGGGACAGGGAAGGCAAAAGGGAGGTGGAGTAGCTCTATACATAAGGGAAGGGATCAAAGCTACAGAACTAAAAAGTAAAGGGGGAGGACAAGAGGCACTCTGGGTTACCTTGGAGATGGGGAATGGCATCGCAATCCGCACAGGGGGTTGTATACAGACCCCCATCTCAAGGGGAAGAAATGGACAAGAAAATGATAGAGGACATTCTCAAAATGGCTGAAAAAGGGGAGATACTGTTAATGGGAGACCTGAATATGCCAGATGTTAACTGGAGGACATGTACTGCAGCCACATCCAAGAGCAGGGCCATTCTCGATGCCCTGCAGGGGGCAGACCTTAGACAGCTAGTGCTGGAACCCACTCGGCAGGGAGCAATACTAGACCTGGTACTCTCAAATGGAGAGAGGATCACAAATTTAGAAGTCAGTAGACATCTGGGAACAAGTGACCACTGCACAGTGTGCTTCACAATGAGCACAACCATGGAGATAAGCCATACAAAAACAAGGATACTGGACTTTAGAAGGGCTGACTTTGGCAAAATGGGTGAACACCTGAAGAATGCACTAGCAAATGGCCAAATAGGAGGGTGGAAGAACAATGGAGAAAAATCAAAACTGCCATCATAGAGGCAACAAGTCTTTGTGTAAAACAAATAAAGAAAACAAAGCGAGTAAAAACCACTATGGTTCTCAAAAGAGGTGGCAGGGAAGGTTAAGGAGAAAAAGGCATTCAAAAAGTATAAGGAATCACAGAGGGAGCATGACAGGAACTGTATCAATTAAAGCAGAAAGAAGTAGGAAGGCAGTCAGAATGGCAAAGGCACAAACCGAGGAAAAATAGCCAACTAAGTCAAAAGGGGATAAAACCTTTATAGGTACATTAGGAGCATAGAAAGGTTAAGGAGGGATAGTGAAGATTAATAAAGGAGAGGAGGTGGGCAGAGGAGACAGTGAAAAGGCAGAGATACTGAATGAATACTTTTGCTCAGTATTCACAAAAGAAGATGAGGAGCAGTTACCTAAACCAGACAATAGAAGCACTCTGGGTAGGGGGTTGATACCAGTCCATTCACAGAAGAAACAGTCCTGAAAGAACTCCTAAAACTCAAGGTGGAAAAAGCAATGGGGCCTGATGGGATTCACCCAGAATCCTAAAAGAACTAAGGGGGGACCTAGTGACACCACTGACCACACTTTTTAACAAATCATGGCAGGATGGGGTGGTACCTGAGGAATGGAGGAGGGCAGATGTGATTCCCCTTTACAAAAGTGGGAGCAAGGCAGAAGCAGGAAACTACAGACTTGTAAGTTTGACCTCAGTGGTAGGGGAAAATGATGGAATCACTTCTGAAAGAAAGAATTGTTGAGCACCTAGAGGCCAGCGGGGCACAGGACCCAAAGCAACATGGATTTACAGCAGGAAGGTCATGTCAGACTAATCTAATTGATTTCTTTGACTGGGTGACCAAAGTAATAGACCAGGGAGGGGCTGTAGATATGGCCTACCTAGACTTTAGAAAGGCATTTGACACAGTCCCGCACAAAAGATTAATAATCAAGTTAGCCAGCCTGGGAGTGGGTCCCAGGGTGGTAGCCTGGGTAGTGAACTGGCTGCACAACAGGACACAGAAGGTAATAGTGAATGGAACACATTCCGAAGAAAGGGGGGTTACTAGTGGAGTACCTCAGGGCTCAGTACTGGGTACAATCCTCTTTAACATCTTTATAAGTGACATTGCAGAGGGTCTGGAGGGAAAGGTATGCTTCTTTGCAGATGACACAAAGATCTGTAACAGAGTTGATACACAAGAGGGGTAGAAAAGATGAGAAGGGACTTGGCAAGGTTGGAGGAATGGTCAGACATATGGCAACTTAGATTCAATGCAAAGAAGTGCAAGTAATGCACCTGGAAACAAAACCCAGGAGAAGAGTACACAATAGCAGGAGGTACTAACAACAACAAAATGGAAAGGGACCTGGGAGTAGTCATATCAGATGACCTAAAGGTGGGTAAGCAATGTGAGAAGTCAGTAAGGAGAGCCAGGGGATACTGGGATGCATAGGAAGGGCATCACAGTAGAAAAGGAAGTGATTATTCCTCTATACAGACAGTTGGTGAGACCCCATCTGGAGTACTGTGTGCAGTTTGGAGACCTCATCTACGCAAGGACATAGACAGGATGGAAGCAGTCCAGAGGAGGGCAACTAAAATGGTGCAGGGTCTACATCAGAAACCATATGAAAAGAGACTGAAAGAGCTTAATATGTATACCCTTGATGAAAGGAGGGACAGGGGACATGATAGAAACGTTCAGGACCTCAAGGAATCAACAAAGTCCAGGAGGGTAGCATCTTTCAGAAAAGAGATGTGTAAGAACAAGGGACACAGTTTAAAGATAGAGGGGGATGGCTCAGGGTAATGTGAGGAAATTCTTTTCATGGAGAGTGGTGGATACATGGAACAGCCTTCCTGAGGAGGTCGTTGGGTCTAAAACAGTGGGGGAATTCAAACATGCTTGGGACAGACACAAAGCAATTATAGTGCGGGGTTGCAGGAAGCAGGCTGTTGGTTAACTAGAATCTGCAGCTTATCCAGTAGGTAGGGAAATGGGCAGACTGGGTGGGCCAAGTGGTCCTTTTCTGCCGTCAAAGTCTATGTTTCTATGTTTCTATCTGTCACCAACCTCCTCACACAAATCTCCTCCTTAACCACGACTGGGGAATCACATATTATGGGACATTTTAACCACAACTGGTTAGCTCAATCTCTCAGCCAAGCCCATACTGACATTTTGACACTTAACCTGTCACAATCCATCACCGAGCCCACCCACCTAAACCTTAAATCTGGGAACCAGTTGCTAGTAGACAGGGCACTCACCGCCCACCCCCACTGAGTCATCCAAGCTGGACTGCTCCCTGACTCCCTGAGTGACCACCATATTGTATACCTGGTCAGAAAAATTCACCGCCCCAAATCTGCACCTAAGTTACTATTTCAATGATCCTATAAATCCCTCAACCTAGCCCCCATGCTCGAAGACCTAGCCCTCGAAAACTGGAACCCACCCTCTACTGTCTGCTCCCTAGACAATGCCCTCTTACACTTTCAAGACACATTCCTCAACATCTGTAATACACGTGCCCCACTGAGCCACTCAAGGGTACACGGTAACCACCTGCCTTGAGTTACCCAAGAACTTATAGCCTGACAAAATGCCGGCGACAAAGCATGGCGAGCGCACAAATCTTCTTGCCTCCCACAAGACTTCACCACATACCGTGTGCTGCATAATAAATGCATCAGAGCAACTCATCTTGCTAAAGTGGAATATTTCAACTCCTCCCTCCAGTCAAACTTAAATAGCCCAACCAAATTTTGGAAGGTCATCCAATGCCTCTTCTCCCCTCTGGCCACAAATCCCACACCGCTCCTAAAAGTAAACAATTCATTCCTCTCAGATCCACGGGCGGTGGCTGCTGAGTTCAACACATATTTTACCTCATGTGCCTCAGCTCTCCTCTCCTCGCTGCCCTCCACTGCCTCACCCAACCCCACCTCAGGAGCCATAAACTCTCTAGGGCCTTGCACCTTCTCCTTCAAACCTATCACACAAACTGAAGCCCTCGAGGCCCTAATGACTCTAAACCCATCAAAAGGTAAATCCCCAATGGGTTGGACACCAAACTACTCCACCTCTCTGCCCCAGCCATAGCAGCCCCTCTTGCCAATCTTCTAAACCTCTCCTTTGCCACTGCTGCTGTCCCCCAGACCTAGAAACATGCCATTGTCATTCCCCTTCCTAAAGGGGCGTACCCCTCCTCCACTTCAAATTACCGCCCTATGTCTCTCCTCCCAGTCCTTGCAAAACTACAAGTACACCTGGTGCTCACCCAACTTACCTCCTTTCTCTCCGACTCTAACTTCTTCACGCCGTTCCAGTCTGGATTCAGAAAGGGCCACTCCACTGCATCCTCCTTGTTAAAACTCACTGACCCCATCCTCTCTGGAATGGATAAAGGGCAGATCTCCTCAACAATATTCATTGACCTTGCTAAAGCATTCAACATTGTCTCACACCCTTTGCTAGTAACTAGCCTCTTAAACGCAGGCCTCACTACTTCAGCCACTAACTGGTTCAGTACCTACCTTTCAGGAAGAACCCAATCAGTAAGAATTGCAGATGCCACATCCTCCCCCCTCCTGGTGACTACTGGTGTCCCCCAAGGGTTGGTTCTCGGCCCCATTCTGTTCTCCATTTTTCTTAATGACCTGCCACAAATCTGTACAGCTACATCTATACACATGTACGTGGATGACACCGTCCTTTTCACCTCTGGCTCCTTCCTGGAAGAAGTAGTTTCCAATCTCCAGTCCAACTTCAATAAACTACAACTCTGGTTCACTTCTCATCAGCTCTCTCTCAATGCTAAATAAACTGTCACCATGACCTTTGGCATGAGACAACAGCTATCCAGACTCCCCTTCCTCCCCTCATTCCACACCCAGTATGGGACAACTCTGGAGGACATTGCATCCTTCTGGTATCTAGGGGTATGGCTCAACCATCACCTTACCTTCTCCTACCACATCAATGCAATCATAAAAAAACTGCGCCCCAAGCTCGGTGCCCTGTGTAGGTACTGCTCTAGCCTCCCCTTTTACGGTTAGGCGGGAACTAGTGCAGAAGATTATCCTTCCTTCCTTGCTTAGACTACTGTGACATAGTCTACAGCGCTGCACCCAAATTCACATTAACAAAACTAGACCCCCTTTTCAATGCCTTCTGCCGTTTCTCTCTCGATGCTCCTCCCCCACCACTGTGACCTCTATCACTCCCTTGCCTTCCCATCCCTTGAAAATCACCGCCTACTTTACTGCTCCAAATCTGTCTCAGATGGCTCGGCGCCTCCCAACCTACCTCTCCTCCTTGCTGTTGTCAGCCCCACCCCTCCTCATGCCCTCAGGTCACTTGACACTCGACCTCTACATATCCCCAAATGTAAGACCTCTGCTGGCCAAACAGTCTTCTTGCACCACTTCCTGAAACTCTGAAATGATCTCCCCCCTCGAATTCACCACTCCGCCTCCACCCACTCCCTATTAACTGTGCTGGCAAATTACCTCATAGTAAACTGTGCCTGCACTTGATAACTCTAATGACCCCCCCTACCAAATTCCCAACTGCCTGACCAATGGCACCTCCTGTGCTTGTAAGCTGGCTTATATAACCAACCGTGGAATTTACTCATCTACTCTTGATTTTCTCTGTCCTAAGTGCTAATCTGCCTCATCAATCTGTACTCCATGTATATATGTATGTATGCCTCTGGGATACATGTTCCCTCCTTCATGTAGCTGACTGTTAACCAATGTGTAACCAAATGTAACCTTATTCCACTGTATACCTGTTTAATGTTACTGCTTGATAACCTGCGTGTTGCCCTCCCCTTGTAACCCTTCCCCCAGGTCGCACCGGGAGACGAGCAACATTTTGCTCAGTGTGCCTTTCCTGGTGAAACAATTTCAATAAATAAATAAATAATACAGCCTCAGCACAGACCACTATTGAAATGTATCTGGCAGAGCCCAATATCATCTGGAATGCTGATCCTTTGCAATACTGGAAAACCAAACAAAGTATGTGGCCTGCTTTAGTAAACATTGCAATGAAGTACAGGACTTGCCCTCAGACTAGTGTGTGTTCAGAATGATAGTTTAGTTCAGCTGGTAACATCATTACTGACACACGATCTTGTTTGACACCAGAAAATGCTGAGCTTCTCACATTTCTCAAAGTCAACAGTCCTCACGTTAATTTCAAATATGATACCCAAATAAAACATATGTTGACTGCTCTGAGCAGGCCTTATACACAAAACACTTTCAAGAATTTGTGCCTGTGGTGAAAATCTTTTGTGAATAGGGTCTACTACGTGAGGTAGCAATTAATTGTAACAAGTCAGGTCAGGACAGACTAGGCCAGGCCACTATTACTTGAATGATCACATGAGCAGCACAGAATAGAGAAAAAAAATAATAACACCAGTGGGTTCAGAGTCCAAATACAGCAAGCAACTGCATTTCATGTCACAAACTTACTTGGTGGTACCTAGTACCACTATCTGATCCGGAAGGTAGGGCACTGTTGTCTACTACTACTACTACTACTATTACTACTACTATCACTTTTTGTACTAATGAGTCACAACTACTACTTAGCACTTTTTGTCCTTACTCCAGTCCTCACTACTATTACTTGTCACTCTTTTTTTTGCCCTCGGCAACTGATCCTGACTGTATTGGTGTTTTTTTTTCGGTAGTGGATTTTTATTGATCTTTCAAGCATAATACATAATACAAAGCACAGCAGGATTCGTAGTACAAAAAACAATTACAACCAGTTACAGGCAAAGCGGTCAATGTAATTTAACACAGTAAAAAGTCCAACTATAAGAATGCTAGTTAAGGGTACAGAAGGAGCAGCACCTATCAGGGAGGGAGGGAAGAAAGGAGGGGGAAAGGGGGAGAGTTACCATTTGAATGAGTGGTGTGCATTGTCAGCCTTCAGCAATCCTATATTTCCTGGGGTGACTTCTCTTACCTGTAAGATAAACATAAACTAGAAAGGACCAGGCAACAACTCTAAGATATAAATTCTCTTCATAGAGAAGGGGCAGTGCCAACTTAACATGTAGCAGGAATTTTCACAGGTAGCTGCCAGTGAAGCATCTCGAAGTAATAACAATAAGTCCAGGAGGGGCTGGTCAGCCTATCCCTGTTCTAGGTTTTAAGTATAAGAGAAAGGATTTCCAGCATGAATAATATTTAGCTAGTGCATTAGTTATGACATGTGTTAGATGATTTAGTGAGGCCATCTGGGTAAGTGAATTAAAGAGTTCTGAGAGGGAAGGGGTGTCAGTAGATCTCGAGCAGCACAATATGAGCTGCTTTGCCTAAATCCTAAGCAAGGCAAGCCCATTGTTGGTGAGAAGGGAGTCGAAGGTCCTGTAGGGGATACCAAATATCCAAAACAGAGGGCCCAGTCTTATCCTAGAGCCTATAATTTGGATAGCCAGCTGACATACCACCGTTCAAAAAGGAGTTATCAGGTGGCATTGCCACAGAATATGATATAAATCCCCCACCTTAGTTTGACACTTCTGACATAGATTGTTATCCACAAGTTTACATTTATACAGCATATCTGACGTTTGTACAAATGGAACTGTACTGTTTTCATTTTCGTACAGTGCATGGCTTAGTAGATGCCTGAAACCCAGAAACTGAATGCTCTTTGTATATTTCTCATGGCCCACATATTTGGCTGCGAATACTTCACAAAAAAAATGCTACTAAATTGAAAATTCTTATTTCTTTATTGTTTGTGTGTGCATGGCATGCTAGCCTGGTTACATCTCACAGTAACTGGGCTGAGAATAGTATATTACTATATTTTATTTTTGATACTTAAATTACTTGGCAGTGGCTGGCAGCAAATGTTGGACTAGGAAGGATGTTGTGTGTTTGTCGTCAGGTCTTCACATGGCAGTGGCAAATCTTTTTATGACTGCCCTGCACTTGACTGATGCGATGTGTGACTGGCTGCCTGCCTGGGTGATGATCACTATGTCTTTTATTTTTCTTCTTTAAGGATTCAGCATGTTGATCAGATTCAGTAGAAGTAGTCGTAGTACTAGAAAACATTACCACCTCTTGGACCAGGTAGTATACCATATACCACAGTACACTGGGGCATGTGAAGCAGTTGCAGCATTCACGTGGGTAGGGTGGTGGGGTCTCTTAGTGCTGCTCATTTGATCATTCATATCCATTTCTTTGGCCTGTTCAGCTCTAACTGGAACATCCATCAAAATAATACCCACACAGCACCATTAATAGAAAAAAAATCTTAGTTGCCTGGTAGTGCCTGCAGTGCTTGGAGTTGCTATGATATAGGTATTTGCATCTTTCTGTCTCTTTCTTTCTGTCTCTTCTAGCACACTCATGTCACGGATCGAGCAGGATATGCCACCCCACCATTATAGACCAGCCATGAATAGAATAGTAGTGAGTGATTGATTTTTTTATTTAGCAATTTTACATTAATTTTCATACAAATAATCCATTAAATTATTTCCTTTGGGCCTCTGTGTCAAATGTGACTGACTTTGGCCACTTGTATGCATTTTTTTGCATTTTTTCAAATATTTGTCAATAAATCAGAACAAATCAAAACTTCATCGTGTTCCAGTTCTTATTTAATAAGGGTCAGAACTTCACCAAGTTCTCCCAGCCCTACACTACACTGTCAGTTTCTGGCTGATTAGCATAATAAGGCTTAGCAAATGATGTAGGATACTGCTTATCAGCCTCTCCAGGCACTGTAGACAGTGAGTTAGGTGTATGCCATGCAGCAAAGGTAGCATCCTCTAATGCAGGCTATATACTCCACTAGCCTTTCTTTTAAAAGTATCTCCATTAATTTCCCCACCACTGACATTAGACAGACCAGCATGTAGTTTCCAGCCTCCTGTAAAGGTAAAACAGTGCGCTCTGGACAAAGGCAGTCGTTGCACACTAGGGCAACCAGCCTGAAACAATCACAGCAAACGTAAAGTGTGTGCACTCGCAGGAAGAAAAATGCCATGAAGCTTCTCAGTTTAGAAATTAAAGCCGTTAACTCTCCAGTCTTGGTAGACACTGCAAAAACAACCCCAGCGCTTTGACCACAAGGTCTTCCTCAGGGGGCGTGTCACAAGGGGGGAGGCCCCTATTTATACTTGGAGCAGCTATCTAATAATTTCTCCTACCCCTGCTATTTTTAATTAATGTTATCTATTTGCAATAAGAAGTGCTTTCTGATTTTGAGTTAATGAAATCAGCATTCAAATAGATATAGATTAAATAAATAAATTTAATAAATTAGAAGCAGGAGAATGTTTCACATACTGGTGTATTGAAGAATGAAATATGCGTTCCAAGTATACTCTCTTTTACATTTTCAGTTATAAGTTTATAACAATTTCAAGATATTTGTTTATATATTTAAAAGTAAGGTTATGTTGGTGAAAAGTGGGGTTTAAACTTGTGAAGGGGGGTGGGATGGGAGAAAAGGCTGTCAAGGGGGTGCCGATAAAGGAGGGACTCTGTCTCCACCCCCCTGGGGACCAGGAGGATTGCAGGAAAAGGCCAACTGGCAAAGTGCAGACCAGCGGAAAACAGAATCCCCATGGGAACACGAGCAGGGGAAATGGAACTATAGGGAAAGGGTGGAAGGTAGTCCTGCTAAATGCCAGGAGCTTGGGCAATAAAATGCCTGAGCTCCAGGCGATGCTAACTGAGGGAGCAGTGGATGTGGCAGTGGTCACTGAGACTTGGGCCACTGCAAGACATGACTGGGACCTGAATCTGGAGGGATACACTATGTTCAGGAAGGACAGGGGGGAGGGAAGGGAGGAGGGTAGCAATGATAGTCAAAAACTGCATTGGCATAGGGGAGTAGAGGAGGCGGAGGGAACCGTGGAAGCGATTTGGGTCACCTTGATAACAAGGGGGCAAGAGAGTGAAAATAGGAGTGGTGTAGACCCCTGCCCTGGTGGAGGAGCTGGAGGACAGTCTGGTGGCAGATTTTGGGAGACACTGCAGACTGGGCAGAGGAACGTGGTGGTGTTGGGGACTTAAACATGCCAGGAACAGACTGGGAGACTATGACATCCTCTGTGACCAGGGAACAGAGGTTGTTGGATGTCTTTCAAGACGCGTTCCTAACTCAGCAGGTGAGGGAACCGACCAGGGAGGCACGGGTACTGGATGTGGTCCTGGCAGACAGTGACCAGATTGGGGGCCTGGAGGTAAGGGACCCATTGGCGGGGAGTGACCATGCCACGGTCTGGTTCTGCCTGGACCTAGGAGGGGTAGAAGGCTGCACAAAGACGGAAGTAACCGACTTCAGGGGGGCGGATTTTAAGGAAATGGGAAGGATCCTTAAGGAGCATTTGGATGGGATTGGGTCAGACATGGACGCTGATAGTAGGTGGGAAATCATCAGGAGAGGGGTGCAGAATGCTACCAGCACCTGTGCAAGAGTAAGACGAAAATGCGGTAGGGCCCAAAAACCCTGTTGGTGGACCAGGGAGGTCCAGGAGGTGGTGTGGGGAAAGAAAGCAGCCTATAAGCAATTCAAGTGCTCAAGGAGTGAAAGGGATCAAGGGGAGTATGAGCTGATGGCTAGAAGGACCACTAGAGTGGTGAGGGCGGCTAAGGCAAGGAAGGAGCAGAACCTGGCCAGGGAAATTAGGAGAGGGAACAAGGGGTTCTTTAGATACATTGGGGAAAAACGAAGGGTGAAGGGGCAAATTAGCAGGATTAAATCAGGGGAGAGATGGGCACAAGACCTGGGGGAGCAGGCTGAGGTACTAAATGAGTACTTCACCTCAGTTTTCACCAGGGAAAATGGGGTGCTGCATCATACATGGGAGAGACAGAGATACTGAGGAGGGGGACCCTTACCAATCGGGCAGGTCTGGGGAGAGGGGAGGCATCACTGGCAGGTGGGGGAGGGCTAGCAGGAGAAGGCACCGAGTGGAAATCACAGCAGAGAGAGTGAGGAAGCCTCAGCTCCTTTAAGATGGAGAAAGCACAGGGCCGGATAAATTACATCCCAGAGTGCTGAAGGAACTTGCAGATGTCCTGGCAAAACCCTGGCAGAGCTTTTCACCATCTCTCTGAGGACAGGGTGGGTGCCCCAAGACTGGAAGGTGGCGCATATAGTGCCTATCCACAAGGGGGGATCAAGGGATGTGGCAGGGAACTACAGGCCTGTCAGCCTGACATCGGTGGTGGGCAAGGTGATGGAGGGCATTGTCAAGGAGAGGCTACGGGGGGACCTGGATAAGTCAGGGTGCCTGGACGATAGACAGCATGGATTCATCCTGGGAAATCATGTCAGACAAACCTGGTGGAGTTCTATGACTGGGTGACAAGTGCCTTGGACCTGGGTAGACCAGTGGATGTCCTTTCTAGACTTCAGCAAGGCATTTGACTCTGTTCCTCATGTGGGTCTGTTGGATAAGCTGGGAGAAATGGGGTGGGGAACCAGATGATCAGATGGATAGGCAATTGGCTCCAGGACCGGACCCAGAGGGTTGTAGTTGGTGGGATAGTCTCATCCCCAGGAGGGTCATTAGTGGGGTCCCACAGGGATCAGTCCTTGGGCCCCTTCTGTTCAATGCCTCGTGATCTGACATAAGGACAGGAATCAGGAGGAGATGAGCTCTTTGCAGATGACTCAAACTGGGGCGGTGGTGGATGGGGAGGGGAGGGTGGCCCTACAGGTGGACCTGGAGGCTCTGGAAAGATGGTCTAGAAAGTGGAAGCTGGGGTTCAATGCAGGGAAATGCAAGGTACTCCACCTGGGGGCCGGAAACCCAGGCCAAGTGTACACCCTGGGGGGGGAAATGCTACAAGTCTCGATGGCTGAGAGGGACTTGAGGGTGGTGGTGGATGTCAAGATGAACAACTCTGAGACTTGTAGGAGGGCAGCAGCCAAGGCCAACAGGATGCTGGGATGCATCGCTAGGGGGATCACCTCCAGAAGGAGGGAAGTGATACTCCCTCTGTATAACTGCTTGGTGAGGCTGCACCTTGAGTACTGCATGCAGTTTTGGAGGCCACACTTAAAGCGGGACATTAACCTCCTGGAGAGGGTCCAGAGGAGGGCAACCAAAATGATTTGGGGCTTGGGGGACAGGACCTATGAGGAGAGGCTCGAAGAGCTAAATATGTACACATTGGAAGAGAGAAGGGGCCCGGGGGACATGATAGAGGTCTTTAGGTACATGAAGAGGATAAATAGGGGAGGAACAGTCGGGGTGCTATGAAGGAAGGAGGAAGGGGCCACTAGAGGGCATGGGTGGAAGCTGGAGGGGGGAAGATTCAGGGGAGAAAGGAGGAGGTGCTACTTCACTGAGAGGGTGGTGGAGCCATGGAATGCACTGCCTAGGGGGCTAGTGGAGGCAGAGACAGTGGAGGGGTTCAAGAGGGGGTGGGACAGGTACAGGGGAAGGGTTCTGGAAGCAAAATCCAATGCAGCAAGAATATCCGGAACTGGGAAGGGAGAAGCCAGAGAAGGTGAGAGGGACAGCAAGGTCAGCACCCAGGCTGGGGACTGACCAAACGAGCAGACACAAAAGACCGTTAGGCCTATTCTGCTGGCATTTTAGTATGTTAGTATGTTGGTGTATGTTACAACATATTGTTGGTATGTATTCTACATATAATGTTTTTGTTTTTGTTACTTTTGCCTTTAAATAATCTACCTGAATTAATGAATTACTTGTAATGACATGATGACGTCAGATGTTGTACCAACATAAATAGGGTCCTTCCCCCTTCTGTGACACGCCCCCTGAGGAAGGCTTTGAGGTCAAAGTGCTGGGGTTGTTTTTGCAGTGTCTACCAAAACTGGAGGATAAACAACTTTAATTTCTAAACTGAGAAGCTTCATGGCATTTTTCTTCCTGTGAGTGCACACACCTTATGTTTGCTGCCCTAGTTTACGGCCTCCTCCCTACTGACACTTTTATGAAGTGAGACTACATCTGCCCTTCTCCAGTCCTCTGGAACCACTCCTGTTTCCTGTGAGTTGTTGAATAGAGGTATCACAGGTGCAGTCAGTATCTCCCTGAGCTCCCTCAGCAACCTTGGGTGTACCCAGTCTGGTCCCATAGCGTCATCTACTTTTAGATTTGCATGTCCTCTCAGGACTCTTTCCTCTGTGAATGGGCTTGTATCTCCCCCCCTTCCGCCAATGTTCCAGCTGCTTTTATGTGGTCCATGCCCCTCTCCCTTCACTGTAAAGACAGAGCAGAAGTACCTGTTCTGGAGATCTGCTTCTTCCTGATCCTCTCGGCACAGTCTCCTCCTGCCCTTCCAAACTTCACAATCCCTCCCCTTGTCTTCCTCTTTGCTTATGTATCTAAAATGGTGTTGTCCACTTTAGTTATCCTTTCTTCTGTTTGTGCGTTTGTGCCCCTAACTGCCTTCCCTCTGTTTTTCCTGGTACACCTCTCTATCCTCTTCCCTCTGTATCTCCTTGTACCTGCTGAATGCTATCATTTTAGCCCTTACTTTCACAGACACTTCTCTCAAAAACCACAGTGATCTCTTTTTCCTCCTGCTTTTGCTCACTTCTTTCCCACAGAGCTTTGTTGTCTTCACTATGCTATCCCTTAATTTGACTCATTGTTCCTCCATTCCACTCAGGCAATTCCCCTACTTGCACTAGCTTTTTAATTTTATTTTTTTTTTACATAAAAACCATAAAATATAAGCTTTAAAAAATATACCTCTTCCCCATTCTCCTGTGACTCTGGATTTTCTACTGCCACTCAAACAATCAGGATCTGGTTTTTACAATGTGCACGCTTAGTTATCATAAACTAGGCAAGCTTCCCATAATGAAAAAGGTTGTCTTGCCACCCCAACCTCTCATCTTGAGCAACAAGAGTTGCTTGCACTGGCAGTACAGGGGGACCATGCTTGTAATTGGGTTCTTTGTGAGTGCAAGCCTAGTAGGAAATATTAAGTATTTTTCCAGGTTACTAGTACTAATCTCTAACTCAGCTTTCCCCATGTTGTTTGTCATGGGAGTGATGTGACTAACTGATATTGACCCACCTCCAAGTTATGGTTTAGTCTTGTGTTTTACTGGCCAGCACTTCTAATACAGTAATCATTGTGTTGTGAAACATAATGTATACATATGGTGTTTGTTAATGTGGCCAGCTGTAGGAAAAGCATAAGTGGAATAGATACACACTGGGTACAGGTATGTTAGCTGTCATGTTCTTCTCAAGTACAAGTCAAATACAGACAGGACTTGAGGGAGTTTTCTGAAACAAGAGAAGTGGGGTAAGTTATGGAGAAACTAGCTGAACTTGTGTTTTTCTTTTTGTCTGTAAATTGAAAGCACAGTAGCCCACATTTTAAGGGCCTTAAACAAGAGCTGTGTTTTAAAAAGAATGGCATAGTGGTCCCTAAGGCAGTTCTCCCTTGCAGATAGATGCAGGAGCATCAGTGGGCAGAACACAGGGTTTGGGCTCAACTTCTTTATTTTTCCCTGATTTAATTTTTTTTTGGCAGGGTATATTTTCTGTTTAATTGTTGTGCCAGTTGTCTTGCTGAAAGGAAGGAAAGCACTCACTTGAATCATGGGTCAGAGCTGTAGCTGATTGTTTCTGGAGGGTACGGCTTGGTCCCACCCACCCCGCCCTCACCCCACCCCCAGAGCATCATTTCCTTATGCTAGAGATTCTGATATCACTTCCCCAAAAGGGCAAAGGACATACACCTGTCATATCCTTAACAGCCCAGCATGCTGTGTAGGGGGTAAATGCATGCACACACTGACACACACCAACAAAAAAAAATAGTTAAACAGGAAGGGAGAGAGACATGTGAGGAGTGGTGAAATGCACTGGCTGTTGGGCAGCAGTCCTCCAGGAGACATTCTGGAGGCTGCAGTGATGCTCTATTTCTGAGCTTCTCTCTGGTCTGAGGGAGGAGGTTGCCCATCTCCAGGCCAACCCGGTGAGGATTCAGGAAACCTCCCCCCCCACCCAGGGACTACCAGGGCTGCTACCACTGTCTCAGAGGTTGCCAAGAAAGAGGAGCAGTTGGATCATGGGCTCGGGGAGTGTGAGGGTGAAGGAACAGAGGTGCATCCCTCCAGCTGTACCACTCCACAATTCACACACCATTCTGCAGAGTATAATTTCTCTATGGAGGTACCCATAGTAGAAACCAAGGACGATACTGGTAACCTTCACAAAGGGGACCCACAGGACAGTGGCATGGGACCCCACAGGGGAAGGAAACAACTCCCTGTGGGGAACTCAATCCTTGGGGTAGAACTGGGGGAGGGAGGGGAGAGGGAGGTAAAGTGCTTGCCTGACACCATGGCTTGGAGGGACAGGAAGCAAATCCTCAGGATCATGGGAGCAGCAGCATGAGAGAGGGAGCTGGATGTCATTGTCCACCTAGGGACAAATGACCTGGCTGGGAATGGTACCAGAGCAGTGCAGGAAGAGTTTGTAGAGTTTGGGAGGGACCTTAGACCAGCAGCATGCACGGTAACCTTCTCTGAGGTGCTGTGTGTCTATGGCATGGGTGAGACTAGGGTACTCCACACCATGGGATTCAATGAATGGTTGAAAAACTGGTGCAGAGCTCAGGGTTTTGGATTCATTTGGGACTGGGGGTCCACCTGGAGGGATACAGGCCTATACTGAAGTGATGGTCTGCATCTGTCCGGGAGGAGAACCAGGATCCTAGGTGATAGGTTTAAATGATTCATTGGCAAGCATTTAAACTAGCTAAGGGGGGAAGCACTGAAAAGTAGCAGGGAAATCCCAGCCCCCCCCACATAACAGGGTAGTTAGCGAGATGAACACCAAGGTAGAGAAGTTGATAGGGAGCAGGGCAGGGGTAAATGAAGAAAAAGGCAAAGGCAGTAAGGACAGGGATGGGGCTAAAAGGGGTAAGGCCATCAAAAAATGGAGTGTGATGAGTATCAATGCCCATAGTCAGGATAACAAGCTCCCTGAACTGGTGGCCTTGATGGAAGAGGGATGTCTGGATATTGTGACAGTCACAGAAACATGGTACACAGAGAGCCATGACTGGGATGTCAGCATACAAGGGTACACAATCTACAGGAAGTACAGGGAGGGTAAAGAGGAGGAGGGGAGTAGCTCTCTACATAAAGGAAGGGATCAAAGCAATGGAACTAAAAGGTAAACAGGGAGGAAAGGAGGCACTGTGGGTCACCCTGGAGACAGGAAATGGCACCACAATCTACATGGGGTTGTAGCATGGATTCACAGCAGGAAGGTCATGTCAGATGAATCTAATAGATTTCTTTGACTGGGTGACCAAAGTAGTAGGCCAGGGAGGGGCTGTGGACATGGCCTACCTGGACTTTAGCAAGGCATTTGACAGAGTTCAACACAAAAGATTAATAAACAAGTTAGCCAGCCTGGGAGTGGGTCCCAGGTTGTCAGCCTGGGTAAAAAATTGTCTGGACAACAGGACACAGATGGTAATAGTAAACAGAGTTCACTCCAAAGAAAGGGGGGTTATTAGTGGGGTACCGCAGGGTTCAGTACTGGGTCTGGTCCTCTTTAATGTCTTTATAAGTGACATTGCAGAGGGATTAGAAGGAAAAGTATGCCTCTTTGCAGATGACACAAAGATCTGCAACAGGGTTGATACACAAGGGGGGGTGAAAAGGATGAGAAGGGACTTGGCAAGGTTGGAGAAATGGTCAAAAGTATGGCAGCTTAGATTCAATGCAAAGAATGCACCTAGGAAGCAAAAACCCAGAGGAAGAGTACACAGTGGGGGGGGTTACTAACAACAACAAAAATGGAAATGGACCTGGAGCAGTCATATCAGATGACTTAAAGGTAGGCAAGAAATGTGAGAAGGCAGTAAGGAGAGCTGGGGGAATACTGGGATGCATAGGGAGAGGTATCAGCAGTAGAAAACAAGAAGTTGTTATCCCTCTGTACAGACAGTTGGTGAGACCCAATCTGGAGTACTGTGTGCAGTTCTGGAGACCCCAGCTCTGCAAGGACATAGACAGGATGGAGGCAGTCCAGAGGAGGGCAACTAAAATGATGCAGGGTCTGCACCAGAAGCCATATGAAGAGAGACTAAAGGAGCTTAATATGTATACCCTCAAGGAAAGGGGGGGGCATGGTCAAAACTTTCAAGTACCTCAAGGGAATTAACAAAGTCCAAGTGGGTAGCATCTTTCAGAAAAAAGAGATATGCAAGAACAAGGGGGCACAATTTGAAGATGGGGGGATGGCTCAGGGGCAATGTGAGAAAGTATTTTTTCACAGAGAGGATGGTGGACACATGAAATGGCCTTCCTAAAGTTAACTTCAAACTGGGTATTGACTATAGAATTAGGTCCTCCCTGAATGATGCTGCCCGGCTAGCTATTGCACAAGATTTCCTCCTTCCCTTCTATCTCAACAGGAGTCAATACCTGTTTGGATTAAGCAAACAGATACTTTATTAGAAGAAGAGAGTCTCATTTAAGTAAAAAAAAAGAAGTCACTGTGTGTTTCTCTGAGGATGGGGCTGTATCAGCTTAATTTACGGAGTCAGTGCAGAGGGCAAATCTAATTGTGGGAGTGGCTTAGCAGCTTAGGAGTACAAATGCAGGTGGCTCCAATTACAGTTTCCTGCTGTTTTTAACAGAGGAGAACTTTGGTTTCATAGCAAGAAGCAGCAGTCTAGATCTACAGATGTTTCACTGATAAATCACTTCTATCTCAGCAGGAGTCAGTACCTGTTTGGATTAAGCAAACAGATACTTTATTAGAAGAAGGGGGTCTCATTTAAGTAAAAAAAGAAAGTCAC
The DNA here is from genome assembly GCA_016271365.2 of Neoceratodus forsteri. NCBI lineage: Eukaryota > Metazoa > Chordata > Ceratodontiformes > Ceratodontidae > Neoceratodus > Neoceratodus forsteri. The sequence goes on along the minus strand of CM028129.1, from coordinate 560,443,864 downwards.
TGTGTGTTTCTCTGAGGAAGGGGGCTGTATCAGCTTAATTTACTGAGTCAGTGCAGAGGGTGAATCTAATTGGGGATGTGGCTTAGCAGCTTAGGAGTATAAAAGCAGGTGGCTCCAATTGCAACTTCCTGCTGTTTTTAACAGAGAAGAACTTTGGTTTCAGAGCAAGAAGCAGCAGTATTGATCTACAGATTTGTTACTGATAAATCACTTCTGTCTCAGTAGGAGTCAGTACCTGTTTGGATTATGCAAACAGATAATTTATTAAAGGAAGGGGTCTCATTTAATTAAAAAAAAGAAGAATGTCACTGTTTCTCTGAGGAAGGGGGCTGTATCAGCTTAATTTACTGAGTCGGTGCAGAGGGTGAATCTAATTGGGGGTGTGGCTTAGCAGTTTAGGAGTACAAAAGCAGGTGGCTCCAATTACAGCTTCCTGCTGTTTTTAACAGAGGAGAACTTTGATCTACAGATTTTTTACTGACAAATCACTTCTGTCTCAGCAGGAGTAAGTACCTGTTTGGGTTAAACAAACAGATACTTTATTAGAAGAGTGGGGGTCTCATTTAAGTAAAAAAAAAATAAGAAAGTCACTGTGTGTTTCTCTGAGTAAGAGGGCTGTATCAGCTTAATTTACTGAGTCAGTGCAGAGGGTGAATCTAATTGGGGATGTGGCTTAGCAGCTTAGGAGTATAAAAGCAGGTAGCTCCAATTGCAACTTCCTGCTGTTTTTAACAGAGAAGAACTTTGGTTTCAGAGCAAGAAGCAGCAGTCTTGATCTACAGATTTGTTACTGATAAATCACTTCTATCTCAGCAGGAGGCAGTACCTGTTTGGATTATGCAAACAGATAATTTATTAAAGGAAGGGGTCTCATTTAATTAAAAAAAAGCAGAATGTCACTGTGTTTCTCTGAGGAAGGGGGTTGTATCAGCTTAATTTACTGAGTCGGTGCAGAGGGTGAACCTAATTGGGGTGTGGCTTAGCAGTTTAGGAGTACAAAAGCAGGTGGCTTTAATTACAGCTTTCTGCTGTTTTTAACAGAGGAGAACTTTGATCTACAGATTTTTTACTGATAAATCACTTCTGTCTCAGCAGGAGTCAGTACCTGTTTGAGTTAAACAAACAGATACTTTATTAGAAGAAGGGGGTCTCATTTAAGTAAAAAAAAGAAGAAAGTCACTGTGTGTTTCTCTGAGTAAGGGGACTGTATCAGCTTAATTTACTGAGTCAGTGCAGAGGGTGAATCTAATTGGGGGTGTGGCTTAACAGCTTAGTAGAACAAAAGCAGGTGGCTCCAATTACAGCTTCCTGCTGTTTTTAACAGAGGAGAACTTTAGTTTCAGAGCAAGAAGCAGCAGTCTAGATCTACAGATTTTTCACTAATTGCCCTCTTACCCACCCAAAGCCAGTTCTAGTTTTATAGCCACTGGATTTGACTGACAACAGGAACTTCCTGTTTGGCAGTAGGAAGGGAAGGATCACTGAGAAACAATAGTTTCATCAGCCTTGAAGGAACCTAAAAAATAACTCTTTCTCCTCCCCCCGGCTGCTGGAGGACTGAATCCAAGCATGGAAGAAGGAGACTACTGAAGACTACAGGAAGTTCCTGTCCCAGAACAGGAAAGGCAAGAGTTGTAAGGGTACATAGGCAGTAGGAAAGTAAGTATAAAAATACATAGAGGGAGGAGACAATAAGCATACAAAGCAACAGGAGAAGGGACACAAAAGAAGTCAAGATGGGAGTGGTGCAGTGCAATGGCTGTGGGCAGCAGTGTTCCGGGAGACATTCTGGAGGCTGCGATGCTGCCCTGTTTGCAGGACCTCTCTGGTCTGAGGGAGGAGGTTGCCCGTCACCTGGCTGACCTAGCTAGGATTCATGAAACCTCTTCCCCCACCCAGGGACCACCAGGGCCACCACCGTTACCTCAGAGGTTGGCAAGAAAGAGGAGCGGTTGGACTAAGGTGGGCTCAGGGAGAGAGAGGGGGTGGTAAAACAGAGGTGCATCCCTCCAGTTGTACCTCTTCACAGTTCATATGCTGTTCTGGCACCTGCAGTGGAGACCAAGGAGGATGCTGGAAACCTCCACAAAGGAGAACCACAGGAGGGTGGCATGAGGCCCCACAGGGGAAGGAAACAACTCTTGGTGGGGGACTTGATTAGTAGGGTAGAATTGGGGGAGGAAGGGGATAGGGAGGTAAGGTGCCTGCCTGGCGCTATGGTTCAGAGGAACAGGAAGCTAATCCTCAGGATCGCAGGAGCAGCTGCACGAGGGATGGAGCTGGATGTCATTGTCCACCTAGGGACAAATGACCTGGCTGTGAATGGGATCAGAGCAGTGCAAGAGGAGTTTGTAGAGTTGGGGAGGGGCCTTAGACAAGTAGCATGTACGGTAACCTTCTTGGAGGTGCTGCCTGTCTATGGCAAGGATGATGCTAGGGTATTCCACACCATGGAATTCAATGAATGGTTGAAAAACAGGTGTGGAGATCAGGGTTTTGGCTTCAATGGAGGCTGGGGAGCCACCTGGAGGGATGCAGGCTTATACTGGTGCAATGGTCTGCATCTGTACAGGGGGAGAACCAGGATCCTATGTGACAGGTTTAAATGCTTCATTGGCAAGCATTTAAACTAGCCACGTGGGAGACACTGAAAAGGAGCAGGGAAATCCTAGCCTCCACAACAAAACACAGTAGTTAGAGAGGTAAACACCAAGGTAGAGAAGTCAGTAGGGAGCAGGACAGGGATAAATGCAGAAAAAGGCAGTAAGGACAAGGATGGGGTTAAAGGGGTAAAGCCATAAAAAATAAATGGCAGGTGATGAGTACCAATGCCTGCAGTCTGTGCAGCAAGCTCCCTGAACTAGTGGCCTTGATGGAAGAGGGATGCCTGGATATTGCGGCAGTCACTGAAACATGGTACACAGAGAACCATGACTGGGATGTCAACATACCAGGATACTCAGTCTACAGGAGGGACAGGGTGGGTAAAAGAGGAGGATTAGCTCTCTATATAAAGGAAGAGATTAAAGCAACAGAGCTAAAGAGTAAACAGGAAGTTGATGAGTCACTATGGGTCACCCTGGAGACAGAAAATGGCACCACAATCTGCACGGGGGTTGTGGACAGACCCCCATCTCAGGGGGAGGAAATGGATAAGGAAATGATAGAAGGCATCCTTAAAATGGCAGAAAAAGAGGAGATACAGCTCCAAAATGCACACTCATGGAACATTTCAGGGGTAATGTCTGATCTGAAATCAAGTGAAGATGGTGGCCATGCTGGGCTAGCCGTCAGACTGTTGCTTGCTGTATTTTATTATTCTTGTTTTTGTTTTGTCATTTTAAAAGTGTTTTTTGTTTTAAAAGCACTTTTATTGTTTAAGTGCAGGACTTATGGTTTTATTTGTATTCCCGCTGAGCGTTGTCGTGCTAGAACTAAATTGGGCAGGAGTGGAGAAGCCGCTGAGTGCCTAAACACCTAAACGCTGCCATTTATGTTTCCCGGCATTTATTTTATGGCTACCGCAGCTGGACTCTGAGTGTACGTGGTTGGTCGCACTTGGTTGGGACTCCGGGGTGCTGTAGGGTTTGGCGTCTGGACTGCTGTGTGAGACTGGATGCATTGATAGAATATACCAACCTGTGAACTAAAAATTGTTTCCTGACATATGTAGCACAGAGCTGTATGAACTTGGCTGATTCAGCAGCTTCACGGCTGCCTCTTAGTGTGGGGATTCAGTCAGTGTTACATTCCCTGAGCGCGACCTTCCCCAACACTTTTTGGAGGATAGTGGCTTATCAAATGGGATTTGGAGGAGCAGAGAGTCACTGGGGCATGTACGATCACTGTCTGGTGAGGATTACGGCATGGGACTGCTTTGTTCCCTTGTTTAAGTTAAATATCTGAATGAGAGAGTCCTGTATGAGAGGATTACTTTGTGGGATGTAAGAATTTTTGTTTACGCCTGGAGGTGGTGTCGCTATTTTGGGGCACTACTGAATTAACCTGATCTCTGCTGTTTGTTTGGACCCTGGCTTGGAATTGGTTTTCTATTGAACAGTAGGAGGTTCCTGTTTGCTGTTTACCTGCCTGAGTCTGCCTCTATGCGGGAGAGCTGGGCTTGCTCAGGCCGGGGAGCTGGCTGGTGGATCCGTGGCTTTCCTAGGCTCTTAAGGGTACCGGTTGGTGGGCTGGTGCCAGTGGGGAGTTGAAGTTGTGGGGTGCAAAGAACTCGGGTGGTACTCAGTACAAATAGGGCTTCTAGGCTGTGGTCATCTCTGGAAAATGGGATTCCTGGACTGTCATCTTGAGAACTCGCCTATCAGGAAGCTTAAAATCAAACGGTCAGATTAAAAACCTTTACTTTTATTCAAACTGTTACAGTTTCTGGCAGTGAGAGTGCAGGTGCTTAAATTTTATTTGAACCTCCCAGGTAGTGAGAGGGCCTGGGGGCCTAAATCTTATTCAACATTATTCCTCTGTTTTTATTTTGTTGGTTGTTTTGGGGAGAGATCATATACATTCTAAGGATTTGACTGAAGGATTGATTTGCTATTGTGGAACCGACTGTTCGTAGTGACTTGTGACTGTTCGTTGGTTTGGGTGGAGGTGAGAGTCCACCAAAGAGACCCAACATTATTATTTTGAATCTCTGGAGGTGTGAACTCTTAGCACAAAGTTATTATGAGACTGGATTTTAGTTTATTATGTTTTTAAATTGTTAACTTTCCTCCTTAGTTCTGATGCTATGTGAGAGATAGCAGAAGAAGGAACTAAATATCCTTTTAGAGTGGTATGGTTTTGTTTTTGCTTGTTTATTATTTTTATTACTTTATTACTTTATATTATTTACTTTTAATTGACTTGTTTTTTAGTTGAATTGGTTGTTTTTGAGATTTAACTGTATAAGGATTTTTGTGTTATTATATTATTTTGTTTTAACTGTTTAAAGTTGAGGATTTGTATTTGATCTGATGTGTTTACCTGTTGCCCCCCTGGTTGTGTGATACTCAGCCTCTGCTCTCCACTCCCTCCACCTCTTTTATATCCCCCCTCTGGTTTTTCTACTAACCAGGGCTGCTGGGCATTAGGTATTGCCAATGGGGGTGAACAGTGGAGGCGAGTGGAGCAGAGCACTCCATTAGGGTGATTAAGCTCAGGAGACATCCTGGGGCAAAATGAAGCTTGGAGCATGGACCATTCTGTTTGGTCCCCATACCCAACAGCACCATCATTAGTGATGAGCAGGTAGACAGGGCAGCCCAGGAGTTTTGTCCAGCCTGAGCGATGTTATGCAATGCCAGATCTGTCTGAAACAAGACTGCTTTAATTTCAGATCTTGTTGCCTCGACAGATCTGGCTTGCATCACTGAGACCTGGCTGGATAATAATGCTGGACCAATTTTGGAGGCCGTAATTCCAGCTGGGTATACGGTGATACATCGCCCGAGGTTGGACCGCACGGGGGGGGGGGTTGCGGTCTGTTTTAAGACTGAATTGGCTCTCACTAGTGTTCCAGTTGAGGAGACCACCTCTATTGAATGTGCTGTTGTAGCAGGTGTGGGCTATCAAATTGCTCTCATCTACCGTCCACCAGGAGATGAGAAGCAATTCCTTAAGGAAGTAGCGGACTTCATTGTCGATCTGGCCTTTGAGTCTCCCAGGCTGATGGTCCTGGGCGACTTTAATGCATGGGTTGACGATGAACTCTCACAATTTGGACAACTCTTCCTCCAGTTAATGGATTTGCTGGGCCTAACACAGGTGATTACCACTGCGACACATAAAGGTGGCCATTCTCTTGATTTGGTCTTCCTCCTGGGGATGGAGGCCTCTGATGTGGGAGGGTGGAACCAGTCAGTTGGTCAAATCACTACACTGTGAGATTCAATTTTGGTGCCCCTCCTTGTAGGCTGACCCCTGTGGAGATGGTCAAATACCGGCCTTTGCAGAATATTTCTTCTAATGGCCTTGTGGCGGCTCTTGACCTATCACTACTTCCTCTGCATTGCAATGATCCAGAGGCACTGGTTATGGCTTATAATACCACCATTACTTCTGCCCTGGATTCTATTGCTCCAGTTCATGTGCGTCCTCTCTCCCTGCGACCTCGGGCCCAATAGTTTGATGGAGTCTTGAGGGAGTTGCAGCAACTTGGACGCAGGTTAGAACTTTGTTGGCAGAGGTCTGGCCTGGATGCCGGCCACCTTAGACTGTTAGAACATTATCAATTCTGTCAGTCATAAATCTCCCATAAGAAGGCAGAGTTCCTGTACGGGGAAATTTCTGCCACTCAGAACTGACCTGCTCAGCTATTCAGAACTGTGGACAGATTGTGCAACCCAACCTGTCTACAGCTCCGTAGAGCTTTTTCACAACTACAATGTGATGAGATTGCGCAGTTCTTTGCTGATAAGGTGGCCAACATTAGATCAGACATCTGTTTGACACATTCTATGCTAGTTGCAAGTGGCCAGGATCGGGTCACTACCCCCTCGTTCTTCTGGAGTACCTTCCACTGCCCATAAATCGTGGATGTTATGCGGATTGTCCGGGGGCTGTGTCCTACCTCCTGTAGTTTAGATCCAGGTCCCACTCTCCTAATTTTAAGGTGTGAAGAGCCCATTCTACTGGCTCTAGCACAGATTGTCTGGTCTTCCCTTGACTCGGGTGAATATCCCCGTTCCTTGAAAGAGGTAGTGGTGACACCCTTGTTGAAGAAATCATCTTTGGACCTAGACTGTCTTGCTAACTACAGACCTATCTCGAACCTTCCCTTTGCAGGGAAGGTGATCGAGAAGGTGGTGGCAGCCCAGCTGGAGAACCATTTGACCATCCATAGCATCTATGAACCTCTTCAATCAGGTTTCCATAAGAGGCATTGTACCGAGACTGTGCTGGTTTGGGTGCTCAATGATCTTCTGATGGCGAGAGACCAGAGAAAACGGTCCATTTTGGTTCTGTTGGATCTGTCATCAGCATTTAACACCGTCGACCATGGGGTACTACTGGAGTGCCTGAGATGTATTTGTGGACTCTCTGGGATTGTGCTCAGATGGTTCACATCATACCTCACTGGAAGAACTCAGAGGGTGGTGTCAGGGGTCTTTTCCTCTGATCCCATCTCTCTATATTGTCCCCCATGTTGTTTGCGGTGTACATGCTTCCCCTCGGAGACATTGTGAGATGGTATGGGTTGGGATTTCACTGTTATGCAGATGATACCCAACTGTACCTGTCTTTTGCACCCGACCAGGAAGGAGCTAGCTCGGTATTTAATAGTTGCCTAATTGAAATCCAGGATTGGATGAGGTCCAGTTGGTTGAAGTTGAATTCTGGAAAGTCCAAGGTGTTGGTATTAGATCCAGATCGCTGGATAGGGGAACCTGTGGCCAGCTCCCCATCTGGGTTTTTTTGTGGCAATGTTGAGCTACTGGTCTCTGAACAGGTGTGAGATCTGGGGGTGATCTGTTTGATCCCAGGTGTCAGCAGTGGAAAAATCTTCCTTTTATCATCTGAGAAACATCACCAGAATCAAACACCTCATTCCATCCGGCGATCTGCCAACTCTGATCCATGCCTTTGTGACCTCACACCTGGACTACTGCTACTCACTTTACCTTGGGCTTCCGGGGGTTGATATCTGCCACCTGCAGCTGGTGCAGAATTCTGCAGCCTGAGTACTTACAGGTACTCCTAGATCTTCTCATATTACTCCGATGCTATGGGAACTGCACTGGCTGCCAGTTCAGTGGTGGATCACCTTCAAAGTCAGATTACTGACTTTTAAAGCCCTGCATGATCTTGGCCCTGACTACCTGAAAGAACTCCTGATTCCTTACCACCCTGTGAGGCTGCTTCGCTCAGCCAATGAGGGGTTGCTAGAGATTCCTAGGGTTACACTAAAATCAGCTGGGGCCTGGGCTTTTATGTGCATGGCCCCCTCCCTTTGGAATTCTCTACCCTGTCTGATAAAGGAGTGTACAACCGTGGGAAGTTTTAAACAGGCTTTCAAATCCTTTTTATGGGAAAGGGCCTATGGTGGTTCTGATTAATTGCTGTGTCTGTTTTAATAGTTTTTGTATTACTGTTTGTATATCTTGTCTGTATTATATTTTACTGGAATGCACCTTGGTATTCAAAAGGTGCAATACAAATAAAAAAATTATTATTATTATATTGTTGATGGGGGACCTGAATATGCCAGATGTTAACTGGAGTACCTTTGCTGCAGGCACATCCAAGAGCAGGGTCATTCTTGTTGCCCTACAGGGGGCACGCCTCAGACAGCTAGTGTTGGAACCCACTCGGGAGGGAGCAATCTTAGATCTGGTACTCTCAAATGGGGAAGGAGAAAGGATCTCAGATTTAGAAGTGGGTAGCCATCTTGTAACAAGTGACCACCAAACAGTGTGGTTCAAAATAAACACAGCCATAGAGTCAAGCCATACAAAAACAAGAGTATTGGACTTTAGGAAGGCTGTCTTTGGGAAAATGAGAGAGTGCCTCAGAAAAACACTAGCAAATGGGCAAGAAGGAGGGGTGGAGAAACAATGGGGAATAATTACAACAGCCATCGCAAAGACAACAAGCCTTTGTGTGAAGCAAATCAACAAAACAAAACAAAAGGAAAAAACCACTATGGTTCTCAAAAGAGGTGGCAGGGACGGTTAAAGAGAAAAGGACAGCATTCAGGAAATATAAGGAAATGCAGAAGGAGCAGGACAGAGAACTTTATCAGTTAAAGCAGAAGGAGGCAGGGAAGGCAGTCAGAATAGCAAAGGCACAAACTGAGGAAAAGATAGCCAACTCTATTAAGAATGGGGATAAAACCTTTTATAGGTACATTAGGTACATTAGGGAGTGAAGAAAGACCATGGGAGGTATACAGAGACTTAATAAAGGGTAGGGAATGTGGGCAGAGGGTGACAGTGAAAAAGCAGGGATACTGAACGAGTATTTCTGCTCAGTATTCACAATGGAAGAGGAGGGAGAGGTACCTAAACCAAACAAGAGAGAAACTCTGAATAGGGGGGTCGATACCAGTCCATTCACAGAAAAAAGGTTTTGAAAGAACTCTTGAAACTGAGGGTGGACAAAGCAATGGGGCCTGATGGGATTCACCAATGAATTCTAAAAGAACTAAGGGTAGAACTAGTAACACCACTGACTACTCTCTTTAACAAATCATGGGAGGATGGGATTGGGGTGGTACCTGAGGACTGGAGGAGGGCAAAAGTGATTCTACTTCACAAAAGTGGGAGCAGGGCAGCGGTAGAAAACTACAGACCAGTTAGTTTGACTTCAGTGGTAGGGAAAATGATGGAATCACTTCTGAAGGAAAGAATTGTTGAGTACCTAGAGGTCAGTGGGGCACAGGACCCAAGGCAGAATGGTTTCACAGCAGAAAGGTCATGTCAGACGAATCTAATAGATTTCTTTGACTAGGTGACCAAAGTAGTAGACCAGGGAGGGGCTGTGGATATGGTCTACCTAGATTGTAGCAAGGCATTTGACACAGTCTCACACAAAAGATTACTATACAACTTAGCCTGCCTTGGAGTGGGTCCCAAGGTGGTAGCCTGGATAAAAAATTGGCTGAACAACAGGACGCAAAGGGTAATAGTAAACAGAGTCCACAGTGAAGAAAGGAGGGTAACTAGCAGGGTACCTCAGGGTTTGGTACTGGGACCGGTCCTCTTTAATGTCTTTATCAGTGACATTGGAGAGCACCTGGAAGGAAAGATATGTCTCTTTGCAGATGAGCAAAGATCTGCAACAGGGATGATACACAAGGTGAGGTGGAAAGAATGAAAAGGGACTTGGCAAGGTTGTAGGAATGGTCAAATATGTGGCAGCTCAGATTCAATGCAAAGAAGTGCAAAGTAATGCATCTGGGAAACAAAAACCCAGGGGAAGAGTACACAATGGGAGGTGAGATAATAACAACAACAACAATCGAAAGAGACCTAGGAGTAATTATAACAGATGACCTAAAGGTGGGCAAGCAATGTGAGATGGCAATAAGGAGGGCTGGGGGTTACTGGGATGCACAGGGAGAGGCATCAACAGTAGAAGACAGGAAGTTGTTATCCCTCTGTACAGACAGTTAGTGAGACCCCATCTGGAGTACTGTGTGCAATTCTGGAGACCCCCATCTCCGCAAAGACATAGACAGAGTGGAGGCTGTACAGAGGAGGGCAACCAAAATGGTGCAGAGTCTGCACCAGAAGACATACGCGGAGAGACTAAAGCAGCTTAATATGTATACCCTTGAGGAAAGGAGGGAGAGGGGGGACATGATAGAAACTTTCAAATATCTCAAGGGAATAATCAAAGTACAAGAGGGTAGTATCTTTCAGAAGAAGAGATGTGCAACAACAAGGGGACACAATTTGAAGATAGAGGGGGGACAGCTCAGAGATAGTGTTATAAAGTAATTTTTCACAGAGAGGGTTGTGGATGCATGGAACAGCCTTCCTGAGGAGGTTGTGGAGTCAGGAACAGTGGGAGAGTTCAATAATGCATGGGACAGGCATAAGGCAATTCTAGTGGGGGGTAGAAGGAAGTAAGCTGTTGATTAACTAGAATCTGCAGCTTATCCATCAGGTAGGGAAATGGGCAGACTAGGTGGGCCAAGCGGTCCTCATCTGCCGTCAAATTCTATGTTTCTATGTTCCCTCCCTTACATACTGCTCACAGTATACCTTAATGCTAACAAAGGATCCCTCCATAAATGGAGCACATGTTATTACAGCATATGCCGATTTGCCCTCTCTGCACACAGACTGACTCATCACTGTGAACTCTTCTCCAAACTAAATTGGCTCTCCCCGACTTCACACAGACTCTACTCTACTGGATGCTTGATTGACAATATCATCAGAAAGGGGATACCTGAGTATCTCTCAAGGCTGCTGTCTCATCCCTCCCAAGCGTATCTCTTTAGGTCATCCGTACAAACCCAACTTGAAATTCCCAGATACCTCACAAAAAAAGGAGGAACTATCCTTGCTATATTGGCTCCCAGCATCTGGAACTCCCTCCCCCCTCACATTAAACTCTTTAAATCCCACCTAGCCTTTAAACTGGGTCTCCACGTCCACCTGACCGACTCTGATGGCTGCTCCTGTGATGTAACTTGAGACTGACCCCCAGTAGCATTCCTTACCTACATGGCACTTACTGTTTCCCTCCACTGTATAAAATCTGCATGTTCCCACTCCCTCCACAAAATCGTTAATTAAAACTGTTATTTACTGTTTAGCGGTTGTCGTATGTCCTTAATTATTATTGTTGTTTCATCCAGTGCAAGTAGCTAATGTAAGGGTATTTGTTTACTCTCAGGTTCCACAGAAATATGTCTTGCTTTTGTCAACAATCTGCAAATTTGTTTTGTTCCCACTTCATGCTGTGCCATGAACAATTGTCACTAATGTTTGTACCTTCTTTGTACCTTGCTCTCTCCTGATTGTACTCTCCCTGGTCGTGCCTGAATATAGGCAGTACTCTTGTCTAGTGTACCTACCCAGTAAACAAAAAACAAACAAATAAATAAGGAGGTTGTGGGGTCAAAAACAATGGGAGAATTCAAGAATGCATGGGACAGACATAAGGCAAGTTTAGTGGGGGGTAGGAGGAAGTAGGCTGTTGGTATCCAGTAGGTAGGGAAATGGGCAGACTGGGTGGGCCAAGCGGTCCTTATCTGCCATCAAAGTCTATGTTTCTAAGTAAATTGTAATTATCAGCTAAACGCTTTCACAAATAATACAAACAAATTCAAATATCTGTGAATTCCTCCTGGACATACAATTTCATAAATGGTTCAGCTTTATCACAGTAATTTAGAAAGTAATATACATAAGGACAGAACTAAATAAAAAAAAACAAGACTAAATACATTAATTAAATTAGTCCTGAGTACAACATAATAAATACATAAAAAAAGATTCAGCTTATTATACTCCTGGTTGGCATTTATTATAGACTCATTCATTAACAAATACCACTTGCTATGAAGCCCTAAACATATAGGCCCAGATATTCAGACTGCGCCAGGCTGTGGTGCAAGCTTGGGCACAGCTCAACTTGGCTGCGCAGGGGTGTGGACTGGGCAATATTCAACTGAGCTGCACCATGGCTCAGCAACATTGAATATCGCACCTTGGCCACCCCCCAGTGTGCATGGTGCAGTGGCACTCAAGTGGCCAGAGTGGAGCATGGGCATGTGCTAGCGCAAGTTCCATTGCGCCATGCACAGCAATCGTGATATTCAAAAGTTGACATGCAAATAGGGCCATAATGCATGCAAGGCACACATGGGGCCATTTGCATGTCATTATGGCCCATTTGCATGCAGGTGTGCCGATCCCCGATGACTTGCACCTATTGCCCTACCAGGCAGCAGCCATTGGGGACCGACGTCCCCTGCAGCCCGATCGTGGGCATTTGTAGCAAAATAGAAGCTATTCCATCCTATATCCCTGGTGGTCCAGTGGACTGCTATCTGCCCGATTGCGGGCATTTGTAAAAAGAGAAGAATACATCCTATATCCCTGGTGGTCCAGTGGACCGCTTATCCGACCGATCGCAGGCATGTGTAAAAAGAAAATAATTCCATTATTTCTGATGGTCTAGTGGACCCTATCTGCCCGATCGCAGGCATGTGTACAAAGAAAATATTCCATTATCCCTGGTGGTCTAGTGGACCCTATGTGCCCAATCGCGGGCATTTGTAAAATCATTCACATATCTGGAATGTGTAGTATGGTATGGGCTGCACGCCCATTGGCTCACGCTGTGAACCAGTGGGCGTGCAGTCCTACCGAGATGTCAGTCATTGGGCGGCGGGGTGGCAGGCGGGTGGGGTACTGCCACCCGCCGGCTGACCGGGGGGAGCGGGGCGGTGGGGCTCAGTGGGCAGGTGGAGGGGTACTACTAGACCACCAGGGATATTGGAATATTTTTTACAGATGCCCGCGATCGGGCAAACAGCGGTCCACTGGACCACCAGGGATATTGGATTTATCTCATTTGTACACATGCCCGTGATCGGGCAGATAGGGTCCACTAGACTACCAGGGATAATGGAATTATTTTCTTCTTCCACATGTCCACGATCGGATGGATAGTGGTCCACTGGATCACCAGGGATATAGGACGTATTCTTCTCTTTTTACAAATGCCCGCGGTCGGGCAGATAGCTGGTCCACTGGACCACCAGGGATATTGGGCAGTTTCTTTAATTTTTTTTACAAATGCCTGTGATCGAGCATGGGGGGGGCGCCGCCAAGTGCAGCCTGAACTCGGGTGGCCACCCACAGGTGGCAGCTGCTGTGTTGCGCCCTGCAATGCAGCAGCTCACCTGTGGGTGGCCATCAGTTGTTCCTTTTTTTTTTTGGATCAACTTTGTGCTAGCGCAGGTAGGGGTTGCACATGCATGGCTCTGCACATCCTGGGCTGAATATCGGGCTGTGCAGAGTATGCATGGGCACGCCCCCCCCCCACCTGTGCCTGCATACATTACTGATGCGCTCCGGCGCATCGGGATTTGTGCCGCGCACTTTTCTCTTTTGAATATCGTGCCAGGGCACATCAGTGGGTTGCGCATGGTGCAACACTGTTGCGCCATGCGCAACCCTTTTGAATATCTGGGCCATAGTCTATACAGTACAGTGTAATCCCTATACCAATTGGAGTGCTCGCACACACAAAAAAAAATTAACTATCTAAAATGAGCATCAATTGCCATCACTTTACGTAAAGAAAGAAGAGACCTTACAAGTTTAGTTAGAACTTCATAATTATCTGAACAGTAAAGAAAAACATTTTATTAGAGTGGCTGTAAATATTTTCCAGAATGGGTCCTAACCACTGGTGTCTGTTTTTCTTGTACAATGGACATTTTAATGTTATGTGATTTAAGTCATCTGGTTTCTTTAAGGAGCATCATCAGAGTGGGAATAAAACTCCATTATGCTTTTGTTTGAAAAGCAATGAATTACCTGAAAAAAACTTAATTCCAGATCTTGTGATTCTATTATATTCTTTTTGCTTAGTCAATTGAGGTAGATATTTTTCATAAGATAATTCATTTTTGTTGATTCTGTACCATGGATGCAACTTAAAAGTCTTTAACATTTCAAAATCTAGTCATATCCCTATAGCTCTGTTTCATTTTTGTTATTATAATTTATCTTGGTTCTAAATACATTTCAGTTTGATTCGAAGCTAGCCTCACAGAATATACATTTTTATTCTGAGATTCCATATATGCAAAGATAAAACTTTGATCCCAATAGTAAATCTGTTCTTGAAGGCATTTAACTGAGAGATGATATTCCAGCTGATTAGGAAGGTGAAGATGACAAATTGTAATTCACTCAAGGATTTGGATCTCCAAGCTTAATTGGCCCATTTCTGCTCTTACTGTCTGGGCACTAACAAAAGAAGAAAATTTCAGTATATATCTGTATAATTTATGATAATTTCAAGTGACGAAGGATTAGAAAAAAACCCACATCTCTGATGCATTAAGGATGGATGCTTTAATTTTTGTATTCAATAGAGTTATCCCCCATATCTGTTGCTGACTCATTTAAAGACCAGTATTGTTTTATCCGATTTGATTTTAGTCATTTCTATGTGTTTAGATAAAGAGAACAATGCGGAGAACCTTACACCCAAGTAGTCGTAGCTGTGTACTGTATCAATTAGTTTATTATTTTTGAATAAAGTTGTGATTTCTGTTGCCATTTGTCAATACCCTTGGGTATGCAGAAGACTAAGAGTGTGTCCCCTGTCAGCCTCGTTGTTTCCAGGGTAAACATGTTAAGGGCCTCAACCTGTCCTTATAACTTTTGTCCCCCATACCCCTAATAATTTTGGTGGCCCTGCATTGTACTCTTGACTGCCGAAATGTTATTTTTGTACTTAGGAGCCCAGAACTGTACACATTACTCCAGTGTGAGCCTGCCAGGTTCTTGTAAAGAGGTAAGATTACTTCCACTGCTGTGTTGTTTACCCCTCCTCCCCTTGATGCAACTCAGCATTCTGCCCTCCCTCCTGACTGTGCAGCACATTGCTTGCCATGCTTCAGCCCCTTGCCTAGGCTATAATGACCCTCAGATCCTTTTCCTCCTCCACGGCAGCAAGAAGAACCCCACTCAGTGCAGATCCTACTTTTGTATTGCCTCTGCCTGTGTAGCACCATCAGTTTGGTTATGTTGAACCCGAGGCTCCAGGAGTCTGTTTGCTCGATTGTTTAACCAAGAGAGACACACTAAGCTGAAAGCTTGTTTACAGGTGTGACCTGGGAGCACAAGGAAGTTAAGAGACTTGCTCAGGATCACACAGTATGCACCTAGGTAGCTGTGAGATTCAAACCCAGGTCTCCAGATCTGCAGCTCAGAGCCTTAACCCACTGCGCTATATTGCTTCCTATCTCAATCACCAAGCTTGTTAAGGTCCTCTTGAAGTTTGCCCTCATCCTCAAGGGAGTTCACCCCCCCCAAGTCCAGCATAGTGTAATCAGAAAACTGGAGACCCCAGCCTGTCAATTCATTTTAACTATTTGTTTTATTTATTTATTTATTGGAATCTCGGATTAACACCTTTGAGCTAAAAACTTGTTTACAAAGGCTCCACGTCATAAGGCAGTAGACAAGGTACGTAGACATTACAAAACAGATAGGGGAATATACAGCAGGCAAGTACATATGGTACATACAGATACAAGCAAGTACAGTTAAAATACATCACGTAGGAGAGGTCAACTTTATTGCAACAGTACTTAGAGCATACCTAAGGTGGACAAGCAATTTATAGTGGTAGCTGAGCTTTAGGGCGTGCAGATAAAGTTAAGGAGGGTCAGAAGTGGTGGTGACCAAAGAGGGGAGGACAGAATAGATGAGAGCAGTGTGAGGGTGGGTGGCAGAAACAAAGGGGGTGACAGATAAGGGGATAGCGTGGTCAGAGGGGTGGGATTGGATAGGAATCTACCCAGGGTTGCGTAAGTAGGTGATAGGGGCAGGCTGGGTAATGTGGGGGAGAGAGGGATATGGGAAAGAGTTTTCATGTGGGGGGGAGGTGAGGGGAAACTGGGGAGGGGTGAATATGGGGTAATATTTGTGAAGAGAAAGCAGGAAGTGGGGGGGATGAAGAGGGGGCATGGGGATAAGTGCTCAGTGGGGTCACACCAGGCACAGGTGGAAGTGGGGGGGGGATGGGTGCTATTGAGGACAGATAAGCTATCAAAAAAGTAGGATTAGGCACAGGTAACGCATTCATCATTCATTATTATTATTATTCATTATTCATTTTCCTAACAAATATTTCCATTTGAGAAACATGAACAAGTCTTCAGTTCCCTAGGATGCTTCTGGAAACCCCCAGGACACCTCTAAAAATGAGCTGCTACCAGCCCACTATGACTTTCCTGCTAAAACTTTTAAAACAAACAAATAAATAATAAGTTCAGCATATATGACTTACAGGGCTTTACATAACTAGTATATTGTAACTGAATCTCCCAAATCTGTGCTCTTACCCAGTTACCAAAAAATTAAATAAAATAAAAAATAAATACAGTGCCTACTTTTTTTTGTATAATTTTTTATGCCCCCTTCATCGCCTGTGTGGCTTCCTTCTGGCAGCTACTCCCAGCCCTGTACCTAGCTTTACTCTAGCATTTATTCCTTCCAACCACCAGGCTTATTACCTGAGATGGGGCCTACCTAGATGGGCAGTCTATGCAGGGTGTTGGTCCTCCTCTGTGAGGACCTCCAGGGTGGGTGACTAGTTGGCTGGGTGAGGGCCTGAAGGCTTTCTGTCATTCTGCAGTGCAACAGGGGGTTTTCCTGCTTTCAGTTGCCCCACCCCCTGAGTTTGCCAATGTGCTGAACTACAAGGACAGCACGATGTCCACTGGCTGCCTCATGGCTATGCCTGATCCTATGGGCCCCTCCCAATGAGTGCCCTCTACCCACCTGGGGCTCTTTGTTGATCACTAAAGTGAAGCATTCATTAAGCATCTAAGCCCTCTTCTCTGGCTCAGACAGATTCCTCCATCCTACTCTGTTTTTAAAGACCCAATCCTCTCCTTCACCTTTCTCCAGCTTATGTACTAGTGATTATTTGCTGGATGTTGCCAGTTTAGAAGGGTTGTTTGATGAGTTAGGAGCAGAGTTCATGAATCAGTCAGCCATCTGAGTACTGATGTCATTGTAAGTTCTCATGACTCTTTCCCTTACATAGAGAGTCACCCCACCTCCTTTTCTGTTGGGCCTAGCCTTACAGAATAATCTGTATCCCTCTATACAGATATCATAGCCATTTTCTTACCCCTACCAGGTCTCTGTGATGACTACTAAAGCCTGACTTTCAAAGTGCAGTAGGCCCTCAGGCTCACTCATTTTGTTGTGTGCACTCCTCATTTCAGCCTGCATGCAAGTGAGGATAGTTGCCCCTCCATGCTTCCTTGACCATCCAGGGAGTCTCTTTTACTTGTGCTTAACTGTTCTGCTCTCCTTTTCGATGATCACCTGTATCTGCCTATGATGATCACCTGCACCAGCACCCCAACCTGTAACTGAAATCCCCTGTAACTGCTTTGTCCAATCTCCTGGCTAGTATCACCATTCCCTGTGGGTACAGTGCGATTCAGTATAAGGATTGGGGCACAATCGAACAACACAAGGAAGAGGGTTCTGAACTTCAATAGGGCCAATTTTAAAAAGATGGGAGAATGCCTCAGGAAAGCCCTGGCGGGGGGGGGGGGACTTGGGTGGAGTGGAGGAACTTTGAGCAAAACAAAAGGGGGCATAGAAAAGGCAACAAACCTCTACATCAGGCTACTTAGCAAAGGCATGAGGAAAAAAAAGACTACTATGGCACTCTAGGGAGGTGTCTGGGAAGGTAAGG
Organism: Neoceratodus forsteri; assembly: GCA_016271365.2. NCBI lineage: Eukaryota > Metazoa > Chordata > Ceratodontiformes > Ceratodontidae > Neoceratodus > Neoceratodus forsteri. The sequence goes on along the minus strand of CM028129.1, from coordinate 560,425,945 downwards.
GCAAAGAAGTTAGCATTCAAGAGGTATAAGAAGACACAGAATGATGAGGATAGGACGCTGTAGCTGGAAAAACAGAGGGAGGCAGGAAAATCAGTTAGGAGCACAAAGGAGCAAACAGAGGAGAAAATAGCTGAGGAAGTGAGGAAAGAAGATAAAACATTTTTTAGATATATAAGTGTAAGCCCCCCAAATGGGCTTACCTTGGGGAGTTGTGGCTCCTTGTCCCCTGCAGTGCTGTTTGCATCGGTGGCTCAGGAGGGACTTGCACCTTGTAGCCTTTCTGCAGATTTGTGGCTCTGGCCATGTTGGGTCCTGGTGTCTTGGCCTGTGGCAGGTCAGTCCAAGCACCGGGATGTTCTTGTCCCTCCGGGCACATTTCTGGTGGATTGGTTTCAGGCCTGGAAAGGAAAAAATACATATATTTTTTAAATAATGTAAATAGTTATGGCATCCTGCACCACAGCACATGCGTGGCCGCTAACTGAGAAAATTTAAAGGAGTGTCTGCTCCATTAGTGGAGGAGGTAGTTCAGCGCTGGCTGGTGCCGACATTGGAGCCAGTGTAAATAGTTATTTATCTGGACTACAAGTCCTGTAAGTCTGTCAGGAGCACGGGGTTTCTGGGCACCATTCAGGGAAGGTAGATCCAGCCGGGAGGTGTAGGAAGGACTTAGCGAGGGTGGGAGGGTTGCCCACTCAGTCAGTTAAATCTGATCTTCCTTTATTTTTTATTTATATGGCAATGAAGTGTCTGGAGAGTTAAAGGGACGTGACGGTGACCATCTAATGTTGGAGCCCCAGTCCTGGGGCAGGACTGAAGATCAGTCCCTTTTTGGATAGAAGAGAGTTGCTTGCCAGGAGAAAAAAAAAGGAAAAGACCACTGTGAGACCTGCAGTATGGGAGAGGGTTGAGTTGCTGACAATCTGTAGGACCTTTGCTGAGTGGGACCCCCAACTGAGAGATTGCTGCTCCTGGAGCAAAGGAAAAGCCATCGTGCAGACTAAGGGAAAACAAAGGAGGAGGAAGAATGGAGCCTGTGAGGTGAGGGGTGCAGTAGTAGGGAGTGGGGGAGGTCCAGGGACAGCCCCCCTGGTCCCATATGGCCCCAAGTTTGGGACTGCCCAGTCTTTGACAGTGGGGACAGGTGGGGATGTTCACCTTTGCTGTCTGGGGTGGAGTCACCTACCTGGGTCCCCAGATTTTGAGAAGCTTGATGATGAGCGTGACTGTGGGCAGGGTTGGTCATTCCTCAGGAGGTCTGTGATCCCTATCAGGAGACAGAGAAGGGGAGGAAGATTAACCAACAGTTAGAGGCATGATTTGGCCCCCAAGTTAAGCTGCCTGTGTTTTGGACTGTGGCTGCCAGGTCTAAGGGTAGCTGCCTGTATTTAATACTTGGAAGCGACTTTCACAGTCCAGAGTACCCAACTAGCTTCTGATGTGACCTCTTAGTCCAGAGAAAACTTGTGCCTGTTTCACTGCTCCATGGAGTGACTTTTTCTGTTCCAATTAACTGTTTATTAAATGGGATCCCCTGTGCCTGCAGTTCTGGTGTTTGCCTTGTTCGTTTGGCAGAACTGTTTTTGCTACAAACAAGACTTTGCCTCCATAGCTCTGCACCCATAAATCAGAGGGGCACCCTGGTTTCCATCAAGGCATGGGAAACAAGGCCGACCAGGTATGTGCTTTCTTCTGCTGCATGCGCTTCCTCCCCAGGGACAGCCACCACCATACCCCTAGATCCAGGGAGGGGGGCTTACATAAGCGAAAAAAGAAAGACCAAGGGAGGGACTATAAGACTAAGAAGGGAAGGGGGGATTGTGAGGAAGGGGACCAAGAAAAAGCAGTCATCTTGAACAAATGCTTTTTCCAGTGTTCACAGAAGAAGGGGAAGGAGAGGGGCCACAGAAAAGTGACAGAAACATAGAAGGAAGCAGGGGTGTAGCCAGGAATTTTAAACTTGTACTCAAAACTGATGCACTGTTGCCCCACCGTCATGTAAATATGTGCTGCCACACCATACCATTGCCCCCCTCCCCCCCCACTAGCCATGTCTGAGTTCAAGTAATCAGTTTCCTCCTGTAATCCTCCTTCCTTTGTTTTTCTGCCTGCCTGGTAAGTTGCTCTTGTGTGTGTATTTGGCTGGTGGCATCAGTGCCCCATAGCAAACAACAAAGGCAAAAGGGTTCAGCACGACACAGACACAGTGTGACTCACAATGTCCTTGCTTTCCTCTTTTTGTTGCCCCGCCTGATTTTTTTTACTGTACTGTGCTGCGTACAGTGCGTATGCCTGCCGACACCCCTGGAAGGAAGGGAGGTAGACACTAGTCCACTTACAGAGATGTCCACTTACAGAGGAGAGAGTCCTGAAGAAACTTGCAAATCTGAATGTGGATAAGGCAATGGGGCCAGATGGGCTCCATCCAAGGATACTGAGGGAACTGAAGAAGGAGCTGGCTGCACCTCTGACAGTCCTGTTCAACCACTCACTAGAAACAGGAGAGGGTCTGTGGGACTGAAGGAGGGCAGAAGGTCAGTAGTCCTACTTCACAAAAGTGTGAGGAGGGAGGGAGGAGGATGGAAACTACAAGCCAGTCAGCATGACCTCAGTGGTGGGGAAATTACTGGAATTACTACTGAAGGAAAGGATAGTGGAATATCTTGAATCCAGTGGCTTACAGGACCCATAACAGCATGGATTCACATTGTGGAGGATTTGTTAAATGAATCTGATAGATTTCTTTGACTGGGTGACTAGGGAATTGGATCGGGGAGGAGCAGTGGATGTGGCCTACCTTGATTTCAGCAAGACCTTCAACACCGTTCCACATAGGAGATTAGTAAGCATGCTGGGTGGCCTAGGAGTGGGACCAAAGGTGGTAAATGAAATTGGCTAAGAGATAGAAGGCAGAGGGTGGTGATGAATGGAGTTCCCTCCGAGGAAGGGAGGGAGGGTGACCAGTGGGGTACCTCAGGGATCTGTACTGAGACCGGTCTTCTTTAATGTCTTTATTAGTGACATTGCAGAGGGGCTGCAGGGAAAGGTCTGCTTGTTTGCCGATGACACTAACATCTGCAACAGGGTGGACACTCCAGGGGGTGGGGCGGAAAAAATGAGAGGGGATCTAAAAAGATCAGTGGAGTGGTCAAGGGTATGACAACTGGGCTTCAATGCGAAAAAATGCAAAATCATGCTCTTGGGGCACAGAAACTCAGGGAAGGAGTACAAACTAGGAGGAAAGGTATTGACAACCACCAAACAGGAAAGAGACCTGGGAGTTATCATATCTAATGACCTAAAGGTGGCTAGGCTATGTGACAAAGCAATAGGGTGAGCTAGCGGGATGATGGGGTGCATATAGAGGGGGGGATCACCAGCAGAAAGGGGGAGGTAGTGTTACCCCTGTATAGATCACTGGTGAGACCTCACCTGGAGTACTGTGTCCAGTTCTGGAGACCTCGGGCTGGATTCACAAAGCTCTCAGAAGGTGCAAAACCTTCCCTAAGTCTCCCAAACTGCCGTAGCTATGGAAAAAAAAGGGGAGATAGCTCTAAGTGCTATTCACAAAAACCTCCAGAGCTTCAGAAAAAAACACTATGGACTGTGGAAAAAAGTGCAGCTGCGGAAGACCCTGAGGAAAAAAGGTGTGAGATAAGTAAGGCACAGCTCCTGCAAGGCTATTCTCAGCCAATTTTTTCCACAATTGCGGAAAAAAATGTTACACACAGTGGAATGAGGTGTAATGCTCCCTCAGCAAACTGCAATAGTGCCCCAACAATTGGAATCAATTAAGATGGAGGTGACCCACAGGTAATAGCATCCCAGATAGTATAGCAGTGGCTGATGTTATAGCAAAAAAAGCACACATTGCCATGATACAGTATGGCAACAGGCAACAACCACCAGACCCAGTGCAGCCCATGAAGGAGCACCACAGGCAGTAGAACCTGACCAGCCTGCAGCGAGTGCCACCCCCTCAGGCAACAGGATCACCCCAGGGAGGGATGACCAGCAGTGACTGTCGGCCACTGTGGTGCCATGGTTTCACTGGTACCTGTGGTGCTGCAGTGGTCCCAGTTGAGGGACTGGTTGCAGGTATCCTTGTGGGTACTGTCAGCCTCATACAATGGCAACAATGTTAATGTCTGCTGCTTCAGCTACATGGATTTACTATTGCTGTGCCTCCTCAGCCATTTCCACAGCTGCAGATTCGCAGCTCTTACGGGAATCCCGCAGCTGCTGGAATTCCGCAGCTGCAGAACATTTTGTGGATTTCTCTCAGCTGCTGGATTTTCTTTAAGAATATCCTGCAACTGCATTTCTGCAGTGCTGCAAGCCTTTTTCCCCGCAGCTGCGGGATTTTTGCTGATCTTTGAGAATCCTGCCCCTCATCTCTGAAAGGACATAAAAAGAGTAGAGGCAGTCCAGAGAAAGGCAACCATAATAGTGCATGGTCTGCATCAAAAACCCTATGAGGAAAGACTGAAGTACCTTAATATATATATACTGGAGGAATGGAGGGATAGGGGATATGATAGATATGTTCAAATAGCTCACCGGTATAAATAAGGTTCAAGAGGGAAGCATTTTTCAGAAAAAAAGATGCTCTAGGACAAGGGGTCATGTTATGAAGCTGGAGGGTGGGGTGGACTCGGGAGAAATGTGAGGAAGTACTTCTTTCACAGAGATGGTGGTGTATGCCTGGGACAGCCTCCCAGTGGACGTGGAGGGGGCCAAAACTGTAACAGGGTTCAAGAAAGCATGGGATAGGCATAAGGGAACTTTAGTGATAAGACAAGGTGGGGGGAATAAGCCAGAGATCAAGTAGAGTCTGTTGTGATACAGTAGGTAGGGAAATACGGGCAGACTGGGTGGGCAAAGTGGTCCTTATCTGCCATCAAATTCTATGTTTCTATGTGTTGCTTATCCTGACATAAAGGTGTCCTGTGCCACAAATGGCAATCCAGTTGGACAGAAAAACAAAAAAAGTCCCTCTTGCACCAGGTCTTTAGCCAAGCCTTAGCCTGCCTGATGGTCTGCTGCTGCTCCTCATTGGCCCCAGGGACTGGAAGGATCTTGGAAAAGATCACGTTAGATACCTTTCCCTTCAGGAATATCCCTAGGTCCATGAATGACCTCCTTATGCACTCAGAATGTGTGCTTCCTACTGTATGTCATTTAAACCAGCATGGATGATGATAGTCTGCTCCTCCTCCAGCTGTGTTGCTTGGCCCTGACTAGCACTCCCTTCAAATGGTGCCTTAGTCAGGTAAACCACCTCAACTGAGCTGCAATCCTAGTCCAGCACTTGCCCTTTCATCTCTCCGACTACCTTAATAACACAGTCCCTAATGAGTACTACCTTTCTGTCCCTTTGTCACCTTTTCTTTCCTCCGCCTTGGTAAGTGGCATGTTTTGGTGCCAGGTCTGCCCTCACCAGCTCCAGTTGCCAGCTGACCCCCCAGCCTAGCCAGCCAGAAGCTGATACCAGCTGCTGCTGTCCACTGACAATGGTACTCACTTATGACCATGCCTGCTACATCCCTTCTCCACTCTGATCCATCCCCCTTTACTACCACTGGAGAACTCAGTCCCTGACATCCTCAATCAATCAATCAGTCATTAAAAAAAAATCAATTAAGTCAATTTTATTTTATGCTGGAGAGTATGTGAGCAAAAACATCTGTTTTCACAAACGTCCAGTTGCACGTGAAATGACAAATATACAGGGAAACAATTTACAGTATACATCGAACATAAAGGCTGAGGTCATATATTATAAACAGAAACTTATTTATAGGCAAGAGAGAAGGAATGTGCAATGGTAAAATAAATATTTTTAGAACATGATTTACAACAATGTTTAGAGTCATTTGCTTACACAGGATAACCAAAAGAAGAAAAGAGGGAGGGAAACAGGAGGTGGGTGGGGTGATGGGAAAGGGGGGGTTGAGGGGGGAGGATAAGAGAAAAACAGTAGGTGAGAAAAGGGGTGGATTGGTAGGAGGAAGCATAAGATGCAGAGTTAGATTCAGCCGGTAGTAGGAGAACAAGTGCATGCAAGTTTTTCTTGGAGGTGACGCTTGATGGTCCTTTAAAAGGCATTATAGTGCTGCAGGCAAGGTGGTCCAGTGGGAGCAAGTTGTACTGTTTCATGCCCTTATAAGCAATGGAATTTTGCATAAGTGTGGTGTGAAAGAATGAGATTCTGAAAACATTGCTAGAGGCTCCTCTGGTTTGGCGGGGAGGAGTTAATTTGGGGAATAGTGATGTGTCAGGAGGTCTAAACCTCACTCTCAGGTTCTTGGCAATATTGCAAATGCAAGGAATCACAAACATGCTGCATAAGAATAATAAACTTGTTTATTACTACCAAAAGGATAAATCACAGTTGCCCTAAGCAATACTTACCAATACATACTGGGAGCCAATGCTAAGCGTTCCCTATACCTCGAGATTTCTACGTGTCTCTTGGGGTCTCCGAGGTATAAGACTTAGTGCCTCACATTATATACCTATGATAATTACTAAGGTTACTGTAAGATAGAAACATTTCTAGTTACAGAGATGAGCCCTATTGGCTAAATTAGAGGTGGCTCCACGGTCCAAGATAACATTATACAATTTTGTAGTAGTCATCAGTTTGTAAAACAAAAGAGTACAGTATACAGAGTCTTACATAACTCAGTGTAGTAGTACAAATCACCAAAAGGTGGTAATGCCGACTTATCTATCATAATCATTCCAAGGACACAGATGTCCTAACATCTTATGAGTAAGAAATACACAGAAAATACATACGAAAAATATATGTATTAGCAAGCAAAGTGTACTACAATAATATGCGTACATGTCCTTACATCTACTCTTGTATGGTAGATGCCCTTAGCCCTATATGTTAATATAACATATGCCTAAGCACTAGCTGTCTACGGTGTACCTCTGGGGGTACCAATAAAGGTGCAGGGACTTCATGTAACATTTCCCCCCTCGTTGCCTCCAAGGGCAACATAGGCAAATCTAGGGAAAGGTCAGAGAGCAGGAGCCATTTACAAACCCGATGTGTGAGTTTTGTACAGGAACTCCAGCTGCTCACGGTATTGGTGCAGTGTGCGCCGTAGGCAGCATAGTACGATAACCAAGAAAAATATCAAAAATGCTTGTATAATAACAAAACCTTTAAATGTAATCTCTAACCAAGTGTTAGTCAATGCATCATTCATATCACCATCATTAATTAATGAAAGGATAGCTTCATTAGCTTTGGTCATATTATTGCCGATGTGGATGAAGTGGGTGTCTTTTCTCTCTAAAAGTGATTTTAATGTAAGTGACAGTGGATCTATGTGTACATTAAAATATGGTAAATATTCAGAAAGTTTGAGCAGATAATCGGGGTTACCATCAATGATATCCGCATCCATGGGAGGATGGGGGTAATAACAGTATGTCCAATGACAGACTTTTGATGTGGGACAAAACAGAAATTGGGGAAATCAATAAAACATGTCTCACTTCCGTATGTGTATGACTTATAGTTTGTTGCAATGCAGTACTCCCCATCAGAAATGTACTGCATCTTAACAGAGGGAAGTCTCCATTTTTGCAATTGTACCGGGCAGGTGTAGGTTGTCTTGGAAATCCTTGTTGACAGGCGATGAACCTCATCTAGATAAGACTAGTAGAATTTATCTGGAGCCAATGTTGAGTCCAAGAAATCTGTGCCGTTTGTGCTGTTGTCATCGTCCATGGAAAAGGACCAATCTATGCTGTCGGGAGAATAACCACATACAGGTTTAATAACATCAAATACATCACATCAACATAAGTAGAAGTAGATATACTGTTTCTTTGCACAGCAGTCTGTGTGCGGAGTGACCCAGGCATCTAGGAAAAGATGGAAGACCAGAAGAGGAGGCAAGTCCAAGCGTTCTCTGTAGATGTCATCATCAAGGTGCCCGATGGAGTGAACCGATGCCAGCTTGTCAAACAAAGCTGTAGTGGGATCAAAGCGTGGTAAAGAGACAGTAAAAGAAACAAACATTGTATCTGTAATAGAGCATTTCTTAACAGTAAAACAGGGACCAGTGTTAGGATGTCTGGTCACAAAACCCAAATTCCTAGCTGTAGAAAGAGGAATAGTTAGAGATTGTTGCATACACATAGCAATACAGCCAGGGGTTTTACATCGTGGACAATACCATTTGGAAATGCGTCTGGCATGTATTATATCAGGGATTCTTCCAGATTCTAGATCACGGAAGAGGTTGTTGATGGTAGTTATAATATATGAGCCATAGACTGAGCAGATAATTTCTCTAGCAATGCATTGTTTATCTGCTTCTTTGTTGTTCTGTGCAATGAGTTCATTAATCTTTTCTTTAGAGTCAGTAAATGCCTTAACAATGTCGTGCATATTGTATACAATGTATCTTTCTTCCTGACTAAGGCCATCCACACCATGCAATAATGGGGGTAGTATATTATTCACCAAACCAGTCTGAAATTTGGCTGAATGAGATTTGATAGCAGCAATGTCTGCCTTATTCCAGATAGCCATAGCCATACCAAAAAGACCTGTGACAGTGCCTGTTGCACCAGTGACATCAGAACTGTCAACTTCACGTGTATTATATTTATGACTTTGATCATCAGGATTGGGTTTTCTCCTGAAGTTGCCTCTATGCTCGGTGGTAAGTACCCCGGCAATAGGGTCTTGAGTATGAATCTGAAACGCTGCTAAACTATCAAGCAATAACATACTATAAAATGCTGAAGTGTTAGTATTATGACACATACCAAATCTTTCATATTTGAGTAAGTAAGATCAAACAACACAGGTATATGCATAAATTGTAAATTGTTAATCAGTCTACCAGGTAGGGCAGTAGCTGTTAGACCACTGTGGGGACCAGGGGTGTGCTTTGGACATTCCAAAAGCTGTTTGTCAGTGGGTGGTAACACAGAAAGATACGTGGCAGCAGAAGCCATGTTGTGTATAGCACAAAATTTTCAAGCAGAGTCCTTAGACAAAGAATTACAATATGAGGGATCAATTAAAGCAGTAATATTGTATAAACCAGAATGTCTAAGAGCAGTTTGTAGCAAGGACAGAGAACCATTTGGGGATAATTTAGCATTGGGCCAACCTTGGAAAGTTCCCTTGGAAAGTTTGGCCACAGAGAGAATTTGTCCTTGTGATGTGGTTTGCCACTCAATTTGTAGGGTAGATTTATCAGGAGCGACAACCGAGGCAGTGAGGTAAGCATCAGAACCTTTCTGGACAGTTATCAAACTATCAGGTATTTTGATGGATACTCCCTCTGGAGCAGATGCTGGATGATCAAGGTGAGGTAGGAGGTTCGGTACCATGCCTTGGATGCAGGGGATAACTCCTGAGATGAGGAGGAAAAATAACAAGATTGCCATCTTGAAAGGGTATCTGAAAAGCAAAATCAAACATTAGCAGGTTAGTACTATTCTGCCCAATGGGGTGAGGAAAAGTAATTAAGCACCTTTATACAGTTTCAGTTGGTTTGCGTGTAACCATTTGTCAGTCAATTTATTGTTTTACAGGAATCTAACTTGATAGACTGCCGGACTAAGCTTGTTGACAATGAGGTAAGGGCCTTCCCATTTATTGGAGAAGGAATGGGTGGGATGTGCAAATCGGAGAACTATCACCTGATCTCCAACCTACCAATCCACTTCTTGTGTGTGCTTGTCAAACTGTATTCTGGACTGTTGCTGGGCCTTGCCCATGTAATTGGCAGCATACATGTGTGTGTGTGTATGAGGTCTTTTCTTAGTTTTTCCATGTATTGATATACAGACACACAGTCTGCAGTGGGGGTGTACAGGTCAAATAACAGGTGTTCAGGTACTCTCATCTGTCTTCCAGTCATCACCTCGAAGGGTGTCAACTGGGTGGTGGCTGAGGGTGTGCCCCTGATGTCCATAAGGAGTAACGGCAATAGGGAATCCCAGGTTTTGGGATTGTCCTCAATGAATTTGGAAAGCATTTGCTTAATCCGTCTGTTGGCTGTTTCTACTTAACCTGAAGATTGGGGGTTGTAGGGTATGTGGAACTTCTGTTGAACTCCAAGGAGTTCAAGGGATTCTTTCATCAACTCATCTGTAAAACTGGTTCCTTTGTCTGAGTCTACCTTGAGAGGTAGGCCCCACCTGGAGAAAATTTGTTCCACCAGGATTTTGGCAGTGGTTTTAGCAGTGCATGTTTTAGTGGGGAATGCTTCAACCCACTTGGAGAAAAGATCAGTTACCACAAGAGCATACTTGTTGTTTCTGCTTGTATTGGTCAGAGGACCAATAAAATAAATCTGTATGGCATGCCAAAGGCCAGTGTGTCTTTGAGGAAGGAGTTTGGCATTTCATTTGGTAGGAATGGGATTGTTTTGCGCACAAACAAGGCAATTATCTATGTACTGTTTTACATCTTTGGTGACACCAGGCCACCAAGCGGTGGTCTTAAAGGGGAAGTCTCCCATAGTTTCACACCCATATTTTCCCAACTCTTTATGTGTAACTGTTGTGTTCCTCCTCTAGTTGCCAGCAGTCCTACTGCTGTCCAAATCTAGATTATAAATAAAAATATACAGCCCCCAGAAGTTATCAATGTGTTTGTCCTCCATTTTACCATCAAAGCTGCTGGAGGATGATGTCATCAGAGCAACAGATAATGGTGCTGCACCAAATGCTGTTCCACCCATAAACAGAACCCACAATGTTTGGTCCCCCACTTGAGTAATGGGGGAACTCTTTAAGTGCTATGCACAGCCTGAAGTGCAGGTCTAATGGGGACTAGGACCATGTGAGTGTGATTCAGCACTGATTTGACATGTATATTACAGTATGCCTATAAGGAAGTGCCTGTATAAGTTGTGTTAATGTTTCTGTTAGCAAAAACAGTTTACCCAATAAATGACTCTTTGTACAACAAGATTCTTAAGTGGCATTATATAGCTGTCTTATTATGTTCTGTGTGTGTTAGCATTCTCTGTTTTGATTGACACCAGCAGTGAGACACAATCTTGCAAAAATGCCCCTTTCCCTTTGTAACTAGGCAGTCAGTGATTGGATGGCTGATGTAAGGCAATAAAGAGTTCAGATATAACAAGGAATAGGTTACCAGGAAGAAGGGTAATCTAGTGGTTAAAATACAGGCACAAGAAGTGGGAAACTCTGGTTCAAATCCTACTAAAGTCCCTTACTCTCTAACCCTTAACAAGTTCCCCCATCCTCCTTGGGAACTGTGATGGCCCCTCAGGTCCATGACTTTAACGGCGCCCCTATTCCCATTATAAATCATTAGCAGTGATGTGAGAGCTACAGCACTTCACTTTGAAGGTACTGAAAACAAGCTGTGGGCAGCCCCCCCCCCTTGTAATGCCAGCATTTGAAGTAGGATGGCCCTCACAAATCAGATGCTACACTTCAGCTGTTGTAGGTAAACAAACTAATCAGTCTCAGTGTTTGTATTACTCTGTATTTGCTTAGCTCATTCCTCCCATGTCATATGCATTCTGTGTATTGGTATTTCCAGTCAGAACCCAGATGTAAGGAGCATTTGAATTGTAAAACAATACACTTTATAAAGTAAGTGATCTAGCTCTCCACTTTCAGGCTGCTGAAATGGGAGTGTATAATTTGTGCAAAGGAAGAATTCAGTCTTCTGTGATCCTTTGGGAAACTGCTCAAGCCTACCTTGTAAATGAATCCTCTCAAGGGTGTTCACCTGGTTCATTACAGAGTGACTGATTGACTGCTCGATTGATTGATTGGTTGGTTGATTAACTGATTCAGTCTACTGCTTTCCACAACATGTTACAACTGTCTCACAGAGAGAAATGAGCAGTACACAGGAACTGCTTTTCTTTCCTGTGAATGCAGTACTATTAGATGTATTATTTGCTCTACATATGCAGTATTAAGGCTACAGGTACCACTCCCTGTGTGAGTTGCATGACAGAACTGTCTTAAGCCATTGCAAACTTAAACTAAAATCAGGATAGACAGCATTGATACCCTTATGTTTTGTTCTGCACTGTTGCTGCTGTGACATCAAGGAATGGGAGGGGCTGTATTACAAGTGACTCATTTGCATGTAAATGGAGGCGTGCTTGACATTTTACTACCTTGTGTCAGATCCTCAAACTCTAGATATGTGTTGCAACAGAAGAAATGGCTGATCTCTTATTGACATATGTATAGTACTTGATGTAATGTATAATAAATACATCGGACATATCCAAATCATAAATATACAGGAGTATTCTCCTTTAAGCCTCTGGAGGGTATTTTCCACTCCCTGGTGTCCACCAGTGGGTGTATCATGCACTTGGTGCAAGAATTCAGATCTAAGGTGTCTTGGGACCACCCACAACTTGCCGGTGGAATCATCTGGTTGATGCCAGATGAGCTTGTTATCTGGTGACAAGTGTAGCTTACCTTCATGCCTCCGGTAGGGGTTATGTGTGGGAAGGTTTTCTGTACCTTTATCAAGGAATCTGAACACTTCTTTGAGTTCAGTATCAATGTGTTGGGCTGCTGATAGGTCCAAGGGGGAAAAGGATTCAGGTTTCTTCCTGACTGCTGCTATGTGTACAGCCACACTGGCATCCAAATGATCCATCATCCAGGTGCCCCCCCTCGGGCCCCTTCCTTGGCAAGAGTGTCAGCTGTGTCATTGAAGACATGGTAGGGGTCATTCAGGGAATGAGCCTTGACTTTGTGTACATAGAGTTTGTGTGCAAATTTTTGTGCCAGTGAATGTATGTATATTACCAGTTCTTTATACTTCACTGGGCTGCCATCAGAAGAGAGGAAGGAGTTCTTCTGCCAGAAGGGAAGGAATTCTGTAAGAGAACAACAATCCCAATTAGAGTCTGTGAAAATGATAGTATCCTTGGTCCCATGCTGGATGAACTCGAGGGCATAAGCCACTGCTGCCATCTCTGCATACTGTGATGATGCTACACTGCAATGCTTAGAAATTTTGACAGTGTTACCATAGGGATAAATCACTAAAATACCCATCCCTGCAATTTGTTCTCCCTGGTAGTAGGAAGCTGAACCATCAGTAAAAATATGACACAAAGAGGTGTTCTCGAGTGTTTGTGGCGTGGCAGGGAGGAAAGGATCTGGATCTGGAAGATCAGGTGGTTGCAGTGTACAATCATGGGGTTCTCCTTGGAAAAGGAGTCCATGTGCTAGCATGGATGGAATTTTGGTTGGGTGCACCTGTATGTCTCTATCCTGGAGAAGAAGTGACCAGTGCATCAGTCTGGTGTTAGAGACTGACCCATCCTTCACTCTGTCTGATAGCAGAAAAGTAGTTGGGGTATGGTTGGTGTTAATAATCAGTGGAGAGTACCCGATGATATACAGAAAGTGCTTGACTGCCCAGTAGGTAGCCAGAAGGTTCTTTTTACAAAAGCTATACTTCTGTTTGACTGGGGTCAAGAGCTGTGATATGTATGCAATGGGTCTCATAGTATCATAAACCTTCTGGGTCAGCACTGCTGACATGGCAATGTCAGAGGTGGCACATTCCAGATGGAATGGTAGTGCTGGATTGGGGTTGACCAGAGCTGGAGTCGAGGCCAAGGCCTGCATCAGTGATGTCACAGCCTGGGTGTGTATGAGACCCCAAGTCCATGGAATGTCCTTCTTTAGTAGTACATACAGAGGAGCAGCCTTTTGAGCAAAATCACAGATGAAATCTCTGGAGTAGTTTACCATACCTAGAAACCTGCTAAGAGTTGCCACGCTGGTAGGCAATTGCAAGTCTTGCAATCCTTGGATCTTCTTCCAGGTAAGGCTGCGGCCTTGGTCCGTTATTTTTTTAGACCCAGAAAGAGTACCTCTTTCTGACATAGCTGTGCTTTTTCTGGGTTACATTTAAGGCCTGCTCTCTGGATGAGAGTTAGTAGTTCATCCAAGAGATCCAAGTGTTGTTCCTGCGTGGCAGTTGCCAACAGCAGGTAGTCTACATACTGCAAGAGACACTAGGGAGTAGAGAAACCCCTCAAGGGCATCCATCATGTGCAGATGGAACAGGAACGGGCTGTTATGGAATCCCTGTGGTAATCAGGTCCATGTGTACTGTCTACCTTCAAAGGTGAAGGCGAACTTATATTGACTTTTGGAAGCCAATGGCAGTGACCAGAAACCATTGGAGATATCGAGGGCACTGAACCATTTTAGGTCAGAGGTCAAACGTCACAGCACATCAGGTGCAGATGCCACAGTTGGAGCACAACTGAGGGTGACCCGGTTCAGTTTCCTGTAGTCAGTAGTAAGTCTCCAGGCGCCTGTGGGTTTTTTCATGGGCCACACTGGGGAATTGGCAGTAGAAACACATGTTCTGATTACCCCTTGATTGAGGAGTGACTTTATTGTTTCCCTGAGAGAAGGCAAGGCCTCAGATGGAAAAGGGTATTGCCTCTGCCTTTTGTGTGCTGGGCCCGGCACTTCGATGGCAGTGTGCATTCTGCCACAGTCATGCTTGTTGATAGCAAATGCTTCCAAATGCCTTTGCAAAATAGGTAGGAGCTTTGGGGAAAGCTCACAGTTCTTGAACAAATCTATGACGTCATACTTTTTATTGTTGGCAGATATAGTTGCCACAATGTGTGAATCAGGGATCAAGATGGTATGATATTGGCCCTGAATTTGTATCAGTAGCATATTAGCTAGATCTACCACACAACCGTGTGGTGCAAGGAAGTCAAGTCCAATGATACTAGGATGATCATGCAATACCATTATTTGGAAGGTGTGTGAGGCCTTCAAGTGGCCTAACTCTACCGGTAAGGGTAAAGAGCGGTATGCAGGCAACCTAGTACCATCTACTCCTGACATGTTGGTCCTTCATCCGGTGGACCAAGATGTGTCTGGGTGGTCATCATGTAATACAGACACGGCTGCACCTGTATCCAATAACACTGTAAGTAGGAGGCCCCCAACCTCGGCCTCAGTGCAGGGCCTTCCATTTGTATCCAAGACCAGCTTGTTTACAATCCAGACTGGGGCCTGTAATTGTCAATCTGTACTGGAGGGAGCATGAAGAAGTTGGGCCTGGCTCCTTTGAACCAGTTCCCCATGCTGCACTGATGCTATATAGGGAGGTGCTTCTGGGTTCAGGCCTATATTGGCCTGAGGGCCTGTACTTCCGGTGTCTCCATGGCCTGTTGTGGCCTGGGTGCCCGGCTGTATAGCTGCAAGGGACTGAGCAGGAACAGCTTCTGCTACAGAGCGCACTTGCCCCAGGAGCTCTGTAAATTTCTGATTCTCTTTGGCTATCTCCCTATATGAAGGACCTGGTCTTTGTTGTTGTTTGCCCTTATTTTTATGCTTCTTATTCTTGTGATAGTTCCAGTTCCCAACCCATTGCTGCTGCTGCTGTTGTGGTTGTTGTTGGGCCTGTTGGTGGTGTTGATTATCTGCGGGGAGGGCCTGCTTATGTTGGGCCTGCCTTTCCACTGTGTAGTGCATCGCGGCCTCTTGAGTAGGCTCTATGGCGGCTACCTTCTTGGAACCGGAGCCCAGATCATGGATGTAGAGTTGGTAAACTCTCTTGGTTTTCCAAAGGATGTCGGCAAACCTTTCCATGGAGGGATAAGTGGTTGGCTCTACTTTCTCTCTCACTGAAGGAATCATGTTCCTAAGGAACAGGGTCTTATATTCAATAAGATCCACATCTGCAGCTTCTTGTGCAGGGTGTTTTCCTGCTCGGTAGGCCATCCAACATCTTTGGTGGAAAGTCGCTGGACTTTTTTTTGCATTCTGTTTTACAGGGGATGCAGGCATCACTCCTACTACACCTGGGCTGTGTGCAGAAATTAGTTCAGCTGCAACCGCATCAAAGGTGGCGTTACCGTCCTGGCGGATGGCATTGGGGAGTTTGGCCCACAAGCCAGGCTCAATGGTTTGGCATAGTATTTGGACCTGATAATCTGTAGCGAGGCTAAGCATCTCACATTTGGAACACACCTTCTCCAAGGGGTAGCTGAGGTTGTCGGACAGGCTCATCCGACCAATGCTGTCAGCTATTTGCTGAACAGAGTAGGCCATTTGTAGGGGATTATTGGGCCGATCAGGTGGAGGTACATTGCTTCGGGCACCATCCAGGGCCGCCTGAGCTGCGGTTTACTACTGGAGTGGACTATAGCGCCTCAGTACCAGTTTCCATGAATAAGCTGCTCAATTTGGCCTTTTCAAACTCGCTATTCCTCTCCGAATAGGTACACTATTCACCACATTATCAATCATTCTTCTATCTCCTGCCTGTCTTCCACATTAATAATGGCTAATCGGTGGTGCCGCAGACCAGGCTTTGTGTCTGTTTCCTCTTATCATGGGGCCGCCATGTTGGCATCTCCCATGATGTGCGTCACAACATCGACGACGTATGACATGGTGTGGGTGGAGTGGGGACCCGCCATGTTGTGGATGGCTGGGTGGGGTCTCTGAGCCATAGTAGGGGTGTGACTAGGTGTTGTACTGAGAAATGTTGTCATCTGAAACCTTCCCTTCAGATAATGTAGTTAAAGCAGGGGCTACGCCTCCCATCGCCTTAACATGGCCAGCCAGAACCTCCCGCTGATGGCGCAGTTTCGCCATCTTGGTTTCACATTCAGCATGACTCACATTCGCAACATCCATATCAACCTCATCTTGCATTTGTTTCTGCAACACTCTATACGTGGCGGTCAATTCGCGATTGCCCCTAGTAACCACTTCTAAGTTATTACGTACCTGGTTTATCTCGTCCTATAGCTCTCCCATCTCCTCACTCAACTGTTCATTCGCTATACTTAGCAAGTCATTCAAATTCAAAGCCTGCCCCTTATCCTGTCTCAAAATTTCACACTCCTGCTTCAGCATACAAATTTCTTGCTCTCCAGCCTGTGCTGAATGTTGTAAAAGTGAATCCTTTTCATTTTGTAGTGTTTGAAGTTCAGACTCCAAATTCTGCTGCAGTCTAACACATTCACTTTCCTGCAAGCCTATCTCTTGCTTAAGAGATGAGATCTGCAGATCAAGGGTTGGAAACCTCACTCCGGAGGCTTCCAGAGCAGCATAGAGAGCCGCAACCAACAGCCCTTTGGCTTGACGCTTATTGGCTGTTTGTCTCATTTCACAGTACTGGGTTGAAATCCCCAGTATAGGGTTTTCAGATTGACTTGCGTCCCGCGCGAAGTCAGCCCATCCTCCATGGAAGGCAAGGAAGTTAGAGACACCGAGTCTCAGTTCTGCGCAGATATTTGATACGGTGGCCATTGTGTGGGAGGGAACTAAAAATCAAAATGTGAAAAAGGTGCTGTGCTATGTATCGATCCACAGCAGGAGCACTTTACACACAGTCGGGCTACTGTATACTTTGTAGGCTTGCAATTCAAAGCTGGTGTGGAGTGGGTCGAGTTGGCATCAACCACACCCAAGAAAACCAGCCAGACTTTGCAAGTGACTACTAAGTGGTCTGAAAATTGGAGAGGTGTTGTGGAAATGCACGCTTACAGTCCCCATGGGGAAGGGAAAAGTTTTAAGCAACAAGTGAAAGCTTACAAACACTAAATATTGCCTGCACGAGGTCGCCAATTGTCAGGAGGTCTAAACCTCACTCTCAGGTTCTTGACAATATTGGGAATGCAAGGAATCACAAACACATTGCAGAAGAGTAATAAACTTGTTTATTACTATCAAAAGGATAAATCACAGTTGCCCTAAGCAGTTCTTACCAATACGAACCGGGACCAGTGCTAAGCGTTCCCTATACCTCAAGGTTTCTCCTTGTCTCTTGGGGTCTCCGAGGTATAAGACTCAGTGTCTCACATTATATACCTATGATAATTACTATGGTTCCTGTAAGACAGAAACATTTCTAGTTACAGAGATGAGCTCTATTGGCTAAATAAGAGGTGGCTCCATGGTCCAAGAAAACATTATACAATTTTGTAGTAGTCATCAGTTTGTAAAACAAAAGAGTACAGTATACATAGTCTTACATAACTCAGTGTAGTAGTACAAATCACCAAAAGGTGGCAATGCTGACTTATATATAATAATCATTCCAAGGACACAGATGTCCCAACATCTTATGAGTAAGAAATACACAGAAAATATATAGGAAAAATATATGTATTAGCAAGCAAAGTGTATTACAATAATATGCGTACATATCCTGACATCTACTCTTGTACGGTAGATGCCCTTAGCCCTATATGTTAGTATAACATATGCCTAAGCACTAGCTGTCTACGTTGTACCTCTGGGGGTACCAATGAGGGTGCAGGGACCTCGTGTAACAGATGTCATGCCCAGTGTAAGTTTATTCAGGTGAAATTTATGGAAAAAAGAAAGATTTGTGAGGGTGAAACACCCCTCAAGAGGGAGCCAGTCAATAGCTTTGTATAGGGTGCAGTGGTGTGCTCTCCAGGGAAGTCCAGTGACAAATTGGATAATATTATTGTAGCTAGATCTAAGTTTATAGAAGAGTTGAGAAGTGGGTGAGGGAGCGTAAACGATGGATCCATAGTCCAGAAGGTGTAAGAGAATGGAGCTTGCTAGGTGGACTCTAAATTCAGGGATTAAAAACTTATGGATCCTGTATAGGAGCCCCAGCCTCACGTGAACCTTACTTATGATGTAAGAGGTGTGAAGGTTGAAAGACAGGTGGGGATCAAGCAGTAAACCAAGGTATTTAAATTTGGAGACTTGCTCTATGAAATTTCCTTAGTTATTGGAGAGGGTTTTAGGTTGTAGTTTCTCTGGGACCAGAGAAAACCAAGTATTTCAGGTTTTTTAGAGTTTAGGACCATGTCTTTATTAGTGAACCATGAATGCTGATTCTTGAAGTCCAATTCTAGGTCAGTGAGCATCACGTCCAGGTTTCTGTTGCTACAGTACAGTGCAGCATCATTCATGTAGAAGACCATTTTGGTGTTGCTACAGACTTCTGGGAGCTTATTGATAAAAAGGGTGAAAAGGAGGGAGCCCAGGATAGAGCCTTGGGGAACCCCGTATTTAATAGGGCATTCAGAGGAGAACTGCCTGTTGATTGTGGTCATCTGTGTTCTGTGGGAGAGGTAATTCCCAACCCAATTTACCATGTCGTTCAAGAAATGAAGGTCAGATAGGGTGTTCAAGAGTAAATTGTAGTCGACAAGGTTGAAGGCTTTAGTCAGGGCCACAAAAACGAAGCCAGTGTAAAGGCCGTTGTCTATGGCTCCATAGATATCCCTGGTGAACCTGACTAAAGTGGTCTCAGTGCTGTGAGCGGCTCTGAAACCATGTTGCGCATCTGTGAGAATGTTACAGCTGTTGAGAAAGGAGGTGAACTGAGGATGTACTACTTTTTCAATATCTTGGAGAGAGGGGCAAGAAGAGAAATTGGCCTGTAGTTTCCTACCTCGTTCTTCGAGTCTGACTGAAACAGAGGTTTGACTATGTCCATTTTCCAGATGCGTGGAAAGGTGCCAGTGCAGAGAGACAAGCTTATGAAGTTTGTAAGGGGGAGCTACCAGTAGGGCAAGGGCAAGCTTGAGAATTTTGAAATCAATTCCGTCTGCCCCATTATTGGGTCTGGGGTTATTTGAATGGATGAGCTTAATGGTGTCAGAGGGAGTCAATGCCTAGAAGTAGAAATCAGGCATGGACCCTGAGTGTGGCATGGTAGGAGAGTGGAGGGAGGTTTAGCAGAGCCTAGGTGGGGGAGGGTGGGGTTTGTATTTGTGTAAATCCCCAAAGAATGAATTAAATATGTTAGCCACATCAGAGGAGTTGTTAGTGAGCTTGTCCCCGTGCATGAGGGTGATGGGTTCAGTTTTCCTGACCCTGACAAGGAGGTTATTTAGGGTATCCCAGAGTTGTCTGGGAATAGTTTTTTCCCCAAGCTGTTTACTGTGGAGAAAGTTGACCTTGGTTGATCTGACATGCACTTTGCACTTGTTGCGCATGGCTTTGTACAGCATTAATTGGGCGAGGTCATTGTGTTTCCTATGTTTAGTCCAGGCCCCATCTCTCTGCCTCATTAATTTAAGTATGTCATGGGTGACCCATTCACAAATGCGGCCCCGTATCCTGATCTTTTTGAGGGGGTGCATTTGTCACACACCCCACTGAAGATAGATGAGAAATGATCTATGACAGCATCGATGTTGTCCATGGTTGAGGTGAATGACCAGTTAATCTGGTGAAAGGCTTGGGTGAAGTCCTCAAGGATGTTGTTATTTAAATGTCTTGAGTAGATGAAATTGGGAGGGGGTTTGGGGTATTGTGCAATCCAGTGGCTAAAGGTGGGGCAGTGGTTGCTTATGCAGTCTTGTGGGGTCCTGGTTTCAGAGATTCTGGAAGGGATAAAGACAATGATTCAGTCGATGACTGACTGAGAGCCGGATTTATAGTTTGTCCTTGTCGTGGTGGTGATTAGTTGATGTAACCCCAGGACCAAGATGATGGATTAGGCAGTATTGGATTAACTGGCGGTCCAGTTGATATTGAAATCTCCAAGTAGAATCCATTCTATGTTGGGGAGGAGAGAGTTCTTAATGGCTAGCAAGGATTCAAGATTAGAGGGCAAGGTTTGGGGGGGGGGCGTTAGGCAGTGGTGATGGTAAGTTTTTTGTTCTTCCCTAGTAGAAGGTGAATGGAGAGGGACTTGAGCTTGCAGAATTTTGTATCAGGACTGAATTCTGTGATGGAGGATTTCTTAAACACATAGAATGGGCAACCCCATCCTCATCCCTATCTTTTCTTTTCCTGCTAACTGGTCACCCTCAGGTGTAGAGCCCATATCTGTAGCCTCCTCTTTCCCATTCTCCTTAGCTGCCTGTTCACCTCACTGAACCCCAATGATGCCTCCAACTGCCACTCCTGCCTGGTAATGCAATGCACCTCTTAAGACCATTCACCACCTTGCAGTGGCTGCAGCTGTATCTCATCCTGCCGTACCCAGGCAGAATGGTATGCACTGCAGAGCCCTGGCAGTATACCAGATGTGTTTCACCCTCAGTGTACTGGATGCTAGCCTTTGCTCCCACCCCATTTCCCCCTATGGGTCACCCCCAGATGCCATTCCACATCACCATACCCCATGCCACAGCCAGTTGCTATCCTAGTCTGGCAGCATGTCTCTCTAGAACATTGATGAGCCTATAGTGGCTGTAGATGTACCCCACCTTCTGCAGGCAGGGTGGCATAAATCTTGCAGCCCTAGCCATGCTCCAAGTGCAGCTGATACCAACATCTTCCCAAGGAGTCCTCTGGCACCAAAAACCTACTATGACAGCTCTTTTTTATTTAGCTTAGGGAGCTAGAACACACTCCACCTCCTAGCCACACTTTCCAGTTAACACTTCTTCGAAACTGGTTCCCTCAGCATAATAGCCCTGACTTCAAGCAAACAGTTTATGGCTGGTAACTTAATCCTTGCCTGTTTTGCACACATTTGAGCCTATTGCCCCTAAAGTTCTTGGACCGTAAATTTAAGAAAGATCACCTGGTCACTTAGATTAAATTAGACACCCTTCTACTCATTTCATATGATGCTTCCAGTGTATCTTATTTGTCTTTAGAGGAAGAAACATCATGCCCCCTTCCCTCCGATGACATACTGTAACTTGTGAAATATGATAACTGACTACAGTCCCTAAACAAATAGCAAAGTTTCTGCCTGAACCAGCTCTCCATGACAACAGAGAGTTCCGTATTTTTTTATCTGTTTGAGGAAGTGAAAGTGATTCAGGGGCCCACTCTGATTTGAGAGGCACTGCTGCCACCTATAACATTATTAGAGAGCTGGTAGAACCAAAACGAGCAGACAGGAAAATATTGCAACTTTTAAGAAGTAGTCAGCCGTAACTTTTTATTTCTAAAACATTTCTCTTTGTCCTTTTGCTCATTAGAAAGTTTTCTATGCAATAGTATTAAACTATGTTTAATAAATTATTTGGCTTAAGTATTCCTTGATGCACCTGCCCTTAATCTCCAAACTCACCTGATTTGGAGCTGCACCGAATACTGGAAACCTTGGGCAGGATTCTCAAAGACAGCCCAAAATCCAGCAGCTGTGGAAAAAAGGCCTGCAGCACTGCGGAGATGCAGTTGCGTGATATTCTGAAAGAAAATCCCACAGCTGCAGGATTTTTGCAAAAATTCTGCAGTTGTGGAATTCCAGCAGCTGCGAGAATTCCACAAGTGCTGCAAATCCGCAACTGCAGTTCCGCAGCTGCAGAAATGGCTGAGGAGGTACAGCAATAGTAAAACTCAGTAGCTGAAGCAGCAGACTTTAACATTGCTGCCATAATATGAAGGTGACAGCATACACTAAGAGACCTGCAACCAGTCTTTCAACTGGGACCACTGCAGCACCACAGGTACCAGCGATACCATGTCACCACAGTGGTCGACTGTCATTGCTGGTCATCCCTCCCTGGGGTGTTTCTGTGGTCTGCGGGGGTAGTACTTGCTGCAGGCTGGTCAGGCTCCACTGCCTGTGGGGCTCGGTCATGGGCTGCACTGGGTCTGGTGGTTGTTGCCTGTTGACATATCATGGCAATGTGTGCATATGTTGCTGTAACATCAGCCACTGCTCTACTATCTGAGATGATATTACCTGTGCCTCACCTCCACCTTAATTGATTCCAATTGTTGGGGCACTACTGCAGTTTGCTGAGGGAGAGTTATACCTCATTCCACTTTGTGTAACATTTTTTCCGCAACTGCAGAAAAAAACTGGCTGAGAATAGCCTTTCAGGGTCTGTGCGTTACTTATCTCACACCTTTTTTCCTCAGGGACTTCCGCAGATGCACTTTTTTCCACAATCCGCAGTGTTTTTTTCTGCAGCTGTGGAGGTTTTTGTGAATAGCACTTAGAGCAATCTCCCCTTTTTTTCCATACTGTAGCTGAGACAGTTTTGGGGACTTAGGGAAGGTTTTGCATCTGAAAGCTTTGTGAATCCATCCCAAGCTGTTTTGGCTCTGTAGGCATTTCATGGTAAAACTCATTCAATAAATAAATCAATAAGCCACTAAATTATGCCGGATGCATTGAAAAGCACTCTGCTTGGCAGCTGATACTGTATACCTGGTTCTATGACTCCCACTACATCAACAGCACAGTGACCTCCGTGATGGTGACATCACAAGTGACTAACCTGGCACTGCTGGCAGCTAGTGAGTCTGTCTTCCTGAGCAGTTGTGGTGTCCCAGTCAGTGAGGTCACAAATTAAATGCTGATGAGGTAATGGGAGAAACAGAACTAGATATGTCAGCTGTCAGGCATCGTGCTGTTCCACACATCACACCTAACATCAGATAACACTCTTCTAATTAATTAAAGGGGAAAGAAAAAGCATCTCAGATATAAAATGCAATAGGTGACTGATTTTAAAACTATTATTGTTGAGCACTACACTGCACTGACTTCAAACACAGGCAAGCATTTGTCAATGCTGAATGTTTCCTTTCATGGTGTGTGTCGGGTGAGATGGGGAAGTAAGACTGTGCTCTCTCTCTCTCTGTCTTCTGTCAGTCACTGTCAGATGTGTGGGTGTCTCTCTTTCGCTTGCTTCATTTTGCAGCTGCAGTGTACAGTAGAAATGCTCCCCAATCGCTGATAAGGAGACATCATTGACAGTGAGAGACAGAGCAAGACACATCGCCTCTCCCAGACTTCTGTCTTAATCATATGGTGGGGTCATAAAATGACTATGTTAAAAATTTGTGGCCAAAATATCAAAAAAACAATGAAGTTATGTAGAAACATTGACTTTTTTGCCAATAATCAGTCAAGCAGTAACTGTTATTTCTGCACATATTGTTGGTCCCAGTGTTCCAAAATAGCTATTGTGTTACTTCACCTTATGAACATGACAGGAGTCATTTTTTGAATCCCCTTCAAAACATGTTTTTGCATCTGCTCTGCAAAATCACCTTTTGGAAACAATTAAAAAATTCCACCTCTATTGATCATAACGTGGAGCATTTAAAATGTTGAAAATTTGGGGGTCAAATTGTCAAAAAAAACAAGTTATGAAGAAATGGTGAATTTATAAAGATGTTCTTTCTCCTTTTCACCATTTTTTCAGTTCTAAGAACCCCATTTCAAAACAGTTAATACAGCAGTTACCAGGTTAGTGCTATGCTAACCATGAATAGCACTGGCTGATGGCGTGGGGGTCAATATTCAGCTGCAAACTAGGGGTGCTGGCTGCACACACGAGCAAATTCAGATAGACCAGGCGGTCTGTTTTTGCTGGTACATTCGTATGTTCGTCATATTCAAACATCCCAGTGTGCTGAGCTGACCTGACAGAAAAAACGTGCAAAATACACTGCTGTGTCAATGCAAATAAGAGATTCCCCATACATACCAGGGGCAGCAGTATATTCAGCAGAGCTGAACAGCCTCCATTGCAGTGTTATTTATTGCTGCCAAAACCCTGTCCTTATCGTCATGCGCATTACTCCCTTGATCACCCCCTCCAGTAGGTGACTTGCATATTCCTGGCAGTTTGGTGCCCCCCCCCCAGATCCACGATCCTGTAGCTGTCTTGAATATTCCTTATGGTCTGGTGGTCCAAGTGAAAAAGTTGTTTTTCAGATGGGTACCCTTCAAAATACAAGTCCCTTTTATTTTATTTATTTATTTCTTGCTCCTTTCTTAGGCTTCCCAGCCCACCTCTCCTTCCAGCCAGCCATGGACCCTACCGACACCCTCACCCCATCCCCCTCTACCTACCTCAAATTGCAGCCCAGCGTGATAACCGTTTGGTTCCTTGGGAGCTGCTGCGGTGACTTTGGGGGCTCAGAGCACTCATGGTGGCAGGAGCCAGGGCCATCATCTGGTCAACAGGGAAGCAGTTTTTCCTGGTTTGCTCCTCGGGGGCGTGGTATGCCGATGTCCACCATGCCCCTTGCATTCAGTGGGGTTCACTGAACTGTTGCTCTCCCAGCCTCTGCCAGGAGGCAGCACACAGTGAGTCACATGCCCTCCCACCCCCTGGAGAAGGTGAGCAGTCATTGGACGCTCAAGCCTTCTCCTCCCAGCCAGTCCTCCAGTGACTCAGGTCGATTCCCAAAACTGGGTTACTGGCATCACAAGCGGAAATCCAACCACTGCACCAACAGGCCTGAATGCAAGTCCCTTTTAGGTGTCTTCTGTGTAATGGGGGGGGGGCCTTATAGGCGACCATGAACAAATCTCAAAATGTCCAATGACAAGCCAGCCACACCTATAACTGATGGATATGAATGCATTAACTGAAGCTGAATGATAAGCCATTAACGTAAACATATAGGAGGCCCTCATTCCCCCGAAGAAGCCCACAGGGACAAAACATTGGACCAGAACCTCAAGCAGGGCACTGCTGTGGAGTTTAATATACTACCAAAGAGTGACAGAAATGGTTTTCTGGTATAGCTAGTTTGTCACTGTACATTTTGGGATGTGGTGTAGTGGCCCCCCACTCCTAAGTGTGCACCCTATAGCTGTCTGGAATATTCTTGATAGTCTTGTGGATCCCCCACTTAAGGACATCCACTCCTTTCCCACTCACAATACACTGTAGTCCACCTGCTCACTCACAAGCATCCACAGTCACTTGGGGCTGTATCTCATGAACTACATGGTCACTCCCACACTGCTGCCCAGAGCCCTCCCCACCAAATAGGCCAAAGCTGCAAGATACAAACTGCAGACTGTGCAGTGCAGTGAACTGGTCACTACAAACATTGTGGAAAAAAGCTATCCATTACCAGTTATCAGTCTACCACATCAGCGGAAGCAGACCAAGGAGTGCAATCTCATCCAAGTGCCCTGTAATGGCAACTAACTGCAGAAGGACTTATTTACTGCTTAAAACTTGTTTTCAAATAGTTTAAAAAAGCATTTTGTTTTCATAAACACACTACAACACACATTCCATTTTCTAAGTGCATTGAGACCCCTGTGGGGTGTCAGTGGATACCCACACTTTCAGGGTCTGTAAAGCTCTTTACCTGTGGAATCAGACCTCACCACATCCCTAGACATGCAGGAATCAACAAACACCCCACACCCTGTCTGATCTTATCACTTACACAGTTGATACTTATTCAGATACATACGAACATACAGAGAAGCCAGCAGAAGAAGGCCATTTCGTCTATCAGGTCTGCTCGTATTGCAGGGTCCACAGCTTGAACTAATGTCCCTGCCCTACCTCTCCACTCCTCCCATCCTCCCTACCCATGATCCTTACCTTTCCCCTATGCCTATCCCAGCCTCTCTTAAAGCTGCCCACTGTCTTCAACGAAATTACCTCTTCCGACAGCGCATTCCAAGTGTCCACCACCCTCTCTGTGAAGAAGTGCTTCCTGACCTCCCTCTTAAACCTCCCACCTTCCAGCTTAAGACTGTGCCCTCTCATGTTATGGTTGCCACTCAGCTTAAAGAGACTCTCCTTATCAACCTTATTTATGCTTTTCAAGTACTTGAAGGTCCCAATCATGCCACTCCCTCCTGTCTTCCAGGGAGTACATTTTCAGTGCCCTCATTCTCTCCTCATATGTCTTATCCTGTTGACCAGGGTTCTGTATGATAATGGCGATCGAGGAAAGGTGATCGCCGTTAGGGCAAATGAACATCGGCCAAAATCAATTTTGCCAATGTACACTCATGGTGCAAATTAAAAGGGTGCTGACAAGATAGGATTTTTTTTGTTTTGCAGGGGGCTGTTCCCCCAGTACCACCTCCATGGGGGAAGCTTTACCCCATGCACCACCCTACTAAAGGATTATCAGCTCCAGGGGAGTGCATGTCAGGGGGAAGGTGAAAACAAAAACAAAAAAATATTTACACGGACCAGAGCAAAAATTCCGACACACCCAGCATGAAACCCAGCACCCTCCCAATCCTAGCCTGACTTCAGTTGTGGAATACTCTTAGAATACTGGAAAGTTGAGCTTCTCCAGTGCCTTGTCAGTATGAGTTTGCTGCAACGCTTTCCATGCAGCGGCATAAAAGAACTGCTCAGTAAAACAGAAAGAAGGCTTTACAACTTAATTCAGACTATTAAGAGTTAAAGTAAAAAACATAATAAATATGCTTCAAAATTAGTTTAAAACGGCTCAAATGATATATTCTGTGGGTGAGATGAGGCAGGAAGACAGGCCCATAAATGCGACCAGTAGCATACAAATCTTAAAAAAAAGAAAGAAAGAAATGACATAGCTAAGACACCGGAATAGAATTTGGGGCAAGCAGGCCGACAGAATGCACCTAGGCCTGCAAAAAGAGACAGGATCAGCAAAACAAGATGGGCCTTTGCAAACAATACTCTAAAATTCAGTAGGACATACCACATAAGACAACTAGAGTGCGGCAGACATTAATTGTGAAGCTATTTAGGACCACATCAAACAATCCACAGTTAAAATGACTCTTAAAAAGATCCTTGCTGAAATCGATGCCATTACTGTCTTCAACTATATGCATTATAGCAGTGATGGGTTCATAATCTACATTGGGCAGGGGTCGGGAGAGTGCCTCTGCTGACTGTGCTGCCCCCGCACTGGTCCATACCAGAGAAAACGCCAGCAGCCAACTGCTGTACCGGAGAGGAGCAGCCATTGGGAGAACTGGACTGAGCCTGCTATATGGGATGGGGAGGGCACGGGGGCACTACCGAACCAGGAGTTTCACTGCAGGGTGTAAATTGGATGCATAGTGCTGAGATGGGGAATGGAGGGTGGGGGGACAGCACACAGAGGGAGGGAGGGAGGGAGGGAGGGAAGGTTTAACTGGACACCGGCAGGGGTGTAGCCAGGAATTTTAAAGTCTTACCCAAAACTAGCTGATGGCAGAGTTGCCCCCCAGTTACATAAACATAAACCAAAATATGCGGTGCCACACCATACAAACAATAAGCCTGCCCCACATTTCAGCCAAACATGCATTAAGCCAATAATCCCAGTAGATGCATATTTTATAGATTTACAACATAACATTTTATCCTAACACACATAGAAGTTGACTGGCTTTTAGTTTCAGTGTTTAGGAAACATTATGATAAGCCTCTGTAACACATCAAGGTAGCCAGCCTGAAAGAGGTCCATTCACACCAGCACTGTCATGTATGCGTACTAATCAGGTATGAAGTTAGTGATAGATAGGAAGTTGTTCACATCATAACCAGTGGATGCAATTCAACATCATCTGTAAAACCTACTGTAGGTCGCAAGTTACAATTACCAACAAATTAGCAAAACTTCATATTTTCTCATTTAAAAGCAACTCCTTTAAACAATCTGAAGGACACAATCCAACTACTTCATTTTATTAGAAAGTTGTTTCTAAACTGAGTTGCCTCTCATTTTCATGGGACATCTTTTTAGATTGAATATGTTAAAGAGCTGCTGATACCTCAAATAAATTGTTCAAAAACTTAACATTTAGGTACAATTCAGCTTGCATTCCATATATACTGTAAATTTCTCATCCCAGTTATTTATTACTGAGGAAATTTGCATGAATATGTGATCTTTATCCCTTAGAGTTCATCTACCTCTACAATTTACCCCTCCCCCAAGTCATAATCCTGTGTTGTGACATCACAGTCTGTTGCCATGGGAATGACTGTGATGTCACAAGGGATGCATTATTACCTCAGGTAGAGAGTAGGCAACAAGAACAGATGAAATCTTCAAGAGCAAAAATCCTGTTTTCATACAAATTATCTTAGTAATAAATAATGGGGGAGGAGAAATACTGAACTAATGTGAAATACATGCTGAACTTTGTCTATGTATTATATTTTGATAAAGTTCTCCTGGAGGCGTCAGATGCTCTTTAAGCTTTGCAGCATAGATCAGAGGTTAGAGTAATGAGCTGTAAATGAGCTTGGTACATCCAGCAGATCTGGGTTTCATTCCCACAACCTCCACTTGCATACTGTGTGACTCTAAGCAAGTCACTTAACCTCTCTAGTGCTCCCAGGTCACCCCTGAAAACAGGCACTTGTGCCTAGTGGGCCTTACCAGGTTACCAAAAGAATAAAATGAAATAATAAGCTTTCCAGGTTATAACCAAAACTACAAATACATTTAAAATAAAAAAAAATTGTCAATGCCAAATCTTTGCTTGCTGCTATTAGGATTGGAAGTACAGGAGTTAGATAGAGGCAGAATAGGAATGGCAGTGAAGTATTGAAGTGACACCAACCCCACTCCACCCTGCAGAGATGGACAGGCATTGGTGTGTGCCTTTGGGTCGTTGCCCATAATGCTCACACCATTTCACCTCACTCTACCCTGCAGACACTGACAAGTGTTGAGGTGTGCATTGGGATGTTTGGCTTTACAGTCACCTCATTCCATAAGGAAATATGCTGAAATGGGTGCAGTATAGGAGAATGGGGAGAACTTTGGGGCTGAAGAGAGGGTTGTGGATGCATGGAATGGCCTTCCAGAGGAGGTTGTGGAGTCAAAATCAGTAGTGGAATTCAAGCATGCATGGGACAGTCATAAGGCAATTCTAGGGGGTGGGGGTAGGAAGAAGTAGGCAGCTGGTTAACTAGGATCTGCAGCTTATCCAGTAGGTAGGGAAATGGGCAGACTGGGTGGGTCGAGCGGTCCTTATCTGCCGTCAAATTCTATGTTTCTAAGAGTCCAAGGCACACCTCGATGCCTGTCACTGGCTGCAGGGTGGGGGTGGGGGTGGAATGGCATGAGCATTACTGTTGACAATCCCAAGTAACACCCCTGATGCCTGTCAGTCCCTACAGGGCAGGGCATTATGGTCAGAAACCCTAACACCCTAGGCATTTCTGGTATTTTCACTCCAAGTTTTCAACATGGGCTTTTTGTGACCCCATCGCATGAACAGTGACACTATCAGTTCATTAGCCGAAAGGTGATTTTGCACAGTGACTATGCCATTTGGCGCCACAGGTGTGAAAACACATTTTGAACAAGATCTAAAAAATGACAGCTGTACTGTTGATGAGGAGGTGTAACAAAATGATAATGATGAAAATCTGTAGTGAAAATTTAAAAAAATTGGTGAAGTCATGAGCGTGTGTAGAAACTGCATAACACACACCCATCATGCAATTATTTGGGGGATATTTTACACCAGATTTTCAACATAGGCATTTTGGGACCTCTGCTCATGATTTTCTTAATCTGTTCCGAATGTTGATTTCGCACAGCGACTAATACCATTGTGTGCCAGATGTGCGAAACCACATTTTGGGCAGGATGTGAAACATTACAGCTGTACTGTTTATAAGGAGGTGTGCAAAAATGGCAATGTTGAAAATCTGGACTGTAAATATAAAAAATTCTAGAAGTTCTGAGTATGCATGGAAAATGTGCAACACACGCTCATAACTTAGTCATTTTGTGGAATTGTGTCACCAAATTTTCAACATAAGCATTCAGAGACCTCTGCTCATGAACAGTGTCACTGTAAGTTTCTTAATCTGTCCCAGTCATTGATTTCCCACAGCTACCGCGCCATTGTGCGCTGGATGTGCCAAAACACATTTTGGGCAAGATGTTGAAAAGGACTGCTATACTGTTCATAAGGAGGTGTGAAAAAATGGCAATGCTGAAAATCTGAAATGAAAATATAAAAAATTCTCAAAGTTACGAGTGAGCGTGGAAACTGCACAACACACACTCGTAACATAGTCAATTTTTGGAATTTTTCCACCAGATTTGCAACATAAACTTTTTGGGAGCTCACCTCATGAACAGTGACACTTGTTTCATTAGTTGGCTGTGAAGGTGATTCCAAGCAGTGACCGCGAAATCATCTTTTGGGACTGAATAATGACACAACAGTGACCGAATTCATGAGGTGGGGCCCCAAGAACCCCATATTGAAAATTTGGTGCCAAAAGTCACAAAAATAGCCAAGACATCCACCTAAGTTAAGAAAACCCTGTTTATGACATTATACATCTTACTGGCATTTCTTCAGTTCATGGTCGGCTTTGAAGAGTGCAGACGTATTTCCGCTCCACCGAAGATCATCGCACTGGGCACCAACACACTCGCCCCATCCACCTCTACCTACTTCAAATTGCAGCCATCTCAGGGGTAGCCTGGTGTATCCCTTCACCAGATGGGTCCCTCTCCTCTGAGGGGGGAAGATGCCAGGGGGGACAACCAGCGCACTAACCATTCAGTTCCCTGGGAGCTACTGAGGTGGCTTTGGGGACTGAAGGGCACTCACGGTGGCAGTAGCTGGCAGCCATCATCTGGCTGACAGGGAAGCAGTTTTTCCTGGTTTGATCCCCCCAGGGGCGTGGTGTGCCACAGACATCAAGGCATGTGCCAATGTCCACCAAGCCCCTTGCGTTCAGCGGGGTTCATTGAACTGTCACGCTCCCGGCCTTTGCCAGGAGGCAGCACACAGCAAGCCACATCCCATCTCTCCCCCCACCAGGAGAAGGCGAGCAGTCGTTGGACGCACAAGCCTTCTCCTCCTAGCCAGTCCTCTAGCAACTCAGGTCTGTTCCCGGAACCTGAGTCACCAGCGTTGCAAGTGGAAATCCAACCACTGTGCCGATGGGCCAGAATTCAAGTCCCTTTTAGGTATCTGTGTAATGGGGGGGGCCTTATAGGCAACCATGAACAAATCTCAAAATGTCCAATGACAAGCCAGCCACACCTATAACTGATGGATATGAATGCATTAACTGAAGCTGAATGATAAACCATTAACTTTAACATATAGGAGGCCTTCATTCCCCCAAAAAAGCCCACAGGGACAAAACATTGGACCAGGACTTCAGGCAGGACCCTGCTGTGAAGTTTAATAAAATACTACCGAAGAGTGACAGAAATGTTTTTCTGGTGCAACTAGTTTGTCACTGTACATTTTGGGATTTGGTGTAGTGGTCCCCCACCCCTAACTGTGCACCCCATAGCTGTCTGGAATATTCTTGATAGTCTTGTGGATCCCCCACTTAAGGGCATCCACTCCTTTCCCACTCACAATACACTGTAGCCCACCTGCTCACTCACAAGCATCCACAGTCACTTGGGACTGTATCTCATGAGCTACATGGTCACTTCCACACTCCTTCTCAGAGCCCTCCCCACCAAATAGGCCAAAGCTGCAAGATACAAACTGCGGATGGTGCACTGCAGTAAGCCGGTCACTACAAACATTGTGCAAAAGCTATCCATTTTCAGTTATCAATCAACCACATCAGCGGAAGCAGACCAAGGACTGCAATCTCATCCAAGTGCCCTCTAGTGGCAACTACCTGCAGAAGGACTTATTTACTGCTTAAATCTTGTTTTCAAATAGTTGAAAGCATTTTGTATCCTAAAACATACATTCCGTTTTCTAAGTGCATTGAGACCCCTGTGGGGTGTTGGTGGATACCCACACTTTCAGGGACTGTAAGGCTCTCTACCTGTGGGATCAGGCCTCACTACATCCCTAGACATGCAGGAGTCAACAAACACTATTGATGAAAGTGAGCAGGAATGCACAGGAACTCAGTTCCTGTACCTTTTTTGCAGCACGAACAGAGTTCTTGTACTTCTTCCAACTGATATTTGAAATGAAATTCTTACAACAGTAACATAATGAAATTTTTTGGCCTATGACCTAAGATCAGTGGATTCCATCACAAAATTTGACTTGCAGAACAAATTAATTTGTTTTAGAAATACTTAGACATCTCTGATTGGGTGCACCAGTATATGTACAGTTGTGTCTGGACTGAACAAAATACGGAAACATAGATGTAGACAGCAGAAAAAGGTCCAATGGCCCCTCGAGTAACAAGAGTTATCCTTCAGAGCGAGTTTCTTAATTCTGCTTTTCATTTGTGCCAGTGTTGGAGTTCCTGTTCTTGTTGATCACCACTGACACCACTGACAAACACCCCACACCCTATCTGATCTTATCACTTACACAGCTGAGGCTTATTCAGATACATACAGGCATTCAAAGAAGCCAGCAGAAGAAGGACATTTGGTCTATCTAGTCTGCTCGTATTGCAGGGTCCACAGCTTGAGCTAATGTCCCTGCCCTCCCTCCCTCCCTCCCCCTCCGCCCATTCTCCCTACCCATGATCCTTACCTTCCCCATGACTATCCCAGCCTCTCTTAAAGCTGCCCACTGTCTTCAACGAAATTACCTCTTCCGACAGCGCATTCCAAGTGTCCACCACCCTCTCTGTGAAGAAGTGCTTCCTGACCTCCCTCTTAAACCTCCCACCTTCCAGCTTAAGACTGTGCCCCCTCATGTTATGGTCGCCACTCATCTTAAAGAGACTCTCCTTATCAACCTTATTTTGCTTCTAAAGTACTTGAAGGTCCCAGTCATGTCTCTCTCTCTCTCTCTCTCTCTCTCTTTCCTGTCTTCCAGGGAGTACATTTTCAGTGCCCCCATTCTCTCCTCAGATGCCTTACCCTGCTGACCAAGGTTGTATGTGATAACGGTGATCGTGGAACGGTGATTGCCATTAGGGCAAATGAACATCGGCAAAAATCAGTTTTACAGATGTAGAATTGTGGCACAAATTGAAAGGGCGCTGAAAAGATAGTTTTTTTTTGTTTTTTTTTTGCAGGGGGCTGCACCCCCAGCACCACCCTACTAAAGGATTATCAACTCCAGGGGGGTACATGTCAAGGGGGGTGGAGGGTGAAAGCAAAAAAAAAAACATTTACACAGACCAGCGCAAAACTCCTGACACACCCAGCACATAATGGGATACAATGTGTATGAAAACCACTATATAAATGCTGATTCTTCTTCTTATTATTATTTCCCATGGAAAAAGAAGACAAGACAAGCATATATTGAGTTTCGAGAAAGTATGAACTCTAACATAGGCCTTCACAAGAGCTTTGCTACAAAACAGTGGTGGCTCTAGGGGGTGGTGAAGGGTGTGACTGCAACCCCCCCCCCCACATAGTAACATGCTTGCTGCTGCTGCTGCATCTCACTTTGTTGCAGAAGTCTGATTTATTGACTGTACAAATGTTTCCATATAAACTATGGAATACATTTGTAGGTTCTGTCAAAAACATACTAGAAAAGAATAATAGAGAATATAGAGGTTTAATAAAAATTTTAAGAAGTGCGTATTAAGCATGCACACCACCCCAACTCCCCCATTGTAGCACCCTGGATACACCATAATCACTAGACCACCAGGTTATTCAAGATTTCTACTGCACTATGGTTTGCCACAGAGAAAGTCGGTTGAATTAAAACACATTTTCAGCGTGTTAAAGTAAACAAAATGAATAGAACCATAGCCTAACATGTGCATTATACAAAATAATGCACATAGTTTTGACCATTTGGGTGAAACAATTCTATACAAAGGGGAAAAAAGAACTAGTTAGCACTGTAGAGAGCCATATATATCTCTCTGACTTTGGCTCAAATTATGTCATCACATAACACATTTGGCGGCCATTTTAGGAAGCAGGTAAGACAGTTTTTTTGGAACTGGAAGGCTGATTTTACAATTGTCAAATGCTCTGCAACAACATTTAGATAAATTATGTAAATGCAGTTTTAGCATTAATGAATACAGCAGCCTTTCCTTTAGTCACCTACGGAGTCAGATTTTTGAATGGTTTGTTGTCAAAATGTTGTTTAGGTATCCTTTAATATCCACACACAGCCTTGGACAATTGCATGAACTGGTTTTATCGGAAGGGGAATGTCGGCCAGGACAACAGGGTCAGGTAGTGATCAAGATGCTGGCAGCCTCACATCTTATTTCTCATAGTAATCTGCTCATATTTCTCTCCTTCTATCTTTCCCCTTCCCTGAATATAGCAGTACGTTGCAAGAGTGGCCTTTTCAGTCCCCCTCTGGTATTCATTCTTCACTATTCCTCCTCACACTGAAAACTGGTGAGTTCATCACCCTTCTGCATCATGAATGCAAGCAGTTTTATTTTGATATATTAAATATAAACATATCTTTCCAGTAAGTCAGACTCATAGCAGCAGGGAACAAGGGGAATGATGGGCTTTCTTATCCTTAAAAGATCTAGACTACCTTTGATTACGCACTATTAAATGATAGGTATGCATGTCATTATGCATGTCATATAATAGTGCCTAATCATAGGTGGCTTAGATCTTATATGGGTAGAAAAGCCTATTTTTCCACTTATGCCATGCTGCTATCAGCCTGGCTTACCAGAAGATCATGTTTATTATTAATATGTAAATATAACACGGGAGACTGTACTGAACACATTCATGATGTGGAAGGGTAGTGAACGCACCGGTTTCTGGTGTGGGGAGCAGGTGAGAAGAATGAATGCCAGAGAGGGACTGAAGAGGCCATTCCAGCAGGGTACAGCTATATTTATGTTAGTTGAAGACATGAAGGAGGACGCTGAGCAGATCACTGTGAGATCTGATATGTGGGCCTGCCAGCATCGTGATCACTACCTGACTGTGAATAAGAGTATCCAGTGATGACAAAAACTCAGAGTGGCAGGGCTGCATCTAAACTGTTACTTGAATTCAGTGTAGGGAAATTACCCTCTGGTTGGGGGGAGGGGTTGACGTTGGTTAGGACAATATTGAGGGAGTTGTGTATAGCTCATTCAAGATTTGGAAGGGTGGTAGCCAGCCAACTCGCATTGTGGAGCAGAGCACCGAAAAGTACTGGAGAAGAATTGCTGGGAACTGTCCTGTGGCGTTCTTCAGATCTCAGGTAAGGGAGTAGACTGACACTGGAAGTCGGGTGGATTCGCTCAATGTATTAGTATGCCTCTCCTGCTAATAATATTGTGATCCATTGTAAGTGCAGCCCTTATGAGGGCATGAACAGCAGTTTTTCTGGTGGGTCATGATGCTTATTGCTTGGCCCTCCAGGAAGACCTAGTTGTTGGTTAACGAGGTGGGAAAAAAACACAACAGGGAACAGTACATACTACCTTCACTGTGCAGAAGGGTAGTGATCCACTCAATGTTTACTCTGGGCGCAGAAGTCAGACATTGAGAATGTGGACTGGAGAGTGATTTGGGAGGCATTTTTAACAATGCCAGCTGAAGATGCATATCAGTATAGATGTGCACAACTCTCTTAGGTACAAGATTACAATCTGAGGTGTGATAATTCTCTTCATGAGACCGCAAGCTCATGTGTGGCCCCAGGCAGTACTAATGACAGGATATGGATGGTGGGGCATTCAATAGAAGACCGGCTAGGTGCAGGGGGTTCACATGGAGGAGGAAAGTCTTATTTGTGGATTAACAAGAGAGCAGGAACTGAACAAGACTGGTACTTTGCTGTGTGACC
Source organism: Neoceratodus forsteri (assembly GCA_016271365.2). Taxonomy (NCBI): domain Eukaryota; kingdom Metazoa; phylum Chordata; order Ceratodontiformes; family Ceratodontidae; genus Neoceratodus; species Neoceratodus forsteri. Next base: position 560,389,635 of record CM028129.1, on the reverse strand, counting down.
CTAAGTAACTCATTAAACTTCCTTGTACTCCCAGGCCACACCTGTAAACAAACATTCAGCTTAGTGTGTCTCTCATGGTTAACAAAAAACAAAATTCAGTGCATCATACAGTATAACCACTAGATCATCAGGTATTTGAAGTGCTGTACTGTAATGCATTTTGCCAAAGAAAAAGTCAGCTGGATTACAAAACATTTTCCGCAAGTTAAAGTAAACAAAATGAACAAAATCATAGCTTAACATATGTACTGATCAAAATAATCCACAAGTTAATACATAGTGTTGATCATTCAGGTACAACAATTCAAAACAAAGAGGGAAAGAAGAACTAGTTAGCACTATAGAAATATGAGTGGATCTCTGTCTGTGACTCCAATGATGTCATCATGACTCATCACTTAACACACTTGGCAGACATCTTAGGGAGAAACCAAGGCTGTTTTTTGAAAGTGAAAGGCTGTTGTTTACATTTTTCCAAAGCTATGAAACTGCATTTATGTTATATACATAAATGCAGTTTTAGCATAGATGTAAACAGCAGCCATGCAGCCAGATTTTGGAGTTTGCAGTTTTAAAAAACTGCTTGAACAATTTAGGTACCCTTTAAAATTAGTTTGCAAACAGCTGAAATTATATATTCTGTGGGTGAGCTGAGACAGGAAGAGAGGACCATAAATGAGACCGATAGCATACAAATGTTAAAAAAAGAAAGAAAGAACATAGCTAAGACACAGAAATGGAATTTGGGGCAAGCAGGCAGGAAAATGCACCTAGGGCTGCAAAGAGAGACAGGATCAGCAAAACAAGATGGGCCTTTGCAAAAATTACTCTAAAATGCAGTAGGACGTACCACATAAAACAACTAGAGTGCGGTAGACTTTAATTGTGAAGCTGTTTAGGAGTACATCAAACAATCCACAGTTAAAATGACTCTTAAAAGATCCTTGCTGAAATCGATGCCATTACTGTCTTCAACTATATGCATTATAGCAGTGATAGGTTCATAATCTGCATCCGGGTGGGGGAGGAGGCGCCTCTGCTGACTGTGCTGCCCCCGCTGGTCCCCACCAGAAAAACGCCAGCAGCCAACTGCTGCACGGAGAGGAGCAGCCATCGGGAGAACTGGACTGAGCCTGCTATATGGGATGGGAGGGCACGGGGCACTACCGAACCAGGAGTTTCACCGCAGGGTGTAATTGGATGCATGGTGCTGAGATGGGGAATGGAGGGTGTGGGGCGGACAGCACACAGAGGGAGGGAGGGGGAGGGAAGGTTTAACTGGACACTGGCAGGGGTGTAGCCAGGAATTTTAAAGTCTTACCCAAAACTAACTGCTGGCAGAATTGCCCCCAAGTTATGTAAACATAAACCAAAATATGCGGTGCCACACCATACAAACAATAAGCCCGCCCCCCATTTCAGCCAAACATGCATTAAGCCAATAATCCCAGTAGATGCATATTTTATAGATTTACAACATAACATTTTATCCTAACACACACAGAAGTTGACTGGCTTTTAGTTTCAGTGTTTAGGAAACATTATGATAAGCCTCTGTAACACATCAAGGTAGCCAGCCTGAAAGAGGTCCATTCACACCAGCACTGTCATGTATGCATACTAATCATTAGGGAGGCAGTATAGCACAGTGGTTTAAGGCTCTGAGTTGCAAATCTGAAGACCTGGGTTTGAATCCCACAGCCCCCACTTGCATACTGTGTGACCCTGAGTAAGTCACTTAACTGCCCTGTGCTTCCAGGTTGCACCTGTAAGCAAGCTTTCAGCTTAGTGTGCCACTCCTGGTTAAACAATTGAAACAAACAAACAAAAAATCAGGTATGAAGTTAGTGATAGATAGGAAGTTGTTCACATCGTTACCAGTGGATGCAATTCAACATCATCTGTAAAACCTACTGTAGGTCACACGTTATAATTACCAACAAATAAGCAAAACTTCATATTTTCTCATTTAAAAGCAACCCCTTCAAACAACCTGAAGGACACATTCCAACTATTTAATTTTATTAGAAAGTTGTTTCTAAACTGAGCTGCCTCTCATTTTCATGTGACGTTTTTAGATTGAATATGTTAAAGAGCTGTTGACATCTCAAATAAATTGTTCAAAAACTTAACATTTAGGTACAATTCAGCTTGCATTCCAGAAATTTTCTATAAATTTCTCATCCCAGTTGTTGATTACTGAGGAAATTTGCATGAATATGTGATTTTTATCCCTTAGAGCTCTATCCCTTAGAGCTCATCTGCCTCTACAACTTACTCCCCACCTCAAGTCATAATCCTGTGTTGTGACATCACAGTCTGTTGCCATGGAAATGACTGTGATGTCACAAGGGATTCATTATTACCTCAGGTAGAGAGAAGGCAACAAGAACAGTTGAAATCTTCAAGAGCAAAGATCCTGTTTTCATACAAATTATCTTAGTAATAAATAATGGGGGAGGAGAAATATGAACTAATGTGAAATACATGCTGAACTTTGTCTACGTATTATATTTTGTTAAAGTTCTCCTGGAGGTGTCAGCTGCTCTTTAAGCTTTGCAGCATAGATCAGAGGTTAGAGTAATGAGCTGTGAATGAGCTTGGTACATCCAGCAGATCTGGGTTTATTTATTTATTTATTTTATTTATGTTTTTGGTAACCAGGTAAGTGCACTGATCCAGTGGACCATTTTCAGTCATGACCCGGGCCACAAGGTGGCAATACAGGGAAATCACAGTCGGCACAAATTACGTTTCAGTACACAGTCAAACAACATTTTAAAAATAGTGAGAACAGTCATTTATACATGATATATACAGCCATGGGGGTGACATTTGACAGAGAAAATAGCCAGGGATAAGAGGAAAACAGTTTAAGCGTCAGCACAGATTAGTTAACAATTGCACAACTAGACAAGGACCAGTATGACAAACTGTCAGACTGCCTTTAAGCTAGTCTAGATAGACACTCATGTCCTGTCAGATTACTGGAGCAGGCCGAGTTGGGTGAGCATGTCAGGTAGGCTGCATGATTCATCCTGAGAGTCAAGCATGCTGTCGGCGCTCAGGGAAGAAGGGGGCAGTGGCTACAGAGATGGAAGATTTAAGGTGGTTTACAGGTATCCGAGCCTCCCAGTGAGCATTTGCAGGTGGAATTTTCCATTAGCCAGGCTTTAAGGTTAGATTGAAAAGATGCATGGGATGGAGCTGCACGAATGGAAGTGGGAAAGCTATTCCAAAGGGAGGGGGCACCTGCAGAGAAAGCTTTACTGCCCATCACCATGGAGATATGAGGAACTTCAAGGGTGGGAGTGGTGGCAGCCCTCAGGGCTCTAGGGTCTAGTGGCTGCTCTAGGTATGAGTAGGGGGGCATTGGGAGATATCTGGTTACTTCGGAGAGCACTATCCACCAGGCAGCCAGTAGCATAGTCAAGGTGTGCCTGGAGAGGGAGCCATCCTAGGGACTGGTAGAGCATATCATGGTGGGTTAAGGAGGGGGCTTTGAGAAAAAAGCGACATATAGCATTATATGCCATGTTTATGCAGGAGTGTTGCTTTATGAACGTGAGGGAGTAGATGGGGGAGCAGTAGTCCAGGAGAGGGAGTAGGTTGCCTTGCACAATGGCGAGTCGAGCTTCTGGTGAAAGCAGGTGAATTGCATGGAAAGCCGCGCCTAGCTTCTGATTGATCTTTTTTATGGTCAGGGTTGTGTGATCATTAAATGTGAGGGAGGGGCGAGGGTGACACCGAGGTATTTAAAAGAGGTGACCTGCTCGAGTGGGGGGCCTGCAGGTGTACATACGGTGAGGGCGATGTTACATCTCGTGGTCTTGTTTAGGAAGTGCTTATATCCAAAGAACATGGCCTTCATCTTTTCCCCATTGACTAGGAGTTTTCTGGATGAGAACCAGCTTTCAGCCACCCGGTAGTTGTCAGTGAAGGTGGAGAAGATTGTTTCCAAGGATTTATCGCTGTGGTACAGGACTACGTCATCTGCGTAGAGGAGCGCATCGCAGTTTAGACACTCCACTGGTAGTGCATTGATAAATATGGAGAAGAGAAGGGGGCCGAGAATTGATCCTTGGGGAACTCTGGTACTTGTAGGAAGGGAAATTGAGGCAACTTTGCCTATGCACACGGATTGGGACCTGTTTGTGAGGTAGCCATGGAACCAGGCTGCAGGTTCAGGGGCACAGCCAAGTAGTCGAAGTGTGGAGAGAAGGAGGTGGTGGTCTACAAGGTTGAATGCCTTTGACAGGTCGATGAAGTCTGTACCCATAGCCTTTCCCATGTCCATGTTTTTGAGGATATAGTTTGAGAAAACTGCTAGGGCAGAGGAGGCGCTATGATGCTTATGGAAACCATGCTGGATGGGGCACAGGAGGTTGAACTTGTTGAGGTGTTTGGATAGTTGAGTGTGGACAACCTTCTCAAGCAGTTTGCTGAGATATGGAAGCAGGGAAATGGGTCTATAGTTTACTGGGGATAGGGGGTCTCCTGCCTTGAAAATGAGGATAACATTAGCATGTTTCCAGGTGTCCGGCGCTGTTGATGTGGACAGCGCAAGGTTAAAAATGTATGTTAGTGGTCTGACTAGGGCTGGGGAGATGATCCTCAGGAAAGCAGGCTAGAACCTATCACTTCCAGGGCTGCCCCTAGGAGGGAGGGTTTTCAGTAGTTTTTTGATGGTAGTCGTACCAATAGCTCTGAAATAGAAAGGGGGGGGTAGAGGCACCAGGGTATAGAGGAGTGGGGGGCTACCATTGCTGTTTTGGTTGGAGGGAGGGTGTGGCAGAAGCTTGCTAAGGTATGGAGTTATGTCGGTAAACATAGCGTTGAAAAGGTTTGCGATGCCCTCGGGGTCAGCAATTGTGCCTGATGGGGATGTGAGTTGTGTTACTTGCTTACAGGAATTAGAGTTTAGGATGGACGTGTTTTGTTGAAGGTTGTTAAAGTATCTCCTTTTGAGTGGCTTTGTCATCTGCTTACAGGTGTTACATAGTTGCCTATAGGCGCTCCATAGATGGAGGGTAGAGATGCTTTGAAAGCTTTCCAACTGGAATCCCTGTCCTTCATTAGCCACTTGTTTGATTAGCTAATAGTTTGATTCCCACAACCTCCACTTGCATACTGTGTGACTCTGAACAAGTCACTTAACCTCTCCAGAGCTCCCAGGTCACCCCTGAAAACAGGAACTTGTGCCTAGTGTGCCTTACCTGGTTACCAAAAGAATAAAATAAAATAATAAGCTTTTCAGGTTACTGCATTTGCTTATTAAAGTGACCTTCCTGTGTATCAAGACACTATGCATAACCACAACTACAAATAAATTTAAAATTAAAAAAACATTTGTCAATGCCGAATGTTTGCTTGCTGCTATTAGCATTGGAAGTGCAGGAGTTAGACAGAGGCAGAATAGGAATGGCAGTGAAGTATTGAAGTGGCACCAACCCCACCCCACCCTGCAGAGATGGACAGGCATTAGTGTGTGCCTTTGGGTCGTCGCCCATAATGCTCACACCATTTCACCTCACTCTACCCTGCAGACACTGATAAGTGTTGAAGTGTGCCTTGGGATGTTCGGCTTTACAGTCACCCCATTCCATAAGGAAATATGCTGAAATGGGTGCAGTATAGGAGAATGGGGTGAACTTTGGTGCTGAAGCGTTCAAGACACACCTCGATGCCTGTCACTGGCTGCAGGGTGGGGTTGGAATGGCGTGAGTATTATTGTCGACAATCCCAAGTCACAACCCTGATGCCTGCGGTCCCTACAGGGCAGGGTGTTATGGTCAGAAACCTTAATGCCCTGGGCATTTCTGGTATTTTCACTCCAAGTTTTCAACATGGGTTTTTTGTGACCCCCACCATATGAACAGTGACACTATCAGTTCGTGAGCCGGAAGGTGATTTTGCACAGTGACTGTGCCATTTGGCGCCACGGGTGCGAAAACACATTTTGAACAGGATGAAAAAAATGACAGCTGTACTATTCACGAGGAGGTGAAAAAAATGGTAATGATGAAAATCTGAAGTGAAAATATAAACAAATTTGTGAAGTCATGAGCATGTGTAGAAACTGCACAACACACACCCGTAATGCAATTATTTTGGGGAATTTTTACACCAGATTTTCAACATAGGCATTTTGGGACCTCTGCTCAGAACAGTGACACCCTGATTTTCTTAATCTGTTCCGAACATTGATTTCGCACAACGACCGCTCCCATTGTGCGCCAGATGTGTAAAACCACATTTTGGGCAGGATGTGAAACATGACGGCAGTACTGTTCATAAGGAGGTGTGCAAAAATGGCAATGTTGAAAATCTGGACTGAAAATATTTAAAATTCTAGACGTTACAAGTGTACGTGGAAACTGCGCAACACACGCCCATAACATAGTCATTTTGTGAAATTATGTCACCACATTTTCAACATAGGCATTCTGGGACCTCTGCTCATGAACAGTGTCACTGTAATTTTCTTAATCTGTCCTGACCATTGATGTCCCACTGCGACCGTGCCATTGTGCACCAGATGTGCAAAAACTCATTTTGGACAAGATGTGAAAAATGACAGCTATACTGTTCATAAGGAGGTATGAAGAAATGGTAATGTTGAAAATCTGGAGTGAAAATATTAAAAATTCTCAAAGTTAAGAGTGTGCATGGAAACTGCACAATGCATGCTCGTAACACAGTCAATTTTGGGAATTTGTCCACCAAATTTGCAACATAGGCTTTTTGAGAGCTCACCTCATGAACAGTGACACTGTCATTTCCTTAATCGATCCTGAAAGGTGATTTTGTGCAGTGACCATGAAATCACCTTTTGGGACCAAATAATGACATGACAGTGACTGAATTCATGAGGTGGGGTCCCAAGAACCCCATGTTGAAAATTTGGTGCTAAAAGTCACAAAATAACCGAGCTATCCGCCTTAAATTGAGAAAACCCCATTTATGCCATTATACAGCTTACCGGCATTTCTTCAGTTCGCAGTCGGCTTTGAGGGGTGCAGGCGTGTTTCAGCTTCCGATCAAGATCGCCGATCAAGCTCCGGAGGTAAGTATGTGGTGAGGTGGAGGTGGGGTGCGCAGAGGTTGGGTGCGGGTTGGGGGAGGGGACCACTGTAGACAATGAGGGACCATTTTTTCTTCTACAGGTAAAAAAATTAAAAACATGTCGCTGGAAGGTTTTCTTAATTACAGAGAGATTTGGCACACTGGGGTGGGCTCCCAGCGTGCCACCTGGGTGTTTTTTTTGGGGGGGACTGGAGCCAACAGGGATTGGGCACCAAGTCGGCGAAAAAGAAAACTTGACCAGCCGGAAGGTGAGCCGAGGAAGAAGGGAGCGGGGAGGACAGCAGCAGAGGGAGGAAGCGGGATGGATTTCTTTTGTTGCTGAAGGGTGAGTCAAGGAATGAGGGAGCGGGGAGGACAGCATTAGAGGAAGGAAGCAGGAGAGATTTCTTTGCAGCTGGAGGGTGAGCTGGGGAACGAGGAAGCAGGGAGGACAGCAGCAGAGGGAGGAAGTGGGAGGGATTTCATTGGCAGCGATGTGCAGGAAGGCCGGAGAAATTGCTTGACATCAATATGCTAAATACACACACGTTACCACCACTGATTGCAGTGGTGGTTTTCTTTGAACTGAAGACCACTGCAGCCGAACTGCTGTCAGAGACAGCACATGCATCCATTGGTGCAGTATGGTCATGCCTGCTAAACAGAGCACTGCATTGGACAGGAGGGTCACACACCTCCAAAAAGTCGTATGGTCACAATATGTTTCTTGTGCATACACACCAGCTGACATAAAAACTACTCGGGACATAATGCTCTTAAATTTCTTTATGGAACTACCAGTCATACATTGTTACATGTAGGAGAAAGGATGCATAAAAATGATGCAAAATAACACATTGAAGTCAACTCTGAGATGCCTGCTATAGTAATAGCCACATTGTTGCTCAACTTTAACTTCAAAGTTTGCAAGGAGTCTGCATTCCTGGAGTTCTGCATACACTTCCTTGTACTACAGTGACTTGCTTAGATTTTAAGCAGCTTGGCAACAACAACAAAAAAAAACACTACCCGGTCTATTCTATGTATTAGAAATGCAACTTTATCGGACTACAGCTTAACCATCAGGTATAAGATAAACATACAAAGACTTGATTCTAAGAAGTCAGATGGCATAATTGTTCAGTGTTTATAAGTTACACATTTTTGAGCAACCATACATTGGAGGACCAAATCTGAGTTCCTGATGCCAGGAGAACAGGCTGTACTGAATTGTTGTAAAGATAAAGGGATTTGAAAAGAGCTTCCCCGCCCCTTGCAAAATCTACCATTGTTGTAGGAGGAACAACGGGGACTGTGAGTGACTGTAAGGTTGTGAGTGTGAAAAGGGACTTGGCAGGATGTGTGTGTGGTCAGAGATTGGGGTCTCCATCCTAAAGCCCCTTTCTCAGCTTGCCATAATAAAAAAACTCAAGGGTGAGCCATGGTGCGGTTACAGGGCTCATTCCACTCTTCACAACAGAAAAAAAAAACACTTATTAATCACTACTGACCAGAAAATCCTTTTCTGACATGAGAAAGGGAAGGAGGGAGAGGGAGTTGGAGGAAAAGAGCAAGAATGTGAAAACTTGAACCTGCACTCCAGATGCAAGAGTTATCATAAAATACGTGTACCACTAGCTAGAGTTTATGACATAGCCAACTTCAAAACGAGGCAGAAAGTATTTTATTTATTTAGGGATTTGGATCACACTTTTGAGCTCAGAGCTCATTTACAAAGGTTCCATGTCAAACAGTGACAATGACAACAATAACAAACAGTTTATATACAATACTTGAATAGTAGGTAGCTAGTATACAATAAGGTTACAATGTCATTCATAGTACCATTGGTGATAATACAGCATCAAGAGCATTTAACTAGGGTAAAGGACAGTGTTTACATGTAGCGAAGGAGGCAAAGAGGTGTGACACCTAGTGTGAGAGTCCGAGAAAGAGTCAAGGTGAGGGGGAGGAGAGAGGGAGAGAGAGTGGGCAGCCAAAAGAAGTGGCTTTGTCTAGGAGGTTGAGAGATAGTGGTAGTAGATTGGTTTTAAGGTTGATCCAGTGGGGGAAAAGGCACAGGGGGAGAGGAAGACAGAGGGATAGGGCAAGGGGGAAGAGTGGGGGTAAAATGAAGGAGAAAGAGAGTGTGGGTGAGTGGGCATTATGGGTGTTAGGAGTCCTAATGGAAGTCACAAACTGTCCTAGTAAGAAGGTGTTGCCTTAGGCCATTTTTGAATTGCGAGATGCATTGGGAGTTTAGAATGTGCACTGGGATTTCATTGAGCCATTGGGGGCCCTACAGCTGAAAGCACGCTGTCCCTGCACAGTTAGATGGAAAGGTGTTGCTGTGAAGGAAAGGTGTTGATAGGGCCCCCCTCATCCTGCCTCTGGTGGTATAGCTGGTAGCACTTGGTGTTAGGATGCTAGAAATGCATGGGGGGGGGGGTTTACCCATTAGTGCCTTTTTTCCAAGGAGACGTTGTTTAGAATATAATCCTATTCTTTAGTGGCAGCCAACTGGTCTCCTCGTATAAGGAGCAGGTGTGGGTATTTCGATCTGCAGCCATTGTGAGCCTACATGCCTTGTTGAGTGCAATGTGAATCCTTTTTAGTACAGTGTCTGCTGCTGTGCCGTAGACCAACAGTCCATAGTCAACGGTAGAAAGGATGGAACTGGAGACTGAGAGATGGAGGGCCTCTGGAGTGAGATACTTTTTAAACTTATAGAGTACACCCAGCTTGGTGTTCACTGCCTTTACTACTGTGTCAATGTGTTGGGTGAAGGTGAGGGAGTTATCAATGGTGACCCCCAGATACTTGAAGGAGTGAACTTGTTCTAGCAGCTCATTGACTTTATTGGAGATGGTGAGGGGAGGGAGCTTCTTTTTGTGCTGTGAGATGACTGTGAGCATCACCTTAGTCTTTTTGTAGTTTAATAGAAGTTTATGGCTACAGAACCAGTCTTCCTACTTGTAGATGGATGCCTGCAGCTCAGAGTGGAGGGTGACTATTGATGAACTGCTGGTGTGAAGTACAGCGCTGTCTGTGTAAAGTATCAGTTTAGTATCACAGGCTTCAGGAAGATTATTTAGGAAGAGGCTGAATAGTAAGGGCCCTAGTATTGACCCCCTGTGGGACCCCTAAAGATACCTCATTGGAGCTAGATACTGTGTGCCCAATTTTTACATGTTGGCTTCTGTGTGCTAGGTAGTTCTTGAACCAGCAGACAGCAGTGGTTGCGACCCCCAGGTTCTGTAGTTGAGTTAGGAGGAGAGAGTGATTGACAGTGTTGAAGGCTTTGGCAAGGTCTATGAAGACTGACCCCACCAGTTTTCCTTCATCTAGTGCCTTGTATGAATAGTCAGTGTAGTCCAGCAAGGCAGTGGTGGTACTATGATTCTACCTGAAGCCGTGTTGGTTGAGACATAACAGGTTGTATTTGTTGAGGTAGTCCGTGAGTTGGGTGGCCACAATCTTTTCCAGGGCTTTAGATAAGGGAGAGAGGATGGATATTGGCCTATAATTGGTGGTGCAAAGTAGTGGTCATAGAGTCTGGAATCCTCCTTTTTTTCCCTCCACTCTGCTCACCTCACCTCATCCTCCATCTCTCCAACTTCTGTACCATGCCTTCTTGTTCCAACCTTGGCCACTGTTCTGCATAGTTCGGGCTCCCAAAAGTTGTTGGCTCTTGGCTAATTAATTTGTCGACTCTGTCTGCCTCTCACTGGTCATGCCAATCTCTGCCCTACTCACTTTACTGGGTCCGCATGCACTAGTCATAACGCTTGACTTGAGTTGAACAGACCTTCCTGCGGAATCCCACTCCCACCACAGAACTGAAGAAGGGGGCTGGAAAGGGGCAGCAATTTGAACCTCCCGCTGACTGACTTACTAGACACACAAAGCAGCCAATCAGCAGCAGAGGCTTGACTGCCCCTTTCCTATACATCAATTGGACTAAGAGAGGAGAGTACCGGTGCGGATCATGGAGACTGATGCATAGCATGTCCCCCCACCCACCCACTATCAGAGTCAAACAACTCACTGGCATGCCTCACTGTGCCTGGAGTGCCCTGCACTGCACTGGACATAAATGTATCATAAAATTCCAATCCTACAAACAAGAAGACACAACAGTAAAATCAGCAGCCCAGTTTGTTGCACCTGGAGTTTTTACTGTATGCTCAGTTGTACTGAGCATATGTCTGCTGACGGCCCTGGACACTGAAACGGGGAACAGAGGGTATGGGGTGGACAGCACACAGTGGGAGGGAGTGGGAGGGCTTAATTGAAGGTCGGCTCAGTGGGGGAATGGAGGGTGTGGGGTCTGGACAGCATGCAGTGGGAGAGAGCGGGAGGGCTTAATTGACAGCACTATACAAATGAAAGAAATGAAGTGTTCTCACTGGAGTGCTTTCTTTCAACTAGAGAATGACTTCCAGTTGTGAAACTCTGACTAGCGTCACAGTCTGGTTGCATGCTCATTGGTCTGTTATGGATGAGCCCACTGTAGATTGCTCTACATTGGTCTCGTCCGACATACCTCCTAAATGTTGTTCTACGGCAAGATGTTTCTTGCACATGTGCAAGGAAACATAAAAAGGGGGGCTGCATGGGATTTTATTTAAGAGAAGCACATACACATTTTCTTAACTTGTTATAAATAAATGTATTGTAAATCATACAAGTTATATTATATATTGTAGGAGTACTGAGTTATATGGTCTTGGTTATGAGGGTCTCCTTTTGGATCCCTAGGGTACCACAACTGCTTGTCTTTGGGTTGCAGATCTCTCACCCTAAGACTGAGTGTGTGAGGAGACACCCTTTTAAACTTCAGAATGCTCCTCAGTGTTCCTATAAATGTATAAAATTAAATTAAAAAAACACAAGTGTAACAGGCAGGCAGTGTCATCTTAGAACTTTTGTGTCATCATAAACCACTTGAGTTACACTTGGCATATGACATGTAAGTAAGTATGTTAAGTCCTTAAATTTGTTAGGCACCCTATTTCACAGGCTCAGGGTGCCTTGCACAGAATCCACAAAATATATACAACCTTATATGATTTTCCTAACTAATCTAAAATTATGTAGAGCAAAACCCAGTGATTCTTAACTGAAATATTTAAAACATAGAGCATTTCATTCACATCTTGGTAATGCTGTGTAATTTTGTTGTTGAAAGTTTAATCACATCAGCTACAAGCCATTACAATATTAACAAGTATACATACATACAAGAATTAACAATAAACAAGCATTTGTCAATGCCAAATGTTGGCTTGCGGCATTGGCGTTGGTAGTGCAGGAGTTAGAGAAATGTATAATAGCAGCGGCAGTAAAGTATTGAAGTAACGCCAACCCCACCCCCACCCTTCAGAGACTGAAAGGCACTCTGGGTGTGCCTTTGGGCCATCGGCCATAACACTTATGCCATTCCGCCTCACCCCACCCTGTAGACACCAACAGGTATCGTGGTGTGCTTTGGGGTCTTCGGCCCTTACGCTCACCCCATTCCATAAGGAAATAAGCTGAGATGGGTTCAGTACAGGCGAATGGGGTGAACTTTAGGGATGAAGACCCCAAGGCACACCTCGATGTCTATCAATGGCTGCAGGGTGGGGGTGGAATGTCATGACCATTACGGCTGAAGAACCCAAGTCACACCCCCGACATCTGTCAGTCTCTACAGGGTGGGGGCTCCATGGTTGGAAACCCTAATACCCTGGGCATTTGTTGGTATTTTCACTTCAAATTTTCAACATGGGCGTTTTGGGACCCCACCTAATGAACAGTGGCACTATCATTTCATTACTCAATCCTGAAAGGTGATTTCGTACAGCGACTGCACCATTTGGCACCACAGATGCGGAAACACACTTTTGGCAGGATGTGAAAAATTACAGCTGTGCTGTTCACGAGGAGGTGTGAAAAATGGTACTGTTGAAAATCTGGAGTGAAAATATGAAAAATTGGTGAAGTTAAGAGCGTGCATAGAAACTGTGCAATGCATGCCCATAACGCAATCATTTTTTGGAATTTTTCCACCAAATTTTCAACATGGCCATTTTGGGATCTCCCCTAAGGAACAGTGAAACTATGATTGTGTTAATCTGCCCCAAAAGTTGATTTCCCACAGCGACCGTGCCATTCTGCACCACAGGTGTGAATACACATTTTGGACAGGATGTGAAAAATGACAGCTATACTGTTCATGAGGAGGTGTAAAGAAATGGCAATGTTGAAAATCTGGAGTGAAAATTTTACAAATTGCGAAATTACGTGTATACGTACATAATGCACAATGCACGCCCGTAACGCAGTCATTTTTTGGAATTTCTTCACCAAATTTTCAACATGGGCTTTTTGGGACCCCATCTCATGAACAGTGGTACTGTCATTTTACATTGTCCCAAAAGGTCATTCCACAGTGATGGTGAAATGACCTTTCGGGTCCGAGAAATGAAATGAAATGACAGTGACATGTTCACAAGGTGGGGTCTCAAGAACCCCATGTTGAAAATTTGGGGCCAGAATTCCTAAAAATGGCTGTGATATCAACCTAGGTTGAAACCTCCCATTGACTCCCATTATACAGCGCTCCGGATTCCTCACTTTGCAGTTCGGCTTTGAAGAATGCAGATGCATCCTGGTCCAGAGAAGATAATAGCTTCTGACCTCCGGAGGTAAATATGGGGTGAGGGGGGTGCAGGAAGGTGGGTGCTCAGAGGGAGATTTGGGATGTGGGAGGGGATGAGGGACACAACGATGGACCATTTTCTGTTTACAGGTAAAAAAAAATTAAACATTTCGGGGAACTGCTTTCTTTATTTTATAGGGAAAAAAATTAAAGCCATTTAGGCACACTGGGGTGGGCTCCCAGTGTGCCACCACAGTGTGGAGGGGGAGTGCATGCCGATACGGGCATTGGGCACCCTGATATTGGCAAGTAACACAAACAGGTTTGGGTTGGGGGGGTTGCATCCGACACTGGGAGTGGGCATCCCGGTGTCAGAAACATTAAACCATGATTTCTGCACACTGGGTTGGGCTTCCAGTGTGCCACTTTAATAGGGGGAAGGGGATACATGCCAACACAGGGATTGGGCACCCCATGTCTGCTTTCTCGGGAGTGTGTGGCGGGCGGCTGGAGCCGCCATATTTATTGAAATGTTTCACCAGGAAAGGCACACAAAACAAATGCCTTACTCCCGAAGCAAAGCTCGGCACCAAGTGCTCAGCAGCAGGAGCCGACCGCTTGCTCCTGGAGCAAGGCCCAGGGACAGAGTGCTTGGCTGCAGGAGCTGACAAGGTTGCGGGAGGTGGAGGTGCCACTGCAATGATGAAATTGTTCGTGATTGTAGCGGCACATTTCTTTAAAGTTTTTGACTCTCTTTGAAATTTACTGTCACGGCCAGCATGCTCACTGATTGGCGGCTGAGGAACGCACGCACTAAAGCATCCCCTGCATTGGCCACAATGCTGACACCTCTGAAATGTGCTACTACCACAAGATGTTGCTTGCGCGTGTGCGCAGGCCAACATAAAAAGAGCATATACATAAAAAATAAATACATTGCATGTTCACGTTGCCTAAAAATTCATTGATGATGTACATAGACAAAACCAGCTTACTTGAAACACTTGGCCTGTGTCTCTTCAGACTACATAAAAGACAAGGCAATTAGTGTCAATCTATTTAAAAAAAAACACAAGAGCCACAGCAGGCCTTCCAGCTCAGTATGGTAAGGGAGCAGCAAATAAAGGGAAAAATAAAAGACTCAAGAGGTGGTGTCATAAAAAAATAAAGGGCAACAGGACACTGCAATGAGCTCCTGCTAGTCATGCCCTTCTATAACTACCCATGTCAGACCTTATCTTCTCCACAGGGGGAGATATACTGTACATAAGTTATGCAGGAGTATCTTAAATATCAAAAGACTGCTATACAGGACTGTTCTGACCCAGTTAGTAAACCAAGAACTCAGTCCTATCGACAAAGAGAGAGACTGATAAGTAGCTAAAAAATAGTCTGCCTCCCTATCAAGTCCGTAAATTACCATAAGGACAAAGCCCTGTTTTACCTATTTGTAACAGACACAAAACAGCCACTTACTGGACTCCACAGAGGCCCAAGACACCAGACCTGCCCCAGTAATACTGGTCATGTTGTCCCATTTCTTTACTCTAAAACTCCCTCTAATTAGGGGCCTACAGGTTCTGCATAGGTAGGGAAATGGGCAGACTGGGTGGGCCAAGTGGTCCTTATCTGCCATCAAAGTCTATGTTTCTATAGGAAGCAGAGTAAATATAGTCTCATTCTCCAGACATATAACCATAAATTGCTGTACCTCAGAATCGTCCAGGGTCTTCTTAATTAGTGTGCAGAACTGAAGCTGTTTCACAGTTAAGAGCCTGAGGTTGCCGCCACCCCACTCCACTACCTCTACCTATTCCCCCTTCCTTCTATTCAAGGCCTACTGTGCTGCTTAATGAACCTTCCATCCTCTAATATTAATTATTGTGTATTTTCAGTTTTAGTACAAGCAGCTGCAACAATTGATCGAGACTATGTAAATATTTCCCTTCAGCGTTCTCTATGTTTTGCATCTGTAACGTGTGCTGTGTATATTATTTTCCTGTATGTCTGACGTGGAACCTTTGTAAATGAGCTTGTAGCTCAAAGGTTGTAATCCTAGATTTCAATAAATAAATGAAGGATTCCTGTTCCAAACTGAACAATATCTCCCATAGTACTGATTTTGCTTAAACAAACATTTAGGGATCTTGTCATCTTGAATTAGATCATAGTTAACTTCAATTGAGCAGCAAAGCAACAATACTTCAGAACATATAACCTACAAAGGATATATACTAGATGTTTATACTATAATGGATATATACTAGATATTTATACTATAATAGATATATGCCAGATGAAGCTATTGGAAGAGGACGGGGAAAAAGCAGAACTAAATGGGTACTTTTGCTCGTTATTTACAAAGGAGGGAGACGGCAAGGGGCCCGAGCTAAGGAGGAAGGGAGGGGGCACGGGGTAGGACACAAGTTCCTTCAGTGTGGAGAGGGTACGGGAGAAGCCTGGCAAGCTGAAGGTGGACAAGGCCATGGGACCTGATGGGTTGCATCCAAGAGTGATCTGGGAACGGAGAGAGGAACTGGCTGTCCCATTGTCAAGGCTGTTCAACCTGTCTCTGGATTCCAGTAGAGTGCTGTAGGGCTGGAAGAAGGTGATCATGGTACCAATACACAAGTGGGGGAGCAGAAAGTTGAGGGAAAACTACTGCCTGGTCAGTCTCACAGCAGTGGTGGGGAATGTCATGGAGACACTCATCAGGGAGAGGGTGACGGACTACCTGGAGGAAAATGGGCTGATGGACGACAGACAGCATGGATTCTTAAAAGGGAAATCATGCCAGACCAATTTGATTGAGTTCTTTTATGGGGTGATGCAGGTAATCGACTGGGGGGCAGTGGACATAGCCTACCTGGACTTCAGCAAGGTTTTTGACACCATACACCACAGAAGACTGGTCAACAAACTGGATAGTATGGGGGTAGGGGAATAAATTGTTAGATGGGTACATAACTGGTTGACAGACAGAACCCAGAGAGTGGTAATAAATGGGGTGCACTCCAGGACAGGGAGGGTGATGAGCAGGGTCTCCCAAGGGTCAGTCCTGGGACCGCTCCTTTTCAATATCTAAATTAGCAATATAGCGGTAGGACTGAAGGGAAGGGTGGCCCTCTTTGAAGATGATATTTATTTATTCATTTATTTATTTATTGAAATTTAGGATTACAACCTTTGAGCTACAAGCTCACTTACAAAGGTTCCACGTCAGGCATAACGGATAAGATATACACAGTGCAACACAAGGAATGTGAAAAGACAAAGAAAGCTGTAGGGAAATAAACACAATAACAGGAACAATTATTGCAGCTACTGTACATTACCTAAAAGATAAAGAATTTTGGAAGGTAAGATGTTGATTAACCAGCACAGTAGACCTTGGTTAGAGAAGAGGGGGTAAAGATAGGGGGTGGGGAAAGAATGGCAGTAACCTCAGGCTCGGGTCACTTTGTCGTAGGGGATAAGTGAAGTAGTGGCAGAAAGTGAGGAAAAATGGGTTGTGAGGTGGATTGAGGACCTGATGAAATGGATTGGGGACAGAAGTGGGGGGGGGCAGGGGGAAATGGGAATGAGAGTAGGTGCAATACTGGTTGGGCAGCTGATAAGTGCAAATGATGGGGATAGCAGTAAGTTCAGGTGGAAGCGTACTAAGCCAGAGTGGGGCCCTGTATTCAAAGGAGCTCTGGCCTTGAGAGGTTCGCTGGAAGGGGACCTTGACTGAGAGCTTGTTTTATGCCCTGGTAGTCCTAGTTGGTTCAATTCAGTTCAATATGAAAATCTGTAACAGGGTAGACTCTGCAGAGGGTGTTCAGGGCATGATTCAGGACCTGAGGGCACTGGCGGTGTGGTTGGAGACCTGGCAACTTAAATTCAATATTAAGAAGTGTGCTGTCATGCACCTGGGGTACAGGAATCCGAAGGCAGGATACATACTTGGAGGGGAGGAAGTTAGGGTTACAGAGCAGGAGAGGGATCTGGGTATAGTGGTGACTAATAACCTCAAGGTGGGCAATCAATGTAGCAGGGTGGCAGGAAGAGCTTATGGGATGCTGGCACATATAGACAGGGGACTCACTAGCAGAAGGAGGGAGGTCCTAATGCCTCTGTACCAAGCCATGATAAGGCCACACCTCGAGTATGGAGTCCAGTTCTGGAGGCCATATCTGCCCAAAGACATAGATATGATTGAAAGGGTACAGAGAAGAGTGACAAGGATGATTCAGGGGATGAAGGGCAAACCATACGAGCAGAAGTGTAGGGAATTGGGATACACTGGAGACTAAAAGGGAGAGGGGGAACATGATAGAGACCTTTAAATATGTCAAAGGGATAAACAGAGTGTGTTCAGGATATTTATTTCACAGGAAGGAAGGCACTAAAACAAGAGGGCATGGGTTGAGACTACAGGGAGAAACTACAGAGGCAATGTGAGGGGATGGTTCTTCACTGAAAGGGGGGTGGAGGCATGGAACAAACTTCCAGAGGAGGTTGTGGAGTCTGAAACAGTGTCAGGCTTCAAGAGAGCATGGGACAGACCCATGGGACTACAGGGTGGGGGATGGGGGCTCACGCGGGGGGAGGAATAGTGGGAGGGAAAAGGGGTGGACTAGATGGTCCAGGCGGTCCTTTTCTGCCGTCAAGTTTCAACGATTCTATGATTCTATGATTTAAAAGTCCAAACAGTCCATGTTGCTAAAAAATAACCATGAAGAATCAGAAGGGCACTAGAATCAAAATCATCTAGGAAAGTTTCCTAAGTTATAAAGAATATATTCTGAAGTCTCCCAATAAGTGAGTTCATGACAGGTTGTATATACAGAGAATTCAAAACTCCTCTGAACTGAACTGGTAGATTTTTTCTCTTGCCTTTGAACCCAGAATCACAGAATCACAAGGAAGAAAGTCTCTCACATGTCTGCCGATGGCCCTGCACACCGGGACGGGGAACAGAGGGTGCGGAGCGGACAGCACGCAGTGGAAGGGAGCGGGAGGGTTAAATTGAATGCTGGTGGCTGGAATGGGAATGGAGGGTGTGGGGGGCGGACAGCACGGAGTGGGAAGGAGCGGGAAGGTCAAATTGAATGCCGGGGCTGGGACAGGAATGGAGGGTGCAGGGTGGACAGCATGCAGTGGGAGGGTTAAATTGAATGTCGGGGGCTGGGATGGGAACAGAGGGTGCAGGGCGGACAGCATGCAGTGGGAGGGAGTGGGAGGGTTAGATTAAATGTCGGGGGCTGACTTTCTTTTTTCTCTCATTAGTTTTCATGACTGTCAGCTTGGCTTTTTCATCTTGCTGCCACTCACTGGACTTAATTATAATAATAACATGTTTACAGTCATCATTTTGAGGATGGGAAGGCACATCTACTGAGCATGCAACAAAACAACAGAGCAGACTTTGAGTTCCCCCTAAATGACTGGGATGGGAATGGAGGGTGCGGGGCAGACAGCAAGCAGTGAGAACGGGAGGGTTCAATTGAATGCCAGGGCTGGGATGGGAATGGAGGGTGCAGGGCCTGGACAGCACACAGAGGGAGGGAGCGGGAGGGTTAAATTGAATGCCGTGGGCTGGGACGGGAATGGAGGGTGTGGGGCCTGGACAGCACACAGTGGGAGGGAGCTGGAGGGCTTAATTGACAGCACTGTGCAAATGAAAGAAATGAAGCGCTCTCATTGGAACACTTTATTTCTTTCAACTAAAGAACGGCTTCCAGCTGTGAAACTGTGACTAGTGTCACAGTCTGGTTGCATTCTCATTGGTCTGTCAGGGACGAACCCACTGTATAGTGCTGCGCTTTGGACTTGTCCCTGACACACCTCTCAAATGTCATTCTACTGCAAGATGTTTCTTGTGCATATGCAAGGAAACATAAAAAGGAGGGCTGACCTGGACAAAAAGAATCTGTCTACATCATCTAGGAATGGACTGATAAAGGATAGCTTGTTTTGTATCCCATTTCCCCCAGTTCTCCCACCTTAACAATGCGGGTGTCATGGTTGCACACTTTTCCTGGCAAGGTTGGCAGGTGGGTGGCCATCTTCACTGTAGCCTTCAAAACACCACCCATAATCATCGCACGACATGCTGAGCTTTAAACTGGATTGTAGGAATTACATGTGACCCCTTGTATCCCTCCACTGTATTAGAATGGTGAAGCCCTGCTATAAGGTTCTTAAGCCCGGCATGGCTCTCCCTTGGATCTGGCCCTAGCTTTTTCCCAATCTCATACAAAGTTCAGCATGTGGGGAAGAGTACTGTTTTTTTTATTTATTTACTCTGGATAGCCCTACTGAGCAGCAACATATTGTTTTTTTGAGGGTTGGAATCCTTCTTCTGACTCCAGCACAGTGTGGTCAAACAACTTGACATTCTCACTGAGCTGGCAGAAGGGAGGAACATAATGGACCAATTGTCTTCTTTCAATCAGACAAGTTGTATGTATGCGAGAAGTATGACCTTGCCCGAGTTCTCCCTGTGAACTAGTGACTATGGTGGAACTTGAACCTCCTGGTTCACAGATTAGCGTTCTAATCTCTGAACCATACTGCATTTCTGGTGGAGGGGGTGTGGATTTGAGGCAGCAGCCTACAGACATCCATGTAACATTTAATGTGAGTTACAGATGGCCAACTAGTATTCAAGGGACACTGGATACGCTTAGATATACTCATAAATAACCCTAGATGGTGTTCTTTTGTTAGGGATAATATCAATATATGACATAAAGGAATTCTAGAGGTCAGGGGTAAGGGGAAATAGACTTCTAGGAAAACAAACTGAACTTACAAGCTCAAATGGGCAGACTAGGTGGGCCATAGGCCCTTATCTGCCGACACTGTCTATGTATCTATGTATCTATGTATATATCATCCTATTCTATGTTTTCCTATCTGCCATAGAAACATAGAAGTTGTCAGCAGATAAGGACCCCTTGGCCCACATAGTCTGCCCTATTTTCCCTACCGACTGTGCCACCGCAGACCCTACTCGATCTCCAGTCTTTCAACCCCCTTCCTTATTTCTAACACTCCTTGTGTCAATCCCGTGTATACTTAAATACTGTTATTGTTTTAGCACCCACCACCTCTGCTGGGAGGCTGTTCCAGGCATCCGCCACCCTTTCTGTGAAAAAGTATTTCCTCACATCCCCTCTGAATCTCCTCCCCTCCAGCTTCATAGCGTGACCCCTTGTCCTCAAGCATCTTTTTATATTTAAAATGCTACCCTCCTGTACCTTTTTAACACCTGTGAGGTAGTTGAACCTTTCTATCATGTCCCCTTTCCCTCCTTTCCTCTAGAGAGTACATATTTAATTCCTTGAGTTTTTCCTCATAGGGCTTTTGATGCAGACCAGGCACCATTTTGGTTGCCCTCCTCTTTGCCGCCTCCACCCTATCTATGTCCTTCCAGAACTGGGACTTCCAGAACTGGACACAGTACTCTAGCATCAATTTATACAGGGGTAAGACTACCACCCTCCTTCTGCTGGTGATACCCCTCCCTATGCACCGGCGCATCCTACTAGCTTTCCCCACTGCCTTATCACACTACCTTACAATCTTCAGGTCATCAGAAATGATTACCCCCAGGAACTTTATGGTTGCTAATACCTCCCCACCCAAATGGTTTGTTGCCCCTGGGTTTCTGTGCCCCAAGTACATGATCTTGCACTTTTTTGCATTGAAATCCAGTTGCCGAACCCTTGACCAGTCTTCCAGCTCTTTCAGATTGTCCATCATTTTATCCACACATCCCCGCGGTGTGTCTACTTTGTTGCAGATTTTTGTATCATCTGTGAACAGACATACTTTCCCTTCTAGCCCTCCTGCAATGTCACTAATTAAGACATTGAAGAGGACTGGGCCTAGTACTGACCCCTGTGGTACCTCGCTGGCACCTTGCCTTCTTCAGAGGGAACAACATTTATGTGTTCACAAACAGAGACAATGCACTGGACTGGGGTGCCGGGATACACCTTTTACCACCACCCTCTGACTCCTGTTGCTTAGCCAACTTCTTATCCATTTTACTACTTTTGGACCCACACCTAGGTTGCCCAGCTTGCTTAGCAGTCTTCTTTATGGAATGGTGTTGAAGGCCTTACTGAAATCCAGGTAGGCCACACCCACCGCTACACCCTGATGCACTTCCCTGGTCACCCAGTCAAAGAACTAAGTCAGGTTTGTCTGGCAAGCTCTCCCCCCCCGCCCCCGTAAAACTATGCCACCTTGGATCCTGTACTCCACTAGTCACAAGGTATTCCCCAATCCTTTCCTTCAGTAATGATTCCATTACTTTACACACCACAGAAGTCAGGCTGACAGGTCTATAATTTCCTGCCTCCTCCCTATTACCACTTTTATGAAGTGGGACCACATTTCCCTCCTCCAGTCCCTTGGAACTTCCCCCGTATCTAGTGATAGGTTGAACAAGACTGTCAGAGGTGCAGCCAGCACCTCTTTGAGCTCCTTCAGTATCCTAGGGTGTACCTTCTCAGGCTCCATTGCCTTGTCCACTTTTAGTTGTGCTAGTTCCCTGAGGATTCTGTCCTCTATAAAAGAACTAGTGTCCACCTCCCTCCCTTTAATGCCAGTGTCCCTTATCTGTGGCCTGTTACCTATCCCTTCCTCCATAAATACTGAATGAAAGTATTTGTTCAATATGTCTGCTTTTTTTTGGTCCTCCTTCACACAAGCCCCTCCTTCCCCTTTTAGCCTTATTATCCCTCCTTTGGTCTTCCTCTTTTCTCTTATATACCTAAAGGATGTTTATTCCCCTTTTTTCCTGACTTGGTAATATTCTCCTCCACTTGCACCTTTGTACTCCTAACTGCTTTCCCTGCCTCCCACTGTTTCTCCTGATATCTTTCCCTCTCCTCCTCCTCCTTTTGTGTCGTCTTATACTTTCTAAATGCTAACTTCTTTGCCCTTACTTTCTCCGCTACTTCTTTAGAAAACCATAGTGGTCTCTTTTTTCTCTTGCCCTTGTTAACCTGCTTGACACAGAGGTTTGTTGCCTTCTCGATGCCCTCCTTTATTTTTACCCACTGTTCCTCGACTCCACCCAGCTTCCCTGTCCCTGCTAGGACATCCCTGAGTCATTCTCCCATATTCTTAAAATCATCCCTCCTGAAGTCCAGGACCCTCATTTTAGTGTGGTTTGATTCTGGCCTAATTTTTATATTGAACCACACTATGCGATGATCACTGATCCCCAGGTGGCTATACACAGTCCCCGTTTGTCAGTACCAGGCCCAGAATTGCCCCACCATGAGTTGGTTCCTTAACTAGTTGCCTGAGGAATGTCCCCTGCAGGGAGTTCAGGATGTCCCCCCTTCTAAGTGTTGCAGCAGCTGGGAGGCTCCAATCCACATCCGGTAGGTTGAAGTCCCCCACCAGTAATATCTCCCCCTTGCTTACCATCCTTTGGATTGCTTCCAACATATCCTTATCCACCTCCCCCCCCCCCCGTGCTAGCAGTCTGTAGATCACTCCTGTGTGAATAGCACCCCCTTCTGTGTCTCCAGGGTGATCCACAGTTCCTCTGCTCCTCCCTGTTCCCCATGTATTTCCATAGTTTTCATGTTTTCCCTCACATAAAGAGCAACTCTTCCTCCCTTTTCACCTACCCTGTCCCTTCTGAATAGAGCATAACCTGATATGGCTTAAAAGCCTGTGGGGGGGGGGGGCAGTTTATGTCTACCTGCCTCATTCCATCTCCCCCCTTGGCTAGTTTAAATAAATGCTCAGAAATGTAGCATTTAAACCACTCACTGAGGATCATGGTTCCCCTCCTGGATGGATGCAGGCCATCATCCCTCTACAGGCCTTTATCTCTCCAGGTGAGGCCCCACTCCCCAGTGAATCAGAATCCCTCCTCACCATGCGTTGAAGTTCCTGGTGCGGAGAATCCTGTCCTCCCCCCAATTATAGTCTGGTAGTACCTCTGAGAAGGTCACAGATCTTGCTAATTGCCTAAGACCCCTCCCCAATTGCCAGAACTCCTCCTGAATTATTGCTGGCTCATCCTTAGCCAGGTCTTTAGTCGCCAGATGGACAATGAAATCCAGCTCTCCGTCCCTCCCTTTCTACTACCCCAGCAATTCCTTGGATCCTCTTTCTATCTCTTCAAGCTGTGGCACCAGGAAGCACCTAAGTTCCCTCTCCTCATCCCTGCCAGCTTCCAACTGTAGCCCCCTCACTATGGAGTCCCCCACCAGGATTCACTTCCTCTTCCTTTGGGGTTCTCTGCCACCCCCTTGGGGTCTCCACTATAGAGGACCTCCACATCCACCCTGGTCACTACTTCGGGTACCTCTGTGGGACATTCCTGCCTGGTCAGTGTGGTGCAGGAGTTTCATAGTGGTACCAGATGGGGGATGTGCCTGCTCTCCACTACCAGCCGCTCCTTCTTCCTGGCATCATTTGAGGTAGCAGAGGCAGACTAGGTGGTTCCTGGGTAAGGGAGTAGGTCCTCCGAACCCAAGCCAACTCAGCCTTGAGTCTGAACCTCCTCCCTCAGCCCAGAGGGGTACATGCAGATGTGGCAGCAATATAGCCTCTAGAAGGTCTCCCAGAAGATTACTACTCCACAGCCACTGCACTGGACCACTCCCATTATCTTTCCTTTCTACGCTGCCTGTTTTTGTTTTGCTTGTTGAAACTTCTTTGTTCCCTTGCCCTATATAGGGTGTTTCCCTTACTCCCAACTTTTTTGTCTTTGTAAAACCCTTATGTTCCCTTACCCTATTTAGGGTGTTTTCCATACTCCCAACTTTTTGTGTCTTTGTAAAAACCCTTGTGTTCCCTTACCCTATATAAGGTGCTTCACTTCCTCCGAACTTTTTTGTTTTTGTAAACCCTTGTGTTCCCTTTACCTTATTTATGGTGTTTCACTACTCCCAACTTTTTTGTTTTTGTAAACGCTTGTGTTCCCTTTACCCTATTTAGGGTGTTTCACCTACTCCCAAATTCTTGTCTACCTCTGACTCTCCT
Source organism: Neoceratodus forsteri (assembly GCA_016271365.2). Classification (NCBI taxonomy): domain Eukaryota; kingdom Metazoa; phylum Chordata; order Ceratodontiformes; family Ceratodontidae; genus Neoceratodus; species Neoceratodus forsteri. Next base: position 560,364,917 of record CM028129.1, on the reverse strand, counting down.
TCCTCCCTTGCAGTGTGCGTGCTAAAACAGGATTTTAAACCGGAAACTTACCACAGCTGTTAGTTTGACCCTCCTGGTCTTTTGCTTCCTCCTGTGGATGTCTGATTCTACCAGACACCTGTTTCCTTTTACACTTACCTACTGCTGAGGTGTAGAGTCTATGGCCACCAGCTGCCTCCCCTGGCTGACTCCCTCCTGGCAGACTCCCAGGTGATGTCCTTTGAACTGTGGTCCTTAGTGCGAAGGTCTGCTTGATGACCTTACCTTTACAAACTGCAGTGGAGCTACCTGATAGGCTCTTGGCTGCCTAGTTCTGCCTCCTGGTTTCCTCCTTCTTCACGGACCTGGAAAAACAGCAAAAAAACCACAAAACACAATGAGATAAGTCAAAAATCCCTATAGCAAGCAAAGGTATCAATCAGTACTCCAAAAGGGGTGTTTGTGCTATGGTTAGAAGAACAGAGCTTTTAAAATGAGATTCACACCTTCTGATATGCTTTTGGCCACCTAATTCTGCCTTCCGTTTTCCTCCTTCTTTCTGGACCTGAAAAACAGCAAAAAAAAAACCCCAAAACACAATGAGATGCCGTCAAAAATCACTACGGCAAGCAAAAGTATCAGTCAGCACTCCAAAAGGAGTGTTTGAGCTGTGGTTGAAAAAATTGAGCTTTTAAGATGAGATTTGTGCCTTCTGATAGGCTTCTGGCTGCGTAGTCCCTCCTCCCAGTTTCCTCCTCCTTCTTCCCAGACATGTCAACATGAGTTTGCCTGGTAAGATGAACTCTGCTTAACTGAAATTTCAGTTGCCATGATTGGTTTACCCAACAGAGGAAATCACTTGATCAAATGGTGACTTTCCAACCTACAAATGCAGCAAATACATAACGAGTGAACTGGCCCAGTAGTGCTACCACTTTTATTTTTATTTATTTATTGTATAATCGGATTTACAACCTTTGTGCCTGCGGCTCGTTTACAAAGGTACCTCATCACAGAGAGGACACACATGGTTAATATAATTTACACAGTACAGTCAATACGGAATAACAGATTTTTTTTTTTACATATGTACAGACTACAGACATACAGAACCACATAGTTTTACATAGGTTGCATGAACAGAAATACATAGTATTACATACAATTGCTTACTACACCGGTGACTTTGGTTCGGTAATGGACTTGTGTCACACAGGAGCCAGCTGGGGGAAATAAGATAAGAAGATCGAGCATCCCAAGGACAGATCTCCTCCCTCGGGGGGGGGTTGACTGTTACCTGGTTGTTAACAGGTGGCAGCATAGTGAATGCACATTGACAGGGAGAGGGGCAGCTGCCAGATGCCAAGCTTGTATGCATGCCATCGCACACATGCATGCACATCATTGCATGCTGATACCCTCATTGGAGAAAACTAGGGGGAAGAAAAAATCCCTAATCTGCTTGGCTGATGATGCCACTCCTGCCCTCACAGGCCCATGCACAACCAACAAGGCAGGCCACCCACCACATCGGTGGTCCTCAGTTAAGTAATGAATAACTTGTAATCCCTGAGAATGTCAGTAACAAGACAGGGCAGACTGGGACCAGGCAAAAAAAAGCCTACATGGAAAAAAAGATACATAGCGACTAGAAACATAGAAACACAGAAACATAGAATTTGACTGCAGATAAGGACCGCTTGGCCCACCCAGTCTGCACATTTCCCTACCTAATGGATAAGCTGCAGATCCTAGTTAACCAGCAGCCTACTTCTTCCTACCCTCACCCCCTAGAATTGCCTTATGACTGTCCCATGCATGCTTGAATTCCACCACTGCTTTTGACTCCACAACCTCCTCCGGAAGGCCGTTCCATGCATCCACAACCCTCTCTGTGAAAAAATACTTCCTTAAATTACCTCTGAGCTGCCCCCCTCTATCTTCAAATTGTGCCCCCTTGTTCTTGCACACCTCTTTTTTTGAAAGATGCTACCCTCTTGGACTTTGTTGATTCCCTTGAGGTACTTGAAAGTTTCTATCATGTCCCCTCTCCCTCCTTTCCTCGGGCTGCCATATTAAGCTCCTTAAGTCTCTCTTCATATGTCTTCCGGTGCAGACCCTGCACCATTTTAGTTGCCCTCCCTCTGGACAGCTTCCATCCTGTCTATGTCTTTATGGAGATTGGTCTCCAGAACTGCACGCAGTACTCCAGATGGGGTCTCACCAGCTGTCTGTACAGAGGATAATAACTTCCTGTTTTCTACTGGTGATGCCTCTCCTGTGCATCCCAGTATCCCCCAGCCCTCCTTGCTGCCCTCTCACATTGCTTGCCCACATTTAGGTAATCTGATATGACTACCTCAGGTCCCTTTCCATTTTGTTCTTGTTAGTATCTCACCCCCATTGTGTACTCTTCCCTGGGTTTTGTTTCCCAGGTGCATTATCTTGCACTTCTTAGCATTGAATCTAAACTGCCATACATTTGACCATTCCTCTAACCTTGCCAAGTCCCTTCTCATCCTTTCCACTCCACCTTGTGCATCAACTCTGTTGCAGATTTTTGTGTCATCTGCAAAGAGACATACTTTTCCTTCCAGTCCCTCTGCAATGTCGCTTATAAAGACATTGAAGAGGACCGGTCCTAATACTGAACCCTGCGGTACCCCACTAGTAACCCCCCTTTTTCAGAGTGGACTCCATTTACTATTACTCTCTGTGTCCTATTCTCCAGCCAATTCTTTACCCAGGCTGTCATCTTGGGACCCACTCCCAGGCTGGCTAACTTGTATATTAATCTTTTGTGTGGGACTGTGTCAAATGCCTTGCCTAGGTAGGCCATGCCCACAGCCCCTCCCTGATCTACTACTTTGGTCACCCAGTCAAAGAAATCTATCAGATTTGTCTGGCATGACCTTCCGCTGTGAATCCATGCTGCCTTGGGTCCTGTGCCCTCTGGCCTCTAGATACTTGACAATTCTTTCCTTCAGAGTGATTCCATCATTTTCCTACCACTGAGGTTAAACTAACAGGTCTGTAGTTTCCTGCTTCTGCCTTTGCTCCCACTTTTGTGAAGGGGAATCACATCTGCCCTCCTCCAGTCCTCGGGTACCACCCCATCCTCCCATGATTTGTTAAAGAGGGTAGTCAGTGGTGTCACTAGTTCTACCCTTAGTTCTTTTAGAATTCTGGGATGAATCCCATCAGGCCCCATTGCTTTGTCCACCTTCAGTTTTAAGAGTTCTTTCAGAACCTTTTCTTGTAAATGGGCTGGTATCAACTTCTGTATCCAGAGTGTTTCTACTGTTTGTTTTAGGTACCTCCCCCTCTTCATTTGTAAATACTGAGCAAAATATTTGTTTAGTATCTCTGCCTTTTCATAGTCACCCTCTGCCCACCTTCCCTCCCCTTTATTAAGCCTCACTATCCCTCCCTTGGTCTTCATTCGCTCCCTGATGTACCTATAAAAGGTTTTATCCCCCTTCTTAACTGAGTTGGCTATCTTTTCCTCGGTTTGGGCCTTTGCTGTTCTGACTGCCTTCCCAGCATCCTTTTGCTTTAACTGATACTGTTCTCTGTCCTGTTCCTTCTGTGATTTCTTGTACTTCCTGAATGCTTTCTTTTTCTCTTGAACCTTCACTGCCACTACCCTTGAGAACCATAGTGGTTTCTTACATCATTTCGTTTTGTTTATTTGCTTCACACAAAGGCTTGTTACCTCTGTGATGGCAGTTTTATTATTCCCATTGTTCTTCCACCCTCCTTCCTGCCCATTTGCTAGTGCATTCCTTAGGCTCTCACCCATTTTGGCAAAGTCAGCCTCCTAAAGTCCAGTACTTTTGCCTTGTATGGCTTGACTCCTATTGCTGTGTTTATTGTGAACCATACTGTTCGATGGTCGCTAGTTCCCAGATGGCTACCCACTTCTACATCTGTAATCCTCTCTTCATCTCCATTTGAGAGAACCAGGTTCTAAGATTGCTCCCTCTCAAGTGGGCTCCAATACTAGTTGTCTAAGGCATGCCCCCTGTAGGGCACCTAGAATAATCCCACTCTTCGAAGTGGCTGCTGCAACTGCACTCCAGTTAACATCTGGCATATTCAGATCACCCATCAGCAATATCTCCCCTTTTTCTGCCATTCTAAGTATACTTTCTATCATTTCCTTGTGCATTTCCTCCCCCTGAGAAGGGGTCAAATTGTCAAATTAGCTGCCATCCTCCCCTCTCCTTTCAAAATGGAGTAAAAACTGTGCATTTTAATGCATAGAAACATAGAAAAATAAACTTTGACAGCAGATAAGGACCGCTTGGCCCAGCTAGTCTGCCCATTTCCCTACCTACAGGATAAGCTGCAGATCCTAGTTAACCAACAGCCTATTTCTTCCTACCCCCCACAAAAATTGCGTTATGTCTGTCCCATGCATTCTTTAATTATCCCAGTTTTAGACCCCACAATTCTCCCCTTAATTCTTTTAAAATTCTGGGATGAATCCCAGCAGGCTCCATTGCTTTGTCCACTTTCAGTTTTAGGAGTTCTTTCAGAACCCCTTCTTCAGATAACGGCACTGTCAGATGACTGAATCTAATGGAGGATATTCCATACCCACCCATATTATAGGGAATGTGGTGACCTGAGGATACATGGGAAAAATGGAGTAAAAAAGCTATAACATACCTAATCAGCCTCTCTCATCCCCCCTTTGATTTTTGATCTGCAAAAGGCAGAAAAGCAAAGTGACATCTGGGTAGTACTTGCTCAGACAGTGACTAGAAAAGCCATTCTCCCCCTTTTTCACAGGCTACAGCAAGATTTGTATGAGTGCAAAAAGGGAAATCCTGGTCAAAGTGTCAGCGAAATCACTTCCGAAACAAAAGCAGCAAATATCAGAGGTCTGCCAGAGTCTGTTCAGGGGGAAGAAACCTAGATGCAAAGTTTATTACCAGTTGGTGAGGATGGCGTACAGTATGAGGCAGCTCAGTAGCTCTGCGTGACCTGCGTCCATGCCTGCAGCCCTAATTGGCCTCTGACACAGGAGTCAGATAGCCAACACTGGAAAAGTGCTGCAAAGGCAGCCTGTCCTCACCTGGGGTGGTTTGTGCCAGGGTTCACTGTCTCAGCAATCTCTGATGTGGCTTAAGGAATTTTCCTTCTCCACAGGTCACATTGCATCATGGAGACTGTGCTGTTCAACGGGGGTGCCAGCTCTGCCTGATCCCCATGTCTGCACTGAGTAAGAGTAAGTGGGCTTGTCAGGGCCAGAGGTGGCCGGTTCTGATGTGGAATGACTCTTGCTTCTGGGGCAGAAAAAACTTGCTAAAAAAAAGACTGTAGTGTCAATGCATGCAAATGCCTCAAAAAGCTTAATACATCTTACCCCAATTACTACCACATTACCCTGTGATCGCATTTCCCTCCTTCAACCAGTTCTTCAGCCCCCCCCCCCAACATTTGATAATCCCCTCCATACAAGGATTCCGAGGTAATTTTAGACTAGATACCTCATATGTTTATATTGGATGGGGGCCTGCATGCTCCTGTTTAGTGATAAACAAGCACTACAAACACTTGTTAAGTATGAGGCCCCTGAAATGTATCTTTGTCAATCTTCTCTTACTATATGCCAACATTCAGAAGAACCCTAGTCCTAATCTAATCTCTCAGACCCAATCTATGTTGCCCCCATATGGCTGTACCATTCCTTCTACATGCAAAAGTCTTAGGCGTTTCCATATTAACATCAAGGGCCTGATATTCAAAGGTTTGCATGGGTGCGAACAGGGCTTTGCCCGAGCAAACCAGGGTTTGCTCCTGATCCCCATATTCAAAAGGGGCTGTTGCTTGGGCAAAGAGGGTTCGTGCCCATGCAAAACATAATGTATGAAGGTGAGCAAGATAAATAGTTAGATAATGTAGATAGATATTTTATTTCTATAGCGTTCCTTCCTGAGGCTCAAAGCGCTGTACAATTCATAAAAATATCAAATAGACAAATCACATAAAAGAACAACAACAATCAACTTACAGAGAAAATGAAATTAAAATAAAATCAAAATAAACAATTAAATAGAATCAAATAGCTCTAAAATCAGATTACGTATAACATCTATCATATCAGGACAGTCAGGAAACATATAGTTATATTCATTAATTATATAGCTCAAATGCTTGGCCAAATAAAAATGTTTTCAGGCCCTTTTTGAAGGTTTCCACCAAGGGTGCCTCCTTCAGATGGCTTGGCAGCGAGTTCCACAGGGCTGGCATGGCAACGGAGAAAGCCCGGTCACCTGACTGCCGCAGCCTAGCCCTGGGCACCACTAGGAGGCAACCCTCAGAGGACCGGAAAGAGCAGGACAGGTAGTGAGGAACCCAGAGGTCTTGCAGGTAGTCCAGTCCCCGGCTGTGTAGGCCTTTATAGGTCAGTAACCCGACCTTGAAGGCAATTCTCCACCTTATTGGCAGCTAGTGCAGTCCACGGAGAACAGGCATAATATGATCTGATCTTGCTGCACCAGCCAGGAGCCTAGCTGCTGCATTCTGCACTAGCTGCAGACAGTGGACATTGCCTCCAGATAGCCCTAGGTAGAGAGCTTTGCAGTGGTCCAACCTAGACGTGACAAAGGCATGCACTAAAGTGGCGAGTTCCTCAGCTGGTAACAGGGTTCGGATCCGGGCAATGTTCCTCAGATGGTAGAAGCCACTTTAGACATCAGACGACACCTGAACATCAAGTATTAGACCATCATCAAGAAACACACCCAGATCCCTAACCTGATTTGAGGGGATAAAATGTATGCCCCCTAGCCTCAAGCTAGGATCATTCCCCAGTCCTCCCCCATCCCATCGCTGACCAGGATCCACCACCAGTTCTTCCATTTTGTCTGGGTTGAGTCATAGCCAGTTATGAGTCATCCAATTCTGGATCTCTGCCAGGTAGGTGTTAAACACAGAGGCCGTCATCTGGTTTCCCGGTGCACAGGACTGGTATAACTGGGTATCAACAGCGTAGCAATGAAAACCCAACCCATACCACCTGATAACATCTCCCAATGGCAGCACGTACATTGTGACCAGCAGAGGTGCCAGGACCGAACCCTGCAGAATTCCACAGTACAGAGGCATTGGGTTAGATAAGGATAACCTCATCACCACCTTTTGCACTCTGTCCGTGAGGTAGGATCTAAACCAGCTGATGACAGTGCTGATTAATCCACATCAGTTCTGCATATGGTCCAATAGCACCTCATGATCCACTATGTCGAATGCCACAGAGAGATTCAGGAGAACAAGGATGGTACACTTACCCCATCTCTCACTATTATTTATTTTTATTTATTTATTGAAATCTCGGATTACAAACTTTGAGCTGGAAACTCATTTACAAAGTTTCCATGTGATGACACAACAAGGACACAGTAGTTAAATTATACAAGTCATAACAGTGTTAACAAAGAAAACAAACAGCCAGTTCAGATACAACTGTTTAGGAGATCATTAAGCACCTTCACCAGGGTGGTCTCCATGCTGTGCCCAGGTCTAAACCCAGAATGGAAGCACTCAAAAGTGGCAGAGGAGGCAAGACAAGCTTCAAGCTGAATGGCCACCACTTTTTCTGAAACCTTCCCTAAAAATGTAGTTGTAGTTGATGAGACAGTCCAGGTCTAATGAAGGGTTCTTCAAAAGGGGTCTCACCAATGCCACTTTTAAAGCCACCAAGAAGACCCCACTCCTTAAAGAACACTGGATGATCCCAGCAACCACAGATCCAATCAAATCCACACAAAAGATCAGAAGTGGGTTTGGACCTGGGTCTAGATTGCAATTGGTTGGTCACAGCCTCAAGGCCAGCTCAGCCTCCTCCTCCACTCCAGCTGGATCAAACTCATCCCAGGCAGGAGGGATGCCCCGATACATTCCCAGTCCTACCCCACAAGCTTCATGAGCGGCACTGGAGAAGATCTCAGTCCTGACAAAGGACACTTTGTCAGCAAAGAATAGAGTAAACTAATCACACCATGTGCATAAATTAGCTCCCCCGGTACGGAGATAGTCTGGGCACTACAGGCCGTCCACCATACAGAAGAGCTGAGCTGGTCTATTCCTTGCCGAAGCAATCTCCTTTGACAGAAAATTCACCTTCTTCTGGAAGATTGTCCTCTGATAGTCAACATAATGTGACTGCAGAGCCAATTTGTTCTCAATAAGTCCCAATCTCCTCCAGCATCTCTCCAACCTCTGGCCCTTCATCATTAACTCCATGTGCACCCCATCAAAGCAGGGGGACCTCTGATGAGTAGATAAGGGATTGACACAGACAGGCATGTTAGAGTCAGAGGCCACAGTAGCAGCCCTATTATAGGCTGCCACCACCTCCTCCGCTCCCACCGTGCAAGCAGCTTCCACACACCCAATAGATCAGTACTGCTTAGAGTCCTGTAGGGACAATCCTTATAAAGAGCGATAGTGGACCATCTCCACAGAGGACAAACCCTCAAGGGGGCCTCAAATGTGAACCTCACAGAGCTATGATCCAACCAAATGACTGGATCAGTCCTGAGGTTGTCAACCCCAAGACCCAGTGTGAACAATAGGTCTAATGTGTGTCCGTGTGAGTGGGTTGCTGCAGTGACAACCTGGCACAGGCCAAGAGCATCTACGCTTGGAGGAGGTCATCCCCAAAAGGTGAGAGACCATCATTGACCCAAGCATTGAAATGCCCCAGAACTAACCATCTGGGGAGCCGGCAAGGGAAGGGGCATAGTCATGAATAGCTGCGCTACCCCATATTCAGCAGCTTTGTGCTGCGCAAAAGGTTTTAGCATGGTCCTTTTGCACACCGAAAATACCGCCTAACAAAACTGACTTAAACCAGGAAACCCTAGTGGCTGCCAGAGGTAATGCAGCCACCAAGCCACTTGGGGAACACACCCGCCCTCTGTTGTCCCTTGCACTGTCCCTCTGATTGCCAGCCCATATGTTCCAAGCACAATCCTTGGTGCTAGTGGTCCCCCCACTGCCTGCCAGCCTGTATGCCACAAACACAATCCCTGGTGCTAGTGGTAGCCCATCCCTCTAATTGTCAGCCTGTATGTCCCAAAGCCAATCCCTGGTGTTAGTAGTCCCCTTTTCTGATTGCCAGACTGTATATCACAAGCACATGCTCTGCTGTTAAAGGTTCCCTCTCTCTCCGATCGCCAGCCCATATATTCCAAACACAATCCCTGGTGCTAGTGGTCTCCCTCCCTCCAGTCACCAGCCCATAAGTCACAAGCACAATCTCTAGTACTAGTGGTCCTCCCCCGATTGCCAGCCCATTGTAAAAGTTGCAACACTCCCTGGGGTCCAGTGGTTCCCCCCAGCACTGATCCATGGTACCACCTGTCCCAACTCCCCAATCCCTGGCATCTAGTAGCCTCACCCCCCTCACCTCGACACTGAGCACCTACCCCCATCACCTCACCAGTATCTTCAGTGCTGCAGGTACATATGGTGACCAGCGTGGCCCTCCGCACACCTCCTCGGCCAGCTGCCATTGACCAGACATGTAGTGTGCCTCTTATTTATAGGACAGGGCACATTACCCTGTTCTATAAGTAAGGGTCATGCGCCATGCCTGACCATACAGCTGCCAGCCATGGAGGTGTGCAGAGGGCTGTGCCAGTCACCCTATGCACCTGCAGCACCAATGATACTGGTAAGGTGACGGGGTGTTTGCTCAGTGCCATGGTGGGGGGGGCTGCTAGATATCAGGTAGTGGGGAGTTGTAAAAGGTGGTGTATCATGGATTGGTGCCATGGGGCCACTGGACCCCAAGGAGTGTTGCAACTTTTACTATGGACTGGTGATCAGAGGTGGGGACCACTAGCACCAGGGATTGTGCCTGTGACATACCAGCTGGTGATTGGAGGGAGGGGGGACCACTAGCACCTGGGATTGTGCTTGTGACACATGGGCTGGAGATTAGAGGGGGGACCACTAGCACCTGGGATTGTGCTTGTGACACATGGGCTGGAGATTAGAGGGGGGGACCACTAGCACCAGGGATTTTGTTTGCAACATACGGGCTGGCGATTGGAAGGAAGGTGGGACCACTAGCACCTGGGATTGTGCTTGTGACACATGGGCTGGAGATTGGAGGGGAAGACCACTAGCACCAGGGATTGTGTTTGCAACATACGGGCTGATGATTGGAGGGAGGGGGGACCACTAGTACCAGGGATTGTGCTTGTGACACATGGGCTGGAGATTAGAGGGGGGACCACTAGCACCTGGGATTGTGCTTGTGACACATGGGCTGGAGATTAGAGGGGGGACCACAAGCACCAGGGATTGTGCTTGTGACACATGGGCTGGAGATTAGAGGGGGACCACTAGCACCAGGGATTGTGTTTGCAACTTACAGGCTGGCGATTGGAGGGAGGGGGAGACCACTAGCACCTGGGATTGTGCTTGTGACACATGGGCTGAAGATTAGAGGGGGGACCACTAGCACCAGGGATTGTGTTTGCAACATACGGGCTGGCAATTGGAGGGAAGGGGGACCACTAGCACCTGGGATTGTGTTTGCAACATATGGGCTGGCTATCAGAGGGAAGGTGGGACCACTAGCACCTGGGGGAAAAAAATGTAAAAAATCATGGAACCCATAACTACATTCACTGAGAACTTCTTGGGTATGTTCTGTCAGGATGGTTCAATACTAAAATGTGCAGATTGCAATACATATGTACTCTTTAACTTTGGCTGTCATGACAATATGAGTGCAAAACATGTTTGACTTTGTTTGTAATAAATGCAGTCAATATAAGGATGTGGCACGTGAGCTTACTCATCTCAAAACTGAGCTTAAAAAAAACAGAAACAAAAATGCACACCAAAGCATTCCAGACCTATTAAATTGCATTGAAAAAGGGAAAGAATGTGCAACAGTAGTAGGTTTTCAGAAAACTCAGATAGAGAGGAGCATTTGCTAAAAAGGGGCGAAGAAACTGACAAATCAGATAGTGATATTGACTGGACCTTAGTAACTAACATAACCATTAAAAAAAAGCAGGCAGGCAAAGGGGAATGATGAAATTCCACTTTCTAATAGATTGTTAGTATTAAATACACCAGCAACAAGCGCAAACACACAAGAATTAAACTCTACTATACAAAACCATCCCAGTTGTGAACCAATGCAGTAACTAATTGTGGGAGACTCAATCATTTATAATGTATGGTCGAACGCTGTTATTGTGTAAAAATCATCTTTTACTATGATTGTTATACCATCGATGTGACGTAGCAGTGTTGTTAACCCATCGATGGTGTGTCTCATTGATGGTATAACAAATTGGAACGGACAGTCGTGGACGTTACCAAGGCAGCATGCGCAACCGATTGCTGTCAAATTCTGTTTAAAACAGGTAAAAGTACCATAACTTCATGCTAAATACTTTACCACAAAGGTGTCCTTTTTCTGTCCCCTTTTCTTGCAGGTAGCCCTAGCAAGGCTCTGTGAGGCAAAACGTTCACACGGTGAGTTACGGCACATCCCAGAAAATGTTTTATGGCTAGCTTGTTTGGTCGCTTTGTGTCACATGATCTTTCTCTGCCACAATAATAGTGAAATTTAAGTCTTGTTTTTAAATGTAGTAGTGGTAACATTATTTCTTGTTTTAAAAAAGACTGTTTCCTGCTGATACCTGGCTGCAAGGGCCATCTCTATATGTTAAATAAATTTTTGTTTTACTTTGCATGAAACCGACTGTCTTGTCATCATCTGCATAAGGTCAGATGCTGAATCTTACTTATGCTGCTGTATTTTAATGGTCTTAATTTGTCACCAAACAATGCCCATACACTATAAAAGACAGCGTATGGGCATGAGTGTTTAACCACACTGTAGCGTCTCGGTCCTGATGCATTATGGAAAACCTCTCGAGTTGCACTCTCGCGCTAACTGCTGGGTCGCCAAGGTAACCACTCGACACTAGCATAGTGTGGTTAAACATTGATGCCCATACATTATCCTCTATGTTATACAGCCAGGTGTGTAGGAATGACAATCTACACACAACAGTATCATGCCTCCCTGGAGCTAAGATTGCTGTTGTACAAAACATAATGAATAAGTTAAAACTAGGGAACAATTATTGATAACTGGGAGATTTACTGGAAAAACAACACCTTATACTCAGAAGATGGTCTCTATCTCAACAAGAAGGGGGCACATCTGCTAGGGAAAAGCTTCATACATGCACTAAGCAAATAAAATTTAAACTAAAGAGCATGGGGGAAACTGTTAGTCCAGCTCGCACTAAGAAACATGTGCACCAACGCATTGGGGAAAACACTGCAAGAGATAAGATAAAAAAAAATCAAATGTTGAAAGTTTAATGCCAGACGTTTAAATAATAAATTCAATGAGCTGGTGGCCATAATTGCTAAGGATAAGCCAGATATAATTGGTATGACTGACACCTGGTGGAATGAAAAGTATGCTCAATGGAGTCTTTCCTGCAATAAACTTGAACTTGAACACCAGGAAACAAAGTTTTCCACTTAAATTGGGATAATAAAAAGGGTGGTGGAGTCGCACTATTTATAAATCATAATTGCAGGCCAATTGAAATAACAGCAAAGTCAAAAATCATAAGGATATTGTTAACAAAACCATCTGGGTAAATCTTTTCCCTAGCACATCAGACAATTTCATTGTAGGGTTAGGATATCATCCTCCTGACTCATCTCAAGAAGTTACCTCCTGTATATTTATGGAAATGGAAACAGCCTGTGATATACACAACACCATATTCATGGGTGACATGAATCTTGGTGAAATCGATTGGGCAAGTCATATTGCTTGTTCATATCAAAGCAAGACATGTTTAACTGCCTGTGAACAGTTAATGTTGCACCAATATGTATGTGAACCTGCTAGAGGCACTTGTACTTTAAGATATTGTCCTAGGAACACCTGGTTTGAATTTCTCACTGCACTATTGGCCCACCATTAGGAACCAGTGATCATAATACAATATGGTTCGAAACTAACTTCTCTTACATTTTATATATTAACAACACATATTTCTACAACTACAAAAAAGCAGATACAGCTAAAATAAATAATATATTATCCTCTGTTGACTGGGACTCCCTGCTATCAAATTTCGACACCGAAGATATGTGGGCAGGCTGAAAAGGATTGTTTTTGCAGTGTGCAACACTTGTATTTCACAGTATAAAAAATCTAATGGTAATTACAAGATAAAATCAAGATGGCACACTCAAAAAAATAAGAAACTAATTAGAAAAAAACCAAAAAGGTTCAAAGCATATTGCAAGGCTCAGTCCTCCTATAACTGGAGTAAATATCAAAAAGTCCTTAAGGACTGCAAGAAGGAAATCAGAAAAGCTAAACTGTCCACAGAGCAATATTTACCAAAACATGCATCCAAGGATAGCAGCAAAGCCTTCTATGGGTACTTTAACTCATTGAAAAAATCTACATGTAAGGTAGGACCACTGGTTCATAAGGATCTAGTGGTACGAGAAGTAAACCAAATGGCAAAACTTTTTAACAAATATTTCAGTAGTGTATACGGCAGCAATCCACAGCAAGGTAAAGTCACATGGCATATAGAATATCATTACAACTGAAAATCTAACAATAATGATTGAAGAAATAAAAAATAGAATATATCATATTAGGGAGGACTGCTCACCAGGACCCGACCTTACTAGAGGTAAAATGTTAAAACTAATGGCTCAGCACCTTATATACCCAATTAAACTTCTATTTGAAAGCAATTTAAATTCAGGATGTGTTCCCAGTGACTAGACGACCGCATGCATAATGTCCTATTTAAAAAAGGGGACAAATAATGTGTGAAAACTACAGGCCTATTAGCCTGATGTCACTAGCTGGTAACATCCTAGAGGGAATCATAAAGGGAAGGTTAGAAAGTCAACTATGGGCAACAGATGATTATCACCCAAAGGTAAATCATGTCTTACAAACCTCCTATGCTTTTATGAGAAAGTGATCAGGAACCTCGATCAGAAAATTCCCTGTGATGTTAATTATATAGATATTGAAAAAGCTTTTGAACTGTACCACATGACACCATTGCTACAAAGCTAGCACAAAGGAATGTGGACAGTAAAATTGTTGCCTGGATTTCCAACTGGTTGGATGGAAGAACGCAGAGGGTGCTACTTAACGGGTGCCTGTAGGGGGAGGGTCATGTGAACAACAGTGTGCTGCAAGGCTCAGTGCTGGGCCCAAATATCTTTTGAGTGTTTGTTGCAAACATAGCAGATAGCGTAATAAATTAGTCTATTAAATATGCAGACGACCTAAAAGTAGGTTGAGCACATAAAACTCCGGAAGAGATCACAACAATATAAACAGATCTGGACAAAATTGCAGAGTGGGTTAATAAGTGGGGTATGTGTTTTAACTTGGAAGAGTGTAGCCATGCACCTTGCTCCAATTAACAACAAACACAGCTATTACTCAGGTAACAAAAAATTGTCAGAAACAGTACTCAAGAAAGACCTTTGGGTATACATTACAGATAAACTAGATTTCACTAAACAAACTAATGAGACTATTAGCAAGGCAAATAAGATTATTTGGACCATACAAACAACATAATGTCCAGAGATGAAAAAGTTCTCATCCCACTATATAGATCACACATCAGGCCACACATTGACTGCTGCTTGCAGTTTTGGTCTCCACACAAAAAGGAGGACATCAGGCAGCTTGAGAGAATCCAGATGAGATTCATGAAGCATATTAAGGGTTTAAGAGATCTGGACTACAGGGATAGGCTACACATCCTGAACCTAATGTCTCTTGAGACTATGAGGCGTAGAGGCGATCTCCTCTTTGTTTAGGACATTATAAATGACTCATACTTATTTACATAGAAATTGGCTTTGTCTTTAAACAGGATGTTATGGGAACCAGAGGACATGCCCTTCAATTACACTGCTTTGGATAAAGGAGAAACACTAGGACTTTTTTATACACAGAGAGTGGTAAATGATTGGAACAACCTGCCCCTAAACATTGTCATTGGCAAAAACAAACACATTTCTAAATGCAGGCTGGATAATTGACTTATGACAAGGGAGGATTTTACTGGTTAAGGGTCCTGGGATGGCAACTATCCATGGGCATCTTGCCTTCAGTTCCCTATCTAGCCTCAGTATGAACCTCAGTATATAGTTCCTCCAGTATTTCCTCCTAAGTATAATGATTGATCATGTTATTTTGTTGCTCTGTTTTACAGAGTCACTGTAACAATATGTTGATTTTAATCTTATCCGTTGGTTACATCTCTTGAATTATAAATGCCAGTTTTTAACATAAAAGAATTTCAGTATTATTTAGGCATGGGCTACGCAATGGGTAGCTGGGGCGGGTAGTTTGGGTGTTGGCAATTTTTGGCCAGGTAGGGTAGTTCAGGTAATGTACTACCCTACCCAACATAACAGTGTACTTCTTGAGTCGGGCAGTTTTGACACGGGTAATGGGTAATTGGAAACAGGC
The DNA here is from genome assembly GCA_016271365.2 of Neoceratodus forsteri. Lineage (NCBI taxonomy): Eukaryota > Metazoa > Chordata > Ceratodontiformes > Ceratodontidae > Neoceratodus > Neoceratodus forsteri. The sequence goes on along the minus strand of CM028129.1, from coordinate 560,349,394 downwards.
ATTACAGGGCAGCCAAAGGCAGCCTGTGGGATCCTAGGACTCCTTCCAGGACTTCCAGGCTGGAAACAGGTATTAAAGAGCAGCCTGTGGGGTCCTTCATGAACTTACAGCAAGAATAGGAGCACATGACACCAAGCTGACAACTTGATTGGTCAGTGGTATCTGTGCTCAATTTGCTGTGAGCCCATGTTGCACAGATTGCAGCCAGCAACAGTCTGGAGTGGAAGCAGCTCTGTGTCCGTGATCAGGCGCTCACTCTGCAGTCTGCAGCTAAATTGCAGTGATCATTTAACTAAAAGTTCAATAAAAAAAAATAATCATGAAATAAAAATAAAACCTCCATGAAAGAGCAAAGGGAGTGGGGGTCGGGGCTGGGGACTGAAACAATCTCAGGGAGGGGGGAATCGGGGGATCAGCCTCAGTTGAGGAGGTGGATGGTGTGGTGGTGGGGAGAGAACAGAGAAGGAACAGGGTGAGGACAAAAAAACACAGAAGGCAAGGCACTGACAGCTGGTTTGAAAAGTATTAATGTTTGTTAGGTGCCCCTGAGCCCTATCATTATTACTGTACTAGTCAGTAACACTGTGTGTCTCTGCAGCATAGTGAAAGCCTTGTACAACTGTGTATTACACTGTTTGTTAGGTGTGCCTGGCTGAGCCCTGTTATTTATTACTGTGACAGTCAGCTACACTGTGTGTCCCTGCAGCATAGTGAAAGCCATTTAGGCTGCAATATACTGTCTGTTAGGTGCCCCGGTCTCTGTCATTTATTATTGTGACATAGCTACACTGTGTGTATCTCTGCAGCATAGTAAAAGACATTTAGGCTGTATCAGACTGTTTTTTAGGTGTCCCAAGCCCTTTCATTTATAGTTATGACAGAGGGTAGGGGCAACAGACTTCTAGGAAAACTTAAAATGATCTTACAAGCTCAAACGTGCATACTGGGTGGGCCATAGGTCCTTATCTGCCAACAGTATTTATGTATCTATGTAGAACTATGCTATGTGTCTCTGCAGCATAGTGAAAGCCATTTAGGCTGTATTACACTGTTTGTTAGGTGCCCCGGGCCCAGTCATTTATCACTGTGACATAGCTACCCTGTGTGTCTCTGTAACAGTTAGTGAAACAATATCCATTCCTTTCACAGCTGTGTCTGCTATATCTCATATTTCCCAGTCTAAGTCTACTAAAAGGAAGCACAGTGCTGGTGCACATGCAGCTGTTAATGATATGGACAATATGAATCATACCACTAATGAAGAACATGTTGACAATAATATTAACATCACCAGGACTGGCACTAAACGTCCTCCTGAACCAAAAAAGCATGTTATCAATGAAGTGATAGTACAGTTTTGGAAAGAACTGACCTGAGTTGCTCGTAGAGGTTCTGAATTTTTTGCCACATGTGCCAGGATACTTCCAGCTGCTGAAGCAGCATGCTAGGAGTCATCCTCCTCAGATATAAGCTTAGATGCTGAGGCAATGAATGCTGATAGAGATAGTGGTAATAGTGGGGACTGGGTCGGGGAATGGGTTTGCCCAGGTTAATTCTCACATGATGATGATAGCACTTCCAAGTCTTCTAAATCTTGTGGCAATGAGGTCTGTAGTTTTGATGAGGGGATAGGAGAGAATGCCACTGTAAGGCGTGAGAGGCAAGTGCAGATCATATGCTAAAATAAGAATAAGAAGATGAGCATGAATGAGAACAATTAATTTCAACAAGGAAATGGCAGTGTAGGATTTCCTCCAGGTCCATTGACTGTACAAGAAATAGCGACATGCACCATGGCACAAAGTAATAAAGTAAATCTTTAGTGTGGAATTTGTTTTATATTGACCCTGCAGACAACTCTTGAGCTGTATGCAGTCTATGTAAAAAGACCGTCAGTCGTGATGGCAAAGCGGCAAATTTTGGAACATCAGTAAAGATACAACATGCAAAGACAAACACCCAATTGAGTGGGGCAGAGCAAGGGACAGTGTGGTTGGTATGGATGGTAGTGGAGGCGGTGGCGGCGGTGACCATAGTGACAATGCACTGGAAGCAGGAACTGACATTGAATCACTTGATGTGCCCTTGCTGTCTTCCCAGACAAACAGATTGTTTTCTTCTGACACTATCAAGTACTGCAGAATCCCAAAGTAGTACTCCAAGTGAAAAAGGTGTGAAATGTAAAATACCTGGTTCAGCATCCCTCCCCTGCCCCAATCCCTGCCCTCATGCATAAAACAAATAGCAATGGTGGTTCAGCGGTCTCTCCCCTTCCCCGATCCCTGTCCCCAAATATAAAAACATTATCAATGGTGGTCCAGTGGTCCCTCCTCCATTCTCCAATCACCATCCCAGTTGGAGACATATATACCCTGGTAGTTTAGTGCCCTCCCACCTAGGCAGGAAGTGACCCACCACCCCGCTCCCCCCCACCCGACCAGTGCCGCCTCACACTGCCATGGCCAGCTGCCAACAGAACTGTCACTGGGCATGTACAATGGACAGTACATGCTCATTGGTTGACTGGGCAACCAATGAGCATGCACTGTCTACCATACATGCTCAGTGACAGTTCAGCTGGCAGATGACCGTGGCGGTGTGAGGAGGGCTGTGCTAGTCACCAGCACAAGTTGGGTTGGGGGAGCAGAATGGTGGATCACTACCTGTTGGGGTGGGGTTTGGAGGGCCACTAGATTACCAGGGCTTTTATGTTTTTAGTTTCCAATTGTTTTTACCTGCACTCAGTAATGGAGCAGTGCACTCAGGAAAGGGTAGCAAGCCCAAGTAGACAAAAGCATACAAAGTCTGGTGCCACACAATCTACCACGCTACAAGAATATTCAGCACTTCAATATTTAAATCAAAAATAGGATTTATTCTAAAGTTGAAAAATTCAAATCACCTCCTCACAATGCCCCAGCACTTTGGCTACAAGCCTTCCTCACTGAAATGGCAATCGGAGAACGGGGAGGAACCATTGGACTACCAGGGACTTTCTATTTTTACATGGGGATGGCAATTGGAGAACAGGAGCTGAGAGGGGAACCACTGGACCACCAGTGATAATGTCTTTATATATGGGGACAGGAACTGGGGCAGGGGAGGAATGCTGAACCACCAGTGATTTACTTACAGGGATTGGGGGGCTTAGGGGGGGCTCCTGGTCTGGTGCACTCAGATGGTGCTCACATGCCAAAGAGTCCATAATGAGCACGGAAATGGCCCCTTAGTGCCATACATGCCCATTGGGCTCATTTGCATGTTTGGGCTGAATATTGCCCATGGGGTCCACAGCACTAACCAATGTGTGCCACGCTTTATCCCTATGGGCGATCTTCAGCCTAGCACTCTGGTAACACTGCACCAAGCATGGTGGCAGCTTGATGTTCTTTGCGCTACCATGGCACCATATTTGGATATATGGTGTGGTCAGTTTGGATTGTGCTATCTGTTTGAATATGGCACCAGAGCTGGACGGCCCTATTTTTCCATGTGGAACACCTGTTTGCGTGCATAGCCAGCTGGCTCTGAATATGGTGCCCTACATTACTGTTACAGCTCATTGGACACATTTTCAGTCAGAAAGTAATAACCCCCTCTCTACCGTAAGCAGTAGGAAACAGGCAGTATTATGTGTCACCACTTTCGAGGAAGACCACACCGCTGTGAATATTTTGCCAGAGCTGGAACAATTCCAGGAATAGTTTACTCTGTATTCCTTATCTCCAGGGTTCATAGCGTCAGATAACGGTGCCAACATAGTCAAAGTTGTTAGAAATGGCAACTGCCAACACATACCTTGTTTTGCACATTGTTTAAATCTCTCATCCATAGTTTCTTAAATGGAAACAGAAATGCTGAAAACCTGTTAGGTCTTGCTAGGAAAATATGTGTGTATTTCAGCCATTCTGTGAAAGCACAAAATGTCCTGAAGGGGCTGCAGAGGTCAAACAACTTACCACTGTATACATTAATGCAGTAAGTTCCAACCTGCCGAAATTTGAACATTTTACATGTTGGAAAGGTTTCTTGAACAGAAAAAAGCTGTACATGACTACACCATGCAGAATCAAATAGGTAAAGTAGACATCATGCTCAGTTCCTGCAGCTGGACTCTACTTGAAACTTTAGTCACCTTATTGGAGCCATATGAAGCTGCCACACATGATGTCAGTGTGGACAGTGCAACTCTGAGTCAAATTCTTCCTCAGATAAGATTTCCTCACATATTCCTTGATGATGTGGAGTACAGAGTTAAGTATGGGGCTTAGGAATAGCTGCTGCCCCCTTTAACCAGGAACAGAATGTTGCAGCCAGAGCTATAGTCATGTGTTATTCTTATCAGTTCCAGCAGGAGCTTGGAAAACCCCAATTTCCTGTCTAGTGAGTCTGAGTCTGTACCTTGTGCTGATAAGATGTCTCTGCTCATGTTTCTGAATAAACCTTACATTGTGTATTATTTTATGCGTCCTACTCAGTTCATTCGGTACCAAGGCGACCATTGCAAAAGCAACTGATGGGAAAGCAGAATACTGGAGAAGGTAAGGGGTCCCGTGGCAGACCAAATACCAAAACACGACACATGGTGGAGAATGTGGCCCTTCTTCTGCCCAAATCCCCATCTCACTTATCTGTGTTGTTGGGTACCCCCAGAGTCATCAACCAAGTGTGCCTGAACTGTTAGCATGCTGAGTAAAGTACAGCCCTGGCAGCAGAGAGGAAGAACAAAAATAAACTGCAAATGTAAAACTGAACTGCACCCAGCTCAATACCCTCCTGCCATCTGCTTCAGGACTATTAATATAACTAAATGTGGGACATTGCCGTGCCAGCCCTATCAGCTGCAGTACAAAAGGACTGTTGATATAACTGAATGTGGGACATTGCTGCTTAGCCTTCCCAGCTGCAGTACAGAAGTTGACATTTTTTTACAAATCTCCACAACTCTCAGAGCTGCTACTGTACCCCTCCCAGCTCCTACCTTGTGGCAGGGCTCAGGGTTCAGAATTCCTCTATTTGCCAAACCATCTCCTTCCCAGCTGCTGCCACAATGCCTACACCTAGGGGGATTGCAGCTCAAACAAAAAGGGAAGCAATAATTTTCCAGCCAGCCTCTGTGATTGCTACCTCTGTTTGTGCTTCCACCCTGACTGCAGTGTTAGAGACCTCCTGCCCAAACCCACAACACAGAGGCCTCCCCAACACACCGGCTGCATCTCGCACCTAAATCAGTGGCACAATTCAGAAGCATCCTGCCCCTACCTTGCGGCTCACACTGCTCACCAAAAACTTCTGCTCCCACAAATGGAGTGAGCCTCTCCTGCTAGGCCACGCTTCTACTGGGCCCTCCCAAATCCATAGACTGGGACACAAAACTGGACTGCAGCTCTACATGCTGTTTGAGCTTCCCGACCGCTCTCCAGCTCCCCAACAGTCACGGCTCCACTATAAGCACACTGCACATGGAGCCCCAATCCACCACTGCCCATCTTCAGCACACCACAAAACCCTCCGTGCACTGCGCTGCCCAAGCAAGGACCGTACAGCTGCTCCCTGATGTTCTCTCCACTTCTACCTTACAACAGCACTGGGTGGGCCCCAGTGTGCACAATGGACGAAATCAGAGCTCTGCTCCCCTGCCAAGTACAGACTGCAGTTTCCCCTTGCCCTGCAGCCACATGGAGTGCTCCGCTCCCCAATCTGCCATAACAACAAAATCAAGGGAGCAGTAAGGAATATATATACATATATATATATATACACATACATATATATATATATATATATATATATATATATATATATATATAAATACAACGGCAACCAGGATGCGCCACAACCCAATAATGGGGCACAATCACGAGCAAGGAAGGCGCACTGAATAAAATGTGGGGCACATGCAGATAAACACAAAAGAGAGACAAAACTAAATGGGGCCAGCTGCCCACAAAAAATTAATAAATGAAAAGCACAGCAGGAATTTACACAGGGGACAACAATACTTCAATGCATCTCTGGGGGCAGAACATTAAATATCCCAGTACAAAATCTGGTAGACTGCAAAAGACTAAATGAAAAACTTAAATAAATGTCAGCTCCACAAAGCAGTCGAAGAGCAATCAAACAGATACAGGCATTTTCCCCAGCTCTTTTCCACTCACCCAGGGGTTGGAAGCCAACTAAAATTTCAGCGAGGGAAGGAGGCCTGCAACCTGGCAATCACCATCTTGTTTTCTACACAGTCAGCCTCATGGCAAGTAGCCTCCAACATTGTAGCAGCAAACTGTAACAAAAGCAGTGACCTCCCCCCCCCAGTGGCGCTATTTTGTTACAGCTACACACCAAATGTCTCAATCCATAGAAATGAATGGTATTCAGTACAAGTCAATGGTAAATCCATGCAATTAAAAGGACAGAACACCAAATAATTGATCTTGTAATAAAACTTTATTTAAATAACAGACAACACCAAAACAAAGAGTGGAAATTGTTTATTAAGATGTCATTTGATGAAAGTTGCTCACAAATAACTGTACTTTTGGCTACAAAAATATTTTCTTCTCAGCACTTTATCAACTCCACAATGTCGCGTATCCTGCATCATGGCAGCTCAATCTCATCCTTATGACCTTTGCTCACTGCAGGGAAGCTCGTCTCTGACCATGATGTCCGAGGAAGGCACCACTTTGAGCACCGGAGCATCCAGAGAGCTATCTTCACCTAACTCAGAGGTATGGGGTCTCAAAACTGAAACTATCCTGTATGACATCCAGTCGTCCATCACAGCTCAAGCAACGCCAACTATGCAAGCTATCCAGTATGACCTCGCCTACATTAAAACTAACTCCTCTCAGTCTATGGTCCACACCAGCCTACAGCCAGTACCCTTGTCAGCACTACCCCATGAAGATGCTGTTGACTGGCTCGAGCAATTTCAGGCCTGGATTTCTTAACACGGTTGGACTGATCCCCTACGCATCTCCAATACCTTGCGCTTGTTTCTGAGAGGGACTGCCATTTCATGGTTCAACGCACTTCCAGAGCATGTAAAAAGGGACACTACCACCCTGTATGCCAATTTCAAGGGTCATTTCCTGCAGGCACATCCATCCTGGGCATTGGAACACCAGCTGTGGGAACGCGCCATGCAACCCTCTGAGTCACTAGAAGCCTTTATAGTGGACATTGAGTCATGGTGCAAACGACTGCAGAAGTCAGAAAAAGAGCAAATCACTACCATTGTATGGGCCTCCCCCCTCATCTCCGCCTGTATGTTATCCAACAGAAACCAACAACTTGGATGGGCACAATTCAAGCTGCACGACTTGCAAAAGAAGCTGTAGCAATGTCTCTGCCCACCACTGTGCAAGCACCCCAATCCTCACAGTTAGCCACACATGCAACCTGTGCCTAGCAGCAGCAATCAATGATAAAGACACTCACCACAAATAACAACAGCTTACATTTCAATGCTACTACTTCTTCCCCTGCAGCTTCTGTGAAGACTCTTTGACCACTTTGACAGTGATCTGAACCTCCCCTGCCTCCATGAGAACCAGTAACCTGTCAGTGGTGCAGATTCAGGAAACACACTGTTGCTGTCTGCCGCAAACTGTAATACTACCACAGCAATCAAGACAGCCAAGAGTGCCCACCTCAGCACAACCAGCAATGTGGCCACAGCTACGTCTGGGATCAAGGGAACACAGCACCTGACCACCCCACTGACTCTCGTAACTCAAACAAACTGTACCCACCAGCTGCTAAGTTGGGCACAATCTCGCCTAAGGGAGCAAACGTTCCTGTCATCAGGTCACCTCTCCTTGCAAATTACGTCCCTGTCACTATTGGGAATTGGTCCACGCATGCCTTGGTCGACTCTGGAGCAGAAATCTCCATTATTCACAGCAATATACTACACAGTCCAGTTATTCGTCATGTACCTAGGATTGCTCCAGCTGACCTAAAGTACATTATCACAGCAAGCACGGCTACAGTACCTATCATAGGCGTGGTCCATCTTAAGCACCACTTCAGCTCACAGCAAGCTACTGTTAAATTCTACCTAGTGCCTGAACTACAACCAGATGTGATTCTTAGCCTGGACTTTCTCAAAGTGCACAAAGCCATTCTGGATTTTGCCGCAAACAAACTTTCACTAGATCCCCGGAGGCAGCTCGCAGCTATAGACTCAGTCACTCTACCTCCTAAGTTAGAGATAGTTTTCATTGCCAAGATTCGAAGTGAACCACTCTCACAAGGTGTTGTTGGCATTGTCACAGGATCCTCAGCCCTACACCCCTCAGGTCTCCTTCCAGGGAACACCTTGTCCGCTGTGTATGGTGGCTCAGTATTCCAAAAATGCTGCAACTTCACAGATGAACCAGTGGTCATCTCAAAGGGTACCAACATCGGAAGGTTTGTCTGTCTGTCTTCAGAGGACCAGCTTCAGCTTCAGCATGAGCCTCAGCCTGGTTCCACTAAAATTCATCCTGTCAGTACCATCATCACCACTCCAGCTTCAAAAGGAATACCCTTCAGTCAGCGGCTATCTGTCTCAAAACTTTCAGCATGTGCAACAGAGAAACAGCAACTTCTGGAATTCCTGGATAACTATGCAGATGTCTTTGTTAGCCCTGATAACAAACTCAGAAGCTGTGATATCCTGCAACACACCATTGAGGTGCAACCCAACCAAAAACCAATTCATCAACAAGCCTACAAAGTGGGACACAAACAAAAATAAGTGCTGGAGGACTTAATCAAGGACATGCTTGAACAGGACATTATTGAGGGGTATACAAGTCCCTGGGGTGTACCTTTCTTGCTGGTGGTAAAGAAAGACAAAGGGTATCAGTCCATGGTGGATTACAGAAAGCTCAATGCCTACATGGTGCAGGAAACCCATCCCTTACCTACCACAGAGGATGCCTTAGAGAGCCTTGGTGCAACCAACCCAGCTTACTTCACCACTCTAGACCTTCAGAATGGATTCTACCGTGTTACTATTGATCCAGCTTCATGCCCATACAAAGCTTGGCATGGCCACTTGGGAATTTTCCAGTTTAAACATCTGCCTATGGGACTTGGGAATAGTCCAGCCACATTTCAACGCATCGTGGAAGATGTATTACGTTGACTGTCTTGGAAAGCTTGCCTAGTTTACCTCGATGATGTTACTGTCTTCAGTAGAACTTTTCAAGAGCACCTCCAGTATCTGAAAGAGGTGTTTGAATGTCTCAGACAAGCCAACCTCAAGCTTTGCTCAGAGAAGTGTTGCTTTGCACCGCATCAAATGCATTACCTGGGACATGTGGTCAGTTCGCAAGGCATATCGTCAGACCCAGATAAGCTCTCTGCAGTAAAAGACTATCCAGAACCTACAAACCTCAAAGACCTTAGAGCTTTCCTGGGGTTGTCTGGCTACTACAGAAAATTCATTTGCAACTATGCCAAGATTGTAGCTCCACTGTACGTTCTCACCAAAAAGGGATGTGACTACATATGGACTTCCGAATGCAAAGAGACCTTTGAAACCTTGAAAGAAAAACATATTTCTTCTCCAGTACTGGCCTACCCAAGGTTCGACCAACCATTCAAGCTCTACACAGATACTAGTTCCTTTGCAGTGGGTGCTGTGCTATGTCAAATCCAAGATGGAACAGAACAGGAGTTGTATACAGACCCCCATGTCAGGGGGAGAAAATGGACAAGGATATGATAGAAGGCATCCTTAGGATGGCAGGCAGAGAAAGGAAAGATATTGTTGATGGGGGACCTGAATATACCAGATGTTAACTGGAGCACCTTTGTTGCAGCCACATCCAAGAGCGGGGCCATTCTCGATGCCCTACAGGTGGTTTATCTCAGACAGCTAGTTTTGGAACCCACTCATGAGGGAACAATCTTAGACCTTGTTCTTTCAAATGGGGACAGTGAGAGGATCTCAGATCTAGAAGTGGGTAGCCATCTGGGAACAAGTGACCACCAAACAGTGTGGTTCATGCTAAACTCAGCTACAGAGTCAAGCCATACAAAAGTGAGGGTACTGGACTTCAGGACAGCTGACTTTGGCAAGATGGGAGAGTGCCTTAGAAAAGCACTAGCAAACAGGCTAGAAGGAGGAGTGGAGCAACAATGGGGAAACATCAAAACTGCTACCACAGAGGCAACAAGCCTTTTTGTGAAGCAAATAAACAAATCAAAATGAAAGAAAAAGCCACTATGGTTCTCAAAAGAGGTGGCGGGGAAGGTTAGGAATAAAAAGAGAGCATTTAGGATGTATAAGAAAACACAAAAGGAGCAGGACAGAGAACTGTACCAGTTGAGGAGAAGGAAGTAGGGAGGGAAGTCAGAATAGCAAAGGCCCAAACTGAGGAAAAGATATCCAACTCAGTTAAGAAGGGGGATAACACCTTTTATTGGTACCTCAGGGAGCATAGAAAGACAAAGGGAGGGATAGTGAGGCTGAATAGAATGGACGATGGGTGGGCAGAGAGGGACAGTGAAAAAGCAGGGCTACTGAATGAATACTTCTGCTCGGTATTCACAAAAGAAGAGGAAGGGGAGGCACCTAATCCAGTTAACAGAAGCACTCTGGATAGGGGGGTCGATCCCAGTCCTTTCACAGAAGAAAGGGTTCTGAAAGAACTCCTAGAACTGAAGGTGTACAAAGCAATGGGGCCTGATGGAATTCACCCCAGAATTCTAAAAGAATCAAGGGGAGAACTAGTGACACCACTTACTACTCTTTTTTACAAATCATGGGAGGATGGTGTAGTACCTGAGGATTGGAGGAAGGCAGATGTGATTCCCCTTCACAAAAGTGGGAGCAAGACAGAGGCAGGAAACTACAGACCTCTGAAGGAAAGAATTGTTGAGTACCTAGAGGCCAGTGGGGCACAGGATCCAATGCAGCATGGGTTCACAGCAGGAAGGTCATGCCAGACAAATCTATATGATTTCTTTGGCTGGGTGACCAAAGTAGTAGACCAGGGAGGGGCTGTGGACATGGCCTACCTAGACTTAGCAAGGCATTTGACACAGTCCCACACAAAAGATAAATAATCAAATTAACCAGCCTGGGAGTGGGTCCCAGGGTGGTAGCCTGGGTAAAATATTGGCTGGGCAACAGGACAAAGAAGGTAATTGTAAATGGAGTCCACGCTGAAGAAAGAGGGGTTACTAGTGGGGTACCACAGGGTTCAGTACTGGGTCCAGCCCTTTTTAATGTCTTTATAAGTGACACTGCAGAGGGACTGGAAGGAAACGTATGCCTCTTCACAGAGGACACAAAGATCTACAACAGGGTTGATACACAAGGAGACATGGAAAGGATGAGAAGGGACTTGGCAAGGTTGGAGGAATGGTCAGAAGTATGACAGCTTGGATTCAATGCAAAGAAGCGCAAAATAATACACCTGGGAAACAAAAACCCAGGGGAAGATTACACAATGGTGGGGGAGGTAGTAACAACAACAAAAATGGAAAGGGACCTGGGGGTAGTCATATCAGATGACCTTAACGTTAGCAAGCAATGTGAGAAGGCAGTAGGGAGGGCTGGGGGGATACTGGGATGTATAGGGAGAGGCATCACCAGCAGAAAACAGGAAGTTATTATCCCTCTGTACAGACAGTTGGTGAGACCCCATCTGGAGTACTGCGTCCAGTTTTGGAGACCCCATCTCCGCTGGGACATAGACAGGATGGAGGCAGTCCGAGGAGGGCAACTAAAATGGTGCAGGGTCAGCAAGAGAAGCCATGAGGGAGACTAAAGGAGCTTAATATGTATACCCTTGAGGAAAGGGGGCATGATAGAAACTTTAAGTACCTCAGTGGTATCAACAAAGTCCAAGAGGTAGCATCTTTCAGAAAAGAGACATGCAAGAACAACGGACACAATTTGAAAATAGAGGGGATGGCTCGGGCAATGTGAGGAAGTATTTTTCACAGATAGGGTGGTGGACGCATGGAACAGCCTTCCTGAGGAGGTTGTCGAGTCCAAAACTGTGGGAGAATTCAAGAATGCATGAGACAGACATAAGGCAATTCTTGTGGAGGGTAGGAAGAAATAGGCTGTTGGTTAACTAGGATCAGCAGCTTATCCGGTAGCTAGGGAAATGGGCAGTCTAGGTGGACCAAGCAGTCCTTATCTGCCATCAAAGTCTGTGTTTCTATGTTTCTATGTAACAAGTTGTTTCCTAAGCTGAACACTTTCTCTCATCAGCTGAGTAAAACTATGGCATCACAGAAAAAGAATGCCTAGTTGTGTTTTTTTCTGTAAAGAAATTTGATTGTTACCTTTGCTACTCCTCCTTCACAGCTATTGTGGATCACTCTGCCCTCAGATAGTTATTCAAAATGAGGGAGCCAGTAGGAAAGTTCGCCCGATGGATTGCCATACTGCAATGATACAATTTTGAGATACAATACCGATCAGGTTGAATTCATTCTAATGCCGATGCTGTAAGCCGGAGATGGTATCCCTCTGCATCAGCCTCTTCAGATGAAGAAGCCTGCCTACAAACTCCACAGATGAGCTCCCTGTTTACACTCCTACAGTACCTCAAGTTGCTTTGCTGCTAACAACTGCTTCTACAGACAAAAACATCAATCCTCACTTAATTGCAAGCAGCCAAAGAGCTTCTTACAATACTGATATATCCCTGCCGACAATTAAAATACAACAAAGAACTGATCCTCAATTTACAGACATAATCATGTGTCTAGAGACTGGAACTTTACCACAACAAAAGAAACACTACCAGGATGTACTGTTCTTTGCTTCACAGTATTTTCTTAACAATGGAACCTGATGGCATACATCCCAGGGTACTAAAAGGAGCTAAGGGTGGAACTAGCAGAGCCATTATCAGAACTGCTTAGTGAGTCTCTGAGCACAGGTGAGGCCCCAGAAGACTGGAGAAGGGCTCATGTGATCCCACTGCACAAGAGTGGTAGCAGGGAGGAGGCAGATCTCAGCTAGCCAGCCAGCCATCAAATGGTTTGAAAGCTACCTGAGTACCCATACCCAGCTTACATCCATACAAGGCACATCTTCAGACCTTGCTGTCTTAAATCTCGGGGCTCCTCAAGGCTCAGTCCTTTGCCATTCTCCGTTTTTGTTAATGACCTCCTGAAGCACAGCAAGAGGCGCCATCTAAATATGTATGCAGATGACACCATGCTCTACTACAGTGCAATGATAATATCCAAGGTTAATTCAGTACACCAGTCCAATTTCAGCACAATCTCCACCTGGTTTGTCAACAACCACCTGATCTTTCATGCAACCAAAAGTAAGTCTATGGTATTTGAATTCCAAAACTTACTAACTTGTTCATCTGATCCACTTGCAAACATAGCATCAGATGGCAACATTACTGAACAGGTCAACATATTCAAATATCTAGGAATCTGGCTAGATGTATCACTTACATACAGTAGGCATGTTGATCACATCTTATCAGTTGTTGGACCATGCTCAACTTTCTCTACAGGTCTAAACTCTGCCTCAGTGCTGAGGTAAAGAAGTAGGTAGTCTCCCACTTCCTGCTCCCTTCTGTTGGTTATGGAGACATCATGCACCACTGCACAAACAAAACCACTCTGGCACACCTGGAACTCTTATATGAGAAGTTGTGCAGGTTCATCCTCTTCTGTGGCTGGTCTACCCAACATTGTCTGCTGTATGATCAGCTTAACTGGACAAGTCCATCAAGCAGACATGACTAGTACTGGCTATCTTTGTAGTACAACTGTGCATGAGTAAAAGCTCCAAGTATCTCCTGGCCCCCCTTATACAGTCAAGCAGTGCTTACCTACTCCATTCAACAGCAGCACTTACCTTCTCAATTCCCAGCATGAAGCATGAATTTGGTAGAAAGGCCTTTGCATTTGTAGCACCTGACACCTGGAAAAAAATCCCTCTCTGCTGAGGAATGCTGCTAGCTCACAAATGTTCAAGTCCAGTCTTTCCAGCCACATTAGAACTCCTATTTGTTTTGGTCCAGAATCCCCATCTAACTGACCATGATCACGCATAGCAGTGATCATGTGTTTTGTTTCCAGTGAACCCACTTTGTTAGCTTGTTTTGATTACTGTTCGGCTGCACTGACTTTTAGAGCTTGTTTGTTTTTCCTGTATATACTTTAGCCTGTATGTAACTATTCCTGCTGCACTATATTAACCTGCTGGCATCACTACAAAAACCCGACACTCATTTTCCCAACACCCTGTAGCCCAGCACCATAATTCTGAAACACAAAATTCCAACAGGAGAATTTTGCTCCCCCCTCGGAGTTTGTTATATTCATTATGGGGGGGTAAAGCCCCCCGAAACATGAAAAACTAGCAAAATCCCACTGTCTGGATTTTACGATTCAGGATTCTCGTGTCGGGATACAGGGTGTCGAGATATCGTAGTATATCCAACCTGCTGACTGCTGCTGTCCTCTCTGGGACCCCCATGAAAATGAGATACTGCATCTTATGGGGCTATCCCAATTGGAGTAATTTTAAATAAACAAATACTTAAATAACTGAAACAATAACAGCTGTTCCTCAAAGCAGCCCTAGGTTTAAATCCTGGTGTGGTGACTCCAGTGTGGTGGCATGGAGAACCTATGCTACTACAGAACAAGTGTCCTGGGTTTGAATCCCAGTGTGGTAACTTCCTACACTAGTGTGATTGTACAGAGACCCTCTGCTGCTTCTTTGCAAAATAACATGGTTCAAGTATTGCTGCTACACAGATTTAATAAGTTACTAATCACTTTTGTGGTGTTCCTACACTGATACCCCGATATGTGGTGGGGTAAGAAGGGTAAAGATGTTGGAGCCAGATGGTGAGCACAAAGGAGTGAATTCCCCCTGAAGTCCCCCTGATGGGCAGAAACTACAGATGGGAGGCAGTGCAATGGCACTGAAGGACAAATCTGCAGACATCATGGGGGATAGTACTGATGCTGACAGAGGGAAATAAAACTAAAAAAAAAGATATTACAGACACGTGAAGGAAGTGGTTGGTAATGAATTTGCTTATGTTTAGGATAAAATGTTTGGGGTATTTGTGCCAAGTGACACTTGAGTGCACAGAAAACAAAATGATAGCGGTGTGAAAACATGTATTTGTACCTATACTGCCCTTTGGGTTTACATTTTTAAATTTTGGACTGTGTATTTTCTTTTGCTTTTGCTTATTATCTTGGACTGTTATATTACAAAGACATGAACTACAGCTGAACAATTTTCTTTTTCTTTGTTTAAATTTTATTGAACATTCATTCAAAAAATCACTCCTACTGTATATAAAACAATCAGTTGCTTATTTTTCAGTGATATTACACACCATTGATATTTATTTATTTAGTTTTTGTTGACCGAGTAAGTGCACTAGACAAATTCTTGCCTATTTTCAGGCATGACCTGGGGGGAGGGAAGGGGATACAGATGAATGCCAACTGACCTTGAACCAGATTAAGCTGTTGGTTGTATTTTTAGTGAATGGGGGGAAATTTTGGCCAGGGCACTGGGTAAATTCCCCCACTCTATGGTAGGGGGAGCCCTTGTCAGTCATCTCAAAGATGGCTGTCGTCCAAGATGGTGGAGGAAGAGATACTGATGGACTGCTTCCTGTTCCTCGAGTTTATATATTTATCTCTCCAGATATTCCTACTACTTCAAGAGATGACAGGCTGACATTTGCTGAAAGCATCATCTCACACGTACTGGAACCTCATTCCCCAAACTCCTGTAGGGTGGACTCGAACCTAGGTTTACAAGCATCAGCTGCTGATAATACAAGTCCCACTGTCACCTCTGAAGACCAACTACGACAGGTATTCCATAACAACAAGTCCTTCTTACTGAAAGCTTATGCAAGAGGACACTGCCTCGCAGAATGAAATTCCTGAAGCTGTTTCCCCTCTACCTACCTCTAATATTAATACAGGATCTGTACCCAGTGCTTCAAATGTTGGAGAAACGCCAAAGGCTCAAACATCGACAACTTCCTCTCACTCCCTGCATTTGAAAGACAGCCACCGCACAGACTTACCATTGGACCATGTCTGGTCCCCAGAAGCTGCTCTTTGAGCAGCCGGGTGGAAACAAATGACCACCGGAGCTCTTTGGACTTCCCCTGGCCCGGATCGTGCTCAGGACATGATCACTGTTGCTCGTTTATCCTCTACGAATCCCACTTCGGATGTACACAGCAAGTGGATTTAAAAGGATGGCACTACAGTTTTTACATCGGAAGAATGCAATTATTTAACATAAGTACCAGCTAAAAGCTTGCCGGTGCATGTTGCCATGGCAACAAATTGTAATACGGGCCCCGACAAAAGTAAAAAAAAACAAGCCACGCAATCGTCCTCAGAGAATGAACCTGCACTTCCAACAGACACTGGTGCTCCAGCTTCTCAACCTGCAGGCGAACCTACTACCAACCCGACTTTTAAACTGAGTGATTTATTCCAAAATCTTGGTGAACCTGCCCAGCATAGGAGCGTAGTTCACCTGAAGTTTTTGGTGGACATTAACACTGCTCCTGACCAGAGAACTGTTTCGCACTCTATGCTGTGGGACACTCTGGGAATTGCAGCCTCTGAGCTTTTTGCATTCATACATGTCAATGTGTCAATGGTGAAACTGTACATGACATCAATTTTAAGAATGCTTATACCTTGGAGAAATTTTGGAATAAATATGAACAGGTTAAGTCACTGCCTCTTTGGGCCTCCTTTATGGTCATCCCCCTCACCAAGCCTACTAAAACTATTACCCTGCTTTTCAGGAGTGAGGGGGTGAGCATAGCAGTTGCCCAATATTGGCTAAAGTAGCGCTGCAACTTACTAGAGGCTCTTCATCCTATTTGGACGAGGACATGGTTTGGACAGGAGGCCGGAAGGTCAAAGTTCAGTTAAAACAATCCAATAGGGGTATCCTGCACCTGTCTGGCAGTTTCTATATAGGCAGGGACTGCAGATTGTGTTTTTATCCAGGCCAGCCCCACACATGCCATAAGTGTGAGGCAAGAACCCACTTAAGTCCCACTTACAACAAACTCAGGTGTAACCTTTGCCTTACATATGGGCATGTGAGTTTGGGATGGCTGAACCCCTAACATGTAACCTGTGTGATGAAGCTGGGCACTCTTACAAACAGTGCCCTTGGGTGGATCACAGTAGGGTGGATCGCCCCCCCCCCACCACAGGATTAGGTTGCTTTGATCACAGATTCACATGTTCAGGCTCTTCGCAGTAAAGAGACTACTCCTCCACCCGTTGCCCCTTCCTCTCCTGCTGAACCCCAGATTGCAGATGCCCCCAATCCTACTCCTAGCTCAGGTTTTTCTTTCCCTTCTATTTCTTTAGAATCTCAGGGACTCCATGGAAATCTTAAAATCCCAGATATATCTGGCGATTTAAGTCAGGATGTCATTCCACCCCTCCCCCACCCCAGGATGCTGATCCCTTTGTGGTAGTACCCCCCCCCAGATGGGGGAAAGAGGAGGCTGGAAGGTCAAAGTTCAGTTAAAACAATCCAATAGGGGTATCCTGCACCTGTCTGGCAGTTTCTTTGTGGTAGTACCCCACCCCCAGACGGGGAAAGAGAAAAGAAAGGCAAATGGATCTTCACCAAAAAAAAACCAGCCTCACCTGAAATAGATAAAAGGCTCTGGCAAAGAAAAGACAATGGGGTGACACAGAAGAAGAAGAGGAGGAGGAGGAGGGGGACTTTGATTCCTCTCTTGCATTCTCTTCCAGAATGGATTATTCCTCAGACTCCCAATCCAACCCTTCCCCCTCTAAAGGAACCACAGGCACACGGGCTGCTGTAACATGAATTCATGACTAACCTTCCCTGTCTCCCCCTTCTTTTTCGTCTTTTTATGCACTCCAGCTCTGCAACTGCGCTGTCTCACACTTAATGTGTGCAGCATGAAATCCTTTAGAAAACAAATCTCTACCATGCAATACTTGACTGATTTACATCATAATATTTACCTGCTCCAGGATACCTGTTTAAAAACCAGATACGGGCTCTCTCAGGTCAAAACTAGATGGGCAAAAGGACCTTCATCTTGGTCCTCTGGGGAAGATAGATGTGTTGGGCTTGGGGTTCTCTTTTCAGGGTTTAATTTTCATATGACTAGGCTCGTAGACATTTTCCCATGGCGGGCACTGCTATTAGACTACAAGCTTAAATGATTAAAACCTAGAAAAATTAATGTTTATGCACCACAAAGTATAGTTTCCAGAACAGACTTATTTAAGTTATTATAACCGTACTTATACACCAACCGACATTTATACATGGGAGGGGACTTCAACTGTGGTCTCACCATCTAGGACAGAGGAGGCTCCACCTAGAAAATCTTCGGAGACATGGCCACCCTACTAAATGTTATTAAAACAGCTGCACTCAGTGATGGGTGTAGTGCAGTACACCGCATAGGCACAAAAACATCACAGGGGCCCTCTCACCACCTGCATAGACTACATATTTGTTTCTCAAAACATTTTGGTGCAGCAAGCAGAAGTACTCCCATGTGAACCTTCAGATCACTTAGCCGTCTCTCTACTATGTTTCCCCTCTAATGGACCCCCTCCCTAACATACTTCATTCCTGCTGGGAACTCAATAGTTCCTTACTCTCTAACCCTAGCATCTCTGCCGACTACCAAGATCATCTAAGGGCCCGACTTTCTGTCATAGAGGCTTACCACTCTCCTTTATTATGGTGGGAAGATACTAAAAAGGATCCCAAATCCTTTTTCATCAGACTGGCCAAGAATTGAACCCAAGATTCCTACCTAAAATACTTAGCACTGAGGCAGAAACTCCTTGCTACTGTCTCCAGAGTATCTGAAACTAACTCTGATTGCTCACAACAGATAAAAGCATTAAAAACAGAAATGGAGACGTATCAGCAGGAACAATGGTTTTCCGTTTTTACCGGTAACACCGGTAAAAATCACGGAATCCTGCTTGGTTTGAGGATTTTGAATTCTTGTAACGGTACCTCACGGAAATTGCATTTCACTGCACAGAATCCCTAAGATTTCAGCATATTTTTAAATGTTTTTATTTTCTTTTTCTCTGTCCCCTTCTCACAGCATCAGTCTCCACTTTTCAGAGTTCTCTAGGCTGGGTATCCCCTAGCTTCACCCCAGGTAATGCTCAGGAGCTCCTGTGAGCCTGCACCCATCCTGCCTAGGTTGTACCCCCAGTTGGGAAGGAGGGGACCCCAGGTCACCCCTCCACAGTCCTTTAATGTGTGTCGGGCAGCCCAGTGGGTCCCTCATGGAAACTGGTTATGAAGTCTGGGGTAGCTGGGTCCCTTCTACCAGCAGCCGATGTGGGGTGATTGTTACTGGTTTTCTGGTCTCTGTCCCTGAGGGCACCAACACTTGAGGGGATCCAAGGAAGTAGGGCACATAAAGACATGCCGCTACTCCAGAACCTGGCTAGCTTCCTCTCTTCCCAAATGCTCTGCAGCCTCATTGCACCACCACCTGTGGTCACCTAGGTGGCAGTAAAGCAGCAGGACCTGCAAGCCACCGTTCCCAGAGGAAGAGAGCAGCCCCCCAGGTGCTCGATCCTACTCCCCTGGCCAGGCCTCTAGCAACCCGAATTCACTTCTGATCCGAGTCCCTGGCATTGCAAGCAGTAGTGCTACCTCAGGCTATTTACAGCCTGTCAACTATACACCCACTTTGGTGTAAGAAAACATAAGCAGATGGAGAGGAAATAATTCAGTTTTAGTAAAATGTTGCAAAGTGTTCAATGTTCATAATTTGCACTGTAGGTACTGTGCACTATTATTGAAATCATATATTAAAACATTATATATGGGTGTTATGGCTGGCAGTATAGCCTAGTGGTTGTAGTAACAAACAGTGATCAAACTGAGTACATTTAGAAGACTTGGGTTTGATTCCCACAACCTCCACTTGCATACTGTGTGACTCTGAGCAAGGCACTTAACCTCCACAGTGCTCCTGGGTCACCTCTAAAAACAGGCAGTTTTGCCTAGTGGGTTTACCCAGTTTACAAAAAAATACCAATATATGTTTACTACATCATACAGTAGTCAGGGTACCATGTACTTTATCTGAGTTGTACTTGGGCTGCAATGATGTTGTATAGGTAAATATAAATGTTCAGATATATTTTGTGTTTTATAAGCTTGTTTTTAGACTTTAATCAGGTTTTTATTGTATTCTTTGCATGTGAGCAGCAAGGTTGTAGATTGCTAAGCGCAGGATCACTGTTACCAACTAGCTTATTCAAGTTTATAATCAGCAGGCCATCCAAAATCCTCAGTTGTTTGATTGAAAGTGAGTCTGAATGAAGTATGTTCACAAGGCACAAGCTGCCTTACTACTTATTTAGGTGAATGGGATAGAAACATAGAAACATAGACTTTGACGGCCCACCTAGTCTGCCCTTTTCATCATTTGCACCTTCTCTCCCACCTGTTGTGTCAGTCTCTGTGACAACAAAAAGTTTTCTGACAGACTGCTTTAATAAAAAGCAAATGTTACGTGTTAAATTGTTCTTATGTTTGGCCAGTGGATTTTGAAAGCACATTCAATGACGTACAGAAGGTAAGACCGCAGGGGCTATATGATGTTGGTGGGTAGAGTGGGGCTCAATTCACATCTGAACAAAGACATGAAAACTTAGAGATACCCTTTTCATGGAGACCAAGGGAAAAAAAGGAATCCACATGTTTGTGAGATGCATTAGAAGGTCCTCCACTAATCACTTGTGAATTTTTTTTTAGGTGAAGATACTATTTCAAAGAAGCAAATTCAGGCATTTGTTTTTTTTTTTTGTTCCTCCTACCCCCTGGTCATCCACTCCTTCAGGCCTGCCAAGTCCCCTACCACTGCTGCTGAGTTCCCCCACCATCCACTGCCCTTATGGCCATGCTACCAAGTAACCCAAATTAACCCTTCATCAGTGGCCCTATCCCTGTGGGAGGCTAACAAGAGAAGACAATCACCCTAAAGAGCTTCCTGTATATCCCAGGCATGGCAGGGGTCAGAACAGACACATGTGTCTGGGACTTCATGCTTATGGAGGGATCAGAAGCCATCCTCCAGGTAGCCAGCAGGTGTTTTTCCATTTTTGTGAGAGCGTGACAGGCCATGTGATGACAAGACACAAGCTGAAGTCCATCACGCTCTCTTCCGCAATGAGGGCCAATGTGTTGCAATGCCTCCACCCTCCACCTGGGGCCAGCAAATGCTGAGCTATGAATATACCCTTCCTCCCAAGAGAAGGCGAGTGGTTGTTGGACACTCAAGCCTTCACCCCCCCCCCGCCCAGCCGGTCTTCCAGCACTCAAACCTACTCCCAAACCCTGGTCAGTGGTGTCACTGGCAGAAATTCAATTCAGGCAGTTAAATGATAGGAAAAAACAAATGTGGTCCACCTTAGTAGTGGTGGTAGTTCAGATTAATTCACATTTGAGTTTTAACAAACAAAGAGACTAATCAATTTGTAACTTGTGCATGTGGGGTGTGGGTGTTGAAGAAAGGGGATCATAGTGCTGTCACTACTGCCATCATCCCTGAGGGATGTGGACTGCGTTGTTGCTACTGCCATCACACCTGAGAGGCGGGGGGGGGCGTAGTGCTTCTGCCATAACCACTGGTGGATGGGGAATGTTGAACTGCTGCTGTCCCACCTGAAGGATGGGGGCCATAGTGCTGATACTGCCATCACACTTGAGGAATGCGGAACGTGGTACTGCTGCTATCACACCTAATGGATAGGGATCGCAGTGCTGCTGCTTCCATCACACCTGAGGGAGGGGGGACACAGTGCTGTTGCTGCTGCCATCTCACCAGAGGGATGGGGGCCTTACTGCTGCTTCCATTACAGCTCAGGGATGGGGGCTGTAGTGCTGTTGCTGCCATCATATTTTGTACCTAAAATAACTTTAAATTGGTACAAGGATGGAAGGATGTGCAGTAGTGGAGGTCAAAACTACTAAAATGCATGTTAGCAGAGTTAAAAATTGTTAAATAAAGTGCACAAAACCAAACACCGGTAAAACCAGATTTTGGCTCGGCAGACACCGGTGACAGTACCGTTTTTTACAATGTGCAAAATGGAATTTGCCCTTTCTCAATCCCGGTAAACCAGTGTCCCTGCGTATCAGTATAACAGGGTGCCCTCTCTAAAAATGAAAGCACAACAAGGCACACAGAGCTCTAAACCCTCATTTGACATCTACAAAAGCTGCACAGATACAGTAGCAGCCGCCCACATAGAACAACTCATTGATCCAGAATCTACTACTATTTATATCACCCTAGCTGAAATAAAGGGAAAAGCGCACTCATATCTGGAAAAACACGTTTGGATCTATTTCCGCGGTTTCCCCTAACAGAAATTTTCTCAGGTATTACTATACCTACAGTTTCCCCAGACCAGTTAGATAATTTAATTACACCTATTTCCCTGGACGAAACTCAGCAGACCATATGCCGTCAGAAAAAATGCACCTCCCCTTGACATGACGGGCTTTTGCTGAATTATATCAGCAGTTTTCAGAATTTTTCTCTCCCTTCTTGACTATGGTTTTCAACAGTATTATAAGCTCCTACTCGCTGCCTTGGTACTTTTCTGATGCCATTATGATTCCACTGTTAAAGAAGAGTAATAGGACTGACATCCAGAACTGGAGGTCCCTTAACCTCTTGAACGTTGACTATAAAATCTTTGCATCTATTTTGCTCAAAAGACTTACACCCATAGCAACACAATTAATAGTTGAAGTCCAGACATGCACTATACCTCACAGGTCGATTACCTCTAACTAATCCTTAATTAGGGATATCTCGGTATTTAGCACTCCCGATGCACCTTCACTCTTACTCTCACTAGACCAAGGAAAGGCTTTTGACCATGTGGATCATGGATATCTATTTCAAACCTTACTACACTACCACATTCTGCAACTGTTTGTTTCTTGGATTAAATTAGTATGCAGCACAGCTTGGATTCTGGGGAGATATTGCTGATGGGTGATCTGAATATGCCAGATGTTAACTGGAGTGCAGTTGCAGCAGCCACTTCGAAGAGTGGGGTTATTCTAGATTCCCTACAGGGGCATGCCGTAGACAACTAGTATTGGAGCCCACTCGAGAGGGAGCAATCTTGGACCTGGTTCTCTCAAATGGAGATGGAGAGAGGATCACAGATGTAGAAGTGGATAGCCATCTGGGAACTAGCGACCATCAAACAGCACGGTTCACAAAAAACACAGCAATAGAGTCAAGCTATACAAAGGCAAAAGTACTGGACTTTAGGAGGGCTGACTTTGCCAAAATGGGTGAGTGCCTAAGGAATGCACTAGCAAATGGGCAGGAAGGAGGGGTGGAAGAACAATGGGGAATAATAAAAACTGCCATCACAGAGGTAACAAGCCTTTGTGTGAAGCAAAGAAACAAAACAAAACAATGTAAGAAACCACTGTGATTCTCAAAGGAAGTGGCAGTGAAGGTTCAAGAGAAAAAGAAAGCATTCAGGAAGTACAAGGAATCACAGAAGGAGCAGGACAGAGAACTGTATCAGTTAAAGCAAAAGGAAGCTGGGAAGGCAGTCAGAACAGCAAAGGCCCAAACTGAGGAAAAGTTAGCCAACTCAGTTAAGAAGGGGGATAAAACCTTTTATAGGTACATCAGGGAGCTAAGGAAGACCAAGGGAGGGTTAGCGAGGCTTAATAAAGGAGAGGGAGGGTGGGCAAAGGGTGACTGTGAAAAGGCAGAGAAACTAAACAAATATTTTTGCTCAGTATTTACAAATGAAGAGGGGGAGGTACCTAAAACAAACAGTAGAAACACTCTGGATACAGAAGCTGATACCAGCACATTTACAGAAGAAAGGGTTCTGAAAGAACTCTTAAAACCAGGGGCGTAATTATAGGGGGGGACGGGGGGGCACAAGTCCCTCCCAACTTTCACCATTGCCGCTTTTGTCCCCCCCCCAATATTTTATTTAATTTAATAATAAAAAAAATCAGCCCTAGTAGCCTGTATGCGGCAACTCTTCATGCGACTGCTGCTGGAGCTGCCACCTCAACTGAATTTGGCAAGCAGGTGGAACAACAAGGACAGCCGGAGAGGACAGGAGCAACATAACAGTTTTGCTGGCAGCAGGGAGTACTTTCACACAGAACTCAAAAAAAAATTATTTTCAGCTCTCGAGCTGCATCTTACGCCAGTGTGGAAGTAAGCAGTCTGCCTGCTTTTAACCAATCGCGAGGTCCGATGAGGAGCGGGCGGGAGACTAACTGCTACGGCGTACGTGCACTAGTGTGAGAAGAGCTAGTGTCATTGTCGATGAGCAGAGCGAGCGCCACACACTCCTTGCTGCCATTCTCTGTGGAGGAGTTTTGAGTAACTTGGCTAGTGGTGCGGTGCTTCATTTGCGTGGCTGCCTGGCTACTCCTGGCCCTGTCGTTCGCCGGTCCAACTGCCGCTCCACAGGAGAGACTAGCAGTAACAGTGATCGGGACTATCAAGGAGGGAGACAACAGAGTCAGTTCAGTACCGATGGTACAGGCCTCACGGGGTCGGCGTGTTAGTGTGTAACTCCGAGGCAGTAATAATTTTAGGGGGTTGGGTTCAGTCAGACTCAAGTGACTGTCTGCTTTTGGGTCATGGGTGAGGGCTGTAAAACTCAGAAAAGTGGTCCAAGCTAACAATCTTCAGACAGTGCTTCACAGACTAGTTGAGAGGAACAGACAGCTTGAGTGAACATGGAGAAGCTGCTGGTTTCTGGCATTGCTGTATCTCAGAAGCAGCAGGTAAGTGTATACTGCTCCTCCCCACATATATCTGCTGCTGCAAGTTAAACTGGGAGCCAGGGGACTTAGTCTGTGACTGAGACTGAGGGTGGCAGCCAGGGGATGGGGGGGGGGAGACTGACTTGTCTGTGATACCATGTCACTGATGTGATTGCTAATGGTGTTGTGGTGCAGTGGATGGGGGTGGTTGGCTAACTTATTATTTTTAATGGGGGGTGTTGGGGACTGGATGTGAACTGGGAGGCAGGCGGTCTGATGACTCACTGGTCTATCTGATTGCTGGTGTGGTGCTGCTGCAGTGCAGTGGGTGAGGGGTTGGATGGTGATGGCGGTCAGTCTGCGACTGGGTTTCTAAGGGTGGTGGAGTCAGGGCTGGCTGAGTTTTTCTGATGGGGGAACTGGGATGGGACTGGGAAGCAGGAGGTGGATGACAGCCCGTGTGCAACTGCTGGTGCTGCTGCAGTGGGGGGTCAGGGCTGGCTGAGTTATATGATGGGGATCTGGGATGGGACTGGGAGGCAGGAGGCTGATGACGGCCTGTCTGCAACTGGTGCTGCTGCAGTGGGGAGGGGGTCAGGGGCTGGCTGAGTTATTATGATGGGGGAACTGGGATGGGACTGGGAGGCAGGAGGCTGACGACGGCCTGTCTGCAACTGCTGGTGCTGCTGCAGTGGGGGGAGGTCAGGGCTGGCTGAGTTATTATGATGGGGGAACTGGGGTGGGACTGGAAGGCAGGAGGCTGACGACGGCCTGTCTGCAAATGCTGGTGATGCTGCAGTGGGGAGGGGGGTCAGGGCTAAGCTTCCAGCTGGCAGGAATACCTCTCAATCTTTTGTCACTGAAATGAGGGACATGGACATTTTATGACAGTAAAAAAGAGGGACAATGAGGGACACAGACCTTCAGAATGAGGGACACATCTTCAAACATGAAGATACAAGCTCAGAACACTGTGAAAACCATATTGTTTACTTGTACAAAGTTTAGTTTTGATTTAGTAGTTCAGAATATTTCTGTTTAAATGAATTTTTGGAGGGCGTACGGTATCATAGCCCAATAACTTATGCCAGTGTGAGCCAATCTGTGCCAAATAAACATTGTTTACTCATTCTTTCAAATACATGGGATGTTAACTGGTTCTGTAGCCACTGCCAGTCAATCTCGTCTAGATTCCTAGTATGGCCGCTCCTTCCACAGCCCTATACAAGTGTACAGGGTGTCTTTTAAAAACAGTTATATGAAGATTGAAGCAGTCTGAGAGGGCAATGAAAGGCACTGATCTTCTAATATGGACCCTATTAGTAGAGCGCTTGCCTCCGTGCTCTCCCTGCTGCTCACACGTCACAAAAACACTGAGTGCAGGGGCAGGGCGGCCATACTAAGCAGCCGAAAGGGATCAGCTGGCAGTTGCTACAGAACCAGCTACGATCCCTTCATTTACTTTAAAGAGTGAATAAAAATGTCTTCTTTTGGCACCGATTAGTTCACACTGGCATAAGGTATTGGGGTATGAAGACCAATACCGTATGCCTTTTGGCCAGAAATTCTCTTCATGTTTTTTGTAGTCAGTCTGCTGTGCTGACTGCTGTGTTGGTCCTGTCTACTGTATTGTACTGTACTGCTAGTGTCTACAGTCACTGTCTGATTTTAAATGCTGAGCTTTGCTGTTTGCTGTCTGGTGTCTTTCCTGTGTGCCACCTGAGCCTGACTATTGCTTGCTTTGGTAGTGGTAGGGGGACTGCTGGCTCTGGCTTGTTGGGGTGGGGGGGTATATGGTTAGTCTAGAATGCAACTCCAGTGTTTTCCTTTATATTATCAATACCACAGTCAAACTTAAAAAAAAATCAAAACCCTTACTCTGCAGGTAGGTGGCATGGTACAAGGGAGGGAGTCATTATAGAAATGAAGGGGGGGGATACACTGTGTATGAAAAATGCTATATAAATGTTGATTCTTCTTCTTATTTCACATGGAAAAAGAAGTCAAGACAACCATATTTTTGATTTCCAAGAAAGTATTAAATCTGGCATTGGACTACACAAGCATTTTGCTACAAACAAGTGGTGGATCCGGGGCGGGGGTGAAGGGTGCAGCTGCACCCTCCACCCCCATTGTAAATTACTTGCTTGCTGCATTTCACTTTGTTAAAGTCTGATTTATTGATTGTACAAATGTTTACATTCAAATCTATTGATCATATTTGTAGGTTCTGTTGAAAACGTGCTAAAAAAGAATAGCAGACAATATAAAGGTTTCATAAAAATGTTAAAAGTGCATATCGAGTATGCATACCACCCCAGCACCCCCACTGTAACATCCTAGATCTGCCATGACCACTAGACCACCAGGTTATTTAAGATTTGTACTGCACTGTGGTTTGCCAAAGATAAAGTTGTTTCGATTAAAACACAATTTCAGCATTTTAAACTAAACACAATGAACAGAACCATAGCCTTGCATGTGTACTGATCAACTTAGTGCACATGGTTTTGACCATTTTGGTGCAACAATTCTATACAAAGGGAAAAAGAACTAGTTAGCACTATAGAGAGCCATGTAGCTCTCTGGCTCAAATGATGTCATTACTTAACACATTTGGTGGCCATATTACGAAGCAGGTAAGGCAGTTCTTGAAATTAGAAAGCTGATTTTACATTTTTGAAATGCTTTGGAACCGCATTTAGGTCAATTATATAAATGTAGTTTTAGCATTAACAAATACAGCAGCATCTCCTTTACTCACATGTGCAGTCAGATATTTGAATAGTTTGTTGGCAAAATGTTGTTTAGGTAGCCTTTAAATCTGGACTTCACAATATTTAGGATTCTCATTATGCCTATAGCAGGGTAGCAGATTCATTTATTAAGGGGCCTTTTTGTACTCCTTGCTTTTAACTGATCCTTTAGCTGTGAGGGGTTAGTACCTTTCCCAATACCTTTTGTGAGATGTACTGCCTGCTATAGAGTGGAGGCTCAGCTCACCATTGCAGCTGAGGCTCTGAGATGTGACACAGATGCACCTAGCTTACACTATGATTCCTACACAGAGCCATGTACTATCTAATAGGCCCCTTTCTATGTAGCACTTGGTGGAGTTGGGGTGGGTCCCCTTGGTCCCTTCTCATACTGTCCTTATTGTTTCATTTTCACATATTTTACATTTAATAGCACTGAGTAAGTTTCATCTGAAGCTTCTACTCATCTGTAAGTTCATGTTTTGCATTTACAAGAACTTGTATAGAATCTTGAGGGCCATGTTCCAGCCTTTCTGTACACTCATGTTATTATTGATACGACATAAACCACATTACAGTCCAAAAGGAAACAGTCTCGAGTGTTTTAGCACTCTGGATATTATCAAGTTACTACAGTTATGGTTCTGGGTCTTAGCTTGTGGTCTTGGTGCTTTTTGCCACATGTGTTATATACGTACATATTGCAGGATTTATAGTTCTGTATTGGTTCCACCCCGACATGTTGTAGCAAAGAGAGGCAAGAAAATGATCCTTTTCTTGAAAGTTCCTTTTCTGTAACAATTATTAGGTATTGTCACCAAGTAAAGTACTCTGAATGATATATTGAGAACTCCAATAAAAATTAAGGAAAAAAAATAAGCAATATATTTAAAATAAAATCGTGTCTTGTGTAAATATTGTCTTTGTTTTCCATATGTATTACATTTCAAAGGTATGTTGATAGAAAATGTAGTATTTTTCCATATAATGTTTACAATTTGGTATGTACCACAGTACCCATTATCCGAAGCTGGTTGAGAGTGAGGTTGTCCCCCCAACCTTGGCACCAAAATTACTCCTCTGCTTAAAACTGAAGGTGGACAAAGCAATGGGGCCTGATGAGATTCATCCCAGAATTCTAAAAGAACTAAGGGTAGAACTAGTGACACCACTGACTACCCTCTTTAACAAGTCATGGGAGGATGGGGTGGTACCCAAGGACTGGAGGAGGGCAGATGTGATTCCCCTTCACAAAAGTGGGAGCAAGGCAGAAGCAGAAAACTACAGACCTGTTAGTTTAACTTCAGTGATAGGGAAAATGATGGAATCACTTCTGAAGGAAAGAATTGTTGAGTATCTAGAGACCAGAGGGGCACAGGACCCAAGGCAGCATGGATTCACAGTGGGAAGGTCATGCCAGACGAATCTGATGGATTTCTTTGACTGGGTGACCAAAGTAGTAGATCAGGAAGGGGCTGTGGACATGGCCTACCTAGACTTTAGCAAGGCATTGTCACAGTCCACACAAAGATTAATATACAAGTTAGCCAGCCTTGGAGTGGGTCCCAAGATGACAGCCTGGGTAAAGAATTGGCTGGAGAATAGGACACAGAGAGTAATAGTAAATGGAGTCCAATCTGAAGAAAGGGGGGTTACTAGTGGGGTACCACAGGGTTCAGTATTAGGACCGGTCCTCTTCAATGTCTTTATAAGCAACATTGCAGAGGGACTGAAGGAAAGTATGTCTCTTTGCAGATGACACAAAGATCTGCAACAGAGTTGATGCACAAGGTGGGTGGAAAGGATGAGAAGGGACTTGGCAGGGTTAGAGGAATGGTCAAATGTATGGCAGCTTAGATCCAGTGCTAAGAAGTGCAAGGTAATGCACCTGGGAAACAAAAACCCAGGGGAAGAGTACACAATGGGGTGAGATACTAACAACAACAAAAATGGAAAGGGACCTGGGGGTAGTCATATCAGATGACCTAAAGGTGGGCAAGCAATGTGAGAGGGCAGCAAGGAGGGCTTGGGGGATACTGGGATGCATAGGGAGAGGCATCACCAGTAGAAAACAGGAAGTTATTATCCCTCTGTACAGACAGCTGGTGAGACCCTATCTGGAGTACTGTGTGCAGTTCTGGAGACCCAATCTCCGCAAAGACATAGACAGGATGGAAGCTGTACAGAGGAGGGCAACTAAAATGGTGAAGGGTCTGCACCGGAAGACATATGAAGAGAGACTTAAGGAGCTTAATATGTATAGCCTCGAGGAAAGGAGGGAGAGGGGGGACATGATAGAAACTTTCAAGTACCTCAAGGGAATCTACAAAGTCCAAGAGGGTAGCATCTTTCAAAAAAAGAGGTGTGCAAGAACAAGGGGACACAATTTGAAGATGGGGGGGCAGCTCAGATGCAATTTAAGGACGTATTTTTTCACAGAGAGGGTTGTGGATGCATGGAACGGCCTTCCGGAGGAGGTTGTGGAGTCAAAACAGTGGTGGAATTCAAGCATGCATGGGACAGTCATAAGGCAATTCTAGGGGGTTGGGGTAGGAAGAAGTAGGCTGCTGGTTAACTAGGATCTGCAGCTTATCCATTAGGTAGGGAAATGGGCAGACTGAGTGGGCCAAGCGGTCCTTATCTGCCATCAAATTCTGTGTTTATATGTTTCTATGTTACACATTAATGGGTCTCTGCACTCCCCCTTCTTAGGCAGGAAAGGAGTTAGACATGGCTGCCCCCTTAGTCTGCTCCTTTATATATTTCAGTTAGAACCTCCACTCAAGATTATTTCTACAACACCCAGCCATTCCATGAGTTACGCTCCCTTCTGGACAGGTAGTTCCCCCGGTATCTGCATATGCAGTCGATATATGCATCTGCACCACTCCTTCCCTTCAAGAGGCAGATCTCACATCTCTCATCAGGACCTTTGAGGCAGTATCCAGATCTAGATTAAATTATAACAAAAGCTCTGTCGTTTATAGCCCTTCCTCAGCTACCCCAGATCCCTTCACACAAATAGCAGGTATTCCCTTGGTTTCTTCCCCAATTAAATTTTTAGGCTTGACATTTAGGAGCACAGACAATGCCTCTCATAATTGGAACATTGCCTAGGACAGGGCCTCACACATAGCTACTTCCTGGAAGGGCCACATTATAGCCAAACGAAGAAGGGTAATGCTTCTCAAAACATTAGTACTTCCCCTATTTCTCCACTGAGCCTCAGTTTTTCCAACCCTGGTTTCCTTGGAAGCAAGGGTAAATAACATATTTTTTCAAGGTTTTTGGGGGTAGCCGCTTGAACCCCATTAAGAGAAACTACACATATCCTGATTATTGCCATGGTGGGGTTAGAATGCTCAATCCCATTTCTTTTTTTCATTGCCTATTTATAAAATTGAATATACCACTTCTTTTACAGTCCCAAACCTCTTTCTGGTATTCCTTGATGCACATTTTCACATTTCCACTATACCAGATTTGGCAACAACCTCCCCTAGAAATCCCTAGGAATTTTAGGAACTACAAACTCCCTTATTATTTAGCTCTAACTTTTCTCAAAATACAGCAATGGGGGGTTGTCACCCAACACTGTACTTGTCTCTACCAGGAAACAGTTGTATTACTCTGTTTTAGGGACTCATTTTTTAGGTACCCCTTCTTTGGTAGATTCATTAAGGAATGACCTGGATCAGACAGCAGTTTTTGCACAGCTAACGGATCCCAGGATCCCAGCCTGCCTATAGGTTGTCACTTGGATTTCTTGTCACTGCAGGCTGGGAGTCTGAAATAACTTAGAGCATAAATCTGTGGAAGAAAGAATGTGTCCTCGAGACACTTGCCCCAATGTGTTGGAAACCATGCATCATTTTCTTTTTCAGACTGCCCCTTTAGCTACTCCATATGGACTCTTCTACTCTGCAAATGGAAAGAAAAGGCCCTCATGACCCATACGTATGATATCCTAGTTTACGGATTATTCCCCCTGCATTGAAGCACTATCAACCAAGCACTTTACGTTTAACCTCGCATTGTGCAGATTTTACTTACAGCAAGCTAGGTGTGCTTTACTTCTGCAGCAGAAAACCTGTACTGCTGTACAAATTGTAACCCAAATAGCACACAATTTGCAGACTAAGATACTAAAAAGAAAACATTATCCTCTTCTGCTGTTCAAAGAAACTGGAGAAACTGGATGTGGTTTGCAACTATTGTATATGTGAAGTATCATTTTTGGTTTTGTTGAAGTACCTACATGACCTAGCTTTTGTGTTTGTTGTTTTATGTTATTGACCTACGTTTATTGTATCTGCTTGTAATTTTGTTTTTTGTTTAATTTTTCCTTCTAATAAAACATTCCCCATCTTTTTTTTCGAGAAGTGCCATGAGATCTTTAACATCCACCTGAACTACCACCAGAACAGGCAGATGGGACCTCAGTTTAACATCCCATCCAAAAGAAGGCACCTCAGGAGTGCAACACCCACCTCACACTGCACTGCAGTGTTAGTATTGGGATAGAACCCAAGTGCCTGATGTGGGGATAGAACCCACAGCCTTCTGATCTCCTGGCCTCAGAGGTGAGAGTGCTACCTGCTGAGCCAGCTTTAAAATGTTTAAATATCATTTTTGTAATATATCATGTTTCATCAGTCATAGCACTATTGAATGTAAAATCCTTACCCCAAATGGGTCAAATTACCTACAATACCAAAAGCAGAAAAAATCAACTAGACAACATTTCCTACCCATATAACTTGCCCATCTATGGGGGAAGTAAATAACACTTTGTATCTAGTGCACTATCCAGAGAGAGTGTGAGGTTTGTCAAGGGGTGGTATTACATAAGCGTTTGGCACCACTGTCCATTTTTTTGGTATTTATCCATTCTGTTCTACTCCCCAGCCTTTCTAAGTAGTTATACCATGCTACGCATCTGACATATTTTCATCTTTAGTATATTTTTAGAAATAAAAAAAAAACAATAAATGAAAGTATTAAAAAAAAAATGACACTTCAGGAGTGGGAGCCAAGTTACTCTCTCCCCTTTCAATTATAGTGCATCATTGTCAGCCAAGGCTCTGTCCGCTACTTTTTTTCCCCGATTTTGGTTCTTTTTCTTGACCCTGTCAAACCCCATCCCCACCCTCTGTACATTGGCCACATCACCAGTGTTAATGCTCAGTGGTGAGCAAGTGATCTCCTAAACATCAGTTTCATCTGCCACTCATGAATTGATAATCAGGGTTTGGGGGGTGGAACCAAGATGATGCAACATTGCTAAGGCTGGAGATACAAAAGCACTAAACTCCCATAAAATGATATTACATGTTTGAGATTTACCCCTTTTTTGAGCATTTTTCTTTTCTCTTTTCTTCTCTGAGTAGAAGCACAAAAATTGTTTTCATTACAGGATAAGAATGGTGACCATACCAAGGAACCCTAAATATATACAGTAATGCTTTACCAGGACGGAGCAGAAGAGCAAACTCCTGAAGCAGCAGAAAAAGGGCAAATAACCAGCCACAAAGCCTTCTTCCAGTAGAACCCAGAACAACCATTTCCCTCTCAGGTACCGGGACAGTCACCCGGGTCCCATCAGAATTTCCCTAGCATCAATAGCAGGTAATTCAGAGGGTGTGAGTACTTGCAAACAACCCCACTCTGGTGCCACAGAAGGAAAAGAGTATCCAGAGGTGCAGAAAGACACAACAACAGTTGAAGTCAACATGGAGCTATGAATGGCATGGATGAGGCAAACCAACAATCCAGTAGGCAGCCCAGTGGGAGTAGAATTGACAGTGGGATGGGGACCAGCACAGTCTTACCCTCCAGGCAACCAAAAGGTAAAGAAGTGCCCGTGAGTGTGGATATGATACCAAAAATGCAGATGGGAATGAGGAAAACACAAACTCAGTTACTCCTGAAATGTCAGGAGATGTAGGAGGGGCATCAAAACCCAAAACTGATAAAGCAGCAGACCTCTCTACAGTAGACTTTCCAGGTGAGACACCAAAAGCACAGAGCTGGCAACTGGTGAGCATTTCTAATCAACTTTCTCATCAGCCTAGTCATCAAAACCCTGTGTGCAATGGGCTGGAAATTTGCAAAATGGTGATGGCTTGGCAGAAAATACCACGAATAACTAAGATAAAGACCCAGTAAATCCAGGTAAAGCCCAGGAGACGGTTAATAATATGGTGGAGGGAATGTGTGATAATACAGATGGGAGAGGATTCCCAGAAAAGAAAGGAGCAACCTGCTACAGAGAAAGGGAGAGCTCAGACAGAGGGCTTTAAATAAACACAAACAATGGTTCTCAAGGTATTGGGACTGATAAGAGGAATAAGAAGGGTGGCAATACAGAGAAAACAGAAGAGACTAAAAACTATTCTGAAGAGACACTGGCAAAAATAAAAGCTGGGTTTAAATGATTGGGGTGAAAACTGGAAGGAATTCAAGGGAAATGAAAGAAGTTAAGGCAGAAATCCAGGTCATAAATGCAGAGTGACTCACTTTGAAGACATTGGAGGTGCTACACCGGGGCACACCGGCATATGTGCCCCGGTCAAAAAATGCTGTGCCCCAGTGCTCTGAGTCTCCGTTTGACTCCTTATTCTCCACTCTCCAGTAGGAGCCCACTGATCATAAAAATATCTTTTTTTTTTCTGCCTGCAAGGCAAGTTGTGCTGCTTGAATTGTCCTGACGCCCCCGCTGTCTGACCCCCCCCATGTACTGTCCTGTGTGCTGTTGCCCATGATGCAGAAGTCCTGAGTCTGCTGACGCTAGTGTGGCCCTAGTGTTGGAGTTGGGTCAGACTTCTGCAGCTGTAACATGATGACGCTGCTGTGAGCCTGTGTTGCATGAGCAACTAAGCCAATCAGCTGTGCTGCCACTAAGGGAGCACCCTGTGAACTTTTTGCCGCCTTCACCCACCCAAGCCTTACCTCTAGCACTGCAGCCAGGCCAGCATTCTTCATTGCTCATCACTGGCAACCAAACCAGAACCGGACCGTCCGTCCATCCAAAGTTGAACTCCCCCCAAGGCTCTCACCCCCTCCAGCATGTAGGCACTTAACTGTCTGAGAGATCGACTGCTCACTTGCATCAGTTTCTTGCTCTGCTGCCAGACAGTGCCTGCCAATGGCAACAACTCTGCCCTGAGACCAGAGTCCCAACAAGCAACTGAAACAGGCTTGTATAGCCTGATATTAATTGTAAGTCTAGGAGTGATGAGCAGATCAAGACAAGAGAGGTGAGCAGCAGCAGCCTAGCCAGCCCAGTCAGTTAGCCTAAAGCCTATACTAGGCAACTGTACACTACTGTCCAGCCAGACGAAAGCCCTACAGCTGCACTATAGCCTTTTCTCTGTGCTCTGACTGTAGCACAGAGACCCTCTGCCCTGATCCAGCCCATCAATAGCCCCTGGAGTCCAGCTAGAGCAGCAACAACACAAGGATGACTGGGAGGGAGGAAGCCCACTCAAATAGAGAAGCTGCAGCCCAGTCCATAGAATTTGAACCCGGGAGACAGACAGGGTCCTGAGTCTTCTTCTTCTTGTGCCTTGAGGTAAGTGGGTATGTCTTTCCTCAGTCAGTATACTGTGGGTACTGGGGGGAGGGGCCTCAAGAGAGAGAACACAAGCATCCTGGCCCTGCCACTGTGACTGTTTGGAAGGTGGTGAGTGACTGGTGGTGGTGGGGGTGGATACCTACTGGAAAGGGGTAGGTTGGATGACCTTGCTTCTTCTGGTGGTAGACAGGGGATGTCCCTGCTTCCTCTGATGGCTCAGAGGGGGAAAGGAATGACCCTGCTTCATCTGGCTGTGGTGGAGGGTATGGTCCTGCTTCTTCTGGCTTGGGGGAGTATGGACCTACTTTTTTGTGATTCTGGGTCCACCAGGATGGGGTCACCCTGCTTTTTCTGGCCTGTGGGGCTTGTGCTCTGGCCACCAACTATGGTGCCCACCCAGTGCCCTGGTAACCAAAAGAAGCTGGAGCTGCCACTGCTTGAAGACAGGCTACAAAATATTGAAGATATATTACCAGACATAAAAAAAGACATCTGAGTATATAAAGATGACTTGGCCAGATTGCAGGGGAAGGTAATGGATTTAGAAAGGAGGGCAAGAAAAGGTCATTTGAAGATCCTGGAGCTACATGAGGGAGCAGAAGGGCCTGATATATTGAATTATTGTGAAAAAAAATGGTTTACAAAACTACTGGGGAAGAAATTTCCAGAAGAAAAAGTTGAATTAGGCAGAGTCCACTGGACACCATCTAGAATGAACGCCAACTTCAAATACCGAAGAATGGTATATGTAAAGATCCTCAGATATCAGAATTGGGAATGATAAAACTTCTGCTGGCAGCTAAAAAAAGAAAACCATTATTACTCCACAGCAGCCAGAGCCTGACTTTCCCAAACCTAGGTCCTGATGTTCAGAAAAAAAATAATGCCTACAAAAAGATTAAAACAGTTCTGTGGGAAAGACAGATACCAATCATGCACCCTACATCTACCACACAAAATATCATCCACATGGGCAAAGCAAGGGTTGTGGAATCCCCATAGGAGGCAGCAGTCTATGTCTGAATAGAACTCAAACTGGAGCAAACCTACTGAACCAGAAGAACCCCAGAGATGGATTGTAAACCTTCATAAACAGACTGCCATTCAGTCTAGCATAATCTCTGATTTCACCATCATTTCTTCTGTTAATAAAATAAAGAGCAAATAACAGCAAAGATAATAATCAGGTTAAGGGGACTACTTAATATGTGGGAGAGGGTGCACTGTAGGTGGATACTCTAGAGAAATAGGCTCCAACTTGTGTCTGTATGAGGTAGATGAGGTCTACAGGGTTAGAGGCCTTTTTATGTGGAAGGTGGATATGGTGGGGGGGAGGGATGGGAGGATTGTCAAATTAATAAAATAATCTAGGTGGCACTCCTTTACATACCCATCTTAATTCACTATAGGGAGTCAAGAATAAGAGGAAAGAGAAAACCACTGTGGTAGCAGGACATATCCAAACCTATACTGAAATTCAAAACCTACAGGGAAACCATGATGAGAATAAATATCATGGGCCTGCATGTAGCTTCACTGGGCTTGAGAGTTATCCATATAAACAAATAAATGGAATGGTTTAAATTAATGAGTTGGAATGTGAATGGCATAAAAAGCCCAGCTGAAAGGAAAATAATTGTGAGTTACGTCCACAAAAATAACATTGATTGTTTATTCCTGCAAAAGATCCTTCTTACAGATGAAGAATTTAATAAACTTTTAAAAATGTGGGGCAGAAAAGCTCTTCATACTGGATCAAATGGGAAATCACAGGGCATAGGCATAACTTTCTCCAGAAACCTAAATACAACTTTAATGTAACTGTCAATAAATTTCTGATAGATACTAAAGGAAGATATGTCATATACCAGGCAAGAGTAAATGGATGTAAATATCCACTGCCAGTATATGTAGTCCAAATCAAGATAATCCTTCATTTTATACATAGCATTTTGCAATTAGCCAATTTTCAGAACCATATTGCCCTGGCAGGGGACTACAGTACAGTGCTGAACCCTGTAAAGGACAGAACAGGCTCCCACCCCACCCTGTCAAACTTGGCAGAACTATTCTAAACAACACAGAGGCACTAGGATGAGTGGGTTATTGATGATTCTTAAATACTAATGCACATGAATACTCTTTTTACTCAGAAAGCCATTATACGTGCTCCAGATTAGATTGGTTTATGGGTTCATTTAGATTAGTCAATAGTATTTCTAGAATTACATATGAGGGCATTACACTATCAGACCATTCCCCTATCATCTGTTCGATAAAAAATATAAATGAGAAAAAAAAATCAGCTTTTGGTTAATGGGTTTTCTCCTGACTGAAGATGAAGGGTTTAAGGGATTCATAAAAAATAAATTGAAAAATGTCTTAAATTTAGTAACATCAGAAATACCTCACATAATTTTTGGAACACAATGAAAGCAATGCTAAGAGGAAGTATTATCAGTTATGTAAGCAAAAGGAGCAAAAACAGAGTAGAGACCTAGACTAGGCTAGAAAAGGTAATTAAAAAAGCTGAAGTTAAATATATTCATTCAAGGACATAGACAGATTATCAAGAAATAGCCAGTCTTAAAGAACTATATAATAACATACTAAATGAAAAATGGAAAAGTTACCTCTTCAAACAAGAACAAAATATTATGCAAAAGCAGATAAATTAGATAAAATCTTAGCTTACCTTTATTTGATAAATCTTAGCTTACCTTTTATAAAAAGAAAGAACAGAGATGGCAGTCAAAGAGATTCAAAAATATGGTGGTATAATAACAGACCCAGTCAGAATTAATAATAAATTTAGAACCAACTTTAAAAACCTGTATACCTCAGAAACAATGGATAATAATGTGATAAATATTAAAACAGAAAAGATCAGTGAAGAAAAAAATTCAAATTTAAATAAAAAGATAACTGAACAAGATGTGGAATAGCACTTAGTAAAATCAAGAAAGAAAAGGCATCTGGCCCAGACAGCTTTCCATTAAAAATTGATTATATTTAAGATGGAGTTAATACCTATTTTGCCTACCCTATTTAATTCCTTCATTGAGCAAGGCTCTCTATCTAATAGCTTCAAAGACTCATCATAGTCCTGCCAAAAGAAGGCAGAGACTCAAAATGTTGTGTCTTACCATCAGATAGCGCTTCTTTTTTCTGCAGCAGTTTTTATCCACCATCGGGGTCTAGGCAGCTATCAGCCCTGTCCCCATGCCTGACAGCAATCTTTTATTTCTCCTTGTGGTCCAGAAACTGATACCTCAGTGGGTTTCCCCCTGTGGTGAGGAGGGAGGGCTATCCTTTCCCCCCCAACAGACAATCCAGAGTGACATCAGGACCTGGCATGGTAGGGTGTACTGCTGGGACACAAGGAGAGTTTTTACAAAGCCCAGACCCCTATTTTAACATTTTTTTCCCCCTCAGTCTCTGCTGTGCTGTCATGCCAGAATGTACGCATGGAGATATGCACATCCTGCAGATCCAAGGTTCCACCTGTTGTAGTCACTCGCACCCATACTACCACTCAGCCTCCACATGGTGGGCATCATGGGCTGAGATGGCTTGCCCCCCCCCCAGAAGAGAGGAGAAGGGAGCAGTCCTGGGATGCTTGATCCTCTCTCATCATGTCAGCCACTGACAACCCATGCTCATTCCTGAACACAGGTCACCGGCATAGCAGGAGGTAAGGTGTCAACACCTTAGCCCTCCATGTCCCTGGGTCAGCACTCTGATAGCTCTTCTTAACAACAGTTACTGTATATATAACATTTTTGAAAAGACCCTAGCTGCAAGACTAGATTCAGTGCTACCCACAATAATCCACAAAGATCAGGCCAGTTTCATTAAAGGCAGAAAAAGTTCAAATAGCATTAAACATGCATTAAATGTAATTTACAACAATCAAGAACACAAGTAATAATATTACCGGATGTGGAAAAAGCTTTAGATAGGGTGGACTGGAATTGCTTGTTTTACGTCATAGAGAAAGCAACTTGAGGAGAGAACTTTATTAAGTGGACCAGAATGATCTACAAGGACTCCAAAGTGTATGTATTAATGAAACAAGAAATCTCTGAGAAATTCTGGTTAACAAGAGGGGCAAGGCAGAGATGCCCACTGCCCCCACTGCTCTTCGCTATGGCTACTGAACCACTTGTAAAACTGATTAGGAAACACAGAGAAATCAAAGGGGTTTATGCAGGAGGTAAATGATTACAAATCTGTTACAAATAAATAGGTACAAATCTCCTTATGCGCAGATGACATTCTACTATATGTAGCGAACCCAGAACAAACACACACAATAATAACTGAAAAAATCAATAACTTTGGGAAAATGTCTGACTACAAGATCAACTGGGCAAAATCAAAACTTTTGAAACTTAATCTAAACCCACACATAGTTGAGGGAAAACATATGTCATTCAGAATTGTTACAGATAAATTTGGGTAACAACTTTACAAGATCAATAGCACACTTATTGAAATAAATTTCATTCCTTTAATACACAAAATTAAAAATGACTTGAATAAATGAATAGACCTACTGTTGACCTTAACTGGAAGAGTACAAATAATAAAAATGAGTGTATTCCATAAATTCCTGTACTTGTTACAATATATCCCAATTATAGTTCCAAAGAAACTCTTCAACAGTTTGGACAAAGAAATTAAGCAATTCATTTGGAAAAAAACAGGAGACCAAGGCTTGCTACAGACAAATTTAAACTCAGTATTGCTGTG
Source organism: Neoceratodus forsteri (assembly GCA_016271365.2). NCBI lineage: Eukaryota > Metazoa > Chordata > Ceratodontiformes > Ceratodontidae > Neoceratodus > Neoceratodus forsteri. The sequence goes on along the minus strand of CM028129.1, from coordinate 560,309,493 downwards.
CAGGCTTACAACTACCTAATTTTTGGTGGTATCATCAAGCCACCTTAATATACCAGGATACAGAAAGCTATTCAGGGAACCCTTTTTGGTGGGTACACATGGAAAACATGCAGAATAAATTTAGAAAGGAATACCACATCTTATTCACCCTTTTACTAAAAAAGAACTAAGTAAAATCTCAAGCCTATTTACCCAAGCCACAGTATGCTCATGGCAACTATATCGCAAACGATTAAAAGAAAACTTAAGAGTAAACATTCACACTACAATAAAATCCGATAAGGGTGACAAAACAAGAACAAGACAAGAATGTATTCCATGGATAAAAATAATATAATCCAACTAGGGAATCTATTTAAAGGAGAGCAGGTAAGATCATTCCAACAACCAAATGAATCACATGATCCACCAATGAGTTTTTCTAATATCTTCAAATATGCTCCTTTTATACTAACATCCTAGGTCCAAATCTCTTCAACTCCAAACTCACATCAGTACAAGAATGTATTTTTGCAAAATATCATAGAAACAGAATCATATCCAAGATACATGATACATTAAATGAACAGGATCCCCCAAATTTAAGCAAATAAAAACACTGTTGGGAGAAGGAACCAGACAGACAAATGATGGAAAAAGAATGGACAAACATGATTATCTCAATCAGACTTACAACAAACAATAAATTTACGCAAATACAATTCACCATCTTTCATAGAATTTACTGCACACATTTACTAAATAAAATGAATCCAAAGTATCTCCCTGATGTGCAACAGACGCAGCACTACTATGGCGGGGGACACTTATGCACATAATTGTACTGTGTAATATGATAGTGCCACTTTGAAAAAGAGAGCTAGAGATATTGAATTATACACCTAAAACAGCTACTATTTCTAATGGTGTGGATACTATTCATGATCCACACTCTTGAAGTTCCACTGGAACAGTTTAATTTCATTCAAATATGTTGTAGGCGCTATAAGGCAGTTGTGTATTAGTGCTCCATTAGTAATACCTCAAACAACTTCCACTCATGATATAGTTTTTTTTAATTCTGTCTAATTTCTACTAACTATAATTTCAGTCAAAATGGAGTTCAAGGGGTTTACCATCCTTTCAGTGAAGTAGAATTTCCTTTTTGTTAAATTTCTAGCAAGTAATTTGCAACGGACGAGCCCTAGTGTCATTATGGACTTGCTTAAAATCAAAGTTCATGTCGACAAATAAAAACTGATCATGTGCTATGTCAAACATCAGTAATAGGTCACCTCTTAGTCATCCAGTTTCAAAAGGCATTGGGCAGGGATATGAAACACCCTGGAATTCCACAAGCCCTGGGTACACCAGACATATGGCACACAGGGCTTGCGGCATTCGCCTGGTTGGTGATCAGGATTTTCCATCCTGGGCACAGATTGCCACAAGTTACGAACATACAAAATTTGCCAGCAGATAAAGGCCTAGAGGTCTATCAAATCTGCTTGAATGTGCAGCTAGCACCACTTATTCTGCAGCTGCCCCTTCCTTCCACCCTTAAACCAACTTTTTCTGGTCTAGCTTGTGTCAATCCTGGATACCCTTTTTACAGGGCTTGCACCAATTATTTGGAGCAAGCTGACATAAATATGGTAAACTGTCACAACTGCGCCCAACCTACTAAAATTGGATGCATTCACAGCAAAAGGGTTTGGTGCAATTCCACAAGAAAAAAAAACAGGTTGATAAAGGACTTGAGGCAAGCCCAGCATCGGCCTTTGAAAGTCCAGCCATTTAAATCAATTTTCTTTAATCTAGTTTTGTATGAGTCATTTCTAAATTCAGGTATTAATTTTTTTATTTGTCTTCTACCCTTTCCATATGCTAAATGTCACCTCTTTTATTTGGGCACCAGAACTGGCTGGCATATTCAAGCTGCAGCTGAACATGTGCACTGTACAAGGAGAGGAGGATGCTCTTGTCCCTTAATTTTATATTTTCTTTTATTGCCCATATTGTCTTGTTTGACTTTGTAATAGCTTCATTACACTGCTTGTTCCTTCGAGGTCCCTAGTTATAGTAATACCTAAATCCCTTTCTTGGGTAGTGGTAGTGAGTATTGTATTACATAGTGTTGTTAATTAATCCTTCAGGAATTTGAGTATGTGACCCGAGATTTTGTCAGGTCCAGGAGTCGAGCAGACATTTATGTTATCAATCTTCTTTATAATTTCTCCTGGTGGATTAATAATAGTAGCACCTGATGCACGTGCATTTATAGAGTGGAATTTGTTCTGTTTTTTGCAAAAACTGAACAGAAATATGAACTGAAGATATTAACTTTTTTGGTTTATTCATTTATAGTTTTATTACCATATGTAATAGGTCTGATATTGCTCTCAGTTTTTTTAGGGAATTAATGTAGCCATAAAAATGTTTATGATTATTCTTATCTGCTATTTTTGCCAAATTCATTTCCATCTTTTTCTTTGCTTTCCTGATCACCTTCCTGTTTTTTGTTGTTTTTTTTTTTTTTTTGCTGGCTATTTTTGTATATTTCAAATGTATTTTCATTTCTATTATTTATGTATGCTTCATGTACTTTAATTTCTATTTATTTGTCATTTGACATGCTTAGTAAGCTATTTTGGTTTGATTCCAGTGCTCCCACATTTTATCACTGGTAGTATGTGCCTCCTGCAGCTATTTTGTTTGATTACCTTAAGTGAGCCTGCATCTCGCTGGCTGTATTGTCAACAAACAGACTTGCCCAGTCAATTTTCTCCAGTTCCTCTGTAAGTGCAAGTTCATCCACCCTAGTATGTAAGTATATTTCAGTTTGTCCTCTGTTTTTATCAGATGAGATGTTAATGCCAAACCTGAGTTATGATCAATATTCACAAGAGGAGTGCTGACCCTACATTTTACTATATTAGTGTTTGTCCAAGGCTATGATTAGATCCAAAATCATTTCAAGTCAGTTCTCTAACATGTTGCTTTAAAATCAGTTGAGTCAGACTATTGGTCAAACATGTCCCTGCTGAACATTGTCCTTCATAACTATACCAGATAACCACTCTCAGATTAAAATCACCCATAAGTACTATTTTACCTCGTTTAAAGACAGACTCACTTTTCTGAGTTATTAAGATTGTATTTTTCATGGTTGTATCAGGTGGTCTGCAACACAAACCCACAAGAACTGAAGTAATCATCATTGTATTTATTTTAATCCAGATTGTTTCTGTTTGAGTGTTTTAGTTCTTATTTTACTTGTGATGTCACAAAATTTTAAATCTTCCCTTGCAGAGCTACACCACTGCCCTTTTTATGTTTTCTGTCTCTATTAACAAGCATTTGTCAATGCCAAATGTTGCTTGCTTGTATGTGCTGTGTAGGAATTTTGAAGTCAGTGGAGTGCAAATATTGAAAATTTGCAAACTTACGAGCCTGCATAGGAACTGCGCAATGCACGCTCATAAAACAGTAATTTTTAGGAAGTTTGTCACCAAATTTTCAACATAGCCATTTTAAGACCTCTGCTCATGAACAATGTCACTGTGATTTTCTTAATGTGTCCCATACAGTGATTTTGCACACCAACTGCGCCATTGTGTGCTACATGGGCAGAAACACATTTTGGGTGAGATGTGAAAAATGACAGCTGTACTGCTCATAAGGAGGTGTGGTAAAATGACAATGTTGAAAATCTGGAGTGAAAATACTGAAAATTTATGAACTTATGAGCGCATGAGGAACTGCACAACGACGTCAGAACAGTATTTTTAGAATTTTTCACCAACTTTCCAACATAGGCTTTTGAAAGCCCACCTTATGAACACTGGCAGTGTCATTTCATTAATCAGTGCCGAAAGGGATTTCATGCAGTGACTGCGAAATCACTCTTCGAGCCCAATTAAGGCCATCACAGTGAGAGCATTCATGAGAAGGGATGCCAAAAACGCCATGTTGAATATTTGGTGCAAAAATTCCCAAAAAGGTCTGAGATATACAGCAAACTTGAAAACCCCCTATTTATTATATTATACAGCTTACTGGCATTTCCCCAGTTCGCAGTCGGCTTTGAAGAGTGCAGACATGTTCCCGGTCCACCGAAGATCATCGCGCCAGAGTCCGAAGGTAAGTATGGGGTGAGGGGGGTGTGGGGAGGCAGGGTATGCAGTGGGTGGAGGCGGGTGAGGGCAGAGACAGCGAGGGACAGTTTTTGTGTTTCAGGTTTTTTTTTTTTTAAAAGGACGATAACGTGATGTTTGCCAGCTGGGGTGGGTTCCCAGCATGGCACAAGAACGGCTGTTTGGGGGGCGGAGCCAACGGGATTGGGTGCCTGCCAGTGATAGATCTGTTGCCACACTGGGGTGGGCCCAGCGTGGCACCCTGTACTCTTTGGGACAGGAGCCGACGGGGATTGGGCACCCCCGTCGGCTATACGATGTGTAGCCAGGCTGGGGTGGGCACCCAGCATGGCATGTGGAACTCTGTATGGGGGCCAATGCAGCACAGCTGATGGGGATTGGACACCCCCGTTGGCTATACAGTGTGTGCGTGAGGGTGGTGAGCACACAGTATGCGTGCGTGTGTGTGTGTGTGTGTGTGTGTGTGTGTGTAGGGGGAGCACGCATGAGCAGGCAATATCTCTTCACTGCTCACTGAAGCATAGCTCCCCCTTTCAACTGTACTCCACTGCATTTTCAACTGCTGTCATAGACAGCTCCAGCAACCATTGGAGAACTGCGGCCGTGCCTGCAAACACGCTGACTGAATTGGAAGAGGGCTGCCACACCTCCGAAAACTCGGATGATGGCAATATGTTTCTTGCACATGTGTGCAAGCAACATAAAAAGGGTATATCCAGTAATCTCATTTCCCCCTATATTCTTGCCTTCTCACTAGGTCTCTGTAATAGCTATTAATGAATATTTATTTATAGATTCTGATGCTGTTCATTCATCTTGTTTGGCAAACTCCATGCATTTATTAATATACATTCCAGGACTTTTGTTTCCTTTATTTTCTGAATCTCTTGGATTTAATACAATTTTCTCTGTCAGGAGTTTTAGTTATAGCTTCCTTGTTTTCTCCCAACTTATTTAATTTAAACAGAGATTTGTCAGATGTCTTTAAGTTAAGCCCCTCCCACTGCCAGAGCAGTATATCTCCTCCCTCCCTAACTCCCCACCCCCGTGGTGTCAGATCTTTCTTTCCATTGGAAGAACAGGTCACCTCTTTTGTCGCTCTAATTTAGGATTTAGTGTACCATAGGCAAACTTTGTTTTTCAAAGTTTTCTAGCAATAGTGGCAGGTCCAGTACCCTACACCTCACAGCATGGTTCCTGAGCAGCTAAAGTTCCAGGCTTTTGATCATTTAGATGAAGTACTCCATGTTGTGGAGGTCTTCTGGAAGGAGTCAACTTGCTGATGTTATGCCTTTAAATGGAAGAGGTTCTCCATTTGGTGCCATAGCAAGGGGCTTGATCCCCTTATCTGCACTGTGGTGAGCATCTTGGACTATCTCTGGTCCCTGTCTCAGCTGGTCAGCTGGGACTGCAAGCAAGAACCCTTAAGGCACATCTGACAGCCATCTCTGCTTACCGGGTGTGGGTTGGTAAGTTGACAGTGGCCCTGGAGAAGGTGGATGGGTGTATTTTCAAGGGCCTGGACCACCTGTCCCTTCTGGTGTGTGAATAGCACCACCATGGACTTACTGCTGTTGTTGGCTATGCTCATGAGGCAAGTCTTTCAAGCCTGTGCACAGGTGTGAGATGTCACACCTGTCATGGAAGATGGCCTTTCTGGTGGCCATCCCATCAGCCAGAAGGACTGGGGCACTCCAGACACTCTCGATGGAGTCTGCCTACCTAGTCTTCCACAGGGACAAAGGTGTCCTGCTTCACCCCAACCCAAAGTTCCTCCAAAAGGTTTTATTGGAGTTTCACCTTAACCAGCTGATTAAGTTACTGGTATACTTTACTGATCCATTTTCAGAAGTAGATCATAGGCTCCATGCCCTGGCCCATGTCAAGGGCACTCTTTTATTATGTACAGCACTAGGTTGGAGTTCAGGGAGAGCAAGCTGCTTATCACTTATTCTGAAGCTGCACCTGGTGGACTGGCAGCAAAGCAGATGATTGATAGGTGGATCATATCCTGCATCAACCTCTGCTAGAGGTTAGCTGGTAGGGATCCTCCTGTAGGGCTTAGAGATCATTCCACCACACATGTCGCTGTCTCAGTGGCTGCTTCCAGGGATGTTCATATCTAGGAAATCTGCAGGGCTGCTACCTGGAAGTCAGCACACACCTTCATTTCCCAATACCGCATCGACCTTGAGTCATGCTAGAATGTCAGGTTTAGGACCTCGGTTCTCCAATCTCTGTTCGCCAACTAAGGGTGTGCACCTTACCCTCTTCTCCCAGAGAGCTACTAGGAGTCTGCCAGAGTATGGATCATGAAAAATATCCACAGCCATAGAAGAATAGTTTACTCACCTGTAACCATAGTTTTAGGAGTGGGATATGGTTCACATCCCCACACCCCACCCAGCCTCCCTTGGGAAGTGGCACAAGGATCTCTGCTTCCAGGGTGCAAGATCTGATGTCATGGGATATATTCAGAGGATATGTCACCCTCGTGGTGAGAGGAGCTTAACTTAAAGATCTGCAACAAATCTGACTGTTCCAGTGGAACTGCCAGAGTGTGGATGTGAACCATATACCACTCCGGGAACTACAGTTCCAGGTGAGTAACCTGTTTATTTGAACTAGTATTATGCTTGTTAGGCACAAGGAAAATGAAACTTTTCAGGTAGAGAGACTTAGGAAAGCAAGTAACATGGCCTTGATCAATGTATGAAGGTGCATTGCTAGAAAATGAAAGGATCCTCTTTCACCAGAGTTTTCATTATGGAAAAACGTCTTGCTAGAGTGCATGAAACTAGAGAAGCTTCATTATCTGAGCCTAAATCAGATTCAAACATACGATAAAATAAGGGACCCCATACAAGACTTGCTTTTTAGGAACTTAATATAGGGGACAAAAAAAAGAGTATGGGTTAAATTAAAGGATAATATATAAGGCTGGACTTCTGGTGATGTCACTAACAGTGATGCCAGCATAGAACAACCGTTCCATTTTCTGGTCTACAAAGTGCTCCAAAACTGGGACAAATTCCTTAATCTGAACTATAAAACTATATCTCTGGAGCCTGAAGAGTTAATGGGTGGCCACAAATGGGGTAAAGTAAAAGTAACCTAATGGATTTAGCAAGATTAGACAACCAGAGCTGTGGGACCCAAATGGACATGGCTGATATGGCGAAGGAGACCACACCAGCTACCGCTAAAGCAGCCAATGCCATCATCTTGTCTGCGTTTAAGGAATTTTGAGAGAAATCCGCACAGTACATGCCAAACTTAAAGAAAGCCTCACCAAAGTAGAAAACTGGCAGATCCAAGCCAGTGATTCAGATGCTCGAATCAATTGGCTAGAGTGAGTCATCATATACGTGTTAGATGAGCACCAGCAGGTAACAGAAAAATGTGATGATCTTGAGAACATAACTTGCAGAAACAACCTCAGGATCAATGGTATCCCTGAAAATGAGGAGAGGAGAGACATGATTGCCTTTATGGACTTTTTCCTGTGCAAGACTCTGCAATTTGGCCCAGCATACTCTCTAGAGAGGGTCCAGTGGCACTCATAGCCAAACCCAACAATCCTGAAGATTGACCTCAATGAATTGTACTGCACTTCCTAAATTATGCAACAAAATAAGATGCTCCACATCATACCTGGAGGATGAAACAAATACAATACATGGGTCATAGAGTGTATTTTCATAATAATTACTCTGCTACTGTCATTTCATGGCACCAATCCTACATACTAATTCTCAAAGTTTTACATGCACAGTGATTACAATTTCAAACACTGTTTCCAGCCTTACTGATAATAATGTACCCAGACAGCCCCAAGACTTACTTAGATCCAGATAAAGCCATCAAAGACCTGCAGAACTGGGGCATTGATATTCCTCTTCCGATGCACACTCCTACACAGAGCGACCATTGTGAATTCCAGCAAACTGCATAGCGTAAAGTTCCAACCATGGTGGAGAAGAGAAATCATTCTGCAGCTGCTCTCGGTGCTATTAAACAGCTACTTCAAGCCTTTCAACTCCCGTCGCCAACATGAACTTCATCTAGACACCTTGGGACAGTTTCTAATAGCTGAGGTACGTGGGTCATGAGGGGTACAGGACACAAATGCCACTTGTCGACTTTATGCCAGCAGGGGATACAAAAAATAGAATATAGTCAATCTCCTTGTTTGCAGACTCCAAATGACTTGTAACCACAAACACCAAGCTTTTACTTGCTGCGAATCTTGACTTTCCTTTACTCCTGTGTGAACTAGAGGGACACAAAACCGCAGTTTAATCTAAGTTAAGGAAACTGATGGATTTTTGACCCTTAGAGCCGTAGACTGGTGATGGTATCCTGGCCCACATGGTCCACTGAGATGATGGCTACAATCAGCTTTACCCCCCCACCCAACTGATACTGGGGTGGCCTAGTGGCCCACATGGCAAGAGGCCCCCAGTCATATTTGGTTATTCTTGAGGTTTTAACAGAATGTTAATGTGTGTGCTTCCAGGTTAACATTGTTATTTATATAAATAAAGAAATAACATGCACATTGCTGGTATCTGGGCAAGCCAGCACCATGCCCCCTCTTTTTTTTTTTTTACTATCTATTTGATACCCTGTGAGATTGGTTCAGATTGTGGGCATGGGGACCCTCTGGGGCATTCAGCGGGTGCATTGTGTGTGGCTTAACAGGGTCAGTCTAGATAGTTTGGTCCCCAGTCAGTGGTGCCCTTTTGCTAGAGGTCTGTTGAGGTCTGCTCTGCTAGACACCCTCACAATAGGTTATTGGGTTGCCCTCCACTCCCGCCAAGAGGGGGCCTCCTAATCTAGGGATAAGAATGTGTCAGTAAGCAGACTAAGGCTGGAATGGTAGAATGGTAGAACTATAAACCTCCACATTAGGGTAAACTGCACTTTTCAAGTTGGGTTTGGAAACAAAGTAATGTAGGGTTATGGCCTTTTGGGCCCTATCTCCTGCTCAGGTAGGGGGTATGACACTACTCAGTCCCAGAACCACAGAAAGTAGCCCACAAACTTACAGGGAATAGTCTTCTGCTCTGGAGCTCAGCACTGAATCACAGCCATGACAATATCCTGCTTGATTGGATGTGGGGCCCTCTGATGGAGGTGAGGGGCGGGGGGGCTGACCGATACCTGGCGTGAGGGCTGCAGACAGTGCAGCATGAGGATTCTGACTAAGAAGAAGGGTGCTGCAGAGGGGACTGGGACCTGGCAGCCTCATGCTGGCTCACACGATGCTCTGTCTGGCACCTCCACAAAGGAAAGTTTAGCCCCCAGTAAAGACATATATGTTTCTATGGGAGGGTTTTATTGCATCCAGTGTCTGGTTCAGTTTTGTAGGAAGGCTGTACCACCCACAATTACAATATGAAAATTTGCTCACAATAAATGAGATCTTTAAGCAGGCATAGAGTTTATCCCTTTAGCCACCGTGCTTTACCTGCATACATACAATTAATGGTTGCAGCCACTATTTTAATATAATTTCAGTTCAGGTTGCAGACTGAGGAATGAGGGGTGAATTAATGTGCACATTAGGTCTCATTTGCAACCTAATTGGAGTAACTGTATACCCCCATTTGACTCTTATTATAACCACTGATGTAACAGGTTGCCTCTCACAAGGGCTCAAAGCACTTAGGTGTTTGATACTTCCCCCATGAGCTGCCATCAGTTCTTAGATAGGAGAGATAGCCAACTCTCCCTGCCGTGGACGTCAATTCAGTAGTTAATTTGTTTAACAGGGCAACAGGGGAACACCCAGTTGGGCCCCTCAGATAGTAAACTGTAATTACTACATTGAGTTTTATATGCTATAGTTACACGTTTTGAAATATTTGTATCTAAGTTTCCAGTCTCTGGTTTCTGTTTGTTTCCCTTACAATTCCCTTGATTTCCTACTCTTCTAGTTACCTTTCAAATTTTCCTTGCCTTTTCTAATGACAAATTTCCTGGGGGGGGGGGGCAGTTAACCTTGCCACTAGACTATTGCATAATCTCATGCAAATATGGCTAATCCCACAAAATAATCTAGTTTAACATCAATGGCATCCACAGCCCCATTAAATTGTATTGGATTCTACAATACTTGAAACACGAGCACCCTGAAATTTTGCTACAGGAAACCCATTTACCCATGACAGAACATGCTAAATTTCAGAACATGGGGTTCCCTATTTTATTTATTTATTTATTGAGTTCTTGGATGACACTTGTGAGCGGATGCTTTTTTGTAGGTTCTACGTCAGTTGAACAGAAACAGCAGAGAACAACAATTTATACATTTACAGAGATGGTACAGTAAGTTACAGAAAGGTTCACACACTGCTGAGGCATTGTACAATGTATTTATTTATTTAAGCGTTTAACCAGGAAGGCATGCTGAGCAGGCTACTGCTCGATTCCAGATGCGTCCTGGGGGAAGGGGGTACACATACACAGTTGAATGACAAGCAAATACAATTGAGATTCATTGGAGGCAATTGCTACACAATGGGTCCTGATATAAAGACATAATAGATCTGGAGAACAAGTCGATACAGGCACAGTTTAGATACATTGGCATAAATATAGATTGATAGGTAGACCATTCGTTGATAAATACACAGAATTGTTAAACAGTCCTGCCACTCTGTGTTCCATAAAACTGCCTAGGCACATGAGCAGGTAGTGGAGAAATGAGCTTAGAGCAAGGAGTTAAGATGCAGGGGGGAAGAGAAGTGATGAATGTTTGCGGGGAGGGAATTCCACAACTTTGGTATGCGGTAGCTGAATGCTCCCGTCCAGCAGTAGTGGACCTATGTGGGACAGCTGAGGACCAGGAGTCAAGTTTTTTGAGGGAATATGCTAGGGTGCTGGGGTTGGATAGAGCAGTGGTGAGGTAGGAGGGGAAAAACTGGGACCAGTACTTGGCTGGGATCTTGGCGCAGTGGAACTGCCTATGATTGTCTAGAGAGGTGAGGTTCATTGAGTGGTAGAGGGCACAGTGGTGTGTGCAGTATCGACAAGTTCAGTGCAAAGTGACAGAAAGAGTGGAAAAAGGGGTCCAGTCTGGCTAAGGTGGACTTGGGACTGGCACTGTAGACTATGTCCCCATAGTCGAAGACAGCGAGGATCATTTTCTGCACAATGGCTCTATGGGCAGATTCTGGGATGTTGTCTCAGTTGCGGTAAAGTGCTCCAAGCCTGGGGTGCAGCTTCTTGAGTATGGAGTCAACATTTGCAGAAAAATTAAGGTGCTGATCAAGGCAGACCCCAAGGTATCTGAAGGAGGTACAGGCTTCAAGGGGTGTCCCTTCCAGGGTATGGAATGTGAGCAGGGAAGGGAGCCTTGACAGTCACTGCCTTGTGCCAAAGGTTATTGAGACTGTTTCTTGGTATTGAGGAAGTGTTGATTAGAGTGAAGCCAGTGCTGGACCATATTAAAGTACAGCTGCAAATTTGGCCATAACCTCTGAGGCTGAGGGGCCAGAATTATACAGCACAGTGTCGTCTGCATACATGTGGATTGAGGTGTGTGGGCAGGCAGAAAGCAGGTCATTCAGAAAGATGGAGAACAGAAGCAGGCCTAGGACTGAGCCTTGCTGTATCCCTGTGGTGATAGGGAGGGGTGTCGAAGTGGAAGAACCGATTCTGATGGATAGGGACCTGCCTGCAAGGTATGAGTGGAACCAACTGGTGGCCCAGCTGCGTAGATCAGCATTGGCAAGTTTGATCAGGAGGAGTGAGTGGGAGACAGTGTCAAAAGCCTTGGCCAGGTCAATGAAAATGGCAGCCGTGATGTGGCCAGCATCCATCCCAGTGAGGATGGAGTCAGTGAGCCTGAGAAGGGAGGTAGTCGTGGAGTGGGATTTCCTAAAGTCAGACTGGAAGGGGGTGAAAAAGGAGGAGGAATCCAGAAAGGGTAATAGGTGAGTGAAAACTAGATGCTCTTGTAGTTTTGCCAAGATTGGTAGTAGGGAGATGGGCCGGTAGTTGCTTGGGTTTGAGGCATCCCCACCCTTGGGAAGGGGGATTATGGTGGCATGTTTCTATTTAGAGGGGACTTCAGCAAGGGAGAAGGATAGGTTGAAAAGGGAGGCCAAGGGTATGGCTATGGTGGGGGCCGAGAGGTGGAGTATTTTGGAATCCAGTCCAGTGGGGCATTTGCCCCGTTTGGATTAAGGGCAATCAGTGCATTATATACCTCATCCAGGGTGACCTGCAGGAAGGAGAAGCAGTGAGCTGAGGGTGTGGCACTGGCTGGGGTGGTAGAGGTGGTGTGCTGAGGAAGGAGAGGTGAGAACAAAAGGGTGGCATGGCTGTTTGTGAAGTGGGAGTTCAACAGCGTGGTCACTGCTGGGGGGTCAGCTATGGTGTTACATATGCCTGCGTCCATGAGTTCGAACACCCTGGAGAAGATAGACACAGAGAAGGTAATAGCCAAAGGTGAGATAGTGGAGGAATGGAGTGATAGAGGTGGGAGGGAGGGGTGTGCCATGAGATGTGGGGGGTAGGCAGGGGAAGAGGTGGGGATCAGTGAAGTGCTGAGGTTGGGAGGTACCCCCCCCGGGTCAAGAGGTACATCTAAGTGCAGCAGGTGATTAATGTGGGGAGGGGTAAGGGGATGCAATCACAGGTGTCCTTGATAATGAGGTGTTGATGGAGACTTTGCTTGTACGCACCAAAAATTAGATGAAGCAGTCACAGTTTCCTCAGCATTGAGGTGCTGATGAAGCTTACGCCTGAAGGCACCAATAGTTGCTACTCCTGAGATTGCACGTAGTAGAGCATTGATCCAGTGGGGTGCATGGTAGGAGAACACACATTGTGCCAATGCAGTGCGGCATCTAGGTTCACTTAAGATTTGACTGTTGGAGCTTCTGGTCAGCCTAGCACTCGAGTGTCATGCGAGCAGGTTCTGAACTCCTAGTGGCAGCAGATTTAGTGAGGCTTTTTTGGCAAGTAGGCAGGTTTGGTATTTTTGTTCTTCAGTTGGAGCCATCCTGCCCGAGCATAGCGTTTACAGGTGTGCGTGAGTCTTGCAGCACCTGTGAAGAGGCGGCAGGCCTTATTTAGTGCCAAAGAGATGCGGCAGAGGTCGGTGTCTGTTGCTGACCTATATATGGCCAGGCCATAATCGATGAGGAAGACAATTGAACTATTGATGGCCAGGTTCAGGACTTCGTTTGTTAGGCTGTGTTTGTGATGGTAGAGTATCTCAAGTCTGGAATTGATGGCCTTTGCAGTATTGTCTATGTGCTGGGCATAGGACAGGGTGGAGTCAGTTGTGATACCCGGGTACGTAAAGTGCTGTACGAGATCCAGTGTGTCACCACTGTCATTCTTGACAGACAGGGAGAAGACCTTATGCTTATTAAGGGAGCTGGAATGGATCATGGTCTTTGATTTTTTAGTACGTGTTCTTTAAACCAAGCTTCGGCGGAGGAGGAACCAAGCTGGAGGTCCGCTTGTAGGTGCTCAGGGTGAGGATTGCTGGTGAAAATGACCGTGTCATCAGTGTACAGGATCATATGACTGGGGAGGAGCCTGGGAGTTTGTTTAGGAAAATGCTGAACATTAGGGGCCCCAAGGTTGACCCCTGTGGGACCTCTGAGTGGACTGACCTGCTATCAGAGGTGACGTCCCCAATCTTGGCCTGCTGTGAGCAGTTGCAGAGATAGCTGTTGAACCATTGAACTGTATCTGGAGGGAGTCCAGTGTCGGTTAGCTGCTCAAGAAGGAATGTATGATGCAGCCCCAACCAGCTGGCCTTGGTCTAAAGCTTGGTGGATGAAGCCCATAAATTCCAGCAAAGCCGTGATGATGCTACGCCCCACCCGAACCCATGTTGCTCCAGGCAAAGGAGTTGGTGCAGGCTCAGGTACTCCACAAGCTGATCTGCCACAATCCATTCAAGCGCTTTGGAAAGTGGCAGGAGTATGGAGATCAGCCTGTAGTTGTTGTGCAATGCCCAGTCACCACTTTTGTGGACTGGGGTTACAGTCACAGATTTCCATAACTGGGGGAGTTGTGAGAGGTGGACGGACAGGTTAATTATTAAAGTGAAGGGGCTCAGGACTTCTTCGAGGGTCAGGGCAACAAATTTAAGATCCAGGTTGCCTCCAGGTATTTTCTGGCCTCAGTTTTGGAAACTTCTTTGAAGTAAAATAACAGAAGGTTGCTGGTTGGCATTAGTTTGCCATTAGGATCTTTTGGGGTGGGGGGTTGAAATAGTCTCCCAGGAGCATTCCACTTAGGTCCGTGAATGCATTGTTCAGCGAGTTTGCAATGTGGAGAGGGTCTAAGGAAGGTACGTCTTCGACCATGAGCATAGTTGGAGCAGTTTTGGGGTCCTTCCCATTATGTCACTGAGGTTGGCCCAGAAATACTTTTTGCTATTATGAAATAAATAAATTAAAAAAATAAATAAATAAATTATAAGTTGTCCTTGTAATGCTGAAAGTAGTTTATTAAAAAACTCAGGGGAAAATACACATTTGCAACAGTGCTATTGCTATAGCCTCATCCTGTAAATCCAGACAAAGATATGGAGTGATAAAATTAATCCCACAGGGAGTTCCTTTTCAACTACAGGATCAAGTGATTGACCCAGACAGGTGGTAGGTGATACTCACAGGCACCCTATAAGAGGCCCCCTCACTATTGCAAATGTGTATTTTTCCCTAGTTCTGAAAAATCAGTGGCCCAGACCTTTTTTAATAAACTAGTTTCAGTATTACAAGAACAACTTATAATCATTATTATTTATTTATTTATTTCATAACCAGGAGAAAGCACTGGACCGAAGATCCTTTTCAGGCTCGGCCCAAGTACAGACTGCAATAAAAAAGAAACAAATACAGGCATAATATAACAAAACAGTAACCAAACATGCAATTTAAAAAAATTACAATAAGTTTCTTTGCCTATACAAATATTGCAAAATGGATTTTTATACAAACATTGGAAATTGAATGCATGGCCGTGTGCAGAGGTCCAGGTGCAGGCTGCAGAATCCTTCTTGCATACTAGCCTCTGGGGCACAAGGAGGGTTTTCTGCAGAAAGTCATGGACTTCATCACCGGTAGGGTGTTGGAGTCACCCAGATGGTTAATTATGGGTGACTTTAATGCCTGGATCAATGCTGAACTCTCGTATTTTGGTCATGACTTTCTCCAGATGATGACTGCACTGGGCCTTGTGCAAGCTGTTGCTTCTGCAACCTACAGCCACAGCCATGCCTTGGAACTAGTGTTCTTATTTGGGCTTGAGGTCACTGACCTCAGGGTTGATCCAGTCACTTGGCTGGATCATTGCACAGCCAAGTTTTCATTTAGGGCCCCCTAAATGCTAGCTGAATGCTCCCATCCAGCAGCAGTGGACCTATGTGGGACAGCTAAGAACCGTGAGTCAAGTTTTCTGAGGGAACATGCTAGGGTGCTGGGATTGGCTAGAGCAGTGGTGAGGTAGGAGGGGAACAACTGGGACCAGTACTTGGCTGGGATCTTGGCGCAATGGAACTGCCTACGATTGTCTAGAGAGGTGAGGTTCATTGAATGGTAGAGATGGTTCACTACCGCCCTTTGAAGGGGTTGTCCCCAGAGGGACTGATGGCAGTACTGGATCTATCTGGCATGAGTGCTGCCTGTGCGACCAGTATGGGTGAGGTGGTGGCAGCCTATAATAGTACTGTCTCCAAGGCACTCAACTCCATTACACTGGTTCACATATGACCCAGGTCTTCTCACTTGAGACTCCCGTGGTTTGATGGGGCTCTCAAAGAGACGAAGACCAGGGGTCAGAGGTTGGAGTATTGCTGGTGGAGGTCTCAGTCTGAGGAGGACAAACTGGCTTTGAGAACTATGGGGAATATCAAAGAGCAATCAACCATAAGAAGGCACTGTTCCTGTCTGGGGAGATTGTTGCAGGGAGGAACAGACTGGCTCTGCTCTTTTGTGCTGTAGTCAGGCTTCTCCATCCTGCCTGGCTACAGTCAAAAAAAGCATTTACAGTCACACAGTGTGAGGACTTTGCTCTGTTCTTCTCTGACAATGTGTCCTCCATCATGGCTGGGATCTCCCCAACGGGGCTATTGCAGCCCTGCAGTGGCGAGTTGTGTGTGTCCAGAAGCACTCCTATTGTCTGGAGCAAGTTTAGGTCAATTGGGGTGGCAGAGGTCTGCAAGGTGATTCTGAAGCTGTGGCCCACATATTGTGAACTGGACCCAGGCCCAACCCATCTCTTAACGGGATGTGTTGAGTCCATTGGTCCAGTGTTTGCCAAAATTGACCGGTGTTCACTTTTGGAGGGATGTTTCCCCAGTGCCCTGAAAGAGGAAAAACAAAGAGGCACTGATGAGACCAATCCTAAAGAATCCATCTCTTAACCCTGACATCTTGGCAAATTATAGACCAATCTCTAACCTTCCATTTTTGGGTAAGATTATTGAGAAAGTAGTGGCTCTGCAGCTCAAGGCACACCTCACAGCCTATGACATCTATGAGCTCTTCCAGTCGGGGTTTAGGTCTAGGCATAGCACTGAAACGGCATTAGAGTGCAAAATGATCTTCTAAGGGTGAGAGATAGAGGAGAGAAGTCAACTCTCATTCTCCTTACTGTCTCCTCAGTGTTCGATACTGTGAGATCACATAGTGTTGCTGGTTCACCTATGGAAGCTATGTGGACTCACCAGTACTGTCATCAACTGGCTTGAGTCCTTTCTCACAGGCAGGATGCAGAAGGTAGTGATGGGGAGTTTCTCCTCCTGCCTGAAGCCTCTACCATGTGGCATTCACCAGGGCTCAATCCTGTCATCTGTGTTGTTCTCAGTGTACATGCTTCCCTGGGTGCGATTATCAGATGGGACAGCTTGGGTTTTTTCATTGTTATGCAGTTGATACCCAGCTGCACATGTCATTTGCTCCCGGGACAAGTGACACTGTGGCAGTGCTAAATAAATGTCTGGCTGAGATTCAGGACTGGATGTCCTCTAATTGGCTGAGACAATCTGGACAAGACGGAGGTGCTAGTGATTGAGCCTGGTCATCGGTGGGATGTGGATGCTGTTGGGATGGGCAGAGGGTTATTCCTTGGTTCCACTCCTTTAGCTGCATCTACCAGGGTGAAAAATCAGGGCATCATCCTTGATGATGGATTGACACTTGAGGCTCAGATGTCATCCGTCATCCGGAGTGATTTCTACCACCTGAGGAACATCACCCAGATCAAAGCCTTGATTCTGCCTGATGACTTGCCCTCACTGGTACGTGCTTTTGTGATGTTTCAACTCGACTATTGCAATGCTCTGTACCTTGGGGTCAATGGAGGGGTTCTCCAGCACCTGCAGCTGGTGCAGAATGCAGCAGCCAAGTTGCTGATGGGGCTTCTTGGGTCTTGTCATGTGACCCTGGTTCTGCGTGATATGCACTGGCTGCTAGTTAGGTGGAGAATCACCTTCTTATTTTATTTTTATTTATTTATCAAGTCTAAGGTTACAAATACCTTTGAGCCAAGGCTCTTTTACAAAGGTTCCATGTCAGAGAAATACAAATTATGGGGAACATCAAGACAGACATTACAACAATGTGGTCATTGCAAACAGATTACAGATTAATACAATTTAAGGGTAACATTGTAAGTAAGGCAGCCAGTGGCATTTGTCAGAGAAAATAGACAAGAGATGAGAAGTGCCAGAGTCATAGGGAGAGGGAAGGGGGGGGAGGAATGTAGGTAGGGTGGGGAGAGGATGAAAAGTGCAGCATTTAGTATACCAAGATGTGAGGGTAGAATCCAGTGAGGAGGGGAAGGGGGACCACTCGAGCAGGCAGGGAAGTGGAGAAACAAGGTTAAGTTGGGCAAAGTAGGGTTACTCACCTATAAGGCCCTATATGGATCAGGCCCTGGATACCTGAGCAACGTCCTGACTCCTGTCTGCCCTGTGCGCTCGCTCCGTTCTCCTACCGAGGGCCCCCTAGCAGTTCCCAGGGCCTGCCTGAAGACCTCTGGAGATCATTCTTTCGAGGTGGCAGGCCCAGCTTTGTAGAATTTGCTCCCAAGATCATTGAGGGAGGCCCCAGTAGAGGCTTTTGAGCAGGGTCTGAAGGTGCATCCTTTTTGGGAGGTATCTGCAGATTGTTTGTGAGCCTTATAATAGTTAACTACTGAATTATATTTTTAATTAGGGCATCTTTTTATTATTGTTATTTATTGAATTACATTTTATATTGGTCATTGGTTATGTATTCTAACTCCTGCTTTCTTGTACAGCGCCCAGATCCTCTGGGATGGGGCGCTCAACAAATAAAATTTTACTTACTTACAAAAAATTCTTCCTAAAAGATTAATAAGAAGAAACAGACTGCAGTGAATCTGGTAAACCATTCCAAAATTGAGGAACTGCTACAGAAAAGGCACATGAGCCAAACTTCGATTTATATAACCTTTCAACTGAAACATCCCCTTTTGCTGACCTAAGACTAGGAAGCACTGATCTACAAGTTACTAAATCTGAAAGAGCCCCAGGCACCAAAGAAAAAACACTTTTAAAAAACAGACACTCAAAAAAAATACATAAAGTAAGGGAAAACCAATCAAATTGGGAATACAAAGTGCAATGATGAGTATGCATTGGAGCCAACAAAGCAACAAATATTATAAGACAAAGAATCTCTGTGCGCAAACACTGAGGCATGGGTTACCTCAAAGGGCATTTGGCTGGGAAGCCAAGTTTCAAGAAAATACAAAATCACACATGCCCACACAATGCAAAGCATTATGGGCTGCATATGCAAATCACCACAGAATGTTATGCTGGTTCAGCTTTAAGCAGAATTGCATGGTGCCGAAAGGCCTCTCACACAGTTTGCAAAGGGTGCTAACAGATGACATAGACATGTGTTTCGTCCTACCAGGACTCATCAGTATGCCTCGTCTGTTTGACACCCCAGTGGAATGAACCAGCTACTCTAAGACAGTGTGAACAAATATTATTATATATTACTGAAAGATTTTGAAATTCTCTGACCCCCAACCCAAAGAAAAGACTGGCAGCATAATCAAAATGAGGTAAGAGAGAGAGCAAGTGACAATAGTTTCCCATTTTTCCAAGGAAAAAAATTCTTCATTTTATAAAGTATACCAATTATCTGATTTATTGTCCCGCCAACCATTTTTAAATGTTCAGAAAAAATAACTCGGGGGACCAACAGTACCCCCAAATACTAAAATTGTGACTCCAGCTCTACTGAATTGAGAAATCTATACCTTAGACATAAGAAAGGGGCATCATTAAGCAACCCTTGGGAACCAAAAAACCATAGATTTTGTTTTCTTCGAGTTCAGGATCAACAAATTTTCCAAAAACCAAGTACAAGCAGAAAGAACAAACTCTATCCAGAGCGGATATGGCTGGAGCCGAGCTCATTGAAGTTATGGCGGAACACGGCACTGTCTGCCATGTTCAAGATGGCCGCTGGAGTTCCGTGTGCATGCACAAGTCATCACGCATGTGCACACAGTCTGCCATGTCCAAGATGGCCGCTGGAGTTCAGTGCACATGTGCGATGACTCGCGCATATGCGTTGGGCTCCAGCGGCCAACTTGGACATAGCAGACTGTGCTGTGTTCCATCGGCTGAAGAAATAGTGTGCCTGCTAGGGGGGAGCAGACTGGTTTGGAGTTGTGGAATGATCATTCTGCAACTCCAAACCAGAAGCGTTCCACAATGTCAATCTGGCAGCTTGTTTTTAGAGCTACCACAAAATGGTTGCAGGCATCACCCACTGAAGCCGTTAAAATGGGGGGGGAGATCTTAATGTTACCCTCAATCCAGCACTCGATGCGAATGGTCCCCAGGCTTACAGAGTTACGCCAATCCAAAAATACCTCCACCACACACTTTGCCACTTGGGTCTGATTGACCTCTGGAGACATACCTTCCCTTTCGATGTAGGACTTTACACATCATGCCCCCAGGACACAGACATCGGCCCTGTTGTACTATCTCTTCACAATGCCTGGGCATCTTGACACTGTACAGGATATTTTCCATGGAGCTACACTGCTCTCATACCAATTTGCACCAGTATATGCAAAGCTCTCCCTGGGCAAACCAACCTGAACCACCCATTGGAGGCTTAATCTAGCTCTTCTTAAAGATACTGAACTTTTGAATGCCCTGAAGGACTGAATACCCTAGATTATCTGTGAAAATTCTAACTTGGATATCTCATCCCCAGTTCTCTGGGACATTATTAAGACAGTGCTCTGTGGAGAACTGATTGCATTCGCTGCTAGGCACAAAAAGCTGCAAGACATCTGCTACCTTGAACTTCAGCAGACCTTCCAGACTTTGCAGATCTTTGTCCAGCAAGGGGGACACCTCAGTAATACCCCAGCTTACTAAAGTAAAACAAAACCTGTGCATATAGCAGCCTAGTTGGTTATCTTTCTCTAAGGAGACATGCCTCTCTGCTCCGTAGATTTTTTGTGGCTTCACCTCGGCCTCTTGGGAATAGGAAAGAGGCAGAAAACTACTGACCTGTAAGCCGGACTTCAGTAGTGGGCAAGGTTATGGAAACTCTACTTAAAGAAAGGCTTGTGAATACCTTAATACCAGTGGATTACAGGATCCGAGGGCATGGGTTCATGGGGTAGACCTTGCCAAGCAAACCTGATGGAGTATTTTGACTGGGTTACCAGGGAGATGGATCAGGGAGGAGCAGTAGATGTGGCCTGCATGGATTTCAGTAAGGCCTTCAACACTTTTCCACACAGAAGACTGGTAAACAAGCTAGGCAGCATTGAAGTGGGTCCAGTGATAGTAAAATAGATACAAAGTTGGTTAAGTAACAGAACTCAAAGATTGGTGGTAAATGAAGTTCACTTGGAGGAAGGTATGGTAACTAGCAGGGTGCCACAGGGGTCAGTACTGGGACCAGTCCACTTCAATGTCTTTATTAGTGACATTGCAGAGGGTCTGGAAGGAAAGGTATGCCTGTTCGTGGATGACACAAAAATCTGCAACAGAATGAACACACCAAGGGGGTGGAGAAAATGAAGGAAGAGCTAAAGAAAACTGAAAGACTGGTCAAGGGTTTGGCAACTGGGCTTCAACGCCAAAAAATGTAAAATTATGCACAAGGCACAGAAACCTAAGGGCAATGTATCATTTAGGGAGGGAGATGTTGACAACAACAAAACAGGAATGGGATCTGGGTGTCATCATATCTGATGGCATGAAGGTAGCAAAGCAGTGTGATAAGGAAGTAGGAAAGGCTACTAGGATGCTGGGCTGCATAGGGAGGGGTATCACCAGCAGAAAAATGGAGGTAGTGTTACCCCTATATAGATCAATGGTGAGGCCACACCTGGAGTACTGTGTCCAGATCTGGAAACCCCATCTCAGGAAGGACATAGACAAGGTGGAGGCAGTATAATGAAAGGCAACCAAAATGGTGCATGGCCTGCATCAGAAACCCTATGAGGAAAGACTCAGGGAATTAAATATGTACTCACTGGAGAAAAGGAGAGACAGGGGAGACATGATAGAAACATTCAAATACCTCAAGGGTATCAATAAGGTACATAAGGGTGGCATATTGCACAGAAAGAGATGCTCAAGGATGAGGGGGCATTATATGAAGCTGGAAGGGTGGAGACTTAGAGGGGCTGTGAGGAAATATTTCTTCAGGGAAAGGGTGATGGATGCCTGGAACAGCCTCCTAGCAGAGGTGGTGGGTATCAAAATGGTAACAGGTTTCAGACATGCATGGGATAGACACAGGGGACTCTTAGTAACAGGGCTGGGGGATAAGGCTGGAGATCAGTTAGGGTCTACAGTAGCACAGTAGGTAGAGACGTTAGGGCAGACCAGGTGGGCCAAGATTTCCTTTTCTACCAACAGCTTCTATGTTTCTATGTTTCTTCACCTATTCAGCCTGCTTATGCTCAGCTTTTAGCTTCTCAATAGGTTGGCTCAATTGGAGCTGCCCTCCTCACCTGGACTATTACCCTTTCTGGGGGTCACCATTATCTTCCCTCTTTTAAACTGAGGCAACTGAGCAAACAAGCAAGGACCGCTGACAGACATCCCCGTCGAGGGGGGGGGGCATCGGACACCACCCCTTTATGTGGCAATATTAGACATCTTCAAGGCCTATTTTCCTTGCAGAAATACTGGCATTCCTACATATTACCTTCTGCTAGCATCTGCTGCCATGTTTTATTGGGCATGAAAGCTATACTTCTTAGAGCAGCTGGCTGTCACGCAGTGAGCTGGGCTGGTTGGAGGTTACTAAGGTGGGGGAGCAGGCCATGTGGGAGTGCCGAACCCTTTTGTCATGTCTATCAACACCTCCTTTACCCTGACTGGATATCCTTCACCACCAGGTTTTTGGTCATCCACTTTAATTTCTGTTCTCCTGCTTCCTAGGTACTCACCTGAGTCCCTGGACTTTTGTTTGAGGCCACTGACTCCCTTCCCTTGCCTTATGCTGAGTTGACTTTCTGGCTGTCCCCACATCTAGACAGCCTGCCCTTACATAGGAACTCCCTCTGGCTGATTCAAACTATAAGAGACTTTGCCATGCCCCCTATTTTGATCTGTTATCCTAGTCTCAGAGTGGGAGAGGATCTACCTGTAGCCAGAGTTGTATCACCTTTTTTTTCTCTTTAGGGTTAGACATCAATTGGACGCTAGGTGAAAGACTACTCTGACCTTTACCATATCCTTAGTAGCACCTTAGTTGCTACGGAGGCCCACAGTACAACTGTGCTTTTTCTGCATAGGGAGTGTCAGTCAACTACTCAAACAGGAGAGTTACTTGTTCTCTCTCTTCCTTGAAAGATCCGCTGAGGGAAATGTTTCCCTCGTCCTCAGTACAGGGGCCTGGTGCATTAACCATGACCAGGTTCCTTGACTGATATCTGTTTTGACAGTTGCCCTGTTTACCCTGTTGGCACCTGGTTTGAACTCATGTTGTTGTGTAACCCGGGCGCCATCTCCCAACAGGCTACTACCCCTGCCTGCTGCCCACAATGCAGGTCGAGGGGCCTGGTTTTGGATTTAGCTAACACAAGGGGCTCGGTATCAATAAAAATGCTATTAGTGTGGTGCCTCCACCCAGAGTGACTTTTAAGTGGGTGAGATGTTAAACTATCACAACCCTCTGGGAAGTTGTACCTACCAACAGCCCCACCCAGTGGTCCCACACATGGAGAAACACATACCTCTTTACTTGACATTCAATGACACAATTAATGGTGAGTGTTACTAATATGCTCACAGTGACCACACTTACCAGCAGGGTTCTGGCTTCTGGTATACACCCTGTGCACCTGCAATAAAAGGTTTTCAGCAACAACACAGTACCTTTCAGTTATTTGTATTAAACCAGTACTCAGTAATAATATGCTGAGGCCAATATAACATTCAAACAACTAACTGATTTATTAGGGGAAGTGAACAGGGGAAGAGGACGTGAATCAAGCTTTACTTTAAAATACTGTATCAAAAGTTGGTAAACACATAAATACATTTAACCCCTTGGACAGTCTAGATACAGCTGCTAGGTACCCAGAGCCTTTTTAGGTGCAGGCCTGAAGCGTTGTCGTGGGTTGGCCGGTGTTGCAGCTGGCTGGGGCCCCTTAAATAAAGAAATGGTTAAGGTTCTTTTCTTTAGCTGTTGCAACATAAATAACTTTTGAAACCCCAGAAATTGAAATCCTCAGGTCCAATGGCCTGCAAAACAGTCTAAACCACAACGAGAACTTGAAAGGCAAATCAGATGGAAAAACATTTATTTTGTGTTGTAGAGTTGAACCTTGTTGTACTCACTGAACCAAGGACCTCAGGATCTGGACTGATTTCCAGGCTGACTCCCCTCGAGGCAGGATTGGCTCTCTGGCATGTGGCTGCAGGCTGCAGGACTTCATCCTTTCTGGCAAGGACCAGGATACAGGGGCCAGTGCTGACACGACTCGCCCTCACATCAAGGCCTAGCCCCCAAGGGTGGCTGCAACCCACGATGATCTGCATCACAGGAGCTGACTCCATTCTCTGGTCTTCTGGCAGCGTTGGTCTCACAGGCAACAACAGTCTTTTAGGAATGTTATTTGGCATCAAAGGCTTAACTCTCAGTGCAGTTCTGCCATAGGCTGCACAGCTTACCCTCTTGCAAGTTGCAGTCCTTGATATGTAAGCTGGCAAACAGAGATGTAGGTCTCCCCCTTTTAGCAAGCAGGCTGAAGACAGTTCCAGTAGTTCCAGGTGTGCGATTTAAGCCACAGTCTCTGAAGCAAAACAGTTTCTTACCAAGATGCAGACTGGAGTCTTTCAGACACTCTGATCCCACTTCAGTCTGGTGTTTCAGCTCTGGGGAAAATAGTTTCTTTTTCTCCCACTGGAGGCTTTAGATTAATCTGCAGGCTTGGCAGTCCCAATAACTAAGACAGTAGTTCAGGCCTAGGAGAGGTTTAACAGGCCTCTTCCCCAAATTCCCCATGCTGATGGTAGAGCCTCCTAACCTTTTGGAAGCTCTCTCTGGACTGACTCTAGTTCAACTGTCCCTCTCTCTGAAAGAAAACAAACTCTGGGCTCCAATTGGCTGCTCAAGCTGTTAATCACAGTCTAAGTAATTTTATTGGTTAGCTTTTAGACACCAAGAATTGTCCCTGCTTTTTCCCCCCAGAAGTCTCTGGCACAGTCCCAAGAGTCTCTGCACACAGTCCTGGCTTTTGATTGGCCAAACATCCAGTGCAGCCAGGATAACTACTTTTGTGAAATCAAAGCCCCACAGTTATGTAGCCCCAACTGTGCCCTATAAAACACTGTCATTAATTTACAATTATTTGCAATGTTTTCTCTGTTGCTGCCGCCGAAATACAGTCCCCCTAGGCGGCAGGCAGGGCCCTCATTAATATTTATGAGGGCTGTATTTAATATTTATGATCCCCGAAATATATCCTTGTTCAGACTCAATTTTTATATTACAAAGAAGCCTCTTAGTGTCCTTATTCTGGTCCCTGGTCCCCACTTAGGCTTTTAATGGGACTGGGACTGAAAAAGAGCCATATGTTTGACCACAAACCGCTGTCGAAAAAGAAATGGGTCCTTTGTGCATGTATGAGGGCTGGCCAGTCTGGAAAATGCTGGCAGCTTGCAATCCAGCTCCTCAAGCACAGATGTGGGCAAAACAGATGCAGGGGACTGAATGGGGGCCCTGGGGCACACATAAGGACTTAGGCTGATACTGCATAAATCGGGGGAAAACGGACAGACACCAGAGGAGGAATGGGCAGACGGGAGAAATGTGGGCAATCTAAGATAAGCCCTCACAGGGGGGTTACAGTTGTTATATACACCTGGCTCTTTGCTGAAGTGCTTACTACTTCTCTCTGCATGTTTACTTACTCTCTCTCTTGTCCTTCCTATCCCCATTCTTACTTTACCTTTGCTCGTGAGATGGAGCGGCTCGACCCATTTCATCCCTACCTTTCTCTCTCCCCACTCCTGTGGCTAAGTCCCCCACAGTTATCTCATTTAGTATAAATGGAATTTATAGTCCAATTAAGAGATATCATCTGTTGCAACAGCTTACAAGGGATAAGCCAGATGTTGTGCTCCTAGAGGAGACTCACCTCCCTGAGCTGGAGCACGAAAAGTTCACCTCTCTGTGCTACCAAATGGTTGTGGCCTCCTCTCACTGCTCTGGTCAAAGACGGGGAGTGGCAATTTTAATCCCTGGGGATGTTCCTTTCACCTGCATGACCAGATTATTAACTCTGAAGGACAATATGTCACTGTGACAGGCCAGCTCTACTATTCCTGTTACTTTAGTGTCCCTATACTTACCCCCAGGCTTCACAAAAGCCACCGCCCAACAATTTGTTAATAAATTATTACCCACTCTACGAGGCCAACTGATCATGGGGGTGACTTCAATGTCACTTTATCACCTACTATGGATACTTCTGGCCCTGCTGTTCATTGTGCCTCACCCCTTCTGAAGTACCTCCTGCATACTCTATCTCAGCTAGGATTTATTGACCTCTGGAGACATTTTTTCCTGATGGGTAAGGAGTTGACCCACTATACTACTAAGATTGGTACCTTGTCTTGTCTAGATTATATTTTTACTGTGGTGGAGCGCCTGGATTCGTCCCATGACCTTAGACTTGGTGCATTGCTACAATCAGACCATTCTCCTGTGTATGCCACTTTCCACCTAGGTAAACCTCTTTGGACTGGTCACTGGTGGATGAATCTTATGCTCCTCTGGGATCCAAAATTCATCAACTGGTTGAGGACACTATTTCTCAGGTCTGGAGGGATGATGATAATAATACCCCAACAACTACCCCGGCCATACTCTGGTGCACCATTAAGGTTTTCCTTCGAGAAGAAATTATCTCTTACTCAACTCGGGGAGGGGGAGAGCCAGGAGGCTCACCAACAGCAACTCCAGACCACCCTGCAAATCCTTCAGTGTTTCTTACACCAGTGGGATTGCCCTGTGATTTCTCAAATTAACCTTACTAAACAAGGACTTCAAAAATGATTGTATCAAAAGGTAGAACAACAGTTACGATATCTGAAACACCATCACTATGAGGGAGGTCCTAGAGGAGCACACAATTTAGCCCGTAAACGTTGCGCATTCCATGCCCAGGCTTGCATTTTGCAACTGTATGATCTGGGCAGAGGATGTCTGTTAAACCATCCAGTGGATATGCAGGCAGCCCTGGCTAAGTACTACCAGCAGCTCTACATGGTGGACTCCCCACCCTCCCCGATCAAATAGAGGCATACCTCCGAAACCTTCCACTACCCAAGTTGTCAGAGGTGCAAGCCCAGGGCCTGATAGCCCCCATAACCACACCTGAAATTGAAGCTATTCTCTGCTACTCTAAAACCCAAAAGGCTCCTGGTTCAGACGGCTACCTCATCAAATTCTTTAAACTGTTCAGAGAGCCCAGTACCCCTTTATTGATTTTGGTTTATTGGGAGGTCCAACAAGATGAGTCTCTCCCTCCTTCCTAGAAATATGTGGTCATCTCAGTGATCTCAAAATCCCAGAAAGACCCCCATTAACCTCCTTCATATAGACCTATTTCCATGCTCAACTGTGACTACAAAATCTATATGTCTATCATGGCACCTTGGCTTGAGCATCTCCTTCCCCATTCAATAGATCTCGACCAAGTCGGTTTCATCAAGCAACAGCAGGCTCATGACAGTGTCAGACACAACCATCTATTAATTGATTACATTGTCACCAATCAAATTCCCTCACACTGTTAAGTCTTGATGCAGAACAGGCATTTGAGAGGCTGGCCTGGCCATATCTCTGAGCCACCCTGTCCCATTTTGGAATTCTTGGATGAGTTTGTATGCATGCTGCAAGCCATCTGTGACTCCTCCCAGGCATACTTTAAGTTAGATGGCTCCCTATCACAACTTCTTCATTTAACCAGGAGCTCAGTCAGAGCTGTCCAATGTCCCCTCTTCTTTTTGCACTATACTTAAATTCATTGGCAGCTGCCATCCAAAACTGTACTGGAGTGGAGGAGCTCCTAGGAGGTAGACAATACAAAGCTTCACTGTTTACAGACAATGTGCTGCTCACTTTAACCTCCCTGGAGGATTATATCCCAGTAGTTTGGGACCTCCTTCACAAATTACATTCGTCGCTAGCCAAATTGGTCATGGGCAAAATGTAGACACCTCGGCGAGTTACTGGCGACATTTTAAAAAAATACTCACAGACTGCACATTGCACCATTCATTCACTGTTATTTCTTTTTTCCTCCTAACCCTCATTTTTTACTGTTCCCCGTTTCTGTTGCTACCGCCTGGCTTAATTTAAGTGCTGAACTGCTGCTTGGTGTGGTGTTTTGATAGTGGACTCCAATTAGTCCACACTGCTGCACAGCCACTCGGATTGGAGCACCTGGCTAGCCGGCTCTGGGGCTACTTTTTGGCTGCTCTTTCCCTGCTGCACTTTGATTCTGTTAATTTGGTACAATTTGGGGAATTTTTAAATGACTGTACTGAACATATCTACCGAAAAGCTGCTGTTTTAGATTAGCTTAGTGCAAGTGGAGATAATTTGGGATCTCAGTTTACTAGCTAGCGCTAGTCTAACTCTACTGTGTCCTTTTTTAAGGGGTAACTTAGTGTTCCTAATTTTTCACCTAGCGAGGGATAGCCAGTCTCAGAATCACAAAAGGGCTTACACTTGAATTGTTTCACTCCTTCTATTACCTGCCTGACTCCGGTTTCTGTTGCTGCTGAGCTATCCACAGGAGCCAGGATTTCTGATCACTGCGACTAATAGTCCAGCAACATGATGACCATGCGACTAATACGGTAACTCCATGTAGTCCATGTGACGATATGTCCACTTCTAATTATCCGCAACGATTTGCCCAGGGAATAAATGGCCGTATGCAAAACTGAACACCCATAAGACAGAAGTGCTCATCTATAATTACTCCCTATACAGCTAAAATGTAAATTTCCATTCAAATGGCATAAACTGTCCATTCATTATCTCTGAGTCAAAATTACCAAAAATCTGGCACATTTGGAATTACTCAGTTATGATCCTTCAACCCAACAAATTACAGAAGACCTTCCCACTGGATGCACCTCACATTAAGATTTTTTAACTGCATAGAGGTCATACATCAAAATATTCTTCCTCAGATTTCATATTTCCTCCAAACCTTTCCACTCATGCCTGATAAGACTTATGTCATGGTTTGGGACAAGATAATCTCCTGCTTTATTTGGCAGGGTAAGCCCCCCCCAACCCCGGATCCATTACTTGTCTTGCAACTTCCACGGGATAAGGGAGGAGTCAACCTACCCAGCTTAGGTTGGTATGCGCTGGCATCCCACCTTGGGATAGTTTGTCTTTGGCGTGCCTTGTCCTGCCATGCTTACTGGAAACAGATTGAGCACACACTAAATGATACCCAAGATCATGCCCACTTTGGTAATCCACCCGCCTGTATTCTCTTCGGCAAGTTAAACCAATTTATGACGGCAACCTATCATTAATGGATACTTACTCAAAAACATTATCTTACTTCCATTGATAGACTTTACCTTCAGACTATAGCATATGATATGCTCCTCCCCCCATAGACCCGATAAAGCTGTACTGAGATGGCATAGATATGGCATTAGATATGTATTCCAACTTATCAGCCCTACGGGGATCTTATCCTTTGTGACTCATCAAGCATCCCTTCCACCTCCCAAATTCAGCCTTACATAACTATTTGCAGCTTTGTGCTTACCTGCATATTCAGGAAGAACCCTTTACTCAATTTGCTTAACATCCCCCCCCCCCCCCGTTCATCTCCCAAAATCCTATCTGGTAGGAGACACCTGGGAACACATCATTAGCCACCTATATAAGGCACTACAAAGCTCATCCTCCACCTCTACCATCTCCACCCTTAAGTGATGGAACTCTGAGCTGGACACCACCCACTCTATAGATGTCTGGCATAAATATACTACCCCCTCTCATAAGGTAGAGTCTACCTCCTACTGGCGGGAATACTCTTGGAAATGTCGGCTCCGATATTTTCGTACACCAGCTGTAATAGCTAAATATGTGGGCTCAACTGCTGGGCAATGCTGGCATAAATGTGGACATCTTCAAGCTGATCAAACACATGTTCTTTGGGCCTGCCCGCATCTGCTTAGCCCTTCTTAAATACTTACCTCTGTTCCACCAGGTTACTGAACGCTGAATAAGGCTTCCCTAAAATTGGTCATTCTGTTGATCTTGGTGGCTAAAAAAGCCATCACCAGGCTTTGACGCACTGAAAAAATTCCAACTCAAACAGCCTGGCGGAAAATCACACTAGAATTGTATACACTAGAAAGGATGCTTTAGTTACCACGTCCACTGTGGCTATCCTTTCCTGTTTGCACCTTGGCACCTTTGCACCCCTTACCACCTACCCAACTTCCCTTTGTTTTTGCTGGTACACCTCCCTATCCTCTTCCCTCTGTGTCTCCTTGTTCCTCCTGAATGCCACCCTTTTGGCCTTTACCTTCTCAGCCACTTCCCTTGAGAACCATAGTGGTCTCTTTTTCCTCCTGTTTTTGCTCACTTCTTTTGCACACAGGTTGTGCCTTCACTATACCAATCCTTCACCCCACCCAGGTAATTCCCCCCTGCTAGTTCATCTCTGAGGCATTCGCTCTTTTTTTTTTAAATCTGCCCTCCTGAAGTCCAGGACCCTGGTCCCTGTGTGGTGTGTCTCTGACACTGTTGTTGTTAAACTAGATGGTACAGTGATCACTGGTTTCCAGGTGGTACCCGACCTTGATATCTGCAACACTGTCCCTGTTTGTGAGAGCCAGGTCCAGTATTGCCCCATCTAGTGGGCTGTCTGACTAGTTGCCAGTGCGCCACCAAAGTGAACTTTTACATTTCGACTCTAGAACAGGCTAAGGGGACCCCTATAAAATTTGGAGGACCCTAAAGACCATCGAAGGTTGGTCAACTGCCCCCTCTATTCCAACCAAGATGCACAGCAATGGCACGGTTGTGGATGGTAATCACCAAATACTTGAAGAATTTAATTCCCACTTTGTCACCACTGGCCTAGCCTTTGATTCTTTATCGTATGCCATTCATGTTAAGACTCAAGACAGTTTGGACACAATGTTGCCTACATCAGCCTGTTCACTGCAGCTGCTCCCCTTTACCTTCAAAGAAGTTGAAGACTCGCTTATTAACTTAGATACTAAAAAAGCGCCGGTGAAGATGGACTTGAACCACTTTTCCTAAAACTTGGTTACTCTTACCTTGCTGACCCTATCCTCCATATTCTTAACCTCTCTATTTCCTCCACCACAGTTCCTTCTTGTTGGAAATCTGTTCACGTCATCCCCCTATTTAAATCGAGTAACCCATGTGACCTAAACAATTACAAGCCCATTTCAATTCTGCCCATCCTCTCAAAAGTTCTCGGAAAATTGATCTATACACAACTAAAAAACCATATTGAAACCCATACTCTTCTCAACCCTGCACAATCTGGTTTTCGCCTTAATCATAGCACCATCACAGCCTTGGCCAAAGTTACTAATGATTGATTCGCTGCAATGGACTCGAAGAAAATAACGGGAGCAGTATTCTTAGATCTTAGTAAAGCTTTCAACACCGTGGATTACAAATTATTAGTAAACAGCCTTATTAAAATAGGTTCCACTCCTTCCACTGCCCAGTGGTTCAATAGTTACTTATCTGGAAGGACTCAGAAAGTCAAAGCAGGAGACTTGTTCTCATCCTCGCTGCTTATCACCGGGGAGTTCCGCAAGGCTCCATCATAGGTCCCATTCTCTTCTCCATATATATATCAATGATTTTGACCACAAGATATCCAAATCAAATCTGCATTTCTTTGCAGATGATACAGTTCTATATACCTCTGGCCCCACATTATTTGGAGTCAGAGACCTCCTTCAAGCTGACTTAGCGCAGTTAGAAACTAACTTCATTAATGCTAAGCTGCTACTAAATGCCAAGAAAACCAAAGCCATGTTTTTCTCCCCGCACACCTCCCACACTACTTCTCACGACATATCTAAAGAACTTATTGTCACCTCTCTAGGAGAACTGTTGGAAATTATTTCTAAATTCCAATAACTTGGCATCTGGCTCGATAACAAGCTCTCCTTTAATGACCACATTGATGACCTGTCCAGGAGATTAAAAGTCAGGCTAGGTTTCTTCTTCCACAATAGGTCTTTCTTTCCTTTGGAGACCAGACTCAGGCTTGTCCTCCTCCTTCTTGATTAAGGCGACATAATTTACAACTCTTCAGCAATTACCAGCCTCCATAAACTAGACACCCTCTACCACTGTGCCCTGTGCTTTATCTCCAACTCCACAAACTGAACTCACCTCTGTGATTTGTACACAACAGTTTGGTGGACCTCGCTAACGTTAAGGCGTGTGCTCCATGCTGGTACCTGGACCCTAAACCTTCTTCTGAATAAACTCCCGAGCTACCTAACATCCCTTGTCTGTATCTCCCTCAGTGTTTACTCACTCAGGAAGTCAGACTTCATCCTTCTAGATGTACGTAGGACTCATACGTCCTTTGGTAGACGCACTATTTCATGTTCCCTTCCAACCATCTGGAATCGGTTACAATCCTCACTGAAATTATCCAATATTGTCCCTGTTAACGTCTTCAAAAGGATAGCATTTGACAAATTAAAAGACACATGTAACTGCTTTTAAACTCCCTCTCCCTCCTCACTTGGTCACCACCAATCCTTTTTTACTTGCACTTACTCCCTACTCCTTCATATTCCTCCTGCTCTTTACGCCTCTCCATAGGTTCATGCTCTTTATACTAAAACTGTTACTTTATGACCAGAACATTATGTACCATATTGAATTTATTTTACTGTATATTATTTACTGTTATGTCATTCTTTATATGTATTGTACATCTGTCTGTATACCTGTAACAGGACCTCCTTGTGAATGAGCTTGCTCAGTGGAGCTTTCCTGCAATAAACTTGAACTTGATCTTGAAATGCACCCTGCAGGGAATCTAGGATGGCTGTGCTTCTAGCTGAGGCCTCAACTGGGAGGCATCAGTCTACATCCAGCAGATTGAAGACCCCCACAAGCAGCACCTCCCACTTTTCTGCCATCATGCTGATGGATTCTGCCAGTACCTTATCCAGTTTTCCACGTGTTGGAGGTCAGTATATCACCCCAGTGTGGATAGTGGCTCTGGCTCCTGTCTCCAGGGTGACCCACAGCACCTCCAACCCTTCATTTCCCCCCAGTTCTATTACTTTGATATCCTCCCTCCCATACAGCACAATCCTCCACCCTTCCTACTCTCTCTGTCCTTACTGAACTGATCATAGCCTGGTATGGACACATTCCAATCATAGCTCCCTGAGTACCACAACTCAGTAATGTCGAAAGATCCAGGTCTGTGTCTGTCATGATGGCCTCCTGGTCAGGATTTTTATTTCCAAGACTCCTTGCATATGCACACATGGCCCTCTACACCTTATTCCCATTCTGCTTGCAGTCCCCTTCTCCACCTTGTGCCTCATTTTTCCCTCTCTTCTTACAACTTCTTTTCCCATCCCCTTGTCCTCTGCTGCTTCCTTTAACCGTGCTTCCTGGGGAAATCCCCCCCGGTCCTCCCTTCATGCTGCTTCAGTCTATGGAGGAGGGGTAGTTTATGCCTCCCTTTGACTTTCTGCCACCTCCCTCAACTAGTTATATGTTCATCAAAGTAACATTTAGCCAATCCACTGAAGACTATGGTTCTCTCCACATATGGATGCAGACCATCACCTCTGTATAGACGCAAATACTTTCGGGTCCCCAGTCATCAATTAAGGTGAACCCTTCCTCTCTGCACCATTCCTTCAACCATGAGATGAAGCTCCTGATGTGGAGTTCCCTATCCTCCCATTGGCTGCAGAGAGATAGCACCTCAGCGAATACCACCATATGCGTTACTTGCCTGAAGCACTTCCTCAGTTCTCTGAACTCTCCCTTCATAGTCCCATCCCCCTCCTTTGCTAGGTCATTAGTCCCCAGGCAGACAATGACATCCAGCACCCCCTTGCCTTGCTGCCCCAGCGATTCTTAGGAGCTGTGGCACCATGTAGATACCTAACCTCCATCTCTCCTCTCCTTTCTGTTCCCAAATCAATCACCCTTACTATTGAGTCCCCCACCAGAAGCTGCTTCCTCCTCTGCTGGGTTTCTCTACTTCCTACCTTGGGGTCTCCCCATCAGAGGACCCCCACATCCTCCCTTACCACTACTTCAGGTGCCACCACTTGGCAGTTCCATCTCACCAGAACAGTAAAGAAAATCTGTAGTGGCACAGACTGAGGAAGGTGCCCATGACCTGCCACCCCACCCTCCCAAAGCCCACCAAGATCCAGCCAGTCCTCCTTTTCCTAGGCAACCTCTAGGGCAATGGCAGTGGATTTGGCAGCCCTTGGGTGGAGTAAGAGGTCTGTTGGATCCTAGTCAGTTCAGCCCAGAGACCTGTAACCTCTTTGCTCAACCGGGAGAGGTGCATGCAGATGGGGCAGCACCTCGATCTCCAGAATGTCTCCAGGAATACTGCAGCTCCACAAGCATAACACTGCACCACTCCCATATCTGAATTTTATGTATCCCTATCTACTGCTTTCAATGTACCTTGCTCTTAGTGTCCCTTACCTGTGTTTGTTCTTTTCACACCTACACCCACTATCTGGATTTACTTTATCACCCTACCCTAGATAGGGTGTTACTTGCTTTCCCCTTTACTTGCTTTCTATCTCTGGATATATCTCACCCTGTACCACTCTGCCTCTTTGCATATCCATTTTAATTAACCGACTTCCTTTTGCTTTTCCTAATCTGTTACTGCACCTTACCCTAGATCAGGTGTCTCCCGTATTCCTACCGTAGCAGCTACCTGCTTATTTCTTTCCCAAAAGATACTTCCTAACCCACCACCTGTAGCTACCTATGCAGGTAACAGTAAGCAAAAAGGTACTCTACCTTCTCTTGTTCAACTGGCAGAGCCCTCTGCTCACCTGCAGTCACCTGCAGATGTTCAAGTTCAAGTTCAAGTTTATTGCAGGAAAACTTCATTGAGCAAGTTCATTCACAAGGAGGTCCTGTGACATATAGACTTACACAACATACATACATAAATAGGTAATAAACAATATATACATAAATGCAAGCATCACATAATACAAGCAAGAGAAACATTCAATGACACCGCATGGGGTGACCGCAGGTGGTAATAGCTAAGGTAATACAGGGTGGCGACTTATAGATAGCATAATAATACTTGAAACATGGTACTGATGTTTGCAATAAATACAGTTTGGCAGATGGGTTGATCACAGAATAAAATGGATAG
The DNA here is from genome assembly GCA_016271365.2 of Neoceratodus forsteri. NCBI lineage: Eukaryota > Metazoa > Chordata > Ceratodontiformes > Ceratodontidae > Neoceratodus > Neoceratodus forsteri. The sequence goes on along the minus strand of CM028129.1, from coordinate 560,274,397 downwards.
GGGAGGTAGGAATGGTTTGATAGTGTGATCAGAGGAGTATATATGTAGACAGAGCCAGGGGTAGGGAGGGAAGGGATAGCAGGAATTAGATTGCTGCAGCAAGGTAGTAGATATTAGTCAGGAGCTGGTGGGTGGGGTTGTTTCTTAGTATAAATGAAGTGCAAACAATAAGTAGTTGATATGCACAAAGCAATTATGGTCTTACCAAAGGATGCACATGGCACACATGGGGGGAAAGAGGCTTAATGACAGTTGCAGGTATCTTTCATTTTAGCTGCACATAGCACTTTATAGAAGTTAATTGAAACTGTGCTAGTTAGTTTCAGTGTGGTCTGTAATTGGTTCCAAATAGAGGGAAGGGCAAGCGCAATAGCACGTTTACCAAAGGAGGTCCGCGTCCTCGGAATGTCAAGCATAATAAAGTCAGATTTTCTTAGCGAGTATGAACTGTGTGAAATACTAATGAGAGATGAAAGATAGCTCGGTAATTTGTGCAGGAGCAGTTTAAAAGTCCATAGATCAGCATGGAGGAAATGTCTAGTAGTGAGAGATGTCCATCCAACAGCTGCATATAGGTCACAATGATGCGAACGGTAAGGGGAGTTGGTAATGAACCGTAATGCATGGTGGTAAAGGCTGTCTAATTTACTTAGATTTGCGCCGGTGGTAGAGGAGTAGATTACATCGCCAAAGTCGAGAAGGGGGAGAAAAATGGCCTGGAAGAGCTTATTCCGAATTTCAAGGGGGAAGAGGGGCCTATTTCTAAAGAAGAAACCTAATCTGGCTTTTAGCCTTCTAGAGACATCTTCGATATGGTCATTGAAAGAAAGTTTGTTGTCAATCCAGATGCCTAGGTATTTGAATTTGGTAACAACTTCCAGAGGCTCATTTAGCATGGTAACAATGAAATCTTGGGGCATGGTATTGAGGGTACCTGTGGCAGCACTACGGGAAAATATAATCGCTTTAGTCTTCTTGGCATTAAGCAGAAGCTTTGCCTTTATAAGATTATGCTCAAGTTGCAAGTCCGCTTGAAGCACTCCCTTGACTTTCGGAAGCCATGAGGTATGATAGCACGGTATCATCTGCAAAAGTGCAGATTGGATGTAGATATATTTGAATCAAGATCATTAATATATAATGAGAACAAAATGGGGATAGGATGGATCCTTGGGGACACCTCTAACAGCTGGCAAGGCAGCAGAAAAACAGCCCTCTGCTTTTACTTTTTGGGATCTCCCAGTTAAGTAACTAGAGAACCACTGAGTAGTATGGTATGTGGCACCCAAATTTGCAAGACAAGTGACTAGTAGATTGTGGTCAACAGTATCAAAAGCTTTGCTTAGATCCAAAAAGACCACTCCCGTTACCTTCTTTGCATCTATAGCAGAGATCCAGTCATTGGTTACTTTTGCTAACGCAGAAATTGTGCTGTGATTCGCCCGGAAGCCAGATTGGGCAGGGTTAATGAGAGAGAAGGTTTCCAAGTGAGATTTTAACTGATTGTGGATCAGTTTTTCAAGAACTTTAGAAAGGATAGGCAATATGGAAATAGGCCTGTAGTTGTTTACATCGCACGGGTCACCAGTTTTGAACAGAGGGAGGATATATGTTGATTTCCAGCAAGACAGCACAGTACCAGATGTAATGGAAAGATTGAAGATGTGGAGAATTGGGGCAGCGAGATGGGCATATCCTAGCTTAAGGAAAAAGGGTTCTAAGCCATCATCCCCTGCACTTTTTTTAGTGTCTAGTTTAAGGAGAGAATCTTCAACTTCTTTGAAGGTTATCTCATGCAATTGGAAAGGGCTAGGTGCGGGACTACGTATTGGGTGGGGAATGGTGGTTCACCGTAGAAGCAGCATAAGGTGAAGAATCGAAAGCTAGCCCAGCTGTTGCAAAGTGGGAGTTAAGTTCCTCAAGGACTAAGGACTTGTTTTTCACTATCTTATCTCTTGCAACTAATTTTGTTGGGACAGAAGGGGCCGTGTGCCGCCCTTCAATAGATTTAATTGTTCTCCATATTTTGCATGGGTTACCTTTTGCTTGTTCTAGGGTAGAAATATAATTATTAGCTTTAGCAGAACGTATACTTTTCACACAGGTATTTCTGGCTGTTCTAAAGGCCTGCCAATCTGAAGATTTCTTAGTATGCTTAGCTTTAGCCCAGAGCTTGTCTCGGGCTATGAGGACTGCCTTAAGATCTGGGGTAAATGATGTCTGCAGATTGCTAAGATACCAATAACCTGTTCCACTCCTGTGCTGTTCCACTCACATTCTGGGACTCTTCCATGATGGGACATGCTGGCAAGGGAGTCTTTTATAGTGCTCTTGTTAGAAGGCACTAAGCCTCTTGCATCTCCACCTGTCAACTGCACAGCTGATTCACAAGCTTTCTGAATCTATTCAGCCTCAAGCTTAATCTCCTGAGCTAGGTTTCCTTCACTACCTGTTACAACTCTCAAAGTGTCCCAAACACTGCCTAAGGACTGAAACACTGCTGCTTGAGCTGGGAGAAAAGGGGGAAGGACAGGGTCAGAAGGGTTACTGAACCTTTGGCTTGGTACCTCTTGCCTTGACTTTGTCCAGCAGGTGAAGAATCTAGGCTTCATTCTGGATGAAGGACTGACACTCATGGCTCAGGTGTCATCGGTTGTCTGGAGTGGTTTCTATCATCTTAGAAATATCAACCAAATTTGCTCCTTGGTTCCCCCCGAGTACCCTACATTCACTAGTACATGCTTTTGTGACATCTCATCTCGACTACTGCAATGCCCTCTACCTCGGAGTCAGTGGAGATGAGCTGCGACACCTGCAGCTGGTGCAGAACGTGGCTGCGAGATTGTTGACAGGCCTTTCTAGGTCAAGTCACATCACTCCTGTGCTGCTGGAACTGTACTGGCTGCTGGTCAAGTTGCGTATCTCCTGTGAGACTGGTTGGCTAACCTATTAGGCCCTGCACATTCTGGGTCCTGGTTACCTGCGTGATCTCTTCTCTTGCATCCATACTGTCCCACTCACTCACTCCATTCTTCCAATGAGAGCCCCCTGGTGGTTCCCAAGATTTGACTAAAAACCTCTGGGACAGAGCCTTCGGGGTGACTGGACCGATAACTTGGAACTCACTACCGAGGGCTCTGAAGGAGGCCCCTTCAGTTGAAATATTTAAAAAAGGTCTTACAACCTACATTTTTGCTCAGGCATTTGGCCCTAGTGTGAATTTTAACTGATTTTGATTTATTAATTTATTAGTGATAGTTGAATTTTTACTCATATGCTTATGTTGGGTGACGTAGTATGTGACTGTGTTGATATATTACGTTGTAATGGTGCCGGGGGCCTCCAGGGAAGGGTGCCAGAAATAAATAAAACTACTACTATTAAAAATCTATTTTTTCTTCTTCCGACTTACACTGCTACATTCAATATAAAAAGAAACGTTAAATAAATAAATACATACACACACACACATATATAAATACATATATATATTCTTTGCAAAAAACTCAGTTAATGCATCAGTTAGGGTGAATACCACAGCGACAAAAGCAGGGAAATGAGGCGTTAGGGTTTCCAACCTTAACACCCCACCTCCAGGGTTCCCTCCCCTACCACCCTACCCCCATCCCCCCACCCTCCACACCAACAGGCATTGGGGTGTGCCATTGGGTTGTCAGGCTCAACTCTTATCCCATTCCACGTGTAAACAACCTTACACACTACAGTATAGGATAATGGGGTGAGATTTAGGCCTGATGACCCAATGGTGCACCCCATCACCTATTGGTATGTGGAGGGTGGGGGAATGGGGTAGGGTGCTAGGGGTGGGAACCCTGGGCTGGGATGTTAGGGTTGGTAACCCTAAAGCCTCATTTCCCTGCTTTTGTCACTGTGGTATTCACCCTAACTGATGCATTAACTGAGTTTTTTGCAAAGAATTTCCCTTCTTTTTCAGACAGTATAATTGTATCCTCATTTTACTGTGGGAGAGCAGGGTCCTTTGGACCCGGACCCTGCTCTCCCATCCCTCCACAGATGCACACATGTATGTAACTGTGGAAACACAGGGGTCTCTTGCCCCTGCACTTCCACACATAAAGTTACCGGCAGGCATAGAGAGATAGCAACAAATAGTCATAACTGTGCAATCTGAAATGATTTTCACCCGAATGTTCAACCTAACCTTTTTAGCACCTCACCACATGTACCAGGTTCAGTAAACTTTCAAATCCCTGTCAAAATGTAATTTTGCCCAACTGTAATACCATTTTTGTGCCACAGCTGCAGGAAAACATTTTTAGTAGGATTCTCCCAGAATGCGCATCCGGTCTGGTGGGTTGAGTCGCTCCCCACCCCGAGCGAAGGGTAAGTCGGGATTATGGTGAGGGGTCTCATACCCGTGCCTCTACACGGGGATGGGATACTGGCAGAGGACCCAAGGGGAGAAAAAATAAATAGCTGTAAAAAAAATTTGCAACATGGTTTTTTGGGACTCCACCTCATGAACAATGGCTCTGTTGTTTTGTGAATCAGTCCCAAAAGGTGACTCCATGCAGTGACCGTGAAATCACCTTTCAGGACTGAGAAACAAAATGACAGTGCCAGCATTCATGAGTTGGGATTCCAAGAACCCCATGTTAAAGTTTTGTGCAAAAAATCCTAAAAGTCTCTGAGATATGAGCATAAGTTGAAAGCCCCTATTGACTCCCATTATATGGCTTACCTTGATTCCTCAGATCACAGTTCGGCTTTGAAGAGAGCAGGTGTGGTCTTGATCCAGAGAAGATCACTGATCCCAACCTCCAGAGGGTAAGTATAGGTGAGGGGGGTGAGGGGAGGCGGGTACACAGAGGGAGGGTGAGGATGGGGGTGGGGGAATGGCGAGACAATGAGGGACCGTTTTCTTTTTTACAGGGTTAAAAAAAGTCTTTGGGGTACTGTTTTCTTCATTTATAGGTTAAACTATAAAAAAGTAAATGTGGGCACACTGGGGTGGGCTCCCAGTGTGCCGCATGAGTTTGGGGGGCTGACGGGGGGGTTGGGTACCTCCGTCAGCAATGGAAGTGGGCTGGGGGAGATGTACGACATCAGGAGTGGGCATCCCAGTGTCGGAAAGATAAAAAAAACAACACATTAATCTAGGCACATTGGGGTGAGCTCCCAGTGTGCCACACAAGTTTGGAGTGGTGGCATACATGATGCCATCAGGGGGATTGGGCACCCCTGTCAGCAATGAAACTAAGTTGGGGGGGCATCCAACACCAGAGGTTTGCATCCTGGTGTCAGCAAGTTTAAAAAAAAAACATTTATCTGGACACACTGGGGTGGGCTCCCAGTGTGCCACAATATTTTGGGGGGATACTCACTGGCACAAGGATTGGGCACTCTGATGTTGGTGCCAAAAATAGGAATTGAGGGGGAGGGGGAGGGGGAGACAGATCCTGCATCGAAATTATCACAAATTTGGATGCAGGATTCTGCATAAAAAAAAAAAAACTTATGAAAGTCATATTTTCGCACCACACCAGGACGCTTGTGAAAATCATATTTTCTCACCTTGACCATGCGAAAGTCAGATTTTTGCCTTTTGCCCTAATCTGCTCAAATCTTACTTTCGTACTAAACATGTAACTTTTCCCATAGGAAATAATGGGAAATTAAAAACTTTAATAACTTTTGAACAGATTAATATTTTTTCACCAAACCTTCAAAAGGCACATCTGTGACCCAAGGGTTTTCTACCCTGAAAATTTCAGCCCTCAACATAAAGCCATTTCTGAGATCCAGGATGATAAAGAAATGTCATAAAATCCAGATTTTTCTGTTTTTCATCACTTTATATCTCAGTGGGACACCACAAGGGTGCCCAATATCCCTACTTCTTTAGTTGGCCATAGATCCTCTGGCTGTCCCCATTAAGACCAGTGTTGATATTAAGGACATTCCATCACAGTCAGACAGATACCACAGGATCACCCTGTACACTAATGGCATCCTGCTGTATACTACAGACCCATATTCATGAATACCAGGCTTGCTTAACACATTGACAGACTTCTTGTACTTCTCTGGCTACAAAATCAACTTGCAAAAGATTTGTCTCATGGCAGTGGGGGCAGCACAAGCACAGTTGGAAACTACATACTCACTTTGCACCTGTGAGAGTCCATATCATATTCTTAGGCTTGTGGATGAGCCCATTACTAGAGGGACTTCATGCTCTAAATTACAGGCCCCTTCTCATGGTACCACTGGCTGACTTAGAAAGATGGCATACGTTTCCTCTGTTATGGTTAGACCACCTACATGTAATTAAACTACTGCTCAAGACTTTGTACCCAGTGCAAATGCTCCTCATGGGACTCACCAGAGAGGATAGGCAGAGACTTGAAGCAGCATATTTCAAGTTTCTCAGGGCTGCCAAATGACCCTGAGATAGTCTGGCTTGGTACACAAAGGACACCCAGCAAGGGGGCTTAACATTTCCAGATATGCAGCAGTATTATTTAGCTGCCCAGACTAGGTTCATGCAGGACTAGATTGTCCACACAGATACAGACCAGGAGTGCAAAGGGTCCCCATATCCACAGCATACCTACCTGACAGTGGGTGGACACACAAAATATAGAAGTTTGCCCACTAAAAACTCACTGATGGACTGGACACTCCAGGCCTGGGCAACTATGCACAAGGAGAGACAAGGCACTATGGAGAGCACCCTGTTGGTTCTGCTAGCCAATAACGCTGGGTTTCTTCCAGGAGTGGAGGGTGGGATTAGCTTGGAGTAGCAGCAATGGTAGCTAATGCTTGGCAGCCCTGGGAACAAGTGCAGGCATTTGACCCTCATTCTGTACTTCCAGCTGAGGACACTAGGAATAATGAAAAAGTAACTCTAGCTGCACATGTACTATCAGTTAAACTTAAAGATAGTTGCGACTTGTGAGCAAAATCCCTATGGTTTTTTCAACTTACTCCCAAAATGATTAATTTTTGCTTCTTATTTTTATACATATGTTTAATTATGTTTGTCATAGGTGCCTTCATGTGTCTTACATATTGTTACAGTTAGTAGATTTTACATTTGTATTAATGTGGTGTATTTTGTACTCTATGTAACCACAACAGGACAACTTTGAAATAGGTCAACTCTGACCTAAAGTTCCCTATCCTGTCAAAAAAATACACGTTTCACTACTACTACTACTACTATATGGCTAACTTGGACAGGAAGGATCCTGCTATGTCAACAAAAGTTGACCCACTTGAACAGGTCATGCTAAGCAAACAACAGAACCCCAAACAGATGATTTCAACTGTGGTGAATCACAATAGACTCTGAGGTCAGGATCCTCTCTGAAGCTGAGAGTGAGATGAGAGACAGGCTTTTTTCTTTTTATTATTTATTCTTTGGTAACCAGGTAAGGCTCTCTAAGCACAAATGCCTGTTTTCAGGGGCAACCCAGGAGCACTGGAGTGGTTAAGTAACTTGTTCAGAGTCATACAGTATGCAAGCGGAGGTTGTAGAACTTTAACCCTGTCTTTTGGATGTACCAAGCTCATTCACAGCTCATTACTCTAATCTGTAGGCTATACTTCCAGGATGTGGGCTATCATATTCCAGACAAGGGTTGGTAGTCCCATGTGCTTCTCACATGGGCTTATTTATCTGCAATTAACATAAATAACAGTAGAAATTTCTCAACTAACTCATCAGTCAGAATAGTAAAAGCCCAAACTGAGGAAAAGATCGCCAACTCAGTTAAGAAGGGGGACAAAACCTTTTATAGGTACATTAAGGAGCGTAAAAAGATGAAGGAAGGGATAGTGAGGCTTATTAAAGGGAAGGAAGGGTGGGCTGAGGATGACAGTAAAAAAGCAGGGATACTGAATGAATACTTCTGCTCAGCATTCACAAAAGAAGAGATGGAGAGGTACCTAAATCAAACAATAGAAGCACTCTGGATAGGGAGGTCAATACCAGTCCATTCACAGAAGACAGGGTCCTGAAATAACTCTTAAAACTGAAGGTGGACAAAGCAATGGGGCCTGATGGGATTCACCCAAGAATTCTAAAAGAACTAAGGGTAGAATTAGTGACACCACTGACTACCCTTTTTAACAAATCATGAGAGGATGGTGTAGTACCAGAAGACTGGAGGAGGGCAAACGTGATTCCCCTTCACAAAAGTGGGAGCAAGACAGAGGCAAGAAACTACAGACCTGATAGTTTGACCTCAGTGGTAGGAAAACTGTTGGGATCACTTCTAAAGGAAAGAATTGTTGAGTTCCTAGAGGCCAGTGGGGCACAGGACCCAAGACAGCATGGGTTCACAGCAGGAAGGTCATGTCAGATGAATCTAATAGATTTATTTGACTGGGTGACCAATGTGGTAGACCAGGGAGGGGCAGTAGACATGGCCTACCTAGACTTTAGCAAGGCATCTGACACAGTCCCACACAAAAGATTAGTATATTAGTTAGCCAGCCTTGGAGTGGGTCCCAAGGTGGTAGCCTGGGTTAAAAATTGGCTGGACAACAGGATACAGAGGGTAATAGTAAACGGAGCTTACTCTGAAGAAAGGAGGGTTACTAGTGGGGTACCGTAGGGTTCAGTACTGGGACCGGTCCTCTTTAATGTCTTTATAAGTGACATTGCAGAGGGACTAGAAGGAAAAGTATGGCTCTTTGCAGATGACACAAAGATCTGCAACAGGGTTGATACAGAAGGTGGGGTGGAGAGGATGCAAAGGGACTTGGCAAGATTGGAGGAATGGTCAAATATATGGCAGCTTAGATTCAATGCAAAGAAGTGCAACGTAATGCACCTGGGAAACAAAAATCCAGGGGAAGAGTACACAATGGGGGGTGAGATATCAGATGACCTTAAGATGGGCAAGCAATGTGAGAAGTCAGTAAGGAGGGCTGTTGGGATACTGGGATGCATAGGGAGAGGCATCGCCAGTAGAAAACAGGAAGTTGTTATCCCTCTGTACAGACAGTTGGTGAGAATCCATCTGGAGTTCTGCATCCAATTCTGGAGGCCCCGTCTCCGCAATGACATAGACAGGACGGAGGCTGTCCAGAGGAGGGCAACTAAAATGGTACAGGGTCTGCACGAGAAGACACACGAAGAGAGATTAAAGATGCTTAATATGTATACACTCAAGGAGAGAAGGGAGAGGGGGGACATGATAGAAACTTTCAAGTACATCAAGGGAATCAACAGAGTCCAAGATGGTAGCATCTTTCAGAAAAAGAGATGTGCAAGAACAAGGGGGCCCAATTTGAAGATAGAGGGGGGACGGCTCAAAGGTAAAGCGAGGAAGTATTTTTTCACAGAGAGGATTGTGGATATATGGAACAGCCTTCCTGAGGAGGTAGTGGACTCAAAAACAGTGGAGTAATTCAAGAATGCAGGGGACAGACATAAGGTAATTCTAGCGGGGGGTAGAAGGAAGTAGGCTGTTGGTGAATTAGGATCTGCAGCCTATGCATTAGGAAGGGAAATGGGCAGACTAGGTGGGCCAAGTGGTCCTTATCTGCCATCAAATTCAATGTTTCTATGTTCTATGTTTCTATAACTACTGTACCAACCACCACAAGCAATGCATACATTTAATCCAAGGGTCTCTCCCCTCTGGGGCAGCTGCTCTTCAGAACTAGGGACCTATTTCCATTATTTCTGGTCCTGTGTTAAGCTTCAACCATTCTGGCAGGAGGAGGATGCTACGGTGGGGAGAATTCACAAATGTAGAGTTCCTGTAACACCTCAGGCCATGTTGTTATGTATTGAGGATGAGGATGATGATGAATAGGTTTTATCAAAATAATGTTTGGTTACTTCTGGTACTAGCTATGCATTGTGCCCAGAACACATGGATGTCCAGGGTAACAACAACCATTACGTTCTGGGGAGAGCTAATTTTAAAGATGCTACCCCTCCAAGAGAGGCTGACATACTCTGTAGGACAGTGGGGAATCAGTTTGAAAGGATCTGGGGTTCTTATCTGGACCCAGTATCAGAGGAGTACACTGCACTGATTCAGTCTGGGATTTTCTAAGTTATTGATTATGCCTGACAAACTAGCAAGGCGGGGGGGGAGTGTTATGCATAAGTGCTCAACAGTATTATTTCTGTCATACCCTACATCGTAGGTGTAGCCCCTCTCCAGTGCCATCCTGGAGAGGGCCACTTCCCCACGGTTAAGGGGCCTTGATTCCCAAAGCTTTCCCAAAAGTTTAAATAAAATGGCGGCCCATCCACCCAGAGTACATATTCGTGTGTCTGACTGCCTGTGGTACAACTCTCTGGGACGTCGTACCAACCCACCTCCCCAACAGTTACCCCAACATGAACTTACCCAGATTTGAGACCACACACACACACACACACACACACACACACACATTACATTACACATTTACCTTTTCCATTTCAGTCAATAACTTGCTTACTAAAATTAGGCTCTGGATCCATTTCTGCCGCAAAACAATAACTTCACGTTTTAGGATGGGGTAAGTGGAATTAGAGTTCAAGCAAACATTTTAAGGATTCACATTTCCCAAAAATCACATTTCCCTTATAATTCAAACTCCAACATTTTGGTCAAAAGCAGCCATCAAATCTGTCTCGTCTAGCTAACTGCTGCAGAGGTGCCCAGACCTAGACCCGCTGGTCCCAGTACATTTCAAACCCCAAAGTCCATTCACTGGGTACCCAGATTTAAGTTGCAGGCCTGAGTTGCAGCTGGTAGCCGGTGTTGGCACGCTTAAAAAGGTTAACTTTTTACATGCTTTCCCCTTGGCTCTACCTGCAGCCCTAGTCTGCGTATTCATTTACAGTCCCCAAGTGCAGGGTAGTTCATGCTTTTTACTCATGGTTCTGCAGAATCAGTCCTTCGATGGCACAGTTCGCTGAAGTCCTGGGGATTGGTGGCAACACAGGCATAACCGGGCTCTGATGCTTGAACAGGAGACAAATAGGCTGCAGCTTGCTCTTTCTTTCTCTTGCTTGCAGATCTTGCAGCTTGTACCCTTCAGCCATTACAGACCCTGTTGCAGAGCACGTGTGCAGGGCCTGCCAACTACAGAGGACCCAGCCTGAGGAGTGGCCCCACGGCACAGCTCCCTCCGATCAGAGCACCATATCACTCAGGTACAAGACCCATGACCCCTGCAATGGCAGATCACACTTGATAGGGGTTAGCGAATTCCCCACCTGGCCCTGGGTGTCAACAGAAACACTCAGCACATCCTCTTCTGCTTCTCTTTCTTTCTCTTACTTGCCACAGCGTGTAGCCACAGCAATCTGTTCTCTCTTCCTTGCTGCATTTCAGGAGCAGACAACAGCTACTGGTCCCCAAAAGGCACCTGTCCATCCTTCTGCTTTCACAATAGCTCAACTTTAAACACAGCCAACTCTCTCGCTCGGGTTCACAACATATCAGATGCACTCACTGTGTAGGTACATAGCAAGTCTCTGGATCGAAGAGGCTTACTCTTTCTTTTCCTTTTCTCAGCACATTTATACTCTCTTGTTCCTCATCCTCTTTATTCCATCTTTTCCCAGGCTTAGACGTAGCCTTTGTCCTTTAACCAGGCTCAGGACACAACCTTGATCTTTTTCCAGGCTTAGACCCAACCTTTATCCTTTCATCCAGGCTCAGGATAGAACCTTTTCTCTCTTCTTCTTTACCTCACTGCTGTGGTGTCATTTCAGAATAACGCAGAACATTCAGCAACCTGCAGCTTTTCTGTTTCTTTTCCAAGCCACTTCTTTCTTGCTTCTGCTTTTCCTTTTCCTGCCCTGGGGGACAAATTACTGGCAGCCCCATCCTACAACCCAATTCTTTCTTGGGGCAAGAGCCCCCCTCCTCCTAGAGGAGCTCCCACCGAACTGACTCAAACTCCAACTGTCCTTGCTTTATCGGGAGTCCTTTCCTTGCTCCCCATTGGCTGGAGCCACTGTCCTTAGGCAAAAATGTATATGTATGAGGCTCCCTCGATGCCTTATTGGTGCAGAAAAAGGCACCTAAATTTTCCCTGGTATTTTACTCCAAAAGTCTGTTCACACAGTCCCAAAGTCGCAGAGTCCCTGGCAAGAATCCTGGCTCTCTGGTTGGCTGACTGGTGTCACATAGCTGCAAAACATGGTAGCCGAGGTAAACAGTGTCCCAACATTTCAACAGTGTCCCAGATTTTAGTTATCCCTGCAGCCAAACCCTCTACTTTTATTTATTCATTCCCCCACACAGCTATAGCCACCCCTGTGCCCTGTGTAGTGACTGCATTCTTTAATACATTTATTTGATCCTCTGCTAGTTGCTGCTGCCATTTCTCAATGCCCCACTGCATTTCCCCGCTGCACTCTTCCTAAACCTTTTGACTTATTTAGTTTCTCCTAATAGTTAGTTAGATGTTAGCGCTAATATCATTGTCCAGCCCCAGCACTTCTTGAGGCTACTTTCAAGCTTGCTCACTTAGGATTGTATTATATTCTTCATTATGCTCTTCTTATTGTACAGTAGCTGCCTTGCACTATTGCCTTGTATGCAGTTCATTTGCAATGCTCGCTAGAAGGTTCCTTTTTCAATGTAAATGCTCTCTGGACTCTGTATACTGTGCTTATTGTATAATGTTATGTTGTATCCCTATTCCCTTACCCCCAGGATGCTTCTGAAATTGAGCAGTAGTCTGCTCAGTATGCCTTCCAGGTAAAACTTTAATAAATAAATAAATAAATAAATAGAAGGGCAGACACATCTTTCCTCCGCTGACCCCTTTCTTTATTAAACTTTTCCTCTTTCTAGCCTGTCACTAGCGCGTTCTCTGTGTCCCAGTGCTAGACAGCCTCCCAGCTCATTAATATTCATGAGCCACCTCATTAGTATGCATGAGGCGGCGCCCCATTGGTGCTCACAGAAATGGCTCTCTCTTCTCTCCTGCTGCCTCTCTGGTTTTCCCAAGGTCTCTGGTCCCTCTCTTGCTCTGTACTGGGACTGGGACCACTGGAGAGACAGCACAAAATGGCCCCAGAATGGCTAAAAGAAAATGCGCATCTGCGCATGTATGGAGCTCACTGGCACTGTAGTGTTCTTTCTGAAACCAGTGGCCCTGCGAACTAGCTCCTCCAGCCCCACACTCCCTTATGAACCATGCGGGGGCCAGTAGGAGAGGTCAAAACACAGGGGCAAAAGCCAGGAATACCCAAAAAAAGAATGGGGCGGAACAAAAACCCGTGGGAAATGAGCCTCTTTCCGGGGCTCACAGATAAGCCCCTGACAGGGGAGTTACATATGAATTCTGTTTAATCAAGTTATGTATTATTGTCTCTGTGAGTGTTACTCCAGGTAAAGTTAGTCCTGGTGTGTCAACTTCTCATGTACAGTATATGGTTAAGTTTATTTCTGAAATGTGATCAGTTCAACATAAATTTGTGCACCCCTGTCGATGTCTTCCCAGTGGTATGTAGACGCTGTACCACACTGACATTTGTGTTTTCATGTCTGTATAGTATAAAATAAAAAATCTTAAACATATTTAAACACACACACACACACACACGCACACACACACACCACACACACACACACTACAAGGAGGCCAAGAGATGACAATATACCACCTAGGAATAGGAGCACATTGTCAACTTAAGCAGGTAAAAGTGGTAGTCATTCTGGAAGGCCTGACTAGAAAGACTCTGCCTGACTGCAGCTGGAATGGAGTTCCAGAGTCAAGGGGCAGTGCAAGAGGATATTTCACCTAATTTGGTTTTTGCCTTTGGTAAGGACAGGAGATCAGGATCAGAGTACTGTAGGGGATGTGAGGTTCTACTAAGCAGTAGAAGTGAGGCAAGAGGCAAGGGTGACTGTTTGAGCACAGTCTTATAAATGACATCTCCCAAGCTAAGGTTGCATAGGGTGGGTGTGGATCCATTCATGTTTTGAGTACAGGTTGCAGTGGTGAGTATATCCATTAATGGCCAGTGCAAAGTGGCAGATGTTATTATATGCTACATCCCGTTTTTTGCAAAATAGTTTTAGGGGCTGAAAAACTATACAGACATCCCATAGAGGAGCTTTGGGAGTAGGATGCCTCAGGCTATGGAAAGGTGGGCTTTGGGGTTGAGACTATGACTAACTGTAAATGAAAGCCCCAATTTAGAATTGCCTGTCTTACATGTATAGGCCACATGAAGCAATAAAGCCACTGAAAGGCTGAATATAACACCCAGATAATTAAAAGAGGGGACTGAGGCCAAGGATGTTCCATTATCACAAACAACTGACAATGGGATTGAACAGTTCTTTATCCTGGGGGCAGAGACAAAAAGCATGGCCTGAGACTTAGTGGTATTCAGGAGATGCCTGCTTGAGGACAGTCATTTTTGGACTGCTTGGAGATCAGATGATAGGCAAGTATTTATGTCGACGATGCTATGGGAACTTGTGAAAAATACCAAGTCATCCATATAGAGGATGGGCATGTGATGCAAGAGACATTGGCAGACAGATTTGATATGGAGGGAGAAAAGAAGATGCCCAGGTATAGATTCTTGGGGCACCCCAACTGTGGTTGGGGTTAGTTCAGACAAGGAGGAACCCAGCCTTATACACTGGTATCTATTAGCCAGGTAAACTGGGGAGCACGGAGTTGAAATGCCCAGGACACTAAGATTCTCACAGAGCAGGGAGTGATCTACCAAGTCTAATGCCTTGGTGAGGTCAATAAAAACCACCCCCACCCATTTCAGTGGCATTGTTTGTAGTGAGGGATACAAGGGCAGTGGTGGTGATACTTTGACTTGTTTTGGAAACCCATGCTGTGCCAGGGAAAGTGGTTTTAGGTGATAATCTGTGAGTTGAGAAGCAACCATCTTTTCAAGAATCTTATTGAGCACAGGAAGCATTGCAATAGATCTGTAATTGCTGATGTTTTAACTACTGCCCTTCTTAAACACAGGTAGAATGTGCAGTATCTTCCAGGAGTCTGTCATAGTTTGGGTTGTCAGGGACTAATTAAAGGCTCTTGTGATTGGTGCAGTGAGATCTTGGGCAGCGACCCAGGTGACCTGAGGTACAACCCCATCAGAACTAGCAGATTTGGTTACAAGGATCTGCATATGGTGTTTGCACACATCAGAAACCTTGACAATTTTGAGGTAGAAACAGGGATGTTGCAGCTGGTCATTATCAGAGGTGTGTGGTGCAAATTTATGGGGGAGAAGACTCAGTAAAGGCTTAGAGATCAGCAAAACATTGATTAAATGCATTGGCTATTGTTGTAGGATTATTACACCATTGAGATCCAAATCCAAAGGCGTGACGGTACCAGCTTTACCCATAGCTTGTTTTATACACCTCCAGAACTGGCATGGGTTACCAGTAGTGGAATCAAAGAGCAATCTATAATGTTGACTTTTGTTGGTAGGAAAATGGGCAGACTAGGTGGGCCAAGCGGTCCTTATCTGCCGTCAAATTCTATGTTTCTATGTTTCTATGATGGGGTGATACAACAATTTCCTGACTGAGCCACGTATTCCCTGGTGGTTTGGTGTGCATATTTATCCTGAAGGCCAAAGAAGAATTGGTCAAAGTAAGAATGGGCCTGATTAACATCATTTGTGGTCCACATTTGTGACCAGTCCAAGCACTTGAGCTCCTGTTTAAACTGAACAGGATCAAAATGAAGTCATGGAAATGAATAATTCTTTTTTTTTTTTTTTTACTTATTATTTTCTACTCCTCAGCTTGGCACGGGGTCAATACCACACACAGCAGAATGTCGTGGGACATAATTGCATTGCGCAATTCATTGGTATCTTTTTTCTGTGGGGGGCTCCCAACCGGGTGGGTGGAGGAGTCCCCCATTCCCCTCCATACTTCAGCAGGAGTGTGCACCTTGAGTTCTCCTCCCCGGATTCTCCCTGATTGTCGATGCAGTAACCCACCTACAGGCGCAGCTGCGGGGTGTTTCCTCATTTTTCTGGTCCCCACCCCTATGGACATTAGCGCACATGGAGGACCAATGAGTTGGAGGTACACAGAGTCACACCTTCGCTCTGGTCCTTGGCCAATGCCCACCCCTCCCTCATGTCCTGCCTCCTCTACTGCACCAGCACCACTTGAGAGTGCTCAGGTGGTGGTGGTATTGCAGCAAGGAGAGCTGCCCACCCCTCCCAGAGAAGGAGAGTGGCCTGATGGGTGCTTAATCCTTCTCACCCCTGGCTGTCCCTCTGTCGACCCTGGCTCGCTAGCGAACCCAGGTCACCAGCATCGCAAGCAGTATCGCTACTGCTACACCAACGGGCCGTACCAAAATGAATAATTCTAGGCATGACCTTTGCAGGTTTAGCCCTCTAAACACAGTAAACTGGGCAGTGATCACTTATGGAATCAGAGAGTACTACTGAACAGATAACCCTGTCCAATATGGGTGTAAGTATTCAATCAATGAGGGTAGCACACTGATCACTGTTACACATCCTGGTGGGTTCAGAAATAATTCGAGTAAGCTGGAGCTTACTGAGGGTCATTTCAATTGTTTTAGTTTTCACAGCTAAGCCTATCAATGTTGAAATCTCCAATGAGTAGAAATTCATTATTTTGGACCAGTGGTCCCAAGTCACTAATTAGAGTATATACGAACATACAAAAATGCCAGCAAAAACAGGCCTCCTGATCTATCGAGTCTGCTCGAGTGCTCAGCTAGCACCTTATAATGCTGCTGCCCCTCCCTTCCCTCCCCATCCTATTACCCCTTCCCCTATCCCAACCCCTCTTGAAGCTGTCAACGATCTTGCAGGCCACCACCTCACCCAGCAAGGAGTCCCACTTGTCCAACCCTCTTTCAGTGAAAGAATTTCTCCTTATCTCTCTCCTGAATCTACCCCTCTCCAATCTCAATTGGTGTCCTATCGCATCCCTCCCCTTTCTCTTCTGGAAAATCCTCTCTGTATTAGTCTTGTTTATTCTTTTCTGGTACTTAAAGGTCTCAATTATATCTCCCCTGTTCCTCGTGTCTTTCAGAGAGTACATATTTAACTCCCACAGCCCTTCCTCATATGTCTTGTCCTCCAATCCCTGGATCATCTTTGTAGCTCTACGCTGTACCCCTCCAACAATTTGATGTCCTTCTTCAGGAATGGGCACCAGTATTGCATGCAGTATTCCAGGTGGGGCCTGACCAGTGACCTATACAGAGGCAGGATAACCTCCCTACTTCTGGAGGAGATCCCTCTAGCTATACACCCCAGCATTTTGTTGGCTTTTGCCACCGCCCTTCTGCATTGAACAGAGCTGTCCATGCTCCCTGTTATGATCACCCCTAGGTCCTTCTCTCCTGTGGAGCAACCCAGCTGAACCCCATTTAAGTGATAATCCCTCCCCTGATTCCAGGCACCGAAGTGCAGAACCTTGCACTTCTTGGCATTGAACCCCAGCTGCCATTCATCTGCTAAGTCCTGCAGCTTATTCAGGTCCTCCTGAACCCCCCTGTGTCATCTACCACAGCTCCCATCTTGGAATCCTCTGCGAACAGACTGATTTTGCTCCAGATCCCATTTGAGATATCTGCAATGAAAATACCAAACAGTACTGGTCCCAGCACGGATCCCTGTGACACCCCGCTTGTCACTGCTCTCAGTGATGAGAGTTCCCCCTTCCCCCACCACCACCCTTTGCTGTCTCCCCCTCAGCTAGTTCCTGGTCCAGGTCACCATTTTTGGTCCTGTCCCCACATACTCCAGCTTCCCCCCCCCAATCTCCCATGCAGCATTGAATCAAAGGCTTTACTGAAGTCCAAGTACAGGACATCCACAGCATGGCCCTTGTCAATTTCTGTGTCACCCAGTCATAGAACTCTACCAGGTTTGTCTAGCATGATCTGCCTATGACATATCCATGTTGCTGGTTGTTCTGGATACCATTTGCCTCCAAGAAGCTCACAAGCCTCTCCTTTAGGATTGTCTCCATGAGTTTGCTCACAACTGAGGTGAGGCTCACTGGCCTGTAGTTCTCTGGTTCATCCTCTGGCCCACTTTTATGGATAGGCACTACATGGGCCATCCTCCAGTCCTGTGGCACACATCCTGTGTCCAGGGAGGTATTGAACATGTCTGCCAATGGCCCCACAAGGACCTCTGCCAGCTCCCTCAGTACTCTAGGGTGAATGCCATCTGGCCCAGGTGATTTTTCCACTCTTAATGCCTTCAACCCCTCCAGCACCCTGCCCTCTGTAATCCCTACATCTGTTGTCTTCTCCCTCCTTACCCATTCCCCCACTTGCCTGAGGTATTTGCCCTCCTTCTCCTGTGTGAACACAGAGCAGAAGTACTCGTTCAGTGCCTCCGCCTGCTCCGCCCCCTTCTCCACTCAACCCCCATCTTTCTTGGTCCTCACAAGCTGGTCTTTGCTTCTCCTTTTCTTGCCTATGTAATGGAGGAAGTCTTTTTCTCCTCTTTTGATCCTCTGCACCAGTCTCAGCTTTCTAGACGCTTTGGCCCCCCTGACCAGTTTGGTGACCTCCCTAGACTTTTCCCTGTATACATGTTTTTCTTCTCCACTCCCCATTTCCCTATACTTCCAAAATGCCACCCTCTTGGCTCTCACCCCTTCTCTGACCTCCTGTGACAGCCAACAGGGTTTCTTTGTCCTGTCCTTCTTGTTTTTTTTCCTAGTACAGGTCTCTGTTGCCTCCGCCAGCCCTCCCCTTATTATATTCCATTTCTGATTTGCATTCATGTGTTGTTGGATGTCTGCCAGGTGCTTGCTCAGAATTTCCCCCATCATCCTAAATACTGCCCCCTTAAACTCAACCATCCTTGTGCCCATGCCCGCTGTGTCCCTCCCCATGTTTAGTGTGAACCACACTAAGCAGCGGTCACTCCCAGCAAGCAGTTCCCCCACTTTTATGTTCCTTACAGCTTCCCCATTATCCAGTACAAGGTCCAAAGTCCTTTCCAGCCATGTCGGCCCCTGTACCAGCTGTGTCAAGAAGCTGTCCTGAAAAGCTTCTAATGGGACCCCCTCTCTTGCACTCATGGTGGCAGGTATGCCCCAATCCACCCCCGGTCGTTTGAAATCCCCCACCACCACCATAATTCCCTTCCTGCTTACCCTTCGAATTTGATCTGCCAGTTGCCAGTCCAGGTCACAACCCTGTGATGGTGGTTTGTATGCTACCCCATCCTCAGGGTCTTATTCCTCACATCCTGGAACTGTATCCACAGAGCTTCTGTCCTCCCCTCCTCCCCTTAATCCCTTATGCACTTAATCCCCTCCCTCACGTAGATCAGCACCCCCACCATTCCCCTTGGCTCTATCCTTTCTGAATAGTCTGTACCCTGGGATCATTATATCCCAGCCCTGGTACTGGGTGGCCCACGTTTCTGTGATGGCCTCTATGTCCACTAATTCCACCGCCAAGAGTGCCTGTAACTCTGCAGTTCTGTACCTTAGGCTTCTTGCGTTCAGTGAGACCACCTTCCAGCCTGTTGCCTCTCCAACCTTACCATTCCTCTTCCTCCCCTTTGGTCCTCTCTGTGCCCCCTCCTCACTGCCTTCAACTCTAACTAGGGGGGTGAGCACCCTGTGCTCCCCCTTTCCAGACATTGTTTCTAATGGTGGTCCCCTCACCACCCCCCCCTTCCTAGTTTAAATCCACTGTTGTTGAACTTTACCCCTCCATTCCCTGTCTGAGTAAGCTCTTCCCTCCTTGTTCAAATGTAACCTGTCCCCTGCATATAGGTCACTGTTGTACCAGGTTCTGCCCCAGTCTGACACCAGTCCATATTTCCTGGTTCAGCACCAGTCCCTCAGCCACCCATTGAACTCCTCTATCCTTGTTTTTCTCCCTGTACTTGCATATGGTAGCGGTAGCACCTCAGAGAATGCCACCGATACCCCCACCTCCTCACACTGCCTACCCAATTTCTCGAACCTCCCCTTTGCCACCTCCACTGTTTCCCCGGCCAAGTTGTTTGTTCCCACACGCTTCATCACATGTGATTTCATCCTCCCTCTGCTTTCGTACTTGAGAAGTGCCTGCCCTGCCCTGTCTATGGTCAACCCCGGAATTGCCTCGACCCAGATACGACTGTGCCTCCCCCCCTTCCTCCCCATCTGATCCCCTTCAGTATGGAGTCCCCCAGCACCAACACCTCTCATCATTCTGATCCTGACCCCCTTTCACTGTGATCCTGTCCACACCCCGGAACCCTGCTGCCTCTCTCCTTACATCCCTCATCTGCACCTTTTGTGTTCCTTGCATCATTCCCCACTGCTGCCTCTCCTCCTGTTACCGTCTCTCCCTCCTCCTCCTCCTCTACTCCCCTACGCTTCCTCTCCCATCGCTGTTTGCCATTGTAGGGAGGGCCTGTTGGCTGTTATCAGTGAGAATATACACACAGATAAGGTGTAGTTTGTTTGAGTTCCCCAGGATGAGGGGTACTTGACAAAACTCTAAATAAGATCCAAGAGTGAGTGAGCAACTGGAACTGAGATACATAGAAAGCCTTTTTAATAGGTCATTGTATCACCACCTTTCTTAGGAGTGATCTGGTCAGTTCTTATAAATTTATCCTGGTATAGCACAGAGTTTATCAGATATACATGGCTTTAACCATTTCTGAGATTCATAAGAGCAGCCATCACTCAAACCTCCGCAATTAATTCAGCCAAACAGTTGAGTGAAGGAGCTCCTGGCAAGCATACCATCTGATACCAGTAGACACAGGCGCTCCCTGGGTCATGCCCACCTCCATCCTGGGCACAGCTGCAGGTTGGCCGTATAATCAAGTTTTAGGGAGAGGCTTACAGCAGTAGTAAATTATTATGTTCATTGATTAAAACATTGCAAACAAATCAAACAAGTAGATATATTTCTAATATAATGACTAATAGATGTAAAAGCAATATATTAAAAAACCCACAAACAAAAGCATGAAGCTATGATTATGCATATTTTTTATTTATTTATTCAAGTCTAGAATTACAAATACCTTTGAGTCATGGCTCTTTTACAAAGGTTCCATGTCATAGGGAATAGACATACGGTGGTAGGAAAGATTATAACATTAGTCAACAATATTGCACTATAGCTATAGGTTAAACAAAATAGCATTTTAAGGCCTGGCACTAGATGTTCTGATGAGATCAGATAACCTGCAGAAAGTGCGCGGTTAGCTGAAAGGAAACAGAGGATAACGAAGATAGAGAAGGGAGGGGTATAGGAGGACAAACGACTCTGCAGCCATAGGTGGTTGTCAAGTTCAACAGGGGATAAGTGCTGGTGACAAGAGGGGGGATGGGAAGAGGGGGGAATGGAGGGCGGGTGAAGTACGGATGTCGAAGAAATGAGAGTATCAGAGGGGAAATGGTCCGCCTGATGGGAGTCGAGAGAGGCAGAGGAGACCCCAGTGACAAGACAGCTACAGTTGTGGGGGCAGTCACATGTGAATACATGAGCAACTTAACTAACTAATCAAAACAAATACATATGGGGCTGGATATTCAAAAGGGTTGCACCATGCGCAATAGAGTTGCGCCTGCGCAAGTCTGAAATTGCGCCACCCTGTCATATTCAGCAGGAGGCAGTTGCGCCCTCCAAGTCAAGCTGAGCAACAGCGCAATGCTAATGAAGGCATGCTGAACCGGAGGGGGAGGAACCATGCATAAACTGCACAGCCCGCTATTCAGTGGGCTGGGCAGAGTTGTGCAGGCGCAACCCCAACCTGCACCTGTACAACTTTGAGCCAAAAAAAAAAGGAGTAAGTCGAGGCCACCCACAGGTGAGCTGCCGCATTGCAGGGTGCAACACAGCAGCTGCCACCTGTGGGTGGCCTCAACCTCTCCCTGTGCCCCTGCAGCCCAATCATGGGCATGTAACCCCCCCTCCCCGACTGGCCCGGTCGCGGGCATATGTTGTAAACACCCCCCCCCCTAACTGGCCCGATCGCGGGCAAAGTGACAAATAACACCCATCTCCACCAGCCCGATCGCGGGCAGCAAAGTTTCCAACCGCCCAAGAACATATCCCTGGTGGTCCAGTGGACGTGAAGCTCGATCACGGGCAGCAGCGTGTTCAACCTCCCCAAGGACCACCTACCTTGGTGATCTAGTGTCCCCACCCCCCACCCACCCCATGAGCCCCACCACCCCGCTCCCCCGCGGCTGGTGGGCGGCAGCATCCCACTGCTTGCCGCCCGTCGCCTGTCGACTCACTGCCGGTAGGGCTGCATGCCCATTGGTGCAGAGCAAGAGCCAATGGGGAGCAGCCCATAGTCAGAGCAGCAGTAGTCCAGATGTGAATGATCCATTCATTCACATATCTGACCGCAGAATTCATTCACATATCTCGACTGCTTTGTACGGTATGGCTGCAAGCCCATTGGCTCTTGCTCTGCACCACCGGGCGGCAGGCCCTCACCGGCAGTCAGTCGGCGGGTGGCGGGCGGCAGGCAGGTGGATGCTCACCGGCCGCCAGGGGAGGGGTGGTGGGACTGTGGGTGGGTGGGGGACACTAGATCACCAGGGTAGGTGGTCCTTGGGGTTTGAACACGCTGCTGCCCTTGATTGGGCTTCACGGTCCACTGGACCACCAGGAATATGTCCTCGGGGTTTACTTTGCTGCCCACGATCGGGCTGGTGGGGTGGGTGTTATTTGTCACTTTTGCCCACGATCGGGCCAGTCGGGAGGGGGTGTTTATAACATGTGCCCGCGATCGGGCCAGTCGGGGAGTTAACTTTATGCCCACTATCGGGCCATTCAGGGGTGGGGATTTTAGTTATGCCCGCAATCGGGCAAGTCGGGGGTGGGTTAACTTATGCCCACTATCGGGCCATTCCGGGGTGGGGGAT
The DNA here is from genome assembly GCA_016271365.2 of Neoceratodus forsteri. Lineage (NCBI taxonomy): Eukaryota > Metazoa > Chordata > Ceratodontiformes > Ceratodontidae > Neoceratodus > Neoceratodus forsteri. The sequence goes on along the minus strand of CM028129.1, from coordinate 560,251,541 downwards.
TTTAAGTTATGCCCATGATCGGGCTGCAGGCGTGGGTCCCCGACGGCTGCTGCCTGGCAGGGCGCCAGGCGCAAGTCCTCGGGGATCGGCTCACCTGCATGCTAATGGCATGCAAATGGGGCCATAAATAGATGCAAATGGCCCCCCATGTGCCTTGCATGAATTATGGCCCCATTTGCATGTCACCTTTTGAACATGGGAAATTTGTGCATGGCGCAATGGTACTCCCCCCACCGTAACTTGAATGCTCCACTCTGACCACTTGCGGTGGCGCAAGTTCCACTGCGCCATGCACAGTGGCTGTGGCCGAGGGGGCAATATTCGAAGGAGTTGCTCAATAGCGCAACTCCTTTGAATATCACCCCGGCCACACCCCAGCGCAACTATTTTGTGCAGCGCAAGGGCTTGCGCCACAGAATAGCGCAGTTTGAATATCCAGCCCATGGTATTTATATAAGTAGCTATGGAGAGAACCTACTATATATCTAAATGTTTCATATCTAAAATTCAGACATATACTAAAAATCTAAATATATGTCTATGCAAAACCTATAAGCATTCTTATTAAATCCACAGGAAAGTAGGAGATCATATTGTCAAATTCAACCCCTTGGTTCATTCTGTCTTTCTAGGAATGCAGAACAGAAGGTGCTGAAGGTTTCAACTTTAGACCCCCCACTGGATTCTACCCTCACATCTTGGTATACCCAATGCTGCACTTTTCACCCTCTTGCCACCCTTCCTACATTCCTTCTCCCCACCCTCTTCCTCTCCCTATGACTCTGGCACTTCTTATCTGTTGTCTATTTTTCTGACAAATGCCGCTGGCTGCCTTGTTTCAATGCTACCCTTGAACTATATTAATCTGTACTCTGTTTGCAATGTCCACATTGTTGTAATGCCTGTCTTGATGTTCCCCATAATTTGTATTTCTCTGACGTGGAACCTTTGTAAAAGAGCCACAGCTCAAAGGTATTTGTAATCCTAGACTTGATAAATAAATAAATAAAAAATTAATAGAAAACTAATTCTTTCCTTGGAAGCCAGCACCCCCATATGTGGCCAGTTAGTGAGGGAATCTTGAATCTTTCCATGTTAATAAGATTAGTTTCTGAAGGGGAAATAGCAGCTAGTTGTACTCAAGATTTCTTACATCTGTCCATTGAAGATATTACTGATATATCACCTAAAACCCATAACCTTGGATCTAGAGGCAAATTTACTTCAATAAAGTTAGAGCAAATATCTCTGATCTAACTTTCAAATCTGCTGCATAGAATACAGGCTTGGATGACTAAAAACACATGGCTGAAAGAAGTATGAGGATGTGTGCATTTCCAAGATTTTCCATCACGATATATGCCCATGAGTTTTCAGTTTGGCTGGGCAAAAATAATGATAATAATGTAGAATTTTAAACTGTATTTGCCTACTAATACTGTGTGACCCTGAGCAAGTCATTTAACTTCCTTGTTCTCCCAGGTCACACCTGGAAACAAGCTCCAGCATAGTGTGCCTTTCCTGGTTAAAACATTTCCCCCCGACTCTCTATGTCTTTGTTGCTAAAGTAGGCACTGTGCCAGAGAGAGTTCCAAGGGTCTAAAATTATTCTTATGTTGCAGTTTTCCTCCCATTTCTATTTTGCATCTGAAAAAGGATCAGAATCGGACATAGATTTGTTAATGAAGTGTGCCCCTTTCTTAAAGGGACACTGTAAACCCTGCTAGGCCTCAAAGTGTCTCTTGTTTAAAAAAAAATCATTATGACTAGTCAGATTCTGTAGAGATAGCCAATGTATCTGGTAGTTTGATTCCGATTCCTTTTTTCTTTTTAAAAGTGAAAAACCAACTGCCCACCATATTAGTGTTACCACACAAAAGCATGTTTGCTTACAATCTTTGATCAACTCCCAATGCATCTTTCCTGGACTTGGGAATACCCTAACACAGTCTAGACACCCAAGATGCAGTTGTGGTAGTAGAGGAAACTATTACATGAGCAGCTGCACTGTTTGGGGGTGTTCCTAATGTTCAGGAAGTATGCAGTAAAAGTGGAGCAAGGATTTGAAACAAAACAAGGTTGGGTATAATTACACTATTAGCATGCATTTCAGTTCTACTAAGAAAGGAAGCAGATAACCAGCAAAATCGATGAATTTTAGGATGGTGAGGAATCATAAAATGTAGGTTTTCAACTAGAACTAATATGATGCAAAAGGGTTGACAGTGCCCCTGTAACGTGTAAGATTTTTGAAAATTTATCTCATTCAGCATGTGTTGGGACTAAATAGTCAGGATGTAGAATATTGAAATAGCGTGCATCTTGTATCTGTAAATAATCTGTAAAAGAAATCTACATATGTATATATTTATATATATATATATATATATATACACTATATTTTTCTGTAACTTGTTTAAAGAATTGAAGTGTCTCTTAGTGTTAGGACAGACAGACAGGAGAGAGAGAGAGAGAGAGAGAGAGATGCCCCATTTGTGTGCTGAAAACCTGGTTTAATAGGCCAGTGGAGCTGGAGTGGAGATGGGTCCAAGGCAGGAGTCAGTCGGGGACTTCAGGTGTATGGGAACAGGCTATAGCTGAGAGTCCACACTGGAGAAAGAGGTCAGGCACCAGGAAGGAGGGGGCATAAAGAAAGTTAAAAAAATACATGTCTGTTGTGTACCGATGAAGGTTCATAATGGATTGCAGTGGTTACTTTGTTTCCATTACATAATATCTATTTGTGAACTTTTTGCACTGCATTAGGTAAACCACATTGCTTCCTTTAGGCAAGGCAAGGCAAATTTTATTTTTCAAGACGCCCAATCCCAGAGGCTCTGGGCGCCGTACATTAATTCAAACTAGTAATAAAATACACAAGACATAAATAAATAAATTACAACAAATCCTATAAAGTAAAATATATAAAGCTCAAACTAAACACAGTGACAAGGGACAATAAATTACAACAAATCCTATAAAGTAAAATATATAAAGCTCAAACTAAAAACAGTGACAAGGGACAATCCCAGGATTAAGATCAACAAACAGTGTCCAGGAAGGCCTGACTGAACAGGAGGGACTTGAGGCAGGCCTTAAATACCTCAACTGAAGGGGCCTCCCTTACAGATGTGGCAGTGAGTTCCACAGGACAGAACTGATGACACTAAAGGCTCTGTCTCCGGCAGTTTTTACATTTAATTTTATTGTGCTGTTATGTCCAGTTTCAGTGGTGGCCTGGATACAAATGTGGGTGTTGGTCTTGCATCTTGTATTGTTGCACAGTGTTGCTCCTCTTATTACACGGTTAGTTTGATCTGCTGAGAGTTCACTATGGATCACTATGTTAGAAAGGTTAGAAGGCTACTAGTAGGCAGTGACAGGTGGTTCAGGGAAAAAGTCTAAGTTTTTCATCTTCGCTCAGCTTAGATTGTAGTTTGTTTTTTGAACGGGTGTTTGCATGGGGCTGTACGTGACTGTAAGGGGTTTGTCTTGGGGCTGGGCCCAGCCTTACTCCAACACCAGGCTGCCAAAGATGTTTCAGTGGCTCTAGGGTTTGGGGTTCGGTACCTATATTTTATTTTATTTATTTATTCTTTATTCATTTGTAATTTTTGACCAGGAAAGGCACACTAAGCTTTTTTTTTCTTACTTCCTCCTGGTCTCGGCCCAGAGGACCCCTTCCTCCAGTCTTGTCAGCTGGGCCCCGACATACCAGGAACCCAGCATCCTGATGCTCGATACCGGAAGATTTTTTGCCTTTGGTTTTCCTCCTTGTTCGTCCCTTCCCCTGAGTGTGCCGATGTGAAGGACTTGCATTGAGATGTACAGAGTGCTTGCACATGCCACTGTCAAGTATCCACAGTGCCCTCCCCACCCTGACTCCTTGAGGAGCCATTGCACCTTGCCACCCATGCCTCCACAGGCAGCAACGTTGCGGGCATCGCTGCCTGGGAGCCCCCCTGGTGGAAACATAGAAACATAGACTTTGATTGCAGATAAGGACTGCTTGGCTCACCTAGTCTGCCCATGAATGAGGACAGCATTCATTGAGGTGCTAAATCCTACCTCCCCCAGCTCACCCCGGTGACGCAGATCCATTCCCGAACCCGGGTCACCAGTGTAGCATGAGGTGTGGCATCCAGTGCCTCAACCCTCAGTGTCACTGGGCCGGCCCAGGCACACTAAGCTTAATAGCTTGTTTCCAGGTGCATTCTGGAGGTTGGGTTACATGAACCTGTTTTTTTTACTAACATAGGGAGATTTGTTTCCACAGTGCTTGCTATGTGCCTACATCCAGAGTTGCTTGACTGTGGGTGAGCTAATAAATTAGTAAACCGTGCCTGCCCACATTCCCTCTAGAGTTACCACTTCCTACCAATACTGTACAATAGAACTATTCAAACAATAAGAATATAAATTAGCATGAAGCACAGATTTATTTCAGCACCACAACCTGCAATAAGAAATGGGTTAGCATAGAGTAACCACAGTTAGATGCCTTTAAAGGCAAACTGCAAGCTAGTGCTATGCTGCTTATTAGACAAGCTCTTCTAGGTGAGCAGCAGGAAATCCACTCTCACATGCAGTTGACAAGGCCCAATTAGGTGCAACTCCACTTTGTCATCAGGCAGGCATGTCACACTACCCCCAACCACATAAGAACACCTATATTGGAAGTTGCTACCCTTTCACTGGTACCGAACTATGATATGAAATAAGAAGCTCCCTTACCGGAGTCCCAGGGTACCCAATGTTGAAACATGACAGGCCCATCAATGTTCTTATGAAACTTCAGTAATTGGACACAGCTCACGAAATTTCATAAAACATTTGGTTTGGTTTTATTGAAGTAGGACACAGTTTGTGTTGCACAAAAGAATTCCAGTTGACTTTAAATTCTGGCTGAAACCAGGATTTATCAACTCTTCACTTCTAAATTAATTTCTTCTGAGAGATACTTTCTTGTAGGTTTCTCATTTCACATAGGGGGGATTTGTGGCAGAACGTTATCTTATTTGTTCCCAGAAGCATACAAGGCAATAAAACAAAAGAAAATACTTTATGAAATCTGGTGAGTTGTATCCAATTTCTGAAGTTTCAAAGGACTTAACGGAAGCCTGCTATTAAGTGTAGATGCCTCCCAGTTTTTTCTTTTCACCCCTAGCATTGATTCAGCTGTCCTGTATCTTTCTAAGCCCGGGGGTGTTGCCATGGATTGGCAGGCACTGGTGCACTTAGAATGTTGAAACAAGTTATGAGCTGTTTAACATGTTTCCCCCACTGGTCATGCAACTGCTAAAATGAACTCTCTGCATCTGAAAATTAGGTATTTGTAGTTTGGTCCAATGGCCAACTTGGATACTCAACTGGAAACACACATTAAATGTGGCAGAAAGAAAACACTTCTCACAGTTACTCATTAAGGGCAAAGTGGTTGAACGAATGAGAAAAGGTTCTGGTCTGGCAATGTAGACTTTGAGGTGGTTTTGTAGACTACACCTGCGTAGTCAGACACCATCAAGAACACCTTAAGGATGATCTCTTGGCAGCCTGGGTGAGGAAGATAGGATTTTCTTGATACAGCACACCAAGCTTAGGACAATGTTTCCTCTGCATGACATCAATGTGGGTGAAAAAGCTGAGGTTCTGATCCAGTCACAACATTAAGTACTTGAAGTGTGAAACCTGTTCAAACAGGTTACCATCCAGAGTTTTGAAAGCAGGTGTATGTTGGAGCCTTACTAATCTCCGTCTAGTGCCAAATGTCAGAGAGACACTTGTTTTTTGGCATTTAGTGAGAGCTGGTTTGAGTGGAGCCAGTGTTGGACATTATCAAAGTCATGTTGGAGTGATGAGTCCAGTTCAGGGACCAAAACATCTGAAGTAAATAGAACTGCGTCAATAGCATACATGTGTATTATGTGGCAGGAGTCACAGGTGCAGAGAAGGTCATTTAAGAAGATAGAGAAAAGAATTGTGCCAAGGATGGAGCCCTTGGAGACACTGGACTTGATAGGCAGGTGTGTTGATAGGGCATCACCAACTTGGACCAACTGGAGCTGATTCAGGTGGTAGGAGTGGAACCACCCAACTGCTAGGTCAGATAGACCTGTGGAATCTAATGCATCCAAGAAAAGGTGGTGGGCCAAGGATCAAAGGCCTTTGCTACAGGAGGTCTATGAAAGTGGCTGCAATGAACAGGTCCTAGTCTATGCCTTTTAGCACAAAGTTATTGATCCGAGGAGGGAGGAGATGGTGGAGTGGTGTTTGGGGAAGTCAGACTGAAAGACAGTTGGCTATCCAGGAAATATAAATTTATATGACAAAAAAATAAAATACCCTGGAATATAAATTAGTGTCTGGGAGGGGTGAATAGATGAGTTGCTGGCTGCTTATAAAACAAGATTATGGCTAACCCTAACCCCAACACACACACACACACACACACACACGTATATATGCAAACGCGCACACAAACACACTCTCCAAGTTTAATAAGAAAGTTACCAGCACTCAAGAGACCACAAGAGATTGATAGAGTTTTTACCATTTTATTCATACAAAAATAACAGAGCGCTGAAACAAGTGATGAGAACACAGAACCAGGTCCTTGTTAAGGAGCAGGTCACTGTCTCTGAGTTGCAGGGAGGAGAGGAAAATTTGTGTAGGATGTGATACTAAGTGCGGGGAGGGTGTGGAAATGAATTATTGATTCTTACCAAATCCACAGAACACTGTGCTGCAGTTGGCCCATGGGCTGAAAGGTGGCACTTTGGTTTGCAGTGCTGTAGTCATGGGATTGGAAGTGACCTGAAGTCTTTCTCTCTCATCTGGCCATCTAAGAGGTGAGTCATGTTACAGAAGAGATGAGGTCACTCTGGTGTGGAGAGAGGATAGAGAACCCTACAGGAGTCACTAAACAGCAGGTCCTGTTGTCTGGTGATCAGTGGCACTGGACATCTGTGGTTGTTCACCTGTAGCCCTCAGGGCAGATCTGTGGTGTCATTGACACAATTAGAAAAAGAGTTTGGATGGTCAAGAGGGGAAAATATGGGTAAAAAGAAAATGAGATGAGCAAAACCAGCAGCGCAGTACAAACCACAGACAGTCCAGTTATTTGCAGCAACAGGTAACACTGTATCTGTTATTCTATTGGAAATCAAGCCTATGCAACAGTCTCCCACCTGGAGTGAGAGCCACCTACTCTCGCACTGCCCTCAGAAACCAACTACATGAGCTAGTTAGACCCTCTGTACCAGGTCTTAATTGACCCTTTTCTGTTATTAAATTGCTACTGCAATGTACTGAACTTTTAATGCTTGTCAAAGACGTTTAGGATGATTATAAAGCACTTGCCTTTTTGACTATAAACTGTGGCTCTATTTATTTATATCTTGCACTGTATAACATAGAATATTGAATTCTTTGCTTGTTTTGATTGTTGTATCTGCTACTTAAGCAATAAGGTGTCAGTGGCTCAGTAGGTAGCACACTCACCTCTGAGGCCGGGAGATCAGAGGGCTGTGGGTTCAGTTCCCACATCTGGCACTTGGGTTAATATCCCAGTACTGACACTGTAGTGCAGCATGAGAGGGGTGCTGCACTTCTGAGGTGTCGTCTTTCGGATGAGACATTAAACTGAGGTCTCATCTGCCTGGATTGGTGGTAGTTCAGGTGGATGTTAAAGATCCCATGGCACTCATCGAAAAGAGTAGGGGAAGTTTTATTGAAAAGAAACACAACATCACAGAAAGAAACAAAAAAAACAATCAGATCAAAGTATTATACAGAATACATATAATGAAAAAATTATATAATATCACCAAAAGATCATAAAGAAATAAAGTTTTTCCAGAACGAATCTACTTTAACCTTAGAGAATTTAACAATATCTCTAGTTTTAACAGAGGCTAAACCCTCCTCAATCTGTAAAAACATAGTACTAAATAATACTGTTTGTTGCTGTAATATAAATCGACACCAGGCCTGCCATAAAAAATATTGTACAAAGGAAAAAAAAAACATTCAAAGTGGTTTTATGATATAAGCGACAAATCCCTGTATAATCACCGAGAACTATGGTCTGATATGAAATATGGGTTAAAAAAGGTAAATTCCAATGTATGGCAGCGTCCTGCCAAAATGTTGAGTAAAGGGACAAGTGATAAAAAAATGAACCATAGTTTCTCAGTTTATACAGGTGGGTCTTAAGCAGAACCTCTCTGTAATGGGTTTATATTTTAAATTACCTCTGACTCCTAACCGTCCTTGCATAGATAGACAGGCAATATCCCAAATATGACAGGGAATCCTAAAATCTGTTAATTTCCTAAGAGAAAACATCATTTTAGAGGGGACACATTCTGGAAATAAAAGGACACTTTTTTGAACCTCAAAAACAATAAAGTTGTAGAAGGACTTTCTGGAGAGAGTAAGGAGATGTGGAAAAGAGATTTTCCAGTGTTGTAGTTTTTTTAAAGTGGAAATACCATAGCATGGTAAAGAGTCAGTCAACAGAACTTTGGGAGGCAGTAGGGACCACTTATCCAGATATCTGGACCATAGAAATTGTGACCATAACTGCCAAGACATGGAGGCTGGAGACCAAAAATAAGAAAAGGAACCAAACAGAAACCGGGAATGGTAAAAAACAATAGGGTTAACCATAGCTAAACCTCCCTTTTGGATTGGTAAATAAGTAATATCCCTACATACAGGATTCAGCCTGTTGCCCCAAAGCATCTGAAAAAAAAAGACTAAATAGTCTAGTTTCCAGATGCAGTGGTGGTGGAAAAATATAACTAAGGTATAAAAAAATTGGTAGCAAAAATTGCTTAATAATCATTACTCTTTTTTTCTTCCCAAACTTCCAACCTTTCCAACGGTGAATCTTAAATTCTCCAATATACAACTGCTTCTCCCAATTGTATGATGCTAAGTCCCCAGCCCAAACCAGATACCTAAAATCTTATGTGGGGAAGATACAACCGGTATACCTCTGATATCTAAAGGAACTGAAAGTGAAGGGTCCAAAGAAAAAATAAAACTCTTCTCTAAATTAAGCTGGGCTCCTGATACATTTCCAAAATGGTAAAAAAATCTGCAGTGCATTGGCTAAAGAAGGGACATCGTGTACTAGTAATGTGACATCATCCGTATAAGCGGTAATCTTCTCGTAAGACAATACAGGAGAAGGGGCCAAGCCTACAATAGTATTGTCCCATAGAATTTGTCTAATGACTGGGTCTAAAACAAAGGAGTAAAGGAGAGGACTTAAGGGGCATCCCTGTCTGACCCCAACAGTAAGAGGGGTATCTGTTCCAAAAAGACCGCTAACCATAGGTACAATAGTAGCTCCTTTATAAAGGGTAGATATCCAATATACAAAAGGTTTTGGAAACCCGTACTTCATAAGTATAGAAAATAAATAAGCATGCCTAACCTTATCAAAGGCCTTAGCCTGGTCTAAAGCAAAAACAAAACCTGAAATTTTATTGGCTCGGCTAAGTTCAAATAAATCACGTAAAAGGTATAAGTTATGTTGAATATGCTGATTGGGTATGGCACAAGTCTGAGCCGGGTGTATAAGGAAATCCGCTACCAATAATAACCTGTTACTAAGAAATTTAGCAACAATTTTATAATCACTATTTAATAAGCTTAATGGTCTCCAATTCGACAATAAAGTTTTATCGCCTGATTTATAAAGAAAATAAAGTAAGGAAGTATTGAATCCCAAAAGGGAAGAAGATGAAGACAATAAAAAATTAAAGACTTTGGGGAGGAAATAAATCATGAGTGATGAAAAAATTTTATAAAAATCATTAGGAATACCATCCAATCCTGGTGATGTACCCTTACTTAATTGAGATATAGCCATCTCCACTTCCTGTGAAGAAATAGGTCTTATTAACGTTAATACCTGAGAAATAGGGACCTGAGGTAATGGTACAGTAAACTCCCTGATCTCAGGAAAAGACTGAACAGAGCTGTCATGGAAAGAGTCACTCACATATTTCTGAACTATCGCTAACATCTCTATGTCCTTGGATACTAAAGTACCATTAGGTAAAGCAAGCCAGGTCATAGGGGTGTTATCCTATCTTAGTTTACATGCTTCGAAAGGATCCGAAGCTGGTGATTTTTTTGTACCAAAATTAAATTCTAATTCTAAAAATTTAGCTCTGTCATACTGGAAAGATCTCATCTATTTTTTTATTGTCAAAATTTGAGAATGAAAATTAGTATTATCACTGGGGGAATAGACATTAATTTGTATAACTGATTCCTTAAAAGGAGGTATTTTAAATAGTTCGAATTAGACGGAGTTTTACCAAAAGAAAGTACAAGTTTCTTCAGCTCCCTCTTAGTATCTAACCACCAATTTAATGAAGAGGCATAAGCACATAAAACAGAATCTCTACTAGCAAAGAAGATTTCAATCTGTGAAAAAAGAGAAGGATTATCCAGAAGGGACATATTTAGTCTCCATCGGTTATACAGGGAAAAAATCCTGTGGGGAAAAGAGTGTAAACTCAGGGAGCAAAAAAGAATATTATGGTCAGAAAATTCCAAGGGTTGAGATTTACACAAGATGGGAACCAGATGTGCAGAGACAAAAATCATGTCAATACGTGTAGCATAAATAGATCTATGATAGGTAGCCCCCATACCCATAGGGTGCAAGGTATGGTAGGTATCTTTCATACTGGCCCCAGAAAGAATTTGTGACAATGCATTGGAATCACAGTACATTTTTGGGGGGGTAACTCTTGTCAATGTGATATCCAAAGAGCAATTAAAATCACCTCGCAAAAATAATATGTAATTTAGAAAATAAAAATGGCCTAATTTCCTCAAATAATGAAATTCTAGCAGATTTAGTTTGAGGGGCATATATATTAATAATACGAAAAGAAAAATCTCTAAGGGAGCCATCAAGAATTAAGGCTCTGCCTGGACTAACATCAATAAAGCATGAAATGCGAAAGTGAGTGGATTTAAAAAGAATGCCAATACCATCTGCAGGATCTAAACCAAAAGTCCAGAACAAAGAACCCCAATGCCATCTCTTTTTAATAAGTTCCACCTCACTAAGTGAAATGAGACGAGTCTCTTGAACAAAAATAATGTCCACTGAAAGAGACTCGAAAAAAAGATAGGAGAGAAAGCTGTTTTTTATATGCTTTTAAACTGCAGACATTAAATGACAATATTTTTAAAGTAGCCATAAAGATAAAATGCCGTATTTATCATGGCCCGCCTTTTAAACTAATACTAGCCTTCCTCTTTTTTCCTTCCTGTCTTTGGATAATTCCGTGGATCTGCTTTCTTCATCCTCAGTAACTAATTCTGATCTATGAGAGGCATCTGATTCCAAGTTCGAGTTCCCAATATCATCCTGTAGGGGAGAGAAAAGATTTGTGGTGGAAATAGGACAAGGAGTGGGGATCTTCAGTGAAGATCGAGTAAACCTTCTCCCTTTAACAGTTTCAAAAATGGGGGGGGGGCATAGTGGGTCTGTTAGAGCCATGATTAAGAGTAGTAGTGGTAGGAGGGCCTAAATCAGGAGTGGACACAGGAACATGGTCTGGGTGTTTTTAGTAGGTCCAGTGTCATTAACCGAAGGGACTGGTTCTGGCACAACAGGGTGTGATGGAGTAGATAAAGATGAGGATTCAGTGGATAAATGATTTTGTTGTTTTTCTTGAGCCTGAATCACTAGCTCATCATGATCCCACCCTTCAGTCCTATTCCTTTTAGCCCAGGGGCACTGATGGAAAGCATGCCCTTTCTCATCACATAGGTTACATTGGAAGATGTTTTCGCATAAATCCATAGAGTGCCCATATCCCCCACATAGGGAACATTTTAGCACGTCACACGCACTGCTAATGTGAGTTCGAGAGCCACATTTATAACATGCTGTAGGTTGGCCACTATAAAAGCATACTCCTCTATCTTTTCCTAGAAAAAACTGTTGGGTAGGTGAATGATATCTGAATTCACTTGGAATAATTTCACTTTAAATTTCCAGCCTCCTGTCCATATACCTTCTAGATCTAATAAAGCTGCAGGGGGTCCAAGAATGTCACAGCGGTTTTGTAGCCAGTGATAGATGTCACTTACGTTCACCCCCTTATTCCTGAACATGATAGAAACATACCGGATTTGAGGCCTAGTAAGGGGAATGGCTAAAAAGGAAACCCATAAAGGAGTGTTTTTTAAGATAGAGTACTTCTCCCAAAATAGTTCCAAGCTGTGATTAAGCCGAAAACTAATATCAAAAGAATCTTCTCCTGAAACATGTATCAAAGCAAATAAATCAGAAGGTACAAAAGACATAGAGCCTCTCAGTAAGATGTTGGCTACATAGTATTTGTCAGGATGAGAGCCCAGACTCCCTCTGTATCTTAATCTGACTGCATTCCTCCTGGGAGCTTGTTCTAGTTTGTTTTTGAACAAGTCAGCCATAGGAATGTGTTTAGAAGGCTCAGGGCCTTTATCATTAGGTATACCTTTGCGTGATTCTAAAGGCCTTTCTGCCCCGAAGAAGTACTGGGGCCAAAAAATGCCTCAGACTCCTCCAACAACAGGTGCACACCGTTATTATTATTGATAGAAGAACCAGTCTGAATACCTGAGCTCAGGGAGTTGGCATGCTTAGTAGGAGTTGTAAGTGTATCCACCCAGCCAGGATCAGGAATCCAAGTCCCTTCAGAGTTCCAAATCCACCCGGCCCTAGCAAGAGAATTATCCGCCAACCAGTCCTGGAATCCAGTAGGTAGCTCCTCTTATAAACCAAATTGTTTCTGCACCACCTGAGAGGTGGAAGGCCGCTGAACATCGGTTTCCATTGCATTCGGACCCACAGATCCGTCCGACACACAAACCGGAAGCGCGTTGCCCTGGAAATCTTCCGGCAAAGCAACAGCCTCCACTGTCTCAGGAACACCCATATTTTGTTGCAAACAGGTAGGCTCTGCTAAAGAAATCAAGTTTGTAGATGCTTCAGAAATCACACGAATCGGCAGCTCACTGATCACCGTTGGAGCCTCAGTCATTATCTCTTGGGTCTCGATCAACATCTCTGGCTCCGAAACCCCAATCTCAGGGGCAACAGTAGCTTCCTTCAATATATCCATTGTAGCTTCAGAAACGGGAGCCTCCACAGCAACGACTGACTCCAAGCAGCGTTGAGATGCTTCTGCCAAACAGCAGAACACTCGCAGCCCTCTACTGGCCACAAAGTGCCAGCAGAGTAGGGGAATTTCCCCCGGTGTCCTGGCCAAATGTCCCTCATTCACTAAAAAATACCACCAACAGCTTAATCTGGTTCAAGGTCAGTTGGCATTCATCTGTATCCCCTCCCCCAGGGTCGTGCCTGAAAATAGGCAGGATTTGTCTAGTGCCACTTACCCGGTCAACAAAAAACTAAAGAAATAAATAAATAAGGCACGACAAGGTGTGTGTTATCATGTAATAACGTCACTCCTGGGGTGACGTTATTACACAATAACACACACCTTGGAGTGCCTTATTGCAATTATGCAATGGCTCAATGTTATACAAAAGAAAAAAATTATTTAAAAAAGGTTTTAGTAGATTTTTAGTGTAACAATATATCTTTGTTTCTGAAAGAGGCATCCAAACAACAATTCAAAAAATCAATACAGTGATGTTATTGTGTAATAACATCACTGTCTCAGGCACACACTGACCCATCAGAGCCCTGGAAATTTTCTTGCCATTGTATAATATTCCATATCCCCCAGGACATATCTGGAAACTACTTCCCACAGCTCAGTGTACCATTCCCTAAACAAAATTATAAATAAATATCCCCTCCTCTCTCAATCTCTCACCCTCCCTGTTAATCTTAGGCACCAACTAAAGCCCCCCCGTCCTTTCAGCCCCCTACCTGACCTGCCCCTCATGCCCTTTTCACTCCTCCATGGAGGGGTCAGTTCATGCCACTACGACTGCTGCACTTATTTGTATCAACCCACTTTTGTCATTTTAATTGGGTATTGGTGCTGCTCATAGAACCAGCTTCCATTCACCGTTTATTTTTATTTGCACTGGCATCTTGTTAACTTGTTCACTGTTTGCACTTTATCTGGGGAATGCTTCTCTACTGCTATGTATGATTTATTGTATCCCAGTTCCCTTTTCCTCTAGTCGCACCTGGAAATGAGCCCTGGCTCCGCATGTGTTTCCCGTTTACCAATTTTCAAATACAGAAATAAAGCTAGTATATAATATATGGATAAAAGAATGGTTTCTGTCACCTTTTTGAAAGTGTGCTATGTGTCTGCCAAGGATCTACCCCAGTCGAAATTTTCTTACTACATCTATAAATTATTCTAGACTGTGGGCAAACAAACTGGGTGTTTGTATGGCGTAGTCAGTTGTGATAACTCTGCAGTGCTATAGCAAAGAATTAACATTGGAGTGGAGAAGATTAGAGTTCTTCTCAACCTGCTGTTTCTACTTTCCCTATACTGCAAGTTCTGCTTTTCTGTCCAGTAAGTTCACTTCCTATAATTGCTCAAGCTTTCACTGTTCACACGTTTTACAGCTACATATCATTGAAGGGACAGAGTAGGTGGATGGTGCAAAAAAACAAACAAAAACATTACAATAACAGGGGGGTCATTCCAAACAAGACCATTGTATGTGGGGGAAGAGGTCTGGCTGCCTGAGGAATGTGGTGCTCTTCAGAGGTGTCAGTCTGTAAACCTTTTAGCTTGAGTATACATGTCAGTCAGCCAAACCTCAGTCCATGATTCATGCGCATATATTTGAAACACAGTTTAGAAGTTAGAAAGAAATAAGTGCCCTAGCTGGAATATGATCTCAGTCCTGCTCAGAATTCCACTCCACTGCACTACCAGCTTTGACACCAGGACAACTGGAAAAAGCTCAGAGGCACTCATCCTTTTTTTTTTTTCATTCAGCTTTTTATTCTGATGGGTGGCCCATCAGTCCCATCCCCACCTCCCCTGGACTTACTGGCAGATGGTTCCTCCATGGCTTACTTCCTGTGGTGGGGCCAGAGGAAGAAAAGCCATCCTCCCCCCCACAGTGTCATATATCCAGAAGGCCCTGCGGTTCAGGTGGTAGCATGGGTCGAGGGAGATGTGGAGGGATTCATGTAATCCGTGGGTCCCATTTTCCTGGTTTTCTGTCCCACATCCCTAGTTGCAGCAGCACATTCGTAAGCGTGTGTGGAGGTGCACACATACTACAGGCCTACCTGCCCCCCCATCTGTGCTTCTTGTGTCTGCATTGCCAGCAGACCTTCACCTGGTGGCAGCCAAGGGCCAAGATGGCATGCCTCCCCTCCCCGGGAGAGGAGAGCAACATTATGAACACTCGATTCTCTCTCACCTTGGCATCCAAAGCTTAATCCCAAACTTGGGTTGCCGGTGTGGCAGGAGGTAAGGCACCCAGCACCTCAGCCCTCCACGCCACTGGGACAGCTGCACTTATCATTTCTTAATGCACATCCTGGAGCCACACAGATTAGAGTTACGGTGTGTATGTATTTGAAATACAGTTAAGACGTGAGAAAGAGATACATGCCCTAGCAAAGAGTTGAACCCAGGCTTTCACAGAATGCTGTTTCACTGAACTACCAGCTGTACCACCAAAACAGCTGGAAGCCTGGGGATCCCAGAGGCACTCATCCTTTCTCAATGCACACCCTGGATGCAAACAAATTAGAAAAATCTTTTTATATACAAGGAGTGCCGTGCCTATACACTGTATGTGAAATAGAATTTACAGAGGCACTCACCCTTTACCTCTGTGATCCCCAGGTTTCTAGTTGTCCTGATGACATGGTTTGTAGTGCAGCAGAATGGTATATCAAGTAGGCCTAGGTTCAAGTCCTAACAAAGGCATTTATTTCTTTCTCACTTCAACATTTTGTTTAAAGGTGTCTGCCACCTAACACTTGACAAGGTAATACATCATGGTTAGACTGTACTGTAGGTTTTGTTAAGACTTCAGGCATCCCATCATGAAGTCTGGGTTAATGGGAGACTTGCTCATAACTCTCAACTCTCTCATGTTACGAGTTATGTCCCTCATTTCACTTCTCAGAAGCCCTCTGTTTCACATGGAGAAGGGGATATTCCACATCTGACACTTTAAAGCAGAAATTCTGCTGTTATCAGAAACTATTTTGCCATTAATGCACTGATATCCACAGTGTTCTGAGCTGGCAGTGTCATCTTAGATGATATCTCACACTTTTTACCCATTTGTCACACATCTTGTCACACATTTAGGTGACAAAATGTTGGGAGGTATACATTTATTTAAAGCAGTGGTACAATGAAATTGGTGGTAAAAATTGACCGTAATTTTTTTTCAATATAAAAGCTTCCAGGTATCTTCCAGTTTTGTTTGGTGATAAAATATTCTAGTGTCACCAAAGTTTGAATATTTTATAAATGTTTAATGTAGTTCTTTTTCTCAAAGGAAAAAAATGAGTGCCACATTTAGCTTAGAAACAGCATTGAAGACTTGGCAAGGGTTAGCGTTGAGAAAATAAACATAGCATATGGCATAGGAAGTTCCTAGAACAGTAGGTTTGACAGATATGCTAATATTTGTATTCACTGTAGCTAAAACTAGCTTTTGGGGAAAAACATTTTTTTGCACTGCTGCTTTAACTCCTACAATCGTAAACTGCTTGTAGTTAAATAAACATGTTTCTTGTTTATTCCTCTTTTGTAGAATTAGCTGGTTGTTTTTTAGCTGCTTTCTGCCACCTTGGAGCCAAATCCTGTCACCTCTCAGAAGCTAAACAGGATCAGAGCTGGTCAGTAGTCAGAATGAGAGACCTTCAGTGAACACCAGGTGCTGCAGGAAGTGGTGTTGGTAGCTCTGCAGGGAGCACTCTCCCCTTGGTTTCAAATACTGATATATATGCCCCAGCATGGTGTTTGGGGACACTGTGCTGCTGTCATGACCGGACAAGGTGATGGGGCCAGATGGGGTACACCCAAGGGTTTTGAGGAGCTCAGGGAGGTACTGGCTGCACACTGGTAAGCCTATTCAATAACCTACTAGATACAGGGGTGCTCCCAGAGGACTGGAGAAGGGCAGATGTAATCCTGCTTCATAGGAGTGGCAGCAGGGAAGAAGCTGGCAGTTACAGGCCAGTTAGTCTGACATCAGTAGTGGGGAAATTAATGGAGTCACTTCTCAAGGAAAGACTTGTAGAACATCTTGCCTCCAGTGGGTTACAGGACCCGAGACAGCATGGGTTCATGGGAGGGAGATCATGTCAGATGGTATACCCCCTCGACAGCAACACCAATACAGCGACCTACATCGTTGCAAACTAAAACGACAGTTCATCGACAAGTCACTATATTGGTGTGCCAGAGACAGGGGCACATTGTCTCCCAGTCCTGCACCCCCTTCCCAAATCAACTCTGACTCGGAATTGATTATAATTAGAATGGGGGATGTAGGGGGCAGAGCCACCCGCATGGGGTGTTCAGGGGGCTTTGCCCGCAATAGAAAAATGGACCGTGAGTCCATCAGGATTTATGTCAAGCACAACTTGTGGTTGACATAAATCCTGTCGCTGTGATACCAGTCGATGAAATTGATGTTGAACCGGCATCGTAGAGCCAAGTCAGATAAACCTGATAGATTTCTTTGAGTGGGTGACCAGAGAAATAGATTGGGGAGAGCAGTGGACATAGCCTACTTAGTCTTCAGCAAGGCCATTGACACTGTGCCACATAGGAAGCTCACAAAAAGCTGGGTGTCTGGGGGGGTAGGAGCCAAGGTGGTACAATGGGTACATAATTAGCTGATGGATAGGTGGCAGAGGGTGGTGGTAAACCTCACTCACTTAGAGGAAGGGTGAATAAACAGTGGGGTTAAGTACTGAGCCCAGTCCTCTTTAATGTCTTTATTAGTGACATTGCAAAAATACTGGAAAGTAATGCTGTCTCTTTGGCGCAGTTGTAGAGCTATCACTTGCAACGCTGGTGAGCCAAGTTCAGTAGTGAGCTCAGTGCATCAGATGACTAGTGAGGGGGTTGATCAAGGTTCCAGAGGCTCTCCTCCTCTGGGGGTGGGGAATTACAGTGCTCGGAGCCCACCTGGCACCTAGTGGTATGCTGGGGGAAGGCACTTGAGGCTGCCTAGGATAAGCAGGAGAGGTGGGTAGACACTGATGTGTGGCTCACAGGAGCAGCACCGCATGTCACGGCATCTCTACACACCACACCCCTCAAGGGGAGAAATTTCGGAAAAACACTCAGCGGCAGCAGGATGGTGCTTGGACCCTCGCAGGCCCTACACCTGACTAGCTGGGCTGTCCAGTCCAAATGCTGGATCCAGTTCATGACAGAGGGTTTGGGGATCCTGCCAACCCTGCTAAGGAGGCAAGCCCTGGGGGTACTGACCGGGGGTAAGTCCCAGTGAACATCGGGGTGACAGGGCTGGGGGGATCTGAGCAGAAGGGGGCTGGCCTGTGGAGCAGGGGATAAAATAAATAAATAAAAAAGAACTGGAAGATAAGGTATGCTCCTTTGCAGATGACACCAAGATCTGCAATAGGGTAGACATTCAGGAGGGGGTGGAGAGAATGAATAGAGACATGAAAATATCAAGGATTGGTCAGGGGTATGGCAGCTGGGTTTCAATGCAAAAAAAGTACAAAATCATACGCCTTGGGTGCAGGAACCCAGACGCAGAATATAGAACAGAGGTGGTGGTATTGGCAGTTACCAAACAGGAAAGGGACCTAGAGGTGATCATAACAGATGATTTATGTGGCAAGGCAGTGCGGCAAAGCAGTATGGAAAGCCAGTGGGATGTTGGGGTGCATCGGGAGGGGTATCACCACAGAAGAAGGGAGGTGGTGTTGCCACTTTACTGTTCATTTGTGAGACCACACCTGGAGTACTGTGTCTGAATCTGGAGACCACACCTTAGAAAGGATATAGACAGGGTAGAGGCCATCCAAAGAAGGACAACAAAAATGGGGCTGCACCAAATGTACTATGAGGAGAGACTGCGAGGGTCTGAACGTGTACACCTTGGAGGAAAAGAGGGAGAGGGGAGACCTTTAAATATTTCATGGTGATGAATAGGGTACAGAAAAGGAGCATTTTCCAGAAAAGAAAATGTACATGAACTAGGGCATGATATGAAGCTGAAGGGAGGAAGTGTAGGAGGGATATGAGGAAATATTTCATCACTACGAGGGTGGTAGATGCATGGAACAATCTTCCAGTGGGTGTGGTTGAGGCAAAAACTGGACGGGCTTCAAGCATGCATGGGATAGGTATAAAGGAAAATTAGTATCAAAGCCGGGGGAAGGTAGGTGACCGGAGACCAGCTAGGATCTGCGGTGGCAGAACAGGCAGGAAAAAGAGGGGCAGCCTAAGTTGGCCAAGCAGTCCTTATCTGCTGACAAACTGTGTTATGTTTCTATGTTACTATGAGGTACCGTCTTTCAGATGAGCTGTTTAACTGAGGTTTCTTCTTCCTGTTCTGGTGGTTGTTCAGGTGGACATTGAGGATCCCATGGCACTTTTTAAGAAGATATGGAGTAAATTCCCTGATGTTCTGACTGAATTTCTCTTGTTCACTAACTCATTAACAGAAAACCTGATACAATATCTGTTTGCAAGTTGGAGAGCTGTTTTGCAGGTTGCAGGCTCACCTTGACAGATCCAGCTACCTACTAAGACTAGGAGCCAGGTCAGCATTAAAAAGTGAAAGCCAGGGTCTTCTGGTGGCATCATGAGTCTTGAAACAGCCTAGTACTTGAGGCCTCTTCAGGGCCAGGAATAAAACCTCCAAAAAGCAGCAATAATCATCAACAAAACAGTCAATGTCCTTAGAGGAGGTATCACCAAAGATGCATAAGGGAAGAAAGAGGGTGTTGTCTCCTGTAGAGTCCATGGATGAAGAGGGATTTACTAATAGGTGACCTGATAGTGAAGGATCACAGGCCTCAAAGTCTAGCAAGCACGGCCATGCCAAAACAGACAATCCAGGACTCAAAACTATACAAAAACAGATGAACTTTATGCTCACAGAGCTCCTGGACTTCAAAAAAGAAATGAGAAATAACAGCAGCCCTTCCGACAGATGTTGGTAAATTAGAGGACAGGCAGAACGGGACAGAGAACCAACTCACCACTTCCAATCGCCGTCTGGATACCACTGAGAGAGAGTCATTCTTCAGCTACTCAACACCTTCCAGTCACTACAAGATAGAGTGGAGGATGCAGAAAGCTGGAGTCACTATAATAACATATGGATTTCAGGTGTTCTGAAAGGGGAAGAGGGTTCAGCGATAATCCCATTCATTCAACCCTGAGAACAACTCTTGCTCTCCCAGCCAAACTAATGCTCAAGGCTGAGCAAGCACATAGAACTCTAGGCCCTAAACCAGCTGCAGGAGCATGTCCCAGGGCAATTCTAATAAAGCTGCTCTGACACAAAGAAAAAGAGACTATTATTCACATGGCCTGGAAAAAAGGTATAGTGCAATACCAGGAGCATAGACTATTATCGGAAATGGCTACACACCAGAAATAACAGCCCACCAAAAGACATATATACCAGTAATGAAAGCTCTCAAGACAGACAAGCTCAAATTCAGGACCCTGTACCCAGCCAACATGATCATTTTTCCCCCAGATGGCTTCCAATTATTTGATGCAGTGGAGAAAGTCAACGCAGAACTTCAGCACTGAAACATATAAGTGGCCCAGCAGTGCACATCAGTAGCCCCAACACAGTCCACTAAACTCTCACAGAAGCTCTGGCAGCAACAAGGGCAGAGGGACCAGTGAAAAAAACGAGGAGTAGAAGCACTGAAGCACATCGTAGCAGAACTGCAAAAGTGATAGACGCAACCAACTTCCCCACAGCTCACAGCCACCTCTGGCACTGGAGGAATATAACAGGGTTAGGTAAGACACTGTCCCATTTGTTATGCAGAGAGAGTTGAAAAGAAGGATAGAAACATAGAAACATAGAATTTGACGGCAGATAAGGACCGCTTGGCCCACCCAGTCTGCCTATTTCCCTACCTGATGGATAAGCTGCAGGTCCTAGTTAACCAGCAGCCTACTTCTTCCTACCCCCACCCCCTAGAATTGCCGCTTGACTGTCCCATGTGCTTGAATTCCACCACTGTTTTTGACTCCACAACCTCCTCTGGAAGGCAGTTCCATACATCCACAACCCTCTCTGTGAAAAATACTTCCTTAAATTACCTCTGAGCCGCCCCCCTTCTATCTTCAAATTGTGCCCCCTTGTTCTTGCACACCTCTCTTTTTGAAAGATGCTACCCTCTTGGACTTTGTTGATACCCTTGAGGTACTTGAAAGTTTCTATCATGTCTCCCCTCTCCCTCCTTTCCTTGAGGCTATACATATTAAGCTCCTTAAGTCTCTTCATATGTCTTCCAGTGCACCATTTTAGTTGATCTCCTCTGGACAGCTTCCATCCTGTCTATGTTTTTGCGGAGATTGGGTCTCCAGAACTGCACGTAGTACTCCAGATGGGGTCTCACTAGCTGTCTGTACAGAGGGATAATAACTTCCTGTTTTCTACTGGTGATGCCTCTTCCTATGCATCCCAGTATCCCCACAGCCCTCCTTGCTGCCCTCTCACATTGCTTGCCCACCTTTAGGTCATCTGATATGACTACCCCAGGTCCCTTTCCATTTTTGTTCTTGTTAGTAGCTCACCCCCATTGTGTACTCGTCCCTGGGTTTTGTTTCCCAGGTGCATTACCTTGCACTTCTTAGCATTGAATCTAAGCTGCCATACATTTGACCATTCCTCTAACCTTGCCAAGTCCCTTCTCATCCTTTCCTCCACCTTGTGCATCAACTCTGTTGCAGATCTTTGTGTCATCTGCAAAGAGACATACTTTCCTTCCAGTCCCTCTGCAATGTAACTTATAAAGACATTGAAGAGGACTGTCCTAATACTGAACCCTGTACCCCCACTACTAACCCCTTTTTCAGAGTGGACTCCATTTACTATTACCTCTGTGACCTATTCTCCAGCCAATTCTTTACCCAGACTGTCATCTTGGGACCCTCCCAGGCTGGCTAACTTGTATATTAATCTTTTGTGTGGGACTGTGTCAAATGCCTTGCTAAAGTCTAGGTAGGCCATGTCCACAGCCCCTCCCTGATCAACTACTTTGGTCACCCAGCCAAAGAAATCTATCAGATTTGTCTGGCATGACCTTCCGCTGTGAATCCATGCCTTGGGTCCTGTGCCTCTGGCCTCTAGATGCTCAACAGTTCTTTCCTTCAGAAGTGATTCCATCATTTTCCCTACCACTGAGGTTAAACTAACAGGTCTGTAGTTTCCTGCTTCTGCCTTGCTCCCACTTTTGTGAAGGGGAATCACATCTGCCCTCCTCCAGTCCTCGGGTACCACCCCATCCTCCCATGATTTGTTAAAGAGGGTAGTCAGTGGTGTCACTAGTTCTACCCTTAGTTCTTTTAGAATTCTGGGATGAATCCCATCAGGCCCCATTGCTTTGTCCACCTTCAGTTTTAAGAGTTCTTTCAGAACCCTTCTTCTGTAAATGGGCTGGTATCAACTTCTGTATCCAGAGTGTTTCTACTGTTTGTTTTAGGTACCTCCCCCTCTTCCTTTGTAAATACTGAGCAAAATATTTGTTTAGTATCCTGCCTTTTCACAGTCACCTCTGCCCACCCTCCCTCCCTTTATTAAGCCTCACTATCCCTCCCTTGGTCTTCCTTCGCTCCTGATGTACCTATAAAGGTTTTATCCCCTTCTTAACTGAGTTGGCTATCTTTTTCCTCGGTTTGGGCCTTTGCTGTTCTGACTGCCTTCCTAGCTTCCTTTTGCTTTAACTGATACAGTTCTCTGTCCTGTTCCTTCTGTGATTCCTTGTACTTCCTGAATGCTTTCTTTTTCTCTTGAACCTTCACTGCCACTTCCTTTGAGAACCATAGTGGTTTCTTACTTCGTTTCGTTTTGTTTATTTGCTTTACACAAAGGCTTGTTACCTCTGTGATGGCAGTTTTTATTATTCCCCTGTTCTGTCCTCTCCTATTCTGTCACTTGTCTATCTCTTGCCTATCTGATTGTACAATCATATTTTCCTTATGGCACCTAGGAACTGGCCACTCTGATGGTCTCACAATTTCCCCATTTTCTCCCTTCTTTCTTTCTTTCTTTCTTTCTTTCTTTCTTTCTTTCTTTCTTTCTTTCTTTCTTTCTTTCTTTCTTTCTTTCTTTCTTTCTTTCTTCTTTCTTTCTTTCTTTCTTTCCTTTCTTCTCTGTGGTTAAAAACATATATGTGAATGTGCATGTGAATTCGGGATCCCTTGGTTTGCAAATGTAGATAGTAATATTGTTGAAAAGAATTGCAGAAAGCTGTTTGGGGTTTGTTAGAAGAGATAGCAAGCTGCAACACAGTGGGTTGACACTGGGAAACCATTTGACCATCCACAAGCTTATTTGCAGAGCTGTCAGGAAAACCAGCTCTGGACAGAATGTCTTAATTGGCTGCACCTGTTGAGAAGACTGGATGTACTGGTCACAGGAAAGAAATTGACAATGTTTGGTACATTGTGTGAAAACAGGAGATATAGCTTAACAATAGAAACATATAAACATAGAAGTTGACAGCAGATAAGTACCGCAAGGCCCATCCAGTCTGCCCATTTCTTTTTCTACCTTATAAATGTGCCATCGGCCTTTGCTCTGTCGGTGGCCTATCTATTCATACTCATCTGTATTACTCCCTTATGCCTATCCCATGCCTGTTTGAAGCTCTGCATTGTATTCATAGCCACCACTTCCTGAGGTAGGCCGTTCCATGCATCCACCACCCTTTCTGTGAAAAAGAATTTCCTCACGTTCCCCCTTAATCAACCTCCCTCTAGTCTGATGTTGTGTCCTCCTGTCCTGCTATTTTTCTTATATTTAAACATGTTAGACTCTTTCACCTTGTTAATGCCCGTAAGGTGTTTGAATGTTTCGATCATATCACCTCTCTCCCTCCTTTGCTCAAGGGTATACATATTGAGCTCCGTTAATCTGTCCTCATATGTCTTCTGATGCAGTCCCTGCACCATTTTGGTTGCCCTTCCCTGGACTGCCTCAATTTGGTTAATGTCCTTGTGAAGGTGTGGCCTCCAGTACTGCCACGAGTACTCCAGATGGGGCCTAACCAGTGTCTTGTAAAGAGGATTACCTCCTCTTATGACTTGTGATACCCCTACCTACACCCTAACATCCCCCTAGCCTTACCTACTGCTTTAGAGGTCTGCTTGGATGATTTCAGGTCATTGGTGGTGATGATGCCCAAGTATCTTTCTTCCTTTGTGACTGCCAGCAACTCCCTCCCAGCCTATAGGTGGCTTCAGGGTTTCTCTTCCCTATGTGCATGATCTTGAACTTCTTTGCATTAAATCCCAGTTGCCACTCTTCTGACCATTTTGCTAGTTTATCCAGATCTCTTCTCATTCTGCCCACCCCATCTGGATCATCTACTCTGTTGCAGATCTTGGTGTCATCTGCAAACAGACAAGCCTTACCCTCTAGTCCATCTGCAATGTCACTAATTAAGATATTGAAGAGGACTTTCCCCAGAACTGATCCCTGAGGTACCCCACTTGTGACTTGCATCTCTTCTGACTGTATACCATTTATCACCACTCTCTGTTCTCTGCCTGTCAACCAGTTTGCCACCCAGTTGACCAACTTCTGACCCACCCAGAGCCTACCCAGCTTATTTATCAATCTTCTATGTGGAACAGTGTCAAAGCTTTGCTGAAGTCAAGGTAGGCGACATAAACTGCTCCCCTTTGTCCACCACTCTGGTTACCCAGTCAAAGAAATCTATGAGATTAGTTTGACAGGACCTTCCTTTTGTAAACCCATGCTGTCTTGGATCCTGTGCCCCTATGGATTCCAGATGTTGCACTATCCTTTCCTTAAGGAGTGCCTCCATAATCTTGCCCACTACTGAGGTAAGACTGACTGGTCTGTAGTTCCCTGCCTCCTCACTGCTACCACTCTTGTGGGGCGGGATCACATGAGCCCTTCTCCAGTCTTCTGGGACCTCTCCTGTGCTCAGAGACTCACTAAACAGTTCTGCTAATGGCTCTGCTAGTTCCACCCTTAGCTCCTTAAGTACCCTGGGATGTATGCCATCAGGTCCCATTGCCTTGTCCACCCTGAGCTTAGCGAGCTCTTGTAGGACCCTTTCTTTTGTGAAGGGAGTAGTGCTCACCTCCCTCCCCCCTGTGTCCATGGTGCTGAGCTGTGGGCCCTGCCCTACCTTCTCTTCAGTAAATACTGAGCAAAAGTATCTATTTAGGATAGATGCTTTTACAGGGTCTTCTTCCTCACATGCCCCCCTTTTCTCCGTTGAGCTTAGCAATATCCCCTCTGGACTTTCTTCTTTCACTAATGTATCTATAGAAAGTCTTGTCACCTTCTTTTATTGTTCGTGCTAGTGTTTCCTCAGTTTGGGACTTTGCCTGCCTTACTGCCTTCCCTGCTTCCCTTAGGGCAGTTTGGTATGCCTCCTATCTTCATCCCGCTGTGTTCCCTTATATTTCCTGAAGGCCAGCCTTTTGGCTCTGACCTTTTCTGCTACTATATTTGAGAACCAAAGTGGTTTCCTTCTTCTTTTGCACTTCCTTTTCTGTCTAACACACTGGGATGTTGCTTCAAGTATTGCATCCTTAATGCTTGCCAACTTTGCCTGTACCCCCTCCCCTGTGTTTCTTTTTGCCAAGGCTAGCTTAACTCTGTTGGTCATCTTATCAAAGTCAGCTCCTCTGAAGTCCCATAGTTTTACCTTGAAATGGGATGATTTAGATGTAATGGCCAAATTGAACCATATCATGTGATGGTCGCTGGCCCCCAGGTGACCTTCTACCTAGAGATCTGTGATCCCTTCCCTGTTAGTCAGTACTAGATCTAGGATAGCCCTGTCTCTTGTGGGTCGTTGTACCAGTTGTTTGAGGCCCCCCCACAGGGAATCCACCATGTGTTTAGTTCTGGCAGATGTTCCTGCTGGTATTGACCAATCTGTATCCAGCATGTTGAAGTCTCCCATTATCAGAACCTCCCCTTTAGCTGTCATGTTTTGTATATCTTCTAACAGTAATGTGTCTATGTCCTCCCCCTGGTCTGGGGGCATGTAGACAACCCCAGTTCTTATGGCTGTCCCATTTCCTGTTTCCAGGGTGACCTACAGTTATTCTGGCTCCTTATGTGTATTCTGAATTTCTGTAGCTTTGATATTTTC
Source organism: Neoceratodus forsteri (assembly GCA_016271365.2). NCBI lineage: Eukaryota > Metazoa > Chordata > Ceratodontiformes > Ceratodontidae > Neoceratodus > Neoceratodus forsteri. The sequence goes on along the minus strand of CM028129.1, from coordinate 560,225,224 downwards.
ATTGACATACAGGGCCACTCCACCCCCCCCCCCTTTTTGCATCTTGGTATCTTCTGAACAGTACATAGCCAGGTACTGAAGTCTCCCAAGTGTGGTTACTGGTAAACTATGTCTCATTAATTGCTACTATGTCCAGTTTAGCCTCTGACATTATTGCCTACAGGTCTGGGATCTTATTTCCCAGGCTGTGAGCATTTGTGTACATGATTTTCCATTGGCCAGATTTTGGTTTGTTAGTTGTTGGGTGAGGTTTGGCATTTCTCCTGTGCGTCGTATGGGGAGATGGACCTTTTTTCTTACCTGGTGATGCAAATGAACTGCAAACATGCTGAATCCCTGTTTGACCACTTGCTGAGGGGGGAAGGGTGTGCTTCCCGTTCGACTTATGGGGTGCTGCATCCCTCTCCCCATATGCTAGTTTAAATATTCTGCAAAGACGTCAAGAACAGGATGCAGAATTTAACTGCCAGGGGAAAACACCTTATAAAAAGGACAGCAATATTTTGTTTAGAGAGAGAGCTTCAAAGAGACTGTCAGATGAAGGACTTCTGTTTGTTTTAACTGCCTATATTAAAAGCTATACTGAACAATTTAATTTATTTTATTATTGATAATAAAACACTACTTGCAAATTTTACAACTTCTCTTGATTTGCCTACGCTTCCTGACCTGTGAATTGACCACAGCTGGTGTCAGAGTGGGATTTACGCTGTGCATACTCTAAGCCAGGAGTTTTGTGTGTGGGTACTAGACCTAGTGCCAGGGAAGCATAAAAGAAAGGTATAGATCCTGCAGCAGCAAGGCCAGGAGTGATTACCAGAAGAATGGCAGCCAAACTAGAAACAAAAGCCCAAACTGAGACGGTATAGCTGGAACCAGTGATGGAAGAAGAAGAACAAGAAGGGACAGAGCCTGAAAGCACGTCTGTCATCTTTAAATGGTGGGCAATACAACAAAGAGAGATGGAGAAGCATAGAAAAGAAGAGATGCAGCGATGGCTGGATGCTTTGCAAGCTGATAAAATTGGAGGATCTGTTACGGGCCCAGCAGATTAACAAAACACAAATAACATAAAAGACATTAAACGTACAAAGTTGTGTCCCTCAGATAATACTGAAGCATACCTGACAACTTTTAAAAGGGTTGCCAGAGCCTGACAGTGGCTAAAACAGCAATGGGCAATCAGGCTGATACCTATCTGACAGCTAAAGCCCAACTTGCCTACGGCAGTTATGGACACTGCACAGTCAGAAAACTATGACCCAGTGAAAAGAGAAATCCTTAAAAGGTATGACATTTCAGAAGAGACCTACAGGAAGAGATTCCAGTCCCTAAAGTACCACTCAGTCAATAATCCTTGAGAAACATTCACCCGACCCAGAGAGCTCCCCATTAAATAGCTCCAACGAGAGGGCAAAACTGTCCCACAGATCATCAGCATATTTGCAGTTGAGCAATTCATCAACATCCTTTCCACAGATGTGCAACTCTGGGTAAAAAGACGCCGACCGAAAAGTGGGGAAAAGGCTGTTTCTTTAGCTGAGGGCTGTCAGATGGCAAGACAGACACTGCAGCAACAAAGTAACAGCCAAGGAACAGTAAGGTCCTCTTTTTTCCCTGATTTAAGTTCAGATCAGATATGAACTCTGATGGGGGTAACAAATCTGCACCCAAAGGGCCCGATTTTCAAATGCAATTATAGGGACGCAAGGGACTTTCAGCAAAGAGTTTGCCACAAGTTCCGACTTGCGTCAAACCAGGGGGGGGGGATTTGCAGTTTTAGAACTGCGGCTGCCACAAATCCCCATCGCAAGTCTCTTACATCCACTCCCCCCTGTCGTAACTTTGAGTCCGAGGGGGACTCATTGTATGGTGCTTGCGCCATAGCTTTGGCACAAGCTGCTGTAAAATGAGGGCACTGTCACAACTTGCATACATGGTTATAAAATATGGCACACGTTGAGGCAAATCCTTGCATGCAGGTGTGGCAAACTTTGCAGAATGCAGCACTGAACAGTGAATGCACCTAGGCCAATAATACCAGGAGACACTCCAGAACTAGAATACTGTCTCCCATGGTCCCAGTTTATTGTTTTGTTAAGTAATTACCCTTATTACAGGGAGTCAACCATCCAGTAAACCCTGGGCTGTGGCTAGGAAAACTGGAGGGGTAAGAGAAGAGGCTTTAGAACAGGCCCGCACTGAAGGCTAAGGAGTGGGGGTTGCAAGGAGGACCGCTAACAGCACAGTCAATTACCCTCATGGAGTGGGTGGTATGGACTCAGGGCATCCAAAAAGTATAACTGCCTCTGACTCCCAATGGTAGGGGGAAAAGCCGGGGCTCCTGACCTAGTACCCATGGGAAGGGGCTCTGTGTTTGCCCCCCATCCCTTAATTTCTTTATGGGGCTATGTACAGGGTTGCCTATCTTGGACGACAAGGGGCAGACATGAACCACCTCAATACCTCAGTCATTCTGCCATGGTGCCACTGCCCCCAACCCCTTCCCAAGGAGGTGCTAAATTAGCCCCATCTGGTTCTCCCTGAGAGTTTGAGCTCTTAACACACCTTTTAAATCACAAAAAATGCCCCATGACCCATATTGGGTACAGCTTGCTAATTACCGTGGGCCCGCGGGGGAGCCCATGACGTCTTTCCCAAGTTCCCTTCCCCAAGATGTAAACATGTCAGGTGGCTCCTTGAAAGAGGCTCTACCGCTAGGCATGGAGAATGCCCTGCCACCATTATCTTCAGATAAACCTGAGTTCTTGGAAGCTCAGGGTTTATGTTATTGGACAAAAAGCATCCTTTTGGCACACATTGGCCTGAGTTTATTATTAATCTAGAATGTTCCTTCCCCAAGTTCTACCTTGGAAGGGGCATGCCCACTCATATGAAAGTTTAACTTTTCTTATTTTTCTACTTGTGAAGTGTTTTCATGCATCTGAAATAATGCAGGTTTATGCTGAGGCAGAGGAGTCCTGGGGGTCCCTATGTAGTGAGGGGGGCAATGTGACTCATATCCCAATGCAAATGGCAAAGAATGTGAAAATTACTATTTTTGTGTAAATCCTTTGTCACGCTGTTTCTCAGAAACTGCTTGGAGTTTGGTCTGAAATTTTTAGGGAATATGTGGTTTGGGTCACAGATGTGCCTTCTGAAGATTTGGTGAAAAAAAAATATTAAAAAGTCATTAAAGTTTCCCATTATTTCCTATGGGAAAATTAGATGTGCCATGCAAAAGTACTGTTTCATTGCCACGAAAGCAGTTTTTGCTTGTCATCTTTTCAGTTAGCGACGTGGAAAAACTTAAAAAGCTTAAAAAAATACAGTGAGTTGGTAAACACCAACACTTGTGATTACCTAATTGGGGCCCTAGCAATCATATTTTGTAGTTACTTTGCCCCCAAAATGTCCAGAAATGTGTTTATTTTAATTGTGCAATTTTTGCTGTTGCAAATTATGACAGTATTACGCAACTTGCCAAAGTACTTTTGCAAAATTTCTTAGTTAATGCCGCAAATTACGGCACTATTTCGGAAAAAGCCCTGGGGTTTTGCCACAATTTGCGACACTGCTTTTTTTATACATGTGTTTCTTTGTCACTTCATTGCAAACAAACAGTGTGCACTTATGGGCTGAAATTTCAGGGTACAAAGGACTGGCCCCACAGATGTGTCTTTTGCTGGTATGATGAGAACATTTTCATGTGCTGCATAGTTATAACAATTTGAAGTTTTGTAATTTCCCATAGGATAATATTGTAATGGTCAAGGTCCCTTTCAACATCTATATCTCGAAAATGCTTTCAAATACAAACTCTCTGCGACTCGCAGCTTAGTACACTTTTAGGTGTACTAAGCTGTTTTGCATGTTTCATGACCTTGTTTACAGCTGCTGGGGAAAATTTTTATGACTAGGGTTAAGGTGACTGTGATAATGTGCCATGCATTCACAACGTGACATCTTTACTGCTTTGCCTATGCATATAATGAGGCCCACCAGAATGAAGCTCAACCCTGCTGAATTCTGCAGTAGAGTTACTGCAGCAAACAATGTAATTTCAATGGAGTTAGTCCCTTTTGTCATGCAGCAACCTGTGACACTGCACTTCATCCTGGTGAGCTTCACTGCAAATGAAGGACAATTACAATATGCATGCATATTCAGTGGGAGAAAAAATCTTAAGTGAATAGCCTCTGGGCCCTGTGCTCCCACATGAACATATGGATACGGTACCATTTTGGACTGTTGGGAGTGGGAGCACAGGGCCCATAAATGAGGGTCAATTACAATCTCTCTACACTTATGGATACATGGGAGTGCAGGGCACGTTTGCAAATAAGCCTATGGATATACTTTCTCAAAAAGTAAGGAAATTATATACAAAAAACCTCATTAATTGACCATTAGGGTTTAAGCATCAAAAGCAGGGAAATTTAATCTTTTTAGGGTTCCCAACTCTAACACCCCATCCCCACCCTTGGTTTCCAACCCTAACACCCCACTCTACCCAGCATGCAGGAACAGGATTGAGGGGTATGCCTTGGGGTTGCAAACCCTAATGCTCACCCCATTCTGTTATTATGTACCCATCTTAACTTACTTACTCTTGGAATGAGGTGAGCATTAATGTTCACAACCCACCCCTCACATCTCTTCCTGCATGCTGGGTAGGGGGTGGGGTGTTAGGTTTGGGAACCCTAAAAAAATGTCATTTCTCTACTTTTGATGATGGAACCCTAATGGTCCATTAACAAAGTTTATTGCTTAGATTATATATTCTATAGTCTATAGTCTTAGTTGGTGCATCGATTGTAGGTAGTAAGTCTGTGCACTGCTTATTAAAGGCATTAGAGATAGTGTGAGGATTATTGCAGCTCATGCCTTCTATTTCAAAATCAGGAGTGATAGAGGGATGGGAGTGACCAAGGGCATGATTGAGAAGGCTCCAGTACTGACAGGGGTTATTGTGCAGGGTGGCCAGTTTCATATGATACTAGCCAATTTTACTTTGCTGAATAGCCTGCTTTCATTTTTTCCAAAGGACTCTGTAAGAAGACCAGTCTGTTTGGAACTTAGAGGCTTTGAATAAGGCTCAGCATTTGTCCCTTTCTTTCAGGAGCGCTAAGAGAGGACGTATGAGCCATTTGTTTTTTTTGTCCACGGACTTGCCTGGAAGTGAAGGAAGCATGTTTGTCCTGGAGAGTAAGGAAGGTTGTGTTGAGATGTGAGACAGTTATGTCTACGCTGGAGGAGTTCCAGAAGTCAGACCAATCTTGATTGGCAAGCTCAGCTTTGAATAGTGTGGGGTCAAGGCTAGAATAATTGCAGAAGTGGATGATGCGTGGTGGTTATTAAGTACTTTGGCCTGCCAAACACAGTAAACTGGTGAACGGTCACTTAAAGAGTCTGGGAGGACACCAGAGTATATTGTTTTTTCAGGCTCAGGGACAAGAATCCAGTCTGTGAGAGTTGATGTTTTGCCACTGTGGGAGAGTCTGGTTGGTTGGGTAATGATTTGGGTAAGCGCCATTTTGTTTAGTGAGAGTTTGATGAATGAGTTGGCATGGTCTAAATAACTAATATTGAAGTCACCTAGGATCACAGACTCACTATTCTTTACAATTGATCCAACTGTGTCTATAAAGGAAGGAAGGAAGTCCGTTACAACTGGTGGTTGGCGGCAGGTAGACATAGAGAATATGGATTTTTTTTGCAGTCCCCTAGAGTTAGGATTCCATGACACAGTTCAAATGTATTGGTTTTGGCCTGTGTGGGAGACTTAGGAGAGGAGAGGTTTAGGTGTGATTTATAGTATATCAATATGCCAACTCCCTTTTTGAAGGATGCCCTATCGGACCTGATGAGGCTATAGCCCACTATATCACATGAGATGTCAGGTATGGATGGCTTTAGCCAGGTGTCTGAGATACACAGAATTTATTTATTTATTTATTTTTATTATTATTATTTTATTTATTTATTTAGTCTTTGTTGACCGGGAAAGGAGGACTAGACAATTCTGCCTATTTTAGCCTCGTCCCGGGGAGGGGGATACAGATGGATGCCAACTGACACTGAACCAGATTAAGCTGTTAGTGGTATTTTTTTAGTGAATGGGGGAAATCGGGTACATGACAACTTGCTCCCATCAATTCGCTCCCTCCAGATTCGCTCCCGACAACTTGCTCCCGTTAAACTCAAACCTGTTCTAACTCGCTCCTTCACCAATTCGCTCCCGTTCCCGCTGTGACAGTCTATGCAGCCTAAGCAGACATAATCGCTTGATTGTTTGTGCTTCAGTCAACTGTAATGTGATAGTAATGTGGCTGCTACAGCAGCACTGTAATTACTAAATTGCCAATGTTCCCAATGTTCATATTGCCTGCTAACAATACATTAGAAGTGATGTGGTGCTAATAATAGTAATAAATTACTGCTTCGTTTTGTTGTACAAACAGAGACCAGGGAAGTCAGCTGGTTTATTTTGTTAGATTTTCGTTCATTTCGTTTACTTTACAGCTGCTGGTGCTGAATTAATTTGTTTTGTTGTATCTAGCATATTTTGTTATATTTTTGTTCGTTTCATTTACTTTACTGCTGCTGGTGCTGAATTTGCTAATAATTTGTACTACATTTTCATTCGTTTACTTTACTGCTGCTGGTGCTGAATTAATTGGTTGTACACACAGGGAGCTGCACTACATTTTCGTTCATTTACTTTACTGCTGCTGGTGCTGAATTAATTTGTTGTACACACAGGGAGCGTATTGAAAGGAGCGTATACTTTACTACTGCTGGTGCTGAATTAATTTGTTGCTCACACAGGGAACAATTTCGTTCATTTAGTTTACTGCTGCTGGGAGCATATTTGAAAGAAGCGAGTTTGTAACGGAGCGAATTGACTTGGGGATGAACTGTCGGGTGCGAAATATCATGGAGCGAATTGTTGGAGCGTATTGTCGTGCTCTCGGGGAAATCTGGCCAGAATACTGGGGAAATTCCCCTACTCTTTCCAGTAGGAGGAACCCTTGGCCATCCATTCAAGGTGGCCACTATGGAATCCATGAAGGAAGGTGTGGATGCAGAGAAGAAAAGGAGGAACACCTCCCTCCCTGTTCTAACAACCCAAGAGGTGGTCAAGAATGTGGTTGCTATGACCAAATTTATGGAGGAATCTGGAATGGATGTTTACCTGCCTTTGGAGGAAATACATTAGTAAGCTGTCAACAAGAGGAGGGTGAGCTGGTTACAGCGGTGACACAGCAACAATGTAAGTCCACAGAACTGATATTATTAGCCCAGACAGAGAAAAAGAAAAAACGGCACCTGAAGTGAGCCCAAGAGCTTGAGGACCAATTACTGCATGTTCAAGACTCCCAATTTCTGACCTCTACCCTGGAACAGAAAAAAACAGGGCGTCAATCTACAGCCGACATGGTATTGCCCAAGGCAGTTGCCGCACCTGATGTAACAGTTCCTCCAGTTGTTTCTTTCACTCAGGAGGTGCAGAAGCAGGTGGCTGGCAGCAAAAACAGCCTAGTGCTGTGTGCCTAGAGCCACAGGACAACAGCTGCAGTTCTGTCCCACACATTACACCCGTACAATCAGAGGTGAAATCAGCACCCAGACACAGGCTGGGACCACAAAAGCAGGCATTGCCAGTTAAAAATAAAATACCTGCAAAAACCAGTGCCTCACAGAAAAAACAGATATTTCACTACAAAAGGCCAGTTCATTGCAACCTCAAATTGCAAGAGCTACAGTCAGTTTAGACTGGAGTGCAGACTGTCATGACACTCCAATTGAAGGACCCTCGATGGTAAACCCACTCCCCAGAAATAGGGAGATTGGTGGAGGTAACTGGTCGTCTGTACCTGCCTTGGAGGATGCAGGCTGGATCCAAACAGATACGGGTCGGAGGCTTCCAGACCCTCAAGACACAGCAGTCAAATGATTCCAGGACCAAGTAAACTTGTCAGTGGCCACCAACATACAGAGCTCCAATGTACCCCGGGCAACTCTACAAAAGTGGCTGATCACCCCAGTCCGGTTCAGGCTGCTCCTACTTCTATGGATACTGCCTCTGCTTTGCCTCTAAATTCACAAGCATCATCCTGTGATGACTCAGAGTCCAATCCAGACCCTATTATTATGGGGCCCTCGGACTCTGTTCTGCAAGACCCAGTACAAAGGACTAGACTGGAACCTATGCTTCAATTATCTGACCTTTTTCATAATAAAAGTGAGCCTGCCCCCCGCAGGAAAGCCATGCGACTTATTTACAAAGGAGGCTTAGAATCTCCCCCGGCTAGGGTACATGCAGCAAAATTGTTACTGAAAATTTCCATTAAATTTTTTCTTCTGAAATTTTTGCTCTGATAAACATAGGCTGTGGCAATTTTGATGTTAGTTTCAAGCATGTTTCTAATTCAGATAGATTTTGGTCTCAGTACCAGTCCTTAAAAAAACCACTCCTGTCTAGATTCCGTTTTTAGCTGTTCTTCTCGCAAAGCCCACAGTAAAAAACATTGCTGTTATGTTTAAGAATGAGGGGGTAAATGCTGAAGATATTCATAAAATGCAACTCCATCGGCAATGACTCCCTTGATCCCTGTCTCCTACGTCAGGTCCTGGATCAGGTCATCTCGCCCATTACTTGCCTCTTTAATAAGTCCCTCTGCCTGGGGCAATTCCCCACCGTCTGGAGGGTCGCCACTATTACCCCTATTCACAAAGGTGGTGATAGGACGCTCACAGGCAACTACCGGCGTATCTCCATCCTCTTCCCCCTCTCTAAAGCCTTGGAGAAAATAGTTGCCAGCCAAATCTCACACTACCTCACGAAATATGAGGTCCTCTGTCCTGAACAGCATGGGTTCAGAGTTGGTCATAGCACCAATACTGCTCTCCTGGAGTTTGCTAACTTCCTTCATAACTCACTTGATGCTGGCTCCCTCGCTGGTGCGGTATTTATAGACCTATCAAAAGCCTTTGATACAGTCTCACACCCTCTACTATTAGCTACCCTTGCCAGTGTGGGCTTTGCTGCTGGTCCAGTCTCCTGGTGCGCCAGCTACCTGACCAACCGCTCCCAACGTGTGCTGGTTGGTGGCACTCTTTCCAGTACCTGCCTAATCCGCTCAGGAGTTCCCCAGGGCTCCATGCTTGGGCCCTTACTCTTCTCTCTCTTTCTCAATTCCCTGCCCAATGCATGCGCAGGAAAGATCCTTCTCTATGCAAATGATGCATTTCTCTTTGCCTTTGATAGTAACCCCACCTCACTCCAAAACTCCCTCCAGCGTGCCTACACCTCAGCTGAAAACTGGTTCGCTGATCACCGTCTGGTCATCAACCTTAAGAAAACTAAGACTATGCTTTTTACTCACCCCCAAAATAAGTCCAGCAACTTTCCTCTCTCTGTTCACTCCACCCTGAATCACCCTTTAGATCTTGTGCACTCCTATAAATACCTTGGTATAATCTTCGATTCTGGTCTCTCCTTTCATAACCACATCTCTGCTCTGACCTCTGCCTCCAATGCACAGTTGGGTATCCTCTACCGGCACAAAAAATGTCTCCCCGTAAACTTCCTTCGCTTGGCTGTCATCTCTTTGGTGCTCTCACTAGTTGACTACAGCCTTCCTGTTTATGGCACAGCAGACCAGACAGCCCTTCACAAGGTATGCCTAATGCTTAACAAAGCATGTAGACTTATTACCAGTGCCCATAGACTGACCCATACCTGTCATCTTTATTCCATGTCCTCTCTACTCAACCTCGATGAGCGCCTCTTGTTCCTAACGTGCCAAGTTACTTACAAAGCCTCCATGGGCCATCCCCGCCACACCTTTGCTAACTCTATTCACCCATCCACAACTCCACGGGCAAGCACTACACCCCTCCAGCAAAACTGCTCTGGTCATCCCAAGGGTGCGGACCACCCAGGGCCAAAGAGCTTTTCCTATAGAGCCCCCTCCTGTACAATTCCTCCTGCTGGCATCACTGATGCCTCCTCACTCGCATAGCTTCAAATACCGCCTAAAAATCACTTGTTCACTTCTCCTCCTGCCACTGCCCCTGACCCCCGATCCCCACCTCCGTGATGTAAAAAAAAAAAAAACTGTGCCTATTGTTAAGCCAGTGTTGCTGACTGTATCGCTTTGCCTGCAACTTGCCTGTGCCTTATTGCTGTACTGTATTTCTGATTGTCTCATGTATGTATGTTGTTCTGTCTTCCTTACGACGAGGTACCTTTGTAAATGAGCCTCTGGCTCAAAGGTTTTAAACTGATGTTAAAATAAATAAAATAAATAAATAAAATATTGCTCTGCCAAAGGTGTGAGGTCTTGGAAAGGCCTACCCCAACCCTTGACAGTGAGCAAATCTGGGATGGAGGGTGGCACACAAGAGTTAAATTGTTTTCAACCAATAATGACCACACTCACCTGCCCAGCAGTATTTTCCTTGGGAGGGTCAGTGTTTTACCCTGGGCAGCCATGGTCCTGTTTTAAGTGTGGGTACTGTACAGCTAGTGCCCCACAGGAACTTCCTGATCCGGCTCCTCAACCCTCGACCCAGCCAATGGAAGTGGTACAATCAGGAGAGGCAAATCCTATGGATGTCACAGTTGCTGAACCTTTAGTTGTGACACCCCCTGACCAGGTTGTAGCTAACCAGGTACCCACAGAATCAGAAGTCAGTGTTATGCCCCCCCCCCACCTAGTCAGGCAGCTCCTTTTAAGAAGGTTGTTACTAAAAAGCATTCAAGGGTAGGAAAGCCTCTTTAAATCAAAACACCAAGAGCACTGGTAAGGACAAAATCCCCCCCTTCCCCTGCTTGGTAAGCCAATAACAAATCTGTGGCCCTGGCTACTAAACCTATGGCAGGGGATTCTGAGGAAGAAGAATCTGATACTTCCTCTATTGCTTCAACTATGGATACAGAAGGAGGTGGGAGGGGGGAAGACTCTATTGTGAAATGCACTAGACAAAGGAGGCTGTCAAAAAAAAAAACTGACAATCCCTGTAACTCACTCTGGTCACTGACTCATCTTTATTTCGGACATCATGCATTCCTTAACCATAACTACACTTAACATCAATAGTATTAAAAGTGATAGGAAGTTAATAAGGACCCTTCACTCATTACAACAGTACACTAGTGACATTTATTGTCTACAGGATACACGTTTAAAAACTCACCAGGAACTGTGTCTTGCCTTTAAATCTTGTAACATGGGACCTTCTTTTTGGTCCACAATGGAGGACACCTGTGACGGAACTGGAATTTTATTTTCCAACCCTGCGCTTTCTGTTTTCCACCTCATGGACATTCATCCAGGCAAGGCACTTATGCTGGATATCAACTTTAGGAATGAGTGCATCAGGCTCATTACACTTTATGCCCTCCAAACTAAGGCTCAAAGAGTTGCCCTATTTAAGGAAGTCCAACCCTTTCTACAGACCTCTTAATTACTTGTGTGGGTAGGACACTTTAACTGTGGCGTGTAGTCCGCAGATAGGGGACTGACCACTGGAAAACATTTTTGTGACTCTCAAGCACTACAGAAGATAATATACACAGCAGGACTGTGGGACGCATATAGGAGTCTTCACTCAACAGGTGGAAGCACCAATTTTAGGGGCCCTCGGCATACACACATTGATTATGTCTTTTTATCTTCTGTAATTTCTATTCTGCATGTCAGCACTAGAGCATCAGAATTTACAGACCATGCATCTATTACTCTTAAAATGACATGGGAAGGTTCCTCTAGGTGTAAGAAACCAGGCTGATGGCTAAACGAGTCCCTATTGCAGCATCCTCACATGCTTAAAGCATGGCGAAGGGACTGGGTTGCTAGGCTTTCTGTTGTTGAGTGTTATGACTCTCTTTCAGAATGGTGAGAGGACATGAAACTCTGCTGGTGAACCGTATTCCAAAATAGGGCAAAACACATTGCCAATAAAGATTACCTTAATTACCTTAAATTGAGAGGACAGTTACAACATTTAATTTCACAAACACAACTCACTTCATCTGATTATAGTGAGCAAATTAAAATGATAAAAGAACAGATGAAATCCTTGCAGTATGACAGGGCTAAATCACTTTCCCAAAAACTTAAATTTGGTACACAGGTACATAAGGGAACATTAGACCCTTTCAAAGAGTGTAAAGCACGTGTTAATAAACAGATTATATCAGAACTCAGAACTCATTCAAGAGATATTATAACCTCCCCAGCTGACATTCTGCGAGAGGTTGAGGATCATGTCTCTGTTCAATTTGAGACTCACTTCCCTACACAGAGGTCCTTTGCCTGCCTCCAGACTCTCAATCTTCCACAATTCATAGAGGCAGTGGCCCGAGAGCTACAAACTCCTATCTCTCAAAGTGAGATAGAGACAGCCATTAGTAAATTGAAATTGAATTCCGCCCAAGGCATGGATGGGTTTGGGGCAGGTTTGTATAAAACTTTTAAAGATGAGTTGGCAGCAGTCCTAGTGCTGTTGTTCAGATATGCTCCAAAATCAATCATTTGCTCCTTCTATGCAAGAGGCAGTCCTGATTTTACTTCACAAAAAAGGAGCTAAGGAGCACTTAGACAACTGGAGACCATTAAGCCTCTTGAACACAGATTACAAAATACTTAGTAAAGTTCTATTAGCTAGATTATCTTTATTCTCTAGATGCCTAATCAGTTTGACCCAGACCTATGCTATCCCTGACAGGACTCAGTACGATAATTTTATTATTCTAAGGGAATTTTTCTGTAAAGGCAACATGGGACAATCCCTGGGATATGTCATAAACCTAGACCAAGAAAAGGCATTCGACAAATTGTCACATGACTTTTTATTTTTAGTATTAGGTGCTTTCTAGATACCGGAATATTTTATAGCTTGGATATGTCTGATGTACAGGAATGCGGTTCTTATACCAAACATAAATGTGGGTGGCAAGGGAAACACATACAGGTGAAGCAAAAGGTCAGACAAGGATGTCCCCTCAGCCCCCTTTTGTATATTTTTGGCATAGATATCCTTATTAGGAGCATAATTCAAGATGCTCATATTGCAGGAGTACCCACGGGCATAGGTGGGCCCACACCCAACATCTTTGCTTATGTGGATGACATAGTCCTATCTCTGGCCCCTGTCACATGTTAAGCCTCATTGCTGAGAACCTTACACAATTGTTCTGTATGATCAGGTTCTAAAATTAACTACTCTAAAAGTAAAGGGGTAGTTCTCGGGAATACACCATTGCTCTCCCACTGGCACTTTAGCAAGTGTTGGGCTCTCTCTCAGTACCATCACTGTTTTAAAATAGACTTTGTGAGCTGGCCCACCAGTGCAGTGGTTGGAATTCCACTTGCGATGCTGGCAACCCGGGTTCAGGAACGGACCCAGGTCACCAGAGGGCCAGCCGGGGGGAGAAGAATAGAGTGTCCCATGGACAGCTCTCCTTCTCCAGGGGGAGGGTGAGGAAGTGCCTGGCATGTGATGTACCCCTAGCAGAGTCCAGGGGTCCCACAGCTACTGGCACTTGCAGCTAATGGAGGCGGGGTGGACGCTGGATGTCATTGCACGTCCCCACCTCCCGGAGGAAAAAAAACAAGAAAAATGGAGGAGGGGAGAGCCTCCATCTACATGAAGCCCTCCCCGGGCTTCAATCAGCCACTGCCACCACACTCCCAACCAGTCACTAATCCCGTGGCACCGGAATTAGGGGAACCGGTGCCACGGCACCACCCTCTGGGGGTAAGCCGGGGGTAACCAGGAGTTGCGGCAATGGGCAGTTGGTGGGAGCTCCGGGGGCCATGACCAGGGCAGATAAACAGGACAGAGGTCTCTCCCAGAGAAAAAGAAAATTTAAAAAAAAAGGAATAGACTTTCTCCCATTTTTTTAGAATGCTGCATAGGAGATATGGAAAACATCTTTAAGGAAACTCCAAAATTCCCTTATTGTAATTTCACTAAAGAGGAGAGACTAGCATTGAAAACACTAACGAACAACACCTCCAAAGTTATCAAGCCTGCAGATAAGGGAGGCAGCACTGTAGTGCAGAATCCGTCTCAATATGAGTCTGAAATATTAAATCAGCTTCCAGACTCTAAATTTTACAAACTGCTTAATTTTGACCCTACACAACAAATTAAACAGAGGATTGAGCTATATTTACTGGAACTTTATCAGAATGACCTCATTAGCAGTAATGAACTGATTTATTTAACAGTCCAATCCCCAAAAAAACCTGCCCTGTATACACTCCCCAAAATACATAAAAATCCAACAAAACCTCCAGGCCACCCTATTGTTTCAGGGATTGGGTGGGTCACTGAGCCCATATCGAAATTTGTAGATGGTTTTTTGTGTCCAATTGTGCCTCTTTCCAGAAGGTACATCAGGGATACAACCCAGATTCTTTCTTTTTTGAAAGATATCAGAAAGAACTGGAAGGGGACAGGATCAGTTGTGTTCCAGGACAGTAGCTGCTGCTGTTGTTTTCACAGGGTTCTTGTGGATTTTACTTGGTAGGTTAGTTCTTTTCTTTCTTACTTCTAAGGGGCTAGCAGGGTATTGTTTTGGGGGCTGCTGGATGTTTGTAAACTGATTTGGTGGCTGTAAGTGGGGCTCATTTTGTGGATGTTTCACTGTGTAACAGGCTGCGCTGGTAGAGGCCTATTTCTTTTGATTTAAAACCTATTTGGTGGGATTTGCTTGGAGATGGTTATTTGAATTGGAGACCTATATCTGTTAATTTCAAGCCTATTTTGATGTGGTGTTAGTGAAGCTGATTAAATGGAGACCTGTTTCCTTTGTCAGCAAACATATTTTGGGGGCTTTGACTTGAATTTTGATTCCTTGTGCTGACTCCATTAGCTGTAAAGGTTAGTTCATAGTGGGGGAGGGATGTTAATGGTCTGGCCAGGTCTCACTCAGCCAATTGACTGGAGGCAGAGCTGAATCAGGTTGAGGTGTTAGCTGCTTTGTCTTCTCAGAAAGAACTGGAAGGGGACAGGATCAGTTGTGCTCCAGGACAGTAGCTGCCGCTGTTGTTTTCACAGGGTTCTTGTGGATTTTACTTGGTAGGTTAGTTCTTTCTTTCTTACTTTAAGGGGCTAGCAGGGTATTGTTTTGGGACTGCTGGATGTTTGTAAACTGATTTGGTGGCTGTAAGTGGGGCTCATTTTGTGGATGTTTCACTGTGTAACAGGCTGCGCTGGTAGAGGCCTATTTCTTCTGATTTAAAACCTATTTGGTGGGATTTGCTTGGGCCTGGTTCTTTGGCTGCTGGGCTTGGAGGGGAGACACAGGGCTGATACACTCACTCTCTCTCTCTCTCTCTCTCTGCTCGGTGTCTGCCCAGGATCTGCTCTCCCCACCCCTCCCTCCCCAGAAGTCTGCAAATTTATAAGGGAACACCTGCCCTGCAATTGGAGGAAAAGGCTGCAGGTGCAGCTCATGTAGTTCTAGCCACTGGGGTTGGATTTAAAGGCTGGAGAGAGCTTAGGGAGTTGTTCATTTCCTTATAAGTTTAATGTGTTGTACTGCACCTAGTAACAGGGTTACTGGTGTACAGTGGGACTGTCTCTAAGATTAGTGGGTGACCTGATTAGGCAGTAGGGTATCTTGGACTAGGGGGAACCTGGTGGCTCACCCAAGGAAACCTATTTGGAAGGGATGGAACCACACATCATTAGGGCCAGCATCTTTGGGAGGGTGGTGGGGTGCACAGGGTGTGGAGCAGCCATGATACTGGACTGGACTTGGAAGTTCGGTGGTTGCCCAGTGTGCTACCAGCTAGCACAGCTTATGGAGGAGGTTGAGGGGATTGGGAAAAGCTGGGGGAAGGGGGGTGGTATGGTTGGGGAAGGGGCTGGGAATCTCCACAGGGTTGCACCAAGCACTGGGGTGGGGGGCATAGGAAAGGTGCAGGAAAATACTCAGGGTCACATAGGGACTCTGGCAGAGGGTCAAGGACACTACCAAGGAAGCAGGCAGGTAACTGGGGACCCTCACAAAGGGGGACGGAGGGACAACATTCTCAGGGAAGTAGGCAGATGGCCAGGGCTGGACAGAAGGAAGCAAAGGCGGGAGGTGGATCAGACCTTACACTCAATAACCGCTTCAATTCTCTT
Organism: Neoceratodus forsteri; assembly: GCA_016271365.2. Classification (NCBI taxonomy): domain Eukaryota; kingdom Metazoa; phylum Chordata; order Ceratodontiformes; family Ceratodontidae; genus Neoceratodus; species Neoceratodus forsteri. The sequence goes on along the minus strand of CM028129.1, from coordinate 560,209,069 downwards.
CTGCCCAAGGATGAGGGAGGTGATGTAGCCACAACAGAGGTGGTTAGAGGCAGGAAGGAGTGGGAGTGGGAGGCAGGGCCAGATAGCAGGAAGAGCAGGGGGACCTGGAATGCAGGAGAATGGGGAGCAGTGAATCAGAGCAGGAGGGGCAGGGAGAGAGAGGAAGCGCAAGGAGAAGGACCAGTTGGGAGGAAAGGTAAAGGAGAAGGACCGAAGTACAAGGAGAATTCAGTAAAGGGAGCTGAGGGTTTAGGCCAGGGAGCACTGACGAGCAAGGAGGAACTAAATGGAGACAGGAAGGAAGGGAGGATGAGCCAGGCTAGTTTAGCAGATGGGGAGAAGAACAGTTGCGAGCAGTGAGGGGGTTAAGAAGTACAGAAGGATACTCAGGAGGAGGAGAGGCATAGGATTGGAGGAGGGGTGGCCATGGTAAATAAGGAGGGGTGGCATGTGGCGCCCAGATAGAGGAGGAACAAGAGGCGGCTGGGTGGAGGGGCCTGTAGAAAGGATGAGGGACATGGAAGGGGGAATGGAGGAAAGGAGTGGTCAGAGTGCTCCTGCTGGGGATTCTATGATCAGGGGTATCAAATGGGATAGGGAGGAGAAGCCTGGCCAGTTAGAACAAGATGCTTCCCTGAACTAATGGTGCATAGGGCTAAGCACGAGGTATATCAGCTGGCAAAGGATTGTGGGGGTTCCCCAGACATACTGGTCCACCTGGGTACAAATGACATTGAGGGAAATAGCGAGCTAGAGATACAGGCAAGATTCAAGGAGCTTGCAGGGTCTGTCATGACATAGGATGCACAGTTTCCTTCTCAGAAATCCTGCCAGTGCCAAGGGCTAGTGGGGAACACAAAAGGAAAATTAGGGAGATAAACCAGTGACTCAGGGAGTGGTGTGAGGCCAGAGGGTATGGGTTGATGGGGATTGGGGGAGACCTGGAAGGATAAGGAGCTGTATGCTAGAGATAGACTACATGTCAATTTGGAGGAGGGAATCTTAAGTTGAAAACAGAGAGTTCATTGGTAAAAGTGGGGTTTAAACTTGTGAAGGGGGTGGGATGGGAGAAAAGGCTGTCAGGGGTGCCAATAAGGAGGGACTCTGTCTCCACCCCTGGGGACCAGGAGGATTGCAGGAAAGGCCAACTGGCAAAGTGCAGACCAGGAAAACAGAATCCCCATGGGAACACGAGCAGGGGAAATGGAACTATAGGGAAAGGGTGGAAGGTCCTGCTAATGCCAGGAGCTTGGGCAATAAAATGCCTGAGCTGCAGGCGATGCTAACTGAGGAGCAGTGGATGTGGCAGCAGTCACTGAGACTTGGGCCACTGCAAGACATGACTGGGACCTGAACCTGGGGGTTACTATGTTCAGGAAGGACAGGGGAGGAAGGGGAGGAGGGTAGCAATGATAGTCAAAACTGCATTGGCCTAGGGAGTAGAGGAGGCGGAGGAACCGTGGAGGCGATTGGGTCACCTGATAACAAGGGGGGCAAGAGAGAAAAATAGGAGTGGTGTATAGACCCCTGCCTGGCGGAGGAGCTGGAGGACAGTCTGGTGGCAGATGTTAGGAGACACTGCAGACTGGGCAGAGAGCGTGGTGGTGTTGGAGGACTTAAACATGCCAGGAACAGACTGGGAGACTATGACATCCTCTGTGACCAGGGAACAGAGGTTGTTGGATGTCTTTCAAGATGCATTCCTAACTCAGCAGGTGAGGGAACCAACCAGGGAGGCACGGGTACTGGATGTGGTCCTGGCAGACAGTGACCAGATTGGGGGCCTGGAGGTAAGGCACCCATTGGCGGGGAGTGACCATGCCACGGTCTGGTTCTGCCTGGAACTAGGAGGGGTAGAAGGCTGCACAAAGGCAGGTAACCGACTTCAGGGGGGCGGATTTAAGGAAATGGGAAGGATCCTTAAGGAGCATTTGGATGGGATTGGGTCAGACATGGACGCTGATAGTAGTGGGAAATCATCAGGAGAGGGGCAGGATGCTACCAGCACCTGTGCAAGAGTAAGACGAACATGCGGTAGGGTCCAAAAACCCTGTTGGTGGACCAGGGAGGTCCAGGAGGTGGTGCGGGGAAAGAAAGCAGCCTATAAGCAATTCAAGTGCTCAAGGAGTGAAAGGGATCGAGGGGAGTACGAGCTGATGGCTAGAAGGGCCACTAGAGTGGTGAGAGCGGCTAAGGCAAGGAAGGAGCAGAACCTGGCCAGGGAAATTAGGAGAGGGAACAAGGGGTTCTTTAGATACATTGGGGAAAGATGAAGGGTGAAGGGCAGATTAGCAGGATTAAATCAGGAGAGATGGGCACAAGACCCGGGGAGCAGGCTGAGGTACTAAATGAGTACTTCACCTCAGTTTTCACCAGGAAAATGGGGTGCTGCATCATACATGGGAAGAGACAGAGATACTGAGGGGGGGACCCTTACCGATCGGCAGGTCTGGGGAGAGGGGGAGGCATCACTGGCAGGTGGGGGAGGGCTAAGCAGGGAGAAGAGGTACCTGAAGTGGAAATCACAGCAGAGAGAGTGAGGGAAGCCCTCAGCTCCCTTAAGACGGAGAAAGCACCGGGGCCGGATAAATTACATCCCAGAGTGCTGAAGAAACTTGCAGATGTCCTGGCGAAACCCCTGGCAGAGCTTTTCACCATCTCTCTGAGGACAGGGTGGGTGCCCCAAGACTGGAAGGTGGCGCATATAGTGCCTATCCACAAGGGGGGATCAAGGGAGGTGGCAGGGAACTACAGGCCTGTCAGCCTGACACGGGGTGGTGGGCAAGGTGATGGAGGGCATTGTCAAGGAGAGGCTACGGGGGACCTGGATAAGTCAGGGTGCCTGGACGATGAGACAGCATGGATTCATCCCGGGGAAATCGTGTCAGACAAACCTGGTGGAGTTCTATGACTGGGTGACAAGTGCCTTGGACCTGGGTAGACCAGTGGATGTCCTCTTTCTAGACTTCAGCAAGGCATTTGACTCTGTTTCTCACGTGGGCCTGTTGGATAAGCTGGGAGAAATGGGGTGGGAACCAGATGATCAGATGGATAGGCAATTGGCTCCAGGACCGGACCCAGAGGGTCGTAGTTGGTGGGATAGTCTCATCCCCAAGGAGGGTCATTAGTGAGGTCCCACAGGGATCAGTCCTTGGGCCCCTTCTGATCAACGCCTACGTATCTGACATAAGGAAAGGAATCAGGAGTGAGATGAGTCTCTTTGCAGATGACTCGAAACTGGGGGTGGTGGTGGATGGGGAGGAGGGGAGGGTGGCCCTACAGGGGGATCTGGAGGCTCTGGAAAGATGGTCTAGAAAGTGGAAGCTGAGGTTCAATGCAGGGAAATGCAAGGTACTCCACCTGGGGGCCAGAAACCCAGGCCAAGTGTACACCCTGGGGGGGGGAAATGCTACAAGTCTCAATGGCTGAGAGGGACCTGGGGGTGGTGATGGATGTCAAGATGAACAACTCTGAGACTTGTAGGAGGGCAGCAGCCAAGGCCAACAGGATGCTGGGATGCATCGCTAGGGGGATCACCTCCCAAAGGAGGAGTGATACTCCCTCTGTATAACTGCTTGGCGAGCCAGACTTGAGTACTGCGTGCAGTTTGGAGACCACACTTAAAGAGGGACATTAACCTCCTGGAGAGGGTCCAGAGGAGGGCAACCAAAATGATTTGGGGCTTGGGGGACAGGACCTATGAGGAGAGGCTCAAGAGCAAATATGTACACATTGGAAGAGAGAAGGGACTGGGGGACATGATGGAGGTCTTCAGGTACATGAAGAGGATAAATAGGGAGGAACAGTCAGAGGTGCTTCAAGGAAGGAGGAAGGGCCACTAGAGGGCATGGGGTGGAAGCTTGGAGGGGAAGATTCAGGGGAGAAAGGAGGAGGTCCTACTTCACTGAGAGGGTGGTGAGTATGGAATGCACTGTCTAGGGGGGCTGGTGGAGGCAGAGACAGTGGAGGGGTTCAAGAGGGGGTGGGACAGGTACAGGGGAAGGGTTCTGGAAGCAAAATCCAATGCAGCAAGAATATCCTGAACTGGGAAGGGAGAAGCCAGAGAAGGCGAGGGGGACAGCAAGGTCAGCACCCAGGGTGGGGGCTGACCAAATGAGCAGACACGAAAGACCGTTAGACCTATTCTGCTGGCATTTTAGTATGTTAGTATGTTAGAGCAGGAATGGTGGTTTGTCAGCTTAGACATGGATGCCCTATATATGAACATCCCCCATGGTGGGGGCCTTTTAGCAATAGAAGAGAGCCTGTTGCAACACACCACATTATCACAAAGGAAAATAAATATGTTGGTGAACCTTACTGAGATAGTGCTTAAAAACAATATTTTCATATTTAAAGAGAAAATCTGCAAACAAGTAAGTGGCACAGCCATGGAAGAAACTCTAGCCCCTAGTCTTGCAAATTTGTATTTGGCAAGATGGGAGGAAGAATATGTGTTTACCCCTGATAGGAATCCTTACTTTGAAAAGGTTGATTTTTTAAGCACTTTATTGATGACATCATTCTGATATGGAAGGGCACAAGATCTGAGTTGGATGATTTTGTGAAATATTTGGAGGAGTCAAATGAGAACTTAGGGTTTAAAGTGAGTGCAAATCAAAGGGTGATTCATTTCTTAGATCTAAAAAGCATGAAAGAAAGTGATGGTTCACTGATTACAGACCTATACAAGAAACCCACTGGCTGCAATAGTTTGCAGTTAGCCACGAGCTGCCACCCTGGACACGTCTTTAAAAGTCCGCCCGGGGGCAGTTCATGAGAACGAGGAGAAACTGTGGGACTGATGATTTGTATAGGGTCAGGGCAGGTGAATTATCTGACAGACTGAGGGAAAGGGGGTATAAGGAGAACAATATTGTTCAGGCAAATGAAACGGTTTTCTCTGTGTCAAGAGAAAGTGTGTTACAGGAAGAAAAAAGACCATAAGACCCAGGAGGGGAATTGACGTTTGTTACTACATTTGGGGGCGGATCCAGAGAACTTGTCAATATTGTAAAAAACAGTTTACAAATGTTGAGAGGACTGCCGCCTCTAAACTCTCTACTTAAAAAACCTCTTAGAGTGTCATACAGGAGGGGCTCTAATTTGAGGGACCATCTGGTTCACAGTTATCAGTCCAAAAGCAATACCAAGATTAAGAGTAGAAAATGAGGATCGAAACCCTGTGGATTCTGTAACATGTGTTCTGTGATGCAGAGAACAGAAACCTTTGTGAACCCCAGAAATGGTAGAATTGAAAAAATCAAGGGCTCTGTTGACTGCAATTCTGACAGGGTGGTCTATAAACTATCTTGCACTTGTGGCAAATTCTATGTAGGCTGGACCAAAAGAAAGTTACGACTCAGACTAAATGAACATTTGCTAGCAGTAAAGAATGGTAACTGTGATTAGCCTTGCATATGAAAAACAGTGGGAATACAGAGAGACATAAGGTTTCTGCCATGGGCCTTGAATACATTCCTAAAAATATAAGGGGTGGTGACATTGAGAATTTTCTGAATGTGGGAGAACAGTATTGGATTTATAGATTGGGTGCCACAAAGGCACAGGGTCTCAATGGCAAATTTGAGCTGAAGCCCCTTCTGATAAAAAAAATAAACAATAAAATGGACATTGACTTCACTGGTGTCATTAGAGAGTTAGACCACTGGAATAAGGTGAGGAAAGGGTACTGAAATTTTGCACGATCCCTTGCCTGGTTATAATGATATAACTACCCCCCCCCCCCGGACCCCAGTATATGAATTAGAAGGGTGTATGATATTTACAACTCTGGGAGAAATTTACTTTTATCTTTCTGATATTTTTACAGAGGCTTCTGACAGAATGAAAGAGGAACACTGAGTGTGAAATGTATTCAAAGTGTCCTGTGTATTAGATGGAACTGATACAACACATATAGGAACTTTGCACTTTACTTAGGTTAATTCACACAACACTGTGGTGTAATGACACAAAGTTTGTGATAGGTTGTTCACTTAATTGATTTTTTTTTATTTTTATTGGATGGATGATTAAACAATTGTGTCTTGAGATGTACTTAAGCACAGCAAACACTCTTCTCATTATCTCTGATGAAGCCCGAATTATTGGGTGAAAAGTAAGCTGTCCTGAAATTGTACTGTTTCAGTGCTGAATGGGAGTAAAAACAAACAAACAAAACTATTTTTGAGTGTGATTTTGTTTCCTATGGCTTTTTATCAGGGGTGAGTGCTCAATTTCTCCTGTTTTGATCAATCTTACACAATTATTCTGTATGGTCAGGTTCTAAAATTAACTACACTGAAAGTAAAGGGGTAGTTCTCAGGAATACACCGTTGCCCCCCACTGGCACTTTAGCAGGTACTGGACTCTCACTTGGCACCATCACTGTTTTAGGAATAGACTTTGGCCCAGGGGATATCTCATACAGTAACTAGGAAACTTACCTCCAATGAGCCACTCAGTTGATATCCGAGTGGAGGGGGCAACAAATCTCAAAGAAGAAAAGAGTGGTTCTTATATGGTCATTACTACTACCTATTTTTTTATATAACTTGGTAACTTGGTAAGTTTAGACAAAGTAGGCCGTGGCCCATTTAATTGTCTCCCACTCCTAGTGGGTTTATTTCATGATGTAATTTTTACCGTTTAGAAGCAAATGTGCGTCCAACTCACTTTTGAAGGAGTTAAAGGTAATTGCTTCTGCTACTCGTTTGGGAAGAGCATTCCATATAGGGGAAACTCTAGAAACAAAAAAATTTAAATGTCTACTTGTTTTAGAAATATTTCCAAAAACTTGTTTACCGTGAGATCTTGAGTTAAAAGTTTTAAGGGTCCTAACAATGCTGCATTGCTCCATTAATGTTACATCATCCAGGATGTGGTACAAAAATAGTAAATCACCTCTGATTTGCCTAAGCTACAAAGGATACAGATTTAGCACCACCAATTTGTCCTCATATGCCATATTTTGTAAGCCTTTTATGGATTTGGTTAAACGTCTCTGGACTCTTTCAACTCTGTGTATGTCTTTCTTTAAGTATGGGTTCCATATAGGAGAGCCATAATCCAATATAGGGAGCACATATGCTTTATAAAGTTTGAGTAAACACTCCTTATTTCTTGAAATGAATCCTTTTTTTATTGAGTAGATGATGCCATTACATTTGCCTATCATTTTGGATATGTGCATGTTAAAAGACAATTTGGGATCAATCCAAACACCTGAGATCTTTTTTCTGGCACCTGCTTTTTTAGCTTCTTGTTATTTATGTAGTATGAGAACCTTGGGTTATTTTTTCCAAAATGAATCACTGAACACTTTTGTTCATTAAATTTCATATCATTTATATTACCCCATTCTTCTACTAAACTCAAGCTATTTTTTAGTTCTTCAAAATCCCCAATAGTTTTTACTACCCCACCTATTTTGGTATCATCAGCAAATTTTGTTAAGTGAGATTTAACACCAACACTCATATCACTGATGTATAACCCAAACAGTAATGGTCCCAGCACAGAGCCCTGGGGCACCCCACTAGCCACTCCACCTACCTCTGACAGTACACCATTTATACACACTCTCTGTACTCTATCCGACAGCCAGTTTCCAATCCACCTTATTATAGTTTTATTTATACCAAGTTTAATCATTTTATTTATTAACTTATGATGTGGTACAGTATCAAAAGCCTTTCCTAGATTCAGATAAATAACATCCATAGGTTTGCCTCTATCCAGATTTACACTAATGAAGTTATAAAAGGCCAATAAGTTTGTGTTACAAGAGAGTCCTTTTTTTAAAACCGTGCTGAGTAATATCTTCTAAATTCAATCTTTGCATATCTTTTTCAATACTGACCTTAATCAATCTCTCTAAAACTTTACAGCAAACTGGCGTCAAACTAATGGGCCTATAATTGGTTAGACATGCTTTATCACCCTTTTTAAGAATGGGTACAACTATAGCTTTTTTCCAGTCAAGGGGAATTTCGCCAGTAATAATAGATTTATTGAATATTAATGTCAAGGGCTCTGCCAAGACGTCTGCCAGGTTTTTCCAGACAATAGAGTCAATATTATCAGATCCTGAGGAGGAAGATGATTTTATCTTGGATAATTCAGATTTCACTGATTCTTGGCAAATATGGATGGGATCAAGATTTCTTACACTTGTATTGTTTTTTATTTTAACATTTGGAACCTGATACATAGTAACAAAATACTCATTGAATCTATCTGCTGTTTCCTTATTATTTTTTATAGTTTTACCATTTATTCTTACAGAGGAAATCCTTTTATTTTGTTGTTTGTTATTATTAACATATCCAACAAAAGCTTTCACATTTTTGTTCACAGCTAATTTATTTTCAAAATTTATTTTACCTTTCTTTATTACAGATTTAAGCAGGCATTGCTGTTTTTTGTATTTGCTGAAATGTATATCCGCAGGACAAGTTTTATATTTTTTAAAAGCTTTATTTTTCTTCCTGATTTGTTTTTTTATGTCTTTAGCGAACCAGTGAGGAATAAATCCCTTACTATTATATGTCTTACGAGTAGGAACCAATTTTGTTATAAGTAATTTTAATTTATTTTTTAAGTCCTCCCACATGAGTTTACTCCTAATTTACAAAGAGCTTCCCCAAGCTAGTTTTCAAAAGCATTTTAATATTACTCCAATCAGTTTTTTTTTACAATCAAAGGCTAGAGCACATTTACTAGTTTGGAAATTTTCAACATGTATAGTACATTCCACTATGTTATGATCACTATTTCCTAAATGTGGAGGATGTCAATATTACAAATCCTAGCTATAGGTTTGTAATAACAAGATCAATATATTTAGTCCTCTAGTTGGTGCTTCAACCAGTTGGTAATATCCTTGTGTGGTTATGGTATCAAGTAATGCTTTTTCGAATACTGTACTCCCTTCTAGAGTTGCCCAAGAAATACCTGGTGTGTTAAAGTCCCCTAAAATCAAAAAATCACCTAAATTGGATGTCTTATTGATCTCATCCAGGAGATTATTATTTAAAAAGTTATTACTGTTAGGTGGTCTATAACATATCTCTAAATTTATTTTTGTAGTATGGGAAAAAGTTAAACTTAACCATAATGCTTCAGGTACATTCTCCATATGTTTATTTACTATAATTTCCTGGCTAGATATTTTCTCAGACACATAGCAGCATACTCCACCACCCTTTTTATTTGCGATTTATATTATAAAGTTGGAATCCTGTATGTTGTTTGACCAGTTTTTTTTTTTTCATTCCACCAGGTCTCTGTTGCACATATAATATCCACTTTCTGTTGTATCACTCGAATTTTGAGTTCAATTAATTTGTTATTATTTAGGCTTCTAGCATTAATAAGCCAAATTTTCAACTCATTTGTGCTACTTTTCCTTGGATCTGGGGCATGTTTTGATTTGGGGACATATGGGTGCTTTATATTTGAACCCTCTTCCCCCATGGGAATTAGTTTAAATTAGCTAAGATGATTTTTTCATATACTCTGCCCAGTTTATAAGTGCCCTGGTGACTTAGATGCAAACCATCCCAACTAAACAATGACAGATTGTTTTCAAAGTTTTCCCAGTGTGGAATGCAGTATATCTATGTAATGTTTTTTCCCCGCCTCAGTCACTGGCTACTTCTCTGTATATTGTTTTCTTTCAAGCCTTCTGGGGAAGCAGGTTGAATCCTTTAAAAAGAGAGCACAATGACAGAAGTATAAAGGAGGGGGACTGAACGTGGTACACCCAGTGGCCTTTTTCTCCAGTGTATTCATCACCTTTAACTTGGTGTTAACATTGAAACCTGGTAATAATCCCTGGAGAGAACTTGTAGAGGTTTGGTTGACCCTGAGCCTCCTTCTCTGGACCTAAAATAATCCAAGACTGCTAGCCTGGATTCCAGATTTACTGAAATATGGGTTGGAAGTTCTCAAAAATATATTAAGATAGGGGCTCTCGGTCACCCAAGTACAGACTGTGGATGGGAAAGCTTTATATAACACAATTCTAGTAACTGAGAGATCTGAAGAAGTTTCCTTGCCACATTGCCCAATTCTCAGGGTCCAGACAGTGATTGCTTATCTGTCCAACACAAGACTCCCTCCTTATGTGTGGGATATGGTTTGGTTGGGAAATTATGGAAGGCTTAGTGTACGTGGCAATCATAAATATAAGCAACTGACTGATAGGTGCTGCCCTAGGGCTATTTGCCCACAAACCTTAGAGACCCAGGAGCACCTCTTTTTAGATTGTGCATATGCTAAGGACTTCTGGGCATTAATAGCACAACAGTGGGAGGAACCCTCATTTCAGTCCCTCTCCTATGTTGACATAATGTATGGTCCGGGTCTGGGTTCAGGTTCATGGGGGAAATACAATAAGGATACCTTATATGTTGTATTTGCAATTCTTAGATATTTCTCTGGCAAGCTAGATGTCTTTGGGTGATACAACAAAAAGTGTTGACTGCCATGATCACATTGCAGAATGTACAGAATGCTGTATCTTTGTGTCAGCAAAAAGATATCTCCTGCAATTCCTGGGAAAAAGTGAGATATTGTTGGCTACATTGTGAAATATGGGTAGGTCAAAGTGAGCCCTAAGGTTTACAGTTTAGACAGTCTAACAGAGTCCTTCAAAGGTACACTCTATGCTTAATTAACATATTTAATTTGTTTAGATTTCCTTTTTCCTGACTATATCTGAATCAGAAAATGTTATATATATATATATATTGTTTCACAGTTTATTTCTTGTATATTTTTATTTTGTTTATTCAGTTCATTCATGACAGTACTGTATATATTTTTGTTATGAAGTCCACCTTTCAATAAAAATTCCCCTACTCTTTTTGAGAAGTGCCATGGGATCTCTAACAAACACCTGAACTACCACCAGAACATGCAGATGGGACCTCGGTTTAACGTCTCATCTGAAAGATGGATGCCTGGTTGGTACTGGAGAGTCTATACTGAGAGCTCAGAAAGATTGCAGAGAAGACTCCTGACATGAATATGAGCAATTTTAAGCACCTTCGTATCCTTCCACACAGGGTTGAAAGAGGGGGGAAGGGCAGGCGATGATGGTCTCGGATTGGCTTCTATGTCACCAACTGAAAGTAGAAGCAGGTGCAGCCAAACAATGAGGGCAACAAGTTTTAACCATTTAAAATGTTTAGATACTAGTAGAGAGGGCCACTGTTGTGTTAAATGGTAACACATACAGTAAGTGAGACCCATACCTTGGGAGCAGGGAGGCCCGGAGAGAGATAAGGACATAGGGCATTTAGTAGTGTATTGGAGATACTAAAGTCTGTTGGATTAGGGGACTTTTAATGTATAGTATTTAAGTATTAGATGGGTGTCAACAGAGAGATATGCTGTGAGGAGGGTGAGCAGAGAGGCAAGGACAGTCCTAGGGGTGAAGGAATGCTGGTGTGTGGCCAGTTCAGAGGCATTAGGGTTATGTGAATAGGAAGGGTGGAGGGTAGTGAAGCAGAGAAGAGTGGAAATCAGAGAGGAGGATGTGGGCTCCGGGTTAGGTTCTATGTCCAAGAAGTAAGGTATCCAAGAGTAATCCAAAATTTACTGAAAATCTTCTGTGTGGAAAGGTTGTGAAGATGCGTGAATCCAGAATAAAGTAAAGAACAACCACTCAAAAACATGACTTCTCAGTAGATGAAAGCATTTAAAGTTTTTTATTGATATCTTACAGCCCTGTCCCAACGTTTCGCCAAGATACAGCTTCTTCTGGGGTGCCGTTTTAAAAAATGTATAAAGAATAAAAAATGTAAATCATCAAAATATTATAATTGCAATACAGGTCTAATAATAACATGAGATCATTTTCAAGTTAGAATATAAGCAACTTATCTGCTCATACTGGTTGGATATAGTGTTATTTTTATGAATATAAACAAAAAACTGAACGCACTGGTGTCATTTCGATCAACAAAGCTCAAAATGTGCCAAGAGGGCTACCTACTATTAACAGCTTGATGCGAGTTTCTTATGCTGCCCAAATAATCTTCTGAACATTCTAAAATATATACAGAGAAGAGAATTCCTTATTACAGGGTAAATACAGCCATTAAAAAATAGTAAATCATTAAATGAAAATCTACGTGTTTGTATAATCTCCAATCCAAGGGTCCTTTTTTAGGCAAGTGACAACCACAGGAGAGGACAGACAGAAAGAGAGTCCACAACCAAGTACATCAGAAGCACTGTATCTCAATTGTAATATTTTGATGATTTACATTTTTTATTCTATATACATTTTTTAAAACAGCTTCCCAGAAGAAGCCATATCTTGGCAAAATGTTGGGACAGGGCTGTAAGATATCAATAAAAAAACTTTAAATACTTTCATCTACCAAGAAGTCATGTTTTTTGAGCAGTTGTTCTTTACTTTGTTTTAGGTTCTATGACCCCATACACCAGCAGGTACGAGAGAGCAAGAAGGGCAAAAACTGCATATTTTGGGTAGGCTCTTAAAAAACTACTTTTGTTGTGCTTGCACACATAACATGTAAACAGGTAGCAGTGCTTTAAGATTAAAGGTTATAAATTATAGGCTGACTTAAGGGGAGCTACTAGCATATTAGTCTTGAGGAAATCCTTGAGGTGTTGTAATTCATGCCCATTGATCAGATCAAAGGGCACTGTCTCAGTAATAACTAGTGAGGCAGTCAGGGCTGTGAGGAACGTGACTAAGAGGTAAGGCCAATCCAGGAAGAGAGTTTGGAATAGTAGGGGTAAGCCCTAGTTTGTGAAGGACAGCATTCCTTTGATTAAGCTATTACCAAGGAGTTAATGCAGGCAAGGGAGTTCCCAACAGTGACTGACATATCCCATTTGACGTGAGAGGGATATAGCCAGGCTATGTTCAGTGGCTATAATTAACTCTGATTTAGGCCCTGGGCACACTACAGAACTGTTTCTGTAAACCATTTTTAAAACCAGTTTAGCTAAACCATTTCAGTGCAGCCACACTACTAAGTAACCATTTTTGATAATGGTTTAGTGTGGCCACACTGCTAGTGTTAAACCTGTTCTCCTTGAAACTATTTTGTGTTAAGTCCAACACACAGAACTGTGCTTGCCTGGACACACTGCAGCTAGAACTGTTTTAGTTAAACCCTTACAGCTTAAAACGTTTTTACTCCTGGCCAGACATGTGAGTAAAACCATGCTAGCTCCAAAATGTTTTTAAAAATGGTTTTAAGACTAGGTGTCTAGCAGGGTTTAAAAATACTTTTGCTAAAACATTTTAAGGGGCATGTATTTGTTTGCAAACAGTGCTTGGGGGATTTAAAATGTTTTAAGGCACTTAAACCATTTTAAGTTCCCCAGTGTGTCCAGGGCCTTAGGCTCCTGGGTACTGTGGTTGTGTTAGAGGGCACCTGAGAAGTCAGTGTGGCAGGAATATGATCAGCTGTTTAGGATTTATTGCAATCTTTGGGGTTATGTAGGGAGGTAATGGAAGCAACCAAGTGTATGATGTGGTTGGGGTGGAACGGTCGTACCAAGTGTTGACACTCGTCAGCGCTGAAGAAGCTCACTGATTGGTTCACACAGATGGGCTGTCCCTATATAAAGAACACCACCTTAGTGTGGGTGGGAAGCGGTTAGCGGCCGTGCGGCACCGCACCTGCCCTGTGTTAATGAACTCCTGGGCTACTGCTGCTGTATTCCTGGGCGGGGAGGGCAACTTCCAATTGAGCACTCATGACCGTTGTAGAGCAGGCAGTTCTCTGGTGGAATCAGGGGAAAGCTGCAGGGAAGAGAGAGAGATATAAGGAAGGTGAGTAAGGGGGGCAGGCAAGACGTAAATGTAGGTCTGTGGGAGGGACAAGCTGGGAAGAGAAGCATTTCTACACAGACATGAACTGATTGGTTGAAGCACAAAACATTTTTTAGCACAAACAGAAAAGCATTGATAGGTAGGCTTGAACTGATCATATTTATTAATTTTTGTTTTGTATTCCCCCAATTTCCATTTTAACCCCCCACCCATTAGCACAGCATTCCCATCCTTCCACTTGGTCCTATGCCTTGTCCCCCCACATCTCCAGCACTTAACTCAGTATCCCCTGATCCCACAATCTACCCCCTGTGGTGTGGTCTAGCCACAGCCAGGTAACATCTCCCACTAGTCCTGCAAATGTGGTAGGAGACACCCACAGCAGACTCAGAGTACCTGGTGGTGGAGAGTGGGGTCTAAATGTGCCATCTGTTATTGTGCCTTGCACAGGGGATTATTTCCTAGCTAGGCCCTTCCACCTCTTAGGCACACAGCAGATGAGTACCAGTGGAGCTAACATGTAGGCAGGGAGCTGCCGACACTGGGTGGTTATCCACAGCCTTAAGGCAGTCCCTCTTCCCCAATTGCAGGCAGCGCTCTGAGAGTGGGATGCTCAGCCCCCTCCACCATGGTCAATGCACAATGCCTCTGCATTGTGTTTCAGACTTCACCAACCTGGGAGAGGGAGCTGGGCCTAAGGATTGATCCTGGGTATCCCATGTAGTGGAGCAGTGCTTCACCACCCAGAACCACCAGACAAGGTGAGTTTCACATGTATTAAAAATAGGATACAGACTCAATTAGTAATATTAGCAAATTCTGTAGAAGGTGAGCAATAATTAAAAGTGTTTCTTTTGAATGAGCAATACTTGGAGGCCAAATGGAATTTGATGATATTCTTTTGTAACAACTCCCTCCTCCCAGCAGAGGAAGGAGGCTGAGTACTAGGAATACCAATGCTGAGACTGTTACTTGTGCTGCAGGCTTACAGGGGGCTAAGATTAAGCGTGAGGTGCTTTGGGCTAGAACAGATAGAAGTAGATAGAAACTAGAAAAAAAGTAAGAGAAAGGGAGCAAGAAGAGAGTAGCATTTAGGGGCTGGGGCCCTTGGACCCCAGCCAAGTACTACCAACCCAGTGGGGACTGCTGGAAGGGTGTGGGAACTATTGGGGGGGTCCCCCTTAAGGGGAGCACCCTGTTAGCCTGCCAGCCTGGAATCAATCACCGGAAGATTTGTAGGAGACCCTGGTGTTTGTGGGTGAACTCATGTGTGTTCCATCTTCAATTAAGGTAGTAGAAGGACAGAGAAAGAGAACCCTCAGAAGGCTATGAGAAGATGTGCAGTCCTAAAATAGCAGAAATCTAGTCTCTAGATGGAAGGGCCCATTAGCTTGGGCCATGCTATGCAAATGTTCTGGAGATATTTACAACTAATCACCCCTGTGTAAGTAATGTGTGAGCAGCTAAAGACCCTTAAGGCTGAGGCAGGGTATGTTGTGCAGCCCTTACTTAACACAGAAACATAGAATCTGACTACACATAAGGGCTGCATGGCCCACCCAGTCAGCCCATTTTTCCCTACCTACATTCTCACTGCAGACCTTACTTTATCTACAGCTCTTCCTCCCTTATTTAGTTTTTGTTGACCAGGAAAGAGGGGCTAAAAAATACTGCCTATTTTAAAGAGGGAGTCGGGCAAGCATTTCTAGCAACAATAAATTCAGAATTAGGATCAGCATATCCCCAATCAGCCACATGCAAAAATGAGATCTCTAAGTCACTTCATTTGAAAAGTCACAAGCCATTTTGAAACCCTAATTTCACTGCCTGTTCAAACAGACTCTGTTCAGATCCTGCACGACTGCTGTGCATGAACCAGATAGGAGATATAAACAAAAGCTGAAATGGGCCTATATGCTTGTTTCTCTATGTTCATTGACCTGAAACATTCCTGCAGGCTGTTAGCCCCCTTAGGGACAGCAGTGTGAACCTTTCTCTAGGAGAAGTAAGAGATGGGATGTTTGTTTGTACTGTTGTCCATACTAAGGACAGCAGTCCTAAGTATGGACAGCAAACTAAGGGGTCAGCAGTGTGCATGGATGAATTCTGCAGGCCGGTGAACATAAAGAAACAAGCTTGTATGCTTATAAAGTTCAGTACTTTTTTTTCGCATAACAGGTATAGCAATAGCAACAGACAACTAGAAAAGGGGAACAAAGTATTAGGTAACATAAATGGGGAACTTCATAAGCAGAACATGGGAGATAACGTTACTTTACAGGCCAGTGGTGAAGCCATAGCTGGAATACTGCTATCAGTTTAGGGTACCATAGTACAACAAGATCATTTGAGAGTGTCCAAGGAGGGTTTAAAAGCAAGTATGGGGACAAATGGAAAAACATATGTGGAGATAATATCGGGAATCAGACTGTTCAGCATACAGATTTAAAAGATAACGTAGGATGAGAATCTAAGGAAGAAGAGGAAGAGGAAGAAAAATAATTTATAGAGCAATTTTCATGCAAATTGTATCCCAAAGCATTTGACAAGCAGCAAGAGACTGGTAGTGAAGCAACTGTAAATGTGTAATGGCAGTCAAGTCACACATCAACATCTTGGGTTCTTTTTTTGTTTCTACCAGGACATCCATTGGGACAGCATCAGATATGGGCAGAAGTACCTCAGTTTAATGTCTCATCCGAAGGATGGCGCAAGACTGGAGTAATAGGAGGTTAAGTGACTTGCTCAGGGTCACACAAAAAATATTTGGTGGAGCGGGGTTTGAACTTGCAGTTTCTTGGTTCCCAATAGTGCTGTACCCATTAGACTACAATGCCTGTGAGGGAGGGGCAAAGGCTGTCACACAATTAAAAACATAATTTCATAAATGCACATGTACAAAAGGGGTCCGAATAATAACAATTTTAACACGGTTCATTATAAATCTGTTACCACAACCTGATTCATCATATAAATTTCTTCATAGCCAGTCTCCTAAATAACTTGCAGACCCTATTCACAGAGTCCTGTTAAATCCATATATGTTTTAACTAATTATGTGTACACATATTTTTCCTTTACACTTCGTGCACCTACACCATACAAATTCTTACCTATAATTTTTTTGTCTCATCTTTAGAAAATACCCTTTAGATAAATTATCACACACACACACACACACCAGCCCAAGCAAAGTGTGTTGGTCCTAAGCTGCTTCAGAAAGCCTCTTCTGGCTCCAGCACACCACGTTCCGCCTGAGCTCCCCCCTAGAGACACACACACACACACACACACACACACACACACACACACACACACGTTCTCCTCCTGGCCCCAGCACAGCATGTTGCTCCTGGGTCCCCAGCCCCTATAACACCTGCCCGTACCCTGCTTTCACCTACCTGGGAGATGGAGTCCAGCTAGCTGCAAGGAAGGTTAGTCACAAGGCTGGCAGATATTAATTGGGGTTATAAAATTCTAACCATAAACAACAGTGCTATAGGAATACAAAATCACACATGCTCCCACAATGCAAAGCATCATGGGCTGCATATGCAAATCACCACAGAATATTATGCTAGTTCAACTTTAAGCAGAAATGTTATAGGAATTACTACAGAGGCAGAAATCTCTTTCAGATTAGAGCCAAGTTTATTTAGCAATCTAAGAATTACTGTTACTTTTTTTTCTTCAGCAATGGCTCTATCAGTGACTAGAAAAATGGCTACACAGCCTGAACAGTAAAATAACACTTGCACAAAATGAGTATCTGTTTCTTTTCCCTGACAAAACATCTAGAACTTTTTGCATCACATGCTTTTCACCCCACCCCCAAGATAAACAATAAAAATGTCCCAAAGTCATTTCACATTTCTTTTAGAAGTCACAGAGTCCCTGCTACATGAATCCAAAAGGTGAAGTCCATAAGGATGATGAAGTCTTCAATGTGCTGCACTGGCCAGGGATTGGTGAGGCATCATTTTCTGAAGTCCTGTGATGAGTCCGCTGTACCCTTGGTCCTCTGGCTCTGTTCTGCTGCACCTGTGGTCTTCTCCAGTTCTCCATTGAGCAGGTGAACCTCCCTACAAACTTTTAACTATAAAATAACAGACTTTCTGAAGTGTCTTGGTGGTTAACTGAAAAAATAAATGGACTTTCTCTCACTCCTCCTTTGGTTGGCCTGTCAAGATCCAGCAGCTCTGTCAAGAATTTAATCTGACTAACTACCTTTTTCTACTTTGGCAGTGATAGCCCCCTATCTAACTATCATGTCACTTTCAACTTTCTCTACTTTTTATCTTCTTTCTTCAGGTAGGAGTTGCCTGTGGCAGAGCCCTCCCACAGCACTCCCGTCAGCTTTGTGAGGAGGAGAGAAAAAGCCCCCGAGCTACTTCTTCTCAGACCTTTAGCCCACCCTACTTGACACCCGATTGGTGCTTTTAGTTACCAAGGCCTCTGGCAGCCAATTAGGTGAGAGCTCGAGCTCCCCTAGAGGCTGGAACGTCTCAAGCTGGGTCCTCCCGACTGCTGTATTTCCCCCTTTTGAAGCCCCTCATTTACCCCCTTCTTGAGGTAACACAGTTAAACTATGGTGTGGGTAGACAGGGCTGGCGATTCCCCAGCTACCCCACCTCACACTTTTTCAGATTAATAATTTGTTTAACTGTCAGGAGCTGCCAAAGCTAGCGCCCCCCTTCAACTTCTATTTACTCTCTAGCTGATTCTGCCTCCTGATGCTGATGTCAGGACATCCTAGTGACGTCCGCAGCAGCCAACATGCTCCACAATAACACGGCCTGCCTGATGCTACCTGGGGGACTGCTTGCGTTGCTCCACCAAGTAGCCACTTTATTTATTTATTTATTTATTCATGTATGCCCCTCTGGGCTTTGCTGCTGGCTGCTGAATGTGGGCTCTTCCTAGCCCGAATGCTCTCCTTGCTTGCTGCTCTCGTTTCTGTCCCCTTCCCCAGTTCATAGTTACAGCCCCTCGGAGCTCATCTGAAGTCATGGTATGGCTCCTCAATTATTTCTCCCCTTGGAGAGCACTTCCATTCCTTGCCTGCCTTTCCTGCAGGATTTATTTTATATTTTAAAAATTAGCCAACCGGCTATTCATTAGCAGCTGTGCGGCTTCCACCATGCAGCACCCGCCGCTCTTGCTGCTCTGCCTCCTTGCTCCTCTCTGAACTCACCCCCCCAGGCTTCTACATTTGCTGCAGTGCGGCATTACTCACTGGCGACTCCTGCTGCCTGGCGCACAATCCAGGACCTCCCCGGCACTGACTAACGCCACAGTGAGGCTTCACTTAACAGCAGTTCCTTGCTGATCTGTCCCCTTTCAGCCCCTGGCTGCCTTCTTAAGCCCCATAGGGCATAAATAATTGAAAATTTTGCCACCAGAGCGGCAGTCAGGAAGGTGGGGGGGGTGCTTCCTTTCCATGCCTCCTCCATCTCCCGCTGGCTCCATTCTGCCCCTCTGTCTCCCACCTGTGCTGAGCAGGCCACAGCCTAAGCTCTGTGTAGGCTGGGAGTTTTGAGCACCCGTAGACACTCTCTCCTAAGTGCGGTCATGTTAGCAGATGGCTGCATAGCAGCCCAATTTCCTCTCTTGCCACTGCCACTGCTACCACTCAACAGCTGCCCACACTACACTTAAAAGGCTAAGGGAGCTCCCACTAGACACCAAGGAAAAACGTTAATTTATTTTAAACAAAACACTGGCTTTGGCATCTGGGTAGTAGCCCACTAGTCAACTAAGCTACCATTTACATTGTGGTCTCCTCAGGGCATTTTCTAGCCCACAAGACCATCAATGCTACTTTTTCCAGCAGCAGGGCCCACTAAACCTCCCAGAGCCTCCACTAGCCCACCTGGGGAGAAGGTTGTTTTTTGACTGAGTCCCCTTCCCCAAACCTCATTCCATTGTCCTCTATTTCTTCTCTTTTACATCCTTTTCCTCCTTAACTAACCTATTTTCTCTTTATATTTTTGCAGGATTGTCAGGACGAGGGCCCCTGCCATACCAGATAAGTATACTTTTATGTCTGTCCTGTCCTTTCCACCCTGTTTGTCTCCCTCAGAGCTGCAGATTCTTTGTGACCCCTTTTCTATCTTTTATTTTACAGGTACAATGTACGTCACCCCTTCGGACTCCTACCTTTTGCTCCCTAGGGCAGGTAAGTCCCTCTATGTTACCTGTATTTTGGTGGGTTGACTGTAATGGGGTGGCTGCAGCCGTTACATCCCACTGCACAAAAACAACAGCCTTCCCAGGCCCAGCACAGCATATTGCACCCAAGGCACCCACCCACGCAACACATACACACACACACACACGTCACCCTCACATCCCCAGCACAGCAAATTTCTCCAGGCTGCTCCCCAAAACACACACTAAGTGTAACTTCGAGTCCATCTACTTTACGATCAGTGGTCGAATGATAAACATTGATGCACCTCACTAAGGTGCTCAGCAAAACCAGATCTGGATATGTACCACCACATTCTGTGTTATTTTATAATGTGAAATGGATATTCTGTATGCTATGTTTGAAAACTAATAAACATTTTACTATAAAAAAAATGTAACTTCAATTAATAACAGCACATGATACCAGCTGCTTGGCAAAATCTTTGGATAGGAGGCTAAAATTACTTATTTATTGAATTTTGTTTACCCAGTAAGCCCACTGGGTCTAGAAGTCCCTTTTTCAGGGGCGACCGGGAGGAGGGGGGGATACAGATGGTAAGCAACTGAAATTGAACAAGATTAAGCTGTTGGTGGTATTTTTAGTAAATGGGAGAAATTTGGCCAGGACACCGAGGAAATTCCCCTACTCTCCAGTGGGGGAACCTCTGTCCAAGATGGCAGACGCATCCTTGCCTGCTGTGGAGGAAGCTATGGAGGTGGGAGACATGGTCTCGGCTGCTACCGCTGCATTGTTGGAGACCCCGAGTGCAGTCAAGAATATTATGATGGATACTGCTGGTACTCATGATTCAGACCTGCATTTGCAGGAAGCTGTGCTTGAACCTCTGCTGACCCCCTGTGCTATGGAATCTCAGTCTACTCTGTCTGCTTTTGGAGTTGAGGAGGATCTTCCTTCCCCTGATCCTGATACTGTTCTACCTGAAGAAAAAGAGATCCAAGAATGTTTGGGTCTGGCTGAACGCTGTTTTGCAATTACTAAAATGCAACTACACCGTGAACTGCGATGGCTGTGCGAAGACAACTCTAGTTTACATTCTAATCCTTCTCCTAATGTGTCTGGCTGTTCTTTGGGATGGAACTTGGAGACACCCTTGTCTACTACTGAACCAGCCTGTCGGGAACATCCTGTTGTGTCATCTGCTACTTTGTTGCCTCCTGCTTTCCTGCCAACTGATGTAAGTACTAATTCAGCTACTACTCCTACGTTATTGTCTCCCTCTTCAACTGTCCCGCTGGTTGCAGATCCACTCATTGCACCTACCTGGACTGTAGAAACTGCTTTATGAGGTGCAGGCTGGGTGCAGGAGCCCGTTGCTGGGCAGTGGATCTTGGGTCCTTCTCCTATTCGGCCTCCCAACCCCGAGGACTTTCCAGAGTTGCAATGTGAACCTAGCAAGTCTGTGGCTTCTTCTGACCCCTTGTGTCTACTGACAGAACTGGAGCTTACACAGAACCCTGTTTTGGGAATTCTGACGGGTTCTTCTCCTCAAGCACCCTCTCCTACTGTGTCTCTGGGAACGTCGGCCTCTGGTTCTTTGATGCAACCCCCAAAACAGGATGGACCGGGTCATTCTTTTTCTTCTTTGTTCAAATTTCCAGTTCTTGCTGCAAAGAGACATAACACTGTACGGCTTTCATATGTGGGTGGTTTACCTAAGCCTCCGGATCATGTGTATGTAGCACGTACACTCCTTAAGGATTCTTTGAAATTTTTTCCCCATGAGATATATGCTACGATTCACATCTCGGGTGAATCTACTTTTGATATCACTTTTCAAATGTCTCATGGCTTGGAGCGTTTTTGGTCCAAATACCATACTTTGAAGACTACTGCCTTGTGGACCCCATTTCAGGCCATTACCCTTACCAAACCAGCTTACAAAACTATAACTGTTTTGTTTCGGAATGAGGGTGTTGATGTTTCTGATGTTCTTTAATGGCTAAAACAACGCTGTACTGTTCTGGGACAGCCTGAGGCTATTTTGGACGCAGAAAATATTTGGACTGGGGGATGGAAGGTCAAAGTTTTGTTGAATACTACTGACTCCAGTTCTGTACATTTGCCTAACTCTTTTTTCATAGGTCGTGATAGGGGGGTCCTGTTTTACCCAGGCCAGCTGAAGGCTTGTTACTCCTGTCACCTCAGTAATGTGTGTGATAAAGTAAAGTGTAATGCCTGTGGTGAGTTGGGTCATGTGGGGACTCACTGTCTGAATGAATGTAAATGCAACCTCTGTGAAGAGGTGGGGCATACGTTTCAGAATTGTCAGTGGGCTGTCCATAATCAGGACTTTCATGATGGTGGGGTGGATCAGCGCTTTATTATTACTCAGGTACAGAAGGCTCGTATACATGCTAATTCTGTTGTACCATCTCCTGTAGTCCCCCAGCCTATGCCACATGTCTCTGCTTCTGTTGTTGTCCCGGGTGTAGTGCCTCCGGTGGTTTCTCTTCATGAAATCCCCTTGGTTATGGCCTTGTCTACCCCTGCACCTGATCAGTCCTTCCTGCCTGTCCCTGATGCCATTCCGGGTCCTAGCACCATGCCACCCCCTAGGGAACCCACTTGTGTTGCTCGTCGGAGGTCGACGAGGAGTAATCCTCGGGTGATGTCCTCCCCTCCTATAGCCCTGGAGCCCTCCCCTGTACCTCTGTCTAATTCGTATGAGCTCTTACAATCTACCTCAGACGATGCTGGAGGTGAGTCTGACTCTTCCTCCATTGCTTCTTCTCACCCTGATGGTACAACTGACTCTGAATTACAACTTGGTACTGGCCTCTCTCAGAAATGGAAAGCTAGAGTGAAACTTAAAGGGAAAAAGGTAGTAGGGAAAAGGAAATCGTGATGTGCTTATCTGCTCTATTCTTTTTCAATGTCTCATTTTGTTTGCTCCACTGTCAGTGTTAATAGTGTGAAACGCATGGTGAAAAGACAATTCGTTTTTTCCTTTTTGCGGCTTTTGCCTTTGGGGATTTTTCTGTTGCAGGACACCAGATTTCACACAACACATGAGATCCGTCAAGCACAGAAGGACTGGTTATTAGGCCCCTCCTTTTGGTCTATAGGCCAGGACTCCTGTTCAGGACTGGGGATTTAGGTAAATGTTCCTGGGTTTCGCTTGCTTAAATTGTTTGATGTGGCCCCTGGTAGAGTGCTTATTTTGGACTTTGTACTTGGGTCCTGTCCCTATCGGGTGCTTGACATTTATGCGCCTCAGACTAAGGCAGCATATATAGCTTTATTTTCCTTAGTCTGCCCTTACTTGCACACTTCTTTTCAAGTTTTATTTTCTGGAGATTTTAATTCTGGTAAGAGCCTTAATGATAAGAGTTGTTTTGCTACTACTAAGAAGCTGTTCTGTGATTCTCATGAATTGGTGAACATGGTTCGAACTGCTCATTTACGTGATGCCTATCTATCCTTTACCAAACAACACACTCCTACGTTCCAAAAAGGTAAAAGGCCACCCAGATTGATTTTGTTTTCCTATCTTGCACTTTATCTGTTATTTCTGCCTTGGTACAACCTGTTGCATTTTCAGACCATAAGCTGCTTTCTGTTGGGGTTGGACTTACTGTACCTTTACGTAAGGGACCAGGACTTTGGAAATTCAACACTTCCTTATTACATGTCCCGATATTTATGCAATCTTTGCTATCCTTTCTTCAAGCCGGTAAATCTGTTTTTATCTGTTATGAGGACCCCATTCAGTGGTGGGCTGATACGAAGCATAATTTATTTATTTTTCTGAAAAATTATAGTCGCCGGAAATACAGAAGGGAATATTTGGACTATTTACAGAAGAGGGTACACTTTCAATCGCTGTTGACAATAGCACATACGATGGGGCAAGACCTTTCCCAACAATTACATTTAATACAGGAAGATACAGTATGTTGAATTTCCAATCTCGGCAATCCCACCAACTCTACCATCAGCATAAATTTGGCACTACGGGAAAGCGTAATATTGTTTGCCCTTTTGAGTCTAATTCTCACTTGATTGCACAGAAAACTATGTCATGCCTAGCAAATTTTACAGGTGCTTTATGTACCTCCCAGTCTGATATTAGTAGGATTGTGGCAGAGTACACGTCTACCCTTTTTTCTCCTCTCCCGGCCGTTGCTGGTGACCCAGCTTCCTTTTATTGTAACCTTGATATCTCAGCCCCTTCACAGATGAGTCTGGACCAGGCGTGTTCACCCATTTTGGAACAGGACCTTAAAATGGCTATTGGTTCTTTACCTTTGCATAAGACCCCGGGTCCGGATGGTCTCCCTGCTGCCTTATATAAGGTGCTGGGAGACCACTTGGTTCCAGAACTTACATCAGTGTTTAATTCTCTTTTGACTACTGAATTAATTCCCTTGGATTTTGTGAAGGGTACCTTGATTTATATGTACAAGCAGAAGGGGTATGCTCATTTTCTTAAGAATTGGCGTCCTTTATGTATGTTAAATACAGATTTTAAGTTGTTGATGAAAATCATAGTGAAACGTCTGTTGGTGATTGCGGAGGTGGTTCTTCATCCTGAGCAATCTTGTTCAGTGCCCAATAGGAGAGTATCTGACCATTTGATTCTCCTTTGAGAGTAGTTCTCTCATGGTTATGCCAATGTGGTTACAGGATTTGTTGTTTCAGTAGACCAGCAGGCGGCTTTTGACTCTGTTAGTCATGATTTTTTATGGAAGGCACTTCGCTTTTTGCATATACCTGCTGAAATTATTCACTGGATTCGTGCTTTTTATAGGACGGCTACTGTTGTGCCAGTAGTGAATGGTTGGGTGGGCCCGATGATACCTATTAAGAGAGGGGTATGTCAGGGCTGTCCTCTGAGCCCCCTATTGTATGTGTTTTTTTTTTATGTTTTGCTATGACGCTTGAATGCTCATCCTCCGATTCGAGCTAAATCTAGTCCTGCCCTGATGTCGCCTTATACGGCTATTGCATATGCTGATGACGTCTGCTTTCTTGTAGCAGATGAGCATTCTGTTGTTGTTTCTCTTGAGGTGTGTTCCGAATTTGGAGACTTTTCGGGCGCAGTTTTAAATTTTGATAAAAGTTTGGGTATGAGGCTGGGTTCTTCTTCAGTTCCACTAGACCGAATTGGTCCTTTGCGTTTTGTTATGGGTCCTGTTCGCATTTTGGGTATTTTATTTGGGACTCCGGATTCTGATTATTTAAACTGGGATGCTAAATTGCAATAGGGTAAAACTAAGGTGGCCCATTGGAATAGGGGGCAGATTGGGAAAAAGAAACATGTTGTTTTGATTAAATCTTATTTGTTTCCGACTTTTCTCTGTTTGCACTATGTATTTCCTATCCCTAAATGACTGGAAACTGTGGTTTTCAGCCTGTTTTTTCAGGCTCTTTGGGGATGCAGGTTAAACCCCATTAAGAGGAATGTCACTTATCTGCCTATCACTGAGGGTGGTGTTCATATGATTAATCCCCTGTTGTTTTTTACAAGTATTTGTTTTACTGCAAATTTCAGACCTTTGTTGATTAATACCCAGAGAGGCTGGGAACCGTGGTTCTATGACTCCTGTAGATTATGGTTTCATCAGTGGGAATGCAATTCATTAACGGTGCTTCGACATTCTGACGGCATACCAATTTATATTAAATACATGTTTTTTACATCTGAAACAATGGAAGGTAACTGCACAGATGTTATTGACTCATTCTCATAAATTTTTATATAGTAGTTTACTCTCGACTGTTTGTGCTGTACAGGTGCCTTTCGATAAATGCCCTGGCCAGTATCTTTCTTCCCTCTTTTTTCTTTTAAGCTGTAAGAGAGTGCCTGCACACATGTGGGATTTCCGCTGGCTATCGTGCCACGAACGTATTAATGTAAAAGCAAATCAAAAACATAAGCAGTCACAAGAACGATTTTGTTCCAGACCAGTATGCATTGCTGAGCTTGAAACAATTTCCCACTTATTTTTTGATTGTTCTTTTATTTGAAATTGGTGGTCCTTTTTGGCCAAGGTTTGGGCTATTCCTTTGTTTCAGACGGTAACTTACTGAAATACTATGTTTGGTTCCTTTTCCCCCCAGTGGACTGTTTGGCATAAGGATACCCTGAACCTTGTTTTTTTTAGTTATAAAATGGAATATCTGGATGGCACGCTGTCTGTTTACTTTGCAGCAGAAAGACTGTTCCTATTCAGAGCTTGAGCATAAAATTGTACAGGGCCTATGACACATTTATGATTCTGAATGTACTTTTTTAACTGAGGCGGCACTTCTGGAACTCTGGAAGGCTCTTCCTTGGATCACAAATTCAGATTCTGCAGTTACTTGATTTGTTACAGGATTGTTTGCTTGTATATATTTTCTTTTTCTAGTTCATTTTGTTAAGCAATTTTTGTATTTTTTGTGTCATTTGCTGCTGTAGGATTTTGTATTTCAATAAAATGTTCCCCACCTCTTTTTCGATAAGTGCCATGGGATCTTTAGCATCCACCTGAACTACCAGCAATCCAGGCAGATGGGACCTTGGTTTAACATCTCATCTGAAAGATGGCACCTCAGAAGTGCAACACCCCCCTCATGCTGCACTACAGTGTCAATATTGGGATATTAACCCAAGTGCCAGATGTGGGAACTGAACCCACAACCCTCTGATCTCCCGGCCTCAGAGGCGAGTGTGCTACCTACTGAGCCACTGACACTGCAATAAATAAATATGTAATAGTGATACAGCTCAGCCCATCCCCCTGGCCAAAAGACAAAGCTGTTCTCTCTCCAACGGACCCTCAGAGCAGCTATAGCTCCACAATGTTAACCTTTCAGAAGACTGAAGCAATCCTTCTTCTGTTTCTGAATCAATGTAGTTCTGAGCCCACAGACCATAATGAAATGGGGAATGGAACAGGAACAGAACCTGAAATAAGCAGGTAGGAAAACAAGATCAAACAATGCCAAACGTTCGCCACTAGTATTGCTTTTGTGGGACGGCCTGGTAATGTACAGAGCTGAGGTGCTGGCACCTTACCTTCTACCACGGCAATGACCCAGGGTCAGGAGCGACCTCGGGTGTTGGCAGGTCAGCTGGGGGGAGGAGAATCGAGCATCCCATGGACTGCTCTCCTCCTCCTCCTCCTCCAGGGAGGATGTAAGGGGATGACCACTGAGGTACTGGCTCTTGGTGGTGGCCAGGAGCTAGTGCAGGCTTGGGGGTCACAGTGTGGGTCAGCGCAGGCCGACATCGGATGTGCAGTGCTCGGAAGCATGCATGGCAGCATCCCTGACATCATCGCATGCCCATACTGTGGAGAGGTAATGTGATCAAACAAATCCTCCAGCATGCACATGAAGGCTGGTCCCGATGGTGCCACAGTGGATGCACTTAAGTCAGCTCCCCCCAAGCCTGGCATCCAGGTCTTCTGCAGCATGCGGAGTAAGTACCCGCTGTCAAGCGGCCTGGGGAAGGTAGGGCATGGGGATTAGAGCTCTGACTGCGTATGGTGCAGGGGCTGAGGAGACAGGGCTGGACAGGGGGAACCACAGGCAAAAAAAAAAAAAAAACAGCCGAGGAGGTAATATAAAGAAATAAAGCAAAAACATTTTTTTAAAGGTATTGCTTTTGCATAATTTTTTCCCATTTTTACCCCAAATTTTTAACATAATCTTTTTATGACCACTCCTTCTGAGCATGACAGGTGTGATTTATAAAACAATGGCTGAAACATCATTTTGTACCATAAGTGTTAAAACACATTTTGGATAGGATATGATAAATGACAGCTGTCACATTCATGAGGTGCTGTCAAAAATGGCTGTGTTGATAAGTTGGGGTCAAAATATTGAAAACTACCACAGTTACAACCATGCATTGAATAATTGCAACATGGACTCATAACATTGTTGTTTTTTTATATTTTTACCCCACATTTTCAACATAGCCTTCTTATGACCCCACATAGCTTTCTTATGAGCCCACCTCATGAACAACGGTGGAAAACATTTTCAAATCCTGCCAAAAGGTGATTTTGCACCACCATAACTGTGAAAATATATTTTGGCCAGGATCTGAAAAATGACAGCTGTCACATTCATGAGGTGCTGTAAAAAAATGGCTATGTTGAAAATTTGGGCTCATAATATTGAAAATTACCTCCGTTCACAAATTTCAACATAGGCTCATTACTTTGTTTTTTATATTTTTATGCTAAATTTTCAGCATAGCCTTCTTATGACCCCGCCTCATGAACAAGGGTGGAGAAAATTTTCAACTCCTGCCCAAAAGGTGATTTTATGCAGTGATCATGAAATCAACTTTCAGGACAGATGTGTCTAATTTTGCTGTAACTGTTCATGAGGTGGGGTCCCAAAAAAGGCATGTTGAAAATGTGGGGCAAATTTTTTTTAAAATGGCCAAGTTATGGCACTAAGTTCAAAACCCCATTGAAGTACATTGAACCGCATACCTGATTTCATCAGTTTGTGGTCCAAGGTTGAAGAGTGAAGATGTGTCTGCAGTCTAGAGATGATTACGGTGTTGGACACCCAGTGGGTAAGTAAGGGCTTTGGGGTTATAGGGGTAGCACATGCTGAGTGGGAGGATAGGGTGCAAGGACTAAAGGCACAATAGACATTGATGGATGGTTTTCTTTTTTATAGGGTTTGAAAGAAAAAAAATGGTGAGGGATGGTTTTCCATAGTTTAGGTACATTCCGACACTGGGATTGGACTCTTCAATGTTGGGCTTGTTGGGGAACAGGGTGGGCAACCGGGAAGGGAGGGGGTTCAAGAGAATTGGTTCCGGGGTGGGCACCCAGGACTGCCTACATTAAAAAAAATGTATATTTATAAAAATGGGAAGGGCGGGTGGACAGGTGAATGACCTGGAGGGGACATGGAGAAAGAAGCCGTAGCAGAGGAGGGCATCCCATTCCACTTACATTTTTTAAAAGAAACATTTATAAAGATAAGAAGAGCAGGTGGGCAGGTGAGTTACCAGGAGGGGAGGAGGAGGAGAAAGAAGCAATATTTGGGCAGCGTGGTTATTTTAGCAGATCAGTTCAGGGGACACAAGGAATAATGACTGTGATATGGGTCGGGGGACAGAAGGAATGATGCTGGTGATATGAAGACTTTTTTTTCATATAACTTTTTACCTGTCAGGGCTGCAGGCAGGCAAACTGTGGCCCTTCCTCAGAGGATCTCAATCCACCCTGTTCTGAGGGCTTCATTAAGCGTGCTCCAGTGCTCCATTTTCCATTTTCTCCCTCTTTATCCAGGGACCCCAGAACATGGCCCGCATGCATGTGGAGGCATGCATGTGCTCTGTGGCTGCAGTGATAGCACCTTCCTCCCACCCAGCCTAATGCCTGGCTCCCTTTGTGGCTTGGTGCTGTCACTGAGCCTCCACCTGGTGGCAGCCAACAGCCGAGGAAGCCTATGTCCCTCCCTGGGAGAGGAGAACTGCCTTGCAGCCACTCAATCCAACTCCTCACCCGCACCCCCTGGATGACACCCGGTGACTCAGGCTCATTCCTGAACCTGAGTCACCAGCATTGGAGGAGGTAAGGTGTCCAGTACGTTAGCCCTCCATGCTACTGGGTCGTTGTGATATGAAGACTTATATTCTTTATGGTATCCTTGGCTCTCCCATCCAGTTCAGTACTTGTGTTTTTTTTATTTGAAGAAAGGGAAGAGTTACAGTTTGAAATATTGAATGATTGCATTACCACTGACTCAACTCAACGGCTGTCAGGCTTCTGATGTTCAAAGCCAATCAGCTGCTTGCTGACCACCTTCATGCAAATTAAAGGACTGAAGCCTTCTCTGATTGGAGCAGTTTGGTCCTTTGAAGTACACGAAGTTTCCGTCCAGCAAACAGTGAGCATCATCATGACCACAGTGTGTGGTCATTGGTCTAGACTGCCGAGACCCTTCCAATGTGATCTGCAATGGGCTTTGCAGTGACACAACTTTCAAAAGCCACTGTCTTGTAGCAAGATGTTTGCTGCGTAAGCAATAATACCTGACAGGGTAGGTGGTATTGGGCTATACCGGATCACCCAGGGGCATAATGAGGCCTGACGCTGCAGGTGGAGGGCCTTATAGCCCCTGGAAGGTCCAATACTAGTCCACACTGGATGGCATCCTGCAGCTTAGAAAATGGGCACTAAAAAAAAAAAAAAAAGTATAACAATGATTCTTAACAAACTACTGATTTCAAATAAGTTTTGTAATAAAATAGTTCCTCTGCCTGCATATGATGCATTTTTAATGTATTTATTTTATTTATTTATTAGCTATGGACTTCACTTGCTTTGATTTCAGCATCCAGCCAGGCTACTCCAGGTCTGTACAGTGCAAATCGCCTCAGCCCCTTCTCTCTCTCTCCTGTCGCAATCATCAACACAAACGATCCGCTGTAAATTTAACTTTCTGTGCCCGTTTCTTTTTAGCAGCTTCACATCTCGATCACCACTCCAACACACACACATATCCTTCTCCATTGAGCCCACAAAGTTGCGCTAAATATTTATTTTTAAAAAAAGCCCTTTCCTTATCATTTTGTGCTTGTCCTCTTTGGAAATGTGTTACGGTCTCCATTTTTTGTATAGCTGTTGGGGACATATGTGTTTCCTTTAGTTTATTTTCACTGTTCATACTAGCCCCTGTAACTAGCCTGGGGGTCTCCATTTTCTGGTTGTTGAAATCTCATTGTCCCTGAGAACTGTATTAGCATATGAGAACTTGATGCCACAGCACCCATTTACACCATGTATCTCTATGCTGAAATTACACATTACCGGAAAAAAAACTTTCTAGAAACACACAGACTGAATGCAATTTAAAGGGGAAAAAAAACCTGCATTACACCTAAGATAGTTTGTAACCCAAACTGAAGGTAAATATGGTATTTGTATTTCACACCGTCCTGCAACTTGTTTTGTTGAACTGTAATTAAGGAGACAGGCATACTGCGGTGCCTAAATGGTGCCAACACATCATGTTCTTGTATGCTAATTCACCTCTCAGGCACAATGAGATTTCAACAACCATAACATGGAGACTCCCAGAATAGGTACAGGGACTAGTATGAACAGTGAAAATAAATTAAGGTGAATACATATATCCCCAGCAGCTACACGACAATAGCTGTCTGTTGACATGGAAACAAATAACATTTACAAGATATAATGGTGTACTACTTTAATGCTTTAGCAGGAAAAAGAATGATTTCAATAGTATGGGACTGGAACTAGATGAAATCATTACTCTAGCTACATTTTTCCTGAAATTTTACAATGGCTATAACCAACTAGTTCAAGATGACCATAGTAAAATTCTGTCTATATTTGTTTGGAATCAGATGTGTAATGAAAATGCAGGAAATTTGCAAAACAAGTTAATAGAAACACTACAATTACTACTTAAAATTCCAGTCCCAAAACCCAAAATTAAAAGGGTTTTCAGATGGGTAAAAGATAGACAAATTACAGTATGGTTTGAAGATACTGAATTATATGGAAAAGTGATGTTAACATTTACAGAATTAGACCATCTGAGGATTTTTGCATATTTATTTATATTTTACAGTAGCAGAATTACAACCCTTTAAGTCAAAGACTCATTTACAAAGGCTCATCGTCATACACAGATTAGGACAGGGCAGGGGAAACATACAGTGAGTGGAAGACAGACAGCAGTGCAGGAACAGCAGCAGGGCAATAATATTTACAATAATAATTTGTACAAATTAAATACAGGTGGAGTGGGCCATATCAGTGAGAGAAGGCCCCTTCTTGCAGGAGACTGGCCTATACATGGTGGTAGCTAAGCAAGAAGGGCATGATCATAGGGTATATAAACTTTGTAGATATTACATTCGGTAGAGGTAGACAGTAGGAGTGCGGTGCAGAAGCTCAAACACTAGCATGTACAGGCCTATACATGATTGTGGGCAGCAACACGTATGATATGCACACTGATATATAAACAGGGTGGGTGGGGTGGGTCAGGTGGTAGTATGAGGACCAGTAGTGGAGCAATTATATGCAGTTGCAGTGACAGGAACTGAGAAGGTGGCTACACAGTATGAAGTATGTATGAAGAATCTATACAAGAAAATGTCATGGAGGGTAACTTGGAGACCAGATCGACTTCTCCACAATGTAGAGATATATGGTTGAGAAAACAAATAGATTTAAGATACTCTGTGAAACAGGGGAAGCAAACTGACATGAGGGCTCAAATAGGGGAAGCAGGCCACAGCTGGTAATGACAATACATAGATTTAGACATAAATAATAGAACAGAGCGCTCCCATTGCCCCACAGAAGTGACATTCCAAAAGTGGCATAACCAATACACAGTTAATAAGGTTATGCCCCCATCAGAATCAACAATAAAAATGTATAGGGTGGGATAGAACATACAGTGAAGAATTTTTGGAGAAAGTAGAAGATACTGGTTTAATAGATCAGATGATATTGGCAAGGGAGGAACCAGAAGATACTAAAATAATATCTAATTTTGAAAACATAAACAGGCAAATTGCTAATTTTATATCCAAGGAAGTGGACATTAATGGGAAAAAAAGAACTATCTGGTTTACTAGGTAGTGTAGAATAGCTCAAACAGAATTAAACAGACAATAGGAAGGTTAGAGCTAATCCCAGTATATCTAATAAAAAATACTGAATAAGTTAAAGAAAATATATAACATAATAATTGGTAAAATTAGAGAAGAATACTGACAATGACTTTGCAAAGAGTTGGAAGAAGCAGTACTAGATAAAGACAATAAAAAAATTTGGAATCTGGAAGCAAAAGAGACTGGAAAATATCTTAAAGATCCAGAGACATGTATTGAACCAGATACATGGGTTAAGCACTATCAAGAGTTATTTTACAAACCAGATTTATGCACTAGAATGGAAATATGAAAATATGATATGGACTCCATTACAGGAAGATGTTTCATTGGAAGAGATTAGCATGGTAATATCTACTCTCACACGCTATAAAGCACCAGGTCTGATGGGGTACCAATTTATGTCATTAATGAGACAAATGGAAGTATGGATCCTTCATCTGTATAAATTATTTAGATACATCAGCCAAACTTGTCAGATACCAAAATCATGGAAGAAAAATATAATAGTTCCCATATTCAAAAAAATGAGATAAAAGCAACCCCAGCTGTTATCGCCCAATAAGTTCAATTTATTGTACCCAGAAAATCTACTCTAAAATTATTAATAATAGAGTAAGTAAATGGGTAGAAGAGAAAAATATCCTGAATGAAGCACAAGTGGGATTCTGAGCCCAATATTCTACAACTTGATCAGTGTTTTGTCCTTATACTTCTGATATACAAGTATAAACTAGTTAAAAAACAAAAGCTTTACTGTATATTTGTTGATTTAAAGGCAGCTTTTGATAGCATTAATAGGCCATTATTATGGGAAGCTTTGGAGACAATTGGAATGGATAAACCCCTTACAAATATAATAACAGTGCTATACCTGGACAATACTACTCAGGTAAGGTATGATATTAGGGGTAGTAAGAGTAAAAAAATGCTACTAGTAAAGGGGGTTAAGCAAGGTTGTACCCTGTCACCACTTCTCTTCGATCTTTATTTGAATAATTTACTTAAAACATTATATGATCCACAATTTCACATACCCAGGATTGGAGATTGTAAACACCCATATTTGGATTATGCTGATGATATTGTGCTGCTATCTTCAAGTTATATTGAAATAAAAAGAATGCTATATAAATTTCATTTGGAATGTGTCAGGGCAGACCTAATGATACAGTAAATCTCGAAAAGACTAAGATAATGGTATTTGGGGGTAACAACAAGATATATAAGTACAGTATAAACACTCACAAGTTAGAAGTGGTTAAAAGTTTTTTGTTACCTTAGTATCACAATAGCTGATAACTTAAAATGGAATAAACATTTAAAAGAACTAGAGATGAAAACCAAAAAATTCCTTCCAGTTATGTCTAGCTTTTCATACAGGTTCGGTGATAACTCAGTAAGGGGCTGTAAAAATATAATTAATGCCAAAATTAAAAGTCAGATATAATATGGAGCTGAAATATGAGGTCGGCAATATGCATTTAGTATGGAAAAACTTTTGAATTTATATTATAAAAAGTTATTAGGACTTCCTTTGGGAGCACCATCAGCATTAGTGCGAGCCAAATTGGGTCAATTACCATTAAAGTGCTTAATTTATTTATTTATATATTTATTTTTTTATTTTATTTGATATGTCAGTTTACAACCTTTGAGCCAGAGGCTCATTTCCAAAGGTACCTCATCACATGTAAGACAGAAAGTAATACAGACAGGGTATAACAACAGTTACATAGAGCATGTGCTACAGACATTTGTCACAGACATTATTTACAGTATTTACAGTAAGTACAGACTTTATTTACAATATTTGGATGATTATAATTACATCATCACAGCAGAGAGACATTATTAGCTTGAGAAAGCATCCAAACAGAGTAGTCAGTCCTATTCATGGGTTTGGTAACTCTTGACGTAGGTTGCAATCCATAATGGACTTTGTCAGACAATTAGAATCAGAGAGGGTGAGAGAGTGAAATGTTAGTTGCAGTTACAGAAGCGGATATTGAAGAGGTGGTTGCGAAGAGTGGTTTTGAAGTGGGCAATCTTGGGTGCACTAGTGATGGTGTTTGGGGTGCATTAAACCATGTGGGGGCCCTGGAGTGGAAAGATCTCTGGGCAAAGGAGGTTTTTACCCTGGGCACAACCAGGGTTGCTTTCTCTGAGTTGCGGGTGGAGATAGTGGGGGTGGCTGGATGAAGAGAGGCGGAGACCCCAGGGGGATCAGGGGGAGAGAGTCCAAGCAGCATTTTCTTGGACAGTATGCAGGTCTGGTAGCGGAGCCTTTCGTAGAGGTTGAGAAGTTTGGCAGAGGTACAGAGGGAGCAGATGTGAGTGAGCCTCGGTGTGCCAGTTAGGAGCATGCAGGCCTTGTTTAGGCAGACCTGGATTTTCTGGAGTGCAGAGTTATCTGCTGCCCCATATACAGGGAGCCCATAGTCCACTAGGGACAGTATTGATGAGGTGATGGCCAGCCTAAGGGCGTGGGGGGGAGAGGCAGTTCCTGTGTCAGTAAAGGAGTCCAATCCGGGTGTTTGTTGTGGCAGCAAGGGTGTTTATGTGGTCATGGAAAGTAAGGGCCAAGTCAAGGGTAAGTCCAAGATATTTGTAGTTGGATACCTGTTCAAGGGGGTGCTGGGTGCTGGGGAGGATGCGGAGAGGTGCACTTTTTGCTTTGTTTTGGTGGTGAGAGAAAATCATTGATTTAGTCTTTTTTAGGTTTATGACCAGTCTACAGTCCTTAAACCATGTTTTGGCCTGGGAGAAGGTATGTTGGAGGGAGTCCTGAAGGGGCGTAGGTTTATGATGTGAAGCAAAGAGCACTGCATCATCTGCGTATAGTAAGATTTTTGTGGAGCAGGCCTTTGTTAAGGAGTTTAGGTAGAGGGAGAAAAGAAGTGGCCCCAGAATAGAGCCCTGGGGCACCCTGAAGTGGACAGGTAGTGTGTCGGAAAGGGTTCTGTTAATTTTGACACATTGGGACCGGGCAGAAAGGTAACTGGAACACCAGGCTAGGGGGTCTGTGGAGAAACCAAGCTGGTGGAGAGAGTCGAGAAGGAGAGGGTGGCAGACCATGTTGAAGGCCTTGGATAGGTCTATGAACACAGCTCTTGCAATGTTACCAGCATCTTGGGAGGAGTGCAGGAAGTTGATGAATTCTAGGAGGGCTGTGGTGGTGCTATGGGCCGAACAGAAGCCATGCTGCTGTGGGCATAGAATGTCATGCTTGGCTAGGTATTCCATAAGTTGGGTGGCAACCACTTTTTCTAACGCTTTGGGGGGGAGAATGGAGATGGGCCGATAGTTATTTGGGGAGGCTTTGTCAGCACTTTTATGGATGGGGGTAATGACAGCTGTTTACTAGGCACTAGGGAATTGCCCTAGGCATAGGGATTTGTTGAGCAGGTCCATTAGGGGGACTAGGACCTCATCGAGGACTAATCGAAGGAGCCTGGCATCTAGGGGGTCATTTATAGGGTTATTGCTGCTTAGCGCTTTTTGTAGGTAAGGACGAGCTTCATGGGTGGATATTTTGCACAGGAGGAAACAAGGATGCTGCAGGGTTGGGAGTTGGGTTTGGGGCACAGGGTCAAAGAAACAACTAGGAAGAACACTGCTGAGGTACGAGAAGGTGGTGTTTAGACAGTTTGCTATGGTGAGTGTGTCTGTGGAGGTAGTGACATTTATGGTGAGCTGAGAGGGAGGTGGGGAGCATGATTTCCCATTGAGTTCTTTGATATTACTCCAGAAGGTTTTCGCAGACCCCCACGTGGTTGTGAGAGTGGTTTGGTAGTGGTATTTTACCAAAATATTTTTTCCTATAGCAATTATATTTATGAAAGAACATTCATATACTGGCTTAAAGCATACCATATGAATGAGAACAAATTACCTAGAAAATGTATAGAGGAAGAATTAATCTATCTTCACCAAAATGTTCTCTTCCCTGGTACATCATTCATTGTATATTATTGTATTAAAGTATATTATTGTAAACCAGGTGAAACCAAATGGGCTTCTAAAGTACTTGGCAGATATATTTATTAACCCTTATAATGAAGTTAGAAGTTATGCCAAGTCCAGATCCAGGGACATACACATCCAAAAAGAAATCGGTTTATGTGCCCAATTTAAACTTAGTAAGTGGCTTTCTAGTAATAAAAGAAGCTTCACCTTAGAACAATATATTGAATTGATTAAAAATCCACAAAAAAAAGGAAATTAATAAAAAAAAATTAGGTTTGACTGTTTTTCAAGTCAAACACCCTCCTATCTCTTTAATAAAAATACATCTGCAGGATTATGTAAATGGCAGCTGAATATGGATGACTTAACTCATATAATTATTCTTTGCCCATTATATAATTGCTATAGGAAAAAATATTTGGGTAAAATACTAGCTTCATTGGAACTAGAACCCAGACATCAAGTAACTTACTTATTCAAATCACATTCTGTATCAATATTGTAAGCTGTGGCCTCCTTTCTAAAAAGAATTGAACAGAAAAAAATTGCACTTGATCAGTTTATTGAATTTATTTATATTACTTATTATAGCAATATGAACTGTTTTATTTGAAAGAGTTTTTTATCATGTATTGTAAATTAGATTATTGTATTTGATTTGTAATGACTTTTTTTATGGTCGATAAACTTATAACTAACTAGTTGTGAGGCAGCATAGCTAGTGGCTACAGGATAGGCTTGGGAAACAGGATCAAATATCATTATAGTCAGCCACTGTGTGGCCCTGAGCAAATTACTTATCTCTCAGTCCAATCTGCCGTAAATACTGCGTTGAAGCAATACACAGTGAAAATGTGAATGTTATATCAGCTGGGATATCCTAGGTAAACTGTGTAAATAAAATGAGAGTGTCCCATTTTTAGAGGCTCCAACACTCAATTTCTCCTGACCACTGTCATTAACACTGATGTTTCTATACTGATAACAAACAAAAAAGGCAACTCGCTAATGCGCGGTCTACATGACGTAGGAAAATCAAAGGCACCCACTCACAAACTCTGGAGACACTTCTCAGTAGTTCCAATTTCAATATTTAT
The DNA here is from genome assembly GCA_016271365.2 of Neoceratodus forsteri. Lineage (NCBI taxonomy): Eukaryota > Metazoa > Chordata > Ceratodontiformes > Ceratodontidae > Neoceratodus > Neoceratodus forsteri. Next base: position 560,171,339 of record CM028129.1, on the reverse strand, counting down.
TAAATATCCTCAAGTTTAAAATCCAAAGAGCAGCAACAGAAAAAAACAGAGCACCCCACTAAAACCATGGTGGTGTGCTCTGTTTTTTTTCCTATTGCACTTTAATGTCAGCACACATATCGGGTTCCTCCAAATCAACAGGACCAGACTGTACATAAATATTAGCACACATGTTGGGTACCATCTGATCAACAGGACAGAACTGCACATTTTTGGATATCTCCTGATCAACAGGACTGAACTGCACATAAATATTAGCACACACATTGGTAGGGCTCCCAAGGATGTGGGTGCCTGCTTCCTTTACACTCAGTGAGCAGCTTAGGATGTGCATTTCGGCCAGGACTTTCTTGCCACCACTTGCTTACTTAATTAGATATCCTAATGTCCCCTGCTATGCGCCGATCCTCAGTTTTCTTTTCTCATCCCCGGGCCCAAATGTTGATAATCTCACCCCATTGTGCTTTGAGCAATGGTGCGAGACTACCAGCATTCAGGCCCAGCAGTGAGAAAAGAAGTTGAGGGTCATTATACGGCAGGAGACATTAGGATATGTATTTAGACAGGGGGCAACACATGATGCTGCACTTCTTTAAGGACCCTCACAAAATTCTGGGAGACTCTAAAACTTTCTGAAAGACTTCATTTTTTTTCCCTGAAAGTTGAGAACCCCCAATTCAAAAATACTGCCAAGAGCCCTGCATCAGGTACTCCTGGAGCAACTTGGCCAAACTGCACATCAAATGTTAGCACACATGTTTGGTACATCCTGATCAACAGTACCAGACTGTACATTATATGTCAGCACACACGTCCGGTTCCTCTGGAATAACAGGAGTGAACTGCAAGGTTAGCTATGTCTGGTACCTGATCAACAAGATAGAACTGCACATTATATGTTAGCATACATGTCAGGTTCCTCCAGGTCAACAGGATTGAACTGCAGTGTTAGCACTCATCGGATCCTCCAGATCAACAGGATTGGACTGCACATTAAATGTTAGTATACATGTCAGATACCTCCTGATCAACAGGATCAAATTGCATGTTGATGTCAGCCCACATGTTGAGTACCTCCAGATCAACAGGTCCAAACTGCACTTTTAGTATTAACATACACTGCTATCTCCAGATCAACAGGACCAAACTACCAGCTGCACATGTACTGTGTATGTCTGGATCAATGAGACCAAACTGCAAGTTAAATATCTGCCCATACTTATGGTACATCTGGATCAACAGGACCAAACAGTATACTGCATTTTCACACTCACATTTGGTAGCTTCAGATGATCAGGACAGAGTATTTGTCTGTAAACAGACCTGTAAACAGTGTGGTATTACTTAAGCAATAGCAACCAAGAAGCCGGTCATTCCCGAGGGATCAATGATTGTTTGGAGGGATGGGTAGCAAGAGGTACAGACAAGGGCCACCTCCCTCCAACCAGTCATTAATCCATGGAAATTACTGGCTTTGAGGTTGTTATTGTGATTGTAAGGTATGGCAGGAGGAGGTAGAAGGGGCAAGAACACAGTTAGCAAAGGGTGGAGGGGGTGAGGAACACATAACAAGGGTACAAGGAGGGGTGCACACAGAGGGGATAAATCTGAATAGAAGAATAGAGGAAAGAGAAAGAAGGTCAGATTCTAGGTGGAGGTGCTGTCTTTGAATGCACGGAGTCTTAGAAACAAGATGGATGACCTGCAGGCACTCTTAGCAGACAGCAGGGTGGACATAGCTGCAGTAACTGAGATTCAGGCAACATCACACCATGACTGGGACCTTGCAATCCCTGGATATAAACTATACAGGAGGGACAGGGTAGTCGGGAAGGGGGGAGTGTGGCAGTTTATATCAGGGAGGGAATAACTTGCATGAGGGAGGAGTCAGAGGAAGGGGAGGTGGAGGCATTGTGGGTTCAGTTAAGGTCCAATAGAGGGAGAAAGGTGAGGTTGGAAGTGGTTTACAAACCACCCAATCAGGATGAGGAGAGGGACAGGGAACTGAGTTTACAAATATTGGAAGCTGCAGGGAAAGGAGAGGTGGTACTTGTGGGGGACTTCAACCTGCCCAAAGTGGTCTGGAGCATACCATACACAACATGTGCTAGGAGTCAGGTGTTCCTGGAAGGACTGCAGAGTGGATTTCTGACTCAGGGCATCACTAAACCAACAAGAGCTGAGGCAGTTCTTGATCTGGTGCTCACAAATGGGGAGCATGTACAGGGAATAATGGTCAGGGAGCCACTGGGCGGAAGTGACCATTGCACAGTATGGTTCCAGTTGGATATGAGCAGGTAAGGCATCCTGACTAAGACCAAAATCTTGGATTTCAGGAGGGTGGACTTCAGGAAAATGGGCAAAGTGCTAAGGAGACACCTGTGGTCATCAGAGCAGATGTGGGGGTGGACCAAAGGTGGTCCATCATTAAGGAAGGAATACTGATTGCCATGGATGAGTGCATTAGGCTCAGGGGGAAGAACACAAGGGCCAAAGTGCCCAGCTGGTTCAGTTCTGGGGTTGCCCAGGCAGTAAGGGAAAAGCAGTTGGCCTACAGAAAATTCAGGAAGACCAAGAGAGAGGTGGATAGGGAAAATTATCTAAGGTCACCTACTGAGGCAAGTAAGGAAGTCCGGCAAGCAAAGACACAGAAGGAGCTGCATATAGCTGAAGGAATTAAGAAGGGGAGAAGGATTTCTTTTGCTTTATAGGTGAGAAAAGGGACAAGAAGGAAGGGATTGTTAGGCTTAAGAAAGGGGTGGAGTTGGTGGAGTATAAAGGAGGAAAAGCAGAGATACTAAATGAATACTTCTGTTGCATCTTCACCAGGGAGAAGGACAGACCAGTGCCTTCAGGAAGGTAAAGAGGAGCGGAGAGGGAGGGGAGCACAGATGTAGTGATAGAGGAGGATAAAGTGAGGGAGCGGCTTCTAGCATTGAAGGTGGACACATCACCAGACCCGGACACAGTACATCCAAGGGTACTAAAGGAACTGGCTAAGGAGCTGGCAGGGCCACTGGTAGACCTATTTAATAGTTCACCAGAGTCAGACATGGTACCGTAGGAGTGGAGAACAGCACATGCGGTGCCCCTCCACAAAAGCGGTCCCAAGGATGACCCAGGGAATTGCAGACCAGTTAGTCTGACCTCCATTGTGGGCAAGCTCATGGAGACCATACTAGGGAAAAGTTGGTGGAATATCTACAGGAGCATGGTCTCCAGGATGCAAGGCAGTATGGGTTAATGGGAGGGGGGGATCATGTCAAATGAATCTGTTTGACTTCAACTGTGTCTCTAAGAAAGTTGACAGGAGCCAAGTGGTAGACATCCTCTATCTTGATTTCAGCAAGGCCTTTGACTCTGTGCCCCACAAAAGGTTGATCATGAAGTTGATGGATCTCAGGGTTGGGGAAAAGATGGCTGGATGGGTGGAAAACTGGCTGAGGGACAGAACCCAGAGGGTGTTTGTAGGGGGGAGAGTTATCTGGCATGAGAGAGGTAACCAGTGGGGTCCTGCAGGGCTCAGTGCTAGGGCTGGTGTTGTTCAATGTCTTCATCAATGACCTTGAGGATGGCATTAAGGGCAAAATGTGCTTATTCGCAGATGACACCAAGCTCTGCGGTAGAGTGGACACAGCTGAAGGGATACAAGACCTACAGGAAGATCTGGAAAAGCTGGGGAGGTAGTCCAGGACCTAGCAGTTTGGCTTCAATAAAAAAGAATTGCAAAGTTATGCATCTTGGAGCCAAGAATCCCAGGACAGAGTACTACCTGAGTGGAGTCCAAGTGTCTGCATCAGAGTAGGAGAAGGACCTGGGAGTGATGATCACTAGTGACCTGAAGCACTACATGCAGTGGGTATCCTTATGACATCCCGAAGCTCATTATCCCAACACTTACCTGCCTTGGCAGTATTGCCCAACAGATGTAGTATCCTGACAGTATAAATCCCGCTGGCTTCATGCCCAATGGTGTTACAGGAGGGGGTTAGGTAGTAGATATGATGGGTTGCTACCTTACCCCTGAAAGCAGCGTCGGATCCAGAAGCTGGCCAAGCTTCCCCCGGTGGTGTGGTGTGGAGTGCTAACCCACTGGCAGCTTGGCCAGCATACCCTGGGAGGCTCAGGTTCTGGTCTGGGCTATGGAACCTTTTGTAGTATTGCCTCAGAACTAATATATTTGTACTCCAAGGTCTGTTCCCCCATGGAGTTTGTTATATTAGTTACGGGGGTGTGGGGGGGACAAACCCCCCCACATGGGGGGCATGGGGGGAAAAGCCCCCCATATTGAGGTGTTTGTTGTAGCAGGATGCATGATATTGTATTGTCAGGCATCCGAGTTGTGTGGGATTTTTCATTTCGGGACCGAAAACTCGGTATGTTGAGCATCGGCATACCAAGTTTTGGTCTAACATAATATAACCACACAGTGCAAGAAAGCAGTAGCAAAGGCAAACAAGATGCTGGGATGCATATCTAGGGGGATCATTAGTAGGAGAGAGGAGGTTATACTACCCTTGTACAGGTCACTGGTAAGGCCGCATCTAGAGTATGGAGTTCAGTACTGGTGCCCACACCTCAAAAAGGACATTAACCTGCTGAAGAAGGTCCAGAGGAGGGCTACAAAGATGATAGCGGGTCAGCAGGGTTAGCATATGAGGAGAGGCTGAGGGCACTGAACATGTACTCCCTGGAAGACAGGAGAGAGAGAGAGAGAGAGAGAGAGAGAGAGGACATGACTGGGACCTTCAAGTACTTGAAGGGGATAAATAAGGTTGATAAGAAGAGTCTCTTTAAGCTGGCAGAGTGGCAACCATAACACAAGGGGGCACAGTCTTAAGCTGGAGGGTGGGAGGTTTAGCAAGGAGGTCAGGAAGCACTTCTTCACAAAGAGGGTGGTGGACACTTGGAATGCGCTGCCAGAAGAGGACATCTCATTGAAGACAGTGGGTAGCTTTAAGAGATGCTGGGATAGGCATAGGGGGAAGGTAAGGATCATGGGTAGGGAGGATAGGAGGAGTGGGGAGGGAGGGCAGGGACAGTAGCTCAAGCTGTGGACCCTGCAATACAAGCAGACTAGATAGACCAAATGGCCTTCTTCTTCTTCTTCTTCTGGCTTTTTCGTATGTTCATATGTAAGCCTAATCACAATAACAATTTTTATTTTTGCCTTTTTTTTTAACTTAACGTTTAGGTTTTTGCTGTATGGCCTGAGCCGTGCATGCCGCACAGCGACAATTGGCAGCAGGATCAGTCATTTCTAAAAGATTTTGACTGATCCAGTAGCCAATCGGTAGCCTCACAAGGCTTATGAATAATTTGACTTATAATTCATAGTCACATGGTCACACAGTCTGAATAAGCCTATGGAAAAGGTAAATTGTTTATCTTAAAAGTGTATGGGGTTGGGGGAGCTAGAGCAACAACTGTTCTGTCTCTCTCCACCACCACATCTGTAATTGGGACCATACCAAACAATGCCAGGGTCTCCTGTTGTACCCCCTCCCAAGAATATTGGGGAGGATTCTGCTGATAAAAGAGAAACCTGAGGTAAAGAACTGAGAACACACACACACACACACACAGACACATATCCATCCAATCTGGGTTGAAGCTCTTGGCTGAAGTTTGATAGTGAATAAGAAACAAGAAAAATGCAAGCAAGAAATAATAATAAAATAATCATGAGCCTTGCACGTGAGATCATAGAGTGCAGCGGGCTTCTGACTGTGTTCTGGGATGAGACTGAGAAGGTTAACTTTGCACCCTACCTGTTCACCACGTCTACTTGTACAGTAGCCCCGGACTAGCTACTTGGCTGCAGCTGCTGCATGTCTCATTGCATTTCCTGGGCTCAGAGAGCTGGTCCCCTGTCCCAGCCTGCTGCTGCCACCTTCCAGATGGTTCCTATGGCCATCCCTTGATGCATGATCTGCATCTGCCTGAGCCCAACCCTCCAGTTGTGCAAGGAAGGATGATGGAGGCCACCTTAAAGAGACAGGTGCCTCTGAGGTCAGATTGAGACCTGCTGCTGCTGCTGGGGGCGGGGTGAAGCTCCAGACTGGGCTGGACTCAGGATATGTGGACGGGCTGGTTCTCCGAGTTGGACTCTGGTATCTCAGGAGGGGTTCCTGTTCTCCTAGCTGGGCTGGATTCGGCTGTTTCGATCTGCATCATCCTGAGCCCAATCCTCCATTGCAGAATGAAGGATGACAGGAGTCCACCTTAAAGGGAGAGATGCCTCTGGCCCATGACAGTGCAGTTCTGCGGTCAGATTGAGAACTGCTGCTTTTTGAGCAGGGAGAGAAGCTCCAGAATGGGCTGGACTTTGGTGTGGTGGAGGGTCAGTTCTATGAGCTGGACTCCAGGACCCCAGAGGAGGGGGTTCAGTTTTCCTACCTGGGCTGGATTCAATGATTTCAATCCACATCTGCCTGAACCCCATCTTCCAGTTGTGGAAGGAAGGATGGTGGGAGGCCACCTTAATGGGACAAGTGCTTGCGGTCCACAGCAGTCCAGTTCTGCAGTCAGATTGGGACCTGCTGCTGTTGGGGCATGGAGAGAAACTCCATGCTGGGCTTGACTCAGGTGTTTGTGTAGGGGGATTCCAGAGTGTGGCTGCGATGCAGTGAGGTGGAGTGGGAAGTAGTGCCTCCAAGTTCCGGGGGGGGGGTGAGACTAGACCGAGTGTGAAAGTCAGAGGAAGCACCTGGTCAAAGAGCTGCAGAGGGGTTGGGAACAGACCGAAAGAAAGAATGAAAGAGAGAGAGAGAGAGGGAGGAAATGCCCAATCAGAGGCCTGGGGGGGGGGCAGGGAACAGAAACACTGATTCACACTGATGTACTTCAACTCCACTCAATGGGAAGAGCGCAGAGCAAACATTATGATCAGGGCCTCTGGTGTTCTGCAGCAGAATTTTCTGATTTCTGCGGCAGGACTCCTTGACTTCTGCAGCAGCATTTTCTGATTTCTGAGGCATGATTTATTCATTTATCTGGCAGAATGCAGTCCTGTCATTGGCTAAATATGTTGTGATGTCATCGATCACATCATATGCTGAGCATAGAGGAGGGGCTTCAGGATAAACGAGCTGAGAAAGAAAGTCCGACACTATGTGAAAACAGTATATTTATATGAAAATTCACCAAAACAATGAATTCTGTGGCACTATATATGTTCTGAGGCATGATGCAAATTCTGCAGCAAATTCCGCAACTGCAGAACCACAGAATTCCAGGGGCCTTGATTATGATGCATTAGATAGCAAGTCTTGCCCCAGAGCCTTTTTTCCTTTCCTCTCCCTGCTGTTCGCTGTATGTCAGTATAGCTCTAGCTGTGCAGCCATATAAACAGTTTCGGTGAAGAGGTACAGATGATGTCAAAACCAGAACTCACAGGCTGGTCCTCTCTGCAAGCAACCTTCTAGGACTCATTTCTCCAATGTTATATTAAACTGCTGCTGTAGTAAACACTTGAAAAAGGAAAGCTGACACTGGGAGGGTACAGGGAATGCATTTCCTGAATGTCTGTGCAGATGCAAAGTACTTAAGAATGTGATGGGTGTGGAATGCAACAACAAACATGGCATTGGAATGCAAAGGTTGTGTGCAGTTTCTAAAATACTGCAGGGAGATGAGATTTCAGAATGCAACCAGGATGCAATTTTGGAATGCAGCAATGACACAAGCTCAGAAAATAGCATCACCCAGTTTTGGAGTGGCACAGAAATGCTAACATTTGGAATGTGCTGGTGTCATAAATATTTAGAATGTGGCAGATACTGTATATACAATTTTGAAATGCAGGAGACACATAATGATTTGATATGTAGTCAAGATGCACAACTCCAGAATGTGGTAGTGATGCTTGATTTCAGATTGTGGTGCCAAAATACAATTTCACAATGTGGCATGGACAAGGAATTTCAAAATGTGGTCATGAAGCACAATTTCAGAATGTGGTAGTAACGTGCAATTTCAGACTGTGGCAGTGATACACATTTTTGTAATGTGGTGTAACGTGTACATTTAGAGCATTGCAGTGAAATGCATTCTTGGGATGTGAAGAAGCTACACAATTTTGGAATGTGGCAGGGATGCACAGTTTCAGAATGTGGCAAGAATGGGCTATTTTGGAATGTGGCTTGAACATGCCATTTTGGAATGTGACAGGAACACTCATTTTTAGAATGCGGTGAGGATGCAAAATTTGGGAACGTTGTGGGGATGTGCCTTTTTGGACTGTGACAAGGACTGGTAATTTTGGAATGTGGCATTGGCACAAATTTTGGAATGTAGCAGGAAGGTACTATTTTTATTTTATTTATTTGATTCTAGGATTACAAGTCCCTTTGAGCCGAGGCTCTTTTACAAAGGTTCCACATCAATTCCGGGACAGTACAACAGAATACAACAGAGCAGATGAGTTTTAGGCATGCTATACAGATTAACACTCAGTTACATGTACATAAATGCATACATTTCGGATAAGACAGGCAGGGCAGCAGAGGGTATACAATAGGGTTACAAGGATGGATAAGACACTGGTAGTAGCATGCCTGGGGCAATTGTTGCAACACCTAGAGAAGTGCATGTGGTGGGGCTGGGTGGAGGGGGGTATGAGGGGAGGGAGGAGGAAGGATAAGGGGAAAGAAAGTATGATGTGAAGACCTTAGGCAGGAACTGTGGAGTAGTAAGGAGGACTGTTTAGGTGAGGCAGTCACAAGTACTGATGGCAGAGAGATTGAGTCGGAGCCTTGTTTTGAATGGGCCTAGCTTGGGAACGGAGGTAATCTCAATGCTGAGACTATTCAACCAGCTAGGGGCCCTGTAGGCAAATGACCGTTGTCCCAGAGAGGCTCTGCAGTGCAGGACCATCAGGAGTTGAGTTTCAGAGCCTCCAGTATGGTGGGAGTTACTACTTGGACAGAGGAGGGCTTGGACCCCCCCGGGGGTGGGCAAGGCCCATGATTATCTTTTTTGCCATAATGCAGGTTTGATATTTTAGGCAGTTAGATAGTTGTAACCAGTCAGTTTGGGCATAGAGGTCGCACGTAAGGGTAAGTCGATGAAACATAGAAACATAGACATAGACTTTGACAGCAGATAAGGACCACTTGGCCTACCCAGTCTGCCCATTTCCCTTCCTATTGGATAAGCTGCAGATTCTAGTTAACCAACAGCCTACTTCCTGCAACCCCCCACTACAATTGCCTTATGTCTGTCCCATACATGTTTGAATTCCCCCACTGTTTTAGACCCAACAACCTCCCCAGGAAGGCAGTTCCATGCATCCACCACTCTCTCCATGAAAAGAAATGTCCTCACATTACCCCTGAGCCGTCCCCCCTCTATTTTTAAATTGTGCCTCCTTGTTCTTACACATCTCTTTTTCTGAAAGATGCTACCTTCCTGGACTTTGTTGATTCCCTTGAGGTACTTAAAAGTTTCTATCATGTGCCCCCTGTCCCTCCTTTCATCAAGGGTATACATATTAAGCTCTCTCAGTCTCTCTTCATATGGTTTCTGATGCAGACCCTGCACCATTTTAGTTGCCCTCCTCTGGACTGCTTCCATCCTGTCTATGTCCTTGCGTAGATGGGGTCTCCAAAACTGCACACAGTATTCCAGATGGGGTCTCATCAACTGTCGACTTATCCAGTGATAAGTTGACAGGCTTTGTTGAGTGATGTAGAAATGCGTCTGAGGGCTGTTGAAGTGGCCAAGCCATATATGATAAGGCCATAGTTGATAATGGAGACAACCGAGCTTTGAACAGTGACACTTAAGGCTGATGGGGTTAAGCATGATGTGTGCCTTTAGAGGAGACCAAGTCGCATATTGGCAGCCTTGGTGACATTGTTGATGTGGGCCCCATAGGACAGGTTACTGTCAAGAGTGATCCCCAGATACTTAAAGGATTGTATCTGTTCGAGGGTCATTGCTAGGTGGTTTTTGATGTCAGAGGAAGCATCCTGTATTTGCTGAGGGAGTTACTAAAAAGCATGGACTTTGTTTTTTTGTAGTTGATAATGAGTCTCTGTTTGCTGAACCAGTTCTCAACAGAGGTGAAACCAAGCTGGAGATTATTTTGCATAGATTGTGGATCCTTATGGGTGGTGTGAATTATGGCATCATCAGTATAGAGTATAATATGTTCTGGGCAAGATTGAGGTAGTCTATTCAGGAAAAGATTGAATAGAAGTGGGCCCAATATGGAACCCCTGGGGACTCCAGAGCGGACTGGCCTAGAATCGGAGAGGACACCAGCAATTTTACCTCTTGTGATCTATTTTCCAGGTAGCTTTTAAACCAGTCTGTGGATTCTAGGGAGAGCCCAGCAGTTAAGAGTTGTTCCAGAAGCAGTCAGCGATGGACGGTATCGAAGACCTTAGTTAGATCAATGAAGACCGACCCAGCTAGGTGACCATTGTCCAGGGAACTGTGGATAGCTCCAGTAAATTCCAAGAGTGCAGAAGAGGTACTGTGTCCTTTTCTGAAGCCATGTTGTTGTGTGCAGAGGATATTGTGTTTGTCCAGGTAGTCAGTGAGTTGGTCAGCAACAAGATGTTCGAGAGCCTTGGAGAGGGGAGGCAATATGGAGATTGGGTGGTAGTTTCCATGATTGGTCTTGTCTCCATTTTTATGGACCAGAGTGACGGTAGCAGATTTCCATTTGTCAGGGAACTGGCTGAGGCTAAGGGAGAGGTTGAAAATCTTGGTTAACAGTAAGATCACTTAGTCAAGGGTGAGGGACAGCAGTTTTAGGTCCAGTGAGTCCCCACTATTTCTTGATTTGGCAATTGCTTTACTGATGTATTTGTGTGCCTCATGCGTCTTGACTGCTTTAAAGTAGAAAGGAGGGTGGGTAGAGGAGGGGGGAGTGCTGGTAGGGTGAGCAGAGGGACAACATCATTGAAGAAGTCAGGGGGAGGACAGAACTGAGGTCTGCAAAAGCGGTATTGAAAGTGTTAGCGATAGTCGTGGGGTCCAGGGTAATCATCCCATCAATGTCTAGCATAGTTGGTGAGGTTTTTGGCTGCTTTCCGGTTACTTCTTTGATATTGTTCCAGAACATTCTTCTGTTGCCCCATGAATTGGTGATAGCTTCCCTGTAGTAGGTGCTTTTGTGTAGTCTGATAGCTTTAGTGCAGTCATTCTGTACACGTTTATAGTTCTGAATGTCGGTTTGAGAGCCAGAGGCTCGGGCCAGAAACCAGAGGTGTTCCCTAGATTTTAGCTGCGCTATTAGGTGTGCGGTGAGCCAGGGGTTGCCAAGTGCTTTGACTTTACGCTTTTTGAGGGAGGCATGGGAGTCACAGGCTGCATTAAAGTTGGAAATGAAGGAATCCAGGGTTGACTTCCGTTGCATTGTAGATAGGAGACCAATCCTGCTGCCTGAGGTAGGATTTGAGGAGATTCAGCTTCCCACGGGGGAGGATTCTGCTGGTGATGACTGATGGTGGAGGTTTTCAGAATTTGTTAGTCCAGTCACAGATAACAGGAGAATGATCACTAAGTGAATCTGGGAGGATGGAGATGTTGGAGATACGGGCAGGATGGCTGGTTAGAACCCAATCCAAAAGGGTGCTAGTACCAGTTCTGTAGTTGTGTCTGGTAGGGGAGGCGATCAGTTGTGTAAGGTTTACAGAACAGATGGCATCTTTGAGGCCCCCAGGATATGAGGCAAGCCAGTTTATGTTAAAGTCGCCGAGTATGATCAACTCAGAACCAGGTGGTAGCGTTCGGGCGAAGTCCAGGACGGCATTGAGGCCTTTCACTTGCTCCTTAGGAGGGATGTACACTACTGCGAGTGTAAGGGCTTTGCCGTGGGCTCCTAGGATGATACGAATAGGAAGGATCTGTGCAGATGAGTCAGAGAGTGGGGTGGTTTGGGGATGGCCCAGGAGAGTTTCTTTGCAGTATATAGCACATCCCCCTCCTCTTTTGGCCTTCCGATCCAGCCTAAAGATGGTGTAGCTCGGTAGGGCAATTGCTAGGTTAGGGACTTTAGGTGTTAGCCAGGTTTCGACAACCGCAATGACATCAGGTATGTGCTGGTTAGTGAAAACTTGCAGGGCATCAAGCTTTGAGAGAAGGCTACAGATGTTTAGGGTCGCAAAGGAGAGTGCCCCAGAGTGTTTTACTTGGTTGGATGAACCTTTGGTTATGGGGCCTGGGTTAGGATGAATGTTGCCAGACAGCAGTAGCAGAAGGAGCAGTAGCTTCAGGGTACACAAATGTAGATCCCTGATGGAGAGTTTACGAGACCGTGCCATGCTGGTAGACAGAGAGAGCTGCTGGTGCTGGTGCTGGTCCCAGAGTGTAGTCATGTGTACTAAGAGTGTGAGATGGGGTGGGGGAGCCCAGAGTCCTGGAACAGGGGCTCCTATGAGCAGCCATTCGTAATCAGCAAGGGGTGCAGGGAGGAAGTGAGGCACAAAGTGTAGAGTGCCTGGGTGGTAGTGGATCAAGTCGAAATGGTAACTGGATAGAGGAGAAGGGTAACAGGCACCAGGGAGGTAGAAGAGAGGGAGTAATGATGAGAGAATAATGAGTTGTGAAAGCATAGCGGAGGGTAATTATAACCCCCAGCACCCGCGGTTTGGCAATCAGGGTGAGGGGCAGGAGGGAAGTGCAAAGTAAATGGGGTGGGGTACTAGAAGGAGGGGAGAGGTGGAAACGGTATAGGTGGGATTAGAGGGTCTAAAGTACATGGAGGGACAACATGATGTGACAGTCAGGAGTACTGTATTGGACTGAGTAATTGTGCTTATAACTGGGCCCTTTAGTGGCTAAAAGATATAATCTGCTAATGGAAAAGTCAGCAAAAAAAAAAAAAGGTGTAGACTCCCGTTTCAGGTGCTGTTAGCCCAAAGGGCTATGACGATGCCTGAGGAGAATGGACAAGCTGGGATTAGATACAGCACCAAAAACAATAGGTGGTATCCTGCTTTGCAATTCACAAAGAAGCTTTGTCACAAATAATGGGAGTTTAAATTGTAGGGAGGGATTCAGGCAGCGAGCTAGGTGCCGGCTGGGTCTGCAAAGAGAAGAAATAAAAGATACTGAAATTGTGGGGGGGGGGGGGGAGAAATTAACTAAAAATGACTTTTCACAGAAATACCCAATGTGGTAACAGAAACTCAGCACGTAATTAGGAATACAGTCTAGTCCTCTAAACTTCCAGGTTCAAATACATACCAGTACGGTTTAAAATAAAAAAAAAAACTTAAAACTGAAGAAATTCAGCACTGAGTATTAAAACAGACCAGATATCACAGACAATACTGGATTAGGGGGAAAAGGGTTAAATAAGCTGGCTGATGGTAGTGACATAGTCCGGTCAGGAGGAATTTGGAAATGTCTGGCAGGATGAGGAACCAAACACGGAGCTCGTGTTCCATGGACAGCCAATAAGAGCTGTCCCAAGATAAAGGCAATTGTCCTTAGAAAATTTACAGAGACAGCCACGCAGCCTTGAGTTCCCAGAACGCTGTCCAGGCCATACCTGCTAGCAAGGGCTCAGGGAGTGTGGCAGCAGGCTCTTCTCACCATGGAGGCATGTAGACCCCCATCTGAGACTCTGTTATCCCAAAGGGCTATGACGATGCCTGCTAACAAGGGCTTGGGGAGTGTGGCAGAAGGCTCTTCTCGCCATGGAAGCATGTAGACCCCCGTCTGAGGTGCTGTTAACCCAAAGGGCTATGACGATGCCTGCTAGCAAGGGCTTGGGGAGTGTGGCAACAGGCTCTTCTCACCATGGATGCATGTAGACCCCCATCTGAGGTGCTGTTAACCCAAAGGGCTATGACAATGCCTGCTAACAAGGGCTTGGGGAGTGTGGCAGCAGGCTCTTCTCACCGTGGAGTCATGTAGACCCCTGTCTGAGGCGATGTTAGCCCAAAGAGCTATGACGATGCCTGCTAGCAAGGGCTCGGGGAGTGTGGCATCAGGCTCTTCTCGCCGTGGAGGTGTGTAGACCCACGTCTGAGGAGCTGTTAGCCCAAAGGGCTATGACGGTACAATTTCAGAATGTGGGTGGGGCACACAATTTTAGAATGTGGTGGGGGTACCCAGTTTTGGAATGTGTCTGGGAACTGTAATTTCAGAATGTGGTTGGAATGCATAATTTTGGAATGAGGTGAGGGCAACCATTTTTGGAATGTGCCAGGGATGCGCAAATTTAGAATGTAATGGTGACACAATTTCAGAATATGGCAAGGATGCACAATTTCAGAATGTGGCAGTGATATGCAATTTCAGAATGTGGCAGGGATACACAATTTTGGAATGTGGTGGGGATACACAATGTCAGAATGTGGCGGGGACATGCAGAGATGGAATCTGGTGGGGACATGAAATTTCAAAATGTAGTATGGACAGGCAATTTCAGAATTTGGTGACACACAGTTTTTGAATGTGGTGTTGCCACAATTTCAGAATGTGGCATTGATGGACAACTTCAGAGTGCAGTGGGGGTATGCATTTTTGGAATGTGGTGGGGACAGAAACATAGAAACTGACAGCAGATAAGGACCGCTTGGCCCACCTAGTCTGCCCATTTTCCCCACCTACTGCAATACCACAGATCCTACTTGATCTTTGGCTTTTACCCTCTCTTTCTTATTGCTAGGGTTCCCTTACGCTTATCCCATGCATTCCTGAATTCCTCTACTGTTTTTCCCCCCCATCACCTCCACTAACAGGCTGTTCCATGAATTCACCATCCTTTCTGTGAAAAAATACTTCCTCATGTTATCACTGAGTCTACACCGCTCTAACCTCATATCATGACCTCTTGTTCATGAATACCTTTTTTTCTGAAATATGCTACCCTCTTGTACCTTATTTATCCCCTGCAACTCTATCCTCATTGGTGAGTACTAGATCCAGTATCGCTCCCTTCCTGGTGGGCTGTACCACTAGTTGCCTGAGGCACACCCACTACAGGGTGTCCAGGATGTCCCTGCTCCTAGCTGAGGCTGCAGATGGAATGCTCCACGCAATATCTGGCAAATTAAAGTCTCCCAACAGCAGTGCCTCCATTTTAGTTGCCATCCTATGGATGGTTTCTACTAGAACTCTGCCCAACTCTTCCCCTTGTGCTGGAGGTCTGTAGATCACTCCAGTGTGAATAGCGGTACTATTAACTATCTCTACGGTGACCCACAGTGCCTCCATCCCTCCTGCATTCCCTGTACCTCAGTTGCTTTTATACCCTCCCTGATATAAAGAGCCACTCCTCCTCCCTTTTTACCCACCGTCGTTCTTGAACAGAGCATAAACTGGTATGGCTAAATCGCAGCCATGGTTCCCATTGTACTATGTCTCAGTAATGGCAACAGTGTCCAGGTCAGCCTCTGCCATCAAGGCCACTAGGTCCAAAATCTTATTTCTCAGGCTGTGAGCATTTGTGCACATGGCCTTCTAAGTTATGCTACCTCTCCTTCTGACAGCCCCCCCTCTTATCCTCATGCCTTTCCTCATGCACCCTTTTGGAATGCGCCAGGAGCATACAATGTCAGAATGTGGCAGGGATGCACAATGTTGGAATGTGGCAGGGACGCACAATGTTGGAATGTGGCAGGGACACACAATGTTGGAATGTGGCAGGGACGCACAATGTTGGAATGTGGCAGGGATGGGCAAGTTTGAAATGTGGTGGGTTTGTATAATTCTGGAGTATGGCAGGGACAAGCAACTGTAAAATAAAATAGCATGTTCTTTCACATTCCGACCATGTGCATACCCACCATATTCCGAAATTGTCAGTCCCACCAAATTTCTAGATGTGTGTCCCTGTCACATTCTGAGATTGTGCATCCCCAACACATTTAGAGATTGCGCATCCCTTCCACATTCCGAGAATGCATGCCCCCCCCCCCCAACATTCAGAAATTGTGCACAACCTTGGCATTCGATAGCTATGTCCAACAGTACCATGCTTCTGAAAATTCTGGAAATGCATGCACTGCACCTTACCCTGGGTCACTTTTTGTTAATATGATATCTACAACTACAGTTTCTTACACTTTGGGGAAACAAGTCTCTCAGGTTGCTAACAGGGAAGACTAGGCCATGAGTACTGATCATGACAACAGCAGCAGCTCTTCACTGAAACTGACTATTTTTTTAACAGGAAGTACAATCAGGATTGCAAAATGGCTTGCAACTTTTAAACAAAATAATTTAGAGATCTAATTTTTGGCATGAGGCTTATTTTGGATATGCTAATTCTAATTCATTTTGTGCTACTTTTGGCAGAATTCCCTCTTTAAGCCTCATCCTGGGCGGGGGCTACAGATACAACCCAACTGAAACTGAAGCACATTAAGCTGTTAGTGGCATTTTAGTGAATGGGGGAAATGTGGCCAGAACATAGATGTAGCACCTTCACGCTAAGTATTTTATTGTGTGGAGCTGGCTTTTACAGCTGCTAAGTCCTGAGGGGGTGGCCCAGAGACATTGTAGACTTCTGTGGTCTCAGTTCCCAGAATGAAAACAGAGAGTCAGTGAGTCTCTGGCTGAGTGACATATTGATAAGTGTGCAAAGTGTGGACACAGATTGTATAGGGTTACCATACATCTGAGCCCAGGTTTTACTTTCCCAAGAAGACCCCTCCCTTTCAAGTGTGTAGACGGAGAGAGAAGCCAGCTCAGAGGCACTGAGGGTTGAAGCACTGGATGCCATACTTCGTATCACACCAGTAACCTGGGTTTGGATGTGGACTTGGGTCGTCCAGGGTGGGAGAGGATCGAGTGTCTAGAGAACTCTGCTCTCCTCTTCTGGGGAGGGAGGGTTACAGTGCCAAGTGCTTGCCTGGCTCCCTAGTATCAGCTTGGGGCAAGGCAGTTGGGAGTGTCCAAGACAAGGGGAGTGGCGGCTGCCAATGTTCCACATGTGGAAGCATTTGTGGGAGTGCTGGGGTGGCACTGCATGCTCACTTCTCCGGGGCCAGAAAAACAGAAAATGGAGGTCTCCTGAGTGGCTGCTGATATCCAGCCACCCAGTAGCCCTGCACATGTTGAACATCCAGGCCATGCAAAGGTAACCCCTAAAAGAAAGTTGGGGTGATAGGGCTGTGGTGGCTGGCATCTGGTGGGCTGCTTTGGGACATGAGGGAGACACAGCACTAACTGAAAAAAAAGTGTGTAAATGGAGGAGATGAGCTGTTGTAGTTGCCTTCATATACTGTAGAACTGGCATGCCCATATGGAGAATGGCAAGACCATGAATTGGGTATCTGAACCTAGCTGTAAATATGTGATAAACTTTAACAGTTTAACCAAAGTCAGATGTGTGCTGCACTACCGCCTCCAGTAGCATTTATTTGGTTCACAAGATGCTAACAGTGCTCCCACAATTTAAAGCCAGAATCAGGAAATAACTATAATTATAAAATGGCAAGAAACATTCCTGGGCTTTGATTGGTCAATGCTGACCTTCAGCAGTGATTTTATCCCAGCACAACATCACACCTGTTGAGCCAGCCCACTGGTGCAGCGGTAGCACTACTTTGAGGTGCCAATGACCTGTATTCAGGAGCAAGCACAGGATATCAGTGGGTCAGCCGAGGGAAGGTTGGATGAGTGTCCCAAGGACAGCTCTCCTCCTCTGAATGGGCCATGGCTCCTTGGCATCCAGCAACACCCAGAGGAGGCTGGGTGTAGCAGACGGGGCCACTCAACAGCTATAAGGCAGTGAATGTCTGTGGAATGGGTGCAGGAGCACACCTGTCCCACACTGAAGCCATTGCATGTCCGTTCCTCTGGGGACAAGCAAAGAGAAATCCCTTTAGGGCCAATCACTGTGACCCCCCCAGACCACTGACCAAATGATTCCCCAATCTGTAGCCATGGCTGGGGTCTCTGTGGATCTCAGTCTCTCCCCTCTGTCTCACCCCAGTGGGGACTTCCCCAGACTAGAGCTGGCATGGTGGGGGATGCTGAGTGCTAGGATCAGGGGTGACAAAAAGAGTTAAAAAAACAATCACACACTGTTGCCAGCACTGGAGGTTGAAGTGCTGGTCGCTACACCTCATGCCACACTGGCGACCCAAGTTTGGGAACGAGCCCAGGTCACTGGGGGTTAGCAGGAGAGAGAGAGAGAGAGAGAGAAAATCAAGCATCTAGAGGACTGCTCTCATCTCTCGGGGAGGGAGGATTTGACATCCCGCTCGTCAATCGCCCTCTGGCATCAGCCAGAGGTAGATGTGAGCAAGGAGGCACGTTGCCGATGAACTTTATTGGTAGGGAGGGGGTATGAGAGTAAAAAACTGGAGGGAAAATGGAGCTGGGAGGCTCCAGGATGCCAGTGCTCCATTCCGATCCCTGATGTCTGGATTTTGCTCTGGAGGTGGGGGTAAGCCGGCACCCCTTCACCTCAGCCCTGCCATGGTGGAACCCATGGGGGATTTAGGGGGTGTCAGATGGGAGAATGGTGCAGCTGGAGACCGAGTTCCCTCCTAGGGAGGGACCAGAGCCGCCTGCCAGGCTCCACAGGAGGATATAAAATACAATAGAAAAAAAAAATCGCACTCACACCTGTTCAAAAAGCAACTAAAAATGTATCTTAAACATGTTTTTTTTTACCTTTTTTTGTACAAACAAGCCATTTTATAATTGCAATAATGCACTCCAATGTCTATGTCATGGGGATAACGTCACTTCCACCCAAGGCGTGACATTATCCTAGCATGACACATGCCCTGTCTTGCATTATTGCTTAAATGTTTATTGTAAGGACTGCCTTCCATTGAGTAAAATACCTAGACAGGGAGCATCTCAGGGCATGACCCAAGGACAAACAGGATTGCTCAACTGCTTGTTGATGCTCTTGTCAGGGAAGGCTTGGGCTCTAACCAAGGAATTTCATTTTTGCTTTAAAGAGCAAGAATTAGTTCACACAAAAATACAAACTGCTCACCATATTTTATTGATTTGGATTCTGGCAAAAAATAGTTATAACCCAAGCCATAGTGACTGGTAACTGTGAATGGGGCAACTATTACCAAGATCGGTGGGGGGAATGGGGTATGGGGATTCAGGTTGGAAAGGGAGTCTGCAGGATATGACAGTGTCTGCTTAATAAGTTTTGCAGTCAGAGAACAACAGAAACTACGAGTTTCAGGACAGGTTTTTCCAGTTGGTGCCCAAAGTGATGACACAAGCAAGCTCATTGTTGGTAGCTGTATTGGCCTTGTACAAACTGATGAACAAAGTAGGGGACAGGGTCAGACTGGGGTACAGGGGGCCTACCTGGAAAGTGGATACAGGGGAACCCACCTAGAAAATCAACAGGGGATGGCCAGAGTGACACACTCGTATCAGTATTCTACATAAATTTGATGCACTAGCTCTGTGTCTGTATCTTACATTTAACAACAGTGCCTTAAATACCCCATTTAATTAGAAAAAAAATAACTGCAAAGAATCTGAGAGCAAAGAAGGTGGCCAGGTACCCACTGAAGGGGATCCCATCTGGAAAGTTCCAGGTATCCTGGTGAACCAGTGCAACTCTGGTAGGAGAGTCGATGTCTTTTACTGTACCAACAAATGATGAGAGAACAAGAGACAGACAGCTCTCCTCACTTCGGAATTCCTCAGTCCAGCAGGGCCACTCCCCAAGACAAACTGACAGCAAAATTGAACGGGCCATACAAATACCATGAGAAAATCTGCTGGAATACAGGCAAAAAGAGCAAACTGATCACACACCCCTAGTTGTTACTTACAGCCCCATGCTAAAACTCCTTAAGCAAATTATTAAAGAACTATAACCCTTGCTGAGTGAAGATGAAATACTTAAGGACATCCTCCCTGAACCACCTGTAATTGCCTATTAGCAGCCCCCAACCTCTCGAATATAATAATTCATAACAAACTCCCAGCAGATCAAAATAACTGGGAAACAAGAAGGAGAACACCATGCAAGATGGCAAGATGTAAGACCTGCACCCACATGTGTACACAGACCACCACCAAGACAAGCTAAAACAGCACAATAAAAATCAATGGATACTACACATGTCAATCTAGCAATGTGGTTCACCTAATTCAGTGCAAGAAGTGCACAAATGGATGCTAGAATTGAATTGGATTGAAGAATGGTCAGGGGCTTGGCAGTTGAAATTCAATGCAAAGAAGTGCAAGATAATGCATATGGGGCACAAAAACCCTGGCACAATATATAATTTGGGGGGTGAGGATATAGCATGCACCAAGCAGGAAAGGGATCTTGGGGTTATCATCTCTGATGACCTCAAGGTAGGGAAACAGTGTGACAAGGCAGCAGGTAAAGCAAATAGGATGCTGGGATGTATAGGCAGGGGCATCATCAGCAGGAAAAGGGAGGTCATAATTCCGCTATACAAGACACTAGTGAGGCCCCACCTGGAGTACAGTGTACAGTTCTGGGGACCATACCTACGTAAGGACATAGACAGGGTAGAGAAGGTTCAGAGGAGGGCAACAAAGATGGTGCATGGATTGCATCACAAGTCCTATGAAGACAGGTTGAAGGAACTGAACATGTACTCCCTGGAGGAGAGGAGGGAGAGAGGGGATATGATAGAGACATACAAGTATCTTACGGGGAGGAACAGGGTGCAGGAAAACACTATTTTTAAGCGAAAAAGATGTTCCAGGACTAGAGTGCATCGGATGAAGTTGGAGGGAGGACGATTCAGAGGAAACAAGAGAAAGAATTTCTTCACAGAACAGGTGGTGGACAAGTGGAACACCCTGCCAGAGGAAGTGGTGGGGGCTGAAACAATCACGGGATTTAAGAATGCGTGGGATAGACATAAAGGAATTCTGGAGGTCAGGGGTAAGGTGCAACAGACTTCTAGGAAAACAAACTGAACTTGCAAGCTCAAATGGGCAGAATGGGTGGGCCATAGGCCTTTATCTGCTGACACTGTCTATGTATCTATGTATGTATGTATCTATATCGGGGAAACTAGGCAACCACTGCAAACGAGGATAAACCACCACCAGCACACCAGTAGGACACCATTTTTCACGAACAGATCATTCCCTCTCTTACTTATCTGTTCTGATACAAAGAGGCAACTTCAAAAACACACAGGACAGAAGAACATGGGAATTTAAATATATCAAACAACTTAAATATAATATTTGTGGACTGAATCAGAATATTGTATTTATGACACACTATGGTAAACTGTAATTCCTTTGTTCTTGGTACCCACATTTTTTTTTGTTTTGTTTGTGTTCCTTCCTGCTCTGTTTCTAATTACCTGTTCCTATCATCCTTTCTGCCTCTCTTATAAATATCTTTTCAGCTTCAATCCTGCCCACCCCTTGAGTAGTTCTTCTCACACATCACTGTGTATACAAACCTTACACTCCGTTTATCTAGGCCTTTGGTGTTTTGTGTACCTACATTTCTTCATAGCTTTCATAGATTTCTTATCACTTCCTACCCATCTACCCTTCCTGCCAACTTTAAACACCTGTCTTTGTATCTGTGTTCCCATTTGGTCACTTCTTATTATCTCTTCCTAGCATCACTTCATCTTCACAGGTCCTGTTCCTATTAATCCCCAGTTCTTCTCACATCACTATGTTTATTACTTTGCAATTTATACAGACTTTTACCTCAGGGCTTTATTGCTCTGTGTTCCTTTCCTCACTTCTGAGCTTCACACTGCCTACCATTCTACCCTTCCTGTAATTCTCTTCAATTATTTTTATACATTGCTTCATGGCATCTATAAATACTGCTTATATTGCTCAGTTTTGTTATTCGCCTGAAGAACGGACCCATGAGGCCCAGAAAACTTGTGTAGAATTCCATCTTTGTACCAGACACTTGTTGGTCCAATAAAAGGTATCAAACCTTCCAGTGTCTACTGAACCAACAATAAATGTTTAACACACAACTAAGCTTTCAGGATAAAGAGCCCTTCTTCAGGTGATGGCAGTTCCTATAAAAAGAAACTGCCATCACCTGAAGAAAGGCTCTTTGTAGCCTGAAAGCTTGTGTGCTGAAAATGTCTTGTTGGTCCAATAAAAGGTTCAATGACCTATGCAACCAGTATAGTGTTATGCTTGTGCAACTGTGTTACTTTGTTTTGGCCATTCACACTTCCATGAGGCACTACCACCCTCTAAGGGTACCAAAGGCAAGGAAACCTCGAAGAGAGTTCCAACTCTAGAAATGCTGCGGGAAGTTTTCCTTGGTTAAAGGTACCTTAGGAAGAATCCCCTAGAGGAGAGAGGCATGCCACTGGAGGAGGAGGGGAAGATGGACAGTGAAGCTCCAACATTGATTCCAAACTGGCACCGGTAAGTACCTTCTGACTGCTTCACTATTGTAATGGGGCCCCTGATCCTACTAAGGGGAAGCATACAGTTTCTCCCAAAACCTGTTCCCCAGCCTCCTTACTGCTTCCCAAGCTGTGCAACCCAGACAGGAACCAGCCTAAAGAGCTTCAGGAACCTGTCCACCCAAGGACCCACCTAGAACATCTTAGCCTGAATCTGGGGCCTGCCATTGACAGCAGGGCCCCAATTTTGGTAAAGGCCGCTCCTGTCCCCCAACCCAGTACCCCTGGGCCACCCTGCCACACTGGGCTTCAGAGGCCCTGCCATAGCCTGCTGTAGCCCCAATGACCCAGGAATACTACCCTCACTCACAGTACCTAAACCCAGACCCCAGAGGTTCTACCTTACCTACACCTTCTTACACCTGGTGGTTCCCTCTCACTAACCCCACAGGGCCCAAAACTCCCAATGAACAGCTGCAGCTGCCTATACTTGATGTCTTCCCATGGATGCCAATTCAGGAACCTGGTGCCTCACCACTGAAGCTACTGACCTGTCTAAAGTGGGGGGGCCCACCCCACACTGCCCTTGCACTGCCCTCTGGTGTCCCCTCCTCTCCTACAGGGCAACTCCTCTCTCCCCCATTCTCCCTGAAACTGCCTATTTATACCCTGAAACCCTGCTCTCTGCTGCCACCAAGCAGCGGCTAGTGGAAATTGCACCCCCAGAGCACTAAAAACCCTAAGCTCTGGGGGTAAGATGAAACAGAGAAAAGGGAAGGGGTCCCTAAAGGGAGAATAAGCCCCTCTCAAATGAGAGGGGGCTTACACTCTCCCCTCACTCAGAAATCATTCCCTCCAGGGAATGATGGTAGGGGGCCTGGGTAAGCTTCAACCAACAAACTGGGTATGTGCACCTCCCCAGCCTTCCAGAACAAGAACCACCTGAACTTTGGCCCAAAGGGTGCCCTCCCCAACATTACCTACTTTAAACTTCTTAAAACAACTTAAATAAGCCTGCCTATGCCAGGAGGTTCTAAATACAAACAAAACACATGGAGGAAAAATGCCTTTTCCAATGATTGGGGAAGTAGTTACCATTTAAACTTGAAAGATAATTAACATTTATATACACTCATTGAGGTAGACCTTGCAGTCACTCATTTCCCCTTTTCTCTTGATTGCAGCTCTCAATAAATGCTAAACCTGTTACCCCATTAATAACAAAACTTTAAAATTCACACGTCATGCACACACCCATTCATTCTCCCAACCACACCAGTGACATTTTAAACATACTAGCAGTTGTTAACCATTTATCATTAGGCTCTTAATCAAAAAGTTGGCAATTATCAGTCTTCTCATTATTTATTTAAATTGTCATACAGTCACCATAACCTGCTCAGTTGAGCAATCTTCCTTGCACAGTCTGTGAGTCTTTCACAGGGGTTTAAGTAGCAGGACCCCCACCAAGTGGGAAGTAGAAATAGGGGTCCGGTTTGGTGCTAACATCCCAGAAAGAGTCCTTGTCCACCATATAGTACTTGGTGTGAGTTCCAGCCAAGTTCTGCACCAAAGCAAAGTTTTTAAATAGAGTCAGTCTGGACCATGGTGCAGTGTAGCACATTACCCGTGCCTTTTGGAATAACTGCTGAGATGGGAAAAAAAAAACTCCAGGATGATGTTTCAATCTTTCCAGATGCTTCTTGAATACCCATCCCCCCCCATTTCCTCAATGATATCCCACACACTCTCCAACATGTACGGATAATCCAGAGATGGGTAATCAATGTGCAGTCTCCTCCTTACCCATTTCTTGGCCTGACTCCATTCATACAGATCCTGGACACTGGTCCTCCAAGCCTGTCCTGGCTATAACTATACTCCCCTTCTATAGGTAATGTTTAAAGGGTCACTTGGTTCAACCCATCCATCTGGGTTCAGAGGGTCCTGGCACAGACAAGCAGACATGGGGTGCAGTCATCCATGGTGACCACCTGGCAGTGGAAAGGCCAGGGAATTGCTTGATAAACCTGGTAATCAGCAAATTGGAACCTTTTTCCCAGAAATTTTTCCTCATCCACCTTCTAACTCCTCCAGAGCTTTCTCACTCTCCTTAGGCTCACCAGGTGCAATAGACTGAGAACTGAGAGATCCACTTGCTTTTATTCTGGACCTCTCCCTAACTGAGGGCTTGGATTTCTCTGACAGGGCCAGGGGGCTGCCTCCAGACAGGAGCCAAGGTGGGGACTCTCAGGGCCCAGGGGAGTCAACTACAGGACTTTTAAGGCCCCTGTCCCTCCCTCTTCCAGAGGGATAGTAGGCAGCTGGCAATGGGGAGCAGGGCAGATGACTGTGCTCCCTGTCACCCCCTGACTTTAATCCCTCAGCAGCATCCTCTCCTTCCTCTACTTCCATGACCATATCGGGAGAAGAGTCCCTGATCTTCTCTGCTCCCTCCAGGACACTCTCTCCAAGGGAGAGTTTCTCAAAAGCTCCAGTGTCCACATTTCCCAGTGACCACAGTGAAGGAGACCCCTCTAAAATACTTGAGGAGGGGCCCCCATAAGAAGACCGGTTGGGTGTGGTCAAAAATGCCTCCTGGTGCAGAGCTAGAACAGATCCCACACATGAGCAGTCATACAATATCTTCCCCATGAAATCCACATCTTATACAGCACTCATCTGGCTGTCCTTTTCCTCCTGCTTGCCACAGCCACGTCAGCAGAGAGGCAAGAACCATTGCCAAAGGCTCCTCTTGGGGAAAGCTTCCTCTTCTACTTTGAATACCCTGCCTGTCATCCTTCAATATCCCAAAATCTCTCCTAGATTGCTCACAGTCCTCCCCACAGTGTTCAGACAATGGAAAACATTCTTGCTACTTGCTCTCCTGAAGGCCTCCAACATGATCTCCAGCTTACTCCAGCTCCATCACACCTCTTTAATTGCTGCTGCAAAATGGTACTGGATTTAGAAACTATTCTCTCCTCTACCTCAGCCATCCACCAATCAGGGACACTGGAGAGTGTCATGTGACCCATCAGTCACATGCAGGCACCACACCAGGAGAGCTGAGGCCTACCTTCACACTAGGCCTAACTCCCACACCACCACAGGAATTTTTTCATGTGCCACATGGCCCGCACATGGCAAGAGGCCCACCAGCACCTCCGCTCCTGGAATTTCAGGGTTCTCAACTTTTTGGGTTGCAAGAAAAGATCCCAGATGAGCCCCCCTCGTGGGGACCATAGCACAGAAAATCTTACCAGAAACTCTCCTCTGCTCCAAGACATAGAATAAAATTTCAGCTCACCTGGAGATGTCTTCAAGAATGGTTGGACCCCAGGCTTCTCACAGCTGCAGAAACTGGAAACACCCCAAAGTCTCTAAGGGGGAACCACGGCTCTGGATCACTTCATTCTTCAGTCTACTGTGTTCCCCCCTCGACCCATGATACACAGGGATTTCAAATTAAAAGTTCCCTTGAAATGAACTTATAAGTACTTTAAAACCACAGGATTTATATTTCATTAGCATCCTTGTTTACAGAGTCAGGACTCCTGACTTCTTTTTCTAAACAATCACTTTATTTCTCCTGAGCCCAAATGATTAGAGGGGCTACAGGAGTCCCTTAATCTTTAAAATGGAAACTTCAGCTCCATGGGGCTAAAACATTTTTAAAAGCAAAATGGCAGGGAGGGATAGTGAGGCTTAATAAAGGGAGGGGGTGGGCAGAGGGTGACTGTGAAAAGGCAGAGATACTAAACAAATATTTTTGCTCAGTATTTACAAATGAAGAGGGGGAAGTACCTAAAACAAACAATAGAAACACTCTGGATACAGAAGTTGATATCAGCCCATTTACAGAAGAAAGGGTTCTGAAAGAACTCTTAAAACTGAAGGTGGACAAAGCAATGGGGCCTGATGGGATTCATCCCAGAATTCTAAAAGAACTAAGGGTAGAACTAGTGACACCACTGGCTACCCTCTTTAACAAATCATGGGAGGATGGGGTGGTACCTGAGGACTGGAGGAGGGCAGATGTGATTCCTCTTCACAAAATTGGGAGCAGGGCAGAAGCACAAAACTACAGACCTGTTAGTTTAACCTCAGTGATAGGGAAAATGATGGAATCACTTCTGAAGGAAAGAATTGTCGAGTATCTAGAGGCCAGAGGGGCACAGGACCAAAGGCAGCATGGGTTCACAGCAGGAAGGTCATGCCAGATGAATCTGATAGATTTCTTTGACTGGGTGACCAAAGTAGTAGATCAGGGAGGGGCTGTGGACATGGCCTACCTAGACTTTAGCAAGGCATTTGACACAGTCTCACACAAAATATTAATATACAAGTTAGCCAGCCTGGCAGTGGGTCCCAAGATGATAGCCTGGGTAAAGAATTGGCTGGAGAATAGGACACAGAGGGTAATAGTAAATGGAGTCTACTCTGAAGAAAGGGGGTTACTAGTGGGGTACCACAGGGTTCAGTATTAGGACCAGTCTCTTCAATGTCTTTATAAGCGATATTGCAGAGGGACTGGAAGGAAAAGTATGTCTCTTTGCAGATGACACAAAGATCTGCAACAGAGTTGATGCTCAAGGTGGGGTGGAAAGGATGAGAAGGGACATGGCAAGGTTAGAGGAATGGTCAAATGTATGGCAGCTTAGATTCAATGCTAATAAGTGCAAGGTGTTATGTATTTGAAATGGTAATGCATTGCGTTACTTCTGCCACTTGAGGCAGCATTCCGATATGTGTAAGCTAGAAAGAGAGCAGAGAGAGTGTTGTTGTTGAGACCAGAGAGGCACCTGAATAAAAATGAAAGCTGCTCTACTCCTGTTGCAGTGTGAGTTTGTTGAACAATACCAGAATAAATGTTAGAACACAACATAATTGGCGACGCAGTGTTTAGTTACTCTCCAGTACCTTACCAGAACGAACTACAGCTGTGAGGGTTTTTCCTGAGACGTAACTTTTGGACCCACGAGTGATCCTGTGAGAAACTCATAAAGATGGCCGCGTCTATAGGACATATTGATGCCTTTGATGAAAATGTGGAACAATGGACTACTTATATTGAGAGATTTGGACATTTTGTCACAGCAAATGATATAAGTGATGAAAAACAAGTGGCTGTGTTACTGAGTGTCATGGGCACCACAACATACAGTTTGCTGAGAAGTCTAATAGCGCCAGAAAAGCCCGGGGAGAAAACGTTTGCCAGTATTGTGGAGGTCTTACAGACACATTTCTCCTAAGCCTCTGGTGATTGTTGAAAGATTTCGCTTTCACAAACGAAATCAAGCAGAGGGTGAGTCTGTTGCGCAGTATGTGGCTGTTCTAAAGAAATTAGCTGAGCATTGCGAGTTTGGTACCCATTTAGATGATGCCCTCCAAGACAGATTTGTGTGCGGTTTGAAAAGTGAAGCCACACAGAAGCGTCTCTTAAAGGAGGCGGGACTGACATACAAGAAAGCGATAGAGATCGCTGTATCAATGGAAACAGCTGCACGGGAGGCTCAGCACTTAAGTGATTCCCTGAAAGTAAATGCTTTATCCTTCTCTTCTCCCAGGAAGACTAATAAATGTGGTCGTTGTGGGAAGGCTAATCACAGTGATAAGGATTGCTGGTTTAAAGAACAGACATGTCATAACTGTGGGAAGAAAGGCCACATTGGGCGAGTGTGCAGAGGAAAAAAGAAAGGAGGGGAAATCAATGGAAGCAAAGGGAAGCAATTTGCTAAATGTAGAAAGAGAGAAGTACATCATGTGGAAACACAGGGAACGTACAGTGATGACACTGATACTGAATTAGCATTGCATGTGCACGTGCTGACTCTTAAAGGGGAAAC
Organism: Neoceratodus forsteri; assembly: GCA_016271365.2. Lineage (NCBI taxonomy): Eukaryota > Metazoa > Chordata > Ceratodontiformes > Ceratodontidae > Neoceratodus > Neoceratodus forsteri. Next base: position 560,143,195 of record CM028129.1, on the reverse strand, counting down.
GGCAACCATCTGTGTAACACCTGAAATTGAAGGGAAACCACTGAAAATGGAATTGGACAGTTTCATTGATTTCTACAGACAAGTATGAAACTATGTTGTGACATCTACCCCTGCAAATGACTGACGTTGTACTGAGGACATACACTGGGGAGGCAATTTCACCTGAAGGTGTCATCAAGGTGCAGGTGAAAATAAATGGGCAAATGGCACTACTGCCTTTCTATGTGGTTAAAGGTAACTACCCTTCACTCTTAGGCCGAGAATGGCTGAAGAAAATACACCTCAACTGGCAGGAGATAAGGACTGTCAATACGGGTGACTCCAACACTCTAGAAGCAGTGTTGCAGAAACATGCTCCTTTATTCAAAGGGGAGCTAGGCACAAGGAAGGACACTGAGGCAAGAGTTTTTTTGAAGCCACAGCACAAACCAAAGTTTTGTCAACCTCGCCCAGTACCTTATGCACTCAGACCGAAAGTGGAGGCCGAATTAACTAGCCTAACCGAAGCTGGAGTCTTGTCACCTGTACAGTGTAGTGACTGGGCAACGCTAGTAGTGCCAATGGTAAAGAAAGACGGGTCAGTGCAAATATGTAGAGACTTTAAAGTAACCATAAATCCAGTTCTGTGTGTGGAACAGTATCCGATTCCACGCATCGAAGACTTGTTTGCATCGATGGCACAGGGCTAACGCTTCAGTAAGCTGGATTTGTCACATGCTTATCTACAAGTGAAAGTAGATGAAAACTCAAAGAAATATCTCACAATAACCACCCAAAAGGGTCTCTTCTGCTATAATCGCCTACCTTTTGGCATTGCATCAGCTCCAGCCATATTTCAGCGAGCTATGGACCAGGTTTTACGAGGTCTTCCAAATGTTCACTGTTAGCTGGATGATATACTGGTGACCGGAAGGAATGATGCAGAGCACCTGAAGAACCTGGATGCAGTTCTGCAGCGATTCGAAGATTTTGGCTTGCGTGTCCAGAAGGAGAAGTGTGAATTTTTCAAGACTTCATTGGAGTACTTGGGCCATACCATAGATGCAGCTGGCTTACACAAATCGCCTGAGAAAGAAAAAGCGATTGTGGACGCCCCAGCACTGGAAAATGTGAGCCAGTTACGGTCATTCTTGGGCCTGTTAAATTATTATGGCAGGTTTATTTCTAATCTGGCTATGATTCTCAACCCACTAAATGACTTGCTATGCAAGGGGAAGTCCTGATATTGGACAAAGGAGTGCGAGAGCGTGTTTAAGAAGGCCAAAAAGCAACTTGTTTTGCAAGATGTGCTCATTCACTATAATCCGCAGCTGAGCATCAGATTGGTGTGTGATGCCTCACCGTATAGGGTGGGATCAGTTCTTTCTCATGTTCTACCAAATGGGGATGAAAAGCCAATTGTCTTTGCATCCAGAACTCTCAGCAAAGCTGAACAAAACTATGCCCAAATCAAGAGAGAAGCTTTGACAATAGTGTTCGGAGTTCGCAAATTCCACCAATACCTTTATGGTCGGGAATTCACACTCCTCACTGATCACCGTCCCCTCACGACCATTTTCAGCCCCCACAAAAGTATTCCTTCCATGGCAGCAGCCAGAATGCAACATTGACCTCTCTTGTTATCAGCTCACAACTACCGCATTGAATACAAGAAGGCGGCTCTTCATGGCAATGCTGTTGGGCTCTCAAGATTGTCTCTGCAGGTAGCCCACAGTGACAAAGTGGACACTGTCGATGTCTTCTACATCAGTCAGCTTGAGAAATTACCTATCACAAGTTCTGAAATTAAAAAGGAGACTAAAGTTGATCCTGTGTTGTCTCAAGTCTTGGACTTAGTAACTAAAGGGACTTTTACTGTGAACCAGGACATTCACGGTGAGTTATCACCATTCTACGCCAGATGTAATGAGCTTTCAGTTCAGCAAGGTTGCTTGATGTGGGGTGTCCAGGTGATTGTCCCTTCAAAGCTACGCACCCGTGTTTTGGAAGAGCTACATGTGGGACACCCGGGCATAGTGAGAATGAAGGCTTTAGCTAGAAGCTATATTTGGTGCCAGGGATTGATTTGCAAATTGAGCAACAAGCAAAAACATGCACTACCTGTCAGCATGTTCAGAAAATGCCGTGTCCCTCACCTCTGCATCCCTGGATGTGGCCAGGTGCACTGTGGCAGCGCATTCATGTAGATTTTGCGGGGCCGTGGGAGGGACACATGTACTTAATTGTTGTAGATGCCCACTCAAAGTGGCCCGAAATTCAAGTCATGGACACCACTACTACCAGTAAGACCATTCAAGTGCTGCGATGACTATTTAGCCGTTACGGGATTCCTGAACAGCTGGTCAGTGATAATGGACCACAATTTATTTCTAGTGACTTTGCAGCATTTTTGAAGTCCAATGGTGTGAGGCATATTCGTAGTGCCCCATATCACCCCTCGACTAATGGCCTAGCGGAGCGTTTTGTGCAAACCATGAAGAATGCTCTGAAATCGGGGGGTCTTTGACCTACAACACAAGTTGGATAACTTCCTGTTGGCATACCGAAATACACCCATGCTACAACAAAGGAATCTCCAGCTATTGTTGTTTTTCAGCGTAAGTTCGCTCCCGCCTTGATTTGCTTAAGCCAGATGTGGCATCAGAGGTTTTGAAGAACCAAGAATCTCAAATACTATGCCGGCAAGCTCGTTCAAAGGACAGGCAGTTCATTGTTGGTCAAGAAGTGCTTGTTCGAGATTACCGGAAGGGGAAAAAGTGGACCTCTGGTGTGGTGACATCTCAGACGGGTCCGGTGTCGTATACAGTTGATGTTGAATCTGGAGTGAAATGGAAACGTCATGCTGAACAGCTCCTAGATCTTCAACAGCACATGGATGGGGACACTTCCAGGGAAGAAAACCCATGGGAAATGTGGATTCCATCTGCCGTAGCTTACAGAAGCCCCACTACAGAAGTCTCAACACCTTCTGAAGATGCAAAGGAGGAGGTGGAGAGGAGCAATGGTGAGGCTGTACAACCACCAACTGAGGATCAGAGGGAGGTACCAGACAGGGCAGTCATGCCAAGGGTTGCTCACGAGAAACGTTATCCATCCCGAATTTCAAAACCTCCAGATCATTTGAACCTGTGAGACATGTAAAAGAAATAAATGTTTTGTGTAGTTAGAGAGCCAGATCAGATTATTGGGGCAGAATAATCCCCTTGACTGGTTCGAGGCCTGGGGCAGTCTACCCCCTACCTCTAGCATAGTATGAACCATCTTAATAATAGCGAATAATGCTAATACTTGTTCATTTGGTAACAATATAATTTAGTGGGGAGGAAATGTTATGTATTTGAAATGGTAATGCATTGCATTACTTCTGCCACTTGAGGGCAGCATTCCGATATGTGTAAGCTAGAAAGAGAGCAGAGAGATTGTTGTTGTTGAGACCAGAGAGGCACCTGAATAAAAATGAAAGCTGCTCTACTTCTGTTGCAGTGTGAGTTTGTTGAACAATACCAGAATAAATGTTAGAACATAACACAAGGTAATGCACCTGGGAAACAAAAACCCAAGGGAAGAGTACACAATGGGGGTGAGATACTAGCAACAACAAAAATGGAAAGGGACCTGGGGGTAGTCATATCATATTACTTAAAGGTGGGCAAGCAATGTGAGAGGGCAGTAAGAAGGGCTGGAGTGATACTGGGATGCATAGGAAGAGGCATCACCAGTAGAAAACAAGAAGTTGTTATCCCTCTGTACAGACAGTTGGTGAGACCCCATCTGGAGTACTGTGTGCAGTTCTGCAGACCCAATCTCCGCAAGGACACAGACAAGATGGAACTGTCCAGAGGAGGGCAACTAAAATGGTGCAGGGTCTGCACCAGAAGACATATGAAGAGAGACTAAAGGAGCTTAATATGTATAGCCTCGAGGAAAGAAGGAGGGGAACATGATAGAAACTTTCAAGTACCTCAAGGAATCAACAAAGTCCAAGAGGGTAGCATCTTTCAAAAAGAGTTGTGCAAGAAATGGCAAGCACAATTTGAAGATGGGGGAGGACTCAGAGGTAATGTAAGCAAGCATTTTTTCACAGAGAGGTTGTGGATGCATGGAATGGCCTTCTGGAGGAGGTTGTGGAGTCAAAAACAGTGGTTGAATTCAAGCATGCATGGGACAGTCATAAGGCAATTCTAGGGGGTTGGGATAGAAAGAAGTAGGCTGCTGGTTAACTAGGATCTGCAGCTTATCCATTAGGTAAGGAAATGGGCAGACTGGGTGGGCCAAGCGGTCCTTATCTGCCGTCAAATTCTATGTTTCTGTGTAACATTAGGCAGAGCAAGATCTATAAAAAGCAGAAACTTTAGCAGCAAAGATTTCCCCAGCAATAAACAACGACCCTTGTTAACATGGACCATAAAGCTCCAACACTGAGTCCAAACTGGCACTGGTAAGTACCTTCTGACTGCTTCACTACTGGAATTGGGCCCCTGACTTTACTATGGGGAAGTGTACAGTTTCTCCCAAAACCCATTCCCTGGCTCTACTACCAGCTCCAAGGGACACGAAAAGGTGCAGCACCAAAGCAAACAGCCACCATGACTACCCCAAATCTGCTTTTGGCCCAGGCTGTTACCCTGGCCTACCGGGTCCAAAAGTGCTAGGCCTCCCTAAGGCATCCCACATCTTCCTGGAGCAGCACTCCAAACCCAGAAGCTAATCTGATCCATACCGTCTGCCTCCTTACTGCTGCCCAAACTGTACAATTCAGACGGGAATCAGCCTAAAGGGCCTCAGGAACCTGTCCACCCGAGGACCCGCCCCGAACACCTTAGGCTGAACCCAGGGCCTGTCATTGAGAGCAGGACCCCAATTTTGGTGAAGGCTGTTCCGTCCCCCACACTAGTACCCTTGGGCCACCCTGCCACACTGAGCTACAGAGGCCCTGCCATAGCCTGCTGCAGTCCCAATGATCCAGGAATACTACATTCACTCACAGGGCCTAAACCCGGACCCCGGAGGTTCTACCTTACCTGCACCTCCTTACACCTGGTGGTTCTCTCCCACTAACCCCCCAGGTCCCAAGACCCCAAATGAATGTCCACAGCTGGCTATACTTGATACCTTTCCACGGACGCCCACCCAGGAACCCAGTGCCTCACCGCTGCTGACCTGTCTAAAGTGGGGGTCCCCCACCCCACACTACCTTGCAGTTCTCACTGTTGTCCCTTCCTCTCCTAGGTGGCAATTCCCCTCTCTCCTCTATTCTCCCTGAAACTTCCTATTTATACCCTGAAACCCTGCTCTCTGCTGCCACCAAGCAGCGGCTAGTGGAAATTGAGCCCCCAGAGCACTAAAAACCCTAAATTCTGGGGGTACGAGAAAAAATAAATGGGAAGGGGGTCCCTAAAGGAAGCATACACCTCTCTCAAATGAGAGGGGGATTACAAAGCATTGTGGGAAAAGACATGGTAATAAAAGGAGCAAGCATGGGGATCCCAAGGCCACAAAGCAAGCAGACAAATTTAGAAAAAAAATCCTAACAGTAAACAAAGGAAAGAATACTTAGATCTACATGCACAAATCAAAGTACAACATATTCTTTTCTCCTTTATATCACTCAAGGTGCGGGCATGGCCTAGCCAGGAACCTTGATGGATACCTAAATCGAAGGCTCCATGGGGATCCACATTAAATCTACTCCATCTGCTGCTCCGTAGGAGGGCAGCTAACTCTACTGACTAGGGGCTGCAGCTAGCCTAGTGATAGAGGTGCTCCATAGGCAAGAAGTACAGCTAGCTCAGGTGAGAAGGCCCTTTTCCAGTACAGAAAGGAGAAAAGAAACAAAGTACAAGGTTGTCAGGTTAAAAAAGGAGGGTTGGGAAGAGAGTAGTGAAGAAAAAGCACAGGTGTTTAACAAGTACTGTTGTTCGGTCTTCACTAGGGAGAAAGATGGAGTAGTATCATAAGGGAGCAGGGGGTTGGGACTGGGAGGGGGAAGTCGTGGATGTCATAGTTCAAGCTGACAGGGTACTCAGGGACCTAAAGATGCTAAAAGTGGGCAAATCACCAGGGCCATATGGAATGCACCTGATGGTCCTAAGTGAACTGACAGAAGTTCTGGTGGATCCCCTGGCAGACCTGTTCAGCACATCTTTGGAGTCCAGAAATCAACCCTAGAACTGGAAAACAGCCCATGTGGTGCCTTTCCATAAAAGTGGGCTGAGGGTTGAACCAAGGAACTACATGCCAAATGTTCAACCAAGCAAAAGGGCCACCACTGGAGCAGAGATGGTGCAGCCAGTAGAAGTACACAGAGCAGCAATAGAAAACTGATGCATCTCACCCACCTCAACATTCTCTCTTGACAAAGTGCGTGCACATGAAACATTGAGGCATTCTGTTCCATCTCGTTCATGTCATGATTTCTGCCTGCCTGCTATTCAAGAATTTGAATAAATGGTATGTGAAACGACATCTCCTGTTTGGCATGCATCATTAACAGCATAGGTGAGTTGTGCCAGTTTTCTGTTGCTGCTGAACTACAGGCCAGTCAGCCTGACCTAAATAGTGGGTAAGCAGATGGAGACCATCCTGTAAGAGAGACTGATCAGCTTCCTGGAGGAAAATGAGCTCCAAGACATGGGGCATCATGGGTTTGTGTTGAGGAGGTCCTGCCAAACTAACTTAATTGACCTTTTTGGTTGGGTCGCTAGGACAATGTATTTGGACTTCAGCAAGACCTCATAGGAGACTGGTTGGGAAGCTAGAAGATCTGGGGGTGGAAGCTAAGCTCATGGGACTGGTCAGAAGCTGGTTGCAGGACAGAAGCCAAAAGGTGGTAGCTGGAGGAGAATTCTCAAAAGTGAGGGCTGTGATCAATGGGGTCCGGCAGAGCTTGGTGCTTGGTTGGGTGTTGTTTAACATCATCATAAGTGACATTGAAGATTGGATCAAGAGTAAAATCTGCCTGTTCTCAGACAACACCAAGCTTTACGGGAAGGTGGACATGGAGGGGGGAAGACAGGAACTCAGGGAGGACCAGGCTAGGCTAGAAAAGTGGTCTGACATTTGGCAGCTGGGGTTCAATGCTAAAAAGTATAGTTATGCACTTGGGGGCCAAAAATCCAGGGACCAAATGCTAGTTGGGTAGCACGCAGGTAACCAGGTCAGAGGAAGAAAAGGACCTGGGAATAATAATCACAAGTGACATCAAACACTCTGCACACAGCAAGAGAGCTACAGTCAAACCAAACTGGATAATGGACTGCATGGCCAGAGGAATTACTGATAGGAAGGCAGAGGTCATTCTGCCACTGTACAGGTCACTTAAGACCACATCTGGACTACAGTGTGCAGTTTTGGTGCCCATATCTTAAGAAGAATGCCAACTTGCTAGAGACGGTTCAGAGAGAGGCAACCAAGATGATCCATGGCCAGCAGGGCAACACCTATGAGGAGAGGCTCAAGGGACTCATAATGTACTCTCTTGAGGAAAGAAGAGAGACATGACTGAGACCTTTAAGTATCTTAAGGGTATTAACATGGTGAGCAATGAGGGCCTTTTCAGTGTCAGTGGCAACAAGATCACTAGGGGGCACAGCCTAAAGCTAGTGGGGGGAAGGTTCGGAGGCACTTTTTCACCAAGAGGGTGGTGGCCAAGTGCAATGAGCTGCCAGAGGAGGTGGAATCCCTCAAAATGATTGACAGCTTCAAAAGGGGTTGGGACAGGGTGAGGGGAAAAGTTATGGGTAGAAGGTGGGAGTGGAGGGGGAGAGTGGAAACTTGAGGGAAGTCAGAAGGGAAACAGGGAAACAGGGAGAAGGGGCAGTTCCCTTTGTAAATACATTGAGAACTACACACTCAAGCAGATAGATTGTAAGGCCTTTATCTGCTAACATGTTCATATGTTCATAAGCTCAAACTCCGAAATTTTGTCCATCCTAGCTCCATCTAGTATTACCGATGTCAGCACTCTCGAAACGTGCCTGAACCCAAATGAAAGCAGCCTTTTAATCAGCTAAGTAAGTCAGCAAGGGAGATGGTCCTGCAGATCTGCAATGCAGAATGAACACCAGGGTGGGCATGTCTGAGTGGGCCGGCAAGTCAGTGAGCTCCACAATGACAGCATCAACCCCAAACTCAACAACTGCTGTACGAGTTACGAACAGAATTGATGGCCAGGTTTAAAAATGTGAACGTCCAGCTGTTGCATATCCAACAAGATGTCATTGTGCTGGGAAAAATAGCCAATATGCATGGGGAGCACCTCGATGAGCTGGAGGCCCACCTGGGTGACCTAGAGAATAAAAACTGAGGCATCTCACCAAAACGTTTTACAGCCCAATCACTAAAGGAAATGGCATATGTCAGATGACAATAAAAATAGAGAACAAAGAAATAACGTGTAGCTGATCAACTTACCTAAAGGCATGGAGGGTACTGATCCTCCAGCTTTCCTCATCACCTGGCTACCTGTGCTTTCAGCCTTGATGCAGGAACTGTATGTGAGGTTCAACAAGCCCACCAATAAGCTGGGAAGTGCCCAGATCCATCAGAATGGCCCAGACATTTTCTCATAAAATTCATCAGATATCCTGATCATCAGACTGTTCTGCAAGCTGCCAGGTGTAAGGGCCAGATGAAAGTTAATAATCAAAGTGTAAGCTTCTTCCCTGACTACAGTAGGAACGTTCAAGCCCAAGCACAGAGAGTTCAATGCTGTGAAAAAGAGACTGTGCAAGCAAAAATGACAGCTTGCTCATGTGTACCCTCTCCGTTGTATTGTTCATCACCATGGTCTGCCACATTCACAAACCTGGAGCTTGCAGCTGCTTTCCTGTATGCTGAGGCTCCAGCCAGGGAAGGATACTGCAGCACATGTAGAACAGGACCGACGACTAGAGAGGCCTACACTACCAGCATCTGCAAGTAAATGGCAGGGGGGTTGATATATCTGGGGGCACAGTTGGGATATTGACAAACCAGGCACAGCCTGAACATCTTGTATGACTCTGAACTGATAAAGTCTGAATTCTGGCCTGGTGAGCCCCTGTGCCTACAACCCCAGTTGAGTCGATCAGGGCCTCCATGGTGGGAATGGAAGCCTGTCCTGCTTGCAGCCTGCCATGCATCCTGGTACAGTTACCCTTCCTTGAACTTTGGACATCGGTGCCCTAGGGACCCCCTCCTACGCAAAGCCTGGCCACAGGACTGTAACTGTTGCAGCCTATCACGGACTGTTTCATTCACTTGTTCTTTTTTTTTTTTTATATTCCAACTTTCTATTAAAGATATTTCAATGGTTTCATCAGTCACACATCATATAATACAAATATATATATATACAGTATATATATAGTATTAACCTTATATTAACAACAGGCAGAAGGGTAAAAAAAAGGAACATATACAAAATGTGTACCACCTCAGTAAGTTAGTAATAAATTAGTGAGCAGACCTCCCTAATACTATATATAAACATTTACGCAATTTCTTACTCTGGTCAAGACTACACTATATTTCCAGACTTCTCTGAGAACTTCCCATACTATTTACAAATAATTTATTCTCATCGCTCTGATCAGGGTACAAAGTCTGGATTAGTTTTGTTTTGATAGAACACCCATCATCATCACATTTCTTCTACTCTACTCAACTTCTTCCCCACTGAGGCTGTAAAGTGTTCCGCCCAATATAAGTTGCTGAGCAGTCATCCACTGAGACCGTTGAGGGACACCTACCTCAGCCACAGCTTGGTTATGTTTTTTTTTTTTGCAGTTGCCATTACAATTAACAGTAGTTTTCTACTATCCCCCTGGATGGTCTGGGAAACAATGGAAAGAAGAGCCAGTTGAGGAGTGAGAATATTCTGCTCTGCATAAAGGGCGTTTAAGACGTCATTAATCTCTTGCCAAAACAAACTTATCTTGGAACATGGCACGAAAATGTGAGTGTGTGTGTGGCATTAGCCTCTCCACACCCCATCCAACATGATCCTGTATGTTCACCCATATATTTGGCTTGTACAGCAGGGGTACAAAAGTATCACATGCAACACCTAAAGCCGAAGTCTCGCCAGTAATATGAGGCTGCTATTTTATAACTGATAGAAGCAAATTTGGTCCACTCCTCCCTGTTCACCCCGCTTTGTAATTCTTTGTTCCACCGTTCCAATACGATGAGTGATACATTGGGCTGCAATTCCATGAGGCCCTTATAAAGTCTTCAGATTAGGTGTGACCAAAGGGCCCCCTGCTGACATTCTTTAAATAATACAAAAAGTAGGGGGAAATGGTCAGAAAGGTATTGGGACTGTTTTCCCATCCCCAATAAATAGGATTTCACTTGTAAATACCGAAATTGCATCTGGTAGGGAAGAGAATATGTGGCTTGCAATTCAAAGAAGGTATAGAAACCCTGGGTTGTATAGTATAGGTATACATATTTCAATCCCCTGGAACCCAATTCCAAAGAAGTCTTATCTAATGCATTGGGTGGAAAGGTTTTGTCGTAAGCTTAGGCTCAAAGCAAGTTGAGAACATTAGATGGAACAACACAAAAACAACATTTCCTCCAGCACTGGAAAGTAATGGCTGTAAATCGGGTGAATCTAGATAATGGTATCTCTGTTAGTGGGTGGGCAAATAGGTATTTCTCTATTTCGTATAAATCATTCAGTGCAAATTTTAAGGCTTTCCAGTGAGATCTGTAATTATGAGATAACCAAAACAAACGATCCGCTGTTGTGAGGCCATGGCACAATAATATAAGTTTGGTAGGTTTAACTCCCCCTCTGTCCTTTGGTAGTTGTGAAATAGTATATTTTATTCATGGCTTTCCACCACCCCATAGAAATCTTGAGATGATACGATTCCAGTAATTAAAATATGCTTTATCAGGGACAATAAGGGAACATCTGGAAAAGATATAACAACCTACTGTAGGTAGCACAGTTTCATTGACTTGTTCTCAGTTCTTTTTGCGGTTTGGACACTGAGACTTGCCTGTTGTGAGTTGGCCTGGACACAGCTGTTAGGACTTCTATTTACTATGCATGTCCTACATGCTTGGGAGTGTTGCAGCTGTTATGTAATTTCCTGAGTTCCACTGCAAGCTTTTAGGCCTGAGTTGTTCTACCCTCTGGGTAGGATTAGCCCCCCCACACACACACACACTTTGACCTGTCGCTAACCCTAACTCATTTGAGCAATTATACACAGTCACATTTCTGTAATGGCATTGTGAGAGGAGAGCTGGGGCAAACACCAGTGTAGCCAAACTAGAGGACCTGATGGCTGCACCCGAACCACCTGGCTAGACTCACTCACTATCTAGGGAGCCCCCTGTGACTGAGGCCTACCCTGCCCTCTGAATAGCTGCTATATTCATTCTGCTCCTTAGCAGTGAGGTACTAGGCCTGTTGCCGGCATCCCATAACATAGAATCATAGAAGATGATGGCAGATAAGGACCACAAGGCCCATCCAGTCTGCCCATTTCTTTTTCTACCTTATGGGTGTGCCATCAGTCTTTGCTCTGCCAATGGCCTATCTATTCATACTTATCTGTATTGCTCCCTTATGCCTATCCCATGCCTGTTTGAAGCCCTGCACTGTATTCATATCCACCACTTCCTGAGGTAGGCCGTTCCATGCATCCACCACCCTTTCTGTGAAAAATAACTTCTTCACATTACCCCTTAATCGGCCTCCCTCTAATCTCATGCTGTGTCCTCTTGTCCTGCTATTTTTCTTATACTGAAATGTTAGACTCTTTCACCTTGTTAATGCCCTTAAGGTGTTTAAATGTTTCAATCATATCACCTCTCTCCCTCCTTTGCTCTAGGGTATACATATTGAGCTCCGTTAATCTGTCCTCATATGTTTTCTGATGCAGTCCCTGCATCATTTTGGTTGCCCTTCTCTGGACTGCCTCAGTTTGGTTAATGTCTTTGTGAAGGTGTGGCCTCCAGTACTGCAGATGGGGCCTAACCAGTGTCTTGTAAAGAGGGATTATTACCTCCCTCTTCTGACTTGTGATACCCCTACTAATACACCCCAATATCCCCCTAGCCTTACCTACTGCTTTAGTGGACTGCTTGGATGATTTCAGGTCATCGGTGATGATGATGCCCAAGTCTCTTTCTTTCCTTGTGACTGCCAGCAACTCCCCTCCCAGCCTATAGGTGGCTTCAGGGTTTCTTTTCCTATGTGCATGATCTTGCACTTTCTTTAAAACTCCAGTTGCCACTCTTCTGACCATTTTGCTAGTTTACCCAGATCTCTTCTCATTCTGCCCACCCCATCTGGATCATCTACTGTGTTGCAGATCTTGTGTCATCTGCAAACAGACTAACCTTACCTCCAGTCCATCTGAAATGTCACTGATGAAGATATTGAAGAGGACTGGCCCCAGAACTGATCCCTGAGGTACCCCACTTGTGACTTGCATCTCTTCTGACTGTATACCATTTACCACCACTCTCTGTTTTCTGCCCGTCAACCAGTTTGCCACCCAGTTGAGCAACTTCTGACCCATCCAGAGCCTACCCAGCTTATTAATCAATCTTCTATGTGGAACAATATCGAAAGCTTTGCTGAAGTCAAGGTAGGCAACAACAACTGCTCCCCCTTGGTCCACCACTCTGGTTACCCAGTCAAAGAAATCTATGAGATTAGTTTGACAGGACCTTCCTTTTGTAAACCCATGCTGTCTTGGATCCTGTGCTCCTAGGAATTCCAGGTGCTGTACTATCCTTTCCTCAAGGAGTGCCTCCATAATCTTGCCCACTACTGAGGTAAGACTGACTGGTCTGTAGTTTCCTGCCTCCTCCCTGCTACCACTCTTGTGGAGCGGGATCACATGAGCCCTTCTCCAGTCTTCTGGGACCTCTCCTGTGCTCAGAGACTCACTAAACATTTTTGATAATGGCTCTGCTAGTTCCACCCTTAGCTCCTTTAGTACCCTAGGATGTATGCCATCAGGTCCCATTGCCTTGTCCACCCTGAGCTTATCGAGCTCTTGTAGGACCCTTTCTTTTGTGAAGGGACTAGTGCATACCTCCCTCTCCCCTGTGTCCATGGTGCTGAGCTGTGGGCCCTGTCCTACCTTCTCTTCAGTAAATACTGAGCAGAAGTATCTATTTAGGATAGATGCTTTTACATGGTCTTCCTCCTCACATGCCCCCTTATCCCCTTTGATCTTAGCAAAACCTCCTCAGACTTTCTCCTTTCACTAATGTATCTACAGAAAGTCTTGTTACCTTCTTTTACTGTTTGTGCTAATGTTTCCTCGGTTTGGGCCTTTGCCTGCCTTACTACCTTCCCTGCTTCCCTTAGGGAAGTTTGGTATGCCTCCCTATCTTCATCCTGCTGCGTTCCCTTATATTTCCTGAAACACCAGCCTTTTGGCTGTGACCTTTTCTGCTACTGTTTTTGAGAACCAAAGTGGTTTCCTTCTTCTTTTGCACTTCCATTTCTCTCTAAGACAATGTGATGTTGCTTCAAGTATTGCATCCTTAATGCTTGCCCACTTTGCCTGTACCCCCTCTCCTGTATTTCTTTTTGCCAGGGCTAGCTTATCTCTGTTGGCCATCTTATCAAAGTCAGCTCCTCTGAAGTCCCATATTTTTGCCTTGGAATGGGATGATTTAGTTCTAGTGGTCAAATTGAACCATACCATGTAATGGTCACTGGCCCCCAGATGACCTTCTACCTGGAGATCTGTGATCCTTTCCCTGTTAGTCAGTACTAGATCTAGAATAGCCCTGTCTCTTGTGGGTTGTTGTACCAGTTGTTTGAGGGCCGCTCCCCCCCACCCCCGGGAATCCACCATGTGTCTAGTTCTGGCAGATGCTCCTTCTGGTATTGACCAATCTGTATCTGGCATGTTGAAGTCTCCCATTATCAGAGCCTCCCCTTTAGCTGTCGTGTTTTGTATATCCTCTAACAGTAATGTATCTATGTCCTCCCCCTGGTCTGGAGGCCTGTAGACAACCCCAGTTCGTATATCTGTCCCATTTCCTGTTTCCAGGGAGACCCACAATTGTTCTGGCTCCTTATGTGTATTCTGAATTTCTGTAGCTTTGATATTTTCATTGACATAAAGGGCCACTCCACCCCCCCCCCTTTTTGCACCTTGGTCTCTTCTGAACAGTACATAACCAGGTACTGAGGTCTCCCAAGTATGGTTACTGGTAAACCATGTCTCGCTAATGGCTACTATGTCAGTTTAGCCTCTGTCATTATTGCCTGCAGGTCTGGGATCTTGTTTCCCAGACTGTGAGCATTTGTGTACACGATTTTCCATTGCCCACATTAAGGAGTGTTAGTTGTTGGGCAAGGTCTGGCATTTCCCCTGTGCATCATATGGGGAGCAGGACCTTTTTCCTTACCTGGTGATGCAAATGAACTACAAACATGCTGAACTCCTGTTTGACCACTTGCTGAGGGGGGAGGGGTGTTCTTCCCAATCGATGTATGGGGTGCTGCACCCGCTCCCCATTTGCTAGTTTAAATATTCTGCAAAGACGTTAAATTTCTGCCCAATGCACTGACTCCTCCTTAGTCAGATGCAGTCCATCAAATTTAAAGAACTTTCGCTCCCAAAACTGTTGCCAGTTCCCTACAAATTTGTGTCCTTTTTCCTGGCCCCAGCCCTTGAGCCACATGTTTAGTTCGCCTATCTCCTCCTCTTCTCAGACCTTCCGTCCGTCTGCCCCCCTCTCCCAGACTGGCAGGATCTCAGAGAAGGAGATGCCAGATGGAATGGATGATAGTTTGTCACCCAGCCTGGTCAGGTGTTCCTTGGTCTCCACAACTGACCAGCTGGTGAGATCGTTAGTCCCTATGTGTACCAGGACATCAATGTTTTCTCCTGCTTCCTGAACAATTTTAGCAATACGGTCAGTGTCTCTACACACTGATATACCTGTATCCCAGCTCTTAGGTTTCTTTCTGCCACTGGATGGAGTACACCTTACCACCTGAAGTTATCACAGGTTCACAGGTTAAAACAGTTCACTCCATGAGAGGAGTGTGGGGTGTGTAAATCATTCTAGGTTCTGGGGGGTGGGAGAACATAGGGGGATGAGCTGTTGGGTTTGTTTGGTTTGAGGTGACAGCCTTGGGGGAGGGAGTTTCTTTATTAAAATGTTTTACTGTTGTACTGTTTTTTTTAAATAAAAAATTTGGTAAAGGTCAGTTCTTAGCTATGCATGGGGAGGTCTGGGGGGGCTGCGAACCATCGGAGTCCATACCCTGGAGGAGGACTAGAAGGCAGTGCCATACCACTCCTACAACTAGTGATCATGATGGATTTAAAAAAATCTGAACTGGAACGTTAATGGGCTCAAAAATGTAGTTAAAAGGAAAAAGGTTTGATCCTACACTAAAAAGGTGAGGGGAGATATCCTTCTCCTGCAAGAGACTCGTGTGGTGGAGGAGGAGGGGAAATCCCTGCCATTAGAAAGCTCCTCGGAAGGTGCTCTCTACAGGGCCTGTATTCATCTAAGGCCAGGGGTTGCTATCTGGGAGCGCCCCAGTGTCCCCCACTCCCTGCTCTGAGGTTTAGCTGACCCACAGGGCAGATAAATAATGTGCACCCTAAAGGTATGGGGGGGTTGCTGACCTTGGCATCAATGTATGGACCCAATTTTGATCACCCAGATTTCCTCCATCATTTGGCCCTCATGCTGGCAGACTTCCCTGGTGCACTAATTGTGGGGTTTGATGTCAACACACCCTGGAACCCCATGCTGGACCACTTGGCACTGCCTTCTAGTCCTTCTCCAGGGAGCTCTCAGGCCCTGAGGAGAATGGGCTCTAAAAGATCCCTTGCCGGCCCATCAGTGCAGCGGTAGCACTACCACTCACGATGCTGGCGACCAGGGTTCAGGAACAGGCTCGAGTCATTGGGGCACGGCCAAGAGGAGGAAGCTGGAACATCCTAGTGGATGCTTCCCTCTGGGGAGGGAGGGTTCTGTCCTCTGCCATGCTACTGACACCTGGGTGACCACAGGTGGTGGTGGTGCAGCTGAGAGGCAGATTGAGGAGGGGGGACATTGCTGGTGTCAGCGGGCAGACACGTGCACGGGCACACGTGGGCCCACAGTGATGGCCCTGCAGGCAATATCCTATGGGGAGTGGAGAAAATAGGAAAAAGTATGGCCCCAGCACCTCCATGATGATGGTCCGCTGGGGCTCCCCAGGCCTCCATCGCTCACCTGTACCATGGCACCGCCTAACGAAATGAAGAATTTTGGGAGCCATCCCTGGACACACCCTGACCCTGCCTGATGGGCATAGCCAGAAACTCCATGGAGGTAGGTAACCATGGCTGGGGGGGAGACTGGGGAGTTGCATGCGGCCTGAAGATTACCGGAGGGGCCAGAGAGATGAGGGCATAAAGAGAAACTGAAAAAAAAAGATCCCTTATACATGGGTGGAGGTATATGCACCCTACAGATAGGGAATTTGTTTTATTCCCATGCCCATAAATCCTACAAGCACATTTATCTGATCCTGCTCTCCACATCCCTCTTGCATAGACTGGAGCTGCCCACTTATGGGCCAATCCTTCATTCCGATCACTCTTGCTGGTGTCCACTTGGGGGGAACAGGCTCTCTCTAGTGAAGCAATGGTACCTGTATCCCAGGTTTCTAGTGGACCCCCATGCCAGAGTTGCCATGATCAAAACCTTAACTGAA
The DNA here is from genome assembly GCA_016271365.2 of Neoceratodus forsteri. Lineage (NCBI taxonomy): Eukaryota > Metazoa > Chordata > Ceratodontiformes > Ceratodontidae > Neoceratodus > Neoceratodus forsteri. The sequence goes on along the minus strand of CM028129.1, from coordinate 560,126,499 downwards.
TTCATTCAGAACAAGTGGGGTGATACATTGGCTTCGACCAGTTGGGAGGCCATGAAGGCCTTTGCAAGGGGTATAGCAATTTCAGAGGCTGCCCACAAAAACAGGGGAGAAGAGACCCAAGAGTGTGAACTAGAGACCCACATTCTGTCTTCTGAGAGAGATCTCATGGCCAAGCCAAGGCCCCCCTCCTTTTTTACAAGATCTCAGGGCAAGCAAGGGAAAACTGAACAACTTGTCTCAGCCTGTCTGCAAAGTAACATATTGTTATCCCATGCTGGGGCTTATTTCAGTGGGGAGATGGGGGGATGCTGGCTTGCTTGGAATCTCAAACAAAAAGAGGCAGATAAGATAATCTACTCCGCCAGCACAGTGGCAAGGCATCCGTCAGCAACACCAACGTCACGAGTTCAGGAATGGACCAGCCGGGGGAAGAAGGATTGAGCATCCAAGGAATGACCCTCTTTCTCCGGGGTGAGGGGGGGCTGAGAGTCGGGTGCAATATGGACCCCGGCAGAGGCCGGGCACTTTGCCGCATGACCGGTGCCTGGATTAGTAGGAGATGGGACAGACATCGGGTTCATCCCATAGACATAATTGCACGTCCCACCTCCTGGGGAGTACCGTATTCTAAAAATGGTCCCACAGCCAACAGATGATGCCCCATGCTGGACCCTGCACCACCGACCAGACCCCCACTACCATCCCTAAATTCAAGTTCGCTGTCTCTACCAGTGGCCCCACTCCTGGTGATTAAGCTGGGGGGTGCTCAGAGAGTTGGGGGTCTTGGGGCATGTGTCGGGGCACAGCATGTGGCCTATGGGGCCTGGAGGCGGACTGCAAAAAAAAAGTTACAATCTACTTCATCACAACAATCTCAGGGACATTGTCAGCTGCCCAGGATGACACTGACCATGCCTTCTTGCAGTTTTATAAGACCCTGTATATCTCGGAGGTGTCACCAGCCACACATCCCCGCTGGATGCTTTCCATGATACTGTCACCCTCCCATGACTTACAGTGCATGACAGCAAGGACGCAGACTGCCCTCTCATGCCAGAAGAACTGCATTGTGCGGTGAAGTCCCTATCCTCTGGCAGAGCCCCAGGTCTTGACAGCCTTCCAGACAAATTCTACAAGGCATTTTGGGAAGTGGTGAAAATCTCTTTCATGGATATGTTACTTAAATCATAGGACAGGGAAGTTCTCCTGGACTCGATGACCCAGGCTGCCATCACTGTTGTCCCCAAGCCCAGCAAGGACCTCACTCTATGCAGCTCTTATTGCCCCATATCTGCTAAATGTAGACTATAAAATCATTGTTAGACTCCTGGCGGGCCATTGGAGGGGGTTCTGCTGGGCTTGATCCACCTTGACCAAGGCATAGCTTACGGTCTACAAACTAACAGCACACCCCAAGAGACTGTCACCTGAAGCTGATATAGGGAAGGCCCTGTGGGGGTTATTTCCACAGCATGATGTGCTAGAAGGTGCTCTCCATTGTTGCAGAGACAGATTCATGTAAGTTGAAGGACCTATATGATGGGAGCCAGAAACTCCCAATTCAAGAACTAACTGTTGAGTTCAAGCTCCTGCCCTTGACTTTTTGTCTCTACAAGTCAAGCAGCGGCTCTCAGATGTCTTGTCCCAATCACCACTCCTCTTGCAGTGGTCCCCTGGTGAAGACATCACTCTTTGTACCTGCCTGGGACAGAAGCCCATAAAGCTGTATTATTCTTGGGTGCTGGGTAGCCTTTCTCACCATTTCAACTGGCTAGGCAGGGACGGGAGGTAAATCTGGGGAGATACTCTTTACTGAGGCTGACTGGACCCACATTCTTAGGCAAATTGTCTCCTGCTTGTTAAGCAATCACTTAAGCCATGTTGAATTTTACTTTTTACCATGGCCCTTGCTCACCAAATAGACCCAACCACCTCAGACAGGTGTCTAGTAGGAGAGGGCTCCTTCTTTCACCTGATGTGGCAGTGCCCAAAAATCTTCCAATACTGGGCAGAAGCCATGGGCATCCTAGCTAGGACACTTCACTGTACTCTACACCTCACCTTGGAGAGGGTTCTGCAGGGCATTGGATCTGGGGGTTCTGCCGGGGCTAAATGTGATTGATCATCCTCGCTGGTGCCTGGGCATAACAGTGGGTAAGAAGACAATAGCACAGAATTAGAAATGATATGTAGCCCAACCCCTCCTCACTATCTTGGGCCCGATGTTCCTGAGGAGGGGGGCTATACTCCTACAGAAACCTCATTAAAGACTCAAAGGCTGAATAACACAATGAAAAGGCAAGGCAAGGCAAGTTTTATTTGTATGGCGCCCATTCCCAGAGGCTCCGGGCGCCTCACAGAAAAATAAAATAAACATACAATGCATAAATATAAAAAAACATTAATGTGGTTTGAAAACCTAAAATATAAGACACTTAAAAACTGATAAAATGTCATAAATAGGGACCAGACAGTTGTTAAAATTCAGAACTCATTAAAGACCAGGCCGAAAAGGTGTGCCTTCAACCTCCACCTAAACACCTCTACCGTGGGGGCTCCCAGACTGCAGATGGTAATGCATTCCACAGGGACAGCCCAGAAATGCTAAAAGTACGATCTCTAGAAGCCTTGAGTCGTACCCTGGGAACAAACAGGAGGCCGCTTGAAGAGGCACTGAGGGAGCGGGTAGAGGTCACCGGTGTCAGGAACTGTAACAGATAGCCAGGGCCCAGTCCATTTAGGGCCTTGTAGGTGAGAAGCCCCACCTTGAAAAGGACCCTCCACCTGACCAGCAGCCAGTGCAGAGCACGCAGAACAGGGGTCACATGACTAAACCTAGAAAGGCCAGTCAGTAGCCGAGCTGCTGCATTCTGCACTAGCTGCAGCCTGTGGAGGGTCCCTCCCATGACCCCGAAGTAAAGAGCGTTACAGTAGTCGAGTCTGGAGGAAACAAGGGTGTACACTAATGTCATCAGGGCCTCCTGCGGAACGAGGGACTTAGTCCAGGCAATGTTCATTAGATGGTAAAAACCACTACTGACAACAGACGACACCTGATCTTCAAAAGTCAGCCTGCTGTCAAGGATCACGCCCAGATTTCACACCCTTGGGGAAGCTGTCAATGGAGTAGAACCCAGTACAAGACCAGAATCAGCCCCGGACAGCAACCCATCACGCCCGCAACCAGGCTTGATCACCAGGACCTCGTCTTAGCCAGGTTGAGTCTCAGCCAGCTGGAAGCCATCCAGTCATCCATTTTAGCCAGACAGATGTTAAGCACATCCACAGCTCCTGATGTTCTGGGAGCAAATGACAAATACAGTTGGGTATCATCTGCATAACAGTGAAACTCCACACTGTATTGTCGAATGATCTCACCCAGGGGCAGCATATACACTGCGAAAAACATCGGTGACAGGATCAAGCCCTCTGGAACTCCACTAGACAGGCATTGGGGAGGAGGAGAAATTCCCCATCACCACCCACTGCACCCTGTCTGAGAGATAGGACTCAAACCACCTGATGACGGTGCCGGCGAGTCCACAAAACTCACAGAGCCAATCCAATAACACATCATGATCCACAGTGTCAAAAGCTGATAAGAGATCGAGGAGTACAAGAACTGACCTGTCTCCTCTATCTCTAGCCCTGAGCAGATCATTATGCACCCTCACTAGAGCTGTTTCAGTGCTGTGTCTACCCCAAAAACCCGACTGAAATGACTCCAAGGACACCAGATGATCCTTGAGTTGTTGTGCCACTAGCTTCTCAACAACCTTGCTTAAAAAAGGCAGGTTGGAAATAGGATGGTAATTCGCCAGTACATTAGGGTCAAGAGAAGATTTCTTAAGGAGGAGGAGCCTCACCAGCGCCCCTTTCAAGGCAGCTGGGAGAACCTCCTCCGCCATTGAGCACCTGACAATCCTGGAGAACACCGGGCCAACAGCTCCAACACATCCCATTAAGAACCGTGTCGGGGCTGGGTCCAGTTCACAGTAAGGACATAAACATTTCACCATACCATGGCAAAAGAATTCTAAAAGTCCTCCTGCAACTGCAGACGGGCCCAATTTCATTCAGGCCAGAAACTTTCATTTTCTCTCGTCTGACTGCTCCCGAGTTCCTGGACCAGCAGGAACTGCAAGATGAAACTCAAAGCTGCTATGGAAAAGTCTGATTAAATTCATAGCAAAAATTCACTCAAACCATAAATAAATAAAATCTCTCTCTCTCTCTCTCTCTCCCTCTCTCCCTCCCTCCCTCTCTCTCTCTCTCTCTCTCTCTCTCTCTCTCAACACCCAATTGTATTCTCCTGGACCCCCAATGATTAGTAGAGGCCCACTGGGTTCCGATTGCTTTATACTTCTCTTCAGCTCCATGGAGCTATAAACTATTGTATATACTGGAGGTTATAATGGGAGACAGATTCACAATGGCATCACAAGACTCACAGATCTCTACTTCAATGAAACGCGGCTGATGTGCCCAACGTCTCACAGAAGCGTGGTGCTCCTGAACCCTCTGGCACTGGTAAGTCACACAGTAACTGTTCCTTCTGTACTTTCCCTGGTCAGACACCCTTATGGAAGCGAACAGCTTCCCCCACCTGGACCCTGGACATGTAACTTCACTCAGGGACCCAGGATTTCATTCTACTGACCAGACTCTCACCTCACCCCAGAGCCTTGCACCCTTTTAGATCTCCACGAACTCTACACAGCCTCTTACCATTCCTCACTGGCCAATCTTTGCTGTTTCCACTTGCTGCTTCCATGGCCCTTAGTTCTCACAAGCCACCTACGGTCCCGGGTGCCCCTCAGATTTATCATTTTTAGAGAGGAAAGCGACCCATACCACAAAGATCTCCTTTTTTTCATCCTCCAGAGCATGAGCTAAGCATCAGCCAAGGGGAGAATTCTTCCAAGGCCTGTCAACTTCACCTGCAGCCCACCTGCCAAACATGACAGTACCGCAGGATCTACCCCTCCAAGCAGGCCCCCTACTGGTGGAAGCTCCCCTGCACCCCTTTAACATACTAGACTGCCCTGCCACATCAGGTACGGGAGGGGACCCTCTCACTGTCCTCTCCCCTGCAGGAGCTCTGCCACAACTCCTGCAGCCCTAGAAACCCAGAAGCACAAACACAGTCCCGGGGCTGCGACTTCCATAGGACCCTACTGACTCCCTCCTACCTTGGCCTCTCTCCACTCTTCACAAGAAAACCCAACTTCCCAAATAACGCATCCAGGCTGTCTAGCCCTTCTCCCTCTGAGCACCCAATTTGCCACCTGTGCCACGTCACTGTGCCCACTGAACCTGGCTACTCACTTAATGGGGGGCAACCCCTTCTATTTGGACCAGCCCTGGACCACTGCGCTCCTAGCCTCCTGCCTTGCCTGCCATCTCCCTCCAACCAGCCCAGAACCGCCAAAACCAGCACCTTATATAGGGCTGCTCAATGCTGCCCCCCAATGGCAGCCAACAGGAACAGTCTGAAGAAATTCCCCCAAGGCCCATAATTTAACCTAAAACCCTGGGGAAATAAGGGAGGGGGTCCTAACAGTGAGCCATAAGTCCCTCTCAAAATAAGAGGGGACTTACTCTCTCCCCCCACCCAGGAAAATCATTCCCTCCTGGGAATGATGGCAGAGGTCCTGCAGGCCTCCCCCTCTGCAATCCCCAGTATGTGCACTCCCGGGAACACCAAAAGAGAACTCCTAAAGTAGGTCCTAAGGGGACCCTCCCTAACACTATCCCAAAACCCAGAACAAAATAACCTTACCTGTGACAGGGGATTTTTGACTTGCTAATTATTAAACTGGATTTAAACATTTTAGTCACATTTGCAATGGACAAAATCAGTTGTAACAGCACTTATGCACAAATTGAGGTAGACTATGGCAATCATCCTTTTTACTTTCACTATCTAAGTCCTTCCCCAGATCAGAAATCACAGTCCCACAATCACATTACTCACACATCCACTCACTCACTCACTCACACACAAATCATATATATATATATGTGTATGTGTGTGTATATATATATATATATATATATATATATATATATATATATATATTTCATAAAAGAAAAACAGCAATGATTAATCACAATCATGGTAAGGCAATCATTAAAAGTCCCAGAAAAAAAATTGTCATTAAAGACAGTCAACACCAGCTCCTTGGAGCAATATCTGGCACAGTTCAGAGTTCTCTACTGGGCACTTAGGTAGCAGGTCCACCCTCTGGTGGGAAATAGAACTCAGGATCAGGCTTTGTGGTGAGGTCCCCGAATGAGTCTTTAGCCAGCACATAGTACTTGATGCGACAGCCAGCCAGATCCTGCTCCAGGGCGAAGTGTTGGAATAATGTTAACCTGGTCCAGGGGGCCATATGGCACATTGCTCTTGCCTTTTGGAAAAGTTCCTGCGACGGGTGGTCTCCAACACCCGGACAGTGCTTCAGTTTCTCCAACTGCTCATGGTAGACCCAGTCCTCACTCATCTCCTCTATGATGTTCCATTGCCTTTTGGAAATATAGGGGTAGTTCAGGTCCTCATATTCGATCCTCAGCCTGTGTCGCATCCACCTCTCTGCCTGGCTCCATTCTGGCAGGTCTCTAATACTTGTACAGTGGGCATGCCCAGTCCCCAGCCAGATCCCTTTTCGGTACTCAGCGTTCAGTGGATCTCCATGATTCAGTCCATCCATCCAGATCCGTAGGGCATGTGAGCACACTGGTATGCATGGGGTCCAGTCCACAGAAGTGATTAAAGGTCGATGAAAAGTATTGGGAATAGCATAATATACATCATAGTCAGTGAACTGGCATTTCTGACCAAAGAACCTTTCGTTATCAAAGTCCTCATCCTCTGCCAACAATCCTTTACCTGGCTTGCTCTCAGTCTTCCCTCCCTTAGGCCCAATCCAACTGCAGCTGTTTTAGATTTTACAGAAACAGGAGACTCTGGATGTTTTACCTGGGCCAGTGGGCTACCTGCAACAAGGACCGAGTTGGTGATCCCCTGGGCCCTAGGGGTCCACTCACCCATTGCCCAAGGCTCCTGCCCCTCCCTCTGCCACAAGAATATAGGGCAGCCAGTGGTGAGGGGCTTGGCAGATGTCTGTGCCCCTCCTCGCCTATTCTCCCAGCAGCTGCAGCGTCGCCCTCCTCCTCCATAGTTTCAATTACAACATCTGGGACGGGCCCTCGCTCTCTTTGCATTTCCTGTGGCCAGTCTTCTAGGAAGAGCCACTCAATAAGCCCTGGCTCCAAGCTGATCTGTGACCACACTGAGGATGGGCCTGCCGAGGGAACGTGGAGGTATCCCCAATAGAACACCAGAGTGGCCCGGTCAAAAATACCACCGGGGTCTGAGCTCTAGTAGATGCTGCATACTGGCAATCTTTCAATCCCCTCTCCCCTGAAACCACAGTGGATACATCATTCCTCAGGATGCCCTCTCCCGGCATTGTCCCACAACCAGGCCAATAACGATGATGGTACCGTGGAGAAAGGTTTCCCGGGGGGAGACATGTCCTCAGCCTGAAACCCTCGCCCAGCCATCTGTGACAATGGATTCATAGCAGGCCCCAACACTTGCCTCTCCGAAATTTAAGGGATCCAAATAAAGTGCTATTCCCCTGGTTTAAGAAAGTTGCTGACACCAACCTTGATTTTTCCACCTCGCTGACCATTATTGAAACTCCTGCTCCTGCCTCTGCAAAGCAACAAAATGGTCCTGTCTCCCACACTGCTTCTCACTCTACACAGCCTTACACTAATCAGATCTTCAGGCTTGCATCACATGGCTGGCAAGTCTCACAAGAGTGCCCTGCGAGAACAGAATTGCGGCCTAGCACCCAAGCGGCCCACCTCCATGCTCCAGAAAGATTTTTTAAACTGCACCACATGGCCTAGTTAGCCCAGGTCAGACCTGCCAGCCCTCCGACCCAGGACCCAGGGGTAAATCACTTGAGGGTGGCCCAAAAGGATCCCGGACAAGCCCCCACATGTAGCCCAACCCCTCCTCACTGTCTAGGGGCCGATGTTCCCGAGGAGGGGAGCTACTCCTGCAGAAACCTCATTCAAGACTCAAAGGCTGAATAACACATTGAAAACAGTAAGGACATAAAAGTTTTACCATACCATGGCAGGAGAATCTCTGGAAAAATTCTCTCACCCCCCACAAACTGCAGACAGAGCCTCCAATTTCATTCAGGCCAGAAACTTCTCAGTTTCTCTCATCTGGACTGCCTCCAGAGTCCCTGGACCAGCTGGAACTGAGGGATGAAATTCAAAGGTCCTAGGGAAAAGTCTGATTAGATTCATGGCAAAAATTCATCCAAACCATAAATAAATAAAAACCCTCTCTCACTCTCAATCTATTTCAAGCAAAACCCAGTTGTATTCTCCTGAACCCCCAATGGTTAACAGAGGTCCGGGGGGTCCAATTGCTTTAAACTTCTCTTCAGCTCCATGGGGCTATAAACTATTGTATATGCTGGAGGTTACAATGGGAGACAGACTCACAATGGCATCACAAGGCTCACAGATCTCTACTTCAATGAAACGTGGCTGAAGTGCCCAACATCTCATAGAAGTATGGTGATCCTGGACCCTCTAGCACTGGTAAGTCACACAGTAACTGTTTCTTCTGTACTCTCCCTGGTCAGACACCCTTATGGAAGCGAACATCTTCCCCCATCTGGACCCTGGACATGTGACTTCACTCAGGGACCCAGGATTACGTTCTCCTGACCAGACTCTCACCTTACCCCAGAGCCTTTCACCCTTTTAGATCTCCATGAACTCTATGCAGCCTCTTACCATTCCTCACCGGCCACTCTGCTGTTTCCACAGGCCTTAATTCTCACAGGCCAACTATGGCCCCGGGTGCGCCTCGGATTTATCATTTTTAGAGAGGAAAGTGACCCATACCACAAAGTGTCCCCTTTTTTCCATCCTCCAGAGTTTGAGCTAAGCATCAAGCCAGGGAAGAATTCTTCCAAGACCTGTCAACCTGACCTGCGGCCTGCCCACCAAACAAGATGGCTCCCCAAAACCTGCCCCTCCAAGCAGGCTCCCTATGGGTGGAAGCTCCCCTGTACCCCCTCAACATACTGGGCTACCCTGCCACATCGGATATAGGAAGGGACCCTGCCACTGTTCTCTCCCCTGCAGGAGCTCTGCTACAACTCCTGCAGCCCTAGCAACCCAGAAGGACAAACACAGTCCCGGGCTGGGACTTCCCTAGGACCCTACCGGCTCCCTCCTACCTAGGCCTCTCTCTACTCCTCCCAAGGAAACCCATCTCCCAAATTAATGCATCCAGACTGTCTAGCCCTCCTCCCTCAGAGCACCCAATTTGCCACTGGCACCACACGGTTGCACCCACTGAACCTTGCTACTCACTTAAGGGGGGGCCCCCTTTTAGGCCCAACCCCAGACCACCGAGTTCCAAGCCTCCTGCCTTGCCTGCCATCTCCCTCCAACCAGCCCAGAACCGCCAAAACCCTCATTTTATATAGGGCTGCCCAATGTGCCCCCAAGTGGCAGCCAACAGGAACAGTCTGAAGAAATTCCCTCAGGGCCCATAATTTAACCTAAACCCCTGGGGAAATAAGGGAGGGGGTCCTCAGGGTGAGCTGTATGTCCCTCTCAGAATGAGAGGGGACTTACATATATAATTCTCCCACCATATCACAATGAATGGCCATGCTCCTCAGCTGCATGAAGTTAGAAAGGATCCAGTATGCCTCCTTTAATAAGTTATCACAATATGATACAATCTGGACCACCTAGAATGAGCTACTGGCAAACCTTGGTTTCCTACCTTTTTTTTCTAAAATCTCTTAGTTGCATTTAAAGTTAATGCATCCAGTGATTATACTACAGAGGGTGAGATACTAACACAGTATAAGGATTTATTTAGTTTTTGTTGACTGGGTAGGTACACTAGACACAGAAATGCCTATTTTCAGGTACGACCCGGGAGGATTACAAAACAAGACTACAGGACAAAAGCAAGTGAGTACAAAATACAGTAGTGGTCCTAATACAGGCAGACCATAACAGTAACAAAGTTGCGCAAATAAAAGGGATAAGAATGCTGCAGCCAAGCATGTGGTACAAAGTAAAGTAAGTGCCATATCTTAAGGGAGCCTTCAAGTACCTAATAGAAAAGATAAATAGGGCAGTAATGAGGGAATACAGAAGGGAAATAAGTGCATTTTCATTAACCCAAGTATGGTAGTAGATAAGGCAGCAGACAGGGGGAAACAAAATCAGGAGACATAGGCAGTTTAAATGCAGAAACATGGGCAGATGGTGCCAGTGGGCAAACTATTTAGCTTCCAGAGCTGTAAAGGCATAAAAGGCTGGGTAGGGGTAGGACTGGAGAAACAGCAAGGAGAAACAGAAGGAAGGAAGGACAGTGGAGGTCAGGCATGAGACAGGTAAGAACAGGGGAGAGTAAGGTGTAGGGGAGGGACAGAAAGTACCAACTGAGTAGAACAAATTAGGACTAGGTGGTATAGGATGTGGAGAGTAGGCTAAAGTGGATTAAAGTACAGGCAAGGGACAGATTTGGTTAGGAGAATCCTAAGTTCCAACTCAAAGAGAGAATGACTCTATGCATGCCTAATATCATCCTCTCCCTCCCTCCCAGTTACGTCCCATGGTCTCCTCCCCCCATATTGTTTCCACTCCCCCTCCACCATCCCTCCCCTTCAGGTCCCTCTAGGGTAGCCCCTGCACTCCAATCATCCTCACCCATACCCCCCCCTACTCCCCCACCCAAACACTCTCCTCCCCTCCCCTTTTTTCTCCCTTTTCTGCCTAGGCCTGTCCCTTGCAGGGTTCTCAGCATCTTGAAGAAGAATAGCTCTGGCTTACCCCTTTTTCCCCCTCTCCTACCCCACTACTCCCCACTCCTACCACCCCACTCCTTTTTCTCTCTCCTCTACTTTCTGCCAGGTCCAGTCCCCTTCCAGGGTTCTCAGCATCCTGAAGCGGACTAGCTCCATGGCTTACACCCTGCTTTCCACACCTCCTACCCCCAACTACTCCCCTTTCCCAATGCTTCCTCGCTATTACTCCTCTCCCCCTTCTTCCTGTTGGGTCCTGTTCCCTTGCAGGGTTCTCAGCATCCTGAAGTGAAATAGTCTGTGACCTGTCTACCCCACTTCCCCTCCCTTCTCATCTTTCTCCTCCATGTCTCTATCCCTTGCAGGGCTCCCAGCACCCTCTGGGGGTCATAGCTCTTGGCTTGCCCCTCCTCTCCCCCCTTCTACCCTCCCCCCATTTCCTCTCCTCTGCCAGGTCTTGTAGGGTTCTCTGCATCCTGAAGGGGATGTAGCTCCTGGCCTGCCCCTCCTTCCCACCCTTTCTCCCTCTTCGCTCTCCAACTTCTCTGAGGGTTTGGTTCTTGGCCTGCCCTTCCTCCCTCCCTCCCTACCTCCCTTCCTTCCTCTCCCCCTTCCTCCCCTCTTCCCTTCCGCCCATCTTTTGTGTTTTCTCCACCCCCTTCCCTTTGTTCTCATTCCTTACTAGCACTTATTTAGCCTTGCTTTAGATCTATGCAGCACTTAGTAATCCATGGGCCCAGACTGCTATTCTGTTCTCCACCTGGCCTCTACCTTGCGGGTTACTAATTCCTGTAATTGCTACTATATATGTATACCTGTTTATTGTACTGTTCTTCCCCAGCATTGTCTCACTGCTTGTTTCCCATCTCTGTTCTCTAGAATATTGCACCATTTTTTATAGGTTTCTGTCTATTGCCTAGGTTTGTATTGTATTGCATTAGTCATTTGTATGTATTTGAATTTGCACTGTATGTATTTTATTCTTCCATGTTTTGCACATCCAGTCCCATATGTAACCCTCCCCTAGGATGCTTCTGGAAATGAGCTGTTTACAGCTCATGTTGTCTTTTCCTGGTGAAACCTTTTCAAATAAATAAAAATAAATAGTTAAGGGAAGTGAGTTCCAGAATTTTGGTGCAGTAAGAGAGAAGGCACAGGCACCCGTAGATGTTTTACAATGCAGTATGTGGAAAGTAGAAGGGTCAGCAGATCTGAGGTCATAGGAGGAGGACTGGGGAAGCAGGAGGGAGGAAAGGGAAGTAGGAGTGCTTGACCTGATAATGCTATCAGTCAGACAGCCAAGAGCGAGGAGTCAGCACGAAGAGGGAGAGGGCCATTTTAGATCATCATAAAGAGATCATCATAAAGTTGACAGCAATGTTTATGACATGAGGATGCTGAGGCGTGGCAACGGATATTGTTGTAAGATGTGTCCCATTTGTGAAGGGCAGTTTTAGATGCACCTACAAAGGTGACAGCACCATAAGTGAGAGAAGGGAGCAGGATACCCCTGGCAACAGCCAACCTAGCAGAAGGGGTTAGAGCATAGCTTGTTTTATAGGCTAGACCAATTTTTGCATTGACCAATTTACAAGTAACTGAGATGTGTCGGTCGAAATCAAGGGATCCATCAAGTAGAACACCAAGATACTTGAAAGAGTCCACAGTATTCAGTAAGGAGTCATCTGTACAAGAGATTTTCAGCTGGTTTGGGCAAGTTTTGAGCTTCGCAGCACAGCCGAGTAGCATAGCCTGAGTTTTACCCACATTTAAAACAAGCTTATGCTTAGACAGCCAGGATTGGACATTGAGGAAAGTGGATGATAGAGCAAGACTGATGTCAGTTATGTGTCTGGAGCTAAAGTAGAGGACCAAATCATCAGCATAAAGGAGGGATGAGCAGGACGGAGTGTTCAGAGCAATGTTATTTGTAAAGATAGAGAATCGAAGGGGCCCAAGATGGAGCTCTGGGGTACACCATTGTTGATAACAGTTTGATCAGATATGGCAGAGCCAAACTTAATGAACTGTTTCTTGTTTGATAAATAGCTTTTGAACCAAGCAACCATGTGTTCTGAGAAACCCAGGAAAAAGAGAGCTGAGAGAAGGAGGCGGTGATCAACAAGATCGAAAGCTTTCGATAGGTGTATAAAAACCGCACCAGTCAGAAGTCCATTGTCCATGGCCAGGAGAGTTTCCTTGGTGAATTTGAGAAGGGCTGTGGCAGTACTATGTCCTTTATGGAAACCATGCTGACTAGCGGAGAGGACGTTATGATTAAGGAGAAAGCCAATAGTTTGGGAGGCTACAGGCTTTTTGAGGATCTTGGTCAGGACTGAGAGGATGGCTATAGGCCAATAGTTTGATATATCCTTGGGATCACCCCTCTTGAAAACCAGAGTAATTCCAGCAATTTTCCAGATGGATGGGACTTGGCCGTGACAAAGAGATAGGGTAAGGATTTTTGCCAGAGGGGTGGCAATATAATGGGAAGTAATTTTCAAGAGTCTGGTCTCAAGGCCATCAGAGCCAAAGCTAGTGGTATCAGAGATGGTATTTAGGAGCTTTAGGACATCAGCCCTGGTTATGGCTTTGAACCAAAAGGGTGGGTGATCAAGTGGGGAGACGGTTGAGGGGGAGGTTGTTTGCATGGGGGCACAAAAAGAGGTGTATTTTGACAGGTCCGAGAAGTGACTGTTGAAGGAGTTAGCAGTGGTGGCTGGATTATTACAATGTACACTATTTAAGACCCTGACTGTTTACCACAGCTATGCTTACTTCTTTGGATGTAGCCTAGTAACCAATTTAGGTATCAGGAATTATGTTAAGCCGCATCTCCTGTTCCTCCCTACAAGCTCCTGTATGGCTTCAGCCTCTGATATTCTCCAACTAGTACCTAACTTGACTTATGCACTTTATTGTCTGCCCTGCTGTGTGTACTGTATCCCCATGCACCCTGTATGCATGCTCTGGTTATGTGTTGCTTTTGCCTTTGTTACCTATGTTGTGTTGCTATTACCAATGTTATTGATTGCTACTGATCACATTATGATGTTTTTGACAATACCTATTTAGCTGCTAATGACTCCCAATCTCATGTATTCTCCCCTCCCTTTATGATGAGGATCATTTGTAAATGAACTTTTAGCTCAAAGGTTATAATTACGATTACTTACAGCTGGTAAATAAGGATTATAAATATGACATGAGAGGACATAAAGATCAAATTATAGAAAGGAGGTGTCGAACAGAGGCATGGAAACAAAGTTTTGTAAACAGATCAGTTAAATTATAGAATGAATTATCAAAGCAAGTAGCTAAAGCACAAGTTTCCATGTTTTCAAAATCAGGCTGGATAGATACATAGAGGTTAATAACCATGTTACTTCCACTGAGTAGTGGGGACAGCTGATATGGGCAACAAGCCTTCTGCTGTCTTATGCACCCAAGTATGAGATCCAAGTATGAGACTGGGATGACTTAGAACCGAAGAATGTTTTGATGTGAGACCGACATTTTCTGGAGTCACCTGCAGCATCTAGCAACAGACCTTTGCAAAAGGAGCCTTTTGCCAGTTGAATTTGTTTCTTGCAGGCATTACATTGGGTTCTGTAATCATTGTACTCTGAGGGTAGCCTGGAGCTCTTAAAGCATCTCCATAATTTGTCTCTATCCCGGAGTTGGGCAAGAAGGTCTTTATCAAGCCATCTAGTTTGCTTATCCCTGACACGGCATGTAGTCAGGGGGATGTGCCTCTCCTGTAGAACCCTGAATTGTGTAATGAAGTACTGTAAGTAAGTGCAGTTTGAGCATCCTAGGCATGGTAAACTCCGGACCAGTCTAACAAGGAGACATCATTGAGGAACATAGACAGCTCAAGGTTGGCAAAGTTCTTAAAAGTAATATATTTGGGAGTGGGGAGAAGAATCAGGCATGGGACTTTCGGTACAAAAGACAGGGGAGTGGTCACTTACGGCATCTGCTAGGGTGCCAGCAGCTGAGATTCTGTCAATGCTATTTTTCATAATCCAGTCAATCAAGGTGCAGGACTTAGAAGACGAAACAACCCTGGTAGGATCAGTGATAAGCTGATGAAAGCTGTGACCTTGCACTATGGAGAGTAAGTCATCCAGTGCTTTTCCTAACCAGCTAAGATTCAGGTCTCCAGGAATGATAGCTTCGTTTCACCCAACAGTCTGGTCAATCAAGTGAAAGAGTTCTTCTAGTCCCGAGATACCACATTGGGGCAGGTTATAAGCACATATTATATGTAGCTTTTCAGTACCCAACAGGAGAGTAGAGTGGATGGATTCACAATGGGTGGGTGGGTGGGAAGGATGGAAAGGTTGAGATGACCTTTGTTAAAATAGCAACACTGACCCCAAGTTTAGAAGTGCATCTGTCACACCTGATTAGGTTGTAGTTAGGTAGGGCACAGGCTGAGTCAGGTTTAGAGGGTTTTAGCCATGTCTATGACAGGCATATGATAATGGGACAATGGAGAACAACCCAAGCTTCAAATTCAGCCAGGTTGCAGAGGAGGCTTCTAATGTTCAGATGAACAAGCTGTAGACCCTTAGTGTTGATCCAAGATGCATCAGAGTAGGAGCACTGGGTAGCAGGTACAGGGTTCAGTTCCACATCACCAGAGAGCATTAATTAAGGCTAAAAGGATAAACTACCAGTGCTTACACTGAACAAAGGGGGCTGGCAGGAACACAAGGTAGCAAGTGTGTCTCTGAAAGGTATAAACTGCGATGTAGGTGAGATATCTGGGGAGTAATAAGGGAGTGAGATCAGGGTATCTATGAGGCAGGCACGAGTGTATTTGAAAAAGTAAAATCTGAAAGATTAGATGGGGAATTGACTAAGTGAGAGTCAAACATGTAAATAACGGGACTGTGAAATGAGGAGATGTTGTTAACAACGTGTATAGGGCACTATAAACATCTAAGCCCTGAGTGTACAGGTGAATTTAAGATTGTAGGAATGTGAGAAAGGGAGATCTGCCGGTGAGATAGTACACAGGGAGATAAACAAGCATTTGTCAATGCCGAATGTTTGCTTGCTGGCACTGGCATTGGTAGTGTAGAAGTTACAGAGCTGCATAATAGGAATGGCAGCGAAGTATTGAACTGAAGTCAACCTCACCACCACCCTGCAGAGAGTGGCAGGCAGTGGGGTGTGCTTTTGGGTCATCAGGCATAACGACCACTCCATTTCACTACACCCTACCCTGCAGACACTGACAAGGGTCACGGTGTGCCTTGGGGTCTTTGGCCCTTATGCGCACCCCATTCCATCAGGAAATATGGTGAGATGGGTGCGGTATAGGAGAATGGGGTGAAGTTTGTGCCCGAAGAGTCCGAGGCACACCTTGAAGCCTCCTACTGGCTGCAGGGTGGTGGGGGTGGAATGGTATGAGCATGACAGGCAAGAATCCCAAGTCACACCCCTGATGCTGTCATACTCTACAGGGTGGGGCATTATGGTCGGAAACCCTAACGCCTCAGGCATTGTGGTATTTTCACTCCAAATTTTCAACATGGTTTTTTGTGACCCCCACCTCATGAACAGTGGCAATATCAGTTTGTTAGCCGAAAACTGCTTTTGCACAGCGACTATGGCATTTGGCACCACAAGTGCAAAAACACATTTCGAACAGGATGTGAAAAATGACAGCGGTACTGTTCATGGGGAGGTGTAAAAAATGGAAATGTTGAAAAAGCTGTGAAAATCTTTAAAAAAAATGGTGAAGTCTCGAGCATGCGTAGAAACTGTGCAATGCACACCCTTAATGTAACTAGTTTGGGGATTTTTTTACAGTAGATTGTTAACACAGGCATTTTGGGACCTCCGATCATGAACAGTGTCAGTGTGATTTTCTTTATCTGTCCCGAACAACGATTTCCCACAGCCACCACGCATCTCTGCACTGAAAGTGTGAAAACGCAGTTCGGCCATGTTGTGGAAAATGACAGCTGTACTGTTCATAAGGAGGTGTGGAAAAATGCCACTGGTGAAAATCTGGACTGAAAATATTACAAATTCATGAACCCATGAGGGTGCGTGGAACTGCTAAGCTGCTCACCGTAACACAGTCATTTTATGGAGTTTTGTCACCAAATTTTCAACATAGCCATTTTAAGACCTCTGCTCATGACCAGTGTCACTGTGATTTTCTTAATTTGTCCCAAACATTGTTTTCGCAAACCGACTGTACCATTGTGCTATATGTGCGGAAACACATTTTGGCGAGATGTGATAAATGGTAGCTGCACTGCTCATAAAAGTGTGGTAAAATGGCACTGTTGAAAATCTGGTGCAACTATTACAAATTCGCAAACGCAAGTTAGCGCAGAGGGAACCGCGCAACGTGGCGCCCTAAAACAGTCATTTTGGGAATTTTTCACCAAATTTTCAACATAGCCATTTTAACACTTTGGCTCATGACCAGTGTCACTGTGATTTTCTTAATTTGTCCCATACATTGATTTTGCATACCGATCGTCGCATTGTGCGCCACATGGCAGAGACACGTTGTGGCTAGATATGAAAAATGACAACTGTACTGCTCATAAGGAGGTGTGGTAAAATGGCAATGTTGAAAATCTGGAGTGAAAATATTGAAAATTTATAACGTACGAGCGCAGCATAGAATCCGCGAATGCATCGCCAGAAACAGTTTGTTTTTAGAATTTTTTCATCAAATTTTTTAAATTGGCTTTTTGAGAGCCCACCTTATGAACACTGGCAGTGTCATTTCATTAATCATCCCAGAGAGGTGATTTTGCACAGTGGCTGCGAAATCACCCTTCGGGCCCGAGTAATGCCATGACAGTGCAAGAATTCATGTGGAGGGGTCCCAAAAACCCCATGTTGAAAATTTGGTGCAAAAATTCCAAAAAATGCCTGAGATAAGCAACAAAATTGAAAAAACCCTATTCATTACATTATACAGCTTACCGGCATTTCCTCAGTTCGCGGTCGGCTTTGAAGAGTGCAGACGTGTTCCCGGTCCACCGATGATTGCCACGCCAAGCTCCGGAGGTAAGTATGGGGTGAAGGAGGGAGGCAGAGTGCGCAGTGGGTGGGTGCGGGTTGTGCAGGGGGGCAGGGAGACTGCGTGGGACCATTTTTTCTTTACAGGTATTTAAAAAAAAAAAGACGATGATGGACTTTTGTCACGCTGGGGTGGGCCTGCTGCAGCAGCAGAAGGATGGCTGGGGCGGAGCCGACGGGGATTGGGCACCCTTTGTCGTGCCATAGATCTGTTGCCACACTGGGGTGGCCCAGCGTGGCACTCTGTACTGGGGGGGAGACAGTGAAGCCAACAGGAAATTGGGCACCCTGTCGGCGACGGCATGGGAGGGTGGGGGAGAGACAGTGGAGCCAACTGGGGATTGGGCACCCCCATCGGCCATTACATCATTTGTCACGCTGGGGTGGGCTCCCAGCGTGGCACCTGGATGCTTTGGAGAGGGCGTGGAGCCGACAGAGGATTGGGCACCCCCGTCGACTGTACAGTGTGGAGGGGAGAGGCGCATGAGCATGCAATGTGCGTGCGTGAGCACGCTGCAGTGTGGAGGGGGGCTCTACTCACTCAAGTGGAGCTCTCCCTTTCAACTGTATGCCACTGCATTTTTCAGCTGTCATAGACAGCTGAAGCAGTGATAGACGCTCTGTGACCGCGCCTGCAAATACACTGACTGAATTGGAAGAGGCTGACAAACCTCTGGAAAACTCGTATGATGGCACTATGTTTCTTGCACATGTGTGCAAGCAAACATAAAAAGCAAGTGTACTAGCTGAAAAGAGGCCACAGCTACACTGTGCCCGGCCCTCTAGTGCACAGCAAATATAAAGAAAAGATGAGAAAACACACACTTACTCACATGAGCAGGGCATCACATGACCCTCGCCTTATATAGGATCATAGTTATAACATAGGTATACATCAACACTCTCTTACAGTACGTGAGTCATGTGATGCATTCAGTGTGAGAGTCAGCTTCCCTCTCAGCTCTGAGAACCAGGACCTTAAAACATGGCTAAAATCTGCAAAAATACTTTTTATTTTACTCTGACTTCCCAGTTCAGTAGCTCAAATAATCATGAAATGAAATATGAAGTTATAGAATGAATAAAGAATGACATGCCTCAAAAAATGGATCATAGCCGGCCCGGTGGCGCTGAGGGTTGAGCCGCTGGATGCCACACCTCACACCACGCTGGTGACCTGGGCTTTGGGATGCGCTTCGGCCACCAGGGGGTCGGCAGGGTAGGGGAAGGATTGAGCATTTGTAGGACTGCTCTCCTCTCCCCGGGAGGGCTCTAAGGCTTGCTCAGCACCTTAGCGACCTCCGATGGAGATCAGGGGCACTACAGGTGCTCACAATGTACAGTGGGTGGTGTGGCGGCAGATGTCAGCAGCATGCCTGTGCAAATGTCATTGCACGTCCATGCTCCTGGGGAAACTTACGCATGAGAAAAGCCCTGGCCCCTGGGATAGATGACAGCTGCCTTCAGTGCCCCGCTGCCACACACCCAATACCGGGCACATCTCGCCAGCTCTCCCAACCCTCTGCCTCACCTTGTGGCCAAAGCACTTCATTCTAGACAGAGCACCAGGAGTGGAAGGCTGCCCCACCATGGGAGGCTCAGAGCCGGGAGGTCCACTGGCCTGAGGTGGGGGGGGTGTCTGTTCCCGATTTCCTGGTGGGGGTGCTTCAGGTAGCAGAGCAGGGTGGCCAGTGTGGTTAGCCCAAGAGTTCCCGGGTGCACCAGTGAGAAAGAAAGTTGACAAAAAAAAATGGACTAGTGCCCCTCCAATGCCACCATGCTTCCAGGCACTCAAGCACCACAACAACCCCTTGAGAAGACTTGCATAGATCGAGGCACTAAGGGCTAGTGAGTCTTCTAACAGTTTTGAGTAATAAACTCTGATTTATTTTCTTTACTTGCAGTTCCTGTTTATTATTTTGTTACCATGTGCAGTTTCTTTGTATTCAGTCAAGCCCCTTAAGCAGAATTCACTCTTGGAGTCACTGCCGTAACCAGATGGGGAGAGAAGAGATGTCTGACAAGCTGGACTGCTGGAAACATTAGAGCATTGAAAGCTGCCCTAGAATCCTTCACATAATGGGTCGATGATGTCTAGGCTTGTATTAGCTCAATAGAAGATCGGCAACAGAAAAAGATGCGGCTATACAAGAGCTAAAGAAAAAAGCAGCAAAGCTGGAATATAGAATAGAGGACAGGAGGGATGGCACTGCTGTAACAACCTGGTCCTCGTTGGCATACCAGAACAGGTTGAGGGTAACAACATGCTCTCCTTCATCCAAAAGCTCTTACAGGAGGCAGCAGAGCCACCAGAAGTGTAGACTGTGTACGTCACTGAACAAGCTCATCGCACTCTCAGACTGCAACCCCCAGCAAGAGGTAAACCCAGGGCCATCATCTTGAAGTCTTTACATTTTCAAGATAAGTATACAGTATATTCAAAACCAAGTGAGGAAACAAGGTACCCTGACCTGGAAGGGCTCCCAATGTTATGTATTCAGCAACATTACACCTGCTGTCCATGATAAGCAAACGGATTACATAAACATTAAAAAGCTTTGCATGCTGCCCATCTTAAATTCCACACATTGCATCCAGCCCAACTCGTGGTAACTATGAGCCAGGGGATACAGGAATTTCCTAATATAGAAAGTGCTCAGAAAGGACTTTCCAAACTAGTCCCAGATAAGGGTGAGCAAAGTGTCCCCACTGCAACTTCAGTTTGGCTATGAAGAGGGGGTTCAAATTTGGTTTGGCTTCAACGCTTTGGAAGAATCACTTTGGCTCCCAATGTAGTAATTGGCAAAGGGTATAATACACTACAGAAAAAGGGGGAAAAAGCCTTGAGGTTAGCAATGGCCGTGAATTACTATAGCTGTTGTGTGGCAGGTGGTGTTAGCATGCCATGGCTGGGGATCGCCACAGTGCTGAACACAGATGACTGCTAAGTAACCCCATCAGAGCTATAGGAATTCATAGTTTCCTTTGCTGACCTCAAGGCTCCCCACTGCCCACCATGCCAATTACTATGTTAGTTCCTCATATGTTTTCAAAAGAAATCCCCCCCCCCACCAAAAATATATTCATCCCTAAGAAAATTGCAAGTACGCTGTACTATACAAGGGCATTGCTTTGTCTACCTTACCTTCCCAAATTTGTACATTTACTTTTTTATGTTTTTGGAAATATTTTACATTTTTTTCTATTTTTTTTAAATATTTTAACATTTAGTGCTAACAATTGTAGGAATTCTTTGTTTCTATTGCTGACCTCAAGTCTACCCCCGTAGTCCCCATTTCCCCTTCATGCCAATTACTATGGTAGTTCCACACAGGATTTCAAAAGAAATCCACCCCCCCCCAAAAAAAACTATGCATCCCAAAGAAAAGTGCAAGTACTATGGTACTATACAAGCACATTGCTTTGCCTACCTCCCCAAATTTGTATTATTTCATTTTTTTATTTTTTTTAATAAATATGTTTAAAATTGTGTTAAATTTTTTTTAAGTATTTTGTTAACATGTAGTGCTAAGTGCTTTAGGAATTCTTAGTTTCCTTTGATGACCTCAAGGCCTCCCCCTTCGCTGCTTGCCCTTCATGCCAATTACTGTGTTAGTTCCACATTGGTTTTAAAAAGAAATCTCCTCCCTCCAAAAACAAATATGCATCCCAAAGAAAAGTGCAAGTACTGCTGTACCACACAAGGGCATTGCTTTGCCTACCTTACCTTCCCAAGTGTGTATATTTACTTTTTTTTGTAAATAGTTCTAATTTTTTTCAATTTTTTATTTTACTTTTTTTTTACATTTAGTGCTAAGCTGTACTGTAACAGCTGCTGCCCAATGCCCATTCTGATGCGTTCCTTCCAGACTGCCACGCTGCCAAAGATTATCATTGTCATCTTTGCCAGTGCCAGTGGTTTAGGTGACATCACTGGTATGATTTAACTAGCACTGACTGTCTGTTAGCATGTGAGGCTGAGGCTGAGTTGCACTGAGGCAGGCAGCATCTGCCACCTGCTCAAATGGAGATTGCTGGTGATGACATGGTAAAAGTTGTTGTACTATCTTCTGGAGGACTTGAGATGTCAGGGTGTGTCCAAATCCTTTCCCTGCTGGTGACTGCACTGCTAGGAGTGGTAGTGCTGAGCTGGACTATGGTGCTGCCAATTCTAGTGGGAGTTGAGGGGAGACTTGCCTGCAGGAGGTATAGGCTTAGTTGACAACAACTGTTGGAATTTGAAGTAGATAGATGAAGCTGATGCATAGTAAATTCAGTTTCAGAAAGGCTAGGAGTTCAATACTGCCCAAATCCAACCTGGAGCGATGTGGTGAGGCAATATCCCCAGTTGTGCTGAAACACTTTTCGAAAGCAACCAATCCTGGGAGACATCCCAGAAAATACAAAGCCATCTGAAGTGTCTGCAAGACTTTCTGTCTGACATAGCTGATGTGTGCAGGAGGAATGCATACATCTTTATATCTGGGATGCAGTAATGTTGCCATGCCAAACTGGGTGTCCAGTCGGATGCTTCGAAATCGTTCTTCCAGTTATGTCAGAAACATCTCTGCCATTTCCCCAATAAGGATTGCATCCAGCTTTGGCTGCTGCTGAGATGATGAATTAGTGTCACCACCAGCACCACCAGCACTACCACCTTGTCTTGCACTAATATCCTGATCACCATTGCTCAAGTTATTATCATCATCTCCATCACCACTGATGCCACAACCACCACCATGTCTACCTGTACCACCACTGGCACCACTATGACCAGCCTTGCTTTGTTGGGTTGTTGTTGTGGTAGTTGTCATATAACATTGTGTGTGTTGTTTAAGTAAACTCACCATAGGCCGGACCATGCTTAGAGTCGTGGATTCAGCAGACAGATCTCTGATGGCGTGTTCATAAAGTCTCAGAAACAGAACCAGAGTTAGCAGCACACGCCACTGCATAGAATCATAGAAATCTGATGGCAGAAAAGGACCCTTCCGGACCATCTAGTCTGCCCAACCCTCCCCTTTCACAAACCCCCTTCCCACCTGCCCCCCTTCCCCCAATACTCAGTCCCATATGCCTGTCCCATGCCCCCTTAAATTACTCCACTGTCTCAGCCCCTGCTACTCCATCTGGCAGTCGGTTCCAGGGCTCCACCACGCCTCTGTGAAGAAGCACCACCTACCCCTCATATTGCCCCTAAACCTATTTCCTTGCAATCTGAGGCTGTGCCCTCTAGTTCTGGCTCCCTCTTTTCTCCTCAGCTGACCCCCTTCACCTACTTTATTGAGCCCCTTTGCATATTTAAAGGTTTCAATCGTGCCCCCCCTTCCTTGCATCCAAGATAGGTATCCCCACAAGGCACCTCATGAAATTCCATAGCCTGGAGCACAGATTTCTGTTCTGCCAGTCTTTCTACTATGTGAAAAATGGAGTTCCTCCTTGTCACCATGTCTTTAATCAAGCAGTGTTGTGGGACACCATGCTTCTGTTGGTAATGTCAGAGGGGCTCAGCACATTTGGGGGAATGATGGAAATATCTTGTAATGTCCCGAACAGTGCCCAGTATTTCTTTTAACTATGTCTGCTTCTCAAGCACATAACACATGACCAGATTTAGTGCAGGTATGAAGCAAGGTGTATAGCAGAAACTCCCATTATTCATGGCCTTCAGCATGTTATTTGTAACCCCCCCCAGAGAGGTGGGGCTTACCTTGAGTTGTCTCCCAGGCACCTCCTTTGCCCTCTATCTGGCCATGTGCCAGTCCTGTGTTCTGCCCTCTTGAACCTATGCTGATATCCAGCATTGTGAGTTTGAATCCATGTGAAGTAAAGCTGTGTCCATAACATCTGCACAAACGTGCGAGCTGGTGCTGTCACACTATGGCTTTAAGAACTCAGTGCTTGTATATAGTGTTCAAAGCGTGTGCTGGGTCTGAATGCTCTGGAGCTCGTGACCAGCCACAGAATTCTCCTATGAACTCCTGTCTTGCACCAGATAGTGCAGAGGGAGCCCTACTGAATAATGTAAATGTTTAAATTTAAAACTGAACTGTTGGTTTACAAAAAAGGACTTTAAAGTTGAACTGCTAGCTGCCCTCCAGCAGCCATCTTGTTACCTTGACCTTTCATTTCAGCCATTCGGAACTCAACAGGTCCTATGGAGTCCTTCAGCTATGGCTGCTGGGAGAGACCTGAGGACTGTGTGTTTGGCACCCTCTGAGTGGCCAATCAGAGAGCCAGAACTGTGACTGACAGCATCATCTACCGATCGCATTACAATGCTGTGTTTTATAGTGCAGTTCTGAGGGAGCCTCCAGAGACTGAGGAGGCTTGCACTGTGTGCTCTACATGTAAGTTGAAGGCCTGTCTGGGTTGCCACAGTGAATAGCCCAGTGTGGTTTGCTTGAATTCCAGTATCTGCAGCCACTGCCAGAAGCTCTTGTGCTGAGAGGAGCTTCCCTGTGTGAGTCCCTCAGCTCACGCTTGGGCCTGCTTCACCAGGCAAAAAGGCCCTGTTAGCCTGAACTGCATCAGAGACTGAAATTAAAAGGAGAGCCTACATTTTCCAGAATTTGTCTCAGTGTGACCTGCTCAAATGGAGACTTGGAGCTGAGTGTTTCACAGCCTGTTGTTTGAGGCTGCAACCTTGCCAGACCATTTGTTCAGAGTGAACTGTGTCAGAGACTGTCTGTGACAGCAAAGCTGAATTTCTGTGGCATTAGAATCCTGAGTCAAGCTGCCAGCCCAGAACTAAGCTTGGGGACTGAGCCTGCTACAAGGGGTCCCCCAAGCCAAAGAACTGTTTGTCCAGAGTCACACCTATCAGAATGGCATCTCCGATGCAAAGCTGCCAGAGTGAGTTTGCTAATGCCTGTTTGTTCAGAGACTGTATTCTGCTTTTCAGACAAAAGTGGCAAAGAGTGTATCCTGAGCCAAAGCTGCATTCAGACCAGTGTGAGAGGTCAGCTACTAGCGCAACAGTCAGCGTTGGTTTGCGGCCACCTTATTGATTATGTCTAGACATGGAGGTGAGCAATGCCAGCCCTGGTCCTTTTTGCTCATCCTTGTCTCAGAAACCAGATGTGAATCTGAGTTCCAGAGGTTCAAGCCTGCTCACAGAAGACAACAGCCTGACTTCAATCCAGAAACTAAGGTTCTGCAGAACCATGTGTAATTTCAGGGCTAGCCCTGCAACAAATGCTCCAAGCTACCTTTGATTCAAGTTTGCTGTTAAAGAACTTGTGCAGGCCATTGGGTTTGGAATTACAATTGCCAAAGTGTTTAAAGTTCATCTGTTTGTTATTAAATGTTTAGTGGCCTTTGTTTGGTTACAGAGATAAAGAAAGTTATTTGTTTAAGTGCACCAACACCGGCCAACCAGCTGCAATGTGCCAGGCCTGCAATGGTTCAAGTCTGGGTACCCAGTGAAGATAACCGGGACAGTACATTTGAACTATTAATTCTGGGTTTAATGTGTTATCAAACCAAAAGCCTATTCAGTTACCCAGCCTTTAATTTGCATCCCCTACCCTCGTTTTATCCCCTAATAAATTAGGTTTATTGTTAATGTTAACACCATGAGCATATTATTACAGAGTGGTAGTAATAGTAATGGTTTATTATTCTTGCAGTTCATTAAAAATGTTGGACATTACAAAAGTAAACTTAAACGCATAAAAGCATAAAAAGTTCATAGTAACAATGCATACAATTTCTATAAAAGGTACAAGATAACAAGGACAGAAATACAGTACTGTCTGTCATTTAAGTGCAAAGTCATGTTTAAGTATGGCAGAATGGGTTTAAAGTAAAATAATCCTCTATGCCGATGATGCCGTGATTCTTGCCACTCATAAAGATCCGAACCTCTTACGCCTCAACCTTCAGCATGCTTTTCCAAAATTGAGATGCGGTTCTTTGAACATAAGCTGGTTCTACACCACAAAAAACTAAATCCATGCTCTTCTCTAACCTGCAAAACAAGAAACGGCAAGTCCCACTTACCATTAATACATACCTGGGAAATACCCTTGAACAAGTGCCAATTTTCAAATATCTTGGAATCAACTTTGATCAAGGCCTAACCTTTGCAACTCACGTTGATAGTACAGCAAAAACTATTAATCAGCGAATTGGGATTCTGTATCGGAACTGACAGCTCCTTACCCATTCTGCACTGAGGATTGCCATCCAATCCTCTATCATCTCAGTCGTTGACTATGGCTTAGTTATATACAGATCTGCCACTACTACAGTACTTAGTCGCATTACAACATCCCTAAATAAGGCCTGTCGGCTGCTCACTGGTGCACATCGACGTACCCACACATGTGAACTCTATGCTGACTCAGGTTGGTTGCAACTCTCAAACCAGATAAAGTACCTTACCTGCCTGATGGCAAAAATCCACCTGGGCCACTCCACCCTGTATCCAAGACCTGTTATGCCCAAGCGCTAGCACCCGTTTTACCAGAAGATCAGAACACCAGCCTCTCCAAGTCCCCCGATGCCGGACTTCTCAGGGACAAAGATCATTTGCCTATCGTGCTCCCAGCTGGCTAAATGCCCTCAGCACTCATATTACTGCCTCCACCTCTCTAGGTATTTTCAAATCAAGGCTGTTCTCTCACCTTGCCACCTCCAGCTCCTGTGACTGCCCTGATTAAACCTCCTATTTTCTCACTACCCACCCTGTTCCGTTATTTGACAAAGACATGTTTGGGAAACCTTTTCTCCTGCTATTGTCTGCTCCCCACACCTTTCACTTACCCTCTGTTCTGGACTTTTCCCTATTTGTTTCTCCTAATCTGGCATGACCTCTTTCTTGTACTAATAATGTGATTATTGATATCTCATGTCCTTTTGCACAAATGATTTGATATGTATTTGTATACGTTTTCTCGCTCTTGACACAGCACAAATTGTTGTGTTATCTTGTAACCTTTTTTGTACTGTACCTAATTGAAGTGGAACCTTTGTAAAAGAGCCTCTGGCTCAAAGGTAGTAATTCCTAGAACAATAAACTAAACTAAACTAAAAAGTGCAAGAGAGCATTTCTTTCATAATTTAGCACGGAAACAAGAACTTTAGATATTAACTCAGCATCATCTTTAGTCATAGGGTGCATAAGGATGGATAAAGGATCATAATCCATGTTACCATATTTTATAAGGACATTTTTTATGGTTTGATCACATGAATGATTATAAAGAGGACATTAAACTATGATATGATAAAGGGTTTCCTGGAAGCCCTTATTACACCCACAATAGTTCTGGTGTGGCCATTCAGAATATGGTTTGTTAAAATAGGCATATTTAGAACACAATATGCCTAGCCTAGCCGATGTGATGGCTTTCCTAGAGCTAGGAGCAAGAGGTAGATTCAAGTAATCCTCCACTGTAGAATCG
This sequence comes from Neoceratodus forsteri, assembly GCA_016271365.2. Classification (NCBI taxonomy): domain Eukaryota; kingdom Metazoa; phylum Chordata; order Ceratodontiformes; family Ceratodontidae; genus Neoceratodus; species Neoceratodus forsteri. The sequence continues at coordinate 560,099,156 of CM028129.1, read as the reverse complement.
ATTTTATTTATTCTGAACTAGGGCTTGTTTCTGAGCTCTTACTTGTTCAATTTGTTTAGTCTGAATATCTGCAAACCATATTTTGTTTAAGTAAGTTTTTATAAAAGGGAGAGAGATCGTAATCCCTTTCTGGGAGTCAGCCCAGAGGTGGGTTAAGGAGGCCTTTAATAGAACAGACCTAAGAGATCTTAGCCAGGAAGAATAAAAGCCTTGTTTGAGCCAGCTAATTTTCTCCAAAAGACAAAATGTGGGAATAGAGTTAAACAAATTACTAATAATTTTAAGTCAATTAGTGGCCAAATGAAGATCGACCAAAGTGGCTAAAGGAAGTCTACCTAAATCAGCCCTAACTGCAGGATTAGCCATTGATAGGAGTACCTGCAAGAGAGACTTATAAGAAAGGATAAGGGAAGTTCAAGGGAAGGAACTTGTTTAGTTCCACAAACTTCAACCCTGTATAGCAGAATAGGATTAATCTTGGCTTCATCGCCTATAAGGGCAGGCACTACTGTGTGCCCTCCATATTTAAAGTGCAATAAAGCTTTCGTAACAAGTCTTGCCTTGGGTATCTTTTCATTCCAATGAAGGGTCCATAGACCATTTGAAGTAAATTTAACTCCTAAGCCTGTATATGAGGATACAACCTCAATAAGGTCCTTATCTAAATAAAGCTTGGGTAAGGGCGTAGCTGATTTTTGTGACCCAAAGACCATATTTTTGGTCTTTTTAAGGTTAATTTTAAACTTTATGTAACCCCTCCCCCCCCCGCTACTTTACAAAACCTCTGGTACCCATAACATGGGCACAGACTTCAGAAACATTTAGACAGAGGTCACGTGATGGCAGCCTGAGAAGCGGCAGCAGCCCTCTACAGCTCTGTGAATCCGCCACATATTATAACCTCTTGGGATGATTCCTTAATTAGATTGCAACACAACTCTGTGATATAACTTTGAGCAAAACTGAGGCAATTGTTAACAATCGAGAATGGAGGTATATATGAAAAAAGCACCTCCGAGGCACTCACCCCCACCTTTGCCAGAGAAAGATAAGGCCACAAAGCATCCGAAGCAACAGACAGCGGGCTCGAGTAAAGCAGGTACCATTCAGGGTGCTCTTACGGAGAAGCGGTTCCTGGAGGTAATGCACCCTCTGCAGGAGAAGATCGCCGGGATATACGAGGATCTCCAGCATGTCAAGACATCTGTGCAGTCTCTGACAGTTCGAGTATCGGACTCAGAAGTAAAGATAATCTCGTTAGAGAAGAAGCATGACAGGAGCAAGTTGACTATGTCTCTTCATGGAAAGAGGATTAAAAAACTTGAGGAGAAAATCGAGGACCTGGAGGGCAGAAGTAGGCGAAACAATCTGTTAATAATTGGTATTCCTGAAAAGGAAGAGGAAGATGCCCCTATTCTATTTCTTCAAAAACTGTTTGTGCGAATTGCCGGTCCCTCCCCAAATGGAGCGGCTTATATTATAGAGAGGGCACATCGGGCCCTTCGACCTCCTCAGCAGCCTGGTGCCCCTCCTAGGCCACTTATCTGTCAAATGCTCAACTATCTAGACAAACAACATGTCTTGGGTTACAAAAGGGCTACAAGAAGTGCAGGAGGGGCATAAAATTTGGATTATGCAAGATTTACCACAATCGGTCCGGATAAAGCGGCAGGGAATGCATCCCATTGTTGTGAAGCTTATCGCAGCAGGTACCCCATTTCGAATGAAATATCCGGCAGTTCTCCAGGTGAAGGTTGGAGAAAAATGGGTAGCCTTTGAATCGCAAGATCAAGTACAGCAGGAGCTGAAAAATTTATTTCCGGATCTTTTCAAGTGAGAGAACTTTGGGATTTGAAAGGCAGTCTCGGAGTTGTACAGGGGCAGCAACTTTGTGACCAGAGACTGGGTTTTGTAGAGTCCTGCGTGGAGAGCCCGTGGAGAGTTCGCTTTGTCTTCTCGTAAATTGTTTTTTCCTTCCATGCACAGACTGTGGAGATGGGATAGTTACAGTGATTCTCTGCTTAGGGTGGCGTTTGAAGGGCACCCGTAGCTGCACGCTGGACATGTCTGATACCAGTAGAAGAGTGGGTCAGACTGGTCTTTTTGTCTTTCTTTCTTTTCTTTCTTTTTTCCCCGGACTGAGACTGTGCAGCTCACCAAGTTAATTACACTCTGGTGTTTGACTGCAAATGTTGCGATTAAACGCACCTTATTTTTCTTTTTTTTTTTCTTTGTTCTCTGGAAAGGAGGGAAAGGCTAGGGGATGCTTAACCGGATGTCTGAAGTCCTTTTGTCGTTCATATGTCAAATTACAACATTTACAGTTTGGTCTTGATTAGTTAATGAGTTCTACGTGGGTAATGATGAAATGATTAGTACAGTTGGAATCTTACACAGTGCATATTACTGTCGGATGTGTGGCGGGGGCCGGAAGGTGACAGAGGAGGAGAGATAGAAGGGTAGCTGCTGCAATTCAGTTGCTGCATTGGGGCATCACTCACCTGAGAGTGAATTGTGGAGCAGTTATTAGAACTGGGGGTGATATAGAGTAGAATGTTGTTAGGATTGGTGGGTATGCTGGGGGATAGTAGGGGTTAGATAGTTAAGTTTCCTTTGGTAGTAGTGACTGGGGATTGGGAGGGGCAACCAGGTGTGTTATTCTAGGATCTCAACTGTTTATTTTCGCGGTTCTCAGTCAAATGGGTGAGATCGCACTTCCAAAATGACCAGCAGTATTTCCAGTTTTGTTTAAAGAAGTTCATATATGGCAAATTACTATAAGGTTGTAAGCTGGAATGTCAAGGGGTGCACAATGGGTGAGAGGCAGGTGGTTCTAAGCATCTTCACCATCTACAAGCTGAGATTGCCTGTCTCCAGGAGACACACCTCCGAAAAGCAAGATGTCAATTTATTTCTCAAAGGCGTGGGACAAGTTTATGGACCCCGAAATCCACGGCTAGTGGGGGAGTTGTGATACTAATAAGGAAAAAATCCCATTTAAATTGGATAAGGAATTATGTGATCCGGAGGGCAGATACGTAATAATAAGAGGGTTCCTGGAAGGGCGACAGATTATCCTAGGCTCTGTGTATGGGCCTAACGCTGAGTCTCCCCACTTTTTTACCAAGCTTTTAGATCTTTTGGTCACTGATCCACCTACTTTGAGTATAATTGGTGGAGACTGGAATGTGGCACCCTCCACGGACATGGATAGGTCTGACTCCCAGAAATGGGGACTGTCTACCTCGCAGAGGGCACTGCATGACCTCATGTCGGGGGCTGATCTTCTGGATGTATGGAGGGTTCTCCATTACGGAGAACGTCAATATACTTACTTCTCGCCTCCCCATAAATCCTTTTCCCGTATTGATTTTTTTCTTGATGAGCGCCTTTACTCTGCCTGGAGTAAAGGGTGCGGATATACATGTGAGGGTCATTTCTGACCACTCTCCCATTTCCCTTACATGTTTCCTGTGTTCGAGTACCTGAAGGGACTTCTTTTGGAAATTAAATAATCAGCTGCTTCAAAGGCCAGAATCTCTTCAATATATTAAAAAGTTTTTGGTTAACTTTCTTTTGGATAATAAATGGTCTATAGCTAGGACCGACATGATCTGGGCAGCGTTAAAATGTTCCCTGAGGGGTGAATGCATTAGGTTGTCGGCAACAAGATGTCGACAATTTAAGGATAAGATGGCTAGCTTGCTTTCAAGGATCCGGACTATGGAATTTACCCTATCCTGGCATTCTCCAGATAAGGACTGGGTTGTCTTGCACCAGTTGCAGAGTCAGTACTCTGATCTGATATACCAAAAAACAGAGCTCGCCTTGAGATGTACTAGAATGAAGTACCTAGAGGCTGGTGAAAGGGCCGGTAAACTACTGGCCATCCAACTTAGGCAAGCTGCAGCATCGCGAGCCATTCCCTGCCTTAGGTCTGTCCCCACTAACAATTTAGTGATTTCACCCCAAGAGGTGTCCGAGGCGTTGAGCTCTTATTATCAAGGGTTGTATTCTGAAATCCAGGTGGCTAGACCTGCACTCCGGGATATATCTGAGTACTTGGATGCCACGGACCTTCCTAAGTTAAGGGCCCCTGAAGGGGAACTCCTTGGGAATCCAATCACGCTGCAGGAAGTGACAGGAGCAATTGATCAGCTTGTACCAGATAAATCCCCTGGCCCTGATGGCCTTTCTAATAATCTATATAAAAGCTGCTCACAAGAGCTTGCTCCCCTTTTAGTTGAATTCTATAATTATTGGTTTGACAAAGGGATGTCTGAGTCCAATTTCCTTAATGCGATAATCACCCTTATATACAAACCTGGGAAGGATCCCTCATATCCCGAAAGTTATAGGCTTATTTCTTTAATTAATACGGACATCAACATTTTAGCCAAGATTTTGGCCATGAGACTGGGTGTGCTGCTTCCAGCTCGTTAGTAGAGAGCAGATAGGTTTTATGAAGAGGTAGGTCCTCTGTTAGATCATCAGTAAATTATGTAGATATCCTCTCGGCATCCAAGGATTCAATGATTCCTTCTGTTTTGATATCCTTGGATGCCGAGAAGGCATTCGACAGAGTCTCTTGGGATTTTCTTTTTGAAACCCTTGCCTATATGGGTTTTCCCTCCAATTTTCTTAGGTGGATTAAACTGTTATATACATCCCTGTCAGCACAAATTTGGGCTAATGGGATAATGTCGGCTCCTTTTCAACTTCAGAGAGGGACCAGGCAAGGTTGCCCCCTCTCCCCATTATTATTTAATCTTTATCTAGAGCCTTTGATTAAGAGGTTGCTAACCTCGCCCAAACTTGAGGGTGTGGCAATAGGGACTCAAAGATATTCCCTTTCGGCAAATGTAGACGACCTTCTTTTACATCTTCAATACCCGGAAGTGGGCATACCAGTGCTCCTGGCCGAGATCGAGCGATTTTCCTTAGTCTCCCACTATAAACTTAATGAATCCAAGACCAAAGTTTTTCCCCTAAATAACAATACGCCACGTTTCGTGCTTGGTAATAGTAATTTGGTATGGGAACCTAAGTTCCTTATGTACCTTGGGATTAAGATTGCCAGGGAGATTCCTACTATGTTTAGGCTTAATCTCATAGATTTGCTGCATGTAATTAAATTGGATCTAGACAGATGGGGAGACCTTTCTCTCTATGGGGAAGAATAAATATTATAAGGATGAATGTTTTGCCTCAATATTATATCCTGTGAGGAATGTTGGGTCTGTTTATCCCTAAAAAGTGGTTTGGTAAACTAAATCAAATACTTACTGCTTTCCTTTGGGGAGGTAAGAGTGTTAGACATCCTATCTTAAACTTTCGCACTCAAGGAGCTGGGGGTTATGCAGCCCTTCTTTTTTTCTCATATTATGGTGCTTAACATTTGGCGTAGAATGTCATATTGACTAGAGAGATGTGGGAGATGAGACGCAAGAGTATGTACCTTTGTGGTTAGGGGACATCATCACCCAGCAGCCCAGTGTGGCTGCTCACCTCGCCCTGGTATACACTATCCCGTAGCACCAACGCTTCTTCGGAATATACCACTTGGGTGGTCCATTAAGGCCTGGCATCAACTGTAACTCACTCTATCTCATATCGGACATGCTCGTTGGAGCAGCCGATTATGAGGAATCCCCATTTTCTAATTGGTCGGAAGCCCATTCCCCCGGGTTTCTTACCTTTGCCCTATACTGTTAAGCTTAAAGATATATATGAGGAAGGCCGAGTAATTCCGTTTGATCTCTTTAGAACTAGGTTTAAGGTGCCTGTCACAGCTTTTTTCAAGTATGAACAACTTAGGAGGGCTGTCCTTACTTATTTGAGATCAGGGACAGCAAGTCAAGGGTCAACAGAAGCTCTTAATATTCTTCTGAGAGCACCAAAGGAACCCCATGCTGTGTTAGTAGTTTACAAAGCAATCCAGAGATTGGATTTGAGGTTGCCACAGGGTGTGTGTTATTATTGGCTGCAGACATTTTCCCTTAGGGATGATCCACATCTCTGAACTGCAATCTGGCAGAACTTATAGAGATTTCTCAAGCAAGACAGATTAACATACTAACATACTAAAATGCCAGCAGAATAGCCCTAATGGTCTTTCGTGTCTGCTCGTTTGGTCAGCCCCCACCCTGGGTGCTGACCTTGCTGTCCCCCTCGCCTTCTCTGGCTTCTCCCTTCCCAGTTCCGGATATTCTTGCTGCATTGGATTTTGCTTCCAGAACCCTTCCCCTGTACCTGTCCCACCCCCTCTTGAACCCCTCCACTGTCTCTGCCTCCACCAGCCCCCTAGGCAGTGCATTCCATGGCTCCACCACCTTCTCAGTGAAGTAGCACCTCCTCCTTTCTCCCCTGAATCTTCCCCCCTCCAGCTTCCACCCATGCCCTCTAGTGGCCCCTTCCTCCTTCCTTTGAAGCACCCTGACTGTTCCTCCTGTGATTTACCCTCTTCATGTACCTGAAGACCCTATCATGTGCCCCGGTCCCTTCTCTCTTCCAATGTGTACATATTTAGCTCTTCAAGCTCTCCTCATAGGTCCTGTCCCCCAAGCCCCAAATAATTTTGGTTGCCTCCTGACCCTCTCCAGGAGGTTAATGTCCTCTTAAGTGTGGCCTCCAAAACTGCATGTAGTACTCAAGGTGCGGCCTTCACTAAGCAGTTATACAGAGGGAGTATCACTTCCTCCTTCTGAGGTGATCCCCCAGCGATGCATCCCAGCATCCTGTTGGCCTTGGCTGCCCTCCTACAAGTCTCAGAGTTGTTCATCTTGACATCCACCACCACCCCAAGTCCCTCTCAGCCATCGAGACTTGTAGCATTTCCCCAGGGTGTACATTTGGCCTGGGTTTCTGGCCCCAGGTGGAGTACCTTGCATTTCCTGCACTGAACCTCAGCTTCCACTTTCTAGACCATCTTCCAGAGCCTCCAGGTCCCCTCTAGGCCACCTCCCTCCTCCCTCCTCCCCATCCACCACCGCCCCCAGTTTCGAATCATCTGCAAAGAGACTCATCTCACTCCTGATTCCTGTCCTTATGTCAGATACATAGGCGTTGAACAGAAGGGGCCCATGATTGATCCCTGTGGACCCCACTCATGACCCTCCTTGGGATGAGACTATCCCACTCAACTACGACCCTCTGGGTCCAGTCCTGGAGCCAATTGCCTATCCATCTGATCATCTGGTTCCCCACCCTCATTTCTCCCAGCTTATCCAACAGGCCCACGTGAGAAACAGAGTCAAATGCCTTGCTGAAGTCTAGAAAGAGGACATCCACTGGTCTACCCAGGTCCAAGGCACTTGTCACCCAGTCATAGAACTCCACCAGGTTTGTCTGACATGATTTCCCTGGGATGAATCCATGCTGTCCATCGTCCAGGCACCCTGACATCCAGGTCCCCCTAGCTCTTCCTTGACAATGCCCTCCATCACCTGCCCACCACTGATGTCAGGCTGACAGGCCTGTAGTTCCCTGCCACCTCCCTTGATCCCCCTTGTGGATAGGCACTATATGCGCCACCTTCCAGTCTTGGGGCACCCACCCTGTCCCTCAGAGAGATGGTGAAAGCTCTGCCAGGGGTTTTGCCAGGACATCTGCAAGTTCCTTCAGCACTCTGGGATGTAATTTATCCGGCCCTGTGCTTTCTCCGCCTTAAGGGAGCTGAGGGCTTCTCACTCTCTCTGCTGTGATTTCCACCTCCGTACCTCTTCCTGCTTAGCCCTCCCCCACCTGCCAGTGATGCCTCCCCCAAGACCTGCTGATCGGTAAGGGTCCCCTCCTCAGTATCTCTGTCTCCTCCCATGTGATGCAGCACCCCATTTTCCTGGTGAAAACTGAGGTGAAGTACCATTTAGTACCTCAGCCTGCTCCCCGGGTCTTGTGCCCATCTCTCCCCTGATTTAATCCTGCTAATCTGCCCTTCACCCTTCGCCTTTCCCCAATGTATCTAAAGAACCCTTGTTCTCTCTCCCATTTCCCTGGCCAGGTTCTGCTTCTTCCTTGCCTTAGCCGCCTCACCACTCTAGTGGCCTTCTAGCCATCAGCTCATACTCCCTCAATCCTTTCACCCTTGGAGCACTTGAATTGCTTATAGGCTGCTTTTCCCCCGCACCACCTCCTGGACCTCCCTGGTCCACCAACAGGGTTTTTGGGCCACCGCATTTTCATTCATTTTGCACAGGTGCTGGTAGCATCCTGCACCCCTCCTGATGATTTCACCTACTATCAGCGTCCATGTTCTGACCCAATCCCATCCAAGTGCTCCTAAGGAGCCTTCCCATTTCTTTAAAATCCGCCTCCCTGAAGTCGGTTACTCTGTCTTTGTGCAGCCTTCTACCCCTCCTAGGTGTCCAGGCAGAACCAGACCGTGGCATGGTCACTCCCACCAATGGGTCCTCACCTCCAGGTCCCCAATCTGGTCACTGTCTGCCAGGATCACATCCAGTACCATGCCTCCTGGTCGGTTCCTCACCTGCTGAGTTAGGAACGCTGCCTTGAAAGACATCCAACAACCTCTGTTCCTGGTCACAGAGGATGTCATAGTCTCCCAGTCTGTTCCTGGCATGTTTAAGTCCCCAACACCACCACCATTCCTCTGCCCAGTCTGCAGTGTCTCCCAACATCTGCCACCAGACTGTCCTCCAGCTCCTCCGCCCAGGCAGGGGTCTATACACCACCCTATTTTTAATCTCTTGCCCCTCTTGTTATCAAGGTGACCCAAATCGCCTCCACGGTTCCCTCCACCTCCTCTACTCCCCTATGCCAATGCAGTTTTGACTATCATTGCTACCCTCCTCCCCTTCCCCTCCCCGCCCTTCCTGAACATAGTGTAACCCTCCAGGTTCAGGTCCCAGTCATGTCTTGCAGGGCCCATGCCTCAGTGACCACTGCCACATCCACTGCTCCTCAGTTAGCATCGCCTGGAGCTCAGGCATTTTATTGCCTAAGCTCCTGGCATTTAGCAGGACTACCTTTCACCCTTTCCCTATAGTTCCATTTCCCTGCTCTGGTTCCCATGGGGATTCTGTTTTCCCTTAGTCTGCACTTTGCCAGTTGGCCTTTTCCTGCAATCCTTCTGGTCCCCAGGAGGTGGAGACAGAGTCCTCCTTTATCGGCACCCCTTGACAGCCTTTTCTCCCATCCCACCCCTTCACAAGTTTAAACCCCACTTTTCACCAATGAATCCTCTATTTTCAACTTAAGGATTCCCTCCCTCCAAATTGAGATGTAGCTCATCATTAGCATACAGCTCCTTATCCTCCCAGGTCTCCCCCAATCCCCCATCAACCCATACCCTCTGGCCTCACACCACTCCCCTGAGCCACTGGTTTATCTCCTAATTTTCCTTTTGTGTTCCCACTAGCCCTTGGCACTGGCAGGATTTCTGAGAAGAAACTGTGCATCCTATGTCATGACAGACCCTGGCGAGCTCCCTGAATCTTGCCTGTATCTCTGGCTCGCTATTTCCTCAATGTCATTTGTACCCAGGTGGACCAGTATGTCTGGGGAACCCCCACAATCCTTTGCCAGCTGATATACCTCGCTTAGCCCCTGTGCACCGTTAGTCCAGGGAAGCATCTTGTTCTAACTGCCAGGCTTCTCCTCCCTATCCCATTTGATACCCCTGATCATAGAACTTCCCAGCAGGAGCACTCTGACCACTCCTTTTCCTCCATTCCCCCTTCCATGTCCCTCATCCTTTCTACAGGCCCTCCACCCAGCTGGCTCCTTGTTCCTCCCCCTATTTGGGTGCCATGCCACCCCTCCTTATTTACCATGGCCACCCTCCTCCAGTCCCATGCCTCCTCCTCCTGAGTATCCTTCTGTACCCTTAATTCCCCCTCACTGCTCGCAACTGGTCCTTCTCCCCCATCTGCTAAACTAGCCTGGCTCATCCTCCCTTCCTTCCTGTCTCCATTTAGTTCCTCCTTGCTCGTCTTGCTCCCCTGGCCTAAACCCTCAGCTCCCTTTACTGAATCCTCCTTGTACTTTTGGTCCTTCTCCTTTACCTTTCCTCCCAACTGGTCCTTCTCCTTGCGCTTTCCTCCCTCTTCCCCCTGCCCCTCCTGCTCTGATTCACTGCTCCCCATTCTCCTGCATTCCAGGTCCCCCCCTGTTCTTCCTGCTATCTGGCCCCTGCTTCCTGCCTCCCACTCCCTTTCCGTCTCTAACCACCTCTGTCGTGGCTACATCACCCCACTCATCCTTGAGCAGAAGAAGAGAATTGAAGCGGTTACTGAGTGTAAGGTCTGATCCACCTCCCCGCCTTGCTTCCTTCTGTCCAGCCCTGGCCATCTGCCTACTCCCCTGAGAATGTTGTCCCTCCGTCCCCCCTTTGTGAGGGTCCCCAGTTACCTGCCTGCTTCCTTGGTAGTGTCCTTGGACCTCTGTGCCAGGGTCCCTATGTGACCCCTGAGTATTCTCCTGCACTCCTTTCCCTATGCCCCACCCCCAGTGCTTGGTGCAACCCTGTGGGAGATTCCAGCCCTCTTCCCAACCATACCACCCCTTCCCCAGTTTTCTCCTAATCCCCGCAACCTCCTCCCTAAGCTGTGCTAGCTGGTAGCACACTGGGCAACCACCGAACTTCCAAGCCCAGTCCAGTATCATGGCTGCTCACACCTGTGCACCCCACCACGCTCCCAAAGATGCCGCCCTAATGATGTGTGGTTCCATCCCTTCCAAATAGGTTTCCTTGGGTGAGCCACCAGGTTCCCCCCTAGTCCAAGATACCCCTACTGCCTAATCAGGTCACCCACTAATCTTAGAGACAGTCCCACTGTACACCAGTAACCCTGTTACTAGGTGCAGTACAACACATTAAACTTATTTGCGGCTTGCTGCTGATGCAATTCAATCTTATGCATAATTTATACTTTACGCCATACAAGCTATACAAATTGGGGAATAGGTCTACCCCTGATTGCCCCAGATGTGTTGCTCATACTGGGACGTTGTATCACATGATGTGGGCTTGTTCTATGGTCCAGAGATTTTGGTCGGCTATTAGAAGTAGGCTCGATCCCTTGCTGGGTTTGGATTCGTATATTAACCCTGAGATTTGTTTACTAAGTTTGTTTCCGCAGGGCATTCCCAATGTTAGGAAAGCGCATTTGGCTTTGATCTCAGCAATAGCTAAATTAATTATCCTGAGGCACTGGACCGAGGAATCAGCCCTTTCAGTTATTGAATGGCACAAAGAAATGCTGTTTGCTCTTCAGTTAGAGAAGCACATTTTAGCCATGAATAATAGATTGAAGATCTACCAGAGCAGATGGGGTCCCTTGGATGCTATACTTACTTTATGGAAACCATGATAGCTTTTGGTGGGGTAAATTTTTGTTTTTGTTATAGATTGATAATTGAGCACGATCACGCCTGGTGGGAAGGGGTAGGGGTGGAGGGTGGGGGGGGTTTCGTGGGTGGATACATGGGTTAATGTAACTGGACTATTGTTCTTTTCTCACAGTTTTCTTTGGGGGGGGTTATTACTGTCTGTTTAATTGTTTCCTATATAGATGTTGGAGTTTATGATATATCAATAAAGTATATTGAAATAAAAAAAGAAACATTTAGACAATTGGTACCATCCCTAGCTTTAGGAATGTATACCAGGCTCATTACTCTAGAGATCAAAGGAGTGGCAGTGTACAAAAGCAATATGACCTATAAGGTATTTACAAAACCAGGTCTTGAGGAGAGAACTTTTTGCTAGGGCTATGCCAGACCTAACTTCTGAAGGGTTACCCAGTAATCCAGACACAGGAAACAATAACATAACTGTCCAAACCATAGTTGGGGGTCTAGAGTGTGACTTTATTCCAAAAGATGTTCACTAAAGCAAGGGTGGACCCTCAAGGTTTACACATCATGGCACTAGGAACTTGCAGAACAACAAATCGACTGTATCTGACAGAAAACTCTCCTTGTATGCCCACACTATAGGACATAGAACATCTTGCACTTGTATTCCCATATAGCATAGAACATAATACATTTCTTCCAGTGGCACTGGCCACAACTGAAAACACGTTTACTGACAGAACACTTGCACCTTGTTTCCCACATGTCGTAGGACATTGAACATTGCTCCTAGTGGCACTGGTTTGTGTCACAACTGAGCATACATTTTGCTAGAACTAGCACAATCCACTTCTGGGGGTAGAATCCTCTTCAGACATTGGTCATATGTATAAAATTACCAGGCGCCTTTACTGAACCTGTTAGTCCTGAACTGGGTACTCCAGATGGGGGTCTGCCCACCCTTTGCTCCCAAATCCATACTCAGCCATTCTTTCAGAGTTACACCTTAAACACTCGGAAACACACCTTGAAAAATGCTTATTGAATGAAACTTTGGCATCCAGCATTACCGCACTACACTGGTAGTGGAAGAATCAAAGTCCCAAACAATGTGATAGAGTCATACCTCTGGACATCACACACTTCAGCCAACTTTAAATGAGAACAGTCTCACACTTCTGAATGGAAATGTTGTGCATTTTCCTTTTAGCCAGAGAACACAACAGCACAGGTACTTGCCTTCTGCAGCAAAAGTCAGATCCTACTCACTGTTAGACATTTCAGGCAGCTTCAAAACATCCTGGATCAAAAAGTGGATTGCCGTTGGATCCATAGCAGTCCTTTTCACCCCTCCCAGGATGACACTCAGGAGATCCTGCTGTAGACAACAGTTTCCACCACTTCTCTTGGCAAACTGGAGATTTATCAGGACTAGGGTGAGAATGCAGGGCTCTCAACTCAGAGCCCTCAGCTGAGCAGTTCTCCCTTCTCCAACTTCTAGCTTCTGACTCCAACAGACTCGCGTCTCGAGATTTTAAACCCCTTCTCACAGCTGGCTGAGGCTTATGCTGCTGCAAGAGTTTCAGATGTGCTCATCCCTTCCATCTCAGCTGAAGCTAAGTAAACAAAAGAGTGAAAAGGTGAAAAACCTATTTAACTAGTTAATCACCAGCTGCCTCTCCCTGCCTAGAACTGATACTGAGGGGATTCTAGTAACCCCAGGGGACTGGGTGGTTACATTTAAATGGTCGCACTTGATCTTTAATTGGTTTATTTTATTTTGAAGACCAACAGCAGAATGTGAAAGAAGGAACACATCATCAGCATATGCCAATATGTAAATATTATGATTATTGATTTTAGGAGAATCCATAATTGAAGAGATATCAAAATGAAACAGTGAGTCAATATACATACTGAAAAGAAATGGGGCTATGAGACATTCCTGTTTTACTCCCAATAATGTTTTAAAATACTCTGAAAGATTACCATTATTATCATATCTTATGGCAGTGGTCGTATTTGGGGGAAAATCTGGAGTTTGTCCCCAGATTTAAATACTTGTGAGTTTGGCTTGATCACAAACTCTCCTTTAGGGAACACCTGGAGGACACGCTGAAAAAACTAAAACAGAGGATGAGACTTTTTTAGCGGATAAATCGCCTCCTGAATCCTGAAGCAAAAACAGCTCTTTTAGACCACTTTCATCCCCTTACTAGACTACGCTGACTTCATCTATAGTCACTGTAATGCCTCATACCGATACGAGCTGGATGTCTTATACCACAGAGCATTGTGCTTCATCACCAGTCTCCCATCGTCTACCCTCCATTGCTCCTTATACACTGCTGTGAGGTGGTCTTCCCTACAAAATACAGATGAAGCAGAAATGCTGCAATATGGACATTGAAAGCTATTATTTGCAAACTACCACACTATATATCCAAATTACTGCCCCTAAGCGAGCTCCAAACCTACGCCCTAAGAAGTTGCTCACTAATCTCTTTTAAGATTCCCAGGGCCTGCACGTGCTTTGGAAGAGTGGCCATAAGCTTCTTACTGTCAACTCTTTGGAACGAAATACAGAAATCATTGAAACTAAGTTCTCCAGTAAGTGTCGCAGTATTCAAGAATTTGTACGAAAAAGCCATCAGAGAGATATGTCACTGCTTCCGCCCCCCTTGATCTAAGACTTTTTCACCCTTCATGAACTCCCTGCCCTACCACCACTCTTTCAATGGTCCCCGAGCAGCAGCGCCCCAGAAGCTGATGCTTGAAACTGCAAGCCCGGACTCAAGTCACCTTGAATCATGGTAAAGTCGTAAACCCTTTGCAGCATGAGCACTTTTTGCCATCAACACCCAAACTGGCTCTTCAGTCCACCCAACCCATTCCCCATTTCCTCCTCTTGCCACTACCCCCTCCCCACTATGCCATACTAAGACTTCATCACCCTTCAGGAACTCTCTGCCCTATCATCACTCTTTCAACGGTCACCAGGCAGCATCGCCCCATAAGCCGACAATCGAGACCACAAGCCCGGACTCAAGTCACCTTGAATCGCAGTAAAGTTGTTAACCCATCACAGCATGAGCACCTTGCCAACCAGTCTTGCTTCTCACTCCACTTACCCCATTCCTCACTTCCTCCTCTTGCCACTACCCCCTCCCCACTATGCCAAACTGCCCCTCAGAATTCCATGGGTAGATGCCCCAAGATCTATGGCTACCCCCGGTTGATGTCCCCGAAGCTGCCCCCAAGAACCAATGCACAGGATTATGCTCTTCTAGTACTATAAAGGCCCTAGCTCCCCAGCCAGGACATTGCATATACCTACAGTTCCTATACCAATGATTACATTGTCTGTATGCCACCCCTTGAGAACGGTGTTCACAGCCTACTTTACCCCAAGCAGCCAGTGTCATGAACACCAGCGGTCATCAGACCAGAAGCTGCTTGGCACTCGACATCCCAGATGCTGCTTCTACGAAGCCACAATAGTATCCATCTCCCCTTGCTGCATTCTCTTCAGTTGCTCAGTCTGTTGCCTTGCATCTTCAGTGCCCAGGCTGCCAATGACTCCTAAATCTTCATGCGTACCCAGCTTACTCAGAGCAGTGTCGACAGTGCAGCCATCTCATACAGCTGTAACACAAGTGCATTCTGTGCCACTATAAATCCTCCTAAACTTTACACCTTTTAGCTATAAAGTAAAAGTAGGTTCCCTGTTCTGCACCACACTTAGAACCAGTTGCACCTGCCCCGACCTTTCACTTCTCTCGCATATCCCATTACCTGTCATGCATAAAAATCCGGATACACCATCAGGTACCCACTGTATCACAGTCTCCATTGCCCCTATTAGATTATTTTCTTCTGGTCTAGCAATACGTATTCTAACACTGCCTGCACTTATATGCATTTTTATGTACTATGTCTCTTCTTTTTTCCCTGATCCTTCTGCTTTTCACTGTTGATATTATTTTTTGTTTCTCATACTGTCACAATGCCTGTATATATGTATGACTATGTATAATTGTTTATGACTTGTGCAACACAGGTCCACCTTGCAAATGAGCTTGCTCAATGGTGTCCGCCTGGATAAATAAAGATTTTTATTGATTGATTGATTGATTTGTGTGTAAAAGATATAACAGAATTAATAAATTATAAAGCAGTCCTCTTTTAAGTGATATATCCCAAAGTTTTTCCTAACCACGAAATCAAATACCGCAGCAAAATCTACAAAAACATAGAAACATAGGAAACATAAAAACATTGACTTTGACAGCAGATAAGGACCGCTTGGCTCACCTAGTCTGCCCATTTCCCTATCTACAGGATAAGCTGCAGATCCTAGTTAACCAACAGCCTATTTCTTCCTACCCCCCACAAAAATTGCCTTATGTCTGTCCCATGCATTCTTGAATTCTCTCACAGTTTTAGACCCCACAACCTCCTCAGGAAGGCTGTTCCATATGTCAACCACCCTCTTTGTGAAAAAATGCTTCCTCAAATTTCCCCCGAACCGCCCCCCCCATCTTCAGATTGTGTCCCCTTGTTCTTGCACATCTCTTTTTCTGAAAGATGCTACCCTCTTGGACTTTGTTGATTTCACTGAGGTACTTAAAAGTTTCTGTCATGCCCCCCACTTTCCTCAAGGGTATACATATTAAGCTCCTTTAGTCCCTCCTCATATGGCTTCTCTTTCAGACCCTGCACCATTTTAGTTGCCCTCCTCTGGACTGTCTCTATCCTATGTACTTGTGGAGATGGAGTCTCCAGAACTGGCTGCAGTACTCCAGATGGGGTATCACCAACTGTCTGTACAGAGGGATAACAACTTCCTGTTTTCTGCTGGAGATGCCTCTCCCTATACATTACAGTATCCCCCCAGCCCTTCCTACTGCCTTCTCACATTGCTTGCTAAAATTAAGGTCATCCGATATGATCACCCCCAGGTCCCTTTCCATTTTTGTTGTTGTTACTACCTCCCCTCCAATTTTGTAATCTTCCCCATGTTTTTTTGTTTCCCAAGGGCATTATTTTGCACTTTTTTTTGCATTGAATCCAACCTGCCATACTTCTGACCATTCCTCCAACCTTGCCAAGTTCCTTCTCATCCTTTCCATGCCTCCTTGTGTATCAACCCTGTTGCAGATCTTTGTGTCATCTGCAAAGAGGCATACTTTTCTCTTCAGTCCTCTGCAATGTCACTTATAAAGACATTAAAAAGGACTGGACCCAGTACTGAACCCTGCGGTACCCACTAGTAACACTTATTTCCTTCAGAAGTGATTCCTCACTTTCCTGACCACAGAGGTCAAACTGACAGATCTGTAGTTTTCTGCCTCTGTCTTGGTCCCACTTTTGTGAAGAGGAATCACATTTGCCTTCCTCCAGTCCTCAGGTACTACACCATCCTCCCACGGTTTGTTAAAAAGGGTAGTCAGTGGTTTCACTAGTTCTCCCCTTAATTATTTTAGAATTCTAGGGTGAATTCCATCAGGCCCCATTGCTTTGTCCACCTTCAGTTTTAGGAGTTCTTTCAGAACCCTTTCTTCTGTGAAAGGACTGAGGTCGACCCCCCTATCCAGAGTGCTTCTGTTAACTGGATTAGGCACCTCCCCCTACTCTTTTGTGAATACTGAGCTGAAGTATTCATTCAGTATCCCTGCTTTTTCACTGTCTCTCTCTGCACACCCACCATCCATTCTGTTCAGCTTCACTATCCCTCCCTTTGTCTTTCTACACTCCCTGATGTACCTATAAAAGGTTTTATCCCCCTTCTTAACTGAGTTGGCTATCTTTTCCTCAGTTTGGGCCTTTGCTATTCTGACTTCCCTTCCTGCTTCCTTCTGCCTTAACTGGTACAGTTCTCTGTCCTGCTCCTTCTCTGTTTCCTTATACTTCCTGAATGCTACCTTTTTCTCTCTGACCTTCCCCGCCACCTCTTTTGAGAACCATAGTGGCTTTTTCTTTAATTTTGATTTGTTTATTTGCTTCACACAAAGGCTTGTTGCCTCTGTGATGGTAGTTTTGATGTTTCCCCATTGTTGCTCCACCTCTCATTCTAACCTGTTTGCTAGTGCTTTTGTAAGGCACTTTTCCATCTTGCCAAAGGCATCCCTTCTGAAGTCCAGTACCCTCACTTTTGTATGGTTTGACTCTGTAGCTGAGTTTATCATGAACCACACTGTTTGGTGGCCACTTGTTCCCAGATGGCTACCCATTTCTACATCTGAGATCCTCTCACTGTCCCCATTTGAGAGTACAAGGTCTAAGACTGCTCCCTCACAAGTGGGTTCCAAAAGGGTATAAAGCTTCATTTTTCTGTATAATCTGTACTTTTCCAGTAAATGAGTTAGGATAAATATGTTGTCAATGGACAAAAAACCTTGACAAAAGCCTGCTTGAAATGTCGATAACAGAGAAGCAGTTTCAATCCAGTTTTGCAATTTACCCAATAATATCCTAGAAAATATTTTGTGATTAATATCTAACAGGATAATCAGTCGATAGTTAGATGGTAGTTGATAAGAGCCTTTTTTATGTATTGGCACAATTATGTTTTTGGTCCAGTAAGGAAACACAAATCTTTCCTTAAAACATATGTTGAAAAAATAAGTGAAAAAAGGGACCCAGTAGTTCATTTGAGCCTTACAGATTTTGCCTGGTATAGTATCAGGACCAGGTGCCTTGTTATTGTCAATTTGAAATATGGCCCACTCTGCATCATTCAGAGTAATAACCAAGGGGTGAGAACTGGAAGCTGATGTCCAAAAAGAAGGTATATTATTTAGCGTGGTCCGGGATTCTCTATTGAATAGAGTTTTATAATGTAGAACACAGGTTTCTTCAGGGATATACAGTATGTAGGCAGAAAAGAGGAATTATACCCTTACCAACCAACATCCAGGATTTGATGTCATTGGTATCATTGGAATTTATGGTCTGAAACACGAGATCCCACTGTTTTAAAGTAAATTCAGATTTTTTTTTCCAAAAAATCTTTTCATAATTTTTACGTGCTCTATTTAATTGGGCAAATTTGTCTTTAGAGAGATTCTTTCTTATGTACCTGATTAGTTTCCCTAGCTTACACATTTCTGTTGTGCATTGTTATCATTGTGGGGAAGACAGCCACACTAAGAGAGAATGCCAATCTCTGGAAGACTTACTCGAAGAAACAATAAAGCTATTAAACTAGGTGTGACAGCAGAACAATAATGTTGATTCCTCTGCCAAGCCTCCATTCAAGCCATCTGTCACTAAGTCATCTATTAGAACCCCAGCAAGTACTCCCTTTGACCTGTAAGAATTGGTGGGATTGTCTACGGAGACAATTGTGCATATAGAAGGGATTTCTGCACAAGTTGTATTGGATAGTGACTTGCGAGTAACATCTTCAAAAACTAGTATGACCAGCACTTATCTCTTTGTGATCTGCTGCCCCTAGAAGGCCTGAATGTATGGGGACTGAGTGATAAGTCTTACCCCTATCTTGGCTGTCTGAGGGTTTGGATCTCATTCCCATCCTCTGTATCTGGCATGGGTGACCCAGTAGAGACTTTGGCATTGGTGTGCCCTGAATCTGGAATGTATGATGGTGTACCAGTTCTGATCGGCACCAATGCCCATATGTTTGGCCAGTTAGCTCAGTTACGTCTAGAGAGATTAAGCAAAAATACTGGCCAAGCTTTTCATATCCATGTTATGGTGAAAAAAGCAAATGAGTTACAGAAACAGCCCAAGGAGGAGGATAAAGATGAGCCTGAGGGAATTATGTGAAGAAAAGATCCAGCAACTATTGTGTTACCTCTCAATGCCAAGTGCAGTAATAGTGGAGAAGCTTGTCTAAAAAAAGATGTTACTAATCAGATACTGATGCTAGATGTTCCCAGTGAAGGAGACTTACCTGAGGGACTTTTGGTCAAGCCTAGTGTACTCCCAGTACCAGCTCATGCCTATGCCCAGCGAGTTGTCATCCAGGTGCAGAATATCACTGACTGAGATGTTGTGGTTTACAGAGGTTGTACCCTGACGAAGGTTTACTGTGCTGATATTGCTGTGCAGTCTTCCAGCAAGAAGAATGTAGACGTTGGTGAAGTGACGACAGAAATGTTTGACTTTGGGGATTCACCTATCTGAGATTAATGGTGAGACCAAATAAGTAAGAAGCTGTCTCAGAGAACTAAGATTTTCTCCCTCAAAGAATGGGATGTAGGATGCATCTCAGAGTCTGAGCATCACATCCACCTCCACGATGACCAGCCTTTCAGAGAAAGAGCCCAAACACTAGCTCCTGCTGATATAGACAATGTGAGGCATCACCTGCAAGAACTGTTAGCTGCAGGAGTAATTCAAGAATCTCAAAGTCCATATGCATCTCCCATTGTAGTGGTGAGGAAAAATAATGGGGCTGGGGGAATGTGTGCTGACTACAGAACATTGAATAAAGGAACCATTTCAGATCAGTACACTATGCCTCACATACAAGATGCATTGGACTGTCTGAATGGGAACAAGCGGTTCTCTGTCTTAGACTTGTGAAGTGGATACTACCAAATTCCAATGGCACCCAAAGATAGAGAAGAAAAAAAAACCTCTTTTATTTGCCTGTTAGGATTTTATGAATTTCTGTGACTGCCACAGGGGATATCAGGGGCCTCTGCCACTTTTCAAAGACTCATGGAATGAGCAGTTGGGGATATGAATCTTCTTGAGTGGCTTGTGTACCTTAACGATGCGATTGTCTTTGGCAAAACACTGGAAGAGCATGAAGCGTCTCTTCAAAGTGTTTAACCGATTGGAAGAATTTGATCTTAAACTTTTAGTAGACAAATGTCTGTTTTCTCAAAGTTCTGTGAAGTATGTAGGTCATATTTTATCTGCTCAGGACATCCATACTGACCCCAGCAAAGTAGAAGCACTAACTGACTGGCCCAAGCCCACCAACCTAAAAGAGCTGCAAAGGTTTCTGGGATTTTTAAGTTATTACCGGCGATTTGTCAAAGATTACACCTGAGTGGTTTGGCCTTTATTAAACTTGTCCTAGGGTTATCCACCTACTCATAAGATGTTTAAGAAACATACTGTCACTGACAATTCACAGCCTTACTTCAGGCCTAATGAACCTTTTAGTAATATATGGACAGCTGAATGTGATACTGTTTTTGACCTTTGGGTGACCAAAGTAGTAGACCAGGGAAGGGCTGCAGACATGGCCTACCTAGATTTTAGCAAGGCATTTGATACAGTCCCACACAAAATATTAATATACAAGTTAGCCAACTTGAGATTGGGTCCCAAGGTGGTAGCCTGGATAAAAAAATGGCTGGACAACAGGACGCAGAGGGTAGTAGTAAACGGAATCCACAGTGAAGAAAGGAGGGTTACTAGTGGGGTACCGCAGGGTTCAGTACTGGGACTGGTCCTTTTTAATGTCTTTATATGTGACATTGCAGAGGAACTGGAAGGAAAAGTATGTCTCTTTGCAGATGACACAAAGATCTGCAACAGAGTTGATACACAAGGTGGAGTGGAAAGGATGAGAAGGGACTTGGCAAGGTTGGAGGAATGGTCAGATGTATGGCAGCTTAGATTCAATGCAAGTGCAAGGTAATGCACCTGGGAAACGAAAACCCAGGAGAAGAGTACACACTGGGGGGTGGGATACTGACAACAACAAAAATGGAAAGGGATCTGGGGGTAATTATATCAGATGACCTAAAGGTGGGCAAGCAATGTGAGAAGGCAGTAAGGAAGGCTGGGGGGATATTGTGATGCATAAGGAGAGGCATCAACAGTAGAAAACAGGAAGTTGTTATCCCTCTGTACAGACAGTTGGTGAGACCCTCATGAGTACTGTGTGCAGTTCTGGAGCCCATCTCCGCAAAGACATAGACAGAGTGGAGGCTGTCAGAGGAGGGCAATCAAAATGGTGCGGGTCTGCACCAGAAGACATATGAAGAGAGACTAAAGGAGCTTAATATGTATACCCTTGAAGAAAGAAGGGGGGGCATGAAAGAAACTTTCAAGTATCTCAAGGAAATCAACAAAGTCCAAGAGGGTAGTATCTTTCAGAAAAAGAGATGTGCAAGAACAAGGGGGCACAATTTGAAGATAGAGGAGGGGATGGCTCAGAGGTAATGTGAGGAAGTATTTTTTCATGGAGAGGGTTGTGGATACATGGAACAGCCTTCCTGAGGAGGTCGTGGAGTCAAGAACAGTGGGGGAATTCAAGAATGCATGGGACAGACATAAGGCAGTCCTAGTGGGGGGGGAGGAAGTAGGCTGTTCATTAACTAGGATCTGCAGCTTATCCATCAGGTAGGAAAATGGGCAGACTAGGTGGGCCAAGCTGTCCTTATCTGCTGTCAAATTCTATGTTTCTGTGTTTCTATCCATCACTGACACATGCCCCTGTATTAGCTTATGCCAGTCCTGACAAACCCTATGTACTCCACACAGATACCAGCCTTATGGTTTGGGGGCTGTGCTTTATCAAGATACCCTGAGGGGATGCGACCTGTTGCCTTCACTAGCAGAAGCCTAACTAATTCTGAGAAGACATACCCTGTACATAAGCTAGCTCTTAAATGGGCCATAGTGGAACAATTTCATAAATATCTGTATGGTGCTAAGATTCTAGTGAAGACTGATAATAATCCCTTAACGTATGTGCAAATATCAGCTAAGCTCAATACCACTGGCCACAGATGGCTTTCTGCTTTGTCTACATATGATTATGCAGTAGAATACTGTCCTGGCCTAAACCACATTGATGCAGATGTTATTTCTAGATGGCCTCTCTGAGGCTGAAAGACAACAAAAATGGGTGGGAACTCCTGAACAAACAGTGAAAGCCCAATGCAAAAACTTTGATAAAGAAGAGACTATGGCAGTAGAAAAAATGTTGACCACTTAGTAGACTGTCTGGACCCTCCAGAAGACTGTTTGCTCACAGCTTACTGCAACCTGGTCACCTTAGACTTAAGTTCTTTGACTCAATTATCCAAAACAGATTTGCAAAGAGAACAAAGTCTTGATCCCATACTAAAAGATGTCATTGCTGTTCTAAAGAGAGGGGGTGATGCCTCACAAGAATCTCCTACCAATTCCGATACCAAGTTAATTCTATGGGAATGGCCTAGACTCAAATTCCATGAAGACTTGCTTTATAGCCAAGTATCTGATAATTCTGGGCTTAGGCGATGAAAACCGGTATTGCCTGCCAAGTTCAAAAGAGTTGTGTTGAAAACTCTGCATAATGATATGGTACACTTGGGGAAGGAACAAACTTTAGATTTGATCCACGTACATTTCTATTGGCCCAGAATGGTGAAGGAGGTTGAGCAATATTGTAAAACTTGCAGTCAGGGCAAACAAAAGGAAGGGACAGCCACAAAGAGCTGCCCTGTTGGTCAACATAATGACAAGGGCTGTGATGGAGTCTATTTGTGTAGACTTTCTCAGCCTTGGACACCATTCAAGGAATATTTCAAACATCTTAGTAGTCACAGAACACTTCACTTGGTATGCACAAGCCTACCCTACAAAGACCAGAAGGCGTCCACCATTGCCAAGGTACTTGTAGAGAAGTTTATTTGTACATTATGGGGCACCTCAATGAATCCACTCTGATCAAGGGTGAGATTTCAAAAGTAGACTGATAAAAGAAATGTTGTTCCTCTGGGGAGTCAGAAAATCCAGAACTACCCCTTATCATCCCCAAGGCAATCCCCAGTCCAAATTATTAAATCGCACATTGCTAGATATGCTGGGAGCTCTTGATCCAAGAGCCAAAAGTAAATGGAGTCAACAGGTCAGTGATCTTGTTCACACATATAATGGCACGAAAAATGATGCCACCAGGTTCTCCCCTTATAGTCTGAAGTTTTGGGAGGGAAGCTTGGCTTCCAGTTGATTTGTGCTTTGGTGTTTTACCAGATGATACCAAACCCAAGAACTATCTGCAATATGTACAGAGATGAAAGGAATAATTAAAACAAGCTTACAAGCTAGCTGCTGAGATGGCTGCTAAAAGAAATCAAGCAAATAAAGCTTATCACATCGAAAGAGTAAAAGCTCAAGAGCTATCCCTAGGAGACTGGGAGCTACTTCGCCATTTGGGGATCCCGGCAAACACAAAATAGCTGTTAGATGAAGCAGTACCCCTTATGTTGTAATAGAAAAGCTTGATGTACTTCCTGTATATAAAATAGGACCAGAAGGAGAGACTCGTAGTGAGAACACTATTCATAGGAACCACTTGCTCCCAGTTAGTCAGATGGTATTGAATAACACTGTAGAGTCTGAACCTCCCAAACATCCTTTAACCAGGTCTGCTGACTGAGACAAGCTACCAATCCCTCTGGCTCCTACTCCAGATCTTGTGGTTAATATTAATGGCATGGTTAGTCAAAATGGTCTTGTTTCTAAAGAACAAACCAAGCTGGCAGATGATATGCTCATTAATGGCGCTCATTGTAACAACCCAAAAACCATAGCAGAGGCTTTCAACATAAAATTCTCCAACCTGTCAAGCTACACCTTGGTCTTCTTGAATAACCAGCCACTACGCACCCTGCCCCCTACCACAGAACCTACCCCTCATTTCTATTTCAAGGCAATATCTAAATCCGACGTCCAGGACCTGCTTGACACCATTCCTGATACTAACAGTGCTGGCTCCGTTGGGCTTGAACCCAAACTCCTCAAACATGCTGCACCATTTATTGCCCAGCCACTATCTAGGATCTTTACCCTATCTCTCTGCCATGGTGTAGTCCCTGACATATGGAAAATCGCTCATATCACCCCGATCTATAAGAAGGGTGACAAATGAGATATGTCCAGCTATCGACCTATAGCTACACTCTCCGTCCTAAGTAAGATCCTGGAAAAACTAGTATCTAGACAAGTCACTGACTTTTTTTCTAAACTTGACCTTCTCTCACCCACCCAGTACGGCTTTCATAAGGGTCATAGCACCTCCACAGCCCTGCTTCACCGAACAAATGACATCCAAACCACAATGGACAAAGGGCACCTCACGGGAGTTGTTTTTATTGACCTAATGAAGGCTTTTGATCTTGTTGATCATCCTATTCTGCTCGACAGACTACTGGCTCTCGGTTTCTCTCACAATGCAACTGCCTGGTTTAAAAGCTATCTGTCTAATAGGACTCAGCTTGTCAGGTTCAACTCTGCACTATCTAGCCCAAGGACTATCAACATAGTTGTTCCCCAGGGATCTATATTAGGACCACTTCTCTTCTCAATTTTCATTAACAACATCTCCCCGAATACCCCCGGCTGCTAGGCTATCCTCTATGCAGATGACCTGGTCCTTTACTGCAGTGATAAGACTATACAAAATATAAACCAGACCCTCACTACTGCATTCAAGTCCACCCAATCCTGGTTCCTCCACCACAAGCTAATCTTAAATGCCGACAAAAGGCATACCATGCTGTTCAGCTCCGTGATCAAACTAAACAAAATCCATGACAAACTGGCTGCCTCTGGGCTGGATGGCGCTGTCCTTGCACCAGTGCACTCCTTCAAGTACCTAGGTGTACTCCTCAATGAAAATCTCAACTTTGGACAACATATAACGTCCACCTGCAAATCGGTTAACACCAAGCTAGGAACAGCTTATAAAACTAGTTCTGTTTTCACACAGTCAGCAAGACTCGCAGTTGTCCACGGGATCCTGTTCCCATATCTATCCTACAGGGTAACCACATATCTTAATGCACCCAAAACTCTCCTTAAAGAATGGGACACAACCTACAACAGCATATGCTAATATGCATCTGCCTCTCCCTGGTCTAAACACCACTGTAATCTCTATGCTGATCTGAACTGGCTCCCTTCTGCTTCTGCTCGAACCCTTGCACTTGGCTCCCTGGCAGACAATATCATTAGAGCTGGTTCCCCAATCTCACTGGCATCTCTACTCACTCCACTGACCTCCTCCCATGGACTTCAATCAGCTGATAAGTCACTACTGCAAATACCCAAATATAAATCAAACAAAGGAGCTCTTGCTTTCTCTCATTCTGCACCCAAACTCTGGAACTCCCTGCCTCTTGAGGCCCGTTTAGCCCCCAGTCATGCCATGTTCAAATGCAGGTATCGCTCTTTCCTCTTCAGTCAGACGTCCTGTTCCTACTTCAAGCCACCCTGAATCTCAGCCCACTCTCACCATTAACCCAAGCCACCTAAACCGATCGCCTCCCTCTAGTCAGTTTGACTTCCCTGGGCACTTATCTATCTCAGCCTGTCTGTACAGCAGCTACCCTTAACAATAAACTGTCAGCAGAATGCTATTTCTCTCACTGCCTCTCACAGTGTATTGTAACTACCGAACCTTTATCTTCCCCAGTTAAGTGATTGTACACCTTATTGTTAAGCTTTCTTACCCACCATGTATCTGTAAAACCTTGTTTAGCCTGTTAGCACTATGTCTCTACCCCAAATCAATTTGTATTCCATTTGTTGCACCCTGCTTACCTATTAGTGATTGTAAAACCTTGTCTCAATGTTGACTTTTACCTAATTGTATAACCTCATTTTGCTCTGTCTGTATTTTGTTTCTACCTCAAATCAATTGTATTTCCATTGTTCACCTCTGCCTATTGTAAATCTCCCAGGTCGCGCCTGAAAATAGTCATGCCTTGGCTAATGGAACCTACCCGGTAAACAAAAACTATATAAATAAATAAATAAATTTCAGAAGGCTTTAATGACGAATTCTGTGTTGCCTATTACCCAACTTCTGAACTAGCCAGATTGTTCCAGGGGTTCTCTCAGTCATCTCCTTGTAAGGGCCATGAAAATAGAGTGCCTGCTGATAACTTTAATAGGGTTGTCATCCCTGAACCATCAGACCATGATGAAGCAAGCATGTATGTTGAATTAAGTGATGAGACATGTGAGCTCCCTGGCCATACTGAACCAAGTGAACCAAGTGATGAAGCCAGGCTTGATGGGCTGGAAAATGTCTTCAAGTCAAGTGAAAGTCTTGTTGAACCTGAAAGTGAGGTGTGTGCACTTAATGATCCAGAATTCATTGACATACCCCTCAATGATGAGAATGAGCTTGAAGACCCTGAAGGTATTAATGAGATCCCAGAGAATACAGTGGTACCCACTTCAACAGAGGCTGTTCATTGCTGTACAATGAACCAGGAGTCGCAACCCCACAAGCTGAAGAAGAAGAGTCAATATCAATCATACCATGTCGCTCTGAAAGAACTATCAAACTCCTGTTACAATCAACGTATGAAACCCCAAGGAATCCTGTTGATCTCCCTATGAATGTTGTGCACAAAGGAATATACATTACACCCAGATCACTGCCTAGACTTGTATTCACTGTCACACAGAAAAGAACACTCTCAACCCAGGACAAGAGGTGTTGTACCCGTTGGAGAAAGGGGATAATATTGAAAGTGTTGGTAACCTGTGTTAATTAACCTTTAGCCAAGTGTGGCTATGAAATGCGTTACCTATGCTGTGTTTGCATTTTGAATGTTATGACAATGCTATTGACTTAGAGAAGACCTTCTATATAGAATAGACTTAGCATGCTTGCTTTATATTCTAAATGTCACTGTGTAGATAGTAGTTCGATGTCTAGCGAGACTCTGTAAATCGTAATTCAGTAAATAGTGAAAAATGTATTGTCTAGGCTTGCCAGTCTTCTATTATGGTCTTGGCACAGTTGCCAAGCTTTTTAGACAGAGAGAGTGTAACCCCCCCTAGAGGTAGATCTTACCTTGAATCGTCTACCCAGGCACCACCTTTAATCTCCACCTGGCCATGCTCAAGCCCTGTGTCCTGCCCTCTTGAACCTGAGCTAATATCTAACATTGTGAGTTTGAATCCATGTAAAATAATGCTCCTATCAACTCAACTCTTGCACTGGATAATAGTGCAGATGGGGCCCTATTAAATGCTGTAATTATTTAAACTGAAAACCAAACTGCTAGTTTATAAAAATGGACTTTAAAGTTGGACTATCATCTATCTGTCATCGGGCAGCCATCTTGTTACTTTGACCTTTCATTTCAGCCAATTGGAAGTTGTCCTATAGGGTCCTTCAGCTATGGCTGCTGGGAGAGATCTGAGGACTGTGTGTTTGGTGCCCTCCGCGTGGCCAGTCAGAGAGCCAGAACTGTGATTGACAGCCTCATCTACCAATTGGATTACAATGCTGTATTTTCATCAGAGGGACTATTGAACAGTGCAGTTCTGAGGGAGCCTCCAGAGAGTGAGGAGGCTTGGACTGTGTGTCTGCAGGGAAAACTGAGGCCTGTCTAGGTTTCCACAGTGAATAGACCAGTGTGGTCTGCTTGAACTCTAGTATCTGCAGCCATTGCCAGAAGCTCTTGAGCTGAGAAGAGCTTCTCTGTATGTGTGCCTCGGCTCACACTTGGGCTTACTTCACCAGGGAAAAGGCCCTATTAGCCTGAACTGCATCAGAGACTGAAATTAAAAGCAGAGCTTAAATTTGCCATAATTTGTCTCCAGTGTGACCTGCCCAAATGGAGACTTGGAGCTGAGTGTTCCACAGCCGGTTGTCAGAGGCTGCAACCTGAGTTTTGCCATACCGTATGTTCAGAGTGAACTGTGTCAGAGAATGTTTGTGACAGCAAAGCTGAATTGCTATAGTGTTAGAATCCTCAGTCAAGCTGCCAGATCTGAGCTTTGGGATCAAGCCTGCTACAAGTGGCCCCCTATCCAAATAACTGTTTGTCCAGAGCCACACCTGCCAGAGCAGAATCTCTTATGCAAAGTTGACAGAGTGAGTTTGCCAAAGCCTGTTTGTTCAGAGTCTGTATCCTGCTTTCCAAACAAAAGTGGCAAAGACTGTATCCTGAGTCAAAACTGAATCCAGACCAGTGTTGGGAGTTAGTTACTACCGCAACAGTCAGTATTGCTTTGTGGCCACCTCGGGGGTCGTGCCTAGACGTGGGGGGTGAGTTGTGCCAGCCATGCTTTTTTTTGCTGGTCCTTGTTTCAGAAGTCAGACGTGAATCTGAGCTCCAGAGGTTCAAGCCTGCTCCCAGAAGACAACAGCCTTATTTCAAGCCAGAAACTGAGGTTCTGCAGAACCATGAGTAATTTCAGGGCTAGCCCTGCAACAAATGCTCCATGCTGCCTTTGTTTCAAGTTTGCTGTTAAAGTATTTGTGTAGGCCATCGGGCTTGGGATTACAATTGCCAGATTGTTTAAAGTTCATCTATTTGTTCTTAAATGTTCAGTGGCCTTTCCATGGGTACAGAGATAAAGCAAGTTATTTGTTTAAGTGCCCCAGCACCTGCTAACCAGCTGCAACATGTCAGACCTGCAACAGTTCAAGTCTGGGTACCCAGTGAAGTTAACTGGGGCACTCCATTTGGACTATTCATCTTGCGTTTAATGTGTTATCAAGCCAAAAGCCTATTCAGTTACCCAGCCTTAATTTGCATCACCTACCTCCAATTTATCCCCTGATAAATGAGGTTTATTGTTAATTTTAACACTGTTTATGAACATATTATTACACAGTGCTAATTTACGGTGTCTAACTGTAAAGTGCATTACTGTTGCTACTAACTATTCCTTGCAGAAAGCCAGGGGGTAATCTCAATATCCAGAACTTGTTGGTAAGTGTACCATATTATTAGCTATCATCCATAATTGTGCAGTTTTAATGCAAGCTGAACTGTTGTATGCTAATCTGTGTGTGGGACCACTGGTTGGGTCAGTGGGTAGGTACAGCATCCCAGAGGGTTGTACTAGCTTATCATCAGACCCACTTGTGCTTCACTTTGGGAGGAAGCATTGTACTATTTATCTATCTTCTGGTAATGAGCCCCTTTTAGCATCTGAAACAGAGCCCAGGACCCTCAACCTGTATTATTTATTTGTTTGTTTATTTTAAAAGGTTTCACCAGGAAAGACAACATGAGCTGTGAACAGCTCATTTCCAGAAGCATCCTGGGAGGGAGGAGTTACAAACGTGGGGAGAGCAAGAAAAAACATAACCAAGTAATACACAAACAGGCTAATATACAGGCTTTTTACAGGCCTAATATACATAAAGCACAAACAGTACAATTCATTACAATCCAAGACAATTGCTGAGGCCAACAGTAACATATAGACATTCCATACAGGGTATAACACCATGAGCACAAGCAGTAATAATATCAAGTAACTAGGTAGGGTATAGTCCAGCAGAAGGAGCACACCTTAAAAGTTCTAGGAGAGGCAAGCTGAGTGCAGGGATTTATAAGTGCATAGGTTTCCAATTAGAGCTGGAAAAAAAAAACAGTGGAAGTGGTTGGGGAGGGAGAGGGCAGGGGAGGGAGGAGGGAAGAGAGTCATGCCGAGCACTACACCCCTTCAGGATGTTGAGAACCTGCAAGAGGACAGGACCTGGCAAAGATGGTAGAGGGGGGAGAGGGGTTAGGGAGTGAAAAAGGGGGGTGGTCAGATGGGAGAGACATGCCAAGAATGACACTCCTTCAGGATGCTGAGAACCCTGCAAGGGGACAAGGACCTGGCAAAGATGGAGGAGGGGAGAGTGGGGGGGAATAAAGGGGGGTCAAATGGGAGAGGCATGCCAAGAACTAACCCCCTCAGGATGCTGAGAACCCTGCAAGGGGGAAGGACCCTGACTAAACTGGTGGAGGGGTAGGAGGGGGGAGGGAGGAGGGAGTAGAAAGGGAGTCAAAAGTAAAAGACATGCAGAGAACTACACCCCTTCAGGATGCTGAGAACCCTGCAAGAGGACAAGGATCTAGCAAAAGAAAGTGGAGGGACAAGGACCCAGCAAAAAAGGTGGAGGGGGAGAGGGGGTATAGGGAACAAAAATGTGGGGTGAGATGAAGGGATAGGGTGGAAGGGGGTAAAGGGAGGTAGCAACCAAAAGTAACCTTGAAATTAGGGTAGAGTAGAGAGGGGAAACTGGGGGAAAGGGAGTAGGCAGGGAAGTTAGATGCAGTTGCAACAGTGAACAGTGTGCTTCCAAAGGAGGAGTGTTAGTAAGTGCCGTGATTTGGCACAGCAAATATCTAGGGGGAAGGAAATTCCAGATGTTAGGGAATTTGAACGAGAAGGCAGCATGACAAGATGAAGTACGCCACAGGGGGAGAGCAAGAGTTCTATGTGTGGATGCATGGAGGGAATAGTGGGGGGGGCACTTGATAAGAAGGAGGAGAGGTATGGAGGTAGAGATCTGAACCAGAACTTCCCTATTAAATTAGCACTGTGTGATAGGCGTCTGGCTTTGAGGGAGGAAAAGGAGAGTGAGATATAGAGATTAAAGTGGTGAGCAAGTGGAGGACATCCAAGTGCAAAGCGACAGAAGGAATCGAAGAGAGTTTCCAGTCTGGAAAGGGTGGTTTTAGGGGAAGAATTGTAGACTATGTCCAAAAAGTCAAGTACAGGGAGAATCATTTTTTGGATGAGTTCTCTCCTGGCTTGCAGTGGCAGGCAGCTGCGGTGTCTGTACAGAACACCTAGTTTAGGGAGTAATTTTTGAGGATAGCATCAATGTGGACCCCAAAGTCTAAATGCTTGTCTAGCCATAGTCCAAGGTCCTTAAAGAAGGGGAAATCATCCAGTGTTGTACCTGTGAAGGCATTAAAGGTCAGGGTGGAGACAAGTCAATACAGTTTTTGTCTGGAGCCAAAGGTCATAGAGACCATTTTTTTTACGTTTATTAAGAGTTGGTTTGCGTTAAACCAGTGCTGGACATTGCAAAAGTCCTGCTGAAGTCTGGTCGCCACCTCAGAGGGGGAGTTCCCAGATGAGAATAACAGTGGCATCTGCATACATGTGGATGCAGGAAAAAGTGCAGGCAGTGGGGAGGTCATTCAAAAAAATGCAGAATAGTATAGGTCCAAGTACTAAACCTTGGGGGACATCTGTGTTGATAGGGAGGAGAGGGGAGGTGGAATTACCAATCATGACACACTGTGACTGCCCTATGAGGTAGGACAGGAACCAGCTGATGGCAGATTCAGAGAGGTCAGCTGTAGATAGCTTACTCAGGAGAAGGGAGTTGGTGACAGTGTAAAAGGCTTTGGTCAGGTTGACAAAGATGGCAGAGGTGATGCGTCCCTGATCCATGCCTGTGAGAATGGAGTCAGTGAGCAGAAGGAGGGAGGTGGTGGTGGAGTGGTCTTTATGGGACCCAGACTGGAAAGGGGTGAAAAAGGAGGAGGAGTCAAGGAAGAAGAGAGTTGCTCCAGAGACAGGTGCTCTTGGAGCTTGGCCAGTGTGGGGAGTAAGGAGATGGAGCGGAAGTTGCCAGGATTGGAGAGGTCCCCACCCTTAGAAAGAGGGATTATGGTAGTAGACATCCAGGCATCAGGTACAGTTGCATGTATGAAGGAGAGGTTCACTAGGTAAATCAAGGGAAAAGCAATGGAGTAAGCTGTGAGGTAGAGTAGTTTAGGGTTGAGGCCATCCAGGCTTTTGCCCTTGCAGGGATTTAGGGCTATCAATACTTGCAGGGTGTCCTCAGGGAATACAGGTTTGAAAGAGAAGCACAGGGCAGGGGGTGAATGGGAGTGTGGGATGGCATAGCTGGGATTGCTAGTAGCAATGGGGAGAGGAGGCACAGGAAGTAAAATAGTTGTTGAATTCTGCTGCCACGGATAGGGGGTCATCTAATGTGAGGGCACCAACCTTTAGGATGGGAGAGGGGGAGTGGGTGGGGGGTGGAATAAGGTGTCGATAACATTCCAGAATTTTGATGGATTGTTGATGTTTTCATGGAAGGAGGCTTGAAAGTACTCTGCCTTGATGAGATGGATGGCTCTGGTGCATGCATTATGGAGTGTGCAGTAGCGTTGATGGTCTAGGGAGATACCAGAAGATTTGAACACTGCCCAGGCTTGGTCTCTTGTGCAATGACATGCGATGAGCTCAGCGGAGACCCCAGGGAGATGGTTGCCATGAACCCTCAGGTTTCTAAACAGTGCATGCTGGTCCCAAACGTTAAGGAACTGTTGGCTGAAGTAGCTCAAGGCAGCACTGACAGAGGAGACAGAGGAGATTGGTTACCAATCAGTATTGGACAGGTCATAATGGAGGAAGGACAGATCCAGGGAATGGAAAGAACAGAAGTTGAGAATGACTGGAGGGGACTTATCATGGTGGATTTTATGCACACAGTAGACCATATGATGGTCGCTGAGTGTCTCGGGGAGTATGCCAGAATTTATGACTTAGTGTGGGTGCTAGGTCAGTATACAGTGGATTAGTGTTTGTTTACCTGACTTGTGATTAAGGCACGTTGGGACTGTAATAAGTTGCTTTAGGCTTAGGGAAGAGACATGGCTGCACACTTTGGACTGAGTACTAGACAGCCAATTTATGTTGGAATCCCCTAGGAGGTAAAGCTCACCAGGGGTAGCAAGGGT
Source organism: Neoceratodus forsteri (assembly GCA_016271365.2). Classification (NCBI taxonomy): domain Eukaryota; kingdom Metazoa; phylum Chordata; order Ceratodontiformes; family Ceratodontidae; genus Neoceratodus; species Neoceratodus forsteri. Next base: position 560,066,406 of record CM028129.1, on the reverse strand, counting down.
GGAGATGGAGGAGTGGAGTTCAGTGATAGAGGAAAAGGAGAAGACAGGGAGGTTAGGACAGCAGTAAACACTGCCTACAAATATGGGAAGGGAGATAGGGAGGGACATTTTTACAAGAAGCAGTTCGTAGGTAGAGGGGGAGGTCACAGAGAGGCAGACAGAGTAGTTTATGGATGTAGATATGTACATGGCAACTCCCCTGCCCCGGGACTTATGGTTCTGGCAGATGAGAGAGTAACCAGGGATAGAGATGGCTGAGTCAGGAATTTTTGAACTGAGCCACAACTCAGATAAAGTGAGAATAGAGAGTTTAAGCTGTAACATGAGCAGCTGTATGAGATCTATTTTGGGGAGAAGGCTTCTAATGTTTAGATGAAGGAGACTAAGACCTTTTGGTAATTCAGGGAAGTGAAGTAAAGAGTGATAGGGCGGGGCAGGAGAAAAGTCAACTTAAACTAAACCAGCCAAAAATTCAGCTTAAATTAAGCCAGAGCACTGAGAAGCTGAGAGTCCAAGGGATAGCAAGGCAACCAGTCCTCAGAGGAGCTGCTGTGAAACCGGCCAATCAGCACAGCAGATGGCTAGCACCTAGATTTGAATAGAGTGGAGCTTCCAGGAGGGACTGTACCTTGCAGATAGACTGGCCGCAAAAAGGTGAGGCGGGCAGCGCTGAGGAGATGCCCACCACGGGTGGGCGCACCTGGTCAGGGACTCCTCTGTGAGAGAGAGAGAGAGAGAGAGAGAGGAGGTTAATTGTGCAGCACACGGGCAGGGTGGGGGGACAGAAGGCACAGACAGGGAAACAGCAGGGGGGGGTCAGAGACAGCAGAAAGCTTAATCAGTGGGTTGGGATTACAGACAATAGGAGGAGAGGGAGCAGAGTAGGGGGAGGGCAGGTCAGTGCCAAGCACCAAGGGGGTAGAAGGAGCGAGAGGCAGAGAAGGAAAAAAATCTTTGCAGAACGTGAGAAAAAGAGAGAAAAAAAAAGGAAAAAGCAAGTGATATCAAGGGAGAAATATTAGGTGGAACAAGGCACAATATAGCAGGGCAGAGATATTAAAGAACATCGAGTACATAAGGCAGAGGAACACTTCAATATGTAGCAAATAATATAACAGAATAGAAACAGTAGATGAACTTAATAGTAAAAATTCTGCTTAATGAAACCAGCCGGAGCACTAAGCATACAAGTTAACAGCATAAAAACTGTAGATGAACTTCATAGTAAAAATTCAGCTTAAACTAAACTAGCTAAAAATTCAGCTTAAATTAAGTCAGCTGGAGCACTGAGAAGCCAAGAATCCTAGGGTAACAATGCAACCAGTCCTAAGAGGAGCTGTGGTGAAACCGGCCAATCAGCACAGTAGACGGCTAGCGCCTAGATTTGAATGGAGTGAAGCTTCCAGGATGGACCTCCCTTGCAGGTAGACTGGCCGCAGGAGGGTGAGGTGAGCAGTGGCTGAGGAGATGCCCACACCACTGGAGTGGAAGCATGCCCGGGCAGGAGCTCCTCTTGCAGGTAGACTGGCTGCAGGAGAGTGAGGTAGGCGGTGGCTGAGTAGATGCCTGCACCGCCAGAGTGGAAGTGCATCTGGTCAGGGGCTCCTCTTGCAGGTAGACTGGTCACAGGAGGGTGAGGTGGGTGGCGGCTGAGGAGATGCCCGCACCACTGGAGTGGAAGCATGCCCAGTCAGGGGCTACTCTTGCAGGTAGACTGGTCACAGGAGAGTGAGGTGGGCAGTGGCTGAGGAGATGTCTGCACTGCCAGAATGGTTTATTGTGGTCATCAGGCAGTGGTAGTAGCCCATTGGCACATGGTGCCCAGGTTACATACTTCCACTGTCTGTCACAAAAATTCTCACCTTCAGGTTGTGAGAGTATATCTAGATGTCTGGTATTGATTGTATGATGCACAAAATGTTCAACCCACTGTGTTTCTCCTCCATGACTGATACATTAAGTAAGGCACTCCCTGTAGTGCTGTTCCTCTGTGCGGCTGTCTGCTTCATGGTAACTCCTGCAGGGGCTGGTGTTGGCAGTGGAGGTGGGGCAGCAGTGGTGTTTCTGGTGCTTAACACAGCCCAATGAGCAGTAAGACACAGGAAGCTTTGCTTTGCAGAACTGCTATAGATGTCACTAGTGAAATGTACATATCCCCCCCCCCCCGCCTGCTTCAGAAGGGTCACCCTCTATGTGTATACAGCCTCATACACTGCAGGGAAAACATGCCAAGAAAACATGAAGCATGATGGAATGCTGTTTTTGAATTTCAGCTCATATAACAGTCTTTGAAAGCCGGTGTCTTCCACCATGGAGAATGGCTGCAGATCAAGTGCCATCATCTCACCAATTGAGTGATTCGCGCAGCAGCTGAATGAATAGGTGTCATTTTTGTGTGGGCCTGTAATGACTCCTGGAGTGTGGTTTGTTTGGTGGCAATAAATTCTGGGCTAGCACTGGTGCTGCTCCTGTGCCCACTAACATTAATATCCCTGCACAGTGGTGGTGCTGGGGGAAGGAGTGTTGGTTGGAGTGGTGTTCTGGAAGAAGCGCCACTAGTGTCAGTTGACTTTGCCTGCTTCTGCCATGGGGGCTGCATAATTTGAACAAACTGTCTGATCCTGCCATCCATACCTGGCTGCAGCTGTTGCTAAAGAGTCTGACCGGCGAGTGGACTGTAAAGGGATGTGACTGTTAGCAAGATGCCGTGTTCATGTTTTAGAAGATCAGCAAGAGAACACTGGTTCCGAACATCCATGTGGATTTACCCCTGGATTTGCCCCTGCTGATCTGTTTCTCACACATATTGCAACATGTTCTCAGTGGATTTGTGGGGATATCCCTAAAATACCCCCATAGTGTGTAACATCTCTTGGCTTTCTTAGCTATATGACCACCAGATTGAGGGATCGGGGGGGGTGGTTTAGAAGGACTAGGGTGATCACCATGACATTTGTTTTTCCTGATCATGGGCAGGGGTGTCAGCAGGATTGTAAAAGTGTTGGGGGGCACATGCCCCCATCAGTGTCTTTTGCAAAAGGGGGGTATGAGGGAATTCAATTAATTTGGTGCCAATGGTGCATTTTAGAAGCATAGTCTATGAAATCTGCAGCAAGACAAGCATAGGAATTTACTAGCTATAACCCTGAAATACAGTAGGTGACTTGAACCAGGGAACCTACTTAACCTAATTGTTACATTGCCTTAGTCTCATACCCAAACTGCGCATAAAAACCCAGAAAGAAAACAGACTAATCATTAACTTTTCTTTTTCCCAAGATGGTGCCTAGGGGGATTTGTCCCCTGGCAAACATTTTGAAAAATTTGATGGCAAAGGGTGCATTTTAGAAGCACATTCTGCATGACATTTACAGTAAGACAAGCCTAGGGCTGTAGTAGCTGAAAATCCTGCAATACAGTATGTGACATGAACCAGTGAACACGGTCACTCTAATTGTTTTATTGCCTCAGTCTTTTTATCAGGTCATCATACGCAAACTGCATATAAAGACAGAAGAAAACAGACTGATGAAATATTTTTGGCAGTGTGGAGCTAAATGAAGGGCTGGGGGGGTAGTCACCCTTCCTGGCTGCCCCTGTGTGAGTTCTGGTGCCCCTCCACTATTTTTATTCACTGTTTTGTGCCCATTGTGGAGCCTTTGATCGAATGAATACCATCCCTCCCCCCGGCTCCCAAACCTGGCTCTGCCTCTGATTTTTGGTAAATGTTTCTGTTGTGACCTGGGTGCAAGAGACGGAGACCAAAAACAATTCATCCACTGAAAATGGAAAATGCACACAAGAGACATAAGAGACTAAACAGTTTGGATGTAATTTAATCTCAACATTCAAAAAGGGTCAGCACAGAACAACTACACTTCTTTGATCCTGCCATATAATTCAGGAATCTTCTTTTGTGATGTCAGCAGGAAACAATACATCTATTTGACAATTTGGCAGATCTGTCAATGACTTCATCTGGATTTATTAGTTTTGTTGCCTCACCTTCAATTGCTAGTGTGACAAGACTACTTAGTCTGTCTTGACCTATTGTGCTCCACAGGTATTGTTTTTATTTGTTTTTGAGCACTGAAGGATCATTCACATGAACATGTAGTAACTGGAATAGCAAGTGCAATGGTACCCAATTGGTGGATGCCAGGAAACACACGCAGTGGTGGGGATTCAAGCAATCAAGAGACAGATGTTCCTTGGACAGTTTTCAGAAGGCAGACGTTCAGTAAACCGTTGTACTACAATCAATTCTTCTTCTTCAGGAAGTTGTACACCACAGTGATTGCACATAACTAGTGTTGTCTTATCTAAAAACAAAGGATTTGTTGGATTCAAATCCTGAACTGCTTTCAGTAGGTCTACCCCCTCTTTTCAAAATTGTCATCTCAATTCTGCTATTATATTGTCTACAACTAGGTAGCAAATTTTAGTTCGGTAATTTGTTTCTGAGGCAACTGGTTGCTATGTCTTACTGTATGTCAACTACACATGCATCAAAATGAAATGCTAAGCGATGGGTTTGTCATGGGGAGAGGGGGTCCCTTCTTCTGTTATACTGTCGGTGGCTATGTGAAATGCTACAGCAAATGTTGTTGCTACATGGATTAATTCTTTAAATTTATCTTCATTTCTGAATGAAACCAGAGTATCAAAGAATGCTTCTACTGCAATGCCAGTATTGGCTAGATCCAGATCTTCAGTCTGCAATAACTTGTGGAGTCCTCTTGTGAACCCGAGAATGAGCTCAAAGAAGAAAAGACAAAATACAGTGTTGACTGACATTGTGAAGCTGTAAAGGCCCTGAGCTTTAGGTGCATATTCGTGGTCACAATGAGACAGATAAGAGATTACGGACTCATATGTACGCTTCAGTGCTCTCAGAGCTCTTTTCTGATATCCCCACCTAGTGTTGCTCAAAGCTGTGACTTTGTATGTTCTGTCGAGCCCTGTGTCTTTCTGTATCTGTTTCAGTCTATTGCTGTGTACATGAAAGGAAATGTCTCTACTGTCATCGGATAAAACTATTATGAATTTAACATTTTTTGTTTCTGGCACAATTGCATCTTTAATACATGATTTGGTAGGCCATTCTGTGACTCTGTTGAGCTATATGTTGCATTAGATGGGATGGAATCATTTACTTGAAGCACTCTGTCAAACTTTTTAATCAAATCTAAAGTCTTCCTGAAATTTCCTTTATTAACATTCTGCTCTGCAATGTGAGAAGGCAGTAAAGAGGGCTTGGGGATACTAGGATGCATAGGGAGAGGCACCACCAGTAAAAAACAAGAAGTTCTTGGTCCTCTGTACAGACAGTTGATAAGACCACATCTGGAGTACAGTTCTGGAGATCCCATCTCCGCAAAGACATAGACAGGGTGGAGGCTGTTCAGAGGAGGGCAACCAAAATGGTGCAGAGTCTGCACCAGAAGACATATGAAGAAAGACTAAAGGAGCTTAATATGTATAGCATCGAGGAAAGGAGGAAGAGGGGGGGGACATGATAGAAACTTTCAAATACTTCAAGGAAATCAACAAAGTCCAAGAGGGTAGCATCTTTCAGAAAAAGAGATGTGCAAGATTAAGGGGGCACAATTTGAAGATAGAGGAGGGATGGCTCAGAAGTAATGTGAGGAAGTATTTATTCACAGAGAGGGTTGTAGATGCATGGAACAGCCTTCCTGAGGAGGTCGTAGAGTCAAAAAGCAATTCTAGTGGGGAGTAGGAGGAAGTAGGCTGTTGGTTAACTAGGATCTGCAGCTGATCCGTTAGGTAGGGGAAATGTGCAGACTAGGCGGGCCAAGTGGTCCTTATCCACTGTCAAATTCTATGTTTCTACGTTTACTGTGACCACAGAAAGGTAACCCTAGTCGACCCAAATGTAAAGTTACTTCAACCAGTTTCTTCATGTATTCTCTTTTTATGTAGAATTTTCTTAAAGGGGACAGGAAAGTTATGCTAATTGGCTTCTGCTTGTAAAGTTCCTATTCTCAGAAATGACATGTATTCCCCTTAAGTATTCACATTTAACTGTACCTGAACAAGAAGTGATATGAAAATCTGTATTTTGCATTGTTTTCTTTTTTATGGGTCGTATTATGTTACAGTTCTCTTTGTGGAACTTGTAGTTTGGAGTTTCTACTATTTCATGGTTCGTGTATAGAATGCTAATTATGAGCTGTTGACAGATCAGAACCTTGATTAGAGTTCTGTGCACAAACCATTACATAGTTAAAACTTCAAATTACTGGTTCCACAAAGAGAACTGTAACAGAATACTGCCCATAAAAGCAAAACAATGCAAAATACAGTTTTTCGTATTACTTTTTATTCAGGTACTGTTAAATATGGATGATTTAAGGGAATTAATATAATTTCTGAAAATAAGAACTTCATAAATAGCTGCCAGTTAGAAATTATTTCCTGTCCTCATTAACCTTGCCCTTGTCTACCTGTATAATGATGTTACCCATTCATTAGTGCACTTACTGTATATGCAGACCAGGCAGCCATTGTACTGCTATAACTGTGAGCTGATGTGTGCATTCTGAATTTCTCCAATCCCTTTTTCCAGTTTTGAAACCCACAAATTGTAAATGCTTCATCAGCATATCCCTGCTCATGCATGAAACATCTACATGCAAAACAGAAAGCACTCTGTTTTTCACCACTGTACTCCAACCAACAGAAATCTTTGTACCAGTGATGGCTAAAGACTCATCTTTTACCTCCATAAATTTTAGAACTCAAATTAGTCAGAGTGAGTTGGGTCTTTTCTCTTTATTGCTAAGATCAGTAGTAGGATTCTCACCAACTGAAGATACTGTAAGGGACTGGGACAAGTCTGATTCAACAGAGGAGGAAGACTGTTCAATTAATTCAGTTATACTGCTGCTAGTACCTAGGCCTTCACCCTGACATACTGTGTCACTTGTTTGATCATCACAAGATGTATCTGTATTGCTTATCATTACGTCTATGCACATGATCTCATTCACACATGATGATGTTGATGTTGATGAAGAACTAAATCTTGGCCTCTTGCTGGCTGTTCCCACACTAAAGAAAGACCTTATGTCACAACTCATTGTCTCTTTTATTCTAGCTTAATTCAGTTGCATGCCAAAATGGATCCATTCCACAGCGTCAACAACTTTTTCCCAATGCGACACTACAGCAACGGATCTATGTCGACCGCATGTTACGATCGACATAAATCCTTTGGAAAACTGTTTTTTAGAGGGGATTAGCCCCCCAAAACCCCCATGTGGGGGCTTTCCCCCCCGCACCCTCCATAACTAAAGATTACCAACTACAGGTCATAGTTGATTCTGGGAGGGGGGGCAAACCCCAGAGAAAGCAGTGCCGTGGTCACGCGGGTACATTACAGCAGCAAAGGTGACTTGCCACTGCAATGTACCTCACTATAAAAATGTCTCTGTAGCATCAGCATACGCACCAAAATAATAAAAAACATTGATCTGATATTTCGTGGTACCTGCGTACATAAGCTAGATCACCCGAGACTGTAGGCAATAAAGCAATTAGTGACAACAGCAAACCCTGCCATTTTCTGGAGCCAGAAGAAATGATGCACCCAGAATGCAGACAATGAGGAAATTAGTGATGGTGGTAAATCTTGAAAGGCTTTAGTCTGTGGTTTAATGGTTGAAGAAACAGCCAGGCCCCTGGACCTATCTAAGTTTTTCCTTCCTGCTTCATTCAGAAGCATTTTTCTTTGCCGACAGAGGCTCTGTCCACCTTCTCTCTGGGCCCAGACTTTTCTTGGGCCCTGCCCCCCCCCGCATCGTTTGTCTCCTATCTTCCCTTGTGTTTGGAATCTCCTGGCTGTGCTGGACCCTCTGCCTGGTTTACACTTCTGCTTCTGGGTCAGTATTTTGCCTCTGGCTGCAGTCTGTATGTGCTTCTGTCTCAGTCATTTGTTTCTCCCTTTTGCTCCTGTGCTTGTGTTTGCTTTTTGAGAGTTTTGTTTTTATTTATTTAGTTTTTTGTTGACTGGGTATGTGCACTAGACAAATTCTGCCTATTTTCAGGCACAACCCGGGGGAGGGGGATACAGATGAATGCCAACTGACCTTGAACCAGATTAAGCTGTTTGGTGGTATTTTTGGTGAATGAGGGAAATTTGGCCAGGACACCAGGGAAATTCCCTTACTCTTTTTGAGAAGTGCCATGGGATCTTTAAAACATCCACCTGAACTACCACCAATCCAGGCAGATTGGATCTCAGTTTAACATCTCATACGAAAGATGGCACCTCAGAAGTGCAGCACCCCTCTCATGCTGCACTACAGTGTCAGTACTGGGATATTAACCCAAGTGCCAGATGTGGGAACTGAACCCACAGCCCTCTGATCTCCCGGCCTCAGAGGCGAGTGTGCTACTTACTGAGCCACTGACACTGACTTTTAGACTTTTAGTTCTAGCGCCCCTTATTTGCTTTGTTATATTCAGATGCATTGCTAAACTAGCTCTCATTTCATTTTATCATACTTCAGCAATCTCTCTCTCTTATCAGTACTTGTTATATGTGTGCTCTCAGTTCCAGTAGCTGTTTCCATGCAGTCACTGTGCTCACCACCTTAATTGTTTACACCTGACTCACTCAGTATTGGCTCCCTTTAGTAGCTATGAGTCTTGTCTTTCATTCCTCTGGCTGCTCTTGTGGTGTCCTGCCCTACTGTTTTACTTCTCCCTCTAGTGTTTGTGTTATTCAGGCTCATTTGTTGCTATTTCATAATATTACCAAACCATACTTTTACCAAAACCTCAGCAGCCTGTTTCTGACTTCTACCATACTGAAACTTCAGCATTTAAATTGGCTCTATTATTTTTTGGGGGGTTTACACTACCAACATAACAGTTGCTGTTTGGTCTCAAGGTGCTCTGCTTGTGACTTCTCTGTTATTCCCATGGTGGGGGACTGTGAGGTCACAGTGGGGCACTGTGACTCCAACTAGCAGGAGCATGCTTTATATAAGCTATATGATTTTGCCCTGCTCTTTTGCCTCCAAGACTTCTCAGTTATGCATGCATAGATATATTAACTTCACAGCCTACATAGCTTTCAAGATATTCATTGCATTCCATCACAGCATTGCAAATGTTCTTTGCTCAAATAACCTAACTCCGCCTTAATGGCATTTAAGGTATTCATGCTAATCGTATCAATTCTATATTTATGCTGCAACTATAGCAAACACTGCTGAACCTCATTTATTCAATTACACTAAACCTCATTGAATTAATTTCTGGCATTACAGCCTCTCATTACTTAATCACCTGCCTTCTATGGCACCATTAATTTGGCTTCCGTAATGGAATTGGTTTGCTTGCTTTTGCTGACTTTGCTTATATCAGTCAATCATATTAAGCATTTCTATCAGTCAACCTTATCAGACAATTTAATCAGTCAATCAAATTAGTCCATTGTTTCAGCCAATTATCTCAGTCAATCATATCACCCAGCTTAGAATACCTAACAGATGGCCACTGGCTTCGCTCTCGGCCTCCTCATATTTAACGCTTCAGAGTTGACTGTGCACTCATTTATAAATTGGAAGCATGGCAACCGTAAGTATTAATTTCTAAAGCTCAGGGCCGGCATTGCAGCTGATGATCTCATTCTACACCAAAATCCACATCTTGAACATGCAAAACTTGGGGCAGGGTCCTTCTCATCTGTCACATAGTGGGAATGTCCTCACTCCAGGTGAAGTTTTTAGCCATGCATCCAATTGATGGCACCTCTCAATGCAGAATTTAAGATTTCAGCTATGAGGGATGGGGTCCTAACACCCAAGAGCACTCCTTTAGTTGGCCAAATTGGGATCAGCAGTGCCCTCTACACTATTCTGCCATGCTGCTCTGGTTCACATAGAAACATAGAATTTGATGGCAGATAAGGACCACTTGGCCCACCTAGGTTGCCATTTTCCCTACCTAATGGATAAGCTACAGATCTTAGTTAACCAGCAGCCTACTTCCTCTTACCCCCAACTAAAATTGCCTTTTGCCTGTCCCATGCCTTATTGAATTCCACCACTGTTTTTGACTCCACTACCTCCTCAGGAAGGCCATTCCATGTATCCATAACCCTCTCCATGAAAAAATACTTCCTCACATTACCTCTGAGCCATCCCCCCTCTATCTTCAAATTGTGCCCCCTTGTTCTTACACATCTCTTTTTCTGAAAGATGCTACCCTCTTGGACTTTGATGATTCCCTTGAGGTACTTGAAAGTTGCTATCATGTCCTCCCTCTCCCTCCTTTCCTCAAGGGTACACATATTAAGCTCCTTTAATCTCTCTTGGTATGTCTTCTGGTGCATACCCTGCACCATTTTAGTTGCCCTCCTCTGGACAACCTCCTTCCTGTCTATGTCCTTGTGGAGATGGGGTCTCCAGAACTGCATGCAGTTCTCCAGATGGGGTCTCACTAACTGTCTGTACAGAGGGATAACAACTTCCTGTTTTCTACTGGTGATGCCTCTCTATATGCATCCTAATATCCTGCCTGCCCACCTTATTGCCCTCTCACATTGCTTGCCCACCTTTAGGTCTTCTGATATAACTATCCCCAGGTCCCTTTCCATTTTTATTGTTGCTAGTATCTCACCCCCACTGTGTGCTCTTTCCCTGGGTTTTTGTTTCCCTGGTACATTACTTTGCACTTCTTTCCATTGAATCTAAGCTGCTATACATTTGACCAGTCCTCCAACTTTGCCAAGTCCCTTCTCATCCTTTCCACCCCACGTTATATATCGACCCTGCTGCAGATCTCTTTGTCTGCAAAGAGACATACTTCTCCTTCCAGTCCCTCCACAATGTCACTTACACAGACATTAAAGAGGACCAGTCCCAGTACTGAACCCTGCGGTACTCCGCTAGTAACCCCCTTTTCTTCAGAGTGGACTCCGTTTACTATTATACTCTGTGTCCTGTTGTCCAGTCAATTGTTTTACCCAGGCTACCACCTTGGGACCCACTCCTAGGCTGAATAACTTGAACATTAATCTTTTGTGTGGTACTGTGTCAAATGCCTTGCTAAAGTCCAGATAGGCTATGTCAACAGCACCTCCTTGGTCTACTACTCTGGTCACTCAGTCAAAAAAATCTATTAGATTTGTCTGACACGACCTTCCTGCTGTGAATCCATGCTGTCTTCAGTCCTGTGCCCTGCTGGCCCCTAGGTACTCAGAAATTCTTTCCTTCAGAAGTGATTCCATCATTTTCCCTACCACTGAGGTCAAACTAACATGTCTGTAGTTTCCTGCCTCTGCCTTGCTCCCACTTTTGTGAAGTGAAATCACACCCTCCCTCCTCCAGTCCTCAGGTACCACCTCATCCTCCCATGATTTGTTGAAGAGGGTAGTCAGTGGTGTCACTAGTTCTACCCTTAGTTCTCTTAGAATTCTGGGGTGAATCCTGTCAGGCCCCATTGCTTTGTCCACCTTCAGTTGTAAGAGTTCTTTCAGAACCCTTTCTTCTGTAAATGGTCTGGTATCAACCTCCCTTATCCAGAGTGTATCTATTATTTAGTTTAGGTACCTCGCCCTCTTCTTCTTTTCTGAATACCGAGCAGAAATATTCATTCAGTATTCCTGCTTTCTCACTGTCACCCTCTGCCCACATTCCCTTCCCTGTATTAAGCCTCAGTATCCCTCCCTTGGTCTTTCTTTACTTTCTACTGTACCTATAAAAGGTGTTATCCCCCTTCTTAACATAGTTGGCAATTTTTTTCTCAGTGTGGATCTTTGCTATTCTGACTGCCTTCCCTGCTTCCTTCTGCTTTAACTGATATAGTTCTCTGTCCTGTTCCTTCTGTGTTTCCTTATATTTCCTAAATGCTATCCTTTTTTCCTTAGCCTTCCCTGCCACCTCTTTTGAGAACCATAGTGGCTTTTTCCTTTGTTTTGTTTTATTGATTTGCTTTACACAAAGGCTTGTTGCCTCTGTGATGGCAGTTTTGATTTTTCTCCATTGTTCTTCCACCCCTCCTTCTTGCCTATTTGCCAGTGCTTTTCTGAGGCACTCTCCCATTTTGCCAAAGTCGGCCCTCCTAAAGTCCAACACCATTGCTTTTGTATGTCTTGACTGTATAGCTCTGTTTATTGTGAACCACACTGTTTGGTGGTCACTTGTTCCCAGATGGCTACCCACTTCTAAATCTGAGATGCTCTCTCCATCCCCATTTTAAAGTACCAGGTCTAAGATTGCTCCCTCCTGAGTGGGTTCCAACACTAGCTGTCTGAGGCATGCCCCCATAGGGCATTGAGAATTACCCTGCTCTTGGATGTGACTGCAGTAAAGGTGCTCCAGTTAACATGTGGCATATTCAGGTCCCCCATCAACAATATCTCTCCTTTTTTTGCCATTCTAAGGATTCCATCTATCATTTCCTTGTCCGTTGTCTCCCCCTGAGATGGCGGTCTGTAAACAACCCCTATGCAGATTGTGGTGCCATTTCCTGTCTCCAGGGTGACCCACAGTGCCTCCTCCTCTCCTGTTTGCCCTTTAGTTCTGTTGCTTTGATTCCTTCCCTTATGTAGAGAGCTATTCCTCCTCCTCCTCTTTTACCCTCCCTGTCCCTCCTGGAGATTGTGTACCCTGGTATGTTGACATCCCAGTCATGGTTCTCTGTGTACCATGTTTCTGTGACTGCCACAATATCCAGGTGTCCCTCTTCCATCAAGGCCACTAGTTCAGGGAGCTTGTTACCCAGACTATGGGCATTGGTACTCATCGCCCTCCATTTTTTTATGGCCTTATCCCTTTTAGCCCCACCCCTGTCCTTACTGCCTTTGCCTTTTTCTGGATTTACCCCTGTCCTGCTCCCTATTGACTTCTCTAGCTTTGTGTCTACTTCACTAACTACCCTGTTTTGTGGGGGGGGGTGGGATTTCCCTGCTTCTCTTTGGTGACTCTTCCCCCCTTGGCTAGTTTAAATGCTTGCCAATGAAGCATTTAAACATATCACCTAGAATTCTGGTTCCTCTCCAGAACAGATGCAGACCACCTCACCAATATAGGCCTGTATCCCTCCAGGTGGACCTCCAGTCCCCAATGAAGCCAAATCCCTGAGTGCTGCAGTAGTTTTTTTAACCAGTCATTGAATCCCATGGTTCAGAGTACCCTAGCCTTACCCATGCCATAGACAGGTAGCACTTCCAAGAAAGTTACCATGTGTGCCACTTGTCTAAGGCCTCTCCACAACTCCACAAACTACAGTTGCACTGCTCTGATCCCATTCCCAGCCAGGTCATTTGTCCCTAGGTGGACAATGACATCCAGCTCCCTTCCCTGTGCAGCTGCTCCCATGATCCTGAGGATTCACTTCCTGTCACTCCAAGACATGGTGCCAGGTAGGGACCTTGCCTCCCACCCTCTCCCTTCCCTCCCTTCCCCCAGTTCTACCCCTTATGATTGAGTCTCCCACTGGGAGTTGTTTCCTTCTTCTGTGGGGTCCTATGCCACTTTTCTGTTGGTCTCCTTTGTGGAGGTTCCCAGCATCTTCCTTGGTCTTCACTGTGGGTCTCTCCACAGAGGAACCATGCTCCACCAGAATGGCGAATGAATTGTGAAGAGGAACAACTGGAGGGATGCACCTCTGTTCCACCACCCTCACCCTCCCTGAGCCCACCATGTCCAACCAATCCTCTTTCTTGGCAACCTCTGAGGAAGTGGTGGTGGTCTGGGTGGTCCCTGGGTGGGGAGGAGGTTTACAACATCTGTGCAGGTCAGCATGAAGATAGGCAACCTCCTCTCTTAGACCAGAGAGGTGACTGCAAATAGGGCAGCAATGCAGCTTCCAGAGCATCTCCCAGAAGACTGTCACTCCAGAACCAGTGCATTGCACCACTTCCCACATGTCTGTATCCCTTCTTGTTTAATAGGTTGTTTTTTTTTGTTATTGTGTGCAAGCATGTGAGTGTGTTTACCCTTTATTCAGTGTACTGTTCCTTTAAGGATATGAACAGGTGTATGTTCTTTGCCCTTTTTGGAAAGTGATGTCAGAACCCCTGATATTTCTTTTTTTTTGCCCTGGTGAGCCCTTGTTGTCAGTTCTTAAGCCCTGCTCACAGCCCCTGGGACCTCCACCTGCCATCCATTGCTGCTATCTCCCCAGTTACCCCCGGCTTACCCCCTGGTGGGTGGGGCCATGGCACTGGACCCCCATATCTGAGCCATGGGCTAGTATCTGGTCAGGGAGTGTGGCGATGGCAGGCTAATCAAGGCCCCAGGGAGGGCTTCACTGAGACAGCAGGCTCACCCCTCCTGTTCTATTTTGCTGCTTTTTCTTGGAGGCAGGGACATGCAATGATGCCAGCATCCACCCCGCCTCCCTGTATATCAAGCGCCAGTTAGCGTGAGTTACTCCTGGCCTCTGCCAGGGGTCCTTCTTGTGCTGGACGCTATCCCACCCTCCCCTCTGGAGAAGGAGAGCTGTCCATGGGATGCTCCGTCCTTCTTCCAGCCGGCCCTTCAATGACCCGGTCTGTTCCTGAACCTGGGTCACTGGCGTCGCAAGTGGAAATCCAACTACTGCACCAGTGGGCCAGCAGGTAGAACCCCTGACATAAAGGAAATTATGTGCTTGGGGTGGGTGGGGTAAGAGGCATGGTGGGTGGGTGGGACTAAGCCCATGCCTTCCAGAAATAATCAGCTACAACCCTGACCCACCACCCCAGTGAGTGTCTTCCTTCCTTTTAGACACCTATTTTACAGAGTTTTAATAACAGGTCTAGTCACAAATGACTATAAATATTCTCCCAGCTAAATGTCCTCCCTGGCAAATAAAAGTTACACTAAGAAAAGTCAACCCCCAAAACAGAGAACAAAAACACTGACTTCTACTTACTTACACAGGCCTCAAAATTAAGAATTCAATTCAGTGTACTTCTATTAAATCACCTCCTTGCTATAAGGAAGCTGGAAGCTGCTCTCTGACTCACTTGCAGCAGACAAGAGTCCACAAACAACTCCTGTTTTGAATCCACAGTTCCTAAGGCCCCTTCCAGCTCCTCCCTTTATCAGACACCTATTTCACAGAGCTTAAGTAATAGGTCTACTCACAAATGACTGCAAATATTCTTCCAGCTAAATTTCCTCCCTGGCAAATAAAAGTTACACTAAGAAAAGTCAACCCCAGAAACAGAGAACCAAAACACTGACTTTTACTCACTTACACAGGCCCTAAAACTAAGAATTCAATTCAGTGTACTTCTATTAAATCACCTCCTTGCTATAAGGAAGCTGGTAGCTGCTCTCTGACTCACCTACAGCATCTTGGTCTGTTTTTAGTCAGTAGGCCATCTGAGTGCCTTAGCGGTCATTGCTCTCATCCTACTGCCTTAGGGGTTCTGCTTTAGCTTCAGAGTGTCTGTTGTTGCAGAGGGCTCTCACAGCTCTTCATGGTGCTCCTGTTAGAGGGATCATGAGAGCTTTCCACCAAATTGAAATAGTTTCCTCTCCTTGGATTGGGTTTCTAAATTGCAGCAGCAGAACTATTACTAGATAAAAATTCCTAGCCTTGAAGGAAGGCGACCAAGGCCTTGGATCCCAGAGATTTCCTCCTCAAAGGGTTTTTTGCCTCTCCTCAGCTCCAAAGGTCATAATTTTTAGTTACTTTAGTTGTAAATTCCCTAAGTTACTTTGGTAGGTTTCCACAGTTATTCAGGTAGGTTGGGTGGAGATGGACAGTGGCCCTCCTTTGCCTTTCCCTTTCTCCTTGATAAGTCATGCCCTCTTGTTATAATTCATTTGACCTACATTAAAATCATTACTCATTTCAGTTGTGTCTAACCATTACTCTTCTCTCTGCTGAACAATGTGTATGTTCAAATCTCGATACCAACTCATTACCTCTACAATGCTTTCTGATGTTCTCTCTTTTTGGGCTTTTCTTAAGCTACCTTTAGCCTAAGAGAATTATCTAGGGTTCCTGCCTTCAGCATCCCTACAGGGTGGTATTCCCAAGGCACAGAGAAGTGAACGGCCACAACAAAGTTTATTCAGCAATTTGCATAAACACAACACCAAGTTGCATAAGCACATTGAACAGCCTTTTTCTGAGGCCAGAAGAAATGATGCACCCAGAAAACTGAAGCAATTAGTGATGTCTGTTAAACCCTGCCTTTATTTTTTTTACTTGCCAACAAATTCCAGCACCAGAAGATTTGAGTGCAAAAAAGGCTTTATTTCCAAACAATCGCCAGTGTGCCACACAACTCAGATACTCAGGACCTCAACTGGTTTTACTCACAGAGAGCGTTATCAGGAGGATCTGACGTGTTACTACTAATCACCATTTTAAAAGCAAATTCTTAGACGGGGCACATTAAAACATTAGTGAATGCACAGATAAATATATCTCATCCAGTGCATTGCTTTAGCAGTTGAAATATAAAATATCTTGCAATGTAAAGTATATACAATACTATATCACTATATTCCATACATTTTTAAACACCTGTGTAAAGAAAAGTTGTAAAAATACAAGGATATAAACACAATTAATATGGTGTTGAAAAATCTGTGCAGACCATGAACATGAGGCATCCCATCAGAAATTTATGAAAGGTACAACTGATTACAGTATTATTTGTCATACCTTTAATTGCAGGGGCTGCCACAACTGGTATTGTAGACCACAAACAAACTTTCCAGGTCAACTCCAGTTTTTTCATCTCCCATCATCAATGCCCAATTGTTGTCCCTGCACTCGCACTTATGGCCTCAAAGTGCAATATGAGTGCAGTCCAAAGTGCTAATACATAAAGTGCTGCAAAATCCAAAGCTCAAAGTGCATTTGTGGAGTCCAGCAGCAGTACTTGTGTATTCGGAAGGTTCAAAGTGCTAATATGTAAAGTGTTGCAAGAATTCAATGTGCAGAGTGCATACAGGGAACCTGGTGGTATTACTCAATTACCTTAGAGTAAATGTTGAGATGTCATCATTCTGTAGTGCTACATGTTCTGTTTTGTCAGCAACAGGAGTCAAAAACAGTCCCACAGTATCGACGTGTTGATCAATGGCTGCTTGTAGAAAACAGTATGAAGTGCCGTCTTCAAATCGCAGCGAGCAAGAGAAACACAAGTCCAAAACAAAGTCACCAATCTTAGCTCAAACTGCTGAATCCCATGCTGCGGAATAATAGCAATACATACTCTCCAACAAATTCCATCACCAGAAGATTTGAGTGCAAAAAAATACTTTATTTCCAAACAGTTGCCAGTGTGCCACACAACTCAGGTACTCAGGACCTCAACCAGTTTCACTCACCGGAAGCTTCATCAGAAGGATCTGACATGTTACTATTAATCACCATTTTAGAAGCAAATTCATAACGAGACAGGACATACTAAAACATTAGTGAATGCACAGATAAATATATCTCATCCAATGCATTGCTTTAGCAGTTGATGTATAATATATCTTGCAATGTAAAGCATATGTTAGCAATAACCCATGACAGGGTGTGGAGTTAAAGGCATTTAATCCACACCTGGGGTGCATTGTGAGGCATGAGGCCGCAGGCCTATAACCCCACACCCTGGCGTGGGTTATTGCGCCTATAACATAGGTTGCATGAAGGACACAAATAATGCTTAGAAAGGGTGATTTTAATGCTGGAAAAGACCATTTTTATTGTATATCCTTCCATCTGAAAAAATAGTTCCACATGTAGAGTGAGGATAAACATTTTGTGGTTCACTTAAACATTTCTGTAAAGTACAAAAGCATTGTAGACAGCAATACTAATGATCACATGTTAACTAAGTGAAACACTACATGTGAAAAATACAAGTGTGCACTGGTAAGCTTGCTGTGGACTGCACAATTCTCTGGAAATTTGTTCTAATTTTAATCAATAGCTGTATGACCCATTTCCTAACATATTAACTTGCTTCCTGGAGTATCTGAGTAGAGTGTTGTTTATTTATTTATACTGTAAGGACCTATATACTTTAATACTACTTTTTGTGTTCAAAACACGAGTGCAAAGTAACACAGCTCCTTTCCTAAAATAATCAATAAAAACATGTTACAACATTTGTTTTACTTGCTTTTTACCTAGTACAAGAATACATTACTTCCATGAGTTGCACGCACTGCATTATGGGTATGTAAATTATATGTATTATGCAGTAGTTCTGTCATTCTCTAAGAAATATATTTCTAAACAGTTGATCCTGACAGTAAGTTAGGAAAAAAAATTATATTAGTAAATGTAAAGCTAATATGTATAGAATTACTTAACATTTCCGTAAAGTAAAAAAAAAGCATTGCAGACACATTACTACTAAAAATCACATGTAAACAAAATGAATCACAACATGCAGAATATGCAGTTGAGACTGGCAACCTTGTGGGGGACTGCAAAATTATGTAAAAAATGTGCTCTGTTTTTAATCAGCAACAGAATACCTGTGTAACACTTTTCCTTACACAGTCATTTGTTTTCTAGACTATATGAGTAGACTATTGTTAATTTATATTGTAATGATATAAATACTTTAATACTTCTTTTTAGTGTTAAAAACACAGGAGAGCAAAGTAACACAGTTCCTTTCCTAGAGTAGTCAATATAACATGCTTAAAACATCTGTTTTACTTGCGTTTTGCCATGTATGAGAATACATTACCTCCATGCATTGCAAGCACTGCATTGTGGGTATGTAAATAGCCTTACTAGTAGAGAGTTTCTGATTTCATAATACAAGGATTCCAGAAGATTCTTTTATGCAGTTGGCAAAATACAAGGTAAGTAAAAAAAAAAATTGTAGACACACTACTGCTAATAATCAGATATAAATATGTATAGAATTACTTGCTGAAAATATTTCCATTTCTACTCACAATACAGTACTGCAGTTATCAGCAACATTTTCTGTCACCACTATACTGCATCTGTGGGTAGGAATATGATTTTGAGGGGATAATCACATCATTTGCTTTGAGGGATGAAGTGCAAGTCACCCAAGTATGGATAAAAAAGAAAATTTAATCCACGGTCAGCTGATGATGTTTGACCAACTGGCTGCTCACCTTCATGCAACTCATGTTATAAATCACTATATTCCATACATTTTTAAACACCTGGGTGAAGAAAATTTATAAAAATACAAATATCATATTAACACAATTAATATGGTGTTGCAAAATGCATAAAACAGTAGTACTGGAAAAACCATCAAGTGACGCAGACAGTTTTGATTTCCAAAGTGAGGTGACAATAAAATCCAAAAATGCTCCACACCAAGGACAATATACCTGAAAAACAAATAAGGCAAATAAAATACATGATTAACCCTTGCAGAGCCGCAGACTGATATAACAGTCCAGAATTTATATATGTTCTAATTCTGTTGGCAGCCTAAGGGTTAAATAATGGTTTTATCTCTTCATGGATGTCCAAATATCATTACAAATAACATTCCCATTAAGCTTATTTTGTCTTTCATCTTTTTTAATCAGTGGCATGATGTCTATTTTGTCATTAAGACCAGGACTTCTCAGTCTACCCAGGGTGAATATCCAGAATGCCTCCCTATCCAAAATGATAAAATAGACATCATGCCACTGATTAAAAAAGATAAAAAGACAAAATAAGTTCCTTGTGTCAAGTTCTCCTTTATGAATTTGTGTTTATAAATAGGGGACGATTTACATAGTTTATGTAGCATAATGGGAATGTTATTTGTAATGATATTTGGACACAGATGAATGTATTACTGTATACATTAACTGCTAAAGCAATGCATTGGATGAGATATATTTATCTGTGCATTCACTAGTGTTTGAGGTCCTGAGTACCTGAGTTGTGTGGCACACTGCCAATTGCTTGGAAATAAAACCTTGTTTGCACTCAAATCTTCTGGTGCTGGAATTTGTTGGAGAGTACACATTGCTATTATTCTGCAGCATGGAATTCAGCAGTTTGAGCTGAGATTGGTGACTTTGTTCTTTTTTTTTTTACCGAAAAAATACTCTGAGACTGTATACAATAAAGAAATTAGTATTGACAAACCCTGACTTTATATTATTTTCTGTCGATGTACCCCAATACAGTAGGCAATAAAGCAATTAGTTCTAGCAAACTCTACCCTTATTATTTCTGGTGCCAGAAGAAATATCCCAAGACTGTAGGCAATAAAGGAATTAGTAACAGAAAATCTTGCCTTTATTATTTACTAAGGCCAGAAGAAATACTGTGAGACTGTAGGCAATTAAAAAATCAATGACAGCAGGCAAACAAACCCTGCCTTTATATTACTTTCTTGAGATATTCCAACTAGTTATGGGCTGGCAGGCAGGCAATCAAACCCTGCCCTTAATATTTGTTGGGCTAGAGAAGAAGAAATCCTGGGCCAGATTACTTGCAGCCACAAAACAGGAAAGCTCAAAGCTACTGCAGTCTGCAGTGTGTCTCTGCCCCTGTCTCCCTCTGCTCTTTTCTCTCTCTCTGTTTTGCCCTTTTTGATTTTGGTTTAATTCAAATCATCTTCAGTGTTAAATTGATTTTAAGTGTGTTTATTTGGGGAGGAGCACTGGCATAGCACGGTATGCCAACCACATGGCAAAACCACAAGAGCGAAAACCATCACAGTGACAGGATTTCAGCAAATACCTCAGGTAGCTGTGATGATCTCTGCTGGCACCGGCACTGCATCATCCGCTGTTTCATCCCACCCACCCCCAGAGACAACTCCAACTTGGAGTTTTATCCTTAGAGACTAGGGGTGTGAGGGGTGGAGCCCCCTGATAGAAACACCAAGACATCCTCAACAGTGCAGTGGCGACACTCGGAATTGCAGCTGTCGCTGTTGGGGATGACAGCGAGGCGGATGTCGCCTTGCTATAGTAAAACGCATAGCACATAGGAAATTAAATTAAATCACCCAAGGAAGGATAGACAGGCAGGGAAATGAAAAATACACAGCAGCTGTGAGGCAGCTGTCCACTACTGCTGCTGCACACTGTCTCTGTTACCCTCTCTTACTCAGTTACTTAATATTTTCAGCTTAGATTTTAATGAATTTTTTAGTATGCTGTGTTTGTTTACTGTGTGCTATTCCCTTCCTTAACTTAGACAGCAAATAATAAACAAATGTGGCCTACTGGGGTGTCTGCTCAGCTCCTGCTGCACTCACTGAGTGGGTCTGTCTCTCTCCTCCCCCTTCCCTGAGTGCCCTGTTATTATTCTTTTTTTTTTTTCAGATAGTAATTTTTTTACTGCCTCCTAAATGTATACTGTATGGGCTGTGGCAGGAACTACAGCTGCTGTTTCTGCAGTTGCTAATGGCTTTGCTCATCTCTTCTCTCTCCATATCACTATCTTAGCATTCAGTAAGCTGCAGCTCATGGAACAAAATGATGACCGCACTGTCTTTACAGCTACTGTGTACAGAGAAGTAATCCAGATCCAGCCCCATCTCAGACCTTTCTCCAGTCAAAGTGGCATTGCCCACCTCCACTACCGTCTACCAAGATGGCCACACAGTGATTGAAGCAAGGAAGAATCAGTTCCATGACTGTCCACTACCTCACCAGCCATCTCTGACTTGTGTGTGGTACATGCCTATTGCTGCGTTCCTCCCAGTAGTGAGACATAGGAGACACAGACATCCCCTCCACGTGATTCTGCCATGATTGGCTGAGTCAGGCTCATGTGAAGGGAGTGGAGGAGGATCCCAGCAGCAGTGCAGATCAAGGGTCACACATGTGCCATCACAGATTGCACATGGTCCCACTGCCAGAAAACAAAAATACAAGTGCCCCTCAGGGAGGACAGAGAGAGAAGGACCTGCACATGATCACATTGCCAGGCTATTGGCAGTATTATCGGGGCTTGCTATGACAGCATGTGTAATGTAAGTAGCAGGAGGAGATGAGGCAGGACTGGAGGGAGGAAGGGAGGGCGGTGCCTTGCTGCAGCCTGGCAGCAGTGTGTTGTGCGACTGCAGTCTGCTCTGCAGCCTTTAATTTTGTCTGCAGCTGCCAACAGCAACGGGAGGATTATGATGCAAAAAGTGAGGGGGGCTCTGCCATAAATGGAGGGGGGCACATGTCCCCATTTTTGGGACTAATGATGCCATTGATCATGGGGGAGGAATGATGTGGCTGCTCTACATGATCACCAGAAGCAGCAGCAGTAGCAATAGTATCACATTTATCAGGTGGGACTGGGAACTAGGTCTGGGATTTGGATTTCCCTGCTTCATCAAGTTGCTGTTGTTCTTTTCTCTTCTTCATTGCTTCTCTTACTATCCCACTTTTGTCATCCCATACTGGTGGTGGTGGTGGCCTCCACTCTTCAGAATCATTGCCTTCATCAGAGGAGCTTGTTGTAACTGACAACAGACTTTTAACCTTTGTTTCCCTCTCTCCTGCTTTCTCCTCTAATGCTCTCTGCCTCGCCTCTGCAACTTCTCTGTCTGCACCCATCTCCGCCTTTCTCTCACCTGATGCAAACTCTTCCCATTCTTTTTCCTTCTGCTCCTCCTTTTCCTGTACTTCTGCTTCCCCTTTCTCAATCACTGGCACCTCTCCCTCCTCCAACCCCTCCACTTCCGTATCCTTTTCCTCTGTGGCAGTCTCCTCCACCGAAACCAACTGTACTGGCATTAGACATGCTGCTGGCTTGCTTTTATAAAACAGAGGGGTTGCTATGCCATAAGCAGCAACTCACCTGTGTACACCAAGCAATTATTTTTCCTCAGGTGATAAGATAACAGTAGTGTCACACCCAGACCTCTCCCTGATTTGGGGCCTGGGGGTACACTCAGAAAATGAGCATCTATAATGCCTCAAGCCAGAGGTGGCAAACAGGAAATTGCCCATGGTACTCAGCACAGTGTGGGTGCACAGGTTGCTGAGTTGGCATCCTACCTGGCAGTGCCAGATGCTGCCATGTGGTTTGCACAAGATGCACAGGTGGAGAACTGCCTGTACATCTTCGAAATGGCTTGGAGGATCCCTGAGCATTACATCACCACCATGGGCAGTAGGGGAAAGCAAGGTACTTGGAGGAGGGGGAGGACCATGAGCAATAGAAGACCTGTGTGTTTCTGCTTTGTCTGATTGGTTTCAGCACCACCAGATGCACCAATGGACACGGACTATAACTGATTGGGAAAGCTTTGGCTTACAGTGGGCATACAACCATCTGACTTCTGTGGACCAACAAATCCCAATGGTTTCTCTGGACGCACATTTATACTACCAACCTTAGTACACCTCTCAGTCTCAGACCCACCACCACCCCTAGTAGCACCAGCACTGACACCACTCCCTGTCTCTGTCCTTCTCCCTCTAACATCCTCACCATATGCATCAACCCCACCATGAGCCACATGACTACAACTGATGCTTGCAAAACTGCTAATTACTGTGGGGTCAGGTACCATAGCAGACCTTTTCCCTGCTGCTTCTCCTCCTCTCCCAGTCCTCCCTGCTTCTCTTTCAAGGCATCCTTACTTTATCTTTCTGGCAGATATAGGCAGCTTGCTGCACTCAGATAAAGCCTTTTGCAAAATAAGGGTCTTACAGGTACCCACTGCGTGTCACAAAAACTACACTGTAATTGGATGATGTGTTTCACAAGATTTGTGGGGGGGGGAGTCCAGCTCCCTCAAGCAGGCCAGGCACCCATTGCCTGTCATGAAACTATGCTACAACTGGATAAAGTGTTTCAGAAGATTTTGTGATGGTCTCTGGCTCCCTCAGGCAGGCCAGGTACCCACTGCCTGTCACAAAAACTACACCACAACTGGATAAAATGTTTCACAAGATTTGGAGGGGGGGGCTTCAACTCCCTCAAGCAGGCGAGGCAGGCACCCACTGCCTACCACAAAAACCGCACTGCAATTGGATGAAGTGTTTCACAAGATTCGGAGTGGGGGGAACCTCCCCGTCCCTCAAGCAGGCCAGGCACCCACTGCTTGTCATGAAAACTACATTGCAACTGGATAGTGTTTCACAAGATTTGGGGTGGGGGCTCCAGCTGTCTCAGGCAGGCCAGGCACCCACTTCGTGTCATGACAACTACACTGCAATTGGACAAAGTGTTTCACAAGATTTGTGGAGGGGCTTCGGCTCCCAAAGACAGACCAGGCAGGCACCCACTGCCTGTCATAAAAACTACACTACAATTGGATAAAAGTGTTTCACAAGATTTTGGGGTGGGGAGCTGCTAAGGCAGGCACCCACTGCCAC
Source organism: Neoceratodus forsteri (assembly GCA_016271365.2). Lineage (NCBI taxonomy): Eukaryota > Metazoa > Chordata > Ceratodontiformes > Ceratodontidae > Neoceratodus > Neoceratodus forsteri. The sequence continues at coordinate 560,042,152 of CM028129.1, read as the reverse complement.
CCACCAAAACTACACTGCAATTGGATAAAGTGTTTCACAAGATTTGTGTGAGTGTGTGGGGGGGCTTCAGCTCTCTAAAGCAGACTAGGCAGGCACCTACGTTCTGTTATGAAAACTACACTACAGCTGGATAAAAGTGTTTAATAATATTTGGGAGGAGGTGGGACTAAAGCAGGCACCCACTGCCACCCACCAAAACTACACTACAATTAGATCAAGCATTTCACAAGATTTGGGAGGAGGGATCAGGCAAGCTGACTGCACTTTGACAAAGCCACCCACAATCACCAAATTTGATAAAGTTATTGACAAGATCTGGTACTCAGGCACCCAGTGAAGAAAACTACAAAAACTTTGGTTTGGAAGATTTGAATACAACAAACAGAACAACAGCACTGCAGAACAGGCCAGGGCCCCTCTCCCCTCCCATCTGCTTGCCTTCACAGTGCTCTTTTCCTTCCCTTTCCCTGCCTAACAAAATCTGTGGAACCCAACCAACAGGCACATCTTGCACAACTGTTCTTCTTCAAAACTCACTTGCAACACCAGAAACACTTTTCCTTTTTCTGACAAAAAAACAGCACAGAGTGAGAGCACACACAGCAAGCTCCTTTCTCCCTGACATCAGAGCTGCAGTGGCACACAGAGCTGCAGAACGCTCAGTTTTGCTGAGATTCCACACCCCTGGTTGATTTCTGAAGGTCAAATGGCTGCCAAAAAGTTGTACATGCTCAGTGTGTGCTCTCTTGCAATATAGCTGCGTTACACACGCTGAAGAGCTGATATGAAGACGGCAATCTTCAGACCGGCTTTGGACGGGCCAAAAGCACAAAAGTTCAGCTGTTCATTGAGTGCCCCTTTGGCTTCACACTAACCCTTAATCCCAGGGCTCTTCTTCAGCCAAGCAATGAAGGCCAGTAACCAAGGGGGAATACCCAAGAAGTGACTACACCAGTAAACAGCAACCTGACTATTGAAATTATCTGTGGTGAGTGGATCCCCCACACAATTTCTGCATATTATTCAGGACATCCATTTTGTCTTGCTTACTTTACTTTCTCCCTCCTTCACCCTAAACTGCCTTCTCCAACTCCAGTCTGTACACACTGGCAGCATGGATTGAATTTTTGCATTGCTGGCAACTATGTGGGGGTGATGTGAAGGACTACCTCAGAAAACTTAAAATGGCAGTGATGCCAGGGCTCAAACAATGATCTGGCATCTTCTTCACTCAAAACAGCTCTTTTGTCCCACCTTTGGCTACTCCTGTGTGGAGATGCTATACACATATTTAACAGAAGCTGTCAAATCGGCCAAGGAGACAGATGTGGATCCATGCCCCCCTCCACCCTGATCCATCCCTCCCAGCAACATAAGCAACCAATCTGAGATGACACCTCTGACTCAAACAGTGTCACACTATGCCTACACTGGGAAGCATCGGGAGGCAGTGTGCGCATGATCACACTATCATACAGTCTAGAGAGACCACATTGACTGACTACATAGATTTCAATGAGGCATCGATGGACACAGAAGTGGGTATGTGCTTTGAGCATACACAGGTTGTCAATTACAAACCTCTTCTTCTCATCTCTTTACTACCATTTATTGCTGCCTAATAGCCACTCACCTTCAATCACCAAACTAGCAGACCAAGACTGTTTTGCCACTTCAAGTCAGATACACAAAAGAGGTCTGAACTTTAAATGGTCTACTCCCTCAAAAAGTAATAAGCCTCACTAACATTTGAGTCAGCCCTACCAATCACTGCATCAGTGCTTGCTAACCTGGAGGGGACTCAGACTACATGGTACTATTGACTCCATAATCCTGAAGCTTAAGGAAGATAGAAGGGGTCCTGATAAGCAGTTTGTAGCCTAACCCATGATGGGACCATCCCCACAGGGAACAAAGAGGAAAGGTATGTGAAGAACCACATCAATCCAGGCCCAGCGGAGGGGGGGTGGCTTCAGTCTAGAGCAGTGGTTCTCAAGTGGTGAGGCCAGCCTCCCAAGGGAGGCCCCAAGCTGTTCCAGGGGAGGCACAGTCAAGTCTGAGAATGTACAGTATTTCAATTTTAAGTTTTGGATGTTTTGTGTGAAGGGATGAAGCAAACAAATGGATAGTGGCAGGCAAATTTCTTTACTTAAGCACAAATTGATGTCCGGGAAAGGCTTAGTGAGAAAAAACTCATTTCTAGGTGTGTATTTATATGTAAATTGGTGACCAGGAAAGGCACAGTGAGTCAAGGCTTGTTTTTACAGTAGGTATTTATTCAAATGTAAATTAGTAACTTGGAAAGGCACACTGAGCCAGTGCTTGTTTTCAGGTATGACCTGGGGTAGGGGAACAGGACGTTGCTTAACAGCAGAGTAAGAGGGGGACAGATGAAGGTGGCTTAAGGTTAGTTGTTTCAGATAGAGGGGAAACGGGGAGAGTAACAAGGGTCCAAGAGTCAGAAGAGTCGAATAACAAGGATAACCTGGGGTATGTGGTTGGGGGTTGAGAACAATAAGTTAAATAAAATGAAAATATACTCAGTCAAATTTATTAGTCTCACTTTATTCCTTGGTGTACTGTGCAAAGTATGATATTTTTAATGTGGGGAAGCCCGAGATTTCTTTCCTGATTTAAGGGAAGCTTGAAATCTTTTCAGTGGCTTGGTGGAGGCTCACTATCACAAACTGTGAGAACTGATGGTCTAGAGTACCACAATCCCACATATTTCAGGATGATATCTCACATGGACTTCTTACATAGAATGGTAAAGGGGCTCAAACAAAACACAAAAGGCACCAGAGCCTCAGGTATCGTAAAATGGCTGGCGTTCGGCTTGCATTTTTGCAAAAGACACATGTAAAGCCTCACATGGTAATTTGTTGAGAAGGGAATGGGTGGGACAGGTTTACTCTGCAGGGTACAGTAAAAAAAGAGGAGGGACCACCATCCTTAGCCATGGAAATGTCCCATTCCAAGTGATCAAACAAACTGGTGACCCACGGGGCCAATACATCATCATCAGAGGCACCTTATAGAACAGATATGGTTCTGCCATCTGTATATGAACCCAACTGCAAAAACCCACATATATTTTTCATAATACTACCTAAGTTAGTAGCCTTCCATCACCTACCAATAATTCTAGCAGGGGATTGGAATGTGCTATCTGACAATGGCATGGATAGAACAGGGAACACATGCACTGAACTGTCATCTAACCAAAGAGCCTTCAGGGAACTATAAGACTCTCTGTAGCATATCCTACACCAGGGCACCAGAAAGTACCATTCTGGTCACCAGTCCACGGCACAGCATCCAGACTATACTAGACTATTACCTGGTCACTCCAGTCATTTTTTAAGGGCAACTACTAACTCCAAGATTCTGCTAAAGGTGGTCTCAGACCATTCCCCAGTCCAGTTGTCATTTATCCCTCTAGGCCAAGTTGATAGCAGAGTGCGGAGAGTAAATAAAAAACTTGCTCAAGGACATGAAGAGCTTACAGAAAATCAGGGATTGCGCAGAACAATTTTTCCACAGTAATACTAACACTGTGTATAATCAGGTTCAGTTATGGGGGGGTGGATGCCTTCAAGTGCACCCTGCGGGGGGAACATATCAGACTGGCTGCCACTAACAAAAAGAAAAGGAATAAAGAAAATGCCCAGTTCCTGGTAGACATCAAAACCATAGAGGACCATCTCTGCCTCATCAGGGCAAGATGCCTGGCTAAAACTAAACTCAACCAGGATGAAATATAAGGGAGGGCTTAGAGAGCAGGCAGAATTCACAGTTTTTAGATCCAAAACCAGATACATTGAACAGGGAGAAAAAGTGGGAAGTTTACTGAACCTTTGACTCAAACAACAGGAAATGTCCAGAGTGGTATAAGCAGTCTGAATACCACAACAAGGCTCCCTGATCTCCAACCCCACAGAGATAATGGCAGCATTTGGTGACATCTGCAAGGATCTACATTATATGCTAGGAATCCCCCCAGTTCAGAAGCTCTTGTCTGAGACTTCCTTGACAAGGCTCACCTCCCCAAACTTGCCCTGGACAAGCTGGATGGATGAGACACTTTTGTCACTAATAATGAAGTACAACGAGCCATCACAAACCTTACCTCACACAAGGCAACAGATCTGGATGGGTTTTCCCCCAAACCCCTATGAAACCCTTGCCTAGGTGGTTTCAGGACCTCTAGCCACACTCTCTAATCCTGCCAGAGAAGGAAATGACTTAGACCCACACTTGCAGGAGGCAATTATTACCCTCATACCTAAACCTGACAAGGACACAGAGCTACTGGCCAGTTACAGGCCAATATCACTGTTAAAAATAGACATGTTGACAGTCAAAGACTTTAACATAGCAGCAATAACAGAGACATGGTACTCTGCAAATCATGGCTGGGAAGTTAATGTACCAGGCTATACAATGTTCAGGAGGGACAGGGAGGGTAAAAAGGGTTGGGGAGTGGCCCTGTACATCAAAGATGGTAAAAAGACTGCAGAAATTCAGGGAAGACAGGGGGAGGCTGAGGTAATGTGAGTCACCCTGGAGCTAGAGAATGGAACAACGATTTGCACTGGGGTGATCTATAGATGTCAAGCACAGAGGGAGAAAGCAGACAGAAAACTAGTGGAGAACATACACGACATGGCAACTAAGGGCAAAATCCTACTACTAGGGGATTTCAATATGCCAGATGTGGATTGGGCCACCCAGATGGCTGTTTTAGCCAGAAGCATAGCCACCTTAGAATCCCTGCAGGGGGTTGGATTCAGGCAGTTGGTGTATGAGCCAACCAGGGACAAGTCAGTTCTGGACCTGGTATGGACCAATGGGTACAGAGTCAAAGAAATACAGGGTAAAAAGGGTGGGGGAGTGGCCATGTACATCAGAGATGGTATAAAGGCTACAGGAGTTCAGGGAAGATGGGGGAGGCTGAGGTAATGTGGGTCACCCGGGAGCTAGAGAATGGAACAATGATATGCACTGGGGTGATCTACAGACATCCAGCACAGAGGGAGGAAGCAGACAGGGAACGAGTGGAGAACATACACGACATGGCAACTAAGGGTGAAATCCTACTACTGGGGGATTTCAATATGCCAGACATAGATTGGGCCACCCAGATGGCTGTTTCAGCCAGAAGCACAGCCATCCTAGAATCCCTGCAGGGGGTTGGATTCAGGCAGCTGGTGCGTGAGCCAACCAGGGTCAAGTCAGTTCTGGACCTGGAATGGACCAATGGGTACGAAGTCAAAGAAATACATGTGGAAGGGCAGCTGGGGTCCAATGACCACCACATGGTGTGGTTCAGCATGGAGATATGGACTCAATCAAGCTATACAGGGGCAAGAGTATTAGATTTCAGGAGGGCAGATTTCACTGAAATGGGTAGATGTATACAAGCAGTCCTGGGGAAGGGAGATATAGTAGAGGGGGGTGGAAAAACAATGGAAGAAACTGAAAAGAGCCATAGTGGATATAACAAACCAATGTGTTAGGTTGGTGACCAAAGGAAAAAGAAGAAGGAAACCACTATGGTTCTCCAAAGAGATGGGGGACAAAGTCAGGGCTAAAAAGTTGAGTTTCAGGAACTATAAGGGAAGCCAAAGGGAGGAAGACAGGGAGGTGTACCTTGAATGTCTAAGGGAAGCAGGGAAGGCTATTAGAAGGGCAAAGGCACAGACAGGAGAGAGCTTAGACAGTCTGTAAACAAAGGGGATAAGGCATTTTATAGGTACAGTAGTGAAAGGAGAAAAACCGGGGGGACTGTGAGACTCAAATGGGAGGAGGGATAGTGTAAGGAGGGAATTTGGACAAGGCAGAAACACTGAACAAATACTTCTGCTCAATATTCACTAAGGAGGGGGCAGATCAAGGATCACAGTTGGGGTGCAGAGGCAATGGGAGGGGAGAAGTGAACACCAGTCCATTTACAGTGGCAAGAATTCTGGAAGAACTCACAAAGCTGAAGGTGGATAAGGCCATGGGGCCAGATGGCATCCACCCAAGGATATTAAAGGAGCTGCGAAAGGAACTAGCGGTGCCTCTGATGGCCCTGTTCACAGAGTCACCCAATACGAGTGTCATTCCAGAGGACTGGAGGAGGGCACATGTAGTCCCACTGCACAAAAGTTGCAGTAGGGAGGAGGCAGGGAACTACAGGCCAGTCAGCCTCACCTCAGTGGTGGGAAAGATCATGGAGACACTGCTGAAAGAAAGGATAGTGACACATTTGGAATCCAGTGGTGCGCAAAATCTGAGGCAACACAGATTCACAGCAGGAAGGTCATGTCAAATGAATCTAATACTTTTTTTGATTGGGTGAGAAGGGAACTTAATCAAGGAGGGGCAGTAGACGTCGCCTACCTGAATTTCAGCAAAGCATTCGACACTATCCCACATAGAAGACTGATTAACAAGATAAGTAGTCAGGGCATGGGAGACAAGGTGGTGAACTGGGTTAGGAACTGGTTAACAGACAGGAGACAGAGGGTGGTGGTAAAGGGGGTATAATCTGGGGAGAGGGGGGTGACCAGTGAGGTACCTCAGGGATTAGTACTAGGACCAGTACTGTTCAATGTTTTTGTTAGTGACATTGTAAAGGGTCTGGAAGGAAAGGTCTGCCTGTTTGCAGAGGACACCAAGATCTACAACAAGGTGGATACTCCAGAAGGGGCGCAGAAAATGAAGTGGGACCTGGAGAAGCTTGAAAGATGGTTAGAGAGGTGGCAACCTAAAAGGCGAGCTATATACATTGCCCGGCCCCACTGTTTTGCTTTGTTGTCTCCTTTGATCACCATAGCAACTGGTGACATCAGCGTGATAGGGCTATAAAACTGTGGGCTCCAAAGAGCTTTTTAGCTCATCTCCTAGTCTCTCTGCATTGCTAACAGGTACTGCCTACTGTTTAAATTCAAGGACTGTTTTGACAGGGAAATCAGTGTAGAGGCATTTTTTAAACCCCCTTTTAGAGGGCTTGGAAAACTGGGCAGGCATTGCTCCTCAGTGCTCAAAAGGCAGCCCTTTGCAGCTGCTTTTGGTGTTGGCTAACTCGCTCTTATAAAGGCGAGCTATATACATTGCCCGGCCCCACTGTTTTGCTTTGTTGTCTCCTTTGATCACCATAGCAACTGGTGACATCAGCATGATAGCGCTACATAACTGTCGGCTCCAGCGAGCAGAGTCGAGCACAGAGCGGAGGCGACGCTGGCAGAGGCCAGCGGTGTCTGTCGGCGTCCATAGGCGGAAGAAGGTGGAAGGTGACTTTGTGTTTTCCAGACAATCAATACTATTCCTATTCTCTATTGTAACTTGTTTTAGGCTTTACTGTATTTTGTTCAACAGACAGCTTGAGAAGTAAAATACCTTCATAAACTGTAATATACCATCTTGGAGTTAAACTTACTATGTAAAAATATGGAAGATATTATCCAAATAAACAAATAGTGCTTTGGTTGCAGATGTCAATCCTGTAATATGTACTTAATATCTGAGATAAACAACTTCACCTTGCCCTTTACCTGTGTTAAATGTAAAGTTAACCATGATTTAACTGCCGAATTGGAATTGCTTAACAATAGGTTAAGCTTTTAGAGACCAGCCAACAGGAAATGTCTAGTAGATTTAAAATCAAATTAGTGATATTTCCCAACCCACCAAAGCACATGTGGTAGGCTAAAAGCCCAAAGGTCAGGAAAAAACTTAGACCATTATCAAAATGCCAGAAGGCAAACAAAATGATCATCACTTGTCAAGAACCTATTGAAATACCCCTGCACAAAAAAGAAAAGAAAAAGTTAGTGTTAAGAGAACAAGGAAGAAGATCCATCTGATAATGCAGATGAAGATTGGTACACTTTACAAATCTAAAAATCCAAAAAGGGCAGAAGAGCAGACCAATTTAGGGTTTCTACTTTCAATTCCTTTGATCCCTTATATATATCTCGGATACAGGCCATGATCCAGAAACAATAAGTGTCCCCATTTCTGAAAATTTTGAAAATATAGAAAACCCAATATTTACTATAACAAATATGAATCTTTCAAATGCAGAGTTTAATTCTTCACCTCTTTTTTCCAGCAATCTACAAAATGTTACTGACACCAGAGACGCCAAAAAACATGACCAAGTTGATGTAAATCCCTTGATTTCACTAGAAAATTGTGACAACTTGGACCTAAATCAAGATGATGTTTGCAAAAAAAGACAGGTTATAGTGCTAGGAGACTCTATCATCAAACATATTGATAGAATCATTTGCAACCCTGACAACACAAATAGAACTCTTTCAAGCTTCATGGGTGCTGGCATTATTGACATCACAGAGATGTCCAGCAACATCTTACAAAACTCAAGTTTTAAACCTTTGGTAATAGTTCATATAGGAGCCAACAATGTTCTAAAGGATTCTTCTCAAAAACTACAAGAAGATTATGTTGCATTAACAAACAAATTATTGGATTTAGGATGTGAGGTAGTCCTATCTGAAATCTTGCCTACTCCAAGAGCAAATCTTTCCCAACAATGTAAAATGAGAGAAATAAATAATTGGTTGAGATGTTGGTGTCTTAAACAAGATATGTAATGTATAACTCACTGGGAGGACTTTTATGGTAAATCAAACCTCTATTGTTGGGACGGACTCCATCTCAGCAGGAGGGGTAGTAGGCTATTGGGCGAAAGCATAGTTCCTTCGATCAATAGTTGTTTAAACTTCCAGCAAGGGAGGAGTTGTATGTTCTAGATACAACTCTTGAACCTCAATTTTTCAACTATTCTTCAAACCCTGCATCCATAATCAACCGTAAATTCCCCCAAACGAACACTACTGGTGTCATTTCTAAACCAAATATAAATATTATATTAACTAATGCCAGAAGTCTATGCAACAAAAGAAAAACTTACTTACATCCTTCAAGCACAAAAAATATCAATTTGTGGAGTTACTGAAACTTGGTATAAGGATGAAGACTGGAACACTGACATAAAGGGATATAATAAGTTTTACAAAAACTGAAATGAAATTAAAAAGGGAGGAGGTGTTGTATTATACATTGATGAACACTTGAAAGCAAACACAATTAAAACTAAAACAAGTAATAATGAGAGCGTATGGGTCAAAATGTTTCTCCCCCATAGTCCACTAGTAATTGGGCTAATATATAGATCTCCTAGTTTAACTAATGATGGAAATCAAAGTTTAATAGAAGAAATATCTGAGGTACACATTGATACTCCCTATATACTGATGGGTGATTTCAATCTTCCAACTGTCAACTGGGACTATTATACATCAGCTTCAAATACTGAAAAGATGTTTATGGATACTTTTCTTGAATCCAACCTGGAACAAATAGTTAATAAACCTATCTGTGGTAACAATATCTTTGACACTGTACTCACCAATGTTAATGAAAAAATTCATAGCATCGAAATACTTCCTCCTCTGGCTGATAGTGATCATTGCATGGTCAATTATGAATACATAGCAGACTTTCCAAGCACAAATGGCATTACTAAAATCAAAAACTTTAATAAAGCAAACTATAAAAAAAATGATTTTTTATCTAAATGGAATTGGGAGATGGAACTAAATAACCTAAATTTATTACAAATTTGGGATTTAATTAATAACAAAATCAATATTTGTCTCTCAAATTGGGTTCCTTATAGAATGAAGTACTGCAACAATAAACATGTCCCTCTTTGGTGGTCCTCAAAAATTAAGAAACAATTATGAAAAAAAAAGAAAACTATATAGAAAATATAAAAAAAGTGAATTCCAACAGTCTCCTGGAAAAGTACAAAATTGCAGCCAAAAAATTAAAACACAGGATTAAATCATCTAAATCTAAAATTGAATTCAACTTAATTACTAAAGTTAAGGACAACAAAAAAAAATTGTATAATTATATTGGTTCCATGAAAGAAAGAAATCTTACAATTGGACCCTTTAACATCAATGATATACCTATTTTAGATGAAACAACTACTGCTACAATTCTAAATACGACATTTCTAAAAGTTTTCGAAACTAAGGAAGCTGCAAATATGCCTCTTCTAGTAAATAATTCTAGTTTTCCTGTTTTTACAAAAATGGAGGTTGCAAAACAAATTAAATCTTCAAAATCAAACAGCTCTCCTGGTCCTGATGGTATTCCACCCAGATTTTTACAAAAAAATAGTCATTCAATTTCTGGTCCTCTAGCCATGTTATTTAATTCATCAATCAGAGAAGGTAAAGTTGTTTAGGCTTGGAAGGAGGCTATAGTTACACCCATATATAAGGGTGGATCCAGACATGACCCTAACAATTATCGGCCCATAAGCCTGACTTCCATCATAGGCAAAATTATGGAAAGATTGCTTAAAGCCCATATTATAGATAATTTAGAAAGAAATAAAATAGTAGATAACTTTCAACACGGTTTTGTGACTGAAGGATCAGTTTTGACCAACCTACTACATTTTTTTGAACCAGTAAGCGCTGCTTTGGACTTGGGTATTCTGGTAGATGTAATATTTTTGGATTTTTCCAAAGCTTTTGATAAAGTATCACATAAAGTCTTACTACAAGAATTGGTCAAAATTAAGTTGCAACCTAATATTATAAACTGGATACAGTCATGATTGGAAAACAGAACTCAACAGGTATCAGTTAAGGGTCACCTGTCTGCGACGGGTGTGGAGACTAGTGGTGTTCCCCAGGGCTCCGTCCTGGGTCTGATACTGTTTAATATTATGGTCTTTACACTGCCTACTTCTGATAAGATATGAGTCGCAAAATATGCTGTTGACTGTAAAATGGGTAGTTTGGTAAGCACCTTTCATGATAAATGCTCCATACAAAATCATTTAAACACCCTATCAAACTGGGCAAAGGCTTATGGTATGTTTTTTTAATGTTGACAAATGTAAAGTCTTACATTTGGGCAAAAATAACATTCCCTTCAATTATTCCTTAAACAATGTTTATCTAAAAAGTATTTTGGAAGAAAAGGGTTTGGGTGTCATAATCTCAGATAATTTAACTTTCGAAAAAAATAATATAATTAAAGTTAAAAAATGTAATAAAATAATTGGCTCTATTTTAAGAAATAGCAAAAGTAGAGACTCCAAGGTTATTATGCCACTCTACACCAGTCTGGTACGTCCCCACTTGGAATACTGCTCAATTTTTGTACATAACTTCTATAAAGGCTTTAAAATTAACTGAGGGTGTTCCAGAAATTCACTAAAAAGTATCATCTTTATATAGTAATAGTTACAAAGATAGATTAAAAAACTTAACCTATTTTCTGTAAAATACAGACAAATAAGGGGTGACTTAATATTGGTATATCAAACCTTAGAAAATGATTATTTAAGAACCACAATTGGACTTACTACTGCCTCCAACGTCAAATCAACTAGGAGTCATGGTTATAAACTCATTGGAGAAAAATGTATATCCACTAGAAGGAGTCTATTTTTCACACAGAGAGTTGTGGGTTTGTGGAATAACTTACCTGTAACTGTCATTAATAGTGATAATTTAAATACCTTTAAGCAAAGATTGGATAAACATATGGGAAACAAAAAAATTGATTTCCACCCATAGGAGATATGGGTGGTGAGCATACAGTTTGCATCCTTACATATGCCTTCATTGCTCGTACACTTCTATGAACCTATGAACTGAGATTTAATGTAAAGAAGTGCAAAATAATGCACCAGGGTAGAGGGAACCCTGAGGAGAGCTACAGATTGGGTGAAAGGAGCTGAGTGTCACCAAGGAGGAAAGGGACCTAGGGGTTATCATCTCTGATGACCTTAAGGTATCAAAGCAGTGTACAAAGGTAGCAGGTAGGGCCAGTGGTATGCTGGGATGCATAGGCAGAGGTATCACAAGCAGGAGGTGGGAGGTGCTGATGCCATTGTATAAAACATTGGTAAGCCCTCACCTGGAGTATTGTGTGTAGTTCTGGAGACCACACCTGTGCAAGGACATAGATAAGGTGGAGACTATCCAGAGAAGGGCAACAAAGATGGTGCAGGGCTTACACCACAAATATATGAGGAGAGACTAAGGGATCTCAATATGCACTCACTGGAGGAGAGGAGAGGAGAGGAGACAGTGGGGGGGGATATGATTGAAACTTTCAAGTACCTTAAGGGCATAAACAAGGTGGAGGTGGGGGAGCTTTTCCAATGCACAAAAATTACTAGAACAAGGGGGCACAATATAAAATTGGAGGGGGGTAGATTAAGAGGTAAAGTGAGGAAGTTTTTCTATACAGAAAGAGTAGTCAACATATGGAATAGACTGCCACAGGAGGAAGTGGGGGCAAGCACAGTGGAGGGGTTAAGCATGCTTGGGACACACACAAGGGAAGCCTGAGAGGGGAGGGAGTGATGACAAGCCATTGATCACATAGGATCAGTGGCCACATGCAATGTATAGGGCCTACAGGCAGACTGGATGAGCCTAGCGGTCCTTATCTGCTGACAATTTCAATGTTTCTATGACATTAAAATACTGGCAAAAATGATGGCCTCAAGAATACACCCAGTGTGGAGCTTTCTAATTGGACCTGCATGGGTTGGTTTTATGCAGCACAAACTCTCCACCTACCACTTACACAAATTGGGACAAATCATCTCCACAAGCAAGGACTCAAAGCAACTGAAAGTACTGATGTCCCTAGATGCTGAGGAAGCCTTTGACAGGGTCTCCTGGCCTTTCTGTACCTGACTTTAGAGAAATTTGGATTCTCTGCCCAGGGCCGGTGTTAGGCACCCGTGAGCCCCATGGCCGCGGGAGGCCCCCGGCCCACTGGTACTGACCCACCCGCCGACCCCCGCTGCATGCATGCAGCAAGTCTAAGACCTCACACGAGTCACGACACACCTCAGCCTGACTGTCAACTGACTGTGACTGTAATACAAGTGCAACGCAAAACGGAAAAAAAAAAGGCAGCGCCAGCATAAGCATTTTTTTTCACTCACATTAAGTTGCTTCGGTTAGTTGGTTCCTCTTGTCGCCAATCACCTTTACATTTTCATGAACCGCGACGCGACCGACCGGCTGCAATTTAAGGTCACTGGGCGACAGACGGGCATCTAAGAACTGAAGTTAGCCGGGGCCCCCACCGATCTCTCAGACAGCTGCCCACGTTGTTGTGCTGTGCATTCAGCTCCTGCCCGCCCCTCCACGCTGATTGTCCTGGTCCTGTGGCCACAGTGATAGAGAGCCAGCCTGTCTGAGACCATAAAAATGGCAGCATGTTTCCGCACGTTCCCCTATATGCTGCACATCATGGTGACGTGGAGGAGCAGTTGGAGCCAATCACAGGGCTCCACTCAGTCCCTTGCTATTATTTGCACCTCCTCCCCCTCGGACCTGAAACATTTGGTTCCCACTCAGGTCCATGAGGGCTCCATAAAGATGATCCCTTTGGCGCTCTTGGAGTTCTATTCAACCAAGGACTAGTTCCAGAGCATTGGAGTAGTCAGATAAGCTCGCTGACTGTGTCGCTTACGCTACGCTATAATCGCAACTTGGAGGAGCCAACTGCAATTTGCCGGGGAGAGAGAGAGAGAGTCGGACTCGGGGAGACTAGAGAGCAAGAGAGAATGCCGCCACGCCGTGAGACACAGAGAAGACCACTGTTATCTGCATCTGAAGCCACAGCCACTCAACTGGTAGCCGCTACCCGTAGTAACCCGGTTCCTGTCCTGATCTTGAGAGTAAGTACTGCTGCTGCCTGCTGGTCTGCCGTTACCCTCGGTGCACTGTGCTCAGTATTGCTTGCTGTGCTGACTGCTGTGCTGTCTCTGTAAATCATTTATTTCTTTTAAGAAATAATTGTTAAGCTCAGCAAGCAGCAGCAGCAGCTGGCCAGAAGACCACAAATCCAGTGTCTGTACTACTGTAGTCTGTTGCCCGGATTTGAGGAGACTTACACCCACAGTCGGAGACCAAGTTTTCTGCTTAGGTAATAGGTATGTATATTTGTTTCAAATAATTGTTTGATGCTGTCAGTGTATTATACTGAATCTGATGCTGCCTGCAATTAAGGTAAGGATAGTTGGGAATGGGAGATGAGATGGCTGCTACTGACTCCTGACTGTTAAAGCCAAAAGGGTACTGCATTATAGACAGTTGCTTGCTTGCTTTAGATGAGGTTGAGATCCGGGTTTTGCAGGGTGTTTGTTTTTTTTTGGTTTTATGTAGGTAGGTACTGAGATGGGATAAGTCTGGACAGGCAATTCTTGGGGTAGGAGGAAAGTTTGTGTTTAGTACGCCACTCCTATAAAGAAATTGCTAGTTACTGTAAATCCTGCTTTGTGAAGTGGTATTGGTTGGTTGGTTGAATGTTGTTGACCCGGTAAGCCCACTGGGCCTAGAAGTCCCTTTTCAGGGGTGACGGGGGGGGGGATACAGATGGTAAGCAACTGAATTTGAACCAGATTAAGCTGTTGGTGGTATTTTTAGTGAATGAGGGAAATTTGGCCAGGACACCAGTGAAATTCCCCTACTCTGGAGGTAGGGGGCCCCTCCCCTGAGACGGCTGGACTCGGTTCAGTATGTCTCAGCTGCCGGAGAGTACGGAGGTGGTAAGTGATGGTTCTATGGAGGTAGTTGACGCACTCGTGGAGGCTTCATCCGTGTCAGCAGACATGGAAATTGTACAGCATACTCCACCTACTGAAGAATTGATTATGTCAGAAGATGCTGAAGGACAGAAACTGTCCGACGTGGCTTTCAATATGGTTACTGAGGAGGGAAAAAAAAGAAAGCGTCCTGAAAATGGTCAGATTGATTCCTCTGGTTTGGTTAAAAAAAGTACTATGAAAGGAATTGCTGGACCGAGAGACTCGACCGCGGGAGTCCCTGTCACTGACCTGGATGATGACTCCTTTCCTTTTACTGCTCGACTTTCCACTTGGTCTCCGGAGGTGGCGTTGGAGCAGGCCGGCTGGATACGGACCACAAATGCCTGGATCCCGGAACCCCAGTTGCCGTTACCGAGAATAGGAATGAAACACCAGCAGGACGTCTTGGAATCACAGGTTGTTGCAGGGAGTCAGTTTTCAGGGTCGGACCATATGTCCACGTCATTTCCGCTGGCTGCAGTTGACTCTTGGGACCCTGATTTGGTAGCACCTGAAGCTGGATTATCGATTTTGAATCGGAATGACTTGGAACTTGGAAACGCTACTACACTAGTGACTGCTGCTGCTGTGGTACCTGAAATGACGCCAAAAGGTCAGTGTTCACATTTTACAAACGCTACTGCAAATGCTGGTACTACGAGTATTACTGCTAATGGCTCTCCTCAACTGCAGCATGCACGGCCGGCTAGCTATGCTTCTTTGTTTAAACCTACGGATATTCCAATGAGAAAACGTTTTGTGGCAAGAATTCACTACAAAGGGGGTATGGACCTTCCTCCTGATCGAAACTTTGTGGGCAGGTCTTTAATAATAGACTCATTAGGTATTCGACCCTCAGAGGTATATGCTTTTATTCATTCCTCAGGGGATTCTAACTTTGATGTTTCTTTTCGTTCAGCTGCATTGCTTGATAAGTTTTGGGCTGCTTATCACACTGCTCGTACAGACCCTGCTTGGAAACATTTTGTGGTGATTCCAATCACCAAACCGACCGCTAAGGTTATTACTGTTTTGTTCCGAAATGAAGGGGTCAATGTTCTGGATATAGTGTATTGGTTGGAAAAACACTGTACAGTGAATGGAGTACCACGTGCCTTAATTGATGATAATGGGTTTTGGACTGGGGGATGGAAAATTAATGTGCAACTTAAAATAACCGAGGATGGAGTTCAGCATCTCCCTAATTGCTTTTATTTAGGGAGAGATCGTGGTGTTCTGTTTTACCCAGGACAACCACGTGCATGTTACAAATGTGGCTCTTTAACTCATTTAAACTATAATTGTGATCAAGTAAAATGTACGTCTTGTGGAATGTTAGGTCATTCAGCTTTCTCTTGTCAGGTCCCACCTACTTGCAATCTATGTGGTGACCCCTCTCATATTTATGCAGCATGTCCATGGGCAGCCCATAATACATCTGACTATACTGAACATGATTCTTATATAGCTAATTCTTCAGCTACTGTTATACCCCCCCCCAAAGTTCAGATCATCCTACCAAACATATGGAAACGGCTCAATTATTATCTGTTCCCCATAATTCTTCCCTTAACCCTGATCTGCCCCAAAATTTAACTAATTCAGATCCCTTTGTACCTCTAGAAACTCCATTATTGGAGGGACCTTTAATTTCCCCTAGTGATTCGGTTCCAACTTTACTACAGAATTCTTCTCCTCCGTTGGAAGTGAACGCGGAATTGGCAGAACCCCTCCAATTGCTAGGCGACTTCGCTCCACTAAACCACCAGAAACTGTGTCCATACTAACCGTTCCAGTGTCTAACACCTATGATCCTTTACAAAGTTGGGGTGATGTTATGGAGGAAGAAGAATTAGGGGATTCCCTTTTTTCCCCCTCTCCTATGGCAACCCCAGTACCATCATCCTTGACTACTACTCCTGGGATTCATTCGAAGAAGAAATTTGTTAAATCGAAGAAAAAGAAATGATGTGTTTCAATTCACAGTGGTTTTTTTCTTTTCTTTTGGTTATGACTTTACACATAGCCAGCTTTAATGTAAATAGTATTCGTTCGCATTATAAATGCACAGCTACGTTCTCAGCTTTGCATAATTTAGATTATGAAGTTTATTTTTTGCAGGATGTTAGATTATATACTGCTGAAGAAGTGACTGTAGCCTCAAAAGAGTGGGGCTTAGGGCCTTCATATTGGTCCTTAGGACAGGACCTTTGTTCTGGTATTGGAATTTGGTTTCTTTCCCTCTAACTTTATTTTACAAAAAATAGTAGATTTGGTTCCCGGAAGGGTATTATTATTGGATATTTTATGGTATAATTTACCATATAGATTTGTTAACATTTATGCGCCACAACAAAAAGCTGCTAGAGTTCAGCTTTTTCGATTAATTAAACCATTTTTGCTTACGAATCGGATTATTTTGTGGGGTGGGGATTTTAATACTAGTTTGGCAATTTCTCCCAATAAGAAGACTTACTGCGATATCCATGCCTTACGTACTATTATAGCAGACATGAATTTAATTGATGTCCTTGCTCAGTCATTGTTGCCTACCTTTTCAAAGGGCAAATTGACTTCTAGAATCGATTTTTGGTTATGTTCAAAAACTATTGGGGTGGTAAATGGCATTACAGTACCTATGGCTGCTTCGGATCACAATTTAATAGGGATACAAATCCAGTTAGGGGAAGTTTTATCACAAGGACCTGGAGTTTGGCGGGCTAATTCGTCCTTAATCCTTGATTCGGAATTTTCGCATGGGTTTTTGGCATTACTTTCAGATCGAATTATAGTAGTTATCCTTTACGATTCTATAATCGACTGGTGGACTGATACAAAATTAACTATAGTGTCTTATTTTAAACACTATGCCAGATTCTTAGCTGATACCAGACACCATACTTCTGGTCTACTACGCACTGAATTATTACAATTGTTCACTGACTCTTATTTACATGGCTCTGATTGTTCAGTTCGTATTAAGGAGGTAAAAATTGCTTTAACTAAAGTACAATATGATAGGCAAAGATCTATTCTTTTTTGAACAGAAATTTCGGACTACTGGGACACGACACCAATTTAATCCTTTTTGATGTTACTAAAGAAGCATTTAGTGGTAGACAGATGTCTCAACTATTGGATGATCAGCATAATATTGTGAAAGGGCAAGACAATATTATGAATTGTGTTACAAAATTTGTGAAACATACCTTTGAAACTCCAGTTATTGAGTCGTCTGCTATGTCACTTTTATTGCAAGCAGTGGATATACCTACCTTAACATCGCATCACAGACATGAGCTTATCAAACCTTTTACTTTTGAAGAAATGAATGAAATTATTCAGAATCTTCGAGACAAGGTGGCTCCTGGCTCAGATGGTTTATCAGCAGAAATTTATAAATTTTTATGGAAATTTATGCCAACTCAGCTTTTAGCTGTCTTTAATGCCTTCCTACACGAAGATCGACTGACCGATCAAATGTATGAAGGATTGATGTTATTTCTTTATAAAAAAGGTGACAGGAATAATTTACTGAATTGAGACCAATCACCTTAGTAAACACGGATTATAAAATTTTTCCAAATTACTGGGTAACAGGATATCGAAACACTTACCATCTTTGCTTTCCCCTTTCAGTATTGCTCAGTTTCGGTAGGTCTATCCATGATGCTTTACTTTTATTGAGAGAATTGTTTTCCCAAGGACAAAAGGGAATTCTACACGGATATTTGTTTAACTTTGATCTTTCCAAAGCCTTTGACAGAATTTCACAAGAATTTATCTGGTTGACACTTAGTGCCTTCAGGTTCCCGCAAACTTTTGTTAATTGGGTTAGCTTATGCTATTCCTTAGCCTATGTCAGACCATATATTAATGGAAGGATTGGATCCCCTTGTTATATTCATCGGGGAGTACGACAAGGTTGTCCCTTAAGCCCTTTATTGTTCGTAATAGCACTGGATCCTATTATTAGGTTGCTTCATAAATCACCTAGACTTTTAGGTCTTCCTCATCCTGACTATACTGTACAAAAAGTGATCTGTTATGTGGATGATTTGTGTGTCTTAGTACCCACTATTTCAGTAGGTCGTTTGTTATGTAAGGTGTTACCGGTTTTTCTATTAATCCTTGGTTCTAGTCTGAATCTGCAAAGAGTGTGTGTCTGAATTTGGCCTCCTCCGAGAGAGTATTCTCTCTATTGGGGTATTAGACTAGTGGATTGTCCACATAAACTCTTGGGTATTTATTTTGGAGTTCCAGATCTGGAAAAGTATAATTGGGAGATATGTTTGAATAAGGGAGAGAAACAGTTAGCAAGTGGCATACGTGGTTCTTGAGTAAAAGAAACGTATTTTTTTGATTAAAACGTGTTTAGTGCCTTTGTTTTTACATATTGCACATATTTTCCCATTACCCAGATGTTTTTTTGTACCTCTTCTTAGTCTTTTCTTTTCCTGTTTTTGGGGAAGCCGTCTTAATCCTATCAAGCGCAACGTTTTATTACAAAATTACCGGCAAGGAGGGTTTAATATGATTCACCCCATTGTGTTTTTTTATTCCCTTTTTTTTTCAACCAATTTGAAGCCTTTAGTTTTGGACTCTTTCCAGCTTTGGGTCCCCTTGATACGTGTGTCACTTAATGAAATTTTTCAGGAATGGAGTAAAGGGGAATTTCTCCATAAAAATAAAAGAAAATATGTTTTATCCACGGATTGGGTCATAGTGTTTGACATGTTAAAAACATGGCATATTTTGGTAAAAATGATTAAAGATTTATCTCGGAAACAGTTGTATGCAGTTATAGTAGAATCCCACTTTTCGGAGGAAATTTTCCAGGGTTTTCACCGACAGAAAAGAAATTGGTTGGAAACCGCTTAACTGATCCCGTATTCCTGTGGCGTTGTAGGATATTGCCTGGTTAGTGCACATGGGAAAATTAATGTCGTTGATAACCAGAAGCATAAACAAGTATTAGATAGATATTGTTTTTGGATTCTTGTACAAATCTTACAGAAACTATGTCCCATTTATATTTTCTTGTCCTTTCATTTTACGCTTTTGGTTTTGTGGCGTTGTCATTTTGGGATAAAGTTTGGCGCCAGTGGATCAGAGGGCCTTATTTTTGGTTTATTTCCTGTTTCATGGTCCAAATGTAATTCTAGTTCTTTGAATATTGTTGCTATTATAATATTGTATTGGGTATGGCAGACCAGATGTTGGTTCCTTTTCAACAACGTTGTCTTACTCCTGAGGAATTATTCCAAAAAGTATTAGGCCATATCGATCGTGTTAAGGAAGGAGAAAGGAAAATTCTTCGAAGGAATATATGGGAACGATATTGGGATTTTTTTTTATTTCTTTTTACTATGTATAATCTGTTTTCTTTTCTATGAGTCTATTCTGAAGGATAGTGAGGAGGATTTGAGTTTCATGTTTGATATTTTTGTCACTTTGTTCTGATTTGCTGTAAATTGTTTTTTTTGTTTTGAAAATTGCCATGATACTATGTTGTATATTTGTTTGTGTTTTTAAATAAACATTCCCCTACTCTTTTTGATAAGTGCCATGGGATCTTTAACATCCACCTGAACTACCACCACTCCAGGCAGATGGGACCTCGGTTTGACGTCTCATAGTGGCTATACCATGCACTGTCTGTAGTGACCCATTATAAACAAGCAAAAGGTGGTATATGGTTATATAGGGCTGGCCTAGTGGCGATGAGGGTTGAGGTGCTGGACACCACATCTCACGGAAAAGCTGGTGACCCGGGTTCAGGAATGAGCCCAGGCCATCAGGGGTCAGCAGGGGAGGGAGAGGATTGAGCATCCGAATAACAGCTCTCCTCTCCTGGAACTGAAAGGGAGGGGGTCCACACTTGGTGATTGACTGGCCTCTGGTAACGTGAGGAAGAATTTCTTCACAGAACGGGTGGTAGACAAGTGGAACACTCTGCCACTGCCAGAGGAAGTGGTGGGGCTGAAACAATCACAGTATTTAAGAATGTATGGGATAGATATAAAGGAATTCTGGAGTCGAGTGAGGGCAACAGACTTCTAGGAAAACAAAACTGAACACAAGCTCAAATGGGCAGACTGGATGGGCAATAGCAGGCCTTATCTGCAGACACTGTCTGTGTCTATGTATCTATGGTTGTATCCAACAATGACTCAGTACACTCAGGATATTGTGAATGCCCCAATACAGCACTGGAAGATCTAGCAAGCAGGGTAAGGAGGTAATAACTTGGAAGTGATAGAGCATGGATGCCTATGGCAAAATATCTCTTAAGTCACTACTGTGAGCATACTGTAGAAGTATAAAATTCCTTATTATGATGTCCGTGGACTTACAACAGAAGGCAGCAGCTATGCTACTAACAGCATTGGAATTGCACCTAAGGAGTTTTGGGAACTATTGGTGCTTCTGAGGTTCATGTCTTTAAATTTGCACACCCTTCCTATTTTAAGTCAATAACTGTGTAAGAGCTACCTACAGGAGCTTATTTGAAGCTATGGAGGCTGAGCACTGCAAGCTCTCCCATGTAATTCCAACATAAATGTAAAAGAATGTTGTAGGTGCAAGGCTTTAATTATTGCATTGTAAGGTAGTACAGTACACTGTCTTTACATTGGTTCTCTTTAAGGCTCAGCTTCTATAGTCTATGTGGCAGATAAAGTTTAAAAGCTGTGTAGTGAGTCTGTACTAAAGGAGTTGTTCAGTATTTGCAGTCAGAAGTCTGCAAGGCTTTCAAAAGTGTAAAAGGCAGTCAATTCTGCTTTGTTCCCTATTAGAGCCTACTGCATGCTGTGAAGTCTTTTCATAGTAAATCAAATAGGCGTGTTACTAATGGAGAATGTATTGTGACAAAAAAATTCTGCGTGAGGTTTTGGTTCTCTTGCTGTCTCGTGTTGTGGTTGACAAAGACTAGAGGCAGCCCTTTTGGGGTGAGTGATGGGCGGGGGGTTAGGTGCACTAACTTGTTTGCCATATGTAGTAGCACCTCTCTCATTTAGAGTTTGAATGAGCAAGTGTGAGTAGCTACCATTGGATAAGGTTTGTAAAGGAAGATGGATGGCTCTCATTTAACTAGCTCTGCACATTGGCTGGGGCTGGGGCCCACACCTCAGTTACGCTTATGCCGGGTTACTGTTATATAGTTAAGCCTTTTTGAGGCAGATGCACTTTGGTGTAGGGACCCAACTGATAGGTGGTCTACCTGGGTGACGACGTGCCAGTAGGGTCCTGAGGTGAATATCAAAAGACCCACACTCCGTTTGAAAGCAAATTAAAGTGCCAATCCAGGCGGAAAAATATTTGTTGCATTAATTACATTATTTTCTAGAGGTCTCAGACCTGGAATGCTTTCACAGCTGTGGGACATAATGTGTGATTAAGCTAAGTCATGACCCATTAGCAGATCTTTATGAGATCCAGACGGCATTAGTAGGACAAATGTTAAAAAAGTGCACGTGGCTGTGGGCTCATTAGCAGCTCTTTACTGTGCTCACCTGGTATTGTCTGTGAGGACAATGTAAAATGCAGACGCTTAGTGTTGAGATTTAACTCATTAACAACTGCTTGGGTGTACTTGGTAGATACTGCATCACACACCAGGTGAACACTAAACATGTTAATGGGGAACAGCTGAATTGAAGTCATCTTGCTCACTGGAAGCAGTTTTCAGTATATTTTCTAATTCTGTCATTGTTCCATTTCTAAAGGCTTTTTAGTTACTTCAGTGGGTGTTTCTCATCTACCCGCTGCTGTTTACATAACATTTTAGAATTCTATGGAGTTCATGTCCTTCTCAGCCACAAAGTTCTACAACAGAACATGGATGCATTGTGCCAACAATGAATGATCAAGCAAGGGTCATAAACTACATCACAGTTCTAAAAAATTCTTGCATGCAATGTGCAAACCAGAAATACCAAGTAGGATGATTAAAGCAAAGCCTGTAGAGATGGCACCTATGACTGTGCCAGCAGAAACAGACCACCTGGTCCAGCTAAGTCTGCTAGAGTGTGCAACTACCCCAACCCCTCCCATTTGTCATCCCACTGCCACCCCCACCCTTCCCTGTTCCCTGTCCCAGCCATGCCCTTTTGAAACTGTTCACAGATTTACATGCTATCACCCATTCTGCTAAGGTGTTCCATTTTGCTACCACCCTTCTGTTAAATAGTGTCCTCATTTCCTTTCTAAATCTTCCTTCCTCTATTCTTGGCACATGCCCTGGTGACACTCCCTTATTGATTCCCCGCCTCAGATACTTGAACGTCTCTATCATGCCCCGTCCCTTCTATCCTCCATGGTGTACATATTCAGGTCTCTCAGCCTACTGTCATACTCTGTGTCCTTCCATTCCACATCATCTTTGTTGCCCTCTTGCACCCCCTCCAGTTGCCTGATATCACGCTTTAGGTACGGCATCCAAAACAGCACACAGTACTCTAAGTGCGGCCTTACCAGTGACCTGTTTAGGGCCAAAATTGCCTCTCTCACGTGAGACGAAAACCATCTTGCTATGCATCCCAGCATTTTGTTCACTTTTGCAGCCACTCTCATGCACTGGGCAGTGTTGTCCATGGTCCCTGTTACCATTACCCTAGGTCCTTCTCCTCCTCAAGTGATCCCCAGCTTAACCCCTCCCAGCCAGTACTCTCTCCTTGGGTTCTTCACCCCAAAGTGCATACACTTCTTTGCACTGAACCCCAGCTGCCACCACTCTGACCACTCCTCTAGCTTAATTGGGTCCCCCTGAGTTTGTTAAGCTGTGGTGTGTGGGTAGTTAAAGAAACAGCCAAGCAAAGTTCTGTTAAAAATTGCTTTTATTTACATGAACATACAGAGTGTGTGTGTGTGTGTGTATATTCAGTCTAACTCACAGAGACATGCACAGACATGTGCAGTCCCACTGGTAAACATGCCTACCTGTTGATGTCCGGCAAAATCAATGTCTCTCCACCCAAATTTGGATATCCAGCTAAGACTCATGGCTTCGGTGGGGTGGAGATGTGATCATCCTAGCATGGGGTATGAGGAACCAGGACTCTCACAGTGTAGCAAAATGGTGAAGTGGCCATGGACTCCCTGGGGGAGGCGTGACACACCCAATCTTCACAGAGAGCAGGCCATTGCAAGTATTGCTGGATCCACAAAGCCAAAAATTAAAATGCCTAATGTATTAACTTTCCAGTTAAGTGAATGGGGAAAGTACAAAGCTGTACATTTCGAAAATTCTGGTGCAAACATTTAATGGCATTTGCTTTTTTGCACCTTCAGTTTAAAAACATGAAGCGCACATATTTGTCAGGAGCTGCGAAGAGAAAGCTACACCAGAAGAGAGATGATGACACAAAGCAGCAAAGAGGTGCCATTGAGAAATTTTTTACTACCCCGTCACATTCCTGTGAAAGCCTGGGAAGTGGAGCTGATCTTGAAAGAGCACCTGAACCTGGAGCACAAGTTCCTTCAACTGCTGTAGTGGAAGACATGGTGTCCACCATCACCCCATAAGTTCTGCCTTCAGCGGAGACCAAAAATGCACCTGCCACGGTGTGTACTGTTTCCACCACCTGTCAACATATCATTCCAGGAGTTTTACCTTCAGAAGAGACCACGAATGCACCTGCCACTGTCAGTACTGTGCCCACCTGCATAGATACCATCATCTGTGATTTAGCTGGATCTTCTGAAATTTCATTTGAGGATCTTGGAACTTGACCAGACACACTAAGGATGAGGTACGAAGTGTCATCTGTGAAGCATGGACCTGTTCAAGTCATACTGCCACAATTCCCAGTGAATGAGAAAAAGAAGATTCACAGCAGAAAATTATTTTCTGACTGTACCCAGTGGTGAGAGAGTAAAGCACACTTGGTTAACATCTCTGTCTCCAAGGATGCACAGTTCTGCTTTGCCTGCAAATTATTTGGACACTCAAACAATCTTCTTGGACTGAAGGTTATCGGGCATGGAAGAAATGTCAAAGGCTCTAAGTTCCCATGACCATGCACCCGAACATGCAGCAAGCATGATAAAGTGGAAGGAACTGGAGACAAGATTGAAGAGCTGCCAGACATTGGATGAAAAGAGACAGCTGCTAATAGAGAAAGAAGTAATACACTGGCGTGGAGTAATGGAACGTATCATAGCAACTATTCAATACTTGGCTGAGAGGAATATGGCTTTCCGTGGCACAAGTGACATGCTTCATACCCCAGGCAATGGAAACTTTTTGGGGCAGGTTGAATTCCTGTCAAAGTTTGACCCACTAATGGCTGAACATATTCGTCGGATTCAGAATAAGGAGATAATGGACCACTATTTGGGAAAGGACATTCAAAATGAAATTATTCAACTAATTTCAGGTGCAGTTGTACGGACCATTGCATTACAGATACAAGAATCCAGATATTTTTCCGTGATCCTGGACTGTACGCCTGACATTAGCCACCAAGAGCAGATGACACTTGTTGCTCGACATGTGGATGTTTCAAAAAATGTCGCCACCATCAAGGAACAGTTTTTGGGGTTCATACCTGTCAATGACACAACCGGAGAAGGACTGACTGACTCCTTTCTTCAGACTTTAAAGCAACATAATCTGGACATCAGCAACTGTCGGGGCAAGGATATGATAATGGGAGCAACATGAAGGCAAACGAGCTGGTGTGCAGGCACGCATAAAGAACTGAACTGCAGAGCATTTTATGTGCCATCGCGCGCCACTGCCTGAACCTCATCATTAGCGATGGAGCCCATTCATCAAGACATGCTGTCTCATTCTTTGGTTGCTTGCAGAAGGTCTACAATCTTTGCTCTGCCTCAACAAGCCGCTGGCAAATATTGAAAAACATGTTCAGATCACTCCAAAGCCACTTTGTGAGACTCGTGGAGTGCCGCATAGAGTCTGTAAAAGCACTTCGCTATCAGCTCCAAGAGTTTAGGAGTGCTTTGCAGGACATTGCAGAGTCTGTAAGAGCCAAAGATGCTGCAGCATATGCAGAGGCAAGGTCACTTTGTGCTGAACTCCTCTCATACAAATTCATTGTATGTCTCATCATCTGGTATGATGTCCTGCTTGAAGTGAACCGTGCAAGCAAGATATTGCAGAGCGCTTCAGTTGACATATCAACCTGTGTGAAGGTGCTTGCTTCAACTACTGACATACTTAAAAAGTACAGAGAGAGTGGGTTTGAACAGGCATTGGCACAGGGCTCAAAGATTGCTGCAGAACTGGATGTCCCAGCTGGATTCCGTCAGACAAGACACAGAAAGGTCAAGCGACTATTTGATTCGAAGGACCGCGACGATGCGTGCAGGACCCAAAACTCAGTTTTCAGGTTGAGTTTTCAACACACTACTGGACACCACACTGATGTCTTTTAGTGAGCGATTTCAGCAAATGTCAGAGTTCGAAAACATTTGATTTCTGTCGAACATAAAATTGCTAAATTCTGTTTCCATAGAAGACCTGATAAAACAATGTGAGGCTCTCAAGAAAAATTAACAGACAGCACAAGTAACACTCTGATTTTGATGCTCATGAACTTGCACATGAACTTAGGAACCTGGCAGGAATGGTGAGAATGATACATCACCTATACAAGTGTTAAATTTTCTCCTTGAAACCAGCTACATGAAATCTATATGAATGCCTATGTGGTGTTCGCATTTTTAGCGGTACCAGTAACTGTGGCTACAGCAGAGCGCAGTTTTCAAAACTGAAGTTGATAAAGACTTATCTGAGTCATCAATGAGCCAAGAAAGACTGTCTGGGCTAGCAGTGCTGTCCATTGAGCACGAAGTTAGCAAAAGTCTCCCTTACAGTGACTTAATCAATGAATTCATCCACAAAAAAGTTCGGAAAGTCCCTCTGAAGCTTTAAAACTCCTGCACAATTTCACTGCACATACTGGGGCTGAGCTTGCCAAATCCGTTATACACCTTAGAATGGAGGAAAACTAACCTTCAAACTGGTGAGCTCCACAGCAAAACCCTGTGAGTCTCTTACTGGCTGGAACACACTGTCCAATAGAAACATACATAGAATTTGATGGCAGATAAGGACCGCTTGGCCCACCCAGTCTGCCCATTTCCCTATCTAATGGATAAGCTGCAGATCCTAGTAACCAGCAGCCTACTTCTTTCTACCCTCACACCCAGAATTGCCTTATGGCTGTCCCATGCATGCTTGAAGTCAATCACTCTTTTTGACTCCACAGCCTCTTCCGGAAGGCCATTCCATGCATCCACAACACTCGTTGTGGAAAAAAATACTTCCTTACATTACCTCTGAGCTGCAGCCCCATCTTCAAATTGTGCCCCTTGTTCTTGCACAACTCTTTTTGAAAGTTGCTACCCTCTTGATTCCTTGAGGGTGCTAGCGCTTTATCGTGTCTCCCCTCCTCCTTTCCTTGAGGCTATACATATTAGGCTCCTTTAGTCTCTCTCTCATATGTCTTCCGCTGCAGACCCTGCACCATTTTAGTTGCCCTCTGGACAGCTTACATCTTGTCTATGTCCTTGTGGAGACTGGGTCTCCAGAACTGCACACAGTACTCCAGATGGGGTCTCACCAGGTTTCTGTACAGAGGGATAACAGTTTCCTGTTTTTCTACCAGTGATGCCTCTCCCTATGCATCCCAGTATCCCCCCCCCAGCCCTCTTTACTGCCCTCTCACATTGCTTGGCCACCTTTTAAGTCATTTGATATGACTACCCCCAGGTCCATTTCCATTTCTGTTGTTGTTAGTATCTCACCCCTCCCTAGTGTATTCCCTATAACTGAGGTTAAACTGACTGGTCTGTAGTTTCTCACTTCTGCCCTGCTCCTACTTTTGTGAAGCGGAATTGCATCGGCCCTCCTCCAGTCCTCAGGTACCACCCCATCTTCCCATGACTTGTTAGATGGTAGTCAGTGGTGTCATTAGTTCAGCCCTTAGTTCTTTTAGAATTCTGGGATGAATCCCAACAGGCCCCATTGCTTTGTCCACCTTCAGTTTTAAGAATTTTCTGAACCCTTTCTTCTGTAAATCTGCTTGTATCAACTTCTGTATCCAGAGTGTTTCTATTGTGTTTTTTTTTTGTTTTTAGGTAATTCCTTCATTTGTAAATACTGAACAAAATATTTGTTTAGCATCTATGCCTTTTCAGTCACCCTCTGCCTACCTCCCCTTTAAGCCTCACTATCCTCCCTTAGTCTTCCTTCGCTCTGATGTACCTATAAAGGTTTTATCCCCCTTCTTAACTGAGTTGCCTGTCTTTCCTCAGTTTGGGCCTTGCTGTTCTATCTGCCTTCCCAGCTTCCTTGCTTTAACTGATACAGTTCTCTGTCCCTGCTCCTTCTGTGATTCCTTGTACTTCCTGAATGCTTTCTTTTATCTCTTGAACCTTCACACACCTCCTTTGAGAACCATAGTCATTTCTTACATTGTTTTGTTTTGTTAATTTGCTTCACACAAAGGCTTGTTATCTCTGTGATGGCAGTTTTATTATTCCCATTGTTCTTCCACCCTCCTTCCTGCCCATTTGCTAGTGCATTTCTTAGGCACTTGCCCAGTTTGGCAAAGTCAGCCCTCCTGAAGTCCAGTACTTTTGCGTTTGTATGGCTTGACTATTGCTGTGTTTATTGAGAACCATACTGTTCGATGGTCGCTAGTTCCCAGATGGCTACCCCTTGACATCTGTGATCCTCTCCATCTCCATTTGAGAGGACCAGGTCTAAGATTGTTCCCTCTCGAGTGGGCTCCAATACTAGTTGTCTAAGGCATGCTCCCTGTAGGGCATCTAGAATAACCCCACTCTTAGAAGTGGCTGCTGACATCTGGCGTATTCAGATCACCCATCAGCAATATCTCCCTTTTCTGCCATTCTAAGTATACTTTCTAATAATAAAGCTGGATGCGTTTACCCCACAAGACTGAAAGCAGGAGGACATCAGCTCTTAAAGGCAAGATGAAATGTTTTCCTGACCGATGGAGGTGGTCACTTTGCTGTAGTGGTCAGGCTTAATCATAATTCAGCTGAATGATGAGACTAAGAACTCCTCAATTTTATACCATAATATTTGTTCCTGACCGATGGAGGTGGTCACTTTGCCGTAGTGGTCAGGCTTAATCATAATTCAGCTGGATGATGAGACTAAGAACCCCTCAACAATTTACAATAAGGAAGCATATTGGATTATATGGACAATGCAGATGTTTAATGCAGCAGAGTGGAGAGAGGTAATAGAGCAGTGAGAGCTCTGGTTCCTTAACTATATGCTTTTGATTGTAGAATGATTACTGGGGAGGGCCCCGCCCTGTCTGTGGAGCCCCAGTCATAGAGTTTGCTGGAGGCCCCCAAAGTCCTAAAACCGGCCCTGTCCCTGCCCCCTTTATTGACTGGGTCAAGCTGCTATACTCCCACTCCACAGCTAAGACCTCCTGTAATGTGGTACACTCTCAGCCCTTTTCCCTACAGAAAGGAACCAGGCAAGGATGTACCCTTTCCCCATGGCTCTTTAATTTATATCTAGAACCCTTAACCAGAAGGCTCCTGGATGATGAGCAGATCAAGGACATGCAGGTTGGAGAACACTGTTACAAAATCCCAATTTATGCAGATGGTGTTCTGCTGCACCTGGACCATCCACAGCACTCAGTCCCAGCTGCACTAGAACTCCTGCAAGAATCTGGCCAGTTATCAGGGTACAAGCTGAACATGACCAAAACCTGTCTGATGTCACTTAATCACATCACAAAGAAAGAACAAGAGATGAGATGGTGGGGCCACAACCTATACATCCCCTAATGGAGACAAATGGAGCTGGACTTATGTCAGAAAGCTGGAATTAATATCAAGGCCTTATATATATGCCATATGATAAGCTACTCCATGCCATGAAAAATACACCCATTGGTACCTCTGTACTGGTTACCAAGCAGTTGCACACACTACTTGCAAAACGTTTCTGTATGATCCAGACTAGCCAAGCACAGGGAAGCCTACTTTCAAGATCCAGAACAAACCCATACCTCCCTCCTTCTTTCACCTAGCTATTTATTTATTTAGTTTTTGTTTACCGGTTAAAAACCATTAGCCAAAACATACTATTTTCAGGCGCGACCCAGGAGATTACAGTAGATAGGGATATACAGGGAATACATTTTGATTTATGGAAGAGAGAAAATACAGAGCTGAAACAAGGTTTCACAATCACATGAGTTGGTAACAAGATAGTTCATAGTTTATAATCAATAACAAATATTCAGTGAGAAAAAAAAATCACATGCGACTGACAGCTACTGGGTTATGGGTAGCTGAAACACAATCAAATGAGACAATAAGTGCCTAAATAACATAACTAGATGGTCAGGTTAAGTGGAGAGCAGTTTGCAGCAGTGGGGAAGTGGGATAGAGTCAAAAGCAAATTCAGCGGTGTTTGAAGCAGGCACAGGAGACCTGCTGAAGAGGAAAGAGTGACAACTGTTTTTGAACTGGACATGGCTGGGGGCTAAACGTACATCAAGAGGCAGGGAGTTCCAAAGTTTGGCTGCCGAATGAGAGAAAGCAAGGGTTCCTTTGTTAGATTTACATACTAACATACTAAAATGGCAGCAGAATAGGCCTAACGGTCTTTCATGTCTACTCGTTTGGTCAGCCCCCATCCTGGGAGCAAACCTTGCTGCCCCCCCACCCTCTCTGGGTTCTCCCTTCCCAGTTCCAGATATTCTCACTGCACTGGATTTTGCTTCCAGAACCCTTCCGCTGCACCTATCCCACCCCCTCTTGAACCCCTCCACCATCTCTGCCTCCACCAGCCCTCTGGGCAGCACATTCCATGGCTGCACCACCCTCTCAGTGAAGTAGCACCTTCTCCTTTCTCCCCTGAATCTTCCCCCCTCCAGCTTCCACCCATGCCCTCTAGTTGCCCCCTCCTCCTTTCTTCGAAGCATCCTGAGTGCTCCTCCTCTATTTACCCCCTTCATGTACCTGAAGATCTCTATCATGTCCCCCCGGTCCCTTCTCTCTTCCAATGTATACATATTTAGCCCTTTGAGCCTCTCCCCATAGGTCCTGTCCCCCAAGCCCCAAATCATTTTGATTGCCCTCCTCTGTACCCTCTTCAGGAGTTTAATGTCCCTCTTTAAGTGTGGCCTCCAAAACTGCAGGCAGTACTCGAGGTGCAGCCTCACCAAGCAGTTATACAGATGGAGTATCACTTCCCTCCTTCTGGAGGTGATCCCTCTAGTGATGCATCCCAGCATCCTGTTGGCTTTGGCTGCTGCCCTCCTACAAGTCTCTGAGTTGTTCATCTTGACATCCACCACCACCCCCAGGTACCTCTCAGCCATCGAGACTTGTAGCATTCCCCCCCCAGGGTGTACACTTGCCCATGTTTCTTGCCCCCATGTGCAATACCTTGCATTTCCCTGCATTGAACCTCAGCGTTCACTTTCTAGACCATCTTTCCAGAGCCTCCAGGTCCCCCTGTAGGGCCACCCTCTGCTCCTCCCCATCCACCACCACCCCCAGTTTTGAGTCATCCGCAAAGAGACTCATCTCACTCCTGATACCTGTCCTTATGTCAGAGACATAGGCATTGAACAGGAGGGGCCCAAAGACTGATCCCTGCAGGACCCCACTTATGACCCTCCTTGGGGATGAGACTATCCCGCCAACTACGACCCTCTAGGTCCAGTTCTGGAGCCAACTGCCTATCCATCTGATCATCTGGTTCCCCACCCCATTTCTCCCAGCTCATCCAACAGGCCCTCATGAGGAACAGAGTCAAATGCCTTGCTGAAGTCTAGAAAGAGGATGTCCACTGGTCTACCCAGGTCCAAGGCACTCATCACCCAGTCATAGAACTCCACAAGGTTTGTCTGACATGATTTCCCTTGGATGAATCCATGCTGTCTATCATCCAGGCACCCTGACTTTTCCAGGTCCCTCCCAGCCTCTCCTTGACAATGCCCTCCATCATCTTGCTCACCACCGATGTCAGGCTGACAGGCCTGTAGTTCCCTGCCACCTCCCTTGAACCCCCTTGTGAATAGGCACTATATGTGCCACCTTCCAGTCCTGGGGCACCCACCCTGTCCTCAAAGAGATGGTGAAAAGCTCTGCCAGAGGTTTCACCAGGACATCCGCCAGTTCCTTCAGCACTCTGGGATATAATTTATCCTGCCTCAGTGCTTTTTCCATCTTAAGTGATCTGAGGGCTTCCCTCATTCTCTCTGCTGTGATTTCCATCTCTGCTACCTCGTCCCCCTGATTAGCCTTCCACCCTCCTGCCAGTGATGCCTCCCCCTCCCCCAGACCCACTGATCAGTAAGGTATCTAGGTATTTGCAGCAGCAGCAATTTATCAGCCAATCATAGGCCATGAGAGGAGGGCTGCAGAGCTAGTAGGGAGGCTAGCAAGATTGGGATACATGCTCTAATAATATTATCAGTCAGGGAGCCAAGGGCAAGAGTTTGAGCTGAAGCTGAGGATAGCCAATTTAGATCAGCATAAAGCTTGCAACAGTGTTTTCATCAGGGAAAGGCTGAGGCAAGGTGGTGGAATTTTGATTTATGGGAAAACAGAACTTCCATTAGCATTAGTTGAACCTGGAGTGGATTTACATGGTTTAGAGGTTTTGGCCTTAGAACTGAGTATTCCTTTTTACAAAAGAATGCAAATTTGGGGGATTTATAGTCCCCCAAAAATCGATCAGACAGTGTTCAACTATCTTCAGGATTCTCTACTGAAGTTTAACAACACCCACGAAATTATCATGGCTGGTGATTTTAATGTTAACTGGGGCTGTATTAAGGATTCCCACCCATTAGTTGATTTATAGGTAAATTTGGGTGTGGTTCAATTAATTTGTGACCTACTAGAATAAATATGGTAACTCTGGATTCTTATACAGTCCTGGATTTAATCTTTACTAATTCCATGGATAACATTTCTTCCAGTGGAGTCCTGCCCGATTCGGTACCCGACCACCAATTCACTTTCTGTACTAGGAAAAAACTTAAGAAGTTAGAAAGTAAAAAAAAATGTTCAAGCTAGCACTGTTTTAAAACTTTTGATTATATAAATTCCATACAGGATGTGAGTAACATTGATTGGCACCATTTAACATCGATACCTGCAGTAGAGGATAGTTGGGAATACTTTCAGCAGGAATTTCTGCAAGTCTGTAATAGACATGCACCTATCAAATCTAGGCATTTGAAGCAGAAAAGTGCTAAGTGGTTTTCTAATGATTTAAGGAAACAAAAACATGTTAGAGACAGGGCTTGGGGCAAAGGGAAAAAAACGGGAAAAATTGGATTGGCACAATTACAAAAGGTTACACAATCTTTATGTAAAATTAGTAAGATTCACCAAACAAAATTATTTTAAGAGGCTTTTGGAATAAAAATGTTTGGATCAACCTAAAGATTTTTGGTGTACAGTAAATTCTCTTCTGAGGGGTCAAAGTGCTATGGCTTCTAACATGTATACAATTGATGGCCAGTCAACTCAGTTGTCCCAACTGGTGGTGGAAAAATTCAACAAGTTTTTTTGTAATATTGATTTGAAGTTCACACAGGGGATAGACTTGAAGGAATTAGATGTGGAAGGGGATATTGGTTCAAAATTTATTTTTACGGAGAATTTGTCACATGATCTCTTGGTGAAATTATTGAAAGTGAATACATTCAAAGCCATCGGACTGGATGGTATTCCCTCCAACTTATTGAGTTTGCCTTTCCAGAGATTGTGTCTTCTTTGGCATACTTATTTAACTTTTCTATTAAGACAGGGGTATTTCCCAAGCATGGAAACAATCAAAAGTAGTTCCAATTTATAAGGGGGGGGTTAAAACTGAATTTGGTAATTATCGTCCTATTTCTTTGCTACATCAGGTTTCAAAGATTTTCAAAAAGATTGTTGCAGCCCAGATCTCTGGATGTTTAGAAATGGGGGGTCTTTTAAATGGTATGCAGTTGGGGTTCAGGAAATCTTTTAGTACCATGACAGCTTTGGTTAAGGTTACAGGTGATTTACAGGTTGCTTTGGATGGGAGGACCCTGGTCAGTGTAATTTTTGTTGATCTGTCGAAGGCTTTTGATTCACTGAACCATGGAGTCCTCCTATCTAGAGCGGCCTCTATGGGATTTAGGGGATGTAGTCTTCAATGGCTGCACTCCTACCTGAGAGAAAGAACTCAAAAACTTGCATTGGGAGTCTGGGTATCAAGTGTTGTGTCTGTTGGATCGGGGGTTCCCCAGGGTTCAATCTTAGGCCCAATATTGTTTAATATTTATGTAAATGGATTAAGTTTTTCAGATTCATCTATTTTTTATCATCTGTATGCGGATGATATGATTATTTATACATTGGACCTATCAGTAAATGGGGTTCAAATAAAGCTTCAGAAAGCATTTGATGAACTGCAGGGTTTTTTGAGGGAGAGTGATTTGGTTTTGAACTAAAAAAAAACTCAGACAATTTTACTTTCTCATTCTTCTTTAACTCAGGAGGATTTGACATTGAAGATTTGTACCTTGGAGGGATCCCCGATCCAACAGACTCAAACATATAAATATCTGGGAATGTGGCTTGACGAGTCTCTAAATTGAGCAGCTCATACAAATAGTGTGGTAGCTAGTGTAGGAAGAAAATTTGGTGCTTTGTATCATGTTAGACACTGTATGAGCCCTGATATCAGGGAAAAAGTAGTATGATCAGTGATTTGACCCACCATACATTATGGGGATTTTATTTATAATAGTGCAAAGAAATCTGATTTTGATAGAATTAATATATGTTACAGTAGATTAGCCAGGCACATTCTCGAGTCCGATAAGTTTACCCATAAGTGTTTTTTATTTAGCCGCCTTCGGTGGCTGCGACCTTCTGAACATAGGCAGGAGCATTTGCTCACTTTTGTGAACAGACATTCCCTACTCCTTCATATTGATGCGCGATTCCTCGCCAAACTAAATTGTGCTCATTATGAGCATCCTTTAAACCTGAGTTTGTTGTTCCCAGATATAACTTAGAGATAGGAAGACACTTTGTTTTTTTACAGAGGATCAACGGCATTGAATAAGATACCGGCTAATATTATATTTTGCAAAGGGAAATTATCCTGGTGGAATATTAGGGTATGGTTCAGACAGCAAGTCATTATTGTTAAGAACTGTTGTTGATGTTGCTAAATGTTTATCTTTTTAACATATTTATGTTTTTTATGTTAGATTTATTGTATAGTCTGTACGTCCAATTTATTGTAAAGTCTGTATATCATGTGAAATTATTTGTATAGGACCTCACTGTAAATGAGCTTAAGCTCAATTGAGTATATATCCTAGTTCATATATTTATATGAATACAACTTTTTGCTTCTACTACTACTACATACCTGCAGATGTTGTTATAACTAATGTCCCACCCCCTGAGGAGAGTTTTGGATGCACTGAGTTGGGTAACTACCCCATAGGATAACGACGGGAGCAGGATCCCATGGGTAACATATCCACTCTAGGGCACATGCAACAGGGTAATACATTAATCTCCTTTGCTAGGTTTAAAATGAATAATGGTAATGCTAGAACACCGGTATTCCCGCTACTGCAACTACACCACATGTTAGCAGCCACATTAGGGTCTTGGCCCTGGGTCTTCACCCAGTTGCAGGCATGAGAAGACCTTATGATATTAACCACACAAAAGCACTCCCTTCTCTAATCTATAAAAACTGTTGCACCTCACCACCCCACAAAATGTGGACCTGTACCAGTACAGTACTAGCAACACAAATTCCGAGAGTTGACAGACCCTGAGACCAGAACCAAAATGTGGTGTAATTTACACAGATATATCAGATCTCATGGGCTCAGAATAACCCACTACAAAGTGGCCCATAATCTGTATTATACACCAGTTAAACTCCACAAAATGGGTCACTTGGAATCTGGCACCTATTCTAGATGCCACCTAGAATGGGGCACCATTAAACATTTTCTTTGGGACTGCATTAAAGTTTAACCCCCTCTGGGAAGATATTCAAAAATGTCTAGACCCCGTTGCTAGGCCTAGTATCAGCCTTTATTGCAAGGATCTCTCTCCTGGGATTATACATAGGTCATGTAATGGGCCAAAGGAGGTACCACATATCACTGATAGGTGGCGTAGCCAAGCAATTGATGCTCAAACATTGGCATGATGATATGGTACCCCCATACACTGAATAGCACAACACAATCCTAGAGGCCTTAAGAATAGAGAAACTGATTAGCAACATGCATAACCAACACATGGTATACCAGAGAGGACGGGGGGGGGGCCTTGGATGCTCTGCTGCTCACTAGTTAAACCATGAAAATCCATGCTTAGCAAATACTTATCCAGTTAGCTGTGTACTGAGACTTTGTCATTCCACTAAAGCTGTATCACCATACACAGCCCCTACTCCCCCCTGAATGTTGATGGATGGAGAGGACAAACTGTACCCTTGTTTTGTTTTGTGTATGCTGTATATAAATTTCAGTACAGTATACTGTTTTCAAAAAAACACACTCACTTACATTGGTACATCACATTGGCACAAAAACTGATATATACCATTAGAGCCAAAGACAATTCCAGCTCCACTGTCTGGAGGTGCAGTATTAAAACGAAGTTAAGTCCAGCAAAAAAACACATACTCCACTGCTGGTAAACAAGCTTTTTAATATTTAATCAATAAAAAGTTCCGCAAAAATGTATACACTCAAGATACAAATGGTTCCCCGACCAGTTTCATGCCTAGCATGTCGTCAGGGGGTGTCACACATATGATGTCCATTTCCATTTATGCAATACCAGCTCTTAAGTGACAGCTCAAACAAGCATTCAGTTATAAAGTCTAATGCAAGGAAGTAAGTCAATCTTATCATTCATACCAGGTCAGGTAAGGCTCCCAATGTGAAAATCCACCTCTAACCCCTAGTGTCACTTTCTCAATATCACAGATTTTGAATATATGTTTAATATTGTCTGAGTTCCTCATTCTACAATGGTATTTTTACATGATACATGGTACATGATATTTTTGTAGTACTTTTTATTGATTAAATATTAAAAAGCTTGTTTACCAGCAGTAGATGTGCATTTATTTTGCTGGACTTGACTGTTAGTAGAGACCTACTGTCAAATTTTATAGTAAGCCTTACGACTAAGCCCAGCATGGTTTGTGCACAAATCAGTCCACATTAAGTCCAATATAAAGTTCCTGCCAAGATATCTGGCTTGGTGCCCTCATTCCTGTTGAGACTAAAAAGATAATAAAAGTGAGATAACAGGTTGTAAAACAAGAAAACTGGCCTGGCACATCTATCGATTTTGAAATAGAGAAAAACCTTTATATTACAGTTCTGAAATATTCTGTGTGATAAAAAAAAATCAGTGTTTCTCAGGAGAACTGACAGTAGTGTTTTGTTCTCCCAAAATACTTGGCCTATTTCTACTAGGCAAGCAAAAGCAATCTGTCACAGCCTAGTTGATGGGACTTATGAGAGGCCACTCATTCAGTCAGCAGTCATAATCTGCACAAAGCCAAAAACTGCAGAACATTTCCAACAATTAAGATCTTAAATATTTTTCCATCAAAACCACACATACTAACCCCAACATTTCACCGATAGGGCTTGTTTAGGGCAGTGTTTCTACTGCTGTCATCATTTTGCTATTCCTTTCTGACTTGTAATAATTTATCACACAAATAAAAAGGCAGCCTGCTTTTATGGCTCTTTTTTACATCTTTTCATTTCATTTCCAAGGACAGCCCAAGGGCAAGGCCTCATAGAACATTTTTTTCTAAAGCACCATGCCGGTCTCCTTACAGTTCCAATAGTGCTTGGAGCAATTGGACTAATCAAAAAAAACTTTCAGGCACATCTAAATATGCTACCAATATCTGTGACACATTATGAACTGCAAAAGGAAGCCATCTTGGGGACACTGCATGTGCTGAGAAGAGCTCTCTCAGCAAACATCAAAGACTAATACAGTACTGATTTCCTGATTTTTGAATATGCCCTGTCTTAAGAATGGGGTCCATTCTTGTCACGGTACTAAAAATCCCTGAACAGTTGGAGACACTAACCCCCAAGGAGCCCCAAGCCACTAGGAGACTAACATGGCAGAGTCAAAATGGTTTGGTTATGTGGCCACTCCAATGAGGTTTAAGATGAGCAGAGCTGCCTGGGCACTGTGTGGTGTAACAAGCCCCTGACTGAAGAAAACTCCTTGTTGTCTCAATGACTGCTTATAGAGCCTGAACAGGGTATATCCCATTCCCTGTCTAATTACAGGGTGGTATATCCCTGTCTGTTTTGAAGGTACATGCCTATCTGATAACAGGGTATATCCCTGGTGGACAACAGGAGGAACAAACAAAAAAAAGTTTTGGTTTCTAAAATGAAAAGAAAGAGCAAGCCCCATAGCACTACAGTACCGTCAGTACTGCTAACTGCTGCGATGGACCGATTTACCGAATGGATCTTGGTCGCCTACAGGCCAGGCAAGGGAAAGAGGACTGAGCATCCCATGTATGGCTCTTCTCTTGGGAACTGGAGGCACAAACAGCATCTCCCTGTATGACTGCCATGGTGTTCTAGCATAACTTGGGTTCTGTGTGGTGGTAGCTGGGCAAAGTGGATGTGAGAAAAAAGAAAATGAAAGGAAATGAAAGGATTTTAAAAGAACAATAAAAGCAGGCAGCCTTTTTTATTTGTGAGATAAATAACTGCAAGCAAAAAAGGAATAGCAACATGATGAAAGCAGCAAAAACAGGCTATTAAAAAAGCTGTATCTGCAAAATGGTGGGGTGATGTGGGAACTGAAAGCAAGAAGATATGGGGAATGTCTTTTTTATAGGCTTTATGCAAAAGTGGAGCGGTGAGTGGTGGTGCACTGCACAGTGCACCCAGTTTCACAGCCTCGTTATGAAGTCATAACATGAGAAATGAGTTATCTGTGCACTCATTGGAGTTTGATTTATCTCGGGCTATCGTAGCTGTGTTTTTGTTCAGCATCCATGCTGTTTGTAAGATACGCGATAATGTAGAAGATTGTGTATGAGCAATCATGCACAACAAGGCTGTCTTTCAATTGAGAGGTTTACATGGTAACAGAAGACCTCGAGAGCGTCTTCTGTTAACATGGATATAGGAGTCAACTTTTATTTATCCCAGGGGGAGGGCTCAACTAATGGCCAGGGGTCTGGGGACTGCCAAGATCCCCAGAAGCTCTGGGGTTTTGGGTGTTCTGTGGTGCATTTTGAGTGTTATACTTAACAGATCACATAGTATGAACACTACCACTGAAATTATTAAACGGTACCCAAACTTGCATCTATTACTGTGATCCAGCTTACTTCTTCTAATAATAGCATTAAGACAAAGCAATAAACTTCTTGTCAATAAACAACTATAATATGTCTCGAGTGCATCAGTTGCCTAAGTTAATGCATACATACCTTGATATGATGTTGATTAATGCTGTGGTAGCAGCTTCTCAAGATGAGCCTGCAGCTTCCATACTTAAACATCTCTGGACTCTGGAGAATGATTTATGACATCTGCTGTCCACTGAAGACATTTCTGTCAAATCCCATAATGTTGGCGATCTCATCATGATAAAGTCTTAGGATGATGTAGTTAGCATTGCCTTTTTGATGGTGTCCATTACTCTGTCCAGTTGAATGTTAAACAACATTGAGTGGTGGCATAGCATAGCAGATGCAGTCGAGTATTCATGTGTCAAATCAGTGCTGCTTGTGGGCCATTAAAGATCACCATTTTCACTGCTTTAATTAGGGCCACCCACTCCCCACTCCCCAACAGCTGTAAAATGATTTAAAAATTCCTGTTATTGAATTTTTTTAAATACTGTAGCCTCAGAAATTGTAAACCTTGTTTTCATTGGAGGAGCCGGCCACCGGTTCCCTTCCCTTTCCTGGTCCTGAAGTGGAGTAGGCACCACTCCAGCATAGGAATGTCATAATATCAAATTTTCAGTATCAGGATATTTGGGTAAAAAGCACCATGATATATTATCATGATGAAGCAAAATTTAAAACTTTCCCCCATCTAGCTGATAGAGCCTGGTGGTTGCAACCAGCTCCAACCTTTGGGTGTCCTTGTCCCCAACTCCAGCCACCACTCCTCCCACTGTGTCACTATTGGTGATCAACATGAGATGAGATTCGAGGGCTCCTATTCACCATTAAGTATGTTGCCACCAGCTCAAGCCTTTCTGGCATCCTTGTGCCCAACTCCAACTGCCACTCTCCCACTGTCTCACCAGTGGGGATCAACATGGGGAGGAGATTCGACTCAGGGCTCCTGTCCACTGTTAAGGCAGTCCACTGGTGCACAACTCCCTCCGCCCTCAGGCTGGCACATGTGCGATGCTGTGGGTGAGTGATGTAATGATGTTGCACATAATGAACCCCTGCACCCAGACAGTCAGAAGGTTGCTGCTGCTGCATCATCCAGCCTCTGCTCTGCTAGACTGTGACCATGAATGGATGCACAAAATGGTAGAGCACCACAGTAGTGCTTGCTGAAATCGGAGATCAGGAAGGAGGAGGGATGGGGTGACCACCTTCTCCAATGAAAGAGGTTTACAATCTCTGAGTTTGTAAAGAATTTATAGAAGGGAAGTGTACTGTTCCAGTAGATTTGGTTGTAGCTTCTGTAGCACAGACACTACTGTCCCAGCAGATGCTGTGAAACATAACTTCACCATAGGTATCAGTGTCCCAGCAGATGCTTTGAAACATCACTTCACGGTAGGTACCAGTGTCCCAGCAGATGGTGGTGGCAGATTCCATTAGCTCAGGCACTACTGTTGAAGCAGATCTGCATCTGCTGTGACACCCTACCTAGCACAGACAATACCGTCCCACTTCCACCTCCACCAGATGCTGGTGCACTTCCCTTCAACACAAGTACTAGTGTCCAAACTTCAGATGATGCTTCATGCCAGAGTTTTCTTAACTCAGGCACTGCATCGGATGGGACAATGGTGCCTGTGGTAGCAGAACTCAGGCAGCATCTGTTGTGCTTGGACACTAGAAGCCTGTACGGTGAATGGAAGTGTCCCAGCAGCATCTACTGTAACAGTAGTCTCAATGTGCTAGGTAAAGTGTCCAAGAAGATCTGCATCTGCAGGGATACTAGTGTGGTGTAGTGAAGGAAGTGTTCCAGCATCTGTTGGGGATAACGGTGTCTGTGATATAGAGACTACTACTAAATCTGGTGAGTCAGTAGCCCCAGCCCTTCTAATAAGAGGACTTTTGAAGTTATTTAGAGGTAATCAGTTGCTGCTGAGGGGTATAACGGACTGAAATATTTGATAATGAGCATGACTGGTGGTACAGGTGCTCTTAAAAGTCCATCATGTATTAACTTGCCTTGTGAAGAACAACTTGAATAGCCAGCCAGTGGTGCTGAGGATTGAGGCGCTGGACACCACACCTTGCACTACATCCGTGACCTGGGTTTGGGAGCAAGCTCAGGCACCATGGGTCAGCAGGGGAGGGAGAGGATTGAGCATCTGATGGACTGCTCTCCTCTCCCAGGGGGAAGGTGACAGGGTTGTCTGGTATCCCAGTGACCCCCGATGGAGATTGGAAGCACTGCAGGATGTAGGACCAAGTGTGTAAGGGAGTGTGGCAGATGCTGGCAGAGTTGCAGTGCGCCATGACATCACTGCATGCCACGCTCGGGGGGGCAGAGGGAGCTCATGGGGAACAAATGGAAAAAAACCTTCAGCCCCAGATAGGTGACAGCCCCACTGTGCCTGGCTGCCACATGCCTAACACTGGACCTCCACCTCTGCTCCTTCAATCTCCTCACAGATCTTTGGGCCAGTGGGGTCCTATGGGGAGAAAGTAACGTCCTTGAGGAAGGTGGGGTCACAGTGGAAGGTAGAGCGGCAGGTGAGTTGAGAGCCTGAGAGAGTTCTGGGTTCCCAGAGGTGATAAACAGAATTGTAAAAAAAAAAACAAAAAAAAAACAACTTGAATTCTGGCACTGGAGGAAAGCCAAACAATCTTTAAGGCTCTGTCCACACTAGTGGTTTTGTAATGCTACAGGTAGCCTGCAACGTTACAAAAACTGTAAACATGGTTCACGTCAACATTACAGCAGTTTTACCGTGCTCTGAACTGTTTTAAGAAACTATACTGAGAAGGATCGGAGCAGATTTCAAGCATGCTTTCAGCCCAACACGGTTGCCTTAAACCATTTTAACAGTAGTGTGGATGCAAACCGTAGAGTAAAACAGTTTAAGGCAACCTCCGCAGACTTTCTGAGGCAAATGATGGCCAAAGAAAAAGGGGATAATTTTACTTACATCCCTGACCTTGCTGTCACATCATGAATCGATCAGTGCTTTTTTTACTCCGATCAGTTGGCATGCCCACTCATGAGTATCCCAGCATGCTTTGGGCACCCGTAATGCTTTGCAGTACTGTCGCAAGTATGCTTG
This sequence comes from Neoceratodus forsteri, assembly GCA_016271365.2. Classification (NCBI taxonomy): domain Eukaryota; kingdom Metazoa; phylum Chordata; order Ceratodontiformes; family Ceratodontidae; genus Neoceratodus; species Neoceratodus forsteri. The sequence continues at coordinate 559,999,971 of CM028129.1, read as the reverse complement.
GGAATGCAAGCAGGCAACTTCCGTGTTGAATGCTAGTGTGGATGCACTGACAACCATTCTGAAAACTGTTACACAAAATGGTTTTCAGAACGTTTTGAAAAAGTGCTGGTAATGTGGACAGGGCCTAAGTGTACAGCCCACCACTGAGTCTGAAATCATGGAGGATAATTCAGACAATTTGAAAATGAGCATGAATGGTGCTCTTTCAAGTTCATCATGTACTAACTTGCCTGGTGAAGAACAACTTAAATTCTCACACTGGAGGAAAGTCAAATAAACTTGAAGCCTACAGTTCACGTACCGACTATGAGATCACAGATACAGACAATCTTCGCATTCTGCTAAGGCCAAAAAGGGTGGATACTTAAAGAATGTAACTGAAGAATGTGGTTGTTGAAATTGTGCTAACTATTTGGGTCCACAAACATTGTGACATCGCCAAACACTATTACAACTGAATTAAGAAACAGAAACCCAGATATGTTTTGCGTCCTACAAATTATGAGGGAAATGTGGATACTGCCGGCATACTACTCTTTTCTCTTGCAATGTAGAAAGTACTTCATCTGACAGCGTTCCACATAATGAATTCATTGGCTACATTCTCTAGGTTTATCTTTTGAGCTACACGTTTGTGACAGTTTAGCAAGGCCACATGGTTAATTCTAGCTTGTCCCATGGTCGATCTTAAGTATCTCTTGATTTGATGAAGTAAAGAGAACGAACATTCTAACATACAAGATGATGTTCATCATATGGTCAGTTGTGACAGATGTGAAATGAGCGTCCAGAGTAGTAGTGGTGTTGTCTATCACGTCAAAGTAAAGTCACCAGTATTGGTCCTCTGGAGACTCGAATATATGTGGAGCAGAACCATTATCCAATCTGCATGGAATTCTTCTAGGCCTTGGAACAAATGGCTCTTCCAAATCTACTGTAGCTGTGCTGCACAATCAGCAGTAGTTCTGAAAAACTGAGGGAATCCTTCAGAAAGTTGTTTGATACTGTCTTTCAGAGATTCTGTCATACGAGATGCTTGATGGAACTGCAAATCTGCTTTCTGTAAAGCAGTATTGATGGTTTCTATTCAGGAGAAGATAAGGTGAAGACTTTTGAGCTTGCAAAATGTGTCAAACTTCCTCAGCTGAATTAGGAATCCATTGGCCTTGGCGTCAGTATCACTGGTATCATTCAGCGTAAGTTCTTTAAGGGATCCAAGAAGTTCTTCATAATTAGAATTTACTTACTGCAAAGAAGCTGCTTGAAGTGTCCCCGGGAAGGGCACAATGGTTGCAAACGAACACTGTCACTTTCTGGAAAGTTTTCAAACCAGGCAAGACATTTTGGAGAATTTCTGATGAACACTATTAACTCACGTATTAAACAAAGAACATTTCGACACACAGTAATTTTCTGAGCAGTATCCCGAACTGCCAGATTTAAATTAAGTGTAAGGCAGTGAAATATAATGATCGTGGCTCTGTTTCCTGAACAAGAACTTACAATCTGTGAAGACGGCCAGCAACATTCAATGCACCATCATAACGCTGCCCATGACATATTTGTATGTTAAAGTTGAATCTTGCTAATACGTCCCTCAATATACAGATCAGCTGCTGTGGTGCTTGTTGTTGAGTAAAAGTCAAAGAACAACTCTTCAACCTGAAGATCCTGCTTGATGATACGAAAACAAAATGAGATCAGTTCTCAGATGGAAATATCTGCAGTTTCATCCAAGATCACAGCATAGAAACCAGCATCGTGAACCTCCTTCATTAATACATGTAGTTTCTCATGCAACATAATAGACATCATCTCATTAATAACATCATGAGAAATCCATTTGTAGCCTGCTCTTGCAAGCTGAGATTTTACATAGATACATAGACAGTGTCAGCAGATAAGGGCCTTTGGCCCACTCAGTCTGCCCATTTGAGCTTGTAAGTTCAGTTTATGTTTTCCTAGAAGTCTGTTGGCCCTTACCCCTGACCTCCAGAATTCCTTTGTGTCTATCCCATGCATTCTTAAATCCTGTGATTGTTTCAGCCCCCACCACTTCCTCTGGCAGGGTGTTCCACTTGTCCACCACCCGTTCTGTGAAGAATTTCTTCCTCATGTTTCCTCTGAATCGTCCTCCCTCCAGCTTCATCCCATGCCCTCTAGTCCTGGAACATCTTTTTCGCTTACAAAATAGTGTATTCCTGCACCCTGTTCCTCCCTGTAAGATACTTGTATGTCTCTATCTTATCCCCTCTCTTCCTCCTCTCCTCCAGGGAGTACATGTTCAGTTCCTTCAATCTGTCTTCATTTTAGTATAAGATCATCATCTGCACGCAAGAGGAGAAGAAGATTTATCAAGTTGGACTCCTCGTCAGTGTGGCCCCATAGTGCAAGACCTTGACAACCCAGCTATAACAGTGAAGACAAACTTTTCAAAAAAGCATGTCTGGAATCTTTAATTTGCTTCATTTTTTCCTTCTGAGCAGAAGGCGGTGACATCAGTGCCACTGTTGGCAGCATCCAATGCAGCTACAGTTGCTCTATGCAAATTTAATTTTTGATGAGTGTTGAAACGTTGTATTGCTTTTTTTAAATTGTTAAATCCAGCCTGGATGAAAGCCTTATATGCATCCTTGTCCCATGATGTGTTTGGAAGTGGTATACCCAGATTTGCAGCCTTGCGATAAACTATGTAGAATATTTTTTAAAGTGTACAATTGTACTGAATCCATGGAAAACCATACTTCCAATGGGACTGGAATACACAACCTGCTGCTTCCTGCCTTCCCACTACTGACTCATCTGCAGTGCTCTTATTATCTGTGCATGATGTACTGGGGTGGAGTTATCTGCTGTTACCCTGATTGTTGTACCGATCTGCGGCTGCGAGTCTGACTCTATGTTGAAAGAAGAAGAATAGCGTTCTGCACTGCTTTCACCTTCACCATTACCTTTACTCCCGCTGTCAACACTGGCATTAGAAGAGCTTGATCTGCTCTTGTGGGCATTAAGTTTTATAACGTATTTATCGATGATGACTCAACTGCTTCCACAGTCAGTAACTTCTATGAAACTGATTAATTGCTAGCTGAACTGTGTTGTGATCTGGCATGCAAGAACTGTCTGAAATTTTATTCTGTAAATGAGATGACAAAACGTCTCAATGAGCTGATTTTATATTACCTACAAATTCTACAATGGTACTGTGATCTGTTTCTACATGTTTTTTAGTGCTCACTTTCTCTGGAAATACTGAACAAACACAAATTTGACTACACAGCTCTGGACATTTAAGTAGAGAGGTAGACAGGACTGTATTTTGCTTATTTTAATATATATGGGCCGATATATTCAAAGGAGTTGTGCCTAGTGAATGAATGAATGAATGAATGAATGAATACTTTATTTCTAAAAAGCGCCTTTCCAAAACCAAGGCACTTTTACAACAAATCAATACATAAAACTTAAATTCCTAAAAACAATCCATAAATATATTTTAAAAATCCGGATATGCTAGGTTAAACAAATACGTCTTCAAAGCTGATTTAAAGCTTTGGACAGTCAGGCATTCTCTCACCCGATGAGGCAGAGAATTCCACAGGGTTGGAGCCATAAAACTGAATGATCTTGCACCTGATGTCTTTAAGCGAACCCTGGGAATCTCTAGCAATCCCTCATCAGTGGATCGGAGCCGAAGGGAAGGACTGTAAGGGCGAAGAAGATCTTGCAGGTAACTTGGTCCCTGATCGTGTAGGGCCTTATAGGTCAGCAGACCGACCTTGAAGGTGATTCGCCATTGAATTGCCAGCCAGTGCAGTCCATGGAGGATAGGCATTATATGACTGGCCCTTGACATACCAGTCAAAAGCCTGGCCACCACATTCTGCACCAGCTGCAAACAGCGAATATCCACCCCCGGTAGCCCTAGGTACAGGGCGTTGCAGTAGTCCAAGTGGGAGGTAACGAAGGCGTGGGCCAATGTTGGAAGGTCATCAATGGGAACCAGATGCTTCACTCGGGCTATATTCCTCAGATGGTAGAATGAGGTCTTGACAACCGCTGACACCTGATGTTTGAGGGTCAGACAATCATCAAATATAACGCCCAAGTTCCGCACCCAGTCTGAGGTCGTCATCTGGGTCCCTCCCAAGCCAAAGACCTGAGGGTGACCCAATCAATGAACCTACCCCTTGATGGCCTGGATCCACAACCAACACCTCAGTTTTTTTAGGGTTTAACCGCAACCAGCTCAGTATTAACTGAGTTGCACCAGCGCAACCCCAGAAATGTGCCCTGGGGCAATATTCAAAAGGGGGACTTGTGCAGCGCAATTCCCAATGCGCGGGGTGAAAAGATAACGTATGCGGCACATCTCCAGGGGGCATGCCCTTGCATATTCAGCACATCCTGATATTCAGCCCGGGATGTGTGGCACTTTTGGTGGCACATCCCAGAGATGTGCCGCATACCTGGGCACAAAGTTGAGCCCATAAAAAATGGCTCAACTGCTAGTCACCCACAGGCATGGTGCTGTATTGCAATGTGCAACACAGCAGCCACCAACCATGGGTGGTAACATCCCCAGAACATCGTTCACAAGCACCAACACAGCTCCCTGGCAGTCTAGTGGTCCCCCCTCCCCTTCCGTAACCCCAATCGTGGTAAAATAAATATTCAGACCACTCTGGTTTTCAAGTGGTCCCCATACATAACACGATCATGGTAAAAATATAGATTCAAACCCACTGGTGGTCAGTAGTACCCACTCCCGCCGGTAACCCAGTCACCATATTAAAATAATTTACAGCTGCCTGGTAGTCTAGTGGGTACCCCCACGCCCCACGGTAACTCCGATCACCATATTAAAATAATTTACAGCTCCCTGGTAGTCTAGAGGCACCCTCCCGCCACTGGGACCCCAGCCCACCCAACTCCCTACCATCATCGGGCAGCAAATCCACAGGCATACATCCATAGCTGCCCACCGAATGACAGCTTACAATGCTGCAAGCCCACATTGGTCCACACTGTGGACCAATGGACTGCAGTGCATCTGTAATGGTCATTCACAACTTTGTGAATGAATGACTTAATTCACAAAGTTGTGAATGACTATTACTGTATGCACTGCAAGCCCATTGGTCTCACAGTGTGGACCAATGGGCTTGCAGCTGATACTGTAAGCTGTCATTCGGGTAAGCAGCCACTGAGGTATGTGGGTGGGGTTTTCTGCCCACCGATCACTTGGGGAGCTGGGTGGGCTGGGGGTCCTGTGGGTAGGGGATGGGGTGCCTCTAGACTACCAGGGAAACATTTTGATTTACTTTATGGGCGATCGGGGTTCACGGTGGGGTGGGGGTGTGCAACTAGACTACCAGGGAGCTGTAAATAATTATTTTAATATGGTGATCGGGGTTACCAGTGGGGTGGGGGGCACCACTAGACTACCAGAGAGCTGTAAATAATTATTTTAAAATGGTGATCGGCGTTACCGGTGGGGAGGAGGGTACCACTGGACCACCAGAGGGGTCCGAATGCATATTTTACCATGATTGGTGTTATGGGCAGGGGGGGGTACCACTGGACCACCAGGGTGGTTTGAATGTATATGTTACCATGATCAATTTACAGGCAAGGAGGGGGAACCACTGGACTACCAGGGTGGTTTGAATGTATATTTTACTGCGGTCAGGGTTAAGGGAGGGAAGGGGGGTACCACTGGACCACCAGGGATCATCCATATCAACCTCATCTTTACAAACCTTCCCAACCACCTATCCAAAGTTAAAGTGCTCCCCGATATGCTAAGTGACCACTCTCCCACCTCCTGCTGGTGGTTGAATAAAATCACTCCCAGCCATCCTTTGGGTTGGGGTTCCATCGGGCATAAAGCTCGATGGTATCCAACTCCCAACCTCAGGCCAGGTATGGAATCTGGGCGTTATTATAGATGATGGCCTGACCCTAAAATATCAGGCATCGGCCGTTGTCAAATCCTCATTCTACCATCTTAGGAATATCACTCGGTTGAAACACCTGGTTCCTCTGGCTGACCTTTCTACCTTGGTCCACGCCTTTGTGACCTCTCGCCTTGATTACTGCAATGCCCTGTACTTAGGGTTACCAGCGGTTGATATCCACCGCTTGCAGCTGGTGCAAAATGCAGAGGCCAGGCTTTTGACTGGGACATCTAGAAATAGTCATATTACGACTGTGCTGCGTGGACTGCACTGGCTGCCGGTTCAGTGGCGGATCACCTTTAAGGTCGGGTTACTGACCTATTAAGCCCTACACGAACAGGGACTGCGGTATCTGCAAGATCTCCTTACTCCCTACTGTGCCTCTCGCTCACTCCGATCTACCGACGAGGGCTTGCTAGAGATTCCCAGGGTTCGTTTAAAGACATCTGGGGCAAGTGCATTTTCTTCCACTGCCTCCACAGTGTGGAATTCTCTACCTCGCCAGATACGAGGCTGCCTGACCGTCGAGAGTTTCAAATCTGAGCTTAAAACCTTTTAGTTTTTAAAAGCATTTAAAGAATTATTTTATTGTTAATATTATGTCTATTATTTTAATGTTGTTATTGTACAGCACTTTGGTTTTTCAAAAGCGCTTATAAATAAACTGTTTCTTACTTACTTACTTACATCCTAAAGTTGCCATCTATAGGCGCCTTAAAAAAGGTGCCCTCTCTCGCCTCAAAATGTATCTCTCTCCTACTGTGACTGGTCACCTGTCCACACTGCCCAGACTGTAGACACTGCCCTCACCTTCTTTATTACCACCTTCAACACTGCCTGTTACATATTCGCCCCCTTCACAAAGCAGGTCATGAAAAAGAGGGATACTCCGTGGATCTCGCAGACCCTCCTTGAACAGATGCACCACAGAGATAACCTCTGGCATAGGGTCCTGAACTCCCAGCTTCCCCAGGACAGACAACTCTACAGAGAGGCAAGAAACAAATGCACTTGGGCTATTCAACTAGCTAAGGCAACCTACTATAAGCAAGCACTTACCTTCACATGGGGCTCTGGGAAGAACTTCTGGAACAATGTCAAGGAACTCTGTGAGAAAACCATCTCCCCTGCCCCGACACAACTACAAGTCAAGGGAGCCTTCTCCCGGGACCCTACCACCATATCCAATGCCCTAAACACCTCCTTCTCTGACCTCCGTCACATCCTCCCACAAAACTTGTTTGACCCTATCACCAGCTGCCCCTCTGTCAGCCCTCCCACTACTACCCCCCCTTCTGGCTGCGAATCATCACCTGCAAAGAGGCTAAACGCTACCTCTCCAAAGCCTTGCGCAACTCGCGCTACAGCAGCAACTCCCTAGACCTTAAAATTCTCTGACTAACTCTGGATGAGACCCTGCCTCACCTCACCAAACTACTAAACTGCTCACTGCTCACTGCACCTAGGTCAATTCCCCACTCTCTCGAAAAGGGGAATTATTACTCCAATCCTAAAGAATGGTGATCCAACTGCCCCAGGTAACTATAAACCCATTACTATCCTTTCCCACCTCTCAAAAGCTCTCGAACAAATTGTGTCGGACCAGCTCACCGATTACCTGGCCAAAAACAATTTGCTCTGCCATGAACAACACGGTTTCAGAATGGGACACAGCACTACCACAGCCCTACTCAAATTTACCTCTTACATACACGAGGCACTGGAACAAGGGTCAATAGCAGGAGCAATCTATGTTGATCTGACCAAAGCGTTCAACACCATCAGTCGTGCACTACTTCTCCCTCCATTTCACCCCTGAGGATATCTCCTGGTTCAAAAACTATCTCACAGACTGGACACAACAAGTCAAAATTAGCACCATCCTCTCCTCCAAGCAACCAGTTCTAGCGGGTGTCCCTCAAAGGTCAATTTTAGGTCCTCTACTTTTCACTCTCTTTCTAAACTCCCTCCCACAGTCCTGCAGTGGAAAGCTTTTGCTCTATGCAGACGAAGCCATAGTATACTGGAAACACACCAATCCTAACTGTCTTCAAAATGCCCTACAAGGCTTTTTTAGAGAATTAGAATCCTGGTTCACTGACCATCAGTTAATACTAAACTACAACAAGACGAAATCTATGATCTTTGCTCACTGACAAAACCCTTACAGTAATGCCCTGCTATGTATCTCAAACTTACAGGGCATCTGCATTGAACAGGTCCCAAATTTCAGATATCAGGGTATCAAACTGGACACATCTCTCACCTACCACATACACATTAAACACCTCTCCTCCTCTGTTAACACTAGATTAGAGATTCTATACAGACATAAACACTGCCTACCCCCCCCAGGCCCTATGTCTGGCTGTAACCTGCTCAGTCCTTTCTTTGGTCGATTATGTAAAGCTACCACCTTTCCGAGGCCTAAAACTGGGACGGTCCATCCTAACCATGACCCCCCCCCACACTGTGTCACTCCCATGGGCACTGCCGCAGACAACGCTGCGTGCAGTCAGTTACATTTTGCTGCTTGCTATAGCCATGCTGCCCCACAGTAACACCAGTAGCAAACATTCACATTAAAACAATACATTATTCTGCTGCAGCAAGTTCCAGATCATGATGTACAGAAAGTTCCTTAGAAGCAAACCTGCATTAAATTGTGTTTAGGCATTCGAGCTGCATGTATTGCTCTTCCTGACAGTCCCATCCAACCTGTTTATATTCACCTCAGTTGCTGAGCAAACTTCACTTCAGTGACTCCCACCACCACACCAGATTGTTTTCACACACTTCCCTACAGCTGATCAGGTTTGGGTACCTTAGTTCCCTGCTGCCAGTCTCTTCTCTGTCTGGAGTCCCTCTCAGCTGCTGGCAGGCAGATGTCCACATGCACTTGTTTGCACTACTACCCAGTCTAATCTCACAGGAAGGAACATGTGTTACTGTGCTCCAACTGATATGCTTGCAATGCAACACAGGCACAGCCCAGGGGTTGAAGTTGCAAACTGCTGTCCAGCCCGAACAGCACCAAAGTCTTGCTAAAATAACTGTCACTCAAGGATTAGCAGTCAACAGAAAAAAAGGGACAAAACTGGGACATGTAAGCAAAAAAAGGGACAAAAGGGACATTTTGCAAAACTTGTGGGGACACTGGGACATGCTGCCTAAAATAGGGACTGTCCTTGGAAAATAGGGACTGTTGGTAGCTTTACGATTATGGGAAAATAATTTATGGCACCGCTGACCAAACGGCCCTTAACTGCATCAATCTAGCCCTCAACAAAGCCTGCTGACTGGTCACAGGCTGTGACAGACTAACCCACACGTGTGTGCTCTATAAGCTAGCAGACTGGCTGACCTTCGAAGGGAGACTAAAGTACCACACTTGCCTCCAAGCCAAAAAGATACTTATGAATCTTACACCTAAGGGGCTTCACCCCCTCATCCAGCCAGCCCCCCCATAGGAGTACACCTAGGCACCTAGCAAGCACCTCCCTCATAGTCCCCCACTGTAGGACCTCACTAGAGAAAAGGTCTTTCCGTTATCATGCTCCCCTCTGGCTTAACAACCTACCATCCTCCATCTCCCTGGCCCCTAGTCTTGGCCAATTTAAAACTGGTATCAAGAGCCTTCTTCTTGACTCAGAGATCTGTGGCTGTTACCAACAGTCCTCCCTAGTCTGAATGTGATAGAAAACTAGCTTATTCCATGACTTCATACCTAGGCCTACAACCTTGCAGTACTTAAACCTCAACTCAGGGCTTGGTAAAGTCCCTCCAAATCGGTAACCTGTCCTACCTCACCTCGATGACCCAGGGTCCTCGAACGACCATTGAGATGGTAACCAAGCAATGTAAATACCCTGTACTGTGAACTATGTAAAATATGCCGAAATGTAATGTTTCTGCTTTTGAGAACTATGCATAATATGTCTAAATGTAATGTTTCTGCTTTTGTACTGATGTGGAGCCTTTGAAAAGGAGTCTATGACTCAAAGAATTGTAATTCCGAAATTTCAATAAATAAAAAATAAATACATATTGCTATGGGTGATCGGGGTTACGGGATGGGGTGGGAGTGCTACTGCAGTCCCTGGTACAGGGATCGCATGCTGTGCAGGGTGCCAGGTACATTTCACTGGCCAACCCTGCACAACACATGCAAATGGGACCATATTGACAAGCAAATGGTCCCATTTGCACCATGCATGCATAATGACCCCATTGGCATATCCATGTCTGGATATCTGGGAGTTTCACCTAACGCAGCTCCAGTTGCGCTGGCGCATTCCCAGTTCAGGTATTCAGGACTGTCTGAGGGATGTCCAGCGCATTGTATTTGTGCCGCGCATATTATTTGCTATATTAGAAGAGATGTGCCATGACACATCTCTTTTGAAAATATCCCTTGGATGCTCCTGTGCAGCTCAGTTGCGCTGCGCCACCACTTTCGCCATTGCCAGGCAAAATTCAGAATATCGGACCCATGAAGTACAGTCACATTGCAAAATGTGTCAGGTTTACTTTTGATGATGCAAGGTGCATGCATGATGCAGTACTCTCCAAGAAATAATACAGGGTTGGCCAGCGAAATGTACCTGGCACCGTGCACAGCATGCGATCTCTGTACCAGGGACTGCAGTAGCACTCCCACCCCATCCCGTAACCCCGAAATAATGGACAAGTAAGCTGAACACAAATTGAGACATATTGTAATCAAGTCTTGTTAACAATTTTACAAAATTTGTCAATGCTAATGTAAAGTTTTTGGACTAACTGATAAACCTTCAAACACATCAGCAGCATCACCAAAGCATGTTGTTCTTAGTACATTATTGCTGAATGTCGCCTGCCTGCTCTGACCCACATGGCTGACGAGAGCAAATGTCTTTCTTGGTGTAGTTGAGCTCTCCTCCTAGCTCTCCATGTTGTGTAGACCATGGAGCATTCTCTCTTCTACATTCAGATGTGCCCCATCCCCAGTGCACCGAGGGAGGCATCTGTTAGAGGGTAGTAGGACCTGGGGAAATGTAACGGCTCTACAAAGCTTATGTAAGCAATAAGACATGATCAACAGTTAGATTAACAGTCTGTTAATCACCCCCTAGGGGTGTAATGTGGCACAAGGCACAGCAGAGTGCCAAAATTGCCCTTAGGTGGTGAATGACTATTAGTCGAACTCCTGGGAGTGCCTTATTGCTATTATTAAAAAGTATTCCAAAAGAAAACAGTAAAAAGGAGGTTTTGTGAATGTTTTCCTCATTTAGATGGAGACTTTTAATAAAATAGTTCTTCCACAGACAATTTAAGAATGCTGGTTCAAAGTAAGAATGCATCATCCTAGTCATTCAGCAGTGCTAGTTTTTAGAGTTTGGAATGCTGACAGGAAGAATCCATGTGCCATGGTGATCAGGCTATAAATGACATGACAGTGTAACATGAATTAATGTAAGGCTGTTGGAATCCTAACCGCCAATCAGACAACAGCATTTCTGACTCCAAGATCCTTTTTGTAGTATGAGGTACCAGGCCACATACCGGTATGGACCGAAAGGAATTTCATTTTAAAACACCAACGTTCTTTTTATGTTGTGTCCAGATCCCAAAGTGTTTGGCAAACCATAAATGTTGATTGCAGCAGTCACTACTAGTGCTATGCAAGCTGCGAATATCATTACCCAAATAACATGAATAATGCACTATTCATTATTCGGATCCCAAATAATGAATAGTGCACTATTGGGCCCCTATTCAGGAAATATCTAAAAAAAGCTAAGAGCCCCCCGCCCTCCTTCCTAACTAAGATCCAGCAATTATATAGAGAATCCCCCTTCCCTCAACAATCAGCACCCAAACCCCCCTCCTCCCCATCACATTTTGACAGGTTATAGTTGTAAAAAAATAAATAAATAAAAGTGCTACAATGGGTGACCAGCACAGCTCACCCTCCTTCATGGACAAATGCCTTCTTGTGAATGAAGCCACTTGCACATACACTTACTCACACCAGAAACCCAGCTGGCGCATGTACCCAGTGGTTTCATTCACAAGAAGGCAGCTGCCATGAAGGAGGGTGAGCTATGCCAGTTGCCTTCTGTTTTAATTTATGGTTAGGTTTAGGGAGAGGTGGGGGGCTTGTGCTAGCTACCAGGGGGAGTGGGTGGGGGGAGTTCAATAAAAGACCCGAATACCGAATATTTGGATGCATGGGCACCGAATACCAAATACCGAATATTCGGTAAATGGTATTCGCACAGCCCTAGTCACTACTCTCTTCATGAAAAACACAATGAGACACATACCTTTCTAGGCTATCCATGAAAACAGATGAAGATTGCCATCCATGTCCTCCTTTGAATTGGATGACACTGCTTGCTTGGTCAAACTTCCTAGGAGTCAGGACCAGCTCTGTGCCATGGAGTCTCTGTAAGACAAACTGTTGCCCAGCCTGCAAAACTACAAAACCCACAATGGAATAATAGGCAGACTCTGTTTCTTTGATGAAGGGGGGGTTAAGTTTCAAACAACCACCATCACAGGACCTGGATTGGTGGGTGCACTTAGTTATCCCCTATTATGTGGAGGAAGATTATCCACCCAGTGAAAATGAACCTCCTCACATGGGTGTTGTACCTCCTCAGTATGATAAATAAACATGGTGCTAAAATAATGGTTTGATAAATGTATCTGTGCAGCTGAGGGAGCCTGCCCTGCAGGGACTATCACAGACTAGCAGCACCCAAACTGCTGGAGGGGATGACTTACGATTGAACCTCTCCCTTAGTCATCCCCTTATTTGTAATTCAAGAAGCCCTGCATTGGTCACAAAAAGTGGCTCAGGTTAAATGTTAGACCAGCTCCACCATGTGCCACTGCCTGGTAGACCAGTGGGGGAAGGGGATGGAAGATGGGGACCAGGGGGCACTAGAGCAGGAGGGAGTGCCATAGTCCACAACAGGGGCATAGCAGTTAGTGATCTCAGGAGCCTCCCAGCAGAGGTGTCATGTATGAGCAGTGGTGCAGAGCCGATTGGCCCGAGTACTACAGTTGGCACAGCTAGAGCCTAGGCAGAACATAATGATCCAGTCCAGACCACAGGTGGCAACAGCCTTGACACCTGCCCAGTCCCCAACGATGTACTTGGGCATTTGTCAGCCACTTGTGTGGTGGCTGTATACCAGGGGAATGTCATAATACTAGTGCCCAAGCCGGAATGTACCTGTCCACTGAGTGCACCCTGCCACTGCATCACCTGCGTCAGTCCACTGACACCTACTGCATGCAGAGAACTTGGCCTGGGTCCTGTGTGGGTGGTGGCAGGCCTATGGCCACCTAGGGGGTCTGGATCACAGTGCTGCAGTCTTGCCAACACCCCCCACCTGCACCAATCAGGTCTGTACCAGAGTGCAGGGAGGAACCTCTGTCGGGTGCTTGCCCTTCACAGATCATTCTCACTGCCAACATGCCCCCTGCCCCATCACAGGCAAGTCCTGGCACCTCCTGCCCCACCTCAAACCATACTCCCACTGCCCTGCCAGCCTGCAGTGGTGCAGGACCCTTAGAGCAGCTCCACCATGGGCAGTGCAGCACAAGTGCCACTGTGACCTGGGCAGGGTGGGGTGCTTCTGCACCAAGAGTGGTGCATTAGGCAACATTGGTGCATGCCATCCCAATGTCAACACAGCCTGTGTTGGAAAAGTGGGATTGTTCCAAACTTTGACATAAGGTGCCACTTGCATCGCAACCATTTAGCGCAGGCACCTTGCACCAAAGTTTGGCTTTTTGAAGATAAAGCCCCTAGTAGGTTCTTTCTGTCTCTCCAGCCATTAGTGGATCCCTCCTCACTCTCTCTCTTGCTCTCTTCGCCCCTTTGATTCAAAAGGGGAAATAGATAAAAGTGAGGAGGGATACACTAATGACTGGGGAGACAGAGAGAACCTATGATGGGCATGTGATGTCAAGTCAACCCCTCCTGAGTCCGCCTCTTCCCTCTCCCTCTTGTCTCACACACTCTGTGCAACCCCTCACCCCAATTTCAGTGCCCCATCTTCAACCTGTTTTTCTGTAAAACTCCTGAGCTAGTCCTGCAGGCTGCAGGAGTAGCACAGGTGCATACAGAAAACAGGTTGGGGTGGTCCCAAGGCTGCAGCAGTTCCCAATTATGATAAAAGGCAATAAGGCCCAGGCAAGCACTTGAGAAAATACTGCTCAAAATATCTCAAAGAACTACCCAGTCAAAAATGGTGCACACATCAGAAAGACTAGAGTACTGCTGGCACCAACCCCTCCCTGGTCTCAGCAGCTCATTGCTATCTACCAGCAGAAAAGTCGTTCCTGACTGAACACTAATCAGGGTTGAAACTGGCACCAGCAGGCTAGTCAAATGCTAGTAGATTCTAACAGACTAGTAAGACTTTCCTTTAACTAGCCCTAACTTTTTTTTTTTTAACCAATTATTTTACCAGGTGAGACACACTAAGCTGAAAGCTTGTTTGCAGGTGCAACCTGGGAGCACAAGGAAGTTAAGTGACTTGCTCAGGGTCACACAGTATGCAAGTGGGGGCTGTGGGATTCAAACCCAGGTCTCCAGATTTGCAGCTCAGAGCCTTAAACCACTGCGCCATACTGCCTCCTCTTGTCCTGGACAAGTTCATGTTGCAGTAATTACATCAGCTGGGCTACTGAAAATGTCTATGAGGCTAGCTGATTTTCCCAGTCACTTGCCCTACTGGCTAATAGATGCAGGACTAAATTTAGACACCAGCTAATACCATTTATTCCATTCATGTGTTTGTAGAGGCTAGAGGTTAGAGTAATGAGGTGTGAATGAGCTTGGTGCATTCAGCAGACCTGGATTTGATTGCCATAACTTTGACTAGCATATTGTGTGACTGAACAAGTCACCCTGACTTAACCTCTCCAGTGCTCCTGAATCACCCCGTAAAACAGACACTTGTGCCTAGTGGGCCTTGCCCAGTTACCAAAGAAGTAAATAAAATGCTCATTACTCCCAGTTGTCAGCATGTGTCCATGATTTTGCCATAAAAATTGTTAGAAGCTGAGCCACTAGCCAGCAGAGCTAGTGACTGGGGAAAGCAACTAGCTCCAGACTTTTCCACTGGCCCAGCTGATGTACTTATTGAAATGTTAACTTCTCTTTACAAGCCTGCAGGGCTAGTTAAAGGAAAATCTTATTATTCTGAATCCAATACAAAATATCCACTACCGGCAGCATTTGCCATGCAATAACTTCTAGGTCAAAATACAAACAGATCTCAGTTCGGTACAAGACATTCACAGGCAGCAAAATAAACTGTTCAAGAAGGGAAGACAGATGGGTCAGAAGGGTAGTTAACAAACACAGCATAGGCATAACAGCTTTTATGTAATCTAGCTTCCCTGCTTACATTACCCTCCCTATAAAAACACGCTGGGCCCAATTCCTAGACATTTACGCATGTCACAAGGTGACTTGCACCAAACCCAATGGCGCAAGTCACACCTTGTGCCATGCGTTAAGCTGGTTGGGATTCCAAGAGGTGGCCTGAGTCATGGCACAGGCGGCCTACACCTAAGGTGACATCCGCTGGCCGCAGTCCCTATGGCACAGAGGAAGAGGGGTTACGGCAGCAACTGCACCCTATTCTGAGAGGGCAGCTACCATAACCCAGTTACACAATTCCAAGAGCTATTGTAGCACTGTGGGGTTAGACCAGCTGTTAGCTGGTGTAAGGGACTTCTGTCCTGGCAAAACAGTGGTTGCCCCCTGCAGTGCCGCAACCCACACACAGCTATGCTCCATGGACCCACCACCCCAATACAGAGCAACCCCCCCCCCAATACCGGGGTGCCACCTGCCAGCACTCAGGTCCACATTTTGCCAGTGCCACCCCTTGTGCCTGTGCCACACTGTCAGATTCTGCTGATCTACACAGGGGCTTGCAGGCTTGTTCCGGGGCTGGGAGACTCCGGGGCTGCACCCTGCTGTCGGTGACATGCGGCACCCAGGTCCATTGCGTCCTTTCTGTGATGCAACCCTGCCACAGGTTGCAGGGCATAAGTGCCGGGGACCCTGCATGTTCTGGAATAGGATGCAGGGTCCCTGGCATAGCAGCAAGTGTCGCAACTCGCATATGCCTGTGAGTTGCGACATTCTTCTTGGAATCAGGGCCCACAGTTTCATATATAACTGTCTTAGTCTAGTTCCTTCTTAACATTGTTAATCATCAATTCTTCAGAACACAGTCAGGTTGTGATCCAACCAACCAACCAAACTCCAAAATAGTAAAATCAAATGTTGTTAGATACTCCAAACATGTCCCAAACAAATACCTCTACCCAATCTCTCTAAATGTCTATGACTTAAGACAACTTACACTTTCCCTGTGTCCAGAGTCCGACCCGAACACTCGAACAGCACATAGTCTAGAGGCCTAATTTTTCATTCTCCAGCTTAAGCACTAAATAATGTACTTGAAACTTAACTATTCTTGCTAATCAATCACCAAAACCACTACTAGTTAATATTTCTATCAATTCAGCAAGGTGCCATCCCTTTGATGCAAATGTTAAATTAATAAATAAAATGCTTATGAATTTCATTCTTAATTTTTAAAATATGGGTCATAACTAATAAGAGCATGGTCAACTCAACATTAAAGATCAGTTAATTTGTCCCACTAATTTTTATTGGCATCAACCAGTACAATATCTGAAATTATGTAATGTGTATGAACCCATCATCTTCATTTTCCTTTGTGTCTTTTTCAGACACACACCCCATCCTGTTAATTTAAATTGTCACATATTCACTCATTTTATATCAATGTCCCCTCAGTTTCACTCTCTGCATATGCTGTATATCTTTCCACCCTTTCTATATACAGAGGTGTTACCTTAAGGAACATTATTACCCTTTGTGATACAGTAAGTTAAGTACATCCCATCCCATCCACAGTATAGCAAGCCCCCTCCTGTATATGCTATTTTTTGGGGCTTGGCCTGAGTCGTCTTCTTTTTCTATATACTATTGGAACCAGCTGGACTGGAGAGAGGTAATCCTTGCCTTGGATTCAGAATTTGTACTTGGCCCAGCCCTTCTCTTTTCAAGAAGAGCCAAAGCCGAGTGCCATTTTTTTAAATGCACAGCCACACTTACTCAACCACTGACTGCCCCCCCCCCACCACCACCATAGCAGGCCAGGTTAAAAACTGCACAGAAACAGACAGTCACGGTACTTACTGACCGAATCCTTAAATAGTTACAGGGCACATAGAGTCTACTCCAGACTGCCTAGTAGTGCTACCAGTACTGTAGTCCAGTCCAGGAACTTCACCAGTTAGCCTGCTGCCGCGAGTCAGCCAGTGCCAACCAAGGCAAGTAAGATCGATTCCCCCAGCCATGATCCATCCCCGTCCCCCCCTTCACAGGCTAAGGCTTGTACAGGACAGCTGAGCTCACCATGTTGCTCCACTGTTCCCCCAGGCCAGGCTCCAACACAACACAACACCCACCGGCAGGCTCAGCCACCAGTCTACAATGTCAACCCTCACCCTGGCCCATTTCCAACCCAGAATCCAATACCTATAACCTGAGTTGTGCTATAGATGCTGTGCCTGCCCTGTATTTTTGTTTTCAGAGAAGTTTGGCCTTGCAAATTAAACAAAGCTCTAGCTCTCTCCTCCTCAGAGACAAGAAGTCAGTCAGTTCACCAGTATAGTCCAGGAGGACCAAAGTTGAGTGCCTTGTATCCCGGTCTCCACTCCAACTCCACACCAGGCCAGGTCTCTGTCTTGGCCCCAGCAGGCCTCGCCGTGCTGGCTGACCCTCTTGAGTCTCTCTTGCACACTGCACACTGCTACAAATCTACTCTCTGCCGCAGACTTCACCACCAGCTTCGGTTGGTGACTCATCACAGTGAGGACAGGATAGCCACAGGTCATCGACTCGTCAGTTCTCTGCCACCAGCAGTGCCATGCCAACTCTCTCCCTCACCATCTGGCCTGAACGCCGATAACTGAGGCAGCCAGTCACACACGTGACTGCACCCGACTGCTCCTGCACACACAACATGCTGCTAGCTACTTGCTGAGACTCTCTCCAGTCTCTCTACTAATGCTGCTCCTCACTTGACTGCTAGCCTAACTGTCTCCTTGAGCATGGTTCTGCACTGCCACATGCGCTGTCCATTTGCTGCTATGGAGGACACAAAAATGGCAGATCAAGGCACCAAACAGCAGACACCCTATAGGCCGAGGGCCCGGCGTGCATGCCTACTTCACACCAGGCTGCGTGACTGGACTGGACCACCTCCCCGTCACCCATCCACCAATGGGCAATCATCACTACAACATGTAACTGTTAGCTGTTACATATTTAAATAATGTGAGTGAGTGAGTGAGTGAGTGAGTGAGTGAGTGAGTGATGAGACCTGCCTCGACTCCACACACCCCACTCCGGCGCTGCCAGAAGAAAAAACAAAAAAGAAGTCTGGGTCAGGCCCCAAATTTAATTTCCCCGGGGGGCTTCAGCCCCTCAGCACCCCCCTTCCAGAATCAACGCCTATGACCATGGAAACCCAGAGACTGAAATGCAGCCTTGCATGTGTATGATTGCTCATAGACAATCTTTTATAGTGTATGGGCAACCATTACTTCATGCCTGTGCCCAGCACATATAAAAAAAGATCCCCCCCATGCTCTGCTAGTTCCTTTACCTTTGTGGGGCTTGGAATAGGATTACCACTGTGACACTTGGCCAGCTGGTTATGATTGTTCTATGATTTTTGTAAAATAGAATGTGGTATGTGGCCTGTCTCACAGGAGACATCCTGTGCCCCTGGGATGCCCCCCCCAGGTTTCATTAAAATAACAGGATATATGTTAACCTGAAACCAGGAGATAATTAAAGACTAGAGAGACATAATTAAGGGTCTCCTGTTTATCTGACTTAATTGTAGCTGACCTGCTGCCAGGATAAAGATCATAAATGTTTATGATGTTTAGAGGAAGAAAACCTGTTATATCACTATGGTGCTAAGTCATAAAAATCCTCAGATGTGCCATGGGGTGAGGAAATGCTCGAGATCAAAGAGGGAATTTAAACACTGTCATAATTTGGGAAAATTAGGTTTTTGCTGAAGTCACAGTATTTAATATACCTCTTGATAAGACATCCTGTTGTATATATTTTTTTGCATTCTGAGAGGAGGAGGAGCTAGATGACCTCATGGAAGGGGTTGAAACAACGCATTTTAAAATTGTATTCTGGCGTTTCATCACAGACACATTCCTGTTTGGACTTTCTTGAAACAGCAGCTACCTAAAGTACTGTAAGAAGGTATACATTAGATAGAAAAATCTAACTGTATGTTGGTAAGAAATTGCACTTTAAACCTTGTTCTTTGAAGTGATTGTATGCTTTATGATATATTGTTCTGTATTTATATTTTACATATTTTTATCCATTTTCTTAGTAAACCTCTTATTTTAAAAGAGACTACCTGGTATGTCTTTGACATTCTTTCTTTTACAAGTGAAGTACAGAGGGTTAAAGCTGACACTGTTCATAAGCTTCCTGGTAATACCAAACTGGGAAAAGGTAAGAATTTTCCTAAGGTCTTTTAATTTTTTTTTGGCAGGACCACCGTCTGCCCTCAGCCCTGGTCATGACTCTGGAGACCTCCACCACCGTCCATCGTTGCCAGGGTCCCACAGTCACCCCTGGCTTACCCCCCAGAGGGCAGGGCCGTGGCCACCACTTCTGGTAGCCACGGGCTAGTGTCTGGTTGGGGATCCGCAACGACGGTGGCGAATTGAGGTCCTCCGGGGAAGGCTTCATCTCGACGGTGGTCCTTGCCCACCTCCTTTTCTCCCCATTTTCATTGGGAGGCGGACGCAATGACGCCTACGCCCACCCCGCCTCCCGAGCTGTATGCATCGCCGCCAAGCCCCTGCCCTCCGCCAGGGGTCTGCAGGTGCAGACTGCTACCTCGCCTCCCCGAGAAGGAGAGCAGTCCATAGGACGCACTATCCTTTTCCCCCCGGCCAGCCCTCCTGACGATCCCCTAAGGTATTTTATAGAGTTTTTAGGGTTCATTTTTTTTTATATCTGGTTAGGTGCCCATAGGCGAAAGATATCTGGCATTTCCCCAAAGAGCTGAATTATCTGAGCCTGTACATTTGGGTACGCTAGCATAAGGTTCACAGTTTGAATACCTCCAGAACTTGAGACCAAAGATGATTCGGACCCACAAAACAGACAGGAGGGTTACCCAGTTCTGTTACGCTGTTCACAATACTGCACTCAGAGGTTGGCACTGTGGGAGCAGAGGGCCTGACCTGCTGAGTGGGGTTGTGATAACCACCTGTCCTGATTTTCAGGACAGTCCTGATTTGGGCAGCTGTGTCCTGCAAAAAAAATATGAAAAATACTACATGTCCCAATTTTACAGTAGGAAAAATATTTTCTAACTTTCCACTAAATGTTGCAGAAAACTATAATACCTTAACTAAAATACCTTAAAATGATAAGAAACAATAGAAGCAACTAAGAAACTGAAATACTCAGCCTTAATTCTGGTTATATAGAGAAAACAAGTCTGTTGCATTGGTCGAGGTTAGGTACTGTCCTTCGAAAAATCATGTTTCAGTAAGAAATGTCCCACTTCAGGCATCCTAAAAGGTGGTAACCCTAGCTTGGAACCACAAATACACAGAAATGTGATGGCAGAGAAAGGCACCACGGCCCATCTAGTCTGCCCAACACCCTACCTCCCCCCTTCTCTGTAGTGATTCTTTCGATTGCCAGGGTTCAGCTCTCCCACCATCACAGCCGCTTCATCAGGTGCTGTGGTTTGAAAAAAGGCAGCGGGAAAAGATGTTCCGTGTTGTTGTGCTGCAATAGCTATGTAGCTAGTGCAGCACAACAGCAAAATGACGTAGCTACTGCAGCACAACAGTGTTGTTATAAGGATGGATTTCTGCCTAGAACAATGTTCCGCCATACACTATAACATGTATTAAATCAACAAGAAGAGAAGTTATATCTGGTTCAGAAAAAGCTGATGTTTTAATGACATTATAATGAAGGTGCATGCATTAAAGGGACATTGTCAGCTCTGTAGTTGTATTTTTAGCTGCCAGCTAGAAGCGTCTTGCAGCATGAATGAGTTTACATTTATTTTGGTCCTTATTAAACCAGACCTCTGTCCAAAAGACTGAACAATTCAGAACAAGACTAAACCCCTGTGTAAGAAAACTGAGCACTAGAAGTGGGAAAATCTAACTTTGAAATACAGAGCTGAGAATGTGCATTAGCGGTCACACTATGCGCATGCTCGGGGATCTCAGCTCCATTTTTCAAAGTCAGATTTTCCCACTTCTAGTGCTTGATTTTCTTACACAGTGGCATAGTGTTGTTCTGAATTGTAAACACTTGTAAACAGAGGCTTGGTTTAATAAGGACCAAAGTAAATGTGAACTCATTCGTGCATGAGTTTTGTAATAATCATGACACCGTTTCATAGTCGCATTCACTGCAACAAGATGCTTCCGGCTAGTGGCTCAAGTTAGGTGGACCACTCATCTTGCAGATTTAAATTTTACCACATATTGGAGCTATCTAATCAGTTCATTTGCTCTTTCTAATAATACAGGCACACTGATCACACAAGACCTAAAAATACAACTGAAGAGCTGATAGTGCTCCTTTAAAAGCTGCAGGAAGGAGTATAAGGGGAAAAATATGCAGGTTAACTTCATGAAGAAAAACAGTCAGCAAAAGCAGACTTGAGAGACTATTTTTCTATTTTGTGGGGAGGTAACCCATATTTGTACCCAAGTAATGGCAAGTTAGGCTTGATGAAAACAAGCCATTGGACATGTTCAGGGTCCAGTGTTGAATGATGAGGCTCAATAACATTATCAGCTGTGCTAAGCATCCTCTCGGATGGCACATTCATAGGGGAGCAGCTAATGTATCTCATAGCCAGTTGCACCAAGTGAGGGGATGAATGCATCTTCTGTGCCCAGTAGTCTAATGGATCAACCTGAATTGGCTCAAGAGACTGCACAAAATAACCATTCAAGATATTTTTCACAGAAAAAGGCTGTGATTGTGTCCTCTTCTGTTGCTCTTGATGTAAGGACATGCTGAGTAGTGCCCACTCACTCCCATCAGTGCTACTTTCGGTAACAGGTATTCCTTCCCAATTGACACCAGTGGAACCAGAAATGCAAGATGGAATTCTCTGTGTCTCATGACCTCCTGCACCAGTCACCACAAGAAACCAGTCAGCTCATCACACAGCTCTTGTTGAAAATTAATCACTCTGTGGTTATACATAGCCATGTGAAGTATCTTACATTTGAAACAGGGTTCCAGCAAGGTTGCATCAATGTGGCTGTGACTATCTAGCACTTTCACAAACCTTGCATCCACTTCAGCTTGCAGCTGCTCAACCAGCACCATTGCCCCATCTGGAATCTCCCTGTTTTCCTGTATATATCTCTTCATGGATGCTTTCAGTACTTGTACTACTGGGATCACCTGGCTCAGAGTGGTAGTGGGTGCACTTAGATCATGGGTGCTCCTCTCAAATGGCCCAAGTACTCCCTGGTAGTGGGTGCACTTAGATCATGGGTGCTCCTCTCAAATGGCCCAAGTACACACACAATGGCCTTAACCAGTGATCACTCATAATGGATTAGGACTCTCCAATGTCACACTCCATTGCCATGTCATGAAGTGTGCACTTCTGTTCTAGCAGGCTAGACAGTATCAGGTATGATGAATTCTATCGGGTACTAACATCCTGTGTTAGGCAATGTTGAGAAAGCATTGTTGCACTTCTCTTAGTTGACTTTACAGAGTGATGAAAATGAGCACAGGTGGAGCAGGCTGTGGAGACAGTTTTGCTAGCATCAGTACTGTGACATAGCGCAGATCTGGCCACTGGATTCAAGGCATGGGCAAAACAGCAAATGCCAACAAAATTTCCATCAGCAACTGCTTTCACCATATTTTTCCCATTATCCATAACAAAAAAAAATGTAGATTGCTACCAACTGTCCATGACTGCAGCATGTCTTGAATGAATGCCAAAATGTTTGGTGATGTGTTGTCTTTCTCCATTAGCCCAACATTTAGAAGAACATTTAGCAGACCTGGAGTGACTGGCAGGTTGTGGAGGGATAAAAGGAGAGCCAGTGACACAGGGAGAGTAGGAGCAATCCACAACAGGATGCAGTCAAGATGAGCTATGCAAACATGAAGTTTGCTCCAGATGTCTGAGGTGCAGTGAAAAGCTCCACCCACAGCCTCAGAAAGTAGTGTAGCAGTTGTCATTCTCTTACCCTCATATATGTTTGGTACCACAGTGTATGAAAATGTGGAACGTGATGGGAGCTGGTACCATGGCTGCAAGTGCTGCAGAAGTCTATGAAAGCCTGTGTCTTCCACAAGTGAAAAAAAGGGTTCCTAAACCTCTATCTGTGTCGACCCTGGATCTTCTCATTTCGCAGGAGACTGGTCAGCAGGATGGTTGTGTTTCTAAAAGTTCTCCCAGCGGAGCTGTCCCTGTGGTTTCTGGTTTTGGTTCTCCATTGGCAGTTGAGCCAATCTCTTTCTCTTCTACAGATCTCCTTCACCCAGTGATGGTGCAATGGGAGTTGCAGTTGCAGGATTCATTGGATACAGACAATGATAAGGTACAACCTATGGTGGTGGATGATGAGAAGAAGCGTAAAAGAACAGAGCAATGCCCTACTGTTATGCCTTTAAAAAAAAGCTTACCTCATGATCTGTACCATAATGTTTCCACCTTGCCTTCTGGTTCTACAGATTTGTCTCAAGATTCTGTTCTGGTACCTTTTTCTGCGACTGCTTCTGAGTGGAGTCCTGAACAGTATCTGGCTAAAGCGGGCTGGTTGTTTCAAGATGGTATTTTGGTTCCAGACGCAAATATTCCTCTGCCTGGGGTTTCTGACAAAGAACAAAAGTCCTTAGCTCTGCATCGTGAACAAACTGTTTTTTCTATAGGTGCAGATGGACTGCAATCTTCTACTCTGCCTGAGCTGGTGGTTCCCCAGGGTGAGGCATGCCCTGTTACTCTTCCTGTGTTAGATGCTGTGAGTGTGCCTGCTGGTCAGTCAGAGTCTGGAACACCTCCAATTGCTTCTGCTCTTGGTTCAGATCTTGTTTCACCCTTGCGCCACTCTTCTCCTGATTCTAAGGGTCTGCGCTCAGGTATGTCTGCTCCTTCACTTCCAGAGTTATTACCTACTTCACTGACTAAACCTGTTGCTGCTCCTGGTAAATCTGGGCCTCAGACCAAGCCTACTAGCTATGCTGGTTTGTTTCGCAAACTGGTGGAGGCAGCTCGATGTTGTTTTGTGGTGAGACTCTATTATAGGGGTGGTTTGGACTTGCGCCCGGACCAGGATTATGTGGGGAAGCACCTGATTATTGAATCACTTCATTTCATCTCAGCCGAAGTATATGCGTTCATCCATGCCTTGGGTGATCATAACTTTGACATTAGTTTTTGTTCTGCCAGTTTGTTAGACAAGTTTTGGGCTGCTTATTATGAAGTAAAGAATACTCCCCTTTGGAAAGCCTTCACTGCTATTCCTATTACTAGACCCACCACTAAGGTGATTACTGTTCTATTTAGGAATGAGAGGTTAATGTGTTGGATATTGTGTACTGGCTGGAAAAGCGTTGTACTGTCAATGATGTCCATCGTGCCCTCATTGATGATAATGGCTTCTGGACGGGGGGCTGGAAGTTTTCGGTCTAGCTTGCCTTAACAGAAGATGGGATTCAACATTTGCCCAATTGTTTTTATTTGGGCAGGGATAGGGGTATTTTGCTTCATCCCTGCCAGCCTCGATCTTGCTATCAATGTGGCTCTACTTCCCATCTCAGTTCTGACTGTGACCAGCTGAAATGTTACTTGTGAGGTTCCTCCTTCCTGTAATCTTTGTGATGGGGAAGACCATGTTTTTTTGTCTTGCCCTTGGGTGGCATATAACTCTGCTGATTATATGGAGCACGATTTTTATGTGAATACTGCCACTAAAGAACATGCTGCTGCGCACCGTTCTCCACCTTTGATCTCAGCTTCCTCGGGTAGGTCTGATATGATCATGCTAGCTCCTCCTATCCCTGCTGCTTGCTTACCTATTTCTGTATCCTCTGTTGCTGCACCTCTCCTGCCCCCTCCTCCAGTTCCGCTTGTAGTAGATGTGGTAGAGGCACTGGAACCTCTTCCCCTGGAGCCTGTGGCTTTCCAGGCTGTTCAAGCTAAGAGATCCTCGAAGAGATTGCAGTTGAAGGCTCAGTTTACCTAGCCCTATGCCCACGTCCAATCAATACAACCCTCTACAGATGTGGGGTGACATTAAGGATAGTGAGGATTTGGAAGTCTCTGTTAGCCCCTCTCAATCTGATAATCCCTTGAATGATTTGCCTCCTGCTGCGGCGGATGTTCCATCTACTGTAAAGAAGAGGTCCACTAGGGCTTCTAAGAAAAAACTTAATTGATGTCTAGTGGATTGTTTGTTTTCTATCCCTTTTTGATTATGTTGTCCTTTTTACCCATTTCTGTTGCCTGTTTGAATGTGAATAGCATAAAATCTGATTTCAAACGTAAAGCCTCTTATGCAGCCTTACAACTGACTCTGTATGATATTTATTTTTTACAGGACACTAGACTTTCTTCTACCTCGGAGTTTTGTAAAGCTACTATAGAATGGGTTTTGGGGACTTCCCTGTGGTCTGCTGGGTAGGATACTTGTTCAGGTCTGGGGTTTTGTTTTTCGAGTACTGATTTGAAGGTCCAAAAACGGATGGATATTGAACCGGGGTGGGCTTTTTTATTGGATATTGTTTTACAAGTTTTTTTTGTCATCTAATTAATGTTTATGCCCCTCAACAAAAGGCACATCGTGTGGCCCTTTTTCATAAAATTAAACCTTTTTTGTTTACTAACCGTCCCCTAATTTGGGGAAGTGATTTTAACACCTCTCTGAGGAGGGATGGTACTCGGAAAGTCTACTGTGATTCTCAAGCTTTAAGTGCAATTTTACAGTTGCCTGCTTTACGAGACACTTTTGACCTACATCCAGTGTCTACTTTTTATAAGGGGCTCCTTCATTACTGGATTGATTATTTTTTTGTGTCTCCAAATTTGCCCATTTCTGTTGCTGAAGTGCTGCCTTTTGCAACGTCTGACCATTGTTTACTTTGACTTCAGATTTCTCCTCACCCTTCATCTCTAACTGGGCCAGGGTTGTGGCATTTAAATGCTAGTTTGTTGGATAGTCCTGAGGTTTTTTCTTTATTTTCGGTGGTTTTGGAGGATAGGGACTCCGTATTGCTTTTGTATGATTCCCCCATTACCTGGTGGGAAGATACTAAATGTTGTTTAAGAGATTTTTTTAAGCAACAGTCTAGAGCACTGGCACTTTCTAAACATTAGGAATGTCTGCATGTGAGACAGGAACTTTTTGCTTTATTCTCTCTTCAGCCGTCTGGTCATGCCATTGATCAGAGCAAGCTTGAAGATTTGAAAAGAGGTAGTCGTAATTGCAATATAATCGACAGCTTACTTTAGAAAAAGAACAGAGTTTTGGTACGCAGGATACTAAGGCTCGAACTAACCCGTTTGAGGCTTGTCAGACTCATACAAAACTTAAATATTTGGGGGCATTACATGATGTGGATGGGGAGCTGGTGTTGGGGTTACATATTTTGGGTGCTTTGGACAGTCATCTTACACTTAAATTTGGCATTCCTTTTCTCTTCCATATGGTATGTCGACTATTTTGCAAGCTACGAAACCTCTGAAATTGACTTGTGTTCAGAAGGCTGCTTTGAGTGCTGCTTTTACATCTGCTGAGCTTGATATAGTTGTTCAGGGCCTAAAGAGTGGTTCTGCACAAGGCTCTGATGGTCTACCTGCCGAAGTTTATAAGGTCATGTGGAAGTTTATTCCTGGTATACTCTTGCACGTGTTTAATGCATTTCTTTTAGAAGATAGGATTGCTACTAATATGTATGAAGGTTTGATCATTTTTTTATTTAAAAAAGGGGATAGAATGATTTTTGACAACTGGAGACCAATCACTCTTTTGAATACAGATTTTAAGATGTTTGCCAAACTTTTATGTCATAGGATTTGGGGTGTTTTGCCTGATTTGATTCATAGCTCTCAATTTTGTTCAGTGCCCCGTCGTTCTATCTAGGATGTGTTGATATTGTTGAGGGAGTTTTTTTGGGAGGGAGGGGGTATTGCGCAAGGTGGATATTTGCTTAGTATTGATCAAGCTAAAGCCTTTGATCAGATTTCCCAAGATTTTATTTGGCACCTTTTATTTATGTATGATTTTCCAAATAAATTTAGAAATTGGATACAGATATGTTACTCATTGGCATATGTCCTGCCTTATGTGAATGGGAGGGTTGGGACAGATGTTATATAAGGAGGGGGGGTTAGACAGGGCTGTCCCCTTAGCCCAATTTTATTTGTTTTGGCTTTGGATCCTATTCTATGAATACTGAATAGATCACCTTCGCTGCGTGGTATAGCTGGTCCAGATTTGAGGGAGGTTTGAACGATCGCTTATGCTGACGATTTATGTCTTGTATTTCCTACTGTGTTTATGCAAAAAAAATGTTGTAGGTGCCGTATTGGTCCTTTTAAAAACAGATCCAGAAACAAATGATTTGATACCTTTTATTGGACCAACATGGATGTTACAGAAAAAAATCTACTGTGTAATCTACTGTGTTTATGGGAATTTTATTTCTTCGAGTGTTGCTTTCTCTTCTTTCTGTTATGGGTTCTAGTATCAATAAGGATAAGAACCCATAAGAATAAGGATAAGAGTTTTGTTTAAATCTTACAGGTTTTTCAATGATGGATGATCACATCGGAGGTATTGTCATTTCTGATTCTCCATGGCAGATTTTAATTATTTATTTTGGCTGTAATGATGTGGCAGTGTATAATTGGGAACTCTGTTTGAATCGAGGGAGGGCTGTAGTTAGTAAATGGGCGGTTTGGAAGATGGGGAAGAAGAAACGGGTCTACCTTATTTAAACCTTTTTGTTACCCATGTTTCTTTTCATCAGTCATATTTACCCACTCCCTAAATCTTTCGAAACTGCTTTAATGGCTTGTTTTTTTCACTGGTGTATGGGGCAGTAGACTGAATCATGTGAAAGGGAATGTTTTATATCTAGATGTTAAGCTTGAGGGTCTTAGGATGATTAATCCTGTTTTGTTCTTTTTTTTATTTTTCTTTAAATAAATTTAAAGCCTCTCCTCTTAAACCATGATAAACTATGGGAACCTTGGCTTAAAACTGGCTTGGGGGATAGTTTGCTTGAATGGCATCAGTCTTCTTTTAGTCATAAAAATAAACAGAAGTATACTTTGTCTAGTGATTGGGGTGTCATTTTTGATTATATTCGTAAATGGAAAATTGAAATATCTGATGTTGTTCACCTACCCTGGAAGTCTTTCGATGCTACTTTGCTTTTGTCTAATTTTCAGGCCGATCCATTTCTAGCTTTCACTGATCAGGACCAGAGGGTTATAGATCTTAGATTGTCTGATCACCGCATACTGCAATCCATGTGGTATTTGGTGTGGTTAGGGGTACATGGTCAGATCGGAATGAGGGGGAATCAAACACAAAACTCTAGCTGACAGGTATTGCCTCCGTTAGACTTGCCATCAGATTGTAGAGACTCAGGAACAACTGTATTTTAAGTGTCCTTTTGTGAAAGACTTTTAGGATTTATGGTATCAGGGTTGGAAGGGGACTGTTTTTTCTGTTTGGTCAACTCAAAGTTTGTTTTACGGTCTTTATCCTGTACAATGGCACAATTGTCATGCAAGCACCTTGAATGTGTTGGCGGCAACTATTCTATTTTGGGATTTGCAAGTTTGGTGTGGTTTTATTTTTCAACAAAAGCAGACAACTCCAGTAGCCTTATATCAAATTGTGATTTCTTATATATCTCGGAAAAGAGATTCGGAGTTTCTTTCATTAAAGAGGGGTATTTGGGAATGCTATTGACATGCTTTTTGATGCTGTGTTGACCTTATGGACTTCTCTGCTTTATTTTTTTTTTCCTTTTATCTTTTCTTTACATTTATTCTACTAATGTTTTTTTTCTTCTCCATTCCTACAATTCTTTAGGCTGCATTTTTGACGAATTTAGCTAGTATGATGTAATACTGCTTCCTGTTTTTGCATTTCATTTATTTGGGTCTAAAATGCTGACTCTCTGCTTGGTTTACTTTGTCTGTATTTTATATTTTGCTTCTATTGTTTTCTGTGTTGAGCATTACTGTATGACTTAACATGTATTTCTGTTTTTCCTTTTTGTGTTTGTATCTGTTGCATTTTTGATTTGTATATTTTTTTATTTTTTTTATTTTGCCCTTTTTCTGGCAGGACCACCGGCTGCCATCTGCCCTGGTCACAGCCCCCGGAGACCTCTACCGCCATCAATTGCTGCTGAGGACCCTCGGTCACCCCCAGCTTGCCCCCCCAGAGGGTGGGGCCGTGGGCCACCTTCGTGACCCCGGAACTGTGACTGGTTGGGGTCCTGCAGTGGCAGCGGCAATTTGAGGCTCTCCAGGGAAGGCTTCATTGATTGGTGGTCCTGCCTGCCATCTTTTTCCACCTGATTTTTCTCCCTAGAGGAGGCGGGGACGTGCAATGATGCCAGCGTCCGCCCAGCCTCCTCCCCCCACTTTGAGCGCCGGTTGCGTGGAACTCCCGGTCTCCACCAGGGGTCCCCAGTGCACCGAGTGCTGCCCGCGCCCTCCCCCCGGAGTAGGAGAGCTGTCCATCAGATGTCATCCATCCTCTCGTCTGACCTAGCGACCTAGATCCGCTCCTCAACCCGGTCGCCGTGTCAGAAGCTGAAATCCCATCCAAGTGCTGATGGGCCAGCCTTGTATATTTTTTGTTTTGATTACAATAAAAATTCCCCTACTCTTGTGTAAGAGGTGCTGCGGTCCATTCGATGGATGGCAGTACCCAGGATGGAGTCAGAGGAGGAGGATGTGCAGCAGAGGGTAAGGGTGTGGTCCCCAACCCTTGTTTTTAGCACTGAAGGGGATGAAGAAATGGAATTTACCTCACAAGAGGCACTGGATTTTGAAGATTGGAATCAAGAAATGAGCATATACTTACCTCAGCAAGAGGTGAGCAACTCAGATAACCTGATGGCACATGGTGAGGAAAAAGCCAGGGCACCAGCATCTGGAGATCAAACAATAGCCACAAGCAAATCCATGATGGTTGCAGCAGCGAGTGAGGATGTATGTGATCCGAAAGGACAGCAGGAGCAAAGAGTGGTGGTACAGCCAGAGACACAGCCCATTCTGATGGAAGCACAACAAAATACTGCAGCTAACACAGTTGTAGAGCAGGACACAGAAAAGGGAAAATCTTTTTCAGCCCACGAAGCAATTAGTTCCGCATTTTATCTCTCAGTTGCTGAAAGCTCACAAGAGACACAAGACTGGTCTGCAGAAAATTCTTTGATAAATGCCAACTGGATGCAAACTTCAGAAGGGAAGTGGATTCCTTATCCTACTTAGGTATCATTTTCTCAAAAATCAGCAACATCAGAGGGGGCCCCCAGTACAGCAAGAGATAAGGAAACACCCTCGACTAGCAAACAATCAGGAGTAATCCCTAAGCAATCTGTTGGACAGGTATGTGCTGCCACAAGTAATAACTTTACTTCAGATTTCCCTGTGTCTCATACTTCACTCCCCATCTCCAGCCCTGTTTGCCCCTGATAACAATGTCAACTCTGACTGCCACGTGACTCATGTTGTGTGTACCTCAGTTACTGTGCACATTTCTTCCTGTTATGTTGTTATCCACTTTACTATATGCCCTGTTTGCCCCTAATGACAATGTCAACTTTGGCTGCTACTTAACTTACGTTGTGTGTAACTGCATTCATATTGCAAATGTTCTTACCCTATCTGTTATTTGCATCACTGTAAAACTATGTTGTTTTCCCTATTGTATTACTCACACTGTTTACATGTTCCTGTAGTTTTCTATAATCCTGTTCACTTGACGTGGAGCCTTTGTAAATGAGCCCCTGACTCAAAGGTGTTTCATTCCGAGACCAAAATAAATAAAACATTTTAAAAAATTCAAAACATCTGTGGACTGGAGGGTGGAGGTATAAAATTACCCTAAAGCAAGACAATGGGGAATAAAACACCTTCCAAACTGTTTCTTTCTGGGGAGAGACAAAGGAGTGCTATTTTATTCCGGGCAACCCCGTGCCTGCTATAAATGAGGAGATGTGGGACATTTGAATAATATCTGTGAAAAACAAATTGTGAGTTATGTGGAGAGGTGGGGCACATTAGTGCACAATGTGCCCAACCAATGAAGTGCAACCTGTGTGAGGAACAGGGGCACACATTTCGAACATGTGCATGGGCATCACATAATAGCTTGGAGCAAGTTGTTGGAGAACAGCAAGATGTATATGTGGCCCTGGTGCAAAAAGAGCAACTGAGATTCAAAGAAATGGCAGCTCAACCAGGCTCTCAAGTCCCAAATCCCCAGAGGGTGGCAAGAAACAAGTTTAAAAGGGAGGCAAGTGGCATCACCACAAATGCTCCCTGTAGCCCTTGTTCCCCAGAAATTGCACAAAAAAACCTTAAGCACTGCAAACCCAGCAGATGCAGAGAAACAGTCATCTGTGCAAGAATCTTGAGATAAAGAGGGGGAGAATACAAATCCCTCCCCCCCCCACAGAACTTCTGAATGAGGCAGATGAAGAGGCAGGATTGGAAAAAAAATGCCTTCTCCCAACACAACTGTTGACCCCTCCTTTCAGAGGGTGACCAGATCAAAAGCT
Organism: Neoceratodus forsteri; assembly: GCA_016271365.2. NCBI lineage: Eukaryota > Metazoa > Chordata > Ceratodontiformes > Ceratodontidae > Neoceratodus > Neoceratodus forsteri. The sequence continues at coordinate 559,968,084 of CM028129.1, read as the reverse complement.
TTACTAAAACCCCTGACTTTCCAAATGGCTTCGGGGGGGGAGGGGGGTCACAACCCAGAACTCTTATGCAGAGCGAATGGATACAGAGGAAACTGAGACAGGGGGAAGTATCTGATGTCTCTTCCATAGCATCATCCCAGCCTGAGGTGACAAGACAATTGACAGATGGAAATAAACCGAAACCCAGGAAGAGAAAGAAAAAAGATTATATCTACAAAAGTCATTATATAGGAAATCTTGACCTGTGGACTATAACAAAATTATGATGCTGGATTTTGCAATAATAACATCTAAGTGAATACCATAAAATTCAGCACAAAGAGACAAGTGACGTGCTAGTTTAAATAAAGAAAATGGTAACATTGTTTTTATACAAGACACAAGACTGCATACTATCCCAGAGATAGTATAGGCACAAAAGGAGTGGAGATGGGGTCCATCAGTGTGGTCCATAGGGAAAGAATTGTGTCCGGCCCGGTGGCACTGCGGGTTGAGGTGCTGGATGCCACACCTCGCACCATGCCGGTGACCTGTGTACAGGAATGGGCACGGGCTGCCAAGGGTCAGCAGGGGAGGGAAAGGATTGAGCATCCGGAGGACTGCTCTCCTTCGCTGGAGAGGGGGGACGTAAATCACCGGCACCTGGTTGCCCCCTGGCAGAGGCTGGGGAGCAAGGCACCATGAGAGAGCATGGGGGGAGCCAAGTACAGACGCATTGAGGGACATTGAGGGAGCACACATGGAAGCATGTGGGTTCCTCCTCAGCTTGCATCAGTGCATGCACTCGGCTCAGGGAGAATCATGTGAAAAATGCTGGCTCGCATATAAGCCAGTCCTGGTGCCTGTCCCATCTGGCCATGACAGTTCCGCCTATGGCGGCCCCACTCAGGGGACTTCCCTGAGTATGAAGGTGCAGGTCACCGGGAGACAGGCGAGCCCATTCACAGGTCTAGGGGAGCCTGGCCCCAAAAGAAAAAAAAAATAGGGGAAGAATTGTGTACAGGCTTAGGGATTATGTTCACAGGTATTACAGTAGAAGTACTGAAAGTATTAGATGTCTGTCCAGGCAGGGTACTGGTTATGGATGCAATAATGATAGGCACCCCTTACAGACTAAATAATATATATGCACCGCAGGCGAAAGCAGATAGGATGGTTTTGTTGAAGAAAATAGAGCCATTTTTGAATACTTCAAAAACAGTACTATGGGAGTGGATTTTAATTGCGGACTATCTGCTAGGGATTGGGGGGTAGCACATCATTTCACTCCCAAGGTTAGTTCCTATTAACTCGCTCCCGACCGTTAGCCGGTGTCAAATTCGCTCCCGGTGCAACTCGCCCACCTACATTTAGCTCCCGACCAGCAATTGAAATCGGAAACATTAGCGGGGCATTTGATTTAATGGCTCCTTCCTGGAACTCATTCATTTCTTTGATTTCTGTGAATGCCCCCTGGTAAGAGCAACTGTCTTGTTTAATGTCCCCACTACTATGATTGTTACTATTATTTTATTCTGGTCAGTTATTAGAGTTTGCACCTCTGTTCCTGTGCTTACAGATTTTATGGATTGTTTCTGTTACGGTCTAAGTTATGAAGTTACCCAGTGTAAGTTATGAAGTATAGACCCTTAGAGAGAGCACTTCTGTTTCTGTTACGGTCTAAGTTATGAAGTTAAAAGTGCCTTGATGGTTGGATCTGATTCATTCTTTCATTATTATGTTTCATGATGAAAGAGAACTTTACTACTTCTCCACGGTGTTTCGAACCGGGTGTTGTTGCTGCTGTTCAGCATTTACTAGAATAGTCACATTAAGCCATAATGTTTAACTGTATAAAATTCTTGATTTCAAATTATTCTCCAGTACTCTGGATGTTCTAGACATGTTGTTATTTTATTATTTAACACCAAACCAATTGATCTGAAGAATATTGGGTTTAGTTTTTATTTAAACAGTTCCATAGTTTGTTTATTCAGGCTGGATAAGTAAGCAATAAGACACAATGGGGTGTGCATTAGACAGTTCTAATGCATGGCTAGGGGGACATAGTGAGGCACAAGGCCACAGGCCGAGTGCATCCAGTCCCCTAACCGTGCATTAGAACTGTCTAATGCACATCCCCGGAGTGGCTTATTGTGCTTATAAAATGGACCTGTGTATTCTAAATGGGGGTTCTAGTTTTAACTGTGCATTAGATACATCTAATGCACAGCTAACAACCAATCAGATTGCTTGAAATCCTTTGCCGATTTTATAATATTTGTACAATGGCTGGTGACAATGCATTTTTTGTAATAATGTTTTTTGAGACCCTACCTTCAGATCTTAGTGTAGTAATAATACTCCACGGTTACACTTACAGTTATATGTTGGCTAAATAAGAACTGTAAATAAGAGATGCTGGTAGCAGGAGCCAAATGACCGGAAGCGAGAGAGTGAAGAGTGAATTGACAAGGGAGCTAATCATCAGGAGCGTATTTATGTGGTGCAAATTGACGGGAACAAATTGTCATAGACCCAGATTGGGGGAGTAAAACAGGGAAAGTGTACTGCGATACCAATCTACTGAAAGGAATTTTAGGGAGGAATGGCCTAAGAGATGTTTATGATATCTTAGAAACTACCCCTACACACATTTTCTACAAGGGGACATTATCTACAAGAATAGATTTTTCATCACAGTAGTTCCACTTGAGACTTCGGATCATTTGGCAGTGAAAGTTATTTTAGGCGGAGAGCAGTGTTTTAGTGTAGGGAGGGGTTACTGGAAAATTAATACTTCCTTTTTACAAGATAAAGCATATAGATTAGACATATTAGCCTTATTAAAAGCAAGACATGAGGTCAGGTTTATGTATGATAGTCATATAGATTGGTGTGAAGACACAAAAAAAGACATAAAAGACCTACTGATTAGTATGTCTAATAGAGCAGTAAAATCTAAGTGCACCAGAAACTTGAGACTTTGGGCGAAATTTTTTAAATTAGTAACACAGATGAGAGAAACCTGAGTAGATCTAACAGAAAAGATAGCAGAAGTGAAAACAAAAATGTCTGAATGTCAAAAATAGAGTGAATATACCCTAGCAGTACACCAAAAATTCAATACATACTGTATGGTGCAAAAAAACAAGTAAATCCTTATATGGATAGGAAAAATAATAAAATCATGGCTTCACTAAAAGATAAGGATGGAAACTTAGCAACAGACTGGTTTGCAATACAGCAAATAATACAAACACATATTCAAGTAAAATTCCAGGGAGATGGAAGTGCAGAGCGGAAAAATTTCCTGGAAACTTTAGAAACTCCAAGACTAATGGAAGCAGAGCAGAGGGCAATGACTGCGCCATTCACAGGTGAGGAAGTGAGGGAATCAATTAAAAAACTATCCGTGACAACAACACCATGCAGTGATGGAATTTCTAATGAATTCTACAAATAATTTTTAGAGCAATTGGCAACAATACTAACTGAAGTTTTTATAGCCATTCCACAGTTAGGACAAATAGAAAATAGCATGAAAGAAGGTATTATGATATTTCTTTATAAAGCAGGAGACCAGCTAGATATAAAGAATTGGGGGCTGCTTTTTTTTTATTTTAGTCTTTGGTAATCGGGTAAGGCCCACTAGACACAAGTGCCTGTTTTCAGGGGTGACAAGGGTGCACTGGGCGGTTAAGTGACTTGCTTAGAGTCACACAGCATACAAGTGGAGGTTGTGAGAATAAAACTCAGGTCTGGTCTGCTAGATGTACCAAGCTTGTTCACACCTCGTTCCTCTAACCTCTAGGCTATACTGCCAGCCTAGCTTAGCTTGCTTACATCAGAGTATAAGGAACTGGCTAAAAAAATAATAACAGCAAGACTAGCAAAAGTAGCAAAACAATTAATAGCAGAAACTCAAACATGTGCTGTACCCAGCCGAAACATAATGCAAAATCTAATTTTTAATAGAGAAATAGTACAACAGGGTTTGGAGATGAAGTTAGATGAGTACATTTTTACTATAGATCAAGAGACTGTATTTGATGCAATCAAGCATGATTATTTATGGGAAACATTAGAAAAATATGGTATTCCAGAAGAATTTAGGATTTTAGTGAAACTATTGTATCAGGAGGCACAGGTACGGCCTATGGTAAATGGACATTTAGGAATTCCAATATACCTACATAATGTAGTGAGACAGGGCTGTCCCGAGTCCTTTGTTATATGTATTTGGGTTAGACCCTGTGCTGAGGCACTTACAGGCAGATGAGAGAGTTGTCCCAGTTAGGAATGCATCAGGACGTACCTGCAATAAGATAGTGTACGCAGATGACTGTGTAGTAACAGTAGCAGATTTAGAATCAGGGGAAAGGGCTCTACAAGTCTTTACAGAAACACAAAATGTAATAGGAATTAAGATAAACACAGGAAAAAGCAAAGTCTTAGCAATAGGAAATGCCCCAGAAGATGAATAATTGTCTTTACCGATAACGAAGGAAAAAGTCAAAATATAAGGAGTATATTATGGAATAAAGGAAGCAAAACAGCATACAAACATATGAAATTGCCAGCAGAAACAGGCCTCATGGTCTATCAAGTCTGCTTGAGTGTGCCGCTAGTCCCTCAACTTGCAGCTGCCCCTCCGGCCCCCCCTTCCCAGTATCCATTACCCTTACCCTGTCCCAACCCCCCTCTTGAAACTGCCTACCTTCTCACAGGATAGTATCTCATCTGGTAAGGTGTTCCATTTGTCCACCACTCTTTCTGTGAAAAAATGTCTCCTCATCTCCCTCTTGAATCTTCTCCCCTCCAACTTCAGTCCATAATTGGGAATCAGTATATGCAGAGGCACATATAAAAGTACAAAGCTAGAAGTCATGGACGATAACTAGGGAAAAATGAGTCGTTTTATTACAGGCATATATAGCCCCTCTGTTCTTGTATATTTCGCATGTTTTCCCCTTGGCGTATGGGATGCACACTAAAGTCATAAAAAGAAGTCATACATATAAGCCATGGAAAAAGGGTGGGCTAGATATGATACAGCCCTTAGTATACTTTTTTGGGGAACTTTTTCTATACAAATATTAGACCATTGGTGATGGGGAAGAGGGGGTAGGAATTAAGATGATGCAGAGTTGGGAACAGACTTTCTTCACAGTCTGGGGAAAGGGTAAATGGCATGTGACAGATAAAATACTACCAAAGTGCATGCAGACATGTCTTAAATACATTAGGATGTGGAAAATGGAATTAAGCTGGTCCATGGGGTAAATAGGAAACCGTTTTATAACACCATAGTAGAAAAATGCTACAATGAAAAACCAATGTTCAAAGTTAGCCCAACAATAATAGATTGTGCACTTTTACGTGAATGTATGATAGAAGAAATTATCCCCCTGAAAATGAAGGATACGATGTGGATATGGGGATATGATAAGCTACTGTAAATGTAAGGGGGAATCATAAGCACAAAACTCAGGAGGAGAGAGTATGTTTGGAAAAAGGGTGTTGGGACCAAATTGAAACCATTTATTTTTTGAGTGTCAGTATACACAAGCATTATGGACTTTGATTCCTTATGGAATACAGACTGTTTTAAGACAAATAGTTATGAGATACTAGCATATGGACAATTGAAAGGAAAATGGCTGAGCTGGAACAAAAGCACAGTATTTGTTATATTAGCATGCCTAAAGTGGGTTATATGGCAAACCCGATGCAAAAGATTTCTGCAAGGGGAGGACGTTGCATTGCTGGATATTTTGTTCAAATTGCAAGCTGAATTGGATAGCATTTATACATATGAAAAGACTAATCTGGGAAACAAAATCTGTGATACATTATGGGAAGGGATTGATTCGGTGGGATAACATAGAATGATATGGACTAAATGATAAGGGTTATAGTACCCTTTGGAAGACAAGGACAGGTAAACTTTAAACTGAAAAGAGAAGAAAAAATAAATTGATGTGGAAATTATGCTTTTTTCAGGTTAAAAGGTAGCGGGAGGTGAATGCAGGATTGTCAGGGGAAGGCTAAGGTGTAAGTGGGGGTAGCCTTCCTTTCATTAATATATGAAGCCATTTTGGTATGAGATACTGTATGTGTCTGATTCTAATGTAAATAGTCGGTTTCACTCAGGGAAGGGGGGTCAAATTGTAAGGGAAATCTGTCTTAAGGACTTTCAAGAATTTTTATTCCACGAGATGTACTAAAAATTCAGAATGATGATTTGTTTATTGGAAAGGTTGCTTTCTGTTATTATGTTCAGTATGATATTAATACTGTTTAGCCATATATTTACATACCTTATTGTTTGACCTTTTTTGAGAAATGTAAATAGAATACATCTGTAGTGTGAATTGTTTTTGAAGTTCTAATAAAAATTACCCTTACACTCCAGTAGGGGGAGGTGCCAACTGTCATGGCTGACAGTCCAGAGCAGATGGAGGTTGCTGGTGTGCCTGCAGGAGGGCTTATCTCTCCCCCGCTGGTCCAGCTCAGGTGGTCAGATCGAAAACTTTGTAGCAATGGAGGATCTTGAACAAGAGCAAAGTGAACAAGTCCATGTCTGAACGTACCTGAAGAACTCTTGAAAGGATAAATGGAGGAAGAATGGCTCTGGGCACTACTGCAGAGCAAAAGGCAGTTGGTGCTGTCAATGGTGAATATACCAGCATCTAAAAACCCAGACGAGAATCAACCTGAAATAGCAGTGCCGAAATGTGAGGAGAAAACGCCAGTGGTAGTGAAAGCTACCAAAGGCAAGCCTGGTAGCTTGCAGGAAACAGACAGCAATGACGCAGGAGCATCACAAGTGCCACCACTCCTGGTCTGTCAGCTGCCTTCCAACACAGCATCGGACGATGTGGCTATTACTGGAACTCTAGAGAAACAAACTCCGGATACACAGCCTACCAAAACTACAGATCCTGAAACAACTGTGAGTAAAGTGATTTTTACTGCACCAACTACTAAAGAAAAGAGACCTTTTTAAGAAAAAGATGGGTGGTGGCCCCCCAGAAATCCCAGGGAGGCTCAGAAAAAAAATGCATGGTCACTAGAAAACTCGCTAAAAAGTGCTGGATGGAAGAAAAAAAAGGGGGATGGGCAATGGGTATCTGACCAAGAGCATAGCCCAATACCTGGGTCTCCTCCTTCAATAACAACTGATGAACAGATCAATAAAGCCACAGAAGAGAACCTCCCTCCCCCCCAAACTCTACTGCACAGGCTTTTTCTAATGATTTTGATTTAGACATGAATTCAGAGGATGCTGTTCCTAATTCCCCAAAACAGCCCTCCCAAATTCCTAGTATTGAAGCAGGATTAGGCTCAGAGAGTGAATGAACTAGTGGATAAAGACCCACTTGGGGGAGCAGATGGACAAAGAGGCCCCTAACTGGGCCCCACCCGCCTTGGTGGCTGAACGCACCAGAACTACCTGAGCAAGCTTTCAGAACAAGATCAGTTTACCCCCCACCCCCACCCCCACCCAGTTCCTGCACAATGGAGAAATGCAGTGAGACTTGAGTATTTAGGGGGCTTGGAGACCCCACCAGACAGACTGTATGTAGGCCAAACCCTTATCAAAAACTCACTGAGGTTCTTCTCCAATGAAATATATGCCTTAATACATGCTTCAGGTGATGCACTGCTCGACATCAGCTTTAAAACCCCTCAAGGTCTGGATAGGTTTTGGGCTAAATATGATAACCTGAGATATTGGGAGGCCTTTAAGCCCGTGATTTGATAGGCAGAGCAACAAACATCACTCCCCCATTGAACTTAAAAGAGTCACAACATCCTGGGCTTACCAGGATTCTTTTTCGTTGCAGCCGGAGGCGCTGCTCGTTCACCCTGCTGGATTTCTGCTGAATTTCTTTGTCTCTGCAGCTGCCTCCAGCTGTCCATTTGTTCTTCTATGCTTATTTAGCTCATTTTGCCTCCGCTCTCCCTCAGCTGCTGCTGCTTCGTCACTATTGGATTTATCCTTTGTCCTGCTTGTTCATAGCCATTCGTCTCTCCCTGCCCCTCTCGCTCCTGACTTGTGCTCGCCTTGTTCCTCCTTTCCTCCTTAATTTTGTCTCGCTGCTCCTTGCCTTCACTCCCCCCTCCTTTTCAAAGTACCTCTGTTTGCCGTCCCGCAGCTCTGTCTTTCATTGCTCCTGGTTGCTCGTTCTCCTAGTTGCCTCCATGCCATGCTTAGGAATGCTTCTGGTTTCCTTTCCGCTTTCCTGTGTCCATTCCTTCCTTGTCGGTGCGTACCGTCCCCTTCGCGCCAACTTTCCACAGTGTCTCCTCATTGCCCTCCTGCTGTTTTCTGGCCGGCCGCCATTCAGCATTTTGATGAGCTGAGATGCCTGGGGGAGCCAACTTCGCTCCTTTGTGCTCATTACTTGGGGCTTCTTGTCGGGCTGCCTTTGGCTCTCCGCCTACTGGATTCCCTCCCCTCTCGGCTGCTCCCACGCACTCCGCATTCGATTTTCATTTGTATTCCATGAGGTAGCAAGTGCTCTGCTGTTCGAGTCCCTCCACACTGATGCAGGTAGGGGGTCTTTCATCAGTATTTTTCGCTGCAGCCTGCTACCTCTTGGGGTGCCCTTTGAGGTTTCTGCTGCCTCCTCCAGTTTCTCTGGTTATTCTACTTCGCTGCGCTCTGTGTCTTTGTTGAGTGCACGTTGTGTTTTTTGTTTGTCTGGTTCTTGGTTCTTTTCTGGTGACCGCCCTCACCTCTGGATGCTCTTGGGTCCTCCATGCATGTCATTTGCTTTCTATCTTTCCTTGCAAGGTATTCCTGACCATAGGATCACTGCAAAAAAAAAAAAAAAATTGCTCATCGTGCAAGAACCTCTTGTCTGTATAATAAATGGATTTTCCTCAGCCTGGCTGCCTCTTTTGGGGTTCTACTGCCCCGCTGCCTCATTTCTTATTTTGCTTCCTATTGTCTCGTAGTCATACATTCTGATTTGCTCCTCTCGGGTATTCAATAACTCATCTCGACCTGCTTATTTATTCCTATTGCTCTATCAGTACACTTCTCGTCCCCTTCCACCTTGCTCATCCCAACCATCAAGGATTCACTCCAGTCAAGCCTGCACCTATCCTAACTTTGCCTGACCTCCCTACCATCCTTTGTCCTTTCATCAGCACCTATTCCCTTTCCTTTCTCCTTTCCTTGTCCTTGGCACCATACTGACCTCATTGTTCTCCCATTTCCTTAACTCGCTCAGTGTCCTTCTCCTAGTCTCCTCTGCTACAACCCGAGCATTCCTTTTGAGTATACCTATCCTCGACTCCTCTGCATTTGTACTCCACTATCGTATATCATTCCAGTTGATACCTCACCTCTACCTGTATCAGTCTTCTTGGCTTTTCTTCCTTTTTCGTACAGCGTCCATTTCGTATAATCATCTATTTGTACCTCACTTTCGCTGTTCTTGCCTTCACGGCTTTCCCTCCGTTATCCTGTATCTCCAGGTTCATGACTCTGGTCTTCAATCACTCATCCGTACCTTATGGTTCATCTATTTACATCTCTTCCTCAAGCTTTCCTATCATTGCCTCCGATGCTACCTCAGTGAACCTGCTGCACGCCCGCAGCAATCCTCATCATCGTCGGTCTTCCTCATTCTCAAATTGCATCTGGATACATGCCTCTCCCTGGATACACCCTACCGTGGTGCTCATCATCTTCAGTCTTCTTATCTCTCTTTCTGGTTATCCAGGATTCCCTCCGATCCAGGTCTACATTCGATATTTACCTATTCCAGCCTTCATGGCCTCTCTCCATCACTGCCTGGCCCTACGCTTACCCTCGCCGCTGATGTCCTGCATGGCTCCTGTCTTTGTTCAGTATTCTTTCCTCCATACTATTCCTGCTAGGCCCTCCGGATTCATTCTGCTCATGGCATCCCTCCTCATCGTCCATCGTTCATTTGCTCTGTGACCTGCAGCCCTCCTGCTGCATGTCTCCAGTTCCTAACTCCGGTCCTCATTACCTATTTCTTATCTCATCGAGCCTCCCTTCCTGGTTACAGTCGGTCTTTGGCTGTTAGGGATTTACTCCAGTCATGGTTTCACTCCTTATCATCCAAATTATTTGCATTCCTCAATACTTCACCTCGGCCTGCTCCTCTCTTTCACTCACTCCGTTGGTATGCCTTGGTTGCCTCCCTCTAGCCTGCACTATCAGTCTTAATGCTTCATCTCTGTCTCCATTCATAGCCATACCTTCCTGTCCATTGCCCTTTGCTATGGGCTGGATGGAGGCTCTCCACCTTCATTCCAGTTTCTTTCCCATTCATTTCTGAATCTACCTCATTTCGAGGAGCCTACTTCATCACGTCACTCTATTCATTTCTGGATCTACCTCCTTTCGAGAAGTCTACTTGGTCACATTGCTCTTTCAACCATATCGCCCCTCTAGTTTGCATACCCTCTGGTTCCAGACATGCCTTCATGGCCTCAGAGTATATCTCCTTTCGAGGTGCCTCATTTCTTGCATCACTCTATTGCATCCTATGATCTCTTATCACCCATTCATATGGGTCTACTCCTTCACATCGCGTGTTCATGCCTTCTCAGCCTCAATGTCTCATTCCTCACCTCGCTCAAACAGATGTACCCCTCATTTGGTCTTATGCTACTTGATTCAGGTTTCATGCCACCCCACCTAGCGGTGGCTGTGGTCCCGGCTCCTCCGGCCAGTGCACTGCTCTGCAGCCCCCCCCCCCCCCAGCGCACCAGCTCACCTAGTCTGAACTCAAAAGTTCCGACTCCTTGGGATCTTCCACCACAACGTGCACCTCTGGTCCTTCCAACCACGCAACTTGCCAGCTTTTGGATGCTGTCCCTCTTTCCTTCACTTTGGCTACCTTATCATCCTGCAATGCCAGAGACTGATGCATCCTTCTGTGTTATCCTCCATCCTAGTCTCCCTTGGGAATCCGTCTACTTCTGCGATACAAGTCTATCCCTTCCTAGTTTCCAGTCTCTTACATAGTAGACTGCTGCACATGCTGATTGTTGCTTTCTGCTTCTTAGTGCTTTCTGATATTTCCCCTTGTCCCCCCCCCCCGCTCTGAGGATCTGCCTTATAGTTCTGCTTGCATTCGCCAGCTTCAACAGGTATGTCTGCTTCGCCCTGTCTTTTGTCTTGTAGTATTCTGATCTTTTTGACCATGTTTCTCCTCACCCTTCTCTTTCCTAGGTTTGATACTTGGTGTATCTCCAGTGTTTCGTATGGATCTTGTTCCCCCTGCAGCCAATCGGCTTAGTCATCTCGTGCTTCTCTGATTCCATTGACTCTGAGCTTCATTCTTTCCTCCTCACTTTCCACATTGACTACTCCTGCTTCTTGGTGCCCTCATTCTATTCCCTCTCCTTGGCTCTTTCGACACTCTCTGCCGTCCTGGTTTCTATGCAGTCATGGCTTCTATCTCATCATGTCACGATTGATCTGTTTGTCTGCTCTGCCATTCCTGTCCTCGGGCCTACCTTGGCTGACTACATCCAATATTCCATCGGACCGGGCCTACATACCACCTCATCTGGCTTGTCCTCCTGCCCCCTTGGGGAGCTTTCCTCCTTCACGGAGTCTACTTACTCCTTGTCATCTGTCTTCAATTCTTTCCTCTGAGATCCTTCGTCTTCTTAGCCCCCTCAGATCTATGATACCTGGCCTCGCCCTGCTCATCTAATTCACATCCCTCTCTCAGTATACTTTAGCATAGTTCGCTGCCCCATCTGTGCTATTCCCTTGCTCTGTCTGGCCATTTCTATCATGGTTTACCCACCGCCTACTCTGACTCACCCCATAAAGTTCTCATCCCATACCAGATGGGTCCTATGCTACCCTATTGACCTCCCTATTACCCTTCGTCTTCTCCCACATTGCTTCCAGTACCTACTTTCATGGAATCAATCCCTCCTCGTTCCTCATCTATTCCTGTTACCTTTCTCTGACTATCACTTCTTCTAGTTCTGTCCTTAATAGATTCTTTCTGCTCCTGGCTTCCCTCCTCAGCATTTGTCATCTGCTTTGTCTCCTCGTGATCACTGTCCTGTGCTTCCCTCCTGATTCACATACTCTTTGGTGCTTGTCCCACCTTATTAGCCTTGGTGTGTGCCTCCTTCGGGGAGCAGCATGGTTTGAGTCACTCCATGGCACCTGATACCTTTGTTCGGGTTGTTTTTCCATTCCTTCCCGTCTCTTCTTCCGCTTCCATACCAGCTCTTCCGGATTCCATCTCTTCATGGCCTACTACAGATATTTCTTTTTGGGCATACCTATCAAAACTCCTATTATGCCTATAAACCACGGCCATCATGCCATGTACGTAAAGTTCATAACTCCAGTCATATCTAGTTCATAAATCCAGTCATCATTCACTCAGCATTACCTCGAAGCTTATCTATTTACATTGCCTACTCTAACATTCCTATCATTCAATTCCATACTACCTCATCAAGTACATCAGGGTCTAATTGGTCAGGGTCTAATCGTTTACTTCGTATACTAAAGCATGCCTCTTCAACTACAGTGTCTGCTCACTTGCATCGCATAATCAAGAGCACTGTTCCATCAAGCCAGTCTACAGTATTATTTGTCTCCTCATCGGTACATCTGGACTATCCTCGTGAGCACATCTTGATACCCCTTGCTGCTCTGACTCACACATGGATTTAGTCCCTCCCATCCTTGCTCCCCATTCTACTATCTCTCATTGACTACTCGAGCATGCCCTCCTTGGGTCCAGTAAGGTTTATCTGGTTTCATCATTCCCTCAACCATACCATCATTGATTCTGATGCTTCTCATTGACCACAACAGGATCTAATTGTTCACATCGCGTAATCATGCTTTATCGACCTCTGTGTCTACTTCTGTGCCTCACTCAATTGATCATACCTGTTATCGGATCTTATGCTACCTCATCGATCTGTGATCTCCTGCAGTGATCATCACCATCATTATTCATTGCTGCCTCATGTTCGTATTCAATCTGCGTGCAGTCTCATGTTCCATCTTTGATCTGTGTTCTCTTAGGGATATTCCCTATTCCATCATCATCATCCTCCCTACTCATATTCCTCTAATTACTGAACCCTTTCTTTAAAGATATACATCCTCAAAAATCAAAAGTCTTCAGCCTGGAGGGAAGACGACCTAGGCCTTGGATCCCCAGAGCTTTCCTCCTCAAAGGGGGTTCTTTCCTCTCCTCCATGCCAGTGGTCATAATTTTAGTTAGAGTTAGTGCTTTCTTTTTGTTAGTTATTTAGGTTCTGCTGTTGGATGGAGACAGATGGTGGCCCAGCTTTTCCCTCTCTCCTCAGGAAGTTAGCCGCCCTTCTCACAGAATTCATTCATCATCCTTGCCTCTTCAAAGCTTGACATTTTGGGTATTCTTTTGGAGCTTCTTCCTAACCTACCTTTGGCCAACTCATTAATTCCTGGTACCTGTAGGGGGGAACCCTCCTCTAGGGTTCCTTGTGTTATAACCCTACAGGGTGGTATATCCCATGGATAGAGAGGTGGAAAGCCACAAAGCAAATCAAGTTACACAAGCATCATCTCATATTATATCATTCAGTTGCATAAGCACATCAAATGGGAGGGCTTTAAGCCTGTGATTCGATGGGCAGAGCAAAAAACGTCACTCCCCCATCGAGCATAAAAGAGTCACAACAGCCTGGGCTTACCAGGATTCTTTTTCATTGCCCACCATCCACTCCTCCTCCTCCAGTGGCTCGTCCCTCTTCCCCGTGGGCTTCTTTCTAACCTACCTTTAACCAACTCATTCATTCCCAGCACCTGTAGGGGGGGAACCCTCCTCTAGGGTTCCTTGTGTCATAACCCCACAGGGTGTTATATCCCTTGGATAGAGAGGCAGAAAGCCACAAAGCAAATCAAGTTACACAAGCATCATATCATATTATCTCATTCAGTTGTGTAGGCACATTGAATCTCTATTATGGCTACCTTTCAGAGCAATCCCATCGACAAAACCTGCCTTTAAGACTGTCACAGTCCTCTTTCGAAATGAAGGGGTGGCTGTACACGATGTAAAGCACTGGCTATCACAATGTTGTGACCTGAAGGGCTCCCCACAGCCTATATTTGATGAAGAACATATCTGGATGGGGGATGGCATTTTAAAGTAAAACTTGAAATGTCTGGAGCAGGACCCTAACATCTACCCAGCTGTTTTTTCCTTGGCAAAGACAGAGGGCACTGCTTCAACCCAGGGCAATCAAAAACTTGTTTTAAATGCAGATCCTTCCTACATCTGAACTCAGCATGTGATAGAATAAAATGTAATATACAGTATGTCTAGAATACAAGCATGCTAGCATAGACTGTAATAATGACATGAAATGCAATGTATGTGAGGAAACCAGATATTCATACTGTTCCTGTCCCTGGGCTACACATAACAGGTCTGATCAGCCTGATCAAGAATCTATGATAAACACTGCCCAGAAATTGGATATTGATAAAAGCAGAAAACAGGCTGCACAGGAAGCAAACCTATACCTGCTGGCCCACCAGCTAATGCAGAGGAGCAGGTACCAAAGACATCCTCAGCTACAAATAGTACAAATTCACCTATGCTAGTGGAGCACACTGAACAGTACTTGTGCCAGTACAATTTTCAGAAAATCCCCCAGCTGACATTGTGGAAAAATCTAAAGAACAACAACCAATACCCTCGGCAGCAGTTACCCCTGCTCCGAGTGCTACAACAGCAGAAATGCCACCCCCAGATATGACTTTGATCTGTGAAAAGAGGCCTTTAAAACATGCAAACAAAGTCCAACATTTTCAAAACATTGAGAAACACATCTGAGGTTCCTTTGTTAAATCAATATGAGGTATTGGCTGCAAGTATAAAGGACTCGGACCCCGTGGGGAGAGTCTGAAACTTCCTCAACCATTTCCTCACAACATATGGTGACTTCAGCCTCAGAGGTAGAACACCCAAATCAAGCTACAATTCGAGGAAGACAGAGGAACCTTGGCCCTCGAACAAGATGGAGTGCTAGACAGAGCAAACAAACTTAAAAATCTTAAATGATGGCATCAGCTCTAACCCTTACAGTAGCTACCCTAAATACGAACAGCATGAAAAATGCCAGGAGAAAACTTGTGATACTGTCCCTTTTAAAGGATCTTAATTTTGATGTTTGTCTGGTACAAGATGCCCGCTTCAATACTAGGTCACTTGTAACCATAACTCAAAAATTGTGGTGTTGGGGCCCTCCTTTTTGTCCTTTGGCACAGATACACATGATGGGGTAGGGGTCCTATTTAGAGGTGCAGGGTTTACGGTGTCTAGAGTTCCAGACATTTTCCCTGGGAGGACATTACTTATAGATTTTAGTTGGGGCAACTCAGCATGGAGAGTAATTAATATTACTGCTCCACAAAAAAAGAAAGGGTGGATCTCTTTACAAACATAAAACCTTACCTACATACCTCTAGACACAGACTGTGGGGAGATTTTAATTGCACTTTAACTAAAGCTGACAGAAGGAAAACTATAACCAAAGATTAGTGTGATACCTACTACCTTAAAATCTATCAATACTACAGCAGGGTTAACTGACACCCACAGGTCAGAACAGTCTCAGGGAGGTCAAACTTTTCACAAAGGTCACTTAGCAACCAGAATAGATTTTATTTTCACTTCCAAATATGTCTCTATACAAGATGTAAGGATACACCCAATATAAATCTCAGAACACATCTTGATAACAGTCACATTGGATTTACAGGACAAGAAACCCATCAGGAAGGGGTATTGGAAATTAAACTGTAATTTAATGGACAAACCTGAAATTCATGCACTGGTATTAGAATTATTTCAGGCAAGAAAATCCATAGCATGTATGGAAGATAACTTAAGCACATGGTGGGTAGACACAAAACAGGATCTACAACTATTATTTCAACAACATACAACAAAGGAGCCGGAAGAACTGTGGGTCACCCTGGAAACAGGCTTCCAGACCAGGGGGAGGACACAGACACATTACTGTTAGAAGATATACAAAACATAACAGCTAAAGGGGAGGTTCTGATAATGGGAGACTTAAAACATGCCAGATACAGATTGGTCAATACCAGCAGGAACATCTGCCAGAACTAGACTCATAGTGGATTCCCTGCAGGGGGAAGGACTCAAACAACTGGTACAACAACCCACAAGAGACAGGGCTATCCTAGACTAGTACTGACTAATGGGGAAAGGATCACAGATCTCCAAGTAGAAGGTCACCTGGGGGCCAGTGACCATCACATGGTATGGTTCAATTTGGCCACTGGAACTAAATCATTCCATTCCAAATGCAAAAATATGGGACTTCAGAGGAGCTGACTTTGATAAGATGGCCAACAGAGTTAAGCTAGCTCTGGCAAGAAGAAATACAGGTGACGGGATATAGGCAAAGTGGGCACGCATTAGGGATGCAATACTTGAAGCAACATCCCACTGTGTTAGAGAGAAAAGCAAGAGCAAAAGAAGAAGGAAACCACTTTAGTTCTCAAGAACAGTAGCAGAAAAGGTCAGAGCCAAAAGGCTGACCTTCAGGAAATACTGTATAAGGAAATGCAGCAGGACGAAGATAGGCAGGCACAACAAACTTCCCTAAGGGAAGCAGAGAAGGCAGTAAGGCAGGCAAAGGCCCAAACTGAGGAAACACTAGCAGAAACAGTAAAAGAAGGGGGCAAGACTTTCTATAGATATATTAGTGAAAGAAGAAAGTCCAGAGGGGGTATTGCTACGATCAAAGGGGATAAGGAGGAGTGTGAGGAGGAGGAGGACCAAGGAAAAGAATCTATGCTAAATAGATACTTCTGCTCAGTATTTACTGAGGAAAAAGGCAGGGCAGGATCCACAGCTCAGCACCATGGACACGGGGAGGGGGTGCACTAGTCCCTTCACAAAAGAAAGGGTCCTACAAGAGCTCGCTAAGCTCAGGGTGGACAAGGCAATGGGACCTGATGGCATACATCCCAGGATACTGAAGGAGCTAAGGGTGGAACTAGCAGAGCCGTTATCAGAGCTGTTTAGTGAGTCTCTGAGCACAGTGGAGGTCCCAGAAGACTGGAGAAGGGCTCATGTGATCCCGCTCTACAAGAGTGGCAGCAGGGAGGAGGCAGGGAACTACAGACCATTCAGTCTTACCTCAGTAGTGGGCAAGATTATGGAGGAACTCTTTAAGGAAATGATAGTGCAACACCTGGAATCCATAGGAGCACAGGATCCAAGACAGCATGGGTTTACAACAGAAAGGTCCTGTCAAACTAATCTCATAGATTTCTTTGACTGGGTAACCAGAGTGGTGGACCAAGGGGCAGCAGTTGATGTCACCTACCTTGACTTCAGCAAAGCTTTCGATACTGTTCCACATAGAAGATTGATTAATAAGCTGGGTAGGCTCGGGCTGGGTCAGAAGTTGGTCAGCTGAGTGCAAATTGGTTGGTGGGAAGAACACAGAGAGTGGTGGTAAATGGTATACAGTCAGAAGAGATGCAAGTCACAAGTGGGGTACCAGGATAGTCCTGGAGCCCGTCCTCTTCAATATCTTCATCAGTGACATTGCAGATGGACTGGAGGTTAAGGTTTGTCTGTTTGCAGATGACACCAAGCTCTGCAACAGAGTAGATGATCCAGATGGGGTAGGCAGAATGAGAAGAGGGCAAAATGATCAGAAGAGTGGCAACTGGGGTTTAACACAAAGACGTGCAAGATCATGCACAAAGGGAAGAGAAACCCTGAAGCCACCTATAGGTTGGGAGGGGAGTTGCTGGCAATCACAAGGGAAAAAAGAGACTTAGGCATCATCATCACAGGTGACCTGAAATTATCCAAGCAAACCACTAAAGCAGTAGGTAAGGCTAGAGGGATGTTGGGGTGTATTAGTAGGGGTATCACAAGTCGTAAGAGGGAGGTAATAATCCCTGTTTGCAAGACACTGGCTAGGCCGCATCTGAAGTACTGCATACAGTACTGGAGGCCGCACCTGCACAAGGACATTACCAAAATGGAGGCAGTCCAGAGAAGGACAACCAAAATGGTGCAGGGACTGCATCAGAAAACATATGAGGACAGATTAATGGAGCTCAATATGTATACCCTAGAGTAAAGGAGGAAGAGAGGTGACATGATTGAAACAGTCACACATCTTAAGGTCATTAACAAGATGAAAGAGTCTAAAATGTTTCAATATAAGAAAAATAGCAGGACAAGAGGACACAGCATGAGATTAGAGGGAGGCCAATTAAGGGGGGATGTGAGGAAGTTCTTTTTCACAGAAAGGGTGGTGGATTCATGGAATGGCCTACCTCAGGAAGTGGTGGATATGAATACAGTGCAGGGCTCCAAACAGGCATGGGACAGGCATAAGGGAGCAATAAAGATGAGTATGAAGAGATAGGCCATTGACAGAGTACAGGCCTATGGCACATTCATAAGGTAGAAAAAATGGGCAGACTGGATGGGCCTTGAGGTCCTTATCTGCCGTCAACTTCTATGTTTCTTAAATGTTCACACAGCTCAATATAAATGGTTTCTAACACTGACTTCACAATAGTCCACTGTGATGTCTCTTAGCAATGAAGGATGAGGAGATCACATGTCCCAAATCTCCAGTTTAAAAAAAGGAAGTGGAAACTCTCTAATACTCTAGGGCTATATCCTTTTTACAAGGACATAGAGTTTGCACTCCAGGGAAGGGGGCCTTTGGAGATGTATTCAAAAGTTGTAGAACCAGAGTAGCTTCCAGAATCATGGATCCATTACTAAATCTGGATGGGGAAGTAGTGAACTCAGCAAATGGCCTATTACGGGTAGCGAACAGCCATGTCAAGAATCCATATTCAGCTACTGCACAGCACCCAAAACTAACACAGGGTACCTAAACTCTATTGACATCCCCTCTCTCCCACAGAAAACAACAGACTCTGATAGCACCTATACAGCCAACTGAAATTGAAATGGCAATAAAATCCCCTAAAAAAATGATACTTTTATTTATTTTTATTTAGTTTTTGTTGACCGGGTAAGTGCACTAGACAAATCCTGCCTATTTTCAGGCATGACCCAGGGGAAGGGGATACAGATGAATGCCAACTGACCTTGAACCAGATTAACCTGTTTGTGGTATTTTTAGTGAATGAGGAAAATTTGGCCAGGACACCGGGGAAATTCCCCTAGGGGGAATTGCTGTCAGTAGCTTGCTGGCCATTTCGCCCTGGGATGTCACTGGAGGAAGACGTTCAGGAAGTAGGGGAGTGGGTCTCCTCCCCGACCTCGCCTTTGCTAGAGACCCACGTTAATGCTTCGTTATCCTATTCGCCTGTTTTGTCTGCTCTGGAAGGTCCATCTAATCTGTATTCTGACTCTGCTGAGCTTGATACTTCACTGTGTCCTGCCGTTTTGTCTGGTGAGAAGACGTCTGAAACTTTGGATTCTGCCTGCTTTTCAGATTCTACTGGTTCTTTGCCTTTGAATGTTCCGCCACTGACACAGGATAGAGTCAGCGTTGCTATGGTAGTAGGACCCGGATGTGTGACAGCTGCATCGGTATTGCCTTTGCCAACGACTGCAGGAGTGGTGCATCGTGATTCTGCTGTGCTTGGCACTGGAGCTCCCCAGACAGGTATGTCTCTGCCAGGGAAATTGGGGAGGCATTTGGGTATGCTCTGTAATGGGGGTCTTTCTTCTGGGACTGGTCAAATTACTACCGCTATAGATACTGCTATAGATACTGCGCCTATCTTATGGGCCGTGGGTTGGATCCTCACCGAGGGTGGTTGGTCCCCTGATCCCACTGACACGACTGTGAAAGATTATGCTTCCTTGATTATTACGGATACTGGGAAAGTTTTACAGGACTCTGGTTCTTTATCTGCTGATCCTGTACTTTTACAGCAGCCTTTGTTGGCTGCTGCATGTGGGGAGGTAAGCAAACCTCCTTTGCCTCCAGCTGTTTCTACCCAGGTTTCTGTTTCTGGGACTGTTTCTGGGACTCCTTCTGTGTCTGCTTCAGAGCCTGCTCCTGTGCATAGTGTTATCTCGGGCCAGGAGCAGATGGCTGTTTCCCAGATAGGGGGCATGCCAGCAACGGGTGTGGGGTCTGCTCCTTTACACACTACTGTTGGAGCCAAGATATCTGCTCCTGCTTTTCAGGTGGCTGATTTATTTAAACCAGCATTTAAGGAACCTGCTCCTTGATGCAATGTTGTCCGGCTGCTCTATAAGGGTGGTTTGTTGGACCCCCAGACAGGGTGTATATTGGGAGGCATCTTTTGAAGGACTCCTTAAATTTCTATGCGTCTGAGGTTTTCGCTTTAATCCATACCGATGGTAATAATTATGACATTAGCTTCAAGACAGTGGAAGCTTTGGATTGATTCTGGGTAAAATACAATTCCTTTAAAGACACTCCTCTTTGGACTCCTTTTTTTGGCTATTCCGATTACTAAACTTGCTGTGCGTACTATTACTGTTTTGTTTCGAAATGAAGAGGTGAAATTAGCTGATATTTTGCTTTGGTTAAAAAAACATTGTGAAGTTTTGGAGCACCCGGTTCCTATTATGGATTCTGAACAATTCTGGACCGGTGGTTGGAAAATCAAGTGTAAATTATTTATGACTAACTCTGGTGTTTCTCATTTGCCTAGCTGTTTTTTTCTGGGGAGGGATAGGGGTTCTCTGTTCTATCCAGGGCAACCTAAATCCTGACATAGGTGTGGATCCAGATTGCATCTCAGTAATGCTTGTGACTCTTTGAAATGTACTCATTGTCTGGAGACTGGTCATTTAGCTGCCACCTGTTTAAATTTATTCCGTTGCAATCTTTGTGATGAAAAAGGCCACTCTTATGTTAAGTGTCCCTGGGCCTCCCATAATTCTGTGGATATCCAGTCTCATGATACCCTTATTACACAGGCCCAGAAAAAGAGTTGTGCCAAGGCCTCTGAGAAGAGGATGCGGGATCTTTTAACTACCCCTGAATCCCTGGCTCCTGGGTCTGTTCTTCAGACAGAGTCCGGTTTACCGGCAGACTGTCGTCCTGCTTTTGTTTCTGGCAGTAAATCCAATGCAGCGTTGATATTGCCTTCTGAGGCCCCAATGGTAGTGGTTGTCCCTGACCTAGTGGGCCCTCAGGAACATCCATCTATAACTCCCCAGGACCCTGGTTCCCCACCTGGGGATATGCTTTTGGAGGTAGACCCAGACCCTCTGATTCCTCCCCTTACTTCTGAAGCTCCTGTTTCGGATGCTGCTGTTATGCCCCTCCACCCCCCCAGGTATTGGACATAGATCAATCATTCCAAACTGTTTCTTATAAGAAATGACAGCGGGAAAAGAGTGGGATTCTGGGCCCTAGAGGGAAGGAACGGAAAGCTGGGACAAAGAAAAAACTTTTGCAGTCAAATAAATTTGATGTGTTGCAACGACAACGGCAGTCTGGGGGGACTGAGGAGGATGATGAGGATTCAGCCTCGGATTCCTCTTCTGTGGCCTCTTCTGTAGGTGCTTCTTCAGGACTGGAAGATGGTGGCTCAGGAAAGCTAAAATGGAAGACTAGCTCACAACGTTGATACGATTTGTGCAGGTTTTTTCTTCTGTGGTTTTTCCTTTATTTTATGGGTGCTTTTCGTGTTTTCTCTCTGAATGTTAACAGTATGAAGAGTGGATTGTGGAGGGATTTAATCTTCTTGGAATTGCAACCTTTTCGATCTGATTTGATTCTTTTGCAAGATACTAGAATCAAGACGTTTAAGGAAATAGCGCAATGCTCCTCTACTTGGACTTTGGGACCCACATTTTGGTCGTTAGGACCTGATAAATGTGATGGTTTGGATATTTTGTTTACCAATCCTGATCTAAAAGTTTCTCGTTTGATTGATTTAGACCCTGGTAGGGTTATGATTTTGGACATCTCTTATGAGACTTGGAGACTGCGTGTTATTAATATTTATGCACCTCAGCGTAAGGCCTCTAGAGTGGACCTTTTTAAGAAGGTTCAGCCATTCCTTTGCACAGCTCGAATGGTCATTTGGGGCAGGGATTTCAATTGTGGTGTTCAAAAGGGTGATAGGGGTCTGCAGATGGAAAAATGTTCTGTGACTCTAATGCTTTACAAGATATTGTTACTACTGTCCATTTAGTGGATTCTTACCGCATGTTTCATGCTACTGGAGGCTTTAGTTTTCGTAAAGGTCTGTTACATACTCGGATTGATTATCTTTGGGTTTCCAACTCGATACATGTTACTCATTCTGATATTGTTAATTTAGCCTTCACTGACCATTCGGCTGTGTATTTGGAATGCCAGTGGGGTGAGAGTCTCTCTTTTGAGAAATCATCCTGGAAGTTGAATGTTTCTTTATTGAACCAAGCCCGTCTTATTGCTGCTTGCAAATCTTTCTGGGCTGCCCGGCTTTCGATGTCTTGTATGTATGATTCTTTGGTTGATTGGTGGAGGGAGATCAAGATTGAATTGAAAACCTATTTTCAATGAACTGCGGGGTTGCACCATAGAATTGATTATTTATGTTATTTGCAGTGTAGGAAACATTACCATCGATTGATTTCCCTTGCTGATTCTACTGGTCAGGATTTTAGCTTCCAGATTCAACAGGCTAAATCTGTTATGTATCAGTTTCAATATGATAGAATGAAAACCCTTAAGCATGAATTACTCTTTGGTACGGTGGGTGCAAAACAAACGTTTAGCCCTTTTAAAGGTCATAAGGTTATCTGTCAAAGAAAATGTATGGAGGAATTAAGAGATGCTGATGGAAAGATGTGTTGTGTTAAGGCTTCTATTTTGCGTCTTGTTTCAACATATGTTAAGGATACTTTTGGATCTCCAACTCAGATGTGTTTTTTGCATTCTTATGTTGCTTGGATAGCACCCCAAGCTCTTTTGCCAGAACAGGTACAGCGGCTTGTAGCTCCTGTCACTATAGATGAGGTTCGAGCTGTTATCAAATCTGCTAAAACTAACTGTTCTCCTGGACCTGATGAGCTTCCAGCAGAGTTTTTCCCGACTTTTTGTGATCTTTTGGCTCCAGTATTATGTGATTTATTTAATGTTCTTTTATGTTCCCCTACATACCTGAATGGTTGGTGGAAGCAGATTTGGTTGTCTTATATAAAAAGGATGATAAAAGGTCACTACTCAGCTGGAGGCCTATCTGTTTGTTGAACTCTGATATCAAGTTTTTGAGCAAGATTTTGTCCCTTAGGTTGTCACAATGTGCTCGTACTCTTATTAGTTCTGTACAGGGTTGTAGTGTTTCCCATTGTAGTATACATGATAATCTGATTTTGCTCCAGAAATTGTTTTATAGAGGTCAGAAGTGGTGTATCTCTGGTTTGGTGATTAGTCTGGATCAGCGTAAGGCCTTTGATTCAATTTCCCAGGACTATTTATTTTTGGTCTTGGGTCACTATGGGATACCTGCTGACTTTACTTCTTGGCTTCATAAATTGTATTGTAATGCTACTGTAGTACCAAAAGTTAATGGCTGGAAAGGGGATAGGATAGGTCTCCGACGGGGTGTAAAAGAAGGGCTGCCCTTTGAGTCCCTTGTTGTATGTTTTTAGCATAGACCCCCTTTTATGCTGCATCCTTAATGATTCTCAGATAATGGGCATATCTTTAGTTCATACCCATCCCCCTTTGAAAATACTTGCTTATGCTGATGAGCTGGTTCTTTTCTTTTGGTGAAAGAATGTACAAATGAAGCCATTATTTCACAACAGCTTGCTGATTTTTCTAATGCCTCTGGCTCAAGTATTAATATGGCTAAATGCTCTGGTTATCAGTTTCCCTCAGATGCTCCTAGACTTGTTCACTATGCAGGTATTTCAGTATCTATGGATCCGGTTACTATTTTGGGGCTACAGTTTGGTTCTGATACTCCGGCAGTTGTAAACTGGGAGAAGAAACTAGCAATAGCCGAAGGGTCACTGACCCATTGCATTCACGGGCCTCTGTCTAAACGTAAATGGATTTTGTTATTAAAGACTTTGATTGTTCCCCTTTTTCTATATGTTAGTTATATTTATCCCCCGCCGAAGGTTTTGCATACTAAATTGTATAGTTTGTTTTTTAGGCCTTATGGGATAGTAGATTGAACCCTGTTAAGAGGCATATTACTTATCGGACTATAAAACAGGGAGGTTTGGATATGCTCAATCCTATTGCTTTTTACTTTAGTATATTCCTTCATTTCATTGTTTTAGAGTTTAATCAGCCTCATTGTAAGAACTGGATTACTTTACTGACGGAATGGCTTACGCCCAGTTTGAGGGCATGGGAACATAAAAATACTAGAATGTTCTCTAGGTTAGAAATTGTTCCTCAAGTTACAGTATCAAGGAGATGTTTCAACAACTTATTCTTTGGAACGTTGATTCTAGTCTGCTGACATTGAATACACAGAAGGCAGTTTATGATGTTATTGTTCAAGTTCAGTGTTTGGAACCTCTTAGATTACCCTATTGTACGGAGCAGGATAGTCAGGACAAGTTCTTGCAATTGTTAAATCCGAGATTGCCAGTTTTTGTCTGGAATTTGGTGTGGCTGACATTGCATGGTAAACTAAATGTTAAAAACAATAATCGACATAAAGTAGTTCAAGAACAGTATTGTTTACGGCCTTCTTGTTTCCAACTTTTGGAAACTCAAGAACACTTATTTTTCAACTGTAATTATGCACAACAGTTTTGGCATTTTATAGCTGATTGTTGGAATTTACCACAGTTTGAGGTTCTTACTTATCAGGAACTGATTATTGTTCCGGGAACTTCACACTGGCAATCCTTTTCCATTTCCACTTTGTAAGTTCTATTTGCTATTTTGAAATATTACCTCTGGCAGTCTCGGTGCAAGTGGGTACTACAACAGCACTATGTCCCATATGATGCCTTATCATTACTGATTACTGGAGCGCTTCAGCAGGTCTATGAAGCAGATTTAAAATGCTTTTAGCCTCACCAGTTACATTGTTTTTGGCAGGCATGTGAAGTTGTTCTACAATATGCTCCATTCTGATTTCATGATTTTTGACTTACTTAGTTAGGCACTGGTTTGATCTTC
This sequence comes from Neoceratodus forsteri, assembly GCA_016271365.2. NCBI lineage: Eukaryota > Metazoa > Chordata > Ceratodontiformes > Ceratodontidae > Neoceratodus > Neoceratodus forsteri. The sequence continues at coordinate 559,942,962 of CM028129.1, read as the reverse complement.
TGTTTTGTTATTCAATTGATCTCTTTATTCTGGTTGTGGTAGTATTGTTTTATTGTACTTTCTTGTATACACTGTATTTCCTGTTTTGAATCTTACTTCCCTTTTTCCCCACAAAATTCCCCTACTCTTTTTCAATAAGTGCCATGAACATTAACATCCACCTGAACTACCACCAATCCAGGCAGATGGGACCTCGGTTTTATGTCTCATCCAAAGACGGCACCTCAGAGGTGCAGCACCCCTCTCATGCTACACTACAGTGTCAGTACTGGGATAATAACCCAAGTGCCAGATGTGGGAACTGAACCCACAGCACTCGGATCGCCCAGCCTCAGAGGCGAGTGAGCTACCTACTGAGCCACTGATACAGCCCCTGTTAACTGGTTTGGAGAGTTACTTCATGTTTGAACCTTAAGGAAAACTTGTCAAGAATTTTTTACCAAATTTAAGTTTTGGGCTTTGAACTTGGCAAGCAGTGTTTGTCCTATTTTCAACTGGGAGTGCAGTGAGTTTACTGGATCCTGTCTTGATGGCCTTCCAGCAGAATTTGATCAAAAAAATACATAACTGAGTTAACTGATATATTAGAAGTAGTTTTTAATTGGATTCTGATCGAACAGAATATTGATTCATGATGTGGTACTTCTATTCAGATATTTCTATATAAAAAGAATGACAGGAAAGACCTAAATAACTGGAGGCTATTAAGTCCGCTGAACACAGACATGAAATTCCTTATGAAAACACTGACAGTTAGACTGGCTAAGGCAGCGCCATATCTAATCACCCCAGCTAAAACCTGTTCAGTAAAAGGAAGGGTAATTTGCTCCTCCTCAAAGAACTGACAGAAATGGGGAAAATAGACGAGGCTACAGTGCTTGCTACAGTAAAGTTGCATGGTAGCACGGTATGCTGAGCAGTGCGCAATTGCATTGAATAACATGTATATACTGCTACCATGCAATTTGCGTGGTAGCACGGTACCGAGCAACTTTAATGTAGCAAGCACTGTATGTGCTCACATTAGATCAAGAAAAAGCTTTTGACAAAGTGCTACATGGTTTTATGAAACAAACACTACTCTCTTATGGTATACTGGAACAGTTTGGACCAACACCTCAACTTCTCTGTGCATATCGATGCTATCCTGAAGAAACTGCGCCCCAAGCTTGGTGCTCTGTACAGGAATTATAGTTGCATCCTGCTGACTGCGAGGTGCAAAATTGTCCAGAAGATGATACTCCCCATCTTTGACTACTGCGACGTAGTCTATGGTGCTGCTCCCAAATCTTCCCTGACCAAGTTGGACACTCTCTATAACTCCTGCTGCCACTTTGCTATCGACTCTCCTTCCCGCTCCCACCACTGTGAACTCTATCGCTCTCTAACCTTCCTTCCACTATTTCACAGACGCATCTCTCACTGTGCCACGCTAACCTCCAAATTCTGGTTCGGGGGGCTCCCCTCCTATCTCTCATCCTCTCTGTCCACTCCACCTCCCCCGACCCACTGTCTTAGATCAAATGATGCCCACACCTTAACAGTCCCTTGCCACTCCACCCTCATCGGTCAGACTGGTTTCATCCATCATTTCCCTAAAATCTGGAATTCCCTCCCCCCTGAAATATGACACTCCTCCTCCAACTACTACATTACCTCTGCAACACACAGTTACGTTTCCCTCAGCTGTTTCTGCTTTAACCCACCTTAATACCTGTCCCCAGTTTCTGCCTTCCTACCATGATCCCCCTCCCGGGCAGGGTTCTCAACTTCCAGAAGGAGGAAATCAGGAAATGGCTACCCCTTCTGGTCATATTCAGTCCTTGCCTCTCCTTCCCTCTCTTCTCCACCTGCCCTTCTGGGTCACCAGTGAGCACAACCTAACCCCATCCTTTTTACTCCAACAGTACTTGCATACTACCTTGAGCCTGCTCCTGGTACACTTATGCACTATAAATGGTTCTATAGGTTTTGTATGTTCATATGTTCTTTTGCATGATTTTGGACATGTATTGTAATTTACCCAATGTTCCTCTACTGTTTATTGTACAATACCTTGTGTTCCAACTGTTGCACACTCTTACAATCTTGTATTGTTTGTACTACCCACATACTATTGTAACTGATCATCCTTCACAACCCTATGTAACCCCTCCCCCCAAGTCGCACCGTGAGATGAGCAATTTGTTGTTCAGCGTGCCCTCCTGGTGAAACATTTCAATAAATAAATAAATAAGTTTTTGGATTGGATTTTTTTGTATTTGTAGTATTGCTACAGCTCTCCATTTGGTAAACAGGTTTTTTGGATCCCTTATCCCAATTCACAGAGGGGGTAAGGCAAGGCTGCCCCATGAGTCCTATCTTGTATATTTTTTGACTGGATTCACTACTACATACAATACAACAAGATGATTCAATAAAAGGCCTGCACCCCTCCCCGCCTCGCAGATGTCCCTAAAAGTTAAAACAGCTGCTTATGCAGATGATGTTTGCATTCTGATAGCAGATCCACCTTCTGGACTACAGGCCATGGCACAGGTTGAGAGATGTTCAGTAGTAGCAGGGGCATCTATTAATAAATCCAACAGCAGGGGATATATTTTAAGTGACACTACAGAACCTATAACAGAGATTACAGAAATCCCAGTATCAGCAGAGCCCATCAAAATTTTAGGTATTTCTTTTGGTAGCGGAGATATGGGAACAGTGAACTGGGAGGACAAACTGGCCACCAGTAAGCAAAAAGTGGCTTTATGGAAATCTTGGCAACAAACAAAAAAGAAAAAAGTAGCTATTAGCAAAACTTTCCTGCTCCCCATTTTTTCATATTTGAGTGTAGTTTACCCAATCCCCCTTCACCTGGAAACTACCTTGCTAAACTTAATGTTTCAGGTAATCTGAGGGAATAGACTAAACCCCATAAAATGAGAAGTATTGTATTTACCAGTGAAGGAAGGAGGTTTAAACTTAATAAATCCAATCAGTTTTTATTATAGTATGTTACTATACACAAACTTGTCAAAATTAGAAGCACCATTCACAGCAGTTTCGATATTATTTGCCCAATCTTCGCTTCAACCATTTATGACATGTTGGAAAAAGTCCCTAGTCCTGCCCCAGACATATTGTTCAACTCCAAAATTTGTCAAACCTGTCATTTCAAAAATCAAGAAATGGAATTTGCAGCCTCCCCAAGTGAGTGCAGTGCACAGAGCTCAAATGTATGATAGTGTACAGCAACAGGCTTTCACTCTGGAACCTGAATACAAAGGAACTGTGTAAGACATCATCCACTAGTAAAAATAGCTTTAAATGACCCAAGAACCCCACCAAGAATGTAGGACATCCTATGGCTGTGCATCCACGGTAGACTGGGAGTAAAGGGAAATGTGAAACATAAAAGCTAGGATGAAAGGAAGTGTCCAAGACAAATGTGTTCACTGGAAGAGGAAACTATGGAACACATTTATTTATGTGCCTTTCTTGCATTCACTTGCACTTGTGCAAGGAGCATCTTGGGACAATACGGGAAATGAGAGGTGTGTCACTGCTAAGCCAATTACAGCTGAAACTGCAATGGGTTTGGCAGTGCACACCAATGACCAGGCACTCTGGATGTGATAGCAGTTCAGCTTTGCTGATCTGGCGTGGCTGGACTTCCAAGAAATGAACCGCTCCAATGAGAGCACTTCATTTCTTTCAGTAGCCCAAACTCTGGCCATGTGCATTAGAGTCCACACTAATGCACTTGGCTGTAGTTACGGCCCATCTTCTCTCCTTTGACCCCCACCCCAAAAGCTTAAATGGTAGCCACAGTGCAGCTTTCTCTCCCAGTGCTCACTTCTCGTCCCCCACCCCCCCACCTCAACATTAGCTGCGGTGCAGCTTTCTGTTAAAGCCAACATCAGGGTGCCCAATCCTTGCGTCAGCAATAAAGAAAAACAGCGCCACCACTGAGGGACACTGGGAATCCCACTCCCAATGTCCCTATATCTATACCCCCCATACTCCAGAATACTGGGGAGCCCACTCCCAGTATCCCCATATCCATACCCCCTTTAGAAATGGCAAGACTGGGTGCACCAAGCAGTCCTTATCTGCTGTCAAAGACTGTGGTATATTTACCCTGCAAAAAATAAAACAGTCCCCTGACTTTTTTTTATACCTGAAAAAAGAAAACAGTCCCTCGTCATCTCCCCCCTCCTCCTCCTCCCCCATCCCAGCCCTACTACTGTGCACCCACCTCCCCACACCCCCCTTAACCTATACTTACCTCTGGAGGTCAGCAGGTGTCATCTTCTGTGGACTGGGACACATCTGCACTCCTCAAAGCTGAACTGCAAACTGAAGAATGAAGGTAAGCACTGTATAAAGACTGTCAATGGGGGTTTCAACTTACTTTGATAGCCATTTTTTGGAATTTTTGCCCCACATTTTCAACATAGCCTTTTTAGGACTCTACCTCATTAACAATGGTATTGTCATTTTGTTATTCAATCCCAAAAGATGATTTCGAGATCACTGCATGGAATCACCTTTCAGGACAGATTAACAAAATGACAATGCCAGTGTTCATGAGGGGAGGTGCCAAAAAACCCATGTTGAAAATTTGGTGAAAAAAAATTCCAATAATGACTGCATTAGGAACACGTGTTACACATTTTCTATGCACGCGCATAGTTTCGCCAATTTATAATATTTTCAGTCCAGATTTTCCACATTTGTTCATGCCTCCTCATGAACAGTATAGCTGTCATTTTTCACATGCTGCCCAAAATGTATTTTCACACCAGTGGCACAGAATGGCACAGTTGCTGTATGAAATCAACTTTTGGGCTGTAATAACAAAATCCCAGTGTCACTGTTCATGAATTGGGGTACCAAAAAGGCCATGTTGAAAATTTTGTACAAAAATACCCCAAAATGCCTGAGTTATGTGCAGTTGTTGAAATTTCACTACGCATGTGTGTAACTTTGGTAAATGTTTATATTTTCATTCCAAATATTCAACATTGCCAGTTTTTCATACCTCCTCATGAACAGTATACAGTAGCTGTCATTTTTCACATCCTGCTTGAAATGTGTTTTCACACCTGTAGCACCGACTGGTGCAGTTGCCGCACAAAATCACCTTTTGGGATTAAGTAACGAAATGATAGTCCCACTGTTAATGAGGTGTGGTCCCAAAAAGCCCATGTTGAAAATATGGAGTGAAAATACCAACAAACACCTGGGCATTAGGGTTTCCAATCGTAATGCCCCACTCCCAAACTCTGTACAGATTGACAGGCATTAGCAGTGTGCCTTAGGGTCATCAGCCATAGTGCTCATGCCATTCCATCCCCACCCTGCCGCCAGTGACAGGCATTGAGGTGTGCCTTGGGGTTTTCGGCCCTTACGTTCATCCCATTCTCCTATACTGCACCCATCTCAGCTAATTTCATTATGGAATGGAGTAAGCATTAGGGCCAAAGACCCCAAGGCACACTGCAATGCCTGTCAGTGTCTGCAGGGTGGGAGTGTGGGTGGAATGGCATGAGCATTATGGCCGATGACCCAAAGGCACACCTCCAAAGCCTGTCAGTCTCTGCAGAGTAGGGGTGATGTGGGGTGTTAAGGTTGGAAACCCTAATGCCTCATTAGGAAGTAAATCAGGGAGTGATGGATGACATCACCTACCTTGATTTCAGCAAAGTCTTCTACAACATCCAGCATAGAAGGCTAATTAACAAGGTGGGTAGTCTGGCCATGGGGCACAAGCTGATAAATTGAGTTAGAATCTGGCTGATGGACAGGAGGCAGAGGGTGATGGTAATGGGATCCAATCCAGAGAGAAGGGGGTGACCAGTGGGATACCTCAGGGATCAGTCCTGGGACCATTTATGGTGCAGTTTATGGTGCATACTTAGGATGGCAGAGAAAGGGGAGATACTGTTGATGGGGGACCTTAATATACCAGATGTTAACTGGAGCACATTTGCTGTAGCCACATCCAAAAGCAGGGCCATTCTCAATGCCCTTCAGGTGGCATGCGTCAGACAGCTAGTTTTGGAACCTACTCATGAGGGAGCAATCTTAGACCTCGTACTCTCAAATGGGGACAGTGAGAGGATCTCAGATCTAAAAGTGGGTAGCCATTTGGGAACAAGTGACCACTAAACAGTGTAGTTCACTATAAACTCAGCTACAGAGTCATGCCATACAAAAGTGAGGGTTCTGGACTTCAGGAGAGCTGACTTTGGCAAGATGGGAGAGTGCCTTAGAAAAGCACTAGCAAACAGGCTAGAAGGAGGGGTGGAGCAACAATGGGGAAATATCAAAACTGCCATCACAGAGGCAACAAGCCTTTGTGTGAAGCAAATCAACAAATCAAAATGAAATGAAAAGCCACTATGGTTCTCAAAAGAGGTAGCGTGAATGTTAGGGAGAAAAGATAGCATTTAGGAAGTATAAGGAAACACAGAAGGAAGGGACAGAGAACTGTACCAGTTAAGGCAGAAGGAAGCAGGGAGGGTAATCAGAATAGCAAAGGCCCAAACTGAGGAAAAGATAGCCAACTCAGTTAAGAAGGGGGATAAAACCTTTTATATGTATATCAGGGAGCAGAAAGACAAAGGGAGGGATAGTGAGGCTGAATAGAATGGACGGTGGGTGGGCAGAGAGGGACAGTGAAAAAGCAGGGATACTGAATGAAAACTTCTGTTCAGTAATCACAAAAGAGGAGGTGGGAGAGGTGCCTAATCCAATTAACAGAAGCACTCTGGATAGTGGGGTCGATCCCAGTCCTTTCAAGGAAGAAAGGGTTCTGAAAGAACTCCTAAAACTGAAGGTTGACAAAGCAATGGGGCTAGATGGAATTCACCCCAGAATTCTAAAAGAATTAAGCAGAGAACTAGTGACACCACTGACTACCCTTTTTAACAAATCATGGGAGGATGGTGTGGTACCTGAGGACTGGAGGAAGGCAGATGTGATTCCCCTTCACAAAAGTGGGACCAAGACAGAGGCAGGAAACTACAGACCCGTCAATTTGACCTCAGTGGTAAGGAAAGTGATGGAATCACTTCTGAAGGAAAGAATTATTGAGTACCTAGAGGCCAGTGGGGTACAGGACCCAAGACAGCACGGGTTCACAGCGGGAAGGTCATGTCAGACGAATCTAATTGATTTCTTTGACTGGGTGACCATAGTAGTAGACCAGGGAGGGGCTGTAGACATGGCCTACCTAGGCTTTAGCAAGACATTTGGCACAGTCCCACACACAAGATTAATAGTCAAATTAACCAGCCTGGGAGTGGGTCCCAGGGTGGCAGCCTGGGTAAAACATTGGCTGGACAACAGGACACAGAAGGTAATTGTAAATGTAGTCCACTCTGAAGAAAGAGGGGTTACTAGTGGGGTACCGCAGGGCTCAGTACTAGGTCCAGTCCTTTTTAATGTCTTTATAAGTGACATTGCAGAGGGACTGGAAGGAAAAGTATGCCTCTTTGCAGATGACACAAAGATCTGCAACAGGGTTGATACACAAGGAGGCATGGAAAGGATGAGAAGGGACTTGGCAAGGTTGGAGGAATGGTCAGAAGTATGGCAGCTTGGATTCAATGCAAAGACGTGCAAAATAATGCACATGGGAAGCAAAAATCCAAGGGAAAATTACACAATAGGGTGGGAGGTAGTAACAACAACAAAAATGGAAAGGGACCTGGAGGCAATCATATCAGATGACCTTAATGTTGGCAAGCAACGTGAGAAGGGAGTAGGGAGGACTTGAGGGATACTGGGATGTATAGGGAGAGGCATCACCAGAGGAAAACAGGAAGTTGTTGTCCACGTCTACAGACAGTTGGTGAGACCCCATCTGGAGTACTGCGTCCAGTTCTGAAGATCCCATCTCCGCAAGGACACAGACAGGATGGAGGCAGTTCAGAGAAGGGCAACTAAAATGGTGCAGGGTCTGCAAGAGAAGCCATATGAGGAGAGACTAAAGGAGCTTAATATGTTTACCCTTGAGGAAAGGAGGGAAGGGGGAACATGATAGAAACGTTTAAGTACCTCAGTGGAATCAACACAGTCCAAGTGGGTAGCGTCTTTCAGAAAAAGAGATGTGCAAGAACAAGGGGACACAATTTGAAGATAGAGGAGGGGATGGCTCAGGGGCAATGTGAGAAAGTACTATTTCACAGAGACGGTGGTGGACACATGGAACAGCCTTCCTGAGGAGGTCATGGGGTCTAAAACTGTGGGAGAATTCAAGAATGCATGGGACAGACATAAGGCAATTTTTGTGGGGGGGTAGGAAGAAATAGGCTGTTGGTTAAATAGGATCTACAACTTATCCTCTAGGTAGGGAAACAGGCAGACTAGGTGGGCCAAGCGGTCCTTATCTGCCGTCAAAGTCTATGTTTCTATGTTAGCTTCCACCATGCAGCACCCGCCACTCTCACTGCTGCCTCCTCTCTCCTCTGAAGCCAGTACCAGTACCAAACACCACTGCAAATACCTGCAAGATCATGCACATAGGGAAGAGTGCAAGATCATGCACATAGGGAATAGTGCAAGATTATGCACGTAGGGAAGAGAAACCCTGAAGCCACCTATAGGCTGAGAGGGGAGTTGCTAGCAGTCACAAAGGAAGAAAGAGACTTGGGCATCAACATCACTGATGACCTGAAATCATCCAAGCAGACCTCTAAAGCAGTAGGTAAGGCTAGGGGGGTGTTAGGGTGTATTAGTAGGGGTATCACAAGTCATAAGAGGGAGGTAATAATCCCACTTTACAAGGCACTGGTTAGGCCCCATCTGGAGTACTGTGTGCAGTATTGGAGGCCACACCTTCACAAGGACATTAACCAAATTAAGGCAGTCCAGAGAAGGGCAACCAAAATGGTGCAGGGACTACATCAGAAGACATATGAGGACAGATTAACAGAGCTCAATATGTATACCCTTGAGCAAAGGAGGGAGAGAGGTGATATGATCGAGGCATTCAAACACCTTAAGGGCATTAACAAGGTGAAAGAGTCTAACATGTTTAAATATAAGAAAAATAGCAGGACAAGAGGACACAGCATGAGATTAGAGGGGGAATGTGAGGAAATTCTTTTTCACAGAAAGGGTGATGGATGCATGGAATGGCCTACCTCAAGAAGTGGTGGCTATGAAGACAGTGCAGGGCTTCAAACAGGCATGGGATAGGCATATGGGAGCAATACAAATGAGTATGAATAGATAGGCCACTGACAGAGCAAAGGCCAATGGCACATTTATAAGGTAGAAAAAGAAATGGGCAGACTGGATGGGCCTTGAGGTCCTTACCTGCCGTCAACTTCTATGTTTCTATGTTTCAAGTGAACATTTGGCATTGACAAATGCTTGTTCTAAATCCTTCTGGTCACTACTAGCAAATAGATGGAGAAATCAGAAATGGGGGCAGATAACTTTTGAAGTATTAGTGGGGGGTTTCTCTACTAAGTTTCTGGACATAGATGCTGGTATGATAAGACTGATTCTCACCTGCATTAAAATCTTATTATGGCACGCTAGGAGCAAATATACATTGAGACAGCTTGAACTGTCCACACTGGCTGTAATACTGAGCTTTGAACAAGAATTATAGGCACAATATGAGTATGATAAATCCAATGTCCCTACTAATATATGAAGGCAAAGATGGAGGAATGTTAAGAATTTGAATGTAAATGTTATCTGACCTGCAGACAAGTGAACCATAGGCTAGACCGAATTAACAAATGAAAAAGTTTTTCTGGAATGACCTGATTGAACAGAATGTCTTCTGATGTATATATAGAATCCATAGTTGTATTTGTCTCGTTATTATGTTTATGTTTCTATCTCAATAAAAATTCCCCTACTCTTTTCAAGAAGTGCCATGGGATCTTTAACATCCACCTGAACTACCACCAGAACAGGCAGATGAGACCTCGGTTTAACATCTCATCCAAAAGACAGCACCTCCAGGAGTTCAGCATCCCCCTCATGCTGCACTACAGTGTCAATATTGGGATTTAACCCAAGTGTCTGGTGTGGGGATAGAACCCACAGCATTCTGATCTTCTAGCCTCAGAGGTGTGTGTGCAACCCGTGAGCTGTGTGATGTGTTGAGTTTTTGGAAACCCTCCAAGGACCATGGCGCACCATGCCTGCTGTTGCAGGACATGGTGACAATGGGATACAGGGTATTCCTTCAGCTCCGCAGCTTGAAGATGGAACAGAGGGGAGCAGGCCACTGGCATGAGATCATGGCCCCAGCGGGAGTATGTTGGCAGGTGGCCCATAGCCTGTCGGAGTATAGGGCAAGCTGTTCTGTGAATGGGGAGGCCTTCTTCAGGCACCAAGATAGCAGTCCTGTGACAGCTTACCAATTCCAGTTCATCCTGAGGAAGGCTATTCAGAAGCTGGGGCTACACACCGGGGATTATGGGGCATATTCATTTTGCATTGGGGCGGCAATGAATGCTAGAGGTGTGGACCTATCAGATGCAGAGATTCAGTCCCTGGGACACTGGAAGTCTCAGGCGTTCCTGTGCTATGTGAGACCACTCTTGCAGCAATTGTTTATTGTCTTTTTACAGACCCTGGGGAAGACTATGTACACGTTTGGATATGTGGCCATTCATTCACCTGGTGGGCAGCACAGAGGGCAGCCGGTCAACTGGGGGAGGCAAACTGTCTCTGCCATGGGAGGACACCAGGATTGAGTGGTTGGGGACCAAAGGTATGCTCTGGGAGAGGTTGTTTCTGAGATTGCAAGGCATGGCTGACTGGGGGAACTCACCGCAAATCTTGTTGATTCACTTGGGCAGAGAAAACCTGGGCCATAGGAAGATGGTGAATCTGCTACTGGTGATGAAGGATGATTTGCAGACCATCAAGGGCTGGTGGCCCAACATTATGCTCATCTGGTTACACTTGTTGATGAGGGAGCAGTGGGCTCAAGCATGCAAGGTCCCCGCAATAAACAGGGCTTGTACGCGAATCAACAAGGAGATGGGAGCTTTTATGTAGTCCCTGGGGGGCACTGTCTTGAGGCATGATAAAATTTACAGTAGCCACCAGTGCCTGGCAGTGGGCCAGGAGGGTCAGCTGCAAGGCAAGGTTTTAGGTAGCTTATTGCATGATTTTCAAATGATTTTGGAAGCTAAGGCTGAACAGGTGACTTGGCAGGTGAGGTCGGATATGGTCCAGCCTGTGGCGGTGCTGTAGGAACGGACGAGGAGAGTAGTGGGAAAGTAGGGAACAATGCCAGTTCCCCTGAAGGTGTCAGGGACAGTGGTCGGCATGAGGATGGTGGATCACAAGACCTGTACCCGCATGGGGGTGTTCTAGGTCCAGCCTCAGGAGCAGAGACTGCAAGGTCAACAATGCCAGATGGGGGGGGCCTCCAGAACCTTGGCCATATGATCTGCCCTGCTACTGCAGAGGGATACCTTGGCCAGCACCGGAAGGGATTGCCCAGGTTGTGGGTGGTGTGGGGGCCTGGGGTATGTGTTTCCTCCCAGTAGTGCCCGCTGCTCAGTATTAAATAGTGAATAGGTATTAATCTAAGATATTAATGGTAAAGCCTACGTATCTGACATAAGGACAGGAATCAGGAGTGAGATGAGTCTCTTTGCAGATGACTCGAAACTGGGGGCAGTGGTGGATGGGGAGGAGGGGAGGGTGGCCCTGCAGGGGGACCTGGAGGCTCTGGAAAAATGGTCTAGAAAGTGGAAGCTGAGGTTTAATGCAGGGAAATGCAAGGTACTCCACCTGGGGGCCAGAAACCCAGGCCAAGTGTACACCCTGGGAAATACTACAAGTCTCAATGGCTGAGAGGGACCTGGGGTGGTGGTGGATGTCAAGATGAACAACTCTGAGACTTGTAGGAGGGAAGCAGCAAGGCCAACAGGATGCTGGGATGCATCGCTAGGGGATCACCTCCAGAAAGGAAGTGATACTCCTCTGTATAACTGCTTGGTGAGGCCGAACCTGGGTACTGCGTGCAGTTTTGGAGGCCACACTTAAAGGGGACATTAACCTCCTGGAGAGGTCCAGAGGAGGCAACAAAATGATTTGGGGCTTGGGGACAGGACCTATGAGGAGAGGCTCAAGAGCCTAAATATGACACTTTGGAAGAGAGAAGGGACCGGGGGACATGATGAGGTCTTCAGGTACATGAAGAGGGTAAATAGGGAGGAACAGTGAGGGTGCTTCGAAGGAAGGAGGAAGGGGCCACTAGAGGGCATGGGTGGAAGCTGGAGGGAAGATTCAGGGAGAAAGGAGGAGGTGCTACTTCACTGAGAGGTGGTGAGAGCCATGGAATGCTACTACCTAGGAGGCTGGGTGGAGGCAGAGACAGTGGAGGGGTTCAAGAGGGTGGGACAGGTACAGGGAAGGTTCAGGAAGCAAGATTCCAATGCAGCAAGAATATCCGGAACTGGGAAGGGAGAAGCCAGAGAAGGCGAGGGGGAAAGCAAGGTCAGCACCCAGGGTGGGGGCTGACCAAACGAGCAGACACGAAAAACCATTAGGCCTATTCTGCTGGCATTTTAGTATGTTAGTATGTTAGTATGTAAAGTAATTTGGAGATTCAGCAGATTAATATCTAGAACTGGAAATAAATAAAGCATGGCTGCAGCCATTTCCTCCAAGATCTGTGTTGTGCCTTTCTTGACCATGAGCGGGGGAGCAATGGGGGCCTACCAGACAATATATAGGCTGCCCAAGGATTGCAGCAGCTGGTCATTTGTCCAGGGGGCCCCTTCCCCTTCCCCCTCCCCATGACCAGGAAACCAGAGGTTGTAGGAGGCTGGCCCAGGGATGGGTCAGCAGAGGGCACAGCCAAGCCCCCCTTGGGGGCAGTCTTGGGGGAGGAGATGGGGAAAAAACTAGACAGCAGCCCTAAGTCCAGCCTTTCCATCTCCTTCACCCATCGGATCACCCACCCACCTGGCCCCCTGGCACTTCAAGAGAAGTGGTAGGCACAGTAGGGCCCCCTTTTTGACCCAATATGGGCAACTGCATTAGGGGTTGGGTAGTGACTTTTCCCAGTTTTCCCCTACTGGGGTTTTTCCCAGGTTTTTCGCCTCCCCAAAAAGGGATGTAATAGTATGGACGTAAGCAGAAGGTCAATCAGGTAACAGTAAAGTCAAACCTGCATGTTAAAGTAAAAATAGCATAAAGAGTTAAAGTAGATGTATATCAAAGAAGTGCAGCATTAGCTGAAGTCAAATACTGAAATGCTATTGCAATACTGTCGCAGCCGGGTAGCATGGCAGTGTGGGAGGAGTGCATGAGGAGAGTAGCGGGAAAGTAGGGGACGATGCCAGTTCTCCCAAAGGTGTTGGGGCCACTGGTCAGTGTGAGGGTGGTGGATCACAACACCTGTACCTGCATGGGGGGGTCTAGGTCCAGCCTCAGCAGCAGAGACTGCAAGGTCAGTGATGACAGATGGGGGCGTGGCCTCCAGAACCTTGGCCATATGACCTGTCTTGCTACTGCAGAGGGATACCTCGGCCAGCACTGGAAGGAATTGCCCAGGTTGTGGGTGGTGTGGGAGCCTGGGGTATGCGCTTCCTCCCAGCAGCACCCACTGCTCAATATTAAGTAGTGAATTGGTATTAATCTAAGATATTAATGATAAAGTAATTTGGAGATTCAGCAGATTAATATCTAGAACTGGAAATAAATAAAGCATGGCTGCAGCCATTTCCTCCAAGATCCGTGTTGTGTCTTTCTTGACTATGAAGGGGGGAGCAATGGGGGCCTACCAGACAAACATCAAACCAGATTCTTAGATATTTGAATATTTTGATTTGCTCAATGGTGTTGCTGCCTGATGCTATGAATGTCCTGAAAGACTTTCTGATTGCATACACTTCCAACTACCCCCTTCCTTCTTCTGTGGTGGGTCTCCTTGTAGTTCCATGCTCTCATCTCATATTCTTCGGGAAAGAACATCTTGTCTTGCCATGCCTATACTGTGGAACTTCCTGCTTCTGGATATTCATGGAGCCCCATCTGTTAAAATCTTCAAAGGGAGGCTAAATACTTACCTTTTTAATGTAGCATTTGAGACCACTTGATAATTTTAACTAACTTTTTTTAACTTGAAATGTATTGAATTTTTGCAAGCAATCAGAGTGGGACTTATACATTCAGGCACTATGTATGGTACAAGTCAGTATGAGGTGGGTCAGATAAGTACAGAGATTAATAAATGACATTTTGTTCCAGAGCAACATATGGTACTGGGTATCATATCTTACTTTAAACTTCCTGGGCATATCCTTTGCTAGGACCTTTTCTGTTCCAGTGGTATGGCTAGCCTTTTCCTAACCTGTCAACTTTGTCCTTCTCCTGCAGACAATTGTGTCAATATTGTTAAGAGTTTGTTGGAGAACTATTTCTGATCTGGTAGCCATGATGTGAAATAATCACATATCCATCAGTTCTGATGTTTAGGCATTATATTTTGGAGTTGAGCCGTAAGCTTCTCCATTTTGTGTATATCTAGTATTGTGTTTTCAAATTGTTATTGTGGGAGGTTTCATTTTCTGCCACAGGTGTGTAACTGTCGTTTTGGTGGCTTTTAACATGATGCCTATTAAGTATGAGTGTTTTTAATTTTTAATGTGTGTTGGATAAAGTAGCAGTAGAGCTGCTCTTGAAGTAAGTTGTTCATAGTCTTGAGATGATAGTCTTTAATTTTCTTTAACCTGTTTCTAAAAAGATGATAAAATGGGACAGGACCAGAGGATGTGGATATGTGTCGCTACCTCTTGCCCACATTCCCTCCTACAAGCAGAGCTATGGTTTAGATGAATTTGTCCATTATCTGCAGCGTATGAAAAAAGCTGATGGTTGTCTTCCAGCTCTATTCTCTCCACTAGTATGACCTCATCACTTCGTGTTGCTTATTCCATAGTATTGACCAGTTTAACGTTCTTATTTGGGTTGTGAGTTCTGCCTCCCACGTTATTCTGGAGGTATCAGTGGTGGTCTGTTGCCCACCTGTAAGTGCTCAGTAACAGACCAATATGAAAGGTATGGGTAAGGGACCCCAAAGGGTCTCCCTGATAAACATGATTAATGGGGAAAAGCTGAGACATCCACCTCTAGTCCCAGGGTTTACCTAAGATAATGTCGATTTGAAGTAACCTGTAGTGTTCTCTTCTATTTAAATTAAATTCCATAGTGAGTTATTCAAAAGTCTTATAGATTTGTCAGTGTCAGTGGCTCAGAAGGTAGCACACTTGCCTCTGAGGCTGGGAGATTAGAAGTCTGTGGGTTCAATTCCCACATCTGGCACTTGGGTTAATATCCCAATACTGACACTGTAGTGCAGCATGAAGTGGGTGCTGCACTTCTGAGGTGCTGTCTTTTGGATGAGATGATAAACCTAGGTCTCATCTGCCTGGATTGGTGGTAGTTCAGGTGGATGCTAAAGATCCCATGGCACTTATCGAAAAAGAGTAGGGGAATTTTCCTGGAGTCCTGGCCAAATTTCTCCCAGTCATTAAAAAATACCACCAACAGCTTAATCTGGTTCAATTTCAGTTGCTTACCATCTGTATCCTCCCTCCCCCCTAGTCTCACCCCTGAAAAAGGGACGTCTAGGCCCAGTGGGCTTACCGGGTCAACAAAATTCAATAAATAAATATAGAGGCCATTCTCATTAAATAAATATGTATGTGATAATCCTTTGTGGACCCATAATTTAAATATGTGATCTAATTTAGCCAGAAGAAAATTGGAGTCTGGAGTCTGGAGCTGGTTTTCGGAGTTGTTGTGCCCTTTGTCAGTTTAGTCTGTGTTGTGGGGTAAGAGTGTAGAAGGAACACAGACACAAGTATTCTGGTGCAACACACCTCAATGTATGTTAGTTCATATAAGTCAGGATAATCATAACAAAAAAATAGAAAATAAAGGGTTAGAAACAAAGTTCACAGCACCTTAGTGCACTTTTGCAGAAAGCAGTTCCATGGACCATCTCACATGGTTTCAAGATGGGTTTCTTATGCAATCCCATTTTAGGGTGTAATCCACCATCAGGTCACCCCACCTGGATCTTTCTTACTCCATCTCTCCTTGAAACAAGAGAGGGCTGAGATCCTACCTCTGTCAGGGCAGACAACTGAGAGGATCTGAGTTTCCCTTGTTTCCTTTGGGCATTTTATACCCTCCCCATGGTCCATGAATCTGCCCCTTAAATCAACTGGCATTCATTGTCGGTCAATAGAAAGGGAAAAAACTACAGCTATGCATAGCATATACATAGAAAGATAAAACATACTACAGCAGTCAGGGTTCCACAGTCTAAAACTGCTGTTACTGAGAACTAAGTGACTGATTAGTAGTACATATGCACATATCCTGTGTCCCCTCCTACAGACCTGGCCCCATTCCTAAGGGTAACCCTCCTGTCAGTCATACAAATATGGTCAAACTGAGGCTGGCCGTTCTATACTGAACTAAGAACTTACAGTCGCAGAGGGCTGCAACTGCTTCTAGTCCAGGTAAGTGAGGCCTTCAATATTCATTCTCACCAAGAGCCATATAAAGTGCTAGGCTCTCTTATTTCTTCTTTTATTATGGTAGGCACTGTATTGAAGTGAAAAGGAACAAAAAAAAAAAACTTTAGAAAGTGGGAATTAAGTATGTCATGAGCACCTTTCTTTATTTATTTACATTTAATTCTTTACTTACTATATGCCAGATGCAGCACGTTACCAGGCAACAGACTGAGACCCAAATGTCTTTGTGGACAGATTACTAGAAACATTACCTTAAAATACAACATTCCTAGCATGCTTACCACAGCACTCACATACATTATGGCAGTAAGACAAGCACAAGCAGGCTGCTAAGCTTAGGGACAGGTACAAGACTGCAAACTATTTTTACAATGTGTGTGGAAAGTCATTTTATTCAAAATTACAGTTTTCAAAATATAATACATAGTGAAATGTCTATGTCTAGCAACATAATGTTTACAGCATAATACTAAGAGAACGACAAGCATGAAAATGAGTATATCACGCACCAAAATAGGCATAATACTTTCTGAAATGGGTATAACATACACCAAAATGGGTATGACACATATCAAACTGGATATGACATACACCAAGTTAGAAATAGCACTTACTAAAATAAGCATGACATATACTAAAATGGCTAGGACACACACACTAAAACAGGTAAGACACATACTAAAATAGATATGACAAATACCAAAATGGGCATGACACAAACTGAAATGCATATGCTATACCAAGATGGGTATAATACATAAAGACATAATTATGACACATATTGAAATGGATATGGTCTATACTGAAATGGTTATGACACATAGCAAAATGGGTATGAAATGCCAAAATAGGTATGACAAACACCAAAATGGGTTTGACACAAATTGAAATGAATATATGACACTCATCAAAAATGGTACGACACACGCTGAATTAATGACACATACCAAAATGGATATGACCTATACTGAAATAGATATGATGCATATCAAAATGGGTATGACATACCGAAATAGGTATGACATAAATTGAAATGGCTATGACACACACTGAAATTGACAAGACACATACTAAAATAATTATGACACATACCTAAATGGATATGACACATGGTGAAATGGTGTGACAAAAACTGAAATGAATATGACACATACTGAAATAATTACAACACAAGCCAAAATGGGTATGACACATACTGAAATGGATATGGCAAATACTAAAATGGGTATGATACATACCAAAATGGGTATGATATGTTACAAAACGGATGTGACAGTTATTGAAACTGGCATGACACACACCAATATGGGTATGGCACATACCGAAATGGGTATAACACACATCGAAATGTTTATGACACATGCCAAAATGAGTATGGCACATACCGAAATAATTATGACACATGCCAAAGTATGAATGACACATACCAAAATGGATAGGACCCACACTAAATGGGTATGACACATACTAAAATAATAATTACACATACTAAAATAGCTATGACACAAACTGAAATGGTAATAACACATGCTGAAATAATTATGACACATGCTGAAATTAACATGACCTATACTGGAAATGGATATGATACATAACAAAATGGGTATAACACATACTAATATAAATATGGAACATACTGAAATAGATTATAGATAGAACACCCTCCAAAACAGACTAAGATACCATAATGAGTAGTATTAGTAGTAATTTATTGATCGACTTATTCAAGTCATTGCAATTAAAATACATGATTAAAATTCAATCAAATACACATCTTTATAATTTCCACGTCAAAACATCCATCATATAACACTAGTCCTCAATTTTACATTCTTCTTAGTAATATCCACATTTTTAAATGTATGTAAATATTAACATATTGGACAAATTATAGGCAGCTTAACCTACCCCTTAAGTTAAAACGTTCCTCAAATGCAATTTTTTCTGTTCAATTATTTTTAAAAAGGAGGCCACAGCAAGTAGTATTTTTAGATTATGAGATTTTTAACAAGAAATTTAACATGATTTCTGGATTTAACTCAAGTTTTCTCAAAATCGTCCCCCAAATTTTCCTTCTATCTTTCTCATATAGAGGGCATATTATTAATAAATGTCTAAGTGTATCTTTATCTGTTCCACATTTACATAGTATATCCCCCACTATTTTCTCTTTACTATATAAATTGAATTTACAGTTTGTTGTAATACTCTTGAATCTCGCTCGAGTTAATAATTTCCTAAACTCAGGATTGATCTTAGCTCTCAAGTAAAATTCTAGTTCGTGTGGCCTCTTGTTTTTAGCCATCCATTCATTCACTTTATATTATTTACACAATGCCAAATCCAATTGGGTGTAATAATCTCTAACCCTATCTTTAATTCTTAATTTAATTATATCTGCTGGGCAAATCATACTTTCCATAATACTCTCTAACAGCCCCATTGGTTTTCTCCACTATTTCCATACTTGGAAATAACCTATAGTATTTGTTATACTCCATAGCCTCCTCCATATATAGTCTAGGAAACTTTTGATTACTCATGTTATACACTTTTAACCAATAGGTCATTTGTCATGTTTTTATTTCACATCCCAGTTGGTATTGGCCCAGTTCTGCCCTAACCATTGCTGATGGCATCCCAATAGAAAGACCCAAAATGTTTTTATATAATTTATTCAAAATACATTCTAATTTAGAAAAATCACCAAATCCCCACATTTCTGTCCCTTTAAGTATTTGAGCTTTAACTTTTGCATTTAAGACCCTCAAGTTTCCTTTTATTGACTGCCCTCCATGTTTATACTCAAATCTATTCATTATTACCATAAATCTATTTACTTTACTATATGTTTCTTTTATATGCTTATTCCATAATCCATCCTGAGTGAAAACTATTCCTAAATAACAAAATTCTTTTACCACTTCCAATCTATATCCATCTATTTTATATTGGTATTCATTTTTATTCCCTCCAAAGACCAGTACTTTTGTTTTCTCATAATTTAATAATAAATCTGCCTTCTTACATTCTCCAACAAATTTGATTAACATTCTGTTTATGCCTATGAAGCTTGTTGATAATAAAGCTACATCGTCCGCAAATGCTAAATAAGCACAATACTTCTTCCATATTCTAGTCAAATGAAAATATGGATCATATAATTTACGTAATATTGTTTGAAAATATAAATTAAATAACAATGGTGAGAGAGTACATCCCTGTTTTACCCCAATATTAGTTTGAAACCATTGTGTCAATTGTCCCTTTGTTGAATATCTTACACTTGTATAATTGTCCTGATATAATTGCTCAATCATTGTCACCGTATCCATATCCACTCCTAATCATTTTAATCTTTCCCACATCATACTATGATTCACTTGATCAAATGCTGTTTTTAGATCAACAAATATACAATATAGCTTTTGCTTCTTAATCTTAGTATACTTGTAAATTAGATGTACCAATGTCCAACATTGCTCTAATGTAGATTGACCATTTCTAAATCCTGCTTGTGCTGTTTCAATAATATTGTTTTTCTCAACCCATGTTGTCAATCTATTGTTTAATATTTTAATAAATGTCTTCTCCGTACTGTCTATTAAACTAATTGGTCAATAACATTCCGTACTTTTTCCCCCTTTTTTAAATATTGGAACAATTATATTTAATTTTCAACTAGTTGGTATTATTCCTTTATCCCACATCTTATTAAATAGTATCGTCAAATAAGGAACCCAGAATTGAGCTGTATGAAAAATAACATCAAACAGTATCCCATCAGGACCTGAGGCTTTATGTTTTTTGAAAGAATCCAAAACCTTCCATACATCCTCTTCCATAAATGGTTTATTGTTAATCAATTCCTGATTTTTAATGTCAAATCCATTCTTGCCATGTTGTTCATCTATATTTTGATTCTTTTTATTTGTTGTATAAAATAAATCTTTATAATATTGTACCCATATGTCCAGCTTAATTAATGTAGTTATCCTGTTGTCATAATTTAATGTACCATTATTGACTATATTCCAAAACTTCTTAGACTCATTAATACTACAGCTTCCTCTAATTCTATCCATAATTTAAGTTGGCATCTTTCTTTATTTATTTTCAAAATCCTTTTATACTCTTTTCTTAATTTATTCATTTCTTTGTTCTTGTTTTCTATCAAACTACCTTTTAAAATTCTCATTAACCTATTAAATGTCCTCTTTACATCCCTACATTCTTTGTTAAACCAAGCCTGTCCTTTTCTTACCATTACAGTTTGTTGCCTGGAGATGATCTGCCTGACATCGACCATAATGATATTATATTCCAGTAATGTTTCTATATAATTTTTATCATCAATATAATTATTTATTTTGTCCAATATTCCTCCATCATACATTAACTGGATAAGTTTCCCCTTCTTCTGTAATATCCCACCCTATAACATTCTTTCTTATCAATTTCAACACATCAGGTCCCACTTGATCAACAACATATTTTGTCTGATCCTTTTCCAACACTAGTTCTATGGAGGCATGCTGGCTCTCCAAAGTTGTTTTTATCCTCATCTCAACACATTTTGATAACAAGTTTAGATTAACCCAAACATAATCTATTGTTGATGACCCACGACACCCTTGATATGTATAATTACTCAGTATATCACCTTTAATTCTCCCTTTAATAAAAGGACATTTCTATCACATAACTTCCTATGAACAAGAATTCCCTTATTATTAACTGTATAATCCATCACTTCCCCCTTTAACCATTAGATTATTCTTCTCCAAATGAGAACAAGATACAATTTCTTCTGATATTCCTTGTAAAGTACCCAATCTTACATTAAAATCTCCTGCTAATATTATTTTACTATTAGAATATTCAAATATCAATCTTTCTAGTTCCCTTGATAATTTTTTCAACCAATTCTTATCACCATAGGAACTATTAAATGGAGGTGCATAGATATTCATTAATATTAAATCATCTTCTCCTTCCTCCTGTATATATACTATTAATATACTTCACTATCAATCTGTATATCCTTTGTTTTCACTTTATTATTTAATTTACAAAAAGTTTGAAGACCCCCTGCATTCCTTCTATACCTTTTCAACTTCTCCGCTGTTTTCCAATATGTCATATATCCATCTAGATAAGCCTCATTCATCATCCATGTTTCCTGGATACACACATACTCAAAAGTTTTAAAATATTTTACTAAATCCGGGTCTCCTAATCTTTCCTGTAATCCCGAGGAATTCCAAGTAAGAATGTGTATCATGTTCTTTGATTCTATCTTGTTCTCATTTGGTTCTCTCTCTCTCATATATAATCTCATTTGTCTTTATATTATACTCTGATGTCTGTGACCTCCTTTCATTACTTTTTCCAGGCAGTCACTGATCCAAATCAGTTAATAATGTATATCTATTTGATGTTTCTATCATAACTTCCCATATCCTTGATTCTTTATACTTTTGAACTTCTTGATCCATCTCTCCTGTTCCATACAAACATGTACACACCAAGATCATCCAACAATGACTGTGTCTGTATTAATAGTTCAAAAATAATCCCCTTTTTCATCTTTACCAATATTTGGCCATCTTTTTCACATCGAATAGCCTGTGTTACTTCGTGGATGCAGCCCCCAGTGCCCAACAGTATATTTAATAAATCAGCCACTTTGCTCTTAAGATTCTTACTATTTTCCATATAGAATTGCGTTAAGCCATATCTAACGACCTCCTTTATTTCCCCTCCTTTTTCTGAAACCACATAATATTCCGGAAATAAATCACCCAAAGTTAACAATTCTCCCAACTTGGATTCCCATTTTACCTAGCTCTTTTGCTTGTTTGTCAATAGCTTTCAGAGCATAGTATTGGTCTGTAACACCAGAACCAATTCTAGTTCCATAATAGGCCTTATAATACTAATACTGTTCAGTATTTGTCTGCATCCACTCAGTACACTGTCTAATAAGTTCTTAACCATTTTTGACAAACGTTCTTCTGTTTCATTAGGCAAACATGCCATTCTATACAAAGATAAAACAGAATCTCTTTTTGTTGTTTTTTTTAGAAATTGTTTCAATATTTTCTCATGTTTGTTGTCTCTTTTCATCATCTAACAATGATTTTTCTAAAGCATTTCTTCCTAAAACTCCTTTTTCCACCTTCTCCTCCACATTATCATATACTTCCCTATATCATCTACAACTTCTCCACATCCTTTTTGTCCTTGTTGTCTTTTGTTATTTTCTGCTGTACCAATCACTTTCCTTCCATCTTCTATTTCCTTACTCTTTACCTTATTTTTTCTTCAAACACTCTCTTTCTACTTGTTTTTTACTTATCTTCTGTGAATTTTTTTAACCTTTTTTCCCTTATTCTTTGAACATTCTATAATTACTCCAGTTGTTACCCTTTCTATCTGTCTTTCTTTAACATTTTTCCTTTGTCCTTTATTTTCAAATACCTTCTCTATATTATTTGAGCCTTCTATTACCTACTCCTCCTCTATTTCGTCTTTTGACCTTCTAACATCTTTACTAGTTCCTGCTTCCAGGTTCCTGCATCTTTGTTCGCATTCTCATCTTCCTTCTCTTTATTTTCTTGTTGTTCTCCTTTTTCCCATATATCAGGAAATCTGTTTTTTAAATCCACACATATGCTTTCTTCCCTAAATATTTTATCTGGGAGCATCACATATTCTAATGAATCCTCTACTTCACTTACCTATTTTTCAGCATATTTCTTGATTTTCTCTACTGTCTTATCTAATTTAATAATGAGCATATAGCAAACTGAATTGAATGGATCTTGACAGGTTCTTACATACTTTGTATATTTTGCATAATTTGTATAATTTAAATAGGACCTGATGTCTTGACATTTGACAGTCTTATATGTTCCTTATATTGCACATTGCCATGTACTCTTTGTAACCTTGTGTCATGGTATTGCCTTAATCTTTGTATATGTAATCCATTTGTATGCTCTGCTTGTGTTTGTAACCCTTTTTTTATGTTGATAAGTACCCCCAGGTCCATCTTGAAAATGAGCTTTGCTCAATGGTGTTCACCTGGTTAAATAAATATGTTGATTGATTGATTGATTGAATTGTGTATATATGTAGCAAATATTGCAAAGCATAGACTAAGTAGATTGTAATATATGCCAAAATGACCATGTATCAAACTGAAATGATTGTAAGACACACCAAGATGAGTATAATACATACTGAACTGAGTGTAACACACAGTGAAAAGCACATGACTTGGGTAACCAACCACAATGCAGCATCACTTCCTGAACTGCTGTAGGACTCCAGCAATTCTTGTTCAGCTTCTGTGCAGGTACGATCTCCTTAAATCTTATCTCTGTGACTCAGGAATATGTACTATGTATATTATTAAACTGGTATTTGCTACTGTCCCTGTGTTTTTTTTGTTTTGTTTTTTTTTTTTGTTTTAAAGAGGACCTTTGTTTTCAAAAGTTTTCTCTGGCTCCCAACAAAAAATACTGTGATATCTGTTCCCCTGTGTAAAGTTATACATAATAACGGATGAAGGCAGCCTGTACTTCTGATGCTTTGTGAAGTTGTAGAGCATTTTATTTTGCATTATATTTTATTTGTCCTTTACAAAAGGAGCATGCCCAAAAAATCTGTTGCTCCAGCTTTAGCTCATCCCTTTGTATTTTAACGGAATTTCACCAGCTTACTGAAGGCTAGAGTTTTTCTTTGCTGCCATTTTACGGCTGTGGGTGGAGCCTACTGCCATTTTGGCATGTCTTACTTTAAAACAACTGATCATGGCACCTTCCATTGAACTTTTGGAAGTATCTTTCCGAAAGTCAAATGGCACCTGAAACACTCTGCCACGATCGGCCACTACAGAGTAACAGCCACACTATTTCGGGCTGTTTCATCCACATTTCAGGGCAAGAACTGTGCATGCATAGTTCTGCTGGCACCGCCATCTTGTGAATGGCACAATGCCATTCACTGCAGTTGCGCATGAGCAAGTGCCGAGCATGCACAGTTGTGTCACCACTGCCATATTTCAGAAGGCATTCCTCCTGCACCCTCCTACTTCTCCTGTTCTCCCCACTGCCTCCCAGCACCAGCAGCAAAATAAAACCCTCCTGCTCCCTCCCACTGCTGCTGTCCTTCCCGTTCCTTCTATTCCCCATCCCTTTGCCAACTTCGGGGTGCTGAATCCCCATGTCTGCATCATGTACCCCCCAACTCATGTGGCACACTGGGAGCCCATCCCAGTGTGCCCAAATTTATGTTTTTATGTCCCTCTGCTGTCACCATGGTGCCCAATATCCGTGTCGGCATCATGTACCCCCCAACTCATGTGGCACACTGGGAGCCCTCCCCAGTGTGCCCAAATTGTGTTGGTTTTTTCCTTTTTTCCAGCATCAACATCGAGATGCTTAATCCCCATCTCGGCATCATGTACCTCCCCAAATCATCTGGCGCACTGGGAACCCACCCCAGTGTGCCCATATTTATGCTTTTTGTCTTTTTATTTCCTATAAATAAAGAAAACCATCCTCTGATGTCTTTTTTACCGTAAAAAAGAAAAAAGGCCCTCGTCATTGCCACAGTCCCCCTCCCTTCCCCACCCATCTACTGAGCACCCACCTCCCTGCACCCCCCTTACCCCATACTTACCTCTGGAGGTCGATGTAGTCATCTGGACCAGATCACATCAACACTCTTCAAAGCCAACCAGCAAACTGAAGAATCAAAGATAAGCGCGGTATAATGGCAGTCAATGGGGGGGTTGAACTTATGTTGATATCTCAGCCATTTTTAGGAATTTGGGCTCCAAATTTTTAACATGGAGTTCTTGGGACCCGACCTCATGAACACTGTCGCTGTCATTTCATTATTCAGCCTCAAAAGGTGATTTTGTGGTCACTGCATGGATAGCGCTGCAGAAGAGAGCAGTGGTTTAAGGCTCTGGGCTGCAAATCTGGAGATCTGAGTTTGAATCCCACAGCCCCCACTTGCATACTGCGTGACCCTGAGCAAGTCACATAACTTCCCTGTGCTCCCCAGTTGCACCTGTAAAAAAGCTTTCAGCTCCTGGTTAAACAATAAAAAAATCACCTTTTGGGACAAATTAATGAAATGACAGTGGCACTATTCATGAGATGGTGTCCCAAAAAGTGCAAAAAATTCCAAAAAATGACTGTGTTATGAGCGTGCGTTGCACAGTAAGCACAGTTTCTACGCACGTTTCTAACTTCACCAATTTTTTATATTTTCACTCCAGATTTTCAACATTGCCATTTTTGCACACCTCCTTATTTACAGTACAGTTGTCATTTTTCACATCCCACCCGAAATGTGTTTTCGCACATGTGGCACAGAATGGCATGGTCTCTCTACAAAATCACCTTTCTGGACAAGTGAATGAAATGACAGTGGCACTTTCATGAGGTGGGGTCCTAAAAAGGTCATGTTGAAAATCTGGTGAAACAACTTCAAAAAATGGCCGAGCTACACCTGGGCGTTCAAAAGTTTCTACGTACACGTGTAACTTTCGTCATTTGGCAGTTCTCCACAGCCGTATCGGCCCCATCTAGGGTTTGTTAAAACTAGTGTCAATATTTTCTTGCTTTTAATGTGAGCAATAAAGCACAGTCTTTTGCTATTTGTCTGTAATCGTACAGGCTAGAAATATATATTCTATACTGTTGGAAAGCTGAATCTCCTCTGTCTAACAATATGAACTATTCCTTTCTAGCACATATCAATGTGTAACTCCCCTGCTACCCAGGGTTACTAGAATCCCATAAAGACCTTGTGGTAGGCAGGGAAGGCAGCTTGTGAAACTCCAGTTAAATGGATTTCACACTGTCTCACTCTGTTCTCAGTCTCAGCTGAGACTGAGGGATGACATCATTTAGAACTGTCACAGCTGCATAAGCCACACTGGAATGTTGCAGTTGGAGGTTAGAGCAGAATGCTGGGGAATTTGAAGTCAGTTCTGTTGCAGTCTGTAGTAGAAGAGGTGCTCTGCTGTATGCAGGCCCTCAGAGCTCAAGCTCTGTCAAAGAGCTATTTTTTTGTTGTATAGGTGTGTTTTCTCACCTGAAGAGGAACACAAGAAGAGCACATTGAAGTGGTGGAGACTGCTTTCAGTGGTTCAGGGCCCCATCCCTGCGGGGATGGGGGGAAGGAATCAGCCTGCTTCCAGGAGCAACTCCCCCTGGTCTGGCTAGGGAAAAGAAGCTGTCTGATTTAAGTTCATGCTGAGGCACCAGAAGCTCTGGATGAGAGTTCTTTGAGGAGAAAACACCTGTGGGGCACCTGCAACCAAGGGGTGAGTTCGCTCTGCTAAAGGGCCATGTGTTTTCACCTGAATCAAGATGAAACTAAAGAGACTGTTACTGTGGGGTCAGGAAAAGACAGCCAACTACAGTTTGGAAGATGTGGGAATTGGAATGCTTAACTCTGTGGGGGGGGTCTAGAGTAATGGACACAGCCACTTATTAAGTATGTTCAAGTTCATCACAAATGGGATGTAAAGACAGTAGATTGAATGTGAATACATTTAAAAAGAATCTACACAGCAAAGTGTTTTAAAGGATGAGGTGTTACAGTCCAGAGAAATGGCCAGGTATAAATTATGGAAGCGAGCGGTGGGAGACCCCGCATCAGTAGTAACCAAATTCACCTCTACAGATTTGTTCTGGGGCACCTGTTGCTTTCTCTCAGGTACTCGGCCAGTGCCTGAGGAAAGTACCCAGATGTGGGATTGATGAGGAAGATTCCTTGATGGAGCAGAAGTGCTCATAGGTGGTTTAGGGAGCCACCAGTAAATGTTTCCATGCTATATGGAAAGTGTCCAAGTGGCTGGCAAGGGAGCCGAGCCAGGAAAAACCCAGAGCAGCGTACAAGTTTGGGCTGTGTGCCTAGTGTGTTTCAGAGCCTGAGGGCTAAAGTGATGAAGATGTGTTCTAGTCTCCTTAAATCTGCATTACCAGGATTGTAGCCCCATGGGGGTCCATCTATGCTTTGTTTATTCTGTTGGGTGTGAATAAAAGCCACACTTTAGAATCCCACTTCTGGTATTGGACATTACAGTTATTGCTTCCTTTGTCCGGAGTTACTTGGGTGCCCCTGTGCAGAGTAGCCAAACCTAGCCAATGTGCTGAGTGACATATTTCTCCCCAAACCCAGCCCACCAGGTAGAGCTGTCAAGATAGAAATGGCATACCTGGATGGGGGTTACAAATGCATTATGGAAGAAACAGACCAATTATCAATGTTCTATTTTTTCTCAAAAATGGCAGTTAGTGAAGTCAGCAGTTATTGATTTCCCTTCCATTTCTTCCCCGATACCCTGCCTTTATGTTCAAAAGTTAGTGCACCTGATAACGGAGTTAGTGAGTACACAACATGGGTTTGTGAGCACTTCTGCCAAGTCCATATTCAGAAGCCCCAAGAGTGCCCTTCAAACCCAGCAGTGCCAAAGCGCTAACATATCACTGTGCCTATGCAAATGAGGGCGTCCCCTCATGTATAGTGGTGCACTTGCATCTTCAAAAGTTTGTGGCAGTGGTAAATAGCCCCCCCAGGTGGTGTGCTTTACTGCTGCTGCAAACCACCTCTTAACTGGGTGGAAAACCCGCACCCCACCCTCCAGAAGGCAGTGTGGCTGTATTGCAGCTCCTGCCTCCAAGCAACCATTTCAACACAGTAAAGTTGCCTGGTGTCTTGTGGTACCCCCAACCCCTGAACACCGGTGTGGACAGAATATTCATGCCCTGATGTCTAGAGATACCCCCCAATCACCCACGTCATGCTTTATAACTATGGATCTGTGGTCTAGTGTGTCTCCCCACCTGCTGCTTGCCTGTTTCATAAAAGTGACGATGCCCTGGTGTCCAGTGGTTCCCCCCACCCCCAATCACATGTTTACACATTTCTGATGAAGCAGTGGTAGTCAAATGTCAGCCCACCTGACTCGCCCACTTACATACTGCCTCAGCACATACACCTTTACCTGGGTGGCTGATGATCATCCAAGCTTGATACAGTGACTGGCACAGCCCTCCTTTCACCTCCTTGGCTAGCCACTGCATAAGCTGTCAGGAGCATGCGTAGACCACCAGGACATAGTTATAAAGCATGACATGGGTGATCAAGAGGTATCATTAGACACTAGGGCAGGAATACTCTGTTGAAATGGGTGCTCAGGAGGTGGGGGTACCACTAGACAACATGGTAATTTTACTGGGTAGAAACAAGTGCTCGGGAGTGGGTGGCTGCAATACAGCCACCCTCTCTTCAGAGGGGTGGGAGCATTCACTTAGCACCCAGTTAAGATGTGGTTTTCAGCAGCAGTAAACAGCATCACTTGAAGGGGGTTTACCACAAAACACTGACAATATCGCTGTATTGGTATGCATGAGGGGACACCCTCATTTGCATAGGCCTAGTGGTATGTTAGTTCATTGGCACTGCCAGGTTTGCTGGGCTCTCCCATGGCTTCTGAATATGGGCTGACTGAGAGTGCTCACACAAACCTATGTTAGCCTATGTACATAAGGCTGAAGGCTGAGTGCTCCCACCACCCAACCATGCATTCATTCCGAAGTAAATGCTTCCTTTTGAAGGGATTAATGCACTTGTAAGATGGCAAGAGCTGGTAAGAACTATTGTAAGAAAACACAAATACTGCAAGACATGTTGAAATTTCTTTCATGGAAAAAGTTGTGTTAAAATACAAATAACAGCAACATTGAACCATGTGCATTAATATTGTGACCACTGCACTACTCATGTATGAAGAAATGCTGCTGTAAGTTTACCACTGGTCTAATATTAATATGCTAGTGTTTAAAACTTGCTAAATATTAGTCTGTTGATCAAAAAGCCACTCACTTTACTTTTCATACAGAAACGCTAAGATTTATGGGTGAAACAAAATAATTTGCATACATTCGTGTTGCTCGCTAAGACTCGCTACACTACTGATTTCACAAAAGCTTAGTATTAACTTGCAGTTAACGGGATAATTCCCTCTGTTTTTAATGATTGCAAGTACAAAAATAAAACATACAATATTCAACACCCATGTGATTCATAATCAGTTTAGTACATGATGCTAATGTTCAACAAGAGACTTCTGCGACAAACTGTATTAAGGTGCTTTTATTGTAAGATCACAGATGTAGAATGAGATGGTGCTGTTAGGGCACATATTGGGTACTTCTTGTGCAGAAATTATCCCTTTGAAAATGCCAGGTAGACGAGTCGCAACAACATCAACTGTGTCCACTAGATGGGTGGGTGGGAAATTCAAAACTATTTGTAGAACTGTGGCTACTGCTGGTATTACACAGCAGAGCATATCTAGAGAATTAATGCATGGTTGAAATACAGTTACCTGCTGTATTTCAACCAATGGTTGATTGGTTTTCACACTGATAATTATTGCCGTGTTACAAGGTATGCTAGTCTTACTTTGGAGGGTGTTCTACCTATAATCTATCTATTTCAGTATATTCTATATTCATATTGGATCTACGACAACTCAGCCAAACTTATATCAGCGTGGTACAAATCAGAGCAGCAAATTCAGCATGCTGTCAGTACCAGGCTGATAAAATATATCAAAAGTCAACTCGCTGCAACTACCTGTAACAGCACCCTCCAAAAAACAACCACAGAAGAGCAGCACGTTTTCTTTAACTGTCCATAATTAGTACACTGGTGTTATGTATGTTCACTAGTTTTGAAGTCCCCGACCCCCCCCTTACTTAATATAATCAACTCTAAGGTCATACATAATTCAAAGAAAGGAGAACATTTTCAAACCAGCACAGTTTTGTTGTGCGAGGTGGCATCGCCCCCCACATCAACCTTAAATGCATACCTGTATAACATAGCGCATATATGTAAAAAAAACAGAAAAATAAATTTGATGGTGATGGCAGACTTGAACCATGGTCCCTGGGTAGTCCCATCTACTCAGATGCTGTCACTCTATCTTCTAAGCCACACTGTCAGCTCAGCAGCATGGTGCACATCTACATACTTAAACTGCTTGGTCAGGATGGAAGCAGGTATGCCTATAGCGCGGTACCAGACATCACTATCACGTTGACTTAGCGCATGCATCTTTCATGCTCTTTGCTATGCGGTATTAACCATGAGCTAATGACACTCGCAGAGTGGTCATGCTACCTTCATATTAGTGTGTGTCATACCCATTTTGTTATGTATCATATCCATTTCAGTATAGGTCATGCCAATTTCAGCATGTGTCATAACCATTTTAGTTTGTGTCAGAGCCATTTTAGTATACGTAATAATTATTTCAGCATGTGTCATACCCATTCAGTGTGAGTCATATCCATTTTGGTATGTGTCATGCACACTTTGGCATGGGTCATATTTTGGTATGTGCCATACCAATTTTGGTGTGTGTCATAAACATTTTGGTGTGTGTCATACTCATTTTGGTGTGTGTCATACCTATTTTGGTATTTGCCATATCTATTTCAGTATGTGAGTATGTGTCATACCCATTTTGGTTTGTATCATAATTATTTCAGTTTTGTCATACCATTTCACCATGTGTCATATCCATTTAGCTATTACCAGTTTCAGTTCATGTCATACCCATTTCACTATGTGTCATATCTATTTCAGTATAGGTCATATCCACTTTGGTATGTGTCATTATTAATTCAACATCTGTCATTCCATTTTCGGTGAGTGTCATATTCATTTCACTTTGTGTCAAACCCATTTTGGTGTTTGCCATACCCATTTTGGTATGTCATGCCCATTTTGCTATGTGTCATAACCATTTCAGTGTAGGCCATTTCCATTTCAATATGTGTCATAATTATTTCTTTATGTATCATACCTGTTTTGGTATAGCATATCCATTTCTGTTTGTATAATACTAATTTTAGTATGTATTGTACCCATTTTAGTATGTGTCATATCTATTTTAGTATGCATCTTACCTGTTTTAGTAAATGTCCTAGCCTTTTTGGAATATGTCATACTTATTTTATTAAGTGTTATTTCTGTCTTGGTGTATGTCATATCCAGTTTGGTATGTGTCATACCCATTTTGGTATATGTCATACCAATTTCAGAAGGGGTCATACCTATTTTGGTGTGTGATATACTCATTTTCATGTTTGTCATTTTCTTAATATTATGCTGTGAATATTTTTTTGCTAGTCATTGCCATTTCACTATGCATTATATTCTGACAACTGTAATTTTGAATTCCCATATATTTGTACAATGTACACCAGACAGTTTTTGTTATGGATACAGTGTAGTGTACCCTACCAGACCGTTAAGTTCAGCATGTGGGGTGGGGGGGAACCTACCAGTACCAATGAGTAGAGAAAATATGGTATGCATCTCCCACTGCGAAACCCCTACAGCGACATACGTCACTGCTGACAACAGCGACGTGTTGCTGTAGGAGTTAATATGAGACTGGTAACACTTTCCCCCATCCTGCACCTCCTCCCAGAACCAACTCTGACTTGAACTTGGTATCCTTGGTAATGGGGAGTGTGGGGGGGGCAGAGCCCCCCCACGTGGGAGGTTGAAGGCTAAGAAACAACAGACCCTGCTGTGCACGGCTCCCTGCTGACTACAAATCACAGTCGACAGGGAGCCTGGTGCTGTGATGCCGGTCAATGAGTTTGTTGTTGACTCGGCATCGTAGAGCCACAAAATACAGGGAGAAAGACAGAATTTTGAGGTTTGATGACTGTGGGTGGCCACTCTGCAGTCAGAGAGAAGCAGAAGGAAAAAGGACAGAAGAAAGGACAGAAAAGCACTGTTGCAACAGACTTTAGAACTGGTATTTTATTTTTTTTATATTTATTCCCTTATATATGTTTGCAAACATTTTCTTTCCGACATCTTTACATTTCTTCTGTACCTTAGAAGGGGAGCCTTGTACAGCAGTATAGCTTTGTACTAACACCCCTTTCCAGTTATCCAGGGCCTGGCAAGACTTCAATCTTCTTGACAGAAACTTATGCCAGTAGTTCAATACAGAGGTCATGAGGGAAGTTGGAGTAGGGTTAAGGCCCACTTGATCACTGGATCCAAACAGCTGGGCATCCAGGAATGGAAGCAAGCTAATAAGCTCCAATTCCATCTAGCAGGGAAGAGGAGGAAAAATGTCCATGCCAGGACATGTTTAAGGAGGGCTGAGCATATAGAAATAGGTCTGGTAAAGTCAAACCTCACTTAAGTTTAGGAAGTTGGAGCTTCTGATAGGCAATCGAGAATCTCCCCAGGAGAAATTGTGAGATTAATTTATTCCATCTCTGGAAGTCACCTTGCTGGTGCACTAGCGAGAGGGCTTGGAAGAAATACAAAAATCATGGTTGTTGGGAGACTTCAGTGACGTCACCTCCTAGAGGGTAGCCTAACTTCTGAGCTCCACCGACCAGTTGTTACCAAACTCCTCTAAACTGTAACTGTAGTGTGAAAACTTAGCAAGTATGACCCCTGGCAAAGTTGTAGGAAGCAATCTATCGAAACCCAAGGAGCAAGGCTCCATAGTAGCAAAGGATGGCTGTGGATATGCTTCACCTTGTGGCCCACATAGTAGGAGCCCTTCGCTGGCTAGCACTGCCAACATGGAAGTGAATACGGACACAGAGATGGGCCAGCTTACCAGCTACAGATTCGAGACCCTCCTGCATGAAATAAAAACCTTTAGGAGTGAGACACAAGCTGAATTCAGAAGTCTCAACTCCAAACTCACGGCGGCAGAACAACAGATTCAAGAGATGGAGGATTGGGTGTCTCAGACAGAAGATGGCACGCTACAGCTATACACAGCCATCATTTTTTTACTAGACCAAACCAATGCACTCCAGGAAAATGCTTAGATTTAGAGTCTCAATCCAGGTGGGAGAATTTAAGAATTTATGGCTTACCTGAGGGCTTGGAAATGGGCCACATGATCAACTACATGGAGGATCTTTTCTGGGATGTTTTGGAACTTCCAGCCACTTTCCATTTCTGCCTCGAGTGTGCACACAGAGTGCTCACTCCGAAACACTTTAACCTATGAGCTAGACCAAGATCAATTGTTCTGAAATTTTCAACCTATAACGATAAGGAAGAGATGCTGTGAATTAACTGGAGCCGCAAAAAATCAAATTTAATGAAGCTAGTCTTAACATCGACAGGATTATCCGCCTACGATTTTAAAACAATGGCAGGCATATGCAGGGATTTTTCATACACTACAGTCTCATTAGGTCTTCTTTCAGACACTATACCTGGCTTGTCTCCAGGTGTTTTCAGATTCCAAAACTGTACTTTATAATACTCCTGAAGAGGCTCGATGAGCATTAGTGGAACGCAGCTGGTTAAATCAAGAAGAGATCCCTTTTACACAATCAGTTCTTCCATGGAAATCTGCCTGACAACCAGCCTGTCTTCATAGTAGTAAAGCATCAGGGAAGAAAGCTGCCCCTGCAACCCTCACAGACATTCGTGATATACTGCACTCCTTTAAAGATGGCCGAGTATCAACATCTTCTGGCACTGAACTTACTACCTGAATTCTAGAATGAGCTGGTACTCTCTCACTATCTGCTCCAGTGCTGATCTACCCATACACATACTTTCTTTTTTAATTATTCTGTTTATCTCTCTGCAGGGCTGGCAGGTGGCTCTGGCCCCCCTCTCAGAGGGCACATCCTCTGAGCTGGGCCACCCCCAATCCAGCTCTGCCCCAGCAATTCCACCCACAGATCCCCCCCCCCATGGTGGGGCCAGAGGGAGGAGTGCTGGCTTCCCTTCCCCCTCCCTGGAGCACAATACAGAAGCCGGGGAAGCCAGAACTGGGGACACAGCCAGACTATCTTGGAGCCTGCCACTCTATTTTCCAGTTTTAGGATATCTTAATGAGCTGGATTGTTTTTGTTCCACCTGCCCCCCATTCATATTCTTACTACATATATTATTTTCTTTTAAGTCATCTCCCATCCTGTTGAGCTATTATTATTTTTCTTTCTTACTTTTGTTTTGCCCCTTTATGGCTATGCTTTGTGGGGAAGAGGAGGAAACAAGGGTGGTTATGGACTCTTGTTCTTTAATAACCACTCATGTTATACATATGATTATGGTGGAATAGTTGTTTACTGCATTTCGTGTTCTTTACTAGTTTGGGGGACTGTCTGAGCTATTCTCCCCTTGGGAAGATTTTTGTTTGTTACTTTGCACTAAACATCTGGGGGGAGATCTCGACGCATTCGAGCAATGCCCTTTTTGTTTGAGATGTTTCTGGCTCAGTTGGGTCTGCTTTTGGGGGTGTTAGCCTTCCCTGATTCCCTCACCCTGCTTTGGTCCAGTTCTTTCTGAGTCCAGGGAGGTCTCCCACTTTGTGTGGACTTTTTACCTTCCAGTTTGGATCTGATGTTTTTCAGCTGTACTTCCTGGCACCTTAGAGGGTTTATTTCTACAGCCTCCTACTTTGGAAGTTCATTGTACATATTTCTTATTCGATTATGGTTGTTACTTGTTGTTGTTTGTTCAGTTATTTGTTTATTTATTTCTATATGTCTTTGGCTATGCGACACTTATGGCTATTAATGATATTGAGCAACCTTTTGATCTTAAGTTCCTGCAGAGCACACCCCCTAGTTATTATAAGGCCTTGTGGTGTCTTTTATGGTTTATTTGTGGGGGTTGGAGATTTTTACGAAGGCTTGGTTTGGCTCTTTGCACTATTCTGGGTTGTTTTATTTTGCCCTAGTATCTGTTTTTTATAGGAAGATGATATTAATGGAAGCCTCACCTTCAAGCTTTTCATTATGACTACTTTAAATAAAGTTAGAGCATATTCTCATAATGTTAATGGATTGAACAATCTGGTCAAGAGATCTAAGGTACTGGCCTACATCAAAAAGCAGTGTCCCACGTTTGTTTTCCAACAGGAAACCCACCTAGCATAATAAACTACATAAATTTGGTTATGCCCATGTGGTGGCAGCCACCTATAGAAGGACAAGAGGAGAGGTACTGCTATTTTAATCCCCAAGACCACTCTGTTTCAACCCTGCTCCTCAAATACAGACCCTTGGGGCATTTGGCCATATTGATGGGTATTTATCTGGGTACCATGGTAACTCTTGTTAGTTTATATCTCCCTGTCTATCTAGCTGTGATGTGGCCAGTATCCGCATCTAGTGGAAGACTTGGTTTGCTGGCAAAAACACCTCGTTTCACCTGAGCACTTTTCTTCTAGGTTTTCTTGCAAGGACAGAGCAAGGAACAACATTATCAGAGCAAGAAGAATAATTAAGGCTTCTTTTGGCTAGGCAAATTTACTACAGTATGTGTTACTGTTTTCTTTTGTGCTTACAGGTTTTGTTACTGGTTTTTGCTTACATATTACTGCTTTATTGTTCTTTGATTCAAATAGTTTTTGCAGGGTATACTTTCTGCCACATTGTTACAGGGTGTGCCTACAGGTCTGTTACTGTTTTGTGCTTACAGATTACTGCTTTATTTTCTCTGATTCAAATTGTTTCTTTGCAGGGTATATTTTCTGTGGAATTGTTCAAGATTGGGCCTACAGGTTTTTGTTGCTGTGTTGCGCCTACAGGTGTTACAGTTTACTGCTTTATTTTTTTTCTCTGATTGAAATAGTTTTTTTGCTGGGTATATTTTCTGTTAAATTGTTGTGAAGGTTGAGCTTACAGGTTGTTACTTTTTGTGCTTACAGATTACTGCTTTTTCTCTGATTCAACGTGTTATTTTGCAAGGTATATCTTCTGTTAAATTGTTCTGCAGGTTGTGCTTCCAGGTTTTGTTACGTTTTTCTTTTTTTGCTCCCTTCCAGCTTCGGGGTGGCCTCTCCTTCAGGCCACCTATGCCCTCCATGCCACACTGCCTCAGATCAGCCACCTCTTCATCCCATATTGCAGCCCCCCCCCAGGTAACACCCAGACGTAACCCTTCACCAGATGGGTCCCTCTCCTCCGAGGGGGAAGGAACCAGTGAGGCGGCCAGTGCAATACTTGCCCCAGGTGCTGCTGGGATGGTGCATGCACTGTCCTCAGACTCACAGCAATGGGAGCTGGCAACTGTCATCTGGTCGGCTACAGAACACTTTTTCCCATTTTGCACTTCAGGGAGGCATGGTTTGCCACTAACGTAAGGCTAACACCAACATTCACTACATCCTCTTGGTGAATGGGCCCCCCACGCAATGCCATGCCCCTAGCCTCCGCTAGGAGTCAGCAATCGCCGGATCGCATCCCCACCCTCCCCCTGATAGAAGGTGAGCTGTCAGTCAATGCTCAAGCCCTCTCTCTCTGGCTGGCCTTCCAGCACCCAAGTCTGTTCCTGAGCCCAGGTCGCTGCCATCGCAAACGGAAATCCAACCGCTATGCCAATGGGCTGGCTGTTACATTTTGTGCTTACAGATTACTGCTTTATTTTTCTCTGTAGCAAAGTGTTTTTTGCAGGGTATGTCTTCTGTTAAATTGTTACAGGTGGTGCTTACAGGTTTTACTACTTTTTGTATTGACAGGTTTTACAGTTTTATCTATCATTAGGCTAAGCTTTTAGCGCTAATTACAGGAGCACCGACAAGATACAAATTGTGGGATAGCATCTATATTTGTTGTTGGTTGATTGTTTCTGCTCTCACTTCCTTGTTTCTTTCATCCATGGTTCTTCTTTTTTGGCAGGGGAAGGGCCCAACCACCCACCGCCATTCCCAACCACCCCATGCTACACTCCTTTTATAGAGTAGCACAGTCATGACATTTTCTGTAGCAAAGCAGGAAGGGGAGGATCAGAGGGGTATCCACACAGTGACTTCACTTAAAGGGGCACAATTAATTTAACATATTATAAAAAGTTATACAAAAGCAAACAAAACAAACAAAAACAATTAAAAAAAAAAATACACATTAGCTTTCATTTTCCTTCTAAGTACTCAGAACAGGTGATAAACTCTGCAACTCAACTGGAATGGATATTATTAACTGCGGCTACTGCGGGACACTTTTCAAGAGGGCAATTGTAAAGGATTTAGGACACTGTACTACATGCTGGATCATCGGAGATCTAAAGGCTCAGCTCCAGGTGGCATGGGCAGAGACTGCATGCCTCATATCACATATTCAGGAGGAAATGTATTACAAGAACCACCTGTTATTTCCCCAACATCGAATTGAAGTACCTCAACTGCTGAGGGTAGTTGATCTGAGGGGTTGGCAGATGGTTAGGAGGGGCAAATCGGGTGCCCCATCACTCAGTGCTCACCAGCGTAGCACCTCCACAAACCATATAAAAACTACAAATAGATATCTGCCTCTATCTCCAAAATCAAAGGGACAGAGAACACTGCAGAGCAGGACACTGCAGCACAGGAGGTAGTGCTACAAAACTCGTCCATATTAGGGACCAAAACAAAAAAGGCAAAAAGGAAATCCAAAACACTTCTGATTATAGGCAACTCTATGATTCCGGGAGTTGATACCTACCTCCAGCCAAGGGTAATGTTCAGATGTCTCCCATGTACATCAGCGTGGAGAGACACCGACCACATTGTTAAATCATGCAGGAAGCAGGAGAAAACATTGATGTCCTGGTACACATAGGAACTAACGATCTAGCCGGACAGTCAGTTGTTGAGACCAAGGAACACCTGACCAGGCTGAGTAGACAAACTGTCATCCATTTCATCCAGCATCTCCTTCTCTGAGGTCCTGCCAGTCTGGGAGAGGGGGACAGATGGGCAGAAGGTCAGAGAAGGGAAGATAGGGGAGCTAAACATCTGGCTCAAGGGCCGATGCCAGCAAAAAGGACACAAATTTGTAGGTAACTGGCAACAGTTTTGGGAGTGAAAGTTCTTTAAATTCAATGGGCTGCATCTGGCAAAGGAGGGAGTCAGTGCATTGGGGTAGAAGTTTGATGTCTTTACAGGATATTTAAACTAGCAAATGGGGAGAGGTGTGCAGCACCCAATACATTGAACAGGAAGAGCACCCCTCCCCCCCACAGCCAGTGATCAAACAGGAGTTCAGCATGTTTGTAATTCATTTGCATTACCAGGTGAGGAAAAAGGTCTGGCTCCCCACATGACGCACAGGGGAAAAGCCAGCCCTCACCCCACAACTAACGCACCAACATCTGGCCAATAGAAAATCATGCACACAAATGCCCGCAGTCTGGGAAACAAGATCTCAGACCTGGAGGCAACAATGACAGAGGCTAAACTAGACATGGTAGCCATTAGTGAGATATGGTTCCCCAGTAGCCATACTTAGTAGGCTACCATACCTGGCTATGTACTGTTCAGAAGAGACCGAGGTGAAAAAAGGGGGGGGGGGGTGAAGTGGCCCTTTATGTCAATGAAAATATCAAAGCTACAGAAATTCAGAATACACATAAGGAGCCAGAAGAACTGTGGGTCACCCTGGAAACAGGAAATGGGACAGCCATACAGACTGGGGTTGTCTACGGGCCTCCAGACCAGGGGGAGGACACAGAGACATTACTGTAAGAAGATATACAAAACATGACAGCTAAAGGGGAGGTTCTGCTAATGGGAGGCTTCAACATGCCAGATACAGATTGGTCAATACCAACAGGAACATCTGCCAGAACTAGGCACGTAGTGGATTCCCTGCAGGGGGAGGGCCTCAAACAATTGGTACAACAACCCACAAGACACAGGGCTATCCTGGATCTAGTACTGACTAACGGGGAAAGGATCACAGATCTCCTGGGGACAGTGGCCATCACATGGTATGGTTCAATTTTTCTTTTTTGTAAACTTTACTTAAAACAGCGGAGAGCTGGTTATAAGTCAGACAATTCAGGTACATTAAGTAGCCCATTGCTTTAGGTGGACACAGTAAGGTTACAAACATAGCTTAGATAGAAACATCAGTAGTATTAGTATCACAGCTTACAGACAATACAACATATTAATTTGCCCCTGCAAGAGTGGGAAGCATAATACCCCAACCCACGTAGAATACCACTACACTGGAGTCTTGGACCATGGTGTTGCCTGAGTACTAAGGGATACTCTCACAAAATTAAAAAGATGTATGGCTTTAGAATAAGCGGAACCAGGGCTGTTCTATGGCATCTTCTATTGGGGACCACATCTGACAATAGTGTGCCATTTGGCCTCTAACAAAGTATTGAGTTCTTTCTAATTTCTTACATTCCATTAATGATTTCACCCACTCTGATACAGTAGGCAGTTCTGACGATCTCCAATACTGTGCCAGTAGTCTAAAAGTACAATTACATTTCCCAGTCTCCACAGCCCTGTAGAGAAGGAAGGACCTCCTCCTCGATTCCACACTGGTAAGCCCAACAAAATTTCAGCTGGGTCCATTGTAACAGGGCATTGCAAAATGGAGATTAAGATCTGGTGCATGCCACCCCAGAATATCTACACCCTGGAGCACTCCCAAAGCAGGCGGTAAAATGTGCCTTCATGCACATGACACTTGGGACATAGGGGTGAGACTGATGGGTCTATTTTGTATGCCAAATATGGAGTAAAATAAGCTCTAAGAAGAACATTATATTGAACTGCACAGTCTATTATTTACTGAGCACTTCCCTGTATTTTATTTATTTTATTTATTTTTTATTTAGTTTTTGTTGACCGTGTAAATGCACTAGACAAATCCTGCCTATTTTGAGGCATGACCCGGGGAGGGGGATACAGATGAATGCCAACTGACCTTGAACCAGATTAAGCTGTTGGTGGTATTTTTAGTGAATGAGGGAAATCTGGCCAGGACACCGGGGATATTCCCCTACTCTTTTCGATAAGTGCCATGGGATCTTTAACAACCACCGGAACTACCACCAGTCCAGGCAGATGGGACCTCAGTTTAACGTCTCATCCGAAAGAATGGCAAGCCAATCTCCTCCCATAAGGCCTTCTGGCATTATATCTGATGCCCACTGAGCTTTAATTTTCACTAAACAGTCAGGGAGAGCTCTGAGCAGCAGTTTGTAACATTTTTTAAGGGGTCTGAAAGCCAAATCCATGGCCGGTCCTACAAACATCTCTTCTAAGGGGGAACGGGTTCCCAACTGGCCCTCTAGCAACTTAGCCTTCAACTGGGATACAATTGTCTGTAAACATAGGTATATGAAATAGTGTGAGGCATGTAACTTGTATCTTTTAACAAGGGAGGAGAATGATAAAACCTCATCCCCTGTCCAAAGGTGACCTAGGGATTGTAGTCCACGACGATGCCAACTTTTTAGAATTTGCTTATCCCCTAGTATCACCCCTCCACTATTCATATGAAGAGCCTGAAGGGAAATGTCTCATGTAACTGAATGTGCTCCACACCCCAAAATCTGATGTACCTTTTGCTATACCTTCAAAGTGACTCTAGTACAGGGATTGTTTATTTTAATGGGTTGGGACAGACCCATGCTCCCTACTAAGATATCATGACACAAGGGAATAAAAGTGTATGTTTCCAAACTCACCCATGCTGGCCTAGTAGTTCCTTCTTTAAACTTATCTTGCACAAATGCTAGTTGAGCTGCCATATAGTAGTACTGCACATTAGGAAGGCCCAGTCCCCCTCTCCCAACTGGATGCCACGAGATCTCCTTCTTTATTCTTGGTCTCCGGCCCTGCCAAATAAGCTGGGTAATGGCCTCTTCCAAGGACTTTATAAATTTATGTAGTATCCAAAGGAGAATTGTCTTGAAAAAATATAGAAACTGTGGCACCACCGACATTTTAATAAGGTTCACCCTCCCTATGATGGACAGGGGAAGGTCTCTCCAAACTATGTAATCCACTTTAACTTTTTTAATAATATAGTTCATATTGGTTTTAACAAGTTTAGAGATTGCAAATGTAATTATGATTGCCAAATATTTAATCTGGTTGGTGCACGGTATATTTGTGTTGGCTATAGTAATGGGTACCTGGGAGCCTACCAATGGCATGCATTCACTTTTCTCCCAATTAATTTTATGACCTGAAAGTGGTCCATATGTGGCAAAAAGTGCCAACAGACAAGGAAGACAATCCTCTGGAGTTCTAACGAAAAGGAGGACATCGTCTGTAAAAAGAGAAATTTTATGTACCACTCCCTTTAGGACCAGGCCTCGTATACCCGGAGCAGTTCTAACAGCTTGGGACAAGGCTTCGATGGTAAGGACATACAGAAGAAGGGATAAAGAACATCCCTGTCTGGTTCCCCTGGTCAGAGTGAAGGGGGCTGGGACCACACTATTGGTAAGTATTTGGGCTTTAGGGGAACGGTACAATGCACTGACCCATTTCAACATTTGGGGGCCCATGCCAAACTTAGCAAAAACTGAAAGCATAAAAGGCCATTCGACCCGGTCAAATGCCTTTTCGCGATCTAGGGCTAAAAGCCCTCCCCCACTACCCCGGGCCCAATGGTGTATAATGTTCAGGGTCCGTCTAATATTATGTTTTCCCTGCCTTCCCTTAATGAAGCCTCCCTGATCTATCAAATGGGGTAAGAACCCTTCTATCCTAGATGCTAACAAATTGGCTATAATTTTGTACTCAGCATTTAAAAGGGAGATGGGTCATTAGGAGGTACACTTAAGAGGGTCTTTTCCTGGTTTGGGTAAGACAGTGATGGTAGCTAAGTATTGAGAAGGTGGCAGGGTCCCCCATTCTAAAGAAACAGTCACCATCTTAAGCATCAAAGGGCCCACTGTATCCCAAATCAGTTTGTACAGTTCCGAGGAAAGTCCATCATGACCTGGGGCCTTCCTCTT
Source organism: Neoceratodus forsteri (assembly GCA_016271365.2). NCBI lineage: Eukaryota > Metazoa > Chordata > Ceratodontiformes > Ceratodontidae > Neoceratodus > Neoceratodus forsteri. Next base: position 559,900,612 of record CM028129.1, on the reverse strand, counting down.
CTTAACCCCCCACACAATCTGGCATAGTTCCTTTAAGGTCACAGGGGACACCAAGATATCTCTGTCCTGATCCTGCAAGGTTGGTAAATCAATTGTTCCCAAAAAGGATTCTGGGTTTGCGCTGGGTGGAAACTCAGAGGTATACAGGGTAAAGTAGTAGGACCTAAAGGAGCTATTTATCTTAGTTTGGTCAAAAGCAACCTTCCCCACAGGGTCCTCTATGCCTAATATCATGCATTCTACCCTTCTTGCTTTTACCATACCAGCCAACAACTTCCCTGATTTGACTCCATAAAAAAAAAAAAAAAAAAAGTGGACTTTGTTAATAACAAATCATGCTCCAGTTTCCTTGTGGAGAGCTGGTTCAAAGTACCCTTTGCCCAATGCGGCACCCAAATCAATCAAGACACCACACTGTTTTTGGATAAAAAGGGGCCGCAGCTCTTTTTACTTCAACAAAATTGCATACATTACATGGGACGCTTGGCTCCTATGAGCCTAATCAGTACATCACCCTTTTTACAGATATGCACTTTACATACATTATATCTATACATACACACACCAAGCTATACAGAAAATTGTAACATATGTACATTACATGTCCCAACCTGTAAGACCCTTGGGCAGCCATAATTCATGTCCTGCTGAAACCCCCTGCTCCTTCATCCGCTTGTCTGAGGGGAACTTTTTGGCCCTTTAGTCCGACAGACCTGCTGAGGGCCATGCCTTCCGCAAGACAGTTCCCCCTAATCTAGAATTTTGGGGCTCCTTGCCCCCTTGACGAGGAGCATGCCCGTCGAGGGCCGCACTCCTCCTCCTGGAGGCTTGGATCCCAGCGTTTCCGTGCACGCCCTCCAGCCTGGGTGTCTTCCTCTCCCGATCCCCAGAGGCATACCCGTCCTAGGGTCGTGCCTCTCCGATGTGACACCCAATCGCAGCTCTTATGTCGGGAGCATCTTACCCGGGATCAGCCATGAATTTACTGCCTTAATGCCCTCTATTAGCTTTAAAAGCCGCGACAGACCTCTTGCTACGGCCCCGAAGTTTTTGTGGTGGGAGGGAGGGAAAAAACTTTGGTAGCGGAGCTGTTCCAGGAGGGTGAGATCCCCTGGGACAGCTCCTTTTATCCAAAATGCCAGACCCTCCCTCTGGGGAGGTTCGTAGTCAGCCCCAGCGGGACTGCCGTAGGCCACCTACTCGGGGGCCGCCTCCTCCGCGGGCGGCCTCTTAGCCCACACCCTCTTGGGTGCCATGGGCAAATGGCCCCCCCGGTGAGAGGCCGGGGGCTATTGCCCAATGCGGCACCCAAATCAATCAAGACACCACACTGTTTTTGGATAAAAAGGGGCCGCAGCTCTTTTTACTTCAACAAAATTGCATACATTACATGGGACGCTTGGCTCCTATGAGCCTAATCAGTACATCACCCTTTTTACAGATATGCACTTTACATACATTATATCTATACATACACACACCAAGCTATACAGAAAATTGTAACATATGTTACATGTGTCCCTGTAAGACCCTTAGGCAGCCATAATTCATGTCCTGCTGAAACCCCTGCTCCTTTGTCCGCTTGTCTGAGGGAACTTTTTGGCCCTTTAGTCCGACAGACCGTTGAGGGCCATGCCTTTCAGAGACAGTTCCCCACCCCAGAATTTGGGGCTTCTTGCCCCTTGGCGAGGAGCATGCCCGTCGAGGCCGCCTCCTCCTCCTCCTGGAGGCTTGGATCCCAGCGTTTCCGTGCACCCTCCAGCCTGGGTGTCTTCCTCTCCCGATCCCCAGAGGCATACCCGTCCTAGGGTCGTGCCTCTCCGATGTGACACCAATCGCAGCTCTTATGTCGGGAGCATCTACCCGGATCAGCCATGAATTTACTGCCACTTCATACTGGGCAACCAGTATCTCCCACTAATGCCCAAGGGATCTTACTTTTCCGAACAACACAGTTCCACAAAAATCATTAAATGTATTGTTCAATATATCATTTCCCATCCCCGACAAATGAACCCCATCACGGCTATAATATTCCACATCAGCTTTTGTAATCGTAAAGTGTCGGATTACTTCCACGCCCATTGAGGCCGCAAAATGGGACACCTCCCTATTCACGGACCTCCGCGCTTTGTCCATAGCCCCTGCCTTCCGTTCCCCACGCCAGTGCCGGCGAGGCAACATTCAGGACCATGCCAGGATGGTGTGAGGCAACAACTGTTTCAAGTGGGACAAATCCCTCTTCATGTCCCCAATCAATCTCTTTGCCCCTAGGGTGACCAAGTCATTCCCTCCCAGGTGGATCACCAGCGCAAGCGGTGGTCGGCTAGTTAGACCCAGTGCCATGATTGTATTACACAAAGCCCCCCACCTCATCCCCCTTTTCTGCCCATTTTATCACTGCTCTATTTCTTGGAATAAGTAGCTGAGTTGTATAATGGCGTGCCTTCGTCCTCTTGTACTCCCTCACGCATGAATGACCCACGATCCATATTTGGGGGTTGTCGCCAACATGCCTGTAAAACAAAAGTATAAACATGTGAGTGTTCATGAGCTTGACCTAACAATCATAACTTGTGCTGGGTTCCCACTGTTACTTGTTGCTGTTTTGCTGGGGCCTTATGTAACCCTTGTACGCCTTTGAGGCCCATCTGCCAACCCCTTTTATCTGTTCCTCACTTAAACCACACCTGGCAGCTTCCGTGGCTGCCCCAATTCGGAATGAATGGGTGTTATACGCGGTCGGGTTTTTTCCCGCCATCCATAAGCCCTTCCGTAAGACTGCAGCGAACTGCCGTCTTGTAACCGCTTTCCCATCCCCGTGCACAAACAAATGACCTGTTCCCGTAGGACGACCTGCCAGATAATCACTCATTGCCCTCCATGGGCAGATATTACCGGGAGGGGCTTTAAACAGTGTAATCTTGGCCGGGGGGCCGCACTGGTTAGTTTTTGATTTCCGGAGTTGAAGACACAGTCTGTCTTGCCAGATGACAAAATCGCTCCATTGGAGATTGTTGTTCTGGCTCGGAGAGTTGGACTGAGGTACCAACTCAGACACCGGAGCCCCAAAATGCACATGTGTATAGGGCCCTGAACAGCTTGGTTTCATAGCCAGAGCTGCACGTGACCCCAGTGCTGTCAAAGGGTCGGACAATTCTGGTAGCCCAATGGGCTTCTTGCGCCTCCTTCCCCCAAGTCTAGCCATGCCCTGCACCATTTTCTTTGCAATGAAATTATTGGTTGGGTCGGGAAACCTTCGATTTGCGAAGAAATGCAATGCCTGCTAGCTGGAGGCGATAGCTGCCGGAGATTTTCCCAGGCCTTCTAGGTGTAGGATGTAGCTTGAACCTGCCTCTGAGCCCTGTGTAGTTCCACTTCACTCGTGACTACAAAATTGCTGGAAAGCTTCATAGCTACTACATACTTCCTCCAGGTCGGGGGCCACAGCGAGCTGTACCAGTTGCTGCAATCTTGGTTCCCTAGTCTCCAGACCGCTTCCGTATTTCTGTCGGGAACTGGTCCGCCCATGGAGCTAACTGCCTGAAGTGTTCGAGCTGAAATCGAGACAGGGCATCAGCGATAACATTTTCTTTCCTGGCAGATGTCATGCCTTAAAAGAGATGTTATAACGTAGCAGCATAACACAAAGACCACAGAACCTTCATCACTCCTCGGAGTGAGATGTCTGCGAATTCAATATGTCCACTACCGCCCTGTTATCTGTGTAGAACAGCACTTTTTTATTTTGCCATTTTTGGCCCCATACCCTTACGGCTACCATGATGGGAAACAATTCCAACAGTGTGATATTCTTTGTGAGTCCCATTGACACCCACTCCTGTGGCCAATATCCCGCAAACCATGCTCCCTGCCAGAATGCCCCAAAACCAATGCCCCCAGAAGCATCGGTTACCAAGTGTAGGTCAAAATATTGGTCCACTGGTGTTTGCCAGATGGTTATACCATTGAAATCTTTCAGGAAAAGTTCCCAGACCTGTAAGTCTGCTTTTATACCCCGCGTCAGTCTGATGTGGTGATATGGTTTTAAAGCACCACCCGTGGCAGATGCCATCCGCCTCAGAAATGGCCTGCCTGGGCAGATCGCATGGCATGCAAAATTCAAGTGGCCTATCACAGATTGCAGCTGTTGTAGGGTCACTTTGCTTTCCCATTTCATCCAATATGTTGTACAACCGTGTCACCTTGTCTTGAGGTAGCCGGAAACCATGGCCTCGGAGTCTATTTCTATGCCCAGGTATGAGAGAGACGCTCACTGGACCCTCTGTTTTTCCCCGCGAGAGGGACACCCATAATAGCCCATCAGTGAGGTGAAGCCTCAGCAGCGTTTCCCACATATGGTTCCCCTTTGGCCCCATAAATAGGAAATCATCCAGATAGTGGACTACATGACTGTTTCTGTGCATTCTTTGGTGGCCCACTCTAAAAATGTTGAAAATGTTTCAAAGGCTGAGCAGCTGACTGAACATCCCATGGGCATAGCTTTGTCCACATACCAACGACCTCCCACTTTGAAACCTAGTAAATCCTGATCACTGGATGTACAGGTAACAGACGAAGGCGGATTGATGTCACTTTTTGCCATCATTGCACTCTGTCCCAACTGTTGTATGTGGCGCAGAGCCGCATCCAACGTTGTATATTGTACTGTGCAATCCTCCGGGTTAATGAAGTCGTTAACTGATTTTCCTTTTGGGTAAGACAGGTGATGTATGAGCCTGTACTCCCCCGGTTCCTTTTTGGGAACCAGGCCCAGTGGGGATACCCTGAGGTTTTGCACTGGGGGATGGTCAAATGGTCCTGCCACCCTGCCTGCTTCAACCTCCTTAGCAATTTTATCACCAAGGATTTTGGGAAGCAAGATTGCCGACCTCAGGTTGCGCGCTGTGGTTTCTATCCTGGGGCCCTTGTAAGGTATCCTAAACCCATACCTGAAACCATCGCGTATATATCGTGCAGCCGATTTATTGGGGTAGCGGTCGAGCCAGGGGGTCATCAAATGTAGTCGTACCGGTGAGTTAGCCAAACTTCCCAGACCCTTTTTCTTTTTCGCTACTTGCTCCCCCATTACTTGATGCTCTGGGGGGTTGCCGAGTACATTCGGGGAACCTGTGTTCCCCTCCGCAGGACTTGCAGATGTGCCCGTACTTACAAAAGGAACGAAAACATTTTCCTCTATTGTAATCATAACAGGCCTTCCTCCCTGCCCCTTTTTTCTGCTCTTTCCTGCGTTCTCCACTCAATTGCTGTGCAATAACATGGCCACTATCCGTGTATGTCACTACATTGGACCGGCCACGCGTCATAAGTGAACCCACAAGTCTATGTGCGAAGTTTTCCCATTTGAGATTGGTTGCTCTGAAAGCTTTAGTCGAAATTGCTCATCATATTTCAACCATGCATATCCATCAAAAAGAGATGTAGAATTTTATGGTGTCCCTGTATTTTAACAGTGCAATTAGTTTATCAGGGTGCTTCATCCCATAAACCGACATGAATATGTCAAAAGCAGCTGCCCAATTCTCGAATGTGAATGGTACCTTTGGTCGTCGTGGCCTCCTGTTTATACCCCTTTCTCGACACTCACCTCAGGGATTTCCCTATGCAGTAAGGAGAACATGTCTATAAATTCCTTTCCATATTTTCTCTCGAACCGTGTCAGATAAATGATCCCCTAATGGGTCTTCTACCCCAGCATAAGCCCAGCGCTCTTGGGGTCTGGTCACTATTGTAGTATTCTGAGTGTTATCCACCCCGCGGGCTACCCTCCTCATGCCCCTGTGAGCCTGATGCCCTATCCTCATCATTAGTTGGGAGGGGATGCACGCAGGAAGCCCAGCACCTGTCCATACATGAACCGCTGCTCTTGCACATTCTCCTCCCCTATGATTTTGTGAGAAATTGATTGAGGTTGACTCGAGCGAGGATCTAGCACACTGGTGTTCCGTTGTACACCTTCTTTTGACTTACCTGACCTACATCGGTAAGTGCTACTGCAGGTACGCCCAAATGGTACGTCCCTGAAGTACCCCTCTCTTGTCCCAGCAGCCCCAACTGCACAGTGAAGTTCCTTGACCAAGTTCATTAGTTGGTATATCAGGCCCCCAATGGTGGGCGGCATTCCAACCTGCGGGTTGTTGCACACCCTGTGGTAAGGGGCCCCAAGGGTCAGTGCAGGCCAAGTCAATGGTACACATTTCCGTGACCCATACGAAAAAGGCCACATAAAGGGATTCTGTTGCCAGTGTTGCCCTGCTCCCACTCAGGCCCGGGATTGCACCCTGCCCCCAGACGCTTGACCGGTTGCTTACCTTTTTCCTTCTTTTTTCTAAGGGTTCCTTATTGACAGTTTTTGGGCACGCCTTCCACCACGCCCACCTTGTGCCCTGCCCTCCGCTGCCTCCCTTAATTTTTTTGGCTTTTAATATACCCTCAGGTTCTTTCTTTTTTATGCCTTGCCCCTCTGTAGGTTCAACCGACAGCCCTTTTGTGCCGCCGCTATTCTCGTTCCTCACTATCTGATTCAGACCACACTATTGATACATCGCTGGTCTGATCGCCTCATACTCACCCTCTGTGGCTGTGCCACTGTTACTTGGTCCACGTTGTCATTCCCTTCTTCTGGTCGCGCCTTGTGAGCGCTCCCCTCTTTGTTCTGTTTCTTTCCTGCCCGCCTTTTTCCCGCCTCTGCCATTGGTGAAGACTTTCGCTTGTTCTGCCTGCCCTGCCCTTTTGCAACCGACTTTTTCTGTGCCATGGATTCTAACAAACGGGCAGATGGATGGTTGGCTGCGCTTAGGCTGCCGTCCCAAATCCTCCAATGGTTCTTGTGGCTTCTGATCTGGCATGTTAATGGGTTCTGAAACTGGCTTCTGTTGCCCGTTTTGCTGGGCTACCAGTATTTCCGGTTCTAACCGGGACATGGTTGACAGCCAATCAGCTCCGCCAATGTCTTTTAGGCGTTGTAGAGCCTCGCGGAAGGCTTGGTCGTGCCCTTGCACTGGTATAGCCTGTGCCACCACTTGTGGCTGGCTTCCCGGTACCATAGGGTCTTGACCATTGCCCTGTGCCTGCGGGGGGGTTTTGAGTGGACTGATTGTCCAGTGATAGGTTATTCCTCATTTCAGCCATTTAGTTATTGCTATTAAGGGGCAAGGCAGTGTATTCGATGCAATACCTATAAAATAAAACATTAGTTGCTATAATTCCATCATGCCCTTGATATGATATGTAAAAAAAAAAAAAAAAACACCTTTTTTGGCTCACTACTAACTGAAAAGCATGCTTGCAAAGCAACGTTACTGCTCAGAGAAATCTCCTGTTCCTCCTGCTAGTCCAGAATATTAAAGGGCAGTTAAACACCAGTGGCTAAACTGCGCGCAGACTGGCCAAAACTTGCTAGAGGGACACTGTAAAAAGGGGTAGGCATGGTCCGGGGAAACTGGAATTAATAGGGGAACAGGGAGAAAAAGGGGTACAATAAGGAGGTTTAAAGACTGCTCAGGGCCCTACAGCATGGAAATGGCTGCTGAGGGAGAAAAAAAAAAAACAGGCTGAGTTGCTGGAAAACACCAGGTTTGCAGCTCAGAGCAAAGACTGCTGCCTAGTACCCAGAGCAACAGAGGGGGGGAAAGAAAATTAATTAAACTGGGCAAGCTAAGAGCCCGGAGGGGAAGCAAACACCGGCACAACAGGGGAGGCTCGGCAACCGTGAGCACACTAGGCAGAACCGAGGAGAAGAGAAACACACCTTCCCGCCATATAACCCCCCAGAGCCACATGGGGGCAGCAGCCGACAACGGAAGAGACCAACCGGCAAAACAGGGAGGGAGCGAAAACACAGAAATTGCAAGCCAAGGCTCCGGGAAAACCGGCAGGCAGGGAGCACTGAGAAAGGGGAAGGCCAACAGGAAGGCCCCAACAAACTGAAACCAGGGAGCAGGGGGCGCACAGCACACAGAGGGCAGAACAGACGCGACACAAAGGAGGGGGCTGGCCAGGATTTGTGGAGGAGCTACCGGAACGAGAAAAAAATTTTTTTTTTTTTTTAATTGCACGCCAAGGCCTAGGGGCCAGCACCGCAAGGGAATGCGAAAACCACAACCGCAGCACGGCCGGCCAGATGACCGGAGAACAAACCACAGAGGGGGCCGGGGCCACGTGGACAGGCAAGATAAGGCAGGCTGTGAAACAACGGAGCAAACGAGGGAACAGGAAGCAGCAAACCAGCCGCAAAGCAGAAAGAAAGAAGGAAGCCACGCTGCTTCCAGGGAACCGCCGGGCCGAGCAGCACACTGCAGAGAAGCAAGGCCAGTAAAAGGTTGTGGAAGGCGTTTTAGCTAGAGGAAACAGAAGAAAACACCCCTGGGAGCCGAGAAAGAAAACCGGAAACAGAGCGGGGGAGGGGGGGATGGAGACCACTGAGGGAAAGGCATGGACCAAACCTGCGACTGGCCAGAAAAGCATGGGCTCAGGTGGACGGGAAAGCAGCAAACGCTACTTTTTTTTTTTTTTTAAACGCCTGGGGTCAGGGGCCAGGCCGCGGGGATGGGACACTCCATGAGAAAGCAGGCAGGGGATCAGTGGCTGTGAACACACCCGAACAAGAGGCAACAGAAGGAGGCTGGCTGAGGGAAACACGGGGAAGCGGAGCAGGGGACCAGAAAACAAGAATTGAATCAAAAACAAATAAAATAAACAAAGGAGGCACGCTTACCTGGAGCCAGGAAAACAAGGGGGAGACGCCAAAAAAGCCGGCCGGGAAAACAGCATATTGAAGCTGGCTGCGACGGACCAGGCCAAAGCCAAAAACCGACTCGGAGCTGCACGAACTGAAGAAGCCATCGGCGACGAGGAAAAAAAAAAACTTTGGTAGCGGAGCTGTTCCAGGAGGGCGAGATCCCCTGGGACAGCTCCTTTTATCCAAAACGCCAGACCCTCCCTCTGGGGAGGTTCGTAGTCAGCCCCCCCCGCGGGGCTGCTCGTATTGGCCACCTACTAGGGGGCCTCCTCCCGGCGGTGGCGGCCCTCTTAGCCCCACACCCTCTTGGGTGCCGTTGGTAAATGGCCCCCCCGGTGAGAGGCCGGTGGGGCTATAAGAGACTTTAGTTCTGATAATAATTGTGGAGTCTGCTGTTCCATATTGGCCCTCTCCAGGATGCTTATTGAACTGCCTAAGTGATGCTCTCAAGCTGTGGTGGTTTTCTTGTGAAATGAGGAGTATGATATGGAATCCCCCCTAACAAAAGCTTTCAAAGTGTCCCACACTGTACCACTACTAGTATCCTCGGTGGGTTCAGGGTAATAAGTTCCTTAAGATGGTCATTTAGTTGCTGAATAAACTGCTGCTCTAACAGTAAAGATGGGTCAAGGCACCATTGAGCCATACCAGGGGGTTCTATTCCTCTAGACACTACCACTCTAAGGGGTGCATGATCAGAAATCAAGAACTGACCGTATTCAGCCTCATCTATCTCCCCCACCATATGAGATGAAAGGAAAATGTAATCTGGTCTGGTATAAATCTTGTGGGCATGGGAGAAAAACGAGTATTCCCAGGTTGCTGGGTGGCAAAACCTCCAGGCCTCAGTCAGGGACCTGCCCTCCATTAATCAGTGTAGAGCAGATGCACTTTTGGGAGGTGCACCCCTTTGGATTCCAGAATGATCCAATTTAGTATCCCAGTAGGTGTTCATATCCCCTCCCATAATTATACAATCTGGGAAAGGAGTGAGGGTGGTCACCAAATGAGTGAAAAAATCCGGTGAGTCATAATTCGGGCCGTAGACCAAGGCCAAGGTGAGTTTCCAACCCCCCAAAATCTACCACTGCAACAACATATCTGCCCTGTGGGTCAGTCACCCAGGAAAGTATTTTGTCAGGGAGGCCAGGCCTAACCCATATGGCTGTCCCATGGGCATTAGATGTGAAGGGGGCTGCCAAGAAAGATCCACCCAGGACTCCCCCAGGCGACCAGCCTCCTCTTTGGAGGAGTGTATCTCCTGTAGAAATATTATATCGCCTTTTAATTTCTTGATTCTGTGACCATACTCGCTTTCTTTTAACCACTGTTCATAAACCATTGATGTTCCATGATATAAAGGTGAGACTAGCCATTTACAAATAGTAGCTTAATTTGGTCCCAAAGAGTCAACTTTAACCCTGGCACAATAACAGAACTAACTCCGCTAATTTTGCAAGAACCCCAACAATATAAGAGAAACCCTTCCAACTTATTCCCCCCCCCCATTAACTAAAAGAAAATATGTAATATGGCAGTACACTTCGAGATACCATATTTTTACAGTTGATCTCCCTAGCAACATAGTAGTTCCCAACTAGAACAGAAAGTAGTAATAACAGTCGTTCAACAGTAACATGCCCCCCCCCATGCAGTACAAAAGGTTCTGCTATTCCCATCCACTCCTTTTCGTGGATAGAGCACATCACTGCCTGCTATTACAATTCTATAATAAAAAGAATTTCATTTTAAAAGAAAGTCTTGTTCCTCTGTTACCCCCGAAAAAGGGCAGGGTGGGAGGGAAGAGGGTCTGGGAGGTACTCCTTCTAGAAACCCTATCTTGTCTCCAAATTATCTTGGGACTGGGAGCCACTCAGGGACCTCTGCAAGGTGGGCTGCACCCTTCTGACGTATGGGGAACTAACCACCCTGCCAAAATGGTATTTTCAGCTTTGCATTCAGTGCTCTTACTATAAAGTTATTGCTAAGTTCCCACAGCAGATGCCCCCCCACTGCATTATTATAAAGTTATTATCAAAAGGATCCAGGTTAATCAAATGAAGTAAAATCAACAAATGCAGGTCCCCAGGGCTGAATGTTCCTTTGTTTCCCCCCAACCACTTTTAGGGTCGTTATAAGTAAAGCCAAATAGTCTTGTAAACAAGAAGTCCCATATGCAGCAGTCCAGACATTGTTAATCGAAAATATTAATCCAAACAACAATATTTTTATCTCCAAAAAGCAGCTGCTCCTGGACAACGAACAGTGAAATGTCTACATGCTTAGTCATCTTCCACGTGGAAATGCAAGGTCCCAGGGCGAATATGGGCCCAGTCCCAGCCTCCACGACTGTCTCCATAGTGCTAGTGAAGCCACTACGGTGTTTAAGATATAAAGTAATTATATTGTCCTACTGAAAGCACCAGTAAAGGGAAGAGGAGGGGGGGAGGGTGTGGGTGCCCACCAATCTTGCCTTATAGGCACCTGAAGGCGTTACTGATTAGCATAAGGCCAAAGTATCCCCCCACCCACTCCCCTGTCACCCACACTTGGAAGTCACAGTACCTGAGATAGATTTCCTTTATAGTCAGCAAACCACTTAACCCCTCTTCTGGCACTCCAATTCTCTAGCGTAGTCCAGCACAAGGTCTGGGCTAGTAAAGGCCTTCTGCGGGCCCCCCACAGGTCGAATGATAAGCCGAGTAGGGTATGCCAATGTAAAGGGGCAAGAAATAGAATGCAGCAGCTTCTTGACTTCAGCATAGGCTTGCCTCTGTAGTTGTAGCACTCTGGAGTAATCGGTGAATAGGCTCACCTGATTTTGTTGGGTCATAATGATTCCTTTTTTCCCAAGCTGCTTCAAGGACTAGTTGTTGATCCTGGTATCTCAGAAATTTAATTATAATGTGGTGAGGTTTCTGTTCAGGTGAAGGCTTGGGGCCACAGGCGCGATGAGCTCACTGAATCTCCAAGGTGGCATCCCATGGTATTTGTAAAGTGTACCTGAACCAGGTCTGTAAATATTCTATGCAGTCCCATCCTTCAAGCCCCTCTGGTAACCCTATCATTCTTACATTACAATGTCTCTCCCTGTTCTCATGATCATCCACAATTTGTTTAAGTAGCTCAATTTCTTTAAGAGCTTTCGCTAAATCGGAGGTTTGCCTGGTTGTAAGATCTTCCTGATTCTCCAGTTTGGACTCCAATTCTCCAAGTCGAGTTTCATGTGTCTCTACTGTCTCGGTCAAATTGTTAACCGTCTGCTGCATATGCTGGATTTGGGCTGTGATGTTTTCAAATCTTGTTTCCATGCAGGTATCCAGATCGTATTTTAAGTCCTTTAGGAGACGTTCCAAATTTTGGTAGCCTTCGGCCATAGAGTCGGATGGGCCAGGTGAAGTTATTCTGCAAATGGAAGTTTTCAGAGTCAAGAGAGGCTGGTTCTGCAGCAGGCTCCTCCACGGGATTTTCTGGTACTTTCTTCTGAGGTAGGCCCTTTGTGACTCGGGTCGATCCAGGGGAGCTAAATGTTATTTTGGATTGCTTCTTCACTGACTTGGTCGGTGCTGGCATGTGGACTGTAGGTCAGGTAAAATTGTTAGACTTTTTGATGATTTAGTGGGTTTTAGAGGGAAAATAGCAGGCAACGTAGACGGAGCTCCTCACTCAAACTGCTTTTCTCACCACACCCCTCGGTATGATTCAATTTGGCCACTAGAACTAAATAATCACATTCCAAGGCAAAAATATGGGATTTCAGAAGAGCTGACTTTGATAAGATGGCCAACAGAATTAAACTAGCCCTGGCAAGAAGAAATACAGGTGAGAGGGTACAGGCAAAGTGGGCAAGCATTAAGGATGCAATACTTGAAGCGACATCCCATTGTGTTAGGGAGCAAGGCAAGAGCAAAAGAAGGAGGAAACCACTTTGGTTCTCAAAAACAGTAGCAGAAAAGGTCAGAGCCAAAAGGCTGGCCTTCAGGAAATATAAGGGAATGCAGCGGGACGAAGATAGGGAGGCATACCAAACTTCCTTAAGGGAAGCAGGGAAGGCAGTAAGGCAGTAAGGCAGGCAAAGGCCCAAACTGAGGAAACACTAGCACAAACAGTAAAAGAAGGGGACAAGACTTTTTACAGATACATTAGTGAAAGGAGAAAGTCCAGAGGGGGTATTGCTAAGATCAAAGGGGATAAGGGGGAGTGTGTGGAGGAGGACCAAGGAAAAACATCTCTCCTAAATAGATACTTCTGTTCAATATTTACTGAGGAGAAGGTAGAGTAGGGCCCACAGCTCAGCACCATGGACACAGGAGGGAGGGAGGGAGGTGTGCACAAGTCCCTTCACAAAAGAAAGGGTCCTACAAGAACTCGCTAAACTCAGAGTGGACAAGGCAATGGGACCTGTTGGCATACATCCCAGGATACTAAAGGAGCTAAGGATGGAACTAGCAGAGCCATTAGCAGAACTGTTCAGTGAGTCTCTGAGCACTGGAGAGGTCCCAGAAGACTGGAGAAGGGCTCATGTGATCCTGCTCCACAAGAGTGGCAGCAGGGAGGAGGCAGGGAACCACAGACCAGTCAGTCTTACCTCAGTAGTGGGCAAGATTACGAAGGCACTCCTTAAGGAAAGGAAAGTGCAACATCTGGACAGCATGGGTTTACAACAGGAAGGTCCTGTCAAACTAATCTCATAGATTTCTTTGACTGGGTAACCAGAGTGGTGGACCAAGCAGGTACAGTTGATGTCACCTTCCTTAACTTCAGCAAAGCTTTTGACACTGTTCCACATAGAAGATTGATTAATAAGCTAGGTAGGCTCGGGGTGGGTCAGAAGTTGGTCAACTGGGTGGCAAACTGGTTGGCGGGCAGAAAACAGAGAGTGGTGATAAACAGTATACAGTCAGAAGAGATGCACGTCACAAGTGGGATACCTCAGGGATCAGTCCTGGGGCCAGTCCTCTTCAACATCTTCATCAGTGACATTGCAGATGGACTGTAGGGTAAGGTTTGTCCTGTTTGCAGATGACACCAAGATCTGCAACAGAGCAGATGATCCAGATGGGGCGGGCAGAATGAGAAGAGATCTGGATAAACTGGCAAAATGGTCTGAAAAGTGGCAACTGGGGTTTAACGCAAAGAAGTGCAAGATCATGCACAAAGGGAAGAGAAACCCTGAAGCTACCTATAGGTTGGGAGGGGAGTTGCTGGCAATCACAAGGGAAGGAAGAGACTTGGGCATCATCATCACAGATGACATAAAATCATCCAAGCAGACCATTAAAGCAATAGGTAAATCTAGAGGGATGTTAGCTTGTATTAGTAGGGGTCTCACAAGTCATAAGAGGGAGGTAATAATCCCTCTTTTAAAGACACTGGTTAGGCCCCATCTGGAGTATTGCATGCAGTACTGGAGGCCACACCTGCACAAGGACATTAACAAAATGGAGGCAGTCCAGCGAAGGGTAGCCAAATAGGTGCAGAGACTGCATCAGAAAACATATGAGGACAGATTAATGGAGCTCAATATGTATACCTTAGAGCAAAGGAGGGAGGGAGAGAGGTGATATGATCAAAACATTCTAATGTCATAAGGGCATTAACAAGGTGAAAGAGTCTAACATGTTTCAATATAAGAAAAATATCAGGACAAGAGGGCACAGCATGAGATTAGGGGAATAAATAGGCCATTGACAAAGTAAAGGCCTATGGCACATTCATAAGGTAGAAAAAATGGGCAGACTGGATGGGTCTTGCGGTCCTTATCTGCCGTCAACTTCTATGTTTCTGTGTTTGTTTGGGAAGATTACCGATCATCAGGAAGGGGTTTTATTAACAGCAAGGGATTACAGTATGATCTTTCACTTTCCAGAAACTACCAATCCACACCCCCCACGTAAAACTACTGCCCAGAAGGTTGCCCACTCCTATATTACAGAGGTCAGCTGGCTTGATACATGGTGAATAATCTACCCTCATACCAGGGATTATATATATACACAAATGGATTTCTGCCATATCACGAAGGAGCATCAGCATTTGCTAAGGGACTGTCAATTGCTTCCAATTTTGCTGTCTGATCATGCACCTGTTTTATTGACCCTCAACTGGAACCCTCAACCAGGAACCACTTTTTCCTGATTGAAAAATTATCTCTTCAATTTACCTGATTTCAAAAACATGACCCGGGAAAAGAAATCTCTGTAATTCTTCCTGGTAATAATGTGTAACCCCCCTACAAATTGGGGTTTACTAAGATGTCTTCCTGAGCTGCCTAATGCCCACTGTCAAGATGTTGTCCTGTGTCTGCAGTAGCTGTATGTGTCTGCATGAGACTGCTCCAGTAAGCCTCTGTGCCTGTCTCTTTAAGAGAGCTGTATTCTGTGTGAGAAAATTAGTCTGGACTGGGTCTGAGTAATTAAGGCTCATGACCAAACCGAATGTCCGTATTTCTGCTCCCTTCAGCAGTCACTATTTGTGCAGATGGAGCTCTGTTAGGAAAAGTGATTATTTGTTGTTTATTTGCTGTAATAATAATAAAATGAGAGTTTATCTAACATGCTTTCAATTGCAGCTGGAACCTTTTGAATTAGAGCCACAATCTTGGTTCTGGACTGCCAGTGTTAGACCAACAGAACCTCAGGGGACCTAAAATGGAGGCTGTCCCCAGAGGTCTTGTGGGATTGAAATCTGTAGGAATTGTAGTTTTTAAGGTTTGGCGCCTAACTGGACCTGGAGAGGGACCCCTTGTTGTGACAGACAATTCCCTCAGCCAACCGAACCTTTTGGATCTCAGAGGAAATCCCCAGAACTGCCTGCAGCAGTGTGTCAGTTGTGAGCTAGAGTTTGGAGAGTGAACAGCTCAAGCCATTGAGCAATGGGAGAATCAGTAGGAAGACTGCACTGGCCTGTCTGTCACATCTTCCAGTGAGAAGAAATCCTGTGAATGTGAAAGTTGAACTTAATTCCTATGTTGAGACTTGCAACCTAAAGAGAGAAGTATGCATTCGTTGCTTGCAAGTGGACCGAAGACTTGCTCCAGAAGCGATCGGCCTGTCAGGTACTGAAGTGAGTCTCAGATTGAAAGGTTTGTGCAGAGACCCTGCTTTATTGCAAATGGACTTTTAACCGAACTGTGGCAAATATTCTAAGTGTTTAGTGTCTAAAGGTGGGCCAGCAATGTGAGAAGGCAGTAAGGAGGGCTGGGGTGATACTGGGATGCATAAGGACAGGCATCACCAGTAGAAAACAGGAAGTTGTTGGCCCACTGTACAGACAGTTGGTAAGACCACATCTGGAGTACTGTGTACAGTTCTGGAGACCCCATCTCCGCAAAGACATAGACAGGGTGGAGGCTGTCCAGAGGAGGGCAACCAAAATCATGCAGGGTCTGCATCAGAAGACATATGAAGAAAGAGTAAAGGAACTAAAGATGTATAGCCTTGAGGAAAGGAGGGAGAGGGTGGATCTGATAGAAACTTTCAAATACCTCAAGGGAATCAACAAAGTCCAAGAGGGCAGCATCTTTCAGAAAAAGAGATGTGCAAAAACAAGGGGGCACAATTTGAAGATAGAGGGGGGACGGCTCAGAGGTAATGTGAGGAAGCATTTCTTCATGGAGAGGGTTGTGGATACATGGAATAGACTTCCTGAGGAGGTTGTAGAGTCAAAAACAGTGGGGGAATTCAAGAATGCATGGGACACCCCCCGATATAGCAAACTCAAACTTCGGCAGCACGAGGGGGGGGCTGGGGACTCCCCTGGTTACAGCGGTATCATATGTCCTTTGTGTTGGCTCAGACCCTTAGATGGTTTTCTAAAATTGGACAGGGCTCTCCGCAATGGCTCCAATTAGAAGCTTCCCTAACTCACACTGCCGCTCTGGCGGCCATCCTATATGGTAGGAAGAAAGTGCCCGCGTGCCTTTCTCCTCCCATATTACTTTCAGTTAAATGCTGGAAACAAGCAATGACTCTGCTGGGCCATGACCTGGCCCCTTGGGAATATATGCTTTTATGGGATAATCAGGCCCTGAAAATAGGGGAATCCACCCTGCACTGGAAAGTATGGGAGGGACAGGGTATCTCCCTGATACAAGATCTCCTACTCCCGGGGACTACTGTTATCGATTCCTTTGAATCCCTAAGGGCAAGATATCATCTCCCTGCCTCTCATTTTTGGAGATACCTTCAGTTAAGAGATGCTGTATCTCATCTCCCAAAATCTCCCCATAGTGACTCATTACAAAAAAAGACTCACCCCATTTGTTCATGGAGTAAAGCTAACAAGAACAAAGCTAGTAACATATATCATGCCCTCAGAGACTCCACCCCAGACCCTACCCAGAAAGAAAGCCAGACTGCAATGGGAAAAAGAGCTATAGATCTCGATCTCAGAACAACAATGGGAGCACGGGTGGGCACGTATCCATTTGGCTTGCCGGGACGGGCGTACAAGACTTATCATGAATAAGACCCTCCATAGATGGTATAGAGACCCAGCGAAACTAGTGATGATGGGACTTATCCCGGCTGACACTTGCTGGAGATGTGGTTACCAGGGGGCTCATTTGTTTCACATACTCTGGGACTGTCCCAACCTTCAACAGTTCTGGCAAGCCATTCAGGACATGTGTCAACAACTCTTCCCTGATATTGTCCCATGTCCCGCCCTACTCCTTCTTGGTTGCGGCAGTTCTGAGATGCCCAAGTGTAGTCCTGAGGCACAATGGATCACTATGGCCGGGGCATTGGCCAAGAGACTTATATTGACGAGATGGAGAACCCCTGATATTCCTACTTTTCATCAGTTCCTTTTGGCTTTAGCCCAAGGGGCCACGTTTGAGAGGATCTCCAGCTTTGCCCAAGGCTCCCTAACCCGGTACAACCAATGTTGGTAACCTTATTTAAGGTCCAAGTACTGCCACAATACTTCTTCCAGCTCCACCCCCTAGACTCCTCCCCTTCATTATAGAGGTTTGGATAGTTCCTTTTTTGTAAGTCTCCCCCTTTCTCCACTTCTCCATCCCGATCTTATCTATATTTTTTGAAATAAAAAAAAAAAGGAAAGATTGCCATAGCTGTATATAGTTGATATTACAATCTGCATGGGAACAGGACATACCCTTGGCACAGTAACCAAATATTACTGACTTCTTTTTGTTACATCCTTCTCTATTGTGTAATCTACTTATACTGCTTTAGGCTCCCCTCCGTTTGGAGGGAAGCGACATTTCATTAGTTTAATAATCCTCTGGCTACCTGGTCTGTAATAGGGAGAATAATGTTAAGTTATACCCTGCAAGGTTGTAGCTAACTGACAGAATGTTTTGTCAATTGTATCAACTGGCCATACCTAATGTTGCGGTATCTGCTGAATCTTTATGTGTAAGACTCTGCCTTTGTGCGTGTGTTCTGCCTAAGGACAACAAAATAAAAAAATGTTTAACAACAAGAATGCATGGGACAGACATAAGGCAATTCTAGTGGGGGGTAAGAGGAAGAAGGCTGTTGGTTAACTAGGATCTGCAGCTTATCCGTTAGGTAGGGAAATGGGCAGACTAGGTGGGCCAAGCAGTCCTTATCTGCCGTCAAATTCTATGTTTCTATGTTTATAAATGTGCTGAATGTGTAATGTGGGTCGTAATCTGGTTCCCCACTACCTGTTGTGTTATGCTAGCTGGAAGCTGCTCCAGCACTCGTCTTGGACTGTATCGGAACTGTTCGCTTTGTCTGGGCCCTGTCATCTTGGCCTAGACTGCTGCTCCCACCGCAGAGACTTTTTCAGTGAAAGACCCACTCAGGGATTCGGCCCCTGCTCAACACCATCGAACAGGTAGCGACAACCATGGTAAGTCGTGTCGGTCCTGCTTCTCCTGGCAATCCAGTACAACATCCAGAGGTCTTCATCTGGTCAGTCCTGCCTCCTGATCTGGGTAGAGTGAGTACAAAACAGGGTAGCTCCCTGCAACAAAGCTACAATCATGTGTCATCTGATTTGCTTGTTTGGGTTTATTATAATGAACTGAGCCATCTGACTCTGGATTACAAATTCTGGGTTGATGTACATTCTAATTGTTTTCTTTCCTAAGGGCCCCAACAACAGCTACAATGCCGGCCTACCCTAGGGCAACACTTCAGGCTAGCCTGCTTAACAACTGGGTACCCAGGGTTGTGTGACTGTATCAAAGGGACTCACTGTGCATGCCTGTTCAGCCTGAGTCAATCAGATCTGCTAGATTCATGCCCCACCCTTGCTCACATCCCCCTGAATAAATCAGATTGTGTTTTTTCTACATTTAACCTGGCTAACATGTACCTTCTTGGTGGGGATATTGTGCTGCAATTGAATTGTTGCATCTCTGGTCTTGTTTTACAGGGGGTCTTCAGGGCATTTGCAGCTGATTCAGCCCTGGTGGTAAGTGCAAGGAGTGTGAGCTCAGTATTACTGTCATATGGTATATGTGAATGTTATTCTGTTGGTCTGTGTAGGCTACTAGAAGGGTTGGTGGGTGGTTATAGCATCCTGGAGGGCTATACCAACAGCAGTTACACTATCCAAAACCATTCCTTCAGGTGGAGGCACCCATTCACCGAGCTCAGGCCCCTCAACCTGTGCATAGTCACACAGGCAGGGGTAGTAGCCCATAGCATAAAGCCACCTAAGGGTTACAAATACAGAAGGAGTTTTGCCTTCCTTGTTGTGGGATACCCTTAAAACTGTACTTAGAAGGGAGATTATAAAATATGCTTCCCAGTACAAATAAACACAGGCTGCTCAACTTGAACATGTACAGAAATAATTGAAGTAGGGATGGGAGAACCTCAAAAGGTTCTGAGGTTCTAAAAGGTTCTGATGTGCAAAAAAAGGTTTGGATCCTTAGCCAAACCTTTTATGACCTTTATTGGTTTATGGTAACCGTATGTTAAAAATCATTTTAAACCACTTTAAATCAACATATCTCTAGAAAAAAACAAACCACTGTTTAGTTGTAGAGAATGCTCTCTAATCACTCTTCTGTTTCTGACTTATAAGAAAGTAACACTAACACTGTGTATAAGTTATATTATTGACAGTAGTGATTTCTATTTCTCAACAGGTACAGGCAGGCACCTGATGTATTTTAGATAGTTAAGTGATTAAGAAGAAGCCAGGAACACAAAAACAGCACCAGGTCAGAGCAGAGGGCAGTCAGTCAGAGAGAAACAGTCAGCCAGCTACCGCTTCAAGACTGCAGTCTACTACTACCCCACCTACTGCAATCGAGAAAGCCAAAAGTAGTCTACCAGCACTGAAATCAATATGGTTAAGGCCCATTTACCAAAAATAACTGCTTGAAAAAGAATGAGAAAGTGATTGTGATGACAAGAAAGTCCCAGACCAGATCTCTGGTTTGTAAACAAATGGTCTCCTCCCGAGTCTGAGTTTTTAGAAGGGGATAATAGTGTGTCTAAATAATTGTACTTTGTAGTAGCACTACTATCACTACTACCGGGGGGGGGTGGGAACAGAGCTAGCAGCATTTATCAATGTTGTTATTTAATTGTGCACATTTAGGTAAATGATCTCCTTAGAATGACAAAGCGAGTGTGTGTGTGAGAACAGGGACTTGTCTGTCATAATTGCTACCAGTGCATGATGACGTGAACGTGATGTACTGGTCTACACCTCCCACGCACCCCCAGGATGACGATGATGCAGTCGAAAGGCAGGCAAGTCCCAGATCTCTATTTTTTTTCAAATCAGTCTCCTGAGTCTGACTTTTTGTAGAAGTGGTCAGTGTGTTTTTTGTTCACCAATTATTTTAGCATAGCAACGGGTCTCAGTATGGAACACAACGCGAAGCAATATGAAAGAACACGAGCACCAGGCAGCCCAAAGTGACCATTTCACCACTGCTGCTACTACCACTACTATCAGGGGAAAAAAACAGAGCTATGGTTATAGAAGAAATAATTATTCTTAGGTGCATTACGTAATAAAATAAATGACCTTGTCAGAATGAGAACATGACTGTGTGTGAGATCAGGGACTTATCTGCCACAGATGCTACCAGAACGTGATGACATGAATGTGATGTACTGGCTGCACCTCCCACCCACCCCCAGTATAATGATGATGTGGTTGAAAGGCAGGCAAGTCCCAGATCACTACATTTATACAGTCCAGTGAGTCTCAAAATTAATTGAAAGCTGATGTGTCACTGCACAGCTGCAGCACAGGTACTGCTGTTAATGTCATCTTCTTCAAGATCAGCATCACATATGTAGCCAAAGTTTGGCAAGTTAGCCTTCAAGAACGTTAGTTTCTCCACATTGTCTGGTGTTAACCTTGTTCATTTATCAGTCACAACATCCCCAGCAGAGCTAAATAAATGCTCAGAACAGACACTGGAGGGTGGACATCCAATATACTTACAAGCCAGGGCAGCCAGCTTTTGCCAGCATGATTTTGTCTCTTGCCAGTAAGCTAAAGGGTCATCCTTAATACTAATGTTGGTCTCAGACAGATATGCATCTACCATGCTTACTACTGAGCATGCATTTTCTCCTTGTGGAATTTTAACGTCCTGCAGCTGGCCCCAAATGTCATCCTTTTCATTGTCTACTTCTGTACTGGTATTTGGAGCAGTCTTTTGAATTTGAGGTGATGTCATTGTAGTACTGCTTGCCAATCCTCCTAATGAAACCTCATCTGCTGCATCAATCAAAAGTTGCCTGTGGTTCAACTCCTCCATATTGCCAGAAACCACATCAGGAAGATGTCTGTTCTGGAAATGTGGATCTAGCAATGTTGCTAAGAGATACTCTTTGCTCTGTGTCATGGCTGATAATTTCTCATCATTGCTAAGTCTGGTAAGCACATTATTGACTAGAGATTGGTTCATATCTAAGTTGCTCCTCATTTTCTTCAACCTTTTCTTAGAAGTGGAATGAGTGAAAAAACTTGGCTAAGGGATGCCTTTTCTGCACTGACCTCTTTTGTAGCACTCATGAATGGTTTCAGAATGTGACACAACTGTTTCAGCAGAGACCATTGAGTAGAATGGAGTACAATGCCCTGTCCGATATCATTGTACATGATATATTCAATTATATCACTCAATGATAGCTACCTTATGTTCAAGGATGCGTTCAATCATAAAGAAAGTAGAATTCCACCTTGTTGCTACATCCTGAACAAGCTGGAGATGAGGAAGACCTTTGTCCTTCTGGATATCACCAAGGATGTCACAGGCTTTTACTGAATGGTTGAAGTAGCCACACACTTTGCACTCTATACCCAGAGAGGTTGATACTTGCTGGTCATTATCCAGGAAGCTTTGAACGATTAGGTTAAGACAATGGGCAAAACAGCGTATATGTACATAGTTGCCATCGTGAAGTGCTTCTTTAATATTTTAACCATTGTCGGCAACAAAAAAAAAACACTTTCAAGCCCTGTGAAGTGACCCAAGCAGTAAGTAGTCTTTCCAGTTCTTGTTGAATGTGGTGTGTGTGTGTATGTGTGTGTGTGTGTGTGTGTGTGTTGAAAGTGCCATACATGGAGAACTGCCATTTTCTGAAACATGACGGGTGTTTTCGAGCTCTGAGAGATAGTAGTGGTAGGGTAGTAGTAGTACTGGTTGAAGTGGTAGCAGACAGACTAGTAGTAGTATGTGAGGATGATGATGAGTTGCCTGCAAAACTGACCCAGTATGCAATAAGAGAAAGACAGGCAGTAGTGTGACTGCTGGTCCACATATCAGTAGTGAAGTGAACTACAGTACCTTGTCCTTAGCCTCTCGGAGAGTATGCCTTACTTGAACTACTAAGTTGTCATACATCCTGGGCACAGCAGTTACTGTGAAGTATTTTGTACTTGGCATTAAATATTGTGGCTCTAAGTATTCCATAAGCCTTCTGAAACCCACATCTTCCACAATAGAGTATGGCTGTAAATCAAGTACAATCATTTCTGCTATTTTACGATTTATTGGCAGTGCTATGGGATGGTTTCATAAATATTTAGAATTTCTTTCAAAACTTTTTTAACTTCAACTGCCTCTTATCGGGGGGGGGGGGAGTTACATTTGGCTGGGGGTGTTGTACGACTACATGCCATGCCTGGTAAAACAGAGGACATAGAAACATAGAAGTTGACAGCAGATAAGGACCGCAAGGCCCATCCAGTCTGCCCATTTTTTCAACCTTATGAATATACCATAGGTCTTTACTCTGTCAATGGCCTATCTAGTCATACTCATCTGTATTGCTCCCTTATGCCTATCCCATGCCTGTTTGAAGCCCTGCACTGTATTCATATCCACCACTTCCTGAGGTAGGCCATTCCATGCATCCACCACCCTTTCTGTGAAAAAGAACTTCCTCACATTGCCCCTTAATTGGCCTCCCTCTACTCTCATGCTGTGTCCTCTTGTCCTGCTATTTTTCTTATATTGAAACATGTTAGACTCTTTCACGTTATTAATGCCCTTACGATGTTTACAGGACCTTACAGAATTATCATGACCATGACTGTGAGGTGAAAGTGGACTTTTGGATCTTGCCTGTTGCTCGTCTCCCACTGCTTCAGTGGAATGTTCCTGTTCACCAAGAGCCCTGCTAGATTTCTAGCCACCAATGTTAGACTGTTTTTTGAACCATATACAATGATAGGGTGAATTCGTGAAAGATGTCGCATCATTGTTGTGGTTCCAAGATGCCCTTAATTTTTTCCCCTACTAGCACATCTGTTGCAATGCACACATATAGCTTGGCAAGCATGTTTGGGGTTTATGTAAAAAATGATTCCAAACAGTAGAGGGGGGCTGTCTACAATATGTCTAGTAACGACCTCATAGGACTAGCAGTCCAGTGGCTGGGTTTACGTGGGGAAGACATATCAGAGGATTCAGGTTCATCAGGTGAGACAATCATAGAATCCTCTGCAGCACCATTGCCATCATCATCATCATCACTACTGTCAGACTTTGTTTCACTTTGTGTGGATTGTGCCTCTGACTTTTTCTTTTTCCCTTTTCACACTGTACTGCTGTCATTATTTGTATCCACATTGTCACTGTCAGAACCAGAATGAGACATCGCTAAAGGTAAAGTCACAAGCTCATCATCAGTCTCACCATGACCATGGTCATCACCATCATCATCATCAGTCTCACCATGACCATGGTCATCACCATCACCATTATCAGACTCACCATGACCATGGTCATCACCATCACCATTATCAGACTCACCATGACCATGGTCATCACCATCATCATCATCAGTCTCACCATGACCATGGTCATCACCATCATCATCATCAGTCTCACCATGACCATGGTCATCACCATCACCATCATCAGACTCACCATGACCATGGTCATCACCATCACCATCATCAGACTCACCATGACCATGGTCATCACCATCACCATCATCAGACTCACCATGACCGTGGTCATCACCATCACCATCATCAGTCTCACCATGACCGTGGTCATCACCATCACCATCATCAGTCTCACCATGACCATGGTCATCACCATCACCATCATCAGACTCACCATGACCATGGTCATCACCATCACCATTATCAGTCTCACCATGACCGTGGTCATCACCATCACCAGCATCAGACTCAGTAGCGCTAACATTTGCAGTCACAAACTGAATTATTCAATATGCATGTGTTGCAGATTGAGCAGCTCTACTGTGAGTTGTACCTGTAAGTGCTGTAACTTTATGTACAATTGGAATTGGAATACTCTTTGTTTTTGCACTTTTTTTCTCAGACGACTTGCTATTGCCACTGTCTTTCGACACTTTGTTGGCTGTACTACTGAGCCCTTCTGACACAGACAGTCCACCTACCCTTGCTGGGTTTTCAGTATTTTGAGAGTTAGCCTGCACATGGATAGTAGTAGCGTTTAGTTCAGCCCCTTCAACAGACTGTGGTGCTTGCTGTTGTTGTTGTACTTTACTTTTTGGGCCACTTCTTTCTGGGCTCTTGAATAAACTTTTTTTATGTTTATTACTTCCTTTGCCCCCGGCTTTTGCTTTAGTATTTTCTGGAGTACTCATGATGCCAGTCTGTCGCTTGTTCAGGGTCAAAAAGTGGTTATTATTTTTTTTTTCTTTATTAAACGTGATGTGATGGAATGCCCTGCCCACTGAGCCAAAGCTTATACCCCACTGAGCGAGCACAGGGAGGAAGATGACAGATGACTGATTTCTTGGGGGGGGGACACAGACAGTATGTAAGAAGTGGCACTGGCAATTGCTTGGCAGATTTTATTTCACACACAGAATTTATTTCACACACCACCTACGCTAAGGGCGATGCTGCAGGAATAGAAACATAGAAACATAGAATTTGACAGCAGATAAGGACCGCTTGGCCCACCTAGTCTGCCCATTTCCCTACCTAATGGATAAGCTGCAGATCCTAGTTAACCAACAGCCTACTTCCTCCTACCACCCTCTCGAATTGCCTTATGTCTGTCCCATGCATTCTTTAATTCCCCCACTGTTTTTGACTCTATGACCTCCTCAGGGAGGCTGTTCCACGTATCCACAACCCTCTCTGTGAAGAAATACTTCCTCACATTACCTCTGAGCCGTCTCCCCTCTATCTTCAAATTGTGCCCCCTTGATTTTGGCACATCTCTTTTTCTGAAAGATGCTACCCTCTTGGACTTTGTTGATTCCCTTGAGGTATTTGAAAGTTTCTATCATGTCCCCCCTCTCCCTCCTTTCCTCGAGGCTATACATCTTTAGTTCCTTTAGTCTTTCTTCATATGTCTTCTGATGCAGACCCTGCATCATTTTGGTTGCCCTCCTCTGGACAGCATCCACTCTGTCTATGTCTTTGTGGAGATGGGGTCTCCAGAACTGTACACAGTACTCCAGATGTGGTCTTACCAATTGTCTGTACAGAGGGACAGCAACTTCCTCTTTTCTACTGGCGATGCATCTCCCTATACATCCCACTATCCCCCCAGCCCTCCTTACTGCCTTCTCACATTGCTGGCCTACCTTTAGGTAATCTGATATGACTACCCCCAGGTCCCTTTCCATTTTTGTTGTTGTCAGTATCTCACCCCCATTGTGTACTCTTCTCCTGGGTTTTTGTCTCCTAGGTGCATTGCTTTGCACTTCTTTGCATTGAATCTAAGCTGCCATACATTTGACCATTCCTCCAACTTTGCCAAGTCCCTTTTCATCCTTTCCACCCCACCTTGTGTATCAACCCTGTTGCAGATCTTTGTGTCCTCTGCAAAGAGACATACTTTCCCTTCCAGTCCCTCTGCAATGTCACTTATAAAGACATTAAAAAGGACCGGCCCCAGTACTGAACCCTGCGGCACCCCACTAGTAACCCTCCTTTCTTCACTGTGGACTCCATTTACACTGCTTCTATTATACCCACAGAGATTCTAGGGGACCCTGCCTGGCCTAACATGGAAACATGGAAGTTGATGGTGGAAAGAGACAGCCAGATCCATCTAGTCTGCTCATACTGTGGCCTATTCAGTTATCTTATTTAGTTCATTTGTTTCCTTTTAGAGTAAGGGCTCCCTTGCGTCCATCCCATGCATTCTTGAATCCCTCCATGGTAGTCTTTCTCACAACCTCCAGGGGCAGGTTGTTCCAGGTGTCCACCATTCTTTCTGTGAAGAAAAACTTCCTGGAGTCGGTATAGAACTTCCTGCCTTGCAGCCTGAGATCATGGCCCCTGGTCCTGCTGCCCCTTTTGAGGTGAAATAATTCCTGCGTCTGTGCCTTGTTTATGCTTTTTATGTATTTGAATGTCTCAATCATATCCTCTCTCTCTTTTCTCTGTTCCAGGGAGTACATATTTAGTTCCCTCAGTCTCTCTGCGTAGGACATGTTCTGCAGCCCCCGAATCATTTGTGTCACCCTTCTCTGCACTGTTTCTATCCTGTCTATGTCTTTTCTGAGGTGAGGCCTCCAAAACTGGACTCCATACTCTAGGTGAGGTCTGATCAGTGATCTGTACAGTGGCAGAACCACCTCTTTTCTCCTACTAGTGATGCCCCTACCAATGCAACACAGCATTCTGTTGGCTTTAACTACTGCCTTCTCACACTGCTTTCCCACTTTCAAGTCATCAGAGATTATGATTCCCAGGTCCCGCTCCTGGTTTGAGGCTGCCAGGAGTTCTCCTCCCAGATAATATTCCCTTTTTGGATTTCTGTTTCCAGTGTGAATGACCTTGCACTTTTTGGCATTAAATCTCAGTTGCCATGCACTAGACCATTCTTCAAGTTTCTTACAGTCTGTTTCCATCTTGCCCACTCCCTCTGAGGTGTCAACCCTGTTACAGATCTTGGTGTCATCTGCGAACAGACACACCGTTCCCTCCAGTCCCTCAGCGATGTCTGCTATAAACACATTGAAGAGCAGAGGCCCTAGGACCAAGCCCTGAAGCACACCACTGGTCACCCTGTCCTCTTCTGATAGTTTTCCATTTACCTGTACTCTCTGGGTTCTGTCCTGTAACCAGTTTTTATCCATCTGATCACTACTGGACCAACTCCTGTGTGGTCAAGTTTCTTTGCCAGCCTTCTGTGTGGAACCGAGTTGAAGGCCTTACTGAAGTCCAGGTAAACCACATCCACTGCCCCCCCTTTGTCCACTATTCTTGTGATGTAGTCAAAAAACTCTTATTAGATTTGTTTGGCATGATCTCCCTGCAGTGAAACCATGCTGTTTTGGGTCTTGTTGGCCACTGTCTTCTAGGAATGTCAGGATCCTCTGTTTGATTAGTGTCTCCATTAGCTTACCCACCACAGAAGTGAGACTCACTGGTCCATAATTTCCAGCCTCTTCCCTACTGCCTGATTTGTGAAGTGAAACCACTATTGCCTTTTTCCAGTCATTGGACACTACTCTGCTTAAGGATTTGCTGAATAGAGATGCCAAAGGGGCTGCTAATTCTGCCCCCAGTTCTTTTAGGATTCTGGGGTGTACCTCATCTTGTCCCATAGCTTTGTCCGCTTTCAGTTTATTAAGTGCCTCTCTTACTTCAGTCTCTGTAAAGGGGCTAGTGTCTACCCTTGTTTTTGGATGTTGCATTTTCCCAGGGCCGGGCCATCCCCTGGATCCTTCTTAGTAAACACCAAGCAGAAGTACTTGTTGAGGATTTTGACTTTTTCTGGGTCGTGTGTAGTGCACTTCCCTTCTTCAGTAGCTATCATTACTATGCCCCCTTTTGACTTCCAGCATTCCCTGATGTATCTAAAAAAAGATTTATCTCCTCTATTTGCCCCTTTTGCTATCTTTTCTTCTGTTTGTGCTTTTGACTTTCTTATTATTTTGTTGGATTCTCTCATCTTTTCTTTGTAAGACTCCCAGTCTTTCTCAGTTTTGGTTTCCAGGTATATGTTGTACGCCCTTTTTTTTCCTTGACTGTTGTAGCCACTGCCTTGGAAAACCATAGAGGATTTCTTTTTCTTTTTGCTTTGCTGACCCATCTGGCACATTGATCTGTGGCAGTCTTTATTGCTCTCTTGAGCCTTTCCCACATGACCTCTACCTCGTCGCCTTCTGTTTCCCCTTAATGGTTTCTCATGTTGATTCTCATTTTTTGGAAGTCGGAATTTTTGAAATCTAGCACCTTAATTTTTGAATGGCTGATGTCCTGCGTCATGCTAACCTTGAAGCTCACGATACAATGGTTAATGGTACTCAAATGGCACCCCGCTTTGATTTTGTTGATCCTTTCAGAGTTTGTGAGGACCAGATCGAGAATGGCATCTCCCCTTGTAGGGGTTTTGACAAGTTGGCACAGTCCTGCGCCTTGTAGTGATAGTAAGAAGTTTGTTTCTTTTTGTTGCCATGGTTAGCGTGTTCCAGTTAATATCTGGTAGGTTGAAATCCCCCACCAGTATTACTTCACCCTTGTCAGTCATTGTGTGGATGTCTTCTATTAGGTCTTTGTCTCCTTTTTCCCCCTGATTTGGGAGCCTGTACATGACACCAATCTTGAAGGGTTTATCCTTGCCCGAATCTGCTGTTAGCCACAGGGACTCAATGTCCCCTGGGTGCCCTTTCACCTCTGTGGCTTTTTTTATTCCCGGATGTAAATGGCCACACCACCCCCTTTTTTGTTGTTCTACCTGTCACTGTCACTTTTGTACAGGTTGTAAACAGGTGTGGTACTGCTGTACCCCCCTTCCCAGCTTGGGTTTGATGGAAGAGACTCTGTACTATCTTCTGTATATCCCCCTTTAAGTCTGTTGCGCAACAGCACCTTGTCTTTCCTATTCTCTACTATCCTGTAGGCTGGCCATCTACAAATCTCCCTTCTTTTTTCCCTTTCTGTCTCTCTCTCTCCCTCTCTCCCTTTGCCTCGGGAGAGCACTTTCTACCACCACCTGGTTTGCCTGCTTGATGGGCTGTTATGTCAGTAAAATAAAATGGTTAAAAGCAGATAAATATTGTTGTTGTAGAGCATTAGAAACAGAGCCACTCTGTTGAGCTGCTTTTGTTATGTTCCAACACTCGCTTGCGTTCCTGCACAAACATGCACAGGATTGCAGCGCTGAGCAGCAGCCAAAATAATTTACGCTGCTTTTAGAGCTAGAAATAACTCTAAAGAATTCCCCCTTTTGATTGCTAGGCAGTATTTGTTTCGTCTATCTGCGTAGGCTGTCAGAAAGTCTAACATTAGGTGTTTAGGCTAATTTGCCTCCCCGATCCTCAGGATGTTTAAAAGTAAAGAAAGAATCACCCCTGCAGTAATAATGAAAGAAGGAGCTGTTGTCCATACTCCTTTCTCTCGGTCCTATTGTAGTAAAATAATGGTAGTAAAATAAAAATCCCTCAGAGAGGTGCCCTTTCCTGAGTTTCCTTTCTGTGCAGGGTAATCCAGGGCTAAGTGAAAGGAAAGCAAGTGCTTCAGTGCTTTGCACTGCTCCCTTAGCACTGAACTACAGTTGTCAGCTCTGCTATGTGTACTGCTCACATACAGACGCTGTCATCCGCAAAGTCAGCCTTTTAAAAAATTCCCAAAGCTAACAAAATGTCCAGAAATGTAGTCGCTAGCTGCCAAATATTTTTTCTGTTGTGGTTTGCATTTTATTGCAGTCTTTCGTGTTGTTTTTGATGGTGTTTGCCCTGCGAGTGTTTAGTTGATGCCAAAAACACTCACAGGTTCACAGAGCTGTCTTGTAAACAACCCAAACTGTCACGGAGGGTTTCTCTTGTAAATTAATGCTGTTTTCTTGAGAAACCCCCTCCATGACCAGCCAGCTTGCCTCACATTCATTTCTTTTTGAAGATTTCTCTTTTGCTCCTCTTGCCTAAACAACTAAAAGCCCTTCAGTGCACCAAACTCTTGCAGTAACTTAGCAACCTGTATTTTCACTGAAAGTAAAGTCAGCCAAGCTGAATATAATTGTTATATTTTTTCCTTGTGTGACTGCCTTTTACTTCAGGGACTATATCAAAATTACAGCTTTGTTTGGTCACTCACCTAACTGTGTAGAGCAGGTCTACTCTTAAGGGCAGCACCCCTTTGCTGTCCTGTCTTTATCCAAGAGCTTATGTCAATCACAGAAGGTGGGTGGGTGGGGCTTCAGGAGGAAAAATGTTTAAAAATCGATTGTTTGCTTTCCTTTTAGGTATATAATGCTCCCAATACACCTATATGATGATGCCTTTTTCTACAATATGTTTTTTTCATATTTTTGTTTAGTTTAGCAACTTTTGTTAGCTTAGGAGGCAGAGCCTCTTACATCATGTGATTTTATTGTATAAAAGGGATCCTTTTCTCAGTCTATTCAGATCAGTTCAGCCTTGAAAAAGGTTGAGGTAATGCAGAGGGTGGACTAATGCCAGATCCAGACTGTGTAACGTTTGTTTATCTTTTTTTCTAAAAGTTATTATTTTTGTGTGTGTATGTGTAAATAAATTCATACTTCTGTGTGACTTCTGCACCTACTCCTTGTGTCAGTACTTTACTCATTCAACCTACTACAACACAAGGTATGGCTATATCCCACCCGTGGTTATCTGTGAACCATGTTTCTGTCACAGCTACCTAGTCCAATCTTTCTGCTTCCATGATTGCTGTGAGTTCAAGAAGCTTGTTTGTTAGGCTCCTAACATTTGTAACCATTGCTTTCCAGGAATGTGCCTCTCTTATGGAGTGAGGTTGCATCCTTTTCTTGGACTGCTCCAGGTTGTTGTTTGTAGCCGTGAAATTATGGAGGTTGCTGGTTTCCTTTTGGGGATTGGTCATTGGTGATTCTGCTATCGAGATGTGTGTTGTCTTAATGTCATTTTCAGGAGCAGTACATGCACCTACGGGGTTTAGGGGAGTGATTGCAAGCCCACTGGTGGCAGGGGTGTGAGCTGCATCCCACTCCCCTGACTTCAGGTTAAACAACCTGTGAAGACATCTAACCCTCTCTGACACAGTACTTTTCCCCCTCCTAGGATTTTTAAAAATGTTTTTCTTTATTCCGCGTGATGTGATGGAATGCCCTGCCCACTGAGCTGACATCTTTGGGGAGGGGTCACACAGACAATATGCAAGAAGTGGCACTGGTGCACTGATGACTAGCTGGCAGTCTTGGCAGATTTTATTTCACACACCAACTATGCTAAGGGTGATACTGCAGGCACTACTGCTAGTATACCCACAGAGATTCTGGGGGATCCTGCCTGGCCTAACCCTCTCTGACACAGGAGGGGTGTCACACAGACATTAGTGCACTGATGACTGGCTGGCAGATTTTATACACACAGCACTCTAGGTCTCACAAGTTTCCCTCAGTCTCTATCTCCAAGTTCCTTCCTGTCTCATCATTCAATGTTCATGTTCATGAAGATCCCCCTGTCCAAGTCTCTTCTCCCATATATTGTACTCCCTAGTCCCCAGTCCAGTCCCCACCCATATCTCCAATTCCCACCCGAGTACCACACCCTCTCCTTGCTGGAAATCCCCCCCCACGAGTCCCCGACTCCCCACCCCCCAACTTCCCCAACTTCCCAATCCCTTCCTCCCTTAAGTTCTTCTTTTAGTTTAAAAAATTCTGCTTTTGTTTTTGTTTTTTTAGGGGTCTGGGAGTGGCAGACTGGCAGTAGACTTCTTCGCTTGCCCAAGGGGCAAAAAAAACACAAGCAGCACAAGCACAGAAGAAAACAATTGATTCGGCGATCCGCAATGCAAGGAGCAGCCAAGAGAAGCTGTTGCTCCTTCTCCATCCTCCTGATTCCTCTGTGTAGCTCTAAGGTGGACCACATGAGTTGCTAGAGCAGCAACCCAATCAGGTGCCACCTTAGAGAGATGGACAGCTCAGCCATCCAATGAGGGACCGGAGTCTTGTCTCTGGTCCTTCCTGTGGGTTCCTCCTGCACTGGTGCCTCTCGCAATGCAGTTCCCGCTATAGGAACCATCCAAACTGATCTGAACAGCCAAAAGTGTTTGAAAGCTGTTCGTTTCTGAACACTTTGACATGTTCAGGTCTGTTCATATTTTTAACCAACCAGTTCACCTATCCCTAAATTGAAGTCCCTACAAGATCAACATGCAGGATGGGATCACTCAGTAGCTCCCTTATTGGAGGCCACTCACCAGAAAATTAGCCTTTCGATTTCTAAAACATAAATACTATGAGGGTGGGTCTCAGGCTGCTTGGGTTTTAACTTATCATCTCCACCAGAAACAGTGCCAGTTGACCCTTGCCCAGATTAAGTGCCCAACCTCCAGTATTATTTTACAGCATCCACAGGAAATCTTGAATGCTTTTAAATGTTACTGTCAGACTCTTTATTCTGCTGAGTCAACTCCTGTCCCCCAGGATATTACCGCTTACCTTGATTCTTTGCAGCTTCCTGCCTTGCACTCAGACCAAATAGCTCTTTTAGATGCACCCATTTCCCAGGCAGAATTACAAGTGGTTATTACAAATCTCAAATTAGGTAAGAGCCTAGGGCCTGATGACTATACGGAAGAATTTTATAAGACCTTTCAAGCTCTAATAGCCCCTCCTCTGTTGGAGACATGTCAGGAGGTTATGACAGGGAAGCCTACCCTTCAACTAGGAAATACACCACAATATGTACAATTTCTAAGCCAGGGAAGGACCACAATTGCTGTTCTTCATTTCACCCAGTTTCAATCCTTAATATAGATTATAAACTTTTTTATAGCAAACATTGCTAAATAAATTGAAAAAGTGCTTCCATGCATTATTGATAAGGATCAAATGGGGTTTATTGTGACCAGGCAAACTCAAGATAATATTAAAAGCACCCTTCACATTCTCCACCACACCACCCTGTCAAAAACACCCTTACTTCTGCTACTTTGGCTTTCAACTGGGTGGCCTGACCCTTTCTGGTCACTGTTTTGACAAAGATGGGCTTCTCCTCGCAGTTTAATTGCCTTCTTCAGTGTCTCTATGCATCCCCATTGGCCCATGTTAAAGTTAACAGATGAATTATGGAACCTTTTTCCATTATTTCAAGGCACGTGTCAGGGATGCCTGCTTTCCCCTCTGTTATGTGCTGCCTACTTAGAACCTTTGGCTCAGGCCATAAGGCAAAATGAGCCAATATCTGGGATTACCCCAGGGGGCAGGACCCACAAGCTGGCATTATATGTTGATGTTTTATTACTTTATCTTACTTCATCAGATCAATCATTACCACACCTTTGGTACACCTTAACATGATTTAGTGAGTTGGCAGGGTACAGGTTGAACACAACTAAGATCAAGGTTCTCCGAGTTCATTACTCACCTTCCTCAGGCATCCAGACCACCTACTCCTTTCGTTGGGACCTTCCCGCCATAAAATACCTGGGAGTATATCTTGTGACTGATCCCACGCTGTTGGTGAGTCGTAACTATGTCCCATTGCTCCATCAATTTACCTCTGATTTGGAATCCTGGAACAATATTCCCCTTCCTCTGATTCAATGGATTGATGTAATCCGTATGAATTTACTTCCCCGGTTCCTTTACTTAGCCCAAACTCTTCTGATTTCTCTTCTAAGGCCTTTTTAAGGCCTTAAATGAAATGATTTCCCATTATATTTAGGGGATGCAATGCCCCATGTCATATTTTTTTACTTCAACTGCCCAAATGATTGGGGGCCTAGCACTTTCGGATTTTGCTCAATACCACAGAGCTGCTCAGCTACACACAATCTTTTATTGGTTACACACCCCTTCCTACTGAGCCCATTGGAAGAGCCTGGTGAGTCAAGAAGGGAACCTCCATCATTTTAACAAAATTTTATTATCCTACCCACTTCCTCCAACTGTTGAAATGAATGGCAATCCTTATACTTGGGACACGCTGTGACACTGGAGTAGTTTGTTGGACTCCCCCTATCTTAAACATTATAGGTTCCTTTTATAATCTCTCTCCTGTCTAGGCATGTTTATGCCACCCAGGTTGGACCATGTCTTTTTTGCTATTGGGAACAATGGGGCCTACATCTTTTGCTACATGTTATTAAAGAAAAACGTATTCTTTGCTTCCCGGAATTACAACAACTTTACCCCTGAGGCCCCAAGATAATTTTTATTACTTTCTAGTGGCAGCTTTCCTTAAAAAGTTTCTTCCATCCTTGGAAGGAGACTCTCTGGTCTCCCTGGTGATTGAAGTTTTCTGAAAGGCTGTGGAAGGCTTGGCGCCTCTGTCACGTATGATATATATATATAGATATAGATATAGATATACATATATATATATATATAGATATATATGATGCGCTCCAGCAATTGCCAGCAGACTCTGCCCACTCTATTTGTATAGCCAGAGAAGGAGACTTACATCATCCAATTGACCCTCAAGTATAGACACGGCATCTTCAGTTCTTATACTCAAGCACGGCATTTCATCAGTGGAAAGAATTTTCTTGCAAAGTTATGGTACTTTTTTAATGTACCTGCTATACAATCTAAATATACCACAGGGGGGCTCTGCAATCTGTTTGCAGGGCTACAGTGCCTCCCAGCCACCCATGGGCATATTTTTTAGACCTCTTCCTAGACTACAACCTTTCATTACTCAACTGAATGGGGCATTATTGGACATTTTTTTTTTTGCATCTTCTATTTATGCATTCCTATCTCTGGAACTCTCTCAGGCTGCTCCTACAGGCCTGGCATCGCTCTACCACCCACCTGATCTCCCATCTCCAACTGCCCTCCACTATCCTCCAGCCAGAGGACTCCCCAACTCTAATCCCCCTAGGGTAAGGCCACCTCCATTCTGGTGCTCTATCTATAATCGAGTGTGCCGGCTGAGATGGCAGAATAGCAGGCCAGGGAACTGGGAAAGGGCCCAGTGTTGGGCGTGTTGTGGCATGGCTCAGAGGAGAACCATCACCTATCCAGGATCGTGGGAATTTAAAGCTTTGTCTCCCCCTAGGGGCATGGGTGTGCAATGATGCCTGCATGACCATGCTGTTGGCATCTGTCGTGCTCCTCCCCCTTGACTGCTCTATGCGCTAGCTGTGCCTCCGGTCTCCACCGGTGGTCACTACTGTGCCAGAGACACCCTGGATCCTTCCCCAGGGAGAGGAGAGCAGTCCATCGTATGCTCGATCCTACTTCCTCCCCTGCTGACCCCCGGCACCCAAGCTCATTCCTGTACTTGGGTCACTGGCTTGGCACGAGGTGTGGCATCCAGCACCTCAACCCTCAGTGCCACTGGGCCAGCTATTATTGGACATTTGTAAGTGTTCGATTGCACTGATGGAGGATCTCTTCTTATTCTCAGCTCACCCAACCCCCTTTCGCCCACTACCTACCAGAAAATTACTTGATCTTTGTCTTTCGTCAGCAAAAAAGGTCATCACAAAAAATTTGCTTTTTTTGTACCATGCCTACACTTTATTTATTTATTTAGTTTTTGTTGATCAGATAAGTGCACTAGACAAATTCTGCCTATTTTCAGGCATGACCCAGGAGAGGGCGATACAGATGAATGCCAACTGACCTTGAACCAGATTAAGCTGTTGGTGGTATTTTTAGTTATGGCAAGATGTAAGTCATAAAATGTATTGTATGGAAAACCTAATGGCACAATTAAATCATCATTGGGACTCCTTTAAAGATTTTTTTGCAGACGTTGGGTATTTTACATAGCATAGTCCATCAAGTTGCTGATTCATTTTGGTCGTGGCAATTACAGTGCTGCAACAGATGCGACAGTGAAAGGGATGATCTTGATTTTAGATCGCCCCCTACTCATGTCGTCGTTTGTGTCCACACAGTTTCTACCCCCTTCAGGGCATGCCCACCCTGGAGGAGGCTATAGTTAGTTTTGGGGAGCGGAGGGCAAAGCAACCGTTTCCCAGGAGGGAACTTCGGGGGGATGAAATGCCTGGCATTGTAATGCCTGATGGCATTTTGCCTGCACCATAATCAGCTCCGGCAAAATGTACATTGCTATGGCATGGGTGAACCTTTACATAGCACCCCTGAGGCCAGACTTTGTCCCATAATGATATGGAACTTAGATCTCTTATTTACAGAGTTTAATGGGAGGCCCACTCCGTAGCACAATCAATTACTTACATTTTTACTTACTTTTGCTATAGAATTTTCTGTTTTCTCAAATTAGCTCACAGTCATATGTATGAAATTTTTCTTTTTATAATTTAGGCTGTTGAACATACTCTTTTTACCATAAATCATCTAATTACTTATGGTTGCTCCTTAAAGGTTCTTTTTTCTTTTTGTACACAGTCCTTTACATTGAACAGTATTGCTAGTCTGTGGTTTGTTGAATGTTTAATATATATTTTTTTTCCAATGACTAAAAAATGTAAATAAATCGTGGTTGTACATTCATTATGATTGATTGCACCCTGTTAACAAGAGTTAGTGGCAATGGTTGCCAGTGATGTAGGTCTTCTTGTACCCCACTTGTTATCCCAATGAAATCGTGTTGCTAAACGCAGATGAGATCTGGTCCCAGAGGGCTGCCCAAGTATTTTATACAAGGTCTGCCCCACTTAGAGGGGTATCTGAGCTTCAGCATTGGCTCAGGCTGGAAGTTAATTTAAGTGAATCTGTTTTGTCCTCATTTACTTTATAACATGCTAGTTCTTTCATAACCTTAAGGTAATTCACCACTACTGGTAAAGACCATGTGGAGTAAGTTATATATAATATAAAGAATAGTGTATAGTTGCCCATACACAACAAGGTTATGTTGCCATCAAGGGGACTGTGATGATGTCATACAGACCTCAAGAGTGAAGCTCAAGAGGTCCGTATGATGGCATCACATCCCCATGTTGGCAATATAGTCTTGTTATGTATGGGCAACCATGCACTGTTTTATATAGTATATGGTTCCCCAAAGTGTAGAAACTTTACAATTCTGGGGTGCTATGCGGTATTCAGTGCTACTGCTCCTTGGTGCAGTCCTGCCCAAACTCCAGTCCTGCATGTGGCTGGCAGCGCCCCACTGTGCTCACAACCCCGATGATTTAGTTCCAGAGATTTAAAAAAAAGGAAAAAATGGCAAACCTGTAGTTTGGAGACATGGAGCTGACTTAAGGCAGTCCATGTCCAAACTGTCTTAAGTGACCACTCACCCCTCAGCTCACTAACCTGCACCGACATTTTAATCTGTTTGTTTTGGGGGAAAATGCTGTTTCTGCCAATCAGGTAGCAGCTCAAGGGGCAAAAGTTGTTGTACTATTAAAGTGACGTAAGAACGATAGTATAACAACTTTTTTGATCTTTGAACTGTCCTACAACAACATCTTGAAAGCCACCATTATCTATTCATAATAAGCCCTAACCATACACTATAAAAGATTGTCCTCATAGTAAGCCACCTTATGAATATGTCCTTCCACTGTCATACCCTCTATTGTGTCAGTTTGCTAGAGATACTGAGCCATGGGCTCTAGATAAAGCATGAATAAGTATGGGGAGCGGATGCATCCCTGGCAAGTACCTTTGGCAAGGGGGAATCTAAGAGAGTATGAGTCATTGACCTTAACTGTTGTTTGTGATGCTGCATATAAGCCCATGAGCATTTGTAGAAACAAAGGGGGGGGTCAAAATGAGACAAGGCATAATGTATAAAGTGCCATAAGACTCTGTCAAACACTTTTTAAGTGTCTGGGCTTAAAATTATGGGGGAAGGGTGGCATGATGGGCTGCAGTTTCAATAAGTATTAAGATGTGTTTGATATTATTTGCCTTTTGCTGATGTCTGATAAACCCTGACTGATTGGGGTCAATTATGGTAGGGAGAATATTATTCAATTGGTGTGTTATGGTGCCAGTAAATAGCTTATAGTCCAAGTTTAAAATGGATATGGGGCAGTAAGATTCGTGTTAGTCAGGCTGGATTTGTAGTTTAAAGACTGTAGAAATATTGGTATATCACCATATATCAGAGCAGTTAGCAGTAGAGAAGCATTCCCTGAAGGTCTTCAGCAAAGTGTCCATGAAAAGTTTCTATATGGGCTTTATAGAATTCCACCCCAGATCAAATTAAGGCTGGGAGTTTTACTGTTTTTGAGTGCTTGAGCACCCAGGATGAGCTACTATCATGAGATTGGATGCAGGAAGAATCCTTGTTAGTCCTCCGTTAATTTGGGGAGGTGGATAACTGCAAGGATCCCATAAAATGTCTCTTCTAAGAGAATGCCTCCCAGTTTTATAAAGAGGTATAGTAATTTTTGAAGATAGATACAGTTTCAGGGGATCAACTAGACACTTGCCCCATCAGTGGATCAGCAAATTTGGTCATAGTTGCAATTTTGCATTTATGGTGCAAGTAATGCACCAACATCTTGGCCACATAGGCTTTTCCTTTACAGTAGGCCTGGCAAAGCCAACGCAGCTTGTGCAGTTTTACAAGTTAAAATATGTTGTATTTTAGTGTGAATTTGTTTTATCTGATCAATGAAAGCGTGATCACCGTGCATATGTGCAAGTTGTAAAAACTACTATTTTTTTTCATGCAGTTGTTGCAACTGTTCCTTTCTTTGCAATTTCTTGTGAGAGGCATAGGAAATAATTTCTCCACAAAGCACCATCTTAACTGTGTCCCATTGTGTTGCTGCAGACATCTCTTAAGTGTCATTTTCCAGGATTATTCTAGGGATAAGCTGTGCTGTAAGGGAATGGAAATATTGGTCCTGTAAAAGGGATGGGTTGAAGTGCCATCAGTTTGCTTCTGCTCTAGAGGGGTCATCAGTATAAAGGAAATTATGTATGATCCAGCAGTAGAATAGTGTCTATGTGTTACTCTACCCAAACACAATGTCCCAAACTAATAAAGAAATAGTCCAATCTTGAATATTGGTGATGGGAATTAGATTAAAATGTGTAATGGCAACCCTGGGGATGTGTGAAATGACACACATCAGTGAGCCCCAAATCTTTAGGTAACCACCTTAGATGATTTTGTCATGATGTAGAAGGAATAGATTTAGGGTTGCTGGTGTCCAGTATAGGTTTCATTTAGAAATTGAAATCCCCTCCCAACAAAAGGGCTCCCGTCAGATGCTTGGGGATGGTATCTAGCAACTTCTGGATGAAAGATGCATCACTGCCCAGGGGAGGTAAACACTACCCACTGTGAATGGTTTATCATAAAGGGTACCCATTTCCAATGCCAGTCTGCCCTTTTGATCTGTGTAGGATGATGTGAGTCTAAAGGGAGAATGTATAAGTGTAAGTATAAGCTCCACAGACCCCCTACATTTGCAGTTTTGATATGCCGAGTCCGCTATGTACTCAAAACCAAATTGAAGTAGCTTCTGATGTTCTGTACTAACTAAGAGACTTTCCTGCAGTAAAATAAGATAGGGAATGGTGTTTCTTAAGAGCTACTATAATTTTAAATCTCCTGACTGGACTAGACAGACCACTTCAATTAAAAAAATTGATATGGGGATTTGATATTCACACAAGAAGTAGCAAATCTTTGGAATAATATTATCCTGGAAATCAAGAAATTGGCCTTTAAACCAAGGTCATTCTTAACAGCTATGAAACAAGAATGGAACATATGGTGTACCTGTATAATATAAAACAATAACAGTCTGTTAGTTCATACTGGACTATATCATACTGTATCTGTTGCAATGCTTGTATAGAATGTTATGTCATAATTTTGTATAAATATGAAATCATATAATTATGTTCAAATAGGACCACTTTGTAAACAGGGTTGTGTTTGCCCTAATGGTGTTTTATATCAACATGTTTTATTACCTGCATAAAAATAGAAAAAATGACTACTCCTGACAGTGACAGAAATGGGAAGGAAGGAAGGAGTTAATGGCTTGGATTTTTGGTTTGGATTTTTCTGGCCTTCAGAAAAAAAACACTGGGATTCCACTGCCTAGCAGCTTCTAGATAAAGTGATAGTCTTGGTCAAAAATCTCAGAGAGAATGACCGGGGGGGGGGGGAGTGGAAATACAACATACAGAGTTTGAAAGGACTCAAATATAAACTGAATGTTAAACGAATATAATTGGGACATATACAGGTGTTCAAACTGATTGGAACAATTAAATACATATATGGTAAATGGTTGATGCATTCAAAGGGAACAAGAATTACCTACTCAAAAGGAGACTACAAAAAATGCAGGGAGACAGTTACAAGGGGAAGTCTGCTGGGGTTACCATCCAAGAGAATTTTCAATCTGGGAGCCTACTGCTCTAACTAGGTCCATGGGAACTAACAGACAGTATAGGAATTCAGTCTCTCTTCAAGTGTAGTGGAGGGGTAAGAAGAATAGCTTAACTTGAGAATAGCCTTTTTCTTTCTGTCATCTGTCATTTAAAACCATTTGTTTATTGTTCCTGTAATAGTGCTCTTCTCTTGTGTTAGATATATATATATATATATATATATATATATATATATATATATATATCCTGTAATGCAACTTTTGACCTTCTTTAAGTAAAAAGTTTACTTATTTACACAACAGTCGTGGTTGTGCTTTAAATTATTTCTAAGGTATTTTGTGGTTTCCACTGGCAAAGTAAAACTCTGTAAGCATCCACCACCCGAAAGGCACACGACCAGACTTTAATCTGTGCAATTGCATGTTTGATCTCCTAGCTCTGTGAAGGGAGAGGATGATTTTGCTGGTAGAACCAGCTGGTGACAGTGAGTAAACAGAGACAGACACCTTTATGAAAGCTGTTATAGCCCAGACAGAGAATGGTTTGTCACAAATTGGTAGGCAGTGGTTGGATGACTGTGGACTTTCTAGCACGCTGAGAGGCAGATTTTGCCAATGAAATTTTGTTAACTTAGCAGTCACAAAACAGGATATACAAGACAGAACACTTGTACAATTGTATTTGTTTTGTTTCTAGTGAGCAAACTTTAGTGTAGATGGAGAGCATGTACTCCATGGAATATGAATCACTTACTCTGCAACAGCTTTGTGACCAGTGCCAGGAAAAGGGGGTCCAGCCTGAGGTTCTAAAACAGAAGAAGAAGGCAGACCTCTTAGCTGCCCTGGTGGCACATGACCAGAAGCAGAAGGTCCCTGCGAATGAGTCAGGAGCTGGGGGAACAAACTCTACATCAGCTTGAGCTTGTGAAAATGCAGATGCACTGGCAGAAACTGGACCTTGAGGCAAGAAGGCTGGACCTGGAAGCAAAAAGGCTGGAGGCAGAGAAAAAGAAACTGGAAGCAGGGATGAAAAGACTTGAAGCAGAGAAACAACTGGAAGACAGAGAAAAAGAACATCAGCATGCAGTCCACAGACAACAGCTTGAAATCCAGAGACAACATCACGAGAAGGAGATGGTGACACTATGCCAGCAATACGTAAGGAATGGGGGGGCTCATCTCATGAAGTTAAAATTTATTCTAAATTGTTTCCACAATATAGAGAGACAGGTGATCCTGCTCTATTTTTAAAGGCATTTGAAAGAGTATGTTCTCAGTTCCAAGCAGAAAAAACTTTGTGGATGGTCCATTTTACCCCCTTACTTATGGGACGTGCTTTGCAGGCAGTGAGTAAAATGAATAATGAGGAATGTGTTGGCTATGATAAGGTTAAAACTGTGTTATTGAAACATTTTGAATTAACTCTGGAAGTTTACTGAAAGAAATTTAGGGAGTTAAAGAAAAGCACAGAAGACAGTTACACAGAATTGCATGTTCAGTTGTACACTTATCTTGACTGGTGGGTGGATGGGGAAAAAACATACACTGTGGAATTGAAAAAAGATTTAATGGTAAAGGAACAATTACTTAGAATTGTACTTGAGGAATTATGCATATGGTTTGTAGACAGAGCATGCAGCTCCTCAAAGGAGATGGCAAAAAACACTGACCTGTACATGAGCAGCAGATCATATGCACAGTGTAAGTCTCATGATGGGAGGGGCAGCACATGGTTTTAGGGGGTCCCAT
Organism: Neoceratodus forsteri; assembly: GCA_016271365.2. Classification (NCBI taxonomy): domain Eukaryota; kingdom Metazoa; phylum Chordata; order Ceratodontiformes; family Ceratodontidae; genus Neoceratodus; species Neoceratodus forsteri. The sequence goes on along the minus strand of CM028129.1, from coordinate 559,858,455 downwards.
GGGGGGCAGCCCAAAGGAAATCAGCCTGCACCTAAGCCCAAAGCAGAACCCTCTGGTTCTAAAGGGACCCAAGAGTTGGGGCCCAAGTAATGTCATATTTGTAATCAAGTGGAGCATTTGAGGTATAACTGCCCTCATGAAATGGTTATGGGGCAAAGGCCTGGGGGAAGGGGTGATCAAAATAGCCCTGGTCTGATGGAAGGGTGTGCACAGCCTGAAGAACCATATGCCTCCTCCAAGCATATGCACCCACTGTAGTTAATGGGACAGTAACTCAGGGATTGCAGGACACAGGTGCTTATATATACCTGGTGAGGCAGGATCTAATCTAGGTGGAGCAGATGCTGCCAGGGCAATACTCCAGGGTCTGGGGAATCAATCAATCAATCAAAATCTTTATTTATTCAGGCGGACATCATTGAGCAAAGCTCATTTACAAGATGGACCTGATAGGTCGAGGAACAACATGAAGGTACAATAACAGACATATGCAAAAACACTTCTAAATAAGCAGATACAATAATAAAACAGAACAATAATACAGACATAATTACAAGCAGTGTATCCAGAGATTGCAGGCTCCAGGGCAGACTAAATCAGACAGTTATGACTGAAAAATGATTTAGTTGTTGAAGGTATTTGAAAGCAACCTCTGAAAAAAAATAAATGGGGGGGCTGGTGGGAGTTTTTGGATAGGAACTAAATCAACTAATAGTGAGTGAAAGGGGTAGAGGTAAGTGCCAGGGGTAGCAGAGGAGGTTTTTTTGGGGGGTAAAGGATGTGATTGGACTAGGCCTTGTGAAAGCAATTGCATTTCTGTGGGAAGAGACTTGTGTAAAGCTTTTTAAAGGATGTTATAGGTATGAAGATGGTCAGTTTTAGGGTCTTCTGCAGAGAATTCCAAGCCAATGCTAGAGAGTAACTGATTGCAGATCTCCCATGTCGGGTGCAGGCTTTGGGTAGCTTCAAAATGATGAAATCATTGCTTCTTAGGGCATATGACCTAGCTGTGGCCAGTGTAAAGCAATCACAGGGTCAGCAGTCAAAATACCAATGGCTTGAGTCTTGCTGAGTTGGGAGGGTGGCCATGGAGAAAAGGAGGTAGGAGTGGTAGAGGATCTCCCCATAAATGTGATCATGGGGAATGATTTCGACCACAGGGAATCTCTGGTGTGTGTCACAACCCACAGCCAAGCAAAAAGACAATCTTCTGAGGGTAAAGAGGGGGTGACTCAACCAGGTCTAGCTCCTCCCGCAGCAGTGAAGGAAGTGGCTAGCATGGGGGAGGGGCTGGCTGGAAGCAGCAGTCCTGAGCCCCAGTCACAAATGGAGGAGCCCATAAGACTTCCTTCTGAAGGGGAACTGGGAAGGGTCAGATGAGGGGAGCTGAGCACTGTGCAGTGGGCTGATAGAGAATGTATAGCTCCAGCAGCTGGTAGTCCCTAAGGTTCATCACCAGCAGCTTTTGGCCCTTAAGTGTCAAACAGTCATCAAACATAATGCCCAGGTTCTGCACCATGTCTGAGGTAGTTCACTGTACACCCCCAAGCCATAAGCCTGAAGGTGATCCAGCCAACAAACCCACCTCCTGATGACCTGGGTCCATAACCAACATCTCAGTCTTTTCTGGGTTTAACCACAGCCAACTCCCATTCATCCATTCCTGGATGTCGGTGAGATAGTTGTTACAGACCGAAATGGCAGCATCCTGGCTGGGCATAAAGGACATGTATAGCTGAGTATCATCTGCGTAACAGTGAAAACTCAAGCCATACCACCTAATAATCACTCCCAATGGCAGCATATACACTGCAAACAACATGGGTGCTAAAATGAAACCCTGTGGAACCCCACAGGATAGGGGGAGTGATGCCGAGGAAAATATCCCAGACACCACCGTATGGGTCCACACCTCGAGAAAAGATCAAAACCATCTGAGGACCATATCAGACAGTCCACAGATGGACTGCAGGTGCCTAATAGCACCCCATGGTCTACGGTGTCAAATGCCACAGAGAGATCAAGAAGGACCAAGTATAAAATGGTCCTTTAATCTCTCGCTATTAGGAGGTCATTAAGTACCCAAACAAGAGCTGTCTCTGTACTATGTCTCTTCTTAAATCTGGACTGGAGAGAATCATAAACATTGTGGCTGGTCAAATGACCATCCAGTTCAACGCAACCACCTTCTCGATAACCTTACCCACAAAGGGCAGGTTGGAGACAGGTCTGTAGTTAGCTAGACAGTCTGGGTCCAAGGAGGATTTTTTAAGTAGGGGCCAAACCATGACCTCCTTTGGAGGATCAGGAAATATCCCCTTCTCCAAGGACATCCAGATTATCTCGGCAAGGACCGGTCCAATCTTATCCACACAGCCCACTAAGAGAGGTGTGGGGCCAGGATCCAAACTACAGCTGGACAGACACAAAGACTGAATGATCATCACAATGACATTGCTCATGGGGAGGCTGAAGTCACACCACAAAAACTGAGCATCCGATGTCTTCTGCCGACCTTTGCAGCCCCCATTGGGAAGGGACACGCGGATACCTGACCTGATTGCGGCAACCTTAACTGAAAAGAATTGAGCAAATTCCTCACACCATTCTTGAGAAAAAAGGACTCCCAGACTGAAGACAGGTTGGATTGCACAATCTGTCCACAGTCTGGAAGAGCGTAGCCAGTCAATTCCTTGCAGCAGCAATCTCCCTGGACAGGAATGCTGCTGTCTTACAGGAAATTGCTGATAGATAGACCACATAATGGTCCACCAAACTAAGTCTGTCACACTCCAGGCTGGATTTCAGCCAGCACTTCTCCAACCTTCATCCCACTCTCCTCAACTCCCTCAAAGCCTCATCAAACCAAGGAGACTTGGGGCAAAGAGTGAGGGGATGAACAAGAACAGGAGCAATGGAATCCAGGGCCCCTACCACCACCTTATTATAGGCAAGTACCAGGTCCCCTGGAGCCATGCATTCTCTCGGTAAACCTGATAGGTCCAGCACTGCCATCAGGCCATCTGGTGAAACACCCCCTGCAAGGTATACATATTTTTTTAAATCAAGGATGGAAATGAGAAAGGAAAAGTGTGGCCTACTGGGATTCGAACTTCAGATCTCTGGTATGCCGTTCCAGCGCTCTAACCATTAAGCTACAGGCTCACTGATCAAAGCGTCTGAGGAATTTCCTTACAGCCTTGCAGGGGTTAAACTGCACTGAGAGAAAGTGGTATTTCTAACATTGGTTCCTATTGCATAATTGAGCAACACTAGAGAAAGGAATGTGTGTGTGGTGCTGTAGGGAAATTCCTCAGGCGCTTTGATCAGTGAGCCTGTAGCTTAATGGTTAGAGCTGGAACGCATACCAGAGATCTGAGGTTCAATCCCAGTAGGCCACACTTTTCCTTTCTCATTTCCATCCTTGATTTAAAAATATGTATACCTTGCAGGGTTAAACTGCACTGAGAGAAAGTGGTATTTCTAACATTGGTTCCTAGTTGCATAATTGCAACACTAGAGAAAGGAATGTGTGTGTGGCTGTAAGGAAATTCCTCAGACGCTTTGATCAGTGAGCCTGTAGCTTAATGGTTAGAGCGCTGGAACGGCATACCAGAGATCTGAGGTTCGAATCCCAGTAGGCCACACTTTTCCTTTCTCATTTCCATCCTTGATTTAAAAAAATATGTATACCTTGCAGGGGTTAAACTGCACTGAGAGAAAGTGGTATTTCTAACTCTGAGTCTGGTCAGACATGGCCCATGGAGCCCAACCCCCAGCTGAGCTACAGTAGAAACAGCTGGTTTGATCTGCCATACCAATCTTAAACAATGGTGGCTATTCCAAAGAAACCTGTAACCCCCTTCCCCAACACACACAGATATAGGAAGCAAATCTAAAGATCTATAGCTCTGTATTATCTAAGGTGGTTAGTCAGAGAGCCAGCTGAAATTATAATGTTTGAAGGACAGCTCCTGTTCCTGTGAGATGTGGTATAAAACAGTAGAGTTCCCTCTGGGCAAAAGAAGTCACGGCACACTACCAGCTCTGCACTTACAAGGATATCAGCCAGACATCACATACTTCACCAAATATATCTAATTTGTCTTTTGAGGGCATATGCCTTATTCACCTGAACAAAATGACACAACAATGAGCTTTGGAGAAATGGTCACAGCCATGTGTTTATTAATAAAACCAATATATCCATATATACATTTGCTTCAGCGTGATGTGCGCAGCTGGTAGCCTTGGAAGGAATCTAGCTCACCATGGAGCACTAGATTGTTGAAGGTTGACCCTCTCTCTCACAGGGGAGGGCTGCTTTACCATCAACTAGGACCCCACGAGGGATGACTCTATGACCAGTTGTGGCTAGCTCCTCCCCCCGTAGGAGGATCCACCATACTGCGAGACGCAACCCGAAGAGGTGCCCTCCAAACTCCAACCATCAGGCCCACCCTCCTTTCAGCCTCAGGGAGATCTGGCTGGTCAAGACACATTATTCCCTGTTACCCCCTCCCACAGCGTTCCAAGACTACCAAGACGCCACAAGGTGAGTTCTCGCCAACTCGCCCCCCACAAGCACCTCACGCTAATACTCTCGCCACTACCCATTGTATGTCATTCAAAAAATGGACTAATCCTTCCTCCGATAGATGTACACCATCCCTTCTGTGCAGATCTGGCTTTTTTACAGACACTCCCAGGTGTGTTGCTATGGACCCCCCCCAAGGAGTCCATAATTGGTCTCGTGGCCACGTTCTGCAGCTGGTGCAACTTCTCTATTGCCCTAATGTCCTGGGCATTCCACCACTGCTGCCGCTGCACCATATCAGACCAAATTATATGCACCTGGGGCCACCATTGCTTCACTCTTGCCAGGTCCTGCCTGACCCTCTCTTATTTTTATTTATTTATTTGTACATCGGTTTACAACCTTTGAGCCAGAAGTTCATTTCCAAAGGTACCTCGTCCACATTGAGGACAGACAGAAACAAAATTTAGGTTACAGCATAAAAGTCAACTGAGTTCAAAGTTACACAGGAATGGTTGCATACATTTAAACAATATACACAGAGACGTTTTCTTACATTTAAACAATTTACATAGAAACATAGACTTTGACGGCAGATAAGGACCGCTTGGCCCACCCAGTCTGCCCATTTCCCTACCTAGAGGATAAGCTGCAGATCCTATTTAACCAACAGCCTATTTCTTCCTACCCCCCCACAAAAATTGCCTTATGTCTGTCCCATGCATTCTTGAATTCTTCCACAGTTTTAGACCCCACAACCTCCTCAGGAAGGCTGTTCCATGCGTCCACCACCTCCTCTGTGAAAAAATACTTCCTCACATTGTTCCTGAGCCGTCCCCCCTCTATCTTCAAATTGTGTCCCCTTGTCCTTGCACATCTCTTTTTCTGAAAGATGCTACCCTCTTGGACTTTGTTGATTCCACTGAGGTACTTAAACGTTTCTAACATGTCCCCCCTCTCCCTCCTTTCCTCAAGGGTATACATATTAAGCTCCTTTACCCTCTCCTCTTATGGCTTCCCTTGCAGACCCTGCACCATTTTAGTTGCCCTCCTCTGAACTGCCTCCATCCTGTCTATGTCCTTGCAGAGATGAAGTCTCCAGAACTGGATGCAGTACTCCAGATGGGGTCTCACCAACTGTCTGTACAGGGGATAACAACTTCCTGTTTTGTGTTGGTGATGCCTCTCCCTATACATCCAAGTATCCCCCCAGCCCTCACTACCACCTTCTCACATTGCTTGCCAACCTTAAGATCATCTGATATGATTGCCCCAGGTCTCTTTCATTTCTGTTGTTGTTACTACCTCCCCCACCATTGTGTAATCTTCCCCTGGGTTTTTGTTTCCCAGGTGCATTACTTTGCACTTCTTTGCATTGAATCCAAGCTGCCATACTTCTGACCATTCCTCCAATCTTGCCATGTCCCTTCTCATCCTTTCCATGCCTCCTTGTGTATCAACCCTGTTGCAGATCTTTGTGTCATCTGCAAAGAGGCATACTTTTCCTTCCACTCCCTCTGCAACGTCACTTATAAAGACATTAAAAAGGACTGGACCCAGTACTGAAGCCTGTGGCACCCCACTAATAACCCCTCTTTCTTCTGAGTGGACTCCATTTACAATTATCTTCTGTATCCTGTTGTTCAGCCAATGTTTTACCCAGGCTACATCCTGGGACCCACTCCAAGGCTGGTTAATCTGACTACTAATCTTTTGTGTGGGACTGTGTCAAATGCCTTGCTAAAGTCTAGGTAGGCCATGTCCACAGCCCCTCCCTGGTCTACTACTTTGGTCACCCAGTCAAATAAATCAATTAGATTTGTCTGACATGACCTTCCCACTGTGAACCCATGCTGCCTTGGGTCCTGTGTCCCACTGGCCTCTAGGTACTCAACAATTCTTTCCTTCAGAAGTGATTCCATCACTTTCCCTACCACAGAGGTCAAACTGACAGGTCTGTAGTTTCCTGCCTCTGACTTGCTCCCACTTTTGTGAAGGGGATTCACATCAGCCTTCTTCTAGTCCTCAGGTACCACACTATCCTCCCATGATTTGTTATAAAGTATAGTCAGTGGTGTCACTAGTTCTCTGCTTAATTCTTTTAGAATTCTGGGGTGAATTCCAATTGACCCCATTGCTTTGTCCACTTTCAGTTTTAGGAGTTCTTTCAGAACCCTTTCTTCTGTGAAAGGACTGGGATCGACCCCCTTCTCCAGAGTGCTTCTGTTAATTGGATTAGGCACCTCCCTCACTTCCTCTTTTGTGAATACTAAACAGAAATATTCATTCAGTATCCCTGCTTTTTCACTGTCACTCTCTGCCCATGCACCATCCATTCTATTCAGCCTCACTATCCCTCCCTTTGTCTTTCTACGCTCCCTGATATACCTATAATAGGTTTTATCTCCCTTCTTAACTGAGTTGGCTATCTTTTACTCAGTTTGTGCCTTTGCTATTCTGACTACCCTCTCTGCTTCCTTCTGCCTTAACTGGTGCAGTTCTCTGTCCTGCTCCTGCTGTGTTTCCTTATATTCCTAAATGCTATCTTTTTCTCCCTAACCTTCACCACCACTTCTTTTGAGAACCATAGTGGCTTTTTCTTTCATTTTGATTTGTTTATTTGCTTCACACAAAGGCTTGTTGCCTCTGTGATGGCAGTTCTGCTATTTCCCCATTGTTGCTCTACCCCTCCTTCTAGCCTGTTTGCTAGTGCTTTTCTAAGGCACTCTCTCATCTTGCCAAAGTCAGCCCTCCTAAAGTCCAGAACCCTCACTTTTGTATGGCTTGACTCTGTAGCTGAGTTTATCATGAACCACACTGTTTGGTGGTCACTTGTTCCCAAATGGCTATCCACTTCTAGATCTGAGATCCTCTCACTGTCCCCATTTGAGAGTACAAGGTCTAAGATTGCTCCCTCATGAGTAGGTTCCAAAACTAGCTGTCTGAGGCATGCCACCTGAAAGGCATCAAGAATGGCCCTGCTTTTGGATGTGGCTGCAGCAAAGGTGCTCCAGTTAACATCTGGCATATTAAGGTCTCCCATCAACAGTATCTCCCCTTTCTCTGCCATCCTAAGTATGCCTTCTATCATATCCTTGTCCATTCCCTTCCCCTGACATGGGGGTCTTTATACAACCCCTGTGCAGATTGTGGAGCCATTTTCAGTCTCTAAGGTTATCCAAGTTGCCTCCTCTCCTCCCTGTTTACTCTTTTGTTCAGTTGCTTTTATCCCTTCCCCTACATAGAGAGCTACTCCCCCCCTCTTCTGCCCTCCATGTCTCTCCTGTAGGTTGTGTACCCTGGTATGTTAACATCCCAGTCATGGTTCTCTGTGTACCATGTTTCTGTGACTGCTACGATATCCAGGCATCCCTCTTCCATCAAGGCCACCAGTTCAGGGAGCTTGTTGCCCAGACTACAGGTGTTGGTACTCATTACCCTCCATTTCTTGATGGACTTACCCCTTTTTGCCCCATCTCTGTCTTTATTGCGTTTGTCACTTTCTCCATTTACCCCGCACTTCTCCCTATTGACATCTCTATGTTGGTGTCTACCTCACTTAGTACCCTGATTTTCTGGGGGGGCTAGGATTTCCCTTCTCCTTTCCAGTGCCTCCCCCCTTGGCTAGTTTAAATGCTTGCTAATGAAGTATTTAAACCTATCACCTAGGATCCTGATTCCCCTCCTGGACAGATGCAGACCATCACGCCAGTATAGGCCTGCATCCGTCCAGGTGGACCCCAGTCCCAATGAAGCCAAACTCCTTGAGCTCTGCACCAGTTTTTCAACCACTGAGTGAATCCTATGGTGTGGAGCATCCTAGCTTCATCCATGCCATAGACAGGCAGCACCTCCGACAAGGTTACCGTGTGTGCTATTTGTCTAAGGCCCCTCCCCATCTCCACAAACACTTCTTGCACTGCTCTGATCCCTTTCTTAGCCAGGTCATTTGTCCCTACAGTAGGTGTACAGTGACATCCAGCTCCCTTCCCTGTGCAGCTGCTCCTGTGATCCTGAGGATTCACTCCCTGTCCCTCCAAGCCATGGCGCCAGGCAGGCACCTTACCTCCCTCTCCCCTTCCTCCCCCAGTTCTACCTTTCTAACAATGGAGTCCCCCACCAGAAGTTGTTTCCCTTCCCTGTGGGGTCCCATGCCACCCTCCTGTGGGTCTCCCTTGGGGAGGTTCCCAGCATCTTTCTTGGTCTCCACTGTGGGTGCCCCCATAGAGGAACCACACTTCCAGAATGGCATAGAAATGGTGGAGAGGTACAACTGGAGGAATGTGCCTCTGTTCCACCACCCTCAGCCTCCCTGAGCCCGCTGTGGTCCAACCATTCCTCTTTCTTGGCAACCCCTGAGGCAATGGCAGTGACCCTGGTGGTCCCTGGGTGGGAGAGGAGGTCCCACAAATCCTGGCCAACTCAGCCTGGAGATGAGCAACCTCCTCCCTCAGCCCATAGAGGTGCCTGCAGATGGGACAACACTGCATCCTTCAGAATGTCTCCCGGAAGACTGCTGTTCCACAGCCACTGTACTGCACCACTCCCATCATGTCTTTTTTCTGGACCCCTAACTATTGTTCGGAATACTTACGCTTTCCTCTGTTTGTTTATTTTCTTGTTTTTTTTTTCCTTTTTTCTGCTCCTACTTACTTACCGCCTCTGTGCCCTTTTAGCTTCTGATCTTCCTGTTCTAAGACAAGAAGTTTCTATATTTGTCAGTAGTCTCCTTACTTGCTCAGAGTCAGACCTCCAACAGCTGGGGGGCACAGAGAGCTACTCTTGCCCTTCTAGGATGGTGAGTCTTTGGTGGCTCTGTGGTCACTCACTTCCTGCTCCCAAACAGGAAGTTCCTGTTGTCAGTTAAATCCTGTGCCTATAAAAGTAGAACTGGTTTAGGGTGGGGGGGTGGAGGGGAGGAAAGGAGGGCAATATAGTCCCAGTAGAGAAGTTTTAGTTATACCAGTAGCTCCTTCCTCCTGGTGTTCTGTCTGTTCTCTGGCAGAAGCTAGTAGTAAATACAATGATACTGCTGAGCACATGCTGGTAATGACATAGGCAATATGCAATGGGGGAGACTGTGGGGGGGTGAGGTGGAGTGCCACCCAGTGGGCATTGTCAAGTGTGGGGAGATTGAGGTCTCACTTAGAGACAGGAGCAGCTATGAGTGTTAAACAGTTGGCTCCGAAGGGTGGTTTTGAATTTGGAGATAGTGGAGGCATTGGAGATGGCATTAAGCTCTCTCACGTGTATAACCCCTAGATCATTTCCCCCCAAATGAATGACTAAAACGTTAGGCTGCAATCTCTCCTGGGCTGTTGTTTGCAGTGTTGCCATTAACTCATTCCATCGCATCTCACGCCATCTCAGCCAGTGCACCTCTGCCCTCTCTGGTGCCAGGAACAGGTTTTCTCTTCCAGGATACTGCTTCGCCCTGAGGGCCGGCCAATGGATGTGTGAGTGGCCACAAATCCAGATCTGCTCTGCTCGGGCCACAACACCTGTCCAAACAAAGCAAGAGACAGAGTTATAGCATGTGTGGTCTTATGTACCTTTCAAAAGCCTGTGACTTCCATCTACCCAATGTCTGTATTGTCCTATCTGATAATCCTCTGCCCTGGCATGCAATGCTGTGCCAATCCTAAAGGAGTGCGTGTTGTCGTGTACTGCAGGGATGCCCAGCTGTTGCAAGGTCTTCTGCAACATGTGCCTAATCTGGTATACTGTTAGGGGGCCACCACCCCCATGATGGAAGAAGGCCCCCCATTGCCGGGTGCTGAGTTATATAATCCTGTACCCATGCTCCCACATCCCACTGGAGCCCATGGGGTGCCACTAGTTGGCACCACCGCCCATGGGCAAGCTGGTTCGTCTTGCTCTTTCAGATGTGAACAAAGACTCCAGACATTGTAACCTCCACGTCAGCCTCTGCCAGCACTAATAGTCTCCCAGTAGCCTTGTTGGGCTGCACGAGTTCCGACACCCGGAATGCCCCACAAAATGCTACCAAGTACGCTGTCTGGAACAGCCTTGTCTCATCAGGGAATGAGCATTTCTTAGGCAACTTATCCCAGATCTGCTTGAACATGGTAGGGCTGATAGGGCGTCTGTTATCCGTGCCTCTTGGGGCTGCCCATGCCCAACCTCTCAGCATTTTCCGGAGGGCAAATGCTCTTGTGGAGTCAGAGAAGCCCCAGGCTTTCTGGAACCAGGCAATGCCAGCCATGTGTTGCTCGGCTGTTGCTCGGGTGGCCCCCACATGCTTTTTGATCAGTACGTATTTGCATAGCTGTACCACTGGGATCTGCCATGTCGCTGCCCACCCTCATGCGTATTGCACTTCCAGAAAATGGTTGACCCCCCACCAGTATGCTATTCATGTCCTAGGTGCCAAGGCATTCTCAATCAACTCCCAGGCCTCTGGGTTATCAACTCCCATAGGAATGGCGGGACTTCCCTGGGATGTCGGTCTGCCACTGGTGCCAATTCTCGGAACCTCTGCCACTGTAAACGAGAAGGAGTGTCAGCGATGCCATTTTCAATACCTGGCACATGTACTGCCTTAAAGTTGATATTCAACATCAGACACTTGAGGACAAATACCCTCATGAGGTTGCATATCGGGCCCTTGACTCCCAACTGTTTATTTATTGCATACACCACTCCAGTGTTGTCATACCTGAATGTGATGTGCTTGTCCCTCAGCACATCCCCCCAGATCTCCAATGCCACGACAATGGGGAAGAATTCCATCACCATTATCTGCCTCCTAATGCCTTGTCTGATCCACTCTGGAGGCCACTGCCCTGCACACCTCCACTGCCCTGCACACTATTTACCTTGCAAGTATGCCCCGAAGCCCAGGCCCCCCAAGGCATCACTGAAGTGTTCCAATTCCTCGCAGTTCACTGGAACCGGCCACATTGATACCCCATTGAAGCATTGCAGAAATGTGTGCCAGATGCTTAGGTCCTCCCGCATTGCCACTGTGACCCGGATTCTATGGTGCGGTTTTGTACAGCCACCCCAACACCCTCCAGGCACATCATGAATGTCCTGCCCATGGGAATTATCCAGCAGGTGAAGTTCAGGTGGCCCACCAGTTGCTGGAGCTCCCGTAATGTGACTTTACGTGCCCTCATTACAGAGTCCAGCTCGATGCGCAATGCCGCCAGCTTGTCTTGGGGGAGCAGGAACACTTGCTCACTCGTGTCGATCTTGATCCCCAGGAAGAAAAGCCTTGTGCATGGCCCCTCTGTCTTGTCCTGGGCCAATGGTACACCCAGCTCAGCACACACTTCATGGAATGCTGCCATGATATGCGCGCATTGCCCCAAGCTGGCCCTCCCCACAAACAGAAAGTCATCCAAATAGTGTACCATGTAGTCAAGTTTGGCTTTTTGTGCCATGGCCCAGTGCAGAAATGTGCTGAATTGCTCAAAAACAGTACACACCACCACACACCCCATGGGCATGCAGTTAGTTGACAATGTAGTAGTACCCATCAAACATCATGCCCAGTAGCTCCCTATCTGCTGGGAACTTCCCAAGCCCACCTGTTGCACCACCTCCACTGCCCTGTCGAACGACGTGTAATACACCGCGGTGTCGATTGGATCAATGTAGGCATTGACTGAATCCCCTTCTGGGTACGACAAGTGGTTTATCATTCAGAACGCACCTTTTTGGGGACTAGGCCAATGGAAGACACTCTGAAGCATGGGCAAGAGGGAGAGGTGAAGGGGCCACTGATCTGACCCATGGCCAGCTCCTTCTGTAGTTTGCTCCACACAACCTCCAGTCGCTCCTTGGCAGAACGCAGGTTGTCAGCCTCGTATGCCCTCCTTGGGCCTTGGTAAGGTATATGAAACCCCTCCCCTGAAACCTTCTGCCAAAGAGCGAGCGGCTGACCTGTCTGGGTAGTTGACCAACCACCTTTCAATATTTTCGACCTTGAACAGTGTTGACAGCCTTTGTCCCTCCCTTCTGAAAGGGATGAAAATTGTTGGCCTTCCCTACCCCTGCTTCTGTCGCTTTCCCACACTGTTGAAATGAGTGTGGTTTCCCACACGCCATGCGCTCATGCTTGTATCTACAACGCTCAGTCTTGCATGATCCCTGGTTGTAGCTCAAACAACACCCTTTCCCGCCCCTCCCCTTTTCCCCCATTACCCCCTAGAAAGCCTTTCGTTGACAACGGGGGGCACCTCACCGGAAAACTGCTGTCTGTTGCTGAACCCCTCCCCCCAAGTCGATCATCCACAGCAGCGGGAGGTCCAAGGCAGCCCATGACCAAGCCGTGTCCATCTGCTTTCTCCTCCGATACTTCTCATTATATTCTAACCACCCCCCACCTGGCTTACTAGCGTGCATGGTCATTAGTCTATTAAAGGGCTGACCTGGGTGAGGATCCCTGCATAAATTGCAATCCCTGTGGCCCAGTTCTCCCACGTCCACTGCACAGTTGCTTTTCACTTCTGTTCGACCCCGTCATCCCCCTCCTTGTCCTATTTTTATTTTTTCTGGCTCTTTGGGCCGATTCAGAAGGGCAAAGACGTCAACGTATTCTCCATTGATTATTTGTTGCCTCACCTTGTCTGGTAAGTGTGACCCAATGGGCTCTGCCAGGGATAGGAAGCTCACTGCCCCTTGCTGCCCTGGTACTGGTGGTGGTGGAGATGCCACTCCCACTCCAGAGTCCCCGATCCCTGCTGCAGCAGGGGCCTCCTGGACCACTCCTGGCCGAGACCTATTCTGCTCCACCAGTAATTCCAGCAGCCAGTCAAGCTTCTGCTCCACCCCTGATTGGCCTGGGTTGCCCGCTGGAGTCTGTATGCTAGGCTCTCCCCACCCATGGGGTATCATTGAGGACACACCTCCAAGCCCTGCCGCCAGCTAACTGACCCAACCACCGAGGGCTATCTGATGTGGGACCCCTGGCCCATTACTCCCTGGTGGGTAGCTCATTTGTGGCAGGGTGGGCTCACTATGCCCCAATTGCTCAGGCATCTCCAGGCTCGCCTGCAGCGGTACCAGCTGGCCCTGTGGAAGGTTCCCCAGCATGCCCAGGCTTATGGGAGCTGCTGCCATGGTTTCTGTCCCTTGCCTTAGCAGCACCTTTTCAATAGCATCCCACTCTCTGCCCCATTTCTGCTGTTGCCCTCTGTTCCATTTGGGGGTGCCCCTACTCCTACGCAGAGTCCTCAGGTCATCAGCTGACAGCTGGTCTAACTCAGGCATACCTGGTACTTGATCCCCTGCTGCTGCTCCCTGATCGACCCTCTTCTTTCGTGGCTTTTTCTAAGGAGGAGAAGGGTGCACCAGCGTCTCATCCGTATTGGGCCTCGTCTTCTCTGGCTCTTGCCCTGATGTGCCCGGCTCCCCTGCCGGAGTCACAGGTTCAGCCGGCAGGGTCAGCGATGCCAGGGTTACTGGCTGCTTCCCCGGGTTGGCCTCCTCTGTGTTGTTGGGTTCTGGCGGGGGCAGCAGCCCTGAAGAACCTGCACCCCCCCTTTGCCCAGCTCCCTGAACAGCGCCTCCCACCATGCCTTACCCTTAACTCGGACGAGGGTAGCCAGCTACTGTTCCAGGTCTCCGTTCATGTTCACAATATGCTGATCATACTCCACAAACAGAACAAAATCACGGCCACTCTCCCCTTGCTGGTGCTTAAGCTTATGCTGCCACACACAACATGAGTCATTGACCGTGGAACATTTTAACACTTTTTTTTTTTGGCTCCATCTGGGGCTCACTGGCTACTGGTCACAAGAGCCGCCAGCCCGAGTAAACCATGGTAAAAGCTGGCTGCCCCGTGTATCCCCTCTGGGCCCTGAATTGCCACTGAATCATATGTCAAGGCAACAGTTTGGACAGAATAGGGCCATGCTTTGAATGCCACCAGCATCTACCATTTATTGTATTGCCACCAAATGAGCAGAGCAGGCTGATGACATAGAGGCATGCTTGATAGAGTAACTTTTTTTTTAAGCTTATAGTTCCCTAATTGAATGCCTACTCCTATTTATACATATATATATATATACATATATATATATATATATATATGACCAGTTCTGCTGGTACTCTTTCCTCACCTATGTTCCGCTGATCTACACCTAAAAGGTGCCCATTGTAACACATTCTGCATTATTTTACTATACATGGGCATTCTTCCAAACCCCAGAGAAACCCCTGCATCACTTAATTTAGACCATGAACGTAACTGCAGCAAACACAATCTGCCCTTTAACTATATAGGGTTGCAGCATGGAAGCAATTCTTTCAGCTTGTACACCTTTACTGGGCTGCAAATGTCATTAACACAAAGTTTTATAATATGCTCCACCATATGCAGTAGGTGCTGTGGGATTCAAACCCTTATATCCAAGCTCACAGCCCAGAGCCTTAAGCCAGTACCTATATTGGATCTTTTTTTTTTATTCCCTCGATGGCGTACATTCCCACACTGTGCCTGCGCAGGGCCCTATCGCCCCCATGCATGCGCGAAGCCCTCTGACAATGGTGCTCTAGCATGCCTGCCCGCAATCTTTCTTGGCGTGTCTAGGCCCCGATGCATGAGATTACTGCCAGGGTTACATGCGGCCTCACTGTTTGGCTCCGGAGGCTTGGGTTTCTGCATTGCTGCACTGACCAGCATACCCGACCCTGCTGGATGCCCCTTGGAGCCACGCAGGAGGCGACAGGGCAGTGGATGATATGCCAGGCCTGCCCCGACCACCCGCTGGCAGCACCCCCACTTCACGCCTCGGCATCGTGTTCCCAGCTGGTGCGAGTGCATGGTGTTTTATCCTTGAAGTGTGAGAAGACTCGCCGATATGGCCGGTGGATACATATCCTCTTTTGCAGACAGCCCCCGTATGCTGACCCCCCCATGAGCTCTTTTCCAGTGACCGGCTGGTGATGGCGTGGCCACCTGACCTTTCTACATGGCTTCAGGGAAGAAACTTGCCAGCAATCCCCTCAGGCTGCGTCCAATTCCTGGATCCCACCCCCCGGGCTCCGCTGCACTTCCAGGGTGACCATGCCCCAGCCCGCGGCTACATCGGCAGGAGTGAGTAATCCAGAAAAGGGGGCCTTGCAGGAGACTGAGGCACTGCTGCAATTCAGACCAGGTCCAGGAGGAGGCTCACTGCCCCGAGATCTGCCGGCATCACCAGCGGAGCCAGCCGCCAGATGCGCACTACCCTGAAGCGCGGCTGCATCCCGAGAAGCAATACTGGCCGTTTGGACTGAAGGGCTAACCATCCGACCACTTCCCGTGCACAAGAGCAGCTCCTTCTTGGGGATGCTACCCGTGGCATCCAGCTCATGACGAGGAGGTTCCAGGCTGTCACCCATGTGCCCTCTCCCTCACCAAGTCAGCCACCCTCGGACCTCATAGACCTAACTCCCAGACTCTGGTACCTCTGCCCACTCCCCCGGACCTGCAGGTAAGCTAAACTTTCAAACTGTGCCCCTTTTTATTTATTTATTTATGTGGGTTCTTTTTTTTTTTTTAACCACATCTAAGCCGGCTATTCCTGCTATTATTCTGACCCTTTGCAACCGGCGGCCAAGGAGCCATCCAAGATGATGAGGGATTTTGCTCCTGGTCACCCTACATGCAAGTGAAGGTAGGGGAATTCAGTCCAGTAACCCCCCCCCCGACGCCACTTACTCCAACCGCTAGGCTGCAGAGTCAGCATCTGAAATGTCTTGTTTCTAAAAGGGGTACAGCAAATACCGCACAATAAACAATTTGTTTACAGCTGGGCCGCTGGTGGGGCCTGCAAAGTATCCCAGACCTAGGCCCTAAGCCTGGTCCCCCCACCCGGCCATGCGTTCTACAGGTTCTATCCAAGCCTTTACCTCTGGTTTGCTGTTGGTGCTGACCCTGGCTACCTTCTTCTTCTACTTGTGACCTGGGACAAGGAGGAATGAGGAGGAATTCCTCCTGTGCAGC
Organism: Neoceratodus forsteri; assembly: GCA_016271365.2. NCBI lineage: Eukaryota > Metazoa > Chordata > Ceratodontiformes > Ceratodontidae > Neoceratodus > Neoceratodus forsteri. The sequence goes on along the minus strand of CM028129.1, from coordinate 559,841,953 downwards.
CCCTCTTAAGGGCTTAGCTCCTCCCTGTCCCTGGCTGCAAGCTCCCTCCCCGGAACCCTATCCCACCCCCAGCTCCTTCTGGGCAGTCCTACCTGAGTCCCTATTGTTTGTCCAGGTGACCTAGGCCATGCTCCCAGACAAAGCCCCGCCTGCTGCGATACCTTGCAGACTCCTCCATTTTCAGACACCACTTGCAGTAAAAACAACAAAAGGCACAAGCCTGGGGGGAACAACTAACAGCAAACGACATCTAAGGTTTCAACTTGAACTGTCTTTGTCAAAGATAGTGCCACCTACTGGGTGCTCTGTTTAAATAGTGAAGAACCCCTATCACATGTGCAATCAATTGTTTAAAGTGACATGGTGCAATAAATAAAACTGGTAACCTTCACATGTTAAAAAACAAATACACATTTCATTTTCAGTGTAAATAAATGCCTTGTGCAAACAAAGCAACAGAAAGTACAAGCAGCACACATTCCACTTTATCCCAATATGCTCTTAAAAGCAGCAATCTCCATGTATATGCCTATCAGTATTTCATTTAAAGGCTAGATACTTTAACAAGCATTTGTCAATGCCGAATGTTTGCTTGCTGGCATTGGCATTGGTAGTGTAGGAGTTAGAGAGATGCATAATAGGAATGGCAGTGAAGTATTGAACTGAAGCCAATCCCACCACCACCCTGCAGAGACCAACAGGCATTGGGGTGTGCCTTTGGATCGTCAGACATAATGGCCAGGCCATTTCACCACACCCTACCCTGCAGACACCAACAAATGTCATGGTGTGCCTTGGGGTCTTTGGGCCTTATGCGCACCCCATTCCATCAGGAAATATGGTGAGATGGGTGCGGTATAGGAGAATGGGGTGAACTTTGATGCCGAAGAGTCTAAGGCATACCTCGATGCCTGTCACTGGCTGCAGGGTGTGGGTGGGGGTGGAATGAGCATTACAGGCGACAATCCCAAGTCACACTCCTGATGCCTGTCAGTCTCTACAGGGTGAGGCATTATGGTCGGAAACCCTAATGCCCCAGGCGTCCATTGGTATTTTCACTCTAAATTTTCAACATGGGTTTTTTGTGACCCCCACCTCATGAACAGTGGCAATATCAGTTTGTTAACCGAAAGCTGATTTTGCACAGCAACTATGACATTTGGCACCACAGATGCGAAAACACATTTTTGAACAGGATGTGAAAAATGACAGCTGTACTGCTCGTAAGGAGGTGCAAAAAATGGCAATGTTGAAAATCTGGAGTGAAAATATAAAAAAACTGGTGAAGTCACGAGCGTGTGTATGAACTGTGCAACGCACATCTGTAATGTAATTAGTTTGGGGATTTTTTAGAGCAGATTGTCAACACGGGCATTTTGGGACCTCCGCTCATGAACAGTGTCACTGTGATTTTCTTAATCTGTCCCGAGCACTGATTTCCGATAGCGAACAAGCATTTCTGCGTTGGAAGTGCGAAAACACATTTCAGCCAGGGTGTGAAAAAATGAAGCTGTGCTGTTCATAAGGAGGTGTGGAAAAATGCCAGTGTTGAAAATCTGGACTGAAAATATTACAAATTCATGAACTTACGAGGGTGCGGGAAACTGCGCAATGCACACTCGTAACACAGTCATTTTATGGACTTTTGTCACCAAATTTTTAACATAGCCATTTTATGACCTCTGCTCATGAACAGCGTCACTGTGATTTTCTTAATCTGTCCCGAACATTGATTTCGCACACCGACTGTGCCATTGTGTGCTACATGCGCGACAACACATTTTGGGAGAGATGTGAAAAATGACAGTTGTACTGCTCATAAGAAGGTGTGGTAAAATGGCAATGTTGAAAATCTGGAGTGAAAATATTACAAATTTGCAAAATTACGAACGTGTGTAGGAACTGCGCCACGCACACTCATAACAGTCATTTTTGGGAATTTTTTCACCAAATTTTCAACATAGGGTTTTGGGGGGCCTACCTCATGAACTATGACACCGTCATTTTGTTACTCAGTCTGAAAGGTAGTTCCATGCAGTGACTGTGAAATCACTTTCCAGGATCGAATAACAAAATGACAGTGACTGAGTTCATGAGGTGGGGCCCAAGAACCCATGTTGAAAATTTGTGAAAAATTTCTAGAATGGCTGAGATATGCACCAAAGTTTTAAAAAAAACATTTATGCCATTATACAGCTTACCGGCATTTCTTCAGTTCTGTGGTCAGCTTGAAGAGTGCAGACGTGTTCCCGGTCCACCGAAGATCGTTGCACTGGGCTCCAGTGGTAAGTATGGGGTCAGAGGGGATGTGAGGAGGTGGGTGCACAGAGGGTGGGCGGAGGGTAGGGGGAGGGGGCCAAACAGTCAACGAGGGACCACTTTTTTTCTTTTTACAGTTTTTTTTTCTTAGTCAGGAAGACGACGTGGGACTTTTGCCAAGCTGGGGTGATCTCCCAGCGTGGCAGCTGGAAGGTTATTTTTTGGGTGGGGCAGTGGAGCTGACAGGGGATTGGGCACCCCCATTGGCCATACTGACTTTTGCCATGCTGGGGTGGGCTCCCAGCGTGACATCTAGAAGTCTGTGTTTCTTTGGGGGGGTTACAGTTGAGCCAATGGGGGATTAGGCACCCCCATAAGGAGTCTGTTTTGGGGGGCAGTGGAGCCAACGGGGGATTGGGCACCCCTGTCGGACATACAGTGTACGGGGGTGGAGGGGAGCACATAAGCATGCTGGGTGGGCTCCCAGCGTGCGCTAAGTGTTCGGGGAGGAGGACAAACTGGTTCATGACAGTTCAGATGCAGTGAAGACGATATGAGCAATTTGCATACTGCTGATGGCAGTATGCAAATTGTCAATACCACTGTTGATTGTGGCGATGTTTTCCTCAGAACTGTACGTCACTGCACCTGAGCAGCTGTCATATACAGCTCGGATGTTCATTGGTGTGGTGCAGCCGCACCTGCAAAACGGAGCAGGGCATTGGAAGTGGAGGAGGCACACCTACGAAAACTCGTATGGTTGCACTATGTTTCTTGCACATGCGTGCAAGCAAACATAAAAATAGCTGCACTACATTTCTCAGGTACATATTAATACATGAATTCATTCTTATTCAGTCTAATTTCATGTATTTCACCTGGTACTCTAGATGAAGACTTACTTATTCCAAAGCATTCTAAATACAAAGATAGAATAAAAAGGAAAAGAGTGGAAAAAGGAAGTATCTTACTCGAGAAACACCTAGTCTTAGGTGTTTTTGATTTAGTTACCCAAAGTTGGAACTGTTATAGGGCTTGCTATCACATGATTCAAAAATCCAATTTGTAGAAAAGGAATACTTGGACACAAGGGAGCCAGCTCAATATTATTTCCAAAAAAAGGGAAAAGGGGAAAATTGGGGGTAATGGGAGGGGCATAGCCGTGTACATGCTAGCTCTTGTTTTAATAGTCTATATTTACAAGGGTATTACAATAACGTAGGACAGGCTATAGTGTAGAAGTAAAAGAAACTTCATCTACATGGTGGAAAAAACCTGGATTTGTTTTTGTATAAGAATCCACTCCTGAAGAAGAACCCATTTGAAGCATTTAATGGTGAGAAACCTTCTGACAAGGAGATGCCATCTGGCAGAGACAAAACCATATCAGGTATCTCTGAAAAGGAGAAAGAGACAAAAACAGACAGTTTAGCAATATTTAATTTACCATCTTTGCTTCAAAAAGGGTTTCAGTTCGAAATGATCATTCAGTACTTTGCCCTTATAGGCTGCCATCACATATATGCAGTAGTTCTCCCTTTTGCTCAGAGCATCATCTCTGCTGTCACCCCTAGGTCCTAGCATGACATTTTTTGAACCTAAGTTTGTGTTCTATTCTCTGAATTTTTCATGTACTGTACCCATACATAATCCAGGTCTTCACCCCTAATTGCTCTGAGATGACCCCCCCCCCCCCATCAATTCTTTCAATCTTCTTTTTATCTTGCCTATATATTAGGCTTTACAAGAACAGTAAGACAGATACACCACATGGGTGGTATTACAATTAATGTGGTGATTTATCTGGTACATTAGAGAGTTCCTCTATCATCTGCATATGGGAGAGATAGAAAAATGATAACCTAAAAAAAAAAAAATCACTTTTTTCAACCACAGCCTCTGACTGGGGAGTTCTGTCCCTCATATGAACATATGAAGAAGCCAGCAGAAGAAGGCCATTTGGTCTATCAAGTCTGCTCGTATTGCAGGGTCCATAACTTGAGCTAATATCCCTGCCCACCCTCCCCACTCCTCCCATCCTTTCTACCCATGATCTTTACCTTCCCCCTATGCCTATCCCAGTCTCTCTTAAAGCTGCCCACTGTCTTCAACCAGATAACCTCTTCTGGCCATGCATTCCAAGTGTCCACCACCCTCTCTGTGAAGAAGTGCTTCCTATCCTCCCTCCTAAACCTCCCACCCTCCAGCTTAAGACTGTGCCCCCTCGTGTTATGGTTGCCACTCAGCTTAAAAAGACTCTCCTTATCAACCTTATTTATTCCTTTCAAGTACATGCAGATCCCAGTCATGCTGATATCTGTTGCTTTGTTGACTGTTCCTTGTTGTTTGCCATGATTCTACTCTGTATTGTTGCCATGTTGTTACTGCCTGTACCTGACTATTGCTGTGCCTTGACTCTATATTGTTATTGCCTGTACCTTGTAAATCTCCCAGGTCGCACCTGAAAATAGGCACTTGACTGTCTAGTAAGCTTACCTTGGTTAACAAAAGATAGATAAATAAATAAATGTCGTCCCTCTCTCTCTCTCTCTCTCTCTCTCTCTCTCTCTCTCTCTCTCATCTTCCAGGAGTACATGTTCAGGGCCCTCAGCCTCTCCTCATATGCCTTACTCTGCTGACCCACTATCATCTTTGTAGCCCTCCTCTGGACTATCTCCAGCAGGTTAATGTCCTTTTTGAGGTGTGGGCTACTACTGATCCCCCTAGATATGCATCCCAGCATCTTCTTTGCCTTTGCTTCTGCTTTCTTGCACTGTGTGGAGTGCTTCCGGTAACTATTGATCATCACTCCCAGGTCCTTCTCCTCCTCTGATGCAGATACTCAGACTCCACCCAGGTAGTACTCTGTCCTGGGATTCTTGGCTCCAATATGCATAACTTTGCTTTTCTTGGCATTGAAGCCAAGCTGCCAGATCTTGGACCACTTCCCCAGCTTTTCCAGATCTTTCTGTAGGTCCTGCATCCCTTCAGTTGTGTCCACTTTCCCACAGAGCTTAGTGTCATCTGCAAATAGGCACATTTTGTGCTTCATGTTATCTCCAGTGTCATTGATGAAGACATTGAACAACACCAGCCCCAGCACCGAGCCCTGCTGGACCCCACTAGTTACCTCTCTGGTGCCAGATAACTCTCCCCCCACAACCATCCTCTGGGTTCTGTCCCTCAGCCAGTTATCCACCCATCTGGTCACTTTTTCCTCAACACCGAGATACACCAACTTTCTGATTAACCTTTCAGTCATGCAACTCGTCTTCTCTGTGACATCCCGTATGTGTGCAGGACAATCTGAAGGGAAAAAGAAAGTTAAAAGTGTACTACATTCAAAATTTGCAAAAACATATGTTGTACAGGCTGTTTTGATTTGTCTGTTTAGTCCTAGTGTGGCCTTCCCTTTGTTTGCTATTAGGAGTTTTTTCTCAGTTTGCCTACTAGTTTTATGGCCTCTCCTAATAGTTTTAATACCTCTGGAGCTCTTCATAGTGCCATGGTTTATTGCTCTTCTTTTTCCTACAGTGGCATGTCTGGAATCATAGATTCAGCAAGTACTGGTTTCCAGTCAATTTTACAGCAGTACAGCTGTGCTTTTAAGTCACTTTCCTTATCAAGTGAGCACTGAAGGCTACATACAGTAGCAATCAGTTGAGGTCTAATTGAGTGGGTATCCTGTAAGAAAACAGCTAGTCTTTACTATTTATAGCACTGATGACCTGTGGTGATTAATGTGCTTTTTATGGCTGAGTGTAGGTTGATGAAACTAAAAGCTTTAAAAGTAAAACATTCACTCCTGCTGGCTAGACCTAGACAAACATATAGAAAACAACAATATTGAGTTACAATTATTTAGTTATTTATTTATTATTTTATTTATTTATTTAACCAGGTATAGCACACTAAGCTGAAAGCTTTTTTACAGGAGCGACCTGGGAGCACAAGGAGGTTAAGTGACTTGCTCAGGGTCACACAGTATGCAGGTGGAAGCTGTGGGATTCAAACCCAGGTCTGGTCTGCTGAATGTCACCAGATTTGCAGCTCAGAGCCTTAGACCACTGCGTTATACTGCCTCCTAGTTGAAGCTAGAACATCAGGTTTCTGTCTTCAGATTACTACTGCAGTACTTTCCTCAATGAATCAGTGGTCCCCTATGCATCACTGGCACATGAGACAGGTTGCATTGTAGGCAAAGAAGAGCAATGGGCCATGCTAACATGGAGCTCCCCAGAGGCCATAAAACTAGCAGACAAATTTAGAAAAAAAAATCCTAATAGTAGACAAACAGAAGGACACACCAGAACTAAACACATAAATCTAAACACTCTGCACAACATGTTTTTGTAGATTTTGACTGCAGTACTCCTACAACAGTATGACTTGCCCTGTAGAAAAATTGGTATAAACCCTGCTGCTGAATAAAACTTTCAAATTGGATTAAAGGGGACAGATAAAGTAGCCCGAATGAGCTAGTGATTGCACTACCTGCACCCCCGGGAAAATATAATAAGGGGGGCAAGGTAAGTGCTTCTGAACTAACAGTTTCTGTTCAGATTGTGAGTCTCGAGAACTTGTGAAACTATCTCTCCCTTCCCCTTCTCAGGCTAAGTTTAGGTCCCAGTAAATGAAAGGCAAGACACTTAGTCTGAGCAGTTAAAAGGCAAGATAGTATTATGCTTAGTCACATCTTCTTGATGTACGAGAAGGACGCAGTGTGTGTCATCTCCGGAGGTCCCAGAGTGCAGGCCCCGCTCAAGCAAAATTAGCCCAGCACACCTAAGCACAAACAATGTGTGAAATATCAGAGACTGTAAAGGGCTGTAAAAAGAATTTTTGTGTTGAAGCTGTAGCCAACTCTGTTTATAAAGCCCTCCCCCACCCATGCTGCTCAGCTGGAATTCCTTATGGGGGATTCGCCTCACTCTGGGTATACCAAAATATGTATGGTATCTCAGCCCCAACTATTGATTATGAACAAATCAAGCAAGGTGGTGCCTCTCGGCTCATCTGACTCCTCAGACATTTGAAAAGCAGGAACCCTTATTTCCTAGCCAAAGACATTCAACTGAGTCAGGCTGACCTCTTATATCTGTTGATGAGCAATGTTCACATGGAGCTGGGAAGAGCAGCCTAAAGATCTCAGGTGTGCTGCCTCAGCCTACTAAGGCTCAGCCCAGCCCACCCCCAAAACCCCAGAGACACTACACTTACTAGGAGTAAAAGGAACAAAAACAGAGGATACACCCTTCATCAATCAGGTTGATTCAGAGCCATCACACATAGCCTTAAGTTAAGTTACAATTGCTGCCAGGGTGTTCTGGGTATGCTGGTGGTTCTGAGTCACTGAGTCCTCTCCGTGCTACAACGCTGATCATCCCGGGAAGCAGGGTACTGTGTGTGGCGCACAGTCAGAGGCATCCACCAGTTGGCCAGGTCTCTTGTGGTTTCTTTTGCAGTCATACAGTATAGTGTAGGTCTTTTCACCATCCGGATACTGCACCATGTGCTTTGAGGGGTATAGGGTTTAAATTGTAACGTTTGCAGCTGCAGTGTTTGTAAAATAGGAATATAGTCTTAGCCACAGTGCATGGTCATTAAGGCCTATTATAAATCTAATTAATTATTCATGAGCTAAAGTAGCTCATTGATTGGCTGCTGTGCGAGTCTGAAATCTCCTAGAAATGCCCTCAACTGAATGCTCGCGCCACCCTTCTTCAAATCTTACAAAAACATAAAAAATAAACAGTGAAAAAAAAAATTGTTATTGCAATTAGACTTATAATCGTAATAACAACCTTGAAGCCAGTCATTTCCTTGGATTAACGACCGGCTGGAACCTCAGGCCATCCATACCCCCAACCGGTCGTTAATCCCTCGTAAATGACCAGCTTCTCAGTTGTTATTGCTTAAATCATTGTCCAGGTGTATTTTAGTGACCCCATAAGATATTGTTTTCTTGTTGCCATGCTTTCTGCCAGACTATTTCCTTCAAGTGATACTGGTTGAAGTGGACCAAAATGTATTACGGTCTGGCTGTGAGGGATCATGGTTATGGGCTCATGGCCTGATGAGTCTGCTCAATTTTCAAATGGCAGGAGGTGTCCACAGATGACACAGTGCACAAAAAAGTATCCATAAAATCAGTCATCCTTCAGAGTTCTTGGGCAAGCTGTATAGTCTTGCTGTGCATCTGGTTCTCTATATGCTCTTGGTGGTCTAAAATTGTGGTCGGAGACTCGGCGTGCTGCAGCAAGGTTGATTCTACTATGGCTGAACATGAGTTGGTTTTGGAGATATGCTGCTCCATTTCAGTGACTCGTACCTTTAGAGGTATGTGGGGATGGTTGTGACAGTGTCTTTGAATTCTGCCCAGAACACTTTCAGCTCACTAAAGATTGCATCTAATTTTCATCATGTGGTCTTCTGTGCAAGTCGTTGGGAGCTCAGTGACACTGACTGGGCCATGCCTAAGGCTCAATATTGGGCTGAGTTAGACATGTCTGCCACTGATTCATCTTATCCACTAATAAAATACCAATTATGTTTCTGGACAGTATTATATCAAAGTAGTTATACTCCCCCTCTAGTTTTGTCGACAACTTTGATGTTGAGTGCACTAGTTTACACATGGGTTGTCTCAGTCGGGGGATTGGAGCGCTCAGGTCAGGCAGCAATCAGCCGGGTGACGACACCAGAAGTTGTTAGCTAACATATTTTAATATGAAATTTAAATGTTAATATTTGTTAGCTAACCTGCTTACTTCTTTGTCTCATAGCTTGTGTTAGATTATTTAATTGTTTTGCTTCTACATAGCACCTAGAGCCTTTGGGATGGATGCCTAACAAATAAATTGCTTGCTTTGTCTTGCCTTGTGATTGCAAGTGGATCATTGAGTATCATTTGTGGAAGCTGGGTATCCCATAAATAGATAAGCAGAGAGAAGGACGGTCTGCATCTCAGTGTCGCACATGCATTTCCTGCAAAAATGTTTTAATACACCCATGAAATACTTAATTTTGAGATCAATGTACTACTCTAGAATGATCCCTTATGGGTGTGGGCAGGACAGTAGTGTGGTGGGTAGGTAACTGGCTGGGCGGCAGGACACAGAGGGTGGTGGTAAATGGCTGTCACTCCACAGAGGGAAGAGTAACCAGTGGGGTACCACAAGGATCAGTGCTGGGACTGGTCCTATTCAACATCTTCTTCAGTGACATTGCACAGGATCTAGAAGGCAGAATTTCCCTGTCCGCTGATGACACAAAGCTCTGTAACAGAGTAGACACACCAGAAGGTGTAGACAGAATGAGAAGGGACCTGAAGAAACTTGAAGAATGGTCAGGAGTTTGTCAGTTGATATTCAATGCAAAGAAGTGCAAGTGGTGAGGATATATCATGCACTAAGCAGGAAAGGTATCTTGGGGTTATCATCTCTGATGACCTCAAGGTAGGGAAACAGTGTGACAAGGCAGCAGGTAAAGCAAATAGGATGCTTGGATGCATAGGCAGGGGCATCCCCAGCAGGAAAAGGGAGGTCATAATTCCACTATACATGACACTAGTGAGGCCCCACCTGGAGAACAGTGTACAGTTCTGGAGACCTTACTTATGTAAGGACATAGACAGGGTAGAGAAGGTTCAGAGGAGGGCAACAAAGATGGTACATGGATTGCATCACAAGTTCTATGAAGACAGGTTGAAGGAACTGAATATGTACTCCATGGAGGAGAGGAGGGAGACAGGGGATATGATAGAGACATACAAGTATCTTACAGGGAGGAACAGTGTGCAGGAATACACTATTTTTTAAGTGAAAAAGATGTTCCAGGACTAGAGGGCATGGGATGAAGTTGGAGGGAGGACGATTCAGAGGAAACGTGAGGAAGAATTTTCTTCACAGAACAGATGGTGGACAAGTGGAACACCCTGCCAGAGGAAGTGGTGGGTGCTGAAACAATCACGGGATTTAAGAATGCATGGGATAGACATAAAGGAATTCTGCAGATCAGGGTTAAGGGGCAACAAACTTCTAGGAAAACATAAAGTAAACTTACAGGCTCAAATGGGCAGACTGGGTGGGCCATAGGCCCTTATCTGCTGACACTGTCTATGTATCTATGTATCTCTTAAAAGGGAAAATCTGGAATTCAGCTTGTTGCTTACAGAGCCAATAGGCTAAAAGCTCTTCATATTTGTACCCTGCCTGTACCTATGTTGGGAGTAGTAAAGTAACCATTTAGCTTTATGGCATAATATTATTTATTTATTGAATACTGGAAGAACATACCTTAGAGCTAACAGCTATTTTACAAAGGTTCCGCGTCAATTACAGGGGGGTAACAGGATGAAACAAGGTTTACAGTTTACAGAAATGCAGGGACAAGAAGAGAGAGCAGGCAGGAAAAGAAACACACGAAGCAAATAGGAAGTTCCAATAATTACAAAAAATGTCCAGGGTAAACAGACTTACCTAAATACAGTATAAATTGTTACTATAGTCAAATTAAGGAAACAAGTGTGCAACAGAAGTTCATTCAAGAGAACATATTGGAAGAGCTTCAGAGACGAAAGTGAAAGGAGGGGAGATGGAAAGGGGTGGGGGGAGCGGGTAGAGAGTGAGGGTATTGGGGGTAGGGGCATTGAGAAGCAGCAAGGAAGGCCATGTCCAATGGGGGGAGGGGATGGGGGAGAGGGTGAGGGGCAAGAGAAGGACGGGGTTAAGTGCTACATTCACAGTCGCACATATAGTTGCTGGAAACTAGGCGGGCCCTCAGAACGAAAGGTTAGGGTTGAGAGAGTTTAGCCAGGTTGGGGCTCTATATGCGAATGATCGTTGACCTAGGGAGGTCCAGCGAAAAGGAACTTTTAGTATGTGGCACTTTAGATTTCTGGTATTTTTGGTCCTGGTGTTAGAGGGGAGGAGGCCTTGAACCCCAGGGGAAGTGAGGTCAAGGGTGGCTTAGTATTGACTCCTGTTGTCAGAGTTGAGCCAGCCAGTGCGAGAGTAAACTCACACGTATGAGTCAGGTGGTGGACCTGCAAAATCAGTCTGCATGCTTTGTTGAGAGTAACCCTGATTCTGTGCAGGGCTGAATAAGACGCTGCTCCTTAGACCTGCAGCCCATAGCCAATGATAGGTATGACAAAGTTAAACACTGCAAGTCTGAGAGCTTCATCAGTGAGCATGTCATTTATAAAACAGAGAACCTCTGTGCGCAAGCACTGAGGCAATGGTTACCCCAAAGGGCATTTGGCCGGGAAGCCGTAACAAAGAAATACAAAATCACGCCCATCATTTATATTTGGCTTTTAAGAAAGGGGAAATAGAAGTGCTGTTTAGTGTTTGCTGAGAAAGAGACAGGCAGACCCCAAGAGCTTACACACACACACACACACACACACACACACACACACACACACACACACACACGTCCATCTTCTTCCAAGTTGTGTACAGGAGTGCTTGGAAACAACTGAGAAGCTGCATGGGATATACTATTTTGGATGAAATATCTGTAACTAATCTCTCTCTCTCTCTTGCTTACATCTGAGAGAAGTTTTCCTCACTTTTAAAGTGGTATTGCTTAGTGTTTGTTTTAGTTTTTAAGTCAGGAAGGGGTTTTTTAAAACTGCTTATCTTCTGCATATTTGATTTTCCTTTGTGGCTAACTGGACTGATTACTAGAATGCTGTGAGAATCTGCATCAATATATTTTGCAACTTTTGGTGGGTTTACATTTGAGAGAAGTTTTCCTCACTTTTAAAGTGGTATTGCTTTGTGTGTGTTTTAGTTTTTAATTCAGGAAGGGTTTTTTTTAAACTGCTTATCTTGTCAACATCCTCAGAAGGGCTGAAATAACTGCATATTTGATTTTCCTTTGTGGCTAACAAACCACCAGGCTGTTTTGGGGCTGGAGAGGTTTACCTGTGTCTGACTTGGATGTCTGGATTTTTCTCTGTTTGATTAGCAGGGTACTTTCTCTGTCAAATTGTAGTGTAGGGTATCTTGCTGACAGGAAGGCACTCATTGCAGTGGTGGGTGAGAGCTTTTAGTTGATTGTTTTGTGAGGACACGAGAACAGCTGCAAGGGATTCCGAGCTGGACATAATTGTCCACCTAGGGACAAATGACTTGGCTCATCATGAGATTAGAGCAGTGCAGGAGGACATTGCAGAGTTGAGGAGGGACCTAAGACAAGTAGCATACACAGTATCCATCTCAGAGGTGCTGTCTGTCAAAAGCATGGGGGAGGCGAGGGTAATTGGCACCATGCAGTTTAATGAATGGTTGAAAAAATGGTGTGGAGCACAGGGGTTTAGCTTCATTGGGGACTGGGGTTCCACGTGGAGGGACACCAGCCTATACTAGCAGGATGGTCTGCATCTGTCCAGGAAGGGAACAAGTCTTTGAGCAATCGGTTTAAATGCTTCATTGGCAAGCTTTTAAACTAGTCAAAGGGGGAAGCACTGACAAGCAGCAGGAAAATCCCAGCCTCTCCCTACAAAACAGGGTACTAAATGAGAAAAAGACTGAGGTAGAACGGTCAGTGGGGGATGCTGCAACAGAAGGTAAAGCCATCAAAAAATGGAGAGCAATGAGTACTAATGCCCGTAGTCTGGGTAACAAGCTTCCTGAATTTAGTGGCCTTGATGGAGGAGGAACATCTGGATATCGTGGCAGTCACAGAAACATGGTACACACAAAACCATGACTGGGACATAAACATACCAGGATACACTGTCTACAGGAGGGACAGGGAGGGTAAAAGAGGAGGAGGAGTAGTAGTTCTTTACATAAGGGAAGGAATAAAAGCAACAGAACAAAAGGGTAAACAGGGAGGAGAAGAAGCACTGTGGGTAAATTTGGAGACAGGAAATGGCACCACAATACGCACAGGGGTTATATACAGACTCCCTTCTCAGGGGGAGGAAATGGACAGGGAAATTATACTTAGAATGGCAGAAAAAGGGGAGATATTGCTGATGGGTGATCTGAATATGCCAGATGTTAACTGGAGTGCAGTTGCAGCTGCCACTTCGAAGAGTGCAGTTATTCTAGATGCCCTACAGGGGGCATGCCTTAGACAACTAGTACTGGAGCCCACTCGAGAGGGAGCAATATTAGACTTGATTCTCTCAAATGGAGATGGAGAGAGTATCCCAGATGTAGAAGTGGGTAGCCATCTGGGAACTAGCAACCATAGAACAGTATGGTTCACAATAAACACAGCAATAGAGTCAAGCCAACAAAGACAAAAGTACTGGACTTAGGGGGCTGACTTTGCCAAAATGGGTGAGTGCCTAAGGAATGCACTAGCAAATGGGCAGGAAGGAGGGTTGGAAGAACAATGGGGAATAATAAAACTGCCATCACAGAGGTAACGAGCCTTGTGTGAAGCAAATAAACAAAACAAGACGATGTAAGAAACCACTATGGTTCTCAAAGGAAGTGGCAGTGAAGGTTCAGGAGAAAAGAAAGTATTCAGGAAGTACAAGGAATCGCAGAAGGAGCAGGACAGAGAACTGTATCAGTTAAAGCAAAAGGAGGCTGAAGGCAGTCAGAACAGCAAAGGCCCAAACCGAGGAAAGACAGCCAACTCAGTAAAAAAGGGGATAAAACCTTTATAGGTACATCAGGGAGCAAAGGAAGACCAGGGAGGGATAGTGAGGCTTAATAAAGGGAGGAGGGTGGGCAGAGGAGACTGTAGAAAAGGCAGAGATACTAAACAAATATTTTGCTCAGTATTTACAAATGAAGAGGGGAGGTACATAAAGCAAACAGTAGTAACACTCTGGATACAGAAGTTGTTACCAGCCCATTTACAGAAGAAAGGGTTCTGAAAACTGAAGGTGGACAAAGCAATGGGGCCTGATAGGATTCATCCCAGAATTCTAAAACAGCTAAGGGTAGAACTAGTGACACCACTGACTACCCTTTTTAACAAATCATGGGAGGATGGGGAGGTACCCGAGGACTGGAGGAGGGCAGATGTGATTCCCCTTCACAAAAGTGGGAGCAAGGCAGAAGCAGGAAACTACAGACCTGTTAGTTTAACCTCAGTGATAGGAAAATGATGGAATCACTTCTGAAGGAAAGAATTGTCGAGTATCTAGAGGCCAGAGGGGCACAGGACCCTAGGCAGCATGGATTCACAGCGGAAGGTCATGCCAGACAAATCTGATAGATTTCTTGACTGGGTGACCAAAGTAGTAGATCAGGAGGGCTGTGGACATGGCCTACCTAGACTTTAGCAAGGCATTTGACACAGTCCCACACAAAAGATTAATATACAAGTTAGCCAGCCTGGGAGTGGGTCCCAAGATGACAGCCTGGGTAAAGAATTGGCTGGAGAATAGGACAGAGAGTAATAGTAAATGGAGTCCACTCAGAAGAAAGGAGGTTACTAGTGGGGTACCGGAGGGTTCAGTATTAGGACGGTCCTCTTCAATGTCTTTATAAGCGACATTGCAGAAAGACTGAAGGAAAGTATGTCTCTTTGCAGATGACACTAAGATCTGCAACAGAGTTGATGCACAGGGTGGGGTGGAAAGGATGAAAATGACTTGGCAAGGTTAGAGGAATGGTCAAATGTATGGCAGCTTAGATTCAATGCTAAGAAGTGCAAGGTAATGCACCTGGGAAACAAAACCCAGGGAAGAGTCACAATGGGGAGTGAGATACTAACAACAACAAAATGGAAAGGGACCTGGGGTAGTCATATCAGATGACCTAAAGGTGGGCAAGCAATGTAGAGAGGGCAGCAAGGAGGGTTGGGGGATACTGGGATGCATAGGGAGAGGCATCACCAGTAGAAAACAAGAAGTTATTATCCTCTGTACAGACAGCTGGTGAGACCCCATCTGGAGTACTGTGTGCAGTTCTGGAGACCCAATCTCCACAAAGACATAGACAGGATGGAAGCTGTCCAGAGGAGGGCAACTCTAAATGGTGCAGGGTCTGCACCAGAAGACATATGAAGAGAGACTTAAGGAGCTTAATATGTATAGCCTCGAGGAAAGGAGAGGAGAGGGGACATGATAGAAACTTTCAAGTACCTCAAAGGAATTAACAAAGTCCAAGAGGGTAGCATCTTCAAAAAGAGGTGTGCAAGAACAAGAAGGCACAATTTGAAGATAGAGGGGTGGCTCAGAGGTAATTTAAGGTGTATTTTTTCACAGAGAGGGTGCAGATGCATGGAACGCCTTCCGGAGGAAGTTGTGGAGTCAAAATCAGTGGTGGAATTCATGCATGCATGGGACAACATAAGGCATTCCTGGGGGTGGGGTAAGAAGAAGTAGGCTGCTGGTTAACTAGGATCTGCAGCTTATCCAGTAGGTAGGGAAATGGGCAGACTGGGTGGGCCAAGCGGTCCTTATCTGCCGTCAAATTCTATGTTTCTATGTTAACACACACACACACACACACACACACAGAGTAAACCAAATGAGATTTAAAGCTGCAATGTGCTGTAGTGTGTTTTAAAGACTAACAGCTTAGCATAGTAAGGAAAGATTTTTAGGGGTTTATTTTGATTAGAAATGTAAGGTTTTTGTGACTTAGTTGTGTAAAATAAAGAACAAGTCAAGCAGTCTAACTGAAGTGCAGTTAACTGTTAGAAACCGCTTTCTGTGTAAGGAAATAAACAAGGAGAGCACTCACCCCTGCTTCAAGGAATTATTCACACAAAACTGATATTAGCTGAAAAACTTTGTTGTTTATTTCATAGCCTTAAAATAGAAGTGCAGCACACAGATGAGCTAGGTGTCGGCGCCTAAGCTTCAACCTCCTAATATTTCACCCCAGCCAATCAGGGGTTTCGACACAGGATGACTGTTGTTCATGGCTTGTTTTTTTTTACCCAAGAACATTTTTTTTTTAAATGTAGTCAGACTTGATTCTAGTAAGTGAGACTTGTCAGCTCAGCATTGCTGCAGTGACTTGAGTGACTTGATTTCATAATAAATGTAATATCAAAAATCTTCCTGTGAGGAACCCAGGCTTGGGTTCCCCCCATGGCCACTTAAGTAAGTGTAAGTACACTATAACTGGTAAGGTGGGACTAGTCGACTGATTCCCAAAACTTCAGTTGGCAGATTTTCTGCTGTGTGTGTGTGTGTGCATGGCTGTGCACTCAAGACATTTTTCTAAGTTTGTGGCTGTGTGCCCAAGAAGAAATTGAAATAGATATTTTTTTCTCTGAGAATTTAGTCAGGCTTGATTATTAGTGAGTGAGATTGGTCCAGAAGCACCAGCAAAGCTCCAGCAGGTGTAGAGCAGCAAGCAGCAGGAGATGGTGAGGACAATGCAAAACAATGCTTAGAGTGCATTCACTGTACAAAATTATGTTTTACCCCATCAAAGCCTGCAGGCCCCACCAGCACCAGTATGACATTGGCTGACACCAGGGGAAAAAGTACCATTTAAAGTACTAGTAGTGCTGCTAGGAGGACATTGTCACTGACTGCCACTAATACTACCAATGTGAATTTGTCCTCTTCATCCCTTGCCACTGCTACCACTACCACCAGGATGAAGACACCCTTCTTAATAACGACCACTTGTCTGATCCACCACCTATCCAGTGGGACTACTAGCATCTCAACTTCTGCTGCAACAATGGCCCTGCCAGCCACTCCTGCCATTTTGACCGAGACCACATCTGCCACTGTAACCATGGTGACCGCCAATATTGCTAAGGTGACACTGGACATTATTACCACTGTGGACACAGCCAGTTGCACAACTATTTCCAGTACTGTGTCCACCCCTACTGTAACAACTCTCATTTCTCAGCCTGTCTCCAGCACCATAGAATGTGTCAGAGCAGGTGAGGAGGAGGCGTACTCGTTCAGGTCTGAGTACTTTCCACTAGGAGATTTGCCCACTGATATATCACCTGAGGAGGCTAACCTAAGCAGCTTTGATAATGAGGTAGATCTCTGCACCTCTCCTTAAATAGAGAACAGCCCTAGCAGTTCTCTATGCTTGTGGTCCAGAGCACTAAGGGCCACAGTGCTAAGACTGTCTACTGTGGGTGTCAGCTGTGGAGTCAGCCATCAGCCAGCTATGATGCCCCAGTGTAGACCCCTTTTTGCCATACCAAATCAACCCTTCTTCTGGACTGATACCGTTTACCTGCAGGAGGACTGCATCGCAAATGGACACTAATACAAATGTGTTAAGCACACTGCTCTGTCCCTCTCTGCTGTACTCTGTTACCTTTCTGGTTACAAACCCTCTGATTCACAGCTAGCTACTGTTACTGGAATTTACAAATTGTTATCTATGTGTGCCTGCATAACGTTTACTATTTAGGGCACAGTTGTTGTGGTATACATGCTGTTTACCCACGTGGCTGAGCTCCAGGATGCCACAATGATAATTAAGATCAACAGCCCCTCAGCGTTCTTCTAGACTGCTGTGGCCATCAATTTGTCACTATAGCTCCCAGCTGACGACTGTTTGCTAGCACTTAACCATTGCACTGTCTGTTCATTAATGATTTGCTGCTCCCTACCTGGGATGGGGTACATTCTCTCAGTTAAACTAAACTGGGTGATTGGTTTAATCCCCACCATATTCCGTTCTCTTCCTTACTGCCTGTGCACATTCATTATTTGTGGTGCACCAGGCTATTTTCTTATATTCCAAAGAGTAAGTCGCCCCTACAGTTACTTGTAATATTTAGTCTTACTCTGGCGAATCTAACACTTCTTGCTGACTACCTAGCTGCTGCTCCTTACCACGCTCCTTACCATGTTTACGTGCTGTCAGAAAGATCAAATATAGCTCTACCATATGACTTATTTTGTTTGAAGAATACCAGTTAGAAGATTTAAGGTTTCCTATCCTTTCCGTATCTTCTTTTTCTGAGATTATTCTTAGTCTTGAAGAGATTATTGTTATGAACTGGTTCGAAATGTAAATTTTCTTTTGAAAATCATCCCATAAACGTTGGCTGTAAACTGTTTCCAGAATGTTCTTTATTTTCATCATCCAAGTTGATTGATTACCACTATTCAGCCAAATTACTGTAACTTTTCTTCTAAACATTTTTTTTAAGTAGTCTCTTGGGATCCAAATTTATACGTTTAATTCAGTATGCTACTTTCCTACATCTAGCCAAGATCTATTCATACCATTTCAGCTGGGGATGACTTTGAAACTTGTAAAATAGCCCTGTAAAATTAGGTAAATGGTTGTTCTAACTGATGAATATTCTCTCCACTGCACATTTCTAACATGTACAGTGCTACACTACTCATTTTAATCTCAGCTACACGTAATGCTGGTATTAGTAGACCAGCCAAAATGTTATTTTAGACTTATGACCGCATTGTTTGTTAAAAGCAGGTATTCATACCAGATCAACTGCAGATAGGATGAGGAAAGAGATGTGGGTGGATACCAGCCTCGAATTTGACCTTGAATGTCATCTTCAAGGTCACAAAGGTTGAGCTGGGTCAAAATGGGTATTTTCTGAATTTCACGTAGATTGACATCTACTTCACTACATCATTCTGAAAATCACCTTTATTATCACTTAGATGTATACACTACATGCTATCAACAGTTACATTTTGAATTTACACAGGAATGCATAGCAAAATTGAACACAAAAGCGAGTTTTTCTCAAAATATAGTTGTACAAGTTGTAGTTGTTCCAGATCTTTGCAATGCACCAATATAGCTTTCTGTGTGCCTTTGCCCACCACCTTGCAATTGCAGTATGTATAAATTTGATTTTTTTGTCCATGTATGGAGGTCAGTTAGCCAACTGGGTTACAGTATGGAGGTCTATTGGCCTGCTGGGTTGCAGCAGTTAGTTGCATCACAGACCCAGGCAGTGGTGCACTTTAAGCCATTCTTGAAACAGATGCATCTAGCTGTGCTGCACTTTGAGTTGCACCCACAGGTCAGTATTTCTAAACAGGCATCTGGAACAGGAGGCAATCTTGTCCAGACAACTTGTAGGAAAGCTGACTCTTTCTTCCAGGCAGAGGTGTCGGCATGAAACATGACTATAAGCTCTTGGTCTGCCTGTAGCCATGTCTTTGTCTGGTAGTTGGAATGTACAATGTGAAGTTCCAGGGCATCTCTTGTTAGGGGCAACACCTTCAGACCCTTCTTGGCCTTGGCACAGAGCTGTAGCCTAGCATGGTCAATAGTTGGCACGTCAGGAGTGCTTTACAGGTGACATATAAACTTCTCCACTTCAGTGAGAGCTCCATCATGGCCATTTCCACTGACAAGGAGGGGTTGTTTCTGGAAAATTTTCCAGCATTACTCTCATGGCCACTGAAGGATGAAGTTCTGTCGCAGCCTGTTAGTGCATGGAAGATGAGCAAGTTGTCCTTCACAGGTTGTGCAAGCCTATCAGATATGGCATGTACTGGGTAGCATCTTAGTTTCCTGGTCTTTCCAGAGATCATCCATGTTTCAGCTCCTTTTGTGGACAGAAAGTGCACCAGCAGAAGAATGACATCTGCATCTCTAGAGATGACCAGCACTTGATCATAGCCTCTGTTGACTGCCTTTCATGCATGCAGTAGCAGCCTGGTGTCTGCCTCTTCATGGTTTCCACCAAGACTTTTATTGTCTCTCCTGGTTGATCTTGCATCTGTAGGACCAGTGAAGCTGCCTCCTGTTACCAGCCCATACTGCTGATGTAGCGCCTTACCCCTATTTATGAGGCTTTGGATAGGAACTTGGCAAGATTAGCCTTGCTCTCTTCCAAGGCAAAGAAATGGCTCTAAACCTATGAAAGTGTGACATGGGGTCCATCAATGAGCTTTCCTATGGGCTTCTTCTTGCCCACTCTCTTGGATCATGTAACTGCTTTTATTGAGTCCCCTCCAATGTGGTGATTAAACATGACATCAACTCTTGTGTGTTCTCCAAAGTGTCATGTCACAGACTACATGAATACCCCTCCTCCACCCCTGCCTTTAACACCTCCCTCCCTCACCCCTCTCTCCCACTACTCACTTCTCCTCCCACTCCCCTTTCATGCCACCCCTACCCGCCAGTCTACTCCCCTTTCTCCTGTCCCACTGCCCCTCACCACCCCCTTCCTGCATGCCTAATCTCCACCCTCCCCTCACACTGCCTATGCTGTCAGCCACCCCACCCCCACCTCCCACATGACAAAGCCAGCTCTGGCTGCATTAGTGAACATGACAGGTATCTCCTGTCCTGTTGTGCTTACATTGCACTTAGAGGAAACGTCCATGTCCCAGCAGCCCCACCTCCGTGTGAAGTGGAGCCCGATTAGCAGATGTAAAAATGATAATAAATTTGCCACTTACTGATTATTATATTTAGATTCATATTGGGTTGATCCTTCACCCTCCCCAATGACATTTTAAGTTTGAACTCCCTCCCTGTCATGCCCACAAGCACCCGTGGCTGTCCCCATGATAACGAGGCAGGCAGGGAGCAGCCAAGGTGTCTCCATAGACTTGCCATAATCCAGGATAGTGAAATCACTCCAGTTTGGAGCCCATGTACCTACAAGACATACGGAGACCAGATACAGACAGCTAGTGTGCCTGTTAGTCTGTACCAGGCTTCGGTATTGCAAGGACACTGATAGACTCCAAACCAGAGCTATCTGAAGCTACCACAACACAGCTTATATTGCAACTTTGATGGTTTTCTGCACATTCTGTTTTGAGGAAACCATTGCTTCATACAGATAAGCAAAGGTTTTTGAGTTGTGCTTCTTTAGTGCATCATGAAACTGGATAGTTCCCTCGATCAGTGGCTATTTGATGTCAGTGATTACAGTCTGTTTTCCTTGGTCTTCAGATGTATGCAGGACAATTGCCTCTTTACTTGGGGCACTGCCTTTTGTTGCCAAGGAAACTAGAGGTATGCCAACTTCTCCAGTGTTGTCACTATTGAACCTTTCCCTTGTTCTGTATTTGGCAAAACATGCAGAGTTTCCAGTTAGTTGCTGGCAGGTAACTATGCCATGTGGGTGAAGGAGGATTGCTTGAGGAAGAAGGCTGAGAAACACACTATCAGCACTGGTAGAAGCCTGATGTTGCTTCCTTAGTCTGGATAGTTTGCCCTCTGCACTAAATGTACTACAGCATACCTTGTGACAGTTCATCTCTAATGCATCAAACTCTGGCTCTGATAGCATTTCTAGTCTTTGTAGAACATCCACATAGCTTGTATCACCTATTTCCTTCACTGTTCAGCAAGAACTCTAATCCTGGCTTTCCCTTCAGTCGATGCTGTATGCAGGTCATCTGCTGGTGCATGGTTCTGGCAGAAGAAGCAGCATGTATAGTCAGTGTCTCTATGACCTTTGCACTTGATGATGGCTACACGCTCCATGGCTCAGGTGTCTTCAATCATGCAAGCTGTTTATCTGCAAAGACAGAGGATTCCAATAATGACATTATTTTCTGAAACAGACAGTCTGACATACTCAACATTGTCAGTTTTAGCTGTATATATATATGTAATAGATAAACCACTCTAGGGTGTGCGTTAGGTGCTCTAATATCGCCGCGCCTTAATTGTCGTTAGCCTGAGCCGCAGACTGAGTGCATCAACCGCCCAAGATGTGCATATATCAGAGCATGACTACACACCTCAGAGTGGTTTATCTATTTTATAAAATGGCAAAATTGTTTTGGAGGGGGTAAAGTGCAGGTGTGCGGTCGCGCTCTGATATACGAACAGTTACCTGATGGTCTTTCAGCAATTGATTAGCTTCTTATCTCAGACCCATTTTATAAGTATACATGTGTGTATATATATATATATATATATTATATATATATATATATATATATATATATACACACACACACACACTACAAAAGAACCCCAGAGAAAATGCACTGGGGATAGGTTTTCCCGGAGGATATTGGTCCTACAGCCAAATTTTAAAGAAAACACAAATTGCACATGCTCCAATAATGCAAAGTATCATGGGAAGCATATGCAAATGCCCATGAATTAATTTGGACTGGCTCAACTTTAAGCAGACTTGAATGGAGCTGAAAGGCCTTACGATACAATCGGCAAAGGCAGGCTGAGAACAGCAGACACAGACACGTGTTTCATCCTCATTTGGACTTATCAGTATGCCATATCTGTATCTCAGCCCAGGGGGAGGGAGCCAGCCACCCTATAGGGGATCTTATTTGGTTGGGTAATGGGCAGCTCAAAGCTGAGAGAGAAAAGAACTACAAAAGAACCCCAGAGCAATGCACTGGGGGATGGGTTATCCCGGAGGATATTAGCCATACAGCCAAATATTAAAGAAAACACAAATTGCAAATACCCCAATAATGTAAAGCATCATGGGAAGCATATGCAAATGCCCATGAATTAATTTGAACTGGTTCAACTTTAAGCAGAATTGCAAAATCCGATATTTTCTGTTCATTAGATCCTGTAACTCTGTTTTAAGCTGATTAATTTCCTTTAAGATGTCTTGTTCCCTCATTGTTTGTGTATCTGTTCTAACTCCTCTATTTTCTGTTCTAGGGTCACCTGCCTGGACATTCCCTGTTTTTTCCTCATCGGGGACCAGCTAATAGTATGACCTCTCAAGAATGCTTTTACCGCATCCCAGAGAGGCGGATCCTCCACATCCTGACCTTCATTCAATCCTGACCTTCATTCAACAGTCTAAATTGCTTAATACGGTCTATTATGGCAGTTTTGAACATTGTATCATTCAGTAAAGATGTGTTGAACCTCCAACTTGTCTGTTTCCTTGTCTGACTTATTTTAATTTTCAAAGTTATGGGGGCATGATCTGAAGTTAAGATTGCGTGTATTCTATTATCTATTACCTTGTGTATGTGTGAGGTGTGCATAAAGAACATTTCTATTCTGCAATATGCTTTCCTTGGGTGGGAGAAAAAGGTGAAGTCTCTGTCCCCCTGGTGTTGAGCTCTCCACATATCCACTAATCCCTGTTCCTGGCTCAGATCTTGGAGTGTCTTACTTGCTGCCTTATTAGAATATTGGTTTTGAGATGATCTGTCATGATGCAGGTCCTACACATAACTGAAGTCTCCCCCGAGTATTAAACACCTTTCTGTAAGTGCCACTACCTCTACAAGAACCAACCTGAAAAAGGGAATTGCCCCTGTGTTGGGATCATAAATATTCAGCAGATGGACTTTGACCCCCATGTAGGTAACCCATTACTAATATCCATCTCCCTTCTTTATCTTTCTTTCAGTTAGTGATTTCTAGTCCTAGTACTTTTTTCACTAAAATGGCTACTCCATTCTTTTTGGCATTCCCCAAGGATGTTCCCAAAACTTGACCTACCCATCCCCTTTTTAGCTTTAGTAATTCCACCTCTGACAAATGTGTCTCCTGAATAAACACTATGTCAGTGTGTAAGTTTCTGAGGTCCCCTAGCACCCTGGCTTGCTTCACAACTGAATTGATTCCCTTCACATTTAGGGAGGTAAGGTTGACATTAACCATTTTTACTCATAGTCACCTGTACCCATTGTTTCTGGGTATGTGGCCCATCACCTCCCCTTTCTCCCGTCTTAGCATATTGCACAGTAAATCTGTTGCATTTGTGTATCATTTAGCCTACTAACATTCTGTCATAACATAAACAAGAACTATATAACCATAACCTGTGTACATTAGAAAACACAATTTCATCTTTCTTGCACATCCACAACTGACTTCAAGGTAACCTTAAGAGATTGTATCCGTAATCGAGATATAGCCTCAAGCCAATTTAGTGTTTCCCGGTAGATCAAAAAAGATCCCAGGAAGGTCCTCATGCTGGTTGTGTGAGGAGTGATCCCTGCAATATCTGGAAGTCACAAAGCCTCCCAAAAGCAGGTGCAGCTACCTTTCCTCCTAGCCAGACAGTCCGCTCCCCACCCCACCTTCTTCAGTATCCCCTTCCCCCTTTCCCCCTATCTGGGAGGGAGAACTAATTGTTTGTTCTGCTGTCTTGGCATTACTCCACCCTTCTTTTGTCACGCTTCCTCTTTCTCGAGGTTTCCTTCCCCTCCTCTCCCCCCTCCCTTCTGACCCCAGATCATGTGTTTGTCCAGCTAACCGATTTCGGTTTACTCCTTGTGAGGTCTCCTCCGGTTGTGTACTAGACTCGTGCCCCTTTGCTTAGGCTCCTCCCTTTCGACTGCACTTCCACTTTCCCCGTGAAGAATTGATTTTCGGAGCTTTCCCCTGTTCGTCACATTTCCCTCCTTCCTCCCCTTCTATAACCCTCCTACTACCCTTTAATGGTTCCCCAAACCCTCCACACAGTAGGTTAGGCTTGAAGATGAGCTTCACCTCCTCTGACCTGAGTTCATATTCCAGTCTATTGCCCATCCATCTTAGCACCCCTCCCACTTTTGCAGCTCGAGTGTTACTCTATCCCCATCTTCTCTTATCTTTTAGATCTTTGTCTACTTCTGGTTAGGGCCCCCCAACCCCCTTTTTGTCACTCACTGCCTTCTTGCCAGTGTATGCTTCTCCTGAAGGGTCCACTTGCCTGTTCCTCCTAAATCCATCACCCCTGTTCCATTCCCCTCATCAACCCCTTTAGGTTATTAACAAGTTTTAGAAAATACCTTCATTTTCAGCATTTGGTCACTTCACACGTCCCTGCATACTCTTTGAAGTGAATTAGGAGAAAGTAAAAATACAAACACCTACTACACTCAGGAGATACGTCATGAAAAAATCCTTGTCTTCTTCTCCCAGCACTCAACCTGTTTTCTTCAGTCCACCATTTTTCACTTGGGGCTCCCCCACCTGCAGCAACATTTTAATGTCTTTCCTCATACATTCCAGCAAGTCCACTTCAAAGCTTGGTCATTCCCTGCTGCCTCCGACCCTGTTCCATACTCCCTTGTGCAGCTTATCCTTCAGCTCAAGGAACCCTGTGTCCGGACAGTCCTGGCCCAGATCCTTCAGAAGCAGTGCAACTTCTAATATATTCTCAAATATTTGGGGTCCATTGTCTGTGTGGATCCTGAGTCTAGCTAGGTAAAAAATCTGAGCCTTTACATTTTTCTTTTCTTTTAACAACTTCACCACTCCTCTGGCTTGTTGTCTGCTGGCTTGAAGAGCAGAAGAAAACTCTTGATCCACAAATATCTGTCATCGCTTCAATTCAATTTTAGGCATTTTCCATGTTGTGGTGAGAATTAGTTCCTTTGTAGGGAAGTGCAGCATTTTCACAATTATGGATCTTGGCCGCGAAGTTGGGTCCTTGGGCCTCGGCCCGGTGATCTGTGTGCCCTCTCTATCATAGTGGGCATCCCATCAGGAATCCTCAGCACATGTCTCAACACATGCTCTATAAAGTCCTTCATGGAGGGGAATTTCTCCTCCGCTACCTCTGGGACTCCATGGAGTCTGAAATTATTTAATCATGCCCAATTTTCCGTATCTTCCAATCGATGGTGCACCTCTCAGTCTCTTTGTAGAAAGTACATTAACAGCCTGCCATGCGTGCCCTGTGTGTCTGTTAGTTCCCTGACTCTCTGCTGCATTTGAGTAATTTTTTTATCAATTCCTTTCAGCTGGACTTTAAGATCTGCCAGTGCCGATTCAAGAATTTGCACCTTTCCAATAACTTTGTGAATGGTTGCGTCCACCGCTGTTAGCATCTCTCCTTCCTCATCATATTCTCCCTCCTGGTCCACAGATGAGATTGAGTTCAGGGATCGAGAGGGAAGCCCGCGGTTGGTTGAGCCACATGGTCATTCTCTCCTCCTCGAACATTAACTGTTTTAATTTGCCTGCTGGAGTCCCGATGCCTGCTATCTTGTTTTGCCCGGACATTTGCCAATCTTTCGGTTGCGGTTTAGCGAGGTTTGACTTTTAAAATAAATGGTATATTTTTTCACAGATTAATGATGTGGGGTGAGAAGCTGTCATTCCCCTGCTGCCACCTAGCTCATGACATCACCAGAAGTCCTTTTTTAGCTTTTTATCTTCAGACTAGTGGGTGAAGAAACTCAGAGAAGGATTTTGAAGTGTGAAGATGAGTAAGAAAAATTATGAGGAGAAGGAGGAATTCATCACTCCACATGGCGGGGCTTCAAAGCAGACTAAACAGCACCAGTCCTGTAGTACATACAGAGCAAGCCAGAGAGGACTGACAGCCTGCATCACTAGACTCACTACCGCATGTAGGCACTGCTTTAACCTTAGCAGTGCAAAGAATTGACCAAAACTTGATGCCTGTGTGACAAGGCTGGTTACTATCAAAAACTGCATGGACAGCATGGCAGCTGTTAGAGAAGCAGAAAATAACTCCAGCAACACATTTACCACAAAGAAAAATATAATTTGTTGGCAGATAAGGTTTGTTTGTCCCACCCAGTCTGCCCAGTTTGTCCCTTCCTATACTGTCCCGGCAGACCCTAACTGATTTCCAGATGGTGCCCCCCTACTAAGATTCCTTTCTGCCTATCTTTTTTTTTTTTGAAACTCAATATTTTATTGAAAGACCAGATAGCACATATACACGATCATAATCCTATCATATTTGTGCATCAACATTCAAGTTATAGCATTCATGTCTACATTTTATGCTGTTAACCTGCTTCCTTCTCTTTCATTTATTAAGCTTTAACAATTGTTGCTTTGCTGATGTTTTCCTTCCCTTCAGAATGTCTACTCATCCATTTCTCTGTTCTTTTTGTAGGTTCACCCTTATCCTGCTTGTCACCCTGTCCTGTCTTCCCCTCCTCCCCTTGGAGGTGCCACTGTCGAAGAAAAGGACTATTCCTACTTGTATCTGCCCATCTCATCCCACTCTGGACATTGCATCCACAGTGCATGACACATCTTACTGCTTGTTCCTGGGTTTCCAATTTTTCATGGGTCAAATGGAAGTGTGATTGTGAGAGATAGCATACCTGTGAGAAAACAGGCAACTTATATTTTACTTAGGTTATCTTCTGTAATATTTAGCAGGTTATTGACCATGCTTACATAGAAACATAGACTTTGATGGCAGATAAGGACCGCTTGGCCCACCCAGTCTGCCCATTTCCCTACCTATTAGATAAGCTGCAGATTCTAGTTAACTGACAGCCTACTTCCTCCTACCCCCACTATAATTGCCTTATGTCTGTCCCATGCATTCTTGAATTCCCCCACTGTTTTTAACCCCACAATCTCCTCAGGGACACAGTTCCATGCATCTACCACTCTCTCCATGAAAAAATATTTCCTCACGTTGCCCCTGAGCCATCCCCCCTCTATCTTCAAATTGTGCCCCCTGTTCTTGCACATCTCTTTTTTCTGAAAGATGTTCCCCTCTTGGACTTTGTTGATTTCCTTGAGGTACTTGAAAGTTTCTGTCATGCCCCCCAACCTTTCCTCGAGGGTATACATATTAAGCTCTTTTAGTCTCTCTTCATATGGCTTCTGTTGCAGACCCTGCACCATTTTAGTTGCCCTCCTCTGGACCGCCTCCATCCTATCTATGTCCTTGCAGAGATGGGGTCTCCAGATTACTATTTATATTGTAATACATATGTATATCTGGACAGTGAAATTCTTCTATAAAACAGTTTATAACATTGTAACATTGTATCTTTAACTGGTATTAAATAAAAACCTTTTTAACAATTAAAAACTAACATTGTGCTTTTCATTTGTATCCATCTTTTATTTACTATCTGGGGTTGTGTTCCACAGTCCTTTTCCGTGCTACAGAGTAAAGGGGGCATCCCAGTTCCCTATGTGCTTCTGTTTTCCGGACTGCTTTTTATACCTAGTTAGACTGTAGCTCCTCTCTCCCCCTCCCTTCTGAGTTTCTTCCTTCCCTTTCTATTTGAGTATACTGTGTCCATCTCCCCCAATGTTCTGTGAATTTCTCCACTGTTAATTTAAGCCTAGCAGTCATCAGCTCCATTTTATATATCTGTGACAATGCTTTGACTGCGGCTCTTCTTTTGGGGCTCTGAGCTGTATAGAATTGTATAATGCACTGTTCATAGCCTTGGTGACTCTATGTATATATTTTGTTCTTATTCCAACTGTGTTTACTAACTGCTTGTGTCATGTTCATCTGGTTCTACTTGATTCTGTGTAATGCCTAACTTGTATCATGTTGTCCTCTGTATGAATTGTATTTCATTGTACTGTCCTGGGTCGTACCTGAAAATAGGCAAATGTCTTGTCTAGTGTACTTACCTGGTCTAGAAAAGCTAAATAAATAAATAAACTCTCCTTTTCCACGCCGCTATCTCAGGTGGGGATGGGCTAACCAGTGTGTGGTAAACACCTTAAGAGCTGCCAGTACCATACAGTTGAAGGCTTCTTTTTTCTTTCTACCCAGAATTCCTGGTACACACCTGCCTAGTATATGCAGTAGTTCCCTGGGTCAGGCATATTCAGCCCCCCCCCCCAAAAAAAAATCTGAGCCAGCTCTTCTCTGACTTGTTTCCAGTAGTTTCTTAGACCTGGGTATGCCCATAAAATATTATAGTGTGCCTCCACAGTTCTGCTAGCACAGGTCCGTGTTTGTTGTGCCAAAGTGTTTTGTTATTGCTGGTACATAGAAGAACCTGTGTAGCACTTTCCACAGGTACTCCTGCCAATTTTGTGATGCTGACACCCTCCAGTCCCCAATACTCTCCCTCCACTGTTGGTCTGAGATCTGTCCCCCATTCTTCCCACTTTTGCCTCAACTTTGTAAGTGTTGTGCCTGCATTAAAGCTTGTACATTTGAGATATATATTTGATTCTATCTGTTATTATGGCTGACCAGTCTACAAAGTTTTCCCAAGTTGTCTTGTATCCGACAATTCTTTGTTCCCTTTCCATCCCTTGTAGGTAGCTTCTTAATTATAGGAATCTGTAAAAGTCTGGTCACCCTAAGCTATTTTTATCTTTCAGTTGTTGGTAGGCCACAATGTGTCCTCTTTCCATTAATTGCTTGTACCTCATGAGTTTTTCTTATTCTATTCCCAAAAGCCTACATCTTCTCTACCTGGTGCAAAGTTCAGATCCCCTGTGATTAGAGTAAGGGGTCCTATCTCGTTTGGGGCATTTGTTATTGCCCGAATTTTCAGAAGAATGCTGAGAGAGTGTTTTTTCCAGGAGTTTTCTATTCTTTCATTTAAGTCTGTGGGTATTTTAGCCGTGAGCATGGCATATAGTGGCATGGGGAGTTCCTTGGACTCCTCCATTAGATACCACCTGGAATCTTTCCTCTGTTTAACCCATGCAATTAAATAGGGTGTCTGAGCTGCCAGATAATACAACTGTAGGTTTGGCAGTCCTGCTCCTCCCTCTTCTCTGAGTAGTGTCATTATTCCCCTGTTTATTCTTGGTCTTTTCCCTCCCCATACAAACACCTGAATTGCTTTGTTTAGCTGCTTACAATATGATCCTGGTATTTTTTTTTTCAACTTTATTTTGCTCCAGTCTCAGCCGGTGGAGCCTCTCTCAGGCATCCTGCCCATATCCTGCCCACCTGAGGCCCCCTCGGACTGTGTCTCCTCTCCCCTTCCCCTCCCCGCAGCCAGCACCCCCGGTTTAACCCATCCAGGGTGGGTTGCCCCTCCTCTTTGGGTGCTCTTCTAAGTCAGTCTTTTTGGCTGCAGGTGAGGGCCCAGATGGAGGAACTGGAAGGTCAGTCGAGGTTGACCAGGCAGAGGGCTTGTGGGACAGGTGTTATTGCCTGCCCCATGGAGCCGGTGTTTTCCCTGTTCTGGTGGAGACTCCCCCTTGCATGGGCATGCCTGATGCAATGGCGCATGGCAACCCTGCCTGCATCAGCCACGCTGTACTATGTGCAGCCCACACACTGCAGTGCTCCTGATCTCCACTGAGAGACGCTAGTGTGCCAGACTGTCCCCCACCCTCCCCCCGGGAGGAGAGCAGCCCAATGGGTGCTCAATCTTCAACCCACCCCTGCCGACTCCCAGCACCCAAACTCACTCCCGAACTCAGGCTGCTTGCATGGCGCGAGATGTGGCATCCAGCGCCTCAACCCACAGCACCACTGGGCCGGACTGCTCCTGGTATTTTGATTGGTAATGTCTGAAAAAGGGACAAATATCAGGGCAGAATATTCATTTTGAATATATAAATTCACCCATACATGGAGAAGGGCAACATGTTCCACCTCTTCAGGTCTGCCAAGCATTTCTGCGCCAGTTTTCCATAATTTAATTGGTAGACTTCTGTTATCTTTGGGGTGACTCTAATGCCTAGGTACCTAATTGTGTTGTTCCTGGCCCATGTTTAAGGGATGTCTACTTTGTCTTCTGAGGTTAGTTTGCTACTAATGTGTAGGACCTCTCTCTTATCTACACTGATTGTATATCCCGATACTGCTCCATATTCTTTTGAAATGCTTTGCAGCTCTAGGATTGAGGTTTTTGGGTCCTGAACAAAGATCAGAGCATGATCTGCACATACGGATATCTTGTGGTATTCCCAGGCCACCTCTATCCCCCTGATGGTCTGATAATTTCTTATCCTCACTGCCAATGGCTCAATGCAAAGAGCTAAGAGTAGTGGGGACAGGGGGAACCTTTGTCTTGTGACTCGCGTGAGTGGGAATCTTTCTGAGTTTACCCCATTTACTTTCACCACTGCCTGTGGATATGTATATAGGGTGTTTATACATGTTTGGAATTTGGGGCCAAAGTTCGTAGGTTTTAAGAGTCCCTTCAAAAATTCCCATCTCACCGTGTGGAACACTTTCTCAGCATCTAGAGACAGGGTTAGTTGTCATTTTTTTGATTTACTCTGTGATGTAAAAACATTCAACAACCTCCTGATATTATCGTGGTGCAACCTCCCTTGTATGAAACCCATCTGGTCCAGGTGAATCAGACTTTGTATATGATTTTGAAGTCTTTTAGCCAGAATGGATGTAAAAATTGTCATATACATAGGGAGTAAGGAGATGGGTCTATAGGAACTACATTTTGTGGATCTTTACCTGCCTTTGGCAAAACTGTTATTTGGGCATATCTCCATGAGTCCGGGGCTGCTTCCCCATCTACGGTTCTACTAAAGGTCACTTGGAGTACCAGTGCCAGTTGTTCCCCAAACATTTTATAAAACTCTGTGGGGAGTCCATCTGTCCCCGGGGCCTTGTTACTCTTCAGCTGTTTTATTGCCATCAAAATTTCTGCTTGTGTAATATTTGCCTCTAAACTCTTCCTTTCCCCTTCCTTCAGCCCCGTCAACATAACTGGGGAAAGAAATTTGGTTAGAGCCTCTTCATCTGTCTCCCACCATTTATCTGTGTATAATTGTCTGTAGTCGGAGGCAAACTCTTTTGAAATGTCTGTGGGGCTTGTATAGGTTGTGTCTCCTTGTGCTCCCCCTTTTACTCATTGTACTGTCCTGTTTATTCCCTGCTGTCTTAGTTGCTATGCAGATAGTTTGCCCACCCTGTTACTGGCCTCATAGTATCTTTGCTGGGTGTATCTCAACCGTCCCTCTATTTTTAATTCCAGTATTCTTGTGAGTTTGTCCCTGTGTTCTTGGAGTAGTTTCTTTAGTTCTGGGTTGAGGGTAATTTTATGTTCTGCCTCCATATCGAATATCTTCTGTTCCAATTGTTATTTTGGCTTTTTCTCTTTCTTTTTTCTTTTTTGAGGCATATTGGATACATATACCCTTTAAAGTGGCCTTCAGCCCATCCCATCTATTTGCTGCTGTTGTGTCACTCTCCTTGTTGTTTTGCAAATATCCTTTAGTGTCATCTGTTATCTGTTGGCAGAAGTCTGGGTCATTAATATGTGAAATATTTAGTCTCCAAAATGGGTTTTTGTGTACAGCCGCCACTTCCAGATCCATTACAAACAGAGCATGATCTGATGTGGTAATTTGTCTTATAGTGTCAGTGTCAGTGGCTCAGTAAGTAGCACACTCACCTCTGAGGCCGGGAGATCAGAGAGCTGTGGGTTCAGTTCCCACATCTGGCACTTGGGTTAATATCCCAATACTGACACTGTAGTGCAGTATGAGGGGGGTGCTGCACTTCTGAGGTGCCGTCTTTCAGATGAGATGTTAAACCGAGGTCCTATCTGCCTGGATTGGTGGCAGTCCAGGTGGATGGTAAAGATCCCATGGCACTTATTGAGAAAAGAGTAGGGGAATTTCCCCGGTGTCCTGGCCAAATTTCTCCCATTCACTAAAAAAATACCACCAACAGCTTAATCTGGTTCAACTTCAGCTGTTTACCATCTGTATCCCCCCTCTCCCTGGTTGCCCCTGAAAGAGGAACTTCTAGGCCCAGTGGACTTACCAGGTCAACAAAATTCAATAAATAAATAAATCACTTCCTACTACCAAATGAACCCACTCCTTTGTCAACAAGAAATAGTCCATTCTTTTAATTTTTTTCAGCTCTGTTTCTCACCTGGCAGTCTGGGGCATCTCTCAGGTGGACTCGCTCAGCTTCCACCTCATAACTGCACACTTTAACCACTCCTCTGACTGAAGCTTCAATATCAGGATCACCTCCTCTCCCACTGGACCACAGAGGAGAAGGCTGAGGATCCTCAGGGGTAGGGTCAGGCTCATGGCTAGCACTGAGCATGTGGGGTTTCCGGCCCGGGAGACCTGCCATTGCCTCACCCGGCTACCAGGGTTTTTTCTTGTTTTTTGCAGTGTGCAATGATGCCTGTGCATGGCTGCCTGCTAACGTTTGCCGCACTCCGCCCCCTATGTAGGCTAATGTACCTGCAGTACCCCCCATCTCCATCGGGGGTCATAAGGACACTGAGCAACCCTGGATCCCTCCCAAGGGAGAGGAGAGCCATCCTCCATCCTCTCCCTCCCCTGCCGACCCCCATCTACCCAAGTCCATCACCAAACCCAGGTTGCCGGCATGGCTTGAGGTGTGGCATCCAGCACCTCAACCCTCAGCGCCACTGGGCCGGCCTTGAAATAGTCTATTCTTGAGTATTGAATATGTGGGTTTGAGTAGAAAGTATAATTCTTCTCCCTCCTGTTAGAAAATGGCCAAAACAATCCTAGCTTTCTGATTGGCTAGGCCACTTACCTCAGCAGGCGGGTATTTTCAATAGAGCCCACTAAGAAGAAGTTCCCATTTGGGGTGCCCCATTACTTGGCATATTCTTGGGCACCCTGAATTTTCTAACTGCAGAGCCATCATGTTTTTCCCACTTGATAAGTGGAACAACTTGGCACCCGCTCCCTGAAGAAGTCACCTCCCTCACAACTCCATACTGCCAAATAAAAAAAGTTATGAAAATAAAATATTTTAAAACAGTGCATGTAGGTTTAACTTGCACTGTTACTTGCACTCCTGCTTTCTCAAAAGCCAGTTGCTGTAGTACAAAAATGAAGCCAGCAAGCAGTGTGCATGTCTTAGGAGCCAACAGTAACATACTGCCACAGTTTGCCCTGACTCCGCCTACGCTTACCACTCCATGGTCCCCTCATGCCCAGTCCTCGAATCTGTTCACAAGGAAATCACCCAACAGTTTCTCTGACTATGTTTGGAGAAGTTGAATGTACCTCCTCTTTTTTTCCATTGTGAAGAACTTTTCCAGTCTCCTCCACAACGCTGAGTCTCTCGAGTCCCAACTGCTCACATTAGACACCACCACTTTCTTTCAACATGAAACAGCAGTTTTAAAACAATTAACTAATGGCTATGAAACAACAAAAATAAAGAACTCCCTCTAATGCTCTCATAAATTACTCTCAGCTGCTGACCCTGCTCACACTCGTCTGTGTTGTGGGGGGAGTAACTGCACTCAAGCATATATATATATTTTTTTCATAAATATAGAGCCTCCACTAGGACAAAAGTCTACATCTGCAAAGAAAATCATTATAATCAAGATGGAGGAACTATTTAATTACAAAACTGATGTAAAACTATTTTTTATTACCAATTTTTTATTATTTTATTATTTGTTTTTCATAGTGCCATTTTCTAAGTGCAATAATACCCCCCAGGGTGGGTGGTATTGAGAATACTGGACCTTCCAGGGGCTATAAGGCCCTCCACCTGTGGCGTCGGGCCTCATTATGCCCCTGGGCAGTTCGGTATTCCCCAATACCACCCACCCTGTTGGGTATTATTGCTTCCTTCAGGTACCTCCATACATCTGTTAGGGAGGAGAGCAGGCACCGTGGGCCACCCTGGAGGCCAGAAATGGCACCACAATCCACACAGGGGTTGAATACAGATCCCCGTCTCGGGGGGAAGAAATGGACAAGGAAATGATTGAAGGCATCCATAGGATGGCAGAGAAAGGGGAGATATTGTTGGTGGGGGACCTGAATATGCCAGATGTTAACTGGAGCACCTTTGCTGCAGCCATATCCAAGAGCAGGGTCATTCTCGATGCCCTACAGGGGCATGCCTCAGACAGCTAGTGTTGGAACCCACTCGGGAAGGAGCAATCTTAGATCTGATATTCTCAAATGGGGACAGACAGAGTATCTGAGATTTAGAAGTGGGTAGCCATCTGGGTACAGGTGACCACCAAAGAGTGTGGTTCACAATAAACACAGCCGTAGAATCAAGCCATACAAAAGTGAGGGTGCTAGACTTATGGAGGGTTGACATTGTCAAAATGGGAGAGTGTCTCAGAAAAGCACTAGCAAATGGGAAAGAAGGAGGCGTGGATGAACAATGGGGAAACATCAAAACTGCCATCACAGAGGTAACAAGCCTTTGTGTGAAACAAATAAATCAAAATGAAGGAAAAAAACACTATGGTTCTCAAAAGAGGTGGCAGGGAAGGCTAGGGAGACAAAGATAGCATTCATGAAGAATAAGGAAACACTGAAGGAGCAGGACAGAGAACTGTACCAGTTAAAACAGAAGGAAGTGGGGAAGGCAGTCAGAATAGCAAAGGCCCAAACCAAGGAAAAGATAACCAGCTCGGTTAAGAAGGGGGATAAAACCTTTTATAGGTGCATCAGGGAGTGAAGAAAGACCAAGGGAGGGATAGTGAGGCTTAATAAAGCGGGAGGGTTGGTGCGCAGAGGGTGACAGTGAAAAAGCAGGGATACTGAATGAATACTTTTGCTCAGTATTCACAAAAGAAGAGATGGGGAGGTACCTAATCCAATCAATAGAAGCACTCTGGATAAGGGGATTGATACCAGTCCATTCACAGAAGAAAGGGTTCTGAAAGAACTCCTAAAACTGAAGGTGGACAAAGCAATGGGCCCTGATGGGATTCACCCCAGAAGTCTAAAAGAACTAAGGGGAGAACTAGTGACACCACTGACTACCCTTGTTAACAAATCATGGGAGGAAGGTGTGGTACCTAAGGTCTGGAGAAGGGTGGATGTGATTCCCCTTCATAAAAGTGGGAGCAAAGCAGAGGCAAGAAACTACAGACCTGTTAGTTTAACCTCAATGGTAGGGAAATGATGGAATCATTTCTGAAAGAAAGAATTGTTGACTACCTAGAGGCCAGCAGGGCACAGGACCCAAAGCAGCATGGATTCACAGCGGGAAGGTCATGTCAGATGAATCTAATAGATTTTTTGACTGGGTGACCAAAATAGTAGACCAGGGAGAAGCTGTGGACATGGCCTACCTAGATTTAGCAAGGCATTTGACACTGTCCCACACAAAAGATTAATAAACAAATTAGCCAGCCTGGTAGTGGGTCCCAGGGTGGTAGCCTGGGTAAAAAATTGGCTGGACAACAGGACGCAGAGAGTTATAGTAAACGGAGTCCACTCCAAAGAAAAAGGGGTTACTAGCAGGGTACCGCAGGGTTCAGTACTGGGTCTAGTCCTTTTTAATGTCTTTATAAGTTACATTGCAGAGGGACTGGAAGGAAAAGTATGCCTCTTTGTAAATGACACAAAGATCTGCAGCAGAGTTGACACACTGGGGGGGGGTTGAATAGGATGAGAAGGGACTTGGTAAGGTAGACGTATGGCAACTTAGATTCAATGCAAAGAAGTGCAAAGTAATGTACCTGGGAAACAAAAACCCAGAGGAAGAGTACACAATGGGGGGGGAGGTACGAACAACAGCAAAAATGGAAAGGGACCTGGGGTAGTCACATCAGATGAACTAAAGGTAAGCAAGCAAAGTGAGAAGGCAGTAAGGATGGCTGGGGGAATACTGGGATGTATAGGAAGAGGCATCACCAGTAGAAAACAGGAAGTTGTTGTCCCTCTGTACAGACAGCTGGTGAGACCCCATCTAGAGTACTGTGTGCATTTCTGGAGACCCCATTTCCGCAAGGACATAGATAGAATGGAGGCAGTCCAGAGAAGGGCAACTAAAATGGTGCAGGGTCTGCACCAGAAGCCATATGAGGTACGAAGAGAGACTAAAGAAGCTTAATGTGTGTACCCTCCAGGAAAGGGGGGGGGGACATGATAGAAACTTTCAAGTACCTCAAGGGAAGCAACAAAGTGCAAGAGGGTAGCATCTTTCAGAAAAAGAGATGTGCAAGAACAAGGGGGCACAATTTGAAGGTAGGGAGGACATGAGGAA
The DNA here is from genome assembly GCA_016271365.2 of Neoceratodus forsteri. Lineage (NCBI taxonomy): Eukaryota > Metazoa > Chordata > Ceratodontiformes > Ceratodontidae > Neoceratodus > Neoceratodus forsteri. The sequence continues at coordinate 559,805,227 of CM028129.1, read as the reverse complement.
GTATTTTTTTATGGAGAAGGTGGTGGACACATGGAACAGCCTTCCTGAGGAGGTCATGGGGTCAAAAATAGTGGGGGAATTAAAGAATGCATGGGACACACATAAGGCAGTTCTGGTGGGGGGTAGGAAGAAGTAGGTTGTTGGTTAACTAGGAGCTGCAGCTTATCCAATAGGTAGGGAAATGGGCAGACTGGGTGGGCCAAGCGGGCCTTATCCGCTGTCAAAGTCTATGTTTCTATTGGCAAATGTACTTAAAGGGTTGCAATGATCATCCAGTCTGTGCTGATGTTGATGGGGCTTCCCCTCGTCGACGTGTGGTCTGTCTTCTCGTGATGGCTTCCCAATGTCTCTTCATGCCTGCTGTTGCTCCTCTACAGTTCCCTCTTGGTCCTTGCTGCTGCCACTGGCCAAGTTTAAGTGCCGCTCTTGATGCATCCTCACTGCACTTCTGTCCAATTTGGATTCCTAGCTTCCTCAAGGTAGGAGAAGCTTTTTCCAGACTCCTGAAAATTTTGGGGCCCCCCTCCAGGAACACCTTCATCTGGGCTAGTGCATAAATCTGGGCTTTGATGTTCTTATTTTTCAGCTCCCTTATGGCATGTAAAATCATTCTCTGTTGTTCCAAAATCAAGGGAGTGAAAACATGTTCAAAGTATAGCTTTGTATCACCAAAAATTACTTCTTTGTTATTCCAGGCCATGCTCAAGACTCGTATCCTGGTGGTGTAATTTACAAAGTGTGCCACAACTGACCTGAGGTGTGCTTTAGTATCTGAAGGCCATGGTTCAAGAACACGGTGAGCCCTTTCAATCTGTAAGGATGTTTTGTCACGACCAAATAGTTCCTGTAATAATCGCGCCACATGCTGTATGTTTACATCTCTCCTTGTTCAGATCCCTCTGGAAGGCCATGTATGCAGAGATTATTTCTTCTGGATCTCTGTTCAAGATCATTTAGCTTTTCCTCAAACTTCTTCTCCCTCTCATAAAGATGGAGGAGTGCTACACTGTGGTGGTCTCCTTGCAATCGAACTTCAGTCAGCCCACTTTCCAAATCTGTGGTGCGCCTCCCGATTTCTTTTACTTCAGTTTTAGTTTCCGTTATATCCTCCTGCATTTTTTGTAGTGTTGTTCCAATTTTTTGCAGCTCATTAATTAGCTGCTTTGAAGTAATGGTGTATTCTGCCTCTTCCATTGCTCCATCTTTCACTTGTCCCAATACCGCCACCACGGGGATCATCTGGCCTAGTCCACCCTCCTTGTTAATTCTTAGTGAGTGCTTGGTTTGCAGACGTTCAGCCCTCAGATCTTTAGGTCACTGTTTTGCAGCCATCTTAATCAATGTTATTTTGTTAGTTTCCAGTGTTTTAACTCTGCCAATTCTGGAGATGTAAAACTATATTAGCCGTCAAGGAGCGGAGTGTGCTCGGTTAGATCCTCATGCCATGGTGATGTCACCGGAAGTCCCCTTTCTGCCTGTTTAATGCATGCTTGAAACCATCAACTGGCTTTGCTCCCACCACCTCCACTGAAAGACTGTTCCAAGCATTCACCACTCTTTCAGTGAATAAATTCTTCCTCACATCCCTCCTAAATAAACCCCCTTTTAGCTTCATTGCATGCTCTCTTGTCCTGGTGCACCTTCCCTTTTGAAATATATTGCCCTTCTGTGCCATGTTCACCCTTGTGAAGTATTTATAGGTCTCCATCATGCCCCCCCCCCCGTCTTTCAGGGTGTATGTATTGAAATCCTTCAGTCTCTCCTCATAGAACTTATGATGCAATCCTTGTACCATTTTAGTTGCCCTCCTCTAGACAGCCTCTACTCTGTCTATGTCCTTCTGTTACATGTGGGGTCATGCCAATGATCAATACAGTAGTAACACCACCTCTCACCTTCTGCTGGTGATTCCCCTCTTTATGCATCTAAGCATCCTGCTGGTCCTGCCTACTGCCTTGTCGCACTGCGCCACCACCTTGAGTTCACTGAATATGATAAACCCAAGCTCTCCTTCCTGCTTTGTGAGCTTCAATACCTCTCTTCCCATTTTATACACCACCCCTGGGTTTCTGTGCCCTAGGTGCATGATTTTACACTTTTTGGCATTGAAACCCACCTGCCATACCCTTGACCACATCTTGAGTTTTCTCAGGTCTCTAATCATTTTCTCCAGTTCCTCCAGAGTACTTACCCTATTGCAGATTTTGGTGTCTGTTGCAAAGAGGCATACCTTCTTTTCCAGCTGTTCCGCTCTCCAAGACAGGATGAGTACCAACTGACTGAGGTTGAACCCTGAAAAAACTGAGGTGTTGGTTGTGGATCCAGGTTGGCACAGTTTGGGGTTATTGGCCAGACAGCTGTCCGGGCTTTGGCTTGGTGAAAGCCAGCTGCTGACCTCAGACCAGTTGTGGAATCTGGGCATTTTATTTGACAGTGGTCTGACGTTTAAGGCTCAGGTGTCAGCTGTTCTCAAGACCTCTTTTTATCATCTAAGGAATATTGCCCAGATTAAACACTTAGTTCCACCTGCCGACCTTCCAACTTTGATCCATGCATTTATGACCTCCTGCCTTGACTACTGCAACGCCCTGTACCTTGGGCTTTCGGGGGTCGATATTCACCACCTGCAGCTGGTGCAGAATGCGGTGGTCAGGTTGTTGACTGGCTTATCAAGAACTTGTCATGTCACACCTGTGCTCCATGATCTGCACTGACTGCCAGTGCTGTGGCAGATCACCTTCAAGGTCAGTTTGCTGACCTACAAAGCCCTACACAGATGGGGACCCCAGTATCAGCAAGATCTTCTTTGTCCTTTTTGCCTCCTTCACCCACTTCACTCTTCTGGCGAGGTATTGCTAGAGGTTCCCAGGGTTTGATTAAAGTTCTCGGGGGCCCATTCTTTTGCTTTTATGGACCCAACCCTGTGGAACTCTCTACCTTGTCAGGTACGAGAGTGCCCGACCTTTGAGAGCTTTTAAAACTCATCTGTTTGGTTTGGCTTTCTCTGAGTTTGATTGTTTCTTCTTAATAATTCTAGGATTTTACTGTAACTGTCTGTAGTTATATTAGGACCATTTTATTGTACAAGTGCGTTGCTCTCTTTGGAATTGTGCTTTCTATAAATATATGATGATGAGGATGATGATGGTGCACTGTCGCTTCTGAAGACATTGAAGAGGACTGCTCCAGCAATGACCCCTGAGGTATTCCCCTGGTCACTCTCCTTGCATTAGAGTGAGTGTTGTTTACCACTACCCCCTGACACCTGTTAAATCAACCAGTTCCTTATCCAGTTTACTACCTTCGGTCCCACCCCCAAAGTGCCCATTTTCCTTATAAGCCTCCTGTGTGGTACGGTGTCGAAGGCCTTGCTGAAGTCTAGGTAGGCCACATCCACTGTCCTACCCTGATCTGTTTCCCTGATCACCCACTCGGAAAAATTGATCAGTTTCACCAGACATGACCTCCCATTCCCTCTGGTGAATCCATGCTGCCTTGGGTCTTGTAACCTAATGGATTCAAGATACTCCAGTAGCTTAGCTTTTAATAGTGTTTACATTAACTTCCCCACCACTGATGTTAGATTGACCATCCTATAGTTGCGAGCCTCCTCCCTGCTGCCACTTTTATGAAGCGGGACTGCATCTTTTCCCTTCCACCACCTCCCTTCCACAACACCCCTGCCTCCAGTTCCCCTATCTACCCCATCCATCCTAGTCTCCTTGCCTCCCCTTCCCTTAACCTGGAGTTCCTCTACCATTCTCTCTTTTCCCTTCCATGCTCATCCTCCCCCATACTTCTCCCTGGCCTAGAGGCTGTTAGCTGCACTCCATTATCCTGCTTCTGACCCTGCTTCTCCTCCCTGCTGGAGATGTGGAACTCAGTCTGGTCCCCCCACCCTCTTACCCCTCCCTCATCCCTAGTGGCCTTAGTATATTTCATCTGAATACTAGGAGTCTCCTCCCTGAGCTGTATCCCTCCTCCCCTAAGTACATTTGGTCAAGATCCCTCTGGTCACTGAATTTAGAGGCTGTGCTAAGACATCTGGCTGCTACTGATACTGGTCCCCCATGATCACTGCCCCACTCATCAATATGGCAGTGTCCTTCTTCCATTCGTTATTTACTTCCATCTGGGATAAGCACACCCCCATCAGGAAATCCAGGGTAAAATCATCTCACCACCCCTGGATCCCTGTGATCTCACTGACTTATGCAGGACCCATGACCAAGGCTGGACCAAGTATAAAATATTCTGGTCCCTACCAGATGACCTCTCCTATTGGGCATTTAGGAATGCTTGCACTACAGTTATCCATACCACCAAGACCCTCTATTTTAAGGCCAACCTTCAGAATAACATTAACTCCTGCTAAATTCTAGAAGCTGATTCACTCCCTTTTTGACCCCTTGGCCCAGTTTGCTCCTCCCATCCTCTTGGTTAATGACACACCTGTATCAGACCTACCTCTGTTGCTGCTCACTTCAATGAGTTTTTTAACACTTGTGCTCTCTCTACCCACCCACCTCCAGGCTCCTCCTCTCTCCCCACATCTCCTTCCTCTTCTGTACCCCACTCTCCTCTGGGTTTTGATTTTCCACCTATCACTCCTCAGGAGACCATTCTTGCCCTATCCTCACACAACCCTTTCTAATGTAGCACAGAGGGTTTAGATCCTAAACTTCTCCATCTGTCAGCTTTTGCCATCACCTCCCCCCCCCCCACTCACCTTCTAAACCTCTCTTTCACCCTTCATACTATCCCTCAGTCTTGGAAGTTTGCTAAGGGGCTGATCCCTCCACTGTTAACAACTTCTGTCCTGTCTTTCTCCTCTCTTCTCTTGCAAAGTTGCAAGAGAAACTTCCTCTTCCCCCTTCTAGTCTGGTTTTAGGAAGGATCACTCCACTGTCACCTCCTGATTCAGGGTCACTGATTAATTTTCACAGGGGTGGATAAGGAGCACATCACTGCAGCCATTTTCGTCAATCTGGCCAAGGCTTTTGATTCAGTGTCACACTCTCTCCTTCTGGACAAGCTGAGCACTGCCGGCCTCTCAGAATCTGCTGCTGACTGTTTCCAGTCATCTCATGGGCTGTCAATTGTTGGTTCAGGTAGAAGGTGCACTCTCTCCACCACTCCCTGTCTAGGCTGGGGTCCCACTGGGCTCCATCCTTGGTCCAGTCCTAAGTTTAATCTTCCTGTTCCTTGATGACCTCTCCTCTGCCTCTGCCAACTCCCATATTCATATGTATGCAGATGACACACTCCTCTATGCCTTATTTCCCAAACAGATTCTTTGGAACTCTCACTCCAGCTTGACTTTTACAATGTTTTGGGCTGGTTCTAGGCCAACCAGACAAGGGTCGACACAAAAGAAAATGTGTCTATGACCTTTGTTACCAACCAGAAATTGGCCCGCCTCATCACCCTTCCAGTTTCTCATACTACATGGTTCCCCACTTGAGGCTGTCCCAACTTTCAAATACCTTGGTGTGTGTGGTTAGATAGCAGGCTTGACTTCTCAGCTTGACTTCATTGATGCCACCCATGCCAAACTCTTCCCTGAACTTGGTGTTCTTTACTTCAATATAGATTGCCTCTTTCCACTGGTCCACTGAGAGTTAGTCACCAAAATGGTACTTCCAGTCTTCAACTACACAGATGTGGTCTATGGCACCACCACATCTGCTTCCCTGGCCAGACTGGACACCCTCTGCAACACCTTCTGTTGTTTTGCCATTCAGTCTCCCTCTCACACTCATCACTTCTCCTTCTACTCCTCCATATCCATCCTCCCACTCCCCACACATCACCAGAGCCACTGTGCCTCCCTCATATCTAAATTCTGGTTTGGTCACCTCCAGTCCTACCTTTCCAATTTAATACTTTGGTTAATACTTTGGATTTAGGACAACAGAAGGCCAAGGCTCATAAGTGTTGTCCCCGCTACTCAGTGGTGATAATCCGAGTTATCTTCCCTTATAAACTGATCCAGTCTAGTCTTAAAATTTTAAAAAATTGGTGCATCTACAACCGTTCGAGGCAACTGATTCCATAGCCTTACAGCTCTAGGGACAAATGCAAATTTCTGTAAATCACTTTTTGCTATATTTTCTATCAACTGCCTCTTATGCCCCCTTAGTTCATATATAATGTCCTTATACTCCAGACCTAGATCGTTCATTATGCATGGATCCTCTAATAGTTTGTACAAATTAAGAATTTCTTCTTAATTCCAAATTCCATAGACCTAGGACCTCTAGTCTCTCTTCATAAGGTTTACTTTTACAATGCGTTATAAGTTTTGTAAATATCCTCTGACTTCTTTTTACAATGTGTATGTCTTTTTTTAAATATGGGCTCCAACAATGCTGGGAGCAATAATCTAAATGAGGTATAATATAAGATTGTATATGGGGGCAAGTACTGATTCTGATCTGGTATGAAAGGATCTATGGACACAAGTAATTAGGTGCCCTGCTTTGTTGACTATAGAACTACACTGTGACCAGTTTTTAAGGTCATTACTTATATATACACCCAGGTCTCGCTCACCACATACTTGTCTTAGTTTAACACCTTCAATGTAATAATTTTGCTTGATGTTGTTCTTACCAAAATGTAATACAGCACATCTGTCCAGATTAAAATTCATTTTATTCCTATTTACCCATCTGATAATGCTATCTACATTTTGTCAGATTTTGTCCTTCTCAATCTCAATGTCTACAATTCCACCTAAGTTGGCATCATCTGTAAAGTTTATCAATTTATTGCCTTTTGTTATATTTAAATCACCAATGAATACATTAAATAATAGTGGACCCAAAACAGACCCCCGGGGTACACCACTGGTGACCCCTACCTCTGATGCCATGTGTCCAGTAATTCTAACACTGTGTGTTTTTTTGGTTAACCAGTTCTGTATCCATTTAACCAGAAGTGGTTCAATTCCTAGATGTACTAATTTTGATAACAGGATGTTATGGGATAAGGTATCAAATGCCTTCCTAAAGTCCAGCATTAATACATCAACTGATTTTCCATCTTCCAAACTACGTCCAACATAGTCATAGAAACTAACAAGGTTAGTGGTGCAGGATCGACCCTTAGTGAAGCCATGCTGAGTAGGGTCAACTTGACCATTTCTTACTAAAATTGTATTAAGCTCGTCCTTAATTAAACCCTCAATGATTTTACCCACTATCAAGGTGAGGCTAATCGGGCAATAGTTTGCTGGATTCTTTTGCTGCCCTTTTTGAAGATTGGTATAACCACTGCCTTATGCCAATCAGATGGTACCTTTGGCTCTAGGACAGATCTCCGCCCAATATCTGCTATAATGGGGGCAAGAACTTCTGATAGCTCTTTTAGGAGTCCGGGATTTAATGTATATGGGCCTGGTGATTTATCAACTTTCAGCACACTAAGTTTTTTAAGAATAAAATCAGTAGTAATGAAAAAGCCAGGGTTAGGGTCTATTATTTCAGCTGATAGGTCACCTATAGTTTGCTCAGAAGGTTTACAGACAGACGCAAAATAGTTGTTAAACTCACGTGCCATGTCCTCAGGGCTGTTGTACATCTGATCATTAATCTCTAATGGCCCAATTGTCCTGTTCTGCTCTTTAAGTTATTAATATATGCATAGAAACCTTTAAAGTTATGTTTGTTCGTAGCCAGCCTATGCTCTAGGCTACATCTGGATTTCCAAATCTCCTTTTTAAGTTGTCATAAAGTAGACTTATAATTAGTAATATTCTTTACTGTTGAGTTACTTTTCATTTTGGTAAATACACTCTTTTTTTATTTATTAGTTTTCTAACCTTATTAGTAAACCACAGTGTCTTCTTCCCATGCCTGCTGTATACCTTTTTAGTAGAAATATAAGTGGTTCTAGATCTGCTAATGTTTTAGTCAGTAGATTCTATGACTGCTCAACAGTTAAACCCTCTGTTAATGTCTTCCAGTCCAGAGCAAGTAGTACTCTGCTCATCTCCTCATAATTAGCCTTAGCGTAGATTTTATATTCAGTTATTCCTGGGGTAAATCTCATAGCTTTACTGATTTTGAACATTATTATGAAATTATCACTATTACCTAAAAGGGGGGGGGGCCTGTGGTTATGTCAAAAATATGATCACCTATATTCAATATATTATTACCGTGGGTAGAGATGTTGATATATTGCTCCAGGCCTGCTGAGGCCAATACTGACTGAACCTTATTTGCTAGATAGCCAGTAGATGAATTGTTACTCCAGCTAATATCTGGCATATTCAGGTCTCCTAAAGCTAGTACATCTTCCCCATCTGCCACATCAGCTAGGAAATCAATTAATGATTTGGTAACTCCCTTTGCAGTATCAGGCAGTCTGTAAAAGGTGACCAGTTTAAATTTTTTGCCTTTCATTCCGGTAATGTCGACCCAAGCAGATTCAATGAGACCATGTGGTTCATTTTGCTCAGTGACAGTGCATTCAATATTATTTTTGATATACAGGGCCACTCCTCCTCCCCTACATCTGTCCCTATCTTTACTGAATGATTGATAGCCTTTAATCTGCTTGCTCCAACTGTTATCACTGTTCCACCAGGTCTCAGTGACCCATATGATGCCTATATTTTTTGTCTGCACTACATGTTCTAGTTCTGACATTGTTACTTTGTTCAGGCTCCTTGCATTAAGGTACATAATATTTATTCCCTTCCTGTTTGTTCTTCTGGGATGTGAGATAGAGGCATTAGACATGATGGTAGAATTATTCATCCCCCTCCTTATTAGTTTAAATTCAAGACCTCTCTTTTGAGTCGCATACGCAATACACTGCTTTCCTTAAAGCTTAGATGCAGTCCAGCCTTACTATAGACATCTGTTCTGTTGTGAAATGTGTCTCAGTGTCTTAAGAATCTAATATTTTTATCTTTTGTCCAGGAGCGCAACCATGCATTAGTTAGGTAAAGTTTATTTTGTATATATGCAGAAGCTCTGGGTACTGGCAATATTTTGTACACTATAATTTTGCATCCCTTGTTAGTTAATTTATCCACCAACTTTATATATTCATTTTTAAATTCAGTCAATGTTTTCTTGTTAATATCATTAACACCTATATGGAGCATAGCTAGTGGAATGGTCCCTGCTCCTTGAAAAATATTGTCAGCCATATTGGTTAGATCTTGAACACCTGTTCCTGAAAAACCACTGACCATAATATCCACTTTGTCATCCCTGCAGATATGCTGGTCAGTATATTTGATTATCGAGTCCCCGATTACAATAATTTGCCTGGGGTTACTATCGTTAGATGTACCTGTTCCGGGCCCATTCTCAGTGGTATCTGTCATCAGTTGCCCATCATGAGGTGACTTGGTAATAGAAAGTGCTGCATATCTGTTACTGATTGGTAAAGTAAGTACAGTGTCCTTACTGCACCCTTCATCTAGTGGCACTACTTCCATGCTAAAATAAACCACTCTGGGCTCACCCTGTCTGTTAGGTGTTTCCTCTAAGTTAGTTTGATTGGTGCCCTGTTTTTCAAAATGAAAAGGTTTCAGTGGGCTTCTGACCCCTTTTTTTCCTTTTAACTGTTGTTAACCAGACTCCAATCCTCACAGTCATTAGTCTCCTCAGCCTCATCTCCCTCATTTAACTTTTGTTTGTTACCCTTGTCAGATATCTCATGAGTGCTGTTATCAGATCTATTGAGACTCAAGGGGTTTTTTTAGTTTGACAGACACTATACCGTGGCTTTTTCTCTAAAGCTTCCAATTTGGCACAGAACATGCTTAATTCATCTGCCCCATCCCCTCCTCCTCCTAATCCTTGCATTCCAGGGACCCATGCACCTTCTTCATCCCCCCCCCCCACACACACACACACATACTCCTCAGCTGGAAGATCTGCCTTCTCATGCCGTCTCTATCTCCCTTCTCTAGGGAATTAACTACCATCCTCCATCTGCCTCTCTCCACATGCCAACTTGCCAGAGAACCCCAGTACATCAAAACACCTTGCCAGGAGTCGTGGAGCCTAGCTGACCATGTGCTGTCCTGAAGCAATATCTTGACACAGCAGCTGAGTGGCAAGTTAGCAGTGTAAAACCTGCATGGACATTTAAGAACTGTGTGGTATTTGACTTTTGTCTTGGGGTACAGGGAGCTCAGGGGGGAGCTGGCACCCATGACGATATATGGGTGGTAGGCTTACAACATTTAAAAGCCTGTGTTGCCCCCTAGCCACATAACCACATGCCAACCTGCCAGAGAACCCCAGCACATCAAAACACCTTGCCAGAAGCCATGGAGCCTAGCTGACCAAGTGCTGTTCTGAAGCTACATCTTTACACAGCAGTTGAGCTGCAAGTTAGCAGTGTAAAAACTGCAAGGACATTTAAGAACTGTGTGGTTTTTGATTTTTGCCTCAGGGTGCAGAGAGCCCGGGGGAGCTGACACCCATGACATCTGGGGGTGGGCTTACATCATTTAAAAACCTATGCCACCCACTCCCTCTTGTGCTTCCACTTGTGTCTGAAGTCTGCTAAATAAGATGGATTTGTTTAAAACATGGGCTGAAACAGAGAAATGTGACATTTTTTTAACAGAAACAAGGTTAGTAAGAAAGTAGATAGTAATGAGATTGAATTAAGTGAATATTATAATTACAGACAGGATAAGAAAACATGAAGGGGGAAGTACTGTTATATTTTAGGAACACACACTAGGACAATTAAAAGTTTTATTTTATGGAGGTTTTGAAGGGATAGAACTTATACTGGTACATGTATACTCACTGAACTTGATAATTGGCATAGTATATTCCCCACCAAAAATGAAAACAGTAGCATTTGATAAATTTGCACACTATGTGATGATGCCACCTGGGGCGGTCAGAGGGGACGGAAACTAGAGGATTCATTAAAAGGCCTTCATTTGACTCAATTGATAGATTCCCCCTACGAGGAAAGGGGAAAAAAGTAGTCCTGGAAATATTTTGGATTTGATTTTTGTTACCACCGAGTTGTCAGTTTTGGAGAAGGGAGTTTGGGGCACCCAATTCGGGAGACCAAAATACAATTTTTTATACTATACAAATAAATCCTATGGCACAAATCCAGCCTAACACCACTTATAACACTAGAAGATGATTTCAAAATTATAACAAGCTAGCTTTTAAACAGCAAGTAGCAAATTCAAAATGGTACAGGTTAGGATTAATCCCTGACTTGAAGTTAGTTGTGGGGGAATTCACCAACAAGTTCTTGGAAATTTGCAACAGGTGTGCTTCTTTTAGAAAATATACTCAAAAAGCAAATAGATTTCCATGGTTAAATTATACAATAAAAAAAAATAATTCAAGATAAAAAAATCACCTTTCGGGAATAAGCAAACAAAACTTTGAAACAAGAAACTTGGGACAAATTCAAGAAAGTTAGAAATAAGGTAACTCAGGAAGTTAGAAAATTAAAGGTGCACTTCTTTAGGCAAAAGGTAAATAGTACTATTGATCCAAAACATTATTGGTCACTAATAAATGTCTTTTTATTTATTTTTTTATTTTATTCTTGTTTAACCAGGTAAGAGTCTTTAACACACCCATTTAAAAGACAAATGAAGGCCAGCCTGGTGGCACTGAGGGTTGAGGTGCTGGACACCACACCTCGCGCCATGCCAGCAACCCGGGTTCGGGAACGGACTCAGGTCGTTGGTTGGTCAGCAGAGGAGGATCAGGATTGAGCATCGATAGACTGCTCTCCTGATCCTGGGGAGGGCTGGGGAAAGCCACCATGCTGTAGCAGCCCCTGGGGATGCCCGGGAGCACTACATGCTGGTGTGCATCTGGGGGGGAGCACGGCAGACATCAGAACACTGTGCCTGGACATCATTGCACATCTGTGCTCCAGTGGGCACAGTCTGGTGGAAAATGGCTGGGCACAACTGTGCAGCTTGATGGCTGTGCCCTGCCTCACCAGAAGGACTCTCATGGAATTGCACTGGGGAAGTCCAGGGCAGGTCCAGCTGGGCAGGGTATGTGGAGGCCCTCCAGTGGACTGGCAACGTCCAAACCAGATCCCCTATCATGTGAGTGAACCTGGTGCTCTCCCAGTAGGCACAGCCAGTGGCTGAATGCCCCCACTGGTAATCGCTGCAGTAAGGCAGAAAAAGAAAGATGTGATAAAAAAAAGACAAATGAAATGAATATTATGGAAGATGGTAAACTATCACCGAAAAAGGTGGTAATTATTTTAAATGAGTATTTTATTAATCTCCCTGATTTTAGAAATGAAACAGAAATAAATAATGATATTGGGAGAGATCTGAATAGAAATAAAGAAGACAGAGAGGAAAGGACAACACCACAATTTAGATTTAAAATAATTAAGAAGAAAGAAGTAATTAACATAATTTAAGGATTAAAGACATGGACCAGATAAAATTGAAATCAGGTTCATAAAAGATGCAGCAGAGGAAATTGCACAGATATTAACAGAATTAGTTAATCAAAGTTAACAGAGGGTCTTTTTCCTAAACTTTGGAAGCAGACTAAGGTATTTCCTAAAGTATATATAAAAGGGGAGAAGTTTCAAACCCTACAAATTATAGACCGACTGTGCTACTACCTATTATATCTAATATAATGGAAAGAACTGTCCATACCCAGTTCATGAGTTATCTTCAAAAAAAACAATAGATTGACTAAATGACAGTATGTGTTTAGGAAAGGACTGTCCACGAACACCGCACTAACGGACTTCATTGATTTGGTGGCTACCCTCTTGGAGAATCACGAGCCATGGGCACATTGTTTGTAAACTTGTCAAAAGCATTTGACTTAGTGGATCATTCCATGTTGTTGGATAGACTTGGTGCAATAGGAGTGGCTGAGGAGCCTTTAAATCGGTTCCACTCCTACTTGTCAGATTGATACCAGCTGATAACAGTAAGGGGTATTAATTCTGAACTGGTTAAAGTAACACGAGGAGTTCCACAGGGATCAATCTTGGGACCTCTACTGCTCCTTATATATATATGAATGAGCTCCTAAATCATATAAATAAAACAAACATAAGATTATATGTGGATGACACCGTGTTGGTGTCTGAAGGGGCAGACTTTGAAGAAGTAGAGCAAAACTTATAAAGTGATTTCAGTGTATTACAAACTTGGTTTACATCCTCCAAATTACTTCTGAATTCTAAAAAGATGCAATCTATGGTTTTTAGTTAACCCCGAACAAGTAAAACTAGACAAATAAATAAACTGCAAATAAAAACAGTAAATGGACAAGTCTTAACTCAGGCTACCTCCTATAAATATTTAGGAATACAATTAGACCAACACCTCTCCTTCGAAGAACATATAAGCCTAGAAACAAAAAAAATTAACTCTAGAATAGGTGCAATGAGAAAAATATCACATTGCTTAACAAAAAAAATAATTTAACTGTAGCATACCACCTTATTATCCTAATAATGGATTATGGGTGCCATTTACTTAGTGGAGAAAATAAAACAGCACTTCAAAAATTAAATACTACATATCACAGGTTAGCAAGGTTTGTGTTAACAGGCAAATATGATACCCACCATTGTTATTTACATCAACAACTTGATTGGGTCCTGTTAGAACAAAAAAGGGACAAAGCCTGGACTACATTACTATGTAGGATGTTCAAAAATGAAAAACCTGTGGGACTTTTGGAGAAACTGGATTGCCCAAACTATCAGTTTCAGTTAAGAATAAACACATCAAGAGAAATAGTTGTTCCAAAAATAAAAAAACAGTTTTGGGAAACTTACATTCAAATACAAAGAAGCAATAATATGGAATACATTGTCATCCCAAATTAGAATGCTAGAAATGTCTGTTAGTTCATTCAAGACAGAAATAAAACAAGATCAACGCCATACCTGTACTAGTAATGTTAGATTATAGGTTATATGTTAAAAACCATTCCTGGATATGTTTGGTCCAAGGGCCATGTCTGTTGTTGGTTGTTGTTACCTGGTGTTGATCATTGTTGTGTTGATCATTGGGAGTTGATTACTAGTGACCTGAAGCACTTCACGCAGTGCAAGAAAGCAGCAGCAAAGGCAAACAAGATGCTGGGATGCATATCTAGAGGGATCAGTAGTAGGAGAGAGGAGGTTATACTGCCCTTGTACGGGTCACTGGTAAGGCTGCATCTAGAGTATGGAGTTCAGTACTGGTGCCCACACCTCAAAAGGACATTAACCTGCTGGAGAAGGTCCAGAGGAGGGCTAAAGATGATAGTGGTCAGCAGGGTAATGCATACGAGAGGTTGAAGGCACTGAACATGTACTCCCTGGAAGACAGGAGAGAGAAAAGGGACATGATTGGGACCTTCAAGTACTTGAAAGGGATAAATAAGGTTGTTAAGGAGAGTCTCTTTAAGCTGAGTGGCAACCATAACACGAGGGGGGCACAGTCTTAAGCTGGAGGGTGGGAGGTTTAGGAGGGAGGTCAGGAAGCACTTCTTCACAGAGAGGGTGCTGGACACTTGGAATGCGCTGTCAGGAGAGGTAATCTCGTTGAAGACAGTGGGCAGCTTTAAGAGAGGCTGGGACAGGCATAGGGGGAGGGTAAGGGTCATGGGTAGGGAGGATGGGAGGAGTTGGGAGGAAAAGCAGGGACATTAGCTCAAGTTATGGACCTTGCAATATGAGCAGCCTTGACAGACCAAATGGCCTTCTTCTGCTGGCTTTTTTTTATATGTATGTTTGTATGTTGTAAAATTACAAGTTGCAAACTGTTTGTTGTAGAATGGTTTGCTGTAAAACCTCATGTAATGTAATCCTCATATGTGTATTTTAGATAACTCTGAATGTGTAACTTTGATTCAAACAACATGAAGTCTTGCTATATTATGACATATGCAGTATAACCCCAGGTTAGAACTGCTCCAGAGGTGAAAGAGTTAACTTTCCATGCAGGGCATGGAATCTTGAGTGTGAGCTCGGTTGAACACTCTGTCTGTTGAAGCTCAAACTTAAACTGTCAGATTCTTTACTCCGCCTCACTAAACAGTCGCTCCGGAGATTCCTCCTGCTGCTCAGTTCGTTTGTCGGTTTTAAAGTGTAATTCTCGGTTTATTTTACCGAAAATTTAACCGCAATCGTCGGTTCAAGCTCTGTCTGTGGTATTGTAAGTAATAGATAGGCTTTTGTTTATTTCTTCTGTGTGGAACTTGTAAACGTCTTTTCAGTTCGGTTTGAACCGACCAGATTGGGTTTAAAATTACTTCCTAGTCCTTTAGAGTGTGGTTCCTGGTTCTTATCAGTTCTAAAAAAAACGGATTTTATTACGTTTTTTTCCACGACCCGTGACACGGTTGGGAACCGATAAGAGAGTCTTGCTTGGCGGATTGCCATTAACGGGCACGTTTTGGTTAGGCTGGCACTATGTCTGAGAAACCCAAAAGAAAAACTGGACCCACTGGGTTTCAGCACTGTGGCCTCTGTGGGGAAGCCTTTGCTAAGGCTGACCCACACACCACTTGTGTATATTGTCTGGGGTTTGACCACCTCAATGCAGACTGCCAGATTTGTAAGAATTTTCCTGCTGCCACCGTGGAAAAGAGAGTTGGTAGGCTCAGGGAAAGGGAGGCCAAAAAGTCTGCTGACCAAGATGGCCAGCCCGGTTCGGTTCCAACCGAACCTGAGGGAGTGCCCTCTGACCAGGGCAATACTTCCTCGGGCAAACGAAGAGCCAGCTCTGAGGAGCCGGTTCTAACTAAAAGGACTAGGAAGTCAGCTAGTTTGGCAAAAGTTCTTTCTCCAACCGCTGAGGAAATAGCTAAAGCTATTCAAATTGTCCAGTCTCTTTCCCCGGTTCCGTCCTAACCGACACCATTTGGGAAGCGGTCGGTTCGGTCGGTTCCCCCGGTTCAAGATTATGATTTTGAGGATTTTTATGAACCGGAGGAAGGGGAGGAGGGGTATGAAGAGAGTGAATGTGATTTTGAAAGTCTGGATGTGCCCATTGAACCGGACATCTCTCCAGACAGACCTTCAGGGGTTTCCCCTCCCAGGCTATCTGAGTCCCCTTCTCATTTTCTGTTTTACAAGAAAGTTGCTGATACTCTGCAACTACCTGTTGAGGAAGCTGTTGATGATCAAGAAGAGCCTGATTTTGTGGAAATGATGGATATTCCAGAGTCTAGGAGACTGTCTATTCCCTTGCACAAATCTTTTAGGAAACAGACAGCAAAAAATTCTGAAAACTCCTCATTCTATCCTCCCTGTGGATAAAAGGATGGACAAGAGGTATGCTTTATCAGGCTCTGATACGGAGTTCTTCTCCCAGCAATGCAGCCATGTGGGGGTAGTGCAGGCTGCAGCCTGTGACAAGGCTAATATTCCTCTAGCTTCTCACCCTCCTGAAAAGGATTCCAGGAGGATGGATGCCATGGCAAAGAAACAGTACATGGCAGCATCTTTGGGACTCAGACAGGCAAATTATATGGCTTATGCAGCTAGGTACCAGAAATCCAGGTGGGATACTGTCCTGGCCCTAGCAAAACAGGCCCCTGACCAGCTTGCCAGGGAGCTGGAGCAGGTGGCTGCAGATGGTATTGAGGCATCCAAGGTGCAGTTTCATGCTGCAGTAGACTCTAATGATGTTTCATCAAGAGTCATGGCTACATCTGTGTCCCTTCGTAGAATGGCCTGGCTCAGATGTACTGCCCTGTCACAGGATACTCAGTCTAAGGCTATGGATTTTCCTGTTGTGGGCAATTCTCTGTTTGGGGAGCAGACAGAGAATTATATGAAGAAAATGGATGAGTATAGGACCACCTATAGGAGTGCACAGGCCAAAGAAAGGCAAGCCACTCCTCAAAGGCAGCATGTCAGGGGCAGGGGCAGGCCATTTCATAGGCCTTTTTACCAAGCCCAGGCCTCCTGTTCTGGTTATGCCCAGAGGGGGTTCTTTAGAGGAAGAGGCGGAAGGGGTTCTAGTAAGCCCGCTTCTATCCCTCAACCCAAAGCCCCTGCAAAACAGGCTCCCTGATAGGGTGGCCAGGGCCGATTCTCCACTACCGGTAGGGGGCAGGCTGGCTTACTTTGTCCAGGACTGGAAGTCTTTAACATCAGACAAGTGGGTCCTGGAAGTAGTAAGCCAGGGACTGGTTCACAGCTTCAAAAAATTTCTGAAGATGAGAGCCAGGTCTTTTCCACCTGCAAACCCTTCAGAGGCACTTGCCCTGGAAACAGAAGTTTCTTCCCTCCTGGCTCTCAGAGCCGTGGAGAGGGTTCCAACCATACACCAGGGCAAAGGGTTGTACTCCAGGTACTTCCTTACCCCAAAAGACAGGAGAATGGCGGCCCATCCTGGATCTCAGGTATCTAAACAAGCACCTTTTAAAACCAAAGTTCAAAATGGTGACACTGGGGATTATTTTACCTTCTCTAAGGCCAGGGGACTGGCTAGCCTCCCTGGACCTCAAGGATGCCTACTTCTACATTCTCATCAGAAGCTCCCATCGAAAGTACCTCAGATTCTAACTGCTCTCAGGCCATTTCCAGTTCAGAGCAATGCCCTTCAGTCTCACCTCGGCCCCGAGGGTGTTCACAAAATGCCTGGCAGTAGCAGTTGCTCATTTAAGAAGGCAAAAGATTGCCATCTTTCCTTATCTGGACGACTGGCTCATTGTAGGCCAGTCTCCAGAACAGGTCAAACTACATTTACAAGTCACCCAGCAACTGCTTACATCTCTAGGTTTCCTTTTCAATATCCCAAAGTCGTTCTGGAGCCCGTCCAGCTTCTCACCTTCATAGGCGCAGAACTGAACACAAAAGAAGCCAGAGCCTTCTCCTCTGGAGAGAGTAAGGACCTTGGTCTCTCTGGCCTCTTTTTCACCCTGCAGGTCTCTCGACCAGCAAGGCATTTTCTACAGCTCCTGGGGCACATGGCTGCTTCTACAGCAGTAGTGCAGGGAGCAAGGTTTCAGATGAGGGACATCCAGTTCCATTTGAGAGCCTTTTGGTCTCAAAGGACAGATCCTCTAACCAAGTTGATTCCAGTGACTCGAACCCTGATCCAGGCCCTTCAGTGGTGGCAGGATCAGAACAATCTGAGACAGGGGGTTCCCTTCACTCCCCAGTCTCATTCCTTGATCCTTACTACAGATGCATCTCTCTTGGGGTGGGGAGCTCACATGGGCGACCTTTCCACCCAAGGGCTGTGGTCCCCTCAGGAATCTCTGCTCCACATCAATTTGCTGGAGCTCAGGGCAGTTTTTCTAGCACTCCAGGTTTTTCCACATCTGTTCAGAACAAGGTTGTTCAGATCAGAACAGACAATACCACTACAATGTGGTACATCAATAAGCAAGGGGGCACTCGGTCTACGGCCTTGTGCACCGAAGCAATGAAGTTGTGGTCTCTGGCTTATTCTCTGAACACCTCCCTTACAGCAGTTCACCTCCCAGGAAAAGACAATGTCCTAGCGGATGCTCTCAGCAGGATTTCCCAGGGCCATCACGAATGGGCACTGGACCCCCTGGTACTGGAGGTAGTATTTGCCAGATGGGGCACCCCGCAAATAGATCTCTTTGCAGCCCCAGACAATCACCAACTTCCCCTTTTTGGCTGCAGGCCCCCAGTGTTGGGCTCAGTCCCTCTGGATGCCTTCCTCCTCAGTTGGGAAGGGAAGTTCCTCTATGCTTTTCCCCCCTTCCCCCTTCTTTTCAAGGTGCTAGTCAAAATCAGATCTCAATCCTGCAAGATGATTCTGATTGTTCTGGATTAGGCCAGGCAGCCCTGGTACCCACTCCTCATGTCCTTAGCAGTCCATCTTCCCCTGTGTCTTCCCAGGAATCACAACCTGTTAACTTGTGCCCAGGGAAGAGTTTGGTATCCGAACTTCAAATCTTTCAATCTCAAGGCTTGGCTCTTGAAGAGTTAGAGTTTGCTGACCTAACCTTTCCCAAGGTGTATTGGATATATTGAAGGCCTCTAGGAAGCCTTCCACCAGGGCTACTTATAATTCAAAATGGAAGAGATTTTCCATTTGGTGTGCTGGTAAACATATTTCCCCAGAATCTGCTGGCGTGCCCACGATCCTGGATTATTTGGTGCATTTGAATTCCTTGGGGCTGAGACCAGCTACCCTAACCCTAAAAGTGCATTTAGCAGCTGTGTCTGTCTTCTTATCAGCAGGTAAGCCGTCTTCTTTTTCAGCTCACCCTGTGTTCTCCAGGTTTTTTAAAGGGTTGCTTCACACCAACCCTCTGTTCAGGGCCCCTGCCCCTGCTTGGGATCTTAATATTTGTATTGCCCAGCTTATGCAACCCCCTTTTGAGCCATTGTCTTCAGCAGAGCTTAAGTACTTGACTTGGGAAACTGTGTTTCTGGTAGCCATCACCTCTGCCAGGCGTATAAGTGAGCTACAAGCTTTGTCAGCGGAGCCTGATTTTATCTCCTTTCATAGAGATAAGGTGGTCCTCAGGACTAACAGGAAGTTTTTGCCTAAGGTGGTTTCGGACTTCCACCTTAATCAATCCATGTCTCTTCCTGTGTACTTCACTGACCATTCCTCCTCTGGTGAGAGAAGATTACACAGTTTAGATGTCAAAAGAGCGCTTAGCTACTATATAGAACGTACCAAGGGTCATAGGTTTGAATCCCTCCAATTGTTCCTCACTTATGGTGAGGTTGGTAAAGGAAACCTGCCACTAAAGATCCATTGCCAGGTGGATTGTCTCTTGTATCCAATTCTGCTATGAAAAACTGGGTAAGGTTCCTCCTCAGGCCTGAGGGCTCACTCTACCAGGGTACAGCGTCTCTGGCTGCTGCCAGGGACATTCCTATCCTAGAGATATGTCAAGCAGCTACCTGGAAAACAGTTCACACTTTTACTAAGCATTACTCCTGGATATCCAGGCTAGGAGTGATGCTCGATTTGGCACAGCTGTGCTTCAGAGCCTATTTCCCAAGTAGGTTCTGTCCCTCCTCCATGGAGGTACTGCTGTGTAGTCTGCATATGTCATAATATAGCAAGACTTCAGGTTGTTTGAAGAAAAAATTACTCACCTTAGTAATGTTGTTTCTTCTAATGGAGTCTTGCTATATTATGACCTCCCCCCCAGCCTGCCCCTCTCAGAACCTCTATTTTTGGGATGTGGGTGGGCAGTGCAGTGTTGGCACTTCATAAATACCCACTTTATTTTCACCCTGTCTTAGGGTGCTTAGGTGTTATACTTGTTTTTCTTTCTTGAATCCCCTGACTTGAGTCTTTGTTTTGGGATCAAGAATAAAAAATGTGTTTTTGTAGTTAGTAGCCAGTGGGCTAGTGTAGGTTTACGGCTTCCACACAGAACCTTAGTGAGTTTTTGCCCGTAAAGATCTGACAGTTTAAGTTTGAGCTTCAACAGACAGAGTGTTCAACGTGTCACAATAAGATTCCATGCCCTGCATGGAAAGTTAACTCTTTCACTTCTGGAGCAGTTCTAACCTGGGGTTATACTGCATATGTCATAATATAGCAAGACTCCATTAGAAGAAACAACATTACTAAGGTGAGTAATTTTTTCTTATTGGAAACATCTACAGGAACACCTTGTAAACAGGGCATTTTTTGCCCCAATGGTGTAATTGTTAAATCAATATGAGCTTGTATAAATAAAATGTTTTACTACTACTACTGATATTACTATTACTACTCTCCCTCCTTTCCCTCCCTCTAACATCAAGTAAAATGTTTCCTGTCTCCCCCCTTGCTCCTGCATAACCTCTTCCTGAACCCTTCCAAACATGAAATTATGTACTGATTCACCATCCCATCAACTGGGTTCCACAACACTTCTATTTTTAACCTAGATACAATCTTGTGTTGATTTCTGCATACTACGTATTTATTGGATAGCCTGCTGTAATTTTGACATTACTGTCTGCACTGCTTTTGGATTATGCACTTTATGTCATTGTATGTAGTTATCATGAATCAGCCTGGTTTGTTTTAATGTGTAACTGTGATCTCCCCATCCCTCTCCCCTAGGTCATACTTGAAAAAGAGCTTTGGTTCAGTGTGCCTTTCCCAGTCACCAATTTTCAAATACATACATAAATATATACATACATACATACATACATAAATACATACATACATATATACAAACATACATACATAAATACATACATACATTTACAAACATACATAAATACATACATACATACATAAATACATAGATACATGCATAAAGAAATCTGCCCTACAGTCCTGTCTCCATTAAGGAACAGAGCTCAATGAAATCTAGAGTCAAGCAAGTATAGAATGTGGTTCAATCTGTCAATGTTAGAGTGCTGGGTCTGGTGGGGGGGGGGGGACTAGTGTGAATTACCAATATAGTTTGTCACCAGTTGGATTAAGGATATTGTTAGGATTTATGTAGAGCACCAGTGCATCAAAGCTTATTGGTTCACCCCCAGGAGAGCCGTGGCATTGGCAGAGGACCCTCAGACATTGGTTATCATAACTTCATCTGTGGCTGTGAGTGTCCAAATACTGTGCACAATGAGGGAGAAATGGCAGTTATACAGTATATGAGGATTCCCAAGTTTCACCATTTCCAGACCTATCATATGCGATGAGGTAAAAACAAAAATGCTTTAATGCCATCAAGCGCAAGCTGAAAGAACTTGAAATTTCACATAACAAGATGTTCTTGGCATGGTTCCACATGGTGGTGGGTAAAAAAGACTACATTTATTCTGTGCTGCAAGATGCTGAAAAACTGTTGTCAAAGCTTGAAGTTGGTAGAGTACAGTACAACGGAGATGGCTCATCATTGGATGAAGAGGAAAGATGAAGAGTCAAAGAGTGGTTTGTTTATTGCAGACTGGGGTTAGTGGTTCAGGAAACTTTGTGATCTGTACATTTTTTGACTTGCTTTACACGCTGGACCCTGTTCTTGTCTTTTTTTTTTCCAATTACATTTTATCAAGTTTCATAATACTACATAACTCATAAATCACATCATATCATTAGTATCAGCTTAACTAAGCAGTTAAATGTACCAGAAATACAATACATTAAGAAGAAGGAAAAAACCAAAATGTAGGATCTTCCATGAATAACAATAATGCTTATAAAAGTCAATAATAAAATATACCTAAATAATACATATAATTCAATTGTTATTTAAAAGAATAAGAGTTAAAGAACTAGTGTATTGCCTAAAGCTAATATTAGTTTATAATAACTGGGGAGTGCTTTCTCCCATAGGGAAAGCCAGTTATAATTCATTGTTATAACCCATGGGTTATAATGGCAAATACGCGCCAGGTTTCCCTCGCTCCACACATGTGCCTGCCTCTGCTGTCCCCTCTCACAGTGCCAGACACTTGGCATCAGCGGTAAATGGATTAAAAGAAATGAAACCTTGCCTCACATCATTTCACTTTTCCTCCTAGTGGGTAACAAGTAATCCTCGCTTAAATTTAAAAAAATAAATAAACAAACAAAACTGTTTCAGCAGCTGCAGTTCTCAACAGCTGACAGGGCTTCATCCCGAGTCCTAACTGGACCACGGCTGTTTTATTTTGTATAACTGCTATGGCGAGAAAATGCTCCCCAGCAATTATATAAAATAAAACATGGGGTGGTGTGTTTAATGAGATTTTGCACACACCCCTTGGTGTTGAATGCTTAAATAAACCCCTTGAGCTTCGCTCTCAGTGTTTATGTAGCATTCAACACCTTGGGGTGTGTAAAATCTCATTAAACACACCACCCCATGCATTATTCTATATTTAATAGCAGTCAATCATTACCTTACATATCTGAGATACTTTTTCTTTTCCCTTTGGGTAATTAGAAGATTATTTACCTGATATTAGTGGGTGTGATGGGTGGAACAGCACTCAACCAGGCTGCTGACATATCTAGTTCTGTCCCGGTCCCCCCTCCCACCTACATCCTCAGTACTCACTGACTGTGACAGCACAGATGAGAGACCTGGCAGCTAGAGAGGCTTTTCCTAAGCATCTGTGAGGTTACAGTCAGTGAGGTCACAGTACTGATGATGTAATGGGGGTGAACAGAGACAGATACGCCAGTTGCCAGACTGAGAGCTGTTCCACACATCTAGCACAATATTATACTTTTCCTAGCTGTTTTGGTTCTACTAGCTCTTTAAACTACTATTTCATTTACCCTATTCTTACAGTGGGAAGACAGAAAGGACTAGAAGAAGGAAGGAACTCCAGAAACTGAAAGAAAAAAGGAAACAAAGCTAGACAAAAGAACTTTCATAAAACATGTTCATAAAACATTATTACCTGTTTCTTAACTTGCATGGCTAAAATAAACTACGAACAAGGTTTATTTAGAGTCAGGCTAAGAATACTATGGTTATAACAATCTTTAAACTGTAGTGTATCATAACTACAGTACACAGTTGATGTACCTAAGGTGAAAAAGCAATATATAGTGTTACGTTTGGCTATGAAATTTTATTTCTATCCTTCAATCAAGTATACCAAGTCTTTCCAATTTCAAGATTTCTAGACATTCCCTCTTCAGCTCCTCTATTTTAGATATATTCTCTGTCCAACTTTTCAGTATAGTGTTTTTAACTGAAGCTGCAATAAAGGATATGGCATGTTTTTGTTCTTTAGTCCAATTTTATTTTTTTTTTGTCTTTGAATACCCTAGTAGGCATGTTTCCAGATTTATGTTACCTTGTAACCAGAGGATGGAACCTAGAACATTTATTAAGACTTTCCTGGATACTATTTCTAAATAGGTTGCGATACTTATTAATTGTTTTATGAATTGTTTAGAATATTTTGATCCCTCAGTAGTCCATACTGTCCTTCTCCCAGATAATTCCAAGCTCTGAAATATCATCTTTTATGTAGTGCTGATTAAGTGGAAGAAAGAAAGACTTTTCTTTATGGAATTTATAACCAAAATTTAGCTAAATTCTCCTGTGATCTCTAACATCTGGGTGATAGAATTCTTAGGGTCAGTAAGTATAACTAAAATGTCACCTGCATATACTGACAGGAGATATTCCTTGTCCCTCAAATTTGTATACCTTTAATTTCCTTTTCTATGTATATTCTTCAGACTAAGGGATCTAGAGATAGATTGAATAGAATTAATAAAAGGGGGCTGTCCTGTCTGGTACCTCTTTTTAATTAGAAACTGGCTGAAGTAACACCATTAGTAATTACTGTAGCTGTAGGACTTGTATAGACCAGTTTAACCCAGTTAATGTAACAATCAGGGAAGCCATATAGTTCTAGTACCTTAAAAAGGTGAGGTCACAATATGCAGACAAATGCCTTCTTTGCACGTAGTGCAAAAAGGCTGATGGTTTTCTGGACTTATCTGCAACCTCCATTAAATGAAGGAGTTTTCTGGTACAGTATTATCAGTCGCTGATCTATTTTTAATAAAACCTGTTCGTCTATTGTAAGTCACATGAGTAATAACCTTCTCTAACTTGTCAACAAAAATGTTAGCTAGTATCTTTACATCTGTGTTGATCAGGGAAATTGTCCTGTAATTTTTACATTGGATCTTTGCCAATAAGAGGGATGAGACCCTGTGTCATATTTACTGATAATGTACCTTTATATAAAGCTTTCCTGCAGACGTTAGTCAGGATTGGAGAGACAACATCTTTATTTTATTTTATTTATTGATATCTTGGAGAACACCTGGGAGCGGATGCTCATTTGTAGGTTCCACATCAGTTACAAGAAAATAATTGAACAGGTACATAGCATTACATTACAAGGCATTACATTACAAGCAGGTACAAAATTGCACTGATACAAAACAATATATTACAAGCTAGGTAGACAATAAATTGGTGTGAATTACAAGGTTGGGATAGCATTTAGCTTAAGGTATAATATTTAGACACTGCTACAGCATTGGTGAGAAGGCACCTGCATCGGAGAGTTAGGCATACTTGTGGGGGGGGGACAGAGTGGAGAACAGGCACAGCTGCAGCATAGTGAAGTGTATGCCTGTGTAAGGGGTTAAGAACAGGCTTGAGTAAGGTTGGAGACAATGGGGCTAGGAGACCATTAGATGGGGGGCATGATGGCTGGTACAGAGAGGGGAAGGTGCCCAGTGGGAGGGAGGGAAGGGAGGGGTAGACAGGGGAGTGGAACAACGAAATGCTGTGAAGGTAGGTGCTCCTAGGATTAGGTGGAACAGTAAGTGCTGCTGCTTTATGGTGGTCCAAATGTAGGAAAGTTGTTTTGATCATCATGAATGGCCAACGCAGTCACAGTTGTCTTCTGCTACAAGGTGCTGCCTGAGCTTACACTTGAAAGCACCAATGGTTATGGTATCAGAGATGGTTGAAGAAAGGGCGTTGGTCCAGTGTGGTGCATGGTAGTACAATGCATGTTGACCCTGTGCAGTGTAGCATCTAGGTTCACTGAAAATTTGACTGTAGGTGCTTCTAGTCAACCTGGTACTTACATGGTGCGTGAGCAGATTCTGAACTCCTGGTGGCATCAAAATTTTGTGATTTGTTTTGGGCAGTAGACAGGTATGATACTTAACTCTGCTCTTCAGCTGGAGCCACCCTGCTCATGAATAGAGCTCACAGGTTTGTGTAAGCTTTGTAGCATCTGTGAGGAGTCAGCAGGCCTTATTAAGGGCCAGGGAGATGTGATGGAGCGCTGAGTCTGGTGCAGAACCATAAACAGCCAGGCCATAGTCAATGAGGGTAACAATTGAGCTAGTGATGGCCATATTAAGTGTTTCATATGTAAGGCTGTGCTTGTGGTGGTGGAGTATCCCAATTCTGGAATTGATGGTCTTGGCTGTGTTGTCTATATGCTGTGCATAGGACAGTGTGGAGTCAAGTGTGACACCCAGGTACTTAAAGTGCTGCACGAGGTCCAGCACATCACCACTGTTGTTCAGGATGGATAGTGGGAAGGTCTTGTGTTTGCTGTGGGTGCTGGAGTAGATCGTAGTCTTAGTTTTCTTGTAGTTAACATCAACTAGCCAATTATAAAAATTTGAAGAATATCTGTACAGACCTAGGGCTTTGTTTTAAGTTTCTGTATTGCACATGCGATCTCTACCTTTTCCATATCTTTGTCTAACAATGGTTTTAAATCCAGTGTAATATTAGGAAGATTTTACCCTGACAGAAAGTGGTTTTATTAGGTAGCTGTCCTGAAGCATCATATAATTCTTTGTAGAAATTTAAAGAATTCCTCATCGATT
This sequence comes from Neoceratodus forsteri, assembly GCA_016271365.2. Classification (NCBI taxonomy): domain Eukaryota; kingdom Metazoa; phylum Chordata; order Ceratodontiformes; family Ceratodontidae; genus Neoceratodus; species Neoceratodus forsteri. Next base: position 559,779,003 of record CM028129.1, on the reverse strand, counting down.
TTCTTATGCCCAGTAGTTAGACAGTTGTTATGTGTATTTCTGATGCTACATTTTCTTATGGCATTACTATTCTATTTTAACTATATAGCTAATATTTTAGACACCTTAGGGTCAAAGCTGATATAATTTAGCTTTGATTTCCTTATTGCGAACTCCACTTCACCCTTATTTGTTTGTAGTATTCTGTTTTAAGTTTGGAACAGAGGGCCCAATTATCTTAGAAAGTATCTACCAAAAGGCTGTCCTCTACCTCTTTAATTTTGCTTAATATTTCTTCTGTCTTTACTTTTTTCCTTTTGATTGCAGAAGAAGCACTGATTAAAAATTCCCTAAACCAGCATTTTAAACAGTCCCAGTTGTTAGCCCATGAGATTTCAGTAGGACTGTTTAGTTGCAAGAAGTCTAGAATTCTAGAAATATCTTCAAGTAAAAAATTGTTCAGTTTCCACCTCTCCTCTCTGGTCGGGTATTCTCAGTGAATGAGACCAAGACAGGGGAGTGATCAAGAGATTACTTGTTCTTTCATTTCTTGTCTTTTTTTTACTTTATGTTTATTATTTTCATTTATGATTACAGGCAAGAATCATATCATATCTGAGACATACCATTTTACATTCTGTTACCAACTGGAGAGAATTCTCCTAAATAAAAGGAAGAAAAAATGCATCCCAGATACTTTGATACCTCATTGAGAGGTTAATCTAATATTAACATCTTTAAGTTTGTAAACAAAACTATTAGCTAAGTTGTTAGCCCATGGGCAGTATGACTTATTCTTAAAACTTAAAGTCCAAAAATGAAGGACTGTCCAGTATTTCATGCCCCTGCTGAAGCCTGTGGTGTCATACTATATGCCTAAAGTCCATTTTACGCAATGTATTTCAGCAGCAAAATTTGGACAAAGATAAAACAAAGATTATAAACGAGCTTACTGTTTAATTTGTACTTTGAATTCTGTATGTATCCTCCCATCTCCTACACCCCCCAGGATGCATCTGGAATTGAGAGGTAGTCTGCTCAACATGCCTTCCTGGTAAAACTTTTAAATAAATAAATAAATTTAGAGGAGATATAATCCCTCTTAAATATCACCAAGTGAGCTCAAGTAAACAAACTGTTGCCTTTACCCCCTCTCTCCTACAAATATTATTGACCAAATTTTACTGAAGAGTGACCATATAGATTACTGAGAAAGAAACAGGAGCAATTTTCAGAAACCAAGCGTTTTATACTTAAGTCCGATGGGCTCTTTTTCAGCCTGCACCTAAGTCCTCAGGATTGCTTGTTTCCTCATCTTGATCATCGGCATCCTTCTGAGGTGTAGAAACAAATCAAGTGGACCACTCTGCCTCTTCAGTTGAATTCGAGAATGCCCAAACTTTCCCTTGGTGCACAATTCTCAATCTGGCTGGAAAGATGACGGCATGAGGTATCGCTGATGCAGTAAGTTGTTTTCTAGTGCCATTAAATCTCTTGCGATGCATTCTTGTGGTGTAGCTGATATCAGGAAAAAGGTACACCACATGATCATCTTGGGTCAGCATACCTGCTTGCCAGGCCAACTGTAGAATTTTGTCCCTGGTACCAACACCATCTGTAACCAGAAGGAGCATTTGAGGATCTTCAGAATCTTCACGATACCCCCTCGGGGTTATCCGATGTACTTTTTGGAGGCAGAAGAGTGACTGCTGACCTTCTGGCAATAATTTCTCCCCTAGCCATTCCTGGATGAACATTAGAGGATGATCCCCCTTGATCCCCTCGGGCAGACCTATGATCTGAATATGGGCTGCATGGGCCTGGTTTTCCAGAGATTCCAGTCATGCTCTGAGGTGGTTATTTTCTTTTAGCACTGTAGCAGTGGCCACCAAAATAGATTCAGTCTGTCGCTTTACATTGGAGACTTCAGTTTGAAGAGCTTTCATTGACTTCTCCACTACATTTACCCTAGTGGCAAAAGAGTCCAACTTCGAGTTTATGTCAGACACTGCTGAAATAAGCCTCTGCACCTTGAGGCCTAGCGAAGACATTGTTTCTTCTAGCTCTTGTGTAGAGGCAGTCTATGCTTCTACACTGGTCCTCTTGGAGAGAGAAGTTCCCAGTGATTTACCACCTAAGCCACCACCCTTGTCTTTGTGAGGGTTATCCATAGGTGATCTCCAAAATCTCCTCTATCAAATAGTATTGGAATTAGTACAGTTTTTAAACTCTAAAGGATTGTTTATAAGTATATTAAATTGTTTTAATACAGAGCTCCTGAAATTGCCGCCCCACAACTCGGGCTCCACAGCACCCCCCCCCCCCATTCTTTTATTTCTGATAGTATTACTCTATTTACCATTGCTTTTAGGATGTATATCTGATCTAATTTTGTCTTTTCCTTATAGGGACTCCTGTCATTGTACTCCCAGTCAATTCTGAATATCCATTCAGAGACATATACTCCTAGAGGGTGCTGATACTTTCTGTGTTTACTTGGAACATCTCAATTTCTTATTTAACTTCATTAAGCACCTACTTTATATCATATGTCTATCCTACATTAATGAAAACATATCCTACTATATCATTGCTTCATACACTGAATGTAGTGCTTTTATCTGTATCTATGGACTTACCTTATAACTAAAAATAAAATAAATGATTTGCATAAAATCAAATAAACAAAAAGTAAAAAACAAAAACTGGCTGGGTAGTGGCATTATTACAGATCAAGGGAGTACTCCATACCAATCAGATTGCTCTGTTCCCCTGTGAACTGGGTACTTTTATTCTGTGAAGAATGACTATCATGGAGTTGCTCAGGAAATGGTTCCCAGTTCTTACACCTTAAGAATGTGTGAGCAAGACTGCCATCGGGAGAATCATTATTAAACACTATGTAAAGTGTGTGTTGAGATAGGTGAGTTGAAAGGGGAATCTACGGTTACATGCTCTGAGAGGATGCTTGCAATATGCCCACTCACCCATGATATACCTCATCCAAGGACTTTCATATTCCGCACTTTGGCCCTCTGGCATACTTGTATATGCACCAACCTTGGTAAACGGAGGCATTAAAAATTATGCAAATTCCAGTAAGAACTGAGTTCAAGAGGGATTCAAGCAGAGACACATCATATGGAGGAAGCATCCTGCCCAGTCTCTTGAGGTAGTGTGCAATGGAGTGATGAAAGATACTTGTCCCAAGAGGAGCCACTGCTGGCCAGTCTATACAGCAGCACTGGTAGCAATTGCAAAGGCATATTTACTGTCTCAACCCTCCCAGCCAGAGGGGATGATGTTTGTAGGCAACAGTCAGCTGATAAGAGGAGGGAAAGGGGGAGGAATGAAAACAGTCCCTTTTTTATTACAGTTTATTTTCTGGCAACCAATAGCACCCTTCTATTGTGCTCTTCCAGCCCCATCATCCAACTTCTCCAGGACTTACCATGACTGCACAGAGCCCCCATGTTTTCTCCCCATGGTAGAGTTAGCAGGGGAAAACAAACTCCATTGGAGTCAGAATTCATTGCAGAGGTCATAGCCTGTCAAGGTGTGGAATACGTGCAGGGAGGAGAGGCACTGCTCAGTTAAAAGACTTGCAGTACATTGTGTGTCTATTGCTTCAGCTTTAAGAAGGGGCAGCAGTTTCAAGGACCTGGAAGCACGTTCTACACTTGTGTGTTTTCTAATGTTGTGCGGCCTGTGAGAAGAGGGCGTCACTGTATTGTGAACATATTTTGCCGTGCTCTAGATGCAGGCATTAATGCATGACATGAAGTACACAAGTGTGCACATCACAGAACCCCGTAGCCCCTCTCCCATTGCCATGCCTGTGTTACCCACACCACCTGTGGGCCCACAGGCAATGCCAGCACAGCAGAGAGTGGATTAGCATCCACCCTAAGGACATGAGTGTCCTATGGGATATTCACACCATTCTCCCCTTACTGGCCCAGTGCTTCCTTAGTCTCAGAAGGACAGCAAGGACAGCAGGACCAGCAAACAGCTGGTCATAGCTTTCAAAAGCTCCAAGTCACTTGCTGGCAACTGAATCTCCCACGGCTGCAGTTCAGCTCTGAACACATCTGCAGGAGAGTTTGAGAAGCCACTGGAGCAGCTCTGACTTACAAATGTTAAGGCTACTGGATGGCAGGATCAACCAGATATGACAGGTAAATTACTGCAGTGAGTACAAAAACTTTATTTCAACACACAAAGTGTACCTCGGGGTCAGCCCCACAACTCAGGATGGGACCTTGAGTCATGACTGTTCCTCTTTAACTACTCCACATCATGAAGTACATCCCTTATTTATGCAACCTGTTCTGCGGCCAAGAGCAGCATCTTGAAACCAGGACCCTCCTAAACTTGTACTCAGACAAGGCAACAAATCACAAGTTGGCATAAAATAGGCATCACCCCTTGCACTGGGGCAAATATCTGGCTCGTTATCTAGAGATCGGGGGTTAGGGTGCAAAACAAACATTTATATTCACTCCGAGTTCTGGGAGAGAGGTGCTAGGGCTACGCTAGGTCTATGTTCTGAGGGGGCCCATAAACAATTTCACACAGGAAAGCATAAATCAAATGTCCATTAATGGAAATGGGATTGTACAGTATGGTTTTATTCTGACACAAGATGGAACAAACACAGAATGGGCTGGTCCCCCAGGCTGGAACTGATTTTCTCAGGACAACAACACACTTTTTTCTTCCAGTAACAACACTTGTCTTGGGTTTTTTGTACATTCCTTTCCACAAAGCAATTATTGAACTGTCCATCCCTCTGTATCAGAGACCTCTGGACCTTTATCTCCCAAAAGTGTATACATTGTGGGAGGGTCCACATACTTAAAAACAACATTTCACAGTCTTTCATCTTGATGCGATGGACTTAGTTAACATGCCAAGGGTAGCCTGGTGCCCTTCCATGAACCAGTTAGCCCTGACTGAAGTTTCAGATGGGGGGGTTGCCCACCCTGGCCCCAACCAGTCTCTGCCATTCCTTTGGGGTTACAGAAATTAAGCCTTCAATTCTCTCGAATTGCTAAAAGACTCTCAACTTTAACCTTCACATTCGGCACATTTTTGTGGTGATACAGGGGTCCTAACAGGTGTATTCTAGCCTTATCTCTGGGCACATACACCTCAGACAACTCCTCAAAGAGGAACTGTCATCAACAGGGTTTCTTAATGTCTGAAAGACCATAAACAGCTAATTTGAGTGGGTCATTGTGTTTATCTGTGAGTCTTTGCAGTCCAGAGTAATTCACATGTAAATCAGCCTGTAATTAAGGGCTGGGAGCAGCATATGTTTTAGGCTCCTGACAGGAAATGATGCCACTGAGAATCTTGGCCCTCCATTGACTGTAGGTTAAATAGGAAATTATCTGTTTTATTTTTATTAAGTGTATTTTAAGGTGTTATTACAGCACTTTCTATATTTATACTACTTGTTTTGTATGTGCACTGAAACTAGTGAGTTATCACCTTTACATTTCAAACTGTTAGTAAAAATAATCCATCTTTAGGGTTGCTTTAACCTAGGCTATACTGCCAGCTGATCATCAAAAACTACACATCTCAAGGCTGGCTCTGTGGTGCCAATAGGTAATATAGAGCTTGACAGCAGATAAGGACCACCTGGCCCACCTAGTCTGCTCATTTCCCTACCTTCTTTAACACCAGATCCTACATGATCTGCAGCTTTCCCTCTCTTTCCTACCACTAGGGTTGCCTTCTGTCTATCCCATGCACTCTTGAATTCACCTATTGTTTTAGCCTTAACGACCTCCGCAGGAAGACTGTTCCATGCATCCACCATGCTATCTGTGAAAAAACACATCTTCACATTATCCCTGAGTCCCCCCCAGTCTCATATCGTGACCTCTTGTTCTTGCATGACTCTTTTTCTGAAAGATGCTGCCTTCTGAACCTTTTCATGTACTTAAATGTCTCTATCACATCCCCTCTCTTCTCCTTTCCACCAGGGAAAAGGGAATACATATTGAAGTCTTTCAGTCTTTCCTCATATGTTTTCTGGTGTATTACTTTCACCATTTTTCTTGCCATTCTCTGGACTGCCTCCATTCTGTCAATGTTCTTCCAGAGATATGGGCTCCAGAACTGAACACAGTATTCCAGATGTGGCCTGACCAATTGTCTGCACAGTGGCATCACCACTTCCTGTTTTCTACTGGTGATGCCTCTCCCTATGCACCCCAGCATCCCTCCATCCCTGCCACTGCCTTCTCACATTGCTTGGCTACTTTCATGTCATTTGTTATGATTACCCCCAGGTACCTTTCCATTTTTGTTGTCGTTAGTATCTCTGTCCCCCCCCCCAAAACTGTATATTCCTCTTCAGGATTCCTGTTCCCCAAGTGCATAACTTTACACTTCATTCCATTGAATTTAAGCTGCCACACTTTTGATCACTCTTCCAACTTGCCTAGGTCTCTTCTCATTCTTTAAATCCCATCTGGGGTGTCCACTCTATTGTAGATCTTGGTATCGTCTGCAAAGAGGCTTCCCTTCCCTTCCAGCCCTTCTGCAATGGCACTAATGAAGGCATTGAAGAGGACCAGCCCCAACACTGAGCCCTGTGGCACCCCGTTGGTCACCCCCCTCTCCTGGGATTGAACTCTGTTCACCACCAACCTCTGTGTCCTGTTGCTCAGCCAATTTCTGACCCAGTTTACCACCTTAGAACCCACTCCCAGACTTCCTAACTTGTTTACTAGACTCCTGTGTGGGATGGTGTCAAATAACCTGCTAAATTCTAGGTAGGCCATGTCCACCACCCCTCCCTGATCCACCACCCTGGTTAGCCAGCCAAAGAAATCTATCAGATTTGTTTAACAGGATCTACCTGCTGTGAATCCATGTTGCCTCAGGTCTTGTGCCCTGCTGGCCTCAAGATATGCCACAATCCTTTTCTTTAGCATGGATTCCATTCTTTTCCCCACCACTGAGGTCAAACTAACCAGCCTGTAATTCCTAGCCTCCACCTTACTCCCAGTTTTGTGTAGTGGTACCACATTTGCCCTCCTCCAGTCCTTTGGCACCACCACCTCCCCTTCCAGTGATTCGTTGAATAGGGCTGTTAGTAGTGCTCCTATAACCTCCCTGAGTTCCTTCTGTATTCTGGGATGCATCCCAGCCAGACCCATTGCCTTGTCCACTTTTAGTTTTGAGAGTCCCACCTCTCTTTCATGTGTGTTTCTTACGCCTAATTTTGGCCCCTCCCCTTCTCCTTCTTTTGTAAATACTGAGCAGAAGTATTCATTTAGAATTTATTTTTTTTCTAGGTCTCCCACTGCACACTCCTCCCTCCCATTTAACCTTACAATCCCTCCATTGGCCTTTTTCCTTTCCCTGATGTACCCGAAAAAGGTTTTGTCTCCTTCATTTACTGCTTGTGCTATTCTTTCTTCGGTTTGCACTTTCACACACCTGATTGTTTTCAGCACCTCCTTCTGTTTTGCCTGAGACAGTTTCCTGTCCCCCTCCCTTTGTGTTACCTTGTACTTTCTGAATGCTTGTTTTTTTCCTAACCTGCCCTGCCACTTCATTTGAAAACCATAGTTTTTTTTTCTTTCTTTTTGCTTTGTTTACTTTCTTTACACAGATGGTTGTAGTCTCTGCTATGGCTTCTTTAAGTTTCATAGAAACATAGAAACATAGATTTTGATGGCAGATAAGGACTGCTAGGCCCATCTAGTCTGTCCATTTCCCTACCTACAGGATAGGCTGCAGATCCTAGTTAACCAACAGCCTATATCTTCCTGCCCCCACAAGAATTGCCTTATGTCTGTCCCATGCATTCTTGAATTCTCCCACAGTTTTAGACCCCACAACTTCCTCAGAAAGGCTGTTCCATGCATCCACTACCTCTCTGTGAAATAATACTTCCTCACATTGCCCCTGAACCGCCCTCCTTCTATCTTTAAATTGTGTCCCTTGTTCTTGCAAGTCTCTTTTCTGAAAGATGCTACCCTCTTGGACTTTGTTGATTCCTTGAGGTGCTTGAAAGTTTCTATCATGTCCCCCTCTCTTCTTTCCTCAAGGGTATACATATTAAGCTCCTTTAGTCTCTCCTCATACGGCTCTCTTGCAGACCCTGCACCATTTTAGTTGCCCTCCTCTGGACTGCCTCTATCCTGTCCATGTCCTTGCGGAGATGGGGTCTCCAGAACTGGACACAGTATTCCAGATGGGGTCTCACCAACTGTCTGTACAGAGGATAACAACTTCCTGTTTTCTGCTGCTGATGCCTCTCCCTATACATCTGAGTATACCCCCGGCCCTCCCTACTGCCTTCTCACATTGCTTGCTAACCTAAAGGTCATCTGATATGTAATTACCCCAGGTCCCTTTCCTGTTTTGTTGTTGTTACTACCTCCCCACCCATTGTGTATTCTTCCCCTGGGTTCTTGTTTCCCAGGTGCATTATTTGCACTTTTGCATTGAATCCTAGCTGCCATATTCTGACCATTCCTCCAACCTTGCCAAGTCCCTTTTTATCCTTTCCACGCCTCCTTGTGTATCAACCCTGTTGCAGATCTTTGTGTCATCTGCAAAAAGGCATACTTTTCCTTCCAGTCCCTCTGCAACGCCACTGATGAAGACATTAAAAAGGACTGGACCCAATACTGAACCCTGTGGTACCCCATTAGTAACCGCCCTTTCTTCAGAGTGGACTCCATTTACAATTACCTTCTGTGTCCTGTTGTCCAGCCAATGTTTTCAGGCTACCACCCTGGGACCTACTCCCAGGCTGGTTAATTTGACTAATAATCTTTTGTGTGGACTGTGTCAAATGCCTTGCTAAAGTCTAGGTAGGCCATGTCACAGCCCCTCCTGGTCTACTACTTTGGTCACCCAGTCAAAGAAATCTATTAGATTCGTCTGACATGACCTTCCGCTGTGAACCCATGCTGCTTTGGATCCTGTGCTCCACTGACCTCTAGGTACTCAACTATTCTTTCCTTCAGAGTGACTCCATCACTTTCCCTACACAGAGGTCAGACTGACAGGTCTGTAGTTTTCTGCCTCTGTCTTGGTCCCACTTTTGTGAAGGGGAATCACATCCGCCTTCCTCCAGTCCTCGGGTACCACACCATCCTCCCATGATTTATTAAAAAGAGTAGCCAGTGGTTTCACTAGTTCCTTCCTTAATTCTTTTAGAATTCTGGGGTGAATTCCATCAGGACCCGTTGCTTTGTCCACCTTCAGTTTTAGGAGTTCTTGCAGAACCCTTTCTTCTGTGAAAGGACTGGGATTGACCCCTATCAAGAGTGCTTCTGTTAATTTGATTAGGCACTTCCCCCTCCTCTTTTGTGAATACTGAGCAGAAATATTCGCTCAGTATTCCTGCTTTTCACTGTCCCCCTCTGCCCACCCACCATTCATTCTATTCAGCCTCACTATCCCTCCCTTTGTCTTTCTACGCTCGCTGATGTACCTATAAAAGGTTTTATCCCCCTTCTTAACTGAGGTGGCTATCTTTTCCTCAGTTTGGGCCTTTGTTATTCTGACTTCCTCCTGCTTCTTTCTGCCTTAACTGGTACAGCTCTCTGTCCTGCTCCTTCTGTGTTTCCTTATACTTCGGAATGCTATCTTTTTCTTCCCTGACTTTCACAGCCACCTCTCTTGAGAACCATAGTGGCTTTTCTTTCATTTGATTTGTTTATTTGCTTCACACAAGGCTTGTTGCCTCTGTGATGGTAGTTTGATAATTCCCCATTGTTGCTCCACCCTCCTTCAAGCCTGTTTGCTAGTGCTTTTCTGAGGCACTGTCCCATCTTGCCAAAGTCAGCCCTCCTAAAGTCCAGTACCCTCACTTTTGTATGGCTTAACTCTGTAGCTGAGTTTAACGTGAACCACACTGTTCGATGGTCACTTGTCCCAGATGGCAACCCACTTCTAGATCTGAGATCCTCTCCTGCCCCGTTTGAGTGCGAGGTCTAAGATTGCCCCTCACAAGTGGGTTCGAAACTAGCTGTCTAATGCCTGCCACCCTAGGGCATCAAGAATGGCCCTGCTCTTGAATGTGGCTGCAGCAATTGTGCTCCAGTTAACATATGGCATATTCAGGTCTCCCATCAACAGTATCTCCCCTTTCTCTGCCATTCTAAGAATGCCTTCCATCATATCCTTGTCCATTCCTTCCCCCTGACATGGGAGTCTGTACACAACCCCTGTGCGGATTGTGGTGCCCTTTCCAGTCTCCAAGGTGACCCACAGTGCCTCCTGTCCTCCCTGTTTACTCTTTTGTTCAGTTGCTTTTATCCTTCCTTTACATGAGAGCTACTCCTCCTCCTCTTCTCCCTGCCTGTCTCTCCTGTAGGTTATGTACCCTGGTATGTTAACATCCCAGTCATGGTTCTCTGTGTACCATGTTTCTGTGACTGCTACAATATCCAGGCATCCCTCTTCCATTAAGGCCACCAGCTCAGGGAGTTTGTTGCCCAGACTACGGGCATTGGTACTCATACCCTCCATTTCCTGATGGCCTTACCCCTTTGCCCCATCCCTGTCCTTCTTGCCTTTGTCACTTTCTCCATTTATCCCGCCTTCTCCTATCGACACCTCCATGTTGGTGTTTGCCACACTTACTACCATGATTGTTTGGGGGCTAGGATTTTCCTGCTCCTTTCCAGTGCCTCCCCTTGGCTAGTTTAAAAGCTTGCCAATGAAGCATTTAAACCTATCACCTAGGATCCTGGTTCCTCCCGGACAGATGCAGCCCATCATGCCAGTATAGGCTTGCATCACTCCAGGTGGACCCCAGTCACCAATGAAGCCAAATCCTGAGCTCCACCAGTTTTTCAACCACTGATTGAATCCCATGGTACAGAACACCCTAGCCTCTCCTATGCCATAGATGGGTAGCACCTCCGAGAAGGTTACCGCATGCTACTTGACTAAGGCCCTCCCCAATTCCACAAACTCTTCCTGCACTTCTCTAATCCCTTTCTTAGCCAGGTCATTTGTCCTAAGTGGACAATGACATCCAGCTCCCTCCCTGTGCAGCTGCTCCAGCAATCCTGAGGTTCTCTCCCTGTCCCTCAAGCCATGGCGCCAGGCAGGCACCTCCTCCCTCTCCCTTCCTTGCCCAGTTCTACCTTCCTAACAATGGAGTCCCCACCAGGAGTTGTTTCCTTCCCTGCAGGGTCCCCTGCCACCCTCCTGTGGGTCTTCTTTGTGGAGGTTCCCAACATTCTCCTTGGTCTCCACTGTAGGTGCCTCCATAGAGGAACCACACTTTGCCAGAATGGCATAGGGATTGTGGAGGGTACAACTGGAGGGATGTGCCTCTGTTCCACCACCCTCACCCTCCCTGAGCCTACTGTGGTCCAACCGCTCCTCTTTCTTGGCAACCTCTGAGGCAGCGGCAGTGGCACTGGTGGTCCCTGGATGGAAGAGAGGTCCCACAAATCCTGGCCAACTCAGCCTGGAGATGAGCAACCTCCTCCCTCATCCCAGAAGTGCCTGCAGATGGGACAACACCGCATCCTCAGAACATCTCCCAGAAGACTGCTGCTCCCAGCCACTGCACTGCCACCCAATCATGTCTTATTTCTGGCCCTTAACTGTTTGCAATCCTTACTTTTCCTCTGTTTTTTTTTCTCTCTCTCCTTACTTTCTGCCTGTGTGCCCTTTAAGCTCCTGATTGTCCTGATTCTGAGACAAGAATATCTTATATTTCTCATTAGACCACTTACTTGTTCAGAGGCAGACCTCCAGCAGCTAGAGGGGGCCGGAGAGCTACTCTTACCCTTCTAGGATGGTGGGTCCTTGGTGGTTCTGTGATCACTCACTTCCTGCCCCTAAACAGGAAGTTCCTGTTGTCAGTCAAATCCTGTGTCTATAAAAATAGAACTAGCTTTGGGTGGGGGAAAGGAGGGCAATATAGTCCCAGTAGAAGTTCAGTCACACAGCAGTCCTTTCTCCTGGTGTCTTCTGCCAAGCTAGTAGCAGAATCTTTCTAAGGCAGTCTTTAAATGTAGCTTCCTTCTAGCTAAGCCACTCCCCTACTTACCAGATCTTTCTACAAGTAATTTAAACCTCACAGCAGTTAAGTCCTTTCAGTCACCCGAGATTTACACCTAGATGACTTTTCAGTTACCCATTCAGTTCAGTTAACCCAAACACACTTTTTTTTTTGTTTTGTATGTTAGTTTTTTTACCCTAAATTAAAGGTACAAATACAAAAGGTCTTCTACTTTAGTCCCAGCAGAGAAGTTCAGTCACACAGCAGTCCTTTCTCCTGGTGTCTGGTGTCTGGTGTTTCTCCTATTGTTCTTTTACTCAGCCCCCTCCCTCCACCTTTGCCAAGATTTTCTTGGGGTGTTCCCCCAATTTTGCAAAGTTGGCCCTCTTGAAATCCAGGACCCTTACTTTTGTGTGGCTTAACTCTACTACTGTCTTCATCTTATACTGTGTGGTTATTGCTGGTCCCTAGATGGCTGCCTACTGACAGATCTGCTATTCTGTCACCATTGGTGAGAACCAGGTCCAGTATTGCTCCCTCCCATGTGGGCTCCTCCACTAGCTGTCTGATGCATGCCCTCTGCAGGGTATCTAAGATGTGTCTGCTCTTGGTGGTATCCTGTGATAAGGGTGGCCGCTACTGAGCGCTTACAAAAGGGGCGACTCAATAGCGGTGCCTGTTCACAGGGCTACTGGATGGGGGGGAGAATACGGATACAATGACATCCTGTCACTACATATACATGCACACAGGGGGGGAGCAAGCAAGCAATGCGACGGGCGGAAGATGGAGGGAGGGTTTGTGAGGCATAGTGCAGTGATGGGTTGCCGAGCTGGCCCTGTGGCATGGTGGGTGGGTGGCAGGCTAGGGCTGCGAGGGTACTGGGTTAATTTCTGGGCACTCATTTCTTTTGTTGCATGCCCAGTTTAACATTTTTTTTCCCAGTTTTATACCTCCCCGACATGCACCCCCCTGGGTTGAGAATCTTTTGAGTGGAGGCTGGCCCATAAACAAAAATAACAAGTCCCTGGCACCCTTTTACCATGCGCCAGGAGTGTACATTGGCAAAATGGATTTTCATCAATGTACATTCGCCCTAACAGCGATCGCCTTTCCATAATCGCCGTTTTCACATAGAACCACTCTTGGTAGTGGCTGCTACATAGGTGTTCCAGTTTACATCAGGCATGTTTAGGGTCCATAGAAACATATAATTTGAAGGCAGATAAGGACCGCTTGGCCCAACCAGTCTGCCCATTTCCCTACTTAATGGATAAGCTGCAGATCCTAGTTAACCAGCAGCCTACTTCTTCCTACCCCCAACCCCTAGAATTGCCTTATGACTGTCCCATGCATGCTTGAATTCCACCACTGTTTTGACTCCACAACCTCCTCCGGAAGGCCGTCCATGCATCCACAACCTCTCATGAAAAAATACTCTTTAAATTACCTCTGAGCCACCCCTCTATCTTCTAATTGTGCCCCTTGTTCTTGCACACCTCTTTTTTGAAAGATGCTACTCTCTTGGACTTTGTTGATTCCTTGAGGTACTTGAAAGTTTCTATCATGTCCCCCCTCTCCCTCCTTTCCTCGAGGCTATACATATTAAGCTCCTTAAGTCTCTCTCTTCATATGTCTTCCGGTGCAGACCCTGTACCATTTTAGTTGCCCTCCTCTGGACAGCTTCCATCCTGTCTATGTCTTTGCGGAGATTGGGTCTCCAGAACTGCACGCAGTACTCCAGATGGGGTCTGACCAGCTGTCTGTACAAAGGAATAATAACTTCCTGTTTTCTACTGGTGATGCCTCTCCCTATGCATCCCAGTATCCTCCCAGCCCTCCTTGCTGCTCTCTCACATTGCTTGCCCACCTTTAGGTCATCTGATATGACTACCCCCAGGTCCCTTTCCATTTTTGTTGTTGTTAGTATCTCACCCCCCATTGTGTACTCTTCCCCTGGGTTTTGTTTCCCAGGTGCATTACTTGCACTTCTTAGCATTGAATCTAAGCTGCCACACATTTGACCATTCCTCTAACCTTGCCAAGTCCTTCTCATCCTTTCCACCCCACCTTGTGCATCAACTCTGTTGCAGATCTTTGTGTCATCTGCAAAGAGACATACTTTCCTTCAGTCCCTCTGCAATGTAACATAAAGACATTGAAGAGGACATCTAATACTGAACCCTGCAGTACTCCACTAGTAACCCCACTTTCTTCAGATTGGACTCCATTTACTATTACTCTCTGTGTCCAATTCTCCAGTCAATTCTTTACCCAGGCTGTCATCTTGGGACCCACTCCCAGGCTGGCTAACTTGTATATTAATCTTTTGTGTGGGACTGTGTCAAATGCCTTGCTAAAGTCTAGATAGGCCATGTCCACAGCTCCTCCCTGATCTACTACTTTGGTCACCCAGTCAAAGAAATCTATCAGATTCGTCTGGCATGACCTTCCCACTGTGAGTCCATGCTGCCTTGGGTCATGTGCCCCTCTGGCCTCTAGTTACTCGACAATTCTTTCCTTCAGAAGTGATTCCATCATTTTCCCTATCACTGAGGATAAACTAACAGGTCTGTAGTTTCCTGCTTCTGCCTTGCTCCCACTTTTGTGAAGGGGAATCACATCTGCCCTCCTCCAGTCCTTGGGTACCACCCCATCCTCCCATGATTTGTTAAAGAGAGTAGTCAGTGGTGTCACTAGTTCTACCCTTAGTTCTTTTAGAATTCTGAGATGAGTCCCATCAGGTCCCATTGCTTTGTCCACCTTCAGTTTTAAGAGTTCTTTCATAACCCTTTCTTCTGTAAATGGGCTAGTATCAACTTCTGTATCCAGAGTATTTATACTGTTTGTTTTAGGTACCTCCCCCTCTTCATTTGTAAATACTGAGCAAAAATATTTGTTTAGAATCTCTGCCTTTTCACAGTCACCCTCTGCCCACCCTCCTCCCTTTATTAAGCCTCACTATCCCTCCTTGGTCTTCCTTCATCCCTGATGTACCTATAAAGTTTTATCCCCTTCTTAACTGAGTTGGCTATCTTTTCCTCGGTTTGGGCCTTTGCTGTTCTGACTGCCTTCCCAGCTTCCTTTTGCTTTAACTGATACAGTTCTCTGTCCTGCTCCTTCTGCGATTCCTTGTACTTCCTGAATGCTTTCTTTTCTCCTGAACCTTCACTGCCACTTCCTTTGAGAACCATAGTGGTTCCTTACATCATTTTGTTTTGTTTATTTGCTTCACACAAAGGCTTGTTACCTCTGTGATGGCAGTTTTTATTATTCCCCATTGTTCTTCCACCCCTCCTTCCTGCCCATTTGCTAGTGCATTCATTAGGCACTCACCCATTTTGACAAAGTCAGCCATCCTAAAGTCCAGTACTTTTGCCTTTGTATGGCTTGACTCTATTGCTATTTATTTTGAACCATACTGTTCGATGTTCGCTATTTCCCAGATGGCTACCCACTTCTACATCTGTGATCCTCTCTCCATCTGCATTTAAGAGAACCAGGTCGAAGATTGCTCCCTCTCGAGTGGGCTCCAATACTAGTTATCTAAGGCATGCCCCCTGTAGGGCATCTAGAATAACCCCACTCTTCGAAGTGGCTGCTGCAACTGCACTCCAGTTAACATCTGGCATATTCAGATCACCCATCAGCAATATCTCCCCTTTTTCTGCCATTCTAAGTATACTTTCTATCATTTCCTTGTCCATTTCCTCCCCCTGAGAAGGGGTCTGTATATAACCCCTGTGCAGATTGTGGTGCCATTGCCTGTCTCCAAATTTACCCACAGTGCTTCTTCTCCTCCCTGTTTACCCTTTTGTTCTGTTGCTTTGATTCCTTCCCTTATGTAAAAGCTACTCCTCCTCCTCTTTTACCCTCCCTGTCCCTCCTGTAGATAGTGTATCCTGGTATGTTTATGTCCCAGTCATGGTTTTGTGTCTACCATGTTTCTGTGACTGCCACGATATCCAGATGTTCCTCCTCCATCAAGGCCACTAATTCGAAGCTTGTTACCAGACTACGGGCATTGGTACTCATTGCTCTCCATTTTTGATGGCTTTACCTTCTGTTGCGGCATCCCCCACTGACCTTTCTACCTCTGCCCTTTTTCATTTAGTACCCTGTTTTGTAGGGAGAGGCTGGGATTTTTCTGCTGCTTATCAGTGCCTCCCCCCTTGACTAGTTTAAAAGCTTGCCAATGAAGCATTTAAACCGATTGCTCAAAAGACTTGTTCTCTTCCTGGACAGATGCAGACCATCCTGCCAGTATAGCCTGGTGTCCCTCCAGGTGGGAACCACAGTCCCTAATGAAGCCAAAGCCCTGTGCTCCACACCATTTTTTCAACTATTCATTAAACTGCATGGTGCAAAGTACCCTCACTTCCCCCATGCCATTGACAGGCAGCACCTCTGAGAAGGATACTGTGTGTGCTACTTGTCTTAGGCCCCTTCCCAACTCTACAAAGTCCTCTTGCACTGCTCTAATCTCATGATGAGCCAAGTCATTTGTCCCTAGGTGGACAATGATGTCCAGCTCAGACTCCCTTGCAGCTGTTCTTGTGATCCTTAGGATGCACTTCCTGTCCCTCCAAGCCATGGCACCAGGCAGGCACTTTACTTCAGTTTTCCCTGCTCCCCCCAGTTCTATCCCACTAATAATTGAGTCCCCCACCAGGAGCTGCTTCCTTTCCCTGTGGTGTCCTCTGCCTCCTTCCTGTGGGCCTCCCTTGTGACAGTTGTCCTCAGCCTCCTTAGTCTCCTCTGCAGGTGCATCCATAGGGGAGCTATGCTCACCCAGAATGGTGTATGGATTGTGGAGTAGAACAACTGACTGGGTGTGCCTCTGTTCCACCATCCTCAGCCTCCCTGAGCCCACCGTGGTCCAACTGCTGTGCTTTCTTCACAACCTCTGAGGTAGTGGTGGTGGCTCTGGTGCTCCCTGGATGGGGGAGGTTCCCTTCCTACTGTCCAGTGTGGCCTAGTGAAAGGTTCCCTTACTACTGTCCAGTGTGGCCTGAAGACAGGCAACTTCCTTCCTCAGGGCAGAGAGTTGTCTGCAAATAGGGCAGCGTCTCAGCCTCCAGAAAGACTCCCAGAAGACTGCTGCCCCACAGCCATTACATTGCACTACTCCCCACATGTTTATCTACTTTTGTGTGTGTGTGTGTGTGTGTGTGTGTGATTGGTTTGTTATATAGAAATATATATATATTATACAATGTGTATGCTTATATTGTCAGTGCAGTGTGCTAGAGAGGATATGACAGTGATATGCACCTTGCACTCTTGAGAAATGATGTCAGAACCAGGTATAAAGGAACTATTTCCAGGGGTGGGTGGGGTGAGGGTGGGCAGGAGTTGGGCCTAAACTGTGCCCTCACAAAATAATCAGTAAAAGCTCTGACCCACCGCTGCGATGAATGCCTTCCTGTCAGCAAGATGCCCTACACAACAATTTGACAGAGAAAATACCTTGCTAATCAAACAGAGAAAAATCCAGACATCCAAGTCAAACACAGGTAAACCTCCCCAGCCCCAAAACAGCCTGGTGGTTTGTGTACTGAAAGCAGTCCGCCCCAAAATAAGTCAGCTGTGCTTTAAACTCTTCCTGCACTGAAACTCTTAAGAATTGGAACAAAAGTAAAGCTAGATCCACCTCCCTCTGTTGCTTGAAAGACTGTCTTTCCTGATAATTCTAAGTTCCTTATTTCAACTTTCAGTTAGAAGTAGCCTCCACCTGCAGAATATCTGCTACAAACCAAAGACAATTGTAAAGTTCACCTCCCTCTGTTGTGAGCACAACTCACTTTCTTGCAAATCCTATGTTCAGTATTGCAGCTTCCAGCCAGAGGTAGCTTCACCTGAAGGTCCCCACCAGTAACACTTCCTTTTTCTCTGCCATTTTGTGGATGGTTTCCACTAATACCCTTTCTGTTTCATCCCCCTGTGCTGTGGGTCTGTAGACAACCCCAGTGCAGATGGTGGTGCCATTTCCCATCTCCAAGGTGACCCACAGTGCCTCTTCCACTTCCTGCCTTCCCCTTATCTCAGTTGCTTTGATACTTTCCCTTATGTAGATAGCCACCCCTTCCCCATTTTGCCCTCCCTGTCTCACCTGAAGATTGTGTATCCCAGTATGGTGACATCCCAGTCATGGTTACCTGTGTACCTTGTTTCAGTGACTGCAACAATTTCCAGGTCTTCCTCCACCATCAAAGCCGCTAGGTCTGGGATCTTGTTTTCCAGGCAGTGGACATTTGTACAAATGGCTTTCCATGTTTTGATGCCTTCACCTGTACCAGTTCCCCCCTTATCCCTATCCCTTCCCTCTATTCCTCCCAATTTGCTGTTCCTTTTTTTGACTCTTCGGCCCTAGTATCTAGTCTTCCTTCTATTAATAAGTCTTCTAATAAGAAATAGAAAAATAAAATACACAGAAAATAACAAGTAATAACAGACTACTCCTGAAAATTAGTAAGAGCTGGTCCAGTGGCATGGATGGCTGAGGCATTGAATGCCTTACTCCCTGCCATGCTGGTGACCCATGTTCAGGAATGAGCATGGGTTGCCAAGGTGGGAGAGGTTTGAGCATCCTAGGGACCGCTCTTCTCTCCTGGGGAGAGGTGGTTTTCTGGCTCCACTGAAAGGTTGCCATCAGGTGGAGGCCTGGTGATAGAACAGGATAGGAGCAGCTAAGATAGGAAGGAAGCTGTGGGACTCTGGTGCGTGCATTCCTCCACATGCACATGGCAGCATGTCTGCCGCAGCTAAGGGGTGTTCTTCATGAAGCTGTGCTCACTCTCATCTAGCCTGCTCTGTCACCCGGCTACCAGCTCTGGATTTGAATAATGGGGCGCGGGGATGGCCCTCCCCTTCTGGCATTATTGCAGGGGGGAATCCGTGGGGAACTCCCAGTGGCTGGTGGAGACATGTGCCCATTTGGGGACAGGGACATGGTTGATGTCCACCGCCTGCAACCCACAGAGAGAAACACTGTTATGGCAAAAAAAAATAGTAACATTTCCTGCCTGTAATTTTTATTATATTTTTATTTCAGGAACATAAATGAGAGCAGCAAAGCAAGGGGAGGGATAAGGAGGCCAGCCGAAGGAAACTACACAGAAGGGGACCAAGAAAAAGCAGACTTCCTAAACAGGTACAGCTGCTCAGTCTTCACAGTGGAGGGAGATGGGGATGGACCACCAGGGGGTAGCAGGAACAAGGGGGAAGGGCTGACTTAAATCCATTTTCAGAGGAAAAGGTCCTGAAGGAACTTGAAGCTCTGAAAGTTTACCAGGCTATGGGATTGGGCAGGATACATCCAAGAGTACCAAAAGAACTCAAGAAGGGGCTGGTTGCCCCACTGATGACCTTATTCAATAGCTCACTGGAATTGGGCATGATTCTGGATGACTGGAGGAGAGCGGACATGGTCCCGCTATATAAGAGTGCCACAGGGAAGATGCTAGCAACTATAGGCCAGTTAGGCCAGTGAAACTCACTTCAGTGGTGGGCAAATTAATGGAAGTACTGTTAAAGGAAAGGTTAGTAAAGTATCTTGAATTACATGGGGTACAAGACCAAAGGCAGAATGAATTAATGGGGGGAGGTTATGTAAGATGAACCTGATTGATTTCTTTGACTAGGTGACCAGAGAAATACATTGGGGAGGGCAGTGGACTTGGCCTATCTGGACTTTAGCAAGGCCTTCAACACTGTGCCACACAGGAGACTGATTAAGAAATTGCGCAGCCTAGGGGTCGGCTCCAAAATAGTGAACTGGGTTACAAATCCGTTCAATTGGTGTACACAGCTTTGTTCAGAGTTGTGGTTGTGCAATATTGTTGATAGTGTGATGACAGTAGAATGATATGATGGCCAGACACACACTCTGTCCTATGGGGGACTGCCACCCTGTTGGGATATGTGAAGGCAAAGGAACCCTCTTGAGGAGGGTTCCACCCCTAGAGCTGCCACAGGAACAGAATTCCTTTAGGCTAAAGGTAGTTTAGGAGGGAGCCCCAAGGAGAGAGGCTCACCACTGGAGGAGATGGGGAAGATGGCAAGAGAAAGAAACAGTGCTTCCTAATGAGGCTGGAGGAAGCTGGCTTAAATAGCTCAGGATGCGGGGGTGGTTGCAGGTAGCTCCCACACACTGAACTGCAGGCATAGTCTTTGTGTTCAATGGGCATACTCAATTTAGTGAGGAGTTGTGCTTGTGCAACACTGTTGATAGCCTGAAGGTAGTTGAATGAATGTGTTGTTTCACTGCTATATGTGGATGTTTGGGCAGTTTGCAATCTCTGTCTCATGGGTGACTACCACACTATTGGGGTACTATGAAGGCAAAGGAACCCTCTTGAGGAGAGTTCCATCCTAGAGGTGCCATGGAACACAATTCCTTTAGATTAAAGGCATCTTAGAAAGGAGCCCTAAAGTACTGTAGCAGGTGATAAACACAGACACTGAAGGGAGTACTGACTGACAGCAACTGGTAATGGATAGCTGACACAGGCATGACTTCCATGAGGTTAGAGGGAACTAGAGGACTGAAGAATAAGAGAGTCACCACCCCAACTTACAGCAGAAACCTACTACTAGTGTAAATGCTATACTTAAATACATATTGAACTTCTGAGACTTGTAATTATTTTAAAATCTGAATTGCTCATTTTGGTCTCTGAGGTCTGCAGTTGGGTGGGGGTCTGCTTGGGCCTTGGGCGACTGGGGTTGTAGCTGCAGGAGTATCCCACTGTAGGGTGGGGGTTTCAACAGCTTTTGGGTTGATTGGTTGTCTGGCTGCCAGAGGAGAGCCAGGACATTGAGCCCTAGACCCTAGTCGCCGGAAGGGTTATTTTCAGCCCCCCCCATATCTGCGGGCCTTTAGTTGGCCATTTTTAAATCAGCTGTTGGAGTAACATTTTGAGCTGTTGTTTGAGGTACATGCTGAGGGTGACCCCTGGGACTAGCCTGGAGGCTGGAGTGGGGACTGGGTGGCCTCCCTGGTAGGGTGCTAGAGAACTGTGGTCAGAGGGTGATAGAGCTCTGGTTGTCCTTGGGTGTTCTCCAGGTGAGGATCATAGGGTCTTTGGTTGAGGACTCTGTTTTTCCATGTGGGTTGTGCTTCCCTGCTGTGCTTTATCAGGGGGGGAATCCTATTATGGGTAGTTGCTGCTTCGTTATCCCAGTCTGTGAAGAAAGATCTAATCCTGGGACTGGTTAGAGGATAGACTGTCTGTGACTGCCTCAGAGTCGATTCTGGTTGGAGGTGGTGAGAGGTCCTCCATGTAATTTCTATTTGCATGTTTTTTATGAACCAGATGAAATGCTGGAGTGAGAGACTAGCGTTTTCTTTGGACATTAAATTTTATTGCTGGTTGGGGGTGAGAGCCTCAACTGAGAATAATCACACTTGGACTTCCAACTGCATTTGGTTTTATGTTTATTATTTTAATTTGTGAAGGAGGTTTATCATTAGTTTATTAGTTTAAGAGGTTATTTAAGTGGTGGGGGTGGAATTTGGGGTTTGTTTTTAATTGTATTAGTGTGTATTTAACTGTTTATTTGAATTTTCGTTTTGGGTATTATGGGGCTGGTGATTCTGGTTTTGTTAGTATGTGTTGGCAGACTGCTCTCCCGGTCAGGCACTACTCCCCCTCTGAGCTCCGGGACCTCCACCCCTTTAATTGTCCTCCATTGTCCACAGTGGTTTATGGACATTGTAGGGCTCTGGGGACAGTCGGTAGGAGGGGGGCTGGATCGGGGTAGTGAAGATCAGAAGACATCCTGGGGTGAAATGGGTCCCAGACCAAGGTTTGCCTTGCCTGGCACCCATACCCAAGCAGTTCCTGCAGGAGGTTACGGACTTCGTTGTCGACATGATGTTGGAGTCTTCCAGGTTATAATAATAATAATAATCTTTATTTATAAAGCGCCTTTCAATTATCAAGGTGCTGAACAACAATAAAATCCACAATTCAGATAAATAAATACAGAGCTAAAAATCAATTTGAGTAAGATTGAAGAAATAGGTGGGTCTTTAGGGCCTTCTTAAAGCCCTCCACAGTCGTGCACTCCTGTATCTGATGAGGTAGAGAATTCCACAGGGTTGGGGCCACATACATGAATGCACGTGTCCCCAATGTCTTCAAAGATACCCTGGGAATCTCTAGCAACCCCTCGTCAGCTGAGCGGAGCAGTCGCTCGGGGTAGTAGAGGGACAGGAGCTCTTTCAGATAGTCCGGGCCCTATCTGTGTAGGGCTTTATAGGTCAGAAACCCGACCTTGAAGGTGATCCACCACAGAATAGGCAGCCAGTGCAGTTCGCACAGCACCGGTGTGATGTGACTCACCCGAGGGGTCCCTGTCAACAATCGGCCGCAGCGTTCTGCACTAGCTGCAAGCAGCGGCTGTCAACCCCCAGAAGCCCTAGGTAAAGGGAGTTGCAGTAATCAAGGCACGAGGTCACAAAGGCGTGGATCAATATAGGAAGGTCACCAGATGGAACTAGGTGCTTGACCCTGGCGATGTTCCTCAGGTGCTAAAAAGAGGACTTGATGACTGCCGACACCTGAGACCGCAGCATCAGCCCATCGTCAAGAATTACCCCCAGGTCCCGCACCTGTTCAGAGGAAAGAAGTTGGGAACCTCCCAGGCAAAGTCAAGAAGGTTGGCCAGCCCCCAACCTCTCTGTCCGGTGGCCCAGATCCACAACCATCACCTCAGTCTTTCCTGAGTTCAACTTCAACCAGCTGGAGTTCATCCAATCCTGGATTTCAGTGAGGCCATTGTTGAATACCAAGTTCGCACAATCCTGGTCAGGTGCAAAAGGCAGGTAGAGCTGGGTATCATCTGCATAGCAGTGAAACATCAGCCCATATTGTCTTACAATGTCTCAGAGGAGCAGCATATACACTGTGAACAACATGGGAGACAACACCGAGCCCTGAGGGACCCCACATGGCAGAGAGAATGGGTCAGAAGAGAAAATCCCTGACACCACCCTCTGAGTTTTGCCAGTGAGGAAGGACTTAAACCACCTGAGAACTGTACCAGACAGGCCACAGATGAACCTCAGGCACTCGAGGAGCACCCCATGGTCCACTGTGTCGAAAGCTGAAGAGAGATCAAGAAGTACCAAGACAGAACGGCGCTTCTGATCTCTTGCCATCAAAAGAGATCACTGAGCACCTGAACCAGAGCAGTTTCATTACTATGCCTGTTACGAAAACCGGATTGGAGAGATTCATAGATGTCGTGGATGGTCAAATGGTTCTCCAGTTGCAGCACCACAACCTTCTCAATCACATTCCCAATGAAGGGAAGGTTAGAGATCAGTCTGTAGCTCGCAAGGCAGCCTGGATGGTTCTGGGTAACTTTAACACCTGGGTCAATGATGAACTCTCACAGTTTGGCCAGAACTTCCTCCAGCTTATGATCTTGTTGTGTTTCACACAGGCAGTTGCCTCTGTGACCCATGATTCTGGTCACTCATTGGATCTGGTCTTCCTGCTGGGGATGGAAGCCTCTGACTTGGTGGGGAACCTGTTGGGTGGTCAAACCATCACACTATAAGGTTCAATTTCCATGCTCCCCCCTATATGCTTACCCCTGTGGAGATGGTCTGTCACCGCCCTTTGAGGGGTGTGACCCCAGATGGTCTACTGGCGGTGCTGGACCTATCAGGATTACCAAGTGCAAGCATGAGTACACATAACCTGTTAATGGCCTATAATAGGGCTGTGACAGGGGCTCTGGATGCTATTGCTCCTGTCCGTATTCCCCCTCTCACCCTCCGCCCCCTAGGTTTGATGGGACCTTGAGGGAGTTGCGGTGAGTGGGGTGAAGGATAGAGTGATGCTGGCAGAAATCAAGCCTTCATGCTGACAAACTTAGACTGGTAGATCATTACAGAGACTATCAATCAGCTATCTCTCATAAGAAGACAGAGTTCCTGTCTGTGGAGATTGTCGCAGCTCAGAATCGACCAGCTCAGCTCTTTCGAACAGTAGACAGACTGTGCAATCCAGCCTGTCTATGTGTTCGAAGAGCATTTTCACAAGAAAAATGTGATGAGTTTGCTCGCTTCTTTGCTGATAAGGTGGCCAACATCAGGTCCAAGATTCGAATGGCTCACTCTCTGGGGGGTAGCAGCGGTCGGTGTGAGGTTGCTCCTCCTTGGTTTTGTTGGGTCAGCTTCGACCGGCTGGAGATCATGGAGAACATGTGGATCATCCAGAGTATGTGGCCGACCTGCTGTAGTTTGGATCCAGGCCCAACTTGCCTCTTAATGGGGTATTTTGATGTCATCAGCCTGGTCCTTGCAAAGATAGTCTGGTGTTTGTTAGAGTCAGGTGAGTTTCTGGGCTCCCTGAAGAAGGAGGTGGGGGTGACACTCCTTAAGAAACCCGGTATCGCTCTAGACTGTCCTGCTAATTACAAACCAGTATCTAACCTCCGTTTTGTGGAGATGATTATTGAGAAGGTGGTCGTGTTGCA
Source organism: Neoceratodus forsteri (assembly GCA_016271365.2). NCBI lineage: Eukaryota > Metazoa > Chordata > Ceratodontiformes > Ceratodontidae > Neoceratodus > Neoceratodus forsteri. Next base: position 559,754,525 of record CM028129.1, on the reverse strand, counting down.
ACTGGAGAATCAACTTACCATCCATGAAATCTACGATCCTTTCCAGTCTGAATTTTGGAAGAGGCATAGCACCGAGACTGCCCTTGTTCGGGTTCTCAACGATCTCCTAATAGCAAGAGATTGGAAGAGCCATTCCAACTTGGTTCTTCATGATCTTTTTTGTAGCGTTGACACCGTGGACCATGAGGTGCTGCTGAAGTGCCTGCAGTTCATCTGTGGCCTGTCAGGGACGGTCCTCAAATGGTTTCAATCTTTCCTCTCTGGCAGATCTCAGAGGGTGGAGTCAGGGAATTTTTCTTCTGACTCATTCTCACTGCCATGTAGGGTTCCACAGGGCTCTGTGCTGTCCCCCATGTTGTTTGTGGTGTACATGCTGCCGTTAGGAGACACTGTAAGGAGATACGGGCTGAGTTTTCACTGTTATGCAGATGATACCCAGCTGTACCTGTCCTTTGTTCCCGAGCAGAATAGTGCAGTCTTAATGTTTAACAACTGCCTCACTGAAATTTAGGACTGGATGAATGACAGCTGGATGAAGTTGAATCCTGACAAGACTGAGGTTTTGGTAGTGGACCGGGTCATCAGACTGGGGGATTGGTGGCTGGCATTGCCTCCAGGCTTTGGCTCCAGGTAGCCAGCTGCTGACCTCCGAACAGGCGCAAAATCTGGGTGTAATTTTTGACAATGAGCTGATGCTTTGTTCACAAGTGTCGGCTGTTGTCAAATCCCCTTTTTACCATCTGAGGAATACTGTCCGGACTAAGTGTCTTGTTCCATCCGATGACCTTCCAACACTGATCCACACCTTTGTGACCTCCCGCCTTGACTACTGTAACTCTCTTTATCTAGGGCTTCTGGGGGTTGATATCTGCCACCTGTAACTGGTGCAGAATGCTGCGGCCAGGTTGTTGACCTGGTCATCTCGATCCAGTCATATCACTCCTGTGCTGCACGAACTGCACTGGCTGCCAGTTCAGTGGTGGATCACCTTCAAGTTCAAAGTCGGTTTACTGAACTATAAGGCCTTACACGGACAGGGACCAGGCTACCTGCAAGAGCTCCTGTTTCCTTACTGCCCCTCCTGACTACTCCACTCTGCTGATAAGGGATTGCTAGAGGTTCTCAGAGTTTGGTTAAAGACATCTTGGTCCTGGGCTTTTGTTTGCGGCCCCACCCTGTGGAACTCTCTACCTCATCAGATATGAGAGTGCCTTACTGTGGAAAGATTTAAAGCAGCTCTAAAAACATACTTATTTGAACTTGCTTTTGGTGATTCTGTTTAGCAATGCTATCTGGCTGGGATTATTTTTTTACTGTTTTAATGTTTTAGATTGTTCAGGCGCTATGATATTTTGGAATAGCGCCTGTTTTACAAATTAAATTAATTTAATTGAATTGAAATATACTACATTATGGCCTTCAGCACTCAGGAGATAAAAAACCCTGTGAAGGAAATCTCTGGAGATCCATGGCTTTAGCGCAAGAGACACTTTTCTTAAATGAATATTGCCTCTGAGGCAGCGCTGCCTCAGAGGCAGATGACTTAATCCCACCCTCCTCTGCGTCTCGTTAGTTAATACCTTCTGAAGGACAGTAACTGAGGTTGCCCACCTCTTGCTGCTGATTGGTTACACATGTCGCTGTCTCAGAGGCAGACTACTTAATCCTGCCCTCTGCTGTGTTTCATTGGTTAATACCTTATGAAGGAGAATAACGCAGGTTGCCACCTGTTGCGCTACTAATTGGTTATAGATGCCACTGCCTTGGAGGCAGACCACTTAATCCTGCCCCCCACTGTGTCTCATTGGTTAAGACTTTCTGAAGGCAGTAACTGAGGTTGCTGCCTCTTGCTGCTGATTAGTTATTCATGTGGTCTCTAAATGGACCTCCCACATGTTTTTTCTTGCTCTGATTAGGTGGTTCTAGTCTGCCTCAGATTGGTTGACATACAGAAAATGCCCTTTTTAAGACACTTTCTTTAAATGGCAGTTGCCACTGATGCAGATCTGCCTTCAGTGCTGCCCTGCCTTTGAGGAAGGAATGGATAGGGCTGCTTCCAGGCAGGGCTTCACCCTCTATAGTTAAAGACCTGAGCTTCACTGCTATGCCAGATTGGTGGTGTAGTGGAAAGGTGTATAGCTTGATAAATGATAGGTTGAGAGTTTGAATCCATACAGAGTTGCCTCAGTTCTTTTTTGTCAGAATTTCACTTGAGTGGTGATCCATGGCAGCATGGTGTTAAAATAGTAAGTATGTAAGAAAAGGGACTTAGCTGTGCCTTACAGGCAATATTTGTTTAAGAAAAGTGCTGCAGATCTGCCCTCAATGCAAAACTTTATTGTTGCAATTATTCTTTCTCACAGCCACAATAAGTCCCTTTTCTTATATGCTTACTAAAATGTAACCCCTAGGTGGCACTACTTCTAGTGTTATACCCCTGCCTACTACTCTGGACATAGGCTGAGGGGTTTGGGTTCTTAAACTTACATTACATTTAAACAATTGCGCAGTACCTCCACTCAGGGTTTACCTTTAACGTAGGCTAACTGTTACCTGGTATAACTCCCTGAGATGTTATACCACCCACAATTACCATTAGCCACCCCCAGACATGACCCAATATTTAGTTCCCCACATTTCAGACATTTTTGTAATTAGAGACTCTCTCTAATAATATGCTCACACACTATGATTTGCAAAAACAGTAATAAGAATTATTTAGGGGACATAGGAGCTAGGGTGGGGAAACAGGAGAAATATAAGTTATGCAATGATTCTACATACAAATGTACACAGGTTTGTTTGTTTGTGCTGATGAACCTTCCAGCTGGGTGGCTATCAAATTAAACAGAAAAGGCAATCACAGTTCACGAACCAGAAATGATACCCAGAGCCCTCGCTACCTAAGCTGCTGACTAATCAGATGTTACACAATAATTTTCCCACCACTGGTACCAGTTCCCAGATACAGATGAAACCCTGCAATCTCACACTATACCTTGGGTACCCAGATACCAAAGACCTAGAAAGTTGCAGGCCTGGTGGATGTTGCAATTGGTTGTGTTGGCCAGCTTTGATTTAAGAGGAAGGGGCTAACCTGGAAAGCAAATTAACAATAACAACTGTAGATACTTAAAACAGTGCAGGGGTTGCCCTGCTTTTGGCAGAGAAGCAGGGTTGGCCCTGCTTGTCACAGAAGAGCAGGGGTTGCCCTGCATGTCGCAGACTGAACATTTCAGAAAAGGCAACTATCCAGGTTACCTTGGCTAGATCTTGGATTCGCAATCCTGAATATTCAGCACATATATATTGTAGTGAAGTCACATCCAGTACATATGGGATATGTAACAAGGACTTGTGCAATACATGATTTATTTTCACAAGAGCTGTTTGACCTTGAGTAATCTCACGAGTGGTGTAAGCCACGAGTGCTGTGCCTAAGATCAAACAGCTCGAGTGAAAATAGATCATGTATTTCACAAGGTCCTTGTTACGTATTTCATTTATGCAATAGGGATTCTTTAGGATTGTGTAAGGAGTTTTGATTTAAATTGTTTATTAAATTTTTCATGTTAACATACATGGACTTTTTGCTGTTTTCCCAGAGTAGCTCGGCTTAGCATAATGGTTGCTAAGCAGTTGCTATGGATGCTCCAACTTTACATTATGGACAGTACATAATGAAAAAGTTTGATGCACAATTCTTTTTTGGGTGGGAGTTTGTCAGAAAAAGTGAATAAAAACTGAATTTTCTGGCATTTTTTTTGCTGGTTACAAAAAAAATCTAAAAGGCATCTATATATGAAACACCTCTCATTTTGTAGATAATTATGTGCTGAACAACTTTTGTGCTCAATGTACAATGCTGTCAGTTTTCGTTTTAAAGTTATTTGTATTTATTTGTCGAAAAAGTGCAAAAAAACTTAACGTTCTACTGTTTTTTGCTAATTCTACAAAAACTAAAAGGTATCTATAAATAAAACACCACTGATTTTGTAGATATTTTTGTGTTGAACAACTTTTGTGCTCACAGTGCCATTCTATCATTTTTCGTTTTAAAGTTATTTGTATTTGAATATGATTAGTACTGCTACTGAGGCTGAACATTCTAAATTGGCTGATCACATAGCAACTGTGTATATAAATGAGTAATGACATAGTAACTATGTACGTAAATGAGTGCTGCCATACTTACTATGCATATAAATAAGGGATATACAATGGTGGGCTGTCAGATAAATGATTTTTCTACACAAGTGCTGTTTGACCTCTGGTAACCTCACAAGTGGCGTAGGCCACGAGTGAGATGTCCGAAGTCAAATAGCACAAGTGTAGATAAATAATTTATCTGACAGCTCATCATTGTATATTTCATTTATGCAATAGGGATGATTTCTGTCAGAGCAAGGACATTTGCTTTTGATTGTTTATCTTATTTTTTGTATACCTTTGTCAAAAAAGTGAACAAAAAATTGAATTTTCTGCTCTTTTTTGTCAATTATAAAAAAAATCTGAAAGGTATCTATAAATGAAATTACCACTCATTTTGTAGATCATTTTGTGCTGAACAACTTTCATGCGTACAGCACTATGCTATCTTTTTTCATTTTAAAGTTATTTGTGTTTGAATATAGTTAGTACTATTACTGAGGCTGAACATTCTAAATGAGTTCTGGAGTGATTGTGACATATCTACTATGTGTATAAATCTGTGATGATGCGTCTACTATGTGTATAAATGTAAATTTTGCATTTATCACATAGTAGCTCAGATTTATCACATAGGATTTATGTCCACGCCTATTGCATAAATGGTTTTATTTGAACAGTATCTACAATACACATTATTTATGGCATGCATTTATAGTTCACACCTGTTGCATAAATCCATATACCAATACATCTCTAACATGTCTATATTCTTAGACACAAGTCAAACAAGGTGGAAAACTGTCATTTCCAGGGTTTAAGCACAGTCTCAAATGACTCTAGGGTTTCATGTCCCTTGATGTGGCAATGCGGCTATGGCTGGTGGCTCCACAGGACAATCTTGACCGAATAGTGGGTACAGGTGAATATCAACACATTTATATGATTTTTCCTGATTGCACGCTGTATGGGCTCTCTTGGGTACCCCCAACAACAACTGCAATCTGCATAACACAGTTCCAGAGATCCACCTGTGCTGGGCCAGTCAAGGCAGCAGGCAAGGTGTGAACTGAAGAACTGCTGAATTTGAGCAGTCACTTTGGGCAAGGCGGCCCAGATTAATTACTCTTGCTTTCTCTCACTTAAGCTGTTACAGGGGCATGTAGGCCCATAGTTTTACTTAGCTTTCTTTCTTGGCATTAGCACAGTTACAAGGGCTTGACGGCCCATGGTTTTAGCTTGCAGTATCTCTCCCTTGCACCAGGGGATACAAGGGTACTCACTCAGGTCTTCCATGGTCGATCCCCATTATAGAAGGCTCCTGATGTCTTCAGTCCTCTCACAACTGAGGTTCTATTCGGCGCTCTCACCACTGCTAGATGTCATCTGGTTTCAGTCCACATCTTTCCCCGATGTGGAAGGGAGGGATAGCACCTGGAGGACAATCTGGCAACCTCCAGACTAACAGTTTCACAAACTTAACTAAAACTACTTTAACTTTAATAAAACAAAAAAAAAACTCCTGGATGGAGGGCTTAGCTGGAATGACCAGGCCCAGTTTCATGACAGGGGGCCTAAGCCCCCACCCCTGTGGGGGGGCTCCCACTCTAATCTCTCTCTCCCAAATCTGGAAAAATGCTGGAAAACATTGTCTCTTATAGTCTCTTGAGGCTCCTGATTGGCTGTGGTTTCAGCTGCAAGGCCTCAGATTGGCTGGAGGACCTGTCAATCACAGAAATGAATAATGCATGAACCTTACTCGATACACTGTTGGTCTGCTGTTTTGGTGCCTAGAATTAGGTCCCTGTAAGTCCCCATGAACACTTGGCATTCACCCATGAACTTTGGTGAATGTCCCACAAGTCCTGGCTTTTGTTTTCCTGGCTTTTCTGATTGGCTGTGGCTGCTTGCAATGGCTGCTTAACCCACTGTCTCTTAGCAGATTAGATACAGTCCTAAATTAAAGCGCTGGTGCAGCCAGAGTAAAATAATTATTTGCCCCAATGCCCCACAGTCCATTAGCCCAAGTTGTGTACTTGCTGTTGCTGCACAGATTGAGGAATTTGTTCGGTCTGTTTTCTTGTCACTGCTGCCAATATTTAAGCTCCCTGACATGCAGCAGCAGACAGGCTGACATTTCTCTGAGTCCCATGTGTTACTGGTTCAGCCAGGAGTAAAGCATTTATTTAATTTAAACACCCCCCCCAAACAATTTCCCCAATATTTAAGGCAGTTACAGTATTTATTTAAACATTTCTTCTTTCTTTTTCCCGTCCGTGGCCGAGAATAGCTGCCCCGAGGGCAGACAGGTCCTATGACTATATAAACGCGATTGGGGCTCTGACTCATGAATATTAATGAACCCCGATCGAGACTCCTCGTGGAACTCCCTTAGTTTTCCAGGTAGCGGCCCCTCAGTGACCTGTCCATGGTCACCAGGTGCCACTTAGTCGTTGGGGATCCCAGGACCCATGGAACACTCCTCGGATTAATCGCCAGTCGCACCTGCGCGATCCTTGCTGCCCCGAGGGCAGACCTTCGAGCAGGTGATTGCGGTTGCATTTTTCGGGCCCTGCAGAGCTGGATTTTTGCTTTGGCCTGCTTGGCTGGGGCACATGGGGCAGGACAAGACATGAGAGACCAGGAAAAAAATTGCTGGCTGGATGGGAAGACACCCGGGAGAGCAGGAGGAGACAGAGCTACAGGGTGGCAGGTAAGCCCCCATTTGGCAGGGGGGGTTACACTAGCACCATGCTGCCATGAATCACCACTCAAGTGAAATTCTGACAAGAAGAGAACTGAGATGACCTTGTGTGGATTCAAACTCTAAACCTCATTTATCAGGCTGTAGACCTTTACACTACACCACCAAGCTGGCACAGCAGTGAAGCTGAGGTCTTTAGCTATAGCAGTTAAAGCCCTGCCTGGTAGGCAGTCATATCCATTCCTGCCTCAGAGGTAGATCTGCCTGGGAGACAACTTTCATTTAAAAAAAAAATGTATCGTTAGAAAAGGTGCTTTCTGTATGTCAAGCCATCAGGGGCAAATTAGAACCACCCAATCAGAGCAAGAAAAAACATGTGGGAGGTCAATTTAGAGACCAGATGAATAACCAGTCAGCAGCAACAGTTAGCAACCTCAGTTACTGCCTTCAGAAGGTATTAACCAATGAGACACAGCGGAGGGCAGGATTAAGTGGTCTGCCTCCGAGGCAGTGGCATGTGTAACCAATCAGCAGCAAGAAGTGGGCAACCTCAGTTACTGTCCTTCACAAGGTATTAACCAATGAGACACAGCAGAGGGTGGGATTAAGTCATCTGCCTCCGAGGCAGTGCTGCCTCAGAGGCAAGGGCCTCAGCTGTCATCTCTCCTGGCATGGGAACTTATTACTATGACAGCTGAGAATGCTAATTTGAAGATCAAAATTCAGGGGAAGTTTTTGCAAGGATAACTATCTCACTATCCCTCTAATGGGATAATGCAGTGGGATGCTTCAAGTTGATCTCTGCAGCTAAAGAAAGCTCCCCATGAAGGAGGCCCAGCCTCAAATCCTGAAATGAGGAGAGCAGCGACTGCATGAAAGGTTATCACACAGCCTCGAGAACGTGAGGAGGCCTATCCTTAAAGGGAAACTAAAGGAAGGGGATACAGAACAAGACTAGGTGAACCTCATGCAGATGCAGGTAGAACAGTTTTCAAAAGTGCTGCTGATGCAGTCTGCACAGCTAGAACAACCCCTATGGACTTTGCAGTCCCACCCTCTGGCAGTTGAAGTCTAAAATACTACAACTTAAAGAAGGACTCTGGTAAACATGCCTTGCTTTTCTCCGTGAACTTCATGTTGCTGAAGTAGACGAACCGCCAATAAAGTATCAAAAAAAAAGTGCGTTGTTTAGTATAAAATTAATGAAATGTGTATTACAAACCAGGAAGTGGCAGCACTATGCGTCAATTGCATTGGTTTTAGCGGAGCAGTGCATGTGACATCTTCTCCTGAGCCGCATGTCCAGACCGCAGTAATGGCTAGCTGTGCAGAAAGTGAAGCTCAGCTAACGAAAGGGAGATTGATGACTGTGATGTATTTGTTGAAGATCTGTATTGTTTGGACCTGTTGTGCAGTGACGAGGAATCAGTCACTTCCTCCAGTCCCAGCAGTTTTGAAGCAGAGAGCCATCCTGACTCTACATCGTGATGGGTGTACATTTATTGAGCTGATTGTGTGTAGCAAAACTCTTCCAGTTGTAATGTTTCCCCACTCTGTTTCTTATCAGAAGGTTCTACATAACCTATTTCAATTATAAGAAAAAGAAGTACATTTTGTCTCTTTTGCTCTCAGTAAGGTTGCCCCCACACACACACACACACACCAAGTAAGGTGCCCCCAGCAACTGCAGGGTATGCAATGCTATGAAGGGTATCAGAGTAAGAAGCTCTATAGCTGACAGACATTATGGCTAAAGAATGAGGTTCCCTAGGTGGGCAGATGACAGTACTGTGTGTAACCCATCCAAAGTGTTTCCCCACTCTTTTCCTGATCAGAAGGCACTACATATCCCATTACAATTTTAAAAATTGGAAGTAAATTGTGTCTCTATGGCTCTGACTCAGGTTGCCCCCCCCCACACGCACACCGAGTATGGTGCCCCCAGCAACTGCAGGGTATGCAATGCTATGAAGGGTATCAGGGTAAGAAGCTCTATGGCTGCAAGACATTCTGGCAAAAGAATGAGGTTCCCTAAGTGAGCTGATGACAGTACTGTGTGTAACCCATCCAGATTTTGAAATCCCTGGTACCAGATGCATGTCTTATATTTATCTTCATCTTCTTCCAGCTGAACCTACCCCCTATCACCGACTGTAAGCCAAACTGTACTACTGAAATGCAGTGTATGACAGCATGCATTTAACTATTACTGTACCTAATCTGCCAGCTGCAACAAAAGACAGCTGTGCAATTAATCATCAGCTGACACTGACAAGCAGTGGTGGGAGGACAATCGTATCCCCCACAGTCAGTAAAACATCCCTCTACAGCCCTGCGAGTACGCCTGAAGTCCCCATTTGCACAGTTGAACACAGAAGCACCACTGACTACCCCAAGGAGCAGCAGGATATGGCAGCAGAAGGTGAGTGCAAAAACTTTTCTGCAGTGGACAGAATTTAGTTATGTCTGCATCCACCAATGAAAATTCAATCGTTATGATGTTCTTGTTTTGTGTATTTTGTGTGTGTGGGGTAGGGGTGGTTGGCATGAATCCCACGTTTCTCTTGTTACCCACTGATCAAGTGTGAGATGCTGATTGAACAGTGATTTGACACATGAAATTGCAATGAATGGTGCCATTGGGACATCCACCTTCGAGTACTGTTGCAAAAGTAGATTTGTGACATGTCATGACACAACCACTGTTTTACATATTAACATAGTAAAATGGCAGCAGAGTAGGTTTTATGTTCTTTCGTGTCTGCTTGATAGTCACCACACATAGTGGGCACCCATTACACTGTTCCCCCACCCTCTTGGGCTTCTGCATCACCTTTCCAGGGTATTTCCCTGTTATGGGACTTCCTCATCTTCACCCTCCCCCTATACCTATCCCATCCCCACTTGAACCCATCCACAGTATCAGCCACTACAATTCCTTCAGCAACGCATTCCATGTTTGCACCACCCTCTCAGTGAAGTAAGAGCTTCTCCTCTTCCCCCTAAGTCTCGCTCCCTCCCCCCACAGCTTCCACATGTGTTCTATGGTTGCCCCCACCTTTTTTATTTGGAACATCCCATCTGAGCCTCCATTACTGATCCCTTTTATGCACTTAAACACCTCTATCATGTCCCCCCGTCCCTACTGTCCTCCAGGGTGTACATGTTCAGCTCCTCAAGCCTCTCCCCATAAACCATTTCCCCCATGACACAGATCATCTTGGTTGCCCTCCTATGGACCCTCTCCATGAGTGCAGTGTCCCTTTTTCGTTGCGGCCTCCACAAATGCACACAGTACTCAAGGTGCGGCATAACCAGGCAGTCATAGAGAAGGAGGATCACTTCAATCCTTCTGCAGGCAATTTCCCTAGCAATGCATCTTAGCATCCTATTGTCCTTGTCCACCGCCCTCCTACAAGCGTCAGAGTTGTTCATTTTAATATCCACCACCACCACCACCACCACCCCCAGATCTGTATTGCCTTTCAAGACTAGTACAGTGTCTCCTCCCAGTGTGTACAGTTGACCTGGGTTTATGGCACATAGGTGCAGAACCCTGCATTTCTCTGCATTGTATTTCAGTCCCCATTTACTGGACCACCTCCCCACAACCTCCACGTCCTCCTGCAGGGCCACTCTTTCCTCATCCCCATCCATCACTGCTCCCCACCTCAAATCATACTGAAAAATATTCATTTCACTCCTGTTACCCTTCATTATGTTAGAGACATATGTGTTAAACAGGAGTGACACCCAGGTCCAATCCCCAGAGGACCTCACTAATGACCTTCCTTGGGGATGAGACCATCCCTCCAACCACCACTCTCAGTATGCACTCCGAAAGTCAATTTCCTATCTACTTGGTCCACGTGCCTCCACACACCCATTTGCCCCATGTTAAGCAGCAGGCCACCATGGGGCACCAAATGAAATGCCTTGCTGAAGTCCAGAAAGAGGATGTACACTGTCCTACCCTGGTGTATGGCACTCGTCTCCCAATCTTACAACCCCACAGTTTGGTCTGACATGATCCCCCTAGGATGAAGTCATGATGTCTATCGTCCAGGTCACCCAGTTTCTCCTCCTCCACCAAAAACCTTTCCTTGATAATGCCCTCCTTCACCATGTCCACCACGGACGTCAGGTTAATAGGCCTGTATTTACCCTTCTACTCTCTTGATCCACTGTTGTGGATAGTCATGATATGGGCCACGATGCAGTCATGCGTTACCCATGCAGTCCGCAGAGAGAGGTTGAAAATGTCTGCAAGTGGTGCCGTCATAACATCCTCTGATTCACTCAGCAGCCTGGGATGCATTTCATCCAGCCACGTAGCTTTCTCCATTCTTAGTGACTTGAGTTATTGAAACATAGAAGTTGACAGCAGATAAGGACCACAAGGCCCATCCAGTCTGCCAGTTTCTTTTTCTACCTTATGAATGTGCCATCGGCCTTTGCTCTGTCAATAGCCGATCTATTCATACTCATCTGTATTGCTCCCTTATGCCTATCCCATGCCCATTTGAAGCCCTGCACTATATTCATATCCACCACTTCCTGAGGTAGGCCGCTCCATGCATCCACCACCCTTTCTGTGAAAAAGAACTTCCTCACATTACCCCTTAATCAGCCTCCCTCTAATCTCATGCTATGTCCTCTTGTCCTGCTATTTTTCTTATATTGAAACATGTTAGACTCTTTCACCTTGTTAATGCTCTTAAGATGTTTGAATGTTTTGATCATATCACCTCTCTCCCTCCTTTGCGCTAGGGTATACATATTGAGCTCCGTTAATCTGTCCTCATATGTTTTCTGATACAGTCCCTGCACCATTTTGGTTGCCCTTCTTTAGACTGCCTCTATTTGGTTAATGTCCTTGTGAAGGTGCAGCCTCCAGTACTGCATGCAGTACTCCAGATGGGGTATAACCAGTGTCTTGTAAAGAGGGATTATTACCTCCCTCTTACGACTTGTGATACCCCTACTAATACACCCCAACATCCCCCTAGCCTTACCTACTGCTTTAGTGGTCTGCTTGGATGATTTCAGGTAATCTGTGATGATGATGCTCAAGTCTCTTTCTTCCCTTGTGACTGCCAGCAACTCCCCTCCCAGCCTATAGGTGGCTTCAGGGTTTCTCTTCCCTATGTGCATGATCTTGCACTTCTTTGCATTAAACCCCAGTTGTCACTCTTCCATCCATTTTTCCAGTTTATCCAGATCTCTTCTCATTCTGCCCACCCCATCTGGATAATCTATTCTGTTGCAGATCTTGGTGTCATCTGCAAACAGACAAACCTTACCATCAAGTCCATCTGAAATGTCACTGATGAAGTTATTGAAGAGGACTGGCCCCAGGACTGATCCCTGAGGTACCCCACTTGTGACTTGCATCTCTTCTGACTGTATACCATTTATCACCACTCTCTGTTTTCTGCCCGTCAACCAGTTTGCTACCCAGCTGATCAACTTCTGACCCATCCCGAGCCTACCCAGTTTATTAATCAATCTTCTATGTGGAACAGCATCGAAAGTTTTGCTGAACTCAAGGTGGGCGACATCAACTGCTCCCCCTTGGTCCACCACTCTGGTTACCCAGTCAAAGAAATCTATGAGATTAGTTTCACAGAACCTTTCTTTTGTAAACCCATGCTGTCTTGGATCCTGTGCTCCTATGGATTCCAGGTGTTGCACTATCCTTTCCTTAAGAAGTGCCTCCATAATCTTGCCCACTACTGAGGTAAGACTGACTGGTCTGCAGTTCCCCGCCTCCTCCCTGCTACCACTCTTGTGGAGCGGGATCATATGAGCCCTCCTCCAGTCTTCTGGGACCTCTTCTGTGCTCAGAGACTCACTAAATAGTTCTGATAATGGCTCTGCTAGTTCCATCCTTAGCTCCTTTAGTACCCTGGGATGTACGCCATCAGGTCCCATTGCCTTGTCCACCCTGAGCTTATCGAGCTCTTGTAGGACCCTTTCTTTTGTAAAGGGACTAGTGCACACCTCCCTTCCCCCGTGTCCATGGTGCTGAGCTGTGGGCCCTGCCCTTTCTTCTCTTCAGTAAATACTGAGCAAAAGTATCTATTTAGGATAGATGATTTTACATGGTCCTCCTCCTCACATGCCCCCTTATCCCCTTTGATCTAAGCAATACCCCCTCTGGACTTTATCCTTTCACTAATGTATCTACAGAAAGTCTTGTCACCTTCTTTTATTGTTTGTGCTAGTGTTTCCTTGGTTTGGGCCTTTGCCTGCCTTACTGCCTTCCCTGCTTCCCTTAGGGAAGTTTGGTATACCTATCTTCATCCTCCTGCTGTTCCTTATATTTCCTGAAGGCCAGCCTTTTGACTCTGACCTTTTCTGCCTACTGTATTTGAGAACCAAAGTGGTTTCCTTCTTTTGCACTTCCTTTTCTCTAACACAGTGGGATGTTGCTTCAAGTATTGCATCCCTAATGCTTGCCCACTTTGCCTGTACCCCCTCACCTGTATTTCTTTTTGCCAGGGCTAGCTTAACTCTGTTGGCCAACTTATCAAACTCAGCTCCTCTGAAGTCCCATATTTCTGCCTTGGAATTGGATGATTTAGTTCTAGTGGGCAAATTGAACCATACCATGGCATGGTCACTGGCCCACAGGTGACCTTCTACCTGGAGATCTGTGATCCTTTCCCTGTTAGTCAATACTAGATCTAGGATAGCCCCGTCTCTTGTGGGTTGTAGTACCAGTTGCTTGAGGCCCTCCCCCTGCAAGGAATCCACCACGTGTCTAGTTCTGGCAGATGTTCCTGCTGGTATTGACCAGTCTGTATCTGGCAAGTTGAAGTCTCCCATTATCAGAACCTCCCGTTTAGCTGTCATGTTTTGTATATCTTCTAACAGTAATGTGTCTATGTCCTCCCCCTGGTCTGGAGGCCTGTGCACAACCCCAGTTCGTATGGCTGTCCAATTTCCTGTTTCCAGGTTGACCCACAGTTCTTCTGGCTCCTTATGTGTATTCTGAATTTCTGTAGATTTGATATTTTCATTGACATAAAGGGCCACTTCATCCCCCCTTTTTGTACCCCAGTCTCTTCTGAACAGTACATAGCCAGGTACTGAAGTCTCCCAAGTGTGGTTACTGGTAAACCATGTCTCGCTAATGGCTACTGTGTCCGGTTTAGCCTCTGTCATCATTGCCTGCAGGTCTGGGATCTTGTTTCCCAGACTGCGAGCATTTGTGTACATGATTTTCCATTGGCCATATTTCGGTATGTTAGTTGTTGGGCGTGGTCTGACATTTCCCCTGTGCGTCGTATGGGGAGCCGGACCTTTTTCCTTACCTGGTGATGCAAATGAACTACAAACATGCTGAACTCCTGTTTGACCACTAGCTGAGAGGGGAGGGGTGTTCTTCCCATTCGACGTATGGGGTGCTGCACCCCTCTCCACATTTACTAGTTTAAATATTCTGCAAAGACATCAAACTTCTGCCCCAATGCACTGACTTCCTCCTTAGTCAAATACAGTCCATCAAATTTAAAGAACTTTCGCTCCCAAAACTGTTGCCAGTTCCCTACAAATTTGTGTCCTTTTCCTGGCACCAGCCCTTAAGTCACATGTTTAGCTCCCCATCTCCCCTTCTCTGACCTTCCATCCATTTGCCCCCCTCTTCCAGACTGGCAGGATCTCAGAGAAGGAGATGCCAGATGAAATGGAGGATAGTTTGTCACCCAGCCTGGTCAGGTGTTCCTTGGTCTCCACAACTGACCAGCTGGTGAGATCGTTAGTCTCTACGTGTACCAAGACGTCAATGTTTTCTCCTGCTTCCTGAACAATTTTAGCATCTTCAGTCACCATATCAACAGGGATTTCAAACTCCCCGTCCCCCTTGCCACCTGCTCTCTTGCCCTCACCTGACTGTAAAGGGCCTATCACCTCCCTAGACTAGGCTGTGTTCATGGCCTCTAAGGGTACTGCTTTTCGCCAGTTCACTATCTTTCCATTGAGAGGTGCAGCCCCCATTCCCCTCGCTAAAACGTGAGGCAAAGTAATCATGTAGTACCTCAGCCTGCTCGGCTAACATTATCTTTTGCATGAATAATTTTTCCCCCCATCATCATTTAAGTTATATTTCAAACTGTTTTATAAATGCATGTGTCACACCTTGTAGCATTAGTTTTGTGTGTCTTGAACCACATACTTATAGTCATGTTTTGTCCTTGAAAGTTGTTTTTATTGTTAAGCATAGTTGTCCTTCTGCATGTCCTGCCATGTTATTGTTACTGGCTAGTAGGAGATGTTGTGTATTACTGCAAGAGAATAAATTAGCAGCAGACACCGGTTGTTTGATCCATCCAGTGTGGTGCTGTGTGTAACATACTGTATGCCCCTTCCACCCACCCCCAGTGAATTCTCACACTTACTGCCCACCACTTCCAAGTTCTGATCCCTGACTGATGCCACACTCAACAGTGAACTTCACCACAGTATGTAGTGGCACTCCTCTGTCATTGCATTGCAACCATCCACCACATTATCTGTCAAATAATGCATCCTCTTTGTATGGAACCTTCATGCATGCTATTTGTGAAATGAGTGTTCCCTAACTCCCTCTTCCCTCATCTTGTCACCCATCCTCATGATAATCTGTTTTGTCCAATGCTGTCCCACATTCAATAGTATCATGACCCTTATGTCAGACATGTGCTCCAAAACTGCTGCACAATGTGCTGCAAGTGTGTCCTCACCACACACCTTGACTTCCATTGTCGGGGACTCCCTCAAACATATTATGAGCGAGTTCCATAGGACTGTGTCGGACACATGTAATGACTGAACAGCCAATATGTTTATCACTGTCCTTGGAAGCCCCTAAGTGCCCCTAATCCCTGTGCACCTGAACGGCAGTCTCAAGTTTTGGATGGCACTTCACCAGCGGCAACACCCAGGGTAGATGGCCTTGTGAACTGTGGGATGAGGAGGGGGCACGGGCAGCCATGCAATATTAGTGTAACATGACAATGCACAAAAAAAATACTGGCAACTGACAAAATGTAGTATTGTCAGTTTTTGGATGTGTTTTTTTTTTGTTTTTTTTTTAGGCGCACTTGTGGCAACTGTGTTGTGATGCCCACAGAGCTTGAATGCTGCTGCTGCTGCTGCCAAGAGATAAATCCAGTGGTTGAAAAGAATGATATACTGAATGTTGTTGCTGACTCTGATGTACCTTCCTGCACCACTGAGCACCTTGGATTTGCTGAAGTCTGTTTAAGTATATGGGTCCTGAAGACAGTGCAGGCCGCCTACAGACAGTACCATAACAATGAAGGGCTGCCTGTGAATGAGCATGAAAACTGTTATTTTCCCTAGTTAACATGAGTCCTGTACCCTTCAGTAATGTATCTAAATACAGAGAAAACATCACAAGTGCCTCCCTCGTAATTATGTAATTTTGTCTAATTTATGTGATAGTGGTAATAGGGTAATTGTGAACATTTTCCATTTGTTATTGAATGGTGGCACAGATGGTTGGCACAGTGGCACAGCAGGTGATGCACTGGATGACTTACATCACACTACTCCTGCGCCCCTGGTTTAAGACTGACGTTTGGGTTGTCATGGTGCCAGCATGGTGGAGGTGATGTCAGAACCTGATTTAGCATGGTTGTTGCCAGTTCTCATCTCCTTAGGTGAGGGTGTGTTGGGCCACCACCCCGCTACGCTACCACCTTGTTGAGGTGTGGTTGGTAGTGGAGCTTTGGCAGAAAAGTATAGGTAAGTGTAGGTGGCTGAGATGGTACTACAAGTGCAAAGCGTTTCTCCACACAGTCGCAGTGCCATGTGCTATGGCCTCAGGTGGTTAGGGTACTAATTTAGTCAAATAGATGTGTGTCCCCATCAGTAGTTTTTTGTAGTAGGGGAACAAAGTAGAGAAAGTACAAAGTAAGTGTAATAGCACGGTTAACTTTACTGCTTGCTTTGTATGTTATGTAAAAGTCAAATATTGCTCATTTACAACCACAATAAATCACATCAACAGTATTTAATCCTGTTTATGGCCAATAAAGCAGTAATGTGATCAGCATGCAATCATGGGTAACAATCATTTGATATTCCCAGATCTGTATACAAGCCATTACTGTGCGTCATATACAGTATGTTGCTACACACACTTCATTTGCATACTACCTACCACCATACAACAGATAATCATTGTTAAAAATCAAGTTTCATAACACTGCATTAAAACTTACAGTCAAATTGAGTAACTTTGCAGATCATCCAAAAAAATCCATCAAATGAATGCGTTGTCTGCAAACTGCAACTTCAATTTGTTAATATGTGAACTATGTCTATGACAGTGACAGATGAGGTACTTAAATGTCTAATTGTTAATGACACTGGCTGAGGAGCAGGCTATGCCGGGTGATAGACATACCTATTTGTATTTTATTGACATGGTTGGTATTGCATGAATGTAGACCAGCACACGTGGTGACCTTTCACCAATCCGTTTCCACGTATGACCTATGCAATTATATACAAGTCACTATGACTGCAATTGTGGCTAAGAAGTAAGCAACATATTTAAAATGTTTTTTTTTCCTTGTTGTTAATATAACAGCCATTTTATAATAGCAGTAATGCACTCCATGGTGTGTGGCTTCAGGTGATGATGTCACTTCTCCGGTGTTTTACATGCTCAGCTCACGGCCTTGTGTTGCAAGCACCCGAGGCGTGACGTTTTCACAGCATGACACACACCATGGAGTACATTGCTATTTAATCACTATACTGTAGGTTATTCTGCCCCGATCAGGTCAATGTTCATGGCAAATGTTGACTGTAGTTCAGTACTGTTGCCACACGTCATGAGAAAGGGACATTACTATGCTGGGTAAGGTTAATGGAAGACTTACAAATCTGATAGTACTTCATCATCGTAAGGTTTTATAAGCCAGCTTATGGTCTCTTAACATGCCCTACATGGAGCAGATGAGAGATACACATTACATCTTTAGATCACTCTGTTATGGGTCTACAGGACATTGACCAACTGCCTCAAAATTTGTCTGCATCGATGTTGATGACCAAGAACAAAGCAGCTCTGTGCGCACATACTGTAAATGTTGTCAGCAAATATAATGGTTCACTAGTGGATCACAATATTTGACTGTGGATCATGCATCACTGAAATTAATTGATGTTTTAGTTCATTCCATGGGCAGGATTCTCAAAGGAGATGCGCTTGCCGCATCTCAGCTGCCCCGGCGCAGGTGAGATGCGCCATGCGCAAACTGTGGTATTCACAGAAGATGCACTGGGGAATGCCTCTGGCACATCCCCTCTGTGAATACCACAGTTGCGCCCAGCAATGGATGCACTGGCGCAACCCCATCGCCGGATGGGGAAAGCAGTGGTACAGCGCATCTCATGACGCGATGTGCCCAAAACCACCATTCAGAGCCAACAACATGCAAATGGGGCCATTAGGTATGCAAAGTGCAAGGGGGCCATTTGCATGTCATTATGGTCCCCTTTGCATTCTGCTTGCAGGGATGCACCCGGCAAAATGTGCCATGCTCCCTGCAAGGGCTGTGACCCTCAGACACCAAACACTGAAGTCCCTGTTGTCTAGCATCACCCCCCCCACCCACAATCACGTAAATGTAGTACAGTGATCCATGCCTCTCTGATAGTCTAGTGTTCCCCCTCCATGCCCATATCCCCGTATTGAAGGGCATAGTACCAGGCATCCCTGGTAGTCTACTGTCCCCCTCCATGCCCCAACACAAGTGCAGCATCTGAAGAACAAACAACATCTCCTGGTGGTCAGTGGACCCTAACCCTAGGCAAACCTTCGACACCCTTCTTCCCATCCCACCATGCCGAATGTCAGTGGGCAGTACATCCACCCACAACTACTCATGGCTGACCGCCAACTGTGCTGTCAGTGAATGACAGTGATCAGTACGCCTGTACACCCATTGGTCGACCCTGTCGACCAATGGGCTTGCAGTGTCTACTGAACGCTTTCATTCACATCTGTGTGACCGTCGGGTCATTCACAGAGTTGTGAATGGACGCATACATTACATATGGAAAGTCCATTGGTCAAGAGGGTCTACCAATGGGCTTACCAGCATGCTGTACACTGTCATTCACTGACAGCACAGTTGGCGGGCAGCTGTGGCAGTTTGCGGGTGGGATGTCCTGCCCACTGATGTTCACCATTACCAGGTAAGGGGGCAGCAGGGTGTGGAGAGGGTGCCTAGGTGGGTGGGGGGTCCACTGGACCATCAGGGAGATGTTGCTCATTCTTTCAATGCTGCAATATGGTCAGGGCAGGGAGGGGTGTATCAACAAAGTAACAGGGGTTCTGCTGGGCATTCTACTGTCACCGGGGATAGAGGCATGGGGGGAACACTAGACTGCAAGGGATGCCTGGTATTATGCCATACATCATGGGGATATGGGCATGGAGGGGAGAACATTAGACTACCAAGGTGTTTTTTGGTACCACATTGTGTTACCAGGTCTGGGGCGGGGGGGCACTTGACTGCCAGGGTGGACAGGCTGCCATGCTGCTGTCTGCAGTCCAGTGGCCTGCCTGTGGGTGGACACCCACATAAGTTTACTTCAAGTAGACTTATCTCTGCAAGGCACATCCACAGACTTGCCCTGGGGATGTGACCCGTATGGGTGGGCACGCCCATTTCACAGTCCCTCCAGATGTGACACATATCATTATGGGTGGTATGCATAGAAGCTGCAATGCGTTGGTTCAACGTGGTTGCACCGTCGCATCGGTACCCTTCCAGAATTGTGCCACGTCACAAATCTAGGATGCGCAGGTGCATCCCTTTTGAGAATCCTACCCCATATGTGTAATTTCAAATCTAATTATCTGATGAAAAATTTGTTATGCTCACTATGCTTTCTGGTATATGTCATCATAACAGTTCCATTACTGAACAATGTTTATGTATCTTATTTTCAGCCATCACCATTTTCTGGCCTACCGCAGCTTTGCCCGCTGGTGTTGGGGTTGTTTGGGAAGGAAAGTTTGAGTGGTGCTGCCAGCCTGTGTTGTGAACCAGATAAGGGAGAGGTGGCCATCTGACCAGTATGTGGGGTTTCTGCATGCTGACTGACAAGGACATCCGTACTATGGAAATGCCTGTTCTTTTTCCAGCGTTCAATGGGCATCTGTTTGTCTACTGGTGGAAATTTAGAAGTGAGTGGAGATGGGACTTCCTTTTGATACCAGTCTTGTTTTGGTTTGCCCGATTGGACAGCAGTTTCAAGAGCCGATAGCATGTCCTCCACAAATGCTGAAATTGAAAAACAGTTCTTAGTAATAGTTATACATCACAGTGTTTATTGTGTTACTGGTTTCTACTGGATGTAGCACTGTCTTATTTATCTGTACTCTCACATACTTGAATACTATCATGAAATCAGCTTATAATAGCAAGGCAAACAGTATTCAATCGATATTAAAGGGATGGTTGCTTTGAAGAAACTTTGTATCCCCTTCCTTCACCCTCATTTCTCCTCCACACACATCGACACAAGCAGTTGTTATATAAACTTAAAGTGGTGTAACCTAGCGCTAGAAGGTATCGGGATTCATATCCCGATGCCTTATAGCTTCATGAGCACACATGAGCCACAACTGTAATTTAAAAGTTCTAACATTTGGTTTTTGAATGGATCGTAAGTGGCGCCAAAGCGTCATCCAGTCATTCACTTCCTACTTTCTGGTGCCTGCTCTCAACCACAATTCACACCCCCATCGCGCTATCTGAAGTTGTGACGTGCGGCCAGGGAGAACACGTGGGCGAGCCCCATACAAGTCTAATTGTGATATTTTTAAAGCCTGTTTTGAAGCTTTGAAAACAGTCCTAAATAAAAAGTAAAGCAGTCACTTCAGTAGTAGGGACCCTACTAGTTAAGTGACTTCTTTAATTTTACACTGTGATTGTTTGAAATTGCTACAAAACTTCTTCAAAATACACCATACACTTGTATGGGGCTCACCTACTACTCTCCATGACCACATGTCACAATTTCACAGAACGCAGTGTGGTGGTGGCCCAGTTGCTTTTCAGCGCCGGCAACAGGCAGCTGTAAGGGAGCAGTTGTCCGAGGCTTCTGCACCAGTTACAATCCCCTACAAAACAGATAGCAATAAGTTTTAAATTAACATCTGGCCACCACTCACATCATGACAATATAAGGTATTGGACTAGGAAGCACAGTACCTTATATCAGAAATGAATTTCAAGTAGTTGGGACAAATGTAAGAAGTTCAGCTTGTCTGCACTATATAATATCTTCTGAGATACCTGTTATTGTGCTGTGTTACCAGTGTATTACTCAGAATTAATATTGCAGTTCCATGTTTTAAAATTTTTGCACTGAAAGCAACGCCATGTTGACAGTGGCAGAGGTTTGCCAGCAACCAGTACAATTCCTAGTATCATTCAAACTTTACTGTGACGTGTTTGTCGATATTTCCTTTTTCTAACATTGTTCATTGTCTAACAATACCTATTCAGTACCGGTGCTTGATCTGGGATACTGCTACTCATTATTCTGTACTGACTGAGTTTGGTAAATAAAAATGAAAATTTACCATAAGATGTGTTTAGTTTCTTTGGTCTGACCACTCCTGCACCACCTTTGTACTTGGGTATGTCAACTGTGAAGCACGCTTCTCCTTCAGTGGACACAGCCTGTTCTCGGTCAGAGTTGGCGATGAAATGAATGGCCGCTAGTAGCATTCTGTAAATAAGTTTCACATAGGTGAAACAACTTTTATATAGTAAGGGCACATACTCCTATACATTGAATGGATTTATTTGGTATAATATTGATAGGCATACATAGAAAACTGTAACATTTCAATACATGTTTACCAAATATGTTTCAATATTAGCGTGCTAACATACTACCATACCATGAAGCCACAACATTAGGCCCTATGGTCTACCGAGTCATCTCAATGGTCACAGCCTTCCCAGGGCACAGATTGTAGTCCCCCTTCCCCCACAACCATGGTCCTCCATTTCCCAGTCATGCTTGGGGATGCACCCTCCTTCTATACCTATCCCATCACGTCTTGAATCCCTCCACGGTAGCAGCATCCACCAGCCACCTGGGAAGTGCATTCCATGGCTCCACCACAATCTCAGTGAAGTAGTGCCTCCTTGCCCCCCCACGTCCAGGTGCAGTGACTGGCCCCTGGTGGCTACACCCTCCCTCAGGTGAAATACCCCCTCAAGGCTTACCAGAGTCATTCTGCTGTGATACTTGAAGACCTGTATCATATCCCCCCACTTCCTTGTCTCATGCAATGAGTACAGGTTGAGTTTCCCCCTCGCTCCTCACAGTGCCTTTACCCTAGCCACAGTTACATCCTGGTCACTGTCATCTGCACCCTGTCCAGTAACACAATTTTCCTGAATAAGTAGGCCTGAGAACACTGCATGCAGTATTCAATGTTTGGTCAAACCATTCAATTGTAAAGCGGAAGGACCACATCAGGACTCCTTCAGGTTATCACCCTGTTTGTGTACCGCATCATTTTGTTACAATGGCATATACTGCAGTACTGTGCTGATGTTGTGCAGTCACACAACCGATATAATACGAGGAGTGACACTGATGGTGTTTAATTGGAACAGCTTGAAGCACATTACGTTTGTAGCCACAGTGCCCCTGGTTATGTACATTTAATGTACATGAAATGAATATTGATGATCACCTCGTGTACATCCCTTTGTATCTGTAGGCTAAACCTTTCGGTGCATACTGGATTACAAGGCTATGAAAGCTCTCCAACAATGGTGTTTGATGGTTTGGGGATAGCTTTTTCACATCACATTTCACCATGGCTGTGCCAAGGACCATTTCCACTTTCTCATACGCCTTTTCATCTGATTGAGAAAATTGCATGCAATTTATTTCTATTTATTTATTTAGTTTTTGTTGACCGGGTAAGTGCACTAGACATATCCTGCCTATTTTCAGGCACGACCTGGGGGAAGGGGATACAGATGAATGCCAAATGACATTCAACCAGATTAAGCTGTTGGTGGTATTTTAACATCTGGTCCTTGCAACATCATTTTTATAATTTAAAAAATGAGGTATGCAGCAGCACAGGACATGTGTTGTATGATTTACATATGCCTTGCATGATCTGCCCAAGTGATGCTGACAACAGAAGATGTGTGTGAATGAAGCACAGTGCTACACCATGCCCTGAAGTGTGTTATGGTGATTTTAACCTGAACCAGTTTTTGAACATGTAAATCAAAATGACTGTCTTCAATCTTGTAAATGGTTTTAGAAGTGCGATAACACAATACAAGCCATGGATGTATCAGGGCATTACTGACCTACACTGATACATGCAGTGATTCGTCCAAGCCCTCATGCCTGGCATCACATGCTGGGAGTGCGTTAATGTCCCAATGCACCCATGGTCTGTCATGGGTTATTGCATACACATATGACAGTGGTACATGCAGAAGATTTTTACGTGGTGTCATCCACTTCCTCTTCTGAATGGTGTCATCCAACGGCCCATGTGCACAGTTAGGAAAAAGTGGGTTATCATGTTGGTGGACTCCCTGTATATGGTTGGTGATGGATTCCAGTTTGGCCAGCATCACTGTACCATTGCCATCTGGAGTCGATCTTGGTATCCAGTACAACATGTTTTTAATACTGGGTATCCACTCTTTGATGGTCTGGCATTGCTTTTGTGCACTGGTTGACTCCAACTTCTTTGTTATCCCTAGAACAACATAATATTTTAAAACCCTGAATTACTCAGTGATTACTTTTGTTATATTTTTGGCCATGTAAAGGAGGGCTGACTTACCCAGAGACAGTTTGTCAACCTGTGTGAATGCAAAACTTAGTGACACAGAAATGTAAGGATATACTTGTTCTGGGTCCTTCTTCAATGTGCCAGTGTGTCAGCACAAAGAATCACTATTTATAGGCATGTGCGATTCAGGGTGAGGATGGGGAGGTAGTAAAATCATAACAGCTACCGGGTTAGGGATTTAAAGATTATGGACAATGGTGCCAATGGTTTATGCAAACGAATCCACACCTCAAGCTGCGCAGGCAAAGCCAGCCCAGTGGCGCTGAGGGCTGAGGCACTGGACACCACACCTCGCGCCATGCCGGCAACCCTGGTTCAGGAACGAGCACGGTCTGCCAGGGGTTGGCAGGGCAGAGAGACAATCAAGCACGAAGCATACGAAGAAAGACTAAAGGAGCTTAACATGTATACCCTTGAGGAAAGGAGGGAGAGAGGGACATGATAGAAACTTTCAAGTACCACAAGGGAATCAACAAAGTCCAAGAGGGTGGCATCTTTCAGAAAAAGAGATGTGCAAGAACAAGGGGGCACAATTTGAAGATAGAGGGGGGACGGCTCAGAGGTAATGTGAGGAAGTATTTTTTCACAGAGAGGGTTGTGGATGCATGGAACAGTCTCCCTGAGGAGGTCGTGGAGTCAAGAACAGTGGGGGAATTCAAGAATGCATGGGACAGACATAAGGCAGTCCTAGTGGGGGGTAGGAGGAAGTAAGCTGTAGGTTAATTAGGATCTACAGCTTATCTGTTAGGTAGGAAAATGGGCAGACTAGGTGGGCCAAACGGTCCTTATCTGCCGTCAAATTCTATGTTTCTAAGCATCTGGAGGACTGCGTTCCTCTCTCAGGGAAGGATCCAGGGGTAGCCTGGCATAGCAGCAGCCACCGGTGGAGACTGCGATGCAGAGGGGCTCACAAGCAGGAGATGACATCAGGCGGCTGCCATCCAGACATGGGTGGGAGCATCCACGTCGTGGGCTGGGTGGCACTGAACGTCCAACATCAAGGGTGTAACTCACAAAAAAGGCCTCCAGCCTGGATAGGCGATGGCTGTCACTGCCTACCACCACACACCCAACACCAGATCTCCGACACCACCTCATTCAATCTGCTTGTGGACCCTGGCATGAGCGGGTTCACCCAGGAGAAAGTAATGCCCTTGAGGGTGTGGGTTGACCATGGACGGAAGAAGTGGTAGAGCGCTGTGTAGCCCTATAGAGCTCCAGAGTCTGGAGCCAAAATAGAGTTGACAAACAAAAAAAAAAAAGAAAATAAAGCTGCACAGGCAACACGAGTAATGGAATGAGAATAGGTCATTGGTTGTTGCCATGGTTAGGAGGGTTAGGGATCTCGTCATATCGAGCGAGTGTCTGTGGGTTGCCTCTCCTCTCCTCTCTCTCCTGTGGATGTTAACACTAATGCTGCAGGGCTACATCTGGTCATGGTCAGTATGCAAATGAGTTTGCCAGGGGTTTCTGTGTACGTTACTCCACACGCGCATGGTCAGCATGGCAAGTGAAGGTTAGAAAACGGATCTGCTAGTCTTCATTATGTCCAGATACAGACACAGATGGAGGCCGAAGGTAAGGGAAACTGACATGTAGAATGTAAGGGTAAAAGGCAAGAAGTTAATACTGGCCAAAGCTGACACTAATGAGGCAATCAACATTCCGGTCAAAGAGGGTTTTGTGGTGGGTGGGGATTTCTAGGTATGTGGTGGCCATGACAGGAGTGAGCCAAAGGATAGAACAGTCAATGTATGTCGTGCGAATACAATTGTAGGGTGTGGAAGCAGAGCTGCTGAATAGCTAACTTTTTAAGTTAATGTAACAGTAAATATACACCTTTTACAAAGTGCCACACATCATATTGATGAATAAGTGACGGTTCATTCTCACGCAGGTACTTCTGTATCTGTGGATGTCAATCTGTGACTAGGCTAGATGGATGCAAACCAGAGTCCTTGATATCTTGGAGCCCCCTTTTTAGACCCTCTAGCTCCATGTGATATGCATTCTTTACCTCATTGCTCTGCGGTACAAAAAAATCAAAAAGTCATTTTGCATTACTGAAGACATGACAAGTAACAAACAACTGCTTTAGTTGTGTTGTAACGTTTTCATTATGCAACTGCATTTCACAATACACTATATATAGGACAGTGTATGGCTCGTGTGCACAGGTAGCACCCACAATGCAGCTTGCCCTCAAACCCCCCCCCCCATTAACCTCCTGGAAGTGTTCAGTGCCCTTAAAGTCACCCCACCCCCATCCTTGCCCAGTCCAGTAACACATCACCTCCTCTGGTACAGGTGTCTTTAGATACCGGTGATGTATACTAACCTGAACAAGGCTCACACTTAACGATCTTTCTCTTTTCCATCTCCATCAAGGTGTAAGTGCCATATTTGGTGGAGTGGCCCGGACTATCACATCTTGCGTCACCACACAGCACTACACTGCGATTCTGTTCTGCGATACTGGAAACAATGTTATCCTTTCTTCTCTTCCACGCATCATGTATGGTTGGTTGCACAAACTGTTTTGAATGTTCATAGAAAGTGGGGTCTGAGACGCACTGAATCCTGATATGTCAAAGCATCCTCAGTACTTTCTGTGGTGATACACCACTAAACCCAACAGTTGCCGATAGCAGTACATTTCCTGCTGGGTAGTCACCAATGTGAGGCTGTGATGACCAGGTTCTTTCATAACCACACTGTGAACAACTCTGCTGTATTACAATGAATGTCCCCTTTATTTTAGTCACAGTTGGACTGGTTGTTGAATGGCACTGCATACAGATGTTAAACAACCTCAGTAAGCATGACTCGTACACTATAAACTTTTTTTCCTGCAACTGCCACTCACTTGTAGGTTTTGATGTCTCTGAATTTGATAACCTAATGAGGGACAGCAGAAATTAGATGACTGTTGTGGCAAGATTATAAATGTTGAATACATGTATTCACCTCTGATAAATAAGTACTGTACTGTGCTGTACTTAGCATCACTGTTACGCAGCAATGATGCAATTCTGTGACCCCATCTGGTGCATCAATCATAAAATGTATTTACAGAAGATGCACCAGGGAATTCCCAAAGTGCATCCCATCTGTGAATACCATGGCTGCGCCCACACCTGGATGGGGGTGACACACCACTCACGATGGGACTGGAATACAGTGGTGATACGTATCTTACGAAGTGCTATGCCCATAATTGCCATTCACAGTCAACAACATGCAAATGTGGTCCTTAGCCATGCAAGGTGCAATGGGGACATTTGAATGTCATTATGGTCACATTTGCAAGCATCCTGCAGGGATGCACATAGCCAAATGCGTGGGCCGCCATGTCATTGCTGCGGTCCACAGTAGTTTCCCAATCCATTTCAGAGGTGCCCCTCCATACCCGGATGACTGCATCCCATGCACACATGGGCAGACCCACAGCATGCCAGTGTGCCCCCCCCCTCACTCCGGACTGCACACCCATAGGAATTATGCTTCCCATGTCATGCAAGAAGTAAAGACAGCCACCACCCCTGCATCTCCATTGCACAGCTGTTACATGAGGCAATACAATGCAATGTACAGAAAACCATCCACCAACTCGACTCATACCCACTGTACTTCCTGTCCACCAATGGGCCTTCACTATGAACTGTACACTGTCAAGAATGTGATGCAGGACATACATTAGCTGTCAGTCGCTGACAGCTCTGTGGGTGGTGAACCATGTTGGTATGAAGGTGGGTGGTGCTGACCACCAACGAGGGACATATGCAGTGATGGGGGAATGGGTGTGTAGGGGTGCCTTGTGTGTGTGTGGGGTTGGATGTCTGTTAGGCAACCGGGATGGAGGGGTTCTGTTGACTGCAGCACCGGAGTGTATGGCTCGGGGATGGTGGATGGTTCCTATACATTGCAGTGTATTGCCACATGTAGCAGCTGTGTAACGGGGATGCATTTGGAGGGTTGCGGACATTTCTACCTGCTTGACGCATATAGTGGGTGTGCACCGAAGATGCGACCCTTGGGGCGGTGTGGACTGGATTGTCCTGGGGATTTACATACTGCCCTTTCAGTGAAGTAATGCCTCCTCATCTCCCTCCTGAAACCACAACACATCCAGTGTTACCACATGCACCCTCGTGTCCCTTACCGAGCACATCAAATACAGCAAAAGTGTGACCAATCTGTTGCTCACCCTAAAATATTTGCAAGATTCAGTCATGTCCCACCTATACATTCTCTCATACAAGGTGAACAGCTGGAAGTGACTCCACATTTCTTTATAGGTTGTGCCTTCCATCACCTTTATGTTTTCCATGGCTCTGGGATGTACAGCATGTGGACGCTGCGTATCCGTCATCAGGTACACTTCCCAGTTTTGCACACAATATTACAACTGAGTCATGTCCAAGTACCTGTACATGGGCAGAATCACATCCTTGTTCCTGGAAATCATGCCCCATGCAATGCATCCACACATCCAGTTGCCTGTAGCTGCTGCACTCCTGCTTTGACATGAGTTCTTCATGCTCCCCATTATTCTGACCCCAAGTTCATTCTCCTTGTCAGTGACCACTGACCACATACAATACAACAAACGTTCACGGTTCCTGTTGCTGTGCCAGAAGTGCATAACCTTGCACTCCTTTGTGTTCAGACACAGTTTGGCACATTGATGATCACTACTCAATTTATTATTACATCACCATCTGCCCTCTGCCACCCCCCCTGTGTGTCGTCAACACATTTTGGTGTCAGCCATGACCAGACTGAGCCTGCTCACAAAATGATGAGGCATGGATATTACTCTGCAGTCTAATTCCATGGTTCCACAATTAGAATTGTGAATCTATTTTATTCATAATTTGTTTATTAATATACTTTGAGAACGATATTTTACCTCACTTCAGAATTAGTTATGTCTACCTCTAACTCACTATCTGAACAGGTTGGTACATAGCTGACATCTTTAGCATCAGGAACTGGCTCACTGTCTGACTCAGAGTCTAAACAAGGTACAGGTGAAGATGTGAAAAGGTGGTGTAAGGTGGGAAGGAGCAGGGAAATCCTAGCTCCCCCCCAAGAATCATGGTAGTGAGTGCGGTTAACACCAACATAGCGGTGGCGATAGGGAGAAGGGCGGGGTAAATGGGGAAAGTGACAAAGGCAAGAAGGACAGGGATGGGGCAAAAAGGAGTAAAGCCATCAGGAAATGGAGTGGTAATGAGTACCAATGCCCGTAGTCTGGGCAACAAGCTCCCTAAGCTGGTGGCCTTGATGGAAGAGGGATGCCTGGATATCGTAGCAGTCACAGAAACATGGTACACAGAGAACCATGACTGGGATGTTAACATACCAGGGTACATGACCTACAGGAGAGACAGGGAGGGGAGAAGAGGAGGAGGAGAAGTAGCTGTCTATGTAAAGGAAGACATAAAAGCAACTGAACAAAAGAGTAAACAGGGAGGAGAGGAGGCACTGTGGGTCACCTTGGAGACTGGAAAGGGCACCACAATCCGCACAGGGGTTGTGTACAGACCCCCATGTCAGGGGGAGAGAATGGACAAGGATATGATAGAAGGCATACTTAGGATGGCAGAGAAAGGGGAGATACTGTTGATGTGAGACCTGAATATGCCAGATGTTAACTGGAGCACATTTGCTGCAGCCACATCCAAAAGCAGAGCCATTCTCGATGCCCTACAGGTGGCAGGCCTCAGACAGCTAGTTTTAGAATCCACTTGTGAGGGAGCAATCTTAGACCCGTACTCTCAAATGGGGGGCAGTGAAAGGATCTCAGATCTAGAAGTGGGTTACCATCTCAGAACAAGTGACCATCAAACAGTGTGATTCACGTTAAACTCAGCTACAGAGTCAAGCCATACAAAAGTGAGGGTACTGAACTTTAGGAGGACTGACTTTGGCAAGATGGGAGAGTGCCTCAGAAAAGCACTAACAAACAGGCTAGAAGGAGGGGTGAAGCAACAATGGGGAATCATCAAAACTGCCATCACAGAGGCAACAAGTCTCTGTGTGAAGCAAATAAACAAATCAAAACGAAAGAAAAAGCCACTATGGTTCTCAAAAGAGGTAGCTGGGAAAGTCAGGGAGAAAAAGATAGCATTCAGGAAGAAAAAGTAAACACACAAGGAGCAGGACAGTGAGCTGTACAAGTTAAGGCAGAAGGAAGCAGGGAGGGAAATCAGAATAGCAAAGGCCCAAACCGAGGAAAAGATAGCCAACTTGGTTAAGAAGGGGGATAAAACCTTTTATAGGTACATCAGAGAGCGTAGAAAGACAGAGGGTGGGATAGTGAGGCTGAATAGAATGAATGGTGGGTGGGCAGAGTGGGACAGTGAAAAAGCAGGGATACTGAACAAATATTTCTGCTCAGTATTCACGAAAGAGGAGGGGGAAGTGCCTACTCCAATTAACAGAAGCACTCTTGATAGGGGGGTCGATCCCAGCCCTTTCACAGAAGAAAGGGTTCTGCAAGAACTCCTAAAACTGAAGGTGGACAAAGCAATGGGGCCTGATGGAATTCACCCCAGAATTCTAAAAGAATTAAGGGGGGAACCAGTGAAACCACTGACTACTCTTTTTAATAAATCATGGGAGGATGGTGTGGTACCGAGGACTGGAGGAAGGCGGATGTGATTCCCCTTCACAAAAGTGGGACCAAGACAGAGGCAGGAAACTACAGACCTGTCAGTTTGACCTCTGTGGTAGGGAAAGTGATGGAGCCACTTCTGAAGGAAAGAATTGTTGAGTACCTTGAGGCCAGTGAGGCACAGAACCCAAGGCAGCATGGCTTCACAGCGGGAAGGTCATGTCAGACAAATCTAATAGATTTCTTTGATTGGGTGACCAAAGTAGTAGAGCAGGGAGGGGCTGTGGACATAGCCTACCTAGACTTTAGCAAGACATTTGACACAGTCCCACACAAAAGATTAATAGTCAAATTAACCAGCCTGGGAGTGGGTCCCAGGGTGGTAGCCTGGGTAAAACATTGACTGGACAACAGAACACAGAAGGTAATTGCAAATGGAGTCCACTCTGAAGAAAGAGGGGTTATTAGTGGGGTACCGCAGGGTTCAGTACTAGGTCCAGTCCTTTTTAATGTCTTTATAAGTGGCATTGCAGAGGGACTGGAAGGAAAAGTATGCCTTTGCAGATGACACAAAGATCTGCAACAGGGTTGATACACAAGGAGGCATGGAAAGGATGAGAAGGGACTTGGCAAGGTTGGAGGAATGGTCAGAAGTATGGCAGCTAGGATTCAATGCAAAGAAGTGCAAATAATGCACCTGGGAAACAAGAACCCAGGGAAGATTACACAATGGGGAGGTAATAACAACAACAAAAAGGAAAGGGACCTGAGGGTAACTACATCAGATGACCTTAAGGTTAGCAAGCAATGTGAGAAGGCAGTAGGGAGGGCTGGGGTATACTGGGATACATAGGGAGAGGCATCACCAGCAGAAAACAGGAAGTTGTTATCCCTCTGTACAGACAACTGGTGAGACCCCATCTGGAGTACTGCATCCAGTTCTGGAGACCCCATCTCCTCAAGGACATAGACAGGATAGAGGCAGTCCAGAGGAGGGCAACTAAAAAGGTGCAGGGTCTGCAAGAGAAGCCGTACGAGGAGAGACTAAAGGAGATTAATATATATACCTGTGACGAAAGAAGGGAGAGGGAGGACATGATAGAAACGTTTAAATACCTCAGTGGAATCAACAAAGTCCAAGAGAGTAGCATTTTTCAGAAAAAGAGACGTGCAAGAACAAGGGGACACAATTTAAAGATGGGGGGGGCAGTTCCGGGGCAATGTGAGGAAGTATTTTTTCACAGAGAGGGTAGTGGATGCATGGAACAGCCTTCCTGAGGAGGTTGTGGGGTCTAAAACTGTGGGAGAATTCAAGAATGCATGGGACAGACATAAGGTAATTCTTGTGGGGGGTAGGAAGAAATAGTCTGTTGGTTAACTAGGATCTGCAGCCTATCCTGTAGGTAGGGAAATGGGAAGACTAGCTGGGCCAAGCGGTCCCTATCTGCCATCAAAGTCTATGTTTCTATGTGTACCATGGCATCTGTCTGTACACTTGCATCCTTATACTTTGGTACTGACTGAATAACTGAGAAGAGATACCAAGTGCATAACACACATTACTACTTTTGACATTGTACGTCATAACTGTCATGTGTGATTTGTTAAATATCACTACATATATTAAATAGACACTATGTACAACACATGTGTCGTAGGAAAAAACACAATAGTCATAGTCAACATCACTACTTAGCTGAAAAGAAAAACACAGAACAATGGGGGATGTGGCTTTCGACATCACAGCACCTGCCATTGCCAGGGTCAAAGATATAGTCAACTCGCTGCTGGTTGCAGGCATCATGCAGCTACTGTTTGAAATAACCATAGGTAGATGAAGTGTCCCATAACAGCAGATGGACCTCATCTGTAACACTCAAGTTATCCCACCACCACATTACAGAAAACACCACTGCAAGACACATCAGCCCAGCACCCCTACAGCCTCAGGCACAGCAACCGCACCTCAGCACACAGACACAGGAGCAATCATTGGTGCATTCCTTACCAGGATACTTCGTATTAGCCTATAATAAGGCAGTGGGAGATGCCTTGGACTTCATTGCTCCTGTTCGTGTTCGACCACTCACTGTTCGCCCAAGGTCCCATTGGTATGAAGAGACCTTGAAGGACTTAAAGCGTGTTGGTCGAAGGCTAGAGAGAGCATGGCGGAAATCCAGCCTGGATGCTGACAGGCTTAGATTGATGGAACACTATAAGGGCTATCCATCAGAAATCACCCATAAGAAGGCAGAGTTCCTGTCTAGGGAGATTACTGCGGCACAGAATCAACTGGCTACACTTTTCCGAACTGTTGACAGATTGTGCAATCCAATCTGTCTCCAGTCTGGAAGAGATTTTTCACAAATTAAGTGTGATGAGCTAGCTCGGTTCTTCGCATATAAGGTTGCCAGCAACAGGTCCAGAATCGGTCCTGCTCTCTGTATCAGGGGTTGCAGAGGTCGATGGGAGGTAGTGAGCACCCAGTCTGTCTGGAAATCTCACATGTCAGCTGTGATTAAATCCTCATTTTACCATCTGAGGAATATTGCCCAGGTGAAACACCTGTTTCCATCAGGTAACCTTCCAACATTGGTCCATGCCTTAATTACTACCCGTCTTGAGTACTGCAATGCCCTCTACCTATGGCTGTCTGGAGTTGATATGTGCTGCTTGCAGCTAGTGCAGAACGCTGCAGCCAGGCTGCTGACTGCTACATCTAGTACCAGCCACATTATGCCTGTGATGCATGGACTGCAGTGGGTGACGGTTCAGTGGCGGATCACCTATAAAGTAGGCTTGCTTACCTTTAAAGCCCTATACAAACAGGGACCCAACTACCTGAATGAGCTCCTGATTCCCTACTCCCCCAATCTTCCTCTCCGATCCGCCAATGATGGATTACTAGAGACTCCCAGGGTTTGCCTAAAAACATCTGCAGCTCATACTTTTTCATTTGCAGCACCAACCCTGTTGAATTCTCTACCGTGTCGGTTAAGAGAATGCCTGACCATCAGTAGTTTTAAATCTATGTTGAAAACCTATTTATTTTCTTTGGCTCTTCCAGACTGATTTTAAATAATGTATACTGTTGTCTTTTTAAAATATTTCTGGTTATACTGTGTACAGCGCCTTGACTTTGAAAGGCGCTATATAAATAAAGATTTGATTGACTGATTGATCCATGAGTCCTCAAAGTAACCCTGGTAATAGGCTAGTTCATCAACATGGTATTACATACACCTGTCATGTGCACAGCTACTCATAAGCACTGCAGACGTCCCATGGTAGCAGAAAGGCAAGGGTAGTCATCATTACAATGTGGATGGCAAACTCGTTGCTTCTTCAAGTCAAGGTAACGAGCATATCATGCTGCTGCAGGTTGCACAACATGCACTTAAAGAATTTAGAAAAAGGACACCCCGTCCACCACAGGCTGTCATGCTTGAACAGTGCCACTAGTGCCTCAAATACTGCTGGCTAAAAGTGGATTAATATGCTGTCTGCATGTAGACCTTAGCACAGTGACAGCCAGTTCCATTGGACCATAGTAAAAGAGTCTAACATGGTTCAATAAACGAAAAATAGCAGGACAAGAGGACACAGCATGAGATTAGATAGGAGGGCCAATTAAGGGGCAATGTGAGGAAGTTATTTTTCACTGAAAAGGTGGCGGATGCATGGAACGGCCTAAATCAGGAACTAGTGGATATGAATACAGTGCAGGGCTTCAATCAGGCATGGGATAGGCATAAGGGAGCAATACAAATGTGTATGAATATATAGGCCATTGACAGAGTAAAGGCCTATGGCACATTCATAAGGTAGAAAAAAAGAGGCAGACTGGATGGGCCTTGCGGTCCTTATCTGCCATCAACTTCTATGTTTCTAGGTCTCTATGGACATAAACACAACATTATAGTACAGAATAGTTACCTATACTTTTACATGGAGGTCTTTTGTAGAATTTTTGAGTGGCCCTCGTCATATAAGTAGTTCCTGACACCTCACCGCCTTCCATGAGTTCATGGTATGTTTCTGATGTAACATCAACTGGTCGATTACCGGTATCAGCAAAGTCAGATGCAACATCAGTATCAATGGATATGAAGCCATTAGTGTCGTCCACCTCAGTACCGTCCTCATACTGCCGAATTATCTTTTGAATGAAGGGGAAATTAAAGTTAAATGCAGTCACGACATTGTAAGCAAATACATTAAAAGAACATTACATATGTAAGCACTGGGACATGTTGCTATGAAATTCACATGACAATATGTACATCACAGTATAGAAACACAAGTTGGATTACTTTTTTATTATACACATCAGGCCATGGAGAGAACATTGATGTTCTGATTATTTTACACATTGCTGCTCAATTAATTCCATACACTTATACTGTGCTGCTGCTCACACACACACCACAGACACACTCGCATACACACAATGCACACACACACACACACACACATATATGCATGCATATGTATACACAGAGTCACACCCACACCAACACACACACACACATATATGCATGCATATGTATACACAAAGTCACACCCACACCAACACACACACACACACATATACACCACAAACACACTCTCATACACGCAGTGCATACACATATATATGCATGCATATGTATACACAAGTCACACCACACTGAAACACACACGCACACACACACTACAACGGCTAGTCGTACAGACACAGGCAGACACACATACACAATCACACACAAAGAACACACGCAGTCACATACAAACAAGCCCACATGCATACACATGCATGGAGAGACACATATACACACACACACAAGTGAAAGTCGAACAGAGACTGGCATACACGCATACACAGTCATACAGAAACATGCACACATGCATGCAGATGCATCCACACTGGCAAGCACACACAGATCCAGACAAACTGAGACAGACACACAGACACATACAGAAACATACATACACACACACACACACACAATAGGTGCAGCAACAACCATACCATCCCGTGATACACCACCCAGGATTTGAACCTGGTCCTAGCAGACAGCAAGGAGGACCAAACCCCGATGTTTTATTTCACAGTAAGGATGTCGATGCCACAACATGATTACAGCCACCAAAAACACAGATTCACTTTCCCGGTACTGCGCACACTCACACTCGCGCACACAGAAAGACACAAATATGTATGCATACGCATACACAAATTCACACAAACACAGACACACATATGCATGAACACGTATACACAGACTCAAACTGATACACAGACACACACATACACATACACAGAGTCACACAGACACACCGACAAACACACACACACACACACATGCATGAGCACGCATACACAGGCTCACAATGATACACAGACAGAAACACCCACACACATGCATACTCATATGCAGTCACACAGACACACCGACAAATACACACACATGGACACACATACACAGACTCACACTTATACTGACACACACACACGTGCGCATACACATACACAGATGCAGAAACACAACGACATGAAAACACACACACACACAGCATGTTCCATAAAAATTACATATGTTTCTTCCCACAAAGGAACACAGTACGAGTTGGCAAAGGAAAATGAAGAGGACAAAAAAAGCAGACTAGACAAATCTGGAGTGACTGTTATGGGTGAAAGAACACTGTCCAATAACAAAAGTGACACAGGAAGCACCCTACAGAGCTGGAATAAGAAATACATAGCCATACATAACCATCTTTAGTGCACAGCACACAGGGGTATTAGCACAAGAAATGTGAGCTCACCAGCAATGGTATGCAAGGCACTGTGGAATCAGTGATAAAACATGAAAATACTGAAAGTCAAAAATGCTAAAAGCATGACATGTAAGCCACACAATACAATAACAAGGAATCAAATGTCGCACCCATAGCAACATGACAGAGACACAGCCAGGATGTGTGTACTGAACCATGACAACAAACCCCAAAATTCATCAACAGGAACCGCAATAAGAACTAATTCTGTACACACAGCCTATAGTTGAGCTGTCAAAAAATCACGATGCAGAAGGGACCCTGATGCACAGACTTCTCATAAGCAACGATTGCTACGGCAAAGTATGCTTATTGATTTCAATGTTCCACACCAGGCAACAACATAACCCCACAATTCGTCAACAACAAGCACAATACCAACAAATTCTGTACACACAGCCTATAGCTGAGCTGTAAAAAAAATCACGATGCAGCAGGGACACTGACGCAAAGACTTCTCATAAGCAAGGATCGCTACAGCAAAGTCTGATGATTAATTTAAATGTGCAACACCAGGCAACATCATTATATGGGACAGAACTGTGATTTAACCTGTCCAAAACTCGTCAGTATAGACATTCAGCACCACGATCATGCGTCTCCTCTCAATATTCCCATGCCTCACAGCTACAGGCATAGGAGAATTGTGACTGGCTACCTCAGGAGAATGCATCACTTCCAGTTAGCGAGACACATCAGGCCACTTCAGCGCGTGGGTACAGCGTGGTTTAGGGTTATCACCTGTCCCCATTTTCACAGGACAGTCCTGATTTGGGCAGCTGTGTCCTGCGAAAAAACATGAAAAATACTACTTGCCCTGACATTATAGTAGAAAAAATATTTTCTTACTTTCCTCTAAATGTTGCAAAAAACTATAATACCTTTATTAAAATACCAAAACATGATAAGAAACATCAGAAACAACTGAAAAACTACAACACTTAGTCTTAATTCTGCTTATTTAGTGAAAATAAGTCTGTTGTATTGGTCAAGGTTACATTTTGTTCTGCGAAAAATCATGTTTCTGTAAGAAATGTCCCACTTTGCGCTTCTTAAAAGGTGGTAACCCTAGCGCGGTTCTACATATTTATTAAAATTCACATCTACAAAAGGAATATCATGGAAAGTAAGATGCGTTTTGACATAGAGGCACATGACCAAACAAAGGGTGAGTCACATTACTGTTTTCAAAACCACCAGAGTCCCTCTTTGAGGAGCCACCAACCAAAGGTGTGCATGGCTAGAGCATTCCCTGAAGCGTTGGGCCTTACCACCCGGTGGGGATGATGAGAGGCACCGCAGGAGACAAGTGACCTTCAAGGACAAGGACCCCCCAAGATGAGGGATACATCCTCAAGATGTTTACTTCAAGAGTAGCAAGTATTGCCTACTCACAGGGAAAACCCTGAGAGAAAGATTGTAACTGAATAATAACTGCTGAATGGAAAGATTGATATTGATGGAAAATACAGTGACTAAAAGGCATTAAAATTTGAACATATATCAAGGTCACAATGAGAGGTAAAACCCAGTCTCAGCAGAAAAAGCTAGAAGCTGCATACACACACACCAAGACTATGATGGAAAATGCTGAAGCAAACTGATGGAGTAAACTAATTAACAGAACAGAAATGGAAGTATATCGCCTTCCTAGGACGCCAGGTGAAAGCAATTGAGCAGGAATGCAGGTGAACTGAGATTAACGGCAAAATGGAAATACCTGAAATAGCACAAGCCAAAACAGCAGAATTACTTAGGCAGGAAATACTGTGGAATCTAGCAAGCACACCAGGAACCAAGAGAGAAAGAAAGACAGGAGTTACATGAGAACAGGAGTGCAGCAGCAGTGGCTAATCTAGAGAAAGAAGGAAGCACAAGCAGCAGACAGGAAATGTAGGGAAAAAACAAAATGCTGATCTAGAAAGCTGTTGAAGGCACTAACCAAACAGAAAGCCCAAAAGCACAAAGGGGAAGTGGTGGACAAACACAGGGACAAAGGGAGGGGGGGGCAGAACCCCAGAAGATCTTCAGATGCAGCAAAGAAACCTTGCTTCTTAAACAGCCTGGAGGAAGCTGACTTAAATAACTCAGGCAGGGGTGTGTGGCAGGTATCTCCCACCCACTGATCTGCAGGCATAGCCTTTGTGTTAATGGTTAGATGACAGAGGGTGGTGGTGAATGGAACTTATTCCAAGGATGGAAGAGTGACCAGCCAGGTGCCACAGGACTTAGTGCTGGGGCCGGTCTTCTTTATAAGTGACACTGCAGATGAACTGGAAGGAAAGGTATGTATTTTTGCAGGTGATACCAAAATCTGTGAAAGGGTGTACAATCGGGGGGGGGGGTTGAAAAGATCCATAGGGATCTTGGGAAACTTGAGAAGTGGCCAAAAACATGGCAGTTGGGTTGGGATTCAACACCAAAACATGCAAAATGATGCACCGAGGGCATAGGAATCCAGGACCTGAGTATAGAAAGGGGGGGGGAGAGATATAGATGGTAAGCAATTGAAATTGAACCAGATTGGGGGGGGCGCTAATGAGCAGAGACTACAGAAGATGTAAATCTCCACACCTCCACACTTTTTGAAGTGTTAAACCATATTTCAGCTGGAAAATTAAAAATAAAAGTTTCAAAGGGGCAAGGAGAGCTATCCGAGAATATGGAGAAGTACTTGGTTCCAGGCAAAACGACAAGAAACACCTCCAAAAACGTGATTAAAAAGCTGGGCCTGGGAGAAGCGGCAAGCACTATATCGATGAGGTCCATCTCACTATCTTCAGCGGAGATAGCGGTGCTGAGTCGGGCAGTAGGGGACCACGTCCTGCAAGGCCTAGGGCCACGACTAGACACTTTCGAAACTAAAATTGCTTCAATAGCCTCAGAAGTAAGCAATCATGGCAAACGACATACCGAGGTGGAGCAGAGAGTTTCTAACTTGGAGGATACTAGTCACAAGATCCTTGACAGAGTTCTGGCCCTATAGAGAGAGAGAGAGAGGTAGAACAATTGCAGGACACCATCGAGTATCAAGAAAACTACAACAGGCGGAGTAATTTGCGACTAAGGGGGCTTGCTGAAGGTAAAGAAGGCAAGAGCGCTTTCGAGTTTTGTTCCACGATCTTACCAGAAATATTAGGCCTTCATCCAATGAATGGACATCTGAAATTAGAGAAAGCCCATAGAGCATTGGCCCCCCACACTCCTAACGACCAACCGCCCAGACAGATTATCTTCCGGATGCACAATTTCCGGGACCTACAGGAGATTATGATGGCATATAGAGCAAAGAAAGAGATTACTTATGAGGGATGCAAGCTGACATTACATTAAGATTTGTCACAGCGGGTACAGAAGAAACTCCAGGCCTTTAATGACACGAATATGCTTCGGGAAAGAAACATCGAGTTTTATCTAGCTTATTCAGCTGTGGTGCGCCTACGTGTAGAGGGAGCATCCTACTCATTTTGGGAGCCGCATAAATTGAAATCCTATATCCAGGACTGGGACAAAAAGCACAAGGAGAAATAAACTCCTTACCCGGTAACTGTGAGATGACTTGCTTACTAATTTCAACAGGGCCGAGATATCTGGGGATCTGAGGGTGAAGTCTGATGGGAACCCATGCTTCTGTCCGCTAACTGGGGTAATCGATGACAAGGCAACTGGGTTACGATGTTAAATTGATGCATGGGGGGAGCGAGGGATGAATTCAGTAATTTATACTGGGGCTGTGGTTAAGAGGCCTTTAATGATCAGAGTGTTGGTAGGTCATTTCCGTAGCATAAGACTTAGCTCAGAAAGTTCCATCACTCGTTATCTGTTGTTAAACTGTTATTTGCTAAAGTCTATAGTATATATTAATGTTAGACGTAGGAAGGGGGACCAAGGGATATCCACATGGAAACTCAGGGCCATGCAGTAGGCCTACCGCAGGACACAGGGGGTGAAATGTATAGAGTAGTAGCGCAGATGGAGTTAGACTACACTCCTGTCCTAAAGGGCATTTCTGCTGATAAACATGTATATTATGGGGTGTGGGGGGGTGGAAGAGGGAGATTTACGTTTGAGGGAGATCTGAAAAACAGAACAAGCCAGCTGAAGGGGCTGTTAGTTCTATAAGAAGAAGGTTTAATATTGGTTAAAAATATTAGAGATGTGTACTGGAGAATATTGGGGAAGTGAAGGGTGGGGGGACTTAGAGAGTGTAATAGTTATAATTGTTCATAAAAAAGTTACAGAGTGTTTGTTTTAATGTTTTAGTTAAAGTTATGTGCAGCTTATTAATGTCACAACTGAGGAGTGGTGGACGAGAGGAGGTGCATATGAGGGCTTGGGACCACGTTATTATAAAATGATGGTGAATACTCAGGAGGATATTATAATATCCTGGAACATTAAGGGTACTAATATGCCCATTAAAAGGGCAAACATTCTTTCCACACTTAAGAGGAAGAAAGCTCAATTAGTAATGCTTCAGGAAACACATTTGACGCCCAAGGAACATGGGAAGCTGGTGGGGGGATGGGTGGGGTGTGCTACGCCACATCCTATTCCTTGTGTAAGAGAGGAGTTGCAATTTTAGTGCATAAAAACTTTCCATTAGAGGTAACACAGGTAGTGAAAGACAGTAAAGAGGGCTGTTATGTTTTCATCAGGGGCAGATTGAGAGATTAATTGTGAAATTACTTTTGGCAACATCTACGTGCCAGCAATCTAGGATCCTAACTTTTTTCAGACTATACTTAATGTGCTACATAGAGAACAATTCCCAGGGCTTATTCTGGGGGGCGAGTTCAATTGCGTTATGGATTGGGTTATTGATTACAGGGGACTGGGCAGAAGGCAAAACAGAACTACCAAAGTTTGGGCTATGGGGCTACAAGACCTCAAGCTCATAAATAGCTGGAGAACCATGCACCCGGGACTCCAAGAGTTTACAATTTATTCAATACAGCATGATTCATGGTCTAGATTAGATCATATTTTTATTTCTAAAAACCTATTCTCCAGAGTTAAGGAGGTTACGCACAGCCCAATAATGATATCGGACCATGCAATGATACAACTCAAACTGAGTGGGGTTAACAATGGGTGTGGGCTGGGTCAGTGGAAATTCTCTACATACCTTCTATGTAAGGAGTAGTTTCAGGAATTTTTTATACCTCCTTGGAAGGATTTCTGGGACAATAACGCAGACTTGATCACATCTAAGGGGCTGATATGGGAGGCGGGCAAGGCGGTAATGAGGGGAGCTATTATTAGCTATACAGTGAAGGTAAAGAAGGAGAGGCAACAGACAACAGAGGTTTAGAGTTTGCTATAAAAGATTTAGATAGAAGAGTCCTATGTGATAAT
Source organism: Neoceratodus forsteri (assembly GCA_016271365.2). Taxonomy (NCBI): domain Eukaryota; kingdom Metazoa; phylum Chordata; order Ceratodontiformes; family Ceratodontidae; genus Neoceratodus; species Neoceratodus forsteri. The sequence continues at coordinate 559,712,987 of CM028129.1, read as the reverse complement.
AAGGCAGAGGATAGACAACAATTGAGAGTAGCAGGAGAAGCTCTTAATGAGACTATTACTGGGTTGGCACAAATAAATTTATTTGCAAGACAAAGAATCTATGAGTGGGGTAACAAACCGGGGCCATTATTGGTAAAATTAATGAAAGGTGAGAAAGTCTCTAATAAAATGATAGCAATTAAAGACAAGGGTCACCAAGTGATCACACAGCCGGATAGCATTAGAGATGTCTTTAAAGAGTTCTACATGAAGCTGTATAGGGCAGAATGCTCAGGGAAAGAAGAAGCAGCAAAGCTGTTCTTGGCTAGTGGTACGCTCCCTAAGTTGTCAGAAGATCAAACAGCTTTCTTGAGTGCAGAGATCACTGAAACAGAGATTAAGCAGGCAATATATGGGCTGAAGTTGGGAAAGGCAGAGGGTCCGGACGGATACGGGGCAGAATATTACAAGGAATTAAAGGATGTTTTAGCTGGGCCACTATGTGGGGATATTAAGGAGGCAGGAGGGGGGGGGAGCTACCTGCCTCGTGCACCCTTGCCAACATTTATTTAATACTGAAGCCAGGTAAAGATAGCACAAAGTGTACATCATTCCGGCCTATTTCATTGCTCAACTACGATTGCAAAATCATAACCAAAGTCCTGTCGCTGCATCTGGAAACCATACTGCCCACAATTATTCACCCTGATGAAATGAGGTTCATTCAAGGGAGAATGTCATACCACAATATCAGAAGACTTCTCAATGTGGTATGGTGGGGAACCAAGAATCCGGGTAAAGCATGTATACTATCGATGGACGCGGAAAAAGCATTTGATAGAATTGAGTGGCCATACCTCTTTAAGGTATTGGAAAAATTTGGGGTTGGGGAGGGGTTTCTGAAACTGGTAAAATTATTATACAACAGGCCCAAAGCAAGGGTATTGGTAAATGGCACACCGTCAATGGAGTTTCAGCTGTACAAGGGCACAAGGCAGGGTTGCCCCCTCTCTCCCTTGTTGTTCGCCATGGCAATCGAACCTTTGGCGTGTAGGGTGAGAGAAAGTGGGGTAATCCAAGCCATAGAGAGATGAAATGGTGCTCAACATCGTATTTTATTGTACGCTGATGACCTTATGTTTTATTTAACTAAATCTGATGTCTTAGTGCCAGCCCTGCTGGAAGTGATACAGGAACTCCCCACCTTCTCTGGCTATAAACATAATTTGAATAAGTCAGAAGTGATGTATTTAGATACAGGGACTAACTAGCGGATGAAAAATACTTGGGGATTGCAGGCTGTCGAGCATAACCTCATCTATCTAGGTATCAAAGTGAGCAGAGATTTAAAGGATCTATATAGTCTATTTTATTCCCCAATAATAAAATGTGTACGTGAGGATATTGCCAGATGGAATAGCCTTCCCATATGCTGGATTGCGAGGATCAATCTAATAAAAATGAACATACTGCCTAGATTGCTCTACATAATACAAATGATGTCGTTTAGCCCCTCCAAGAAAGATTTAAAACACTTAGCAGCTTCACCAGTTTTATTTGGAAGGGTGGTAAATCGAGGATGGCACTGTCCAGACTCAAGGCTCCAAAATCCAAGGGTGGAATGGAATTTCCAGATGTACAGGGGTATTTCCTAGCAGCGCAATCCAGATATGTGCACAATTGGGTATCGTGGGGGAAGCAGCTGTGTGGCTAGATCTGGAAGAGGAAGGGTGCCCGGGTCGCCTTACAGCACATCTAGCACCAGGGGGTGTGGAAACATATCCGAGAGTGGATAGCCTGAACTCAACGGTGATGGCAGTTCTGGAAGTGTGGAGGGATATTAAAAAGAGAGGGAATGCCTTGGGAGACGCCACCATATTGGTCCCAATAGTGAAAAATCCAGAATTCCTTCTAGGATTGGAGGATGGAGGATTTGCAACATGGGAAACTCAGGGAATTAAATTCATAGGTGACCTGTGGGGGAAGGATGGAATTCACACATTTGAAGAGATAAGGAGGAGCATACAGGTTCCAGGCTCCCATAGATATCATTACCTGCAGGTTAGACACTATGGGGAAAAAAATATTATGCAGACTCAGAGAGGGCCAAGATTAGTACAATTGGAAAAGGAAATCAAAGGGGCTAATAATCATGAAAAAGGTCTGATTGGGAGGGTGGAAAAATTGGACAGGGAGCACTTTGGGGATCCAGCTCAGGTTGGTAGGAATAAATGGGAAAGGGACCTGGGATGTGGGTTTGATGATGACATGTAGGAACAGACAATGTCTTTACACATGGGCCTCTTGACCTGTAACAAACTCAAAGAAACACAGTACAAATTTCTCCATTTCCTGTTCTACTACTGTAACCTGAAGATTGTGGCCACATTAGGCTGGCCACTGGCTGTAACATAGTTTTGTACAGCAGTCTTAATTTATGTTTGCACTACGTATTATTTTTGTCCGTTTCCGTATCTATGTCCTTTTTCTGGTCTGCCCTGTTTTAAGAATTTTAGTATTGTAAGGCACAGTCATTTGCCCCCTACTTTTTTTGTTTGAGGGCTTAGAGTTGTGGATCATGTACTGCCTCACAGGTTTCGGCTGCTTCATACATGGTGTGTTTGGAAGCAGTGGTGTGCCCTTCCTCTGGATCGAGGGCTGAGGATTGTCGGACTACATCCTGCTCGTTTGGGATTTTCTGGGTCATTTTCCTTTGTAGCAGCTCTCGGGGGTGTTTTTTTTAATGCCTCCGGTCCTGTTGAACTACAGACTGCTGGTTTAAGGGTGAGGACTGCCGGATTACAGCCTGCTTGTTCTGGGATTGTTTGGGCTGCTTTTCTCCGAGGCAGTTCTCAGGGGTGGTTTTCACTGCCTTCGGTCCTATCGAATTACAGACTGTGGGAGATCATTGGAGTCTGTATGTAAACTGTTTACGGAACTGTTGGCTACCACGGGATTGTTTGCAATAGTGGACACTGCCCAATTAACTGTTTGGACTTTGCCAGGATTGTGACCAAACTGAGGATTGGCGGTGTGTGTGCTTGAGGATCTGTAGTGCTAATAAGAGTACGAAGATTGGATGATTCTGAAACTGTATGAATTTTATTTTTTGTTGGTCTGACTTATTGTTTCTGTTGGGATCCCTGATGTCAATATGCAGAGTCCGTTAGATCGGGACTAAAGACCCTGAAAGTGTGGGTGGCCAGTCACGGGAGTCTGCTTTTACCTGGGAGGCTGGGCCTAGTCGAGCTAGGGAGACAGCTGTTGGGACTCAGGTTTCTCCAAGGCCCCTTGCTTGCCAGCTGGTGGGCTGGCATAAGTAAGGTGCCGAGGTGGTAGGGCTGACTTTTCCTGTGGTTGGGCCTCACAGAAGGGTTTTAAGGAATCCAGTTGTCTTTTAGAGCTGGACTGCTAGCGAGTCTTGCACTTTTTCAAGAAGACTTAATCTAATTTGGATGTTTCTTACCATTGGAAGACTGTCTTCTGGGAAATAAACGGCTTAAAATTGTTTCTTTTGTATTCTGAGCAGTGAGAGTGCCCAGTTCTGTGGGCACCCTGGAAGTGAGAGGTCCTGGATGCTTAACAACTTGTACTGTTTATTTAGTTTATGTTGGAGGTCCTCTGTGTTCCGAGCAGTGAGAGTGCCCAGTTAGTTTGGGCACTCAGGTAGTGAGAGGACCTGAGGGCCTAACAAACTATACTGTTTATTTAGTTTACGTTGGATGTTTCGAGCAGTGAGAGTGCACGATCATTTTGGGCACCCTGGTGGTAAGAGGACCTGGGGGCATAACAATCTGTATTGTTTATTTATTATTTTGGTTATTAAAATTGTAATTTTATTTTATTTTATGTTAATGGGCATGCCTTGTGAGAGGAAGAATATTCATTTATGTGGATGCAGTCTTATCTTTTTAATCTGGACTTCCTGAAAGCGACTTCTGATGGTGATTTAATATCCTGTTTAGTTTTTAGTTTAAGTTTTTATAGTATTTATTTAGAGTTTATGAAGTATGATTTTTGGTTTTATGTTAAATTTTGTTTGGAGGGTGGTTCTTTACAATTTTTCCCGTAAATCCCCTGTCTAAGTTTATTATTGTACAAATTCCCTATCTGAGCCTCTCCCCCTAACTGATGGGGTGCTCCAAGGATCTATCCTTGGCCCCCTTCTCTTCTCTTCTCTTCTCTCTTTTCACAAACGATCTCAATAAACACTGTGGGGGTAGCTCAGTGGTACAGTATGTGGATGACGTGGTCATATACCGCCCCTCCTCTAATCTGGGAGATCTCTGCTCCGGGCTACAGGAAGACCTGGGTTCCCTTGAGCAATGGCTTGTCACCAACAGAATGATCATTAACCCTAACAAGACCAAGGCCATGCTATTTGGCCCAAGAACCCTCGGCCGGGACAGAAGCCCACATCTCAGGCTGATGACCAAGTCGGGAAAAAGACTTGAGGTGGTTGAATCGATAAAATACCTTGGCCTCACCCTGGATCAGTGCTTCTCCCTCAAGGATCATGTTGACCAGGTAACCAAAAATATTCATGCCAAACTCGGGACCTTGTATAGGCTGAAAGACCAGTTGATACCCATGGCCAGGGCCTCCATCGCCACAAGCGTCCTCCTCCCTACCCTCTCCTATGCAGCCCCGGTGATACAGGGAGCTGCCAAACAAGAAAGGAACAGATTACAAGTTCTCTATCACAAGGTGGCTCGCTTTGCCACCCTATCCAGCTCCCAGGCTCACCACTATGACACTCTGTCCCAACTAAACTGGCCCTCCTGGGAGGCCCGGCTCCAATACCCCCTACTCTGCCACACTCATAAACTACTCAGTCCATCCCCTCCTCCCAGCCTCACTGGACTCATTGACCAAAAGAGGAACCCTAGGCTCCTCAGAACAATGGACAGAACCCTCCTTACAGTGCCAAAGGTTAGAACCAAGGCGGGGAGTAAGTCATTCGCCATCACAGCGCCCATCCTATGGAACTCCCTGCCCCCTGGTGTTCAGGATGCTACCTCTACCCACACCTTCCGCACAAGGCTGAAGGCTCATATGATGGTCACCTCCACATGCAACTGCTAAAGTGAGAGGCTCCTAAGTGGAAGCCCTCCCCTCTTCCTCATATGGAAATAGCAACTATCACTGCACCCCATCTATATAGCATGGTACCCCATCTGTAGAGCTTACCCAGGAAATGTTAACTGCTAAAAAGTTACTATGTCTTACCTCTTAAATGTAACTGCTGAAAAACTACTATGTATTATGTTCCTCACTGCCTAGTGTAATGTACCTGTGCTGTATGCTACCCCATGTATTATTCCATGTAATTCCCCAGGTCGCCCCTGAAAAAGGGACCTTTGGGGCCCAGCGGACTTACCCAGTTATCAAAATTTAATAAATAAAAAATGTATTATTTTTATTTGTTGTGGGGAAAGTAAGTAAGGGAATTTTAGGTTAGGGGTAAGATTGCTGGGGTTTTATACAGTTTATGTTTGTGCAAATCTGTGTCTATAAGCTAGATTTGAAGTGTATTGGTTCTCCCTGAGCCATGTCTGGGGTCTGGGATATACATCACTGTTCCACCCCCCAGGTCATGCATTATTCAGCCTCTGCTCTTCATGCCCTCCACTCCTTTTCCCCCCACCATTGCCTTTTTCCACCTATCAACGCTGCCGGGCTTTGGGTATTGCCTGCAGGAGGGTGGGGCGGGGTGAGAACAGTGGAGGGTGGAAGAACGGAGTGCTCACATCAGGGTGGTTAAGCCCAGAAGACACCCTGGGGTGAAATGGAATCCAGAACGTGGGCCATCTTGTTTGGTTTCCATACCCAAGGGCACCACCACTGATGGTGAGCAGGTGGCCAGGCAACCCAGGAGTTCTGTCCAACTCGGGCGGTGTTATGCAATGCCAGATCTGTTGGGAACAAGACTGCCATTATCGCAGACCTGGTGGGCACAATGGATCTGGCGTGCATCACCAAAACCTGGCTGGATGGTAATGCTGGCCCCATACTTGAAGCTGCAGTTCCGGCCGGATATTCAGTGATACACCGACCGAGATTGGACCGGAGGGGGGGGGTTGCGGTCTGTTTCAAGACTAAATTGGATCTCACAAGTGTCCCAGTTGAGGAACCAGATCATTTGAACATGTCATAGTAGCAGGTGGGGGTTATAGGTTGGTTCTCGTCTACGTCCACCCGGGGACGAGAAGCTATTCCTTAAGGAAGTGGCGGACTTCATGGTCGACCTGGTGTTTGAGTCACCCAGGCTGATGGTCCTGGGTGACTTCAATGCCTGGATCGATGACAAACTCTCGCAATTTGGACAACTCTTCCTCCAACTGATGAATTCATTGGGCCTCACACAGGTGGTTACCTCTGCTACTCATAAATATGGCCATTCTCTTGACCTGGTTTTCCTCCTGGGGATGGAGGCCTCTGACATGGGAGTGAAACCCGTCGGATGGTCTGACCATTACACTGTGTGATTAAATTTTTGCACCCTTCTTCGTAGGCCAGCCCCTGTGGAGATGGTCAAGTAACGCCCTTTATGGGATGTGACTCCTGATGGTCTAACTGTGGTGCTTGATCTAGTAGAATTTCCTGTGGCTAGCATGGATCTGGAGGTTTTGGTTCTGGCATATAATAAGGCCATTACCTCAGCCCTGGATTCCATTGTTCCAGTCCGTGTGCGTCCTCTCTCCCTTCGCCCTTGGTCTCCGTGGTTTGATGGGGACCTGAGGGAGATGCGGTGACTAGGACACAGGTTAGAGCTGTGCTGGTGGAAATCTGGCTTAGATGCCGACCATCTTAGACTGCTAGAGCATTATCGACTCTATCAGTCAGAAATTTCCTGTAAGAAGGCAGAATTCCTGTCCGGGGAAATTACTGCTGCTCAGAACCAACCAGCTCAGCTCTTTCGAACTATGGACAGGCTGTGCAACCCAGCCTGTCTGCATGTTCATAGAGCTTTTTCACAATCGCAGTGTGACAAGCTTGCTTTGTTCTTTGCTGATAAGATGGCCAACATCAGGTCGAAGACCCATGCAGCACTCTCTATGGGAGTTGTTGAAGAGCAGTGCTTGTTCACTATCCCTCCTTTTTCCTGGAGTTCCTTCGAACAGTCAGAAATCATGGATGTTATGAGGATTGTCCAGGGTATGTGCACTACATGCTGTAGTTTAGATCTGGGTCCTACATCCCTGATAATGGACTGTGGTGGTGCTATCGGCCCGGTTCTGGTGCAGATAGTCTGGTGCTCCCTTGACTCTGGTGAGTACCCTGCTCCCTGAAGGAGGCAGTGGTGACACCTTTGTTGAAGAAGGCTTCATTGGACCTAGATTCTCTCGTTAACTACAGGCCAACCTCTAACCCTCCCTTTATGGGGAAGGTGATTGAGAAAGTAGTGGCTGCTCAGCTGGAGAACCATTTGACCATCCATAGCATCTACAAACCTCTCCAATCCAGTTTACGAAAGAGGCATAGCACCGAGACTGCGCTAGTTTGGGTGCTCAATGATGTCCTGATGGTGAGAGACCAGAAAAACAGTCCATTTTGGTACTTCTTGATCTGTCAGCAGCTTTTGACACCGTTGACCATGGGGTTCTGCTTGAGCACCTGAGATTCATCTATGGGCTTTCTGGTTTGGTCCACAGATGGTTTACTTCATTTTTCACCGGTAGAACTCAGAGGGTGGTGTCTGAGTTTTTTCCTCTGACCCTATCTCTCTGTCTTGTGGGGTGCCTCAGGGCTCAGTGCTGTCTCCCATGTTGTTTGCAGGGTGTATTATTCCCTTCTGAGACATTGTAAGACAGTATGGGCTGAAGTTTCATTGCTATGCTGATGATACCCAGCTCTACCTGTCTTTTGCACTCAACCAGGATGGAGCACTCTCAGTATTTAACAACTGCCTCGCCGAAATACAGGGTTGGATGAAGTCCAGCTGGTTGAAGTTGAACCCTGGGAAGACAGAGGTGATGGTTGTGGATCCAGGTTGCCGGATAGAGGGGTGAGGAGCAGGTCAATCCATAGGTTTATTCCTTGGGGACTCCGAGCTTCCTATCTCTGAACAGGTGCAAGACCTAGGGGTGATTCTTGACGATAGGCTGACATTACATTCACAGGTGTCGGCTGTCGTTAAGTTATCCTTTTATCATCTGAGGAACATCGCTAGGATCAAGCACCTTGTTCTGTCCGGGGACCTTCCTACATTGATCCATGCTTTTGTGACTTTGCGTTTAGATTACTGTGACTCCCTTTACTTTGGGCTTCCGGGGGTTGATATCCGCCGCTTGCAGCTGGTGCAGAATTCCACAGCCAGGTTGTTGATGGGGACTCGTCGATCTTCCCACATCACACCAGTGCTGTGGGAACTGCACTGGCTGCCAGTTCAGTGGTGGATCACCTTCAAAGTTGGATTACTGACATATAAAGCCCTACATGGACTGGGCCCTGACTATCTGAAAGAGCTTCTGGGTCCTTACCTCCCCAAGCGACCACTCCGCTCGGCCAATGAGGGGTTGCTAGAGATCCCGAGGGTGTTCTTAAAATCCTCTGGGGCCCAGACATTTATGTTCATGGCACCAGCCCTCTGGAATTCTCTACCCCATTGGATTAGGGAGTGTATGACTGTGGGGGGCCTTAAACAAGCATTGAAAACGTATTTATGGAACAGGGCTTATGGTGATGGTGTTGAGGATGACAGTCTGTAATTGTATTGTATGTTTTTATAGTGATTGTAGCATTGGTTTTAAATTATTTTAACTGTGTACTGCTCCTTGACATTTAAAAGGCACATTAAAAAATAAAGTTTATTATTATATTATTCATTATTACTACCCTCCTGTCAGAGTCAACAAATACCATCCAGAAATGTCACCTACGTGCAGTAGATGCCACATTGAAAGGGGTACCTATGTGCATTATTTTTGGGGATGCAGGGTAATCCAAAGCTACTGGAAACAGATAAGGCAAGAAATTAACAGGATGGGTGGAATGCAAGTTGAAATGTCCCCTATTTCGATGCTGTTTGGAATGATGAAAGATGAGAGAGGAGACTGGTCCTCGTATGCCAGATGGGTGAGGGTTTTGCTGGTTCTGGCCAGACAGATCCTATTAAACACATGGGTATCTTGTGCTACACCTACACTCCAGATGTGGAAGAACCTCATGCTGACCACGTTGGCTATGGAGCGCATGACGTTCACACTGAAAGGGAGGGTAGAACTGTTCTCAAGGACGTGGGAGCAGCCCGTAGCTTTGTTATCCCCTCTAGAGGCACTAATATTTTCAGAAGGATTTAGGGGGATAGTATGACTTTACAACTTTAGGATACTCACCATCCACCACCCTAATTAACTTATTGAAGGAAAGCAGTCAAAGTTGTTGTGACATGGATCAACTACTGACTAATAATGTTAAATTTAAATTACAAAATATGCTGCACTGTTGTTTTTATAACTTACAGTTCTTTTTTAAATTGATTTAATAGCTAATTAACTCATTACTAAATAGGCACCTGAAATTGCTGGAGATAAAGAACTTAAAAGAAGAGAAAGGAATGCGGAACTATGGATAAAGTGCCTAAAAGAACAAGAATTGTTGACTGTGAGAGCCAATGTTGACAAGCTATATACAGTAAGTAATGAGCTGTTGTACATAGTTATTTTTAGTCTTTTTGTGCTTTTAAGTATGTACCTGTAATTGTGGCTTGTATGATGGTATAAGAATAAGAAAAAAAGCAATAAAAATATTATACAAAAAGAAAAATTGAACCAGATTAAGCTGTTGGTGGTATTTTCAGTGAATGCAATGACAGTGAATGACAATACAGTGGCAATTCTAAATGCTTAAACTAGAAACTCCATTTCAATCAAACGTCATTTCATATGCAATGCACATGCAGTACACTTTCAGCTACCGTAAATTCCCTTCAGCTCCCCATTTTCAAATGCATTTGAAATGCAGTACTTATTAGTTCTGAGTCTGAGCACCATTCACCACTATCCCATGCTTCTGCTGCATGTTGAAGTAATGCTGTACAGTACTCATGCATGCACAAGTTATGAAATTTCTATGCCCCGATGCCGTTATACAATTTGCACCAAAGCCATACAGTAATTTAAATCCACACTTCACAAATTTGCTGCCGTGCTTCACACCCTCCCAGCTTCTCTCTTGCTCCTGCTCGCTCGTCCTGCTCGCATCCACACCTGAATCTCAGTGACAGGCAATCTCACTGACCCACTGTCTGCTTAAAATATTTATTTAGCAACTTTAGTTTTGTGTTTATTTACTTAAAGTGCTGTGGTTAGAGAGAGTTGAGGTAGTACAGTAGCACCGGCATGGAGACTCACGTCCGAGAGGACGTTCAACCTGGAAGTCAGTAGAGAGATGATGCTGCGATTTCTACTGTGCAGTTCTGTACAGTAGCTTTGTTTAACTGATATGCCCAGACCACCAAATTTTCAGTATTTATTTCTTTCATTTAATTTTCATGCACCCAACTGTGGCTCTGTAGTGAGAGCGAGAATGCACTGTACAATAAGTGTTTTACCAAGAGACTTAGATGTACATGGCAGTACAGTACTGTAGGTAGTGAAATAAGGTTCCAACTCAGTATTTAAGCATTTTTTATGAGCTGTTTAATGTGTGCACTGAACTTTGCACTGCACTGGATAAGAGATTCCAGAGAGCTGCAAAGTAAGCTAAAGCTAAAAAGCAGCTAGAGCCGAAACTTTTATTAATGCAGTGCAGTGATCATTGCACACATTAAGCAACCCACTGAGAATGCTAAAGCACTGAGTTGGAGGAACAGTTTAATGTGACTTGTACTGTAGGTGGCTGCCCATCGTGATTGCTTTGCACTCAGTGTGTCTCTTAGTACCCCATAAATCGGTCCAGTTCCCTTTTGAATGTGTTAAAGCTGGTAATATTTATAGTGTGTTGTGGAAGTCTGTCTAATTTGATTGGGACTTTAATTGTAAAATAGTTATCCCTCTTTTTTGTACAAGTACATGGTATCTCGAATTGTTTGCTGTGGGACCTTAGCTTTAGTGAGTGTTCCAAAGGGGTGATGCCACAGCCATTTCTTAGCTCATTGTTTTTGATTATATTGTAAAATTGTAAATACTTGCCCCTTGCCCCTCTCTCTTCCGGGGCATTAGTTGTAATTCCTCCAGTCTTTTTATATAGGGTACATTTTTAGTCTGGGAATTAATCTGGTAGCTCTTCTCTGTACTCCCTCCAGAAGCTTGACATCTTGGGCCCAATTCTAAAACAGCCCTTAGATCGCAGCAATTTTCCAGTGATCTAGGACTTTGGCACACTCCCAGTGCATTAGGGACCATGTGCCCGATTCCAGAATATTGGGGGTCCCTGCGCCACAGCACCCAGGACATTGCACAATTTCTGGCTAGCACCGAATGCACTACTTCACTGAGAGGGTGGTGGAGCCATGGAATGCACTGCCTAGGGGGCTGGTGGAGGCAGAGACGGTGGAGGGGTTTAAGAGGGGCTGGGACAGATACAGGGGAAGGGTTCTGGAAGCAAAATCCAATGCAGCAAGAATATCCGGAACTGGGAAGGGAGAAGCCAGAGAAGGCGAGAGGGGCAACAAGGTCAGCACCCAGGGTGGGGGCTGACCAATCGAGCAGACTCGAAAGACCATTAGACCTATTCTGCTGGCATTTTAGTATGTTAGTATGAATGCAAGGTGCACCTTTGGGACCTGATGGACAGATCTGCTCATCCTATCCCACCAGGCACATGACAGACTGCAATGCCCAGAGCTCCCTGGGGCAGAAGTGGCACAAGGGAGTACCATAGGAGTATTGGTGGCATGTGTGTATGCCAGGGAGATGTTCGGACACCCAGCAGGGGTGCTCTTGTCAGTGTTAGCCACTCTCCAGTGTATTCAGTGCCATCAGACTGGCACCCCCGCCAGTTGCCCGATTACCCTCCCCCGGCATACACATGTTCCCCAACACCTCTGCAGTACACCCCTGTCCCTTCTGACCCCCAGACCTCACATACAGAGCCCCCCGCTAGCTCCCCACCTTGCGGGACCTTGTCGCAAGGAATGTAGACCACCTCCCAGCTGGTCTAAAGTGACCCCCTTCCTACCACCACGACAGAGCTTCTGTAATACAAAATCGGTGGATGTTGCAGCCCCGCCATGGCGCAAGCCCCCTTGTGACCTGACATACCCAGATACAGGTTGCAAGGGTGGCACAGTGCCCCTTTGGCACAGCGACTTCCCTCATTGGCGCAGACCATGTACTGGAATAGTGAATGCCGCAAACACTGACGCAAGATGCAACTTGTGTCATTACTGTTTGTCGCAAGCACCTTGTGTCAGGTGTAAACCTATCTGAATTGGGTCCCTTGTCTTTGGTTTGTTGACCAGAAGGGTGACCCATAGTCCAGGTGTGGTCTTAGTTCCTACAGGTTCATAATGCAGTGTTCATCCCTAGTAATAGATGCTTTTTTTATGAAGTTGATGTATTTGTTTGCCATTAGAGTAGTTTTTCTTGCCTGTGTATGCATATTGAGTGAGTTATCAATAATGATTCCCAGTTCTGTTTCGCTGCTTATTGCTGGTAACAGTTTATTGTTTATATAGTAAGGTCTCACTTGATTGTTGCAGCCTAGGTGCTGCACAGTACATTTATCTAAATTAAGAAACATTTTATTAGTCTTGGTCCAGTCAATAATTCTTTCCAAGTCTTTGACTATGGATTAGTGTTTGTCATCAGTATACACCACTCCTGTTATTTTGGTATTGTCAGCAAATTTTATTGAAGTATTGTTTAAACTGTTGTGTAGGTCTTGAATAAAACAGCTGAATAGAAAGGGACCCAGAACTGATCCTTGGAGGACACCATTTGTAACCATTTTCAGAGTTGAAACTGCCCTGAATTCTAACCCTTTGGGTCCTGATTTCCAACAACGAATTTACCAATTTAATAAGGTATGAGCTGTACCCCATATTTGTTAGTATTTGTAGGAGTTTATAGTGGGAGACTGTGTTGAATGCTTTTTTGAAGTCTAAGTAGATCAAATTACATGAAGCTGACAGATTTGAAGAATGTTATTAGGTTTGTTGTGCATGGTCTACCTTTGCTGTATCCATGTTGAGTGTTATCATCTAGGCCCAACATCTTAGCTTCCATCTTGAACTTGGTCTTAAAGTGACTTACCAACTTTGCCCAATGTCATGTTTGCAGATCACCTTCTCTTCATTGAGTGATGCAAAGCTCAGCTGCCCTGAAGTTAAGTATTAAATATATTCAGATGTTTAGTTTTTTAACATTTTTGTGCCACAGTTGTCTCTGCATGTTTTTTTCTTTGTTTGAAGTTCACACATGAGCAGTGAATCCACATGCATGAGTGACATCAGCACTGGGAAGGTGTTCCCACTGCACCTTTCTCACTGCCCGTTCATTCATCTTTCTTGGACCCAGCCTCAGTGAGTGCAGATCCAAAACTGAACTGGCAAAAATTACAGCACTGATGACCGAAACTGTTTGTTATATTGGCAGCTGAGGCAGATACTTGCTTTTGGGATTGCAGAAGTGGTAATTTCTCCTGATTTTCAATTTTACTTATCTGACTAAGCTCTGTGGCCTAGGTCCATTGGTCCCAGAACATCACAATCTACATTGCTTGAGTACAGTGTTACAGTTTTAGCAAGTGCTGCAAGTACATAATAATAACAACAAGTCTGTATAAAAAATATTTTTTTTTAACTGAGTGGAGCTGTAATCTGTAGTGTATTGGGACACAAAAGGATGACTTTTGAACTGGGCAGATCTATAAATTGCATTAAGCTTTTCAGTATTGGTACATAGAGGTTTGTGTTAAATGGATGACTTTTTCAACAGTTCAGAATTGTAATGTGTAGTAACAGTATAAGCACTGAGCTGCACAGTCCAAACCCAGAAGAACAGTGCAATAAACTGTGTATTTTGGGCCAGTGCTGCTTCCAGTGCGACTGCGTCAGTAAACTGCCTTTGCTATTGCATTTCTAATTGTCACCATCATTATAGACCGTTTATATTTTTTCCTGTGCTCCTGTGTTTTCTTGGGGTCATTTGGTGTTCTCATGCAAGCACCATAACACTGATCACCAAAGTATGCTTAGATGTGCATGAATAAAGGGACATGGTGCACTGAATTGTTTCTCCAGCTTGCCAGCTCCTCGCTAAGTTTATAAATGAATGCAATAAAATCAGTTATATACTGTACATAGTTATGCTTTACATAGTTTACAGTGTATATCAAAATTAAACACTGTGGGTGGGATATTCAGACTGCGCCAGGCTGTGGCGCAAGCCTGGGTGCAGAGCAACTTGGCTGCGCAGGGGCGTTGACAGGGTGATATTCAACGGAGCTGTGCCATGGCACATCATTGTTGAATATCGCTCCCTGGCCACCCGCAGTGCATATGGCGCAGTGGCACTGCACCAGCGCAACTGGCAGGAGTGAAAGAGGGGGGAGGCGCTAGCGCAAGTTCCGTTGTGCTAGGTGCAGCAACCACGATATTCAAAAGTGCACATGCAAATGGGGCCATAATGTATGCAAGGTGCAAATGGGGCCATTTGCATGTCATTATGGCCCTATTTGCATGCAGGTGTGCCAATCCCCAGCAACTTGCACCTGGCACCCTGCCAGGCTGCAGCCGTCTGGGACCGACACCCCCTGCACATCGCAACAATGTGCCCCAATGCCCGATCATGGGCATGTGTACATGAAGAACACATCCTATATCCCTGGTGGTCCAGTGGACTGCTTGCAGCCTCATCATGGGCATAGGTATTAATATAATCAGTTACCTCTACCCCTGGTGGTCCAGTGGACCGCTCGCAGCCCAATTGCGGGCAGATGTAGTAAACTTAAATGTCCAATATCCCTAGTGGTCTAGTGGACTGCTTGTAGCCTCCTTGCAGGCATAGGTATTAAATATATTCAGTTAACTCAATCCCTGGTGGCCCAGTGGACCACTTGCAGTCTGGTCACAGGCATCTGTAGTGAAAACCATTAATCCCATATCCCTGGTGGTCCAGCGGTACCCCCTCCCCACCTGTCCACTGAGCCCCACCACCCTGCTCGCCCCCGGTCAGTGGCAGGAAGCAGCTCCCCATCCGCTTGCTGCCACGCCGCCTGCGGACTGACACCATATGGTAGGGCTGTACACCCATTGGTCCACAGCATGAGCCAATGGACATGCAGACTGTACTGTATGGTGTCAGTCGGCGGGCGGCAGGGCAGCAAGCGGGTGGGAAGCTGCCACCCACTGCTGACTGGGGGGGTGGGGCGGTGAGGCTTAGTGAGCGGGTGGGGAGGGGGGTACCGCTGGACCACCAGGGATACGGGACTAATAGTTTTCACTACAGATGCCTGCGATCGGGCATTGGACATTTAAGTTTACTACATCTGCCTGTGATCAGGCTGCGAGCAGTCCATTGGACCACCAGGGATATGGGAATATCACGTTTCTACGTATGCCCGTAAATGGGCATGAGGGGGTGCCACCATGAAGGTGCAGTCAGAGCTCGGGTGGCCACCCACAGGTAGCAGCTGCTGTGTTGCGCCCTGCAATATGGCAGCTCACCTGTGAGTGGCCAGCTGTTGCTCCTTTTTTTTTTTTTGGCTCACCTGTGTGCAGCGCAAGAAGGGGTTGCGCATGCATGGGCTCAGCACATCCCGGGCTGAATATCAGGATGTGCGGAGTATGCATGAGCACGCCCCCCCCCCCACCTGCACCACATACATTATTGATGCGCTCCGGCGCATCAGGATTTGTGCCAGGCACGTTCCCCCTTTGAATATCGCACCGGGACACATCAGTAGGTTGCGCGTGGAGTAACTGTGTTGCGCCATGCGCATCCCTTCTGAATATCCCACTCTTAGCTTTTTAACATTTTAACATACAGTCTTTATTTATAATTAGGATTATAGCATCATTGTATGTGCTCCAGAGCATCAGCAAAAGAAGAGACTGCAGTTTCCATCCTCTCCCAACACTGTGGTACCAATGTATGGCTTCTATGGTGTTATATTGCAAAGTGTGCTAGTCAGTTCGTTACACTTAGGAAATAATGTCTGAACCAAAATATGGCCTACACAGCAATGAATGCAGGGAGTCTACACAATGCACCATGACATTGGTAAGGCTGGGAGACAGTATAGTGCAGCATCTGTTGTATTTGCTGTACACTTTACGCATGTGCATCAGAGATCCACTGTAATGGAAAAAATGGGAAAACACAAATGGCTTGACACAGACCAAAGTGGTAATGAAGTATGGTGACATAAGTGAGGAAGGGTGGTTCAAATACAGTCCAACACTTGAGTACCTACCGCAAGGAAATGTCCCATTTTGTAGTGGACCCATCAAACAGTACTTAGGCTATCTAAACATAAATGCAGTCTCTTTCTCCATGAGAAGGGTATTGGCAGTGTTATCTTTCACCTTGGGGGGTGGGGGACAATCACCGACTGTACTGTGTATTTTTTGCTCAATTCATAATGCACCTGGAGGCACACATGTAGAGGCAATAAGCCAATGCCAGCATGGTATTACAGATGCTTATGCAGACACTAATGACAGCCACAGTCTGTATGGTTCCTGAACACTTAGAGGTAACACAAAGCTGGTGCAATAATTTGTAGTTTTAAATTTATAACATGCCGTAAACACGGGAACCAGTGATTTCAACACATTACTCAATCACTGATACCTCTAAAGGGGAAAGTACAAGCAGGCCCCCCACCCCCAAACATACACATACAAAGAGAAGAAAGCTATAACATAGACCAATTAGCACTAGGGCAAAGACAGACCCAAACAGTGTGAATAATTTACAGATAATAAAAGTTCTTTGCTGCAGCATTTTTCTAAGTGTATGTGTGCAGCTGGGGGGTTTGGAGTGGTTGGGGTACAAGGTGCCTGCTTGTAATTTTCACCCTGTGCTCCATCAGAGTGAGTGAGTGAGTGACTGATAAATCAATTGGCGGGAGGTCACTACTAACTAGTACCAGGTGAGGAATTTGGAGAAACTGGATCTGGACAAATTGTGAGCCATTTATCCTGCTCAAGCAATGCCACCAGATCGAGCCATGCTCTCAGTGTCAAGCTGGAGTGGCCAACAACTCATTCGCATAGGGAAAGGAATCCCCCCCCCAAAAAAGAAATATAAAAACCCAGGGCACTATCACTAACATTTGTGTGGGCAGATAGATGCTGGGAATAACAGAACACACACCATACCTCGATTTTGCACAGTAAAATGACAGCAATGACAGGAACCAAACCGTAGCACTAAGTAGCAAAGTATAATATTAACATTCCGTGTTGCTAAGTCTGCTCTCACTGCTGTACTGGAATGGATCAGGACTACTGCTGTGACTGCCTGAGCTACTGCCCACATCATTCTCACTGCTGTCATAGGGTCATCCCTATGGGGATCTACTATGCAGCGGCTATCAAATTGTGGAACTATGTCAGTGTCCGAAAGATCACTGTTAGTGCAGGACAACATAATGCTTTCATCATTGGACCCTGAAAATGAACTGTTTGACATTGTCATTGTCGTGCTGCATGCTGCAACCAGGAGCTCCGTTATCAAGACAGAACTGCTGTGACCAAGAACTAATTTTAATTGCAGAGCACAGATCTCCCTGTGGTGACATTGCAAAGGTAATAAGTGTCAAAGGTCACCAAATACAGGCTCCAGTACACAAAATGACACTTCCTGGTTGGTGAAGGTGAAAACCTGATTTAATTTGCTAAAATAAGTTATGCATCTATCAAAATACATTGCAAATCAGTTCTATGTGCAGTCACCTTGCAGTATATGTGTTCATATATCTAAATTTGGTAACTCGCTTTAAAGGAAAACTGCACCCTCATATCTTCTAAATGTTATTTGTTTCCATGTCAACAGACAACTCTTTCCATGTAGCTGTTAAAGATGTATGCAACTGCTTCAGTTAGTTTTCACTCTTCATACTAGGTCCTGTCACTGTCCTGGGAGGGTCCGCTTCGTGGTTGTTGAAATCTCATTGTCCCTGAGAGCTGTATTAGCATACAAGAACATGATGTCAGAGCAACCATTTATATCATGTGTCTCTATGCTGAAATAACAAATACCCTGCAAAAACTCTCTGGAAACTCATAAACCAAATGGAGTTTAAAGAGGAAAAATCTGTTTTACAAGTCAGATAGCTTGTAAAACTCACTGAAGGTAAATGTGGTATTTCATACCTTCTTGCAGCTTGCTTCTTTTAAAACCACTTAAGCAGACAGGCATACTCGGGAGTTTAAAGGTTGATTACGCATCACGTTCTCATATGCTAATGTAGCTCTCAGGAACAATGAGATATCAGCAACCACGAAATGGACCCTCCCCGGACAGTGACAAGGCCTAGTATGAAGTGTGAAAGCTAACTAAAGCAGTTACACACTTCCTTAACAGTTACATGAAAAGAGTTGTTTGTTGACATGGAAACAATTGACATTTAGAAAATATAAAGGTGCAGTTTTCCTTTAATGAGTTTTTCCATAAACTTTCCTGGTACTACTGTTAAAGGAAAACTACACCCAAAACTTGAAAAAATATATGGTGTGCAGAGTGTTTTAAATAGCATGTGAAGTTCTTGTGTTTCCTTCCCTCTGACTGGTATTAGGAGTTTTTCCTAAATTAGCCTGCTAGCTTTAGGGTAGTTTTACGACCCCTGGAGATCACCATATCAAATAGTTTTATTGCATTTCTTTGTCTTACAGTGCACCTTGTTTCATGTAATGGTGATGTAGCAGAGCCCATAAATCCAGCAGAAAGCATTGCATTACAATCAGTTCACAACAACAGAGATGGCTATATTTTAAAATCTGTAAATTCAGCTTGGTGACCACCCTCATCCTAAAGGTTTTACTGTCCTGAAAAACTTTGCTGCTGGTAATTTTTGTGCAGCTTGTAAAGCTTCCAAGATATTTAGTTTGTTTGGCATGGTGTGCTGAATGTTGGCTCTCTTACATCACAGTCACATGAGACAAAATGCACTGTGGGAACCAGAAATACAATTACACTATCAGGTATGGAGATCCCCAGGGGTCATAAAACTAGCATAAAGCTAGCAGGCTAATTTGAGAAAAACTCCTAATAACAGTCAGAGGGAAGGAAACAATAGAACTTCACATACAAATTAAAACACTCTGCACAACATATATTTTTTCAGGTTTTGGGTGTAGTTTTCCTTTAAGCTTATTGGCCTGTAGTTTTTTTGGATTGCTCTGCTACCTTTTTTGTGAATCGGAGTTATGACAGCTTGCTTCCAATCTGATGGAACTTCTCCAGAGGTTCGAGATTTGTTGAATAGATTTTGTAGTGGTTGACATAGGTTAGCAGCCTGGTTTTATGAATACCATGGGTGTATCCCATCTAATTCTGCTGCTGTGTGAGGGTTTAAGAACTGTAACTCAGCCAATACTTCTTCAAGGGACAAACCCAAAAAGGGGTGATTATTACTGTATTGTTTTTAGGCATAGTAAAGTTGTTTTTTATTAAATACTGTGGTAAAGTAGTTGTTAAAGTTGTTTGCAATTTAAGCCGGGTCATTAATATTATAACCATTAACTTTTAGGAGCCTTATGACGTTGTTAACTTTACTCATATTGTTAACATAGGAAAAAAAAACATTTTTTTGATTTCCCTTAGTGATGGCAAATTTAAATTCCAGATTGTGTTTTTCTTTTTTAATAAGGTGTTTGGTTTTCCTTAATTCTTCTTTGTATTGTGTATACACTGATTGGCTTTATTTTTTTTTATTTTTTTTATAATTACGGTAAGTTTTCTCTATCCTTCATATTTGTCTTTTTAGTTTGTGGTTCATCCATAAGGGTATTCTGCCTTTATTATTTGTAATTGTTCTGTTTCGGACATACCAATCCTCTGTCATTTTCATTATGTTTTTCTATGGTATTCTAGCATTCCTCCACATTAACCTTAGCTAATGTTTCTTCCCAGTTTATTGAATTTAGAACCTCCTGAATTTTATAATGGTTAGATTTGGGGTAGTTCTTTATAATTATTTTTTTTAATGGAATAGACAAACTATCCCTGGGCCTCCTCCCTGACAGCATAATATCCCTCTTCCCTAAGTTTGCCCTCTCTCAGACCACTAGAAGGTCCCGCAACCTTTTTCCATCCCATTCTGTTGCACCACCCAAGGCCAAGACACCCTGTCCTACAAGGGTGCTAAACTTTTTACCAGTCTTCCCCCTGCTATCACTGAATGCCCCTCTACGGCTTCCTTTAAGCACAACTTAAAGTTACACCTTTCTCAGGCCTCCTTCTGCAAGTGTCCCACTATGTGATATTCCCTTCAGGGTGCTCATTGTCCTCCACTTAAACAACTGAATCTTGCCTTTATATTACAAAGGCAGGATCACCAGGACTGAGAATTTCCAAGCACTTATCCTGCCACTGCACTTGTTACTGTTTCTCTGTTTATCTAAATTTGTTTTAGTATCATATCTACTTAAATTGCCCTATATCTAGTTTGCTTGTATCCCCAATCTGTGAACCTTTGACTGTTTTGCCTCAAATTATGTAACCCCGTGTTGTATTTGTCAAAAACTGGACGCTTGTGAAAACGGGCAACTTTTGCTCACATGCCTTTCCAATATAATTAACATAGAAACATAGAATTTGATGGCAGATAAGGACCACTTGCCCCACCCAGTCTGCCCATTTCCCTACCTAATGGATAAGCTGCAGATCCTAGTTAACCAGCAGCCTACTTCTTCCTGCCCCCACCCCCTAGAATTGCCTTATGACTGTCCCATGCATGCTTGAATTCCACCATTGTTTTTGACTCCACAACCTCCTCCGGAAGACCGCTCCATGCATCCACAACCTCTTGTGAAAAAAAATACTTCCTTACATTACCTCTGAGCCACCCCCCATCTTCAAATTGTGCCCCTTGTTCTTGCACACCTTTTTTGAAAGATGCTACCTCTTGGACTTTGTTGATTCCCTTGAGGTACTTGAAAGTTTCTATCATGTCCCCCTCCCTCCTTTCCTCGAGGCTATACATATTAAGCTCCTTAAGTCTCTTCATATGTCTTCCGTGCAGACCCTGCACCATTTTAGTTGCTCTCCTTGGGACAGACCCATCCTGTCTATGTCTTTGCAGAGACTGGGTCTCCAGAACTGGATGCAGTACTCAGATGGGGTCTGACCAGCTGTCTGTACAGAGGATAATAACTTCCTGTTTTCTACTGGTGATACCTCTCCCTATGCATCCCAGTATTCCCCAGCCCTCCTTGCTGCCCTCTCACATTGCTTGCCCACCTTTAGGTCATCTGATATGACTACCCCCAGGTCCCTTTCCATTTTTGTTGTTGTTAGTATCTCACCCCCCATTGTGTACTCTTCCCCTGGGTTTTTGTTTCCCAGGTGCATTACCTTGCACTTCTTAGCATTGAATCTAAGCTGCCATGCATTTGACCATTCCTCTAACCTTGCCAAGTCCCTTCTCATCCTTTCCACCCCACCTTGTGCATCAACTCTGTTGCAGATCTTTGTGTCATCTGCAAAGGAGACATTTTTTCCTTCCAGTCCCTCTGCAATGTAAGCATAAAGATATTGAAGAGGACCGTCCTAATACTGAACCCTGCGTCACCCCACTACTAACCCCACTTTCTTCAGAGTGGACTCCATTTACTATTACTCTCTGTGTCCTATTCTCCAGCCAATTCTTTACCCAGGCTGTCATCTTGGGACCCACCCCAGGCTGGCTAACTTGTATATTAATCTTTTGTGGGACTGTGTCAAATGCCTTGCTAAAGTCTAGGTAGGCCATGTCACAGCTCCTCCTGATCTACTACTTTGGTCACCCAGTCAAGAAATTATAAGATTCGTCTGGCATGACCTCCCACTGTGAATCCATGCTGCCTTGGGTCCCAAGCCCTCTGGCCTCTAGATACTAACAATTCCTTTCCTTCAGAAGTGATTCCATCATTTTCCTACCACTGAGGTTAAACTAACAGGTCTGTAGTTTCCTGCTTCTGCCTTGCTCCCACTTTGTGAAGGGGAATCACATCTGCCCTCCTCCAGTCCTCGGTACAACCCCAGCCTCCCATGATTTGTTAAAGAGGGTAGTCAGTGGTGTCACTAGTTCTACCCTTGAGTTCTTTTAGAATTCTGGGATGAATCCCATCAGGCCCCATTGCTTTGTCCACCTTTCAGTTTTAAGAGTTCTTCAGAACCCTTTCTTCTGTAAATGGTCTGGTATCAACTTCTGTATCCAGAGTATTTCTACTGTTTGTTTTAGGTACCTCCCTCTTGCTTTTAAATACTGAGCAAAAATATTTGCTTAGTATCTCTGCCTTTCACAGTCACCCTCTGCCCACCCTCCTCCCTTTATTAAGCCTCACTATCCCTCCCTTGGTCTTCCTTTGCTCCTGATGTATCTATAAAAGGTTTTATCCCCTTCTTAACCGAGTTGGCTATCTTTTCCTCGGTTTGGGCCTTTGCTGTTCTGACTGCCTTCCCAGCTTCCTTTTGCTTTAACTGATACAGTTCTCTGTCCTGCTCCTTCTGTGATTCCTTGTACTTCCTGAATGCTTTCTGTTTCTCTTGAACCTTAACTGCCACTTCCTTAGAGAACCATAGTGGTTTCTTACATCATTTCGTTTTGTTTATTTGCTTCACACAAAGGCTTGTTACCTCTGTGATGGCAGTTTTTATTATTCCCCATTGTTCTTCCACCCCTCCTTCCTGCCCATTTACTGAGTGCATTCCTTAGGCTTTTCGCCCATTTTGGCAAAAGTCAGCCCTCTAAAGTCCAGCACTTTTGCCTTTGTGTGACTTGACTCTATTGCTGTGTTTATTGTGACCATACTGTTGATGGTTGCTAGTTCCCCAGATGGCTACCCGTCTACATCTGTGATCCTCTCTTCATCTCCATTTGAGAGAACCAGGTCTAAGATTGCTCCCTCTCGAGTGGGCTCCAATACTAGTTGTCAAGCATGCCCCTGTAGGGCATCTAGAATAACCCACCTTGAAGTGGCTGCTGCAACTGCACTCCAGTTAACATCTGGCATATTCAGATCACCCATCTGCAATATCTCCCCTTTCTGCCATTCTAAGTATACTTTCTATCATTTCCTTGTCCATTTCCTCCCCCTGAGGAAGGTCTGTATCTAACCCTGATGGGATTGTGGTTCCATTGCGGTCTCCAAATTTACCCACAGTGCTTCTTCTCCTTCCTGTTTTCCCTTTGTTCTGTTGCTTTGATTCCTTCCTTATGCAAAGAGCTACTCCTCCTCCTCCTCTTTTACCTCCCCGTCCCTCCTGTAGATAGTGTATCTTGGTATGTTTACGTCCCAGTCATGGTTTTGTGTGTACCATGTTTCTGTGACTGCCATGATATCCAGATGTTCCTCCTCCATCAAGGCCACTAATTCAGGAAGCTTGTTACTCAGACTACGGGCATTGGTACTCATTGCTCTCCATTTTTGGATGGCTTTACCTTCTGTTGCAGCATCCCCCACTGACCTTTCTACTAAACTGAAAGGTCATGATAAGATGGTCGCTGCTACCTAATGGCAGGTGATAGTTTTTTCCTTCAACTGCACCCATGATGCATCGCGCAGCGTGATTGGCTAGTCACTGTGGAGCCTCTGATTGGCTGCTGCTCCCTGTGCCCGCAGTGGCTAGACTGGCTGCTGCAAAGAAGTGCACTGTTTAAGCTGTGTCTACACATTAAAAGAAGAAAAAGATGATAACAGCAATGCGTTCTCATAAGTACATATGCTTGGCGGAGCCTGGGCTGGGGGCGGAGCACTATCTTGAACTTTAATTTTTAATCATAATCATTTAAAAAAAAAATGGTCACTTTGGGTATTCTTCTGTGCACTGGACTCCTACTTATTTATTGACAGTGGTTTTAGGAGGTGAAGGTATAGTCTTGCACTTATAACCTTGTTTTAAATCAGCCCTGCCTTGGGCTGTGGAGGGGGAACTGGTTGCAGGGGAAGGCATTTATTCTGCAGAGTATTTGCAGTGGGGCTACTGGTCGCAGGGATGCTAACTGGAGCAAAATGCTGTACTGGGAGTTTCTGTGATGGATGCAGGGGTATTTACTGGACACAGGGCCTGCAGGTGCGGACTGCTAAGGCATACTGTCAGCTGGTGTGGGCAGAATGACTGAAATAAATTTAGTTTTTTTTCTCTGACACTTATTACTGCACAGTTGGGCTGCTATACACATTTCTGTCCCTTGGTTGACTAATTGGACCCTAAGGGGGTCCCCAAGCACCCTGTCATTCCCTGCCTGAGGTCCCTGACAAGCCTTTTTTCTTTTCTGTGGAACCCCTAGACGCTGCTACTTGGGGGCACTACATACTGTATTCTGTCCCCAGTCCATGACAGGCTAGTCTAGGTGCTGGGTGGAGGTTCAGCTACATGGAGGGTGGTAAGGAGACTGTTCCAGCTGCAGGGAAGATGGCCGGCTAATGTGAGGAATGTGGTGTTGTGGGGGATTCAAGCTGTGTGGTGTTGTGGGGGTATTCAAACCAAATATAAGGTGGTTGTGGGGCAGAGGCTGGTCATGTCCTTGATGAGTAGTCAAGTGGCATGGATTGTTGGGGGCTAGTGTAGCTAAAGGGAGGTTGGGCGGGTGGGTTGCTCCACTTGACTGCCACAGATGTGGCAGGTTTCTTATTTATTTACTTTTAAAATGCCACGGAGAATAAGAGCAGCATCTGAAATGTGGATGTCAGACGCTTCTGGGTCTTGACATCCACAATATGGGGTGAGCTGTTCACTGTCCACACTACCTCCACAGCCCTTGACAGTAACCCCTCCTTCCACAGCCCCCAACAGTACCTCCTCCCTCCACAACCCAATACTAATGCCCCCCACTCACCATCTCCTTCCTCCATTGCCCCTCATCCCACAGTCCTCCTAACACCTTTATTCTTTCCACAGTCCACACCACCAAGGCCCCTCAGATGCTTCCTCCCTTGACTCCCTTCCTGGTCAATCAGAAACCTCCCTCCCTCCCTTGCCCTCTAGACCCCCCTTTCTTGAGAAGACACCCTCCCTCCTGGGCCCCCAGACATCTCACTTCTTGCCACCAGACACTTCCATCCCTCCTGTGCCACCTCAACACCCATCACACTCGTTGGGCCCCCCCGGACACCTCCTCCCTTCTGGCCCTCAGAACACCCTCCGTACAACACTATGTCTTCACTCACAGAGCTGATGCAGCTTCACTTCCTGAGTCCACTATGCATCACTGACTTCTAGGTACCAAGCCCCCCACAGCAGTGTTGGCAGGGCATATGACACAGTGCAGTGTTGGCACTGCATGTGGAACAGGGCAGGGTTGGCATTATGTGTGGCACAGTGCAGTGCTGGCACTTCACACAGCATGTGTTGTCAGAAGTGCACGTGGCAAGCACAGTGCCAGCATTCCACATGGCACCACAGTGTTGGCACTGGACATGACATAGTGCAGTGCCATCCGTACGCATGCTGCAGGGAGGGTAGCCAGCTAAGGTGAGGAGTGTGGTGTTGTGGGGGTATTCAAGCCACAAGTAGGGTTCTCTGGGGCATAGGCTGGTCATGGTCTTGAGGGTAGTCAAGTGGCATGACGTGTTGGGGCTAGTTTAGGGTTTTATGTGATAACAGTGACTCCAGAAAGGTGAGTCCAGAACCATGAAGGAATGTTGGCAAGGACAGAAATTATGACTTTTTTTTTTTTTGTTTACGGGGTCTTTGCCACCCACACCCCCGCACCCCCTTACTTATTTAACCAACTCTGAGGTCATAGCACCTCAGGTAAGGGGTTAAACTTATTTTATCATTTTGTCCTCACCATCATTCCCTCACCCACTTTGGGCTTCATGGTTCC
This sequence comes from Neoceratodus forsteri, assembly GCA_016271365.2. Lineage (NCBI taxonomy): Eukaryota > Metazoa > Chordata > Ceratodontiformes > Ceratodontidae > Neoceratodus > Neoceratodus forsteri. The sequence continues at coordinate 559,687,082 of CM028129.1, read as the reverse complement.
GGAGTCGCCGAAATTACATGCCACCCTAGTTTAGCTGAGGGAGGGTGGTCGGGTGGGTTGCTTTGTTTAACAGACACAAACATGGCATATTTTCTTATTTAATTACTTTCAAAATGCTGCAGAAAATGTGCGTACCATCCAAAACCTGTATGCCAGTGGGCTGCTTCTGGATGTTGACACCCACAATATGGCGGTGAGCTTCGCAGTGCTCACTCCCCCCTTCCACTGTCACTGACAGTAATGCCTCCTTCCACAGCCCCCAACAGTCCTTCTCTTCACAACCCCGGACACTACCCCTCTCCACGACCTGACACTAACCCCCTCACCCCACCTCCTTCCTCTATTTCCCCACACCTTCCTCAGTCCCCTCCAAGACCCACACTTTTTCCACAGTCCACACCGCCTGTTCTCCTGCTGCTGGCCTCTCCCTCCACATCCATGGACGCATAGTACATTAGTGGGCTTGAGGACCCCATTAAGGTCCATATAACAGTTTCCACAGGGAACAGTTTGGGGGGGGCACTATTAAGATGGTAAATCAAAAATAAACTTTGTACAAGTATGTAGTGCTGCAAGTAGCAGCATCAAGGGGCCCTGCAGAAAAAAGGTTTTCCAGAGATGATAAGCAAGGCATGATAGTGTGCTTTGGGACCCATTTAGTTAGCCCAGAGGAGAGAAATATGTATAGATGCCCCAGGATGTAGTGGGAGTCATTAGGGAAAACAACAATTTATTTCAGGCATTATGCCCACACAATTTTGCCAGTATGCCTCAGCAATCCTCACCAGCAGTCTCTGTGCCAAGCAAATACCCTTGCATCCAGCACAGAAACCCACAACACAGGCAGTTGCCCAGTAAGCAGTTCTGCATCCTGTAGCCCCATTGCAAACTAAACTACATGTACAATAGATTCCATCCACTGCAACCAGTTCCCATGCAAAGCCCAAGTCAAGCTGACTAAAAGCATTTTTATACAATCCAAACCTCATCCTCCCCTAAAACCACCATTAATAAATAAAAAGGAGTCTGGTTATAAAGGATTTCAAAAAAGTAAATATGTTTCAATTTTTAATAAAAAAAAAATTGAGTGACCCTAAATGTGCCGCTAAATATATGTGGATGTCAATGAGCCCACTTCCATGTTTTTGACACCCACAGTATGGTACCAGTCTGTTTTGCGGAGCTAGTGCAAGGGCGAACATGGTATGAGTTTTTCTATGGTGGGGAGAATCACATGCTAGTATGTTAGAGGAGACAGCTCCCGGGGGGTGCTAGACTCTGGAATGGGGAAGCAAGCTGTGGGGGGAGTATAGTAAAACCGTGGAAAGAGGGGTTCCAGCTGTGGCAGTCTGTTCTGTGGAGTCAGCTGCAAAGAAGAATGTGGGATGAGGTTCCTGTGGTAGGGGGCACATGCTAGTATGTTGGGGGGTGGCTTGTCTGTGGGAAGGGAGGGTTCCAGCTTGGTTGGGGAACATAGGGGAAATTACGGAGGGTGCTTGTCTATGTGAATGGGGGGGTCCAGCTGTGGGATGGTGACTGGTCTGTGGAATGATGGGTTGCAACTGTGTGGGCAGCTCACTGCCAGTCTGTTTTGGGTCAGTGTCCGCTGCTTGTTACTGGGTAAGAAGGTTGGAGGGGGCAGCTGATAGGAGCATGGTAAGCTGGGGGGATTCAGGTTTGGGGGCTGCTGTGTGTGCTCTCTCTTTCCCCAAGCTATTAAGCCCCACCCAGCCATGGTAGCATGCTCCTGAGCCCACCATCCATCAGTCGACTCTAGCTCACTCAACCCTCAGTCAACTAAGCCCTCCTGCCTAACACCCTTGCTCCCTCTGCATCCCCCCCAAGACCCATAGTCCCCCACCACCTCCACACTCACTCCCTCCATGGCCTCTTGGATACCTCCCTCCATTCCTGGCCAACCAGAACCTTTCTCCCTGACTCACCTCTCCTTCAGAAGACACCCCTACCTCCTGGGTCCCCCAGATACCTCCCATCCGAGCTACCAGAGAGCTTACTCCCCAGCCCCATAAGACTTTTCTCCCTCCTGGGCCCTCAGACATCTCACTCACTGGTACCTGGACAACACCCTTCCTTCCGTGCTATCCCAATACCCACCACAGTCCTTTGGCTTCTTGAACACTTCCTCACTCCTGGCCCCCAGGACACCCACTGCACAACACTGTACATCCCCACTCATGGAACTGCTGCAGCATCACCTCCTGAGTCCACCACCTATCACTAACCTCTAGTTACCAAGCCCCCCCCAGCATGGATACAGGCTCCTGCAGCCCACACTCTCTCGGCAGCATACTCACTGTCCCCCCAGGCCATGGTTGCAGGTTCCATAGCATCCCCTTTTCACAGCACTTGCAGCTGGATTCCCAATACCCCATAGCATTGGTTGTTAGAACCCAGAGTCCCCCACCCAGTCCTGGCATCAGGTCTGTCCCTCTCCCTCATGCTCTTACTGTATGTGTGGCACAGCACACTGCTGGTATTGCAGATGGCACAGCACAATGTCAGCATTGCACATAGTACAGTAGTGCTGGCAGTGCATATGATATACTGCAGAGTCGAGAGTGCACGCGGCATAGTGCAGTGTCATCAGTACACATGACTGCAGTGATGGTACTGCAAGTGGCACTGTGCAGTGTCAGCAGTGTACATGGCACAATGCAGTGTCAGCAGTGCATTTGGAAGAGTATAGTGGTGCATTTCACGTGGAGCAGTGTTTGTGTGTCACTGTGCACTGTTGGCATTGCACATGGCATAGTGCAGTGTTGGCATTCCACATGACTCTTCAAACAGGGGCCTGCAACCTCCTAACCATCCCCGGTCATGGGACTGCACCTCACTTCCCACACAGAAGCCTGAGCACTCCCTGTGCAAGGGCATGCATCCACCTCCCTACTCAGAGACTTGCACCCCCACTTCCTGATACAGGGGCCTGCACCTCCTTATGCAGGGCTTTTGACAACCTTCTGGGCACCACTGGTGGCCATGCATGTGGCACGCCACAGAGACAACAGTTAATGTGGCACAGTAATGGCAGTGCACATGGCACAGTGCAGTGTTGGCAGCACATGGTGCACAGCACAATGGCATCCATACACATGAAAAAGTTCAGTGACTGCAGTGCACATGGCACAATGCAGTGATGGCATTGCACACAGCACAGTGTAGTAATGGCATTGCACATGGCACAGTGCAGTAATAGCATTCCACATGGCATGGCACATTAACATCAGTGCAAGTGGCATAGTGTAGTGATGGCTGTGCCCATGGTGCAGCTTAGTAATGACAGGCTATGTGTTACAGAAAAATGATGCAAGACCATGTGATACACTACAGTGTCCACTGTGTGCATGGTTCTGCACTGTGGCAGCATTATATGTTGCACTCTACTGTATTGGCACTGCGGTGGTGTTGCCGCATTGTGGTATATGCTCTGCCTACACTGGGCTGTTCCATGTGCAGTGCAGACACCACAATATGCCACATGCAGTGCTGACACAGCACCATGCCAGGTGGCAGGCTGACACTTTATGGTGCCATGTGTACTGCTAACACCATGTGGTACCGCGTGCACTGCCGATAACACACTGTGCCACATGCTATGCAGACATCACATTGTGACATGCAGACACTGCGCTGTGCTATGTGCATTGCAAGCACTTCACTGTGCCACGTGCAATGCTGACACAACAGTGCCACATGACATACTGACTCTGTGCTGTACCATGGTGATGCTGTCACCACACTTCACCACATGCAGGGCTGACATTGAGCTGTGCCACGCAAGGATCCAGGTAAGATTTTTTTCAGAGCGAGTACTGTACTTCTCAGTTTTGAACAGAGGTGAGCCAAACCAAATTGTAATGCATACAAGTAACAAAATATGGTGAGTAAGGAGTACAAACAAAAATGCTTAAAAACAATTGATTAGTGTCATTTGTCTTCATTTATTATTTTGTTTTTGCCACATATTGCCGGGTTAAATTAATGAAGAGCACAGCCGAGCACTTCACAGTTAAACTCTGCCATCCCACTGGCACAGTGGTAGTACTTCAGCTTGCATCGCTGATGTCCCGGGTTCAGAAGCATGCCGGGGATGTCAAAGGGCTGGTCGGGGCTGGGAGCGACAGGAGGATTGAGCATCCCAAGGACTGCTCTCCTCCGGGGGGGAGCATAGGGAAGCATCCGGCATTTGACTGACCTATAATGGAGACCAGAGGTCTGACAGCCAGTGATTGAGATCTTCAGAAGGTGTGCCAGGCATCCGGCGCTCTGCACGACACTATTTCATTACACACCATGCCTCCCTGGGTGACAGAAAAAACAAATATCTGCTGAGCAGGAGGACATCTGCCCTCCACCAGACCCCACACAACCTACTGAGGCACCCCCCCAGTATCATGAACCGCTCTCCATTCAGGAAGAGGCCCCTCCATGATGGATCCGTCCTGAGGGGTAAGCCAGAGTGCACCCTGGTGGGCTTTGTGATAGGGTTGAATAGGACCCAGTCCCAGTTGTTATTGAGCATTTAAATGCCAGGATCTGTTCTATCCTCTCCTCTCCTCTCCTCTTCTGTCTCTTCTCTGGTTGTGCAACCAAATTTTCTCATGATACCTAGGATTTGATCACCCCAACAGTCTCGCAATTCTTTGCCTCTCATTATCTCTCAGTCTTCCCTTGCTGTTTCTGTTTTTCCTCCCTTGCATATCTGCTGGTATAAAAATATATGCAAATCATTATGTGGAACTGTAAGTGATATTGAGATCCCTTTGTTTAGAAAAGATATAGTGTTCCTGGTGAAAAGTATGTACAGTAATTATAGTATGAGATGGTTGCAAAAAGCTATTGGGAACTCAAGGGATTAACCTGAGAGCAGTTTTTAAGCCCTTTTTCAGAAACTGTGGAGAAGGCGCTTCAGTTCTGGGACAGTGTGTTCTTTCTGCACCTGTGTGAAATTTACAAGAACATTTTAGAAAAATCAGGATGCTTGTTCGGGGGGGTTGCAAAAACGTATAAGAGAGAGAGAGCGGCAATGTTTTAACACACAGAGACTAAAGGCAAACTCAGATTGATCTTTCTATTTATTCTGCCTTTGTAAACAGTTATACTGAACAAGTTTATATTTTTTATGTTACTGCTAGTACTAATAAACACTTTTTGTGAATTCTACAACTGCTCCTGGTTTTTCCTATGCTTCCTGACCTGTGCCTCGGTGACAGATGGTGTCAGCCTAACTTGCATTACGCTGTGCATACTCTAAGCCAGGAGTTTTGTGCATGGGCACTGGACCTAGTACCAGGGAAGCATAGAGAAAGGTATGGATTCTGCAGCAGCAAGTCCAGGAGAATGGCAGACAAACTAGCAGAGACAGAAGTCCAAGCTGAGATTGTACAGCCAGCACAAGTTATGGAAAAAAAAAACAGGCAGTGACAGAACCTGAAAGCCTGACTGCCTTTTTCAAATGGTGGTCTATACAACAAAAAGAGATGGAGAAACACAGAAGAGAAGAGATGCAATGACAGGAGCAGCAGGGGAGAGAAGAGAAGCAGCAGATGAGAGAAGAGATGCAGTGACAGGAGTAGCGATGGCTGGATGCCTTGCAAGCTATCAAAAGCATTGGATCTGGCACAGATCCAGATGGGCAACAAAACACAAGCAACTTAAAAGCTATTAAACTTACAAAGTTGTGTCCCTCGGATGATATCAAGGCATACCTGACAACGTTTGAAAGAGTTGCCACAGCCTGCCAATGGCCAAAGCAGCAATGGATAATCAGACTGGTACCCTACCTGACAGGGAAAGCCCAACTTGCCTACAGAAATATGGACACTGCACAGTCAGAAAGCTATGACTTTGTGAAAAGTGAAATCCTGAAAAGGTACGACATCTCAGGAGAAACCTATAGGACTCTATCAGTTCACCACCATGCCATTTGGTTTACATGGTGTGCCAGGTACATTCCAGCGGTACATGGACGTAATTTTATCACCTCACACTGGCTATTGTGCTGCGTACCTGGATGATGTTGTGGTGTATAGTCCAGACTGAAAAAACCACCTGGAACACCTACAAGCAGTTATCCAAGCTATCAAAAATGCAGGTCTGACAATTAATCATACCGTGTGTGCAGGAAACCAGATACTTAATAATAATACTTCATTTGTAATGTGCCTTTCAACAAACCAAGGTGCCAAACAATAAATTAAAAAAACATATAAAGCAGTAACACCAAACTCTGAGAAATTCTTATAAAATCCAGGTAGAAAACAGAATAAAATCATACAGGGTAGGCTTGGTGCCATAAGTGTGTTTTAAGGGCCTGTTTAAATCCTTCCATGGGCATGCACTCCTGTAGCTGACGGGATAGAGAATTCAAAGGGCTGGGGCCATGTACATAAATGCATGGGCCCCTGAAGATTTTAAAGAAACCCTTGGAATCTCTAGAAACCCTTTGTCAGACGAGCAGAGTGATAACCCAGGGCAATAAGGAACCAGAATCTTTTTCAGGTAGTCTGGGCCCTGTCCATGCAGGGCTTATAAGTCAGAAGTCTGACTTTAAAGGTGATCCACCACTGTACCCGCATCCAGTGCAGTTTGCACAGCACTGGAGGGATGTGACAAGGCCGAGGTGTCCCCATCAGTAACCAGGCTGCAGCATTCTGCACCAGCTGCAGGTGGCAGATATCCACCCCAGGAAGCCCTAGGTACAGGGAGTTGCAGTAATCAAGGCATGAGGTCAAAAAGGCATGGACCAATGTAGGGAGATCACCAGATGGAACAAGGTGCTTAACCCCGGATGTTCCTCAGATGGTAGAAGGAGGGTTTGATGACTGCCGACACCTGTGATCGCAGAGCCAACCCTTCGTCAAAAATCACCCCCAGGTTTTGCATCCATTCAGAGGCTATGTATTGGGAAATGGAGAAATTAAGCCAGAATTTTCTAAAAATAGCCTCCTTGAGGAGGTCGTGGAGTAAAGAACAGTGGGGGAATTCAAGAATGCAGGGGACAGACATAAGTCAGTCCTAGTGGGGGGGTAGGAGGAAGTAAGCTGTTGGTTAACTAGGATCTGCAGCTTATTTGTTAGGTAGGAAAATGGGCAGACTAGGTGGGCCAAGCGGTCCTTATCTGCCATCAAATTCTATGTTTCTATTACAACTCTGTCCCTAAAACAAAGATGTTAGAGAATTAATAGAATGTTTCGGAAACCTGTTTGATAAAACAGGTTACCTCTTAAGGAGTGGGGTGTATGTGACAGGGTTGAATAGGACCCTGTCCCGGATGTTATGGAGAATTTAAATGCCAGGATCTATTCTATCCTCTCATTTTCTATCTCTTCTCTGTTTGCACAACCAAATTTTCTTGTAAGACCTAGGATTTGATCACCCCGATAGTCTCACAATTCTTTGCCTCTCACTGTCTCTCAGTCTTCCCTTGCTGTTTCTGTTGCTTCCTACCTTGCATATCTGCTGGTATAAAAATATATGAAAATCATTATGTGGAAATGTAACTGATATTGGGATCCCTTTGTTTAGAAAAAAATTATATAGTGTTACTGTTGAAAAGTATATAATTATAGTTTGAGATGACTGGAAAAAGCTATTGGGAATTTAAAGGGTTAACCTGAGAGCATTTTCTAAACCCCTTTTTGTAGAAACTGTGGAGAAGGGGCCTCAGTTCTGGGACAGTGTGTTCTTTCTGCACCTGTGTGAAATTTACAAGAACATTTTAGAAAAAACAGGATGCTTGTTAAGGGGGGGTTGCAAAGACTTAGAGAGAGAGAGAGAGAGCTGCAATGTTTTGACACACAGAGACTGAAGGAAAACTCAGATGGATTGTCTCTGTTTATTCTGCCTTTGTAAATAGTCAAACTGAATAAGTTTATTTTTTGTGTTACTGCTAGTACTAATAAACACTTTTTGTGAATTCTACAACTGCTCCTGGTTTTTCCTATGCTTCCTGACCTGTGCTTCAATGACAGGCTTCACTGAAACACCAGCTCATATCTTCTACTTTTCCCCAATTCCTACTGCAGCAAAAGTGAAATATGCATGTGGAGCCACACAATCATCACCAGCCCACAATACCTCTCTCAGAGAGTGTGGTCCGATGGGGGTCAGAGGCTGAGGAGGCCGGACAGGTAATCCAGGTGCAGAGACCTCCATCCCAGTGAAACAATGAATGCTCTGGTTTCAATCAGCATCCCCCCCGATTACCCACTCCAGTCCCAATCACTTCCTCACTGGTGTCCAGTGGCACCCCCAACCACTAAACACCTGTCCCGTGATGTGTATTGTAAGCCCTGGTGTTTAGTGGCACCCCACATCTACCTATTACACAGCTCATCAGGTACAGTGTAGTCTCTGGTGTCCAGTGTCATCCCCTGTCCTCTGATCATCCACCCTAGTAGTCAGTACCTCCTTCCTGGTGTCTAGTGGCACCCTTCGCCCTCTGATCGCATGTCCCTGTTTGGAACATATGTCTCTGGTATCTACCTGTACTCCCCGCCTTCCAATTCGCCAGGTGCAGCTGAATATTGCGCTGTGTTTCCCAGCACTATCTGGTCTGGTGGCACAGTTCCTTATGCGCTGCATACAGCCCCAGTCCATGTTGGGGCAGTGCTATTCAACTTAGCACTGAGCCTACACAGGACGATATTCAGTCAGATAGCACCAGTGCACTATCTGAATGAAAATGACAACCTCTGGGTCATGTGCAAGCACAGCGTAAACTTTTGTATTTCCAGATCTTGGTGTCTGTGACCTTTTTTTCAACCCATGGCTAACACTACCTACCCAAGTTCACAAAACTTAATTTTTTAAAATGTATCTTCTTAGCCAGAGCACTGGCCAATTGACTTGCTGATTACACATCAAATATAAACTTTAAATTGCCTTACATGAACTCCAGGAATGTTTAAATACCCACATTTATTTGCATAGATAGAACAAGCAGTTAATCCATTTGCTATAGTTATATTTACAACACATTGTCCCAGTAGATGAATGACAGTAAAGACTGTTAACATTAATATGTGCCACATAGACCAGTCTGTAGAAAAGAACAAAGAAGTAAGCATGGTTTTGTTTAAAGAACTGTCATAATGAGAGTTCCCACCCACAAGCCCCTCTCAGTTAGGCTTTTCACAAGGATGACACTGTTTTTCATATATATTAACTTACTTTTTTTATGGTTGTAAAGTCCCAGATTTGGGAAAACGGCAGGTGCTGCATGGTTTTATTTCATGTGAAAGAGTGGCGCTTCGCTACTCACGTTAGTACAAGTAAACTGAAGCAAGCGGTACGGCGCCACTGTTTAACATGAAACGGAACTGTGCAGCATCAGCCATTTTCCCAAATCACAGACTTTACAACAATAAAAAAAGTAAAAATGTGTCTTGCTGTGTGCTTTTCTTTATCTTCTGGTTTCTACCCCTTATCTGTGTAGAATGATGATTCATCTATGATTGTGGCTGGTGGTGGTTTGGGGGTGTACATTTATGAAACACATCTAGTATGATCTTCAGGGAAGCCAGCTGTAGGGTATGGCTTCTCTTTGGGAAAAGGGGTATTCCAGCTGTGTAGGAGGTAAAGAGGGTGTGTTGCCCCTGGAGGGGGATAGTCCACTGTAATGGCTTTCTATTTTATACCCCCTCTGCCTCCTCTCCTCTAGGGTGTGCGTATTGAGCTCCTTTAGCTTCTCCTCATAGGACTTTTGATACAGACCCTGCAACATTTTGGTAGCCCTCTTTTGGACTGCCTCCACTTTGTCTATGTCCTTCTTGGCATGGTCTCCAGAACTGGACACAATAGTCAAGGTGGGATCTTACCAGTTATCTATAGGGGCAACACCACTTCCTCCTTCTGCTGGTGATGATACCCCTTTCTATGCACCCCAGCATCCCTCTAGCCCTCCCAACTGCCTTGTCACACTGCCTGGCTAACTTTAGGTCATCCAGTATGATTACCCCCAATCTCTTTTCTGCTTGGTTATTGTCAAAACCACTTCTCCCATGTTCCCCAGCTTGTTTAACAGCCTTCTATGCAGCACAGTGTCAAAGGCCTTGCTGAAGTCCAGGTAGGCCACATCCACTGCCCCCCCCCCACTGATCCACCTCCCTTTTCACCCAGTAGAAGAATTCAATGAGGTTAATCTGGTATGACCTCCCTCCAGGAAAACCATGTTGCCTTGGGTCTGTAGACCGTTGGCAACCAGGTGTTCCACTGGTCTTTGCTTTAGTTGTGTTTCCATGATCTTCCCCACTACTGAGGTCAGGCTGGCTGGTCTGTAATTTCCCGCTTCCTCAATGTTCCAGCTTTTGTATAGGGAGACTACATCAGCTGTCCTCTAGTCTTTGGGTACCTCTCCTGTTTCCAGTAACTGGCTGAACCGGGTCAGCAGAGGTTCAACCACCACCTGTCTTAGCTCCCTCAGCACCCTAGGGTGTACTCCATCTGGCCCCATTGCTTTATCGACTCTTATTCCTTCCAGTTCCTTTAGGACCCTTTCCCATGGAAAAGGACTTGTATCCATTTCTGTGCCCCTCCTACCTATTCTACTCCTTTCCTGGCCTATTACCTGCCCCTCCTCTGTAAAGACTGAGCAGAAGGATCTGTTCAGTATGTCTGCTGTGCAGTTGTCATCCTCCACTCAATTCCCGTTCTCCCCTTTCAGCCTCACTATCCCTTCCTTTGTCTACCTTTTTTTCACTGACATATCTGTAAAAGGTTTGTCCCCTCTAACTACTGATTTCACAATGCGTTACTCTGTTTGTGCTTTGGCTTCCCTTACTGCCTCCCTTTGTTTCTTCCTGGTACCTCTCTTCTGCCTGTGTCTTTTTGTATTATTTGAATGTGATTTTTTTGGCTTCTATTTTCTCAGCTACCTCCTTGGAATACCATAATGGCCTCCTCTTCCTTTTCCCTTTGCTAACCTGTTTTACACATAATTGTGTTGCCCTTTTTATCCCTGATTTGAATACTGCCCACTGTTCCTCCACCCCTAATTTCTTCTCTATTCCAGCTACTGCCTCTTCCAAGCATTTCCCCATTTTTCACAAAATCTGCTCTCCTAAATTCAAGCATTTGTGTTTTTGTGTGGCTGGGTTCTGCCCCTTCAGTTATACCAAACCACATCGACATACAACATATATTGTCAAGCTGCAGCAGTAACAGCCAAACCTCTTACCATTTGCATGTTCCCGAGAGTCCATTCTCATGAAAACAACCCCAGTGTGTTTTCTTTACAGCTTAGATATTTTAAAAATTACATTTTAATTCAGCGCTCCACTGCAATCATGTGGATGTCAATGAGCATGTTCTGGGATTTGACATCCACAAGATGGCAGAGTACTTCACATGCTAACGCTTGGCAGCTCTGATACGCGCTACCATTCTAGTCTTTCTTTTCTAGTTCTGTGTGTCTCTCTCTGCTCTGCTCTATATTTCTATGTGGTCTACACTGTCTGTACCAAAAACAGACAGGAGCTTTTTACTGCAAGTAATAACTTTCTTTTAGCAGCCAAGCAGATCTGTATAGTTTGTTTTCACTGTAAAACAGATCATAGCAGTTACAGGAATGTTATCTTCTTTTTAGCAGCCATACAGATCTGTACAGTTTGTTTTCACTGCAAAATAGATCATAGCAGTTTTACAGATTGGAATTTTATCTTCTTTTTAGCAGTCAAACAGATCTGCACACTGCACGTTTAAACGTGGCACAGTAAGAATTGCCATGAAAGGCATTATGGCAATATTGCATATCTGAAATAGAATACTACAGTTACCAACAGAAACTTTCTGGGTTCGATTCTCAAAGCCCTGAGATTGAGGCAAGGTGCCTGTGCCAAACATAAATGGTGCAAGTGGTACCTTGCGTCAAACGCTACCCCCTCAGCTGTTCACAAAGCCAGCCTGCGTGAACTGCAGGCTGTCTGCCCCAACTGGAGCTTGCATTGCTCGTGTGCACAAAAATGGGCTGCAGGATGGCACCAGGGGGCATGTGGAAGACACAAGCTGCCACATCCCCAAAAACGGGATTCTCTAAACTCACCCCAAGGGCATTTTTCTAAGTACCCTTACACCAGCCATGTCCTCTGGAAGAGTTCAGCACTGTGTGGCAATGTGCCACATTCCCTGCCCCTCAACACACACACATGCACACATAGCCCCGATATGCCTGTTTGTAAGAAGTTTAATATTTCATGTATCCTGGTGGTCTTGTGGTCCCTCCCCCCACCCTGATATGCCCATTACCATGATGTTTAATTTATTATGCACCCTGGTGATCTAGCAGTCCCCCCCAGCATGTAGTGCCCCCCACTCCCCAACCCAAAAACCGAGTCCACAACTGGAGAGGGGGAGATTCAGTGGGGGCACCCTACATATCAGGAACTAAGTTATGGTACAGAGGAGTGGTCCATGGTTGGGAGAGGGTAGGTTGCAAGTAGCCACCAGGCAGGTGCCTTCCCATCCAGTACTTCTCAATGTTGGGTTGGAGGTGGGGTGTGGGGCCCCTTACACATCACCTGGACAGTGGATCAGAATATGGGTGTTAAAAGTAGATGTGAGGGAACATATCACCATACAGTGGTTGTATGTGCTGAGGTGGCGTGCCTGCTCGACAACATGTTGTAGTCATTAGGAATCATATTGAACTAAGTGTCCATTTTCTGCCTATTGCATCATGCATCTCACAGACTGGGCAAGAACTGCCCATTACACAGGACACTTGCAACAGGAAACCCAACACTGACCCATGGGGAGGCCACTTTTACAGAACTAATAATGCCCTGCCCATGGGGAAGCCAATTTAAATACATGTCCAGGTACTGCCAACTGGGCAGCACATGTACACAGCTGTACAGGGACTGCTTACTAGGTAGCATGTGTCGGGTGGACAGGGGATATCCAGTGTGCAGGAAATTTACACTGCCCAGTCATTTCCTAGCGGGGAGCACAGTTACACTATTGTCCAGGTACAGTCCACTGGGCAGCACAAGTCCACTGGACAGGAGATGCCCAGTGGGCAGCAAATTTACACTGCCCAGCCATTTTCCAATGGGGAGCACAGTTACAGTACTGTCCAGGTACAGCCTACTGGGCAGCACAACTCCACTGGACAGGTGATGCCCAGTGGGAAGCAAATTTCACTGCCAGCCATTTTTGCCAAAGGAAAGCACAGTTACAGTACTGTCCAAGTACTGCCCCATGGGGAACACATGTCCACTGAACAGGTGATGCCCAGCTGGCAGCAAATTTACACTACTCAGTCATTTCTCAATGGGGAGCACAGTTACAGTACTGGCCAGCTACTGCCTACTGGACAGCAAATTGACACTGCCCAGCCATTTCCCTATGGGGAGCACAGTTACACTAGTGCATCTGTTGCCCAGTGGGCAGCACTGTTAACACTGTGTGTCTGCAGCCCAGTGGGCATCACAGTTAATTGTAGGAGTAGGTCCATGGGAAATGGATGTTATTCATGTATTATGGTTCAAGGGTACAAGAAATAGGCTGAGAGGTAGAATCTGGATCAAAGCATTTTTTTTTGTCAAAAAATGCAAGAATAAACCATATTTCAGTTCCAAAAATGTTTCTTTTATTATTTAAAATTTGACACTGTGCATCTGCTGCCCAGTGAGCATCACTGGTAACACCATGTGTCTGCTGCCCAGTGGGCATCCCAGTTATCACTGTGTGTCTGCTGGCCAGTGGACATCACTGGTAACACTGTGCATCTGTTGCCCAGTGGGCATCCCAGTTATCACCGTGCATCTGCTGCCCAGTGGGCATCACTGGTAACACCATGTGTCCGCTGCTCAGTGGTCAGCATTGTTTTATTTCACAGCCACTTGTCAATGGGGAACACACGTTGGGTTGGACAGGGGAAACCCAATGGCAGCACATTTACAATGCCCAGCCATTTCCCAATAGGGAACAGACTTACACAACTATCCAGGTACAGCCCACTAGGCAGCACATATCCAGTGGACATGTGCTACGCAGCAGGCAGTACTTGGATAGTACTGTAACTGTGCGCCCCAATGGGAAATGGCTGAGTAGTGTAAACTTGCTGTCCACTGGCTATCCACTGTCCAACCAATGTATGTCTCTACTTGACAAGTGGCTGGAATGAAAACAGTGCTGACCACTGGTTATGGGACACATGGTGTTAACAGTGATGCCCACTGGCAGCAGGATAACAGTGTGAACTGTGATGCCAACTGGTCAGCAGACGCACAGTGTGAACTGTGATGCCCACTGGGCAGCAGACGCACAGTGTGAACTGTGATGCCCACTGGGCAGCAGATGCACAGTGTGAACTGTGATGCCAACTGAGCAGCAGACACACAGTGCTAACTGTGATGCCCACTGGGCAGCAGACACACAGTGATAACTGGGATGCCCACTGGGCAGCAGACACACAGTGATAACTGTGATGCCCACTGGGCAACAGATGCACAGTGTTAACTGTGGTGCCTGCTGGGCAACATATGCACAGTGTTAACTGTGATGCCCACTGGGCATCAGACACACAGTGCTAACTGTGATGCCCACTGGGCAGCAGATGCACAGTGTTAACTGTGATGCCCACTGGGCAGCAGACACACAGTGTTAACTGTACACACAGTGTTAACTGTGATGCCCACTGGGCAGCAGATTCACAGTGTTAACTGTGATGCCCACTGGGAAGCATGTACATAGTTGTGTAGAGATGCACCCATTGGTAAGTGGCTGTGCAATGAAAATAAGATGCAGAGATTTTACATTTTGGCAGAATTTTGAGTTGGATGGTGACAGCCAATTAATACTGAAGTCGCCCAGGATGACAAGATCGCCAGAAGTGGCATGGCCAGTTATGGTAGTCAGGAGCTCAAAGATCAGTGTGGCAGATAGGCCTGGGCAGCATTAGATGCCTGCCACATAGATTGGAAGAAAGAAAGGGAGGGAGAGTTTGAGTATAAGGAGTTCAGAGGCAGCGGGAGTGGACACAGATAGCACTGTGGAGAACTGAGAGGTAGATAGCTATACCACCAACCTTTTTTGGGGCGGTCTTGGCAGGTGAGGGTGAAACCTGGGATTGTTATGGCTGAGAAGGGAATTTTGGGGGAGAGCCAGGATTCAGAAACAATGAGAACATCTTGTAGGAGAAAGATGATGAGAGGTTGGAGCAGGTCAATTTTGGGAAGGAGACTGTGGATGTTGATATGAGTCACACGGAGTCCTTTGGGAAGATTGGTGAGAAGGGCATGTACAGGACCAGGATTGGGCTCAACATCACCAGCTATAAAGAGTTGGAGGGGAAGTAGGTGTTTGACTGAGAAAATGGGGTGCCAAAGGTGGCGGGAAGCTATGAATGGAGGGATATGAAGGTGTGGGCGAAGGACAAAAGGACAGTCTGAAGTGGATACAATGGAGCCAGGAGGAGACATATGGGAGGCGAGAGGCACCTGGACACCAAGGGGAATGGGAAAGAAGAGGGAGGCAGGAGGTGGAGAGGGTAGAGGATGGAGACAGGGTGGGGGGGTGAGGGTAGGATTGCGGGATTAGAGGTGGGTTAGGACAGAGGCAGGAGGGAGTTGGGTATTAGGAAGCAGGCAGAAGGATCATAGAAGGCTAAATGGAAGGAGGTTGGAGAGATACATAGTGGGAAGTAGAGAGGCAAGGGGGAAATAGCACAGCAGAGAAGTAGGAGGAACCAAGAGAGGCTGAGGAGTGCAGGGGTGACTGAATACTAGTACAGCATAATAGCAGCCAATTACTACTAGTAGGATGGCTTAGTGGTGAGAGCAGCAGGCTCTGGATGGTCCAGTCAACAGGGCCAGGGGTTCAAATCCCAGGGTGTGAGATAGGGGACAGAATAGAAGGGAGGATGGAGAGAAACTGGTTTCGGTCAGAGAGGGTAGCGATCAGATGAGAGTAAGCACAGCAATTTCTTTTTTTTATTTACATTTTTATTGAGTTTTACAAGGTGCATAGATAGACATCAAGACATTCACAATGCAGTGCAGCCATCTAATACAATAGACTTACAGAGAAGCCTGCCAGGATGGAGCGAAGTACTGAAGAATTCTGCAGCAGAGTTACTGCAGTAAACAATGCAGTTTCAATGGGAGTTAATCCCTTTTGTCATGCAGTAAACCTGTGACACTGCACTTCATCCTGGCGGGATTCACTGTATGTATAGGATATTTCATTAGGTTTCACAGATTTGTATGTTAAGCATGTTACAATCTCAAAAGGCGAACACCTCAGTAATAGAACTCCAAAAATAAATACTCCCTTATGAAGACCTGTTTGAGAGGGAAGCCTAGGGGGAGGGAGGGGAAATAAGGAGGGGGGGGTCTCATATCAGAAGTACCAATATCATCATGGTATCACTACATAGGGCCATCCTGAATCAAGCACTAGTCAACTCTAGCACCTCAGTCTCAGGGAATATGGTCTGGTCTACGTGGGTTAATATACAAGAACTACTTCGTCCACCTATTCATTGAAACTTCAGGGTTACCCTGAAGTCTGGCTGTCATATGCTCCATTTTGTATATGTCATATACCATATCTTCCCAGGCCAAACACCAGGAGGCCCAGCCTGCAGCCACTATCTTGTAATGGCTTTCTTGGCTGCAGCCAAGAGTGTGCTCACCAAATATATTTGTTGATTCTGTTTAAATTGTTTAGGAAAAGAAAGCAATAATGCCACCTCAAGTGTTAATGTGCCCAGTTCTGGAAGAAGGTCTAGCATAGCTCTTTCTACTTCTTTCCAAAATGTGGATAGGACCAGACAGAACCAATACACGTGTGCATGAGTAGAGACCTCACAACCACATCCTCTCCAACAAGAAGAATCAGCCGATACAGAGTACTTAGCTGTGAATCGATCTGTGGTGTCCGAAAACACTTTGCCACCATCTTCCAGCCAAACACCCGCTAGTAGTATGAGCCCGTGGTCCTGTGTTGCTTATGCCAAATCCGCACCCAAATTCGCCGCCGATGTATCCACCATTAACTAATTTTCCCGTGCTATCCTTGTCCCCACCCACAGAGGGTTATACCATGCCGAAACAACAACAGTGTTGTCAAAGTTCGGCATGGCGAGATCCCCAATGTCGACAGGCAAAATTTTGCCTGTCAGACGTTGGTGTATTTCTCCTGGGGGGGCTGCCAACACCGCCATCCTCCTTCTTAAAATAACTTACTCCGGTCAGAGTTAGTTCAATGGGGGTGACAGGCGGCAAAAGTGTGGATTTCTCTGGTCCTAACATCGACAATGTCGAAAACCTGTCGACATTGTCAATGTTAAGGACTTTGCCACTCCGGAGTAATTGCCTGGTCAGCATGCCCCCACAGAGATGAAGGAGAACCTATTAATGCTTTATAAAACCAAGAAATCAAATGTCTAGGCTCAGATTCTCTCCGTATCTGCAAGAGAGAAGACATCAAGGCCCAGAGTGGCATTAAAAAAGTGGCGAATCTGCAAATATCTGTAAACATCTCACTGAGAAAGATCAGATTCTACCTGTAATTATTGGAAGGATTTAAAAATGCCCTCTGAGTAAAACTGATATGCATGAGTCAATACCCATGACTCCAGTCACAAAAGCCACTATCTAATTTGGCCGGTATGAAGGCATCATTTAGTTAGGGTATATCTGTCCACCGGGCACCCTGAATATTCTCAGGCCTACTTAAATAGACCATCCAACTTTGTAAAAGGTGAGGAGTGTAGAAGGAGTTCTCCCAGTCTCCATCCACTATGGATGGTTGAAAGAATGTAGTGCAATCCAGTGAAAGTGAGGATAGGACTCGCTCAACCCAGTCTGCGAGTGAGGGCGCAGCCAGTACGTCATGTGGGACAGGAGAGCTGCACATGCATATTCATGAAAATTGGGAAGAGCTAACCCACCACTGTCCTTGGGGAGCTGTAGCTTCTTAAGGGCTGCTCTAGGCCTCCTGGCCTGCCACACATAAGCTGATACTGCTCTATGCCACTTTGTTATTTCCATCCCAGGCACTGATAAAGGAACAGTTTGCATTAAATATAGTATTCTCGGCGAATATTCATCTGGATAGAATGGATTCTATTAAAGATATGGGTAAGTGGATCCAAAGTGTCAAATCCTCTTTAATTTACAGCGGGGGGTAATTGACAGTGAAGATCTGAAATGGGTCTGAAGGGAGATGTACCCCGAGGTATTTTATAGAAGTACTTTCCCACTTACAAGAAAATTATGCCTCAAGGATTGTGAGAGGGAGGAATGTATGAGAAGTACTTCTGTTTTAATCAGATTGATTTTAAACCTTCTCTATCACCCCAAACTCTGCTCTAGAGCTTCCATAGAGGACTCCGGCTCCATAATATTTATATTAATTTAGTTTTTGTTAACCAGGTAAGTGCACTAGACAAGAATGTTGTCTATTTTCAGGCACGACCCGGGAGAGTTACAAACTGTGAAACATTGTACAGACAGGAAATACAATGGGCATATCACAACAGGAATTAAGCAAAATTTGAACAACAAGGCAGTGTTCACAAATGGACAAAGACAGTTCAAATGTCAAGAACAACAGAAACATACTTTAATTAAGTGCACTAGACAAGAATGCTAACTATTTTAAGGCAACAACCAGGGAGAGTGACATGCGGCAGTACTGGCAGGAGTACAGTACCCAAGTCAGAAACTGATTTATGCAGCAGTTGGTCCACAAGACAGTCTGTTCCAGTGGTTCTGAAATGGTGAGGCCAGCCTCCCAAGGGAGGTCCCAAACTGTTCCAGGGGAGGCTCAGTCAAGTCTGAGAATGTGCAATATTTAAATATCAAGCTTTGGTTGTTCTGTGTGAAAGGATGAAGCAAATAAATATGGATAACAGCAGGTGAACTTCTTTACTTATGCACAAATGTGTGACCAGGAAGGGCCCATTGAGTCAGAGCTTATCTGTAGGTGTGTATTTATATGTAAATTAATGTCTGGGAAAGGCATGCTGAGTCAAGACTTGTTTCTACAGTAGGTAATTATATGCAAATTAGTAACTGGGAAAGGCACAGTGAGTCAAGGCTCGTTTTCTATACAAGATGTTTACATGTAAGTTGGTGACTGGCAAGGCACACTGAGCCAATGCATGTTGTCAGGTGTGACCTGAAGTTAGGATACAGGACGTTGCTTAACAATAGGGTAAGAGAGGGAGTGATGAAGCGGCTAGGTTAGTTGTTCCAGACAGAGAGGAAACAGAGTAACAAGGGTCCAAGAGTCAGAAAACTGGAGTGACAAGGATAACCTGGGGTACAGGATTGGGGATGGAGAGCAATAAGTTGAATAAAAAGGGGAATATACTCAGTCAACTTTATTTGTTTCACTGTATTCCCGATGTGCTGTGCAAAGTAGGATATTTTTTTTTCTGTAGGGAGGCCCAAGATTTTTTCCAAATTTGAGGGAGGCTCGAAATCTTTTCCATGGCTTGGTGGAGGCTCATTATCACAAAGTGTGAGAACTAATGGTCTATTCAGTGGGTCAAATAACGTTTTGATATAATATTGAGGAGGCAGTACTCAGGCAGGTGATACAAGTGCAGATATGAGACTAAGTGTCATTTAGTGGAGCAGGTAATATATATCTACATAATAGAAGCTCATCAACGTAATATGCAACCTTATGGTCATAGTTCTCCAGTTTAAAACCCTGGATCTGTTCCTGTTGACGTAAGTACTGACCACTGGATAGCACAGCAATTTATATTAAAAAGTTGGGAGGAGGTAAATATGAAGCAGCAGGGGCCTCTAGTGGCACAACAGCATAAGTAGCTAGTGGAGTTTGGGGGAGATAGAATAAACACACTGGGTTATGTGACAATAGTGCACCTATAAAGGAAATACCCACCCAGGGTGGGGGGAGGGAGGGGCAGCTGCCACAAAGTGACAAAGGACTAACTGAGGCCCTCCGACTTCAACGGAGCACTGGTCCATACCTGCAGTGGGGGAGGGGGGTTCGAACCAGTGGCAGAGGTGAGGAGAGAGCCTGCTGTTCTGGCTCATGAATAGCGACTGGCTGCAGTAGGGAGGGGGGGTCAAACCGGTGGCTGTAATGAAGAGAGCTGCTGATCTGGCCACAAAATGGCGACTGGCTGCGGTGGGGAGGGGGTTTGAGCCAGTGGCTGAAGTGAGGAGGCGAGCCTGCTGTTGGGCTCACAAAATGGCGACTGGTTGCGGTGGGGAGGGGTCTGAGCCAGCGGCTGAAGTGAGGAGAGAGCCTGCTGTTCTGGCTTACAAAATGGCGACTGGTTGTAGTGGGGGAAGGGGGATTTGAGCCAGAGGCTGAAGTGGGGAGAGAGCCTGCTGTTCTGGCTCACGAATGGTGACTGGCTTCTGAGGGGGAGAGGGGTTTGAGCCAGTGGCTTAAGTGAGGAGAGAGCCTGCTGTTCTGGCTCACAAAATGGCGACTGGTTGTGGTGGAGGAGGGGGGGTTCGAGCCAGCAGCTGAAGAGAGGAGAGAGCCTACTGCTCTGTCTCACAAATGGTGACTGGCTATGGTGGAGGAGGGGTCTGAGCCAGTGGCTGAAGTGAGGAGAGACTGCTGTTCTGGCATTAACGATATGAATCAAGACTGGGACAATCTGAATAGATTTATTTGATAATTATCATAGTCCCTTACAAACCTCAGTGTTCACAATATCTGAATTCATGTTTTATATGTGTTGTATAAATAATTTTTCTTTAAAAAGTGCATGTAACAATGCTACTTTGCTCTGTATAAAATGCGATCAAAGAATGATACTGAAAATGGAGAATATGACATCATTAATAACAAGCAGATTTATGTAGTATAAAAGGGCATGTATACTCTGGCAGTATAGCCTAGAGGTTAGAGGAACAAGGTGTGAACAAGCTTGATACATCCAGCAGGGCAGACCCGAGTTTGATTCTCACAACCTCCACTTGCATACTGTGCGACTCTGAGCAAGTCACTTAACCTCCCAGTGTTCCCAGGTCGCCCCTGAAAACAGGCAGTTGTACCTAGTGGGTCTTACCTGGTTACCAAAGATTAAAATAAATAAATGAGGCAAGTGCCATATCACTCCTTAAGGAAGATCAAAGGAGCGAAGCACAGGAGTGTCCTTACTTGCAGTTTACTGTGATTTATTTCCAACAGTGGTGGTTATAAATTGCTATACTTTGCTAAATTAAGCAGAAAAAGTGAAACTTTGTACTTGTGATTAAATGTTTCTTGGGGAAAAAATCACCACAAGCAGATAATGCTCCAGAGGAGTGCAGGTGTGTCCTTTTAAACTGTCTAGTGGTCCCCCCTGTCAATCGCTGGCTGATATGTCATATACAGTTTTCCCTACTGTCCAGTGGTCCCCTCCCCTTCCAATCGCTGACCCAAAATGTAATATAAGTATTCCCCGGTGCTAGTGGTCCCCCCCCCCACCGTTCCGCCAATCGTGGGCCTCAGATGTACTATAATTTTCCTTGGTGCTAGTGGTCCCCCGCCGATCACTGGCCCAATGATACAATATATTAGTCCCTGGTATCTAGAGGTCCCCCTCCCCATGCCGATTGCTGGCTCAGTGATACAGTATATCAGTCCCTGGCGTATAGTGTTACTCCCCCCACCGATCATTGGGCCAATGATAAAATATTGCAGTCCCTGGTTATTAGTGCCCCCACACACACACACCGATCACCAGCTCTATTTAAATAATAACGTTCACTGTTGACCAGTGATCCTAACTCCAACCCGATCACCCATCCCATACACAGACACCATTTCAGTGGTGTCCAGTGTATCTCTGCCTCCATCCCATTCCCTTGTGTGGCAAAGATAAACCATTCCCTGGTGTCTAGCAGACCCCCCCCTCCCTATCTCCGATCTCCTGTAAAATGCTGTAATGCCTTTCCCTGGTGTCTAGCAGACCCCCCTCCTATCTCCGATCCCCTGTAAAATGCTGTAATGCCATTCCCTGGTGTCTAGCAGACCCCCCCCTCCCTATCTCCGATCCCTGTAAAATGCTGTAATGCCATTCCCTGGTGTCTAGCAGACCCCCCCCTATCTCCGATCCCCTGTAAAATGCTGTAATGCCATTCCCTGGTGTCTAGCAGACCCCCCTCCCTATCTCTGATCCCTGTAAAATGCTGTAATGCCATTCCCTGGTGCTAGCAGACCCCCCTCCCTATCTCCGATCCCCTGTAAAATGCTGTAATGCCTTTCCCTGGTGTCTAGCAGACCCCCCCCTCCCTATCTCCGATCCCCTGTAAAATGCTGTAATGCCATTCCCTGGTGTCTAGCAGACCCCCCATCTCCGATCCCCTGAAAATGCTGTAATGCCTTTCCCTGGTGGCTAGCAGACCCCCCATCTCCGATCCCCTGTAAAATGCTGTAATGCCTTTCCTGGTGTCTAGCAGACCCCCTCCTATCTCAATCCCTGTAAAATGCTGTAATGCCTTTCCCTGGTGGCTAGCAGACCCCCCTCCCTATCTCCGATCCCCTGTAAAATGCTGTAATGCCTTTCCCTGGTGGCTAGCAGACCCCCCCATCTCCGATCCCCTGTAAA
Source organism: Neoceratodus forsteri (assembly GCA_016271365.2). NCBI lineage: Eukaryota > Metazoa > Chordata > Ceratodontiformes > Ceratodontidae > Neoceratodus > Neoceratodus forsteri. The sequence goes on along the minus strand of CM028129.1, from coordinate 559,664,521 downwards.
ATGCTGTAATGCCTTTCCCTGGTGTCTAGCAGACCCCCCCTCCCTATCTCCGATCCCCTGTAAAATGCTGTAATGCCTTTCCCTGGTGGCTAGAGACCCCCCCTCCCTATCTCCGATCCCCTGTAAAATGCTGTAATGCCTTTCCCTGGTGGCTAGCAGACCCCCTCCTATCTCCGATCCCCTGTAAAATGCTGTAATGCCTTTCCCTGGTGTCTAGCAGACCCCCTCATCTCCGATCCCCTGTAAAATGCTGTAATGCCTTTCCCTGGTGCTAGCAGCCCCCCTCCCTATCTCCGATCCCCTGTAAAATGCTGTAATGCCTTTCCTGGTGGCTAGCAGACCCCCTCCCTATCTCCGATCCCCTGTAAAATGCTGTAATGCCTTTCCCTGGTTGGCTGAGACCCCTCCCTATCTCCGATCCCCTGTAAAATGCTGTAATGCCTTTCCCTGGTGTCTAGAGCCCCCCCCATCTCCGATCCCCTGTAAAATGCTGTAATGCCTTTCCTGGTGGCTGCAGACCCCCCTCCCTATCTCCGATCCCCTGTAAAAATGCTGTAATGCCTTTCCCTGGTGGCTATAGACCCCCCTCCCTATCTCTGATCCCCTGTAAAATGCTGTAATGCCTTTCCCTGGTGGCTACAGACCCCCTCCTATCTCCGATCCCTGTAAAATGCTGTAATGCCTTTCCCTGGTGGCTAGCAGACCCCCTCCCTATCTCCGATCCCCTGTAAAATGCTGTAATGCCTTTCCTGGTGGCTAGCAGACCCCCCTCCCTATCTCCGATCCCTGTAAAATGCTGTAATGCCTTTCCCTGGTGTCTAGCAGACCCCCCCTCTATCTCCGATCCCTGTAAAATGCTGTAATGCCATTCCCTGGTGTCTAGCAGACCCCCTCCCTATCTCTGATCCCCTGTAAAATGCTGTAATGCCATTCCCTGGTGGCTAGCAGACCCCCCATCTCCGATCCCCTGTAAATGCTGTAATGCCTTTCCTGGTGGCTGCAGACCCCCCTCCTATCTCCGATCCCTGTAAAATGCTGTAATGCCTTTCCCTGGTGTCTAGCAGACCCCCCCTCCCTATCTCCGATCCCCTGTAAAATGCTGTAATGCCTTTCCCTGGTGTCTAGCAGACCCCCCCTCCCTATCTCCGATCCCCTGTAAAATGCTGTAATGCCTTTCCCTGGTGGCTAGCAGACCCCCATCTCGATCCCCTGTAAAATGCTGTAATGCCTTTCCCTGGTGGCTAGCAGACCCCCCATCTCCGATCCCTGTAAAATGCTGTAATGCCTTTCCTGGCTAGCAGACCCCTCCCTATCTCCGATCCTGTAAAATGCTGTAATGCCTTTCCCTGGTGTCTAGCAGACCCCCCTCCTATCTCCGATCCCCTGTAAAATGCTGTAATGCCTTTCCCTGGTGGCTAGCAGACCCCTCTTCCTATCCTTGATCCCCTGTAAAATGTCTGCCCCATCCCATTCCCCTATGTGGTAAAGATAAACCATGCCCTGGTGTCTAGTAGGCCCCCTCCCTATCTTCGATCCTTTGTCATCGCCTTTCCCTGGTGGGTAGCAGATCCCCTTCCTATCCCCTGTAAAATGTCTGCCCCATCCCATTCCCCTATGTGGTAAAGATAAACCATGCCCTGGTGTCTAGTGGGCCCCCTCCCTATCTTCGATCCTTTGTCATCGCCTTTCCCTGGTGGGTAGCAGATCCCCTTCCTATCCCCTGTAAAATGCCTGCCCCATCCTGTTCCCCTGTGTGGTAAAGATAAACCATTCCCTGGTGTCCAGCAGACCCACCCTCTCCACCTTGTCCAGCAGACCCACCCTCTCCACCTATCTCCAATCCCCTGTAAAATGATGTAATGCCTTTTCCTGGTGGCTAGCGGACTCTTCCCTATCCCGGATCCCCTGTAAGATGATGTAATGGCATTTCCTGCTGGCTAGCAGACCCCCTCCCTATCCCCAATTCCCTGTAAAATTATATCATGCCATTCCCTGGTGGCTAGCAGTCCCCCCCATTCCAGATCCCCGAAAAGATAATGGTATCCATTCCCTGGTTTCTAGTGGACACTCCCCAGCACAGCAGGTAGTGCAAAACCACCCCACCCCCCCATACCGACCACAAGCTGGCATCCGGCACAGCCCTCTGTTCTCCACCACAGCCAGCCACTGACTGAGCTGTCAATGAACACCATGCTCTGCTCATCACTGTTCCTTATATGCTCTAGTTGGGTGGACCTCCTTCAGCTTCAGACGCTACAGAAACACAATCAATTGGACATACCAAGCCATTATAAAGAAACCTACCCCTATATATCTCTGACTGCCTCCCTATTTGTTCTCCTGGAAGCTATGCACTGAGAAACCTTTCTTACATATCTCTAGTTATTACCAAAGTCAGAACTTGGTTCGGCAAATCAGCCATAAGCTATTCCCTCCCCTCATTATGGAATAAATTGCAAAAAAAAACTCCAAATAGCCACTCCGCTAAAACTGGCTACCTTCAAAACCTTGTTTACCTGGGCTGTCACAGAAAATTGTAACTGTGTGACCTAAAACATTTACACCAACCCTTCATTTTCTACTTCCATCTTGTTACCTTCCCTTTTCATATCTTTTTCTCACTTTCGGCTCCATCTTATCATCCTTTTCTCATGTTTCGAGGTTCTCCTGCACAACTCTCGGCCTAGGTGCATATTATGCTTATCTGATTGTAATCTGTCACTGTATGAACTACCTTGTTAACCACGGCAGATGTCATGTTGTACCACGTTGGCTGATGTTAACAATATGCTCATCTGATTGTAACCCTTCACTGTATGAACTGCCCTGTAAACTATGCCAACTGTCATGTTGTACTATGCTGTCTATTTTACTTTATCCTATGTGTTATTTTACTGTTGTCAACATTGTAATTATGCCCAGTCCATCCTGAAAATGAGTTCTTCTCAATGATGTTTTGCCTGGTTAAATAAAGATTGATAGATTGATTGATGGTTCATGTGTGAGAAAGAGGTGTGGATCCAGCAGCACAGAGTGTGGTCATCTGGAGGACAGACTGTTCTGGTAAGTGGTCATCTGGGGGAGAAGTCTTGTCCAGGGGAGGGGTGGGGCTCCAGCTCCGGGGAGGGTGTTCACATTAGGGCATGCTGGTCAAGGTACTGGAAGAGTGGTCCAGCTGCAGGAAGTATGTCAGCTGATGGGGAAGGGATGTCTCTGCTGCAGGGAGAGTGGTTGGCTGGTGTGGGGCGGGAAGGGTGGTTCTGGTGGAGGGTCCAGTTGCAGGGTTGGTGGTCCAAGAAGGGATCTCAACATGTACAGACTGGAAGAGAGAAAAGAGATGATCAAGACCCACAAGTTCCTCACAGGGGTGAACAGGGTGTAAGGGAAGCCAGTTTCAAACGAAGACCAGGGTGCATGCAATGAAGCTGGGGGGTGGGGTGGGGGGAAGCAGATCAGGAGAGATGTGAGGAAATATTTCTTCACTGAAAGATTGGTAGACACCTGGAACAGACAGCCAACCAAAGAGGTGGAGGCTAGATTGATGGGGGACTTCAAACATGCAAGGGACAAACATAGGGGTATATTAGAATAGAGGTGGGATAACTCTACAGTTACCTAACAGAAGTTTAAAGAGCAGCTGTCATGTTTTGTGTGCTCCAGGCAGGCAACTCATATGTGTAGTTGCGTGCACTGAGATCCTTTTCAGATATATATTACTGTTTTCTGCTCAGTTGTTTTAAAAATATTTCCACTTGTAAAACCCGGCTCACAACTTCTGTTTACGAGCTGAGCGATTGCTGAGTGCTGCAGCCCCACCCCTGAAAACAGCATAATTATGATGCAAGGATGAGAACAGGGCTGCAGCGCTGTCTATGGAGCATGTCATGGAATCGGGGGGGGGGGCTGCCTAAATGCACAAAGATTACCTTTTCTGGCACGCTTCACATTATGAGGCTCATATATATTATGTGTTAGCACCATACATGTAAACATGCCAGCAATGATAATCTTTGTGTATTCAGGCAACCCGATTCATGACATTCTTCATAGACAGCGTTGCAGCCCCATTCCAACCTTGCATCATAATTATGCTGTTTTCCAGGCCGGGCTGCAGCGCCAGCAATCGACCAGCCTCGCACACAGAAGTTGCAGGCCAGGTTTTACACTGAAATCTTTTTAAAACAACTGAGCAGAAAATAGTAATGGCAACTCCAAAGCAAGCGGATATTTGCTATCCAAAGATGGCACGTGATTTACATGCCTCAAAGGCGTTGCCATTCTAGTCTTTCCTCTGAGTTCTGTGCAAAAGGAATGGAAGGATGTGGGCGAGGGCTATGCAAAACAGCAAGTGACATATTTTACCACTGGACAGTGCCCCGAGCAAACTCTGCAGTTTAAGAGAGCGCAGTGTTTGTTTTTTTTTCTATCAACTTGGAAGCTAAACTTCAGATGTGCATTCTATTAGCTGCAGTGATAACGTGATCAAGTGGACAGATATGGGATATGCAATAGTCTAATTCGGAATATGCCCTTTATCTTCATGGGTGGGCCACAAGTGAGTTACAAAGGTCCTGCATGCACCCACTGAAATAAAGATAAATGCATAGTCTGAGTCAACTCACTGTGTCTCCGCTTTATACCACACATTTTCAAATGTTAACCTTTCATATTACTTTTTTAAGCTGCAGTTGTTCACCTGGCATCACTACTGCATAAATCCACAGTGATGTCATCAAGCATTGCTTTAACTTTTTTTTATTGGTTAAATACATTATGACATATTTAAATGGTTTTCTTGTTTGTGACTTGTACTGTGATGGACCCGCACATCCGCTCCTCTCTCCCTAGCATTGTCTCCTAGCGGTTTTTGGTGGAAGGAGGGACCCGGGATTATAGTGCCTTTTTCCTGGGTTATCAAGTGTGCTGAGTGATAGCCACAGGCATTAGTGGGAGTGGAATCCAAAAACTGGCTTTAAGAAGGGGACAGTTAACCAATACATACCACATGAGATGCAAGATCTAATTTTCAGTGATGTCACGATTTTACACATTTTAATAATGCATTTTGCATGCCAGCACACTGGTGCAAGTGGTAGCAGTACTGCTTGCTGTGGCGACGACACAGGATATGGAAACAGCCAGTATCTTCCAAGAGTCATGGGAGGGGGGGACAAGCATTCCCTAGATTGCTCTTCTTCTCTGGGGTAGATTGTGTGAGGATGTCAGCAAAAGTCTTACCACTGGCCGTGCCAATAGTTATTGCACCTGACATCCCCTGTGCATGTGGGTCTGGGGCTCAGCGGATGTCATAGCAGTCACATACAGAAGCGAGCCTGTAATACTGAAGATATCATTACACGCCTGAGCCTTGATTGAGTCTGGTGGGGAAACATGCAAAATACAGAAAAAAGTCACTGTATCGGCAGCATTAGGATGCTAGTGAGACCATGAGAAGCCTACACACTGTAACAGCAGCACTACAGCATAAGTCTCGGCCGAGACAGTACAGCTGCCCTGCCTTAGGGGATGGATTTAGCACTCTGTTAGGGGGAGGTTTTCAGCAGTGGTAAACACTGCTGCTTGGTGGGCTGGATTCATGGGCACAGAACTCGAAAGAAAGACTACAATGGCAACACCGCATGACAGTGCCTAGCACAAGTACGTTTACTGTGGCGCCATGTTGTGGGTGGCAAAAAGTGCCAGAAGCGCTGCACTAAACCTAACAATGCCTATGCTTGTGAATCACATACTGGGTACTAGAACATAATTTATTTTTATTATTTTAACCAGGAGTAGGACACTAAGCTGAAAGCTTTTTTACAGGAGCAACCTGGGAGCACATGGAAGTTAAGTGACTTGCTCAGGATCACACAGTATGCAAGTGGAAGCTGTGGGATTCAAACCCAGGGCTGGTCTGCTGGATGCCACCAGATTTGCAGCTCAGAGCCTTAAACCACTGCGCTATACTGCCTCCTGTTACATTTATTTAATAAAAACTGATTTAATGTACGTAATGGAATGTTTGTAAGACTTCTCATAATGTACAGTATCATGACAAGTTCGATTTTTTATCATTAAAGCTTTATTTTTAAGTAATAAAGTTATGTAGTGATTGAAGTAATTGAGCTGGTGCTGATGTTCATTGTTTAGATGTGTGATCAGATAACACTTTTTTATGGTTTTCATTATTGATGAGAATGACAATAATATACTGTATGTTAAATAATATATAATAAATAAATGATCTATTTTATTATGTTTTTTAATGTCAGTCTGTATATATTGTTCCCATTAATCAAAGTGGGGGGCTGTTGTTTAATGAGAAGGTGGGCAGTGCTTGAGACCTTGGGTTTCATGGGGGTGGGGGGCTGTTTGTCAGCATGCATCCCATGTCTTTGAAGGGTGGTCACAATAGGTTGAGGCTGGTTACCCCATACACCATGCATGCTGTTCCACCCAGTTAACCTTACCCCATGCATGCACAACCACATAATCCATGCATGCTTTGACAGCCACTGACTGACCCCATACCCCATGCTCGCTGTCACACCCACCGACCACATAATCCAATGCACTCTATTACACCCGGACCCCATATCTCCTGTCATACCAACTGACCCAATAAGGTGTAATCCGCCATCAGAACCAGGGAAATTGCAACTGAGGGCAGGGTGGGAAGGAACCAGAGGACTGGCGCTTATTTCTAAAGGACAACAAACAACACTGCTGGGACGTACTGTTTAGCAGGCTAAATTGCTTGTACTGTGGTTACTGTGTATGGGTTTGTTTTTCTTTCTGTTCCTCTACAGGTCACTGTGAGTGGCTACAGCTATGAGTGCATCATTATATTTGGTTGTGCACTGTGATCAGACTACATTGTGTTATGGGGGTTCTATTTGGAACTAACAGGGCATTGACCAGCCATATTTGAGTGAAACTTACCTGAGTTTGGGCTGATTGTTTTCGCCACAGTGCTGTGGGGATCAGCCGCCTACCCTCCCATCCCTCCCACCCCATGATAGTCCAGTCTCATAGGCAGATGCTCAGGAAACAGTAAATCTACGTCCTAAGTTAGGACAGGGCAGGAGTGACCACAGCCACATTACTGAGCCATATAAGGGTCAGGTGTGACCAATCAGGAAGTATCAGCCCAGTAAGGGGAAAGGCCACAACAAACATGAAGGGAGTGGTGCAGTGCAGTGGTTTTTGGAGCAGCTTTCTTCAGGGAGATGTCCTGGAGGCTGCGATGCTGCCCTATCAGCAGGTACCTCTCTGGGTTAAGGAAGAAGGTCACCTGTCTCCGAGCAGAGTTGACCAGGTTACAGGTGGCTTTCACTCCCACCCAGAGATCACCAGGTCCACAACCTAAACCTCATTGCCCAGAAGGAGTGGTTGGATCACAGTGGGCTCAGGAAGGGTGAGGGTGGGGGGGTCTGAGGCACATCCCCCAACCAATATAGCTAACTAACTGCTACGCTGTTTTATAGGAGTGGGATTGGCCCACAAGTGCATCCACAGCAGGGACCAGGGAGCATGAGTGGGTCCTCCATATTGGAGCCCATGGGAAGGGGGGAAGAGAACCCCAGAGGAGGAGGAAGCTTCTCCTAGTGGGAGACTCAATTGTCTGGGGAGTTACTTTAGGGGACCCTAACAGGAAGGTCAGGGAGGTCAAGTGCATCCCAGAAAACACTGCTTGGAGGGATGGAAAGTGGATCAGTAGGATCGCAAGGGCAATAGCGGGGGGGAGGATCTGGATGTCGTCATCCACCTGGGGACAAATGATGTGGTGGGAGACAAGGTGGAGATAGACAGAATACAGGAGGACATCAGGAAGCTGGGGGGAGCCCGAAGCAGTAGCACACTCCATCTCCTTCTCGGAGATATTACTTGTCCACAGCAAAAGGGAGGCTAGGATGCTCCATATCCAGAAATTCAACTCCTGGTTAAAGAAATGGTGTGGAAGGGAGGAGGTTGGCTTCATGGGGAACTGGGACCCACCTGGACGGATGTGAGCCTGTATAAAGACGACGGCCTGCATCCATCCAGGAAGGGGGCCTTGATCCTGAGTGAGAGGTTTGAATGTTTCAGAAGCATGCATTTAAACTGGCCAAGGGGGGAGAGCCGGGAGGGTCAGGAGGCTTAGTATCACTCCCCAGTGGGCACAGGCAGGAAAATAAACTGAAGGTGAAAACAACAGAAGTAGTCAGGGCAGGGCAAATTGGATCCACCCTGGAAAGATAACTGTGGTTGGGAAAGCAGCAGGGATCAGTAACAGGGGCAGGAGAAGTAATCAATGTTGTAAAATATGGAAGGCCATGGTAACTAATGCCCTGAGCCTGGAACAAAATCTCAGACCTGGAAGCCTTGATAGGGGAGGCAGACCTGTATGTAGTAGCAATAACTAAAACCTGATACACTACAAATCATGGTTAGGACATAAATGTTCAGGAGGGATGGAGGTAAAAAAGGCGGGGGCGTCACCCTGTATGTCAGGGATGGTATAAAGGCAACACTGGTGCAGGGTACGCAAGGGGAGCTTGGGCACTGTGGGTCACCCTTAAAACCAATAATGGTGCAGCAATATGCACATGGGTGATATATACACCTCCAGCACAGGGGGAGGAAGTAAACAGGGAGCTAGTAGATGAAATACACAAGATGGCAATGAAAGGTGAAGTTCTGCTGCTGGGGGATTTCAATATGCTAGACTTGGATTGGACCACCCAGGCAGCTGCTTCAACAAGAAGCAAAAGCATCCTAGATTTCCTATAGCGGGCTGGTCAAAGGCAGCTAGTGCTTGATACTACAAGAGACAGGGTGATTCTGGACCTGATACTGACCAAAGGGGACACAGTCATAGACGTCTGGGTAGAAGGACAACTGGGACCCAGCAACCACAACACAGTGTGGTTTAACATGGTAACAGGAACTCAGTCAAGTCACACAAAGGCAAAGGTTTTATATTTCAGGAGGCAGACTTCATTGACATGGAGAGATGTATTAGAGTAGCCCTGGAAAAGGGGGAGGTGGGGGGGTTGAAGAGCAGTGGGGGGAAACTAAAATGAGCCATAGTGGAAGTGACAAACTAATGCATCAGGTTGGTGTCCAAGAGGAAGAAAAGGAGGAAGCCACTATTGGTTCTCAAAAGAAGTGGCAGACAAGGTCAGAGCCAAAAGGGTAAGTTTCAGGAAATATAAAGGAACCCAAAGGGGGGGAAGACAGGAAGGTGTACCTGGAGTGTCTAAGGGAAGTGGGGAAGGCTGTTAGGAGTGCAAAGGTGTGGACTGATGAGGGATTAGTGCAGATGGTGAAAAAAGGGGACAAGACATTCTATAGGTACATCATCGAAAGAAGAAAAAACAGGGGTGGATTGTAAGGCTCAAAGGAGACAAAGGACAGTGTAAGGAGGGAGACCCAGACAAGGCGGAAATGCTAAATAAATACATTTGTTCAGTATTCACTGAAGAGGGGGAAGGTCAGGGACCACAGCTGGGCAACAGATGTAAGAGGGAGGGAAAGGTGGACACAACCACTCCATTCACAGTGGACAGAGTCCTTGAAAGGCCCACACTCCATTCACATGGACAGAGTCCTTGAAAGGCTCACTAAACTCAAGGTGGCCAAGCAATAGAACCAGATGACATACACCAGAGGATACTAAGGGAGCTGCAAAGGGAATTAGCGGCAACTCTGGCAGCCTTGTTCACCACGTAACTCAACACAGGATTGGTTCCAGAGGACTGGAGGAGGGCACATGTAGTCCTTCTGCACAAAAGTGGTAGTAGGGAGGAGGTGGGGAACTACAGGCCAGTTAGCCTCATCTCAGTGGTGGGGAAGATCATGGAACCACTGCTGAAAGAAAGAATAGTGGCACACTTGCAATCCAACAGTGCCCAAGATCTGTGGCAACATGGATTCACAGCAGGAAGGTCATGTCAAACAAATCTGATAGATTTTTTTGACTGGGTGACAAAGGAAGTCAATCAAGGTAGGGCAGTAGATGTCACATATCTTGATTTCAGCAAGGCCTTTGACACCGTCCCACATAGAAGGCTAGTTAACAAGATGAGTAGTCTAGGAATGGGGCACAAGGTGGTAAAGTGGGTTCAGAACTGGCTAATGGACAGGAGGCAGAGGGTGGTGGTAAAAGGGGCCCAATCCGGGGAAAGGGGGTGACCGATGTTGTACCTCAGGGATCGGTCCTCAGGCCAGTCCTGCTCAATTTCTTCATTAGTGACATCACAGAAGGACTGGGGGGGAAAAGTCTGCCTGTTTGTCAATGACACCAAGATCTGCAACAAATGGATACTCCAGACGGGGTGGAGAATATGAGGAGGGACCTGGGGAAGCTTGAAGAATAGTCTGAGGTATGGCAATTGGGATTCAATGCAAAGAAGTGCAAAATAATGCACCTGGGATGAGGGAACCCTGGGGAGAGCTACAGGATGGGGGGGAGCTCATGATCACCAAGGAAGAAAGAGACCTGGGGGTTATCATTTCTGATGACCTAAAGGTGTCAAAGAAAAGTACAAAGGATGCATGGAGGGCAGTAGCATGCTGGGGTGCATAGGCAGATGTATTACTAGCAGAAGGAGGGAGGTGGTGATGCCATTGTATAAAACACTAGTGAAGCCTCACCTAGAGAGAGTACTGTGTGCAGTTCTGGAGGCCACACCTTCGCATGGACACTGACAAGGTGGAAGTGATTCCAAGGAGGGCAACCAAGATGGTACAGAGCTTGCACCACAAAACATATGAGGAGAGATTAAAGGGCCTCAATATGTACTCGCTGGAGGAGTGGAGGGAGGGGGGTACATGATAGAAACATTCAAGTACCTCAAGGGCATAAACAAGATGCAGGGGGGAGACATCTTCCAAGTTAGAAGGACTAGAATGAGGGGGCATAATATGAAATTGGAGGGAGGCAGGTTAAGAGGGAATGTGAGAACTTTTTTTTCACAGAGAGGGTGGTGGACACATAAAATGGTCTGCCACAGGAGGTGGTGGGAGTAAGCACAGTGGAGGGATTTAAAAACATGCCTGGGACAGGCATAAGGGGACTTTAGCAGTAGGAAGGAAGGATGGAAAGCCACTGATCAAATAGGGTCAGAAGTCACAAACTAGTATAGGGCTTATGGGCAGACTAGATGGGCCTAGTGGTCCTTATCTGCCAACAATTTCTATGTTTCTATGACCCATACACCATGGACACTTTCACATGGCATTAACCCAGACCCCCATGTATGTTACGTAAATGCTGTCACACCCACCAACAACATACACACACTCTGTCACACCCACCGACACCATACACTCATGTCATTCGCACTACCCAGGATCACCATACACAGTGTTACACCTCCTGATTCCATACCGTTGTATGCTGCCACACCAGCCCAACCCATATCCCATGCACACTATCACACCAACAAACCCCATATACACAGTCATGACCTCACAATCTCAAACACCATGCAGACTGTCACATGCACCAACATCATGCATGCTGTCACACCCAGTGACCAACCCCTTACTCCATGCATGTCACACCTTCTACCAAGTACACATGCTCTCTCACACCCATCGACAGGACATCATATACACTGTGTCGCACCTCACAACACTGAGTGTCCCCATTACCCCAGTCACGCTGTAACATCTCATTAACCCATATCCCTATGCACACTGTTACACATACATACATCTTACCTCATTCATTCTGTGACACACACCAACGACCACCACATACCCCATGCATGCTTTCTCAACCACTTAATAACCCGGCAGCCCTATGCCTGCTGTCACATCCATCAACCACAAAACCCTATGCACTATCATACAGACAGCATAGCCCCATGCATGCTGTAACATATAACAACCACATACCCTCCCTGCATACTGCCACATCCAATGACCTTTCCTGTAGCTCCCCTCCCCCCCCCGAAGACTGACATCCCCCTCCTGTGCAACAGGGACCAACAACACAAAGGGCACAGGGATTTGCAAGGGGGCATTTGGATAGGCAATGCAAATGGTGCAGAAAGAGGCAAAGCAGAGATGTGACTGCACCATTATGGCTTACCTACCTTGTATAGATAATAGATCTCTTACCTGGGTCCTGGGGCGATCTAGTCATTCCTGTGAAAGAAGAATAGACATGGAGTCACAAAGGATCCATTGTTCTTTAGAGACAAACCTAGACCAGCTGTGAAAATTACACATACAACAATACTTATCTAATATGCATCTAATATGCTGAGGTTTGTGCCCAGTCAGATTGGGAATCAGCTTCCTGTCAGACCTGTAGAAATAGGTTCCATGTCATAACAGCAACCGCAAAACGGCGATAGCTATTATGGCAAGTGTATATCACCAAAAAAGCAAATCACCGATATACACATTAAGGTGACCTGACATCCAGATGTACAAAAAGTGTTTTTGCGGGAGAGGGGGGCTGCACCGGAGCTTTGCCCCCCGCAGCCCTCCTGAATCAGGATTCTCAACTCCAGGGGGTACATGTCGGGAAGGGGGTAAAATCCAGATGTCAGCAAAATGTAACCTGCTCCCAGTCCTGAACCCTGTACTTGCTGTGCCACAACTAGCCACCCACACCACCACGCCACACGGCTAGCTCAGGGGCGGCAGGTATTCCAGTCCCTCTCAGCACTTTCCCTGTCCCTCCCCTTCTCCACGCTATTCCCCCCTTCTGTTCGGCCTTCCCCATATTCGCCATCCTATACCCTCACTATTCTGCAGGATAGCCCAGAATAATAACACGCACAATGAGTCACTATTTTTGTAGTCGCTCATTTTGGGTCGCTATTATTACATGATACCTAGAAATAAAGGAAAAGAAGAGTTAGTATAAGGGGAAAAAAAATAAAAGTACGACCAGATATAGAGTTATAAGAGAAGTTCAATAGCTACATCACAATCACAGATATTATGTACAGTAACCAGGTGATCCCAGGTTCAAATCTCACTACAGTCACTGACTCCAGAAGACACCTTGGGCATGTCACTTGACCTCCCAGCTGTAAAACTGATTTTAAACAAGGAAATCATCATTCTTAAATGCTAAATCAAAAGTAAATGTTGCACAAGACAATGAATTCTACAGTGTTCTGAACTTGCATCTCCATGTTTGTGGATATGTCCCTCATTATGAAGGTCAGAGTCCCTCATTGTCCCTCATTTTGAGTGTCTGTGTCCATCATTTCAGTGACAAAAGGTTGACAGGCATGCTTGAAGGTGGGGTGTTTTTGCCACAGAACTTGAAAGAAAGACTAGAATGACAACACTCTTGTACGGTGCCTCGCACCAGTATATTGAGCACAACACCATGTTGTGAATGGCCAAAAAATGCTGAAAGCGCCACGCTCAACATAATAATGTGTGTGTGCTGCAAGTACAGAACCTGGAGTAAAAAGTACAATAATTAAAAAAAGAAGCCTTTTTTTGAGCCTGGACACAAGAGCTTGCAGTGAACATTATAAGGCTGTGTAGTCGCTACATAATAAAAGATGATCTTGTCTGGCATAAGAGCAGCATCTTGTTAGTGGGATCCTGCATCATCAGACCCCTCCATGGTATCTCCCCAGGGATGCTGTATGTGTTGGCAGAAGCACACATGCATGCTGTGGTACTCATACATGCCAGAATATCCTATGCTAGTCCTTCCCCTCGAGTATGCCTCCCAGCTGTGATGCCACCTGGCATTCAGTTTGGTCTAGTCCCTGATTAAACATTTCACACTGAAATCAAAAATGTTACCTTATTTTCTTTTGGTGATATTTTGTTTTATCTGGCTTATCCTGGCATCCCTCCAGCCAGACATTTTGTAGCAAGCACATCTAGGGGCAAATCCCAGTACCTTCAATGGCTGATGGCAGAACAGGGTATCAGTCATGGGCAGTGGTGCAAGTGGTAGAAAAGAAGTACAGGCACTCAAGTACTGGAAAATATGAAATGGAGAATGAAGTTCCTCAATCTGACGGATAGCTGTATAGATAATATGGGATTCAGTTAGGGATATTGAAGTATTTCTAGGAAAATAGCAATGTTGTACAAGTCAAATTTTGTGATGGAATCCCTGATTTCAGGTCACAGGCCCAGAAACTGTCATTATTTTGCTGGTTTAAGAATTTCAGTTCCAGTATCAGTGGGAAGAAGTACAGGAACTCGGTTCCTACTGCAAGAAAGGTACAGGAACTGAGTTCCTGTGCGTTCCTGCTCACTTTCATCACTGGTCATGGGAGACTGTACTGTAGGTATTAATAGCACTAGCTAGTGATAACGCCACTCTGTGAGTTACAGATCTCGGAGACATGCCTAGGGTAAGTATAGACTATGTAGTCTATAGTTACATTTGGCTTGGTAAACTGATTAGGAGGTCACAAAAATTAACTTTTAACAGCTAGTATTTTCACAATACATTCTAACATGGACGATTTCCCAGCTCTCATGTTAGTTGTGTGAGGTTCTGGGATGTACCCCCAAGAAGCGCTTCTTTCAAGGAGGGATGGTAAGATCAACCAGATAAAACTAAATAGCACACAGAGCAAATAGGGTGTCAGCTGTGCATGTGACACAGGGTAGAGTCAGGAATGCATGTGACATAGTGCAGTGTTGGCAGTGCACATGGCAATGCACCATGGCAGCAGTGTTTGTGGCAAAGGATAGTGACAGCAGTGCATATGGCACTACGCAGTGGTGGTATTGTGCACTAAACAGTGCAGTGGTGGCAGTGATTGTGGAATAGTGAAGTGGCACCAATGCATGTGGCACTGTGCTGTTGGGAGTGTATGTGGCACTGCATGTGGCAACACACAGTGATATCAATGCACAGGCTTCTGGATGGTAACAGTGGCACTAGGTGGTGTTGGCAGAGCATGTGGCACAGCACAGTTAGCAGTACACATGGCACCACACAGTGGAGGCACTGTGATTAGTATGGCGCAGTGGAGCCAGTGCACGCAGCACCACACTGTGCTAGTAGTGCATGGTTTTACTGCATAATGATGGCAGTGCATGTGGGGGATTGAGAGTGCTACAAGTTAATGAGTTCAGGTACAAATGTGCATGCACTGTATCACTATATAGCCGTCAGACTGCCTCTACCCCTAGATGACGAATCCCCACACAGACCACCCTTAAAGAGCTTGTGTACAGAGAAGGAAGGGGAATCTCGCTGCGTTTTAGCTGCCGCACACTTGTCATAAGAATCAGTGACAAAGTATTCCTCTGTGTGATCTGCAGTTATGTTAGTGGATATTCCCGGCAATTTTGAAATGAGTTTATTTTAAAAATCTTCCCCACCATGTACAGTGAAAGTCCACGTGAATGACATGGTGCGAGACAGCACGTCCATCATTCATAATTGTGCCAGTTGTGTTCATGTGTGCCACATGCCACTCACTCTTCTCAGTGTGTGTTCTGCTTCTCCGTGGTGTTGGCATTGTAAGGTGTTCAGTTGTGCACTCCTCGGCTCGCTTAGTTGTGGAGATTTTTCTTCCTTGGCCAGAGTTCCCATAGAGAGATGTAGTGTATGCCCCCCACCCCACCCCATTCCTCCAGCACTTTTTATTTGGTGGATGGTTATGTGGCTCCCTCAGTTTTTGTTTTGCCGCTGTATAGGTAGTGTTTTAGATGCGCGTTGTGTGACTTTCAGTCTGTATTGATTTTAGTAGTAAACATCCTGTTGTTGCTGTGTGGCACAATGCTACCTTCATCTGTACATGTGAGAGGGATAAAAAATGCCAAAGAGATGTGTTGTCTATGGCTGCAGTAATACCGCAGTCAATAATGTATCTTTACATTTTTCCCAGCTGAGGACAAACTGAAGCAGATGTGGATATCCTTTGTCCATAGTACCCGGTGTAACTTTTCCTGGTCCAGGCACTCTGTAATATGTAGTGCACATTTCGTTCCTAATGATTTTGTGGAAGTGTCGCACTTCAAAATAGCTTTTGGATTTAAAGGCAGTCCCGGGTGAGTTAGAGTATGGTAATGTAAGGACTGAATTGCATGAAAGAAGGGCAGTGCTAACATGTAGTGCAGCTGCACACAGCATACCAATGTGTGAGAGGTGGGGGATTGACTGGCACCTGTGAAGCTGTCATGTCATAACAGAATGTGAATATCTGAGTTGTGCCTGCTTTTTTTTTTTTAATTATTATTTTTGTGCATGTTTTTGCCATTGAAATACTCCTGTAATTTGGCACATAAAAAAGTTATGGTCTGTGTGCAGTCTGCCTGGTTCTCAGTATTGCACTGTATGCTTTCTTCTTGTATGGATGGTGTAAGTTAGGGGTCAGCAGCACAAGTAGGGTGGTGTGTGTCCGTATTTAAATTTGACGTTATGTGTCTCCAGGTAGGTTAACTATTGTGATGTGAGCAAGTATCGTTTGTTGCTTTTCATTGAGATCTTGTCGGTTGACTTTGCTCCACAGATGCTATACACAGTATTTCTGATAGACTGATGAAGGTACCCTGTAGTGGTGGGAGTTTGGAGGGGGGGCAAGGGTAGGGACCTACATTAGTATCTGGTTGTTATCCTCTGATGTATAAGCTATGTTTTTAGGCAGTGCTGTTGGGAGATTGGCATGGAAAATGTTGTTATAGGCATGGTAATGTCGAGGTCCATTCAGCTAATGCGACTGGGTTGTCAGGTAGCAGGTATCAGCTGCAGTCATGTCAGGCTGGCGATAGTATAACCAAGTAGAGGAAGGCTGGATAATGTTGTAGTGATCGCTCCTTGCTGATGCTTTTGAAATATTGTGTGTTTTCACGTGCCAGTAGAATTAGTTTTGCTTTATCCGAGGAATATTGTTTCTGAAACAGTGGTATTGTACAATTCTATGTATGTTAACCTGTCCCTGTGTTATGGGCTGCAATGTGTTGTAATACAAGTGTGTGTGTGTGTGTTGTTGTTGTTGTTGTTGTTGTTGTTGTGTGTGTTCTTTAGCAGAATTTCAGGCCTCATGTCAGTAATTCTCTTACATGAATCGGGTTCCTTTGTAATCTGGCTAGTATTTGAGTGCGTTCAACTTATCAGTGGGGTGATACAATGTCCTAATCATGGCAGTAGTAGAGCAGCACCAGTTGATAAAAGCAAGGCCCTGTCAAGGATGTCATGGCATACAACTCAGTAGCTACTAGGGTTACCAGAGGTCCTGTTTTTTGCAGGACTGTCATGATTTGGGCAGCTGTGTCCTTACACAAAGGGACAGTTTTTGTAAAAAGCAGGTATAAGGAAGCAGGGATGGGGAGGTCTTGTTGGAGTATGATGCAGTGTGTGAGGGGTATCTGTGTTTTTATGGGACGTTTTGCCACAATTTTCCCTGCCAGCAGAGTTGGCAGTGGTGAGATCGCACTTGTAGCCCTGATGTTAGCTGTCAGCCACTGATTGATATTGTGTCATATAAAGGAGGGGAGATTCCATTTCACATCACTGGGTGGGCAGGGTGGACATGGCGGATTGGCATTTTGTAGCATTGACTAAGCTCCATTACGGGGAAGGGTGGGGTGGACTGTGACAAAGAAGGATAAGTAAGAAAAAAAGGTGGTATGCCTTACATATTTAATTGTGGATGTTTCTTTGATGACAATAGCAAATGCTCATTTCATTCCAAGCATTTTGATCTGTAGCTCTATTGTGTAGCATGTAATATTAAGAGGATATGCTCTGTGGAACGGGTGGTAGATGCCAGGTTTTGCCTGTGTGCAGCAATGATGGAGGATGATTTCATACGTGTGAATAACAGTATGCATGGCAAATACACCAGTGAACTGTATCACTGGTGAAGGTATGCAGAGAGACTCTAGTTGGATAAGGTTAGTGAATCATCCTGTAAGTATTGCAAATGAGCAGATTTTTGGGGCCTTGTGTCCCTTCAGCGCTTTGTAGTTCTAATTATCAAGTCGGAGTCAGTCTGGCATGCACTTTTTCCATGAGTGAAGTTGAACCAAAGTAATTTATCACAGCAATGAAGTTTTCAGTGACTTTTTAAAGAAATGAATACATGTAAGAAGATTGTCATACATGTAATGGCTCTTGGCTTTGTCTGTACCTGTCCTGTGATAAGGATGCACACTGTCTCCCTTTCTACTGAACTGTACGATAGTGTTTTATGCAGTGTGCAACACATGCCAACATTCACTGTGTACTCCTCTACCTGTTACTAGTATATTTTATGTGCATGTTATGCTGTTTGTGATGAGATGTTACATGTAAACTTTGGCAGGAGACGTCTAAACAAGGGAGCAGTGCCATGCATTTCTGTCCCAGGTGATGAGCCACCAGTGAAGAAAACAAGGTGTTCAGCTGTGGAAATAGAAAGTGGAAAGGTAACTGTAGTCATGTTTACCATAGTAGTGTCATTATAAATCTTTATCATGGTCATGATGACCTGTATTACATAGTCGGTACATTACATGGGAAAATAGCTGTAACTATACAACTCTGGACAGACGAAGCAGGTGTTTGGATGGTATGAGAAAGGGTGAAACATGAGTCAGTAAATGCTGAGATACAGAACAATCACCTTTGCTAAGTAATCATCAGAGAAGGGGAGGGGGAGGAATTATGACTTATGAATGGGGGATCGCAGTTCATGTTGTGGCCGATCTTATTCAGTGTCTTCATTAGGCACTTTGGGAATAAACAGGGAACAAGGGCAAAGCATATGTAACCCTCATGTGGCACTACCCTATGGGATGCTACCCCTGCTTGTATGGTTGTGCACATGTTGAGGGTCCTGAGTTATGTGAATGGGTGTCTCCAGTCAGAGGAATGGTAGTGGGGTAGCATAATTTCTTTGGTATCGCTCTCTGTGCTCTCGCTCCATGCCAGTTTTGGCACCGATAGTTAAAAATACAAGAACTGTAGAACTCCTTCCTTTCTTAAATAGGGAGGGGCAGAGGCTAGGAAGGGCAGTCTCACACAAGTGGACCGCACTACGAAAGGTGTGACACCAGGATGGCAATGGGCATTTGGGAGTCCTAGATGACAGTATAGTGCACTCCAAATTTTTAGGGGGATTACACACGTCATCTGCAACTGTACACAACAACAAGAGGGCATTATATGATGCTGAATGGTGGCCACCTCATGGGCTATGTCTCTAAGTAATGTTTGTCTGCAAGGGTAACGGACTCTTAGCTCACTGTTCCAGGGAGCACTGGTTGTGACATTAGTCTGGTAAGCAGCTGAATAAACTGTAAGTGTGCGGGATACAGGAGGGAATCCAATAGATTGGATCGAGAAGGCCAGTGCTGAAGTCAGGTCTGTGACTCCAGCAGTCTGTTATCAATAAATTTGCAGCCTAGATGGACCTATCCACTGTCATTTGTTGTCAGATTTGATGGTAATGTAATAAAATGCATTGACAGTGTACTGACTTTGTTGTGACTGTATTATGGCTCTCCATTTTATCTAGTGTCCATCTGAAGGGATTGCAATGAGAATCAATTTAAAAAAAAAAATTACAATGTGCAGGGTACATTTTGTCCCTGTGCCAGACACTCATGTGATATAGTTCTACATTCTAGCTTAGTGTTTGTATGTTAACCGGTGTATAACATGTTCCACATGGATTATGTTAACAAGCTTTTCAATGAACTGGCAAACATGGTGAAAGACAAGAAGACATTTCAAGAATGTATTCCGCCACCCCTGTGTTCATCCTATGATCATCCTAACAAGCAGGAAGCCATTCAGAAAAAGTATTCACGATACACTGAGGAATAGGTATGCAATACATTTATTCATTTGCTCAGTGAATACCATGGTACTTGAAAAAAATACAGGAAATGCAGAGTATTTGTCCTGATGTTCAAATAAGTTTAATTCACAGTAAGACACCATCAACAACAGGGAGTGTTGCAAAATCTAAACACAGTGAAATGCAGAACTTTCAATTCGAATTGCCTATATACTGCTATTATTTTTAAACCTAAGCAGTGTGTGGATCTCTCTGCAGGCTCTTTGCTTTAAAACTACAAGCTATTTTAAAAAATACTGTGATTCTGTTCTGTGTTTGTGTTTGTGCATACTACGAGTGTGTGACTGAGCCCTGCTGACGTTTTGTCAGGAAGCAGGAAGAGGGACTGTAGTTCTTTTGACCAGACTCGAGAACTACAGTTCAAAAAGGAACTTTTTTATTTTTAATTTGGGGACTAGCATACACTTATACTCCACCAACTCCACGCATGAGTGCTTTTCGTGGAGTTTTAAAAGGGCATTAAAAACATTAAATCTTGAGGGGCTCTGTGACCTTGTTTGAATACTTCCAGGTCACTCCTCTCCATTTATTGCACTTGTCATGCGAGCAGGGTGAGCAAGGGAGCAGGGCGTGTGTGACTCCGTGTGCGAAGCTGTGCGCTAAGACACGCGCGTTCAGCGCATGTTAAGCGTGTTAGGAGGTGTTAAGGGGAATAATTACAGCCGTGTTGTCACCTTCACTTATACTTGTGAGTACTATTACATTACGTGGTTCTGTTGTTTCACCTCTAATGCATGGTAATGGCATCCTCCTTAAATCTACTAAGCAATATTAATGTGTTTGTAACTACTACTAAAGGGGAAACAGGTATACAATGCACATCTTGCTATATGTTTAGCCTAACAGCTGACACTGCTGAAAATCTCCCCTTTCAATGTGCAAAATGTACTGACAACATTGTATTACAATGTGAGAATAGCTTATACTATAAACGGATATTGGCATTCGAATCAAGAAATGATTCCGAACCTATAACAGTTCAAGATGCTTTACATGTAACAAATATCCCTTTAAATGAGACTTCCTCTACCTCTACTTACAGCATCCCTTCTGACAAAATAATATCTAGTGAGAATAATCACGCTACTATGAGTAGTTCAGTGATTTATCCATCTGATGTCTCTAAAAAAAGAGCTAGAGAAGATGAGCACAGTTTGGTAAACAGCATAGAAGATACAACTTGGTATAATGTGCAAGGGTCTAAAGCTACTAAAAAAAAAGAAGGAGAAAGGCTGAGTATTTTAACATTCCACTACATAATAGCTTTGACCCATTGTCCACTGCCCCTGTCGATTCTAATTGTATTCCTATTGAGTCCCCTAATGAAGGATTAAATTCTAAAAACACTTCCCAAGTCATGGTTGATATGCCAAATTCTTCAACTCCATCACCTAATTCCACGACTGATATTCCTTTGATTGATTTTGCTACTATTCAGACTGGTGAAGAGGCACCCTCTATTTGTGTTCCTAATACTGATGATTCACATACCAGACAAATATTTGTTCTGGGGTGATTCCTTAGTTAAACATCTGGATAGGGTTTTATGCGAGCCTGACAAACATAATAGAACTTGTTCTAGTTTCAGTGGTGCTAAGATCTCAGATCTAACATATATGGTCAATAATATTATTAGCTCTCAAGACATAAATCCACTGTGTATTATCCATGTTGGAGCCAACAACATCTACAGGGACTCTGTTCAGAATATCAAATTAGCCTATGTTTCTATGACTAATAAAATGATTGATCTCGGGTGTGATATTATTTTTTCGGAGATTCTACCCATATCACGGTACTCCCGGTTTCTTAATCATAAAATTAAAATTATTAACAACTGGCTTAGGCAATGGTGTTTATGACAGAGTATTCAGTGCATGACCCATTGGGAAGAGTTGTCTGATAGATCTGAGCTTTACTGTCCTGGCGGCTTGCATCTTAACAAACTAGGGAATGCATTTCTGAGTCAACAATTCCTATCTACAATTAACATAAATTTAAACTAAATAATGGTGGGGGGAGGGGGAATGCAAAGGTGCACGCCTCTTCGTCTCACTCTTATAAAGTCTCCAGTAGACAATTACAGTTTCTTAGTTTTAATGCGAGAAGTTTGACACATAAATTCGATGAGTTACAAACTGTGATTTCGAATAAGGATTTTGATATTATTACGGTTTGTGAAACATGGGGTGATTATAACTCCCACTGGATCAAGCAACTCCCTGGATATATCTCTTATTATCTAAATTGAAGTGAAAGAAAGGGTGGAGATGTTGCCTCATTTATTAACAATAAAATCAACTCAGTCAATATTTCCTAGTTCTATAAAAATTCATAATCTCCTGACTGAGAGTCTTTGGCTTAAAATTTTCCTATCCAAACAGGATTTTATTATCCTTGGGACATGTTATGTTCCCCCAAATTCATCTAGTTTAATTATAGATGCCATTCTTTCCGAATTTGAAATAGCTACTCAAATGGGTTATGTTATTATTACAGGGGGATTTCAATCTCCCAGATATAAATTGGCAGTCATTCACAACATCTAGCAGTATTAGTAATAAATTTTTGTCCACTTGTTCGGAATTGGACTTACAGCAATGGATAACTTCTGCAACCCAAGGTAATAATATATTAGATCTTGTTCTGAGTAGTACCGCCTTAGATATTAGGGATGTGCATATTTCATCACCAATTGGCAGCAGTGACCATAATTCTATTTTATTTAACTTGCAGAGACATATTGGGCTGGATATTCAAACTGCGCCATTCTGTGGTACAAGCCCTTGTGCTGCTCAAAAAAGTTGCGCAGGGGTGTGGCCGGGGCGATATTCAACGGAGTTGCGCTATTGAGCAACTCCTTTGAATATCATCCCCCAGCCACAGCCACTGTGCATGGCACAGTGGAACTTGTGCCACCGCAAGTGGTCAGAGTGGAGCATTCAAAATGCGGTGGCACAAGTTCCATTGCGCCATGCGCAAATTTCTGACATTCAAAAGGTGACATGCAAATTGGGTCATAAGTTATTCAAGGCACAGGGGGTGCCATTTGCATCTACTTACGGCCCCATTTGCATGCCATTAGCATGCAGGTGTGCCGATCCCCAAACACTTGCGCCTGGCGCCCTGCCAGGCAGCAGCCATTGGGGACCGATGCCCCCTGCAGCCCGATCAGGGGCATGAAGTAAATCCCTCCCCCCCACTGGCCTGATCGAGGGCATAACAGTAGTAAACCCCCCCACTGGCCTGATCACGGGCATAAAGGTATTAACCCCCACTAGCCCGATCGTGAGCAGAACAGGTTCAACCTCCCGAAGACCAATATCGCTGGTGGTCCAGTGGACCGTGAAGCCTGATCTCGGGCATTAGGTCAGCCCCGGTCCAATTTCCTTGGTGATCTGGTGTTGCCACCCACCCGCAGCCCACCCCGCTCCCCATCAGCGGTGGGCGGCAGCACCCACCCACCTGCCGTGCCGCGCCCGCAACTGACTGCTCGGTGACTGCACCCCTGGTTCAGAGCAAGAGCCAATGGGCGTGCAGCCCATACTGTCTAAAATGATCCAGATATGTGAATTAATTCATTCACATATCTGGACTGCTACTGTCTGATATAGACTACATGCCCATTGGCTCTTGCTCTGAACCAATGGGCGCAGCCCTACCGAGCAGTTAGTCGGGCGGGCGGTGGGGCGCAGGTGGTGGGTGCTGCCGCCGCCGCTGATGGGGAGCGGGTGGTGGGCTCTGTGGTGGGTGGGTGGCACTAGATCACCAGGAAATTGACCGGGGTTGACTCTAATGCCCACGATTGGGCTTCACGGTCCACTGGACCACCAGGGATATTGGTCTTTGGGGGTTGAACTCCATTCTGCCCATGATCGGGCTAGTGGGGGTGGGGTTCAGTTCTGCCTGCGATCGAGGCCAGTCGGGGGTGGGGTTCTGTTTGCCACATATGGGCCAGTCGGGGGTTAATAATGTTATGCCCGCGATCGGGCGGGGGCTATTTTATTTTGCCCGTGATCGGGCCAGTGGGGGGTTGTTCAGTTATGTTCTGCCCATGATCGGGCTACGGGGGGGTTACTATTATGCCCACGATTGGGCTGCAGAGGGGCACAGGGAAGAAGTGGAGGGCCACCCACAGGTGGCAGCTGCTGTGCTGTGCCCTGCAATGCTGCAGCTCACCTGTGGGTGGCCCTCGACTTACTCCTTTTTTTTTTGGCTCAAAGTTGTGCAGGCGCAGGTTGGGGGTTGCGCCTGCACAACTCTGCACAGCCCAGCTGAATATCGGGCTGTGCAGTTTATGCATGGTTCCTCCCCCTCCGGTTAAGCATGCCTTCATTAGCATTGCGCTGTTGCTCAGCATGACTTGGGGGGCGCAGCTGCCTCCTGCTGAATATCGCAGAATGGCGCAATTTCGGACTTGCGCAGGTGCAACCCTATTGCGCATGGCACAACCCTTTTGAATATCCAGCCCATTGTCTTTAATACTAATTTTTCGATTATATACCTGTACAACAAAGCTGATCTTCACAGTATCAATCTATACCTTGAAAAAATAAACTGGTTATCTTTTTGTTGATAACCAGTCCTTATATCAAAGTTGGGTACTTTTCAAATCACTTATTTCGACTCTTCGTGATACTTATATTCCATCAAAAAATAAGAATTCTAATGGGAAACAGACTCCTAGATGGACGAATAAAAACATAAAATGTTTAATAAATATAAACAATAAAAAAACATCGTAACTACCTAAAGAATAGGTCAACTTCTAATTGGGAATCCTATTTAAAATCAAGTAGCAAGTGTAAATTAGTCATCCGTAGGGCCAAATCTAGATGGGAAATGAAATTGGCAACAACAGCTAGTAAGTCTAATTCCAAACAATTTTACTCTTATACAAACTCCCTCAGGAAAAGTCCAAGTGTAGTGGGGCCTCTTACAACAGAAAACATACTTATCCATGAGCCAAAAGCCATGGCTGATGTATTTAATAATGAATTTTGTAAAGTTTTCTCTGCATCAGAAGTTCAGTCACCTGTACCTATGATTTCACCATCAGATACTTTTATCACATTCTCCGTTGAATCTATTCTTAAAAAACTACACTTACTAAAAGGTGAATTTTGTTCAGGCCCAGATAATATAGCAGGGCATTTACTTTACCTATTATCTAAACATATTGCCTTTCCACTCAAACTTTTATTCGACCTTTTTTTACAATATAATTTTATCCCTTGTGAATGGAAAGAGGCGTTTGAGGTACCAATACATAAGAAGGGATCAAAACATCTATGGGAAAATTATCGGCGATTAGTTTGACTTCATCCATATGTAAGGTGTTAGAAAGTCTACTAAAGGATATTATTGCCCTATTATTGATGCATCTGATTTGGAACAACATGGTTTTAAGAAGGGTAGAAGCTGTCTGACAAATTAGCTCTGCTTTTATGAACATTTTAGTTCTTGTTTGGATAACCGGTTAGCCTGTGACATTGTCTTTATTGATTGCAGTAAAGCTTTTGACACCATGCCACACTGGGCTCTAATTCAAAAACTCACAGGTCTTGGTAATAATAGTAATATAATTACATGGATTCATAATTGGCTTTCAAACAGAACTCAAACGGTGATGATTAATGGGGCATTTTCTAACTCTGGTAAAGTTTTAAGTGGTGTTCCACAAGGCTCGGTTCTTGGCCCCTGTCTTTTTTAGGCTTTTATATCTGATTTAACTAATTCCTGCCTTTCATTTACAATTAAATATGCAGGTGATGTGAAGATCAGAGGACCATGTTCTAATTTAGACCAAATATCTTGTATTCAGCATGATCTTGATATCATTAGTACCTGGGTTAATAAATGGGGCATGAAGTTAAACTCCACAAAATGCAAAGTAATGCATTTGGGTTCTAATAATTTAAATTCCCAGTATATTCTGGACGATTTACCATTGTGTGCCACTAATGATGAGAAGGATTTGGGTATAAACATTTCAGATGACTTAACATATTCCAAGCATATGCATTCAGTTATTAGTACATCTAATAAAATTATTTGGTCTATTTTGAGTAATATTAGATCTCGAGATCAGGAGGTGTTGTTACCCCTACTCAAGTCCTATGTCCGTCCCCATCTTGAATATGCTTCACAGTTGTGGTGTCCTTTTAAAAAATCAGATAGTCACTCTCTTGAAAGGGTTCAGCGAAAATACACTAACAAAATATCTGGTCTCGAATCCTCATCTTATGAGTTTAGGTTGGATACATTGAAACTAATGCCTCTTACTATCAGACGCATTAGAGGTGACCTTCTCCTCCTATATGACATTATTCATGACCCCTATATCATGACTGAGTTAGGATTTTCTTTTAAGTCATCAATACATTATACTAGAGGTCATGTCCTCCAGTTAACTGGTAAATCTTTTAAACACAATAATCGTAAGTTTTTCTTTTCTGTAAGAACTATTAGGCCTTGGAATAGACTTCCATCTGATGTAGTAACAAGTAATACTAAAGAGATTTTTAAACATCGTCTCGACATGCTAATTATGTCTGGGTATGACTTAACATTCTACTCTATGGCCTAGCATAGGAGCATTATGGGCTTTGGCCTACTAGCTCTTTCTTCTAACCTTAGTATACTGTACGTGTACAGAACATACAACCAGTGAATGACAGAGAAACAGCAAGCGTAACACAGAATAGTTAAAGTAACATAAGCAGGATTGCAACACAGACTGCGTGTAACACTGACAGAGGATATAAATGGTGTCTATGACTTACCTATTTAACAGCAATGTATAATACTGAAAAACAACTTCATCTCAATGTTCTGAACAATTAATAAGATAACAAGCAAGCAAATAATACCCAACAGGGTGGGCGGTATTGGGCAATTGCGGCCCAAACACAGACATACTGAGGCCCAATGCCACAGCCGGAGTGCCTTATAGCCCCTGGAAGGTCCGGTGTTGCCCACACCACCCACTCTGGAGGGTATTATTGCGTTCTTAGAAAATGGGCTATGTGTCACTTTTGTATAGGATTACAAAAACAAAAGTAATTCAGTAAGAAAATGAGCACAACTGTATTTTTAGTTGTTCTGCTGTACAGTACTGTACAGTACTTCCTCCGACTAACTGCCAGCCCAGTTTGTTTTCAGTTTCACGGTCCTCTATGCCTGCCCTGAGTAACATGAGTTAAGAATTACTGTTTTGTTTTTTATCAATTTCCCGGTGCTTGCTGCCTACCCTGTGGACCAGGACAGAGATATTGCTATTGTGTCTCATTACTGTATTACCGTTTCCTGGTCCTTTCAGGTTAGCATTTACTTTACTGGTGAATGGCAGTCTTATAAATAAAAATACAATCAGCACCTTTCGGCACATATGTAGGTACTTCCATATCTTACTACTAATGTAAGGCTGGGTAACGGAATCCCTCAAACTCACCATCATTAGGCGTAGGTGGAAAATTTTCACGTATAACATAAGCTACACAAGATGGAACCTCCCTAAAATACCCCAGCACATCTAACAAAGCGATGATATGCCACATATCTGTATTTTTTGTGTGTTGGACCCTCATAAGAACTTGCATACTGTCGTCGCAATTCACTCCAGGCTAATTGTAGACTCCAAACATCTAGATAAATTGAGTAGAATCCAGGATGTTGTGCAATGCAGGTGGACCTGGATTCAGTTAGCATGGGCTGCACACAGTGATCTCTGCACAACATTTGCTCTCAGTTACAGTACTCATTGACACACATTGAAGACATGTACACCTGCAACATGAAAATACAGAGCAGGATAAATACGTTACACAGACTATGCACAATGCTTATTCTCATTTACCTGATTTAAAGAGACAACGATGAAGTAAGGGAGAACCCATTGCACTGCATGACATCGTTTATCCAGCTCACCAACACCACTGAAGACTGAGGTCAGTCAACCAGACAGTTGCAATTGTATGTTGAAGTACACTGAGCAGCTTCACTAAACTATAGTAAGCATTATTAAAAGGGTCTGAGAAATTGAGCTTTCTGATTGGCTGCAAACATTCTAACAACATTATGTTAATCTTTTATAAACATACATGTACAGCTTAGCCATATGCTGAACAAGGTTTAACACTGTTTAAAAACATTATTTATTACAATAGCAAGAAGCCATTCTCAGGGTTATGTTCATGGTCAGTTAATCACCCTCTAGGGGCATGTGGCACTCGGCTACACCTCGTGCCACAGTACACCCCTAGAAGGTGAGTAACAGACCATTAACATAACCCTTGGTCATGCATTACTGCTGAAATACAGCACAAATGCTTTCTGTGCACACATATCTTGTTGCTGACTGACACTTCGCACCGGGCCGGATGTGCACGACCCAAGCTCTGCATTATCATACTACTAGAAGGCCCCCGCCACCATCACACACACATACAGAATGGGAGATAGCACACACACACAGACCTGAAGTGAATCCAGACCCTCAGTTTTATCTGCTGCCAGATAAGGAGCAAGGAGTACAGTGGCAAAGTGGCATGGATAGGTAGGGGATTGTTCGTGGCTATCAAAGAAACACCAGCTACTGAAACTCTGAACCACATCTGATTCTTACATTTGTATATGTGCATAAGGGGTACTCATGAGTGCAAATACCATTACATTCTGAACTTATTTTATACATTTTAGTCAGCTTTTATTTTCTGGGCCTACTTTGAGGGACTTACATGTTTAATTTATTTGTTTGAACATGTTGCATCATAAAATGTTTCACCATACAGTATATGGTTAATGGCTGAAGCCATGTTTCGAATGGAAGTTAGGAAATAGGTGGCTACTGCATTCTGTGACTTGCCCTGGTTGGCAGGAACTTGTTTTAGCCACTGGTAGTATTCTCTTACTGTAAAGACTAGAACCAAGTCTCAGCCAACCAGGACACAGGACTTTCTTTGCCCATTACTTATTGGTACTTTTTGATAGCTTTATCTCAGTTACGAATCCGACATACATTTCGTAGTTCCCCAAATCAACACGCTGTGAGGCCCATGCCGTCCCACCTACACACAGCTGCCAGTGTCCATGGTGAGGCACACCATCCACCCACACATGCCTGTCTCCCCCCCACACCTACTTATGCACAGCCATTCCCACATGAATATTCATATCTGCAGGTGAACTAGACACCCACCCACCATATCTAAGTGCCCACTGCTGGCAGCACAAAATCATGGTTGCCACTGCTATGCCACCCACACATGCCTGTAGAAAACCCCCCACCCAATACCCTGACCCTTCCAATTACCCTGCAGCACAGTCCTCCACATACTTCCCCGGCTACCAACCATGTCACTGACGTGCTCCATGCATAGATAAAACAGCCAGCAACTGTGAAGGTATGTGGGTGCCCAGGTGAACACAGCTTTTCATACAACTGAGATGCTGTATGCAAGTGTCACTTTGAATATAGGTAACCAAATAGATATCTCAGGAATACAATGGCAAAATAAAAGTACCAGTCCACATTTCCAATTCTCAAATTTTGTTCTCCATGCTCTGGCCCCACAGGTGCTTGCTCAACTCCAGACTCTGATCCTGACAGCTCAAACTGATGTGGCGAAATCCCTATGCTGACATTAGCGGAGTTGAAGTGGTCATTACTGTGGCCCATCACATCTGACAGGGATGTGTCACTTTCCCCATTTGACTCACCCTCATCAGTGGAACTGCTGTGAACTTCGATGGCATCCATGAAGCTGAAAGCAAATGTCCAAAAAACATTAATGGACTGCAAGACATCAAAACAGTGGCAGACATGATGCATGCTATGATACCGTATTAACAACTTATCAAGTAGTCATACAGTTCCTTAAAATACACGTATGAAATGGAGACAATGAGAACACTATCTGACTGTTTCCTTTATAATAACTGTTGTGTCACAGTATTTATTGGTTGCATTCATTAATAGGTAATACTTAACTCTACTATTTTACTTTCATTTCCTGCTATCCAGGACAAATGTGTGTAGGTAATTTATTAACAGTTGAAATGTTGTTGCACTCCAGGTGGACTTCATGCTTATGGATTCTGCTGAAGCATGTACTCACAATAGTTAATCAGAACATAGCAACACAAAAAAAGTTCTCCTTCCTGGAGTTTGTTACGCTAGCTTTATTGTGTTGGGGAACAGGGGCAAGGTCTGAGTCAGTTTATTGCCAGTCATGACTGCAGCTTATGTGTGAAAGCAGAAGGGTACACTGCTGCATAACTGCTTCTGCCCAGGTTTCACAAAGGAAGTAGACTGGGACGGGGGACTTCTGTAATATAGCAGTAACCACATGGGAGGGAGTGGATGACAGCCTGTTACAGGAAGAGGCGGTAATAAAGGAACTTAGGAACTTGAAAGTTGACAACTTCATGGGACCGCACAGAGTGCATCCTAGGGTTTTGAGGAAACACAGTGAGTTACATCTATTTAGGATACCGTCTCCTCTGACAAGCACTCCTCCCTTCCAATTAGCTTCTAGGTTCCCACCTCTTCTACTTCTCAGTCTCAGTACCTCCAGCCTTCTTTGACTATGGGTAGGTCACATAACAGATAAAATGTCAGAATAGACTCTCCCCTTTTCGTGATGGTGAGAAAGGGAACCACCCCCCCCCTTTACCCGGAATTAAATATGGAGTTTAAGCCTCATTACTTCTTTATCCTTGCTCATATAGAGAAAAGTAATGTGTTTATTCCTTTACAGTTGTCATTCTCTGCCTTTGTATTGACATCCGACAAGACCAGTACTGCAGGACTCATTTTTATCACTGCAGTTCCATTTTCAAACTACATAGTTTTACAACTGTATGATTTTGGAGTTTCTTTGCTCCTAATGTCACATACATTGGTGTATCCCTGTTAACACCTGTTCTTGGTTTTAATGAGTGTAATAAACATTTTTCTATGACAAAAAGACATTTATATCTCAGTGTAATAGTATGCATTGAGGCAAAACAAATGAAAGAACTGACTATTCGCAGGTAGAAAGATACAAACAGATAATGGAACAAGTAAAGGGACTTATGCATCATCATCATCATCATGTTGCAACACCTGAGGGTAGTGAACCATTGTGGAGGGGCAGTATCTGACTAAGCAGAACACACAGCTAGTGCAGGATAACAGATACAATGACGCAGCTACTGCAGCATAACAACATTTTCTGAAGATGTGGATTTCCATCCACAACAACTTTCCACCACACACTATAGCTGTTTTCAATTGTCTCACAGAGTTTAATAGGGTAAGCTGGGGACTTCAGCTGAGGGATCCAGTGGCCACCAGGGATACCCATGAAGCTCTCTTTTAAAAATGTTGGACACTTTCCTTGTTTGTTTCTTTTTTATGAATATTTACTTGGGGGACCCATTTTATAAGTGAAATAAGACACTCTGAGGTGTGGCTTATGGCACTTCCCAGGTGCTAAAGGCACTCAGTGCAAGCACCTTGTGCCTCATAACACACCTGAAGCATGCTCTTATAAAGCTATAACCCACACCTCGCCGTGTCTTACTGCTGGCATATTCTGCTGAGTTCATAGTGTGTTACTTAAGCAATATGCCATTAGGGGGTGTGGGTTATCAGGGGATTTACCTTGGCTGGGGTGGTTTGCCCATGAGGCACAGCTGAGAGGGGAAATCCTCGCCAGCCATGGAAAATCCCCCGATAATCCACATCCTCTAAGTGGCTTATTGCGATTATACCAAAGTTCATTTTTTTAACTATTACAAAATACAAATATGACAGAGGTTGATTTGTTTTAACATTTTTATTGTATTTATTCATATTCTGCAGATTATTAAATGGATAGTCTCATCAACAACCATTGGTTATCAGAGGATTTGCACTGGTGGTAAACTGCCAGTCTGACAATTTTATTGGCTGTTCACTTATGTCAATGGGATACTATGTTACTTCCGCAAAGACTTAGTTCTGAACTTATTCTGACATCTATTTCACAGAATATTCTATTTATACTACCTCTCCTTTCTCTGTAAGGAACCAAGACCATTCCAGACTGCATGTCACAAGCATAACAGTTGCCTTGCATAGGTAATAACATACAATCCTTCAAAGCTAATGTTAGGCCTTGAAAAAAAAAATGCTACGGTGCCCCAATTTCTATCACATACATATGTGATACATGTTACTGTGTAGGATATAGAGACTACTGGATGGGCAACTATGCAGAACCAGTGTGTTGTGACACAGAGGGAGTCTGATTCCCTATGACTGCAAGAGCAAAGCTCGAGAGGTCCATGGGAATCAGAACCCCAGGGTGGCAAAGCACACTTGTTGTGCATAGAGTTGCTCATCCTGTATTTTTTATACTATATAGTACTGTGTGAAAAATGTGTTTTGTAAGTTCTTTTGCTTTCAAAATGAAACTGGCTCATGCAGTCTCTATAGGTTCTAGAATGCTGTTCAAACCCAGAAGAGTAGAACATCATTCCATGACCTTGGAACTGTGGTAGAACAGCATTTTGAAATGGATAGAATTCTATACAGAACAGCAAGCCACTATACACTATAACACCCTCTCTGCATATCACCAATGCTTCAGAACCAGCAACATTCCCAGAAAGGTGCTGCATTCCATCACACAATTTCTCCTTCCAGCTTCTCAACATGCTCCCTATACAATTAAAGAATTTCAATTGGTGCCACTGCTTGTTACTAAATGGAAATGAGGAATGGGTGAGGCACAAGAGCAGCCATCTAGTACGGCCTATGTGGACACCATGTGTGTGTGGAAGGGGGTGCAAACTATGGCAACTGAGAAAAAAATAGCATGAGGGGTCTTGCTGGATGTCAACATGATTATCTCAGAGCACTAGGATGCATCACTATGGGGCTTTACTTCACTGAACATTGAGGTGATTTTTGCCACTGTGCTGCAGCCTGATTACACCACATCTTGAGTTCTGTGTGCATTTGTGGAAGCAGCATCTAGTGAGGAACATCCAACTATTGGAGAGGGATCAGAGGAGAGCAACCACAATGATCCGAGGCCTTGGGGATATGACATGTGAGGACTGAGTAGGGGAGATCAACCTGCTCTTGATGGAGGAGAATAGGGTCCGGGGGAACATGACCGAGTTCTTCAAATACATCAGGGGAGCATGTAAGGTCAGCCAAGATAGAATCTTTTGGCTGAATAAAGGGGAAATCACAACAGGACACATTTGGAAGGCTGAGGGTTGTAGGATTGGAGGGCAAGGAGGAGGAGGTACTTAACCAAGACAGTGGTGGAACCATGGAATGTGCAGCAGGGATACTTGGAGTGGTAACTACGGTGGAGGGGTTCAACAGAGAGTGGGACAGGTATAGGCAAGGGGTGAAGCACAGGCTGCTTTGCCAGAGGAGTGGACTGGACTAGGGGGATGGAGTAACAATGAAACCAGTCAGACAGACAGAGGACTACGATAACCATGCAGGGTGCAAAAACATGAGCCAACCTGATAGACCAATATGTCTATTCAGCTGGCGTCTGCTATGTATGGTAGTATGGGGATGACTCTGCTACTACAACCACAGTGCTATACAAAACCTGCTCAGCACTTTGCCACTCTTACAGTACTGTTTCTTCGCAATACTGTCCCTACCCATTTGTCTTCACCATAAGACATTATTTACACTCAGTCACCAACATGCAGGAATATCAGCTTCTGCCAATGGTGAATACAACCCCCCCAAAACACACACACACACACACACTACAGACCACTGAAACAAGGGCTACTAATGCAGTGTCAAGACTCAACTCGAGCTCACCCTGTATGTATACCATGAACTGACAAGCCAAACAATTTAATCTAAACAAATAAGGGATGATGTAAGCACTCACACATTCACTGATCACAGGCCAAATACTGCAAAATATTATTAGGAGATTGACCATCAACTGCAACAGCTACAAACAAGTGCATCACATGCCTAACAGGCAGTATGCTCATCTGAACTCTAACTGTGATGCTTTGCCATGACAGGAGACAACACATTCCTTGACTACTTAACAACTCTGCACATACTAGGGATCAGTAATAGGGTACCACGCAGCGAACTGACTTCAGCCATGGTATGCCTGTCGGAGCAAAAGCTACACTCACGATATATCAGTTCAGTGCAAGCACTGGGGATAAGCACACAACCACTCGTTCTAAGCAGGATGACTCAGGGAACTAGCGCAACCGATGCCTGCAACCCAACAACACACCTTTTCACCTTTGTCAAGCTAGATCAGTCGCTAATCTTTCATGCATAGATGCTACCATCTCCTCCACTGTAAGACATGTTGTCTTCGGGATCTCTCCCCCATCCCACCACCCCCAATCCTACTTCATACTGCCAATGGAGAACTAATCTGCTGAGATCCTACACCAGTCAGTTTGTGAATGAACTTTTGTTTCTGGCTGCTGCATTTTTTTCCAGCATGACTTTACATAGCAGACATTACTTTCATGGGACACAGGGTGACACGACTCACATGTGGTCACAGCATTTGTCCTTCTCCAATTTTCTTTGGTAAGAGAGGTATTTGCAGTACAAAGAATTACTTTTTTGTGGTAACGATGACATGCCCTTATGTACCCTACACAAGTAAATGAATTGCTGTAACAAAAACGGCGAATGTCACTGCACTGCACCACTTATAAATCCTTTCACTAAATGACAGTTTCTTAGGGGGAGCGTGGCCGAGGACTAAGATAACATTTGAAAATATATAGCCCAAACGTATCATGACCGTACTGTGACAAACTGAATTTATACACCTTGCTGCAAACCTGATTAATGGAAGTCCTGTACTGTCAAGGGAAATCAAACAGACGGAACCCATCCATGAAGCTGCTTTTGACAGAACGGCATGTAAAAAAAATTTGGAAAAACAGCCGATTTTCACGCAAGACTCATTTATGAGCAGTTGTCTTACAAAAAATAGGAGCTTTGTGGCAATGGTGACACTCTACTTAGGTTTCTTCACCAGCTACTACACTGACTATTTATATCTCTCATTTCCAGCCCCCGGCACCTACTGCGATCTCTGAGAACATTAATAATTAAAAAAATACACACTTCAACTCATGGCCACTACACATGTCTTTCACATAATCTTCATTAGTCACACACACAGAAAACACACCTTTATTGTCGACAAAGAATGACGGAACTGCCACTTTAAATAACGCCAGACAACTGATTGACAACCTTCCTCCCACCTCGGAGCTGGCACCAGCACATGACTGCCACTCTTCACTCAGCAAGGGAGAAATCCACCACGGAGCTGCACATTCAGTGTTAAAATGGTCTTAGCTATCATGATAAATCTCACATAAAAACACCACCAATCACACTAATTCACTGCTCCACTACTAATAATGCCAGAAAATGGCAGTTTACACTATCTCTTTAACACCTATGGACCAGTCACCCTGTTGACAATCTCCCTGCAGTTGGAGCACACCCCTCCACCATCCCTGAAACTGGTCCAAACTTTTTCCCCAAAACCAGCCTTTACAAATCTGATCACCCTCCATGAACCACACCAAAGCTCCTGGACTTGATCCCCCCCCCACTCCAGACCACATATCCCACCCAAGGACAAGCCTACCATACCATGCCAACCACTCTGCACACAGCTAGACCACCCTTGCCACCCCCAGCTGACCACTCTCAACCCATACCACCCTTCCTGTCCACAGACCAGCTGTCTAACCCCCCTCCTGTAGCTGGAACACCCACCACAGACCACCCTTAACACCTACAGACCAGCCACCCTGTTGACAATCTCCCCACAGCTGCAGCACACCCTCCACCATCCCTGAAACTGGACCAAACTTCTTCCATCAAACTGGCTGTTACAAAGCTGATCACCCTCCCTGGATCCTCTCTGCAGCTTGATCCCCCACACTCCAGACCACAAATCCCACCCAAGGACAAGCTTCCCACTCTAAGCCATCTCTGCACACAGCTAGACCCCCCCCCTCCAGCTGACCACTCTCTCATAAACCAAGCACCCTTCCTGGCCCACTACAGCCCCCCACAAACAACCCTCCGTACACCTGGACTGTCATTCATATTGCCTTTCCGGTCCATACACCAGCTGTATAGCCCAAACACACACCACTAGCAGCTGGAACACCCACCTGACTGCCCTTTACAAATCTGATAATCAAGGACACCAGATAAATGATTCTTGTGAAGTGGCGAAATTGTTGAATGATTTTTTTGTAGAGTTACCTGGCTTTGATGTAGATGCAAGTAAGCTAGGATTAGATAGGGAACAAATTAGAAATAATAAAAATATTTATCCCTCTTTTAGATTCAAACTATTGAGTGTAACTGAAATCTGTAAAGGCCTGAGAAGATTGAATATTCACAAATCTGTTGGAAGTGATGGTTTAGAGGGAAGGTTTTTGAGACTAGCCGTGCATCAAATTGCCCCAGTCATAACACAAATATTTAATTGGAGCCTACAAAAAGGTATCTTTCCACAAAGTTGGAAAGAAAGTAAAGTGATTCCTATTTTTAAGGGAGGTGGTAGTATCGGAAATTAATAATTACAGACCAATAGCTCTTTTATCTATTTTGTCCAAATGCTTGTAACAACATGTCCGTACACAAATTATGGAACTTTTGGACAAATATAATATGATTACACCATTTCAATCAGGATTTCATAAGGCCCACTCAACTACTACAGCACTTGTAGAATTTAATAACTTGATTAATACATCTTTACATTCTGGTTTGGGAACAGCAGCAATTTTTGTGGATTTATCAAAGGCCTTTGACCTGGTGAACCACTCCTTCCTGCTGCAAATTTCAGAAAATATGGGTATTACAGATGGGCCTCAGCAATGGCTACAGTCCTACCTTGACGGGTGTACCCAGAGAGTCATGGTCTCGGAATGTACATCACCTAGTAGATCTGTAAACAGAGGTGTACCTGAGGGGTCCATATTAGGACCTCTGTTATTTCTATTGTTTAACAATAGTTTTCCCCAAGTAATAAGAAATTCACAGGTGAGACTTTATGCCAATGATACTGCCCTTATTGCATTTGGTATAGATATTCAAGAAGTACAATATAATTTGCAAACTGACTTTGATGGTATGAGGAAGTGGTTCACCAGGTCAGGCCTGATTATGAACATAAAGAAAACTAAGTTGATGCATTTTGCATCTAAAAACACAGGAAAAATAAAAATAGATAGTAATGAATATTAGAGCAGGTAGATTAATATTGCTACTTGGGAAATGTTTTTGATATTCAAATGGCTTTTCACATCCATGTGAATACATCAGTAGATAGGGTTAATAGAAGAATAGGAGCACTACGTAGAACAATAAAATGTTTGGGAAAGAATGCTCGAAAAACTGTGGCAGAGCAATTGATCATGCTGTGTTAACTTAAGGTGATCTTGTATACTGTACAGTAAATAAACAATTAATTAAAAAAATAGCCAGGATACAGTATAAATTGGCCAGATATGTATTACAGAGTAATTTTAGAATGCATCACTGTGTATTATTGTACCAACTGCAATGACAATATTTAGATATTAATTGTATTAGATCATGGTAAAAATTAATATATAAATATCCTGTGTTTTTCCAGACCATTATATAAACATGGCATTATTTGGTAAACGGAGGATTACTGATAGGTATATAAGAACAGTTCATGTAGAGAAAATCTATACCCTTAAAATTCAGAATAGACATGGGGAACAAACTTTAAATTACCAGTTGACAAAATACTGGAACAATTTGCCATATATAGTTTACACCTCACCTTCATTAGGAATTTTTATTCAGAGGATAAATTAAATAAATCAGTTTAGGTGTACATGTAGATAATTGGTAGCACTTTAGTACCTGAATGTAAATTAATATATCATGAAATTATTTAATAATGTATGTAGTTAGTTATTGGGTTGGTGTGGTTGTTTTGTAGTGTTTGTAAAGGTGTTATGTGTATGTGATTTTTCTTTCTGTTAAAAACAGGACTGCCTTGTAAACTGGGTTCTTTTACCTAAATGACATTACCCTGTATAAAAATAAAAGTTTTTACTACTACTACTACTACTTTGAACAACGATACCACCATTCCTTACTTCCTGTAGGTAGAAACCATCCCAGCTAACCACCATTCCCCAAAGGTGAGCACCATCCTCCACCAAGCTGAGCACCTGCCCTAGACCATTATAACAGGGGTGATAAGAGTTGATGTGGCTGGAGCGAGGGACCAAGAAAAAAGTAATGAATTTAGCCTTTAGTCTTCAGTTCACTGACCTTCTGTGTGGGTACCACCTTTAACAGGGACATTCAATCAACCCCCTCTCACCCCCGCAGATAGTACACCTGCCCCCAGTTGAGTCTGTGCATGGATGCCCATATATTTTCTGCTATAGTGCCTGGGCATCCATGCCCAGTTCAGACACTCTGCTTCCTTATTTATCTTTTGAAATGTTTCTCCAGGAAGGCACGCTGAGCAACAAGTTGCTCGTCTCCTGATGATACTGGGGGGCAGGGAACAATGAGATAGAATAGAGAGAAATGTTACAATGTTGGAATAGAATTTGCTTACTTGCATACGATGAGAGCAGGAGGGATTACAGGTGGATAACATTGGCTAACAATGCAACAGTTAAGTATAGTAGATATGAGGACACATATAGCAAATTGGCAACAGTTGGTGACAGTTGGTAACACTGGAACACATGTAATAACTTGGCAACAGTGTGTTGCACTAGATGGTAAGGTGACATAATAGTAATTGGTAGCCATTAGTGTAACATAGATATTCAAGATTTACAGTGATTGGAGTAAAGAGAGGAAGAATGGAAGGAGGGAATGAAAAATTGTGGAGGGCAGAATGGAAGAAGGGAAAGGAAATTTACAGACAGACGCAGGCAGAACACAATTTTTGAGGCAAACAGAGATGACAGGGTGGACTTAAGTGCATATAAGAGGGGTATAGGGGTAGGTTATAAGTGCTTAATTGAGTGTAGGGGTAGGCCAGTGTTAGGATGTGTTAACCAGAAGGGGGGGGTAGGAGGAGAGGAGAGGTAGAGTGTGGCAGGGTGATGAGAGAGAGGTATTGTAGGTGGGAGGTATCTGGGGGGGAGGGGGAGCTGAAATTCAACAGTGTCCTGTTATCCCTATCTGGGCAGGGCGGTGGACAGCCCTACTGGTAGGACACAGGTTATAGACGATGAGAATTATTTATATATAGTGATGCAAGAGAGGGGGGTGTTGGGGAAGGGATGTTGTCGGAAGGGGTAGCAGTGGTCAACTATAGTAGGGGGGTAGTATCCCACCAGTGTGCTGGGTGACCCTTCCTGCACAAGGCAGTGATCTAGCAGTGACTGAGGGGGTGCAGAAAAGGAGAAATAGGAGAAGGGAGGGGTAACGTTGTTGCTCACCATGCACTATGGATCCTGCCTGCACAAGGCAATGATCGAGCTCACAGGAGGGAGATAGATTAAGGGTAGAGAAAGAAGGGGGAGGAGCACTTTAGGAGGAGGAGGAAGAGTAGGGGAGTAGGAGAAGCATGATCAGAGGGAAGCAGGAGTGGCGGGGAGTAGGCATATGGTAATATG
The DNA here is from genome assembly GCA_016271365.2 of Neoceratodus forsteri. Classification (NCBI taxonomy): domain Eukaryota; kingdom Metazoa; phylum Chordata; order Ceratodontiformes; family Ceratodontidae; genus Neoceratodus; species Neoceratodus forsteri. Next base: position 559,625,075 of record CM028129.1, on the reverse strand, counting down.
GGCTTAGAGAAGATGGCTGGGGGGATTAGGGAGGGTCATGGCAGGCACATGAAGGGGCAAGGAAGTTCTTGAGGACAGAGTTAATGGAGTAGCAAGAGGATGAGTGGTGAATTTGAGGGGTAAGTGAATTCCAGATTTTTAGGAGGCGATATGAATAACCCGATTGGCCAATAAGGGTGGAGTGGCATGGGACCACCAGAGTTCGTGAGTCGGTAGATCTTAGGAAGTGGGAAGGAGGAGGGGGTGGCTGTAAAAGCAGGGGAGAGCTAGGCGGGAAGGTCACCCAGCCAGTGCTTGGAGGTGAATTTTGCGCAGTGAGAGAGACGTCAGTTTGTCAGGAAAGGGAAGGATAGGGCATGTTAGAGATCACAATGATGAGTGTGGAGGTGGCATCAAGGGCAAAATGGCAAAAGAAGTTGAAGAGGGTATCTAGTCCAGCCAGAAAGGACTTGGGGCAGCACCGTGGACTACGTCACAGTAGTTGAAGATAGGTAGGATCATCTTCTGGACTATCTTATGCTTAGCCATGGGTGGGATGCAAGCACAGTTCCTGAATAAGGCACCGTGCTTCCCTTCAGTGAACTGGGGTTGGGGGGACACTCGGGTGGTTGGCAGGCTTGTTTTACTGATTCAGTGTGCTGCAGCTTTTATAGAGTTTAAGCTAAAAAAAAAAGGCAGCTTCCAGCTTGGCAGGAAAACAGGGTCCTAACACACACTATAATAAAAATCAATACAGCCTACCCCTTCTCCTCACTTTGTTACAGGTTACTGGCATATCTCTGAAATGTCCCTAAGCACAGGGCTGCCTCCAGACCTCCGAGTGATTTTTGGGCCAGGGTGCCATTGGGTAGACACACAGGATGCCAAGAAAGTGGCAGCAAAGGGAAAACAAACTATTTAAATCAGAAAAAAAATCCAGAAGAGAAAGCAGAAAGGAAGAAAGAGTTTACCTTTGTGGAAAGGACTGAATTCGTGGGGGGGGGGGGCAGAAAATGTGAGGATTGGGAACAACGCACATCAAATTTTTTTTATTTTCGATCCCTTTTGCTAAAATTTTTGATCCTTTTTGCAGGCTGTAAAAAAGAAAGTTGTTACATACAAAAGCTCCATGGCTGAGAATATGAAGCAGGCTCCGAGATACAGACTGTAGCAGAGAGATAGGTGCTTATGAGAACGCGTTGCCATTCTAGTCTTTTTCTTCTTTTAATTTGTATACACAGCTTAAATAGCCTGCCCTTTAGCAGCAGCCAGTCTAGCCAATGCTGGTACAGGGAGCAGCAGCCAATCAGAGGCTTCAAGGTGACTAGCCAATCACGGTGTGCGATGCCCCGTGGGCACAGTTGAAGGAAAAAACTATCACCTGCATGTTAGGACCTCATGTTGGTACTATAACTAATTGTTCCAGACCTCCCCCAGACAGTGAGTCTAAAAAATCTGTTCATGGGATGAATTGCTAGTTATGTTACCCCAGTTTATTCTGGGGTAGTTAAAATCTCTCACTATGATTACTTCTCATGTTTCTGCTACAGTCAAGATTTCATGTATAAGTTGGTTGTTGTATTCAGGGGTGCTATCTGGGGGCCTGTAGTAATTTCCTATTGTTAGTGTTTTTTTATTTTGGATGGAAACTTGGATCCAAATAGAGTCAATATTTATGTTGTCCTTGTTGTTTATTTCTAGTTCTACTACATCTAGGGTTTTTTCCTTGTGCAGGCACACTTCACCTTCCTTTTTGCTCTATCTGTTTTTATAATAGAGCGTGTAGCCTTCAGTCTCTCTGGACCACAAACTAGATTTGTCCCACCATGTTTCCATCACTGCAATCATGTCTAAGTTGTCCTTAATAAGATTATCTCTAGTTCAGTCTTCTTCACCAGGTTAGGACTGTGCGCATTCGAGACTAGGAATTTAATTTAAGGTAATTGCTGCTTTGCGCTGTCTATGTCAATGATATTCCCTTACCCTTCCTTTGTCAGTTTAAAGTCTCCTTTACAAACCTTTCAATTTTTTTACCCAAGTTACTTCCACGTTTATTTAAATGTAATCCGTCCTAGCAGTACAACCCGTAGCTTCCTCCAAAAATTTCCCAGTTTGTGAGACATTTCATTCCTTTTTCCTTTTTCCATTTTCCATTGTATTGCTCACTGGTGACATTCCACCTGGAGTATTTGGCCAGATTTTCAAAGGCTGTGGAAGGACACACGGTGCTTGCATCAAAAAAACATGATGCAAGGGGTGCACTGCATCAGAACATGTGTCAATTCCGATTTTCTAACTGTGCCTGTGTCAAAAGCAAGTCTGTGTGCACCAGATTGGCTTGCTTCATGCTTGCATCAAAAATGGCAGTGCCATGTTGGAAAGGGGGACTGCATGAAAAAAATGACGCACCATCCCCTTAACTGGGATTTTCAAAGCATGAAGGTCTTGTCAGTATGCCTAAGATTGCATGCATCTGTTAGAACAGCTAGAGCTGGTCTAAGTGAGACTACAGCATATATAGAGGCCCACAGCAGGCAGGCGGACCTAATTTACAATGGAGGCATGACTGCAGGAGCACAAGCACTAAAGTAGTAACAAGACAATATGCCAAGGGCAGTGGCCCTAATGAGCATCAGGTAGGTTGGCCATCGCAAGGCGGCAGATATGAGCCTAGCAACAGGCCAGCACAGAACAAAGGCAGGGCAGGCCAAAAATACAATGGACAACCCACAGGAGAAATACAGCATGGGTATACCGGAAGTGGACGTCATATAATGACCTGATGGACGAGCAGTGCATAACATGATACCAGCTCAGCAAGGTGGCAATCACAGAGCTCTGCAGTGAGTTGAGATGAGACCCACACAGCAGAATACAGAGATGCCATCCTATACCAGTGGATGTGAAGGTCAGCACTGCACTCTGTTTCCTAGCAACTGGGAGTTTCTAAACAGTGACAGGTGGCACCATTGGCATCTCACAGTCCTCTGTGTCAAAGTGCCTCAAACAATTCCTGACAGCACTGCTATGCAGGACACAGAGGTACAGCACACTCCCATAGGATGCACAGCAGAATCAGGCTGTGAAGTAGGGGTTCAGCACCATTGCACATGTTCCACAAATTTTGGGTGCAATGGAGTACACACATATTGCCAAAAAGGCACCGACAACTGATGAGAATACCTATGTGAACAGAAAGGGGTACCACTCCATGAACACGCAAGTCATATGTGACAGCCAGTGTCATAGCCTGGATGTAGTTGCCCTGTACTCTGGATCCTGTCATGATGCCTACATATTCAGGCATAGTGGACTGTGTGAGGAATTGGAACATGGAGACATACAGGATGGGTGGCTGATAAGTAGGTGCATGACCTATACACCAGTACAGTATGACCTTGCAACTTCGGATATATCAATGTCACAATCATAGCCAGACATATGCATATGGCATGCCGGTGGTGTGAGCCACATGTGAGCCATGTGGGCACATCCTGCACTAGCAAAATGTGTGTGCAGTACAGTGGCACAGATAGTCAGCCTGTATGCAGTATGCCAGGAGAACATGCAAAGTGATAGGTTTCACAGGTTTAGGTGCAGCATGTAATCCTTGTGGGTGGGGCAGAAGAAAGGCTATTAGTGGAAGTGTTGGTGATGGAGTTACCTCTGGCAGGACTGTATGCCAGGGAGGCAGGCCAGTCGTACACCATGCAGCCACTATAGTAGTGCAAGGATGACCATATACAAGCATGCCACCAGGGATAACCAATGCATTCCATTCGCACAGGTGACAGTCGATATCCACAGCTGCCATGGTTGATGACGCCAATCAGACATCCAGAAACAGTAGCTGACAGATGATACAATGAGGCACATGCATCAACACTCTCAGTGATTGACAGGACAGTTGGACACCTGAAGATGCAGTTCTGGTGCTTCAACAGATTGGGGGGCACTGCAATACACACCCACAATGGCATGCTGCATTGTGCATAGAACACAAATGCCAGCGGTGGATAGTGACCAGGGTAATGAGGATGATGCTAATGAAGATGCCAACCCAGCTGCCATACCTGCGTAGGTGACCACAAGGACACAGACTGCAGCAGCTGGACACCATGTCAGAGCCCAGGTGGTCAGTAGCCACTTCACTAGAGCAGATGACAGCTCCACCAAGCAGCACACCTACAGGCAGCGTAGCACCCACAGAGGCCACAACTGTGCACACCAGCAGACTGGACCAGCAGGATGACTGTAAGTCAGTCCGCAGGGAAGCAGTCCCTCAAGCCAGTCATGGAGACCACCAGCAACACATCCAGACCAACAGAAGGGCCATCCAATGTCCCATCCTTTGGCTAAAAGAGCTACACTGATGCCAAGGCAGATGTCCATGATCAACAATGGACTGAACGACTGCAAAGACACCAACATGGGTGATGTGTCTGGGCATATATGCACAGGGGATGCCACTGCATGTTGCCTTGTGCTGCTTACAGTCAGTGGTCAGCACTGTTGCATGCAACGTCCCCACTGTCTAAAAGATATTCCAAGGTGGCAGACATAAGCATCCACCCAAGCACCCATCAGAGTGGTCCACGGCATACTGCACGTGGACAGTGCCTAAGGTTGGGCATTACATCCTGATGGTACATAAGTACCTTGACAATGCCTCTGAAATGTCGTAACTCACCACCCTGAGGCATACAACAGTGACAGAGAAGAGCAGACCCCAAATGCAGCATGAGCCACAGGATGCTGAGTCTGTGTGCCCTGAGCTTCTGTGGCAGGTAACTATATGGCACGATAGTACACCCAAGAGTACACATCTATATATATAATGTATCCAGCCAGTAAGCCTCGCAATGTCTGCAGCACTGTAGCCCCTACCCTTCCCGTGTCCCAACAGCGACACAGCCCCCCCATGACCTGCACCCCACAGCCCTGTGCCATGCAGCAAGCAATCAGAGATGTGTACCCCATCAACAGGGCCACCCTACTGTGCACAGGCCCCCCATTTGACCTGGATCTCACCACCCCATTTCATGCAGGTGGCACCAGAGGGTAACGAGTAATCCACCATCTAGACACATGGACTGTATAACCTCTCCCCGACTGTGTCAGACCATGCCTGTGTGTGGTGGCTCATGTGTCACTGTGCTGTGATCCAGCACACAGCAGGGGCCTGTCTGCTCTCCATAACAGTATAGGCCCCTGTGCTAACCAGGGCCACATATGCATTTTTCGACGTCGCTATCGTCCATGTCCCCTATACCACATAGAGTGTGCCACCTGTAATATGCACCTGCACACCATTAGATCACAGGTCAGGTTCTGCAGTGCCTGCAGGTGACAGAAGGACCTAGGCAGATGTGTAGGTGTGATAATGTGGGATGTGAGGCACTGGTATGCACTGCCTGCACACACACACGTACTGTGTACACTGCCATAGGCCCAAATGCCACAGCAGCAATATGTGGAAAATGACGCAGCAGCAGGCCATGCAACATTTTGATGCAGCATGCATCAACATTGACTTAGCATGCATTGGAATGATGAGACCATCCTTGTGATGCACCCAACGGCCAAAGAATGTGCTTGCCGCCTACGCGGATCACACCTCACACCACTCTGTGCAACCAGACTCCCACAATACCAGGATCTGCCAGCATGCCAGCAGGGTGGCAGAGGGCCCCAAATTTCGTGAAGAGACAGCCTTCCTTATCAGTAATATGTGGCTGTGGGCAAGGGTGTTACTGCCACCTAGCAGCAGCAGACACTCCCCAAAGGTCAGGGACAAAGTCAGCATTGCTGCCAAACTGGAGAGGCAGTCAGGGTTGAAGTAGAGCACCCAACAGCTTAAACATAAATGGAATGACTTATCCCTTAGGGAGATAAACACCTTGCAGCACCTCCAAGAATATGGCACAGGAGGCTGACATCACCATGCAGGGTAGTCATCAGAGGCAGACAGATAAGCAGAGATGCACAGAGACACATGTACTGTATAGAGATAATTGCCACATGTGTTGTGTGACATGCACCAACCTGCATGTATACCTTCACTGTCCCTACAGATGTGCAGCCCAACCCAACCAGCCCTGCCCGAGGTGGGGAACACTCCAGGGATGCTGCAGAGACTATGGCAGAGGATGCACTGGGGCAGAGCCATCAGGTTAAGTGTCATGTTCACTGTAAGTACACGCTGCAGGTTCCTTTGCAGTGCAGGCCATGTAACATAGAAACATAGAATTTGACGGCAGATAAGGACCGCTTGGCCCACCAAGTCTGCCCATTTCCCTACCTACTGTATAAGCTGCAGATCCTAGTTAACCAGCAGCCTACTTCTTCCTACCCACACCCCACAGAATTGCCTTATGACAATCTCATGCATGCTTGAATTCCACCACTGATTTTGACTCCACAACCTCCTCCGGAAGGCCGTTCCATGCATCCACAACCCTCTCTGTGAAAAAATACTTCCTTAAATTACCTCTGAGCCACCCCCCCGGCCCCCATCTTCAAATTGTGCCCTCTTGTTCTTGCACACCTCTTTTTTTGAAAGATGCTACCCTCTTGGACTTTGTTGATTCCCTTGAGGTACTTGAAAGTTTCTATCAAGTCCCCCCTCTCCCTCCTTTCCTCGAGGCTATACATATTAAGCTCCTTAAGTCTCTCTTCATATGTCTTCCGGTGCAGACCCTGCACCATTTTAGTTGCCCTCCTCTGGACAGCTTCCATCCTGTCTATGTCTTTGCGGAGATTGGGTCTCCAGAACTGCACACAGTACTCCAGATGGGGTCTCACCAGCTGTCTGTACCAGCTTGTGTAGACTGCTGGTGGGGTACATAAGGGGTAGCCCACAGATGCAGTGATCTTACACCACCCACAGTGCCTGTACATCCAGACTTGGTGTACATGGTCCCTCTGCCCCATAAACAACAGCCGTGTTGGTCCACGTACTGTACACAAGTGCCATTGGGAGCCAACATACTGTGCTGTCCCATACTGCAGGTGGAAGACAGTGCATAGGAACAGGGTAGACAGGTGATACGGTACAGAAGATGTGGCACAGAGACGGTGTCCAGTGGTGGAGGGCCTGTAGGACAGCCCTTGGTGTCCTGTATGATCATGTCACATGGGCATTGGCCCAAGATCATGGCGGGGATATAGAGGACAGCAGCACTGCACGGACTCATTTGGATGCCTTGCAGTGGAATGGGTGCATGATAACGGATCTGAGGGTTGCTAAGGGTATAGTGATATGGGTGGGTCACTGGCTTCCGGGGAGGTGGCAGAGGTCTGGGGTCGTGGAGTGACAGCATATGGGACACAGGCATGAGTGGGGTACCACAGGCATGTGTCCTAGGCCCTGGCATGAGCTTATGTACACCAGCAACATTGTGGACAGCATTCTTGGCAGGGTGTCACCACACATGATGGTTGGCCCCATGTATGGGTGACGGGCAACATGGGATCAGGTGAAAGACAGAGTGCCATGCACACACCACACCACGTCGGTGTCCCAGGGTGTGATAGTGTACAGTAACTGGCAACTGAGCATGAAGATGCACGTAATATATATGACTTCCAGGGTCACAGTACCATATGGCTGAGGGATGATGCAGCTGTCAGGCTGGGGCAGTACACATTGGAGGTACAGTCTATGCTGGTTCACACAGTTGAGCCATCATAACCAAGCCCATCGTATGGCCAAGTGGCTGCTGGGAAGCATTGGAAGGGGTACATACAGCAACTGAGAGTGATACCACTGCCCCTATAGTGAACCCAGATAGAAAGCCAATCCTAGGGGTCCTGTTGCCAGTACCATACTGCACAACCCTCCTTCGTAACAGAGATCCATGTGATGGTGCATGGAAGGGCATCATGGTGGCTGCAGGGCCAACAGGGCGGGTCCCTCCAGGGACAACACCATGCCACCAAACAGGTATGCACCGCAGATCACACAAGAGAGGGGAGACAACTTAGGGACAGTGAGGTTGTGACAGATGGGATGAAGGTGACTGGAAAGAGATGGTGTTTTCCTATATACTGGGTGGAGGATGCGACGACATGAGTGCAAACTGACAGGAGGGACATGCACACCGGCTATGTGACGATATACCTGAACACAAGGGCAGTGGACACAGGCCCAATGCACCAGCCACTGTAAGGTGTGCCAACACAGGTCATGGTATCCAGCACAGGTGAGACAGATTGATGGATATGATGGCTGTCCCAGGGTGTTGGTGTCAAGGAGGGATGAGGGGGCCAGAGGGCGGCACCCTCATCCATAGGTATTGCATTAAAGTGGGGTATTATAGGCAGCCTTGTGGGGACCTAGGTTATGTACTGCTGTACAAGTCAAGTGCCCATGTATTGGCAACATTCCCTGTCAATATCCCCTCTGTGGCATATGATTGGGCCTCCCTGTATACATTGCCCCACCAGCCCACTCTCCACACCACTCCCTACCCCTGCAACTGCATGTATGTTTATGGCACACACTCCTACTATGGCAACATCCAGTACACTGCCCCCATCAGTGTCCAGGGCTCCCATGTGTCTGGCTGCAATTGGCAACCCCCGGGGACTGTCATCCCACCTGTTGGTGCCAGCAACCTGGCCCCACGCTATGTTCCATGCAAGGATATAGATGCATTGGAGAGGATTCAGAGAAGGGCAACCAAGATGGTGCAGGGAAAGTAATACAAGAAGAGGTGTAAGGACCTGGATCTGTACACACTAGACAAGGAGAGAAAGGGGGATACATGATTGAAACTTTTAAATATGTAAAGGGGCTCAATAAAGTGGGAGAAGAGAGTTTACTTAAGAGGAAGGAGGGGTCAGAACTAGAGGGCACAGCCCTAGACTGCAAGGAAAAAGATACAGCGGCAATGTGAGAGGGCGTGTCTTCACAGAGAGGGTGGTGGAGCCCTAAAACAGACTACCAGATGGAGTGGTGGGGGCTAAATTGGTGGAAGAATTCAAGAGGGCATGGGACAGGCATATGGGGCTGAGTATTGGGGGGAGGGTGGGGCTGGCAGGGAAGGGGAAGTGTAGGGGTAAAACGGGCAGACTAGATGGGCTGGCATAGTCCTTTTTCTGCCATCAAGCTTCTATGATTCTATGATATGATTCTATGATGTACTGCAAACCCATAGCTGTGCATGTATTGCACAGATGCATCCCCTGCTCCACCACTTGCAGCCCTCTGGGCAGAGTAGTATTATGATCCCCCCATTGCTGCACAGTAGGTGGTACCTGTCAGGATGCTGTTCATAGCCAATGATTGCCTGGCTGCATATGCACAGGTGGCAAGCCCCCACTCCCCGTGTCTTGAGATACATGCCATGGAGATCACTAGACAGTACTGGTCCCATGCACAACCTGCCTGCACACAAGGGGCCCACCATTTGCAGTGCCCCAATGGTGATAGTGCCCTCACCCTCTTGCATGCCACAGTTACCATCTACTGGGTGACACATACCCCACACACACTCTGTAGGGGACACTGTCTCCATCACCCCAGGTCATGACTGGCAGCGGCAACTGGTGTGGTGCCTGGGATGCAGCAAAGACCATCACACATTTGTTTGCTCCAACTGGGGCCTATGTTCCTAAACAGACACAGTGCTATGTCTATGGAACAGGTATATGTGCCAGTACAGTCCACATCATCATGTCACATCCCCAGATGACACTGCACCCTCCAGCTACTGCCAGACAGTGCCCCTTCCATGTCACACCACTCATCCCACACCCTTGGTCCCCCTGGTAGTTGGGTCACCATTCCCCAGCCAGTTCCCAGGCACTGCCCACCCCAGTGTTGATGGGCACCACTGCCCACCCCTCACCTTGTCCCATGACCCCCACCCCTATCCACCCCTCCTGTAGATGGCCCCTGCTCCCTGCCTGATGTGGGCTTCTACTGGGGCATCACCTTTCTAGGTATCTGAATTGCCATAGCACTGTCATGGTGTGATAGGCAGTGAGCGCTCCGTGTATTGATTGCCCATGTTCAACACTACCATACAGAGCTTCTGCAGTCTCTACTCCCCTGACAGTCATCCCAAGGTTGCACCTGGAGATGAGCATAGGCACTGTGTATGTGTTCTGCCTGCTTACTGTGTACAACCAGTGCTAGGTACAGATAGCTATGGGCAGCTGCAGGGCCTGTATGTATCCCTGTGGCATGTAAGGCCTGGCCCAGGGAGATAGACAGGTGATTCATTGTACCATGAGTCGCATAGCAGACCTGCATGTACTGGCCGGTCATACAGCCATCACTGATGATGTCCACCATATGTCATTGCAAGTGCTGGATGAAATGGTGACGCAGGGCAGCCATGATCAACGACATACCTACATGCCCTGGAACAGGCCATACAGTGCCAGAAATGGCAAGACACCAAGGCATATAAGGAGTGCTCACAGTGTAGGATGGAGAAGGTGCAGAAAGGGGTAGCAGGGACTACAGAGTGCCAACAGCCTGGCACACAACAGGACAGCAGTGTGGGGACAGAACCTGGTAGGCCTGGCACAGGGTCTGCTCAGGACCCTGAGGTTGTGGAGGCCGAGGTGCAGAAAGCAGCAATAGACATAGCTGACATGGTGCCCACAGTTGACGAAACTCCCGTGCCATAGGTGCCCCCAACCCAAAAGGTCTGTCAGACCTGTGGACTGTAGAAAGAGAGCCAGAGGAGGCTGCAGGGGATGTGGCTGAGGAGGATATGCTGCCTCAATGATGGGACAGGCTGTGCTCTTTTATGCGTATAGTGCGTACGCAACTGAAAACTGTGGTCCATGATCTCTCCTATCTGCAGGGCTCATTGCAGGCCACAGTGGACACTGTAGCCAATCTTGAGGAGTTGTATAGTCCCCTGGACATAGGTCCCACAGTGCTGTTGCCATGTAAATTTGCACATGGGTTGTACATATATGTATACAGTGTTCTGATGTTTGGGTTGTTGGTGCTGTTTACTTTGTTACTGTTACATAACGTGCACATAGTTTTGTTCTGTTTCTTTTGTTGCCACCGTTGATTGACAGTGTTTGTTGTGTTTGCTTCATGTACTACATTCATCTAAACATGTTCCTGGTTCATCTCTATATGGTGTCTATGTCATTATTCCATTTTAGTACTGTATGTGATAGGTAGACACCTCTACAGCCCACAAGGACATGTGTGCTACAATGATGTACCGTTGGCTGGTAGGGACACCATACCGGCGGGATGCACCACAGTGCTACGTAGGATGACACATGTACTGTATGTGCAGGCCTGGGGGGAGCCACATGCCAGTGCATTGCACTGTTCTGTGCAGTAACTGCATTGTGCCACTGCATGATACAATGCTACAGCATGTGTAACACCTGATAACTGCATGTGTGTGTGATCCCATACCCCAGTGATGGTATTCCATGGCCAGGTTCTGTAGCAGTGGCTGTCTCCAGGTCCATGAGTGTTGTGTGACACATCAAATGTTTGCAGTATATCCGCACTGGAGGTACATGTAGGAAGAAGGCACCATGGTCTGCTTCTGCACTGCATCATGACATCACATACATTGCCCCTCAGTAGGGCCTGGTGGAGTGCATAATACCACTGTCACAGTTGTGACCACAGTCGCCACCTCATGGCCACAGAATGATCATGTACATGTACACGTCAAGGACATGCCACTACACAGGGTGTGTGCCATGTGTTGCAGGGGTGTATTAGTACCACACAAGTGAGACACACATGTACTGGTTCTGACCTGTTTACTGGGACTGTGCACAGGTATGTCACACAACCTGGTTGCTGTTGACATGGTGACTGGCCTCTATTACCCTGTTCAGTTCACATATATCTCTAGGCCACTGTATCTCAAATGGTGAAGCCAGCCTACTGGGGAGGCTGCAGTCTGTTCGGAGCGGGAGGCTCAAGCAAGACTGTAAATGTACTATATTTAAATTTGAGTTTCAGACAGTTTTGTGAAGACAAGAGGCAAACAAAGGGAAAAATGGCAGGTGACTTTATTTTATGTACAAACTGGTGTCCAGAACAGGCACACAGAACCCAGGCTCATTTCCAGGTGCAACTGAGAGGAAGGTGCACGGAGTGAATACAATTCAGAATGCATAATAATGCAACCATACAGGAACAATGTGTAAATTATGACAGATAACAATTGACCCATGTGGCATATGTCACAGTGCACACTCCTATGCCTTGGCCGCTGCTGCAGCTTACTTATCTTGGTACAGTGTTGTGCTGTTTATCATCATAGACATGGGACTGCCACATCTTCATGCATCAGCAAAAACCAAACTAGAATTTACCTTGGCGCACTCAAATACAAATAAAAAGTCACTTCATTCTTATATAAATAGTAAAAAAAAGTGATTCAAGAAAAATTGGATCAATAACACATGATGGGAGATCTATTACAGATTATCAAAATATTGCTAATATATTTAATGATTACTTTTCCTCAGAATTTTTTAATAAAGATAATTAGCATCCAAGGTGTAAACTAACCCATACACACCCAATAATTAATGATTTGGAAGTAAGAAATGTTCTTTCTTTACTCAAAAAATCTACCAGTTCGAGACCTGACAACATTAATGCCAGGTTGTTGAAAGAAACTATTGACTCAGTCATTATTCCGTCAACCTTAATATTTAACAAATCTTTGAAAGAAGGTTGTGTACCAAATGACCGGCGTACTGCAATAGTGGTCCCAATTCTAAAAAAGGGGAATAAATCAATGGTTCAGAATTATAGGCCAATTAGTCTTACATCGTTAGTTGGCAAGGCCTTGGAAAGAATAGTTAAATCACATATTGATTCTGAAATACATTCACTTGGGATACAGGATCTACCACAACATGGTTTTAAAACAGGATCATCCTGCACAACAAACTTGATTTATTTTTATAATAACACTAGTAGGTTATTGAATAATCACATTCCATCAGATGTTATTCTTTTGGACTACAGCAAAGCCTTTGATAAAGTACCCTATTCATTGCTAACTGAAAAAATGTTTGGTTTCTCGGAATACATAACAAATTGGGTATCACAACGGTTATATGATAGATCACAGGCAGTTAGGGTAAATAATTCAATGTCTATACCTCGCAAGGTTGTTAGTGGTATCCCTCAGGGTTCGGTTTTGGGACCTGCCCTGTTCAACTTATTTATTAGCGACTTAAATATCACTTCTAGTAATTTCATAACCAAGTTTGTGGATGATACCAAACTAGGAGGAAGGGCGGATACAGCATTAAATAGGGGAAATTCTCCAGAAAGATCTCCAAACTATAGAAACATGGGCAAAAAGAAATTCTATGGATTTTAATACAGATAAGTGTGTGGTTCTGCACTTTGGAAAAAATAACCCAAAAAATGTTTATTTGTTAAATAACAAACAAATTAAATCCTCTGAATGTGAAAGAGATTTGGGGATCATGATAAATACCAAATTATCTGCCAACTCACATTGTAATAGAGTGGCAAATACAGCTAATGCTATGTTGAGGCAGATAAATAAAACTTTAGTTAACAAATCGGAACAGTGTTTGGTCACCTTGTATAGATCATATATCAGACCCTATCTTGACTATGGTTCTCCATATTGGAACCCATATCTCAAGAAGGATATTTATAAAGTGGAACAAGTTCAGAAGACAGACTAGGATGATACCTAGACTAAAAAAAGATTCTTATGATACTAGATTGACTAAAACAGGATTACATTCACTTGAAAGAAGAAGATTGAGAGGTGACCTTTTACTTTTATATAATATTTTAAAATGCCCGATTCAGATGAAACTATGTGGACTGTCATATGCCAATAAACACATTGTGGATAGATTACATAATAAACAACTAAGTATTGAACGGGTAAATACAAATATAAGAAACAACTTTTTCAGTGTTAGGGCACCTCAGATATGGAATTCGCTTCCCGAGTATTTAGTAAATTCAAAAACTTTTGAATCTTTTAAAAGCAAATTAGATACATGGTTAACAAATAAATGAAGGAAATTGACCCACTATTGTAGGGGACAATCTCAATGGGCTGTGATGGCCTTCTTTTGTCCAGTGTATCCAGTATATCCAATAACAGTAAGACATTAGCATGCAGTTACCAGGTGCCTTTGGCGGCAGTGTGTTGTACCACTTGCCCGTGTCAGCCATGTTTAGTGCCATGAGTCACAGTACTTCCAACCATTATCTGTATAAGTAATGTTCACTATGTATATCTCAGAACACCATATACATACCTTGCCATGCCTCTTTGGCTGTCAGAAATGCATATGGTACTACATGATGAACCTCTTTGCCTACCCACATATTATGTGTCTTTGCAGGCACGACATTATTTCCACATCTGTGTGGGCCAGGTACTCCTACATCTGCCTGCGGTCAACCCTTGCCATCTTAGTTCCTCCTGTTCAAGTGACTATGCCTGCTACATACATGGCAAACTCTGTAGCCTGAAGAGGTCCAGGTTATTGTCTCCCTCGATTGTGTGGCTACTGAGGTATGCTGCCACATGCTGTTCCTGGCTGCTCAGGGGCATCACTTGTCTTGGTCCACCTCCAGTTGCAGTGGTACAGCATTTGTTGTGGGCCATCTTCTCCTTTGACCTCTGCCTGATGTTACTGTACATTTTCAGCAGTCTCCTTATGCTGCACTTTACAGGGCCAACAGCATTGACCTAGTGGCCACTTCATCCCAGGCCTGGTTTCTATAGTCCTAAAGCTCCTTTATCCCCATCTCTGGCTAGCAACAGGTCAAGCTGTGCATCCACTTCCTCTATTAGGATGTCAGTTTCTGCTGCTGTAAAGTTTTTGTTGCACCCGTGTTTGCCTAGCATTGCTTCCATCATTTGTTCTGCCGTATTTCTTGACATAGCTTCCACCATTGTCACCCCATGCATCATATTTATGATGCAGTGGACATCTTGTATCATTATTGTGGACTTTGCTGCACTGAACGCTTTTCTTGCAAAATATGGCACACAGTATTTGATGCAAGATGGCAGTTTGATGTATCTTGCATTGGTCTAAGAGACCTATGAAAGTCTGGCCCATTGCGTCCAGTCCTGGAGGCCACACCTCAGAAAGGACATAGGGTTGAGGCAGTCCAGAGGAGGACAACTAAAATGGTGCAGGGGTTGCACCAAAAGTCCTATGGAGAGACTGAGGGATCTTAACATGTACACCTGGAAGAGAAAAGAGCAAGAGGGGATATGATAGAGACCTACAAGTACCTCACAGGGGTGAACAGAGTGCAGGAGGGGAGTCTCTTTCATAGGAGGAAGAGCACCAGGACCAGAGTGCATGCAATGAAGCTGGGGGGTTAAAGAGAAATATGAGGAAGTACTACTTCATTGAAAGAGTGGTAGATGCCTGGAATGGACTGCCAGTGGAAGTGATGGAAGGGAAAATAGAGGACTTCAAGCATGCGTGAAATAGACACATGAGAATATTAGTGAACAGGCATGGAGAGAGAGGGTTGCTGGATATCAATTAGGATCTGTGGAGGCAGGCTAGGCAGGGACCATCTGGGCAGACTGGATGGGCCAAGCAGTCCTTTTCTGCCAACAAATTCTATGTTTCAGTGTTTCAATGTCACATTTTGGCCACTTTCCCTGTGGTTCACTGGGGCACTTTAAGATACTTGGCCTTCTATTATTTTGTTAACCTGCCCTGTGGTCAACCCTTGCCATCCTAGTTCCTCCTGTTCAAGTGACTATGCCTGCTACATACATGGCAAACTCTGTAGCCTGAAGAGGTCCAGGTTTCTCCATTTCTCCTCCCATCCCCCATCCCAACAGCTGGGATTGCCGTGGCTGCAGCCATCCTCTGGCCAGGAGTATGGGCAAGCATCTGCCTTCACTGTTGATGCCTGTGTTGCTCTTTGGTCGGTAAGCAAGGGGTATGCAAATTCTGGGCAACCCTCTCCTTCCGACCCTCTTCAGGAACTCAGTGCCTCTCTTCTGTGAAGTGCTACACCCCAGCTGGCCCCTGTGTGGTATTTATAAGGGAAGGGGTCCTTTTTTTCTCCATAAAGCTCTTTTCCCTCTTGCCACCACCTTCGCCTGACACTGAGGCCCTTCTGCCAATGAACTCCTAGCCCTATCAGACCCTTCCCCCACTGTCTGACCAGTGGGACCCAGACAAAGTGGGGCCAGAAAGTACCAGTGGGCATCATACAGCTGGCTGAGGTACATGGATTTGTTTGCATTTTTCCTTCATCTACTGAACTCCTTCCCACCCCCCACTGATGCTGGGCAGTGCCCCATCAGGCCTCATATGCACGCAGTGCACCTGTGAGGAGGAGGAGGAGGAGGAGGCAAATTCTCTGGCCCTAACACAGAGGTTGTTGTGGAGGCAGAACCCAGATTCATCCCTCCTTGACTGGGACTGCTGCCACGTGGCAACACTACCCCTGCCCCCTCAGCCGCCTGACCCAGTTCCCAGGTTTGCTCCAAAATCCAATTCACTGGTGTGGGACCACAGTGTGCTGCTAGGTGAGATTTTGAGTAGCCCCTGGGCAGTAAACCTTCTAATAGTGACCCCAATTTTCAAGTCTGGAGACAAAACTGAAATGACAAACTGTAGACCCAAATCAGGGTTGCCAAATGCCAACATTATCCAAGATTTTGGAAAAGGATGTTTGTTATCAGTTGTCGGGTTTTTGGAAACAAATAAATTGCTAGCCACAAAACAGTACAGGTTTAGAAATGTTTATAGTACCGCGTCGGCCTTGTTCAGGTTGATGGAATATTATATGCCCAGAATAATACTGACATGAGTATGCTGACTGGGACCATAGTACTGGTCCACCTGATCAAGGCCTCTGATTTGGCGGATCACACTATACTGATAAAAAAAGTTAAAAAAATGTGGAGTTAGTGACTATACTAGCAAATGGTTCCAAGATTACTTGGAAAATAGGGTACAAATAAAAATCATCAATAGTAAATCTAATCCTCAAAAAATTAGTTTGGGTGTACCTCAGGGCTCCATCCTGGGTTCTGCTCCTGTTTTCCCTTTGCATTAATGATCTTCCTAGAGCGTGTAAAGACAGATCTATAGCACTGTACATGGATGATACAGTGTTGTACTGTTCTGGAAAAAACAGGGGCAGACCTAGGGGAGTGCCTTCAGAATGCCTACAGCAAACTACAAAATTGATTTTGTAATAACAGATTATTATCAAATGAGAAGAACCCAAAGGTGATGAGTGTTTGAACTAGCCAGAGATTAAATGAGTATGGGAAAAATGTTACAATGAGGGGACTCGATGGGATACCACTGAGTGTTGTAAAAACCTTTAATCATTTAGGCGTAGTCCTTGATCAAACACTGGCTATGCAAGAAAATGTTCTTAACATAACTAAAAAAGTGAACAGTAAGCTGGGTTTTCTTTACAGAAATCAGAATAACCAGACAACTGAGGCTATAACTACAATAGCAAAAAAGAGTATTGTTCCATGCATTGGAGCAAAGTTCAATTTTGTTAAATCAAGTTTCTGAAAGTACAATGTCACACTATGTAGTTACCTTTACTATCTCTAAATATACCCATCATTGGGATTTATATTTTCATACACAAGTCCAAGTGCCACGAGAAAGAATTTTTCAAAAGGTAGTGAGTTTTGTCCAAAAAGTGTTTGCAACAATTATACTGGAATGTTTCCAAAAAATGTTGATTCCAAATACCAAGAGTACATCCTTGCGGAATGGTTTACTATGGCAGTTCAGGGAAAAATTTGCACAAACTAAAATAGCAGTTTGTTGTAGCCGCTTTCAGTCGTTTGCTCTCTGCGGCGTTTACTCTGTGCCATACCTCTCAACCTTTTTTCCCCCAAATGTGGAACATTGCCTGTCAAAATTGGAACAAATGGGCAAAATGTGGAACACTTAATCAAATCTTTACCTAAGAAGCTCAAAACACTATTAACATGTTGCATTTATGTTCAGAAAGTCTGTTATTAATTGAATAATATATTTTTTGCATCTTTTGCTATGGATTTTTGCTATGAAATGTTGACTTTGAATGTGGAACAAGTCCTCACAATGTAGAACAGGGAGCTTTTGTGAAGTAAAATGAGGAACGTTCCTCGTAATGTGGTACAGTTGAGAGGTATGCTCTGTGCAGTCTCTTTTGTTTTTGGTACATTTCACTTCGTAACTTGGCACTTCAACTTTGCAACTTTAAATATCACTCAGTGTCTTACTGTAAGAAGAAACACCAAGGAAAGAGTTTTTTGAATGGACATAAAAAAATCAGATAAGTGCTGATATTGCAATACGTTTGAAACCAATCAAATTACAACTGGGCAACCACCACAAACATTAGATGCTGAAAACAATTTTTTTATCACATGGCATCAGATGCATAGCGACGTTTTTTGCAAAACTGCAAGACTGAAACATTACTGAGGCCGACCTTATAAGCTTTCTAGCAGAGGAGACTTCAGAGTAGCTAGTCAGCTCACTCAGTGCGTGGGGTTGTTAATGTGGCCAAGACAGAATGAAACTTTACCGCATGGCATTAGATGCATAGCGACATGATATGTCTATTAATTGTAAGTCTGCAACACTACCGAGTCCGATCTTACAAGCTTTTTAGAAGAGGGAACTTTAAGGTAGTTAGCCAGTTTACTTAGTGCCATTTCTTTTTGTTGCTAGCAGAAGGTGAATTTTGCCTTTGTTGTAGGGAAATTAAGAACTACTATATATACTATGTTATAAAGCCGTCTCTCTCATAAGACACCATGATTCAATACTACATAAAAGAATAATGCTTTTTCCTGCACACATTTCTGCACTTTAATCTTTTTTTTTTGTTTCTGATTTTGAATACAAAAGGACCTATTTTGCAGAAGGTGGTTACAAAAAGAAAAAAGGTTGATATGATATTAATTTTGACATCAAAAAATCTTGGACGATTATCTTTTTTTTTATAAAAGCTGTGTGCTATTGTGGAAAGCATTTCTTGCATTTTTATGGATTAAATCAGATACCTAAATACTTTAATGGTGGAAATCTTTTCTTCTTGGTGGATGCACAACTGTTGGGAATTTAGAGAACCACTACATACATGAAGTATCCCATAGAAAACATGTTTTTGAAATGGATTTAACTTAATTGGTCTGAATATATAGTCGTGGTGCTGGTGTTTGAACAGGTGTGTAGTGTGTGTTGGTAACCTGATGTTTTTTTTCAAATTACGTTTTCTGCCTTAAACACCTAGTGTGCACAGACAAGATAAAGGAAGCTGGAAAAACTCTGTTTTTTTACATAATGATTACTTGTTATGATTTTATTGTTGTGCTTATTGTCTATGGGTCACATATTCAGAATAGATGTACGGCACAACTCCAGAGGTGCGTGGCCCATCAAGGGAATGGCAATATTCAAAGGCCCCCGATGCACCATGCAAACCCGACTGCATGGCTGCGCACAATATTGTGATTCACTAATGCAAATGAGGGGTCCCTCATGTATATGCTATGCATCACAATACTGAATGCCCCACCCCGGGCGAAGACACAGCTGGCTGCGCTGGCACAAAGATAGGTTCCTAAAACCCTACTTTAACTATGCATAGGGCAGGGTGATGCCCCAAACATAATACAGGGCCAAGCACACAGTCCCCCCCAGCCCAAAATACAGTGTAATGAATACTGTTGCCCCTTCCCGAGCCCTGAACACATAGATAAAAATTATGTATCCCCTTCCTGAGCCCCCCACACATTCAGTAGCATGATACCCCATACCCCATACATATATAAAAATATGCTGCTCCCCCACCCCAAGCCATGAACATATATACTATGCACCCCTTCCCATGCCTGAGACACATTTAATACACAGATGTGCCCCTCCCCATGCCCCAACCACAATGTAATGATTGAAGAACCCCCCCCACGAGCCACACACAGATATAAATGATAATTCCCCTCTCTAAGCCCCAAACACATAGATATTAATGATGATTCCTCCTTGAGCCCCAAACACAGAGATAAAAATTATGGTCCCCTCCCCAAGCCCCGAACACATAAATATAAATGATGTTCCCCTCCCCAAGCCCTGAACACAGACATAAAAATTATGTTCCCCTTCCTGAGCCCCAAACACATTTAGTAGCATGATGTCCCCCCTCCCCATGCCCCATACACATAGCAAATATGTTGCTCCCCCTCCTTGTGCCCTGAACACATTTATTACAATATGTCCCCCCTCCCTGTGTCCCATACACAAATGAAAATATGCTGCTCCCCCACTCCATGCCCTGCACACATGCAGTACAGTGATGTCCCCTTCCCGTGCCCCATACACATATAACAATATGTTGCATCCCCTCCCCATGCCCTGAACATATTTATTACAATGATGTCCCCCCCTCCCAATGCTCCATACCCATGTGAAAATTTATTTTATTTTTATTTTATTTAAACAGTAGTTTGGAAAACCTTTGAGCCATAGGCTCATTTACAAAGGTACCTTGTCACAGTAAGACAAACCAAAATACACAGTATAGCAGTACAACACATAATTATAACAGTAAATTAAGACATAGATACAAACAAGCTGGTACAGGTAGGATGGATGCAAACAATACCAGAGTTATGTCATCCTTAGCAGCTTCGTAATAAGCTTTGTCATAAGTATTGAGTACGGCTTTGACTAGTGGCAGTTACAGCATCGGGTGTTAATAAGGTGGTTACGTAAGGAAGTTTTGAAGCACGATATAGTTGGAGCTTCGGAGATGGAGGGGGCAGTGTGTTGAACCAGAGGGGCCCTAAAGCTGAAGGCTCTTGGCCGTGAGAGGTCCTAGCTCTAGGGATAACAAGAGAGGTTTTCCCAGAGGTCCGAGTATGAACTAGTGGGACAGAGCGGAGATGGTGGTGGTCAATCCTGGTGGGGAAAGCCCAAGGAGGGTCTTTTGTGAAGGGTACAGGTAAGATATTTGAGGCACTGCCGAGATCAAGTACCAGCTTTAGCATACAGTAGACAGGTGTGTGTCATCCTAGGTGCTCCAGTAATTAACCTGCAGGCCTTATTCAGAGTAGTACGAATTTTATGGAGTGCGGTCTGATCAGCAGCACCATACACGGCAGTCCATAGTCCACTAGGGACAGGATAGAGGAGGTGATCATGAGGAAGAGCCTCCGGGGAGGCAGTGTTTATACCATGTAAGATGCCCAATCGGATATTAGTGGCAGTGGCTAGGGCAGCGATGTGTCCATGGAAGGAGAGGAGGGTCAAAATGGATTCCTAGGTATTTATAGGAGCAAACTTGTTCGAGTGGGAATGAGGACCCAGAGTGAATGAGGAGTTTGAAGTTGCGGATTTGTTTTGGGGATGAGTGAAGAACATGGTTTTGTTTTTAAGATTTATCACCAATCTATGTTCCTTGAACCAGCCCTCGGCTTCAGTGAAGGACTTCTGCAGCGAGTCCTGGAGGGAAGTAGGGTTACGATTTGAGGCAAAGATGACTGCATCATCAGCGTACAATAGAATGTTCCCCAAGCAAGAGCGTGGAAGAGTGTTAAGGTAAAGGGAGAATAGTAAGGGGCCCAGAATGGAGCCCTGGGGAACCCCAGAAAAGATGGGACAGATGTCTGAGTAGGTCCATTAATTTTTACACGCTGTGAGCGGTCAGACAGATAACTGGTGCACCAGGAGATAGCCCAGCAGCAAAACCAGAGACTAAGGGCATCAAGAAGGAGGGGTAGGAGACAGTGTCAAAGCTTTCGAGAGGTCAATGAAGACAGCACCAGCCAGAGAACCAGTGTCTAAGGAGGAGTGGAGAAAGTTGGAGAACTCTAGGAGGGCTGTGTTGGTACTGTGGCCCACTCGGAAGCCATGCTGCTCAGGACAAAGGACATTGTAGGTGGAGAGGTAGTCAGAGATTTGAGAGGCCACCACTTTTTCCAAGGCCTTGGAGAGAGGAGAGAGAGAGAATGGAGATCGGTCGATAGTTTCCAGCCACAGTCCTATCACCACCTTTAAAGATAGGGGTGACAGTGGTGACTTTCCAGGCAGTTGGAACCTTCCCCAGGCAAAGAGAGTGGTTGATGAGGCATGTGATCGGGGTAAGGACTGTGTCTAAGACCAGCCGTGAGATACGGATCAGGGTGTCACTGCCTGTACTATTACTCTTGAGGGCAGTGACAAGGTGCAGCCTAAGTTCTTGGGCAGAAACACGGTGGAGGAGAAAATAAGGAGAAAGATTACGGCAGGTGCTGGGGAGGAGGGTCAAAAGATTTGTAGGGAGGATAGGGCTAAGGTCAGTGAATGAGGTGTTGAGGTGGTTGGCTATGAGGGCTGGGTCTGAGAAGATCACACCATTAATGTTGATCTGGGTGGGTGGGGAGTGTGCACTCCCATTTAACTGTTTAATGTTATCCCAGAAGGTTCTGGGATTCCCCATGAGGCAGTGAGTGAGGACCGATGAGTGCTCAGACTTGGCCTTTCTGATGGCTCGAGTGCACTTGTTTGATGACGGCATATAACCGCCTGTCATTGGGCGGCCAGTCTCAATGGTACGGTGCCATAGGTTGTCCCTATGTTTGATCTGGTGGATCAAAGCTGGGTAACCTAGGGCATTCTTCCTTTTAGAACGGCGGGTCAACATCTGGGCAAAGATATCACAGGCATTATTAAAAGTTTGGGTAAAGAAGGAGAGAGCTGTGTCGATGTCAGGAGTTGCCTGTATAGGAGACCAGTCAATTTGGGACAGAAGTTCCTTAAGTTTTATCAGTCCACCAGGTATTAGACGCCGCCGGCATGTGGACTGTGCTATGGGTTTGGGGACTGAGGTTGACTAGTGGAATAGAATGGGGGAGTGATCGCTGAGAGAGTCTGGGAGGACTTGTACATTGGGGATCCGATTAGGGCAGTTGGTGAGTACCACATCAAGCAGGGTACTGGAGCATCTCTTGGGGTTAGTCCTGGTAGGGTGGGTAACTAGTTGCGTTAGGTCTATTGCAGAAAAGGAGTCTCGGGTAGAGGAGGAGGAGGGGCTGAGCCAGTTGACATTTAAGTCACCAACCAGAATTTGATCAACGGAAGGAGGTAGAGAGTAGGTATTCTGTAAGAGAGGCAATGGCCTGCGTTTGGTCCCTGGGGGGCACGTATGCAGTAGTCAGATAAAGGGGTCCCTTTAAAGGGTCAGGGGTTAGTTTCAGCGTAAGCGCCTGGGCCCTGGAGTCAAGGATGGGAGTGGGCAGGGCTAGTACGGGGAGAGATTCCTTGACATAAATAGCGCAGCCACCGCCCCGTCTCCCAACACGGTCGGACCGGAAAAGGGTGAAACCAGGAAGGGAGACTAGGGAGTCAGGGGAGGATTGACAGCCAAGTCTCAACCAGGGTGATGACATCAGGGTTAATTGATGTGACCAGGCATTGTAGTGAGTCAAACTTTTTTAGGAGGCTACAGATATTCATGGAGACCATGCATAGGCCTGTGGTGCGAGTTGGGGAGCTCCTGGGAACCGGGCCAGGGTTTGGATGAATGTTCCCTGACAGGAGTAGTAGCATGACTAACACCTCATCTGGGAGATGGTGAGAGGTTTTGCTACGATTGACATGAGAGGAGGGAGGGAGGCTAAGGGAGCAGGGGGTGGGCAGGGAGGTACAGGAGGGGGAAAGCAAGAATAAGAAGACACCCAGATGTGCCTGAGGTGAAGAGAAAGCTAGGGGGAGGGCAGAGGAGATGGGGACACACAGAGGTCCCAAGGGGCAGGAGAGGAGGTTCAGGAGCAAGGGGAGGGAGGGGTGCCAGGGCACAGTGTGGACTAGCAGATGGGTAAGTGGGTAAGTGCACTGTTAGTGGGGATAGGCATGGCAGAGCGTGAGGCAGGGCCAATACATTGTGGTGAGCAAGATCCCAGGAAGTAGTGCTGTACAGGTAGGAGTAGAAGTAGTGAGGGCATAGGTCCCTCTAGTGGCCAGCAGGTATAACGTGCAAATGGGAAAGTGGGGAGATAGGTTCTGGCAACAGGACGTGATATCACGGATGTGATATCACGGGTGGATCCTTAAATTGACAGCCGCCCCTGGGTGGGAAGGTGGCTGGGGCGGGCGGGGCAGACGGCGCGATGCGCTGTCAGGCTAGCACCCCTCTGCAGGTGTCCAGACGAAGAGAAGAGGCTCTCTCTTTACCTCGAAAGTTATCAGGCTGGAGATTTGGCTTCCTCAGCTACTCAGGTGAGCTGCTTGTTGCTTCAGTTGCTTGATTGTCCCGAGTGCCCAGTTTGGGGGGCTGCCTATGTTGTGGAGAAAACAAAGCCTCTCATTACTATGCAGCGGGAGAATATGTTGTGACTTACACAAAGGAGCTCCACTCTAAGCAAACAGGGCTATTCCAAAATGAGGTCACACTAGGACCCAGCTAACCTAATGCCTTCAGTAACAAGCACAATTAGCTCAATACCACCATATTAAACAAGTCTGATCTATATTAGCTGCTTGGTATATCTGGCTTTAAGATGAAATCAGCAAGGCAACTCTAGAAGAGCCAGTGAGTCCCTAGCTTTACACTTCAGCAATTAGTAGCACAAAGAGAATCAAATCACAAGCCCACCCAGTGGTGAACAGGAACAAAGTTCATAAAATATAAGTGTTCATCAGGTAGCACCCCTCTGCAGGCGTCCAGACGAAGAGAAGAGGCTCTCTTTACCTCGAAAGTTATCGGGCTGGAGATTTGGCTTCCTCAGCTACTCAGGTGAGCTGCTTGTTGCTTCAGTTGCTTGATTGTCCCGAGTGCCTAGCTTGGGGGGCTGCCTATGTTGTGGAGAATACAAAGCCTCTCATTACTATGCAGCGGGAGAATATGTTGTGACTTACACAAAGGAGCTCCACTCTAAGCAAACAGGGCTATTCCAAAATGAGGTCACACTAGGACCCAGCTAACCTAATGCCTTCAGTAACAAGCACAATTAGCTCAATACCACCATATTAAACAAGTCTGATCTATATTAGCTGCTTGGTATATCTGGCTTTAAGATGAAATCAGCAATTAGCTCCAAATACCACCATATTAAACAAGTCTGATCTATATTAGCTGCTTGGTATATCTGGCTTTAAGATGAAATCAGCAAGGCAACTCTAGAAAAGCCAGTGAGTCCCTAGCTTTACACTTCAGCATTAGTAGCACAAAGAGAATCAAATAACAAGCCCACCCAGTGGTGAACAGGAACAAAGTTCATAAAATATAAGTGTTCATCAGGTAGCACCCCTCTGCAGAAATCCAGACGAAGAGAAGAGGCTATCTTTACCT
This sequence comes from Neoceratodus forsteri, assembly GCA_016271365.2. Classification (NCBI taxonomy): domain Eukaryota; kingdom Metazoa; phylum Chordata; order Ceratodontiformes; family Ceratodontidae; genus Neoceratodus; species Neoceratodus forsteri. The sequence goes on along the minus strand of CM028129.1, from coordinate 559,599,796 downwards.
CGAAAGTTATCAGGCTGGAGATTTGGCTTCCTCAGCTACTCAGGTGAGCTGCTTGTTGCTTCAGTTGCTTGATTGTCCCGAGTGCCTAGCTTGGGGGAGCTGCCTCGAAAGTTATCAGGCTGGAGATTTGGCTTCCTCAGCTACTCAGGTGAGCTGCTTGTTGCTTCAGTTGCTTGATTGTCCAGTGCCTAGCGGGGGGCTGCCTCGAAGTTATCAGGCTGGAGATTTGGCTTCCTCAGCTACTCAGGTGAGCTGCTTGTTGCTTCAGTTGCTTGATTGTCCCAGCGCCTAGCTTGGGGGGGGAGAGCTGCCTCGAAAGTTATCAGGCTGGAGATTTGGCTTCCTCAGCTACTCAGGTGAGCTGCTTGTTGCTTCAGTTGCTTGATTGTCCCGAGTGCCGGGATATGCTGCTCCTCCACCCTGTGCCCCACACACATGCAGTACAGTGTTGTCCCCCTTCCCCACCCCATACACATATAACAATTTATTGTGTCCCCTCCCCATGCCCTGAACACATTTATTACAATGATGTCTCCCCTCCACATGCCCCACACACATATCAAAATATGCTGCTCCCCACCCTGTACCCCACACACATGCAGTACAATGTTGTTCCCTGCCTGTGCCCCATATACATATAATATGTTGCATCCCCTCCCCATGCCCTGAACACATTTATTACAATGATGTCCCCCTCCACATGCCCCATACACATATCAAAATATGCTGCTCCCCACCCTGTACCCCACACACATGCGGTACAATGTTGTCCCCTGCCTGTGCCAATACACATATAACAATATGTTGCATCCCCTCCCTGTGCCCCAAACACAGTGAAGTGCATGATGTCCCCCCTCCCCATGCACTGACCACAATGCAATGACTGAAGAACCCCCCCACGAGACCCAAACATATAGAAAAGATTGCAGATCCCCCAGCCCTGAATACCTTCAAGGAATAGGGGTCCCCCTCTCCCAAGACCAATCCCTAGATCTGTACACCCATCACGCCACCGCACAGTAAAGGTCCCCCAACCAACCCACCCTAGTACGCAATGAGCCACCACCCCGCTCCCCCCATCCCAGCCCATGCTGGTGACTGGAACAACCCTCCTCTCCCATCAACGTCCAGCCACCAACTGATCAGTAATGAACACATACATTAAACAGTACATTCTCATTGGGTGTCTAAACCAATGAGCGTGTACTATGCAATGTATGCACCCATTACCGATCGGTCAGCAGCTGGCTGTGGATAGGAGAGAAAGAGGGCTGTGCCAGTCATTAGCATAGGTTGGGATGTGGGGGAGCGGGGTGGTGGCTCATTGCCTACCAGGGTGGGGTGGTGGGGGGACATTTGCCATATGAGGGCATGGACGGGTGTACAGATCTAGGGGTCGGGTCCCGGGAGGGGGGACCTCATTGTACTGCATGTGTGTGGCGCACGGGGTGGGGGAGCAGCATATTTTCATATGTGTATGGGGCATGGAGGGGACATCATTGTAATAAATGTGTTTGGGGCATGCAAAGGGATGCAACATATTGTCATACATGTACAGGGCACAGGGAGGGGGATGACATTGTACTACATGTGTGCAGGGCACAGGGTGGGGGAGCAGCATATTTTCATATGTGTGTGGAGCACAGGGAGGAGGGACATCATTGTAATAAATTAGTTTAGGGCACGGGGAGGGGGAGCAGCATATTTGCCATGTGTATGGGGCACAGGGAGGGGGGACATCATGCTACTAAATGTATTTGGGGCTCAGGGAGGGGAACATCAATTTTATCTCTATATTCGGGGCTTGGGGAGGGGAACATCATTTGTATCTCTGTGTTCGGGGCTTGGGGAGGGGAATCATCATTTATATCTGCCCAGCACAGCAATGCAAATGAGCCCATAATGGGCATGCATGAGAGGCGGTACTAAAAATACCACCAACAGCTTAATCTGGTTCAAGGTCAGTTGGCATTCATCTGTATCCCCGTCCCCCCGGTCGTGCCAAAAATAGGCAGAATTTGTCTAGTGCACTCACCCAGTCAACAAAAATGAAATAAATAAAATAAAAATAAAATAAAAACCCAATGAGCTGATTTGCATGTTTGGGCTGAATATCGCCCATGGGGGACATGGCACATCCAGGTATGTGCCACGCATTCTCCCATGGGCGGCCTTTAGCCCCGCACTCTGAATGCAGCACGCTGTCCATGGTGGCTGCTTGCTGTGACCACGCATCCAGGGTCCAATATTCAAACAGTACAAAAGGTTTGCAAGCTCAACCCCTGTATTTACAATACAACTTGGTACAATTAGTGGGGTGGCTCCTGGTGTGACCAAGCTGAGACATATATTTAAAGTACCAGGGCAATCCCCCTTCCTCCCCATTTTGCTGCATCAAAGCCTGCAGTTTGTTAAAAATAACTCCAATGTTCTTACTTTTCATACATCTCGGAGGGGTTCTCAGTTCTCATTATCCAGCTGAACCATGATTAAGTCTGACCACTTCAGCAAATCATGGTTCAGCTGGATAATGAGAACCAAGAACCCCTAAGAAATAGTATGAAAAGTAAGAACATTGAGTTATTTTTTTTAAAATTGCAGGCTTTAATGCAACAAAATGGAGTGAGGATGCCCTGGTACTTTAACTATATGTCCAATATTGAAACAGATTCGTGGTCTGTTTGGATCACGCATTCTGTTTGAATATCGGCATGAAACCATCCTGACCAATTTTTTTGTGTGGCGCATCATTTTGCATGCATATCTGGCTGGCTCTAAATATTGGGCCCTATTTCTGTATGCTTTGTGATTTCCCTCATGTTGTACCCTTTCCCCTAGGCATGGCTGAAAACAGATCCTTTTGAGCCAGTCCACTTTCCTGGTAAAATGGAAATAAATAAGTAAAAATAATCCCATACCTACTGAGCAGAAACTAAAATATCTAAACTCATCCAGAAAACACATCCCCTTCTTGGCAACCGGAGGCAGATGTCATCTCGAGGAGGCTGCATCTTCTTTGTCGGCTTTAGTACTGTGTCCTAATTAAAAATCTCCTTGAACTTTACAAAATTATATTGCAGTGTAATTTGACAGATTTAGCACTCCAAGGCATGAAATGCAGCAATGGTTATACCCCCAAATGACCCCAAATATAATTTACCCTTTGTTATTTAATTTTATTATTTGAGATGTATTTGTTTTATGATTTTTGCTTCTACTGCTGTTCATTGTAGTGGTGCCTTGAGCCTCTGGGGAAAGGAATTAGGAAGAAATAAAACCTATTATTACTAATACTACTGTACTCTAACTGCAACAAGTGTGAAGACTGTCCCACTTACAGTGGCAAAATTATTGCACAAAATGGGTTTGGTGGAATTCAGTAGGCTTCACCCCCCAAGGTGGAGACCATGTGGGTCACATCCCAAATATCATACCTCATTGGTCTTATATAGTGTATGGTCGATTGTGGTTGTATAGGGAAAATCATACACTGTAAAAAGTGATTCTGCTTCAGTAGTGACATAGCTACTAATGCAGAATGACTTTTCATTCTGCGTTAGTAGCTACGTCATAATGCAACTGGTCCCATCAATGCTGATCATAAGACGGGGCCGGTTGAAGTATTGTGTGCACGAGTTGGATGGTGATTTTAACAGCGGAGAAATGAGGGTTGCAGGCAACAAAGGCTGGCTCTCAAAAAAGTAAGCAAATGTGTTTTTGGGACCATACACTATAAATAATAGTGTATGGCATCCCGAACACAACTCGGCTAGTCTTCCCCCTCATGTTTTTGATGACGGCAGAGTGACCTCTCAAGCTTCGCCCTCGAGGTTATCAGCCGTCATCAAATGCATTCAGGGGAAGAATAGCCTTGTTGAGTATGGGACGCCATACACTATCATATATTTTTTTAATTTTAGTTATTTACAGTTTATCTACCCAGGATAGCCCAGCTAAGATATAATATCTCTTTTTCCAGTGGGTTCCTACTTCTATCCATTTCTGCAGCTCAGTAGACTAGACTGGAGCAAGTGATAGATTAAAGAGGACAGGAAATGACTTCTCAGTGGCAGCTGTTTATAAAGTTCCTACTTTCAGAAATTATATTCATGCCCCAAAACCGCCCATACGTAACTGTACTTGAATAAAACATGATGTGAAAAAAACTCTGTTCGCACTTTTTTGTTTTTATGGGCTGCATTCGGTTACATTTATCTTCATGGAACCAGTATTTTGGAGTTTTGACTATGGCACAGTTTGTGTGTAACCCCCCTGAAAATGGGGGTTCCCAAAAGACTTCCAGGAGCTTGCTTGAATGCTCCAAGCCTGAATGGTGTTTGGCATTTAAGCCATTTATCAGTGAGTGTTTTTAGAACCTCTGGTACTGTCTCTTTAAGAGCTGTCTGCTTGCAGACATAATTACTTTGTATGGGGGACTGTGTGTTTCTTTGATTGAGTACCACTCAAGCTGCTGCTAATTCACTCTATTTTGCAGTCACTAGGAGTGCAAAGGGAACCTATCTGAAAGATGTAACTGTTTGCCAGAAATCATTTACAGTAATAATGAAATTACAGTTTGTCTAACCTGCTTTCTTTTGCAGTCAGAACTGTGTCTGCTAGTTCCCATTCTAGTTTGAACTGCTGAACTGGACCAATCAGTGTGGGGTAATAGCTCCAAAATGGTGCCTTGGACGAATCAGAACTTGGACTCATAATCTGAGCCAGCCACAAGAGGATTGTATGAGCAGTGACTCTGGGAGATGTAGTTTAGACTTCAGCACCTTTTTGGACCAACAGCAGCAGTCTATTGTGAGTGACAGCCAATCCAGTCAAGAACTGGGAGGAACTCAAAGGAAGTGCCCGGTTTTGTCGGTTGGAGTTTCAGTTGAGCTTTGGCAGTGAAGAAGGAAGGAGCCCTGTGCTTTTTCAGTGTGCAGTTTTAGTCAAAAAAACGTGTGTAAGGCCCAGAGTTCGGTCTGCAGCTTGTGTAACAGCTTGTTAGACTGAATCCGTCCTCTGAAAAGAATCAAAGGATCTCTGAAGAGTAGAAACCAGGCTCACCCTGTAGAAGACTGGAAGAATTGCTGAAAATTGCACTCGGTCTGTCAGGAACTGAATCTGCTGTGTGTTCTCCGGTATTGTGCAGTAATTGCGATCGGGATACAGATGCAGCCTGCCTGGTATAGTGCTTTCTTTTATATGGATGTGTGAAGAGGTTTGTGTACCTCAAGTGAGCCCTGCTGACATTGAAGGACCCTATCTTATTTGGAGGTTGAGTACTAATTCAGGGTTGCTCCCTGTTGAATTGCCACATTAAATCCAAATGGAATTACTGTACTGCTGACTGTTTAATTCCTTTTCTCTGTGTGAAAGGGCCCTACCAGCTGCCGCAGTTTGGACTAGCCACTAGGGCTTGGGTACCCAGGGACAGTAACTGATAGGGATAGGCCTGTGCACAGAGCCATAAATAGATTATTAGAGTGATAAGCTAATTAACCTGATTTCCCCTGTCTTTGTTATATCCCCTAAATAAATCAGAGCTGCTTGTTTCAGCAAAGTTATACTGCCTGAGGTATTTGTCTATGTTAAAGTACTGTACTGTGATTGTTGCACTGTATTTCATTTCACAGGAGGTCCCAGTGCGGAACCAGACCTGGGGTAAGTGTATACTGTGAAGGTAATTCTGATATATTGTGTGGGCCACTAGTGGGAAGAAAGGGGGTTGCAGTGTCCCAGAGGGCTGTGACCAAGTTAGTTTAACTATTGCAAACCCTGACCTCTGGGTGGAGGCACCGCCATTGGATCCAGGCCCCTCAACCTGTTGGTGGCAAATCAGGCAGGGTAGTAGCCCCTGGGATAGCGCCCATCTAGGGGTAACATCTTGAGGCTCACCGCTGGGATTGTGTGTCCTCTAGTGGCCATATTTACGAACCACTGTTAAGAAAAAATGGGTACCCGACAGAAGTGGCTGTGCACCGGCTGGTGGAGTGGTGTACTGGGAGGAGATCGCACCCCAAAATGCTATGCTTATCCTGGACATCCCCTGGGTATCACTACGGACACTGTGCAGGAGTACTTTCAAGGTGGAAGGTTTACAAAACCCTGTGGTGGTGGGTCGGCATGCTAATCTGCTCACCCACTTTCCTGGCCCTAGTAGAGTTTAAGGATCCATAGATAGCTCCAAAGTGCCACAGACCATTACCCCAGAGGGAGCCCTCACTGCTTGGAGAGTGATAACTAAGGACAGTAAAGACCCGGGGAATCAGCCCCACCACTATCTGAAACTTTTGAGGAGAAATTTGCTGAATGGTTGCTGGGAGGGAAAACTGTGGAGGACTTGAAGAAACTATTCTTGCCACCTGGGGTGTTCCTCCCCAACACCCTCTCCTGCTCCAGTGCCCGTAATGGTGGCTGAACCAATGCAGACTCCTATTTCTGCACCTGCCATTAGTCACGACTCTTACCGAGGTTGAGGATCTTCTCTGGCACCTCCCACCCCCAAGGGAGGATGACTGGGAGACCTGGATAGACTATGTTGCCCCAAGTGCTAGAATGGCAATTCTCGGAAGGTGAAAAGCGAAAGAGGTTAGGTGAGAGCCTCAGAGGTCCTGCCCTGGCTACCATCCGCTAAGCGAGGCCAGTAACCCTAAGCGACTGCACAGGCCTATCTTGAGGCCTTGGAGAATGTGTATGGGAGCCCAGATTCTGATGAGGACCTATGGTGGAGAGTAAGAGATGCACAACAGTACCAAAGGAGTTGTTGTCTGTGTATGTATCTCGGCTGGAAAATTGTTGCAAGAATGCCTCAGAAAAGGTAGTTTGCCAGCGATTGAACTGGACCGAACCAGGCTGGACAGGATCCTTAAGTCTGCCCCTTCTCAGAACTGCTGTTGCTTCAGTTACGCCTGGCAGATCGACTGGAATCCCCACCCTCCTATGATGAGTTAATGAGAGAAATTCGAGGAGTTGAGAAAGACGACCTCGGAGGGACCTGCACCAATAGCTGCGGCTACGACCCGAAGTGACTGAGGGTGACCCATCAAGTGAAGTTCAGGGGCAGAGGTTGGCAGTCAATGAGTGCTCTGACAAGGAAAAAGATATGTCACAATGGGGCGAACTGTTGAGAGAGATCCGGAATTCAAAAACAGTCCCTTTATGAAGGCCACGCCTGCAAGTACAGGCCCTGACCTATATCCGACTGCATCTGCTATGGGGTGGGGTACCCACCCATGTATCTCCTGCTGATAACAGCTCGAACTCGATTCCTTGACCATGGAAGTGGAGAAACTGACGAGATGTCTCCAAATGCTTATCACGCCGCAGACAGAGATGGCACCAAGGTTTCCAGTTAGTAATACCCCGCCCTGGCTCCCAGTGTAGGCGCCTCGGCCAGCTCAAACTCCAGAAAGTATGTTTTGCTATAATTGTGGGAAAGATGGGCACATGAAAGGGAATGCCAGTCCCAAAAAGACACTGACAAAGTTGCATATAGCTACGAGGAGAGCTTGGGAGAAGAAATCAGTGGTTAAGAGGTGCCGACATGATCCCAGTGAGGGCACCAAAAATGCTAATTCACGTCCTTTTGTGGCAAGGTCAGTTGCCCAGGCCCCCACTACCGCCTCTCCAGACTGGTCCAGAATAGTGGGTCCCTCCATGGAGACCACTGTAAAGGTGAACGGAGTGTCTACAAGAGCTATATAGACAGTGGCTCCCAAGTGACAATTATGTTCCAAGATTGGTATCAGAAGCATTTGTCAGACGTACCTTACAACCATTAGAAGGACTGCATGTATGGGGGTTAAGTGAGAAGGCCTACCCTATTCCGGGTATATCCGAATTTGCTGTCTTTCCCACCTCCGTGGCTGGAGTGGCCGAACAAGTAGAGACCCTAGCCTTAGTGTGTCCCCCACTGGACTGTATGATGGTGTCCCTTTGTTGATTGGAACAAATGCTCATATGCTCGGAAGGCTGGCACAGTTGTGTTACGAAAACAGGGTCTAAGACTAGTAGAGCTTTAAGAGTTCCGGCTTTAATTAAGAAGGCCTATGAGGCACAGAGAGATGCTGAAAAACAGAACCAGAGGAACCGGTCGAATTGTATGGAAGAAGGATCCTGAGTCTCTGATCCTGGCGCAAATGCCCAGTGTACCTTACAGGGAGAGGTCCGTATCAGAAAGGATGTTAAGAATAAAATATTAATGTTGGATGCACCAGGCGATGGAAAATTGCCAGAGGGACTGCTGGTCAAGCCTGTATTTTGCCCGCTAGAGCCCATGCTTATGCCAGAAGGTAATGGTCCAAGTTCATAATGTGTCTGAAAGAGACATTCGAGTAAACAGAGGTTGCATCTGGCTAATGTGCATTGTGCAGACACTGCAGTGCTACCCAGCAGCAAGAGTTCAAGGAAGAATGACAGAGTAGCTACGACTTGTTTGATTTAGTGACTCCCGCTGCCAGCTGAATGGAAAGTGAAGATGAGTGAGAAGCTTGCCCAGAGAGACCAGGTGTTTTCTTTAAAGGAATGGGATGTAGGATGCGTGCAAGGAGCTGAGCACAATATCCGGCTGCATGACGAAAGACCATTTCGTGAGAGGTCTCGACGCCTGGCACCTGCTGACATAGATGATGTGAGACGGCATCTGCAAGAGATGTTAGCTGCTGGTGTAATACAAGAATCCAGAAGCCCTTATGCTTCCCCCATTGTGGTAGTGAGGAAAAAGAATGGAACAGTAAGGATGTGTGTGGATTATCGCACCTTAAACCGCGGACTATCCTGATCAGTACACAATGCCCGCATTCAGGATGCTTTGGACTGCCTAAGCGGGAGCAAGTGGTTCTCTGTGCTGGATCTCCGGATGGGTACTACCAGATCCCGATGGCCCAGAGGACCGTGAGAAGGCGGCCTTTATCTGTCCGCTTGGCTTCTATGAATTCAGCAGGATGCCTCAAAGGATTTCAGGTGCCCCAGCCACTTTCAACGATTGATGGAGCGTGCAGTGGGGGACATGAACTTACTAGAGTGCCTGGTATACCTAGATGATGTTATTGTGTTTGGCAGCTCACTGGAGGAACATGAGAGCAGATTATTTAAGGTATTGGACCGACTGGAGGACTTTGGCCTTAAACTGTCCATTGATAAGTGTCAATTCTTTCAAGCGTCAGTAAAGTATGTGGGACACATAGTATCCACCGAGGAATAGAGACCGACCCAAGTAAAGTTGAGGCCTTGACCACCTGGCCACAGCCCAAAAATCTAAAAGAACTGCAAAGATTCCTGGGATTCTGTGGTTATTATCGTGCTTCATCAAGGACTATTCAAGAGTGATCCGCCCTTTACTTAACCTTACTCAAGGGTATCCCCAACCCACAAAAATACCAAAAGTCAGCCCCTCAAGACTGAAAGAGTGTATTTTCATCCGAGTGAAGTATTTGGGGCCCGCTGGACTCCTGATTGTGAGACTGCTTTTCATGAGATCATATATCAACTTACCCATGCTCCAGTGCTGGCCTATGCCGATCCAAGAAAACCTTACGTCCTGCACACTGATGCTAGCTTGCAAGGGTTGGGGCTGTGTTGTACCAAGAGCAAGAATGGCCTGAGACCAGTGGCCTTTGCCAGTAGAAGCCTGACCCCATCCGAAAAGAACTATCCTGTACATAAGTTAGAGTTCCTAGCTTTGAAGTGGGCTATTGTTGACCAATTCCATGAGTACTTGTATGGGGCTAAATACTAGTAAAACTGACAATAATCCTTTGACCTATGTGCAGACCTCAGCTAAGTTGGATGCCACTGGCCATAGGTGGCTTTCTGCATTATCTACATATGACTATGCTCTCGAATACCGAGCAGGTCTGAACCACATAGATGCTGATGCTCTCTCCCGGAGGCCTGTTCCCCAGAATGATTGGGTCCGATTGGCAGAACCTGACATTGGGCACTCTGCGAAGTTTGACAGGGAGGAACAAATGTCCCAGGGGCCATGATGGACTGCATGGTGGATTGCTTGGGAGCCTCTGAGAATTGCATACCTGCTGCTTATGCCACTTTTCTGCAATAGACATTGGTGCACTGCCTCAGCTGGACAATGACAGTATTCGCGGGCTCAATCCGCATCCCATGATCAAAGCAGCTTTAGAAGCCCTCTATGCAGGAAAAGATGTGTCCAAATTACGCTCCACTGATTTGAGAACTGCACTGTTATACAAAGAAGGTCCTAAGTTGAAACTGATCAATAAACTGTTATACAGAGAAACAGTAGACAGAGGGGACAAGTAGACAAACAACAACTAGTGCTGCCCACTGCCTTTCGAGACTCAGTACTGAGGTCCTTGCACAACCACATGGGGCACCTTGGTATAGACAGAACACTTGACTTGGTGAGATCCAGATTCTATTGGCCTAAGATGGGGGCTGATGTGGAGCAACACATTCGAACTTGTAGTCGCTGCTTACAGAGGAAAGCTTTGCTGAGGGCTGCCCCTTGTTAACATCACCACCAGTGCACCCATGGAGCTGGTCTGTATTGATTTTCTGAGTTTGGAGTCAGATCAAAGAAATATCAGTAATGTGCTGGGTGGTCACTGACCATTTCACGAGATATGCCCAAGCTTTCCCCACCAAAGACCAGAAAGCATCCACTGTGGCCAAAGTACTTGTAGAAAACTTTTTGTTCATTATGGGGCTCCACAAAGAATCCATTCTGATCAAGGGAGAGACTTTGAGAGTCGTCTGATCAAAGAGATGCTTTCTTTGTGGGAGTACGAAGTCCAGAACCACTCCTTACCACCCCAGGGGACCCACAGCCTGAACGTTTCAACCGCACTTTGCTAGATATGCTAGGCACCCTGCACCCAAAGGACAAGCCTAGATGGAGCCAACAAATTAGCACCCTGGTACATGCTTAGAACTGCACCAAAAGTGATGCCACTGGATTCTCCCCCTACCGCCTGATGTTTGGAAGAGAAGCTCGACTACCAGTAGATGTGTGTTTTGGGGTCTCTCCTGATGGGGTTCAAGCTGACAACTATTTACAGTATGTGCAAAAGTTAAAGGCCCAGCTAACTCATGCGTACCAACTGGCTCAAACCATGGCTGCCAAAGAAATCTGGCCAACAAAGAAAGGTATGATAAAAGGTGAAAGCACAGGAACTCCAGGAGGGAGATCGGGTATTGCTAAGAAATCTGGGACTGCATGGCAAGCACAAGATTGCTGACAGATGGCACCATCTCCTCACATTGTAGTGGGCAAACTAGATGATCTGCCAGTGTACAAAGTAAGGCCTGAGAATAATTCAAAAGATGTAAAAACAATGCATAGAAATCATTTACTGCCCATTGGACAAATCTTAATTGAGTCTGAGCCCTAGAAGATGCCCCTCTGGACCAGTGACTAGAGCTGCTGCTAAGAAAAGATCAAGAAAGTCGGCACCTACAGAAGCAAAGTTAAAGTGTTCCCTCCACAAGTCCCAGTTGAGCATGACTGTCAGTCCATATCGGAAGAAAGTGAGAGTGACTTTGAATACTATCCTTCTTACAAACTGAGTCAATTGTTTGGGCAATCCCTAGTCAATACTGGAGATGAAGCTGGGCCTTCTGGACTGTCTAAGCCCCAGCTTCATCCCTGGAGCCAATGCTCCCAGAAAGTGAAGTGCAAAGCATCAGATCAGATGAAATGGAATCATTGTGCATGGTTGAACTGTTTGAGCTTTCAGGGAGGAAAATGATAGATTGGGGCAGACTGGTGATACACGAACAAGAAGAGTATTTTGAGTGCCCTGACAGTCCACTGCCAGTGTCCGAAAGCGCTCCATGCGAGCCAAATGTTGTGGACTCAGAAACTGTAACTCCTGGAGCTGAAAGTGCCCCAAGTTCTAGCCTCCTCTACCCCCATGGAGACTCCCTGACAAGTGAGGACAATGCTGAAAATGAGGCTCACAGTGCAGAGACTATAACAGTTCCTCCTAGAAAGACTGGTCCAGCTGTAAAGCCTGTGGTGCACCTCAGTTATGATTCACTTGGGAGGCCTGTGGACTTGCCTCTCAATGTTGTCCATAAAGGAGTGTATGTGTCCCGAGCTCATTGCCCAAACTGAGCATCAGTGCTAACTCCAAGTTACTTGTGTTGCCCTCTAAGTATGGTGCCTTGCCCCATCCAGCCCCAAGGTAACTGATAGGGAAGGGCCCCTCTCTTCAGGTTTCATGTACAAGAGGTAATAACTTGAGTTATGGTACAATGTGTATGTAATACTGTGTAAAGTGACGTACTGCAATGTTTCAGAAATGTGTTCTTGGTAAAATGATATATTGACTGATGATTACATATGCGAGCCTAATGCAAATGTATATGGTTGCAGTTGAAACTTATGGGGTACTTGCTTGACGCGGACGTCAAGCTTTCCCAGGCCAGGAAGGGTGTAACCCCCCTGCAAATGGGGGTTCCCAAAAGACTTCCAGGAGCTTGCTTGAATGCTCCAAGCCTGAATGGTGTTTGGCATTTAAGCCATTTATCAGTGAGTGTTTTAGAACCTCTGGTACTGTCTCTTTAAGAGCTGTCTGCTTGCAGACATAATTAGTTTGTATGGGGGACTGTGTGTTTCTTTGATTGAGTACCACTCAAGCTGCTGCCAATTCACTCTATTTTGCAGTCACTAGGAGTGCAAAGGAACCTATCTGAAAGATGTAACTGTTTGCCAGAAATCATTTACAGTAATAATGAAATTACAGTTTGTCTAACCTGCTTTCTTTGCAGTCAGAACTGTGTCTGCTAGTTCCCCATTCTAGTTTGAACTGCTGAACTGGACCAATCAGTGTGGGGTAAGCTAGCTCTAAAATGGTGCCTTGGACGAATCAGAACTTGGACTCATAATCTGAGCCAGCCACAAGAGGATTGTATGAGCAGTGACTCTGGAGATGTAGTTTAGACTTCAGCACCTTTTTGGACCAACAGCAGCAGTCTATTGTGAGTGACAGCCAATCCAGTCAAGAACTGGGAGGAACTCAAAGGAAGTGCCGGTTTTGTCGGGTTGGAGTTTCAGTTGAGCTTTGGCAGTGAAGAAGGAAGGAGCCCTGTGCTTTTCAGTGTGCAGTTTTAGTCAAAAGCGTGTGTAAGGCCCAGAGTTCCGGTCTGCAGCTTGTGTAACAGCTTGTTAGGACTGAATCCGTCCTGTGAAAAGAATCAAAGGATCTCTGAGAGAGTAGAAACCAGGCTCACCCTGTAGAAGACTGGAAGAATTGCTGAAAATTGCACTCGGTCTGTCAGGAACTGAATCTGCTGTGTGTTCTCCGGTATTGTGCAGTAATTGCGATCGGGATACAGATGCAGCCTGCCTGGTATAGTGCTTTCTTTTATATGGATGTGTGAAGAGGTTTGTGTACCTCAAGTGAGCCCTGCTGACATTGAAGGACCCTATCTTATTTGGAGGTTGTGAGTACTAATTCAGGGTTGCTCCCTGTTGAATTGCCACATTAAATCCAAATGGAATTACTGTATTGCTGACTGTTTAATTCTCCTTTTCTCTGTGTGGGGCCCCTACCAGCTGCCACGGTTTGGACTAGCCACTAGGGCTTGGGTACCCAGGGACAGTAACTGATAGGGATAGGCCTGTGCACAGAGCCATAGGTAGATTATTAGAGTGATAAGCTAATTAACCTGATTTCCCCTGTCCTTGTTATATCCCCTAAATAAATCAGAGCTGCTTGTTTCAGCAAAGTTATACTGCCTGAGGTATTTGTCTATGTTAAAGTACTGTACTGTGATTGTTGCACTGTATCTCATTTCACAGGAGGTCCCAGTGACGGAACCAGACCTGGGGTAAGTGTATACTGTGAAGGTAATTCTGATATATTGTGTGGGCCACTAGTGGGAAGAAAGGGGGGTTGCAGTGTCCCAGAGGGCTGTGACCAAGTTAGTTTAACTATTGCAAACCCTGACCTCTGGGTGGAGGCACCCGCCATTGGATCCAGGCCCCTCAACCTGTTAGTGGCAAATCAGGCAGGGGTAGTAGCCCCTGGGATAGCGCCATCTAGGGGTAACATGTGTACAGAACCCTGAGCAAGGTTCTGAAAGGGGAACATCACATGCTTGGTATTTTATATACACATCATGGCATAATCAAAACTCCAAATTACTGGTTCCATTAAGAGAACTGTGTAAACTGTTGTCCGTAAAAAAGAAAATAATTGAAAACAGTTTTTTTTTTATATCAGGTTATATTCAGGTACAATTAAATATGGATCTTGTTAACGTATGGATTTCATTTCAGTAAATACTAACATTACAAATAACTACCAATTCGCACTACTTTCCTGTTCTCTTTAAGTGATTTGCCCAAGGTCTCACAGGGAGTATTTGGTTCTAGTAAGGTTTGAACCTATGCTAAGGCTTACTCCTGCTCCCCTGTACTTGTCTCTCTCCCCCTCCTGACTCTCTTTGCCTCTCTTTTTCCTTCCTCTCTTGTCCCCTCTCCCACCCATCTCTCCCCTACCTGGGCCACCTGTGTCCTTGGCCTCCAGTCTGTGATCTAATGCTTTAGGTGCGTAATGTTAAGATCCCTAGCATAATTAACCTTCTGCAGCCATGACGTAAGGTGCCCACAGTCTGCCTTTTTACTAACATACTAAAATGCCAGCAGAATAGGCCTAACGGTCTTTCGTGTCTGCTCGTTTGGTCAGCCTCCACCCTGGGTGCTGACCTTGCTGCCCCCCCTGCCTCCTCTGGCTTCTCCCTTCCCAGTTCTGGATATTCTTGCTGCATTGGATTTTGCTTCCAGAACCCTTCCCCTGTACCTGTCCCACCCCCTCTTGAACCCCTCCACTGTCTCTGCTTCCACCAGCCCCCAGGCAGCACATTCCATGGCTCCACCACCCTCTCAGTGAAGTAGCACCTCCTCCTTTCTCCCCTGAATCTTCCCCCCTCTAGCTTCCACCCATGCTTTCTAGTGGCCCCCTCCTCCTTCCTTTGAAGCACCCCAACTGTTCCTCCCCTATTTACCCTCTTCATGTACCTGAAGACCTCTATCATGTCCCCCTGGCCCCTTCTCTCTTCCAATGTGTACATATTTAGCTCTTCGAGCCTCTCCTCATAGGTCCTATCCCCAAGCCCCAAATCATTTGGTTGCCCTCCTCTGGACCTCTCTGGAGGTAATGTCCCTCTTTAAGTGTGGCCTCCAAACTGCATGCAGTACTCAAGGTGCGGCCTCACCAAGCAGTTATACAGAGGGAGTATCACTTCCCTCCGTCTGGAGGTGATCCACCTAGCGATGCATCCCAGCATCCTGTTGTCTTTGGCTGCTGCGCTCCTACAAGTCTCTGAGTTGTTCATCTTGACATCCACCACCACCCCAGGTTCCCTCTCAGCCGTCGAAAATTGTAGCATTCCCCCCCCCCCAGGGTGTACACTTGGCCTGGGTTTCTGGCCCCCAGGTGGAGCACCTTGCATTTCCCTGCATTGAACCTTAGCTTCCACTTTTTAGACCATCTTTCCAGAGCCTCCAGATCCCCCTGTAGGGCCACCCTCCCCTCCTCCCCATCCACCACCGCCCCCAGTTTTGAGTCATCCGCAAAGAGACTCATCTCACACCTGATTCCTGTCCTTATGTCAGAGACATAGGCGTTGAAGAGGAGGGGCCCAAGGACTGATCCCTGTGGGACCCCACTAATGACCCTCCTTGGGGATGAGACTATCCCGCCAACTATGACCCTCTGGGTCCGGTCCTGGAGCCAATTCCCTATCCATCTGATCATCAGGTTCCCCACCCCCATTTCTCCCAGCTTATCCAACAGGCCCACGTGAGGAACAGAGTCAAATGCCTTGCTGAAGTCTAGAAAGAGGACATCCACTGGTATACCAAGGTCCAAGGCACTCGTCACCCAGTCATAGAACTCCACAAGGTTTGTCTGACACGATTTCCCTGGGATGAATCCATGCTGTCTATTGTCCAGGCACCCTGACTTTTCTAGGTCCCCCCCTAGCCTCTCCTTGACAATGTCCTCCATCACCTTGCCCACCACCAATGTCAGGCTGACAGGCCTGTAGTTCCCTGCCACCTCCCTTGATCCCCCCTTGTGGATAGGCACTATATTCACTACCTTCCAGTCCTGGGGCACCCACCCTGTCCTCAGAGAGATGGTGAAAAGCTCCACCGGGGGTTTCGCCAGGACATCCGCAAGTTCCTTCAGCACTCTGGGATGTAATTTATCCGGCCCCGGTGCTTTCTCTGTCTTAAGGGAGCTGAGGGCTTCCCTCACTCTCTCTGCTGTGATTTCCACTTCCGGTACCTCTTCTCCCTGCTTAGCCCTCCCCCCTCCTGCCAGTGATGACTCTCCCTCTCCCTCTCCCCAGACCCGCCGATCTGTAAGGGTCCCCCCCTCCTCAGTATCTCTGTCTCCTCCCATGTATGATGCAACACCCCCAATTTCCTTGGTGAAAACTGAGGTGAAGTGCTCATTTAGAACCTCAGCCTGCTCCCCGGGTCTTGTGCCCATCTCTCCCCTGATTTAATCCTGCTAATCTGCCCCTTCACCCTTCGTTTTTCCCCAATGTATCTAAAGAACCCCTTGTTCCCTCTCCTAATTTCCCTGGCCAGGTTCTGCTCCTTCCTTGCCTTAGCCGCCCTCACCACCCTAGTGGCCTTTCTAGCCATCAGCTCATACTCCTCTCGATCCCTTTCACTCCTTGAGCACTTGAATTGCCTATAGGCTGCCTTCTTTCCCCGCACCAACTCCTGGACCTCCCTGGTCCACCAGCAGGGTTTTTGGGCCGCATTTTCGTCTTACTCTTGCACAGGTGCTGGTAGCATCCTGTACCCCTCTCCTGATGATTTCCCACCTACTATCAGCATCCATGTCTGACCCAATCACTTCCAAATGCTCCTTAAGATCCTTCCAATTTCCTTAAAATCTGTCCCCCTGAAGTCAGTTACCTCCGTCTTTGTGCAGCCTTCTAGCCCTCCTAGGTCCAGGCAGAACCAGACTGTGGCATGGTCACTCCCCACCAACGGGTCCCTTACCTCCAGGCCCCCAATCTGGTCACTGTCTGCCAGGACCACATCAAGTACCAGCGCCTCCCTGGTTGGTTCCCCACCTGCTGCGTTAGGAGCATCCTGAAAGACATCCAACAACCTCTGTTCCCTGGTCACAGAGGATGTCATAGTCTCCCAGTCTGTTCCTGGCATGTTTAAGTCCCCCAACACCACCACCGTTCCTCTGCCCAGTCTGCAGTGTCTCCCAACATCTGCCACCAAACTCTCCTCCAGCTCCTCCGCCAGGGCAGAGGGTCTATACACCACTCCTATTTTTACTCTCTTGCCACCCCTTGTTATCAAGGTGACCCAAATCGCCTCCACGGTTCCCTCCGCCTCCTCTACTCCCCCTATGCCAATGCAGTTTTTGACTATCATTGCTACCCCTCCTCCCCTTCCCTCCCCCGTCCTTCCTGAACATACTGTAACCCTCCAGGTTCAGGTCCCAGTCATGTCCTGCAGTGGCCCAGGTCTCAGTGACCACTGCTACATCCACTGCTCCCTCAGGTAGCATCGCCTGGAGCTCAGGCATTTTATTGCCCAAGCTCCTGGCATTTAGCAGGACTACCTTCCACCCTTTCCCTATACTTCCATTTCCCCTGCTCGTGTTCCCATGGGGATTCTGTTTTCCCCTGGTCTGCACTTTACCAGTCGGTCTTTTCCCGCAATCCTCCAGCTCCCCTGTGGGGTGGAGGCAGAGTCCCTCCTTTATCGGCACCCCCTTGACAGCCTTTTCTCCCATCCCTCCCCCCCCTTCACAAGTTTAAACACCACCTTTTTCCTAAGCTGACTCTATACTGTGCTAGGTCAAGTGGGCCATCCCACCTATTGTTACCTGGGTTCATCTGCCATTGTATTGTATTGCTGCTGTTGTTGTTGTTTATGCACTACGAATGCTTGAAATGCTCTTTATGCCTGTACACTCTCTTCCCCCAGTGCCAGATCACATCTGGAAATTAGCTCTAGCTCATTGTACCTTTTCCCAATTACCAAATTTTAAATAAATAAAACCTATTATTTCCCAGTTCTTAAGCCAATACTTTAACCACTAGAAACACAGTGCCTTTCATGATCTCACTTTGGAACTTGATACAATATAGGGTAATAAAGTTAACATTTACCAGATATCAAGATAACATTCAGTCTAGACTCATTCAGTATGAATTAAATGTGATCATTTTATGTTTTACAGTTGAACTGCTGGTAAGTGGTCATAAATAAACATATAATCAAAATCCAATGTCCTCCTGTACTACAATGCTGCCCAAAAGGGACTGCAAGTCATTCAAAACTTAGCTTATCATTCTTTTTCTAGTAATTACCCAAGTTAAAATAGAGTATTTGTTCCAGATTTCCACTGAGCTATGGGTAAGATCATCCCCTACTTCATGGTACACCCAAAATAGCTTAACCCTACACTATCCTATGTCTTAGATGGTCCTCACACAAACTGAGCTGCAGTACTGTGATTTCTGTTCAGCCATCAAAGGAAGATTGTGTGGCTAGTGGTTAGAGCACTGCCTTAGGAACCAGGAGATCACAAGTTCAAACCCCCAAAAAGCTAAATACTCAGTGTAACCTTAAATAAGTAATTTAACCTCCCAGTGCTCTGGTCCTCTGCATACTGCTGAGCTGTTCCACATCAGGAAGGACATCCCTCATTTCACCACTCAGAACCCCTCCAAGTATACCGCTCAACTGTCCCTCATTAGCAGGGACATCCATCATTTCAACACTCAGAGTATCTCTGTCCAAATGTCTCAACTGTCTAGCATCGGGAGGCACATCCTTCATCCCTCTATAAAACCATTGGGTCTCACTCAGGTACATTTTTTTAGCTCATAATGGCTTTATTGGCTGCTCAACTTGCACTTGCTAATGCACATGTATGATTTACTCAACTAAGTATACACAGTCTACTGTGAATTGTCATTTTGTCAGTCTGTTGTTTCTTCCCTGTGGCAAGGGTCATGCCTGCAAAAAGGCCTAGGCACAGCACACTTACCAGGTAAATGACAGAATAAAATGAATAAAAATAAAACCTTTACCACTCAGGACCCTTCTGTGACAGAGGGCCTGTGAGTGGTAAAATGAGGGATGTCCCATCTAATGTCAGACAGGTGAGAGAGATTGACGGATGGGCTCTGAGAGGTAAAATGAGAGATATCTCTCCCAATATGGAACACTTGATGGGTCAGACAGAGGGGTTCTAAGGGATAAAATGAAGGACTTACTTCCTAATGTGTGACAGTTGAGAGGTATGAACAAAGCGCGGTTCAGAGTGGCAAAATTAAGGACATCGATACTAAAATGATTAGCCAGTTTCTTAGAAAAACAGGTCAGTTGGCATTAGCAGGCCTCAAATCTCATAACATTTTTTTTTTTTTTGCAATTTCCTTTTTATGCTTTTTTTTAAATTTTATTTATTTATTAACAGAATCGGAATTACAAACCTTTGAGTCAAGAGACTCTTTTGCAAAGACTCCACGTCAGGGAGGTACAAAACAAAGAATACAGGAAATGACAGTCATGTTTGGTACAAACAAGACAAAAACAATAATATACTGGATAAAAAACTATCCAAGGTCAGGTAATACAGTATACATTATATAATTAATCAGAACAAGCAAGAACAAGATTGAAATCGGGTAAATAGTGCCAGTCTGAGCTGGGACAAGGAGACAGTAGTAGGTGGAGAGAAAACTGAGGAGAGGAGGAAGTGTGAGAGGGAGGGGAGGGAAGGGAAGGGAGAGTGAGACAAGAGAAAGCCAGAGAGAGTTGATTAAATGTCTAGTGAGGAGGAATAGAGGTACCGCATGCAGGGAGAGAGGTTAGAAGCAGTCACAGGAGCTGGAGGAAAATTATATGTTCCTGAAGGAGAGATTTGAAAGGGCCAAGTTTGGATACAGCTGAGGCAGCAGCTGGTAGAGAGTTTAGCCAAAGGGGAGCCCTATAATGGAAAGCTCACTGTCCAAGGGAGGTCCTACAGCGAGTAACCTGCATGGAGGCTTTAGAAGAGCTTCTAGTGGATCTTTGTGAAGGGGCAGTTTGAAGGAGATTTAGGAGCCCAGGGGGAGAAAGGCCTATTGAGATTTTTTTGGCAAGCAGACAGGTTTGATATTTTAGCCTGCCATCAAAATTCAGTCAATTAGACAGACTGTAGAGGTCACAAGTATTGGCGCGCCTATCACAACCTGTGACAAGTCGACAGGCTTTATTCAGTGACACTTTAATCTTATGGAGGGCAGTATGGTCAACGACTCCATAGATAACAATCCCACAGCCCACTAGGGAGAGGGTGGAGGATGAGACAGCAAGGCGAAGTGCATCAGGGGACAAACAGCATCTATGGCAGTACAGGAGTCCTATTCTAGTGTTTATGGCAGAGCTAAGTAGATGGATATGTTTATGGAAAGTAAGGGCTGAGTCAAGTGTGATTCCAAGATATTTAAAGGAGTTAACTTGATCCAGGTAGGAGTTATGAAGGTTGCAGATTTGCAGAGGGGCACCATGATGTTTATTCCAGTGGTGGCAGAAGACCATGACCTTAGTTTTCTTGTAGTTAAGTACAAGTTTGTGGGCAGAGAACCAGGTTTCAGCTTCTGAGAATAAATTTTGGAGGGCATGCTGGAGAGGGGTGTGGTCAGGGTGGCTGCTGAAGAGAACAGCATCATCTGCATAGAGTAGAAGTTTACCAGAACAGGCCTTGGGAAGAGAGTTCAAGAACAAACTGAAAAGAAGAGGTCCAAGGATAGAGCCTTGGGGAACCCCAGAACTCATAGGGAGGCTGGAGGAGAGGGTACTGTTACTACAGACTTGCTAGGATCTGCTCTGTAGGTAGTCGGTAAACCAAGTGAAGGCATCCCGAGATACTCCCAAAGAGAGGAGAGACCTACTGAGGAGGGAATGATTTATAGTGTAGAACGCCTTAGTCAGATCTATGTACACAGACCCAACTAGGTGTCCCCTGTTGACAGCCTGGTGAATGAAAGAGGTGTATTCCAGGAGAGCAGAGGTGGTACTGTGGCTCTTCTGAAAACCACGTTGTTCCGAGCAAAGTAGGTTGTGTTTAATTAGATAGTCAGAGAGCTCTTCAGCAACTGTTTTTTCAAGAGCCTTGAAAAGTGGAGGATGGATAGAAATGGGAAAGGTAATTTCCTGGAAGGGTGCGATCACCACCTTTAAAGACAGGCGTGACAACGGCAGGTTCAAGCGAGAGGAGAATGGACCAAGACAAAGGGAAAGATTGAAGATTTTTGTGATAAGGGAGAGGGCTGCATCAATAGTCCGATGAAGGAGCTTAAGGTCTAAGGAATCATCACTGTGACGTCTTTTACCTAAAACCTTGGAGGGAAAAGATTTGGCCTCATGGGTAGAAATAGTTCTGAAACAGAAGGGAGGGATGTCAGAGATGGGAGGGAGGGAGAGTCAAAGAAGTCTGGGGGGAGAATGCTACTGAGGTCCGAAAAAGTAGTGTTGAGAGAGTCAGCAATGACCTGCAGGTCCTGAGTAGGGGTACCATCAATGTTAAGCAGGGATGGAGGAGGGGACATGGAAGTCCCATTAAGTTCCTTAAGGTAATCCCAGAACTTGCGTCCCAAACCCCAGGTGGACGTAGGGGTTTCTTGATAGTAAGAGGCCTTGGCCTGCCTTATCTCCCTAGTGTATAGATTCCTGGCAGCCCTATACAATTGCCTGTCTGAGGGTCAACCAAGTTCAAGGGCTTATACCAAAAGTTATCCCGGCAATGCACACTATCCAAGAGAGCCTTGGATATTTACGGCGAGTTCCGTACTTTGACAGTACTCTTTGTGAAGGAGACAAATAGATCACAGACATAGTTGAAGGTACATATAAAGAGAGAGTGCTGCATCAATGTTAGATACTGAGTCAAGTGGAGACCAGTCACAACTGTACAGGTAGTCTTTGAATTTATCAAGCATCCCATTTTTTAGATGACATTGATAGGTGACTCTTGTGGGGGGGGGGGGTTACCCTGGAGGACCAAAGACAAAGTACTGGCGAGTGATCACTAAGCTCATCAGGGAGAACTGAGACATTGGTGAGTCTGTTTGGGTAGTCTGTAAGAATAAGGTCAATTAGGGTGGACATCCCTGTTTTATGATCAAGCCTTGCCAGGGAGTTTACAAGTTGAAAGGGATCAAGCGCTGCTATGGCATCCTTATGGAGCACCAGAGGAGACAGGCAGTTTACGTTGAAGTCCCCCAGTGCGATAATCTCCAGGTGATTAGGTAAGAGAGAGATGTAGTTTAGGACTGCACTGAAAGTTAGTTTTTGTTCCCAGGGTGGAATATGGACCGAGCAGACTAGGAGAGATTTGGAAGAAAGACCTAATGTAACTTTAACTATTATGGCCTGCGCACCATGTTACGAATATACAAACATACTAGGAAGCCAGCAGAAGAAGGCCATTTGGTCTATCAAGTCTGCTTGTACTGCAGGCAGCTTGAGCTAATGTCCCTGCCCTCCCTACCCACTCCTCCTATCCTCCCTACCCATGATTTTTACCTTTCCCCATGCCTCTCCCAGCTTCTCTTAAAGCTGCCCACTGTCTTCAACGAGATGACCTCTTCCAGCAGCGCATTCCAAGTGTCCACCACCTCTCTGTGAAGAAGTGCTTCCTGGCCTCCCTTCTAAACCTCCGACCCTCCAGCTTAAGACTGTGCCACCTCATGATATGGTTGCCACTCAGCTTAAAGAGACTCTCCTTATCAACCTTATTTATCCCTTTCAAGTACTTGAATGTCCCAATCATGTCCTCTCTCTCTCTCTCTCTCTCTCTCCTGTCTTCCAGGGAGTACATGTTCAGTGCCCTCAGCCTCTCCTTGTATGCCTTGCCCTGCTGACCACTATCATCTTTGTAGCCCTCCTCTGTATCTTCTCCAGCAGGTTAATGTCTTTTTTGAGGTGTGGGCACCAGTACTGAACTCCATACTCTAGATGCGGCCTTACCAGTGACCTGTACAAGGGCAGTATAACCTCCTCTCTCCTACTACTAATCATAATAGATATGCATCCCAGCATCTTGTTTGCCCTTGCTGCTGCTTTCTTGCACTGCGTGGAGTGCTTCAGGTCACTAGTGATCATCACTCACAGGTCCTTCTCCTCCTCTGATGCAGATACTCAGACTCCACCCAGGTAATACTCTGTCCTTGGATTCTTGGCTCCAGTATGCATAACTTTGTATTTCTTGGCATGAAAGCCAAGCTGCCAGATCCTGGACCACCTCCCCAGCTTTTCCAGATCGTATCCCTTTAGCTGTGTCCAGTCTCCCACAGAACTTGATGTCATCTACGAATAGGCACATTTTGCCTTTAATGCCATCCCCAATGTCATTGATGAAGACATTGAACAACACTGGCCCCAACACAGAGCCCTGTGGGACCTCACTGATTACCTCTCTGGTGCCAGATAACTCTCCCCCCACCACCACCCTCTGGGTTCTGTCCCTCAGCCAGTTTTCCACCCATCTGGCCATCTTTTCCCCAACTACAAGATACACCAACTTCCTGATCAACCTTTTGTGGGGCACAGAGACAAAGGCCTTGCTGAAATCAAGATAGAAGATGTCTACCGCTTGGCCTCTGTCTACTGTCTCAATGACACAGTCCAAGGAGTCAATCAGATTTGTTTGACATGATCTCGCCCCATGAACCCATGCTGCCTCTCATCCTGGAGACCATATTCCTCTAGATAGTCCACCAACCTTTCCTTTAGTATGGTCTCCGTGAGCTTGCCCACAATGGAGGTCAGACTGACTGGTCTGTAATTCTCTGGATCATCTTTGGGCCCACTTTTGTGAAGGGGCACTATATGTGCTGTTCTCCAGTCCTGTGGTACCACGCCTGACTCCAGTGAACTATTAAATGGGTGCTATTGGCCTATAGCTCTCAGCCAGTTCCTTTAGTACCCTTGGATGTACTCTGTCTGGGCCTGGTGATTTATCTACTTTCAATGTCAGCAGACACTCCCTCATTGTATCCTCCTCTATCACTATGACTGTGTTCCCCTCCTCCCCGCTCCTCTTTTCCCTCCTGAAGGCACTGGTCCTTCCTTCTCCCTGGTGAAGACAGAACAGAAGTATTCATTTAGTATCTCTGCTTTTCCTCCATTATCCTCCACCCACTCCACACCTTTATTAAGCCTAACAATCCCTTCTTTCTTGTCCCTTTTCTCACTTATATAGTGAAAGAAAGTCTTCTCCCCTGTCTTAATTCCTTCAGCTATTTGAAGCTCCTTCTGTGCCTTTGCTCACCGTACTTCCTTACTTGCCTCACTAGCCAACCTTAGCTAATTTTCCCTATCCACCTCTCTCTTGATCTTTCTGAATTTTCTATAGGCCAACCTCTTTTCCCTTACTGCCATGGCAACCGCAGAACTGAACCAGCTAGGCGCTTTGGCCCTTGTGTTCTTCCCTCTGAGCCTAACACACTCATCAGTGGCAACTAGTATTTCTTCCTTAATGATGGACCACTTTAGGTCTACCCCCATATCTGCTCTGATGCCCACCAGATGGCTCCTTAGAACCTCACCCATTTTCCTGAAGTCCGCCCTCCTGAAATCCAAGATTTTGGTCTTAGTCGGGATGCTTTCCCTGCCCATATCCAAATGGAACCACACTGTGCAATGGTCACTTCACCCCCCCCAGTGGCTCCCTGACCATTATTTCCTGTACATGCTCCCCATTTGTGATTACCAGATCAAGAATTACCTCAGCTCTTGTTGGTTCAGTAATGCCCTGAGTTAGGAACCCACTCTGTAGTCCTTCCAGGATCACCTGACTCTTAGCACATGTTGTGGATGGAATACTCCAGTCCACCTTGGGCAGGTTGAAGTCCCCCACAATTACCACATGTCTTTTCCCTGCAGCTTCCAATATTTGTGAGATCAGTTCCCTGTCTCTCTCTCCTCATTTTGACTGGGTGGTCTGTAAACCACCCCCAACCTCACCTTTCTCCCTCTATTGGATCTTAACTGAACCCATAATACCTCCACCTCCCCTTCCTTTGACTCCTCCCTCATGCAAGTTATTCCTTCCCTGATATACACTGCCATCCCTCCCCCCCCTTCCCGATTACTCAGTCCCTCCTGTATGGTTTATATCCAGGGATAGCAAGGTCCCAGTTATGGTGATATGTTGCCCAAGTCTCAGTTACTGCAGCTATGCCCACCCTCCTGTATGCTAATAGTGCCTGCAGGTCATCCATCTTGTTTCCAAGACTCCGCACATTCAGAGACACTACCCTCAACCTAGAATCTGACCTTCCTTCTCTTCCCTCTTTTCTTCTATTCACATTTATCCCCTCTGTGTGCACCCCTCTACATACCCTTGTTATGTGCTCCTCACCCCTCCACCCTTTGCTGTGTATTTTCCCCTTCCACCTTCTCCCTTCAGACCTCTTTTATCACTGTGGGGGGAGGTTTACTGACCACCTCCTCTCAGAGTCTGTGGGCCTGCTTACCCACTGCCCCTCCAGTAGTTTCAATTAAGTGTACTGGTTATGTTCTGAGGGAAAGGTGGACAATAGACAACTCTGGAGGGAGACCTTAATGTAGAAGGCACAGCCCCCACCCCTCTTTCCAACTCTTTCGATCTGAAAGATAGAGTAACCACATAGGGTGACAGCAGAGTCAGGGATATTAGGTGAGAGCCAGGACTCGACGACTGTCAGTATGTCAGGTTTGTGCAGAGCAACCCAAAGTCAAGTTTTAGTGCCAGGCTGCAGATATTGATAGGGGCGATCTTTAGCCCACTTACAGACTTGCTAGATGGCAAGGTGGAAGGAGCAGGACCCAGGCTAGGGTAAATATTACCCAACAAGAGCAGCAAGAGGAGGGCATGGTGGAGCAAGGCAGATTTAAGAAGCTCAGAACGCAGGGAACGGTGACAGGTATGGCGGTAGGGCTTAGATACCACAACAGGAACAGAGAGAAGGCAGACGTGTATGCATAAAAGAAATGTAAGGGTAGGGGAACAGGGCTGGGGAGGTGAGGCGGGGAGGTTAGAATAAACACTTATGTCCCCGCACTCCGACCCCAGCTCTGGTCAGACCTTCCCTCAGGCCCTCCTTTATCTTCAGTCTGTCTTGCCCCCATGGAGCCTTGGTTTATCCCCATGTGGGATACAAGGTGGGGGGATATAGCCCTGATAGAGCCAAACATCAGACGATGGACGATGTGGCAGGGCTAGCCTGGATATACTGTGTTCTCTCCTGGAAGACAGAACCAGAGCTGCTTTTTCTCTTTTCTGTCCTTCCTGGTCCCCCAGGAAGGCATCGGAGGACCAATGTGCATGCGTACAACCAGCTAATTACCTTCACGGCTTGCTCTGCATGTCAGGGGCACTTGGGGGGAAGGCCATCCTTTGCCTTAAGGCAGTCTGCAATGGGCACTAAGATCCGTTGCTGGCAGGAACTAGAACCCAAGGGAATTCAGCAGCCTAGACCATCATTTAGATATCTACAAGGTTTTTTTTCCATTTTCTTTGTCCCTTCCACCTCCCTGCTATAAGTGCAGCCTGAGTAATGGCCTAGTATCTACACAGCACATCCTCTGCTGCAGAAGTAAGCCCCCTGGCCCAGCCACAGGGAGCAATTCTGTGCTGGAGCCTAACATCAACCTTCCTTGGCTAAGGTACAGTGCCACGTAGCAGCTACGTTGTCAGTACCTCAGCCTAGCCTGCCTCCTGACATGGTTTGTTCTAAAACCTGGACATCTACACAACCATCAGGGCTGGCTAAAAGATCTTGTTCTAATGAAAATCTCTCTGAGTAACAACAAACGGAAGGTCCTGGAATCCACAGTATGGGGGAATTATGCACAACAGAGGTTTACAAATGCCAGCTGTAAAAAATGTTGTTAAAAACCAAGAAAATCTCTTCAACATGAAACAGATGAGAGGTATCAACAGAAGGGTTCCGAAAATACAACGAAGGATGTCCCCCCTAACAAAGAGGTATGCATATAGGGATTCTGCAGTAAATTAAGGGAAGTCCCTCCTAATGTAGGATAACTGAGGGGTATTGATAGAGGGTAATGAATGGTAAAATGAAGGATACCCCTCGTAATGTGGGCAAACTGAGAGATATTGACAAAAGGTTTCTGAAGGGTAATGTAACCCCTAGGAGGCACTATCCTAAGGGCTACTACTGCCCCTGCCTGCTTTGCTAGTAGTAGGTTAAGGGTCCTGCATAATGAAATGGGTGCCTCCACCTGGAGGTCAGGGTTGTTAGTGGTCAAGCTAACCTGGGCACAGCCCTCCAGGACACTGTAACCAGTGGCAGAGTTACAGGGGGGTTGGGGGGGTGGTCGCCACTCCTGGTTGCCCCAGTGTGAATAGTGGCACCCTGCCACCAACTTTATTCACTGTTTAGTGCCCATTGTGGAGCCCGTGATTGACTGAATGGCCCTCCCTGGCTCCCAAACGTTCCTAAACCTGGCTCCGCCACTAACTGTAAACCCCCCTTTCCCTTCTAGTGGCCTGAACAATATACAATAATTACTTTCACAATGACCCTTATTCACCAGGTAATTACCCACACTGTTTGCACTTACCACCAGGGCTGGTTCCTCTAGCTTGACCCTGGGGACCCCCTGTAAAACAAGGTTAAGCATAGCAAATAGCAACAGTACAATACTTTTGGCACAGACTGGAACCACAGTCAGGTTAAATGCAAACAAAGTTTAATCTGGTTTATTCAGGGGACTTGAACAAGGGAGGGGCGCAATCAGGTTGATTTGCTTAAAAGCTATATTAATCAGACAGTTATGCATGCAGTTCAGAGTCCCGACACAGTCACACACTCAGGGTACCCAGGTAGGAAAACGGTGGGCTAGCCAGGAACGTTGCAGCTGGCTGAGACCCTGAGATGGAAGAAAGCAACATGTGCAACACACACTATTTATAATCTGGAGCAGGAGGGCTCAGTTCATGAAAGAAAAGGCAACAAGACAATCAGATGCAACACTTTTATATTTAGCTGTTGTTGCAGGGAGCTACCCTGATGTTTACTCATGATACCCAATACTGGACACAGGCAGGACGAAATCGAGAATGCAGGCTGTTGAGCCGGAGTGCCCAGAGAAGCAGGGCCCACACAAATCACTCAGGCGTCATTCCTGTTCAAGGCATTGAGCAGGGGGCTGATCCCCAGGCTGGTCTCTCATTGATTACTTTTTCTGTGTAGCAGGCATTCTCACTGGGCCAGTGTAACAGGGCCCAGGCAAACAGAAATGGATATGGATTCAGTCCATGGAGCTGAATACAGCCTCCAGCAAGCAAAACACAGTTCAGGCACACAGTGGGGAACCAAATCACGACCCACTATATGCACACAGCACATTCACATGTAAGGAAATTCTACTGTACCAGGCAAATGGCTGTACACAGAGACAATTACAGAGTCTCTGCACAACCTGGGAGTTCAGAGGTAGCTGGAAGTCCTGACAGGCCAATCGCATTTAGCAAATCTTCAGTCTTCTTCAGGTTAAAGCCTGGTCACAATTCAGTGGCTTAATTTGCTCTCCAAATTTGGATTCAGTTCGGAAAAAGAACAAGTTCCCTCTCAGGAACAGCAGGCAAGCATGCAGGCCAAACTCAGGCCTTTCCACAGTTCTCCCATGCGAATCCACTATGGATTGCTGCTCAAACTATCTCAAGCTGTTACTTCTTCACTTCCCAACTCAGATCTAACTGAAACTGCAAGCAGTGTGGGACTTTCCCCAAGATCCAAAAGGTTCAGTTGGCTGATCTGTCTGTCAATCACAACAAGGGCTCCCCCTCCAGGTTATTTTAGGCGCCAAAAGCCCAAAACTACAATTTCTACAAGTTTTGGCCGCACCAAGCCCCTGTAGGCAGGCTCCATTTTAGAGTCCCAAATGTACTGATTGGCCCATTCTGCAGTCCAGGACCAAGATGATGGAAACAAACAGAACTGTCCATGCTGCCAAGAAGGCAGGTTAGAACAAAATGCAATATTATTACTACTCTAACAAATGATCAGCAAACAAGCACATCTTCTAACAGAACTCCCTTTTAGTTTAATTATGACTGCAATCCAGGCAGCTCTTAAAGAGACGGTACACAGAGGCTATACAGGCACTCTCTGGCATTACATTTAAACTGCTAAAACGCAGAACACCAGCCTGGCACTGAGCATTTAGGCAAGCTCAAGGAAGACTTTTTGGGAACCCCCGATTTATAGGGGAGTTACAGTAACATGAGGAGAAGCTCTCCTGATGTGAAACAGTTGTGAGGACCTGACATGAGACAGTTGTGAGGAACAGAGAGAGGTGTGCTGAGTGGTAAAATATGTGTAACACCCCTATAAATGGGGGTTCCTGAAAAGTCTTCCTTGAGCTTGCCTAAATGTTCACTGCCAGGCTGGTGTCCTGTGTTTAGCAGTTTAAATGTGATTGCCAGAGAGTGCCTGTATAGCCTCTGTGTACTGTCTCTTTAAGAGCTGCCTGGATTGCAGTCATCATAAGTAATCTGAGAGGGAGTTCTGTTGAAAGATGTAACTATTTGCTGAAAATCATTTAGAGTGATAATGATAATGTAGCTTGTCTAACCTGCCTTCTTTGCAGCAAGTACTATTTTGTTTATCTCCACTATCCTGGTCCTGGACTGCTGAACTGGACCAATCAGTACTGGTGGGACCTAAAATGGAGCCGGACTACAGGAGCTGTCTGGAGTCAAAATCTGTAGGAATTATAGTTTGGGGCATTTGGTGCCTTTTTTGCACCTGAAGGGGGAGCCTTTGTTGTGACTGACAGACAGATCAGCAAACCGAACCTTTTGGATTCTGGGAAAAGTCCCAGGCTTGCTAGCAGTTGAGTCAGATCAAAGTTGGGAGCTGAAGAAGCAACAGCTTGAGACAGTCAAGCAGCCGTCTGAGTAGTTTTGCATGGGAGAACTGTGGAAAGGCCTGAGTTGTGGACTGCATGTCTGCCTGCTGCCCCTGAGAGGGAAAGAAGAGAATTATTTTGGACTAAATCCAAGTTTGTGAGAACGAAGTAAGCCACTGATTTTTTACCAGGCTCATACCTGAAGAAGACCGAAGATTTTGCTGAATGCAATCGGCCTGTCAGGATTTCCAGCTGCTTTTGAATTATCGGTTTGTGCAGGGATTGCAATCGTGACCGGATAGCGGTTTGCCTGGTACAGTAGAATTTCTTTACATGCAAATGTGCTGTGAGTTGTTAGTGGGTCGTGATTTGGTTCCCCACTGGGTGAACTGTGTTCTGCTTGCTGGAGCTGTATCCAGCCAAAAATGGACTGTATCCGAACTTGTCTCCATTTGGCCTGGGCCCTGCCACACTGGCTCAGCCAGACTACCCGCTGCACACAGAAAGCCAACGATGAGAGATCTGTCTGGAGATCAGCCCCTGCTCCATGCTTGAACAGGAATGATGCCTCAGTGAATCGTGTGGGTCCTGCTTCTCCTGGCACTCCAGATCAACCACCTGCAGTCTCGATTTTCATCCAGCCTGTGTCCAGTCTTGGGTATTATGAGTAATCATCAGGGTAGCTCCTTGCAACAACAGCTTAATCTAAAAGTGTGTCATCTGATTGTCTTGTTGTTTTCTTTTCATGAACTGAGCCCGCTGGCTCTGGATTACAATTAGTGTGTGTGGTGCATGTTGTTTTCTTCCATCATAGGACCCCAACCATCTGCAACGTTCCTGGCAGGCCCACCATTCTCCATCTGGGTACCCAGAGTGTGTGACTGTTTATGGACCTTGAAGTGCATGCATAAGTGTTTGATTGATACAGCCTTTAAGTAAATTAACCTGATTATGCTCCTGCCTTGTTTAAGTCCCTTAAATAAATGAGATCTAACTCTTTTTTGCATTTACCCTGACTGTGGTTCCAGTTTGTGCAAGAGTATTATACTGCTGTTATTTGCTGTGTATAACCTTGTTTTACATGGGGTCCCCACGGTTGAGCCACAGGAAAGCCCTGGTGGTAAGTGCAAACAGTGTGGGTACTTATGTGGTGTATCAGGGGTATTGTGAAAGTGATTATTGTGTATTGTTCTGGCTACTAGTAAGGAAAGAGGGGGGTTACAGTGTCCCAGAGGGCTGTGCCCAGGTTAGCTTGACAACTACCAACCCAGACTTCCGGGTGGAGGCACCCATTTTCGAACTCAGGCCCCTTAACCTGCTACTAGCCAAGCAGGCAGAGAAGTAGCCCTTGGGATAGCGCCACCTAGGGGTTACATGGGAAATGGCCATCTTAATTTGGGGGTAGCTGAGAGGTGTGGGTAGAGGGATTTTGGTTGTTAAAATGAGGGATTTCTCTTTTTTTTTTTTTTTGTATTTTCTGTTTATGCTCTTACCATGTAGCACTCCGTCCAGCCACTCCTTCAGAGTGCCAATGTCCCTGATGCCCACCCGACCCCTTCCACCATCTACCAACCCCCTGCTACAGCTTACTGGGTAGCCCAATGTATCCCTTCATCAGAAGGATCAATCTCTTCCGGGAGGAAGTGCCTTGCCAATGAATTCACATCCTGGGGCTGCAGGGCTGGTCCGGGCTGTCTCTGGGGCTTCATGGCGGCAGGAGCCAGCACTTGTCATCCAGTTGGATGGGGAGCTCTTTTTCTCATTTTCAGCCCTGCCCACAATAGTTCTCAGCCTTGCGTGAGCACAGGCAACCTTGGGCAGGGACGTGCAGGGGACGTGTCAAGACATCATGTCCCCCAAGCACAGCACTCGATCCGCCCACAGGTACCAAAGCTGGTCTCCCGAAGCATCCAATGAACACTGAATCCCCCTCCCTGCCAGTCGCTGCTCCTGGTACCCAGGCTCGGGGCATGAACCCGGATCATTAGTGTGCCGGGCAAACCTCTTTGTTCAGTGCCATGGAGCTGACTGGGATTTCCCTTCTAATCAAAGAACCACTGAGAGGTGTGGAGAGAGGGGTTTTGAGTAGTAAATTGAGGGATGTCCCTTCTAATTTGGAACAGTTGAGAGGTATGTATAGAGGGGTTTTGAGAGGTAAAATGAAGGATGGCCCTTTTAATGTGGGGCTGTTTTGAGGTACTGTA
This sequence comes from Neoceratodus forsteri, assembly GCA_016271365.2. Lineage (NCBI taxonomy): Eukaryota > Metazoa > Chordata > Ceratodontiformes > Ceratodontidae > Neoceratodus > Neoceratodus forsteri. Next base: position 559,567,708 of record CM028129.1, on the reverse strand, counting down.
TGGACATACTGTACTGGGTTTGAGAGGTAATATGAGAGATGATCCTTCTAATGTGGCACAATTGAGATGTATGGATAGAAGGGTTTTGAAAGGTAAAATGAGGGGCATCCCTTCTAATGTATGTGGGACAGTTGGGAGGCTTGGTATAGGCAGAGATATTTTGAGAGGTAAAATGGGGACAGTCTCTTCTAATGTGGTACAGCTAAAAATGGATAGCTCGGGTTTGAGAAGCCAAATACCAGCGCAGAGATGTTGAGTTGGTGGAGAGGGTACAGAGAAGGGCAGCCAAAATGGTATGAGGGATTCAGGATGTACCCCATGAGAGAAGATTGAGAGAGGGCTGAATTTGTACCCTCTGGAGACTAGGAGGGAGAGGGGGGACATGATTGAAACCTTTAAATATCTGAAGGGAATAAACAAGGTGAAGGGTGATAGTTTGTTCAGATTGAAGAAGGGAGCGAATACAAGGGGACATAGCCTCAAACTGGAAAGTGGGCAATACAGAGGTAATGTTAGGGGGCAGTTTTTCATGGAGAAGGTGGTGGAGGCCCTGAACAAGCTGCCGGAGGAGGTAGTGGCAGCTGAAACAGTGGAGGGGTTCAAGAGGGCTTGGGATAGATTTAAAGGGTTGGGAAAAGAGGGTGGAAGCATAACAGAAGTGGGGTGTAGGGTGTTGGGCAGACTAGATGAGCCATGGGGCCTTTCTCTGCTGTCACATTTCTGTGTGTATTTGTGTGTAATAAGGGACATCTCTTCTAAGGTATGTGGGACAGCTGAGAGATATGGAGAGAGGCTTTCAAAAGTAAAATGAAGGACATCCCTTCTAATGTATGTGGAACAGTTGGGAGGCATGGTAAGGACAGAGAGGTTTTGAGAGGTAAAGTGAGGGACAGCCCTTCTAATGTGATACAGTTTAAAAGTATGGGTGGGGGGGTTCAGAGGTAAGAGAAGTCTCTTTCAAGATATGTGGGACAGCTGGAGGTATGGATAGAAGGGTTTTGTGACTAAAAATGAAGTCCTTTTTTACATAGCAGTGTCAGTGGCTCAGCAGGTAGCACACTCGCCTCTGAGGCTGGAAGATCAGAAGGTTGTGGGTTCTAGCCCCACACCAGGAATGTGGGATAAATCCCAGTACTGATACTGTAGTGCATCATGAGTGGGATGTGCATCTCTATGTCAGCTCTTCAGACGACTGCTAAACCAAGGTCTGCCTCTGCCTGTTCTGGTGGTTGTTCAGGTGGACATTAAAGATCAGTAGAACTGTGCCGCAGAAAAGAACCCTTCTGGTCCATCAAACCTGCCCTTACCCACCCTCCCTACTTTCCCCCCTCGCCCAGAGTTCCCCCTCTCTGCCCACTGGTCAACCCCTTGTATCTATCTCATGAGCTCTTGAATCCCTCAACCATTTCAGCCTCCTCCCGCAGACTATTCCAGGGATCCACCACCCTCTCAGTGAAGTAACGCCCCCACACATTTCCCCTAAACCTTCCTCCCTCTCCCCCTAGACTATGACCCTAATTCTAGCACCTACTTTTTCTGTGAACAGGTTCCCCCCTACTTTATTAATCCCCTTCATGTACTTAAACGTATTATGTCCCACCTCTCCCTTCTGGTCTCTAGCAGATATAAATCCAACTCCCTCAACCTCTCCTCGTAGGGCGTCCCATTCAACCCATGCACCATCTTAGTGAGCCTTCTCTGAACCCTTTCAATCCCTTCTATGTCCTTGCATAGGTGAGGTCTCCACAACTGGACCCCGTACTCCAGGTGCAGTCACACCATAGATTTGTAAAGTGGAATCAGCACCTCCCTCTTTCTGCTTGTTATACCTCTCCCTATGCACACCAGCATTCCATTCGCTTTGCTGACTGCATTGCTACATTAGGTCCCCACCTTAAGGTTATCTGAAATTTTTGTCCCCAGATCCCCTCTCCTGTTCAGTTGTCTTTATTTCATCCCCCCCCCCCCAGTATGTTAGTTGCTCACAGGTTATTCTGCCCCATGTGCATAACTGTGCATTTTTTGGCATTGAATTTCAGCTGCCATGTTTCTGACCACCCCTCCAGCAGCCTTAGATCTTCTCTCATAGCCTCCACTCCCTTCGGGGTGCCCACCCTATTGCAGATATTTGTATCATCTGCAAATAGGCAGACCTTCCTCTACAGCCCCTCTGCTATGTCCCTGATATAGATGTTAAATAGAATGGGCCCCAGCACTGACCCCTCTGGGACCCCGCTTGTCACCCCTACCTCCCTGGAATGTACCCCATTTACCACCACCCTCTGGCTTCTGCCCTTCAGCCAGTTTTCCACCCACCTTGTTATTTTCTGACCCACCCCCAAACTTTCTAGCTTATTTACCAGCCTTCTGTGAGGAACAGTGTTGAAGACCTTCCTGAAGTCCAGATAGGCCACGTTCAATGTCCCTCCCTGATCAACCACCCTTGTCACCCAATCAAAAAACTCTATCAGATTCATCTGACATAACCTCCCTTGTGTGAAGCCATGCTGATAGATGTCCTGCAGACCACATTCTACCAAGTATCTGACCACCCTTTCTTTTAATATCACCTCCATCACCTTACCCACCACTGAGGTGAGGATGACTGGGTGATAATTGCCTGCCTCCTCCCTGCTGCCACCCTTGCGAAGTGGCACCACGTCTGCCCTCTTCCGGTCTTGTGGCACCCACCCTGTACCCAGGGACAAGTTAAACAATCTCGCCAGAGGTGCCATCAGCTCCTCCCTTAGTTCCCGGAGTACCCCAAGATGCAGGACATCCAGACCCATAGTCTTTTCCACCCTCAGCCTACCTAAATTCTTCTCTTACCCTGTCTTCACTAATCAGGCCAGGATCCACCCTTATGTCATCCCGTCCCCTCTCCCTTAACACCAGTCCCCTTCCTTCCCCTTCCACCATGATGACCAAGCAGAAGTACCTATTTAGTACCTTCACCTTCTCGAAGTCCACTTCCACTTGTACTCCCCCCTCTCCCTTCACCCTTTCCATCTCATGCCTTGTTTTCCTTTTCTCTCCTATATACTGAAAAAAGGTTTATCCCCCCCTTTGGCCTTCTTAGCAATTCTCTCCTTCATTTTTGCTTTTGCCCTCCTAATCTTTTGCCCTGCCACCCTCAGCTTCTCCCTGTATGTTTCCCTGTCTTCTATTCTGTGTCCTCTTACATTCTCTGAATGCCCTTTTTCTTTCCCCAGGTGCCTCTTTCACTTCCCTGGTGAACCAAAGTGCCCTCTTTCTTCTTCTGTTCTTCCTCACCTTCCTTATGCAGATTTCTGTGGCTTTTAGTAACTCCCCCCAACTGAATTCCATAATTCCTCCGCTTCCCCCAATTTCTTCTTCCTCTCCATTTCTTTCTTGAATATCTCCCTAATTCTTGAAAAATCCAGCCTCCTGAAATCCAGGACCACTGCGAAGGTCCAACTCGCTTTGTTCCCTGTCCTAACCTTGAAGCTTACTGTATTATGGTCACTTGCACCTAGGTTGACCCCCCACTCCAACTCCTTCCAGACTATCCCCATTGGTGAGGACCACATCGAGCAGGCTGCCACCCTTAGTGGGCTCCCTAACCAGCTGATACAGGAAAGCTCCCTGGAGGGCCTCAAGGATCTCACTGCTCCTTGCTGACCTAGCTGATGGGATATCCCAGTCCACATCTGGGAAGTGGTCACCCACCAGCAGAATCTTCTCCCTGAGTACTATCCTTTGAACCGCCTGCAACATCTGCCTATCCACTTCCTCCCCCTGCATTGGAGGTCTGTAAGCCACCCCTAGCCTTATTGATGCCCCAGGCCATTTTTCAAGCGTGACCCACAAGATTTCCATCTGCCTTTCTGTAGCCTTAATGTCTTCCCTGATGTACAGTGCAAACTCCTCCCCCCCCCTTTCTGCCAGCCCTGTCCTTCCTGAAAAGCCTGTATCCTGGGATACCTACCTCCCACGTCTGATGTTCAGAACACCAGGTCTCCGTTACAACAATATCCACGCCATCATCCACAATTACGGCTTCTAAGTCCACCATTTTGTTCCCCAAGCTCCTGCCATTTGTGGAAAGACCTTTCCACCATATACCCCACTCCTCTCTGCCCCCCATCCATGACTGCTCAATTCCCTGCTCCCCTTTTGTGGGAGAGTGCTAGCTAGACCATTCTCTTTTCCTGTCAAACTCTCCTGCTTCCTAGCCTTGTGCTCCCCACTACCAGTTTAAACCGCTCCTTAAGACCTTAGCAATATATCCATGTAGACCCCCTCAGCACTGTTGCCCCCCTCTCACTTTCAATTTTAGTCCTCATCCTTCCACGTGTTCCCCACTCTGCTATATAGGCGAACCCTTCCTTGCCTCACCATTCCCCGAGCCAGTCATTGAACTCCCTAATTCTTTTCTGCCTAGCAGTTCTGGCACAGGGGACTGGAAAGACTTCTGAGAATGCCAAGGTTCTTGCCTTTTCTATGCATCCCTTTTACCAGTGCCTTAAACCTCCTCTGGATCTCCTCCACTTCATTGCTTGCCAGATCATTTGTCTCCAAATTAATAATTAGGTGTGGTTTCCCCATCACCCTAGCACATTCCCTGATTTTTCGCATCACCCTCCCAGCCTCCATCCCTGGTTCACAAAATACTGACCTCTGCCTGTATGCAGGCCTCCTCCTGATCCAATGTATGCCCTTAATGATGGAGTCCCCGAATACCATGGCATTCTCCACCTCTGCAGCTAACGGATCTGATCTTGTTCCTGGTTTGCACTCCCTCCTGATCCCTTTCTTCCTAATTGCTCCCACAGTCCTGAACTTCTTACTTGACCCCCCTGGTTTCCCCTAGTTCTCCACTTTTTCTCCCCTTGGCTAAAAATTCCTGCCTCTTATCTGCCAATCCCCCTCCCCCTATTTATACCTCCCTGGCCTCCACTATATTCCTGCTTCCCTTGAATGCCTTCCCTCTCCTCCTGTGCTACCCCCCTTCTCCCCCTTTTGTTCCCCTTCCTTGTCTCCCTGCTCCCTATGTGCCACTTCCTTACCCAGTCTCCCCCCATCACCTTCCACTGTTCTTCCGTCCCTTCTCCCTATCATTCCTCCCTCCAATCCTTTCGCACTAGGTGCCATCCTAACCTCACCACTCCCCCTCCCATCCCCTCTGCCCATCCTGTTCCATGTCCCTTACTTGCTTCTCCCTCCAGAACACCCTTCCCCATCCTAGCTGACAAATGTATGAACTTATTGGTCACTGTAATACCCCCCCCCAGGTGGATGCTCTTTTTTTTCCTTGGGACCAAGGTATGTGCCCTTTCCTAAGCCCCTGGAATCTCCTTCACCTTTCTCCTCACCTCCTGACATTCATTGCCTCCCCCCATAGCTTGGTCCGGGTTCCTTTCCTCCCTGACCCTCCTGCCTTGCCCCTGCTCTCCATGCCCCAGCTGGTCCCGTCCCTCCCTCTTTCCATTTCTACAGCCCCCTGTATTCCCTTGCCACCATTGTAGTTGTAGTTTCCACCCTCCCCTCTGCTGTCAATTGCCCCACTCTGACACATACTGGACAACTCCTTATCCTCCACAGTGATTCCATGAACACCACTGCCCCACAACCATTGCATTCCACTATTCTGCCTGTTCTCCTGTGTACCCCCAGAGCTCCCTTCCCCATCCTAAGAGACCCCTACCCCCAACTCCCTGTATAATAATTCATTTGTCTTGCTTTCACTCTCCCCTCCTCTGCCTTCTTAATGCAACCTTCAGTTTTCCTTGCCATTCTCTCCCCAAGACACACTGTCTCAGTGTTCCTTGCCCCTACTCTTTTAATGCACACTAATCCCCTAGAGCAAGTATGTACTTAAACAATATACCATGAGAAGGTGTGGGTGATGCCAGAATTTGCCCACGCCTGGTATGTTTGGCCACGAGGCACAGCCGAGTGACCAGCAACACACCAGAAGTGGGTAAATCCTGCCATCACCCACACCCTCGAGGTATATTGAGATGTACTAATGGCCATCTTTTAAGATAGATATATATATATATATATATATATATATATATATTTATTGTAAAAAACAAAAACAGGCGCTGCGTCAACATAATGCTAAAAGCAAAACAAAATGGTTATATTAAATGCATGCTGAAATAGAAAATAGAGTTAAAAATCTACGTTTAGAGCCTTAGGTCTTCTTCAGGAAATATCTAAGAGAAAAACTACACTAACTTGTTTTTCTCGTATTCCTGAAAAGAACCAATCGAGAAAGCTAACTCTATCTATTTTCAGCTGCATTTACTATAACCATTTTGTTTTGCTATATATATATATATGTTTTGGGGCATTTTTAAGTATTTTCAGTGTATTTGTTACTGCACCAGAAAAATAGTCCTGTGTTGATAGGACTTTTGGTATGGCTGCAGTGTTGCTGCTCTTGCATGGCACGGTGGCCGCATATACAGACAGTGATTTATTTACTTTTTCTTAAAGAGAGAGCCTGCGCGATGTGGAGTATTTAATAACGTGGTGGGAATGTGGAGCACTGGTCTACATCTCGCTCCTGAGGTACTGTTTCCATATCACAGGGTGAAGAGTTGGGGACAAGGATCAGCAGCAGCACTGAACATGTGGAAACTGTAGGGAGCAAGAGTTGGAGGAGCAGACAGTAATGAGTGAAGAGGGACCGAAGTTACAGGGTGTTGAGTGGCAATGGCAAGAAGTTTCATGTTTGTTGTAGTGCTTGACTGCCTTACAAGTTAGTGGAGCAGAACGGTCATCCGTTTGCTGTGGTTGGTTTCCGGGACGGATTGGTGCTGATTGGGAGCAGCGGATCTGTGACCAAAGGTTCGGTGTCGGTGAGAAGCAATGGCGGAAACAAATTAACTCTTTTTTTTTCTTGTATGCCTGTCATTTCCTACAGAAATGTACTGCCGACGCTCGGGAGTTCATGGCGGGAGCATGACTTGTGATGGACGGAGATGGAAGTGAGAGGGCAGCGAGTATTCAGCAGCAGGGAGTCAGCAAGCGAAGCTGAAGAAGCTGACTTTAGGGTCATAGAGATTTCAGTGTCAGTTTTTCATGTGGCTCACACTTTTTACCATTAGTTGATAAGCACAATTTACAATGTGTAAATCGTGCTAGCCAATCAGAAGCGAATATATATGGAACCATTGTATAATTATGATTATACAATAGCAAAAAAAAATCTCCAAGCTCTGATTGGTCTGTGTGTGCCTGGAACAGTGATGTTATAACAGTTTAATAACACTGCATGAAATCCAGCTACATACATGATCACATCTTACCAAGTGAGTTTGATATCTTGTACCTAAACCAGAAAAAAAACTTAGTTTCATATATATAAAAAAAAACATATTTACTAATATTGTGGGGACTAACATATTTGTCATGACAAAAACATGTCATAGTTAGGCAGACAGCAAGTGTCAGAACACCTCCTTTATACTGTGGGAACATCTGTTTTTATAGTACTAGTTTTACAGTTTTATTTTTTATGAGGAAACACACCACATGTGAATGCACTGCATCATGTGTATGCAAATACCTAATGCCTGGTATCATATAACACACTACAATTTATTTATTTTTATTTATTGAATTTTGATGACCAGGTTGGCCCACTGGGCCCCGAAGTTCCCTTTTTCGGGGGTGACCTGGGGAACAGAAGCAATACAATACATACAATCAGGTTATCCAGAAGCAATACAATACATACAGTCAGGTAATACAGGGTTACGAGAAGTAGACAAGATAATACAGATAACAGTACAGGCAATTATTCAAATCGTCAATGATACCAGACAATTGATTATTTGCATATCCGTGTTGCAGTGCTTTCACATGAGGAGTGTTTCCTCAAAAAAAAAACAACTGTTAAACTAACACCATAAAAGAGATGTTCCCACATATAAAAGAGATGTGGCACTTTTTCTCTGCCTAACTATGAAATGTTTAGCCACGTACATGTGCTCATTTTTCCCCACAATATTAATAAATAAGAGTCATTGCATTATAGCAATAATGCTGCCTTGGAGTGTGTCATGTTGGGATAATTTCACTTCTCAGGTGCTGAGATGCACTTTGTCTGTAATCCTGTGTTCAGTCACCTGAGGCATGATATTATCCCAGCACCCCCCTGCCGGGCATCATTTAAGCAATTTACCATGGCAAGGGTGTGGGTTACGTTAGGATTTACAATGGGTGGTGTGTTGTTTGGTCACTAGGCCAAGTGAGCCAAAACACACCAGCTGTTAATCTGGCGTGACTCCCACCTGCCATAATAAATGCTACCCCAATGTCCTTTTATTTTGTGTTTGAAAAAATATATATATATATTTTTTTTCCATTACCTTATTTTTATTGTTGTTATTGCTCCGTGACAAAAAAATAGTACCGTTCCGGCGTCCCTGAAGCGAGAGTGTACTGATTTCAATTTGTGTATCAGCGATGAGGCACCCTGGGAGGTTCAAAACTACGAGCGGCAGTCACTGAGAAAGCAAACATATGACAAGGTTTTATCTGGGATGAATACAGCAATGTACAGGTACAAGTATATGCGGAACAGGATAGGACTTTTTTTTTTTTTTAAATCAGACAAGCTTTACGTTACCGGGGGCTGGACTTATCGTTAGCACATTGTTACTGTCTGTTCCTCTGTGCCACTCCTGATTTAGTGATTTCAGAGGTCATTGGTGAGGCTTAGTGGGGAACTGGCGCCTTTTCCGTTGGTACTGTGGAGGATTTACAATGGGCATGAGGTGCCAGTTGACCAATCGGAGCCTGCCATTTACATAGAAACACAGAATTTGATGGCAGATGAGGACCGCTTGGCCCACCCAGTCTGTCCTTTTCCCTACCTAATGGATAAGCTGCAGATCCTAGTTAACCAACAACCTACTTCTTCCTACCCCCACCTCCTAGAATTACCTTATGACTGTCCCATGCATTCTTGAATTCCACCACTGTTTTTCACTCCACAACCTCCTCCGGAAGGCCGTTCCATGCATCCACAACCCTCTCTGTGAAAAAATACTTCCTTACATTACCTCTGAGCTGCCTCCCCCATCTTCAAATTGTGCCCCCTTGTTCTTGCACACCTCTTTTTCTGAAAGATGCTACCCTCTTGGACTTTGTTGATTCCCTTGAAGTACTTTTTCTATCATGTCCCCCCTCTCCCTCCTTTCCTCGAGGCTATACATATTAAGCTCCTTAAGTCTCTCTTTATATGTCTTCTGGTGCAGACCCAGCACCATTTTAGTTGCCCTTCTCTGGACTGCCTCCATCCTGTTTATGTCTTTGCAGAGACTGGGTCTCCAGAACTGCACTAAGAACTACAGATGGGGTCTCACTAGCTGTCTGTACAGAGGGATAACAACTTCCTGTTTTCTACTGGTGATGCCTCTCCCTATGCATCCCAGTATCCCCCAGCCCTCCTTACTGCCCTCTCACATTGCTTTCCCACCTTTAGGTCATCTGACATGACTACCCCCAGATACCTTTCCATTTTTGTTGTTGTTGTTAGTATCTCACCTCCCATTGTGTACTCTTCCCCGGGGTATTTGTTTCCCAAGTGGATTACCTTGCATTTCTTGGCATTGAATCTAAGCTGCCATACATTTGACCATTCCTCCAACCTTGCCAAGTCCCTTCTCATCCTTTCCACCCCACCTTGTGTATCAACTGTGTTGCCGATCTTTGTGTCGTCTGCAAAGAGACATACTTTTCCTTCCAGTCCCTCTGCAATGTCACTTATAAAGACATTGAAGAGAACCGGTCCTAGTACTGAACCCTGCGGTACCCTACTAGTAACCCCCTTTCTTCAGAGTCAACTGTATTTACTATTACACTGTGTCCTGTTCTCCAGCCAATTCTTTACCCAGGCTACCATGTTGGGAACTTCTCCCAGGCTGGCTAACTTGTATATTAATCTTTTGTGTGGGACTGTGTCAAATGCTTTGCTAAAGTCTAGGTAGACCATGCCCACAGCCCCTCCCTGATCTACTACTTTGGTCACCCAGTCAAAGATTCGTCTGACATGACCTTCCTGCTGTGAATCCATGCTGTCTTGGGTCCTGTGTCCCTCTAGCCTCTAGGTACTCAACAGTTCTTTCCTTCAGAAGTGATTCCATCATTTTCGCCATCACTGAGGTTAAACTAACAGGTCTGTAGCTTCCTGCTTCTGCCCTGCTCCCACTTTTGTGAAGCGGAATCACATCTGCCCTCCTCCAGTCCTCAGGTACCACCCCATCCTCCCATGATTTGTTAAAGAGGGTAGTCAGTGGTGTCACTAGTTCTGCCCTTAGTTCTTTTAGAATTCTGGGATGAATCCCATCAGGCCCCATTACTTTGACCACCTTCAGTTTTAAGAGTTCTTTCAGAACCCTTTCTTCTGTAAATGGGCTGGTATCAACTCCTGTACCCGAAGTGTTTCTGCTGTTTGGTTTAGGTACCTCCCCCTCTTCATTGTGAATACTGAGCAAAAATATTTGTTTAGTATCTCTGCCTTTTCACAGTCACCCTCTGCCACCCCCCTTCCCTTTATTTAGCCTCACTATCCCTCCCTTGGTCTTCCTTCGCTCCCTGATGTACCTATAAAAGGTTTTATCCCCCCTTCTTAACTGAGTTGGCTATCTTTTCCTCGGTTTGGGCCTTTGCTGTTCTGAGTGCCTTCCCAGCTTCTTTTTGCTTTAACTGATACAGTTCTCTGTCCTGCTCCTTCTGTGATTCCTTGTACTTCCTGAATGCTTTCTTTTTCTCTTGAACCTTCCCTGCCACCTCCTTTGAGAACCATAGTGGTTTCTTACATCATTTTGTTTTGTTTCTTTGCTTCACACAAAGGCTTGTTGCCTCTGTGATGTCAGTTTTGATGATTCCCATTGTTCTTCTACCCCTCCTTCCTGCCCATTTGCTAGTGCATTCCTTAGGCACTCCCCCAATTTGGAAACGTCAGCCCTCCTAACTGCCAGTACTTTTGCCTTCTGTATGGCTTGACTCTACTGCTGTGTTTATCGTGAACCATACTGTTGGAGGGTCGCTAGTTCCCAGATGGCTATCCATTTCTACAGCTGTGATCCTTTCTCCATCTCCATTTGAGAGTATCAGGTCTAAGACTGCTCCCTCTCGAGTGGGTTCCAATACCGATTGTCTAAGGGATGCCCCCTGTAGGGCATCTAGAATAACCCCACTCTTAGAAATGGCTGCTGCAACTACACTCCAGTTAACATCTGGCATATTCAGATCCCCCATCAGCAATATCTCCTCTTTTTCAGCCTTTTTAAGTATACTTTCTATCATTTCCTTGTCCATTTCCTCCCCTGAAAGAGGTCTGCGTAACTGTGGTGGCCATTGCCTGTCTCAAATTGACCCACAATGCTTCCTCTCCTCCCTGTTTACCCTTTTGTTCTGTTGCTTTGATTCCTTCCCTTATGTAGAGAGCTACTCCTCCTTCTCCTTTACCCTCCCTGTCCCTCCTGTAGATAGTGTATCCTGGTATGTTTACGTCCCAGTCATGGTTCTGTGTGTACCATGTTTCAGTGACTGCCACGATATCCAGATGCTCCTCCTCCTGCATCAAGGCCACTAATTCAGGGCCCCATAATTTTTGGACCCCATTGTATAATGCTTAATTCAAAACCACTTGTTTATCCCTCACTTGCTGTGTATGCTATTTAGCCCTTACCTTTGACACAAATACAGGTTTCAACATAATTGTCACTACTATGCCAATCATATACCAAGTGATGCGCCCCTTTCAGTTCACTTGGCACTTCTCAATTAGATAAAACTAGGTAATTTCCCCAGTGTCCATCCTGGCCAAATGTCCTCCGATTCACTAATACCACCAACAGCTTAATCTGATTCTGTAAGTCAGTTTGCATTGGTACACATATTCCTCTTACCTTTTCCCTGGGTCGCACGTGGAAGGGAGCCATGGCTCAGTGTGCCTCTCCTGGTCACCAACTTTCAAATAAATAAAAATTAATACATATGTGGGACAACTGAGAGATAGAGTGCTAATGAGAAGTAAAACATGGAACATCCATTCTAATATAGATTGGACAGTTTAGAGCTATGGATAGAGAGATTTTGAGAGATAAAATTACGAATGTCTCTCCTTAGAGGTATGATAACCAGTACATATGAAAGTTATACTTAGGCCCAGATATTCAAACTGCGCCACAAAGTAGCGCAATAGCAGAAGCAGGCACAAGTCCAGTGCACCCATTCGCAACACACGTGATATTCAAACACTGTGCAGGCCAAGATGCACCTCTGCCACACAACTGAATATCATGCCAACTGCGCCATGGCGCAACCAGGGATGTGCAGTGGTGCAGGTCTGGTGCACAAAAGCACAACCAGGGATGCGCAGTGGAGCAGGGTAGCAGCGCATCAGCACAACCAGAGATGCTTAGGGACAGGATGCAGGGGTCCACCACCCATGGAAGATATGGGCAGAGGAGCACACAGCAGAACAGACATCGCCCTCCCACACCCCATGCACCGCACAACCTGAGGAGAGCTGGAAGAACCACCAGCCCATGGACACCAGCAACAATCCCACAGCTGGGGCATGGTGCCCCAGCACACCCCCTGGCAAGCTGTGACCGGTACACAAGGATGTCTGGCCACCCCATACCACTCCATCCCACCAATGCAGAGCACACCCTGCACCGTGATCCCCAGACACCCTGCCCAGGAGTAGTGCCCAACAGTGCAGGACACCCCATGCATGCCACCACCCCCACTGTGACAATGCAACCCAGTGCACCACGGAGCCATGCAAGGCAGCTCCACCGCAAGCACCCTGCAGTGGGTGGCAGCAGACACCAATGTAACAACTGCATACACAGTGCCGCCCTGCATGTCCCCCCTGAGGTACAGCTGAGAGTCCAACCATGCGTCGGCACACAAGGTTCCCCACATGTAACAGAGCCTGCCCTAGACCCCACCACCAGTGGTATAGCACCCTGCACACCCTCCCAAGGACACACCCTGTCCCAGCACTGGCCACAACAGCCAGCTCAGATACCCACAGTGGTGCATGGAAGCATGCACCACACAGGATGCAACACAGTGCATGGACAAACACCCACCCACCCATACCTAAGGGCACACCAACACAGGGTCACAGTAGCGGGTCAACAAAGCCACTGGCATGTGTCCACAGCAGCCATGTACACACGGCCAACACCCCTCTATGGCACAGGTGTACCAGCGATCCTGCGCAGGCACCATGAAGCTGTATGCCACCAGGATGCGGCCGGAGCACAAGTGACAGACAGTGGAGCACATCCCCTGCAACAGACACAACTGACAGCATGTAGGGGGGACAACAACAGCAGAAGCCACAGTGCCACCCGGGCAGACGTGCACCATACTGGTGACAGGAGACAACCTGGCATTGTGCTGGGTACAGTGGTTGTCCAGCATGGACAGCCACCACTGACATGCCAGCAGACCATGCAGATCACAGACATGCAAGGATGTCAGCTGCACAGGCCATGGATGGTCTGACAGGGGCACCATGGGCACAGTGCATGCACTGTGGACCACTACACACAGGCATCCAGTGCACAGAGAGAACAACACACAAACCACAGACAGCGACTGATTCCCACACCCACACCATAGGCAGTTCCCCTCTGGACACACACGCCCATGCCTGCACCACCCCAGACACGATACACCACACACACCACTGCAGCTGAGCACCTGTAGCCCACTACAAATCAGAGACCACCACAGTAGGCATAGCAAAACAAATGTATTATTGAAAGGTCAAAAAAACTATTTACAATTATGTACATAATGGGGGGAAGGGCCACATACCAGGTGGGGGTGGGTAAGGGGCAGGGGTGAACAAATGGGAGAGGGAAGGAGGGGTGTGAGGGTGGGTCCGGGGAGGTAGGGTGAATCCTGGGGCATGGAAGGCCTAGCGTCCACCCCCGCTCTCCACTCCTGTGGCACCTCCTCGACCTCCGCCTCCATACTCCATGCTGTTCCATGCACTGGAGTATCTCCATGGATACCCATATGATCTGCAGGAGCTCCTGCATGGCCCTCTTGAGCTGCATCATCCGCTGTCCACCTAGGACAAGGGAGCAGAGTCAATATGTGTGAATGTTCATCCCCCTGCAGCCCATCCACTGTGCATGGCATACAGCCATGGGCCATGCCCCTGTGATGGTGTGTGACCACCCACAGTGATCGTGTCCACAAGACCTGCCTACCCAGGTGCACACAACCATGCAGACCACTGCACACACCCACCACCCAAGTCCTGCACAGCACAACCATGGCTGTACAGTGACATGGCTATGCGGTGCGAAGGCAGTGGCACAGCCATGTACCCGGTGCACGCACGTATGGACCACCAGCGATGCACACCCACACAAGCAGTGCCACAAGACAGTGCTGAGTGTACCGTGTGGTGTGCATGTCAGTGGTGTCAATGGATGGTGGCCATGCCCTGCCACCTACCCCACAACACAGCATGCACAGAATATCCTGAAAGAAAGGCACTCATCTGCATCTGCTGGATCTGGGCGTCAATGCTGGATGGGCCCGGCAGCCCGTGCCTGTTGTCCTGCATCCACTGCCTCTCGGCGTTGCCGTGCCTCTCTGGCTCATCGCCTCTCCTCAGGGCCTAGGGTGCAAACATGGAGAGCGGAACATCAGTACAAACCAGTAGCATAGCCCCCCAGGTGTGTACGATCCTGCACAGCCCAGCCATGCTGCAACCCCACCACCACCACTACTACTACCACCACCACTGCCCACACTGGATGCCCCCCCATGTGGTAGACACATGCCCACCATGATACCCGTATGGACGCTACCAGTGTATGGATGGAGCACCTACCTGGACACGGTATTGCGCCTCGCCTGGCGTATGCCTGTAGATGGGTAAGACTGCCTGGGTACCTCCGGCGGAGGTCCCTGTAGCGGTGGCGACACTGCTCGGCTGTTCTGCCGATCCCTGCGGCCTCCTCAAGTGCCACTGCCACCTCCTCCCAAACTGCACTCCTTGCCCTATCCAGGGGGTCATCCCCAAACAGGGCCCCAGCATGGGGCTCCACAATGGCCACCAAATTGGCCAGCTCCAGTGGGCTCCATGAAGCAGCTCTCCTCCTTGCCATCACTGCTTCAGGTAGGATCACAAAATGGCACTCTGTAGTGCACGTCCGCCACGTGCAGATGATGCGCGGTACAGCGCTGCCATTCCCCATCACACTGTCACCGAACAGCATGATAGGGGTGCACCCATGCCGACGCATGATGCCTAGGGGGCAAAGGTCGACCACAGGGTCAAGGGTCTGTTGCGCACGGACCGCCACAGCCTGATTGGGACTCCCAGTGTGTAGCGTGGTTGGGTGCCTGTGTGAGATGCCCTGCAGTGAACTACCACGCTGTGGCACCATGGCATCTATGGCACTCCAGGGCACGAGCGCCAGACATGTGAACAGCACACTAGCGCCACTGGCACAGTGGTGTCTGTGCCCTGCACTGCCTCCCGTGCTCAGCACATCAGCAGCATGGCAGGAGTCAACGTCAGCACCCCCGGGCATGTGCCATGCGGTGCCTACTGTTAACGTCACAGAGCTGCACCTTTGCCTGAGCATGCTCAACACAATTGCGCAAGGTGCAACAGCGTGATATTCAGCTAGCATATGCAAATCAGCTCATCAGCAATTCCATGGTGCAGCTACTGCATTAGCATCCACTTAAAGTTGCACCTTGCCTCATTTGCATGCCTTGCACTATATAAATGTGACATGGGGCTGCAGAAGCCATAGTTTGGTATTGCAGTCTATTGTGGTGGGTTGCATGCTGTTTGGAAGTGTGGACTGTGGTGTGTGGGAGATGCATGGGACTGCACAATGTAAGGTAACACCTGTCATTCCCACGGGCTCTATAATGACCGAAAGTGAGGAAGAGGAGGAACAGGGATGTTGGAGAAAGAGGAGGCCCAACTTCATACGGGCAGAATCAGATGCCCTGTTCGAGGCATACCTCGACAGAGAAACGTTGCTCAGCAGACAGCGGGGAACACCACAGGCCCGTGCTGAGGCATGAGGTGAGGTTGCACATGCCGTGAACCAGCATAGCAGCCACCAGCGGTCCGTGCAGGAATGTAAAAAGAAGGTCGGCACGGACAGGAGGAGAATTAAGGACAAGGTGGCTCCCATCAGGGCAGCACGTGCTGCAACCGGTGGTGGACAGCCAGATGTGCCATGCCTGATGCCACAGGAGGAGCGGGTGGCTGGCAGCATGTGGTACTGTGCCATAGAGGGCGTTCCAGGTGGTGGCTTCCAGATGGGTGGCAGCCCGTCACTGCATGGTAGGTCCTGTGCTGTCACTGTATGGGACATGGTGGGAATGCCACAGGGTAGGGCAGAGACATTAACACTACTGTGCTCCCTTACAGCTCCTGAGCATCTACATGGGTCAGCGGTGGTGGGTGTGTCCACCGTGGGTGAGGCCCTGGACACGGAGGAGTGCTCATCCACCTCCATAGGTGTTCGAGGGTCAGGTCCACCGCATACCTGCCAATCTGTTCAGACTGAAGATGGCGGTGCTGGTGTGGACGAGGCCCTGCCTGTTTCCCAGCGTGACAGCGCCACAGACTCCAGCATGCTGGGACACGGACTGGTGCCAGATCAGGCACCGATAGTGATGGGTCACACATCCCGGACAGTGATACGTGTGGGACGCAGGATGGTCCCACAGCAGGGAGCGGCATGGGCATAGCCGTGGGTGGCGCCGCCGTGGAGGCCTGCGTGACATCACAGTCCCAGCCTGTGCCTGTATGCCCCAGAGGGGCAGCACTGGTGTGCGTCCAGGCCGGTGGGGCTGTTGCGGCCACTGTGGCAGCACCGGTGAGCCCTGGCAATTGGCGGCCAGAGAGGCATGCCAGCAGTCAGCAAATGGGGACGGAGGGGACAGTGTCGGGGGGCGGAGTCAGTGCACCGCTTGTGGACGTGCCCAGGCATGGCTCTGGTGTGCAGCGCCCAACTTCAAGGGGTGCTGCCCGGCATGGACAGGAATACCATGAAAGACAGCATGCCAATCAGGCGGATGACCTCTTTGATGAGCACAGCTGCATACTCCAGGATTCATTGGATCAGCAGTTGCGGCTATTGACAGCGGTGGATGCACTCAGGGCGGTTCTGCGCCAGCAGGGACCACGGTCTGCTCCTGGCAGGGATGGACCGGCTGCGGGAGGATGTGACCGCTGCCATTGACAGGCAGACACGTGTAATCACTGGTTCCATGTCAACTGTGGGCACCCAGTTCATTGCCCGTGCGCCACAGACACCACGCAGTGTCACGTCCACACCCCCATACCCGGTGTTGTGTGACCCCTTCCATGTCGACACTAGGTTCGGCTGTGGGCATACCGAGCATGCTGGCGCAGACATGTTCAGTGAGCTGCAGACCCCTGTGCGAACATGGTCACGTTCCCGCAATGTCACCCCTGGGGGACCATCATTGCCACCACATGAGGCCGATGGTCAGCCTTGCATGGCTGACAGGTCTCGATGGGGCCGCCCATGCATCTGTGATGGCCGTGGCACTATGCCACATGACTGACCTGTCTCCCACTATGGCCACTGTCTTTCTCTGCCCTGTGTGCAGTGTGTGCACCATTCGATGCACAGGTGGGGTACCCCGCCCTGCACACACACGGTCCATGTGCACACCCTCCCGGCTGCTGGCCACTGTAGCGTGTGCATGATGATGCCTGCGTTGCGCTGTCCACCAGTGTGCAATGGTGCCCAGTATCTGAGACACACACACAGTGACAGCCACTGGGTGTGGTCGTGTGTGGACCTGTGTGTGGCTAGGGGTTGTAGTTGGGGTCGGCGTGCCTTCTACCCCTTTTGCATGTCTTGTGATGTGTGTGTGTGTGTGTGTGTGTGCGTGTAGTATTTGGACATGCCCGTCCCTGACGGCGTGTGTGGATCCACGCTCAGTCTCATTCACTTGCCGCCATCCACCCCTGGAGTTTGACCATGCCTGTCTGTGGGTTGTGCCCTTGCCATTGGTGGTTGCACATGGCCCCGTGACCTACCTGTGTTGGCCGAAGTGCTCCTCTGTGATGGTGTCCCGCTGCAGTTGCGCCATCCTGAACAGGCGGGGTCTCTTCACCCGGGGGTGGCTGCCAATCACTGTCTGGACCAGCATCCTCATCGTCCCCATCGCTGTCCCCCTCTTCGACCTCTATGGCTATCCCACAGTCGTTGGCCATGTTGTGCAGGATGCAACAGGCCAGGAATAGCCTGAAGGCCTTTGAGGGGCTGTACTGTAAGGCACTGCCAGATGTGTCCAAGCACCGGAAATGTGACTTCAGCATCCCGAACACCCGCTCGATGACATTATGTGTGGTGGCACGTGCCTCATTGTACCATTGCTGCGACAGGGTCTAGGGGCGCCGGTATGGTGTGAGCAGCCAGGGATGGAGTGGGTAGCCACTGTCACCTGTGTATAGAGGGTGTACATTAGTATGGCGGTCTGCATCGCTCTGCCATGGGCCATCAAGACCGGTACCCATGGCACCTCTGACTATGCCCCCCCCACATCTGCCCATGTCATCCTGCGTGATGTGCGTACTCACCCACTAGGTGGCCAGTGGGGATATCCCTACTCTCGAACCTGTGGCACAGTGCAGACTGGTGCCAGATGAAGGCATCATGTGCTCCCCCGGGGTGCATGGCACAGACATTGGTTATGCGCCCCCCTGGCATCGCACACCACCTGGCAGTTAATGCTGGTGAAACCCTCATGGTTGATGTATGCTACACCATCCGGGCCAGGTGGCGTGCAGATGGCCACATGGGTGCAGTCAATGGCCCCGAGCACGCCAGGCAAAAATGCTACCCTGTGGAACTCTTGTATGTGTGCTGTGTGCTCCACCTGAGTGCTGGGGAAACAGATGTACTCCACAGCATGTGGCAGTAGTGCGCTGAGGAATTGTGTGAGTAGGCATGACACGGCTGACTGGGTTATGCCTGTTGTGTCCCCTGTTGGTTTCTGGAAGGTACCCGTGGCGAGCAGGCACATGACAGCTGTCACCTTTGTCTCCACTGACAGAGCATGGCTCTATCAAGTGGGTGCCTACATCTCATCACTGCACAGCTCACAGAGCCACCTCAAGATCGCCCAATTTAGGCGGTACCGGACCACAATCTCTGTCGATGTACTGCTCGGAAGGTAATCTGAGGCTCGGTACCGCCTGTTGGGGGCTACCACTGCGGGCCTTCCCAGTGCGCCCCCTGCTGCCTGCCTTCTCACCCCTCATTACCACCTCCATCTGGATGGTGGCACTAGCCATGTTCCTGGCTGGTGTCCCCCAGCAGATGTTATCCTGTTCCCCAGCTGTCCTCTGTGATGCTCCCCTGCATGGGGTACACCTCTGGCCTTTGGCTGTCCTGCCTACTGCCACTGCCCTCACTACACTGCAGCACTGCCCTGTCTGTCCTGCACGACTGTCTCAGGCTCCCCACTCATGTCCTGTGTGGTCACAGGTGTGCCCTGTCCTGCTCCGTCAGTGTCCCACTCACTGCTGCCCTCTTTGTTTTGGCTGCCAGCTCGCTCCCAACTCTGGCTTCCCTGTAGCGTTCTTGCTCCTCTCTCTTGTTCTTTTTTATTTTGGCTCATTTCCGCTATGGTGCAACTTCCGCTAGCTCCCCTATTGCACATGGCGCATGCTGTTTAATATCGCACTGCGCCTTTTATTCATGGTTCCACCCCCTACGGTTGTGCATGCTTTCATTACCATTGCACTCTTGCGCATTGCAACTTAAGCTGTGCAGCTGCCTCCCGCTGAATATCGCACAATGGTGCATTTTCGTACTTGAGCTGGCATATCTCTGTTGCGCATGGCACAACCCTTTTGAATATCTGGGCCTTAATGTTCTTCGCTGAGAGCCTCTATTAGTGTGTTAAGCTAAACGCCTTCAGTCTGGCTGTTTAAAATTTGCAAATTTTTTTCAAGTTTTTAAGGCGTGTGTGTAAGTGTAACAGTAACATGGGTGTAGCCAGGCATTTCTGATTTGTACACCAACCTGCCACACTGCTACCCCTTCCCCAACTGTTGTTCAAGCCTGTCCCCCCACATCCAAGGTTTTTGGCTCCAATCAGACGATTCCAACATTAGACCTGCTGTCTGTCTGCGCTGCTAGTGTGGTGCTCACTGCCCACTGGTAAACGCCACTGACTGCACCATGAGTCCAAGACCATGACAGAAATTTCTTCTCTCTCCCCCGCAGGTAAGCAGATTCTCTCCACATGAAGCCTTCATTCTTTTAGCCAGTTCTGAGTCTGTTCTTCTGACTGCTGCTCCTCAGTTCTTTTACTGCTTCTCTCACTCCCTGTACAATTGAACTAATAGTATGGCTTCTAACTTTGATGGGGTATTTAAAATCACCGCCCCAGACTTGCTACACCCCCGACCAGATGCAGCAGCCAATCACTATGCATAGGGACCATGCAGACCTACTTGTGAGACTTTCAGCTTCCACATCCCCGGTCCACTCTGCCACCCCCAAAACAAAGCTGAAAGAAAAAAAGAATGTGATGGACTAGAGAGGGCAGAGCAATGCTGGTCAGCTTGTTTGCTATCCCCTGCTACTAAACTTGGTAGCCATGGCTTACTTGGAGTATCAATAGCTACACCCTTAAACAGTAACACTGCGAGTCTAACTTCCTGCCTGCTGAGCTGAGGCATATAAAAACCTCTTATGCTTCCCGTTTTTGTGTTTCACAAGCTGCTGCGGACAAGTTAGTGTTTTGTGCGAGCCCGGGGTGTATTCGCAGCTATACTGGCCCAGCTAGAGAGAAGCGAGTTCTCTGGCGAGGAGCGGGTTAATGACCAACCCGGCGACTGCGGATTGCAGGTTTTACAACATCAAGAGGAAGGAAGCAGCTGGGAACGAGAGGAGGTTAGCTCCGAGAACAAGAAAAGAGGAAAAGCCTGTGTAACAAGTGCAGGGGGAGTGCGAGACAGCCCAGCTCCGACTCCAAAAAAGAGAGGGGCGAGAAGAGGCTCACGTTGGTGGGCGCTGGGTACTGTACAGGTGGGTGTCAGGAACCTGGTGCTAGTGTATGGGATGTGTTACTGTACGAGAATTTGGGGACGGAGAGGTGGGGTTAATTTGTATAAGGAATGTGCAACACTTTAAATAGGTATACAGTTTTGGAGTGCAGTGTGTTTTTGCGTGTAGCTGTGTTGATCTAGGACGTGTTGCTTCAGAATGTGCTGCTTTGATGCGCTTATCCAGTTTGGGGGATCGACACCGACTGCTTTATTATCTCGAGTCTGACGACTTTGGGAACTTTCTGCAGAGTTCTGTGTGCAGTTGAGTTGTTGTGTGTAGTTTAGGAGAGCAACTGATTTGCTCATTGTCTGAGTAGTTTAGTGTTTGTGTGTTAGTTTTGGTGACGGTGCTGCCTGTTCGATGAAGGACAGCGTGGCAGACGGTGCCGGTAGACGTCCGGGGGGAAGCGGCTGCATATCGTTGAAAGGAACAGGGCGAAAATAAAACCAGCAACGGGAGCAATACATCCCGGGGAAAAAAGGTCAGGACTTCCCACTCAGAAGCGAGGATAAAGTCCCCTGACTTTGAGGTGATACCAAATCCCCCAGGTTCTGAGGTGAAAACAGTTTCCGCCTCCTGGCTCTGAGATGATACCAAATCCCCCAGGTTCTGAAGTGAAAACAGTTTCCGCCTCCTGGCTCTGAGATGAGGTCATTCTCCCATTCCTAACTCTGAGGTGAGAACAGGTTCCCTTCTCCATGTGAGAGACCTCCCACCTTGGTCTAAGAGGAGGACACCTGTTTATTTACACTCGCCTGTCACATGTTGAGATGTCTAAACTGAAAGACATACTAATTGTGGATACTCTACATAGGAAATGCTAAACATATAAAAACGAGGGTCCATCCTATTTGAATGTTGCAGCTGCCTGGATGGCAGGAAACAATGTCATGTGTAATAGCTGTAGCAAATGTTATTTGGTTGCTTTGGATGTTCACCCTACCTTGTGGTCTCAAACCAGGTTGGGGGCCTTGGTTGATAAACTGCTAATTTTGGGGGTGGGGGTATCCAAGGTTTAAATTATTTACATGGTGCCTCCATCCAGAGAGCAGTTTAAGTGGGCCCAGTGTATGTAGGGTACAGCCACCTGTGATGCAGTGCCTTCCCACTGGATCTCCCCACCTATAGACCAGTGCAGTGCAATATTAGTTTCTCACAAAACATAAAACTTAATTCTCTGTAAATAAGATATGCCTAGGTAGTAAATGTAACAAAGTAACAATGGCTTTATTCAGGGTCACTGCAAGGCCCTGTAGGGCAAAAGGGGGGGATTAGGCAGTGCAGTGGCACAGTATTTTACAGTACCAGCTGGTTCTTGAGTGCCCATCCAGGATGAACCTAAAGAAACATAAAGCCCCTTCTTCAGTGCCCTTCTAGGTGCAGCCAATTATGGATATCAACCTGGGCCTGAGCTTCTTGTGGTCTTCCAGACTGAACCCATTGACTGCCTACCCCCCATATCACATGTACACAGTACCATTGCTTTCTTTAGCTCATCTATATGGGGGGCTACCATCTTCCCGACTAGTACCAGTGTAAGCCTTTCATTCTACCTACAGAGTTCTCTGTGCTTCATTGGGTACCTAGCCATGGAAACATGTCGGCCCGATGATGTTGCACATAGCTGGTCAGTGGTGGTGCTCTTAAACAAGTAAAGCAGTGCTTTGCCCATTAAACTCCAAACCTGACTGCTGTTAAACCCACTAGGGGTATTTGTAAATCCTGGGTAAGTGGTCTAGTCCATTAAATGTTCTTCCAAACTATAATAGAAATATTTTTGTTGCAGGGCAAGCCCTAAGTTTACTTGTGATTCCCCTAGACCAGGGGATCTCCCTTTATGCTCAGGGGAGATGGCCCAGTCATACCTAGTCCCTCTCTAGCTGGTATCAACTTGTCTGTCAACAAGCAGGCCTCTGGTGTTGGCTGGTGAAGATGCTGTTCTGTCTAGTCCCACTCAGACCTCTCCTGATCTCTGCATGTAGTAGATGATCTTCATGTGGAGTAAAGCTGCTCAGTCCCTTGGGTGTCACAGTCACCAGTACTGGGCTTTGGTACTGGCTTGGCAGCTTCCCAGACTGAAATTACAGTTTGGCTTCAGGGCTGTAGAACAGCAAGTCTCTCAATGAATTGCTACAATCTTCAGCTTCACTTTCATGCTAGGCTAACTTGCAATTACCTCCTTTTTTGAAGCAGCAGTAGATCTGCTTCTCACTCTTAAGAGCAGGGCCAGATTAAGGCAACCTGGGGCCCTAGGCCCAGAAGAAATCTGAGACCCCCCTCACTGTACCAGTGCCCCTTTACTGTGGCCACACTCCTTGGTCATTGCATATCAGTTACTGACATTTTTAAAACGTATCTTCTTACTGTTCCAAAAAAAAAAGTGGCATAAAACCTAAATAACATAACTAAAATGCTTCACAATGAATTAAACTAATAATATCAGTATGAAAAAACAAAACAAAAAACATTGGTCCTAGTTTTGATCATTTAGAAAATAATTTTCTAATTGGACTGGTACAAATATTTTTGGGGTATGAAATGCCTTGATTTGCAGTTCTGACACCCCCCAAAACAGATGCATGTGCACTCGCAGTCTGGGTGTTACCATGTTGTCCTGTCAGGTAATATGAACCAGGATTTGGGAGTTTTATTGGGTAGGGCCTATCTCTGAAAAAGCATAGGTCCTGGGTGGTGTAGGAGTTAAACTGGTGGTTTGCTAAAGGAGTCATGGTGAATTATAGAGATTATGTTGCAAAGTGAGCAACTGTTAGAAATAATAATTTCAGGGATCAGACATTTATGTTATTGATAATAAGCCAGGATCAAATAACGGCAATATTTATTGATGGGATGATGGAAACATATTCCGTGGTTCACCCTGAAAACAAAACTACATCAGCGCCAGAACTTCAAAACGAGTGGGATGAGGGAATTAAAAAAAGAATACGATTGAAACGCAAAGTAGATTTCTTGATTTTTTTTTTTTGGGGAGTAAGATTAAAAAGTTCCTGACACAGCTGAGACAGTTTTGCAAAAAGTGTAACATTCGGGCATAGACGTAGCTTATATTTTGTATTTTATTACTCGGGTTATTTGCAAGTATACAGTATGTCTGCCCTTTTTAGCTTTGGCTGCCTATCTATACCTGACATCATAATTGACATTGAAATAGGTTGCTGTGAATATATTTGTGTTACAAATAGGGGGATTGTGATGCAATATGTAGAGAAGTAGTCAGAGTACATATAATTCCCTAGTCTGACAATTTCTATATTCTGTAACGTATGCTCAAGGTTTTGCTTTGTAAATATTGTATTCCTCATATATTAATTGAACATTATTTAACCTATATGATTTATGTGCTAGTACTGTATGCATTTTACCTGTCTTGTATCTGTATATGTTCCTGATATATGTTCCCAGGACCACCTTGTGAATGAGCCTGCCCAATGGAGTTATTCCTGCAATAAACGTGAAACTTGACTTTGTCTACTGGATAGGGAACTTGTTTTCATGCAACTGTTTTCAGTCATAAAAAAAGAGAATTAATTCTGGAAACTATATGAAGTAATAAAGAAAATGGGATGGAACTGAATATAAATCTTATTTTTTTCCTAATGTTCTCAGGGGCTCTTTAAATATAAAGCATACATACTGGATTGCACTGTTAATCTTTTATATTTACGAGCAGTCACTTGATAAGTGAAGATTCTAAGTGAGAGAGAGAGACAAAGCAAAAGAAATTGGCATGTTCACACCTTACCTTACAGGTCTGCCTGGCCATGGCCCCCCCAAGTGATCAGCTGCACTTGACACCTAATTAGTTAGGTGAGAATCATGTCACAGTTCAGTCCCTGCCTTGCTCAGGATACCCAACAGTTGAATCCTTTACAGAAAATTCATCTTGGGTAGAAGAAAATACAGTAAATATATGTTGGCGATAGCTGTAGGCCGCACTGGCAGGCAGGACCCCAAGGCACGTGCCTATGCCTTAATCCGGCCCTGCTTAAGCCCCATTTACACTGCCTGATCTGCACTGTTACAAGAGGTGCAGATGAGCTGCATTGGTGCAAGTCTGCTCCTACTTTATAGTCTTCACTCTCACAGATTTCCCCCCGACCACTCCCCTTACTCCTAACTGCCCCACCCTTCTCTCTCCACCACCCTCTCGCCCAACCTGTTCCCTCTCCACTCCCTTTCACCTGATCCCCTTCAACTCCCCCGCACCCATGCACTGTCTACTATACGCACCACCCAACCTACCTAACTGACATGGTCTCGCCTCGAGGCTGCTTCCTTCTCTCTTCCCCTCTCTCCTCCCTGACAGACTTCTCCCTTGAGCTCAGCCGTCCGTAATGTTCCATTGGCAAAAGTGTTGATGTACCCTCATCTGTTTGTATCTTGTGTTTGAAGTTTGTACCCTGTGTAATGTTGCCTGACGTGGAACCTTTGTAAAAGAGCTTCTGCTGAAAGGTCGTTTCCAAATTATAAATAAAATAAACAAATAAAAGTCAGATAGTGTAACCACGATGAGGAGCATTGCAGGTGGCTGCAGTGATGCGACACAGTGATCAGCGTTTTTGTGGGATCATGTACTGATGCAGGCATTTTTGACTGGCGTGCAAACATGCTGCACCACCAGCATCAATACAGCCCTGCGACACACACCACGATGTGCTGCGTTTCTCCATAGCTTTTTTTAAATTACTTTCTAACTTATGCTTAAAGCAGCAGTACTAGATAAAAACAATCAGATCTTCTGCAACAGTTTGTTGCCTGTGCTTTGTTGAGCACTACCTGGTAATCTTTCTTGTTTCTCGCTGTACTGTCACCCCATAATTTGCTCCATTTTTCTTTGTTCTTGTTTACATTTTTCCCACTTGTCATATTGGATTGGAACCCTCTGCTGCCAGCTGCACATGACTTTCAGTACTACACGGGGACAATGGTAACGTGCAGCACAGGGTCCCACAGAAGTAAACAAAAGACGTGATGCGATGTGAGGGGGAAGTTTGGCTGTAAATTAGACAGCAGCCGTATTTACTGTGGATTCACAACAATGGAATTACATTTTAAATATCTAAAAAAACTAAAGCTCACTAGAAAAAAATATTTACAGATATGGAAACCTGAACTATGGCTGTATGCGTCCAGCCAAAAAAACAGAATTTTGGTAATCACTTCCTGATTATGTAGTACTGCTGCTTTAAACTCTGTGACAAGGCACAAGATTGTTATGCAGTTTAGCTTATGTATTGTCCGATGCCCCTATCAGGGTAAGATGATTAACTTTACAGTTAGCTACAACTCTTCTGCATTCTGTACCCTGATACAAGCTGAAGTTACTTAACAGTTGACCTGCTTTAGTGGTTATGCTATCCATTCTTATCCCTCCCCCCCCCCTTGTGTCTTTCTCCCTCTTCGAGTTCCAGTCTCTGTACCTGTTTTGAAATAAATGGATGTACCTTGTTGTATCGTGTATAAGTTGTAAAATTAGTAACAATTCTTACCAAAAAAAAGATTGTTATGCAATATTTCCAGTATTTGATTATGGAACTTCAGACGGCACCAGATAAACTCTCACAATCTTTGAATTCTTCTGCAAATTAAGTTAATACTTTTACCTTTGGAAATAGTGGTGTTTCGTGCATTGTTCAAGTTTGGTGCTGGTGCCTTCAATTCTCACTTTACTCATATCTGCATCTAGAAGTTGCACAGTGCCCCCAATGCAGCACATTAGTTTATATTTAATTTGTATCCTGTGTTGGTTATGTTGGCAGATCATGCATTGGGCATGACAGTGGATACAGGCTCCCTCTGATATTCAGTGTCATTTTTCTACCTGGTCACAGTAACCCTTTAATTTTCAGCTCTGTATAAACAGAGCAGGGGACATATCCGAGAGACGTTTCCTGTGTTTTATTTGTGCACATAAGGATACTTAGCGGTTACCGAATCCTATGAGCACCATCCATTCAGAAGTCCTCTGGCCTGCCGCTGGAAGAGAGGGAGCACTGATGCATGACACTACAAACTGCTGCTGTGTAGATGTGTGGTGGCAGTGGCACAGGCACAGGAATGGGTGAGCTGTGCAGAGTACAGTGCACTGCTCCTCCTCATGTAACCACGCCTTTAGTGTCTCTGTAGCACCCAGTAGCCAGCTGTTTCTTCAGCAGTACACAGTTACCTTTCTCATCAGTGTGTCCTGCAGAGCTGAATCAGATCTCTCAAATGTCTTCCTTTTTAGCTTTACTCTCTCTGGCTATACAAGCCTGCAGTCAGCCTTCTGTCCCTGGCTGTGGAAACCTAGGCAGTCCTCAGATGCTGTGGCTCCAGGCAGCAACTGGGCTTCCAAGCCATTCCCTGGCCAGAGCCAGACGCAGACTGAACAAGTTCTGGAACAGCCCTGCTGTTCACTGGGGAATGTCAACTATTCATTGGTACATGGAGCTGCCAGTCACTCTGGGGTAATGCTGGAGATTAATTGCATTATAGATGGCTGGCCAGAAAATCACACTTGAATTTCTGCAGTCATCCTGTGTCCCAAGGCAGCAATCTCACAAAATAGATGCACTCCAGGTAGTCAAAAGCAAACACAGCAAAGCAGTGGCCAAAGAAATTTGTTCAGTAAGAATCTCATACATATGATACACAGTGGTAGCAAAAGAACAAACAAACAAAAAAAAAAAACGAAACAAAAAATAAAACAGGAGCTCCTCATGGCTCACTTTCCTGGCTCTGCTGCCTGATTGACTGGCATGCAGCCCCTGACACCTGTTTCCATGCTGATGGGGGTCAGGGTGCACAAATATGGCCATACCCTTTTCTGTAGTGGGGGAACTTGCCAAAAATTTTATTTTATTTTACAGAGCTACGCCCTTAAAAGGACTGTCTAAGATAAATACCTCTAATGAAGTAGGCTTTCTAAAACTGATAGTTCATTACCTGAACCTTGCCTTAGTTTAAATCGGTGAATTTCATAATTTTGCATGATTTCCCCGTTGGAAGGGAAGGCTTTGTAAACTGGACCAAAGAGACAGCCAACCAATCCCTTCCACTTGCCGGTTTTATGACATCTTGCCAGAGAGGGTGCAGGGACATGCTCCATAGAAGTCTGTTGGGCGATTTTGACATGTAATTTTATATAATATACATTAAGCCACTGCTCGACTAACATGGCCCTTGTAATGGATAACCAACTATCAGTTTTAAAAAGCCTACTTTATTATGGGACGATTATCTTGGACTGAACCGTTGAACATTTATGCTAATGTCCCTTTCATTGCTGCATGATCTCAGGTAGTGTTTGGTGCTGTCAGGGTGGTAATTAGTGGAATCCAGTGTCAGTCATGATGACATGAGTGCAGTTGCTTGCTTAATCAGTGGCAGCATGTGGCTGCTTTGATGAGCAGTGCAGAGCTGGTGAATACACTAGCATTAGAATCAAGGTGCCCCCTTCAATTCTGCTCCTTTTCCAGTCCCGGTTGCAGTCCTGGGGAACAGAGGGCAATATTGAAACATAGATACTGCTGGCAGACAAAGACCAATGGTCCATACAGTCTGCTCGAATAGGTAGCCCTGCTTCACCCCCTGACCTAATGTCCTGGTGGGGTTTCAACCTCCACCCCTCCTCTTGACTCTTTTACCTCCCTAGACCTCTTCCTCTGTCTCTGTGCTTGAACCCATTTATAGCCCCTACCCACAGTAGTTATGCCAGTTTCACAGCTTTCAGCCACCCTCTCTGGGAAGTAAAAACTCCTTGCATCCCCCACGAATGTTCCTCATGCCAGCCTCTTTTCATGCCTCCTTGTTACTGTCCCTCTGTTTCTGTTGAATAGGTCATCGCAGTTCATTTACTCATCTTATGAAGTTATAGGTCTCTGCAGTGTCGCCCATCTCCTTCTGGCGATCAGCAAGTACATGTTCAGATCCTTCAGATGCTCCTTATAGGAATTTCCCTGTTGGCCCTCAGTCATTTTGGTGACCCTTCGCTGCACTGACTCCAATCTCTTCCTGTCCTTCTTCAGGTGTGGTCTCCAGAACAGGGCACAGTATTGTAGATTGGGCCTCACCAGTTACCTATATACAAGGAATAAAACCCGACAGGGTCAGCAGTGATGGGCTGTGCTAGCCCAGGGCCTTATGAGCCCCAGAGGTGTATAGCCCATACTGCCCACCCTGGAGGGTATTATTGCGCTTAGAAAATGGTTTTCACTGTAAATTTTAAGTAATGCAATAGTACATGAAAAGAATTTTACAATGAATAGAAAGAATGAAAAAATCCTTATTTGGGTAAAGTAGTCCCCTATTTTTTTTTTTTTTTTTTTGCTGTTCCATCTGCTGTTGGCCATTCTGTTTTAGGTACCCCCGGCAGCATGATGTCTACAAAAAGAGATGATGTGTGTTTTGAAATTTCCACCTACGGTGCTTTCTTATGATTTTGTTGCTTAAACTAACTGTTGTCTGTTGTTCCTGAGTTTGTTGGGGGTTTAGAAGACTGTTTTGTTAGGTAGGTGATCTTGCTTGCCTGTGGTACGTGAAACCCAGAAGTGGAGAGGAAGTAATGTGATCCGATACAGTAACAGTAGCGCTTTAAAGCTGATAGCAATGAAGTCCACTTATATTTTAAAAGAAAAAAAAATGCTTCATCGGGGAATGAGCCGGTGAGCACCTGTAAAGAAATGATGTGGCGCCGTTTATATGCGGTTGGACGGCAGCAACACTGTGACGAGTTCCTGGGGAAGAAATACTGTTAAGTGCATTATGTTCTTTTTTTTTTTTTTTTTTAAACAGAAAAATAATACTTGGGGGTTTTGCATGTGTGTGTGATGTGGGGCTCACTCATTGTTTGACCGGGTAACAGATTACAAAAAAAAAAAAAAAATGTGGGGGCTTTCTGTTTCAAAATAATAATAATATATAATGTAATAAAATGTATTTAGTTAAGCGCCTTTCAGATTTTCGAGGCGCTGTACATAAAGCATAAGAACACCAGCATATCAATGCATAAAATAAAACAATACAACAAATATAACATATTAAAAATAACCAATTACGGTATAACAGGGAATGCCTTATCCCATAAAAATGACTTTAAGGCCCTTTTAAAACTTTCCACCGTTGTACTCTCTCGGAGCTGACTGGGCAGAGAATTCCAGAGGGAAGGAGCCGCGAAACCAAAGGCACGGGCTCCAGAGGACTTCAGATTTACCCTCGGAATCTCCAGCAACCCCTCGTCAGCCGAGCGAAGCTGTCTCAGAGGGGTGTAGGGCACCAGAAGTTCTTTCAAGTAGTCAGGAGGACCAAGCCCGTGTAGGACTTTGGAGGTCAAAAGACCCACTTTAAAGGTGATCTGCCACTGTATTGGCAGCCAGTGCAGAGTGCGCAGCACTGGAGTAATATGAGACCACCTTGACGCCCCAGTCAACAAACGTGCTGCTGCATTCTGCACTAGCTGCAAGCGGCGGATATCAACCCCAGCAAGCCCTAGGTACAGGGAGTTACAGTAATCAAGATGAGATGTCACAAAGGCGTGGACCAAAACCGGCAAGTCACCAGGTGGAACCAGGCGCCTAATCCTGGCGATATTTCTAAGATGAAAAAATGCAGACCTGACAACTGTAGACACCTGATAACGAAGGGTCAGACCAGTGTCAAGCTCCACATCCAGGTTACGCACCCATTCAGAGGTAGGGATCTGGTCCACCCCTAGAATTAATCCAGAGGGGGACCCTGCCCCTGAACCCTCAACCCTGCGACCGGGGTCCACCACCGTAACCTCAGTCTTTCCCGGATTCAACTTCAACCCACCGGTATTCATCCAGCCTTGGATATCTGCGAGGCAGTTATTCAGCACCGAGGTAGCACTAACCTGGTCAGGTGCAAAAGACAGGTAGAGCTGGGTATCATCAGCATAGCAGTGCAGGGTTTTAAATAATTGATTAGCAGTTTTTTTCTTGGGACAATACTAACTGTGTACAGAAAGTATTTATATAGGTTTTCTAAAAGTGTTATGTTTATTAAACACAGTGAGGCAAGTGCTATGCATTTTCATAATGTTTTAGAACTTTTATGAGCAGAACGCTAATCAATTTTTAGAGTTAAATAAAACCCTGCAGTGAAACCTCAGCTCATACCACCTTACAATGTCTCCAAGGGGTAGCATGTATACTGCGAATAACATGGGGGGGGAAGCACCGAACCCTGAGGTACCCCGCAAGGCAGAGAGAAGGCCCCGGATGAATGTAATCCTGAGACCACTCTCTGTGTTCTCCCCTTGAGGTAAGATGAGGACCACACCTGAAAGTCCGCAAATGGACCTCAGACGTTCGAGCAAAACCCAGTGATCTACATTATCAAAAGCTGATGACAGATCAAGGAGAACCAAAATAGAGCGGTGTTTCCGATCTCTTGCCATCAGGAGATCATTGAGCACCAGAACCAGAGCAGTCTCGGTGCTATGCCTCTTGCGAAAACCAGACTGGAGAGGTTCATATAAACTATGGATGGTCAAATGGTTATCCAATTGAGCCGCCACAACTTTTTTCAATAACCTTCCCCACAAAAGGGAGGTTAGAGATCGGGCGGTAGTTTACTAGGTCATTCAGGTCTAAGGAAGCTTTCTTCAGAAGGGGAGTCACCACCCCTTCCTTCAGAGAGCTAAGGAAAACTCCTGTCTAAAGAGCACCAGATAATCCGAGCAAGGACCGGGCCGATAGACTCACTACATCCCATAATCAGGGAAGTAAGACTCGGATCCAAACTACAGCATGTTGGGCACATCTCACGGACAATCCTCATAGTGTCTACGAAATCCGGTAGATTAAAGGAACTCCAGGAAACTCCGGGCTCTGCGACAAAACACTGATCAACTGCAACAACCTTAGAGTGGGGTCAGGGACACTGCCTCCACCTTATTCGCAAAGAATCGAGCAATCTCCTCGCAATCATTCTGCGTAACAACTCGACGGATCTGCCGACAGACTGGGTTGCACAGTCTGTCGACAGTTCTGAAGAGCTGAGCCGGTCGATTCCGAGCGACAGAGATTTTCCTGGACAGGAATTCTGCCTTCTTACGGGAAATTTCTGTTTGGTAGAGCTTATAATGCTCTAGCAAAATAAGATGGTCGGCCTCAGAGGCAGTCTTCCTCCAACGACGCTCCAACCTCCGCAACCCTCTCAGTGCCCCATCAAACCAAGGGGCAATGGGACGGCACGGAAGGGGGCAAACACGGGTTGGTGCAATCTGATCAAGAGCAGCTGAGATGGCCCCATTATAGGCCACCACCAGCTGCTCAGGATCAGAGCACAATTCGTCGAACAACAAGAGGTCAGTAACTGCCATCGGGTCTTAAGGGACAACGTCCCGCAATGGGCGGTACTTGACCAACTCCACAGGGGCCGACCTACCCAGGGGGGGCCTCAAAATTGAACCCAACTGAGTAATGATCAGACCAACCGACTGGTGCCACCACCAAATCAGACGCCTTAATCCCCAGGAGGAAAACCAGATCAAGAGAGTGACCTCCTTTGTGAGTAGCTGTGGAAACAACCTGTGCGAAGCCCAGTGATGTCATCACCTGGAGGAAATGTTGACCAAAAAGTGAAGATTCGTCGTCGACCCACGCATTGAAATCGCCCAGCACCATCAATCTGGGCGATTCCAAGGTCATGTCGGCGGCAAAATCTGCTATTTCCTGCAGGAAAAGCTTCTCATTCCCTGGTGGACAGTAAATGAGAGCAATCCTGCACCCCTCACCACAGTACAGTCAAATGATCTGGCTCCCTCAAGTGGAACACCAGTTAGGCCCAATTCGGTCTTAAAACAGACCGCCACCCCCCCCCGGCCCGCGATCCAATCTCGGGCGGTGTATAACTAAGAACCCGGCGGGAACAGCGGCCTCTAAAAACAGGGCCGCATTCCCATCCAACCAGGTCTCGGTAATGCAAGCCAGATCTGCCCTTGCGAAAAAGTCCACAATAAGACCAGTCTTATTGCAGACAGATCTGGCATTGCACAACAGCGCCCGAGTTGGACGAGGTTGACGAGTTGTCCCAACCACTTGCCCTCCAGAACAGGAGGTGCCCTTGGGTATGGGAACCAGAACGGGACTACCATGCTCCAGAGGCCATTTCGCCCCAGGCGTCTTCGAACCCTAACCACCCTATGGAAGAGCCGCTCACTCCGCCGTCCACAACCCCGCACCCCCCCATTCCCCCTCCCCTTTGCACAATCCCTAGTGCCCGACAATGATGGTAAACATGAGCTGGCAAGGGGGACAAGAAAAAGGGGAGGAGGGCATGGAGAGCGGAGGCCGAGTAACAAACAGGTGGAGCTGGCAAGCACATCAGGCTGCTCAAAAAAGTAAAAACAAATAAAATAAATGAACAAATAAAACAACACCACCATCCACCACTAAAACAAAAAAATAAAAAGTAAACGAATATTCCAATAAGAACTATTAAATTCAATTAAAGTTATTTTATATCCACAAGCCCTCTCACGGCCAGGGGACAATAAAAATAAAACAAAATTAATAACTAAATAAAGTAAATAAATAAAGGGAATAATTTAAAGATCACCCTCCGGGACTCTCTCACCGAACCGGAGAAGGTGGAATATGAGATGGAAACAAGCACTCTCACTGCTTAAATTATCCTTCAAAAATAACTAAACAACACATATCCTATCGACTACAAAATAAAATAACATCAACAAATAAAATTCAAAAATACAATAGACCAACATTCATCATCCACCTAGGCTGAACAAAAGATAAGAACCGCCAGCAGGCCGCAGGAACTGGCCAGTCCAAAAGGATCGGTGGCCCACTACTTCTACTCCGGGGAAGGACAACCCCCCCGGCCAGCCGCACCAGGAGTGTAGAGGAGGGAAGATTAAGGACCGGCCTTCCAGCCAACCTCACTCCCCTCCACTGTGTGAGACACCAACCCAGGACCACCAGAACAATGCAAGCCAACTAATAAATAAAATCAATTTCTCAAAAAATGTTTATATAGACAGTAGATATATCCACAGTCACTTATCTTGCAGGATCTCTTAAGGCCACTTCTTAGCACACTGGAAGATCCGACAGTACTGGCCCCAGGTCCTTAATACATCCAGTCAGTCAAAAGTTTCCAAGCAGGATTCAAGGTTTAAAAATTCTAATCAGTTTTCCAAGGAGAGTCACACACCAAGCTGCAGAATCCAGCCAGTTATTTAAGAGGCACTACTGGGCTATAACGGTGACCCACCACCATGACTCCAGGCTAAATCACCCCCCCGACCAATTCCACCGGGAGTCTAGGGGAATAGGATCAAAGGGCCAGCCCTCCAGCAGGCCCTGATCCCAGCCCCTGTGTAAGTCACCAACCCTTCTAGCACCTCAAAAAGCCAGCGGAACAGGCTAAATAGATCAAAGCCACAATTAAACAGGTCACTAACGTGTTGACTTATAACACAGTATTCCAGACGTGTAGACTATAAAATCCTGTATAGACTCCATAGACTTGACAGTTCAAGAAGCATTCAAAATCCTTAATAAACTTGTTCCTGGTGACTCCCGTCTCTTCCAAATTCCATGTAAAGAAAACTATTCCTCGAAGAATGCCAGGAAAAAGGTCGTGTTAAAGAAGCGAGCGCCGCATGAAGCTCGACGCTGAAGAGCAGCCACTAATCTGCCAAACTGCCAAAAAGGCAGCTAAGTTCCCAAAACGGACTCAAGCGTCAAGCCGCACAGTATCCCAAGGTCCCGAAGTCAGGATCAGAAACATCCAACCGCGAACACTCAAAAATGCGGTTAAAATACAACGGCAAACAAATAAATGTCAAAAGGCGAAAAGCAAACAAGGTTTTAAGCCCCCAGCACTCGGCAGCTTCTCCGCGATCCGGATTTCAGTCCAAAACACAAAGGTGCTCTGCAAACAGAATAAGGCCAAAACTTCAAATCCTACGTATAAAATGGAAAAAACGCTTTAAAAATAAAACTACAAAAGTAAAACGTGAACGCAGCAAACAGCAGTCCGACGGCTAGCCCAGCATGGCTGCCATCTTGTTCTCCTGGGAGCACAGGGAAGTTAAGTGACTTGCTCAGGGTCACACAGTATGCAAGTGGAAGCTGTGGGATTCAAACCCAGGTCTGGTCTGCTGGACATCACCAGATTTGCAGCTCGGAGCCTTAAACCACTGCACTATAGCTGACATATTGAGTTTTGGTTTGTAACATTTCTCACTAAGTGAGAGGAAAAAAATGGCAGAGATTTGAATGGGAAATTAGAGGTTTTAACCAATTAGGGAGCTGGCTGGACACCAAGATTCTGGTGATGGGGCTGGCTGGGCTTGTACTTTTAGTAGGTGGGCATCTGTTGTCTGATAGATGCCCACCTAGAGAAGTGGCTCAGCCAATCAGAAGCCTCAGGTAGCTTTATCCATTTTCTAAAGGGGCAATATCACCTCCCTTTTCCTACTGTCGAAACCCCTCCCAGTGCACCCCAACATTCTTGCTGCCTTACTTTGTAGGCGTCATTACATGGACTGATATGTTTGAGCGAGTTGCTTATGATGACTCCAAGGTCCCTTTCTACAGTTGAAAATCCCACCTCCCTCTGTTGCCTCCCCCCCCCAGCCAATTTTCCTACCCACCTTACTAGCTATTTCCTCACTACCAAGTCCTCTAACCTCTTCAGCAGGCTTCTGTGTGGCCTGAGTCACGCTTTGCTGAAACTGAAGTAGAATAAATCTACCACCTAAGGGAGGCAGTATAGTGCAGTGGTTTAAGGCTCCAAGCTGCAAATCTGGTGACGTCCAGCAGACCAGACCTGGGTTTGAATCCCACAGCTTCCACTTGCATACTGTGTGGCCCTGAGCAAGTCACTTAACTTCCCTGTGCTCCCAGGTCGCTCCTGTAAAAAGGCTTTCAGCTTAGTGTACTACTCCTGGTTAAACAACTAAATAAAATGCCACCTTCTCATTATCCACTGCCTCATAACCCAGTCAGGTAATGCCATCAGGCTGGGCTGGCATGACCTCCCTGCTAAAAACCCATGTTGTTCACTATCCTGAAAGCCACTGTCTTCAAGGTAAGTCCCAAGTCATAGCTAGTTTTAGGCACCCGTGAACCCTGCAGTCGCTGGGGGAAACCAACCAGTGCAGTTAATGTTATTTTTAAATTTTTTTTTTTTTTTTATTCTTCTCTTTTTAAAACAGCAGTATAGGGCTGTGTAGTTCCTCCTGATGTGGCCTCATGATGTTATGAAATGCCTTACCAAGCTATGCCCCAGTCAGTAAGAGACAGATGGGCAGCAGTGGATGGGATGAAAAGAACAGCCCCAAGGACTAACACTGCTGTCTCCCCTGAAAAAAATACCACTGGTTGTACTGAAAATAAAATGGTGCACATATGGGCTGCTGTAAAACACACGGGGTGAGGGTGGCCCCATGACTCCGCTAATCCTGCTGTGTCCCCCAAAACTCTAAAGCCGGCCCTGTCCCCAGGCTTTCCTTACCAAGGGTCGCCATCAGTTTACCTGCAGTGAAGGTGAGACTGATGGGTCTGTAATGGCTCGGATCCTCCCTAGCCCTTGTGGAGCATGGCCACTGCTGCAGTCTTCCCGTTTACTGAGAAGCACTCTGGACATTAGTGAGCTGTAGAATAACTCGACCAAGGGCTCAGCTGGGTCTCAAGATGGTTCCCAGAACGCTCTCTGGTGTAACCTCTCTGGTGCTGGTGCTTTATCTAGTTTCAGGGCAGCAAGCTCTTTTCTTACCCTATCCACTGTAATCTGTACCTGCCCCATTTCCTGAACCCATTTCTGGTAGAGGCCCACTGTCATCCTCCATGAATACTGAGCAGAAGTAGTTTAAAATGGGTTCCTTCTCCGTGTTGTTCTCTACT
Organism: Neoceratodus forsteri; assembly: GCA_016271365.2. Classification (NCBI taxonomy): domain Eukaryota; kingdom Metazoa; phylum Chordata; order Ceratodontiformes; family Ceratodontidae; genus Neoceratodus; species Neoceratodus forsteri. Next base: position 559,530,711 of record CM028129.1, on the reverse strand, counting down.
ACCTTCCTTCCCTCTGCCAACCTAACAGTACCCCCCCATCCTCCTTTTTTCCTGATGTGCCAAGAGAATTCTTTTTCTCCACTCTTGACACCCTCTGGAATTCACAGCTGTGTGTCTGCCTTTGCACCCCTGACTACCTTCTTGGTCTCCTTCAGCTTGCTGTGGTACTCCATCCACTCCTCCCCTAGAATCGTCTTGCACTTTAGGGAAAGCTCTTTGTTTTGCCCCCATCACCTCCCTTACCTCTTTAGAGGAATAGACAGGTGTTTTGTATTTTCTTACCCTTGGTTTCTGTCCTCCAGTATAAGTTAGTTGCTTCACAAATGGCCCCTTTAATTATTCCCCACTCCTATCCCCACCCCACAGCAGTGCAGCATGGCAGGCTCAAAGTGGTTGGGTTCTGCAGAGGCAAGGTAGGCGCCCGGATGCTGAGGAAGGGGTTGTTACACCAATGTTAAATAGGAAGTGGTACTACTGGTCAATTGTATGAGCTCTGATACTATGGAGAGGAAATCAATTACAGAAAACTCTGGGAACCAGAGGCCAAGTGATCTGCCTTTTCCTTGCCAGCCTACAAATTGTGCTGGGACGTATGTTCCTCATAACCCTGCCATGTGAATTAAATGTTATACCTAGTAACGTAATTTTATTTTTCCATGAGGTACTGACCAACTTGAGTTTAAAACATTCAACACTTGCACTGCTTCTTTTGAGAGTTTATTTATAGGTTTACCACTCACTGGTGAAAAAATGCTTCCTCACTGTCTCAGCATTTCCCAGGATGCCCTGGTTGGTCATTGTGAACCTGGTTACGATTCACTTACAGCTGCTTTGTTTGAGTCTGCCCACAGGCTTCTGCTTACACAGAACAGGGCCAGGCTCTTGTTCATGCAGTACAAGACCTCTTAGACATAGAAATCTCCATAGTCACTCCAGGTACCTTTTTACCCCGATTCTGTATCAGATTTAGGTTTACTTTTAACTAAGCCATGCTCTTTGGATGTCAGATCATGGAACTGTCCAGAAAATAACTACCTGTATATAACACACTGCAGTCACAGATATATCAAATATTTAATATTTACAGGATACACAGTACTAAAGTGATGGGGAATGCACACGCTAGGGAATTTTAAAATAAACAAGGTTAAATGCAAAAGCACAGAACAGGAAAACTCTGACTAAATCTCTTGCATCTTACCCTAGGCTGTTAGGAGTTTCTGCACATAGCAAACACTTAATACAGAATTGGCCCTTTCTGTGTTAGGGAACACAACCTGTCCCACTCTTATGTCTCAGTGCTGGAATGAGGAAAAAGATACTAAAGTCTGTTCACTCACTTTTATAAATACTTCTATTTCTATTCATTATAGCAAGAATAGAATAGAAATTCCTCCATCTGAGGAACAGAGCTAAGCAATTACAGATAGAATACATTTGCATAATATTCAGGAATGACCGTATCCCTCGGGTATACATACAACATAGGAGGGCTACCAAATGAAACAATGAAAGCAACATGCAGTACTTAACTAAATTAGTTGAAGTGTAGCTTACAAGCTCATTGCATGCACTAAATGTTTAAGTCCAGTATTTTGCAAGGATCCTAAGCTCTCCAGGGCCACAGGTGTCATGCTTAAGCCTCAAGTATGTAATAAATCTCAAAGACCTGCTTTGTATTAAGGTAGTCCAGTTGATATATCTCTCCTCACAGATCACCAGCAACAGCAGCTCTTCATATTGCCCTCTTAGGCACAGTTACACCTTGTATGTAATGGTGTTCTGGTTTTAAACTGTTAAAAAATAAATAAATAAATAAAACGGATTAAGAGAGCAGACCACATTTGCAGTATTTAAATCAGTATTTTCTTATTCTCACCCCATATCCCACATAAGTCTCATACTTTTTTGCAATAGTCCATTGTACTAGCAAGCAGGAATAAATCCTTGCACAAGATATTTGATCTCCACTATTACTGAGACAGTGGAATGAGGCATAACACTCCAGTGTCATTATAAACAAGCATTTGTCAATGCCGAATGTTTGCTTGCTGGCATTGGCATTGGTAGTGTAGAAGTTACAGAGCTGCATAATAGGAATGGCAGTGAAGTATTGAGCTGAAGCCAACCCCACCACCACCCTGCAGAGAGTGACGGGCATTAGGGTGTGCCTTTGGGTCGTCAGGCATAACGACCACACCATTTCACCACACCCTACCCTGCAGACACTGACAAGTGTCACGGTATGCCTTGGGGTCATTGGCCCTTATGCGCACCCCATTCCTTCAGGAAATACGGTGAGATGGGTGCAGTATAGGAGAATGGGGTGACATTTGGGCCCGAAGAGTCCGAGGCACACCTTGATGCCTCTCACTGGCTGCAGGGGTGTGGGTGGGGGTGGAATGGTATGAGCATGACAGGCAAGAATCCCAAGTCACACCCCTGATGCCTGTCATTCTCTACAGGGTGGGGCGTTATGGTCGGAAACCCTAACGCCTCAGGCATTTGTTGGTATTTTCATTCCAAATTTTCAACATGGTTTTTTTGTGACCCCCCACCTCATGAACAGTGGCAATATCAGTTTGTTAGCCGAAAACTGGTTTTGCACAGTGACTATGGCATTTGGCACCACAGGCGCAAAAACACATTCCAAACAGGATGTGAAAAATGACAGCGGTACTGTTCATGGGGAGGCGTAAAAAATGGCAATGTTGAAAATCTGCTGTGCAAATCTTAAAAAAACTGGTGAAGTCATGAGCGTGCGTAGAAACTGTGCAACGCACATCCGTAATGTAACTAGTTTGGGGATTTTTTTTACAGCAGATTAACACAGGCATTTTGGGACCTCCGATCATGAACAGTGTCAATGTGATTTTCTTTATCTGTCCCGAACAATGATTTCCCACAGCGACCACGCATTTCTGTGCTGAAGGTGTGAAAACACATTTTGGCCATGTTGTGGAAAATTACACCTGTACTGTTCATAAGGAGGTGTGGAAAAATGCCACTGGTGAAAATCTGGACTGAAAATATTACAAAGTCATGAACTTACGAGAGTGCGTGGAAACTGCGCAATGCTCACTCGTAACACAGTCATTTTATAAAGATTTGTCACCAAATTTTCAACATAGCCGTTTTAAGACCTCTGCTCATGACCAGTGTCACTGTGATTTTCTTAATCTGTCCCAAACATTGTTTTCGCACACCGACTGTACCATTGTGCGGAAACACATTTGAAGCGAGATGAAAAATGGTAACTGTACTGCTCATAAGGAAGTGCAGTAAAATGGCACTTTTGAAAATCTGGTGTGCAATATACAAATCGCAACACTAGCCAGCGGCGTGAGGAACTGCGCAACGCGCACTCCAAAACAGTCATTTTGGGAATTTTTCACCAAATTTTCAACATAGCCATTTTAAGACCTCTGCTCATGACCAGTGTCACTGTGATTTTCTTAACATGTCCCATACATTGATTTTGCACGACTACTTACTTTAATGCGCTACATGGCAGAAACACGTTGTGGGCGAGATGTGAAAAATGACAACTGTACTGCTCATAAGGAGGTGTGGTAAAATATCAATGTTGAAAATCTGGAGTGGAAATAATGAACATTTGAACTTCGGCGTGCGTAGGAACTGCAGCGCTGCGCTCATAAAACAGTCATTTTAGAAGTTTTCCACAAATTTTCAAAATAGGCTTTTGAGAGCCCACCTTGTGAACACTGGCAGTGTCGTTTGGTTAATCGTTCTGGAAAGGTGATTTTGCGCAGTGGCTGTAAATCACCCTTGACTTAAGTAACACCATGACAGTGACAGCATTCATGAGAGGGGTCCAAAAACCCCAAGTTGAAAATTGGTGCACAATCCAAAAAATGCCTGAGATATGCAATAAAGTTGAAAAAACCTATCTATCCCATTATACAGCTTACCAGCATTTCCTCAGTTCGCGGTCGGCAGGCGTGTTCCCGGTCCACCGAAGATCGTCGGCGCTCAGCTCTGGAAATGAAGTATGGGGTGAGAGGTGTGGGGAGGCAGGAGTGCGCAGTGGGTGGGCACGGGTGGAGGCAGACACAGCGAGGGACCGCTTTTTGATTTTCAGATTTTTTTTTTTTTTATGATGACGACGCAGGACGCTTGCTATGTTAGTGGGCTCTCAGCGTGGTAGAAGGACGGGTTGGGGCGGGAGCAGACAGGGGATTGGGCACCCCTCGCCAGTCATGCAGATTTGTTGCCACGCTGGGTGGGCTCCCAGCGTGGCACCCTACTCGGGGAGGGAGACAGTGGAGCCGACAGGGATTGGGCACCCCCGCCAGCTATATGACATGTAGCCACGCTGGGGTGGGCACCCAGCGTGACATGTGGAACTGTGTTTCGGGGGGGGGGCACAGCACAGCCGACGGGGGATTGGGCACCCCCATTGGCTATGCAGTGTGTGTGTGTTGGGGGGGCAGCACGCAGTGTGTGTGTGTGTGTGTGTGTGTGAGCGCGCATGAGCAGGTGATATCTGATCGCTACTCACTGAATCGTAGCTCCCCCTTTCAACTGTAAGCCACTGCATTTTGGAGCTGTCATAGACAGCTCCAGCAGGCATTGGAGAACTGCGGCCGTGCCTGCAAACACACTGACTGAATTGGAAGAGGGCTGACACACCTCCGAAAACTCGGATGATGGCACTATGTTTCTTGCACATGCGTGCAAGCAAACCTAAAAATGAGAAGTTCTTCTAACTTCTTCAGGACTCATCTTTGTTGTTGCTTTCAGCTACCTCTGTTGATCCTCTCCTGGGGTTTATTAGCGGGGGGCCATCTCTGCTGCTTTGCTGCCAATTTCCTGTCAACCACTGGTTCTGTAAAGATGTACCCACAACACAAAGCTTATTTAAAGAGCACATTTCTACTCTTAATTCTGCCCCAAAACCAAAATCCTGTAAGAAGCTTACCTGGCCCGAGGTCTAATGCAGTATAAATTTTAGATTTATTGCTGCTGGTATTTAGTGAGGCAAGGGATCGTATTTTGGCTCTGTGGAGCTGAGAACCCGATCCCTTCCACTTCTCTATTCATAGACCCTCTCCCTCCGTACTAGCATGTTTTATGATGTCAGTACAGGGAGGGTGCGGGGGCATGCTCTGTGGTGTACAATAGGGACTTAAAGTGCTTTTCAGTATACTTCAGAGTTCCAATTATGACAAATCAAAGCTACCGCTCAACTAACAAGGAACTTATTAGTTGAGCAGTGACCTTAATTTGTCATAATCAGAACATTAAAGTATACTGAAAAAAACTTACAAAAAGTCCCTGTTGTACTTCATGGAGCATGCCCTCACACCCTCCCTGTACTGACCGCATCATAAAACGTACTAGCGTAGGGGCGTGTCTCTGAATAAGGAAGTGGAAGGGATTGGGCTTCCGGCTCCACAGAGCCAAAATACGATCCTTTCCCTCCCTAAATACTGGCAGCAATAAATCTAAAATTCATGCTGCATTAGAATTAGGGCCAAGCTAAGTGTCTTTATTTGTTGGGGGTAGGCAGAATTTTAAGAGACTACAAATGTGCTCTTTAATTGTTATGTATTTATTTAATTTTATGTTTTGACTGGGAAAGGAGAACTAGGCAGTTCTGCTTATTTTCAGTCTTGTCTTAGGGGACCAGGATACAAATGAAAACTCACCTACTGAGTCCAGTTAAGCTGTTGGTGGTGTTTTTAGTGAATGGAGGGGGTGCAGGATGGGGGAAATTTACCTGCTCTATTTAGAGAAGTGCCATGGGATCTTTAAGGGCCACCTGAACAACCACTAGAAAAGGGAGATGGGACATCGGTTTAATGACTCATCCGAAAGACTGCACCTCAGGAGTGCAGCCTCCCCTCTTGCTACACTACAGTGTTAGTACTGGGATTTTATCTCAGGTTCCTAGTATGGGGCTAGAACTGACAACCTTCTAATCTTCTGGTCTCCGAGGCAAATGTGCAACCTATTGAGCCGCTGACACTGACTTACATTGGCACTAAGTTTAGCAGGAAACAGTATTGAATGGGGAATGTCCAGCTCCTTCAAGATCCTGCGCACCCTGTGAAATGTTTTCACTGGTAGCATAACACACATCTGGGAATGTAAACTGTACAGCTCTTTACACTTACTGGCCCATATTTTTCAGCTATAACAGCAATTTATGTCTTGTCTCCATGCTCTCCAACCCCATCATCATGCTGTGCGGAACTTCCTCTGCCCTTGGGACTGGTACGATGGGCCTTGACCACTTTAAAATCAACTGTACTTCATAATTTTATTTTTTAATTGTGGAAAGCATTGCAGAGATGGATAGAAGCACCTAATTTCCAGCTGCAGCCTTTGGTAGAGGGGGTGAGGAACGGATACATGACAGGAGCAGCACAAATCTCATTGCTTAAGCAGAAAGAGGGAGCGCATTACAAAGCCCACAACTGAAGATGGATTAAAATATCAAACGGAGGAATACAAACAAGACTATGATACATATAACTAAATGGGGAGGGGGAAGGGTTATAGGGAAGGATATATATTAACAGGAGCAGTATAAATCATAGGAACATAGAAAGTACAAACAGGAGGGAGCTGAAGCCCATCTAGCCCTATCCACCGCTAGTTCAGCAGAAAGTACCTTTTAAACTTTTCATTTTAAGGTAATTGTCTAGTCCATTCTTTCATTTCATTTCATTGAGTAGTTTTACTAGGAAAATGGATTGGGTCCGACGACCCTTTTTCAACCATGCCTGAGGATGGGAATACAAAAGGTACAAGTATAATAGATGCAGTATTTAACATATAATCATAACTGACACTAGTTATAGTAGCATAAACTTTATACATTCATAAAAACAATAAAGAACCCTACAATACATATAAAACACAACTACTCAATGTTAAATGTATTCAAGTTGCCACTGCTTACTCCATGACTGCACCACTCTCTGCGAAAACCACGGTTTTCTTTTGGTTGTTTTAAAATGCTTACCAACTAACTGGTACTTGTGTCCCCTTATATCTCTTACATTGTGTTTAGTTTCCAAGCTAAAACATGGTCTTAAATCAAGATTCAATATTGATTGGTAAACCATTATCAAGTCCTCTTTCATTCTCTTCATCCCCAGAGAGAGCTGCCCCAGGTATTATTTAAAGCGGACACAAACCTTAGAAGAAATAGCATAGGTTTGGAAATAGAATTACAGTTCATAATGCAAGAATAGAAGAGTTGTTCTAACATAATAAAAGCTTGGATAAGTAATTCAAGAAGGTGGGAAATTAGTACTGTATGAGGGAGATCCAGAGATCCTTAAATCACAGTAAGTCATTTCAAGGGGACTCTTGGTTTGATAAGGCTCTAAACATAGAAGTTGACGGTAGATAAGTACCACAAGGCCCCTCCAGTCTGCCCATTTTTTCTACCTTATGAATGTGCCATAGGCCTTTACTCTGTCTGGCGTATTTATTCATCCTCATCTGTATTGCTCCCTTATGCCTATCCCATGCATGTTTCAAGCCCTGCACTGTATTCATATCCACCACTTCCTGAGTTAGGCCATTCCATGCATCCACCATCCTTTATGTGAAAAAGAACTTCCTCACATTACCCCTTAGTCGGCCTCCCTCTAATCTCATGCTGTGTCCTCTTGTCCTGCTATTCTTCTTGTATTGAAACATGTTGGACTCATTCACCTTGTTAATGCTCTTAAGGTGTTTGAATGTTTCGATCATATCACCTCTCTCTCTCCCTCCTTTGCTCTATGGTATACATATTGAGCTCCATTAATCTGTCCTCATAAATGTTTTCTGATGCAGTCTCTGCACCATTTTGGTTGCCTCCTCTGGACTGCCTCCATTTTGTTAATGTCCTTGTGCAGGTGCAGCCTCCAGTACTGCACACAGTACTCCAGATGGGGCCTAACCAGTGTCTTGTGTAACCCCCAGCTGCGCTAAACTGAGAGGGCTACTACCCCTGCCTGTATGGCCAGTGAACAGGTTGAGGGGCCTGGGTCCTATGACGCAGTGCCTCCATTTTTATAAGTTGAAAATTTGGGGAGAAAGGTGTCACTCGGCATGGTGACTAGGTTTGACTACTCTGCACAGGGGCACCCAAAGTAATCCAGAGACTAGAAGTAATAACATAATGTCCAATACCAGGAGTTGGGATTCTAAAGTGTGGCTTTATTCAACAACATTGAAGGAAAAGCATAGATGGACCCCTACGGGGCTACACTCCTTGTAATGCAGATAAGGTGGTGACACAAACACATATCCATTCTTGGATCCTAAACTTCCATATGTCATGGACTCTTTAACTAGTGGCACACTACCACCCTCTACTCCATCCCAACGTCTGGGCACCCTCTTCAGGCACTGGCCAATACCTCACAGAAAGGTGACTGTGTCTCAAAGCTAAGCCAGAGGTGAGCCCTGTTATGCCAGGTGCTTGGTGGAATTCCCACTTTTTGTTCCATAGACCCATACTGGCCATTCCTTTGTTTACACACAGACACACACACACACACACATCTCTTGGCTACTGTAGTGCAGACTGTGTACATGGCTTTGTAATGCAGTAAATGTCTTTCTCTGTAGACCCCCACATACAACAGTCATTACATCTCACTGTTCTATAAGCACTGGACTTGGCATCCTGACTGACCAACAGCCCCAGAGACTTATTTACTCTCTGTTTTGGTGAATGACACTGGCCTTTTATCAAAGCTTCATCACCCTCCATGTTGTAGGCATCCAAAACTCTGAATGAATCTCATTCCACAAAAACTGTAGTGCCCCAGCACTCTTCATCAGGCAGCTTCTTCCTTTTCCCAGGCCAGGGGGTTGCTCCTGGAAGCAGGCTGAATCTTTCCCCCCATCCCCGCAGGGATGGGGCCCTGAACCACTGGAAGCGGTCTCTGCCACTTCACCAGGCTCTTCTTATGTTCCTCTTCAGGTGAGAACACACACCTCTACAAAAAATAGCTCTTTGGTAGAGCTGAGCCTGCTGCTGCGGCAGCACACCACCTCCCTCTTCAGCACTCTACTCAGACTACTGACTTTAAATCCCCCAACATTCTATCCTAACTTCCCTAGCTGCAACATTCCAGTGTGGCTTATGCAGCTGCGACAGTTCTAAATGATGCCATAGCTCCAGCTCAGTAGAGACTGAAAACGGAGCAAGACATAGTGAAATCTATTTAACTGGAGTTTCACTAGCTGCCTGTCCCTGCCTGCCTCTAGCTCTAACTAGGGTTCTAGTAACCCCGGGTAATAGGAGGGTTACACTTGTAACGAGGGACTATTACCTCCCTCTTACGACTTGTGATACCTCTACTAATGCACGCTAACATCCCTCTAGCTTTACCTACTGCTTTAGTGGTCTGCTGGGGTGATTTCAGGTCATCTGTGATGATGATGCCCAAGTGTCTTTCTTCCCTTGTGATTGCTAGCAACTCCCCTCCCAACCTGTAGGTAGCTTTAGGGGTTTCTCTTCCCTATGTGCATGATCTTGCACTTCTTTGCATTGAACCCCAGTTGCCACTCTTCAGACCATTTTGCCAGTTTCTCCAGATCTCCTCTCATTCTGCCCACCCCATCTGGATCATCTGCTGTGTTGCAGATCTTGGTGTCATCTGCAAACAGGAAAACCTTATCCTCTAGTCCATCTGTAATGTCACTGATGAAGATTTTGAAGAGGACTGGCCCCAGAACTGATCCCTTAAGTACCCCACTTGTGACTTGCATCTCTTGTGACTGTATACCATTTACCACCACACTCTGTTTTCTGCCTTTCAACCAGTTTGCCAGCTAGTTGGCCAACTTCTTACTCACTCCACGCCTACCTAGCTTATTAACCAATCTTCTATGTGGAACAGTATCGAAGGCTTTACTGAATGCAAGGTAGGCGACATCAGTTGCATCCCCTTGGTCCACTACCCTGGTTACCCAGTCAAAGAAATCTATGAGATTAGTTTGACAGGCCCTTCCTGTTGTAAACCCATGCTGTCTTGGATCCTGTGCTCCTATAGATTCCAGGTGTTGCACTATCCTTTCCTTAAGGAGTTCCTCCATAATCTTGCCCACTACCGAGGTAAGATTGACTAGTCTGTAGTTCTCTGCCGCCACGCTCGTGGAGCGGGATCACATGAGCCCTTCTCCATTGTTCTGGGACCTCTTCTGTGTTCAGAGACTTGCTAAACAGTTCTGCTAATGGCTCTGCTAGTTCCATCCTTAACTTCTTTAGTACCCTGGGATGTATGCCATCCGGTCCCATTGCCTTGTCCACCCAGAGCTTAGCGAGCTCTTGTAGAACCCTATCTTTTGTGAAGGGACTTGTGCACACCTCCCTCCCCCCTGTGTCCATGGTGCTGAGCTGTGGGCCCTGCTCTGCCTTCTCCTCAGTAAATACTAAACTTGTTTACCAGTCTTCTGTGTAGAATAGTTTTGAAAGCCTTGCTGAAGTCCAGGTAGGCCATGTTCACTGCTCTGATCTAGCTCCTTAGTCACCTGGTCAAAGAAATCTATCAGATTTGTTTGACATGACCTCCCACCTGTGAATCCATGCTGCCTGTGGTCCTGTAAGCCACTGAATTCCAGATATTCTATTATCCTTTCCTTTAGTAGTGTTTCCATTAACTTACCTACCACCAATGTTAGGCTGACAGGCCTGTGATTGCCAGCCTCTTCCTTGCTACCACCTTTGTGAAGGAGGACTATATCTGCCCTTCTCCAGTCTTCTGGGACCTGTCTGGTCTCCAGAGATCTGTTAAGTAAGTCTGTCAAAGATGCAGCCAGTACCTCTGTGTTCCCGTAGCACTCTTGGATACACTCTATCTGGTGCCATAACTTTATCCAGCTTCAGGTTAACGATTGTTTTCTGAACTTTCTCCTCAGAGAAAGGACTAGTGTCCATTTCCCTGCCATCAAAGCTCCTGATGCTCTTTCATGGTTCCTCCCCTTCCCCTATTACTGTGAATACTGATCAGGAGTATTTGTTCAAGATGTTTGACTTTTCTTGATTCCCCCCTCTGTATAGTCACCCTCTCCCTCTTTCATCTTACTGTCCCTCCCTTTGTCTTCCTTTTCTCGTTAACATACCTACAAATGACTTGTCCCCTTTTGAAACTCCCTGAGCTATTCTCTCCTCAGTTTGCACCTTTGTGCTCCTTACTGCTTTGCCTGCCTATCTCTGTTTTCCCATATACACTTTAATAAATAAATAGTGTTTCACCAGGAAAATGCATATTGAGCATAAATAGTTAATTTCCAGATGTGTCCTGGGGGAAGGGGAGCGGGATGAGTGAAAGAACTAACCAAAACTATATACAATTATGTAAAATGCAGAGAAATAACTGAGTAAGAGGTGACTACAAACAGAGAATAGATAGGTATATATAATTGGTGCTATATACAATATAATGGCAGTAATTATTTATTTATTTGCTTTTGTTTACCAGGTAAGCACACTATACAACCAAGTGCCTATTTTCAGGTGCGACCCGGGAGAATTACAAAGATACATTCAAGATTACAAAGATACAATCAGGTTAGGTAGCAGTGAACTTACTATTAACAGGTGGGTACATTCAGTAAGCGCAATATACAGTGGCATTAGTTAGGTACCCGCGAACAAAATGGAGAGGCAGAATATGTCATTAATTAATGAATTGGGATAAAGGATTAGGGAGCGATTAAACTGACATAGGGAGCTTCAATAGGGAATGGGAGCAGGATTAAATTAGATATATTACAGGTGATCAGCTGAATTAACAGCAAGACTAGAGAAATGTTAGGCATATAGGAGAAAAGGATTCAAGGCCAGGCATGTTAGAGGGAAACAGTGGAAAAACCACAGCTTTACCCAGGCACTACACACATTCCTGATTAGTGCTTTCAGACAGTACTTTTTTTTTTTTTATTCCTCTAATTGCTTTTTTAGTGATTTAAACAGTGGCCTACAGCTTTCACTTTCTATTGTTGGGAGCCACCATTTCATGAGTAGCAGAGAGCTTCCTGAGCTCACTTTGTGCTAATATGACCTACCAACCAATAGCAGAGGTCAAACAGGCATGTTAACATACAGTGAGCTCAGGAGGCTCACTGCTGCTCATGAAATGGCTGCTGCCAGCAACAGCAAGTGGAAGTTGTGGGTAGCTGTTATAAATAATTTAAAAAAGTTGTTACTGTCTGAAAGCACTAATTGAGAGTTTCTGTAGTGTCTGAGGAAAGCCGTGTCTTTTCCATTGTTTCCCTTTAAGGACAGTGGTAGGAGAGAGAGGTGTGGGAGCAGGGAAGAGAGAATAAGGAGGGTTTAGAAGAGGCAGAGCAAATGTTTAAAGGGAGAGAATTCCAGAGTTTAGGAGAGAGTAGGAGGAGGGGATGGAGGGGGAGAGAGAGAAGGGAGTCGAGATTGGGGGGGGGGTAGGGAGGACAGCCAGAGTTTGGATGTGAAGGAGGCACAGTGGGATAGATGGCAATCCTCAAGGGAGGGGAAGGAAAGAGCAGAGTAGAGAGTACAGTGTACAGTGGTGGGCGTGGGTAGGGCAATTTAGAGCAAAATGACATTTTAGAGCATACACGTCTCTATCCTCTTCTCTCTGGGTCTCCTTGTTCCGTCTGACTGCTACCTTTTTAGCCTTTACCTTTCCTGTTGCCTCTTTTGAGAACCATAGAGGTCTCCCTTTCTTTTACGTTTGCTTACTTTTCCCACTTTGATGTCCGCAATACTGGTGTCAGTGACCGAAGAGCAATTCCATAATCAACTGATGCAGCTCTGACATAGCAGAACATTGGTTTTCACCTCCATTGTATTTTATGGAGAGGCAATCACAGGCAGTAATTATGCTGATAAAAGCTCAATTTACATAGTTATGCAGAGAGTGGCAATATAAACTGAAACCAGAGCTCTGATTGTTGCCTCAAGCTGTCCCTCATGACAAAAAAACTTACTGCCTATTTCAACTGGTTGAAGCTGTAGATGCACCATGGAAAAGGTCTGACCACCAAGGAATGCTACCATTGACTTTACAACTGACTGGTCCGTTAGAACAGTGATTGCAGTATGTTAGATCTCTATCAAGGAACTGGACCCAATTCAAGACCATAATAGAATTAATTACACTTTTGCATCAGAATAGATGAAAAAAATAGAAACACAGAATTTGACAGCAGATAAAGACCGCTTGGCCCATCCAGTCTACCCATTTCTCCCTACCTACAGTATTACCACAGACCGTGCAGTCTACAGCTCTTTCTCTCCCCATTTTCCTTTCCATTATGATTCCCTTGTGCTTATCTCATGCATTCTTGAACTCCACCATTGTTTTCACCCCCACCAACTCCACTGGAAGGGTGCTCCAGGAATCCCCACTCTTTCTGTGAAGAAGTACTTCCTCACATCTCTCCTGAATCTACCCCCCCTTTAGCTTCATGGCATGTCCCCTTGTTCTTGAGCACCTTTTCTTCTGAAAAATATTCCCCTCCTGTACCTTATTTACCCCTGTGAGGTATTTAAAGGTCTCGATCATATCTCCCCTCTCCCTCCTCTGTTCCAGTAAGGGCCTTTAGTCTCCTCATAGGGCTTTTGATGCAGACCCTGCACTGTTTTAGTTGCCCTCATCTGGACCACCTCCCCTCAGTATGCATCCTTCTGGAGATGTGGTCTCTAGAATTGGAAACAAAACTGTAGGTGGGATCTTACTACCAGTCAATACAGAGGCAACACCACCTCCCTCTTTCTGCTGGTAATACCCCTCCCTATGTACCCCAGTATCCCACTCACGCTCCATACTGCCTTGTCCCACTGCCTGGCCACCTTTAGCTCATCTGATATGATTAACTCCCAGGTCTCTTACCTGCTTGGTGGTTGTCGGTACCACTCCACCCATTTTGTACTACATCCCTGGGTTTCTGTGCCCTAAGCACATCATTTTACACTTTTTTTGCATTGAAACCCAGCTGCCATACCCTTAACCACTCTTCTAGTTTTATTAGGTCTCTGCCCCCCCAACCCCGAGTGTCCATCCTACTGCCGATGTTGGTGTCATCTGCAAAGAGGCAGACCTTTCCTTTAATACAAGCAGAGCAAAATCAAGTTTAACTTGTTGCAAAACATCATACTAATTCATGATAGCTCGTGAACCTTGCTCTTACACAGAGCCACTACAGCTTGCTCAGGATAGCATTGAGGAAGTGTCTCTGGTGGGATTTGAACCTGAACTTGCTGTATGGCAGACAGTAGTGAAAATGGGAGGGAAAGTTCCTGGAGTGAAATTAAAAGTCTGACTTAGTTTTTTTTTTAATTTAATTAAATTATATTATTTAGAGTAACACCTTGGAGCAAATATGCTCGTTTACAAAGGTTCCACATCAGTTGCAGGTCATAGGTGTACTTCAAAGGTCTGCAGGGAGTATAGGCAGAAAAGAAACAATAACAGCAAGCAACAGTCAAGTAATAGGTTACATATAGAATAATGTATGGTTGCCCGTACACAACAAGGCTATGTTGCCATCGAGGGGATATGATGACGTCACACAGATCTCGAGAGCGAAGTTCGCGAGGTCCGTGTGACAGAATCACATCCCTGAGATGGCAACAAAGCCATGTTGTGTTTGGGCAACCATATACTATTTTATATCGTATATGGTTCCCCAAAATGTAGGATGTTTAATGTTTGACAAGGTTCACACCTTGTAAATATTCTCTCGCTCGCTCGCTCCAGGTCCGTGCTGCAGTCCCCATCCAGTTCCGACACCGAAGATACCGGTGCTTCACTGCTTCCTGCGGTCCTGCTCTGTTCTGACCCAGAGGATTAACGGCAAAAGAAATAAAAAAAAAAAAAAAACAAAACCTGGGAACTGACAGTTTGGCAACACGGAGCCGAGTATGGCAATCCATGTCCCAACTATCTGAGTGAATGGCACTACCGACTGCTCGTTAAGCACCTCTGCCATTTTAGAGCACATTTTTTGATCAGCTCTGTTTTTCAGCCAATCATATAGTAGCTCAAGGCTGAAAAGTTGTTGTACTATTGATCTGACGTCAGTACAACTTTTTTGACGTTTGAACTGTCCTACAACATTTGGGAAGCCACTGTTCCATCTAAAATAAGCCCTAACCATGTACTGTACTATAACACAATTAGTGTGTGTGTGTATGTGTGTGTGTGTGTGTGTGTATATGTATATGTATATGTATATGTGTGTGTGTGTGTGTGTGTGTGTGTGTGTGTATATATATATATATATATATATATATATATATATATATATATATATATGTGTGTGTATATGTACACACACACACACACACACACACACACACACACACACACACACACACACCAATATTATACACACCATACAGCATAATATACATACTCTTTGTTAGTTCCAGGAGTAAAATGAGGAAGGACTGCCTCAATTTAAAATGCTCATCAAGACATAAAACTGACTGAAGTGTAAAAATGTAACATTACATCTAACAAACATATTCCAAGACCTCTGTCAGTTATGTTTAATACTAGATCAAAGGTCATGAGTTTTCTCAGTGAATTCTTTCCATTTCCAATACTGAAAGTAGACTTAACAGTCTGCTTGGAATGGTCAAAACCAAAAAAATGTGAACTTTGCTGTTTTAACTTCTCTGAGGAGGAAAAGGTCAGCCGGGTGTCGACCACAGCACATCTGTAATGCAGTGCTATAGACTGCATAGGAATCTATAGCATTGCATACCAGCATCTTGACCTTCCACCCCCACCTTTTTCAAGTAGTTCCTGAAGGATAGCTAAATCCATGCCCAATAAACTTTTCCTTATTGTCTAGCAAATATAGGATTTTTACATCACAATAATACAGCAAGTAAATTACAACTAAGCCTCACATTATTCTGTATCCTTATCAGGTTAACGCATAAGCAGCTGTAATGGTTCTGACAAGAGTTTGTTTAAAGGTGGCCATGGTTGGGGGAAGGGGAATATACAAATAAAGCAACACATTATTCTGTATCCTTATCAGGCTAACGCATAAGCAGCTGTAATGGCTCTGACAAGAGTTGGTTTGAAGGTAGCCATAGTCGGGGAGTGGGATTTCTTATATTTTTAGAGGATTTTGTGTTTATTTATTTGTAAACTGGGTTGGAGCAATGATCCCAAGGACTGTTTCATGCATGACCCAGGCCATAAAGATGGCACAAACAAGGTAAAAAGAAAAACCAGTACAAAAGATGCAGGGAACAGTGAATAGTTACAATACTTAAGTGAAACATTAAGTGATACAAAACATATGTTACAGAATTGAGCAAACTGGGTATAAAGTGACCACAGTGCAAGCAGTTGTAGTGCACAGAGTTTAAGTGGCAGCGCAGTGCCCGACATATATAGTTACAATAACAACAGTTTTTAGGGGCATCACAGTGCCTAGCATATATCATTACAGTAACAACAGTTTCCAGAGGCCATGCAGTACCCAGCATATATCGTTATGGTAACAACAGTTTCCAGTGGCAGCACAGTGCCCAACATATGTCGATACAGTAACAACAGTTTCCAGAGTCAAATATTAAAAACAAACAAAAAAAAAAAAAAAAAAAAAAAAAAAACAGTTTCCAGAGTCATTGTGGCACTCCGGTCTTTTTCCAGTAAGACGAGGGGGGGCATATGCTTCTCTGTTGGATAGGGTCTGTTTATTATGCAGGTGGGGGGCATTTACTAGTGCTGGTAGCAGTGATGGAAGTCTTGTAGTGGAATTTAAATGCAGTGTGTGAACCCAGGTTCTGTAGTGGAGCAGACAGGCTGTTCCAAAGATTCAGGGCAGCTGAAGAGAAGGCCTTCTGGCCCATGCACGTGGTGACTTGTGGGTACTCCAGTAGTAGCTGGAGGAAGTCTGGAGGCCTCAATGGCAGGGCTTTGGCCTGAGAAGGGGGGAGAGGGGAGACAACTCCTTTTCTCTGATGGATTTGTCAACTAGGCAGCCTAGGAGATAGGCCCAGTGGGCCTGAGGACAGAGCCATCCTAGGGCCTGGTAGAGGGAACAGTGATGTATTGAGTAAGTTGCCACCAGGGCAAACCTACAGATGCTGTTGTAGGTTGTGCTTAGTCTGGACAGGCTGGAAACTGAGGTCTGCATGTAGATGGAAGAGGAGTACTTCAGCAGGGGGAGTATGTTGCCCTGGGCAATGGTAAGTCTGATTTCGGGGATCATAAAATCTTAGGCCTGTAACCAACTCCTAGTCTCTGGTTCTTGCACCAGATGGTGAGTCCGATGTGCTTGGAGAAAGTCAGGGCGGGGTTGAGGATGACTGCCAGGTATTTGAAGGAAGTCAGTAACTCAAGGAGTGAGCCGTAGGGGGATTGGATGTAAAGAGAGGTAGTGTCACCAGCCCACCTAACTATTCTGGGTTTCAATCCAAACAACGTGGCGTTAGTCTTCCAGGCATTTACCAAGAGTTGGTTGGCAAGGAATCATTGTTGGGTGGTGCCAAAGTTGCACATAAGTTTGGATGAAAGTTCAGCCAGGGTCTTTGCACTTTGGTAGAGGATAATGTCATTGGCATACAGTAGCAAGTTGCACATGATACTGTCCTTGGGAAGGGAGTTGATGAACAGGGAAAACAAGATGGGTCGAAGTATGGATCCTTGGGGGACCCTGGTATAGACCACCTGGGCACTGGAGATTGCACCCCTCCTGTGCAGACCTCCTGGGCTCACTCAGAGAGGTAGTCACAAAATCAAGCTTTGGATGTGGCACAGCACCCAGTACTGCTCAGCTTACTTAGCAGAATGTTATGGTCCTCCAGGGCGAGGGCCTTAGTGAGATCCAGAAAGATGGTGCCAGTGAGTTTGCCTTCATCACATGCTTCTGAAAACATGGCTGGTGAAGCAAGCCAGGGCAGTGGTGGTGCTGTGTCCTTTCCTAGAGCCATGTTGTTGGGGACAGAGGAGGTTGTACTTAGACACATGGTCTTAGATTTTCTGGTACACAACCTTTTCGAGGATTATACTGAGGTGGGAGAGGATAGAGATTGGACAGTAATTGTCAGCTTCTATAGGATCGCTGGACTTAAAGATGGGGATGACTTTGGCTTGCCTCCAGATGGGGAGTATGCAGGAGGAAGTAAGGGATGGGTTAAATACCATAGTCAGAGCTTTGGCAATAATGTCGGCTACATGTTTTAGGAATTTTGGGCAGAGGCCGTTACAGTTGGCACTACCCTGGTTGGGGAGGGTCATGAGCTTACAGATCTCCTGTGGGGAGATGGCCTTAAAGTGAAAAGATGGAATGCTAGGGTTTTCTATGGCCTGGCCATTAAGACACTGGATGGGGTCATTTGGGGGAAGTTTAGCAAGATAGACAGGTATGTGAATTAGGTGTTGGGGGCTTTGACAACCTTGGATGGGTTGGTTTAGGAGCTTGTCCCTATTTCTAGTCATATAGCGTTTTGCTTGATCCCAGCTGAAATACCATAAGTGAATTAACTGCCAACCATAAATTTTTGGGGTTGCCAAGGTTATGGGATTGGAGGTTTCTAAATTACTCAGCCTTGTGTGATTTGATCTCTTGTTTGAAGAGATTGCACATGCATCTGTACTCCTTTCATAGGGAGGGGGAGAGAGGGTGGCTTTGTGTACAGCCCATTTGGCATCGCTCTCCTTCATCTTTTTAAAGAGGTCCTTGGGGACCCAGTTCATATTACCACCCCGTAATCTCTGGATGGTTAGGGGGAAGATCCTGTGCTGGATTGCAGTCAGGGCTACAGTGCGGAGACCCAAGGCCAAGTTGATGTCATGCATCATGTGTAGGACTGGCCTGTTGGTTCTATGTGATAAAGGTGAGTCTGAAAGACTGCCTATCACATAGAGTGAAGAAACTTGACCTAGTGAACAAAAGAGCGATGGATATTGAACCGACCATCGCAAATAGCAACAGTCGCTGCAATACTTAAGAAAACCATACAAAAATCTTTTTTTATGCGGGGGCTGTGCCCCCCCCCACACTCCCCCTTGTGGGGAGCAAGCCCCCGCACCCCCAAAACTTTAATCAGCTCTGAGGGAGATGTGGACCATGGGGCAAGTTATTGGACTCAGAAAAAAAAAAAATTATTATGCCTCTAGCTGGACCCGAACCCAGGGCTGCTTGCATTGCAAGCAGTGGTGTACACCGCTATGCTATGCAAGCAGCTCAGTGGGAATCTGCCTCAAAGGATACTATATCCTGCAGTAGTGAATACAGCTCCTTGCTGTACTTGCTATATAGGATATAGCGTCATATTGCACCACTCGCTGTCTTGTAGAGCGTTGTTATTGAGTCGCTCAAAAGTGCAGCGCTCAATAATAAGTGCTCTACATGGGTGCTATGGACCAGTTGACTATCCAAGATCATACAAGGAGCATTATATTTTGAGAAGTCTCTAAAGGTCAGAAATTTGGGGGGAAGGCGAGGGTTTGTAGGGCCAGATGCATAAGGTAGGGGACTGGTTGCTGATTGAGTCAGATAGGGTCCTTCATGCCGGAGCCCTGTCTTCTCGAGTTGTCAGTATCCAGTTTAGGAGGGAATGGTATGAGGACTTGATATTTATGTGGGTGGGGGTGGTAATGAGTTAGGTTTGAGTTGTTTTAGCAATTCACAGCGTTCTGTTTGGGTGCTGGGCAGCCAGTTCAGATTAAAGTCTCTCAGCATAATGATCTCTAAAAGGGGAGAGGTGACCGATGCCATGCAGCAAGTGGGTCAGGCCAGTTATACCACCTTTGGGGGGATTATAACAGCAGCCAATATAAATTTTTTGAGCAGAGGCAAGAGACATTTCTGTAATGATCCATCCCACAACTGTGCTACCAGATGAGCTGCAAAAGGCTAGGGTGGCACTCATGGGAACTTTAAAATATAAGAGAACTCCACCACTCTTTTTTGGCCTTGGTCGATTTTGCCTTAGCTGGGTGAAACCATTCAGGCAGCAGTTTAAGTCTAGGGTGGCAGGCTTCAGCCATGTTTTGGTGATGCCTGTGTTAGCTGGGTTGTATAGGGAAAGCCATGTCTTCAACTTAGCGAAGTTGTACAAGAGGCTGCGAACATTGATATGCACAATTTTTAGGCTGTGCCTGTTCAGCTAGGGTTGCTGTTAGTAAGGGGGCAGGTGACTAGGCCTCAGTTGCTTTCAGTGTCCCCTGCTACGAGTAGGGCATGAAGGCACCCATTAGGTGACTGTCACTTTTCTCCAGAAAGGCCAGGAGTAGTGGGGGGGGGTTAGAACAGTTCTCCCAGAACCTTAGTGGGGGCAAGAGCAAGGTCAGTCTGTTGGTGAAGGAGAATTGAGAGAGGGCAGCTTGGTCAGTAGCCAGGATGTGACCAGCAGACTCTCATCATGAAGAATCTCATTTAGAGAGCTCATAAACAGGGTTGCCACTAGATTCATTGTGCCTGGTGAGTGAGACCAGAACAAAGAAGATGAAGAAACTATCTGGAGCTCACCAAGCTACTGACACCTCCTGAAAGGCAGTAGCTGCTTAATATAGTTAGGAATAACAGAAGAGGTTAGCCTGGACAGAAATGCAGAAATAAATCCAGTGTGGTATGTGACCAAAAAGCAGCAGCTATAAGCAATTACCAGCAAAAATTAAGCGTGAGAACATGAAAAACAAGCATTTGTCAATGCCGAATGTTTGCTTGCTGGCATTGGCAGTGGTAGTGTAGAAGTTACAGAGCTGCGTAATAGGAATGGCAGTGAAGTATTGAACTGAAGCCAACCCCACCACCACCCTGCAGAGAGTGACAGGCATTGGGGTATGGCTTTGGGTCGTCAGGCATAACGGCCTCGCCATTTCACCACACCCCACCCTGCAGACACTGACAAGTGTCATGGTGTGCCTTGGGGTCTTTGGCCCTTATGCGCACCCCATTCCATCAGAAAATATGGTGAGATGGGTGCTGTACAGGAGAATGGGGTGAACTTTGGGGCCAAAGAGTCCAAGGCATACCTCGATGCCTCTCACTGGCTACAGGGTGTGGAATGGTATGAGCATTGCAGGCAAGAATTCCAAGTCACATCCCTGATGCCTGTCATTCTCTATGGGCTTGGGCATTATGGTTGGAAACCATAATACCTCAGGCATTCGTTGATATTTTCACTCCAAATTTTCAACATGTTTTTTTTTTTTTTTGTGACCCCCACCTCATGAACAGTGGCAATATCAGTTTGCTAGCCGAAAGTTGCTTATGCACAGCGACTACGGCATTTTGCACCACAGGTGCAAACACATTCCGAACAGGACGTAAAAAATGACAGCTGTACTGTTCATGGGGAGGTGTCAAAATGGCAATGTTGCAAATCTGTAGTAAAAATATAAAAAAAATTGGTAAAGTCACGAGCGTGCATAGAAACTGTGCAACGCACACCCGTAATGTAATTAGTTTGGGGATTTTTTTACAGCAGATTGTCAACAGAGGCATTGCGGGACTTCCGATCATGAACAGTGTCACTGTGATTTTCTTTATCTGTCCCGAACAATGATTTCCCACAGTGACCACGCATCTCTGCGCTGAAAGTGTGAAAACACATTTTGGCCATGTTGTGAAAAATGACAGCTGTACTGTTCATAAGGAAGTGTGGAAAAATGCCACTGGTGAAAATCTGGACTGAAAATATTACAAAGTCATGAACTTACGAGGGTGCATGGAAACTGCGCAATGCTCACTCGTAACACAGTCATTTTAGGACTTTTGTCACCAATTTTCAACATAGCCATTTTAAGACCTCTGCTCATGAACAGTGTCACTGTGATTTTCTTAGTGTGTCCCATACATTGATTTCGCATACCGACTGCGCCATTGTGCGCTACATGGGCGGAAACACATTTTGGGTTAGATGTGAAAAATGACAGCTGCACTGCTCATAAGGAGGTGTGGTAAAATGTCAATGTTGAAAATCTGGAGTGAAAATATTGAAAATTCGCAAACTTATAAGCCTGCGTAGGAACTGCGCAACGCACACTCGTAAAACAATCATTTTTTGGAATTTTTCCACCAAATTTTCAAAATAAGCTTCTTGAGAGCCCACCTTATGAGACGCTGGTAGTGTTGTTTCATTAATCAGGCCGAAGGTGATTTTGTGCAGTGACTGCAAAATCACCGCCGAACCAGTCTGCTCATGACGTGACATCATTCATGAGAAGGTCCCAAAACACCATGTTGAAAATGTGGTACCAAAATTCAAAAAAATCCTAAATATGCAACAAAGTTGAAAAACCCTATCTATCCTATTATACAGCTTACAGCATTTCCTCAGTTCGCGGTCGGCTTTGAGGCTTTAAAAGAGTGCAAATGTATTCCCGGTCCACCAAAGATCATCGCGCCAAGCTCCGGAGGAAGTAAGTATGGGGGGTGTGAGGCAGGGAAGTGCGCAATGGGTGGAGTGGGTTGTGGAGGCGGGGAGACTCGTGGGACCGTTTTTAATTTACAGGTGTTTTTTTTTTTTTTAAATTGACTTACCGCTGACGTTTGCCATACAGTGGGCTCCCCAGCATGGCACAATGACAGCTGGTTGGGGGGCGGAGCCGACATGGATTGGGCACCGCCGGGCCATAGTCAGTTGCCACGCTGGGGTGGGCTCCCAGCATGGCACCCAGTACTCGGGGAGAGACAGTGGAACCAACAGGGATTGGGCACCCCATTGGCTATACCATGACTTGCCACGCTGGGGTGGGCACCCAGCGTGGCATGTAGAAGGCTTTGGGGGCTATACGGTGTGTGCGTGGGGGCAACACGCGGTGTGCGTCGTGTGTTTGTGTGTGTGTGTAGGGGGCTGCACATGAGCAGGCGATATCTTATCGCTGCTCACTGAAGCGTAGCTCCCCCTTTCAACTGGACGCCACTGCATTTTGGAGCTGTCCTAGACAGCTCCAGCATGCATTGGAGGACTGGGGCCGTGCCTGCCAACACACTGACTGAATTGGAAGAGGGGGTGACATACCTCCAAAAACTCGGATGATGGCACTATGTTTCTTGCACATGCGTGCAAGCAAACATAATGAGCAGTCCTTTAAAATAGAGTACTGACTAGACACTACAGCAAATCGGGGCAAAAAGCAGAAATTATACCAAATGTGGTACCTAACCAGAACCCAGCAGCTATAAGCAGTTATCAGTAATCATTAAGTGAGGGAACCTGAAAGTGGACAGACCTTAAATAGGGTGTTGGCTGGACACTGTTACAAACATGGGCAAAATCAAACATTCTTGCAATACAGTACTTGACCAGAACACAGCAACTGTAAGCATTTACCAGTAAATTCAGTGAGAACTTGAAAGTAGGCGGACCCTAAATAGGGTGTTAGCTGGATATTACAGAAATCGGATTAACTTCTGTTACTGAGAAACAAACCCAGAAGTACCAGCCAGGTCAGTAACTACAGTCTTACTGCTGGATATGAGGCAGTGAATAGTTAAAGATGGTGATAGATTGCAAGCTTGATTGGGGCACGGGGAAGTCCGGCACACTTGTTGTGAGGCAAATGAAGTAGCACATCTGGCTGCTAGCAACCTCTCCTGGCTGACTCCCTGGTAGACTCTGTGTTGTCCTTTGCGCTCGGTACTTAGCATGAGGAGTATTGAAATTTGAATGGAGAATCCCAACCCACAGTCCTCAGGAAAAGCCTCCCGACTGGTTTTGGTAGGAGCTCCTTTTTGCGGGGCTCCCAGTGGCCATTTGGCTTCCCTGCTTCCCCCAAATCTGTGTGTGGGTAAAGAAAGGCTGGTGGGATGGGGGGGGGGAGGAGGCAGCAAGAAACTGGTCTTGATACTAAATTCAGCCATTCCCAATATTTCATCAGTACTGCCAGGCTCAAGAGTGGAAAACTTGGGAGACAAGAAGCATTCCTTTGTGGTTTGTGGAGGCACCCCAGGGGATAGTTTTCTCCATACCTACTTTCCTCCAAATTAAACTGCTGTTCTGAAGTGTAAACAAGACCAGATGTTTCACTGCCACTGAGAACAGGGACTGAGATGTGTTCCTCCTACACCTGGGCTTACCCTTTTTATTGGGGGATGGAGGACAGTCAACACCTCAGCCACTTTATTGCAGGAATAACCACCCTTATTCACTTGTCATAGAGGCATAGGTCAGGAAGCATAGGAAAACCAACAGAAGTTATAACATTTGCAAGTAGCATTTCGTTATCAATAACAGTAAAATAAAAAAGAATACAATTGTTCAGTATAACTATTTACAAAGGCAATTCAAACAGTGAGAACAAAAGTCCTTCATCTGAGGGTATCTAATTCTGAGATTGTCTTGCTCTCGCCTTTATCTAAGAACAGAGTGTGGCTCTTTTAGAATGGCAGTTAACGTCTGCAACCTCATCTTGTTAAGAGGCATCCTGTTTCTCACAAAATGTATTAGAACTTCATCAAATTTCTTTTTTGCAGGTGCAATAAATTGAACATGGTCAAAAGTATGGCAGCTTAGATTCAATGCAAAGAAATGCTAAGTAATGCACCTGGGAAACAAAAACCCAGGGGAAGAGTACACAATGTGGGGGAGGTACTAACAACAACAAAAATGGAAAGGGACCTGGCGGTAGTAATTCAGATGACCTAAAGGTAAGCAAGCAATGTGAGAAGGCAGTAAGGAGGGCTGGGGGGGATACTGGGATGTGTATAGGAAGAGGCATCACCAGTAGAAAATGGGAAGTTGTTATCCCTCTCAGCAGACAGTTGGTGAGACCCCATCTGGAGTATGGCGTGCAGTTCTGGAAACCCCATCTCCGCATGGACATAGGATGGAGGCAGTCCAGAGGAGGGCAACTAAAATGGTGCTGGGTCTGCACCAGAAACCATATGAAGAGAGACTAAAGGAGCTTGTGTGTGTGTGTGTGTGTGTGTGTGTGTGTGTGTGTGTGTGTGTGTGTGTGGTGTGTGTGTATGTATGTGTGTGTGTGTGTGTGTGTGTGTGTGTGTGTATATATATATATATATATATATATATATATATATATATATATATATATGTGTGTGTGTGTGTGTATATCTATCTATATATATAGATATAGATATAGATATAGATATAGATATATATATATATATATATATAGATAGATAGATAGATAGATAGATAGATAGATAGATATACACACACACACACACCACTCTGAGGAAAGATGGGAGGGGACATGATAGAAACTTTCAAGTACCTTAAAGGGACACTGTCAGCTTTATCCCTAAGTTTGGCATCATTTCATAGCGGTGTTCCCCAAAGCACACACTAAACAAACTACCAGTGTAAAATGACCCTGCATGCCCGAAAAGTAATATTATTTTTACCTGCTTACCACGATTTAACATTCCTTTTCTGTCCGACCGACCCGAACGTAAGTCAGCGACCTCCAGAAGCACATCGATCCCAAAGATACGCGTCTGTAACAGAGCGCATGTATGCTGTGCAGTTTTTAGCATGCCCTATGAACAGAGCTGCTTAAATAAAGTATTTCAAGACCCTAAATCGAACTGTGCCTCTTGTGACAAGAAACGAGGTGTAATACAGCTGAAAAATACACTTAAAAAGTGGAGTCTAAATCCTGCACATGCACCATAGCGTCTTGGAGCAGAGATCCCACGGAAGTGCAGGAACATGCCACTATTGCGCATGTGTGGGATTTAGACTCTGCTTTTTAAGTGTATTTTTGAGATGTATTACGCCTCGTTTCTCGTTACAAGAGGCACAGTTCGATTTAGGGTCTTGAAATACTTCATTTAAGCAGCTCTGTTCATTGGGCATGCTAAAAATTGAACAGCGTACATGCACTCTGTTACAGGACGCATGTCTTTCAAATGGATATATATCCAGAGGTTGACTGACATGTTCAGACAGAAAAATAATGTAAAATTGTGAAAAGTAGGTAAAAAATATTACTTTTCGGACATGCAGAGCCATTTTACACTGGTGGTTTGTTTAGTGTGTGCCTCGGGGAACACTGCTAAGAAATTATGAAAACCATGGGGACAAATCTGACAGTGCCCCTTTACGGGAATCAACAAAGTCCAGGAAGCTAGCATCTTTCAGAAAAAGATGTGCAAAAACAGGGGGGCACAATTTGAAGATACAGGGGGGATGGCTGCGGGGCAACGTGAGGAAGTATTTTTTTCATGGAGAGGGTGGTGGATGCATGGAACGGCCTTCCTGAGGAGGTCATGGGGTCAAAAACAGTGGGGGATTTCAAGATTGAATGGGACAGACATAGGGCAATTCTGGTGAGGGGTAGGAAGAAGTAGGCTGTTGGTTAACTAGGATCTGCAGCTTATCCAGTTGGTAGGGAAATGGGCAGACTGGGTGGGCCAAGTGGTCCTTATCTGCCTTCAGAGTCTAGGGGCAGGATTCACAAAGCTTTCTGAAGGTGCAAAACTTTCCCTAAGTCCCCAAAACTTCTGTAGCTACGGGGAAGAAACGGGAAATTGCTCTGAGTGCTATTCACAAAACCCCCATAGCTACAGAAAAAATACACTACGGACTGTGGAAAAAAGTGCAGCTTCCGAAGTTCCTGAGGGGGGGAAAAAAAGGTCATTGATAAGTATGGAACATCCCCTTAAAGGCTATTCTCAGCCAGGTTTTTTCCTCAGTTGCGGAAAAAGTGTTACACATATTGGAGTGAGGCGTAACACTCCCTCAGCAAACTACAGTAGTGCCCTAACAATTGAAATGCAATTAAAGTGGAGGTTAGGCACAGGTAATAGCATCCCATTGGATAGATTAGTGGCTGATGTTAAAGCAACATTAGCGCACATTGCCATGGAATGGCAACAAAACACCACCACCTGACCCAGTGTAGCCCACGAAGGAGCCCCATAGGCAATAGAGCCTGAACAGCTTGTAGTGCGTGCTACTCTTGCAGGCAACAGGAACACTCCAGGGAGGGACAACCAGCAGTGACAGACAACCACTGTGGTGCCATGATATTGCTGGTACCTGTGGTGCTGCAGTGGTCCCAGTTGAGGGACTAGTTGCTGGTCTTTGCTGGTGCTTTCAGCTACATGCTATGGCAGAACTGTTACTGCTCCAGCTAATTAGGGTCACTGTTTTTCCTCCTGTGTCATTTCCATAGCTGTGGATCCACAGTTACGGATTTTCAGCACTTGCACAGTTTCCACAGCTGCTGAATTTTCACACCTGCGGAGCTTTTTGCGGAATTCCACATCTGCGCAAGTTTTTTATGCAAATATTGCACAACTGCGTTTCCGCAGTGTTGCAGGCCTTTTTCCCACAGCTGCAGGATTTGGGGCCTTCTTTGTAAATCCTGCCCCATGTTTCAATGTTTCTGTTGTATTAAAACTAATATCTTGTTGACAGCTCTGCAAATTAGCTTGTGCTGCATCTCAAGGTTAAACCTCTGAGTTCCAAATAGCTTTTTGCAATCATTTCAACAGTATAACTATATACATTTTTCAAACCAGGGGATTACAGTTTCACATATATTTTATAACCACATATATGCAAGGAGGGAGTAATGAAAAGACAGAAACAGCAAGTGAAGGCAGAGAGATGGCAGAAGGCAGAGAATCACGAGACCATCAAAGTGATCAGTTCCTAGGTCTCTCAAGAAAATCTGATTGTGCAATCAGACAGATGAGAGACAGAAAAGGAGAGGATAGAACAGATCATTGCTCTTAACTCTTTCTGCATAACAAATGGGACAGGGCCTTATTCAACCCTGTCACAGCACCCTTCACACACCTTCAGGACTAGCCACCCTTTGAGTGCTCCTCACCCAGCTTTTATTAACCTGACTAGCCACACATGGGGTGCCCATCACCCATTTTGTTTTGTTTTTTTATTACAGAACTAGCCACACCTGGGATTTCCCTAACCTACTTTCATTAGAAATTAGCTAATCCTGGGGCTCCCATCGCCCATCTTTTATTCCACAAACTAAAAGTCTTGCCTTTTATTACAAGACTAGCCATTTCTGGGAGGTCAGATAATGAGATCAAACAGTGAGCCAG
Source organism: Neoceratodus forsteri (assembly GCA_016271365.2). Classification (NCBI taxonomy): domain Eukaryota; kingdom Metazoa; phylum Chordata; order Ceratodontiformes; family Ceratodontidae; genus Neoceratodus; species Neoceratodus forsteri. The sequence goes on along the minus strand of CM028129.1, from coordinate 559,502,727 downwards.
TCACGGGTGGAGATCTGAATTTAGGATCTCCTTGTTCACAGTTCTGTGCCTTAACTGCAAGACTTCAGGTCCTTTAGGTTGCAATTTCATGCCTGAAGCCAGTGACTGAAAGAAGAACTTGATGGATTTGGTAATCCCTTAGCAATAATTTCCTGCCATTTGCCCCAAAATGCAGATCCTTAAATATTTTAGTTGCTCACAACTGATACAGATGATTTTCCATGTTTGAAACACAATAGGACTTGTAGATTATTTGCGTATTCAGACTCTGTTTACCTACATGTGGGACCTGATCAGGACCTGATTCCTCTTGAATATGCAGCGCCCTGCAAGAGAGAGATTGCCCCTTCTGTCTGTGTTCAGAAGCCGTAATAAATGGCTCTCCACACTAGTTGGCTATCCTTTGTGAAATGGAGACCCATGGTGTTATATTACTATTACTTTTAGGTGGAGTTCTCATTTAGGTATTCAGTTAAACCGGCCCGGTGGCACTGAGGATCGAGGCACCTGTCTTACCTTGCACTATGCCGGTGACCCAGGTTTGGGAATGAGCCCGCGGGTCGGCTGGAGAGGAGAGGATTGAGCGTCCACCAGACTGCTCTCCTCTCCTGGGAGGGTGGGGGTCCGTGTTCTGCAGTGCTAGTGGTGCCCAGTGGAGACTGGGTGCATTGCAGTTGGGAACCTACATAGTGGGCTGGTGTCTGCAGGCGTGTGCGGGAGCACTCACGTTGCATGCTGGACAGCATTGCATGTCCGCACTGAGGGAGGATCACCAGAAAACAAGCAAATACCCTGGCACCCAGGAAGGTGATGGTGTGTCCAGGGGACGGGTCCCACACACAACATCGAATCTGCCTTAGCCAGGCCTCTGAATCTCCTCCCGCACGGCAGAAGCCCATCTAGATTGTAGATAGAGTGCCAGAAGGATTTCAGCGGTTCTGCCCCGAGGGCCCAGGAGGCCGTGGATGTGTGGGGGAGAGTTCCTGGGACGGAGGCATGGCTCAAGAGGATATTGGGCAGTGCAGGAAAAAGCCAGTCTGTCGACCACACTGGAGAGAGTCCTAAGGGGCCAGAGAGAGAAGAACAAGGTAAAGAGTTTAAAAAAGACAAAAAAAAGGCATTCAATTGTAATCTAACATAAAAAGGAAGGAAATGACTCTGGGTTTATATAGCACTTTTCATACAGATTATCTCAAAGAACTTTACAACCCAGCAGAGGCCAGGCTAGTTTTGGCGTTTATTTTTCTGTGTCATCCTTTTCACCAGAACTTTTTTTTCTTTTGCACCATGTGGTAATCCGGGCCTATTTTAATCAACATTTGATAGCACTGAACAGTTTTAAAAATCACCATTTAAAGCGTTAGTAGAAACAAAAAGACAGGAAAATGTTAAAATTTTAAGAAGTAGTCAGTTGTAACTTTTTATTTCTGCAGTATTTTTCTTGTTCTGTTTGCTCATAAGAAAGTTTTCTATGTGACAGTATTATGCTGGATGTGTGGAATAGCACTCTGCCTAGCAGCTGACATCTAGTTTGTTTCCCCCATTACATCATCAGCACTGTGACATCACAGGTGACTAATCTGGCAGCTGCTGAATGTCTCTTCCTGAGCATCTGTGATGTCACTGTCAGTAAGGTCACCATGCTGATAATGTAGTGGAGGGAATCGAACTATGTCTCAGCTGCCAGGCAGAGTGCTGTTCCACAGTTCACACCTATTAACAGCAGGTAAAAAAATCTTCTAATTACCCAAACAACTCCGATATAAAATGTAATAATTGACTGCTTTTAACAATGAATATTAATTTTAGGCAGTGCACTAGCACTTTAAGAAAAATATATGTTTTTTGACCCAAGTGAAGCGTGGCCAAGCTAGCCCTGAGATGGGAGGGAGAGAATGTTGCTGCCATTTTCGACGCACACTGAGAACTGAAGAGTACAGAGGTGGATAAGAGAACAGTTAGTGAGTGAGTTGCTGAAGGTTACATAGTGAGTACGTGGTGGCTGTGGGCCTTGAACCCGACTCCCCATTTTCCCAGCTGTGTGCTCTACCGGTAATCACTAGGTCAAATTGCCTCCCTTTTGCTTCACACCTTTGGTCCTTCAGGCAAGCATGATCATGTTAAAATTATGCTCCCATACCCTACTGTTTTTGTACTTCATCATCCTATTCCCTTCACACTTCCCTCTGTCTTTTTCCTCCACTGCAGTTTGCTACTACTTACTTCCCTTACTTTCTTCTTTCTCTCAGACCTGCTCTGGTCATTGAAAGACTACTTCTACATTCTTTCTCTCACCATTCCTTCCTCTCAAATCTACCCAGTTATTGTCTGCCTAAAGAGACACTGCATTTTTTTCTGTAATTTATTTTCCTCCTAGTGTTAGTCTAAGCCCTAATTTCTATTGAAATTGTCGGTGCTGTTTACACTTACCTGTGATACTTTATTACCTATGTTGCTACCTGCTTGTGTGTACCCATCACTTTGACTACTTCTAAAAATGTATTGTTACGGTTGTTCCAGAAGTTTGTTTTGTACTCTCCCGGTTCATGCCTGAAAATGGTCATTGCTATGGCTAGCGCACCTACCCGGTAAACAAAAACGAAATAAAATAAAAATAAACACATTTGTCTCCATGACACTAAGCGATTGGGCATCCCTCTGGCACAGCTGATCCGTATTCATTCCCCAAGCCAGGAGCATAGGCCGGCAGGGAGGGATCTGGAAGATCTCTGAGGCTTAGACTGACTTTTTTTTTTTTCCTCTTGTGCTGTAGGTCCCTCCCACCTCACCTGATGTGGATGCAGCCTTCCTTGTGGCAACACACACAGCACGTTCACTGTGGCAGGAACTAGCTCCCTAGCCCATCTGCAGGGGGTCACTGTGGTGCTGGAACTCCCCATTGACCCGCTGGCTCACCAAGGTTCACTGCCACATGACAGCTGCTCCAAGTCTGACCTGCCTCCTTATACGGTGACTTCAGTTCACTCCCAAACCTGGGTCGTGTCCATGGCAGCACAACGTGTGGCTGCTGGGCCATCGGGGTAACCCAGGCCCCTTCTGAGGGCTGATTAAAGAGTGGCAGTAACATTGATTGTGAAGCCTGCTGTTCACCTTTCCAGCCAGAAGAAGGGTGCAGCCAGGGCAACCACAGTTGGAGTGTGGGACTGGGGGGGGACAAAAAAGGGAAAAATGGGTGAATAAAGAAGCGTGGGATGGAGCTGACCTTTCTGGTTAGTAGTGAGCAGCTCTATTTGCTACTCATGGGGACAAGGTTCACACTCTTAGACTGTTCCAAACTCAAACAAAGTGCAGCTGCACGTCTAACCCCAAAATTAAATCCAGTGTTAGGATACGATAAAATTAACTTTGTTTAGGCGCACACATAAAGGTAGCAAGGGGGTGTTACCTTTATGTGTGTGATTAAATAAAGTTAATTTTGTCGTATCCTAACACTGGATTTAATTTTTGGGTTAGACAGGCAACCGCGCTTTCTCTGAGTTTGGAGTATCCCTGTCTTTGTGTGGCTCCATCACTCAGTTCTGAGTTGCCGGTATTTTTAATTTTTTTTTCACTCTTAGGCTGTGACTCACAGTTGGGCTGGGTGGAGGCTTGGCTGAGTCCACATATATGGGCATTAGGATTGGTGTATATAGTTAAGATGGGAAGAGAGAATGAAGTCGGACTACTGTGGCACTACTGCACTTTTTACATAGTGGATCACATTGCCTTGCCAGCCAGCTGCAGACTTGGGGACCAGGTCCTCTCTTTGGGGGGGGTTGTTTAACAAATGAGTTTTTGTACTTCAGCTGGCTCCTCATTGCCCTTCTGGGTCCAGGCTACATACACAGGGCTGCTTTTTTTAATGCCCCCCAGGCACATGCAGTTAATATTGGTAACACTGGGCTTTGCTTTAAGTGTCCTTCCTTGCTCAGCCCAGCTGTGCCCATCACCACACTGCACAGTACAGCAGTTTTACTTCAGCCTTCCTGCACTGGGGGCATTACCCACGGCTACCAGTGTATATCTCTGTAAACCTATTAGGGAGCTTTCGGTACTTCACTGGGCACCCAGCCATGGAAATGGTGTAGGCCCGATGACACTGCATATGATTGGCCAGTGTTGATGCACTTAAATAAAGCTCATAAAACCCAAATTGGGTATTTGTAAATTCTGGTCAGATGGCCAAATCCAGTAAATGATTTCCAACTGTCTTTCTTTTTTTTCTTTTTTTCTTGTAACTTCGGTTTGTTCAGATCAAAACCTATCATATTCCTAAGCAACACTGTACAAGGTTTGACAACATTCTCACTATTTCATCTGACAGAAAAAATTACAACCATTAAACAGATTACATTAAGCATAGAGCAGTACTCCACAAACAAGATGGACATCAACCTCGGCATCCATGGAACAAATTCATAGACCCTGTTCTCACCAACTGTTATTTCGTAAGCTTTCCAACTGTGATGCTGACTGCGTGTATGGCTTACATCCCTTCCTTCTTACCTTCAATATCCTGACATGTTTATATTACTTCCCATACTGGGCCCAACCAGTGTCTCAGCCTATGAATTGTATCATGTCCACCTCCATAGGTGAGAGCATTACCAGATAGGGCCCCACTGTGCCTCAAATCTATCCTCCCATCCTCTATGTTTATGGGTCAGGAACTCCATGGGCAAGACCACCCTTAATAGCTCCCTCCATATAAAGCTGGTGGGAGGGGCATGTGAGACCCATGAATTTTAGATACATTTTTGTACCATCAATAGCATGACCTGCACAGCTCTCGGGTACCGATCCCAGTCACCCCCCTCCTGTGACTCTACCCCCAACACCATGGATGTAGGTTCATGCTTAACCGGGATACTCTGGATAACCGTAATTTCCTGTGCTATCTCTGTCCAAAATGCTCTAAGCTGTGGGCATACCCAGAAGTAGTGGAAATAAGTGTCTATGGTTGCTGCATATCTGCCGGACACAGGGGACACCCCAGCATTAAATTTCGTACAGCTAATTTGCTATAGTTGTAGGGCAAAGCTCTTGGTTTACTCTCAGTTCTCCCAGACCAGGGGATCTTTCTCGGTGCACAGCGGTGATGGTGGCAGTTCTCAGCAAGTCCCTTCTCTTGCCAGTTTCACATATTCTCTCTGTCTCCCCCTATCCTTATCCCATCTTGGTGGTGCAGGCCTCTTGTGTCAGCTGACAGATAGCTGTTGTCTTCAGTCCTATTCAGGCCTGTCCTGACCTCCACATTCAACAGATGATCTTGTGGCACAGGACACTCTGTCCTATCGGTGTCACAATCGCCAGCATCCAGATCCAGTTGCGGTACTGGCTGGGTGGCTTCCCACCATCACAGTTTGGTTTCAGGGCTGCAGCACTGTAAAAGTCTCTTACTCAGCTTTCACTTTCATACAGGGCTGGTACACAGTTACCTTTTTTGGTAGCAGCAGATATGCTTCTCATGTCTCGCTTTGGCAGACATACAGTTGGGCTGTGCAACATAGCAGCAAGCTGCCCTTACGACACATGGGCAGCTGTCTCCTCAGGATCTCACACAGATCTGAATCCGTTCTAGCTCAGCCTTCTTCCTTTTTGGCTACCAAATCCTGCAGTCAGACACCTGCTCCTGGCTGTAGAAATCCAGTCAGGTCTCAGACGCCTCCAGGCAGCCACTCTGCCTCTGAGCTGTTCTTTTGGCCAGAGCCAGACACAGACCGCACTGGTGCTAGAAAGCCCCTGTTGTTCACTGGGGAATATCAGCTCACCATTGGTTCACCTGGCTGTCAGTTACACTCTGGAGCCAGGCTAAAGGTCTGTCATTTGACACAATTGGTTAGAAATTTGTGCCAGGGATCCAAGCTCCTTGTGGCATCAATTCAAGGCTCTACAGCCTGCTAGGCTGATGGTACAACCTCTAACTCCTTTTGCCATGCTGATAGGGTCAAGGTTCACAAAGCTGGTGGCAGCCTGAATGACTGTGGGGCGCTGGCTTCAAAAGTCCTAGTTCTGAAAGGTCTCCTGCCCTTGGAACACTTATTTGGTGTCCAATGTTGTTTGTGTGCAGTCACGCTAAATCTGGCATTTGTCAGGGGATTCTCCATCGGTTAAGAACCGCAGTGCGCTCAGCTATTGGCAGCCATGTTTGAAATGCGTCAGAAGCCACAGTGTCATGCCGACATGGATGGCACAGAAGAAACCCAACCTCCTCACTGTCCTAGTCTTAACCCTGCCCCTGTAGGAGTCCAGATCAGGGTATTGGCGGGAGTAATACAGTGGTGGCAGCAGGTGCGAGGTAGGTTCTGTGTAACCCTTACACTGGGAGGACTACACATGGGCTCTGGAGGACACCGGGGTATTGGGACATGATGATGTAGGAATTCATCCTGCTACATTTTGAGGCATTGTTTTTCCTGATTTTTTTTTTTTTTTTGGCAACTCCCTCCCATCTCCCCTTTTATAGGAGCAGCCCACCTTGTTGACAGCATGGGGGAGCAGGACATTGTGTAGTGGTCATCCATGATGTCTGGTGATGCTCTTGGCTCACTTAAGGAGGCATTCATGCTGTAGACAGACTGTAGCCCTACTTTGAGTCTGCAGCACCCCCGTGTAAGGGGTAAGGATCATGGTGCCAACCTGTGTTTTCCACGTGGTAGCATAGTGCTGTTGGGTTGGGCTACCTGCTGCGCTTTAAAGGGACACTGTCAACCCCCTTAGGTCTCTTGTTTAAAAAACACATTTTATGATTACTAACATTCTGTAATGACTGCTGATGTAGCTGGTAGTTTGATTCTGATCATTTTTTTCATTTAAAAAGTGAAAAACAGACTGCCCACCATACTGGTGTTACCACACCAACTGCATCTTTCCTGGACCTGTGAACACCCACAACACAGTCTAGCCCCTCATGATGCAGTGGGGGTTTAGGAGGCTACTGCCTCAGGAATGACTGCACTGTTTGTGTTCATTTCTGATGCTTAGTATGTTTGCAGTGAGAACAGATCCAGTATTGTAAATAAAACAAAGTTGTGTATAAATATACATTAGCATGCATTTCAGTTCTACTAAACAAGGAGATGGACAAAGCAAACAGCAACATCAATGAATTTTAGAGAAGGTAAGCTATCGTAAAATGTAGGTTTTTAACTAGAAATAATATGATGCAAAACAGGTTGACAGTGTCCCTTTAATGCTAATTTAATTTTTGTGATTAAAAAAAATAACTAAAACATGGATTGAGATGGTGTGGCTCAGTGGTTAGAGCATCCCAGGTTCAAATGTCACAATACTCATTTGCCTCCCATATGAGTAAAGATATCTTTGTATTCTGATAAACCGCTCTATCAGAATTTTATTTTATATAATTTACCCATGATAACCCATATTTCTGTGGGGTCCTGTTTTGGACACATTTTATACAGGTGGGAAGCAAGACAGCAGGGAAGGTCGGTGGCATGCTGGGGTGCATAGGAAGGGGTGTTACCAGCAGAAGACTGGAGGTAGTGATGCTGTTATGTAAAACCCTGGTCAGGCCTCACATAGAGTACTGTGTGCAGTTCTGGAGGCCGCACCTTCGAAAGGACATTAATAGGCTGGAGACGGTCCAGGGAAGGGTGACTAAGATTGTACAGGGCTTGCAACATGAGACTTATGAAGAGAGATTAAGGGACCTCAATATGTACTTGCTGGAGGAGAGTAGGGAGAGAGAGGACGTGGTAGAAACATCAAGTACCTCAAGGGCATAAACAAGGTGTGGTGGGAGACCTCTTCCAATACAGGAGGAGTACAAGAACGAGGGGGCATGACATGAAATTGGAAGGTGGCAAGTTAAGAGGGGAATGTGAGGAAGTTCTTCACAGAGAGGGTGGTGGACACATGGAACGGTCTGCCACAGGAGTTGGTTGAAGCAAGCACTATGGCTGGATTTAAACATGCCTGGGACAGGCATAGAGGAACCATAGAGGTAAAGCAGAGGGAGGGTCAGAAGCTGTAATCAAGTACAGGGCTTATGAGCAGACTAGATGGGCCTAGTGGTTCTTATCTGCCAAAACTTCTGTGTTTCTATCTGAGTGGACAAAAGTTCTCTGGGCAACACAGTATGTAATGGACTCTGATAGGATTTGAACTCCTGTATGTTGGCTCCCAAGTCTGTGATCTAGTCAGCGCACCACACTGCCTCAGAGAAATACCATAGTATTTGGGCCATTAACTTTTTATGGCTAACCACCCCCCTGGCACAAGAGTTTGGAGAGAGTTTTTTAAATAATCATGACCCTTTTCGTAATATTGTGGTATCATATGAATGTTTTTAAATGGTATGATAACCGATCTAGCAGATCTCTACGTGTGACCCTGAGCAAGTTTTGTTTGACTTCTCTGTGCTTTAGTCCTCCCAGCAGGAAACCTGGGCAGAAGCAAGACCCTCACCCCCACCTCCACACTGCTGTAAACAAGATGCTGCACCTCAGTTAAGCTGTCCTGGAGTAATACAGTCTTTTGTTGCTTGCCTTGCTTACAGTAATCACTATTAACAAACCAGTCATTCATTTTAGCTTCCAGCACCAGTAAATAGCTTCATTTCATCTTTGCACATTAATAATCGCTATAAGATTAAAATAGGTTCTTTCTGTGCATGAAGAAGTATGGTAGGATAGTTGCATTATTACTGAGTGACTTAGGAGGAACAGATCTTTTTTTAACTGGCTATTGCTCAGTTTTAGTACATTGTAGAGCTCCCCTGCTAAATCCACTGTATGTACTCAGAAGGACATAGAGCACCCCCTTGGCACAGTAAAGGTAGAGAAAGCTGTTTTTTCACCACTGCTGACTGGCCCCAATGCAAAACAGAATCTTACAGGATTCATATCTCCCAGCTAATCTGCATAGTACCATGGGATTCATACCTCCCAGCTGTCTGCTCGACACTGTGGGATTCATACCAACTGTTTGTCCCACACTGCACTGTGGGAGTCATACCTCCTGGCTGCCCCGCACTGTACAATGGGATTCGTACTTCGTGGCAGTCCTACACCATGGGATTTGTATCTTTCATCTGTCCTGCAGTGCATCATGGGATTCAGGCTAATAGGCTGTTCCACAGTACACCATAGGATTCAGACTTACCAGCTGTCTCATACTGCGTTGTGGTATTCTGACCTACTCATTTTTCATGCATCATGGGATTCAGACTTCCCAGCGAGCCCACAATGCAGTTTGGGATTCAAGCATATGTAACCAGCTGTCTGTATACTACTGTATAATCTGTATCATACTGTATAACTTGTCATTTGGACTGTTGTTATTTACCCTTGCAATGTAATCCTGGGTCACCCCTGAAAAAGGGACCTCCGGGGCCCAGTGGGCTTACCTGGTCACCAAAATTTAATAAATAAATAAATACATCCAAGCTGTCCCACGTTGCACTTTGGGATTTATAACCCCAGTGTTTTGTAGTGTACCTGTGGATTTATGTTTTCAGCTGTCCTGCAGTGCACCATGAGATGCAAACTTCACAGATGTCTCACACTGCACCATGGGAGATGGGAATCAGATGTCCAGTTTTTCTGCACTGCTACTTGGTGCAAAGTGTTTAGTGTTCTCCATCCAGTCAGCCGATATGCATTTTTCATTGGTTGTCTCCCATCCCCTTTTCCAGTGTAGTTGACCATGCTGCACTCAGCCCCTGGCTCTGAATGCTAAAATGTGAGTCTCCCAGTCACTCTTGGGAGGGAGTTCTTGGCTCTCCCTCTTCTAAAGTCAGCGCCACCATGTTACTCAGACCCACTAGCTTGATAAGAGGGTTTTGAAGGTTGGGATCAAGTCAGGGTCTCCTACAAGGCAATGCTGCATGGTCCCCCTGCAGTCCCATGTGGTACCCCTGCAGCGCTGCAGAGAAGGCCCTTTTTAGAGGGCTGCAGCATCACAGCCCATTTGTTGTAATAATTCTTTGAGTTCTGCCAAATATGAGAGGAGCTTTTTGATTCACTCTTGTCTTTATCTGGGGAATGAAATATTTGGCAAGTCCGAGAAACCTGTTATGACTCATTGCACCAAACCAAAGATCCCAGATTTATGACATTATCTGGTGTGCAGTGATTTAGAGTGAATGTGCTCCACCCGGACTGCCATAGTTTGAGTAAGGCACTGTAAATTGCCTTTGTTTGTTTACTTGGTTTTATTCCATGTACAGTATTTGTTATATTAAGTGCATTTTCACAAGTAGTACTAGCAAATTTGCACTGAAAGAGATAAACTGATTTTTTTTTTTTTTTAGTAAAGACCAGATGTTGCTTAAATTTCAGTAAAGCGAAGGAGAGATACATATCTTTTTATTAAGCAACAAGAGACTATGTGACATATGGAGCAACTGCTGAGGTGGGCATATAGGGCAGTATATTTGTTCTAAACATTTCCATATTATTTATTATAAAAAGCATCAGAAATTAAGATATTTGATTGGTTGCTGACATTCTACTAGCCTTACATTAACCTTTAACATACTTGTAGAGTCGCTTTACACAAGCATTGGTTTTTAAAACGAGTCTGACACCAGCTTTTTTGAACTCTTTTCGTAGAACACTGATCCATCATTAGTACTACTGCTAATAGAGCAAACCACTCAGTAACACACAGTGCCATGTTTAAAGACATATTTCTCCAGCATTGTTAATTATCAAACATTGCCTTTCATTTTCTCTGTAGTTGTTTCCCAGTGTGCTTCATTTACTAGTGGATGTAATATATAACTATTTGTACCGATTGGATTGTGGGTTAAACACACACACACACACACACACACACACACACACACACACACACACACACACACACACACACAGAAAATATGATACTTGCCACAGTACTCACCGAAACATATCTTAAAAAAAAAAAATATACAGACCTTCACCTTGCTGGTTTAAATTGGCACAGCAGGTGGTGCTTAAAAGTTCACAAAGAAAATAAATGAGTAATGGGCTGTGGCAAGTTGCTGTGATTTTATTTTATTTTTTTTCCATGTAGACATCCCCGTTGTTTCTAACACTAATGTGGGAATGAGTGATGTTGCAAGTGGATCGGCAGGCAAGTGCATGGGTGTGAATCAGGTCTCAGTGCCTTACAGTTTCTGTACAAAACAATCCTCTGACAGAGTGGCTTGCACAGCTCCCAAGACAAAGTTAAGTACTGTCGCAATTAGCAGGTTAATTTCTCAGTGCACAGTTTTATTGGGGCAGCAGTTTGTTATTGGTGTCTGAATTAAACTACAGGCTGCAATCTGCCTTAAAAATAAAAAAACAAAAAAAAAAAAAAAACTTGTACTGCAATAACAGCACTCTGCATGTCTGTTTAAAAAAAAAAAAAAAAAAAAAAAACTCAGTCCAGTTATACAGCATTGCCATGGTAACACATCTCCATTTTGTCCTCTGCTGTTGAATCCATTTTAAATGCCAGAATGCGAAAACAGCAACAGCTTTTATTTTTGTTGGTACTTTTTCTCCCCTGGCAACCAGTCTGCCTTACCTCTCTTCATGTCTTGGCATTCTCCTAGGTCTCCTGCCGCTGTCCCAAGAACCTCTCGGCTCCCATTCGGGCCCCGCAGCTTCTACCCCCATGGCTTGCCTCCCGCGGTGGGGAGGTGGAGAACCCCCCAAAGCTCTTCCACCAGGACCGGATCCAGTGTTGCTGCATACACGTGGAGACTGCCATCATGCCGCTGCAATTGGTGCCCTTTTCCCTGTTCTGGATCCCCTTGACGTGTGTGCGGCGTGCAATGACGCCAGTGGACAGGAGCGCGCATGCTGCGGCATGCACTTCTTCCTGGCATCTGCCCCAGAACATCCCCCCACAGACTGCCTGTGCACAGCATCGCCCCCAGCCATCACTAGAGGCCACCAGTGCACCAATGGCAGCACACACCCCCTCCCCTGGACGATTGGCTCCTAATAGCTCCGTCAAGGGAGGACCTCCAATGATCCCTTTCCCTTACTCTGGAGGTCTTTTCCAGCCTAGGTATCATGGTCAACCAAGCCAAGTCCCACTTGATCCCTTGTCAACAGCTGTAGATCATTGGGGCAGTGTTGTACAGTGTCGTATACAACCCTAGGCAGGGACTTTCTGCCCCCAGACAGAATCGAGACGCTCCTAACCCAGGCTCACCTTCTGTATCGTCTCAGATGGGTCGGGGCCCAGAAGGTCCTTCGACTTCTCGGACTCATGGCGACAGTCATCCCAACTGTTCCTCTGGTGCAATTCCATATGAGAGTCTCGCAGTGGACTCTGCTCTCAGTGGGATCAATCACAGGACAATCTGGATCACGAGGTCCTAGTGACGGATCCGATTATCAGGGACTTGCAGAGGTGGACGGTTCAGGAGAATCTGTCTGGGGGTCCCTTTCTGCACAGATCATCCCACCCAGACTCTGACCACGGACGCATCGGGTGCAGGTTGGGGAGCCCACCTAGGGTCTCACAAAATTCGGGAAGCCTGGTCTTGCTTCGAGAAGAGGTTACACATCAACATTCTTGAGATGAGGGCTGTTCTGTATACCCTACAGGCTCTTCTTCCCCTCACTCACAATGTGAATATTAGAGAGATGTGAAGAACACGAGCAACTTATTTTGTCATAATACCCTTCAGAAGTGTACTCTTTAAAAGCACAGCATACAAACATATACACAGAAACGTAAACTGCAACAAATTTAGCACTTAAAAAAGCTATGAATTATTTCTGGGTAATTGGGAGCATGCCACAGAAACCTTCTGCTATAAAGTACCAGAATTTCATGTCAGTGGTTTCCAAAGTAGTTTCTTTTTTTTTTTTTTTGGTTTTTTAGTACTGTTGCTATTACTGTTCAACCAGCTGTCAAAATTTTGAAGCTTATCCTTTGCTTGGAGGGAGGGGGTCCTAGAAACATCATATTATATAGTTTACTACACAATAAGGTATGACCAGGGGTTATGTTAATATTCTAGTTAATCACCCCCTGAGAAATAATGTAGCATGAGTTGCAGCCGAGTGTTACATGCCCCTAGGCGTTGAGTAGCTTGAGCATTAAAATTACATCCTGGGAGTACCTTATTGTTATTATAAAAATATGCAACAACTTTGTGCAGTGGTGGTAAATGGTATACAGTCAGAAGAGATGAAAGTCACAAGTGGGGTCCTCAGGGATCAGTTCTGGGGCCAGTCTTCTTCAATATCTTCATTAGTGACATTGCAGATGGACTAGAGGGTAAGGCTTGTCTGTTTGCAGATGACACCAAGATCTGCAACAGAGTAGATGATCCAGATGGGGTGGGCAGAATGAGAAGAGATCTGTATAAACTAGCAAAATGGTCAGAAGAGTGGCAACTGGGATTTAATGTGAAGAAGTGCAAGATCATGCACATAGGAAGAGAAACCCTGAAGCTACCTATAGGCTGGGAGGGGAGTTGCTGACAATCACAAAGGAAGAAAGAGACTTGGGCATCATCATCACCGATGACCTGAAATCATCCAAGCAGACCTCTAAAGTAGTAGGTAAGGCTAGGGGGATGTTGGGGCTTGGGGTGTATTAGTAGGGGTATCACAAGTTGCAAGAGGGAGGTAATAATCCCTCTTTACAAGACACTGGTTAGGCCCCATCTGGAGTACTGCGTGCAGTGCTGGAGGCCACACCTTCACAAGGACATTAACCAAATTGAGGCAGTCCAGAGAAGGGCAACCAAAATGGTGCAGGGACTGCATCCGAAGACATATGAGGACAGATTAACGGAGCTCAATATGTATACCTTGAGCAAAGGAGGGAGAGAGGTGATATGATCGAAACATTCAAACACCTTAAGGGAATTAACAAGGTGAAAGAGTCTAACATGTTTGAATATAAGAAAAATAGCAGGACAAGAGGACACAGCTTGAGATCAGAGGGACGCCGGTTAAGGGGTAATGTGAGGAAGTTCTTTTTCACAGAAAGGGTGGTGGATGCATGGAACAGCCTACCTCAGGAAGTGGTGGATATAAATACAGTGCAGGGCTTCAAACAGGCATGGGATAGGCATAAGGGAGCAATACAGATGAGTATGAATAGATAGGCCACTGACAGAGAAAAGGCCAATGGCACATTTATAAGGTAGAAAAAGAAATGGGCAGACTGGATGGGCCTTGCGGTCCTCATCTGCCGTCAACTTCTATGTTTCTATGTTTACTCTGGACCCTTGTACATGTTACGGTTGCCTCCTGAATTCCCAGTTTAATGACCTCCCACTTCTGGTTAGTGTCAGTGTTTGGATGTATCCTGGCCAGATATCCCTGTACTATTTCCCTCATCCTTCCGAAGTTGGCCCTCCTGAAGTCTAACACCCTTGTGCCCGTTCCTACCCCCCCTTTCCCCATGTTTATTGTGGACCACACTGAGTGGTGGTTACTCCCCTCCAGCTGTTCCTCCACCCCCAGCTCCCTCACAAACTCACCATTCGTCAGCATGAGGTCTAGGGTGTTCCGTACCCTGGTTGGCTCATTGACCATCTGAAACATAGAAACATAGAATTTGATGACAGATAAGGACCGTTTGGCCCACCTAGTCTGCCCATTTCCCTACATGATGGATGTGCTGCAGATCCTAGTTAACTAACAGCCTACTTCCTCCTACCCCCCCACTAGAATTGTCTTATGTCTGTCCCATGCATTCTTGAATTCCCCCACTGTTTTTGACTGTGACCTCCTCAGGGAGGCTGCTCCAAGCATCTACAACCCTCTCTGTGAAAAAATACTTCCTCACATTACCTCTGAGCCGTCCCCCCATCTTCAAATTGTGCCCCCTTGTTCTTGCACACCTTTTTCTGAAAGATGCTACCCTCTTGGACTTTAATTCCCTTGAGGTATTTGAAAGTTTCTTTCATGTCCCCCTCTCCCTCCTTTCCTCGAGGGTGTACATCTTAAGCTCCTTTAGTCTTTCTTCATGTCTTCTGGTGCAGACCCTGCAAAAACAGACAGGGTGGAGGCTGTCCAGAGGAGGGCAGCCAAAATGGTGCAGAGATGGGGTCTCCAGAACTGTACACAGTACTCCAGATGTGGTCTTACCAACTGTCTGTATAGAGGGCCAACAACTTCCTGTTTTCTACTGGTGATGCCTTTCCCTATGCATCCCAGTATCCCCCCCCAGCCCTCCTTACTGCCTTTTCACATTACTGGCCCACCTTTAGGTCATCTGATATGACTACCCCAGGTCCCTTTCTATTTTTGTTGTTGTCAGTATCTCACCCCCTATTGTGTACTCTTCCCCTGGGTTTTTGTTTCCCAGGTGTATTACTTTGCACTTGTTTGTGCTGAATCTAAGCTGCCATACATTTGACCATTCCTCCAACCTTGCCAAGTCCCTTTTCATGCTTTCCACCCCACCTTGCATATCAACCCTGTTGCATATATTTGTGTCATCTGCAAAGAGACATACTTTCCTTTCCAGTCCCTCTGCAGTGTCGCTTATAAAGACATTAAAAGGGACTGGCCCCAATACTGAACCCTGCGGTACTTCACTAGTAACTCCCCTTTCTTTACTATGGACTCCATTTACTATTACCTGCTGTGTCCTGTTCTCCAGCCAGTGTTTTACTCAGGCTACCACCCTGGGACCCACTCCCATGCTGGCTAATTTGTTTATTAATCTTTTGTGCGGGACTGTGTCAGATGCCTTGCTAAAGTCTAGGTAGGCCATGTCCTCAGCCCCTCCCTGGTCTACTACTTTGGTCACCCAGTCAAAGAAATCAATTAGATTTGTCTGACATGACCTTCCTGCTGTAAATCCATGCTGCCTTGGATCCTGTGCCCCACTGGCCTCTAGGTACTCAACAATTCTTTCCTTCAGAAGTGATTCCATCATTTTCCCTACCACTGAGGTCAAACTGACAGGTCTGTAGTTTCCTACCTCTGTCTTGCTCCCACTTTTGTGAAGGGGAATCACATCCACCCTCCTCCAGTCCTCAGGTACCACACCATCCTCCCATGATTTAGTGAAAAGGGTAGTCAGTGATGTTACTAGTTATTCCCTTAGTTCTTTTAGAATTCTGGGGTGAATCCCATCAGGCCCCATTGCTTTATCCACCTTCAGTTTTAAGAGTTCTTTCAGAACCCTTTCTTCTGTGAAAGGACTAATATCAACCCCCCTATCCAGAGTGCTTCTATTGACTGGATTAGGTATCTCCCCCCCTGCTTTTCCATTATGAATACTGAGCAGAAGTATTCATTCAGCATCCCTGCTTTTTCACTGTTCCTCTCTGCCCAACGATCTTCCTCTTTATTAAGCCTCAGTATCCCTGCCTTAGTCTTTCTTTGCTCCCTAATGTACCTATAAAAGGTTTTATCCCCCTTCTTAACTGAGTTGGCTATCTTTTCCTTGGTTTGGGCCTTTGCTATTCTGACTGCCTTTCCTGCTTCCTTCTGCTTTAAAGGAGTAGTCCACCCAGAATGTGCAAAAAACATATGTTATATAGAGTGTTTTGATATGTATGTTAAGTCCTAGTGTATCCTTCCCTCTGTCTGCTATTTGGAGTTTTTCCTAAATTGCCTGCCAGCTGTATGGTAGTTTTACGACCCACGGGGATCTCCATAACAAATAGTTTCATTGGCTTTCTTTCTCCTACGATACCCCCTGTCTCATGTGACAGTAATGTAGCCATGCCCTTAGATTTAGCATGTGTACTGCTTTAAAATTAGTTTAGCAACAGCAGAACCTTGTAACTGTTCTTATCCAGGGAGCACAAATGTCAACAGTTAGTTTAGCAGATACCTGAAAGCTATCTAACTGGGGTTTCTGTAAGAAAACAGCTGCTAAATAGTTCTAATTCATTATTTGTGTTTTTGATGTTAAAACACTCCTGCTAGCTAGACCTGATGCACAGAGAAAACCAAAATAGTGAATTAGAGCTATTTAGTAGCTGTTGTCTTACAGAAAATTCAGATAGCTTGCTCACAGGTATCTGCTAAACTAACTGTGTTCATGTGCTCCTGATAAAACATTACAGGCAATAGCGGTGACTAACTAAGTATTAAAGCAATACATATGATAAATCTGCGGGCATGGCTATCACTATCACATGAGACAGGGGCATCATGGGAGAAAAGCCAACAAAACTATTTGTAATGGAGAATCCTGAGGCATAAACAAAACTACCATACAGCTAACAGCAATTTAGGAAAAACCTAATAACGAACGAAGGACACACTAAGTTGAAGTCATATCAAAACTGCTCTATATAACATATATTTTGCATTCTGATGAACTACTCTTCAACTTCAAACAATTCTCTGTCCTGCTCCTTCTGTGTTTCCTTATACTTCCTGAATGCTATCTTTTTCTCCCTTACGTTCCCCACCACTTCTTCTGAGAATCATAGTGGTTTTTTCTTTCATTTTGATTTATTTACTTCACACAAAGGCTTGTTGCCTCTGTGATGGCGATTTTGATGTTTCCCCATTGTTGCTCCACCCCACCTTCTTGCCTGTTTGCTAGTGCTTTTCTGAGGCACTCTCCCATTTTGACAGAATCAGCCCTCCTGAAGTCCATTACCTTCACTTTTGTATGGCTTGACTCTACAGCTAAGTTTATCGTGAACCACACTGTTTGGTGGTCGCTTGTTCCCAGATGGCTAGCCACTTCAAGATCGGAGATCCTCACTCCATCCCCATTTGAGAGTACCAGGTCTAAGATTGCTCCCTCCCGAGTGGGTTCCAAAACTAGTTGTCTGAGGCATGCCCCCTGTAGGGCATCGAGAATGGCCCTGCTCTTGGATGTGGCTGCAGCAATGGTGCTCCAGTTAACATCTGGCATATTCGGGTCCCCCATCAGCAATATCTCCCCTTTCTCTGCCATCCCGAGGATGCCTTCTATCATTTCTTTGTCCATTTCCTCCCCCTGAGATGGGGGTCTGTATACAACCCCTGTGCGGGTTGTGGAGCCATTTCCACCTCCAGGGTGACCCACAGTGCCTCCTCTCCCCCTGTTTACCCTGCAATAGAAAGCTTGCCTGGAAGGCATCCAGAAGTACCTGCTAGTGCTCCCTCCTATTTGTAGTGCTGGGGTAATCCACTCAACACCGGGTAGGTTGAAGTCCCCCACAATCACCATGCTGCCCCTCCCACAGGTCCTTCTGATCTGTCCTGCTAGTTCACGGTCTAACTCCTTAGTCTGAGAGGGTGACCTGTACACCACTCCCATCCTGAAGGTCCTATTTTTGGAGTCCTGGAGCTGCATCCATAATGACTCCGTGCTGTCCTCCTCCCCGACACACTTCAGTCCTTCCCTCACATACAGTGCCACCCCCATCCTGTTTCTTTTTACCTTGTCCCTCCGAAATATCCTGTACCTTGGTACTGCCTGGTCCCATATACCTTGGTACTGCCTGGTCCCAGTCATGGTACTGGGTGGCCCGTGTCTCGGTGATGGCCACCATGTCCACCTCCCCATTTGTCATAAGAGCCTGTAACTGTTGTTTTGTTCCCTAGACTCCTAACATTCAAGGTTACCATCCTTCACTCCACTTCCTTCCCCCCTCTCCCTACTTGCTCTCCCTTTCTAGCATCCCCTCCTGACCTCCTCCTACGTCCCTTGCTGTTGGTATGGGGGATAGGCTCATTCAGCTTTCCTACCTGTGAATCCTGCCTGACTCCTGCCCACTTACCACCCCCCTCTTCTAGTTTACATTCTCACTGTTTGCTGAGTATTCCCCCAGTTTCTGTTTCAATACCCTCCTTCCCTCCTCACTTAAGCGTGTCCTTAGCGTACAGATCACTGCCCTCCCAGGTCCTTCCCCTCCTCCCCACCAGCCAATACTCTTTGGACTGACCCCATTCTCTTAGCTATGTGTTAAATTCCTCTCTCCTCAGCTTCCTTGCCGTGCTCATCCTGGGTACTGGAAACGCCTCCGAGAAAGTTACTGATCTTCCTGCTTCCTCACAAATTAGCCCCAGCTCCTCAAACCTCCACTGGACTACCATCAACTGTATTTCCCACCAGGTCATTTGTTCCCAAATGCAGAACTATTTGAGGTTTCTCCCTACACCTCCTAGCATACCTCAGAACAGATTGACCCACCCTTTCTGCTGTCATGCCTGGCATGGCCTCCACCCTTATGTGATTATGCCTTTCCCAGTGATGAAAGTGAACAGGAATGCACAGGAACTCAGTTCCTGTACCTTTTTTGCAGCAGGAATGGAGTTCCTGTACTTCTTCCCACTGACACTGAACTGAAATTCTTAAACCAACAACATAATGACAATTTCTGGGCCTGTGATCTGAAATCAGGGTTTCCATAACAACATTTGACTTGTTCAACAGTGCTATTTTGCTAGAAATGCTTACATATCTCTAACTGAATCTACTATTGTGTAATCAGATAGATGTATCTTGACACAGCTATCCTTCAGATTAAGGATGTTCTTTCTGCATTTCATATTTGCCAATGGCCGAGTTCCTGTACTTTTTGTCTACCACTTGCACCACTGGCCTTTCCACCTTGCTTCCCCATCTGATCCCTTTCAGAATGGAGTCTCCCAGCACTAGGATCCCACCCCCATTTTCATGTTCTACTCCCCTTGTCCTTCCTTTATCCTGTCCCCTTCCTCTCCACTCCTTCTCCAGCACAGTTGTTCCCCTTCCACTCCTGTTGTAATGTCCCCAGTCTCTGCTCTCCTTCTTCTTCACCTTTTGATTTTTGCCTCCCCTCTCCAACATGCTCCACCTGCCTCTTCCCCTGATGCATCCCTACCCCTTACTTCTCATACTTCCCATCCCCCCTTTCCAACAACCTCCCTTAATTGACCCTCCCCATACCATATCCCTTCAACCCCATGCCCCTCATTCCCCTCTTGCCTTGTCTGTCATCTGGTCCTCCACCCAGCATTCCACCTAACACATTGCCCAATCCTGCCAGCACTGCAAACCGATTTTTCAATGTCCCTTCACTACCACCTATTTCCTTCTTCCTTCTGCTCACCACCCCACCGCTGCTGGCTCTGCGACTGTTAGATTTCTCCTTTCCTCCCCTCCTCCATTCCTCCCCTTTCCCACCCTCGTTTGTTCTTGAACTGGGGCCCTGTCTCCTTCACCCATCTGCCACTTTTTTCCCCTCTTCTCCTCCCCTCTCTCTTTGATCTGTCCTCCCCAGCCACTGAGTTGTCCTCCATTGCAGCTCGCATTCCCCTTCTAAGCGCCATTTGTAAACAGCTGATCTCATTCCTAAGCTGCCTTATTTGCCTGCACACCAAACACCCTCGCACTCTCTATGCAATTTTCAGAAAGATTGCTGCTCCACAGTTGTTGCAGCCTACCACCCTTCCCATCTCACTTTTTGGCCACCAGCATCCCCCCCCCTCATTTTCAGTAGAAAGATGCCCATACCACCCCGTGACCCCTCCCATCCACCTGTTCCAGTTCTGCCCATGGTTCCCCCAACTCTCCAATTTTAACCTCACGTAAGAGTTAGCCAACCAACAAAGCTTGCCCCACCAGTAAGTGCAGTCTGTCCCCTAAGCATAACCAAAAGCAATCTGCCCTTTAAACCTTGGTTACACTTCAGTAGTACAGCAAATCCTAACCTATAATTACTGGGCCAAACATATCAATACTGGGGTTTCCAGAAACACCCTGCTAACACAAACAGTATAGGACATATTTGTAAATAATAATCACTGTGCCAAACATTTCAACATTTGCACTAACCTCACCTAGTAAGATACAATGCAATAACTGTATAGCATCTATTGCTGTTCTATAACATTATCTTCTACCCGATGTGTCAGTCTTGTCCTGTATATTGTTCCTAGTTACCAGACATGCTAGGACTCTCTTCCTGTGATGTAACAGGGTATGATGTGGGGGTAAATGGGAATAAAGGGAAAGGGAGCCTTGGGGTAGGATTAGGCCCCAGCCTCCTCAAGGAACAATCAGGCCAACAGTGCTCAGAGCACTAGAGCTCCATATGGTTCCCTGAGTAAGCAGCAGTATCTAGATTTGTAACACGGCTCAGTGTCGCCCAGTGGAATGGAGCGTCAGGATTCACCAATCGGGTATTAAGCCACAGGTAACGCCCGCTTGGTCAGTACCAGCTGTGGCCATGGAGACACCAGAGGGTATCCACCCGCTCCATCACCACCGCGAGCCGCCACTGGTGGCGCTACAGAGCCGTCAAGCCCCGCTGGCTCCCGCATCACCAGCAAGTGTCCGAGCACCGGTCCATGACTCTGGTGCCATGGTGCGCTTCTCGTCTTGACTACTACTTCGCATCTACTTACTGACTTGGTCCGCTCCTTTCTCGATCTGCAGAACACAACACAGTTCAGGTCGGACGCTTGCTGGTGACGCGGGGGCCAGCGGGGCTTGGCGGCTCTGTAGCGCCGCCGGTGGCGGCTCGCCGTGGTGACGGAGCGGGCAGCTACCCTCTGGTGTCTCCATGGCCACAGCTGGTACTGACCGAGCGGGCGTTACCTGTGGCTTAATACCCACTTGGTGTCGGTGAGCTGTGGCACTTCGGCGAATCCTGACACTCCATTCCACCGGGCGACACTGAGCCGTGTTACAAATAACCTGTACTACACGACCTGTGTCCCGTCTCTTGTGTCCATAGGGATCCCGCCTGGCCATGCAGCTCGCCGGAGGTGATGGCGGTAACATAGACTCGTCGCCACCATGGCGAGCCTATGTTACAAGCGCATTAATCACCTTCAGCGTTGGGCTCTGCCGTGCATGAATGCCTGCTGGGTGGTTGGACCCCTTGGGCTATGCCCTCGAGCACCAACCCCCCCCCAGCGGGCATTAATCCACCGGCAGAGCCCTCCTCTGGCGGTGATTAATGCTTACATGTGTACCTCAGTTGCTAACTGCTTCTGGGGGAGGGGAGCAAGTTTGTTCAACAACCTCCCAAAAATTCCCTGAGATGCCTTGAAGTCAGATACAAATGCTGCTGTTTTTAATGAACATCTGGCTCTTCAACTATGCCGTATACCCACAATAAAAGAAAGCAATAAAGAAAGCAAGGCAAGTCTAGCAAGAAATCCTAAACTCTGATAACTTAGAGCAGAACGTTCTGTTCCTGTATGCATCCAAAAAAGTGTCCCAACCCACCTTAAAAATAAAATACTATAACAAAATACCTAAGGAAAAAAGCTAATAATACCAACATCTGGAAGAACAAAAAAAAAAAGTGTGTGTGTGTGTGTATATATGTATATATATGTATATATGTGTGTGTGTATATGTATATGTGTGTGTGTGTGTGTGTATATACACACACATACAGTATGTGTATGTGTGTGTGTGTGTGTGTGTGTGTGTGTATATATTATATATATATATATATATATATATATATATATATATATATATATATATATATATATATATATATAGTATACAGTAGTGCTACCATAGTTAGGGATTGAGGAGCCATTTCTATGTTAAACCCAAAACTTTGCACCTTAATAACTTTGCAACTGTGTGATGGATTTGCCTGAAATTTGGAATTTATAATCAAGAACCATAGGCCTTGGGATCTGCCAAGTTTCGTACTGGTGGGATATCACTGCTGCGGGTTATTAAGTGTGATCTCATAGCGTTACGCTTTTCTGGAATTCTGTGGTCGCCTACAGGTAGTAATGGTTTGTGTGACCGAGCCCGAAATCTTCAGGGAACGTGCAGCCAGGGTCCCGATGTGCCTTCGAAGATTTCGTGAAAAATATTAAGCGGTTTAAAGTTATTCAAAAACAGTTTCCCATTATAAGTCAATGGGAAAAGTTAACAAAAGTTCAACACTTTACGAAATGCATTTTACTTTCGCAAATGGGCCTGTTACTTTCGCAATCGCCATTTTGTTTTCAGTTGGTGATCAGAAAAATGGTTGGCATTTAAATTTGGGACCCTCTAGCAACCTAATTTTTTTTGTATTCACCTAGTCGGGCCCTGAGGATGCTTGCCATGTCTTTATTTTGTGGTAAAACACCCCAGAAATATGTTTTTCAAATTTCTGGAAAAAGTACTTTCGCAAATTACTTTCGTGCTCACGAAAGTGTCGCAAATTTTTGCGAAAGCTTTCGTAAATTGCGACAGTAATTTTCTAGTCTGTGGGAAAATGACAGCAATTCTTTGGCACTGCACTGCAAAATAACCATTGGGAGTTTTGGGCTGAAATTTGGAGGGAACGCAGCAGACATCTCACAGATGTGCCTTTCAGTGTTGTATTGAAAAAATATTACATGGCGGCAAAGTTATGGCATTCCAAATTGACAGTTTTTCCCATAGGATAACATTACGGCGCCCGAAGCATTACAGGAATCCTTTGGCACCCTGCTGCAAAATAACGGTTTTGTCTTTTTTCCTGAAATTTGAGGGAAGAAGCCAACAGTACACAGATGTGCCTTTCAGTAGTTTGGTGAAAAAATATCACATGGCGGCAAAAGTTAGTGCTCCCTAACTTTTCTTTTTTCCCATAGGATAACATTACGGCGTTCGCCGCCTTTCAGGGCCATATCTCGAAGCAGTGCGAGAATACGGACTTTCTCGGAAAACATCTTAGCCCCATAATGGGGCTAAGATTCAAATTAACCAGGACAGTTGTAAATAATATGACTTTTAAATTTTTTTTCTCATTAAATACGGTTCCTGAGATATAATGTATTTAGTATTCCAAGATCTCATTTCTCGCCGATACTCATTATTTTGCATACATTATTTGTACTCACTGTCTTTTCTCAATGCAGGTTTTGGGGAAAACCAGCCTGTGCGCTTACATTACTGTTACTGTTGCTCTTTCCGCTGCGAGATCCGTACCGTTTCACCTTACCATTGACGCCTGGCGCCACCATGTGCGTTATCCTCTTGCGTTTTCATTTTGTGCTTGCGTTTCTGTTATTTTTGCCATTTCTGTCTACAGTACTGTTTATCTTACTGTTTCACTTTACATCACCATGCCCATTGACATTTCTGTTTGCAGGCATCATGTTACTATGTGACAACACATCACGTGGCAGACCATTCCGTCGCCACCGTATGCGTTACCCTTTCTGTTCTCGTCGTGCTGTGTGTTGCCATATGCGCCACTGTTAGCATTTCTGTTTGCGTTGCTGTCCATACTTCTGCTGCTTTACACATGTCATGGGGTGAGAGTTAGGGCTGGACGATCCCAATGCGCACCTCATGCCGGTCGGGGTCCAAGGGGTTTTCAACCCTACCAGCGAATTTCCCCTACTTTGTGCCAGGAACAACCCTAACTAATGCATTAAACGGAGTTTTGCCTCTAATTTCTTCTTTGAGAATAATTTAGAACAGTGAATGTAATGCAGCGAAGCGGAGCGCTGGGTCACAGACATCAGCTATGGCGGGCTGGGGCTCGCCCCGCCTACATGATGTGTTGTGGCATACTAACAGGACAGCAACGCAAACAGAAATGTTAACAGTGGCATATGGAAATGCCAAGCACGAATGAGATAGAAAGGGTAACGCATATGGTGGCGTAGACGGAATGGTTCGCCACATGATGAGTTGTCACATAGTAACATGGTGCCTACAAACAGAAATGTCAATGGGCATGGTGATGTGAAGTGAAACAGTAAGATAAACAGTACTGTAGAAATGGCAAAGAAATAACAGAAACGCAAGCGAAATGAAAACGAAAGGATAACGTATATGGTGTGTAGACGCCAATGGTAAGTGAAACTGGCACTGGATCCGCAAGCAGAAAGGGCAACAGTAACAGTAATGTAGCTGCCATGTGGGGCTGGTTTTCCCAAAACCTTCATTGAGAAAGACAGTGAGTACAAATAATGTATGCAAAATAATGAGTATCGTCAGAGAAAATGAAATCTTGAATACTAAATACATTATATCTCAGGAACCGTATTTGACGAGAAAACAAATTTAAAAGTCATATTATTTACAACTGTCCTGGCTAATTTGAATCTTAGTTCCCCATTAAGGGCTAAGAAATTTTCCGATTTAAAAGTCAGTATCTCGCACTGCTTCCTAGATACGGCCTTGAAAGGCGAGCCAATGTCAGAATGTTATCCTATGGGAAAAAGAAAAGTTGAGCGCCATAACTTTGCCTCCTGTAATGTTTTTTCACCAACTACTGAAAGGCACATCTGTGGGCTGTTGGCTGTCTTCCCTCCAAATTTCAGGAAAAGACTCAAACTGCTATTTTGCAGCAGGGCTCCAAATGATTTCTGTTAAGTGTCGGGTGCATAATGTTATCCTATGGGAAAACTGGCTAATTTTGGAGTGCCGTGAACTTTGCCGCCATGTGATATTTTTTTCACCAAACTACTGAAAGGCACATCTGTGTACTGTTGGCTGTCTTCCCTCCAAATTTCTGGGAAAAAAGACAAAACTGCTATTTTGCAGCAGGGTGCCAAAGATTCCTGTAATGCTTCAAGCTCCCGAATGTTATCCTATGGGAAAACTGTCAACTTTGGAGTGCCATAACTTTGCCGCCAGTAATATTTTTTTCAATACAACACTGAAAGGCACATCTGTGAGATGTCGGCCATGCCCTCCAAATTTCAGCCCAAAACTCCCAATGGTTATTTTGGAGTGCAGTGCCAAAGAATTGCTGTCATTTTCCCACAGACTAGAAAAATTACTGTTGCATTTATAAAGTTTTCTATGTACTTTATTACATTTTCGTGAGCACGAAAGTAATTTATGAAGTACTTTTCCAGAAATTTGAAAACATATTTCTGGGGTGTTTACCACAAATAAAGACATGGCAAGCATCCTCAGGGCCCGACTAGGTGAATACAAAAAAATTAGGTTGCTAGAGGGTCCCAAATTTAAATGCCAACCATTTTCTGATCACCAACTGAAAACAAAATGGCTGATTTGGCGAAGTAACAGGCCCATTTGCAAAGTAAAAATGCATTTATGAAAGTGTTGAACTTTTTGTTAACTTTTCCCATTGACTTATAATGGAAACTGTTTTTGAATAACTTTTGAACCGCTTAATATTTTTCCACGAAATCTTCAAAAGGCACATCGGGGACCCGGCTGCATGTTCCCTGAAGATTTTGGGCGGGACGCAAACTGTAATACGACCTGTAGGACGACCACAGAATTCCAGAAAAGCGTAACGCTGGCAGCAAGATTACACTTAATAACTCCGCAGCCGATATCCGACCAGTATGAAACTTGGCAGATCCCAAGGCCTATGGTTCTTGATCATAAATTCCAAATTTCAGGCAAATCCATCAAACGGTTGCAAAGTTATTAAGGTGCAAAGTTTTGGGGTTTAATATAGAAATGGCCCTCAATTCCTAATTCATGGTAGTACTACTGCTACCTATAATATATATGTGTATATGTATGTATGTGTGTATGTTATATGTGTGTGTGTGTGTGTGTGTGTGTGTGTGTGTGTGTGTGTGTGTATGTATATATATATGTGTGTGTGTGTGTGTGTGTGTGTGTGTGTGTGTGTGTATATATATCTCATATTTAAATATAAAAGAACAGCAGTAACAAGGTACTTTCCTTTCATTTTTGGCCGAAGTCCTCCGCTACCCCTGGCTTCCTCCCCTCCTTCTAGCCCAAGTCTCTGCTGCTGTTATCAACTAATATCCTGACTCTACCAGCCTAGGACAAATCCCTCCCCTTCAGCAGCGCTCCAGGTGCTAACTACTTCGGGGGGAGGAGCAAGTGTGCTCAACAACCTTCAAAATGTCCGAGTTGCCCTGAAGTCAGACACAAATGCTGCTGCTTTTAACTAATATCCTCCTGACTCTACCAGCCTAGGGCAAATCTCTCCCCTTCAGCTGAGCCACAGTTGCTAACTACTTCTGGGGGGAGGGGAGCAAGTTTGCTCAACAACCTCCCAAAACTCACCTGAGCTGCCCTGAAGTCGGGCACAAATGCTGCTGTTTTTTAAAGGAGAACTACCAGCAACAGAGAAGCCCTGACCGCTGCACAGATCAGGGCTTCACCGCTCCAGTCCCCCCTGCAGTCACCATAATAAAATCACAGTTTATTTACCTCATCACTCACAAAATCGTGATGATCCCAGTGGCTCCGACATTTTTAATCTGGCACCCTGAACCACCGCAATCTCACTGAATGTCCCCGAAGATTGCTATTATTACCCCAGCCTTAACACTGTCTTTAGAAAAATAATTCAGGTCTGTATCTTCAGTACCCCATGCTATTTTCACAATTTGACTCAAACTCATGGGTATGGCAGACATAACCCGTGGGATTTAGTCAAATTCTCTAAAAATAGCACAGGGTAATGAAGATACAGACCTGGTTATTTTTCCATATGTAGGGATTATATTAAGGCTGGGGTAATGATACGTCAAGATCTTGCAATGTTTCCATCGAGATCGTGGTGGTTCCAGGGCGCCATATTTAAAAATCTCGGGACCACCAGGGGATTGTCAGGATTTATCGAGCGATGAGGTAAATAAACCCGTGATTTATTATGGTAACTGCAGGGAGAACTGGAGCGGTGAAGCCCTGATCTGTGCAGTGGTCAGGGCTTCTCTGTTGCCAGTAGAACTCCTGTAACTAATATCTGACTCTACAACTATACTGTCTACCCGCAATAAAAGAAAGCAAGGCAAGTCCAGCAAGAAATCCTAAACTCTGTTAACTTAGAGCAGCACGTTCTGTTCCTCTGTGCATGGCAGAATTAACCTGTATGCCAATTATGCCATGGCGTAGGGCCCCGAGGTTCAGGAGGGCCCCCACTGTTAACCTATTTACAGTTACTTTCTTTAATCCTGGCTGTACTGGGTGACCGGCGATGGGCCGAACTGCCTAAAAAGCACCCACCTTCTTGGAGTCAGTCAGCCCCCCCCGCCCCACTGAGTCAGCCTGGTGAGTGATGACCCCTCCCCCCGCAGCCACTCTGAACAAGCAAGCCTCTCAGTCTCTCCGACAGGCAGCTCCAACTTCACCTCTGATCCACCCTGACCCCACAACACACAATCAGTCATGTCCATCAGAGGTCCTCTGGAGGTGTGACAACTGGGGAGCAGAAATCAGTGCGTTCGTGTGCATGGCATCAGAGTGTGTGGCCGGGCAGCGATGAGGAGTAGAGTAGGAAAACGAGAGAGAGCTGTGGTGGTCAGTTGTTGGTGCTGGTGGCTGGTCTCATCTATCAAAGAAGAAGAGTCTCTGCCTAAAGACACAGAAGTAGAGAGAAAGAGTCTGAGCATGCTGCAGGGGGTCACCTAGAGTTGGATTCGGCTTCAGTGCAGCGTCGCATGCTGCTGGTGTTTTCCATGTGGCCACTAGCCAGGATCAGTTAGTGATGCTTCTAGTTGGGCCTTTGGTCCTGCTGTGACTGTGAGGAGTCCTCCCATGCTGGGCTGCACTGCAGGGCCGAGTCATGTCACCGCCGCCTGCGTGATCTTGAGGAAACAATCAAGAGGATAGACTGGACTTTAATTACAGTCACATTCACATCAGTCAGGCCACACCAGGTATGTTGTGTTCACTAGTCGTCTGTGTTCTGCAGTGTCCAAGCCAATTGTGATGCAGAAATAACTCGTTTTATTGCATTGGAGAAACAAACTAAGTTGTGGTTGCCTCTGGTCATGGTCTATCTGTGAGTGTTCAGTAACCTGAAGAGTGTACTGATGAGTCTTTAATAAGATTTGAAGTTTGGCACTGAGTGGACCATGGGGTGCTGATACGTCACATGAGGGGAACTAACTTGTGGGACTTGCTCTTGCTGGCACAGTTTTGTCTTTGTTTGATTTGAGTCATATACATCACTGGGAAGTTGCAGGAGGTTGCTCTAGGAAGCTTAATCTCTGAAGTGACTGCAGTCAACACCTGCAGGTCTTGCAGGGTTCTTAAGGCTCAGTCTTCTTGGCACAACTCTCTTTAGCTGCTATGGCTTCAATGACTTGGAGTCGGGGCAAGGATGTGGCAACTCAGCATTGGCAGCAAAGCAACTTTTAAGCTGACAACAAAACTATAAATGACAAAGGAGATGGAAGAGAAGAGACAGTGGGAGAACAGACAGAATTGAGAACAAAGGTAGCTGCACAGAGGGTGATAGTGGCAGATGCATTGCGGAGGCAAGGAGCTTGAGCATGTCTCAGGTTTGGAGCTCGAAGGAATCTTGAGCAGGGGAATGATGCAAGGGAGCTGTGAGCCCCATTAACTGCTTCAATACACGCTTCAGTTTTTTGGTTTTAGCAGAGAGAAAATGTATTTAAGGAGGCATGAGCAGGGAGATTGTGGCAACTACTATCCCCATTTTTATTAAATTATTTATGTGGAATTTGAATTTGATATCTGGGAAGGCAGGACACACTAATCGAAGTCTAATGCCCAGGTGTGTCTTGGAGGAGGGACGAAAAGAGGATCCATAATTAATAATTAATCCATAATTATTAATAACAAAAATAGTTACAAGGTACATACAGTAGTGACAAGGGAAAAAACAAGACAAGTTATAGGTAACTAAAAAGTGAAAATTTACAAAATGTTAATACTGTACCGATTAAAATATTTCTTTATGCAGTAATTGGTCATTCTGAATTGTGTTTATAATCAAGGGCATGTGACTTGTCAAGTCATGTGGCATAACACAGCATTATAAACCACATCCTGCTTGAATACCCTGGTCATTGCAGCCTTGCCAGCCCCGCACTGTAGAAGAGTGGGATGTTGGCATTTAGGGGCCCTCAGGCCACAAAATATGACTTGGAGTAGGGCCCCCACTTCTATTAATCTGGCCATGCCTCTGTGCATCCAAAAAAAGTGTCCCAACACACCTTAAAATACTATAACAGGCAGGTAAATTATATTTGTGGGCCATACTGCTGGGTTCGGCCTATAAATCCATTACCCAAAAATGGTTACAGACAACAGCCCCACTGATCTCTGACTGGAGGAAGATAATATTAAATATTCAGCGTAATGAACAAATTTCCCTGGAGCTACAGGATCGGAGGGAGGTATTCACGTCAAGATGGGCTAGGTGGGAACTCTATCAGGAACAGCTCCTTTAAATCCTTTCCATTAGAGATAGTAAAAGATGAGATGAAATTAAGACCAAAAGATTTTATAGATAGACCTTAGAACTGGAAAATACAAGACCCAATATGGGTAAAAAATGTATTTTATATTTACTGAATGTTGATAGACAGGAAGATGATCGTAGTTCCTTGTAAGACCTTGTCCTGTGGTAGATGCTGATGTTAATATTGTTAATTTTCTTTGTTAAAGTGCTACATCAATGCTGAAAGATTGCTTCAAATGTGGTTTACATTTACATGTAAATGATTTTTGATGTAATATGTGATGAAATAAAGGAAGTATAAAAAAAAAAAATACTAATAGAATACCTAGGGAATGAAAAGCTATTTATCCCAATACTTGGAAGAACAAAAGAATAATATATGTATATAATATGTGTATATGTATACGTATGTATGTGTATATATATATAAAGTGTGTGTGTGTGTGTGTGTATACATATATACTGTGTATACAATGTGTGTGTGTGTGTCTATATATATATATACACACACACACACACACACACACCACAGTGTGGTATATATGTGTGTATATATATACACATACATACAAGAACACACGTGTGTGTGTATATACACACACACACACACACACATAATATATAATATGAATGAACAGCAGTAACAATGTACTTTCCTTTTCTTTACGGCTGAAGTCCTTGGCTGCCCCTGGCTTCCTCCCTTCCCTCTACCCAAGTCTCTGCCGCTGTTATCAACTAATACCATGTACTTCTCTGTATACTTTGTTTAGCTTTCATAAATGACCTTCAGTACAGACCCTCTGTGTTCTGTTTGTAATATAAGATGAAAACCACTTTAGGGTTTCCACAGAAATGTTTAAATTTCCTAATCTTGTTAACAGTATTTAGTGATTGATTTACCAGAACAAAGGCTTTGGACAAGTCCACAAACACTATGCCCACCTCTCTACCCCCACTCAAAGGGTAAGAAATCCTGTCCAAGAGGTGGGTGAGCACTGTGCCTGTGGAGTGCCCTTTCCTAAAGCCTGATTGGTATTTGGTATTGAGATTATATATTTCCAGATAATCATACAATCGTGTATGAACCAGTCTTTCAAAGACCTTTGACACCGCTGGCAGGAGGGCAATAGGATGATAGTTTGATGCCCCTCTCTCTCTCTCTCTCTCTCTCTCTCCCCTAAGCTGGTCTCCGGGCTCATAACCAGTGGGAGGTCCTTCCTGGTACCACGTGACAGGCAGGAAAAAGATCTCTGCAGGGGAACGAGATCCTCCCTTCTGCATCCTGTAGCCCTCGGTTTACTTCCTGCCTGTGAAGAGGCAGGTTCTCTGCAGGGGCTCTGTCACCAAGGTGACAGAGCTGAAGCCATCAAACTGTAAGTGTAGTTTACTTTTTTCTTAAAGAAGAGGATTTTTCAACGGGGGAACTTGACCGGCATTGCCTCTCTGGTTTTATAGGGACCCCAGTCTCAGCTGTGCATGCTGAACATACTGGCTCCCTATCTCTCCTCCTCCTTCCCACGCTTGAGGGGTCATGCAGTAGCCCTCCCCCTCAACGGTCATCTTCTCATCAGGAGGGAGGCACATGAGACACAACAGGACTTCAGGAGGCAAGACTCCTCTCAAGGAAATCGCAGTCCTAGCACAGGGATCCCAGTCTCAGCTATGCGTACTGTACAGCCTTGCCTTTCTCCCTCTCTCTCTCTCTCTCTCTCTCTCCTCCCGACTCGGCACAGCCCTCCCCCGTGCCTTCAGCAGAACCGTGCAGCATGAGCCGTGTCTTACGCTGCTCCTCCGCCAGTAATCAGCTTCTTTAGACTGGCAGGATGCAGGAATGGGGGGCCCTCTAGCTGCAAAGGTTTATTTCAGCTCTGGAAAAGCCGTGCTTCATCCTCCTTGTCTACGGCCACTGCTGTGCAGACCATCGACGCTGCTCACCATCACTGAGCCCCCCTGGTCTTCAGGCTCGTCAACGAACAATCTGCCAGTGGTCCACTTCTTTAGACTGGCAGGGTGCAGGAATCGGGGACCTGCTAGCTGCAAAAGTTTATTTCGGCTCCAGAAGAGCCATGCTTCATCCTCCTCGTCGACTGCCACTGCTGTACAGGCCATCGACGCTGATCACCGTCAATGAGCCCCCTGGCCTTCAGGCTCGTCGATGAGCAATGGGAAAGCTTCTGGGAGAGCCACGCTCTCTCTGAGCGATCGCGCTCCGCAACAGCAGGACTTTATTTTGGCTCTGGAAGAGTCATGCTTCACCCTCTCATTGATGGCCATTGGTGCACAGGCAGTCGACACTGCAGCCTATTGACAAGCCCCATGGTCCTCAGGCTCATCGTCGAACGAAGGGGGAAGCCAGTCAGAGCGATTGCGCTCCTCTATCAATCCAACTCGTTGTTGGCTGCTGCCCCCAGCAAGTCACGCCAAGGGTGATCGAGAGAGGGGGAAAGGCAGTGCCCACAACACATCAATGAGCTCCTGCTAATTTTGGCTTGTCAACGACTCTTTAAGTGCATTTGGTCCAAAAGGTCCTGGCTCCAGGCAGCAGTGCTAGCAGGACTCCAGCATTAGAGACTCATGCCACAATCCTGTGCAGAGGATCTGCAAGGCCTTTCAGGAGCATAGCACAAATCCTCATGGGGCAGAAAGTGCCACAGACATAGATTCCCCCATGGGTCACCTTCTCCTGCTTGCTATGCCTCAGTGCTGCAGCTACAAGGTCAGAGGAGGTTACAGAGACATTAACCATTGTATCACAGGAGCACCAATCGTGGGCAGCGGAGCCTGATCAAGCCTTCTCCTCCTCCAAGGGGCAGTGATGTTTTGCCGTCGGACTTAGCCCCAGTCATAAAAGGAAAGCCTAACAGGGCCTTCGCTCTCCAACCATCATGCCTTGATTTCCTACCCAGATCGTAAGGCCCATAGAAAGACCACCCCAATACACTCCTCCCCATCTTCGGACAGGAAGGACATCACTCCTCTCAGCACCATAGGAGAGGAAGAGGTCACGAACTAGGAGCAGATTCAAGGATGTCCACTGTGGAAACATCCAGTGGAACAGGTCCCCAAGTCCATCAGAGGTCAGTTAGTCCCCCAGAAGAAGGGGCGCTACTCGACGACTATTCTATCTTGGATGGCTCTCCATCCAGGAACTCAGTCTTGGATGACCTTAATTTCTTCATTAAGTAGGTGATTGAGGAGTTTCACTTGGGGTCTCCCTTGTCAGTTCCTAAACCCCCAAAACCAGTGCTCTGACTTGCATCGGCTGCCAAGCAGACGAGAGAAAGGAGATAGGGAAGAGAGAATATATATATCCCATCGGGGGTGGGGCCTCTCTGTGGGACCCAGGGGTTACGAAGGTGGATGCATCCCTCAAACAAGGCGCTTTAGTCCACCGCAACCTCCCTCAAGGCAGCTACAGCCAACCATATCTCAGCATGAGCTGCACTACCATGGTCCACTGACCTGGCATTCCAGCTTGCTGACAAGCCAGATAAAAACAAGCCCACCCCACAGCAACTACAGCTCTTGAGACTAATCTCTGCATTCTCAGCTGACATCTTGAAGGAGACTGCCAGATGCACAGCAAGAGCCATGCTTTGACTCGCGTCACCTTGACACACCTAGGGCCACATGCATAGCAGGTGGACAGGTCGTCAAGGCACCCTTGGTGAATGCCCCCTACGAGGGAGATAATCTGTTCAGATTGGCTCTAAAGGAGGCGGTAAAAGAATCCCGGGAAACGACAAACTTAAATATCACAGTCCAGGGGCAGGTACAGACCCTGGTCGTCGGGATACAGACAGAATGTTCGAGCCCATGACTACTCGGAGGACAAATTTATATCTGCCTCAGGCAGATGAACCTGGGTCATCTTCCGCATCCAGCTTGGATTCAGTGGAGGAAGAAGCAGCATCTGAGATGCTAGAAAGGTCACAGGAAAGGCTCCAGACCCATCCTCGAGTACAGGGCAAGTTGTCCAATCTTCTCGAGGAAAGGGTTTGCACCACTGCTATCAATGGGGTGTCAGACATAGTGCGAAAGGGTTACCCCCTAGAGTTTTAAGCAGGGTCCTCCCACTTCATGTGGTATGCTCACCCTTATCTGCACAGAGTAGGTCTACTCTCCAAGCACCCATGGACCACCTACAGGCTTGAGCAAGCGAGTGAGTGCCCAGCGCAGAAAGGAACATGGACAGTTACTATCTATTCTTCATAGTCTCAAATTGCTCTGGAGTTTTCAGGCTCGTATGGGTCCTAAAATGTCTGATCGACTTTGTCCGTCACAGGACATTCAAGATGGAAACCCTTACATCCATCTTCATGGGGAATTCCATCAGGGAGATTAGTTGGTCTCAGTAGATTTGCAGGTGCACTTTTGCATATCCTATCTGGGCGTCACTCTGATCAATGCCCCACTTTGCGAGCAAACAACTTGGGCAGTGACTGCGGTCACCCAATGCCTCTCCTCTATAGGATTCCTGATCACCAAAAGAGCTCTCTTCCGCCATCCCAGAGCCTGAATCATTCAGGAGTAATCTTCAAAACATCCCAAATTAAGGCGTTTACCTGCAGATTCTAAGCAAAGACCAAGTGGCCCAATGCCTTTCAACCTACACCTTCACGCAGCTCACAGGGATGATGGTCTCCCTGGCAGTCTCAGTTCCCTGGACTCTGGACTCTGGTTCTCATGCGTACCCTGCAGTCGAACCTACTGCATCAGGAGTCCCAGTCAAAGGTCTGGGCCAGCAGATTCAAGGCTATTGCCAGGTGGAAGCATCCCAGCATTGTGGGACTTGTTGCTCCAACTTCCTGAGCGGTATCAAGTGGGGGCATCCTCACCAGGGGAGAATTACTCTGATACCAGCCTTCGGGGCTGGGGAACTCATCTGGATCAGCTCTCAACACAGGGCAAGTGGTCGAGGGTAGAGACCCGCTACAACATCAACATACTGGAGATACCTCCTGACATTTCAAAGATTCGAAGCACAGATCTCCAACCAGGGTGTTCTCGTCCTCAGTCAGTTGAACCACAATGGCCAGCACCTATCATCAGGGAGGTACATGAGCTCTCGGATGGTACAAGGAAACCCTGCTACTGTTCCAGTGGGCAGAGCATCGCCTGGTGAGCATGGTGGCCATATACATACCAGGTCAGGAGAACATCATGGAGGATTGGCTAAGTCAGAATGTCCTCCCAGGAGAATGGGATCTAAAGGTCAGCGCCTTCCTCCTTCTTGCTGCATGGGAGGGGCTCCTGCCGGTAGTTCTTCTCCAGTTGGTGAAGCTACAAAGTTTCCCAGTCCTGCTTTCTAATTAGGGTCGAGCTGACCATAGCACAGGATGCCTTCTCCCTAGACTGGGGTCCCTGCAATCTCCTGTACAACTTTCCTCCAATTCCGCTAATCTCAAGAATCCAATTCTACTAATCCCAAGAATCCTGCACAAGTTCACCCTAGATTAGGTGGAGCTATTCCTAATATGTCCTCGTTGGCCACGCCAGCCATGGTTCTTGTGATGGATCCAGATGTCCTTGCATCCTATTAGCTCTGAGTACACTCCTGAGAGCAGACTCTGCGGAGCTCTTGGATGCTCACCCTCGCGTCAGTTGGTTCCTGAGAGTAGAATGCGATGCGTCCTCTAATAAAGCCCATCATCTCACATTGGAAACTCAACCTGGTCCTCAGAGCCCTCACCAAGACCACATTGGAGCTTATTAAGGAAACATCCATCGTCCTCCTCCTCCTCACGATGAAGGTCATCTTTCTTGCAGCACTCACTTCGGCCTGCTATATCAGCAAGATAGGAGCTCTGTTTTCCAAGGAACCATACACTGTGTTCCTTCAGAACTCAGTGATTCTACGAACATATCTATCTTTTCTGCTGAAAGTGTTATCTCCCTTCTTCGGCAACCAGAAATTGAATCTCCCTGCCCTATGTCCTAGCCCTAAGAGTGAGAAGGAGAGGGGAAATTCTCCTTCTTGGCTAGAGGAGAGCACTCAAGCTTTGCATCAGGAGAGCAGAAGTCCTTACATGAGTCTTCAAGTCTATTCATCCTGTCTTCGGGGCCAAATTTGGGCAAAAAAAGCATTGAAAGTCTCTTGGACCAGATGGATTTGTTCCGTTCTCCATCACCTTCCAGAAGTTAGGGGTTTCTCTGCCCGGCCCATTGAGGGCACATTCAGCTAGAGCAGTGGCTATCAGAGAAGCCTTTCCAGCAGTCTTACACAGAGTGACCACTTGGGCATCTATCCATTCCTTTGCAAAGTTCTACAGATTGGATTTGTCTGCCTCTGCTGAAGCATCCTTTGGTTGATGGGTCCTTTAATTGGCGGGGAACCCATAAATGTCTGCTAACATTCTTCCCACCTGGGAAGCGAGGGGATGTACTGCTTTAGTATATCCCACTGGTTATGAGCCCGGAGACCAACTTAGGAGAGAGAAATAGAAATTTAAATACCTGTAAATTTTCTTTCTCCGACTGCTGGTCTCCGGGCTCCTCCCCTCCCAGAATGTTGGATGTTGGCCATGTGACCAGAGTGTTGGAAGTTGAACCTTCCAGGCCTCAAGTTTCTTTTTATTTCCCAGTAATGTATTACTACAGGGGACACATGCTTTGGAAACAAAATGAGGGCTACAGGATGCAGAGGGGAGGTTCTTGTTCCCCTGCAGAGATCTTTTTCCAGCCTGTCACGTGGTACCAGGAAGGACCTCCCACTGGTTATGAGCCCAGAGACCAGCAGTCGGAGAAAGAAAATTTACAGGTATTTAAATTTCTATTTTGTTCACCATTTTTAAAATGCTTTTTTTGCCCAAATTTGGCCCCATCTGGAGTACTGCGTGCAGTATTGGAGGCCACACCTTCACAAGGACATTAACCAAATTGAGGCAGTCCAGAGAAGGGCAACCAAAATGGTGCAGGGACTGCATCAGAAGACATATGAGGACAGATTAACGGAGCTCAATATGTATACCCTTGAGCAAAGGAGGGAGAGAGGTGATGTGATCAAGGCATTCAAACACCTTAAGGGCATAAACAAGGTGAAAGAGTCTAACATGTTTAAATATAAGAAAAATAGCAGGACAAGAGGACACAGCATGAGATTAGAGGGAGGCCGATTAAGGGGAATGGAGGAAATTCTTTTCACAGAAAGGGTGGTAGATGCATGGAATGGCTTACCACAAGAAGTGGTGGCTATGAATACAGTGCAGGGCTTCAAACAGGCATGGGATAGGCATAAGGGAGCAATACAAATGACTATGAATAGATAGGCCACTGACAGAGCAAAGGCCGATGGCACATTTATAAGGTAGAAAAAGAAATGGGCAGACTGGATGGGCCTTGTGGTCCTTATCTGCCGTCAACTTCTATGTTTCTATGTTTCTATGTTTAATAGGCACAATGTTAGTGATCTTCCAGGTTTTCTGGGTAAGTACCCTCAGTCAGGCTGCAGTTATGCCACCAGATTCTTGGGGGTTTTCATTTTCCCAGTATCTTTATTAAATCTTTGACATATGTCATTTTAAACCTAAATTTTGGTATCACATTTATGGTTTCACATTTTAAGCTATATTCCTGATTTTTACATTTTTTTTATTATCTTCCTTCTGTATTATATCTGGAACTAGAACATCTGGCAAGTATGTAAAATAGCCATTTAATATACTTGCAGAAGTAACTGGAAGGGGGCAGATCTGTTCCAGTAAAGTAGCTGCTTCTTGTTGGTTTTACATGGTTTCTTGTGGATTTTACTTGGTAGAAGGTTATTTCTTTTCTTTCTTACTACTTCTAAGGGACTAGCAGTATATTGTTTTGGAGCTGTTGGAAGTTTGAAAACTGTTTTTGGTGGCTATAAGTGGACTCATTTGTTTGATGTTTCACTGTGTAGCAGGCTGCGTTTGTAGAGGCCTATTTCTTCTGATTTAAAACCTATTTGGTGGGATTTAATTGGAGTGCTTTCTTTGGTTGCAGTGCTTGGAGGGGCAGACA
The DNA here is from genome assembly GCA_016271365.2 of Neoceratodus forsteri. Classification (NCBI taxonomy): domain Eukaryota; kingdom Metazoa; phylum Chordata; order Ceratodontiformes; family Ceratodontidae; genus Neoceratodus; species Neoceratodus forsteri. Next base: position 559,464,752 of record CM028129.1, on the reverse strand, counting down.
CAGCGCTGATTCACTCTCTCTCTCGAGTCGATCCTATTCCCACCCTCCCCAGAGCTTGGCTCATTTATAGGGGAACACCTGCCCTGCAGTTGGAGGAAAAGGCTTCAGGTGCAGCTCATGTAGTTCTAGCCACTGGGGGTTGGGTTTAAAGGCTGGGAGACAGCAGCTTAGGGAGTTGTTCATTTCCCTTATAAGTTTACTGTGTTGTACTGCACCTAGTAAAAGGGGTACCTGTTTACTGGGGACTGTATCTAGGATTAGTGGGTAGGGGTGTATCTTGGACTAGTGGGGAACCTGGTGGCTCACCCAAGGAAACCTACTTGGAGAGGGATGGGACCACATATCATTAGGGCCGGCATCTTTGGGAGGGTGGTGTGGTGCACAGGGTGTGGGGCAGCCATGATACTGGACTGGGCTTGGAAGTTCATGGTTGCCCAGTGTGCTACCAGCTGGCACAGCTTAGGGAGGAGGTTGAGGGGATTAGGAAACAGCTGGGGATGGGGTAGGTATGGTTGAGGAATAGGGCAGGGGTTCTCCCACGGGGTTGCACCAAGCACTAGGGGTGAGGGCATAGGGAAAGGAGTGCAGGAGAGTACTCTGGGGTCATATAGGGACCCTGGCAGATGGGATCCAAAATGAGGATACTACCAAGGAAGCAGGCAGGTAACTGGGGACCCTCACAGACGGGGGCAAAATGGAGGACATTTTCAGGGAAGTAGGCAGATGGCTGGGGCTGGACAGAAGAAAGTAATGGGGGGAGGTGGATCAGACCTTAAGCTCAGTAACCGTTTCAATTCTCTTTTTTTCCTGCTTGAGGATGAGGGGTGTGATGTAGCCATGACAGGGGCGGTTAGAGATGGAAAAGGAGTAGGAGGCAGGAGGCGGGGGCCGGATAGCAGGAGGAACGGGGGGAACTTGGGAAAACAGGGGAGCATGGGATCAGAGCAGGAGGAGGGGAGAGGGAGGAAAGCGCAAGTAGAAGGACCAGTTGGGAGGAAAGGAGAAGGACCAGAAGTACAAGGAGGATACAGTAAGGGAGCTGAGGGTTTAGGCCAGGGGAGCACGACAAGCAAGGAGGCTGAACAGAGATGGGAAGGAAGAGAGGATGAGCCAGGCTAGTTTAGGAGATGGGGGGGAAGGACCAGTCGCGAGCAGTAATGGTGGGAGTAGCGAGGTACAGAAGGATACTCAGGAGGATGAGAGGCATAGGATAGGAGGGACGGGGGTGGCCAGGGTAAATAAGGAGGAGATGGCAGGTGGCACCCAGATAGGGGGAGGAGCAAGGAGCTGGCTGGGGGGAGGGACCAGTAGAAAGGATGAGGGACATGGAATGGGGGGAAATGGAGGAAAAGGGGCAGACAGAGTGCTCCTGTTGGGTGATTCCATGATCAGGGGGATCAAATGGGATAGGGAGGGAGAAGCCTGCCTGGTTAGAACAAAATGCTTCCCTGGACTAACGGTGCACAGAGTCAATCATGAGGTATATCAACTGGCAAAGGACAGTGGAGGTTCCCGGACATACTGGTCCACCTGGGTACCAATGACATTGAGGGAAATGGTGAGCCAGAGATACAGGCAAGGTTAAAGGAGCTTGCCAAGGTTTGTCATGATATAGGATGCACAGTTCCCTTTTCGGAAATCCTGCCGGTGCCAAGGGCTAGTGAGGAACACAAGAGGAAGATTAGGGTGATAAACCAGTGGCTCAAGGAGTGGTGTGGGGCCAGAGGGTATGGGTTGATGGGGGATTGGGGGGAGACCTAGGAGGATAAGGGGCTGTATGCTACAGATAGGCTCCATCTCAATTCGGAGGGGAAGGAAATACTTAAGTTGAAAATAGAGGGGTTCATTGGTGAAAGGTGGGGTTTAGACTTGTGAGGGGGGGAGGGATGAGAGAAAAGGCTATTGAGGGGGCTCCGATAAAGGAGGGACTCTGTCTCCACCCCCTGGGGAGCTGGAGGAATGCAGGAAAAGGCCGACTGGTAGGGTGCGGACCAGGGGAAGACAGAATCCCCATGGGAACACGAGCAGGGGAAATGGAAGTATAGGGAAAGGGTGGAAGGTAGTCCTGCTAAATGCCAGGAGCTTGGGCAATAAAATGCCTGAGCTCCGAGCAATGCTGACTGAGAGAGAGGTGGATATGGCAGTGGTAACTGAGACCTGGGCCACCTCAGGGCATGACTGGGACCTGAACCTGGAGGGTTACACTATGTTCAGGAAGGACAGGGGGGAGGGAAGGGGAGGAGGGGTAGCAATGATAGTCAAAAACTGCATTGCCATAGGAGGAGTGGAGGAGGCAGAGGGAACTGGAGGCAATTTGGACCACCTTGATATCAAGGGGGAGGCAAGAGAGTTAAAATAGGAGTGGTGTATAGACCTCCTGCACTGGCGGAGGAGCTGGAGGACAGTCTGATGGCAGAAGTTTCGGAGACACTGCAGATTGGGAAGGGGAAGGGTGGTGGTGTTGGGGGACTTAAACATGCCAGGAACAGACTGGGAGACTATGACATCCTCGGTGGCCAGGGAACAGAGGTTGTTTGGTGTCTTTCAGGATGCGTTCCTAACTCAGCAGGTGGGGGAACTGACCAGGGAAGAGAGGATACTGGATGTGGTCCTGGCAGACGGTGACCAGACTGGGGGTCTGGAGGTAAGGGACCCATTGGCGGGGAGCGACCATGCCACTGTCTGGTTCTGCCTGAATCTCTAGGAGGGGTAGAAGGCTGCACAAAGACGGAGGAAACTGACTTCAGGGGGGCGTATTTCAAGGAAATGGGAAGGATCCTTAAGCAGCACTTGTATGGGATTGGGCCAGACATGGACGCTGACAGTAGGAGGGAAATCATCAGGAGGGGGTTGCAGGATGCTACCAGCACCTACACAAGAGTAAGACAAAAATGCAGTAGGGCCTGAAAACCCTGCTGGTGGACCAGGGAGGTTCAGGAGGTGGTGAAGGGAAAGAAGGCAGTCTATAGGCAAATCAAGTGCTCAAGGAGTGAAAAGGACCGAGGGGAGTATAAGCTGATGGCCAGAAGGGCCACTAGGGTGGTGAGGGCGGCTAAGGCAAGAAAGGAGCAGAACCTGGCCAGGGAAATTAGGAGCGGGAACAAGAGGTTCTTTAGATACATTGGGGAAAAACAAAGGGTGAAGGGGCAGATTAGCAGGATTGAAACAGGGGAGAGATGGGCTCAAGACCCAGGGGAGCAAGCTGAGGTACTGAATGAGTACTTTGCCTCAGTTTTCACCAAGAAAGAAAATTAGGGCTGCATCATACATGGAGGAGAGCAATTGAAACTATGGAAGGGGCCCTACCGATCAGCGGGTCTGGGGAGGGGGCATCACTGGCAGGTGGGGGGAAGCAAAGCAGGGGGATGAGGTAACGGAGGTGGAAATCATGACAGAGAGAGTGAGGGAAGCCCTCAGGTCCCTTAAGACTGAGAAAGCACTAGGGCCAGATGAATTACATCCCAGAGTGCTGAAGGAACTGGTGGATGTCCTGGCAAAACCCTTGGCGGAGCTCTTCAGCATCTCTTTGAGGACAGGGTGGGTACCCCAGGACTGGAAGGTGGCACATATAGTGCCTGTCTACAAGGGGGGGATCAAGGGAGGTGGCAGGGAACTACAGGCCCATCAGCTTGACTTCGGTGGTGGGCAAGGTGATGGAGGCCATTGTCAAGGAGAGACTGGGGGGTGGGCCTGGAAAAGTTGGGGTGCTTGGATGATAGACAGCATGGATTCATCCCGGGGAAATCATGTCAGACAAACCTTGTGGAGTTCTATGACTGGGTGATGAGTGCCTTGGACCTGGGTAGACTGGTGGACGTCCTCTTTCTTGACTTTAGCAAGGTGTTTGACTCTGTTCCTCATGGGGGCCTGTTGGATAAGCTGGGAGAAATGGGGTTGGGGAACCAGATCATCAGATGGATAGGCAATTGGCTCCAGAACCGGACTCAGAGGGTCATGGTTGGTGGGATAGTCTCATCCCCAAGGAGGGTCATTAGTGGAGTCCCTCAGGGATCAGTCCTTGGGCCCCTCCTGTTCAATGCTTACGTCTCTGACATAAGGAAGGGTATCAGGAGTGAGATGAGTCTCTTTGCGGATGACTCAAAACTGGGGGTGGTGGTGGATGGGGAGGGTGGCCCTACAGGGGGACCTGGAGGCTCTGGAAAGGTGGTCTAGAAAGTGGAAGCTGAGGTTCAATGCAGGGAAATGCAAGGTACTGCACCTGGGAAACAGAAACCTGGGCCAAGTGTACACCCTGGGGGGGGGGGGATGCTAAAAGTCTCGATGGCTGGCTGAGAGGGACCTAGGGGTGGTGGTGGATGTCAAGATGAACAACTCGGAGACTTGTAGGAGGGCAGCAGCAAAGGCCAACAGGATGCTTGGATGCATCGCTAGGGGGATCACCTCCAGAAGGAGGGAAGTGATACTCCCACTGTATAACTGCTTGGTGAGGCCGCACCTCGAGTACTGTGTGTGGTTTTTGTAGGCCACATTTAAAGAGGGACATTGAACTCCTGGAGAGGGTCCAGAGGAGGGCAACCAAAATGATTTGGGGCTTGGGGGATAGGACCTATGGGGAGAGGCTCGAAGAGCAAAATATGTACGCATTGGAAGAGAGAAGGGACCAGGGGGACATGATAGAGGTCTTCAGGTACATGAAGGGGGTAAATCAGGAAGGAGCAGTCAGGGTGCTGCAAAGGAAGGGAGGGGCGGCAACTAGAGGACATGGGTGGAAGCCAGAGGGGGGAGATTCAGGGGAGAAAGGAGGAGGTGCTACTTCACTGAGAAGGTGGTGGAGCCATGGAATGCACTGCCAAGGGGGCTGGTGGAGGCAGAGACAGTGGAGGGGTTCAAGAGGGGGTGGGACAGGTACAGAGGAAGGGTTTTGGAAGCAAAAACCAGTGCAGCGAGAATATCCGGGTCTGGGAAGGGAGAAGCCAGAGAGGGAGAGGGGGGCAGCAAGGTCAGCTCCCAGGGTGGGGGCTGACCAAATGAGCAGACACAAAAGACAGTTAGGCCTATTCTGCTGGCATTTTAGTATGATAGAAAGAAAAGGATTTTGAATGACTCCATTTTGCTCTATTTGAATATGGGGAGAATTTCTTACTGGTTTTTCAAAGCTTTTATAAGGTCCCAATATTGTTTTGGTTGTGTACGTCCTTGGACCTTTATATTGTAGTATTTCCTTTTTTCTTTCTTGATCCTTTGATTTGGATTATTCTGGGCAATTTTAAAGTTTTCGCTATCCTAAATTAAATGTTTTGTTTTTGGTTGTAGGCCTTTATGAATGATTTGGTAAATTCAAATCTTACTTCGAGAGGAGGGTCTTACAGTAGGTATTCACAAATAGGACTAAGCCACCAGGCATCAGGATCCCATGGAAAAATCTCTAGCTAGCAGTCTCTAGCGGGGGACTGCCCTCATGTCAGCTGACCGATGTTGGCCTACGTCAGTATAAAGGGGCGGTCCACCATGCCCGCCTTCCAGTTCTTTCCCACCATTGGCTTGCGAAAGTATCTCGCTAAAGAACAGCGCTACTTCTGCCGCCACTTTGGATGAGTATTTCCTCATTTTTTCTACAAAACTTACCAGTTTTTTCTCTAAATTGTTCTTTATATCTGGCTGTGTATGTCATCCCTGATGCCCTCCGAAGTGCAAGTCATGCAGATCCCAGCTCCTTCACAAGGACGGGCCACCCCTTGTATCTCTTCTGCCTAGGCCTGTACCACTGCATGGAGGAGTGCGACCACTGCCAGAAGTTCAGTTCATTCACCCGCAAGAGGTGACAGCAGTCCCTGGAAGCCCACATTTTAAAGAAAAAGATGGCCTCCATGGAAAAAGAACTGAAGAAACTCTAGCAGACATCCACTTCCCCCGAAGGCCACCATAAGAAGAAAAGGGACAAAGAAGAACATAGGGACCGGGATTTGTCATCCACAGCCCCCACGACTTTGGCTGGAGTTGCGTCCTTACAGGTATCTTCCCTTCCAGGGGATCGCTCTATGATGGCGCCTTGGTGGTTACCAAGGGTGCATCCCTCACCGGTCGGGCTCACGCTTGGGCCCGCCAGGAGCTTCTGGGGCAAAGGAGGCCTCCATTCCTGTTACGGCCACCTCTATTACAAGGCCTACCGATTGTGAGTGGGTCCGATAAGTCTGGTTCTGACTCTGCTGTCGCCCGCCTGGACAAGGCTGCTAAGCCGATCGTCGGTTTGTCTGACGATCGCATAGCCTGTGACCCCGCGTCAGGCACTGACACCATACCTGATGCCCGGGAGTCGCGGCAACGAAAGTCTGTTCTGTTGCCATCTGCTCCCTCATCCCTGCAGACTCCCCCCGCGGACTCAACCCCCCCCTCATCCCAGGCTGGGGTTGAGGATACCAGGACGCTGCCAATGGGGGTGCCCCCCCCCCCTTGCCAGAGCCTCAGATGCCGGACTTGACATCGGGAAACCTGCCGTCACCCTCCAACATACCAGTGCCTGATAACAGCTGCTCCACCACGAGAGCCTGTAGGACCTGTCTTTTTCCGGACCCTCCTGTGGGACCTCCCACTCCGGCCCCTATGCCTTCCGGACCAACGCCAGACCCGTCCGGTCCTCCGACTGAGCCAACCCCAGGTCCTTCAGAGCCCCTGGCACCAGGATACCTGATGCCACAATATCCGATGCCACCATATGCAACATCTCAGTTCTGGACGCCGCACTACCAGGCGCCGCAGTACCCGACACCTCATTACCCGACACTGGGCCTCCTGCCATCAGGTTATGGGTACCCTTTTTATGGGTTCCCCATTTACCCATATCCAAGTCCCCCCCCCCCCCACAACCTCAAGTGGACCTTAGAAGTTTTAGCTTCCCGGTGGGCTGAGGCCAAGTCCCAGCTCACTAAGGAGGCAGAAAATCGTCAGCCAATGCCGGACCCTAAACCAGATCTTGTTCATCGGCAACAAGTGACTCCTCTGCCTCTACCAGATGCCAGAGTAAAACCTTCTTGCTCTCATCCTAAGGAGGACGCGCACCCTTGGGGTAACCCCAGAATGGTCGATCGCCCACCTAATAAGGAGGACTCTTCTTCTTTGGAGCCTTCAGACACTGACCCCTCCGACCCAGGAGACGAGCCCCACACTCTAGAGACCCCAAGGCCCAAGGATTCTCCCAAATCCCCTGCGGAGGATTCTTCATTCCTGGAGTTGCTGAAATGAATCCAGGCTGCTTATGAATGGCAATCAGTGGAGCCAGACCCTCAATGGAAGAAACTGGCCGTTCACCTGGATCTTCCCAAAACTTCTCCTACACTGATTCCTCCCTGGATTGAGCTTCATGAGGATCTTGTTTCCATGATTTGGAAGCAACCTTCCTCATTAGCCCCTCTTCCTCACAAGGCAGATGGGCTTTACCAGGCTCCTGTAGGCAAAGACTTTCTTAGTCTTCACCCTAAGGCAGATTCAGTTGTCATTAGTGCTGTCCATGATGGAACTTCTAGCCCTAAGCACCTCAGCTTGTCTACCCCTGACAAAGAATCCAGACTTTTGGACCAATTTGGCAGGAAGATTTGTGCATCTTCTACCCTGGATTTGGGAGACTACCAGAAGTCTATTCTGAGTTGGGTGGAATCAAAACTGGACTCTCTCCCAGATTCCCAGACGAAGCAGGAACTGGGAGATCTGGTCCATTTTGCTCGTTCAGCCTGTAGGCACATGCTCCATGCAACTTACGATGTGGTGGACACTGCAGGCCGAAGCTCAGCTTTCACCGTAGGTTTATGTCATCATGCCTGGCTTCATGTTTCAGGTTTGGCCCCTGAGGTACAGAAGGCTATACACGATGCCCCTTTCCGGGGCTCAGTTTTGTTCGGAGGTGATGTGAAAGACATAATCACTGAATTACAAGAGAAGGGTTTGGCATTAAAGTCAGTCCAGACCATGTACAAATCCTCTCAGGGCCTGAAACATCCCTTTCGGCACCAGAACCACCGACAACAGAAGCAGATGCAGGCTAAGCATCCCAGTAAACGCCGAGCCACGTCAGCGGCCAAAGCTCCCCCAAGTAAGTCTCGTAAGACTCCCGGAGCCCCGGCCGCCACTCAGCCCTCGGCCTCCTGATTTCCTGCCTCTCCCTCTTCCTCTGGTACCATGGTTAAATGGTAGAGAGCAACGGGTTGTATTAAGAGGGCATGAATCATCTTGGGGCCAAGTGACAAGTGGTGTGCCACAGGGTTCTATATTGGGGCCCCTTGTTATTTAACATCTTTGTATCAACAATGCAAACTACAGACCATGTTTGGATTGGTAAATATGTAGATGACTGCAAAATTCACTGCATAGTTAATAACCAAGAATCAATTGAGAGGTTCCAGGATTGTATAAATAAAATGGGCATTTGGGCCAGAGAGAATAAAATGACATTTAATGTGTCCAAGTGCAAGGTGATACATTTTGGTAAAAATAACAAGAGGGCTAATTACACCTTGAATGGCATTATACTTCAAACAACAATGGAGGAAAGAGATTTGGGAGTAACCATTACTAATGATATAAAATTTGACATACATACAAAAAAAACTGTTAAGAAATGTTATTCGATATTGGGATGTATACACAGACACATTAAAAGTAGGAAAGCTGAGGTACTTATGCCCTTGTATACAGGTCTTGTTAGGCCCCACTTGGAGTACTGTGCTCCCTTTTGTGCACCCACTGCAGTAGGAAGTTCGAGCATGGCTGAAAAGGTACAGAGAAAGGCTACCAGGAGAATTAAAAACCTGGCAAACCTTACATATGAAGATAGATTAAAATCTTTAAACCTGTACTCACATCAGTATAGACTGTTGAAAGGAGATCTTATATACATGTATAACACAATGCATAAAGGTGAAACATTATCGATATTATATGCCTTGAGAAACTAGATGGCAGCAACAGTACTAGATCGCATAAGGACAAAATTAAGTGCCCTATTAACAAAACCCCAAAGAGGCTGAGGTCCTTTACTCAGAGGGCACCACCATTGTGGAATGCATTACCTGAATATGTTGCTGCAAGTGACACTGTAGAGTTTTTTTTACAGTAAAAGACGATTGGATGATTATATGGGAGTAATGAAGTATAAATACTACCATTGATTACATGGTGGCGAGTTCATAATGGGCCATGTCCTTACAAACTTGTATTTTTACTATGAAACTATGAAACCTCCAGAGGAACCGGTGTAGGGGGAAGATTGTCCTCCCATCTGCCAGGCTGGGAGAGAATAACTACTGATGCATGGGTTCTACAGTTGGTGTCAATGGGACACTTAATAGAGTTTACACAAAAATCACCCCATAGACCACCACCTCCATCGTTTTACTCCCCTCTTCACATACCACTGGTACTCGAGATCAGCTCCCTTCTCAGAAAGGCAGCAATAGACCCCATCCCTTCCCCCTACTGGGGGATGGGTTACTATTCACACTTCTTCCTAGTACCAAAGAAAACAGGTGACCTGAGACCCATCCTGGATCTCAGTTCTCTAAACCAGCTGGTGGAGTACTAAAGATTACGAATGCTCTTTCTGCAGAGTCTTCTTCCCCTGCTCTGGTCAGGACTGTGGCTGTGTGCCCTGGATATGCAGGATGCTTACCTGCATATCCCCATACGCCCTTCCCTATGCAAATACCTTAGTTTCTGTTTCCAGGGGGCACACTACCAGTTCAGGGCCCTCCCATTTGGCCTTTCCTTGGCCCCCAGAGTATTCACCAAATGCCTGGTGGTAGTAGCAGCCTTCCTGTGTACCCAAGGAGATCAAGTTTTCCCTTACCTGGACGATTGGCTCCTAGTGGCTCTGTCAAGGGAGGACTTCCAATGATCCCTTTCCCTTACCCTGGAGGTCTTTTCCAGCCTGGGTATCATGGTCAACAAAGCCAAGTCCCACTTGATCCCTTGTCAACGGCTGCAGTTCATTGGGGCAGTGTTGTACACAACCCTAGGCAGGGACTTTCTGCCCCCGGACAGAATCGAGATGCTCCTAACCCAGGCTCACCTTCTGTCCCGCCTCAGATGGGTCAGGGCCCGGAAGGTCCTTCAACTTCTCGGACTCATGGCGGCAGCCATCCCAACTGTCCCTCTGGTGCGATTCCATATAAGAGTCTCGCAGTGGACTCTCCGCTCTCAGTGGGATCAATCACAGGACAATCTGGATCACGAGGTCCTAGTATCGGAACCAATGATCAGGGACTTGCATTGGTGGATGGTTCAGGAGAATCTCAGTCTGGGGGTCCCTTTCTGCGTCAATCATCCCACCCAGACTCTGACCACGGACGCATCAAGTGCAGGTTGGGGAGCCCACCTAGGGTCTCACAAAATTTGGGAAACCTGGTCTCACTTCGAGAAGAGGTTACACATCAGCACTCTTGAGATGAGGGTTGTTCTGTATGCCCTACAGGCTCTTCTTCCCTTCATTCTTCCCAGTCGCCTTCTGATCCAATCAGACAACATGTGTGTAGTCTGGTATCTCAACAAACAGGGAGGAACTCGTTCCTATCCCCTGTGCCGGGAAACAAAGGCATGCAAAACACCCTGGCAGATACTCTCAGTTGCTCATCAGCCAAGTTTCATGAGTGGGAACTCAAACAGGAGGTCATAAATGATATCTTCAAGCAGTGGAGGACTCCTCAGATGGACCTGTTTGCCTCCCCTGACAATGCCAAGCTTCCCACCTTCTGCTCGCTCGCTCCAGGGCGAGACTTTTTTGGCAGGATGTGCAGTCTCTGTGCTGGAAGGGCAGATTCATCTATGTCTCCCCCATTCCTTTGATTCTGAGGGTACTAAACAAACTTTGGTCAGAAGGGGTGCGAATGATTCTCATTGCTCCCTTCTGGCTGAGGCAAGTTTGGTTCTCTCTTCTGCAACAGTTTTCAGAGGAACCTCTTCTTCCACTACCTCTGTCACAGGCATTGCTGACCCAGGATTAGGGGACTCTGGTCCATCCAGGACTCAGATCGCTCCACCTTCATGCTTGGCTCCTGTAGATGTAGCCACAGCTCACTTCAGTGTTTCACCTCTAATGGCGGACATTTTGGTGGAGGCCAGAAAGCCTTTCACAGGTCTACCTACGTCATGAAGTGGAAGCGATTTTTTCCATTTGTGCAGGTTCCAAGGATCTGGAACCTTTTTCATGCCCTGCAACCAAAATCCTGGATTACCTGAGGCACCTCTGTGATCTGGGCCTTAGTTACTCCTCTTTGAAGGTTCATATGGTGGCCATTTCAGTCTACCACATTCCCTTGGGGGACAAGACTGTTGCTCAATTGGAGGTCTCCAAGACTTTCCTTAAAGGGGTTCTTCACTTAAGACCCCTGATCCATAATCCTGCTCCCCCATAGGATCTGAATTTCATTTGGACAAGCTCACGCCCCTTTGACCCGGCAGTGGAGGCGGATCTAAAATTCCTCTTCTGGAAGACACTTTTCTTGTGGCCATCACTCGACTTGGAGAATCTCTGAGCTTCAAGCCCTGATGTGTAAGATCCCTTACTTGATTTTCCACAGGGAATGGGTGGCCATGCATATAAGCCCTAAGTTTCTTCCAAAAGTGGTGGCTGAATCCATACTGAATCAATCCATTGAGCTCCCGGACTTTTTTCTGGAGCACTCAAATCACGGAGAGTACCTTCTGCATACGCTGGTTGTTCATAGGATTCTGAGATGCTACACTAACAGAACAAAGGATCTCAGAAAAATGGATCAAGTTTTCATTTCCTTTGTGCACAAGAGAGAAGGCAATACTGTTTTCAAGCAGTCTTTCTCTAAGTGGTTAACAAATTTCATTACTTTCTGGTATGATAAATACAACAAGACCCTTCTGGGTCAAGTCAGAGGCCACTCCACAGGAGGAGTTGCTGCCTCTGCTGCTTGTTTCAGAAATGTGTCAGCCGCAGAAGTCTGTGCAGCTACCACTTAGACTTCTGTCCATACCTTCACGAAACATTACAGTTTGGACATGGCCTCCTGCCGTAGAGCTGGCTTCGGATTGGCTGCCTTGCAGGGACTTCTGGCGTGAATCCCTATTTAGTCTTTCCAGTTTACCGTGGATGATGCTTTCTCCTCCCTTTCTCAGCATGGTGTCAGGCTGCTTGTGTCTCAGACTGCTTGGGACTCTGTCCTATTTGTGAATGCCTACTGCAAGAGCCCTGTAGAAGTAAGATAGAACAGTTACGTAAGAACTTTCTGTAACAGTAGATCTTTGAGAAAGGCTCTTGCAGTAGGTTTTCCCTTCCCCACCTCCGTCCCCCTGAGTTTCTTCTCTTCTTAGAGGGCATATCCTCTTCTCTCTTGTCATGCTCTTTCGGCCTCTGGTGGAAAATAACTGGAAGGCGAGCGTGGGGGACCATCCCTTTATACTGATGTAGGCTGGCACCGGTCAGCTGACGTGGGGCCGGTCCCCCGCCAGAAACTGTTAGCTAGAGATTTTTCCATGGGGTTCTGATGCCTGGTGGCTTAGTCCTATTTGTGAATACCTACTGCAAGAGCCTCTCTCAAAGATCTACTGTTATGTTAAGTTCTTGCGCAACTGTTCTTTACAGCCATATCCTGTGAAGGAACAAGAAATAGTCATGACCAATTTGCCCTGGCTAACCTATTTAGAAACAACTCTTTAGTATTCCTTTTAAAATTTCTCCTTTGACTTCCATTTGGTTCAGCAACTTTTCTGGTGCATTAACACATTTAATTTTGCAGAGTATATGTCATAGCGGCACGGTAGTGCCACTATAGTTAGGGTTGAGTAGCCAAATAATGCAAAACCTCAAATTGTGCACCTTAATAACTTTGGCATCTTACAACAGATTTGCTTGAAAGTTTGCATGCACAGTCTGGTACCACAGATCTCCTTGAGCTGGCAAGTTTCGTTACAGTCAGATGTATAGTTGTGGAGCTACAGAACGCCAAAAAACGCAAAAAAATACTTTTTGCGCATTTCTTTGCTCGTGCCCACAGCCCGCATGCTTTCTCCATTCGGTCCAAAATATTCAGGGAATATGTAGTCTTGGTCACTGATGTGCCTTTCGATGATTTGGTGAAAACATATTAAATGGTTCAAAAGTTATTCAAAAAACAAATTTCCCATTATAGTCAATGGGAAAAGTTAGCAAAAATCATTAAACTTTCGTAAGAGGCCGTTTTTACTGTCGCAAATGGCCCTTTTACTTTTATGAGGCAGCCATCTTGTTTTCAGTTAGTGACACAGAAAAATGCCTGGCGTTTAAAATTGGACCCTGCTAGGTAAACGCTGATTGTTGTGTTTACCTAGTTTATGTTGCGGAAAATACTCGCTGTCATCATTACAATGGCACTTGAATATTTTTTTCTACGTGCTACGGTTCACAAGATGCTGGAACATTAGTGTTACATAGGTTCCTTGCCCTATAGCCGTTGTATGGCCTGGCATAGGTGGAGCTCAGGGCCCAGAGGGCCTGCGCCTCCCACAAACATATATCATTATGCACAAATGGGCCCAAGGCCTCACCAATGCAGTATTCATATTACACTTTCTCAAAAGAAGGGAAATTACTTGCAAAAAACTCCGTTAATGCATCAGTTAGGATTGTTTCCACAGCGACAAAAGTTTGGAAATTCGGTGTTAGGGTTAACACCCCACCACCCCACGACACCATCCTCAAACCCCTAACTATGCATTCCCCCCAAACACACACACACACACACACACACACACACACACACACACACACATATGTAAGACACATGTACAATTGTAAGACACTATACCAGTCAGTCACATCTGTAAGCACAATAATCACGACATTGTGCTCCTTTTACATACCACAATGTAATGTACAGTATGATCGACTCTATACTGCCAGCACAGTATGATGACACGTTGCTGGCATATCTTTTTCATAAAGTGAAACTTAGTCTGCACAAACGTTCTAAATATGCTTTTTATTTGTCATAATTCAACGATTGGCTCACTGCAGGTATCGCTGCCACCACATAGGCATGTGGTAGCAGTACAGACACACCTGACGCATACATAGTACTTTTCGCATACTGCTTAGGTATGAAACTAGCACCATCACATGGTTTAACACTACTGCGTTAACTGCAAATACTCATTAGTAGCATGTTATGGTTAGCTTTGAATGTTATAACTGTTGCTGTCACATGTTGCTTGTAAACTATACTACAAAACATTATGTAACCCCTAGGTGGCGCTATCCCAAGGGATATTACCCCTGCCTGCACTGTGGCCTGCAGGTTGAGGGGCCTGGGCTCTCTGAATGGGTGCCTCCACCCAGAGGACAGAGTTGTTGGCCATGTGACTGCCTTGGGTACAGCCCTCCAGGACACTGATACCCCCCCCCGGCTCCCCTAGTGGTCTAACTATGCTTGCAGCTACCCCACACCAATAATCTTTGCAATATACAGTGAATTTCCCCTGATAACCACTTACCACCAGGGCTGGATTGGCTGGAACGTCCAGAAGACCCCCTGTAAAACAAGGCCTGGAACAGTAAATGGCAATATCACAGAGCTTTCCGTACAGAGGTACACTACCACCAGTTTAGATGCAAAAAGATTTAGATCTGATTTATTGGGATGTGAAAAAGGGATGGGCAATAATCTGGAGGTTGATTCTAGATCTGTTTGATTCCGGTTATAAGTCAGGCACTCATAAAAGGTCCCTGTGATACAATCACGCACACACTCTGGGTACTCAGTTGGAATTACAGGCTAGCCTGAAGCATTGCCCGGGGTAAGCCGGTGTTGCAGCTGGTCGGAGCCCTTTGGAAGGAAGAAAACTCAACTTAAACTTTAACTCTTAATTTGTAATCTAGAGCTGGATGGCTCAGTCTGAAAAGATTAGCAACAATTATTAAAACAGTTGACACACTTTGATTTGAGCTTTGTTGCAGGGAGCTACTCTGTGGTTTACTTACGCTACCCAGTACAGAATGCAGGATGGATGAAATGGCGACCTCTGGATGAAGAGCTGGATGGCCTGAAGAAGTAGGGCCCACACGAAGCACCGTGGTGTTGTTCCTGTCTGTTGTTGTTGAGCAGGGAGCCGAATCCCTGGCAGGTCTCTCATCGGTTGTTTCTGTGCGGTGTGAGCGATTGTCTGGGCCAGGTTGGCAAAACCCAGACTGGGTGAACGGTTCAGATAACAGTCCGTTTACGTGCTGGATACAGCTTCCAGCAAGCGTGATGCATTAGGCAAGGTGGGGAACCAAATCGCGACCCACCTCTACAATCAGCACACTTATAGTAAAGGTAGGGAATTACCACAGATTCGGATGACAGTCCGGTTGCAATTTACAGTATCTCTGCACAAGCCGTATGCTCCGTAATCGTTTTGGAAGTCCTGACAGGCCGATCACTTAAACGCAAGTCTTTGGTCCTCTTCAGGCGAAATGTAGTCACAATTCAGCGATTCTATCGCAATGCTTTTCGGAGCAGTCCGAGCTATTGTAGGCTAAAGTTCCCTCACTAGGGAAGATGGCAGCAGATAGGCCAGACGCAACCTTCCCGCCGATTTTCCCCTGCACACTATTCAGGAGCAGCTGCCCGAATCTCTTGAGTGGTTCACTTTTTCAACTCCAACTCTCTTCTCCCCCTCTGCGGCTGACAGCATGGGAATTTCCCTCGGATCCAAAAGGTTTGATTCGCCGATCACCTGTCTGTCACAGCTATAGCTCCCCCTCTCGATCCATTTAGGCACCAAACTGTAAAAACTACAATACCTACAGAATTTTACTCCCACAAGGCCCCTTGGGGGAAGGCTCCATTTTAGGCCCCCAACGGTGCTGATTGGTCCAGATAGGTAGTCCAGAACCAAGATGGTGGCACATAACAAAAATGTCCATGCTGCAAAGAAAAGCAGGTTAGACAAACCACAATATCATTTCCATTTAGTACAGATGATCAGCAACAATCCGAGTTCCATGGGGCTCCCTTTGCACATTTGTTGACGGCAGAAAGAAGCTGCTGAACAGCAGCCCAAGCGGGACTTAAACCTAGAATCACTCGGCCCCCACCCAGATTAATTATAAACCACAAAAATGGGCAGCTGTTAAAGAGACAGACACGGAGACCAACTGGGCACTCGCACGCAAACACTTTTAAACCTGTTAAGACACAGAACACCATCCTGGCAGTGGGCATTTAGTCTCACTCAAGGACGACATTTGGGAACCCCCATTTGTAGTGGGGTTACAATTACTTTTATTATTATTATTTTTATTATTATTATTACCATTTCTTATTAGGACTGACTCACTCTATCAGAAAAAAAAATATGCAAACATCCACTGACTGCTGCTAGGGTTATCCAAACTCTTATTTGTAGTACAGCTATCTAGAGGTAACATACTGTGTGTTTCATCATTTCTTAACAATTGAAATATAGGCATCTGCTTAAATCTTGTTATTTATGTTTGTAACAGAAAAATGCTACCTGTGGGCCCTCTCCCATGGTTGCCCAGCATGCTTGTGTGCCCAAAAAGCACTCTGATGGCAGCAGAACTTATACAGTTGCTGCACCATGATAATGGATGTCTCTTGTACTGCTTGTGTGTGTGTGTGTGTGTGTGTGTGTGTGTGTGGAGAGGGGGAATACGTAGTTAGGGGTTTGAGGATGGGGTCTTGGGAGTGGGTTGGTGGGGTGTTAACCCTAATACCGAATTTCCAAACTTTTGTCGCTGTGGAAACAACCCTAAGTGGTGCATTAATGGGGTTTTTTTGCAATTAATATATATATATGTGTGTGTGTGTGTGTGTGTGTGTGTGTGTGTGTGTGTATGTATTATATATATATATATATGATACATGATGGGCACGAGTGTGATATGGAAAATATTTTCACTCCTCTAGAGTGACCTCTGAATACTCACGAGTGGCGAAGCCGTGAGTGAGGTTTCGGAGGTCGCTGTACAGGACTGAACATATTTCCCATATCACACAAGTGCACATCATGTATCCTATTTATGCAATGGGGGCCTCATTGTTGCAAAATGTACAATTTGCGTGGCTTTGCACAGGTTTGGCGCGGGTCTAATAAATGGCATTTATTTTAACTCTGCTGATGTCATCAGGATTTATTTCACTGCAGTGAAAATAACTTGTTTTATCTCACTGGAATATGTTTCACCCCATTGTGTGTGTGTGTGTGTGTGTATATATATATATATATATATATATATATATATATATATATGTGTGTATATGTGTGTGTGTGTGTGTGTGTTTGATATATATATGTGTGTGTATATGTGTGTGTGTGTGTGTGTGTGTGTGTGTGTGTGTGTGTGTGTGTGTGTATATATATATATATATATATATATATATGTATATATGTATGTATGTGTGTGTGTATATATTTATTTATTTTATACAATGGGGCTGGATATTCAAAGGGTTGCACCATGTGCAATAGGGTTGCACCTACTGCAAGTCTGAAATTGCGCCATTCTGCCATATTCAGCAGGAGGCAGTTGCACCCCCAAGGCAAGCTGAGCAACAGCGCAATGCAAATGAATGCATGCTGAACTGGAGGGGGAGGAACCATGCATAAACTGCACCGCCCGATATTCAGCGGGCTGTGCAGAGTTGTGCAGGTGCAACCCCCAACCTGCGCCTGCATAACTTTGAGCCAAAAAAAAGGAGTAAGTTGAGGGCCACCCCAGGTGAGCTGCCACATTGCAGGGCGCAACACAGCAGCTGCCACCTGTGGCTGGCCCTCAACCTACTCCCTGTGCCTCCCCCCTGCAGCCCGATCGCGGGCAAAAGCATAAAAAAAACCCTGCCCCTGACTGGCCTGATCGCGGGCAAAAGGATAACCCCTCCGACTGGCCCGATCACAGGCAAAAGCATAAACCCGCCTCCCCACGACTGGCCCGATCGCAGGCAAAAGCATAAAAAAAACCCTCTCCCCGACTGGCCCGATCGCGGGCAAAAGCATAAAAAAAAACCTCCCCCCAACTGGCCCGATCGCGGGCAAAAGCATAAACCCCCCCCCCGACTGGCCCGATCGCGGGCAGAGAAGTGTCCTCCCCCCGAACATATCCCTGGTGGTCCAGTGGACCGCTAAGCCCGATCGCTGGCTGCATAATGTGGCGACACCCCCCAGACCATATCCCTGGTGATCTAGTTCCCCACCCACCCACCCACGAAGCCCCACCATCCCGCTTCCCCCAGCAGCCGGCGGCGGCAGCATCCCACCCGCCTGCCGCCGACTGACTGCCTGGTAGGGCTGCATGCCCATTGGTGCAGAGCAAGAGCCAATGGGCGTGCAGCCCATACCGTACAAGGCAGTCCAGATATGTGAATGAATGAGGGGGGTGGGGGGAGTTTTTACACTTTTGCCCGCGATCGGGCTGCAGGGGGCATCTGTCCTAGGTGCAAGTCCTCGGGGATCGGCACACCTGCATGCTAATGGCATGCAAATGGGGCCATAAATAGATGTCAATGTCCCCCACGCGCCTTGCATGAATTATGGCCCCATTTGCATGTCTCCCTTTGAATATCGGAAATCTGCGCATGGCGCAATGGTACTTGCGCCACCGCAACTTGAATGCTCCACTCTGACCACTTGCGGTGGCGCAAGTTCCACTGCACCATGCACAGTGGCTGTGGCCGGGGGGTGATATTCAAAGGAGTTGCTCAATAGCGCAACTCCTTTGAATATCGCCCTGGCCACACCCCTGCGCAACTGTTTTGTGCAGCGCAAGGGCTTGCACCACAAAATAGCGCAGTTTGAATATCCAGCCCTGTATGTTTTGGGATAAATAGAACTATAAAACATGATATATCAGCTAGGCAGTGAAGATAACATTGATATCTCCATGTTCCTATACGTCATGGAGATATCTTCACACTCCTATACGTCATCACTAAGACAATTACAGTCACCTTGCTCGTCCTCGTAAGGCTTTTTAAACACTGCTGGAAAGCGTCCGATAGGCAGCAATGACCCCTCCTCCAGCACCACCTCTCCATTATATCCAGTACTTTTTTTAAAACTCTCTCACCATGCAAAAAGCCCAACATGCCACTACTTCAGCAAAACACAGCTCTTGCAGTTCAAAAAACGACATTCTTTTACTACAAGATCCCTCGCACATTCACAGTGCATCACTTTCGCTAAGAAAACAGATACCTGTTCAGTTCCCCATTACTCGCCAACCGGCTCTGCCTAAAACTTAGTGGATCTTGCAGTACTCCCCAACATATCCACTGTATTCCCAGTTCTTCTCTAATTATGAAGATTCATGATTACATGCGGCAGACAAAAGAACAGATCCGACAACTGCGCAAAATGAAACTCCTTTACTGCATGATCGTTTGAACATTCGCGCAGTAGCCACAGTTATCACGGCAACTCAGAGCTCTGGAATTCCCCCTTACTCACCCACTCCAGTCTCACCACAGTGAATTCCTCTGACAGAAATTAGTTTCTTCACTGCAGATCTCTACCTTATTGTTAAAAAAAAATAAATAAAAAAAAGACAAAATGATGCACTTGCTCTCGCCTTTCCTCTTACAACAAGTTACATAGCAGTCAGATTTTCTGCGAACTTCTCCACAGTGTCTGTTGCCGTTACTATAAAGCACTCGAACATAGCACCACAACATAATTTACAGTGTTTTCCACTAGTAACTTGCTTTTTCTCTATTGTAAAACATTTACCACACCTCAGCTGTATCAGTATTCTACAGTAAATAACTTTTCAAAACAAAACATTGTCTTCCATTTTTCTCTACATTATACTTATTACTATAATTGTGATGCTTTCATTACTAAACTACTAATCCCAAAACACACAGAGTATAAACAGAACATGACATGGCCTGACTGAAGATATATTTATCTTCAGTCGAGGCCAGAGACATCAAGATATTACCACTCGTGAGATATCATGATGTCACTGACCTCTCGTGAAGATAAATATATCTTCAGTCAGGCCATGTCATATTGTGTGTGTGTGTGTGTGTGTGTGTGTGTGTGTGTGTATGTATGTGTGTGTGTATATATATATATATATATATATATATATATATATATATATATATATATATATATATATATATATATATATATATATATATATATATATATATATATATATATATATAATATGTATATATTATTATTGCAAACATCCACTGCTTGTGCGATGTTTAAAATACATGTTTCAGATAAGGGCAGGTTGTCAGTGTTGGCAGATTATGTACCAACATGCTAAGGGCAGGACTTTGGAATTGTCACTGACAAGCCATATAGATGGAATTATGTTGTTTGAGCAAGGACAGGATGCAGCTGAAAAAGCTGATTTATTAACCTAATGGATGTGAGAGAAGAACAGTAAGGGGGTGGACACAGTGGTATAGTCATAAGATCATTTTCACCATGTCATACAGACATAAAAAGACACTGACAGAGAAAGGCCCTAGGTCAATCCAGTCTGTCAGGGAACCCCAACTGTAAGCAAGATTGTAGGCAGGCATACTCACTGTAGACATTTGTGTGCAGTTTTGCTGAGTGCCTATCTCAAATTATATGCCTCCTTGCTAACATTATCATTCTAATCTGTACTATTTAAGTTAGTGTATGCCACTGAGCAGTGTCTCTGTTTAAGCTTGTATTTGTTTTAGGAGATAGATATTTGTACCACCTATTTACAGATTGGATTAGTCATCTGACAACAGTCTGACTTGTTGGGTATGGGGGCAGCATTTAGAAAGTATGTGCACATTTTTTAATGGGGGGGGCAGCAGTTGGAGAGTGTGGGTACACAATTGAAATTTCTGGCTACACCCCTGACTGTAAGCTATACATGGTGGCCTAGACTGAGTGTCCTGGTAATGGCTCGTTCATGTGCCCTCCATGAGCATGCCAAAGCCCCCCTCCCTATTACCAGTCATTTAAATCTGTGTCCGCCTGCCTTGAACCTTGCTGTGGAATCCAGGGTTCGTCACCATGCTTGTACATGTCTTGTAGTCAAGTAATTGCTCATTAAGTACATGCCATTTTTTTTCGCAAATCAGTGTTATTATTGTGCAAACAGTACATATAGATTAGCGGTAAAAAAAATATTTATTTCTTTAGTTTTTGTTGACCAGGTAAGTGCACTAGACAAATCCTGCCTATTTTCAGGCACGACCCGGGGAGGGGGATACAGATGAATGCCAACTGACCTTGAACCAGATTAAGCTGTTGATGGTATTTTTAGTGAATGAGGGAAATTTGGCCAGGACACCGGGGAAATTCTCCTACTCTTTTCGATAAGTGCCATGGGATCTTTAACATCCACCTGAACTACTACCAATCCAGGCAGATGGGACCTTGGTTTAACGTCTCATCCGAAAGACGGATATATACGGCTACAGAGAGACCAGCAACCACAGCAGTACCAACAATGAGAAATGTGTTTCCTTCAAAGCCCATTTTTTTTTAAAGGATTTGCATGCAGTTTATTTCTGTTTTTAATTATCTGTTTATTTAAAAAAAAAATTCCACAGTTTACAGGTGTCTGTAACGTCATGAAACACTATACATAATCATATTCTCAATGGCAAGGTTTCTAAAGGCTGTATATTGGTACAGCTCAATCAGTATCAAATAATAAGTGTTTAAGACAGAGCAATAAATAAAAGGAGACTAATCGTAATAATGTCAGTTCTGGCTTTCACTTGCCCTATACATATACCTATACCTATACATATACACATACACATTAATATTAACCGGGTAAGGCCCACTAGTCACAGGTGCCTGTTTTCAGGGGTGATCCGGGAGCGCTGAAAGGTTAAGTGACTTGTTCAGAGTCGCATATTACGCAAGTGGAAGTTGTGGGAATCAAACCCAGGTCTGTCTGCTGGATGTACCACGCTCATTCACAGCTCCTTACTCTAACCTCTAGGCTATACTGCCACCCCTATATCACAAATAAACTGTTATTCTTACCTTTCTATACCATTTGTCTCTAAACATGAAAGGTGTTAGGTCATTGTCCCCACTTAAATCAGGGTACTATCTCTTGTCTATGTCCAGTTATGTACAGCAGCCATTGAGTCCATTGGTTTGTAAAAGCACCAACAGTTTGGGACCTAAAACTAAGGCTGTCTGCTAATTTTTCTATCTTATATATTGTCATTACCATATATTCCGTTCTGATTGTGTGGGGCAATCAGGAGTCGACCATTTGCAGGTCACTGACTTTTTGGCTGCTGTGAGCCACGCTTTCAGTTGTTTATTTTATAAGAGTTTTCTTTTATATGGCGTGGGTATAACAAAAAGAGAGCTGCACGAATCGTGAGGGTCTTGTAATTTGGAATCAGCTCATTCAGTGCCTCTTCAGCCGCAGCTGAAAATGGTTCTGTGACCCTGCAGTCCCAGAAAATAATGCATGTGTGTTGTGGGAGTGTGCCCACAGCCACTCCAGCCCTGGCTAGTGGATGCAACTTCGCTGTTGGCTGTGGAATTTGAAAATATCTAATGTCTTTCAGCCATATCCTTTCCACTGGAACCCAGAGGAATTTTTTTGTTGTCTGTAACATGAAGGGTGCCAGTCCTCGTCTGTTAAAGGATATCCTATTTCCATTTCCTATAGAAACAAAGATCTTGTTGGCAGAAAGGGACCTTTAGGACCATCCAGTCTGCCCCTTGTCCCTCCCTGTTAAGTCACCACTGACTCTAGTTGGTCATAGGTGTAACTCCTTCCACCATTCTTCTACCTAATATACTTCTGTGCCCATCCCAGACATGATTGATCTCCCCAATCTTTGCCTCCACTATCTCCTCTGGTAGACTGTTCTAGTCATCCACTACCCTTTCCATGAAGAAGTATTTTTGCACATCTTTCCTAAACTTCCCCCCTTAGCTTCATTGCATCCCCCCCCCCCAGTTCTAATGCCTTCCCTTTCTTGGAAATAGACCCTCCACTTGCTCCCTGTTCACTCCTGTGAGGTATTTTGTAGGTTTCAGTCTTGTCCCATCACTCTCTCCTCTCTTCCAGTGAGTACATGGTCAGTTCCTACAGCCTTTTCTTTTATGACGTCTCATGCAACCCCTTCACCATGTTTGTTTCCCTCCTCTGTATCACCACCACCCTTTCAATGTCCTTGCAGAGGTGCAGCCTCCAGAATTGCACACAGTACTCCAGGTGGGACCTCACCAGTGATCAATACAGCTGCAGCACCACCTCCCTCTTCCTGCTAGAAATGTCTCCCAATACACCCATGCATCCTGCTAGCCTTTCCCACTGCCCGTCTACCTTGACATCATAAGATGTGATGACCCCTAGGCCTCTTTCGTGCTTGGTGACGGTTGGCTCCACTCTCTTCACCTTATACACAGCCCCTGGGTTCCACAGCCCTGAGTGCATAACCTTGCACTTTTTTTGGAATTGAACCCAGCTGCCACCCCTAGACCATTCCTCTACTTACTTCAGATCCATTTGCATTCTCTCCACCCCTTCCTGAGTGTCAACCCTGTTGTAGATTTTTGTATCTTCTGCAAAGAGAGACTGAAGGGGACCAGTCCCAGTACCGAACCCTGTGGCACCCCACTAGTCACTGGCTACTGTTTACCACCACCCTTTGCTTCCTATCCCTTAAAGGGATCTGCTGACAGGGATGCTCGAGCCACTAGTGCATAGATTGTGGCTCGAGCACCCTGATTCACCCCTTCCCGGAGCCCCAGTATGTAATAAATAATATCATTACCTGATAGCTTATAAAATTTAATTTTCCAGGGGGTGCAGCTGGCATATTGAGAACTGGAGTGATGCCCCCTGGGAGATTGCACTGGCAAATAACACGATACAGTGATGCGGTTTTACATAGAAACATAGACTTTGATGGCAGATAAGGACCGCTTGGCCCACCTAGTCTGCCCATTTCCCTACCTACAGGATTAGCTGCAGATCCTAGTTAACCAACAACCCATTTCTTCTAACCCCCCACAAAAATTGCCTTATGTCTGTCCCATGCATTCTTGAAGTCTCCCACAGTTTTAGACCTCACAGCCTCCCCAGGAAGGCTGTTCCATGCATCCACCACCCATACCTCTCAACCTTTCGTCCCCCAAATGTGGAACATTGCCTCTCAGAATGTGTAACAAATGAGCAAAATGTGGAACGCTTAATCAAATCTTTATCTAGGGGGCTCAGAACACTGTTAAAATGTTGGCATTTATGTTCAGAAAGTCTGTAATTAATTGAATAATATATTTTTTGCATAATTTACTATAGAGTTTTACTTTTAAATGTCAATATTGAATGTGGAACAAGTCCTCACAATGTGGAACACAGAGTTTTTGTGAAGTAAAATGAGGAATGTTCCTCGTGATGTGGTACAGTTGAGAGGTATGCCATCCCTCTCTGTGAAAAAATACTTCCTCACATTGCCCTGAACCGCCCCCAATCTTCAAATAGTGCTCCTTGTTCTTGCACATCTCTCTTTCTGAAAGATGCTACCCTCTTGGACTTTGTTGATTCCACTGAGGTACTTAAAGTTACTATCATGTCCCCCTCTCCTCCTTTCCTCAAGGGTATACATAATAAAGTAAATGTGTGATTTGTTCAAATCACACTTTGAACTTTCATAGCCCGCTACCCTGGAGTGGCAATAGCCCTGCTGTGTAAAAAAAAAAAAAAAATAAATAAATAAATAAAGTTGTTTTTTTTTTTGCTAAATGGAGTGAAACTTTGGGAAGGGATAGTAATTTGTGAAACAGCAGTGGCGATCCCTTCCCACTTGCTGAACTGCCTGCTCCGCCCGCGCTCCCCTGTTTTGTGACTTGGTACCAGGGAGAGTGCGGGGATCATCATGCAAGCCTATGGGGCTGATTTTCCAAAACCTTTTTTAATACTTTAAACTACCTTTTGATAAAAGAAGAACGCTCAACTAATGAGTGTCCCTATTGGTTGAGCAGTGTCTTTATTTTTATCAAGGTAGTTTAAAGAATAAAGTTTTGAAATAAACCCATAGGCTGTATGAAACATATCCGTGTGCTCCTGGTACCACATCACAAAGCGGGGAGGCGGCAGTCGGCTGAGCAGTTCGAGAGATGAGGAAGGATCGCTGCCTGGGTACTCAAGTACTATCCTCCCAAGATTTCACCAGCAGTAAAAATATATATTTACACAGCGGGCTATTGCTGCCCAAGGTAGCGAACTATAACCAACATCTCGAATCACATCATTCCTTTAACTCCTTTGGTCTCTCCTTGTATGGCTGCTTTGCAGACCCTGCACTATTTTAGTTGCCCTCCTCCGGACTGTCTCTATCCTCTCTATGTCCTTGCGGAGATAGGGTCTCCAGAAGTGGATGCAGTACTCCAGATGAGGTCTTACCAACTGTCTGCACAGAGGGATGACAACTTCCTGTTTTCTGCTGGTGATGCCTCTCCCTATACATCCCAGTATTCCCCCAGCCCTCCCTGCTGCCTTCCTACATTGCTTGCTAACCTTAAGGTCATCTGATATGATTACCCCCAGGTCTCTTTCCATTTTTGTTGTTGTTACTACCTCCCCCAACCATTGTGTAATCTTCTCCAGGGTTTTTGTTTTCCAGGTGCATTATTTTGCACTTCTTTGCGTTGAATCCAAGCTGCCATACCTAACCATTCCTCCAACCTTGCCAAGTCCCTTCTCATCCTTTCCACACCTCCTTGTGTATCAACCCTGTTGCAGATCTTTGTGTCATCTGCAAAGAGGCATACTCTTCCTTCCAGTCCCTCTGCAATGTCACTTATAAAGACATTAAAAAGGACAGGACCCAGTACTGAACCCTGCGGTATCCCACTAGTAACCCCTCTTTCTTCAGAGTGGACTCCCTTTACAATTACCTTCTGTGTCCTGTTGTCCAGACAGTGTTTTACCCAGGCTACCACCCTGGGACCCACTCTCAGGCTGGTTAATTTGACTGTTAATCTTTTGTGTGGGACTGTGTCAAATGCCTTGCTAAATTTTAGGTAGGTCATGTCCAAAGCCCCTCCCTGGTCTATTACTTTTGTCACCCAGTCAAAGAAATCAATTAGATTCGTCTGACATGACCTTCCCGCTGTGTACGCATGCTGCCTTGGGTCCTGTGCCCCACTGGCCTCTAGGTACTCAACAATTCTTTCCTTCAGAAGTGCTTCCATCACTTTTCCTACCACAGAGGTCAAACTGACAGGTCTGTAGTTTCCTGCCTGTGTCCTGCTCCCACTTTTGTGAAGGGGAACCACATCCGCCTTCCTCTAGTCCTCAGGCACCACACCATCCTCCCATGATTTGTTAAAAAGGGTAGTCAGTAGTTTCACTAGTTCTCCCCTTAATTCTTTTAGAATTCTGGGATATATTCCGTCAGGCCCCATTGCTTTGTCCACCTTCAGTTTTAGGAGTTCTTTCAGAACCCTTCTGTGAAAGGACTGGAATCCCCGCCCCCGGATCCAGAGTGCTTCTGTTAACTGGATTAGGCACCTCCCCCTCCTCCTCTTTTGTGAATACTGAGCAGAAATATTCGTTCAGTATCCCTTCCTTTTCACTATGCCTCTCTGCCCACCCACCGTCCATTCTATTCAGCCTCACTATCCCTCCCTTTGTCTTTCTGCACTCCCTGATATACCTATAAAAGGTTTTATCCCCCTTCTTACCCGAGTTGGCTATCTTTTCCTCAGTTTGGGCCTTTGCTATTCTGACTTCCCTTCCTGCTTCCTTCTGCCTTAACTGGTACAGCTCTCTGTCCTTCTCCTTCTGTGTTTCCTTATACTTCCTGAATGCTATCTTTTTCTCCCTGACCTTCCCCGCCACCTCTTCAGAGAACCATAGTGGCTTTTTCTTTTGTTTTGATTTGTTTATTTGCTCCACACAAAGGTTTGTTGCCTCTGTGATGGCAGTTTTGATGTTTTCCCATTGTTGCTCCACCCCTCCTTCTAGCCTATTTGCTAGTGCTTTTCTAATGCACTCTCCCATCTTGCCAGTGTCAGCCCTCCTGAAGTCCAGTACCCTCACTTTTGTATGGCTTGACTCTGTAGCTGAGTTTAACGTGAACCACACTGTTTGATGGTCAGTTGTTCCCAGATGGCAACCCACTTCTAGATCTGAGATCACCTCACTGTCCCCATTTGAGAGTATGAGGTCTAAGATTGCTTCCGCATGAGCGGGTTCCAAAACTAGCTGTCTGAGGCCTGACATCTGTAGGGCATCAAGAATGGCCCTGCTCTTGGATGTGGCTGCAACAAATGTGCTCCAGTTAACATCTGGCATATTCAGGTCTCCCATCAACAGTATCTCCCCTTTCTCTGCCATTCTAAGAATGCCTTCTGTCATATCCTTGTCCATTCCCTTCCCCTGACATGGGGGTCTGTATATGACCCCTGTGCGGATTGTGGTACCATTTCCAGTCTCTAAGGTGATCCACAGTGCCTCCTCTCCTCCCTGTTTACTCTTTGCCTCTTCCTCCCCATTGCCCATATGTACAGAGATATTAAAATCTCTGTTTTTAATATGTTGAGGGTTATTTTTACAAAAGGTGCACGCATGCTATGTGGGTGCTGCACCCACATGGCATACATGCACCTTTTGTAAAAATAACCCTCAACATATTAAAAACAGAGATTTTAATATCTCCGTACATATGGGCAATGGGGAGTGACGTAGGGTGGGAATAAACGGACAATCTGGCAGAAGGAACACATAAAATAAATGCAAATGTGCATTTATAATTTTAATTTATCAAAACTCAGATCAGAATATTTACAGAAATCCAAGAAAAAAACTTGGTGTTAGACAGCACACCTAAAACAAAAGAACTTCAAAACCTTTCTGTTTTAATCACTCTTTCCTTAGTGATTTCTCAAGTTCCTGGTGTGGACACTTGCGCACCTCCCTGTCCTTCGATGACCAGCAACCTACTGGTGCACCTATCTGTCTGTTCCTTCAGGTGCTGGGCTTCTATCCCTCCCAAACTGTGACATCATGGTCAGCTGACTGGGGTAAAAGAATAATTAGGCTTTATTTTATTCCTAAGAATTCTGGCTATGACTTTTATCTACCTTTTTCAATAGATACATTTATACTCTTTAGCATGCCATGGTTCTGTTTTGTCTTTATCTAGCCATTCTTTAATTATCTCCTTTTCTTATCTACTGGGACTCCCCTTATGATATCATACACCTCTGTATCTTTAAAAACAGCCATTTTGGGGTCAGCTAGCCCTATAGCCAGAAGTGAGCCACATAGATGGTAATTACCCTTTTTCTTTACTGCTCAAAAAAAATAATTTCTCTATTCTGCACTTACTGAAGGAGAAATTCCTGGATTAACAAGAAGAATGGGGATAGAAGGCACGCACCTCCTCTCCTTTCATCTGTTAGCTCAGAACATGTCCAATAGCCACCTAAAAATGACTTTATTATATTCATTTCCCCATTAACAGTTTCACTGTTACTCTCTTTCTCTTTATGCAGGGCTCTTTTTAGCTCTACAGAGACCCTACAATATGACACATGCTTTAGGGAAATCCCTACGGCTGAAATGACAGCCGACTGCTTGACATTTCATTTGAGCCTGTTTTCCATTTGGATAGCCCAGTTACAACATCTCTGGGCTGTCCTATACATGTAAAAACATTTTCCTTTTTGTTTCTGGACACACTAGGGGAATTTTTATCACTCTGCCCCTAGTGTTCTTGCTACAGGCACTTTAATTCATTTCTTTTCTTTTCGTTGCCTGTCCGCAGCATTTCCCTTTGTTTTAGGAGCGTGCAGTGCGCTCTGCACTAGGAGCTTGCTGCGAGGCACAGGATGCACCTCGCGGTTTGGAGGATCATTCTGCTCGGAAGTACTGAAAGAGCTAAACCTGCTCGCTCTTTGACACTGTCCTGCATCGAATTTTGGCTATTCTTATTTTATGCTGTATTGCAGGAAAAGTTGCACTCTGTGATTTGCGGCTGGGATGAGCACTCGAGGAGCGGCGCTGGCAGGTGCTTACATTTTCTTAGTGCCAGCAGTACAGAAGTACTTCTCCCCGCAGGGAAAAGCTTTGGGGCACCAGTTTCAGACCAGGGCTTTTTAAAAGAGACCCTCAATAAGATTTTATTCATTGGTGCTCTACACCTTATGTTTATTTTACTTAGTGGCATTTTCTTAAAGAGACTGGTTCCCACAATGTGCATATTGGAACAGTAACTATTGGGCAAAAGGGATAGCAAAACGGGAAGGCTAATTTGTCGGGTTGGCCACCCTGACCAAGAAAAGAAAAAGGACAGTAATAGAAAAAGAATAAGAGGTCAGGACAGAGTGAAAGGAAACAATGGTGGGGGGTGTACACATGTGGACCTTTCCTTTCACTAACATAACAGGTCACCTTGTTACAGGGACGGAGAGGCAAAACCGAGTCATCGTATCGCAGTGTTTGCCAGCATGATCTCCCAGGGGGCATTGCTCCAGTTCTCAATATGCCAGCTGCACCCCTGGAAAATTAAATTTTATGAGCGATCAGGTAATATTATTAATTACATACTGGGACTATGGAGGGGGGTCAGGGTGCTTGAGCCACAGTCTATGCACCAGTGGCTTCAGCACCCTGGCCAGTAGATCTCCTTTAATCAGTTTGACACCCAGCTTGTTACTTTCTTCCACACTCCCATGCTGCTTACTTTCTTAACTAGCCTCCTATGTGACACAGTGTCGAAAGCCTTACTGAATTCCAGATAGACCATGTCCACTCCTATTCTTAGATCCACCTTCCTGGTAACCCAGTCAAAGAAATGTATGAGATTAATCTGACATGACATTGCTCCAGTGAAACCACTCTGCTGGTGGTCCTGCAGTTTTTTTTTTGCCTCCAGGCGCTCCACAAGCCTCTCCTTCAGTAGTGTCTCCATTAACTTCCTCTCCACCGATGTGGGGCTGATTGGCTTGTATTTTGCTAGCATCCTCCCTCCTGCTGCTTTTATGCAGAGGGACCACACTGGTTCTCCTCCAGTCCTCTGGAACTTCCCCCCAGCTCCACTGAGGTGCTAAAAAGCAGTGCCAGAGGGGAAACCAGCATTGTGCTCAATTCCTTTAGGACCCTTGGATGAAACCCATCCAGTCCCCTTGCCTTATTCTCCTTTAAAAGAGTACTACCATCAGAATTTGCAAAAACATATGTTGTGCACAGTGTTTTAGATTTGTGTGATTAGTCCTGTTGTGTCCTTGCCTTTGTCTGCTATTGGGATTTTTTTCTAAATTTATCTACTAGTTTTATGGCATCTGGGATCTCCATGTTAGAATGGTTTGTTGCTCATCTTTGTCCTACAGTGCCTCTTGTCTCATGCGGCAGTGATGCATCCGGGACCACTGATTCAGTGAAGGAAAGTAATACTACAGCAGTAGTCTGAAGATAGAAGCCTAATGTTGTGGCCTCAGCTAAATAACTCTTTTTGTTTTCTATATGTTTGTCTAGATGTAGTTCAAGTTTGTTGTTTAATTTTATTGTGGAGTGATGAGATCCGTTAAGCAAGATCACTTGCAAGGATGTCCGTTGTACAAGCAATAAACAGAACAGTGTACAGAGAAATGAATGTTTACAATATAAACGCTATTTACAGTCCAACAGTCAGTCCCCTCAGACATTGACAAAACATTACATTTATAGTATACGCAGGTTTTCAGAAGAGCGGCAATGAATAATACAAGGTAAGCATAGGCATCGACTACGGGGGGGCTGAGGGGCTGAAGACCCCCCAGGAAGTTAAAGTGGGGGCTTTTCCCCCCAGCCAGAAGTAAGTGTGTGTGTGTGTGTGTGTGTGTGTGTGTGTGTGTGTGTGTGTATTTTTGTGGGAGGCGGGCAACTCAAGCACAGTGCAGTGCCTGGGCAGCCAAACAAATTTTTTTCTTCTCACTCTCGAGGCTTGAGTGCGGGGGGTTAAGTGACAATCACGCCACAGTCCAGGTTTATGCATACGCAGCACCCAGTGCCAACTGCCATCCATGATCACACCATTTTTTGATTGCTTGCTGGCTGCTGCTGGGCTCACTGAGCAGTATAGACCGTAAGTGTTCAGCCTGGAAGAGCGGCTGCCGAGTCGCAGTGTAACCATCACCGTGCAAGAGCCGGGACAGGGAGAATGGATGGTCATGTCTCTCGGTCGGTCATATTCACTCAGCCGCCGAGCGATCTCACTGGGAGCCTCAGGAAAGATTGAAAGGAGTTGTCATCGGTTGGGGAGGTTGGGAGGAAACCGGAGCGGTCTGCAAAATATACTGTCATCTTGACAGCGACTCTTGAGAGGCGAGATCATACTAACATACTAAAATGCCAGCAGAATAGGCCTAACGGTCTTTCGTGTCTGCTCGCTGCTCGATCAGCGACGGAGACCTGACCAGTGACCACCACCTGCAGCAGGTGAGCTTTAAGTTCTGGCTGGCTGAGATAGAATGACTTCAACATGTAAAATAAATGCAGTAAATAAAAAAAGTTGTGGTAGCTGGTAGATCAATCATGTTACTATCACCTGCTGCTGTTTTTATATAAACACTCTTATCTCAGTGTTGTAACTAATATTTTTTTTGTACTTTATTCTTGATGAAAGTTTTTACAGAGAGGGTTACAGCTCACATACATTATTAACTTTAGCAGAGGAATTAAAAAATGGTTCAAAGGGAACTAACTGTGACGCTTGGCCAGCTGGTTCTGATTATTATATGATATTGGTATTATAAATACATCATCTGTGTATGACCATTTCAGTGGGAGAGATTTGGCCTTTAAATTACAAGGTGAGCAGCTGAAACCGCAGGATGTAATGAAACAGACCAGAAGGAAACAGTTAATTGGAACATCCTCCAAAAAACAGTTAATTGTCTGCTGCTGCTTTGATGTTGGAAACTAAATTCGGGTTTTATGACATCAGGGAAGGGACGTCATTAGGCTGATTCCTATTGGCTTTTTTAACACCTTTTGTGCCAGTGTGGGATTGCTAAGTTCTAAGGAAAAATGTGTAATTAAAGAGTCATACATAAGAAATGTCTTTTTTCTTTTGATGTCACATTATTTAACATACCTCCTGGTAGGAAATCACGTTTGTAATTTTATATTCTAAAAGGAGGAGCTAGATGACTCAACAAGTGAGTGTGGAAATAGAGTTGAAAATGAATATGAAATGTGAGATATCATCTTGGGCTTTGAAAGCAGAAACATCTAACTTTAAATACACTTACAGAGGTAATACATTAGATAAAAAAGATCTAAATGTATTGTGGTAGGAGTTTTGTTCTGTAACTTTTTCTCATTTTCTTTTTTTGTAAGCTCTTGATATTTGTTCTGTATTTTATCTTACTTATTTTCATATTTTTAGTAAAATACCATTTTCTTAAGGTACTGCATGTGTCATCCCAGTTTTCTTTTTGCATGTGGAGTGCCTGTATTTTTTAAGTCTGACAACTGTTTAAAAAAGCTGGATGGTGTTACTGAGTTTGGAGAAAGGTAAGAATATACCTAAGGTCTCTTGTAGAGTTTTAAGGGTTCATTTTGGATACCTGGTTAGGTGCCCTAAGGCAGAAAATGTATTGCATCCCCCCGAAGAGAATATTATCTGAGCCTGTACATTTGGGTATGCTAGCATACGGTTCACAGTTTGAATCCCTCCAGAACTTGAGGCTAACAGGTGATTCAGACCTGAAAGCAGACAGAAGGGTTACCCTGTCTGTTACCTATTCACACTATTGCACTCTGAGGTTGGCACTGTGTGAGCAGAAGGCCTAACCTGTGGAGTGCGTATGTGACAACTGTTTTATCATCATCATCATCATCTTTTTTTTTTTTTTTTATTTATAATTTTTTGTCCAAGCCCCTCTCTCTTCAGGCTTCGTCCCGCCACCACTGTTCCCATGCCCAGGCTTAACCCCCCCCCCCGGGTGGGGCCACCGAGGGGGCTTCCCACTCCCTATCGGACATTGTGGGCAAACCCCAGATTAGCCCCCGGGTTGGGGCCACGGGAGCAGGACCCCCTTGGTGGGCTTTGGAGGCAGTGGACGGTGGCATGGAATGGCCTGTGGTGCCAAGGGACTGGCATTTTAGTTGATTTTGTTGCCCAGGGCGGGGACGTGTGCCCTGCCCCCTAACATGCAGGCACCGGTGCTGCATTACGCCTGGTCTCCACCAGGGGTCCGTCAAGCACCAGACACTCTTCCCCCTCCTCCTCCCCCGGAGAAGGAGAGTAGTCCCTAGGATGCTCAATCCTTCTTCCCCAGTTGGTCCTGTGACTCCCGGGTCCGTTTCCAAACCTGGGTCATCGGCATCTCAAGTGGAAAGCTAACTGCTGTGCGGGCAGGCCATTCTGAACTGTTATATCTTGAAATATAATGCTAATACAAATTATGTGAATATCTTCTTGTCTGTTGTCCCATTAGTAGTGGCTGTAGAGGATGGATAGATGGTTGCCTTTAACTAACTGGGTGATTTGATAAAAAGATGTTTGTAAACTTGAATGAAAATATTATGATACCCTGATTTAGCTCACAGTGTTGCACTGATTTAGCTTGCAATAAGATAAATGTATCTGTGCTGTAGGATAAGAGTCTAGTTCAAGACAGAGTTGGCAGATCCTTAACAGCATTAGTGTGTGTAATATTAATATTAAAATACTGATGGGAAGCCCTGAAGGAACTACTTGCCCCGCAGGGTATTCTTTCTGATACTCGTACAATCAAGGGGATGGTGATCTGATGATGTGATCTTCTCGGCTGTCTACTGCTAGTTTCAGGCTTTTTTTTAAATTTTAGCTTTTGTCTGCTTTTTTTGTGTAAAT
Organism: Neoceratodus forsteri; assembly: GCA_016271365.2. Classification (NCBI taxonomy): domain Eukaryota; kingdom Metazoa; phylum Chordata; order Ceratodontiformes; family Ceratodontidae; genus Neoceratodus; species Neoceratodus forsteri. Next base: position 559,430,979 of record CM028129.1, on the reverse strand, counting down.
CAGCAGCTCACCTCTTTCTTTCTATAACAGCGAGTGTGACAGTGAAACCCAGCTTGATCCACATTTAGAAGGTGCTGTCTGATGACTGAGAAAGTAGTAAACATATCAGTTTATCTTTAAAATATATCTGAGAGCTTGTAGAATAATGTGGGTGGGGACATTATATGGGGCAAAATTTAAATATAATGATGTAGGGGAGACCGGAGGAAAAACAGTAAGTGGGTGGGGAGAAGAATAAATACTGAAGCCTTAAAGGGGTGTTCACCCTGAAGAAGTGTTATTTTTAATAATGTAAAACAGAACCTATTGGAATGTAAGTGAACTTATTTATACTGTAACAAGGTTAATTTTTAATGTAAACAGGACCATCTTGAAAATGGGTCTTTGACCTAATAATGTGATTTGAAACACCTTTCCTGTATAAAAATAAAGATTTTACTTATTTTAGATCGGTAGATTCCAACGAGCTGCTGAAGGTTCTACAGGGGCTAATCAGTTAATAATGGTCTTTGAACTGGACTCTGCTCTGGAGAGTCAAATTGCACCCTGGCACTTTGGCCCTCCTGACCTTCTCCTGGCTTGGCTTGCTTGATCTTTAGGCAAATAGTCATCCACATGGCCACGCCCAGAGGGAATCAGGAGTTTGTCTCTGTAGCAGTGCCCCCCCCCCCCAAGGTTTACAGTTGTATATTGCTAATAATTTTACAGTGTTGTAGAAACTATATCCTAACGCTACAAGTAAGCTTAACCACAGCAATACAGGCAAATTTGGGTACTGTGACATGATTTCAGTGGTGTTTGTTTATACTGTACTATCTCTTCAGTATAACCGTCAAAATGCACCCTGAGCTTTTGGAGCCCCCAGACCCCCAGCAATTAGTTGAGCCCCCCCCCCCCAAGGAAAAACAAGTCGTCTCTTATGAAGGTCAGTACAATGTTACAGACTTCTTATTTGAAATACAGGCTTTTGGTATAGGGTTGACAACGTAAGGTGTCCGCAATAAAACATAGATTACATGTGAGTCAAATAAGTAACGAGCATAATAGTCACTACTTAGTAAACAGGTATGGAAGAGAGGATGAAGTAGGGAACCTCCCCCTGTCTTCCAGCGCCCCAGCTTCCACCTGCGCAAGATTTCCACCCTGGAAGCCAGACCCATCCTAGTCAAAGCTTTGAATGGCAACAGTCCCGGCAGTGACTCACTGGACCCCAGTATCCTCAGGCTGGTGCTAGATGAAGTCCTTGCCCCACTCACCAGCCTAATTAACCAGTCACTCTGCCTGGGACAATTTCCCAAGCGTGGAAAACAGCCATTATCACCAATTCACAAAGGGGCGACAGGTCATCGGCCAACAACTACCGCCAATCTCCATCCTCCCCCATCTCTAAAGCCCTGAGAAAGTGGTGGCCATTCAAATCACTGATTATCTGGCTAAGCATAACATTCTATGCCCAGAGCAACATGGCTTCCGTGCTGGTCACAGTACCAGCACTGCCCTAATTGAATTCTCCAACTTTCTACACTCCTCCTTGGATACCAGCTCCCTAGCTGGTGCAGTGTTCATAGACCTCTAAAAGGCCTTCGACACCATCTCCCATCCACTTCTGCTGAATGCACTCTGCCACACTGGTCTCTCGGCTGGCCCCTTAGCATGGTGCACAAGCTATCTTGACGCTCGATCGCAGTGTGTAAAAATCAATTGCACACTCTCAGATACCCGTCCCATTCACTCTGGGGTCCCCAAGGCTCCATCCTGGGCCCCTTCTCTTCTCGCTCTATCTGAACACCTGCCCAGTGCTTGCCTGGCAAAATTCTACTGTATGCAGATGACGCTGTCCTTTTGCCACCCACCTAATCCCGTCTCCCTCCAGGACACCCTACAGCAGTCTTTCAACAGTGCGAGTCTGGTTTAAGGAGCAGACTGGTCATTAATCTTAAAAAGACCAAAGCTATGCTCTTTTCCCACCCCCAGAACAAAGCTAGCAACCACCCACTCTATATCCTTCCAAGTACCAATCAGCCACTGGAACAAGTCTGCTCCTACAAATACCTTGGGGTTACCCTCGACTCAGCCCTCACATTTCACAACCACATCGATGCCCTAACATACGGCTGGGCATTCTTTTCCGCCATAAAACCTGCCTTCCCACAAATGCTCTCCGGCTCGCTGTTACATCATCCGTTCTGTCCCTTGTAGACTATGGCCTACCAGTGTATGGTGCTGCCGACACCACTGCACTCAAAAAAATTCACTTAACCCTGAACAAAGCCTGCAGATTGATTACTGGTGCCCCCAGGCTCACTCACACCTGTCAGCTGTATGTTGAGGCCAAATTGCTTACCCTGGATGAACGGCCCAATACCAAACCTGTCTCCTCACAAAACCCTACTGGCTCTCCTCTGGGGTAACGTGGCATCCATCTACCAGAGCCTCCCACTATGCAACACGGTCTTCCAACAAGACCACTCTAATGGTCCCCAGATCAAGAACCAGCCGTGGCCAGAGGTCCTTCTGCTATAGAGCCCCAGCCTGGTTTAACTCTCTCCTGCCCCCATCTCCAATGCCTCCACCATCTCTAAGTTCAAAACCACCCTTGAAACCACATCATCAACACTAGTAACTGCTCCTGTCTCTGAAAGTTGCCTCCACCTCTACTTCTTCTTGACAACGTCCGGCATGCCTCCACCCAGCCATCCCCACCACCACTTCCCTGTACACCATGCTTATGTTTAACCTGGCCAGTACCAGCTGTTTCAGTGTTTACCTACTAGATTGCTCACTATTGATACCAACATGTATTAACCTGTTCTCAACTTACATGTACCCTGTAACCTAAATGTATTTGTCTGACCACAATGTAACGCGTCGCCTCTGTTGAACGCCTATTGTTTTGCAAACCTACGCTATGTAACCAAAAACACAATGTATGTCTTTATGTGACGAAGTACCTTTGGAAACGAGCCTCTGGCTCAAAGGTTGTAAACTGATTTTACAAATAAATAAATAAATAAATAAATAGAAGGTGGAGAGAATGGAAGTTAAGTGCAGTGACAGCCAGCAGGAGTAAATATTTTGCTTTTAAAGCTTTTAATTTCACCAAACTACACCCAGCCACAAAAAGCACACACATCAAGCGTAGGTTATCAGTGCTATCATTAGGCAAGGCAATTCTGTTTATATGGCGCCCGTTCCTTGAGGCTCATTAGTAGATTAGGGGATTAGTAGAGACTAGTGTTTTCTTACAGAATACCCCATGAGTTAGACCTCAAGTGATTAGCCTTCAGTGCCTACAATGAAAGTGACTTAAAGTCACGGCTGTACTGCTTTAAAATTAACCAAAAACCAGTATGGTCCCATGCACATCACTGTCACATGGGACAGGAGGCATTGTGGGAAAAAGAAGGCCAATAAACCACTGCAATATGGAGATCCCCAGAGGATGTAAAACTAGTAGGAAATGCCATAAAACCAGTAAGCAAATTGAGAAAAAACTCCTTATAGCAAACAAACGGAAGGACACACTGGGACTTAAGCTCACAAATCAAAACACTCTGCACAACACATGTTTTTGCAGATTTTGACTGTAGTACTCCTACAGGGCACCAAGGCAGATAAAGGAGAGGTGGTTATTTAACAAAGCCCATCGGAGTCCTGCATACAGCTTTTTCCACAGGAATGGGGGAGAAGGACAGAGTTGGGGATATGACCACCCTGCCGGCTTAGAGTACTAGTAGACATGGATTACAGGGTTTGTTTTATTTTTTAGATTCATGAGTCATTTCTAGGTTCTGCTGCATACCGACTGCTTGTAGCATTTGTTTGTGCTCTACTTACAGGGATCTGGTTTGCCTGTTGGGGAATGTTGCATACAGGGTTATTTGTATTTTTTTTTTTATTTAAATACCGCAGCAGATTGATTGTTCAGGCTGCCTTTCTCCATTCATCCGCAGGTTGCAGGAGCGAGGAAGCCAAGGAGTGCAGCTCTGAATGGTGGAGGGTAGAGGTGTTCCTGATCATGGCAGCCTTCTGAACTGATTATTTCCTTTGTTTTTAGGTGAACCGGCGGCTAGACCCACCCACCCCAGGGTTCTCTGGATTTATTGTGCTCGAACAGGAAAAAGCATCCTGAGGAAACAGGTGCTTTGGGACAGGCACAGTAAAAAGATTCAATCTGCTATACTAACTGAAATTCAGGGGAGCATCTCTCAGTTGAACAGAGGAAGTAGACAGAATGGAGGAGAGGAACAGAGGGCGAAAGAGAGAGAGAGAGAGAAGGAAAAAGGAGAGGAAAAAAACCTTTAAAAGGGGAATAGAGCAACCACAGGGCACAGAGTAAAAGGGGTAATAAACCAGAAAAGGAAGATGCAGGGAGTGGTGCAGTGAACTGGGTGTGGTGCAGCAGTCTTCAGGGGAACATTCTGGGTGCTCCGGTGCTGCCCCATTTGAGCCTCTCTGGGCTGAGGGTGGAAGTGGCCAGTCTCCATCCAGAGCTGGCAGGAGTACTAGGGGCCTTCACCCTCACCCAGAGGCCACCATGTCCCTAGCCATTGCCACAGCAGCTACCCAGGCAGATGGCGGGATGGATTATGGTGGGCTTGGGAAGGGTCAGATGCCCATCCCCCATCCAGTCCAGCTCAGGAACTCCTATACTGTTCTGGAAGAGTGAGAGAGTCTCGCAAGGGAACCTGAGGCCGCAACCAGGGAGGAGGTGAGGGTCCTCCAGGAGGGAGACCCAGTGGCAGGAGTAAGAGTTACTCCTATTGGGGGACTCAGTTGTCCAAGGAATAGATCTGGGCACAAATAGCAGGAAGAAAAGAGAGGTCAAGTGCCTTCCAGGAGGCACATCCCGGAGGGAGGGCGAGTGGATCCTGAAGGTCACTGAAGCAGTGACAAGGAGAGGAGGGCTGGAGATTGTTGTTCACCTGGGAAGAAATGTCCTATCCAAGGATATGGCAAGCTTGGAGCAGGTACAGGAGGACTTCAGAGAGTTGGGAGGGTGCCTGGGGAAGGTAGCAAGCTCCTTGACATTTTCAGAGGTGCTGCCAGTCCATGGCGGGGGTTGGGGAGAGATAGAAATCTCCATATCAGAAGCTTCAGTGCATGGCTGAAGGGCTGGTGCAGCACGAATGGATATAGCTTCACTGGGGACTGGGGACCCACCTGGAACAGTGAGACCCTGTATAGTGGTGATGGACTGCATCTGTCCAGGAAGGGAAAAGCAGTCCTCAATGGACAGTTTAATGTTTTGTGGACAAGCATTTAAACTAGCCGGGGGGGGCAACATGAGTCGATAAGCTTAAGCCCACCACCACAAGGTAAAGAAACCAGAACTGAGATGCATAAAAATGAGTTGATGACAGGGACACCTGAACCAGGCAGAAAGGGAGAAGTGGAGAATCGAGGCCACATAAGAAAGATAACTGGGGTGGGGGGAAGAATCAGGAGAGCAGAAGCAGGAGTAGATGGAGAATAGGCTGCAGGACATGGAAGGCAATGGTAACTAATGCCCGCAGCCTGGGAAATAAAATCTCAGACCTGGAGGCCTTGTTAGTGGAATCAGACATGGACAAAGCAATAACAGAAACTTGGTACAATGCAAATCATGGATGGGACATAGATGTACCGGGTTATGTTCTGTTCAGGCGGGATAGGGGGAGTTAAAAAGGGAGGGGGGGTGACCCTGTAAATCAGACAGAGTATAAAGTCAATGGAGGAGCAGGGTAGACAGGTGGAGGTTGAGGCACTGTGGGCCACCCTTGACTCTGGCAATGGCACAGCAATACGCACAGGGGTGATCTGCAGGCCATCAGCACAGGGAGATGAAGTGGACAGGGAGCTAGTGGATGAAGTACATGAGATGGCAACAAAAGGTGAAGTTCTGCTGCTGGGTGATTTCAATATGCCATAAATGAATTGGACAACCCAGGCAGCTGCTTCAACCAGAAGCCAAGACATCCTAGATTCCATACAGGGGGCTGGCCTCAGTCAGCTAGTTCATGATCCCACCAGAGACCGGGTGATTCTGGACCTAGTACTAACCAATGGGGACGGAATCGCAGAAGTCCAGGTAGGACAACTGGGGTCCAGCGACCACCACATAGTGTGGTTTAGCATGGGGATAGGGACTCAGTCAGGCCACACAAAGGCGAAGGTTTTAGATTTCAGAAGGGTAGAGTTCGCTGAAGTGGGGAGATGTATCAAAGAAGCCCTGGAGAGAAGGGAGGTACTATAAGAGGGGGGTTTGAGGATAAGTGGGGGCACCTAAAAGGAGCCATCGAGGAGGTGATGAACCAATACATCAGGTTGGTAACCAAAGGCAAGAGAAGGAAGAAACTACTGTGGCTCTTAAAAGAGGTGGCAGACAATGTAAGGGCTAAAAGGGTGGGTTTCAGGAAATAGAAGGAGAATCAAAAGGAGGAAGACAGCTTGGTGTACCTAAGGTGTCTAAGGGAGGTGGGGAAGGCTGTTAGGTGTGCAAAGGCATGGACTGAGTAAAGATTAGTGCAGACTGTGGAGAAAGAGGACAAGACATTCTATATGTACATCAGTGAAAGAAGGAAAGTGGGGGGGCGGAGCGAATATTGTAAGGCTCAGAGGGGATGAAGGAGGGAGACCTAGAAAGGCAGAAATACTGAATAAATACTTCTGTTCAGTATTCACTGAAGAAAGGAGCATCAGGGACCACAGTTTGGCAACAGATATGAATGGGGGGGGAGGTGAGGTGGACACCATTCACAGTGGAGAGCGTCCTAGAGGAGCTCACAAAACTAAAGGTGGACAAAGCAATGGGGCCAGATGGCATACACTCGAGGATATGGAGGGAGCTGCGGAGGGAACTAATAGCGCATCTGGCAGCCATGTTCACGGAATCATTCCACACAGGAGTGGTTCCAGAGGACTGGAGTAGGGCACATGTAATCCCTCTGCACAAAAGTGGGAGCATGGAGGAGGCAGGGAACTATAAGCGGTCAGCCTCACCTCAGTGGTGGGCAAGATTATGGAGGCACTGCTCAAAGAGAGAATAGTGGGACACCTGGAATCCAGTGGTGCCCAGGATCCAAGGCAACATGGAGTCATATTAGGAAGGTCATGTCAAACAAATATGATAGAATTTTTCTGACTGGATGATAAAGGAGGTAAATCAAGGCAGAGCAGTGGATGTCACCTACCTCGATTTCAGGAAGGCCTTCAGCACCGTTCCACTTAAGACTGGTTAACAAGAGTAGTCTGGACATGGGCCACAAGGTGGTAAATTGGGTTAGGAACTGGTTAACAGACAGGAGGCAGAGGTTGGTGGTAAATTGGATTCAATCCAGGGAGGGGGTTACCAGTGGGGTACCTCAGGGATCAGTCCTGGGGCTAGTCCTATTTAATGTCTTCCTTAGTGACATAGCGGAAAGACTAGAGAGAAAGGTCTGCCTGTTTGATGACACAAAGATCTGCAACAGGGTGGATACTCCAGATGGGGTGGAGAAAATGAGACCTGGAGAAGCTTGAAAAATGGTCTGAGGTATGACAGCTGAGGTTCAGTGCAAAGAAGTGCAAAATAATGCACCTGGGATGAAGGAACCCTGGAGAGAGCTACAGGATGGCCGGGGGTGCTGCTGATCACCAGGGAAGAAAGGGATTTGGGTGTCTAAGCAGAGTACAAAGGCTGCACGGGGGGCCAGTGGCATGCTGGGGTACATAGGCAGAGGTATCACTAGCAGGATGCCATTGTATAAAACACTGGTGAGGCCTCACCTGGAGTACTGTGTGCAGTTCTGGAGGCCGCATCTTCTTAAAGACATTGACAGGGTGGAGGCGGTCCAGAGAAGGGTAGCAAAGGGTTTGCACCAAAAAAACATATGGGAAGAGATTAAAGGACCTCAACGTGTACTCACTGGAGGAGAAGAGGGAACGGGATGATATGATAGAAACATTAAAATGCTTTAAAGGCATAAACAAGGTGCAGGGGGGCAATATCTTCCAATATAGGAGGACTATAGGAATGAGGGGGCATAATATGAAACTGGAAGGTCGCTTGAACCCTTCTTCTTAAAAGCAGGTTCTTATTATCTGGCAGCTCCAATTGCCCATCTCTTTAACAGCTCATTATCCCAAGGGGAATTGCTGCCTAGTTGGAAAAACCACACACATTATCCCCCATTCACGTCAGGAGACCCCACTGACTTGAAGAACTATAGGCCTATTTCATTGCTTCTTGTTTTATCCCAGCTACTTGAAAAAATTGTAAACTCTCAATTAAGGGAGTACTTGGATCATGAGAAAATCCTCAATCCAGTCCAGACAGGTTTCAGACCCAAGCACAGTACTGTGTTAGCTCTTGCCAAAGTGTCGAGTGACTGGCTAAAAGCCCTGGACAGTAAACAGCACATCTATGCATTCTTCCTTGACCTCAGCAAAGCATATGATATGGCTGATCATTCCATACATCTTGATTCCCTGAGTAGCATCGGTCTAACCTCTGATGCAGTAAAGTGGTTCTGCTACTACCTCACAAATTGTAAACAGCAAATTAAAGCCCAAGGGGAATTCTCCCCACTAAAATTACTGCCCCGAGATGTTCTGCAAGGTTCCATTTTTGGACCTATCCTCTTCGCCCTTTACATCAACGGCATCGACTCTGGCCTGGTTGCTGGAAACATTCATCTCTTCACAAATGACACAACCAGCCCCTCCTTGGACATACATAGATACATAGACAGTGTCGGCAGATAAGGGCCTATGGCCCACCCAGTCTGCCCATTTGAGCTTGTAAGTTCAGTTTGTTTTCCTAGAAGTCTGTTGCCCCTTACCCCTGACCTCCAGAATTCCTTTATGTCTATCCCATGCATTCTTAAATCCCGTGATTGTTTCAGCCCCCACCACTTCCTGTGGCAGGGTGTTCCACTTGTCCACCACCGCTCTGTGAAGAAATTCTTTCTCATGTTTCCTCTGAATCGCCTCCCAACTTCACCCCATGCCCTCTAGTCCTGGAACATCTTTTTCGCTTAAAATAGTGTTTTTCTGCACCCTGTTCCTCCCTGTAAGATACTTGTATGTCTCTATCATATCCCTCTCTCCTCCTCTCCCAGGAGTGCATGTTCAGTTCCTTCAACCTGTCTTCATAGGACTTGTGATGCAATCCATGCACCATCTTTGTTGCCCTCCTCTGAACCTTCTCTACCCTGTCTATGTCCTTACGTAGGTATGGTCTCCAGAACTGTACACTGTACTCCAGGTGGGGCCTCACTAGTGTCTTGTATAGCAGGAATTATGACCTCCTTTTCCTACTGGTGATGCCCCTGCCTATACATCCCAGCATCCTATTTGCTTTACCTGCTGCCTTGTCACACTGTTTCCCTACCTTGAGGTCATCAGAGATGACAACCCCAAGATCCCTTTCCTGCTTGGCATGCTATATCCTCACCCCCAACTGATATATTGTGCCAGAGTTTTGTGCCCCATATGCATTATCTTGCACTTCTTTGCATTGAATTTCAACTGCCAAACCCTGACCATTCTTCAAGTTTCTGCAGGTCGCTTCTCTTTCTGTCTACACCCTCTGGTGTGTCTACTCTGTTACAGAGCTTTGTGTCATCGGCAACAGTGAAATTCTGCCTTCTAGGTCCTCGCGCAATGTCACTGATGAAGATGTTGAATAGGACCGGTCCCAGCACTGATCCCTGTGGTACCCCACTGGTCACTCTTCCCTCTGTGGAGTGACAGCCATTTACCACCACCCTCTGTGTCCTGCCACCCAGCCATTTACCTACCCACCACACTACTGTCCTGCCCACACCCATATTCCCCAGTTTGTGTAATAGTCTTCTATGTGGCACAGTGTCAAAGGCCTTGCTGAAGTCCAGATAGGCCATGTCCACTGCCCTCCCCTGATCTACCTCCCTAGTCACCCAGTCAAAAAATTCAATGAGGTTGGTCTGACATGACTTCCCCCTGGTGAAACCATGCTGCCTTGGGTCCTGTAGTCCATTGACAACTAGATGTTCCACCAATCTCTCCTTCAGTAGTGCTTCCATGATCTTCCCCACTACCGAGGTGAGGCTGATTGGTCTGTAGTTCCCTGCTTCCTCTTTGTTCCCACTTTGTATAGGGACTATATCTGCTATCCTCCAGTCTTTGGGTACCTCCCTGTTTCCAGTGATCGGCTAAACAGGATAGCCAGAGGTTCAGCCACCACCTCTCTTAGTTCTTTAAGGACCCTGGGGTGCACCCCATCTGGCCCCATTGCTTTATCAACTCTTATTACTTCCAGTTCCTTCAGGACCCTTTCTCGTGTAAAGGGACTTGTGTCCATTTCTGCACCATTCTCACCCCTTGTACTCCCTTCAGACCCATCACCCTCCTCTTCCTCAGTAAAGACTGAGCAGAAATACCTGTTCAATATGTCAGCTTTACTGTTGTCATCCTCCACGTGGCCCCCATCCTCCCCCTTCAGTCTCACTATCCCTCCCTTTGTCTTTCTTTTTTCACTTATGTACCTATAAAGGTTTTGTCCTCTCTACCCACTGATTTTGCAATGTGTTCTTCTGTCTGAGCTTTGGCTTCCTTACTGACCTCCTGCCTCCCTTTGCTTCTCCTGGTACTTCTCCCTATCCCTTCTGCCTGTGTCTTTTGTATTGCCTGAATGCAATCTTTTGGCTTCACTTTCTTTACTACCTCTTTGGAAAACCATAATGATCTCCTCTTCCTTTTCCTCTTGCTAACCTGCTTAATGCATAATTCTGTTGTTCTTGTAATCCCCATTTTAAATACTGCCCACTGTTCCTCAACCCCTGATTCCTGTCCCATTCCCTTAATGCCTCTTTCAAGTATCTCCCCATTTTCCCAAAGTCTGCCCCTAAAATCCAGGATACGTGTTTTTGTGTGGTTTGGTTCTGCTCTTTCTGTGATTTCAAACCACAATGACTGGTGGTCACTGTTTCCCAGGTGCTCCCCCACTGTTACCCCCATCACACTGTCCCTGTTTGTGAGCACAAGGTCCAGTATTGCCTTCTGCCGAGTTGGTTCCATGACCAGTTGCTTGAGGAAGGCACCCTGAAGTGAGTCCAGGATAAATCTGCTCCTAGTTGATGCTGCTGCTGGGATGCTCCAGTCCACGTCTGGAATATTGAAGTCTCCAACCAGTACTACCTCACCCTTGTCTGCCATCCTTTGGATGGCTAGCATCAGCTCCCTATCTGTTTCTTCCTCCTGGGCTGGTGGTCTATAGACCACACCTGTGCGGATGGCTGTCCCCATTTTCCTTTCCAGCTTAACCCACAGTATCTCTCCCCATTTTGTTCCTCCTGGATCTCTGTGGCCCTTATGTCATTTTTACATACAGTGCCACTCCTCCTCCCTTCCTGCCTGCTCTCTTCTGAATATGTTATAGCCAGGTATGGCCATCTCCCAGTCGTGGTTATCATTATACCAGGTTTCAGTGATGGCCACAATGTCCAGGTCTGACTGTACCATGACAGCCTCCAGATCTTCCATCTTGTTGCTAAGGCTCCTGGCATTTGCACACATGGCTTTCCATGATTTGACCTCCCTAGACTGTTTCACTGTTCTCCAGCCCCTTCCTTGGTTGTCATTTATCCCTGGTTCTCCTTGCTGTCTGCCCTTCTGCTGAATTGTGCCCCTTTCTGCTTATCCACCTCTTGGGCACTAATCTCCATCTTTGCACACTGCTTTGCAGAGATAGCCACTCCTCTGGTTCACTGGTTCCATGCTAGCTGTGGGGGTGAGCAAGTAGGTACCCTCCTTGTGGCCTGCCACCCCTTTGCTAGTTTAAATGCTTGTCAATGAGCATTTAAACTTATCATTGAGTGCTTGGATTCCCTCCAGGATGGATGCAGGCCGTCAGGCTTGAACAAACCTCCATCCCTCCAGGTGGGTCCCCAGTCACCAATGAATCCAAACCCTTCCTCACAGCACCAGTTCAACCATGAGTTAAAGTTCCTGGTGCATGCACTCGATATGCTCTCCTCCTTGCTCTCACAGGTAGTACTTCTGAGAAAGTGACAGAAGTAGCTACTTGCTTGAGACCCCTCCCCAGTTTCCTAAACTCTTCCTGAACTTCCTTTGGCTCCCCATTTGCCAGGTCATTAGTACCTAGGTGGATAATGACATCCAGCTCACCCTCCCATCTTGCCTTCCTAGTGATCCCCAGGATCTTCCTTCCATCCCTCCATGCCGTGGCACCTGGTAGGCACCTCACCTCCCTGTCCTCCCCCTCCTGTGTTCCTAGCTGGATCCCTCTTATGATGGAGTCCCCCACCAGGATTCGCTTCCTCCTCCTCTGGGGTCCACTGCTTTCCCCGCTGAGGTCACCTCCTTGGCTAACCTCCACATCCTTTCCTTCCACTTCTCTGGGTACCTCTATTTGGTTGTCCTCATTTGCCAGTGTGGCATATGAGTTCTTGAGTGGAATAGGATCTGGGATGTGCCTCTGCCTGACTGCTCTAACCTTCCCTGAGCCCACTGTCATCCAAGTGCTCCTCGTTCTCGGCATCCTTTGAGGCAGTTGCATTGGACTGGGTGATGGTACTCCTTACCTAGTTTACTTCCGCACTGAGTCTGGCTACCTCATCCCGCAGTCCAGAGAGATGTATGCAGATAGGGCAGCACCTCAGTGTCCAGAAGGTCTGCCTGAATATGGCTGCCCCACAGCCACTGCATTGCACCACTCCCCACATTATACTGCAGTTCCACTACTTGTCTGCTACTGAAGCTCTCCTAGTTCCCTTTTTATTAATTTACTGTACTAAAAATCCTGCCACTGATCCTCAGATAATTTTTTTTTTTTTTTAAAGAAAAAGAAACCAATAAATAAATAAATGAGTCAAAACACTTGTCGTGCTGAGGGTGGGCTTCTTCCCCCTTATGCCCCTCCTACTTCACACCCCTTACTATATCCTGTGTTTGGCTCCTGTCAATCAGATTTAACAGGGCATATAATTAAGAGTTGGGGCATATAATTAAGAGTTGGGGGGGGGGGCGAAAATTTGCAGCAATTAAAGACAGCACAGAATTACACCACCACTATGTTTTTAAATTTTCAGCAGCCCAAAAACAATTATAAGTAAAGACAACAAAGAAAGTATAGTGTCACTAAAAGCCCACAATCTAAGTTTAAAAGAAAAATAGCAATTACCAGTTACTCTAAAGCACTGAATTGAATATGTTTCCTTCCTTCCCCGTCTGGCTTCTTCTGAGAAAATAAAACTCTGCCTGCTACTTTATCTCTGACTAAGCCCCACCTCCAGTTATCACGTAACTGAGGTCAGAGGCCAGACAATTAACACTCTTCACCCAACTACAGGGCAGGACATTGCATACAAGGAGCTACAGCAGGATTTTATCATCCTCCAGCACAACCTGCTGAATTTAAAGCTCTTGTTAAATGCAAAAAAAAAACCTATGATTATCGCTCCATCCCACAATACGGGGATACCTGGGACCCCACAGATTATTGACCTCTTTAATGAACCACTAGAGCTAGTGGATAAATTTAAATAAATGAGAGTCTGGCTGAATAACAAACTCACCTTCGGTGTATATCTAAGCGAGTTAACAAAAAAACTAAGGCAGCATCTCTGTATTTTCTACGCAATAAGATGCCTACTCACCCTGGAAGCTAGAAAGCTGCTGGTTCAAACAACCTTTCTTCCCCTGATCGACTATGCCAACTTCCTATACAGCCGTTGCCCCCAGTATGCACTCCAAAAGCTGGGTACACTCCATCATTGCACATTGAGACTTGTTCTTGACTTGCCCTTGCAGACTCATCACTGCTTATTGTACCAAGCATTAGATTGGCCATCCCTCTCCACGAGGAGTCAAATAAACGCCCTCTCGTGGCTATTCTGGGCTTTGTCCAACAAACTACCACCCTATATCTGTGACCTGTTTGAACATTCAAAGGGTGCCTACGGACTAAGGAACTCCTCCTTAAGCTACCACGAACAAGGACATGTCTTGGCTCAACTGCCATTAGCTCCTTTTTACCAGCGCTTTGGAATAACATGCAAAAATGACTTAAAATCTCCCTGCTGCCCAGCCATTTTATATTTAGGGGGCTGCTCTATAGAGGCGTGAACACAGCATGTGATTGCTTCAGGTAAAGCCCTATCTCGCTCAGCTGAGTCCCTTAACCTCTGTAATCCTGGGCCGCTTATTTCCCGTGTCAGCAAACATCTCTTCCCCCCATCAGTTAGCTTCTCAGGGGGCTTCATTCTATTAGGCTGCCCTATTTTACCTCACTACTATGCGTCTAATACCCTTCTTCCCACTGCCCTTCACTATGTCCCTCCTTCCTTTCCTCACTTGTATTCTTTAAGCTACAGCCTGTATACGCTGCACTTTAAATGCCTACATTTGTGCTTGCTTTACATGTCTGATTCATCCAAGTACTGAGTTTGTATATTGTCACTGCCTGTACTGATGTCTACTTTTGTATGAAGTGTTGTCTACTGTAAGCAAAAGTGTCCTCTGTGTCCAGGACCATCTTGAAAATGAGCTTGCTCAGTGATGTAACTGCCTGGTTAAATAAAGTTTGATTGATCGATTAAGGGGTAATGTGAGGAAGGTTTTCTTCACAGAAAGGGTAGTGGATGCATGGAATGGTCTGCCACATGAGGTGGTGGGAGCGAGCACAGTGGAGGGTTTTAACATGCATGGGACAGACATAAGGGAACCTTAAAAGTGGGAAGGAGAGGGAGAGGAGAAAGCCATTGACCAAATAGGGTCAGAGGCCACAAGCAAGGGTAGGGCTTATGGGCAGACTAGATGGACCTAGCAGTCCTTATCTGCCAACAATTTCTGTGTTTCTGTGTTAAGGCTTCCAATCCCCGCTGGCCCCTCTCCACCGAGAATAAACTTGTGTCCACTCCCCTCTCTTTTTTTTTTTGTTTATTGCAGCATACTGATCTGCCCCCCCCCACCATCCTCTACTGTGAAGACTGAGCAAAAGTAATCATTTACTATTTCTGCTTTCTCTTGGTCTTTGTCTGCATTGCCCTCCTGATTCTCATTGTCCCTCCCCTTGTCTTCCTGTTTTCCACCACATACCCGAAGAAGGTCTTGTGCCCTTTTTTGACCTCCTTAGCTATTCTCTCCTCTGCTAGTGCTTTAGCTGCCCTCACCCTCTGTCTTGTGTCCCCCTTTTCATACTCCTGGATCTCCTTGTACTTTCTAAATGCTGTTTTCTTCTTCTTCCTCACAGCCTTCACCCCCTCCTTAGAGAATCATAGTGTCCTCTTCCTCCTCTTTCTCTTGCTTACCTCCTTCAGACAGCATGCCATTGCCTGGGCTATACCCTCCTTAGTTTTTCTCCATTGAGCCTCCACTCCCCCTCTGCCTTCCCTACCTTGAGGATTTTCCCTTTTCTTTAAAATCTGCTCTCCTGAAGTCCAGGATCCTCATTTTAGTGGTTTTTTTTTTCTGTTTTATCTGTATGCCAAACCACGCAGTATGATGATGACTTGTAGCCAGGGAACTACCCACTGTGCCCTCAGCAATGTTGTTTTTGTTTGTAAGCACCAAGTCTAGCACAGCCCTGTCCCTAGTTGGTTCCAAAATCAACTGCCAAAGGAATGTCCCTTGTATGGAGTCGAGGATGGCCCTACCTCTTGATGTAGCTGTGGCGAGGAGTCCCTAAACTATATCCGGCAGATTAGTCCCCCAGTATCAAAACTTCATCTCTTCATTGTCCCCTTGTTCCCCTTTTATCTCAATGGCCCTTCTAATTTCCTTCACCCATAAACCAACTCTCCCCTTTCCTCCTGACCTGTCTTTGTGGAACATGGTGTAGCCTGTGATGGTCACTTCCCTTTGTAAACTAATTCTGTCTGTGGTTTCCCTATTACTAGTCTGTATTGCTAGATTGGCGATAGATATAAAATGTGGGGGATGGGAAAACTGCATAGTCTGTATAAGGAAATCAGTTAATTGAGATGTAGGGCCCAATTCCAGAAGTCGCCTGCGTCGGATGCAACTTGCAGCTGAAGGGGGGGCAGTGTCCAACGAGCTGAGGCAACCACAAAAGTCGCTATTCCAGAAAGTTTCCTGCAAGTGGCACACTTTCTGGAACAGCCGCAACTTGCGGCTGTGTGCCAGGAAGAGGGGCACAGTCAGAAGATGTGGCGCCAGGCCGGGACGCAGCCCCAGACAAGTGGGCAGGGGTTAGCTGAGGTACCCAAGGAGCACTAAGCCCGGAACCCCGGAACAAATGTACAAGGCTGTGGCACAGGGTGACATGGCCCCCCCCCAGTGCACTGTGCCACAACTGCCTGGGCACCCGTGTGCCACCTGGGTAGAATGCCTGCTGTGGCAGGCTATTGCCAACTCCCCCACCCACTGTGGTGGTACTGTAGTGGCCCCCAATGCAGAGGTAACCTTGATCCTCTGTTGCCGCCAGTAAATATCCCAATCCGTGTCCCCCCTGTCCCCTCACCGTGCCCACAACACACTGCCAACACAGTACCTGGTAGCCTAGTGGCTTCCAACCCACCCCACCCTGACAGGCAGTGGACCCACCCCCATCTCGACATGTATCCGCGACTGGCACAGCCCTCCTCACACCACCACGGCCAGCCATGGAATGCATATGATGTGTGCTTTGCACTATGTACTATACAGTGTACAGCACATGCCACGTGCATTCTGCGGCTGGCCATGATGGTGTGTAGGGGGCCACTAGGCCACCAGGTACTGTGTTGACAGTGTGCTGTGGGCACACAGTGGGACAGGGAACACGGACTGGGATATTCACAGGTGGCAATGGAGGATCGAGGCTACCTCTGCATTTGGAGAGGGA
Source organism: Neoceratodus forsteri (assembly GCA_016271365.2). Classification (NCBI taxonomy): domain Eukaryota; kingdom Metazoa; phylum Chordata; order Ceratodontiformes; family Ceratodontidae; genus Neoceratodus; species Neoceratodus forsteri. Next base: position 559,414,172 of record CM028129.1, on the reverse strand, counting down.
TGGGTGGACAAGTACCTTGACTAGGGTTTGTCTATGAGCAGGGCTGTGTTGGACTTGGGGGGCACTATAAGACCAAAGCCAGGACACCACAGGTTTTTTGGAGGGAGCGCTGGCTACATGGTGGTACTGTCTCAGCACAGTGGTGCCCAGGTTCCGTGCTAGTGCACGCTGGCACTGTCCTGAGTCCTGCCACATGCTGGGGTGGGTTGCCACCTCCAAGCCATGCCTTCATTAGGACGTGTCCTGCCCCTGGTGCAACTTGCAGGCCCTGTTCCACCTCATCCCATGGCAGCAACCCACTTAGACCGCCTCCTGGCTGGTCTAAGTGGTGGCCCCTTCTACGTCCATGGTGGGGCTTCCAAAATCCCGAAAAAGGGGATGTGGCAGCCCTGCCATGGTGCAAGACCCCTTGTGACATGGTGCCCTGGGTTGTTGGATGCAACCCTGGCACAAGGGGGCTTAGCTGCAGCTGTCCCTGGATTGGACGCAGGTCACCTTTTGGAATCCTGTCTGATGCAAGTTGTGCCGCAAATCACAACTTATGTCAAACACATTTGCTGCAGCTCCCTTGCGTCAGGCACACCCGACTGAGAATCGGGCCCATGATGTCTCTGTCCCTCTCCATGCCTAATCTAATTTGTAAGTATCTAAAATGATCTCCTCTCCTTAATTCAAATTCTTGTTGTAACTGCTCAAAGCTTTGGAACATCCCATTGCTATTTAATGTGGATACAATAAAATATTTGTAAAACCAGTAAAGGCACATATTTAAAATTATTATAATAAGAATAAGAGAAGAAAGTATTATAAGCCTGTAATGCTTTATTTACACAAGTTAGCAAAGGGGTCAAGAGTCAGACAACTTCTGCCTTTAACTGTGGTGAGCTCAGGGAGCTGAAAAAATGTATTTGCATGATTTGACAACATGTGGTTACTGTTCATTGCAAAAAAACAACGTTAATGCAGACATTAGGGTTGTAGAATGCAAATAACACAAAGAAGGGAAATGAAAAACATTAGGGATGTAGGTCTCCAGAGTATTGGTGAATCAGGGGTGGGGTCTCGACCCTAATGCCCACCCCTTCTCTCCAGCCTGTAGCTTCCTGTCTGAAGCACAAGATACAGCTGCAACCTAGTGCCTCATAGTGATACAGTATGGGCAACATAATCTGTCAGACCTTTCTTCATGCAGGGTCCATAAGACATCACATTTGCCTTGTCTGATCGGGGGGGGTGGGCATTAGAGCTGCCAAACCCAAGTAAGACCCCACCACTGATTCACCAGTACTCTGGAGACCCAAATCCCTAATATTTTCATTTTCCTTTGTGAAGTATTATGCCTTCAACTCTAATGTCTGCATTAATGTAGTTTTTTTTTTTTTGCAATGCATCTCTCTCTTTTTCTGATAGTGGAATTGTATCCTCATTGAGATAAATACAATATTGGAGACAGTCCTGACCTAGTGCATGGGCTCAGCAGGCCCTAGCACATATGTCGATACCTTGTGGGTGAAGTTCCCTGACCCACCACAGGGTGTGGCATCAGCGCCAAAACACTGCTTAGTCTCTACCCTGTCCAGGCCTGGCGCTGCGTGCTGCAGCACCTTCCCCATCATCATTGTCCCATTAAACCGACTCACTGAGTTCACACCTGAACTCAGCTCACTGGCACAATAATTTATTTGCAAAATGTTTCACCAGGAAAGACAACAGGAGCTGAAAAACAGCTCGTTTCCAGAAGTGTCCTGGGGCAAGGGGGAATACGGGTGGGAGAGCAAATAAATTTAATACACTACAGGAACGAAAATTATACATCATATTGTAGAAGATATACAGGACAAAAACACTATATAACAAGCCTATGGGCAGTGAAGCAAAACCATAGGCTGGAAACTTACATAGTAGCACCCGGAGCTGGAGACCAGACAGGGTATAAAACACTGAAGTGCCATTATAGTAGGAGGCATGGGATTAGTAAGTGCTAGTGTAAAACATAAAGAAAAGAGGAAGTGAGGGGGGATGGGAGGATGAATAGCCTGGCTGCAGACCCCTTCAGGATGTTGAGAACCCTGTGAGGAGGAGGGACGAGAAGAGATTAGGAGGGAAGGGAGGAGAGGGAAGACAGGAGACAGGGAGGGGGATAGTCACTAGAATAATGGGGGAAGGTGAAGATTGAGGGGGGGCTGTAGGGGAGAAGATATAAATAAGTGCAAGGAAGAGAAATGTAGAGATTAGCTGAGATGCAGTAGTGAGACAGGTAATGGAGTGGGGTCTAAATTAGGAAGAGAGTGTGGGGGATTGCAGAATTGTGTAGGGCAGGAGAGCGGTAGGAGACAAGCTAGGGAGAAAATGGAGATTCAAGGGGTGGAAGATGGAGATAAACCTAAAGGGAGACAGGGATGGGGGGAGAGAGAGAGAGAGGCGGGAGGTGGGGTAGTAATAGGGGATGGGAAAGGGTATGCAGGGAGGATGGGGGAGGGTAGTGGGGAGAGAGAAGTACTAGGGTTAGGAAGGGGTGTAATGGAGAGGGCAGTGCGTATGGGTACATGAAGGGATTTTGAAGTATGTAGGGTAGAAGACAGGGTCGGGGCGGGTGAGGGTGGTGGTTAGGAGCAGGTGCAGTTAGGGGAGAAGAAGTTATGTAGGGCTAGGGAGATGGGACGAGGCAACGAGTTCCAGATTTTAGGGAAGTGGTAAGAGAAGGAATCCTGTCCTATGTCGGTGCGACGACAAGGAATAGCTTGAGTGCGGGAGTCGGAGGATCTAAGATGGTGGGAGGCAGGGGGTGGAGCATTAAGGGAGGAGGAGAGGTAAGAGAGGAGAGACCCAAACCAGAGTTTAGAAATGAACTTGGCGCAATGAGAGAGTCACCTGCTGTCCAGGGAAGGCAGAGTTAGAGAGTGATATAGGGTGAAGTGATGTGTGCGGGAGGGGGAGTCTAGGGCAAAGCGATAGAAAGCATTGAAGAGGGATCCAGTCTGGCAAGGGAAGACTTGGGAGCAGCACTGTAGACTATGTCACCGTAGTAAAAAATAGGGAGTATAATTTTCTGAACAAGATCGTGTCTCACCGGTAGTGGCAAAGAACTGCGGTTCCTGTAGAGGGCGCTGAGCTTGGAGCACAATTTATTCAGGATGGCGTCAATATGTTCAGAAAAGTTAAGGTGTTGATTGAGCCAGACATCCAACTATTTAAATGAGGTGGAGTCCTCTAATGTTGTCCCGTCAAGGGTGTGATGGGGGGAGGGTGGGCAGCCATGAGAGTCTCTGCCTAGTGCCAAATGTCACGGAGATTGAGAAATAGTTGATGTGAACTTAGCCAGTGTTGGACATTGTTGAAGTCAAGCTGAAGTCTGGTGTTACATCAGAGGATGAGTGGCCAGAGGTGAACAAGACTGTGTCGTCAGTGTACATATGGATAAGGGAGGAGGAGCATGCTGATGGGAGGTCGTTTAGGAAAATTGAGAAGAGAAGTGGGCCAAGTACAGAGCCCTGAGGCACACCAATAGCGATTTGCAATGGTAGGGATATAGAGTCAGCTATTTTAACAGATTCTGTTCTACCGATCAGGTAGGCTCTGAACCAGTCACAGGCAGGCTGTGATAGGCCAGCTGACGAGAGGTATCGAGAAGGAGGGAGTGGGAGACAGTGTCGAAAGCCCTAGCCAGGGCGATAGATTGCAGACGTGATGTGTCCTTTATCCATGGCAGAATGGATAGAGTTAGTGAGTCTGAGAAGGGAGGTAGTTGTGGAGTGATTCTTCTGGAAACCAGATTGGAAGGGAGTGAAGAAGGAGTAGTCATCGAGAAAGGAAGAGAGTTTGGAGAGAACAAGGTGTTCCTGTAGTTTTGCCAGGGTGGGTTGGAGCGAGATGGGGTGGTAGTTACCTGGAGAAGAGAGCTCACCATCCTTAGGAAGGGGAAGGAGTTTTTTTTTTTTTTTTTTTTAGCCTTTTTATTTAATTTACAAATGCAACAATTTTACAGGCAGCAATACATCACTTATTAATACCAGTTGATAACATCACAATACATTACATGTATACTTGTAGCAGTCATATTAGGGAAAAATAAATTAACATCTTATTATTTCAGTATCCAGGGAATCATAATTACTCATTTTTAAGTTCAGTCTGTGATCCGATCAAATCAGGCATAGCACGGTGAGCCCTCCCTATCCCTCCTGGATTTTATTCCCATTAAAATTCAAGGAGCATCACAGATTATATCCTGAGTATCTTTTCAGTGCAAAAGAATAGCAAAATTACATGTTCAGTACATAGCTTAAGGTACAAAATCATCATAATGATTTAGTTGGTATGATATCCACTTTTGCCATTGTTCATCAAATTTTTCAACTTTGCCCATCATCTTGGCAGAGAATCGCTCAAGGGCATATATCTCCCTGGACAAAACAATCCAGGCTTTTTTAGTGAGTATTTTATTTGTAAACCACAGTCTAGTGATAATTTTGTGGGCTGCTGTTATAAATTTTAAAATTTGTTTCAGCAAGCTTTTGTCAATTCACAGACCTTTTGGTTTAATAAAAATCAGTATAAATGTGGGAGTGAACAAATCAGTGGTGTCATAAATTGCACTCAGCTCCTTGAGGATCTTCCTCCAAAACTTGGATAGCTTAGGACATGACCAAAGGACATGGCTCTGATTTGCTCTATCATCCCCACATTCTCTTCAACACTGTCCCTCCCCTAATTCTCCCATACTAGCCAGCAAGGCTGGTGTGCAGAAGAAATGAGAATGGAGTTTCCGAATGTATTCACACCAGTATGGTGAGAAAAAGATTTTTATAGTTGGTAAAGCAGAGTCCATCCAGTCCTGCTCACTGATTGATACTTGCAGTTCTTGTTCCTATCTAAACCTGATTGAGTTGGTCGAGTCTCCCTGTCTTTCATTTAATGCCTTATATATCTTACTAACCAGGTGATCCGAGGTCGTTCCTCTGATATGAGCTTGTAACAGTTGTATTATTTGGGTAGGGTTTTCACTTAGGGCCACGAGTGACCGTTTGTATGGCTGAAGGTATGACTTAAGATGTAAATAAAAAATAAAATATTTATGGGGCAAGTGATGTTCCTTCTGAAGGGAGACAAAGGGAAGGAGACCTGTTCTGCCCTCTAAGTAGAAAATGAATAAAATACCATATCTCTGCCATTGAACTACATGGGGCCTGAGGGACCTGCTGTCAGATTTGCACTATACTTCAGTGTTCCCAAAAACAATTTTTCAGGGAATGTAAAATAATTATTACTGACTTTAAGCCATATTTTTAAGGTTTCCCTGGTGAACTTCGGATAATTCATTATCCCTTGGCACTTGTTGGGCGTCCCAAAAAGGAGTGTTGTATAGGTCTCCCCAGGTTACAATTAATTGTTTCCAGTGTGGATCATACTGTTTATTTAGCCAGTGTAGGACTACCCTTAGCTGTGCTGCCATCGCATACTTTTTGAGGTCAGGGAGGTTAAGGCCACCTTTCTCTCTCTGGCCAGTTGCAGAACAGAATATCTAATTCTGGGATGCTTTCCACTCCAAATAAAGCAGGATATCATTCTGTCACATGCCTGGAAATATGTTTTAGCCGGGATGAAGGGCAGTGTCTGAAGAAAGAACAATATGCGGGGAAATACATTCTGCTTAATTGTTTTATCCTACTCAAAAAGCTTAGGGGGAGACGTGACCAACGAAATAGATCTGTCAATTTTAGGGTTAATGGTTCAAGATTTGAGAGCTCTGCATGAATGGGGTTTCTTGTGAGCTTCATTCCCAAGTATCTCATCTCTTGTCTGTGCCACTTAAAGGGGAAGTCTTTTTTTTGAAGTGGGAGGGAGGGAGGTAATTGTACGTCAATACCTCTGTTTTTGATTTGTTAATTTTATATCCTGCTAGCTGGGAAGGACAGTTGCATGTTTCCAGGCAGCAGGAATGGTAGCCATGTGGAAGGAAAGGTTGAGTATGTCAGCTAGCGGTTGGGAGATGGCATGAGCAGATAGGTAAAGCAGCTTTGGGTCAAGGCCATCAGGGGAGCCACTTTTAGTTTGGTTTATAGAGAGGAGAGCCTTTAAGGTGTCATTTGGAGAGATTGGGGAAAAGTTAAAGCTCTCAGATAGTTGGTGGTGTGTGGGAGAGGTGGTAGGGAGTGAGGAAGGGGAAGGGGTAGAAAGCTAGTTAGGCAGGAGGTGCAGGAGGCATAGGAATTGAACTCGGCAGCTACCAAGGGATGGTTGGCTGTGAGTTGGTTGTTGATATTGAGCTGTGGGATTGGTTTACCTTGGGGGAAGCATAGTGTGTGGATTACTTTCTAAAACTTCGACAAGGCAGCGTGTTTCTCGGTGGTGCAACAAACATCCATGCAAACAATGTTGCTTAATAAATTCCTTGTTTTTTAATGTTTTGACCCCACCTCATGAACTTGGTAGATAAAAATGTTCAAATCCGTGTCAAAAGGCTATTCCACGCCACAGAGGTGAAAGCATTTCGGCCAGGATGTGAAAAATGACAGCTGTAATGTTCATGAGGTGGTGTGAAATAATGTTGAAAATTTGGAGTCAACATATTGAAAATTACCGAAGTTATATGGGTGTGTGGAAAAATTTCAACAAACGCTCATAACTTGGCCATTTTTAGGAATGTTTTCACCAAGTTTTCGACGTAATGTTTTGGGATGCCACCTCATGAACACTGGTGGTGAAATTTCATTATTCAGTCTCTAAAGGTGATTTTGTGCTGTGACCACAAAATAACCTTCCAGACCCAGTTAATGAAATTACACTGACAGTGTTCATGAGGTGGGGTCCCAAAAAGGTTATGTTGAAAATTTGGTGAAAAAATTCCTAAAAATGGCAAAGTTATGAACATAAGTTAAAATGTCATTGAAATACATTTTATTTAACATACGACAGTTGGGGGTGCCACTAGACATTAGGGAAATGACTAAACAGTGGGGACAGCAATCTGAGGGTGGGGGTGCCACTATACACCAGGTGAAAAGCTGAAACAATGGGGACAGCAGTCGGAGAGTGGGGGGTGCCACTAGACACCAGGGAAACAAGGAAACAAAGGGGACAGCAATCGGAGGGTGGGGGGATGCCACTATACATCAAGGAAATGACAAAACAATGGGGATAGCAATCTGAGGGTGTATGGTGCCACTAGACACCAGGGAAACAAGGAAACAAAGGGGATGACAGTTGGAGGATGGGGGGGGGGTGCCACCATACACCAAAGAAATGACAAAACAATGGGGATAGCAATCTGAGGGTGTAGGGTGCCACTAGACATCAGGGAAACAAGGAAACAAAGGGGATGACAGTTGGAGGATAGGGGGGTGCCACTATACACCAAAGAAATGACAAAACAATGGGGATAGCAATCTGAGGGTGTAGGGTACCACTAGACACCAGGGAAACAAGGAAACAGAGGGGACAACAATTGGAGGGTGGGGGTGCCACTAGACACCAGGAAAATGAAACTGAACAATGGGGACAGCAATTGGAAGCTGGAGCGTGCCACTAGACACTAGGGAAATAAAAAGAAACAATGGGGACAGCAATCGGGGGGCACTAGACACCAGGAAAACAAAACAAATATGTGTTGTATCATATAATGTGGTGTCTGAAGTTCTGCATATACGAATGCCACAGTACATGATATGACGTATATAAGGAAACCCATAACCAAACATAAGAGCAGGATAATCGGGTGGGGGAGGGACCACTAGCCACCAGGGAAAAGGCTCTTGCGTCTCAGGGTTGCTTTTTCACATATGTGTGTTGTACCACATACTGTGTCGTTCTGCTGTATGAGGCACCACAGTATATGATGTGACACACAATGGGTGTTTACTCACCTGGTAAAGGTGATTGTGTTGGTTGGCATCCATGGCACTCCAGACATTACCTCATGGGTTACAGCCCACCTGATAGGCTAGTGATGCACATGACCCAGATCAGATTTCCAGTATATCCAGGTCCCAGGAACCCCTGCTCTCCAGTTTGAATTTTCCATAGCTGAAAGGAAGGATGTTAGTACCAGAAACAATACACACATTAGAGACTAGAAGAATGAGGTCTGCTACGACATGGTGACAATAACAATGGCCAGAGGCCTGAGTTTATTCCCTATTATGTACACACTACCTCGAACCGTGGTTCGACTGATTGTTAGCAGAGGAATAGAACTCTGACGGGCTGGTGTAAGGACCTCCTGATCTTACTGGTTGGACGCTCCGATCATTCCCGAGGGCGGGCCTTGGAGTGCCATGGATGCCAACCAACACAATCACCTTTACCAGGTGAGTAAACACCCATTGTGATTGGTTGGCATCCCATGGCACTCCAGACATTACCTCATGGGAGATAAGAAGCAGTTTAGACCTCCGGGTGGGATTCGGAAGGATCGCGGGGTCCGGGAGATGGGGCCGCTGCCAGGACATGGGCTGCGAAGGCTGGTCTGAAGTCCTGGAGTTGTTCCAGTCTGTAGTGCCTGGTGAAGGTATGTAGGGAGCTCCAGGTAGCCGCCCTGCAGATGTCCTCGGATGACACTGATGCTCTCTCCGCCCAGGAGGTGGATACCGCTCTGGTGGAGTGAGCTCTGATTCCCTGGGGTGGTGTCAATCGATTCGCCGTGTAAGCGTGGCGGACGACCCTTCTAATCCACCCTGCGATGGTTGTTTTGGACGCTGTGAGCCCCCGTCTTTGGCCTTTCGCGATGATGAAGAGTCTCTCCGTCTTACGGATGGCCTGAGTTCTGGTCAGGTATATAGAAAGGGCCGAACCCACGTCTAGTGGGTCAGGAGCACTGCATTCGGCCGGAGGGGCTGCGCGAGTCAGGGTGGGAAGATCTATGGGTTGTTCTCTGTGGAACCTCGTCGGAACCTTTGGCTGGAAAGCCGATACCGTCCGGAGCCTTACCCCTTCGGGGGTGAAGATGGTGTAGGGTGGAGCGCAAGACAGGGCGCCGAGCTCCCCTATCCGTCTGGCCGAACAGATGGCCACCAGGAAGGCAGTCTTCAGTCCTGCCCAGAACAGATCTGAGTCTGCGAGTGGTTCGTACGGTGCCGTTCTTAGGGAGTCCAAGACTAGTGGTAGGTCCCATGTGGTGCAGCGTTAGGTCTGGTCCTCGGCCGCATGGTCTACCGCCCGCCAAAAGCGGATGGCATCTGGATGGGCCCGGCGGTGCCCTTCGACTAGGCTCTGGCAGCTCCGATGGCCGCTAGTTGCACCCTTAGAGAGGAAGGTGTCAGTCCCTTATCCACCCCTGCTGTAGGAACAGCAAGATAGTGGGGAGGTTGGCCTGTTCAGGTACTGAGCCTCGCTGATCACCACTGTGTGAAGATGGCCCATTGTCTCTCGTAGGGTGGAAGTAGTGGAGGCTGATCGAGATCGGGGGCGTGCCTATGACCGACTCGTGATACCGGTAGCCGTTAGTCATTCCTCTCAGGAGCCAGGCCATGAGCTTTAGGGTCGAGGGACGGTGCAATCGGGCCCGCGCCAGCATGTCCGGACGGGATGGGATCCGGAGGCTGGCTCGGGACATTTCTGTGATTGCCGCGAACCAAGCTCTGCGGGGCCAGTACGGGGCCACCAAGATGATGGAGGTCCTGGATGTTCGGATTTTTTCCAGAACCTGTGGGATGAGAGGGATCGGGGGGAACACATACGCGTAGTCCCGAGACCATACCTGGGAGAGGGCGTCCGTGCCTTGGGAGAGTGCGTCTCTGAACCGGGAGAAATAGTGGTCCACCTGGGCGTTGTCTCTTGATGCCATTAGGTCCATTGACACTGGACCCCATGCCTCCTGGATCACCTGGAACAGATCCGGGTGCAGGCACCATTCTCCGGGGTGGATCTGCTGTCGGCTGAGCCAATCCGCCCTTACGTTCAGTTTTCCCGCTAGGTGTACTGCCCCCAGGCGTGATAGGTGCATTTGTGCCCAGTTCGTCACCTTTGCGGTCTCTCGTGACATGGTCCTGCTTCTGGTACCCCCCTGCTTTGCGATATAAGCCACTGTCACACGGTTGTCGGACTTGATCAGGACCGACTTTCCTTGGATGGTGTGTCGGAATGCCCTCAGGGCGTGGAACACCACTCTCATTTCCAGGACATTGATTGAAAGCTGTGACTCCACCGGGGACCAGGGGCCCTGTGCTGATTCGTCCCCCAGACAGGCTCCCCAGCCGGATAGACTCGCGTCCGTCTCGATGGGGATCGGGTGCGGTGCCTCAAGGGAAACCCCCCTTGTCAGATTCCCCGGGGTGACCCACCAGTCCAGAGATGATCTTACTTCTGCGGGTAACCGGACCGCGCAGCGCAGGTTGCACTCGTTGGGTGCTCAGCGCGCCAGAATGTAGTTCTGGAGTGGACGCATGTGCCACCTGGCCCAGGGGATGAGGTCGATGCAGGAGGACATGCATCCCAGGAGTCTCGCCACCTTCTCCACTGTGGTGTGTGTGGGTGTGACCTTAACTGTGCGGCCAGGCTGTGGAGGCTGTGGATCTGTGCTGGTGCCGGCTTCGCCCAACCCTCTGCTGAGTTGATGATAGCTCCGAGGTGTTCGATCTGTTGGGTCGGGCGGAGATGGCTCTTCTCTCTGTTCACCACGCAGCCGTGGTCCTCGAGTGCTCGCAACGCGAGCTCTGTGTGAGCACACGCCTGACCCTCGGATCGAGCGCGTATGAGCCAGTCGTCTAGATACGGCACTATGTCTAGCCCCTGCTCCCTGAGTCTGGCTACCAGGTGATGGATACCTCGGTGAAGACTCTGGGGGCTGATGACAGGCCGAACAGGAGCGCCCGGTATTGAAAGTGGTGTCCCAGGATGTGAAAACGGAGGAATCTTCTGTGACTCTTGACGATGGGGATGTGTAAAAAGGCGTCCTTGAGATCGATGGATGTCAGGAAGTCGCCTACCCTGATGCCCTGGAGGGTGGATCGAACAGTCTCCATTTTGAACCGGCGTGTGATCATGTAACGGTTCAGGCGCTTGAGGTCCAGGATGGGCCTTAGCTCCCCCGACTTCTTGGGAACCAGGAAGAAGATGGAGTACATGCCCTCCCCCTGCTCCTGGATCGGAATGGGTTGAATGGCCCTGTTCTGGATGAGATCTGCCAGAATACCCTGTATTTGGTGAGGTGAGGCTCTTCGTCTGGAGACTGGGGACGAGATGAAGCGAGGGGGGACCGAAGGATGGTACAACTCTATGGTGTACCCCTTCGAGACCACGTCCCGGACCCACCTGTCCGACGTGGTGGACGCCCAGCGGTGAGCGAATAGGGTTAGCCGTTGTCCGACAGGGGGCTACGAGTTTTGGTGGGGGGGGCTCGGTGAGTCGGAGTCACTGTTTTCCTCTGAATCCTCTTCCTCGACCTCCGGACTTTTGTCCCCGGGGTCAGAAAGGGGAAGACTTGTAGCTGCTGAAGGCGTGCGTGCGTGGGTAGGATGGTGATTCTCTACCCCGAAAGGAGTGGTTCTGGGGGTAGGAGTCCCTACGAGTTTGGGTCTTGGGCCCAGGACAAAACCTCCGTCTAGCGGAAGGTAGGTGTGAGGGTCTTGACCGGTTTCTTAGGAGGTCCCTACCCTCTTCTTTCTGTTTTAAGTAATTCTGGAGACCCTCCCCGAAAACATGAGTCCCCTTAAGGGGTAAGTTCTGCAAAAGAGTCTTGGATTCTGAATCGGCATCCCAGAGCTTGAGCCATAGAGCTCTGCGGGCCCGATTTGTGATTGCGGCCGCTCTGGCCTGGAGGCGAGGAGTCCACTGCCATGTCTGCCAGGTATTTGGCCGCATCGAGGGTGCAGTCTAAAAGTTCAGCCTCCCTGGACTTTGGACTCTCCTGTTCCTGAAGTTCCTCCAGCCAGCGATTCAGCGAGAGGTATAGATGGCTGCCATCGCCTTGGCCATGGTGCCCTCAATTTCGAAGGTCCTCTTTAACATGTCCTCGATTCTTTTGTCTGTGGGGTCCTTGAGGGCTATGGTGCCACATGGTAGCACCGTCTTCTTACTCAAGGCCGCCACCTGTGGATCGATAGAGGGCGCCTTGCACCAGGCGTCTGATTTGTCGCCTTGGACCGGATACATTTTGTGTAAGTTCCTTCGGTTTGGCATTCTGCCCGGGTCTGTGGATTGCCATTCCATGTGGATCAGTTCCTCAATGGCCGGGCAGACTGGGAAGGTCTCCGGTGTGGTGGTCCTTAGCTGGATCATTGGATCCAGCTTCGATTCCGTCTTCTCCCCTTCTTGTTCATCTGTGGATAGGCCCATGGTGGCCTTGATGACCTTCATAAGGCCGGGAATTGTGTCGAACGCACACAGTTTTGATGTCAGCGAGGGAGCTTCCTGCTGGTCGGTGTCCTCCATGTCGGACTCCACGCCATGCTCCTCCTCCTCATCCTCGAATTCCTCCTCTTTGTCCCTATCTTCCGGATTGCCGTCAATGGGAATGCTGGGAAGAGGGTCCTCTGGGGCTGGTGGGTCCTCTGGAAGGTCTCTCTGGTGGATGAGCTCTGTGCTGGGCGGCCGAGGTCTGTTTTGGGTAAGCGCCTCCAGTTTCTCCATGACCTTCAGCATGAAGTTCTGCTGACTCTCCATCATGGCGACCGCCGCTTGTTGGTTCTGTATCAATAGGGAGCCCGGATCCAGCCAGGTTGAAGAGCTGGGGCCTGGGAGGGAAGGTGTTGTGGTTCTATCCATCGAAGACAGGTCATCGTCCAAGAGGCAGGCCGCGCAGAGAGGGCCTGGGGTTTGAGGGAGGAGGGAGGCATTGCACGCGGTACATTTCTTCGCTTTGACCATCTGAAAGATAAAGAGAAGGTCTGAGCGAGGAAGGAGACTTCGGAAAGTTGTCCCCTAGGCCCCCGTGAAACAGGAGGAGACTCCCTTTTCTGGCATCCTTACCTGACTATCCCCTCTCAGATGGTTGTTAGCCCGTGTAGACCTGGGTCCGCTGTGGGGGGGGACCGCGGCCACCGAGGGAGGGGATAGTTCCGCTAGAGCCTGCCAGGGTCGCTATGTGAGGTACCCTAGCATGGACTCTGCGGTGTCCTCCTGGGGTCGCTATGAGAGGGACCCGAGTGGACTGGGGATTTTTTTTTTTTCTCTTCTCCTTCTTCTTCCAGTACCCCTAATGCCTACAGAAGTGGGCGCCAGGAACAGGCGAGCTCCTGTGGTGAGGGCCCCTGTCCTGAGCCCGCCTGTACCAGCGTCGCACTGGTCAGTCTCCGTGGAGACTATCAAAATTGCCATGCTGACCCAAAAGCTGACATAACGAGGTATTGGGTCAAGTTTTCAATTAACAATAAGCACACCTCAGATAAACTTCATTGGCTACAATACTGACACTGTGCAGAGATGGGGAGCTCCCTTATGGGGCAGGGCGTCGCCCTGTGATGTGGTCCCAGGCGGCGTGGTTGGCCTCCGAGAGGGCATGGAAAAAGGTGGGAAGGTCAACGCTGCGGCTCCTCTGAGCAGCTCCGGGGAAGGGAAGCTGTCCCCTAAGCCCCCGTGGCAAGGCGTAAGGTCGCTAGGCCTCCGAGGTCCCGGGAGGCCGAGTCTGGCGGGCCGTAGGCCGAAAGGAGGAGGAGGAGGGTGTGGTGCACGTCCGTGTGCTCCTCCTAGTCGAGGAGCGGACGCGCCCGCAGAGAGGAGGCCCGACGGGGCTCGGAGGTGGAACTGCGCCTCCGATTGGGCGCGCGAGGGGATTCCAGGTCCTCCGGCTGCCCTCGAAGACCGAGCAGCAACAGAGGCACGACCCGGTCGGGATGGCCGGGGGGTCGCGACTGCTTGTGCGCCGGGGAGTCTCGCCACCTCGGGAAGGCCTCAGAGGGAGGGGGGGTGGTGGCTTGGGGTAACCGTGGAGTCGCGGGGAGAAGAGGCGACTCGCGGTATTAGGCCCGGCGTGCCTCGTGGAGGGTTAAACCGTGGAGTCGCGGGGAGAAGAGGCGACTCGCGGCGAAGTTTTACAGGGAGGCTTGGAGTAACCGCGGAGTCGCGGGGGAAGAGGCGACTCGCGGTTTTGGTGGGCCACGCGAGCGTGGGCTTGGGTTAACCGCGGAGTCGCGGGGAGAAGAGGCGACTCGCGGTTTGTAGGCCAGGCGAGAGGGGGGGTTTGAAATCACCGCGGAGTCGCGGGGAGAAGAGGCGACTCGCGGTTTGTAGGCCACAGGCCTAGTGAGGCGTGGGGAGGCTTCAGAAACCGCGGAGTCGCGGGTGAAGAGGCGACTCGCGAGGTTAGGCCAGGCATGCCTGGGGTTGTTTAACCGCAGAGTCGCGGGGGAAAGAGGCGACTCGCGGTGCTGGTAGGCCAGGCGTGGGCCTGGGCTGAATATTGAAGCAGGGACGAGCCACAGCAGTGCTGCAGAGCTGCGGAGTCGCGGGGGGCACGAGGTGACTCGCGGTGGGGATTATAGGGCTCGGGCCTGCAGGATGAGCCCACAGGACCGCGTGAATTCTGCACAGAAGGCACGCTGCCTGAGAGGCCAGTAATAGGCCATGGAAACAACAAAACAGTAATGCAATTTTAGAACCAATTTAAAGCAGAAACATGGAAGGCTCTTGGTGAGAGAAATAAAAAATACAGTTTCTACCTTAGAATTTTAAGGAGCAGACAGGGGTTCTCCGGATGCTTCTTGCCTAATCAGATGCACAAATTACAACTGGAGAGCAGGGGTTCCTGGGACCTGGATATACTGGAAATCTGATCTGGGTCATGTGCATCATTAGCCTATCAGGTGGGCTGTAACCCATGAGGTAATGTCTGGAGTGCCATGGGATGCCAACCAATCACAATGAAATACGACAACAGGGCATCATGTTTTTGCAAAAATTCAGCTATCTTCAGAACGTTTATTTTTTTTTTTTACACTGCGCATGCTCATAGGCAGAACTTTTTCCTTAAATAAGTACTTGCCCCTGAAACATAAAAAACACGAAAGCACGTGTCTTGGGCAAAACTCTCTATCAAACCTGGAAGTTTCAGCTTTCAAATCCTCATATCTTTTTTAGTTATTGGGTGGCAAAAAAGTCTTAACACTTTCAAAAACTGTAATTTTTAAGTTTCTTTGCACCTCTATTAACATTGCCCCTACTGAACCGATCTACATGAAATTTTCAGGAGCAATAGATCCTGGCACAAAGGCTGTGCTTTCCAAATTTCACTTAAATTAGTGGAACAGGGGCAAAGTCATTAAGGTACACAAAGTGGGCTTTAACATGAAAGTGCTTACTCAACCATAATGTACAGATACGACCGCACCTGTATAATAGGAGACAGTATTTTAGTAATTATAGAATGTTCTGGCATCAGCAAATTGAAGTGTTCCTTGCTGCAGCAGGTAATTACACAAGAAAGAAGAACTGAGTGATTAGATATTTACACACAGTAATTAAGGTGGATTATCGCTGACAAATTTAACTGGTCTCATAGATAGTGGTGGTCTCAATCCGCTCCACAAAGTGATTCACAGAGCAAAGACGGATTCACGGAGTGCTCCGCAATGCGGAGCGGAGTACTGCGTTATAATGAAAGGCAGCAAGTACATTGAAAACGGCTACTTCGCTAACTTCACCTCCACTGGTCACTTCTTTCAATTTTTAAGGCGAAGTACATTGGTGGCAGTTCACTTCGTCTTGTTTTTGAGCTCCGAAGGAGGATTTTGCAGGGATTCATGGGAGTTCAGGTCACATGGGCTCTATATTGATCTGCACAGCCTCAGTTCGAGGTAGTATGAGTAGGAAGGAGTAGGAGACGGTGTGCTCTGATAGCTGTCTGTAGGAATCTTTTAAAAGCTGTTCAAAAAGCATTTTTGCTTTTTGGGGGGGGCTCCAACTGTAGTTAATCAATTGTAGGAAACCCTCCTGTGCTCACATCATCAAGCGTTTTTGTTTGTGTGTGGATTTTGAATGTAAATTTACAACACTGAGTGTGTGTGGTGAAAGACAGTGAAGTCTGCTGTGTGGGGGAGGGGCATATCTCTGTGTGTGTGTAGGTAGATTTAAGTTGGTGAACTAGTGATTTCTTTGTGTTTTGGCAATATTTCTGTTATATAACTGTTACTGTACACATGGTAAAATTGTTAGTGATGGTACAGATTTTCTTGCTGCTTGTTGTGTGAATGTGGTGCAGCATTTCATAAGGTCAGGTTGTTTAAATTACGAATTTTACATTACATGGCACTGAGTACACTGAACTTTTGTATTTGTGTACAATGCTGAACGAGGAATGCGATGCAAAATGTTCTGTGTTGTGTGTGCAGTGTTGCGTGCATCAAATATAATACACCTTTTAAAATTTGTGACACAGATCAGTGTAAGTGCAACTAAGCGCAGCAATGTGAACCTGCTATCCACTGCAGCTGCCTGATTTTGTACTGCGATTGTGTTCTCTGTTCTTAGTGTTGCTGCTTGTAGTGCTGTAAAAATCAGCACTGTCTGTATTCAGTACCCCCACCCAACGTTGAAAAGATATTTTTTACCAGACTGGATTGTTTTTTGTGACCCCATCAGCACCACTGGTTACTGAAGTTGTTTTAATTCCGTGACAGTGTCATAACACAGTAGTCCCTTATCTGTTGCTGAAGCTACAGTTGTTTATTTTGCTTCACATCCAGCTAGCGATAGAAGTGACCCTCCAGTCAGAAAGTGAACGTATCAAAATCTGAATTTAGTAATAATATTGTGGTTGATCCCCTAAAATGCCTGCAAAGAGACATGCAAGTAAAGCTGTTTCTGGCCATGGCAATGTTGGCAGTAAGAGGATCTGTGGGCGTGGTGGTAGTAGTACGCGGACGGAGAAGTGCATTGGTGATGTGAAGAAAGGTATTTCTCCTGCAATGTTTTTTACAGCCCAATCAGTAGCTTCACTGATAGTTGGAGGAGGAAATGTTTTCCCAGCCGGTGGTGTTAGTGTTACTGGTGTTAGTGGTGGTGGAGGTAGTGTTAGCATCATTGCATCATGTTCTAATTCCAACCAGTGTACCGTATCCAAACATATTGAGTGTGAAGCAATGCAAGTGAGTGACAGCGTAGATGGTGTCATACTTATCAGTAACATCCCATTAACTGAACCTGATTCTGATCATCATGTCAACGATAGCATACAATGTGATATTCCATCCACCGTGGCACTTAACGTCACTCATTTTCCATGCAAAAGTGATTCACAGTGTGGTGAAAAAATGTTACATGATGGTGGTGTAGATGCTGATGATGAATGTGATGATGATGATGTTGCTGTTGTTGCAACATGCAGTCCACATGTTAGCATCCAAGCAGAAGATGTGGATGCGTGTGACAGTGACGTTGATGAATATGATGATGATTTAATTGACCCCAGTTGGGAACCGGAGAAAAAGAAATTAAAAGTGGCTGTGTCTGAAATTTCTGAATCTGTTTGCAGGAATCCCCTGTAAAAACTTGTGATGTACCAGTTTTAGTGGATGATGATGGACCACCCAGTACTCAATATGATAGGTAGTCGTGGTGGTCAGTTGCAGTCCAGGTGTGCAGTGCCAGAAACATCACATGCCCCCCCACTTCAGTGCTTAAAATAACAGACTTAAATAAGCCACATCATCATGGACATGTTAAAAGCAGAGCATCACAGTCCCTTGTTTGGGATTTTTTTGTTCAAGATGCAAATGATGATTCAGTTTGCACTCTGCCAGGTTTGCCATGTGCGTGTGAGTCGAGTTAAAAAGGGGATCCATCTTGGGACAGGAGGACAGCATACACATCTTAAGAATAGGCACTTGGCTCTGTGGACCCAGCACAAGCTGGCAGCTAATACCAGACTTGGGCGTTCACCCGTATAACCGGTGGCAACCATAGCCAGCATGTTATCCCCTTCCATGACTGTTAAGCCCATAGGAGATTAAACGTGTGCAGTAGTGTGGCAATAAGAGTAGAGGATTACTACAGGCATGATGATGATGAGGTGGAGGACCATAATGACTTTGAAATTAGGTCCAGTGCTGGTGAGAGTAGCAGTTTTTTTGGTGGTGAATGCAGTATGTCTAGTGCAAGTGGTACATCAACCCCGGTTGACAAATCCGGAAAAATAACATCATTTCTGGGTTTGTCATCATCACCTGTGCAGCCATCTTCATCAAATGTCCACACTCCACCCCCTGCCAATGCCATTCATCACAGAGCACAACCATTTGTGACCAACACACACCCTGTAAAACATTTAAGTCAGCCAACATTACAGTGTGTTTTTGTGCATAAGCTGAAGTACCCCCCATATCATACAGTGTCACGTGAACTTAATGCTGCTGTAGAGGAAATGCTGGCAATTGATCTTTTGCCCTTCTCCTTTGTGGAGAATTCTGAGTTCCGGCGGTTTGCTGCCCGTGCCTGTCCAAAATGGAAAGTCCCATCCAGGACATACTTTTCTACCCATGCTGTTCCTGAGTTGTTTCGCACTGTCTCAGACTCAGTAAGACATGCCCTTCAACATTCCTCCTCTCCATTCATCCATGTAAGTATGGATATGTGGACAAGTGGCAAATCAGCGGGGAGTTCATATCTGTATATAACTGCACACTGGGCGCAGGTGCCAGGGGTTGTTTGTGATGCTGGTAGTGTGAATAATCAGTGCGGGAAGGTGGATTGTCACAGTAGCAATCTTCCTGGAATTCGCCAGCATGCAACAATTGCTATGCGCAGTGTGACCTATTCACACACTGGTGAGAACATGTTGGACATGGTACTGACTGAAATTGACAGCTGGCTAATCCCTCTGTCCCTGAGAGCTGGGTTCATAGCAAGTGACAGTGGGTCAAATGTGGTGAAATGCATCACGAATGGTGTTTTTTATCGTGTTCCATGCATGGCCCACTGTTTAAATCTTGTGGTTCAGGAGTTTCTGCAGCACCCTGACATAAAGGAAATGCTGACCATTGCACAACATATCTGCTCTCACTTTTCAAGATCTGGAAAGGCCTGTGACCAACTGCGGCATTTGCAGATACAAAACAGCCTGCCTCAGCACCGCTTGAAGCTGGAAGTAGTCACCCGATGGAACTCCACGTTATACATGGCAGAGAGGTTGTATGAAAAATACAAAGCCATCACAGAATATCTTGTTATGCACACTAGCCGTGACAGTTCTGGGGCCTCCATGTCTATGATGAATGAACAGTGGCGCCTTGTGGACTCTGTAATAACAATTTTGCGGCCTTTTGAACGTGCCACACAGGCAGTGAGTGGCGAGTCTGCCTCCATTAGCCAATCAATTCCACTGCTGCAGGTGCTGAGGCAGACATTGGTGAATATACAGCATAACCTTGATGGTGCCGGAGACGGTGGTAGCAGTATGTTGCTGCAACACATGCTGACAGTATTCAACCAGAATCGTCACATTGTGAGCATTCAGAGTAGTGACAGCTTTGCCATGGCAACAATGCTGGACCCACGATACAAACATGGAATTGCATCAGTACTGGAGGGTGGGCCTGAACAGATAAAAAAAAAATATCAGTGGTTAACTGGTTCGCTTGGTTCATGTGGCACAGAAGTCATGTGCCAAGGTTTGCAAACCTCAGTAGCATAATCCAGCTGAAGGTGTAGTTGGAGAACCAGCAAGCATATCATGCAAGGGTAAGGGGACTGTAGTTCCTGGAGGTCTGTCATCCAAAGTGGTTGCCGTCAACCCGCTTTGGGAGGCTTTGTCCCAAGTGGGTATTTGTAACATCAGTGATTCCGGGGAATAGGCTGATGCATCAACAATCGGACTTAGTGTGGCACAGAGAATGGTTGAGTCATATTTGTCTGAAAACACGCATCTGACAATAAGTGAAGATCCTGTTTTTGTGCTGGAGTGGAAAGGTCAGTGAATGGCCAGAGCTGACTGCAGTGGCACTGAAGTACCTCACATGCCCACCCTCCAGTGTAAGTGTCGAGAGGGTATTCAGCTCAGCAGATGCAATAGTCCGGGATCGTTGGACAAACATGTCTCCTGCAAATGTTAGTTTGCTGACATTCATTAAAATGAATGAGAGGCACATACCAGCACAGACTGCAACCTCGGTATTCATACCCCGGCCTAGTAATGGTGGTCTTGCTGATGTGGAAATGGAGCATCCTGGTGGCACTGGCAGTGGCTACCTGAAATGGCCCACCACTGATGTAGATGATGACACAATGGAGAAAGAATTTCCCAGTGGTCAAGCTTCAAACATCGATGACTGTGAGGGCAGTTTTCTTTATGAGGATGATGATGTGGTTAATGTTGGCAGGTTTTAACTGCAGTATTTAAAGGTGGTGTGCCCCACCCCACCCAGACAACCACCACCGGGACTGATGTTATCAAGTCTGCTGCCACCATGAGTCTGTCTGCCCACCCCGGACCACCACCACCAGGACTGATCCAAAAAAGTTTGTCAACATGATCAGGCACACCCCTCCCTGACCCGAGCTTGGGCACACATGCAACACGCAGAAGTCATTTCATTAGATGACCATGACCATCATTAAGAACCGGACTCCAGAAGGATGCTGATGAAATCTGTGAAGAAATAAAAAAAAAATAACATACCATTACAGACAAAACTGAAAATATGAACCCCCAAAAAAGAAATACTTATCTTCATGTGCTTGAGAATTATCCAGTTCCATTTAAGTGCAAAAAATTCTCATTGAGCACTGGACGGTGCACAGCAACAGTTCGGAGAAGGAGTCACCTGAGTGTGATGCAGAACAATAGCATGAATACATGTCCATGTCAAGTTCAACCCCCCTCATCATCACCTACAAAATACACAACCATATATCTATCTATCTATATATGTATGTATCTACTCACCAAGGCTACTATTACTGTACATCCAAAGGGCACCTTTCAATACAGTTGAGATGATCACTTTTCACTTCTCTGCACACAAGGAGGATGCATTCTGGGAGACAGAAAAAAATCTGGGGACTCTGTCCCACTGTTGTGCGCATGACTGAGTGCGCAATAAATTCTGGGGGACTTTGTACGTACTGAAACACTCTCATTTCACTGTGTTACCACTTGTCAATTTTCTGGACACATGGAGGATGCATTCTGTGCCTGCAGAAAAAATCTGGGGACTCTGTGCCACTGTTGTGCGCCATAAATTCTGGGGGACTTTGTATGTGCTGAAACAGTCTCATTTCACTGTGTTACCACTTGTCAATTTTCTGGACACAAGACAGATGCCTTTTGCGGATGCAGAAAAATGAGGCACCAAACCAGCGCACATACACAAAACACACAGACACTTAACAGAAGGAAGGGGCCTCAGAATACAAAGTGTAACGCATACTGAAGACAACAATAAAAGGGCATAATTACATACAAAAGTCAGGGATGATGGAGGAATACATTTTATGGCACAGCAAGGAAGGTGGGGGGGGGGGGACATGGCGTGAGGAAACAAAACTAATGTGGGATCCTATGGTGATCCAGCAGCAGTTCCAGCATGGACATAATTTGAAGCTGATGTCCCTCTATGTCGTCCAGTCGCTGCTCCACAGCACTCATCCTCTCGCTGTTCTCCTCAACAGCACTCCAGAGAACTGCCAAGTCAGACAGTGTTACACGCACTTCTCTGGCGTCCACTTCTTCGACAGGCTGACCTGCTGCTGGTGGTAGTGCTGGTGATGGTGGTGGTGCTGGTGGAGCAACAGGTGCTGCTGTGGCCCTCCTCCTCTTCTTAGGGATGCCGCGCCCACTATGCACAGCGGCACCCTCTGCCACGGAATGGCCAGCAGGTGCAGACATGGTCCGTTCTGTGGCAGCCTGCCACTCCAACTGGTGATGATTAAGCATATGGGTGCACTGGCCCCCAGTCCCCAAGTGACTCCCGGGGCCACGGCACACCTCCACCCATATGGCGCGACACTTAACCACCATGTCTCCCACGACAGCTCAAAAACTGCCAAACAATGGAGGTGCGGGGAGGACCAGGCACAGGCAGGGGAGGGCCAGATGAACTGGCAGTAGGCTGCTCACACTGCTCAACAATTCTGATGGTGGGGATCCACACCTGGGCCTGGAGGAACAGGCACATCCTGCTCCAAAGGACCTTGTGCTGGACTTCATGGTGGTGGTGGTTGAACTGCCTCAGAGTCAGGAGGTGGTGCTGGTCCTGCTTCCGGGGGTTGGACACTCAGAAGTTTAGAGCGGTCCAACACAAATGGGCGCCCATGCCCCCACGCATGCGCACGGTATGACAACGCGTACTACCACACTCTCTCAGAGCTGCCCCCGCCCCAGACATTCCCTCACCCTGCTCCATCTAATGACACAAGCACAACACACAGTCACACACGCACAAACAACTAAGTAGGTAAGAAAAATAACATTTACAGAAAGAACAAATTAAGTAAAAAACAGTACAGAAAAGACAAAAAAATATAGCTTTTAAAAAGTATTATATTTTAACTCTCTCTGCAATCAAAAAACACACTCCTATCTCTAGTACACACACACATTCCTCTCTCTCAGTCTGCACAGGAGAAGGTGAAACTGTCTGTGTGACTCACTTCCTTCCTGCCTGGCTAGAGAGCATGTGACTTACAGTACTGTGAGCCATGTGATCTGTGGGGGGGCTGCCAAGTCTGAAACACCAAGTGGATCACTTAGAATCATAATGAGGAACGCGAAGTCCATTAAAAACAATGACTTCGCCTTACTTTGCGTTCTCATTATGCCAACGCAAAGTGGTAATGACAAGGCAAAGTGCCCACTTTGCGTGTACTTCGCCAGCGAATTTTAAATTCGCTGCATCTCTACTCATAGATGTAAACAGAAAACTTATAGCATTACTACAGAACAGAAAATTGTGTTCTGATTCATGGTATGTTAAGTTTTCTTTTGTTCTGCCTTAAAGGTTTCAAATTTATCTGTGGTGCTAAATACATGATTTTTGCATTTAAATGTATATTAGAATTTGTTTTTTATTTTTATTTCAGTATGCTAAATAAAATGAAACTTATACTATAAAATTTACCAGAGTTCCTGATATAGTAAGGACTAGGTGGGTCAGAAGAGCAGTAGCAAAATTATTTTGTACATTTTGAATACAGTAGTGACTCACTAAGGCCAGCATGTGGACTTAAGGTAGCACAGTAGTGGTGTTCAGCATATATAGAGATTTAAGGTGTCCTAAAATAAATACATACATTCATTGCTATAGTAGCAGCCAACGGAGAGTACAAACTCACACCTGCTGTTGCAGAAATAATAAGCTAAATAAAAAAGGCAAAACACGTTAACTTCATAATCAGCAAAAATGTACTGTCTTTATGGGACTGTGTAAATAATGTATTTACTAAAAATATTTGTAATTAGTTTCTCGTGTCCCATGAGGAAGCTTCATGTGGTGGCATGCTGGGAAAGAACAATCTTTGACCCAAGATTCTTGTGTAGTGGCTTTGTTTGAGGGTTCAGGGTGGCTCAGCTTTGGAGTGTGTGAGTGGCATCACATCTATCGGAGCAAACTCCACAGCTTATTCATTTTCAGAATAAAAAGTGTTGAAGAACAAGGTGGCATGCTATTAAGTTGGAGTGGGGTAGATTCAGGAGAGATGTGGGGAAGTACTTTTTCACAGAAAGAGTGGTGGATTCCTGGAACAGCCTTACAGTAGAGGTGGTGGGAGCAAAAATAGTGGTGGGGTTCACGAATGCATGGGAGAGGTACAAGGGAATCATAGTGGAAAGGGAGGAAGGCGGGAGGGAGAAAGACCTGTAGATCAAGTAGCCTCTGCAGTGATAATGTTGGTCGGGAATATGGGCAGACTGAGTGGGCCAAGAGGTCCTTATCTGACATCAGTTTCTATATTTCTGTGGGTAATTGTGGCACAGCCCAACTGTGAAAGGTGTAATGTCAAAGAGGGGGAATGCTTATCTGTTATACAGGCTAGATGTCTGGCATCCTGCACCACCACAGGAGAGTGAAGCAGGGACTACCACACATCCAGAAGTGGTTGTGAGAGTGGAAAGGGGGCAGTCAGGACAGTATCCTTCATCAGGGGTGTAAACAGTACCTGTAGGAGTGTGTTATCATTTTGCCGAAATTTTATCTCCTTCCAATGGGACGTCATAGAAGGGTCAAGCCAACTTAATACATACTGCAACATAGATGCTCTTCAGCAGTCCTGTTAATTGAGTAATGCAAGGCCCCCCCCCCCAAATGTGATTTTTGTAATTGTAGCATGAAGTAAGCTGTTTTAGGAGTTTTACTGTTCCATATTTAATGGGAAACCTCCTTGTCCCATGTTTGCAAGTCAGATTTTGGGGATTCAAGGGGAAGAATCCGGAATTAATATAGACAGCGGGGAATAAGGATCATGCATACCGGGTTGATGTTACTGAATGAATAAGAGGGATGGGGAGAGGGATCCAGTGGGCCAAATCATCCTTTGATTTATTGCTGTATGGTAGTATAATAATATCATATAGACATATAATGATTCAGGTATTTGCACCCTCTGATAACAGATGGCGATATGAATCCATTGAAAGGGGCAGTGGACTGGCCCGCTGGCAAAGCAGTTGGATTTCCATCTGTGATGTCAGCGACCCAGGTTTAGGAACGGACCCGGGTCACTGGAGAGCTGGCCGTGGGAGAAGGATGGAGCATCCAGAGATAGCTCCCCTTCTCCGGGGGGAGTGGGGGATGCACTCCAGCGCATGCTGGCTCCTAGCGAAGGCTGGGAGCACAGCATGACGTCGGGTCCAGTATGCAATGGGGAGGGGCAGACATCGGCGCTTGCCTTGACATAGCTATGCCACCCCGGGGAGAAAGCGGGGGGGGGGGAGAACAGCTCAGTGTTGCCAGTTGATGGCTGCCAGATCTCTGGTCCCACCGGAAGCCCCGGTGAGCCATTCCCCTCACTTCAGCAGCATCACCAGGGCCTAAATTATTAATGCCAGGCTGCCCCACACTGGTGCCTTCCCTCTTGGAGGAGGGGGACCCGCCTGGTGCCAGGATACACCGGGATGCTCTGGGAGTGGCTGCAGATGTGAAGACTGAGGGAGGAGGGTCTCATGCGGGGACAGCAGGGGGACCCAGGAAGATCCAGGCAGACCTGAAGGAGTGAGGGCACTGAGCAGGTAGGTGAAAAAGTAGATACAAAAATGAAAGGGGCAGTAGTGGTGTCAGCCAAGTGGTGTAGAGGGCTAAGGCGCTGCGAGCACCTTACCTCTAGCCACAAGAGTGACCTGTGTTCGGGAATGAGCATGGGTTGCTGGGGTGGGAGAGGACTGACCACCTGAAGGGCTGCTCTCTTCTTCTGGGGAGAGAGGACTGCATGCTCTTCCAAATAACTGCCACCTGATGGAGGCCTGATGGCAGTGCGGGTTGAGGAGGGCAACAGAAGGGAGGGCTGCGGGACTCCGTAGCATACGAGTGCCTCCACTTATAAGTGCGCCCCAGTGTAGGAAAAGGGACACCAAAAATTAAGGAAGAAAATGGTAGTGGGACAGTCATGAATGAAGCTTATCTGCCAATCCCTGCCAACCTCAGCACCGGACCTTGGGGCCGAAGACCGGTTGTGCTTGAGGAGGATGGGCCTCCTTCTGGCACGCCACCATTGTGGGGGGGGGATCTGTGGAGGTACTCGGGCTCACAGGTGAGTTCCAAAAAAGAGCAGGACTGTGGGATTGGCAGAGCTGAGCTGAGGGGAGCTCAACCTGCGCTGGCCACAGGAGGGATAAACAGTGGATGGAAAAAAAAAAAGTGCTCGTACTATGAAAATAGAAAGGGGAAGGCTCAGAGGAAATGAGAGGAAATACTACTTCACGGAAAGGGTGGTTGACACATGGAGCAGCTTCCCAGGTTAGGTGGCTGGGGCAGAAACTATTATAGTATTCAAGAATGCATGGATAGACACAGAGGGGTCTTCGAAATAAGGGGGGGGGGACTGGAGACAAAGTAGGGTCTGTGGTGTCACTATAGGTAGGGAAAATAGGGCAGACTGGGTGGGCCAGGAGGCCTTACCTGCCGACAGCGTCTATGTTTCTATGTGTCTTTGGAGGGACCCATTAATAATTTATTATCTCCACCTATTAGCACCACTTCCTCAGCAAACCCAGTTCCTTTATCCACCAGTTGTTGAGTAGCTGCCGCATCTATGCCAGGTGGTGAATAAATGCTGCCTGTAGTTATGGTTTGCCCATTACGGTGCCTGCCATCAAGGCCAGTCGATCCACACTGTGGACATAGGTTTTGATTACCTAAAATAAAGAGTGCCATGCTTGTAAAACTGCCACCCCTTCAGCCTGCCCTGTTTATAGGAGGAGCTATGATCTGCTTCTGTAATTTAAGATGCTTAGCATTTGAAGGGTGAGCTTCCCGAAAAAGCAGAAATTCAAGTTTAACTTCTTAAGGGCTGTTAGTTCTCCTAATGGTGTTACGCAACCCATTCACGTTGTATGAGACTAACTTGCAGTCTGACATTGTACCAGTCTAATACCTGTATCTGTGCTCTGTGAGCTCAGAATCTTCCTAGCCTTTGCGAGAACAACATGGAAATTAGCAAGCAATTTTTAAATGATATGCGTGCCTTGGTAAGGAAACGTAAAAAACAAAACTGCAAAAACAAAACACCTGCAAGCTCTTTGAATAAATGTGTACAACTGGTCCAAACTGGAAATAAAGGGCAGTGTAGCTAAGGGCACAGGGCAAGAAAACAAGTGCCTGAGTGTGATGCCAACTGGACATTCCCAGACAGAGTCAAACAGAGTGGGTACCCCTACATAAGGGATTCCCAATGGAAAGACTATAGTTGTGACTTCCAAGTGAGGGGCTGAGTTTAGAACTCACCCTATCTGCTTGGGGTGTAGGGGCAGTGGTACACTCCAGACCCTCAAGCCTGAGGAAAAATCAGGGGAATATGGTCTCTAGTCCTCTGTGGTGTAAACTATACTCCAAAAAGAGTGCGTGTGTGTGTGGTGGTGGTGGGGGAGATAAACATACAAGGGAGAATTTGTCTAACGAAATCACTGCACAAACCCTTTTTGTAAGGGAACTCTGGCACTTCCAGACAATGGATTACCATCTAAAGCCAGATTACCTAGTACTGTTGGGGGTCTATTAGCACACTTATCCTTGGCTTTGTGATAATTATCTCTCCCACACTGTGTGAGAAGTAAACAGCCAGTACTGTAGTGATATAAAACTAGGCATAAGTTAAAAAAAAAAAATGTATTCGGCAGCTTGCCGTAGTCCATAGCAGAAAGTTCAGTGTTGTGACTGTAGTAATAGTAGCTAGTTTGAAAGCATAGAAACAGACCACCCTCACAACCATGGGGCATAAAGTCAAGAGCGCCTCCATCTACAAATGCAGTGTGGCAGCAATGCACCACTATACATATTTAAAGCTGATGGAACGAAGCTCAGTACAGTAAAACTGGGAGATTGCCATGTCACGAAAATGTCCGTATGCTGGGCAAGACAACCCCTTTCCAGGTCACAGCTAGAGACTGAAAGGACAGATATAACAGGAGAGACCAAGCTGATCGAAATAAGGTAACAAAGCCCAGAGGCCAGCCCAGTGGCGCTGAGGGTTGAGGCACTGGACTCTACACCTCGTGCCATGCCGGCAACCTGGATTTGGGAACAAGTTCGGGTCATCGGGGGTGGCAGGGGCAGGAGAGGATTGAGTATCTGAAGGACTGCTCTCCTCTCCTCTCCTCTCCTGAGGGTGGGTGGGTATGCGTCTCCTGCTGTAACTGTGGCTCCCAGTAGAGACTGGGGGCAGTGCGACAGATGAGAGATACACAAGTGGGTTGGAAGTGGCGGCGGACAACTTGCAAATGGGTGCGGGAGCACGCCTGTTACGTGCTGGTCGTCATTGCACATCTGAACCTCCGGGGCAGGAAATGCATGGAAAATCCCTGGCACCCGGTCAGGAGAAGGTGGGGCTAAGGACATCCCTCATACCCACAGCCAGGTCCTACTGAGCCGGTTGCTGTCTCTCTCCTCCACTCCCCGGCCGCCCTTCTAGATTGTAGACAGAGCACTGGAGGAGTAAATGGTGGTCCCACCCTGGGTGGCTCAGAGCGGGGGGGGCGCAGGGTAGTCGGTGGAGATGGGGGAGAGCTCCTGGGAGCAGCAGACCGGTCCAGGTGGACCTCAGGCTGGATGAGAAACGGACACCCCAATACCCCCACTGGAGAGAGGTCTATGGAACCAGTGAGGAGGAGTAAACAGAATTGAAAAGAAAAGTAACAAAGACCAGTGTAAATTTAAGGAGAGTCAGATGAACTTGGGGGGGGGGTACCCAAGTGTACAAAAAGAAAATAACTCGACATGTTCCAGGTTGGAAAGCCAATCTGGCCCACAGCCAGCGAGTAGGGTGGCGGCCCTGAGGAGGATGAGACTGCAGTATCTAGTGAGGGGAAGGGACAGTTAAACAAGGATAACCTGGCCGTTGCCATATTCTGTTCAGGTCATAACTGTTTTAAAAGATTTTCCACGCTGTCCAGGGGAACTGTGCCCATGGACAAGGTCATTGTGAGACATCTGATGACTGAGAGAAGAAGAATACAAAATTAGATGGCTCAGGTAGAGGGGTCTTGGGCTTTCCCAGGGCTAATTAACCCATCTGCTTCAGCATTCTCCGAGATCAGAAGAGTACCCCTAGTTACCTGAGTGTCTCGGCCAGAGCACCAAAAACACAAAGTAGCTGGAGGACTGAGAATGAGAATCCCTCATGCCTGAAGATCCCTCCTGGCCTCTGCTGTGGATTGATAGCTCTTCTGCCCCTCAGGATACATCACTACGTCATGCAGGGTAGGGAGTTTGAAATTTCAGCTGCTTTTTCTGGATAAGCTTTAGTAAGGGAATACACTCCTGCCGGTGGCACATTGTTGTAGGGGCATAGTTATCAAAATATACCCGGGTGGTGCCATAGAAGATCTGTTTTTTTGCTATGCCAGCTTGTGCTTTACTGCATAATTAAGAAAGTGCACAACCATAAAGAGGGGGCTGGCATCAGCAGCCATAGGTTTTGCTCCCAGTGCCCGATGTGTGTGTTCTGCGTCCAGGGGTAAGCCACTCACATCTGAGTCCAGTGCTGTGGCACAAAAAACTCAAGAAATGCAGCAAGGTCGGTGCCTTCAGAGTTCTCTGGAATGCCATGCAGATGGACATTCCTGGCTCAGGTCTCGGCATCTTCCAACTATTGCATTATGTGTAACCGAATCTCTGCCTGGTCAAAAACCGAAGTTCCCAGTTGAGTAGACCTGCCTTCTGTGTGCATGAGCTGTTTTCCATTCTTGTTGGTATGCTGTTCAAGAGTGGAGATATTTTTTTTTTTCATATCTATAAGGGCCTCTTTTTAGATTGGCTCTGAACTCCTATATGTCTCGGAAAATTGTCTCCAGCTCGATTTTTGTTTTTGTTTTCTTTCTGGTGGAGATTTTTGTTCTCTGCTTGAGACGATCGGGGTGGAAGCCAGGGAGAGCTCAGAATCGGAGCCATCATGGCAGGATCTGCCGGCATCCTCCATCAGGAGCCATGAGTCCTGTGCCCTTCCAGTCAGCTTTTAGTATCAGTTTGCTAATGTATAAAGATCTCTGCAGAGGGATTTCAGTATTTCTGGGAGAGGGCTCTGGTTTCTGTCTGCCATTTCTCCTATGACATCATTGGAAATCCCATGCGTTATTTCTTTTCCCAATTGCAGGTGACTGTAATCTTGTGCCCATAGCTGCATAGTAGGGATGTGCATGGCCGAATATGTTTGCAAATACTGTACCATGAAGAATGGGGTCACAAGTACTTGGGATCAAATACTGAATATCTTTTGTGCTGTTTTTAATTTTTTTTGTTAAACAAGTTATTTACCCAGGATAGAGCCAAAGCCAAGATGCAACACTGTGGACTGGAACTCTGAGATGTTTAAGTCACTTGCTTAAGGTCACACAGGGAGTATTTGGTTCAGCTGTGGTGGGAAGTTGTGGTCTCCAGGTTCCCAAGCCAGTGCTGTAACCTCTGAACCACACTGCCTTTTTTTCAAATTCATATTCAGGCCAGTAAAAATGCTTGAAAAGCCTCCATCCCATCCAGGATGGCCAGGGCTGGTCCCTTGATTTACCCCCACCACAACTCTAGTTATTACCAGCTCCCAAGCACCTTACCCCATCTTCCTAGATTATTTTTAAACATTGTTGGTTGGCTGCTGCTACTGTGCCAGGAGCTGGCACTGTCTTTAGTGTTACTCCCCCTTCCTATCCCAGCCCTTGGCCCCAAACTATCCTTAATCTGAACCATAGGCCCCTCTTCCCATCAGTTGCAATCCTGGTCAACCAAGATATCAGTCTTCCCACAACATGCCTGTCTATATTGCAGTAGTAGAAAAATTAGACACATGAAGGACCAAGCATGTGATTTGGTGGGTGACCGGGGAAGGAGGGATGGCCACTGGGCACCAGGGACTGCTTCGAAATGGTGTCACTGGACACCAGGGTGTACTTGGAAGGGGGTGGAGACCAGGAGGTGGGGGAGACACTGAAAAACTGAGTGTTTCTAGTGGCTTTGAACCTTGAACAGCAGTAGTTAACACACAGTCCATGATTAGCAGTAATAATATGCACACACCCTTCACACTTACCACCAGGGTCAGACTTTCAGCAATATCCCCAGAGACCCCCAATAAAACAAGGTTAGCAAAACAACTGTGCACTTTCAATACTATTGCCCAACTACTAATATGCGCATGAGCCAGGTTAAATGTGAAAAAAGACAAACAGATTTATTCAGGGGTCATGAACAAGGAAGAGGCGTGAATCTAGTTAAATGATTGGTATTCTGATTTGATTCAGGTTTTCGGCATGCACTTTAAAGTCCCAGCTGAACAGTTCTACAACACTGCGTACCCAGGATGAAAACCTAGCTAGTCAGAAGCATGCCCAGCATTGCTGCTGATGTTGGGGCCCTTGGTGGAAAGAAAAGGCAGTTAGCATGCACAACAACAAGATGATTATTTGTAATCCAGGCCTGTTGGCCCAGTCTCGTGAAACCCAAGAAGTTAGCAAAGAAATCGGATAGTACCACAGATAATTAAGTGACTTGTTGCAGGGAGCTACCCTGATTGTACACACGCTACCAGTTGGCTGTAAGGTTGCAGGCGATATGGAGACCTCATGGTGTTCACCAATGAGCATGGGGAAGCAGGGCTGTCACGACGCACCTCCTTTTCATGGCCTTTCCCTCCAGGTGGCCACAACCTGTGAGCTGTTTCTGTGCAGGGGATGGATCCCCAAAACCGGTCTCTTGCCAAGGACAGTCTCTGGTGCAAGGCAGCTGATCTGGGCCGGGATGGCAAAGACCACAAATAGCATCTTGGCAAAGTTCAGTTTGGTTTGCTGGTAAAGCCTCCAGCTGGCGTAACAGACTAGGTTGCCAACAGGCAGACCTTGACCCACGAGGAACATTCAGCACATTTAAATCAAACAGCATTAACTTTTCACAGATTGGATACAGTCCGGCTGCTATTGTGATAGTCACTGAGCAAACCTCTCGATCCAAAATCAGTCTCGCATACTAGCTGGGCCGATCGCTTCACAGGAGTAAATCTTCAGTCCAAAATGCAAGCGGTGCTTTCAAACTCAATACTTTCTGCCGCAGTTTTAGTCTTAAATCGGATGATTCCAACTTCTGCAATCGGGCATTTCAGTGCAGGAGAAACAGTAGCAGGGAGGCAAGTTAGGCCTCTTCCTGCCGATTCCCCTAAGCTCCGTTCAGGGAGCTGCTGCTTGAAAGCTTGATCTGCTCACTCTTCAAGCTCCAACTCTAACTCATCCACTGTCTGTTACAGTTCTGGGCATTTCCCTTGGATTCCAGGATTTGGGTTGACAGGGGAAGCTGTCAGTCACAAGTTAGACTCCCCCTTCTGTTCAGTTTAGGGGCCAACCCAAAAACTAGTGTTCCTTCCCACGAGACACTTGGGCTGAGGACCCTTTGAGATCCTTGGAGTCCTGTTGGTCCACTTACTTGAAGTCCCAGACCAAACCTGGCGGCTCCCATTCAGAAAGGCAAGCAGGTTAAACAAATGTCTCTATTTCAAATATAACAGCATGTTAGAAGTAAACAAGTACAGTTCTCATTCAGGTTCCCTCCGCACTATTATTGACTGCAGAGTGGAGCAAATTAAAGCGGTGTCTGGCCATTGGCAAACCTTAAATCACTTGGACCCAGCTCAGACCATTCACTCTACACATATTAGCTAGGCTCATAAAGGGACAGGTGCGGAGGCGCACAGCATGGCACTCTCAAGCAAATGAACAGAAGGAAACAGATACCCCTGGATAATTTATCTCTACAGGACGTCAGCCTGGTAGTGGGCATGGAAGGAGCCCAGGAAGACATTAAGGTAAACCCCAAATTAGTGTGGGGGGGGGTTACATGTGTATCTGCATGTGTGTGGTATGTGAGCCCCTGTATATGGTGCTGTATGCTTGTGCTTTTGTTTACGAAATGCTATATACTGTATGTGAATCTGTATGTCGTGATATCAATCAATCAATCAATCAAAATCTTTATTTATTCAGGCGAACATCATTGAGCATAGCTCATTTACAAGATGGACCTGAGTGGTCATAACAAAAAGGTTACAAGTTGTATACAAAAACATGATACTGAATAAGCACAAATACAATCATTTATGAGTGAGACAGATGTACAAATATTTACATATATACAAGGCAAAGGACAGTAAACCTAAAACCTAATAAAGGAGAAACAAACAGTTTAGTAGGGATAAGGCTAGGATAATGGTACATGGGTGGGCATATATGTATGAGGTTTGATGAGAGCAGGCTAGAGGAATGATAGAAGAATAGGGAGGAGCTTTAAAAAGAGGGGAGGAGAGGGGTGTGGGAGGAGGGGGTGTGGGAGGACTAGGCCTTGTGGAAGCAGTTGCACTAATCTGGGAATAGGCTGGTGTACAGCTTTTTGAAGGATGTTAGAGGAATCAGTGTATCCAGTTTCAATGACTTTTGAAGAAATTCCAGATAAGTGCCAGGAATAGCTGATTGCAGCTCTTCCATACGGGTGCAGGTGATAGGAATCTTCAACAGGATCAGTTTGTTGATCCTCAAGATGTAAAAGCCTGGATGTGATCGGTTGAAGCAGTGAGATGTAGGAAGGAGTTTGTTTGTCAGAGCTTTGTAGATCCAGATAGCAGCATTTTTTTCTTCTATGTTGCAGGGATGTCAACTGACTGCATTGTAGAAACAATGATGGGTGCTGGAGGAAGGTCAGTAATGAATCTAATAGCTCTATGATACAGGGTGTCTAATTTGTTTAAATGGGAGAGGAGCAATGACCATAGAGGAAGTCAGCATAATCAATGAGGGACAGGAATGATGCTAGGATTAATCTTTGTCTGGAATCTTTGGTCAGGTAGTGTTTGATCCTATAGAATAGACCAAGTCTTTGTCTTAGCTTTTTCAGGAGCTCTTCAATGTGGGTAGTATAGTCAAGTTTATTGTCTATCCATACTCCTAGATATTTGAATTTGTCTACATATTCCAGATTTTCACCAAGGATGGTAGAGAGTTGTGGGGGGGTGAATGATGGGATAGTGGAAGAGCAGTTCTTGGTGGCAAAGAACATAGCTTTGGTTTTCTTGGCATTTAGTAGTAATTTCTTTTCTAATAGGTTGTGCTGAAGGAGGGAGAATTCAGACTGTAGAAGCTCACAGGCTTTTGATGGCGAGGATTGCTCACATATAGTACAGTGTCATCTCGAAAAAGGTGGATATTAGATTGTGAGAGATTGGAATCAATATTGTTGATGTAAATGGCAAAAGGATGGGACCCAGGATGGAGCCTTCATGTACACCTCTTAGGAGTGGTTTAGAGGTAGATAGATCATCTTCATTTTTTACCAGTTGTAATCTTCCGAGAGATAGCATCTGAACCATTTAAGAGAGAGTGAGTCAAGGCCTATGGAGTTCAGAGAGGAGATTAGAAGTTCATGATCCACAGTGTCAAAGGCTTTGCTTAGATCCAGAAACACAACTCAGGTATTATTCTTTTTGTCTAAGGCAGTCTGCCAGTCATTTGTGACTTTGCTAGTGCAGAGATGGTGCTATGCATAGATCTAAACCCAGATTGAGCTGGATTAAGGAGATTGTTGGTATCAAGGTAGGCAGTTAACTGAGAGTTTACCAGCTTCTCAAGCATCTTGGATAGTACTGGTAAGATGGAGATGGGCCTATAATTGTTGAGGTCCGTGGGATCACCTGCCTTAAGTAATGGAAACACTTGAGCTGTTTTCCATATTGAGGATAGAACCAGTGGCAAGTGACAGATTGAAGAGGTGGGTGAGGGGCGGTTAAGTCATGCAGTGCTACTTTTAGAAGTAGGGATCCAGGAGTCTGCACCTGCACTTTTGGTTGTATCTAGCTGGAGTAGAAGGTCTTCTCTACTTCTTTGAAGAATATTGATTTGAATGAGAATGGAAGCAACCTTTTGTCCCTCAGTAGATTGTAGGTTTAGTGATGATCTTAATAGGTTTGCAGGAGAGAGTCGAAAGCCAGGCCAGCTGTAGTGAAATGATCGTTAAGGCATTCAAGATATTTTGCTTGTCAGTGATTTCAATACTATTTAGTTGAATTTTGGGTGGTAAGACAGGGGTAGAAGTTTGACCTAGGATGCCCTTTATGGTACCCCAGAACCTGGAAGGGTTGTGATAGGAGGCATCTAGTTCAGCTGTGTAGAAGGCAGCCTGGCATTTCTTACTTGTTTTGTGCAGGAGTTTCTGGCTTTTCTGAATTGAAGCCAGTCATTTGAGTCCTTTGTCTTTCTTGCCCTTTTCCAGAGTTTGTCTCTGGCAAGCAGTGCGTTGGTTAAGGTCGGCAGAGAACCAGCGACAGGATTTGAGTTTGGTTCTGACACTGGTGAGGGTGCATGTGAATTGAGGGCACTTATGATTATATCATTTAAGATTTGAAGAGCTGTCTCTATTGAGGCTGTGAGATAGAATTCTTGCCAACGTGTGGTGTGGCACAGATCATGGAGATATCCTGAAATATTAAAGTTCTTTTTGACCTTAGTGGGAGGAATTTTGCAGGATTGGGTGGCTTGATTGTTGATCTAATGGCAGCTATGGGACAGTGGTCACTTATGTCACTGAATAGTACTCCTGCATAGGGATAATGATGAGGCTTATTTACCAACATAATATCCAGGAGTGTGCTGTTGAGAATATTCTTTGGTTGATCCTTGTTGGTTCTTTTGATTAATTGAGAGAATCCATAGGTGTCACAGAAGGTTACCAGGGTGCAGATGCATTAGTCAGCCAATTCAAGTTCATGTCTCCTAAGATGATGGTGTCTTCAGGGCCCAGATTAAGTATAGATCCTAGGTGGGATAGGAGTTTGAGGCCTGCAGAGGGGGCCTATAGCAACCAATCAGTTGAAAGGATGATGTGTTGGAAGGGTTATTTTAATTGACAAGCATTCGAATTCCTTTGGTTGTGATGTAGAATTGAGGCAGGATGCAGAGATGTTTGCTTTGACATAGATGGCTACCCCACCGCCCCTGGATAGACGGTCAGATCTGAAGAGCTGGTAGTTGGGAAGGTTTATTTCACTGTCTTTTGTTGCAGATTTGAGCCATGTTTCAGATATAACCAGAAAGTCAGGTAGGGTGTGTGCAACCCAGGCCTGTATTGATGAGAACTTTTTTAGGAGGCTGCAGGCATTGATGTGAAGAAAACTCAATCCATTTATGTAGGTTAGGTCAGTTGGAGAGATCGAGCTTTCAGTGGGGCCAGGATTGATTTCCACAGTGCCAACACAGATCAGCAGAAAGAAGATTAGCTTGATGAGGGCACCAAGCGATAGGAGTAGTGAGCAGTCAGACAGTTTTTTCTTCTTGCTTGGGATCCAATGTATAGTGGGTGATGATCCTGCTGCATGGTTATCGATTTTATCATAGAGTACCAGCTTAATGGACAGGCGTAGGGAGTAATTGTAGTGCCAGTGTGGTAGCAGGGGGATAGAGGAGTTCCGAACTGGTTGTGAGCCTTTTTTTGGGATTCCCCAAGGATTATTATGCAGAAGCGGTAATATATGTATGTAGAGTTTAGGGGCATCCACTGGGGACAGTAGAGGGGGACAGTGTTGAGTGGTCGCCCTAAACACCATGGCATGGGTTCCAACAGTTATCTCTTCTGGATCCAAGGAAGGTGAGAGGCAAAACAGCAATAGTAGGTGCAGTAGCATGGTGGAGGGTAGGAAAGGGTTAAAGAAACTAAGGTGATGTGAAGAAATGAGCTCGGGAATTGGCTAGGAGAATAGCTATGGGCGGGGATAAGAGATTCGGTGGGAAGGTGTGTATAAAAGAAACACCCTGAAGGGGGGTGGGCAAAAATTTTGCGGCTTTCCCGTACCTTTCTGGCTGTCTCTCCCGGCCTCCTGGTTCCCTTCTCGGCTGTGCGGTGGCCGCCCGCCCGCTGGCGGCTCGGAGCCCCTACGGTCTCTGTGTGCTCGAGGGCAGGGCCAGCTAGAAAGGAGGGGACAGAGGAGAGGGCAGTCAGAAATAGCACTTGCAGGCAGTGGCTTGCAAGAAGTGCTAAATATAAATTTGCACAACAAAGACTGGGTGGGGGGTTAGCCTGAGCGCCTAGCCCAACACAAAATCTTCCCAAAAGACTGTAATTACTGGTTAAACAGGTAAGTAGGCATTTCCCAAAAGTACACAATAAAACAGCAAAACAGCTCCTTTTAGAGAATTTAAAACTTTGCAGTAAAAGACAAGTAATCCGGCCAGTTTGGTGGTGCAAAATACAGCAAAAGTCAATGGGAGAAGGCGCGCAATCAGAGGCTGGCAAAGTCTCAAGTTGCTCTTCGATTAGCTATGCAGCTATCCCGTACCTTTCTGGCTGTCTCTCCCGGCCTCCTGGTTCCCTTCTCGGCTGTGCGGTGGCCGCCCGCCCGCTGGCGGCTCGGAGCCCCTACGGTCTCTGTGTGCTCGAGGGCAGGGCCGGCTAGAAAGGAGGGGACAGAGGAGAGGGCAGTCAGAAATAGCACTTGCAGGCAGTGGCTTGCAAGAAGTGCTAAAATGTAAATTTGCACAACAAAGACTGGGTGGGTGGGTGGTGGGGGGTGGGTTAGGCGCCTGAGCGCCTAGCCCAACACAAAATCTTCCCAAAAGACTGTAATTACTGGTTAAACAGGTAAGTAGGCATTTCCAAAAGTACACAATAAAACAGCAAAACAGCTCCTTTTAGAGAATTTAAAACTTTGCAGTAAAGACAAGTAATCTCGCCAGTTTTGGTATTGCAAAATACAGCAAAAGTCAATGGGAGAAAGGCACCAATCAGAGGCTGGCAAAGTCGGTGCCTTCCGATTGGCTATGCAGCTATCCGCACCTTTCTGGCTGTCTCTCCTGGCCTCCTGGTTCCCTTCTCGGCTTGTGCGGTGGCCGCCCGCCCGCTGAGGCTCGGAGCCTCCCCGGTCTGTGTTGCTGGGGCAGGCGGCTCTGGCTGTCTCCGGCCTCCTGGTTCCTTCTACGACGTCTCTGCGGTGGCCGCCGCCACCTGGCGGCCCGGAGCCCCACGGGTCTCTGTGTGCCTCGGGAGGGCAGGCCGGGCTTTCTGGCTGTCTCTCCGGCCTCCTGGTTCCCTTCTCGGCTGTGCGGTGGCCGCCCACCCACTGGCGGCTCGGAGCCCCTACGGTCTCTGTGTGCTCGAGGGCAGGGCTGGCTTTCTGGCTGTCTCTCCCGGCCTCCTGGTTCCCTTCTCGGCTGTACGGTGGCCGCCCGCCCGCTGGCGGCTCGGAGCCCCTACGGTGTCTGTGTGCTCGAGGGCAGGGCCGGCTAGAAAATATATACTGTATGTGAATCTGTATGTCATGATATACATGTACGACTGTGTGTGTGTGTGTGTGTGTGTGTGTGTGTGTGTGTGTGTGTGTGTGTGTGTGTGTGTGTTTGTAGACTGTTAGTTTGGGTGTGTCTGTATTGTGCTGTGTACATGTAGTGATGTTTTTATTTTTTATTTATTCAGTTTTTTAAACAGGAGCAGTGGACCGAGGGTCCTTTTTCAGGCTCGATTTGGGTCAAAGCAAGTTGCAACAAAATTGCTATTAAACAGTTAACAAGAAACAGGAAACATTACAAAAAACAATTATGTGTTCATGTTTCTGCGTATGTAGTACTGTGTGTGTGTGTTTGTGCATCTCAGTGTATGTAGTGCTGTTTTGTATGTGAGTATATAGTGCCGTATATGTGTGAATCTTTGTATGAAACCCCAGAGGGAAGTGTAGTGTCCAAAAAGTCACTACATTGTGCTGTTTCAGTGTTACTGTAGCAGTTTACACTTCTTGTGCACTTCATTTCAGTTTGTTCTCCATGAGTGGTTAATCAGTGCACACACACTGTTATGGTAGAGTGCATTCAGTGTCAGTATAGTGTGCACAAATTATGTTAATTAACACTGTAATCACACCACAAAATGCACTGCAATATGCAGTGTTGTTCGTGGGTCAGAAGTACTTCTTAAAGTAGTGCTTTTTCAGTGTGTATGAATTATGGTAATTAGCAGACTGAATCAACACCTCTAATGCACATCAGTGTACAGTGAGGTTTGATGCTCAGTAGCACTCCTAACAGCAGTGTTGCAGTGCTGTTTTGGTGCGTCCCAATTATGGTAGCAGTAATAACTACCACAGTCCCTCTGAATCCCCCTCCCATAGGCACCACATTTTTTTGAACCCATGGATGTCGTCTCCCTCCTGGGCCCCTGACACCCAGAACCACAATCCTTCCTCCATAGCCATTTGAGAATCACCCACACCCTTGTTGCACACCTTCCCTACAATGCCCCCTGGACACCACTACCTAAGTCACCTGATACGCACATACACCATATCTCAACACTCTCCCTCCATGGGCCCTGACATTAGCCCTCTCCCTTGTCCCCCACAGTCACCGACCCCAGCTGACCCATCTTCCAAAGCCCCAAACAGTAGCACCCCCCTTCTCTCAGACAAGACCCCACCGGCAGGCAAGCTGGCCGGTGGGGGGGAGTGGGACAGAGACTGTACAGACTGGCCTGCAACAGGAGAGAGACCCGACATGCAGGCTTGCTGCAAAAGACAGACTGAACAGGCAGGCCTGCTACATGAGATCAAGTGAAACTAGACAGACAGGCTTCACTACAGGAGAGAAATAGTGAGACCAAGACCGGACAGGCAGGCCTCACTGCTGGGCAGGGAGCTTAGAGATATAGACTGAACAGACTGACCTGCAATGAGAGAGTCCAGATATACAGGCTTGCAAAAAGAGAGACTGAACAGGTAGGCAGGCGGGAGTGGGGAGAGGGAGAGAGACTGTACAGACTGGCCTGCAACAGGAGAGAGAGAGACCCAACATGCAGGCTTGCTGTAAGAGACAGACTGAACAGGCAGGCCAGCTACATGAGATCAAGTGCAACTGGAAGACAGACAGGCTCACTATAGAGGAGCGAGAGAGAGTTAGTGAGTGTGTGAAGGTGTGTGTGACAGTGTCTGGATATTCAGGGTCATTCTAGGAAAGAAAGACTGACAGAAATGAAGCCCACAGCAGGAGAGAAGGAAGAAGAGGGAGAGAAACCAGGAAGGTCCCACTATAGGAGATGTAGAGCATACACTCCCTGGTAGTCTAATGAATTCCTCTCCCTTACCCTGTTGGAAATATCAAAACTATGTCAAACACTCCCTGCTAGTCTAGTCATCCCCCCTGCAATCACTGAGAGATAGTTGTGCAATGCCTTTGTAGTCCAACCCCCCCCCCCAACAAAATTCGATCCCTAGCTCATCCTCATCTTTGCACAGAGCGTAGGTTGGTGAATGGGACAGACTCCCTCTCAGCACCTCACTCAACCGCTGTGCGTGTGGGACAGGGACTGAGTGTATGCCTGCAGTAAACAGCATGGTCCCTACCATCCAGACAACTACCAACCATGGTTGTGTGAGAAGGGTCAGTTACCATACAATGCTCTGTCTACTGACAAAATGGGCTTTGCTAGGGTGAGTCAGATTTCAGACATGGGGTGTTGGACATTGTATGAGTGGCCATGGGAGAGGAGTGGTGGGGTGTACGGATACCATAAGGGGGATCAGGCGAAGAGGGAGTATCACTGGATTGACAGGGAACTGCACAGTTCTGTTGCAGGGATGGGAGGAAGAGACAGTACACTACCATGGAGGGTTTGTCATAGTTTTGATATTTCCGATGGGCGTGGGTGCCGCTAGACTGTCAAGAATTTACCTTCATAATCTTGAGGATGGGGCTAAGGCATGCCACTAGCTGAGAATTGCCTTCAAAACTTGTAGGGTTTACAGTGGTGTGTGTGTGGGGGGTGGGGGGGCACTTAACTGCCAGGGAATTAAAAATAATAATCTTTGGGTTTGTGGTGGGAAGGAGACATGCTACTAAACTGGCAGGGAATTAAAGAGGGAAAGACCATAGGTGGACATGCCACTTTAAAAACCGAATTAAAATATGTAACAGAGATTGAAAATGTATTTCAATCTCCATTCAGGCTGCAAGTGCTGATGCATGCCAATTTATTCAAATCACCTGCCCTTGCAGATTTTGAAGCAGCTGTAACTGGTGTGACCACCCCGTTACAGTCAACCCACATAAAATATGTAAAATAGAGGGACTTCGCTGCCCTAGGGAGCCACAGGTAGGAGTCTGAAGCATGGGAGTAGGCAGGCATACTCCATGTACTCCATGGTGTACAATTTTAATTAATGGGGGCAGCAAATAGGTTCTCAACTGCTTCCTTTGTCCATGAAAATATAACAAAACCAACTGGACCGTTCTGTAATTTTATTCACAGGAGCCAAAACTATAAAAATTGGTTACTGATACTGTCTTTGCATCCCAAGGACTTAACAGCTTTACAGGCCCTGGGCTGGTATGAGGGAGCAATGTATTGCATCTGTATTTACCCATACATTGGGGGGGGGCAGCAACCAGTGTCATGAGGTACAAAAGTTGTACTTATTATGCCAAATGGAGCATCAAACACGGACCTGGTGTACATATTTATATTGTCTGACTACACTCTTGGGCTGAAGGGGTGACGTACACTGTACCTGTATAATAAAAGAGAGAAAAGGGATCACAAAGGATCTGCGGCTCTTAAGGGGGTCCAAAATGGCAGAAGGGACAGGATGGACATAAAAATAAATGTGTCTAAGGTTTTGGAGCCCTCGTCCTGTTGAGACCTGTCAAAAATAAAATAGAAAAACAGGTTAGAACAAAAAACTATAAAAGAGCAAAAGCAGAGTAAAGGGACTGTGGTTTGGGGAAGGGGGCTCAGCTTAAACCCCTTTGCCCATAGTGGTAGCTGAGCACCCAGTATTTTACTTAATAGCCTAGGTGGGCTAGTGGACTAGTGGTGGGCTAGTAGCCCTTTTGCATAAATAAAAGTGGCAATGGTGCTCTTGAGGGCTAGGAAAATGCCCGGGGGGGGGGGCACTGTGCAAAAAGATAGCCCTGGTGGTCTATCCAACCTAAGTGTTTGTTTTTTAAACAATTTAAACCCTTTCCTGGGGTCTAATGGGGGCTTCCCTGAGCCCTCTAAGCATGCTGTGGGCATTGTTTGTGGCAGTGGCAGCAGGAGGATGCATTGGGCTGCAGTTACAGCCAGCCGCGCTTCAGGTAAGAGTGCCTGCGGGTGCTCTTAACTCCCAGCCTGCACAGAGCTTAGGCTGCAACCTACTTTGCATTAGTGGGAGACTGAGGAAATAAAGTAGAGTCAGTGGGAGGTGGAGGAGGTATGAGATGAAGCACCTCCTCCCACCTTCCTGAATCGCTGTTCCGGCGGTGTAGTTAATGCCCTGCGGGGCTCAAGAGACAGGCAGCTTGGGGAAAAAAAAGGGGCTGAAGCAGGCCCCCCCCCAGCTAGCATGTTGTTGTCCTGGAACCCCTGCTAGTGGTGATTTTGCCGTCAAATGAAAGCTGTCACAGCAATTTAGTTATGCAGCCCGGCATTCTGGTGTTCGGCCTCAGAACCCCCGGAACTGACCTCAGGCAAAACGCTTGTCCCTTACCTGCCCACAACTTTCTGGTCCTTTGTTAAGCCAGTAACTAGTGGCTCACAGGTTATGGTGCGTAATTGTTATCTTCCCTTCATTTAAACTCCCACCGTGGTCCAGGCACTAACGGCTCTCATGCATGTGCAGTGAAGCCACATCTTTCACACATGTGTGCTAAGCCCCGATCACCATCTTGCGCATGGCATTCGTGGAGGACATTGGGGACAGACTCTACAGTAATGGCACGTATATTTTGTAGCATGCACGTTCATGCCCATGATAAACAAAAATCATTCAAAGTGCTGTGATTGCTAACATGTTTCATAGGTTACCGGACCAGCAGGCAAGAATGTAGCAGCCTCAGCTAATACCCTTAGTGCTCTGGATGGCCATTATTTCAGAACAATAGCCCAGGTGGATTAGTGGAGCTTCTACTAGGCTAATGACCCAGCTTTAACTCATTCTATCTTGTGCGGACATTTTGGGTTGAGTTAAGCAATGGATGGTTTTAAGGCCATATGGTGCTACCGGTAAGATAGGGAAAGGGAAAATTGTTTAACCAGAAAAAGCACACTAAACCAAAGCTTGTTTCCAGGTGCGTCCTGGGAGCACAATGAAATTAAGTGACTTGCTCAGGGTTACATTGTATGTACATGTGGACTGTGGGAGTCAAACCCAGTTCTCCAAGTTTGCAGGTCAGTGCAACAGATGAGGTATAGTGTATACTTCCAGGGCCCTACTCAGCACACACAGTGCTGAGCATGGTCATAGTGTGGCCCTGCAGACCCTGACCCAATCATTTTTCACAAATGCATGGACCAGGTTGGGGATAAGTGTCCCCCGCAACAACTGACCTTTGGACCTCCCAGCAACTGCAGGCTGTCTCGCCCCTCTTCCCCGCAGCTACAGGCTCCAACCCCCCAAACCCTCACTGCCTCCTCCAACCCCCTCCACCACCAAGCTCTGTAGTGAATTACTGTAGCCCACACATCACTGCAATTAAATGGGAAGAGAGATCCACAAATCCCATAGCTCAAAGTTTAATTCCAATACTGCACTCTCTAACCAAACCCAACTCCCTCCCTCCCTCAAGTTTGAATTTGCAGAGAACAGCAGCCTCCTCTGAGCTCAGTCTTTCCTTCCTGGTCTTTGAGCAGCTGAAGTGTGTGGTAATAATGGTCGATTAAGGGAAGGTGATGATCTTTCAAGATTATAATTGAATCCCTTAAATGAAATTGCAATATTTGGTGACCTGAAAGCCAAACTACATTGAAGAAAACTGGAGTTTGTCCACTTTTATCCTTCCCACCTCTATTTACCTGACTGGGTACTGCTTCTTCTTCCTAGTTTGTACTGAACCTGAAAACTTTGTAAATCAGGAAGACGCAGCTTCTGATGGCTACCAGAAAACACACTGTACTGCACCTGCTACTGGAGGTACTGTAAGGCCTTAAGTAAGTGCTTGACTTTATGTTAGGGCCAGCCCCCCACACTCCTCACCATGGTAGTCCCCTTGTCCTGGTCGCATCGCAAGCCATCTTTGACATATACCTATCAACTGTCCCAAGTATGAGGGAGTTGTTTTTGGACTTGAATTCACAGGCTGTACGGTCCCTCAGAGCGCAGTTCCTTCCCCTCGCTCAGGTTTAAATTTGCAGACTTGTAACCCCCTCAGATGAAATCCTCCCTCTCACCGATTCTCCTC
The DNA here is from genome assembly GCA_016271365.2 of Neoceratodus forsteri. Lineage (NCBI taxonomy): Eukaryota > Metazoa > Chordata > Ceratodontiformes > Ceratodontidae > Neoceratodus > Neoceratodus forsteri. Next base: position 559,370,449 of record CM028129.1, on the reverse strand, counting down.
CTCCATAGGTCCCAAGTTTCATCAACTGGAATGTTGGTCCAGCTGTGGCTGGGGTTGAGAAAGTAATGTGACCTTGTAAAAACAAACAAAAAAGGACTTTTTTCCCCCCTTAATTGGCCAGCACTCCATTTCCATGCTTATTAAAATAAAAATATGCACTGACGCAGGTATTGCAGCTGAACCAGCTAGGAGGAGGCCTCCCCTGACCAGAATGTTTTTCACCCAAGACAAACTAACAGCTTGCTGAATGCATTGGCATGTTCGTTTGTAAATTTGTAAACTGTTCCACTAAGAAGAGTAAAGTCTGACTGAAGCAAATCCCTCTGTCCCTGGCAGCTGCACGCTCATTCGTAAATTACTTTACTTCAAAGTGGCTCGCTATTGGCTGCCAGTTAGATCATCTGGCTCCAGCCTTACATTTGGTTGTGTTAACGTTTTCCCTAAGCAAGTGCTCTCCAATACGAAATAGCCCAATAATAATTAAATAGCAATTGGAATTTTATTACGGGTGTTACCTGAAACACCTGGCTTGCCTTTCACATGCTGCACACAGGGCCTCGACCACTATAGCTCCTGGTAGAATTACATTCCTCAAATTATTGGCAATGACCGGCTCACCAGTATTATCCTCGTTCCACGCAGACATCACTAGTTTAAAATTAAAAAAAAAAAGATCACTTTCCCCAGTGTGGCAGTTCTTTATAAATATATATACATCCACATGGATTAGCTCCAACACGCTACTGCCTGCTCAGACTGAAACAACCTCGTAGTATGCAGATGCAGCCATTGGGCGGCTGCGCACTGAGAGCCAGGCCAGGAACGAGTGCCACGAGCATGCACTCATAGCACATTGCTATGCAGACACGGAGGATAGTTGTGCATTTTGCAGGTCTGCCAGTGACTGTGTGGTGGGGCAACTTATTTTATGGGTCTGACCCATGAAACGGGTCACTTTAGTGGGGGGTGGGGGGTATGTCCTCACTCAGTTGAATTATTGAGCTGCAGTGTCCTCTCTTCAGCCAGGACAAAATTAAAGGGACACTAGTACACAAAAACTGCAGAATGCATTAAGAAAATCCAAGGTTCCAAATGGCAGACTACATTAATAAAACAAAATCCAAAGTTCCAAATGGTAGACTACATTAATAAAACAAAATCCAAGGTTCCAATGGGGGTGGGTGGGCAGGGACCTTAAGGACCCTACCTGACAACAGGCCTGGAGATGGCCAGTGCTGGAGTCAGGATTTTGGGTCCTGCAGCAATATTGAAAGAGGAGTTATGAGGTTTGGCTATCAGTTTAATGTTTGTGTGTGTGTTATCCTGTACTAACATTGAAAACATTGGCCATGATAAAGTGGATTTTCTTGTGTTAGGAATAAATTACTGTATTTATGCTTTATGTGTGTCATTTATATGCCCAGAAGTGTACTGCTGCCACAGGATCTTTAATGCTGGAGCCACCTCTGATACTTGCTGTTGGGTTAGGTGGTTGATACTGGCTGCGAGATACGTAAGCAGTAAGACACAATGGGATAGCCGGCCCAGTGACTCTGAGGGTTGAGGCGCTGGATGCCACACCAGCAACCTGGGTTCGGGAGTGAGCATCGGTGGTAGGTGGGGAAGGAAAGGATTGAGCGCCTGGGGACAGCTGTCCTCTCCTGGGGTGGGTGGGTGGGTGGACGACTCCCGGTGTGAGCAGCTCTTAGTGGAGGCTGGGAGCCCCACAGTCCGGGGACTGTGCAAGACGTAAGGGGAGGTGCCTCAGCAGCCATTCATGGGCTGGGTGCGGGAGCACGCCCAGCAGCATTGAGTGGCACTGCACATCCGGGTGCTTAGGGGAAGCTCCTGAACAAGGAAAACCACCCATCGGCTGAGGGTAGACGTCGCCTGCCCCCACCTCCACTGCCGGATCCTTCCCACAGTGACCTGGTCCCAATGTTACCTCAGCCCATGGAGCACTGGAAGAAAGCACTGTGGAGCAGAAGGTGGCCCCACCCCAGGGAGTGTATTCTAGGGGGAAATGGCTCTATCGGTGTGTCGCGGGTGAGTCAAGTTACACAGGCACAGATGGAAGGATCTCATGCTGGAGGGATAAGGCAGGTCGACTGAAGAATCCCCAGTTGGTGTTGACTGGAGGGAGAAAGAATAGACAAAAAAAAAGACACAACAGAGTGTGCCTCATGCCTCACTACGTCCCTGGCCGTGTGCTAGAAGTGTCCAGCGCACACCCGCGGAGTGTCTCTTATTGCGCTTATGAAATGGGCACATTAGCTGCTCATGTGTGAGAAAATTAAAAAGCGTGTGCAGTGCTACTGCAGCGCGCATCTAAAAATAACAAAGGTAATGCAGGCGTAAAGAAGTGTACAAGACAAATTAAGTGTTCACAGTGCTACTACTGTTTTCATCTAAAAATAAAAACAATTCAGTGGTAAAGGAGTGTAACAGAAAATCAATGCAGTGTGTGTACAGTGCAGTTAATAAAAGCAGTGGTGTTTTAGTCCACACTGTGTTAATACTGAAATGGGACACTAGATTGCAGTGCACACTCTACTTCCCTCTGGGATGCTTCGTGAGTGCACGTGTGTATGTAGCTCGCGTGTATCCATCTATGTATATAATCCTGAGTGCACATGTGTCTCTGAAAAGACAACTATTGACAGAAAACCCTTAGTAGTCATACATCATCCTAACCTTGAACTTATACTTAAGATTAAGGACCTCAACCCAATATTTAGTGAGGATGAGACCCCAAATTGTATTTTTCAAGAACTACCACTACTATCTTTTAAACAACCACCTAATTTAGCCAACCTGTTTATTAGGAGTAAACTTGGACTAGAATAGAATACCATGACACTAAATGGTACACCGACCCTGTAAACAGCTCAGATGGAAGACTTGTAAGTTCATTTCCACTTTGGACTGTGTGGTTACATCACAAAACAGAGAAGTCAGGATACATGGTAATTATACATGTGCATCACAGAATGTTGTTTTTCATTCAGTGCACGAGATGTTGGAGAGACAAATCAACCTCTCCGCACTAGAATGAACTCGCACAGACATACTATTCAGGATGACTGAAAAGCAAGTGGGGCAACACCTCTCTCAGCCTGACCACTCAATCTCCGATATCAGTAATGGTCAAAAGGAAATTTCAGAAGTACACAACAGAGACAGGCTTCTGAGATCAGGCTTATTTTACTTCTCAATGTGGTGGAAGATGGCATGAACATTGATTTGGGGTTTATGGCACATTTTATGACTAAAACATCCACAGACCTTTACTCCAAAGGATGGACATATAATAGGACTTCAGCGTGTCTTTGTTTTAATATTTATAGTGTCCCGTTTAACTGGTTATCAACATGTTGGTTCTTCACCAAAGAAGTGTGTGTGTGGTTTATTTTTTTTTGTGTGGTGATGGGATCATGTGGACGTGGTGGTTGCTGTTACGTTGAGGTAGCTTTATATTCAGGTACATGACATAACGGTGTTAGTGTGTTATGACTCTTAGTTCACATACATAATGAATATTATTTTCCTTCTAACTAGCTATCTTCCTTGGGGGTGGGTTTTTATTGGGTTTTTATTCAGATTCCTTAGACTATTACTATACATAGAGTAGTATTATTATATAATGTCACATTTTTGAACTCTGAACATATTGGGATGCATGATCTCATTTGCTTAGGGGTTCTTGACAGATTAAATTACATTGGGCAAATATTGTAGTGATTAGTGTAAATGATGATATGTTAGGACTCTTGGCTCACGTACATAGTGAATATGTACTTCCTTCTAACTAGTTATCTTCCCCGGGGGGGGTGGGGAAGAGGTTTTTTTTTTGTTTTTAATTTATGTTTATTCACTTTTTCATGAGCCTATCATAAAAGTCACAGTTAGTGGAAACGTATTACATTATACTTCATTTGTTGGCTTCAGGATTGTTATTCCAATAAGTTTTGATACTTCACATGGGGGTACAAGCAAAATATTTAACAGTAGTCATAACCTTAGGAAGGCTAACCACACTGCATCCTGTGGGGTAGGAGGAGTTAAAATGAAAACATTTTTTCAACATGGCCCTAATTAAGCCATTATCCCACAGAACAGATTTTGTTTAATAGGTAATCACTGGGTTCCTCCAGGCCTGCTCAAGTCCCAACGAAACAACTACCAATATAATGTCTAAAATAAACAAGTATTTCTATATTTTTCACTTCTTGGAACGATCTTACATTTTACAGAAATTGGCCTAAGATAATGCCTGGTGAACAGCAATTAAAGTATAAGATAGCTACTGGAGTATTTTAAGTTTAACATTAACTTTTCAACCAGCCTAATACATACTGAACTAATGTAATACTGGCACAACTTTAACCTTTGGCCAGAGCTGAAGTTCTACTTTTAACCAGGTGACTGCTTGAATATTCCTATCAAGAGCTGATGGTCTCAGATCAAATCAAGCCTTTACAATATAGATACTGGAGTAATTTTAGGTTTAACATTAACTTTTTAACCAGCCTGTCGAGGTTTATCAACTTAATACAGTATAGAGAACAAGAGGATCGAGTCCCTCTGTCGACTGTCCACATTGCACCTCGTGTTCGGTGCCATTTTAAACTAAACAAGAAAAAGAGAAGGAAATAAAAAACTTGCTGCATCGTCCTGATTCAACTAATCTTTCTTTGCTGACCAGCTTATGGGAATCAGTCACAAATATAAGTTACTTTTTCTGTTTAGCACTCACTCTGGTGTCACAAATGTCCCATAGTGCCTCCACAGGGATATCAACCCTCGTCTTCTGATTCCTCAGCCCCCGATAGCTCCAGTGGTGGATCGCGATGAAATTCGGCTGCAGTTTTATCCACCTTTTTCTTCGCTTCCTCTGGGTCTTAGAATTGAAAAGTTTTGCCACCGTACGTGATGCGGAGATGTGCCGGGGCAAGCAAAGAGTGAGAGACCCCAAGACTTTTGAGCAGCTGTCTTAATGGGTTGAACAGCTTTCGACGATTTCTGGTTGTATACGACCAGTCCGGGAATAGTTTAACCTCCTGATCTTCGATTGTGATTGGAAATTGGGCTCTCACCTATCCTAGGATAGTATCCCAGAGTTCTTGCCCCTTGGTTACTAGTAGGACCGTCCTGCTGGCCTCCCGATTTTTAAATTGAGCCCTACGAAAGTTCACCCTATAGGCCCTCTTAAGAGATGCTGGAGCTGGGCATTATTTCTTCTGGCATTTCAGTCTGGATCTAACTCCTAAGGAAACATAGTAAGTCTCCACCCTCTGCATCTTCCGAGAGCCCGACGATGCGGATATTCATCGATCTATTATTCTCTAAGGTTTCTAATCATGCTCTCAGGTGTGCATTTTCAGTCTTCAGCTTTGCAAAGCCTGCCTGTATGCATTGGGATCTGCTGTCTGCCTCCGATGCTACTTGCACTGCACTTTCAATTTTAATATCCTGTGTAGTGAGTCTGTCTAATACTTTTTCAATTTTGGTGTCCATCTCACGGACTGCATTTAGCACTTTGTCCCATGGTGGCGGATTACTGTCTCTGCTGGCTCGATCTGCAGTAGTGGACCCATCTTACAATCTCTGCCAAGGCTGATGTAACAGTCGTGATTTTTGTCCCACTCCTGTGGTTGGATTTTTTGTTCTATCCCTGGCAAGTTTAGTATATATAGGTTCCCCGTAACATAGTCTACCCGTCTGGAGCAATTAGAGACCTTTTATATGACATTGCAGATTTAATAAATTGATTTTAAATAGTACTCAGTGCAGAGCTGAAGCAACCATGTCCTGTCCCAAGCGTGGCTCACTAACGCCCCCCCGGGGAGGAGATTTAATTCCATTGTGGTTCCATTCAGATTCCTTGGACTGTTACTGTACATATACAGTAGTAGTTTGATTATATACTGTCACATTTTGGAACTCTGAATACATTAGGAGACACAGAAGTTGAAGCTGACAGCAGATAAGGACCGGAAGGACCATCCAGTCTGCCCATTTTTCTATCTTATGAATGTGCCATTGGCCTTTACTCTGTCAATGGCCTACCTATTCATACTCATCTGTATTGCTCCCATCTGCCTATCCCATGCCTGTTTGAAGCCCTGCACTGTATTCATATCCACCACTTCCTGAAGTAGGCCGTTCCATGCATCCACCACTCTTTCTGTGAAAAAGAACTTCCTCGCATTACCTCTTAATCAGCCTCCCTCTAATCTCATGCTGTTTTCTCTTGTCTTGCTATTCTTCTTATATTGAAACATGTTAGACTCTTTCACCTTGTTAATGCCCTTAAGATGTGTGAATGTTTCCGATCTTATCACCTCTCTCTCCTTTGCTCTAAGGTATACATATTGAGCTCCGTTAATCTGTCCTCATATGTTTTCTGATGCAGTCCCTGCACCATTTTGGTTGCCCTTCTCTGGACCTGCCTCCATTTTCTTAATGTCCTTGTGCAGGTGTGGCCTCCAGTACTGTATGCAGTACTCCAGATGGGGCCTAACCAGTATCTTATAAAGAGGGATTATTACCTCCCTCTTACGACTTGTGATACCCCTACTAATATACCCCAACACCCCCCTAGACTTACCTACTGCTTTAGTGGTCTGCTTGGATGATTTCAGGTCATCTGTGATGATGATGCCCAAGTCTCTTTCTTCCCTTGTGATTGCAGCAGCTCCCCTCCCAACCTATCGGTGGCTCCAGGGTTTCTCTTCCCTATGTGCATGATCTTGCACTTCCTTGCGTTAAACCCCAGTTGCCACTCTTTCGACCATTTTGCCAGTTTATCCAGATCTCTTCTCATTTTACCCACCCCATCTGGATCATCTACTCTGTTGCAGATCTTGGAGTCATCTGCAAACAGACAAACCATACCCTCCAGTCCATCTGCAGTGTCACTGGTGAAGATATTGAAGAGGACTGGCCCCAGGACTGATCCCTGAGGTACCCCACTTGTGACTCGCATGTCTTCTGACTGTATACCATTTATCACCACTCTCTGTTTTTCTGCCCGCCAACCAGTTCGCCACCCAGTTGACCAACTTCTGACCCACCTGAGCATACCCAGCTTATTAATCAATCTTCTATGTGGAACAGTATCGAAAGCATTGCCGAAGTCATGGTAGGCGACATTAGCTGCACCCCCTCGGTCCACCACTCTAGTTACCCAGTCAAAGAAATCTATGAGATTAGTTTGACAGGACCTTCCTGTTGTACACCCATACTGTCTTGGATCCTGTGCTCTTATGGATTCCAGGTATTGCACTATCCTTTCATATTCTTGCCCACTACATTATCTCATTTACTTTGGGGTCCTTGACTGTTTTAATTCCATTGGGTAAATATTGTAGTAATTGTGTAAATGATGATGTGTTAGGACTCTTGGCTCACATACATAGTGAATTATGCACTTTCTTCTAACTAGTTTTCTACCCACGGGGTGGTAGGGTTTAATTCCATTGGGTTTTTATTCAGAGTCCTTAGACTGTCTCTGTACATATAGTAATGTGATTATATACTGACACATTATTGAACTCTGAACATATCAGGATGCATGGTTTCATTTACTTGGGGGTCCTTGACAGTTTTTTTTTTTTTTTTTTTTTTTTGTGGCACTACACTGAGAATTGATATTACCTCGTATAAAATCCTGTTACAGCATTGAAGGCTTTAAGGTTTATGGAATATAGTAACTGGTTGAGTGTATAGTTGGAAAAATGTCTCCAGATATGTTTTAAACTTTGTAGCAGTGTGTATCAGTTGCTCACACTAGGTTAACTTTAATTTAAACCCTCTTAATGCCGTATATAGAAAATTTTGGTTATATGGTTTTGTTTGTTTTTAACATACAATAATATCACATTTTAACATGTACTTAAGTGAGAATTGAATCCAATGGTTCATTAAGACTGTAGTGACTGCACATGCTGAGACATTTAGAATGTATGATAGTTGAACTTTCTGCTAGGAAGGTTGTTATCTTATTTGGATGACATTTGACCTTGAAGGCATCTCGGCTAATAGCAAACTGATGAGATCTGGTTCAACTGTTTCTGACTTCAGTGATGGTTTAAATGAGTATTTTAAACCAAGGAGAATTCTTTATGTTTGTTTTTTTTTATGTATGAACTGGGTGTTAATAGTTTATGAGTTTCTGAATAACTGTCATAAGCTTCCAAGGAAGGACTTCGTTAGTCCAAAAGCTTAAGCACATTGTTCTTTTTGTAACATCTATATTTGTCTGATAAAAGGTATCAAACCATTTGATTCTGGATCTGTGTCTCTGTATAAATTGCTGTATGTGTGCACAGTTGTGTGTGTATATATAGCGCAGTGTGTATGCATATATGCATATATGCATGTAGTACACTGTGTGCGTGCATGTGGTGCTTTATGTGTAGTAGCAGTAGTGGTAGTATTTCTGTCTGGTGCCCTTTGCCGGAGGCTCTGAGCACCATTACAAGATCAAGTACGGTAGAAGCAGTAAAGCTATAATAAAAAATTAATATATAACACATACTCCCAATTTTTTTCTGTAATAAATATCCTCATAAAATATTTAAAAAAAAAATGATTTCTTAAATAAATCCCTAAATAAAATATAAATGGGATGGCACAGCTGCAAGGAATTAACCTCTAAATGCCTGGATGAACAGGAAGTTCTTTAGACCCTGCTTAAAGACCTCCACTGAGAGGGCCTCCCTCAAGGCTCTCGGAAGAGCCTTCCAGAGGACTGGACCTGCTACCTCAAATACCCGGTTTCCCAAGGTTTTTAACCTCACTCTGGAGACTACAAGGAGGCCCTTCTCAGTGGAGCGGAGAGGGTGCAAGGGTATGTGAGGGTACAAGATTTCAGTCGGGTAGCCTGGGCCCTGCCCATACAGCACCTTATAAGCTGGCAAACCCACTTTAAAGGCACTACACCACTTAACTGGCAGCCAGTATAGAGCATGCAGTGCCGGGGAGACATGACATGTCCTCAGAAGGCTGGTCAGCAATATAGCAGCTGCGTTCTGCACCAGCTGAAGGCATTGCAGTGCACCTCCATTGACCCCCGAGGTAATCAGCATTACAGTAGCCAAGCCTTGAAGTCAGAGATGTGTGCACCAATCTGGCCAAGTCACCATGGGAGCAAGGAAACTAATCCAGCTGATGTTCGGCAGATGGTAAAAGCCATTCCAGACTACTGGTGACACCTGAGCCTCAAATGTCATCCCTTCATACAGAATGACCAAGAGCACAGAGAAGCTAAGCTGAAACCATGTCTCCCTCTCAGTAACTGCCACCCACTCCCCCACCTTCAGGCTTCACCAAGAGTACTTCAGTTCTGTCTGGGTTAAGTCTTAGCCAGCTTGATGACATCCAGTCATGGATCTTGGCTAGACATTTATCGCAGCCATCTTTTCAGTAACCTTTTCCAAAAAGGGCAGACTAGACACAGATCAGTAATTTGCCAGGACGTTTGGGTCCAGAGGTGGCTTTTTCTGAAGTGGTTAAAGCAGTGCACTTTTCACTGCCACTGGGGAACACTTGTCTGACAAGGAGCACCAGACATTCTATGCAAATACTGGCCCAGATGCCCTACATGGCTTGTGAGTAGATGCGTCTGACCTAGATCCAGATCCCAAAATGTTTGCTGCAGCCCAAAATCATCCCACTCACCTTTCCATTATCACTGGTTGAAACTCTCCCCAAGACCACTGAATGCATCTTAGACTCATAGGTTCAGCCCTGCTGTGCTGTAATGACCCACTTGGCAAGAACCCAGCCCTAACAGAGGACACCCTGTCTGAGAAGCACTGAGTGAACTTCCTGTATTTCACAGGTGAAAATGCTCACACAGGCTGCAGACAGGCTGGATGAAAAATCTTGTCCACAGTCTGGAACAGTTGAGCCAGTCAGTTCCTCCCAGCATCAATCTCTCTAGACAGGCACTCTGCCTTTTTTTGAATGATTGCCCTTTGATATGCACTGTAGCGAGATAGTAAACCCAGTCTGTCCTCTTAGGCCCTGGATCTCCTTCAACAATGCTCCAGCCTCTATCCCCCGTGCTTTCATCTTCCTCAGCTCACTGTTAAACCATGACGAGCCAAGATGTGAAACCAGTGGACTCGCATGAACTGGTGCCACAAGATCAAAAGCTGTCCCACCAGCCCTATTGTAGGCTACCACCACTTCTTCTGGTCCCTTACTCTATGCTACCAGCATATCCTTGGTGTCCAGAACTGCTAAGAGTCTCTCTGGCTGAAGCCTTCATAAAGGGTGGAACTGCACCATCTCCACAGGGGTGGACTACAAGAGGGGGCCCTGAAAGTGAACCTGATGGTAAAGTGATCCAATCACTGACTGGATCAGTCTCAAGATTTCCAATCTCGAGTCCCAGAGAGAATGCAAGTCTAAGGCATGGCCGTGTTGGTGGGTCACGTAAGTAACAGCTTGTGCGAGGCTCGGGGATTCCTTACCCCGCAGGAAATCTTGACCAAACTGCAAGAGTTTGTCGTCAATCTGAGTATTGAAGTCCCCAAGAATAAGCCATCTGGGCAACTCCAACACACTAGTGGTGATGAAAGTCCATGATTTCCTGCAGAAATTTTCCGTTGTGCCCTGAAGGCTGGCACACAAAGAGGATTCTGCAGCCAGCCCTACGCACAACCATGCATTCAAATGACTAGGTATCCCTCACTGGACGCACCACCAGATTCAGCTCAGATCTAAAACAGGTGACCACCTCTCCCCTTCTGTCCTTCCTCGAGCATTGCATTATTGAGAATCTAGTCGGGACTGACGACTGCAGGATTGGGATGGCATCTTCACCCAGTTAGATCTCCATAATGCAAGCTAGATCAACAGAGGAACTAAAATCCTCAATAATAGTGAATGTATTCCTTGTTAAGCTAGCATCCCACAGCATCACTAGTAGCAGATGGTCCCCAGCTACCTGCCCACTCGGTCTGGCGGGATCCCTTGGTATGGGGGCTAAAGTCTGGCCTCTCTCTAGCCCCCATTTCACCCCAGGGCATCTCCTGATCCTCACAACCCTAATAGCACCATCCCCATGTTACCTACTCTACCTCCATATCTCCTCCTGATCCCCACCACCCTGCACCCTCAGTAAGCTGCACTGGGTGGGCTCCACAAAAGAGAGTGCAGATCCTGGAGCAGAGACGGGGAGTAACTGAGTCTCTGGGTCAACTGCAGGCGACACATCCCAGAACCTACCTACATACAGCATCCCCAACATGAAAAATCTCTCACCAGTTCCTTGTAAAACAATCCCACACCCACCACCAGTCCCAGTCCACATTAATCACTCAACCTAAATCCTTAAAGAGAAAACAGTGTGTGCGTCCTTGCATGTAGTGCTGAGTCTGAACACATTTGTGTATCAACTGCCACTTATTCACTAATGTTCTTTGGAGGAGGAAGTCAAGCAGTTAATTTAACCTAGTGGTTCTGGGAATCTGGAGGCCAGGTTATAATCTCACAACCAAAATGCACAGTGCTTAGTGACATTGGGCGGAAGGGCAGAGTACAAGAACGTAAACTTTTTTAAGCTGTTGTGCATGCATCACTTTCACTTCTCTGCTGTTTGATTCCATTTTATCCTCCCTTTCATTATGTTGAAACAATGTATTTCTTCTGCTTTTATTACATTTCAATTGGCAAACCAAGCCCTTTGGCTGTAGGCAATTCTTCTTTTTAAATTATTCAGCCCCGCCATCTTTTTCCATTAATCCCTTTTCTCCCTCATGACAATGGGTGGTCAGTGCTGCATCCTTTCTTTAGTCAGTAGAGCAGGCGCATGGCTTCTTTCACAGCTGACACTAATGCTGCTCCTTAGTTGGTCAGTATGAAGTGCACGAATGCTGGTAGCCTGCAGCCTCCCTCCCCGGGAGCGGAGCACCTCATCCTTTGTGAAGTGCATGGCTCCCAGCTGACAGTGTGGGATTCCAGGTTAGGATTGCATGAGAACTCCCAGTCTTGCATGGGGCACCACAATTCATTTTTGCTATGCCACTAAAGCAGCTCCTCTCTTTTCTGTCTAGCTGGATTCAGGCTTTCTCATGGGTGTCGCTATTTTTGTGACTGGTTACCAGCCAGTATAATAAGGAATGAACTGAGTCTGCTCAAACTGAGGCTGTTTTCAGAATTGGAATATTTTTTTGAGGGGGTAGTTGAGGGGAGGCTGTGATTATTAAATTGTAACTGGGCTTGTTCCATCAGATGTCAGCAGCACTTTGCTCATTTGCAGGGGGCACTGTTGAGCAACATGAGGCATGTCCCTCTCTCCTGAACAAAGAATGTATCACCTCTTTGACAGTTCCTCCCCTCCATCAGCCCAGGTAGCAAGGTTTGATATTGTTCTTGAACCCAGGTCTCTCTCCAGTGCAGTAGTATAACTAGCTGTCTTCGAGTCTCTGAGCTGACCGTTATTGGAAATGCATATGGTAGATAAACTGTATTCTTTAATACTGCTGATTATTTGTTTCTACTTAATTTTTAATTTTTTTCTGTGTACACATTTTAGTACTCATGAAAGATGCTGGACTGACAGCACTAGAACCTTAAGTCCTCTGTTTATGTACATGACAGGTACAGCATGGGCGATGACAGTGCAGTTTTTCCCATACTGTCCCGCCAGTGTGACTTAACCCTGCCATGGAGGGACCACCACATATATGAAAGAGTAGTTCAGACTCCGTGCCCACTCATTCCTTGGTCTCTCACATGAATTTGCCAACAAAGGTACCAATTAATGCCAGTTCTGTTGATTGCTTTTGTGATGTGGACACCTGTTGAGTAGGCCACTGAACATCCCTGAGGTGATAATGACTTTCAACCACTACCAACTTGTGCTGGATTTGAACCCGTGACCTAGAGGTTATTTTGTACTTATTTATTGTTGTATCTATCTCCCATGTACCCCGTTCCCCAGGATGTTTTTTTCTTTGACGTGACAAGAACCACTTGATGATGTAACAACGTAGTACTTCAAAATTACACATTAATTATTCAATGTTGATGACCCCACCCTGTTTTAGTGCTTTTTTTTTAGGAATCCCAGTTAAAAAATTCCTCCATCAGTGAAATCCTTTATTTTTCTTAGTAGTGACTAAGATTACAGTTCAAGAGGCTGAGACAAGGGGGGAAGGAACCGCATCCACACTCTGTTAACTTCAGGAATCTCAAGGACAAACCAAGAGCTCTGCGACGCTCCCTACGAGATTAGAAGTTTAGTTTTGTGTCTCTTTGCGATATGGAGAGACACGGTATCCTTTTAATAAAGAATGGGAAGCTGGGTCTTGAGCAGTGAAAGTGAACGTGCGTGTGTAGGGGTGTGGGGGGCACTGTTTATGAATAGTTAGGGGTCTGAGGATTGAGGGGGTGCTCGAAGGAGGAAGTGCTTGGTACGTTTAAGATCGACTCTACCCCCTGGAGCTGTAGTTCACAGTAGAGTGGGCATTCTTTGGGAAAAGTATATCACCTGAGCATGGATGTCACTGTGGACACTGCTGTAGGATTAGGAGTGAGGGGACAACACTGACGCAGTGGATATTTAAAGGAAAACTGCACACATTCTGTAGCTCTCCCCTACCAGTAGCTAAGCCCCCAATTAAGGTTAAAAGCCAGTAAAATAATTTTTTCTTGTACCTTTATTTGCCAGTGTGTCTGTTTTTCAAAAGAGGTACAAAACATCCGATGTATACTGTATGTTAGCCACCACTGTCTCACAGCCAGAGCACACTTCCTGTGCTCGCTGTATGCAGATATACCCTCACTTGCAAAATGCGGGGCAGAAATCTGTGAAGAGACACACAAACAGTGTCCAAGGCCTCTCTTGAACTGGTGCAGGATGTTTTGGTGCAGTGGGGTGGATGAGACTCTCAGCCCTGATCAGAAAGTGCTGTCCTTGCAGTGCTCCCCCAATTCCGTGGGTCCTCTGATGGGATCCGGACTTGCCAGGGGTCTCATGCATGGTGGCTCAGCACACCACCAGAAATGGCCACAGCAGAATGTGCCCAATCTGGGCATTTTATGCAGACACCACAGCCTCCCCACCACCATGAAACAAAAAGTCACCTATGTTATTCATCAGTTTTTGCATAGTCTGGGAGGTGAAACACCCTTGGTGTCTCCCAAACATGGACCTCCCACCCACTCTGCAGTGAATGCACAACCTCCAATTTGCTGGTCAGTTGCACACACATATATATATATATATATATATATATATATATATAAAAATTAAAGAGACAATCCTATAGAAAGCTGAGGAAAAACCTAATGTGCCCCCTCACTTCATGGAATAAATGCTTCTTACTAGAAGTTTTCAGTTTCTGTGCATGCTGATGCCAGCTCAGCCTTCCAGAACCTCAATGCAAACAAGCCAACTCTGCTTGAGCAACCATGCATGAATTTAAAAAAAAAACAAAAAAAACAGAACTTAAAAATAAAACCGGGCCCTCGAAACTCCTGTTCCTCCCTTCCCCCCACCAATTGTTACTGTATCCTGAGTTATGACTGTAGCTGCACTTTGGCAGCTTTGTATTAGGCAAGGGAGAGGTTGCAGCATTCTTCAGTGTTTTATTAGTAGTGCCACGTCATAGCCTTGAACAGAGGAAATGGCCACTTGTTGCGGTTTTAGATTCAGGAGAGCTGTCTTAAGTTGTGACCAAAATAAAATGGGCAGACAGAGCATAGTACTGGCCTGGTGGGGCTTTGTAACAAACTGGTGTACCCCATCCAGTCTTGAGAACTAGATAATGCAAGTCAGAATTGTTTAAGTGAGGCATTTCAAAAAGCCAGAAAAACCTGATTCAGGGATCTTTCTCCCCTTCCCCCTCTGTTTTTTCTCTCTCTCTTTCCCAGGTTATTCAGCCTTTGTTTCTATAGCGTACTCTGAAATTCATTTGTAGATATGGAGCAGGCTATTTTGTACAGGCAAAGAAACCGAGAGCAAGAGAGGGGGGAGGGAGAGACGGGAAAGGGAATATGTGTGTGTGTGTGTGTGTGTGTGTATATCTATATATGTGTATATGTGTCTGTGTGTGTGTGTGTGTGTGTGTGTGTATATCTATATATATATATGTGTCTGTGTGTGTGTGTGTGTGTGTGTGTGTGTGTGTGTGTATGTGTGTATATGTATATATATATATATATATATATATATTTATAAAATAGGTAGGAAAAAGAAGCTCAGCCACTGGACAAACACCATCACATGACCGTATGATAATCAGAGCGCGACCGACACCTGCACTTTTACCCCTCCAAAACAATTTTGACATTTTATAAGATAGATATACCACTCTGAGGTGTTGCGGTGCGCTCTGATATCGCACGCCTGGGTTGCGACCCGCCTTGGCCTGCGCGCGCACAACGCACACCACGCGACGATATCAGAGCCGACCAGACACCTCAGAGTGGTATATCTATTACATATATATATATATATATATATATATTTCCCACTGTCTGAAAATATAGGGTGGTGGTAGTGATGTTCGGGTCCAAAGGTGCATTATTTTTCTGGACCTCCTATATGCACTGTACATGTGCATAAATGGATTTTAAGTGAAATATAGTGGACTGGTATCAAAACAGGGGTAGTAGTGCAATGAAGAATGAGAATAAAACACAATTGTGGAGGATTTTATAAAAAACAATCCATAATGGATAAAAATATAGAGTGGTGGTAACAAAATATAGGGTGGTGGCCCACCACGCTAAAACAATGAATGGGGAACACTGATAATATAAATATATAACAAAGAACCTCTGTGCGCAAACACTGAGGCAAGGGTTACCCCCAAAGGGCATTTGGCTGGGAAGCCAAGTTTCAAGAAAATACAAAATCACACATGCCCACACAATGCAAAGCATCATGGGCTGCATATGCAGATCACCACAGAATGTTATGCTGGTCCAACTTTAAGCAGAATTGCATGGTGCGAAAGGCCTCTCACACTATATATATATATATATATATATATATATATATATTACTGTGATGTGATCAGCAACACCACTGGGCGACCAAAGTTGACAACTGCACTGTGAGATATATATATATCTCACAGTGCGGTTTCAGTAACTTTGGCTGCCCAGTGGTGTTGCTGATCACACCGCAGTGAGTTCCATAACCTCTCAGTGTTTTCACTGTAGACTGGGACAGTCTCCATCCTATATGGAGAGGGGGTGTGGCCCCATATTATGTATTTTGACATTTTAATGCAGAAGCTGATATCTGTCTAGGATGCCTCTTTAATGGGGAAACCTCAAGTGCTGCATGCCAAAGCATGTATTTCAAAGTTCCCTGGAGTTCCATCTCCATTATTATAATCTGCTTGAGTTGAACAACTTTACTGTGGTAGAGCAAAGCTGAACCCAGCTGGGGTTACATAGATGCTTGCAGTTTTCTGTTTTGGAAATTAATATTTCTGTTATGTAGGTGGCACTGGTATAGCGGGTGGTATGCTGGTAGCTTTCTTTGTAAAAATGTATGATAAAAGTGTTAAAATTGTTTTTCTTGTCTGTTTTTTTTCCAGAGACAGCAGAAAATCTCTAGGAAATCAGTTAATTGTACAGATCACCCAGACAGTGTCTTGGTGGCTGACGCATCATAGAAAACATTCCATAAGGCTAACACTGCAGTCAAGGACAGAGAACTTGGGGAAAGGTAAGCATACTTGTTGTATATGTAAAAATCACCTGTGAGACCAGCCCTCTGTTTGATGAGAGGCTCCAGTGGAAGAGCCCTTTTGTGGCGAGGGGCTCCAGTGGAAGAGCTCTTTTGTGGTGAGGGGCTCCAGTGAAAGAGCCCTCTTGTGGCTTAGGAGCCGAAATGGAAGAGCCCTCTAGTTGTGAGAGGTTGTAACAGAAAAGTCCTCTAGTGGTGGGAGACTTAAAGGAGAAGACTCCTGTATATTTCTGATTTGGATATGTCTGATATATTTATTGTTCATTACATCAGTTACTGTACATATGTCAGTAAGCGATCAGTCATTTCTGCTTTTGTAACACATATCTAGAGTCTGAGGCTCTGACACAAGGTAGTAAAGTATCAAACAAGCCTCTATTTACATGCAAATGGGTCACTTGTAATACAGCCCCTCCTCTTCCCTGATGTCACTGAAGCAACAGTGCAGAAGAAAACAAGGGTATCAATGCTGTCTATCCTGATTTTAGTTTGTTTGCAATGGCTTAAGACAGTTCTGCCATGTAACTCACACAGGGAGTAGTACTTGTTGCCTTAATACTGTATGTGTAGAGCAAACAATACATCTAATAGTATTTCATTCACAGGAAACAATCTGTTTCTTTGTACTGCTCATTTCTCTCTGTGAGACAGTGGCAACATGTTGTGGAGAGCAGTAGAAAGAATCAGTCGATCAGATCTGTTACAGTACAGTAGCTTCTTGTTGTTTTTACATTGTTTCTTGTGGATTTTACTTGGTAAAAGGTTATTTATTTTCTTTCTTACTACTTCTAAGGGGCTAGCAGGGTATTGTTTTGTGGCTGTTGGAATTTTAAAACCTGTTTTGGTGGCTATAAGTGGGCTCATTTGTTTGATGTTTCACTGTGTAGCAGTCTGCATTTGTAGAGGCCTATTTCTTCTGATTTAAAACCTATTTGGTGCGATTTAACTGGGGCTGTTTCTTTGAATCGGAGACCTGCATCTTCTAATTTCAAGCCTATTTTGATGTGTTGTTGGTGAAGCTGTTTGAATTGGAGACCTGTTTCTTTTGGTAGAAAACCTATTTTGGGGGCTTTGAGTAGAATTGTGATTAATGTTTGCTGGTTTCACTAGCTGCAAAGATTAGTGCATAGTGGGGGAAGGGTGCTAATGGTCTGATCAGGGGCTTCAGCTACCTAATTGTTTCTGGAAGACTTGGGTTGGTCCCAACCCCTCACTCCCACCCGCCCCTGGTCCATGATTTCCTTTATACCAGGGGTTCTGACATCACTTCCTCAAATGGGCAAAGGATATGCATCTGTCATAGCAGAAGCAGACATCCAGGAAAGGAACAGCAGGGAGTGAAGAGGTGACTGCTATCTCAGTGGAAGGGAAGTAACTGCAAATCTAGGAGCTTTCATTGTTACTTCTTTGCATTGCTATTGCATTGTGGAAAGGAGGAGTAGGAGTTTGAAGAAGGTTGTGCAATGGCTACTTAAAGTCTCATTTTGAGTGTGGATAGGAAGGTTAGGAATATAAAAAGCAGTTGCTCAATCTATCTAAACGTGTACAACAAAGGGGATAATGGAAATTGACAAGAATGTTTTGCACTGATAGAGGGGGGAGAGGGGAAACTTGGGGGAGTATTTGGTATCCTGCATCTGGAAGGGTGGGGGTCACTGGTGGGCAGTGACAGCAATGGGTAGGGTGGTAGGCTGCAACAACTGCGGTGCACCAATCTTTCTAAAAATTGCCTGGAGTGTGGGAGAATGTTTAGTGTGCAACCACATAGAGAAACTTAGAAAGGAGATCAAGGGTCTGCAGGAGGAACTAAGACAGGCAAGGCAGACTGGAGGTGGGTTTAGCCCAATACTGGAGGGAGGAAGAATGGGAGATGAGGGAGGGCAATTTAAGCCAACAGTGATGAGGAGAGGGTCAGAAGAAGGGAATTAGAGACAAGGGGGCCCAGGCCAGGAAGAACGATTGCTGGGGAAACCAGGTCAGGAGACAAAAGACAAATGGAAGGAGGAGATAGGGACTTGTGAGGGGAGGCAAAGAAGTGGCAAAAGTCATGGAAAGGAAAGAACAGGTTACTTTGAAGAGAGAGGGAGCGGGCATTTGCGTAGGATCTTCAGAAAATAGATCTTCCTGGACCCAAGTCTCCACCACTCATTCACACTAGTGGGATTAGGGCCGGAGGCACTAGGACCCATCGGGAGCAAACTTTTTTGCTGGAGGGTCGGCGCGAGAGATGGCGCAGCGAGACACGGCGTCAGCGAAGCTGCGGCTCGGCGGTAACGACCTTCCCGGCGCCGACCCTCCAACGCCTCATTCCTTTTTTCCTACCGTCGAGTGCGCTTCAGTATACGACGTCGCTCGAATCTCGGGAGTCAAACTTCAAACTAGCCTTAGTTTTCAGTTTGTTTTGTAACATTATCACGATAGTAGTATCGCTTAATTTTATTCTATTTGAAAATTTTTCTAATATCTTAAATTTAACTTACTTGAAGAAGTCTCGGCCTACTGGACGGAGTCAACCATGAGCAGGTCAGGTGCGGTAGGAGACTTATTATGAAAGCTGTTCAGTCAGCGGGCTGGGTCGGTCAACCTCCTTCTCAAGAAACTCAGCGGGTTCCGACAACGGTCAGTCCGATGCCGGGGATGGGCGGTCCCCGTCAGGCATAAAATAGCGGTCGCTTTCGGCGCGTTGACCTCGACTCTTCTTGACCACAGGTCAAAAGAAGGCATCTCTCGAGTGCAGCCCTCTGAGTATGTCTCTTGGCGTCGACGGTCGGTTATCGTTGCTAGTTGCGGTCTCCTTCTTCGGAGCAGCCAACTTCTGGTAATCGTCACTCGACATCGGAGCCTCCCGCCTATAGGTAGGGCTCCAGATGAGCAGTTTCATCAGTGGGCGCTCTTATGGGCGATGAGCCGGAGGTTGGTTCTTCTGCCTGGCTCGGTTGCCTCGGAGCCCTCGGGCCCCTCTGGCGATCAGGTAGGGCGGTTGGACCTTCCTAGTCGCGCGGCGCCTTCTTCGGTGCCTGCGACTCCGTGCTTAGGTGTTTCCCCCCCTCACATGGCTGCGGCGCAGGGGGCCACACCGATGCCCTTATCTCCTGGTTTGTTTCCTCCTCTTGCTTTCCAGGTTCCTGGGGCTTTTCGGCGCCTTCTCGAGGGGTCTGTTGGCTTGTCGGAGCCGCGTTTTGGTGCCGGTGGGTCTTGCCGGAGCCGTCCGTGGCGCCGTTGGATCTGCTGGCGCCGTTGGCAACGCCGCTGGGTCGAGCGGCGCTTGGGTAATGTAACGCCACGTCGGCTTAAATGACGCCGTATGCGGCGCCCGTCGACGTCGCGACGCCCGTGTGTGGCGCCGTAAGCCAGCGGCGCCCGTGTATTAGCGCCCGTCGGCTTCGGTAGCGGCGCGTGTCGGCGCCATTATGACACCGCCTGGGGAGTTTTCGCGGTGCGGCGAGCAGCGTGCCTCTTTGGCGCCCGTGTGCCTCCCTTGGTGCCGTCTTGACCCCGCTTTCACATCTCGGCGCGGGGGTCCTCGGGGACTCTCCTTGTTTTCTGATATTTCCTCCTCTCCTAATTTTCATTCCTTTCCTGTCCAAACAGTCCTTTCTGGACCATCAGGAGATGATGTTGAGCCTGACCCAGACCTTGAGTTGGGTGATGAAGTGGAGGAAACAGGATCTTTCTTTGCTACAGAGCCTGTGGTCGGGACCTGTCCTTTAAGTCTCTGTTGAAGAACCTGAGATCCACTCTTTCTCTCAGACTACAGACATCGATCCTGGGAAGATATTAAGACTCCAGTACCTCCATAGCTCGGAGATCCCTACAGTTTGACTCCTCCGATCCAGCCTTCCTTGAGAGCTGTCTCAAATGGTATGGAATAATCCTGCTCTTAATCCTTCAGTGGCTAAATCCATTGATAAGAAGTATTCAGCTCCCAAGGATGAGTCCTATTTTGGCATCCCAAGCATTTGCGGATCTATTGTAGTCCTGGCAGAGAATGACAAGGTCGTTCTTCCTCAAACTACTTCAGCTCGACCTATTAACAAAGAGTCTCGTAAGATTGATACATTAGGTGAGAGAGTCTTTGCTGCCTCCACTCTAAGTATGGGTATTGCCAGTTATCAAGGCTATTTTCTCAGTATGAGTATATCCTGTAGCACTCTATGAAAAGAATGGTTGAAGCTCTCCAGATTGGACTCCAAGTCAGAGCTTCTATTGACCGTTACTGAAGTTATTGAATCCAATAACCAACAAGTCAAAGCCGCCATGGGCGCTTCGACACTGCTTCTCGTTCAGCTGCTGCAGGGATTTGTACTCGACGCCATTCCTGGCTGCGTTCTTCGGGCTTCACGAAGGATGCTCAGCAGCAGGTAATGGCGCTGCCTTTTGATGGCACCTATCTTTTCGGCCCTCAGGTGGAGCAAGCCTTAGAAGCCTCCCAAAAGACTAGATCGGCCATTAAATTGGCCAGAACCTCCGCCTGCCCCCTCTCGCGGGCATGCGAACAGACGTCAGTTTCTTAGTCGTCAGTCCTTTCGAGGCAGAAGCAGGGGAAGCTTCCATAAAAGCCAACCTGCCCAACCTCAGAAGAAGACGCTGCAGAAAGCGCAGGGGCCTAAAGCCCCAGCGCCACCTTATGAGTGTTGGCCCAAGTTCCATCCACACTGCCGAGATGGAACTTTCTCCTCCGTGGGAGGTCGTCTGATGTACTTCTAGCAAGGTGGAAGTCCATAGCTTCAGACAAATGGGTCCCTCGGATAATTCGCGAGGTTACTCTCTCAATTTCCCCCAAATTGTCCTCCCAGACGACAACCCAGGTTGTCGGCTTCTCAGTCAGACCTCCTCACGCCGAGATCGAGGGCCTTCTGAACAACAGGGCAATAGAACTGGTGCCCCGCATTTGCAGAACACAGGGTTCTCTCCCATTTCTTTCTGGTTCCAAAGAAAACTGGGGGATGCGCCCATTCTAGACCTCAGAAAGCTGAACAAATTCCTCCCAGGGAGAATTCAAAATGATTTCCCTCGTACCCTGTTACCCTTGCTGCATCAGGACGACTGGCTGGCCTCTCTGGATATGCAGGATGCATACCAGCGTATCCCGTCCACCCGACCCACCTTAGAGTTCCTCAGGTTTGTAGCTTTGGGTCAGCATTATCAGTTCAGAGTCCTGCCTTTTGGGCTATCTCGGCGCGCTGGTTTTTACAAAGTGTGGTGCAGTTCACCGTGGCGCACATCTCAGGAAAGGCGGACTCCGAGTCTTTCCCTACCTGGACCGATTGGCTTCTAGCAAGCCCGTCCAGCCAAGGGACTTTGGGCCGTGCAGCGACTTCTCGCCTTCTTCGTCCATGGAGCTCTGCTGAATCTGAAAAAATCCCAACTGCAGCCCTCCCAGAGGCTCCTTTTCTTAGGGACGCTTCTAGTCACCTCTTCCATGGCTTTCCTTCCAGAGGACAGAAGACCGACATCCTTCGGATGGCCCGTTACATCGGGAGAACCAATCGGTTACAGCTCTCTCGATCAGCGCATGTTGGGTCTCATGGCGCCCTCGGTGTTCACTGTACCCCCGGCCCGGTTGCACATGAGAACCACCCAATGGATGCTCTCCACTCAGTAGTCTCCGACCTCTCACCTCAGTCTTATCCCATCAAGGTGACACAACCCCTTCAAGGTCTCTCACCTGGTGGTCTCAAGAAAGCAATCTCCTCAAAGGGTTCCCTTTGCTCTTCACACCATCAGATCTCCATCACCACCGCATCGCCATGGGATGGGAGCTCACTGTCTCTCCTCCACACTCAAGGTGTATGGACTCCGTTCAATCTCATCTCCCATAAATGTCTTGGAGGTGAGAGCGGTCCTCTATGCGATCCAAGCTCTGAAGGATGTCCTTTGTCACAAGAACATTCTCCTTCAAGCGGACAGCAAAGCTGTGATGTATTACATCAACAAGCAAGCGGTGCTCACTCTTATCACCTCTGCAGGAAGCAATGAGGGTATGGGAGTGGTGCTTGAGCACAAGTCCACTTCCCTTGCAAGTCAATCTCTTGACCCAGGGTTCGTTGGTCCATCCAACCTGAAATCACTTCACCTTCATGCTTGGCTCCTGAAGAGATAAAGTGAATCGGTTCAACGTCTCCGTAGAGTCTGAGCATCCTTCTGGCTGCTGGAGCCAGCCACCACGGAAAACATACGCATCCAAATGGAGCGCTTTTCTCTCTGTGTGCAAAGTCCTCTTGGAACCCCTTTTCCTGTCCTCCTGACAAGGTTCTGGAGTATCTTTGGACCTATCTAACTCAGGTCTTCAGTACTCCACAGTTAAAGTTCACCTTAGTGCCATCTCAGCGTTCCATGAGCTGGTTTCATCCCTGACTCTGGCTCACTTACCTATGGTGAAGAGATTTCTTAAAGAGATTCTTCATACCAGACCCCTGTTAAGCGTCCAGTTGCAGCCTGGGACATTAACCGGTGCTGGACATGCTCACTCGAAGCCTTCCAGACCCCTAGCTACCTGTGAGCTAAAATTTCTTACCTGGAAGACTGCCTTCCTGGGGCCATTACCTCAGCCCGCAGAGTCTCTGAGATACATGCCCTGGTTACAGACCCTCCGTATACTGTCTTCCATAAAGACAAAGTAGTTCTCCGTACTCATCCAAAATTTCTTCCCAAGGTTGTGTCAGAATTCCATCTAAACCAACCTCTGGTACTTCCACTTACTTGCTAATCTCCCAAAATGAAGGGGAGCAGGCTCTTCATTCTTAATTCATTAAGAAGTCTTGCAGTTCTATTTGGACAAGAACTAGGATGTTGCATAAGACTCAACAACTCTTTGTTTCTTTCAGCGACACCTGCTGGGTCAACCTGTCGCTATCAGATGCATCTCCTCATGGTTAGTAGCATGCCTTCGACATTGCTACCCATGGCTCAGGTTAAATTAGAAGGTAGGTAGTGCACGCTCACTCTACTAGGCGGTCGCGAGCATCCCTGGCAGAAATTGCAATGTTCCAATTGCAGATATCTGCGCCGCCACCTGGAGCTCAGTGCATACCTTCGTTAAGCACTATGCACGGATGTTCATGCCAGGCGACATTCGCATTCGGCAGAACCATCCTTAATGGGCTTCTACCTTGAACATATGAGCTCTGGCTCTCCTGCACGCCCTTTTGGGATTATCAAGCTTAGTACTCTCACTAGTGTGAATGAGTGGTGAGACTTGGGTCGGAAGATAGGAAAATTACGTACCTACCGTAATTCTTGATCTTCTTGGACAGTTCACCACTCATTCACACGCCCACCTCCATCCCCCGAGCTCACCGCGGTGTTGGTCTTCACTCCCTCAAATCTTTAGGCTGTGAGGACTTCTTTACTGACCCTTCTTACACGGGTCGTACGGACTATCTTATGTCTGTGTTTTTAATGTTACAGTTACTCTTTACGTTAGTTGCGCTGCACCTCCTTGGTAAAAAAGGTACTGAGGCGGTTGGAGGGTCGGCGCCGAGAAGGTCGTTACCGCTCGAGCCGCAGCTCGCGGCGCCGTGTCTCGCTGCGCCATCTCTCGCGCCGACCCTCCAGCAAAAAGTTTGCTCCCGATGGGTCCTAGTGCCTCCGGCCCTAATCCCACTAGTGTGAATGAGTGGTGGAGACTCGTCCAAGAAGATCAAGAATTACGGTAGGTACGTAATTTTCCTTTTGCACTGCTAGAGAGGAAGAAGGTGGAGGAGGAAATGATGAAATTAGAGGAGTAATTGATAAATGCCTGGACCAAAACGGAGTGGGGGGGGGTCTGCTGGGAGAATTGCAACAGGGGCAAAAGGGGGAAATAATGTGCAGGAGGGAGAAGAGGAGCCGGAAATGGGAGAGGGGGATGAATGGAAGCAAGCAGGGTGTAAGAGTGGTAGAATCTTAGTGCTGGGGGACTCAATACTAAGAGGAGTCAGGTGGGGTAGCAAGGGGGAGAGGCATAGTTGCATTTGGGTGGAAGCTATGCCAGGAATGACAGCAGAAAGGGTGGGACAATCTGTTCTGAAATATGTTAGAAGGGGTAGGGACAAGCCTTATTTAATTATACATCTTGGGACGAATGACCTGGCTGACAAAACAGTAGATAGGTCCAGAGGAGGTTTGAGGAACTAGAACAATTATGTGAGGGGGCAGAAAGATCAGTAACTTTTTCGGAGATACTTCCAGTGCCCAAGGCAAGCACAACAAGAAAGCTGAGAATAGAAGAATTTAACAGATGGCTAAGAACCTGGTGTTGTGCTAAAGGGTATGGGCTGTTGGGGTGGGGTGGGGAGGGACCTGGGAGGATAGTAGTCTCTATGCCAAGGACAGACTACACTTGAGTGAGGAGGGAAAGAAAGTGTTGAAACAGAGGATGGAGGAGTACATAGAGGAAGTAGGGAATTTAAACTAGGAGCGGGGGGTGGCAATTGGGCAAGAGACATGCAGAGACCACAGGTTGGGAAACCATATGAGCTTACCCCCCATAACAGTGACAAAGGACAAATGGCAAGTACTATTGGTGATGCTAGTAAAGAAGGGCAGGATGGGAGGGGGGAAGGATGGAAGGTGGTTACCCTTAATGCTAGGAGCCTTGGGAGGAAAACTGCAGAGTTACAGGTGCTCATGGCAGAGGAAGAGGTGGACATTGCAGCCATCACAGAAACATGGGCCACCCAATACAATGACGGACCTGTCTGTACCAGGGTACAGGTTATTTTGTAGGGACAGGGTGATTGGAAAAAGAGGGGGTGTGGCACTATATGTGAAGGAAGGACTGAAGTGTGTAAGGGAGGAAGGGGAGGAGGGTAGTATGGAGTCACTTTGGATGTAAATCCAGGATTCCAAGAATAGGATTCTTAGAATGGGAGTGGTGTACAGGCCGTCATCTCAGATGGAGGAGTTAGACAGGGAACTACTGGGACAGATCAGGAGGACCTGCGAGAAGGGTGGTGTGGTGATTGTGGGGGACTTCAGCATGCCAGGAGTGGACTGGAGTACCCAAACAACCAGGAACAGAAGGGAGCAGGTACTGTTGGATGCCTTCCAGGACAGCTTTCTGCTGCAAATGGTCAGTGAACCAACCAGGTTAGGGAATATCCTTGACCTTGTGCTAGCAAATGGGGACTTTGTGAGAAAACTTACAGTGGAGTAACCGCTGTCAGGAACTGACCACCACTCAGTGTGGCTCACACTAGATATGGGCAAGGAAGGAGTGGAATCTGGCACAAGAGTGCCATACTTCAGGAGGGCTGACTTTGGGAGTATGGGGGAAGTGGTAAAAGAGTATCTGGACAGAATTCAATCTAGTATGGACACTAACCAGAGGTGAGAGCTCATAAAGTGGGGGACAGTGGAGGCAACCAAAACCTGCTGCAAGGCCCAGAACAAGAAGGCTAGGGCTAAGAAACCGAGCTGGTTGAGCAAGGAGGTCATGGAAAAGAGCTGCCTTTAGGAAGTACAAGAAAACGGGGAGGACAGGGAGGAGTACTTGACGGAATCGAAGGAGGCAATAAGGGCAGTAAGGGGAGCCAAGGCATCTATGGAACTCGGGCTGGCACAAGGCATTAAGAAGGGGGAGAAGGACTTCTTTGGGTACATCAGGGAAAAAATGAGCTGTAAGGACCACATAGTAAGGATTAGGAAGGAGGGGGGTTGGGTGGAAGCAGGGTGCGATAAGGCAGAAGCATTAAATGAGTACTTCTGCTCAGTATTTACTAAAGAGAAGAGGGGGGTGACACCCTAGGGGGAGAAATGGTAGAAATGGGGATGGGGTGACAGATGGGAAATCATGGAGGGCAGAGTTCGGGAGTGTTTGAAGGCACTGAGGGTGGATAAGGCGCCAGGCCCAGATGGCATCCACCCCAGGGTACTGAAGGAACTGGCAGAGGTCCTTGCAGGACCTTTGAAAGACCTATTTAATCCCTCACTACATTCGGGGTGTGTACCTCAGGACTGGAGGATGGCTCATGTGGTGCCCCTCGACAAGAGTGGCCCCAAGGATGAACCGGGAGACTATAGACCAGTGAGCTTTACATCCTTCATGGGTAAGCTAATGGAGACTATCCTGAAGGAGAGGCTGGTGGCCCTCCTAGAGGCCAAAGGACTACAGGACAGCAGACAGCATAGTTTCATGTGGGGCAGGTCCTGCCAAACCAACCTGGTGGAGTTCTATGACTGGGTAACTAGGCAACTGGACAGGGGCCATGCAGTGGATGTCCTGTATCTGGACTTCAGTAAGGCACTTGACTCGGTGCCACATGGTAGGCACAGGGGCAAAGCTGGTGAGATGGGTAGGGAACTGGCTTCAGGGAAGGCAACAGAGGGCGGTGGTGGGTGGGGAGCTCTCACACCCAAGGGTAGTGACGAGCAGTGTTCCACAGGACTTGGTGTTGGGACCAGTGTTGTTTGGGATATTCATTGCAGACATATCATGGGACGTCAAGAGCAAGATCAGTCTGTTTGCTGATGATACCAAGGTAGGAGCGGTGGTGGGTGACCTAGAGGGATGGCAGGGGTTGCAGGATGATCTGGCAAAGCTTGAAACCTGGTCAGACACCTGGCAACTGGGGTTTAATGCCAAAAAGTGCAAGGTGCTGCATTTTGGGATGAAGAACCCAAGCAGGAGTTACCAGCTGGGGGGAGTGCAGCTAGCCCAGACAGAGAAGGATCTGGCGGTGCTCATTACAGGGTCAATGAACAACTCTGCACAATGTAGGAAGGCAGCTGCAAAGGCCAACAAAATGCTGGGTTATATTGCAAGGGGTATATCCTCGAGGAGGGAGGAGGTGATTTTGCCACTGTATAGGTCATTAGTTAGACCGAACCTGGAATACTGCGTGCAGTACTAGCGCCCGTATCTAAAGAGGGACATTAAGTTACTGGAGGGGGTGCAGCGCAGGGTGACAAAGATGATCAAGGGCTGGGGACTTATCATACGGAGAGGAGGCTGAGGAGTTGAACATGTACTCACTGGAGGATAGGAGGGACGGGGGGACATGATTGAAACCTTTAAGTACATGGAAGGAATAAACAAGACAGGTACAGAGGGACTGTTCAAAGTAAGGGAGGAGAGGGACGCCAGGGGCCTTGATATGAGACTGGAGGGAGGAAGGTTCAGGAGGGAGATGAGACACTTTTTTACTGAGAGGGTGGTGACTGGGTGGAATACATTACCTGCAGAAGTGGTATCCAGTAGAACAGTGGACTGCTTCAAAAGGGGATGGGACAGGACAAGGGGGAAGGTCAGTGAAGGGGAATGGTGGAAGGAAGGGGCAGCTGCAGAATAAGGGATGCTAGCTGCACATTTGAGCAGACTTGATAGACCTATGGGCCTTTATCTGCTGGCAAATTTAATATGTTCATAATCAGACAATTAAGCAGTCAATCTAGCAGTCGCTCAGTCAATCAGTATTGAACCAGGTGAACACCCTTGAGAAGATTCATTTACAAGGTAGGCCTGAGCAGTTTCCGAAAGGATCACACAAGACTGAATTACTCCTTTGCACAAATGATACACCCCCCTTTCAGCAGCCTGAAAGTGGAGAGCTAGATCACTTCTTTATAAAGTGTATTGTTTTACATTTCAAATGCTCCTTAAATCTGAGTTTCTGACTGGAAATACTAAGACACAAAGTGCATATGACATGGGAGGAATGAGCTAAGCAAATACAGAACACTACAAACACTGAGACAGATTAGTTTCTTTACCTACAACAGCTGAAGTGTAGCATCTAATTTGTGAGGGACATCCTACTTCAAATGCTGGCATTACAAAGTGGGGGGGATGCCACATCTTGTCTTTAGTACCTTCAGAGTGAAGTGCTATAGCTCTCACATCACTGCAAATGATTTATAATGGGGGCACCTTTAAAGTCATGGACCTGAGGGGCCATCACAGCTCCCAAGGAGTTTAGGGGAACTTGTTAAGGGTTAGAGAGTAAGGGACTTTAGTAGGATTTGAACCAGAGTTTCCCAGTTTTTGTTCCTGTGCATTAACCACTAGATTACCCTTCTTCCATACGCTGCAGCTGATGCTGTCCTGGTAACCTATTCCTTGTTATAGCTTAATTCTTTATTGCCTTATATCAGCCATCCAATCACTGACTGCCTAGTTACAAAGGGAAAGGGGCATTTTTGCAAGATCGTGTCTCACTACTGGTGTCAATCAAAACAGAGAATGCTAACACACACGGAACATAATACAACGGCTGTATAATACCACTTAAATGTTTTGTTGTACCCAGAGTCATTTATTGGATAAACTGTTTTTGCTAACAGAAACAGTAACACAACACATACAGGCACTTCCTTATATGAATACGGTACATGTCAAATCAGTGCTACATCACACTCATATGGTCCTAGTTCCTATTAGACCTGCACTTCAGTATGTGCACAACACTTAAAGGGTTCCTCCATTACTCAAGTGGGGAACCAAACATTGTGGGTTTGGTTTACTGGTGGAACTGCATTTAGCACAGCACCATTAGTTGTTGCTCTAAAATGGGGGACAAACACATTGATAACTTCTGGGGGCTGTATATTTGTATTTATAATCCAGATTTGGACAGCAATAGGACTTCTGGCAACTGGAGGAGGCACACAACTGTTACACATAAGGAGTTTGGAAAATATTGGTGTGAAACTATTTGAGACTTCCCCTTGGAGGAGCCATCTAGTGGTGAGAGGTTGCAATGGAGGTGCCCTCTAGTGGTGAGAGACTGCAGTGGAAGAACAATTTAGTGTTGAGGCTGCAGTGGAAGTGCTGCCCTAGTGGCATGGGACTATAGTGGCAGGGTCCTCTAGTGTTGAGAGGGTGCAGTGGAAGAACCTTCTAGTGGTGAGAGGCTTCAGTGGAAGAGCTCTCTGGAGGTGAGAGGCTTCAGTGGAAGAGCTTTGCACTGGTTTGAGGCTGCAGTGGAAGAGCCCTCTAGTGGTTTGAGGCTTAGTGGTATATCCCACTAGTGATAAGAGGTTGTAATGGCAGAGCCTGCTAGTGTTGAGAGGGTGCAGTGGAAGAGTCCTTTAATGGTGAGAGGCTTCAGTGGAAGCGCTCTCTGGAGGTGAGGGGCTGCAGTGGAAGAACCCTCTCGTGGTGAGATGCTACAGTGGAAGAGCTTTCTTGTGGTGAGAAGCTGCAGGGGAAGAGCGCTGTAGTGGTGAGAGGCTGTAGTGGAAGAGCTCTGTAGTGGTGAGAGATTGCTGTACATGAGTAGTGATTTAATGCAAGGTTCTGGTTGGCAGCTAAAGGGTATTTCTCCTTTAGTTGAATGGTAGAGAACCTGGCTTTGGGCCCGGGATTTAGAGTTTGATATGTGTCCAAGGGTCTTTGCTATTTGATGTCCTAAACAAAGAGCAGTGACAGAAACCTGCCCACTGGCCATGTCAGTAAAACACTGCAGCGTGAGCAGAAAACATGTTATGCAGTGTGGTGGTTCAAGCACAGGCTTTGAAGCCAGAAGATCTAGGTTGAAATCCCAAAAGAGAAACTTACTCGATTATAAGATCGCGAGGAGGTCTCTTGACCTTCCCATTCTTTAGTCCTGCCCAACTGCAAAATTGGGTTAAAGCTAGTAGAACCCACATTAATAATAAAAATAATAATAATAATACTTTATTATGCGCCTTTCAAAGGCGCAGTACATTAAAACAATTGACACAATTAAAACAAAATCATCATCATAAAATGTACAGTACAGATCAGAAATCATCACTACCATATGCTTTAACCCAAAGAAATGATTTTAGGGCCTGTTTAATTGTGTAAAAAAAAAAAAAAATGTGAATGTTGCATGTGAGCCAGGCTGTGTTGAGTAAGTTGTGAACAAAACATAGAATTTGACGGCAGATAAGGACCGCTTGGCCCACCCAGTCTGCCCATTTCCCTACCTAATGGATAAGCTGCAGATCCTAGTTAACCAGCAGCTTACTTCTTCCTACCCCCCACCCCCTAGAATTGCCTTATGACTGTCCCATGCATGTTTGAATTCCACCACTGTTTGTGACTCCACAACCTCCTCTGGAAGGCCGTTCCATACATCCACCACCCTCTCTGTGAAAAATACTTCCTTAAATTACCTCTGAGCCGCCTCTATCTTCAAATTGTGCCCCTTGTTCTTGCACACCTCTTTTTGAAAGATGCTACCCTCTGGACTTTGTTGATTCCCTTGAGGTACTTGAAAGTTTCTGTCATGTCCCCCTCTCCCTCCTTTCCTCGAGGCTATACATATTAAGCTCCTTAAGTCTCTCTTCATGTGTCCTCCGTGCAGACCCTGCACCATTTTAGTGCCCTCCTCTGGACAGCTTTCATCCTGTCTGTTCTTATGGAGATTGGGTCTCCAGAACTGCACGCAGTACTCCAGATGTGGTCTCACCAGCTGTCTGTACAGAGGATAATAACTCTTGTTTTCTGCTGGTGATGCCTCTCCTATGCATCCCAGTATCCCCCAGCCCTCCTTGCTGCCCTCTCACATTGCTTGCCCACCTTTAGGTCATCTGATATGAATACCCCAGGTCCCTTTCCATTTTTGTTGTTGTTAGTATCTCACCCCCACTGTGTCTCTTCCCTGGGTTTTGTTTCCCAGGTGCATTACCTTGCACTTCTTAGCATTGAATCTAAGCTGCCATACATTTGACCATTCCTCTAACCTTGCCAAGTCCCTTCTCATCCTTTCCACCCCACCTTGTGCATCAACTCTGTTGCAGATCTTTGTGTCATCTGCAAAGAGACATACTTTTCCTTCCAGTTCCTCTGCAATGTCGCTTATAAAGACATTGAAGAGGACCGGTCCTAATACTGAACCCTGTGGTACTGTACTGTATATTCTTATTGCAGACCATTGATATGAGATCACAGCATGACCTTCATTCAGTTTTCTCAGATTTTTGCCAAAATATTTGTTTTGTATTTTGTTTACAGCAATAACAGGGATGGGGGTAGGGGTGGCATCAGAAACAGATCAGTAAGTACAATGCTTTCTCTTTTATCCGTCAACTTTGGTGCAGCCCAATATAGAGGGTAATCATTCCCAGTACAGTTTAGTAAGATGCAGCACTTTTTAACTAGAAAAGAATCAGAATGTATTGGAATAAATTTAAAATCGCAGTACTGGATTGAACTTTAATACAATTTATTTAGAATTAAAATAATCTATTTTTCCTCATTTCAGCAGCAGCACAGTTTATACTCTGACTGTATCCGAATGTATTTAAAATCACAGTATTGGACTGAACTTTAATAACATTAATTTATTTAGCTTTAAAATAGGCTCCTTTTTTCCATTTCAGCAACAGTACAGTTTGTACTCTGTTGAGGTCTTACTGGGGTGTTAAAGGGACACTGTCAGTTTTTTAATGATTTCCAGGGTCTCCACAATGTAGATCACCTCTTCCTTTCATGCAAACTACTCTGCTCACAAAGTGTAAAAATGCCAATAGATCAGCTTTAAACTGGCAGGTATCCTTTATTTCTGGCAAAATACATTTGTGTTGGTCTGACTTGAATACCTAACGCTGATGCTTCCGCGTGTCCAGGAGGTGATATGGCACCAGAGCCGTAGGGTACACGCATTCACAAACGAGTCTGTATTTCTTTATGGCATATGAATAAAACATGCCTTCTATTTCACAAAGCTTGATAGTGCTTAGAAAAGTTATGCTGGTTACAAAAGAGCACTCTAACCATTCTAAATCAGTGCCTGAAAAATTAAAACTGGGATTCGAGCATGCACAGTAGCCGCATGCTACTGAGCATGCTCGAAATCCCAGATTGAATTTTTCAGGCCCAGATTTACAATGATTAGAGCACTCGTTTTGAAAGTTCTAAGCACTATCAAACTTTTTGAAACAGGTGTGTTTTATTTATGTATCTCAAACAAATAAAACTTGTATGTGAATGAATGTACTCCGTGGCTCTGGTACCATATCACTCTGTGGGCACATGGGAGCATTGGCGCTAGGTATTCAGGTCGAACTGACACAAATTTAGTTTTGCCAGAAATAAAGGACACTTGTCAGTTTAAAGCAGATCTATTAGCATTTTTGTGTTTGCCGTATGTGCAAGCGAACATGTTGGTATGAGAGTGCCCTTTGAGGGTGTCACAAATGCACTCTGCGGGTCATCCCTCTGCTCCCACAGTGCCAAACCCCGAAGTGCAGTATGTGAACAGGAGACAAACAGGGTAACCCTCCTGTCTGTTTTGGGTCCAAAACAACTACCAGTCTCAAGTCCTAAGGTCAAATATGAACCCTTTTTTTGCTAACACACCCAGTTAACAGGATCAGATATCACACCCTCTTCAGGGAACTGCAGTGCAATACTTAACCCAGCCAGCACTCAGCCTGGTTCACAATCCCCCTTTTTGACTCAGTTGAGACCTAGGTATTTTTCTTACCCTGGTGCAAAATGGTAACACACTGTAAGCGCTTAACAGTTCTGTCAGACTTATCAACACTGTCCCAGCATTCACATTCAAAATGAGAAAAAGACTCTGGCATAATTTCAAGGAAAACAAAGTTTACTTCAATTAAAAAAAAATAGTAGATGAAATACAAAACACAGAACATATAAAATTGGGTTTACAGTCATTTAAACTAAATGGACAATTTAAACAAAACTGCTTTAATACTGAATGTTTTCTCCTACCCTAGTTTCCAGTAATAAAAAGTGGTGGTTGATTTACCTGAAGTGATCTGGAGAGTGTGTCTTGTTAGGAGTCCAGCAGCAAAAAGCAAAAGGCACTCTTGTCTTCCAGCCATCTGGTAATACATTCAGTTTAGTCCCATTCTTCCTTTGATGTCACAGCTCACAGTGATGCTGGCTGTGAGGTCACTCACACCTGGATACTGAATTAATTGATCGGTTACATGCCCCAGCGCGCTGCTAAAACATTCAATTAAAATATATATATATATATATATATATATATATATATATATATATATTCTTCCTAATTAGGGATGCTGTATAACAGGTCTCTCTGATGTTTCCAGGCAACTTCCTGATGAGCTATGTAACCTATTTGTGAAATGTAACAAGTATCATTTAGAAGTTGTTTCTTCCTAATATGTGCACGTGGCAAACACTTGGCATTGACAAATGCTTGTTACATTTTGTTAGATTAGTTTGCAAGCAGAGCAGAGGTGACCTATGTTGTGGAGACACCGGAAATCATTTAAAAAGCTAACAGTGTCCCTTTATGGGTTGCATCTTACACAGGTTTCTCCAAATGCCAGCATAATCGGTATTAGCATTCAGCTTTCAGGTTTAATTAAGTGTCACAGTTCACACAGTTACAGGTACAGCTTTTTACTGATATGGTAGTGTTCTCAGTTAAATGTTGGGGACACAGACAGCAGACAGGCTGATCAGACACTCACTGGCAGCAAACCAAAGTTAAAAATGTTCCCACATGGGCTTCTCTCATTTTATTCAGCCTTCAGGTTTTGTAAGTTCATCACCCAGGCACAGGCGGCACTCAGCACAATTATGGGATTTTGGGGGGGTTCAGCAACAGCAGCAGACTGGACAAGCTTGGTGGGATGAGGCACTGAACTTATTGATTCTCTACTGTACTTGAACCAGAGCATTCAGCCTTCAGGTTTGATTAAAGCCTCATTCACACTGCCAATTCTGCGGCGTTATTGGAGGTGCACAGCAGCAAGATCGTTGCCGCTGTGCACATCTGAATGCCGCAGTTTGGACATTTTGGGTTCTGTTTCATCGTGGTCATGATCCCTCTGTTTGTGGGATCGCGTAGTGGTGCGGGGGTTTTGCAGCATTTTATTTGGCCATGTGAACCACCCGCACCACCAACAATACTGTGACAGGCTTTTCCTAGCCTGCACCTGTGGTTGCCAGGGCAGCTTAAATACTGCATTTACCAATTTATTTGGACCCAAGTTCAGCTAAACTATTTTTCTGTGCCTCTCAATAAAGCTGAATTCGGGGAAGTGCTTTTATTCTAAACCGAGGGCTAAATAGTGAATGAAACACGGGCTTGGAGTTAAGCTATTCAGCTTTATTGATCAGCACAGAAAAAAAGTTTAGCTGAACTCAGGTATAAAACTGATCCCCAATCCTTGGTCGCTGTTATTGGGAGCGTGATCCACAACCATGCCTCCATGCTGGCTGGAACATTCCTCAAACCCCCGGAACATCAATGGGAGCCTGTACAGCACTCCCTTGGCCATGCCATCAGAACGCTGATCTATAGCGTTTCAGCAAGCATTGCCACATCCATCTACATGGCGCCGATGCCATGTGAACACAGCTTATGTGTCACAGTTTACACAGTTAATCAGTATAGCTTTTAACTGGTACTGTAGTGTTCTCAATTCAGCATCCAGGACACAGACAGCAGACAGGCTGATCAGAGACTGGCAGTTACAAGTAAAAAGTTCTCCTTCACGGGCTTCTCCCCCTTCATTCAGCCTTCAAGTTCTGGGAGTTCAGCGTCCGCGGCAGAGGCAGCATACAGCACAATTAATGGGGGGATCAGCAGGAGCGGATTGTGAGCTGAACTTATTCGTACACTACTCCACTGTAACCAAAGTTTTTTTCTTTTTTTTGACACAAACTATGTCAGTCAAGTAAAACATCTTTCTGCTGTTTTGGTCAGTTGTTTGAAAATCCCTGATGCTCAGAATCACTGTTGCAGCATTACACGTCACAGACGCTAGCGGCTTTCTTTTTTTTTCTTCTTATGGTAACTGGATAAGGCCTACTAGGCACAGTGCCGGTTTGCAGGAGTGACCCGGGAGAACTAGAGTGGTTAAGTGACTTGTTCAGTGTCACACAGTAAGGTAGTAAAGGTTGTGGGAATCAAACCCAGATCTGCTAGATGTACCAAGCTCATTCACAGCTCATTACTATAACATCTAGGCTGTACTGCCAGCCCCATTTGGCTAATGAATAAACAGAAAGTCATTGGCATTTGTGTTGTCTAATGCTGCAACATTGATTCTGACAGTCAGGGATTTTCAAACATCTGACTGAAACACATGGGTGTAGAATTTAGGTTTTCCTGGGGGTACTCTCAGGCTCCAATCTATTGGCCCAAACAATTAACCCATTTTTAGACTACTCTATCCTGAGGGGGGCTCGAGCCTGGAAGTCGCCCCCCAAACTCTACGCCTATGCCAAAACAGCAGAAAGGTGTTTACTTACTCTGTGTATTTTATGGAGAAATCCATGTTTGCGTTTGTGTTTTTACCGCCAGCAGTCACATCTGCCACTGTTAGCATGGTAGCTAAATGAGGGCATTTAACATGTGTCCCAGTACTAACTTTGCAGCCTCAGTGCCTGGCAGATAGTGAGGGGGGGTAGTACAATGAGGGAATTAACATTTATGACAATTTGTTCAAACAGGCAAGTTGGCAGTAAGCAAGAGTGGTGGATAACGGGGGAGCACTGTACCTGGTAACAGAAAAAAAAATGTTTTGGTACGTGCTTTTGTCCCAGTCTTATGTGGATGGTGTGTTTTGAGACCCTGCTTAAATCTCACTCATGGATGAGTGACTGCCCCACCTCCACAACACCGCTGCCACTGCTAGAGCAGCAAAACAGGTTTGCCGCTTCAAGTTTTCCACTAGGCCACAAAAGATTAACTACAAATTTATTTATTTATTTATTTGAAATGTTTTTCTTTCCAGGTTTGGCTAATAAGGAATACTGTCATTTTCATGAGGGCCTGGTTGGATCATACTTCTCATCAGTTTCTTTTTTTTTTAATTATATTTTATTCATATTATGATACAATTACAAAAATGCAAGTATTCTGTACAAAGAATATCCAAGTTAATACACTTAATGCGAAATAAACTTCCCTCTTTAGACAGGATAACAGTATCCCTTGTTAATAACAACATAGGAAGGGCTACCAACATGGTGTTAGACATTAGTGTTATGACCATTCTGCTGTGGAACTGTAGCCCAAGAGCTCATGGCAATGTCTCTGATTTTTGAAAAGTCCAGAAATGTGCCATTAAAACCCTTGCCTTGGTGGGCTGTTGGTTCCATGACTAAAACATGTACAATCCATTTAAATAGATATTAGAAAATTTGCTTAAGCTAACTACAGTCTGCTGCGATCTAAATAACATTCTGAAATGTAATTAGGTGCAGTTAAACTTGAGAGTGCACTTTGGTATTATTGTATTTAAGAAATATTGTTGCTAACATATTGAAAACTTTAGCATTCAGAGTGAGTAACCTATAGCTAAGTAATCATAAACAGTTTCATATCCAGAATACAGTCACAACCTTCCAAAAACATATTGTTTAACTTTGTGTATTTTACTAAAAGGAAAAACTGGCTGCGAAAGTAGATAGGTACAGTACCTACCACTCTAACGCCCTTTAAATAACTTATCAAACTTTAAACAATCAGTTTACATATGGTGAAAGGGAGCAACATATTTAGAACTATTAGCCCCACTGAGGAGGGAGTTCTGAACTCTTCTAATGAGGGGAAATGTCACTAGATTAAGTCATATTTTCCAGACCTTCAGGTCTCCATTTCTTCCTCCTCCACTATGGGCATTTGCATGGTTTTCATGGCAGCTGCCATCTTGGATGCCCATTTTCCTGCTTCCCCTGGGTTGGTAAAGACATATTTGCTCTCATACTGTACATACTTCTTAGTGTTGCCAGAAACTGGATGCTGTGAGGAATATTGAGTTCTTTGAGTATATGACGAACCCCATTAATTTTTTTGTCTAAGCCTGGTCGCATATGAGATGTCGGGGAAGATATGGACTGTGGTCCCCTCAACAGTCAGTGGTCCATAACATGTAGCCAGGTTCAGCACTTACTTCTGTTACCCATACTGTCCAACACAACCATCATGGTTCTCGGTTGCTCCGCTTGCTGCTTAGATCAGTGAGGGATCCGGTAAGCCTTGACTATGTGAAATTCTGAATCTGATACGTAGTCCCGAAATATTTCAGCTAGTCAGTCTTTAAGGAACATCAGGGTATGGTCTCCTTCTGACCCTTCCGGCAGGTTAACTAGCCACACATTTCAGCTGCCTACTTGATTTTCAAGGATTTCCAATCTGTTATTGATATGGTGCTGTTCCTTAACGCAATGAGCCATGGCACTTTTGCATGCCTCCGAATGTGTCGTCATATCCTCCATTTCCCCCTGCACAGAGTCCATGACTTTTTCAACCGTAGCGATTCTCCCAGTTAGAATGTCCATCTTGTGGTTCATGGAGGTGGATGAGGTAAGCAGCTGTTGCATTTTGTGGCCTAAGGATTGGAGGGTCTCCCTGTTATCTTCCTCTACTATGCCAGCTTGGGTGGAACGGGTGCTAGTGCCTACAATCGGTCCTTTTCCTCCATCTTTTTGATTGTCTCCTTGCTGATGATTTTTATTAGATTTCCCCATTATGCTGCTCGAGCCATCTCCTCCCGAACAAGTTAGGGTGCACTTCATTGAAAGTTCTAAATATAGGTTATTTTAAAGTTTAATATTCATGATCGCAGGAGCTGAAGTGCTACATGACTTCTCAGGTCGGGCTCCACAGTGCCCCCCCCCACACACACACACACTTACTCAACTGTATCTGATTTTTTTCAGAAACATCCCTCTTGCCTTAGAATTTTCCTCTGTTCCTCCTAAAATTTGTGTTTTTGTGACTGAACAGTGGGTATTGTAAGCACAAAATAATGTCAGACAGAGTTACAGAGCAGTTCTTCAAAAAATGTGTTTTACACTAATCCTCTTATTGTTGGTTCTAATGTTTTAAGATGTGTCTTTGATTTTGGTCCTACGTCCATGATTTGTTTAGGCCTTGTCCCTGATTTGCGAGGCAGAGGGTTGAGAGGTATGCAGTGGCAGGAACACACTCCCTGGTTCCATCAAACATGTGTAAAAACAGAAGTACACAAAAATAAATTAAAAGTAGTAAGGAGGCAGGGTACTGTAACCTAAGAATTACAAATGAAGTGGCTTTTTCTGTGGGGTCCACACTGGCATGATATTTGAGGTGTGAGAAAGGATGTTTTTTTTTTTTGTACTTGTAAATAAGGGGGTGATGTTACAGCAGTTAGGTGCAAGAAAAGAAAAGAGAAAGCATGCCTCCCACAGTCCTTTTTCAGGCTCTTGTAGCTTCCCAGAATGCCCTAAAACAGTGGTTCTCAAATGTGGCCACTGTAACCACATGCAGCCACAGCATAGTATTTTGAGGCCACAGTGTTCTTTAGAGATCCAAGGAGAAAGGTAATGGAATGGACAATTTCTTACCTTAAAAAAAAAAAAAAAAAAAAACATGGAGAAACTCTCTTCATGTGAAAATACATCGGATACTTGATCTATTGTATACTGCGTGCAAAGAAGTTTATTGCAGGGTTTTCGGAATATCAAGGGGTTTGAGGTGAAATAAGGAACTAGGCCATCAATAAGATCTGGTAGCCACACTTTGAGGCCACCAGGATCTGGATTTTGAGAACCACTGCAGCGGAACACAAGTAGCACTCAGCAGACATCATGAAAAATGTTCTGGAGCTGCTTCAAGGATTTTAGAGAGACCAACCATGCTGATCAGCCTTGATCAGAGGAATAAACAAAAGAAGCACAAACTAATCACAGTCATACTAACTCTAATTTGCATCTTAGAATATTAGAAAAGCTAAAATTGGAATATATTACATTAAGTAATGTTAATACTGAAAGTTTAAGTAAACTAAACAGAGCTAACATTCACAGACAGTCTGGAATACGTTTTTGTCTGTTAATTTCAGAAAGAGAATGTGTGAAGAACGATAACAGAAACTGTGATGTCCAAATTATGATCTATAACAACTCATGCAATCTTAATAAATAATTCTTAAAACATTGTTGTAAGATTTACTTTGGAAAAAGTTAGGGATGATTGCATTTTGATGGGTCATAACATTCAGTCAACAACAAGCCAGTGCTCTAGATCGGGAGATCACTGTTGAAGGAATTAAACTAGCCATTTATCATTTAAAATCTGGCACCTGGCCTGGACGGATTCAGTATAAACTTTTATAAAACTTTTGTTGATACCGTATTTACATAAACTATTTACGTCTTTGTGCATTCTTAGGAAACTCCCTCCTTCCTTTAAGGAAGCCCTTATTATGGTTATTCAAAAAAAAAGATCCTAATAAATGCTCATGTAGTTCAATATGACTTTTAAATTGTAAGA
Organism: Neoceratodus forsteri; assembly: GCA_016271365.2. Lineage (NCBI taxonomy): Eukaryota > Metazoa > Chordata > Ceratodontiformes > Ceratodontidae > Neoceratodus > Neoceratodus forsteri. The sequence goes on along the minus strand of CM028129.1, from coordinate 559,330,564 downwards.
TTTTTACTAGAATTATGGTGAATCGCTTAGAAAAAACTATTACTGTATTTTATCCCTGAAGATTAGTCCGGCTTTGTCAAGGGAAGGAGGGGAATCTGGAATGCACTTAACATGATAGCCAACTGTAATGAACCTGATGCACTAATGGTGTCCCTGGAAGCTAAATAAACACTGACCGCCTAGAGAAGTCGAGTTTATTTTATGTTCTTCAATCAGTGGGATGTGATGCAACTTTCCTCGAGCAGGCTAAATTAATTTACAACCAACCCAGAGCAAAAATCAGAACAAACTGTCAAACTTGAAAATTTCCTAACTTGGTAGAGGCTCATGACGGGTGTCCTCTGTCCCCTTTCTTCTGTGTTCTTTTCCCTAGAACCTTTGGCCAGTGTAATTTGTAATTCTCGGATTGCAAAGGGGTATCAGGAGGGTCCGGTAAACATTAACCTTTCACTTTTTCTGGATGATATTTTACTTTATGCAACAGACCCTCTAATGGAATTACCCAAAGCTTTTAGACTTATTTGGGAGTGTGGTCAGCTGTCTAGCTTTAGACCTAATGTAACAAAATCTAGTTCTCTCTGTCTACAATGGACTGAAAATTTGATTACTCGGAATTAATTATCTAGGTTTCAACCTAATAGTATTAGCATCTTGATTAGCGATGACTTGGATCCTTTGCTGGCTAGCATAAAAAACAATATTCAAGGGTGGCTAGATCTTTCATTGACTATTTTCTTGGGGAGAGTACAAATTATTAAAATGAACGTTCTTCCATGAATGCTCTACATTTTTCAAGCTATTCCATTGAATATTCCAGATCACTTTGTAAGTTCATTGATTAAAATGAACATAAAATTTCATTCAAAACAAAACAAAAAAAGCTTGCATAAAGACTCCTACCCTTCTCCTTTGCAGGCCAGGAAAACAGGTCATGGACTGGGTGTGCACCCAGCAGTGTCTGACTATTGTGGGGTTTGCACTCCAGAAGGACAAATGGTTTGCCTCTCCCTCTCTACCATTCCACCCCCCATTTTCACCTATTTTCCTTTCCTCACTGTCTCTGCCCCCCATCCTCCCTCTTGCCCTCATTGGTACAATTCTTCCTTGCTATATTTCTAAGGGCTTATTGTCCTAGCCTTAAGATGTTAATATGTATTTGTAAGCGCATGTCTAGTACACCTACTTCCCTAATGTACAGTGCTTTGCACTGTTGCTAAACTCTGTATGATGTTTTATTCTGTAGAAAAATTTATTGTATGTATCCAATTGTGCCTCCCCTAGGGCGCATCTGGAAAAGAGCCAATTTTCGCTCAATATGTTTCTGGTGAAACTTTTCAAATAAAATAAAAAAATAAGTAAATACCGCTAAATTGAATGCCTCTGATATACCAGTGGGCTTAGCATTGCCTCATTTCTGTTGGTATTATTTTTCATTATTAATCAAACAAATTCTAGAGTGGTATTACCCGGACCCTCCATTTTTGGTGCGTGTAGAATCTAAGAACGTGAGCTATAAACACCTTATTATAGTCTTAGCTGTAATATTGGATATAAAACAATAATAAATAGCGGCAACACATTTATGGATGCAACACTTGCTGCTTTTCATAAGGTTACAAAAATATCGACCTCCAAAACGCAGATTTCTCTTGCCAACCTGGTGGCACTGAAGGCTGAGGCACTGGACTCCTTACCTCACACTGCCATAGTGATCCAGGTTTGGGAACAACCTCTGGTCATCAGAGAGCCGGTGTGGGGGGGGGGAGGGAGCGGGATTGAGCAGCCACAAGGCAGCTCTCCTGTCCCGCAGTGCATGCCTGCACCCTCCGTAGTTCGCTCCCACTGGGTGGAGGTCCAGTGGGAAATGTAGGCATGAGGGGGCAGCAGCAGTAGCCAAGGGTGAGGCAAAAGGGGCCTAGCCAGTACCCAGTGTGCACCTCCATGCACTCGCACATATAGTGGCTGCTATAGAAAAGTTAAACCTCTGCATCGCGGAATACCAGTCTGTACTTCCCCCTTCAGTGCATTAGGGAACTACCTGCTGTGCAGTAGTGATGTGGTAGATCAGTTTCTGCGGTACATTTCAGTTGCTTTTTAACTGCCTTAAAGAGCCACTGACACCAAAAGTGCTACATTGCAGAATCAAAATACGCATACTCCCAGTAAATTGCATAGCAAAAACTAGATTTTTACACTACTTGCTTTTAAAGTTATTAGTCATTTTGTAACTTTGATTGCATTACCTGTGTAATAAAAGCAGGTGTCAGTAAAGAGCTGCTGATGATATCATGTAGAGAGCTCAAAGTCTAGTAATGACTGTCAGCAAGCTTATAAGACCCATTTCTCCAAAGTTGCAAAGATCATGTGCAGTGAGTGGTTTTCACAAGTAAAACTGACAGCACCAGTCAGTAAACATTGCTATAAATATTATATATGTTCCAGGTTTTGTAACAAAGTTGATAAAACTGTATTATTTAATGCTGCTTTTGTGTAGTCCATTTCACCAGGGTTGCTAGATACTAAGTCAGCATGCCTCCAGACTGCTGAAGCCAGTTAAGACTGCTACTAATTTTACTGCTGTTTGTCATTGTCTACTTTACAATATGCCTTATATGTGTTAATTCCTACTAGGGGTGGAAGTGTTGGCTCTGGTAAAATGATCATTATAATTTAGAGTAGAACATAGATGAGTCTGTCCCACCCCCATTAACAAGGAGATGGGATAATTGTTTTAAATTGCTATTCTTAGAAGTTGCCTCAATTGACAGATAGGTGTGAATGAGCTCAGCCTTTCATCAGAAACTCATTCAGTCTGCAAACCTCACAGTGTGCTATGATCCAGCATTCAGCAAAAGGACCTCAATAAAAAGGCAGCCAGGCAGAATATTGTCAATTTTGTTACAACGCCTGAAACACAAAGTTTTTAAAGCAGTGTTTACTAACTCATGCTGTCTGTTTTACTTATGAAAACCATTGCACATGATCTTTACAGCTTTAGAGAAACCGGTTCTATAAGCTTGCTGACATGGAAGAATAAACTGTAAGGTCCCTAGATGACATCAGCAGCAGCTCTTCACTGCAGCGGGCTTTCTTCAAACAGGTAGTAAAATCAGGGTTACAAAATGGCTAATAACTTTAAAATGAAGTAACATAGAAATCTACTTTTTGGTATGAGATTTACTGTGGATATGCTTATTATAATTCTGCAGTATAGCAGTTTTGGCCAGATGGCATCAGCAGCTCTTTAAGCACTGTTCCTGTAATTAGCCACTGGGTGGCTACATGATCTATCACTGCAGAATTGGCATACTATTTGTATGAAATATGCCATGCATTTACTAAATGTATTTAATTTAATTTTTAAAATTATTTGTACCCACTCGCTCATGAAGATGTCAGAAGCTGAAAGCAATCAGGAAGTGATTGCCATATTTCCCAATGGTAATTTGTTATCCCGTTCATTTGTTTATATTTATGTAGTCTAAATAGTTACTTGTGCCAGATTTGGAACACATTTTTCACAGTGCCCCTTTAAGCTCATCAATGCCGCTTTTCCCCACAAGAACAAGAAACATTTTAAACTAAGTTCTGCTCAGCTGAGCTTTTAATTAATTTTTATTCAGCTCCATACCTCTCAACCTCCTGCCTCATAAATCAGGGACAAGGCTTAAAAAAATCAGGGACAAAGGACCAAAATCAGGGACACTTCTTCAAAATTGGAGATATCCACTTAGGAAGCTGGTAGAATAAAGGGCTTAGTGTAAAATACATTTTCTAAAGAAGAACAAGTCTGTAACTTTAATGTTTGACATTAGTTTGTGCTTGTAACCCCCACTGTTTGGTCACGGAAACACAATTTTTAGGAGGGACAGAGTAAAATTTTGAGGCAAAATCAGGGACGTCCCTGAAAATCGGGGACAGTTGAGAGGTATGTTCAGCTCATTGGCTGCTCCATTTTTCAGGGCTCCAATCAAGGGCTGCAGAAAAGGTGCCACATTTAAACACTGTGGCAGCCTAATAAAAGAAGGGGGCAGTTAAACTTCTGGAGCACAGAATGGGATGAGAGGAGCTCATCGGAGTTCCGGGTGAACAACTGACAGTTAAGCTCATCGGGGTTGCTGCTTTTCCCCACAAGAGCAAGGAACATTTTAACTAAGTTCTGCTCAGCTCATCAGCACTTTAAATTCATTTTTGTTCAACTCATTGGAGCTGAAACTCATTGGAATCTGGTGCCCTGTAAAACGGAGCAACCAATCTACCACATACACAACACTGCCAGCCATCCTACTGTGCACTCTAATTCCCTGCACACCATTAATGTATCCACAGTAAGGTCCCACTTTCTAAACAAAATACCCACATTGCACATATCAGTTGAGACCATAGTATTAAAATAAAAGTGTATAAGGTCCATACTAATTGAATAAAATGTATAGAAAGTTATGCTGTTATACATGAAGAGGCCAGCGGTTAAAGGAGATGCACATAATGTCAATCAGTAGCTACACATTAGTAATAGTACATGGGGGGAGAGTTGTGCCAAATGTTGGAAACACTTTGTGTGTTCCTGCTGATGTGAGGTTGTGTTCATAGATGGAAGTGTTTTTTGTTTTTTTTGTATTAGAATATTAAAAGAAATACACGGTCAGTTTCATTGTTTCCAAACAGATATATTGACTTGGAGAAACATGGAATACCGCTACTATGTAGTAAAAATTAAATTAAGTAAATAGAACCTGTGCATGTCCATAAAAACCCTGGGGTTGTCAAAACTAGACACCAGGTATCATTTAATAAAAAAACATAGGTTGGTAAAAACAAATGGTTAATGGAGGAACCCGATGGTCCACAAATACAATTGTAACCCCCCCTACAAATGGGGGGTTCCCGAAAAGTCTTCCTTGAGCTTGCTTAAATGCTCACTGCCAGGTTGGTGTCCTGCATTTTAGCAGTTTAAATGTATTGCCAGAGAGTGCCTGTATAGCCTCTGTGTACTGTCTATTTAAGAGCTGCCTAGATTGCAGTCATAATTAATCTGAGAGGGAGCTCTGTTAGAAGATGTACTTGTTTGCTGATCATTTGTTAGAGTAGTAAATAGTATTGCAGTTTGTTCTAACCTGCCTTCTTTGCAACATGGACAGTTCTGTTTGTTTCCATCATCTTGGTCCTGGACTGTCAGAGTGGGCCAATCAGTACATTTGGGACTCTAAAATGGAGCCTGCCTACAGGGGGCTTCCTGGGGCCAAAACTTGTAGGAATTGTAGTTTTGGGCTTTTGGCACCTAAAATAACCTTGAGGGGGAGCCCTTGTTGTGACTGATGGACAGATCAGCCAAATGAACCTTTCGGATCTTGGGGAAAGTCCCACACTGCTTGCAGTTTCAGTTAGATCTGAGTTGGGAGGTGAAGAAGTAACAGCTCGAGATAGTTCGAGCAGCAATCCTTAGTGGATTCGCGCAGGAGAACTGTTGAAAGGCCTGAGTTTCGCCTGCATGCCTGTCTGCTGTTCCTGAGAGGGAACTTGTGCTTTTTTCAGACTGAATCCAAATTTGGAGAGCGAATTAAGCCACTGAATTGTGACCAGGCTTTAACCTGAAGAAGACCAAAGATTTGCTGAATGCGATGGGCCTGTCAAGACTTCAGCTACCTCTGAACTTCCGGATTGTGCAGAGACTCTGTAATTGCGACCGGAGAGCCATTTGCCTGGTACAATGGAATTTCTTTACATGTGAATTTGCTGTGGGCTTATAGCGGGTTGTGATTTGGTTCCCCACTGTGTGTCTGAACTGTGTTTTGCTTGCTGAAGGCTGTATCCAGCTCCACGGACTGAATCCGTATCCATTTCCATTTGTCTGGGCCCTGCTACACTGGCCCAGCCAGAATACCTGCTACGCAGAGAAAGGAATCGACAAGAGACCGGCCTGGGGATCAGCCCCCTGCTCAACGCCTTGAACAGGAATGATGCCTCAGTGATTCTTGTGGGACCTGCTTCTCCGGGCACTCCAGCTCAACAGCCTGCAGTCTTGATTTCGTCCTGCCTGTGTCCAGTATTGGGTATCATAAGTAAACATCAGGGTAGCGCCCTGCAACAACAGCTGAATCTAAAAGTGTTGTCATCTGATTGTCTTGTTGCCTTTTCTTTCACAAACTGAGCCCTCCGGCTCTGGATTACAAATAGTGTGTGTTGTGCATGTTGCTTTCTTTCATCACAAGGCCCCAACCAGCTGCAACGTTCCTGGCTAGCCTGCCATTTTCCTACCTGGGTACCCAGAGTGTGTGACTGTGTAGGGACTGTTAACTGCATGCATAACTGTCTGATTAATATAGCTTTTAAGCAAATCAACCTGATTACGCCCTTCCCTTGTTTAAGTCCCCTGACTAAATCAGATTGAACTTTGTTTGCATTTAACCTGACTGTGGTTCCAGTTTGTGCCAAAAGTATTGTACTGTTGCTATTTGCTGTGCTTAACCTTGTTTTACAGGGGGTCCCTAGGGTCAAGCTAGAGGAACCAACCCTGGTGGTAAGTGCAAATAGTGTGGGTTATTGCCTGGTGAATAAGGGTCATTGTGAAAGTAATTATTGTATATTGTTTATGCCACTAGAAGGGAAAGAGGGGGTTTACAGTGTCCCAGAGGGCTGTGCCCAGGTTAGCTTGACCACTAACAACCCTGACCTCTGGGTGGAGGCACCTGTTTCATTACCCAGGCCCCTTATCCTGCTACTAGCCAAGCAGGCAGAGGTAGTAGCCCTTAGGATAGCACCACCTAGGGGGTTACACAATGAAGGACTCAAGTATCATTGTAAATTTGTTGTTGACCCATTGACATAAAAAAAATTCAACGGGTAAATTATAAACGCCACATAAAATCATACAATGCACATCTTTCCCATTAGAGAAAATAATTTATAACTAAGAAATGATTGTGTGTTCAAGGATTACAGTATGTTGTGCCATTTTAATGTCCAGACCATGTATGTCTGAAATAGATGTTTTGTCATTTGTCCACAGACATTCGCTTGCTGGCATCTTCCTTCAGCGGTAGTGACATTTTTTTTCTAAATGGCAGCACCAAACCTCTCAATGCCTTTCACAGTCTGTAAAAATAAAAACAACACAGGGCTCTGGCAATTTATTTCTTTAATACACAAACTACAAAACAATCTGTCAGTGCTGACAGCACTCGCAATCCAGCCCAATCCCCTTGACGCCACTCCACCCCATAATGGGCAGGCTCCACACCACTTCAGTACACACCCACACATTCTTCATTCATCAGAACGTGTGTGGCACCATAAAAAACATCACTTGGATAAAATTAATGTCTCACATCTGCCATCAGGACTAATATATACTGTACATAGCAATACAGTTACTACAGACTAAATCCAGCTATAATAAACTGAACAGCAACAAGCTCGCGATTGTGTTGTTAGATCAGCAACGTCAGGGGTTTGATTAATATAAATGCAGCCTACACATTCTGCCAAAATCAAACCATGAACTTACATGTCTTTAGTTCTCAGATGTTTTATTTTTCCATCATGCACTTTTTACTAAATAGACTTGTGAAGAAAGTAAGTGATTTTAATTAAAAAAAAAAAAGGGATGGGTAAAAGTCAGTAGTGAGGAGTAACCTCGCTATGATAGGATAGGATATTTCAGCCAGGATTGAGATACTGAATGTCAAATGAAAAAAAAAAAAAAATTTCTGCACTACGTGGAATAGAAAATAAAACAGGAATCCCATGTGAGCACATCGAATATACTGTATCCAAACTTTGTAGGACATTCAGACCTCAAGAGTTATTTGAATACAGTCAGACTTCTTGTTCAATGAATATGTACCAAAAAAACTCTGCTCAAGTACATAAAAGGGGAGCTGAAATGCAAGCAAATCAAACTGTAGAGACAAGGAGAAAAACTCTGGCTCAACCCTGGTCCAGGGAAAAAATGACCAGCCGCAAGTCATGTTTCTAAATAAAATCAACGTATTTATTGTTAAAATCAGTAGCACCTTTCTTAAACTCCACGTGAGTTTAAGAGGGGTGCTACTGATTTTAACAATAAATAAGTTGTTTTTATTTGGAATCATGACTTGCATCTGGTCATTTTTCCCTTGAACCAGGGTTGAGCCTAAGTTTCTCTCCTCATCTCTAAACTTCTTGTTCAAACTGTTTGTTACTTTTTTTTTACAAGATTGTGATTCTGGGCTCATAATTGGCAACAAAAAGTTTTGAGGACACACAAACCCATAAGAGGGATGCTGATTCAGTGAACTCTAAAATGTCATTTTATTAGGAAATAGACACAGGCACAGTGGGATGTCGGTGTCTATTTCCTAATAAAATGTCATTTTAGAGTTCACTGCATCAGCGTCCCTCTTATGGGTTTATGTGTTCTCAAAACTTTTTTGTTGCCAATAATGTTAGTTTCTTGAGCACCATCTTGTCCAGTGCACACTTCTTTACTGAACTGGGCTCATAATACATGTCAGAAGCAGCCCCAACTCTAACCATCTATTACACATGCATATCACTTCCGATATTACCCATTTAAAAAACACAGTAATTAAATGAATACTGCAAAATGGGGTGTAACAGAGAAACGTTTTTATTCCATTCATTCAAACTGTAATACCCATTGACATTTGCGGTACAGAGCCATCGTGAGATTAGCATGTGGCTCAATTTCTGTAATCACCCATTATGCTACAATTCTGAAAAGTGTTAACATACTGTACTCTGCTGGGGTTCAAATGCAGATAGTGCTTATGAGAGGCAGTGGGGGGGGGGGCAGCCAAAGTGGGCGAGTGTGCAGATTCCAATAAGAATTATCTACGCCATATTAGCATGTGGGATTGTTGGAGAGATGTTTGTTAGCCTGTGGTATCTACGGTACTTTATATGAGTTACTGCATGATTACAGTAAGAGTGCCAAAATGTAGGGTTTTCCCGGTCTCCTGCAACAATGGACATGGCATCACACTCAGGAACATGCAGGAAGAGCTGGAGCATCAATCGGCAGCCTTTAAAATGGGCCACCCTAATTGTATTCATTTTTTTAATTTACCCAAAATATAAATGTAATTATTATGTACTGTAAATCCTGTGGCATAAAGTCATTTTAAAATGTAAAACAGTCTGGTTAGAGCATTTGTTTTCAGTAAAGAAACATTTTGCTGAGATCAGGAGATGAGGAACTACAGCAGTATCAGGAATGGCATTTATTTCTTAAGCTTGCAAAAATGTCAGATTTATTCATGAGTGAGTGCAGCTTGACACGGCATCAAACTCGGTGACATGCAGGAGGGCTGAAGCATCGTCCAGCAGCCTTCAAAATGGGCCACTCTAATTGTATTCTTTTTTAATTTACAAAAAATATACATTTAATTATTATGTAAATTCTGTGTTAGCTTCACATTTTTCCCTTTTTTTGGTTACAGTATAATAAAGTACCAGCAGCATTCAAATTAATAGTACCCTCCCCCAACAACAGCAAAATACATGCATTCATGAATTGAAAAGAGCTAGGGTACTGCTCTACAGTATAGCTCACAGCTGTGATATCCAGTTAAAATATATATCATACAGCACCAGCATACTTCTTACCCTACATTCCCGCTGGCTGCTCGCCACGTCACCAGTGGCGAAGCCACAAGCCCTGTGGCTAAGATTTTATATCCCTGCCATGCCATGGAGGTGAAAGGAGCCAGCCTGCAACCTACTTTCGCCACTCTCTTGCCGCGGACATAAGAAATACAGAGAGAGTGGCTAAAAAACTACAAGGTGCAGCAGTACCCTGTCAGTGACCTTCGGGAGCGCAGTAATGCTGTAATGTGCATGCTCCTGTCACTGGCAACCATCTGACCGCATTAGGAGCCAAAGAAAACCCCATGACTTAATTGTTGGCACGGAGGAGACTGTGTCTGATTGGGGAGATTAGATAGACACGTCTCCTCGGGCCAATCAGTGGAGTTTCTGTGTTCTGGGGTCAGGCTCTCGCTGTGAAGCAAGTCACTCGGGCGGTGGTGGTGAAAGGGAGCGGGTGCTTTTCTGTAGCCTCCTCGGTGATCGCTGGTCTTGCTAAAATAATTATTTTGCTGACATATTTAGGTTATGGGTAGGTAGGGAGGATGCCATAGAAGGTGAGGAGAGGAGAAATAAACGGGGGAACTTGGAAAAAAACAGTAGACAGAGCTGAAAGTTTGAGTGCAAGCAGTGTGACGCATATTTAAAAATTAAAAAAACCCGGAGACAGGGAAAATTGCATTTTTTGAGCTTTGTTTGCTCAGTACTATAGATAAAAAGCTGACAAGTTAGTGCAGTTTGATGGGGGAAATAGCAGGAGACAAAAAAAAGCATTTGAAAGTATAAACCGAATGTATGGAGTTGAAAGAAGCAGGGGAACTAAAGGCACAGTGCTTTACAGTCCAGAGATAGAAGCTAGTGAAAAAAGCAGGCAGGAAAATAGAATGTAGACAAGGGCAGACAAGAGGAGATTAAAAATAAATTCTTGGATTGAAAGGCAGTGTTGAATTGTTTGTGCATATTTACTGCAATACTGAATGAGGTTGAAAAATATATTAAAACAAAATAGAAAGGCTCATGGTGGTATTAAGGCACAGACAGTACCTACTATATGGAACTACTGAAGTATTGAATAAATAATAATGTGTGGGGTGGTGGGGGACAATAAGTGTGTATGCAGATACAATTAAAGACTAAGTGAAGCAACAAGTTGTGATTAAGAAAAAGCACATCAGTAGAAAGAAAAGTGATCAAGAAACAGACAAGCTGAGAGGGGGATACACAAATAAACTTGCCAAGGCAAAATAATTATTTTAAACTGTTGTGTGACATACTGCTGCAGTACAGTGTGTGTATGTGTGTGTTCAGAAAACAAACAAACACACTGGCAGCATGCTGTGTAATCTTTTTGAGAAATGAAACTGTACTAAGTGCTGAAGCATATCACTAACCGGTCCTGTAACACCCCCCATTACTGTTGAAAATAAAACTCTGAGACCCAACTGCTTCATTAAAGAACTTTATTAGTCACACAATTCAAAAAGACATCAGAGTCTGTCGTATGTTCTTGTGCAAATATCCAGTCGGTGTCACATATATTCTTGTGCAAATATCCAGTCTCATATTCTTGTGCAAATAATATCCGGTCGGTGTCACACATATTCTTGTGCAAATATCCAGTCGGTGTCACATATATTCTTGTGCAAATATCCAGTCTCATAGTCTTGTGCAAATACCCAGTCGGTGTCACATATATTCTTGTGCAGACCAGTCGGTGTCACATTTATTTGTGCAAACATCCAGTGTGTGTCATATATATTCTTGTGCACTGTCCAGTCGGTGTCGCTTATAAATTCTTGTACAAATATCCAGTCTGTGTCACATATATTCTCACATATCGAGTCAGTGTCACATACTGTCATATTCTAGTCTGTATCACATATATTCTTGTACCATCTACCTAAATAAAAATGTTAGAACAAGCTGCAAATCCTGAAACTGCTAAACAGAGCAGCCGGGTGGCCACAGTAAAACAAAGCAAGATAACAGATATTTTCAAAAGGCCCAGATCAGCAAGTCCTGTCCCTGAAACTGAGCCAGAATCATGTGGCAGTGTCTCTGTAGCAATCTAGAGCAGCTATTCAAAAACTGCAAGCAAGAAAACCAGAGTTTTATATGACAGAGACAGTCATAGGGAAATTAAGGATTCCTGGTTTAAAACATACTCATGGCTCATTCATGACAAAGAAGCTGCAGTATTCTACTGCAGAATTTGCAAAGAAACTGGCCGAATAAATACTTTCACAGAAGGGAAACCAACCAATAAGCCAAAGGCTGACGATTTAAATAAACATCAGATGTCCAAAGATTACAAGTGAGTCTTATTACAGATGCCCCACCAGTTTGCAATTCTTCTTGTCTTCTGAATCTGTTGTTAATTGTCATGGTTAAAAATGTGTTTCTCTTAATTTAATAAGGCTTGAAGTCAAAGGCAGAAACTGGGAAAAGGGGAATGACAAAGGCTGTGAACACAGCTAATTCATCAGTGAAAAGTGCCATCATAGCAGAGATGTGAAGTGTTTATTATATGGGCAAAACTCTGACTGCAAATCATAACATACAGAAACTTTTGGAACGCAGTTTCACAATGTAAGTATTTTTACTCGCCAATATCTCGAACATCAAAGTCTCGCTTCATGTATATTAAATGGGAGGGGGCACTGCCTCAGGGTTGCAGATCATATGTCACGAAACTGCAGGCCCAACACAAATAATAGCACTTACTGTATTGTCATTTCTGAATTCAAATAAAAAAACATCAGCAGTGCTGCAGCAGAGTCGCACTACAAGTCACATTGTGGGGGGGAGGGGGGCATGGCTCCAAATAACTGACAGTCCATTCCTTTTTTTCTCTTTTTCTGCACAGGAATCCACTCTGCTAGCACCTATAAAGCAATCAGTCCTCCAAGGCATAGGCATCTACACATATTCTGAGTCCATCAGTGACTTTTACAAAGCAATTTCTAAGGCAGTGAAGGATGCTTTTTTAAAGGAATTGGAGGATTCTCCATCTAAAATGTTTTCCTTACAAATTGATGAGGGAACAGATGTAGCCAACAAGAGTACACTGATGGTATACATCAGATTCATTGACAGCAAGGGCTATGTTCAGTCTAAATTTTTAGGTGTGACTGAGCTTGCAGAATGCAATTCAGAAGCAGTGTACAGTGCTGTGAAATACATGATCTCTGATAAAAATTTAGGAGATAAAGAGCTGATAGGACTTGCAACTGATGGGGCCTCTGCAATGACAGGATGCAAAAAAGGTGTGACCACTCTAGCCAAAACAGATCACCCATATTTAGTTGCCATTCACTGTCTCGCACATAGACTTGCCTTAGCATCAGAGAAAGCAGCCAACCGACACCAGTATCTGGTCAGTTATATGTCTACAGTGAATCAACTTGGGAAACTGATAAAGTACTCGCCCAAATTTTGTTGAATACTCGATCAGAGCAAAGACATACACGAGGAGCATGCTGTGAAACTAAAACAGATTTTTTTCACTAGTTGGCTTTCATTTTCTGATTCCGTAAAGGCATTACAAGCATGCATAGCCTCACTTATGTCTGCTTTGTCGCAAATGGCAGAGGATAACTATCAGTGAAACCTTGCTATGGGGTGCCTTAAAAAAATGGGGACTTTCAAATTTGTTGCCACTACTTTCTTTCTGGCTGATGCAGGAGGTCTTCTTGCAATTCTCTCGAAACTTTTCCAAAAACGGTCTGTCATCTTCTCTGAGGCAAGGCAGCAGCTTGTTAGCACCACTGATGCACTTCGTGTACTGCCTGAAAATCCAGGCCCACACTTAAAAGTTTTTTTGTCAGAGATGCCAAGTGAACCATCAGAAGAGGGAAAATCTATATTTAGAACACATACACTGCTAGATACATGGCAGCAAAGAGAAGAGTTCAAGAATGTGCAAATATTTTATATACAGTCAACAGCTGAACAACTTGAAAGTTACTTTCCAGAAGGCACATTGTTGGACAACTGGTTAGTATTAGACCCACGCAATGCACCTGATCACATTGAGAGCTATGGAGAACAGGAGATTGAGAATCTTATTGCTCACTATGGTGTCATTAAAAAAAGGACTGTGTACTAACATCCTGCCAGTTAGCCAAGATGAAACCAAACTGGAATGGTCATTATTACGTAGATCATTCTCGGCACACAAAGAGTCCACTATTGAAGAATTCAATGTCAAAGTGGTAGTCCCAAACAAGGAATCTTGGCCAAACATGGCCAAACTATATTCAGTATGTCTGGCAACCCCATCAACTTCAGTGGAGTGTGAACGTGGGTTTAGTGCATATAACAACATTAAGACTGCCGAAAGGAATCGCCTTAAAGTCTGGAATGTGAACTCTCTAATGACTCTTCTGGTTGAGGCTCCTGATGACATGGGAAAGTTTGATTTTTGAAACTGCATTTGACATCTGGGCATCGGAAAAGGACAGGCGTGGGTTCCTTCAAACTGTCAAGACAAATGAAGATATACCTCCAAGTTCTTCTCGAGAGAACTGGCAGCAGCACTACTGCATAGACCTAGCAGAAGAAAAATAAACCACTGGCTGTGCTGCTTCTTATGATATTTATTTTGTTGTACTGTAATTTGTACCTACTGCTACAGCAAATTGTGTTAACTGTTGCCATGTTCTCCGCTTGACTCTTGTGTAGTCTTCATGAAGCTCAGACACACAGAAAAAAAAAAATACTGCTGTTGCCTTGTTGGCAGCAATTCTCATTTAATGCCATGACAGTTTGCTAGCTTATAATCTTTTCAAACAAAACATTTTTCACATATAGTTTAAATAACAATAGTTACCAGCATTAAAATATAACTTTATTTGCCTTGCTTACGAACCAGGCCCAACAATGATCTGGGCTGAGAGAGGAGCAGTGTGTTGACTGTTACTTTCACTGTTTTTTTTCTGCTTGTTAAATGTCTGATAGATGCCTGGCTTGCCTTTATTCACATTTTTGTAATGGGGCATGGCACAGATTTCTCAAGTCTTCACACAATGTTATTTTAATAGTTTTTTAAACTTGATTGCTTGTTATGTACAGGCTTTAGTGAGCCTGGCCCCGGCATTTTATTGCAGTAATGGGCTGGGGGCAGAGATTCAAAATTTCTTCTAGGCATGACTGCCAGGTGCTTGGTCATTTTCACGAAATAATTGACATCTGACTGGTGTCACATATTTAATATGCCTTCAAACTGTTAAGAGCACTTTAGTGTTATTGTTTAATTTTCCTGCCTGAATCTGCCTGGCCTTTAGCATTATTCATCTCCTGCTTGCCTGATAAAGCAATGTGCACAGTTTATAATATGCTGCATTTCTGGGAGGGTCAGAACTGGGCTGACCACATCTTAAGCTTTGGTATGTATGTTATTGCTGTACACATACTTGCACATCTACTTAATATAAAATAATTTTAAACAATTTGGCTCAAACTGTGAATATATTGTGCCTACCACTACAAAAAATAAATCTTGTCCATAATGGTATTTAAAACCAATGTTAATACAACTCCGTATACATTTTAGCATTAGTTGCCGTGTGTGGCTAAAGACCTCTTGTGATGGCTAAAAAATATTGGGTCTGTTTAGCCACAGTGGCTAATAATTTTGAAAACCTATGGGGAATGGAGTTACCCATCAAATGAAAATAAATACATAAAACCTGGGCTGCATTGGCTACATTTGCTAAGACTTAGAAAAGACTGGCAATGATAGGTATACACACAAAATAACACATCTTGCCAATGCTGTCTCAAAATATACTGCTAGTTCATCACTTTTGATGTAAAATAACTTTTTGAAACAATTCCCAGCCCAATTAAAACACCGTTATAATGTGAGGTAAATGGATAACATACTGTAACAACTCCCTATTGCCTATTTTTTTTACTTACTAAATACCTTCCTTGCTACTTATTCCTTTACTTATAATATAAGGCACAAACTACCACCACATTCAACATATCCTAAAGGATATTATTGCCAAATATGTAATAGTAGTATATCACTATTTTACTATGCGCTTTATTAAATAAAGTATTTAAGGTTTCCTAAAGTGGCTGTCTGCAATGGCAGTCAAATATTATTCTAACTAAGGGCCCAGGCTTCACAGTTGGATGCTAGGTACAGACATCTCTGTAACAATATTAATGTCCTGTTCTTGCTTACATGCTACTCCAAATCAAATCAAAACAAAAGAAAAGAGGAAAGTTAATTCCATAGACACAATTCAAAAAATGTGAACAAATCAACTTACAGTATCTGCTTAATTAGTGGGGGTAATGGATTGGAAATTAATATTTTACACAGATGCATGTACCTAGATGTATTCTGACATGGGCATGTTCAAATTTAAAACATTTTATAGTCCTTTTTTGTCAGTGGTGTCACTAGTGTCACTAGTTCTCCCCTTGGTTCTACTATCAACTTCCATTCAATTATCAATCAATTATGGTAGCAAGTGTTGACTGTATTGACTATTTTTGAGACAAAAAAAGCAAGCATATTCCACAGTTCCTGGCTTAACTGCATCCTGCATTAAATGTAATTCTGATTTGGAGTTCGCCAGCTCTAAAAGCTGCAGTGCTTTTAGCCCTGAGTGTGACAGTCCACACTGAGTTTCAAATAAACTGATGTGTCAGTTTTCCAACCAGTTTTTTTGGTTTGTCTTGGTACTTGGTACTTGGTAGTTGGGACAAAAGAAGGCTGAAGCCCATCGAGGATGTCCTCCACACAGTGTGGATCATTGATAGATTATATTCTGTCCAGAAGCCATTTATCGAGTTTGAGTTTAAATGTATTAATATTCTGGCAGTCAACAATTTCCTGTGGCAGAGAGTTCCAGATTTTTGGTGCTCTAACAGTAAAAAACTGCTGTCTTCTGTTTGTTTTTGTTTTCTCAATTTCAATTTGTTTGTTGTGTATTCTAGCTACTATTTTTCTAGATGTAAAAGATAATCCACATGAGCTCATTAATGTAGCAGATTGTAAGATTTTAAATAACTGAAGGAGATCTCCCCTTAGTCTTCTAAATTCGAGCGAATACAACTTTGTTTTTTGAAGCCTAGTTTTGTAATTGAAACGAGAAAGATGAGGTATGATTTTAGTAGCTCTTCTTTGAACTCTCTCTATTTTTGTAATGTCCTTAGCTAAATAGGGACTCCACAAAGATGAACCATAGTCCAAGTGAGGTCTGACATGGGTCTTATATAGAGTCATTATGCATTCTTCAGTTATGAGAATGAAAGTGTTGTTAATCCTACGTAGAAGGGCATTGGCGTGATTAGCAGCCTTGTTAAAGTGATTAGAAAAAGACAGCCTATTGTCAATGAAAATACCCAAATCTTTTTCGACAAGTGATTCCCTGAGTATTGTATTATTAAGATGGTAAGTTTGTTTGGGATTTTTTTTACCAATGTGTAACACAGAACATTTGGACACATTAAATGACATCTTATTAGTTACCGCCCAGGATTCAATTTTTTTAAGATCATTTGTTAGAGTACTCCTGCTGGTTTCGTTATCAACAGGTCCTCCTAATTTAGTATCATCTGCGAATTTAGATAAGATATTCTGTGATGAGATAATAAGATCACTGATGAAAATGCTGAACAGAGTGGGACCCAACACTGAGCCCTGAGGGACTCCACTTGACACAGATTTTTTATCCGATAAGTCCCCATTAACCCTGACAGTTTAGGTTCTTTTATAGAGCCAGCTGTTAACCCAAGACACAATACATTTAGAGAAACCTAAAGCTGCTAGTTTCTTCATTAGTATGGAATGAGAGACCTTATCAAATGCCTTACTATAATCAAGTAGAATAACATCCACTGGGATATTTAAATCAAGATAACTACTGACTAAGTTGTAAAAGGATAACAGGTTTGTTGTGCAGGAATGGCCGGATTTAAATCCGTGCTGTGTGACATCATTTAGTTTTAGTACCAGCATTTCTTCTTCAATAAGATATTTAATATGCTTTTCTAATAGTTTGCATGGAATAGAAGTAAGGCTGATAGGTCTGTAATTTTCAGCCTTATGGTGCGCCCCTTTTTTAAAAATTGGTGTAACAATGGCTGTTTTCCAGTCTAGGGGGACATTAGATTCACTAAGAGATTTATTAAAGATAATGGTAAGTGGAATAGCGATGTTATTACATGTTCCTATAAGAAACTTGGGGGTGATATTGTCAGGGCCTGGGCTTGTTGTTAACTTCAAGGTATTTAAAAGTTTCAGGGTATCGAAAATGATGACAGTATAGCTAGGAGATGTATTAACATTAGCATATGATATGGGTTCATTATCCTGTTCGAAAACAGAGCAGAAGTATTTATTGAACTCAATTGCAGTAACCTTATCTGAAAGTATGGTTATATTGTCAATGATTAATGGACCTATTTTATTTGTGTCTCCCTTTTTGTTATTTAAATATGATTGAAGACTTTTATATGAATTGTTAGTGTGAGCGATTTTAAATTCAAGGTTCCGTTTGGCCAGGATAATTGATGTTTTTAGATCCTTGAGTGCTTTCTTATACTTCATAAGTATTCCCTCTACTTGTTCAGGTTGGCACTTTTTTAAAGATGTAAATAATTTACGTTTGTGAGTGCTGAGTTTTTTAATATTGTTGTTGTACCAGGCAGGAACCTTGCCTTTATTATTGTACTTCTTTCTTTCTGGTACATGATTTTTTTCTAGATTGTGTACAATTTCTTTGAAGATGTTCCATGTGTCATTAATTGTAAGAGATGAAAGTAATGAATTCCATGGTATAGCTGTAAGATGTTCATTAATTTTTGAGAAATTTGCCTTCTCATATTATTTAATCGTACCATTATTAATAGAATTTTTATGAGCCAGAAGAATAGAGAATTGGATTGTCATATGGTCGCTATTGCCCAGAGGGTCTAATACCCTCGGGTTAGACAAGGAGGCCTTCATGTTAGTCAATACTAAGTCCAGAATATTATTCCCACGTGTGGGTTCTCTGACTTGCTGGGTAAGGCCAAGATCAGTGATGGTTGAGATTAACTGTAAATCATACTGATTAAGTCCAGAAAGTGTATCCCAGTTAATAGATGGGAGATTAAAATCCCCTAGGATTATAACTGACCTTTTATCTGCTATTTGGGTAATTTCAAACAATAGTTGATTGAGATATGCGAAGTCTGAGGAAGTGGGGGCAGTAGCAGTTGCCAACAAAAATCTGGGGATGTCCTTTAGGTTGCAAATGGACCCAGATACTTTCTGTTAGTATTGGTAAGGAGGATTCAAAAGATGGAATGTTGTTTGTAACATAAAGACGAACTCCTCCACCTTTTTGTTCATTAGCTCTATTTTTATAATAGAGTTTAAACCCAGGGATGTTCAATATCCATTGTTTATCCAGGTTTCCCCATGTTTCAGTAATAGCGATCAGTCCTATGTTGTTCTCCTGAATCTTCAACTCTAATTCTGCCATTTTTACTTTAAGTGCTCTTGTATTAAGAGATAAGACGTTCAGCATATGTAAAGTATTAAGAGATGGCTTTTTAAGCCTAATCTCCCCCTTGGGTTTTAGTTTAAATATTTATTGATAAATGTCAAGAACTGACGGCCAAGAAGAGAACTTCCCCTTATGGCTGAGATGCAGGCCGTCCCAGCAGAAGAGGGAAGGGTTGTCATTGAATTCCTCCCAGTGTGTGAGACATGCTATACCCTGTTTAAAGCACCATTTTCAGAGCCACTCATTTAGTGATTTAATTTTTTTTTGGATGTAGTGTGAGGCTCGGGGTACATGGAGAATTTCAGATATACCAATGTTACATCCCCTTTCGTTTAATAAATTACAAAGAGCAACTATATCTTGTTTAAGTTGCTGTAGTGGGGTTTTTGTGATATCATTAGTCCCAGCATGAACTATAAATAACGGATTACTACCTGCTGCACGTAAGGCAGTTTTGTTCATAGCAGTTATGTCCGAAACCCTAGCTCCCCCTATAGCTTGAACAAGTCCTGTTTACTTTATCAGGGTTACAGATGGTTCGATCTATAAATTTGATCATGGAATCACCCAGTACAAAGACCTGTGTAGGAGTAATATTATGGGGGGTATCAGCCTGGGTGTTTGTTGATTCCAGGTTCTGATTACAAGTATCATCGGCTGAAAGAGAAACAAGTGGTTCGTAAGAATTATGCAGCATTATTGAAGGAGGAGTATTGATCCCCCGTACCTGCGGGTCAATTCTTTTATTGGATTTTGAGGGCGCAATAGTAGACCAAGTGGTGGCGTCAGGAAATGACAAAGGTTCTGAAGGAACGTGGGAGCACTGGGGGGTTGATGCAGTTTTATGTACTTCATCATGAGTAGTTTTTATTCTTGAGGTACCCTGGGGAGTTAGGACAGTCTTATGTACCTCATTATGAGGAGAGTTTATTCTTGATGTACCCTGGAGTACATTATCGTGGGGGGAGGTTATGTTATTGGCTTCCAGTAGGAGAGACATATGGTCAATATATTCCTCTAAAGCTTCTATTTCTGGGTCAACAACATGTTGAGTAACATCAGGAGTTGTTTCCGCTTTGTTGAGAAGTCGAGTTACTTCTTCCTGTAGTGATTTAACTAGTATACACAGGTGTAATTGGCTGTTTGTTTGCCCAATGCATACATCTGACAGGACGTACAGTATTTGTTTGCTCTTTTCATTATGATACAGGGTAACAATCACTTAATAACAATCTAACTTTAAGTATGGTACCTTGGGCTTCCCACTTTTCGTAGAACCAGTGACTTAAGTATTGGACCGGTATCCCGAAGTCCCACGATGGACTCGCCACAACGCATATGGTGTCCCTGCGCACATCTTCAGCACGCCTTCACATGTCTCTCAAGACACGCCGTCTCCGCTAGTGCAGTGTTTTAAGCCAGCAAAACTGGAAGTGCGTCACCGTGCAACTTCCGGTATCATGCTAGAACAGCAGCAAGTCCAAATTAGTGCAGAAATAAAGTTTTAAGCCTTTACAAAGGCAGAGTAATCATTTAAGGGTATTTCCCCTGTATGAGGCACTGAGGCACTAAAAACGCAGTGTGGGGAGATGTTTGGTGGAGGACAAAGATGCTACAGTCCTCCTATATCCCACACTGCCCCTCTGCACTCAGACCAGGAAGTGCACTCGTTCCAACAGATGGTTAAAATTGACACAAATGCAGTAAAATAAACACTTTATAGGCTCAATAAGGTATACAACACAGTACTCACTATTCAGAATAGCAGAGTGTCATCACTTTAGATTAGGAGAGAGTATGTGGTGAAAGGGAGACGGACTAAACCGGCCATCTCACAGGAATAAAGACAATAAAGCAACACCCAAGACAGTGTTGAGCCATTCATTAGTATTGCATGTTGGCCTCCTGGTTTGTCAGTAGATCAGTACGCAAGTGTATGTGGGGGAGAAGTGAAGGACTAAATCTGGTAGATTGAGAGACTGTGTGTGGAGTAGAGGGTTAAGGAGCTGCAGTTTGCAAATCAGTCAAAAAGAAAAATTAATTCATATGCTTTAGACTGCTATGCCCTTCATCCAGTCAGGCAGTAATGAACAATAAAGTGTAAAGTAAATGCTGTGGATTGGAGATGGTGATTTCAGAACTAAATTAATTTATTACAAAGGCATACGCTTCCATTCAATGATCATAGTGTTTATCATTTGTATTGAATGTTACAGTCCACAGCCCTTGAAAGGCAAGAATCTATACACTGTACATGGGACTGCAAAAATTTTTTTTTTTGTAGTATAAAAAGCAAGCATAGGGGACTTCCGGTGATGTCACCTGATGAGAGGCAGCTGAACTCCGGAGCTCCGCTACTAGCCCCCCAACTAAAGTCGCAATTTAGCAAACTTAAAAATCTCTTTTCGGCACAGCATTACGTGATCTTGTTCCTCAAATGGCTGGGAAGCCACCCAGATCGAAACTACCAAAAGCCGACAATAAATCGGGTAGCAAAATGAAACAGTTACTTCTCTGCGGGGACAAGGAAGGATCTGCGGCCCTGGCACCTCTTTCCCATTGCCCATCGGAGTCTTCGGTGGAGGGAGAGCCTGATGATTCCGACACTTTGGGAAACACAGCTAGCACCCTACAGCGCATCTTAACTACGGTCAATAAAATTGACTCAGCTTTAGCAGACTTGTGGCAAGAGGTATGCTCCATAGATAAAAAAGTGTTGGTAAATGCAAGCAAAGTTACCGAACTAACTGAAGCTCAGGATACACACGAATGGCTGATCTTAATGCTCCTGCAGCGGGATCGACTGGTTCAGGCAAAATTGGAGGATCTTGAGAATCGGGCACACCTCAACAACTTCCGAATCCATGGCGTGCCCGAAGGAGCAGAAGAGGGCTTTGCATCGCCTATAGATTTTATTCAACACCTGCTCAGGGTCCTGCTGTCTATACCCTCGGATCTTCAGATGGATATAGATTGGGCACACAGATCTCTGGGACCCCGGCCAACTGACCCAAAGACAAGGCCCAGATCCTGGATTATTCATATGGTGTATTTTCAGACGAAAGATTGGATCCTAAAAGAAGCCTGGCGTTTGAAGGAATTGAAGTTTCAAGAGGCAAATGTTTTTGTTTTGTTTTTTTGACCCAAGATTTTTCAACAGCCTTGCAAGCAGAGCGGCAGCAAATCTGAATGGTGATTTTTAAGGAGCTGAAAGCAAAGAATATAAAGGCAAACTTGCAATACCCAGCCAGGATCAGTATTTTCTCCGATGCAGGTCCTCAGACTTGCAACACATTATTGGAAGCAGCTCCTACCTTACAGGGGCTTGGTATCATCACTCCTAACATGGATCTACAAAAGTTGGAGCAGAAATTGGCCTCCACAGCCTGGTCAGTAGTTTAAAAGGGCCAAGGTAGAAAATGGGGCCCTTCAGGGAGATTTTCAGGTGGTGCATTATCCGACGTGGCGACTCTGCTTAGCCGAGCAGACAAAAGAAGCCTTGAAAGGTAGGAATCCACCCAGGCATCTAAATCGCCGAAGCGCTGAGGTACTTTTAAAGCCTATTTCTTTTTGAAATCAGGGCTCTGCTTTTCACCGGAGTGATTAGTCTCCGAAGGCCTTGGGATCTTTTCCATGAAGGGAACTGAATGACTTGTCTGGCATCATCAGTGGGCTCCCAAACTTTAAATAATAATCTCGTAATAAAGGGAAAGGACTACAGATGTTCTAATAATATAAGCCTATGATTTGACTTCATTGGACACTATTTTATATTTCAGGGAACCTAATGGGAGGGATGAGGGAAGGAAGTATGGTATGGTCACATTCAAAATGAATATGCTGTGCTCAAAAGTTTATTTTGGCAGTGAGGGTTGGGGGAGATGATTAGATGGTGCACGGCTGCGCATTCGGTGATGGAATGCACATTGGCCACAGACCTCTACCTCATAAGGTGGAGCGAGGGCCCGTGGCCCCAGTGGAAATTTCCACATCAGGCCTTCTCTAGATTGCAAATAGCAATCCTGCGCCCTTCTAGGGTGGGAAAATCTTATCTTTTTACTTTTCCTTGGAAGCTCACTGTAGTTGTGTTTTTTTTCCTGCAGATCCCCTAGGTGGTTGCAGGGGCCATGCAGTCTTATGGCATTGTTGATCTACATTTGTTATACTGGTTTAATGCTCTGTATATAGTTCTGTTGGTTATGGTTATGACAACTCATACACAAAAAGCGCAAAGACTAATGTTTACTGTGCAGCACCAACACGGAGGAGAGAGAGGGATATTGTGGTGGGGACACAGGGTGTCTGGGGATGCAAAAATGTCAGAAAGCCTCTATGTCTCTTTGAGTACCCTTCCCTTCCTCAAAATGGGGAGTTTAAACATAGTGTCGTATAATGTCAAGGGGTAAACTCTCCTGTTAAGCGCATGAGGTTCTTAAACAAATTAAAGTGGTTCACATGCGACATAGCGTTTCTCCAGGAAACGCATCTTACTGAAGTAGAGCATGCTAAGATACATAGGGGTTAGGTGGGAGAAGTCTGGGCGGCCTCACATCCAGTTGTTAAGAAAGCAGGGACTGCAAGTCTTATAAAAAGAAATAGTCCATTGAAGATCATGAGCTCAGACCAGGCCATGAAGGGGCATTATGTCAGAGTTTCTGGGGAACTGATGGGTAAGGCGGTGAATTTAATCAATATATATGCCCCCAACATGCGTATTGATAGGTTCCTACAGTAACAGAACTCTTCTCAAAGCTAGCTACATTACCCCCAGGGCAATTAATACTAGGAGGGGATTTTAATATAGCCCCCTACCCCCACATGGACCGCTCCAGTGGCCCGACTGGCTCCAGTAAAGCAGCCACTAGAAAACTCGGGGAGTGCACATCAGAAATGGGATTGGTAGACATATGGATGGCGCTCTGCACAACAGAAAAAGACTTTACCTTTTACTTCAACTCTCAGAATTCCTATTCTAGAATTGACCTGTTTTATACTAGACAGACGGATCTGCATTGAGTCACGGGTGCGAAAATCCACTCTATTACACTGTTGGACTACAGTCCAATCTCATTGAAATTATAATGGGGACAAGAAACTAGGGTCCGATCATGGAGGCTTAATACTTCTCTACTAAATGACAAAAGCTTTCTCACTAAATTAACACAAGCAGCCACTGATTTGGAAACCGACTCTCCAATGCAAGATTGCTCACCTCTAATATGGTGGGATACACTCTAAGCTGTCCTGAGGGGTCAGGCCATCAGTTTTACTGTGGGTCAGAAGAAGCTTGCAAATGCTAGACATGCCCAGCTTACTACTGAAATGTATGAGGTAGAACAGCTACTGAAACAACACCCAGATAAAAAGAAACTCAGGAAAGAATTAAATTTAGCTAAAATGGAGTTATCGAAGCTAGAGAACAGAAGGGTAGAGGGAATGCTGCGCTATGCGAATTTTAAATATTATGTGGGGGGTGGGAAAGCAGCTAAGCTTCTAGCTTAAAGCCCAAATGGATAGACATATCCCCCGTATAATAGATTAGAGTGGGAAAAGTTGGGTTACTCCCACTGATATAGCTCAACAATTTAAGAGCTTTTATCAGACTCTATATGCGGAAGATAAGTTGGAGGCACAAGTGACTTCAGACACAAAGGCCTTCCTAAACTCAACTCTTCCAGAGCTCACACAAGAGGAGCAAAAAGAGTTATCTGCCCCTATAACCGATCAGGAGCTAGCACAGGTTATCTCAGGGCTAGCAGTTGGTAAATCCACAGGTCCTGATGGATTGGGTGTGGAGTTATATAAAAAATTGAAAAAAAAAATAATACCATGGCTACAAAAGATATTTAATTCCTACTTAGAGGAGAATAGATTACCCCCCCTCCTCCTTGGAGGCGATACTCATGGTTGTTCCCAAGCCGGGTAAGCCCGGAGAGACTTGTTCAGACTATAGAACCATTAAACTCTTAAACCAGGACTTAAAGATCTTCACCAAGGTGTTGACAATAAGACTTCAAAAATTTGTAGAAAAACTGGTCCATCTGAATCAGACAGGATTTATCCCAAGGCATCACCTAGCTGATAATATCAGATTGCTCCTGAATAGTATGGCTAGAAGCCAGAAGGATCCCTCCCCCCAGATGGCTTTATTTCTAGATTACTAAAATGCCTTTGTTCACCTTAATTGGACATATATGACTATGGTAATGGCACGTATGGGTATTGGGGGAATTTTTTTAAATGAATATCTCTTTGCTACCGACATCCAACAGCAAGGGTGAAAGTCAATGGAACAGTCTGTGGCGGACTTACTATAAGTAGACGGACAAGACATGGGTGTCTATTGTCACCCCTGCTCTTTGCCCTAAGCATGGAGCCTTTGGCTCAAGCCATTAGGGCAGATCCCATGATCAGGTGCATAACTATTGGACATCAAAGATACAAAGTATCATTATACACTGATGACACAGTGATTTACCTAGAGGATCCGAAAATGTCCCTACCCTGGCACTCCTGGAAAAATTTGGTACTATGTCAGGCTTTAAAATTAACATACACAAGTCGGAAGCCCTGGTGCTTAATGCAGACCCAGCAGTCACCCCCTATGGACTGACCCTTTTTAAATGGATCAGAGAGAAAATGAGATATTTAGGGATACAGATTCCTAAGAACTTAACCAGGCTGTATCATTATAATTTTAACATCTTGAAGCATGAAATATTTAGAGATTTGAACACCTGGCAGAATATGCTTTTTATGTTTACTAATAGAGTAAATACGATAAAAATGAATATTTTACCCCGCTACCTATTCCTTTTTTCGACTTTGCCAGTCCCCTTTACCAAGAAGGATTGGAGAGAACTTTGCAAGAAAGTTGCATTTTTTTATCTGGTCCGGGAGAAGACCCCGGAAAAAGTGGAATCTTCTGGAGGAAAAGAAGGAAAAAGGAGGCCTGGGAGTCTCTGATTTTTACCATTATTATTTAGCAGCACAGGTCCTTCCCATTCTCAGTATACTATCCCCAGAGCTGAGAGGCAGTTGGTATAACGTAGAAAATCAGGATCTCGGGTCGCTTCCTTTGAATTTATTGCCTTGGCTAGCCTTGCCCAGAGATCTGAAAACAATTCAAAATAGTTGGACCCAACAGACCCTGAAGGCATGGCTTGAGGCGAGGCAATGGTGGGAGATCCCGACGAGGGTTTGGAAATTCATACCATTTTTCCAATTTGCCTGGCTTTCCTGCCTCCAAGGGGGCTCCAGTGTTGCGCTGATGGGAACCAGCAAGGCCTTGGATTTCCCTTGCAGTTTCTGCAGGGGCCGGATCTCAAATCTTTTAACAGTTTACAAATGGAATTTGGACTAAATAATAGGGAATTCTTCAAATTCCTTCAGTATGGACATTATTTCACTGAGGTGGTAGGATTGGCATCTCTGTCAGCCAACCCCGACACCGAATACCTTTGTACACCAAAGTATCAAGCTGGGTAACACCAGACAGTTTATATCCAACATATATAGGGTGCTACAGGAGGGGGTGGGTATCCTTTTAGTCCAACAGATCCATAGCAAGTGGCAAGAGGAGACAGGGGAGGAATACACAGACTAGGTATGGGGAGCAGTATGGCCAGGAATTTTTAAAACTACAGGATCCCCCGCCTGGAGATTTTTCAGGTGGCAAGTGAATGCCAGATTTTTTATCACCCCCACGATCTCCTGCCACTGTTCGGCCTCACACACAGATCACTGCTGGAGAGACTGTGGAGAGAGAGGCACCCATAGTCATGTTTTTTGGGACTGCATAGTTCTTCACCCTTTTTGGGCTGCACTTAGACGTAGTATTATGAAAATCTTTGCTCTCCCAGACAAAACCAACTTTGTGCACTTGATATAAGGTTCACCACTGAATGGTGTAAATGCCCCAAATTCAAAATATCTTTACTATATTCTGGTGGCCACTGCACTTAAAGCAATAACATAGGCATGGTTATCAGTCACCCGCATTCGCCCAGTCTCAGGTCCTGGAGGGCAAATATCCAGCGTGTCAGGGACATGGATGCCATTACAGCATGACTGTGACTACAGATTGATCACTTTAATTCCAGATGGCTACCTTACTTTGATTATGTTGAAGTGGAAGGAGGGAAAACTACTCTGAAACAATTACTGCACTCATAACTAAATCTACGCATACCAGTCTCTGATCCTGAGTGCTTAAGGGCGGGGGAGGGGGAGTCATTAAGCCTGCTGTTTGCCCTCCTGGACCACCCCTTTGCTGCAACCCCTGTGTATGTTGCAGATGCTTCTATAAATGATTGTTGGTGCAATTCTTATAGTAACTCGATACCAACAGCAAGAATAGCACAGAGTTGTCTTGTTTCTTTTTTATTTATTTTTTATTTGATTTGTTAAGTTTATTGTTTATGAAATTAGAAGGTTCTGTCTAGTTGTTTAATGTCAATGCTTGTCAAGATGTCTCCTTAGTAGGGTCCCCCTTTAGCTGTATGGGGACTGCTCCCTCTTTTTCATGGGTCCTCTTGGATTACCTGGAGACAAACGATAAGAAAGATTGTGTCAATGAAATGTACTGACTACATCATGTTTACATGGATATGCTAAAGGATAAGGTAATCTGAATGTAAAAAGCTGAAGATATGATTTTGTGTTCCTTACCTTCTTAATAAAATTATAAGTTCAAAAATTAAAAAGCAAGCATATTCCACAGTTCCTCAGATTTAACTGCACCCTGTACCCTGCATTAAATGTAATTCTGATTCTGAGATCGCAAGTTCTGTAAAAGTGTAGTGCTTTTAGCCCCGAGTGTGACAACCCACACTAAGTTTCAAATAAATTGATGTATCGGTTTTCCAACTGCAGTTGGGCTTCTGGTTTGTCATTAGATTAGAAAGAAAGAGTATGTGGGGAAGGGAGATAGATTAAATCGGTCATCTCTCAGGAATAAAGACAACAAAGCAACACCCACCACAATGTTGAGCCGTTCATTAGTATTGCATGCTGGCCTCCGTGTTTGTCAATAGATCAGTAAGTGAGTGTATGTGGGGGAGGGGTGAAAGACTAAACCTGGGAGGTTGAGAGACTGAGCGTGGAGTGGGGGTTAAGGAGCTGCAGTTTGCAGATCAGTCAAAAAGAAACAAATAATTCATATTCTTTAGACTGCTGTGACCTTCTTCTAGTCTGGCAGTAATGAACACTAAAGTGTAAAGTAAATGCTGTGGATTAGAGATGGTGATTTCAGAACTAAATTAATTTATTCCAAAGGCATACGCTTCCATTCAATGATCATAGTGTTTATTATTTGTATTGAATGTTACAGTCCATAGCCCTTGAAAGACAAGAATAGGTTAGGTTGGGGGATGGCAAAGGGAGGGGGGGGCAGCTGCAAACTAGGGGTGTTGGCTGCACACTCGAGCAGACTTAGATAGACCAGGTGGTCTGCTTCTGCTGGCACATTCGTATGTTCGTATTGTATATGGGACTGCAATTATTTTTTTTTTTTGGTATGAAAAGCAAGCATATTCCACAGTTCTTCAGACTTAACTGCACCCTGCATTAAATGTAATTCTGATTCTGAGATTGCCAGCTCTAAAAACTGCATACATGACTATTTTAAAAAATGTATACACAACTTTGGTTATAAAAAATAACCAAGTACAGCCATGAAACAAACACAAAAAGGGCCGATCTATGATGGTTAAGTTCCTAGAACTGGCCTTCTGAATCGCAGCCTATGCATATGGTAACATCTGAAAAGGCTTGGCTGCATGTGAACAACAGAAATTCGGTACATGTTGTCAATATGCACTCTGCCTCAAGACCCCAGTCATAATAAAAAAAAGATGTTTTATGCTGCTGCAAGGTACCTTGTATGCTCTTTTTAGAGGGAGTTGGGGCATACAGCTGAGCAGTGAGCCCCAAAAGTAGCAGCCAGGAAAAAAAAAGGTATATTAATAGTATGTTGTGTAGCAGGTTCTAAGGGGTAGTAGTTTGCACCCTGCTTTATTTAAGCATGAATGAAAACGCATCCTCCAACAGTAGTAACACCTGATTGGCTCACTGTTGGCTATTCAAATGTTACAACAATAGGGGATTTCTTTTCCTTCATACTTTCATTCACACTGCACCAGCCATTCTCGACTCTGTGTATTATACAGTGAAAATACATTGCATACTTTTTGTTTAATAAAAATGTGCCTAAAGTCAGTTCTCATTTGTAAGGGGTTACCACAATGATAGTTTTCTTTTTTAATTCTATGCGTTGCACATATTTTTATATTTTTTATTTTGTCTTTAATTGCACTGCTTAAATGTGGTATTCCCTAGAGGTCGGACAACATACACCAATATTTCCTCCCCACCTATGGTAGGCAGTCTCTTGTCTCATTTAATCAAGGAAGAATAACCACTGTAAATGAAAATAATATTGCTGTTAGACCTAGTCTGTTGAATTCTGTTTAGCTTAATTATAATAAAACAGTGTTTATGAATTAAGAAATTACTAATGCAAAGAAATTGTGTTTACAGCACTGGAAGGATGTCCAATCACTTACATTTAATAAATGCTTAAATTTACCTCTGGCTTCTTCTACGTTAATGGGATTACATTATGTGTTGCAGGATGATTTAGTTGAATATGACTCTATTTAGTAGCTTGTTTTACATTTTATAAATCATATACTGTAATAAGTGTTATAAATAAAGTCAGTTAAAGGATGTTCTCCCTTCCTCACCATTTATATTATCATTTAAATAAAGGAAATTAAGCAAAGGCCCCCATATGCATTCCTCGACACCACTCCTCCAAAGGTGTTAGTGCCTTCTCCTGTTATGCTCCCCATCACTGGAATTCACTCCCTCTAGCTATATGGCTAGCACCATCCCATGCCTCTCAAGAAACTGCTATGTGACCATCTCGCTGATTCCTGCTCCTGTTTCAAACCCCCCATGGCCATTATTTTCTCCTGATCATGCACCCCCTCACCTGAACAACTAAGTACTGTACTTTCCTCCAGTCAACTCCTTGCCCTACTTTTATTATATCTAGTCCTCATCCCCTTACCTTGCCTTATTTTCCTATCCCCTCCCTCCCCTTTTATTGCATCCCCATCCCTTTCAATTCCAGACTCTCCTATATCCATCCAATATGGCTATTATAATGGTATTTGTTCTTATAATATCTCACCCCACTTTCACTTCCTGAATTGCTGCCAAATGGCTTAATTTATTGTATTTGCTCTCTTATCGTTCTATGTTATACACTATTGTTGAATCAATTGCACTTACTGTCTTTCTCCTGCCTACACTGTATTACTATTGTCTAAGCTTTTACTGTTTAGGATTGTTCTGCCTTTGTTAAACAAATTTTTTGTTAAATACATGTTTTTTTGTTTTCTGTAAACTCCCGGGTCGTTCCTAAAAATAGTCATTGCTATGGCTAGCACACCTGACCGGGTCAACAAAAACTAAATGAAATAAAAATAAAAAAAGTCCTCCCTTCTTCCCCATTTATATTTTATGTGATTTTCTTTGTTGGGACTTGCATGGAAACAGTGAAATGGAGTACTCATGCTGAATATTTTTATGCAGCTTGGAACTGTCAATTTCACTGCGTCTCTGTCATACTGTAGATAACATAGCTGATTAGTCCTCATAAATCTTGTCAGACTGGAGTGTCAAATTATGATTTGCAATAAATCTCACACGGTTAGCCTGCCACTATCTTTTCAGGTAGTCCAACCTTATTAACAGCTGTGAACTCTTTCACTAAAAACATGTGATCAGTTTTACACTTTCATGAATATTTTCTGCTATGAAGCCCTAATTTTGAAGGGATCTACTTTTTAATATACTGTACTGTAGTAGCAGTTCTAATTTCTAATATACAATAGCATCAGTTCTACTTTAACTTTTGCTCCATTTAAATATAGTAAGTGTGTGCGTTGGTTTGTATTTGTTCTATGATCCTGGAGGTGAGGGGCGCTGAGAATCTACAGTAGGTTCTTTTTGCAGTCCACCAAGGATTCACTCTTATTTGATCTAATCAGCCTTGGAGTCATCCTTTATGTGCAAGGTATTTCCCTTATTTTGAAGTTATACTGTTGTTTCAAACGGAATAAAAATGATAAATAACCAAGCTGATCCAGTAAAATAATACTACAAAAATAAACAAGCTTATAACTTAAGAATGCAGTTGTGGCACAACATACAGTATGATCGTATTGTGAGCAGACACCACTAAACGCTATTATACCAGTAAAGAACTGCTTTACTGAAGTATAAATTTAATATAGCGTTGTACTACGGTGGAGCACTGGCACCTAACACTGTTTGATACTGTCAATAACATTTTATACCAATTGTGAGTTGATTGTTCTTGCAAGTTCTTTTAATGTTTAATGGTCTGGGATTTATCGTGTTCAAGAAGGGAATGAATATAGCGAGGAGTCAGGAGATACTAGTCTTGCCCCCTGTTTTATGTAACGCAAGACAATTGTTATTATGAATTTTAAAAAAATGACAAAAGCTCCTTACTCTGAGTTGTTTATATGTATGTGTGTTTTGGGGGGGGGGGGTAAGGCTTGTAAGTAGAGATACGTCCATTATAGTGCTACTTTAAAAAATGAATTACTGGCAAGCACACTAATATTAATTATGAGCGTCTACCTACTGTAATTTTATCAGAAAAATGACTGCTGGGGTCTAAATACAGATAGTGCTAAGGCGAGGCAGTGGGGGACAGTGGAAGTGGGTAAGTCGGATCCTGAATGAAAGTTATCTACTATGTGCCATATTGGCATGCTGAATTGTTTCACTGGTGTTTCTGTAAGCCTGTACCCCACACTGGACTGGTGAGCAAATAAGCTGGATAAACTGGCAACCTCTTGCAACTTTTTTAACCCTGCACACAATGGCAGCATGGCCTGGATGTGCAAGGGGGGTGCATTTGTGTGCCCCTACAGCACTTTATTCAAGCAAGCCACAAACAGCATTAATTAGAGGCACTCCTTAGAAGTTGCTTCCACTTCAACCAACTTGTATATTGCATGAGACTAAAAGAGTTTCAGCTTATGTGCCAGTCTTTTGAATTATTTCATAAATAGTAAAACAATGCCCCAAACATTATGAAATAAAGTAAGTAGAAACCCAACATTATTTTTATTTTATTTATTTAGTTCAAGAGTCGGATTTACAACCTTTGAGTCATAGACTCATTTACAAAGGCACCTCGTCGCAGGGAGGGTAACAGCAGTGTGGGAAGACAGGGTGAGACAAAACAGGTGCAATACATACATTATACATTGCCTATACATGGGTAGCTTTAGATGGTACAAGATAAGTTAATAGGTAGGACCTGGCAGGTCATGCAGGCAAGGCCTGTACATAGTTTAACAGATAGGTAGATTTCCATAGTATAGGACAAAGTTCATTGGTAGTTCCTAGCAGGCCAAGCAGGTAATGGTCAGGTGTAAAGCTAGAGTGGAGTCGCTAAGGCAGGGGCAATGAACATACCCTACTGTGAGACACATACACTTCCAGTGCTGAGAAGGTGGTTGCGTGGGGCAGCTTTGAACTGGCCAATTTTAGGAGTGCTTGGCGTGCACGGGTTACAGCCGAGCCGGGAATGCTAAAGGCTGAGCCAGCTGGTACAATTGGGGACACAGTCCAAGTAGAGGTTTTTTTGCTAGTATACCAGTGTGATAATGCAGGCGTTCTTCCAGGTTGAGTATGTTTGTGGTGGTGTAGAGCTGACAGGTGTGGGTTCCACTTGGGGCACCAGTCAGTAGCCCTGCAGAGCTTGTTGATGGAAGTTTGGATTTTGTTGAGGACAGTGGGGCCATCGGCTGCGTAGATGGGGAGGCCATAGTCAACTAGTGACAGGACTGAGGAAGTGATGGCCAACTGCAGGGCGAAGCCAGGGAGGCAGTCTTTGTGTCGATACAGGAGCCCAATCTGGACATGCATGGCTGTGGATAGGGCACAGACATGGGCATGAAAAGAGAAAGCTGAATCAAAGGTGATGCCCAGGTATTTGTATGTAGATACCTGCTCAAGGGGATGAGAGGTGCTGGGGAGGATGAGGAGAGGGGCATTTTTGGAGCTACTTTGGTGGTGTGAAAAGATCATTGCCTTTGTCTTCTTGAGATTCAGGACCAGGCGGTGTCAAGGGAACCATTTTTCAGCTTTCATTGAAGGAGGACTGAGGCTGTTCTGAGAGAGACCGGCCGGGTGCGAGGAGAGTAGGACGCATCGCCTGTATATAATAGCAGTTTTCCGCACAAGAGCTGGGAAGGGTGTTCAGGAAGAGACTGAATAATGTGGGGCCCAAAATGGAGCCTTGTGGAACTCTCCAACGACAGGCAGAGCTGAGGATAGGCCACCAGTTAGCTAGACGCTGCTGGGATCTACCATAGAGGTAGCTGGAGAACCAGGCTAATGAGCCAGCAGACAGCCCCAGTTTACAGAGGGTGTCAAGCAAAGTGGGTGGTTCACAGTGTCGAAGGCCTTGGACAGGTCAATAAACACTGCCCCAGCCAACTCTGGAATCTAACGAGTGTATAATGTGGGAGAATTCCAGTAGAGCTGTGGAGGTGCTGTGACCTGGGCAGAAAGCCATGCTGTTCAGGGCACAGGATGTTGTGGCTGGATAGATATGCAGTAAGTTGAGCAGATACTATTTTTCGAGAGCTTTGGAGAGGTGGGAGGATGAGATCGGTCTGTAGTTATTAGGACAGTAGTGTTCCATTTTTGTGTATAGGATGACTTCGGCCTGTTTCCAAGCCTCGAACCGCCAAGACACAGGATCAGTTGAGGAGTTAGTGAGGGGGACTAGCATGACATCCAAAGTTTGGCGGAGAATCCAGGAGTCAAGGGGGTCATCACTAGGGTTGCAGGAGGAGAGAGCTTTTAGGAGGATAGGCTTTGCATCCTGTGGTGAGATAGTCCTAAAGAGGAAGGGGGGCCGAGCAACAACTGGATTGTCACAAACTGGTATGGGGTCTAAGAAGTGGGCTGGGAGAACAGAGCTTAGATCAGTGAAGGTTTCGTTAAGGCAGTTGGCAATACGGGAGGGGTCAGCGTTGATGGTGCCATTTATGATCATCTGAGGGGGGGGGGGAGCAGGAGGACCCGTTTAGCTCTTTCATGTTATTCCGAAAACGGCGACAGTGGGCAGGGGGGGCGCACCGCTTTGAGCGCAGGACAGGACCAGAGGAAGAGAATAGGTGAGTGGTCACTGAGGGAGTTGGGCAATACATTAATGTCCTTTATTTTGTGAGGGCGGTTAGATAGCACAATGTCAAGGAGCCTGCTGGTCCCACTAGACTGGTTAAGTCTAGTGGGTTGAGTCACTAGGTTGATAGATCAAGGGCCGTGGAGGTTATCTTTAGCTTGTGCTGAGGTAGCACTGAGCCAGTTGATGTTGAGATCTCCCACTATGAGCTGTTCCGCTTGTGAGGCAAGGTATTGAGGTAATCGTGAGGGAGCCGGATAGCAAGATTTTGTTCGTCAGAGGTACTATGCCGTGAGTGAGGTACAGAGGACCACGCCTGGGTAAGGGAGATTTTAGGTGAATGCTTGGGCCCCATGATCAAGCTCGCAAGTAGGGCATGCCCCAGGAGGGAATTCGTTAGGCAGACTGCACAACCACCCCCGCACTTACCCACACGATCTTCTCTGAAGAGGGAGAAGCCAGGAAGGGAGACCATCAAGTCAGGGGTCAACGGGGAGAGCCAGGTTTCCACTATGGCAAGGACGTCAGGCTTGTGTTGGATGACCCAGATTTGGAGTGCCACAGTCTTTTTTGGTAGACTGCAGATATTCATGTAGGCAATGCGGAGGCCAGACCCAACAGAGGGCAATGTGCCAGGTCCTGGGCCCGGGTTGGGGTGGACATTACCAGAGAGCAGGAGGAATAGAATGGTGAGCCGGAGTAAGGGACTGTGATTGTGGTGGTAGCGATGTTTGGGCAGCCAGGCAGATTTGTGGGGGACAGTGCAGGGGATTGGCAGGGTGGGCAGGGCCAGAACTGGGAGGTGCCACCTGTTATAGCTGTCTGCAGAGGATATAGGTGTCGGGGGTGAGCTGGGGCTGCTAAGGAAACAGCGTGGCGTGGTGTTAGTGGAGAAAGGTGGGCGTAAGGAGGGGTTAGAGGGGGTGTTGGGTGGACGAAAGGCTAACAAAAAAACGTAAAACGCAGTGTTAGGGGGATTTAGAACAGTGTTTTTTTGTAACAGGGTTACATACTGTAGACCAGCAGATTAGGCAAGTCTAGTTCTCTTAGCTTCAATTTTTGCACCTGTCATACTGGAAAAATCTTTAATTCTGTTTTCAGTCCGGTTCAGTGTGTCAGTGTCAGTATTGAGAGCACACTGAATCCAAAAGGCAGGTTCCCTAACAGACCACACAAGAGTTCTGAATAACTCATTATTAACAGAAGAAGCTCACTAAAACAGGATTTTAAGTTACACTGTTTACCAGCAGTTCACACACTGAACAAGGCTGACTCAAACCGGACTTTGTTGGGAGGAATGCTAATTACAGGTACTGTAGATAGAAAAATATTTTACACACACAGATATAAAATAATGAGCTATTCAGAACTCTTGTGTGGTATGGCAAATAAAACTGCCATTCAGATTCAGTACTATCTCAACACAGATACACTGAGCAGGGCTCAAAATAGAACCAAAGACTTTTTCAGTATGACAGGTACAAGCATCTCTACAGTATATGCTGTTCACGATCGTTCGGTTAAAAAAAAAAAAGCGCACTCTGCGCCCAGTTACAAGAATCCTGTCTGAGGGCTGTCACATGCTAACAAACTTCTTTATGGCATCTACAAATATGCAACTGTTTGATAATTATGAAAGTCAGTCACATTAGCTGGTCGTGTGTGTTACTGCTCAGACAGGATTCTCCTGAGAAAAAAATTACAAAGTGCCTGGATGCGCATGGGTGGGGTGCTTTTGGTGCCCCTACAGCACTTTATCCAAGTAAGCCACTAACAGCATTAATTAGATGCACCCATTAGAAGTTGCTTCCATTTCAACCATATATTGCATGGGACTAAGAGGGTTTCAGCTTATGTGCCAGTCTTGAAATGGACAAGATATCGTTTGTCCGGGCTTGATCTCAACACATTGGCACTATGGGGAAGGACATTTGGTTTACATTAAT
Source organism: Neoceratodus forsteri (assembly GCA_016271365.2). Lineage (NCBI taxonomy): Eukaryota > Metazoa > Chordata > Ceratodontiformes > Ceratodontidae > Neoceratodus > Neoceratodus forsteri. The sequence continues at coordinate 559,294,271 of CM028129.1, read as the reverse complement.
ATTACATTTAAATTATTGTTTTAGAAATATTAAAACAGTACCTGAAACAACATGAAATAAAGTAAGTAGAGCCCAACAATACAGGACATATTGTAGACAAACAGATTAGGTAAGTCTAGTTCTCATATAGTAGCTTCAACTTTTGCACCTGTCATACTGGGAAAAATCTCCAGTTATGTCTTGAGCCCCGTTCAGTGCATCAGTGTCGGTGTTGAGAGCACACCGAATCCAAAAGGCAGTTTTCCTAACAGACCACACAAGATTTCTGAATAACTCACTATGAACAGAAGAAGCTCACCAATATGCTCTACCTCTTGCAACTTTTTTTAACTCTGCACAAATTACAGCATGGCCTAGATGTGTGTGGGGGTATACCATTGCTGCAGTGACTCCCCGATGGCAAAGACCATCACACCGACAGGATATGGGCAAAGTCCGCATGTCACTGTGACGGTCTCTGCACAGCCAGGGGATTGCCTCTCAGGGTGTTTCGCCCCCTCCGATCCAGCTCCAACTTGTAGTTGGAATCCTAGAGACCAGGGGGTGTGGGGGTTCTGGGGGTGCATCCCCTCGATGGAAACATGGAGGCATCCCTGACACCACGTTACCGACACTCGGCAATGCGGCAGTCGCTGTTGGGGATGTCTCCGTGTCTGCTGTCGCTGTGGCATGGTAAAACCGCATGGGGGGGGCACTACAGCACTTTATCCAGGCAAGCCACTTATAGCATTAATTAGAGCACCCATTGGAAGTTGATTTCACTTCAACCATATATTGCATGGGACCAAGAGGGTTTCTGCTTATGTGTCTTGAAATGGACGCGGTATTATTTGTTCCCGCTTGATCGTAATACATGGGCATGATGTGGAAGGACATTTGACCTGTATTAATATTAAATTAGAATTATTTTATAAATATTAAAACACACTGAAGCTAAATCACAGTTTTTTAATAGACCACACAAGAGTTACAAATAAAGCATTGTTAACAGAAGCTCACCAAAATAGGATTTTAAGTTGCACTATCCACCACCAGTTCACTAGTTTGTATTGGCTTGTTTGGATGAAAAATTAAAGATGTTTCCAGTATGACTGGTGCAAGCTCTACAGTATGTTCTGTTCACGATCATTGAACTTTGGATTTTTTTGCTCAGTTTCAGTTACAAGAGTCCTGTCTGAGGGCTGACACACACTGAAAAAAGCTTTCGTTTTTTTTTTATCACTATTAGCTGATACAAACACTAGGTATTGTATGTTATGTGTGGCCAGGTTTCTGTAATAAAATTATGAATCACAACCTTGTTATGGGCTAATGTTTTTATAGTTGTAGTTTACTGTATTTGCACAACTGCTCAAAGACCAGCACGTTTTTCACTAAAGGAACATCTACTGGAAAAAAAATGAAACACAAGTGAAATGTTAGCTCAAATAGCACCACCTGGCGCATTACAATAGACGGTAGGGGAGATTGAAATAATGAAGAGCATCCCATATAACGATACCGCACTACACTGCCAAGATTAAGGTGGTGTACCACTGGCATACTCTTGGTACTGCCAAGTACTTAGACATAACGAGGTAATTGGAAACTTTGAGTAACGACCACTGTACATGTCTGCCAGGGTCCTGGGCTTGGGAGAAAAAGGGGGGGGGGGGAATCCATAAAGTACATATGGAAAAACAAAACACAGATTTCTAGACTTATTCCTATCTGGGCTTGTGGTTTCCTTCCTGTTTTTCAAACAAACATAGAAACATAGAACTTTGACGGCAGATAAGGACCGCTTGGCCCATCTAGTCTGCCCATTTCCCTACCTACAGGATAGGCCATAGATCCTAGTTAACCAACAGCCTATTTCTTCCTACCCCCCACAAGAATTGCCTTATGTCTGTCCCATGCATTCTTGAATTCTTCCACAGTTTTAGACCCCACAACCTCCTCAGGAAGGCTGTTCCATGCATCCACTACCCTCTCTGTAAAATAATACTTCCTCACGTTGCCCCTGAACTGCCCTCCTTCTATCTTTAAATTGCGTCCCCTTGTTCTTGCAAGTCTGTTTTTCTGAAAGATGCTACCCTCTTGGACTTTGTTGATTCCACTGAGGTACTTAAAAGTTTCTATCATGTCCCCCCTCTCCCTTCTTTCCTCAAGGGTATACATATTAAGCTCCTTTAGTCTCTCCTCATACGGCTTCTCTTGCAGACTCTGCACCATTTTAGTTGCCCTCCTCTGGATTACCTCTATCCTGTCTATGTCCTTGCGGAGATGGGGTCTCCAGAACTGGACAGTACTCCAGATGGGTCTCACCAACTGTCTGTACAGAGGGATAACAACTTCCTGTTTACTGCTGCTGATGCCTCTCCCTATACATCCCAGTATACCCCCAGCCCTCCCTACTGCCTTCTCACATTGCTTGCTAACCTTAAGGTCATCTGATGTGATTACGCCCAGGTCCCTTTCCTTTGTTGTTGTTACTACCTCCCCACCCATTGTGTATTCTTCCCCAGGGTTCTTGTTTCCCAGGTGCATTATTTTGCACTTCTTTGCATTGAATCCTAGCTGCCATACTTCTGACCATTCCTCCAACCTTGCCAAGTCCCTTTTCATCCTTTCCACGCCTCCTTGTGTATCAACCCTGTTGCAGATCTTTGTGTCAAGTGCAAAAAGGCATACTTTCCATCCAGTCCCTCTGCAATGTCACTGATGAAGACATTAAAAGGACTGGACCCAATACTGAACCCTGCGATTTGCCCACTAGTAACCTCTCTTTCTTCAGAGTGGACTCCATTTACAATTACCTTCTGTGTCCTGTTGGCAGCCAATGTTTTACCTAGGCTACCACCCTGGGACCCACTCCCAGGCTGGTTAATTCCACTATTAATCTTTTTGTGTGGGACTGTGTCAAATGCCTTGCTAAGGTCTAGGTAGGCCATGTCCACAGCCCCTCCCTGGTCTACTACTTGGTCACCCAGTCAAAGAAATCTATTAGATTCGCGAATGACCTTCCGCCGTGAATCCATGCTGCCTTGGGTCCTGTGCTCCACTGGCCTCTAGGTACTCAACTATTCTTTCCTTCAGAAGTGACTCCATCACTTTCCCACCACAGAGGTCAGACTGACAGGTCTGTAGTTTCCTGCCTCTGTCTTGGTCCCACTTTTGTGAAGGGAATCACATCCGCCTTCCTCCAGTCCTTGGGTACCACACCATCCTCCCATGATTTATTAAAAGAGTAGCCAGTGGTTTCACTAGTTCCTCCTTAATTCTTTTAGAATTTGGGGTGAATTCCATCAGGACCCATTGCTTTGTCCACCTTCAGTTTTAGGAGTTCTTGCAGAACCCTTTTTTCTGTGAAAGGACTGGAATCGACCCCCCTATCAAGAGTGCTTCTGTTAATTGGATTAGAGCGTTCCCCTCCTCTTTTGAATACTGAGCAGAAATATCTGTTCAGTATTCCTGCTTTTCACTGTCCCCTCTGCCCACCCACCTGCTCATTCTATTCAGCTCACTATCCCTCCTTTGTCTTTTCATGTCATTGATGTACCTATAAAAGGTTTTATCCCCTTCTTAACTGAGTTGGCTATCTTTTCTCAGTTTGGGCCTTGCTATTCTGACTTCCTCCCTGCTTCCTTCTGCCTTAACTGGTACAGCTCTCTGTCCTGCTCCTTCTGTGTTTCTTATACTTCCAGAATGCTATCTTTTCTTCCTGACTTTCACAGCCACCTCTTTTGAGAACTATAGTGACTTTTTCTTTCATTTTGATTTGTTTATTTGCTTCACACAAAGGTTTATTGCCTCTGTGATGGCAGTTTTGATGATTCCCCATTGTTGCTGCATACCTCCTTCTAGCCTGTTTGCTAGTGCTTTTCTGAGGCATTCTCCATCTCGCCAAAGTCAGCTCTCCTAAAGTCCAGTACCCTCACTTTTGTATGGCTTGACTCTGTAGCTGAGTTTAACGTGAACCACACTGTTTGATGGTCACTTGTCCCCAGATGGCAACCCACTTCTAGATCTGAGATCCTCTCACTGCCCTCGCTTGAGAGTCACGAGGTCTAAGATTGCTCCCTCACGAGTGGGTTCTGAAACTAGCTGTCTAATGCCTGCCACCTGTAGGGCATCAAGAATGGCCCTGCTCTTGGATGTGGCTGCAGCAAATGTGCTCCAGTTAACATCTGGCATATTCAGAACTCCCATCAATAGTATTTCCCCTTTCTCTGCCATTCTAAGAATGCCTTCTATCATATCCTTGTCCATTCCTTCCCCCTGACATGGGGGTCTGTACACAACCCCTGTGCGGATTGTGGTGCCCTTTCCAGTCTCCAAGGTGACCCACAGTGCCTCCTCTCCTCCCTGTTTACTCTTTTGTTCAGTTGCTTTTATCCCTTCCTTTACATAGAGAGCTACTCCTCCCCCGCCTGTCTCTCCTGCAGGTTATGTACCCTGGTATGTTAACATCCCAGTCATGGTTCTCTGTGTACCATGTTTCTGTGACTGCACGATGTCTAGGCATCCTCTTCCATCAATGCCACCAGCTCAGGGAGCTTGTTGCCCAGACTACGGGCATTGGTACTCATTACCCTCCATTTCCTGATGTCCTTACTCCTTTTGCCCGGCCCTGTCCTTCTTGCCTTTGTCACTTTCTCCATTTACCCCTGCCCTTCTCCCTATCGACACCTCTATGTTGGTGTTTGCTGCACTTACTACTGTGATTATTTGGGGGCTAGGATTTCCTGCTCCTTTCCAGTGCCTCCCCCCTTGGCTAGTTTAAAAGCTTGCCAATGAAGCATTTAAACCTATCACCTAGGATCCTGGTTCCCCTCCCGGACAGATGCAGCCCATCATGCCAGTGTAGGCTTGCATCACTCCAGGTGGACCCCCAGTCCCCAATGAAGCCAAATCCCTGAGCTCCACACCAGTTTTTCAACCACTGATTGAATCCCATGGTGCGGAACACCCTAGCCTCTCCTATGCCATAGATGGGCAGCACCTCCGAGAAGGTTACCGTGCATGCTACTTGACTAAGGCCCCTCCCCAATTCCACAAACTCTTCCTGCACTTCTCTAATCCCTTTCTTAGCCAGGTCATTTGTCCCTAGGTGGACAATGACATCCAGCTCCTTCCCCTGTGCAGCTGCTCCGGCAATCCTGAGGATTCGCTCCCTGTCCCTCCAAGCCATGGCGCCAGGCAGGCACCTTACCTCCCTCTCCCCTTCCTCCCCCAGTTCTACCTTCCTAACAGTGTAAAAAGAATGGACCAAATATGGTATAATTAATATAGCAGATCTCTGTGTAGATAATTATGTTATGTCTTTTCACCAATTGGTTGTAAAATATAATTTAGATGGAACAAAATTGTTCAAATATCTACAGTTGAGGGTGGCTTGGTAGTATAGCTTAGAGGTTAGAGTGATGAGCTGTGAATTAGCATTGTACATCCAGAAGACCTGGGCTTGATTCCCACAACCTAGGCTTGCATATTGTGAGACTCTGAGCAAGTCACTTAACCTCCCCAGTGTTCCTGGTTCACTCCTGAAAACAGGCACTTGTGCCTAGTGGGCCTTGAATTTCTCAGCAGTGTCACCTCTCTTGGATCTTTTAGAAAATACTACAACTAGGAAAACAATTATATTACAGATTTATAACTTAATCTTAAAGGGATTTTCCAATATTTACCAAACACTGTGTTTGAAAGCTTAGGTTGGCGAAACTCTCTTTCCCAACATTTAAAACATTTTTGTGGCAGCAAGACATATATTCAGTCAGAGAGTGGATCTTCAGTCTGTTGGCAGTTCAGGTGAATGAGGGGGTATGGGGAGGTGGGTGCACAGTGGGAGGTTGGGTGGGTAGTGCGGGTGTGATCAGTGGTGAACTTTTTTTTTATATATACAGGTTGTAAAAAAAAAAAAAAAAAGCATGACATCAAGGGACGGTTATCTTATTTGCAGGTTGACAGGGACATGGGAGGGTGGGAGTGCCAGTAACCATCAATGGGTTAAAAAATTACAATAAATATGGGGATTAGAGGGTGGGGGGCACCACTAGACACAAGGGATGTACAGTAGCAACATGGGAGGGTGGGGGGAGTGCTACTGAACACCAATGTGCCACAGGAAAAAGGCACAGAAATCCTTTCTGGCGAGGGGGAATCCTTTTCATGAATGCTTTGCCGTGTTCTCGGAAAAGGAATCCTTTTCTGCTAATCCTTTGCTGTGGTCTCGGAAAATGATTCTGTCTTGTGAAAAAGGATTTTGAATTTAGCTTTTTGGTTTTTTAATCCTCTTTTACAAGACGATTCCTTTTCCGCGAATCCTTTTTGTGGTTGCAGAAAAGGATTCCGTCTCACGAAAAAGGATTTCGGACTCAGGTTTTTTAAAATCCTTTTTAGAGTTATTTTTTTCAGCGAGAACGAAAAAGGATTCACCTAAAAAGGAACTTAGCAAATTAGTAAAAGGATTCAAATAGTTAAAAAAATAAATAAATAAATAAATTCCGGGGCCATGGGAGCTATTAAAAAAACTACACAATGAAGCTCATTCACTCCCGATGAGCAAGGTACATGTTTGGAAGTCTGTAGAAGATATCACTATGCAGTTACGGCAGTTTGTTGTGTGGAAAAATAGATACCAAGATGACGGCTTATGAAAAATGTTTTTTTTTCTCACGAAAAAGGATTGAACCCTCAAGAAAAATAATCTTTTTTTCATGAGACCAAATTCCTTTGTCGTTCCAGGAAGCTATGCAAACGACTATACTGAGCTTGCTCAGAACCCAAAACTTTAAATAACTTTAGAATGGATTAGTATTTTTTCACCAAACCAGTGAAGCGCACTTCTGTGGGACAAGACCTACCGTCTGGGCGCAGTGCGATGCCAAAAAAAAAAAAAAACCACAACGTTTTTGCTGCGTGTGTGTATACTGATAGATATATAGATGCACACACACACATACATATATATGTGTGTGTGTGTGTGTGTGTGTGTAGTGTGTGTGTGTGTATATATATATATATATATATATATATATATATATATATACACACACACACACACACACACACACACACACACACAGTATATGGGAAGAATGATGAGTAGGTGTCATATACAAGAGAATATACCCATCTAGAGAGTTAATAAGACTGCAAGACTAAAGTGCAAGTGGCTTTATTATCTGATTTGCACCCCCAAGATGGGTATATTTCTCAGTATCTTGGAATTTACCCATTGTTTGTTTTATATACAACATTGGGATAGATATTTAAGGTACCTTTAAATTGTAGTCGGCATTTTCTCAAGGGTTTGTCCATGGTCAGGGCAGTTTGTTGTTTACAGTATAGTATTTGTTCCTGTGGGTTTCCACAGCATAGTGGTATTTTGGTTTTAGGCAATTTAGGCCCTTGTGCATGTCTGTAGAGTAGGGTTTCCCTATATAAGGGAACTTGCCTGCAGTTGGTTGGATCTTTAGTTTGTAGATGGTTTTGTGATAACATGACTGTGTTTGGCATGTTTTGTGGTTGGAAGTGAAGTCTGTGGTCTGCTGCAGAGTGTGGTGTTCTGAGGATGTGACTTGGGTGGTCAGGAGCAGTGTCTGTGGCCTGGTCTGGTGGAGCAACATGGCCTCAGTAGTGATGGCGGCAGCAGTGTTTAGGGCATGGCATTGAAGATGCAGCTGAAGCAGTGGGGGTGGTTGTTTCTAATGTTTTTCTAACTTTTTTTAGCATTGTGTTTTAACAGGGTTTGTTAATTGTGGGGACTTTTGTTAATTGATTAGGTTTTTAATTAGGTTTAATTGGTTGTGATTTGGTTTTGTGTTCATTATGTTAACAGGTTTTTTTTTTTTTTCTTAGTACCTTTTACCTGTGGCTCCCAATCTGCACTACACGTCCTGGCATCCCATTCATCTGGCCACCGTCTGGTTCACTTCAGCCCCATGTGGAGCACCCACTGCCAAATAGTCACATGGCTTTTCCCCTGTGGCGGGGCGGCCAAGAGTCCCCCTTACTCCTTGCTGAGACCGGATCCAGCATTGCAGCAGTGCTCCCGAGGCCGGGCGTCCCATAGACAACATCAAGCCTCCGTGATCATTCGCCATTTTTTCCTCTTTTCTGGAGGCTTGCTTGAGTGGGGCATGCAATGATGCCAAGGTGGGAGTGCGCTCGCGTCCGCACGCACTCCCGGTGCCGTGCCCCAACTCACTTCCCCAAAGCACAGTGGCAGTGCATTGCCCCACGACCTCTGCTAGGGCACCAATGTGCCGACCACTGAAGCCCCCCTCCCCCAGAGAGGGAGAGCAGTCCTTTGGACGCTCAATCCCTCTCTACCCCTGCCAAGCCCCGGTGACCGGAGTCCATTCCCTAACCTGGGTTGCCAGCGTGGAGCGAGGTGTGGCATCCAGTGCCTCAGCCCTCGGCACCACCGGGCCATGTTTACAGGTTTTCTATGTTTATTTTTTCCCATGACATACAGGTTTCCCTCTGGAGGTATGTAACTATAATTGGGAGGTATACAGATTTTAAGTGAGAGGTATACCGCTTTAATCCATGAGATATACTGAGGAATTCCATAGAGATGGCAAATACAGTGTATAGAAACTAGAGGAGATGTAATGTGTGTTTGTTGTTTTCTGTCCACATGTTAACAATAGGGAGTAACTTGCCAGAGTACTGGAAACAACACGTGATGGCCACTCTAGTTTTATATATATTCAGTCTCTATGAGAAATATGTGATAATGGTATATATTGTACACGCATTAGGGATGAGTAGGCATTTTTATGTTAAACCCAGATTTTTGCATCTTAATACCTCAGCCCCATTTGACTGATTTGCCTGAAATGTGGCAGGAATGGAGTTGGTACCAGAATCTATGGGTCCTGTAAATTTTGTTCCAATTGGTCTGTTTAATGGGGGAAACGTTATAGAAAGGCAAAATGGTTACGTTCTGGGGTTTTAAGACCTTTTTTTTTTTTTTCTCGTGTAACTGAAAAACTGTTTGGATTTTAAACCTGAAACTTTTAGGTTTAATAGAGTTTGACCCAAGGTGCATTCCTATATAATTCTTCTTTTAGGTTAAGTACATTCTGAGATATTTGCAAAAACGGTTCTGTTTTCTGCATATGCTCAGTAGCAAAAACGAATAATTCAAGTATAACTATATTTTGCTAAACCATTTTGTTATGGTTTTGTATGGTGAAATGCTTTTGTACCTCAAAAATATAGTTTTCTTATGGCTTAGCCATACAAACACTAAAGAACAGTAACATCTTTGCACACTGAAAACTAAACAGTTGGGATGAGTGGTGGTCTTTGAGTGGTCAACATAAATATGTAAAAGGAAAGTTCCTGGATACTCCCTCATGCTTTAGCTTTATATTTTTAACAGAGAAAAAAATATTTGAAGACAAATCACAATTGACGAAAGTATAATGAAAAAATTATTTAGTTTTATTATGGTTTCATATGAAAAATGCTTTAGTGAGATAAACCAATTACGTTTTATATGTGTTACCAATACAAAAGCATAAAAAACACACGTTTATTTGTATTTCTGAAAACAGAAACTATAGGTGATGGTGTGTGTGTGTGTGTATGTGCGCGCCACGTACGAGCCCTAAAGAAAGCATCCCTGATATTTGTTTCTAGGTTAATTTGGTCTTTTTTTTTTTTTTTTTTTGCTGGAACTAAATTTTTTAAAAATCATGAATGATGACAACATAATGAAAAAATGCTTCTGTTTTTGCTTTTGTGAAGTCAACCAGTTAACTTGCATGTAAGTTACAGATACAGAAGCATAAAAAACACATATTTTGTGCATTGTAAACAGAAGATGTAGGTGAAGGGGTGGTTTGGTGTTTGTGTGGTCCACATATTTGCCTCAAAGGAAGAATCCCTGTAGATACTGACCTTACTGACCTTGATATTGAACAGGGTTGCGCCTGGTGCAACAGAGTTACACCGGTGCAACCCAGAAACTACACCTGATTGTATTCAAGGGAGACTTGCGCTGTGCAATTCCTGATGCACCGTGGCTCAAAGTTAATGTATGCGGCACATCTCCAGGGGGCATGCCCATGCATATGCGGCACATCCCGATATTCAGCCCGGAATGTGCGGTGCATCTGCCAGCACATCCCAGAGATGTGTCGCATACATGAGAACAAAGCTGAGCCTGTAAAAAAGGGCTCAACTGCTAGCCACCCACAGGCAGGCCACCGTAGTGCAGGGTGCAACACTGCCACTAGCCATGGGTGGCAACCCCCCTAACACCATGCATAATCGTCCATCGACTGCCTTGGTAGTCTAGTAGATCCTCCCTTTCCGCTCTGTATCTACGATCACCCCAATAAGGGTTTTAATTCTGGTGGTCAGATGGTACCCCCATCCCATAACCCATTGTGAAAATAAATGTATTTTAATTCTTGGTCCAGTGGTACCCCCTCCCGCCCATAACCTGATCACCCAAAAAGTCCAAATTCATTCCCTGGTAGTCTAGTGGTACCCTCCTCTCCCGCCCGTAACCTCGATCTCCGAGAAATGTCCAACTCATTTCCTGGTAGTCTCAGTGGTCCCCTACCCACTCCACCCACCACACAGGACACTCAGCTTACTCCCCTCTCCTTCCGGTCATGAGCAAGGCAAACTCACTCACAGCATACCTCCATGGCTGCCTGCTGAATGATTAGCCATAAGAGCTGCTGCAGTTATTAGCCCACATCAGGGACTAATGGGCATGCAGTGCATGCTGTAATAGTTATTTACAAGTTTGTGAATGAATGACTTCATTCACAAAGTTGTGAATGACTATTACAGTATGCACAGCTGCCCATTGGTCCAGCTGTGGGACCAATGTGCTTGCAGCAGATACTGTATGCTGTCATTCGGCAGGCAGCCGCAGAGGTATGTGGTTCGGTTTGCTGCCCACCGATTACTGGGGCTGGTGGGGTCCTGTGGGGTGGGGGGACTACTACCAGGGAATGAATTTGGATATTTTCTCAGTGATCAAGGTTATGGGTGGGGTGGGGGGTACCATTAGACTACCAGAGAATGAATTTGGACATTTTTTCAGCAATCGGGGTTACTAGCCGGGAGGGGAGGTACCACTGGACCATCAGGGAATTAAAATACATTTATTTTGGGGTGATTGGGGTTATGGCATGGGAAGGGGGGACACCACTGGAACACCAGAGAATTAAAAAACATTTATTTTGGGCGATTGGGGTTATGAGATGGGGAGGTGGGGTACCACTGGACCACCAGGGAATGAAAAAAAAAAAACATTTATTTTGGGTGATCGGAGTTACGAGATGAGGAGAGGGGTACCTCTAGACTACCAGGGAATGAATTTGGAATTTTTTCAGTGATTGGGGAGGGAGGAAACCCCTGGACCACCACTGACAGCACTGCATGCTGTGCAGGGCGCCAGGTGCATTTTGCTGGAAAGCCCTGCACAACTCATGCAAATAGGGCCATAATGACATGCAAATGGACCCATTTGCACCTTGCATGCATTATGGCCCCATTTGTATTTTTGTGTCTGAATATCAGGAATTAGTGCACAGTATATCTCTGATGCACTAGTGCAGTTCCCATCCCTTGCATTCACACCTGTTTGGGGGATGCGCCAGTGCATTGTATTTGCGCTGCGGGCATTTTTTTGATATATTCAGACAAGATGTGCCATGGCACATCTCTTTTGAATATATCCCTTTGTTGCTTCAGCGCAACTACTTGTGCCATTGCCAGGCTTACTTTTGAATATCTAGTCCATTGTCTCTTTTTGCTGGCTATATGAATGTTTGAAAATCACTAATGACGAAAGCATGATGAAAAATGCATTTGTTTTCTTATGCTTTTGTATGAAAAATGCTTTCTTGAGGTAAAGAAATTAGGTTTTGTGTACGTTAGCAATATGAAAGCATAAGCACAAATTTTTGCTGACAGAAAACAGAAAATGTTGGTGGAGGGCTAGTCTGTGGTTTGTGTGGTCCACATGTTAGACTTAAAGGAAGAATCCCATTTTTATGGGCATTTTTTATGCTGGAAATATGAATTTAAAAAAAGATTCATGAATGATGAAGGTATCCCATCAAGACCACTGATCTGAAAGAGTGTGGTGAAAAACTGCACCGTGATAACCGTGCATGGAGAAACTGCGAAAGTGCCTCCATTCAACCTAGCACACTTCCTTTAGTTTATTATCGAACTATATACATTAGACTTACGGGGTGCCAGCAATATATTTTGATATGGTAAAGAAAGTGTGTTAGGTTGTATATTTAAGAGGACATGGTTTTTGCCCATGCTGTTGTGGATGGCGCTGTTTTTGACCACACTTTTTTGGATGAGGCACTTTTGACATGGAACTGTGATGAACGCATAAGCCAAAAGGACTGTTACCTTGGCCACTGCCTGTTCTCTGCATGTCCACGGCCAGATGGACTGCTACCTCAGTTTAGGGCCCAGAAGGCCCTGCACATCCGCAGGCAGCCTCTTCTCTTGACCAGGAAATACATTGCAAAAAACTGTTTAATACAGATGTAACCCCAGCCTGGTATGCTGTTTGTATCTGACAGCTCTACCAGGTGGGCTGGGTTCGGGGAGGTATATGTCACTCGGCACAAAGGCTAGGTTTGGCTACTCTGCACAGGGGCACCCAAGTAACTCCGAACACAGGAAGCAATAACTGTAATGTCCAATACCAGAAGTGGGATTCTAAAGTGTGGCTTTTATTCACATCCAAACAGAATAAACAAAGCATAAATGGACCCTCACGGGGCTACACTCCTGGAAATGCAGATTAAAGGAGACCAGAACACATTCTCATCCCTTTAGCCCTCAGGCTCTACAACACACTGGGCACACAGCCCAGACTTGTACACTGCTTTGGGTTACACAGCCCGAACTTGTACACTGCTCTGGGTTTTCCCTGGCTCGGCTCCCTTGCCAGCCACTTGGACACCTTCCATACTTCATGGAAGCATTTTCTGGCGGCTCCCTAAACCACCTAAGAGCACCTCGGCTCCATCAGGGAATCCTCCTCTTTAATCCCATGTCTGGGTACTTTCCTCAGGCACTGGCCAAGTACCCCGAGGGGAAGCAAAAGGTGTGTCTCAGAGCAAATCCGTAGAGGTGAATTTGGTTACTACTGATGGGGGGGGTCTCCCACCTCTCACTCCCTCAATTCATACCTGGCCATTTCTCTGGACAGTAAACACCTCATCCTTTAACACTTTGGCTGTGTAGATTCTTGCTAAATGTATTTCACATTCAATCTACTTGTCTTGCTTCCCATTTGTGCTGGAGTTGAACATACTTTTAAGTGGCTTTGTCCATTACTCTAGACCCCCCCCCACAAAGTTAAGCAGTCCAATCCCCACATCTTCCAACTGTACTTGGCTGTCTTTTCCTGATCCCACAGTAACAGTCCCTTTAGCTTCATTCTGTTTCAGGTGAAAACACTTAGCCATTTTCCAGAGCGAACTCACCCTTTGGTTGCAGGTGCCCCACAGGCATTTCCTCCTCAAGGAATCTTCCTCTCAGAGCTTCTGGTGCTTCAGCACAATTCAGACAGGCAGCTTCTTTCCCTTAGCCGGACCCAGGAGGGTTGTCCCTGGAAAACAGGCAGACACCTTCCCCTCATCCCCTCAGGAATGGGGCTCTGAACCATTGAAAGTGGTCTCCACCATTTCAATTAACAGTTCCTGTGTTCCTCTTCAGGTGGAAACACACCCCAAACACAAAAGTAGCTCTGAAACAGAGCTTAAAGCTCTGAGAGCCTGCACACACTCTGCTGCACTACAGTCTCTCTCTGACTGCACACAGACTGGCTTCAAATTCCCCAACGTTCTACTCTAACCTTCAACTGCAATGTTCCAGTGTGGCTTATGTAGTTGCGATAGTTCTAAAATGATATCATCCCTCAGTCTCAGCTGAGACTGAGAACAGAGTGAGACATTGTGAAATTCATTTAACTGGAGTTTTTCAAGCTGTCTTCCCTGCCTACCACTAGGTCTTACTGGGATTCTAGTAACCTCGGGTAACAGGGGGTTACACAGACATTAGGATTGAAGAACTTAAAGCACACAAAATAAGGAAATTAAAAAAATTACGGTCTAGAATCTCTGGAGAGTTGGCAAATTGGTGATGTGCTGTTCATTGGGGTTCTCAACCCTGTTGCCCATCCCCGCAGCCCCTAGTCCTGTGACAGAAAGACAAGCTACAGATTTGGGTCATGTAGTTACTTTATGGTGAAAGTCATGAATGAGCATCTGCTTCTCGCAGGTCCCTGTACAAAGAAATTTATGAGTGATCTTAATGTCCTGCTTCACCTATGGCCTGTAGGCTGTAGTCGGAAATAAAACTGTTAAGGGGAACTAGTCAGATCATAAAGCTACTACATTTCTGGCTCATGGCCTTATGATTTGATTAGTCCCCTAAATGGGTTTATTACCATGTATGACACACTTACCCATCATTTATTCTAACTGCAAAGCCACACGTGCCAGGCTGCATTGTTGGCATCATGAAAGAGTGAATAAAAAGCTCATTTGTGATCAACCCATTGGATTTCATATGTATACCATGGGCAGGTGGGCTATGTTACTAGCCTTTTCAAAGCTCAGTTCATTAAAAAGGCAAATTATTATTTTGGCTGTCCCTGAGCATTGCAGCACAGATGCTGAAGGTTCACCATATTAACCAGAATTAATGTGGGAACCTTAGTGATATTAGTGGGTTGTAGAAGCAGTGTGCTTTGTCCTGCCATAGCTAGGTTATGGCGTGCATTTTATTAGTCCTGATTAGCTATGGAAGAGAATAGTGAAAGGGCTGGATAACAAGGCAAATTAAAATACATACATATTTTTTCCTCGCCTTCCTTGTTCCAGGTCAGCCACTCCTTCAGGCCACCTAGGTCCCCGCTGGCACTCTTGCCCCGATGCCTGCCACCACCGCCTCACATTTGCAGCCCCCTGGGTAACCTGGTGTAACCCTTCGCCGTGTGGGTCCCCCTCCTCAGAGGGAGATAGGCGCCAGTGGGGGTCGGCCAGCACATGCTACTTGGCACGGGTGCTGCTGAAGTGGATCTGGGCCACATCGGGGACTCAGCGGGAGCTGGCAACCGTCATCCGGTCGGCCATAGAGCACTTTTTCCGCTTTGCTCCCCAGGGGCATGGTGTGCCACAATGTCAAGGCGTAAGCCAATGTTCCCCATGCCCCCCTTAGTCAGTGGGACCCCAGCGAGTTGCCATACCCCTAGCCTCTGCCAGGAGTTGGCAAATGCCGGGTCCCTGCTCCCCCCCCCTCCGAGAGAAGGTGAGCAGTCTCTGGATGCTCTAGCCTTCTCTCCCTGACTGGCCTCCAGCGCCTGAGTCCATTCGCAAACCCGGGTCTCCGGTGTCGCAAGTGGAAATCCGACCGCTGCACTGACGGGCCAGCTTCTGCACTGACGGGCCGGCTCATATTTTTTATTTCAGTGTTATTCATCACTCCCATGGTACACAAGCATCTATTTGCAATTGTTTGTACTCACAAGCATTGTATAAATATATTGTAGTGGTTGCATCAGAAGACATATGAAGAAAGACTAAAGGAGGTAAAGGTGTATAGCCTCGAGGAAAGGAGGGAGAGGGGGACATGATAGAAACTTTCAAATACCTCAAGGGAATCAACAAAGTCCAAGAGGGTAGCATCTTTCAGAAAAAGAGGTGTGCAAAAACAAGGGGGCACAATTTGAAGATAGAGGGGGGACGGCTCAGAGGAATGTGAGGAAGTATTTCTTCAGAGAGGGTTGTGGATACATGGAACAGCCTTCCTGAGGAGGTTGCAGAGTCAAAACAGTGGGGAAATTCAAGAATGCATGGGACAGACATAAGGCAATTCTAGTGGGGGGGGTAGGAGGAAGTAGGCTGTTGGTTAACTAGGATCTGCAACTTATCTGTTGGGTAGGATAATGGGCAGACTAGGTGGGCCGAGCGGTCCTTATCTGCCGTCAAATTCTATATTCTGTGTTGGTGTTGAGTAGGTAGTTTAATGTTGAACCTCAGATTTTGCACTTTAATAACTTTGCAACCGTTCAACGGATTTGCATGAAGTTTGCAATGCACTGTCCTGTGGGGTAGATCTCTTGATGTACCAAGTCTATTATAATTGGATATGTAAATTTTGTACTGCTCTTAGTGAAAAAAAATGCTGAAATTCACCTTTTTGGCTGTTTTTTTTCCTCATCGTGCTGCAGCCACACTGTTCGGAATTTTGATCTGAAATTCTCAGGGTGAAAAATGCTTGCCCCAAAGAACAAGCCAGCATTGGTTTGGTGAACAAATATTAATCTGTTCCAAAGTTAAGTTCTGAACTTTCGGGTTCTGAGCATGCTCAGTTCAGTCTTTTGGATAGCTGCATGGTACAAAAAGGGGGTTTAGGCCTCACAAAAATGGATTTTGACAGCTCATGAAAAGGGATCCTTAGAATCCCTTTTTATCAGGAAAAAAATCCCTTTTTGTCTGCCGCCATCTTAAGTTGTTTTTTTTTTTTAAAGCCCAAACATAGAAACATAGACTTTGACGGCAGATAAGGACCACTAGGCCCACCCAGTCTGCCCATTTCCCTACCTACTGGATAAGCTGCAGATTCTAGTTAACCAGCAGCCTACTTCCTGCAACCCCCCACTATAATTGCCTTGTGTCTGTCCCATGCATGTTTGAATTCCCCCACTGTTTTAGACCCAACGACCTCCTCAGGAAGGCTGTTCCATGTAGCCACCACTCTCTCCGTGAAAAAAAATGTCCTCACATTACCCCTGAGCCGTCCCCCCTCTACCTTTAAATTGTGCCCCCTTGTTCTTACACATCTCTTTTTCTGAAAGATGCTACCCTCCTGGACTTTGTTGATTCCCTTGAGGTACTTGAAAGTTTCTATCATGTCCCCCCGTCCCTCCTTTCATCAAGAGTATACATATTAAGCTCTCTATCTCTCTTCATATGGTTTCTGCTGCAGACCCTGCACCATTTTAGTTGCCCTCCTCTGGACTGCTTCCATCCTGTCTATGTCCTTGTGTAGATGAGGTCTCCAAAACTGCACACAGTACTCCAGATGGGGTCTCACCAACTGTCTGTACAGAGGGATAATCACTTGCCTTTTTCTACTTGTGATGCCCCTTCCTATGCATCCCAGTATCCCCCTGGCTCTCCTTACCAACTTTTCACATTGCTTACCCATCTTTAGGTCATCTGATATGACTACCCCCAGGTCCCTTTCCATTTTTGTTGTTGTTAGTACCTCCCCTGCTATTGTGTACTCTTCTCCTGGGTTTTTGTTTCCCAGGCGCATTACTCTGCACTTCTTTGCATTGAATCTAAGTTGCCATTTGTCTGACCATTCCTCCAACCTTGCCAAGTCCCTTCTCATCTTTTCTACCCTCTATGTATCAACTCTGTTACAGATCTTTGTGTCATCTGCAAAGAGGCATACCTTTCCTCCAGACCCTCTGCAATGTCACCTATAAAGATGTTAAAGAGGACTGGACCCAGTACTGAGCCCTGAGGTACTCCACTAGTAACCCCTTTTTTGAATGTGTTCTATTCACTATTACCTTCTGTGTCCTGTTGTGCAGCCAGTTTGTTACCCAGGCTACCACCGTGGGACCCACCCCAGGCTGGCTAACTTGATTATTAATCTTTGTGCGGGACTGTGTCAGATGCCTTGCTAAAGTCTAGGTAGGCCATATCCACAGCCCCTCCCTGGTCTACTACTTTGGTCACCCAGTCAAAGAAATCAATTTGATCTGCTCTGACTTGACCTTCCTGCTGTAAATCCATGCTGCTTTGGGCCCCGTGCCTCCGCTGGCCTCTAGGTACTCAACAATTCTTTCTTTCAGAAGTGATTCCATCATTTTCCCTACCACAGAGGTCAAACTTACAGGTCTGTAGTTTCTGCTTGCCTTTGCTCCCACTTTGTGAAGGGGAATCACGATCTGTCTCCACCAGTCCTCAGGTACCGCCCCATCCTGCCATGATTTGTTAAAAAGCGTGGTCAGTGGTGTCACTATGTCCTCCCTTAGTTGTTTTAGGATTCTGGGGTGAATCCCGTCAGGCCCCATTGCTTTGTCCACCTTGAGTTTTAGGAGTTCTTTCAGGACTCTTTCTTCTGTGAATGGACTGGTGTTAACCCCCCTAC
Organism: Neoceratodus forsteri; assembly: GCA_016271365.2. Taxonomy (NCBI): domain Eukaryota; kingdom Metazoa; phylum Chordata; order Ceratodontiformes; family Ceratodontidae; genus Neoceratodus; species Neoceratodus forsteri. The sequence goes on along the minus strand of CM028129.1, from coordinate 559,276,106 downwards.
ACACAGTGCTTCTATTGTCTAGTTTAGGTAACTCCTCCTCATCTTCTTTTGTGAATACTGAGCAAAACTATTTATTCAGTATCTCTGCCTTTTCACTGTCTCCCTGTACTCACCTCCCCTCTCCTTTATTAATCTTCACTATCCTTCCCTTAACCTTTCTATGCTCCCTAATGTACCTATAAAAGGTTTTATCCCCCTTCTTAACTGAGTTGGCTATTTTTTTCCTCGGTCTGGGCCTTTGCTAGTCTGACTGCATTCCCCACTTCTTTCTGCTTTAATTGATACAGTTCCCTGTCGTGCTCCTTCTGTGATTCCTTATACTTTTTGAATGCAGCCTTTTTCTCCTTAACCTTCCCTGCCACCTCTTTTGAGAACCATAGTGGTTTTTTACTCTGCTTTGTTTTCTTTATTTGTTTCACACAAAGGCTTGTTGCCTCTATGATGGCAGTTTAGATTTTTCTCCATTGTTCTTCCACCCCTCCTTTTTGGTCATTTGCTAGTGTATTTTTCAGGTATTCACCCATTTTGCCAAAGTCAGCCCTTCTAAAGTCCAGTATGCTTGTTTTTATATGGCTTATCTCCATGGTTGTGCTCATTGTGAAACACACTGTGCAGTGGTCACTTGTTCCCAGATGTCTACTGACTTCTAAATTTGAGATCCTCTCTCCATTTGAGAGTACCAGGTCTAGTATTGCTCCTTCCCGAGTGGGTTCCAAAACTAGCTGTCTAAGGCCTGCCCCCTGCAGAGCATCGTTATAACTTGGCCCAGGGATGTCTTCTGGAGACATCCAAGTATTTATTTTGTTCTTGTGGACATCCTTTACTGTTCTGTGCATTTGCCTTATTTTTATGTGTGCTCAGAATGCTTATTTTTTAGTTTAAAAATACTTTTTTCATTACATGCTTCTGATCCTTTTTCACAGATTTTGTTGCCTCGCAAAAAGGGAATTTTATCTGGCGAAAAGGGATTACCAGCAGAGCCATCTGGTCTGACAGCTCCCGTCCCTTTTCGTCAGCCAGTTCCTTCGTGAGGTGTTGAAATCTTTTTGTATTGCAAAAGGATTGGGGCTTCTAGGACCAGATGGCCCTGCTGGTAATCCTTTTCAGCCACATTCACTTTTGCAAGCTGCCCAAATCCTTTTTGCATTGAGTAAAAGGGATTTTGGCAGCTCATGGAAGGGATGGCTTGGCAGGCCATCTGTCCCACAACTTTCTGACACCTGCTGGTAATGTTATAAAAAGGGATTTTACAGTCTCGCAAAAGGGATAACATTTTATAATCCCTTTTCATGAGCTGCAAAATCCCTTTTCATCAGCCGATTCCTTTTTTGCAAGGTGTCAAAATCCTTTTTCGAATCGCAAAAAAGGATCAGGAGTTGTGGGACCAGATGGCCCTGCCCTTAATCCTTTTTCGCCAGACAAATTCCTTTTTTGTGAGGTGTCAAAAAAGGATGTTGACACCGCATGAAAAACTATATTTAAAGCTTACTGTTTCTTTGTCACTTCACTGCAAAGAAACGGTTAGGACTTTCGGGCTGAAATTTGCAGGGTACAAAGGGGTTGCCCCACAGATGTGACTTTTGCTGGTTTGGTGTTGATATTTACATCACTTCCATACTTATAAGATTCCAAAGTTTAGAAATTTCCCATAGGATAACGTGGCAGATGCAGTACCTTTCCATGGCTATATCTTGAAAACACTTCAAGATACAAATTTTTTGCTAAATGCAGCTTAGTAGACCTTTAGGTGTTGGGGGTGTGACTTGAGGTCATCGACCCTAACACTCGTCCCATTCTCCTATGCTGTACCATGCTAGCTTGCTGACACATGGAATAGGGTGAGCGTTGGGGTCAACAACCTCAAGGCACACCACTACACCTGTTGGTCTGTGGGTGGGGTGTAGGGGTTGGTGGGGTGTTAGTTGGAAACCTAACAAAGTTTTTGCAGTGTGTGTGTGTGTGTGTGTGTGTGTGTGTGTGTTGTAGATATACATATATACAATCAGGCCTCATAAAACGTAACCATTTGCGATTTCAAAATTTATTATGTAATAGAACTCTTATGTTTTAGTGAGTCAGTGGTCATTTGTCTTTGTTGATTTCTATACATTGCACGTAAACCACACTATAGCAATATTTACATATGTACTTGCTAATACAGAGACATTGATTTTCCCTTTTACAGTAGAAGCCGCTTAATTGGGATGCAGATAATAGGGATGTCCGGTTTATTCAGACGTCCTGATGGGAACCGATTAAGTGGCTGTACAAATCAATGGAGATGATCTCCTTTTAATGTGGACGGAGATGGTGGTTATATTGGATGAATCTTCCACTATTGCAGTCCTCTACCGCATTAGGAGACAGTATAGCACAGTGGTTTAAGGCTCTGAGCTGCAAACCTGGAGACCTGGGTTTGAATCCCACAGCCCTCACTTGCATACCGTGTGACTCTAAACAAGTCTTAACTTCCTTGTGCTCCCAGGTTGCACCTGTAAACAAGCTTTCAGTTTAGTGTGTCTCTCCTGGTTATAAAAAAAAAAAAAAGACAATTAGGTGTTAATGCTTATCTCTGACACCTCCTGCCTGCCATTTCCTGACTCCTTTTCACTCACTCTGATCTGCCCTTTTCTGAAAACTATATGTCTACCAGCCATAAATGTTCAGTGACATTTAGCTATTTGAAGCACTAATCAGCCCTCAGCCCTGCCCAAAAACTGCACTGTACTGCCTGCCAAAAATCCGTCTGAACTTAGCAGGAGTGGAAATCACTGAAAACTACTGGCAGCCCTCCACAAAACCCTTTCTCTCCCTCTCGCCAGGACTGCCATTTTTCCTTTCCTTCTTTTTTTTCTCACTTGAAATCAATAGATAAAATAAATACTGTAAAGCTACCCATTGAGTCAATGCAAAACAAGGCAATGACGTGAAAGTAAAATGCAGAGTACAGTCAGTATTTAAAACTACGTAGCCTGACGAAAATAATCCGGCTCAACTTTATGGGATGACTCCATAACAACTCTGGCAGGTGTGGATGTCTCTCCTCACATTCATGTAGAGGGAGGGTTAGCAACAATTGCAGCAGAATGCGAAACAAAGGAGAAATCAGCATTTTAAACACCTTCTGTTAAAGGGGACATCCACTTAATCGGGACAAAAAGCCCACCACCAGGGCTTCTCTAATGAGTGGCTTTATCTGTATTTAAAATAGTCTGCTATTTGTTTTAGTGTGGACAGTCCTACCCCCTGCACTGGCTGGATGAGAGGGAAAAACTGGGGGATTAGGAGGATTAGTAGACAGACCACTTAATACCTAATTTATGTACTACTGATGCAGAACTAAATGGGCACAATAGATTTGTCTAAATGCTGGATGGATAAGTACAGGTAAACACAGGTTTCTGGATTAAACAGGAAAATTACAATAAAATTATTTGGTTTAGCCTGTTATACTTCCATGTAACCAGACATGCTTAATCGGCATGGGCTTAAAGGGAAACGCTCACATTCATTGAACACTCGAGTAGTGTTCGATTAACATTATTACTAACAGTAGAATTTTTTGTTACTCACTGTGCAGACTGTTATTTAAAATTTTATCTGGTTGATCCTGCACCTTCCCTGCCAGTATTTTAAAACTGAGCGCCCTTCACGGCGTGCCCACAAACTTCAAAGCTTTCCCCAGAGTGACTGTCAGTCTATGGCTGGTCTCAGTATAGCACCGAGACATGTAGGATCCAAACTGGAGCTACTAAAAGCTCTGGCAGTACAGTACTTCTATAGATGTGTCCCCGCTGCTCCCCACATGACACATCAATCTGGGGTCAGTGGCAATGGTTGTGGGCGCGCTCGTTGAGTGCTCAGTTTTAACAGATGGCACAGTAAATAAAAAAAAAAATCTACTGTTAGTAAAAATGCTAATCTGGCCCTGCTTCAGACCGTGATGGGGTCCGGTCGTATGTGGACATTTCCCTTTAAGCAAGTTGTATGTACAGTGTGTGTGTGTGTGTGTGTGTGTGTGTGTGTGTGTGTGTGTGTGTATTTATATAATATAACCTTGATTATCAGAATGTGCTGGAGGACAGTGCATTCATTTGGATAAGCTGGGTTTCGGATAAATTAGAGCATTTTACATTGAAGGCTGTTAAGCTGGGAGACATACCATGGTTTTGGATAATTAAGAGTTTTGGTTAATTGAGATTTTGATAACTGGGTTTTACTGTATCTATGCATATGTACATACATGTACATGCGTCTATACATATATAATGTATTCATTGCAAAACACTTTATTAATGTGCTAGTTAGGGCTAAAGTGAAAAAGCAGGGAAATATAACACCTCACCCCCACCCTGCAGGCAACAAACCAGGCTTGTGGTGTGTTTTGGGGTTCTTAACACTTACCCCAGTCCATCAGTAAAAAAGCTGAGATGTATATAGTGTATGAGAATGGGCTGAGTGTTAGGCTTGAGAACCCAAAGGCACACCTCATGCCCGGTTTACTGCCTGCAGGTTGGGGGTTAGGGTTGTAAACCTTAACACCACATTTCCCTACTTTTTTTAGCTTTAAGCCTAACTAGTGCATTAACATTGTTTTTTTGCAATGAATTTCCTTACTTTTTGAGATAGTATAATCGTATCCTTATTTCCCTGTGGCCTCTGCACTCCCATCCATCCCCAATTTTTCACATAGTTTGATTGTATCCTTGTTTGCCTGTAGATGGGCCCTGCACTTGCATTTGTAAGACAACAACCAAATTGTCAGCATAGCCTTCTTATTACCCCACCTCATGTGCACATTACTGAACCTTTCAAAATCCCTGGCAAGATATGACTCCGTGCCACTGCAACATCACTCCATGCCACATGCGCAAAAAGACAGCTTTGGTAGGATTTGAAGAATTACAGCTGTCATGTTCATGAGGTGGTGTAATAAAAAGGCTGTGTTGGAAGTTTGGGGTCAAAATATTTAAAATTACAAAAGTTAAGAGCGTGTGTAGCAAAATATTAATGCATGTGCATAACTTTGCAATTTTTGCATATTTTGAGCCCACATTTTCAACATACCTTTCATGTGACACCACCTCATGAACAAGGGCAGTGAAAATTATTATCTTTTGGGCTGGATTTGCATAATTCCACTGATAGTGTTCATGAGGCGGGGGTCTTAAAAAGGCCATGTTGAAAAGTTGGGGTCACAATATGCAAAAATGACAAAGTTATGCATCAAAGTTGAAAACCCCATTAAAATACATTGACCTGCCCTTACCTTAGTTTCTCATATAGCAATCAGTGGTTCCAGCAGCAAGATGTGTTTTCAATTGGAGAGTGGACCTTCACACTGAGATTTGTTCAGGTGAGTGAGGGTGGGTGGGGGCCTGTGGGAAGGCAGATCGGCAAGGGACTTTTGAAACATAGGGACTATTTTCTTTATTACAAGTACAGAAGGAGTAGACGGATCGGAGAGAGGGTAGGGGGCACTGACACCAGGATAAAATAAAATATTATGGGAACAGCAATTGGAAGGTGTGGGGTGCCACCGACATCATGGACAAAAAACAAAATATGGGGATGATATGGAGAGGTGGGGGGTGCCACTAGGGACTGTAATTATGGGGGTGGTGATCGGAGAGTGGGAGGTGCCACTAGATGCCAGGGAAATAAATAAATATGGGGTAGATCAAATGGTGGAGAAGCCACCGGGAGAAATATAAAATATATATATTAAAAAAACACAGGGAGGGTAATCAGAGGTTGGTGGTGAATTTAGACACCAGGGAAAATATTGTTATTATAGGGACGGCGATTGGAGAGTGGGGGGGGGGAGTGTCACTAGAAACCAGGGAAAACATGCCTGCTAACCAAAAAGATTTTCCTCTCATGAAAAAGATATTTTTTCATGACTTGTGATAATCTTTTTTCATTTCACGAGTCATGAAAAAATATTTATAATGTTAAAAAAAAAAAAACACATTTCAAGGGTATTTCTCCAACAGTTAAGTGCAGAGCCCAGCTAAGGGGGTCCCGATAAGAAAGCTAAATGTGTTGGTCTGAGTCTACTGCACCATTTTTGTGGCCTTTCAGATTTTTTTTAAATGGAGACAAAATGGCAACATACGAAAAAGGATTCCCATATGAAAACCTCATTCAGCTGTTTTGAAGTGTTGACTGAGCATGTTCAGAACCCGAATTTTTTAAATTTAATAACTTTGGAACAGGTTCATATTTTTTCACCAAACCAGTGAAAGGCACTTCTGTGGGTGAAGCCCTTTGTATACTGGATGCTAGGTGATGGCAAAAAAACACTTTTTTGTGCTATTTGCATCTTGGAATCTGCACATCTGGCCAGAATGAAACTTGGCACATCAAGGGATCTACACCAAAAGACCGTGTGTGCAAACTGTCACGGAAATCTTTTGAACGGTTGTGAAATTATAAAAGTGCACAAATATGGATTTAACATTAAAGTGCCTACTCAACCCTAACTGAAGTGGCACTACCATGCTACTATAATAAATACATGGATGGGAAGTTTCCCCCATAGAAAAGGTCATCATTTATTTCCCTGTATATCTGTGACTAATCTATCAATTAAAAGTATATACCGGCACTAAGTAAACAATTACAGCAATACCTATACTAATTAAAGCTACAGTATATACCTACACTAATCAAACAATTAAAGGTATATGCCTACACTACATTAAAACCGTCAAAAACTAAAGTCATGGCACTCACCTGTGCACATGCATAAATGGAGAGTCTCAAAACAGTACTTGACTTTTGGTTCTCCATTTATTAAGATGTTTGTCAATAAAAACGACCAACCCTCCTGGGTCAGGAAGAAGACAAAGTTGAACTCTGATGTTTCACCTTACAAAAGGCTTTATCAAAGATAATGACCCAGGTGAATTATTCCTTTTATAGCACCATTTTGTGTCACATGATGTGTAATCCGTTTATGTAAAACACACAATTATTTTAAGTGAAAAAGACAATTAAAAACACTTAACCTGTGAAAAGTAAAAAAAGTGACTGGTGCATAACCGTGTATGTATTAAAACATACCGTTACACATACTTAATCATAATCCAACATATAAACTATTATGAGGACATATTTAAAAACTCCCTCGATTGCCCTTTGTTTATCAAGATAACCTTTTCAAACATTTAAGCCTGGAACCTCAGTTCCTCACAGTCTTTATTGAGTCTTGCAAAGGGCAAAAAAGTGTGGAGTGACAGAAAATCTCAGTGGTTAATATCCTAGGAGTGGAATTCATCTTAAAGCAAGGGCTCTATATACATCTGGATGCAAGGTTCTCGATGCAAACCAGGAAGAGGAAAGAAATTACCTCTGGACTAGAAGAGAGAGATGCTGGTATGTGTATATCAAGGTATTTTATGTGTAGAGGTCTAGAAATCCTGATGTGGGGGACTATTTACCAGATGCTTATATACCCTAGGCATATTACTGAGCATCAAGAATATGTGAGCACTTTACATTAGAAAAGGGTGAAAAAATAATAAACTTGAGTGTAAGGTAAAGTGTACTTACACTGAAATATATAGTTAAGGACACAGGAATTAGGTGTTTAGTAATAAAGAGACAGTAGAGAGACTTGTCACTTTGTTCACAGAAGATCCATATCTTCACCTCAAAGAAAGCATAAATACAAATCAGCGTCTGTCTTTTAAAAAAGGTTTGAGTTCAATATGCCCATTTAAGCCTTTACCCTTATATACTCCCAATGTATAGATCCAGTAGAGTTCTCTTTTGCTAAAGGCCTTCTCTGTCCCCTCTTCTTGGTCCAAGGTTCACTTGTTCTATTCCTACAAATTTAAGTTGATGGTCTTCCACCCTTTCAGCGTTTGCCATATGTACAGCCCATACATATTCCAGATCATGATTTTTAACAGCCCTCATATATTCCCCCACCCTTTCTTTAACCTTCTTTTAGTTTTACCCATATAGAAGGATCCGCATTTACATGTGGCCAAATAGATCACAAGTGTAATGTCACATGTAATAAATTGGTAGATGTCATGCATTATCTCATCTGTTGGACGTTTAAACATACCACATTCTCTCATCACTGGACAATATTTATAGTGGCCACATTATTTTACAACTGTGGGGCAGAGGGGGTAACCAGTTCTTATGTCTTTCTTTCCCCTTTGGCTGGGTGGAGTGTACCAGTACATCCCTTAGATTTTTAACTCTTCTGTATGTCATTCTAGGGAGTATCTTAGCGGTTCCCACCAAACGTGGATCTGCCCTGAGTACATACCAATTTTTATATATCAGTTATTTAATTTTCCATGATCTAATACAGTTAGGTGCTAACAAAATTGATCTGTTCTTCTGTTCCTAGCTCATTCCGCATTGGTTTCTTTCTTCTCAGTAGGGTCTCACTATCTGTTTCCTCTATTTCTGTCCTATTTCTTTTTTGTATTGTCTTTTGATTAATTTTTCCATTTTGAAACAAGTACAGGCTGTGATGCACAGAAATGTAAAAATAGCAAGCACCTTGCATGAATTACAAAGAATGCATGGGACAGTCATAAGGCAATTCTAGGGGTGGGGTGGGGGTAGAAGGAAGTAGCTGTTGGTTAACTAGGATCTGCAGCTTATCCATTAGGTAGGTAGGGAAATGGGCAGACTGGGTGGGCCAAGCGGACCTCATCTGCCATCAAATTCTATGTTTCTATGTACAGTCAATTTATAGCCCAGTGATGATAAAATAACCATGCCATGTGATGTAGTATAGTCCATCTTGTATACTGTTCCAGGCCACTATGGTTCCTTTGCATCTTTCACCTGTTTACCACTGGGTTTTCTCAGGTGTTTTACTCTGAAACGTAAACAGTTCGCATGCAATTTATATGTAATCATAAAGAAAAAAGAAAACTCCTATGTCAATCGCCAAGCCTGCTGTCTATTTATAGATCTGTATGCCAGCATTAGAATAGATAAAAGTTAAGTATATAGAGAGAAATTGGAGAAAGAACTTCACACTCTACTACCAGTATTCTACATTAGCATACCAATGTCATTGCCTCGAGTAGCACATATATCCTCCTGTCCTAGCTTTGATAATGCTAGATTCTGCATTCCCCCTCTCCCTGAAATGAGAGTCAAGATTACCAAATTCTGCTTAGATTGTCTGGGGCTCACTACAGTTGGGCTTTACCTTGTGGAACTGGCTTTTCGGGATGTTCTTCACGGTGTGCTGGTGGTGGCAACTGCTCGCTAACAGGACCGTATTCCTGTCTGTGAGTTTCCTATAAAGGGTAGTAGCAATACTGCTGTCCTCTTTGATCATGATTTTCAGGTCTAAGAAAGCAATTTCTTCTTTACTAGCACTGTAGGTAAACTGTAAATTACTGTTAGTGCTATGGAGATAATAAATGCCTCAAGACCCTCAATATCTCTCCGCCACACCATGAAGATAGCATCCACAAAACGTTTCCAAATCAATATGTTCTTCCAATAGGGATTCATATGTTTATGCCATATTGTACCCTCCTCCCAATACCCAAGGTACAAGTTGGCATAGTTTGGTGCTAGACTGGCACCCATTGCTGTGTCTTTTTGTTGATGATAGTACTTATCACTAAAGGAAAAGAAGTTGCCTTCCAGCACTATTCTAGTCATGTCGACCAGTAGTTCAGTATCCGGTCTTGTTCCCCTCCCTTTTGTTTAGATAGTACTATAATGCCCTTAGACCTCCCTCATGGGGTATGTTCGTATATAACAACTCTGTATCAAGCCTTACCAGTCATGCATACTTTTCTAGTTTTACATTTTTCAGTTTGTTCAGAATATCTTCAGAGTCTTAACAGGTGTGAGGGTAAACTATTAATTAGATTCTTAATGAGTTCATCCACGTATTTAGCTAACAGCACTGTTACAGTACCGACCCCAAAGACTATGGGTCTCTCTGGAGGGTTAACCAAGGTCTTCTAGATCTTTGGCAAAGTACAGAATTGTGCTCTTAGAGGAAAGTCAATGATAAAATAGTTCTCTCTATCATTAATCAATCCCTTGTGATGTGCCCACAGTATAAAAGCATCTACGTTCTGTTTCAGCATGTTTGTGGGATCACTCCCTGTGGGCAAGTAGAATTCTCTGTTTGCTAGCTGCCTTTCTATTTCCTTTACATAATCAGCTGTATCTTCAATAACTACACTGGCTCCTTTATCCGCAGGCTTTATTACTACCTGCGTGTTGCTTTTAAGGGCTTCAATCTATTCTCTCTCCTGAGCACTCATATTACAATACCTGGGGACAAAGTCTTCCTTTCTTAATGCTTCGAGATATCTTTCACAGAGTTTTTTTTTTTTAATCACTACTTTATTTCTCCCTTGCTCCGTGTTTGAAAACAGTGCCCACAGCAGATGGCTGCAACAGACAGAAGGTACTGGGTTTACATCTTGGACAATTATTCATGGGAGGGGGTTCACCTTCTACATCCTTTAATGCTTCAAGCACTTCTTATGTAGAAATAACACATCCCTTCCCCCAATTTCAAAAGCAGAATTAGTATTACTTACATTATTGCTTTCCACAGGTCTCCCCATTGTGCTAGTTTTACTATATAAACACCTGAGGTTCAATGTCCTGCACAGGCGATGTAAATCAAGAGTCACCTGGAAAAAGTCAATATCAGTTGTAGGTACAAACTGCAAACCTTTGTTCAAAACATTTACTTCAGTTGTCAAAGTATAGCTGGACAAGTTAATAATGTCTATCAGAAATTATGTTGTTCTACTGCTGTTGCTGGTACCTCTTCTTCGATTGACCTCCTCGGTCTATTTGAACTCCTGCATCCCCTCCTTGTCTCTCTTTGTTTACCAAACACCTGCCTTTCCTCTTCCTCCTCCTGGGTGGGTACCCAAAGTCCTTGTCTGGAAAAAACTCCAATACATCAGAATCACTGTTGTAACTTGTATCAGATGCACTAGTTGTGGGCTGATCCCCAGATGTGTTACTAGGGACAGTCTGTTTCAAAACAGACCTTCATTCAATATGAATTCTAGGTTTCTTGTTCTTATTGTTCCAACTTCCTTTTCTCTAATTTTTGGCCATGAAAAAGTATTGCTATTAAGGTAGTCATTTTCATCCCTCTTAAACTTTCCCTATTTTGTTGCAGTTATTTTAGACTCCTGAAAAGAAAGTTCCTTTTGAAGCTCACCTTTAAATTTTTCAAAGTTCACATTTGTAGCAAAGGCCTGCAAGTGTTCCTCCTTTTCCTGTAGCTGTTCTTCCAACTTAGCCTGATCCTTCCTCGATTTGCAAAGTATAAGTTGCATCCATTTATTTGTGGCCTTCTCAGGTATTGCACACCATTCAGTAATGAATTTGTCATCTTCTTGGCCAAACGTGGGATCTTTAACAATATGTAATCCTCTTGGTGCCCGTTTTGCTTCTAAGTACGCTTCAAACGAACTAGCCTGCCAATGCATATGTCTTATTCTTTCTTAAGTAAAAAAACGCTGACCTGATGTTGCCTGATATTGATTCTGGGTTATTGGCTAGTCCCCCGACATTACCTCCACCTCCTTCTGTTGTGTTGCTGCAGAATGATTCTGCACTCCTTAGGTTCCCAAAGAGACTTGTTGTAAAACCTATTGTTCTTCCTACACCAAAACCTTCCCAAACCCAGAAATCCCAGAGACTCCCACACACTACACACCATTCCCTCCTTGCTGCAAGAGACCTTCATGTGCCTTTGGGCTGGCAGTATAGCCTAGAGGTTAGAGTAATTAACTGTGAATTAGCATGGTACATTCAAGTAGACTTGGGTTTGATTCCCACAACCCCCATTTGCATACTGTGTGAGCCTGAGCAAGTCACTTAACCACCTAGGTTATCCTGGGTTGCCCCTGAAAACAGGAACTCCTGCCTAGTGGGCCTTACTTGGTTACCAAACAATAAATATAATCGCAAATGCGATCTCCATAACAATAACCATCTTAATGTATTGTATTCAACAAACAATGGGTATAGGTGGAACATTTGGAAGTATACCCATCTCGGGAGCTAAGTAGGGCGATGAAGCCACTTGCCCTTTGGGCTTGTGGCTTTAGTCCCCTCGATGGTTAAATACATCATTTTATACCACACTTACCCGTTGTTTATTCCATATATAAATGCAAAAAACTATGTGGTATTCCTTGGAGTTGTCAACCTTAATGCCCACTCCCTCCCCAAGCAAACAACCCTAATAAGAATAATTTGTTAATGAGAGAAACAGATACACAGTTGAGTCAGGGACTCATTTCCAGTGATTTCCAATGGATCCTTTCCAGTTGTGTCCTGGGAGCACAGGGCAGTGTAGTGACTCTGGGTCACACAATATGAAGTGGAGGTTGTGGGAACCAAACCCAGTTTGCTGGATGCACCAAGCTTATTCACAGCTTGTTACACTAACCTCTAGGCTATACAGCTAGGCAAATGCCACCCCCTAGTCCATAGCCTCCTGTCTGAAGCACAATGTACTGCTCCAAGTCAGTGCTTCATAGGCTTATACGTTTTGGGGGTAGAGAAGTATGTCTCACCACAGTATAATCAACAGACTCTCTTTTTTTTTTCTTTTTTGGGGGTTATGAGACTTGATTCTTGTACAGTACCTCCCACTCCTGAAAGGGTAAGAAGTCCACAAGTGAGAGTCCTTCATCATGTATCCATTAGGTGAGTGGGAGATCCTTAGGGCAGATTTAAAGTTGAATCACATTATATTAATTTCACCTCCATGTGCAATTAACCAGCCACACTATATCTCTAGATTAAGGGAGGGAGCAAGTAATATTCTATCACTCAACAAATTCAGAAAAGAGTTCCCTATTTCCAAGAAAGCATGTAGTTTACCGTCTAATAATACATCTGTTCTATATTAGCGATATCCAGCAATAAATGAATCCATAGTGCATACTGTATGTTGGTGCTTCCTCATTCTTCCAATTAATTAGAATACTTTTTTTTAGCATTAATTAACATTAATTCTATTAAATGTGCTTTATTTGGCATTATAAACTCAAAATTTCTATATGTTATTCCCTATATTTTAATACCAGGATCAAAAGGATATGTATGATCCAATGTTTTGCACAATAACTGCTCTATCCTGTTTCAACATGTTTGCAACCTTCCACAGTCCACAGACATGCAATTTAATGTTCAGTTTTCTTGTTTGCATCTTGTACACTTCGTTGATGGAGTTGGATTAAATTGATCTAACTCAACAGGTGTAAGATAAGTTTTGCATATTATATTAAACTGTATTGCCGTAATTTAACATTCTTTGATATTGATCAATGTTGTTTGTAACATCTCTTTCCAAGTGTCATCATCTCGTTCTGTTTTTGGTTCTTTATTCCAAGCCTCTTGTAGCTTTACCCTCCTATTTTCTTTAATTTGCATAATTAAAGCATAGATTATAATTAAGTTTTGTACTGTAATTCTTGTGAGGTCCACAAGTTTTCTCTCAGTGGTACTTCTGGTAATTTTTAAGAGCTTGAATCATTCGGAAAGTATAACGTTGGGGCTTTATCAGCTTGCTTGTTTGCTGGGGGTTCTCAGAGGTGGGGGGGTGGTTTTGGTCTCGGGGGGACTAGAGGGAAGTAGTTGGTGGTGTGGCCTGCTGGAGAGCAGGGGCTTCAGTGGCTGGGGGGGTGTTGGGCTGTTGGAGAATGGCCGTGGGGGTCCTTATCCGGGGCTGATTCCTGACTCCTGCCTGCAGCTGGGGTACCGCTTGGCATACAGGCTGCCCCAGAAAGTGTGGACATCGTGGTAACCACTTTGGGACTGGCGAGTTGTAGATGAATGGTACGGCTCACGGGACGGGACCCACCTGGTGGCTGCTGTGGGGATCCGGAGGTCTTCAGCCAGAGGGGAATGGACCTTTGGGTTGCCCCTGGGACTTTTGGGGTGGGGGCTGGAGGGTCCCCCCTGCCGAGCTCTTGCATCCTGTGGGGGTCACCTGTCCCTGTAGTAGTTACTTGGGGGCCATGTCAGTAGCTGAAGATTGAGCGGATGATATACCTGTAAGCCGGGTGACTTGTAAGGATGAATTGCTCCTTGTTCAGATTGTCATTGGAAATTTGCTGCCTATTAATTCAGGTTGGAGGGGGTGAGAGGCCCTCCAGAACTACCTATGCTTCTTTATGTGTACAGTGGACTGCTGGAGTGAGAATTCAGCTGCTGTGGATTACAAAAACTGAACTGCTGGAGTGAAAGTTCAGCTAGTGGACTATAAAAACTGATTTGGTTGGGGTGAGAGTCTCAGCTGTGCACCAGCACACATTGTCTGTACGGTTGATTTAACTGCGTCTACCTTCATCGCGACCTGGGATTATTTGTAATTTATTGGGGTTTTTGGGGATTTAGAATTGGGAGGGTGGTTGGGTTATTTAAAGAGATTTACCAACATGTATTGATCAGCCCCTGCACCTAATAAATAGGTGCCTTACCGCCACAGCATTCTCCAGTTGTAAGGTTCCCCCAATCATGTCACCGGTTAAAAAAAAAAAAAAAAAAAAAAAAAAAAAAAAACAACAACAACAAAAAAAAAAAAACTACAGCACTCAGAATTTAATTAAACCAGATCCCAAGGACTTCCCGGTTGTAAGGGCCACCTACGCTCCACCCCCGTGCAGTAGTGGTCGATTCATTACACTTGAGATGGTATTTTTACTGAAGCAGTGGGTATATTTACTGCAGTATTCGGTGGATTCACGGCCCTTTGGAAGGTAGTTTACTACAGCAAGGGGTAAATTTACTGCAGTGTGGGTACAGTCACCGCACTTGGTAGGTTAGAGTTACTGCGGTATGGGTAATATATTTACTGCAGTATGGGTGGATTCACAACACTTCGGAGGATATATTTACTGTGGCATATTTACTGCAATAGGAGGTAGATTCACTACACAGAAACATAGAATTTGTAGGCAACGAAGGATTGCTTGGCCCACCCAGTCTGCCCAGATGGTCCCTGCCTAGTCTCTCCACAGATCCTAAATGGTCTCTTGTGACCCTCCCTCCTCTCTGTCTATTTACTGATATTCCCCATGTCCGTCCTACACATGCTTGAAGCTTACTACTATATTTGACGCCACCTCTTCTGCTGGTGGTGTGTTTCAGGTGCTCACCACAGTACTTCTTCACATCCCTCTAAAACTACCCTTCCCCCATCCAGCTTCATCGCGTGCCCTATGTTCCTGGTGCTCTTTCTCATTTGAGACTCCCCTCCTACACCCATGTATACCCTGGTGAAGTACTTGTAGGTCTCTGTCATGTCCCCTCTCGCTCCCCTCTCCTCTCTTCCAGGGTGTACATGTTGAGATTCCCTCAGTTTCTCCTCACAGAGCTTTTGGTACAACCCCTGCACCATTTTAGTTTCCCTCTTCTGTACTACCTTCACCCTACCTATACCCTTTGAGTTGCAGTGTCCAGAATCTGCACAATACTCTAGGTGGGGTCTCGCCCATGAGTGATATAGTGGCAACACCACCTCCCTCCTGCTGGAGATACCTCTCCCTATACATCCCAGCATCCTACTGTCCCCACCTACTGCTTTGTCACACTGCCCTGTCACTTTGAAGTCGTTAGATATAACACCAAGGTCCCACTCCTGCTTAGTAACTGTCAGTAGCTCCCCCTATCCTATACTCATATCCTGATTTCCTATGCACTAGGTGCATGATTTTACACTCTTTGGCATTGAACCCTAATTGCAATGCTCTTAACCACTACTCTAGTTTCCCCAAGATCTCTATGCATTTTCTCATCACCCCCACCCGCGTCCACCCTCTTACAGAATTTGATATCATCTGCAAGAATGCATGTCTTCACTTCCAGTTGTTCTGCAGTGTCTCTTATGAAGACACTGAAGAGGATCGGTCCCAGTACTGAGCCGTGCAGCACCCCACTGGTCACTCCCCCATCATTAGAGTGAGTGCCTTTAACCATACCTTCTGTCACCTATCCTTTAACCAGCTTCTAACCCAATTTAACCACTCTGGATCCCACCCGTAGGCTACTCATTGTTTTTTATCGGTCTCCTATTTGGCACAATGTGGAAGGCCTTACTAAAGTCCAGGTAGACCACATCCACTGCTTTCCACTAATCTATTCCCTGATCACCCACTTGAAAAAATCACTTGGGTTCATCTACCTCAACCCCACCACCAACACCACCCACTGTGAATCAGTGCTACCTGTGGTATTGCAGCCCACTGGATTCAAGATACTCTACCAATCTCTCCTTTAACAGGGTTTCCATTAATTTCCCCATCACTGAGGTGAGACTGTCTGACTGTCCTATAGTAGCTGTTATAAAATGTGACAACAAAATCCGGCTTTCTGATTGGTTATTGGCTATGCATGAAATCTGTTCCATGCACAGGTAATAACAAGTGCCTAGAAGCTGGACCACATTACAAAAAAAAAAAAATCAGCGTGCAGTTATAACGTTCAATTTTCAAATTCCGCCATTGTTTTTCTCTCTGCAATGGGGGTCATCCCGACTTCGTTACCAACAACTTGCTCACTGTCACACACTACTCATGCATGCTGCTGTCAGTTATTTAAACAAATGTGTTGTCACTTTCTGATATCTAACATCGCACTTCAACTTAGTCAGCCTGACATCCCGCTGCCGCTTATCCAAATCCCCGCCCGATCCTGTCATGTTACCAGTAGTCCATGATTTAATTAAAAAAACACACACAGTTGCATATTCCTGGCATGTGTGGAACAGCTACTCAAAAAAAAAAAAAAACAACTTGTACAATGTATTTTTCTTACAAAGTGTATCTCTTGCCTACCAAATTCACATCTCCTGCGCTGCCGCTCCAGCCGTTACTGTCACTTGTATTTTTTTTAATGTTTACTATTTGCTCACAGGCTCTCTCATACTACAGTATTTCTAACCCAATGCCTCCTGTTTCTAAGCTTGACTTGTACTGGGGGGGGTTACTTGTACTGGAGGAGGGAAGGGGAGATGTCCATCCAACTGCATTAACTGTTTTTTTTTTTTTTTAAATGTTTACAGTAACAGTGGTAATTCTGGAAGGCAACGCACCAGCAAGACTGCAGGATATCTGTCCCAAACTGTTCCACGTCGCCGTAGTAAAATCTGCCACCTAACAATCCTTGACCAAGATATGCAGATGAGGTCATGAATATTTATAAGCAATTCAATGACATCCTTATGCCTGGTGGAAGAACTATTTTGTCAGAAAATCTGATGATAATAACTTTTTTTATAGAAAATGATTTTTTCTAACCAAAAAAAGGTAGCCCAGATTATAAGCTCAATAAGACACTCCAGGGTGTGCATGGAACATATTTTACCGCATGACCAGTGGTAAAAGTCACTCAGCCTGTGACCTCGTGCGTTATTACGTCCCTGGCCACATGGTAAAATATGTTCCATGCACACCTTGGAGTGTCTTATTGCCTACGCCTCCTCCCTGCTACCACTCTTATGTAGAGGGACCACATCTGCCCTCCTCCAGTCCTAGGGAACAATGCCTGTTTTTAGAGAGCTGTTGAATAAGGCTGTCAGTGGGTCAGCTAGCACCTCCTTCAGTACCCCAGGGTGTATCTCATCCAGTACCATAGACTTGCCCCCTTTCAGAGCTGCAGTCCCTTCAGGACTCTTTCCTCTTAAAATGGACTTGTGTCCACCCCTCCCTTTGTTGCTGCTGCTCCCTGGTGGTCCACCCCGCTTCCACTGTGAAGACAGAGCAGAAATCCATCTTTAGAATGTCTTCTTTTTATTGGTCATCTTCTGCACAGTCCCCCTGCTGCCTTCTTATCCTCACTATCCTCCCTTTGCCTTCCTCTTTTCATTTATATACCTGAAGAAAGCCTTATCCCTTTTAGCTACCCCTTTGGCTATCCTTTCCTCTGTTGCACCTTCTCTTCACTCACTGCCTTTCCTGCTTTCCTCGGTACATCTCCCTGTTTTCCTCCCTCTGTGTTTCCTTATACTCCTAAATGACACCCTTTTTCCCTTCACTGCCCTGGTCACTTCGCTATAGAACCACAACGGGTACTCTTTTTCCTTCTGCTTTTAACTCGCTTCCTTCATGTACAGGCTGGATGCCTTAATTATACCCTCCCTTATGTTTCTTCACCGTACTTCTACCCCTCCCTGGCAATCCGGCCACCCCCAAGCGACAGACCCCCATTTCTTTAAAATCAACCCTCCTAAGTCCAGGACCCATGTTTTCATTTGTTTTGCCTCTGTTCCTGTCTTCATGTTAAACCACCCAGTCAGTGTGGCCCCACCCTGGAAAAATAAAAACAGGAGTCGTCTGTTTCAACAGTGTTTAACCGTATCTAAAGTTGGAAGGGAGGCTCACTCACACCACAACTTTTATATTCCACAAGTTTTTTTGTTACTTAACATTTAAGCAATAAGGCACAACAGGGTGTGGGTTATTGGGGGTTTACCCATGCCTTGTATGGTGTGTCACGAGGTGCAGCTGAGTGACTTAACCACACAAAAAGCAGGTAAATTCCCAATAACTCACACCCTGGAGTCCCTTATTGTGATTATACAATGGACCCATGTGTAAAACAAATGTAAAATGTGTTTAATTATGTTTTTTAAAAATGCTATTCCTCAGCCATGGGTCATGCAGGCTTTACCCCCGATCATGTGACATGTTTTGACCAATGAGGTTACAGGATTTTCACATACCATTGTATGATCAGAATTTTAATTATATTTATGTATATATGCATTTTTTTATAGATAGCACAGAATTTCCCTGATGTGCATTGCACATGAAATGTTGGAAAACTATAATTTTGATGGTTTAATAAAAGAACTTGTGGAATATAAAAAGTCATAAGGTGAGTGAGCCTCATTTCCAACTTTAGACACTGTGAATGTTAAGCCACACTGTATGGTTATCTCCGGCACCTAGGGGACTTCCCACTGTAACGTCTGCAATGCCTTCCCTGTTTTTAAATACCAGGTGCAGCGCTGCCTGTTGCTAGTGGGTTCATTGACTACAGTAGCGGCTCTAGCCACAAATGGTTACCAGGGCACAGCTGGGGCACAACCGATGGCAGCCAGGGCACTGATATATTATTACTATGGGGGAGGTACTGCACCATATGGGGCACCAACTGGGGCACGGCAGTTTTATACTGAGGCACGTGCCCTGGCGGGCCCTGGTGTAGAGCCGCCACTGCTTGACTACTACTAGATGCCTGAGAAAAGCTCCTTTTATGGAGTCAAGGATGGCTATGCTCCTTGCTGAACATGCAGCTGGAAGACTCCAACCCACATCTGGCAGATTGAAGTCACCAACTAGTAGCATCTCTCTCTTACTTACTACCCTGATGATGTCTTCTCCAAGTGCTTTATCCAACTCCTCTGCCTATGTTGGAGGTCTGGATGCACCCCAGTGCCTGCATCCAGGATGATGCACAGTACTCCCAGCCCTTTCTCTTCCTCTTCCTCCTGGTTCCCCTGCACTGCTGTGGCCTTGATTCCCTCCCTTACATATAGTACAATCCCTCCTCCCCATCTCCCATCCCTGCCTCTCCTGAACAAAAAGTAGCCCATTACTGCCATGCCCCAATCATGACTGTAAGTGCATCATGACTCCGTTTGGGCCAACAAATCCAGATTATCCTCTTCCATGATGACCTCCAGGTGTGGAATTTTATATTCCAGACTCCTTGCATTGCCGCACATGGCTCTCCATGCCCAACTCCCCCCCCCCATGTTGTTCCCTGACACTTCCCCAGCACACTCTCTATCTTGTTACCCTCTCCTTTACTCCTTCCTTCTCTAATTTATACCCCTTTGTCCTCTGCCTTGTCCCATCGCCTGTCTTCCTGCACACCTACTCTGGAGAGTTTACTCTCCTGGCCTCTGTCTACTGCTTCATAATCTATGGAGAACAACTGCGCACTCCCTTAGTCCTGCAAGTGCCCCCAGCTAGTGTAACTGTTTGTACAAGTAGCATTTAAACCTCCCACTAAGGACTGTGGTCCACTTCCTGGAAAGATGCAGGCTGTCTCCCCAATAGAGACCCATATCTTCCCAGGTTGGCCCACAGTCCCGAATGTAGTGAAAGTCCTCCTCCATGCACCATGCCCTCAACCAATTGTTGAAAGCCCTGGTGTGCAGTGTCCTTTCCTCTCCCCAGCCATATACGGGTAACACCTTGGCAAAAGTGACCATGTGTGCCACCTCTTTAAGGCTCCTTCCCAGCTCCCTGAGATTTCCCTGCACTACCCCTACCATGTTCCTTGCCAGGTCATTTGTCCCCAGCAGGACAAATACATCTAGCTCCCTCTTATTTCCTGCTGCCCTAAGGATCCTCTAGATCTGCTCTCCATCCCTCCAAGATGAAGCACCTCTCAGGCACTTCACCTCCCTCTTCCTTACCCACTCCCAGGTCTATCCCCTTAACAACAAGGCCCCTCACCAGCAACTGCTTCCTCCTTGGCTGGGGGCCTCTTCCTCCCTCCATTGGGCCTCCCCTTCTGAGGAATCTCACTTCCTCCCTTTCCACTGCTATGAGTGCCTCCTCCTGGCTGCCCTGTCCCACCAGCATGGCAAAGGAATTCTGTAGTGGTACAGACTGAGGATTGGTGCCACGCTCCTTTGCAGGATGTTATGACTCTCAGATCCAAGGAAGAGAATGTTCTTTTTTTTTTATCATTGAATAATTTTTTTCCTCCTTGGCCAGAGCTGCCCCCCCACCACCACCACCACCGGCCCGGCCCCTGGCACCCGCACCCCCAGACCAGGTCTGTTGTGCAGATTCATACACCCACTCACCAGACCGGCCAATGACTGGACCCCCCCCCCCAAAGGGACCTGCGGCACAGACACCCAGTGACTGTCTTCATGGGTTCAGGGGAGCAAGGCACAGTCATCAGCAGGTGCGGTTGCTCCACCATTTTTCCTCCAGGATTAGATTCCCTGAGAAGCTTGGACATGCAGTGACATCAGCACATGTACGTGCGGATGCCTGCCATGCTCCACCCTCTTGTTCTGCCCGCAGCTAGCAGTGCACCCCGCTTCCGCCAGGTGCCATTGCAGTGTGGTGCAGTGTCCTTGCCCACCCCAGAGGAATGAGAGCAGTCGTGGGACACTCAATCCTTTGTTTCTGCCAACCCCGTGGCCTCAGTCCGCTCCTTTAATCCGGTCGCTGCGCGGCGCAAGACATGACGTCCAGCGCCTCAACCCTGAGTGCCACCAGGCCAGCAGGAAGAGATTATTCTCTGATCCCAATGCAGGGTTTACAAGTTCTTTGATTGTCAGGTGCAATTTCTGTCAAATTCTGGGGCAACTGCAGCAGAGCTGTTCAAAAAAAAGAACATGTTAGCTGGCCCAGTGGTGCAGAGGACTGAGGCACTGGATGTCTCACCTCGCAGCACGCCGGCGATCCAGGTCTGGGAGCGAGCCTGGGTCATGGAGGTCAGCATGGGGTCGGGCGAGCAGATGAGCGCGCCAGGCAGCTCTCCTCTCGAGGGAGGTGGTGGCATCCCTCGCTCTTGGCTGGGCCAGGGGCTCTGCATAAGCAAGGTGCCGATGATAGGCCAATAGGCAGGGCGGAGGAGGGCCATTACTGGGGCTGTAAGGCACATGCATGCCTCCACACATTCGTCCTTCTGTGGGGTCTTCAGGGAAATAAGGGGAGAAAAACATAAAAAGGCAGCCGGCGGCAGGATGGTGACTGACTCTCCGCAGGCACCGCTCCTGGACCAGGTGTAAGGTAGGCCCTGGTAATTCCAGGAGACGGAGCTGGGGGAGTCAGTCAGATGGGGGCCACACAGAGCAAGGGGAGAAATAAAGTAGTGATTAAAAAAAAAAAAAAAAAACATGTTACCCGGTTGCCTTGATGACTGTTATGTGGTACAAATTAAGGCTTCATGGTAAAAGTAAACATGCCATTTGAGAGACTTGAATATTCTTTATTCAACTACCTTATTTTAATACTACACAGCAATACTATCAGTCTGCAATGCTGCTCACCACATGTGCACTTGATTTTTCCATACTCACATACATACATACATACATACATACATACAGTACATGGTAGGACAAACAGTAGTCAATCAATCAGTCAAAATCTTTATTTTCCCAGGCGATCACCATTGAGCAAGCTCATTTACAAGGTGGACCTGCAGTTTGCTAGGACAAGGGTCCAGAATAGAGTACAAGTAAAATATACATAAAACAGCAGTAGCAAGACGTATACAACAAACTACATACAGTATAGAAATAAAGGTAAATAATATATACAGAGATGCCTTTATAATCCTATCCATCAATAACATGTTCATAGCCTATAAAGGAGTCACTGGGATATGGAAAAGTGCACGCGTAGGAGGCAGGGACGCTGGCAGAAAGATTCTGGGATACTAAGCTGGTGGTATCAGGGCATAAGAGTGGGTGATGGGGGGGGTGTTGCAGTGAGTACATAGTACCGGTGGGACTGGAATGGACTGAGTGAACCGGTAGTACCGGTGGGACTAGAATGGACTGAGGGAGGGGGGAGTAATGTTAGTAAGGGAACACTCCGTTTGAATGGGAAGGACTTAGATTGAGCGGAAAAGTCAGCTGGACAACTAGGAGTTGTGTTTTTGCACAATCTTCAGGTAAGCAACAAAATAGTTTTTGTCCTGTGCAATGTGTAATCATCATAACCCCTAACCCCCCGCCCCACCCACATCCATCTACCACCAGACATAAATACCAGTGGTAAAGGGTCACAAAGGAAAGCATGTTTGTAGTCACAAAATGCATCTTGACTCTGTTATGTTATGCATTTTGGACATCTTCCGAGCAGATATGTGGTGCATCTCAAGAAATGTTCTCACGCAGATACAGACTTCTGAGGGGTGTGTGTTGTTGCTGTGATATTCTGAAGACCCTGGTATGCCACACAAAAATAACTGCGCCGCTGCGTGTAAAATTGCATTACAGGGATTCAAATAATGGGTACCTCATGCATATCCCCCCATTAAAAAGTCCCTTGGCAAACACATGTCTGGATGCACCAGTGAAGAGTGGAATAACAAAAGTCCACTTTCCATAGTGTATGGTCCCCACCCCTCCTTGGCCAAAACACAGAGTGACATAAAAAGATCAAAACCCCAGAAACGTGGTGCACACAAAGGACTGCTCGAAATCAGTAATTGCAAGTAAAATGACTATTTACTGTTTCATTCTGCTTAAGGTAATACAAACAGTTCTGCTTCCTGGACAAGCACAATCCCCTAGCGCCTCGACTTAAACAGAGCCTTCAGTGTGGGTGACATAAAAAGATATAAGATCTTCTTTCCATAGTGTATGGACATACCCTCTCTGCCCAAACACAGACTGACATAAAAAGATCACCCTATTTCATACTGTGGTACCCACCCCTCTCCATGGTCCTGACCACTAAATCAAATAGAATAAGACAGAGTGCCGTTCACATAGTTTGTTGTCTATACACCACACCACGGTATGCAGCACATGCACACACACCCGAAACCATTGTGTGGTGGCAACTTGACCAGCACTACTCACCCTACCACAGCCAGCCACACACTGTTCACAGTGGTTGAAATGAAGTTTTGCAGGCACTAGCCAGCAGGGTTACTGACTGGGAAAATCCACTAGCCCCACAGATTTTTCTTCTGGCACACCTCATGTACTCATTGAAATTTTACCTTATCCAGTACTTGTCCGTAGAGCTAGTTAAACGAAAATTGTATTAGCCCGATACAAAAATCGACCAGCATTAGGCTAGGGGGCCAGTGCCAGTTTTGACCCCTGTGACCACTACCGAGTGTGTACAGTAAATAGTACACACTGATTGGTTGTTGTGAAGTGGGTGGTGAGGCTACTGCCACCAGGAGCTGGGGGAGTGGGCACTACACTGTAGGAATGTGACTCAGTGTCTTATTTGATTTCATACAGTGATAAGGCCTTGTGATGTGGGTGCACTGCACTATGGAAAAGGGTATGTTAATTCTATTTATGTCACTCTGTAATGTGGCTGGGTAGGGAGGCCCTACACAGCAGAAAAAGTGGATGTTAGCCACACCGTCAGCACAGTGGTTTGATTTCCAATTGTGGCTGATGACCCGGGTCTGGAAATAAACACGGGGCGCCAGAGGGCTGGTTGGGGGGGAGGAGGAGGCTTGAGCGACCGACTGCTCGCCTCGCTCGGGAGCATGGGATGTGACCTGACACATGCTGGATTCCGGGGGAGACAGCAACACATTAGGTCATGCTGAATGGGTGATGTGGCTGATGTCGGTAGAAGCCTTGACATCAGTGGCACTACACAGCCCTGGGGGGGGGGGATTGTTTCCTGGGGCGTCATTGCACGCCACGCCTGGGGGAGAGGGAGGAGCTCTGGGGGGGACTACAAATAACCCCTCCAGCCCGGATAAGTGATGGCCCTCCCAGTGCCAAAACGCCACACGCCCAATACTGGAGCCCTGCCAGTGCCCCTTCAGTATCCTCGGGCCCTATGTCCCCTCCGGGGTTCGGGGAGAAAGTTACTCCCTTGAAGATGGCAGGGTTGACACAGCAACATAGGCAAGCAGAGAGGCTTGAGAGAGTTCTGGTACATGGGGGAAATAAACAGAAGTGTAAAAAAAAAAAAAAAAATGGAGTTCTCACAAGAAAGATTGGCTTCTTCTCGGCAAAAGATCCTCTTCTTGTGCGGTTTCATCCTTGGTAGCTCACATCAGTGGTCTTTCGGCAATCTCCGGTGGTGCTCCACAGTGGTGACTAGTGGCAGTCAGTGAAAACAGCAGCAAGACTTTTTGAAATAGCAAGGTGACTGGCAGGTGCTCAACTGTGGCACTTTCACCCGCCCGAAGTGAAATCCGCCTGCATTTGGCGGGCGGGTGCCTATTTCGAACCCTGGTTACAGCAACAGAAGAATAGCAGTAACATTGTTTTCTTCAAGCTGACATTATCATTGTCATTGTTTATCTAGCCACCATCAAAAATAGTCAAAATCCAGTACCAGTGTTGGATTAACGCTGCCATTCAGTGACCGTCGGCCACACTGTCCAACACCCAATGAAAACTCGGAAACAGTCCAGCGCACATACTGCTGTATGCATGTCACTGGCATGGATAGTGCTGTACATACTGATAAGCTGTGGACAGATGTAACAGCTCACTCTGTCTGAATACTACCTATTCGACAGCAGAAAGGGATTCACAGGCTGGTCTTGTATGTCTGTGTGTCTGAGCGATGACTGTGACACTTACCATACCTGTAACCATCCACTCATACCACTTTATCGGTGGTATTGACTGGGTGACATTGTGGGTCTTGGGTGGGAAGAGTGTGGGTGCTGCACATCAAGAAATTCAGTACACTGTGTTTCTCCACCAATCACAAAATCCAGAGGATAGTGGAGAAGTTATTCAACTGTAGCAGTGTGTATCTATAGCAGTATAGCATCAATGCCACATGTAAAAAAAAAAAAAAACCATGTTTGTATTGCCAGTATGCCACATGACACCCACATAGTACCAGCAGAAATCTATCCTTTGCCATGGAGGACACACACAAATAACCATGCTGTGTACAAAATGGTGTGTTGCACAATGGGGGTTATGTACGCATACCTGAGATGCAAACCTGGGCAGTTTCTGGCAGGCACATTGTCACTTGACATGACTTACTACCACTTCCTGATTTTCGGAGTTTGTTTCCACACTGTATTTTTTGGGAGGTCAGCTTTCTTTATGCGCCTCCTCTGTGTTCTCAGACTGTCTCTGGTGGGACCTTTGACAGACCTAGCACACCCACCTGAAATTTCTGAGCCTTACCTGTCTGGGGGGGGGGAGGCAACTCTGCGCTAGTTGTCCCGGACCACTGACTCCCTGTAGCTGAGCACCCCATGGCAGGACCGCCATTCATCCACTGACCTTTCTGAAATGTAGTAGTCAGACCATGCATGGACAGGCAGGATGGAGGATCCAGCATTTGTGAGTGGTGGTGTCTCACCCGACCCATTTTTTTCCTACTGAGGCACAAGAGTGTTTCCTTTGTTCTGTTGCCCGAGGCCATGGACGTGCAATGACACCATTCACTACCTGCTGTGTCCCAGACATTGCCAGGAGCTGCTCAAACTGAGAGTAGACTACCCCCCCAGGAAAGGAGGGCAGTCCTCCAGTCATTCAGTCCTTTACTGCCCTCGCCGACCCCCCATGCCCAGGGCTCGTTTCCAAACCTGGGTTGATGGCATGGCGTGAGAGGTGGCATCCAGCACCTAAACCCTTAGTGCTACCGGGAGGGCCTCCAACTCTGTATATTGACAGTGTGTTGGTACATATGCACAAAACTGGCTGTGGCATTCAGTGCTAGTGGCATGGATCAACATACTAATGGACTGTCAGCAGTAGAGTTGGGTCAGAAAACAGCATAGGTATTAGTTGTGTACATGCAGGAGACTGTTTGAGGAGTTGTGCACTGGATGTCAAGAAGGGCAGTTGCAACATAGCATGTTAAAAATACGGTCAGTGCACTACATGGCAGTGGGAAAATGTCTCATGACTCCTATATGGTATCAGGAGGGTCAGTGGTTGCAGACACCCAGTAGAACTGTGTCCTTTTTTTTTTTTTTACAGATGTGTGCCAGAGACAGGTCAAAGCATGGTATTACTACA
This sequence comes from Neoceratodus forsteri, assembly GCA_016271365.2. Taxonomy (NCBI): domain Eukaryota; kingdom Metazoa; phylum Chordata; order Ceratodontiformes; family Ceratodontidae; genus Neoceratodus; species Neoceratodus forsteri. Next base: position 559,249,429 of record CM028129.1, on the reverse strand, counting down.
TATGAACATACCAACATATGAAGAAGCCAGCAGAAAAATGCCATTTGGTTAATCTAATCTAGTCTGCTCATATCCACAGTTTGAGCTACTGTCCTGCCCTCTCTCACCACTCCTCCCATCCTCCCCACCCATGATCCTTACCTTCACCTAATGCCTATCCTAGCCTCTCTTACAGCTGCCCACTGTTTCAATGAGATCACCTCTTCTGGCAGCGCATTCCAAGTGTAACCCACCCCCACTGGCCCCCCTTGTCTAACTAGCAGGGCTGCTCCTCTCACCACATGGCGCCAAAGAGGGGGATGGGTGTTGTCACTACAGTTCAGATTACTAGTACATTTCCTTCTGAACCTGCCATACACAGACAGGCAAACCAAGTGTGGCAACTACTTGGCACACACCTGGTGGGACCATTTACCATGCCTACCAACCTGGGTCCTTGGGAGAAAACGTTTGCTCACAATTATGCTAGGTTTGCACTTCTGGACGGGGGCACCCAAGTAAATCCAGACTCAGTGGAAGCAATAACAGTACTGTCCAAACCAGGTTGGGATTCTAGAGTGTGGCTTTTATTCACATACACAGAGAATAATCACAAAGCAAAGATGGACCCCCACAGGGCTACTCCTACTGGTAATGCAGAGTACTGAAGTGCAGACATTCCTAAATTCCCATTTAGCACAGGCATTCTGAACACACACAGGGAACTCTCTGGTTCTGAATTACACAGCGAACTCTCTGGTTCTGAATTAGGAGGTTGGCACACACGGCCAGAACTGTTACATTTACTCTTGACTAGGCACATGGCCAGTACTAGGACACTTTCCCATATTTCATGAGGAATTACTAGTGGCACCCTCTACCACCAAAGAGCACATACAGGCTCACAGAAAATCAAACACATGTCTGGGTAAACTTATTTTCTTCAGGCACTGGCCAAATGCACAGAAAGAAAATACAGGTGCCCAAACTGAACCCAGAGAGGTAAACTGGTTGCTTGAGATGGGGGGTCTCCGACCTTTTTGCTTCCAAATTTATACTCAGCCATTCATATGGTTAACAGCCCCTCACAGAAAACTTGTAGATGCTATCTTGAAGTGTATTTCGCACTTAACATACTACATTACACACATCTGAGGTGTCAGAAACTTAAAAGTTCTGTAATTGGCACTGTCTCTTCACTAGACCCCAACTTTAGCAGACACTTTTAAACAGGAAACAGTCTAGGTGACAGGATCCCTTTGACAGAGAAAATTCACCACAAGGAATGCAGGTGCCCCTCCTGGGCTGAGCACAAAAGTACTCATAGTTTCTGAAGTTGTCACAAGCAGCTTCACTAGACAGACTGGGTGAAGGGATTGCCCCTGAACCCTGAAGATTGCCCCATCCCTCCTGGGATGGAGCAAAGGAAAACCCACTCGGAACGGTTTCCACCACTTCAATCTGTGTCTTCTATGTTCTTCTAGGATGAGGACAAACTACCCAAAACACAGTGGTAGCTCTCTGTCAGAGCTAAAACTGAGGAGTTGCTGCAGGCTGCAGCCCCCTCCTGGAACTCCACTCTACAGACTCTCTAACTCTAAATGAACATTCCAAAGCCATCTCCCTGCAGCTAGCTTGAGTGTGGCTTATGCTGCTACGACAGTTCCATGATTACATCATCCTCCAGCTCAGCTGGGACTGAAACCAGAGAATGACAATGTGAAATCCATTTAACTGGCATTTCACTAGCTGCCTCTCCCTGCCTGCCACTGATTCTAATGGGATTCTAGTAACCCCTGGGAACAAAGGGGTTACACATGTGTCCACCACCCTCTCTGTGAAGAAGTGCATCCTGACCTCCATCCTAAACCTCCCACCTTCCAGCTTAAGATTGCGCACCCTCATGTCATGGTTGCCTCTTGGCTTCAAGAGACTCTCCTTAACCTCATTAATCCCTTTCAGTCCCTTATCAATCCCTTTCTGCTACCACATAGATGAAAATACTACCAGGTTACAGCAGATAGCAGTAAATAATTCACAGTTCAAAAACTGATCTTTACCCCAGTTTATACTCACTCATTTAGAGGAATAGTATCATCGAGTGGTCCCTCCATGAATTCATACTCATAATAGGAAATGAGAATCACATTGCGACTCAGGCAGTTTTCTCGAAAGTAGTCGAGCTCGGTGATGCAGGTGACATGTTCCTCTTCAGATTTTGCCTTTACAGCTGCCATCTCATGGCAACAAATGCACTCCCCATTGGTCTCCATTTCATTGCAATTGCCGCAGTCACACCTGAAAAAAATGACCATAGCATTAGTCCTCACAATGACATTGAAGAAGGTGCAATCATACGCTGGCATAAAGCAAACACATTGGTAACCCAAAAACAACTGAATTTGACATGCAACAGATGCCCATAAAAGCACTGTATGTGATGTCATAGGATGAGGAATTTGTATGATGTTACAGAGAAGGTGTTCTGCAGAGCTGTTGCAATATGTTGTGACTCCCACCACAAAAGACAGACAGACGGAGGAGCAATTGGGCTGGAAGTATAGCCTAGAGGTTAGAGGAATGAGGTGTGAACGAACTTGGTACATCCAGCAGACCAGACTTGAGTTTGATTTTCACAACCTCCACTTGCATACTGTGTGACTCTGAGCAAGTCATTTAACCGCCCAGTGCTCCCAGGTCGCCCCTGAATACAGGCACTTGTGCCTAGTGGGCCTAACCCAGTTACCAAAGACTAAAATTAAAAAAAAAAAAAAAAAAGTCAGTTTGTGCAGAGGGAGAAACAGTACAGATGGAATGTAAAGGGAAGGTGCTGCCATCTGATCTGTGTGTGTGTCTGTCAGGGCACTCAACATGCTGTCTCATATCTCACAATGCACCAGGGGTGTGGATTACTACCCAATGACCACACACCCAGTTGTGGGTTACTGCTGACTTAGGAAGGAGGCAGTCCAGCAACGTGGGACGAGGACAAGGTGCTCTCCTCTCACTCTGATGACCCGGGTTCACTCCCTAGCATGAGATGACAGGAACCATGGCAGGCAGGGAGTGTTCCACAGTGTCCTTTGGATGATCTCCTCCCAGTATGGGTTGGGGGGGCATATCATTCTCTGTCGGATCCTTGTGGCCGGTATCTTTCAAGGCGCACTATGCGGTGTTGCTGACCACGCGACGCTTAAGCAGCTATGCAAGGACACTGTGGCATGTGCTCCAGAGAGGTTGGGGCAACAGAACAAGATAAATGGTCACCCAGCAGATTAGATGTTGACAGCTCACCTCCCCACTGCAGCAAAGCATGTTAGCCACAATGCTGCACCCACCCTCCCCGACACAGATGTAGTGATGGTGCCGGTGGGCGCCAGGAGAGTCTACCTGCCTGGCCACCCACACAGGTAAGGGGAGGCCTCCAGGTGAAGGGATATGAGGTGCAAACCTGGAGACCTAGGGTTGAATCCCACAGCCCCAACTTGCGTACTGTGACAAACTCTGTCAGCAAAATTCACTATGTTTCCATGTCACACTAGGAAACAAGCCTTGACTTAGTGTGCCTGTCCTGGTTAAACAATTTCCACTTTCCCTTTCCCTTAATTATAATTCCTGTGTCAGACTATAACATTTATTACATGCTATGCACAATGTGCTTAAATGCCACTTCGACTGCAAAATGATCTGTACCATTGCATTGACAGGATTGACTATAGTAGTTAAAACGGATATTTGCTTTTGGACACCAACTTCAATTCTGCTGCAATCACTTGTACTGTTAGAAGAATATCATCATGTCATACCTGAGGTACAGCATTAGGTTACCTTTACATAGATGAGGTGCAGCAGGACTTCCAAAACTTGATTGGTCAACCGGGAGAGGCAGCACACTCACTAGAGTTACAGGATTTGCTGCAAGTTCACTGGCGTGGTGGTGATGTTGGGGGCTATAATTAGCATCATTAAAGTTAACAGACTGGTGCGGTGAGGAGAGGTTTTCCCTTCATTGTGGACTTGGCACACATCTTGAGAGATGAGTGCCTGTAGGGGGCTGCGGGGGTGGGGCGGCTGTCAACCATCAAGTTAGTGACAGTACAGCAGATACAGTGGAAATTAGCTCATTAGAGAGGAGGTACGTCCGGCAACTGAAGCGGGACATGGCAAAAAGGACAAGCTGGTTGAGCTGGGGGGTAATGTAAAAGGTATGAAAGAAAATTGAGACCTTGAAGAAATTCAAGAAAACAGGAAGGTGATAGGATAGGAGGAGGTAGGATAAGGAATCAAGGGAGGTGATGAGCAGTAACAGCAGCAGAAGCGGACTAGGAGCTCAGTTTGGTGCATGGCATTAAGGATGGGGGAAAAGCCTTCTTCAGGTACATCAGGGAGAGCAAGAGGAGCACAAAATCGGATTGTAAGGATTAGAAAGGATGGGGATTGGATAGAAATGGAGGGGTAAACTACTTCTGCTCAGTATTTACCAAGAGGAGAGGGGAAGATAACCATGGGGGTGCTAGGGAAGCCACCAATGGGGATAGGGAGACAGACTGAGTAATCACAGAAAGTAGAGTGCTGCAGGCCTTGATGACGCTGAAGGTGGACAAAGTGCTGGGGCCAGATGGCATCCACCCCAGGGTGCTGAAGGAGCTCACAAAGATTATGGCAGAGCCCTTTGCAGACTTGTTCAGTGTCTCTTTGGACACTGGAGTTGTACCTCAGGATTGGAAGATGGCTCATGCGGTACCTCACCATAAAAGTGGTCCCAGTGATGAAACGTGGAACTATAGGTCAGTGAGCCTCACGTCAATTGCGGGAAAGCTAATGGAGACACTCATGAAGGAGACCCGGTGCCTCATGGGAGGCTAGGTAGTAAGCTGGAAGGCATGGGAGGGGGGGCTCAGATGGTGGGTTGGGTAGAGAACTGGTTGAGTGGTAAGCAACAAAAGGTCATGATGGATGGGGAACTCTCTTCACTAAGGGCTGTGACAAGCAGAGTTCCGCATGGATCAGTGTTGGGACCGCTGTTATTTTTGATAATATCAGACATCCTGGTGGGTATCAGGAGCAAGATCGTGCTGTTTGCAGATTATACCAAGATGGGGGTGGTGGTAGATGACCTGTAAGGGTAGCAGGGGCTGCAGGAGGATCTGACAAGATAAGTGCCACGGGATGTTTAGTGTCCACCAGAGCAACTGCCAGAATGGGCAACTGGCACCGCGGTTCAATATCTCATCTGAAAGATGTCACCTCAGGATTGCAGCACCACCCTCATGCTGCACTGCGGTGTCAGTATTGGGATTTCAACAAAGTTCCTGGTGTGGGGATAAAACCCACAGCCTTCTGATGTACCCGCCTCTGAGGCAAGTGTGCTATACATTGTATATCTGACTTTGAAACCTTTTCGTGCAATAGAGAGCAACATGGAGTATACCAACATGCAGTACTATGCTAGCCAGCCCGGTGGCACTGAGGGTTGAGGCACTGGATGCCACACCGGCGACTCGTGTTCAGGAATGAGCATGGGTCACATGGGGTCAGTGGGGATGAGGAAGGATCGAGTGTCCCATGGACTGCTCTCCTTCCTTGGAGAGAGAGGTTGGCTCTCGCCGGTGCCATAGCAGCTCCTGGTGGTAACTGGGGGATTGCATTGCCCAGCCAGCAGATGTAGGGGATCAGGGCTGCAGTGGACGCCTTTCGAGTGTGTGCGTTGAGCAGGGCATCATTGCACATCTGAGCCCGGGGCAACACTTAAGATAAAAATCCCCCAGCTATGGATAGGCGAAGGCGCCCACCTTGTCGGTCCACACCCCCGCCGTTGGACTTTTCTGTGGGTTCCCCCTCCTCTTCGATACCGATGCATTGCATTATAGATAGAGCACCAGGGTGGGCAGCCCTACCCTGGGGGGCTCAGAGTCGGGGGATTTGTCGGTTCGGAGTGCTGCAGGTAAGGTTTCAGACTGAGAAGTAGAGACCAGCACAGGGTTAGCTGGAGAGAGTTCCACATGCAGGAAGCATAAATAGTGTATACAAAAATCCTCAAAAAACATGCAGTACTATGGTGTCATCTGAGGTACTACGTATATCTATATATATATATATATATATATATATATATATATATATATATATATGGCTTCATACATCAATAATGTAAACGTATTACAATGTATGGTAGAATGTTATGACTGGAAATCCATACCAACTAAAATGTTGTTATGCTGCAGTAGCTTGCTGTTATGCTGCACCAGGTACGTAGCTACTGCAGTATAACAGATTAGAATCTTGAAAGAAACTCTGTCAGCGCAAGCTGCACACTAAACAGTGTACAGTTAATCGAGGTTACGTTTTCAGTTCCGGAGGTCAGGCCAACACTTCCACATAGATCATCCATACCAAGAGACTGATAGTTAAAACGGCTAAGTTAAAAAAGTGTAACGTTCCTCTATGTCCATTTTTTTTTTTGCAATGTGCCACTATCGATGTTGACTTCCGATGTACACATCAAATGTGAGTAAATATTTCTCTCAACAACTGAACCGACTGATTGTTTCTGTGACAGCAGCCGACTGATTGTGATTTTTTATTTGAACTGCAACAGATAGGTGACCATACATTATAAAAGATAATGGATGGTCCTCTATCCCTATCAAATTTGAAAACTCTTCTCGAGGTCATCATGGCGACTGTACCTCTCGAGCTACGGTCTCGAGGTTCCAAACGTCGCCATGACAACCTCTTGAAGAGTTTACAAACTTGTTATGGATAGAGGACCATACCTTATCCTCTATATAATGCATGGTAAGTGCCTATTAACCACCATAATCAGCAGTCACACAGCTTTGTTATGCACCGTTTAGAATTTTAAAAGTTGTTAACCACACTTCGGAACTTCCAAACAGTGACATAACAAAAAAGAATGCACCCGAGTTATATAATCCTCACACATAGAATGCAAACAGTGTTTTTTTTTGACCATACGCTATAAAAGATGATGGCTGGGGATCGGGTGACAACTATGCTGAAATCACCTCTTGTGGTTGCTAGGGCTACAGTAAACCTCTCAAACTGTGCTCTCGAGGTTTACCATGTTGCCCTAGCAACCACTCAAGGTGACTACAGTGTGGTTATCACCCGATCCCCAGCCATTATCCTCTATATGCCATTACACATCACATGACTACTATGGGGAAACGCGTCTGTACTGCTGAATCCAAGGCAAGCAACTGACTGACACCAATGTGAAATTCAGAATTCACCCACCACTCTCTGGCTGGCTGTGCAGTCCTTCCACCCTCGTCAGATTCAGACTGCTCAGATTCTTCTTCTGATGAAGTACGCACCTCTGCAGCCACATCTACTACTGGATCACTCCTTAATGGCTCAAACATGTACGGTTGAGCAACTGAAAGCAAGTCGAAATCTTCGCTTAAGTCCGGGATATCGGAAAGCTCTAACTCAGCCATGGTGCCAGTGCTACTCATCTTGCTACAATGACGTCATCAGCTTCAAACACGCATGTGCGAGATGAGCATGACGCGCTACCGACAGCAAGCTCATTAGCGAGGATGCAGAAAGGGGGGTAGAACTTAACTAAAATTAAAACTTTTCTAACTATTTATAGTGCGTACGTGTTGATTTTTTAAGTCCCAAAAGGCGATTATATGGAGAAAGACAACACACTGAGACACAAGGGTGAGTTCCACAATCATTTAAAAAAAAAATGCTGTTTATTTGTCCTTCAAGTTTTATATTGGTTTTGTGTGATTGTGTATTTAGTGTTGTAGTTGTGTTTGGGTTATTGCCTGAATGTGTCAGCAGCGGGCTCTCCCGGTCAGGTGTTACTCCTCTGACCTCCTAGGCTTTCGCCCCTTTAACTGTCCTCCATTGCCGGCAGCAGTTTATAGACACTGAAGGGCTCTGGGGATAGTGGGTAGGAAGCGAATGGGAGGTCCGGGACCTGGGGGGGGGGAATTGGGGTGGTGGGGACCAGGAGACGCCCTGGGGGGAAACGGGTTCCAGATCGCCGTCCTCTGTGCCTGGTACCCATACCCAAGGGCTCCACATTTAGTGGGCCAGTGGCTCAGCCAGTCTCAGTGTCTTATCCTGCTCGGGTGGTGTTGTGTAATGCCAGGTCCATTAAGAACAAGACGGCTATTATTGACGACCTTGTTGGGTCAGCGAATCTGGCATGCATCACCAAGACCTGGCTGGATGAAACTTCTGGCCCCCATTTTGGAGTCTGCTATTCTGGCTGGGTTCTCTGTGATTAACTGCCTGAGGCAGGATCACAGGGGCGGGGGTGTAGCAGTCTGTTTTAGACAGGAATTGGACTGTGTAGCTATACCAGTGGGAGAGACCAGATCCTTTGAGTGTACAGTGGTCGCATGTGTGGGATGCAGGATTCTTCTCGTATACCGTCCACCTGGGGGTGAGAAGCAATTCCTACTGGAAGTTATGGACTTCATTGTCAGTATGGTGTTGGAGTCGCCTAGATTGATGGTTCTGGGTGACTTTAGTGCCTGGGTCGATGATGAACTCTAGCTTGTTGGTCAGGATTTCTTCCAGCTTATGAACTCGCTGGGTCTCGCACAGGCAGTTACCTCTGTGACACACAATCATGGTCACTCATTGGACCTGGTCTTCCTGTTGGGGGTGGAGACATCCGACTTGGTGGTGGAACTGGTTGGGTGGTGTGACCATCACACTATAAGGTTCAATTTCCAGGCCCCCCCCCCCATAGGTCTGTCCCTGTGGAAATGGTTTGGTACCGGCCTTTGAGGGGTGTGACCCCAGATGGCCTAATGAAGGTGCTTGACCTATTGGGATTCCTGAGTGCAAGCGTGGGTTCGGAGAACCTGGTGCAGGCCTATAATAAGGTGGTAACAGAGGCTCTGGACTCCATTGCTCCTGTCCACGTTTGACCTCTCACCCTTTGCTCTCAGGCCCCGTGGCTTGATGGGGAGCTGAGGTGGGTGGGTGGGTTGAAGGATAGAGCATTGCTGGTGGAAAGTGGGCCTTGATACTGACAATCGGCTATCTTATGTAAGAAGGCAGTGTTCCTGTCCAATGAGATTGCCACAGATAAGAATCGAAATGGCTCAGCTCTTATGAACTGTGGATAGACTGTGTAATCCAGCCTGTCTGAAGGTTCGGAGAGCATTTTCAGAGGAAAAGTGTGATGAGTTTGCTTGATTCTTTGTTGATAAGGTTGCCGACATCAGATCTGAGATCCAGCGCAGCTCACTCTAACGGGGTGGTGGTGGTCAGTGGGAAGCTGCTACTCCTCAGTTTGACTGGTGCAGCTTTAACCAGCTGGAGATGATGAATGTCATGCTGATTGTCCAGAATATGTGGCCAACCTGCTGTAGTTTGGATCCGGGTCCAACTCGCCTCCTGGTGGGGTGTGTTGATGTCATCTGCCCGGTCCTAGCAGAGATAGTATGGTGCTCATTGCAGTCAGGTGAGTTTCTAGACTCCCTGAAGGAGGTGTTGGTTACACACCTCATTAAAAAAGCTTCTCTCTGCCCGGACTGTCCTGCTAACTACAGACCAGTCTCTAATCCTCCCTTCGTGGGAAAGGTTAATGAGAAAGTGGCCGTGCAGCAGCTGGACAATCATTAACCATCCATGATATCTATTACCCTTTCCAGTTGGGATTTTGAAAGAGGCATAGTAATGGAGACTGCCCTTGTTTGGGTGCTTAATGATCTCCTGCTAGCGAGGGATCAGAAGAGCCATTCCATCTTGGTTCTTCTTGATCTCTCTGCAGCGTTTGACACCGTAGTCCATGGGGCGCTTTTTGAGCATCTGCGGTTGATCTGTGGCCTGTCTGGTACTGTCCTCAGATGGTTCCATTCTTTTCTCACCAGCAGGTCTCAGCGGGTGGTGTCTGGGGTATATTCCTTCGACTCATTCTGTCTGCCATGTGGGGTGCCGTAGGACTCAGTGCTATCCCCCATGTTGTTCACAGTGTATATGCTGCCATTGGGAGATGTTGTAAGATGATATGGGCTGGGTTTTCACTGCTATACAGATGATACTCGGCTCTGTTTGTCTTCTGTGTCCGAACAGGATAATGCAGTCTCTGTGTTTAACAACTGCCTTGCCAAGATTCAAGACTGGATGACTACCAGCTGGCTGAAGTTGAACTCTAACAAGACTGAGGTGTTGGTAGTGGACCCTGGTCTTCGAGTAGAGGGGTTGGCAGCTGGTCAGGCCTCTGGGCTTTGGCTCGGGGGTCAATAGCAGGTGCAGAATCTGGGCATTATATTTGATGATAGACTGACGCTACTCTCTCAGGTGTCGCCCATCATAAAATCCTCTCTTTACCATCTGAGGACTATCTCTTAGATTAAGTACCTTGTTCCGCCCGGTGATCTTCCTACTCTGGTCCACGGCTTTGTGGCCTCCCACCTTGATTACTGTAATTCCCTGTACCTAGGGCTGCCGGGGGTTGACATCTGCTGCTTGCAGCTGGTGCAGAATGCTGTGGCCAGTTTGCTGACTGGATTGTCTCGATCCAGCCATGTTACACCTGTGCTGCGCAGACTGGACTGATTGCCTGTTGAGTGGCGATTCACCTTCAAGGTCAGTTTGCTGACCTCTAAAGCCCTACACGGACATGGTCCAAGCTACCTGCAAGAGCTCCTTCATCCCTGCTGCCCCCTCCGACCACTCCGCTCCACTGACGAGGGATTGCTAGAGGTTCCCAGGGTTCAGTTGAAGACATCTGGGGCTCGTGCTTTCAAGTTCATGGACTCTACCCTGTGGAACTCTCCACCTCTTCGGATATAAGAATGCCTGACTGTGGAGGGCTTTTAAACTGCTTTAAAAACTTATTTGTTTAGACTTGCTTTTTCAGACTGTAACCATTGACTGAGTTTTTGTTTGTTGTTTTATGACTGAATGCTCATTTATTGAATTTTAATGTACGGGTGCTATGATCTTTTAGAATAGCACCTTTTTAAAAATAAATTGATTAATTTCTCAATGCCTTCTTTTTTGATCAAAAAACTTCTAATTTGACTTGATAGTGTGTCATATTTTTGTTCTAACACATCAAATGACATTAGCTTGTCTTTATTGAATAACTGTCCTAAAAAATATGCCTTTTTGTTTTCAGATCTTCATAGTCGCATTCATTCTCAGAGCTGGGATATCAGCATGTTTTCCACAAGGGGGTAAAATATGATACAGTATTTGTATAGCCCAAAATCTTATGGAAATCCCTACTTATTTCCACAGTACAATTTGTTGTATGAAGTATGTTCTGTGATTTCTTTTTAAGTTTGGGGTTCAGATATATTGTAGATTTTAATGACCATTTATTACATATTGTTTGTTCTATCTTGACTCACTGCAGTTAAATATTGGTCCCTCTAAACTTATATAAAGTAGGTTCTGTTTGTCAGCAGTGTAGTACCAGTATAAATGTGGAACTTGGAGGCCAATATACAATTTTCTAAGCTTATTCTAGCATAATTTCCTTTCCACAAAAAAATTCTTAGTATCCTTTCCCGTTCCGTAAAGAAATAAATTGGGGTTCTGACAGAGAGGGCCTGAAACAAAAACCTACACAAAACATTCATCTTTTTTTTTTTTTTCTCTCTCCTTCGGGCCCAGTTCTCCCCCAGTAGTCCTCCAACTCCTACCGCCCCACATCACAGTCAGCCCCGGGGTACCCAGATGTATCCCTTTATTGGGCGGGTCCCCTACCTGTGCAGGAAATGAGCCTTATCATCTTTCTTTATGGTCCTGGGTGCTGCTGAGGCGGCTGATGAGGGCTCGGGTACTCTGGCAGCGAGGATCCAGGGGGTCGTCACCCAACCGACCAGTGAGCCATCTTTCCTTGTTTCTTTCGCAGGAGTGTGACGTCCAGGATGCAAGGCAGATGCCAGCGTCAGTCACGCTCCTTAGCTAGTGGGACCAGGCACACTGTTGTACCCCCGGCCTCCGCCTGGGGGTCAGTAGACACCGGTCCTCTACCCCACCCTCCCCCCGAGAGAAGGTGAGCAGTCAGCAGACACTCCAGCCTTCCCTCCTCAGTCGGCCATCCGACACCTGAGTCTGTTCCCAAACCCAGGTCGCCAGAATCGCAGCAGTAAATCTTTCCACTGCGCCGGTGGGCCAGCATCTTTTTTTTTTGTAAACTTTATTTAAATAATCAGCAGATCAACATAGTACAAACAAAAGCAATCATTTCATGGTCAGTCCATAACAGAGAGAATTCAATATTGCACATACAGTTTCACTCATTGGTGTTGATTTCAGTAGGATGAGACAATCAGGCCACATTCTTTTATTTAAAACTAAAACAAGCTTTATTTTTGTTGTATACTGTATCTCAGGGCTGAAGACGTACCATAAAAACTATAATGCTGGTATAGTCCAAATCACTCTTTGCCCTTGTGTGTATTAAAGAGTTCCAGATCGCCCTAATACAGGGGCGTGTTTTTAACCTAAGTACTACAGATTTGAAAGTCAACACAGAGTGTGGGAACCTGACTGTCGAATCTGTTGAAGTGAATTTATCCCATTTACCATGTCACTAGCAATTCTATGGAATGCCAGTGGAACTCCCAGTGAGGGTCACGTCAAAAGGTGGGGAACCAGGAGGAATGAAAGACTGCCTCCAGAGGGTCCCAAATCTTTTGGTATCTATCTACCTACTTGATTTTTAGCATTATATTGAGCATGCTCAAGTTTCACGCATTGGAGGAGGCGCTTCGTCCATTGAGCTACTGTTGGCACTGAATCTAACCACCAATGTTGAGTGAGAACTTGTTTTGCCACAACAATGCCCAACCTCCAAAGGGGGTGTCCCTTCCCTAGCAACCCCCGAAATATGTCTTCTGCACCCATCTGCTTAGTACTGTTTAGCACCTTTAGTAATAAGGATATAACTTCTTGCCAGTAGAGGTAAACATTTGGGCATGCCCAGATCATGTGAAAGAGGGTTTCCTTTTGGGTTTTGCATTTAGGGCATGCATCCGGTGTACTAGGGTTGATCTTATTAGCTAGGAATGGCGTCAAGTAAGTTCAGTGTAGAACATTGTAGTGGGCTGCCCATAGCCTATTGTTGCTAGAGCATGTTATCCCCTTTTTAAAGGCTGTCACCCAGACCCCCTCCGAAATGGTGTCAAGACTCTGGTCTTTTTCCCATCCCACCCTGAGGGTGGTGAGCGGGTCTGGTAATGCCCCCAGGAGGGTTGTGTAATTCTTTGTCAGTGGTTTTAACCCCACCTGACAGCCAATCAACACTTCCTCCTGGGGAGTGACCGGGGTGGCAGGGTGGACCCCGCCACCACCCCCACCACATATTTTGGTCCACACTTGGAGATAAGCAAAAAAAATGGGATGTATGAAGTTCATACTGTTTTGCCAGCTGTTGGAAGGAGAACAACAACCCAACAGCACCCCATCTTTATATCACTGTGACATTAAACGAAGCCCATTCTCTTCCCAGGTGGCTAATATTCGAAGGTTAGACCTGGGATGAGATTTTCATCCCAGAGCACATGTTTTATCTAGGCCTCGGGGAGGTGGAGGGATACCTCGGAAACAAATGAACTGCGAGTCAGGCCCGTACCATGGTCTTAGTGAAAAGGTTAGAAATTTGTTTAACCACCCACTTTGCCTGTGCCATTGCAAAAAGGGAGTTGTATAAAGGAGCACCAAAGATAGATTCCTCAAGGTCCACCCAAGCTGTCCTAGGGGAGTCCCCTGGAACAAGGTCTGTTAAGAAGGCCAACTGGGCCGCCAAATTATATAGCCGGAAGTTGGGAAGGCCCAGCCCTCCTCTGTTCGTCGGCTGCCACAGCACCTCCTGTTTAATTCTTGGTCTCCGACCATGCCGTAGTAAAGTAGTGAGATAACCTTTAAGGGTCTTGAAGTACTTGTTAGGAACATGAGCTGGTAATGTCTGGAACAGGTATAGGCACTGCGGCAGATGTGCATTTTAACTAGGTTCACCTTCCCCAAGAGTGTCACGGGGAGAGATCTCCACCTCTCACAGTCTTCTCAGATTGGTTTATAGTTAAGGTCTCCCAATTTTGAGAGTTTCATGGGGAGGTGAATTCCCAGGTACTTTATATCAGTGGAGGGGCAGATAGTTGTACCATTCATGTAAAGGAGTTGGTTGTTCTCCTTTAGGGGAAGCCACTCACACTTAGCCCAGTTGATTTTGTGTCCCGATAATAGGCTGTATATCTTAAAGAGCTCTGTAAGTGCCAACAAAGCTTTGTCGGGGTTAGCTATAAATAGGAGCATGTCATCTGCAAAGACAGAGATATGACATGCCTGTTCCCCTCTTGTTCGTATCCATAGATGTCGGGATGGGATCTGATGGCCGTGGCTAGGGCTTCTATGGTTAATATATAAAGAAGTGGAGACAGTGGACACCTCTGCCTTATGCCTCTTGTGAGGCAGAAAGGGGGGGGAGAGAATGTAATTTGCCAAAATCTGTGCCCGGGGGGATTTATATAAGGTGTCAATCCAGGATCTAATCCGAGGACCCAAATTACATTTTTTGAGGCCCGCAAACATAAAGGGCAATTCAACGTGTGGTTGAAGGCCATCTCTGCATCTAAGGCCAGAAGGCACTGACCGCCCCCCCCAGACCACCTCTCAATTATATTAAGGGTTCTGTGGATATTATGTTTTGTTTGTCTACCCTTGACAAAACCACCCTAGTCAGGGTGTATTAGATCTGGAAGGAACCCCCCTAGTCTGGTTGCAGTGAGTTTTGTGATCTCCTAGTTGGCGTTAAGTAAGGGTATTGGGCGGTAGGAGCTGCACTTAGTAGGATCCTCTTCCAGTTTTGGAAGGACCGTGATGGTGGCCAGAGTCTGGGATGGAGGCAGAACACCCCCCCCTCCAGAGCCTCGTGCAACATCTGGTACAGCAGTTGGTTGAGGCCAGGCCAGAAAGTGTGATAGAACTCCATTGATATCTCATCTGGTCCAGTGGCCTTACCAGAGTTAGAGGATCATACTACTTGTTTAATCTTTTGGGGTGTTATCAGTTGTTCCAGATCATCTCTGAGGGTGGGGTCTAAGACATTAAGGGAGGTATCCTTCAAAAGGGTCTGTAGGGATGTGTTGGGGGGGGGGTACCTCAGAAGTGTATAAAGACTTGTAGGAATCTTGAAAGGTTTTGTTAATAACAGTTTGGTCAGAAGAGCTATTTTCCCTGGAGGCTTCCAAAGACAGAATTACCCTATCCGGATGCTTTTTCTTTACCTGCCAAGCTAGCCATATCCCAACCTTGTCCAGTTAAAGTGCACCCCAGCTCTGGTCAATAAAATGTTCCCTTCAGTATGGCTAGAGAAGAGTTGGTTCTGTTTCCCCTTGAGTTTTTTTTTTTTTTAATCTCCTATTTTGACACTCTGGTTCCCTGACATCATACTTTTCTCCAGGTCAATTACTTGGCTCTCCAGATCCCATTCCTCTTGTATTTCTAATTTACTTTTGTAGTCCGCATAGGAGATAGTAACTCCTTGCACATAGGCCTTTAGGGTCTCTCATGTTGTACTATCTGAGGTATCCTCCACTTTATTGTTTTACATAAATTCTCGTATTGCTCGTGACATCTGCCCACAATAAGACCGATCAGTAATTTGGGGTTCAAATGCCACTGCTTAGCCGGAGGAGGGTCTTGATTCAGTGTAAGTGAGACCTCCAGAGGAGTGTGATCTGAAATGCGTATGGGGCCATAAGAGGCAGTGGGATTCCCCGCCCCCGAACAAAACATTCATCTTAATTGCATTAATCCTACCTGTCAGAGTCAGATACAGTAACGACCACCAGTTTAAATCTTTAACTTTTTCCAGTAGTGGGAAGAAATTTAGCTCTAACAAATCAAAATATTTAGGAGCTAGAATAACCCCTAGATTTTTAAGAGAGTTCTTATATTCTCCTAATATGGGAATTTGTGGGGGAGAATAAACAGGGTTCCTGCTTAAGGACATAGCCTCTGATTTAGCTAAATTTACCTTGCATTCTGGTAATTTGTGAAATGTTTCTAAAATTTCCATTAATGGTTGCAATCCATCTGTAATATAATTTTTTTTTAAATTAGTCATCTGCATATCACAATACCTTGTATTCTGCTTCCCCTACAATAATTCCACTGCTGTTTTCGCACATCCTTATTGCTTACGCTAAAGGCTCTATGTATATTGCATATAGCATAGGTGGTAGCGGACAGCCCTCCCTCGTACCTTGTTTTAACTTAATTGTGTCTGACAGGATTGAATTAATCTTTATACGAACAACTGGAGTACTATATATCATGTTTACCCATAATTTTTATATACTGGTCTTATACTGGCCTTTGACAGGGTCTCAACAGAATCAGTCATAGCTTTCTTCACACAAGACCTTGTGTTAAGCAAGCAATCATATTTTTTTTGCTCAGGGGAGGTGTGGGCATTAGGGTTGACAACCCCAAGGAACACTATACCAGTTTGCAAGACCCCTGAGACTCCAAACCCTAATAGTTTTTATTTCCCTTGTTTGTCTGGTTTGTGTTCTTCAGCCGGAATGTGTGCATTAACATCATCTTTTTTTTGTGCAAAGAATTCCCTTTCTTTTTGTGATAGTAGAATCATAGCTTCAATCACGCAGGTCACTTCAGGAGTTTCATGAATAGATTCAGACGCGAGGACCCTCAGGGGCATGCACCAAGGGAAGAGGTCCATCTGCTTGCAGAAAGGCAGGGCTGTCCAGGCTCAGACAGAAGGCTGTGGGTTGGGGGTGAATCAGTGGGGTGGGTTTTCTTGGGGTTGTCAACCCAAATGCCCATCCCCTCCCCCCAGCCCATAGACTCGTACCTGAAGCACAAGGTAGAGCTCCAAGCCAGCATCTCATGGGCATATACTATTTGTATGTAAAGAAGTATGCCTTGCTACATGTAACCAACAGAATCAGTTGTTCCTTTCTTTGCACAGGACCCCACAGACAGCAAGAGAATCATGTATGTTTGCTCAGGGGAGGAAGTGGACATTGGGGATAACCCCAAGGAACCCCACACCACCAGTTTGCCATGATTCCTGAGACACCAAACCATAATGGTTTTCATTTCCTGACTATGTCTGCTTTGTCTTCTTCAACCTTACTTTGTGCATTAACATATATATTTTTTTTTCATATAGGTATTTATCCTCCTCAGCCAAGGAAGGTTTGGCTCCCTTCCACCCTGTCTCACTGTCCTCCACTGTCTCCCACCTTCTCCCTCCCTCCCTCACTCACCAGGACTTACTTTCAGTCTGGACCTCTCTCCAGGTCCCGATGGTGGAGCAGGCGAGGAATGGCACACAGGGCTTCATATATGTCCGCCTTACTGCTATCTTCCTCAGAGTGTCTCCTCCCCCAGTGCTGGGGCACTTGTGTCAGTCACACACATGTGGAGGCATGTGCACATCACAGGGCCCTGCAGCTCCTTCCCCTGCATTGTTGCTCCTGTCCCGCACTACCCTCAAGCCTCCAGCTGCAGGTAGTGATTCGATGGAGCCAGCAAGCCACCCCTCTGGAAGAGAAGAGAAGAGAAGAGTACTCCATCAGATGCTTGATTCTGTCCCCCCTTGGCCAACCCCCAGAAACCTGAGATCACTTCTGATCCTGGTTTGCCAGTGTGGTGGTTGGTAGTGCGACTTCCATGCCACTGGGCCAACATTAACATTGGTTTTTGCAATGAATTTCCTTTCTTTTTTGTGATAGTGGAATCATAACCTCATTCATGCAGGTCCTAGATGCAGACACGCAGGGCCCTCCAGGTTCTGTACCAAAGGAAGAGTCCATCAGCCTGTGGAAGTGCTGGACTCTCTGGCTACAGATACAGAGAATCTGTGGGGCTGCAGAAGTGCAGGGGCCTCTGGGCACTGTACTTCCAAGTGGCTACAGATACAGATGTTTAGGTCCAGGAGTTCTGGCTATGGAACTACAGGGCCCTCTGGGCCATGCACTTCCCTTCAGTTATGAATGCAGAGGTGCAGGGCCCTCTGGTGGTATGCCAAGAGAAGAGTTCTCTTCACTTATGGTTACTTGTTGCCCATGGGACCAACTCTTAACCATTCCTCCATTAGACTCCAACCATCCAGCTGGCTCACTGAGCTTACCCTGAACTCAGCTGATCGGCACGGATAGCAGCATGCTACTCGCTGGGCCAGTGGCTGGCCGTGCACAGTACGTTACTTCATAACTTTTGTTTCTACATTTTGACCCCAAAATTTCCACATAGTGTTTTATGCCCCCCCAAAAGAAAAACATAATAGGTGTCATTTATAAAATACAGTCCGAAACATCATTCGCATCAGAAGTACAAGAACACGTTTTAAGCAACATTTGAAGAATGACAGTTATCACATTAATAAGGTGGTGTAAAAAATGGCCATGTCGAAAATTTGGGGTCAAAATATTGAAAATTACCAAAGTTATGAGTGAACATTGAAAAATGTCAGGGTTCACACATAAGTTATTTATTTATTTGAAAAGTTTCACCAGGAAAGGCATACTGAGCTGAAATAGCTTGTTTCCAGATATATCCTGGGGGTAGGGGAAATGGGTAAGTACAACAGGTGTATACATAGCAAAGATACAATAAAGTAACACATCATACATTGCTATTGCATAAACAAAATTACAGGTATGAACAATTGTAATGTGTGGTGAGACCACACATAAGAAATAAGTCAAAGTATCTTTTATTTGTTTGACTTAAAAGTAGGGCTGGGTGGACTTTTCTGCAGGAGACCTGGACTCCCGGATCAAATCTGCAATCCATGGATCTGGATAAATATGGACTTCAATGCAAATGTATGGTTCTGGGTCCATGGAAGTGTCTATTGTTGCCATGGGGATGCTGTCAACATGCTGGCTTCATGTACAGGCGGCCAGCGGCATGCAATCATGCAACAGATGGTCATGTGACACACTCATGGTATATAACTGTGCTGAGTGTGCAAAGTGGCCCAGATGAAAGGAGAATGATCTGAGGAGCACCTTGCTCACTCACTGCAGCAGAAAGCCGCCAGAAGAAGTTGCCAAAAAGGAAAAAAAAAAAAAAACACAGAAAGAAAAAACATGTATACATTTTTGGAGGGGAGGGAAGAGAAACTAGGCGAGAGAAAGGAGACTTACTGGGGCCAGAGGGGGAAGAAACTGGTCATTGGGGAGGATGGTGGGTCATGACTGGAGAAAGGAGTAATTCAGAGGGACTGGGGAGATGGTGATGGCCTGGGTGGCTGCCGGGGTGGGGGGCGGGGCAAAAAGCAGGCAGTGTGACTGTGTACATGAGCAAGGGCAGGCTGGCAAAATCTTTGACTTGTGCCATTCCAGATCCAGAGGAGCAAGGGAGAGACTACTGGGGATCCAAGATAAATTTTACAGTTACAGAAAACCCCAAATATTTTTTTTTTCTGGCTTCAGTGTGGCTGTGTGTACAGGGCAAGGGCAGCAGGCTGGCAAAATCTTTGACTTCTGCCATCCAGAGGGGAGCGAGAGGAGACTACAGGGGGGCCCACGAGAAATGTAACCATCCCAGAAATCCCAAATATTTTTTTCCCCAGCTTCAGTGTGGCTGTGTGTACAGGGCAAGGGCAGCAGGCTGGCAAAATAAATCTTTGACTTGTGCCATTCAATTGTAACCCCCCAGGTGGCGCTATCCCAAGGGCTACTACCCCTGCCTGCTTGACTACTGACAGGTTGAGGGCCCTAGGTTCTACGGCGGGTGCCTCCACCCAGAGGTCAGGGTTTGTAGTGGTTAGACTAGCTTGGTCACAGCCCTCTGGGACACTAAGACCCCCTTTTGTTCCCTCTAGTGGCTCTCACAATGCACAGAAGTTACAGTCCTACTACACCACATGTACACACTGTTCATTCATAAAGTACCACTTACCCTCGAGACTGATTCTGAGGTTCGTCTCTGGGTACCCCCCTGTAAAATAAGGTTAATCAACATACACAAACGAATATAATGCTTGATATGTAGGTACTGACACTTCAGACAGTTTAAAGTTTAACAACATCAAATGTGGTTTATTTAGGGGGAATAAAACACAGGAGGGGGAGATCGGGTTAATTGGCAGAATTAAATCACAGTACTGTGCACACATACAGGGTCTGAAAAGTCACACTCTGCGTACCCAGGTTGGGGGGGGGGAGCTAGCCAGGTCCATTGCCCGGGGTTGGCCAGCAGGTGCAGATGGACAGGGCCCTGTAGAAGAAAATATAAGCACAACACCCAATTGTAATCTGGAGCCGGATGGCTCAGTCCATGAAGAAGTGAAACAACAATAATTAGATGACACACGTGTAATTGAAAACAAGCTGCAGGGGAATACCCTGATTTGTACTCACAATACCCAAGCTGAGAACCGGATGGTGGATGTTCTTCTGGGTTGCCAGAACAACAGGGCATGGAGACATGGTCCTTGTGACTGGACCCCACTGCAGTAGATAGCAAACGGATTTAGTCTGAGGCGAGCTGGGGTTTGCTTCCAGCTTCAACGCATAGCACACAGCACAGGAGATTGGAAATAGCGATTCCCCACAAGTACTACACACATTCATATGTAAAAGGAAAGTACTGTACCAGGCAGGCTGCTCCTAGATCCTGATCGCAATTACTGCAAAATACCCAGGAGCACACACCGCAGCTTCAGTTCCTGACAGACCAAGCGCGATTCAGCAATTTCTCCAGTCTTCTACAGGGTGAGCCTGGTTTCCACACTTCTGGTGCTTCTTTCTCCTCACAACTCGGATTCAGTCCAAACTGGCACTCACAAAGGCTGCAGACCGAAACTCAGGGCCTCACACCCGCTTCCCGCGCGAAACTATACACCGCGGAAGCACAGAGCTCCTTCTCTCTTCACTGTCACAACTGATGTGATCTTTCCAGTCACAGATTGGGGCATTTCCTTTAGCTCCACACCATTCTGTTGGCTGGTTCGACTGTCACTCACAATAAGACTCCCTCTGTTGGTGAAAAAAGACTCCAAGGTCAAAACTACATTTCCCAGAGTTACTGCTCATACAATCCCCTTGTGACTGGCTCAAAATTGAGAGTCCAAGTTCCAATTCGTCGACAGGCTCCATTTTAAGGCCTCCCTATCATCCTGATTGGTCCAAGTCAGCAATTCAGGACCAAAATGAAAGGGCTACACTGAAACAGTTCATGCTGAAATAAAGACAGGTTAGACAAACTACATTTTCTCAGTCACTCTAAACGATTTCTGGCAAACAGTTATATCTTTCAACAAGGCTCCCTCTGCACATGTAGTGATGGCAGAAACGGAGCGAATTGGTAGCAGCTCGGGTGGGATTTGAGCATTAAATACACAGTCCCCCCCATATAAACTAATTAAGTCTGCAAGCAGACAGCTCTTAAAGAGACAGTACGTGGAGGCTCAAATAGCCCTCACTTGAAACCACATTTAAACAGCTCAGACACCGAACACCGCCGAGACTTGGAGCATTCAGGCAAGCTCCTGGAAGACTTTTGGGAACCCTCATTTGCAGGGGGATTACACAATCACAGTCACTTGTTAACATTTATTAATAATTTTATGTATTAAAAAAAAAACAAAAAAACTGTTTGGACAAACATGCAAGCTGATGTGCCTGTGCTGCTGGCTGTGGGTGGCCCGGGGGATAAAATCTGACTTTGTGACTCATAGCAGGCTGTTTACACTGCAGCACAAGTAAAGTACAACTCCCAGGTACAACTACATACAAGTGCCATCATCATCATCACTCATTCCCCATTATGCCTCCTTATTATCATTCGTTTTATAGTATATCACGTATAAGCAGTAACCAACCCCAGTGTGGGACTGTGCCGCATGCAAGTATGCACCACATGTGTCTGCATCTCCAGTTCAAATTCTGAAGCACACTTAACAGTTGCTGAATGTGGTCACTTAACCTAGCCTAGAAGCATGATCTAGGGACTGGCAGTTGAAATTCAGCGCCAAAAAGCACAAGGTCATGCACCTAGGTAAAGGAAACCCAAGGAAAACATACACACTCGATGGTGAACAATTAACAGAAACAAAACTCGGAACAGGACCTTGGAGTACTCATTTCCAATGCTTTAAAGGTGGGTAGACAATGTGAAAAGGCGGCACAGAAAGCTAGTAGCATCCTCGGATGTATTGGCAGGGGCATTACAAGTATGAAGCGAGGGGTCATACTCCTTCTATACAGGTCCTTGGTGAGGCCACATCTCGAGTACTGCATATAGTTCTGGAGGCTACAGCTAAAAAATTATAGACCACTTGGAGGCTGTACAGAGGAGAGCTACTAAAATGGTACAGGAACTACACCAGGGGCATTATGAATCTAGACTACAGCAACTGCAAATGTACTCCCTCGAGCAAAGGAGAAACTGGGGATATGATTGAAACATTCAAATACATAAAGGGCATAAATAAGGTACAAGCAGAAAAACTCTTTCACAAAAATGAGACCACACGAACGATGGGGCACAGCTTGAGATGAACGGGGGTAAATTTAAAACCAACATTTGTAAGTTCTACTTCACAGAGAGGATGGTGGATCCTTGGAATAGCTTACCACTAGAGGATGTGGAGGCCAAAACAGTCACTGCTTTTAAGCAAGTGTGGGACAAGTACTGCGGTAATTTCGAAAGAACAGATTGGGGGGTAGGCAATCTGGGCAGACTAGATGGATTATACAGTCCCCTTCTTCTGACACATTCTTATGTTCTTATGTATCTTTTTAGCCTTGCATATTATGATTTTTAAATGTTGCAGGATTGGATTAATTGTAATATTCTCTTAATTATATTGATTTTATTATGTTATGTACAGGCGTCTTGGTTTTGGACAGCGCCTTTTATAAATAGTCTGATTAATTGATTGCTGTTAACAGTAACTGTACTGTAGGAGTCAGTCAGATAATCTTGAAAGGAAGTGGTGGTGGACTGCTATCCTGTTGGTATGCTGTGTACAGTCACAAGTCACAACAGTAAATTTGTCTCTGGCCTGTTGGTGTGGGTGAGAGTCATCAGAAGGACATCACTTTAGTTAGAGGGATCTTAGTTTTTTTTACAGATTAGAATACTAATGATATACTGTAGGTATTTGCATCTCGCTCTCTCTCTCTCTCTCTCCCCCCTCCTTGTTCTCTCTCTCTCTCTCTCTCTCTCTGTGTCTCCACTCCTCCCTCCCAGCACACTCATGTCATGGACCTGAGCAGGATATGCCTCCATGAAGGGGCTAGTAGTGAGTGATTGCTTTTTTATTTAGCAGTTTTACATTAATTTTTATACAAATCCATTAAATTATTTCCTTTGGGCCTCTGTGTCAAATGTGACTGACTTTGGCCACTTTTATGCATTTTTTTCAAATATTTGTCAATAAATCAGAACTAATCAGAACTTCACTGTGTTCCGGTTCTTATTTAATAAGGGTCAGAACTTCACCAAGTTCTACCAGCCCTACTTAAAAGCCATTACAATTTCCATACAGAAATTTGAATTACAAAGTTTAATTAGAGAAATATTTTTTAAAACGTGCAGCATACAATAAATACATAAAGTGCATTTTCACATGGTAAGTACATTATTTTCCTTTGAGAATAGACAAATTAATTTCATTCCAGTATAATATGAGCACAAAATGACTTACCGTTATTTATCCTTACTACTTTAACCAGCCTGTTCTGCTTTTTTTTTATTCTGTATCTTCACATAAGAAATAAATATTG
The DNA here is from genome assembly GCA_016271365.2 of Neoceratodus forsteri. Classification (NCBI taxonomy): domain Eukaryota; kingdom Metazoa; phylum Chordata; order Ceratodontiformes; family Ceratodontidae; genus Neoceratodus; species Neoceratodus forsteri. Next base: position 559,225,724 of record CM028129.1, on the reverse strand, counting down.
CTCATAGAGAACTAGGGAAGGGAGAACAGTCCCTAGCAGAGACAGAATAGGTGAGGGAGAAAAAGTACAGAACTAGGGTGACTAGGGAAAGGACATGGAGGAGAGGGTAGAGAAAGCGGAGCAAACCTTCATCCTTCTGGGATGCACAGCCCACAAGGGCCAGACTCAGCAGGATGCACGCCTGGAGTGAGTACTGGTTCCCAGGCCTGCAAGGAGAGAGATAGGGTAGGAAGGGGGAGGCAAACCTTTGACCCTCAGGAGTGCAGACCCCATAAGGGCCAGACACTGCTGGATGCATACCCAGTCAGTGTCATGGTTTTCAGGTTTGCCTGGAGAAAGGTTAGGAGTGGAGAGGGGCAAGAAGTAGTAAGGCACAGATTAGAGAGAGAAATGAGGCGGGGAGAGGATGTGTGGGAAGTGGGTCAGGCACAAGTGCTGGATGGGGAAATGAAATTACGAAGAAGAGAGGATAATGAAAGAGGGAAGGGGCAGAGTCGATAGCTAAGGGAAGGGAGTTCTAGAGTTTATGGAAGTAATAGTAGAAAGCAGCCTGGCCTGAAGTGGAAGATCTGACTGAGAGGGCAAGGGTCCGATAGCCAGTGTTGCAGAGAAAATAGGTAGGAGGAGGAGGGGTGGAGAGGAGGGTGGTGAGGTGGAGGGGGAGAGAGCCGAGCCAGTACTTCCAAACTAGAGAGGAACAGTGGGTGAGGCGTCTGGCCCCGAGGGGGGGGGAGGTATAAAGGTCACAATGGTGTGTACAGGGCAGACAGTCAAGAGCAAACCGACAGAAGGAGTGGAAGAGGTCCAGTTTGGTAAGGGTGCACTTAAGGGCTACGCTGTAGACTGTGTCTCCATAGTCAAAAATTGGCAGAATCGTTTTCTGGACAATTTTACAGCGGGCTAGTAAGGGGATGCAGCCAGTGTCCGTACAGAGCACCCAGTGTGGGGTGCACTTTTTTTGCAGATGGCTTCCACATATCCAGAAGAGTTGAGGTGCCCAGTCGAGCTAGAGTCTGAGGTATTTGAAAGAGGTGTCATCCTCTATTATAGGCTGTTCGAGGGTGTGGAAGGATGGCGTGGTAGTAAGCCTATAGAGCTTTTGCCTGGAGCCAAAGGTCATGGAGACAATCTTTTTGGTGCTGAGGGATAGTTGATTTGAACAAAACCAGAGCTGGAATTTATTGAAGTCTAGCTGGAGGCTCGTCACTACATCAGAGGTGGAGGTGCCGGAGGCATACAGAACAGTATCATCTGCGTACCTGTGAATGGATGAGGTGGAGCAGGCAGCAGGAAGGTCATTTAAGGCCCTTTTCAATGCATCACTAGAGACGGGGGGAGGTACCAGAGGACTGGAGGAGGGCAGATGTGGTCCCTCTACAAGAGTGGAAGCAGAGAGGAGGCAGACAGTTACAGGCCTGTAAGCCTGACAACAGTAGTGAGGAAACCAATGGAGTCCTTTCTTAAGGAGAGAATTATGAAGTTTCTGGAGGATAGCGGGGCACAGGATCCAAGGCAGCATGGATTCTCAGCAGGAAGGTCCTGTCAGACAAATCTTATGGATTCCTTTGCCTGGGTAACCAGGGTGAGATATCAGGGAGGGGTGGTGGATGTAGCCTACCTGGATTTCAGCAAGGCTTTTGACACCATCCCACACAGGAGATTGCCAAATAAATTGGGGAGCCTGGGAGTGGGTCCTATGATGGTAAAGTGGGTTGGGAACTGGCTAAGGGACAGGACTCTGAGGGTAGTGGTAAATGGCATGAAATCTGGGGAGAGGGAGGTGACCAGTGGGGTGCCACAGGGGTCGGTGCTGGGGCCAGAACTATTCAGTGTCTTCCTTAGCAACATTATAGAGTGTCTGGAGGGAAAGGTCTGCCTCTTCACAGATGACATCAAGATCTGCAACAGAGTGGACACACCGAAGGGGGTGGAAATAATGAGAAAGGACCTAAGCCTATTAGAGGAGTGGTCAGGTGTCTGGCAGTTGAGTTTCAATGCTGAATAGTGCAAGATCATACACCTGGGTCACAGGAATTCAAAGGAGGAGTACAGGATGGATGGGGAAATTGTGGCCACCATAAATCAGGAGAGAGACCTGGGGGTTATCATATCTGATGATCTGAAGGTGACCAAACCATGTGAAAAGGTGATGGAGAGAGCAAACGGAATGCTGGGGTGCATAGGGAGGGGCATAACAAGCAGGAGGAAAGAGGTGGTTATGCCACTGCACAGATCACTGGTGAGGCCTCCGCTAGAGTACTGTGTCCAGTTCTGGAGACCACATCTCTGGAAGGACATTGACAAAATGGAAGCAGTCCAGAGAAGGTTAATGAAGATGGTACATGGACTGCACCAGAAGCCCTACGAGGAAAGACTTAAGGACCTTAATATGTATTCACTGGAGGAAAGAAGGGAGAGGGGAGATATGATAGAGACTTTCAAGTACCTTAGGGGAATAAACTATACAGGTGGAAAGCATATTTCAGAGAAAACGCTGCACAAGAACAAGGGGCATGATATGAGGATGAAGAGTGGAAGGCTCAGGGGTAATGTTAGGAAGTACTTTCTCACTGAAAGGGTGGAGCAGTGGAACAGCTTTCCAGCAGAAGTGGTGGGTGTGAAAACAATATGGGGTTTCAAGAGTGCATGGGATAGACATAAGGGTACCTTGGAGATGTGCAGAGCAGGAGAGCCACAGATCAAATAGGATCTGGGGCTGCAGCAGTGAGTAGGGGAAATGGGCAGACTAGGTGGGCCATGTGGTCCTTATCTTTCAACAGATTGTATGTTTCTATGAGAAAAGTAACGGGCTGAGGACTGACCCTAGAGGGACTCCAGTGTTGATTGGGGGGGGAGTTGCCTATTCGGGCTGACTGAGCCCTTCCCACAAGATAGAAATGGAACCAGTCAGTGGCGGAGGTGGAGAGCCCAGCTGCTGCAAGCTTGTCTAGGAGCAGTGTGAAGGGCTTTCACCAAGGTGTTGCAGCCCTGATCCATGCCAGGGAGTATGGAATCCATAAGCTGGAGAAGGGAGGTTGAGGTGCAGTGGGCCTTGTGAAAACCAGACTGGAAAGGGGTGAAAAAGGAGGAGGATTCGAGGAAAGGAGAAAGTTGTGCCAGTATGAGGTGCTCTTGGAGTTTGACAAGGATGGGGAGCAAGGGTAGAGGGCGGTAATTACTTGGGTTGGAGGATTCGCTACCTTTGGGAAGGGGAATGACAGTGGCAAGTTTCCAGGCATTGGGGACTGAGGTAAGGGAGAAAGAGAGGTTTAGAAGGGAGGTGAGTGGAAGGATAATGGCGGGGGCTGAGAGATGCAGGAAGTTTGGGTGAAGCCCATCTGGACTTATTCCACCTTAAATTGGCCATTTTAACATATTGTTTCACCAAATTTTCAGCATAGTCTTCTTATGACCCTGCCTCACCAACCTGGTAGGTGAAATGTTTCAAATCCTGCCTCAGATGTGATTTTGCAGCACAATTGTGAAATTACCTTTTGGGCCAGATATGAAAAATTTCACTGATCTTGTTCAGTAACCAGAAGGGGAAAGGATCAGATCAGTTCCAGTACAGTAGCTTCTTCTTGCTGCTTTTACATTGTTTCTTGTGGATTTTACTTGGTAGAAAGTTAATTATTTTCTTCCTAACTACTTCTAAGGGGCTAGCAGGATATTGTTTTGGGGCTGTTGAAATTTTGAAACCTATTTTGGTGGCTGTAAGTGGGCTCATTTGTTTGATGTTTCACTGTGTAGCAGGCTGCACTTGTGGAGGCCTGTTTCTTCTGATTTAAAACCTATTGGTGTGATTTTGTTTAGGGGCTGTTTCTTTGAATTGAAACCTATATCTTCTAATTTAAAGCCTATTTTGATGTTTGTTGGTGAGGATGTTTGAATTGGAGACCTGTTTCTTTTGGTAGCAAACCTATTTTTTGTGCTTTGAGTGGAATTCTGATTGCTGTTTGCCGGCTTCACTAGCTGCAAAGTTTAGTGCATAGTGGGGGAAGGGTGCTAATGGTCTGACCAGGGGCCTCAGCTACCTGATTGTTTCTGAAAGGTACGGGCCGGTCCCACTCTCCCTGCCCCTCACCCCACCCGTCCCAGGTCCATGTTTCCTTTATACCAGGGGTTCTGACATCGCTTCCCCAAACGGGCAAAGTACATGCACCTGTCATAGCAGAAGCAGACATCCAGGAAAGGAACAGCAGCGAGTGAAGAGGTGACTGCTATCTCAGTGGAAGGGAAATAACTGCAAATCAAGGAGCTTTCATTGTTACTTCTTTGTGTAACCCCTAGATGGTGCTATCCCAGGGGCTACTACCCCTGCCTGATTTGCCACTAACAGGTTGAGGGGCCTGGATCCAATGGCGGGTGCCTCCACCCAGAGGTCAGGGTTTGCAATAGTTAAACTAACTTGGTCACAGCCCTCTGGGACACTGCAACCCCCCTTTCTTCCCACTAGTGGCCCACACAATATATCAGAATTACCTTCACAGTATACACTTACCCCCAGGTCTGGTTCCGGCACTAGGACCTCCTGTGAAATGAGATACAGTGCAACAATCACAGTACAGTACTTTAACATAGACAGATACCTCAGGCAGTATAACTTTGCTGAAACAAGCAGCTCTGATTTATTAGGGGATATAACAAGGACAGGGAAATCAGGTTAATTAGCTTATCACTCTAATAATCTACCTATGGCTCTGTGCACAGGCCTACCCTATCAGTTACTGTCCCTGGGTACCCAAGCCCTAGTGGCTAGTCCAAACCGTGGCAGCTGGTAGGGGCCCTTTCACACAGAGAAAAGGAGAATTAAACAGTCAGCAGTACAGTAATTCCATTTGGATTTAATGTGGCAATTCAACAGGGAGCGACCCTGAATTAGTACTCACAACCTCCAAATAAGATAGGGTCCTTCAATGTCAGCAGGGCTCACTTGAGGTACACAAACCTCTTCACACATTTATATAAAAGAAAGCACTATACCAGGCAGGCTGCATCTGTATCCCGATCGCAATTACTGCACAATACCCAGGAGAACACACAGCAGATTCAGTTCCTGACAGACCGAGTGCAATTTTCAGCAATTCTTCCAGTCTTCTACAGGGTGAGCCTGGTTTCTACTCTTCAGATATCCTTTGATTCTCTTCTGCGGAATAGTTCAGTCCTAACAAGCTGCAGACGAACTCTGGGCCTTACACACGTTTTTTGACTAAAACTGCACACTGAAAAGCACAGGGTCTTCCTTCTTCACTGCCAAAGCTCAACTGAAACTCCAACCGACAAACCGGGCACTTCCTTTGAGTTCCTCCCAGTTCTTGACTGGATTGGCTGTCACTCACAATAGACTGCTGCTGTTGGTGCAAAAGGCACTGAAGTCTAAACTACATCTCCCAGAGTCACTGCCCATACAATCCTCTTGTGGCTGGCTCAGATTATGAGTCCAAGTTCTGATTCGTCCAAGGCACCATTTTAGAGCTAGCTTACCCACACTGATTGGTCCAGTTCAGCAGTTCAAAACTAGAATGGGGAACTAGCAGACACAGTTCTGACTGCAAAGAAAGCAGGTTAGACAAACTGTAATTTCATTATTACTGTAAATGATTTCTGGCAAACAGTTACATCTTTCAGATAGGTTCCTTTGCACTCCTAGTGACTGCAAAATGGAGTGAATTGGCAGCAGCTTGAATGGTACTCAATCAAAGAAACACACAGTCCCCCATACAAACTAATTATGTCTGCAAGCAGACAGCTCTTAAAGAGACAGTACCAGAGGTTCTAAAAACACTCACTGATAAATGGCTAGCATCAAACACCATTCAGGCTTGGAGCATTCAAGCAAGCTCCTGGAAGTCTTTTGGGAACCCCCATTTGCAGGGGGGTTACACTTGCATTGCTATTTGCATTGTGGAAAGGAGGAGGAGTAGGAGTTTGAAGAAGGTTGCGCAATAGTTACTTAGAGTATCTTTTTGGGTGTGGACAGGAAGAATAGGAATGTAAAAAGCAGTTTCTCACTATCTAGATGTGTACGACAAAGGGGGCAAGGGAAATTAAGAAAAGGAGAAGAATGTTTTGCACTGATAGAGGGGGGAGAGGGGAGACTTGGGGGAGTGTTTGGTATCCTGCATCTGGAAGGTTGGGGCGTCGCTGGTGGGCAGCGAGAGCAATGGGTAGGGTGGTAGGCTGCAACAACTGCAGTGCACCAATCTTTCTAAAAATTGCCTGGAGGGTGGGGGGATATTTAGTGTGCAACCACATAGAGAAACTTAGAAAGGAGATCAAGGGTATGCAGGAGGAACTAAGACAGGCAAGGCAGACTGGAGGCGTGTTTAGCCCAGTACTGAAAGGAAGGAGATGGGGAGAAGAGGGAGGGCAATTTGAGCCAACAGTGGTGAGGAGAGGGTCAGAAGAAGGGAAGCGGAGACAAAGGGGCCCAGGCCAGGAAGAAAGATTGCTGAGGAAACCAGGTCAGGAGACAAAAGACAAACAGAAGGAGGAGACGGACTTGTTAGGGGAGGTGAAGAAGTGGCAACAGTCATGGAGTGGAAAGGAGAGAACAGGTTACTATGAAGAGAGAGGGAGCGGGCATTTTGAAGGGTCTTCAGAAAATAGTTTTGCACTGCTAGAGGGGAAGAAGGAGGAGGTAGGTGATGCAGTTGGAGGAGTAATTGATAAATGCCTGGACCAAACCAGAGCCGGGGGGAAGTTCTGCTGGGAGAATTGCAACAGGGGCAAAAGGGGGAACTAATGTGCAGGAGGAAGAAGAGGGGCCGGGAATGAGAGATGGAGATGAATGGAAGCAAGCAGGGAGTAAGAGGGGTGGAATCTTAGTGCTGGAGGACTCAATACTAAGAGGAGTCGGGTGGGGTAGCAAGGGGGAGAGGCATAGTCACATTTGGGCAGAGGCCATACCAGGAATGACAGCAGAAAGGGTGGGACAATCTGTTCTGAAATATGCTAGACAAGGTGATGACAAGCCTCATTTAATTATACATCGTGGGATGAACAACCTGGCTGACAAGACAGTAGATATAGTCCAGAAGAGGTTGAGAAACTAGGACAATTATGTGAGGGGGTAGGAAGATCAGTAACTTTTTCAGAGATACTTCCAGTACCCAAAGCAAGCACAACAAGAAAGCTGAGAATAGAGGAATTTAATGGATGGCTAAGAACCTGTTGTCATGCTAAAAGGTATGGGCTGTTTTGGTGGGGGGTGAGACCTGGGAGGACAGTAGTCTCTATTCCAAGGACAGACTACACTTGAGTGAGGAGGGAAAGAAAGTGTTGAAACCGAGGATGGAGGAGTACATAGAGGAAGCTGGGAATTTAAACTAGGAGTGGGGGGTGGCAAGTGGGCAAGAGACGTACAGAGACCACAGGTTGGGAAACCATATGAGCTTATTCCCCATAACAGTGACAAATGGCAAGTACTATTGGTGATGCTAGTAGAGGAGGGCAGGATGGGGGGAGGGAAAGGGTGGAAGGTGGTTACCCTTAATGCTAGGAGCCTTGGGAGGAAAACTGCAGTTACAAGTGCTCATGGCAGATGGAGAGGTGGACATTGCAGCCATCAAAGAAACATGGGCCACCCAATACAATGATTGAGACATGTCTGTACCAGGGTACAGGTTATTTTGTAGAGACAGGGTGATTGGGAAAGGAGGGGGGTGGCACTATGTGTGACGGAAGGACTGACGTGTGTAAGGGAGGAAGGGGAGGAGGGTAGTACAGAGTCACTTTGGATGCAAATCCAGGATTCCAAGAATAGGATTCTCAGAATGGGAATGGTGTACAGGCCGCCATCTCAGATGGAGGAGTTAGACAGGGAACTAGCGGGACAGATCAGGAGGACCTGCGAGAAGGGTAGTGTGGTGATTGTGGGGAACTTCAGCTTGCCAGGAGTGGACTGGAGTACCCCAGCAACCAGGAATAGAAGGGAGAAGGTACTGCTGGATGCCTTCCAGGACAGCTTCCTGCTGCAAATGGTCAGTGAACCAACCAGGTTATGGAATACCCTTGACCTTGTGCTGGCAAATGGGGACTTTGTGAGAGAACTTACAGTGGAAGAACCGCTGTCCATACCTCTCAACCTTTTGTCCCCCAAATGTGGAACATTGCTTCTCAAAATGTGGAACTAATGAGCAAAATGTGGAACACTTAATCAAATCTTTACCTAAGAAGCTCAGAACACTGTTAAAATGTTTGCATTTATGTTCAGAAAGTCTGTTGTTAATTGAATAATATATTTTTTGCATCATTTACTATAGATTTTTGCTTTAAAATGTTAATACTGAATGTGGGACAGGTCCTCACAATGTGGAACAGGGAGCTTTTGTGAAGTAAAATGAGGAACGTTGCACATAATGTGGTACAGTTGAGAGGTATGCCGCTGTCAGGGAGTGACCACCACTCAGTATGGCTCACATCGGATATGGGCAAGAAAGGAGTGGAATCCGGCACAAGAGTGCTGGACTTCAGGAGGGCCGAATTTGGGAGGATGGGGGAAGTGGTAAAAGGGTACCTGACCAAAATTCAACCTAGTATAAGCACTAACCAGAGGTGAGAGCTCATAAAGCTAGGGATAATGGAGGCAACCAGAAACTGAGCTGGCTGAGCAAGGAGGAAATGGAAAAGGTAAGGAGGAAAAGTGCTGCCTTTAGGAGGTACAAGAAAACAGAGAGGGAGAAGGACAGGGAGGAGTACCTGATGGAATCAAAGGAGGTGACACAGGCAGTAAGGGGAGCCAAGGCATCTGTGGAGCTCAGGCTGGCCCAAGTCATTAAGAAGGAAGGGGGGAGGACTTCTTTAGGTACATCAGGGAGAAAAGGAGCTATAAGAACCACATAGTAAGGATTAGGAAGGAGGGGGGTTGGGTGGAAGCAGAGTGCGATAACGCAGAAGCGCTAAATGATTATTTCTGCTCAGTATTTACTAAGGAGAAGAGGGGGGTGATACCCAAGGGGGAAGGAATGGCAGAAATGGGGGGAGGGGGTAACAGATGGGAAATCATGGAGTGCAGAGTTCGGGAGGGTTTGAAGGCACTGAGGGTGAACAAAGTGCCAGGCCCAGATTGCATCCACCCTAGGATACTGAAAGAACTAGTAGAGGTCCTTGCAGATCCTTTGGCAGACCTATTGCAACCTTTGATATAAATGAAAGCCACCGCTCAACTAATAGGGGCCCCTGTATCAAAGGTTGCTTTAAGTAACATAAACAGCTTTGAAAACTTCCCCCATTCACTTGTATGGGGTGTGCCTCCGCGCTCTCCCTGCTTAGACGTTACAAAGCGTCTGAGCATGGGGGCGGAAGTGGCGGCCCTGGAAGTGGAAGGGATTGGCTGGCTGTGGCTCCAGTTCTATTTACGATCCCTTCCTTCCTGAAAACTACTTGCAGAAAAATTTTTTACAGAACTGAGCTACAGTTGCCCTTTGGTAATGAGTTACGAAGCCCAAATACTTAAAAAGAAATGTTTGAAATTTACTTTAAAAGAAAACAATAGTAAACAGCATTAGAGGAGTAAAAATGAAATTCCTTTGAGGGAATATCAGTTGAACTGAAACTAGTTGGTAGGAACAGCACACGAGTTAACTTTTTGGTTCTAAAATTAGAACTATGCTGCTCGCGCTGCTGGTTCCCACCAATCAAAAGCTACAGTGAGAGTATTTTTGATCCTGGGGATCTAGAGTGAGAATATCAGACCTACAGTGAGAATGTATTACTATCCAGATGTAACCCCTAGGTGGCGCTAGCCCAAGGGCTACTACCCCTGCCTGCTTGGCTAGTAGTAGGTAAGGGGCCTGAGTTCTGAAACTGGTGCCTCCACCCGGAGGTCAGGGTTGGTAGTGGCCAAGCTAACCTGGGCACAGCCCTCCAGGACACTGTAACCCCCCTCTTTCCTTACTAGTGGCTGGAACAATACACAATAATCACTTTCACAATACCCCTGATACACCACACAAGTACCCACATTGTTGGCAATTACCACTAGGGCTTTCCTCTGGCCTGGCCCTGGGGACCCCCTGTAAAACAAGGTTATACACAGCAAATAACAGCAGTACAGTACTCTTGCACAAACTGGAACCACAGTCAAGGTAAATGCAAAAAATAGATCTGATTTATTTAAGGGACTTGAACAAGGGAGGGGCGTAATCAGGATAATTTGCTTAAAGGCTGTATCAGTCAAACAGTTATGCATGCACTTCAGGGTCCATAAACAGTCACACACTCTGGATACCCAGATGGAGAATGGTGGGCTAGCCAGGAACATTGCAGCTGGTTGGGGCCCTGTGATGGAAGAAAACAACTTGCACAACGAGCACTATTTGTGATCCGGAGCCGGAAGGCTCAGTTTGTGAAAAGAAAACAAGACAATCAGATGACACACTTTTAGATTAGGCTGTTGTTGCAGAGAGATACCCTGATGATTACTCACGATACCCAAGACTGGACACAGGCTGGACGAAAATCGAGACAGCAGGTGATTAATCTGGAGTGCCAGGAGAAGTGGGGCCCACACGAATCGCCGAGACATCATTCCTCTTCAAGCATGGAGCAGTGGGCTGATCCTCAGGCAGGTCTCTCGTCGATGGCTTTCTCTGTGCAGCAGGTAGTCTGGCTGGGCCAGTGTGGCAAGGCCCCGGCCAAATGGAGACAAATTTGGATACAGTCTGTTTTGGGCTGGATACAGCTTCCAGCAAGCAGAACACAGTTCATACAGTGGGAAACCAAATCACAACCCACTAACAACTCACAGCACATTTACATGTAAAGGAAATTCTACTGTACCAGGCAAACCGCTCTCCGGTCATGATCACAGTCTCTCTGCACAAACTGGGGATTCAAAAGCAGCTGGAAATCCTGACAGGCCGATCGCATTCAGCAAAATCTTTGGTCTTATTCAGGTATGAGCCTGGTAAAAAATCAGTGGCATACTTCGTTCTCACAAATTTGGATTTAGTTCAAAATAATTCTCTTCTCTCCCTCTCAGGGGTAGCAGGCAGACATGCAGGCCACAACTCAGGCCTTTCCACAGTTCTCCCGCACGAAACTACTCAGACGGCTGCTTGACTCTCTAAAGTTGTTGCTTCTTCAGCTCCCAACTTAGATCTGACTCAACCGCCAGCAAGCCTGGGACTTTCTCCAGAAACCAAAAGGTTCGGTTGGTTGATCTGTCTGTCAGTCACAACAAAGGCTCCCCCTTCAGGTGCAAAAAGGCGCCAAAAGCTCAAAACTACAATTCCTACAGATTTTGACTCCAGACAGCTCCTGTAGTCCGGCTCCATTTTAGGTCCCACCAGTACTGATTGGTCCAATTCGGCAGTCTAGGACCAAGATAAGGGAGATAAACAAAACAGTCCTTGCTGCAAAGAAGGCAGGTTAGACAAACTACATTATCATTGTCACGCTTAATGATTTTCAGCAAATAGTTACATCTTCCAACAGAGCTTCCTCTCAGATTACTTATGACTGCAATCCAGGCAACTCTTAAAGAGACAGTATGCAGAGGCTATACAGGCACTCTCTGGCAATCACATTTAAACTGCTAAAACGCAGGACATCAGCCTGGCAGAGAGCATTTAGGCAAACTCGAGGAAGACTTTTTCAGGAACCCCCATTTGTAGGGGGGGTTACACCAAGGTCACAAAATATCACTGGTATTTGCCACAAAATATCCTCACGAGCATTGGATAACAAAAATATATACACACACACACACTGCAAAGCAACTTTGCGTCTGTTGAAACCTGGTTCTCCAAAAATAGTCTGGTGCTCGGTTACAAAAAAATGAAGATCATGTCATTCAGCAGTTCACACTCAAGGAAAAGAGTCACCGTCCTAGATATTTTCAGTGCACAGGGTAGTAGGCTGGAACAGGTTGAGACGTTCAAATATCCTGGGCTCTACCTAGACAACACCCTATCTTTTGTCCCCATGTGGATAACCTCATGAAAACAGTCAACAAAAGGGTGGGAGCCCTGTACAGAAACCAGAATAACCACTTCCTGAAAGCTAGATGCCTAATCTTATCAAGCTCTGTCCCATCACTGATTGATTGCTAAAAATTGAACTTTTTCCTCTGGCTGTGCACTAGAATGGACATCGTGGGACAGCTACTATGGGACGTGAGGGCTGCCAAGGAACCGCTAAAGTCCACTCCCACCTCCAGTGGTCGCCTGAAGTTTCCTTTGTTAATTGAGGGCTCCTGACAAAGCCATGCCTCCCCTAAGCCTTTCAGCCAATCAAGGGACTCCATATTCAGCAGTGGTAGAGCTACAAAGCTTGCCAATTTTAAACTAAAACCAGACTTTTTCCTCCTGCTCTGCACTAGAAGGGATGCTGTGGGTCATTGAAGTCTGCTCAGAAGGAGTCAGCACAAGGAGGCGCTGGTGGCCAGTCATGCTGCTCAAATCTGCCTCTGCAACCCATTCAGGACTCTGTGTGTGTGTGTGTGTGTGTGTGTGTGTGTGTGTGTGTGTGTGTGTGTGTGTGTGTGTGTGTGTGTGCGTGTGTGTGTGTATACAATCAGGGCATGGAAACATAGAATTTGTCAGCTGATAAGGATTGCTATGCCCATCCAGTCTGCCCGTAAGCCCTATACTTGTTTGCAACCTCTGACCCTGTCCAGTCAGTGGCCTATCACCTCTCCTTCCCACCTCTAAGATTCCTTTATGCCTGGCCAAGGCATGCTTAAATCCTTCCACTGTGCTTGTTCCATCCACTGCCTGCGGCAGTCTAGTCCATGTGTCCACCACCCTCTCTAAGAAGAAGAACTTTCTCACATTTCCCTTTAACCTGCCACCCTCCAATTTCATATCATGCCCCCTCATTCTTGTACTCCTTCTGTATTGGAAGATGCCTCTCCCCTGCACCTTGTTTATGCCCTTAAGATACTTGAATGTTTCTATCATGTCCCCACGATTTCTCCTCTCTTCCAGTGAGTACATCTTGAGGTCCTTTAATCTCTCCTGATATGTTTTGTGGTGCAAGTCTTGTACCATTTTAGTCATCCTTCTCTGGACTGCCTCGACCCTGTCAATGTCCTTTCAAAGGTATGGCCTCCAGAACTGTACACAGTACTCTAGGCGAGGCCTAAGTAGTGTTTTATTCAATGGCATCACTTTCTCCCGCCTTCTGCTAATGATAACTCTGCCTGTGCATCCCAGCATGATACTGGCTATCCCTGCAGCCTTTGTACTCTGCTTAGACACCGTTAGGTCTTCTGAAATAATTACTCCCCAGGTCTTTTTCCTCCTTGGTGACTGTTAGCAACTCATCCCCCATCCTGTAGCTGTCCCCAGGGTTCTTTTGTTTCAGGTGCATTATTTTGCAGTTCTTTGAATTAAACTTCAGTTGCCACACCTCAGACTATCCTCCAGTGCTCCTGGAGTATCCACCCTGTTGCAGATCTTGGTGTCATAAGCAAACAGGCAGTCCTTACCCTCCAGCCCTTCCACAATGTCACTAATGATTGAACAGGACTGGCCCCAGGACTGATCCCTGAGGTACCCCGCTGGTCACCCCCCCCCCTCAGATTGGATCCCATTTACCACCACCTTCTGCCTTCTGTCCATTAGCCAGTTCCTAACCCAGCTTACCACCTTGTGCCCCATGCCCAGGCTACCCATCTTGTTAAACAGCCTTTTATGTGGGATGGTGTCGAAGGCCTTGCTAAAATTGAGGTAGGCACCCAGTCAGACAAATTTATCAGATTCATCTGACACGACCTTCCTGCTGCGAATCCATGTTGCCTCGGGTCCTGGGCACTGTTGGATTCCAGATGTGCCACTATTCTTTCTTTAAGCAGTGCCTCCGTGATCTTTCCCACTACTGAGGAGAGGCTGACCAGTCTATAGTTCCCTGCCTCCTCCCTGCTGCCACTTTTGTGAAGAGGGACTACATGTGTCTCTTCCAATCCTCTGGAACCACTCCAGTGTTGAGTGACTCTGTGTACATGGCAACAAGAGGTGTTCCTAGCTCCCTTGTCCAGTTAGTTTGACCTCAGTGGTAGGGAAAATGATGGAATCACTTCTGAAGGAAAGAATTGTTGAGTACCTAGAAGCCAGTGGGGCACAGGACCCAAGGCAGCATGGACTCACGATGGGAAGGTCATGTCAGATGAATCTAATAGATTTCTTTGACTGGGAGACCAAAGCAGTAGACCAGGGAGGGGCTGTGGACTTGGCCTACCTAGATTTTAGCAAGGCATTTGATACAGTCCCACACAAGATTAATGCACAAGTTAGCCAGTCTTGGAGTGGGTCCCAAGGTGGTAGCCTGGATAAAAATTGGCTAGATAACAGGGCGCAAAGGTAGTAGCAAGTCCGCAGTGAAAGAGAGGTTACTAGTGGGGTACCATGAGGTTCAGTACTAGGACGGTCCTTTTAATGTCTTTATAAGTGACATTGCAAAGAACTGGAAGGAAAAGTATGTCTCTTTGCAGATGACAGAAAGATCTGCAACAGGGTTGATGCACAAGATGGAGTGGAAAGGATGAGAAGGTACTTGGCAAGGTTGGAGGAATGGTCAAATGTATGGCAGCTCAGATTCAATTCAAAGAAGTGCAAGGTAATGCACCTGGGAAACAAAAACCCAGGGGAAGAGTACACAATGAGGGGTGGAATACTGACGACAGTAAAAATGGAGAGGGACCTGGGGGTAATTATATCAGATGACCTAAAGGTGGGCAAACAATGTGAGAAGGCAGTAAGAAAGGCTGGGTGGGATACTGGGATGCATAGGGAGAGGCATCAATAGTAGAAAACAGGAAGTTGTTATCCCTCTGTACAGACAGTTCTGGAGACCCCATCTCCTCAAAGACATAGGCAGATTGGAGGCTGTCCAGAGGAGGGCAACCAAAATGGTGCAGGATCTGCACCAGAAGACATACGAAGAAAGACTAAAGGAGCTTAATATGTATACCCTTGAGGAAAGAATGGAGAGAGGGGACATGACAGAAACTTTCAAATACCTCAAGGGAATCAACAAAGTCCAAGAGAGTAGCATCTTTCAGAAACAGAGATGTGCAAGAACAAGGGGGCACAATTTGAAGATAGAGGGGGACGGCTCAGAGGTAATGTGAGGAAGTATTTTTTCACGGAGAGGGTTGTGGATGCATGGAACAAGCCTCCCTGAGGAGGTCGTGGAGTCAAGAACTGTTGGGGAATTCAAGAATGCATGGGACAGACATAAGGCAGTCCTAGTGAGGGGTAGGAGGAAGTAAGCTGTTGGTTAACTAGGATCTGCAGCTTATCTGTTAGGTAGGAAAATGGGCAGACTAGGTGGGCCAAGCGGTCCTTATCTGCCATCAAATTCTATGTTTCTATGTACAGTAGGGGGTAAAAGCATGTGAGAAGGCCTTTTTCCAATATATATAAGGGAGAAAAGGAACACAAAGGATGAGACTGATTATTAGGAGGGTGGTTTGGCAGAAAGTAGTTATGAGAAAGTGGAACTGTTTAAATAAGTACTTCTGTTCAGTCTTCACTAGAGAGAGGGACGTACCAGTGCCACAGGGGAATGGGGGGTGAGGACCAGGAGGTGGAAAATCATAGATGGCATCATTCAAGCTTTCGAAGAATTTGAGGGCCTAAGGGCCCTGAAGGTGAATAAATCCCCAGGGCCAGATGGCGTGCACCCAAGGGTCTGAAGAGAGCTGGCAGAGGTTCTGGCGGATCCCCTGGCAGACCTGTTTAACACTGCCATGGAGTATGGGATTGTGACCCATTATTGGAGAACTGCACGTGTGGTGTTTCTCCATCAAAGTAGGCCAAAGTATGCACCAGGGAACTACAAGCCGGTCAGCCTGACGTCAATAGTAGAACTGATGGAGACCATCCTTAAAGAGGTATTGGTGAGCTTTTTGGATGATAATGGGCTCCAGGACATGAGGCAGTATGTGTTTGTATTTGGGAGGTTCTGCCAGACTAACCTAATTGACTTTTTCACCTGGGTCACCAGGATAGTGGACAGAGGCCAAGCGGTTTATGTATTGTATCTGGGCTTCAGCAAGGCCTTAGACTCGATACCTTACAGGAGACTGGTCAGGAAGCTAGAAGACCTTGTGTTGAGGGCGAAGCTTATTAAGTGGGTCAGAAATTGGCTGTAGGGCAGAAGCCAAAAGATGGTAGTCGGGATGGGGGGTGGAAGAGGGGAATTCTCAGAAGCTAGGTCTGTAACCAGTGGGGTTCTACAGGGCTCTGTGCTCGGTCCAGTGGTGTTTAACATTTTTTTTTTTTTTATTCTTTTGGTAACTGAGTAAGGCCCACTAGGCACAAGTGCCTGTTTTCAGGGGCAATCCAGGAGCACTGGGGAGATTGTGACTTACTCAGAGTAACATGATGTGCAAGTGGAGGTTGTGGCAATCAAACAGGTCTGCTGGATGTACTGGGCTCATTCACAGCTCGTTACTCTAACCTCTAGGCTATATTGCTCAGCCCCTTATGTTCTTAAGTGACATCGCAGATGGGATCAAGGGTAAGATCCACCTGTTCATGGATGACACAAAGCTCTGTGGGATGGTGGACACGGAGGAGAGGAGACAGGAACTCTGGGAACACCTGGCTATACTAGAGAAATTGGCTGGCATTTGGCAACTAGGGTTCAGTGGTAAAAAGTGTAGTTATGCACCTGGGGGAGAAAACCCAGGGACCAAATTCTGGTTGGGTGATGTGCAGGTACGAAGAAAAGCACCTGGCTGTAATTATCATGAGTGACCTGAAACACTCAGCACACTGTAGGAAAGCTATGGCCTGAACAAATCAAATGCTGGGCTGCATAGCCAGGGGAATTATCAGCAGGAAGGCAGAGGTCATTCTGCCAGTGTACAGGTCTCTAGTGAGACCACACCTTAAGTAGCGTGCAACATTGGTGCCCTTAGTTTAAGGATATCAACTTGCTGGAAGTGGTCTAGAGAAGGGCAGTCCCAATGATCTAAGGCCAGCAAGGCAACACCTAAGAGGAGATGCTCAGTGGAGCTCATCCTGTACTCACTTAAGGAGAGAAGGGAGAGGGGGGACATGTCTGAGTACTTCAAGTACCTTAAAAGTATAAACATGGTGTGCACCAAGGGCATCTTCAACCTTTGTGGAAACAAGACCACTAGGGGTAACAGCCTAAACCTGGTGAGGGGAAGGTTCAGGAGGGAGATGTGGGATTTTTTTCTCTGAGAGGGTGGTCGCTAAGTGAAATGAGTTGCTAGAGGAGGTCATATCCCTAAAAATTGTGGACAGCTTCAAGAGAGATTTGGGACAGGGAGAGGAGGAAAGAGAGGGGGCGGGGGTATTAGAGAAGGTCCATATGGGGGAGGGGCAGTTCTTTCTGTAAAGACAGTGGGAACAGCACACTCGAGCAGACTAGATAGACCATAAAGCCTTTACCTGCTGGCACATTCATATGTAAGCCAGTGCAACAAGGCCTTAAGTAATACAAATAGGATGCCAGGACGTATCAGGAGGGGTATTACAGCAGAAGAAAATGGGTAATATTACCTCTACCTCTTTACAGATCGTTGGTGGGGTTACACCTGGAGTACTGTGCCCAGTTCTGGAGTCCTCACCTCAGCAAAGATAGGGACAAGCTGGAGACAATGGAGTGAAGAGTGACAAAGATTCTTTAGGGCCAGTAGGGCAGGTCTTATGAGTGTCTCAAGACACTGAACATGTACTCTCTGGAGACCAGACAGGAGAGAGGAGATATGATAGTGGCCATCACGTTCCTGAAAGGAATAAACAAGGTGAACTGCACAGAATTATTCAACATGAGTAACAGTTTGAAGTCATGAGGGCATAAGTGGAAATGACGGGAGAGAAGTTCAAGAGGGATATGAGAAAGTATTATTATTTTACGGAAAGGATGTTGGTACTGTGGAACAGTCTACCAGCCACGGTGGTGGGCACCAAAACCATTTCAAGTACAGTTGGGATAGAGTGAAGGATGTAGTGGTAACTCAGGGTGACAGTAACACGGAGGGAATGGGGGAAGATGGGGGGGGGGGATAGAACCCTATATGAACAATAGGACCTGGGGTTAGGTAGGGAGCCATGGGCAGACTGGATGATCCATCGGTCTTTTTTTTCTGCCATCATTGTCTGTGTTTCTGTGATTATGACCTGATCATTTACTTTGCGGATAATGAATCGGTTATGGAGACAGAGTATTATGCAATAAAGCCTGCAGATTGGACCTGGGTGTGGATAAACGCACGCATAGTTGTGACCTCTTCTCTCTAACTAATCAGCTACCCCTTGCTAGCAGAATTAAATACCAGACCTGTTTACTAGGAAAAAAGGCTCTTCTGGGATTTACCCACGAGCGTATAAAACTACTTGAATGTGGTCGATGACGTGAACCACACCTGAAACATTTCTGACCACAAGCTCCTGAAATTTTCTTCCGGACTAGCCTTAGGCAACTCTCCTTCATGACTAGAGCAACAAACTGCTTGAATGACTTTTTGAGCTCACTCTATTATGACCAAGTTGAGACAATTTATAAGTACACTATGGGTACATCTAATAGAACAGGCTCTCTCTTCTGGGTACATCTACCAGAACAGGCTCACTCTTCTTGTACCTAATTGGAGGACCATGTACCCATGCTTACCTGAAGATGTGCTCTCCGTCAACCTCTGTTTCTCAGTGTACTGCACGCTCTAGTGACCTCTGTTATTGGCTCAGTGTAAGCTGCACTGCAGTATGATATCCACTGTACTTGTCTCATCTGTCATGTTATCCACTGTATTGCTTGTACGGTCACTATTTTACACGTTCCTGATGCGAACCCCTTGTGAAAGGACATAATGCTCAAAAATTTCTCCTAGCAATAATAAAATATATGTAAAGCTACCCTCCCAGCTGTCTAGGGGTATATAGGTGGAACGATCACCTGGGAGGTACCTCGCACAAGAACCTACCATACCACTTCACCTCCTGAGCCTAAGGTGACCTCTGGGGCTCCACTGACACATGGCAGGACTGACAAAGCTGCGGAGTAAAGGGGGTTAGCAGAACTTGGAGGCATAAACACAACAAATGTCCAGACTGGGTAGTAAGACAAAATAGTATCCTTTATTTCTTCACTTGCGCTCAAATAAAGATGTTACTTTTTCCAGCTAGCACAGTCCATTACTTATCATGGGGTGACCATATCTTGCTCTCTTCTGGGTTGAATTCAACCCAGGTGAAGTACTTTATTTGACACAGATTGGCCTTGATGGAGGCACTAGAAATCACAGAATCCCTCATCCTAGGCAGCAATGGGTGGGGACTCCACAGGCATCTTCTAGTCCGTTCTTTACATTTACTAGCCATTTGGCAACTTCACTGTCTCATTGGCAGACACACTCCAGCACCAGACGATCCTGTAAGGAATTCCAGGAACGCACTCTGTCCTCCCACAGAGTCTATTCTTCATCAGTTTATTAAACTTTCTCCTTCAATTGAGCAAAGGTGCTTTGCCCACCTGGGCATCACTTTTGGTGCCAACAGGCACTACACAGACTTTGCTAAAGCGGCACACCTGCCCCCAGGATACACTCCGAGTCAAAATTTCTGCTTCTAACAGGAATTTGCAATTTGCCAGTCAGTGTTCTTCTTCTGGGGAGCGAGGGCACTGCTGAGTGCCAAACCAATCCCTTCACATGATTGAACATCACCTCAGATCCTTTGCCCACTGAACTTCCTGGAACCACATTCCTCACAGACAGACCTCTATATTCTGTTCAAACAGGTTTTTCTCCTACTGGAGAGGGGCACCACCTCCTTTCAAGGGCTGTGTTCGATGGCTGCCACCACGAACGTGTGCTTTTTCTTGACACCAGACTCTATAGAGAAGTTTTCAGGACAGTGGGAGATGGCACAGTGTGCCAGTAGTACCTCTCGCACAGCTCTGACTCATTAGTCTTGCTGTTCAGCAAAGAACACTGACTCCTCCCCTTTGGAATGCCCAAGTCAGACCAGCTCGGGGTATATATCTATATATCTATATATATATATATATATATATATATATCTATATCTATATATATATATATAATGTGTGTGTATGTATGTATATGTGTGTGTGTGTGTGTGTGTGTGTGTGTGTGTGTGTGTGTATATATATATATATATATAAAATGTGTGTGTATATATATATATATATATATATATATATATATACACACACATATATGGTTGCCTTTGTTGATAGATTTCAGCGACTTTCAAAAAGCTGTTGTAGTTCAAAAGTCATGAAACGTAGTATTGTCGTTATGCCATCAGAGTGATACTGTAGCTGTTCCTGCCTTTGAATGTGGACACATTCATTGATAGTTAAACACCGCAGGTAATCTTTTAACTAAAAATAAAAATCTGAGCTTAACATTGCTTTGTGTTTCTTGCCAAATGTAAAGAACAAAACAAAAAAGACACTTGTGAAAGGCAGTCAGGAATTTTGGGGGGGGGGGGGCACGGCAGTCATAACGAGCCCCTAGAGCAAGTAGTGGAATTCAGATATCTTGGCATTACACTTGACTCCTGTCTCTCCTATAACTAGCACATTCATCAAGTTACCAGGGTGTTGCATTCTAGGACTGAGACCCTGTATAGACATCGCCACTGTCTGATGCCTGAGGCACTGAGACTGACAGTAACCAGCTCAGTCCTCTCGGTGTTGGACTATGGCCCTGTCGTCTGTGGGGCCTCCACCAATACCACCTTAAAGAGACTAGCAGTCACCCTAAATAAATCCTGCTGGCTGTTGTCTGGTGCTGACAACTGAACCCACACCTGCGACCTCTATGAACACACAAACTGGCTTCATTTCAAAGGTAGTCACCTACCAGTCCTGTCTCCTGGCTCATAAGGTTAGACTAGATCTTACTCTCCCTTCCACTGAAGCGCTGCTGTCAGTGGCACCTACACCTCGTTGCCCCAACCGGACCTCCAGATTGACACTCTTATCCCTTTCTGCCAGTCCAGAGGTCCTTTAGCTTTAGAGCACCTACATGGTACAGTGATCTTCCTCCTGACATCACTAGCGAGACTAAGCTTGGCCCCTTCAAATCCAAACTGTGCACCCACCTCCTGGCCCTAATCAAATGTGATTGCTATTAGGCACTTTGCTTTTCCTATCTCCATTGCCTCCTATCCTTCTGTCCTATCCCCCTCACCAGTACCCTCACTGCCCCCTTCACTGAAGCACTTGCCTTGACTAAGTCTAACTTCTGACAGCTACCTTACCTTTAATGTCCGTTATGTGTCCTCTTTTGCCAACTTCATGTGTAACCCGGAATTTTTATTGTAATTGCGTGTGGATATGTAACCCCACGCTCTGGTTCAAAGGTTGATGTAATTCCTAGTATTGCAATAAATAAAATAAACGAGTACCAGTGTGATCGGAAAGCCATTTCTAAACGTATGAGCTCGCTCCCTCACTCTCTTCCTCTTTCTAGGTACCAGACCTGCCAATAGAAGAAGAAACAAAAGCCTGAAATAGCCCTCCCTGAAATGCTGCCCATAAAAGTTACACTTACACCAAGAATTGTATTATTGGGTAACTTAGTGGAATGTGAAATAATTCCAGACAGAAATAGATTTGTCTTGGCAGCAATTTCTACGGCCAAACTTGGTATCCTTACCAACTGGAAGTTAGCCTCCCCTGCTACATTTAACTATTGGCTGAGAATGATGTCGGAGAATATATTCCTGGAAAAAATAGTATACATTACAAAAGATAAGCTGTTTCTTTTTGGCAAGGTGTGGGGCCCTTACAAGCAATACCTTATGAATCACCCAGTTCAAGATACAGACAATGCACCATAAACTGGGGGTCATAGAAGGATGGCTCACTTTCAGATAGCCTCCCTTCCACATGAAGGCTATCGATGTGTCTAGCTGAGACAGTACATATATAATGATGTTTCCTTATTTCAGCATGTTGTTGGGGAAAGGTGTGAGTACTTTTATGTATCTGTGACTGTTTTGTATTGTGTGTTTATGGTTTGTTTTGTCTCTGTGTTGGTGTTATAACTAATAAGCAGATGCTATTGCTTCTCATTATAAATAGTTTTTGAATTTACTGTAGTTTACCCCAATACTAACTGGACCACTTCAGCCCTGCCCAGCCCCAGCACCCACCTTCCCTGGGATTGACTTACCTCTGTCCTGTGTCCCCCTGTGAATGACCCTCCACAGGAAGGGCTGCCTGGGAGGGCCATCCCTTACCCTTGAGTGCAGCCGAAGTGTTGGTTTGAGGAGAGAGAATCACAGTCAGTGGTGCAGGACCTGGGGCAAAGTAGCGAGCAGCACAATGCACGGTCGAGGTTTTTCTGTTGGTTTTCTTCCCATTCCATGAGTGTTATGAAATGTCATGTCTGATGTCAAGACATCAGAATGCCGATGTTCCCCTCCATATGCAATGACTCTGTGGTCACCCAGGTAGCAGTGTTGCGACAGAGACAAGAACCCTCCTCCCTCCCCAAAGAGGCTCGCATCCATGGGACACTCAGCCATCCTCCGGACAACTTTCCAGCAGCCCAGGTTTGTTCCCGAGCCAGGGTTACTGGCATCGCGAGCAGTAGTGCTACTGCTGTGTACCAGTGGGATGGCTTGTTAGAAGCCATTGTGAGCCGGCCCGCCACGCAGTGGTTGGATTTCCACCAGGATGGCCAGCCAATCCGGTTCGGTAACAACCCGGGACGCCAGAGGGCCGGCTGGGGGAAGAAGGCTCAAGTGATGGAAGACTGATCACCTTCTCCTGGGGGAAGGCTGGGAATGGAGCCCGGTGCCTGCTGACTCCTGGCAGAGGCCAGGAGCACAACAGTGTGCTGGGTTTATTGACTGGGGCAGGCATGGCAGACGTTGGTGTGCACCTTGATATCTGTGGCATGCCACGCCTCAGGGGAGAAAAGGGAGGAAAAAGCTACTGGGCTGACTGGATGAAGGCTTCTGGCCCCTGCTGACACAAAAGCCCCGTTGCCAGCCATACCCACCTCAGCAGCAGCACCCAGAGCCAATTGAAGAGTGGTCTGGCCGCCCCACCAGTTCCTTCCCTCTCGGAGGAGAGGGACCCATTCGGCGAAGGGTTACGCTGGGTTATCCTGAGATGTTGGCTGCAATATGAGGTGGGAGATGGGGAGTAGGGTGTCAAGGTGGAGTGCCTAGGAGACCCGAAGGAGTGGCCAGACCAGGGGGAGCCAAAAAAAAAAAAGCTAGTTTGAGGTGCATTACTGCCCCATGTGGATTTTCTTAGGCACAGTACTCCACCATGTGGATCTTGTTAAATGCCATGCTGAGGTGCACTACTCCCCCATGTGGATTTTCTAAGGCACAGTACTCCACCATGTGGATCTTGGTAAATGCCATTCTGAGGTGCAGTACTCACCCATGTGGATCTGTTAGATAATTTTCTTCCTGCTACATTGTATGTGTGCTGTACATTAAACCAGTGCTTAATAAATTGGGTTAATATGTCCTCTTAATTTTTTAACAGTGGAGGTAAGAATGTATTTTTACTCAGGACACAATCTGGTTCCACATTGGATCATAGCCAATCAGGAGTTATAAAAGTCCTGTTTCCTTACAAGTGACAATAAATGGCAGACCACTGTGTGTCCAGTTTTAATGATCTATTTTAAATTGTAAACCTTTTTTGCAGTAGGCGTGTGTGTGTATGTATATATGTGTGTATGTGTGTGTGTGTATGTATGTGTGTGTGTGTATATATATATATATATATGTCCAGGATCTAAATACATTCTAAACCTGTTCAGCAATCAAAGGGTTACAATTGTTCCCTCTCTCTCTCTCTCTCTCTGTATTGAATATTCAGCTGTTACTTTGGCCTGCAGTTTTGAGAGCAGCAGAGGCCATTGTGATTTTATCAGGCATTGTGCAAGGCATGAATTAAGGTTTGAGAAATGGTTAGCAGAGTGACTCCTCAATTTCTTTTATTAGCTATTCCTTAATCTTTGTTAGCAATTTAATAACAATCCCCCCCTGTCCTATTTTACCTCTCTAATTTTTCACCACTCTCTTCTCTCTTGGTGGTTCTGTCTTGTTTTGTTTCTCAAGTCTGTTTCTCCCCCGCATTCCCTGCATTGTGATGTCTAAACCTTGTGTCATAAGGCTTTTTCATTCTCTAGTGGCTCTCTGCTCTGTTGTTTTCTCAGGTTCTCTCACATTTAATGTCTTTTGCTTTTTCCATGTCTTTCTTGCAATCCATCTCTCCTCTGTCATTCTCACCGTCTGTCTCTCTGACAACTTTGCATTTTATTTATTTCTCTGTTGCCATTACTCCTGCTCTTGTATGTCTGATGCTGCTTGTTTCTCCTGCTCTAGCAAACCTGTTGCCCACTCTGCACAGTGTAGCAGCACCAGCTCCACAAACTGCACTTCCAGGTTCATCAGCTTTGGCAACCCAGCATGCTGGTCGGTCCTCCTAAGTGCCTCTGAGCTGATCTGTGCTCCAACTGTGATTCACCACACCAGCAAGTCAAATTCATTGTGTGCCACAGTATACCTAGGTTTGCATTGCAAATAGCTAATTGATACCACTTAATTTATGACTTATTGTGCAAGCTGCACTTTTACTAGTTAACGGTTCCTTGGTGACCGGCAGAAAGTGGAAATAAAAGCTGATGAACTAAGGTACTGTATCTAAATGAAAAAAAAAAAACATGTAATCTTCATTTTGATAATGTCACAAGTAAAAACAACATGGTTTACATTCTGTTTCATGCGTGCATTGTGTACACAGTGCATTTAGTGCATTTGGAAGTAGCATACTAAAGAGGTAGTTTGCAAGAAAAGCAGTGTGTAGAATCTTAAAATGGATACTAGGAGATAAATATTCAGTTCTAGGGACATGGATATGTTGTTCATCCACACTCATTGGCAGTATCCTTGCCGCTTTAAATCTTGCCGGAAGGTCTTCAAGCTTGCTCCTCCCACCCACCCGGGTGGTATAACTCGGCTCCGCCCCATGGCGCCAGATCTTCCCTTACCGCTTGGAAGCTCAGGTTCCCTCCTTAACGCTCTGCGTTTCACGACTGAATTCCTATTTCTCCGTTTGCGGATTTAAAAATAAAAATTTGCAAAAAGACTTCAGTCTTCGATCCCTCGCGGCTGCGATGGACAAATCGACTCCCGGATTTCGGAGATGCCCATGCGGGCAGAAGATGTCTCGGACGGATCCACACTCCACGTGTGTCTACTGCCTAGGCCTTGAGCACGACCCGCAGGCTTGCGACCTGTGCTCATCTTTCTCGGCCTACGTCCTCGAAGACCGTGCTGCCCGATTGCAACTGGGCCGTCCAGAGCGTTTCCCTCGGTGAAGTCCAAGGAGGCCCGGTTGGCGGTGTCACGGCCCAGACTCGGCGGATCAGCTCGAGCGGATGGTCGTCCTCGAAGAGGAGGCGGCGCAGGCCGTATCTTCCTCGGCCGCGGCATTTATCCCGCTCTCTCTGGGTTCTTCCTACACGGCTTCTTTTAAGGAGCTTTGTCTGTCCCTCTCCACTAAAGGAGAAGGGCCTGCGTCTGCTGGACCTTATTCTCGGTCCAAAAAGAGGGACAAGGGTAAGTCCCTCCGTCGACGCTCTTGGGAGCGGGAAAGGTCCCTCTCCCCGGGCCGTCGTCCGTCGGCTTCGGTCGACCGCTCGGCTTCGGCCACTGGCCTCACGGTGTCCCCGTCAGGTCAGTTGACCGAGACTCCCACTGATGAAGTCGAGATTTTTCTCGACCCATTGACCAGGCTGTCGCTTTAGCAGCCGAGATTCCCTCTCCCGGTTCCCCGGGAGGTTGAGGATCCGTGGGCTCGTCTGTGCCTCGGTTCCGGAGCCTCGGATGGACCTTCCGAGGCGAAGGAGTGCGGTTCGGCCGACACCTCCCGCACCGACCCGGAAATTCCGGGACTCTCGGTTCGGTCTCGGACCTCTCAGCGGTCCAGCCGTTCCCACCGTCATAGGCGGTCTCGGTCTGGCACGCGTCAAAGCGGCGTCGCGCTCGTCCTCCGTCCCTCCTCCTCGGATGAGGAGGCTTCGGCGTAATTCGTCGGCGATGCGAGGACCTTATGTTGTCAACAGCTCCTCCTGGCGGGGAATAAGCCGACTCCGGCGCCTTCCCGGCCATTAAGTGGCTGTCACCGAACGGCCGACACAACCCTCGACTTGTCCGAGAGCCTATACCCAGGCCGGTTGTTCGGCTAAAACCAGCTGTCTCCATCGATTCGTGGAACCTCCGCCTCCACAGCCACCAATTGGGGCTCCGACCAAGGATTCTCGTCCGACTAAGGGGCTTACCCCATCGGCTGTCAGTTACCCTCACTCCCGACCCGACCTCGGCAGGTGAAGGGTGGCTCAGGCCAGAGGCAGCTCGAGGACTCTTCCGAGTCCGAAGATGATTCCTCCTTCTTCTCCAAGCGACTGGACTTGGAGTCTTCAGGAGGTCAGTCAATGGACGATAGCCCGTCGTCCTTCCTAGGACTGCTTCGGCTCATCTCGGAGTCTACCGGGATGGAGCTCGAACCCGTTTCCAAACGGGCCAGGTATCCCCTCACGGAGATTCTGGACCGAGGGGATTCTCCGACGGAGGCCTTTCCGGTGGCCGAGGCCATAGTGGGTCCGGCACTGGAACTTTGGCAGCGCCCTGCTTCCTGCCCTGCGCCTTCGGCCAGGATGGCCAGGAAGTATGCGGTCCCTACCGGTTCCTTGTCCGTTTTTTCGGAACACCCCTCTGCTGAGGGGTTGGTTACCGACAGCGTTTTCCGTAGCGCAGCAGCGCCAGGGATGTGGACAAACCTCCTGACAAGGAGTCAAGAAATTGGACTATGCATCGAGGCGAAAAGTCTACGCTCGTCCTCTCTCGGCCTTCGTCAGGCCAGTTGGCCGTCCTCATGGCACATTTTCTCATGCCCTGTTGGGCTCCTGGATGAGTCATCCCTCATCTTCCGCCGATCTGCAGACTACGGTTAAGCAGGTGCGGGACCAGGGCAGGGCAGTGGCCAAACAGCAGCTCCAGACTGCTTTGGATGTAGGGGACTCATGTGCCAGATCGGTGGCGGCGCGAGTGGCTATCGTCGTGAGCTTAGCTGAGGATATCCACCTTTACTTCGGATACCCAGCACAAGTTGGCGGATGTTCCCTTTTGGGACTGACCTCTTGACCCTGGGGTGGAAGGTCACCTGCAGAGGATCGAGAAGTCCAATGCCACCTTGGACTCGGTCTCTTCCGCTCAGAAGGACAAAGGCCGCAAACCACAGCCTAAGCCCTTTCGTCCTTCTGTGCCCCCGGCGCGCCCGGCCCAGCAACGTCAGGGCCAGCGAGCTCGGCCTTGGCATCCCAAACCCAAACCGCGGCTTCCTCTAACAGGAGGCAGGGAGGAAAGGGCCCAGGAGGTCCTCGGCGGTCCCTCCTCCAAGCCTGCCCAGTAGACGGGCTGAGGGTGGCCCCCATCCCCGTCACACACCCCTAGGTCCCCGATGGGAGACGGCTCAGCACTTCCGTTCCGCCTGGTCCGCTGTTACCACGGACAGGTGGGTCTTGGAGGTGGTGGGAAGAGGCCTGCCTCTGGAATCGAGCAGGCACCACCCTTCAGAGCCATCGCCCTCGGGGCCGGGATCCCAAGCTCACTGGCGGCTCGTCGAGCCGACATCCTCCCTCCTCCAGAAGGAGGTGGTAAGAGAGGTGGTGGACCCTCCTTCAGACCCAGGGTTTGTGTCCAGGTACTTCCTGGTTCCGAAGCAGACGGGGCTGGCGCCCCATTCTCCACCTACGACCTAAACAAGTTCCTAAGGTCTCGAACCTTCAGGATGGTCACTCTGGCTCAGATAATACCATCCTTGGAGCAGCAGTGTAGTTCTGCTCTCTGGACTTGCAGGGCTGCGTTTTTCACGTCCCTATCCGTCCGTCTCACCAGAGATTCCCTTCGCTTCGAGCGGAAGGATCTCTCTTCGAGTTCAAGCCATGCCCTTCGGCTTGTCTCCAGCTCCCAGGGTCTTCACCAAATGCATGGCAGTGGTGACAGCATTCCTGCGGCGCCCGAGGGTCGGGTGTACCCTTACCTGGGACGACTGGCTGATAGCAGCTCCTCCAGGAAGGAGGCGGAGTGGTCCAGAGATCTGGCCCTCCAGGTCTGCTCTCAACTGGGCCTCCTTATCAACGAGGCCAAGTCGGAACTCGAGCCGAAGCAGGTGATTTTATTCATCGGGGCGCAGCTCGACTCTTCGAGCCAGAGCGCGGCTCCCGGCGGACAGGGCGGGGTTCTTTCCTCCCTTGCCCGATCATTTCTGGTTGGGCAATTCACCTGCCGGGACTTCCTGCGCCTCCTGGGTCTCATGGCGGCCTGTGCCAGCGTGGTCCGTTGGGCCGGCTGGAACATCGTCCCTTCAGTGGGGACTGGCCAGCCAGTGGTCACTGGCGCTGCGATCCCTTGGACCAGCTTGTGCCGGTGACACAGGGATGTGGGCGCTCTCCAGTGGTGGACCGTTCCAGATCATTTGCAGGAGGGCATCCCGTTAAGTCCGCCCGAGCCGGCGGTCTCTCTATCGACCGATGCCTCTCTGATGGGTTGGGGTGCCCATCTGGGGAACACCGGGCTCATGGCCTCTGGTCCCGGGAGTCCCGATGCCACATCAACCTGCTGGAGCTCCGGCGGTCCGCCTAGCTCTCACCGCCTTTGCTCCGTTTCTCCGGGGTCAAGTGGTCCGAGTCCAGACGGACAATACCACGACCATGTACTATCTAAACCGCCAGGGCGGGACGCGCTCCATGCTTCTGTGCAAGGAAGCTCTCCGCATTTGGTCACTCGTACGCAGCCTGGAGGCGGATCTCCTAGCCATTCATGTGGCAGGAGCCTCCAACACCCTGGCCGATGCCCTGAGCCGGATAGGGGCTGCATCCCACAGTGGTCTCTCTGCCGGAGTAGTACAGCATCTGTTCTCCCTTTGGGGCACACCTCAGGTGGACCTGTTTGCCTCCATGGAAGCAGCGAGCTGAGTCTGTTCCATGCCCGCCCCTCAGCGGGGCTCGCTGCAGGGGATGCCTTCTCGAGGCAATGGACCCGGGCCTCTTTCGCCTTTCCCCATTTCCCTTGATCCACAAGGTGCTTCTCAAGGCGAGGAGGGACAAGGCGCAGGTGATTCTGATAGCCCCAGACTGGCCTCGCCAGTTCTGGTACCCAGATCTCCTCAGTCTCAGCTCCAGGACTCATGGCAGCTTCCAGCTCGCCGGACCTGCTCTCAGTCAATCAGGGAAGGTGTTCCATCCGGACCTTCAATCCCTGCACCTGACGGCCTGGTTCCTGGCGGCTAGAGTTCCAGGCTTTGGGTCTTTCCGGAGGGTCCTCAATGTAGTTGAGGCGTCCCGTGAGAGTCGACCAGAAAATGCTATGCCTTCAAATGGAAAAGGTTTTCCATTTGGTGTCAGACAAGGGCTTGGACCCTTCCTCCTGTTCCTTGGCAAGCATCTTGGACTATTTATGGTCCCTTTCTAGTCAAGGGCTTAGGTCGGCGACCCTAGGGTGCACCTGGCAGCCATCTCTGCTTGCAGGCGCGGGCAGGGAAGCAGTCGGTGGCGCAGGAGAAGGTGGTCTGGCGCTTTTCAAAGGCCTTGATCACATTTCCTCCAGTCGGGAACCCCACCTCCGTGGGATCTACTGCTGGTACTGGCAAAGCTCATGGGCAAGCCATTCGAACCTATGCACAGGTGTGCTCTCTCTCACCTGTCGTGGAAGACCCTTCTTGGTGGCTATCACGTCAGCCAGAAGGATGGGAGGCTCAGGCGCTTTCCATCGAGTCTCCTTACCTGGTCTTCCACAGGGACAAGGTTGTCCTGCGCCCCACCGAAATTCCTTCCAAGGTGGTGTGGAGTTTCACCTTAACCAGGTGTTGACTCTGCCGGTGTTCTACCCAATCACACCTCGGAGGCCGAATATAGGCTCCATACTCTGGATCCTAGAAGGCGCTCGCTTATTATAAGGAGCGCACGGCTGAAGATTGGGAGAGGTTCGCCAGCTGTTTGTCACCTACGCTGAAGCGCATCTGGCAGACCTGCAGCCAAGCGGACGATAAGCAGGTGGGTAACCTCCTGCATAGATCTCTGCTATAAGTTAGCGGGCATGGAGCCTCCCAGAGGATAAGAGCTCATTCTACCCGCCATACTGCTGCAACGGTGGCTGCTTCCAGGGACGCCCTATCCAGGAAATCTGCAGGGCTGCTACCTGGAAGTCAGCAAACACCTTCATTACCCACTACCACATCGACCTTGAGTCACGCCCGGGATGCTGGTTTTGGGGCCTCGGTTCTCCAGTCTCTCTTTCCAGAAGTAAGTATATAGGGTGTCTCTTGCCTCCCTCCTCCCGGAGAACTGCTAGGAGTCTGCCAATGAGTGTGGATGAACAACATATCCATGTCCTAGAAATGAGGTTACTCCACCTGTAACAGGAGTTCTAGGAATGGTATATGTTGTTTGTCCACAATCTCCCGACCTCGGCTTCGATAGCACAACCTGAGCTTCCAGCGGGCCAGATCTGGCGTCATGGGGCGGAGCCGAGAGTTATACCACCCGGGTGGGTGGGAGGAGCAAGCTTGAAGACCTTCCGGCAAGATTTAAAGCGGCAAGGATACTGCCAATGAGTGTGGATGAACAACATATACCATTCCTAGAACTCCTGTTACAGGTGAGTAACCTGTATTTTTCGTTTCTATGCATCTCCAAACCGTACCTCAAATACCCTATATCTTGTTGGAAATGATTAGTTGGGGGAACTTTTCACCTATAGATTTATAGGAGGGGGACCTCTCCTGTAGTATTCAGGAGAGAAAGGTGACAAGATGAGTAGGAACTTCCATATTATTTTGTTAGAGGTGGGGGAACTGAGTACCCATGAGTTCCTGCCCAGTTTAACCCATACCTGCAACCAAGTGCAAGGCATCACAGCTGGGCAGTGCCTTGTACAGGACAGGCCTACCAGGCTTCACAAGGACAGACGTCACCTTCAAGTAGGTATTTACGTCTAATGCAGCATAGGATGAGAGTAATAAACTGCAGACACACAACTGTTGGGCAGTGCCTTGTGCAGGACAGGCCTACCAGGCTTCGCAAGGACAGATGTCACCTTCAGATAGGTATTTACGTCTGATGCAGCATAGGATGAGAGTAATAAACTGCAGACACACAACAGTTGGTCATGCTGGTACTCCTGAGAACAGTGTACTTATTGTCTCAGACAGTCAACCCTATAGGAAATGTGGGCATTCAGTACACTCTGTGGTAGCATATTGGAGTGGCAGTTTGTAAGAAGAGCAGTATGTAGAATCCCTAAAAGGATACAAGGAGACCAAAAACATCCAATTTGTTTTGTTTCTGTTTGTCTTTCCAAACCACATTCATACACTCGAAAGCCACAAATCCAGTGCAGTGCATTATGGGTATGCAACTTTTTTGTCGTGGCAAACTGATAAGGCTTCACCAGAACAGAAATCGCCTTTTAGACATGCTGTTACATTTGATCCAGTGTAGTTGTGAATGACAAACTGCAGACTGGTGTTTTATCCTGTTAGGACTCCCAAGTGCAGTGCACGGGGCTTGGAGAGATGTACATTGTAAAAATTGTACATTGTAGAAATAAATATAGGATACCCAGTGACGGCCCTAGATAGTTTAAGACTATAAGATTGGTAAGGTATGTGCACGGGGAGTATGGTATTGGTATTACTATGAACTTTTCTTTGTGATCTTACAAAAAAAGTGCATGTGCTTTTATTGTTTTTGGATTGCTTCAGCTTTGTAGAGATCAACAGTCAGCAGGTATTCAAGCTGCCCTTCCTTGTTTCCCTTCACAACACATAACACAACTGTGGAGGCAGTGTTGTCTAGTGGTTAGAGCAGTAGCTTGAGGACAAGGAGATCACAGGTTCAGTCCCCACTACAGCCAGATACTCACTGTGTGGTCTTGGGCATATCACTTAACCTTGCAGTGCTCCAGTATATCCAGCTGCAGAAATGCGCAAAAGCGGGACCTCGCTGCAAATGAGATGTTGCCTTTCCTAGGTAAATAAGTTGTGAAGAAAAGTACAACAAATGTAACTGCATTGTATGGACCACTCACAGCCGTGGGAGCAGTTCTTATTTCTGCCTAAGTTTATTTTCTTTGGTTAAAGATTGATAACACCAGCAGGGCTTGAAGTATAGCCTTTCTGCATTTCCGTGGAAATGCGGAAAGGCTGCAGGAAATGTGCTTTTAAATTTAGCATTTCCATCTGGAAATGCTGTATTGCTGCTGCCATACCTGCTCTCCATCAGTTGGAGAAGCCCGTGAGCAAGTCTCTCTGCTGACTCTGCAGCTGCGTTGACATACTGGGGTGGCGGGCGGGTGAAGCGCACCATCGTATCCTCTCAGCATAGCTCGGGACTGACTGTTGAAGCAGGCGCTCCTTGGACAGCCATAGGTCCATAGCGCAACATGACCATGTGATTGTTGCAACTGGGACCCATGTGCTTTGTCCAGCTGCCTACCGATTGGCTGTCCAGGTGCTCTTCCTGCTGCACTTACTTCCATTTTCATCAGAAGTCAGTCGGCAGTGGGAGAGGAAGTAGCTGCACTTACTTGCTGTGTGAGCAGCGTGGGAGGTCCGCCACACGACTCAAAGGACAAAAAAAAAAATACATCTCGATCTGATCTCTGAGTGCAATAGCAGTCTGTAGCTGCAGCACTCCGAGAACATTGCTGTATTATTTTCCACGACCACTGAGGAGAGTAGTAGTGGGGCCGGGGTGATGATGGGATGAAACCGAATGCCTATAACCAAAAAAAAAAAGCCCTGAGCTAAGAATACTTTAGCAGGTGTTGTGAAAACATTGAATATTTGAAGGGGACTCTGGAACCTAGTGGGGCAGGACTGCCAGACGTTGAATCCCAGTGACAGGTCAGTCTTTGATTTAAAAATAAACGTGAGGTGAGGGGGAAAAAATGTAATCAGTGAAGCTGCTGCAGTCAGAATAAAACCACAGATTGCATATTTCTGAAGATTAACCTATTGCGTGTGGAGATATGTGGATTTTCTTCATTCCTCTGCAGTAACCTGAACTATGATGCCTACAATAGTAAGGGGGACAGACTAAGGGGAAAATCTTTCTCTTGGCTCAGCTTGCACTGTGATCGAATAGAAAATAAATATATCTTTCTAAAAGTGCAGGATTGCCTAAAGGGGAAAAAGTAAGTGGGGATAGTAGCTTGCACTAACTGAGCTGCCTGGATTAAACACCTAAACAACTCTGCAACTGCTGCAGTCAGAATAAAACCACTGACAGCCACTAGGTTAATGTAACTGGTTCTTAATTACTAATTAAAATGTCTGCATACAGTAATTGGCCAACATTGTCTGTCACTACTGCCTACTAATACAAAGGGGGGCAGACTTCTGCTAATGTGAGGGAAAAATCTCTTGGCTGGCACTGAATAACCTATCCTTTTTACTAAGTGGAGTGCCCTAAGTGAGCCGGAGGAAAGTCAGTTTGTGGGGATTTTTCTGAACACTGATCTGGTAACTGGCTACTTAGTGAGCTTCTGCACTGTTGCCTGCTTACAAAGTTGGATTGCCACAGGGGAAAGTGACCTTGTGGTGAATTTAAGCTGTGCTGAGTTGGTGTATTTAAAAAAAAATAAAATAAAAAGTAGATCTCTGTGGCAGACTGTATTAAAAAAAAAAAAAAAAAAACGTAATTTCTGCATTCTACTAACTCTCTGCCCTACTATAAGGGGATTCTTGTGGTGAGATCTCTGTTGGAGACTGTGTGTGTATTAAAAAAAAAATAAAACATAATTCCTGCATTCTAAACTACTCTCTGCCATACCATAAGGAGTTCCTTGTGGTGAGATCTCTGTCGGAGACTGTGTATATATTAAAAAAAAAAATAATAAAACATAATTCCTGCATTCTAAAATACTCTCTGGCCAGCCTGGTGGTGCTGAGGGTTCAGGCGCTGGACGCCACACCTTGTGCCACACCAGCAACCTGGGTTCGGGAATTGCCTGGGGAGCCGGGGTTCGGCGATGAGGGAAGAGATCGAGCATCCGTAGGCTGCTTTCTCTTCCCAGGGGTGGGACGGGGATACGACCACTCAAAGAGTGACCTCTGGCGGTGGCCAGAAGTAGCCCAAAGCAGTGTTGTGGCATATGCCTGGGGGTGGAGCCGTGGCAGCACGTTACCATAACAGCCGGGCTCCACGGGGGATCTCTCATATAAAGAAAAAAACATCGCTGATAGGCGAAGGCACCTTCCTCCACAGACCACACTCCCGCTCATGGACTCGGGATCTCAGGCTGTTTCCCCCCCCCCCCACCTCTGGTTCGGTGACTCAACACTAAGAGAAAGAGTGCCCTGGGTGGGGGTGGCCCTTCCCCAGAGGGTAGACCCGGGTGGATGTCCGGAGCCAGAGAGGAGCCTACGGAATACCGAGCCACGTTGGAAGGTAGACAATGGGGATCAGGAGTCGCGGGAGAGAGTTCGGAGGTAAGGGGTGATAAACAGAATTCGGAAAAAATAAATAAATAAACTACTCTCTGCCCTACCATAAGGGGATCCTTGTGGTGAGATATCTGTCGGAGACTGTGTGTATATTAAAAAAAATATAAAGCATAATTCCTGCATTCTAAGCTGCTCCCTGCCCTACACTAGGGCATTCTAATTGTGTGGAAATCTATCTCGGAGCTTTCAGTGTTGTTTTAAAAAAAAAAAAAAAATCTATAATTCCTGTGTAACCCCCCTGCAAATGGGGGTTCCCAAAAGACTTCCAGGAGCTTGCTTGAATGCTCCAAGCCTGAATGGTGTTTGGCATTTAAGCCATTTATCAGTGAGTGTTTTTAGAGCCTCTGGTACTGTCTCTTTAAGAGCTGTCTGCTTGCAGACATAATTAGTTTGTATGGGGGGACTGTGTGCTTCTCTGAGTACCACTCGAGCTGCTGCCAATTCACTTCATTTTTGCAGTCACTAGGAGTGCAAAGGGAACCTATCTGAAAGATGTAACTGTTTGCCAGAAATTATTTAGAGTAATAATGAAATTACAGTTTGTCTAACCTGCTTTCTTTGCAGTCAGAACTGTGTCTGCTAGTTCCCATTCTAGTTTTGAACTGCTGAACTGGACCAATCAGTGTGGGGTAAGCTAGCTCTAAAATGGTGCCTTGACGAATCAGAACTTGGACTCATAATCTGAGCCAGCCACAAGAGGATTGTATGGGCAGTGACTCTGGGAGATGTAGTTTAGACTTCAGTGCCTTTTTGGACCAACAGCAGCAGTCTATTGTGAGTGACAGCCAATCCAGTCAAGAACTGGGAGGAACTCAAAGGAAGTGCTCGGTTTTGTCGGTTGGAGTTTCAGTTGAGCTTTGGCAGTGAAGAAGGAAGGACCCTGTGCTTTTCAGTGTGCAGTTTTAGTCAAAAAGCGTGTGTAAGGCCCAGAGTTCGGTCTGCAGCTTGTGTAACAGCTTGTTAGGACTGAATCCGTCCTGTGAAAAGAATCAAAGGATCTCTGAAGAGTAGAAACCAGGCTCACCCTGTAGAAGACTGGAGGAATTGCTGAAAATTGCACTCGGTCTGTCAGGAACTGAATCTGCTGTGTGTTCTCCCGGGTATTGTGCAGTAATTGCGATCGGGATACAGATGCAGCCTGCCTGGTATAGTGCTTTCTTTTACATGGATGTGTGAAGAGGTTTGTGTACCTCAAGTGAGCCCTGCTGACATTGAAGGACCCTATCTTATTTGGAGGTCGTGAGTACTAATTCAGGTCGCCTCCATGTTGAATTGCCACATTAAATCCAAATGGAATTACTATACTGCTGACTGTTTAATTCTCCTTTTCTCTGTGTGAAAGGGCCCCTACCAGCTGCCGGTTTGGACTAGCCACTGGGCTTGGGTACCCAGGGACAGTAACTGATAGGGATAGGCCTGTGCACAGAGCCATAAATAGATTATTAGAGTGATAAGCTAATTAACCTGATTTCCCCTGTCCTGTTATATCCCCCTAAATAAATCAGAGCTGCTTGTTTCAGCAAAGTTATACTGCCTGAGGTATTTGTCTATGTTAAAGTACTGTACTGTGATTGTTGCACTGTATCTCATTTCACAGGAGGTCCCAGTGCCGGAACCAGACCTGGGGGTAAGTGTATACTGTGAAGGTAATTCTGATATATTGTGTGGGCCACTAGTGGGAAGAAAGGGGGGGTTGCAGTGTCCCAGAGGGCTGTGACCAAGTTAGTTTAACTATTGCAAACCCTGACCTCTGGGTGGAGGCACCCGCCATTGGATCCAGGCCCCTCAACCTGTTAGTGGCAAATCAGGCAGGGGTAGTAGCCCCTGGGATAGCGCCATCTAGGGGTTACACCTGCATTCTAAGCTGCTCCCTGCCCTACACTAAGGGGATCATTTGGAAAACCTCTGTTGGAGCTACTGTCTGGATTTAAAAAAAAAATTGTTGTTCTGTGCTGCCACGTTGCATTACCCTACAGCATTAGTTCTCACACTTTGTGATAGTGAACCTCCCCAAAGCCATGAAAAAGATTTCGAGCCTCCCTCAAATTTGGAAACAATCTTGGCCTTCCCCACAGAAAAAAAATAAATCCCACTTTGCACACTACACCAGGAATAAAGTGAAACTAATAAAGTTAACTGTGTATATTCCCTTTTTATTCAACTTATTGCTCTCCACCCCTGACCCGGCACCCAAAGTTATACTTGTCCCTCCACTTTTCTGACTCGTGGGCCCTTGTTACTCTGTTTCCTCTCTGTCTGGAACAGTTAACCTAGCCACTTTATCTCTCCCCCTCTTACCCTGCAGTTAGGTAACTTCTTGTACCCTTACCTCAGGTCACACCAGAAAACATGCATCGGATCACTGTACCTTTCCCAGTCACTAATTTAATATAAATACTGTACCTACTATAGAAACAAGCCTTGACTCAGTGTGCCTTTCCAAGTTATGAATGTACTTATAAATACCTACTATAGAAACAAGCCTTGACTCAGCAGGCCTCCCCCAGGCATTAATTTACATATAAATACATACCTATAAACAAGCTTTGGCTCAATGGGGACTTCCTGGTAACTAATTAATTTATGCATAAGTAAAGAATCTCGCCTGCAATTATCCATATTTAATTTGTTTTATCCTTTCACACAAAACAGCCAAAACTTAAAATGTAGATACTGTACATTCTCAGACTTGACTGGGCCTCCCCTGGAACAAGCTGGGGCCTCCCTCGGGAGGCTGGCCTCACCATTTGAGAACCACTGCCCTACACTAAAGGGAAGTCCCTGTGAGAGGTGATTGCTCTCTGACTGACCTATTTGTGACTTGTTTTCACTAAAAGAAAGAGACAAGAAACTCACACAAGTCAGTTTAAGAATAATCTTTATTAACAAGCCAAATCTTCTTAGATTTGGTTTTACAAAGAAAAATACTGTGGAACAATTACCGTAGCCAGGTCCATATTCCTCCACCGAACCTGAAAGCATCCCTGACAGTAGTAACATGCCTTTTGTGGAGGCAAGTACAGTGGAAACCCCTCCACCCACCAAAAAAAATAATGCTTGGGCGCCCAAACCAAGGAAAAATGTCACAAAAAGAAAGCGAGTATGAAAGACAAAGAACCAGACACTTTTAAGAGTCATGGAAAAAAGATAGAGAATGGCTTTTAGTAAATAATGACTGAACTGAGATGTACTGCAAGCACTGCAGAAAAATATTTCCAAATGACAAAGGTTCATTTGTGGTTGGTTGAAAAACCATGATGCTGGGCACAATAAAAACACGCGAAACTAGTCACATTCATCGCAAGTCAAGCAGCTGTATTGCTGCTCAACGTCACCCTAGCAAAAGCCCAATTGTCAGGGGATTGCTGTCAATAGATAGAGACGACAGAAATCATGACCCATAGGTTCCTGACCGCTTTTAAGGTTCCTAAAGCAGGGCAACAATTCACAAGTTTTGTACAAGACATGGAACTACTATCATGGATAGGGAAACAGGAAAAGATTGGGTTGAGGTACACCAGTGACGAGGCCTGTGCCAATTTTATGAAAGTCATCAGTAAGGATATTAATGCACAACTTACAGAGAAGGTCGGGCAGTCCAAATATTTTTCAGTGTTGTATGATGTAGAGGAAGAGCTATTTGTATACGCTATGTAAAGGATGGTGAACCAGTGACAACATTTCTCACCATCGTAGACATAGGCAGGCCTACTTCTGATGATAATATTTTCCATGCAGTTATGAACAGCATAAAAGAAAATGCAAAAATCCAGGATTACTCCTGCATGGTAGGATTCTGCACTGATGGTGCAGCAGTAAATTTTGGACTTAATAATGGGGTTGCCAAAAAAGTTCAGGATCAGATTCCTCACGCTGTCTCTGTCCACTGCTCAGCCCATCACTTTTAACTGGCATTGCGAGATGCAGCCAAGTCTTGCTCTTTAGCACAGTAAATGTATTTATTTATTTATTTAGCTTTTGTTTACCAGGTAAACACACTAGACAGTCATGGGCCTATTTTCAGGTGCGACCCGGGAGAGTTACAGAGATACAAGCAATAACAGTACAGAGGCTAGCATCAAGTTACACAAAGGTACAGTCAGAATACAAGCAAGAAGGACCAGCGGAAACAAAGTACAAAGGCTTGGGTCCAACTGTCAGGCAAGGTACAGACAGGTATAAGCAATCCACTACAGTCAGAGAACAATTTTAGTGCAGTTCAGTATGAGGCAGAACAACCCAGGGAGGGCAGCCAGGAAAAATTAGAGGTAGTGTCAGCGGCAGCAATATTTGTGACTATTGCTTATTTGTTATTTATTTTTGGAATAAGTGCACGCCCGCAACCAGGATTTTTTTATTTTTTTATTTTATTTCAGGCACTTCGTGGAGGGAGGGACTACGGGGGAAAGAGGCAGCTTGAGACTTGTTTTAGGTAATCCCAAATGGAGGACCTGAAGCAACTGTGGGTGGGGGCAGTTCTTACGTGAGGAGGTAGGAGGTTCCAGGTTTTTGGGGCAAGAGCTGCAAATGCTCAATCTCCCGCAAGGGAGTGAGTCTTTGGAACCATCAGCACCTGGGATTCAGTGTACCTCAACTGATAGTCAGAGTGGACAGGCTGGAGGTGGTCAGCAAGTGCTGGAGGAGTAGATGATTGGATGATGTTATACGTAAAGTTGCCCATAACGAATGAGCAATGGTTGCTTGGGGAAAGCCAACCCAGTCTAGAGTAAAGTAGACACTGATGGGTGAGATGAGGGGCTGATAGGTTGAACCGACATATGTTGTTATACGAGGTGTCCCATTTGGAGAGCCAGGCTTTGGGGGCATTCGTGAAGGAGGTAAGCCCATAGCAAAGTGAGGGGAGGAAGACCCCTTTTGCAAGGGCAAGTCTGGCAGCTGGGGTGAGGCAACTTTCTGCTCTGTATGCAAGTCCTAGTTTGCAGTTGGTTGCCTTACAGAAGTTAAGTATGTGCAGGGTGAGATCCATTTGTGGGTCAAGAGTCACCCCGAAGTACTTGAATGATTCCACCATCTTAACAGGGGTGCTGTCAGTGCCATTGACTCGGAGCACGGCTTGGCATGCTCTCACCTTGGGAAGAGAGCCGAATAACATTGTCTGCATCTTCTAAAGGTTGATGACCAGCTTACTTCCCTTGAGCCAGGATTGGATGCGACTGAAATCCAAGTTGAGTCCATAGTTGATGTCATCAGTACTTTGTGAACTGACAAGGAGCACCATATCATCAGCATATAGGGTAACTTGTCCAAAGGTTGGGATTGAGGGCAACTGGTTTATAAAGAGGGAAAACAGGAGGGGACTAAGGACCGACCCCAGGTACCCCACAGGCTACTGGTGATAGGACGGATATGGCATTTTGGAACCCCGTGTACTGTTTCCTACCTGAGAGATAGTTAGAGAACCAGGCTAGGATGGGAAGGGAGAGACGGAAAGACTGGAGAGCAGAGCCCAGGAGGGTGTGATCGACCAAGTTGAAGGCCTTGGACAGGTCTATGAAGACAGCCCCCGTGAGTTTGCCTTGATCAGTCGCGGTTCTAATGTTGGAGGTGACCTGTGCTAGGGCAGTGGAGGTGCTATGTCCTTTTCAGAACCCATGCTGCTCAGGGGAGAGAAGGCTATAGGTTTGGCGGAAGAGGGCAGTCTGGGAGGCCACTACTTTCTCGAGCAGTTTGTTGACTGCGGATAGAATCACTATGGGTCGATAGTTCTTAAGTAATTTGGGATTGTCATGCTTAAGGGCAGGGGTCACATGGGCCACCTTCCAAATGGGAGGGACAGACCCCATCGTGAGCGAGGAGTTTAGAATATTGGAGATCGGGTGGGCCAAGAAGAGGGCCCCGAGGTTTAGCAGTTTGGGCACAAGGTTGTCGTGCCCAGCACTGGAGTAAGAGGCGAGACCTACTAGAAGTTCTGGATTTCTTTGAAGGAGACAGACTTAAAGTAGAAGGAGGGAGGGAGGGAAGGATGGGGTGGAGCACCAGCAGCTGGACCCATATCCTTAGAAATTGAAGGCATAGAGGTATAATCAGATAGGTCCGAGAACAGGTCATTGAATGTATTAGCTATCGTTTGGGGATTATTGCAACAGACTCCGTTTATTTACATGTCAGGGACCTGCTGGCAGGCCGGACCATTTACAGTGTGCTTTATAGTGTGCCAGAAACTCCTCGGGTTCTTGCCGGACACTTTGAGGGATGATTTGCAGAAATCACTCTTTGCCGAGCAGATTGTCCGTTTGC
Organism: Neoceratodus forsteri; assembly: GCA_016271365.2. Taxonomy (NCBI): domain Eukaryota; kingdom Metazoa; phylum Chordata; order Ceratodontiformes; family Ceratodontidae; genus Neoceratodus; species Neoceratodus forsteri. Next base: position 559,184,969 of record CM028129.1, on the reverse strand, counting down.
ATGAATTTCTAAGCTCCCTCTAGATCTCCAAGTCTGATCTGTTCCCAGAGGCTTTGCATGTTAACCAACTTTGTCCCTGAGCTTCATCAGGGCAAACAGTTCTCCTTGTAACCATTTAGTGACTGTGCCCCTCACTCTTCTTTTAATGAGTGGGGCATGTCTGTCTTGTAGTGAGGTGGGTATGGTCAGGAAGCTGTCTAGAGCAACCGACGGGTCCGGGTCTCCATATACCGGAGACCAGTCTGTCAGGCTGAGGTCGGTATGGAAGTTGTTTAGGTCAAAGTTTGAGTAATTTCTCATCTGTAAGACTTTTGGTGGAACCCTGGAATTTTGAACCTTCCAGATGCAGTATGTAGGGCAGTGGTCCGAGATCGAATCGGGGAGGAGGCCTGAGGCGGTAATTCAGTCAGGCCTATTACACAGCATCCAGTCAAGCAGAGAGCCATTTTCCAAGGAGGAGGAGGAGGAGGGTCTGGTGGGTTGGGTGATAAGTTGGCTGAGGGCAAGGCCAGATAGAAGGGGTTCATAGATTTTTGCATTCCCACTCAGCCAGTTAAGGTTGAAGTCCCCAAATATTAGGAGTTCACTAGTCCTCACCTTGGGGCTAAGGCAGTCAAGTAGGTAGGAGAGCCTACGAACACCACCTTTTGGGGGGGTTGTATACACAGGCGCGGTGAAGCTTCTTAGTGTTACCTAATAGGAGGAGGGCATGTATAAACTCACAGGAAGGGGAGGGGGTGAGGTATGTCAGTCACTTTTAGATGAGATTTGTAATAGAGCACCAACCCACCTCCATGTTTTTTGCCCGCCCTGTCCAGTCTAATTGCAAGGTAGCCAGGGAGAGCACAGACAGAGTCGGGGTGCGCTGGTTTGAGCCAGGTTTCGGAGACCCCAAGGATGTCAGATTTGCAGTAGGTGACCCATGCCGTTAGATTCGAGTGATTGGCAAGGATGCTCCTTATATTGAGGTGGTCAATCTTTAGAGCCTTTACCTCTTCCCACTGTGGGGGCAGCATGATGAGTTATGTATATGAGGGGGTTGGAAGTAGGTTTCGGGCTGTAACCTCTGCACCAGTCAGCTAGGTTAGGAAGCAAGTGTGCTGAGTGAGAATCACCCAGCAAATTTAGCTGTAGTTGATTTGGTTGGATAATGTGCTGGGAGACTACAGGCAGGGATCAGGTTAAGAATGGAGCTAAGTATATTCAATATTGTTTGGCCACCTCTGGGGGTTCAGAGGAGAGTGGAGCAGGCTGAGCACAGTATGATTTAGGCTCAGAGCAGTTTGTTGCCACGAGTCCCCAATCTAGACAGGGCAGGGCTGCAGCGAGCTATGCTTGTTTTGCAAGAGTTGTTTTGCAGGCTTTTCCTACTGCCTGCTCCGGCGCGACAGAAACTGCAGCCAGAAATGTGAAGGGACAAAATGTCCTGCCTTTTTAGCCAGCTGATGTGGGTTAGGGCGAACAAGAGGTGTGAGATGCGCCCACTAGTGGAGGAAGCTGAGAACCTGCAAATGGTAAAGTGAGCTCACGTGATCTCAGCTATATAAGTAGATGCTCACCAAGGGTGGTGGAGGTGGTGGGGAGCTGGCGTGCTGCGCCGGCGAGGCCTCCACTGGCAGTAGTCCACCAAAGTAGGTAGGTGCGGCTGAGCTCCTTGTGTGTGTACTTGTTCCTTTTTTTCCCTGCGGGGAGATGAGTCGGCAGGGGTCCGGCTTGGGGGGAGGGCAAAGCAACCGAGGGCCCTCATGACCACCACAGCTGTTCCTTTTTTCCCTGCAGGGAGACGAGTCGGCAGTGGTTCGGCTTGGGAGGAGGGCGAAGCAACTGAGGGCCCTCATGACCACCACAGCTAATTCCTATTACAGCTGATTTTCCGGTACTACCATTCATCAGCAGTGAAGCATAATGGACTAAAACAAACATCTTCTGTTCTGGATCTCCAGTACCTTGTGCATGTGAATGTGTTGGGAACCAGATGGTTAGCCCACAGAGTTCGAGCATTAAATGTGCTCATTAAAATGTGGAAAAGCATTGTTGTGCAAGTGACACAGGTTAGTGATAGTCGGGTCAGTACTAGTGGCCATGTGGACACCCAAATGAAAGCTGCTAAGCTGATAAAAAGTCTCATCTCACTCAAATACCTTGTTGCAATACATCTAATTCACAAGCTTTTACAGATGATTGTGTCTGTATCTTTGGCATTTCAAGAAGAAAAGCCACTAATTTTCCCAATTGTAGAAAGAGTTGAGGCTGCTGTTCTTTCATTAGAACATTATGACATACAGCAGGCCTGTGAGCGCTTCCTTGCTGTCAACAACATTTCTGCTGACAGAATGGAATTCAAAGATGAGATACTTGTGTTAGAATGGGGCAACAGTTCACGGGCACTATGCGTACTGTTCCAAAGTAGGTTACCCATTTCAGAGATGCAGTTGTGAAGTCCATGAAGCAGCGTTTTAGTAACATAAGTCCGTCACCAGGGAAAGACTGTGATTGACAGCTTAACGTTATACAAGCGTGTAGAGAAAAAAATACAACAAATATGTTGCAGGTGATACCTTTTATTGGACTAACAAAATTATTTTTAAGACTAGCTTTCGAGAGGTGAAACTCTCTTCCTCAGGTCAAAAGTGAAAACAGCTGAGCAATATGACAGATATAAAGGTTGGATGTGGATTCGAAGCCTAGACTAGCAGGTTACAGATCAAAGCATTGCAGTCAATTTGCACCTCTTATAGTTAATTAATTAAACTTTATTTAACCAGGCGTAAACACCATTGAGCAAGCTCATTTTCAAAGTGGTCCTGGACAACAATACAATACACAGTCGCAAATAAGGTAGACAAGAAACACAACATTATTTATTTTATTTTATTTATTTAACTTTTGTTTACTGGCTAAATGCACTACTAGACAAGTATTATGCCTATTTTCAGGAACGACCCGGGAGAATACAACATGAGAAACAACAGTCAAGGAGACATGGCAAAGATAGTACAGTTTTTTGTCACAGTAAACAAACATGTGGGAAATACATAATTTGATGCTGGGGAAACATATAGTAGTAAGCACATTTCAGATTATACACTCTAGACTAGCTAGTTCAACTGACAGATATATACAGGTCATCATACATAGGAGTGGAGCATAGCCCAAGGACTGGATTGGTCATAATATAACTTATAACATTGTCGTATACACCCCCTAGGCTAGTTGGATCATGGACAGGTATATACAGCTCATCACATTTTTCTAAATATGCACATGTTAGACAGAAACAGAAACAGAAACACTTAGCAGTGCAAGTTTCTACCGAGTGTCCAAGGTGCAGTATGTGACAGAAACACTTGGTAGTACAAGTTTCTACCAAGTGACCAAGGTGCAATATGTGACAGAAACAGAAACACTTGGTAGTACAAGTTTCTACCATGTGACCAAGGTGCAATATGTAAGTAACCGAGCCAGCCACATTGTACATGTGAAGGATAGTTCAGGCCTATACATTCAGAGCTAACGTAGGTAAACACAGTTACAAACAGGAAGACTCATTTTCACTGGAGTGTGTCTGTTGGAGAGATCAACTTGTAAGATCAAAAGGCTGCCTAATTGTACTCTGACTCTGGACCATTAATTAACATTTCTAAAAAGTCAAGGCATAAAGAAAATACATACCATTGTCTTAAGAAGGTACCTGTTAAAACAGCCAGTAGGTGCTGATGTGAGGGTTTAAAAAGAAACTCAGACGCACTACTTTAAGCATAATTACTGGTAGTGTATTAAAAAAACATCTTTATTAAGTCCTTTTTCTTTAGTGTCAAAATATTGTATCATTTTCATTTCAAATGTTTGACGATTCTGGCGGTTTTTGAAGTTCCCTTTTAACACCCTGACAGTAATATCACTGGTAGAGTGATCTGGTCTAGAAAAATGTTTCCCTACTGGCACATTTTCATTTTTTATGGGTAACTGTGAATCTGTGGTGATTCATTCTTGTTTCGAGTTCCTGTCCGGTTTCACCAATATAGCAGCCTTCCTCACATTTTCTGCATTGTATCATATATACAACGATGCTAGAAAAACAGGTATATGAGTTTTGGATCGTAAATGTTTTTCCATTGTGACTGACATATGTCTCAGGAGAAATATATGTGCATAGTTTGCAGTGCGGTGTTTTGCATGGTTTTGTACCTTTGTCACCTAGTTGGAGCTCAGGAGGAAGTTTGCTTAGCACCAGTTTCTGCTTCAGGTTTGGTGGCTGGCGGAAGGCAAGCACTGGTTAGTTGTTAGTACAATAAAAGGTATCACCTGCAACGTATTTGTTGTAATTTTTCTCTACATTGTTGACTGGACTAACACGGCTACCATATTTCTCTTTTTGTACAAGCGTGTCAAATTTTCAATCCAAACAACTGGCCAGCAGTGCATCCTGACGGCAGTGATGATGTTGCATATGGCAGAAAAGATGTGACATTCCTAGCAGAACACTTTTCTAAGGCACTTGAAGGCCAAGGATTAACCCAACATTATGTTTTGGGGAAGTCTGTCTGCTAATAAAATATGCCCTCTGACTACTTGCTCTTGAACCAGTACTGGCTAACAATCCTCATGCACTACTTAAAAAGTTGTTTAGAAAACAGGATGACCAGCCCAACATCATAGCCTTGCTGAGCACTGTGTTAGTTTTAAGTTCCAGTTCGAGCATTGTTGAGTCTGGATTTCCAGTCATGAAATGCGTTAAAACTGACTGGAGATCATGCTTGACTCCAGAGATGCTAGGGCATTTAATAAATGTCAAACTAAGTCCAATACAGATCGAGGAGTTTGATGCAACCGGTGCATTATCCCTGTGGGCACTGGAGAAAGAGAGGAGACCAGAGACTGCAAAGTACAAAAGAAAAGACAAATCGTTACAAAAACACATGGAGTGCAACTTATCAAGCAGTTCCTCTGAGGGAGACAGTGAAGGGGAGGCATAAATTATTTTCCCTGGACAACTCTGTTTTCGCTGTTAATTTATTTTAATTTTCTATTATTTTTAATGTGGAAATGTACAGTTTGGTCAGGAAATGTATGGCGAACCATCCACATTTCCAGTGGAAATGTGCTCTTTCGGACACTATTTCAACCTCTGACCAGTAGATGTATAGTTCTATGTCACAGTCTGCTAAGTTGTTATCTTCACCACCAGTCAGTTTTGTAGTGGCTGATGTATGTCTTCATGTCTGCTGAGATATTATCTTCACCACCAGTCAGTTTTGTAGTGGCTGATGTATGCCTAGCATAATTATTGTTTCACAAATACTGTACTTACAGATGTTACTTTTGGCAACAGAAGATGGCTTTTATGCAATTTGGGGGACTTACACATTGTATACTGTTATTGGTCCATTGCCATATGGTTACTAGTAGGCTGATATATAAAGATGTGTTCATCTCTATTCTCAGTGCAGTGCACCCCCCATGTTATAAATGGTGGAAGGGTGACAATTTCTCTTACTGGAATGCTTCTTTGTTCCTCTGTTGTTTTTTAACTGTATGTTTATTGTTGTATACAAAACATATAGTTCAGTCTACCAACATTTGATTCACCTGATAACTATCTAATACCAGGAGGGTGCCACTCCTCTTAATGTATATGTACGACACATCAAATGTTAAAAGATAAGACATTGGGGGTGTATCCACTTTTTTAAAATAAATATTTCCTTCTAGTAAGGCCGTTTTAAAGAGCCCATGACTGCCCAAGGATAAAAGAAACATAGTCCAAGTCTAGAATCCATAATGATTACCCTATTTAGGAGTCAAAAGCTTAATCCTGCATGCTAAAACCATAGTAAGTGCACATTAAGTGCATATCTCAGTAGATAAGACAGTATTACATCGAATCAAATTAGAGTTAGACCTCCAGAACTGCTTTACATCTGTAATTCAAAATACTGAAAGAGATAGGAAGTATTTTTTATATGTTAATACCAAGGTGCTTGAACTGCCTAAATGAACAATGTTGCATTTTTCAAATCGGGCATTTATTATTAACGTACTGCTGCAAGTGAGCAATAAATTGTAACTTTTATTACAGAGTTCCAGCTACTGCCAATAATGGGAGGGGTACAGGATCTCAGCCCAGGTTAAATAAAAGTCAATATATTCACTGGAAAAAAAAAATATATATATATAGACATATAATTATGTCTCGACAGGGCTTGACTTGACTATTTCCCCCTTCCCTCTTCCTAAACCCTGTATGAACAGTACCTTTCAAGTCGGAAAAATATTCAAACGCCACTTAAGTGCCTCCTCTGATTCCGACTCTTCATCTTGCAAGGGCAGCTGCCTAGATGGGGCATTTTTCTGACACTACTTTATGGCGTCGGCCGGGTCAGATAAAATGAAGATTCGGCCTCGATGCATGATCCGTAGGTGAGCTGGAAACACCAGCCCATGTGGAATTCCAGCTTCTCACAAAAGCACTCTGGTTCCATCAAACTTCTTATGCTTTTGTCTGGTGGCATATCCCAGGTCTGGAAACAAACGAATTTGCTGGCCTTCATATAGGAACATTTTCTTCAGCCTGGCCTCGGTCAAGAGATGGTCCCTGGAGCCTGCACCATCTGTAATTATTACCACCATCCTAGGTATCTCCGTATCCTCTATTCGACCCCAGGGAGTAACTCTGTAGGCTTTCTGAAAGCGCCTTACAGTGGTCGCTATCTCCTCGCCGAGCTGCTCAACCAACCAGTCCTGGAGAAAGAGCATAAGATGATCGCCTTCACTCCCTTCTGGCAGCCCTAGCAATTGTATATTTTGAGACCTTGCTTGGTTTTCCAAGGTCTCTAGTCGCATTTTCAGGTGGTTGTTTTCCTTTACTATTGTTGTGACCGCTCCCAGGGCCAAATCTGCTTTCTTGGATGATTCCACTGAAGCTAACGTGACAGCTTCGATTGACAATTCTACTGTAGCCACTCTATTTGTAAGGGTGTCAAACTTGTTCGACAACCCTGCGACTGAAGCAATAAGATGATTAAGTTTCATTCCAACAGTTTGCAATGTCTCAACAGGTGAATCCTCTGTATTCCCGCCATCTTGTTCTCAGTCTCGGGCCTGTATCGCTCGTGTGGTAAGAGCGCTTGCAGCTTTTTTAGTTCAATCCCATCTCCTGAGCCTTTATCCTTTTTAGGATTTCCCATCCTTCTCAGTCAATCTTCCGACACTACGCTGTAGTTCTGGAGATATATATTTCAAAAATTTTCAGTCGAACTGTTTGATTTATAACAGTTTATTCAGACCCTTATCAAGGTGCTGCCATCTTTCTTGGGCTCAACAGCCCCCCGTTACTCTGTTTTAATTACAACTTGGTGGAATGTGCTGTATTTTTTTAAAAGCAATAAAGTATGAAAACATAAGGATTTACCAAGTTGGGAGGAAAAAGTGTTGGGAACAAATATGTATGTACTTGATATGTGTGTGTTTGTATAAGGGATATGTGATGGGGAGCTGTGTGATACATGATTTATCTGCACAAGGACAGCTTGACCTTGGGTAACCTCCCGAGTGGCATAAGCCACGTGTGATGTGCCCGAGGGCAAATTGCCTGAGTGCAGATAAATCATATCACACAGCTCCCCATTACATATTCATTATACAAAGTGACAAATGTTTTATATATATATATATATATATATATACGATATGTGCGTGTGTGTGTGTGTGTATGTATTTTTTATATATATATATTATATATTTTTTTTTTAATATTAGAGTTTCGTTGGTGCTCCAGTTAGTCAGTGCGCCTTGTTCAGATTGTTGCTGTGGTTGTTGCCATGGTCATGACATCAGGACGTTGCCTTGTCCTGATAGTGTTGCCGCTGTTTGGTGGAGAGAGTGCTTTTTCTAAAGATTCAAAAGAAACATCATGGCTGCTGTTATTGAACACTTCCTGATATTGGAGTCACTTGGAAGCATTTATGTTATTCCATGTGTTTGCTGTGGAAGTTGTGCCCAGCTGTTTTTCATGAGGAGGCACTTTGGAGGCTTTTCTTTTTAATGGAAACGGACTGTTGGGTGAGTGGACGTCTGCAGAGAGGGAGTTTGAGCTGGTAGTGTAGAGGTCAGGGCCAAAAACAGAATTGGAACAAAGAAGAACAAAAGTAAGTGAATAGGCTGGAGTTGTGGACCGGTACAGTTTACGTGTGTAGCAAAATTTCAGGTGGCTGGACTGTACAAAGTGAAAGTGCAACCAAGGTAGGAAGCAGCTCACTGTGTATAAATCAGGTGTGACGTAGTAAGTATATATATAAATGTAGAAGTCTGCAGTTATACATACATTTGCTCTGATAAATGGATTTATCAGCAGTTGGTTCTGTCCACCCTTATTGCATAAATATACACACATATATGAAACAGGAGTGGGAAAAAATGACAAAACAAAAAAGATGGCTAGTGACATCGGTAACAACAACATATGAAACAAAAAACTGTTGTTACTGTTGTCGCAATGGAGATTTTTAAGGCTGCTGTCATCACAGTGGAATAGCGAACTAATCCAAGAGCAGCTTTCACAGTGCTGATAACATCACAATGCCTAGTGCAACACTGCAGCCAGCTGATAAAGAAAAAATCTGCAAAATCTTCAGACAGACTGTAGATTTAAAAGGTATAACTTGTAAACTAATGTTGTATATCGAGCTTTTTCCATTCAAGCCCCAAAACACTGTATTGCTCTTCCTCCTGAATTACAATCAGGCATAAGTCATGAATCTTTTATAAGTAAGCGAAAAAGCTATCATTTTAATCAATTTGCAATGTTCTTGCTTATTTAATTTATTGTTCAATTATACTGTTATGTTTATGATGTTAATTGTACTGTAATATGTCAGTGTATTCAAATGTATAATCTTTGGTGTCACCGTTATTGATGTTTGAGAATAACATTGCACCATTTTTACATCTTGACTGTTCATTGCAGTGGTCTTGGGTCACATATGAAAAAGGGCCTGTGGCTTATATGTTTACCTGATAAACACAAGATAAATAAATATGTCACATATAGGCAATTTATCATCACTTGTGAATGGGCAGGAACTCACTCGTGGCTCTGCCACTTGTGAGTTATGATCTTGCCCCTTACACTTAAATTGCATATTTTGAGTAAGCCCATTGCAGATTCTTTATACACACACAAAACTACTTAGGTTTGGCTCCCTATCTTAAGGGGTCAAAATTAAGTTTTCAAACTAATAGCCAGCAGGGCTTGTGATGGGGAAAATCCACTGGCTCCACAGACTTTTCACTGGCCCAATTGATGAACTAACTGAAATGTTACCTTATCCAATACAAGCCAGCAGTGCTAGGTTTTTTTTTTTTTTTTCCGAACTCTGTTTTGTCCCCTGCCCCATTCTTATGCCCCTACCGAACTCTCTCCGGCGACCTTCCATCCCACTGACTCTACCTCTCTGCGTGACTTGACTTGTCTCCACTCCCTGACACTGGACACCCCCAGGGTCTACCTGCCGGGGAAGGGCTGCCCCCGCCCAGGGCACTCTTTCTTTAAGTATTGAGCACCGGGCCGAGGAGGAGGGGCAAGGAGAGAGCCGCGTCCAACTACTGGGAGTGTAGTCCTTGGGTGGGAGGCACCTTCGGCTATTGGAAGAGAGATGGAGAGGGTAATTTTACTAGGTTTTCACCCCTGTGGAGCCTGGCTGCCAAGGCAGTGCACGCCGCAGCTCCACTCCCTGGCATACGCCATGACGCTGTTTCGGCTACCCCAGCCTCCGCCAGAGGTCGCTCGTTAAGCGGTCATTTCCCCAGCCCTCCCTGGAAAGAGAGAGCAGTCCTTCGAATGCTCACTCTCCCCCTCCGCCGCTGACCCCTGGCTGCCGGGTCCGTTCCCGAACCCGGGTCGCTGGCATGGCGTCCAGCACCTCAACTCTCAGCGCCACTGGGTCAGCCAGCAGTGCTAGCTGATGAAACATTTTACTAGCCCACTACAAAATCTACAAACATTTGGCTAGTGGGCGGGTGCTAGTTCGACCCCTGTATCTTCCCTAGCCACCTACCTGCAGCACTTTTCTTCTGTCTACTCTGTGAGATCAGTGCCTCTCAGCCACTCCTAGAATGCAGATGTTCTATGGGCCTTGGATAACAGGCCTTTTGTAGTTTATGATCCCATATTCTGGAACTCCTGACCCCCAAATATGCGTTGATCTGCTCATTCACTATTCTGCAAGGCTTTGAAGGCCTCATTATGCCTTGAAGGCCCTTGTTCCTATCCCTAATTATTGGCTTAGATTGGCCTAGCACTGCACAAATTTTTATGTTAATACTGCTGCCAAGACTGCTCTTATGGTTGCTAAAGTGATCTTTCGTGCATTCTTAGGGTATGAGAATCATGAACCTAAGGTCAGCAGTACTGATATCCTAAAGATGTAAGTGAGACCACAATTAACAAAGATGACGGTTGTCTCAGCAGCAGGATGAATATATTTATTTATTTTATTTAGTTTTTGTTGACCGGGTAAGTGCACTAGACAAATTCTGCCTATTTTCAGGCATGACCCAGGGAAGGGGATACAGATGAATGCCAACTGACCCTGAACCAGATTAAGCTGTTGGTGGTATTTTTAGTGAATAAAATATTACTACTAGAGGTTGATTAATAATATATCACAGTTTTTAAAAACCTGCCCCAGACATATCCAATTCCAGGGCAGCTACATGAGACATACTTCGCAAAATAAGAGCCTCTTGTGCATAGGAAAGGAGTGCTCTGATTGGCCAGGAGTGCTTCCTCGCTGTATAATGTTTTGTTTAAGTTGCTGCTAATTTATGCAGGTCACCTACCTCCACAAGATCCAATAAGCTAATTAAATGTTAACTTTTCATAGCCTGGTACCTTTGGTTATCTCATATGCTCAACAGTTATCACTTTTCTCTTAAGCACTGACATTACGTTTGTCACTTATAGTATTGTTTTATCTTATTTCCAGTGATGTTTGTGCTGCGGTCATTTGTACGCTTGTTATTTTTCCACTTATTTGTGGATCCTATGTTGTTTCTGAATGTTATGACATTGTTGATGATGCTGTAAATTGTAATTTTGTCTATGACTGCTGTTGTAACTCCCCCAGGTCTGAAAATTGTAATATATAGGCCTAGTGTATGTTACCTGATATCAAAAACAAATAAATAAACACACACACACACACACTGTAATGGGGACCTTTTGTGAAAACTGGTGCTGCGAAGGCACAGCAGGGAGAATTATTGACCCAACTGTTCCTGTGAGTCCATGGTGATATGAACTGTTGCGGGATGCAGGGCGTCTACCCTGGCTGGATCCAGACACAGCAGGGAAGGTTAGCAGGGAGAACGTGGATATAGGGGAAATACCAAAAAAATTAAACAGACAACTTCTGTTTTGACATATTTTTATACAAGCACATCAGTGTTTCTATTTTGATAATTTTTTATACAGATACATCAGCAAATCTTTATATATTTTAAACATGACAGTGTTAGGTTGGTCTAGTAGAAGGAGGCAATAGATTGTGCTGCCATCTCAGAGACCTGGGCTTGCTTGCAAGCCCCAGAACCCCACACTGGGAAAGACCATATGTGAAACCATGGTTAAAAAGTTAGGGGAGGGGAATATGGATCTACTAAACCTTTCACGCCAATGTCATTGGCCAATTTGCAGGGCCTAAAAGGTTGAGGGGTCTGAACCCCACCTCCACCCAGGTGATTGTGCCCATGGGAACAACTTGGGACAGTCACATTGTAGTGGTGAGGCTCAATATTATGGATCTGTCATTTGCGCGCACACACACACACACCCCTATGGTGTTTTCATGAAGACAGAAAATGCTGTCATAAAGGTGACATTATAAATGCCAAAAATCATGTTTGTTTATTTTTATTTTAGTCATTGGTAAACGGGTAAGATCCACTAGGCACAAGTGCCTGTTTTTGGAGGCGACCTGGGAGCACTGGGGAGGTTAAGTGACTAGCTCAGAGTCACACAGTATGCAAGTGGAGGTTGTGGGAATCAAACTCTGGTCAGAATGTGCCAATCACATTCACAGCTCAGTACTCTAACCTCTAGGGTATACTGCCAGCCCCAAATAGGGTTGATAGGTCAAATAGGGAGGATGAGGATGGTGAAACAGAGGCACACCCAGTCAGATGTTACACACCACAATCCATACGCCATTCTGGGGGAGCATAGCTCCCCTATAGATACACCCGCAGAGGAGACTAAGGAGGCTGAGGACAACTGTCACAAGGGAGGCCCACAGGAAGGAGGCAGAGGACACCACAAGGAAAGGAAGCAGCTCCTGGTGGGGACCCAATTATTAGGGGATAGAACTGGAGGAGCTGGGAAATCTGAAGGGCAGGTGCCTGCCTGGTGCCATGGCTTGAGGGACAGGGAAGCGATCCTCAGGATCACAACAACAGCTGCAAGGGATTCTGAGCTGGACATAATTGTCCACCTAGGGACAAATGACTTGGCTCATCATGAGGTTAGAGCAGTGCAGGAGGACATTGCAGAGTTGGGGAGGGGCCTAAGACAAGTAGCAAACACAGTATCCTTCTCAGAGGTGCTGCCTGTCAAAGGCATGTGTGAGGGAAGTGGCACCATGCAGTTTAATGAATGGTTGAAAAAATGGTGCGGAGCTCAGGGGTTTGGCTTCATTGGGGACTGGGGTTCCACCTGGAGGGACACCAGCCTATACTGGCAGGATGGTCTGCTTCTGTCCAGGAAGGGAAGAAGTCTTTTGAGCAATCGGTTTAAATGCTTCATTGGCAAGCTTTTAAACTAGTCAATGGGGGAGGCACTGACCAGCAGCAGAAAAATCCCAGCCTCTCCCTACAAAACAGGGTACTAAATGAGAAAAAGACCAAGGTAGAGCGGTCAGTGGGGATGCTGCAACAGAAGGTAAGGCCATCAAAAATGGAAAGCAATGAGTACCAATGCCTGTAGTCTAGGTAACAAGCTTCCTGAATTAGTGGCCTTGATGGAGGAGGAACATCTGGATATCGTGGCAGTCACAGAAACATGGTACACACAAAACCATGACTGGGACGTAAACATACAGGATACACTATCTACAGGAGGGACAGGAGGGTAAAGAGGGGAGGAGTAGTTCTTTACATAAGGGAAGGAATAAAAGTAACAGAACAAAAGGGTAAACAGGGAGGAAGAAGCACTGTGGGTAAATTTGGAGACAGGCAATGGCACCACAATCCGCACAGGGTTGTATACAGACCCCTTCTCCAGGGGAGGAAGTGGACAAGGAAATGATAAAGATACTTAGAATGGCAGAAAAGGAGATATTGCTGATGGGTGATCTGAATATGCCAGATGTTAACTGGGCGCTGATTGCAGCTGCCACTTCAAGAGTGCAGTTATTCTAGATGCCCTACAGGGGCATGCCTTAGACAACTAGTACTGGAGCCCACTCGAGAGGAGCAATATTAGACTTGATACTCTAAATGGAGATGGAGAGAGGATCACAGATGTAAAGTGGGTAGCCATCTGGGAACTAGCGACCATCCAACAGTATGGTTCACAATAAACACAGCAATAGAGTCAAGCCATACAAAGACAAAAGTACTGGACTTTAGGAGGGCTGACTTTGCCAAAATGGGTGAGTGCCTAAGGAATGCACTAGTAAATGGGCAGGAAGGAGGGTGGAAGAACAATGGGAATAATAAAAACTGCCATCACAGAGGTACGAGCCTTTGTGTGAAGCAAATAAACAAAACAAGACGATGTAAGAAACCACTATGGTTCTCAAAGGAAGTGGCAGTGAAGGTTCAAGAAAAAGAAAGCATTCAGGAAGTACAAGGAATACTTGGCAGGAGCAGGACAGAGAACTGTATCAGTTAAAGCAAAAGGAGGCTGGAAGGCAGTCAGAACAGCAAGGCCCAAACTGAGGAAAAGATAGCCAACTCAGTTAAGAAGGAATAAAACCTTTTATAGGTACATCAGGAGCAAAGGAAGACCAAGGGAGGGATAGTGAGGCTAATAAAAGGGAGGGAGGGTGGGCAGAGGGAGAATGTAAGAGGCAGAGATACTAAACAAATATTTTTGCTCAGTATTTACAAAGGAAGAGGGGAGGTACATAAAACAAACAGTAGTAACACTCTGGATACAGAAGTTGATACCAGCCCATTTACAGAAGAAAGGGTTCTGAAAGAACTCTAAAACTGAAGGTGGACAAAGCAATGGGGCCTGATGGGATTCATCCCAGAATTCTAAAGAACTAAGGGTAGAACTAGTGACACCACTGACTACCCTCTTTAACAAATCATGGGAGCATGGGGTGGTACCCGAGGACTGGAGGAGGGCAGATGTGATTCCCTTCACAAAGTGGGAGCAAGGCAGAAGCAGGAAACTATAGACCTGTTAGTTTAACCTCAGTGATAGGGAAAATGATGGAATCACTTCTAAAGGAAAGAATTGTCGCAGATCTAAGTGGCCAGAAGGGCACAGGACCCTAGGGCAGCATGGATTCACAGCGGGAAGGTCATGCCAGGACCTAATTCGATAGATTTCTTTGACTGGGTGACCAAAGTAGTAGATCAGGGGAGGGCTGTGGACATGGCCTACCTAGACTAGCAAGGCATTTGACACAGTCCCACACAAAAGATTAATATATAGTTAGCCAGCCTGGGAGTGGGTCCCAAGATGACAGCCTGGGTAAAGAATTGGCTGGAGAATAGGACACAGAGGTAATAGTAAATGGAGTCCACTCAGAAGAAAGGAGGTTACTAGCGGGGTACCTGCAGGGTTCAGTAATAGGACCAGTCCTCTTCAATGTCTTTATAAGAGCATTGCAGAAGGACTGGAAGGAAAAAATATGTCTCTTTGCAGATGACACACAGATCTGCAACAGAGTTGATGCACAAGGTGGGGTGGAAAGGATGAGAAGGGACTTGGCAAGGTTAGAGGAATGGTCAAATGTATGGCAGCTTAGATTCAATGCTAAGAAGTGCAAGGTAATGCACCTGGAAACAAAAACCCAGGAAGAGTACACAATAGGGGTGAGATACTAACAACAACAAAAATGGAAAGGGACCTGGGGTAGTCATATCAGATGACCTAAAGGTGGGCAAGCAATGTGAGAAGGCAGCAAGAGGCGGGGGATACTGGGATGCATAGGAGAGGCATCACCAGTAGAAACAGGAAGTTATTATCCTCTGTACAGACAGCTGGTGAGACCCCATCTGGAGTACCTGTGCAGTTCTGGAGACCCAATCTCCGCAAAGACATAGACAGGATGGAAGGCTGTCCAGAGGAGGGCAACTAAAATGGTGCAGGGTCTGCAACCGGAGGACATATGAAGAGAGACTTAAGGAGCTTAATATGTATAGCCCGAGAAAGGGGGGAGAGGGGGGATGATAGAAACTTTCAAGTACCCCAAGGAATCAACAAAGTCCAAGAGGGTAGCATCTTTCAAAAAGAGGTGTGCAAGAACAAGAGGCACAATTTGAAGATAGAGGCGGCTCAGAGGTAATTTAAGGAAGTATTTTTCACAGAGGGTTGTGGATGCATGGAATGGCCTTCGGAGGAGGTTGTGGAGTCAAAATCAGTGGTGGAATTCAAGCATGCATGGGATAGTCATAAGGCAATTCTGGGGGGTGGGGGTAGGAAGAAATAGGCTGCTGGTTAACTAGGATCTGCAGCTTATCCATTAGGTAGGGAAATGGGCAGAATGGGTGGGCCAAGCGGTCCTTATCTGCCGTCAAATTCTATGTTTCTATGTTTCTATGTCATAGGAAATGCCAAAAACATCATAAAATTTTCATAAAAATGGGAACAAATAATGGATACATGATTTACACGACAAAAGTACAGCCTTTAATGGTGGGGCTTGGCAGATGAGGGAAAAGCTTTCCCATATTGTGATCTGTTTATTATTTCATTTTTTTTTTTAGGTTATCCCACCACATCCATCAAACCAGAGGATAAGAGGGTCCATCAGGTTTCTGCCTGCTTGTGCGGTGAGATGGGCTTCAGAAACGATTTTAGGTGTGCACAGAGTCATGCTGCTCTGCTGCGGCTGCAGGACTCTGAGCTGCGACTCATGGAAGTGATAAAGAAGTGGATAGTGCAGCGTTCGAAGAGCGACAAGGAGTACTCGACACTGCTCCACCAGATGGTGACACTTGCTGAGAAACAGGAGGGGACACCACAAGCTGGAGGCATGGATTACATCAGTCAGCTCAGTAAGGTAGGGGCAGAAATCCATAGGAAAGTACGTGTGGTCAGTGTGTGTTTGTGTGTATACACCACAACTCGGGAAATGCACACACTTTCAGAAGCATGCTCTGAATAGCAATATTTTTATGAAACGTGACAGGTAGGGTTTCAAGAGGTGTTTTTCCCTGTTTAGTATATTTTTTGAAAACTGGAATTTTATAACGTTTTTATAAAAACAGTACAGACACGTAAAAACGGACAGTAAAGCTGAATTCAGATACCATAATACAATAGAAATGATCTAGTGCTCAGCTGTGAAATAATAATATTTAAAGAAATCATGGCATTCTGAACGAAACTAAATAATGCCTCTATCAAGTAACCATCATTGAGTGTCTTTCATAATGCATCTTGGCCGAAGGGAAATCGCCCTAAAAACAAAGTTAAGGGTGCAAAATAAAAAAGGAAATGCATAGTTTTTGAAGGCCACAGAGTGTGTGTAGGGTGGGGTTGGGGGGCTCCATGTCTCAGTCTACCCAACCCAACCTTTGCAGCTGTTCAGGACTCCTTTTCAGTAAGCAGAACTCTTAACGGAGTACTACTGGCTGAGGTGAAGCCCCAACTGCTGCACAGATCGGGGCTTCACCTCAAAGATTCCCCCTATATGCACCTTATGAAATAAAGGGTTTGTTTACCTGCTTACTAGTAAAAACCTTGATCCCCTGGTGCAGTCGGCATTTTGAAAAATGGAGCTGCTCACCCCCCAGGATCGCACTGGAAAGACTGCGAAATTGTGACGCGGCTTTGCCCCTTCCTGTTCATTGCCAATATGTACACAGCTTTTATGATTTACCTAAATGCCTTATATGTGTCTGGCAAAGACATGACATTTAGGCAAATTAAGTCAAAATGGCGCTGGCATGGGAAATTCTGATATTTTAAAATCTCCGTACATATAGACAATGAACAGGAAGAGGCAAAACCATGTCACAATGTTAGTCTTTCCAGCATGATCCTGGGGGGTGAGCAGCTCCGTATTTCAAAATGCTGGCTGCACCGAGGATCAGTTTTTGTTTTTTTTATAAGTAAGCAGGTAAACAAACATTATTGACTGTATCCCACCATTGTTTTAATGTGGAAGCTTTTTCCTGAGGAAGTCACTTAACTTCCTTGTGCTCCCAGGTCGCATCTGGAAACAAGCTTTGGCTTAGTGTATTACTCCTGGTTAAACAATGTTCCCTTTCTAATCCTTAACCATAAGTGGGTCACCACTTTCGTTACTGCTTCCACTAATATGTTAAGTAAGTGTAAGGTTTGCCCCCTAAGATGAATTGCATTGGAGGGAATAGAGAACAGAACCAGGGGTGTGATCATCAGGCCCCCATCCTCAAAATCTGGTTTATTTGATCACTTATCCCCTGCCAGTTAATCCGAAGTTATGGGCATCCCCAGAAGACATGCATGTGATCTGCAAGAAGGCAACTGCAACCCCTGGAGCACGTTCCTGCTACAACCCCTTTGTATTTCATATGTGTTGCTGTGGTTGAGAAGTACCTACAGTCACACTTCCATGCATAGTCTCTCCAGATGTTAGAAGAGGTATTCTTTATTTCTGGAATTGTGTATTTGTCCCATAAGCTCACCTCCTCCATCATACCCAGTTCCTTATTCCATTTGTCCAGGGTGGGGTAGTAGAATCAGAACTAAGAGACGAGATGCCTCTATAAAAATTTCCAATCACATGACTCCAATTATTTCCTTGTAGTATACTTAGCAATATTTTAATAGAAAGAGTCTCTGATATGCCTATCATTCCAGTACCCCATCCAGAAGAAAGGAGCGCACCTGAAAATATTAGAAAAAGTCCCTGTGTGGTAGTTCGCTGTTTATTAGCTTCCCTAAGGTAGACCAGGTCTTTGGGGTGGGGGACTGTGTGGAATGAGGCCACAACCTCCTACTTTATTTTCTGTCCAGTTTCTCCCATGGTTCCCCTTGCTTCCCAACTGATGACCAGGGTTGCCACAACTGTACCCTTCTTCCAGTCAGGAAGGCAGGTAGGCTGCTGCCTTTACTGCCAGTGCCAGTGCTTCTGCTTTGGGAGTTGCACAGATGCCATGCTGTCTACATCCTCCAACCCCAGGAGCTGAGCACCTCACTGCCACAACATGCTCCGCTGTCCAGCTTGCCTCATGGTGTAGCACTTTATGAAAAGAGAAGGGATTACCCTGGTGTCCTGACGACGTTCGTGGAAGACTAAGGACCGTACACTGGAGTTAGCATGGTGAGAGCCAGGTTGCACTGTGAGAGTAGCTTACTTTTTATTTATTTATGCTGGGGGGCTGTACCCCTCCCCCATTTTCTATTGACATATTAGTATAATATACACGGGGCTTTGGTGGGGGGCTCAGATCCCTGACATGAAAATGTAAGCTACACTCTTAGCCTAGTCCTATTAGCGTATCACTATTCCCAACTACAGTCATGGGACGGTCCTTAGTGCTGTTCTTAGTCATCCACTAATGCAGTTCTGGCTGATAAGAAAACAGGTGATGCACATAGCTGTGTCTGGGATGTAGTTGGCAAATAAAAGTAATTATGTTTGCCCACACACAGTCACTGCACTACCAGTATCTGAATGATCTGTGAAGCCATTTGTAATACAGTTTGTATGATATGATGGCACATTGTAAATTCCAAATTCTGTTTTGTTTTATTGAGTGATAAGTAAAAGAACCACATATTCCTTGTCAGTGTCTTCTAATATTCAAATTGCTTTCTTTCCCAGTCTTGGTCCACTGTGGTAAACCAGACAGAAAATCTGAGTCGGATTCTGGCGGAAGCACTCTGAGGATCTGAACTCAGGGCCACTAAATAAACTAACCCTGCTAATCCGGGATAAACAGCAGCTGAAGAAGACTTACACTGAGCAGTGGCAACAACTTCAGCAGGATGTCACCAAGGTGAGGAGCAAAGGCTGCTGGGAATAGGGGGGTTGTAAGGGTGTATGTTGTGTTTTGCTATATAGTCAACAGTTCAGCTCAGTGTTCTGGTTTGTTGGAGAGTCTGTTCCACAGTGGCTGATCCTATAGCAATCGGAGACTGTGGGGATTGAGTCCTATTCTCCTGATGCACTGGTGTATCACTCCTACAGTGATCTAAGGCTATGAGTTGTTAGTTGTGCCGTAGTGCTTTTGTGTGTTGATCCTACTGGACTCTGATGCTTTGGGGTTGACACCTGGTGCTCTTGTTGGTGGTGCGTCAATCCAACTGCATTTGGAAGTTGTGAGTTTGTATCCTGGTTCCCTAGTGCAAAGGTGCGTTGCTCCCTCTGCACTTGTAGGCTATGAGCTTGAATCCTAGTGCACTGATGCGTTTATCCTGTTGCACTTGGAGGCTGCGAGTTTGAACCCTGGAGCCCTATGTGCACTAGTGTGGTGATCCTACTGCATTTGGAGGCTGTGAGGTTAAATCCTGGTACCCTTGTGCACTGGTGTGTTCATTTTGCTCCACTCAGATGCTGTGAGATTGAGCCCTTGTGCACTGGTGTGCGCATTCTGCTCCACTTGAGGCTGTGAAATTGAGCCCTTGTGCACTGGTGTGTTCATTCTACTGCACTCAAGGATGTGAGTTGGAATCCTGGGTCCATGTGTGCATTAGTGTGGTGATCCTACTGCACTTGGAAGCTGCAAGCTTGAATCCTAGTGCCCCAGTGTGCTGGTGTGTTTACCCTACTGCATTTGGAAGCTATGCCTATGAATCCTGGTTCCCTAGTGCACTGGTGTGTTAATCTTGTTGCACACAGAAGCTGTGAGTTAAATCCTGGTGTCCAAATGCACTGCTGTGTTGATCTTACTGCACACGGAGATAGTGGATTTTATCCTGGTGCAACGTTGATTGAGTTGTAGGTGGAATAGTGTGTGTGTGTGTGTGTGTGTGTTCGAGTCAAATGTTGGGGTAAGTACTGTCTGAAATTAGAGGGTGGGGGATTGTGGGGGAGGGTTGAAATTATTGCCACAGGTGAGAGGAATTACTGCAGGAGTCCCAAAAAGCATTGGTAGGAGATCCCACCATTTTAAGATTGAGTGTAATTTAGTTCTGAGTACTACCTATTTCTAAGTCATCAGTGACATTTGTCACTAAGCTAATGCACCCTGAATTTTCCCTCGCCCAAAACACATTTTACCCTCCATCATGGCTGCACTATTCCTTTAGCTGTAAGGGTGGGTAAGCAAGCAAGAAGCTGCCTTCACAGTGGATGCCAGTGCCACTTCTTAGCCAACCGGGGGTGCATGAGTTGCAGATCAGCAGCTCTCCCCCAACCCAGGTACTAAGTATCTTACTTCCACCCCAAGAGTCTCAAGACTGGGACCCCCCCTACCCCCTCACCCACAACCCACTGTGACCAGCTGCATCATTCAGTCTCCAATTGATGTTTAAAGAAGTTTCCGGCCTAGTATTGACTCACAGCCCAATACCTTATATAACGATGAGCTCATTTTGTAAAATATTTTTTACTCACTCAATGTATAAAGTAAATAAAGGGTTGTAGCTGGCTCCATAGCCACTGCCAGCTGATCCTTTCCGTTTCCTTCTTGCTCTCTCGCCCCGTGCTCAGTGTTTTGTGACGTGTGAGCAGTGAGGCGCAGGCGAGCCTATACAAATCTATGGGACATTTTTTTTAAAACTAGTTTTGCAGAAGCTGTTGGGAATCTGAGGAGATGGCCACCGCTCTGCTAATGGGGACCCTGTAGTAGGCGGTGGCATTCCTCTCAGGTAACTTCAAGCAACAGAAACATATAGATTTGTAGAACTTAGCCCAGCTGTCCTACTCTGCGATACTGATCGTTGAAGATCAGGTGCAGTGAAGAACAAGTAGAGGCTGGAAGAGATGGAAGCTGGCGGTGGCTGTAGGAACGCCATTACACCCACAACAAGTAAAAGAGTATTTTAAAATGACTCACACCTAACATGGAGTGACAGGTTGTAGCCTGCTCTCGATATGTCGGGAAATTCACTTTAAGCTACAATATCTAGTTGCCCAAGTTGGTACACAGTGTTACATGGTTTGTGTTCCGCTACAATCTAGGGTGGCACAGCAACGGCAAGACAAGACCTACAAATGCAGGTGTTGAATAAGTACAGTACTTGTTACGTAGGAATTACAATGATGAGGTACAAAGGATTCTGTGTTTCACACTTTGGGTCACATGCCCATATAACACTTGGTGGAACCAACTGTGTGCTTTTAATGCCTTTTTGAGTGCTGTTACATTTATCATGTCTCTGATAGCTGGGGGGACTGTTCCGTGTTTTCAAGGCATAGGAGTTAAATGCTTCTTTCTCATACTTTGGATTTTGGTCTGAGCAAGCTGAGGAAAAATTCGTAAGAGGCACGTAGCCCATAGACAGACTCTGGGTAGCCTAGTTGTCTGGTCAGTGAGTTTGTGACCCTGTTATAGTGTACACTGATTACTGTGGTTGACCAAGCACACAGGTGCTTCGTAATGTTCTGTTTTTAAAGTATGTACTACTATTCACCTTACTTGTTAAGTTTCAATGGGATAGTATGTTACACAATACAAACTTTAATTGGCATAGCATTTTGTACATGTCATATTCTGAAACGCTTTACAGGGTGGATAAAAGCAAGTGGTACAAGGTCTAGCAACACAGCAGTGTATCAGGGAGTAGCAAAGAAACAAATTGCATTCAAACGTAACAGCACAATATTTAAATTTCCAGGGTAAGAAAGAGGTCACCTGAGTCCAGTGTTGAGGCCGGCTGGGGGTTGGGGTGGTGTCATTGCCAGCGAGGGGAGGGGCTTAGCTCCCACGGAAGGAGGGAATGGGCTGACTGGCATTCTTGCAACCCTTGTTGGTTCACTCCCCCTCCAGGTCAGATGAAGGGTGCAGTAAGTCAACACCAATTGTTAGTCTGGGGGACAGGGTGAACTGCAGCAGAGTGGAAGCGGGGTTAAAAGAATAATAATTAAAAAAACCGGGAAAGGAAGTGAATTTGTTTTTATATCACACTTTTAATGCAAACTGTATCCCAAAATGCTTTACAATACAGGTGAGGGAGGGGAGAAAATGTTGCTGCCATTAGACGCATTGGGATATTCATACTGCTCAGAAATGGACTGTGAGTATGGAGAGATTAAGCAGGTAGGTTTGGGATTTAAACTCAAGTCTCCAGGTGCAAAACTCTGCACTGTAACCACTAGACTAAACTGACTTCCCTCAACTAGTTCAGTTGTAATCCCTACACCCCTGTCTTTTTGCAAACGACAGGTGGCATGCTGTTGAAGCTGACAGCAGTACCAGGTGGGGACTGGGTTCGGGGAGGACTAGGTTACTTGGCGCAAGGGCTTAGGTTTGGCTACTCTGCACAGGGGCACCCCAGTAAATCCGAACACAGGAAGCAATAACTGTAATGTCCAATACCAGGAATGGGATTCCAAAGTGTGGCTTTTATTCACATCCAAACTGAACAAACAAAGCATCGACGGGCCCCGACGGGGCTACATTCCTGGTATTGCAGATAAGAGATACAGAACACTTTTTCAACATTTCAGCCCTCAGGCTCTGGACCCACCAGGCACACAGCCCAGACTTGCACGCTGCTTTGGGTACACAGCCCGACTTGCACACTATTTGGGTTTTTCCTGGCCCGACTCCCCTGCCGGACACTCGAACCCTGTCCATATGGCAGTGGACACATTTTCCTAGTGGCTCCTAAACCACCTTAGAGCCTTCGACTCCTTAAGGGAAATTTCCTTTCAATCCACGTCTGGGTACTTCCCTCAGCACTGGCCAAGTGCCTGAGGCAAAGTAAAAGGGCCACAGAGCAAATCCATAGAGGTGAACCTGGTTACTAAAGATGGGGGGTCTCCCACCTCTAGCTTCCACAATCCATACCCGGTCATTTCTCTGGACATTAAACAACTCTTTTTGAAAGCTTGTCAACGTAGATTAAAGGGTAAATGTATAGCACACTTCCTCTACATGTCTTGACTTTCCCCTTGTACTAGACTCGAACATACTTAAACATCTCTTTCTGAAAAGCTTGGCAGTGTAGATTAAAGGGTAAATGTATAGCACATTTCCTCTACATGTCTTGGCTTTCCCCTTGTGCTGGACTTGAACATACTTTTTCTTTGGCTTAGCCTATTCCTCTAGGCCTCCCACTGATTAAGCAGTCCAATCCCCATTTTACAACAGTTCAGGTGAAACATAGGCCCCATGACAAGAGCAGAACTCACCCTTTGGTTGCAGGTGCCCCATAGGCAAATCTTGACAGCTTCTGGTGCCACAACACAACTTAGAAAATAAGGCAGCTTCTTCCCTAGCCAGAACCAGGAGGTTGCCCATGGAATAACAGGCAAACCTTCCACCCCCATCCCCTCAGGGATGGGGCACAGAGACCAGTAACAGCAGTCTCCACCACTTCAAGAACAGCTTACTGTGTTCCTCTTTTGGCGGAAACACACACCTTTCCCTAAAAGTAGTTCTATATCAGAGCTTTAGGCTCCAAGAGCCAGTGCACAGATTGCTGTGCTCCTCTCTTCAAGACTGCTCACACACAACTGCTCTAGCTCACTGTTCAAAAACTCCCAACATTCTAACCCAACTCCCATCTGCAGATTCCAATGTGGCTCATGCAGCTGCGATAGTTCTATGGTGATGTCATCCCTCAGTCTCAGCTGAGACTGAGAACAGAGTGAGACAGTATGAAATCCATTTAACTGGAGTTCCACAAGCTGCCTTCCCTGCCTACCACTAGGTCTTACTGGGATTCTAGTAACCCCGGGTAACGGGGTTTCACTATAATTAAAAAACTCACTGCATCATGCAGATTACACTCAGTCTCTTGACTTTCCGTGGCAGAGTATGGACTACAGCAGAATGGGTAGTGGAGGAGAGGTCAGGGGTCACTGGCTAGGGAAGTAGGAGGAGACCGTAGATCGGATTTGCTCAGAGAGGTGGCAAATGAAGGTGGCAAAGAGAAACAGAAAAGGTGATCCAGACATTTGGAGCTGCTTGTAGCCATGACTAAGTTGTAGTGAAGCACAGATGGAAGATGAAGAGAGGAGTGGAGGGAAGTTATGTAAGTTAGTGGGCAAAGGTAAAAATTTGAAACTAGGAGGATGAACCGTGACTGGCGTAGAAGACTCTCCTGGACCAAAGGGGCCCCCGATACGTTTAAGCTTTTCAACTGACCTCACCTCTTCCTGGTTCACTGTCCAGTTTTCTCAATAAGTCATCCCTCATGATCAGTGCATCTCCTTGTCCCTTTATGATTACTCCTGATAAACAGCCCCAGTCAGAAGGTTTACAGAAGGCCTTGCAATTGATAGGGTCAGCACTGCCAGGAGGGTAACCTCAGATTCAATCCTCATCCACTTGGGAAGTCAGTGGAGCTTCTGGAGGGCACAAATGATGGGTAGATGTGTTATGAACAAATTGGGAGTAGAAACATAGAATTTGTCGGCAGATAAGGACTGCTTGGCCCACCCTGTCTGCTCAGTTTGTCCCTGCCTGTATGATCACCGTAGACCCTACTTGATCTCCAGCTACTCCCCCCTCCCCACCACACACTGTCCTATCAAGATTACTTTGTGCCTGTTCATGCATACTTGAAGCCCACCACTGTTTTCACATCCACCACCTTCACTGGCAGACTGTTCCAGGCATCCACCAGTCTTTCAGTGAAGAAATGCTTCCTCACATCCCTCCTAAATTCCACCCCCAGCTTCTCTGCATGCCCCCTTGTTCTTCTGCACCTTCTCTTTTGAAAAAGACACCCATCCTGTGCCTTGTTCACCCCTGTGAGGTACTAGTAGGTTTCTATCATGCCCCTTCCCCCCCAGGGTGTACATATTGAGATCCCTCAGTTTATCATCATAGGGCTCATGATGCAACCCCTCCACTGTTTTAGTTGTCCTCCTCTGGACAGCCTCTACCCTGTTAATGTCCTTCCTGAAATGTGTTCTCCAGAACTGGACACAGTACTCCAGATGGAGTCTCGCCAGCGATTGATACAGTGATAACATAGAAACATAGAATTTGACGGCAGATAAGGACCGCTTGGCCCACCCAGTCTGCCCATTTCCCTACCTACTGGATAAGCTGCAGATCCTAGTTAACCAGCAGCCTACTTCTTCCTACCCCCACCCCCCAGAATTGCCTTATGACTATCCCATGCGTGCTTGAATTCCACCACTGATTTTGACTCCACAACCTCCTCCGAGCCGTTCCATGCATCCACAACCTCTCTGTGAAAAATACTTCCTTAATTACCTCTGAACGCCCCCTCTATCTTCAAATTGTGACCTCGTTCTTGCACACCTCTTTTTGAAAGATGCTACCCTCTTGGACTTTGTTGATTCCCTTGAGGTACTTGAAAGTTTCTATCATGTCCCCCTCTCCTCCTTTCCTCGAGGCTATACATATTAAGCTCCTTAAGTCTCTCTCTTCATATGTCTTCCGGTGCAGACCCTGCACCATTTTAGTACCCTCCTCTGGACAGCTTCCATCCTGTCTATGTCTTTGCGGAGATTGGGTCTCCAGAACTGCACACAGTACTCAGATGGGGTCTCACCAGCTGTCTGTACAGAGGGATAATAACTTCCTGTTTTCTACTGGTGATGCCTCTCCTATGCATCCCACTATCCCCCAGCCCTCCCTTGCCCTCTCACATTGCTTGCCCATCTTTAGGTCATCTGATATGACTACTCCCAGGTCCCTTTCCATTTTTGTTGTTGTTAGTATCTCACCCCCATTGTGTACTCTTCCCTGGGTTTTGTTTCCCAGGTGCATTACCTTGCACTTCTTAGCATTGAATCTAAGCTGCCATACATTTGACCATTCCTCTAACCTTGCCAAGTCCCTTCTCATCCTTTTCACCCCACCCTGTGCATCAACTCTGTTGCAGATCTTAGTGTCATCTGCAAAGAGACATACTTTTCCTTCCAGTCCTTCTGCAATGTTTCTTATAAAGACATTGAAGAGGACCGGTCCTAATACTGAACCCTGCGGTACCCCACTAGTAACCCTCCTTTCTTCTGAGTGGACTCCATTTACTATTACTCTCTGTGTCTATTCTCCAGCCAATTCTTACCCAGGCTGTCATCTTGGGACCCACTCCCAGGCTGGCTAACTTGTATATTAATCTTTTGTGTGGGACTGTGTCAGATGCCTTGCTAAAAAGTCTAGGTAGGCCATGTCCACAGCCCCTCCCTGATCTACTACTTTGGTCACCCAGTCAAAGAAATCTATCAGATTCGTCTGGCATGACCTTCCGCTGTGAATCCATGCTGCCTGGGGTCCTGTGCCTCTGGCTTCTCTAGATACTCGACAATTCTTTCCTTTAGAAGTGATTCCATCATTTTCCCTATCACTGAGGTTAAACTAACAGGTCTATAGTTTCCTGCTTCTGCCTTGCTCCCACTTTTGTGAAGGGGAATCACATCTGCCCTCCTCCAGTCCTCGGGTACCACCCATCCTCCCATGATTTGTTAAAAAGGGTAGTCAGTGGTGCCACTAGTTCTACCCTTAGTTCTTTTAGAATTCTGGGATGAATCCCATCAGGCCCCATTGCTTTGTCCACCTTCAGTTTTAAGAGTTCTTTCAGAACCCTTTCTTCTGTAAATGGGCTGGTATCAACTTCTGTATCCAGAGTGTTACTACTGTTTGTTTATGTACCTCCCCTCTTCCTTTGTAAATACTGAGCAAAATATTTGTTTAGTATCTCTGCCTTTCACAGTCTCCCTCTGCCACCCTCCCTCCCTTTATTAAGCCTCACTATCCCTCCTTGGTCATCCTTAAGCTCCCTGATGTACCTATAAAAGTTTTATCCCCTTCTTAACTGAGTTGGCTATCTTTTCCTCGGTTTGGGCCTTTGCTGTTCTGACTGCCTTCCCAGCCTCCTTTTGCTTTAACTGATACAGTTCTCTGTCCTGCTCCTTCTGTGATTCCTTGTACTTCCTGAATGCTTTCTTTTTCTCTTGAACCTTCACTGCCACTTCCTTTGAGAACCATAGTGGTTTCTTACATCATTTTGTTTTGTTTATTTGCTTCACACAAAGGCTAATTACCTCTGTGATGGCAGTTTTTATTATTCCCCATTGTTCTTCCACCCCTCCTTCCTGCCCATTTGCTAATGCATTCCCAGGCACTCACCCATTTGGCAAAGTCAGCCCTCCTAAAGTCCAGTACTTTTGTATTTGTGTAAGCTTGACTCTATTGCTGTGTTTATTGTGAACCATACTGTTCGATGGTCGCTAGTTCCCAGATGGCTACCACTTCTACATCTGTGATCCTCTCTCCATCTCCATTTGAGAGTATCAAGTCTAATATTGCTCCCTCTCGAGTGGGCTCAGTACTAGTTGTCTAAGGCATGCCCTGTGAGGCATCTAGAATAACTGCACTCTTTGAAATGGCAGCTGCAACTGCAACTGCACTCCAGTTAACATCTGGCATATTCAGATCACCCATCAGCAATATCTCCCCTTTTTCTGCCATTCTAAGTATACTTTCTATCATTTCCTTGTCCATTTCCTTCCCCTGAGAAGGGGGTCTGTATACAACCCCTGTGCGGATTGTGGTGCCATTGCCTGTCTCCAAATTTACCCACAGTGCTTCTTCTCCTCCCTGTTTACCCTTTTGTTCTGTTGCTTTTATTCCTTCCCTTATGTAAAGAACTACTCCTCCCCTCTTTTACCCTCCCTGTCCCTCCTGTAGATAGTGTATCCTGGTATGTTTCGTCCCAGTCATGTGTTTGTGTGTACCATGTTTCTGTGACTCCACGATATCCAGATGTTCCTCCTCCATCAAGGCCACTAATTCAGGAAGCTTGTTACCCAGAACACGGGCATTGGTACTCATTGCTCTCCATTTTTGATGGCTTTACCTTCTGTTGCAGCATCCCCCACTGACCGCTCTACCTTGGTCTTTTCTCATTTAGTACCCTGTTTTTGTAGGAGAGGCTGGGATTTTCTGCTGCTTGTCAGTGCCTCCCTTTGACTAGTTTAAAAGCTTGCCAATGAAGCATTAAACTCGATTGCTCAAAGACTTGTTCCCTTCCTGGACAGATGCAGACCATCCTGCCAGTATAGGCTGAGTGTCCCTCCAGGTGGAACCCCAGTCCAATGAGCCAAACCCTGTGCTCTGCACCATTTTTCAACTATTCTATTAAACTGCATGGTGCCAATTACCCTCGCCTCACACATCCTTTGACAGGCAAGCACCTCTGAGAAGGATACTGTGTGTGCTACTTGTCTTAGGCCCCTCCCCAACTCTGCAATGTCCTCCTGCACTGCTCTAACCTCATGATGAGCCAAGTCATTTGTCCCTAGGTGGACAATTACGTCCAGCTCAGAATCCCTTGCAGCTGTTGTCGTGATCCTGAGGATGCGCTTCCTGTCCCTCCAAGCCATGGCACCAGGCAGGCACCTTACTTCAGTTTTCCTTCTGCTGTTGATTCCCTTCCCTATGCACCTCAGCATCTTGCAGGTCCTGTCAACTGCCTTGTCTCACTGCCCCGCCACCATGAGGTCATCAGATATACAGTAACCCCAAGGTCCCTTTCGTGCTTGTTACTGTCAGTAACCCCCTCCCCATCTACATAGAAACATAGAAACATAGAAGTTGACGGCAGATAAGGACCGCAAGGCCCATCCAGTCTGCCCATTTCTTTTTCTACCTTATAAATGTGCCATCGGCCTTTGCTCTGTCAGTGACCTATCGATTCATAGTCATTTGTATTGCTCCCTTATGCCTATCCCATGCCTGTTTGAAGCCCTGCACTGTATTCATAGCCACCACTTCTTGTGGTAAGCCATTCCATGCATCTACCACCCTTTCTGTGAAAAAAATTTCCTCACATTCCCCCTTAATCGGCCTCCTCTAATCTCATGCTGTGTCCTCTTGTCCTGCTATTTTTCTTATATTTAAACATGTTAGACTCTTTCACCTTGTTTATGCCCTTAAGGTGTTTAAATGTCTCGATCATATACCTCTCTCCCTCCTTTGCTCAAGGGTATACATATTGAGCTCCGTTAATCTGTCCTCATATGTCTTCTGATGCAGTCCCTGCACCATTTTGGTTGCCCTTCTCTGGACTGCCTCAATTTGGTTAATGTCCTTGTGAAGGTGTGGCTTCCAATACTGCACTCAGTACTCCAGATGGGGCCTAACCAGTGTCTTGTAAAGAGGGATTATTACCTCCCTCTAATGACTTGTGATACCCCTACTAATACACCCTAACACCCCCCTAGCCTTACCTACTGCTTTAGAGGTCTGCTTGGATGATTTCAGGTCATCAGTGATGATGATGCCCAAGTCTCTTTCTTCCTTTGTGACTGCTAGCAACTCCTCCCAGCCTATAAGTGGCTTCAGGTTTCTCTTCCCTATGTGCATGATTTTGCACTTCTTTGCATTAAATCCCAGTTGCCACTCTTCTGACCATTCTGCTAGTTTATCCAGATCTCTTCTCATTCTGCCCACCCCATCTGGATCATCTACTCTGTTGCGAGATCTTGGTGTCATCTGCAAACAGACAAACCTTACCCTCTAGTCCATCTGCGAGGTCACTAATGAAGATGTTTGAATAGGACTGGCCCCAGGACTGATCCCTGAGGTACCCCACTTGTGACTTGCATCTCTTCTGACTGTATACCATTTACCACCACTCTCTGTTTTCTGCCAGTCAACCAGTTTGCCACCCAGTTGACCAACTTCTGACCCACCCCGAGCCTACCTAGCTTATTTATCAATCTTCTATGTGGAACAGTGTCAAAAGCTTTGCTGAAGTCAAGGTAGGCGACATCAACTGCTCCCCTTGGTCCACCACTCTGGTTACCCAGTCAAAGAAATCTGTGAGATTAGTTTGACAGGACCTTCCTTTGTAAACCCATGCTGTCTTGGATCCTGTGCCCCTATAGGATTCCAGGTGTTGCACTATCCTTTCCTTAAGGAGTGCTTCCATAATCTTGCCCACTACTGAGGTAAGACTGACGGGTCCGTAGTTCCCCGCCTCCTCCCTGCTACCACTCTTGTGGGTGGGATCACATGAGCCCCTTCTCCAGTCTTCTGGGACCTCTCCTGTGCTCAGAGACTCACTAAACAATTCTGCTAATGGCTCTGCTAGTTCCTCCTTTAGCTCCTTAAGTACCCTGGGATGTATGCCATCAGGTCCCATTGCCTTATCCACCCTGAGCTTAGCAAGCTCTTGTAGGACCCTTTCTTTTGTGAAGGGAGTAGTGCTCACCTCCCTCCCCCCTGTGTCCATGATGCTGAGCTGTGGGCCCTGCCCTACCTTCTCTTCAGTAAATACTGAGCAAAAGTATCTATTTAGGATAGATGCTTTACAGGGTCCTCCTCCTCCATGCTTCCTTTTCTCCATTAAGCTTAGCAATACCCCTCTGAACTTTCTCCTTTCACTAATGTATCTATAGAAAGTCTTGTCACCTTCTTTTACTGTTCGTGCTAGTGTTTCCTCAGTTTGGGACTTTGCCTGCCTTACTGCCTTACCTGCTTCCCTTAGGGCAGTTTGGTATGCCTCCCTATCTTCATCCCGCTTGTGTTTCCTTATATTTTCTGAAGGCCAGCCTTTTGGCTCTGATCTTTTCTGCTACTGTATTTGAGAACCAAAGTGGTTTCCTTCTTCTTTGCACTTCCTTTTCTGTCTAACACAATGGGATGTTGCTTCAAGTATTGTATCCTTAATGCTTGCCCACTTTCGCTGTACCTCCTCACCTGTGTTTCTTTTGCCAGGGCTAGCTTAACTCTGTTGGCCATCTTATCAAAGTCAGCTCCTCTGAAGTCCCATATTTTTGCCTTGGAATGGGATGATTTAGATGTAGTAGCCAAATTGAACCATACCATGTGATGGTCACTGGCCCCAGGTGACCTTCTACCTGAGATCTATGATCCCTCTTTGTTAGTCAGTACTAGATCTAGGATAGCCTGTCTCTTGTGGGTTGCTGTACCAGTTGTTTGAGGCCCTCCCCTGCAGGAATCCACTATGAGTCTAGTTCTGGCAGATGTTCCTGCTGGTATTGACCAATCTGTATCTGGCATGTTGAAGTCTCCCATTATCAGAACCTCCTTTAGCTGTCATGTTTTGTATATCTTCTAACAGTAATGTGTGTATGTCCTCCTCTGGTCCAGGGGCCTGTAGACAACCCAGTTCTTATGGCTGTCCCATTTCCTGTTTCCAGGGTGACCCACAGATCTTCTGGCTCCTTATGTGTATTCTGAATTTCTGTAGCTTTGATATTTTCATTAACATACAAGGGCCACTCCTCCCCCTTTTACACCTCGGTCTCTTCGAACAATCACAGCCAGGTACTGAAGTCTCCCAAGTGTGGTTACTGGTAAACCACGCCTCACTAATTGCTACTATGTCCAGTTTAGCCTCTGACATTATTGCCTGCAGGTCTGGGATCTTATTTCCCAGGCTGTGAGCATTGTGTACATGATTTTCCATTGGCCAGATTTTGGTGTGTTAGTTGTTGGGTGAGGTTTGGCATTACCCCTGTGCATCGTATGGGGAGACAAACCTTTTTTCTTACCTGGTGATGCAAATGAACAGCAAACACGCTGAATTCCAGTTTGACCACTAGCTGAGGGGGGAGGGGTGTTCTTCCCATTCAATGTATGGGGTGCTGCACCCCTCTCCCCATTTGCTAGTTTAAATATTCTGCAAAGATGTCAAACTTCTGCCCCAATGCACTGACTCCCTCTTTAGTCAGATGCAGTCCATCAAATTTAAAGAACTTTCGCTCCCAGAACTGTTGCCAGTTCCTACAAATCTGTGTCCTTTTCCTGGCACCAGTCCTTGAGCCACGTGTTTAGCTCCCTATCTCCCCTTCTCTGACCTTCCGTCCATCTGCTCCCTTCTCCCAGACTGGCAGGATCTCAGAGAAGAGATGCAGACGAAATAGATGATAGTTTGTCACCCAGCCTAGTCAGGTGTTCCTTGGTCTCCACAACTGACCGCTTGGCGAGATCATTAGTCCCTATGTGTACTAGGACATCAGTGTTTTCTCCTGCTTTGTGAACAATTTTAGCAATGCGTCAGTGTCTCTCCATGCTGATGTACCTGGAGACATCTGACCATCACCCTGGCTGGAGATGGGTATCAACTCCCGAATCATGGAGTCTCCTATGATCGAAGTTTTTGGATTTGTGCTTTGTGGTTTGGTTCCTGATTTGGGTGAGTATTGTTGTGCTAGCTCCTGTGTCAGAGTGTCCTGCTCTGCAGTGTCTTCTGCCTCTTTATTTGATTTCAGAGATAGAGGCAGATACCTGTTTGTAGTGTTTATATGGTTTTTGGAGGTAATGTGTTGGAGAGCAGAGAGTGATGGGGCACCTGATTTGCTCCTCCTAACCACCTGCCAACCTCCTGGACCAACTACCCTCTGCGGTTGAGGTTTTTCTGTTGGATGCTGGGGAAATGGCGGGTGGTTCTTATAATGTATTTCCTCTTCAATATGAAATTTGAGGCGTGCAATCTCTGCCCATGCTGCCCGGAGCTGAGACCTAAGATCTCCAAAGGCCCAGCATGTAGGACAGTGTCCTAAATCCTGTAAGAATGTCCTTCTGAAAATTGTTCCACAGTACCTGCAGTTAATGAAATCCATTCCAAATAAGTTGCTGGGTTTTAACCTAGTCAGAGTAATTAGAAGGAAAAAAATGCAAGTAATGGTTTAATTGTGCTTTTGTTTAACTTGTTATAACAAGTTAAATTACTAGTGCCCTGTAAATGAGATCACCTTGTGGAGGCCCCACTGATCCGCCTTCCTGCTCTGCCACAGGAAATGTCACAACTGTGGTACCCTATAAAAGGAGTGTGGCAGTGAAGTGGTTGGGGATGGGGTGGGTGGCTGGGCCCTTCCCTGCCTAAAAAGAAGAACCACGGACGTAAAGAACAAGGAGGTAAGAGCAGAAACAATCAGTCAACAACAAATGCAGTAACCCTGAAAGCTTATCCTAATGTTAGATAAAACTGTAAAACCTGTAAAGCACCACCTGTAATAATTTCAGAGAAGATATACCCTGTAAGAAACACTTTGCTCCAGAGAAAAATAAAGCAGTAACAGAAGATATACCTTGCAAAAGACAATTTGAATCAGAAGATTACAGCAGTAATCTGTTAGCACACACCTGTAGGCACACCTTGTAGAAGAAGGTATACCAGCAACAACAATTTGAATCAGAGAAAAAATAAAGCAATGAAATGTTAGCAACAAACAGTAGCAATCCCTGTGAGTAAAAATTAAAAACACCACCACACAGTAAATCTGCTTAGCCAAACTAAGTCTTAATCCTTCTCCCTTGCTCTGGTAAGTTTCTCTACTCTGCCTTTCAAGCAGTCTTAGAAGGAAAGAGCTCAGGTGAAGCTAGGTGCCTTGGCCAGCAAACCAAGTCTTCTCTTATACATTGCGCTGGGTTTCTGTGCCCCAAGTGCATGATTTTGCACTTTTTTGTACTGAAACCCAGCTGCCATACCATCGGCCACCCCATGAGTTTTCTCGGGTCTCTACCATTCTCTCTACCCCTTCTGGAGTATCTATCCTGTACAGATTTTGATGTCATCTGCATACCACCACATTTTGTCACCTGTGCAACAACCAGTTCCACACCCAGTTTACCACCCTGAGTTCCACCCTCAAATTGCCTAATTTTTTTTTAAGTCTCATGTGTGGTATTGTGTTGAAGGCTTTGCTGAAGTCTAAGTAGGCCACGTTCACCACCCCGTACTGCTCTGTTTCCCTGATCAAGTTCATCTGACATGAACCCACCCTGTGAATCTGTTACCCTGGGTCTTGAAACCTGCCGGATTCAAGCTACTCCACTAGCCTGTCATTTAATAGTGTCTCCATTAACTTCTCTACCACTGACATTTGACTGACTGGACTATAGCTACTAGCCTCCTCCCTGCTGCTGCTTATATGAAGCGAGGCTACATCTGTCTGACTCCAGTCCTCTGGAATCACTTTTGTTTCCAGTGAGTTGTTGAATAGGGTTGTCGGAGATGCAGCTACTACCTCCCTGTGCTCCCTCAGCAGCCTTGGATGTACCCTGTCTGGCCCCATAGTCAGATTCACTAGTCTTCTCGGGACTCTTTCCTCTGTAAATGGACTTGAGTCCACCGCCATCCTCCTCTCCTTCCACTGTGAAGACTGAGCAGAAGTATCTGTTCAGGTATCTGCTTTTTCCTGATCCTTCTCTGCTCAGTTCCCCCTCCCATTCTTGTTTTCACAGTCCCTCCCCTTGTCTACCTCTTTTCACTTATGTATCTGAGACAATCTTGTCCTCTTTAGCTACACCTTTGGCTACCTTTCCTCTGTTTGTATCTTTGCGCCCCTCACCGCCTTCCTTGCTTCCCTCCACTTTTCCTGGTACACCTTCCTTTCCTTGTCCCTCGGAGTCTCCTTACCACTTTCCCTGCTTCCCTTTGAATTTCCTGGTACACCTCCCTGTCCCCTTCCCTCTGAGTTGGCGTGGCTCAGTTGGTAGCACATCCGCCTCTGGACCAGAAGGTCGTGGGTTCTCGTCCCACACCGGGATTGGACTTGCACCTAAAAATCACTGGCATCCGAGTGCAGTATTGGGGGGTGCTGTACTGCTGGGCTGTGCCGTCCTTCGGATGAGACGTTAAACCGAGGTCCCTTCTGCCCATCCTGGTGTTGTCCTAGTGGGTGTCCAGGAGGAAGTAAAAGAACCCAGGGCACTCTTCGCAAAAGAGCAGGGAGCATTCCCGGTGTCCTGGCCAACATTCCCCTTCCCATAAACTGGTTCATGCAATTATCCAGGCTGTGTGTGGGTGATGATGTGCGATATGGCTGCCACCACACATTCAGTCACTTCACTACCAGTCTAGCATTGCTTGTAAAGCGCTTTGGGATACTGTGTATGGAAAGCGCTATATAAATGCTGATTCTTCAGGGTTTTATTTAACTCTAAAAATTGATTAGCGTTTTGCTCATAAAAGTTCTAAAACTTTGTGAAAATGCATAGCACTTGCCTCACTGTGTTTAACAAACATAAACACTTTCTAGAAAACCTATATAGATGCTTTCTGTATAGTTAGTATTGTCCCAAGAAAAAAACTACTAATCAATTATTTAAAACCCTGTTCTTTTTCTTGAGTCTCCTTGTACCTCCTGAATGTCACCCCTTTAGCCCTTACTTTCGTAGCCACATCCAGGAGTCTGTACAGCTGATGGGAGGAGCTGAAGCAGTAGACAAGGGAGTTGCAGAAATCAAAGAAAGCAACAAAAAATGCGTGAACTAGGATTTAAACTGGGTAGTGGTGAGTTAAGGCAGTCAGGGTAGTTTTTTGCATGGGATGATGGGAGCTTTTGCAAATATAAGAGAGATGGGGGGAAGGGATAGCTCTAGGGGCACAGATACTATTCACTTATCCACATGTTCTAGGCTGGCCATCTTTAAGCTAAGCTCCTCCTACCACCTGGGTGGTATATCCCCCAACTCTGCCCCATGATGTCAGATCTCTGTTTCTGCTGGATGAACAGATCACTTCCTTCGCGGCTCCTGTTTATGTTCTTTGCACCATAGGCGAAAGTTAATCATTAAAGTTTTTGATATTTCTGCTAACTTGTTCTATGGGGTCAATCAATTCTGTCTTTGGACTGATGATGGAGCAACAGAAACAAGGTTTTCAGTTTTGTGTGTGGTGTTGGCAAAAGATGTCTGTCACCGATCCACACAACACGGGTGTGGCTTTTGCAAAACTATGCTTCCTGAGTCCCTCGAGGACAGGAAGCTCCACCTCTCTTTGGGCCAGCCTTTGGAGTGAGATTCAGAGGACCACTGTGAGGACCACAAGAAGGCCTTAACTGCAGCCAGGCTGGACGAATAACTTTCAGCCCTTGCAGGCACCTGCTTGGTCTTGGCACTGTTTCCTGGGGCCAGCATCAAAGGGTCTTTCACCAGAGAATTCTGTGAAATCTGCTTGGCTGTCCAGACCTTGAGGGAGAGCCCTGCCCACTGTGCTTCGAAAAACAAGCACTGCTGGTTCTGGTCATAGGACTGGCAGCGATTGAGGTTTTCTTGGTCTCTCAACTCACCCAACCACTCAACAGCTCGCATCTGTCAAGCAGCCCTTGGCTGGGGGGCAAGTTGGGCAGGTCAAGGACTTTTCTGTTCTCCTGTCAAGCTAGTCAACCTTGACTCCTGTTGAGCAGGCTGTCAAGATTTTTCTCGAGGCTGTCAACCAGCTGCTGGATGAGAAGAAACTAGAAGGGAAAAG
This sequence comes from Neoceratodus forsteri, assembly GCA_016271365.2. Taxonomy (NCBI): domain Eukaryota; kingdom Metazoa; phylum Chordata; order Ceratodontiformes; family Ceratodontidae; genus Neoceratodus; species Neoceratodus forsteri. Next base: position 559,148,485 of record CM028129.1, on the reverse strand, counting down.
GATCAGATCTGTTCCAGTACAGTAGCTGTTTCTTGTGGATTTTACTTGGCAGAAGGTTATTTCTTTTCTTTCTTACTACTTCTAAGGGGCTAGCAGGGTATTGTTTTTGGGGCTGTTGGAAGTTTGAAAACTGGTTTGGTGGCTGTAAGTGGGCTCATTTGTTGGATGTTTCACTGTGTAGCAGGCTGTCCTGGTGGAGGCCTATTTCTTCTGATTTAAAACATATTTGGTGGGATTTAATTGGGGCTGTTTCTTTGGTTGCAGGGCTTGGAGGGGCAGACACAGGGCTGATACACTCTCTCGAGAATTGGGTGTAGGCCCTAATCCCACCATCCCCCACTCCTCCCTCTCCAGACCTTATGCTCAGTAACCGCTTCAATTCTCTTCTTCTACTTGAGGATGAGGGGGGTGATGTAGCCATGACAATGGTGGTTAGAGATGAAAAGGGAGTGGAGGCAGGAGGCAGGGCCTGATAGCAGGAGGAGCAGGGGGGAACCTGGAATGCAGGAAAATGGGGGGAGCAATGGATCAGAGCAGGAGGGGCAGGGGGAAGAGGGAGGAAAGTGCAAGGAGAAGGACCAGTTGGGAGGAAAGGGCAAGGAGAAGGACCAGAAGTACAAGGAAGATACAGTAAAGGGAGCTGGGGGTTTAGGCCAGGGGAGCTTGACAAGTAAGGAGGGGCTGAACGGAGATGGGAAGGAAGGAGGATGACCCAGGCCAGTTTAGATGGAGGAGAAGGACCAATCGCGAGCAGTGGGGGGTAGCGAGGTACAGAAAGATACTACGGGAGGAGGAGAGGCATACGATCAGAGGAGGGGTGGCCAGGGGTAAATAAGGAGGGGTGGCAGGTGGCACCCAGATAGGGAGGAGCAAGGAGCCGGCTGGGTGGAGGGGCCGGTAGAAAGGATGAGGGACATGGAAGAGGGGGAAATGGAGGAAAAGGAACGGTCAGAGTGCTCCTGTTGGGGGATTATATGATCAGGGGTATCAAATTGGATAGGAAGGGGGAAGCCTGGCCAGTTGGAACAAAATGCTTCTCTGGACTAATGGTGCACAGGGCCAAGCATGAGGTATATCAGTTGGTAAAGGATTTTGGGGGTTCCCCGGACATACTGGTCCACCTGGGTACAAATGACATTGAGGGAAATAGCGAGCTAGAGATGCAGGCAAGGTTCAGGGAGCTTGCCAGGGTCTGTCATGACATAGGATGCACAATTTCCTTCTCGGAAATCCTTCCGGTGACAAGCAGTTTTTCAGGGAGTGGTGTGAGACCGGAGGGTATGGGTTGATGGGGGATTGGGGGGAGACCTGGGAGGATAAAAGGCTGTATGCTAGAGATAGGCTCCATCTCAATTTGGAGGGAAGGGGAATCCTTAAGTTGAAAATAGAGGGGTTCATTGGTGAAAGGTGGGGTTTAAACTTGTGAAGGGGGAGGGATGAGAGAAAAGGCTGTCGAAGGGTGGTCTGATAAAGGAGGGACTCTGTCGCCACCCCCCTGGGGAACTGGAGGAATGCGGGAAAAGGCCGACTGGTAAGGTGCAGACCAGGGGGAAAATAGAATCCCTATGGGAACACGAGCAGGGGAAATGGAAGTACAGGGAAAGGGTGGAAGGTAGTCCTGCTAAATGCCAGAAGCTGGGACAGTAAAATGCCTGAGCTCCAGATGATGCTAACTGAGGGAGCGGTGGATGTGGCAGCGGTCACTGAGACCTGGGCCACAGCAGGACATGACTGGGACCTGAACCTGGAGGGTTGCACTATGTTCGGGAAGGACGGGGGAGGGAGGGGTAGTGATAATAGTCAAAAACTGCATTGGCATAGGAGGAGTAGAGGAGGCGGAGAGAACTGTGGAGGCAATTTGGGTCACCTTGATAAGGGGGGGGAGGGCAAGAGAGTAAAAATAGGAGTGATGTATAGACCCCCTGCGCTGGCGGAGGAGCTGGAGGAGAGTCTGGTGGCAGATGTTGGGAGACACCGCAGATTGGGCAGGGGAAGGGTGGTGGTGTTGGGGGACTTAAATATGCCAGGAACAGACTGGGAGACTATGACATCCTTGGTGGCCAGGGAACAGAGGTTGTTGGATGTCTTTCAAGACGTGTTCCTAACTCAGCAGGTGGGGGAACCAACCAGGGAGGCGGGGGTACTGGATGTGGTCCTGGCAGACAGTGACCAGATTGGGGGCCTGGAGGTAAGGGACCCATTGGCAGGGAGCGGCCATGCCACAGTCTGGTTCTGCCTGGACCTAGGAGGGGTAGAAGGCTGCACAAAGACTGAAGTAACTGACTTCAGGGGGTCAGATTTTAAGGAAATGGGAAGGATCCTTAAGGAACATTTGGATGTGATTGGGCCAGACATGGACGCTGACAGTAGGTGGGAAATCATCAAGAGAGGGGTGCAGAATGCAACCAGCACCTGTGCAAGAGTAAGACAAAAATGCGGTAGGGCCCAAAAACCCTGCTGGTGGACCAGGGAGGTCCAGGAGGTGGTGGGGAAAGAAGGCAGCATATAGGCAATTCAAGTGCTCAAGGGTGAAAGGGATCAAAGGGGAGTACAAGCTGGCGGCTAGAAAGGGCCACTAGAGTTGGTGAGGCGGCCTTCAAAGGCAAGGAAGGGCAGAACCTGGCCAGGAAAATTGAGAGGGAGAGGAACAAGGGTTGTTTAGATACATAGGGAAAAACAAAGGGTGAAGGGGCAGATTAGCAGGATTAAAACAGGGAGAGATGGGCACAAGACCCGGGGAGCAGGCTGAGGTTCTAAATGAGTACTTCACCTCAGTATTCACCAAGGAAAATGGGGGCTGCATCATACATGGGAGGAGATAGTGATACTGAGAGAGGACACTTAACAATCAGCAGGTCTGGGGAAGGCAGAGAGCATCACTGGCAGGAGGGAAGGCTAAGCAGGGGCGAGGTAGCGGAGGTGGAAATCACAGCAGAGAGACTGAGTGAGCCCTCAGGTCCTTAAGACGGAGAAAGCACTGGGGCTGGATAAATTACATCCCAGAGTGCTGAAGGAACTGGCGGATGTCCTGGTGAAACCCCTGGCAGAGCTTTCACCATCTCTGAGGACAGAGTGGGTGCCCCAGGACTGGAAGGTGCGCATATAGTGCCTATCAAGGGGGATCAAGGAGGTGGCAGGGAACTACAGGCTTGTCAGCCTGACCCAGTGGTGGGCAAGGTGATGGAGGGCATTGTCAAGGAGAGGCTGGTGGGGACCTGCAAAGTCAGGGTGCCTGGACGATAGGCAGCATGGATTCGTCCCGGGGAAATCGTGTCAGACAAACCTTGTGGAGTTCTGTGACTGGTGACGAGTGCCTTGGACCTGGGTAGACCAGTGGACGTCCTCTTTCTAGACTTCAGCAAGGCATTTGACTCTGTTCCTCACAGGGGCCTGTTAGATAAGCTGGGAGAAATGGGGGTGGGGAACCAGGTGGTAAGATGGATAGGCAATTGGCTCCAGGACTGGACCCAGGGGTCATAGTTGGCAGTATAGTCTCATCCCTAAGGAGGGTCATTAGTGGGGTCCCGCAGGGATCAGTCCTTGGGCCCCTCCTGTTCAACGCCTATGTCTCTGACATAAGGACAGGTATCAGGAGTGAGATGAGTCTCTTTGCGGATGACTCAAAACTGGGGGCGGTGGTGGATGGGGAGGAGGGAAGGGTGATCCTACAGGGGGACCTGGAGGCTCTGGAAAGATGGTCTAGAAAGTGGAAGCTGAGGTTCAATGCAGGGAAATGCAAGGTACTGCACCTGGGGGCCAGAAACCTGTCCAAGTGTATACCCTGGGGGGGGGATGCTACAACTCTCGATGGCTGAGAGGGACTTGGGGTGGAGGTGGATGTCAAGATGAACAACTCGGAGACTTGTAGGAGGGCAGCGGCCAAGGCCAACAGGATGCTGGGATGTATCGCTAGGGGGATCACTTCCAGAAGGAGGGAAGTGATACTCCCTCTGTATAACTGCTTGGTGAGGCCACATCTACGAGTACTAGTGCAGTTTTGGAGCCATGCTAAAGGCGTCCATTAAACTCCTGGAGAGAGGCCCAGGGAGGGCAACCAAAATGATTTGGGGCTTGGGGACAGGACCCTGGGAGGCTTGAAGAGCTAAATATGTACACATTGGAAGAGAGAAAGGACCGTGGGGACATGATAGAGGTCTTCAGGTACATGAAGGGGATAAATAGGGGAGGAGCAGTCAGGGTGCTTCGAAGGAAGGAGGAGGGGGCAACTAGAGGCATGGGTGAAAGCTGGAGGGGGGAAGATTCAGGGGAGAAGGAGGAGGTGCTACTTCATTGAAAGGGTGGTGGAGCCATGGAACACGCTGCCAAGGGGGCTGGTGGAGGCAGAGACAGTGGAGGGGTTCAAGAGGGGGTGGGACAGGTACAGGGGAAGGGTTCTGGAAGCAAAATCCAGTGCAGCGAGAATATCCGGAACTGGGAAGGGAGAAGCCAGAGAGGGTGAGGGGGGGCAGCAAGGTCAGCTCCCAGGCTGGGGGCTGACCAAATGAGCATGTACGAAAGACTATGAGGCCTATTCTGCTGGCATTTTAGTATGTTAGTATGTTAGATTGAGGATTCAGTCTCATGGACCCCAGTGCTCCCAGTACTCACCCAGGAAGATGTGGTCCAGTCAGTGTCTCCATCTGGCCCTCAACAGGAGCAGCCTCCATCAGAGGTGAGGTCTGCCGCACCCATGTTGCTGAACATGGGCAGGCATGTGATATACAGCAATCCACTAGAAGGCCTTCTCCGCGCTGACCAGCTGATTGATCGGTCGAGGTTACAGTCGAAGCATTCCTGCTCTTGATCCAGCTAAACCGGGAGGCATATCGATACTGCTTGACCTTCTCCTCCTTGAGTGAGGAGAGTCACTGCCCTAAGATGCACTAGTGCTATGAAGAGCTCTTCTGGTAACAGTGGGCCTTTATGGGGCAGGGTTGGCCTTTACCCCTGGACCTTTGGTCTCCTGGCCGTAGCTAGTGGTACCCCCACTGGTCCACACCACACAAGTACACACCACAGCTGCTTTTCCATCCCTTTTGATGGAGTCGCCATCATCACCGCAACTGAAGGTGGGTACTTTGACCAAAGAGGCCAGCCATTTTACTTCAGGTTTTACAGGCCAGTTGTCAGCGAGGATCCCTCTGGGAGAGGATTTTTGAGTGGTCCATGGAGAAAAGTGGCTGAGGGATGTTTTTAATGATGCATCTGATGACTTGGACCATGAGTCCATGGCCTCCTCTGAGACTTCTCACTTTTGACCATGGCTCAGTCGAGGAACTTTCCACTGAGCATGGCCCACTATCTTTCAGGGTGCCTCTCCAACTCATCTCGGAGTCCATGCTTGAGCCTGACCAAAATAGGGCTGAGTATCCCTTTATGGACATTCTGAACCAGGAAGAATCCCCTGGCATTGCCTTCCCTGTGGCTTCAGCTAAGCTGGCATTGACTCGAGCTTTGGCAGCATCCAGCATCCTGCCTGGCACCATCTGTACATATGATCCACAAATATGCAGTCCCCATAGGTTCCCTTTCAGGGTTTTCAGGCCACCCCTCCATAGAGGGTTTGGTAACAGATTCAGTGTTCCATAAATCTGGACACCGGGGAACATGGATAAGCCTCTGGACAAGGAACCCTTCAAAATTGGCCATGCCATGAAAAAAGTGTATGTAGCAGCATCTCTGGGTCATCGGCAGGCTAGCTATGCCATGACAGTGGCTAACTTTGGTCATTCCCTGACTGGAGTTTTTGATGTAGACCTCCCTTTCCTCCCTGTAGAACAGCGGTTGGTTGTGAAACTCGTCAAAGATCAGGGTCAATCGCTGGCTAAACACCAGCTCCTGACAGCCTTGAGCATGGGCAATTCCTGTGCTCGTGCCATGCCAGAGGCTGTCTTCATGTGTCGCAGGGTCTGGCTGCATTTGTCCACCTTCACAGCAGGTACACAGCACAAGTTGGCCGATGTCCCTTTCTTGGGCACTTACCTCCTTGGCCCAGGAGTGGAGGGACATCTCACTTGTATGGAGAAGTCCTGTGCCACCCTAGATTCTGTGACTTCATCCCAGAAGGGTCAGAAAAAGAAACCTGAGAAATGGGCTTTCCAGTACCGGCCCATTCAGTCACAGGCTCCTCAGCAGCAGCCTCAGCAGAGGCAGTTCCAGACCTGGTGCCCCAAACAGAAGTCCTGGAATCAGGGTCCAAAAAAGGGGGCACTGGGGTTGTGGTGCCTCTCTGGCAGCAGCTACCAGCGCCCCCTCAAAGGCTGCCAAGTGAAGGGTTGGGGGGGGTGTCGTCCTTCCACCATTCTGTCCCTGTCTGCTCTCCTGGTCTGAGGCCGGCTACATCAGTTCTTACCAAGTTGGTACGCTGTCACAAAGGACAAGTGAATGTTGGATGTAGTGGGCAGAGGATTGCCTCTGGACTTCAGGGCTCTCCCACCTTACCGCCTCCATCTGCTTTGAGAGTCCAAGGTGTCTTAGGACACTCTGCCCACTGTAAGGGTGGGCATCCCTCAACTCCTTGCAAAAGGGGCTATAGCATGTGTTCTGGATGCCCTGGCCAATCAGGGTCACATGTCTAGAAACTCTCTGGTCCTGATATGGAGGGGGTTCTGGCACCCCTACTGGATCTGCACAATCTGAACCAGTTCATGCAGGAACACAGGTTCCAGGTGGTCACTCTGAGCCACATTATACCATCTTTGGAGCAGAACATGTAGTTCTGCTCCCTGGACCTCCAGGATGCATTTTTCCACATTCCCATCTGTGGGTCCCACTGCCAGTACCTCCAGTTCCAAGCGGAGGGGGTCCTATACCAATTCCAGGTCATGCCCTTCGGTCCTTCCTCAGCACCCAAGGTCTTCACCAAGTGTATGGCAGTGGTTGTGGCCCACCTATGGTGCCTCGGTGCAGAGTGTACTCCTTTCTGAACAACTGGCTGTTGGCCTTTCCATCCAGACAGACCATTGAGAAGTCTAGGGACCTGGCTTTCCAGGCCTGTTGAGACTTGGGCCTGTCAACCTGAACAAGTCTAAACTGGTACCAGACCAGGTGATCAAGTTCACAAATGCAGAACTAAACTTCCTGCTAGCCAAGGTCCTTCTCCCTGCAGATTGGGCACTGGATCTTACCTCCTTTGCTTGATCTTTTCAGATCGGGCACTCGCACCCTCCCCAGGATTCAGAGGCTGCTGGGGTACATGGCATCCTGCACCACTGTGGTCCACTGGGCCTGCTAGCAGATGCACCACCTCCAGTGGGAGCTGGGCCATCAGTGGCCACAGTGCTTAGGCCACTTGCACCAGCTGATCGTAGTGGCCCAGTCCTAGAACACCTGGAGAAAGAATCCCATTTGTTTGCCCAGAATCAACCATCATTCTCACAACAGACATGTCTCTGGTAGGGTGGGAAGCGCACCTGGGAAACTACAGATCTCGCAGTCTCTGGTCACCCATGGAGTCCTGTCATCACATAAACCTGCTGGAGCTCCATGCAGTATGTTTGGCTCTGGCAGAATTCACTCCAATAGTCAGGGATCAGGTCCAGATAGACAACACCATGACCATGTTCTACCTGGGAGGCAGTATAGTGCAGTGGTTTAAGGCTCTGAGCTGCAAATCTGGTGACATCCAGCAGACCAGACCTGGGTTTGAATCCCACAGCTTCCACTTGCATACTGTGTGACCCTGAGCAAGTCACTTAGCTTCCCTGTGCTCCCAGGTCGCACCTGTAAAAAAGCTTTCAGCTTAGTGTGCTACTCCTGGTTAAACAACTAAATAAAAAAAATAAACAAACAGGCAGGGTGGAACTCACTCCCTTCCTCTTTGTTAGTAGATTCTCTGCACCTGGACACTTGTACAGCTTGGGTGCTGATTTCCTGGTGATCCATTCACAAGGGAGAACAGTCAGCTGGTAGGTGCTCTCAGCTGGGATAGAGAGACGTCGCATGAGTGGTCCCTGCATCACGAACTTGAACCACCTGTTCTCCCTGGGGGCACACCCTTGGTGGACCTATTTGCCTCCTAGGAGAATGCCAAACTGAGGCTGTTTTGTGCCCACCCCTTACAGTCCAGGACACTACTGGGGGATGCCTTTGTAAGGCCCTGGTCCCTAGGCCTCATGTATGCCTTTCCTCCAATCCACCAGGTAGTGGTTAAGGCCTGGAAGGATAAGACACAGATGATCCTGATAGCTCCCAACTGGCCACGGCAGTTCTGGTGCACGAATCTCCTCAGCCTCAGCAGCAGGCCTCCATCGAGAGTGTCTCTCTGTCTCCACCCAGTCCTCCTGAGCAGACATCAGAAGATGGTCCTACACCTGGACCTTCGGTCCCTGCACTTCACGGCCTGGTTCCTGAGCAGCTACATTTTCAGGCCTTGGGTCTCTTGAACCAAAGCACAGATGTGAGAGGTTACACCTATCATAGAAGATAGCCTTCCTGGTGACCATTACATCAGCCAAACGGATTGGGGACCTCCAGGTGCAATCAGAAGAGTCTCCTTACTTGGTCTTCTACAGGGACAGAGTAGTCCTTCACCCCAACCTGAAGATCCTCTCTAAGTAAGTGTTAGAGTTTCAACTTATCCAGATGATTAATTTGCTACTGTATTTCACCAGCCCAACTTTGGAGGCTGACTGCAGGCTCCAAACTCTGGACCTGTGGAGTGCGTTCTCCTACAATGTGGAACATATGACTGGAGTTCAGGCACAGGCTCTCCAGCTGTATGTCACATATGCTGAATTCATACCTGGCAGACCGTCTGCAGAGCGGATGATTACCAGGTGGATTACATCTTGCATTGACTTTTGCAACAGGCTGGCTGGTAGGGAGCCTCCTATTGGGCTTAGGGCTCATTCCACTAGACACATCACTGCATTGGTGGCTGCTTCCAGGCACATCCCTATCCAGAAGATCTGCAGGGCTGTTGTCTTGAAGTCAGTACACACCTTTATTTCCCACTACTGCATTGACCTGAGTCATGCCGGGATGCTGGTTTTGGGACCTTGGTTCTCCAATCTTTGTTTGCCACATAGGGGACCATACCTAGTACTCTTCTCCCCAAGAACTGCTAGGAGTATGCAAGAGTGTGGATAAATTAACCTTATCCATGCCACTGGAAAAATAGGTTACTCCCCTGTAACTGTAGTTCTAGGAGTGGTATATAGTTCACATCCACACAACCCACCCGGCTTCTCCTGGCAAGTACATAGATTCTGCTTCCAGCATGCAAGATCTGACATCACAGGGTGGAGTTGGGGGATATACCACTGGGGTGGTGGGAAGAGTTTAGCATAAAGATATCCAGCCAAGAGCACTGTTCAAGTGAAACTGCCAGAGTGTGGATGTGAACCATATACCACTCATAGAACTATGGTTACAGGTGAGTAAACTATTGTTCTGAGTCATGGAGCCCACTTAAATTTCAGACATAGAAGGCAAATTGAAAGAGTTCATTGACAGAAATAATTGAACTTCCCATTGTCCAAGAAATGTGTTTGTCTTTTGAAGCATTGAATGATAAGAAGTTTACATGGAGGCAGGAGCGGATCTGGCCAGAATGTGAAAACTGTATGTGAAGGGGGGGGATACTGAAAGTGTCTTATTTCAGTCCAGTGTTAGTGACTCAGTGGTAGCACTTTCATCGCTGGACCAGTAGGACTGAAAGGTTGAGAGTTCAAGCTCTGTACCAAGCGCTTGGAATAAATACACAACACTGACAGTGCAATATGATGCTAGAGAGTGATGTACTGTTAAAATTACTGTCCTTTAGATGCATTGTTAAACCAGGGTCCCTTTTGCCCATCTCTGGTGGTTTTCCAGGTGGAAGATGAAGATCACGTGGCACTTTATAATAGTAGGGAAGTTACGCCTTGTATACTAACATACTAGCATACTAATTGCCAGCAGATTAGGCCTTACAGTCTATCGAGTCTGCTCGAACCTCAGATCCCTAGTTAGGTGCCGAGGCCCCCCCCCCCTTGTGTTCCAGAAACCCCTATCATCCATCCCCACCCCCCTGGGCCAGGCCGTCATCTGATACATCCGCTTTCTGTGTCTGTCCCACCCTCTCTTGAAGCCCTCCACTGTGGATCTCTGAACCAGCTCGCCAGGCAGCGCATTCCAAGGGTCCACCACCCTCTCAGTGAAAAACCTCCTCCTCTTTTTCCCTCGCCCTTCCACCTTCAAACCATGCCCTCTGGTGATACCTCCCTGCTTTAGTCTAAAGATCCCCTCCATGTTTACCCTATTTATTCTCTTGAGGTACTTGAAGACCTCAATCATGTCCCCCCATCTCTCCTCTCCTCCAATGAAAACAGGCAGAGCTCCTCAAGTCTGTCCTCATACATCAAATCCCCTAGTCCTCGTATCATCTTATTTGCCCTCCTCTGTACCCTCTCCAGGAGCTGTATGTCCCTCTTCAAGTGTGGTCTCCAGTACTGTACACAGTACTCAAGGTGTGGTCTAACCAAAGTGGGGAAGGCAGTCAGAATAGCAAAAGCCCAAACCGAGATAAAAAATAGCCAATTCAGTTAAGAAGGGGGATAAAACCTTTTATAGGTACATTAGGGAGCATAGAAAGGTTAAGGGAGGAATAGTGAAGATTAATAAGGGAGAGGGGAGGTGGGCAGAGGGAGTCGGTGAAAAGGCAAAGTTACTGAATGAATACTTTTGCTCAGTATTCACAAAAGAAGATGAGGAGGAGTTACCTAAACCAGACAATAGAAGCACTCTGGGTAGGGGGTTGACACCAGTCCATTTACAGAAGAAAGAGTCCTGAAAGAACTCCAAAACTCAAGGTGGACAAAGCAATGGGGCCTGGCAAGTTCACCCCAGAATCCTAAAAGAACTAAGGGAGGACCTAGTGACACCACTGACCTCACTTTTTAACAAATCATGGGAGGATGGGGTGGAACCTGAGGACTGGAGGAGGGCAGATGTGATTCCCCTTCACAAAAGTGGGAGCAAGGCAGAAGCAGGAAACTACAGACCTGTAATTTTGACCTCAGTGGAAGGGAAAATGATGGAATCACTTCTGAAAGAAAGAATTGTTGAGTACCTAGAGGCCAGCGGGGCACAGGACCCAAAGCAGCATGGATTTACAGCAGAAAGGTCATGTCAGACGAATCTAATAGGTTTCTTTGACTGGGTGACCAAAGTAATAGACCAGGAAGGGGCTGTGGATATGGCCTACCTAGACTTTAGCAAGGCATTTGACACAGTCCTGCACAAAAGATTGATAATCAAGTTAGCCAGCCTGGGAGTGGGTCCCAGGGTGGTAGCCTGGGTAGCAAACCGGCTGTACAGCAGGACACAGAAGGTAATAGTGAATGGAACACATTCTGAAGAAAAGGGGGTCACTAGTGGAGTACCTCAGGGCTCAGTACTAGGTCCAGTCCTCTTTAACATCTTTGACATTGCAGAGGGTCTGGAGGGAAAGTTATGCCTCTTTGCAGATGACACAAAGATCTGTAACAGAGTTGATACACAAGGGGGGTAGAAAGGATGAGAAGGGACTTGGCAAGGTTGGAAGAATGGTCAGACATATGGCAACTTAGATTCAACGCAAAGAAGTGCAAAGTAATGCACCTGGGAAACAAAAACCCAGGAGAAAAGTACACAGTAGCAGGGGAGGTACTAACAACAAGAAAAATGGAAAGGGACCTGGGGGTAGTCATATCAGATGATCTAAAGGTGGGTAAGCAATGTGAGAAGTCAGTAAGGAGAGCCAGGGGGATACTGGGATGCATAGGAAGAGGCACCACAAGTAGAAAAGGGAAGTGGTTATCCTCTGTACAGACAGTTGGTGAGACCCCATCTGGAGTACTGTGTGCAGTTTTTGAGACCTCATCTACGCAAGGACATAGACAGGATGGAAGCAGTCCAGAGGAGGCAACTAAAATGCTGCAGGGTCTGCATCAGAAACCATATGAAGAGAGACTGAGGGGAGCAACTATGTATACCCTTGATGAAAGGAGGGACAGGGGGACATGATAGAAACGTTCAAGTACCTCAAGGGAATCAACAAAGTCCAGGAGGTAGCATCTTTCAGAAAAAGAGATGTGTAAGAACAAGGGACTAATTTAAAAGATAGAGGGGATGGTTCCAGGGAAATGTGAGGAAATTTTGTTTCACAGAGAGTGGTGGGCGCATGGAACCCTTCCTGGAGAGCTGTGGGGTCTAAAACAGTGGAGGAATTCAAACATGCATGGGAAAGACATAAGGCAATTATAGTTGGGGGGGGGGGCTGGCAGGAAGTAGGCTGTTGGTTAACTAAAATCTGCAGCTTATCCAGTAGGTAGGGAAATGGGCAGACTAGGTGGGCCAAGTGGTCCTTATCTGCCGTCAAAGTCTATGTTTCTATGTTTCATTGTACAGCTGCAGAATCACTTCCCTGCTCCTGGAGGCAATCCCCCTTACGATGCATCCCAACATCCTGTTTGCCTTGCTAGCCGCTCTCCTGCACTGCTCAGAGTTATTCATACATGCATCCACCATGACCCCTAGGTCTTTTTCCCCTATTGAGGCCTCCCAGCGCCTCCCCTCCCAGGGTGTACCTGTGTTTAGGGTTTCCCTTCAAGATGTGAACACCTTGCACTTGGTGATATTGAAATTTAATTTTCATGTGTGAGCCCAGCTTTCCAGGGTGTCCAGATCCCTTGCAGTGCCAACCTCCCTCTTCCCCTCAACTACTGCTCCCATCTTGGGTCATCAATGAAGAGACTCATTCCACCTATACCCTACGATGTCCGATATGTATGCATTAAACAGGATTGGACCCAGGACCCGAGCCCTGTGGTACCCCTTGCCGTACTCTCTGGGGTTCGAGGCTCCCCACCGACCACTACTCTCTGGGATGCGTCCAGCTAGCCAGTTTTCAATCCATCTGACCATAAAGGGCCTACTCCCAACCCCGTCAGTTTCTCCACCAGACCATTGTGGGGACAGAGTCAACTGCTTGCTGAAGTCCAAGAATAATACATCCACAGGCTTTCCCTGTCCAGTTCTGATGTTACCCATTAAGTAGAACACCACAAGATTGGTTTGACATGATCTACCTGGCATAAACCCATGTTGCCGACTATCCAGACCTCCACCTCCTCCAAGTACACCTCAATCGTTCCTTTAGTATACTCTCCATTAATTTTCCACCACTGAGGTCAAACTGATGGGTCTATAATTACCTGGTACTTCCTCGGCCCCCTTATGGATTGGCACCACATGTGCCTCTCGCCAATCCCTAAGTCCCTCCTGTCTCAAGCGACCTGTTGAAGAGCTCCGTAAGGTACAGCCAGTATGTCTGCCAGTTCCATAGTACTCTCAGATGAATGCCATCTGGCCCAGGAGATTTATCTTTCTTTAGGGCCTTGAGGTTAACATGCCTCTTCGATTGGCGTATAGCATCATCCGTCCCCTGCACCTTACTGGCCTTTTATCCTTATCCTGATGTGACACTCCTGGGGTACCTCTCCTCCTCTTGCTCCATTTCTGTTGCTCTGCTGATCCCTCACTACACTTCTATCCCCATTGTGCCTTGGCATTGTAGATATCATCCCTCCTAGTGAACACCGGGCGGTACCCGTTTAATACCTCTGCCTGGTCCTCGCCTCTTCCACCAACCCTCCTTCTGATCTCAATCTGCTGAGATGGCCCTTAGTTTTTCTCTGCTCCCCAATGTACCGGAAGAACCCTTTTTCCCTCCATGTATCCCTTGTGCCAGCCGCTGCTCTTTACTGGACTTTGCCCCCCTCACCATCCGGGTGACTTTTCTAGATGCAAGATGGTATATTTCCTTTTCCCTATCCCCTCTTGTTGTTTTATATTTTTTGTAGGCCGCCTTCTTTTCTCTGACCACTACCTGAACCTCACTGGACCACCAGCATGGTTTATGTGACCTTGCTCCCTTACGTTTCACCTTAGCGCAGGTCCTGACTGCCTCATGAAGTTTTATGACCTCCCATCTCTTTTCCACATTTGTCATTGATGTAATCCCCCTTCAAGTGATCCTTGAGAATATTTCCCATGCCCACAAAGTCTGCCCCCTGAAGTCACTGCCAGTGCCTAGATCTCTCCCCTTCCCTGCTTATTTGAAACCAAACAGTATTGTGGTCACTCCCAGTCAGGATCCTCTACAACCAGGTCCCTTACCAGATCCCCATCTGCCAGAACCACATCCAGGACATGCCCCTCCCTTGTGGGCTCCATCACATGCTGTGTTAAGAACACATCCTGGAAGCCGTCCAGCAGCCTCTGCTCCTTGGCCTGTAGAAGACATGGTTCCCCAGTTTGTACCTGGCATATTAAGGTCCCCATCAACACCACCCTTCCCCTTTTGGTGCACACATGGGCAATGATGTTGTCCAGCAAACCATCCTCAGAACATCACCCATCCCGGAGGACCTATATACTATACCGACTGACCTTACCTCCTGCTGGGGTTGCAAAGGTGACCCATAAGGCCTCCATGTTTCCCTCTGCCTCTTCTACCTTAGCAATTTCTATGTCATCTGTAATGAACATAGCCACTCCACCCCTCTGCCTCCTTTATATCCTTCCTAAGCATAGTGTGCCCCACGCGTTTAGGTCCCAGTCATGGTTTTTGTTGTACGTTTCGTGACCGCCGCCACATCAGCCCCGAACAGCATGGCCTGTAACTCTGGCAACTTGTTTCCCAAGCTCCTGGCATTTACTAACACCACCCTCCACCCCTTATCCTGATCCCTTTGTGAACCCCACCCAGGTTCCTTATACTTCCATCCTCCTCTACTCCTCCTGAAACCTCCTCCCCCTTGGGTTTTGAGAGTACTCCCCTCATCTGGAGGAGAGGCTTCTGGTCAGCCCCTCCTTATCCCTCCCCCCCACAAGTTTAAACCCACCTTTCTTGAATGTAGTCAGCCATCCCTGTTTAAGGACTTCCTTCCCTAATGGGGCAAGATGAAGCTGTCCTGGGCATGCAGTCCCTTATCCTCCCAAACTCCTTTCTAGTTCCTAACACCCATAACCCATTCTCTTCACCCATTTCCTGAAAGAGTCATTAACCTCTGTGATCTTCATTTTTTTCTCCACTGAGGCCTTTCGTACTGGCAATATCTCCAAAAAGGAAATGTTGCATCCATTATCCCGACAGACTCTGGCAAGTTCTTGGAACCTTGCTTGGATTTCCAAAACGCTATTTACCTCTAGATTGTTAGTTCCCAAATGCACCAGGAAATCCGGTTTCCCTTCTCAATCCCTAACCAGTTCGTACACCATGAACTTTGCTCTGTGCACTGTTAGCCCAGAGATGCTCACTACCTTCACCTGGCTATGGCATCCACCCCCCTGTCCCTCCCACTGGATACCCCTAATCATCGAGTCTCCCAATAACAGAACCTTAACACTGCCATCATCTCCTGTGTTTACCTCCACTATCAGCTCTCAACCCCATCCCCCCCCTTTATTCGTGATCTCAATTCCATGGGAGTCTTCCTGCCTTATTAGAGACCCCTTGTCACCCTCCCCTTTCTGCATCCCTTGTTATTTTGCCCACTTAACTCATACACCCCCTGAATAGGTGTCCCCTTTAACCCTCTCTAATCCGAATCATTTATCCTGGCCCTGTTGGTTTCCCCTTTCCCCACACCACCATCCCCCTCCCTTATAATAGTACCCCTACCTCCAGAGGCACTCTGTGGGTCCCCTTTACCTAGGGCCTATTCCTTGGTACAGACCCCCCTGCTGAAGGGGCGCCCCCTGCCTCCTTGTCTCCCAGTTTCTCTCCAGTCATGCTGTCCTCCCTCATGTCTGTAATATGTTGCATCTCCCCCATCTGCTTAACATTTCTGTTTCCTCTTCTCCCTCTGGGACTGTTTCTATCCTTTTCATTGCCGGTCTGTGATGCCTTATGGGTATCCGACTCCCTCCCCCCGGCCTCTGTATCAGTTTCCTCATTTCCACCAACCCCTTCCTCCCCCTCTAGGTTGCTTAGTAGCTCAAATTTATTGTAACACTCTATTCCAGCCTCCATCAAGTAACCTGAGTTTCCCCAGACTGCCCATCTTCCTCCCCTCTTGCCCTGTTCTCCTAAAGCTCCTTCCCACAGTCTGCTCTTTTAGGCTTCCCCACAACAGCCCCTCCTGACTCTTCCCCCTCCACTCTCTTTATATTCGGAATGTTTACCCTGTACGTTTTCCCCTTAGCGTCAACATCCCTATCTAAGGGTCCTCTGTCCCTAATATCCCCCCTCCTGCTTGCTGTAACATAACGTCCTGTAATTTCTGAACATTGCCCCAGCCTCCCCTCAGCCCCACCCGTCTGCCACCCATATCCACACCCCTTATCCTTGGACACCCCCCAACTCCCCCAGCTTACTCCTTAACCAATATACTTCACTCCTGATACAAGATAGCTGTCTACAGAGTGGGCAGCCTCCTCTCTCAGGCCAATTGAGAGTATTGCCATCCCACAGCCTGTGCAGCCTACAACCCTTCCGAAGATGCCTGCATGGTGGAATGCAGCCACCCTGATTGTCCCTCACTGTTCATAATGGCACACACCCCTTTCTCAGTCCCTCCCCTGGAATACAGTCTCTCTCTCTACTGACTGCAGTTATTTACGAACCTAATTTCAACCCCACCAATAAAGTTCCCAAGTCTCACAAACACATACAGTCCAGTGTGTGTCCAGTCCCACTAACAGTGTATGTATGCAGACATCAGGTACTGTATGATGTCACAGGCCCACCAGTTCCTGTTGCTTCAAATTTCAGTCACAAAAAGAAATGCACAGCTCTTCAATCCCAACCCCCAGTGGCTTTTCAGTATTTAAGAAAGCCTACAAAACAGGGTAGGTGGGAGGGCTCTACCACCACCAGGCAAACATCCCATTTAAATTTCACTGCCAAACAAGTGTTCCCACACCCAGCACACAAGCCCCAATAGTTACAATATCACAGCCCAAGTAACAGTTCTAACTCAAAGTAGTAATTTTTAACACACAGAACTAATTTCAAGTACAAAACTATTCAAATATTTCAGTTAAAACAGAAAATAAAACCAAACCTTTTTCCTGAACAACCTCCTACTTCTGTTTCCTGGCCAACATTACTTATCAGTAAAACAGGTTTTAATGTAATAGGGCTGTGTGTTTGCGCGAGATATACTGTTATAATTACTACTAATAGTAAACCTGTTTAACTTGTCTACCATAACATAAAAAAGTAATACATAGCTTTTCTGTAATACATGGCCAAGTATTTTTTTTTGTACATTGTTTATGCTTCGTCGGTCAGGGCATCTCTCAGAGGTGCCCACTTGAGCTGGACCTCTACTCCCCACTGGGACCCGCTACTTTGGTCCCTTCCACCAGGACTTCCAGCCCCTGGATCACCCACCCCGCGGGGGAATGCCTGCCTCACCTACCTGATGGCTCTTTCTGTTATTAGAGGGTCCGTCCTGTGTGGGTGGCGCTCGGGACCATCGGAGAGGTGCTCCAGCAGTGGGGATGTGGGTCAGTTCCCTGGGTCCCCCATTGCCTCCTTGGCCCGATGTGGAGTTTCGTTGGTTTTCCCTACAGGGCCCAGCGTGCAGATGTTGTCATGGCACCCTAGCAGCCAGCGTCCATGCCGCTCCTCCCCTTGTTACTGTGCAGCATGTTCTTTGCCCTGCCCCGATCTCCATCAGGGGCCACTAAGGAGCAGCACGAGACCCGGATCCCGCTCCAGAGATGGGAGAGCAGTCCTCTGGATGCTCAATCTCTTTCCTCCCCTGCCGACCCCTGGCGGCCTGAGTCCGTTCCGGAACATGGGTCGCTGGCGTGAGGTGTGGTATTCAGCGCCTCAACCCTCAGTGCCACCAGGCCAGCTTCATGGCCGAGTATTACTGGACTGCTGTCAATCACTACATTTCTTCATGTGCTAACAAAAACAAATACCAAACTACATGTAGCCCCTAGGTGGCGCTATCCCACGCGCTACTACCCCTGACTGCTTGGCTAGTAGCAGGTTAAGGGGCCTGGGTAATGAAACAGGTGCCTCCACCTGGAGATCAGGGTTGTTAGTGGTCAAGGTAACCTGGGCACAGCCCTCCGGGACACTCTAACCCCCTTCTTTCCTATCTAGTGGCCTGAACAATATACAGTAATTACTTTCACAATGACCCTTATTCACCAGGCAATTACCCACACTGTTTGCACTTACCACCAGGGCCGGTTCCTCTAGCTTGACCCTGGAGACCCCCTGCAAAGCAAGGTTAAGCACAGCAAATAGCAACAGTACAATACTTTTGGCACAAACTGGAACTACAGTCAGGTTAAATGCAAATAAAGTTAAATATGATTTATTCAGGGGACTTGAACAAGGGAGGGGCGTAATCAGGTTGATTTGCTTAAAAGTTATATTAATCAGACAGTTATGTATGCAGTTCAGAGTCCCTACACAGTTGCACACTCTGGGTACCCAGGTAGGAAAATGGCGGGCTAGCCAGGAATGTTGCAGCTGGGTGGGGCCCTGTGATGGAAGAAAGCAACATGCACAACACACACCATTTGTAATCCAGAGCTGGAGGGCTCGGTTTTTTGAAAGAAAAGGCAACAAGACAATCAGATGACAACACTTAGATTTAGTTGTTGTTGCAGGGAGCTACCCTGATGTTTACTCACGATACCCAATACTGGACACAGGCAGGATGAAATTGAGACTGCAGGCTGTTGAGCTGGAGTGCCCAGAGAAGCAGGGCCCACACGAATCACGGAGGTGTCATTCCTGTTAAAGGCATTGAGCAGGGGGCTGATCCTCAGGCCGGTTTCTCATCTATGACTTTCTCTGCATAGCAGGTATTCTGGCTGGCCAGTATAGCAGGGCCCAGGCAAACGGAAATGGATACAGATTCAGTCCATGGAGCTGGATCACAGCCTCCAGCAAGCAAAACACAGTTCAGACACACAGTGGGGGAACCAAATCACGACCCACTATAGGCACACAGCACATTCACGTGTAAGGAAATTCCACTGTACTAGGCAAATGGCTCTGCGGTCGCAATTACAGAGTCTTTGCACAATCCAGGAGTTCAGAGGTAGCTGGAAGTCCTGACAGGCCAATCGCATTCAGCAAATCTTCAGTATTCTTCAGGTTAAAGCCTGGTCACAATTCAGTAGCTTAATTTGCTCTCCAAATTCAGATTCAGTCCGAAAAAAGCACAAGTCCCTCTCAGGAACAGCAGGCAGGCAGGCATGCAGGCCAAACTCAGGCCTTTCCACAGTTCTCCCGTGCAAATCCACTATGGATTGCTGCTCGAACTATCTCGAGCTGTTACTTCTTCACTTCCCAGCTCAGATCTAACTGAAACTGCAAGATCCAAAAGGTTTGGTTGGCTGATCTGTCTGTCAGTTACAACAAGGGCTCCCCCTCCAGGTTATTTTAGGCGCCAAAAGTCCAAAACTACAATTCCTACAAGTTTTGGCCCCACCAAGCCCCTGTAGGCAGGCTCCATTTTAGAGGCCCAAATGTACTGATTGGCCCATTCTGAAAGTCCAGAACGAAGATGATGGAAACAAACAGAACTGTCCATGCTGCAAAAAAGGCAGGTTAGAACAAACTCCAATATTATTACTACTGTAACAAATGATCAGCAAACAAGTACATCTTCTAATAGTGCTCCCTGTCAGATTAATTATGACTGCAATCCAGGCATCTCTTAAAGAGACAGTACAAAGAGGCTATACAGGCACTCTGGCAATACATTTAAACTGCCAAAACGCAGGACACCAGCCTGGCAGTGAGCATTTAAGCAAGCTCAAGGAAGACTTTTCGGGAACCCCCATTTGTAGGGGGGGTTACATACTGTTTTCTTTCACACAAGCTGCACAATCACTGACATCAAAAAGTAAAACTAATTATCTATGTTTTGTAGGTTAACTTCAGGTTCTGTGTCAATTTCTTCATCATCTCAGATCAGCCATGTCTGCCTCCTCCCAGGAGTCTCTTTGGCTGCGCAGCCTGTAGTGAAAGTCAGATGACACTTGATTTTAAGACACTCACTGTGCCTTAACTCTCCCCGGTGCTGACCCAGCATAGGCTTGGGGGTGGGGGAGAAGAGAAGCGAGAGGTAGGACCTACCAATTGGACATTTGCAACTGCAGCTATATGCAAGTGCTCCCAGGGACTTAAACAAGCAATTATAAAAATGAACTATGCGGTATTGTAAGAATTCATTTTTTACATGTTCTTAATGTGTGATGTTCTCACAAACTGCTTGTGTTTCACACTTGTAGTTTCACTGGTATCACACACTTAGGATATGTTTGTGTAAAAAAAAAAAAAAAAAAAATATGACACCCAATACATTTTTCTGTATGTGCTAGTGGTTTGTATACTGCATTCAGTCCAGTAACAGTATCTACAGCAACTAATTGTTTTGGAAAACACTTTGGGAAAAAGTGTGTATGAAAGACACTAAATAAATCCAATTCTAGGGGCATAGATATGGTGTTACTATCTACACTTTTGGCAGAATTCCACTTTAAATCAGGCCAGAAGGTCTTCAAGCTGGCTCCTCCCACCCACCCACCTGGGAGGTATCCTCCTTGGTACCACCCTGTGATGCCAGATCTTCCTTTCCACTGGAGGGACTGGTTCCCTCCATAGTGCTCTGCATTTGTGTAGGCCCTATCTTCATTTCGAACTTAAAAACTCTTTTGGTCCTCTGGCTGCTTTGCGGTTTTACCATGTTTTGCATCATGGACTCTACTACTTTGAAGTCAGTGCCTGGTTTTAAGCTCTGTCCATGCAGATGGAAGATGTCACGCATGGACCCTCGCACCATGTGCATGTACTGCCTGGGCCAGGAACACGACACCAGGCTTGCGGACCCTGCCGCATTCTGCATCCCCATCCTGGAGGACTGGTAAGCACAACTTGTGCTGGATCGTCTGGATGAGCGGGATCCTCCCATCCGGTCCAAGGACACCCTCCAGGCAGTCTCCGCAGCTGCAGGGTCTGTTGAACAGTTGGCGACTTTTGAGGAAGCTGCTGCCCAGGTGGCTGTAGGCTCTTCCACAGTGTCCACGCTGGTCCCGCTGGGCTTTGGTGCCTCTTGTACCGGGGCATTCCAGAACTTTTGCCAGTCTCTTCCTTCCCTTGGGGAGGGCCCTTCCCATGGATCGAAATCCAAGAAGGACTCCAAGGTGAACCTTAAAAAGTCCTGTTGCAGGTCGTGGGACTATGAGCATTCTTGGGCCTTGGATTCCAGTGCTCCTGCTTCATCGACATTCCTTGAAGAATCAGCTTTGGCCGATGCTTCAGTGCAGGCCGCTGGCCCGACGGCGTCCCCGTCGAGCCTGTTGGCTGAGATGCAGGCTAACCAGCCAGTGAGATTTTTCTTGACCCATTTGACCTGTTGTCGCAGGACGAGGGGGATACCTCCCTCTTTAGAACTCTGGTCCTGACTCTTTAGTCCCAAGGTGGGTTGGATCAGCTCCCTGATCTGGTCCTTAACCCTTGGGACGATGAGCTTATGGGGGGCCCCAGGTGTTCCTCACCAGTTCCTGCCTCTCCCTGCTGTCCTGTCCACTGGTGGTCGAGGTCAAGGTTGAGGACCCATAGGTCGAGTAGCCCATAGTCGGCGATCATGCTCTTGGCACTCGGGCAAGCAGTATCACTGTTATTCCTCCTCTTCGAGTGAGGACCAGCTCTGCTGCAAGCTGTGACAGCACTACAAGGAGCTTATGTGGCAGCAGCTCCTTTTGCGTGCTGGGCCTAAGCTGGTGCCAGCTCCTTCCCTGGTGCTCTCTTGGCTGCTGCCAGCTTGGCCTGAACTGGTTCCAGCTTGACTGATTGTGGCTTCTCTGCCCATCTGGGTAGAACACCCGCCGATTCAGCCAAAGGATGGCCCCCATCCAAGGACACCTGTACTGCTCCCGAGCTTCCTCAGCAGCTGTCGGTCACGGTTACTTGTGCCAATGTGCCCCGCAAGGTTAGCGGGGGGGGGGGTCAGCTGGTCTTTGACAAATCCTCAGAATCAGAAGGTTCCTCCATGCATTGCAGCCCCGTTGACCAGGAATTGGGTGAGGATTTGTCTATGGACCATGGTCTTATTTCTTTCAGGGCCATGCTCCACCTTGTCTCAGAGGCTACGGGGATCCAGTTGGAGCCCGCCCAGAAATGGGCTAATTATTCTCTCACTGATATCTTCGACCGGGACGGCTTTCTGGGGGTTGCTTTCCTGGGGGCCGAGGCCATTTTTGGGCCCGTGTTGCAGTCTGGCAGCATCTAGCCTCCTGCTCTACTCCGTCGGCCCGTATGGCCTGCAAATATGCGATTCCTACAGGTTCATCTCCGGGTTCACGGAAAGCCCCTTGGTTGAGGGTCTTGTTGCTGATCTGGTGTCTCTTCATATGGGCAATGTTGACAACCCCCAACAAGGAATCCCAAGAAACTGGATCATGCAGCCAAGCAGGTGTATGCAGCTTCATCTCTTGGCCTCCAGCAGGCTAGTTTGGACTTAATGATGGCCCACTTCTCTCATGCCATGTTGGGCACCCTGGATGAGGTGCTCCCTCTGCTCCCGACTGAGCTTCAGTTGATGGTCAAGCAAGTCTGGGACCAGGGCCATGCTGTGACCAAACAGCAGCTCCAAACGGCCATGGACATTGATGATTCCTGCGCCAGATCCGTGGCCTCAGCTGTGGTTATGTGCCACTGGGCTTGGCTGCAGATCTCGGCCTTGACGGCGGATACCCAGCACAAGTTCGCAGTTGTCCTCTTCCTGGGCACTGACTTGTTCAGGCCAGGGGTGGATGGTCATTTTACTCAGATTGAGAAGTCCAATGCCACTTGTACTCCGTCACCTTGGCCCAAAAGGACAAGGGCTCCAGACCCCCTAGAAGTCATCTTTTCAGCCCCACCCGGCCCCTGTGGCCAAGCCTCCACAGACCCTGGCTGAACACTAGCAGTTCTGGCATTCCAGACAAGACAAATTTTATTTCAAGATGCCCAATCCCAGAGGCTCTGGGCACCGTATTTAAAAACACAGTCAAAAAATAAAACAAGCTGGCCCAGTGGCTCTGAGGGTTGAGGCACTGGACTCCACACCTTGTGCCATGCCGGTGACCCTCATTCAGGAATGAGCACGGGCCGCTGGGGGTCGGCAGGGAGGAGAAGGATTGAGCATCTGGAGGACCGCTGTCCTTCTCCAGGGAGGGAGGGTTTCGGCAGTCCGTGCTAGTCTGGCCTCTAACAGTGGCTGGGAGCTGGTGCACCCTCGCCGCAAGATGGGGAGTTGGGAGCGGCTCAGATGCTTGACGGTGGCACACACGGGAGCGTGCGTGGTGCTGTCACAGGCATCATTGTAAGTGGTGACCCAGCAACATGGAACACCAGAAAAATTGCCCACAGAGGATGAAGGGGGAGCTCACAGGCCTCGCATCCGGCCAGCCACAGCACAGGAACACATGATCCAGTCTTGGAGGGGAGGGCATGCCCCGGGGCCACTACTGTGCTGGCTGGCGGATGCCGGGGTAATGGGGCTGGGGCTCCCCCAGATTGAGAGGGCTGTGGGGGCAGGAGTATGAATAATCACAAAAAAAAATAAAACAAAGATAAATCGATAAATATAGCACTATCAAATAAACCACTATAATAAATAAAATCAGGCCTATGTCGGTCACGTCTGTGGCCCGGAACCCTGGCAGTTGTGGTCCAGTAATGTCCTCCACTGGCCCTGCCTCTGCTTCCAAGCCTGCCCAGTGATGGGTTGGGGGGTGCCCTGTCTCCCCTGGATCCTCCCATGGAGGGCCGGCTCTGCCACTTTCTTTCTGTCTGGTCCAGTGTTACCACGGACAAGTGGGTGCTGGAAGTGGTTGGTCAGAGCTTGCTTCTGGAGTTTGGTGCTCTCCTGTGTGGCCCAGCCCGCGCCCCTCTGGAGAATGTGGTGTCCGCAGTCATGTTGTCTGCCCTTTGGGAGGACACCACGCAGCTCCTCCAGAAGGAAGTGGAGGTTCGTGTCCTGGACCCACCAGCAACTCCAGGGTTTGTCTCCGGATATATTCTGGTTCCCAAATGGATGGGGGGCTGGTGCCATATCTTGGCTGTGCATGAACTGAACAAGTTTCTCAGGTCACGCACCATCAGAATGGTCACTCTGAACCAGATTGTTCTGCTCCTTGGACCTGTGGGATTCCTTCTTCCATCAGAACTCATCCCCTCACTGGTGAATCATTTCATTGAGGTGGAGCTTAACTCTTGCTGAGCCTGAGTCCGGCTCTCAGTAGACAGGGCGGAGGATCTTTCCTCCTTTGCCCAGTCATTTTGGATGGGGCTGTTGTGCCCTGCCAGAGACTTCGTGAGTCTCCTAGGCTTCATGACGGCCTGCACCAGCATGGTCCATTGGGCCCACTGGAAAATGCAATGCACTCTCTGTGGTGGGAGCTGGTCTGTCAGTGGTCCCGGCGTTTGGGGGGGGGCTCTACCAGCTGGTCACAGAGACCCAGCAGATGTTGGCTGCCATCCAGTGGTGGTTGGTTATGGAACATCTACAGGAAGGAGTCCCATTTGTCCACCACTCACATGACCGACGTCTTGGGCTGGGGTGCCCACCTAGGAGAACACAGGGTCCATGGTCTCTGGTCCCCCGAGGAGTCCCAATGTCATATCAACCTGCTGAAGCTTTGAGCTGTTTCCCTGGCCCTGACAGCCTTCGTTCCTCATCTCTGGGGTCAGGTCATCCAGGTCCAGACGGACAACATGACGACCATATGCTACCTCAACAAGCAGGGTGGGGTGCATTTCCTGCCTCTGTGCAGGGAAGTTCTCTGCATCTGGACCCTCATGCTCAACCTCAAGGCCAACCTGCTGGCCATTCATGTGGCCAGTCAGCTGGCAGATGCCCTCTGCCATGTGAGCGAGGCAACTCACAAGTGGTCTCTTCACCAGGAGTTAGTCGACCATTTGTTTTTCCAGTGGGGCACCCCTCAGGTGGACCTGTTTGTCTTCTGGGAGAACACCAAACTGAGCCTGTTCAGCCCACCCCCCTCAGTGGGGTACGCTACAGGGGGGTGCCTTTACGAGGCCCTGGACCTCCTTTATGCTTTCCCTCCATTTCCTCTGAGCCACAAGGTCCTGATCCAAGTTTGGAGGGACAATTCACAGATGATCCTGGTGGCTCCGGACTGGCGGCACCAGTTCTGATACCCCGATCTCCTCAGCCTCCGCTGCAGGCCTCCATGGTGTCTACCATTTCGCCCTTACCTGCTCTCATGCTCTCGGGGGAGGGTCCTCCATCCGGACCTTCAGTCCCCGCACCTGACAACCCAGTTTCTGAGAGGCTAGAGTTCCAGGCTCTGGGTCTCTCTGATGAGGTCCTCCATGTGGTGGAGGCCTCTTGGAAGGAGTTGACTCATCGATGCTATGACTTCAAATGGAAGAGATTTTCCATCTGGTGCCAGGGCAAGGAGCTGGATCCCCTGTCCTCTCCTGTGGCTAGCATCCTCGACTACCTGTGGTCCCTCTCTTAGTTGGGCCTTCGATCGATTATCTAAAAGGTGCACCTGGCAGCCATCTCTGCATACCGGGTGCAGGCTGGTATGCTGACGGTGGCACAGGAGAAGGTGGTCGAGAAGGTGGTCAGGTGTTCTTTAAGGGCCTTAACCACATTTCACCTCTGGCGCATGAACCATCACCACCTTGGGACCTGTTGCTGGTATTGGCAGTGCTCATGGGCAAGCCATTTGAACCTATGCACTGTTGTGAGATGTCGTCTCAACTGTCATGGAAGACCGCCTTCTTGGTGGCCATTACATCCACCAGAAGGATCAGTGAGATCCAGGTGCTACTGGTGGAGTCTCCTTACTTGGTCTTCCACAGGGACAAGGTTGTCCTTCGCCCCAACCCAAAGTTCCTCCCGAAGGTTGTCTTGGAGTTTCACCTTAATCAGGTGATGACTCTTCCAGTGTTCTTCCTGAATCACACCTCAGAGGCTGAACGCAGGCTACATACTCTGGACCTGAGGCGAGTGCTTGCCTACAAAAAGGAGCACATGGTTGGAGTTCAGGGAGAGGTTCGCCAGCTGTTTGTCACCTACGCTGAAGCTGCACCTTGCAGACTGGCAGCAAAGCGGATGATTGGCAGGAGGATAGTCTCCTGGATCGACCTCTGCTATAGGCTGGCTGGTAGGGAGCCTCCTGTAGGGCTTAGGGCTCATTCCACCAGACATACCGCTGCCTTGGTGGCTGCTTCCAGGGATGTCCCTATCCAGGAGATCTGCAGGGCTGCTACCTGGAAGTCGGCACATACCTTCATCTCCCATTACCACATCGACCTTGAGTCATGCCGAGATGCTGGTTTTGGGTCCTCAGTTGTCTAATCTCTGTTCCCTAAATAGGGGGTGTGTACCTTGCCCGCGTCTCCCAGAGAACTGCTAAGAGTCTGCCAGAAGTGTAAATAGTACACCATATCTACACCCCTAGAAAAACAAATTACTGACCTGTAACTGTAGTTCTTGGAGTGATCTAGTGTACATTCACACAACCCACCCTACCGTCCCTGACAAGTGGCACAGGCGTAGGGCTGAGGAGGATATCACCCGGACGGGTGGGAGGAGCCAGCTTGAAGACCTTCTGTCCTGATTTAAAGGGTAAAGGAATTTTGCCAGAAGTGTGAATAGTACACCATATACCACTCCTAGAAATACAGTTACAGGTGAGTAACTTGCTTTTTTATTCTACATCTCTGCACTATCCGTATTTATTTATTTATTTAGTTTTTGTTTACCGGGTAGGTGCACTAGCCAAAAATACTATTTTCAGGCACGACACGGGAGGGGACAGAGACAAACTTCAAGAGAAACATTTTTGTACATAATGCAAGATTACATGTAGATATTGAACAATTAACAGCGGTAGATATGACAAAAACAATACAGCATTTGAGTTTACAAGTGACAAATACAATCAAGTCAATTTTTAAAGTGACTGAGCAGTATCCAAACAATGAGGAATAAAGTGCTGTGAGAGCAAGTAATAGACAGGCAGAGTGTAGTGAAAGGGGAGATGGTGAGAACGGTGGAAAGAGGAGGAAGGCAATAGATGGGGTGGGGGAATAGGTATGGTTTAGTAACGTACAGTTTATCCAGTGAGGTTCAGCTGATGATGAAAGAGGAAGGCTGTGAAGTTTGAGAAGAGAAAGCACTCACAAATTAACTAGAAAGGGAAAAGGAAAAATGGAAGAATAGAATGCTAGAAGTTAGGAAGTGTGATTGAAAGGAAGTGCTCCCTCTTGGAGTGCACTCCAGGCTCCCGGGGGACTACCAAGAGTGGGTGGGGGATTAGAGAGTAGGGGCTAGGGTGGTTTGAAACAGGAGCAAATGTAGGAGGAGAAGAGATAGTGGCATAGCTCTCTCTTAAAAGAGATGTGGGATGCAGCTTGACGTAGGGTTAAACGGAGTGTGTTCCAGAAATGAGGTGCATAACAGGCAAAGGCACGACCACCTTTTGAAGTGTGATGTCTTGGAATAAGAACTGGGACATTATCCGCTGAGTGCAATGCATAGTGGGTTTTCTGGTAGGGAAGGAGACTGGCCAGGGGTTTAGGTGAATGGGATCTGATGATGTTATCAGTAATAGAATCAAGTGCATAAGACCTTAGTTCTTGGGGAAGAAGCCATCCCAGATCTGTGTAGAGAAGACAGTGATGTTTCAGCCTTGGGGAGCACGAATGAAGTGACAAATATTATTAGAGGTAACATCCCACTTTCGTAGACTCGAGTTTCAGGCAGAAACATAGGTGGCAACCCCATAGGTGAGAGAGGGAAGTAATAACCCACAGGCAATAGCAAGTCTGGCAGAGGGGGTGAGAGCATAACTAGTGCGGTAGGCAATACCAAGGTTAGAGTTAATCTGCTTACGGGTAGATTGAATGTGGATGTCAAAACTCAGTGATGGGTCAAGAGTGACCCCTAGATATTTGAAGGAATTTACCACCCCTACCGATGTGCCTGAGTCTGGAGCCAAATAACATAGCTTTGATCTTAGATTTATTTAGAATAAGTTTGTGATTTGCAAGCCACTATTGGATATGCTGAAAGTCACAAGAGAGTCGAGAGTTGATATCCTCACTACTGTTGGAACTGGTATACAGTACAATGTCATCCGCATATGTAACCCCCCTACATATGGGGGTTCCCGAAAAGTCTTCCTCGAGCTTGCCTAAATGCTCACTGCCAGGCTGGTGTCCTGCATTTTAGCAGTTTAAATGTGATTGCCAGAGAGTGCCTGTTTAGCCTCTGTGTACTGTCTCTTTAAGAGCTGCCTGGATTGCAGTCATAAGTAATCTGAGAGGGAGTTCTATTGAAAGATGTAACTATTTGCTGAAAATCATTTAGAGTGATAATGATAATGTAGTTTGTCTAACCTGCCTTCTTTGTAGCAAGGACTGTTTTGTTTATCTCCACTATCTTGGTCCTGGACTGTGAATTGGACCAATCAGTACTGGTGGGACCTAAAATGGAGCCGGACTACAGGAGCTGTCTGGAGTCAAAATCTGTAGGAATTGTAGTTTTGGGCTTTTTGCGCCTTTCTTGCACCTGAAGGGGGAGCCTTTGTTGTGACTGACACTAGGGATCAGCCAACCGAACCTTTCGGATCTTGGGGAATTTCCCAGGCTGCTGCAGCTAGTTTCAGTTTTGAGCTGAGAAGTGAAGAAGTAATAGCTCAAGTGATTTTGAGCAGCAGTTCTGTGTAATTTTGCATGGGAGAACTGTGAAAGGACTGAGTTTTGGCCTGCTTGTCTGTCTGCTGTCCCTGAGAGGGAAAATAGAGTTTATTTGGACTGAATCCGAGTTGTGAGGACTATTTAAGCCACTGGACTGTGACCAGACTTTAACCTGAAGAAGACCGAAGATTTGCTGAATGCGATCGGCCTGTCAGGATTTCCAGCTGCTTTTCAATCCCTGGTTTGTGCAGAGACTTTGTGATCGTGACTGGAGAGCGGTTTGCCTGGTGCAGTAGAATTTCCTTACATGAAAATGTGCTGTGTATTGAAAGTGAGTCGTGATTTGGTTCCCCACTGTGTGAACTGTGTTCTGCTTGCTGGTACCATAGAATCCTTTACATGTAAATGTGCTGTGTATTGAAAGTGGCTCGTGATTTGGTTCCCCACTGTGTGAACTGTGTTCTGCTTGCTGGAAGCTTTATCCAGCCTAATCAGACTGAATCCGTTCATCTCCATTTGGTCTGGGCCATTCCTGGCCCCCCAGACCCCACTGCACAGAAAAGCCACTGCGACAGAGACCTGCCTGAGATCAGCCCCTGCTCCACGCTTGAACAGAAATGACGCCTCGGCAAATCGTGTGGGCCCTTATTCTCTTGGCACTCCAGATTAACCACCTGCTGTCTCGATTTTCGTCCAGCCTGTGTCCAATCGTGGGTATCGTGAGTAATCATCAGGGTAGCTCCCTGCAACAACAGCCTAATCTAAAAGTGTGTCATCTAATTGTCTTGTTGTTTTCTTTTCACGAACTGAGTCCTCCTGCTCCGGATTACAAATAGTGTGTGTTGTGCATGTTGTTTTCTTCCATCTCAGCGCCCCAACCAGCTGCAACATTCCTGGCTAGCCCACCATTCTCCATTTGGGTACCCAGAGTGTGTGACTGTTTATGGACCCTGAAATACATGCATAACTGTTTGATTGATTGATAGATACTTTAAACAAATTAACCTGATTACGCCCTTCCCTTGTTCAAGCCCCTTAAATAAATCAGATCTAACTCTTTTTTGCATTTACCCTGACTGTGGTTCCAGTTTGTGCAAGAGTACTGTACTGCTGTTATTTGCTGCGTATAACCTTGTTTTACAGGGGTTCCCCAGGGCCGAGCCAGAGGAAAGCCCTGGTGGTAAGTGCAAACAGTGTGGGTACTTGTGTGGTGTATCAGGGGTATTGTGAAAGTAATTATTGTGTATTGTTCCAGCCCTAGTAAGGAAAGAGGAGGGTTACAGTGTCCTGGAGGGCTGTTCCCTGGTTAGCTTGACCACTACCAACCCTGACCTCCGGGTGGAGGCACCCGTTTCAGAACTCAGGCCCTTTAACCTCCTACTAGCCAAGCAGGCAGGGGTAGTAGCCCTTGGGATAGCGCCACCTAGGGGTTACACATATAATAGTGAGGACGTTTTTTAAGGATATTAGAGCTGATGCTATTGATAAAAACTGAGAAAAGCAGAGGACCTAAGATAGACCCTTGAAGTACACCAATATTGATAGTAACCTTGTCAGAGAGGGTGGAGTTAAATTTCATGTATGGAGACCTATCAGTCAGATAGCTATTAAACCAGTTGACAACATTTGGTGAGAAGCCTAGAGAGACGAGAGTAGCAGTGAGGGATGGAATGGTCTACAAGATCAAATGCTTTGGTTATGTCAGTGAAAATGGTCCCCGTGAGCCAACCAGAGTCCCTGGCCAGTAGGGTGTCGGACGTGAGTTCGAGCAGGGCAGTAGTGGTGGTACTGTGCCCTTTGTGGAAGCCATGTTGAGCATCAGTTAAGAGGTCATGTTTCAGCAGGAAGTCAGTGTTTGGTTGGCAACTAGTTTCTCAAGAATTTTGTTGAACGCAGATAGGATGGCAGTGGGTCTGTAATTTGTTGGGTCAAGCGGGTCACCTTTCTTATGTACAGGGGTAACTCTGGCCATCTTCCAGATATCCGAGACAGAGCTTTGACAGAGAGAGAGAGTAAAAATCTTAGCTAGGGGAGTGGTTATGTGTGGAGCAGCTAATTTTAGGAGCTTGGGTTCCAGGTTATCAGACCCCACAGCTGCATACTCTGAGATGTTTCGTAGACGTCTGAAAACCTCATTTCTCTGGATGGACTTGAAGTGGAAAGTGGGCCCGGTGGAGTTTGCTTGTAAGACAGGATTTGATGGGGTAGGGAAGGTAGAGGTGTAATGAGTAAGGTCAGCAAATTGCATGTTAAAGAAGTTTGCAATAGTGTGGGGGTTGTTACAGTGGATGCCTTTTAGAGACATGTTATTAGGAGTAGAGGACTGGTTTGAACCCAGGAAGAACTTAATATGGGACCAGAATTTATTCAGGTCCCCCTGGGAGTCTATTAATAGGTCCTTGCAGTAGGAGCTTTTCACTTGCTTGATTTCTTTCTTACAGGCATTTCTCAGTGCTCTGTAGGTACGAAAATCTTCAAGTAGACCAGATTACTTGTACCGAAACCAGCTTTTGTCCCTCAAACATAATTTAGAGAGGAGGTCAGATTTCAGCCAGCGGGTCTGCCTATTTCTTACACGTCTGGTCACAAGATGACTGTGGTTTTCTTGTAGTGCTAGGAATTTGGTCAAAAAGATGTCTAGGGCAGACTGAGCATCCGATGAGCTATATAGAGAGCGGCATCCAACAAAAAGGCCTGTTGGTAAAAATTAGCATAGTTATGGAAAGAAAGGAAACAGGGCTTCATAGGTTCAGGCCTGTCTTTACCCCAGATACAGAAAGTGGAGGAGTGGTCAGTGATGGCATCAGGTAGGACGCCTACGTCAATGATGTTCTCAGGGCAGTTTGTCATGATCCAGTCCAGCAAGGTGTTGGTATTTGATCGAGGAGCGGATCTGGTGGGTAAAGAGATAAGTTGATGCAGGTTGTAGCTTTGTAGTTCAGTCAGGGCTGTCACTAATGAGCTGCCCAGCCAGTTTGTTAATGTCTCTCAGTAGAAGAACTTCACTATTTCCTGAGTGAGAAGTGGTTTGGTCGAGTAGCTCATCCAGCCCTTTTAAGCCATGGGGGGGGGATTGTAAGCACAGACAATAAATGGCTTCTTTGTGCCTAGGGTGAGGAGGACATGAAGTGCCTCACAGTGGTCTAGGGGAGACGAGCTAATTACAGAGAGCTGGAGGTGAGACTTGAAATATATGGGTGTACCACCCCCCCCCCTTTTTGGAGCTGGCCTGTCATTTCTCAGGAGATTATAAGATGGTAGGGAGCACCGAGAGTCCGGGGTGGATGATTTCAGCCAATTTTCAGTGAGGCATATTATATCCAGCTTATAGAGTGCAGTCCGAGATTCGAGTTCAGCAAAGTTTGGCTCAAGGCTCCTAATATTATGGTGTGTAATAAGTAGGCCTTTAGCATTTGGAATAGGAGCGGCTGTTGGATTTAGGGGCCCAGGGATTGG
The DNA here is from genome assembly GCA_016271365.2 of Neoceratodus forsteri. Taxonomy (NCBI): domain Eukaryota; kingdom Metazoa; phylum Chordata; order Ceratodontiformes; family Ceratodontidae; genus Neoceratodus; species Neoceratodus forsteri. The sequence goes on along the minus strand of CM028129.1, from coordinate 559,116,357 downwards.
TTGTATATCCCCAGAGAGCAGAATAGCCAGTAAGAGGAAGTACCAGAGCTTATGATGCAGGAAAGGTGATAGGGCATGAGCTCGTAAGGAGCTGCTTTTGTAAGCATAGGCAATCAAGTGGACCCATGCCTTGTTAGTAAGTAACTGTGTGGAATCACAGCAAAATGCAGGTCCCACTAGAAGATTTGAAAAGCTGAAGTCATTTAGTTGATAGTGTGGGAGAACGGATTCAGCTTGAGGGACCATAATAATTGATAGGTCTAACAGAGGCAGAGTGCCTATGAAGAGAAATGGCAGCGACTGATTATACATTTTTAGGCCTCAAGACTAGTAGTTCAAGAGGAGTTAGGGACCATAGCAGACTTTCAGCGTAATGAGGGGAGCGAGATGCAGCAGAGAGCAGTCCCTTATTTCAGGATTTGCAGTCAGATTAGAGTGTGGGTGCCTGCAGGGGGCTGAGGGGAGAAACTGCAAGCCAAGAAGGGGAAATAGAATTTATAGGCAGTTCGGGTTAGTGTAGCTGAGGCCAATCAAAAATCCCAAGAAATTAGGAAGATGTAGTGCACCTATAAATTGGACCAAAAATTAGCCACGTGGTGGTGGTCAGGGGAGAAAGGATTGAGAGAGCGAGTCGGGTTGGAGAGAGATGAGGTGGGTGGGGACAAGTAGAGTATTTAATAGGAGGCCTGGGAGGGGTGGTGAGGTGGGCAAAATTCAAGTGAGTCCTAGCCTAGAGCAAAGAATTTTAGCAGGGAAAATAGCAGTCAGAGGCTGGGTTTCAAGGGGCACCGATCAGAAGCCTAGCGCTACCCTCTAGGCCAATCAGGAGTCACCAGCAGAAAGGCACACCAATTGGAAAAACGCCGCCATCAGCGGGTTGACTCTGGAGGAAAAAACAGCAGCTGTACCTTAGTTAGGGATCCGGAGTGCAGGACCAGGAGGGCGGCCGGGAGCCAGCGGTTGCAGCGTTGATGGCGGCGGCCAGGTAAATGGCCGGAAAGACGCCGCCATTGCTGAGGGCGTCGCTCAGGGCACGGGACCGTCTATATCAAACCCACTGCTTTGTAAAGCGCTTTGAAATACAGTGTGTTTTAAAAGGTGCTACCTAAACATACTAAATGATACGTAGGTTATGAAGAAGAGTGCATGAATTCTATTTTTCTATAAGAACAAGGGGGCACAATTTGAAGATAGAAGGGGGACAGCTCAGAGGTAATGTGAGGAAGTATTTTTTCACGGAGAGGGTTGTGGATGCATGGAACAGCCTTCCTGAGGAGGTTGTGGAGTCGAAACCGGGGGGGAAATTCAAGAATGCATGGGGCAGACATAAGGCAATTCTAGTGGGGGGTAGGAGGAAGTAGCCTGTTGGTTAACTAGGATCTGCAGCTTATCCATTAGGTAGGGAAATGGGCAGACTAGGTGGGCCAAGCAGTCCTTATCTGCCATCAAATTCTGTGTTTCTGTGTTTGGGAACCTTATCGGTTTGTAGGCGCCGAAGTTTGAAAAAGAAAAATGGGGTGGGGTGGGGGGGGGACTAAGAGTGGACTGTTCGACAGTGCCACTTTAAATGAAAGTGTGATGCTCGGGGGTGTTCTGAACAGCTCCGCTCCTAACATCAGATCATTTGTTTGGTGTCTACAGAAATGGTGCTTGGCCTCAGATTCCCACACACTCTTAGCAGCACCTGCTACACTTCCTCCCACAACCAAGTCCATAAGTTCCTCCACCAAGCCCCAAGCTTCAGGCTAGCATGCTCTAACAGTTGGAAAGGTTGCTAGTGGTGGTTATTTATTTGTTAAAACAAACTGCTTCTTATTTTATCTGGTTTATCACCACTGACTGGCCGAGTCTGACAAAGGGGTCTCAAGAACAGATAAGAGAGCGTTTTGGCAAGGCAACCACACATTCACATTTTCTTATTATTTTTGCATTTCCTGTGCTGATCTGCTGATTAGTAAACACTTGCACAGTTCCATCTCAGCTAGACTGCCACATTATTTACATACCACATACTGAAAAAGTACTGCCCCGTGCACTCCCTGCCTCTGTACTCCCCCCCCCCCCACACCCATTGTTCATTTTTATATTTTCCCCTGCTTCCCCTTGTCCTCAACCCTGATGATTTGGACTGCAGGAGCAGCACACTTCCTTGGGTGGGAGAGCAGGTGAGCAGCTGTCTTCACAGTCAACACCAGTGCCGTTGGGAGGGGGTCCCATAATGAAAAAACATATCTGTAGTGTTGCTTTCAGTGTGAACTAGAACAAATGCAAAAACCATATTACAAGCAATGTTTGTTGTGGCGTAGCTTTGTCAGCCTGCCCTGTACAGGTTCTTCTATACATCTACTAGTGGGGATCAGATAGTGCTTTTGTGGATCCAGCTACCCTCTATCGGATAGTGCTGGTATCCACCTCCGAATCTGACCATAATGCAACCAAAGTTGGATTCCGGATCCAGAGTCAAATAGTTCTAGGATCGTGGATATGTTATTCTATCCACACTTCATGGCAGGTACCTTGCCGCTTTAAGATGTGCCGGAAAGTCTTCACGCTGGCTCCTTCCACCCACCCACCCGGCGGGTATAGCCCTCGGCTCCGCCCCATAATACCAGATCTTCCTTTCCGGTGGAAGGTTCGGGTTCCCTCCTTAGCACTCCAGCATGTAGTAGGCCCTGGCTCTTGAATTTTTGGATTCGTTTCCAAAACCAATTCTAAAACTCTCTTCAGTTCAGTCTTCATCTTTTTCCCTCGCTTCCGTGATGGAGGAAAAATTGACCCCCAGGTTTCACCGTTGCCCCTGCGGGCAGAAGATGTCTTGCACGGAACCTCATGCCACATGCATGTACTGCCTGGGACTGGACCACAATCCGCAGGCCTGCGATCATTGTTGGTCCTTTTCTCTGAACGTGCTTGAAGATCACACTGCCCGACTTCAGCTGGGGTGACCGGAGAAGCGTTACCCACTGGTCAAATCGAAGGATGCCCATTGGGTGTTCTCTGTGGCTATGGGGTCCACTGAACAGTTAGAACAGCTCAAGGCCTTCGAGGAGGAGGCAGCTCAGGCCGTGGCGGGCTCCTCTTTGGCTTTGGCCTTCATTCCGCTGCAACTGGAATCTTCCTATTCGGCTTCCTTCAAGGAGTTGTGCCAGTCTCTCTCTACCAAGGGAGAGGGCCTTATGGTGTCACATGTTTCGTGCTCCAAGAAGAAGGAGTTGAAAAAGGACAAAGAAAAGTGGACACTTCGACGTTCTTGGGACCGAGAGTGGTCCTGCTCACAGGAATCTCCTGTCTCGACTTTGATCGAATTTGCGGCCGAGGCAGCTAGTTTCATGGTACTCCCATCGGACCAGTTGGCTGAGATGCCTATTGACACGGCTGAGATCTTTCTCGAGCCGATCGATGGGTTGTCGCCCGATCCTGCCGTCATAATAAGCGGCGCTGCCACTCCTTGTCTTCGTCCTCCTTGGGTGAGGAGAGGCTTCGGCACAAGTTGTGTCAACGCTGTGAAGACCTCATGTGGCAGCAGTTGGTCTTATCCAGGTCAGGCTGCTCTCGGTTTCGACTCTGGCCATTAAGTGGCTTTCACCAGAACGACCGACTTCGGCCACCGTCAACGAGGTGCCGGTTCAGGCCCCGCCGGCTCAACCGAAGCCAGCTACTCCACCAATTTGGGTGGAGCCGGCACCTGAGCAAATGAAGGCTGGGGCTCCAACCAAGGATTCTCGGTCGGCCCAAGGTGTGCCCCATCAGTTGTCGGTCACTCTCACTCCCGACCACCCAAGGCGGGTGGACAGCGACACTGGTGGGTGCCCACTCTACAAGGACTCTTTGGAGTCCGAGGATTTCTCCATGGTCTCCCGTCCAGTGGACATTGAGTCCTTGGGGGGGGTCTCTCCGTCAACGAGGGCCCATCCTCGTTGATTGGTATTTATTGGCTCATTTCCAAATCCACGGGAATGGAGCCTGAGCCTGTGCAGAAACAGGCTAAGTGTCCCCTTACAAAGATTCTGGATAAAGGGAGCAGTCCTGTGGAGGCCTTCCCAGTGGCTGAGGCCATTGTGGGTCCAGCCTTGGAGTTGTGGCAGCACCTCACATCTTGTTCTGGACCGTCTGCCTGCATGGCCCTCAAGTATGCAGTGCCCATGGGGTCCCTGTCAGGCTTTTCGGAGCACGCCTCTGTGGTAGGGTTGGTGGCTAACTCCGTGTTTCAGCATTCAGGCAACAAAGGGGATGTGGACAGATCACCGGACAGGGAATCTAAAAAATTGGACCACTCTGGGAAGAAGGTGTAACCAGCTTCTTCGCTTGGCCTTCTTCAAGCCAGTTCGGCCGTTATCATGGCACATTTTTCCCATGCCCTCTTGGGCTCCCTGGATGAGGTAATTCCTCATCTCCCAGCTGACCCCCAGACTATGGTCAAGCAGGTCCGGGACCAGGGTAGGGCAGTGGAAAAGCAGCAACTCCAGATGGCTCTGGATATTGGTGATTCCTATGCCCATTCGGTAGCGGCCACAGTGGCCATGCTCTGCAGGGCTTGGCTATGCATCTCAACCTTTGCAGCAGATACACAACATAAGCTGGCAGATGCCCCCTTCTTGGGCACTGACCTGTTTAGGCCCAGCGTGGAGGGTCACCTCCAGTGCATAGAGAAGTCCAATGTCACCTTGGACTCCACCACATCTGCCCAAAAGACAAGGGCTCCAAGCGTCAAAACCGCTAGCCCTTTCACTCGTCTACTCCTGTGGCCAGACTGGACTAGCAGCAGGGCCAGCAGGCTCAAACTTGGCGTCCTGGGGCCAAGTCCATGGCCTCCTCATTTAGGAAGCCCAGGGGGAAAGGTTCTGGCGGCCCCTCCACAAGACCCTCCTCTAAGCCTGCCCAGTGATGGGTTGAGGGTCGCCTCCCGTGGAGGGCCGGCTCAGCCACTTCATTCCCGCCTGATCCCCTATCACCATGGACCATTGGGTTCCAGAAGTTGTAGGTCGAGGCCTGCCTCTGGAATTCGAGCAGGCCCTTCCTTATCGAGCCCATGTCCCACGGGGGGATCTGGTGTCCGCAGCTTATCAGTCGGCTCTCAGAGACAACTTGGCTCAGCTCCTCGTCAAGGAGGTGGTGCACCCAGTAGCGGACCCTCCTTCAGACCCAGGGTTAGTCTCCAGATACTTCCTGGTGCCGAAGCAGACGGGGGGGCTGGTGCTCCATTCTGGATCTGCACGACCTGAACAAGTACCTCAGGTCCCGCACCTTTCGAATGATAACTCTAGCTCAGATCATACCATCCCTGGAGCAAGGAATATGGTTCTGCTCCCTAGATCTTCAGGACGCGTTCTTTTACATCCCAATCCATCCACCCCATCGACGTTTCCTCTGCTTCAGAGCTGAGGAAACCCTTTACAAGTTCCAAGACATGCTCTTCAGCCTGTCTTCCGCCCCAAGGGTCTTCACCAAATGCATGGCAGTGATGGCAGCATACCTGAGGCACCGAGGGGTCCGGGTGTACCCTTATCTGGATGACTGGCTGATAGCAGGTCCCTCCAGGCTGGAGGTGGAGTGGTCCAGGGATCTGGCCCCCCAGACTTGCCTAGAACTTGGCCTTCTGATCAACGAGGCCAGGTCGGAACTCATGCCTGCGCAGGTGATCCAGTTCATTGGGGCAGAGCTCAACTCCTGCTGAGCCAGAGCTCAGCTCCCAGCGGACAGGGCGGAGGTTCTCTCCTCCTTTGCCTGATCATTTCTGGTTGGGCAATTGCGCCCTGCCCGGGACTTCCTGCATGCTGTGGGCTACATGGCGGCCTGCACTAGTGTAGTCCAATGGGCCCGCTGGCATATGCGTTCCCTTTAGTGGGAACTGGCCAGCCAGTGGTCTCAACGCTCAGATCATCTCAACCAGCTGGTCTCTGTGACCCAAAGGATGTGGGACAGCCTTCAATGGTGGCTCATCCCATCCCACGTGTAGAAAGGGCTCCCATTTGTCCGCCCCTAGCCAATGGTCATCCTGATGACCGATGCCTCTCTGATGGGTTGGGGTGCCCATCTGGGGGAGCACAGAGCCCACAGGCTCTGGTCCCCCCAGGAGTCCCAATGCCATATCAACCTGCTGGAGCTTCTAGCGGTTCGCCTAGTCCTAACCGCATTTGCTGTGTTTGTCCGGGGTCACATGGTTCAAATCCAGATGGACAACACCATGACCATGTACTGTCTCAACAGGCAGGGCAGGATGCACTCCTTGCCCCTCTGCAAGGAAGCTCTCCGCATTTGGTCACTTGTGCCTAACCTGGAGGCAGATCTCCTAGCCATCCATGTGGCAGGAGCCTTGAATCAGCTGGCCGATGCCCTCAGCCGGATGGACAGGACATCTCACGAATAGTTTCTCCACCAGGAGGTAGTACAAGATCTGTTCTCCCACTGGGGCACCCCTCAGATGGACCTGTTCGCCTCCTGGGAGAACTCGAAGCTGAGGCTGTTCCATGCTCACTCCCCTCAGCAGGGTTCACTGCAGGGGGATGCCTTCTCAAGGCTGTGGACCCCAGACCTCTTCTACACCTTCTCCTACTCCCCTTGATTCACAAAGTGCTCATCAAGGTCAGGAGGGACAAGGCGCAGGTGATCCTAGTGGCCCCAGATTGGCCCTGCCAGTTCTGGTATCCAGATCTCATCAGCCTCAGCTCCAGGCTCCTGTGGCGGCTTCCAGCACACCCGTACCTGCTGTCAGTCAACCAGGGGAAGGTACTCTACCCAAAACTTCAGTCCCTGCACTTGACGGCCTGGTTCCTGAGTGGCTACAGTTCCAGGCCTTGGGTCTCTCTGACGAGGTCCTCAACGTTGTTGAGGCGTCCCGTTAGGAATCAACCAGAAAATACTATGCCTTTAAATGGAAAAGATTCTCCATCTGGTGTCAGGGTAAAGAATTGGACCCCTCGTCCTGCCCAGTGGCTAACATTTTGGATTATCTTTGGTCCCTCTCCCAGCAGGGGCTACTGTAGACTACCCTAAAGGTGCACCTGGCAGCCATCACCGCTTACGGATGAGGGCTGGTCAATGGTCGGTGGTGCAGGAGAAGGTGGTCTGGCGCTTCTTCAGAGGCCTAGATCACATATCCCCTCCGGTGCATGAACCTCCACCTCCGTGGGATCTACTGCTGGTATTGACAAAGCTCATGGGCAAGCCATTCGAACCTATGCACAAGTGTGACATGTCACATTTATCGTGGAAGACCGCCTTCTTGGTAGCTATCACATCAGCCAGAAGGACTGGGGAGTTATAGGCACTCTCCATTGAGCTTCCTTACCTGGTCTTCCACAGGGAGTCGTGCGCCCCCACCCAAAATTCCTTCAGAAGGTGGTGTCAGAGTTTCACCTTCAACAGGTGATTACTCTACCAGTGTTATACCCCAATCACACCTTGGAGGCTGAGTACAGGCTCCATACTCTGGACCTGAGATGAATGCTCTCCTACTACAAAGAGTGAATGGTGGAAGTTCGGGGAGAGGTTCGCCAGCTGTTTGTCACCTACGCTGAAGCTACACCTGGCAGACCTGCAGCCAAGCAGACAATAGCTCGATGGATTACATCTTGCATTGACCTCTGCTATAGGTTGGCGGGTAGAAAGCCTCCTGCAGGGCTTAAGGCTCATTTCACCTGCCATACCGCTGCATCGGTGGCTGCTTCTAGGGATGTCCATAGCCAGGAAATCTGCAGGGCTACTACCTGGAAGTCGGCACACACCTTCATTTCTCATTACCACATCAACCTTGAGTCGTGCCGGGATGCTGGTTTTGGAATCTCAGTTCTCCAGTCCCTCTTCCCTAAGTAGGGGGGTGTGTGTCTCTCCTCCCTCCTCCCAGAGAACTGCTAGGAGTCTGCCATGAAGTGGGGTAGAACAACATATCCACGCTCCTAGAAAAACAGATTACTCACCTTTAACAGTAGTTCTAGGAGTGGTATATGTTGTTCATCCACACTGACCCACTCGACCTCCCTGGCTTTGAAGCACAAACCTGGCTTCCAGTGGGATAAGATCTGGTGTCATGAGCTGGAGTCAAGGAGTATACCACCCGGGTGGGTGGGAGGAACCAGCTTGAAGACTTATCGGCACATCTTAAAGCTGCAAGGTACATGTCATGAAGTGTGGATGAACAACATATACCACTCCTAGAACTACTGTTACAGGTGAACTTGGAGGGCTCCATTACCCTTTGGGTTGGGGAAACTTGATCCTAGGTCCCAACACAAGTATTACCCCACTGCCTCTGCGAAAGAGGGGCTTATGACTCGCCAGCTGGGGACCTATTCTTGGATCCTAAAAAAGTTTGTATTTTTTTTTTCCCCTTTCTATACTTTCTGTTCATTTCACACACAGCTCTTCACACCTATATTTGTACAAACCCACTGAAGATAGCAAGCCTCGTATTGGGGTGGTACCCTAGGACAATCAGCACCCCAAGGCTGGCCCACTCCTACAAATCGGTGAACTCCTTGAAGGCTGCCAGTGCTGACCCTTAAAGGGACAGCTGCTCCAAAACTCTGCAGTCCTAAAGCCCTGACAGGACATGTCTCATGCAGGCAGACTTAAAAAGATTATTTTTAGGGGCCCTGGACAAGCCTCAATGTCATCAAACAAACCATTTGAGGGGGAATGTTTTGGCTCCATTCTCCCTTTTCTTCTTCTTACCAGCACAAGGCTTTCCCCTCAGGGCAGATCTACCTGGTGACCAGAAGCCTCCATCTTCTGTCTAGCTCTGCTGCAGACTGACTCACTCCATCTAGCCACAGTTCCTTGCCAGCTGGAACATTCAACTCCTCCCACATTCCAAACTGAATACAGATGGTTGTGCTTATGCTGGTATTTTGTTTGCAAAGAAAGCAGTACTTTTCAGCAGAACTTTACATATACTTGGAGCTTTATTCAGTCTCTGCTTCCTGACTCCTGGTTCAGAATAGCACCCTCTGCCATACGGAGTCCTTGCTGGACCAAACAACTACGGTGCAAGATGGAAACAACTTCTGGAACATACCTCTCAGCCTTTTATTACTGAAATGAGGGTCATAGACACTCATAATGAGGGACAAAGTGGGACACTGGCTCCCAGAATGAGGGACAGATTTTCCACCGTGAAGATGCAAGCTTACCACACTGGGATACCAGTATTACTATTTGAGGTTAACTGTTGCTTTAATATCATAGAATGTTAAGAGTTTCTGCTTTAAAGTCGGAGTTAACAGCACTTTATTTGTGTGGGCAGCACCATTCCAGTGTGGGAGGATGTGGGACAGAGCACTTCTGAGGGGTAAAATAGGGGTGTCCCTCATATCGAGGGATAGTTGAGAGGTATATTCTGGAGCACAGTATACAATATTCATAATGCAGACTGTTGACCTTATAGTGGCTGCTGGGCCACTAGTTCTGAATTCTGTTTCAGTATTCCATGAACGCTGAAACATTGTGAACATCGGGACAGGAGCAGGACATGGGGGTCATAGTTCAAATTACTCTGAAGCATGGCTCTCAGTGTGTGGCTGTGGTGAAGAGGTGCAGCTGAATATCAGGATGTATTAGAAGATGTTTTGTGAGCAGAGACAGAAGTATGATTATGCCTATGTATAGATCATAGGTGAGGCCCCTCAAGGAATATTGTGTGCAGTTGGTCTCCCCAGAATAGGAAGGAAATGGCTATATTGGAAGGGGCGTAGAGGAGGATGACAAATATAATTAGGGAGATGTATGAGAAGGATATGATGGGAGTTTGCCCAAGTTAGGGATTTATATGCTTTAGAGGAGAAGAAGAAGCTTGAGAGGAGTCAGCATAGCTCAGTTGGTAGCATATCCACCTCTGGGCCAGAAGGTCATGAGTTCTAGTCCTGCACTAGGATTGGGTTCAGCACTGGCACCCTACTGCAGTACTGAGGGGATGCTATAATGCCAGTGTATGCTGTCCTTCGGATGAGGTGTATGTATGTATGTATATTCATTTTATTTGTTCAATCATAAAAAAGATCATTACAAAAAATGTATACACAATAAACATTACATTTTACAAATAAACTACAAAAATGTCGTGCAAAACAACCTATAATTCCAAAATGACTATCTCTGAATTGTACTAATCATTCTTTTCCTTATTTTCTGTATATTGCATAAAGAGCAGTATTTCTAATAGTATCCCCATCTTCTGTAGTAAAAAGAGTCCTTATTATTATCTCATTCGTACAATCTATAAAAGAATCAATAATAGGACACAACCATCTCTGTCGAGCTGCTCTATACCACTGACATTTTAGAATAACATGTTAGATCTTCCTTCTCATTAGATCCACAATAGCAATTGGAGAATTCTTGGTCATAAACCTTATTAAACTTGAACTCGAGCACATTGGACATAAAAAAACCTATCCGAAATTTTGCACAAGTCCAATGCATGTCAGGATGTTCCAAATATTCTAAATAGTAGCGAAAATAATAACAGTAGTTTTGAGTATACCAAATTGCAAACTTTGAATTCTGTATATAATAAAGATCATAGATCCTATATTTCTGCATAATCAACTGTTTAAGAAAATGACCCATAACTTTTAGCAATACAGATACCTTGAGTAGTCAATACAAACAAATTCAAATACCCCAGTGAACTTAAAATCTTTTTTACACAAGACAGCCAATTCAACTTTTTGCAGTCCAGAAGTTCCCATTTCATTTTTTCCATCAAACATTTTTTTGAAAAACGCTGGTCTAATAATAAAGTAATCCTAATCCATAAATTTATCACACATGATTCTGCCAAAGCAATAAGATTAGAGCAGCCTAGGTCGGTTCTGACAAACTGTGCAGGAGTTGTTCTAGGAAAGCAAATAGTTCTTTTTAGCACTCTAATTGCTGTTTTTTCCAAATTAGAGATATGTTTATGATCTCATATCTCACATCCATAAAGGACTTGAGAATTATATTTTGCATCTAGTGACCTCAAAAGTGGAACCAATGAATTGCCACCATATTTATAATTAAACCTACTTATGGCTTCAATAGTTCTTTCGGTTTTAGATAAAACACCCTCAAAGTGTTTATTCCACTTGAAAGAGGATGATATCACAACTCCTAAATACTGGTATTCATTCACAAGTTCCAATCTCTCAGAATTTATATACCATTTACACTTGCACAAAGAGCCTCCCAGGACCATGATCTTTGATTTAGTCAAATTAATTTTCAAGAAGTTGTGGTCTGCAAATCTGGCCAACTCATCTAACTTGACCTGAAGTCCCTTAGGGGATATTGACAACATTAACAAGTCATCCACATAAGCAAGGATTCCGCATTGATCACTTCCAATTTTTGGGGAATCAGAGTTCAAATTATTTATATTAACTAAAAAATTATCTATGTAAATTGAAAAAAGTGAGGGAGCAAGGATACAGCCCTGTCTCACTCCACAACTGGTATTAAAACGCTCTGTTAAGCTCACCCCAGTATTTCTAACCTGAGCCCACGTATCAGTGTATAACAGTTTAATGGCAGTTATGAGCTCTGAATTAATTCCATGATTTCTCGTAGTATATCACAATAGTTCTCTATTTATGGTGTCAAAGGCTGACGTGAAGTCAGTAAATGCCATAAATAACTTCTGACTTCTCAGTTTAACATATTTTTCTTGTAAATATTGTAATATATATAGGTTATCAATTGTTGAGAAAGACTCACGAAAACCAGCCTGACTCTTAGACAAACCTCCCAATTTTTGTATATTCAGAATTAGTCGATTAAGCAGAATTTTTGAGAATATTTTTTCCATAATATCAATTAAGCTTATAGGACGATAATGTGCCGGATTCTCCTTAACGCCTTTCTTGAAAATGGGGACAATCACAGAACCCCTCCATGAATCCGGAATTTGATTAGTAAATAAAACATGTATTGTAAAAATCTACCAGCAACTCAACCCATTTTATTTTCAACTGTTTATAAACTTCAGTGGGAATTAAGTCTGGACCGGGAGCTTTATTATTTTTCAGGTCATCTATTGCCTCACTAACTTCCATCTTTAAGATACTAAGCTGTGACACCACCTATTGATTAAATGGAAATATACACTTGTGTGACTCTTGAAAAAGAATCTGTATATAATAATTACACCAATCACTGTCACCAATTGCACTTTCAATGTGATTAGAGACCTGCTTACATCCATAAGCTATCAGTTGCCAAAAAGTACTGTCATCTTTGTCGTCTCTAATTGCTCGATTCACTAATTGCCATTGATGTAAATAATATAGCTTCTTTTTATCAGCTAATAGTTTCCTATATAAATTTCTTTCCATTCTCAATTTAACCAAGTTATCTGAAGAAAGTAGATGCTTATACTTCCTTAATTGTACTCTCAATAAGTGCTTCCGGGAATAGCATTCATTATCAAACCAGCTTTTCTGATTTTTTTTTAATTATTAAATGCCTCAATATAAATACCTTGTTGAATCTTATCCAAAATGTCATACACATTTTTTTTAATCCAAAATCTGTGCTAGTAATTTTGTGATAATTATCAAACAATAATTTTAGATCTGAGCAGGAATCTAGATCTGTTATATGAGTCCAAATTAATCTTTTCCTACCATGAACCTCTACATTGATTTTATTCATTATTAATGGAATTAGAGAATTATTACTAATTATTTTAATATTAGCAGTCAAATTGTCCGGATAGTGGTCACTCTCAACCCTGTCATCAATTTTGAGTGTCCGCCAGAAATTCAAAGGACCTCTCCAAAATGCCAAATCTGTAACTTATTCTGCAACAGCAGTATGAAATGTAAATTCCCCATCAGTGTCACCAAAAAGTCTACCATTTAATGGAAATATACCATTAGATTTTAGCAATTCAGTTAACCTTTTACCATTATTATTGATAACCAGATCCTTGGAACACCTGGGAAAACTAACAGCCTCAGGATAAATAAAACCTAATATCGTGTCAACAGCTAGCCCATCATAATTACCTATTCTGGAATTAAAATCGCCAATCAATAGTAGTTGGTCATCCGGAAAATCTTCACCAATTTGAGTAATTTGACTGTCTAATTTAAACCACATTTCTTTATCAAAATTTTTGAAATCCTAGGTGGAACATAAATGTTACATAAAATTATTGAAAAACCAACCCCTAGTAGTCTAATTATCTCAAAATACCTATTTAGCTCAATCATAGAACAATGTGTAAAAACGTTGGTTTTAACATAAATAATTAACCCTCCAGCTCGCCTCCCCAAATTGGACATCTTACTCCCTGGATAGTAAAAAGTTCGAAAACCATCCAGTTTTATATCATCATCCAGTGCATGCCAAGTTTCTTGTAAACAAATCACAGAGAAACCAGATAAATATTCAACAAAATCTTTGTCCACAGATTTGGCCCTAAGTCATCCATCTTAACATTGGCAATATTCCATGATAGAATATTTAAATAGTTATAAGAATCTTTAATCTGGCATTTTGGTGATTTAATATTTAAATTACCAGAGGTAATTATGTGTTTTTGCATTTTGTCAATCGTCTAAATCCGCCAATACCCCAAATTTATTATCAAGTTTCAGGTCAGTCCCATCACTTAATTCGATAATCATTTGCATTTGTTTATCAGTACCAGACTGTCCCTGAGTTTTAATAGCATGATTATTTTTAACCAAAATGTGTTCATCAAGGTTCACTGAAGATGCAACAGTGTGAATTCCTAAACTATCAAAAAGTACTGATTTTGCCAGAATATTTTCGCTGACTTCCTTATTAAAACATAACACGTCTACCTGAGAGTATTGCCTATAGACTTAAGTCTATAGACATCCAATATTCCATTTCTTCCCAACCTAATCCCAATAATTTTGGAAAGAAAATTACACAGTGAGAATTTTAACTTGTCTCTAGTTTCTCTATATATACATCTCAGACCAAAAAATGAGTGAGACAGGGCTGTATCCTGCATTCCTCGAATTCATAGATCCAACACAGTCATCTACTAGCTCAAAGTTCAAATTACCAATGGATAACCCCTCAACATTTCTCCAGATATAATAAAGTACCCTTTTGTGATGACTAAAAACCTTAATCACTGTTGTTTTCTCACTGGAGGATGTATCTCTAGAAACAGAGATCCTCATCCTCCACAGATAGACCAACCATGTCTCTAAGAACAGACAGTACATGACTCTTTAAGAGTTCATCCAACCCCTGATCTTCCAGATGGGGGCCCAGTATTCTGAAATGACTCTTACAATTCTGAAATCTACTATTACTAGCATCATAAATTTCATTATTCTCTTTAGAGACTTTCTGACACAAATTTATCCCATTTATTACTTCAGCAGCCTGTTTGTTAGTTTTCTCATTGCCCAAAATGTTAATTTGTATATTTCCAAATGGTAAATCCTCTTTCATACCAGTTTGTTCATGGCATTCAGTAATGTCTGCGTCCGGTATTTTATTTTCATCCATAGATTACAAATTCCCAGGGTGAAACCGTTTCTTTTTATTTCTACATTTGTTTATTTTGTTATCAGTCTTAGAAGGACTATAAATATCTTTTTTATTTAATTTTTTACGTAATGTACAGTGTTGCTGTTTGCATGTTATTTGTCCTTGTTTCCCCTTACCCTTTTTAACAATTTCTCTATTATTTGTTTCAACTTGAAGAACCTGGTTAGTTATTCCATCTTCACTAATTGGCAAGGGGTCTTGGCTATCAAACTTAACTTTGTTTAGAACAGGACTACTCACATTCACAAGGCTATTTGGCACTTCTGCGTAAATCATAGAAACTGAAATTGTATCTCTTGTTGAATGATTACTGTTAAGAATGTCAGTTAAATTGTCCAATTTACCACCATTAGCTGCTATATTTATTTTTAAATTCTCCAATTTTTTTCTCACCATCACAAATTGTTCCAATAGTATCAAATTAGCTGCATGTTGATTTTTCAAGATCTCTATTATGTCCTAACTAAGCACCATAGGATAATATATCATTGAAGTTTTGGGACACTCTCCATTGGAGTTTCCAGGAGTAACTGAATCAATTATCCTGGGAATATGATTATCCTGACAAACTAACTTCACATTTGGAGTATCCTTGGGGTTAAAATCAGCTCTTAATGACTTTAAACCCAATATTGTATGTTGCAGGTCTGTCAGTATATCCCCTAAACTATCATTGGGAGCAGATTCATCTTTCATAGAGACATTAATAATGGCAAAAGTATCAGTAAAAGAATTATCAGAATTTTGGAAATTGTCATTCATATTAATTTCAAATCCAGATTGCAACCAATCCGTCTTAACAGAATCCAACAAAGATTTTTCAGAGTCTCCGTCCAAGGGGTTAAGCAAGGGATTATCTAGTACCATCTGATTAATATTATATAAAGTCTGTGTACTTATACCCTTTTCGTCTGTTAAAGCTTCAGCATCAACATAGGTCTGAGGATTCATACAGTTGTTAACAAGATTCATATCATCTGGTTTTAAGCACTCCTGGTCCATCCAGGTTAAATGATCTGTTTTAACACAAATTTTAGAATCTACAGAAACATGGAAACCAGACCTTTTGATGTTAAAGAGTCTACCAAATCTAAATCTAAATCTAATCCTCTCTTTGTGAAATCCCAAATAGTCCTTGTTTACCTTACCTTACTTTTTAGGCTCCTGTTTGGTTTAGCCACACGTGTAAGCCAAAATACTTGTTTGCTTAGTCAGTTTAACATTGCTGAGGTCTTTAACTGACATAGTCCTAGACCTAGGACTAAGAACAATATGTCCCGGGTGTAGTGCTGATGTTAATGGATTCAAACGTTCCAAGGACTTATTTACACAAGGCTCCATAATATCGTTATTGCTCCCATTAGATTCTCCCTCTTTTTTTTGTTATTTGGGATTCACTTCAATGTTTGTTTGATCTAATCATTTTTCCTTTTTTAGTTTTAATCTTTAAATTCTGTTTTCTCTTAAGTGACGGAGAAGGAGAAAAAGGGGTCGCCTCTGGATTTAAAACCCCCAAACAGTCTCTCACATCGCCTATTGATTGTGCTCTAGTAACCACCATATTTCTATATCTCAATTTCACTTCAATTCCACCTCAGCTTCTTATGTAGACTCTTTGTATCTCCTTGATTCTTAACTCTCCACTCTCCACAGTAGGGTTAAAATTCTGTTGTAGGGTTCTTTCAGTCGCTTCACCACTGACCACTTCACCACTAAAACCACAGCAGCAGCAGCAGCAAAAGGCTTTGGACAGAAACCAAACACTCTAAAATAGATCCAAAAAAAAAAAAAAAAGAAAACTAAATAAAATCTAATAAAGAATAAAAAAAATATGCAGGATCAGCACCTATAACCACAAACCATATCAAGACCAACGTTTTAACCATATAAAACAGCAACTCTAAAACTTACATAGCTATCATGATCCCAGTAAATGATACGACCAGCAATAATTCACTAAAATCAGCACAAAGCAACACTCTTGTACTGAAGTCAAAAGCCAGGGAACCAAAAGGAAAACGATGTCTTTGTTATCTTAAGCCATGCAGCACTCTTAAAAAAAAAAAAAAATACAGAAAAAAGAATTGGAAGACAAACTTAGCACACATCATATAGCACTTAACTTATCATTAAACAATTATTCAAATGATTTGATCAAACTCGTGCTCAAAAACAATCAGAGAGAGTTCAGCTATAGAAATACCTTCAACAATTTTCACTTGTCGCTTTTCACTTTTCACTTAGAATTTTGAAATCCAAAGGGCCTGAATTTGCGATATAGCCAAGCATAGATATACTGCTAACCCAAGCTACGACAAAAGCACAACTGATGCCCCTCACTTGGCGCAAGCACCTTAAATCACTGAAAGACACGTGAGGAGAGCAGCTAACCTGCAACTCTCTAATCTTATCCAAAAAAGTGGCACAAAAAAACCCAATGTAAAACAACGTAAATAAATTTAAAACTACATAAATTAAATAAAAGTTACATCCAGGACTATACAATATCAAAAACACCATACACCGTACAGCCTACTAGCTGGGCTGCCAACTGAGTAACTAAAATCGCTTGTGTATTCGTAAACTGGGCAGAGTAGAGCATTCACAAGTTATCCACAGTAAAAATTAAAAACAAAAACACTCTGAAAAGGCTCTTAAAATTCACCAAAATTCCCACCACACTTTTTTCAGTCTTTTCAGAGTCTTTTCATGTCTTTTCCACATGATCTTTTCTCTACAACTCACTCAGCATTTCTTCTAGCTTCAGCAAAGTGAGTAAGTGACTCTTGTAACGTCTTCCCATCCTCAAACCCCTACTTCATGCTCACAAAATTAACCCCAGATTCAGCTCATATTCTCATATACCTCCAAACGATTAAAACCGAGACTGTGCTGGCACCACGAGCTTCAGAAGCTTCACAGACTTCAGGCTTCAAACTACAGTCTTCGGACTTTCCAAATTCTACCGGGAAACTTTTTACCCATAGTCAAATTACTTTAAATACTTTTCTTTTGAAAACAAAGGTCACATAAAACATATAGTTATAAAGCAGCTGGTGACTCAGCAATAGCTCATACAATACAAAACCCACACGGAAAAACAGCTCATCCAGGATGTAAAATATTTTTGTTCTTCCTTTCCACCTCACGCTAGCAGGACAGTCTGGCAGAACAGGATACTTCCCTTCAGTGTCTTCCTCAACTCCTTGACCTCAGTGGTAGGGAAAATGATGGAATCATTTCTGAAAGAAAGAATTGTTGAGTACCTAGAGGCCAGCGGGGCACAGGACCCAAAGCAGAATGGATTTACAGCAGGAAGGTCATGTCAGACGAATCTAATTGATTTATTTGACTGGGTGACCAAAGTAATAGACCAGGGAGGGGCTGTGGATATGGCCTACCTAGACTTTAGCAAGGCATTTGACACAGTCCCGCACAAAAGATTAATAATCAAGTTAGCCAGCGTGGGAGTGGGTCCCAGGGTGGTAGCCTGGGTAGCAAACTGGCTGCACAACAGGACGCAGAAGGTAATAGTGAATGGAACACATTCCGAAGAAAGGGGGGTTACTAGTGGAGTACCTCAGGGCTCAGTACTGGGTCCAGTCCTCTTTAACATCTTTATAGGTGACATTGCAGAGGGTAGATTCAATGCAAAGAAGTGCAAAGTAATGCACATGGGAAACAAAAACCCAGAAGAAGAGTACACAATAGCAGGGAGGTACTAACAACAACAAAAATGGAAAGGGACCTGGGGGTAGTCATATCAGATGACCTAAAGGTGGGTAAGCAATGTCAGAAGTCGGTAAGGAGAGCCAGGGGGATACTGGGGTGCATAGGAAGGGGCATCACAAGTAGAAAAAGGGAAGTGGTTCTCCCTCTATACAGACAGTTGGTAAGACCCCATCTGGAGTACTGTGTGCAGTTTTTGAGACCTCATCTACGCAAGGACATAGACAGGATGGAAGCAGTCCAGAGGAGGGCAACTAAAATAGTGCAGGGTATGCAGCAGAAACCATATGAAGAGAGACTGAGAGAGCTTAATATGTATACCCTTGATGAAAGGAGGGACAGGGGGGACATGATAGAAACTTTTAAGTACCTCAAGGGAATCAACAAAGTCCAGGAAGGTAGCATCTTTCAGAAAAAGAGATGTGTAAGAACAAGGGGGCACAATTTAAAGATAGAGGGGGGATGGCTCAGGGGTAATGTGAGGAAATTTTTTCTCACGGAGAGAGTGGTGGATACATGGATCCACCTTCCTGGAGAGGTCATTGGGTCTAAAACAGTGGGGGAATTCAAACATGCATGGGACAGACATAAGGCAATTATAGTGGGGGGTTGCAGGAAGTAGGCTGTTGGTTAACTAGAATCTGCAGCTTATCCAGTAGGTAGGGAAATGGGCAGACTGGGTGGGCCAAGTGGTCCTTATCTGCCGTCAAAGTCTATGTTTCTGTGTTTCTGTGCTGCTCCCATCTATTTCCCTTCCTCTGGCCACATCTGGCACTTGGGTTAATATCCCAGTACTGACACTGTAGTGCAGCATGAGAGGGGTGCTGCATTCTGAGGTGCCGTCTTTCAAATGAGACGTTAAACCGAGGTCCCATCTGCCTGGATTGGTGGTAGTTCAGGTGGATGTTAAAGATCCCATGGCACTTCTCGAAAAGAGTAGGGGAATTTTATTGAGAAATGGACTTCAATACAAAAGCAAAAAACAATAAAGAACAAACATAAATCAGAAACAGACAATATTGAAACAATCATTGGGCCCATGTCATACAATTGATCCAATAGCTTTGAAAATGTTCCAAAGGAGTGTAAGAAAAGTCATGATCCATCAGTCGTTTCCGTGCTTTACCAATATTGGCAAATAAATCCTCATGGGTAACTTGCTTCTGCTGTAGAATCCAGAGACATCTAGACTGCCAAACATAATAAAGTAGGATACAGAAAATAACATAGAGGTTATCACTATTATATTTAACAAAGGTATTCGGAAAAGGACCAAACAAAAGAGTGGGATAATCAATAGTCCTGAACTCTGGTTCCTGCCACTGGGCAGCCAAAAATGTCCAAAAGGGTTTAATATAGGCACATTCTATAAATAAATGACATTGAGTCTCCAAGAGTTGGATACAAGTAGAACGAGGACAAAATCTTTCAGATAATTGCTTATGCTTACTGTTCTCCTTAACCCCTAACTTCCCAAATTTACAGAGCCATAAGCAGTCCCATGCATAAGGTGGGATACGTTTGTTCAGTAAATTCTTTAAAATAACTACCTGCCTGTCCTGCGGGCACTCTGGAAAAACAACGTCAGTGTAACGCTCAGCTAATAAGATAGTCCTATAGACCATCTTTCTATCATCAGTCAAAAGGTGATGAGGGGTATTATTCCATTTAATTAGCTTTTTCATGCATTCTTTAATACCACAAGGTAAATCAGGAAGCCTGGACGAAAGTCTAGGATTACGAGTCAGCCAACTGGGCCTACATAAATTTATCCAGTGGTCTAGAAGAGGTCTCCAAAAGAGATTCCCCGGTTTCAAAACCTTGCCGAAGTTATACACCACAAAGGTACTATAAAAAAAAAAAAAGCAATAGGATGGAGCATAGATACACCACCTTCAGCAATCGGCAGATAGGTTATTTCCCGTTTAATAGGGTTCAAACGAGACCCCCAAAAAGCTTGAAAAAAAACACTAAAAATCTGTGTCCAGATACCAAACGGGGGAAGAAAAATATAACAAATATATAAAAATATAGAGGTAAGGATAGTTTTAATTAACAGCACCCTTTTCTTTTTAGAAAGCTGCTGCCCTTTCCATTCTCCCACTATCCGAGAACCCCTAGCCAAAACCATATCCCAGTTTGTCTTAGCCATATCACCAGGGCCAAACAATATTCCTAAAATTTTGATAGGTTCCCTAGAGACAGGGATCCCAGCAATAACTCCATTGAGTGGAACAGGGGTGGAGCCGATAACAACCCCCTTACTCTTACTGTAATTAATTTTAGAACCAGAGAGACTTAAAAAGGTGAATAGAGTCTTAGAAACAGAGACAGAAGTGAAGGGGTAAAAGCAACACCAAATCATCAGCATAAGCCAGCACCTTGTGTTGTGGCAGAGAGGGAAGCACATCAAGACCCTGTAAAGCAGTGTTCGAATGTAATAACTGAATAAAAATATCAATGGTAAAAGCATGAAGTACAAGACTGAGTGGGCAGCCCTGCCGTACCCCTTTAGAAATACCCAACCACTGTCCTAGCCATCCATTAACATTAGGGATAACAGCTCCCTTGTACATTGCTGAGAGCTAAAAAATAAACTGACCTGGGAACCCAAAGGCTTTTAACACTAAAAATAAAAAGGAATGAGCCACCCGATCAGACTTTTTCTTGGTCCAAACCAAAAACAAACCCTTGTAATGTACCAACATCCCCCGTGGTAAACACCTCTCTTAAATAGATCAAGTTATCCTGCTGTTTACACCCCGGAACAGCACAGGTCTGTGCCAGATGCAGAAGCAATGGGGTAAGTGTAGAAAGTCGGCCAAAAAGAATTTTACTGAAGATTTTCAAATCAGAGTTTAATAGACTAAGGGGATGCCAATTACTTAAATTAGTCTTATCACCTTTCTTATACATAAGAAGTAAAATAGCCTCAGACATAGAGGGAGCATATTCCCCAGAACGTAAAATAAAATTCAGGAGGACCACCAGCACAGGGCCAAGGGACTGTAAGAAGGATTTGTAAAACCCTGCACTGAGACCATCCATACCCGGGGCAGACTTGGAAGGCAACTTCTGAACGGCTTTAGTAACTTCAGCCAAGGTAACATCGGATGTCAAAGCCTGCTGTTGGGCATCAGACACTGTAGGCAACTGCAGCTTATCCAATATCTGAGTAACAACCTCGTCTTCTAGAGTGGATGGATGGATTCCATATAGGTTTCAACCACATCCAAAAGCCGGCGTGGATCACTGACAGTGTGGCCATGCATATCAGTCAAAACTGAAATCAGCCTAGAATCTATCCGTTTTTTGTTTTCTGTAAAAGGGTTCAAAGAGTGTTTTGTCATATTTGTGCCAAACCGTAATTCCTGGTCTAAAGATTTACCCCTATTATATTGTAGATCCATCATTTGTTTTTTAATGGTAGCAATAGGACCACTATAATCCTGTGTAGTACTTTCAGAGAGAGAGAGAGATAAGGTGTTGCAATTGGTGTCTCAACTGTAAGTACCCCATGTATTCAGTAGTGGATTTAACATGTGTCTGATCTTCAAAAAAGGTCTTCCAACCTTGTTTAGAATCTTCCCACCAGTCTAAGATGGAATCATAGCATTCCAGTACAGAAAACCGAGCAGCCCAGTCCCTCTCCCATAACTGTCGAATGCGAGGGTTTTCTAACAGGGATTCCTTTAATCTCCACCCATTTTTCTTACATCTAGGAGCTCCCTCCTTGGAAATAGTAACTAAGAGTGGAATGATCAGAAAAATCGATAGGCCGAGTGAAAGCCTGCACAACCTGGAGAACCGTAGACAAAAAAACAAAATCAATCAGAGTCCTAATTGGCCCCCGGAAATACGTGTAACCCCCTGCAGGATGTAATACCCTGTAGGCATCCGACATGTGTGCAGTAGAAATAATATTTTTTAAAGCCACAGAGTCACAAAAAAGTTTATTCATAGAAAGGCCCCTATCAGCGGTAGACAATCCACAATTAAAATCACCCAACCAAACAACTAACTGAGAGGTATGCAAAAAAGGTTGCACTTCTTTAAAAAGAGCTATCCTTTGTGTCTTGGTTTGGGGGGCATAGACTGTGATAACCCCGAAAACGTTCCAAACAAAAAGAAATATCCAAACACATAGCCCTCCCTGGGTGTATATCCGCTAATCTGGAAACAGATAGGTTAGAATTAGAAAAAAGAATACCCAAGCCATCGCAGGTGTCCTTCCCCACAGACCAAAAGGAAGGCCCCAAGGACCAACAGTGAGAGGCATGCTGAAGATCCCGGTGAGACTTCAGACAGATGTCCTGCAAGCAAATAATGTCAGAAGTAAAGGTTTTAAGAAGGGAAAAAAGCCAGTACTTTTCTTCTCACCCTTAATACCATTAACATTTAAAGTAGAAAATGTTAAGGAAGACAAAAGAGGGGAAACAATTTAGACAGAACCAGGAAAAATCCTAATCTGGGGTAAAAATTCTCAAGGGGGTTTTCCCGCCTGTCTATGTCTAGTCCTTTTGGCTTTAGAGTCCTCAGATCGGCTTTCAGTGTCAGTAGTGGAGACAACAGACGGGGTATCAGTCTCCTCCCCAGAGTCCCCACCAGTATCCACCTCTAAAGGGGCAAAAACATTCCCTACCTTCACAGGATCCTTTGGGGGTATAGGCTTCTGGAGAGGTTTGGGCTCAGACATGGTTTTACCATGTCTATTCCATTTCCTAGGGGGAACTACTGTGAAAGGGACTTGGTGGGGGGGGGGGCATATGGTCTGCAGGACTAACTACAAGGGGACCAGCAGGAACAACTGAATCAACAGAAGCCAAACCTACGTCCAAATGCGAGGGAGAAAAAACAGCAGCCAGAGGCACAGGAGGAGTGATTGGAGGTGTAGTAATCTGCTCCAAAGCTGGTACAGTATCAGCAGGTACAGGTGGAGCAACAGCAACCTGCGTAGCTAAAGCATGCTAAGCCTGATTAATAAGACCTTCATGGGAGGCGCAGTCCTCATGATTGTGAGAGACCCAAGGACAGCAGCCATAGGCATGACTGGCTTGCTCACATAAATTACATTTAAAAAGATTCAAACATGCCGAGGCCAGATGGCCGTACTCCAAACAATGACTACATCTGGTCGTGTCACAGGCTGAAATAAGGTGGGAACAAGAGCCACATTTAAAACAAGATCTAGGCTGCTTAATATAGAAAATAGACTCCCTATCCCGACCCAAAAAAAATACACTAGGGAGGTGTACAGGACCAGAGTTAGTGGAAAAAAGTTTAACCTTCGCTTTCCAACCTCCATCCCAAATCTGCTCGCTATCCATAGTAGGGGTGGGTCATCCCAAAATTTCACAACGCTGCCACAACCAAAAAAGGATATCTTCAACATTAACCCCTTTGTTTTTAAATAAAACTGTAATGGTTTTAATCAGAGGCTTAGTAAGGGGTGTGGCCTGAAAAGGCACCCATAAAGGGTCATTTTTAAGAGAATTATATTGAGTCTAGAAACTATCCAGATTAGACACATTTTTGAAACTGACGTCATAATTACCATTCCCTAAAGAAATCAAAGCAAAAATCTCTGAGGAGAAGAACTTCATAGACTTTTTCAAAAGAGTCCTAGCAATAAGTAACCTGTCAGGAGCATGTTCCAGGCCCCCTTTGTATAAAAGCCGAACTGCATTCCTCCGAGGAGCAGGTTCCCCTGTGGAGTGAAACAAATCAGTAAGTTTAAACAAAGGAGCCAGGTAAGACTTCTCCTGGTGCTCAGCTAAAGCCTCAGGGCTAGACCCCATCCTGTTTTCAACAGGTAAAGAAGAAACAGCTTCTGGTGTGGTACCAACACCAGAAGTACTAGTATTGGACACAGCAGACAATAATTTTTCAGAATTACCCCGGGGTGTGATGGAGCTCGTTGCAGGGTCAGCGTTGGTGGCCACAGCAGTAGTTGAAGAAGACATACTCTGATATGAGGGATCAGAAGGGTCCGGAGTCCAGTGTCCCAATGCCGCCGGGACCCAACCAGCCGCAGAGAGGCCCTTTCTGGAGACCAGGGAGCGTCCTGAAAGGCTACAGGAGGTGGTACAGGGGCCAAATCACCCTACTTGGAAGCTTTACGGCGGTCCAGAAAAGAGAATGTTTGCTCCAAAATTGCCGGAGGAACAGGCAGTTGAAGAGGTATATCCATGATTGGACGATGCGTTTCCAGTCTAGCTTTCCTGACAGCACCGGTCCTCAAAGTCGTAAATGCAGGAGGAGGGTCTGAAGGCTTAGGGCACACGGGAGCAACACCGCAAGAACTGCCAGCCTGATTGAAAACCATAGGGTCCACAGAAGGAGGAACCTCTGCTGCAGAACAAGTGTCCGACTGGATTGCTTGCTCTATCCAGTCCCGCACAATACTGGCCCCAGGGGAAACCGGAGACACTAACGAAAGTTCAGCTGCCAATTCTTTACCAATTGGTAGCCACTCCTGTTGACAGAGAAGGAGATCCTGAGAACCGGAAGACTCCCGTGAACTGGAACCAGCACCAGAAATGGTCTCAAGCTGAGAAACAGGTAGGTCCATAGAAACGGACCCAGTTTCCATGCAGTCTTCAGCAGCGCTATCGGGAGAAAAGTCAGCAGCTGCCATAGTGAGGTCCACGGCCTCCTGCATTGACAGGACAGGAGCTGAGGCCAAGCTCCCGTCCGAACAGCATCCTCACCCTCCACAGAGCATGGTGAAATGGCCATCACAGCAATCCCCCTGCAGGAAGAGTAGGGGAATTTCTCCGGTGTAGGGTTGCCACCTATCCGGTTTTTGACCGGATAATCCGGATTTTAGGGCCCTTATCCGGTCATCCGGTTTTGATGAAATGCAGTCCGGTTTTGGGACATTTTGAGTGCTCATATACTCTCAAAACTGCTGTATCAAATCGATCACTGTTTTGGCTGCATTGCATGTCCAGGTTACCAAGAAGTTCTGATGTCACAGTCATTCAGACCTGCCTTTGTTTGTAAAACCAGTCTGTCTGGAAAGTGTAAAGTATGGCCATTAAGATAATTAACAGTAAATTAACCTAATCTTTTCCACTCTGAATTTTAAATATGGTCTTTTACTGCTATGACAGGAAACAGCTTTTACACCCTTATGTGCTCTCATGTGTTTCTTTTTGTTTACCCTATATTCTGACATGTTTTAGACCTATTTTGTTAAATTAATAATCTAACTTTTATTGCTTTTATCACTACATTTACTCTCATTGTTTGTATTACCTGAACATTCCATGATATTAGCTACACTTTTACAGGTCATTCACATAAACAGCATGGAATGGTGTGTCTGAAATTGTGAAATGTCTTAGAAATATAAAAAATAACAGCAGTAGCTGCTGAGATAAAGGGGTACATAGTGCAGTATTAAGGGTACCACAAGCATTAATAATTAAGTTTTCAAAAATTGATCAAAGCATCAGAATACATGACTGACATGGAAAGGAAAATGGGAGAGTGTTTAACAGAGGGCTGACCAGTCAGCTGTGGATGAGCTTGGCACATCCAGCAGACCTGAGTTTGATTCCCAGAGCCTCCACTTACATACTGTGTGACCCTGAGCAAGTCACTTAACTTTCCTGTACTCCTGGGTCACTCCTGAAAAATGGACTATGTGGCCTATATGAGTTAACCTGGTTGCCAAAGAATAAAAATAAATAACTGCATAAAGAAATCAAATAAATAACAGTATAAAAATGATTTCCTATCACTAGTAATAGTCTATTCCAACATTACAAATGGCTTTGGAGGAGGAACGATATACTCGCCAGTCATAAAAAGGGGGTGGAGCCAGAGGCGGAGTTTGGGGTGTGGTTTAGCATCTGTTTTTTACCTCATCCAAAGGTGGTGACCCTACTCCGGTGTCCTGGCCAAAATTTCCCTCATTCACTAAAAATACCACCGACAGCTCAATCTGGTTCAAGGTCAGTTGGCATTCATCTGTATCCCCCTACCCTGGGTTGTGCCTGAAAATAGGCAGGATTTGTCTAGTGCACTTACCCGGTCAACAAAAAACGAAATAAATAAAATCTACATTCCTCTCCCACAGAAACCAACGCTGTATCTCACTCCCTGATTAAATTCTCAACTTGCCTATTGTAGGAAGAACTCATTTCTTCTTCTCCTAAGTAGCTCACTGTGAACATTATTGCACTGTAAATATTGGTGTTCCTAATGCTGTCTGATCCAGGCTGACAGTAACACGGGATGGAGCATCGCTTTGCTAAGCTGACCCGCATGTTGTTTTCTCTACCAGATGTTGTGCTTTCTGTGTGTCCCTGAGCTGTGATTTTCGGGTGTTCCACCCTTGCTTGCTGATGGGACATTCTCACTTTCTCACACTTATGCTAGGACTGACAGTGTCCATTGGGTGGGTGGGTAGGTTCTCTCGCTAACTTATGCACCAATATGGCTGCTTTACATTTTTCCTCAGACTGCTACTAAATAAGTGCCGCCCACTGCATTAATTAGAACCTCCGCGACTTTTCACCACATCCAGTTTGTGTTAAAATATTAAGAATTAATGAACAGTCAGGTGATTAACAGTACCCAATCAGTTGTCTCGAGTACTGATGCCCATGTTATAAAGAAATTTAATCTCCTTTAAACAAGTTCATTTGATTGGCATGTAGCCTTTTGTCAATGACTGTTCTTGTGAGGCAGTCTAACTTGGTAGACTGCTGGACTGAGTTTGTTTACAATGGGATAGGGCCTGCTGTTGGGCCTTGCCCATACATTGTGCAGCAAACAAGTGTACCTTTTGGTTGTCTTGTTTGAGTTATTTAGCATATTTGTCTACTGATGCTTCATCAGCAGTGGCAGTACACAGGTCCAGTAGTAAATGTTCTGGGAGTCTTATGGACTTCATGATTTCAAAAATGGAGTACCCTGTGTACCTGCAGAGGGTGTCCCTCTTATTGCTATAAGGAGTAAAGGCAATAATAAATTCCAGTCCTTTTGGGTTTTCTGAACAAGTTTGGATAACATAACCTTGATCTGCCTGTTAGCCCTTTCCACCTGTCCTGATGACTGTGGGTTGTAAGGGATATGAAACTTATGTTTTACCCATAACAAATCCAGAGTTTCCTGCATTACTTAGGCTATAAAGCCGGATCCCTGTAAAGCCCTACCTGGTAAATAGCTGGCTTACCAAGACATTTGTAGTCACATTGAATGTGTTGCTCTTAGTGGTCTTCACAAGGCCAATATAGTCAATCTGGATGTTGTTCCAGGATGTTGTTGGGGGAACCACTAGACCACCAGGGCTATATTGGGCATGTTGGATTACAATATTGTTTAGTTCATTACTAGGATGGCATTTCAGGGGCAGGAAAAGGGGATTGGGGATCAGGCTGGGGGGTGATTTCCCTACCGACGGTGTCAGTCGGAGGGCGGTAGGCAGGTGGGTGCTGCCGCCCGCTGCTGACGGGAGGGGGTGCAGGGCGGGATCTGTGTGGGCGGGTGGGGAGGGGGGTCTGCTGACCACCAGGGATATAGGGAATCTTTATAATTTTACTTAAGCCTACGATCGGGCTGACAGCGGTCCACTGACCACCAGGAATATAGGATTCTATTTTTCATACCAGTGCCCGTGGATCGGGCATGGGGCGCCACCGCGGAGGTGCAGCCAGAGCTCGGGTGGCCATCCACAGGTGGCAGCTGCCATGTTGCGCTCTGCAATATGGCAGCTCACCGCAGCTAGCCATTGCTCCTTTTTTTTTTTGGATCAACTTTGTGCAGCGCAAGTAGGGTTAAGATGGCATGCTAGCACATCCCGGCTGAACATCGGGATGTGCAGAGTATGCATGGCACGCCCCTTACCTGCGCCTGCATACACATTGATGTGCAGAT
Source organism: Neoceratodus forsteri (assembly GCA_016271365.2). Lineage (NCBI taxonomy): Eukaryota > Metazoa > Chordata > Ceratodontiformes > Ceratodontidae > Neoceratodus > Neoceratodus forsteri. The sequence goes on along the minus strand of CM028129.1, from coordinate 559,088,226 downwards.
CGGATTTGTGCCAGGCGCAATTCCCATTTGAATATTGCGCTGGGGCGCATCAGTGGGTTGTGCATGGCACAACACTGTTGCTCCATGTGCAACCCTTTTGAATATCTGGGCCCTAGTCTTCTGTAGTATTAACTAACAGTTCTATAAATCTAAATCCAAAACTGAGGAAAACACCCCACCACCACATCCTCTCCAGGGATGAAATTAATGTATCGGTAACCAGTAAAAAGGAATCCATAAAACCATTTTGTATCTAAACATAATACCACCATGTACCACAATAATATTTATAATATTTATATTTAGTTATGTTTTTGATTTATCTATAATTTGGATAGAGGGCTTCGACACACTTAAAGGGTTCCATTAGGAACTTAAAGTAAGTGTGGAAACTAAATTGCGTTTTAAATGTCAGTCATGCAGTACTGCAGTGAGTCATTAGGTGTGCAAGAAAAGAAACAGCATGTCAAAATGACTTACCAGTGCAGAGTTATGGCAAATTTCATGTGAGGATCACCCCGCAGACACAGCATTGTTTACATTCTGAAAGTAATCCCATGATGCAAAGTGCAGGTACTGTGATGTCATATCAGGTAGTCAACCAACTGCTATAAAGCAGAGAGAACAGAAGAGGGGCTGGAAAAATGGTAAAAGGACCGCAGAAAACTGGCACCGCTGACCAGTCCCACATTGAACAGTAGTCTGAAGCTGTCCGTGGACACAGAAATGGGAACAGCATCCTGACTGACAGAGAAAGATTAGCAGCCATGGCCCCGAGCAGCACAGCCCCTTCTCCAAATATGCACCATTGTGGTTTGGAACCCCTGTCCATGCTCCAATGGTCTTGGTGGGCATTCCTGACAATGCTGGGGTTCCTGTGCTTTGTAGTGGCTCTGTGCTGTTCTACCCACACAGCCTTCTACATGCAGTGTGTGGTACACAGTTCCTGTGTTGACTTCCTTTGTACTCTGTTCCCCTTCTTGCAGTGTGCTGGGATGGCTTGCTGAGGTGCTAGTGGACCGCTGTCTGCATTCCTATTGCTGCTGTGGCTACCTGTGCCATGTGTGTCTGTGGGGGAAGGAGAGGGGCTGGATTGTGCTTTGTGTGCAGGGATATGCAGGTGTGTGTCTGGTGCCTAGTGCCTGCATACTGCTGCTGCTGTGGTCAAGGGCTGCCGACCGGTTGCCAGTGATATTGTACATCCCAGTCGCACAGTTGTATTGCCATGCTGTCTCCTTGTTCTGCTATTTTGTCCTGTGCTCTGTGTGTGTGTGTGTGGGGGTGCCTGATTGTCACTGCATGTCTCTCATGCTTGCCCTGCGTTGTGTTCACGTCTTTGGCATGCTGTTAGACATGCATGCAGATATTGTTCTCAGCTCTGCACTTTGTGGCTTTCCCTTGTTCTGCTACCTGCTCCCTCCACCATTCTTTCATATGTTCCACTGCCTCCTATTTCACATTGCTACTGGTTTCTACTTGTCACCTGTCCACAATGCTGCACTTGTTTTACGTCTGAAACTGTGCTTTTCCCTCTGTCGGGCTATACATTCATTGTGGCAGTTTTTGGACATTGCTGTGGGCACTTATCATTGATTATGTGCCAGACGTCCTTCTCCCCCATATGTTTCAGGATCCTCCACTGCACTGCCTTCACTGTTGCCTGACTCTGAGGTGGCAGACGCATCTGTCTCATAGGGGTCATCCCTGTATGGACTGAGTATTGAGATCCCTGCTTCCGGTTCACTGACATTGCCACCTGTGTCGCTGGATGAGGTGTAGTTATCAGAATCTTCACCTCCATTTCCTCTGGCTCCACTTCCAGTTGCCATACTTTCAGATGGTCATCCCTGGTATAACATCACGGCTCAGTTCTCTTGAGACTTGATGTGATCTGCTGCCTGTAGCTTCCACTGACTTGCACTTCGTGGTTTTTGCTGGTTCTTTTCACATTTTCTTCTTCTCACAGTGTTTGGACGGCTGGTGTAGTGTTTCAGCATTTTATGGAGTTTGGGTTTCGGTGCTGCAAAATTGCTGGTAGGTTCCACACTTACTTTAACAACCTCCACCCATCCATTAAACTTTTCCCTGGAATATTCCGACACCCATGTTAATTTTCTGGACACCACAGTTACCATCAAAGATGGAACCTTGCAGACATACATTTACAAGAAATTGATAGACAAAGATACTTGCATAGGAAAGGTAATCACCCAAGGCACATTAAAAAATCAGTAATTTGCAGTAAAGTGCTCTGTTACCACCGTATCTGTTCAGGTGAGGAGGACAGAGATAAACAGGTGGCCACGTTGAAAAAATACATTTATTGAGCAGGGAGGGGCATTCCTCCAGGGAATTTGATAGAGCGGTAGAACGTGCAATGCAGATACCAAGGGAACAACTACTACAGTATAAGGAAAGGACTACCACTGACCGAATACTCTTAGTTGTCACTTATCATTCTGATCTGGAGCTTATACAAAAAATTATTAAGGACCTCCAACCAGTATTCAGTGAGGATGACACCATGAAGTATATTTTTCAAGAAATACCACTACTGCCTTTTAAGCAGCCACCTAATTTAACCAACCTGATTGCTAGGAACCAGCTTGTACCTGAACAAAATAACAAAATACTAAATGGCACAAGACCCTGAAGTTATGCTAGATGTAAGACTTATGAGCACATTTCTACTTCCAATTGTATCAGTACCCCACAAAACAAACAATTGAAGATATAGGGGAATTATACTTGTGTATCTCGCAATGTTGTTTATTTTATTCAATGCAAGAGATGTCCACAAACAGGTCATGTTGGAGAGACTGGACAGTGTCTCCGCACCTGAAAGACATCACACAGACATACTATTAAAATGAAGATGACCGATAAACCAGTGGGGCAACACTTCTCTTAGTCTGATCACTCCATCTCTGATTTATTGGTTTTGAAAGGACATTTCAAAAATATACAACAAAGAGGGTTGAGGAGCTGGACGCCACACCTCGCACCACGCCAGTGACCCAGGTTCGGGAGAAGACTCTGGTTGCTGGTGGGTCGGCCGGAAGAGATGGGCTTGAGCATCCCATGACAGCTCGCCTTCTCCGGGGAGGGAATAGGCCGATGCCCATGCACTTGCCTAACTCCAAGAAGAGCCTCGGAGTAATGCAAGCCCCAATTGTAGGGGATGGATGGCCACTTCACAGCGTGGACGTCAGTGCCTTGCACCATGACGTCAGGGGGTTGCACACTGTAGGGGAGGGAGAAATGAGGAAACTGCCTGCCAGCTCCGGGAAGATGGGCTTCCAGGAGTGTGCCCCCAATATGTCCCCGCTTTCTCGACCACAGCCAAGACTGATGAAATGAAGGATTACAGGGTGTCTGGTCCCCCACTTCGTCCCTGCTCGGGGGGGAGGGGTAAGCCACAGCTCCATGAGGTCTGGAGGTGAGTATGAGTAGAGTGGGAGGTAGGAGGATGACTCCTTGTGGAGCCCTGAAGGGTTGGAGTGGGCAGGATGAGGGTTGGATAAAAGTGTAATTTCAAAAAAATACACAACAAAGGCGGGCTTTTGGGGTCAGAAACGTAGAAACATAGAATTTGTCGGCAGATAAGGACCGCTTGGCCCACCCAGTCTGCCCGTTTCCCTACCTAATGGATAAGCTGCAGATCCTAGTTAACCAGCAGCCTACTTCTTCATGCCCCCACCCCGTAGAATTGCCTTATGACTGTCCCATGCATGCTTGAATTCCACCACTGTTTTTGACTCCACAACCTCCTCCGGAAGGCCGTTCCATGCATCCACAACCCTCTCTGTGAAAAAATACTTCCTTAAATTACATTTGAGCCGCCCCCCCCCCATCTTCAAATTGTGCCCCCTTGTTCTTGCACACCTCTTTTTATGAAAGATGCTACCCTCTTGGACTTTGTTCATTCCCTTGAGGTACTTGAAAGTTTCTATCATGTCCCCTCCTCCTTTCCCCGAGGCTATACATATTAAGCTCCTTAAGTCTCTCTTCATATGTCTTCCGTGCAGACTCTGCACCATTTTAGTTGCCCTCCTCTGGACAGTTTCCATCCTGTCTATGTCTTTGCAGAGATTGGGTCTCCAGAACTGCACGCAGTACTCCAGATGGGGTCTGACCAGCTGTCTGTACAGAGGATAATAACTTCCTGTTTTCTACTGGTGATGCCTCTCCATGCATCCCAGTATCCCCCAGCCCTCCTTGCTGCCGCTGCCTTACATTGCTTGCCCACCTTAGGTCATCTGATATGACTACCCCAGGTCCCTTCATTTTGTTGTTGTTAGTATCTCACCCCCACTGTGTACTCTTCCCTGGTTTTTGTTTCCAGGTGTATTACCTTGCACTTCTTAGCATTGAATCTAAGCTGCCATACATTTGACCATTCCTCTAACCTTGCCAAGTCCCTTCTCATCCTTTCCACCCCACCTTGTGCATCAACTCTGTTGCAGATCTTTGTGTCATCTGCAAAGAGACATACTTTTCCTTCCAGTCCCTCTGCAATGTCACTTATAAAGACATTGAAGAGGACCGGTCCTAATACTGAACCCTGTGGTACCCCACTAGTAACCCCCCTTTCTTCAGAGTGGACTCCATTTACTATTACTCTCTGTGTCCTATTCTCCAGCCAATTCTTTACCCAGGCTGTCATCTTGGGACCCACTCACAGGCTGGCTAACTTGTATATTAATCTTTTGTGTGGGACTGTGTCAAATGCCTTGCTAAAGTCTAGGTAGGCCATGTCCACAGCCCCTCCCTGATCTACTACTTTGGTCACCCAGTCAGACTCATTTTACTTTTGAAGATGGTGGGTGATGGGATGAATAGAGATTTGGGTTTTATGTCACATTACACTGCTTAAAAAGCTCATGTTTTTTCACCTGCTTCAGGGACAACACTTGAACATATTATTGTGGTACATGGTGGTATTATTATGTTTAGATGCAAAATGATTTTATGGATTCCTTTTTACTGCTTACCAGAGCTATTTGAAGGTACAGCAATAGAGTCATCTATATTGCTGTACCTTCAAATAGCTCCGGTCTGGAGCCTACGTGTGTATGTACTATACCGAGACCAGGCACATACTAACAGGCACCCTGGCAGTCTGTACCTGTTCTAGGTATATCACGGGGGACCATAGGCTCCAAACCAGAGCTTTTTGAAAGTACTGCCCTACATTAGTTCTATGGCTGTGCCCCGGCTGCTCCCCGCAGGTAACATCATACTGGGAACAGCCGTGGGTGGTTGTTTTTCGCGCCCGGGAAGGCTCTTGTTTGTAAAATGCCAGTGGGGAGGGCGTAGTGTCAACCAGATAAGATTGTAAATATAATATGGCCCAGTAAGAGTTCATAATTGTAATACTTATTAAACTCCTAATCCGGCCCTGCTTCACACGGAGGTGGGACCCACTGCGACGTGGACATTTCCCGTTAAGTTATTTGTTCTTGTGGTTTTTAGTCCTAGTAATTAACTAATGCAAGCATAGACACACACAGGGTTTTAAAATGAAGTGTTAGTGTTTTATGACTTTTCTCGGGGAGTGAGCATTCAGTTCTGTGACATTTGACCTTGGAATACCTTTCTTTTGATGGAACTTTGCTGTCTATATGGTTAGGTTGCTTTTTCATTGCAGTTTTAGCCAGTGGGGATCCTTAACAACTGTTCATCTGTTTTTGGTTTTTTTTTGTGTATGATCTGAGTTTTGAGAAACTATGTTCTTTCAAACCAACTGCCATTGATTTTTGATGAAGGATTATGTGTAATCCAAAAGCTAAAAGCACCTCTTTTCTTTTGTAACAACTCTGTTGGTCCAATAAAAAGTATCACATGATCTGTTTGTGTGGATCTTGTGTTACAAGGACCAATAAAGCAGCAAGTTTTTACAGTATAGGCACACTTGTATTGTTCTGTAACTTTGTACACTTGCTTTTAAAAATTGGTGTTACAGTAGCAGTCCTCAGTAGTTGAGAAATTAAATGTAGCTGTTAATAAACTGAAACAGTATTTTACCAGCTTTATTCAGTTATGCAGCAGATTTTAGGAGCTTTAGATGTGTGTTGAATGGATAGTAGTTTAAACACTTCTTCCTTTAGTGTACCACCAAAATTAAGAAGCTGGTTTACAGTAGCGTCTGTATTAGTAAGGGAATCTATTTTTTTAACTGGATCCCCAAGAGAGGGAGTAATTTGTCGGTAGCTCTACTGTAGTGCCAGAATTACACTGCATGGCCCAGCCCTATCCCCCTCTCTTGTGAGACCAAAACTTTGCTCCAGCCTTGTTATGCAGCTCTTAGAATCAGTATTGGTTTTCTGAGTCCTGTGATCAAGGATGAGATCCTAACACTTATTTGCTAATTAGGTTCCCCAGCTTTGATGTGCTTACCCAAAGGAAGCCAATCTTTGTGCTATGAAAAAAATGACAAGAATATTAAAAGCCACACACCATCAGATCTGTTCACACATAGCACCTACTGAGCCGTAGAAGAGTATGGTTTATTCTCCCCTATCTCTTTGATATTATAGAGAAGAAATATATATGAGCAGAATAGTTTAAAATACCTCTATGCTAACCGCACTTGTCACGAGGATTGCTAGAGAAGTTCTGCTTTCCTTGTAAGTGGGCTAAGTGCTTTTAGCTGTTTGTAGTTTGTGCACACATGCATGCTGAATTTGTAATTATTGTCAATAGTGGTGTGTACTAAAAGGAGCTTGCGGAATCTGTGTTCAGTAAACGTACCAGCATTTGGTATTTTCACCTTCAATTCGGCCCAGTTGAACTTTTGGGCCACTTTTGTTTACCTTGATTTCAGTTCATTAACAAAAGACACTGTAGCCCATCCTCGGTGGTCAGGTTTAGTTCTGTGGTCACCCCCTCATCAACTCCAGTCACTTGTTCCCACCATCCTTGCCTTTCTCCTAGACATTTTTGTATTTAAAAAAATTGCTAGCTCCTGCACTGTTCTGGGCGTCAACTGAGTCATGAAAAAAAAAAAAAATCACTGGTGGACTGGGGGAACATGGTGGAGGGTCAGACTGGGTGAATGAGGGGTGGTGGAGTAGTGTCACCTGTGTTTGCTCTGCTACACCCCTGTACCAAGGACCTGACGTGCCTTACACTGAAGTGTTGAAGCTGAATTGAAGATAGGGGGTCTGATTTGAAGCTGAAACAAACTTGCCCATTTCCAACTTGGTCACTGTTCACGTGCATGTAGGCATGCGCATGTTTGAGAATCAGTATGCATTTCCTAGTGCACATGGGTATCCTTATGAATGTATACAGTTCCTAGTTGGTGTGCATGCTTGTGACTCTATCAGCATTTCTGTGTTAATGTGTGTTCACATGTATATGTGCATGTTTGAGTGCCCACCGTTCTCCATGTTAGTTGGCACATTTATGAAGAAGTGCACCAATTATTCGTGGAATAAGTTATCTTCTCTTCTTAAAAGTGCTCCTAGCCTATCAACTTTTAAGGCTAGCTTTGTTCTCCACCTGAAGGCAGCCTTGAATTTATATGCTGTTTGTTGTATATTATGGTAATATGATTACTGGTTAGGGTAAATTGCAATCCAAAACCAATACCTGAAATCCCCATCACCAGGGTTCGAAATTCGCACTCACCCTCCAAATTCATGTAGATTTAATGTGGGGGAGATAGCATTATCAATTCAAGACACCTGCTGAGTGCCTTGTGTTCAGCCCACTCCTGCAAATCATCCTGTGCTGGCCCATGCATGATCTCATCATGCTAGTAGTGGTGCAGCCATGCCTTCATAGCTGACAGTCTTTCTGGGGTAGCCAACAGGCTGACACAGCATGCTACCACATTTAAATATGGGTTCCCTTCTCCCCCAGTCTGCTGGACTGGAATCTTGCCAGTGCACTACCACCACCTGCTGAGGCAGTTACTTTGTGTGCTGTCCCCTAGCCCCTCACCCACACCCCCATGTAAATGTGCTTGCAGGTCACCTGCTGTGGCAGTTACACTGGACTAGAGAAAGAAGCGAACAAAAAAAGTAGATGGTCCAGACACAGTGCACCCCACAGAACAGAGGAGGTCAGGATGAAGCGGTTTGGAGGTGGCCTCTGTCCTTAGCCAATGCTGTGACTGGTGAGTGATTGGGTGGGTTTGGGTTCCTTTCCCTCTCTCTCTCCCTCTCTCTTTCATGCCTGTGAACTGCATCCCCCCTCCATCCTAAGCAAACTTACAGATGGAGTAGCATCTCCCCCCCCCCGTATGAATTTCATGAAAAAAAGTACATGCCCACTTTAGTAAAAATACATGCTCAACAAATTATTTACATGCCGCCCCATTTATGTTACAGAATTTGTTTCCTCGACACTGGACCAAGTGTCTCCTAGCTCAGTATCTCCCAGTAGTTCACTGTAGACTGATAAAAACAGACTGCAGACAGTAGCTCCCAGTAGCTCTTGAAAGAGCTTTTTAAATTATGTTTATTATAGCTAGATTCTTCTTGGAGGCTGAGTCCCTCCTCCCTGTCTGCTGCAGACTGGCTACTTGTTTTATTGTAGTATCTGTTGTATCTCTGAGGCAGTACACATAGTATTTTTGTTTTCAGAACCTCCCATTAAAAAAAAAAAAAGCTATTGGTAATTGCATTTGCTCCCTCGAGTCCATCCCTCCCTCCTAAGGAGGACCAGCACCTTGCTGTTACTCGCACTCACTTCTTGTCTAAAAGAGCTCTTAAAAGATCTTTCAAGTTTTTTATACAATAAAGTCCAACTTCAGGACTTAATAGTCTGACCAACTCCAACTCAGTGAGCATGACACAAGTCCTATCTCATGGAGCGAACAGGTGTGTGGCGTGCTTTGCAGAGAACACACAGCAACAGCAAGGAGAAAGACACTCGCCACTGGTGTCTGCGTAAGGGAAAGGGGAAATTATTTAGCCAGGAAAGGCAATGCCTGCAACCAACTCCCAACCCCTTCCATGTTACCAATAGATTGTTAGTCTGTCCATCAGAGAAGGGGAAGGTCTCAGCCTGCTGCTGTCACACAGATGCTTGTCTCTTCTACCTCTTAGCCCAAAGATGTCAGCTGATCGATGAGTTATGTGGTTTGTAATCGGCCATCACGTCAGTGCTGCTCCAGCCTCCTTCCCCCAATGCACAGTGATGTCCTGGCAAACAAAAAAACATGGACTGAAAGAAAAACGGACTGCATGCGCAAATACTGTAGGTGCCCCAGTGGGCAGGCACCCTATAGCAGTAGGTGTCCTATGAACATACGAATGTGCTGGCAGAAACAGACCACCAGATCTATTTAAGTCTGCTCAAGTATGCAGCTAGCACCCCTAGTTTGCAGCTGACCCACCCCCTACCCTTTGTCATCCCAATGCTGCCCCCCACCCTCACTCTCCCCTGTTCCCTGTCTCATGCCCTTTTAAAGCTGTTCAAGATTTACATGATACCACCATTCTGGTAGTGCATTCCATTTTGCTACCACCTCTCCATGAAATAGTGTCTCCTCATTTCCTCCTAAATCTTCCCTCTTTCTTAGCTCATGCCCCTGGTGTCCCTCCCTCCTTAGCTTAAAGACCCCATCTGCCCCATCCTTACTGATTCCCTCAGATACTTGAATTTCTATCGTGTCTCCCTCCCCATCCCTTCTGTCCTCCAGGGTGTACATATTCAGATCTCCCAACCTGCTCTCATAGTCTGTCCTCTCCATTCCACATATCATCTTCATTGCCCTCCTCTGCACTCCCTCTAGTAGCCTGATATCATGCTTCAGGTATGGCCTCCAAAACTGCACACAATACTCCAAGTGCAGCCTTACCAGCGACCTGTAGAGGGGCAAGATCACCTCTGTTTGCCTGGACGAAAACCCCCTCGCTATGCACCTCAGCATTTTGTTTGCTTTTGCAGCTGCTCTCCCTTACTGGGCAGTGTTATTTATGGTTCTGTTACCATTACCCCCTGGTCTTTCTCCTCCTCAGTGATCCCCAGCTTAACCCCTCCCAGCCAATATTCTCTTCTTGGGTCCTTCGCCCCGAAGTGCATAATCGTACACTTCTTTGCATTGATCCTCAGCCGCCAACTCTCTGACTATTCCTCTAGCTTGCTTAGGTCCCCCTGCAGCTGCTTCCATCCCTCCCCTCCAACCACCACTGCTCCCATTTTGGTGTCATCTGAGAACAGACTTACCTTGCTCACCACCCCATGTGCAATGTCTGATATGAAGAGCCCAAAAAATACCGGTCCCAGCACAGAGCCCTGTGGCACCCCACTCACCACCAGCCTTGGAGTTGAGAGCTCCCCTCCCACCACCACCCATTGCAGCCTCCCACTCAGCCAGCTTGTAATCCAATTCATCATTTTTGCCCCTACCCCTAAACCAGTTAGCTTCCCCCCATGTCACCCATGAGGCACTGAATCGAAGGCCTTGCTGAAGTCCAAGTAAAGAACATCCACCGAATGACCCTTATCCAGCTCACCTGTCACCCAGTCATAATATTGTATTTGATTGGTTTGACAAGACTTCCCCGAAATGAACCCATGCTGCCTCACATCCTGGAGGCCAGTGTCCTCCAGGTACGACACCAGTCTTTGCTTTAGTATCATTTCCATGAGTTTGCACACTATGAAGGTGAGACTTACCGGGCGATAATTACCCAGTTCATCCCTTAGCCCGCTCTTGTGTAATGGAACTACATGTGCCATCCTCCAGTCCAGTGGCACACATCCCGACTCCAGTGAGGTGCTGTACAGATCTGCCTGTGGCTCCGCCAACACCTCCTCCATTTCTCACAGCACCCTGGGGTGAATACCATCTGGCCCTGGTGCCTTGTCTACCTTCAGTGCTCTCAGTCTCTCTGGGACTCTACCTCCCTCAATTCTTCCATCTGTCACCCCCTCTCCCCCCATCCCCACCTCCCAGCCCATGGTGGTAGTAGTACCCCCTTTTCTTCTGTGAACACTGAGCAAAAATATTCATTCAGTGCTTCTGCCTGTTCCTCCCCCTTTTCCATCCACTCTCCGCCCTTTTTTATCCTCACTATTGTCTCCTTGCACTTCCTTTTCTCCCTGATGTACCTGAAAGTCTTTCTCCCTCCTCATTAATTCCCTGTGCTGTCTCAGCTCCCTCTGGGCCTCGGCTTCTCACACTTTTCTGGTCACCTCTCTGGACCATCTTGTATACGCCTCCTTGTCCCCTTCCTACCCTGTTCTCCTATACCTCTGTTGCGCCTCTCGTTTTGCCCTCACCACCTCTACTACCTCGCTGTTCAGCCAGCATGGTTTCCTTGCTTTGCTCCTCTTACTCTGTGTCTTGGTGCAGGCTTCCATTGCCTCTGTAATCCCCTATTTAATAATATCCCATTTCTGCTCTGGGTCCATCTCCTGCCTTATGCCCTCCAGTTTCCCTTTCAGTACTTTCTACATCCTCCCGAAGTCCACCCCTCTAAAGTTTACCACCTAGGTTAATGATTTCTCTGGCTCCCTGCACAAGGTGATATTAAACCACACTGTTTGGTGATCGTTGTCGGCTAGTGGGTCCTCCACCCATATTTCCCTTACTGCCTTACCATTCGACAATACCAGATATAAAGTGTTCTTTAGCCTAGTAGGTCACTAACCAACTGTGTCAGGAGACCCTCCTGGATCACATCCAGGAGCACATGCTCCCTAGCACTGGAGGTGACCTGAATGCTTCAGTCAACCCCCGGCAAGTTGAAATCCCCCACGATGACCACTTTCCCTTTTCTATATACCTTTCTGATTTGTCCCACTAATTCCCTGTCAGGTTCCTCAGACTGGGACGGTGACGTGTATATCACCCCCATCCTCAGTTTCCTACCCCTTGAGTCTAGGAGCTGCAGACAGATTGCCTCTATTCTCCTTTCTTACCCCTTGTCCCTTGTGCATTTGATCCCATCCCTCATGTAGACTGCCACCCCTTCCCCCCCACTTATGGTCTTTCCTGTACTCTGGGATTGCCAGATCCCAGTCCCGGTGCTCAGTTGCCCATGTTTCCATGACAACTGCAATATCCACCCTTCACACTGCCAAGAGTGCCTGTAGCTCAGCTGATTTGTTGCCTAAGCTTCTCGCATTCAGTGAGACTACCCTCCATCCTGCCCCCTTCCCTTCATCACCCTCCATCTCCTCCCTTCTACTCCCTCCTTTTTCAGCCACTCCGAGTCCTTCCCTGCTTGCCCAGGGGTAGGCTGTGACTCTACTGTATTGGATCTCTGCCTATCTATTGTCCACTTGCCATCCCCCCATCTAGTTTAAATCCACCTTTGTTGCAATATAACTCCCCAGTCTTTGCTTTAATACCTCATTCCCCTCCCCACTCAGGTGCAGCATATCCCTTGAAAACAGATTGGCCCCAAGGGGGGCCAAGACGGAGGACAGCAGATACAGGGGTACAACAAGGGGGGAAGGCTTTGGTACCCACCCTGGGGTCTGAGGCTCGAGCAGACTCGATAGACTGTAAGGTCTAATCTGCTGGCGACTAGTATGTTAATATGTTTGATTGTTATTATCCCAGGTACTGCCCCAGCTGCACACAACCCCATACCCCTTAGTTCGACACCATTCAACCAACCATGTGTTCAACTCCCTAATCATTTCCTTTCTCACTGTGCTTGCACAGGGTACTGGGAGCACCTCTGAGAAGGCCACAAACTCCCCAGTATCCTCACACAACCTTCCCACTCCCTCAAACCTCTCCCTTGTTACTTATACCTTTTTCCCTGCTAGGTCATTTGTCCCCACATGTACCGTTTCCTCCTACCCCTCCTAGCGCACCTTAGGATTGCCTGTCCTGCCTTGTCTGCCTTTAATCCTGGTACGGACTCCACCCATATCCAACTGTGCCTCTCCCCCCTGCTGCCCCATCTGATCCCCTTGAGTATGGAGTCCCAACACCAGTACACCCCCTCCTCTTTCTTTGTGCTCAATGCCCCCCACCCAGGGTCTCATTCCCTGGCCACTCAAATGGTGCTTTACCATTTGCCCCAGTGTCTTCCCCTGCCCCTCCCAGTTGAGACCCTCCTCCTACTGTCTGACTGCCAACCGCCCTCTCCCTCCTCACCTCTCTGAGTATTATCCCTCCCCCTGCCACGCCATGCTCAGTCTCTCCACTAGTAATGCCCCTCACTGCCTCCTCCTCTTCATGAGTACTAGCCCTTGTAAAATCTCCTCCTGTGTCCTCTTCCCCTGTCACTAGTACAGCAAACACGTTCCCTACCCTCTTTGCCTTACAATGTGTTTTCTCCTACATCCTGTCTACTGCTGCTCCTCTTTTGCTAGGCCCTACCAGAGTCCACCCTTCATCAGCTGGCTTCCTGTCTAGTTTGCCCCTCCCCCTCCCCCTCCTTTGACCCACTGTTCCTTCTCTGTGGTGCCCCTCGATACTCTCAGATGTCAGCTCCTCTACCAGTGCAATCCTCCCCTCACCCTTCAACCTCCCCAGCTCCTTGCCAAGCCACTGAACCACTTCCTTGAGCCTCCTTAGCCTGTGGCATATCGGGCACCTTCCCAGCCTCCACAGTATGTTCATCCACACTGCTGCCTCACAAGCATTGCATGCCACAGTCCTACCCATGGTTCACACTACCTATACAGGACAGTGAAATACCGTCTCTCTATACTAACTGCAGTTGTTTACAAACCCACCAATAGCATTCCCAAGTCTCACAAACACACACAGTCCAGTGTGTGTCCAGTCCAGCTATTAGTGTGTGTATGCAGACATCAGGTACTGTATGATGTCACAGGCTACCAGTTCCTGCTGCTTCAAGTTTCAGTCACAGACAGAAACACACGACCCTTCAAGCCAACCCCCAGTGTCTTTTCAGGGTGGGTTGAAGGGTCCTACCTCTCATCAGGCAAACAGCACAGATTTAAATTTCACTCGAAACATCACTGCCAACAGTTGTTCCCACAACCAGCACACAAGCCTGCAACAGTTACAATATCACAGCCCAAATAACAGTTGTAACTCCCAGCACTAATTTAAAGTACAAACTATTGAAATATCACAGTTAAAACAGAAGATAAACAGAACCACTTTCCTGAACACACCTCCCTCTTCTGTTCCCAGGTAGATAATCTTGAGATAAAAGTCCTGGCACCTACGGAATAGGACATTCACTCTCCCCCCCTCCCCCCACCAAACAAACTGGCAAACAGGGAACACTTTCCCCCTCCTGGAAGTCATCAGTGTTTAAATTATTTAATGCTGGATTTTAAACAGAGTGTGGGTTCTTCTCTCTCTCTCTCTCTCTCTCTATCTGTCTGTCTCTACTGTCAGCAAACTGCATACCCCCTTCCCCCCACAAAGGCTGCTGTCCAAGTGACAATGGAGAAAATGGGGAAAAGTGGCTGAATTTCACTTTCCTTGTGCTGGGGCACCTCCTGCTGTGTATCAAACTGGAGAGTTGGGCAACTCTTTGGGGGGGGGGGCACAGTCTGTGCTCGGCTAGTGAAAAGTCTGTGGGATCACTGGATTTTTCCAGTCACAAGCCCTACTGGCAGGTGGCTGAAAAGGCTAGTTTCAACCCTTGCATCTCACACATGTCATATAATGAATTGCCTCCGTCATGCACGTAGCTGTAAAAATGAGATACAACAGCTGCAGGCAAAATGTACTTTTGTTTTTGATCCACACTTCTACCTGCTGACTACAATTTTGTAACCAATAATTATATCAAATAAAGTATTCACAATAAAAAGTTGTTCTAGGTGTATGATACCTGAATAAACCACTCGACCTTTGATCTTGTAGTTTATGTGATATCATCTCACACCTTTAGTGTGTAATAAAAAAAAATCATTATTTATTTGCACATTGCTAGTGGGAAAGGCACACTGTGGTGAGGTTCATTACCAGGTTCAACCTAGGGGGAAGGAAACAGGACATATCAATAAATATATACACAGTGTATGGTTGGGCGGACCCGAAAAGGTCCTGACCCTTATTATCAGGATCAGGATCCAGGCCAAAGTTCTGATTAGACTCAGAACCTTTTGCAAAATGTGATGAAAACTGCAAATCTGCTATATAATTACATATAACTACACTGAGTTCTGAGGCACACACATATAGAATTGTAATCAGCATTTCAGGATATTCAAGATATGAAAACTGTGAGTTTATAGTACTGATGTGCTAGTCAATTGATTATGGCAGTCATGCAGCTGTCATCTCTCTGTTTCTTGTCTCATAGGCAGTAGTACTAATGCTACAGCTGTACACTGACCTGTCTGGCCTCAGAGGAGGAATCCCATTCCCATTCAGTAGTATACACTATACAATGGACATATAATAGAAACACAGACGCATAGAATTTGACAGTAGATAAGGACCGCTTGGCCCACCCAGTATGCCCATTTCCCTACCAATTGGATAAGCTGCAGGTTTTAGCTAACCAACAGCCTACTTCCTCCTAACACGTATCAGTTAGTTATTGTTGCACCAGTTTCTTCTCTGCTCCACTGGGAGCCATGCAGTTATTTTCTATGGCACGGGGTCCCCACCCACCCACCCAAATTGATGGCACATTTAGGGGAGCCCTACCAAAAAATAACTGCACATCCTTAGGAATCCAGAGACCTACCTACTGTGTTGGAAGGGGGAGTGTGGCTGTGAGGCCAAGCCTGTACTGAGTGGGCAGAGACTTACATTCAGGTATTCCAAAACTGCAAAAATTAGACAAGTCCATTAGTACATGCTGAAAAAAGTGTGCCGTTATGTTCAGGCAGTCTAAAAATTAGGACATACTGAAAACATTGTGCCATCAGTCTCAACTTCAGGCAGTCCAAAAATTACACAAGTCAATGAGGAAATGCTGTAAAAAATGTGCCATGAAGTTCAGGCAATCCAAAAATTAGCCAAGTATGTGAGGAAGACATGCTGAAAACATTGTGCCATCAGTCCCAACTTCAGGCAGTCCACAAATTAGAGAAGTCTATTAGGACATGCTGCGAAAAGTGTGCCATCAGGTTCAGGCAATCCAAAAATTACACAAGGCCATTAGGACATGCTGCAAAAAGTGTGCCATCGGGTTCAGGCAGTCCAAAAATTACACAAGTCCATTAGGACATGCTGTGAAAAGTGTGCCATCAGGTTCAGGCAGTCCAAAAATTTACAGAGTCTGTTAGGACATGCTGACAACGTCATGCCATCAGGTACAAAAATTGTGTAGGCCACTTATGGGCTTACGTGAGTACTACTGATTTATTTTTCTGAAAAAATGGTGATCTAAGTTTCTACTCTTCCAAGTAGTCATCTTTGAGGTCACTGTAAAATGTATTTGCTGCCTCTGGGTCATAGGTGTAACCAGTCAATGGAAGGTTTACTTTTAAGAATGTTAACTTTTCAACATTTTCTGGTAGTAACCTAGATCGTGCATCTGTTACCACATTTGCTGCACAGCTAAAGAGTTGCTCTGAAAATACACTGGTTGGGGGACAGACCATATACTTCAAGGCTACCTGCACAAGTGCAGGCCATACAGGCTCCTTGCTTTGCCAGCATTTAATGGGATCGTCATTCCATTCATTACCTTTTTCTGCTAAATAGCAGCCAGCCATGGCCTTGGCAGAAGCAGTGACATATAGAGAAGGAAGGGTTGATTTTTCAAGGATAACAGCATCCAAGTGACCCCAAAGATGACTACTGGGTGTGGAACGAATGGCAGCAGCTGACTGTTTTGTAGCCTGATTGAGAAGAGAGAGCTGTGAAGGTGCAGGAGGAATGGATGAAGGGACTGCATCAGTTATGTTTTTTTTTTTCAAAACAAATCTACTTCTTGAATGATTTTCTCTCTGCAGTTTTGGAACACATTTGGGGTCATACTGTGAGAGGTGTTTCATCTTGTACTGTGGGTCCAGTACTATTGCAATAATGTAATGTTCTGCCATGAGCATTTCACAGAGTTTCTCATCATCTCTGACACTTTTTTAATCATTCTATGCATACCTCTCAACCTCCCAACTTACCAATGTGTGACAAATGCCAAAAATGTGGTACACCTCATTTTTCACAGCTCGCGGAGTTGTGCACTGGCATTGTCACGTAAAAAGAATTTTACCACACTGAAACTATTGTTTGTATGCTTGGCATATGGTTTTTGTTGCAAATTAAAGAGAAGTGTGTGTGTGTGTGTGTGTGTGTGTGTGTGTGTGTGTGTCCTTGAATAAAATAAAGTGATGCAAATCCTATATGTGTGTCCTTAATTAAAATAAAGAGTGATGCAAATCCTAAATGTGTGTTAACATTTTATCGATGTAATCTATAAATACACTTCTAAAGAATGAAACAAACACCGCTTATTCATTTGAAATCATGACAGTTTATTGAAACTATACTAATGCAGCAGTACTGGAAGAAACAACTATTTGTAGAGCGTTTGCAGCTCTTATAAAACTAAATGCGTTCTGATTTGAACCTACGCTAATACTACACTATAATATATAAAAAAAAATGTGAGTTGAATACTGCTCTGCAACTATAATACTATTACATACTATACTAAATAAATGCACCAGTGAATAAAACAATTAATTACAAATTGATTGACAGTTAAACCTTAAAAACCCAATAAGCACTTATTGCACTTAAATAATAAGACGTATTCACATGCAGCCACAAACACCTGCTGGCAGCTGGACACTAAAAAACAGTCTATGCAACTGCAAACCTATAAATCACAGCTGTCGGATCACAAAATGTCAATGTCTTTCTTCAGAACACTGTGGGAGTGTGGGGCGTGTTGTCTCTGTCTACGTTGTGGTCTGGTGTTCTTTATTATAGGCGGCTGTTGCTTTTCTGGCAGCAGCAGCAATAGTCTCCTTCGAGTACTGAACTTCATAGCAGTCTCGCTCCTCGTTCATCTTGATTGCCAGCAAAGAGTTCAGCGTTTTGAGATGCAGGGACTGTCTTAGTTCTGTTTTAACTTTACGCACCATGCTAAAAGCGCGCTCTGCGTCTGCATTTGAATGCGGCAAGCAAAGTAGTACCATTATTAGTCTTTTAAAGTACTGCAGTGAACCATCTCCGCCAACACATTTGAGGACTGTGGCCCAATGTTTTGGGAGGGCTGAATGGGGTCCACTTATTGGTCCAGTTAGGGTCCCTGTATCAGACAACTGGTACACAGAAAATTCATCCAGCAATGTGTCCTTCTCTTATATTGTCTTACAGATTCCGAGATGATCTGCCAAGTCTGTTACCATAGAGGTGTTACCTTGAGCTTCGAGGAAGGATTGAGGAGAAGTCCTACATTTTGCACAAACTTGTTGTTCTAGGAAATTTCTTTAGTATTTTTGATATGACAGTAGATAAACACAACTGCTTTCTGGTAGATGTTGGTTTCAATGACTGTTCCAGCAATGCTGTCTTCCTGCTCCATCATGTACTGTCGTATTTCTGCTCCTAGACGAAGGTCACTGTGGCATAGAAAACTGTCAGGATTGTCCAGAATGGTAGCATCATTGTAATTTAGCAATTGCCTGGCCATCTCAGGCCGCAGAACTCTGCCAGCATATATGTGGAGGAGTCGAGAGATGTCAGAGTGCAAAGTCATTAGTTGGCTGTCACCTTTTTGCATCTGTTGATTGAACTGGCACAGAGGTTCAAGTCCATATTTCAGGAACATAAACTGCATTCGATTTCATGGCTCTCCAGTCTTTTGGTGATGCTCTCCACTTTTGCTGGTCTTTGTTCTGCTGACCGGAAATATGACAGGAGTGCAGGCCACAGATCCAGCACCCTCTTGACAACCTTATTCAGGCTGAGCCACCGTGTGGGTGCATGCTTTATAACCTTGAGTGGTTCAACATCCACAAACAGTGCAAATTCTTTTAACTTATGTTGTCTTTGTGCACTTGAAGCAAAGTGGCAGTAGACATCTGACACAAGCGCTTCAATCTTTGTTAGAGTCTTTACTGCTGCTTTGCTGCAGATATCTGCCAGGTGGCAGAGACACCCCATGTTGACAATATGTGGATTTAGGGTTTGGAGCCTTGATAAAACAGAGTTCCTCTTGCCAATCATGGAGGCAGCATTGACAGATGACAGTGCAACAAGATTATCTGTTGGGATGCGAAATTGGTTCAGTGTGTCCATAAGACAGTCAAACATGCTTTGTCCAGTTCCTGAGATATACTCGGGCATATCCAAGAACTTGATCGCATGCTTTCATTGCTCGTCATCAAAATAACCCACAAGAATAACTAGCAGTTTTTCATCTCCCATGTCTGTGCTTTGATCCATGTAGACACAGTATGGTACTTTTCGGCACTTTGCTGCAGCATCTTCCTGGTACATAGGCCCCATGACATCCCTTGCTATGCAGGTTGCTTTTGTGGCACCACAAGTCATCTTTTTTAGTACTTCAGGATCAGAGCAGTACTTCTTCATATATTTAATAATGTGATCGCCACATGAAAATGACAAGTTGTGCTCTGCAAGCATTGCAATGAAAGCAACTTCTGCCTCTATGACTTTGGAGCTTGCTTGTGCTGCAAACAAGTTGGAGAGCTTCTGTCTAGACGTGGCATGCTTGACATTGTTGCAGTGCTTCTCCGTAGCTGCATGGCGCTGCAGATCATGGCGTCCTCCATGGCCTATGGTGAAATCACAGGAGCATATCTTGCAGAATGCATATGTTCTCCTTTCCTGCTGTCACTGACCCAATCAAATGAAGATTTCCAGGTAGCCTGGAATGTTGTGTACCATCTTTGCTTCTTCACTGGGCTGTGCACACTGTAATTATCTGATTCTGAGTCACCCCTGCAATCTATGCAAACATAAAAGGCAAACATCTAAACCAAAGAAAGGCAACGCTCCTCGACTTTGCCTCCGCTCTCAGAGACTGATCCCTTCAGGCAGACAATAAGTTTCAACTTCAAATACTTATTTCTTCTCTGGTGTGGCAGGTGGCAAGGTGTAATGCCTCACCTCCACGCCACTGGGCCAGCCTGCCAACCACACCATCACCATCTACCACTACAGCCATTACAAAAAAAAAAAAATCGGCCATTGTTTGGACGCAGCAAGTGCCCCCCCCCCACATGCACCCAAACGCCAGTGCAAACAATTCAGTTACACGATTCTGACTCAGCGTCAAACCGCAAACAAATCACGCAGTCGCCATGAAAAATACACCATGTACCTTGTTTTTTGGGTTGGTGGAGGGGGGGGGCTGCTTGCTGTGTCCAGTCAATCCTTATGGTTTATTAGCATGACTGTAATGTGTTAGTGTAACACTACAATCATACCAATAAATCAGACATTGTCTGGACACGACAGCACGCCCCCCCCACCCAAGACTTCTAAAACAGTTCCATTACACATGGCATCAAATAATCCGACGCAATGTCATGTAGCAAGCAAGATACTCACTGCTAAAACAGGACATGCACAACATCATTTTTGAGGTTGATGGGAAGGGGGCCATGCTTGCTGTGTGCATTCAACACTGATGGTTTATTAACACAGCCATACTGCATTTTCCACAGTTCACACTGACATTATTATTATGAATTGAGGAGCATAAAGAGGAATCTGATTGGCACGGAGCTCTTTGAAGCCATGATGATATTGGGCTACATCATCACGGCTTCAAAGAAGTTCCAGCACCACCAGCTTCCTTGCTCTGTTCTGTCCGAGAACTATTTTTTCAAAATGTATTTCTACATCAACCAAAATCTTGTTCATAAAACATTTAAAAACCTTTTTTTTTTATGTTATGAAAATTCAAACCCAGCTCATAATAGCAATAAGGCATGACAGGGCGTGGTATATCATAGGATATCGTTACTTTCGGGTCGTTGAACGCACCTGCGCGGCATGACGATATTACATGATGTACCACACCCTGTCATGCCTCATTCCTTAATTATACCACCTAGGTGTCACACAGCAAGCTGACCCCCACCCCATGCATAAAACAAGGCATACCGCACATACTACTTGCACAGTCAGTTCTATAAAGTAACCAGAAATATGACTGGTAGCAGGCAACAACCTACCCCCCCCAAAAAGCCAGTTACCTTAAACGTCATGTACAAAAACAGTTCCAATTTCCAAAAATCCCCAGCAACATACCTGTGACACAATTCAGCTGCTGCTGCTCCTCCTCTCGCCTCCTTTTGCTAGTGATGAACGCCTGCATAGTGGTGTAGTCTGTGATGCAGTTCCTCGCCAGATTAGTGGGGGTTGCTGGTTGGGCTTCTTTTGCGTTGGTGTAAGTTCCCTCACAGAACCTCCAGTACAGTCACAGCTGATGTATCTGGTGAAAAAGAAGAAGAAGAAGTATTAGCACAATACATATTCCCCCAACACTGCAGGGACTTTCTCTATTGGACTCTTGACATCTAGGGTTACCTTAGTGATGAGGGGACACTGCTCCACGCCAGGCCAGTTTCCCTGATAGAACAGAGTTCACCCTAGCACTGGAGAGCAAGCCCGCTACACTAGGAATTAACCACTTCTGTGAAGAGAGCTTGTGAGGAATGCAAGTCGACTACACTCAAGGATACAGAACCTAGGCATAGGTGTCAGAACCTACGGGCGAGGGGGTGTGATAGCCCGCCCCCTCCACTTTTGTCCATGAGCATTCAAACTAAGTGCCCCTTTAATACATGCAAGGTTAGAAGGGAAATAATCATGGTCTCTTTTGTAATTACTACAGCAACCCCATATTTCCCCTATGTTCCGGCACCCATACTCCTAGGTCCTTGAAAGCCAAGGGTAGGGAAATCCTCTGGAGATGTGGCTGACTTAATGGCAATAGGCAACCTAAACAAACCCACTGCACTGGGAATTAAGTGGCTACTTGTGAGCACTAAGGTCTAAAATCTCTTAGCCTAGTGGCTGAAATGCACCAATGCTTTTAGCCATATGTGAACTGGATTAGCCACTATATCAGGTTCACAGAACAGCAAAAATTCATAATGGCCAAATTCCTTAGCCAAAATTGCAATGGAGACCATAAAAAAGGTAACCAAATTCAATTTACTGTAGCCACACTGACATTGACAGGAGACCAAAATAGTCGTAGCAGGTAGAGTACAGGCAACAGGAGGGACCCCTCCTCATTCCCAACAACGGGGACAAAGGAGCAGCTCAGCATCAGGAACTGTCAGTCAGACCACATATTGCTGTTCTTCAAATCCCACGCCACCATCCGCAGTGCACTGAGACAAAGAATTAGACTCATCTATGGTGATGCCTGTTGAATGAAAGGGGCAAATATGACATGGGTAACACAAACAGGAGGAGCAGAAAAGGGATGGGAATGTAAACCCCAGTCATCGATTTATTTTGGGTACATCTATTTAGTTTTTGATTACTGAGCAAGTGTGCTAGACAATAATATGCCTTTTTTCAGTCAGGAGTCAGGACCTGGGAGATTACAGTTCCAACAAGCACAAATACAGTAAAGAAGTAATAATGGCATCACATCAGAAATGTTATAGTTTTGTTTCACAATACAATAATGCAGGAGCAGCAAAAACTTCAATAAATGATCCCATCCAGGTAGCAAGGAGACAGTACATTGCACCAAAAAAAATAACACAAACCATAAGACTGCCTCTGCAGCCGCCGGCGGTAACTTACTGTCTGTTGCCTTGCTTGCTTGGGAGTCGGGACACTCGCTCAGCTGGTGCGTGGTGCGGTCCGGTCGGTGCCTGACTTGAAGGCTTCTCCTTCTCCAAAGACTCCTCCAGTAGTCCAACTCTCCAAGTCGACTTGAATCGCGGCGTTTCTGCTTCAAATTCAAAATCAGAGGGTCGGGAGCCTCAGTCAGCCTGTTTCGGGGCGGCTTCCTCTTAGCTCTTCAGTTCCTTCCTGGTGCTGCTGCACGGCGATTGGTAGCTGCTGGCAGTGGTGGTCCTTCTCGAGCAGTGTCCTCCAAAAATGCTCCTTCTGACGCTATGGTTCCCCCTTAGTGGAGTCAGGCTGCTTATAGTGGGGCAGCAGACCTGAGGGGGGACCAGTGACGACTAAACACTTTGTTAATCTGTTTGGGGGTGGGGTGTAGGGTAGCCTTGGGGGGCCGTGCCTGACATCATCGGATTCGCAGTCCTCCAGCCACTGCAGCCTGAGCCAGCCAGTAGTCCTCCATGACTCCAACTAGCCCCCCCCCGACGTCATCATTTGCGAGACGTGCAACGACGAGAGGCGAGCCCAGGTGCCACCGCGCCAGCCAGGCAAGAGTCAGGAGTCGGACAAACAAAGGGGATTAATGTGCACGCGGTGCAGCCACAGTTTTGGCAGAAAAAACCGGGTGAATGCGGGGCAACGGTACAGGCAGTCTTCCAGCTCCAGAATCCGGGACATCACGCGCAATCCGGTACACTTGAGAGGTATGATTCTATGTACTGTGTCTTTTTATTCTGGGTGGCAAGTCCCTTTCAGTTGCACTAGACTCTCCCATGTGAAACTGGCTTGTTGTACCTTCCCACACATCCCTGATTGCATTTAGCTGAAATATAAGAATCTTGATCAATGGGATTATTTGGCTGAGTGTGGCACTGTTGGAACTCGCTTCCCTAGTAATTTCCTCAAAGGGTGCAGCAGCTTGATGAGAAATTGTAAAACAGCCCACTGCTGAGGAGTAATGTATACATCAGCATCCCCTGTGCTGTTCTCTAGTGTATACTGTCTTACAGCCTTTTCTTGCTCCAGCAATCTTTGGAACATGTAAAAGGTAGAGTTCCACCTCGTTGTAACATCCTGGATGAGTGTATTAGGAGGCAGTCCGTGTTCTTCTTGTATGGCCCGAAGACGTTGACGTGCTTTGCAGGAGTGGTTGAAATGTGTCCATATTCTTTTTGCCACATATGTGAGAGCCTTTATATCTCTGTCCTATTCCATAAATGCATGTACGATCAAATGTAGGCAGTGTGCAACACATCGAAATGTGGACAAAGCCCACATCAGACAATGCTTTCTTTGTTTGAACCATTGTCAGCCACAATAAAACCTACAGAAAGCCCTTGTGATGTCAGCCAGTACTGTATCTTTTTATTGAGCTCATCCAGGATGTTGGAAGCTGTGTGATTCTCTGGGATATACTGAATGCGAAGGGAAGCCAGTTTGAGGGGATTTGTCAGTGTCACTACAGGGAGTAAACAATACCTAATGCGCAGTCAGTGACAAATAGTTCTGGCTGGTAGCTTGCCCATATGTCAGTAGTTAGAGGGACAACCCCAGCAACTTCACCTTTTAAAGCATTTTTCAGTTTAGCTTTTACTGTACCATACATCTGCGGTATTGCAACAGTTGAGAAAGATTTCCTGGATGGAATATTGTATCGTGGTAACAGGTGATTCAAAAGCCTTTTGAATCCTACATGCTCCACAGTTCTGTAAGGCTGTAAATCCAGTGCTATCATCTCTGAAATTAGTTTTGTTATAGCGGTTGTCTCAGGATATCTATGCTGGTACTTAGCTTTACATTCAATTGTCTCTGAAATCGTGAGCTGTCTTCTAGCAGTTGAAGTTTTCAGATGGCCAGCATTAGGAGTGCTGGATGATAAGGGCAAAAGGGGACAGTTTGTAATACTTATTCTAGAAGAAGACTGAGAAGAAGTTGACAGTACAACTGAAGCAGCAGGGCTGCTACTGCTATCACTTGATAGGTGCAGCAGGTGTAGTCTGACTTAACTCGGCCTGCATGTTGGCTTCTTTCTCTCTAACCAAAAACTCACGCCTGAGACGTAATGGATGACATCTCTCTAAATGTCTTTTTAATGCTGTGGTACCAAAAGCACCTTTTTTGCTCCCTCTGCTTATGGTCTTTTTACATATAGAGCAAACTGCTCGTAACTCATTATTGGCAGCCAGAGAAAAGTAAGACCACACATAAGAGGTCACCTTTTTTGTTTTATTACCAGGCGTACTATACTGTTCTCCTTTATCACTTCCACTGTGTTGTTCTTTCTCAACACTGGAATAATGTTCATCATGGTCTTTTTCTGTGTCACCATTAACGTCATCCAACAGCTCCTCCAGGCCACTAACAGAACCTAAATCTGAATGCACTGCCCCCTCATCTGGTTTCTCCCGCACCTGCACCACATTGTTCGTACCCAAACTGCCCATCTCATCCAAGTTCAAATCATCACATTAATCCTGCATCTGTGCAACTGCCATCTCTACATCATTACGGCTTTCCATTTGTTTCTGCTTTTCTCCCTCATTTACATCCTCCATTTCATAATCATTACTCTCATCAGAGCTAGATTTTCCCCCCTCTTTCATTTAAATCTGTGCTGGTACTACGGTACACATAGGTACCATATCTTAGCTTGCCACTCCTTGTGGTGCAGACTACTCCTTTAGTTTTAATGAAGGTAGTTTTGACTATTCCTGTCTGTTTGGACAGCATAGTAGGAGAACCACTGCTGCTACCAGATGAAGTACCAGCAACTAGTCTTTTACCAGTCAGACTGTGCAGTGTTGTTTGTGACATACGTTTCCCCATACCTTTCCCCATTTTGGCCTCGTCCTCACCCTCTCTGGTGCACATTTTCAGCTTTTTTTTTTTTATTACAAATGCACACAAAAATGCTTTTTCCTGTGTGTTTTTTCTCTTTATTTAATCTTCTCAGTTGTTTCCGAGTTCCTCTGCACACTCAGTACAGGCTCAGCCTCACAGCCACACTCCCTCTTCCACTATTTTTTCTTTGTACACACAATGTCTTTGTCCTGAATCTTCTTTTTTTTTTTTTTTAATTTTATTTTATCTTTATCGCTCCAAGCCGCCTGCCACCCGTTACCTCTGCTCGGTCACGGACCGTGGGGCTTCCATCCCCCACATCGGCCACGACCTTCTGATGCCCCCCCCAGGGCAGGGCTGCAGCACCCTGGCCTAGCACCGCAGACGTCAGGATTGGTCAGTGGGCTGGCCTGGGGGCTAATTGAAGCCCATGGCGAGCATCATCTAGGGTGGCCGGCAGCTCCCTCCATTTTCCTGGTTTCCTGGGGGGGCGGGGACGTGCAATGACATCCTGTGTCCACCCCGCCCCCTGGAGTCCTGCTATGTGCCAGTAGCTGCGGTAACCCCGGCCTCCGCCAGGGGTCCATCAAGCGCCAGAAGGGCTCCCAACCCTCCCCCCGAAGAAAGAGAGCAGTCCACGGGACGCTCCATCCTTCTCTTTTTTTTACTCCTCTCGCTTGTTCTTAAGTTTGTCTGTCCTCTCAGGACAGGCTCAACTTCACAGCCACCCTCCCCCTTCTACCAACGTAGCTAGGTTTTTGGTTTTTTTTTAATATATTTTTATTAAGGTTTTTCTTTCCTTTTCTTGCATTTCAGGAGACATTATACAATCACATCATTTTCTATGGTTACATCAGAGTTGTTATGATACAGGTTTACTTTGCATTAATTTCTTTTTTACTTGATAGAGTTTTTTTTTTAGAAGATTTATAGACCCATTATTTCAATCTGTTCTTGTTTTCTATCTAACTCAGTTCCTGCCCACTATGGACAAAATTCAGGATCAACTCCGGCTTGGTGAAGAGACCATCTCTGCCAGAGGGAGGCAAATCTATCCACTTGATTGTTTAATTTTGCAGTGATGTTTTCCATCTGATACACAGAGTACACAATTCGTCTCCATTCATGAATGTTCGGTATTGTTTTGGTGATCTATTTCTTTGTTCAAGATTTTTTGCCACCAATAGTAAGACAGGAAGTAGAGTTTTTGTCTGGGGGATCGATCCGGGTACACCGCCATGAGCACCATTTCAGCTGTGAGCTCGACACATTCCCCAAGGCCCTCCCTGATTTCTTTCTGTATATTTAGCCAAAAAGGCATTAGATATGGACAATGCCACAGAATATGTGCTAAATCTGCTATGTCGGCGCCACATCCCCTCCAGCATTCACCGAATTCCATCGGAAGATATTTAGTCAGACTAGCCGGGGATCTAAAAAATCGTGACATACATTTCCACGAGTATTCTCTCCAAATGTGAGACTGAGTGATCTTAACTGCCCGCAAGGACGAGGAGGACCATTCTGATTCAGATACTACGAGATCTAGATCTTTATTCCAGCTAGCTAATATTGAATTTGTAGATTCTTTAGATTAGTCTTGCATCCTTTTGTATAGATGACCAACAACGTAGCTAGGTTTATTTGTTTTGAATAAGTATTCACAACAGCAGCAGGTAAAGAAACACACAGTCAGTTGTTACACACAGGCAAACTGGCAAGTGTGAGATGCAATTACAGTATATAGAAAGTCTGAATTTTTTTTTTTAATTAATGCCTTCCAGGCAAGACAAAGTACAGCACTGCAGTAAAAGCAAAGTAGAATCTTGCAGCAGTTTCCTCCCTAATTCAAAGGTTCACTTCACTTGAGATACAGGGAGGGGGATAAAACTAACTAACTGATGTTTTCTTTTTTATATACAAAATTAAGGCACCTGCTGCAGTTTCAGGCTTTTTAAATGAGGCAATAAAAAGCTCAGCTAACTTGAAAAGAAAAAGCAAGAAAGATAGACTCGGGCACTGAGAGCAGGGAACACTCAAAGCTTGCAACCCGCCAGGCTGATGGTGATCTGCTCTCTCTCTCTCTCTCTCTCTCTCTCTCTCTGTTCCCCTTTTATTCTTTTCTAGTAAATACACTAGCCTGCTTGCTTTTGTTTTTTAATATAGTTCTGGCACTTGCATTTAATTGCAGGCTTTACATTTATAAATATTCACAGAAAAGGAAGAGCAGATGAGATCTGATAAACACAAGGAGATAGGTCGTCCACTGCGAGTGACGAGCACTCAATGCTCCACCCCCCGCCACATGATCAATTCTTTTATCTCCCCTTTTTTTCTTTTTAGCTGTGTATTTCAGTGTTTTCTTTTTAAAAAGAAGAATCAGTTGGTGGATGTTTTTGCCAAAGGTAAACTGTGATCAGCTAATACAAAATACAGTGAGCTCAAAGCTCCATCTCTGTATCACTCTCATAGGCAGTCAGCCACACACTGAGTAATTCCCACCACACACAGCCTTATATACCTCTGTGCCACTTGACCAACATACAGCTAGTCAGGTAGCAGAGGTATGTCACTGTCATGTGTGTCTGCATGTGGCACGAGCGCAATCACTTTAAAGGAGATGGTAATGAATTGTAATCTGTATTTTCTGTAAAGACATTGAAAGTGCTGAAAAAAGGGAAAAACAATGTTGCCTTTATTAATTAAGCAGTAAGGCACGACAGGGTGCGTGTTATTGTGTAATAATGTCACTCCTGGGGTGGGTTGAAGCACGAGGCGAAGCAGTGCTTCTCCAGGTAGACTGCCAGCTCACAATAACACATCCTGGAGTGCTGCTATACTATTATACAATCGCTTATTTGTTAATTTCAAAAACAATGCTGTTTTATCCTTTTTTCTATGATTTCTGTGGGTGTAGGTATATGTTTTAAGAAAAAAGTCCAGAATATATCTTCCAACACACAGCTGCGCTGCTGCCACATCGATCTTGCCTACTGAGTCCTAAATGCCTTTTCTTCATTATATAGTGATCTGTGACAGCGGTTTCCCCTCTGCCATTTCTGATCATTTATATAAAGTTGCAACAGGCAGTGCGTGAAGGGGAGAGCGTTTCAGTTTCAGGTTTTTTTTTTTTTTTGCAATTTTAAATTTACCATGTTTCTTCTGTAGCTGTCAAGCGTTTCAGGAACAGTGCAGCATGAATGTGTACTGCGCTCGTGCTCACACCAACTTGTTAATGAGCAGAGGAGGTAAAAGCCGTTACTGATGGCTTTTTTTTACTTGGAATATGTGTTTTTTCGGGGAATGGACGGCTGAGTACAAGTGTTCTGAAGTGTGCCTTCTGAACAACGGAGTCGCACGGAGCGGGAGCTGGAGGTAAAAGCCTCAAGTAGGTGTCTACTCTTCCTAAACAGACTGCAAGTTCTTCCAAAAAGACACAGTGTCTTTTTGGGAGAACTTGCAGTCTGTTTAGGAAGAGTTTCTGTTTTTATGAAGTTGGATTCTGAAAAGTGGCATTTTGCGACGGGATGGTGATTTCAGTTTGAACTGTTCAGTAGGAGGCTGGATACTTGTACATGCAAAGACGAGGTGTGAGGGCTACGGGATAGTGACAGAGGGAGGGAGGGATCCTTTTTGCAGTATGGTTACCTTTGTGCCTGACCTAGCTACAGTGATGTTATATTGTAATATCATCACTCTGTCTGGGGCTCATTAGCCAATCAGCATGCTAGATTTTTTCTTGCCATTGTATAACCTGCATTGCTTATCTGTATGAATGCTTGTTGATTATTGTCTGATGGTGTTTTTGTTTGTCCTAACTACCCCACCCGACACACACACTCTCCCTTACACCCCCACCTGACACACACCCTTACACACGCACTCAGATAAGACTTGAAAGTTTCTCCGTGGTGGCATGAGTTCAAGTCCACTGGAGGCAGTAGCTTCTTTCTCACATATGTTTGTGTATCAAGAGCCCAAATTAAGAAAAGGAATAGGTTGTAATTGAGACATCAAAGTTAAAAATGACTACCAATGTCACTGTACTGCAATTTGAAGCTTGATGCATCTGTTGCTGCTAGCTGCTATAATACTGGAAGAAAATCAAAGATTTCACCTTTGACTGAAAGGGCCAGCTTAGCACCAGCAGTTACGTGAATACAGTTTCATAGTGCCAGATCGGGGTGGTAATTGGTCACGCTCACATGCCGCTCATTTTAATCTTAATCTGGTTCAAGGTCAGTTGGCATCCATCTGTATCCCCTTCCCCCCGGGTCGTGCCTGAAAATAGGCAGGATTTGTCTAGTGCACTTACCCGGTCAACAAAAGCTAAATAAATAAATCAAATAAATACATTTTTTGTGTATGCATTGCTCCTTTTGAGAAACAGTAGTAAGTCCAACTTTTACATACACAGGATTAATAAATACCAACACTGTTGACATCTGCTCTTGTAAGGAATCCCAACCTGATTTCATTGATTTTTAATACTTGGAATAAATGGTGCACTAGCATCTTTAATGTTTAAATATGTGTGATTTCGTTTTAATGTAACCCTTCGTCCGTCAGGTCCAGGACCACCATGACTGACACATCTGCATGCCTACCCCCACACACACACACTCTTCTGCCGTGAATATGCCATGGATCTTTAGAGGAAACCTCACTACCAGTAGCTTTTTTAACAGTGGCAAGGTGCTCCAGCGTATTTAGGAAATTGCCTCCGCCACCCCCACCACCCAAAAAAGAAAAAAAAAATTGCACTATGGTGGTAAGCTTCAAAAGCGTCTGCCTATCTATCAATCTAATTATCTACCAACATCTATATCTATAACAATAGAGATTGACATAAATAGATACAATTAGATTGATAGACAGCTATACTATACTGTACACCACATACCGGTATTGTTCTCATCAGCACCATTTATTGTTTGTCCACGGAAGCGGTATATGTGGCCATACTGGAAAAAGGGGTGCAACAGCCTACATGCCAATATATGGAAAAAAGAGCATTCAGAGCATGTGATTAGTTCTTTGACAGGGGCAGCACTGAGGTAGGAGGAGAGATGGTATATGTGTGGCTAAACTGCAGCTGGCGTTCGTTCCAACAACCTCCCAAGACACATGGATTGGATTTTCAAATCGCTGTCGCCTAATACCCATTTTTATTCCACTTTCACAGTTTGACATTTCTGTTTCTTTCTGGTGTAATAATGTGCTATACAAGTGGCTCTGCCCTTCATTGCTAATTATGTGTTGTCAAACGTTAATGTATTGATTTCAAAAGTATGAAAGTTTGGAACTACACTGCTATAACTAGTGCGATCATTTCATAAACCGTCAGGGGCATTAGATGCCAATATCAAGCATATGTGACACCGTGGCACTGCACTCCATCAACTGATACATGGGAGGAATACCGGGTAGTATACGACTCAGTGCTGTGCCTGCTGTGTAATTCCAGCCACGAGTTCAGTCACCAGTCCTTAGTTAGGGATTATAGGGCTAATGATACAACCCAGCCGATGCCAGTATTGGTTTTGTATGTATTATCAGTGAACAAATCCACAGAATCGTATATAAATTACCATTTCGCGTTGGTGTATTCGAGTTGCTACGACAACATGTTGACCAGCTGCCTCAAAGTATTATTGTTTCTGTACACATGCTTTAGTCTAATAAGATTTTGTGCAATATTAATTTTGCAGGACCTGCTGTACACATAGGTTCATGACTGTGGACCATATCGTAACTCATGCATTGTGCACTTGCAGTTGTGTGGTTATACGACTTTGCCAGCAGATGCAGACCTTGTGGTATGTCTGCTCTGCTCAAGTGTGCAGCTGACAAGCTGCATCAACTAATTTTTCTTCCACATCTTCTTCACCAGCACTCAGAAATCATGACTGAGCTTATTTGTCTTATCTGTAATGCCTGAATTGGCACACCAAATGCCCATCCTGATATGTCTGCTAAAACAGGGATTGGCAACCTCAGTTTTGCGGTGAGCAGTGGTCCAACAGAAACAAGAAATATTTCTACATATGCCGATTATGACCTCCACAGCAGCTATCTCTCTGAATGTTGTGGGTTGCTTGTGGGGTGGTGGTTGGGGGGGAGGGGAACAGTGCTTCACATGACTTGCAAAGGTAATACAGTGTTCAGTGTGAGATGTTTTACAGTAGGATTGAGCTTAGGCACAACCTGGAAAAATAAAGTGCTGGTGCATAATAATATCTAAGGGACTGATGTGCAGCACACTCGAGCAGACCAGACATACCTCAAGGTCTGCATCTGCTGGCAAAGTCGTATAACCACACAATTGCAAGTTACTAACATTACACTAGGAAAGCACAATGAATGAGATACGATATGGCCCACAGTCATTAACATGTGTGTACAGTAGGGTCTGCAAAATTATTGGGCAAAATCTAATTAGACTAAAGTGTGTGTGCAGAAACAGTAAGACTTTGAGGCAGGGCAACACTGGTTGCAGGTTTGGGGGGGTCATTCTAAGCAAACTGTAGAAAAAAATGCCTCTTAATTGTATTCCACCACATCAGACAACCAATAACACTATGCGGCCACAGGGTCTAGACAATGTGGTCCATAGTGAAATAATTCCTCAGTTCAGCGGCGGGTGAGGGTGGCACTGGAGGTTACCGTGCAAACGGTAAACTGTCCAACTGTAATGGGGGTTCTGCTGCTTTTCCCTTATGTTGGAGTGGGATGGCAGAAGTCCATTTTACTTTTAATATGCTGCATTGCCTTGCTGTATTTAACAGTGCTGTGCTCTTTTTTTTTTTTTTAATAAAATAGCCAATTGCAGTGGACGGACCGGACTCGGTACAATTAAGAAGTTGGCTCTTATTGATCCGTGTCCATCGGACTACCTCGGATCCCGTAGAGGGGTTCTGATTTTCCGCAGGTCGGTCCACACACCCCTAACACAGTGACATTAAATGGTACAAAATCAAAATACAAAACACATTATAATTGCAGATAAAGCAGCAAGGCACAGTGAGCAGTAATAATGTACCAACAGAGAGACCTGCGCAGAGGAAGCATGGCAGTGTTGAGGTAGAGTACAGAACCTGAATACGGGCTGAGGTAGAACCCAGGAGAAGGCCCGACAACATGGACATTAGAAGCTCCAAGGGGGGGGGGTGTCAGGAGCAGGTGGGGGTAGGGAGGGGTTTCACGACATCATGTTGCCCATGCATTATCCTCTGAAATTGTTGCTACTGTCACTCTGCTCCATACCTGTGTGTGTGTGTTGACTTTTTAAGTTTTTTTATTTGTAGTTTATGTGGTTTTTGTTCCCGTTTTCTCCGTAGCCCTGGTCGCACATGTGGAGGCACGCTCACACCATGGCTCAGAGGCACCCTCCCTTTACTTTGCTTCCCTCGCCTGCCTGCGCTGCCTGTTGGACCTCCACTCGAGGGCAGCAGAACTACGGGGGGTGATGGAGATCCTCCCCAGGAGAGGAGAATTGCCATTATGGTTGCTCAGTCCTGCTCCTTCCCGCCCTGCTGCCAACCCAGTCCCTTTCCCGAACCCAGGTCACCGGCACAGCATGAGGTATGGCATCCAGCGCCTCAACCCTCAATGCTGTCGGGCCGGCTAACTTTTAAGTTAATTTTGAAACGATGCACTCGCTAGAACAGAGCTAATTTGTTCAGTTATCTACTGCTGTCTCTCTGGACCCGCCATAAAAATGAGATGACTCATATTGTGGGGCTGTGCACACTTGTGAATGTTCAAGTTTGTTTGCAGGTGTGCTCCAAGCATGCTTGTGAATTTATAAATTTTTCCATTTTGGTGTACTTGTGTGTTGATTTGTGTGTACAACGTGTTTACATGCAGAAAGTAGAAAACACATTTAGGAACAATGTTTGAGCTATGAGGCTTTATCCAGCAATGATCCACTGTGCTAATAAGTTTTTCTCCTTGGAACCTCTCTGAAAACAGGACTTCTGTCCTAGAGGGTGCTTTCTGTAAATTCCATTCCACTTGAATAACTAATGAACTAACTAACTAACGTGCTGTCTCCAGAATATGGGAGCTTTTTCACAGAAGTGTGATGAGTTTGCTCAATTTTTTCATGGATAAGGTTGCCTGCATTAGGTCGGAGATCAGCACAGCTTGTTCAAATGGGCAGAGCCATGCTCGGTGGGAGATTGCGGTTACCCAGTCTGTCTAGTCTGACTTTGACCAGTTGGTGATCATGGATGTCGTGAAGATTATCCAGGGCTTGTGACCTACTTACTGTAGTTTGGATCCGGGTCCAACGCACCTCCTGGTGGGGTGCGTAGAGGCCATTAGACCAGTCCTGGCTGAGATTGTTGGGTGCTCATTAGAGACCGGGTGTTTCCGAACACCCTGAAGGAGGCAGTGGTACATCCCCTTCTGAAAAAACCTTCTCTTGACCCCGACTGTCTCACCAGCTACAGGCCTGTCTCTAGCCTGCCTTTTGTGGGTAAGATTATTGAGAAGGCAGTTGCGTTGCAGCTCGAGGAGCATCTTACCACCCACGATATCTATGATCCTCTACAGTCTGGTTTTAGGAAGAGGCATAGTACTGAGCTGGCATTGGTTCAGGTACTTTGGGAGACAGTATAGCTCAGTGGTTTAAGGCTCTGAGCTGCAAATCTGGTGACATCGAGCATACCAGACCTGGGTTTGAATCCCACAGCTTCCACTTGTATACTGTGTGACCTTGAACAAGTCCCTTAACTTTCTTGTGCTCCCAGGTTGCTCCTGTAAAAAAGCTTTCAGCTTAGTGTGCTACTCCTGGTTAAACAACTAAATACTTAATGATCTCCTGATAGCGAGAGATCGATGGAGTCATTCCATCTTAGTCCTTCTTGATCTCTCTACAACATTTGACACCGTGGACTATGAAGTGTTGCTCAGGAACCTGCGATTGCCCTGTGGACTGTCTGGTACAGTCCTCAGATGGTTTAAATCTTTTCTCACGGGCAGGAGGCAGAGAGTGGAGTCCAGGTTTTTTTTTCCTCGGCCCCTCATGCCCTGCCATGTGGAGTACCGCAGGGTTCTGTGCTTTCACCCATGTTGTTTGCGGTATTTATAATGCCATTGGGAGACATTGTAAGGCGGTACAGGCTGAGTTTTCACTGCTATGCAGATGATACTCAGCTGTACATGTCCTTTGTGCTTGAACAAAATGATGCTGTCTCAGTCTTTAACAACTGCCTCTCTCAGATTCAAGAGTGGATGAGTGCCAATTGGCTCAGGTTAAACCCGGATAAGACTGAGGTGTTGGTTGTGGACCCAGGTCATTGGGTAGCGAGGTTGTTGGCTGGGCAACCCTACAGGCTTTGGCTTGAAGGTGACCAGCTAATGACCTTTGACCGGGTGCGGAATCTGAGCGTTGTGCATGACGATGAACTGGCACTTAAGTTTCAGGTGTCTGCCATCATCAAAACCTATTTTTATCATCTGAGGAACATTGCCTGGATAAAACACCTAGTCCTACCTGACGATGTTCTGACTTTGGTCCACACCTTTGTGACCTCACGCCTTGATTACTGCAATGCTCTATACCTAGGGGGTGGACCTTCGAAGCCTGCAGTTGGTGCAGAATGCGGCTGCCAGGTTGTTGACTGGCTTGACGAGATCCTGCCATATCACACCTGGGCTCCACAGACTGCACTGGCTGCCAGTGCAGTGGAGGATCACCTTCAAGGTCAGTTTGCTGACCTATAATGCCCTACACAGACAGGGACCTCAGTATTTACAAGATCTCCTTTCCCACTACCTCCCCCTTCGCCCACTCCATTCCGCCGATGAGGGATTGCTAGAGATTCCCAGGGTCCACTTGACTGTGTCTGGAGCTAGATCTTTTGCTTTTGTAGCACCGATCCTGTGGAATTCTCTACCTCGTTGGATTAGAGTGCCCGTCCGCTGAGGCGTTTAAATCTGCCTTAAGGACCTATCTTTTTAACTCTGCTTTTTCTGAGGTTTAAGTCCTGCTGTTTTATTAACCAGGGCTCAAAATTCCCCACTATTTGGTGTTCCATGCATACCAGAAATCATGCATGGAACACCAAATATTGTCTTCTGGTAACTCGGGTGGAATACTGTTTTGCAGCACAACATTTCAAATGACCACTGCCAGTTTTACAGTTATCGGCCCGATTCATTTTGTGAAGACGCCCCCCCATCAGCCTTCATAACTGCCAATCGTCTGACCCAGTTTCTTTGCAGACTGACTGAAATCTCGTTGTCAAACCACACGAGATCAGTGTCAGGACATGCTGGGTTTCAGCCGTCTTGTCTGTGTGATCCTTTCTTTCCACTATGCGCTAACCATGTTGCAGCACACCCTCAGGACTCTTGCAGGACTGCCACGTGTCGATCGCAGTTCCATCGTAGGTCATAACTTTTTTATGCCTGCCTGCTAGCCTGGTGTCTTAGGTAAGTTTTAAGACTCGTTTCACTCATTTTCTCCCTCTAACAGAGTGTTCTAAGGAGAGCTGTCTTCAGCCTGACTGTCCCCAATGGTAACCCTAAGGGTTAGAGTTATTCTTTAGACTTTTCTGACTTTCGACCATCGGACCTGTCACTGCATTTTGATGAAAACTGAGTCATGTTTCTTTTTGCAGTTGTATCGTTTTTTTGTAGTTTTGTGCAAGGTGGAGTAATCTGCACAAGAATATGTGCAGTTGTGGTAACACTTGACCGTATTGAACATAAATTGATGCAAGTGCACAATAATGGTGCAGAATAGATTGCCTGACAATTGATTCAGTGAGTGCTCAAAACAGGCACAAGTGCAGAAATGAAGTGTGAAGAGGGACCAAATGCAGACTGATGAAAGTGCAAAAATAAAATCTACTAAAGTAAGCAGACGGTTTTGACACAATCCCCTATTGTTTATAGTTTAGTTCGCTAAATTACTATTTTGCAGTCAAACCACAAATTGAGAGGTTGAAGTTCATTATATACAGAAGGATTCGCACAACCATAATAATATTTATACAGTAAAATTATCCATCAGTTTTTAAAAGCATTACTACATACACAGCAATTCTAAAATCACTTTAAAAATCAAGATGGTTTTGTTAATGATACAAACTTCTACAGAAGTTTTGTAATGTAGCAGAAGAGAGACATTTTTAGGGTGCACATAGTATTTCTACTTATTGGTTTGAGATGGTATCATCACATTAGTCTGAAACTTATTTAAGTAAACTGCACCAGGAATTTAAGAAATGCCCTAAAGTTAGATACAACTAAACAGTTTTGGCCAATTAAACATGAATGGAAAAATAAGAGACATTTAAACTGCAGCAGACTGTTAGAATTACAGTAGCTTTTAGGCTTAGTAAAATGACAAAAAAAGGGAACACAATCAACTGATGAGTATAGTGCGGCTGTATTGGTTTGCTTGCCCTATTTGTAGTATAAAACTTAAGGGGAACAAGGAGAGACTAAAGCAGCTTAATATGTAAACCCTTGAGGAAAGGAGGGAGAGGGGGGACATGATAGAAACTTTCAAGTATCTCAAGGGAATTAACAAGGTACAAGAGGGTAGTATCTTTCAGAAGAAGAGATGTGCAAGAACAAGGGGGCACAATTTGAAGATGGGGGGGGCGGCTCAGAGGTAATGTTAGAAAGTATTTTTTCACAGAGAGAATTGTGGATGCATGGAACAGCCTTCCTGAGGAGGTTGTTGAGTCAGGAACAGTGGGAGAATTCAAGAATGCATGGGACAGGCATAAAGCAATTCTAGTGTGGGGCAGGAGGAAGTAAGCTGTTGATTAACTAGAATCTGCAGCTTATCCATCAGGTAGGGAATGGGCAGACTGGGTGGGCCAAGTGGTCCTTATCTGTCGTCAAATTCGATGTTTCTATGTTTGGGAAAGTTCGTAATAGTAGTGCTGTTGATTTGCCTGTGTGTACATATACTGAAAGACACATTTATTATGTTATTGTCAGTATGTTGTGCCATTATTGTTTTTGGGGAAAAAAACTACTGCAGATCTAAAGTGTGGGGGCATCATATAACACTTAAAACTTGTGCTATTAATTTAAGGAAACTTGTGTACTAGATGAAATGTGATAGTTCTCAGTATTTAATGAGTAAAACTAGTGGTATCCGAAAAATAGGGTCGGTATACCAGTTTATTAGACAGAATACCAAATCTTGGGAAATGGCATTCCATGTGGAACGCCACTTTTTAAAATGAATTTCTAGCCCGGTTAACTGATTTTAAGTATATGTTTTATGATATTTTGTTTTTATGTATGTTTCTGTACAACGCCGTGGTCTTTTGGAATAGTGTTTTAAAAATAACATTTGCTTTGCTTTGCTTAAAACAGCACTGCAGTGAATATGGCCAGGTCAAGGCATGTTGGGATCACTCTGCAATCTGGCCACCATTCGGTACCAACACTAGCATTCCAGTGGAACTTTGAAGCCTATATGAATTATATATAGAATAATATATGGGGCGGTGTGTGTGTAACAAGAATTTTACACCCTCGGTGTTGGATGCCACATAAACCCTGAGAGCAAAGCTCGAGGGGTTTATCCAGGCATCCAACACCAAGGGAAGACAGTGTATGTCTATGCAAGGGTATTATTGATGGCTCAGCAAAGAAGGTTGCAGCCACACTGGGCATGCTGAAATTAGCTCCGCACTGATTTCTAGCCTCTAGTCTTTTGCTGCTTTGGTTTAGCCTGTTTTAGTTTATTTAATTTAGTTTAATTTTTGTTCCTATTTTGAGTCGCTAAAAACTTGTACAAGTGGGAAACGTACTTGGATTAACCCACCTGGAGCGTTATCAAAGCCGCTTGACTGGCCACGAAGTGTGCACTGGGCAGTTTGACCAGCAAGCAGAACACAGTTCACACAGTGGGGAACTAACTCATGACCCACTAGCAGCTCATAACACATTTACATGTAAGAGAATTCTACTGTACCAGGCAAAGCGCTCCCCAGTCTCAATCGCAAAGTCTCTGCATACACTGGGAGCTTGGGGTAGCTGTAACTCCTTTCAGGCCGATCACATTCGGCAAAATCTTCGGACTTTTTCAGGTTGAGCCTGGCCCACTTCAGTAGCTTACTTTAGTCACACAGACTTGGATTTAGTCCACGATAATTCTCTTCTCTCCCTCTCAGGAGCAGCAGGCAGACATGTAAGCCAAAAACTCAGCCTTTTCACAGTTCTCCCATGCAAATCCACTCAGGATTGATGCTCAGAATCACTTCAGCTCTTCTAATTTCACTTCCCAGCTCAGAACTAACTGAAAACTGCAAGCAGCCCAGGACTTCCCCAAGATCTAAAAGATTCGGTTGGCTGATTTGGCTGTCAGTTAATCAATCAATCAATCAAATTCTTTATTTATCCAGGCGAACACCATTGAGCAAGCTCATTTACAAGGTGGACCTGCATTACACAAGTCAAGTAACAATGCATTTATATACAGACAAATAGACAGTAGATGCAAGAGTACAACAGTACAGGTAGGCCTGCAATAGACAGGATAAGTAAAAATACATTTGGGTTCAGGTAAAAGACAGTCGGTAAGGGTATTCATAACAATAGGGTAGCAAGTCAGTAAAAATTTATACCAGATACAACAACATACATGGTTTAGTATTACTGTAAGGTAAAGGCATTATAGTCCAGCGAAGAGATTAGTTGAAGTGGATTCTACAAGCGAAGAGACATACTTAGTTTAAAAAGACCCAGGCATATCAAGGGGAGACTTGTGTCGGGGGAAGTGGGCAGCCATTGGGGGAGGTCTGGAACTGGGATAATACTAGGAGCGAAGGAATGAGATGCTGTGGGTATACAAGGAATAGGTGGGTGAGGGAAGGTGATATTTAGGGCAGTAGATAAGTAGGTGGTTCAGGGACAAGTTATGCACTGATACAAGAAGGAAGGAGGATGAGAAAAGCAGGGAGGATGTAGAAGGGGGGTGTAAGTAAGCTAGGATCATTGGAAGCAGTTGCAGGCTTCTGTAATGTATTTTGAGTATAAGGTCTTAAACACAGTGAGACTAACAGGAGTCCTCAGTTTCAGTGATTTCTGTAGCACAATCCAGAGCTAGGATCGTTGGAAGCAGTTGCAGGCTTCTGTAATGTATTTTCAGTATAAGGACTTAAACACAGTAATACTAACAGGAGTCCTCAGTTTCAGTGATTTCTGTAGCACATTCCAGAGTGACGGTAGAACAAATCCTATGGCAGCTCTCCCAAAACGCTTTAGGGCTTTGGGCACTTTCAGAGAAATTAGTGAACAGCTTCTTAGGGCATAGGTTCCAGGCATATTGAGAGTCAGGCAATCAACAATGTACTGCGGAACTTTGCCAGTGATAGCTCTGTATGTCCAGAGAGCTGCATTTTTATTTCATCTGTAGTGTAGGGAGGTCCAACCTATGGCCGCATATAAAGAGCAGTGATGGGTGGAGAAGGGGAGACCAGTGATGAAGCGCAGGGCTCTGTGGTAAAGTATGTCCAATTTACCGAGGTATGAAAGTAGCACACTGGCTGTATATAAAGTCGGCGTAATCAATTAGGGAAAGGAACGTAGACAGAACTAGCTGTCTCTTGGCCTCTGTAGTTAGTAGGCGGTTTAACCTGAAGAGGAGACCTAGTCTCTGCCTCAGTTTTTTTAGCAAATCCTCCAGGTGGTCTGCAGAGGAGAGTTTGAAGTCTAGCCAGACCCCCAGGTATTTGAATTTCGGCACAAATTCCAGGGTTTCTCCTAGGAGGGTGGTGATGGAGGGTAGAGCAGGGTAAGCTGCATGGTTAATAGGTGAAAATAGCATCACCTTTGTCTTTTTGGCGTTAAGTAGCAATTTTTTACTAAGGAGCTGGTATTGAAGTATGTTGAAGTCAGCTTGCAGGTCGCTACAGGCAGTTTCAGGAGTTGTACGGCTTAGGTAGATCACTGTATCATCTGCGAACAGATGAATTTTCGCCTCATTGATGCCTGAGTCTATATTGTTGATGTAGATGGCAAATAGGAGTGGCCCCAGGATGGATCCCTGCGGGGCGCCTCTTTAACAGATTTGAGGGAGAGGTTCACCTTTGGCCTTGACCTGTTGATGCCTATCAGAAAGGTAGTTGTGGAACCAATGCAAGGAGGTAGAATCTAGACCAATAGCATTTAATGAAGAAAGAAGGAGGCTGTGGTCGACAGTTTCGAAGGCCTTACTTAGGTCTAGAAAAACGGTGCAGACAAATTTTTTGTTCTCTAGCTCTTGGCCAGGGCCGTGATTGTACTATGTTCAGTTCTGAAACCAGATTGCATTGGGTTTAGCAGGTTAGTATCATCTATGAAAGATTTCAGCTGTGCATTCATGATTTTTTCCAGAAGTTTTGATAGTACCGGGAGAAGGGAGATGGACCTGTACTTGTTTAGATCACAGGGGTCTCGGGATTTAAACAACGGAATAACATGTGCGGTCTTCCACAGTTTGGGGAGGGTCCCTCGAGAAAGGGACAAGTTAAATAGATGCGTAATAGGTACGGCCAAGACATGATAGGCAATCTTTAGGTAGTATGGATTGAAGGTGTCAGCACCAGCACTCTTTTTGGTGTCCAACTGGAGGAGGAGATCTTCGACCTCTTTTAGTGAGGCAGGAGAGAATGAAAAGACTGTATCTGAGGGACTCGATTCTGAAGGTTGCATGGTAAGCTGGGAGCGTAGGTTGCGTGCAGGTGAGTTATCAAAAGCTAGCCCTGCAGTAGCAAAGTGATTGTTGAAGGCTTGTAGTATCACTTTATTGTTGTTGATAGTTACATTGTCAGAAATAATTTTTGAGGGAGAGTGTTTCCTGTGGTATTACCAGAAAGTTCTTTTATTGTGGGCCAGAACTTGGTAGGGCAGTTGGAGGCAGTGTCGAGTTCAGAGCGATAGAAGTTGGACTTGGTTTCCTGAATTAGCTTTGTACAGTAGTTTCTGGCTGTTCTGAAAAGATGCCAGTCTTTGGCTTTGTGGAATTTGTGTGCTAGCTTCCAGAGCTTGTCTCTTTTTAATAGTGCTGCCTTGATGTCTGCTGTAAACCAATGGCACTTTCTAGCCTTTATGTGGGTTCTGACTAAGGGTGTGTGGGTGTTAAGCGCACTGGATACAATTTCATGGAAAATGGCATATGCTGTTTCTACTGATTTGGCTAAATAAAAGGTCTGCCAAAGCAGGGAGGCTTTCAGGTCATTGATACATGCAAATGGGTCAAAATTCCGTTTTAATCTTTTGGTGGAGAACTTTGCTGTGGCTGTTGGTTTAGGGACTGCTCTTATGCCAGCAATAAAGCAATGGTCACTAACATTGTCAGAAAAGATCCCAGCATGGGAGAAAAAATGGGGTTTGCTTACTAGAAGTACATCTAGTAGTGTACTTTTCGTAAGGTTTATCTTACTGATACGAGTAGGTTCATTAATAAGTAGAGTGAGCCCATGAGAGTCACAGAAGTATTTAAGTGGAAGAGATGCGCTTGACAGCCAGTCATAGATAAGGTCCCCTAGTATAATTGTTTCCATTGTGTCGGTACTCATAGTAGATGATAGGTGGGACAGGAGCTGTGACCCCGAGCACGGGGGTCTGTAACATCCTATGACATGGAGGGCCATTGATGTAGATATTTTGATTTTTAAGGACAGGCATTCAAAGGCATTGGTAATTGATGTAGTGTCGAGGGTAGCGATCGTAAACTTGTCCTTAACACAGATGGCTACACCACCACCTCTGGTTAGTCTGTCTGCTCTGAATAACAGATAGTTATGGATATTGACCTCTTTGTTTGGCGTGGGTGGACGAAGCCAGGATTCAGATATGACAAGTACATCTGGGTCTGTGTGGGTAGCCCAAGCCTGTATTGAGGTGAGTTTCTTTAAGAGGCTACACACATTAACATGCATAAAGCTGATACCTTTATACTTTGTGACTTCGGACAGTGAAGGAATTGCTTGTATAGGACCAGGGTTAAGTTTAATATTACCTGAGCATAGCAAGAGGAGGAGTGCAACTTTCCTCAGGGCAACAAGTGGTAATTTGTAAGAACTAAACCTTCTTTGGCTAGTGGGAGTATTGGCGGAGGAATGCAAGGACCTATTCTTTGTACTGTTCAGTCCTAGTGATACACATGCTAAGACCCTAGCCATATGACACCAGTAGATGCAGGTACTGGGCCAAGTAGGTAACATTCCTTGGTAGGTAACGAGATGTCGGTAGCTGTTAGAGAGGGAGACTCAGCTGAAAGTGGTTACAACAACTTGGGGGCATAGCACGAGTTGTATAGGGACTCCATGAGTAGACATTCATGTGGTAGGGGATACGAGTCATCTTTGGGGTAAATTCCATCTGGCGTGTACCCTAATAAGGAGTAGGAGTACATAGGCGATAAATAGGTAGACCAGATTGCATGTTCCATGGTTAAAGTCTGGGAGTCAGAAAGAGAAACAGTTGTAAGGGCTTAATCTGGGCAAGTTATCACCAGGTAAGGCTACGCGCCATGGGGTCTGAAAAGGGATATAGGTGCCAATACCACTTGAAGGGAGCAAGGAGAATTTACTATGGCACAGCAACTAGAGATAGTTATGAGAAGTCGTAAACCTGATCTAAGACGCATCACCAGCTAAGGCTACACACCACAGGGTCAG
Organism: Neoceratodus forsteri; assembly: GCA_016271365.2. Taxonomy (NCBI): domain Eukaryota; kingdom Metazoa; phylum Chordata; order Ceratodontiformes; family Ceratodontidae; genus Neoceratodus; species Neoceratodus forsteri. The sequence continues at coordinate 559,045,083 of CM028129.1, read as the reverse complement.
CAAAGGGATGTAGACGCTGAAACCACTTGTAGGGAGCAAGGAGAATTTACTATGACACAGTGGCTAGGGACAGTAATAAGAAGTCACAAATCTGATCTGAGATGAGTGGTAGGGGAGACTGCGGTGGGTTAGTTAGGATGGGACACTTGAACCTGAAGCAGCAGCCCAAAATATATATGTCTGTGGGCATCCTAGAGAGGTGGGGAGGATAGATTTGTAGGTTGGCAGGGGGGAGGCGAGGCAAGGAGGTCTATATAATAATGGTCAGAGAGGGGATGGGAGGTGGGCGTAAAATTTGCGACTTTGCCATACCTCTCTGGGTCTGGAGTCCGAACAGGTGGTCTGGGGCGGCGGCTTGGGAAGCGCCGACCGCCCGGTGGCCGCGGTTCTTGCGGCGGATGAGGTGGGAGCCCTGGAGTGTTCTCAGCTGAAGGGGAAGAGAAAGTGAAACCAATTAGTACTGGTCCCAGACAATGGTCGAGCTACCCAGTGACAAAACTAATTTACAAATGAAAGGGGTCGATTTCCTTGGCGCCCTGAAGTCTGGGCGGCAGTTACAGAGGCAAAGGAAAGGTCCGTTTCACTTAATCAATCTAGAAGAACAGGTTGCAAGTATTACTGCTATTTTTAGGCAGTTTACAGGCAGATTCTAACAAAATAGGCATACATTAGCAAGCATAAGTTAAAAAAATAAAAAAACAGCAGCGCCTTTTTAGCTCGGAGACGGGGAAAAGATAAGAAGGGGTGAAGGACCAATCAGAGCAAGCCTGGAGAAGGCACTCGCACTCCGATTGGTTTACAGCTTTGCCGTACCTCTCTGGGTCTGGAGTCTGAGCAAGTGGTCTCGGGCGGCGGCGGCTTCGGGAGCACCGACCGCCTGGTGGCCACGGTTCTTGCGGCGGATGAGCTGGGAGCCCTGGAGGGTTCTCGGCGGAAGTAGTAGGAGAGAATTGGCGTGGTCAGCCTTATGAAGGGGGTGAGGAGGGAGTGGTGAGGCAAGCGGCTGTTAGAAATGTAGTTCTGTGGGGCAGGACCGCACTCTAGGAGGTGTTCTGCAGCTTTAAATTTGTGTAGGGCAGGATTGCCAATGGGGGGAGGTGCACAGAAGGGGGAGTGGTTTAGGTGTATTTAAGAACTTGTGGAGGAGGGGTCACACAACAGAGAGAATGGGAAGATTAAGGGGTCTAGCTAGGCTAAAACAAAGCAAACAGTATTTTACTTTCTTTTTTTTTTTTCCCCCCAGAATGAGCAAATACAGGCTAGTAACAGTCCTTAAACAAACAAAAAATCAGCAGTAGGAATCCTGGTTTTCAGTTTAGCTGTAATTGGTATTATGTGCACACACTAGTAGCGAGGGCCAGGCAGCACAGACTACAAAATTTGTGCACGGGCATGCAATTAGTCCTGGGAAAGCAGCCACGCTGGATTCCAGATCTAGCCACTCAGGGAGTTCACCAAGATGGTGAGCAGCCAATGGGGGCACTGCAGTCAGATGGCACAAGGAATTCGGAAAAACAATCCAGGATCTTCGCTGCAACAGCCGCTGAGGGCTGAAGATCTGGCTTTGGCAATTACCTGTGCTTGGAGAGCAGTGGGCAGGTGGCAGCAGGCAGGCTCCCGGTCTCGCCGCTGTAGTCGGTGGGCAGCTCAAGCTTAAAGCAGCTACGAGGATGAGGTGCTTGCCTGAAGTGGGCAGCAAGCCTGTGCTTGAAAGCAGTGGGCGGGTGAGCAGGCAGGCTCCAGGCTCGCCCGCTGCAGTCCGCCAGGCAGCCGGAAGCTTAAAAGCAGCTCTTAGAATGAGGTGGGTGCTTCGCCCGTAGTGGGCAGCAAGCCTGTGCTTGGAAAGCAGTCAAAGCAAGAGCTCCCCCTTCAGTTGCAAAAAAGGTGCAAAAAAAAACCCCAAACTACAGTTCCTACAGATTTTGAATTCAGACAGCTCCTGTAGTCCGGCTACATTTTAGGTCCCACCAGAACTGATTGGTCCAATTTGCAGTCCAAGGCCAAGATAGTGGAGACAAACAAAACAGTGCTTGCTATAAAGAAGGCAGGTTAGGCAAACTACATTATCATTATCACTCTAAATGATTTTCAGCAAATAGTTGCATCTTTAAACAGAGCTCCCTCTCAGATTACCTAGGCTGCAATCAGGCAGCTCTTAAAGAGACAGCACACAGAGGCTATACAGGCTCTGGTAATAACATTTAAACTGCTAAAACGCAGGACACCAGCCTGGCAGTGAGCATTTAAGCAAGCTCAAGGAAGACTTTTTGGGAACCCCCATTTGTAGGGGGGTTACACAGAAAATGCTGATACATAGTGAATCATACATATGCATTGTAGAAGTCCTGAGAGGATGTGAGCCTTCAGAACATTCAATACATGGTAGTTGGGCCCCTTTGCTAGCTTCTTGTCCGTTCAATCCCAACCCAGTTGAAAACTTAAATACAGATGGAAGCAGCAGTAACAATCTCTTGTCACCTTTAGTCCTGTCATCATTTCAAGTACTGTAACTAGACACTGTATATTGGAATATCTTCCCATCGTTCTTTACTTAGCCCAAAGCCTTCTTAACTGCTCATTAGACATTATCCTGCATTCATTTGATGATGGTAATGTTTAGCTACTTTGTCGTGCTCATTTGTAACATTAAATAACTGTATACTTTATGGATACCAATTGCCAGCTGCAAGTGCAATTGTCTATGCATTGTGCTCCTTCCTTGCATTGTGTTAATAAAATAAAAATTGTTTAAAAAACATAATATATTAATCTAGGATATTGCCTCATCCTTCTCACACAGTCCATCATTGTGAGGTTTCATAATTATTCACAAACCTAAACTTAACTTAACATTCACAGTAATAAATGGCTAGACGTAATGGCAGGGACAGTATGAGAGCCATCTTCATAAAATAGTGGTAATGATTAGGCACTATCCTAGCAATGTCCAAAGTTAACACTTAATTTGGTGCAGTTTGAAAAACTTGTATATTCAGGCTATCTTCAAGAAATGTAATTTCAGGTTATCTTCAGCAACTTTAATTTTAAATTTTTTTTTTTTTTTTTTTTAACTCGGTTTTATCTCCCACTGTCCTAAACTCTCTCGAGCTACCCTCTCTCACACACTCACCATCTGCCACCCTGTCTGAAGCTCTCCTCTCTGGGAAATCAGAGACAGACACTCTCTCTTCCTACCTGATAAGTTGACCAGGGGACGTAACCATCACCGGACCTAGGCAGGTTGAAGGGAGAGCCGGAGGATTGAGACTGACTTGGGCATGTGACGGTGAGGGTTCTGGAGGGTGCTGTTACTTATCAATAAAGCCGGGGTCTTTCTTGCTTTTTTTTTTCTCCCTTGGAGCATGGCGTGCAGTGATGCTTGAGCACGGCTGTCCTGCTGGCGTCTGCCACACTCCACCCCTTATGTCTGCCGGTGTACCTGCAATACCCACAATCACCATCGGGGGTTGCCAGGACACTGAGCAACCCTGGATCCTTCCCCAGGGAGAGGAGGGCTGTCCTTCGGATGCTCCATCCTCTCCCTCCCTCCCCTGCCGACCTCCGGCTCCCCGAGTCCGTCACCAAATCCAGATTGCCGGCGTGGCGCAAGGTGTGGTGTCCAGCGCCTCAACCCTCAGCGCCCCCGGGCCGGCTCTTTAATTTTAAAGTTACTCAACAGCATACAATACGAATATTTTGTTTTTACTTTTAACTGGTACAGATATGCAATGTAAATACGGAAAAATAAATCATCCATCCACACAACTAACAAATTAAAAGATTAGGGGAGCTAGGGGAACCGCAGTGGCAGTTGAGAGAAAGGGGATCCTAGCTAGTACTCCCCCACATCTGGGGGCTTTTAGCAACACAGTGGGTGCAAAGGGGGTTGTGGCTACGACTGAATAAGGTGACAAGACATTAGAGAGGGGTAATGTAAACTGTGCAAACACCACAAAAATAAAAAAAGGATGAGAGGGCAGGGGTGTGCAAATCCCATTGCCCCCTGTCCGGGGCAAGTAAATTTCATTGAAGGGCAAGTACAAAAATAGAGTTAATTTCATTGTAATTAATAGAGGGGAAAGTGAAAATTCAGCTATAGTCATGGCTGGGCAAGTAATAAAAATTTTGATTTGAACACCCCTGTGAGAGGATAAGGAATGCACAAGGGTATTAGAAATGGAAGATCGGGGTCAGAAGGAAGGGGGGTATACATTAATGCCAGGAGCAGGGGTAACAAAATCAGGGAGCTCCAGGTGCTGATGGTGGCCACTGAAGTGGGCCTAGAGACCATCACAGAAATGAGGGCTTCAGAAAATAATGACTGGGACCTGACTGTCCCTGGGTACTCATTACTTAGGAGGGATAGAGGAACAGGTAGAGCGTGAGGAGCACTCCTTTTTGTCAAAGAGGGCATCGCGGTGGCAGAGGATGGCTGTATCGAGGTAGTCATGGAGAGAGCGAGTCGCTGTGGGTGCAATTTATGGCAGCCTCTGTCAATAACCTGCTCTTGGGGGTGATCTACAGTTCTCCCAGGCAAGGGGAAGAGACAGACCGAGAGCTCAGAAGTTACAGGTTCAAATGAAAAGTAGGAGTACTGTTTTATATTTTGCATTTAGAGGAGACCCCTGGAGCATACTGGCCTGGTTCAAGTGATTTTTATTATGGGTGTATGTTCTATTACTGAACTACATAAAAATACACAACCACAAATTTTATATCAGAAAGATTTATCAAAGGCATGTGATGAAAGTTATTCTTTCTTTACTCAATAAAATCAATAAGCAAAATGACCATTTCCTACGCCCAGCAGACTTATGACCTATAACCCTGACTTCTAATCTGAGGTACAAAGCAATCGGGTGCAGCTAGGCTCTGCAGTAATGTTTGATTCATATTAGGAAGCAGCTATCCCCTAACCTAGTAGTAGTCCTAATGACCTGTAGTCTCGACTACTAAAACATTGCATGAGAAGCAATAAATGCATGAAGTAAGGGCTGAATGAATATTCTTACCCCTCTGGATCTCTGTAGCACTGACAGCAGTCCTGCAGGCAATAGCAGCCTAAGACTAGTGGCCAGTAGCTGTCTTCTCATGAGTGCTGCCACCGTCCTGCCAACTATCCCAAGTCTTCAGGTTTTTATTCTTTTTCAGGACACCCATTAGATAGTTGTTGGGTTTAGAAAGCCTGGGACTTTTCTCAGAGGCGCCGGGGCAGAAGATGCGGGGCTTTCTGAATTCTTTCTTGTTTGGAGCTTTCTTGGGGGAACAGCCACTACCTAGCTATCAAAGGGCAATCAACCTGAAAAAGGCAGAGTTCCTGTCACTGTTGATTGCTGCGGGAAAAATCACCCAGCTCAGCTCTTTCCCACTGTTGACAGGCTATTAAATCCTCTCTGTCTGCAGTCTGCCAGAGCAATTTCCACAGAAAAATGAGAGGAGTTTAGATGATATTTCTCTGAGAAGGTGTCAACTGTTAGGTCTGGAATCTCTTCAAGTGGTCCAGTTTGGGTCGGTAGTGGTTGTACCTTCAGTGACACAGATCTGCCTGTCTGGGGTGAGTTTTGACCTGTTTCAGAGACAGGGGTGCTGTGAATGGTCTCCAGTTTTGTGCCCCACCAACTGTATGCTTGATCCGGGACCAACATGGGTAATTCTCAAGCTATAGTGGGTTCCTGGGTCCAATATTTGCAGAGATCATGAACGGGTCCTTGAGGGCGAGGGTGTCTTTCCATTAGCCTTAAAAAAGGACGTGGTCAGATCCTATTCAACTAGCCTTTACTTGGACCCTGACGTTCTAGCAAATTACAGGCCTGTCTCTAACCTTCCCTTTCCAAGAAAGGTTACTAAGAAGGTGGTGGTGGAGCACCTTGTTGATCACCTGGAGTCTGTTTCCATCTATGAACCTCTTCAGTTGGGTTTCCGGCCTCATCATAGCAGTGAGACTGCTCTCGTCAGGGAGACCCATTATCTCCTTCTTGCAAGGGACCGAAGGCAATATTTAGTCTTGGTGCTGTTGGATCTCTCACTAGCATTTGACACAGTGAATCATGGGGTGTTTTTGGATCACCTGAGGAATTATGTCTGCCTCACCCGGCACAGTTTTCTGCTGGTTTGAGCCCTACATAACCAGAAGAACACAGCAGGTTGCCCTGGGGATTTGGAGGCTTCTGCGTTGTCCTGTGGAGTTCCACAAGGTTTGATCCTTGCCTCATCTTGTTTTCTGTGTACATGCTGCCATTAGGAGAGATCATTAGGTGATACAATGTTGGGTTTCATCAGATAATGCCCAGCTGTACCTGTCCTGTTCTCCTGGCAATGTTTTTGTGGCTCTGGTGCTAAGCCTCTGATTGGCTGAAATTAATAACTGGATGGCCTCTAACTAGTTTTGTCTCAACCGAGGTAAGATAGAGGTCATGGTACTTGAACCTGGTCACTGGGACTTGTCTGCTATGGATGGACTGGCTCTCCCTGTATTGGTGGCCATTCTGTCATGGCGGTCGATACTATGAGGAACCTGGGGGTCATTTAGGACGGCAGATTGACATTTGAACAACAGGTGTCTTCTACCATCTGATGCAGCTCTTATCATCTGTGGAACTTTGCCAGAATCAAGCATATTTAGCAGAAGAGGACCTAGTGACAATCTTCCATGCTTTCGTCACTTCTAGGTTGGACTGCTGTAACGCTCTTTGCCTAGGGCTATCTGGATGCTTGATGCGTCTAGTCTAGCTGGTACAGAATGCTGCAGCCCAGTTGATAATGGGCTCCTTGCATAGTGATCACATCATGTCAATTCTTTGTATGCTGCACTAGCTGCATTTGCATTCGCACATCACCTTCAATATCTGCTTGTTAACATACAAAGCCCTATGTGGTTTGGGCCAGACTACTTGAAAGAGTGCCTGTTTCCCTACCACGCACTCCACTCCACTGATGCTGGTCTTCTAGTTCTCCTGTCATCCAGGTTAAAATCTTCAGGTGACCGATCTTTTGGAGTGGCTGCTCCTATGTTGTGGAACTCACTCCCTTTTTATGTGCATATGGCCAGCACAGTGTAGGTCTCTAAAGCCTCCTTGAAAACCTTTTTATTTAATCAAGCTTTTCCTGATTAATTTTGTTGTTTCAGATTTCATTTTAAAATGATACCGTTTTTAATAAGTCTGCTGTTATGCCTTTGTCTAACTCTGTACAGCGCTCAGAGCCTCCTTGGATTGGGTGCTATATAAATAAACTTCGCCTTGCCATTAGGCTAGATGGATTAGGGCTTTCTTGAGTCACAAAAGGATGTTGTTTGCCTGAAATAAAAGCATCATAAAAAATAGTGCACCAGCCACTACCTAGCCATTGGGCAAAAAAGTTTTGGGCTTTCTGAATTAAAAAAAATATATATATCAGATCAAGCATAATAAAAATGGCATTATACAGTAGAATAAAACTATCACTCTGTGGTTTCTTTTTTCAGTTTCTGGTTGGGTAATGCTGTTTATCTCTCTTCAGACAAGCTCTGCATTTTGTTGTTATAAATTTTTAACTCTATATAGTGTACAGAGCTGAGTCCTGGTGAGAAATGTTCTAGGCCAAGATCTCTTTTCAATGTAGCTGAATTTTTGCTGAAGAGTGCTCAGGTCAAGATCTTTTCCCATGCAGCTGGGTCCCACCCATAACATGCCCAGGCCAAGATCCTGAGTAAAACTTCCCTTGTAACAAGGGAAGAATTTAGAAAAGGGGTAGCAAAGGGGGACGTAGTGCTTGTGGATGATCTGAACCTGCCAGACATCGTTTGGGATATTCCAGTGGCCAGGAGTGCCAGAAGTCAGGCCTCGCTGGATGCCTTCTAGGACTGTCTGCTGATACAGCTAGTTAAGGGCTCCACCAGGCAGACTGCAGTTCTCAGTGTGGTGCTCACCAGCTTGGAGGTGATTGGAGCTATGAGAACAGAGGAGTCACTGGAGTTGAGTGACCTTATCTCTGTTTGGTTTGAACTTCCCCTTGGCACCGGAAAGCCCCAGTCAAGAGCTGAAATACTGTATTTCAGAAGGGTGGACTTCAGCAGGCTGAGGGACCTGGTCAGGGAAAAGTTAGTCAAGGTGGAGAATATGGGGTTGTGGAAAAGAGATGGGGCAATTAAGGGAGCTATTCTCAAGGAATCTGAGTTATGCAAGAGAATGGTAACCAAAAAGAACAAGTTCAAGAGACCGCTATTGTTCTCAGCAATTGTCTAGGGGAGTGGTGAGGGCAAAGAAAATGGCCTTCTACAAGTATAATAAAGAAAAGCAGGGGGAGGAAGAATGGGAAGAATACATATTGAGAAATAGGGAGGCAAAAGCAGACACGCAGCTGTATATTGCAGGCAGTTCTTCTGATATATTTGGGGAAAAGGAAAAAGGAGGGGGAACTATAAGGTTAGCGGGGGGGTGATAGAGGAAATCTGGCAAAAGGGCACCATCCTAATAATTGCTTTAGCTAATTTTTCACTAAGGAGAACGGTGGATCAAAGCAACCCCTAAGGTGGGTCCCAGAGATGAGGCAGCAAATATTTACACATGAAAGGATACAGAAAGGTCTGACAGCACTAAAAATAGATGAGGCCTTGGGTTCAGATGGGTTTCATCCACGGATCTTACTTTGATGGGGCTTTTACGCAGCACTCCCCAGATGTCCTTGCCTTATCTGAGACCTGGCTCTCAGAAAATGTCCTTAATGGATCCGTCGCCCTCAGTGATTACATCATGTATCGAGCTGACGGGCTAAGCAAGAGGGGAGGTGGTTGCGCCATCTACGTTAGATCCTCCCTGCACGCCCTCTCAGTCTCCATTCCACCACCCACCCATGGAGCCCAAACTCTAGCCATCAAGCTAAGCTTTGACAATCTAGGTAAAATACTCTACATCTTGGCTGTCTACATCCCCCCTAGAAACCAAAAGCCCACCTTTGACTCAGTACTGGCCAGTATCTCCCACCTCCCACCCAAGAGCGAAATCATTTTACTGGGAGATTTCAATGTGAATTGGATATCCACTGCATCTTCCCCCTACAGAGAATCAGTTCTTGCTTATGACCTCACTAAAGTTGTCCAGTCCCCAACCAGACTGGACCCAAAACCTGGGACATCCACCCTTATCGACCTCATCCTCACTAACCGCCCCAAAAACTTCTCCTGCATCAAAGTGCTCCCAGACTTGATAAGTGACCATTCCCCAGTTACGTGCTGGTGATCTAATAAAATCCCCCCAACCCTCCCAAGGTCACCGTCCAAAGGCGCCTTAAAAAAGGTGCCCTCTCGCCTCAAATCCTACCTTGCCTCCTGCGATTGGTCTCCTATTCACACTGCCCAGTCCGTAGATGCTGCCTTCACCTATTTTATTGACACCTTTAACTCTGCCTGTGACATCTTTGCCCCCTTCTTTAAGTGTACAGTAAAGCATCGGGATACCCACTGGATTTCCCAACCACTACTTGACCAAATGCACCTAAGAGATAATCTCTGGCATAAGGCCCTTGACTCACAACTCCCCCATGACAGACAGCATTACAGGGAGGCTAGAAACAGCTGCACATGGGCTATCTGGCAAGCTAAAGCTGCATACTACAAACACCCCATCACCTCCTCCTGGGGCTCCAGAAACAAATTCTGGAGCAACATTAAGGTACTATCCAGGAAAACTGTATACCCTACCCCAATGCAGCTTCAAATAGATGGGGTTATCTCCCAGGACCCAAATACTATCATCGATGCCCTCAATATAGCCTTCACAGACCTCAGCCATATCCTCCCCATAACTTCTTTGACCCGATCAGTAACCACCCCATTAACACTTCTGCCACCTTCGACCATGCCCTTTTCTGGCTATGAATCATCTCCTGCAAAGAGGCAAAATGTTGTCTCAACAAAGCTGTGGTGAACGCGCGCTATGGTAGTGACTCCTTGGACCTCAAGCTCATCCGGCTTACAATGGATGTGTCCCTGCCCCATCTCACCAAAATCCTTAACTTATTCTTATGCCTCAGCCAATTCCCCACATCATGGAAAAGAGCAGTTAAAACTCCCATCTTGAAGAGTGATGACCCCACTTCCACTAGCAACTATAGGCCAATATCAATCCTGCCTCCCCCCGCCAAAGGCCCTTGAAAAATTGTGGCTGACCAGCTCACAGACTACCTGACCAAACATAATCTGCTCTGTCATGAACAACACACTTTCTGGAGGTGTCACAGCACCTCCACTGCCCTGGTCGAATTTACTACATATATACATGAGGCCCTGGAACAGGGCTCAGTGGTTGGGGCACTCTTCATCGATCTGACCAAAGCTTTTGATACAGTCAGTCACGTGCTTCTTCTCCACACCCTTCCATCCCTGAATATCTACCCAGAGGCTACCTCCTGGCTCAAAGACTGTCTATCTGACCAGACCCAACAGGTAAAAATTAATGCAGCCATATCCTCCAGTAGGCCAATCCTAACTGGGGTCCCACAAGGGTCCATTCTAGGCCCATTGCTATTCACCCTCTTCCTGAACTCCCTCCCTCAATCCTGTAGTGGGAAGCTACTGCTTTATGCTGATGATGCTAGAGTCTTTTGGAAACATCTCCACCTGAATGCACTACAGAATGCCCTGCAGGGTTTCTTTGGAGAGCTGGAAACCTGGTTCTCTGAACACCACCTAATACTTAACTACAAGAAGATGAAATCTATGATCTTTGCCCACCACCAGAAACTGTACTTTAACTCACCATTAAGCATCACAAACTCCCTTGACATTGAGCTTGAGCAGGTCTACTACTTCAGATACTTGGGAGTCATGTTGAACACCTCCCTCACCTACCACACACACATACAACAAGTCTCCTCCTCTATTAAGACCAGACTGGGGATCCTGTACAGACATAGGCACTGCATTCCCCAACAGGCGATGCATCTAGCTGTGTCTTCCTCAATACTACCCTTGGTGGACTACGGCATAGTGATTTATGGGTCTGCAGACCAAACTGCCCTACGCAGCATCAGCCTCGCCCTCAATAAAGCCTGCTGTCTGGTCTCTAATTGTGACAGGTTAACCCACGCATGTGAGCTTTATAAATTTACTGGCTGGCTAAACTTCCAAGATAGGCTTAAGTATCACACCTGCCTCCTTGCAAAAAAGATACTACACAAACAAGCACCAGTATGCCTCCACCCCCTTATCCATACAGTCTCTCACAGGAGGGCCCCTAGGCACTCTGCCAACACCTTCCTACTAGTACCACACTGTAGAACCTCCTTTGGTCAACAGTCCTTCCGATATCATGTCCCCCCCTGTGGCTAAATAGCCTGCCATCCACCATCTCCCTGACATCCAGTATGGGCCAATTTAAAGCAGGTCTCAAGACCCTTCTTAACTCTGCAACCTGTGACTGTAAATAACTTTCCACCTCCCTTCGGATTCCACCTCCCTTTCTGACTGTCGAACAGAACCATATTATAAGCAGGTTCCTGCTCTAGTGCAGTGAGGTACTAACATACTAAAATGCCAGCAGAATAGGCCTAACGGTCTTTCGTGTCTGCTCGTTTGGTCAGCCCCCACCCTGGGTGCTGACCTTGCTGCCCCTCGCCTCTGGCTTCTCCCTTCCCAGTTTCGGATATTCTTGCTGCATTGGATTTTGCTTCCAGAACCCTTCCCCTGTACCTGTCCCACCCCCTCTTGAACCCCTCCACTGTCTCTGCCTCCACCAGCCCCCTAGGCAGCGCATTCCATGGCTCCACCACCCTCTCAGTGAAGTAGCACCTCCTCCTTTCTCCCTGAATCTTCCCCCCTCCAGCTTCCACCCATGCCCTCTAGTGGCCCCTCCTCCTCCCTTCAAAGCACCCTGACTGTTCCTCCCCTATTTACCCTCTTCATGTACCTGAAGACCTCTATCATGTCCCCCCGGTCTCTTCTCTCTTCCAATGTGTACATATTTAGCTCTTCGAGCCTCTCCTCATAGGTCCTGTCCCCCAAGCCTCAAATCATTTTGGTTGCCCTCCTCTGGACCCTCTCCAGGAGGTTAATGTCCCTCTCTAAGTGTGGCCTCCAAAACTGCATGCAGTACACAAGGTGTGGCCTCACCAAGCAGTTATACAGAGGGAGTATCACTTCCCTCCTTCTGGAGGTGATCCCCCTAGCGATGCATCCCAGCATCCTGTTGGCCTTGGCTGCTGCCCTCCTACAAGTCTCAGAGTTGTTCATCTTGACATCCACCACCACCCCCAGGTCCCTCTCAGCCATCGAGACTTGTAGCATTCCCAGGGTGTACACTTGGCCTGGGTTTCTGGCCCCCAGGTGGAGTACCTTCATTTCCTGCATTGAACCTCAGCTTCCACTTTCTAGACCATCTTTCCAGAGCCTCCAGGTCCCCTGTAGGCCACCCTCCCTCCTCCCCATCCACCACCGCCCCCAGTTTGAGTCATCTGCAAAGAGACTCATCTCACTCCTGATTCCTGTCCTTATGTCAGAGACGTAGGCGTTGAACCGAAGGGGCCCAAGGACTGATCCCTGTGGGACCCCACTAATGACTCTCCTTGGGGATGAGACTATCCTGCCAACTACGACCCTGTGGGTCCGGTCCTGGAGCCAATTGCCTATCCATCTGATTATCTGGTTCCCCACCCCCATTTCTCCCAGCTTATCCAACAGGCCCACGTGAGGAACAGAGTCAAATGCCTTGCTGAAGTCTAGAAAGAGGACGTCCACTGGTCTACCCAGGTCCAAGGCACTCGTCACCCAGTCATAGAACTCCACCAGGTTTGTCTGACACGATTTCCCGGGATGAATCCATGCTGTCTATCGTCCAGGCACCCTGACTTATCAAGTCCCCCCAGCCTCTCCTTGACAATGCCCTCCATCACCTTGCCCACCACCGATGTCAGGCTGACAGGCCTGTAGTTCCTCTGCCACCTCCTTGATCCCCCCTTGTGGATAGGCACTATATGCGCCACCTTCCAGTCCTGGGGCACCCACCCTGTCCTCAGAGAGATGGTGAAAAGCTCCGCCAGGGGTTTCGCCAGGACATCTGCAAGTTCCTTCAGCACTCTGGGATGTAATTTATCTGGCCCTGGTGCTTTCTCCATCTTAAGGGAGCTGAGGGCTTCCCTCACTCTCTCTGCTGTGATTTCCACTTCCGGTACCTCTTCTCCCTGCTTAGCCCTCCCCCTCCTGCCAGTGATGCCTCCCCCTCTCCCCAGACCCGCCGATCGGTAAGGGTCCCCCCTCCTCAGTATCTCTGTCTCCTCCCATGTATGATGCAGCACCCCCATTTTCCTTGGTGAAAACTGAGGTGAAGTACTCATTTAGTACCTCAGCCTGCTCCCCCGGGTCTTGTGCCCATCTCTCCCCTGATTTAATCCTGCTAATCTGCCCCTTCACCCTCGTTTTTCCCCAATGTATCTAAAGAACCCTTGTTCCCTCTCCTAATTTCCCTGGCCAGGTTCTGCTCCTTCCTTGCCTTAGCCGCCCTCACCACCCTAGTGGCCCTTCTAGCCATCAGCTCATACTCCCCTCAATTCCTTTCACTCCTTGAGCACTTGAATTGCTTATAGGCTGCCTTCTTTCCCCGCACCACCTCCTGGACCTCCCTGGTCCACCAGCAGGGTTTTTGGGCCCTACCGCATTTTCGTCTTACTCTTCCACAGGTGCTGGTAGCATCCTGCACCCCTCTCTGATGATTTCCACCTACTATCAAGCGTCCATGTCTGACCCAATCCCATCCAAATGCCCTTAAGGATCCTTCCCATTCCTTAAATACGCCCCCCCTGAAGTCGGTTACCTCCGTCTTTGTGCAGCCTTCTACCCTCCTAGGTCCAGGCAGAACCAGACCGTGGCATGGTCACTCCCGCCAATGGGTCCCTTACCTCAGGCCCCAATCTGGTCACTGTCTGCCAGGACCACATCCAGTACCAGCGCCTCCTGGTCAGTTCTCTCACCTGCTGAGTTAGGCAGCGTCTTGAAAGACATCCAACACCTCTGTTCCTGGTCACAGAGGATGTCATAGTCTCCCAGTCTGTTCCTGGCATGTTTAAGTCCCCAACACCACCACGTTCCTCTGCCCAGTCTGCAGTGTCTCCCAACATCTGCCACCAGACTGTCCTTCAGCTCCTCCGCCAGGGCAGGGGTCTATACACGCTCATATTTTGCTCTCTTGCCCCCCTTGTTATCAAGTGACCAAATCACCTCCACGGTTCCCTCCGCCTCCTCTACTCCCCCTATGCCAATGCAGTTTTGACTATCATTGCTACCCCTCCTCCCTTCCTCCCCGTCCTTCCTGAACATAGTTAACCCTCCAGGTTCAGGTCCCAGTCATGTCTTGCAGTGGCCCCAAGTCTCAGTGACACATGCCACATCCACTGCTCCTCAGTTACTTGCCTGGAGCTCAGGCATTTTGTGCCCAAGCTCTGGCATTTAACAGACTACCTTCCACCCTTTCCCTATAGTTCCATTTCCCTGCTCATGTTCCCATGGGAGTTCTGTTTTTCTCCTGGTCTGCACTTTCCCAGTCGGCCTTTCCCAATCCTCCCAGCTCCCAGAGTGGAGACAGAGTCCCTCCTTTATCTGCACCTCCTTGACAGCCTTTCCCATCCTTCCCCCTTCACAAGTTTAAACCCCACTTTCACCAATGAACCCCTCTATTTTTCAGCAAGGATTCCTCCCCTCCAAATTGAGATGGAGTCTACCTTTGTATACAGCTCCTTATCCTCCCAGGTCTCCCCAATCCCCCATCAACCCATGCCCTCTGGCCTCCACCACTCCCTGAGCCACTGGTTTATCTCCTAATCTTCCTTTGTGTTCCCCACTAGCCCTTGCCTGCAGAATTTCTGAGAAGGAAACTGTGCATCCTATGTCATGACAGACCCTGGCAAGCTCCCTGAATCTTGCCTGTATCTCTAGCTCGCTATTTCCCTCAATGTCATTTGTACCCAGGTGGACCAGTATGTCGGGAACCCCTACAATCCTTTGCCAGCTGATATACCTCGTGCTTAGCCCTGTGCACCATTAGTCCAGGGAAGCATCTTGTTCTAACTAGCCAGGCTTCTCCTCCTATCCCATTTGATACCGTGATCATAGAATCCCCAACAGGAGCACTCTGACCGCTCCTTTCCTCCATTCCCCCCTTCCATATCCCTCATCCTTTCTACCGGTCCCTCCTCCCAACCCGGCTCTGTTCTTCCCCCCTATCTGGGTGCCATGCCACCCCCCTCCTTATTACCATAATGACCCCTCCCCTCAATCTATGCCTCTCCTCCTCCTGAGTATCCTTCTGTGCCTTGCTAATTCCCCCCTCAATGCTCCGACTGGTCCTTCTCCCCATCTGCTAAACTAGCCTGGCTCGTCCTCCCTCCTTCCTGTCTCCATTTAGTTCCTCCTTGCTCGTCGTGCTCCCTGGCCTAAACCCTCAGCTCCCTTTACTGAATCCTCCTTGTACTTCTGGTCCTTCTCCTTTACCTTTCCTCCCAACTGGTCCTTCTCCTTAGCTTTCCTCCCTTCCCCTGCCCTCCTGCTCTGATTCACTGCTCCCCATTTTCACTCATTCCAGGTCCCCCGTTCTTCCTGCTATCTGGCCTCTGCTCCTGCCCCCCACTCCCTTTCGTCTCTAACCACCCTGTCATGGCTACATCACCCCTCATCGCCAGGCAGAAGAAGAGATTTGAAGCAGTTACTGAGTGTAGGTCTGATCCACCTCCGCCTTGCTTCCTTCTGTCCAGCCCTGGCCATCTGCCTACTTCCCTGAGAATGTTGTCCCTCCGTCCCTCCTTTGTGAGGGTCCCCAGTTACCTGCCTGCTTCCTTGGTAGTGTCCTTTTGGACACCCTCTGCCAGGGTCCCTATGTGACCTCTGAGTATTCTCCTGCACTCCTTTCCCTATGCCCCCGCCCCCAGTGCTTGGTGCAACCCCGTGGGAGATCCGCAGCCCCCTTCCCCAACCATACCGCCCCCCTTCCCCCAGCTGTCTCCTAATCCCCGCAACCTCCTCCCTAAGCTGTGCCAGCTGGTAGCACACTGGGCAACCACCGAACTTCAAGCCCAGTCGGTATCATGGCTGCTCCACACCCTGTGCACCCACCACCCTCCCAAAGATGCGGCCCTAATGACGTGGTTCCATCCCTCCAAATAGGTTTCCTTGGGTGAGCCACCAGGTTCCCCCTAGTCCAAGATACACCCTACTGCCTAATCAGGTCACCCACTAATCTTAGAGACAGTCCCACTGTACACCAGTAACCCTGTTACTAGGTGCAGTACAACACATTAAACTTATAAGGGAAATGAACAACTCCCTAAGCTCCTCTCTCCCAGCTTTTAAATCCAACCCTCAGTGGCTAGAACTACATGAGCTGCACCTGCAGCCTTTTCCTCCAATTGCAGGGCAGGTGTTCCCCTATAAATTAGCAGAATTCTGGGAAGGGCGGGTCTTGGGCAGACACCTGACTCGAGAGAGAGAGTGTATCAGCCCTGTGTCTCCCCTCCAAGCCCAGCAGCCAAAGAACCAGGCCCAAGCAAATCCCACCAAATAGGTTTTAAATCAGAAGAAATAGGCCTCCACCAGCGCAGCCTGTTACACAGTGAAACATCCACAAAATGAGCCACTTACAGCCACCAAATCAGTTTTCAAACTTCCAGCAGCCCCCAAAACAATACCCTGCTGGCCCCTTAGAAGTAAGAAAGAAAAGAACTAACCTTCTACCAAGTAAAATCCACAAGAACCCTGTGAAAACAACAAGCAGCAGCTACTGACCTGGAACACAACTGACCCTGTCCCCTTCCAGTTCTTTCCCCTGGCAAAGGGACATTTTCTTTTCTTTTGTCTCCCATGCTTAGGCTCCTCAATTTCACTGTAAATAAATTGACTCTGGGCCTATTTTAAGACCCTCCGAAACTGTATTCTGTCATATGTACATAACGTTGACCTGGGACCTTCTTTTAGGATCCCTGCTGATGTAACCTTACAATGTATATTGTGCCGAATGTTTATGTTTTGTACTATATAAGTGATGCGTGTGTATTTTTTTCTCTTTCTTACTGATGTGGAGCCTTTGCAAAGGAGTCTATGACTCAAAGGATTGTAATTCCGATTTTTTCAATAAATTAAAAAAATAAATAAGGACTGAGCCATCAGGCTCTAGGACCACATGGAAAACTTCTACCTAGCAGTATATAGCAGGGGATTGCCCCTGACGTCGGCGTGCCAACGTCAGCCAATAGTATAAAAGGGGTGGTCCCCCAGCCCATCACCAGTGCTTTTCCCACAGTTGACCCACGCAGTTCGGACCTCCATGGACTCCTGCTTCTAGTCAACCACAATTTTCATCTCATTTCAACCACGATTTGTTATTTTCATCATTGACAGTTTGTCTTTCACTTGCTTCACGTTCCCGTATGTCTTCTTCTCCAGTAGCATCTTCTGGCTGGTGAACGAAGTGTGCCTGCGGCAAGCAGATTCCCGCTAAGGATGGCCACTTCTCATGCCTGCTCTGCCTAGGCCCTAGCCACGACACTGAGGCTTGCCAGCACTGCTAGAGTTTAACCAGGCCACATGGAGATGCTGCTCAAAGACTCTTCAGACTTTCCTTCTGAAGCAGAAGTTCGTAATGATGGAGAGGGAGCTACATGGCAAAAGCTCTTCTTCCTCCCCGGCCTCCAGGGTTTCTACTACTTCTTCCCATGAAGAGAAGAAGTCGAGCGGGAAGCACAAGCACCAGGGCAAGGATAGGAATCAGCCTCGGTTGGCTTCCAGGTCACCACACAAGTTAGTGGCCGCTTCTGGATCTTCCTTCTGCAGGAGGTCAGTCCCTCTTTCACCGGCAGCCCTCACTCCCTCCGGGTTGCCCATGTCTTTGCCTCCCACCCTCATCACCATCTTGGACGAAGGCTCCTCTGGGCTTCAGATGTCATCCCCAACCCCAAAGCCCCTGAAGCTCAGGCCCCTTTTTTCTGCGGGTTCTCAGCCAGGAGACTCGACCAGCTCTTCGGACGGTGGGTCTCGTCCCTCCGCCCCTCCGGTCTTGGCATTGCTTATGTCGGTCCTGTGTTCAGACTAATGCCTCCAAGCGATGCCCAAAGCATGTGCTTGCCTCTTCCTCAAGGGTGGTGCCACTGTTTCTGATGTGGGATTCCTCTTTTACGCAGGCTACTCCTGTGCGTGGTGTGTCATTTGACAGATGTCAGCCCCCTTCTCAGCCGATTCTGACCATACTGGCACCAGCCCCGGTGACACCTTCACCATCTTTGGTTAAACCTTATTGGGTGCTGATCACTTCTTCGGGACAGCCGCAACCGATGCCTGCCACACCGACACCAGGTCCTTCAAGACCGACGACTGCTAGCCCTTTACCTCAGGAGCCATCATCCAGTCATTTGATTCCTCAGGGACTGACGCTGGAATCTGAGAAGCCTCAGGGAACTGACACCGGGGGATCCTTTACCCTTTCCACTCGGCACCGCCTCCCCTTCCACTGCCCTTGGACTACACTGCCCTGTTCACAGCCTGGTGGGAGTTCATGCAGAGTAAGAAGCCCTGGAAAAAAACTCCTACCCTGCTTCCGAGGGAACCATCACCTTCACTGGTCCAGGGTCTTCTTTCTACTCCCTGGTCTCCTGGTGACGAGGAGGATCGGTGTAAGAAGGATCACCATCCACCAATGCCAATCCCAGATTCTGATCCGTCTGGGAGGGATTCCTCCTCCTCTTCCTCTGAGGACTCCAAGGATTCTAGATTACCCTCAGAGCTGGAGGAGCCTATGGATACCCCCAGATCCCCTCCTGATTATCCAACTTTCCTGGACATCATGAGGCACGTTCAGTCCCTCATTGGCTGGGACTTGGAGGAACCGGACCCAGAATGCCAGTGCCTGGCAACCTTCTTCCATAAGAAGGACACTCCACCCATGGTCATACCTCCCTTTATTGACTCCTTTGAAGATGTCAACAGGGCGACCTGGAATCACCTGTCTTCCACCCCGGCCCTGCCCAAGAAGGTGGACAGGATTTACCACGCCCCCAGGGATACGCCCTTTTATGGGGAGCACCCCGTGGTTGACTCAGTGGTCATGAACACTGCTCATGACCGTACTAAGAGACCCAGACACCTTAGTATGCACCTTCCAGACAAGGAGTCTCGTCAGGTGGATTTCTGGGGCAAGAAGGTCTACGCCTCAGCCACTTTGGCTTTTCGATCCTTGAACTTCCTAGTCCACATGGTACAATACCAGAATGCCCTGTGGGACAAGGCTCTGGAACTGGTACAAACCCTGCCAGATGATGCCACTAAGTCTCAGTTGAACCAACTTCTCAAGTGAGGTTCCGACTTTGGTAATCATGTCCTAAGGGTGTACTACAATACTGCCGACATGACCAGATGGGTGGTGGCTACAGGCATTTGCATTTGCTGCCATTCCTGGCTTAGGGTTTCTGGCTTTGCCCTGGATATGCAGGCTGAAATCCTTGATGTTCCTTTCAGGGGGTTGGTACTCTTTAGCGAGGATATCCAGAGGATTATCTCCTGCCTGCAGGAATCTGGCCAGGTTCCGAAGACTGTACACTTGTTATACCAGTCTCAGTCTAAACCCCAACAGCTTCAGCCCTTTCGAGGAACCAGCATCAGCAAGCCTGGGGAAAGCATGCCAGAGGAGCCTTCAAACTTAAGGCCCCTCCAAGGCAACAGGAGCCTCAGCCCCTAGGACCTCCCCTGCCACCCTGCCCATCCCAGGTTCTTCAGCATGACTCCTTGCCCAACTCCCTTCCCCCAGCAGAGGCTTTGGGGAAGGCATGGGGGAGGGGGATCTCTTCTCCCTTTATCTGGACGGTTGCTGCAGAATCACCTCCGACCAGTGGATGCTTCAGCTGGTAGAAAGAGGGCACACTCTTGAGTTTCCAGAGATGCCCCCGGACAACCCTCCCTTGCACTCCACTATCCTCCAGATCACATTGCCCTTATCCAAGAGGAGATCCAGACACTGCTGAGCACAAAAAACATAGAACTTTTTCCCACAAAACAAAGGGGAAAGGGTTTATATTCTCATTTCTTCCTGGTCCCAAAGAAGACCAGCGATCAGAGACCAATTTTGGATCTCAGCCACCTGAATCTATTTATAGAATACAAATGCTTCAGGATGTTTACCCTTCAGGGTCTTCTACCGCTCCTTCTTCAAGGAGATTGGCTGTGCTTCCCGGATATGCAGGTTGCCTACCTCCACATCCAAGTGTTCCAGCCTCACAGGAAGTTCCTACGCTTTTGCTTCCAGGGGAACCATTACCTGTTCAGTGCCCTTCCTTTCTGCATCTCCTCGGCACCTCTGGTCTTCACCAAGTGCCTGGCAGTAGTGAATACAGCCCTCAGGAGACAGGGTCTTTATGTCTTTCCCTACCTCGATGATTGGCTTCTCACAGCCACCTCCGGAGGCCAGCTGCTTTGGACAACGGAGATCACCTTCTATTTGTTTTGGACACTGGGAATCTCCTTGAACCTACCCAAGTCTTCCCTCTGGCCAAGTCAAAGACTGTAGTTCATTGGTACAATCTTAAATTCTGCTCAAGCTAATGCCTGCCTGCCTCCAGACAGAGCAGACTGCCTGAGAGCTCAGGCCCAGTTGGTTTCCTCATCGTGACAAGTCCAGGCCAGGTCATTTCTCAGGCACTTGGGATACATGGCAGCAGCCATTGTCACTGTTCACTTGCCCGCCTGTACATGAGGGTGCCTCAGTGAACCCTACGGGTTCAATGGGGCCAGTGCATGGATGATTTGGAACAGGGAGTCCTAGTTTCCAACCATGTGCGGCAAACGCTCACTTGGTGGATGAACCCCTCTAACCTCTTCAGAGGGGTTCCCCTTCTGGGTGGAATCTCCCACTCAGATTCTCATGACAGTCGTGTCCTGTCCTGTTTGGGCTGGGGTGCTCACTTGGAAGACCAGCAGACCCAGGGGACCTGGTCTCAGCAGGAGCAGATTCTCTACATCAGTATGCTTGAGATGCGTATAATCCTCCTTGCCTTTCAGGCCTTTTTAGTCTCATCTCCTCCCGAGTCCTCTCTTGATTCTGACGGACATCACGTTGGTAGTCTATTATATCAACAAGCAAGGAGGGGATTCATTCTCCCCCTGTGAAGGGAAGCCATGAGAGTCTGGCATTGGGCCCTAGAACACAACCTTTTTCTAACGGCAGTTTATGTTCCAGGCATCCAAAATGTCCTGGCCGACAGCCTAAGCCAGTCCAGGTCAAGAGCACATGAGTGGGAGCTCCTATTCTCCGTAGTCAAGGATTTCTTTGACAGGTGGGGTCATCACGAGTTAGACCTCTTTGCATCCCCACTCGACGCAAAACTGTCCAATTTCTGCTCGCTAGATCCAGGGCCTGGTGTTTTCTGGCGAGACTCCTTGTCCCTCTCTTTGATAGGGAGGTTTCAGTATGCCTTTCCTCCCTTTCTGCTTCTGCAGAGAATGCCTCTCAAGCTGCAGTCAAAGTGGGCAGACATGATTCTGATAGCCCCTTACTGGCCACGTCAGATATGGTTCCCATTGTTGCAGCAGTTGGCAGTGGAACCTCCTCTTCCTCTTTGTTCTGACCTGCTCTCCCAGGATCAGGGAGCTTTGATTCACTTGGACCTCATGTCTCTTCATCTACATGCATGGCTCCTTCGGATTTAGTCATCACATGATTTGGGGATTCCTCTAGGGTGGTGGATGTTCTGGTGGCCACAAGGAAGCCCTCCACCAGGGCCACTTACGCCATGAAGTGGAAGCGGTTTTCCATTTGGGCTGCTGCCCGGCATTTAGATTCCTTCACCTGCCCAGTAAATCTCATCCTGGAGTACCTCTGTTCCTTTTCAGACTCCGGTCTGGGATACTTCTCTAGAAAACAAAAATAGTGAATTAGAGCTATTTAGTAGCTGTTGTCTTACAGAAACCCCAGTTAGCTTGCTCTCATGTATCTGCTAAACTAACTGTTGCCATTTGTGCTCCCTGGATAAGAACAGTTACCTACTGTTGTGAACTGATTGTAAACTGATTTTAAAACAGTGCACATGCTAAATCTAAGGGCATGGCTACATCAGTGTCACATGAGACAGGAGGCATTGTAGGAGAAAGAAAGCCAATAAACCTATTTGTGATGGAGATCCCTAGGGGTCGTAAAACTTACCATACAGCTAGCAGGCTAATTTAGGAAAAACTCCTAATAGCAGACAGAGGGGAAGGGCACACTAGGACTTAACATACATATCAAGGGGGCGCTGATGAGCAGCTAGCTGGATAGACGTGCCTGGTTGTTGCTCCATTCTAATGGTCGGTAAAAGTCATAAAAGAACCCCTTAAAATTATTAGTTATACGCAGTGTTCAGCAGAAATATATGCAGGAAGGAGCCATGGAGGAGTATTTGACGCCAAATCCAGGGAAGAGCCAACGTTTGGCTGGCAAAGCCGGGAAGAAGTCATCGGCCGCTCCCGTGGGTGAAAGCACGGGCATTATTTCGCTCTCGATGGCTGAAATGAGTGCGCTAGGCCGCGAGGTGGCTGCAAGTGATTGCAGCAATGGAAGGTAGGCTACTAAAGCTTGAAAGTAAAATTGAACTGAAATTGCAAGAAGTCCTGGAACAACAAACGTTGCACAGTAAGAGAATTGGAGAGGTAGAGGATCGTATATTCAGGCCAGGCTGGAAGACGAGACTATGGAGGTTCCTGGGTAAGTGGCACTGCTGCAAAAAGAGCTTAATGACTTGAAGCAGGCATTTGATTATCAGGAAAATTATCACAGATGCCTCAATTTGCACCTTAGGGGTTTTCCAGAGGGGGCAGAAAAGGGGGATAGGTTGAAATTCTGTCCCCAGACTCTGCCGGAGTTGCTGGGACTGCATCCAAAAAATGGGCAACTGTAGTTAGAACAAGCCCACAGGGCTGTGATGCCTCGGCCCCCTGGAGGTCAGCCCCCGAGGCAAGTGATTATGCGATTTCGTGCATTTCAGGATCGAGAATTGATTTTAAAGGCCTACCGAGAGAAAGAATCTCTGGAATTTGAGGGCACCAGGCTATATTTATCACAAGATTATTCACTCCGACTCCTAAAAAAGCGTAAGCTGTGTAATCCGCTAATGGCTCAGCTTAGAAGCCTCAAAGTAGAGACCTTCCTGATCTACCCAGCTGTTCTTAAAATTCGGAATGAGTGAGCGACATTCTCCTTTTGGGAGCTCCCTAAGGCTGAACAATTTGTGAAGGACTTACAGAAGAAACTGGCTAAATGAAGAAGTGGGTTCAGGTTCGACGGTGGAGCTGTTTCTCCAATCTACGGCTGAACACTTTGGCCTGCAAGTGGCTTGGCACCCTTAAAGTTAACTGTTTTTCTTTCCACTTTTATTATTTTTTTTTCTCCCTTCCCCTGCTTCTGTATTGTCATGTCGCTATTTTTTGGCTCTGAGGGTTGGGTGAATACATTAACATCCTGTATTGGGAGTGTGAGGGCATTCAGCAGGCAATAGTGCACCATTCATGAATCGGCCCCAGTGGACTGAGGAACTTTAGGACTGTCTTGGGGGGAAGATGAATACCTGATGGTCCTAAATGTATGGAGTAGGATGTGATCCTTGGTAAGGACCTATATGGATGGGCTCCTGAGGGAGCGAGCCAAAAAGATAGATAACATGGGGGTGGAGGGGAAGGGGCTTAGCGTGTATGTAATTGGCATGGCCTGCTTCCCTCCTCGAGCTGTGTGGAACTTCCAAAGCTTCTAGATACGCATGCCCTCCAGAGAAACTAATAGCAGACGCCGGAAGAGAGTGTGTGGGGGAGAGGTGGGCCGGGGAGTGACGAGTTACTCGGAGTGTAACTATTTTACTTTATGCAGGGTGTGTATATGGGCCGAGGGCAGAGGGGTTCTTTGCAATTGCAATTTTAATCACATTTTTGTGAAGGGGTAAATGCTGGCGCCGACCGTTGTTGGAGCAGCAGGGCAATTTATCCATAGAGGGTTTAATGACATGCATGCTAGGGCAGCAATTGGTGTTGACAATAAGTGGGGTGTAAGGGGTGGGTGGGATGTTTTCTCATTTGGTTTGGGTGGGGGTGGAAGGAGTGTGGATGGGGTGATGGGAGGATGCTATTAATCAAGTTGGGGATGAAATGAGGTGGGGTGGGGAAAGGGGGGTTAATGTTTGTTTACATATTGTACATAGTTCACTGTTGTTTCATGTGCGATGCATTCTATGATGGGTACAGATTATTACAGAGTCCAGGAAATTACATTTATGGTATGGAATTCCGGATGTATGGGCTGGAGAAAGTGAAGGACGGGGATCGAGGCAGGATACATCATGGCTAACTCACAGGAACTGACGGTGGTCTCCTGGAATGTGCGAGGGGTTACTAACCTGGTCAAACATACAACACTATTGGCAGCACTTAAAAGAAGGGGGACACAGGTTGTGCTACTCCAGGAGACCCATCTGTCGGATGTGGCGCATGCTATGCTGGTACGTGGCTGGGTAGGTAAATGCTTTGCAACCTCGTACTCTGCTTGCAAAAGAGGGGTTGCCATTCTTTTACATAGGCATTTGCCAGTGGAAGTCACGAGAGTGGTGAGAGACCACCGAAATGGGCGATATGTTTTCATAGTGGGGCAACTATTTGGGGAATTTGTTACTTTTGGTAGTGTTTATGCCCCTGCCGTATATGACCCCGGGTTTTTCCCTGAACTCCTGGATCTACTTACTAAAGAACAGTTCCCGGGGCTTGTTATGGGTGGGGATTTGAATAGTACAATGGAGCCGGTGCTGGACCACTCCGAAAGCAGGGGGAGGAGGACGGAGGTACTGGGTCAGTGGCAGGAGGGTATGGCAGATATGGACCTGGTGGATAGCTGGAGGATGTTGAACCCAGGGGCTAGAGAATATACCTTTTTTTCTAGTCCTCATGGGACATAGTCCAGGATCGACTATATTTTCTTGCTGTGGGGTTGGCATAACAGGGTGGTGGATATAGCCCATAGTCCTATTCATGTGTCGGACCATGCTATGGTCATAGGGCGGATTCAGATGCGGATAGTTAGAGACTCCCCTCCCCAGTGGAAATTTCCATCGTACATGCTCTCAAACCAGGAGTTTAAGGAATACTTGGTAAATCAATGGCAATGGTACAAGGAAACCAATGAGGGAACTGGGGTCTCAAAAGCTGTATATTGGGATGCGAGCAAGGCCTTCATGAGGGGTGCCATTATAGCATATATGGCCAAACACAGGAGGGAGAAGCATGAAAAGAGGCAGGGACTGGAGAGGAAGCTTAAAGATTTGGAAAAGAGGGCAGCCCGAGGAGAGCGGGGGGAAGTAGTGCAATTACTAACGATTACCAGGGAGGCATTGAATGCTTTGGTTAGAAGTGAGGCCACGACATCCTGGTTCTGTTGCAAGTGGCAAATGTTTGAATAGTCTAATAAACCGGTCCCCTTCTTGTGCGACTTATGAAGGGAGGTAAATGCCCTACTCGAATAACGGGTATAAGGGGACAGGGAGGGGTAGTGTATAGAGAACCCCAGAGGATAAGGAGTACTTTCCGGAATTTTTATAAGCAGCTATACAAGGCTGGATGCCAGGGCAAAGGACAATTGATGAAGGACTTTTTGGATAAGGTGCAACTTCCCAGGCTCTCATCCACCCAGAAAGAGAGATTAAACAAACCTATAAGGAAGGAAGAGGTAATTAAAGTCATAGGGAGATTGCAGCAGGGTAAGACAAGTGGCCCTGATGGATTCCCTGTGGAATACTACAAAACTTTGGTGGGGCAGATGGCGGAGGTGTTAAGTGGGCTGCTGCAGCTGGGGGAGGAAGGGGAGTGCCCACATCTGCCCACTACCTGTTTTGATGCCCTGATCTGTTTAATACCTAAACCAGGTAAAGAGGAGTTGGAATGTGCCTCTTATAGGCTGATATCACTTTTAAATTGTGATCTTAAAATTATAGCTAAAGTGTTGGCCACGAGGCTGGAGGATTACCTACCTGTGCTGATTCACCCAGACCAGACCGGTTTCATAAAGGGGAGAGTCTCCTATCATAAAATGAAAAGGTTGCTTAACGTGATATGGAGAGCAGGTCAAACAGAGGAAAAGATGTATATCATTTCTATGGACGCTGAAAAAGCGTTTGATAGGGTGGAGTGGAAGTACCTCTTTGAGGTGTTCAGCCGGTTTGGTCTGGGTAAATCATATGTACAGTGGGTACAAGATATGTATTGGGCCCCCAAGGCCCGGGTTTTAGTTAATGGAGTGCCCTCAAATGCTTTGGATCTGGAAAGGGGGACGAGGCAGGGTTGCCCCCCTCTCCTCTGCTGTTCGCATTGGTGTTAGAGCCACTGGCTATAGCACTTCGGCAGTGCCCAGAGTTTCATGGGGTAGAAGGGGCTAGGGGTACTATGCATAAAGTTGCTCTTTATGCGGATGACATGCTTTTATTTGTTAAGTACCCGCAGGTTTCTATGCCACCTTTGTTGGAGATAATAGATATCTTTGCAGCATTTTCTGGTTATAAAATAAACCTTAGTAAATAGGAATTGATGTGCTTTCCTAAAAAGGAGAAGGAGGATGAGCGGTGGGGTTTACAGGGGAAGTCTAAGACTATCACTTACCTGGGTATTACGGTGGGCAGGACAATTGGGGCATTGTATGGGTTAAATTACACACCCTTACTTAAAAAAGTGGAGGCAGACCTGAGGCAGTATTGTTGTATTGTTCACAGTCGGCGAAAGCGTCATTAACGGCCTCACTAGTTCCGCTAGTTGCATCTGATCTGAGGAATTCCCACATTGCACTTGCTATGTTACAAGTGCATTAATCCCCTCGACAGGAGGGCATTTCCCAGGAATTAATGCATGGTTGGGTGGTGGAAAGCACTTGGCCGAACCCCAAACCATGCATTAATTAATGGGAAATGTCCTCCTGTCTCAGTGATTAATGCTTACTTATAGATCCTTTGTGAGGCCACACCTGGAGTACTGCACCCAGTTCTGAAGTCCTTACCTCAGGAATGATGGAGACAGGTTGGAGACAGTGCAGCTTAGGGTAATGAAAAAGATTCAGGGCCAACAGGGCAGGAACTAGAAGGAGTGCCTCAAGGCACTGAACGTGTACTCGCTGGAGATCAGAAGAGAGAGGAAAGACAAGATACAGACCTTCAAGTTCCTAAAAGGAATTAATTAGGTGAAATGCATGGAAATATTTAGCTTGAATACCAGTCCATAGTCACATGGACACAAGAGGAAACTGACATGATGACGTATTATTTTACAGAAGGGGGTGGTTGAGCCGTGGAACAGTCTGCCTGCCGAAGTGGTGGGTGCTAAAACTGTTGGTGGGTTCAAACATGGTTGGGATTCAACTCAAAAGGTTCATTGTTTTAGGTCATTACAAATTGTCAATAAAACACAGTAAAAAATACATTACAAATACAATAAAACACAAATCACAGAAATCTGACAGCAGAAAAGGTGCTCATCGGCCCATCGAGTCTGCCCTTTCCCCTTCCCCTACTCATCTCCACTCTTATGGGCCCTCCTCTTCCCAGCCCCATATGTCTGTCCAATGCCCTCTTAACTCCCTCCACCGTTTTGGCCCCAACACCTCTTCTGGTAGTTTATTCCAGGCCTCCACCACTCTCTCCATGAAGAATCGCCCCCTCACATTGCCTCTGTATCTTCCACCTTCCAATTTTAGGCTATGAACTCTAGTTTTAGCCCCCTCCTTCCTTCTGAACAAGCTCCCCTCCTTCACCTTATTGATTCTCTTCACATATTTGTTTCAGTCATGTCCCCCCTCTCCCTTCTAGTCTCCAATAGGTACAGATCCAATTCCCTCTACCTCTGTTCATATGGTTTCCCCTGCATACCGTGCACCATCTTGGTTGCTCTTCTCTGAACCCTCTCCATCCCATCAATGTCCTTGTAGAATAGGACAAACAGTACATACCCTAACCATTGTAGCAAAAATGTAACAACAAATGATATGTAACCCTCAAGTCCATGCTAATGAAAAGGATAGCAGTTATTCATACTTGGTTGTAATCCATGGTTGAGCATACCTTAAACTGAGCAATCTTTTTCTGAGTTTTTAAAGTACAGACCATAGTTAATTATACTATTCTCACCAGTAACCCCACTAAGACCACTTTGTATAACTGGCTGCTAAAAGGCCACACATATGTTTCAGTCTAGCTAATGAGGGCAGTGGTCCAGGCTCCAATAAACTGCAATGAAATTACCCAGTGTTCAGGTAGAAAGAGCTTCATCAAACATACACCTGTTATCACAACATAATAGACTTCTCTGATACTCTTCCAGAGCACATTGTATCTTACCGTTACTAAGCACATTACCCGGGCTTCTATAAATATATATACCCATATTATGTCAATAAGGGTAACCTCTCCATTTTGCCTTAAATCCCTTGGGCAGTATTTATTTATTTATTGAAATGTTTTACCAGGAAAGGCACACTGAGCAACAAGATGCTCGTCTCCTGGTATGACCGGGTACAGAAGGAGAGCTGATACAGACAGCATAACATGATTTTCTAAGTTACAATAAACCAGGAAATTACAACAGCATTGAATAAGGTTACATACAATGAGGTTACATTTAACCTTGGTGAGTTAGAGAGCTGGTACAGGCAGTGTAACATGGGTACCTAGATTACAGTACAGCAACATTGAATAAGGAGGTTACATACATCGAAGTTACTTTTACATGATAGTACAACAATGGATTAGGGGAACAAAACTTATAAGTGCAAATAGGGGGGCAAGTGCGGATTTTGAAATTATATGCCAGCATTCATAGCAAAAGCTAATGCCGCTGGTCAAGCCAATTGGGGTAAGTGGGAGGCATTAGTGGGGGAGTCTGGATTTGGGGGGGAGAGGGATCGGGCGGAAGAGGCACAGGGGGAGATGTGAGGAGAGTAGGGGTATCAGGCATAGGAGTAATTTACCGCGTAAAAGTTTGACAGGGCAGAGGACAGCAAGTGCATCGAGAAGGAGTGGCGTATTTTGGCCAGGAGGTCATTCCAGAGTTTAGGGAGGCAGTAGGAGAAGGCGGCCTGGCCCGCTGAGGTCTGTCAGTGGGGGATAAACAGCAGTTGTGTGTCGGATGATCTGAGGGCATGCGAGGGGGTGGGTGGAGATGATAGAGAGGAGGTAAGGTAGTGCGGCAGGGAGCCAAGCCAGAATTTTGAGGCAGATTTAGCACAATGGAGTAGTCGGCAGTTGCCAAGGGAGGGGAAGGCCAGTGAATGGTAGAGCTCGCAGTGATGGGTGCAAGGGGGGGGCGTCGAAGGCAAAGTGGCAGAAAGCGTTGAAGAGGGGATCCAGTCTGGATAGGGTAGATTTGGGAGCAGCACTGTAGACTACATCACAGTAGTCAAATGTAGGTAGCATCATCATCTGCACAGTTTCACGTCTCGCAGGTAGCGGGAGGCTACTGTGGTTCCTATAAAGGGTGCTGAGCATGGGGCACAGTTTCTTCAGGATAACGTCTACATGGGCAGAGAAGGATAGGTGTTGGTCAAGCCAAACCCATAAGTACCTAAAAGTAGAAGCGTCCTCAAGGACCGTCCAGTCAAGGGTGTGGAAGTTAGGAAGGGAAGCGAGCCTGGATAGTCTCTGCCTGGTGCCAAAGGTCATGGAGACTGTCATTTTGGCATTTCAAGAGAGTTGGTAGGAGCTAAATCAGAGCTGAACTTTATTGAAATCAGCCTGAAGGTTGGTAGCAACCTCCTCTGGGGTCTGACCAGTGGTAAATAGGACTGTATTGTCTGCATACATGTGTGTGGAAGAAGATGAGCAGATTAGTGGCAGGCCATTTAAAAAGATGGAAAAAAGGATAGGGCCAAGTACAGAGCCCTGCGGAACCCCAGTATCTATTGGGAGGGGAGGGGAGGGAAGGGGAGGTGGAATCAGCAATTCTTACTGATTGAGTTCTCCCTATCAGGCAGGTATTAAACTAGAATAGGTCAAAGTACTAGTCTCTTCTGGGTGCAGATTCCCAGACTGACTTTCTGAATAGACCATTTCTGGTCCTAAATAGCCAAACTTGGGAAAAGGGACCCTGTGTTGCTCAGTGGCTAACTGAGCATAGGGCAACCATTAGCCCTGTGCCAGTATGCACTTTACTTCCCTGTAGACAGTGCTTTGCAGCATAATTTCCATACTTAGCAGATCATGTCAGTAACCCGTAATATCTAACAAAGAGCACTCTTCCTTGCTTTGAGCAAAATCACAGCATAACCCAGGCCCACCTAAGCTACACCTGAAAGAAGCAAAAATAAATCAGGGCTCAGTCAAACCTTCTACCTGGTGGTCAAAACTGATTTTAAAGAAATCCATTATAATAGTCTAGATAGCTAACAATTTAGATAATAGAAAGAGGTTTGATTTTAGTTACGAAGCACCACTTCATTAAATTCTATGCTCCGAGTCTAAGCTCTGTGAGTATAAGGTAAGGGAGTGCCTGACCATGGAGAGCTTCAAGTCAGCCTTGAAAACCTACTTATTCAGGCTCACCTTCACGGAGTACAGATGACAGATTAATGATTTCTGTTGTTCTTTGTCTTAAATTGCTTATACTGTAATGTGAAGTTTTTATGCTGCGTCTTTTTATCTTTTGTACAAGCACTTAGGTATTTTGATTTACGCTTTTTCAAAAATAAAGAAGTTGAAGTATTAATATCACATCTAGCTTCTCTGTTCTGCTTCAGATCATTTGAGCAGAGGTATTCCAGGGTTCTCTAGGCCCATTCTAGGATCCTGGGTCTTTAGGCCTTTACATAGGCATGGAGACATACAGAATTAGTTAAGTTGTTACCTCCATGCCGGTATACAGTATTATCCACCAACCTTGAAGTAAAAAGAAAGGGAAGTGAGGTCCAAAGTATTTCATCTTGAAAACCTTGTAAAGAAAAAATAAATCATGTATATCAGACCACAAGTTTGTTGGAGTCTGTTGCAACAGCTCAGTTTTATTTGTATACCCCCCCTTTGTTTTTGGTATTTTTATTCCTCTTTCTAAACTTTATATAGGCTGGCCACCTATATTCTCTCTCTACTTTCATTCCCATCTCATGGTTCTGATATATTTATATAGTTCAGTATAGTGAACCCCCCCCCCCAGAAGATTCAAATGAACATTAACTTGGTAAAAGTAAAATTGAACTTAAAAATAAAATAAAAGCTGACAATAAATACTGTCAGAGTGTAGGCACTGCAGGACGCGAATGTTAGTATGCGCTATGAAACCCCTCCCCTTTTGCATTGCCTATTTGTCTCCGTAGATTCATTTGCGCAATTGAAGGAGTATTAGAAATTGTTGAATCTTTGGTTCCTCCCTCCGGTGTTCCGTTTTGTATAGCGGAGAAACCCTTCTAAAATACATTTTCTATAGGAGATATGCTGCTGAGTGCCTGTGAGCGAAGAAATTACATACGCTGGAGGATTATAACACTCCTCGATATGCGCTGCGTTCCGAGGCATTTAGCTTATATTTCAATACGAGCATTGTTCTCCGACTAAAAACAACCATTTTTATGTGCACATACCTCCCGAAGCCGAATTGAGGCATTCCTGTGTTGTTTTGGGCACTTGATAAAACAAGTGGTCCTCCTCTCAGTGCTTAAGAATCCAGGACTCTATCTGCTGCAGCCCTTCTCTTAGGAGCTGACCGGCCACAAATTAAGTCCTTTTATGCTACTGAAAAGGAGGTGGTGCTTTCCGATGCCAGAACCTTGATGTAAATCCTTTAAAAAGTGCGAAATCAATTGCAAAATTGTATATGTATTGTTATACTAATTTAAAAGGATATTGTCGTTGTAAATAAAATAATCCTTTTGTAAATAAAAATATAAAGTTGAACATAAGGTACAGGGTGGAGCTAGGTAGTCACCTGACCCCTTGTGTTGTATATAAACCTGGTACCTGAAACAGTTAGTTAGATAGTCTGGGAGGTACAGACCTAGTCTGACCTCTAAGTGTGTTACACTAGCCCATTCTGGTGTTGCAAGAGAATGTTGTTATATCCTGGAATTACTGTTTTTTTTTTCTTCTTGTTTTGGTATTTCGCCTAAAGTCCGGCTGGTCTTAATTTTGTTAAATAAATTTCCTCTGATGCATCTACAACTGCGAGAAAGCGTCCTCTTTAAAATCCCACACCTCACACGTGGTGGCAGTGGTGGGATTCGAATAATACTGTCCTGAGTATTTGCAGAGGGCTCGCATGTCCCAAGAGGAGAGACCCGCTGGAGTGTTGACCCGAACGATGGTAGACAAACTGGGACAACCTTTGATGTCCAGTTTACCAGATGTCAGCAGCAAAACCACAAAGCTGGAGGAAGATAGTGCGGTTGCTGGGACCTTGGAAGCCGATGAAGAGGTTGGAAAAAGGTCCCCTAGTGGAATGCCCAGGATTTGCGACAATGGTTGTGCCTCCAACAAGTTGCCTGGGAGAAGCAAAGAGTAAGGGAGATGCAACGGAATGAGGCCAGATGGGCGGACACCTTGAGAGCTATCCGGGATCTGGGTGCTGGCAGGCCACCCCCATTGAGTGATAACCCCAAGGACATTAAACTGACAAAATTAAGTGAAACAGATGATATAGAAACCTACTTGGCTACATTTGAACGGATTGCCCGAGCTTGTCAGTGGCCCCGAGGACAATGGGTGATACATCTTGCCCCATATCTAACAGGAAAAGCTTAGTTGGCTTATGGTCATGTGGACAGCTCCATGAGTGAAGATTATAATACTGTAAAAGAGGCTATTTTGAAGCGGTATGACATATGTTTAGAAACTTATAGACAGAGGTTCCAAGCCCTAAGGTTCCAGTCTTCAGATACCTCACAGGATGCTTATACAAGGTTAAGGGACCTATGCAGCAAATGGTTGCAGCCAACCAAAAACACCAAAGAACAGATGTTGGAGGCTGTTGTTCTTGAACAGTTTATATGTATATTACCATAAGATGCTCAGATGTGGGTTCGGGAACATTGCCCGGAGTCAGCTGAGAAAGCGGTACAATTGGCAGAAGATTATCTAGCTGCAAGACCGAATAGGCATAAAGGACATACTGGAACTGGCACACCTCCCCCTACGGTAAGATCTACATCTTCTACAATAACTGTATCCAGTGGAACTGCTAAAAACACAAATATTCCTAGACCCCATAATTTAGAGATCGTGTGTCATTTCTGTCAAGGGAAAGGACATATTGCTAGGTTTTACCCAAAGAAGAAAACCACCCCCTACTCACTTAGTCCTGGCTAATTGGGGTCAGTATATTACCCCAGTTAAAATCAATGGGAAAACCATGACTGGACTATTAGATTCGGGTAGTCGGCAAACCTTAGTCAAAGCCTCTATGTTACCCAATACTTGAGTCCCCAGATGAGATGCATGTGACTTGTATTCATGGTGATACCCATACATATCCGTTGCAACAAGTTGAGGTTCAAGTACAGTCCAACACCAGAAGTATGAAGGTTGATGTGGTGTCTCAGTTACCAGTACCTGTCATAATAGGACATGATCATCCAGATTTTACCCATCTATTAGCAACTGCTGCAAACCTAGGTGCCATAACCACTAGAACCCAAGGGAGAAGAGATGTTGAACTACAACATGTATTTTCATTTGACGATGATCTGTTTGAGCCACCTGGTAAGACAAGAAAGTCTAAGCGTGAAAAACGTCAAGATAAACAGACATGGCAACAGATCCATCGGAACTCTAAAGACACTGCCAGTTTAGAACACTTTAAAGTACAATCAGATTTTGGGTTAGCACAAGTGAATGATGATTTTTTAAAACCTTTCTTTTTACAGGTGGGCAATAAAAATGATAAAGGGCATAAATTGGTATTACATAAGGGACTGTTATATAGGCAATGGAAAATTCAAAGAGTGGGGAATGTGTGCTACAGTTGATGGTACCTATTGTTTACAGGGAACAATTATTATCTCTTGCTCATGGCATACCATTTGCTGGTCATCAAGGATGGAGCGCACACTACAGAGATTGTTGTATAGGTTTTATTGGCCTGGTATCCAGGACCAAGTAACTGAATATTGTAAGTCCTGTGTACAATGTCAGAAAGTTGCCCCAATGGTAAGGAAAGATAAGGTACCCCTACAGCCTTTACCTGTAGTAAACACCCCTTTCGAACTTATTGCCATGGATATAGTAGGACCCCAACCCAAAAGTACAAAAGGAAATCGTTTTATTCTAATTCTATGTGATTATTTTACTAAATACCCTGAAGCTATACCCATGTGTACAGTTACTGCTGAAAAGGTAGCTGAAGAGCTAGTAAAGGTCTTCTCTAGGATGGGCATCCCTAAAGAAATTCTGACTGATAGAGGCAGTAATTTTTGTTCACAGATTTTACAGCGTCTCTATCATACTTTAGGTACACATTCCATACATACGTCTCCGTACCATCCTCAAACTGACGGGTTGGTGGAACGATTTAATAAGACATTAAAACAGATGTTAAAAAAATGTACACAGGACGAAGGTAAACAATGGGATAGATATTTACCCTATCTTATGTTTGCCTATCGTGAGGTTCCACAGTCATCTACAGGATATTCCCCATTCGAATTATTGTTTGGGAAAAACCCTAGAGGAATATTGGATGTGGTAAAGGAGAATTGGGAGGGTACAAAACAAAACACTATACCTTTTCTAGAATATGTTACCACATTGCGACAGAAATTAGCAAAATATTCTAAGAAAGCCCAACATAGTAATGTAGAACATCAGAAGGTTCAAAAACAACATTATGACAAAGGGGTGGGCTCTAAATCCTTTCAACCAGGGGACAGAGTACTTCTCTTATTACCCTGCACTGAAAATAAGCTACTGATGAAATGGCAGGGACCCTACACCATACATAAACGAGTTGGTCCTGTTAATTATGAGATCATATGCCCAGAAAAAAGACAAAAATATAAAATCTACCATGCCAACTTGTTAAAGGCATGGCATGATAGACGTAAGTCAGTATTTTTTGTCCACCCTGAATCAGTTACAAGTGAACTAGATGAAGCTTATGAACGTCTGAACACAAAAGGTGAAATGGAGGACATAAAAATCAATGATAACTTAAGTTTTGAACAATTAAGGGAATTGAAAGATGTATTAAGTACTTTTCAAAACAGTTTTACAACAATACCTGGGAAGGTTGAGGGAATTGTCCACCGTATAGAGTTAAATTCCACTGTACCAATTAGACAAAAGCCCTACCGGTTACCAGAACATTTAAGAGAAGAGGTGATCGAAGAAATAAAAAAAATGCAACAACTAGGGGTTATTAAACCCTCTAAGCCCATGGTGTTTTCCTATGGTTGTAGTTAATAAAAAAGACGGTGGAATAAGAGTCTGTATAGACTTCCGGAAACTCAATGCAATTTCCCAATTTGATGGGTATCCGATGCCCCGTATTGATGATATTATAGATCGCCTCGGTAACGCACAGTATATAAGTACATTAGATCTATCAAAAGGGTATTGGCAGATTCCCCTAGATCCAGAGTCACAGAGTAAAACTGCCTTTAGTACCCCTTTGAGATTGTTTCAAATTCACTAAAATGCCTTTTGGTCTGCATGGGGCCCCGGCGACCTTTCAGAGATGCATGGACCATCTATTACATCCCTATATGGAGTACAGTGCCGCATACCTGGATGATGTCATAATTTTTAGCCCATCCTGGGAAGAACATATGGTACACCTAAAAATGTGTTAACTACCATAAAGGCGAGGCTTAACCATAAATCCTACAAATGCTCACTGGGTATGCAGAAACTAAGTACCTAGGGTTTATAATTGGCCAGGCGAAATAAAACCTGCAATTGATAAGTTTGATGCTATATAAATAGCCCACAACCACAACAAAAAAAACAAGTAAGAGCTTTTTTAGGAATGGCTGGTTATTATCGGCGTTTCTTGTCCAATTTTGCAGACATTGCTAGTCCACTGACTGAACTTACAAAGAAAGTTAAACCGGGCAAGGTCTGTTGGACTAAGCAATGTGAAGAGGCTTTTTCATTATTGAAAGCTAAATTATGTTCTTACCCTATTTTACGTAGTCCAGACTTTCAAAAACCCTTTTTAGTACAAACAGATGCTTCAAATCAGGGTATTGAGGCTGTTTTGTCACAAATGGATGGAGAGGAAGAACACCCCATCATATATATTAGTCGGAAACTGCATGAAAGAGAAGCTAAGTAATCCACAATAGAGAAAGAGTGCCTAGCCATTCGATGGGCCATCAATGCCCTAAAATTTTATTTATGGGGTAGAGAATTTGTAGTGATTACAGATCATAATCCTCTGTGTTGGCTACACATTATGAAGGACAAAAACCCTTGTATTTTGCGATGGTATTTAACCCTTCAACCTTACAAATTCACAATACAACACAAATCAGGCAAAAAACACTTTAATGCTGACTACTTATCACGTTATGGTGCAGACAACAGTTTTAAATTGATATCAGACTCCAGGGTGAAAGCGAAGTAATGATCAAATAACTTCTACTTTTTTATTTCTTCTCATTGGTGTATACATACAATGGTATGTGTAGCTATATATGAATTTACTTCAAAGGGACCCTGGAGTGGAGTTTTAGGAGTGGAAGGGCTAAAACTCCATCTCCCTTTGCAGTGCAAGGGAGATCTGATATGTGTTCAGCAGCAGGAAACCATTGATAACTAAATGTTATCGGTTCCCTCTTGAGGGGGGAGGAGTGTAAAGAAAAAAATAAATCATGTATATCAGACCACAAGTTTGTTGGAGTCTGTTGCAACAGCTCAGTTTTATTTGTATACCCCCCCTTTGTTTTTGGTATTTTTATTCCTCTTTCTAAACTTTATATAGGCTGGCCACCTATATTCTCTCTCTACTTTCATTCTCATGGTTCTGATATATATATATTGTTCAGTATAGTGAACCCCCAGAAGATTCAAATGAACATTAACTTGGTAAAAGTAAAATTGAACTTAAAAATAAAATAAAAGCTGACAATAAATACTGTCAGAGTGTAGGCACTGCAGGACAGCGGATGTTAGTATGCGCTATGGAACCCCCTTTGCATTGCCTATTTGTCTCCATGATTCATTTGCACAATTGAAGGAGTATTAGAAATTGTTGAATCTTTGGTTCCTCCCTCCGGTGTTCCATTTTGTATGGCAGGAAACCCTTCTAAAATACATTTTTCTATAGGAGATATGCTGCTGAGTGCCTGCGCGAACGAAGAAATTACATACGCTGGAGGATTATAACCTCCTCGAATGTGCGCACGTTAGCGAGGGCATTTAGCCTTATATTTCAATACAGAACTTTGTTCTCCGACTAAAAACAACCGTTTTTATGTGCACATACCTCCCGAAGCCGAATTGAGGCATTCCTGTGTTGTTTTGGGCACTTGATAAAATGAGTGGTCCTCCTCTCAGTGCTTAAGAATCCAGGACTCTATCTGCTGCAGCCTTTCTCTTAGGAGCTGACCATCCACAAATTAAGTCCTTTTATGCTACTGAAAAGGAGGTGGGTGCTTCGATGCAGAACCTTGATGTAAATCCTTTAAAGTACGAAATCAATTGCAAAGATTGTATATGTATTGTTATACTAATTTAAAAGGATATTGTCGTTGTAAATAAAATAATCCTTTTGTAAATAAAAATATAAAGTTGAACATAAGGTACAGGGGTGGAGCTAGGTAGTCACCTGACCCCTTGTGTTGTATATAAACCTGGTACCTGAAACAGTTAGATAGTCCTGGAGGTACAGACCTAGTCTGACCTCTAAGTGTGTTACACTAGCCCATTCTGGTGTTGCAAGAGAATGTTGTTATATCCTGGAATTACTGTGTTTTTTTCTTCTTGTTTTGGTATTTCGCCTAAAGTCCGGCTGGTCTTAATTTTGTTAAATAAATTTCCTCTGATGCATCTACAACTGCGAGAAAGCATCCTCTTTAAAATCCCACACCTCACAAACCTGTACTCCCACTCCTGTCTCACATTTTGTCTGATATAAGGGGCTCAGAAGGAAAATACTTCCCTCAGAGACAGGATCCAGCAGTTTAATGCTAGTTCATTAGCCTAATTTATACTTGCACCTCCATGACTAGATTTCACCTCTGTCAAGACTCCGTTTTCTTTGTAATGACCTAAAAGACAAAAAAAATAATTGTTTTACTGAGGGTAGGATATTCTAGTCCAAAATTAACAATCACAGTCTCCCAACCCAAAGGAATAGCTGGCATACCTGTTTTACGGTATAAAATAAAAAGCGCAGAACAGCACTTACTGTGCAGATTTTGATGTTTCCCTGGACTTTTCTCCTTCTCCTTCCCTGTTTGGCCAAGTGTCTCCATGGCCAAAGTCGACCTTCCCCACTCAACCTGAGCCTCAAAGATTCTGATGAACTCTACATTACCCTTTTGAATGCCACCCAATAGAAGACTGAATCAGAGGCACAGCCATTATGGACTTCGCCTCTCAAGCAGTGTAAGCCCAGGGTCTGTACTATAAATAACAAGTTCCCTATTGCTTAGATATTTCAGTTTTTAATATTGTAGAGGTCAAGAACTGGTCAGTCAAGTTAAGCTCTTTAACTGTGGCTTTTGCAGTCTGTTCAACAGTAAAGTTTAGAATTTAAAGATTTCATGAACCACATCATAGAGTTACAAAGTTACCTCTGCTCCTCATATTTGCTCTCACTACGACATTTCGCCATCACTAAGCGTAAAAGAGATCATCAGATAGAAATGTAAAAGTCTCTTTAACACAATTATATGCACCATTTAATCCAGCTTTTGGCTTTAGTGACAGTGATGTGGGTAAAAAGTTGAAGGTCACCCAAAGTAATTTCCAGGAGTCAAACGTAGTAAGGTGCACTTGGGAACGCTGTAGTAATGCGCCAGGAGGGTTCCCAGCATACAGATTCTCTGTCCACTCCAGTCACTTTCCTGGCACTTACTGCTCCAACTTCACTGACTATTCTGAAGTGTCTTTGCCGCAGTCCATAGAGTGAGATAGGGCGAGTGAAGGCACACCAGAAAGTAGAACTCCAGAAGCTGTGTAAATGCAAAATTCAAAGGTAAAACGTAGCAGGTCTGCAGAGCAGAGCAGCAGTGCAGCCATCTTGCTGCCCCAAACACCCCCCCACTACCAAGTGGTTGATTGGGGTAGCAGAAGCTGGGAAGGGAGTGAGGGGAAGGATGGAGAGGGCTATGACTCTGGAGAGACAGTAGGTCCCAGGGCCAAATGGGGAACTCAGGCAGACTGGATGGACAGTAATTATTTCTCTGCTGTCATTGTCTGTGTTTGTTTTCTATGTAAAGGCAATGTAAATAACCTTTAGATATGCCTTAGTAATCAGTTTTAAAGTCTGTTCCATGGAACTGTTCAGCAGCAAGTTTCAGGTTTCATACTGTGTCACGGAAAAAGGCACATTTCCTAATATAGAATAGTTGTTTCGGAAGACAGCAGGGCTAGGGCCTACCATTTTGTACCAACTCCCTATTTAAAAACGAAGCCAGGTTTCCAGCTTAGCAACCATCTAAAAGTACTTTTGAGCCCTTCGTCTTAACTGCCTTGTCTAATCCAGGCCAAATCAAAGCATACCTCAGACACTCCCATGAAAGCACTGTCATAATCTGGCATTTCTTCCCCTCACGCATTCCTCACTGTTCATCTGTGCAGTAAAGATCTTCTTCCAAGCTTCTTACAGTGGGTGGTGGATCAAGATTCTCCTACAGTTTTTTTTGCTCAGCTTTCTACATCTGTACGGTCCATATATTGGAACACATGGCTATTGTGCACAACTCGAAGTCTGCCTGGGAAAACCATAGTATGCGTAAAGGTTATGCTGTTTCAGAAGTGCTCTGACCCCATCAAACATTTTGCACTTTTGTCTGGTAGCGTAGCTTAATCTGGGAATAAGAGCACTTTCCTCCACCACAGTCTCTTTCTCTCTTGTTGTGCCAGTTGTATGACCCAGTCTGTCATGTGGGTTCCTACCACCATGACAGTTGGCACTGTTCTCAGGCATCATGCTATTTTTAACATTTTTCAGCAAAGTTTTTTTTTTCTTCTTAAGCAGTATGTTCCCTCCTTCCATCTCCAGCAGCTGACTCCTTCATGAATGGCAGTGTACTCCCCTGGACCTATGCTTCTGCCTGCTGACACTGTTTGCCCTCCATGGAGCCTTGATTTGCCCCCATGTGGAATTTGGGTGGAGGATGTACCCTCAACAATGGTGATTCATCAGTGGTAGGGCAGGGGCCCAAATGTACCCTGGGCCCATCATCTATGGCTACTGAGGCCTTTTTAACTATATTCTTGTCCACCTGAGATGCCAGCTCCATGATGCCATGCATGGGTCTTCTGCTGCACGGTGTGAGCCAGTGTTTCCTCTTCCCATAAAGTATGCGTCCTGCAGCTTTACCCATGGTGACCCAAGTGGCACTGTCAGTGCTGCACCCTCCCTTCTTCCATGGTGGAGGAGAGTGTCCTCTGGCATGCTCGAGATCCAGCCCCCCCGGTGACCCAAGCTCACTCCAGAATCCCAGTCACCAGTGTCTCAAGCGATAGCCATACTGCTACACTGATTGGCCGGCATGATTAGACAAAGTTAAATAAGTTTGTTTTGATGTTAAAATGCTTTATTTTGAATGCAGTAGCAGCTGTAATGACATTTGACCCTGCACATTCAGTCCAGTAGTGCACTCTTAGAAGATGGGGAAGAAAAATCCCAGTCTCTGATTGGATGACCACCCCATCTAGGGGTGCATTTATGTGGTAGACCAGGTGAAAAACAAGTCCTGTGCCAACATGTCTGTGTGCTAACTGAAATCACTGCCCCGAAAACATTTTTGAAAAACTGAAATAATCTCCATCTTGTTACCTGTCTTAGCGAGTGGCAAAACCCACACACACACACACTCGCTACATGAAGTGCCAAAAATTTACACTTTCTGTTACTTTCTTCCCCCTTTGCCACACAAAAAACATGTCTATATCTTGTAGTGTTAACACAGCTCATGGTAACCTCTGAGCGCTACTCACGTCTTCCATCTCTGGCTGTCTGCCTGCCTGCTTTCTGTAGTGCCTCAAGCTGGCAGTGCATCTCCATCTACGGGAGCTGCAATGATGAAAATATAGCTCATCTCATCCACACCGTAGCTGACTCGCTTCTGATGTGGCTGGACTCCTGAATACTAAATAAACAAACAAACAAAAGGCTACTGAAAGGTGGAACCAGGGTGGGGGACAAATTGGGGGGGTATTGGAAGAGGACAGGATATTCAAGACAAGGGCACAGCACAATACACAACAGCACCCTCTACTGCCAATGGCAGCAGTAGAGGGACTACTTTACAGAAAATGTTTTCAAAAATTTAAATTGACAGTAATTTAATTTTTTTTTTTTTTAACATTTTCTAAGATGGAGCCCAAATCCCCCTTTCTAAGTGCAATAATACCCTCCATGGTGGGTAATGTGGGCTATACTGGACCTTCCTGAGACTATAAGGCCCTCTGCTTCTGGCACTGAGTCTCATTACACCCTTGGTCAGTCTGGTGTATCCCAGTACTACCCACCCTGTCGGGTATTATTCTTGTGCAGAAATCCCTAATTCTGTACAATTGCAGCTACTTGTAACTGCTGCCTGACCCTTATATAGTTGCTACTTTTGCTCAGTAATGCAAATTCCCCTATGCCCACTACTGCTGCTTTAACAGTCTGTTAAATATATATTTTCTGTATAATTTGGCTACAACCTTTCAACCTTCGATCTTGATCCCATCAGATATTAGAAACTAAGCAGTCAAGGCCTGGTCTTTTAAGTTAGATGGGAGACCTCCAGTGATACCAGCCGCTGCAGGAAATGGTGTTGGTAGTCTTAAGAGGATACTTCCCCTTGGTTATAAGAAATCAGAAGACACATAAATAAGAGATAGGATAGTCTAGTGGTTAGAGCACCAGCTTGGGAACCAGGACGTAGCAGGTTTAAACCCCACTAGAGCCAAATACTCACTATGTCAACACAGGCACGTCTCTAAACCGCTCAGTGCTCCAGTCCACCCCAGCTGTGGAAATGGGTAGAAGCAAGACCGCACTGGAGACAAGATGTTGCATCTCAGCTGGGCTAGCCAGGGTAAATTGTTTAAAAAAAATATACCAAGGCCTCAGCATAATGTGGGTAGCGCGATCGACCCTCTCAGACCA
The DNA here is from genome assembly GCA_016271365.2 of Neoceratodus forsteri. Taxonomy (NCBI): domain Eukaryota; kingdom Metazoa; phylum Chordata; order Ceratodontiformes; family Ceratodontidae; genus Neoceratodus; species Neoceratodus forsteri. Next base: position 559,002,842 of record CM028129.1, on the reverse strand, counting down.
CCAGCCAGTGTACCTAGAGGAAGATCTGCAAATCCCATGGGGAAAAAAAAACACGTTGGAGACTTAATGTATCCCTTCTTAGGGATCTGAAGGGTGTAGAAAGATTATAGACCAGGAGTCACTCCCCCAGATGCTTTGGGATACTGTCAAGACAGTACTTAGAGGTTCATTAATTTGAATGGCCACCTGTAAGAAATGGGAATGCCAGAAAAACAGGCAGAGCCCATCCAGAACACTATCAACAGTTCTAGCCCCACTGCTTCTGTGTGCCTGGTTAACAAAAGTATCGCCACAACAAACACAACTGGCACCACAGTTTGCTGAAGATACAAAAAAATGTCATTAGTTTCAAAACATACAGACCAAGCAGCATCAGGAACGAACAGCCCCTCTTATGCACCAGGGGTTGTTCATTCCTGATGCTGCTTGGTGGTATGTTTTGAAACTTACTAATGACATTCTTTTGTATCGTCAGCAGCAAGTGGTGCCAGTTTTGTTGTTTACTGCACTATTTTTGTCAAACGAGCACACAGAAGCAGAGGAGCTAGACTTGTTGTTCGCTGAGCTCGTCCACAACCTGACAGTTTTGGAGACCGAGCAAAACTTAAAATGGGACCAGAAGAGGGATACAGACCCAAACCCTGCAAAAGGCAGTGACACAGAGGACGCTCCTTTATTTAAAACAAAAGTACTATGAAGGGGAGAGCCTGAGCAACTAAGCTCTTGGCTACATGTAAACTGCTGGCTTACAGGCTAAAGCAGAATGCTGCAAGAGCAGCCATCACTAGAATAAAATACCCTTGCACAGGCACCTTAGTGTATAAAACAGAACACATTTCAAAAGCTTTGGTAGCCTGTTATAAGACACTGTGTAGTCCCCATATGGAGACAGCACCTCTGCTAAAACAGGAGTCCTCCAAGCCCTAGCATTGCCCAAACAGAAGACCGAGGTGCAGCATTGATAGCCCCCATTTTGGATCTAGAAATTGTGTTTTTTATTTTATTTAGTTTTTGTTTACCGGGTAGGTGCACTAGCCAGCAGTGTGACTATTTTCAGGCGCAACCGGGGAGAGTACATAACATCATGACAATAGGTACAGAACAAATCCAACAATGAGAAGTAGACCTTACATCTTAGGGAAAACAAATCCTTACACATAGCATGTAGGGAGTTTGTGCACGAAACACAAGGGCAACAATATAATTAACAGGGAATGAACGTAAGGTGCATCCTGTGGAGGAAATAAACAACATAGCAGTAGAACAAGCATTGTTAACGAACTAAGTTACAGGAAAAGTATTAACATGGATAGTGCAGTAATTTCTAATGAACTAAGTTACAGGAAAAGTATTAACATTGATAGTGCAATAAATAGGAGATCCAGGAGGAGACTAACAGTTGAGGATAGAATAAAAGTGCGGGTAGAGGGAGCAGCCAAGGAGAAATGCTGTCTATCCAGGTCCGAAGATTACTGGGGACTTGGACAAGTGCTTAGGGCATGAAACATGGGCATTGAGATAGGTGGCTTGACAGGCAGGCATTAGGGATGATCAAAACAAGTACAACAGTCAGTCTGCATAAGATAGTGACGGAGCAAAGTTTTGAAGTGTAGGTGGAACCCAGTCTGCCGGACTTCAAGGGGGAGAGTATTCCAGAACTGAGGAGCCACAAGTTGAAAAGCACCTGTACTGTATCTTTAGAGGTAAGACATCTGGGAACTTTCAGTAAGGATTTTTCAACTGATCTCAGTTCATGAGAGGAAGTGACATCTCTGCTAGTGTTGTTGGGGGTTTCAAGCCTGATAATAGAATCAACAAGAGGGCCCAGGTAGTACTGTCTAGTAGACATAGGGGAGAGCCAGCCCAGGTCCTCATAAAGTTGTCAACGGTGCCTAAGTTGAGGGGAAGCGGGAAATTGCTGAGGTTGTTAAAAATCTTAAAACAAACAAATGCACAGGCCCTGATGGGTACAGCAGATAATTCTACAAAGCCTTTTCGAGAAGAGGTTTCTCCATTACTTAACAGGAGCTTTAATGACGTGTGGGTGGAGGGGGGGAGCCCTGACCTGAAATTACCTGAAATGACGCCATCATATTGGTAATGCCAAAGGAAGGGATGGCCTGACATTATGCAGCTTGTACAATCCTATTTCACTCCTAAACGTCATTTATAAGGTATGTGCTGCAATCCTGGCAAAACACTTTAACCCTCTGCTCCCAGACATTATAGATTTAGATCAGACAGGCTTTATCCTGGGCAGGACAGGAGGCAAGCACCAGACAGCATCTGGCGAACAATAAGTGTCATAAATGTACTCAGAAACCATAAAACACTGGGTTGTGTTATAAGCCTTGATGCCAAAAAAGCTTTTGATAAGGTAGTTTGGAACTTCCTATTGTTAGTCCTAGAACACTTTGGCTTTCCAGAAGAATTCATCAGCATGGTAACCACACTTTAGCCTTCCCCTCCGGCATATGTTCGCACTAATGGTGGCACTTTGTCTAGATTTGATTTATACCACGTGCATGACAGGGCTGTACCTTCTCACCTTTATTGTTTGCCTTATAAAGCCCCTTGCCAAATGGATCAGGGACAATCCCAAAAACACAGTTCTCTAGGTGGGAGGTGCTGCCCAAAATATAGCAGTGTATGCAGATGATGTGCTGTGCTGCTGTACCTGACCCACACAAAAAACCTCAATACCAGAAGTCTGGGGAGGACTGGAATTCTTTGGGAAACAAAGCTGCTTATGTCCTAAACAAAACAAAAACAGAAGTACTCAGATGTAACTATAACCCCTCCCAACGTAACAGGGAGTTACTCTCCTCTAAAATGGCAAGCCAGGAAAATGAAATACCTAGGGGTCCACGTTACAAGAACTGTTCCAAGATTATTTGATGCCAACTTCGTCCCTTTGATAACAGGCAGATCTGGTTAGATAGGCCCTAATTAATTTTCCATTGTACTCCACAATTAGCTTCTTAACAATAAGAGTCTTCCCCAGTATCTATACCTCTTTCAGTGTGTCCCCTTCCCCACTCCAAAAAAGCAATTCCTCCTATGGCAAAAAGCTTTCTCAAAATACATATGGGCAGGTAGAAGGCCCCAGATAAAATACAAGCTGGTGCAATCAGGTAAAGCAGTGGGAGGGCGGGCAGTTACAGATCTAGAAGATTACCACCTTGCAGTACATGGACCGTCACTGCTCCTGTGGATGGTCCCAGCTTATAGGGCTGGAAGGAAGTTGATAGAACAAGGAGAGGTGGAAGGGCCCCTTCTAGGAGCCCAGGCTGCAGATATTACATTTAAGAGAGCAAATTCAGATATCACACTCCTAACCGTTCACTCTACCTTGATGACGGGATACAGAACATGGGATAAGTTTATCCTAAATCCCTACGTATGTCTATTTAGATTGCTTGCTTGGGACTAATCATTCCAGCCTGCCTTAAAGACCCAACCTACAGAAGATAGGCTCGTTGGGGCCTATGCTCACCCCTGCAGTTGCGTAAAGAAGTAGACCCGATAGATTTCAACACCCTTATGCAGGCCTTTGTCTTAAACAATACAGACCACATTCAGTATCTCTAAGTGTGGGCACGCATACAGGCTAAGGGTAGAACCATACAAGAGCCACCCCTAGTCAAACACTTTTTGGCAACCCTGGAAGCTATACTTAAGGGGGAAATCGTTACCGGATGAGTATCTGCCCTTTATAAAGCCCTGCAAGGCCTGAACTTAGACTACACAGCCAGCATTAAGCAAAAATGGCAAGGGGAGAATGAGATTGTGCTCATTGATGCATTGTGATCTATAGCCTTCCAGACTGCCTTCCAAACAATTAGTTCACTGCTATGGCAGGAGTTTGCACTCAAGGTGAGAACCCGATTCTTCTATACTCCTATAACTCAAGGCAAATTGGCACAGGATGCCTCACAGGCTTGTTGGTGGATGTGCTTCGAAACTAGGGCACGCCACATGCATGTATGTTGGTCATGCCCAAAACTGACCATCTTCTGAGACAATGTCATGGCCACCCTCGGGGAGCTGTTTCAGTTTGACAGCCCACTCACAGTGCAACAAGCTATCCTGGATCTTCCCCTGGTTTGAGTTAGGAGCAAATCCACTCTCTGTCTGTGGCAGATGTTGGTTGCTGCATATAAAGCTATAACTAGGCAGTGGTTACAACCACAGTCTCCCACACGAGATCATCTGCATGGAAGAGCTTTCCTATCAGGCAAACAACAAGGCACCCTGTTTTGCAGGCAGATGGTCATATTGGACACTATATTTCGAGAGGCGGGACCCTGAAGAAGCTATGTAAGTACATCCTCTAAGCCTTGAGTCCCACCCACATCTCATTGGGGGGCATTCCAGTGGAGAACTGTTAGGTTTTCTGTCCATAAAACTTGAATTGCCCCAAACATTATGTACTGGCTCCTGTACAACTGCTGTGATTGGTACAAATGAATTTGCCAGCAGAAATAGGCCACCTGGTCTATCAAGTCTGCTCGAATATACAGCCAGCACTCTCACATTGCAGCTGCCCTGCCGCTCCCCTTCCAATTACTCCCCTCTCACCTTGTCCCATCCCCTTTTGAAACTACCCACTGTCTTACAGGCTACCACCCCCTCCGGGAGAGCATTCCATTCTGCCATGACCCTCTCCATGAAAAAGAGTTTCCTCATTTCTGTCCCTAGTCCCCCAGTCTAAGGCCATGCCCTCTCATGTCCCTCTCCCTCCTCGGCCTGAGTATCCCTTCAGTGCCTGCCTTGTTTATCCCCTTTACGTATTTTAAGCTCTCAATCCTATATCATTTTGTTAGTTATTTAACCAGGACTAGCACACTAAGCTGAAAGCTTTTTTACAGGTGCGACCTGGGAGCCCAAGTAAGTTAAGTGACTTGCTCAGGGTCACACAGTATGCAAGTGGAAGCTGTGGGGTTCAAACCCAGGTCTGGTCTGCTGGATGTCACCAGATTTGCAGCTCAGAGCCTTAAACCATTGCGCTGTACTGCCTCCCTTGTCCTCGGCCCCTTCTCTCCTCCAAGGAGTACATGTTCAACTGTCTCAGCCTCTCCTCGTATGGTCTGGCCTCCAATACCTGGATCATCCTATTGTGTCTCATGTGCAATGAAATGTATGACTGATTGTGAATATGCTACCAGCTCAATATGCCACAGCTAAAACAGCACGGCAAGAACCGTGCTTTGTAAAGCACGAAAATATTTAGAGCAACGGGGTATAATAGCGGTAGTGAATTAAACTTACCCCTGTTGCTGTGTGCTTAAACTGGGAAGGGATCAAGTTACTGTGTGTGCAGTATCTGGTCAAACCACTCCCGTGGGGGAGTGGCTAAGGCACCAGCACATGGCAGCATTGGAGACCTGGGGTCACAGTTCAGTTCCCCCAGGTCTCCGGGTGTTGCAATTTTTTATTTTTGTAAACAAATTAAAAATTCCCCCCCCCTTCCAGAGTTCCTCCCCATCCCTGAAGTCCACACCCCCTCAGAGTTGATTATTTTAAATCTAGGAGTGTGGGGGGGGGGGCAGAGACCCTCGAAAAACAGAGGTCTCATTATTTCTAATAGTGTGTGCTTTTTTTTTTTTGTACGGTCGGTGTTTTTACCGATGTTATTTCGGTGCACAACATTTTGATTGCGGCATTGTTTGCCCGCTGTTTTTATTTTACACAATATGACTCTCTGCCTGTTTATACTGTATTACTTTGTACTGCATCTTGCATCCATGTTGTTCAGTAAGCTTGAATTAAAGGGGGAAAAAGGCCACAGCATACTGCTTAGAGGACACTGTGCTATTATGGGTGCCGTCATACAGAGGAAATACTAAACTGAGGTCTTGCCTTCCTGTTTAGGTGCACACTGGAGATCCCACAGCACTGCTCAGAAGAAGCTGGAGAATTCTCCACATTTTTCTAATTCACTAACTTATCCCACTTTCTTGATTCATTTTGCTAACTCGCTAAACCACTAACAGATCGACCTTGTTTAGTATCGGTTAGCTTGCTTCTGGGCATGAAAATGGAAAGATGTTGCATAGTGAGCTGGTGCAGAATGCCTGAAGCATTTCACCCTAGTGGTGGCTGCAGATCAATGATTTTTTTTTTTTGGCATTGTGTTTTTTATGTGTTGATTCTGAAATCACTTTGAGATGCCTACATTGAAGCCACTATATAAATTCAGATGATATTGTATGGTAGCAGTGTGCACAACAGGATATTTCATCACAGGGTGAAAGTTCAGCACCATCCCGATCATTTGTAGATGAAATAGGTATCAAGGCAGAGGTCAGGAAGCATAGGAAGACCAGGAGCAGGTATGAAATTTGCAAATAGTGTTTTATTTTTTCCAGTAACAGTAAAATAAAAAATAAAATTGTTCAGTACAACTATTTACAAAGGCAGTACAAACATAGAAAACAAAGTCCTTCATCTGAGAATATATTTAATTTCACATTTCATTCTTGCTCTCTCTAGCAGAAATATTGATGTTCTTTTTATAAGTCTTTGTCTGGGAACTCATTAAGAAGACATCATGTTTTTCAGAAAATGTTCTTGTCAGTTTCCTTCCATGAAGGTGCAACAAAATAAGACGTGGTGTCCCAGAACTGACGACCTGTTTACAGCTCTGCAAAAGAGTTTGCAAACCAGCATCTTAGGTTAACCCTTAAGCTCCAAACATTGTTATGCAATCATTTCAACAATATAACTATATACCATTACAAACCAAGGGATCACACTTTCACATAAAGATTCACACCTATTTTATAACTTCAGATATGCAAGGGGGAAGAAAAGATAGAAACAGCAAGTGAAGGCAGAGAGATAGTGGGAAGGGGGACTAGAGAGAACATCAGAATGGCCAGTTCCTAGGTCTCACAAGAAGATTTGACTGCTCAGTCAGACAAACGAGACAAAGAGGATAAAACGGATCCTTGCATTTAACTATTCCTACATAACAAATCTTTCTACACAACAAATGGGACAGGGTCTTATTCAACCCTGTCACAACAGGGTAGTTATTATCTAAAGTTAACATATGTATATTTGTCTAAAGATGTTATAATGTTGTGATTCAAAACCAGCCCACTGGTGATGCAGGCTGTAGCACTGATGCATCATTGCATGCCATGGCAGCAACCTGGGTTCAGCAACAGACCAGGGTTGCTCGGAGGCCAGCCAGGGGAAGGCCTTTGCAGCTGCTTGTATGCCACCATAGCAGAGGCTAGGTGATGCAACATGTAGTCACCTCTCAGAGGGGTGAGCGTGGGCATTCGAATACATGCGGCATCTTCTTCTTTTATGTCCATACCATTGCACATATGCCGACCTCTGGGAAGGGAAGAAACGGAGAAAAATGAGATGGCTATAGCAGTGAAAAGACAGCCTCTCGCAGACCCTGCACCACTGATCAGGCACCCACCTTCACCAGATCCGGGCATCAGGAGGGTTACATCCCCAAAGTCCCTATCAAGGGGAGTCAAGCCATTATGGAAGGATGACTGGGTAGGTACCTGTGGAAGGTGGGTGACAGGGCTTGGGATGATATTTATGTATCTATCTATTGAAATGTGTTCACCAGGTAGGCCCTTTTTCAGGGGCGACCTGGGGGACGTGATAGGGGCCAGCCAGCTCAAATAAGATAAACAGATAATTAAAAAAATTCTGTGATTCTTCAGGTGGCAGCAAATGTGGCCAGGACCACAACATAGTCTCTGTAGGCCCCAAACTAACCAAATTTGCTGAACATCTGCTTTAAGCCTTCTCACTGTGCTGACGTTTTCTTTTATAGTTCATTCCAAAATAAGGTCTTGTGGTAGCAATTTGGTTTTTAACTTTTTTCTGTTCTGTAAGTACATTTGAGATAAGCCTTCTGTTCTATTTGTAGCCCTCTCTCTCTCTCTCTCTCTCCTAAGTTTTGTTCATAGATTGCAGAAGTGTGCATCTACATATTGTTGAGTGTTTGCAAATTTTAAGATGCTGCCTGCAACTTTTAGTTCAAAGGGCTGCCTGCTAGCGAAGGGAAAACCAGCTCTAGCAGGGCTGTATTGTTGAATGGTATTTTTTTTTGTATCAGATTTTTCCTCCTGGGCCACGATGGATGAGGCTTCCTTCTGCTGGACCTCACTGCTCCCCTCCACCATCCACAGTCTCCTCAGGGCTGACCTGGTGGCTCCAGAAATCCAGTCGTTGCCACAGGTTATCCCGGTGATGTGGGTGGGGGTGTGGTGGGCGGGCATCATGTGCCCCCGTCATGCTTTCCATTTTCCTTTTGTTTTTTTTGTAACTCAGGGTTATTGAGTGATATTGGCATAGTACAGTTGTTGTAACATTTATTTTTTTATTGAAATGTTTCACCAGGAAGGCACACTGAGCAACAAGTTGCTAGTCTCCTGATGTGACCTGGGGGGAAGGGGTGCATTGGAGTGAAACATTAAACATTCAAGTTATGAGATCAACATTAACATGCAGTTGTAAGTCAAGTGTTACAAACAGTGTTACAACAGTGTTGAGCATAAAAGGTAGAAAGAGTGGACAATAATAAGTGTTGGGTTAATAAGTAAACAAGTGCTTACTTGAAAGAAAAGGGGGAATGGAGAGGGAGGGGTGAAGTGGAAGGAAGGGGGAAGAGTTGTGTTTAAGTTACATTCAAGTTACATGATCAAAATTAACATACAATTGTAAGGCAGGTGTTACAAACAGTGTTGTGCATAATATGTAGAAAGAGTGGACAATAATAAGTGGTGGGTTAATAAGTAAACAAGTACTTCTGTGAAAGAAAAGGGGAAAGGAGAGGGGTGAGGTGGAGAGATGTTTGGGGAAGGGAGTAGATGAGGGATACAAGCCCCTGTGGGGCTAGGAGAGAACACATGGAGAGCATTTGGGGTCCCTTACATTCTGTGAGAGATCAAGGGAGGCCACTAAGGGGGGGCAATTTGAGGGGAAGGGGAGGAGAACTAGAAATTTGGGGAAGGGGGTGCACAGGGTAAAATGAAGGTGATGGTAGAGCACTGCTGGCACTCCATGTGCTGGACCGAGTGCGCCTGCTATTAGGGCGCCAATTTCCAGAGTTTGCTACCCCTTTCCTGAGGTACCCCCCCAGGAGTTTGTATATTTAGTTGGGGTGCGGGGCACAGCCCCAGAATCACGGAATTGCCAGGAATTCCATGGCTGCCCTGATGGCAAGCACAGTCACCACCCGGAACCACAGTAGAGGGGTAGGGTTTATCTAGGGCTTAGAGGAGGGAATTAGGGTGGGACATGGCGGGAGCGGCTAGGAGCAAGGTAATTATTGAGGGCAGAGCTGATGGAGAAGACAGAGGATGAGTGCTGGATTTGAGGGGGAAGTGAATTCCAAATTTTTGAGAGGCAGTGAGAGTAAGCAGATTGACCGATTAGGGTGGATCTGTAGGGGACTACCAGGGTGCGAGAGTCAGTTGATCTAAGGGAATGGGAGGGTGGGGGATTGTTATAAAGGAGGAGGTGATGTAGGAAGGAGTTCACCCAACCAGTGCTTGGAGGTGAATTTAGCACAGTGGGAGAGTCACCTGTTTGTAACAGAGGGGAAGGATAGGGCTCAATAAAAATCACAGTGGTGTGTGTGAGGTGGGCATCCCAGGGCAAAGTGGCAGAAGGAATTGAAGAGGGTGTCCAGTCTGGCCAGGGAGGACTTAGGGGCAGCACCATAGACTACGTAACAGTAGTTGAAAATGGACAGCATCATCTTCTGAACATAGCATATCAACATGACATCAAAATCCTTCTGCGTTATCGCACAAACACTCCATTACCATGTAAAATATTACATAAGACCTGTTACTCAAAGGAATGTCCAGCAAAAGAGTCCATTCTACAGAATGTCGTCCAGACCGTGTCAAACATCCATCTCTGAGTCTTCAGGAGAGGATCTCAGTTTGCTCCAGAAGCATGGATAGAAATATTTAATTGGAAGAAAAGCCAACTTGTAACAAACAATACACGTCCACAATAGAAAAATAAATACTGTAGAATAGACAAAAGCTGCATAAATTTAATTTAGTGCTACCGAGGCTGTTACAAGTATGTGGTATTTAAATCTTTGCGCGTCAGCTCCGAATATGAAAAGCACTTCTGTCATACAGCCTTAATTACAGTAATACCCTATTCTGCAACTGTTCACTGCTAACTGAGGTTACTTCTGTTCAGGTTCAAGTACAGTTAAATGTGCCGGTAATCAGTGTTAATCACGGGTACTTACGTGTGGTGCCATTTTTTTTTTCTCAACCAATGACAGGTACTGTACTATAATTTACAGATCCAGTGTAAACTACATTTAAACAGGCCACTTCTGTATCTTGCTCGCTATGCTGCTCAGCTCACATTTGTGCTGTGTGTAATTGTGCGACTAACTAGTTCATGATGTCTCTGCTAAAGCGGTTGGACCAAGAAAAGGCACAGAAAAGGCCGTTTACTACCATTGAGGATCTAAAGGCAGATGACCTTGCTGCATCTGCATCTGTATCTGCCACTATCGCTGAGAGTGTTGTCACGGAGTTGCAGTGCCAGTCTCTCTCTGCCAAAGAGAGACACTCCACATACAATGTTTACACAGCGGAGCAGAGATTTGCTGGTGGCAAGTATGCTGTGGAAAATGGCACAATTAAATCAGTTTGTTATTTTAAGTCAAAGTATGGTATCGATGTAAACGAGAGAGTACAGTCAGGAAATTTAAATCTGACTACTTGTGTAGCTTGAAATCAGCCCCTGACCCAACCAACCTAGTGCCACAGCTCCCCACAAAGCCTCGTGCTAGACCTCCGCTTCTACTCGTAGATGTAGAACTGGAACTAAAAAAACATCCGTAGTCTGAGGTCAGAGGGAATGATTGTCAATACCAGAGTTGTCAGTACTGTTGCTTGAGGCATAGTAAAGGCCAACAACCCTCAGCAACTGGTAGAGGCAGGAGGATCTATGGTGTTCAGCAAGTAGTGGACTTGGACCTTCCTAAACCGTATGGGGTACTGCCAAAGGAAGGGGACCAAGGTGGGTTGGAAAACACCTAATGATGTCCCTGAACTGAAGTCAGCATTTCTGTCTCGAATTCGAACTGCCTCTGCCAATGAACTCATCCCAAAGAAGCTTGTGATAAACATTGATGAGACAGGGGTTAATCTTGTGCCCTGCTCACAGTGGACAATGACAGAAATGGGGTCCAAGCAGGTAGAAGTTACTGGAATGGGTGACAAGAGGCAGATCTCTCTGAATATGGAGTGTACCTTGGCTGGCATCATGCTTCCACCCCAGGTAATCTACCAGGGGAAAACACAGGCTTGTCACCCTACATTCACTTTTCCTGCTAGCTGGAATATCGCCCATAGCAGCAATCACTGGGCAAATCAGGAAACCATGATCGAGTATGTAGATTCGGTTTTGAAGCCATACATCGAGTCTGTAAAATGCAAACAGGATCTGCCAGAAGAACAGAGAACACTCCTTATTCTTGATTTGTTCAGAGCGCACAGCACTGCCGATGTCCTTGCTAAGTCTGATCAGGCATTCATCATTCCTGTATTTGTCCCCCCAAGCTGCACAGACCTATTGCAACCATTAGATTTAACCATGAACAAACTGTTTAAGGACAAATTGAAGACTCAGTTTACTGCATGGTACTCGGGTCTTATATCGGAGCAGTTGGGAAAAGGTGTTGCCTCCACTGCAGTGAATGTCAATCTAATGATGAGCAGCATTAAGTCACTGCACGCACAGTGGCTAGTGACAGCCTATAACATTCCCTTAGAACAGAGGACTGCAAGCGGGGGTTTGTACAGGCAGATATTGCTGATGCCCACACTTCATGAACATGTGCAGCTCACTATGGACTGATCAGGTAAGCACCGTTCTCTGCTAGTGTTTGTCAGAAAGCCTAAATAAAAACTTTAGGGCATAAACAATAACCCCCCCCCCCCTTTTTTTTCTTTCAGGTACCAGTACCTTGCCTATAGATGGGATTATGATGAAGCCAGATACAGTTCTTTTTTTTTCCTTTTAACTGTTTTCTTTCTGTCTTTAATAAACTTTGATACAGTATGCCCCTTTCTGTGTTGTGGTCTGTATGTGAATAGTGTAGAATGGAGGAGGATCACTTGGTAGGTGGTTTCATAGCAGCCGCCAACCTGGTCTCATAGTAACCAAGTTTGAGCTCCATGGATACGGTAACTTTTTCATGGAGTTCGGGGGTACAGATGAGGTGAGACGGTGAGCTACGGTAAACAAGGAAAGAAAAGAAAGGAAAGAAAAAGACACAGATACGATAAGAAAGCAAGGGAAACCAAAAGAAAAGCGGGGCTAATGAGCGCTAGCATCGGAGTGGCGAGACAGAAGCACGGCTGTAAGTACAAAACAAAAATGCAGCCCTACTGACCTTTAGCTGAAAACAGTACATGTTTAAGCACATGTTTAAGAGCGAAGGACATGGTTTGGGGTTGTGTGTATCAGCGGGGGACTTAGGTTAGGGTTGTAGCAGACAGTTCTGGCAGGCTGATTACTTTCACGGTTCTTTTTATTTCGCGGTACTGACCTTGTTAGCGAACATAGTGAAATAAAAAGAATCGCGGAAATTTCTTATTCTACAGTATTGACCCGCACTTAATCATCGACCAGGTCTATGTGCTTAGGATATTATGGGCTACTGGGTGATATCTGTATCAAGTCCCCTTAAAGTACCCCCACATTCCCATTAACTTATTGTATAAGAAAACTATGGTCTCAGCTTTTCTAAATGTTTCTCTGTGCGTAACCGTAAAGCAGCTGTGATTTTTTTCCATGCTTTCCACTTACTGCATTCTTCTGCACCATTCTGGCACTGGGAGAATGTCCATAGACAGCCAGTGCAATGTTACCTCCTTAACCGCCATCAGAGTGTGTGGAATAGATTAATTTGTTGGACTCTATGAAACCGTCACAGGGGCAAACCTAAGACCAGTGTTTCAAAATTAAAGGGTATGGGCTTTCTCCATATCTGTTCTAATTCTGCATGTATTGAATGCCAATAGGATACCACCTTGGGGCACTCCCAAACTACGTGGTGGTGCATCCTCATACCCCCACAACCCCTCCAGCAGCTGTTTCCTCACCTGGCAAAATGAGCAGTCATCACAGGGGTGTGGAAAAACCTAGTCAGAATTTTCCATCTGTATTCCCTCCAGGTGGATGAAGCTGTTACCTTCCAACCTTGAGTTAAAATGTTTAGCCAGTCCTCTGCAGATATGGAGGGACCCTTTTTTTTCTGTTGCTGTTTAATTTTATTCAAATTATGGTCTTCCATTTTGTGTAGTAATTTATACATTGAGATATACAATATCTGCCTTTCTCATTAGGAAGAGGGGCACAGGGGAGCTAGTACACATTTTGGGAGGGGTGCCAGGGTATAAGTACAACTTTTGGGAGAGTGCAAGGGTAAAAGTTCAATTTTTTTGAGGGGTACAGGGGAACAAGTACAAATTTTGGGAGGGATGCAGGGGAACTAGTAGAAATTTTGGGAGGGGTGCAGGGGAACAAGTTTAAATGTTGGGAGGGATGCAGGGGTACAAGTACACATTTTTGGAAAGGCTGCAGGGCTGCAAGTACAAATCTGAAGCAGGGATACAAGTACAATTTTTGGGAGGGGTGCAGGGGTTGAAGCACAAATTTTCAGACGGGTTCTGCAGTGCAAGTATAATTTTTGAGAGGGATGCAGGGGTAGAAATACAAATTATGAGAGGGGTGCAGGGGTACAATTACACATTTTGGAAGGTGTGCAGAGGTACAGTTAGAAATTTGTGGGTACGTGCAAAGGTACAAGTACAAATTTGGGGAGGGATGTGGGGTACAACTGCAGATTTTGGGCGGCATGCAAGTACAAATTTTGGGAGGGGTGTAGGGGTGCAAGTACAGTTTGGGAGTGAGTCAGTGGTATACCTACAAATTTCAGGATGGGTGCAGGGGTACAAGTGCAAACTTTGGGTGTGGAAGTTCAGACTTCAGAAGGGTTGCTGGAGTGCAATTGCAAATTTTGGGAGTGGTGTAGTTATAAATTTGGAGAGGGGTTCAAGTGGTGCACGTTTGGGGGAGTACAGGGATAGATGCACACATACATGGCAGTGTGGGCTAAAGTACTGATTTTGACGGGTTGTAGAAGATTGGGGTCTTATTTGGATGAATGCAAAAATAAAAAGTGCAACTTTTGAGAGGAGGTAAAAGTAAAAGTATTGTGAGGGTACAGTGAAAGAGGGGCACATTTTGAGAAAGATGAATAAAGGTCTGTTGTAATTTCTGCAGTTTATTTGTAATACATAAGGCCTGATTGCCCTTGTACTCGCAAAATACCTTTGGATTTGATCTTTAATACAGTGCATGTAAAATCTCTTGTCTTGTAATAGCTAATTTAGGACCATATTCAGATTTTAACTCAGTTCGAAGTACATTAGTTATTGTTTTTCGATTTTCTTCTGTATCTCTGTAATATACATTTGCAAAATGTTTGACCCAGCAATTTGGCTATCTGTAAGCATCAACTGAAACTGCATATGCATTTGTACCAATAGCCACTAGAATCCAAAACTCTTTACAGTTTTTATCACAGACTGCTTTTGTTAGCTGTGACCATACAATACATTAGAATTTAGCTTTTTCCTCTTTCAAAATATTATTATATTCTTTGATTTTTTGATAAACTGCTGACAAATTATTTTATTTGATAACATTCGGAGTTACAACCCTTTGAGTCATAGACTCCTTCACAAAGGCTCCACGTTTATTTAGTTTTTGTTAACCAGATTAGGTGCTCTAGCCAAAGTTGACTATTTTCAGGCACGACCCGGGAGAATACATACATAAAATGAGATGAGATTATACAATACATAGTATATAGTATAGGTACATAGTATGTAGTACAGGTAGGTTAGAATACAGATCAAGTCAGACAGTGCTCAAGATAATACATATAGCTATGCAGAGATGACAAAAGTGACATTAGTACATGCAAATAACTGAAACTGGGCTATGTGGCAGCTATAAAGACATGTTATAGCAAAGCTTGTTTAGAAGTCATCAAACAACAATAAGGACTTGCATATAGTATTAAGTAGTACAGTGTTCAGGTAATAGAAACAAGAGAGAAAACGAGGAGTGAATTATGCATACAGTATTATACAATATAAATTTACTTATTATTTATTTAGTTTTTGTTGACTGGGTAAGTGCACTAGACAAATCCTGCCTATTTTCAGGCACGACCCGGGGGAGGGGATACAGATGAATGACAACTGACCTTGAACCAGATTAAGCTGTTGGTGGTATTTTTCGTGAATGGAGGAATTTGGCCATTGCACCGGGGAAATTCCCCTGCCCTTTTCGAGACATGCTATGGGATCTTTAACATCCACCTGAACTACCACCAGAACAGGCAGATGGGACCTCGGTTTAACGTCTCATCCGAAAGACGGCACCTCAGGAGTGCAACACCCCCCTCATGCTGCACTACAGTGTCAGTATTGGGATATTAACCCAAGTGCCTGGTGTGGGGATAGAACCCACAGCCTACTGATCTCCCGGCCTCAGAGGTGAGTGTGCTACCTGCTGAGCCACTGACACTGTGTAAATACAGTGATCAGGGAAGAAAGACAATACACAAAACCACACAGATGGGGGATACAAGACAGTAGTCTTTGGGAGAGGAGGACCTAGCATTATCCATAATAGGTAATTCATGAATACACATTTTTTTGTGAGATTACTTTGAGCTTTCACCTTTTTTGATGTCCTGACATATACAGGATATTTTAATAATGAGTTGAACCACTCGTGTTTCTCTGTTTTTAGGGGTTTATTAATGTACACCATTAGCGCTAAATATTTTATTATATTTAACCAAGGTTTGTGGAGTTCTTTTACAGTAGAAGACTTGAGCAGACCTTGCTTATAGGTATTTAGTTCCCAGTGCCATAGCTTCACCTCTATGTCTTTGATGTTATCAGTAGCCCATTTGATGCTTTTAGATGGTACCCAGTCAATATGTCTAACCAATTTGCACAACCGCATAATAGCACAGCAATGATAGCACATGTAAAAACAGTGCACAGTTATTATTGCTGCTGAGGTGTTTTTGCCATTTAGCTGTAGTGCAATATGCTATTTGTTCCCTAGTCAACTTTAGTGCGGTCTGGAGTTAGCATGTAATAGTACGGGGGATGCGTGGGGAGGGGCAGGGCCCCCCCACCCCCGCATAAGCATGCAAGGATGTTTATTTTCCATGTGAAATGAGTAGTTTTTCTGCTCCAGAGCTGTGCTGGCATTGTGGCATGGTAGGTTAGGGCATCTTGTAGGGCAGGTTGTATATTTAGTTCGTGCTATAGGTTTGTGTCTTGAGTCTTGTTTCTCCTGTATAGCTTCATTTGGCGTTTGATGGGTTGTGCTGGTTTCTGGTGTGGATGTAGTTGGTAGATTTTGGCAGGGGTGTTTTTCTGTTTGTAACCCCTAGATGGCGCTATCCCAGGGGCTACTACCCCTGCCTGATTTGCCACTAACAGGTTGAGGGGCCTGGATCCAATGGCGGGTGCCTCCACCCAGAGGTCAGGGTTTGCAATAGTTAAACTAACTTGGTCACAGCCCTCTGGGACACTGCAACCCCCCTTTCTTCCCACTAGTGGCCCACACAATATATCAGAATTACCTTCACAGTATACACTTACCCCCAGGTCTGGTTCCGCACTGGGACCTCCTGTGAAATGAGATACAGTGCAACAATCACAGTACAGTACTTTAACATAGACAAATACCTCAGGCAGTATAACTTTGCTGAAACAAGCAGCTCTGATTTATTTAGGGGGATATAACAAGGACAGGAAATCAGGTTAATTAGCTTATCACTCTAATAATCTACCTATGGCTCTGTGCACAGGCCTATCCCTATCAGTTACTGTCCCTGGGTACCCAGCCCTAGTGGCTAGTCCAAACCGTGGCAGCTGGTAGGGGCCCTTTCACCAGAGAAAAGGAGAATTAAACAGTCAGCAGTACAGTAATTCCATTTTGGATTGAATGTGGCAATTCAACAGGGAGCGACCTGAATTAGTACTCACGACCTCCAAATAAGATAGGGTCCTTCCAATGTCAGCAGGGCTCACTTGAGGTACACAAACCTCTTCACACATCCATATAAAGAAAGTACTATACCAGGCAGGCGCATCTGTATCCCGATCGCAATTACTGCACAATACCGGGAGAACACACAGCAGATTCAGTTCCTGACAGACCGAGTGCAATTTTCAGCAATTCTTCCAGTCTTCTACAGGGTGAGCCTGGTTTCTACTCTTCAGAGATCCTTTGATTCTTTTCACAGGACGGATTCAGTCCTAACAAGCTGTTACACAAGCTGCAGACCGGAACTCTGGGCCTTACACGCGTTTTTTGACTAAAACTGCACACTGAAAAAGCACAGGGTTTCTTTCCCCTTCACTTTCAGATCTCAAACTGAAACTCCCAACAGACAAAAACCGGGCACTTCCTTTGAGTTCCTCCCAGTTCTTGACTGGATTGGCTGTCACTCACAATAGACTGCTGCTGTTGGTCCAAAAAGGCACCGAAGTCTAAACTACATCTCCCAGAGTCACTGCCCATACAATCCTCTTGTGGCTGGCTCAGATTATGAGTCCCAAGTTCTGATTCGTCAAGGCATCATTTTAGAGCTAGTTTACCCCACACTGATTGGTCCAGTTCAGCAGTTCAAAACCAGAATGGGAACTAGGCAGACAGTTCTGACTGCAAAGAAAGCAGGTTAGACAAACTGTAATTTTATTATTACTGTAAATGATTTCTGGCAATCAGTTACATCTTTCAGACAGGTTCCTTGCACTCTAGTGACTGCAAAAATGGGGTGAATTGGCAGCAGCTTGAGTGGTACTCAATCAAAGAAACACACAGTCCCCATACAAACTAATTATGTCTGCAAGCAGACAGCTCTTAAAGAGACAGTACCAGAGGTTCTAAAACACTCACTGATAAATGGCTTAAGCGCCAAACACCATTCAGGCTTGGAGCATTCAAGCAAGCTCCTGGAAGTCTTTGGAACCCCCATTTGCAGGGGTTACACCTTCCTGGCCTGGGAAAAGCTTGCGTCCGCGTCAAGCAAGTACCCATAAGTTTCAACTGCAACCATATACATTTGCATTAGGCTCACAATGTAATCATCAGTCAATACATCATTTTACCAAGAACCATTTCTGAAACATTGCAATCGTCACTCTTTACACAGTATAACACACCATTGTACCATAACTCAAGTTATTACCTCTTGTACATGAAACCTGAAGAGAGACCCTTCCTATCAGTTACCTTGGGGCTGGACGGGGCAAGGGCACCATACTTAGAGAGGCAACACAAGTAACTTGAGTTAGCACTAACGCTCAGTTTGGGCAATGAGCTGGGGACACATACACTCCTTTATGGACAACATTGAGAGAGGTCCACTGGCGGCCCAGGGAATCATAACTGAGGTGCACCACAGGCTTTACAGCTCGACCAGTCTTTCTAGGGGAGCTGTTACAGTCTCTGCACTCTGAGCCTCATTTTCAGCATTGTTCTCACTTGTCAGGGAGTCTCCATGGGGGTAGAGAGGCTAGAACTTGGGCACTTTCAGCTCCAGGAGTTACAGTTTCTGAGTCCACAACATTTGGCTCGCATGGAGAGCTTTCAGACACTGGCAGTGGACTGTCAGGCACTCAAAATACTCTTCTTGTTCGGGTGTATCACCAGTCTGCCCCAATCTATCATTTCCTCCCTGAAAGCTCAAACAGTTCAACCATGCACAATGATTCCATTTCATCTGATCTGATGCTTTGCACTTCACTTTCTGGGAGCATTGGCTCCAGGGATGAAGCTGGGGCATAGACAGTCAGAAGGCCCAGCTTTGTCTCCAGTATTGACTAGGGATTGCCCGAAACAATTGACTCAGTTCGTAAGAAGGATAGTATTCAAAGTCACTCTCACTTTCTTCTGATATGGACTGACAGTCATGCTCAACTGGGACTTGTGCAGGGAACACTTAAACTCTGCTTCTGTAGGTGCAGACTTCCTTGATCTTTTCTTAGCAGCAGCTCTAGTCACTGGTCCAGAGGGCATCTTCTGGGGCTCAGACTCAATCAGGATTTGTCCAATGGGTAGTAAATGATTTCTATGCATTGTTTTTACATCTTTTGAATTGTTCTCAGGCCTTACTTTGTACACTGGCAGATCATCTAGTTTGCCCACTACAATGTGAGGGAGATGGTGCCATCTGTCAGCAATCTTGTGTTTGCCATGCAGTCCCAGATTTCTTAGCAATACCCGATCTCCTCTTGGGTTCCTGTGCTTTCACCTTTTATCATACCTTTCTTTGTTGGCCAGATTTCTTTTGGCAGCCATGGTTTGAGCCAGTTAGTACGCATGAGTTAGCTGGGCCTTTAACTTTTGCACATACTGTAAATAGTTGTCAGCTTGAACCCCATCAGGAGAGACCCCAAAACACACATCTACCGGTAGTCGAGCTTCTCTTCCAAACATCAGGCGGTAGGGGGAGAACCAGTGGCATCACTTTTGGTGCAGTTATAAGCATGTACCAGGGTGCTAATTTGTTGGCTCCATCTAGGCTTGTCCTTTGGGTGCAGGGTGCCTAGCATATCTAGCAAAGTGCGGTTGAAACGTTCAGGCTGTGGGTCCCCCTGGGGGTGGTAAGGAGTGGTTCTGGACTTTCGCACTCCCCACAGAGAAAGCATCTCTTTGATCAGGCGACTCTCAAAGTCTCTCCTTGATCAGAATGGATTCTTTGTGGAGCCCCATAGTGAACAAAAAGTTTTCTCACAGTACTTTGGCTACAGTGGATGCTTTCTGGTCTTTGGTGGGAAAGCTTGGGCATATCTCGTGAAATGGTCAGTGACCACCAGCACATTACTGATATTTCTTTGATCTGACTCCAAACTCAGAAAATCAATACAGACCAGCTCCATGGGTGCACTGGTGGTTATGTTAACAAGGGGGCAGCCCTCTGGGGAAAAGCTTTCCTCTGTAAGCAGCGACTACAAGTTCGTATGTGTTGCTCCACATCAGCCCCATCTTAGGCCAATAGAATCTGGATCTCACCAAGTCAAGTGTTCTGTCTATACCAAGGTGCCCCATGTGGTTGTGCAAGGACCTCAATACTGAGTCTCGAAAGGCAGTGGCAGCACCAGTTGTTGTTTGTCTACTTGTCCCCTCTGTCTACTGTTTCTCTGTATAACAGTTTATTGATCAGTTTCAACTTAGGACCTTCTTTGTATAACAGTGCAGTTCTCAAATCAGTGGGCGTAATTTGGACACATCTTTTCCTGCATAGAGGGCTTCTAAAGCTGCTTTGATCATGGGATCGCGGGATTGAGCCGCGAATACTGTCATTGTCCAGCTGAGGCAGTGCACCAATGTCTATTGCAGAAAAGTGGCAATAAGCAGCAGGTATGCAATTCTCAGAGGGTCCCAAGCAATCCACCATGCAGTCCACTGCGTCGTGGACATTGTTCCTCCTGTCAAACTTCCGGCAGAGTGCCCGAATGTCAGGTTCTGCCAATCGGACCCAATCATTCTGGGGAACAGGCCTCCGGAGAGAGCATCAGCATCTATGTGGTTCAGACCTGCTCGGTATTCGAGAGCATAGTCATATGTAGATAATGCAGAAAGCCACCTATGGCCAGTGGCATCCAACTTAGCTGAGGTCTGCACATAGGTCAAAGGATTATTGTCAGTTTTTACTAGTATTTTAGCCCCATACAAGTACTCATGGAATTGGTCAACAATAGCCCACTTCAAAGCTAGGAACTCTAACTTATGTGCAGGATAGTTCTTTTCGGATGGGGTCAGGCTTCTACTGGCAAAGGCCACTGGTCTCAGGCCATTCTCGTGCTCTTGGTACAACACAGCCCCCAACCCTTGCAAGCTAGCATCAGTGTGCAGGACGAAGGTTTTCTTGGATCGGCATAGGCCAGCACTGGAGCATGGGTAGTTGATATATGATCTCATGAAAAGCAGTCTCACAATCAGGAGTCCAGCGGCCCCAAATACTTCACTTGGATGAAAATACACTCTTTCAGTCTTGAGGGACGCTGACTTTTGGTATTTTTGTGGGTTGGGGATACCCTTGAGTAAGGTTAAGTAAAGGCGGATCACTCTTGAATAGTCCTTGATGAAGCGCCGATAATAACCACAGAATCCCAGGAATCTTTGCAGTTCTTTAGATTTTTGGGCTGTGGCCAGGTGGTCAAGCCTCAACTTTACTTGGGTCGGTCTCTATTCCTCGGTGGATACTATGTGTCCCACATACTTTACTGATGTTTGAAAGAATTGACACTTATCAATGGACAGTTTAAGGCCAAAGTCCTCCAGTCGGTCCAATACCTTAAATAATCTGCTCTCATGTTCCTCCAGTGAGCTGCCAAACACAATAACATCATCTAGGTATACCAGGCACTCTAGTAAGTTCATGTCCCCACTGCACGCTCCATCAATCGTTGAAAAGTGGCTGGGGCACCTGAAATCCTTGAGGCATCCTCATGAATTCATAGAAGCCAAGCGGACAGATAAAGGCCGCCTTCTCACGGTCCTCTGGGGCCATCGGGATCTGGTAGTACCCACTCGCGAGATCCAGCACAGAGAACCACTTGCTCCCGCTTAGGCAGTCCAAAGCATCCTGAATGCGGGCATTGTGTACTGATCAGGGATAGTCCGCCGGTTTAAGGTGCGATAATCCACACACATCCTTACTGTTCCATTCTTTTCCTCACTACCACAATGGGGAAGCATAAGGCTTCGATTCTTGTATTACACCAGCAGCTAACATCTCTTGCAGATGCCGTCTCACATCATCTATGTCAGCAGGTGCCAGGCGTCGAGACCTCTCACGAAATGGTCTTTCGTCATGCAGCCGGATATTGTGCTCAGCTCCTTGCACGCATCCTACATCCCATTCCTTTAAAGAAAACACCTGGTCTCTCTGGGCAAGCTTCTCACTGATCCTCACTTTCCATTCAGCTGGCAGCGGGAGTCGCCAAATCAAACAAGTCAGTAGCTACTCTGTCATTTTTCCTTGAACTCTTGCTGCTGGTAGCACTGCAGTGTCTGCACAATGCACATTAGCCAGGATGCAACCTCTGTTTACTCGAATGTCTCTTTCAGACACATTATGAACTTGGACCATTACCCTTCTGGCATAAGCATGGGCTCTAGCGGGCAAAATACTAGGCTTGACCAGCAGTCCCTCTGGCAATTTTCCATCGCCTGGTGCATCCAACATTAATATTTTATTCTTAACATCCTTTCTGATCACGGACCTCTCCCTGTAAGGTACACTGGGCATTTGGCGCCAGGATCAGAGACTCAGGATCCTTCTTCCATACAATTCCGACCGGTTCCTCTGGTTCTGTTTTTCAGCATCTCTCTGTGCCTCATAGGCCTTCTTAATTAAAGCCGGAACTCTTAAAGCTCTACTAGTCTTTGACCCTGTTTTCATAACACAACTGTGCCAGCCTTCCTAACATATGAGCATTTGTTCCAATCAACAAAGGACACCATCATACAGTCCAGTGGGGGACACACTAAGGCTAGGGTCTCTACTTGTTCGGCCACTCCAGCCACGGAGGTGGGGAAAGACAGCCAAATTCGGATATACCCGGAATAGGGTAGGCCTTCTCACTTAACCCCCATACATGCAGTCCTTCTAATGGTTGTGGGTACTTCTGACAAATGCTTCTGATACCAATCCTGGAACATAATTGTCACTTGGGAGCCACTGTCTAATACAGCTCTTGTAGACACTCCATTCACCTTTACAGTGGTCTCCATGGAGGGACCCACTATTCTGGACCAGTCTGGAGAGGCGGTAGTGGGGCCTGGGCAACTGACCTTGCCACAAAAGGACGTGAATTAGCATTTTTGTGCCCTCACTGGGATCATGTCGCACCTCTTAACCACTGATTTCTTCTCCAAGCTCTCCTTGTAGCCTATATGCAACTTTGTCAGTGTCTTTGGGGACTGGCATTCCCTTTCATGTGCCCATCTTTCCCACAATTATAGCAAAACATACTTTCTGGAGTTTGAGCTGGCGAGGCGCCACACTGGGAGCTAGGGCGGGGTATTACTAACTGGAAACCTGGGTGCCATCTCTGTCTGCAGGCGTGATAAGCATTTGGAGACATCTGTCAGTTTCTGCACTTCCATGGTCAAGGAATTGAGTTTGGGCTGTTATCAGCAGGAGATACATGGGTGGGTACCCCCACCCCCATAGCAGATGCAGTCGGATATAGGTCAGGGCCTGCATTTGCAGGCGTGGCCTTCATAAAGGGACTGTTTTGAATTCCCGGATCTCTCTCAACAGTTCGCCCCATTGTGGCATATCTTTTCCTTGTCAGAGCACTCATCGACTGTCAACCTCTGCCCCTGAACTTCCTTGATGGGTCACCCTCAGTCACTCGGGTCGTAGCCACAGCTGTTGGTGCAGGTACCTCCCGGTGCGCTTTTCTCAACTCCTCGAATTTCTCTCATTAACTCATCATAGGAGGGTGGGGATTCCAGTCGATTTGCCAGGCGAACTGAAGCAACAGCAGTTCTGAGAAGGGGCAGACTTAAGGATTCTGTCCAGTCTGGTTCGGTCTAGTTCAATCGCTGGCAAACTACCCTTTCTGAGGCATTCTTGCAACAATTTTTCCAGCCGAGAGACATACACAGACAACAACTCCCCTTGGTACTGTTGTGCATTTCTTACTCTCCACCATAGGTCCTCATCAGAATCTGGGCTCCCATACACATTCTCCAAGGCCTCAAGATAGGCCTGTGCAGTCGCTTCAGGGTTACTGGCCCGTTTAGCACGGATGGTAGCCAGGGCAGGACCTCGGAGGCTCTCACTAACCTCTTCGCTTTTAGCCTTCCGAGCATTGCCATTCTAGCACTTGGAGGCAACATAGTCTATCCAGGTCTCCCAGTCATCCTCCCCTTGGGGGTGGGGAGGTGCCAGAGAAGATCCTCAACCTTGGTAAGAGTCGTGACTAATGGCAGGTGCAGAAATAGGAGTCTGCATTGGTTCAGCCACCATTACGGGCACTGGAGCAGGAGAGGGTGTTGGGGAGGAACACCCCAGGTGGCAAGAATAGTTTCTTCAAGTCCTCCACAGTTTTCCCTCTCCCAGCAACCATTCAGCAAATTTCTCCTCAAAGTTTCAGATAGTGGTGGGGCTGATTCCCCTGGGTCTTTACTGTCCTTAGTTATCACTCTCCAAGCAGTGAGGGCTCCTCTGGGGTAATGGTCTGTGGCACTTTGGAGCTATCTATGGGATCCTAAACTCTACTAGGGCCAGGAAAGTGTGGGTGAGCAGATTAGCATGCCGACCCACCACCACAGGGTTTTGTAAACCTTCCACCTTGGAAAGTACTCCTGCACAGTGTCCGTATTGATACCCAGGGGATGTCCAGGATAAGCATAGCATTTTGGGGTCGATCTCCTCCCCAGTACACCACTCCACCAGCGGTGCACAGCCACTTCTGTCGGGGGTACCCATTTTTTTCTTAACAGTGGTTGTAAATATGGCCACTAGAGGACACACAATCCAGCGGTGAGCCCAAGATGTAACCCTAGATGGCGCTATCCCAGGGGCTACTACCCCTGCCTGATTTGCCACTAACAGGTTGAGGGGCCTGGATCCAATGGCGGGTGCCTCCACCCAGAGGTCAGGGTTTGCAATAGTTAAACTAACTTGGTCACAGCCCTCTACAGGTTACTGCAACCCCCTTTCTTTCCCACTAGTGGCCCACAATATATCAGAATTACCTTCACAGTATACACTTACCCCCAGGTCTGGTTCCGCACTGGGACCTCCTGTGAAATGAGATACAGTGCAACAATCACAGTACAGTACTTTAACATAGACAAATACCTCAGGCAGTATAACTTTGCTGAAACAAGCAGCTCTGATTTATTTAGGGGATATAACAAGGACAGGGAAATCAGGTTAATTAGCTTATCACTCTAATAATCTACCTATGGCTCTGTGCACAGGCCTATCCCTATCAGTTACTGTCCCTGGGTACCCAAGCCCTAGTGGCTAGTCTCAAACCGTGGCAGCTGGTAGGGCCCTTTCACACAGAGAAAGGAGAATTAAACAGTCAGCAGTACAGTAATTCCATTTGGATTTAATGTGGCAATTCAACAGGGAGCGACCCTGAATTAGTACTCACGACCTCCAAATAAGATAGGGTCCTTCAATGTCAGCAGGGCTCACTTGAGGTACACAAACCTCTTCACACATCCATATAAAGAAAGTACTATACCAGGCAGGCCGCATCTGTATCCCGATCGCAATTACTGCACAATACCCGGAGAACACACAGCAGATTCAGTTCCTGACAGACCGAGTGCAATTTTCAGCAATTCTTCCAGTCTTCTACAGGGTGAGCCTGGTTTCTACTCTTCAGAGATCCTTTGATTCTTTTCACAGGACGGATTCAGTCCTAACAAGCTGTTACACAAGCTGCAGACCGGAACTCTGGGCCTTACACACGTTTTTTGACTAAAACTGCACACTGAAAAAGCACAGGGTTTCTTTCCCCTTCACTTTCAGATCTCAAACTGAAACTCCCAACAGACAAAAACGGGCACTTCCTTTGAGTTCCTCCCAGTTCTTGACTGGATTGGCTGTCACTCACAATAGACTGCTGCTGTTGGTCCAAAAGGCACCAAGTCTAAACTACATCTCCCAGAGTCACTGCCCATACAATCCTCTTGTGGCTGGCTCAGATTATGAGTCCCAAGTTCTGATTCGTCCAAGGCATCATTTTAGAGCTAGTTTACCCCACACTGATTGGTCCAGTTCAGCAGTTCAAAACCAGAATGGGGAACTAGGCAGACAGTTCTGACTGCAAAGAAAGCAGGTTAGACAAACTGTAATTTTATTATTACTGTAAATGATTTCTGGCAATCAGTTACATCTTTCAGACAGGTTCCCTTTGCACTCTAGTGACTGCAAAATGGGGTGAATTGGCAGCAGCTTGAGTGGTACTCAATCAAAGAAACACACAGTCCCCCATACAAACTAATTATGTCTGCAAGCAGACAGCTCTTAAAGAGACAGTACCAGAGGTTCTAAAAACACTCACTGATAAATGGCTTAAACGCCAAACACCATTCAGGCTTGGAGCATTCAAGCAAGCTCCTGGAAGTCTTTTGGGAACCCCCATTTGCAGGGGGGTTACATGTTGTTTTCTATTGTGTACTTGTCTTTTGCAGGCTTGTTTAAGTTCTGGTATTATTTGTGTGCATTCTGTAATTTGTGCTGTTTGGAGTGTCTTCTTTTCTGTGTTCTTGTGTAGTTAGGTGATTAGGGATTTGAAAGGTTTTGCTGTATGGCTCTATTTTGTTTGGAATGGCATACTTTGAGTTATACTTCGTTTGTGTTGCTCTTATTTTTCTTTTGGTCTGCTTTGCACAGTTTTGACTGCATGGTATTTTATCAAGTAGCTTTGTTTCTCTAGCGGACTTCGTCGATGACTAGGTGTTGGAGTCCCCCAGGTGTTTAATCTTGGGGGACTTCAATGCTTGGGTTAATGATGAATCCACGCGATTTGGTTACGACCTCCTCCAGTTAATGTCTTCATTGGACCTGACATAAGCAGTTGCTTCTGTGACCCACTGGCACAGTCACACACTCAACCTGGTATTCCAGCTGGCTCTTGGTATTGATAACCTTAAGATCGATCGGGTATCTTGGTCCAGTCACTGCACTGTGAGGTCCACGTTTGTGGGCCCCCCTCCCCGATTCCCTGTGGGAATGGTCAGCTATCGCCCTTTAAGGGGGTTAGACCCAGAAGGACTTTTGGCATTGGCTGACCTATTTAGAGTTGAGGCAGCTTGTGCGACTGGCTCCAGTGAGGCAGTGGCCACCTATAATATGGTAGTGTCTGAAACACTGGACGCCATCGCTCCGTATATGATCCAGATCCTCTCACTTTAGATCCCCTTGGTTTGATGGGGATCTCAAGGCGATGAAGATCAAGGGTCAGAAGTTGGAACATTGTTGGTGAAAGACCCAGCTGGAGAGCAACAAACTGGTCCTGCATGCCCATTATGGAGAATACCAGGAGGCAGTCTCCCATAAGAAGGCAGAGTTCCTGTCTAGGGAGATTGCAACAGAGAGGAATAGACCTTCTTAGCTTTTTCGGACTGTGGATAGGCTCTTTCATCCAATCTGTCTACAGCTGAAGAAGACCTTTTCATCCACCTTGTGTGAAGAGTTTGCTCTGTTCTTCTCTGACAGGGTGTTCTCCATCCAGTTGGGGATTCCGTCTACTTCTCTCCCCTACTCTCATCTCTGCTTCTGCCCACACCTCACCCACACACCCAGCCTCCTAGCTAGCCCTACATACTGACCCCCTGCCCTACCACCGAACCCTCACCCAGCCTTCCACTAACCCCCAGTGACCACTAGGAGTCGCTATTTCCACCCTGAAGTTTGGCCCAAACCCAGCCTGCTTTGAGTCCCCCAGAACCTGGATCCCTGCTCTCACCCAGGTCCTATTTCAACTGCCCTGCTAGAGTCTCGAACCTTGTACCCTGTCCACCAGAGTCCGTGACACTACCACTACTCCAAAGTGGTATCTACGCTTTCTGAGGGGCAGCCAAGATACTTGAACATTTCTGCCCTGCTGCTACCTTAGGCACTATGTTTGTACACCTCCTACTCAAATGTCTCCCCCTCATTTACATGCTAGTACCCACATCCCATCAGCCAGACATCTCCCCTGGCCCACTTGTACCAGCACCCACAACTCTCCCTGACTCACTCCGATCCCACCCTACACTGACAATGTACTCTGGCCTGTGGCACCCACCCCCTGGATGCCCCCCCCACTACCTACCCTGCCTCCCCATGGTTGCTACTTATCTTTGCCCTCCGACCCTTCAACCCTACCCATTCCTTGTTCCCCTATGGCCTCCCTCCCCATCCCAGCGCACCTCGAAGTTGACATACTACCACCCCCTGGTCACAGCCTTGGTCTTCCTACTACTCCTATTGGGTAATATACATCCAAACCCAGGCCCTGCCCCCTCCAGCTCACCAGCTGGGTCCGCTGGTCTCCACATAGCCTCCATGAACATATGCAGCCTACTGAAAAAATGTGATGCCCTACAGTGCTGGGCCATGCTACATCAACCAGACATCATAGCCCTGGTTGAAACCTGGCTGTCCAAATCCACCCCTGACTCCTTTGTCTCCCTCCCAGGCTATACCCTATACCAGGAGGACCGAGTAGGCAAACGTGGGGGTGGCTCTATCAGGCACAATCATCAGACAAGTGCTCCCTGCCCCTGCTCTTGTAAATGGAGTACAGGCCCTCACCCTCAAACTTGCTCCTGACCCCTCCAGGGGCCCTCTCTATCTCACCGCTGCCTACGTTCCCCCAAAGAACCAGAACCCAGCGCTGATATCTATAACAGAATATCTTGCCACCCTCCACCACAAGGCGGAACAAATCCTAGTGGGGGACCTTAACGTGAACTGGCTCAGTGCCTACTCTTCCACTACCCGAGATTCTTTCGCTGCCGAAGACCTGACACAACTCATCTCCCAGCCCACTAGAGTAAACCCAAAGAGAGGAACCAGTGCCCTTCTGGACATAATTATCACCAACCACCCCCAAAAAATCCATAACATCCAGGTCCTCCCAGACTCACTAAGTGACCACTCCTCTATCCTATTCCTTTGGGCGGCCCTCACTCCCAAACCCTCAGCCCTGATCACATTCCGTAGGCGCCTCCGCCCTGGTGGGCTGACAAAACTCAAACAATTTCTCACCCAGATTAATTGGTCCCCCATTCATCATGCACCCAACATAGACACTGCCCTCGCCTTTTTCTCCCAAACCTTTAACATAGCCTGTGACCTCTTTGCACCCCTCACAAGAATTCGATCCAAAAAACGTAATGCAACCTGGGTTACCCCTGCCCTTCTACAAATGATCAGAAATAGGGATAACCTCTGGCACCTTGCCACTGAGACGGGCCGGATGGCTGATAGACAGGCCTACAATGCTGCATAGAACAGGTGCACATGGGCCATCCGTAAAGCCAAGGCCGACCATTACCAGGCCACCCTCACCTCCTCCTGGGGGTGTGCCTGGACTTTCTAGGACAATGTTAAACAACTGAATGGGAAATCACACTCCCTTCCCCCATCCCAGCTCATTGTTGATGGCTCTACCTCCACCGACACTGCCTGCATAGCTAACTGCCTTAACACCTCCTTTACTGATCTTAGCTCTGTCCTCCCCAGTAATTTATTTGACCCTCCCCCAACCCTACCTCCTCCTGTCCTCCAATGCTCCAGCTTCCACCTACGCAAGGTATCTGCCCAGGAAGCCAGACCTCTCCTAATTAAAGCATTAAATAGCAATAGTCCTGGCAGCGACTCCCTGGACCCCAGTATCCTCCGACTGGTGCTGGATGAAGTCCTTGCCCCACTCACCAGCTTACTTAACCAATCCCTCTGTCTGGGGCATTTCTCTACTGCATGGAAAACAGCCATAGTCACACCCATTCATAAAGGGGGGGACGGGTCCTGCACAGGGAACTACCGACCAATCTCCACCCCCCAAAGCCCTAGAAAAAATGGTGGCCATTCAAATCACTGAATATCTGACTAAGCATAACATTTTATGCCTGGAGCAGCACGGTTTCCGTGCAGGTCATAGTACCGGCACTGCACTAGTTGAGTTCTCCAATTTTCTACACTCCTCCCTGGACACCAGCTCCCTAGCTGGTGCAGTGTTCGTTGACCTCTCAAAGACCTTCAACACTGTCTCCCACCCTCTTCTGCTGGATGCCCTCTGCCACACTGGTTTCTCTGCTGGCCCTTTCGCCTGGTGCACGCTATCTATTCACTCACTCCCAATATGTAAAAATCAATGGGACACTCTCCGAAACTTGTCCCATCTGCTCAGTGGTACCCCAGGGCTCCATCCTGGGCCCCCTACTCTTTTCACTCTATCTAAACACCCTGCCCAGCACATGCTCTGGCAAAATTCTTATGTATGCAGACGATGCTGTCATTTTTGCCTCCCACCGCAATCCCATCTCCCTCCAGGACACCCTGCAACAATTCTACAGTGATGCCAAAGCCTGGTTTAAAGAGCACAGACTCGTCATTAATCTAAGAAAAAAAAAACAATGCTTTTTGCCCACCCCCAAAACAAAGCCTGCAACTTCCCACTCCCTATCCTCCCTAGTACCAAACAACCACTTGAACAAGTCTGCTCCTACATATACCTTGGGGTTTCTTTCGATTCAGCCCTCACCTACCGCACCCACATTGATGCCCTTGCATCTGCCACTAATACACTGCTTGGCATCCTCTACCGCTATAAAAACTGCCTCCCCCCCGATGCCCTCAGACTTGCGGTTACGTCTTCAGTACTATCCCTTGTTGACTATGGCTTGCCAGTCTGTGGTGCTGCTGACACTACCGCCTTCAACAAAATTTACCTCACCCTAAATAAGGCCTGCAGGCTGATTACTGGTGCCCCCAGGCTCACACATACTTGTCAGCTCTATGATGAGGCAAAACTGCTTAACCTAGATGAATGGCTACGTTATCAAACCTGCCTCCTCACAAAAAAAACTCTACTCGGGCTATCCCCTCCCGGGGTGACAGCCTCCATCCGCCACGCCCAACCCACTATCGCAACCCAAACCTCCAACAAGACAACTCTACTGGTCCCCAGATCCAGGACCACCCATGGTCAAAGATCCTTCTGCTACAGAGCTCCATCCTGGTTTAACTCTCTCCCTGCTCCCATCTCCAATGCCCCCACAATCTCCAACTTCAAAACCGCCCTTCGAAGCCAACTGTTTAACACTCACAGCTGCTCCTGTCTCTAAATGTGGCCTCGATCTCTCCACACTTGACGATGCCCACTGGGTGGCACTCCACCCCCCCCCACTTCTCCCACATTGCATATTACCTCTGTTATTACCAGCATGTGCTCAGCTGTATCATTGTAATTGCTACTAAATTGTATAAATGTATGAAACCATTCTGTGTAACTTTAAGTCAGTAGGCTTTTATGCTGTAACCTAAATCTGTTTCTGTCTGTCCTCAATGTGATGAGGTACCTTTGGAAATGAGCCTCTGGCTCAAAGGTTGTAAACCGATGTACAAATAAAAAATAAATAAATAAAAATAATGTTGGCCCAGTGTTCACTAGGATTGCCAGGTGTTCGATGGTGGAGGGGGTGTTCCCAGTGGCCTTGAAAGAGGCTCTGGTGAGACCCCCCCTAAAGAAATTTCACCTTGATCCAGATGTCCTGGCAAATTTCCGTCCTATCTCCAACCTGCCTTTTTTGAGCAAGGTTGTCGAGAAATTGGTGGCACATCAGCTCGAGGACTGTCTCTTGTCCTACAACATCTATCAGTCATTTCAGTCAGGTTTTTGGGCTAGACACAACACAAAATCAGCACTAGTGAGGGTGCATAATGATCTGCTGAGGGCTAGAAATAGAGGAGACAAGTCCGTTCTTGTACTTCTCGATCTCTCTTCAGCCTTTGATACCATGGACCATGTTGTGCTTCTTGACTGGCTTTGTGAATTTTGTGGACTCACCGGTACTGTCATCAGACGGTTTGAATCCTATCTCTCGGACAGGGTACAGTGCATAGTGATGGAGAATTTCTCCTCTACAATGCCTCTGTCATGTGGAGTTCTGCAGGGCTTGATCTTGTTGCCGATGCTGTTTGTGGTATATATGCTGCTGCTGGGACTTGACCCAGATAAGATAGAGGTGCTAGTGGTTGAGCCAGGTCACGGGCATAATCGGTTGCTGCCTGGAGCAGACACAGGTCTTTTCCTGGGGTCTGCTCCATTGGTTGCCTCCCTGAGGGTGCATATAATCTAGGTGCGATCCTGGACAGCAGGCTGACCTTTGAAGATCAGGTGTCGTCTGTTGTTAAGAGTGGTTTCTACTACTTATGGAACATCACCAAGATCAAGCTCTTCGTTCCGTTCGAGGATCTACCAACCCTGGTACATGCTTTTGTTACATACAGGCTCGACTACTGCAACGCTCTTCACTTCGGGGTCACGGGAGGGACCCTCCACAGGATGCAGCTGGTGCAGAACTCGGCAGCCCGATTACCGATGGGCCTACCCAGGTCATGTCATGTGACCCCAGTCCTGCATGCTTTGCACTGGCTACCAGTCAGGCGGAGGGTCCTTTTTAAGGTGGGCTTCCTCACCTATAAGGCCTTATATGGACTGGGTCATGACTACCTGTCAGAGCACCTGACACCTGCAACCTCTGTTCGCTCCCTCTGCTCCACCTCAAAGGGCCTCCTGGATGTTCCCAGGGTTCAGCTAAGGACTTATGGTGATCGAGCTTTCAGTGTCTCTGGGCTGACCTTGTGGAACTCACTTCCACCTGCAGTCCAGGAGGACCCCTCGATTGGTGTTTTTAAGCAGAGGCTTAAGGCCCACCTATTTAGCCAGGCATTTACTGAATAACATATTCCAACCCTGTTTTTATTAGAATTAATTTTAATTATTGAGTATTGATTTTATCCTCTGCTGCTTCTAAGAGTATTTGTATGTACTTTGTTATACTGTGTATGGCGCCCAAAGCCTCTGGGATGGGGCACCTTAAAAATAAAATTTGTCTCACCTTGCCTCTTCTCTGTAATTCCTTAGTGCTTGTGGGATATGTTTTTGTTTTAGGTATTATGACCCGGGGCCCTTTTAGATCTTATTATATCATAATTTTATTTGTTAATAGTTTAATGTCTCAGAAATGGAAGACCCATAATTTAAGAGTATATGAATAGAGAAGTGTGGAGTTTCGCACCTTTCTGACACTTCAAGAACCATTATCCTATCTGTGGCATTAGTATTAGTAATAAAAAGATCTATTAGCAAGGATTCTTTAGAGAAGTATGTGCACTGTCTTTCCCTATCAGTGTGGGAAAAAATAGTTTTTAAAAGCAAGCAACTATTACCTTTTATATCTGAGAAAAAAGTACCTTGGATACAAAAGATAATAGTTTACTGTTTTTAAAAACTAATAGTTTTAAGCAATACACTAGCTCTTTAATTACAAGAGTAGGGGATCTCCCCTGGCCCCCTGATGAGCATTGAGTGTTAGGAGATGAAGTGCTGGAATTTCCTACTGCCATGCTCTCACCTCTCTAAGATACATCCAGAGTCCGGTCAGGTGGATTCCGATCCAGTTTTCTCACGGAAGTTAATATGGGCTAGTGACAGAATCGTAGAAATGCAAACATGTATAAGGAACCAGCCACACTCCAAAAGTATTTCAAAAAACTTCATGATTTATTCAGATTATCTTGTTAAACAGATCCCCTAATAATGCCCAATGTTTCACCCCGTGGGCTTTCACAGGGGCAAGGATTTATGTTTCAATTCACTCACTCTGTACTGGCACAAAAATTCTCTGTTTTGGCTTTTAGTTCCTGTTATCAATTTCTGTGTTTATTAATGCTTTTTAAATCCTTAGGGTAAGATTTTACATATGGCTTGTCATGGTTGAAGTGTTTTCCTAGCAGCGCATATACTGTTCTGTACTGTGAAACGTTGAGCATTATTGGGGGATCTGTTTGACAAGATAATCAGAATAAATCATCAAGGTTTTTTTTTTATTTTAGTAGTAAATTTCTGCTCCTCTGCAGAGCCAATGGGTTTCTTTGGCCCTCCCTTAGAGGGGCTCACTCTCCGAAGCGACCATCCCCCCGCATAGCCGTACTCTCGAATTCCTCCTTGGATTGCCTCCTGTGGCGGGGCCAAGGAGAGGAGCACCAGATTACTGCCCCCTTGGAGCACAGATCCAGACGTCAGTGGCAGCAACTTACGGGGGAATGTGTTGGGTCATCATGAACCCCGACAGCTCCCAGCATTTTCTGTTTTCTCCCCGACCCACACACTGTGCAGTGGGTGGGGCAGCTGGCCCCCGCCTCCATGGAAGCAGTCATGTGCCCTGGGTGTGAGTCCTCTCCTCTGGTGGGCGATGCACCTGTGCCGACACCCAGCCAGTGCTGGGTGTCAGTCTACAGTGCGCCGCACTGTCCCCCCTTCCTGAGGAAGGAGAGCTGTCTACGGATGAATCATCAAGATTTTTGAAATACTTTTGAAGTGTGGCTGGTTCCTTATACATTTTTGCTCACCTCACCAAGAGCCATTTAATTGTTTTTGCAAATAATTTCTTATGCCTCCATGTGCACCGAGTTAGTGTCTGCTACCTGAATCTACCCTGGTGTCCCGGGCAGTATTTTTCTTCCCATTAACACCAGTTCATGCAGATGTCCATGGTTGTGTGGGTGATGATGGGTGGAATGGCTAATGCTACATGTTTATTACAGTCACTAAGTCTCTCTCATTGCTTGTAAAGTGCTTTGGTGCTATTAGTAGTAGATTTTTATTTGTAATATGCCATTCCTGAGTTCGGATCCCAATAAATACAGTGAGAGTATAACCTTCCTGTAATTTATGTATACCTAAGTGCTGGAGTAGCCATACTTGTTGTAGTCCTTGCCAATATATTTGTTAAGCAATAAGGTACTCCCAGGGGTTATGTTAATGTTATAGCTAATCATCCCCGGGGTGTAATGTGGCACGAGGCGCAGCCAAGTGCATATTGCCCACAGGGGGTGATTAACTTGAACATTAACATAACCCCTGTGAGTACCTTATTGCTATTATAAAATATGGGTTCAACAGTTGTTTTTTTTTTTTACATCATATTTTTGGTTTTCTTTTTTTTAAAACTTTCTTTATTTATTGTTTTAGTTCCAGATAGACAAAATACATACAGAATACATACGTCCTTCTAACATAGATGGTTACAAACAAGTTTTTATAGGCAATTTCATATACTCAAATACTTATCCAATAATACCGGTGGTTATGTTGGCTACCCATATAGTTCATCAGACTGATTACATATACAAATCACCTTGTTTTCAGATATGCAGCTTATACATTGCTTTAGTTTTTTGGGTTAAGGAATCTGCAGTAAGCTGAAACCATAATACCCTAACTCCAGCCCACTACACATGGAAGCCAAGACTCCCATTGAGGGATCTGCTTTTGTTCCAATGAGAACTAATATTGTTAAGGGATGAAGTCAGGCCTTTCCCCTACCATGTATAAGACCCAGCGTCTCCACAGGATTTCAAACTGGGGTAGTCTTTTATTCAAGGAGGCTGTCAATGCCTCCATCCTATATATATTTATCATAATCTCCTGCCATTTATTTAATGTGGTAGGGTTATGGGTCACCCAACTTTTAGTTATGACCTTCTGGGCAGCTAAGAAAGTTATTTTCAAAAACTTAATTGTAAGCGGATCTCTAAGCTCCTTCGGAATCTCTAAAAAGAAATAACATGTGGGGGACACTATCAGGTCTGGGTCAATTATTATTCTTAGGGCTTGATGCAAATCCAACAGGAAGGTGGAAAGCGCTGGGCAGCTCCACAGCATGTGCATATATGATGCCTGCGTCTGACCACAGTTCCTCCAACAGTCTGCAGAGTTGTTGCTCAAGATTTTCCCCATTGTCATTGGGGAGTGAAAATACCTGGTAAAGATCTTCCAGGAAAAATCTTGCCAGCTAATACCTGATAAGCATCAATGTGCTTTAGTTTGGGCCCATGTCCACACCTCCTCTGAAATCTGACTTCCCAAATCCGTTTCCCAAGCCCTCTTTATGGATTCTGTAGTATCCCCTTTCCATAACAATAGGTCTTGGTAAAGGTTGGAGATAATATGTGTCCTAATGGGTGCCCTTCTATCGCTTTTTAAGAGTGTAGGCAATCTGGGGGGTGATGAGGTCCCCAACTAAATTCTGTGATAAGACTTCTCACATAGTTTCTAGTTTGAAAGTATCTGAATCTGTCTTGCCAGGGGACTTCGAATCTGTTGACTAGAGTTTCAAAGGACACAACCTCCCCTTCCTCTATGAAGTGCCACACCAAATGCAAACCCCTTGCCTCCCACCTTTTAAACCCGTTGTCCCATGCCCCAGGAAAAAAGGTATCCAGGTATGGAATAGACAGCAGCGGGGATTTCCAATTATTGGCCCTTTTGTCCTTCAAAATATTATTCCACAATTCAAGTGTGAGGGCTGTGAAAAGGTTCTCCACTTGCCCTGAGTGAGGTCTCTTCCCCTGTCTGAGGAGCAAACTATTTAAGTTAAAGAGTGCCCCTTCTTTAAGTTCTAGGTTTTCCATTTTGAAATATATAAGTTGTCTAACCAATACATGATAGTCCGCAGCTGTGCAGCATAATAGTACAGCTTAAAATTAGGTAATGAGAGGCCTCCTGCCTTTTTCGGGATCTGAAGGACTGAGAGCCTGATCCTGGGTTTGTGTGGGCCCCATAAGAAACGTGAGACTGCCCTGTTTAGCAAATTAAAATAGGAGCCTGGTATTCTGGTAGGGATTGTTTGTACCAGGTATAGGAGTTTGGGGAGAATTATCATTTTTATGGCCTCCACTGTCTGGGTCAAGGAAATGGGGACATGCGACCATTGTTCCAATTCCAGCCTGATATTTTCCAAGATTGGGGAGAAATTAAGTGAGAATAGATTATCTACCTGAAATCCCAATTGCGCACCCAGATACCTGATATGGGTTAGGTCCCACTTAAAAGGATACCTCTGCTTAGTATGCTCTGATGGCTCATAGTGCATTTTTAAGACCTCTGTCTTAGATACATTCATCCTGTATCCAGCCATAGAACTAAATTCTGTTAAGGCAGCCCACAATTTTCCTAACGATTGCTCTGGATCCTGAAGGTACACTAAAAGATCGTCCGCATAAAGGGCAAGTTTATGTGTTTCTCCCCCCAGCTCCCACCCCCGTATCCCCTCATCCTGTCTCAGTGCTTGGGCTAGTGGTTCAAGGTACAGGGCAAAGAGAAGAGGGGAGAGAGGGCAGCCCTGCCTGGTACCTCACTGCAAAGGTATCGGGTGAGAGAATCTGCCATTTATTTTGACATAGGCCCTTGGCTTAGTATCTATATTACTTATGATTTTTATGAAGGTTTCTGAGAATCCAAATTTACCAAGGGTTAACTCCAGAAATTTCCATGCCACCCGGTCGAAGGCCTTCTCAGTATCCAGACTCAAAATCATACCAGGGGCCCCCGACCGGGCGACATGGAATATCACATGCAGAGTTCTTTTAATATTGTCTTGGGTTTGTCTACCTGGAATAAATACTGTTTGATCATAATTAATTAGTTTGGGCAGAATCCCCTCTAATCGTTTCGCTAGTATCGAGGTGTATAATTTGTAATCAATATTCAATACAGAAATAGGGCGGTAGGACCCACATTGAGTAGTATCCTTTCCTGGTTTGGGGATACTAGAAATGACTGTGTAGTTCCAAGTATCTGGTAAGTCTTCCCCCGACTGTGCCATTCTGCAGGCCCGCATTAGCGGATTAGTTATCTCTTTTCTAAAGAATTTAAAAAATTCTGGGGTGTATCCATCCGGGCCAGGTGATTTCTTAGTTTTCAGTCTCTTAATTGCGGCTGCTAGTTCTGTTGGGGATATAGGAGTATCTAAGGTTTCTTTAACTTCTTGGGACAGCTCTGGTAGCCTTAGTTTGTTTAGGTAGGTTTTAATCCGTTCTCTGTCCGGGGAGTGGTCCATCCTATAAAGGTTTGTGTAAAGCTCCCTAAAACCCGAAAGAATTTTTTCCGAGGACTTTACTAAGATTCCAGTCCTGGGATCCCTAATCTGTGTGATCGTGTTCCCTGCTGTTTGTCATCTAAGTCTGTGTGCCAGGAGGCGAGAAGCCCGATGACCAGACTCGTAATACCTCTGTCTTAAACGCTGTAATGCCTGTTCTGTTCTAATATCAATAATTCTCTGAATCTGTTGCTTAACTTTTTGGATTTCTGATTGTGTCAAGGCCTTTCCTGCTGCAGCTTGATCCAGCAGGGCCTGTAGTTCTCCCTGAAGCTGTTCCAACTGCTTATTTTGTTGTCACTTAAAATGCACAGAAAATTTGATATAATCCCCCCTGAATACCGCTTTAATAGTATCCCACAGCACACTATCTGGTATCTCCATGGATTCATTGTCCTTTTGAATTTGTGTTAGTCTATTCTTAGCCATATCCGTAAACTCTTTCAGATTCAGGAGGTAATTATTGAATCTCCAGAGGGACTGACCTCTTTTGGCCTTCCAACTCAGGGCTAATAACACCTGAGCATGATCCGACAGAACGGAAGGGACATGCCTACATTCCAGCACCTGGCCTTGATGTTCTCCTGAGACTAGAATGTAATCAGTCCTAGCGTATGAGCCATGGGGGTATGAATAATGGGTATACTCTTTTTTGTTAGCATTTTGGTTTCTTCAGGCATCTATCCAAAATGCCCCCTTTAGATGTCTCCTAATTATTTTACTAGCCGGGGTCTGTCTGAAGGCCTTCGCTCTGGATGTATCTTTTTGATCCCAAATCTGATTCAAATCTCCACCCACCACTATCACCCCACTATGGTATTCTGAAATCCTATGGAGCAAGGAGCAGATGACCTCTTTTGTGGAACCCGGTGGTGCATATAGAGAAGCCAGAGTGATAGGTGCACCCTCCAAGTTGCCCACAAGTATAGCCAAATGGCCCTCGAGGTCTATGTAGCTATTAGTTTTTTGAAATTGAGTCCCTTTTGCAACCAGCACAGCTACCCCTCTTCTCTTTCCTCTCCCAAAGGAAGCCACAACAATCTGATCATAACCAAACTTCCCTAATTTCTGATGTTCAGATCTATTAAGGTGCGTTTGTTGTAGTAGGATAAAGGAAGGGCTCTCTCTTTTCAAGGTCGACATAATTTTATGTCGCTTTACAGGTGTAACCCCCCTGCAAATGGGGGTTCCCAAAAGACTTCCAGGAGCTTGCTTGAATGCTCCAAGCCTGAATGGTGTTTGGCGTTTAAGCCATTTATCTGTGAGTGTTTTTAGAGCCTCTGGTACTGTCTCTTTAAGAGCTGTCTGCTTGCAGACATAATTAGTTTGTATGGGGGGACTGTGTGTTTCTCTGCTTGAGTACCACTCGAGCTGCTGCCAATTCACTCCGTTTTTGCAGTCACTAGGAGTGCAAAGGGAACCTATCTGAAAGATGCAACTGTTTGCCAGAAATCATTTAGAGTAATAATGAAAATACAGTTTGTCTAACCTGCTTTTCTTTGCAGTCAGAACTGTGTTTGCCTAGTTCCCCATTCTAGTTTTGAACTGCTGAACTGGACCAATCAGTGTGGGTTAAGGTAGCTTTAAAATGGTGCCTTGGACGAATCAGAACTTGGACTCATAATCTGAGCCAGCCACAAGAGGATTGTATGGCCAGTGACTCTGGGAGATGTAGTTTGGACTTCGGCACCTTTTTGGACCAACAGGGGCAGTCTATTGTGAGTGACAGCCAATCCAGCCAAGAACTGGGAGGAACTCAAAGGAAGTGCCCGGTTTTGTCTGCTGGAGTTTCAGTTGAGCTCTGGCAGTGAAGAGGGAAGGAGCCCTATGCTTTTTCGGTGTGCAGTTTTAGTCGGGAAACGCGTGTAAGGCCCCGAGTTCCGGTCTGCAGCTTTGTAACTGCTTGTTAGACTGAACCGTCCTGTGAAGAGAATCAAAGGATATCTGAAGAGTAGAAACCAGGCTTACCCTGTAGAAGACTGGAGAAATTGCTGAATTGGCGCTGTCTGTCAGGAACTGAATCTGCTGTGTGTTCTCCCGGGTATTGTGCAGTAATTGCGATCGGGATAGAGAAGCAGCCTGCCTGGTATAGTACTTTCTTTTTACCATATAAATGTGTGAGGAGGCTTGTGTAGCTCAAGTGAATCCTGCTGCCATTAAAGGACTTTTGCCTGTTACTGTTTACCATATAAATGTGTGAGGAGGCTTGTGTAGCTCAAGTGAATCCTGCTGCCATTAAAGGACTTTTGCCTGTTACTGTTTACCATATAAATGCGTGAGGAGGCTTGTGTAGCTCAAGTGAATCCTGCTGCCATTAAAGGACTTTTGCCTGTTGCAGTTTGTCATATAAATGTGTGAGGAGTCTCGCAGAGCTCAAGAGAAGCCCTGCTGACGTTGAAGG
This sequence comes from Neoceratodus forsteri, assembly GCA_016271365.2. Taxonomy (NCBI): domain Eukaryota; kingdom Metazoa; phylum Chordata; order Ceratodontiformes; family Ceratodontidae; genus Neoceratodus; species Neoceratodus forsteri. Next base: position 558,962,671 of record CM028129.1, on the reverse strand, counting down.
ACCCTGTCTTGTTTGGAGATCGTGAGTACTAATTCAGGGTCGCTCCCTGTTGAATTGCCACATTGAATCCAAATGGAATTACTGTACTGCTGACTGTTTAACTAATTTTTCTTTTCTCTGTGTGAAAGGGCCCCACCAGCTGCCACGGTTTGGACTAGCCACTAGGGCTTGGGTACCCAGGGACAGTAACTGGTAGGGATAGGCCTGTGCACAGAGCCATAGGTAGATGAGTAAGCGATAAGCTAATTAACCTGATTTCCCTGTCCTTGTTATATCCCCTAAATAAATCAGAGCTGCTTGTTTCAGCAAAGTTGTACTGCCTGAGGTATTTGTCTATGTTAAAGTATTGTACTGTGATTGTTGCACTGTATCTTCTTATTTTACAGGGGTCCCAGTGCCTGAACCAGTCCTGGGGTAAGTGTATACTGTGAAGGTAATTCTGATATACTGTGTGGGCCACTAGTGGGAAGAAAGGGGTTGCAGTGTCCCAGAGGGCTGTGACCAAGTTAGTTTAACTATTGCAAACCCTGACCTCTGGGTGGAGGCACCCGCCATTGGATCCAGGCCCCCAACCTGTTAGTGGCAAATCAGGCAGGGTAGTAGCCCTGGGATAGTGCCATCTAGGGGTTACATCTTGGAGGCTCACCGCTGGGATTGTGTGTCCTCTAGTGGCCATATTATGAACCACTGTTAAGAAAAAATGGGTACCCCGACAGAAGTGGCTGTGCACCGGCTGGTGGAGTGGTGTACTGGGGAGGAGATCGACCCCAAAATGCTATGCTTATCCTGGACATCCCCTGGTATCAACGGGCACTGTACAGGAGTACTTTCCAAGGTGGAAGGTTTACAAAACCCGGTGGTGGTGGGTCGGCATGCTAATCTGCTCACCCACACTTTCCTGGCCCTAGTAGTTTAAGGATCCCATAGATAGCTCCAAAGTGCCACAGACCATTACCCCAGAGGGAGCCCTCACTGCCTGGAGAGTGATAACTAGGACAGTAAAGACCGGGGGATGAGCCCCCACCACTATCTGAAACTTTGAGGAGAAATTTGCTAAATGGTTGCTGGGGAAGGGAAAACTGTGAGAACTTGAAGAAACTATTCTTGCCACCTGGGGTGTTCTCCCCAACACCCTCTCCGCTCCAGTACCCGTAATGGTGGCTGAACCAATGCAGACTCCTATTTCTGCACCTGCCATTAGTCATGACTCTTACCAAGGTTGAGGATCTTCTCTGGCACCCTCCCACCCCCAAGGGAGGATGACTGGGAGACCTGGATAGACTGTGTTGCCCCCAAGTGCTAGAATGGCAATGCTCGGGAAGCAGCGAAGAGGGTTAGTGAGAGCCTCCGAGGTCCTGCCCTGGCTACCATCCGTGCTAAACGGGCCAGTAACCCTGAAGCGACTGCACAGGCCTATCTTGAGGCCTTGCAGAATGTGTATGGGAGCCCAGATTCTGATGAGGACCTATGGTGGAGAGTAAGAAATGCACAACAGTACCAAGGGGAGTTGTTGTCTGTGTATGTATCTCGGCTGGAAAAATTGTTGCAAGAATGCCTCAGAAAGGGTAGTTTGCCAGCGATTTGAACTGGACCAAACCAGGCTGGACAGGATCCTTAAGTCTGCCCCCTTCTCAGAACTGCTGTTGCTTCAGTTACGCCTGGCAAATCGACTGGAATCCCCACCCTCCTATGATGAGTTAATGAGAGAAATTTGAGGAGTTGAGAAAAGGTGACCTCGGGAGGGACCTGCACTAATAGCTGCGGCTACGACCCGAGTGACTAAGGGTGACCCATCAAGTGAAGTTCAGGGGCAGAGGTTGGCAGTCAATGAGTGCTCTGACAAGGAAAAAGATATGCCACAATGGGCTAACTGTTGAGAGAGATCCGGGAATTCAAAACAGTCCCTTTATGAAGGCCACGCCTGCAAGCACGGCCCTGACCTATATCCGACTGCATCTGCTATGGGGGTGGGGTACCACCCATGTATCTCCTGCTGATAACAGCTCCAAACTCGATTCATTGACCATGGAAGTGGAGAAACTGACGAGATGTCTCCAAATGCTTATCACGCCGCGACAGAGAGATGGCACCAAGGTTTCCAGTTAGTAATACCCCGCCCTGGCTCCCAGTGTGGCGCCTCGGCCAGCTCAAACTCCAGAAAGTATGTTTTGCTATAATTGTGGGAAGGATGGGCAGATGAAAAGGAATGCCGGTCCCAAAGACACTGACAAAGTTGCATATAGGCTACAAGGAGAGCTTGGAGAACAAATCAGTGGTTAAGAGGTGCACAAATGATCCCAGTGAGGGCACCAAAAATGCTAACTCATGTCCTTTTGTGGCAAGGTCAGTTGCCCAGGCCCCCACTACCGCCTCTCCAGACTGGTCCAGAATAGTGGGTCCTCCATGGAGACCACTGTAAAGGTGAATGGAGTGTCTACAAGAGCTGTATTAGACAGTGGCTCCCAAGTGACAATCATGTTCCAGGATTGGTATCAGAAGCATTTGTCAGATGTACCCTTACAACCATTAGAAGGACTGCATGTATGGGGTTAAGTGAGAAGGCATACCCCTATTCCGGTATATCCGAATTTGGCTGTCTTTCCCCACCTCTGTGGCTGGAGTGGCGAACAAGTAGAGACCCTAGCCTTAGTGTGTCCCCACTGGACTGTATGATGGTGTCCTTTGTTGATTGGAACAAATGCTCATATGTTTGGAAGGCTGGCACAGTGTTGTGTTGAAAACAGGGGTCAAAGACTAGTAGAGCTTTAAGAGTTCCGGCTTTACTTAAGAAGGCCTATGAGGCACAGAGAGATGCTGAAAAAATAGAACCAGAGGAACCGGTCGGAATTGAATGGAAGAAGGATCCTGAGTTTCTGATCCTGGTGCCAAATGCCCAGTGTACCTTACAGGGAGAGGTCCATATCAGAAAGGATGTTAAGAATAAAATATTAATGTTGGATGCACCCGGCGATGGAAAATTGCCAGAGGGACTGCTGGTCAAACCTAGTATTTTGCCCGTTAGAGCCCATGCTTATGCCAGAAGGGTAATGGTCCAAGTTCATAATGTGTCTGAAAGAGACATTCGAGTAAATAGAGGTTGCATCCTGGCTAATGTGCATTGTGCAGACACTGCAGTGCTACCCAGCAGCAAGAGTTCGAGGAAGAATGACAGAGTAACGCCTGACTTGTTTGATTTCGGCAACTCCCCGTTGCCAGCTGAATGGAAAGTGAGGATCAGTGAGAAGCTTGCCCAGAGAGACCAGGTGTTTTCTTTAAAGGAATGGGACGTAGAATGCGTGCAAGGAGCTGTGCACAATATCTGGCTGCATGAGGAAAGACCATTTCGTGAGAGGTCTCGACGCCTGGCACCTGCTGACATAGATGATGTGAGACGGCATCTGCAAGAGATGTTAGCTGCTGGTGTGATACAAGAATCCAGAAGCCCTTATGCTTCCCCCATTGTGGTAGTGAGGAAAAAGAATGGGACAGTAAGGATGTGCGTGGATTATCGCACTTAAACCAGCGGTCTCATCCTGATCAGTACACAATGCCCCGCATTCAGGATGCTTTGACTGCCTAAACGGGAGCAAGTGGTTCTCTGTAGGATCTCTGCAGTGGGTACTACCAGATCCCGATGGCCCCAGAGGACCGTGAGAAGACAGCCTTTATCTGTCCGCTTGGCTTCTATGAATTCATGAGGATGCCTCAAGGGATTTCAGGTGCCCCAGCCACTTTTCAACGATTGATGGAGCGTGCAGTGGGGGACATGAACTTACTAGAGTCCCTGGTATACCTAGATGATGTTACTGTGTTTGGCAGCTCACTGGAGGAACATGAGAGCAGATTATTTAAGGTATTGGACCGACTGGAGGACTTTGGCCTTAAACTGTCCATTGATAAGTGTCAATTCTTTCAAACATCAGTAAAGTATGTGGGACACATAGTATCCACCGAGGGAATAGAGACCGACTCAAGTAAAGTTGAGGCCTTGACCACCTGGCCACAGCCCAAAAATCTAAAAGAACTGCAAAGATTCCTGGGATTCTGTGGTTATTATCGGCGCTTCATCAAGGACTATTCAAGAGTGATCCGCCCTTTACTTAACCTTACTCAAGGGTATCCCCCAACCCACAAAAAATACCAAAAGTCAGCGTCCCTCAAGACTGAAAGAGTATATTTTTGTTCGAGTGAAGTATTTGGGGCCCGCTGGACTCCTGATTGTGAGACTGCTTTTCATGAGATCATATATCAACTTACCCATGCTCCAGTGCTGGCCTATGCCAATCCAAAAAAACCTTACGTCCTGCACACTGACGCTAGCTTGCAAGGGTTGGGGGCTGTGTTGTACCAAGAGCACGAGAATGGCCTGAGACCAGTGGCCTTTGCCAGTAGAAGCCTGACCCCATCCGAAAAGAACTATCCTGTAGATAAGTTAGAGTTCCTAGCTTCAAGTGGGCTATTGTTGACCAATTCCATGAGTACTTGTATGGGGCTAAAATACTAGTAAAACTGACAATAATCCTTTGACCTATGTGCAGACTCAGCTGTTGGATGCCATCACATAGGTGGCTTTCTGCATTATCTACATACGACTGTGCTCTCTCGAATACCGAGCAGGTCTGAACCACATAGATGCTGATGCTCTCTCCGGAGGCCTGTTCCCCAGAATGATTGGGTCAGATTGGCAGAACCTGACATTCGGGCACTCTGCCAGAAGTTTGACAGGGAGGAACAAATGTCCACGGATGCAGTGGACTGCATGGTGGATTGCTTGGGACCCTCTGAGAATTGCATACCTGCTGCTTATTGCCAGTTTTCTGCAGTAGACATTGGTGCACTGCCTCAGCTGGACAATGACAGTATTCGGCGGGCTCAGTCCCACGATCCCATGATCAAATCAGCTTTAGAAGCCCTCTGTGCAGGAAAAGATGTGTCCAAATTACGCTCCACTGATTTGAGAACTGCACTGTTATACAAAGAAGGTCCTAAGTTGAAACTGATCAATAAACTGCTATACAGAGAAATAGTAGACAGAGGGGGACAAGTAGACAAACAACAACTAGTGCTGCCCACTGCCTTTCGAGACTCAGTATTGAGGTCATTGCACAACCACATGGGGCACCTTGGTATAGACAGAACACTTGACTTGGTAAGATCCAGATTCTATTGGCCTAAGATGGGGGCTGATGTGGAGCAACACATTCGAACTTGTAGTCGCTGCTTACAGAGGAAAGCTTTGCCCCAGAGGGCTGCCCCCTTGTTAACATCACCACCAGTGCACCCATGGAGCTGGTCTGTATTGATTTTCTGAGTTTGGAGTCAGATCAAAGAAATATCAGTAATGTGCTGGTGGTCACTGACCATTTCATGAGATATGCCCAAGCTTTGCCACCAAAGACCAGAAAGCATCCACTGTGGCCAAAGTACTTGTAGAAAACTTTTGTTCACTATGGGACTCACAAAGAATCCATTCTGATCAAGGGAGAGACTTTGAGAGTCGTCTGATCAAAGAGATGCTTTCTCTGTGGGGAGTGCGAAGTCCAGAACCACTCCTTACCACCCAGGGGACCCACAGCCTGAACGCTTCAACCGCACTTTGCTAGATATGCTAGGCACGCTGCACCCAAAGGACAAGCCTAGATGGAGCCAACAAATTAGCACCCTGGTACATGCTTATAACTGCACCAAAAGTGATGCCACTGGGTTCCCCCCCTACCACTTATGTTTGGAAGAGAAGCTCGACTACCGGTAGATGTGTGTTTTGGGGTCTCTCCTGATGGGGTTCAAGCTGACAACTATTTACAGTATGTGCAAAGTTAAAGGCCCAGCTAACTCTCATGCGTACCAACTGGCTCAAACCATGGCTGCCAAAAGAAATCTGGCCAACAAAGAAAGGTATGATAAAACGTGAAAGCACAGGAACTCCAGGAGGGAGATCGGGTATTGCTAAGAAATCTGGGACTGCATGGCAAACACAAGATTGCTGACTGATGGCACCATCTCCCTCACATTGTAGTGGGAAAACTAGATGATCTGCCAGTGTACAAAGTAAGGTCTGAGAATAATTCAAAAGATGTAAAAACAATGCATAGAAATCATTTAATGCCCATTGGACAAATCTTGATTGAGTCTGAGCCCCCAGAAGATGCCCCCTCTGGACCAGTGACTAGAGCTGCTGCTAAGAAAAGATCAAGAAAGTCTGCACCTACAGAAGCAGAGTTAAAGTGTTCCCCTCCACAAGTCCCAGTTGAGCATGACTGTTAGTCCATATCAGAAGAAAGTGAGAGTGACTTTGAATACTATCCTTCTTACGAACTGAGTCAATTGTTTCGGGGCAATCCCTTAGTCAATACTGGAGACGAAGCTGGGCCTTCTGGACTGTCTAAGCCCCCAGCTTCGTCCCTGGAGCCAATGCTCCCAGAAAGTGAAGTGCAAAGCATCAGATCAGATGAAATGGAATCATTGTGCATGGTTGAACTGTTTGAGCTTTCAGGGGAGCAAAATGATGGACTGGGGCAGACTGGTGATACGCCAGAACAAGAAGAGTATTTTGAGTGCCCTGACAGTCCACTGCCAGTGTCCAAAAGCTCTCCATGCGAGCCAAATGTTGTGGACTCAGAGACTGTAACTCCTGGAGCTGAAAGTGCCCCCAAGTTCTAGCCTCTCTACCCCCATGGAGACTCCCCTGACATGTGAGGACAATGCTGAAAATGAGGCTCAGAGTGCAGAGACTGTAACAGTTCCCCCTAGAAAGACTGGTCGAGCTGTAAAGCCTGTGGTGCACCTCAGTTGTGATTCACTTGGGAGGCCTGTGGACTTGCCTCTCAATGTTGTCCATAAAGGAGTGTATGTGTCCCCGAGCTCATTGCCCAAACTGAGCGTCAGTGCTAACTCCAAGTTACTTGTGTTGCCCTCTAAGTATGGTGCCCTTGCCCCGTCCAGCCCCAAGGTAACTGATAGGAAGGGCCCCTCTCTTCAGGTTTCATGTACAAGAGGTAATAACTTGAGTTATGGTACAATGTGTGTGTAATATTGTGTAAAGAGTGACGTACTGCAACGTTTCAGAAATGTGTTCTTGGTAAGGTGATATATTGACTGATGATTACATGTGTGAGCCTAATGCAAATGTATGTGGTTGCAGTTGAAACTTATGGGGGTACTTGCTTGACGCGGATGTCAAGCTTTCCCAGGCCAGGAAGGGTGTAACCCCCCTGCAAATGGGGGTTCCCAAAAGACTTCCAGGAGCTTGCTTGAATGCTCCAAGCCTGAATGGTGTTTGGCGTTTAAGCCATTTATCTGTGAGTGTTTTTAGAGCCTCTGGTACTGTCTCTTTAAGAGCTGTCTGCTTGCAGACATAATTAGTTTGTATGGGGGGACTGTGTGTTTCTCTGCTTGAGTACCACTCGAGCTGCTGCCAATTCACTCCGTTTTTGTAGTCACTAGGAGTGCAAAGGGAACCTATCTGAAAGATGCAACTGTTTGCCAGAAATCATTTAGAGTAATAATGAAAATACAGTTTGTCTAACCTGCTTTTCTTTGCAGTCAGAACTGTGTTTGCCTAGTTCCCCATTCTAGTTTTGAACTGCTGAACTGGACCAATCAGTGTGGGTTAAGGTAGCTCTAAAATGGTGCCTTGGACGAATCAGAACTTGGACTCATAATCTGAGCCTGCCACAAGAGGATTGTATGGGCAGTGACTCTGGGAGATGTAGTTTGGACTTCGGCACCTTTTTGGACCAACAGGGACAGTCTGTTGTGAGTGACAGCCAATCCTGCCAAGAACTGGGAGGAACTCAAAGGAAGTGCCCGGTTTTGTCTGCTGGAGTTTCAGTTGAGCTCTGGCAGTGAGAGAGAAGGAGCCCTGTGCTTTTCGGTGCAGTTTTAGTCGGAAACGCGTGTAAGGGCCCGAGTTCCAGTCTGCAGCTTGTGTAACTGTTCTTGGACTGAATCTGTCCTGTGAAGAGAATCAAAGGATATCTGAAGAGTAGAAACCAGGCTCACCCTGTAGAAGACTGGAGAAATTGCTGAATTGGCGCTCGGTCTGTCAGGAACTAAATCTGCTGTGTGTTCTCCGGGTATTGTGCAGTAATTGCGATCGGGATAGAGAAGCAGCCTGCCTGGTATAGTACTTTCTTTTACCATATAAATGTGAGGAGGCTTGTGTAGCTCAAGTGAATCCTGCTGCCATTAAAGGACTTTTGCCTGTTACTGTTTACCATATAAATGTGTGAGGAGGCTTGTGTAGCTCAAGTGAATCCTGCTGCCATTAAAGGACTTTTTGCCTGTTACTGTTTACCATATAAATGTGTGAAGAGGCTTGTGTAGCTCAAGTGAATCCTGCTGCCATTAAAGGACTTTTTGCCTGTTACTGTTTACCATATAAATGTGTGAGGAGGCTTGTGTAGCTCAAGTGAATCCTGCTGCCATTAAAGGACTTTTGCCTGTTGCAGTTTGTCATATAAATGTGTGAGGAGTCTCGCGGAGCTCAAGAGTAGCCCTGCTGACGTTGAAGGACCCTGTCTTGTTTGGAGGTCGTGAGTACTAATTCAGGGTCGCTCCCTGTTGAATTGCCACATTGAATCCAAATGGAATTACAGTACTGCTGACTGTTTGACTAATTTTTCTTTTCTCTGTGTGAAAGGGCCCCTACCAGCTGCCACGGTTTGGACTAGCCACTAGGGCTTGGGTACCCAGGGACAGTAACTGGTAGGGATAGGCCTGTGCACAGAGCCATAGGTAGATGAGTAAAGTGATAAGCTAATTAACCTGATTTCCTGTCCTTGTTATATCCTCAATAAATCAGAGCTGCTTGTTTCAGCAAAAGTTATACTGCCTGAGGTATTTGTCTATATTAAAGTATTGTACTGTGATTGTTGCACTGTATCTTCTTATTTTACAGGGGGTCCCAGTGCCTGAACCAGTCCTGGGAGTAAGTGTATACTGTGAAGGTAATTTGATATACTGTGTGGGCCACTAGTGGGAAGAAAGGGGTTGCAGTGTCCCAGAGGGCTGTGACCAAGTTAGTTTAACTATTGCAAACCCTGACCTCTGGGTGGAGGCACCCGCCATCGGATCCAGGCCCCTCAACCTGTTAGTGGCAAATCAGGCAGGGGTAGTAGCCCCTGGGATGGCGCCATCTAGGGGTTACATCGGGTTGTTTAGCCCGTTAACATTGTGCGAGCTGATTTTAATCTTTTTACTATCCCTGATTTATGTGGAGAGGATTATTACCCTTCAAGTATGTGGGAATTATCTCCCTTAGTTCCCATGGTTTCTTTGACGTTATTCCACCCCAGCCGACCCCCACCTTGTTTCTTAGATCCCCTATCGGATGCAACAAGCCCTGTATCTCTTCTTGGTAGTTATAAACAGTTTGCCTATGTAACTGTATGTTTATCACTAAAACATGTAATCTAACATCAACACAAACATAACATATAAATTCATACAACCTAGGAGGTGCGCCTAACTGAGCAACTTTTACCTCCTGATAAACTCTATTTACAACGTGACTCCCAAGGTAGGGGAGCAGAATATTCTGTTCCCTGAAAAATTGAGTGAACCATACTCGATTGGGAGGAAAAGGAGTCATAACTAATGCTCGTTCCTCCTGGACCCTGAAGCAATTGAGTCCTTGCCAGATGACATGGCATATCATCATCAACAACACTCCTACTGAGATAAATGATATGGATGGCTTTAACCCGCCATGCCACCTTCGCATGGCCTTTAACTTACCCATCCACTCTCTCACCTCCCCCCGAAATCCATATCTAATCTTGTCAATTATGAATTGGAGACCCCTGCTATCTGGAGACCCAGTCCACTTGTTATAGGCTTCAAAGCCTCTAGTTTATCTTTCTGAGGCAACCCCGTTTCCCCATCTAGAGGTATCAGGGAACAGCTTTGTATATCTCTGGACTGTGCGCTTGAACATACATGCAAGGTTGACTCGACCAACATATATTTAGAATGCGCTCTTTATAAAAGGATAACAAATAATGGAGGGCGTCCAGCTGCAACCACCTAGGGGTCCCCATTCCACTTCCCCTCACATCACTCGTAATAACGATAAGGCCCCAGATGGTTCCCGAGGTGTTTCTCGACTCGGAATCTTTAATTTACACATTAACATCCAACCCCCCTTGCTATGATACCATCTCGCCTGGAGGGCCATACGGGGGGCCAGTAACCCCACCGAAGAGTTAATGTGTGTCATGACAGGGAATCAGAAGCGAGTACCCCCCTCCCCGTCCCATGCCAATGTTTAGATCTTCCCTCTCAAGCCGTGGCTTCCCATCCATAAACAAAAACTGGCCACCCGCTGAAGGGATGGCCCCTATCATGAAGGTTCCGCCACTTCACCATCCATCCAGGGGCTGTGGCTTATTTCCGGTTCAGTTCTGAATGCAGGCCTCCCAGTATGCCTTAGTTGCAGCAATGGACGCCCCCTCACCCCCTCCCCTCACAGTTCAAATGGCAAACCATCCAGATATCTTAAACCCCATACCTACGCACTTTTATGTGGATGCTAACTCATTTCTCTCCACCCCCCCCCTCGGTTATCCATATGTTGTGTCTCGAATACCCCAGCATTGGTATGTCAAACCCTGCTTTGCCTAATTTGTCCTTATGTCAGGCGAAGTGGTACCCTGCATAATCCAGAGCTCATTTTCTTATTTCCCCAGTGCTTGCACTTTACTCCGAGGATGAGCATCTAGGGACACACCCCATGCTAGAGCACAAGGGGGATATCTCTCGGACCTTGGAGTACGTATCAAATTTGTGTTCAAATGCTCAGTCTGCCGTCTGCTAAATGCAAGACTTCATCTGGTGACTGATCGCCCTCGAGCACCCGAGGCCCTTCCCCAATGTACCATCTCATGGCCCTCGTGCCTCTAACGTTGCTTATGATGTCTGTGTGCTTATTCAAGTTACTAGGGATATCTAAACTGTATAAGATCCTCTACCTGAGTGTAATTCCCGGTCGTAGGAGGCTCCTCATTGTCCCTTTAGGCTTCATAAAAGGAAGTTGCTTCCCAAGTTGCTAAGTAGGTCCAAACCTACTACGCATAAACTCCATGCGACTGTCATCGGCCTCGAGTGCTCGAGCCCAGTGCCACACAAACATCCGTAAGGGTCTGTTACAAGAGACATCAGCCCCCGCCGCCCCCTGGCGTCTCCCACGCGGCCCTCCTCGCCAGCTCGCCTCCCACCCTAAACGATAGCTATTTCAGCCCACCATATAACCACCTATCTCAAAGCTGCCCCACCAAATTATCCCCCAGAACGTTCACCCCTGCTTATGCCCACCCTTTTCAACAACTTCCCAAGGTTGGGGGAATCAGTGGGGAGGCATCTTACCAACCCTTCATTTCCCGTATAGGCAGTCCCCTAGGCCCCCCGCTCCTCTCCCCGCAACATTTTCCAAGTTAATGAACTTTTGTTTAGGATAACAGTGTCTACGATCATTTCTAAATCAACTAGAAACATCAATAAGTCACTTAGACTGTAGAATGTCTCTGCGGAGAAAGAGAGACCGGAAGAGAGGCCCACAAAATACTATGGCAAAGACCTCACCGAGGGGAACACTCCTTCAGGTATTCGATTGACTGTTCTGCTGTAGGTTCTCAGGCTTCTGGACATGTGTTAAGTGAAATAACATATTTTTAATGTCCTTCAGGGTGGTGTTCGCCATCTTCTTTCCCTCTCGGTTTCCATTCTGGGAGCTGCCCATACGCCAAGGATTCTGTAGCACAGGTGGTAGATCTCTACATCTGGGGACCAGCAGGACTTCATGCCCTCGCTCTCTGAACGCCTGGAGAGCTTCTTCGCCTGTGTGGTAGATCTTGGTTCCAGATTCCCAGCTCACTCGGAGTCGCGCTGGGTAGGGCGTCTGCAATTTTACCTTGATTTCATTCAGTTTCCTTAACAGAGGTGCATATGCCTGCCGTTGCTGTTGAATTAACTGGGAGTAGTCCTGGTCAACTAGGTGTCGAGCCCCATTGTATTCCACTTGGCCTTGTTTCCATGCTGCTCTTAAAATTTTCTCTTTATCTTGGTAACTCGAGAATTTTACTATTATCAAACGAGGTCTAGCTGTGGTCGAGGTCGGCTTGGGTACAAGTGCCCGGTGTGCTCTTTCGATCTTGAAATCAAAGGCCTGTGGTAATTCCAAAACATGGCGCAGTAGGTCCTCAATAAAATCACACATCTCCCCAACTTCAGCGGACTCTGGCAGGCCATATATCCTGAGGTTGTCTCTTCGGGATCGCGCCTCCAGATCGAGACACTTGGCTGACATGTTTTCATTTTGCTGTACTAGATATTCGATTGCTCTGGAAATCTGCCACAGGTCATCCTCAGCTGTCGACACCCGATCCTCTGTCCCAGAGACCCTGGTTTCTAATTTAGTTAAGTCGGAATGTAGCTTGCTGAACTCGAGTTTCGTTTCATTCCTAAATTGTTTTATTTCTGCCTGAAGCATTTCAAATCTCGATCTAGAAAGGCTGTCCATTTCGGTTTCAATGTCGCCTCCCACCACGCTCAATGGGGACTCTCTCCCACTCGTGGCTGAGCTTGCAGGGCTCAATCCTGGGTGATCCCGCTTCTCTTTTGAGTTCTTGGACCGGGATCTCCTCCTAGGTGTATTTCCACAGATTGTTTTGTGCATTTTTGCCAAAATTTTCAGAATTTTAACTGTGTGGAAATAGTTTTTATGGATCTCGAGAGAGAGAGAGCTCTATGACTAGGCTGCCATGTTGCTGATGACGTCACCGGAAGTCCCTATATTTTTTGTTTTCTATTGGATTTTACCCCCAATCTGAAGTGAAATATTTCTTCCGCTGTGCTGCTGCTTTTCCTCGATGGCCCCATGCTGCTGTTCTATGTTCATATCTTGAGCAGTGTGATCAAATGTGAAAGTGATGATGGAAACAAAGTACTAGCAGTAATTTGGCATGAGGATTGATGTAGTGGCACTCTAACAAGACAAAAGCAATATGAGCCAAAAAGCCAGTAAATGTAATGGGCGCTGTACAATGTGTTTGACAGAACCAGGAAGTACGGATACCATTACTATGGCAACCCCGATAACTGATTTTTAATTTTCTTTCTCTTAAGCTGAAGTGAACTAACATGTTCCCTTGGATTTAAAATCTTTTACATCTTTGCACACTCTAATCACCATCTGCCATCCTATAGTGTTTTCTCATTCTGTCTCCGGACAGTCATCTGCTCACTCAGTCAGTCAGAGTTCTTTTCCCATTTTAACATGTTTTGTGCACATGCTCTTTGATGGTCAGGTGGGGTTGTTTCTGTATGTTGGAAGTAAGGGAAATTTTTGGCTAATTCAGGGATAACTGCAGCGGGGCTGTACAAAGAACGAGAACATTTTATCTGCTTATCTTGATGACTGGTGAGATGGATTTGGGCTATAACAGTAAAAATGGAACCGGACCTGGGGGTAATTATATCAGATGACCTAAAGATGGGCAAGCAATGTGAGAAGGCAGTAAGGAAGGCTGGGGGAATACTGGGATGCATAGGGAGAGGCATCAATAGTAATAATAATAATAATAAGTTTATTTATAAAGCACCTTTCTTTTTTCAAGGTGCTGTACATATTAAAACAGTAAAATCACACATTAAAATTCAGTAATAGACACAGATAAAACCACAACGTAATTAATAGTTTCAGTACAGTCAGCCATCCAAAAAGGCCATTTGCCAAAAATGGGTTTTTAGGCCATTCTTAAATTCTTCCATGGAGGTGCACTCCTGTAACCGGCGGGGTAGAGAATTCCAAAGAGAGGGTGTAGCATAAGAAAATGCTCTACAACCTGATGATTAGACACATTCTTGGAATCTCTAGCAACCCGTCGTCGGCCGAGCGGAGCGATCGGCCAGGGCAGTAAGGCACCAGAAGTTCTTTCAAATAGGCTGGACCCTGATCATGAAGGGCTTTGAAAGTCAGTAAACTGACTTTAAAGGTGATCCTCCACCGTATAGGTAGCCTGTGCAGTTCGTGCAGCACCAGGGTAATATGGCAGGACCTACTTGTCCCAGTCAAAACCTAGGCCACTGCGTTCTGCACCAGCTGTAGGCAACAGATTTCAACCCCAGAAAGCCCAAAGTACAGGGAGTTGCAGTAGTCCAGACGCGAGGACACAAAGGCGTGGACCAACGTTGGTAGGCCGTTGGACGGAACAAGGTGCTTAACTCTGGCGATATTCCTAAGATGATAGAAGGAAGTCTTGACAACTGTTGACACTTGTGACTGTAGTGTCAGCCTGTCATCCAAGATAACCCCCAGGTTGTTCACACGTTCAGAGGTTGGAAGTGAAAAGCCACCAAGGAAAATTCCTGAGGGCATACCAGCAATCGACCCCTCTATCTGGCGACCCGGGTCCACAACCAAAATCTCTGTCTTTTCTGAGTTCAACTTCAACCAGCTAGAATCCATCCAATCCTGGATTTCTTCCAGACAGTTGTTAAACACTGAGAGAGCTCCATCCTGGTCGGGTGCAAAAGACAGGTATAGCTGGGTATCATCTGTATAACAGTGAAACCTCAGTCCATACCATTTTATAATGTCTCCAAGGGGCAGCATATACACTGTGAATAACATGGAAGATGGCACTGAACCCTGAGGCACCCCACACAACAAAGTTGTTGGGCTTGAGGAAAAAAAAAAACAGGCATAACTCTTTGTGAGCTCCCAGGGAGGAATGAGGTGAACCATTGAAGAACAATTCCCGCTATTCCACAAATCTGCCTCAGGCGTGCTATCAATGCGAAGTGATCCACGGTGTCAAAAGCTGATGAGACATCAAGGAGAACTAAGATGGAATGTCTCTTTTGATCTCTCGCCCTCAGAAGATCATTAGGCACCCGAACCAGCACAGTCTCGGTGCTATGTCTTTTATGAAAAATGGATTGGAAGGATTCGTAGATGTCATTTATTTATTTAAGAGATTTACCAGATAAGCATACTGAGCGGGATCTACTCGTTTCCAGATGCGACCTGGGAGTTACATACATGCAATACAAAAGGTGTATAGGCAATGGTGCATACAACAGGTTCAGAATGGGTACATAAAGGGTGAAAATGGTTAAATGGTCTTCCAATTGGGCTGCCACTACCTTCTCAATCACCTTCCCAATAAAGGGAAGGTTTGAGATAGGTCTGTAGTTTGTGAAACAGTCTGGGTCCAAGGTAGCTTTCTTCAAGAGAGGTGTCACCACCGCCTCTTTCAGGGAGCTAGGGAACTCACCCAACTCCAAGGAGCACCAGACTATTTGCACAAGGACTGAACTGATGATATCACTAGAACCCAAAATTAGGGAAGTCGGTCCAGGATCCAAACTACAGCTTGTAGGGCACATACTATGGATAATCCTCATGACATCCATGAAATCAGGTCGATCGAAGGAACTCCAAGAAAATTCAAGTACTGTGAACTCACGCTGTTCAACAGCATCACCCTTAGAGATTGCTGGACATAAATCTGCCCGGATGTCGACCACCTTAGTTGCAAAGAAATGAGCGAGCTCCTTGCACTCTAATTGCAAAAAGGCTTTTCGAGCTTGCAGACAGGCTGGGTTGCACAGTCTGTCTACAGTTCAAAACAGCTGAGCCGGTCGATTCCAAGCAACTGCAATCTCCCTGGACAGGAATTCTGCCTTCTTATGGGTGATTGCAGATTGATAGACAGAATAATGGTTCATCAGTTTAAGGTGGTCAGCTTCAAGGGCGGACTTGTGCCAACACTGCTCTAACCTTCGCCCCTTTCTCCGCATCTCCCTCAACGTCCCATCAAACCAAGGGGACTTAGGGTGAAGGGATAGGAGGTGCACACGAACAGGAGCAATAGAATCCAGAGCCACTGTAACAGCCGTATTATAGGCAGACACCAGGGTCTCTGGACTGCTGCTCGCCAACACAGGGGATGAGATCAAGGACCGCCGCAAGGCCTTGAGGGGTAATATCCCGTAAGGAGTGGTACCTAACCATCTCCACAGGGGTAGGCCTTCTCAGGGGGTGCAAAAACTGAACCTCACGGTGTAGTGGTCTGACCATGCGACTGGTTCCACCCCCAAGTTGGATGCATCAATCCCTAGGAGAAAGACCAAGTCCAGAGAGTGTCCAGATTTATGGGTAGCAGTGGAAACTACCAGTGTAAGGCCCAAAGAAGTCATTAATTGGAGGAAGTGATTACCAAATTACGAAAGTTTGTCGTCGACCCAGGCATTGAAGTTGCCCAGAACCATCAATCTGGGCGACTCAAATGACATGTCGATGATGAAATCTGCTATTTCCTGTAAGAAACATTTCCCATCCCCGGGTGGACGGTAGATGAGTACAATCCGAACACCTACACCCACTACCACTATACACTCAAAGGACGCAGTCTCTCCAGCTACCACATTTGTGAGGCTCAGTTCAGTCTTAAAACAAACTGCAACCCCCCACCCCTGCGGTCCAATCTCGGGCGGTGTATCACCAAGTACCCGGCTGGGGTCATGGCCTCCAATATGGGGCCTGGATTTTCATCCAGCCACGTCTCGGTGATGCAAGCCAAGTCTACCAAGCCAACAAGATCGGCAATAATGCCAGTCTTATTCCTGATGGACCTGGCATTGTATAACACCGCCAGAGTTGTACGAACCTCGGAAGCTGTCAGGCCCATCTGCCTACTGAATTCATTAGTGCCCTTGGGTATGGGCATCAGACATGGTGAACCACGGTCTGGATTCCATTTCGCCCCAGGGTGCCTTCTGGATCTAACTACCCCGATATGGTGGACCCCCTCGTCCATCCTCCCTGTTCCCAGCCCCCACCCCTCCCTCCAAGCAATTCCAGTGCTATACAGCGCTGATATGTATTATATTAGAGAGGGGGAGAATAAAAAGGGCGGAGGGCGAGAAGAGAGGAGGATGAATAGCGCACAACCGTGGGGACTGAGGGCCGACACATACCACTACTACACAATTAAAACCAAAAACAGTAAACCCACCAAACACGCCAGAATAATCCAACTTAACAGGATAGAATGAATATCCCGCCCCCACAGAAAACAAATCAAATAGTTTCAAAACTTAATCAAAAAAATAGATAAAAAATAAAAATCAACCCCACCCTAAGGGAAATAGTCTGGACTAGGCGAGAGGACTCAAAATAAAATAAAACAAATGTAAGCATAAGGGTTCTCTCACCACCCCAACTTAACCAAAAAGAAGTTAAATAAAACAAAATGATTCACCCCCAGCTCTCTCACAGCCAGAGGAGAAAAAAATATACTTTGGCAGTCTCACTACAAAAGCATAGATGTTATTCTTAACAAATTGTAAAAAAAAAAAAATGTCAGACTTCAAACAAAACAATAACACATTCCTTCCCCCCAATCCTCTCACGACCAGGGAGTGAAGGGAACAATCAAACTAAAATAAATGGACACAAGGTCCTCTCACCACCTCGTTGTCCAAATAAAAGAGAAAATAAGAAGTCCTCAATTTGCCAAGCACAGAGTCAAATTTGTTTGCAGGTTTAAAGAGCCAGCATCCATCAAAGACAAAAAGAAAACACAGGTAAGTCGGTTATCCACAAGACTCTGGGCATCCAGGGTCCAAATCAGGCAAGTCCATCTAGGGGGCACAAAGCCTCCAGTAGCTCCAAGAACCAGGGCGAGGAAAAAAGTCAGAAAGTGCAATAGCAGGGAGGCTAACAAACACCCCTAACAGTGCCGACTGAAACTAGCTGCACCCCCCTAGAAAACAGGAAGTTGTCATCCCTCTGTACAGACAGTTGGTGAGACCCCATCTGGAGTACTGTGTGCAGTTCTGGAGACCCCATCTCCGCAAAGACATAGACAGAGTGGAGGCTGTCCAGAGGAGGGCAACCAAAATGGTGCAGGGTCTGCACCAGAAGACATACGAAGAAAGACTAAAGGAGCTTAATATGTATACCCTTGAGGAAAGAAGGGAGAGAGGAGACATAATTGAAACTCTCAAGTACCTCAAGGGAATCAACAAAGTCCAAGAGGGTAGCAACTTTCAGAAAAAGAGATGTGCAAGAACAAGGGGGCACAAATTGGAGAGAGGGGGGATGGCTTAGAGGTAATGTGAGGAAGTATTTTTTCACGGAGAGGGTTGTGGATGCATGAAACAGCCTCCCTGAGGAGGTCGTGGAGTCAAGAAAAGTGGGGGAATTCAAGAATGCATGGGACAGACATAAGGCAGTCCTGGTGGGGGTAGGAGGAAGTAAGCTGTTGGTTAACTATGATCTGCATCTTATCTGTTAGGTAAGAAAATGGGCAGACTAGGTGGGCCAAGCGGACCTTATCTGCCATCAAATTCTGTGTTTCTATGTTTGCGGCAAAAATAAATGGTAAACATTAGAGAGAGGGAGAGTGGAGTGCAGTGCCTGAAAAAGAGAGAGAGGAATGGACTTAGCACCTCAGGCTGTCTTCGCCACTGAGTTATAGTGGGGGTAGGTGGGCAGTTTGTTGGTTGTCTTTCTGGTAGTAAAATGTAAACTACAGCTTGCCTGTGCTGTAAGGGAGAGGGTGTAGGACGCGTGTGTGAGAGAAAGAGATTAGGTAATGTAGCATGTCAGCAACACATGGTTTTAGCAGTTTAAGTCAACATCTCGGCAGTAAACAGAAGTAAAATACTGTAATACTGAGATGACTTGTGATTAAAATTCTATAGACGTGGTTTTGTGGGTTAATGAAGGAGTTGGTTGTGTTAGCAGATGTACTAATGGCGGACGAAAGTTCTAAAAAAAGAATTTTAAAAGAAGGAAGAACTTCTTTTTAAATACAGTGCTCATGTGAAGGGGCTCTACAAGCATGTTAATGAAATATTAACATAAGGCTAGTAGTATGCTTATAGCCAATCAGAAAGCTCTGTTTCTCTGACCCTTTTTTATAATAGTCCTTGGTAGTTCCTGTCATGTCCAGTGGGCACATTGTCTGTTTGTGGTAAGCTTAAACAGTAACAATGGCTGCCAGCTTATACTCCTGTGCCCGAGTCCATCTGTCTAATGCCCAAATTTACCACAGTGGTGACGAGGTAAGTGTGATCCCATGGGTACCAGTGCAGTATGGTAAGCCTGGTCTTTCTTTTCAAAAATAAATTTTGAGCCCAGAACCAGGAGTCATGCATAATTAAAAGAAATAAACACACTCCCTCCTGCTTCACACTTCAGTTGCATCAACCGGCCTCCCTCTGACTCCCACCCAACTGCTGCAACCCTTCCATCTGACAGCTGCAGTAAATACCAGGTGTTGGCATAGGATCCTAAAAGCAAAAGTGAATTTGTGTCAGAGAGAAGAAATTTATTTGCACGATCTTCTCTTGAAGCCTGCTTGCCCCACTGACTGCTGCCTTGCCTTTCTCCCACTGATCGACATTGCAGTGGGATTCATCAGACCCCCCCCCCATCCACTAACCATTTATCAAGGTTGCTCAGAAGCCACTGAACAGAGTTGGATTCATGAGATTCCAACTCAGTTTTTGGATTTGCAGTCCAAAAATCCAAAATCCTAAACTTAATCCTAAAACCTGTTTTTATATAGGCATTTAGGATTTAAGATTTAAAATCCGAATCCGATTCCAATTTTGAGGTCCTTTTTAGAATCTGAAATGGACTTGGATTAGAATTCAGATGTTCCTAAATCCTAAATTCAGATTGAAATCGGCCAATTCAGAGCATCCCTAGTTGGCATAGTAAAGCCTGTGGGAGACATTAAATATATAGCTATATATATATATAGGTGTAACCCCCCCCCCACAAATGGGGGTTCCCAAAAAAGTCTTCCTTGAGCTTGCCTAAATGCTCACTGCCAGGCTGGTGTCCTGCGTTTTAGCAGTTTAAATGTGATTACCAGAGCCTGTATAGCCTCTGTGTACTGTCTCTTTAAGAGCTGCCTGATTGCAGCATAAGTAGTCTGAGAGGGAGCTCTGTTGAAAGATGTAACTATTTGCTGAAAATCATTTAGAGTGATAATGATAATGTAGTTTGTCTAACATGCTTTCTTTGCAGCAAGGAATCTTTTGTTTGTCTTCACTATCTTGGTCCTGGACTGCAAATTGGACCAATCAGTTCTGGTGGAACCTAAAATGTAGCCAGACTACAAGAGCTGTCTGAAGTCAAAATCTGTAGGAATTGTAGTTTTGAGCTTTTTGTGCCTTTTTTGCAACTGAAGGGGGAGCTCTTGCTTTGACTGACAGCCAAATCAGCCAACCAAACCTTTTGGATCTGAGGGAATTCCTTAAGCTGCCTACTGTTTAGGAAAGTTCTGAGCTGGGAAGTGAAATGAGAAGAGTTCAAGTGTATTTTGGGCAACAATCCTGAGTGGATTCACATGGGAGAACTGTGAAAAGGCTGAGTTTTTGGCTTGCATGTCTGCCTGCTGCTCCTGAGAGGGAGAAAAGAGAATTATTTTGGATGAAATTCAAGTTTGTGTGATTAAAGTAAGCTACTGAAGTGGGCCAGGCTGAACCTGAAGAAGACCAAAGATTTTGCTGAATGCGATCGGCCTGTCTGGAGTTCCAGCTACCTCTGAGCTCCCGGTGTATGAAGAGACTTTGCGATTGTGACCGGGGAGCTCTTTGCTTTGTACAGTAGTATTCTCTTACATGTAAATGTGCTATGAGCTGCTAGTGTGTCGTGAGTTAGTTCCCCACTATGTGAACTGTGTTCTGCTTGCTGTAAGCTGTATCTAGCCCAAAAGGGACTGCATCCGAATTTGTCTCCATGCGGTCTGGGCCTTGCCAGACTACCCACTGCACAGAGAAGCCATCGACGAGAGACCTGCCTGGGGATCAGACCCCTGCTCCACGCTTGAACAGGAATGACGCCTCTTCGACTCGTGTGGGCCCTGCTTCTCCTGGCATTCCAGATCAACCACCTGCAGTCTCAATTTTCGTCCAGCCTGTGTCCAGTCTTAGGTATCATGAGTAAATACCAGGGTAGCTCCCTGCAACGACAGCTTAATCTAAGTGTGTCATTTGATTGTCTTGTTGTTTTGTTCCTTTACGAACTGAGCCCTCTGGCTCTGGATGACAAATATTGTGTACTGTGCATGTTGTGTTTTCTATCACAGGGCCCCAACCAGCTGTGACGTCGGCCAACCCCGGGCAACAGTCCTGGCTAGCCCATCTCTTCTGCACCTGGGTACCCAGAGGTGTGACTGTGTGGGTGGACTCAAAGCACATGCATAACTGCTTGATTAATATAACCTTTAAACTAATTAACCTGATTTTGCCCCTCCCTTGTTCAAGTCCCCTGAATAAATCAGATCTAACTTTTTCTGCATGTAATCTGACTGTGGTTCCAGTTTGTGCTCAAAGTACTGTACTGTTGCCATTTGCTGTGCATAACCTTGTTTTACAGGGGGTCCCCAGGGTCAAGCCAGAGGAACCAGCCCTGGTGGTAAGTGCAAACAGTGTGGGTACTTGCATGGTGTACCAGGGGTATTGTGAAAGTGATTATTGTACAGTGTTCAGGCCACTAGAGGGGAAAGAGGGGGGTTACAGTGTCCTGGAGGGCTGTGCCCAGGTTAGCTTGACCACTACCAACCCTGACCTCCGGGTGGAGGCGCCCGTTTCATTATCCAGGCCCCTTAACCTGCTACGAGCCAAGCAGGCAGGGGTAGTAGCCCTTGGGATAGCGCCACCTATGGGTTACATACACATATGTATAGATTTTAACACAACATGTGTTTTGGGATAATTGCGGGGATAAAATATAATATCTTCATCAGGCAGTGGAGCTAGCACTGATATCTCCATGTTCCTATACTTCATAGTGATATCTCCATGCTCCTATACGTCATGGTGATATCTCTATGTTCCTGTAAGTCATTCAAAAGAAAGTGAAAGTACAGTATTTCACTCTCTTTTGCACAGCCGTCTCTTCCTCGCCCTCCCCCAAAAAACACACATGCCTCTGACACCTATCTGGTTGATCCTGCCATTATGTTTAGATAAATAATTATAAAATGGTACCTGGTTGATCCTGATTGACTAGCTATTTGGAGCTAGGCACCCACCGCCCATGGAAGGACTGATTTGATTCTGGCACCCTCTGCACGCCTCTGTGTTGTGGTGGCGCTGCACCTAGAACAACCTACCCTCCCACCCACCTACCCAAGGTCGTCCTCTCTCTATCTACAGTTTCCAGTGTCACTGCAGCCAATCTCTCACAAGCAGCCCCACAGGGTTAACTATCTCCATCCTTACTAATTCATCTCATCATCTTTCCCGCTGACATCTTGTCTAAAATTTGTTTTCTTACTCCTCCCCTGGTGTAGTCATCTTAGCAACCTGTTCTTGAGCAACCCTGTATTCAGGTTGATATTCTATCAATTCCCAATGTAAGGCTCTCCCAATAGAGTTATCTATTGCCCTAAAGGTTCATCATTACCATACACTATGGTCTACTATTACCTGCTGCTCTGTGCCACATCAGTCCAGTAATATGCTGCACGTTAAGACAGTCTAGAAAGTGGGCTTATTTATCAGATTGCATCTGATTTGTATTTACGGTGATTGTTTAGTGAATATCATCTGTGCGCTGTACGCTCACTGTTCAGAGTTGCTTAGAAGGTGAGACAATCTCGGGTTCTTTTCTTCCCCAGTAGTACATGAACTTTATATTACAGGGCCAATCATCGTTGCATAGCAGGATTAGCAATATTGCTTCAACTCCACTCATTTTAGTTGGTGGTAAGCTAGTTCTAAAGCTAATTGTTTTATATTTTAATTTCAGTTGCTTACTGTAAGAAGGCCAGCGAATAGTGTCTGTCTGCTGGACACTTCCTCTGCTTATCTGACTATTGCAGGGCAGCTCGATTCTTTTCTCCCCAGTATTACGCAATTTGTGGCTCAGGGCTGATCAGTTATATAGCAGGATTAGCAATATTGCTGCAGTACCACTCGCATTAGAGGGTTGTAAGCTGGTTCTGAAGCTAAAATTTAGTTTCATTTGCTCCCTTTAAGAAGTCTCCGATACCTGACTTACAACAGAAACAATCTGGTTTGGATTGTTGATACTTTTGTGCTGTCTAGTTAATACTACTACTCCAGCTAAATCCTACTAAATTCCCTACCCAAAAATAAACCAGTCTTATTTCTAAGATGAAGACTGTAGTCCAGCAAATTTTAAAATTATGTTTGGAAATTCCAGAGTGTTAGGATCCAGTAAGTTCTCATTAATTAATTATGGATTTAGGTTTTTAATTGGGTGGATTAGAAATGTGCCTTATGTTTGTACCTGGTTTTAGTTATGAGTTGGTTTGTTTAAATTACGAGCTGTGTGCCATTCTACTTAATATGCATCATTGTCCTCGTTTAAATTTGGATTGTATAATATGTTGTTGAATTCCAATTATGTATGTTTTAAGCAACTTTATAATGTGTGTTACGTAATGGTCGCTGTGAAAAATTGCATTTTTGCTACTCTGCTTGCCAGTTTAAATAACAATGAAATATGCCCCAGTGCCTATCCCATGCATGCTTGAAGCTCCGCACAGTCTTTGCCCCCATTACCTCCTCTTGCAGGCTGTTCAGTCATCCACTCCCCTGTCTGTGAAGAAATATTTCTACACATCTCTCCTAATCTTCTGCCTGTTGGCTTCACTGCATGCCCCCTTGTTCTGGTGCCTTCCTGTCACTTACACATTGTTCACTCCTGTGAGATACTTGTAGTTTTCGGTAATGTCTCCTCTCTTCTAGGGAGTATGTGTTGAGTTCCTGCAGCCTTTCCTCATATAGGTTCTCGTGCAACCCCCTCACCATTCTGGTTGCCCTCCTCTGTACGGCTTCCACCCTTTTAAGTGTCATTGTGGAGGTGTGGCCTCCAGAACTCCACACAGTACTTCATGTAGGGCCTCACTATTGAGCAATACAGTGGCAACGCCACCTCCCTTCTCCTGCTAGAAATCCCTCTCCGCAATGCACCCCAGTATCCTGCTAGCCTTTTCCACAGCTTTGTCACACTGCCTAGCCACCTTGATGTCATCAGATATATGATGACCCCCTAGGTCTCTTTTCCTTTCTTGGTGACTGTAAGCGCCACTCCCCCCATCTTATACACAGACCCTGGGTTCTGCAGCCCTGAGTGCATAACCTTGTACTTTTCTGGCATTGAAACCCAGCTGCCACCCCCTGCACCATTCCTCTAGTTTCCTCGGATCCCTGTGCATTCTGTCTATCCCTTACTGAGTGTCAGTCCTGTTGCAGATTTTTGTATCACCCGCAAAGAGATGTACCTTCCCCTCAAGCTCCTTTGCAGTGTCACTTATGCAGACATTGGAAAAGGACCAGTCCCAGCACCGAAACTTGTGGCACCCTGCTAGTCACTCTTATTGCCTTACTCTTGGCCTCCTATCACTTAGCCAGTTTGATACCCAGCTTGTCACTTTCTCCCCCACCCCCAGGCTGCCTAATTTCTTAACTAGCCTCTTATGCGGCACAGTGTCTAAAGCCTTACTGAAGTCCAGACAGGCCACATCCACTGCTCTCCTTTGATACACCTCCCTGCTAACTTAGTCAAAGAAAGTTTGATATGACCTCCTTCCTGTGAAACTGTGCTGCCAGTGGTTCTGCATTGCTTCTGCCTTCAGGTGCTCCATGGGCCTCTCCTTCAGTAGTGTCTCCATTAACTTCTGCACCACTGATTGACTGGCTGGTTGTTCGTATCCTCCCTACTGTTGCTTTTGTGCAGAGGGACCTCATTGACCCTCCTCTAGTCCTCTTGAACTTGCCCATCTCCATCGAGGTGCTGAAAAGCGAAGAGAGGTGGCCAGCTTGATGCTCGGTTCCATTGCGACCCTTGAATTAATTCCATCCGGCCACATTGCTGCTTTCTCCTTTAAGGCTTCCAATCCCTTCTGGGCCCTTTCCACTGAGAATAGACTTGTGTCCACTCCCCCTTCTACCTAGTACTTACTACAGCATGCTGGTGTGTCCCCTCCCCCACTGTGAAGACTGAGCAGAAGTAATCGTTTAGTATTTCCACGCCACGGACCTGCTGCCCATGCTCCCACCCCCACAAATGGCTGCTGATGCTCAAAAGCCACTCGAGTCCGGAGGGGGGGGGGATTTGTAAGTTTAAAAAAAAAAAAAAAACACACCAGGGCTTCCGGATCACACTCTCAAGATCTCCGCCTGGGAAATGTCTTTTGAGTTGGGAAGAGATTTGTAAGTTTAGAAATGGACGGAGTCTGCTACTGTCTATAAACGAGGACTACATATACAGCTAAAAGCAAACAAAAAATGCTGACTAAGCTCTTGGTGGGAGAGAGCTACAATGTACATAATTGTCGGATGAGCTAAAGTCCGTAAAGGAAGCTTAGCTGTTGATAGCCTAAAGCTGAACAGTGCTGGCGGAGAGCATTAGGGGCTCAGTGTGACTTTGACCTTGCTATTTACAGAACATAACATCTACTCAGAAGCCAGTTATCATAGTGCGAGTAGGACAAAATCATCCCAGTAATCCGGCATCCCCATCCCGATTAAACGGATGAGGATGCCATTGAAAGTAATAGCCAATTAATTGGTGCCTAGAGGGGATGTCCCAATAAAATGGACGTCCCGATTATCCGCACCATGATTAAGTGACTTGTACTGTATTAATATATTATGAAGCAGTGTAATTGCCTCCAGCGAGAAAATCACTCGGACTACTGAATTTTTATGTAAACTAATTATATATATATATTTATCTTTGTGTTGCTACCCTACTGGTGACTTGGCATATGGTATATTCGAGCAGCTAGCAGTACGTGCTGACGCCATTTACACAGTGTTTAACGGCGGCGGGGAATCAAGTGGTATTAGGAAACTACAAGGTATAATAACTAAAATTTAGTGGTTCCATCTGTCCCATTGCTAAATGTTTAATTCGGATGGCTAGATAGGCTACCATTGTTTTATAATGCCTGTACTTTCAGTATATGTGATTTGTTTGACAGCTGATACCACCGTGGTGATTCTGAGAGAATGAGTGTAAGAAAGCAGCATCACCGCAGCGGCAATCAGCTGTGCAGAGCAGCGTGCGGCATCAACTGTACACTCCATAAGAGGTACAATAGTACTGCTCTCTTAATTGGTGGAGGCAGTTACAGTGCTGTATAATTTTAGTTAATGTTTTTCTCTATCACCAATGCCACTGACCAGCCCCATCTGTCCTGTTCTCTGTCACTTATGTGGTCCCCGGGGGTCAGTGGAGGATATCTACTTGCTTGAGGTTATATCCTCCATGGTGGGCTCCCTTGGGTGTGTCCGGGCCCATGTAATGTGTGCGGGGCCAAAAGGGTTAATTTATGCTGCCATGTATTAAGAGCTTTTCCTTCCTCAACCCCCCCCCCCCCAAAACACGCATGCCAGAGACATGGGCACTAGTACAAAAGAGCAAAGCTGTGGTGGCTCTTTGGCAGTCCGATGGAGTGGGCTGTCCTCCCTAGTTCTTACAGATTTCATGGCAATCAATTACTCTTTGCCCACTTGCAAACATTATCTGTAACACTTTTTGTATTTCTTACTTTCTGCATTATAGTCAAAATTGCCAAAGGATATCAGAGGCTCAACAATAGAACATTACCTACCCTATTATGCCAGCATAAATTTTGGCAATTATGACTAACTTTCGGTTGGGGAAAAAGTCCGGGACCGGACGGCTACACACCAGAAACATCATCAGAAGCAAATTGTATTACCTTTTCTGACAGCAACTTTCCAGGAAGTACAGAGGGCACGCACCCCCCGATAGCAGAGAGATATGCAAATGTATCCACTATACTTGAACCAGGAAAGAATCAAACTTCTTGTGATTCCTACAGATCAATTTTGGTACTTAACATAGATTATAAACTCTTCACTGGAGTACTTGCTGCCAGAATAGAACTGCTTCTCCCTGTAATTGTACAGACCATTCGGGTTTTATGAAGAATCGGAGAACCACAGATAACATTAAACGCACCCTAAATTTGGTTCATCATATACACAGGAATGAGATACCATCTGTAATTTAGAGTCTAGCTGCTCACCAGGCGTTTGATTGCATGTCATGGAGGTTCTACTTTATACCATGCAGGTTCTGCTTCATACCCTAAAAACCTTTCAGTTTTTGAGGATATCTCTGGCAGTGGGTCACACCTTAAGAACCTTAGCTGTCAGGCACCAGGACCACACAGCTTTTTCGCAGGCAGTCTTAACAGGGGCCGTCCATGGCGCTGTCACTGTGTTGACGTTCCCCTATATGGCGGTGGGTGGTCCCAGGTCGCTTCAGTCGACCGCCATTTCTAAACCTTTGGGTTTTCTTCCAGTTTGTTTTCTCTCCCTAGTACTTCTTCATTTTGTTTTATCTAAAGTGATCCCTTCCCCTATTCTCTGGATAGGGGACTGGAAGGGAAAGTATGTCTCTTTGCAGATGACACAAAGGTCTGTAACAGGGTTGATACACAAGGTGGGGTGCAAAGGATGAAAAGGGACTTGGCAAGGTTGGAGGAATGATCAAATGTATGGCAGCTTAGATTCAATGCAAAGAAGTGCAAAGTAATGTACCGGGGAAACAAAAACCCAGGGAAGAGTACACAGTGGGGGGTGAGATACTGACAGCAACAAAAATGGAAAGAGACCTGGGGGTATTCATATCAGATGACCTAAAGGTGGGCCAGCAATGTGAGAAGGCAGTAAGGAGGGCTGTAGGGATACTGGGATGCATAGGGAGAGGCATCACCAGTAGAAAACAGGAAGTTGTTGGCCCTCTGTACAGACAGTTGGTAAGACCACATCTGGAGTACTGTGCACAGTTCTGGAGACCCCAGCTCCGCAAGGACATAGACAGAGTGGAGGCTGTCCAGAGGAGGGCAACCAAAATGATGCAGGGTCTGCATCAGGAGACATATGAAGAAAGACTAAAGGAACTAAAGATGTATAGTCTCGGGGAGAGGGGGGACATGATAGAAACTTTCAAGTGCTTCAAGGGAATCAACAAAGTCCAAGAGGGTAGCATCTTTCAGAAAGAGATGTGCAAAAACAAGAGGGCACAATTTGAAGATAGAGGGGGGACGGCTCAAAGGTAATGTGAGGAAGTATTTCTTCACAGAGAGGAATGTGGATACATGGAACAGCCTTCCTGAGGAGGTCGTAGAGTCAAAAACAGTGGGGGAATTCAAGAATGCATGGGACAGACATAAGGCAGTTCCAGTGGGGGGGTAGGAGGAAGTAGGCTGTTGGTTAACTAGGATCTGCAGCTTATCCGTTAGGTAGGGAAATGGGCAGACTAGGTGGGCTAAGCGGTCCTTATCTGCCGTCAGATTCTATGTTTCTATGTTTCTAGGCCTAAAGCGCAGAGCGCTAAGGAGGGAACCTGAGCTTCCAAGCGGTAAGGAAGCTCTGGCATCATGGGGCGGAGCCAAGGGTTTTACCACCCGGTTGGGTGGGTGGAGCCAGCTTGAAGACCTTCCGGCAAGATTTAAAGCGGCAAGGAACCTGCCACAATGTGTGGATTGAACAACGTATCCACTTCCCTAGAAGGTGTGATAACACTTCAAAAATAGCACTTTTCTTGACCAGTGCGAAGCCAACAAGGTTAAGAACATTGCTAACCCTACAGACCACATCAGACAGAGATAAAGTTCCGTTAAGTCTCTGTATACACTTCAGCTCCAATCTGAAGCATTCAAATCAATCTTACAAACTGAAAATTAAAACCTATGTGATCAAGAAATTAATCCTACTATTATTATGTTGTTCGGGCTATGTCGAAATGAATCCTGGCCCTATTCTGCCAGTGGCTTCACCCATTGATTCTGCATCTATTAGAGAACTGAAATTCTTGTTCATTAATGTATGTAGCATGCTAAAAGAAATTGACGATATAAAAGTCTGGGCCTCCCATGCAAACCCAAATGTCCTTGTCTTGGCTGAAACCTGGCTAAAGGGGATGGTAATACAGCAGGAGATTGCTGTCTCCTCTTATGACCTTTTTCATCTAGACAGACCAAAAAAGGGAGGTGGCCTTGTTATTTACTTTAATAATAAATTCAAGACCAGTGAAATCAGCTCTTTTTCAATGCCAAAGGAATTTGAATGTTTAGGTATTAAATTCCCATATCTGATATAGAATATGTCAATATCGTAGGTTACTATAGACCACCAAATGGTGGTATGGAGCTACTGAAGCACCTTAATACTATGCGTCTCTTATCCGAATGAATCAATTATTTTAGGTGCTCTCAACTTGGATTGGAATTCCCCCAAATCAAATAACTTAAAAAATATGTGCGACGAGCAAGGATTGGCACAATTAATTACGGAGTCTACGAGACCTAATACTAAAAACCCTGCAAATGATACTACATTGGACCTCATTCTAACCAACAGACCCCATAAATACATGCATGCAGCAGTTTTCCGTGACGATATTAGTGACCACAATACAGTTAACTATGTCAGAGGTCTTGTAAAACATAAACAGACCCCTAAATATATTATCAAAAGGAAACTTAGAAATTTCAAGTTAGCCAACTTTCTATTTCGCCTGGGTTCCACAAGTTTTATCTTGCCAGAACAATCCATGAATCAACCAACATTTTCAACCAACTGGTGCTTGAAGTCATAAATAGGCATGCACCACTAATAAAACATGGGGTCAAAAAGATGACTTGCCCATGGTTTAACAAGGACCTTAAATGGGCATTACACAACAGAAACATATTGTGGAGAATAGCCAGGCACTTAAAAGCTGAATCTGACTGGGTCTTGTTTAGGAAAGCAAGGAATGCTTGCACCAAACTTATAAGGGAACCAAAAGCTAATTTCTGTTTACATGCATTGAACAAGTCAAATGGTAATGCAACCAAAATATGGAGGGTCCTAAAGGAAATAGAAGGTCAAAAGACTCCCGCGTCCCTCCCATTCAAGATCGATTGGCAAGGCGAATCTATAACAGACAGACAACTTATTTTACAAAAATTGAATATCCAAGCCGGCCCGGTGGTGTTGAGGGTTGAGGCGCTGGAAGCCACACCTCACGCTACGCTGGCGACCCGGGTTCGGGAACGAGCTCGGGTCGGCAGGGGAGGACTGGGATTGAGCGTCAGGAGACAGCTCTCCCAGTCCTGGGGTGGGTTGGAGACTTTACACCGCTGGCTGCGGCGACTCCCCTGGGACGCCCAGAGGTACCGCCGCGGCGACAGCGTGAATTGAGGGAGAACACGGCAGACGCCTGCACGACAAAAGCGCCGACGTCACTGCATGTCCACTGTCCCAAATGGGGAGAACATGGGAAAGGGCAGCACGGGTCCGTGGCAGCTTGATGGCTGCAGCTCCACCGGCCGACAATGCCTGGAGGCATGTGCCGGTACTGGTTTCCTCGCCGGGCGCGGGCGCTATGGGGGGCCCCTTTCGCAGGTATAGCTGCATCTGCCAGCTGGGCATGTGAACTTCGGGGTCGGTGGCGGAGTGGAACGGTGGCTGGATGTGGAGCAGGACTGTGGCTGTAAGGACAACAAAGTGTTAAATGATAAAAAAAAAAAAAAAAAATTGAATATCCACTTCGCCACAGCAGGATTGGCATTTGACAATTCACCTGCAGCTCAGTTTCCTCTTCTTTCTCTTAATTGAGAAATTATGAATCCTGATATAAGAACAATCAACTCACTTTCTTTCCAATCTGTTACTTTCAAACAAGTGGAAGACCTATTGTTAAGCCTAGATGTCAAGAAAAGTCCCGGGACCAACAGGTTAGACCCCCTTTTTTTTAAATTGGGTATTATCAACTCAAGACACCTGTAATGTACCTTTTTAACGTATCACTTGCTAGCAACGAAATACCAGTTATCTGGAAAACTGCACACGTTATCCATCAGTTCAAAGCTGGTGATCGGGCAGTTTAAATAATTATAGACCCATCTCAATTCTCCTAACTTTAGTCAAATTATTAGAAAAATTAGTTAATAACCAACTAAGGGACTATTTAGAGGCTACTAATATCATAACCCCTATGCAATCAGGATTTAGGCCTAAGGATAGTACTATTTACAGCATTAGCTAAAGTAACTAATGAGTGACTGACATCCCTGGATCACAAACAACTCACAGGAGCTGTGTTCCTTAACCTGAACAAAGCATTTATTTTTTATTTTATTTTATTGAGATCTAGGATTACAAATTATCTTTGAACCAGTGGTTCGTTTACAAAGGTTCCACATCATAAAACAGAAGAGATAACACAAGTGAAATGAGACAAAATGCAGAACTTTCTGTTGTAACAATGCTTGGGACAGCTGTAATACAGCAGCTGCTAAGCTTGAAACATGCATTGAAAATAGTACATGGTACAATATCTAGAAGGTAGAAAATAGACAAGTCTGCAGAGGCAAATAGGCAACAGGTGAGGAGGCAGTCAGAGTAAGACTTTGTCATAATAAGTGCAGGTTGTCAGCGATAAGTGCTGAGGGAACTGACGGCAGAGAGGAGAGGGGCAGGAAAGGAACAGGGATAGAGGAGTGAGTAAAGGAGTGGGAGATAGGATAGGAGCAGAGCAAGGAAAAGTTGTTTAGCATAGAGGGTACAAGGGGGATGGAATATTGCAGTTGAGTGGGGGGTGCGGAGTAGCATTAACGCATCAGTCAGGGGAGTGTTAAATGGAGTAGCAGGGAGGGGGAAGGGGGAAATAGAGAAGGAAGAGAAGAAGAGGAAAGGGAAGTGGGATGAGGGGGAGGGCAGTGTGGGCGGAATGCACAGTGGGAGACTAGCATGAACAATTGCAGTTGCTGAGATTAGTGAGGTGCTGGCATAGGTTGCATTTGAAAGGGCCAAGTCTAGTCTCAGATGAGACCTCGGGAGGGAGACGATTCATAAGAGAGGGAACCTTATTAAAAAAAATAGCATTGTGCTTGGTATGTGCGACAGAAAGGAACCTACATGTGCAGTGTGTGAACACGGTAGTTGTCATGAGGCCACGCGAGGCGGGGGGAGTAAGGCCGAGGCTGATTTTCTTAGCCAGGAGGCAGGTCTGGTAGGCAAGCCTACATTGTAGGTGCTGCCAGGATGATTGTTTGTAGAGTTCACAGGTCTGGATTCTTTTACCCATGCCTGTCACAAGGCGACCACACTTATTCAGAGCTGTTCTTATTCTATGTAAGGTGGTATCTGTGACAGCTCCATAGAAGATCAGCCTATAATCAATTAGTGAGATGACTGAACTGTTTACGGCTATGTGCATCACCTCTTGCATGAGACAGTTGCGATGGCGGTAGAGGGTACCTATTCTGGAGTTAATAGATCTGGAGATAAATTTTACATGGGTGGTACAGGAAAGTGGACTATCCAAGGTAACACCCAGGTATTTAAATTTGTGGACTTGTTCAAGTGGGAGGATTTGCTTATTCAGGATGTGTAAGTTTGCCATTCCGTGTTTGTTGTGTGAATTGGCAAACAGCATAGACTTTTTTTTTTGTAGTTCATCAGCAGTTTGTGCTGATCAAACCAGTTTTCGACAATGTTAAAGTTGGATTGTAGGTCAGAGGATAATTGGTCTGGGTTGGTATGCCTGGAGTAGAGGACAGCATCATCCGCGTTAAGGATCATGTTGGTGTTACATGCTGCTGGGAGATTGTTTAAAAAGAGGCTAAAAAGAAGTGGCCCAAGGATGGATCCTTGGGGACCCCAGAGCACACTGGGAGGCAGTCAGAGAGAAAGTTACTAACGTAACTCCTTGGTGCCTGTCCATTAGGTAACTTTCAAACTAGTCGGTTACTTCAGTGGAAAGGCCTAGGGCAGAGAACAAGTGCACCAGGAG
Organism: Neoceratodus forsteri; assembly: GCA_016271365.2. Taxonomy (NCBI): domain Eukaryota; kingdom Metazoa; phylum Chordata; order Ceratodontiformes; family Ceratodontidae; genus Neoceratodus; species Neoceratodus forsteri. The sequence goes on along the minus strand of CM028129.1, from coordinate 558,929,853 downwards.
CTGGTGATTAACGGTGTTGAATGCTTTGGTCAGGTCTACATATACTGCCCCTAGCAGCTGTCTGGAGTCCAAGGCTTTATGAATGTGCGTAGTGAAATCAAGTAGGGCAGTGGTCGTACTATGTGCCTTCCTAAAACCATGTTGCTGCGGGCACTGGATATTGTACTTATCCAAGTATTCTGTCAGCTGATCAGCCACTATGCGCTCTAAGGCTTTGGAGAGTGTTGGGGGGGGGGGGGTAGAGATGGGGTAGTAGTTGGAATGCTGGGTGCAGTCTCCACTTTTGTGTACAGGCATTACTTTAGCTGACTTCCAGGCCTGGGGGAACTGCCTGAGGGTAAGTGAGAGGTTTAGGAGTTTGGTGAGGGGGAGAAGGACAGCTTCAAATGCAAGGTGGAGGAGTTTTAGGTCAAGGGTGTCACTACTTAATCTGGATTTGCCTAGCACCTTACTGTCTGGATTTGCCTAGCACCTTACTAAGATATCTTCGAGCTTCGGTAAGGGATACCTTTCTGAAGTAGAAGGGGGAGTATTAGGGTGAGGCGTGGAAGTTACATTGTTTGGGGGCAGTGTAGAGGCAGACAGGGAGTCAGGGGAGAGTATTCCTCCTAGATCAGTAAAGGTGATATTCAGGGAGTCAGCAATCAGTTTAGGGTCTTGAGTAAAAGTGCCATTGATCTCTATCATCGTGTGGGGGGCGGGGATTTATTGGGTTTCCCTGTTAAGTTTTTTATGTTATCCCAAAATTGCTTACTGTTAACCAAACTGTTAGTTAGCACACCTTTGTAGAAGTTTTGCTTGGTTCTCTGTACTGCCTGAGTGCACTGGTTTCTGGCAGTTTTGTACTGTTGTACATCAGTGTGGAGGCCTGGGGCCATGGCATGGTACCAGAGATTATCCCTGTTCTTCATCATTGTTAGTAGGGCAGGGGTGATCCATGGGTTGGACACTCCACTGGTTTTTATTTTCCTAATGGGGCAAACTGGTACACTGCATTGAATCGCCTAATGAAGAAGTTTAGCGCACTGTCAATACAGATCATGTTGTTAAGGGGGGACTAGTCGATCATACAGTGTGTGTGTAAAAATTGCGAGAGCTTCCCTTTTTTTAGTTTGTGGTGGTAGGCAAACTTGACTTTAGATTTGTGCACCTTGTTGGACCACTGGCAGAGCACAGGGGGATGATGACTTAGTGTGTCACTGAGGACTTGAACGTTGGAGACTCTACTGGGGTGGGTGGTGAGAATCCAGTCAAGGAGGGAGCTGGAGCCAGTCCTGTAGTTTATGAGTTGGCGAGGTAACCATTTGGGAGATGTCTATTGAGGCAACAGTGTCTTTAAATGGTTCAACTTCCGGAGTCATCCAGTTTATGTTGAAGTCCCCTAGCACCACTGACTTCATATGGTGTGGGAGATTTTCGAGGTTCTCTGTAATCATTTGAATACCAGAGGCTTGATCATGTAGGGGAATATAGACTGATATGACTGTGAGGGATTTTCTCTGCTGTCCAAGGATAATTTTGACTGGAAGCATTTGGGATTTGTTGGCAGGAGGTGCTGTTGGGAGGACATGGCTCTTTATGGTTTCGGTTACATAAATGGCATAGCCACCTCCACGCTTCCCAACATGGTCGAGTCTGAAAAGGACATAGCCAGGGATAGCTATAGCATTATCAGGAACCTTGGGTGTTAGCCAAGTGTCACTGAGAGCTAGGATTTCTGGTTTATATATTGATACCCAGACTTGGAGTTCATCCAGCTTGGGCAGTAAGCTCCGAATATTAATTGAGGCTAAGGTGAGGGAATATAAAGTGTTGCATGGGAGAATAGGTGTTGCTTGTGGACCTTGGTTCGCGTGGACATTACCTGAGATGAGCAATAAGAGCAGCATAATCCTAAGAAGGTGGCGAGCAAGGAGCTTTTTGTGCTTAAGCTGTTGCCGTCGGGAGATTATCTGTGGGTGGGAGTTGCAAATGGGGGAGAGTAACAATAGGAGATTGCAGTACTCAAGGGGGCAGTTTCTTATATACCCAGTTGACCACAGTATGCTATTACAGAAGCCTAGGCTCTTCAGCACTTTCATGGTTTGCAAGCTATCTTATGGATAGGCAGCAGCAAATCAAAGCTGAAGGGGACTATTTTTCTGTATCATAGCTAACAAGAGGACTACCACAAGGCTGCATCCTGGGTCACATACTGTTTATGATCTATGTAAACGACCTCAGTGGGAAAATTGAAAAAGCCAAATTACAATTTTTTTCCTGATGATACAGCCCTGTACCGATCCAAACCAACCCTTAATGATGTATATACAGAACTCCATGCAGATGTTAATCACTTACAAATTAATCTTTTTCATTCAAAACTGTTAGTAAAACACTAAAAAGACAAAAGTAATGTATTTCCAGTCCTCAAACATGGCAGTCTCCTCCAAAGGCAATCACAGCATTTGTATGCCATTAGGTGATACACTTGAAGTAGTGGACAATTATAAATATTTGGGCGTATGGCTCGACCAACACTTATCCTTCACTAACCATCCAGATGACATCTGCAGAAAACTAGAATGAGGTTGGGATTTTTCTACAGAAATAAGAACTGCTTTCTACTTGACATTAGAAAGAGGCTGGTGCAAACTACATTCCTTCCACTCTTGGATTATGCAGACCTGATTTACAGTCACTGCCCTTTTACAAAAGTAAACTTTATGTTTTTTACCGTAGGACCCTTAGATCTGCTACAAATTCCCCACTGAGAATGCATCACAGTTCCCTATACTTAGCAACAGGTGGACATCACTGGCTACAAGGAGACTTAAAGATCTCTGTATATAGGTATATAGACTTTTAGCCAGCAAATTACCATTGATCGCAAAGCTCTTTTCATATTCATATAGTAATTATTCATTGAGAAGGTGTTCTTGTGCGGTACTAAAAACCCCATGGTTCTTCACTCTTTATGGAAAGTTGGCCATCAGTAGCAGTATCCCTAGAGCATGAAACAAACTCCAAAACACACTCAAACTTCCCAGCTTAGTAAGCCTGGGAGTCTTTAAACCAGGACTGGAAACAAAATAACAAGTGTGTTGTTCTTGTAATGCATAAACAGTGATGTAATGGTTGATGAATGTTGTGCACCTTTAACTGTATTATTCTGTAATTTTTTTTTTTCTTTTATTGTTCCCCTTTTTCCTGTATGTTTATTATTTAGCTCTGGGCTCTACTTGTATGCTTATCATTATTGTACAGTATATGTCAATACGTTCTCCGAGCTACTCGTTGCTGTATAAGAGTGGTTTCATGTGCCTTCGGCTGGAGCGAGAACAACAAAGCTCTTTGCTTAAATTCTACTGTGCTGCCTCAATTGTATGTACTTATGCTGTATGTTATCCTACCCAGGACCTCCTTGAAAATTAGCTTGTTCAATGGAGTCCCTTCCAGATAAAATAAACTTGAACTAATGCCCTTGAGGTATTTGAAGGTTTCTGTCATATCCCCCCTCTCTCTCCTCTCTTGCAGGGTATACATATTGTGGTCCTCTAGTCTCTCTTTATATGACTTTTGGTGCAGGCCCCGCACCATTTTTATTGCCCTTCTCTGAATTGCCTCTACTTTGTCTATGTCCTTCCAGAGAAGCAGCCTCCAGAACTGGATACGGTACTCCAGACGGGGTCTCACCAATGATTTGTACAGTGGTATCACCACCTCCTTTATTCTGCCAGTGATGCATCTCCCCATGCACCTCAGCATCCCACTGTCTTCCCCCCCACAGCCTTTTTCACAATGCTTGGTCACCTTTAGGCCATCCTTAATGGATACCTGCACATAAATTCTGTCCTATAATGTAAATGGGATACACAGCCCTATCAAATGTACTCATCTTCAACTAATTCAGAGATGGAATAATGTTTCTTCAAAAATTCTATCCCTCCACAGAGTAACATCTTAAATTTCATAAATTGTGCTTTGACCAAATCTTTTATTCCTCCCATGAATCAGGCCACAGATGGGGCGGGTATTGACACTAATCAGGAGGGGGTTTCCTTTTGACCTCCACAGTCAGGTATCTGATTCTGAAGGGAGATATATTATCCAAACACACACACTGTATGGCCAACTGTTAACTTTAGTGAATGACTGTTTTCCTCCAAGGACTGAGAAGGGGGATTTTCAATGATGTTTTGGAAAATTGCTCCATGTCCTTCAGGGCCAACTTCTACTGGATGTGACTTGAACCTTACGCTTAACCTTGACCTTGACAACTCATCCCTAAAAGCATTTAGACCTTCCCAGCCAGACATATGTCCACAATACCATCTAGCACATAGATTTATTAGACTCCCAGTGACATTTGCACCCCTCACAAGCTGACCACACTCACTTCTCCCCCAGGCATCGTAGCTATGCTTGACTGGACTACCTCTTTACCACCACTGAGCGTATACTGTAGACTGCCTACATGTGGTCAAACATCGATCCATCCACTTATCTGACCATGTCCTGGTTCTGGTACAATTTTCTCTGGGAAAATCAAAAAAGAATACCCACTGGCAACTTCACCTCAGCCTTCTTGAGGATGAAAATCTCCTTAAGAAATTGGAAGACTGCATTACACAATATCTCCAGGAGAACTCCTCCCCAAAGATCAGAACTGGCATCCTCTGGGATACCCTTAGGGCAGTCCTGTGAGGAGAAATTGTTCCCTACGTGTCTGCTCTGCACCGACCAAAATGTGGAACAGGCACTGCTCTATCTTAGACACCATTGCTACGAAGGTGGTATGTATGGAACATGCACTCTGACTTACTGCCTATGGGTGGCTAGGCAGCAAGACTGCATTCTGAAGTTCTGAGACCCATGAACAGGGTGTATAGTTTATCATGATGTGGAACTCTAGAATATTTTTTAATCTTTTACTCCACCCTTTATACCCCTGAGGGACCATCCCCAACCAGAGAGCATCTGTGTGCTTTCCTGCAAAAAGTTCCCCTCCTGAGAATCAGTTAACAGAGCTCCTAAGTCCTATTACCCAGGAAGAACTCATGACATGGATAGCACAGTCCAAAGCTGGTAAATGCCATGACCCTGATGGGTTTCTGACAGAATTTTATAAGCCACTTCCCATAAGGGACCTACTGACCCCACTCCTGACTAAAGTTTTTCTAGATCTGCAAGAAGAGACCCCCCAATGGTGGCAGTATGTCACCATTTCAGCCCTGCCAAAGCTGGGTAAGGACCCTCTTGCCTTTGCCTCCTATTGCCCTATTTCTATCTTAAACTATGATTATAAGCTATTATGTCTCTATGGACATGTTTTAAGGTCCTTCCCCTGTCCTTGCTGGACATGGACTAGGCTGGATTTGTGCATAAAAGACAGGCTTGTGACAATGTTTGAAGGATCCCATGGCTCCTGAATCATGTTCATGAGTCTTCCATCCCCCTTGTCATGGCTGGGCTGGGCACAACAAAGGCCTTCAATAGGGTCTTATGGCCCTGTCTTTGGTATACTATCAAGGCATTTAGGTTTCCTGAACCTATTCTTACAGTGCTTCACAATGTCCATGATACACGACGAGATTATGTTCAGACTAATGACTCCCTCTCTTCTCCATTTCCTCTGGGAAAGGGTACGCATCAAGGGTGCACCATCCTGCCTATTCTGTTTGCACTTTATATAGAGCCCTTAGTAGCTCTTATTCAACAGTAACTCGCAGTTGAGGGACTTCAACAGGGCAGCAGAGATGGATGATATTCTTTTTTTTTTTCTTCCATTTAGTGTTTTTCCCGTGGGTCAGCACTGGCAGGCTCATTCAGCCCTGTCCCTGCCTCCCCTGGCCGGCATTCACCCCTCCATCTCATCTCACCCGTGTATTTTCCAATGGATTGTTCACCCATGGTTGGACCAGGAAGGAAAGGACCATCCTCTCCCCACCTGGTGACTCTCATCCAGAGCTGGGGGTGGTGGTCGGTGACAGTGCGGGAATGGGGGTCAGGCAGGGTTTCATTAAGCCAGTGCCTTCCCAGTTTCCATTTCTCCCCTTGTGCGGTGACATGTAAGTGTGTGCGCGTGGAGGGGCACACATGCTACTGAACTGCAGCCCCTCTCTACTACTTCGCTTGAACTCTGGCACTGCCACATGGCCTCCACCAGGTGGTAGCCAAGGAGTGAGTCCGCACTCTTCCCCACCCTGGGACAGGAGAGCAGTCCATCGGATGCTCAGTCCTCTCCCTCCCAGCAGATCACTGGTACCCTGTGCTCATTCCAGAACTCAGGTCGCTGGCATGGGAACAGGTAAGGTGCAGTAGATGCCTCAGTTCTCTTGACTGCTGGGCTGGCGGGTGATATTCCTTTAACAGTTACTGAACCCATAGATTCTTTGTATGCAGCCTTGGACATTCTGCAACAATTTAAAATAGTCTCCGGATTCCAGTTAAACATGACTAAGACAGAGGTCCTTACCTTTTTTTTTGTACTTTCTATCTTTCCCTCCTCTCTCCCCTCAGCTCCAGTCTCCTTGGGAGTACCTAGGAGTCATCCCACTTCGGTTCGCTCCTACCTGGTCGATCCTCAGTCACCCATGTAGCTTCTGTTTGCCCCCCCACCGGGTGGGGATGGGGTGGGCTCCAACACCCCAGAATTCTCTGGCGTCATTGGTTGGGAGGATGCCAGGAGGGAGGCCATAAATCATGGGCAAGCTCCAGTTCTCTGTCTCTGTCGGAACTGAAGGTTTTTTTTTCCCCTTTTTCCCTGGGAGTGGCCAGCGCCCTGATGTCAAGGCCTCACTGACGTCTGCCACTCCCTGCCCCTTCACTACGCTTCTCTGGTGCTTGCTGTATCTCTGGCTTCTGCCAGAGGTCAGCCGAGTGCCGAACAGGGACCCCTGTCCCTCCCGGGAGAGGAGAGCTGTCCTCTGGATGCTCAATCCTCTCCCTCCCCTGCCGACCCCCTGCAACCTGGGCTCATTCCTGAACCCGGGTCGCCGGCGTGGTGCAAGGTGTGGCGTCCAGCGCCTCAACCCTCAGCGTCACCGGGCCGGCCAGAGGTCCTTACCTTTAACTATAACTCTTCAGCTACCCCCAAATCAAGGCTTCATATTTAATGAAACGGGGCCTCCCTCAAATATCATGACATACAAGTCTCCAAAACCCTGAACACTTGTGTATACTGTTTTCAGCCCCTTACTCTAGTGATGGCTAATGATCTGCAAGCCTGCGCGCAGCTCCACCTCAGCTTTTTACACAAGGTAGTAGCTATCTGCCAAGAATTCTGTCTTGTACGCTGTACTTTTTAGAGCTCCTCTCCATTATGTCAGACCATAGCTACTCTCAACACTGGAATAAACTCTTGACTAGATTTGTTTGGAATGGGGCTGGGCTATGGATCCACTTCTCCCTTCTTCAGCCGTTGTTTGCAAATGGTGGGTTAACTTCCCCCACCTAAAACTATATGCTCAGGCAGCCCAGCTAAGATTCCCTTGCCTGTGGACCTCACCAACGTACGTAGCCCATTGGAAAAATGTTGAATTTGTCTTAAATTATCTTCATGCCATAGATGCAATACTCAATGCATCTATTTTTTTACAATGTCACCTTTATTAAAAAAAATACAATTTTTCATGTAAGACATCAAGGAGTAAAATGCAGAATCAGGAACAACAACAGACAGCAGGTATCATACACTCTGGCAGTATACAGTAGGTTATAAAGGGCAGTAGTAAAATAGTGTTAGTTTTTCTAACATTATAGATAACTTGATATCAGCTCAGTGAGCACGTAGTAATATATAACTGACTGATGGTAGCTTGCCAACAATAAAACTGACTCACCAGCCCCCCCCATCTTAAAATTTGGCATGCCATCAAACAGCAGGCTGTCCTTAAAGGATATATGAGCCTCTCCTCCTGGCAGCAGCATGAGACCGTGGCAACCCACTTAAAGAGCTAGTGTACTGCCTAAAACTAATATTAGATTTTAAAAGCAGCCAATTATTACCTTTTATATCTGGGGTACTTTTTATTTTCCCTTTTTTTTTTTTAATTAGAAGATTGTTTACCTGATGTTAGTAGGTGTGATGTGTGGAACAGCTCTTAGCCTGGCAGCTGACATATCTTGCTCTACTGCCCCACACTACATCATCAGGATTGTGACCTCACTAACTGTGACATCACTGCTACTTAGGAACAGCAAGTGAGTGACTGCTAGGTCAGTCACCTGTGATGTCCACTGTCAGGGAGATCATAATGCTGATGATGTAGTGTGGGGCAGTAGAGTTAGATATGTCAGCTGCCAGGCTAAGAGCTGTTCCACACATCCAGCACAATATTATCACGTAGAAACCTTTCTGATGAGCAAAAGGAAAAACAAAAATACTTCAGAAATAAAAAGTTACAACTAACTACTACGTAAAAATGTTATTGTTTTCCTGTCTGCCTGTTTGGACTCCACTAGCTCTTTAATGCTACAGACCCTTTTTTTAAATGCCAGGCTAGATGTGGCCTCACTTATCCCCACCAGTTTCTCGATGATGGGGGAATGGTACCCTTTCAGGTGTCACAGGACACCTACAGGCTCCCGACCACAGATCATTTTAGATATCTTCAATTTAAGGCATACATAGCAACCCTGCTGGAGTACCTCCACAAGCTACCTGCCCCCCTTCAGCACTCCTTGCCCAGCTACAACACCATCAGCTGGCTGGGCTGGGCACATACATGGTGGGGCAACTTTATGCTATCTTATGGGATCCCTCTCCTGATTCTACATTTTCGGTTCTCTGCAAGTGGACTTAGGAATTACATACTGAATGTGACTCCGAATTGTATAAATTTGCCATACTAAACTATAAAATTACAATGGCCTCTTGTATGAAAGAATTTGCCTGGAAATGCAGAACCTGCTATTTCAGAACACTAGCAGTTCTTGGCACATATCTGGGTCCCCAGCAGGACACTGCTTGAGAAACTGCAGGGAGATCAAGGCAGATCAGACCCATATATGTTGGCATTGCCCCATCCTCGCCCCCTATTGGGCAGCAATCTGCTGCATCCTGGAAAAGATGTTCCAGGTACCCTCTCCCCATACTTAAACCTGCAGTCCATCAACCCCCAAGGGAATTTGGATCAGAGGGAGGCAGTTAACATTACTTTTACTGCTTTTGGAGGGGACAAAAACGATGATGAGGAGGTTCTGGATGAAACTACACCCACCTGTATTCCAAGAGTGGACATATTTTCTTGGTTCTCTTTATCAGTTGGAAAAACAAACATACTATGATATTAATTATCTGCCTGCTTTCGAAGAAAGAGAGTTCAAGAATTGCCTGGCAGTCAAGGTGAGTGTTCTACTTAAAACAGAAAATCCAGGAAACCAAGTAGTATTCCAAAAAGTTTATTTGCTCAGTAGCACAGTCTGGGAAGCACTAGCCACAAGATGCCACTTGTCTGCCAGATTGTGCTACTGAGCAAATAAACATTTTGGAATACTATCTGGTTTCCTGGATTTTCCACATTAAACAGCACACTCACCTCGAGTGCCTGGCAGTTCTTGGACTCTGCATTGTTATTGGGAGTTGGAAGCTCCTGCCTGGCATCTGACCTCTAGCAGCCTCTGCACATTATCGTTTGGATTACTTCCTTGTTTGCAAAGAAACCTGGCAAAAATGGACATTCTATAAATTAGACATAGGTTATTTATTTGTACCATAAAAAAATTGTTTATTGTTTTATTGTCATGCCCTCTTCAGTTTTATTGGTGGCAAGCTACCATCAGTCAGTTATATATTACTATGTGCTCACTGAGCTGATATCAAGTTATCTATAATGTTAGAAAAACAAACACTATTTTACTACTGCCCTTTATAATGTCAGTGGCTCAGCAGGTAGCACACTCGCCTCTGAGGCCGGGAGATCAGAAGGCTGTGGGTTCAGTTCCCACATCTGGCACTTGGGTTAACATCCCAATACTGACACTGTAGTGCAGCATGAGAGGGGTGCTGCACTTCTGAGGTGCCGTCTTTCGGATGAGACGTTAAACCGAGGTCCCATCTGCCTGGATTGGTGGTAGTTCAGGTGGATGTTAAAGATCCCATGGTACTTATCGAAAAGAGTAGGGGAATTTTCCCGGTGTCCTGGCCAAATTTCCCTCATTCACTAAAAATACCACCAACAGCTTGGTGTGGTTCAGTGTCAGTTGGCATTCATCTATTTCCCCCTCCCCGGGTCGTGCCTGAAAATAGGCAGGATTTGTCTAGTGCAATTACCCGGTCAACAAAAACTAAATAAATAAATAAAATAACCTACTGTATACTGACAGAGTGTATGATACCTGCTACCTGTTGTTGTTTCTGTTTCTGCATTTGACTCCTTGATGTGTTACATGAAATATTTTATTTTTTTTAGTAAAGGTGACATTATAAAAAAATGCTGTGTGGGGTGAAAGAGACTCTCTCTGAACACCTTTGTAAATTGTTCAACAAACTTATTTATTTCAAATAATATGCCAATGCATTTGCCAACTAAGTTGATAGCTTTGCCAGTGTCTTTTCGCCCTAGGGTCACTTCCTCAGGGCCAGTGGCTGTCCTATTAACATATGAATATATACTGTTTATCTGTAGTACAAATACAAATTGGGAGCTATGCACTCCCAAATAACTTATAGTCCATAAAACAATTCTTTAAACGTTATGGGGTGATTCAGTATGTATTCTTTGGTATATTCCTATGGGAGTATAAAGAAATTGGAAAACATTTACAAAGGAGTTTCTGAGTCTCTCTTAGTCACACTGCACTGTTTTTACAGCGCCAACCGAGATAGACTCCTCTGACTACATCTGATCAGTCACACTGCCTTATAAGGGAGGAAGGGCATGCGGGATCCCACAGTCCACAGAGTAGCACCACATCTGTTCAAGCCTGCACAGTCACACTGCAAAAGTGCCACAGTGGCATCTAGGCTGGAGGACTGAATTGTAGACATCAAGCAGCAAAATCAGCCCAACAGCAGCACCCAGTGGCCAAAGTTGGATATTGCGGTTAAGTAAGTGCAGGGAGCACGGAATACATAGGGAAAAACTATACGTGACCACCAGTGCAACACAGACAACAGCATGTCATAAGCTACAGGGGCTATGTTTCAAGCACCTCATCAGGAATTGTTTGTGACATGCTCAGTCAGATGGCTGCCAGATCCGATGAATCAAGAGAGGATTTTGATTCATATTTGGAGTGTTTGGAATTTTGGTTGGCAATGAATGAAATCACCAGTGACAAAAAAAGTTGATGTCTTCCTTGCAGTTTTGGGACCTGCAATCTGTGAACTTCTCAAGAATCTGATTGCACCTGTCAAGCTGGTAGACATGCGGTATGATCAACTCACTGAGACATTTTCAGAGCATGTCAAGCACACGTTGATTCTCATTGTAGAATGCTTTTGTTTTCATTGTCAGAACCAAGAGGAAAGGAAGGCTTTTTCTGACTGCATCATTTCTTTGAAGCGTCTAGCAGGCACTTGAGAGTTCGGGTTAGTTTCTGGATAATGTCCTGTTGGATCAGTTTGTCTATGGTCTGAGAGGAGAAAGCTATCACAGATGGATGTTGTCAGAAAAGGACTTAATTTTCTTGTCAGCCATTGATCTTGTGCTCGCTTTTGAACTCTTCTAGAAGGACATCCGATAGCTAGTGTGGCATTCTTAAGCACCAAAAAGCGGGACTCACAGAGCCACCTATGCGTTTGGGGCCAAGGAACATTCCAGAACATGAAGTGGTTCGCCACTGTTTTGTCAACCACAAATGTACTGGAACCTGGCACCACAGGCCACTTCCTTAAAGTCAAAAGAACTTTCTTGCCATTGTGGGGGTCAATCACACACAACATACATGCAGATTTCAACAAGAAACATGCCACAATTATGCAAAAGTGGATCATCCATAAAGAGTGTGCAAAAGTGCATCATGTACTGCTCATACACAGACACCATGCCAAAGACTGAACCAGAAGAAGAGTTGGAGCTGCTCACTGTGTATGCAGTACAAGGAAATGGATAGGAAATTTGCCTCCAGAGTGAGTGGTGGGTAGATCAGTAAACATGTAGCTTGACACCAGGGCATCTGTATCTCTTGTACCAGAGCTTACATACAGGAGAACCTCAAGAAGTGCCCATTGTAACCATTGCATATTCAGCTCATGTCTCATACCAGAGACCTAATCCCTGTTCTGGGGGAGATTCAGGTACTAGACACCTATTTTGGGGAGTGGTGACCTTGCCTCTAGTGATAGTCCAAAGAGAAAGACTTGCATTACTGAGAAAAAACGGCTTGAGAAGATCAAGTTGCTCTGGGAAGATCTTCATCTTGTGAAGTGTGACAAAAGCACCTCAAGATGTAGTGAGAGAAGTACTGGACAAATGTGGTCCTATTTTCCAGGATGGCTGTGACACAGTCCAGGATTTCAAGGCAGAGATCTAAGTGCAAACAGGGGCTGCTCCGATCTTCCACAAGCTTCAACCAGTACCCTACGCCTTAAAACACACTGTAGAGAAAGAACTGGATCATCTGCAAATGCATGGTGTTGTGTAACAGGTAGAGGGGAGCGACTGGGTTACCTCTATTGTTGTAGTACCAAAGCAAGACAAAGCAGTGAGGCTGTGTAGTGACTACAAGGTTACAGTGAACCATTAGTGCTGAGAACGTTTTGCCACACTTGGAAATCACGTGATGATTTGACCGAGCTAGGGGCTTTCTCACTGCGCTTTGGATTTCCAGCTACTACTCTTTAATATTTCTTTTTCAAAAGGCGTCTTTTGAGGGATACAACAGAAGCTATACATCCCTTACACAGTGGGAGCTATTTTCTAAACCTTGACCTGTTGGAAAATGGAAGTAGAAATAAAGAATGCGCCCGCTAAACACACAACGCCACCAACTCCTGATAGAACCAGGGGTCCAAAATGCTCGAAACAGGCACTGGCAAAGACTAATGTTGTTTGTTCGGGAAACGCTACTTTAACAGAAAAGAATTTTATGCTGGAGCTTAATCCACTGAAAAAAAAGCTATTTTGGCCCTTTTGGATGATAAGGTTATTAGGGCTAAAACCGTGGAGCTAAGTAAAAGGCTTGATGAAGCAGAGTCCAGAATCTCTTCGGTGGAAGAGTTAAGAGGGAGATTGAAGCCTGAATTCCTGGCCCTGCAACACAAACTTGCCAAACTAGAAGATTTGGAAGGACGAAGCAAAATTAAATAATACTGTTGTCTACGGCTTACCGGAATCTGCAGAAGGCTCCGATGCTGTCCATTTTGCGTAAATTCTTTGTGAGAACATAGCTGGAGCTTCATCAAATGGTTAGGCATACATCATAGGGAGAGCTCACAGGGCATTGTGCCCCATGTCAGTACAAAGAGAACAACCAAGACCGCGTATTATTAGATTTCTTAGCTGTCTAGACAGAGTACACATGCTAAATAAATCTAGAGCACCACAGACACTTTATTGGGATGGTAAAAAGATATGCATTTCTCAGGATTTCCCCCAAGATGTCAGATTGAGAAGAAGAGAATTCACACCTTTGGTAAATAAACTAATCGCTGCTGGAATTAGATTAAAAACTGCTTTACTCAGCCAGACTTTCTATAAACAAGAATAATGAGACTTTTTCTTTTAATTCACTGGAGCAAGCCAAGAAACAACTTGCAGAACTCTTTCCCGAACTGCTTAAACAGGGTTAAAAACCTGTCCTCTCATGGTATCTTTGGTTTGTGTCACTTAACCATTGTAATTATGTGGAACACGGCTTTCTTTTTTATGGTTTTGTCATCTTAATGTAATGTTGAATACTGTTCATTTCAGAGCAGGTGAAAGATCATGAACAACTTGTTCCTTGCTTAGCTCTTTTCTTTTTTTAAACTTTTTATTTATAGAGTATTATAATGCAAGAATAGCAACATGTGCATTCTGACTGTGGCTCTGTTTGTGGCTCGGAGCCGTGTATACCTTGTAAAAATTGTTCTGTTCTTAGCCTTGGTGTCTCTATGTGTGTGTGTGTGTGTGTGTGTGTGTGTGTGTATATATATATATATATATATATATATATATATATTTCAGTACATATCTTAATTGTGCTTACCATCTACTGGTTATGTTCACATGGTTCTATTTTGACTCTGTATACTGCCTAACTTGTGTCATGTGTCCTCTGTATGAACCTCTATCTCACTGTATCTGTATCTCATTGTACTCTCCCGGGTTGTACCTGAAAATAGGCATATAACTTGTCTAGTGTACCTACCTGGTCAACAAAAGCTAAGTAAGTTAAATAAATTCATAACCGTACATCTGCAGACAGTAGGTCAAAGGCATTATCTGATCAGATAATCTTATTCAAGAGCACTTAATACAGATCACACTATTCAGATAAGTACCACACACACACACACACACACACATATGCACGCAATATAAAATAGGAGTAAATGCACTGAGAGGGTGAAGATGTAAGGCATGACACACTCACCAGAGGGTGTATTAAATATAATCACTTTGCAAAGTTTCTCTTCCTCTTGCAGGACTAGGCGAGGTAGTGGGGGTGGTCACTTGTAAAAGAGACCAATACGTAATTAAAGAATGTCTGAGCTTGGTTAAGTTAAGCTGAGACCCTGAACATACAGGTATCCTCTAAGGAACCGTGCAGGGGAAAGATTAATACATAAACACTTACAAAGTCCATAAACTGAGCGGTGCACTTCTGCACACCAAACATACAAACTGTCCCTTTACAGCAGGAGAAAAAATAAACTGTATTGTTAGCTACAATTTCTAACAAACATGCCTGCATCAGACTGAGTCTGGAGCATCCTGGGGCATTAACCAATACTGAAAGTCCATGGGACCGAACACAATACCCCATGAAGCAAAAAGAGCAGCAACAGTCCAGTTGTAGTCACTCCAATTCCCCATCTGTATCAGCACCTGGAACGTCAGTATCCAGTTGAGAAAGTAGTTTTTCTGGGAAATTAATTGCTGCTTCAGGATCGGTGAAAATATGAGATTTTTGTTTGTGGAAAACTTGCAGTCTGGCCGGGAAGAGCACTTGAGCTCTCACTCCCTTAACAAGTAAGTTCTTTTTAACTACTTACAGTGTCTTCTTGTGGTCTTGCATTTGAGAAGACAGATCTGGAAAGAAACCCAAACGGTTTCCTTCCCAAACTATGTCTCCCTTACTGCGTGCTGCCTGCAGTAAAGGAATCTGGGTCTCTGGAGTAGAGAGCATTGCTATAGCTGTTAATGGTCTTTCCCCTGCTCCTCCCCGAGGCCTGGGGTGAAGCGGGACCACAAAGGCCTGAACCATGCAAACTCCCATGTCCTTTGGGAACAGTCCCAGATTATTAAAAATCAGTCTGTTCAAAGTGGCCATTAATTCCACACACCCCGCAAACCTGGGAGGAAACCCCACGATTCGAACATTACGCTATCGTAGGCCATTTTCCAGTGTTTTCACCTTGGCTTGGAGGAAGCCCACATCTTGAATCAGATCCGCACTAACTTCTGAGTACCGTTAAGAAGTACTGGTAAGGTCATTAATAGCAGTCTTGTTGGCAGTGATTTTACCATCAAGGTCCGATAATTTTTGTTCCAAAGTAGTTAGTCGCTTATTGGTTTCATCCCCCACTGCCTTTATTTTGGTGAGAAGAGCGAGAAACTGCATCAGGTCCAGGCTACTGGGTGAAACTGGGCCTCCAGGTTTTGTCATCGCACTCCAGTGCTGAGGTTGTAGGTTTGTGATGTTTCTTGGGTCCCATGGCAAGGGCACAATATTCCTCTCTGTTGTACTATGATATGAAAAGACGTAAAATAAAAAGGAATCCATTGATGAACTTTAAAGTTTAGTAAACAAGATTTGGAGCTTCGGAAAAGACATCCACCCTGTTGGATGCTCCACAGCACCCTCTGCTGTTCAATTGCATTTGCTCCTTTTAACCAGTTTTTTTTTTTTTTTTTTTACTACTAAGATATTTTGTTTGAAGAGGATCTGAGAGGCAATACTCTTTTTTTTTTTTTTTCCTGCCCAGGATTTTGGGGAAATTTTTTCGTTGGCAGCTCCAGGACTTGTGCACATTACTCATTATTTTAACTGATTGAGTATATGCCATCAGTAGTGAAAGCGCATGTTTTAATCTGAGCTCCTAACACGTGAAGGACGGTCATTTTAGCAAGACCACTTTAACTCTTTACTAGCTCGAGAGGTAGTGGATGGTTCATCTTTTATAGTATAAGCCTTAGAATGGTATTTGGACCCATTTTGGTTTCCTATTTTTGGTGTGGCTGCTGGTTTAACAGACTTATAACTCATTTTGATTGCATGGTAGATTCAGTGTAGCTGGACATACAGTTTTCCGAGGATTTTAGGGTGAGTTAAATAAGTTGTAATACTTCTCACTATTGAAATACTGCTTGTGAGACTTTGTAATGCCATCAGTCTTTTGTGATGATGTAGTTTGGTCTGAATTCTCTGAGATGGTACATGGCAGTTGCCCAGTTTGTTAACAAGGGCTGAGTTTCTTTAGTTCTATCTGTTACAAAATATGTTGCCCTCTGCTATAATAAATCATAATAGGAGGAGCTTATCAGTATTCTGTCTGGTAGTACAGACACCGCCTGGGCACGCTCCAGAAACATTATGTTTGAACTCCTGATTGCGTTGGTCTTATTTAGTTAAACTTTCTACTGTGCTCTTAGTCGCTTTTTTTTTTTTTTGCTAGTGCCGAGACCCATGTTCATAGGTCCTGTACTAGCTACTTTGCACAAAACAACAGTTAAGATGACCATCTTTTGTTTCAGTCCTGTCTTCTTATTCACATCGAACAACATGGTGTCATTTCAGCACACTGAGCACTTTCATTGCATTTCCCTCTTAATTATTCTGCTCCCTTTTAGCTTATATTTCAAGCCAATTTGGTTATTCGGTTTGGATTTAAAAGTTTAACATTGTTATATTTAAAATAGTACATTTCTCATTTCATTTATTAGACAAACTTTTATTGAAGATTAGTGTTAATTGATTTTTATCTCTATTTCTGATTAAATCTATAATACTCCCAAATATCTTGTTTTAAGTCATGTTCCTCCTTTTTTACGGCTGCAGTATGCGGAGTCTGCAGATGTTTTGCTTGTACAAAAGGAGTGATGTCATGTTTTCTGTTCGTGGAACTGACTGAAGGTGTAAATAGTCTCCTCCGCCCTACCCTCCTCCAAGAAATGTTTTCCACCCTCAAATAAATACGCTTTCATGGTAGTCAGTGGTTGCAGGGTACTGTTAAATGGGCAATAGAAGAACTGGAACCTCAGTAGTGGGAGGCAGCATTAGTTTTTTTTTTTTTTGAGTGTAAGATCCACCCCCAACTCCACCCAAGAAGCTCCTAAAGATCCACCCCCACCTTTTGTTTTATTCATGTGGGAGCGGCATGAGGTGGATCTATCATGCTGGAACAAGACACACTAGTTTGGGACCTGGACCATGCAACAGAACAAGTCGGTAGAGTGATCGAGTTGTGGAGCCCCTGCATTTTATTAAGGACTAGGAGAACAGAAGGTACTTAATGCCTTCAAATTCTTAAAAACTCTTTGAACAAATGATTATCAGAGCCACCTGGGGCCTCAGAAGGAAATAGTAATTAAGGAGCGCCTGAAACTACAGCTGCCAAGGAAAACAGTAGAGACAGCATTCTGATTCAAGTTGAATGAGACACAGTTTTTTGTTAAATATTTATATACTAAAAACATAAAGTTCAGCTTTTGGGATTAACAATATTTGTTTACCATATTAAAAAAAAATATATATATATATACACATACATATATAGTTTGTCTTTTTAGTAGTTTCAAAACTTTGAAAGCATTGGTGTTAGTAATGCATTTAGAAATGCATTTTGTAATTGTCTTTACAGTTAAACATGCAGTTTCATGTGAGGGCACATTTTTGGGGGGAGGGGTTCAAATTATTTTAATCATGGGCACAGTACTTGATAAACACAACCTTTGATGAACTGTATTTTTTCTTTGAAGTTTGAGAAGTATGTATCATATATGTGTGGCAGTGTTGTAAATGGGACTGGGGTATGAATAATAAAGTGCCTAGAATTTTTTTTTTGATATAATTGAGTTTATGTGTGGCAGGTAGGTAGGGGATAGTGTGTTGAATGTGGCTATAGGACAGATTTGTTAGGATAAATATATGCTGTCTTGGAAATAACTTGTAAGGGATGCATTTTGCAAAACAGTGATATATATCATAGGGTTTTCTTTCATGTATTGGAAGAAATAGATATGGATCATTTTGTACTATCAGTAAAAGGAGAAAAGAAAATACTGAACAAGAAAACAACTGGTGATTTTAAAAGATATTCTGATCAGAGCTGACATAAAAAAAGATCAACTATATTTTTTATTTTATTTTATCAGGGACACTAGGAACAGGGTGTTAACACATCAGTGAGCACTGATGCCATTTGTCTGTGTTAGGGAAGTTGCCTTGTACATGTTAAAATATACCAGCTGCAGTTAACAACTACTTGTGGAAGCAAAAGACTGTGTGTTTTTTTTCCTACTTTCTTTAAACTAATGTTATAAACTGAGCCAGGAAAAAAGTAAGACTGAACAGATCAGAGCTGACATTAATGATGTTCCTAAGGCCTGTTGCATGCACTATGCTTTCATTTTCATGGGAGGGGCAGGAGGTGGATCTATCATGTTGGAACAACTGACTATCAGAGCTGCCATCCCCCTGGACATGCCATTTAACACTCATTTAAAATAACACACATGTAGTTTCCCATTTTTACTATGAGGGAAGTAAGATGATGAGCCAGCATGGTTAACAAATACATTGACTGACACCTGTGAATGAGTGGGGAGGGGGATTTTTTTCTAACATTCCTGGTGGTTTTATGCTCCCTGGAACCTGCTATTCAGGTGTTTTTTTATTGCATTTTGTCCCAGGCAACCTTCCCAGAGTGCAGTTTGCTCAATTATTTAATAGCTGCAGGTGGAGGCCAGTGTCTTGTTACATTGTCTTTTGTTTCAAATTAACCACAAACATCATGGCAGCCAAAGGAGACACACTTTGAGTCTTAGGGTATGTACAGCACAATTAATAAGTTTTCATATGCATAATCTTTCCATTCATGTTATTGCTAGGCATACTGTCACTAGCTTGGCTTAAGGAAGGGTTAACATGGTCAGGACCCTTTAGCAATTGAGATGCATATGCAGCAAATAAGTCCAGATGCGCTATCTTGCCCTCCAACTGTTAAGTGTTGGTCTGAATTTTCTTCTTGAAATGGTTACTTTTGCATTTATGTTTATTTTAAAATATTTATTCTGACCATGTGGTTATGTATCATAACTGATCTCCAGCCTTAACCCCACCCCCGTGCCCCAACTTGCATAGAAGATAGTGCTTGTAGACAAATCTAATCATTTTGCCACTGTATTCTGGTGTGTGTGTGTGTGTGTGCTTTTGATTCAGTTGCTTGCGTCTTGCATGGAAAACAGTGCTTGTAGACAATCTAATCATTTTGCAGCTGTGTTCTGCTATATGTGTGTATATGTGTGTGTGTGTGTGTGTGTGTGTGTGTGTGTGTGTGTTCCTCTGAGGCTGTTCTTGCAACCTAGGAAGAAATGATGAGGTATCTCCTCCTTATTCCTGGATGCAAGTTCCCTCCATCTTGGGAACACATGTCTGCTGAATAAGGAAGGGTTGCAGGAACCCAAGGAATGATTACCGGGGGGGGGGGCTGATGGTCATCAAAATGGAAAGGGATTTGGGGGTAATCATATTGGATGACCTAAAGGTGGCTAAACAATGTACCAAAGCTGTGAGGAGAGCCAGTGGAATGCTGTGGTGCATAGGGAGAGGTATTACCAGCAGAAGGAAGGAGGTGGTGATGTCACTGTGTAGATCACTGGTGAGGCCTCGTTTGGAATATGGTGTACAGTTCTGGAAGCCGCATTTCCGTCATGCAACTTTAAATCACAAATGGGTTAAATGGTTCTATTTTAGATTTCTATCTCTTTCCCCTACTTCTCCCACTGGTTAGCCTTATGGAACGCAACCAGAACATATCTTGGCTAGCATGATGAATTCACCTACACAAGCTGCTTTGCAGTCTGCAGCACTGTCTTTTTAAAATGTTAACTGCTTGTTGAAAATATGGCATAATTTTTCCACCCATGTTATTGCTAGACATACTGTAGCTAGCTTGGCTTGAGGAAGGGTGAACATGGTCAGGACCCCTTAGCAATTGAGATGCATATGCAGCAAATAAGTCCAGATGTGCTAACTTACCCTACAGCTGTTAAGTGTCACAGTCTGCATTTTCTGTTGAAATGGTTACTTTTGCATTTATGTTTATTTTAAAATATTTAATATTCTGACCATGTGGTTATGTCATGGACCATAACTGATCTAAGATCACTATAGCTCAGGTTTAAGCTTGCAAAAAAAAAGGCAGAACTGGGGACAGCTCAGTTAAAGGAAAACTACATAAGTGAGTTTTTGTGTGTTGATGCAATTGCTTGTGTCTTGAATTTCAACATTATAGTGGAAACTTTGCACTCTGAGTTTCTTATTCTGAATTTTTTGCAGTATGTTGTCTGTATTTATATTAATTATGTCGGCATTCCTGGTAATGTACAGGGGCAGGAGACTGACTTGTGACTGGGTTCGAATAAGGAAGGGTTGCAGGAACCCAGGGAACGATTATGAGTTGGGGGGAGAGTTAATGATCATCAAAATGGAAAGGGATTTTGGGGTAATCGTATTGGACGACCTAAAGGTGGCTAAACAATGTACAAAAGCTGTGAGGAGAGCCCGTGGGATGCTGTGGTGCATAGGGAGAGGTATTACCAGCAGAAGGAAGGAGGTGGTGATGTCACTGTGTAGATCACTGGTGAGGTCTCATTTGGAATATGGTGTCCAGTTCTGGAAGCCACATTTCTGTCATGCAACTTTAAATCACAAATGGGTTAAATGGTTCTATTTTAGATTTCTATCCCTTTCCCCTACTCCTCCCACTGGTTAGCCTTATGAAATGCAACTAGAACATATCTTGGCTAGCATGATGAATGCACCTACACAAGCTGCTTTTCAGTCTGCAGCACTGTCTTTTTAAAATGTTAACTTCTTGTTGAAAATATGGCATAATTTTTCCATTAATGTTATTGCTAGATGTACTGTAGCTGGCTTGGCTTGAAGAAGGGTGAACATGGTCAGGACCCCTTAGCAATTGAGATGCATATGCAGCAAATAAGTCCAGATGCACTAACTTACCCTATAACTGTTAAGTGTCACCGTTTGCATTTTTGTCTTGAAATGGTTACTTTTGCATTTATGTTTATTTTAAAATATTTAATATTCTGACCATGTGGTTATGTAATGGACCATAACTGATCTCCAGCCTTAACACTCCCCCCCCACCGTGCTCCAACTTGCATAGAAGATAGTGCTTGTAGACAAATTGAATCATTTTGCCGCTGTGTTCTGGTTTGTGTGTGCTTTTGATTCAATTTCTTGTGTCTTGCATGGAAAACGGTGCTTGTAGACAATCTAATCATTTTGCAGCTGTGTTCTGCTGTGCTGTTTGTGTGTGTATGTGTGTGTTCTTCTGAGGCTGTTCTTGCAATCTAGGAAAGGTACTTCCCCAGACATAGCAGTACATTGCATAACAGATATAAAATGTCAATAAGCAGGTCATGCAACAGATGTGCTGAGCAGTTACTGAAGCAAGAAATGTGCAGCTGTCATTTTTTTTACATCCTGTTCAAAATGTGCTTTTGCACCTGTGGTGCCAAATGGCACAGTCGCTGTGCAAAATCTCCTTTCGGCTAACAAACTGATTGTTTCACTGTTCATGTGGTGTGGTCACAAAAAGCCCATGCTGAAAACTTGGAGTGAAAATACCAAGAAACGCCCAGGACATTAGGGTTTCTGACCATAACCCCACACTGCCTGTAGGGACTGACAGGCATTGGGATGTGACTTGGGATTGTCGACAGTAATGTTCACGCCATTCCACCCCCATCCCCACCCTGCAGCCAGTGACAGGTATCGAGGTGTGCCTTTGACTCTTCAACCCCAGAGTTCACTCCATTCTCTTATACTGTACCCATTTCAGCGTATTTCCTTATGGAATGGGGTGAGTGTAAAGTCTGAAAACCCCAAGGCACACCTTGACTCTTGTCTGTGTCTGCAGGGTAGGGTGAGGTGAAATGGCATGAGCGTTATGGACAGAGACCCAAAGGCACACCCCAGTGCACGTCCATGTCTGCAGGGTGCGGGTGGGGTTGGCATCACTTCAGTACTTCACTGCCATTCCTATTCTGCCTGTCTGTCTGTGTGCGTCTCTCTCTCTATCTATATATCTATGTAATTGTCTATCTTTCAATTAATTGCATGTATCGCTATTTTTACCTATTTCTAAAAGAAACCTGCACATCACATTTCCCTGCATGCTGAGCACATACTTATGAAACTGTGCATATTTGTACTCCATTTCTATGTAGACCTCATACTTTCCTAATATTCCCATTATCACAAGCATAACTACCCTACCCTTATCAAAAGCTACCCCCTCTGAAAGTTAATATCACATTTTCTCTAACAGTCCATCATCATTACACCTGACATCAACACATTGCTTAAATATAACTTACATCACCTCATGGACAAAAAACCTGTTTCTCTTTAAAAAAAAAAAAAAAAAAAAATTTAAAAACTCTGTAAATAATCCCAAGGCTGAACATATGCCAGCCATTACTTTTCTCATGTACTGCCACCTTCTGTACCATCATGGGGATTTGCATATGTTTCCCTTGATGCTTTGCATCATTGGGATATGTGCAATTATCTTTTCTTTAAAATGTGGCTCTCTGGCCAGTATCATCCAGGATAACACATACATTAGTGGCATTTGCTCTGTGGTTCTTTTGTAAGCTTCCTATTCCTTCCATTAAAATGTACACCTCCATATATTTTCCTAATAATGTGTACGCCTTCCTTAGAACAGAAACTAAAACGAATCTTACTACTTTCAAATCATTATGTTGTTTCTCCATACCTCCTTAACAATTCCACACAACTTCACTAACTTCATTATGCAGCCGTGGTGGATCTGACCAGATTTTGTTATAGCTGGTACCAGAGTGGCAGGGAGAACAAAGTGAGCGTTTCGTCATGGTTAGGATAATGTTGATAGTTCAGACTTTGGGACTTGGGGGAGTTAGGCCAATAAAACCTTCTATTGGTTTACTCCATTATATATGCAATAATGGATGGGGAAGTGTGCTTAATGAGAATTTAGTGGTCGCCTGAGGTGTAGGATGCTACATAAACCCCGAGGGTGAAACGTATTCCTAGTTACCGAGTATTCTAGTTTGTCCCAGAAATTAGTAATGTTAATAGTGTTTAAGGGTGAGGAGTTAATATGTGTACTTAAGTACTGGGGTAGACATACTGGTTGTAGTCCTTGGTAGTTTTTGTCATGCCCAGTGGGCATCTTCTCAGTGGTAAGCTTGAAGGATAAAGATCGCTACCAGTTCATACTCTGCATCTTAGTCCATCTGTCTAACACCCCAAATTTACCACTCTCTCGGTGGGTTACTGTGCCTTTAAGAATCCCTGGCCTACTCAGTTATCAAAGGCAGGTGGTGCTGCAAATGTAGCTGTCACTGCTACGGTGGTGACTAGACTGGAAGTAACCCAGTTTACCAGCTGACTGTATCAGTGGTGAGAAGGCACCCCTAAAGGGTTGGCTTGGGGAGTGATTTGATGATTGAACTGTGTGCAATGTGCAAATCATTACTTTTGTGAAATCTACCTACAGGACTGCAAAATGGCAGCCATGTTGCCACCCTTCGATTTCCCTTCCATGACGATAGGTTTAAAGGGTCCAGAGCCCATAGGGGGTGTTTGCCTGCTCAGGGAGCCACAGGGGCCCATGGACTGTAGGTAGACCTAATTAATTCAGAAGCTTGTTTAGCAGCCAGTCACTTGCTGTACTGCAGATATCCAGGACTGTTCCTGACTGAGAACCCAAAAGGATCAATTGGGTTGTGCCATGACTGTGTAATGTGCAGGGACTGAGCTGCCCTCAAGGCAGATCAGTGGAAGATCTCTTCTGAGTTGGATCCCTGCTTGGTGTGTGGGAGAACTGTGCTGACAGACTGTGCATCTGCAGCAACCAGCTGAATGTGTTTCAAGCAGATTCCATGCTTGAGTTAAAGGAGCCATTCCCGTACTAGCCAGCATGCCATCGAAGCTAAGTATCACCAGCACAGAGCAAAAGGACAGAAAGGCAAGCTGCCATCTATGCCTGTCATAAGTTCGACCAGCAGGTACCATAGCTCAGTACCAGGTTATTACTGCCTGGGGCATCCAGATGCTTAGATGTGGAGACAGTGTGGATTTGCTGTGGCCTGATCAACTGGAGGATAGTATGCCTCCAAATTACATCACCTGCACAGATGCGCTGAGACTGAGAGTGAAAGAGAGAAATTGAAAGTGAGAGATTGCAAGAAACCAGCCAACAACCAGAGAGGGATTATCTCGCACTGCGTACTGGAGCACTGCACAACAAAGGGGATCCAACAGCACCGGATCTGCGAGTAACATCAGGGCATACCCCTGCTACATGGGAAGTGTACAAAGGGGATCCAACAGCACCAGAACTGTGAGTAATATCAGGGCATATCTCTGCTACATGGGAAGTGTACAAAGGGGATCCAACAGCACCAGAGCTGTGAATAACATCAGGGCATACCCCTGCTACAAGGGAAATGTACAAAGGAGATCCAACAGCACCAGAACTGTGAGTGACATCAGGGCATACCTCTGCTACATGAGAAGTATACAAAGGGGATCCAACAGCACCAGAACTGTGAGTGACATCAGGGCATACCCCTGCTACAACGGAAGTATACAAAGGGGATCCAACAGCACCAGAACTGTGAATGACATCAGGGCATACCTCTGCTACACAGGAAGTGTACAAAGGGGATTCAACAGCACCAGAACTGTGAATAACATCAGGGCATACCCCTGCTACACAGGAAGTGTACAAAGGGGATCCAACAGCACCAGATCTGTGAGTGACATCAGGGCATACCTCTGCTACACAGGAAGTATACAAAGGGGATTCAACAGCACCAGAACTGTGAATAACATCAGGGCTTACCTCTGCTACAAGGGAAATGTACAAAGGGGATCTAACAGCACCGAAACTGTTAGTAACATCAGGGCATACCCTTGCTACAACGGAAGTATACAAAGGGGATCCAACAGCACCAGAACTGTGAGTGACATCAGGGCATATCCCTGCTACAAGAGAAGTGTACAAAGAGGATCCAACAGCACCAGAACTGTGAGTGACATCAGGGCATACCCCTACTACACAGGAAGTGTACAAAGAGGATCCAACAGCACCAGAACTGTGAGTAACATCAGGGCATACCCCTGCTACAAGGGAAGTGTACAAAGGAGATCCAACAGCACTAGAACTGCGAGTAACATCAGAGCATACCCCTGCTACAAGGGAAATGTACAAAGGGGATCCAACAGCACTAGAACTGTGGGTAACATCAGGGCATACCCCAGCTACAAGAGAAGTGTGCAAAGGGGGGCTGGAAGACTGGTTGCTGAATTCAATTAGCTGGCTGGGAAGTTGCAGATACCTCCATTTGAGGTTCAGCCATTATGCTATTGCATGGCCTTTGGGCTTGGGGTTTAAATGTGTTCTCTGAGTATTTCTGTACTGACACTAGCCTACCATGTGTGACACCAGTGGGCCTACAACTATTCCATAACTGGGTACTCAGTGAAGTGTGTGGGAGCTACCTGTTTGTTATAAAGGTCTGGTACCAGTGGGAGAGGGTAATGCCTCCAGTACATGATCTAGCATCGTAGTACACATAGTGCTGTTGGGGTGGGCCAGATCTGAGGGCTGTGTCCGGATGGACATTTTTAGTAACAGCCCAGGGAAGTGTTTAATTAGGCCAAGCCTGCTCAGGGCATGGGCAGGACGGCTACTGTTTGGGCGAGGCCTGCAAAGGGTAACAGAAGACCAGCCTAGGTGTAGCAGACTACGTCATATTACACTAACCTCGTCTTTCCTCTTATGGTACTGCTGCCCTAATAATGTGCATTTCTTCATTTGAATTAAATTACCCATGGCAACTTAATATGCAGTATAAGTGCATATCCATTGGAGAACTGTCTAGCCTGGTGTGGGTTCACAGGAGGAGGAGGAGTGACCCTGGTGGGAATATGGGCAGGAATGACATCCCAGGGGAGTTTGTGCTAACAGGTCATTAGGCCCACTTTAATCTTTCGCTGGGAAGAGGCATTGCACTATTTCTGCTATTTGGATGCAGACCCCCCACCTCACTGAGCAAACAGATAATGACCTGTGGAGCCACTGTGATATCTATGGTACCTGGTGGCATTGTCTGGTAGTGTGGCCAAGCCCCAGACTCCCACAGCATCTGGGTGGGCAACCCGGTCAGGGATCTTACAACAGAAAGAAAAATTGAGCCTCAAAATAATCAGTTAACTTAATAAGTAATAAATAGACATACTAATCTAAGAAAGTTGACTGAGCAGTTACAGAAGGCTTAAAAATGCTTGGGTAAATAGATGTTGCATTAATTTTGATTTAAAAATTGGGAAATGAGGTAGTAAAATGGACTTTGGTCAGAAGTGTGTTCCACAGACCTCAGTCTGTGATGGAGAACACATGAACCCCCCCTGCCCCCGGAGATTTGTAGCATGAAGGAGAACTCGCAACAGCCCCATGCTAACAGGCTCTTTGGGATACAGTGTGCACGAAGACCACCATTTAAATGAAAAATTAATATTCTAAACAGAAGAGAGACTCAGTGTCATATTGGGGGCAATGTTTTTCATAATATTGTTTTCCTGGTTTCTCCTTCAGGTTGGCTCATACTGCCCTCCTCATCATACTCAGGCCCTCAGCCCAGCTACCCCTGTGTATTAAGCCCTGGCTGCGCAGCCCAAGCCCTTAGTTCTGCAGTAACCCATGGCTTAACCCCCACAGGCAGACCCGGAGGGACCAGCTCCCCAGCTATACATCCGATACAACCAGAAGAGCCAGAGTGACAGATGCTGTCGAGAAGGGGGCGGAGCTTGATTAGCCTTTATTGAAAGTGGAGGGCAGAGAGAGACTGCAGTGCAACCTTTTTCTCTCTCTCTCTCTTTCATCCCTTCTGCTATTCCTTCACCAGGGATGTGGCTTATAAGACTTGGCTGGCAGATGACAGTCAGGGATGTCAGAGGATGGAACTTCATTCTCCTTCACGACATCGCCGCTGGCCTGTTCCTGGATGCATGACATATCTCCGTTATGCAGTATGTAGACAGATGCACATCAATGTGAGATGCTCTTGTAAACCACAGAATCTTTCTTGCATGCTTCACCCAGCCACCCCCAGCCACAAGAGAGAGTAGTCACCCATCCGAGAGAGCTACAGTACCTCCCCAAAGCAAGAGACATCCCAAGTGTATACCCACCTTGTCTAGGCCAGCCTAATTAATGCTGGCTGAAATTTTTATTACGCTTGTGAAATAGTGGAAAATTAAAAATTTTGTATTCATGCAGTATTTGCAAAAACTGCGCCAAAGTCTGGCATAATTTTGCCAGTGCTAATTCATAGAAATATGGAATTTTAGCAAATAGCCTTATTTTTTTCCGAAGTGCGCATTTTTAGAAATGTCATTAAAAAAAAAAAAAAAAAAAGCAATTTCAGCCACAATTGCCCATTTTAAACACACCGTTCTAGTTCATACAACTGTGCAAAATGAAAAGTGCGTGGAACGAATTGTTTACATTTTGCTGATCACTAATGTCCCGGGCCAGGCTGAGAGCACGTTTGGAGGCTTTTTTACCTGCTCAGCATGGTAGTGCAGGTTTGGAGCATTTAGATAAGTATTTTTTTACTTGCCTTCAGTAGCTTTGGAAATGCCTTTATTCAATAAATCTTTATTTTGATTACCCAAGCCACCCTTTGTTTAAATTGCTTCTATAAACCTTGACAGCTGCTGTAGTATTGATGCCCTGCACACACCAACGTGGTTACCCTCAGGGGGGCCGGGAACCATGATACCCTGGATTCTGGTAAGCAGTCTAAATAGATGGTAGTTCAGGGCAGTAAATTTGTGTCCAGTTAGTATACTTCGGGATAGACTGATGCACAGGGACATCCTTGTATGCCAGTAAACAAGTGGCTGTAATGGGATTTAAACCTGGCATCACCTGTTTTACAGTTCTGTAATTTAACCACTGGCCTTCCCTACTTGAAGTAACTTGTGTAGCTCTTAAAAGTCCATTTGCATAAAATTATGATGGGAGAAACACTATATCTTTCTGAAGAGCAAATTGCTCAAAAAATAAGCCCAGACTTTCACGTGCAATGGGTAAATTAGCAGCCGTGTGTGAATTCACAGAAACTCACACCAAGAACTGGTCAGGGAAGTTAGTGTGGGCTAGTAGTTAGAGAATGAAATGTAAAAGAAAAGCTGTGGACCCAGAGATCACAGATTTAAATCCCACTAGCTACTATCCGACTGTGCAACTTGAGCAAGTCACTCCCCGCCTCCTATATTTCCATCCTTCCCAGCTGTATAACTAAGTAGAATTAGGACTCCACTGTAAATTAAGTGTTTCATCTGTGTTAGGTTACATTAGATAAACAGGACCCCTGGGTAGGGTAGCGCTTACCGGTGCTGGGCTTGGTGCAGGTTGCAGGTTTTGCTAACCCAAACAGATTCAGAACAACTGCACCCCGGAGCACGTGTGTAGTCGTGGCACTTGTTAAAAAAATATGCTGCGAAACTTACATTGTCTCTAAGCCAATTTATTCAGTGTGTTGCAACAGACAAAATCACCACAATCACAAAAAGGCTATAACACTGTTGCCCAGGTGCCTCAAAGCTAAACAACCTGCAGTGCTCCAGCTCTGTACCCACAGCTAAGTACAGTAAGTAAGCAATAAGACTTGACAGGGTGTTGGTAGTAGTGCACAAACTTATGCTGAAAGGTAAGGTGCAAAGTCGCAGGCTGAGTGTCTTCAACCAATGGGCGTGCATTCAAGGCACTACTGCCCACTACCTGGAGTGTCTTATTGCACTTTATAAAATGGGTTTAGTATAGTAAAACAAAATAACAAGTGAGACGAAAGTGTCATGGTTTTGAAATGTTTATATAACTTGAATTTTATTGATATTTCAAAGACATTACAAGATTTTTCATACATGTTGCTAAAAAGGTAACCAAATGCATTTTATGGTTGTTCATATCTGATATACTGGGTTAATATGTCCATTTTGTTTTGAAGTAGGAAGAAAGCAGAGTTGTCCACTCACCCAGCAGTGTTTGTGTGCTTCTTCATTTGTCTCCATTGTGTTCATACGGACCTACTCTGAAGTCCCGACAGTCAGTCTCCCGAACTCCATAAGCCTGAGTTCAGTAGACCGACTGTCTGAAGACCAACAAGGTCTTAGTGCAGTGCGGGGGAAGCCCCGCACCCCATAACCAACTCCAAGGGGGAAGCGGACCTCTGAGTAGGCTAAAACTATTTACAGGGGGCGAAAGAGCACTGCAAAAGTTGCTGTCCTGGAACAGAACCCGGGTCTGAGTGCGATGCTGGCCGAGCTGCTAGTGGCTTAACCCTCCAAGCCATGGGCGCAGCTCAGCCAACCTCAGGATTTCCCCCTCTCTTATGGTGCATGGCTCGGAGTAGAGTAGCGGTTCGTCACATCCGCTTCCTTACCACTGTCAGCACCAGCTTCCATCTGTTGGGCAGGTATATGTCAGGCAGCCAAACTCAGGATCCTGAATGTCGGTATTCTAAGTTTTGGCAATTGTTTTGTTTGTTTGTTTTGTTGACCTGGTAAGCCCACTGGGCCTAGAAGTCCCTTTTTCAGGGGCAACCGGGGGGGGGGGGATATAGATGGTAAACAAGTGAAATTGAGCCAGATTAAGCTGTTGGTGGTATTTTTAGTGAATGAGGCACATTTGGCCAGGACACCGGGGAAATTCCCCTACTCTTTTCAGTAAGTGCCATGGGATCTTTAACATTCACCTGAACTACCACCAGTCCAGGCAGATGGGACCTTGGAAGTGCAGCACCCCTTTCATGCTGCACTACAGTGTCAGTATTGGGATATTAACCCAAGTGCCAGATGTGGGAACTGAACCCCCAGCCCTCTGATCTCCCGGCCTCAGAGGCGAGTGTGCTACCTACTGAGTCACTGACACTGATAATTGATACTGATAATTAGTAGTGATGCTGTTCATACTGCTCAGCTGATCCCTGGTTTGGTACTCTGTTATACTCAGTTTACAGTAAACTTTATGACATTACATTTTTCACATAGCATGCCTTTTCCCCTCTCACCTCCCATGATGTGAGTTTATTTTATCTCTTATAACTTTCTGTATGGGGTATCATGCATTACATATCATGCATTCTTTGTTACTTTTCTGTGGGTCATTTTCCTATTTATTTAGTTTTAGTTCTAGCTGGGAAGCCATGATAAGCTTTGAGTGTTATTGATTTATTTGGTTGGTGATATGTTTGTTTTCCTTCTACATGCATGTAACACAATCCTATCCAGTATCTGGTGAGGTACTTAATACAGTTTCACCCTTCCAGTCTTTTGAACCTGTATTAGTTGATTGTGAACATATTAGTACTGACATCTGGGTCTTCATTCTTCAGTTAATTTCTGTCATATTGTCCTCATGACTCAATGTTGCATTTGTCTTGATCTCTCTCTGTTGTTTTTATGTAACCTCTGTAGTGTTTGTGTTCATACTTGCGCAGAGTGAACATACTGCTGTGATAGTGGATTTGAGAGGTGTGCTACTGTCAGTCCAGTGCAGGGCAGTCTGCAGAGGGCTTGACGGTATCCGATGAATCATCAGCCAGGCTGATCATGACACTCTTCTGGGCTTGCTTGTTGGAAGCTTCGTGAAATTCAAAGAAAAGAGCTGCCCATATCACAGGGCGGCTCTTTGCTTCGATCTGTATGATGCCATCTGGCCAGCAGCTGATTGGCGTCATGATCAGCCTGCACCTCCTCCCCTCTGCAATGCAACTGATAGCACATAACCCTTGCTGAACCTCCATTTGCCGCTTTAAAACAATTCCCCCTTCTGCCAGGTATCCCTCCCACTTCCCTGTTTGCTTCCCGTGCCCATGCCTCTTTTAAAAAGATCCCACTCTCTGCCAAGTATCCCTCCCAATTGCTTCCCATGCCTTGTAAATGTGAACTGAACACTGGGGTGCCCAATCCCCAGTATTGGTATGTGAAATAAAGAAAACCGTCCTTCATTTTTTATTTATTTTTTTTTTAATTTTTGGTTCATCGATGCCTGTTGCCACCGCCACCCCCTGCCTCTGTAACTCCACCCCATATTTACCAATCGATGGTCCAACACCCTAATCCTCTCTAGACCAGAGACATGTCTTCACTGATCAATGCCAGACTGGGAATTAAGGAAAAAAGGTAAACTGCTATCAATGTATTTCAGTGTGTTTTGAACTTGCACTTATAACTTCATCATTTTTAATGTTTTTCCCCCAAAATCTTCAATATGGTCTTTTTGGGACATCTAATGAACAAGGTACAGTAGGTGAAATTTTTCAAATCCGGCCTGAAAGGTGATGTTGTAGTTGCTCTGTGAAATCACCTTTCAGCCATAATCTGAACATTTTCACCTCCCTGGTTCATTAGGTGGGGGTCATAAAAAGACTATGTTGAAAATTTGGGGTCAAAATATCAAAAAAACAAAACAAAAAAACAACAAAGTTATGATAGTATGTTGCAATTTTTCAACCCTCGTAAATAACTTTGGTAATTTTCAATATTTTCACCTTCAATTTTCAACATAGCCATTTTTTCACTCCACCTCATGAACATGACAGGTACAGTTTTTCAAATCATGGCCCAAATGTGTGTCATACTTGTGGCACGAAATGACTCATTGACCAGTATTTTATAAATGACACCTATTCCATTCAGAAGGAGGGGTCATAAACAGACTGTTGAAAAACAGAAGTCAGAATGTCACAAAACTACAAAGTTATGAAGAAATTTTGAAGTTTTTCAATGTCTACTCATACATAACATTGCAATGAGTGCAGATTTTGGCCCCCCGTTTTAAACATAGCCCTCTTGTTACCCCATCTCATGAACAGGTGTCATTTTTCAACTATCCGACGAAACATATTTTTGCATTTGCTTCACGAAGTCACTTTTAGAACAGGCTATAACAATTTCCACCTGCCATAATCATAAGGGGGGGGTCACAAAAAGACAGTGTTGAAAATTTGGGGTCAAAAAAACAATAGAGTTATGAGGAAGCATTGAATGTGTTCAACATTTACTCA
Source organism: Neoceratodus forsteri (assembly GCA_016271365.2). NCBI lineage: Eukaryota > Metazoa > Chordata > Ceratodontiformes > Ceratodontidae > Neoceratodus > Neoceratodus forsteri. Next base: position 558,897,403 of record CM028129.1, on the reverse strand, counting down.
TAAATTTGCGATTTTTGCTGATTTGGTCTCCAAATACGCGCATAGCCCTTTTGTTACCGCCTTCTGATAAATATGACCGGTGTCAGTTTTCAAATCTCCTTTGAAACATGCTTTCACAGTCCCTGTATGAAATCACCTTTCACACAGCATTTAAAAAAAAAACACCTCTCCATTATAACATGGGGTTATAAATAGACTATGTTAAAAATTTGGGGTCAGAATGTGAAAAAAAAAATCCTAGCTTATGAAGAAACATTGAATTGTTCCAACATTTACGCATAACTTTATTTTTGCAGATTTTGGCCCCTAATATTTAGCATATCCCTTGTGGTACCCCGTCTCATGAACTTGACTGGTATCATTTTTCAAATCCTCTCTGAAACATGTTTTTGCAGTTGTACTGCAAAATCACTTTTTGGATGGGAATTAAAAAAAATTGAAAACTAACACAGAAATGGGGTGCTAAAATCCAATGGTGGTGCAACTGCAGAAGTTGTTGTATCAGAGAACACACAAAATAACAGCGCATGGAAGCAGAATGAAGGCCCAAAGTCAGAAGAGCTGCATAAATTGCAGGATGGTTTATTAACCTACATGGAATCAACAGGTGAAGGGTACTATGCTGAGACACCTCAGCGCTTCGCCTCTATCACATGAGGCTTCATCAGGGTGCTGTGCGCTGTATTTTTTGTGATGTTTAAAAAATTCCACCTGTCTTGATTATAATGTCAGGTCATAAGAAAAGAATGTTGGAAAATCAAGGTTAAAATATGGAGCCCACTAAAAATGAGATAGTCCCTCTCAGCTGACCTATCCTGGGTAAATGCAGTGTAAAAGTGCGTCAAAGCAGGACACCACTGAAAGTGAGATACTGCATCTCATCTGTCTATCCTGTGTAAATATATAGTAAAAATGTGTAAAAGCAGGACCCCAATATAACAGAACCTCCACCGAACTTTGCAGTTACCCTCTGTCCTGGGAAAAATACATTGTAACAGCTGGACCCCACTGAAAATTTAGCTTGCCTTTCATCTGGGCTGTCTTGGGTAAACACATTACCAACTGAAAATGAGATATTGCGTCTCAACTGTGCTATCCTGGGAAAACACTGTGTAAAAATTGGGAAAAGCAGGATCCCACTGAAAACAAGCTAGCATCTGAGGTGTACTATTCCGAATAAATAAAGTACAAAAAACATGTCAAAGCAGGACTACAATGAAAATGAGCTATTGCATATTAACTGGGCTATCCTAGGTAAATATATTGCAAAACTGTACAGAAACAGAACCCTATGGTAGAACCCCACTGAAAAGGAGAAGTTGAATCTGCGATGATCCGTCCTAGAAAAATACATTATAAAAGCAGGCCCACACTAAATACGTCATCTCACCTCTACTGTCCTGGGTAAATAATCAGGACCCCATTGTAAATGACATATTACATCTCATTAGGTTTATCTTGGGTAAATATATATAGAATAATGCATGTGTAGGTGTGTGATATGCAGTTTTTTTTTACACACCCAAGGTGTGTGATAATATATAAACCTCGAGAGCGAAGCTCGAGAGGTTTATATATTGTCACACACCAAGGGTGTGTAAAAAACACTGCAGATCACACACCTACATATGTGTTATTTTTTATAATAACTGGTGCTAAGTAAACACACCTCAGAGTTTTAGCATTATGTGCTTCCTGCACTGCTGATTCAACCTCAGTATGGGCTCCATGGCATGCTGGTTGTTATGACGAGAAGGTGAAGGTTCAATGCCTTCTTTATTGTTTAAAGTAAAAAAAAAAAAAAACGGAATGGTTCAGTTTTCTGAGTCAGTAAGTATCTGAGCATGGTACACACAACCTGGCATGAGACGGTAAAAGCCATATCAACTCGCAGGTTGATATGGCTTTTTACAAATCTCAAAAACAGGTTGATATTGGGGGTCACCAGTTATATAGTAAAATTGTTCACAAGCATTACCCAGTACTACAGCATGCAAGCACACATTCGTCATTGAAAGATGCTTGTTTTAACTGTTTTTCCCCACTTTGAGTGCCTGCTATTTAAATTTCTACTCACAACTCTTCTTAAAGGCGCACTGTCAGCTTTGCCCCTCCGTTTGTAGTCACACGTGTGCAGTGTGCCTCCTGGCACACCCCTATCAAAGACTGACTCTAGTACACCCCTATACATTATAAACTTAATCCATTGTGCTAGTTTTGTTGATATTTGCATTATTAGTTTGTCACTTGGTCATTAACTCACCTGCCTACCGGAAGCATATATCCTGGATGAGACCTCTCATTTGCCATGAGCGTGGTCCCGAAGTGCGATTTTTGGGCACGCAGAGTGAAAAATCAAGTTGCGCCTGTACATTGTGATATTCTGAACCGTTCCTGGTGTATTGATCAAAAAGCGAGCACCAAAAGTACTGCAAATTGCTTTTGTAAAACGGGGCCGAAATCCCGCACAAGAACGGCATGAAGATCTTGTGCAAGTTTGCACACGAGCGGGATTTCAGCCCCAGTTTACAAAAGCAATTTGAAGTACTTTCGGTGCTTAGTGTTTGATCGTATACACCAGGAGCAGTTCAGAATATCACAATGTAGAGGCGCAACTTGATTTTTCACTTTGCATGCCCAAAAATTGCACTCCGGGACTGCACTCACGGCAGACACGTGATCTCACCCGGGATATGTTTCTGGTAGGCAGGTGAGTTAATGTCAGTCCAAGTGAACAACTAATATTGCAAGTATCAACAAAACTGGCACAGTGGATTAAGTTTACGATGTATAGGGGCATACTAGAGTCAGACTTTGATAGGTATGTGCCACGAGTCACACTGCTCACGTGTGACTAAAAACGGATTGGCAAAGCTGACAGTGCCCCTTTAAACTATCCCCATTCCTTCCCCCAGTAATTCCCCTTAACCTAACTTGTTAAGCTACAAACCTCCATCATTTTTACTTTATCTTTCTGTCAGGGTAATACTCTCTTTGTACTATCCCCATCATTTTATTTGGTTTCCTATCTTTAACCCCCCACCCACCAATTTTTCTAAATATTTGCTCCAGAACTGGTGTGCCTTCTCTGGTCTCAGGTACTTTAAAGTGTGGCATCCATCTGCTGTTGATCTTTTCCCTCATTAGTCTCAGTAATGCCTTGCTGCCCTCCGTCTCAGAACATGTCCCCTCCTCTGCCAACCAAGGCTATGGGGAACTGCTGTTTGCAGCTGATGGGGAAGTGAGTAGTAAAAGTAATTGGTAAGATTTTGCTGTACAACAAATGTACTGATTGGGGGTATTGAAGAATCAACAGTAATCCCCTGGAGTAAGGTGTCCAGTATCAGGCATCAATAGAGGCGAGTGACGTCTTTATAGTGCCAGAGAAACCAGCTAAATAATCAGGTGACAGCAGCATGTAATAGGGGTACAGAGGAGCTCATAGTGCTCACTATAAAGGGGTTGCAGAGTATGGTGTAAATGGAATTTTTTAACATTAGACACAGCTTTTGATTTTTGGCAAGGCGGATCCATCCGTTATAAGCAGATGTCCCCTATAAGAGGGTTCCGCTCTATATTGAAATGAGCATGATTTGTGCTCTTTAAATAGTGGGAAGGGGAGTGGTTAGAGAAAAAACATCCATGAATCCTCCAGTTTTATGCAATCCCTAAGATACATAAAAACAGTATAAACCCTCCAGGCAAACCCCTAGTCGCTGGAATCCATTTGATACTCAAGCCCCTTTCCACCTACATTAACATTCACCTACAGCCATTAGTAGAGAATCATCCCACATATTCTTAAAATACTACACATACCTTAAATTTGCTATAGGACCAACAGTACCAGTGAGGTCACAGGTATTACCATGGTGACAGTAGACATCAAGGCACCTGTACACATCCGTTCCCTGTGATGAGGGAGTAGCAGCTATTGGAAGGGTTTTCGACACCAGGCCTCAAGAAACACATCCTCTCACAAGGTTACTCCTGGAAATGGCTACCATGGTTCTCCTTAAAAATTATTCCAGATTCGGAGGATCAGTTTTACAAACAGAAAAAAGGAACAGCCTGGGGGCAGCGCCATGGTGCCAGGGCATGCAAATGCGTACATGGACAGATTTTAAAACCAAGCAAGTCCTCACTGAATACAACCCCTACCATCTGTGCATTTGCTTTTGGAAGTGATGTACAGATGATGTGCTCTTCCTATGGGACTTGGACTATGAATCCCCAGTAGAATGTTTAACCTACCTAAACTCTAGAAATCCAAACTTAAAAGCTTTCAGTCATTTTTTGTCAGACAGAAGTGTCCTTTTTGGACATCAAGATTATGACTGACAGAGGTAAATTTCACATGCCATTATTTAAGAAACCGACCAACAGAATTACACTGTTACATGCGATGAGTTTCCTTTCCAGGTCTCTGACTAACAGTATCCCATATTCCCAACTGGTCCTGGTGCAATGTAAATTTAGTCGTCAGGAAAACTACAAATAGGAAAGGCAAATAATGATGGATGGGTTCATAGAATGCGGCTATAAAGGAAAAGCAGACAGATGAGCTGACGCATTGCCACAAACAGGCAGACTGACCAACAACAACAAAAAAAATATCTATTTCAGTGAGGGAGGATAGGGCGGTGTTTGCCACTACCCATTGTTCTGAGATGGGTTGTATCAGAAAGGTACTCCATAAACATTGGGACATCCTCCAGGAACATCCATCAACAGCAAGATTTTTACCCCATAACCAATAGTATTCTCAAAAAGGGCAACAAACAAAAAGTTTGTTAATCCACACAGACCATGGTTCATACATGGAGCAGACGACACAACTGCTCTTGAGATCACTCGGACCTGGAATGGTCCCCTGTTGCTGGTGTTTGATCTGCAGGCTTACAGCTAAAAATCAGAATTTAGACATCCCCGTATTGGGAAAAATGTACCAATTAAGGTCCCACATCACGTGTGATACTTACTGAGGAAGTAATGTGTGTATATATATATAATATATACTGTGTATGTGTGTGTGTGTGTGTGTGTGTGTATATATATATATATATATATATACACACACATATAAAATATACCCATGTGGCATGTTGTATATAGGAAAAACTACAAGAGAATTAAAGAAACTGATTACAGAGCATAAAAGCTCCATCCGTAGAAAGGATGAAAATTCTAGCATAGCATGTCATTTTACCAGAAGGGGGCATAATGGAGCCTCACTGAGATTCTGGGGACTTCAAAAAAATCCCACCACCATGCAGAGGTGGAGACCACAATAAAGCTATTGAAAAAGGTGAAATGTTGTGGAAACATGAGCTCACAACTTTTAGAAGCCCATGGAGACTGAATGAAGAAACCAGCTGGCCTGCATGCTGGTAGCCAATTTAGTGTATCCTCATTATTACAAATCCAAATCCCACTACCAAACGGTGCCCCATTCTTACTCACTCTTAGCAGAACAGTACCTTTGGGGAATAAAGATCTCTGTAACATCTAGTTACAGGTTAGCCCCATCCTGCAATCCAGTCCCTCATGCCCACGCCCACTAGATAGATCTAATATATTAGTTGGTTTGCTTTGAAGCATTAGCTTTATACAGCAGTAATAATCCCCGTGCCAGTAGTACGAGACCAGATTGTATCAAGAAGTGTATCACATATACCCGTGGCATGGCATGTTGCCTCAAGCAGCTGGGTTTTTGCTAGGCAGTGGTCTCTAGGTGCTGGCTGATGCTACTCTGCTGGCCCGCCACAATAGTTGCTGACCTGCCCTTAGCTCACGCTGCCTCACTCCGTACTCTGCATCAGAGTGAAGTTGGTAGGCATTCAGTTTTTCTATAATTAATGTGAAGTGCAGAAGCCAACGTAAAGAGATGCCTTAGCAAGCTTTTAAATGATTCCGCAAGTTAGCAGCGTGTCAGTATTTCTTGATGGCAGTACAGAGCAGAGGTTTACAGTGCTAAGAGCTGCATGAAATCTTTCATATAAGGAAGACTAGAGACTAGACATTGAACTGGCTAACATGCAGACGGGGTATATTTCAGTTTCAGCAATTAACTGCTTTAAAAAACATGGATACAATAAAATATTTGTAAAACCAGTAAACGCACATATTTTAAATTAATATAAGAATAAGAGAATAAAATAATATAAGCCTGTAGTGCTTTATTTACGCAAGTTAGCAAACAGATCAAGAGTCAGACAACTTCTGCCTTTATCTGTGGTGAGCTCAGGGAGTTGAAAAAATGTATGACCTAACAATGTAAGGTTATTACAGGAGACAGTATTCAAGTAATTTTAGAATGTCTATTCTGGCATCAGCAAACTGAAGTGTGCCTTGCTGCAGCATGAAATTACATAAGAAAGAAGAACTAAGTGATTTGACATTTATACACACAGTAATTAAAGTGGATTGTCACTTACAAAGCTAACTTGTCTCATAGATGTGAACAGAAGTCCTGTAACATTGCAACAGAAAAAATATGGTGTTTTGATTCATGGTATTTTAAGTTTTCCATTATTCAGCCTTAAAAATTTTAAACTTATCTGTGGTGCTAGATGCATGTTTTTTTGCATTTAAATGCCTATTAGAATTTTGGGGCAGGTTTTGGCCGCAGTGCTCAATATACTCATTCAAGTTCTGAATAGAGCTGCTGGGGTGGCTGAAAGGCTACTTTCAGAAATTGCTCCATAAAGTCAGTTATTTTGGAGCCTTCAGCCCCGTGAAGATTTTTTTATTTGGGCTGTCCCATCCATGTCCTGCAGCATGAGCTCCATCTGGACCAGGTGGTGGTGTAGATGAAGGAGGAGGAGGAGGAGGTTCGCCATGTGGTCCAACCAGTTGGACAAGGAGGAAGTGGCTGCCTGCAGGTCTCTGTGGTCCACCTTAATGGTATCAATCTCCTCCCTGAGGCTCACCAGTGAATCTCTTGTCTCGGTCTAAAATGTCAACAGTTCATGTAGGATTTTTTCATCAGTGACTTCAAGTGCCGAGCCATCGAGGAATGGCCAGGACGAGGAAGCTGTGCATATACTAGGTATCAAGGAAGAACTAGGCACTGGCAGGGTCATCTTAACCATCGCAGTTGCAGTTTTATTTTTTTTCCTGGAGACCCCATTGTTAGCAGCACCTAAGGTATTATTTAGTCCTGGTGTTTGTTCGAGTGGTAGGTGCAGATTCAATCAGTGCTGAGACGGAGCTGCTTGCTGAAGTCTCTGTTCCCTAGTGTGAGATCACCAGAACTCTAAAACAGTAAAAGTCTGTCATACATTCCTTGCTTGTCCATTGCTTCTGCCACCTTTTTTCTGTGTCACTGATTTTGCAGTCAGTCTCTTTCAAGTGGACTTACATATCCGCAAATGCTGATTCAGTTTTGTGCACTGAACTTAGTACCTATTGTACAGTGCAGTCAGAGGCTGAGATTTCTTCACCATCTTTGTTGAAGTCCAAGTTGGGTTCTACTGAAGAAACTGAGGCCGGTGATTGTAAGCACAATCTGTGGGCACTCTTTCGCCATCGTGCTGAGTCAAGCCTCTGCTGCCATAAGCTTTAGCGTGGCTGCCAGCGTTGATAATTTCACCTTGCCTGGCATCTCTGGCATTATGACTTGCTGCTCAATGGAGTTTTGCAGAAAATAGTTAGATTTAAAGATTTCAATGCCATTTGATTAGGAGTGGGGTCCCAGAGCTCTGAAGATGCCCTGCTCCTCAGCTCCTGACGTCACCAGAAGCCCTTCATATGATAGTATTTTTAAGCTATGCTTTTTCTTTCTGTGAAGTTTGGTCACAAATTTCTTTCAGCTCCACCTGAGATGTGTTATACAGAATTCTAACATTTTTTTTTTGTTTAGCTTAATGCTAGCCAACATTTTAACTTTTCCAAAACAAAGCTGTGTGATACAGAATTCAACAAATAAACAGTTTGTACCATTCTTGTACCCTCCTAGTTAGGGTATGTACCTCTGCTGCTACTCTCCATTTCTTCTTCAAGGCAACTGTAGTGATATTGGGAAGACTACTGAGCTGTCTAGTAGTAGTATCAGGCCCCTTGTGCCATAAAGGCTGTGGGGTACCTCTCAGAGGTGTTATCTGAGTGTGATCTTACCAAGATCCTTTATCCCTTTACGAGTACGAAAATAGAATCTCTTCAAGTTTGAGGCTACTGATATACCTCCCCAGCCATCCCCCACCAGGCATGAGCAGTAAATCGATCTTTATTTGTCCAAGGTACGATATTTAAACTTTGTGGTCCTATTTGGGCCCTGCAGGCTGTAAATGATTCATTTTGAGTCTGCAGCAGTGTCATGAATTAGGTATTTTAGACTGGGATGAAGATTCAGGAGGCTGAGCCCACCGCCAAAATCCAGGTGCCACGGCACCACATTTCAACCCCCAGATTGCTCGTCTTTGGTGTTTACTTTGTTCCCAGTTTCGGTTGTTACGGTCAAAGAAGGAATGCTCCCCCTGCCACCCACCCCCTCCAGTCCCCTTCTCCCACCATCATGGGCATCTGTCCTCAGTATTTTCTCCCATGTACTTTGCTTTATCAGATATACTTTTCAGGGCGAACTTCAGTGGCCCAACCCAGCTGTCCCATTTCCGTAAGACCACATGTCTGGGTGTCCCCCCGTATCCCTGGTGTGCTGAGGACATTTAACATTCTTTTGCAAACATGACTCTGGTGCTTGGAATTTGACTTTTGTTTTTTTCTTTTTTGGGGGAACTGGGTAAAATGCAGCACCCAGCCAAAAAAGATCCCCCCACATTTTGTCCCTTAAGCTGGTGGATAATTGTTTAATTCTGGTAACCAGTTACTGCCTCACTTCCTTCCTGGCCCCATTTCAGTGAGGTTTCCAGTTGGTGCAGCCCCATCTGAGAGGAAGACTCCTACCCCCCAATAACCCTACCTTTCTCTTGCTGCTGCTGCATGGTTTGGTGATCACTGCATGGCCATGGTGTGCATCTTCTGAAGTCCAGACTGGTGAACATTTATATATTCGCTCACAGTTTGCTTAGTTCAAAATGTTCAGCTCAGTTCAATCAGGTGTTTGTATTTCAAATAGCATATTGCCCTAGTCCGTCTTTCTTTTCCTCTGTTGTCCCATTTTCCTGGTGTTTGTTCATGAATGCCGCAATATCTGGTCTCCCCCCCCCCCCCATAAAGAGGTTTTTATCTCTCCGTAGGCAGATGGGTAGCTACTCAACTTTGTCCCTGTGTACTGTGACCATCCCTTCCCTCTCTCCAGTCTGGGGTTGGGGGAGGGCTTTCCAACTCCCCTGGTGCACACGCATCCAGAGTTGCACCCCATTGAAGCAGCAGGGTGGGTTGTGGAGACATGGTCAGTGCTTCACTCCTTCACGATGACCTGGTCCCCGGTTTTTCCACTTTTCTGGTCCTTCCCTGCGCTTTTGTGTCAAGACATGCATGTGCACACATCCTACGCTGCTGCAGCCTCTCCCTTTGAGTGGCTCAAGGCTGCACTACCACCTGGCCTCCATCTGGTGGCAGTTATGGACTGAGATTTCTAACCACCCCTGCCCGGGAGAGGATAGTAGTCCCTTGGCTGCTTAATCCTGTCCCACCCTGCCTATCCCCAGCAACCCATGCTCAGTCCAGAATATGGTTCACTGGCATGGCAGGAGATAAGGCATTCAGTGCCATAGTCCTCCACATGAACCGGACTGGCTATGATTTCTGTTTTTAAAAAGGGTGAGAAAGAGTCCTTCATGAATGCACATTTTGTTCCCCTTTAGGTGTTCTCTGCCAGGCCATCTGCTCCAGTTTATTCTCCAACTCCTCCATTTATAGATTTGGGCACTTTACTTGCCATTTTTTTTAGTTGAGTCTCTTTGCAGATGACTCAAAACTGGGGGCGGTGGTGGATGGGGAGGAGGGGAGGGTGGCCCTGCAGAGGGACCTGGAGGCTCTGGAAAGATGGTCTAGAAAGTGGAAGCTGAGGTTCAATGCAGGGAAATGCAAGGTACTCCACCTGGGGGCCAGAAACCCAGGCCAAGTGTACAACCTGGGGGGGAAAATACTACAAGTCTCAATGGCTGAGAGGGACCCGGGGGTGGTGGTGGATGTCAAGAAGAACAACTCTGAGACTTGTAGGAGGGCAGCAGCCAAGGCCAACAGGATGTTGGGATGCATCGCTAGGGATCACCTCCAGAAGGAGGAAGTGATACTCCTCTGTATAACTGCTTTGGTGAGGCCGCACCTGGAGTACTGCGGCAGTTTTGGAGGCCACACTTAAAGAGGGACATTAACCTCCTGGAGAGGGTCCAGAGGAGGGCAACTAAAATGATTTGGGGCTTGGGGGACAGGACCTATGAGGAGAGGCTCGAAGAGCTAAATATGTACACATTGGAAGAGAGAAGGGACCGGGGGGACATGATAGAGGTCTTCAGGTACATGAAGAGGGTAAATAGGGGAGGAACAGTCAGGGTGCTTCGAAGGAAGGAGAAAGGGGCCACTAGAGGGCATGGGTGGAAGCTGGAGGGGGGAAGATTCAGGGGAGAAAGGAGGAGGTGCTACTTCACTGAGAGGGTGGTGGAGCCATGGAATGCACTACCTAGGGGGCTGGTGGAGGCAGAGACAGTGGAGGGGTTCAAGAGGGGGTGGGACAGGTACAGGGGAAGGTTCTTAAGCAAAATCCAATGCAGCAAGAATATCCGAACTGGGAAGGGAGAAGCCAGAGAAGGCGAGGGGAGGCAAGGTCAGCACCCAGGGTGGGGCTGACTAAACGAGCAGACACGAAAGACCGTTAGGCCTATTCTGCTGGCATTTTAGTATGTTAGTATGTTAGTATGAGGTATTGCACCGACCAGTGTGTCATATGTCTGCGGTCCACTGTCCAGGTGTATTTTGGCCTTGCAGGGTAAAGGAGCTGGGCTCTGATATCTCTCTTCTCTTTAATCCATTTATTAATGTCCTTTATAGTTTGCTTTTGGATTGCAGTGCAGTTGTGAAGTTCTGTTCAAAGTAAATTAGCTGGTTGTCATATCGTACTTCACTTTTCTTCAACACGGCTGCCAGGGTGCTTTCTTTTGTCTGGAAGTGTAGCATTTAACAGTTATAGTGTGTGGTTGAGCTGCTGCATCTGTGGACTTACGGGCAAGTGATCGGTGAATTATTTTGATGGTAAGTGGTGTATTTTCAGGGAGGTTGGGTACTGTTTATAAAACTTTTGTGATAAAACCTATCATACTTGGGGAAACTGTCCTCTGCTCCCTCCCTCATGCTGTGTATCTGAAAATAGTTTCTTCTTCTTCTGTTCTTGGCATCCTCTACCCTTTGCTGTAGTTCTCTCTCTCTCTCTCTTCGTATTAGATATAACCGCAGTCTTTCATGTGTGCCAGCGGTGCCAGTCAGTTCACCCACCTTATGGTTTGTTGTTGATTTTTTTTATTCATTCCCTTCAAATCTGTTTTCAAATCAACAAATACTGATTCTATTTTGTTCACTGTGCTCAGCACTTTCTGCACACTGATGTTCAACAGGGAGTGCAATTCCCTTTCCTCATTGTAATCTAATTCCATCAGCAACATCGTTTGAGGCTGGAGGCCGCAGTCTTGGAGCAACATGCTTCATCAGTCCCCCTCCACGAAGTTTCTGTTTTGTAGCTGGTGTCATTGTTTTCATCTTATGTCAGGCTGACATCGGGTTTGATGGCCGTGGGATTCAAATTGCGGCTTTGATGTTTTTAAAGTATGGATTTAGATGGATATTGCTGACAGGGTTGGAGCTGCTCTGTTTCCTTGCTGCCATCACTGTGACATTACCGAAAGTCCTAGTTTTGAAATTAATGGATTTTTTTCTTCTTTGTTTCTTCTGCTGAGTCCAGAAATTGATTCAATGTAGCATCTGTAAATAACTCAAAGGTAACTACTGGAAAGTCTGACAACATTTTTATTTCATTGTTGAGGAGCAGAGAATTCAGGCTGCCAATTTTGAAGGTGAAATTTATGGATAGGGCCCTGTCTCCCTGCTGCTCCATCATCGGAGGGGGCAGTTTTTACCTCTCTCTTTACTTCGGATAGTTAAAATGCTTATCCAAGAAGCATTTAGACTTCACAGCAATAAATTTTATTTTAACTGCGGCCCCTTCCTGGAAGGATGCAGACTTTCTGCCTTATAGAGGCCCATATAATTCAAGGCTGGCCCCAGTCCCCGATGTAGGCAAAGCCCTCCTCCATGCACCATGCCTATAACCAGTTGTTAAATGCCCCTATTGTGGTGTACCCTTGCATCTCCCTGGCCATACTTTGGTAACGCCTTGGAAAAAGCCACCATGCGTGCCCCCTGCTTAAGGCCCTCACCAGCTCCCTGAAGTTTGCTGCACTACCCCCACCTTATCCCTTACCAGGACATTTGTCCCCAGATGGACTGTGACATTTAGCTCTTCTCAAAGCTAGGAATGAAAATTCCACTACACTGATAGTGGCAATATACAATATATGTAAAGGCATATTAGGGCATAAATTTGCCTGGACAGATGTTTCTTCTGTTTACCGGATACCAAGCAAAAAAAAAATATAAAGGTCGGGTCTGTCTGGTTACCCATAATAAGACAATTAGACAATTGGCAGTATAGCGGAGTGGTTTAAGGCTCTGAGCTGCAAACCTGGAGACCTAGGTTTGAATCCCACAGCCCCCCACTTGCATACTGTGTGACCCTGAGCAAGTCACTTAACTTCCTTGTGCTCCCAGGTCGCACCTGTAAATAAGCTTTCAGCTTAGTGTGTGTCTCTCCTGGTTAAAAAGAAAAGTAGTAATAATGTTACAAGCTAAGGAACAATTTGAACAAATAGGAGTTAATGCAAAAACAATGATTATTTATCCAGTAAGCCAGATGAAGAAAGAGGTTCATGAATAGCCCCTGAAAGTGAGTTAGAATAGGAAGTTAAAATCACAGGTAGACCAAAATACAGATTTAAAAAATCAGAAAAGAATCACAAACTATGTGATGCTGATAGAAAGGGTATATGTATTATCCTCAGATGATAACATTTTAGTTCAGGAACAGAGGAGAACTATCAGAGGTAGATTATGGAAGGGAGAGGGCATTAACAGTAGCATAGTTGTAGAAGAATCAGAAGAGAAGAACTCGGTTTTCGAAACAGGAGCATCTCAATTAGATACATCATCAAATGACTTCTCCAAGGTTACGAATCGATTTTATCCCCTGGAGCCGGAAATAGACTTAGAATGATTAACTCTGAAGTTAGACAAAAAGGGAATGTTTTCAATATTTTGTGTTGGAATATTGTAGGGGCAGCAGAAAAACGTAAGGATAGTGGGTGCATGGAATTTATTAAAAAAAAATCGCTGTAATAATGCTACAGGAAATGTGGATGAGAGAGCAGGAAAAATGTATCCCAGAATGCTTCCAGGTTTGGCATATAAATGCACACAAAAATGCTAAATCTGGGAGTGCATCGGGAGGGGTGTATACCTTGATAAATACTAATCTTGGAATACAAAGTAAATACATCTGTTAAGGATGAGACAAATTTTTTTCCGGTGCTTAGAACTTTCAGAAACAAGTTCCATTTTGTATTTTGATAAACGTTTTTGTTCCTCAATCCAGGACATCGCCCATAGAAAAGACTCTTGATACCCTGAACAATCTGACCCTAAATATACAAGCACAATATCAAGGGATCCGAATATTATTAGGAGGTGATTTTAATGTAAGGGTGGGTTATTTGCCAGAAGACAGAGGGACTAACTGGAATTTGGACGATGCCTTGGACAAAGCAATGGGTCCTGATGGAATTCACCCCAGAATTCTAAAAGAATTAAGGAAGGAACTAGTGAAACCACTGGCTACTCTTTTTAATAAATCATGGGAGGATGGTCTGGTACCCGAGGACTGGAGGAAGGCGGATGTGATTCCCCTTCACAAAAGTGGGACCAAGACAGAGGCAGGAAACTACAGACCTATCAGTCTGACCTCTGTGGTAGGGAAAGTGATGGAGTCACTTCTGAAGGAAAGAATAGTTGAGTACTTAGAGGTCAGTGGAGCACAGGATCCAAGGCAGCATGGGTTCACAACGGGAAGGTCATGTCAGACGAATCTAATAGATTTCTTTGACTGGGTGACCAAAGTAGTAGACCAGGGAGGGGCTGTGGACATGGCCTACCTAGACTTTAGCAAGGCATTTGACACAGTCTCACACAAAAGATTGATAGTCAATTAACCAGCCTGGGAGTGGGTCCCAGGGTGGTAGCCTGAAATAAAACATTGGCTGGACAACAGGACACAGAAGGTAATTGTAAATGGGTCAATCTGAAAGAAAGAGCGGTTACTAGTGGGGTACCTTGGGGGGAGTTGAAATATTGGGTCAGTCCTTTTAATGTCTTCATCAGTGACATTGCAGAGGACTGGAAGGAAAAGTATGCCTTTTGCAGATGACACAAAGATCTGCAACAGGGTTGATACACAAGGAGGCGTGGAAAGGATGAAAAGGACTTGGCAAGGTTGGAGGAATGGTCAGGCGTGTGGCAGCTAGGATTCAATGCAAAAAGTGCAAAATAATGCACCTGGGAAACAAGAACCCAGGGAAGAATACACAATGGGTGGGAGGTAGTAACAACAACAAAACAGGAAAGGGACCTGGGGTAATCATATCAGATGACCTTAAGGTTAGCAAGCAATGTGGAGAAGGTAGTAGGGAGGGCCGGGGTATACTGGGATGTATAGGGAGAGGCATCAGCAGCAGAAAACAGGATGTTGTTATCCCTCTGTACAGACAGTTGGTGAGACCCCATCTGGAATACTGTGTCCAGTTCTGGAGACCCCATCTCCGCAAGGACATAGACAGGATAGAGGCAGTCCAGAGGAGGGCAACTAAAATGGTGCAGGGTCTGCAAGAGAAGCAGTATGAGGAGAGACTAAAGGAGCTTAATATGTATACCCTTGAGGAAAGAAGGGAGAGGGGGGACATGATAGAAACTTTCAAGTACCTCAAGGGAATCAACAAAGTCCAAGAGGGTAGCATCTTTCAGAAAAAGAGACTTGCAAGAACAAGAGGACACAATTTAAAGATAGAAGGAGGGCGGTTCAGGGGCAATGTGAGGAAGTATTATTTCACAGAGAGGGTAGTGGATGCATGGAACAGCCTTCCTGAGGAAGTTGTGGGGTCTAAAACTGTGGGAGAATTCAAGAATGCATGGGACAGACATAAGGCAATTCTTGTGGGAGGCAGGAAGATATAGGCTGTTGGTTAACTAGGATCTGCGGCCTATCCTGTAGGTAGGGAAATGGGCAGACTAGATGGGCCTAGCGGTCCTTATCTGCCGTCAAAGTCTATGTTTCTATGTTTCAATTAGAGCATCAACAGACCAAACAACAAATAAACAAGGGCTGATGCCCCTAGATAGCCTGAAAATTTCAAACCTTCGATTACTAAATGGGAGATGTCCTGGAGACTGCATGGGGAATCAGACATACCCCAATATTAAGGGGAGGGGGTGTACTGGACTATTTTATTATAGATCTCTTCTCTTTCTCGAGGGTGAATGACTTGAAAGTTCTGTCAGTGTGGGACAGCGACCATTTACTAATTATGCTAGAATTGAAACAGCTTGAGGGGAGAAAGGATGGATAACATACAGAGTAGGAAGGAGGCAGACAATCATATGCAGATACATTATCATAAAAAGATAAAATGGACTCCATAGATGCAGAAATCAGTACGTTATGTTACAACCTGAAGAATTATTAAAGTTGAAGTATACAAGTATAGCTGTTTTAGAGCATCGAGAAAAAGGGGAAGGTCTTTCAAAAATTATTTTTACTCTCCTTTTAGAAATTGAAAATAAAATAAGCACATTAGGTACACACAGTAGAAGACACGTTTGCAGTTTTCAAAACAAAGCACAATGGTTTGATTTAGGCTGATTCAGAACCAGGAAGTTAGTCTCCTCTCAAGGGAGATGAATGAAGAAATGCATGTTATTTGAAGACAGAATAGTGTTCTTAAACCTTAGAGAAGAATATACAACTCTCTTGGACAACAAAGAATCAAAATATAATGCTTTGCTGTGGCACACACTTCAGAATGCTGTACAACACAACGATACTAAGTCTTTTTGGAACCATGAAACATGCAGTATGGATTATCAGAGATACAACCTTGAAGCTGTAATTCACCCAGATGATTGGCTAATTCATTTCAAAAATTCTATACAGTTGACAGAAGTGTAAGTCACATGGCAGAAGAGGCAAATCACACAAAGGAGGAGGCACATTTAAGAAATGCATATGGGTGGTTGAAGTTCACAATAGAAGTAGTTGCTGGGGCCATAATGGCACAGAAAAATAATAAAGCATCAGATATAGACAACATAGCTGCAGATATTTACCATATGGACACCAACTGGTGGGTGGAATTACTTACCCCAGCATTTAACTTTATGGCAAGATACGAGATTATGCCAGAAAAATGGTTCACTGTTGTAGTGGTTCCAATGCGTAGAAAGGGGTCAAAAACAGGCCTACAAAACTATCACCCAATCACAGTACTATGTATTTGTTTAAAATTATTTTCTAGATTGTTATTATCTAGATTGCAATTCTGGTTGGAAGACGCACAGGTTATTTCAATTTACAAAGCAGGTTTTAGATGTGGGAAATCTACCTTGGATTTTACTCTTTATCTTAGATTATATTTATTTAGTTTTTGTTAACCGGGTAGGTACGCTAGGCAAAAACTGCCTTTTTTAAGGTACAACCCAAAAGACAACATCACGGATGAGCAATACATAATGCATACATTACATTATGACAGAATTCAGTATACAGCATTATACAGGAATGCAGGTAGAAATGCAACCTAAGTATATATAATTAGCAACTATGTTACAGTTAAGAAAAGAAAAATATATTCCACTTTTATAGACATTAAGGCAGCTTTCGACAGTGTGAACAGAGATACTTTGTGGAGAATCTTAAGAGGGAAAAATATAAATTCTAAATTACTGTCTTTAATCAAACTCTTAAACACTAACACAAAATTAGTGATAAGATATGGGAAGGATGGTGCTATTACAGAACCATTTATAACTAAGTATAGTGCTAAACAAGTTTGTTTATTAGCCCCAACCCCGTTTAATGTATGTATACTGTATAGCTATGTTAGTGGAAGATCTGTATCCGGTGGAAACATTTCTGCCAATAGTGAATAAGATCCCAATCAAAATGTTATTATATGCTGATGAAGCAATCATTTTATTGCACACTGCATTGGGTCTAAGGAGCGCTATCAGTGTTACTATGGAAACTCTAGCAACGTTAGGTCTTGAACTAAATACCCAGAAAACAAAAATCATGGTGTTTGGGAATTGCAAATGTGATCTAAAATCATGGATAATTAATTAATAAAGAAATCATACATGAAGTAGATTTCTATTATTTGGATGTTTAGTTTAATAGAGGATAAATTTGGGAAAAATCACATCAAAAAAGTAAAAGATACTGCTGTGAAAAACATCTTAGCATTAAATCGTTTTGTGCACACTTATGCTAAAAATTCATATACTGCACAGAAAAAGTGCTAAGAAGCTAAAGTTGACGCTCAAGTACTGTATGGTGCCAACATATGGGGTACTAATAGTAATCTCCATGATATAGAGGTCATAACATTTTTATCTGAAACTTCCGCTGAGAGCACGAAGAACTACTTCTAATGCAGCTGAAAGAGCTGAACCTGGTACCTTATCTATATACTCAAGAGTGACAAAAATAATAGTTCATTTTTGGCTGAAAATTATCTCCTCTCCAGCACACAGTTGTTGGTTAGAAGCAAAACATTCCAAAAAGAACAAACATGGCTTGGCAGCTTAAAACAGCTATTAAATAGAATGGGGCTGGGTAATAATGCTTTTGAACAGAGTGGAGAATGTAAAGCTTTTAGGGATAAGGTTTTGCAAAGAGTAGTGGATATAGCAGTACAGACATATGCAACAGCCTGGCTTTTTTCTGGCCTCACCTTTGGCCATTTTCCAGGGTCCTCACTGGACGCACCTCGAAGGGGCCAGCCTAGGTTCTTGGAGTACCTGTGATACTGAAACAGTATGTGCATTCAGTGCCTCCACCTGGGGTAGTGATTGGGATGCCTGAAAATAAATTACAGGTTGACCCCCCCCCTCCTAAACGCTATGTTCAGTGACCTGACCCCATACCTAAACAAACTCCCTCTCACCCCCCAGCCTAGACAGAACAGGAAGCCCTACCACCACCTCTAACCCCACAGCAACCACATTCTCCTTTCTATTTCAGGCCATCGGCACCAAAGCCATCTCAAAACTCCTGAAAACCCTTCCCTCCAGCGGTAGCCCAGGAAGTGATGGGCTATACCCTGCATTCCTGAGGATCATCTCCCCCGCCCTTGTCAGACCTCTAACTGACATTTTTAACCTCACACTGTCTACCTCACCAATACCCGATGCCTGGAAACATGCATATGTAGTTCCCATTTTCAAGGCGGGAGACCCCCAAGTCCCAGAAAACTACAGACCCATCTCCTTGCTACCACATCTTAGCAAACTCCTTGAGAAGGTAGTCCATTCCCAATTATCCGAACACCTCCACAAGCATAACCTCCTAAGTCCCCTTCAGCAGGGTTTCCGCAAGCACCACAGCACTCCTCTGCCCTGGCAACCTTCTCGAACCATGTCCTCAGACAGATGGACATGGGAAATGCCACGGTGCAGTCTTTCTTGATCTGTCAAAGGCATTTGACCTAGTTGATCATCATCTCCTCCTCGCCACTCTTGACAAATTTTGCTGTGCCCCTGGACCTGAAGCCTGGTTTCACAGCTACCTTACAGACAGGTCACAATCCGTGCTCATAGGCAAAGTTGCCTTAGCCTTCCTTCACACCTGCACTGGAGTTCCTCAGGGATCGATTCTTGGCCCCCTTCTCTTCTCCATGTTTATCAATAATCTACCAGGGGATTGCCTAAACTGCAATGCACTCCTCTGTGCGGATGACCTAGTCCTGTACCACAGCCATAAGTCCCTAGAGTCCATCTCCTCCACACTCACTGGCAACTTTGCAGCAGCTGAAGGCTGGTTCATGTCCAGAAAACTCCTTGTAAATGGGAAAAAGATAAAAGCCATGTGCTTTGGATCCAAACCTTTCCTAAATAAAGCTGCCAAAACAAATTCCACTCTGACAATGTATCCCCCTGCAGGCTCCCCATTAGAGCAGGTCACCTCTTTCAAATATCTCTGTGTCACTCTCGACTCATCGCTCACCTTCTGTGATCACACAACCTAGACCATAACCAAGATCCATCAGAAGCTAGGTGCAGCCTACCGGGTTTTCCCCTTGTTATCCCCTGAAGCCCGCCTTACCATTGCACAGGACAATCTTCTCCCCCTCTTGGATTATTGCTCCTCCATCTACTTACACCTGTCCAAAAAGGAACTTTCCCATCTCACCATGGCTTACAATTCCATTGGTCGTTTCATTCTCAAAGCCCCTTCGTTAACCCATCACTGCTCACTCTACCAACCCCTTGGGTGGCTGCCCCTCCAGGCACACTTTGTCCCCCTTCCCCGAATGAGGAGAACTGTCTATGGATGATCGATACTCTTTCCCCTGCTGGCTCCGAAGCGACCCTGGTCTGTTCTCAAACCTGGGTCGCCATCATGGATTGGATACCACAACCCACTATGCCACTGAGCCAACATTCTATTGTGTCTTAATTTCCATTCCCTATATTCTTCATTACTACGTTAATTTGCATGGAAACTGGATCCATCTCCACTGGAGAGTAAGCCTGCTTCTAATGCCTAATCCTTTGCTGAAGTTATAATCCTCTGTGACATCACCATTTCTTGCTTTGTAAATGACTGTGATAGCCTAGCAGAGGCTTGAGACTTCAGCAAAGGATTAAACAGCAAGAGAGTAGCTCAACTGTTGGGGTCAGTGTTTCTGTTTCCATATAAATGAACCAAGTAATGGAGAGTTAAAGGAACAGACGTACAGAAAAGTTATAAAAATATAAGACAAGATGTCTCTAAATATTTTGCAACATTTTCCCAAATGTAATAAGCTCACTTTAAGATATATGACTGCTTCACAAAAGTGAAAGCCAGCTAGGTAGGAGTCCAGATGAGAACTGCTCCATCTACTCTTTTACAAAATATGCTTCTTACTTTTCAGACTCTATTTTGTAGTTGCTAGTACAGGGTGATTCTTCTTCCTGTTGCAGGTTTCCAGGTTAATCACTCTGGGGCTCATACACTGGAAAGAGATGCAAGTGCTGGGGAAAACAAATCTGCATGTCAGATCTATTGAGGTTTTATTAGTGTCCGCAGATTTATGTCCGCCCTGTCCATAGCTCTGCAGTGAGTGGAGGTCGACTTGGGTTCATAAATACTAATGTATTCCTATTTCTATAACGGCACCTCTGTGAGGGCTATACTTAGTCTACAAATGGCCAGGGTTTATAACCGCTGAAATTGTAATACTCATCCTACTAGTGTGGCTGCAACCTCAGCAAAGTCCAGTGGTTTCAGCATAGAGCTATATTTATAAATATGTACAAATAAGAAGGCAGACTAAAACAGACCTATATTAGAGCATGACAGACAAGAGAGATCAAGGGGAACAGGTGTCAGGGAATGGAGGGGAATTGCTGGGGAGAGAGGAATGAAGGAGAAGTGGAGAGTGGGGGATGATTGTCATATGACATGGACACACACATTTGGAGGGTGAATAAGGACCATTTGGCCCACCAGGTTAATTTAATTTATGTACTTTTGTTAAGCGGCTAGGGCACTAGGCATACAATGCCTGTTTTCTGGCATGACTCAGGTGAGTACTTGACTCCATTTTGGAAGCATTTGACTTCCACAGATGTGGTAAAAGCCAGCCCGATAAATGACTTTAAGGTCTGTTACATCTTTTTACCCTATGCCAACCAGAGGGCATCATAGGGGACCTTTTTGTGGGCCTGCTGCCAGATATAACCATACATTCTGTCAGCAGGGCCATGACAGAAGTGGTTGTACCTTCCCAGGTACC
Source organism: Neoceratodus forsteri (assembly GCA_016271365.2). Lineage (NCBI taxonomy): Eukaryota > Metazoa > Chordata > Ceratodontiformes > Ceratodontidae > Neoceratodus > Neoceratodus forsteri. The sequence goes on along the minus strand of CM028129.1, from coordinate 558,876,347 downwards.
CTCTCCCCTCCTGCCTATGCAGAAGCACCCAAAGGAATCCATTCCGGCATCCCTGCCACCCCGTGTTCCACATAACTCTCTTCCGTCCCCCCCCCCCAGCTGTTGCCTCCAGGGGTGAGAGTAGGGGGAAGGATCTCCATGTATTTAAAGCAGTGAAGGGAGATCACTACAGACAGGTGGGTCCTAGAAAAGGAGCATGCTCTTGAATTGATAGAAATCCCTCCATATCATCCTCCTTCCTCTTCCTCATACCCTCTGGACCACTTTTCCTTTCAGACCCTGTTCCAAAACATGATATAGAACCTGTTCCCCCCCCACAAAACAGGAATACAGGGCCTTATTCCAGATACTTTCTAGTCCCAAAGTGGACAGGAGATCCACGTCCTGTGTTGGACCTCAGAGACCGCAATCTGTACATCGAATACAAGAAGTTTTGAATTGCATCTCTGCAAGCCCTAATTCCCTTTTTGCAAAACGGAGACTGACTCTATTCCCTGGGCATGAAAGATGCATACCTTCACATCAGGATCAGACAGCACCACAGACAATACCTTCACTTCATGCTGGAGGGCAGACACTCTTAAGTTCTGAGTAGTGCCCTTTTTGCTGTGGGTCTTTAACAAATGCTTAGCAGTGGTTTCAACAGCCCTTTGCAGGGAAGAGCTTTATGTCTTCCCTTTTTTGGATAGTTGGCTTCTGAAGGTCAGTTTCAGGGAAGCCCTTTTTCACACCCTTTCCTGAACAGTGCAACTGTTTGAGTCACTAGGGATAACTGTCCATATTCCAGAGTGAGTGCTGACCCCATGCCACTGCATGCAGTACACTGGGGTGGTACAGGACACAGATAAGGGATGTGCCTTCCTGCCACAGGACAGAGCAGACACCCTTATTGCTTAGGTGCACGTGATACACAGGAACCACTGCATGTCTGCCAAACATTGTTACTTCTCCTGGGCTTGATGGCTGTGACCATAATATCAGTGCTATTTGCGCACGTCCATATGTGAATCCCACAGTGAACCTCCAGGGTACAATGGGATCAGTTGACAGATGCGTTAGAACAAATAATTCTTGTCACGTCCCCACTTAATTGAGCACGACTGTGGTGAGTGAACCACAGCAATATACTCTAGGGCATGCGGTTCCTTGTATCAGCTCCTGTACAGGTCCTCATCACAGATGCTTGGGGCTCCCAGTGAAGTGCTCATCTCAGCTCCTTCCGGATACAAGGGCCCTGGAACAGAGTGAAGGCCAAACTGCATATAAATGCCTTGGCAATGAGAGTTGTCCTATACAGTCTCTGGGTATTTCAAAGTAATTTCTGCCCTGGTTTTCTGTCAGTCCAGATGGACAGTGTCAGTGTCATGCACTACATAAACAAACAAGTGGGCACTCACTCCTATCCCCTATGCAGGGAAGCAACGAGAGTGTGGCACTGGGCAGTGTCTCACCACCTCCTGCTGTTGGCCATGTTTCTCCCAGGTCTCCAAAAGATTGTTGCAGACAGACTAAACAGGTCTCAGTCCATTATTCATGAATGGGAACTGCTGACCTCTGTGGTAAATGACCTCTTCGTAAGATGGGTCATCCAGAGTTTGACCTTTTTGTGTCCTCACACAGTGTAAAACTGCTGCACTTTTGCTCACTTGCTTCAGGGCCTGGAGTTTTTTTGGTGAGACGCATTGTCCCTCTCTTGGAAAGGGAAATTCCTGTATACAGTCCCCCTTAGGCCTCTAATACAGAAGGCTCTGCTCAAGCTAAGAGTGGAAAGTGCCACTGTCATTCTCTTAACTCCTCTGTGACCCCAGCAGATATGGTTTCCACTTCTACAGCATCTGGCAACAGAGCATCCTGTTCCTCTACCACTGTGTCAGGGTCTGCTGTCACAAGGCAGGGGGGGTCTCTGGTTCATCCGGACCTAAAGTCCCTGCGTCTGCATCATCCTAAAAATGTAGCCATTGCCCATATTGAGTGTTACCTAAGGTTGCTGATGTCTTACTAATAGCTAGGAAGCCTTCTACCAGACATATTTATTCCATGAAATGGAAGCATTTCACTTTGTGGTCTTTGTCTCAGAATATGGTGCTTTTACTTGTCCTGTGAATTCTGTTCTGTATTACTTGCTTTTATTATCTGATTCAGGCCTGCAGTATTCCTCTGTTAAAGAGTTGCTGATGCCACAAATAACTCTTTGAAAAACATGATATTTAGGTACAATTCAACTTGCATTCTATATATATTCTGTAGATTTCTCCTCAACAGTATTTATTACCGAGGAAATGTGCATGAATACATGAACTTTATAGCTCAGAGTTCATCTGCCTCTATAGCTTACTCCTTACTTCAAGTCATAATCCTCTGTTGTGACATCACAATCTATTGTCATGAGAGTAATTGTGATGTCACAAGCAGTGTTTTATGACTTCAGAAAGGGAGAAAGCAACCGGAATAGATGATCTCTTCAGGAGCAAATATCCTGTTTTCATACAAATTACATCAGTAATAAATAATGGGGGATGAGGAATACAGAACTAAAGTGAAATACAAGCTGAACTGTGTCTAAATATTATGTTTTGTTAAAGTTCTTCTGAAGGCGTCTGCTGCTGTTTAAGGTGCATTTGGCTGCCATATCAGCATTCCATGCCCCTGTTGATGGTCATACGGTTGCCCAGCAGAAGTGTCCCATACTTTCTGAGAGGTATTCTTCATATGAAAGCTCCTGACCATAATCCAGTTACCTCTTGGAATTTGAATTTCATCCTTGAAAAATTGACTTTGGCTCCTTTAGAGCCTGTCACAACCTGTGGCTTACATTTCTTTTCATGGAAACTTATTTTTAGATGCCTTGACCTGTGCTCAAAGAATTTCCAAGTGTCAGGCTTTAATGAATGAGCCTCCTTATTTGATTTTCCACAAAGACAATCTCTCGTTATGTAGAAATCCTGTTTTTACCGAAGGTGGTATCATAATTTACACTGAACCAAATGATACACCCTCCTGTTTATTAGCTTGAGCATGCCATCAGGGTGAGGCATTGCTTTATGCTCTTGATGTACATCGAACACTGAGATAACTATAGGCGCTTTTACACACAGGTTTGTAAAACAAAATAAACGTTACCTGTGTGGCGCCAATGTACTCTGTTGCGTTCGGGTTTCCTTTTACACCCCTGCGAGTATTCTGCCAATCCGCCTCCATTTGTTTCCAGCTCCCCCAGAGTTTGCTGCTCTAATAGCAGTTTCTGCAGTGGTACCAGAATAGCTGTTTTACACAGCCAGATCAAATGAAACACGTTCGTGCAAACCGCAAGAAGCAGAGATTACGGTTTGGATGAACGTTCACCAAGGGAACGAAACAAATGCTTTTTACACACAAGGGATGTAACGGAATACTGTTTCCGTAACAGTTATTCCGTTACATAGACCTGTGTATAAAAGTGCCTAAAGTTACTCATACTAAGAGCTGTAGAAAGACTTGTCAGATTTTTGTGTCTTTCACCCCTAGGAAAAAAGGGCTTGTCTATATTTAAACCTGTCCAAATGGCTGGCTAACTACACAGTTTTTTTTGTTATAGGAAGTACAGTAAGGAATTTCCTGGTGCTGTTTGTGGTCACTCTACAAGAGACACGGCCATTTCTGTGGCTTGCTGCCAGAATATCCTGCTGCTGACTGTATACCATTGCCACAGTGATGGAAAAAAGTGAACACCATCACAGCGACAAAATTGTCTGTTCGCTGTGTTGGTCCATGGGTTTTCTGACGCTGCTGTCTCCAGGGAGTTCACCCCTTCCCCAGAAGAACTCTGACTCGGAGTTGGTAATTTGTGGGGGGCAATCCCCCCCCCCCCGCAAAAGGTACTTGTTTCCACTGCCAGCACAGTGTGGACTGTCGGCATTGTGCCATCACTATAATGCCGATCGACAGAATTCCTGTCGATGCGGCTTGGTGGAACCACTGTTGACATATGTGTTGCTATCACATGGAGCGCTGTCCACTCCAGATGTTGTCTCTCATAGAGATGCTGGTTTTAGGCATAGATACATAGACAGTGTCGGCAGATAAGGGCCTATGGCCCCCCCAGTCTGCCCATTTAAGTTTCTAAGTTCAGTTTATGTTTTCCAAGAAGTCTGTTGCCCCTTACCCCTGACCTCCAGAATTCCTTTATGTCTATCCCATGCATTCTTAAATCCCGTGATTGTTTCAGCCTCCACCACTTCCTCTGGCAGGGTGTTCCACTTGTCCACCACCCGTTCGGTGAAGAAATTCTTCCTCACGTTTCCTCTGAATCGTCCTCCCTCTAACTTCATCCCATGCCCTCTAGTCCTGGAACATCTTTTTCGCTTAAAAATAGTGCATTCCTGCACCCTGTTCCTCCCTATACATACGTACTACATATACATACATACATACATACTATACTGCAAGGCCTTCTGTCCTGATCACATATCAGATTGTGTCATCCACCTGGGATTCTTTATACTGCTTGGGTATCATTCCAAAGGTGTGTACTAATAGAGGAGATATCCTCAACGAAGACAGGACGGTTGTGTAAGAACCTACCGTAACAGTATATCTTCCAGAGAATCTCCTCCATCGGGCCATAGCGTACCTCCTCCCTCCCCCTTTTTATCTTATGGGAGATAAGTCAGATGCTGCGCCTAGCGCTGCATTCCATGCATTCTGTTTCCTGTCCCATGCCTCTCACTGTTTGCCTGATACTGGTTTGATCCACTGGTTCCTCATGGTAAGAGGCCCACCAAGGCTAATCTCCGGTGGGGAACAGAGGAGTGTTGGGGCTGCCTACGTTATATACACGACGACGTTGCACATCACGGTGGGCAGCCCCCAGCTAGCAAAAAAGTTCCTGAGTGGTCCTGATGCTGACAGCTTACAGTTCCAAAAGTGTGGCCTAATGGATGAGATTCTCTCAAAGACCTACTGTAAAAGGTAGATTCTTACTTAACTGTTCTTTTCTTACCTCAGCAGTTCAAAAAGTTAGACCTTTTTAAATAATACCTTCAGAAAGTTCTAACTTTGAAACTGTAAGGGCAAGAAACTTATTTATTTACAGAATGAAAGCTTTCTCTCCAGATTCCTCCCATCACCTACTTTCTGCCATGTGCAGCTTTCTGGAGCTTGCAAACACACCGTTTCCTCAGTGTCTGGCAGGTGAACCATCCACTGCAGGAGTTGCCGATGTCACTGATGTGCAGTGCTTCCCTCCTGACTGAGGATGTACTGCCACAGACAACACTCTGCCATCCAGTCTTCCTGCTCACCAGCAAACTGGCCTTGCCTCTGTAACCCCTAGGTGGCACTATCCCAAGGGCTACTACCCCTGCCTGCCTAACTACTAACAGGTTGAGGGGCCTAGGTCTAATGGCGAGTGCCTCCACCCAGAGGTCAGGGTTTGCAATAGTTAAACTAACTTGGTCACAGCCCTCTGGGACACTGCCACTCCCCCTTTCTTCCCACTAGTGGCCCACACACTATATCAGAATTACCTTCACAGTACACACTTACTCCCAGGACTGGTTCAGTCAGCGTGACTCTGGGGACTCCCTGTAAAACAAGATGATACAATGCAAAAACCACAGTACAATACTTTAACATAAACGTATACCTCAGGCAGTGTAACTTTGCTGAAACAGACAGATCTGATTTATTTAGGGGGATATAACAAGGACAGGGGGGAATCAGGTTAATTAGTTTAAACACATTAATAATCACAGTACTGTGCACATATTTCAGAATCCCAAATGTCACTCTTACTGGGTACCCAGGCAATAAGAGGCTAGCCGATTTGGTGCAGCTGGTTGGGGCCCTGAAGATGGAAAATGCATGCACAATACCCAAATTGTAATCCGGAGCCGGTTGGCTCATTTCACGAAGAAGAAAAAAAAAACAATTAGATGACACACTTGCAATTCGATTAACCGATGACAGGGAGCTACCCTGCTTGCACTCACAGCCCAATACTGAAAAGTGAATGGGAGGTAGGTTGTCCTGGATTGCCAAGAGGAGCAGACCATGCGGGCAAGGTCCTTACGACTGGACCCCACTGCAGTTTGCAGTTCAGAGCAAATGGAGGTAGCCCGGTTTAAACTAGGGTTTACTTCTAGCTTCATGCACTCAACCCACTATACAGGGGATCTGAAACATGATTCCCCACAAGCACTACACACATTTATATGTAAAAGGAAAGTACTATACCAGGCAGGCTGCTTCTCGATCCCGATCGCAATTACTGCACGATACCCGGGAGAACACACAGCAGATTCAGTTCCTGACAGACCGAACGCGATTCAGCAATTTCTCCAGTCTTCTACAGGGTGAGCCTGGTTTCTACTCTTCAGATCTCCTTGATTCTCTTCACAGGTCGGATTCAGTCTGAACAGGTGCTTGCACAAGCTGCAGACTGAAACTTAGGGCCTTACATGCATTTTACCAACGCTAAACTACACACCGAAGAAGCACTGGGCTCCTTGTCTCTTCACTTGCCAAAACTTAACTGAAACTCCAGTAGACAAAACCAGGCACTTCCTTTGAGTTCCTCCCAGTTCTTGGCTGGTTTAGCTGTCACTCGCAATAAACTCCCCCTGTTGGTGGAAAAAGGCGCCAAGGTCAAAACTACATTTCCCAGAGTCACTGCCCACTCTTGCACTCTTAGCGACTGCAAAACGGAGCGAATTGGCAGCAGCTCGAGTGGGACTCAAGCAGGAAAACACACAGTCCCCCCATACAAACTAATTATGTCTGCAAGCAGACAGCTCTTAAAGAGACAGTACCAGAGGCTCTAAAAGCACTGATAGATAAATGGCTTAAACGCCAAACACCATTCAGGCTTGGAGCATTTAAGCAAGCTCTTGGAAGACTTTTGGGAACCCCCATTTGCAAGGGGGTTTCACCTCCAAACCTGATTTGCCCCCTGGCATGGTAGCACAGTGGGCATTTACTGGCCACCTTTGCACCTTCTCAGTCCTGTCAACATATTTCCTCAGGGCATTGGATCCAGAACTGTATAGTATGTTCAAGACTGAATCTGAAATCCAAATCTGACCAGTGATCTGTACAATATCTCTGTCTACTTACAAAGTTTCTCTTGACGGACACCATGATGTTCTTCGCTTTTCTAGCTGCTGTCCTACTCTGTTCCCATTTAAAGTTGTTGTTGATCATTATTCCCAGGCCATTTCCATGATGACATTCAACAGGCTCTGTGTGTTGTTTAGGTAGTATTTAGCTTTGAGATTCATCGTACCAAGATGCGTTGCATAGGATTTTTCAGCACTGAAGTTCATCTGCGATGTTTTTGCTAATTTCCTGAGCATATCAGATCATTGCTGAGATGCAACTCTTCTTCCTATTTTTCTGTTATGCCTGGCAATCCAGTTACTGGTGCCCACCTCCAGATCACTTATAAATATATTGAACACTGGCTCCAGTGTACAGCCTTGTAGGACCACGGGTCACATATTTCTAATAATTATAACCCTGCTTAGTTTCCTGTGCAGCAACCCATTTCTAATTAATTGCATTACACAACCAGTTATGTGTATTTTAGGGTCTCTATTTTATGAACTTGTCTCTTTTGTGGCACAGTGTTGAACACTTTGCTGAAGTCCTGGTACACATCTACAGTCCACATTAAATGGATTGCACACAGAAACAGAACAAATAAAGGCCTGACAACTAGTGTAGTGATAGGACTGCAACTTGTCGTCCTGATATATCATATTTGCACTAGGCCTGGGATGTCTGGTGTCGAATGGCAAGGCAGGATTCCGGCGTCCTTCGTGGAAGCCTTCTGCTTTGGGGAGGGAAAGTACTTCCTTTTGATGCATGATGCCCCCTGGTGCCCTGCAGTATAGCCTAGAGTTAGAGTAATGACTGAGCTGTGAATGAGCTTGGTAAATCCAGCAGACAGGTCTGGGTTTGATTCCCACACCCTCCACTTGTATACTGTGTGACTCTGAGCAAGCCACTTAACCTCCCTAGTGTTCCCGGGTCACCCCTGAAAACAGGCACCTGTGTCTAGTGGGCCTTAGTTGGTTACCAAAGAATAAAAAAAAAAAAAAAAGAGCGGTATCTGTCATGAAGGCACGGGTCACTCTAGAGTCACACACCCTGTGGGATGGATACAGAGTGAAAAAATGGAGGGCGGAGCTGAGACAGAACAAAGTCCCTTCATCCCACCACGCCTATCCAGGCTGCCTGGCTCATTTTCTCCTTCCCGGCTCCTCCTCCTGATCACAGCCAGTCAAAAGGTAGTATGTCCCTGGAGGCCTGGTCCCCCTTCTCTGGGATTCAACCTGTAGGAGATGAGCTGCAGGTTACTGATTCAGGAACCAGAGTCAGGAGTGAGCAAAGGCAGGAAAGGAGTTTCATTCACCAGTGGAACAGGAGATGGAAGAATGTTCTCAGGTTAGGCCCAGAGGTGTTAGAAAAAGAAAGTAAGGAAAAAATGTATTTTAACTTGAACAGCTGTTTCTATTGTAAACTTGTTCCAGATAAAGAAAAACTCAGTTTGCTATCTGCAAGTTTTTAAACAGTCCAAATTACTTGGCTCTTGAAAATGCCAGGTCAGCATCTAGACAGTCAGATGGCCTGGTGGTGATGGTGAGAAGGTAGTGAAAGTGAACGGAATGCACATTTTCTGCAGCGAGAAGCAAGTTCCTGTAATTCTTCCTGCTAATATTGAAAGCGAAATTCTTAAATTTGTAAAATAATGTCACTTTCTGTGCCTGTGACTCAAAACTAAGGGGTTTTGGTTGCCCAGCTGAACTTCTGCACAAAAAAAATTGACATTATTTCTCTGTCATTACTTTTTGTAGTTCCTGTGTTTGTTTTTTGTCCACCCCTTGCATCAACTTTTTGTTTGGGGGGGGGGTATAGAAGGAGAGAGTCCTTGAAACCACCTGCTGCTGCTACTGACCAGGGGCATTTTTTTAAATTTATGCCTCCCAGAAAAAAATATATATATTTGTTTTATTGCTTACTCAGGATAGTGAAACTAAGATGCAAAATGATTTGAGGGTTTATAGTCACTGAAGTAGATGAAAGGAATTTATTTATTGGGCTACCCAGTAGTCCAGTGGTAGCCTGTCTTGCCACCATGCGGGTGATAGTGGTTAGGAAGTGGACTTGAATCATTAGTGCCAAAGCAGGCGGGCTGGGGAAGCATAGAAGTATAGAATCTGCCAGCAGGAAAATGCCCCTTGGCCCATCATCTGTGCCCATTCCTACCTATACAATATGGAATGTATGAGCCCTAGAGGCTCTTCATTCGACAACCCCCCCCCCCATTTCTGATGTGGCTTTTACCAAGTCCTTATATCTGTCCCACCCTCCTTTCAAGTCCCCCCACAGCTTTTCCATGGACCACATCCTCTGGCAGCCTATTTCACCCCTACACCTTCTCCATGAAAAATAACTTTCTGGTCTCTCGTCTCGTCTTAAACGTGCCCCCCCCCCGCCAGCTTCATGGTGTTGTCTCTGATTCTGTGTTCCCACTCAGTGTGAACAGTTCCCTGCTGTCCACTTTATTTACCCTAGGGAGGTATTTGTATGTTTCAATCCTGTCTGCTCTGTCCCTTCTTGCCTCAAGTGTGTACATGTTCAGATCTGCCAGTCTCTCCTTGTACATCCTTTTCCTGCTGTCCATGGAGTATCATGGTTACCCTCTGGACTGCCACTGAGAAGCAGGGGTATCAGCAGGGTTCTGAAAATGGGGGGGGGGGGCACATGCCCCCATTATTGACCTTTTTTTTTTAAATCTATTTTTGGCTCCTTGGCTTCCCTAACCCCTGTGAGCGAGGTTCGCCCTGCCCCAGCCACTGACCCCTACATGCTCGGGACTGACCCCTCCCGAATAGGGCCACTGTAGCAGAGTTAGGTGGCCAGAAGGGTCAGTGAACTGGAGCCAGCTCATTAGCGGGGAGCCGTGAGAAATGTTTTTCCATGTGTTTATTTCCCCGGGGGTGGGGACGTGCAGTGACGGCCAGCGTCCGCCCTGCCCCCTTCCAGCAGGCGCCAGAGCGCTTGTGGTACCTCCAGCCTCCGCTGGGGTCTCCTGCCCGAGCACTTACCCCCTTCCCCCCCTGAGCAGGAGAGCAGTCCTATGGACACTCAATCCTGCTTCCCCCGGCCAACCCTCCGACACCCGGATCCGTTCCCGAACCTGAGTCAGCGCCGCAGACGGCCACTATGCCTCTGCGCCAGTAGGCCGGCCCATTATTGACCTTTTTCTAGAAAGGGGGGTCTGGGAGAATTTGCCCCTGGAAGAAGTTTTGAAGAATTTGGAGGCAAATGGTGCATTTTAGAAGCAAATTCTAGGAAATCTCCAGCAAGATAAGCATAGGAATTTATTAGCTAAAACCACGAAATACAGCAGGACAGTCAACCAGGGAATTATTCTAGGGCTGCTTTATCTCCTCAGTCTTTAAATCAGGTCCTCATACCCAGGGCCCCGATTTTTCTGCGGCACATCAGAGCAGAGTTCTGCGGCAGGGTTCTCATTTGCACTCCAACACCTATTTCTGCGGCAATTCTGCATGGCACATTTTACCCTTAATTTTTTTCCTTTTGTTTTTTTTCCATATCTGACACAATGCATCGCTAACACAGTCATTTTATGGCGTTGTCACTAAATTTTCAACATAGCCAGTTTAAGGCCTCTGCTCATGAACAGTATCACTGTGATTTTATTAATCTGTCCGAACATTGATTACGCACACCGACTGCGCCATTGTGCGCTTCGTATCGCACACATTCGGGTGAGATGTAAATGACAGTTGTACTGTTCGTAAGGAAGGTGTGGTAAAATGGCAATACTGAAAATCTGGAGTGAAAATATTAAAATGCTCGAGGTTACGTCGTGTAGGAACTGCACATAGCGCCGTCAGAAACAGTCGCTAGGAATATTTTCACCAATTAACGAGGGTTTTGAGCCTACCTTATGAACTGTGACACTGTCATTTCATTAATCATTCCGAAAGGTGGTTCCGCTAGTCACTGAAACCACCTTTCGGGACCGATGACTAAAATAACAGTGTCACAGTTCATGAGGTGGGCCCCAAAAACCCCATGTTGAAAATTTGGTGAAAAATTCAGAATGGCTGAGATATGCACTAAAGTTGAAAAAATCCATTTAGTCCATTATACAGCTTACCGCATTTCTTCAGTTCCGGGTCGGCTTTGAAGAGTGCAGACGTGTTCCCGGTCCACAGAAGATCATCGCGCTGGGTTCTAGAGGTAAGTATGGGTTGAGGTGGGGGTGAGGTGGGGGTGTGGGGAGGTGGGTACGCAGAGGGTGGGTGCGGGTTGGGGGAGGGGCAAAAGAAGCAACGATGGAAGGTTTTTTTGTTTTATTTGGATTCCACACAAGGAGGGGCTTTTGCCACGCTGAGGGTGGGCTCAGCGTAACAGGCAGCTTAGGGGCGGCAGTGAAGCCAGCGAGAAGATTGGGCACCCCCGTCGGCAAAGGATGGCTACGCTGGGGTGGGCTCCTCAGCGGGCATACTAACATGTGAGGGGGCACATCAAATATTGTAAGCAACACAACAAATTTAGTGTGTGCTTAGGAGTATTATCACTACACCTTGGCTTCTACTATTGGTTTGAATTCTGGTTATTACTACACATAGGCTGCAACACACTTGCACAGGGTAACCCACAAACTCAACATTGTTCGCGGGCAACGTAATTCATGGTGGTGATGGCAAGTTCATGGATATTTCCACGTGTTTGCCGCACCCTCGGAATCGCGGAAAACTCGGGGCCCTGCTCATACCCGAACAACTGCACACAAACAAAGAGCAACAGGGACTGTGTGACAGGCACTGCCAGCAAACACTGCTGTTATTTATTTCAGGGGATAGGAGAGATACTCTGGACTGTAAAACTCTAAGGACTGTGCCAACAATAAACACTGCTGTTATTCATTTCTGGATTTGGTGAAACAGAAATACCTGCAGTCAGTAATTCTGTGTCCCTCCATCCCCTGGCATCTACTCCCTTCTCTCACTTTCACTCTTTCTCTGTCCCAAACCAGAAGGCATATATATAGCAGGCTGCTATAGCCCCCACAGGTGGCGACAATATTATGCATCATCTCTCCAAATGTATTAAACCACACAACAATTAAATATTTATTTTTGGTGATCTAAATTATGATTTGCTTTCATCTAAATCTGTAAATCTGATGACTTAAAGCTGCTTATTTTATTTGTATAATCGGTTTACAACCTTTGAGCCAGAGGCTCATTTACAAAGGTACCTCATCACATTGAGGACAGACCGAGCATTTAGGTTACAGAATACAGGTCACTGACTTACACAGAAAGATTTCATACATTGTACAATTCGGTAGCATTTCCTGTGATACAGCTGAGTACATGCTGGTTGCAACAGGGGCAGGATGCATAGGGGGGAGAAATGGGGGAGTGAGGTGGAGTGCCGCCCAGTGGACGTTGTCTAGTGTAGAGAGATAGTGGCGAGGCACCAATTAGTGCTTAGTGATGGATTTGGTGTTACATAACTCATAACTAAGCAAACTAGACCAGACCACAAAATCAACACTCAATTCTCATGCCTTGATCTTTTTTTTTTCAGGAACAGACCCCAGAAAATTCCCTTATACTGCTGTCTTTGAAAAATTGTGTTAGTAGTCATAATGTTGTCACCTGCCTTAGACATCTAAAAACCTAGAACCATAACTAAATCCATAGATAAAAGGAGTTATAACCATTTCAATAAACAGAACCTCATGCCTGATCTATCAGCTATTAACAGGAATAGATTAAAACTGATCCTCTTAGTGCAGGATGCTTCAAGTTAATTTAACTCACAACTCCTCAGTGTTGTCCCCACACAGGCCCCTCTAAAACAAAGGAAAGTACAATGGAGGCAGTGCCCCTGGTTCTCACATGCCCTTCAGTTAGCTTACCTGCCAGAGAGCTGCACTGGGCCAAGTCAGAGCTCTCACTCAAGCTACAGACCCTCCAACTGTACTGTTTTTGCCGGTACTATACCGTATTTTTAAGAGTGGTACCAGATCCTGCCTGGATCATACAGTGTACCGAATTTGCCGCCTCCCTAGTTAAACAATTTAAATTTTTTCCCAAAAAAATCTTCACTTTTTTGCCGGAGCACTCAGCCGGCACAATCTGAGGTGGGGAGCATCCCGGTGTCTCAATGGCAACCACCAGAATGCTGCCCTTACTGTGGTGCCACCAGCAGAGGGCTCCTCAACACTCGCTGACCCCCGAAACTTGGGAAGCATTGCAGCTCTGTCAGTGGTATGCTGCGCAGCCTTGCCCTTTGACTTTTCCTGGCTGACACACTGAACTCAACTGGCGGGATGACTAGTAGTGTCAGTTCTCTAAGGAGATCCCAAGTTCGAGGTCCAGGCAAGCCCAAGAGTCGCAACGGAGTCTAGAGTGAGTGGAGAGAGTCTTGTGGCCAGTCATGTCGCAAATTATTTAATAATTTAACCGCAGCCACCGGTCGGGTCACCAGTCTCACAGAGCAGTTCAGAGCAGAGCATCACATCGCTGGGGAGCACTCAGAGCAGCAGGAGTGGAGTGACTGTCAAATGAGCACATCAGCCATCTCTCCCGATGGATCCATATATCTCTCTCTCTGCAGGTGACTGGAGGGACGGGGTGGGTGTGTGAAATCTGCCATGGGCCAGTGATGCTGACTGTTGATCTGCTGGCTGGGTTCACACTTTGGTGGGGGGGGGGGGTTCTGCCAGGTGTTTGGCTGGAGGGGGGGAGCCATTCTTGTTCTAAGTTCTTCCAGGCAAGTTTGCTAAAAGGGGCAGGGTTTTTTTTCTGTTCTGCCACTGAAGGTTTGCTAAAAGGGTCTGTACCGTTATTAATAAATGTAACAATTGCAAAATAGCTGCGTTAGTCTGTGTCCAGCTGACAGTGGGGAAACAGCAAGAACATAGTATACAAACACACAATTGCCCTGTCTCTTATTTGTTCTTCATGGTGGTGGTGGTGCTGTCTGCTGCCCAGAGAATGTGCTGTAAATTCCTTAAGCTGAAGTTCATACTACCCTAGATGTTAAAAAATAGCATTGCACAGATAAACACAATGACGCTTCCATGTTGTTAGATTCTGTGTCTCCCTGTTTGAGGATGTGTCTAGTAACTGGCAGTTTGAGGGTCAGCGTCTCTACTCATTGGCAAATGGGGGGCCCCCCCTCCCAGTTTGCCAATGAGTAGGAGCACTGACCCTCAAACTGTACACATCTTCCAATCTTCCAAGGTGTTAAAGCCTGTGTCTCCCTGTTTGAGAACGTGTCCAGTTTGAGGGTCAGTGTCCTTACTCATTGGCAAACCGGGGGGGGGGGGGCCTTACAACACAGAAGTGTACTTATTTTGATCTGTGAAATGTTGGAGGGTCTGAAGCTAATTAGGACTGGGTTGGATTTAAACAAACCAAATGCTGGATTCTAGTGTGACCAGGCCTGTGCGCACAAAGAACAACTGGAAGGAGTCTTCTGCTCCAGAAAACCTCTCATCAGATCTCAGCTGACTAGAGAATAGACTCACTCACCAAACAAGCTTTTAGTTTAGTATTTTTACTATCCACATGGTGTTAGAACTGCCAAACAGAACCTAAGTCAACACTTACAATTAATCAGGATGTGATGCTGAGACCTACAAGAGATCTTGTTGGGCTGGGCAGCACTAACGCAGTGAGAACAAGAAGATCCTCTGTCATACCAACTTCAAGGCATAAGACCTTAAAGGCTAAGATTTAGGATTAAAGAGATGAGGAATTGAAACCTTTATTTATTTATTGAAATGTTTTACCAGGAAGGCGCACTGAGCAACAAGTTGCTCATCTCCTGATGTGACCTGGTGGGAGGGGGTACAAACAGGAAGCAGCAGTAATAATACATTCAAGTTACAAGTCAGCCATTACATTAATTTGCATAAGACAGGTGACTATACAGTGTACCATACAATAAAGTGCATTGATAGATCAGGCATTTGCATATGACAGCTGATATGCACAGTGTGCTGTATAGTAAGGTTAATGTAAAGGAACAAACATAAGCGCAAGGGAAGGTAGGGGGAAGGTCGGCCATAGACACAGACTGACATGGAAAAAGTAAGCAAAGGGGGAGTTTATCTATTATGAAAAAAGGAAGGAAAGACAGAGCAGGGAGAGGCAGCAAGTTAGAGAGTATACAGGGAAGAGTAAAAAGGTACAATAAGTGCAAGAGGGATAGGTGGATCTAAGTGTGCGTAGGCAAAACAAAAATGATAATTTGGGGGGGAAAAGTAAGTAACAAAGCACAGATCTGAGGAGGAAGGGTGAATTGAGGAGTAAGGGAGAAGCCTGCAAGGGGACTGAGGGGGTTAGAACGAAAAGGGGGTGGGGGGAGAGATGGTGGCAGGGGGACATTAGAGAGGGTAGGGATAGAGAGCAGGAAAGAGAGTTAGAAAATGTCTTTAGGAGTCTGGCAGGAGCCAGATAGATAGAATGAGCTCTCGAGGGGGCCCAAGGCTGTTGGAAACATTGTCCTCAGTACCGCAAGGGACAGTAGCTGTGCACTGATTTTATTTATTTATTTTTTTAAATCTAACTTTTTATCTTTGCCGCTGCACACTCTGCACTTCCTCTGACTGATCCCGCCATCCCCACTGATGGACTAACACTCTACGACCCACACCACAGGGGCACACCCCAACCCCCTACAACCAATGTAGCAGTGATCAGCTGCACCGCGATAGACTCTGCCAGCAGATGTGATCAATGGAGTCACCATGTCGACTTCCCTAAGCTGGGTGCCAGTCTCGCCACAACATCAAATTTGTGCCAATATGTAGTAGGGCCATGGACATATGTAGCAGTTGCAGCCAGAACTGTCTCACCGCTTGCAGGAAGTGGCGAATCCTGCCCTGTCTGACAGGCAGTGAGGAGGAGTCTGGAGGTAGATTGGACAGAGCCAGGACTAAAGCAGGAGTGGGTGAGGGTGATACTGAGACTTTGGGGTGGGGCAGGTACTGGAGAAGCTGCTGTCATTGTGCTGCTGGGCTTAAAGCCCATGTAATTCAATGCAAGGGTGGGGAAGAAGACTGGGGGAGGCATCAGCCTAAACTGTGGGGGCATGTGCCCCCATTTTTTGGGCTAATGACGTCTCTTCTGGGAAGCATGTCCCAGCCTGGAGAGGAATGGTGCTACAGCACCCCCTGTTGTGTGCTAATGAGTTTGTTACTTTGCAGAGGGGTTAACTGCATGTATGCAAACTCATTGGGGGTGTGAGCACAGAGCCAGGGTGGTGGAATTGAGTGAGGGTTCAAGCGTCATACAGGAGAAAAATTGTTGGCTTCTCTGATGACAGCGCTGGCATTCCCAGATCCTGCTCCAGAGAGGAGCCTTTCTGATCCATTATGGGAAAACCATGGAGAGCTCATGGGAGGTTGACAGACAACCCAATTGTGGAAAAACAAGTGTGTGTGTGTGTAGATAATTTTTTTTTTTTAACTTTTTTGATTTTTGTCTGCCTCCCCAGTTGTCACAAGTTGCTGCACTGCACCAGATAAACTGTGATGCTTTTATTTTTTCTGAGAAGAGCCATATTTTTCCAGTTTGCAGCCATTCATGGGAGAATTTAGTAAAGGAAAGACCTTGTTTTTATACTGTACCCTTCATACAAACTGTGTCTCAGATTACTTATTCCAGGAGAGGGGGAAGATAATGTTAGTTTACTCACCTGGTAAAGGTGATTGGGGGGGTATAGAACTCTGAGGCACTCCACAGTCATGACATCATGGGTTGTATATACCTGATAGGTTGCTTGATGGACATGTGACTTTGAAAGAAGTCTGTCCCCTTTTCTTGAGGACTTGCTCCAGTTAGGTCAGTTCAATGTCTTCCAAAGCAGTATCTGAAATGAAATGCTAGAAAATTCTGGCCTGTGGTTAAGTCAGTGTTATGCGCAGCAGTCATAGTTTAATACAGTTTAGTTTTATTTCCTGTTGATGCACTCTAGAAATCCAGCCTGTACGGCATGCCATTAAGAAAGACTTACTTGTCACTGTATATGTCTACAAGGAGGGATGTGGAGTGCCTCAGAGATGTATACCCCCACAATCACCTTTACCAGGTGAGTAAACTACCATTGTGGGGGATAATCGCTGCAGGCACTCCACAGTCATGACATGGGTTTTTGTAAAAAGCAGTACCCTGATGATGGATCTGTGGGTGGGGTAGACGTCTCTTCTTTGGAAGTACAGGTCATTGCTGCTCTTAATAATGAGTGGTTAAAGTTTGTTGTATTGTCTTGTGACAGGTCTATTCTGTAGTCTCATGAAGGTGTGGATAGAGGCCCAGGTGGCTGCTGCACAGATCTCTTCAGTGGTGGCCAGATTTTTCTCTGCCCATGATGTGGCCACTGCCCTTGTTGAGTGTGCCCTGAGGTCTGATGAGGGAGAGGCGTTCTTGGCTTTGTAAGCTTCTGTAATGGCTGTCTTTAGATATGATACGATGGATGAGTGGGCTACTGGATGACCTTTTCTTTGACATTGTGGGATGATGAAGTGACTCAGTCTTGCGTACTCCCACTGTGCGTGAAGTGTAAGTTGTCAACACTCTCTTCATCCCAGTGTGTGAAGTAGTGGATCTCATTGCACATCTTCTGTGGGCATGGAGGCTGGGATTTCAATAGTCTGGTTTGAATGGAATGATGTTGCCACCTTGGGGACAAATGAAAAGATTGGCCTTAATGATATTCGATCATTGTGGAAAGATATGAATGGGGCTTTGCATGACAGAGCTTGAAGTTCCCCAATTCTTCTTGCTGAGCAGATAGCCACCATAAACACTACTTTGAGGTTAAGCCACTCAAGAGATGGTCTCCAATGGCTCAAAGGGCATGTTGTCAGTGCTCTCAGGACCATGTTGAGATCCCATGGGGCTACTAGTGTTTTGACCTTGGGTCATATGTTGGTGGCAGCCTTTAGAAAGCATATAATATTCTGTTGTGTTCCTGTTGTGGTACCTTGGATCTGTCTCCTACCTGCACCAGTAGCTGCCACTTGGACCCTGAGTGAGGATGGAGACAGTCCCAAGTTTAAGCCTTCTTGTAAGAATAGCAGTATATCTGCTATTATTGACTCTTTGGGATTTGTTTTACGGTGATCACACCATTTAGTAAATATTGCCCAGTGTCTCTGATATGCGGTGGTTGTGGATGCCTTTCTGGACATGGTCATAGTATTTATCACTAAGGAGTGATAGACTGCTTTTAACAATCTCTCCCTTTCAGGAGCCAGGCCGTTAACTGTAGGTGTTGGGGATTGGGGTGGCAAACTGGCCCTTGATGGAGGGTGTTGTGTTGTATGGGTAGCCTCCATGGGTGGTCTAGAGCCATGGCTACTATTGTGGCGAACCATGACCTTCTTGGCCAGTGTGGTTATCAGTATCACTCTTGCTCAGGATGTTCGAATTTTCTTTAGGACTTTTGGGATGAGTGGTAGTGGGGGGAATATGTAGGTCGCACTGAACACCCATTTTGCTAATAGTGCATCCAGTCCCATGGCTTGCCTGTCCCTGTATCTGGACAGTTATATTGGGCATTGATTGTTTTTGCTGGAAGCCATTAGGTTGATTTCCACTGGCCCCCATTGCTTGTCAATTTTACGGAATATGTCCAGGTTCAGTTTCCATTCTCTTGGGTGTATTTGTTACCAGCTCAACCAATTTGCAGTTGTATTGAGTTTGCTTACTAAATGAATTGCTGAAATGCTGATGAGGGTGCCTCTAGGCCCATGGGATAAGTTTTGCTGCTTCCCTTTGCATGGCTGTGCTTTGTGTTCCCCCCGTTTGTTTATGTACGACACTGTGACTTGATTGTCGGACTGTATGAGGACGTGTTTGTTTCTGATGTGTTGTTGGAAGTGTAGGAGCGCAAGGAATACTGCTCTTATATCCAGCATGTTTACTGGTAGTTTTGACTCCACTAGTGACCATTTTCCTTGTGCAATTTGGTGTTCCAGAACTGCTCCCCATCCTGATACTGTTTCCAAATTACGTGACGTGCTCCTGAGTTCGAAGTAATTGGTGCACACACAGGGCTAGCTACCCACAGCGCTACAAAAATCCAAAGGTGTGTATGCACTCTTGCGGCAAGTAGAGTTGGAAACTGTGCTACAGTAATAGCCACAGACATGGCCAGATATTTTGCGAAATTTCTAAAGAGTTTGTCTCTGCTGCCCCTACTGTGGAAACGCAGAAAGCATGAGATTTCTCTAGAAATATCACAGAAAATTTCGGGAAATATCTGACTATGTCTTTGGCTGTGACTGTAGTTTTTTCAAAGCATCAAAAATATATATTTAATCCAAAAGGTTCACAGCAACAAACATCCACTGAAGGCCTTGGTGGTCTGAATAATTACCCCAGCACTTCATCTCTGAATTGAGGCTTCATCATCCTGATAGACTGGCATCTGTATCTATAATGACATCCGGTTGTATCTCCAGTGGCATACCTCTGAAGAGTTTGTGTCTGTTGTCCAACATGAATTGCTTTTCAGTACCTGTGGTGGCAGTGTCACCCTCTTTGATTGGTCGTTATCATATGTTGGACCCTGTTTGATAAGGAATGATATAAGTGGACGCATATTCCATCTGGCCCAGGGCACTGTGTCGATTGACAATGACATCGGGCTTAACACCTGTGATATGAATTGAAGTGTCAGTCTTTTTTTGTGTCGTAGTTGTTTTGCTTGTGTCATTATTGTTTGTAATCTTGTTTCTGATGGAAGGACTAGACCTAGAGATGTGTTGATGAGGATGCCCAGGTGCTGTATGGACCGACTAGGAGTTAGGCAGCTTTTTGACTGACTGATGACCCAGCCATGATTCTGTAGGCATTGCACTACTGTTTGAGTTTCTTGAACGGACTGCTAGACCAATCTGGTTCTGATCAGCCAGTCATCCAGGTACGGGATGACCTGTATGCCTCTTTCTCTTAGTTTTGATGCCAGTGCAATTGAAACCTTCATGAGTACCCTTGGGGCAGATGCAAGGTCGAAGGGGAGAACCTGATACTGATAGTGTTTCCCCAAGATGTGGAATCTGAAAAATTTGAAATGAGACGGCCTAATGGGAATGTGGAGATAGGTGTCCTTGAGATCTATTGAAGTTAGGAAGTCTCTGGGTCAAATACCCTTAGAGTGGATGTGATGGTTTCCATTTTGAAGGGCTTGTATTTTACTAACTGATTTAGACATTTTAGGTCTAGTACTGGTCTTAGTACCTCTGTTTTCTTGGGTACCATGAAGAAAATGGAATGTACTCCTTTTCCCTTTTCGTGGTCGAGGACTTCGGCTATGGTCTTGTTGCTTAATAGCTCCCTCAGAACTTGTTGGACTTGTGTCAGTGTAATTTTGTGCTTTGACACAGGTGAAATTATGAGTCTGTTTTGGCATGGCCTTTGTGATAGTTCTATGGCATGTCCGTGTCTTATTATCTCTAGCACCCACTTGTCTTGAGTTGATTCTTCCCATGCGTGTGTGAATAGCAGTAGTCTTACACCTACTGGCACACTTTTGTGATGCTTGTAGCATGAGTAGTCCTTGTTTTGAGGTTGCATTTCTTGAGGATTAGTGACCCCTGCCCCTATTGGATTCTCTTCTACCGCGGTATCTAATGTAAGTGGTTAGCGGGGGGATACGGTTGATGGTTGTTGTAACCTCTGTCATCGAGGCACAGGTCAGGAAGCATAGGGAAAACCAGGAGCAGTTGTATAACTCAACAAAACTATTTATTTGCAGTTGCAGTAACAAACAAAAATAAACTTGTTCAGAATAACTATGTAAAGAGGGGAAAAAATAAAATCTTTGTTCAGTCTCTGTGTTCCTTTTTCTTCTAATCTAATCTTGCAGTTGCAGCTTAACTCTTTTATAAGTCTTTTCAACCCCCATCCTTGGCAAACATCCTGTCCTTGTAAGTTTCAGGAGCTACTAGAATACAGTGTGCTTCTTGAGGCCCCTACTGCTTTTGCAAAAGGCTCAACATTTGCACTCAAGTAACCTCTAGAGTTTATGCAGTCATCTCAAAATATACATATATACATTTCAGCAGTAACACTATATTTTAATTGGGATCCCAATATCAGTTACATTTCCATACACTGATTTACACATATTCTTATATTAGCTGATATAGATATGCAAGGGAGGAAAAACAGACAACAAGAGAAAACAGAGAGAGAGAAAGAGAGAGAGAGAGAGGCAAAGGATTGTAAGGTGATCAAGTCCGAGGTCTCCCAGGAAAATTGAGTTACGCAGCCAGACGATGAAAAGACAGAAAAAGGAAAGATCCTTGCATTTAAACACTATATCCATAACAAATGGAACAGGGTCTTATTCCACCCTGTCACAACCTCTATAGCTGTAATGTCCTCTTCTCCTGTCTCGAAAGGAGCGAGTGAGCTCTCTGTCTAGCGGGTAGGTATGTGGATCTATGTGATTGCTCCTTGGTCAGTGTCTTTCTTCCTCTTTTTCGTTCAGATATCTTTCCAGTCCTTCTCCAAACAGCAGAGAACCCTTTAATGGTAGTGTATGCAACACTGATTTGGATTCATTATTAGTGTCCCATAATTTCATCCATAGGGATCGTCGAGCTCTGTTAACTAGTACAGCATCTCGGGAGTTAATTTTTAGGGAATCGACTGCCATGTCCGCTAGGTATTTTGTGGATAGGATGGCGTTTTCAAGGAGTACTGATTCATTTGATTTTGCAGGCAAATTTTCCATGACTTCTTGAACCATGTTAGCTGAGCACACATTGCGTAAATGGCTGTAGTAGCCGGTCTTGCCCCTAGGCCCGCCAGCTCTGAATTTTTCATAAGAATATCTTCCAATTTTCTGTCTATCGGGTCTTGTAGACCCGATGCAGTTTCAGTAGGCAGTACTGTCTTCTTATTTAGGGATGCTATTTGCGTGTCTATGGTGGGGGGTGTTCACCACAGAGTCACTTTGTCAGCTTGTAGTGGGTACATTTTATCCCATGACTATCTTTCAGGGATGCATGCTGGATCAGTTGCTTCCCATTCTTTAGTGACCAGCTTGTCAATGGATTCGCAAACAGGGAACACATCAACCTATTTTGCAGAAGGTTGGAGAGATGGAATGAGCTTGGAGGTGAGAGCAGCGGTGGGGGGTTCTCAAATCCCTCTGTGGTCATTATACTGCAGATTAGTGGTGGAATTTGATCGGGAAAGCACCATTTGGCTGTGAGAAATTGTGGGTCTACTTCTGATTCCACTTCCTCTTCTGTTGGTGCTCCGATTGAGGAAGTTGGGACTCCTCTGTTAGGATGCGTCTAGAGTGTGTCTTGCGGCCCTCCTTTGTCGTTTTCGAGCTGGGAATTAGATTGGGGGCCTGTCAGGGCCGTTAGTTTATCTAACATTGCTGCCAGCATTTGTTGCTGTGCTTGCATCATTTGTGTATTCTGGAGTATGACTGCCGCTGTGTCCATGTTCATGGTATGAGGCGAAGGGGAGGTAGTTGTGGTTTTTGGCTGTAGTGGTTTACTATGTGTGCCACTTGTCCCTTCCTCTGAGTCTTCTTCCTTGGGTATTGAGGCTGCTTCCTCAGTACAGGAAGTGCATAACTTCCCCAGTTGGCCAGTGGTCAGTGGGACTTTACAGTGTCTGCAACACTTCGCCTTTGCCATTTTAACTCTATTAAGAAATGGGACATAGAATGTATTTTGTTAGGGGCGATATGACTCCATCGTAATTCATAACTTTTTGATTTTAGTTACGATATAATAAGTAAGCCATAGAACAAATTGGATACGTTTAATATATTGTTATAGTAATGTTCATTAACGTGGTCATTGCCCCTTTAAGTAAGGATTTCTGTATTGTCTTTCCTTGCCAGTGCTAACCCTGTAGTGTAGTAAGGTATAGAGAAAGGTAGAGGAGTCCTTGAGCCAGTAGTACTGGCTCCTCTCATTGATGTCATGTCCCCTTTAAGAACTGTCTGTTTGAGTGGTTGTGACTCTGTTTAGTATTGTGATGCAGTGCTAGCAAGCCGAGTGGAGGCTGCTTGATTAGGGGCTCAAGTAGATTGTCATTCGTTTTTGCCACTGCTAGCCACGGTACTAGTGGGATAAATCTTTAGTGTGTTTCAGTTTTTAATATTATGGCATGATAGTCGCACTCCCGTTGCTGTTGGGAATGGGATAGTCTGCTACCGGGTTGCGCATGTGCACAGCTCATTACTTGACATGCACAAGATGGTGGATGTGCTTCTCACAAAGATTAGAGCATCTCACACAACGCAAGGTAGGCGAAGGAGGACGTTCTTGTGAAACGTAGTGTCTCTCCTGGGAATTGCAGATACATGGCGAGCAAGGATTATGAAGAGAAGAGAGGACAGTGAATTTAAACATTGGGAAAAGGAGCCATAAAATAACAAGCTACCGTCACCATTTTAAGGTGAGGGTAACTGTACCAGTCGGTGAAACCGTGAGGGGGGCCATGTTACAATTCAAATACTCTCACTCAGAGTAACCATTGGGAAAGCTGCCTGTGGCAAGATTTTTGAACAAATGTAAATATCTCGGTAGCTTAGTACTGCAAGATTTTTGAGCAAATGTAAATATCTCTGCAGCTTAGTACTGCATCGCTAACAGGGATTGCAGGGTTACCCAGACTGGGGCTAAGACTTTTCCAGTAATTCTTTTAGTATCTTGGAAGCTGGATTATGTTGCCCATAGGGTGACTCAGGAACCGCTAGCAGGGGTTCCTGGATACAGAGAATTAACTCGCCATCAGTCAAAGGCTGAGGTAGTATATGCTGTATTGTTAGGTCCTGGACCGCGCACAGAGCTTTCAAGAGCCTAGGGGTATATTATTAGTTTAATGTGGCATATAGTGTATAGTGGAGTGTTCTGTATAGAATTCCATCCCTTTCAAAATGCTGTTGTACCACAGTTCAAAGGTCATGGACTGTGATTCTACCCTACTGTGATAGAACAGCATTCTAGAACCTGTAGAGACTGCATGAGTCAGTTTCATTTTGAAAGCAAATGAACTCACAAACACATATTTCACACAGTACTGTACACTATAAAAAATACAGGATGAGCAACTCTATGCACAACCAGTGTGTTTTACCAACTCAGGGTTCTGATTCCCATGGATCTCTCGAGCTTCGCTCTCAAGGTCAGAGGGAATCAGAACCCCTCTGTGACAGAACACACTGGTTGTGCATAGTTGCACATCCAGTATTCTCTATCTCTTGACTGGTAGAAAAAATCATTGCTACTAATTCAGTATTCTACACATTCTGTCTATTTCAGCTCTCAGTAATGTGTTGTTCTGCCTTAATAATAACATTCTGTGTCTATGATGTCTAGCCAGAGATTTAGAGATAATGGCCCAGATATTCAAACTGCGCCAGGCTGTGGCGCAAGCCTGGGCGCAGCGCAACATGGCTGCGCAGGGGCATAGACTGGGCGATATTCAACGGAGCTGTGCCATGGCTCAGCATCGTTGAATACAGCACCTTGGCCACCCGCAGTGCGCATGGTACATTGGCACTGCACCAGCACCAGTGGCCAGAGTGGAGCATGGGGATGCGCTAGCGCAAGTTCCATTGCGCAAGGTGCAGCAACCGCAGTATTCAAAAGTAGACATACAAATGGGACCATAATGTATGCAAGGCACACATGGGTCCATTTGCATGTCATTATGGCCCCATTTGCATTCAGGTGCGCCGATCCCAGACGACTTGTGCCTGGCGCCCTGCCAGGCAGCAGCCATCGGGGACCGATGCCCCCTGCAGCGCGGCAATGTGCCCCACAGCCCGATCGCAGGCTGCAGTAAAAAAAGAAAAATCATAAATTCCTGGTGGTCCAGTGGACTGCTGCCCGCCCGATCACGGGCTAAGTAAAATAAAGACATATCCAATATCCCTGGTGATCCAGTGGACCGCTGCCTGCCCGATCGCGGGCTAAGTAAAATAAAGACATATCCAGTATCCCTGGTGGTCCAGTGGACCTGTCAGCTCGCCCGATCGCGGACTAAGTAAAATAAAGACAAATCTAATCTCTATCCTGGTGGTCGGTGGACACCCACCACCACCTCGCCCCAGTCGGCGGCGGCGGCACCCACCGCCTGCTGCCCGCGCGGCCAACTGACACTGTTGGTAGGGCTGTACACCCATTGGTCCGAGGCGTGAGCCAATGGGCATGCAACCATACCGTACTACATTCGAGATATGTGAATGGATCCATTCACATATCTGGAATGTCATATAGCTATGAGCTGACGGCTCACGCTGGTTTCAATGACGTCACAACCCACCCGGCGATGTCGAACAGCAAGGCGGCAGGTAGGTAAGGGGTGCTGCTGCCCACCGCTGACTGGGGGGAGTAGGGATCCAGTGGGTGGGAGGGAGGTCCACTGGACCACCAGGGATGAGGTTGCGTTGTCTTCCAACCGCAACCCTTGATCAGCCTATGATGGTCCCACTGAACCACCAGATAGGAGCAAATTTGTCTTTATTTTGCCCAGCCTGATCGAAAGCGAGCTGAAACGGAATCACTGGACCACCAGGGATAGAGATTAGATTTGTTTTATTTTGCCTAGCCCGCGATCGGCGGGCAGCGGTCCACTGGACCCCAGGGATATTGGACTTTGTTTTCATTTACTTAAGCCCGTGATCGGGCATGGAAGTGGGCGCCACCATGGAGGTGCAGCGAGCTCGGGTGGCCACCCACAGGTGGCAGCTGCCATGTTGTTCCTGCAATGAGCAGCTCACCTGTGGGTGACCAGCTCTTTCTCTTTTTGGGCGTAACTTTGTGCTGGCGCAGGTGAGGTTGCATGCATGAGCTCCGCACATCAGGGCTGAATATCGGGCTGTGCAGAGTATGCATGGGCACGCCCCCACCTCGGCACGCCACATTACTGATGTGCTCAGCGCGTGTCGGGATTTGTCTTGGCCTTACTTTCCCCTTTGATCTCGCACAGGCGCATCAGTGCGGGTTGCATGGCGCAACATGTTACGCCATGCGCATCCCTTCTGAATATCTGGGCCCATATGTCTTACCTACTTCAGTAGTATAGTTGGTCAGTGTTCAAGTCTTTGGCTCTGGAGCTAATGGGTTGTGCTGCAACCTTTTCAGATGGATATCTAGAACTGACCTAACTGGAGCAAGTCCCAAGGGAAAGGGGACGGACTTCTTTCGAAGTCACATGTGCATCAAGCAACCTATCAGGTGTATACAGCCCATGATGTCATGACTGTGGAGTGCCTCAGAGATTATCCCGCACAATGTTTATGCTGTTTTCAGCACACAGGGATTGTTAAAGGGGACAGTGGGGTTAAGTGACTTAATAAAGGTCATATTGGAAGAGGCAGATGTGGGATTCAAATCCAGGTCTTCAGGTTAATAGCTCTGAACTCTAATCACAAGGGCAGAAGGCCTCCCTTTTACATAGCCTACATCAGTGGAAACAAGTGGAATAAGACCACTGGAGTATTAGTATGTAGTCTGTCTCCCATCACCACCACCACCACTATACTGGCAGCCAGTAGGAAATTTGAAATCCAAAAGAGGACAGTGAGTGATGATTCAAATATGAGGATGCCTGGCAGCCAAGCATAGAATGACCACAGTGTTAGATAGCGGAAGAGTTTCAGAGGTGTTGAATTGTAACGGTAGCCAGTGATGATAGAGATAGTAAATGAGTGACTGTAGAAACAGCGACTCATTTATATTGCTATCATGAACAGCTAACCTGCTAGGGTAGTGACCCTATAGCGAAGAGAGCAACCGGAAATGGAGGGACAGGGAGGGGGAGGGGAGGGATAGGAGGGAGGGTTTGTATGAGTGGTGGGATCCTGGTGCAGCCAAGCCAGCCCTGTGGTGTGGTGGTGAGAATGACTGGCTAAGGTGCAGCAGGAACTTGGTTGAAGACCTGCTGTGGGGCTGTTGTTTTGCCGCTGCTTGCAGCTCTGTTTTTGTTTCATGTTTCGCCTCTTGACATGGGTTGACCATCTTTAGTCGAGGAGGGGCGAAACCCCTCCCACATAAACACCTGTGTTTTTTCAGGAAGTTGGGTCATTCGTAGTTGTATGTTGCTTTTCGGCAATATACATTTACGGTGATGGCGATCGCTGTTTTTCGATCATTATCACATGGAACCAATTGTAACCCCTATTAAGTAAACAGGCCACAAAAATAATACTTTTTATAACCACTTACTTGTCTGTGCTATTTAATTTTATCTGGTTAAACCTGCACCCGCCATGCTGCCGAAATAGAAACTTCAGTTTCCCTTGTGGCCAGCCCTTTGATGACATGAATAACAGACCAAGCTGTGGGGGACGTCTCTGTACAAACTTCTGTTATATTGCATATATGCTACTGTATGCAAAATCTATGCATACCTGTATGTCTGACTGCTGTAAATCTGTAACAGTGTTGTCCTCTCTGTGACAAGGTATCTTTGTAAACGAGCTTCTGGCTCAAAGGTTGCAAACCCGATTTTAACAATTAAATAAATAAATGTGCCTTACATTCTCTTGCAATGTAATCAGTGTAAAGCATCATGTTTTCACACTCATTTTACTGGTACCAATCACACTGAATCAGTACCCATTCATCCACAGCCCTCTGCTTCCTGTCCCCAAGTCAGTCAGCAGTCTACCTTTTGGATGCCTCATGTATACCACACTGGTGTACTTTGATCAGGAACGTATTATACACCACATTGTTAAATGCCTTGCTGAAGTGCAACTATACTGTGTCTGTGGCCCTGTCCACCTCCCAGGTCATCCTTTCAAAGAATGTGATCAGATTGGTTTGGCACGAACCGCCCCTCATAAAGCCATGGTTAGAGGGGTGATAACCTCCGCCTCAATCATGTGATCCATTATTCTGTCTTTAATAATGGATTCCATGACCTTGCCCAGTACTGATGTTAGGCTGACCAGACTACAGTTGCCAGAGTTTGACCTTGCCCCCTTCTTGAAGATGGAGCCACCATCCCCTCCTTTCCAGTCCTTCAGCACCACACGTGTACAGACTCATGAAAGATTAATATAAGAGGCCCCCCAAATTGTTCCTTTAGCTCCACTATGCGCCTGGGGTTACCCCATCTGCTCTTGGGATTTACCTGGGTTAATTTTTGCCAGGAAGTCTGCTACCAGGGTGAATGTGATGCCTGCTGGTTGCATCATGTTTACCCTTAATGCCATGGGCCTTCCAGTCGAGCCCCCTCTCCCCTCCATTGTGGCCCTTTGGTGAACACCAAAACAAAATATACAGCTTCTCCAGACCCTTGGACATCATATCCCTGATTTTTGCAGGGTCTGCCTTTCTGAAGTTCTGGGCCTAACCTGGGGGCATAACTATTTGGGTTACTGTTGTGGTCTTTGCCTTAAACTGGTTCATTGACATTCACTCTGGAGATGATCCCATCCCCACTGTTGAAAACAAGGATGACTTCAAACCTTGTCCCTTGTTGGAGATGCTGTTCGGGAAGGCAGACCTTGAAAGAGGACAAGAATTCTGTGTCAGCCCTGCCATTAGCTTTCCCAAGATTCTAGTCTCTGCCTGGGAGATTGAAGTCCCCCAAGATCATAACTGCATCTAGTTTCGCTGCTCTTGTAATTTCCTCAAGCAGCTGAGCATCACGTTCCATTGAACTGTTCAATGACCTGTAACACACACCCGTTATCGTGACCATTCGGGACTTCAGATCATTTATTTGTGGTTCTAGCCTGGAGTAACTTAACACACATTTATTAATTTATTTATTTAAACATTTGTTGACCGGGATAGGCACACTGAGCCAAGGCTCGTTTCCAGGTGCGACACAGAACATACAATGTGCTACAGTGTGCCAAGCTTGAGGATGGATTTCTTGTGATTTTTTCAATTAAACTAAAGAAACTGAGGTGTCAGTCAATCCAGGCATCACTGTATTCAAAAGAGGATGCTTCCGTTTCTTGGGAGTCGTACATTTAAAGATGAAATATAACAGTTTAGAGTTAATGTGCCCAACCTAGGTTTACCCATTTTGGATTTTAAGTTCTTTTTATGTACTTTTTCAATTTAAAGACGTGTTGTAGACCATTTCAACTCTAACCTGTTGCAAGATAAAAAAAAGATTTGATTATAAAATGGATTGGGATCATCCAGTAACCTGATCAGTTTGCAGTGGTTACTTGAGGTTCTAAACATTTTCAACCAACTACACAGCTAACGTGAACTACATACAGGTAGAAAGCAACAGCAGCCCTTACAAACAGGAACTCTTTTCTATCAAACCCCTGTTTGCTTTAAAAAAAATTATTACAAGACCAACCCACTTTTTTTGTTTGTTTAAATTACGAATGTTATAAGTGGAATAACGTACTTTAGGGTGTGCAGTCTTGGAGAATATATGCATTTCTTGTGTGATTAACTGCATGAGGCATAGGCTCCCCCTCCTCCATGGTGGGGGACTTTGGGATTGTCCTTGCCCCCCAGAGATTTAGATCCAGTGGAAGAGGGTGATTGATCAGTGGTGCCGGGCCTACCGGCAGAGACTAGCTGCCATCCTGTGGCAGTCCGCATTTTCTTTTTCTCCTTTCAGTTTTCTTCCCCACTTCCCTGGGACATTTCTGGCATGCCATAAATTCAGACATAAATAAATTCCAGCTAAAAGGGGATTTGTACAAACAAGCAAAAAAGGTGCTTGGTTCAGCCAAGGAATGGTGACCTACTGGAACAGCTTACCTGAGACTGTAGTGAGCAGTGCAACTATAACCATTTTTAAAGTTGCATTGGACAAGCATATGGGTAACAAAACAAATGCATAAATCCCTTGAAGAATAGTGAGTCATCTTGGCTAATGCATACAGACTCGTTCCCATCCTATCCTATAAGCCATGAGGGTGCTGACATGCAGTACATGATTGTGTAACAGTGGCAGGCTCATCCATCCTCCCTTTTTGGGTGTCTCCTGCTGCACTCCCAGCCAGGGACAGTAGCAGCATCCGAGAAAATACTCTCCTCCTTCCCCAGCGAAGGGGAGCATCTGCTGGGACACTCTGTCCTCCTCCTTCCAGTTGTCCCCCTACTCCCTGGGCTGGTTCCCAAACCCTGCTGCTGTGCCGATGGGCTGACTGTGTTATTCCTAAATTAACTAGTGATGACCATCAGAAACAAGCTGCTTAACTGGCAACCAGGTACCCCTTAATGAACTAATATGCATATACCTTAAAATATGGAGACTTTGAGAGCTGTCTGGTGTTATGTCTGTCCCCCATTCTTAAGTAGATAGTAACATCATGTAATACGAAGCACAGAGAAATCAGCTTGACATCAGCACTCATTTTTATTGTTATATTTGTTTTCTAGCACCCCTGGACCTAAGCTAGGAACCTCCTTCTGTCTCTCTCTCTCTCTCTCTCTCTTAATATCATGCCTGTGGACCATCACTCTCTATTTACTTTTGCACCACTCTTGACTCTTGCCCCAAACAAATAATCTGTAGCTTGTCCCCCACAAGTCTGATCTCACAGTGGATCCCAAATCTCTAAGGAAATATTTCACTTGACCACAGGAAACCAGGTGGAGGAGCTGGCAAGGAGGAGGCCGACCTGACAGCTCAGAAGGGCATGGTGGTATAACGGGACTTCATTTGTCCCAAGCCTGGCCTGTTTTCTTGCCCTGTAAGCCCACCCCTTATCCCTTCCACTATAGATACTCAACCCTTGGGCATCAGGGCGTGAGACACCTGACAGGACTTTTGCACGTCTGACAATGCCCATCCCTTACAAGGATCCCTGCTGGACCCAACAGACACCTCCATGTCTGACATCATTAGGTGGGTATGTGCAGATGTGGTCCTGCTTCCATGGGACCATGTTACCCTATCCAGTGGCTTCCCTCCCCAGGGTGGGAAGCATGACTCTGAGTCATCTGAGTGGCAAGCAGTAGTGCTACTGCTGTGTTGGCCAGCTTTCAGCTCCCTTTTAAGTGTAGGAGTAGGTACTGGGGGACTAGATTCACATGGGCAGGGAAAAAGACCCACACTAAGACTAAAATCCTGGATTTTAGAAAGCCGGACTTAAGAAAGATGGTTGAGTTACGAACATCCAGTGGGATATTGGGGTGGACTGAAGGTGGTCCATCATCAAGGAGGGAATACCAGCTACCACAGAGGAGTGCTTTAGGCTCAAGGTGAAAAACTCAAGGGCTAAAGCACCCAACTGGTTTAGTACTAAGGTCACCCAGGCAGTAGGGCACAAGAGATCAACCTACAAGAAATTCAGGAGGACCAGCAGAGAGGAAGACGGGGAGGATTACCTAAAGATGGCTAGCAACTATATAACTGGGGAAAAAGGACAAGAAAGATGAAACAGTTAGGCTCAGGAAAGAGGATGGATGGGGGAAGGAGAATGGGTGCAAGGCAGAGGTACTGATTGAGTACTTCTGTTCTGTGTTAACCAGGGAGAAAGACAGACTGGTGCCTCTAGGGGGAAGGAGATGAACTGGGGTGGCAGGGAGCACAGATTCGGTGATAGAGGTGGATAGGGTGAGGGCAGGGCTGCTAAACATTCAGGGTTGACAAATCCCCAGGTCCAGATGGCATACACCCTTGAGTGCTGAGGGAACTAGCGGACGAGCTTGCAGAGCCACTGGTTGGCCTGTTCAGTAGTTCACTGGAGTCAGGCGAAGTACCGCAGGACTGGAGAATGGCACATGTAATGCCCCTACATAAGAGTGGTCTCAAGAACAACCCAGGGAATTACAGGAGGGTAGCATCTTGGATATAGATCTATAGGGCCATAGTATAGCATTTCTTTGCCTCCTGAACGCAAGTGAGATCCATCCTACCATGAAATAGAGTACACAGTGATGGGTATTATATTATATGCCACACCTGAGATAAAACCTAAGGTCCTGTGATAAAGGATGAATCTGATTGACTTCTTTGACTGGAAAACTAAAGCAGTGGGCAGGGGCCAAGGGTAGCACATGATAAAGGTGAATCAATAATGGGAGGCAGTATAACGCAGTGGCTTAAGGCTCTGAACTGCAAATCTGGTGACATCCAGCAGACCAGACCTGGGTTTGACTCCCACAGCTTCCACTTGCATACTGTGTGACCCTGAGCAAGTCACTTAACTTCCCTGTGCTCCCAGGTCGCTCCTGTAATAAAGCTTTCAGCTTATTGTGCTATTCCTGGTTAAACAATAACAAGCATTTGTCAATGCCGAATGTTTGCTTGCTAGCATTGGCAGTGGTAGTGTAGAAGTTACAGAGCTGGGTAATAGGAATGGCAGTGAAGTATTGAACTGAAGCCAACCCCACCGCCACCCTGCAGAGAGTGACAGGCATTGGGGTGTGCGTTTGGGTCGTCAGGCATAACGGCCATGCCATTTCACCACACCCCACCCTGCAGACACTGACAGGTGTCACGGTGTTCCTTGTGGTCTTTGGCCCTTATGCACACCCCATTTCATTAGGAAATATAGTGAGATGGGTGCGATATAGGAGAATGGGGTGAACTTTGGTGCCGAAGAGTCCAAGGCATACCTCGATGCCTCTCACTGGCTGCAGGGTGTGGAATGGTATGAGCATTACAGGCAAGAATCCCAAGTCACACCCCTGATGCCTGTCATTCTCTACAGGGTTGGGCGTTATGGTTGGAAACCCTAATACCTCAGGCATTCGTTGGTATTTTCACTTCAAATTTTCAACATGTTTTTTGTGACCCCACCTCATGAACAGAGGAATATCAGTTTGTTAGCGAAGCTGCTTATGCACAGCGACTACGGCATTTAGCACCACAGGTGCAAAAACATTCAGAACAGGATGTAAAAAATGACAGCTGTACTGTTCATGGGGAGGTGTAAAAAATGGCAATGTTGCAAATCTGCAGTAAAAATATTTAAAAAAATGGTGAAGTCACGAGCGTACATAGAAACTGTGCAACGCACACCCGTAATATAATTAGGTTGGGGATTTTTTACAGCAGATTGTCAACTCAGGCATTTTGGTGCCTCCGATCATGAACAGTGTCACTGTGATTTTCTTTATCTGTGCCGAACAATGATTTCTCACAGCGACCACGCATCTCTGTGCTGAAAGTGTGAAAACACTTCAGCCATGTTATGAAAATGACAGCTGTACTGTTCATAAAGAAGTGTGAAAAATGCCACTGGTGAAAATCTGGACTGAAAATATTACAAAGTCATGAACTTACAGGTGCGTGGAAACTGCGCAATGCTCACCAGTAGCACAGTCATTTTATGGACTTTTGTCACCAAATTTTCAACACAGCCATTTTAAGACTCTGCTCATGAACAGTGTAACTGTGATTTTCTTAATCTGTCCTAAACATTGTTTTCGCACACCAACAGCACCATTGAAATCTACATGTGCGAAAACACATTTTGGGTGAGATGTGAAAAATGACAGCTGTACTGCTCATAAGAAGGTGTGGTAAAATGGCAATGTTGAAAATCTGGAGTGAAAATATTGAAAATTCGCGAACTTACGAACGTGCGTAGGAACTGTACAACGCACGCTCTTAAAACAGTCATTTTTTGGAATTTTTTCACCAAATTTTCAACTTAGCCATTTTAAGACCTTAGCTGATGAACAGTGTCACTGTGATTTTCAAAATTTGCCCCGTATGTTGATCTCGCATGCCGACTGTGCCATTGTGCACTACATGGGCGGAAACACGTTTTGGGTGAGATGTGAAAAATGACAGCTATACTGCTCATAAGAAGGTGTGGTAAAATGGCAATGTTGAAAATCTGGAGTGAAAATATTGAAAATTTGCAAACTTAAGAGCGTGCGTAGGAACTGCGCAACGCATGCTCGTAAAACAGTCATTTTTAGGAATTTTTTCACCAAATTTTCAACATAGCCATTTTAAGACCTCTGCTCATGAACAGTGTCACTGTGATTTTCTTAATTTGTCCTGTACATTGATTTCGTACACCGACTGCTCCATTGTGCGCTAAATGGGCGGAAACACATTTTGGGTGAGATGTGAAAAATGACAGCTGTACTACTCAAAAGAAGGTGTGGTAAAATGGCAATGTTGAAAATCTGGAGTGAAAATATTGAAAATTCGCGAACTTACGAGCATGCATAGGAACTGCGCAACGCACGCTCGTAAAACAGTCATTTTTTTGAATTTGTGCATCAAATTTTCAACATCGAGTTTTGGGACCCTTCTCTTGAGTGATATCACTGTCATGGTGTGGCCGGGTCGAAGGGTGATTTCGCCGCAGTGACTGCGAAATCACCCTTCGACCCAATAACGCCATGACAGTGACATCATTCATGAGAAGGGGTACCAAAAGCCCCATGTTGAAAATTTGGTGCAAAATTCCAAAAATGCCTGAGATATGCAATAAAGTTGAAAACCCCTATCTAGCCCATTATACAGCTTACGGCATTTCCTCAGTTCGGGTCGGCTTTGAAGAGTGCAGACGTGTTCCCGTCCACTGAAGATCGCCGCGCCGAGCCCGAGGTAAGTATGGGGTGAGGGGGTGTGGGGAGGCAGGTGCGCAGGGTGGGTGCGGGTTGTGGGGCGCTGGGAGAAGAGCCGTGGGACCGCTTTTATTTTTCAGGTAAAAAGACGACGTGGGAAGTTTGCCACGCTGGGGTGGGCTCTCAGCATGGCACAAGGACCGGCTCGTGGGGCCGTGGAGCCGACGGGATTGGGCACCCCCATCGTGGCCACGCTGGGTGGGCTCTAGCATGGCACCCAGTACACGGGAGGGGGTGAGGACAGTGGAGCCGACGGAGTTGGGCACTTGTCGGCTATCACGTGTGTGCGGGAGGGCAGCACGCAGTATGCAAGGCTTTGTGTGTTGTTTGTGTAGGGGAGCTGCACATGAGCAGGCGATATCTTATCGCTGCTCACTGAAGTGTAGCTCCCTTTCAACTGTATGCCAGCATTTGGAGCTTGTCATAGACAGCTCCAGCATGCATTGGCTTACAGGGGCCGCACCTGCCAACACACTGACTGAATTGGAGGAGGAGGTGACACACCTCTGAAATCTCGGATGATGGCACTATGTTTCTTGCACATGCGTGCAAGCAAACATAAAAAAAAGAAATAAAAATAAGGGCTACAGCAAAATGGCGAAGTCATAAAGGCGAAAAGAAGAATGATCAGTATTTATATAGCACTTTTCATACACAGTGTATCCCAAAGCGCATTACAAGCAGTGCTAAACTTGTAGTGCAGTGACTGATTGTGTAGTGGCAATCATATCGCATGGCACATCAGCACCCACACACAGCCTGGACAATTGCATGAACCGGTTTATGGGAAGGGGAGTGTTGGCCAGGACACCAGGAATGGCCCTACTTTTGGTGAAAGTGCCTGGGTCTACTTCCACGGACACTCACGAGGACAGCACCAAGATGGGTAGAAGGACCTCAGTTAGCGTCTCTATCAGAAGGACGGCACACCCCAGCAGTACAGTACCCCTCAATACTGCACTCGGATGCCAGCATTTTAGGTGCAAGTCCAGTTCCAGTGTGGGACAAAAGGCGATTCCACAGTAATGCAATCCACAGTGTCCAAGTGCACCTCAGACTTAGATGTTTAGAAATAGCAGGGAGGTCTGGAGGGCACAGCCTCCCTGTAGTAGTTGGGGGGGTTAGAGCCCCCCCCCCACAT
Source organism: Neoceratodus forsteri (assembly GCA_016271365.2). Taxonomy (NCBI): domain Eukaryota; kingdom Metazoa; phylum Chordata; order Ceratodontiformes; family Ceratodontidae; genus Neoceratodus; species Neoceratodus forsteri. Next base: position 558,840,651 of record CM028129.1, on the reverse strand, counting down.
CTGTAAAGGCAGGAGAATGGCTGCAGTATGCTATTGTAAATTGCAAAGATGTCAGCTTCTACATGGAGGGTTCCTGTATTGCCGTGTTAAGGAGATAACTGCGAAGACTTATTGAAGGTATGTGGAGTATTTTATTCGCGATCGATCGGAGTGCTTGAGAGGGCTTGCCTAGAATTTCAATTCCAGGTGTAGGCACCATTTTTGTTGCACATAGTACTCAAAATTTGCCGTTACTAGCAGTCGCCATAATTTGCTGTAGCCCTTATTGAAGTCACTGTTATGGTTTCGCCATTTTGACGCTCACCCTTTTTAATTCACCGTTTTGACATGGAACCAGGCCAAGTGGTGGAAATCCTTTACCTGGACTACAGCAAGGCCTTTGACTCTGTGCCCCACAAAAGGTTGATCAGGAAGTTAGCAGATCTTGGGGTTGGAGAGAAGTTGTCCAAATGCGTGAAAACTGGCTGAGGGTCAGGACCCAGAGAGTGGTGGTGGGTGGTGAGCTATCTAGCACCAGGGTGGTCACCAGTGAGGGCCTGCAGGGCTCTGTGCTTGGATCAGTGCTGTTCATTGTCTTCATCTGTGATACAAGGGGATGGCATTATGGGCAAAATGTACCTATCTGCAGACCACACCAAGCTCTTTCGGGGGGGGGGGGCACAGTACAAGGAATATAAGACTTAAAGGAGAATTTTGGGAAACTGAAGAAGTGGTCCAAGATTTGGCAGCTTGACTTCAGTGCAAAGAAATACATAGCTATGCACATCGGAGCCAAGAACCCCAGGACTGAGTGCAGCATGGGAAAGGTCCGGGTGTCTGCATCAGAGGAAGAGAGGGATCTGGGAGTGACGATCACTAGTGGCCTAAAGCATTCCATGCAGTGTAGGAAAGCAGCAGCATAGACAAATAAAATGTTGGGTTGCATTGCCAGAGGAATCAGCAGCAGGTGAGAGGAGGTAATACTGCCCCTGTACATGTCATCAGTGAGGATGCATCTGAAATGCAGTGTACAGTACTGGTTCTATACCTTAAAAAGGACATTAACCTGCTGGAGATGATCCAAAGGAGGGCAACAAAGATGATCAGGAGCCAGTAGGGTACAGCATATGAGGAAAGCTTGGAGGCACTGGACATGTACACCCTGGAGGAGAGGGGGGAGAGAGAGAGGGAGGGGGACATGATTGAGACCTTCAGATATTTGAAAGGAGTAAGTAGGGTGGATAAGGAGGGTCTGTTCAAGCTTAATGGAAACCAAAACATGAGGGAACACAGTATCACGTTGGGGGAAGGGGTTAGGACAGAGGCTAGGAGGCACTTCTTCACAGAGAGGGTGGTGGCAGGTTGGAGTATGCTTCCAGAAGAGGTGATTTCATTGAAGATAGTCCGCAGCTTCAAGAGAGGCTGGGATAGAGTTAAGAGGAAAATAAGGATCTAGGTAGGGGCAGATGGGAGGGGAAGTGCAGACTGGGAAGGGGAGGCAGGCCAAATGGCTTTCCTCTGCTGGCTTCTTTGTATGTTCATATGGGGCCAGATTTTCAAAAACCAGACTGCAGGTATAGCTACCAAATATGCCCATGTTTAGCAGCACCCACTTCACCCATCTTGCAACTGATGATGTCATTGAAAGGCGCATATATAAGAGAAACAGAAAACAAAAAGAGACAAAATACAGAATGAGATGTGGAGGCATAGCATTAATGACATATAGCATAGCGATACACTGCTCTTTTCAACCTAGTTACAGTTGCTGCCAGATTAACATAATGTTTAACTTTTTAAAATGTGTTTGCATTGAGGGGCACTACCCCCACACTCCCCATTTAAAAGTAAAAAGAAAAAATACAGAGGGGCTGGGCCCCCCCACCCCATGAATACAAATTAAAAAAGAAACATCGCAACCCTATCTGCTAACCCAAACTAACGCAAATGGTGTAGCATATCATGTTACACTGTCAATGCTTGTCCATAGTCCTGCACCAACTACCAGAAAGAAAAGAACAGATGAGAAAAGATGCATTGGGAACATTGCAGTGCTTCCTATTCCCCTTTAACTGGGATTTTCCTGATTGTTGGAGATCATAAGGCAAACCAAGCTCGGGGTTTCTTTCTGCTACTAATTTCCTTTGAAGTGATGCAATTTATTTTTCCAAATGCAGTACTTTGTAGTGTATTTCAGCATAACAGATTCAGCACTTATTAAAATTAAAAATAAACCACACTGTGGTATATATTTGTAAAGTGCCACACTTTGTGGTTAAGTGTATTCTTGACCAGGGGGAAAAAAACTTAAAGTAGAGCCCAATCAGCTGATACATTCTCAGAACATTGTATATTGTGCCAGTAAAATGTTTTCCAGATGTTGACACGTGTAATTCTTAGAATCCCACAGTGAGGCCAGCTGATGACCTGGTATACTGCAGAGCTGAGGCGCTCGTCTCTTGGGGAAGGAAGGAGGGAGCATGAGCTCTGCCAGGTGATCATGAAGGCAGAAGATCTTCGGCATTGTTCCATTTGCAGGCATTCAAATGAATTTAATTTGATCTTCTTAAATTTCTTACAGATCTGTGTAATGTATATTATTCCCCTAACTTTAGAAATTTCCTCATTTAGATTAAACTGAATCTATTGTGTCCTGGGTGCTTATAGTTGCCTCTCTGTATTTTGTCTGTTCAGATGTTTTTGATATTTTTTATCACTCTGCACTTAAGTTTCAAATTTATTCAGTATCTTATTATGTTTGCTACTAGGGTGCTTTTCACCCGTAGCAGTTCTGTGTATTATACTGCTTCTTCATAGATACGTCTGTCTAGGGGACCTTTACACTCTGAGCTGTTACTGTTGCTATTTTTTGAGAATTGTGTGTTACTTTAACTGCAGAATATATATAATGATGCTCTCTGTGTAAGTCTTTCCCCCTCCCCCCTGGAGAAAGAGCTTGCTGGAGTTCAAAGTTCTGGGATGATGTTGGTGTGGGTCCATTCCTTTTTTACCGTGCCTTAAATTACCTCACTTCTGCAACCATTTGTTGCCTTTGACATTTTTGCGCATCTCATGTTGGTTGGTTTTCCAGCTTGGTTTGGTTGGCGGTTGCAGCATCTCTGTTCATGTGCGCCTGGTCCATTTGTCTTTACGTGATCGTGAAGGGTCGCTGGCATCCACTGGGAAGGCAGCCACTCACCTGCTTGTCTGTCCAAAGGAAAGGTGCTGCCATGTTGACTCAAAGAATAAGGTAGGGGGGAGCAGAAAACAAAATAGAGCAAAAAACTAGAAAGATGTTGGGCTTTTTTTTCTTTATAGTCTGTCTTTATATACCTCCTTCCACCAGTCATCCACATTTCTGTACCCAGCCGTGTCACCTGCGTTTTCTGAAACTTACCTGCTTCGTGTTTGTGCTCCTATGGCTTACCCCCATGACTGGGCTTTCATCAGTGTCTTGGAGGGTTACAGGCCCCCAAGCAGCTTCAAGTCAGCATAGTCTGGAGTGGAGTCAGTCAGTGGTGTGAGGACCCAACTTGGTCAACTGGGGCCTTTTTCTTTCTTTGTTCCTGTCCCTGAGATGCAGGCACACTAGCAGAGCCTAGGTTCCTCTGCACACTGAGCATGCATGGCTGTCCAGCTCCCACCCTGCGTCTCTCATTCTCCAGCACCCTCAAGTGCACTGCCATCTGTGGTCACCCAGGAGGCAGTATAGCAATGAGGACAGTGACCCTCCTTCCCTAGATTAGGAGAGCGTCTTCTGGGATGTGCAGTCCTCTCCCCAGTCAGCACCCAATGACCCATGCTTGTTTCAGAACCTGGGTCACTGGCATCACGAGTGGGAGCGCTGCTGCTGCACTGACTGGTCGGCGGCAGTCTTTTTAACATTTTGTTCATTGAGTTTTGCACATACAAATGTACAAAATAACAACAGAGTTACCTGACCGTAAACAATCAAACAGTACACAAAATAACACAGTTAACTGATCGGCAACCATCAAACAGTACAGACACCGAAAACCTGTAATAGTGTCCTTCGTCAGTGGCAGGATCAAGTTATTTCATGCAGAACAAAATATTCCAACCAAGTAACTTTATGGGACTTATCACTCTCACCCCAGCAGTGTTCAAAAATTAAATCTGCTGAGCTTCCCGGTTCAGTGCAGGAGACGATAAATGTTGAGGTGAGATGAGGAGCACAAGTCCTCCATACTCGTATACAAAAAGTGATAGTTAATTGCAGATAAACAGAAATTGCCCCCACCCACATCCTAATGTATCCTATGCTGGAATTTGTTGAAGGAGTATATGAAGACCAATAGACATCGTCACTGTGCAACTGACTGGGAAGGTATCAACCAGTGCTCCACATAACATTGGTATTCAAGAGTAACGTACTCACCATTTGTGACTGTAGGTGTGTAAAATATCATTTTGATGAGTGCTCTGAAATTGGGAAAACAGTGTCTTTTGGAGTATCTATAAAGCATTTCCAAGGGTTGGGATTAGTATTGGTACTCATCAAAAATATTTCAAAGACTATTTTTTTTAACATTTGGTGGATAAAATAGGCCAGAACTCACCTTATCTGGAGCACTGGCAACCAACAGCCCCATAAGACCAAACGTAAGCCAAGTGCAGATGAATACAACACAATAGGAAATACAAAGGCAATATAGTGAAATTAACTGTGAAAAATCACATTAGTTGGGCTGGCAGTATAGCCTAGAGGTTAGAGTAACGAGCTGTGAATGAGCCTGGTACATCCAGTAGATCTGGGTTTGATTCCCACCTCTACTTGCATACTGTGTGACTCTGAGCAAGTCACTAAACCTCCCCAGTGCTCCCAGGTTTCCCCTGAAAACAGGCACTTGTGCCTAGTGGGTTTTTAACCGGTTACCAAAGACTAAAATAAAATAAATAAACATTAGAAATACCCAGACCTGTAAGCAAGCAGTACTGTTCAGTGTGAAACAAACGTATTACAAAAGGCATCAGATTTATCATAAAAGAACATGAAGAGCTACGAACTTGCTGTAGCACTAAACAAACATTCTGGTAAGCACCAACCCCAGTAGAGGGCGAAAGGGGATCAAAAGGTAGACTCCGATCAGTTACCTTTATCCAAGGAATTATCAGAGTCCATCAGCACAGGCTGTTTGTAATTATCTGCGTATGAGGCAGCCCCCTCGGGGTCGGTGAAAATATAGGTTACTTGCCTGTAACCTTAGTTCTATTAGTGGTATACAGTTCACATCCATACTCTGGTAGTTTGCCTGAGGAGGACAGAGTCATTGGACATCTTCAGGCTAAGCTCCTCCCACCACCCAAGTGGTATATCCTCTGGCTTCGCCCCGTGACATCAGATCATTTGCATGGTGGAAGCAGGGATCCAGGTTTCACTTAACTGGGGCGGTCAGGTGGGTTTTGTGAATGTGAACTGTATACTACTAGTAGAACTGTGGTTACAGGTCAGTAACCTATATTTCCAACAATGTGGCTACAGTTCACTATCCACACTTTTGGCAGAGTGCTGGAAGTCCTCCGAGAGGAGGAGGAGGAGGAGGCGGCAAGACCCACACCCCTATTCTGCGAATAGGGAGTGAGGACTGAGGACCCAGAAGCAGCATCCTGATGACTCACTATGTCAGTGCTGTAGTGCGAGATGAAGGTGTGCACTTTACTCCAGGTGGCAGCCCTCCATATCTCCTCAATGGGAATAGCTCTAGAAGCTGCCACCAAGGCAGCTTTATATCTAGTGGAAGCTATAAGCCCCTTGAGTGACTCCCTACCAGCCAACCTGTAGCAAAGGTTGATGCAGGATGTCATCCACCTGGCAACTGCCTGCTTTGCTGCCGGTCTGCCAGGTGCAGCTTTAGCATAAGTTACAAACAGCTGATGAGCCTCTACCCAAACTCTAGCCACGTGCTCCTTGTAATAAGAGAGCACCCTCCCCAGGAGTGTGGAGCCTCCAGTCGGCCTCCGAGGTCAAGTTAGTAAAGTATACCAGAAGGTTAATCACCTGGTTATGGTGAAACTCCAATAAGACCTTCGGAAGGAACTTAGGCTGGGGCCAAAGGATGACCTTGTCCTTATGGGAGACCAGATAAGGAGACTCAACCAAGAGTGCCTGGAGGTTAAGAAACTTAAACCAGATATTTTGCTGTTACGAGAAACATGCCTCTCAAGCACAGAGCATCAAAAGCTACTCAAATTTGGGTTTACTCACATTTTTGAATCAGATTATAAGACTGGGAGACACAGGGGGTTAGCAGTTTTAATCCCCAGAAACTTACCATTTTTACTTGAAGACCAATATATTGATAAAGAAGGCCACCTAGCCTTGGCCTTGGTCACTATCCACAGCCAGCTGGTGACAATATGCAGCGTGTCTATCTCCCTGGACAGTGACGCCTCTTCTATCCAAAGATTAATTGATGCTGTTGTCTTGCTTGAAAAAGGAGCCCTTATGATTGGAGGCAGTTTTAACTGCCTCTTTAATCCCACTTTAGATACATCCACCTCTTGATCCCTGCATCTTCATCAGGACAGAACCACCCCCAGGCTGGCCCGTTGGCGCAGCGGTTGGATTTCCGCTTGCGGCGCCAGCGACCCAGGTTCAGGAACAGACCCGGGGAACTGGAGGGCCGGCCAGGGGAGAAGGATGGAGCGTCCTACAGACTGCTATCCTTCTCCAGGGGGAGTGATGGAGTAGTGCCTGGCGATCGAGAGACCCCTAGCGGAGGCTGGAGGACTCACGAATCAACCGGCGCTCACACATTGAGGGGTGGGGCGGACACTGGACATCATTGCACGTCCCCATCCCTGGGGCCTAACAAGGAAAAAGCAGCCTGCCTACTATCTTGGTGATGCCCGCCCCATGGCTGCGATTGGCTCCCCAGACCGACTCCCACCCTATCCCATTGACTGTGGCACCTTTCAAGGGGTTCCAGTATCACGGCCCCACCCTGGGGGGCAAGCCAGGGGATCCCGGGAGGATGGCCGATATGGGGAAGCTGCAGCACTGAGTCCATGACCGGGTGAATGGACGGCAGTAGTAGGGCGCAAAAAGTATAAATAAAGGAAAAAAAAAAAAGAAACCCCTTTGGTGCCTCATTAGGGAGGTGGGATTGGTGGATGTCTGGAGGCACTTACACCACGCTACCAGACAGTTTACTTTCTATTCGCATGCACACAAGCATTATTCCCATCTCGACTACTTCCGTGTCAGTGGGGAACACATTAGCTGGGTGTACTCCTCGGCCATAGATAGTATTTATCTTTCTGACCACGCACCCATAAGTCTGGAACTGGGAATTGAAAAAGAACTGAAAAATACCTATTGGAGATTTAATCATTCTCTTTTACGTAACCCTGAATTTCTCCCAATGTTAAAGGACGTTATCCCTAGAATAATTCAGGAAAATATATTTGAGAACATTACTTCCCAAGTCCTGTGGGAACAGTCTTACAGGGTTATATTATCTCTTATGCTGCACGAAAAAAGAAACCGCATGAAGTGCAGTTGCTTGAGCTCCAGGAGACGTTGAAACTTCTACAGCTGGCTCACATGCAGGGTGATCGTTCCCTAACCCAGTTAATTCAACAAACCGAGAATAAGATCCAAAATCTATTGTCTTATAAGATGGAGCAAGCTTTACTGTGGCTTAGACAGAAATCTTATGAGGGAGGGTCTAGGGCTTCAAAAGGTTTAGCACACTGCCTTAGAAAACAATATAAAATGGTTTCGATACTCAAACTGAAAGATCCATGTACGGGAAGGTTTACTACAGCTGCCTCACAGATTTAAAAAATATTCAGAAATTACTACTCTCAGTTAGACATGGAGGAGACGCCCCTTAAGTGGATGCTGTGGTAACATGTGTAACAAGTCCTCTGGAGAGGAACACAGTCCAGCGCCCAGCCAGTTGTCTCGGGGGTACCCCAGGGCTCAATCCTGGGCCCCCTGCTCTTCACTCTCTTTGTTAACGATATAGAGGGGGCTTGTGAGCCAAGTAAACACATCCTCTATGCAGATGACATTGTCGTCTACTGCAGTGACCCGCTACCCAGTGTCATCACTGCTAAACTTCAGCTCAGTCTCACAGCTCTTGAAGCCTGGTTCTCTGCCAGCTCACTAGCACTGAATGAGGAGAAAATGAAGTCTGTCCTGTTTGGAACCAGATGCCTCAGTTTGGATAGGTGTGACCTTCTCAGCTCAAATTGGACCAGAGGAAGCAAGTCGAGGTCCTAGATAGGATCAAATACCTCGGGATACTCCTTGACCAGGAACTGTCCTACAAACCCCACATCGACTCCTTAACCAAGTCCATCCAACAGAAACTTGTACTCCTCTATCATCTGGGAAACTCCCTTACTGACGAGGGTCGGCGTGCAGTCTCTAACTGCACCTTTCTTTCCCACCTCCTCTGTGAGCCCCCCCTGCTACAGTTCCTACAAGACAGGGAACTAAGAAAACTCATGGTGCTGTGCCACAGAGTGGCACGCTTTGACACTAACTCCCCCACCAGGAGACACCACTGCAAGGTCCTCGCAGACCTTCACTGGCCCACTGTATGCCATAAGTTTGCCTACTCCACTATCTGCCTGACTTATAAATTCACTACCGCTAGCCTTCCTCTTCATCTGCGTGGACTGCTCAACCCCAGAGTACAATGCCGAGATACGAGATCCTCAGCCGGCTGACCCCCTGCCATCCCGCGAGTATGCACCAGCCTGGGTAAGCACTCCTTTTCATATGCTGCCCGCACTTGTGGAACGCACTCCCAGCTATCCTGGTTGATAGGCCTTCTCTCCAAGGATTCAATGCTGGCCTCAAAGTATACCTCCTGGAACTTAGCCTGTGTGACTGCACTCACTAGCCCCATTTTCCCTACCGTTCAAACTGTGACTTCTATATATCATGCCCTACTGTTGTAAGTGTCAAACTGTGACCCCTGTTAACTTTTGCAGTGTTGCTAATGTATACTCTGGATTCTTAACCTGTAATTACTGTCGCTCCAATTGACACTGTCTCAATTCAAACCTCTGTATTGTATGTAATAATTGCTGTATGTATCTAACCCCTGGTTGCCCCTGAAAAAGGGACCTCTGTTCTCAGTGGGCTTGCTAAAATTTTAAATAAATGAAAATTAAATAAAAATAAATATTCATCAGTGACATTGCAGATGGACTGGAGGGTAAGGTTTGTCTGTTTACTGATGACACCAAGATCTGCAACAGAGCAGATGATCAAGATGGGGTAGGCAGAATGAGAAAAATGGTCAGAAGAGTGGCAACTGGGGTTTAATGCAAAGAAGTGCAAGATCATGCACATAGGGAAGAGAAACCCTGAATCCACCAGTTGGCTGGTAGGGGAGTTGCTGGCAGTCACAAGGGAAGAAAGAGACTTGGGCATCATCATCACTGATGACCTGAAATCATCCAAGCAGACCACTAAAGCAGTAGGTAAGGCTAGGGGGATGTTGGGGTGTATTAGTAGGGGTATCACAAGTCAGAAGAGGGAGGTAATAATCCCTCTTTACAAGACACTGGTTAGGTCCCATCTGGAGTACTGTGTGCAGTACTGGAGGCCACACCTTCACAAGGACATTAACCAAATTGAGGCAGTCAGAGAAGGGCAGCAAAATGGCGAGGGACTGCATCAGAAAACATATGAGGACAGATTAATGGAGCTCAATATGTATACCCTAGAGCAAAGGAGAGAGAGAGGTGATATGATCAAAACATTCAAACACCTTAAGGGCATTAACAAGGTGAAAGAGTCTAACACGTTTCAATATAAGAAAAATAGCAGGACAAGAGGACACGCATGAAATTAGAGGGAGGCCGATTAAGGGGTGATGTGAGGTAGTTCTTTTTCACAGAAAGGGTGGTGGATGCATGGAACGGCCTACCTCAGGCAGTAGTGGATATGAATACAGCGCAAGGCTTCAAACAGGCATGAGATAGGCATAAGGGAGCAATACAGAGGAGTATGAATAGATAGACCATTGACAGGGCAAAGGCCGATGGCACATTTATAAGGTAGAAAAAGAAAATTGGCAGACTGGATGGGCCTTGTGGTCCTTATCTGCTGTCAACTTCTATGTTTCTATTCTTGGAGGGTGTATAGCTTCAGGTTTTGAAAGATGAACAAAAGCAGTCCCTCATTAGGTCCATTTCAGAGCAGGAATTGCTACCATTAAAAATTTTAAAAATGGGAAAGGTCCAGACCCGGATGGGTATGGGTCGGAATTCTGTAAAGCTACTTTAGAACAGATTCAGGAACCTCTACTACGAGTCCTACAAGATGGTCATGATACTGCCACCTACCCCGTATCCTAGCGACAGGCTACCATTTTGGCCATTTTAAAGCCTCAGAAGCCCGCACATTTCTGCGACTCTTACCGCACCATATCTGTACTAAATCAGGATTACAAAATTTATACCACTATTATGGCACATCGTTTAGACTCAGTTCTCCCCAAACTTACCTACCCGAATCAATCGAGCTTAACACAACAAACCACGGATAATATAAAACAGACCTTGTACCTTATTAATCAGTGCCCACCATACTAAAATGCCCCTTTTGATTCTTAACCTAGATGCTCAAAAGGCATATGATAGAGTTTTCTGGATCTTTCTGCAACACTCCCTGTCTAAATTTGTTTTCCCCCGGGAATTCTTAAATACCATACTTGTCATATACACCAACCCCCAAGCAACTGTGAAGGTCAACAGCTCCCATGCCTCTCATTTTACTCTGTCCCATGGCACCAGACAAGGCTGCCCCTTATCCCTGTACCTGTTTGCATTATATGCAGAACCATTAATTCAATTTTTGTGACAGACCTCGCAGATTCAAGGTTACCAGGGGGGAGATCATTTACGTAAGTTGGCATATTATGCCGATGACTTGCTGTTATATATTACTAATCCTGACTCCTCTTTGCCTGCCCTGGTGCATAGCCTTCACACAACAGAACAAGTCTCTGGCTATAAAATCAACTCCCAAAAAATAGAGGTGTTGCAGATACACTTCGATCCATTGCCTCAACGGCAGCAACAATATCCTTGTAAGTGGAATCAAATGAACATCAAATATTTAGATATTTATCTGACTTCAGACCCTGTAATAATCTTCACTCAGAATTAGCCCCCATTAATAGAGCACATAAAGTCAGACTTACAAACATGGTGCCATCTCCCTATACCCTTACCCAGTAGAGTACAAACTATTCGAAAGAACATTCTGCCCTGTCTTCTCTTCTCTTCTCTTCTCTTCTCTTCTCTTCTCTTCTCTTCTCTTCTCTTCTCTTCTCTTCTCTGTTTCAAAATATTTCGATTTTGTCCACAAAGGCTGATTTTCAAAGGTGGGATAGGATGATTTCATAATTCTTATGGAATGGGGAGCACCAACAGGTTGCTTTAAAAAAAAAAAAAAAAAAAAAAAAAAAAATACAGCTACCTAAGTCCAGGGGGGCTTTGGCATTACCTAATTACCTAATTTATCCCATTACGCTACGGCTACTTTAATTAATCATATAACATATTGGCTCCATCTGACACTTCAAGCCCCCCCAGTGGGTACAGGTTGAGCACACCTTGGCTAACATAGACCATGATGACAACACATTTTTTCAACCAAATAGTAGCAACTCAGTTCTGGAGCCATCTGTTTTTACAGCCGACCTGTTACGGCATTGGAGAGCTTTTATGCACCGGTCAGAAAATGTGACTGGAGCGTGATGGCTAGTGGTTCTGGCCCTGGACCCAACTTTTATCCCAGCAAAGCTGGATCATAAATTTCATTCCTGGTCATGATTTGGTCTTGTCTAAGCCTATCCTTTTTATCGTGATGGGGTTTTTAAGTCTTTTCAACAGCTGAAGACAGAGTTCCAGCTTCCCTCCCAGATTATTTATTTATTTATTTATTTATTGAATTTTGATGACCAGGTAGGCCCACTGGGCCCCGAAGGTCCCTTTTTCAGGGGCGACCCGGGAATAACAGTACAAGAATAATTAAACAGTAGAACATAAGCAGATACAGGTTATCATGGGTATACAGTATTCGGCTGTGTACACATAGCAGTTGTTATAGTGGTTTCATATATGTAGTTGATAAGTTGTTATTTCATTACATTACATTCTTCTTTGTCCTACATATTAGCGAGACAGTACTGGAGATTCGTTAGGTATAATAGTTCTGGAGCATCAGGAGGGTTCAGAGAGGGGGAGGAAAAGTTAGTGCTACCTTGTTGGGGGGGTTAGAGATTTTAGTTTGGTAAGCAGGCAAGTTGTGGTCAATAGTAGTAGTGTCAGGTGCGGTGGCACTGGCATAAGCTTATTGTCATAAGATAGGTCTTGAGTCTTGATGGAAAGTATCGCACCAATTGGGTTTCTCTTACTTCCAGAGAAGGTTGTTCCACAAGGCAGGGCAGCATGCGTGAAAGATTTCTGTCCTGCTTTAGTCCTAACCTTGGGGACCTCTAGTAACGTTAGGCCCGAGGACCTTAGGCTGCGCTGGTTTCTTTTACTGTGAGGTCCCACTAGACTCAGGGGAGGCGTGGGGCTAATTATCTTCTTCGTCAGACAGAGCACAGGGTAACTGAGGCGGGCATCGAAGGATGGCCAGTTAAGCTTAGCTAACATCTCACAGTGGTGACTCCTGGAGTGGGATAAGGTGGCAATACGGGCCACCTTGTTGTATAGAGTATGTAATTTTCTGTACTCCAGCTTTGTAATACCCTGAATGACTGGGGCAGCATATGTTAGTATTGGAAGTAGGACACTGGCTGCAATAGCAGTCCTGGCTTCTGGGGTTAACTGTTCCTTGATCCGATACAGTAATCCGAGTTTTGTATGGATTACTTTAGTGACTTGCTCCACATGTTGTTTGAACGTGAGACCTTGGTCGATGGTGAGGCCGAGGTACTGTCGTGAGGACTACTTCCAGCTTGTTGCCCTCCAGGGATGAAAGTTGGAGTAGTTGTGATCTATCTTGTCCAAGGGCTCTTGGTCCGAACAGCATGGCTTTGGTTTTGTTGGTATTGAGGACCATTTTGTTCTTGATGAGCCACCTCTCCATGGCATGAATATCCTCTTGGAGAGAAATGCGTAGGTCATCCAGGTTGTCCGAGGTTTTGTAGATAACAGCATCATCCGCATATTGGATTAAGTTGCTGCTTCCACAGTGTTTGTGCAGTTCATTTACAAACAACGAGAACATAAGAGGCCCAAGTATGGACCCTTGGGGTACTCCGTCCATTAGGGGCTGTGGTTTGGAGAGTTTACCCTGCCACCTAACCCTCTGTGTGCGATCTGAGAGGTAGCTTTCCACCCATTTGAGGGAGTGGGTGTCGAGGCCTGTATGGTGGAGTTTTTGGAGGAGTAGTCTGTGATCTACCCGGTCGAGGCCTTGGAGGTCTATAAAACTGCCCCTGTATTGGATCCAGAGTCTAGGTCTCTGAGTACGTCAGAGGAGAATTTGGTCAGGGCAGTGTCTGTCCCATGGTTAGCTCTAAAGCCATGTTGCGATGGAGACAACAGCATGTGTGCCTCAGATATTCTCTAAGTTGGGCATAGGCAATTTCTCCTGTATTTTGCCAGGGTACACAGCAAGGAGATAGGCCTGTAGTTCTCAATTGGTTCTGCAGGCCTCCCTTATGAATCGGTGCCACATAAGCCTGCTTCCACAGCTCTGGGACCGATCCTTCAAATAAGGACCTATTGATCAGCCAGGTGAGTGGTCAGCTGAAGTGCCGTGGGCCCCATCTTTTTAGCATCTAGCTTTGAGTTCATCTGGACCTCCTGAACCTCTTGTTTTCAGGGTTTTCAGGATGGCCAGGACCTCTTTATTTTGCCAGTCTCAGGTGAAAGGGTGGGTGGTTGAGCGTACAGGGATCCAGCTGTGCAGTTGGTTGTTGGGTACCAATGACCCTGCCTGATGTTTATCAGGGTTTGAGAAGTATGTATTGAGGGACTCGGCAATTAGTGCCTCATCATGCAGGACCTGTCCATTAGCTGTGATAGGGCCCGTGGCTGTCTTTTTTTCCCCCTTAATCAGTTCATTGATGTGGGACCAGAAGGTCCTTGATATTTGCAAATTAGACATTTTTTAGGCAGCACCATTTGCCTTACAGTTAAATCCCAAGCAATATCACCCATCTTTAAGTTGATTCTGGCAGTGAAGAGTGAAGCCTCCCCATCTTATCTCTCATTGCTATCGTGCACTTAACTGGGGTCCCTGCTTCTCTAATGGATACGGTGCAATTCCTCTGGGAACCAGAACTAATCACTGCACTGACTCCACAGCACTGGAGTCTAATTTGTAGTAGGCAATATAGAACCACTAATTCTTACATCTGGCATGAGTATGGATGGAAAGTAGTAAGCCACTATTTTCACGCCCCACAAATAACCACAAAATTTCACACCTCTAATGACTCATCCTGCTGAAGGGGTTGCGACTATTTGGTATTTGCACACACCCGTGTGCTCTTGTCCTGTCTGGTGCCAACACCCTTTTAGTGAGCAGTGGATTCAATTCTGGCAGAAATGTTTCCTGAGCTGGGCCCCTCAACACCAGAGACTTCTATTTTATTACACTTTCCCGCTGAAGTTAAACACAAACACCAGCTTTACCTACTTGGTATTCTAGCAGCTGCTAAAAAACTGTGTCCCAGTTAGTTGCAGCACTCCCTGCCGCAGGTAAAACAGTGGGAAGATATCCTCTATAATATTTATACTATGGAAAAAATGATGGCTCAATTACAAGATAAGTTTCTGGTCCTGCTGAATAGATGGTCAGTTTAGTTGTTATACGTCTCTAATCATAGATCTGATATTATTCCATAAAGGGGAAGGAGCTTGCGCTCTGGGTTCCCCAGTCTGGTTGGTCCCTTGGGCATTTGTTTCCTAAATCATTCATTCTGTTTGATGAATGGTCCCCTCATATGTGTAATTTATTGAGTCCTCTTCCCGTTAGCACCCCCCCACCCCCGCATATATGTCTTGGCTAACATGGTAATGTTGTCCAAACTGCGTCTTTATGAATCTGATGTGATGCAATGATATTGTGAAACACTGTATATACCACATAAAACTGAAATGAAATAAAAAAAAAAAGAAAGAAAGAGAGAGTACCTGGAGCTTATTGATCCTTCTGGCTGATGTGATGGCCACCTGGAACGCTGTTTTCCATGACAAATGTGACATCTCATATTTGTGCATAGGCTCAAACGGCTCACCCAGCAGCATTGCCAACACCAGCAGTAGGTTCCATGGAGGCAGAGGTTCACACACCGGAAAGGACACATGATCCAGGCATTTGAAGAAGCACCTGACCACCTTATCCTGGGCCACCGTCAACAAACCAGCCTGCGCCTGGTGGCTGCCAAGTCCACTTTAATTGTCCTCATTCGCAGTCCTGACTGAAACAGTTACCAGAGGTAGTCGCGGATGCTCACCATCTGGCACGTAAGGGGACTGTGCTCCTTACCTTGGCACCAGATTGATAGCCTCTTCCACTTAAAGAGCTAGTGTACTGCCTAAAACTAACGTTAGAGTTTAAAAGCAGCCAACTATTACCTTTTATACCTGAGGTACTTTTTCTTTTCCCTTTGTCTAATTAGAAGATTATAGTGTATGGTGGAACGTCGTTCTCCACTGAAATCCATTGTTTTCGAAACCTTGTAGTTACACACTAGTGACGTTCGCAGTGCAACAGAATGATGTTTTCTACTGTACTGCGAATGTTACACTGTGTCCTCGAGCAGCATTTGACAGTTAGGGCTCGCTCCATAGACAGGACACATAGCGAAAGCAGCAATGTCGGCGGCAGCACTAATGTTTAGCGTTAAAATGTTCAAAATGCAAAGTTCTTTTTTCCTTCTAGTAACTGATTTTTTTCCCCAAAAAACGACGTTCCACCATACACTATAAAGAAAAGTGCGTGGGGAACAGTTGACAACAGGGCATCTTTCATCTCGTTGGCACTATGACAACGGATTACCTCTCGAGCTGCGCTCTTGAGGTAATCCATCTTCATAATGCCAACTCGGTGAAAGAATAGCCCTGTTGTCAACTGTTCCCCATGCACTATCTTATATATTTAACTGATGTTAGTAGGTGTGATGAGTGGAACAGCCCTTAGCCTGACAGCTGATATATCTCGCTCTACTGCCCCACACTGCATCATCAGGATTGTGACCCATACCTCTCAACCTCCTGCCTCACAAATCAGGGACAAGGCTTAAAAAAATTAGGGACAAAGGACCAAAATTAGGGACACATCTTCACAATTCGTGATATCTACTCAGGAACCTGGTAGAATAAGGGACTTAGTGTAAAATGCATTTTCTAAGGAAGAACAAATCTGTAACTTTAATGTTTGACATTATTTTGTGCTTACAACCCCTACTGTTTGGTCACGGAAATACAATTTTTAGGAGGGACAGAGTAAAATTTTAAGGTAAAATCAGGGACAGTTGAGAGGTATGTTGTGACCTCACTGACTGTGACATCACTGCTGCTTAGGAACAAGTGAGTGATTAGCCAGATCATTTACCTGTGATGTCACAGACAGTGAGATCACAGTGCTGATGATATAGTGTGGGGCAGTGGAGTAGATATGTCAGCTACGAGGCCAAGAGCTGTTCCACATATCCAGTACAATATTATAACATAGAAGACTTTCTGATGAGCAAAAGGAAAAAGAAAAATACTTCAGAAATAAAAAGTTACAACTGACTACTACTTAAAATTTGTATTATTTTCCTGTCTGCCTGTTTCAGCTGTGCTAGCTCTTTAAATGCCTGGCATTTACGAGTCAACTCCTAATGGTATGCCTCCACAACATGAAGGGCATATTTCTAAAGACCTTGAGCCTGGAACTCTAGCCACTCAGGAACCAGGTTCAGAGATGAAGGGGTTGAAGATCTGGTTGTAGGGTCTTACCCTATTGTCTGGTCAGCAGATTGGGGTGAAGAGGCATCCTCCATGGAGGCCTGCTGCTGAGGCTGAGGAGATCTGGGTACCAGAACTGCCTGGGCCAATTGGTAGCTACCATAATCATCTTCCAAGCCTTGATCATGACCTTGTGAACCAAGGGGAAGGGAAGGAAGCCATATAGATGGTCAGGGGGTCAGGGCCTTGAGAAGGCATTCCATAACAGTGTCCTAGATTGTAGGGGGTGGGCACAAAACAGCCTCCACTTTCTGTTCTCCCATGAAGCAAACAGATCCACCAGAAGGGTGCCCATTGGGAGAACAGGTGGTCTACCACCTCCTGATGCAGGGACCACTTATACAACATCTTTGTTACCTGGATGAGAGTGTCTTCTAACTGACTGTTCTGTCTCGTGACATGAGTCGCCAAGAGATCCACTTCTAGGCTGCACACAAGTGTCCAGGTGCAGAGAGCCTCCTGACACAGTGGAAAGGAGTGCATTCTGCCCTGAATGTTGCGGTAGAACATGGTAGTTGTGTTGTCCATCTGGACCTGAATGACCTAACCCCGATTCAGCTGAGCAAATTACGTCAGCACCAGACTAACTGTATGTGGCTCCAGCAGGTTGTTGTGGTGTCAAGACTCCCTGGGTGACCAGATCCCTGTAGTTTCCCAAGTGAACTCTACACCTTACCACAGAAGCATCCATTATAATCCTGACAGACTGTTCTGAGTGGACAAATGGGATTCCCCTTCTCCAGGTGTGGTGACAGCCACCACTGGATGGCATCCCACATTGGCTGGGTCACCAGGATCCACTGGTGAAGGTGACCTAGGTGTTGAGACACTGCTTGCCCAACTCCCACTGTGGGGGGCATATCCACCAGTGGGCTCAACAAACCACACTGGAGGAAGCTGCTATAAGCCCCAGCAGCCACAGGAAGTCCTAGGTAGGTCACAAGTGCCCAGCCTGAAGTGGTTGGGCACAGGAAAGATCTGATGCTTGATCAGCTGGGAGTTGGGCCATAGTCCACAGGGAGTCTTGTTCTGCTCTGAGGAACTTGATCACCTGGAGCAGACCGGCTCTGACTTGGCTGGCTTGACCAGAAGGCCCAACTCTTGACAGGTCTGTAGAGCCAGGTTCCTGGATCTCTCCACAGCCTACTTAAATGACCTGGCTAGCAGCCAGTGGTCCACGTAGGAATTTACACTGAAGCTGTTGTGCTGCAGGAAGGCTGCCACCACTGCCATGCACTTGGTGAAAACCCTGGGCATGGACAGGAAGCTGAAGGGCATGGTCTAAATCTGGTACAGGATCCCATCTGCATGGAACTGAAGGTACCAGCAATGGGACGGATGAACTGAGATATGGAAGAACATATCCTGGAGGTCCAGGGAACAGAATCACATGCTGTACTCCAGAAGTGGTATTATCTGATACAAAGAGACCATACAGAACTTGCGCTTCCACATGAACTGGTTCGGACTGTGCAGATCCAGTATAGGGTGCCAGCCCCCAATCATTTTTGGAACCAGGAAGTACCTGACACATATATCCTTGACTGGCCAGGGTGTGTGGAACATGGGGTATCAACCTGCTCTCTAGGAGAGGAGCAGTGTCAGCTTTCTGTGCGGACAATGTGCCCTGAGACACCTTAGACTCCCAAGGAGTCAGTACGGCAAGAGAGTCTTGAAATCCAGAGGCAGATCCTTGCCCACCACTTCCAGAACCCACTTGTCCAATGTAATGACGAACCATTGTGGAAAGAAGTGGCGCAACTGACCTACGACTGGGAGCTGGGACAGGGAAATTATGGTAGGGAGGATGACACCCCACAACCTATCACTGTGCAGCCTGTGAGACCTCTGGCCACAGATGACCCAGAGGCAACACTTCTTCTGCCCATATTTGCCATCATGACTGAATAACTGGCCTGATAGAGACCCAGCGATGCAGCAATGTACACATGTTTAGCTGTGTGGTCAATCTCCTTGGGTTTCTTGCCTGGAGGTTTGTCCCCTTCCTTATGGCCTTCCGATTTACAGAACACCGAATCTGTTACCAGACCCTCTGCAGAGGGGTGGTGGGAAAACCCAGAAAGGGACTGCATACTTGTGGACCATATGGGTTGAGGGTGCTGGACAGGATGCTGCCAAAGCACCAGGGCCAGTCCTAAGATTCATCCTGGGGAAAGACAGCTTCACGGGATATGTCCCTACACAGACTATCAGTAAACAGATGTTTAGCCCATTTCTGGGCTGGTTCTAAGGGAACTTTCATGGACTACTACATCAGTCAGACTAAGGCTCCGAAGGACTCCAACCTATGAGCCATAGTCAGCTCTTTGACCGATTCCTGGTTGAAGGTGTGAGTCCTGGTCAAGGCCATCAACATCTCTGCTTCTGAGTCAGAAGATTCTTTAAAGATGGTCCTTGACCACTTACCACAATGGACCACCCTGATATCCTTATCCTGGGTGATCTCCACTGACAGTCAACCTGGCAAGCTGACAGCAGGGCAAGACTCTATGGTGGGTGTACGACCAGCCTGACAGGGTTACCATGGAGCCCATGACCAACCCCTTGACTGAAGGACACCAGTACAAGGCCGAGTGGTTTGGGAAGTCAAAGGAGCAAGAAGAGCATGAACTTTCCTAGTCCCATGACCTGAGATGACTCTTCTTTTTGTGCTTTTTGCTGTGATGAGCAGGGACTTTCCCTGAAATTCTGGAGGGCCATGCATATCTCTCGAAAATCATCAGAAAATGAACCTTTGATGCTGGCCCTATCTGGGAACAGCTCTGAGACTGACGAGGAACTCACTGCAGCCGTCACCATTTCTTTTTCCACGACTGCAAGCTGAGTAGCCAATCTGGCAGCAGCCAAGGCTGTTTTGCAGTCTTTCGGCATCCTAAGGCCAGCCTGACCTTCCAGTCTTCAGTGGACACTAGCTGCATAGCCTGGCACTTACTGCAAGAGGAGACATTGTGTTGATCGTAGGTGATACACTCACACGTGCCATGCAAGTTCATGGCCAACATCTGCTGCCTACACAGATAGCAGAATTCTAGCAAAAAGAAATACAGGTGAGGGGGTACAGGCAAAGTGGGCAAGCATTAAGGATGCAATACTTAAAGCAACATTCCATTGTGTTAGAGAGAAAAGGAAGTGCAAAAGAAGAAGGAAACCACTTTGGTTCTCAAAAACAGTAGCAGAAAAGGTCAGAGCCAAAAGGCTGGCCTTCAGGAAATATAAGGGAACGCAGCAGGATGAAGATGGGGAGGCATACCAAACTTCCCTAAGGGAAGCAGGGAAGGCAGTAAGGCAGGCAAAGGCACAAACCGAGGAAACACTAGCACAAACAGTAAAAGAAGGTGACAAAACTTTCTATAGATACATTAGTGAAAGGAGAAAGTCCAGAGGGTATTGCTAAGATCAAAGGGGATAAGGGGCATGTCAGTGTCAGTGGCTCAGTAGGTAGCACACTCGCCTCTGAGGCTGGGAGATCAGAGGGCTGTGGGTTCAGTTCCCACATCTGGCACTTGAGTTAATATCCCAGTACTGACACTGTAATGCAGCATGAGAGTGGTGCTGCATTTCAGAGTGCCGTCTTTCGGATGAGAGCGTTAAACCGAGGTCCCATCTGCCTGGATTGGTGGTAGTTCAGGTGGATGTTAAAGATCCCATGGCACTTATCGAAAGAGAGGGAATTTCCCCGGTGTCCTGGCCAAATTTCCCTCATTCACTAAAAATACCACCAACAGCTTAATCTGGTTCAAGGTCAGTTGGCATTCATCTGTATCCCCCTTCCCCCGGGTCGTGCCTGAAAATAGGCAGGATTTGTCTTGTCCACTTACCCGGTCAACAAAAGCTAAATAAAATAAATAAATAAAATAAAATGTGAGAGGAAGAGGGCCATGTAAAAGCATATATCCTAAATAGATACTTTTGCTCAGTATTTACTGAAGAGAAGGTAGGGCAGGCCCCACAGCTCATCACCATGGACACGGGAGGAGGGTGGTGTGCACTTGTTCCATCACAAAAGAAAGGGTCCTACAAGAGCTCAATAAGTTCAGGGTGGTCAAGGCAATGGGACCTGATGGCATACATCCCAGGGTACTAAAGGAGCTAAGGGTGGAACTAGCAGAGCCATTATCAGAACTGTTTAGTGAGTCCCTGAGCACAGGAAAGGTCCCAGAAGACTGGAAAAGGGCTCATGTGATCCCATTCCACAAGAGTGGTAGCAGGGAGGAGGCAGGGAACTACAGACCAGTCAGTCTTACCTCAGTAGTGGGCAAGATTATGGAGGCATTCCTTAAGGAAAGGATAGTGCAACACCTGAAATCTATAGGAGCACAGGATCCAAGACAGCATGGGTTTACAAAAGGAAGGTCCTGTCAAACTAATCTCATAGATTTCTTTGACTGGGTAACCAGAGTGGTGGACCAAGGGGGAGTAGTTGATGTCGCCTACCTTGACTTCAGCAAAGTTTTTGATACTGTTCCACATAGAAGATTGATTAATAAGCTGGGTAGGCTCAGGGTGGGTCAGAAGTTGTTCAACTGGGTGGCAAACTGGTTGTCGGGCAGAAAACAGAGTGGTAGTAAACAGTATACAGTCAGAAGAGATGCAAGTTACAAGAGGGGTACTTCAGGGATCAGTCCTGGGGCCAGTCCTCTTCAATATCTTCATCAGTAACATTGCAGATGGACTGGAGGGTAAGGTTTGTCTGTTTGCAGATGACAACAAGATCTGCAACAGAGTAGGTGATCCAGGTGGAGTGGGCAGAATGAGAAGAGATCTGGATAAACTAGCAAAATGGACGGAAGAGTGGCAACTGGTGTTTAACGCAAAGAAGTGCAAGATCATGCACATAGGGAAGAGAAACCCTGAAGCCACCTATAGGCTGGGAATGGGAGCTGCTTGCAATTACAAGGGAAGAAAGAGACTGGGGCATCATCATCACCGATGACTTGAAATCATCCAAGCAGACCACTAAAGCAGTTGGTAAGGCTAGGGGAATGTTGGGATGTATTAGTAGGGGTATCACAAGTCGTATGAGGGAGGTAATAATCCCTCTTTACAAGACACTGGTTAGGCCCCATCTGGAGTACTGTGTGCAGTACTGGAGGCCACACCTTCACAAGGACATTAGCCAAATTGAGGCAGTCCAGAGAAGGGCAACCAAAATGGTGCAGGGACTTCATCAGAAAATATATGAGGACAGATTAACGGAGCACAACATGTATACCCTAGAGCAAAGGAGGGAGAGAGGTGATATGATTGAAACATTCAAACACCTTAAGGGCATTAACAAGGTGAAAGAGTCTAACATGTTTCAATATAAGAAAAATAGCAGGACAAGAGGACACAGCATGAGATTAGAGGGGGGCCGATTAAGGGGTAATGTGAGGAAGTTCTTTTTCACAGAAAGGGTGGTGGATGCATGGAACGGCCTACCTCAGGAAATGATGGGTATGAATACAGTGCAGGGCTTCAAAAAGGCATGGGATAGACATAAGGGAGCAATACAGACGAGTATGAATAGATAGGCCATTGGCAGAGTAAAGGCCGATGGCACATTCGTAAGGTAGAAAAAGAAATGGGCAGACTGGATGGGCCTTGCGGTTCTTATTTGCCGTCAACGTTTATGTTTCTATGTTATGTTTCTAGCCTTCCTTTGTTGATTGTGGAGTGGAGTCAAAAGACACAGGAGTAACTTTAAAGTTAAGTACAGACTGAACAAATTGAAGATTCACCTAACAAAAGTGCTTGAAAACTTGAAATCCTTCAGCGTTGCAGAGCTGTGAAGGAGGAAACCTGTCCCTTGTAGCAGAAAGAAAAAAATGTCACAGGTGGTACTGGAGGATATACCATCTGGGTGGGAGGCGCAGCATAGCTGGATGACTTCCAATGACTCCACTGTCTTTCAGAAGACTGCCAGAGTGTGGATAGTGAAGTGTATCCACATTGTTAGAAATACAGTAGGTCTTGTCAGTTTACACCTTCAGGCATGCTGGGAATAGAAGCTATGCTGAAGCCCTTTTCCCTTGTAGGCCTCATGTAGTGTCTAACAAGAGCTGTTTCTTCTCTTGGGTCTTGCTTAGAGGTTATAGAAAAAGAGAGATATGACGAGCCTTACAGAACAGTTCCTCTTTGATTTTAGTTATTTACAGACACCGGTGTCTGTCATCTGGAGATGGTGGATGGATTCATGAGGGGGTGAGACAGGGTGAAGGGGAGGGTCGGGGTCAGTGGGAGGCAAGAAATATGTAAAGGGGGGGTTGGGTTTGGTGAGGCAGGGGGCAGAGCCCTCAATAGTTGCTGATAAGGGGCTCCGCAATTGGAGCAAACTAGATAGACCAATAGTCCTTCTTCTGCTGGCTGTTTTCATATGTTCGTATCTCCTTATCAGAGTATGACAGCGGTGATGATCAATCCCTGTGTGTTTCATGGCCCACACTATTGGACATAATATCAAAACATTTATTCATTTTGTTTTTGTTGACCGGAATAGGAGGACTCTGCAATTCTGCCTGTTTTCAGCCGCGTCTCCCTCCCTTTCCTCCCCTCCTGCCTCTTTCCCCAACCCCTTTCCCCTTGTGTTACAACTCAAAATTTTTTTCCTAAGCCCTTGCCAGCACTTGAACCTTTCTGGATCTAACTAGCACTTAGTAACCCGCTTTCAGCCTACTACTCTTGTCCTCTACCTGGCCGATACCTTGGGATTACCCATTCCTGGTCTGCGATTATGCATGTTAATATCTTCATATTGTTCTGTTTACCCCATCGTGTTTTACCCTATGCTTTGTCTCCTTACTTTGCTAGATTTCACCTACTTCCATACGATAATGCCTAGGATTAGAATGCATTGTTTTTTGTTCCTCACTGTATTTATCTGTATTTACACTCTGTGTAATTGATCTTATTCTGTATTTTCTTATCATCCCCTTTATGTAACCCCCCTCCCTCCCCCGCCCCCGGGACACTTGTGGAAACAAGCTGTTTACAGCTCATGTCTTTCCTGGTGAAACCTTTTCAAAGAAATAAATAATGTCTACCAGAACAAAGAGACAGGACCTCAGTTAAACATCTCATCCAAAATACAGCACCTCAGAAGTGCAGAACCCCCTCATGCTGCACTACAGTGTCTTTACTGGGATTTTATTCTGAGTTCTTATGTGGGGGCTAAAACCCACAACCTTCCAATCTTGCAGCCTCCAAGGCAAGTGTGCAACTTGCTGGGCCACTGACACTACACACATTGTCAGTCATAAACTTGGGTATAGCAAGTGATTATTGATAAACAGGAATGCAAAGTGAAACACATTCTAAAGGCAGCCCGAGCTTAAAATATCAAAAGCTTTCTGCCACATTTTCTTGGAGACTGGGCTTTGAGTGGCCCAACCATAATGGTGTCTTAGCAATTATTAAGCTATCAAAAGGACACTGTCAACCATTTTTGAATTGTATTTTTTTTTTTGAAACACCCACATTTTATGACTGCTTACCTTTTCTAAAATGTGTTGATGTTGCTGGTTGTTTTATTTGCTTACTTTTTTTGTAGAACTGAAATGCATGCTAATGTATGGCTATAACCAACCTTGCTTTGTTTCAGATCCTTGATCTACTCCTGCTGCATACTTCCTGAACATTAGACACACCCCCTAACAGTGCAACCACTCATGACTCAATAGTTTGCTCTTCTCCTTCTACATAATGAGTAGCTAGACTATGTTGGGGTGTTCCTAAGACAAGGAAAGATGCAGTGGGAGTTGGCCAAGGGATGTAAACAAACATGTTTTTGTGTGGTAACACCAATATGGTGGGCAGTCTATTTTTTACTTTTTAAAAGAAAAAAAGAATCAGAATCAAACTATCAGCTACATCAGCAGTCTCTACAGAATGTGAGCAATCATAACATGCGTTTTTTAAACTAGAGACACTTTGAGGCCCAAGGGGGTTGACAGTGTCCCTTTAAATTGGTAGTGTTTTTTCATTCCTATTCTGTAGAATTAATTTGCCACAGACATCATCGATATAATTGATGTTGGGAGGTCAGGGGGCATGTGACCAGCACATTGCAAAGGGTATTTGAAAGCATCAACATTCTCCAGGGCACCACACAGGCATGGACTAGCTGCAAATTTATGTGACACCATACATCACATTCCTGTTGTTAAAACTGTTTTCTCTACATTTGACTTGGATCTTCATTTTCAGCAACCCACAGGTGTTACAGTGCATACAATTCTAGAAAGTGTATTTGACTGTCTTCTCCCAATGAGGAGCAATTGCTACACAGTCCCATAGCATGTGATGTAAAATGGACATTATGAGTGGTACACTCTCTGCTCATGCTGGCACACCTCTGAATTACATAGAAACATAGACTTTGACAGCAGATAAGGACCACTTGGCCCACCCAGTCTGCCCATTTCCCTACCTATTGGATAAGCTGCAGGTTCTAGTTAACCAACAGCCTACTTCCTGCAACCCCCCACTATAATTGCCTTATGTCTGTCCCATGCATGTTAGATTCTCCACTGTTTTAGGCCCCAACCTCCCAGGAAGGCGGTTCCGATCGTCCACCAATCTCTGTGAAAATAATTTCCTCACATTACCCTGAGTCGTCCCCTCTATCTTTAAATTGTGCCCCTTGTTCTTGTACATCTCTTTTCTGAAAGATGCTACCCTCCTGGACTTTGTTGATTCCCTTGAGGTACTTGAAAGTTTCTATCATGTCCCCCCGTCCCTCCTTTCATTAAGGGTATACATATTAAGCTCTTTCAGTCTCTCTTCATATGGTTTCTGATGCAGACCCTGCGCCATTTTAGTTGCCCTCCTCTGGACTGCTTCCATCCTGTCTATGTCCTTGGGTAGATGGGGTCTCCAAAACTGCACACAGTACTCCAGATGGGGTCTCACCAACTGTCTATACAGAGGGATAACAACTTCCCTTTTTCTACTTGTGATGCCTCTCCCTATGCATCCCAGTACCCCCAGCTCTCCTTACTGACTTTTCACATTGCTTACCCACCTTTAGGTCATCTGATATGATTACCCCAGGTCCCTTTCCATTATTGTTGTTGTTAGTACCTCTCCTGCCATTGCGTACTCTTCTCCTGGGTTTTTGTTTCCCAGGTGCATTACTTTGCACTTCTTTGCATTGAATCTAAGTTGCCTTACATCTGACCATTCCTCCAACTTTGCCAAGTCCCTTCTCATCCTTTCTACCCCCCCCTTGTGTATCAACTCTGTTACAGATCTTTGTGTCATCTGCAAAGAGGCATACCTTTCCTTCCAGACCCTCTGCAATGTCACCTATAAAGACGTTAAAGAGGACTGGACCCAGTACTGAGCCCTGAAGTACTCCACTAGTAACCCCCCTTTCTTCGGAATGAGTTCCATTCTCTATTACCTTCTGTGTCCTGTTGTGCAACCAAGTTTGCTACCCACACTGCCACCCTGGGACCCACTCCCAGGCTGGCTAACTTGATTACTAATCTTTTGTGTGGTACTGTGTCAAATGCCTTGCTGAAGTCTAGGTAGGCCATATCCACAGCCCCTCCCTGGTCTATTACTTTGGTTACCCAGTCAAAGAAATCAATTAGATTTTTCTGACATGACCTTCCTGCTGTGAATCCATGCTGCTTTGGGTCCTGTGCCCTGCTGGCCTCTAGGTACTCAACAATTATTTCTTTCAGAAGTGATTCCATCATTTTCCCTACCACTGAGGTCAAACTAACAGGTCTGTAGTTTCCTGCTTCTGCCTTGCTCCCACTTTTGTGAAGGGGAATCACATCTACCCTCCTCCAGTCCTCAGGTACCACCCCATCCTCCCATGATTTCTTAAAAAGTGTGGTCAGTAGTGTTACTAGGTCCCCCCTTAGTTCTTTTAGGATTCTGGGATGAGTCCCATCAGGCCCCATTGCTTTGTCCACCTTGACTTTTAGGAGTTCTTTCAGGACTCTTTCTTCTGTAAATGGACTGGTGTCAACTCCCCTACCCAGAGTGCTTCTATTGTTTGGTTTAGGTAACTCCTCCTCCTCTTCTTCTTTTGTGAATACTGAACAAAAGTATTAATTCAGTATCTCTGCCTTTTCACTGTCTCCCTCTGCCCACCTCCCCTCTCCTTTATTAATCTTCACTATCCCTCCCTTAAACTTTCTATGCTCCCTAATGTACCTATAAAAGGTTTTGTCCCCCTTCTTAACTGAGTTGGCTATCTTTTCTTCGGTTGGGGCCTTTGCTATTCTGACTGCCTTCCCCACTTCTTTCCGCTTTAATTGATACAGTTCCCTGTCGTGCTCCTTCTGTGATTCCTTATACTTTTTGAATGCAGCCTTTTTCTCCTTAACCTTCCCTGCCACCTCTTTTGAGAACCATAGTGGTTTTTTACTCCGTTTTGTTTTCTTTATTTGTTTCACACAAAGGCTTGTTGCCTCCATGATGGCAGTTTTGATTTTTCTCTGTTGTTCTTCCACCCCTCCTTCCTGTCCATTTGTTAGTGCATTCCTTAGGCACTCACCCATTTTGCCAAAGTCAGCCCTTCTAAAGTCCAGTATCCTTGTTTTTGTACGGCGTGTCTCCCTGGTTGTGCTTATTGTGAGCCACACTGTGTGGTGGTCACTTGCTCCCAGATTGCTACTGACTTCTAAATCTGTGATCCTCTCTCCATTTCAGAGTACCAGGTCTAATATTGCTCCCTCTTGAGTGGGTTCCCACACTAGCTGTCTAAGGCATGCCCTCTGTAGGGCATCAAGAATGACCCTGCTCTTGGATGTGGCTGCAGTACATGTCCAGTTAACATCTGGCATATTCAGGTCCCCCATCAATAGTATTTCCCCTTTTTCAGCCATTTTGAGAATGTACTCTATCATTTTCTTGTCCATTTCCTCCCCTTGAGACGGGGGTCTGTATACAACCCCTGTGCGGATTGTGATGCCATTTCCTGTATCCAAGGTAACCCACAGTGCCTCTTGTCCTCCCCCTTTACTTTTTAGTTATGTAGCTTTGATCCCTTCCCTTCCCTTATGTAGAGAGCTACTCCACCTCCTCTTTTACCCTCCCTGTCCCTTCTGTAGATTGTGTACCCTGGTATGTTGACATCCCAGTTATGGTTCTCCATGTACCATGTTTCCATGACTGCCACAATATCCAAGTGTTCCTCTTCCATCAGGGCCACTAGCTGAGGAAGCTTGTTTCCCAGACTACGGGCATTGGTACTCATTGCCCTCCATATAATGTTGGCTTTATCCTTTTTTCCCCCATCCCTGCTCTTATATCCTTTGTCTATTTCTCCATTTATCCCTGTCCAGCCCTCTGTCAACCTCTGTACCTCAGTGTTTACCTTGCTACCTGCCATGAATTCATTATGGAGGCAAAACATTTCAGTTTATTGACTGTGTGGAAGCTATAACATTGACCAGAACCAGGCTGAAGAATCGGACAGTAGTGGTGAATGATTAAACAGATAAGTACTGCTATCAGTCTTATAGTTTTGGGCATTGACAAAGCCTATGTTTTCTTTTACCGTAAAGACTCCAGATAAGTACTGCCATCGGTCATACAGTTTCAGGCATTGACAAAGCCTATGTTTTCTTTTACTGTAAAGACTCCAGTCAGTGGGGTCATTTGTATCTTTATTTGTTTATGGGGTCATTTACACCAAGAAAACCACATCTCTTCTGTTTGGGAGCACCCATGCCCTGAAGGGCAGCCTTGAGCTGCACATTTCAACACTGGCTGGAGACCCCTTTGAACAGGTCCAGGTCTTCAAGTACCTGGGCATACAACATGACACAACCCTATCCTTCACATCTCACGCTGACTCCCTGGCCCAGCATATCCACCAATGCCTTGGCTTTCTAAAGACGGGCATAACCTCATCCCTGAAGTAAAAATCTCCTAGTATTCAGTCTCATTATCTCAAGGATTGACTATGGTGCGGTCGTCTACTCTGCAGCCAATAAAAACAGGTTACTCACCTGTAACAGTAGTTCTAGGAGTGGTCTATGTTGTTCATCCACACTGTTTGGCTTCCCTTTAAGAATCTTGCCGGAAGGTCTTGAATTTGGCTTCTCCCACCCACCCGGGTGGTATAATCCTCGGCTCCGCCCCATGATGCCAGATCTTTGCCCGCTGGAAGCTCAGGTTGTACATTGAAGCCATGGAGGTTGGGTGGGTTTGTGCGGATGAACAACATATACCACTCCTAGAACTACTGTTACAGGTGAGTAACCTGTTTTTCTAGGATCATGGATATGTTGTTCTATCCACACTGTTTGGCAGACTCCAAACAGTTCTCCGGGAGGAGGAAGGCAAGGCGCACACCCTCTCTAATATACTTGCTTGGGGAACAGATTGGAGAACTGAGACCCCAAAACCAGCATCCCCGCTTGACTCTAGGTAGATGTGATTATGGGTAATGAAGGTGTTTGCTGTCTTCCAGGTAGCAGCCCTGCAGATTTCCTGGATAGGGATGGCCTGGAAGCAGTCACCGACGCAGCAGTATGGCGGGTGGAATTAGCTCTTATCCCTCTGGGAGGCTCCTTGGCCGCCAACCTATAGCAGAGATCAATGCAGGATGTAATCCATCTGCCAGTTATCTGCTTTGCTGCAGGTCTGCCAGGTGCAGCTTCAGCGTAGGTGACAAACAGCTGGTGAACCCGTCCCCAAACTTCAGTCATCCACTCCTTACAGTAAGAGAGCGATGGACTCGAGTCCAAAGTATGGAGCCTGCACTTGGCCTCCGAGGTGTAATTGGGGTAGTATGCCAGCAGAGTCAACATCTGGTTACGGTGAAACTCTGACACCACCTTCGGAAGGAATTTTGGGTGGGGGTGCAGGACAACCTTGTCCCTGTGGAAGACCAGGTAAGGAGACTCCACCAAGAGTGCCTGGAGCTCCCCAGTCCTTCTGGCTGACATAATAGCCACCAGGAAGGTGGTCTTCCACGACAAGTGTGACATCTCACACTTATGCATTGGTTCGAATGGCTTGCCTACGAGCTTTGCCAATACCAGTAGTAGATCCCACGGAGATGAAGGTTCACAAACCGGAGGGGATATGCGGTTGAGGCCTTTAAAGAAGCACCAGACCACCTTCTCCTGTGCCACTGTCTGTTGACCGTCCCATGCCCGGTAAGCAGAGATGGCTGCCAGGTGCACCTTAGGGGTCGTAGACCCAAGACCCACCTTGGACAAAGACCAAAGGTAGTCTAGGATACTAGCCACTAGACAGGTTAAAGGGTCCAGGCCCTTACCCTGACATCAAATGGAAAACCTTTTCCATTTGAAGGCATAGCACCTCCTGGTCGACTCCTTCCTCGATGCTTCCACTACTGTGAGTACATCCTCAGAGAGACCCAGAGCCTGGAACTCTAGCCACTCAGGAACCAGGCTGTCAGGTGCAGGGATTGAAGATCCAGATGGAATACCTTCCCCTGATTGACAGATAACAGGTCTGGGCATACTGGAAGACACCTCGGAGGCCTGGAGCTGAGACTGAGGAGATGTGGATACCAGACCTGGCAAAGCCAGTCTGGGGCTACCAGGATCACTTGTGCCTTGTCCCTCCTGACTTTGAGGATCACCTTGTGAACTGAGGGAAGGCATAGAAGAGGCCTGGGGTCCACAACCTCGAGAAGGTATCCCCCTGCAGTGAGCCCTGCTGCGGGGAGTGGGTATGATACAGACTCAGCTTGGTGTTCTCCCTGGAGGTGAACAGATCCACTATCAGTTTGCCTGAGTGGGAGAACAGGCTGTTTACTACATGTGGATGGAGAGACCACTTGTGGGACGTCTCGCCTACACAACTGAGAGCGTCCGCCAGTTGATTTGAGGCTCCTGCCACATGGATGGCTAGCAGCTCTGCCTCCAGTTGGCTCACGAGGGTCCAGCTGCAGAGGGCTTCCCTGCACAGCAGCCGGGAGTGCGTGCTGCCCTGTTTTTTGAGGTAGTACGTGGTCATGGTATTGTCCATCTGGACTTGCACCACTTGACCCCGAAGGAGCAGAGTGAATGCTGTCAGTGCCAGTCTGACTGCTCTGAGCTCCAGCAGGTTGATATGATATTGGGATTCCTCGGGGGGTACAGAACCCATGGGCTTTGTGGTTCCCCATGTGGGCTCCACAGCCTGTGAGAGAGGCATCGGTTTTGAGAATGACCATCGGCTCAGGACAGAAAAATGGGATCCCTTCCTGGTAATGATTCAGGAGAGTCCACCATTGGAGAGCATCTCACATCTTCTGGGTCATAGTGACCAGCTGGTCGAATTGACCATGATGTTGAGTCCACTGGCTGGCCAGCTCCCATTGAAGGGGGGCACATATGCCACCGGACCCATCGGACCATGGTGGTGCAGGCCATCATGTACCCTAGAAGGCGCAGAAAGTCCCAGGCATGGCGCAAGTGCCCAACCAGAAATGATTGGGCAGAGGAGGAGAAAACATCTGCCCTGTCCATCAGGAGCCAGGCTGTGGCTTGGCAAGAGTCGAGCTCTGCCTTGATGAAACATATCACCTGCGAAGGTACGAGTTCCGACTTGGCCTCGTTGATCAGGAGACTTAAGTTCGGTGCAGGTCTGGAGGGCCAGATCCCTGGACCTCTCCACCTCCTGCTTGGAGGATCCCACCAGGAGCCAGTTATCAAGATATGAGTAAATCCTGACCCCTCAATGCCGAAGATGGGCAGCCACCACAGCAGTGCATTTGGTGAAGACCCATGGGGCCAATGACAGGCCGAACGGCATGGCTCAGAACTCAAATAGGGATACTTCTGCTTGGGAAGCGAAGGAACCTTTAGTGAGATGGATGGATCAGGACGTGAAATAACGCATTCTAGAGATACAGAGAGCAAAACCACATGTTCTGTTCTAGAGATGGTATGATCTGGGACCGAGTTACCATCCTGAAGGTGCGGGACCTGAGGAACTGGTTCAGGTCGTGCAGATCTAAAATGGGTCACCAGCCCCCTGTCGACTTCGGAACAGGGAAGTACCTGGATACGAACTCTGGGTTGATCGGTGGGGGGGTACATGACTCTAGCCACCACCTCCTTGCGAAGGAGTTGGGCAGTGTTGTCTCAAAGAGCCGACTGAGTGTGTATGGACACCAAATCGTCCCATGGGTTGCGGGCTCAGCTTGGAGGGTACAGCTCAAATTAAAGAAGCAGTCCTTCACCCACCACTTCTAGAACCCACCTGTCTGTAGTAACAGCAGACTAGGCGGAAAAGAAGTGGCGGAGCCGGCCTCCCATGGGAGGACCCAGAGCTTGCGTGGCGGGAATGAGGGTGGCCACCCCCATCCTGTCACTGAGCAGGTTTGGAGGAAGAGAGTCCAGATTGAGGACCGCCTGAGCCTCTTCCTTCAGGCTCATGAGATGCTGGAGGCCCGGACTTGGGCTGAGGGCACCGAGGTTGTGCCTGCTGTTGCTGCCCTGGTTGGAAATGAGGCTGCTTGGCCGCAGGGGCAGAATGCCAAAATGGCTTCTTCTTCTGCTTCTTGGAACCCAGAGATTCCTTCTGAGCAGAAGTCACAGTCCAAGGTGGCATTGGACTTCTCAATGCGTTGGAGGTGACTGTCCACACTTAGGCTGAAGAGGTCGGTACTTAGGAAAGGGATATCTGTTAGCTTGTGTTGGATGACCGCCATGAAGGTGGAGACCCTTAACCAAGCCCTGCGGTGCATGGCAACCGCGGCTAACACTGAATGAGCGCATGAATCCCTGAGGTCCAGAGCCGTCTGAAGTTGCTGTTTCACAACTGCCTGACCCCGGACCTGCTTGACCGTGGTCTGGAGGTCTGTGGGGAGGTGAGATAGAACCTCATCAAGAGAGCCCAGAAGGGTGTGAGAACAATGTGCCATGATGACGGCCGAGCTTGCCTGATGGAGGCCTATTGAAGAGGCGGCATAGACTTTACGGGCAGAAGGGTCCAGTATTTTTTGGACTACTTGTCCAGAGGTCTGTCTGTATCTGCCAAACTACCCGAGCATCTGAACACAGATTCTGTCACCAAACCCTTGGCCAAGGGTTGTTCTATGAACTCCGAAAGGGACCCCATGGGCACCGTGTATTTGCAGGGAAGAAGGCGCAGGGCAGGAGGCAGGATGCTGCTATAGCTCCAAACCCAGACTAACAATGGCCTCTGCCACTGGGAAGGCTTCCGTTGGGGAATCTCCCTGTTTGAGGATATCCATGAGGGGATATTCGGCCCATTTCTGTACTGATTTGAGAGGCATCTCTGTGGATTCAGAGATAAGCCGGAGGATGCTCATAAAGAAAGAGGGGCCTTCCTCTGTCGAGAGACTACCGACTGATTCCTCGTCCAAAGGATGGGAATGAAGGTCTGAGTCGTCAGACCCCGAGGAGTCTGGGTAAATCGGCCGGCCACCTGAGTCTCCCTCCACCCATCTAGGGCAGTCAGGAGTGAGGGTAACAGAGAGCCTACACGGGAGACCCAGAACAGGCCAAGACTTTTTGGCAGGCACCCCCACTGGGGGTTGTTTAGGTGGCAGCTCCACCAAGATTGGTGGAGAGGTCGATTTTGGCCAAACCGGAATGATTTTGACCGTCTCCGTGGGAGGAGGAATGGTACGAGCCAGCTCGGGAGGAGTCTGCTTCGACCTGGAAGACGATAGCCAAGTAATGGCCAGGGTGGAAGCCGAAGCTGGCTTTTGACTGGACAAGATCAGCTGTTGCCACATTAAGTCTTCGTAGCATCGGCGGAGTTTCCATCGAAGCCTCCCCTCCTCCGAGGAGGATGAAGAAGAATGTCAATGACGCCTCTTCTTAGAGCACTTTTGTGCCATCTTCGGCCTATCGGTTGAAGGGTTCCGAGACCTTGACCTCGATCATCAGGGTGACCGGGGTCGATCAGAAGGCACTGGGGAGACCAGTGGTTATTCTTGATCAGGGACTGGATCCCTGATGGAATTCCCAGCGGGCTGGGTCTCCTCATCGGGGAGAGGCAGGACCGGGGTCCTGAATAAGGAGCTGTTGGCCTCGTTGGGCGACAGCTGGTTGACTGAGTCGAGAATGATCTCACCCGAATTGTCGTCCAGTGTCTGAGCCGGCTGGCCTGACGGTGGAACCGTGAAACCAGCGGCTGAGGCCACAGTCTCGACTGAAGTCGAGACAGGTGATTCCCAGGACTGAGATTGTTCACAATCCCAGTAAGCCGGTAGATTCCGTTTCTCCAGTCTGCCCATTTTTAGCCATGCGAGATGATTATCCAAGATGCTTGGGTGAAATGCGCGCCACATCACAGGCATGGGTGTCCTGGCCGACACCCAGACAATACACGCACATGGCATGCTGGTCTGTGCAAGACATTTTTTTCCTGCTTGGGCAGCGGCTGAGACCAGGGGAAGATTTATCTTCCATAGCGGTTGAGATCGCAGTTTTCACAAAGCGATTTTTAG
The DNA here is from genome assembly GCA_016271365.2 of Neoceratodus forsteri. Lineage (NCBI taxonomy): Eukaryota > Metazoa > Chordata > Ceratodontiformes > Ceratodontidae > Neoceratodus > Neoceratodus forsteri. Next base: position 558,806,297 of record CM028129.1, on the reverse strand, counting down.
TAACGCTGATGAGTTTAAGTTTAAGCAAGTCTGAGGATTATGAAGCCAGGGCCTACTGAACTCGAGCAGTAAGGATGGAACCTGTATCTTCCAGCGGAAAGGAAGATCTGGCGTCATGGGGCAGAGCCGAGGATTATCCCATCCGGGTAGGTGGGAAGAGCCAGCTTCTAGACCTTCCGTCAAGATTCTTAAAGGGAAAGAACATGCAAAACAGTGTGGATAGAACAACATATCCACAATCCTAGAACACTGTACTCGAAAGAATCTCAGTAGTATTCAAATGAGCCTGCAGATTTGCACTCAACATGAAACCAGACTCCCACCACTGTGACCTATACCTCGTCACCAACTGGCTTCCTTTCCACCTCCGAGTTAACTGGACAAAGCCCTTCTTCTATGCAAGAGAGCACTTCTTGGTCAAATGCCACCGGTTGTCTGCAGCCTTTTCTCCCCAATCATGCATACCTCATATTACCTGTTATCTAATGCTTATCATATTTTTGCATTGAATTTTGCCATTTTTTGTACTTTGCTCTGTTTCATACTACTGTACCTTGTCCTGGATTTTACTTTGCTTCTCTGTAATCTCCGGGGTCGTGACTGAAAATAGTAATTTCTTTGGCTAGTGCACCTACCTGGTTAACAAAAACTAATTAAATAAATAAGCAAGTATGGAACTTGATCGATGAGGCACTGAAAACTCTTCCTGCAATTCAGAACAAGCTGTGCTCAGAGCCAGTATGGCTGAGGAGAGCTTTAAGGAGTGTCAAGAGCATTGAAAAAAGTATGCAGTGCTCTAACTGCACTGGACTCAGCCATAACTAATACTGCAGTGAACACAGCACTGCACACGCATGATACTTACACAAGCACAGTTTGCTCAGGAGTCAGCCATTTACAATGTGGTGACACTGACATGACTACTTATGCACGATACTCAAGCATGCGAAGTTTAAGTCAGTGCTGCCATGTTGTCCACGGCAGTTGTGACAGGGTAGAATAAGACCCTGTCCCATTTGTTGTGGAGAAAGTATTAAATGCAAGGATCCTTCCTTTTCTGTCTCTTCTCTGTCTGGTTGCGCAACCAAATTTTCCTGTGAGACTTCGGACTTGATCAACCCGACAGGCTCGCAATTCTTTGCCTCTTGCTGCCCCTCAGTTTCTCTTGCCGTCTGTTTTTCCTCCCTTGCATATCTATATCAGCTAATGTAAAAATATGTGCAAATCATTGTATGAAAATGTAACCGATAATGGGATCACTTTTGTTTGGAACATATATAGTATTACTGTTGAAATACATATATTTATAATTTGAGATGATTGTAAACTCTAGAGGTTACTTGAGTGCAAATGTTGAGCCTTTTGCAAAAGCTGTAGGGGCCTCAAGAAGGACACTGTATTCTAGCAGCTCCTGAAACTTACAAGGACCGGATGTTTGCTAAGGATGGGGGGTTGAAAAGGCTTATAAAAGAGCTAAGCTACTACTGCAAGATAGATTTACAAGAAAAAGGGACACAGAGACTGAAGGAAGGTTTTATTTTATTTTGCCTCTGTACACAGTTATTATGAACAAGTTTATATTTTTTTGAGTTACTGCTACTGTAAATAAATGTTTTTGGTGAATTCTACACCTGCTCCTGGTTTTCCCTATGCTTCCTGACCTGTGCCTCAACGACAGCAGTCATCACTTCCGCAGTTGCAGAGAGGAGAAGTAGTGCACCGGTGGAAGGGTGTAAGTGTTTATGTGGCTCTCGAAGGGGAAGGGCTGCATAAACAGAATCATTGAACATTATGCCAGAGCTCTGTGACAGCACATCAGACAATGGTCTGGTTACGTGATTCCAAAGTGCTCTTATACAAATCTGAGGATGGCATAACATCTTTGGAGCTTGGCCCATGCAGCTGTAAAAATCAGAGTCGGGAGGGGACTATTAACAAACTAGCGATCTGATCTGGGACTTGCTTGTCATGACAGTCACTCTCTCATTCTTTTCTAAGCAGTAATTTGTGGTAAATGTGCCTTCACCATATTGATCTCAGTGCTGCTAGACTACTTCTGTTTTCCCCCTGATTGTAGTGTGTGTGTGTGTGTGTGGGGGGATAATAGCAGTCTTGAACTGGTAGCTGCTGGTGGTGGTACTGTTTGAATAAAAGTGGTACCCATGCTGCTATGCACATTTTAGAAATAACCTCTTTCCTTGTTTTTGCTGTAAAAAATCTGACCCCTTTAATATAAAAATGAGTCCGTTATGGCCTCCACCCAGCCCCCCCCTTTTTGCTTCAAGTGAGGAACATGATTATGGGTTTGCATCAGATGTACAGTGGCAGCCATAGATGCAGAATATTGTTAAACAGTAATCAACTGTATGTTAAAGCTTTTATTTGTGTGTGTGTATATATATATATATATATATATATATATATGTGTGTGTGTGTGTGTGCTTTCTTAATGTCAATACCACTCCACCCATTTTGTACTCTGCCCCTGGATTTCTGTGCCCCAAGTGCATTATTTTACATTTTTTGTGTTGAAACCTTGCTGCCATACCCTTGACCACTGTTCAAGTATTCTAAGGTCTCTGCTCATACTTTTCCATCCTGCTGCAGATCTTGGTATCATCATGCAGAGTCAAACCTTCCCATCCTGCTTCTTTGCAATTTCACTTATAAAGACATTAAACAGGACTGGGTCCAGCACTGATCCCTGATGTCCCCTTCCCTTCCTTGGAGTGAATTCCAAATCAGCCTCTGTCAGCTAGCCTATACCCTAACCAATTTCTTACCAAACAGACACATTTCTTTCTCTCTGAACCAACACAGTAGGAGTCATGCAGAACAAATGTAACTTTCTCAGAAAGTATACACATACATAACTAGCATGAAAGTTGTTCAGGACAAAATTACCTTTCAAATGAGCCTTTTCACTAAGCTGCACTAATTATACATTTTTTAAAATATGGCCATCTGATTACTTGAATTTTCATTTTTCTTCGCTATTTTCACCTTTTGGATGGCTATACTGTATTTAAAAAACATATAATGAATTCAGTTTTGTGACTACCTTCGTTTGAAAGGACTTTTTGTCTGGCACAACATACATGCTAGTGGTGTATGTGTAACTTGTATACCTTCCGAGATATTTACATTTCTTTGGCATCACTCCTAATGTGTTCGCTCAGCGAAAAAAAAAAAAAAAATGAGGCTGTTTAGAAGCGCAGTAGGAGTCATACTAAGAAGCCAGCAGAAGGCGGCCATTTGGTCTATCTAGTCTGCTCATGTTGCAGGGCACAGAGCTTGAGCTACTGTCCCTGCTCCCCTCCCCACTCCTCCCATCCTCCCTACTCATGATACTTACATTCCCCCTGTGCCTATCCCAGCCTCTCTTGAAGCTGCCCACTGTATTCAATGAGATCATCTCTTCTGGCAGTGCATTCCAAGTGTCCACCACCCTCTCTGTGAAGAAGTGCTTCCAGACCACCCTCCTAAACCTCCCACCTTAAGACTGTGCCCCCTTGTGTTATGGTTGCCACTCAATTAAAAGAGACTCTCCTTATCCACCTTGTTTATACCTTTAAAATACTTTAAGTCCTAATTATGTCCCCCCTCTCTCTCTCTCCTGTCCTCCATGGATTACATGTTCAGTGCCCTCAAACTCTCCTCAAATACCATACCGTGTTGACCCGCTGTCATCTTTGTAGCCCTCCTCTGTACCTTCTCCAGCAGGTTAATATCCTTTTGGAGGTGTGGGCACCAGTACTGAACTCCATACTCTAGGTGTGGCTTTACCAGTGGCCTGTACAAGGACAGTATAACCTCCTCTCTCCTACTACTGATCCCCCAGCTATGCATCCCAGCATCTTGTTTGCCCTTGCTGCTGATTTTTTCTTGCACTGTATGGAGTGCTTCAGGTCACTAATTACCATCACTCCCAGGTCCCTCTCCTCCTCTGATTCAGGTATCAGGACTCCACCCAGGTAGTACTCTGTCTTGGGACTCTTGGTTCCAATATGCATAGCTTTGCATTTCTTGGCATTGAAGTCAAGCTGCCAGATCCTAGACCACCTCCCCAGCTTTTCCAGGTCATCATGTAGGTCCTGTATTCCTTCAGCTGTGTCCACTATCCCGCAGAGCTTGGTGTCATCAGTGAATAGTCACTTTTGGCCCTTTATACCATCCCCAATGTCTTTGATGAAGACATTGAACAACACTGGCTCCAGCACAGAGCGCAGCAGTACCCCACTGGTGACCTCTCTGGTGCCAGATAACTTCCCCCAACAACCACCCTCTGGGTTCTGTACCTCAGCCAGTTTTCCATGTGGCCATCTTATCCCCAACCCCAAGATCCACCAACTTCCTGATCAACCTTTTGTGGGGAACAGAGTCAAAGGCCTTGTTGAAATCCAGAGAGAGGATGTCTACCACTTAGCCCCTGTCTACTGTGTTAGTGACGCAGTCAAAGAAGTTGATTATATTTGTTTTACACAATCTCCCCCCAATGAATCCATGCTGCCTTGTATCCTGGAGATCATGCTGCTCTAGATAGTCCACCAACCTTTCCTTTAGTATGGTCTCCATGAGCTTGCCCACAGTTGAGGTCAGACTGAGTGATCTGTAATTCCCTGGGTCATTCTTGGGATCACTTATGTGAAGGGGCACCACATGTTCTGTTCTCCAATCCTGCGACACCACGCCTGACTCTAGTGAACTATTAAATAGGTCTGTCTGTGGCCCTGCCAGCTGCTTAGCCAGTTCCCTTAGTACCCTTGGATGTACTGTGTCTGGGCCTGGTGATTTGTCCACCTTTAATGCTAGCAGCCCATCCCTCACTCTACCCTCTATCACTACATCTGTGTTCCCCTCTTCCCCCTGCTCTTCTTCTCCCTCCTGAAGGCACTGGTCCATCCTTCTCCCTGGTGAAGATGGAACAGAAGTATTCATTTAGTATCTCTGCTTTTCCACCATTATACTCCACCCACTCCTCCCCTTTCTTAAACCTAACAGTTCCTTCCTTCCTTGTCTCTTTTTTCACTTATATAGTGAAAGAAAGATTTCTTCCCCTTCTTAATTCCTTCAGCTGTCTGCAGCCCCTTCTGTGCTTTAGGTTGTAAGACTTTCTTACTTGCCTCACTAGCCAACCTTAGGTAATTTTCCCTATCCACCTCTGTCTTAGTCTTCCTGAATTTTCTGTAGGCCAGCCTCTTTTCCCCTTACTGCCTGGATAGCCCCAGAACTGAACCAGCGGGGTGCTTTTGCCCTTGTGTTCTTACCCCTGAGTCTTACGCACTCCTCTGTGGCAACCAGTATTCCTTCCTTAATGATGAACCACCTTTGGTTCACCCTTATACATGTTCTGATGCCCACCAGGAGGCTCCTTAGTATTCCTGTAGTCTGACCTACTAAAATCCAAGATTTTCATCTTAGGATGCTTTCCCTTACCATATCTAACTGGAACCACACTGTGCAATGGTCACTCCCACCCAATGGCTGCCTGACTGCTATTTCCTGTACATGCTCCCTATTTGTGAGCACAAGATTAAGCATTGCCTCTGCTCTTGTTGGTTCTGTGATGCCCTGAGTCAGGAATCCACTATGCAGTCCTTTCAGGATCACCTGTCTCCTAGCACATGATGTTGATGGTATTCTCAAGTCCACCTTGTGCAGGTTGAAGTCCCCCACAGTTACCTCTTCTTCCCCTCAGCTTCCAGTATTTGTGAACTCAGTTATGTGTCCCTCTCTTCATCCTGGTTGGGTGGTATGTACACCACCACTAACCTCACCTTTCTCCTTCTATTGGACCTTAATTGAACCCAGGTCCAGGGTTAAGAAAGCAAGGGCAAAAGCACCCCACTGGTTCAGTTCTGGGGCTGTCCAGGCAGTAAGGGGAAAAGAGGCTGGCCTACAGAAAATTCAGGAAGACTAAGACAGAGGTGGATAGGGAAAATTACCTAAGGTTGGCTAGTGAGGCAAGTAAGAAAGTCCTACAAGCTAAAGCCTCCATGTCCCCTTCCTCTAACTCCTCCCTCATGCAAATTATTCCTTCCCTGATATAAACTGCCACCTCTCCTCCCTTCCCAACCACCCTGTCCCTTTTGTATAGTTTATATCCGGGGATTGCAAGGTCCCAGCCATGGTGTAGTGATGCCCAACTCTCAGTTACTGGCACTATGACCACCCATTATACTCCATCCACTCCTCCCCTTTCTTAAGCCTAACAATCCCTTCATTCTTGTCCCTTTTTTCACTCATATAGCGAAAGGACAACTTCTCCCCTTCTTATTTCCTTCAGCTATCTGCAGCTTCTTCTGTGCTTTAGCTCGCTGGACTTCCTTACTTACCTCATTAGCCAACCTTGGGTAATTTTCCCTTTCTACCTCTCTCTCTTGATCATCCTGAATTTTCTATGGGCCAGCATCTTTTCCCTTACTACCTGGGCAGCCACAGAACTGAGCCAGCTGGGTGCTTTGGCCCTTGTGTTCTTACCCCTGAGCCTAAAACACTGCTCTGTGGCAACCGGTATTCCTTCCTTAATCATGAACCACCTTTGGTCCACCCCCATATCTGGTCTGATGCCTGCTAGGTGCCTTTTTAGCACTTCACCCATTTTCCTGAAGTCCGCTCTTCTAAAATCCAAGATTTTGGTCTTAGTCAGGATGCTTTCCCTGCCCATATCTAATTAGAACCACACTGTGCAGTGGTCACTCCCACCCAGAGGTTCCCAGACCATTATTTCCTGTACATGCTCCCATTTGTGAACACAAGTGCACTTTGGTAGGCATCAACCATGCACAGAATACTTGATGGTAAGAATTAGACTACCCACTTCCACAGACGATAGAGATATGTGGGCCACAGTCAGTGATTCCCTGCAGCAAACAAGTCAATGCAATAAAGTGTACAAAAAGGCACTCAAGAATGATGGGTTTTATAGGGAATGGTTTTCACAGTAAGCAAAGCAAGGTGATTCTGTCACTGTACAGATCCCTAGTGAGGCTTCACCTAGAGTGCTATGACCACTTCTGGAGACCTCACCTGAGAAAAGACCTGGACAGACTATGGCTCTAAATGTCTATTCACTGAAATCCAGAAGGGAGTGTGGGTACATGATTGAAACATACAAGTTTCTCTGTGGCATAAAGAAGCTAAACTGTTATGTCCTATTTGTACAAAATAGGGATAGCATGAGTGGAAGTTGGTAGGATGCAAATTCCCTTCAGGGTTTAAATGGGACTGGGACAGAGCAAGAGGAATCATAGTCCCCAAGAGGGGGCAGTAAGGGTTCGAGGTGTGGTAGTGGGGGGGGGGGAGGAGTACAGTACAGCAACACAGTAGGCCAGTGGAGTGAGTTAGTATAGCAAGGGCAGAGTAGATAGCCATTCAGTCTCCCTTTAGTCAAGTTCTGTGTTTCTTTACTTCCTCTCAGCTATGCATAACATGCCATTACCAAAAACCCTTGTATAGATACATATCAGTACGCTTCAACAAATCCCTAGACATCGCAGTGTCCTGCATACGTACACAGATTTGTACCATGACCTTTCACCCACACACAGTCATGTAGCAGTAACCCACAGTCATACAAAGATATGGGACTGCATTCTGCACTACAGTAACCAGGCATAAGTATGCTGCACCCATACACACATTAGTACCATTGCCTTCCACCCATAGACACACATAACAGTACCCTGCATCAATACAAAGATATGCAACCATGACCTGAACTAAAATAACAGAACATAAGTGCCCTGAACACACATGCACATTTGTACTGTTGCCCTGCACCTGTACACACCCCTATAATAGTACTGTGCACCCATGCAGACATTCACAAGAATGCTGGGCACAAAAATCAGTGCAGAGAACAGTGTCCTGCAACTTTACACACATGTGTACCATTGTCCTTCACCCATACACTCCTTCATAATAGAATACTTCATTCATAAAGATGTATTACTGAGCAGAGCACTATAAACCAGGCATAACTGTCATGCACCCATATCGCCATATCATTCACCCATACACACCGATGTAAGAGTAGTGGGCCACTGACTTTGAAAAGAGATTTAAAAGTACCCTGCAACAACACAGAGACATGTAAGAGCACCAGTCACAGAAATCCATGCACATAATAACGTACTGCAAAAATAAACACCTATGTAATATTAACCAGCAAAAGCAGACAGCAATGCATACTTTTGTAACACTATCATGAGCCCATAAACACAGACACTACATTGCCAGTAACAGTAAAATAAATACTTGTCTCTTTCAACTACTTTTACAGACACACTGTTAGCATTCAGCAGCAATTCAGATATGACAGTTGTAATATGGCATTTCATATTTATCACTTGCCTCAATCCTTTTCCTATTCTGAATGACATTACTCTGGCAATTTGATTTTTCATGTTTAAATGAAAAATAAATGGTGGGGCATGCATCTGGTTTCAAGCAACACTGACTTAGAGTAAAACCATTAGTATCTAAAAGAGTTTGAGAAATTGTAAATTGAGCTGCTGTAAAGTGGCCAGCACATAACACATTATGATCAGTTGGTTCCTAGCAGGCACACTTAACACCAAGTGCCCACTGCTTGCACCGATGGTTATCTTTAGGAAAGCGATAGAAACTGTGTGCATACCCTTTCCTATTCTTACAACCAGTGATACAGCAGTGCTTCATATCAGCAGAAAATTAAAACAGGAAACAACAAAACTAAACAAAAAGTAACCACACAGACAGATATTATAGTCCGTTAAAAAATAAAATATACTGAAACAAACTTTAACAAATTGATAGCATTATAAAAGCAGGGAAATATAGTGATTATATTAGTAAATTGGGCAGTAGAAGTCACACAGTTGCAAAGCCACTGTCAGAAGTACTATTTGAACTGTCGGGAAATACAATACATTCTAAGAGTTGCTCAAAATGGCACAAGCCACTCCAGTACTCAGCTTACAGACGAACACATAAATCTGACAACTTAAAAGAAATTATGAAGGACTCTGTATAAGGATAAGGAGAGTGTGTTAAACCAGAATGCCCTGACTTCAGCCCGTTGCTGACTAGGAAATAATACTAAGTTGAACAGCATCTCTGACAGACGGTAATACTCACAGATCACCCACTGACATCATGACACTGCAGACACCGGCAGCCCAGTTTAGCAGAGCATCAGGAACAAATTATAGCACTTGCAGGAAAATGGAGCTACGAACATGAAAGCACAGTTACAGTATTTATTAAGCAGAGGGGTAAAAAAACAACTAGGGCACTGCTTTAAAGGCATTTCTTTATTAACACTACCATTTGCAGTAAAAAATAAAGTGTTGCAGTTGCACATGATCTTTAAACAGAAAGAAGGGAGTATTTAATTCAAATGCCATAGTGATTTGCATGTTATTTTCTCTTTATGTATTATGTTCCACTGTTAGCTATTCCTGTTATATAATGTTTTGCACTGATGTGATATATTTGTCTATCTGTTCTACTCTCCTGGGTCATGCCTGAAAATAGTCATTCTGTGGCTAGTGCACTTACCCCGTTAACAAAAACTAAATAAATAAAATTAGTGGAAGGATACACTGGAAAGTCCAAAAAATGTGTTCCACGATAAGCCATTTTTCCAGTTGAGCTTCAACAAGGTGGATGTAGGCAGAGCCTACAGCCATAAAAAACTACTCTTGGCCAGTGCTCCTTTGCAGCTAAAGCAGACAAAGCCTGGAACTCCCTGACAAAGTTTTACTCTTTCCCCCACATCTTCCTCTTTAAGGCCCAAGTCATCGTCCACCTTTTTCAGAAACTTCACTGCATGTATCCCTAAACCATATCTGCTAGTTGCATTATCTTGCACCCTTGTTGATGCCTCCTGCAACAGCGGAAGTCTGTTTGATAATTATTGTTATACCTGTTGTGTATTGTATTGTATTGTATTGGTCTGATGTCAAATGTAACTTGTTCTTCTGTTGCATGCTCATTTTGAACCAGATTCAAGATGGCGGCCACGCTGGGCTGCCGTCTGTAAGCTGTAATCAGAGAGTAAAAACTTTCGTTTGTTTCGTTTGCCTGTCTAATTACAAGAGAGTTTGGTTTATTTTTACGGTTTTACGGTTAAGTCTTAAGTTTATTTTTTCGGTCTAAGTCGACCACTGTTTATCGTGTTTTATTTAATTTCTTTTGGAAACTTAGTATCCGCAGTTATAACACAATAGAAATTGGTAAACTGGCAAACCGGAAGTGTAAGAAGCTGCTTACTGTTTGATCAAACTTACCCGAGGTATTTGTATCGATTGGTGGTCCAGCGGAGTTACGGTGAGGCCATGGAGTGCCGGAGGAACAGTGAGGTACAGTGAATAGAGTGGTGGGTTCCGAACGGGACGAGACATAGCCGGACCAAACTTGGAGGACGTTGTCGGGTACCTTTGTGAGAGGACCAGCTAGAGGAAGCCCAAAGAAGGGGTGTGCATTGCGTAGAGCAAGCATCTCTGTGTAAGCTAGAGGGTATTTGGGTTCCTTGGTCCGGACGGAGGGACAGATGTTATTGCCACTGGAGGGTGGTGGTATATGTTCAGCTCCCTTAGGCGAAACAGGGAGACCACCGAAGGGTGGTCTAGCCTAGTTCACCATGGTGAAGGATCGGGTAGAGCTTAACACCGAAAGGGAGATCTAAATACTGCTTGCCTACTACTGTGAAGATTCCTGTGGAGGAGGAAAAACTACAACGAGTGAAGGAAACTGGGACTTCCTGGACCATCTGTTGGTGAAGTACTTTTTAACTTTTGTTTTCGGGTAAGTTTTTGTTACATATTCAGCAAGAACAGAACTGTGTTCTGAAGTGTTATCCTAGCCTCGTGAGAGGAGGCTTGCAAAATCTTAAATCTCCTACTCTGTAGTGGGGAGAGCACACGGGTGAGGACAGTAAACAACTCGGAACTCTCATTCTATTTTTCAAAGGAAACTGTGCTGTGACTTAACCAAAAATCTGGTTATTGGACTTGGAGGCCTTTTCTCTAACTTTAAAATCGAGCCTTATGATAGGGGCTTGTAAAGTTTAGAAAGCTCCTTTCCCTGCAGTGGTGAGAGCATTGTAGGTGAGAGTTGAGAAATAAAATTAAAGCTACTAATTGGAGATCTGAAGGCACATTCTGGACACTACAATAATACAAATCTTTTGACTGATAGGGTTAATTTATTATATGTTTGAAATAAGGGATATAGGTTTTGTTAGATATTATATTTTAGATTTAGTTTTAAGTTATTTAGTTATTTGGTTATTCTGTTTATTAGATTTATAGTTTATATTATTGTTTGACTAATTGTATTTTATTTTATTGTAGAGTTGTGCTATTCATTTAAGTGTTTGAGGGGGGGGTTAATTTTCTAGATTGTTCATTGTTGTGTTAATTATGTGCTGGGACAATATTAGGACAGTCGGGTACTATTCCCCCTCCAGAATCAGGGACCTTTGTCCATTCTCCTGTCCCCCCTGTTGCCGGAGGTCTATAGACGATGTAGGGCTTTGGGGATTGTGGGGAGAAGGAGGAGGGCTGGCGCTGGGTCTGGAGGAGGAATGGAAAGGAGTGGGCGGATAGGGACAGTGGGGACAAGGAGACGCCCTGGGGCGAAATGGGCCCAGGAAAGGGGACCTCCCTGTCTGGTGCCCATACCCAAGGGTTCTGACTATAGTCAGCAGGTAACACGGTCATCCTCGGAGGCTCATCCTACTCAGGCGGTGTTGTGCAATGCCAGGTCTATTAAAAACAAAACGGCTATTATAGCTGATTTTGTTGGGTCATCTGACCTGGCGTGCATCACCGAGACCTGGCTGGATGAAAATGCTGGACCAGTTTTGGCGGCAGCAGCAGTTCCAGCCGGCTACTCGGTGATACACCGCCCAAGGTTGGATCGTAGGGGCGGGGGTGTTGCTGTCTGTTTTAGAACAGAACTGGGCCTAGTGGAGGTACCAGTGGGAGTCACCAGGTCCTTTGAATGCGTCTTAGGTGAGGGTGTGGGGTGCAGGATACTTCTTGTATACCATCCACCAGGTGACAAAAATGTTTTCCAGCGGGAAGTTGCAGACTTCATTGTCGACCTGATAGTGGGGTCCCCCAGATGGTTGGTTCTGGGGGACTTCAATGCCTGGGTCGATGATGAACTCTCACATTTTTGGTCAAGACTTCCTCCAGTTGATGACTTCACTGGGCTTCACACAGGTTATTTCCTCCTCTACCCATATTGGTGGGCATTCATTGGACTTGGTGTTCCTTCTGGGGATGGAGATATCCGACTTGGTGGTGGAACCAGTCGGATGGTCGGACCATCACTCCATTGGGTTCAGTTTTGAGGCCACCCCTAATATGTCGGTCCCTACGGAAATGGTCCGTACCGCCCATTAAGGGGTGTTTCCCTGGTTGACCTGATGGCGATGCTGGACCTATCGGGCCTACTGATGGATTGCATGGATCCGGGAGAGCTGGTGCGTGCCTATAATAAGGCGGTGGCAGTGGCCCTGGATTCCATTGCTCCTGTCCATGTTCATCCTCTCACTCTTCGTCCCAGGTCTACTTGGTTTGATGAGACCTTGAGGGAGTTGAAGAGAGTTGGACGAAGGTTGGAGAGGTGCTGGTGGAGGTCTGGTCTGGATGATGACAAACTTAGTTTGATGAACCACTATGTGGTCTATCAATCTGCAATCTCTCGTAAGAAGGCAGAATTCCTGTCCAGAGAGATTGCGGCTGCACAGAATAGACCGGCTCAGCTCTTCCAGACCATGTTATTATGCATAGACTGTGCAATCCAGTCTGTCTTCAGCCTGGAAGAGCCTTTTCTCAAGAGCGGTGTGAGGAGTTTGCTCTCTTCTTTGCAGATAAGGTTGCCAAAATCAGATTGGATGTCCGCTTGACCCTCTCCAGTGGGAGCTGTGATGGTCGGCAGGAGATGTCAGACACCCAGTTTGTATGGTCTGACTTCAGCCTCTCCACAATCAATGACATTGTGATGATCATCCAATCACTGCATCCGACCAACTGTAATTTGGACCCGGGCCCCACGCGTCTCTTAGTGGATTGTGTGGATAATATTGGCCCAGTCCTTGCTGTGATAGTCTGGAGGTCCTTGGAGAGGGGGATCTTTCCAGATCCTCTTAAGGAGGCTGTAGTTAAGCCTATTGTGAAGAAGCCCTCTTTGGACCCGGACTGTCTAGCAAATTACAGGCCTGTCTCTAACCTACCCTTTGTGGGTAAAGCTATTGAGAAGGTGGTTGCAGCGCAGCTGGATGATCATCTGACCAACAACAATGTCTGTGATTCTCTCCAGTCTGGATTTAGGAAAAGGCATAGTACCGAGACAGCACTGGTTCGGGTACTAAATGACCTCCTAATAGTGAGAGATCGAAGGACCTGCTCTATTCTGGTTCTTCTTGATCTCTCTGCAGCGTTTGACACTGTGGACCATGATGTGCTACTGGAGCGTTTGCGGTCTATCTGTGGACTGTCAGATACAGTCCTCAGGTGGTTTCAATCTTACCTCGAGGGTAGGACTCAGAGGGTGGTGTCTGAAATTTTTTCCTCGGCATCAGTCTCCCTATCCTGTGGGGTACCGTAGGGTTCCATTTTGGCACCCATGTTGTTTGCAGTGTATATGCTGCCGTTCGGAGCGATTGTTAGACAATACGGTCTAGGTTTTCATTGCTGTGCAGATGATACCCAGCTGTATATGTCTTTTGTGCCCGGCCAGGAGGCTGCCATTTCGGTATTTAACAACTGTCTTGCTGAGATCCAAGACTGGATGAATGGGAGTTGGCTGCAGTTGAACCCTGAAAAAACTGAGGTGTTGGTTGTGGACAAGGGTCGCTGTGAGGTGGGTTTGTTAGCTGGATCGCCATTGGGCTTATGGCTTGGTGGTGTCCAGCTGACGACCTCAGAACAGGTGCGGAACCTGGGCGTTGTATTTGACGACTGTCTGACTTTTAAATCTCAGGTGTCCACGGTGGTCAAAACCTCTTTTTACCATCTGAGGAACATCGCCTGGTTGAAACACCTGGTTCCTCAGAGGATCTTCAACGTTGGTCCATGCCTTGGTACCTCCGCCTTGACTATTGCAATGCCCTTTACCTGGGGCTATCGGGGTTGAACCGCCGTCTGCAGCTAGTGCAGAATCGGCAGCCAGGCTATTGACTGGATCTTCTAGGTCTAGTCATATAACGCCTGTGCTCCTCGGACTGCACTGGTTGCCAGTTTGCTGGCAAATCACCTTCAAGGTCGGTTTGCTGACCTATAAAGCCCTACATGATCAGGGACCTGCTTACCTGAAAGAGCTCTTTTGTCCCTATTGTCCCCCCCGCTCTCTCCGATCCACTGATGAGGGATTGCTAGAGATTCCCAGGGTCCGTTTAAAAACTTCAGGGGCAAGATCGTTTAGTTTTATGGCCCCGACCCTGTGGAACACTCTACCTTGTCAGGTGCGAAATTGCCCGACTGTCCAAAGCTTTAAGGGAGCTTTGGAAACATATCTTTTTAGCAAAGCTTTTAATGATTTATGAGTGTTTTAATGTTGTTTTAATTATTTATTGTTTTATGTATTTGTACAGGCGCCTTGGTTTTAAGAAAGGCGCCTTATATGAATAAAGAATGAATGAATGAATGAATGTAACTTTTATTTATTTTATTTATTTGCTTTTGTTAACCGCGTAAGCACACTTGACAGCCAAGTGCCTATTTTCAGGTGCGACCTGGGAGATTACAAGGTACATACATGAACATCAGGCAAATACAAGTGGAGGATTACATTACATAGAATTAGCACAACAGGGACTTTACAAGCATCAGATTTCATCAGGCAATTGATAGACTTGGACACCTTTGAGAAAGGGCTCTTGAGCGCAAAGGTTCTCTAAACACAAACAAAGAAATAAATCTCTTGGAAGCTACCGATTTTCCCCAGACTTTTGGTATTCCTCTTTCACAAGGAACCCTGGCTGGCTCTACCCCCAGGGTGGGAGGGCCTGTACATAATCTGACTGCTGGGGGGGGGGTTGGCATACACATGTTATTTGGATCATTCATAAATTTTCTTTCCACCATTGAAAAAAACAAGTCCAATAAAGTGTTTTACCATAAGGGGGATTACAATATTTTTTACTGGTACTGAGGGAACCCAGGCCTTAACAAAACTCACCAGAAGCTGCGGTGAGGGTGGGGCAGAAGCTTATACAAAGCTGTTATTTACACAGGAATTCTCTCAATAAATACCTACAATATTTGAATACTCAGGGTCCACATAGCTTCTAAAGCTCACAGAATATAATACCAACATTGATTACTATGCAGATACCACCCCACACCCAGTATTTCTACACACAGTGACTCCTGTTAGTCACTGTAGGGATGGAGTAACTTTGAGCTCTCCCACAGACAGTTCTCCTGTACCACTGCCTACAGGGACTGCTACCAGGAGGGGCTGGGACTGAAGTAAATATAGGCTCCCCATATCCAGTATTCCTATCTCATTACCTATAGTGACACCTGCTGGGAGAAGCTGGGCCTGGAGTAGCTGTGTCCTGCACACAGCCAGTACTCCTACACCATTACCAACAGTGACTCCAGCTAGCTGAGGCTAGGGCTGGAACAACTGTGAGTTCCTCCACAGCCATTGCTCCTACACCATTAACTACAGTGACTCCTGCTGTGAAAAACTGGTTACTGCAATAGTTATGAGGTGCCTGATGCCTGTATCTGTCAAGAGTTTGGGTTACTCTATTTGTAACCACAACATATCACTAAAGCAATTCAAATCCGAATCAAAAAGGGGGGGAGGTGTTGAGATTTAAGCTTCCCATGCCGGGTGTCTGTTGCAAACATACATACGAAATACCCATCAGGACATGGCCTTGCGGTCTAGCGGGTCTGCCTAATTGCAAAGCCTCTGGCTCGCAATTGCAGTGGGCCCCACTCCCTCCCCACCAACCCTGACCCTCCCCATCACCCTTTCCCACCCTCTCTTGAACCCCCCCACTGTAGTTTGAGTAAATAATAATAATAAACTTTATTTTTAAAGCGCCTTTCATGAATCAAGGTGCTGTACAATAAAAACATGTAAAAACAATAAAATACTTAGCAATATGACCAAAAATAAGTAGATAAATATTGACATAGCTAAAAATATTTAATCTGGATAGGCACTAAGCCACAAATGAGTCTTCAAGGCCTTCTTAAAGCTCTCCACAGTTGTGCACTCACGTATCTGACAGGGTAGAGAATTCCACAGGGATGGGGCCGCATACATAAATGCATGGGCCCCTGATGTCTTAAGATGTACCATGGGAATCTCTAGCAACCCCTCGTGAGCTGAGCGGAGTGGTCGCCCGGGGTAGTAGAGGCATAGGAGCTCTTGCCGCTCTTGCAGATAGACCGGGCCCAGTCCGTGTAGGGCCTTAAAGGTCAGAAGCCCGACCTTGAAGGTGATCCGCTACTGAATCAGCAGCCAGTGCAGTTCGAGCAGCACCGGCATGATGTAACTCAACTGAGGAGTCCCCATCAACAATCATGCTGCAGCATTCTGCACTAGTTGCAAGTGGCAGATATCAACCCCTGGAAGCCCTAGGTAAAAGGAGTGGCAGTAGTCAAGGCGCGAGGTCACAAAAGCATGGATCAACATTGGAAGGTCGCCAGATGGAACAAGGTGCTTAACCCTGGTGATGTTCTTCAGATGGTAAAAAGAGGACTTGATGACTGCCGACACCTGCGAACACAGTGTCAGCCCGTTATCAAGCATCGCCCCCAGGTCTTGCACCCATTCAGAGGAAGGAAGCTGGACACCCCCGAGACAAAGTCTGGTGAGTTGTCCAGCCCCCAACCCCTCTGTCCGGTGACTCGGATCCACAACCATCACCTCAGTCTTTCCAGAGTTCAACTTCAACCAGCTGGTACTCATCCAGTCCTGGATTTCTGCGAGGCAGTTGTTGAATACCAAGCATGCACTATCCTGGTCAGGTGCAAAAGATAGACAGAGCTGGGTATCAGCAGCATAGCAGTGAAACCTCAGCCCATTCCGTCTTACAATGTCTCCGAGAGGTAGCATGTACACTGTGAACAACATAGGGGACAACACCAAGCCCTGAGGGACCCCACATGGCAGAGAGACTGTATCAGAGGAAAATATCCCCGACATCACCCTCTGAGTTCTGCCAGTGAGGAAGGACTTAAACCATCTGAGAACTGTACCCGACAGGCCACAGATGAGCCTCAGGCACTCGAGAAGCACCCCATGGTCCATGGTGTCAAAGGCTGAAGAGAGATCAAGAAGTACCAGGATAAAACGGCGCTTCTGATCTCTTGCCATTAGGAGATCATTGAGCAACTGAATCAGAGCGGTTTCAGTACTATGCCTCTTACGAAAACCAGACTGGAGGTGTTCGTCGATGTCATGGATGGTCAGGTGGTTCTCCAGTTGTAGTGCCACAACTTTCTCAGTTACCTTCCCAACAAAGGGGAGGCTTGAGATCGGTCTGTAGTTTGCAAAGCAGCTTGGGTCCAGAGCAGCTTTCTTAAGGAGAGGTGTCAGCACCGTCTCCTTCAGGGAGCTAGGAAACTCACCGGACTCTAAGGAGCACCAAACTATCCTTGCTAGGACCAGTCCTTCGATGTCCCATTATCAGGGAAGTTGGACTCTGGTCCAAACTACAGCATGTTGGGTGCATACCATGTGCAATCCACACAACATCCACAATTTCCAGCCAGTCAAAGGAACTCCAGGTGAACCGAGGAGAAGTGACCATGCACCAACCACTATCAGCTCCCATAGAGTGAGCTGGACGGATCTCCGCCCTGATGCTGGCCACTTTATCCGCAAAGAAGTGAGCGAGCTCATCACACTCAATCTGTGAAAAGGCCCTTCAAACCTGAAGACAGATTGGTTTGCACAACCTGTCCACAATTCGAAAGAGCTGAGACAGTCGATTCTGAGCAGCAGCAATCTCCCTGGACAGTAACTCTGCCTTCTTATGGGTGATTGCTAATTGATAGACTTGATAATGTTCCATCAATCTAGTGTGGTCAGCAGCCAGGGCCGATTTCCACCAGTGATGCTCTAACCTTCGTCCAACTACCTCAAGGGCCCCATCAAACCATGGAGACCAAGGACGAAGGGAGAGAGGACGAACACAGATAGGAGCAATAGAGTCCAGAGCCATAGTAACGGCATTATTATAGGCCTGAACCAGGCTCTCTGGACTCCTGCTTGCCACCGGAATAACCAATGGGTCTTATACTGCCGATAGACCATCAGTGCTCACATCCCGCAAAGGGAGGTATCTGACCATCTTTACAGGGGCAGGCCTATACAGGGGGCATAGAAACTGAACCCTGTGGTGTGATGATCCAACCATCTGACTGGTTCCACCACCAGGTCGGAGGTTTCAGTCCCCAGGAGGAAAACCAGGTCAAGAGAGTGACCAAACTTATGGGTAGCAGAGGCAACAGCCTGTGTAAAGCCCAGTGATGTCATCAGTTGGAGGAAGTCCTGCCCGAATTGCGAGAGTTCATCATTGACCGAGGCTTTAGTCACCCAGGACCATCAACCTGGATGACTCAAACGCTATGTCGACCATGAAGTCCACTACTTCCTGGAGGAACCACTTCTCACCCCCAGGTGGATGGTAGATGAGAACAATCCTACAGCCTACACCTGCAACCATGGTACACTCAAATGAGATGGCCTCCTCAACTGGCACACCTGCAAGGTCCAGTTCCATCTTGAAACAGATATCTACCCCCCACCCCTGTGGTCCGATCACGAGCAGTGTATTACTGAGTACCTGGCCAGAACAGCAGCCTTCAATATGATGCCAGCATTATTGTCCAGCCAGGTCTCGGTGATGCAAACCAGATCTGCTGTCCCAACAAGATCTGCAATTATTGCAGTCTTGTTCTTAACAGATCTGGCATTGCATAGCACCGCTCAAGTCGGATGGAGTTCTGGTGCTGCCCGAGCTATCGGCCCACCGATAGTGGAGTCCTTGGGTATGGAGACCAGGCATGGCGGACTATGTTCCAGAATCCATTTCACCCCAGGGCATCTCCTGGGCCACACAACCCCAATATGAGCACACCGCTCACTCATTCTCTGACGTTCAGAACCTGCAGCCCGGCCCTGCCCCCTACGAGCAATTCCCAATGCTCTACAATGTTGATACACCATAAACTGTAGAGGTGAGCATCAAATGGGTGGAGGTCCCGAAGTTCAGAGGATGAGTAGTGCACGACCGGGAGAGCTACCTGCCAGAACATCTTCAGCTCAGCAAAAGCTGCTAACAAATCAAATAAATACTTAATCTAACCTATAGGCCAGTACAAACTCCACACACCCACACATACGCACCCATCACACAGTCACATTCAGCACACTCCTAAAAATAAAATAAAAATTGTGCAATATTATCAGTCCAAAATTATAGCTGCCCAGAATAAATGGAAGACGGGAAAACCAGTCCCAGTAATGCAGTACAGCTTGAGTTCTGAAACCAGAGCACTCTCACCACTCTGGTTAAATTATCCAAAAATAGTTCAACCCAGCACCACCTCTCACACAGTGGGGGAAGAATCAGCAGTAAATCAGAAATAATAAAAACAATATAGTAACCACAGTATATTGGTCCAATCTGAGTTCTGAAAACTCAAGTCTCGTACAGTCAGGTTGTTATCTGTAGTCTAGCCCCAACACCATCTCTCACATAGTGGGGGAGGAATCCATGGTTAATCCACAGTAACTCAAATCTGAACAAAGTAACTCAGAATATTAAAAAAGAAAACCGTGTGCGCAGCACTCTCACTGCCCATACACCTGAGTAACAAGAGCCAGGAAGAGAAGCGGTCGAACTTTCAGGAGCATAGTCCACAACCAAGGAGAGTGGCCTGATGAACCCACAAGTAATCCAACCTAACGCAGGATGCGAGGGGTGGCAAAGTTCACAGCCGAGTCAACAAACTCCTCCAGAAGTCTCCTCAGCAACAGCTCCATACTGATGTTGCCCGCTTTGAGTAATCCTCTTTAGTTGCTCCAGTGGGGCCAGAGGCAAGTAGCTCGAAAAGTGCAATAACAGGGGAGGTAGATAGACATTCCCCAACAGCACCGCCCGGAGCTAGCTGCACCCCTGTCTGCCTGCAACCCATGGCTACAAGCACCCCGGCGAACCAACCGATACTTGGGTGGTCCTATACTTCGGAGTCTGTATCTCCCCAAGATTGCCCTCATTATTCTCATTAAATTAGAAACTAAGAAACTATGTGGAGAAGTAAGGGCAGACATAGCCGAATAGGAATTGCTGTCTTTGAACCTTGGTGGGCATATAGCAACATTAAAAATAAACATGCTCCCCCAGTTTTTATTCCTGTTTCAAGCGCTCCCCATCAGGATCTCAGGTGTTCTGGAGGTGGCTGCTGAAGGTGATCCTTATCCATGTATCTGTGTTCGTGTCATACCTGGTTATGAGACATCTGCTAGAAGCATCTCAGAGTTCCAGGCTCTGATCGCAGATTCTCCTTTTATTATTTTTCACAAGTATAGAGTCACCTTACATACCAATCTTCATTTTCTTCCTAAGTCGATGTCTGAACGAACACTAAATTAGACCATAAACCTTCCTGTTTACTTTTCCTCTCCCATGAATAGTGGGGGTATCGTTTACTAATGCTAAATGTCCGAGGATACTGCATTGGTACCTGGATCATACAAAAGATTGTAGAAAAATCCTCACAACTGTTTTATGATGAGCTCACCACTTTCTAAACAAGGTCTGTCCAAATGACTGGCCAGTTATATTACATTGTGGTACCAGAACTGTAGTAAGCAGATTCCTGGTCCTCTTCATGCACATTCAACCCACAGGGTGGCTAGCTCAGTGGCTTGCTTTCATAATGTGTCTGCTGCTGAAACTGTGCTGCTTCCACTTGGAGTGCTGTTCATACATTAACTAAACACTGAAGTCTGGACATAGTGTAGTGTTTTGTAGATATGCTGGCTTTGCCTCAGTGTTCTGCAAGACCTCCTTGCTAAGGATCATTAGGTTATGCCATGCTCCCTCTGTACTTGGTGCTATTTGGAAATCACTCCGTGATGTGGCTCAGTGGAGGGGAGGTATCCTCAAAGACTGAATAGTTACCTACCGCAACAGTAGATCTTTGAGAGAATCTCCTCCACTGAGCCGTAATACTTCCTGCCTCCTTTCCCCCTTATTTGTGTGATAGGCGACCATACTGCCTGCTGTTGCAAGCTGTTTCTCTGTAGCTTCCCCATATGGCATCCTTGCTCAGGTGTCCATGTCCTCTCCTTTGTGCCTGGATTTGTCCTGGTCATTTTAATCCCTGCTGGTCCGATGATCCTCTGAGTTTGTCTCTGGTGGGGAACCATGGCCTGCTGGGCACACTGACATTATATGGGTGCCAACAAGGTGCATTGACATGGGTGGGTCCAGCCTGCAAAATGTTTCTGGGTAGTCCTGATGCCAGTGACTTACTGTTCCATGATGTGGCTCTGTGGAGGAGATTCACTTGAAGATCTACTGTTACAGTAGGTAACTATTGTTTCCCCAAACACAGACTGGCTCTAATACAGCGAAAATCGCATCCAGTTTAGGAACAACTTAAATATAAGCTTGTTAATGCATGTAAACTGCACAGTAAATTAATTGGCTGCTTATTTAGTTCAGGGCATTTTACTTTGGGCAAATGTACTGTGTACCTAGTTATGGATTGGTACACTATTCAACTGCATTTCATTGATGTTTTTCTTTCTCCTTTACTCCCTTCTAAACCGCGGGGCTTCTTAAGATGGCGACTGGTAAGGTTATGGTGTATATTGAATCCCATCTCATGAAACCTCTGGTGGTTGACAGTTAGTGTTAAATGTTTGGGTGAGAGATTGAGTGTTATAGCATATTTTTAAGTATGTGTTCTTGGTTTCGTCTAACTAGTTGATGTGATGTTAAATACTGGGTGCAAAAGATGTGCTTGATTCCAAGTTGTGGTTAAAACAGTCTGTCTTTATTCTGAGATACAGTAGTTGCAGTATTGGTTAGATATGCACCAAGCATGTTACAAGACTATATGCTTACACAAACAGACTTCCTGCTTTTAAACCAATGATGTTGACTCTTGTGGACAGCAACCCTTTGGATATCACAATACATACTGTCGCTAATGAGTGTGGCACTGGCTACATTATGATTAATCTTTTGATTAAAGAAATTGTTTCATTTTTACATTTTCCCAGTGCTGTTATCATGTAAGGTAGGGAACATGCTTAACAGAAGAATATTAACTGCATTTCTGTATAAACCTTGCAGGGAACTGCACTGTGTATGTATAGAGATAAAATGAATAAATACAAAGTACAAAAACAGCTGAAGTTGACATTACATGAAGATGTAATATACTATTTACTTCTTCTCTTGCAGAAGATCTCTCAAAAAAGTTGTCAGTTTACCGCATGTAATACTCAGCACTTGTATGAAGCCTCTCCATAAGGCCAAATTTAACAAAAAAAGGTGTCTCCTAATCTTGAACCCCCCCAGCTGGCAGCAGTGCCCCCTTATGGTCTTGTTTCCACTGAGACCAAAAAGGTCTTCGATATCCACCTTGTTTATACCCTTCAGGTACTTAAAGGTTTCAGTCATGTTCCTGTGTCTTTCATCTACAGTAGTGAGTACATACTGTATTCTTTCAGCCTGTCCATGTATGTCTTATCCCGCTATCCTGGAACCATTTTCATCACCCTCCTCTGAACTACCTCAGGATGGTTGGTGTAATTTTTCAGGCAGGGTTCCAGTATTGCACACCATACTCCAGGTGCAGTTGCACTAAGATCTGTAAAGTGGCAATATAACCTGGACAAAATGCAGTATTCATTACCTGTCCTATGTGACCTTGGATTGTGCTACTGTGTAACCTCTCCTTCCTGTAAATGTGTTACCTGATTGTCTTATTGGAAATTGTGATATCTGCTTGTACTATTATAACTTGCCAGAACCTATGCCTTGGGTAATTGTGTTTTATTTTTCTCTGTTCTTTGTTTTAAACTGGTTGCTTGTGAACACGGGCTATTTAGCTCATCTTGCTATCCGGTATAATAAATAAAAATGAAATGAAAAAAACTCCTCCCTTCTGCTCATGAACCCCCTTGCACTACAGCCCAACATTCTGTTTGCCTTGTCTGCTCACTTTCTACACTGCATAGCCTGTTTCAGGTCGCTGCTTATGGCTATACCAAAGTCCTCTTCCTCCTCTGATTCCATGACCTTACCCCCCCGCCCCCAACACCAACTGTGCTTGGTCCTTGTGTTCTTTCCTACTATGTATATGTGTTAACCCCCTTGTTCCCAGGGGTTACTAGAATTCCATTTAGAATCAGTGGCAGGCAGGCAGGGAAGGCTGCTAATGAAATGCCAGTTAAATGGGTTTCAGTCTGTCAATCTCTGCTGAGCTCGGGAGGGATGATATCATTTAGAACTGTCGCAGCTGCATAAGCCACACTAGCTAGCAGCTGCTAGAGCTAGCTTTAGAATGATGAGAGAGTCTGTAGTTGGAGTTCCAGGAGGAGGCTGCAGTTAGGCAGTTCCTCACTTCAGCTCTGTTAGAGAGCTACCAGTTTTGATTTTTTTTTTGTTTCTCACCCTAGTGGTTGACAACAGTTCCTGTGTAGAAGTGCTGGAGACCTTGTTTAATGGTTTATCCTATGCCCCATCCCAGGAGTGGTGAACTCCAGGATTCAGGGGCAATCCCCTGGTCCAGCCTGGACTCTTCTGAGAAGCTTCCTTGAGACAACTTGTTGTGAGTACTTTGAGTTTCTCTGTGTCCCAGGAGTACCTGCATTTCCTTGATGGTGAATTTTCTCTGAAAAAGAGACCCTGTCCACCCAGTGTTTCTTTTGAAAAGTGTCTGCCTACATTGGAGTCCTGTATGTGGCTGCCCAAGTACAGAACTTTTTAATGCTGGCACCACTGAGGTGTTTAGTTGTAGTATGTTAAGAGTAGTAAACATTTAAGACAATATCTACAACGTTTTACAGTGTGTGGTGTTATTAACCAGATGAATAGCCGAGTATAAGTTGGAAACAAAAGGTGGGAGACGCCTCCCCCCCTCCCAGTCTGGAGTAACCAGTTTACCTCTATGGATTCTGAAGAGCACTTTTTACTTTTTCCTCAGTGCAGTTGGCCAATGCCTGAGAAAAGTGTTTACCCCTGGATATGGGTTGTTTCATTCGGTTTACCCCCAGTATAGTGGGTTCTGGAATCCTCTGAGCCAGTATGTGCTCTTTTGTGGTCATGTGTACCACCTTCGTTCCTCATGAAATATGGGAAAGTGTCTTAGTACTGGCCGTATGTGCCTAGTCGATGGGAAATGTACCAGTACCTGGCCATATGTGCCAATTTCCAGTAGGAGCCAGTGTGTTTACCTGTGTGTTTCTTCATCCTATGCTAAATGGGAATTTAGGAATGTCTATACCTCAGTAATCTGCCTTACAAGTGTGTATAGCCCTATGGGGGTCCATCTTCACTTTGTGATTATTCCTACTTTGTTACATGAATAAAACTCACACTCTAGAGTCCCAGCCTGGTTTGGACAGTAATGCTATTGCTTCCTTGTGTCTGAAGTTACTTGGGTGCCCCTGTCCAGAAGTGCAAACCTAGCATAGTCCTGAGCAAACGTTTTCTCCCAGGGACCCGGTTTGTTGGCCATGGCAGTTGGTCCCTACCAGGTGTGTGCCAGGCAGTTGCCGCACTTGGTTGTCTGTTTTGTATAACAGGCTAAGTCCACCTTGTCTGTGGTGGCAAAACAATGTGCCCCAACCCCTCTCTTTTCCCCCCCAAGACTTGGAGAGGTGTGCCTTCTAATTAAACAAGGGGCCAGTGGGTGGGTTACATATGTATGATTATAATATGCCAGACCACCTTTCCAGCTTTGCTAGGTTTTCTTTTAGGTCCTGTACCTTCCTCATACTGACGAGCTCTCACCACCACCACCCTTTGCATCCTAGCTCTAATCCAGTTTGCCACCCACCTTGTTAATTTGGTTCCTAACCCTGGGCCCTCCAATGTACGGATCAACCTCTTGTGGGATACCAAGTGAAAAGCCTTGCTGAAATTCAAGTATAGAATATCGCCTAATATTTAGGTGTTTATATTCCACAGAACCTAGACCATTTAGAGCTAGTTAATTTGGAACCTCTTACACAACACATACAGTCAGCCCTACATAGTTGGATCCAGTTTACCCCTAGACATCTTCCCCGGGGTGTAGACTAGCCATATGAATGTTTTACCAATTTTACTATACTTCTTGCAGACCCTTCCTATCTCCCCTTAACATATGTATTTCACATCCTGGGACAGCATGATATCTCAGTTTATCTGGGGTGGGACAAGACCCAGATAAAAATTCTCACTTCTGCAATTGCCAAAGGGTAGGAGGGACTTGAATCTACCAACTCTGAAGCAGTACTCTTTAGCCTTGCATCTTAGGATAGCATTATTGTTACCCTCCTTTCCTGCACCGCTCTTTGGAAACAACTAGAGTTTCACATTAATGACCTCTTTCAGACTGACTGATACCGGTATGTGAACCTGAGAGGCAGTGGTAATACTGGGAGATTTACAAGGTGTACAGCTGTCACATTTCAGCAATGGAATTAATTTAGTAACCCTCCCTCGATGGGGGGGATACAGGCTTTGCCCCCACTCAGATAGATCACACACTCGGTCACTGGTCAAAACAAAGTTTAACATATGTTTCTCAGTTTTTGTCCCAGAAGGGACTCCAAACTTTCCAGGACTGTTAGAAAACTATGGCTTAAGACTGGGGGATCATTTTTGGTACCTCCAGTTCCAATCATATCTCACCTCTCTGGGCTTCACATATATGGGTGGCTTCCTTCCCCCTTTCCTTTATTGTTAGATACAGGCACATAACACCTATGCTGCGTGAACATTACAGTGGCGGATAACCTTCAAGATCACATTGTTGACCTACAAAGCCCTACACGATCAGGGACCGCAGTACCTGCAAGAACTTCTGATCCCTTACCGCCCCTTCTGCCCACTCCGATCCTCCAGTGAGGGATTACTAAAGATTCTCAGGGTCTGTCTGAAGACATTTGGAGGAAGAGCATTTGCTTTTATGGCTCCTACCCTGTGGAATTCTCTACCTCGTCGGATACGAGATAGCTTGACTGTAGAGGGTTTTCGAACATCTTTAAAACCCCACCTATTTAATCAGGCCTTTTCTGGTCTATAATAGGAAAGGCCTTTTATTAGGCAGTTGCTTATAAGAATTATGATCTGCACTGATTTTATTAATATTTTAATTGTGTATGGTATTGTGAATCCATGTTTATGTGTATATGTTATTCTGTGCTTTAATTGTAAGGGCGCCCTGAGCTCTGGAAGGGCACTCTTTAAAAATAAAATGATGATGATGTGTATTTTTTGGGGGGCCTTATGGGAAGAGGACTGGGGGCACCTTATTGGGAATATATAATAAGCTGATTGTACTTACCAATCGTACCACAACCCCCAAAGTGAACTCCCACAGTTCAGGGCCAGGTGGCTGCTATATATTATGGACCATAATACTTCTTTTTATCCATAATCCAGCTGGTTGCAGCCTAGAGGCCAACATAATTTGGTCCTACCCCTCTACCCCCCACCACCTCCAGTTGCATGTCAAGGGTTGTTTCAGTGCTTTATTTTATTTGTTCTATTATTAATACAGTAAAGTATAACTAAGATGTTCTGGACTCAGTAAAGGTAAAAGAAACACCAGACACAGCTCTGTAATTGATAAATTACCTTTTATTATTGCTGGCTGTTTACTGTATTCAGTCATGTCTGCCTGGTATGCACATTTCTGTATTTTCTCTGTCTTTCTGTATGTGCTTACGCTCTATGAAAATAAAATAAATATCTCAAGTACAAAAAAAAAAGGAACATCAGCTGCCTGGCCCTTGTCTACTGCCTTCATTACCCAGTCAGGCTGCTAACAGTTGCCACACCTCTCATTGCCGGACCCCCGGCTAGAATTTTTACGCACTCCTTATGTCATAGCAGAGTCCTGGACATTGGGAAAACAGCGAGTGTCACCCCTGTCTTCAAAAAAGGCAACCCTAAAAACCCCTCTAATTACAGGCCCATAGCCATCCTGTCAGTTCTAAGCAAAATATTGGGAAAAGCTAGTTGCCATGCAAACCACTGAGTTCCTCTGAGACAATGACCTCCTAACTGCTGCACAACACGGCTTCTGAAAAGGTCACAACACCACAACTGCCCTACTCCAATTTACTATAGACACCCTCACTGCCATGGACTCAGGGCTTCTCACGGGAGTGGTTTTCATCGTTGTGTCAAAAGCCTTTGACTTGATAGACCACCCACTTCTCCTCAACTCACTCCACTCTATGGGATTTGCTCCTAGTGTTGTCAGTTGGTGTAACAGTTACCTGTCAAATGGGGCCCAAACCGTTAAATTCAGTTCTACATGCTCTGACCTAACGACGGTGACCACTGGAGTTCCCAAAGGCTCAATCCTTGGGCCACTTCTCCTCTTAATTTTTATCAACAGCATCACCACTAATCTCCTTGACATCTCATCTCTACTCTATGCAGATGACACAGTCATGTATGCCAGTGTGAAAGATGTGTCTGATATCAACCTACGTCTCACCTTCGATTTCCAGCGCACACAATCCTGGCTATAGCACCACAAACTTGTTCTGAATGAGGCAAAAACACAGTCCGTGCTATTCGGGACCCTCTCTAAACTCAAGACATTCCAAGATAAGTTCAGGGTCTCCTGCTTAAATGGCTCACTCATAACCTGGGCCACTGGAAAATTGCATCCACAGTTTTTTTGTGGAATCCGCAATTTTTACCATTCTCCGCAAAAACTGACATGTTCTGCAATTTCTTGCAGTTTTTGAGTTTTTATATTGAACTGTGTAAAAAGTATTAACATTTTAAATAAAATACTCTCAAATATATTGACAATTTTGTATGCAGACTTGGGTTTGCCCGAAACAATGCAGTGCAAGGTAGGTCAAGGTTTTTATGTGACACCGATTTCTTTTGAATCCTTGACTTGTTTGGTTTCAAAATCTACTGGCCAAGCATAAGTACACTTAAACACTTAACATCTGTTTTGTGTTGAAGCAGTCTATAAGAAAATGTTATTGCCACACAGACTGAAACAAAAGATGGGATAAAAGGTACAGATCATCCCATTCACTTAAATTAGGTGCTAACTATGAAGCCTTTTTGTAAGTGGCAAGGCACGTTTTTCCTTGTGAGTATACTTTCATTCAGACTAGTTTTGATTCAAACAGCTGAGGATTTTTGGATGGCCCTGCTGATTTTAAACCTAGTTGCTAACAGTGATCTCACTCTTAGCAATCTACCATCTACATGCTCACATGCAAAGACTGTAATAAAAACCTGACTAAAGTCTAAAAACAAGCTTATAAAACACAAAATGTATCTGAAAATGTATCTTTAAACAAAATCACTGCAGCCAGAGTAAAACAAAGGTAAATTACAGGGGTACTCTGACTACTGTATGATGCAGTAAAAATATGTTGGTATTTTTTTTTTACATTTTTTTGATAACTGCTTCAGGCCCACTAGGCACAAGTGCCTGTTTTCAGGTACAACCCTGGAGCACTGAGAAGGTTAAGTGACTTGCTCAGAATCGCACAGTATGTAAGTGGAGGTTGTGGGAATCAAACCCAGGTCTGTTAGATGTTGTCAACTTATTCACAGTTTGTTACTGTAACCTCTAGAGTATACTGCCAGCCCCAATAACCCCCAGATTTAAAGTTTAAATGTGTGATTTCAAAAATAGTGTACGGTTCCAACAGTGCAAATTATGACCATTAAACACTTTAACAACATTTTACTAAAACTCAGTTATTCACCACTCTACCTGCTTATTTTTTTCTTGTACCAAACTGGGTGAATAGCTGGCAGAGCATTGCAAACAGCTGTTTATTAGGCTACATTATTCTATAGCCAGAAACAAAAAAGAAATATTTTTTCTGGCTTTATTTAATATTGATTTGCTGTGGCTCACTTTATAGAATCTATTTAGCACTGCATGAGGCAGATGCTTTTAAATTTTGTAAGATAGGCAATGCTTACAATAGCTTATCAGTTTAGTATTCTTTTTAGGAACATAAACTTTTTTTTATGTTTTAAACATATTCAGGTGTCAGTGTATTCATTTGACAATTTATACTGACTAATGTATGCTGCAGAAAACATTAAAATATTTATTGTGAAGCACCCAGGGGCTATAGCCGAACCCCCTCAATTTTCTGCAATTTTTGTAAAACGCTCTGCAATTTTGGGTAACCTTTTCTGCAGTTTTCCAGTGGCCCTGCTCATAACTCCTGTAACATCGTTGAAATACCTTGGGGTCACCCTTGACCAATTTCTAAAAAAAATTTTTTTAACACCTTCCCAGTCTGTTGCTGAAGATTTTCTTTTTTTATTTTTATAAAATAAGTGTACAATCATATAGTCATCATACTACTCAGAAGAAGCCAGACATATGAGCCCCATAATATTGCAGCATGACAATCCTGATGCCTGCACAGAGGTTACAATACATTGTGATAAAGATAAAGCAATGATTTCATACATTAACAACTGAGACAAATTAATCAATAATTGATTTTCCCTAAATTGTCTTGGTCTAATATAAATCCAAATTACATTCTTATTCCAGTCTAGAGGCACTCTCTGCCCTAGCATCCCCTTCCATACGCAAATCCAATGGCACAGCGGCCTCATTAGCTTCTTGACTGTACAGAGTCCAATCAGGGGACAAAGTCCGAGTAATACTCTAATTGATAGGAAACCCATTTCCCCCATCTAGTACTGAAACTGTTTAGTTGGTTATTCACTTTTGCTGAGGAACGTTCCAAATTATATGTTTCATAAGTTAAGTTCCTCCAATGTTCTTTCTTTGGAATTTTATCTGCAAGCCAGGATCTAGTAATTATTTTTTTGGCTATTAAAATTAAAAGTACTACCACTTTATAATACAGACAGTTCATTTTCACCCCTTCAGGAGGTGCTGCTGTCAGGACAAAAGTGGGTGTCAACCAATCAGACACATCAAAGGTTTTCAAGATCTCCACTGTGATCTTCCCCCAGTATTTTGAAAGGAGAGGACATAACCAGAATATTTGCTCATTACCTGCCAGAGCATGTCCACAATTACTCCAACAATATCCCCTTTTCTGCCCTCCCATTTTTGCAGTCACATCCGGGGTCCTGAAAAAAATAATTTTGGACTTCCAGGCAAACTCCCTCCAGTAAGTTGTAGGAGTAATTTTAGAATAGGGCAGGGCTGCTTTTTGCCAAGTAGCTTCTTCTATCGGAACAGCTAATTCTCTTTCCCACCTTTGCCTTATCAAGTCCAGGTTGTCCCTCTTATAATTTCTAATTGCCTTATATAAATTACTTATGATCTGTTCTACAACCTCGCCTCCTAAGTGCCTGGTAATCAAAGTTACTAGGTCAGATGGTACCTCAGCTACTCCCATTAGTGCCTCTTCCAGAGACAAACTCTTAAAGGATGCTTCTGTAAAAGTCAAAAAATGCTTCAGCGATAAATATCTCAGAGGGTTCCCCAGGATATAAGGGTGGAAGGGATCCAACCCATTAAGTATAACTTCAGTGTCTTTCCAGTGTGCATCATATTGGTTTGACATGTGCATAAGTACTATACATATCTGTGTTGCTAAGGCATATTCCTTCCAGTTTAGTAAACTGAGACCTCCCTGCACCCTAGACAATTGCAGAAGACTGTACCTCACTCGAGGTGTTCTCCTTCCCCAAATAAACCTAGATGTGAGTTTATCCCATGATCTAATGTAGGCTTCCGAGGGAGTTATAGGTAAGGATTGGAGAAAAAAAGTAGGCAGGTAGAATGTTTTGTTGAATGCCCTCCACTCGATTAACCATTCCCAGGAACAACTGGATCCATTTAGATAGGTCTCTGGTGATCTGTTGAGTGATTGGTTCTAGGTTTACCAACTCCAGGTGTATTAGGTTAGAAAGAATTTTAATGCCCAGGTATCGCATTTCCACTCTATTACAGCGAAATGGAAATTCATTTTAGGAGGGGTTGAATGAAAAGTTGAGTACTTCAGTTTTTTAACTGTTTATTTTATACCCTGAAAGCTCACTAAATATATACCAATCTCTAAATTGTGAACTCCACATCATCAACACATGCAAATCAGTCAATTCCAAGCTAGGCATGTCATACCAGACCAGCCAAATGCTAACCCCTACTGCTAGAGTGGCTATAGCTCGGGGCATACTCCTACCTACTCTGACCTGTGGAGTAACAACTTATACTCCTTTACCAAAATAAAATCTTCAAAGATGAGATGTCCCCTATAACAACATGTGCAGGTTCACCTCAGCCCCCCACAGACTAAAACACCATTGCCTATTATACTTGGATCTAAACTGGTTGTCTTCCAACGATACTAGACTTTATTCCCTCGGCTCCACTGTCAACAGCATCATGAGATCTTGTACCCCAACAACTCTAGCTGAGCTACTCGCCTACCAGACCTCCAACTATGGCCTATGCTCGCTGACAAATCCCTACTATGCATCCCCAAATGCAGTACCACTAAAGGCTCTAGAGCCTTTGCCCACCATGCGCCTCAATTATGGAACTCACTCCCTCTGGACATCTGGCTAGCTCCCACACACAGTACTTTTAAAAAAGTGCTCCACCAGCATCTCAGCTCCACCAACCAGTGCTCCTGTTTCAGACCTCCGTAGTCCTCTGGGTATCCTGCCTATCCCAAAGCTCTTACCTTTCTCTACAATACTCCCCTTGCAGTACAGCCTATACCAGCTCTCTCTCCTGACACTAGCCCCTGCAGCCATCCCTTCCTGTCTTTGCCATCTCCTATCCTATACCCTACCTTTCCTTATCCTGGCCTGCTATTATCCCTACTGTTCACAATCGTGCCATTCCCCTGCCCATTATCCCCCTGCACTTTTCAGTATTTGACCACATTTTTATCTATTTTTGTTGTACTATCTAAATCATATTTTCAGGACTACTACTGCAATACTCTTGCTACTGTATGTTTTTCGTCATGCTATGACTGTAAACATCTCTCTTATCCTACCAGGACCACTCTGTGTACTACCTGTAATGCTTAGATTATTGTTAAATGTTTTTCAAAATACCATGTATACTACCTGTACTGCTTAGCCTATTGTTTAATGTTTCACAATATCTTGTTTATGTATCTCATCTACTGTTTGTTATACCTGCAATGTCTGCCCTGTACCCTCCTGGTTCGTGCCTGAAAACAGTCATCTTTATGGCTAGCGCACCCACCCGGTAAACAAAAACTAAATAAATAAAAAGAAACTGATCAGGTTGCTTTGACAGGATCTCCCTGACATGGACCATTGTTGTATCTCATCCTGGAGTCCATTTGCCTCCAGAAACCTGACTAGCCTTTCCTTCAGAATGGACTACATTAGTTTACCAACAATGGAGGTCAGACTGTCTTCTGCAGTGGTACAATATGTCCAGTTCCTCACTCCTGCAGTGTTATGACAGTATCTTATGAGCTGTTGAATAGCTGTGCCAGTATACATGCTAATTCTGCTGCTGCCTCGCTCAACACCCTTGGGTGCATGCTGTCTGGACCTGGGCACTTATTTATTTTCAGAGATAGGAAGCCTTTTCCTAACCCTCTCCATTGTTATTTTGTCCTTAGCCATATCCCCCTCTTCCTCCCCCTCCCCCATCCTCCCTTGTGTCACTGGTTCCATCCTTTTCCTTAATAAAGAAAAGTAGAAGTATTCATTCAAACCCTCTATTTACTGCCTTCCACCCATCCCTACTACCTTCTTAATTTCACGATTCCTTCCTTTGTGCCCCCCTTCTGTCTGATATATCCGAAGAAGGCTTTTTTCCCCTCCTTGATCCCTTCTGCAGTTTGCAGTTTCTTTCTAGCCTTGCGCTGCCTGACCAGCCTGCTACCTTCCTTAGCTTTCTTCAAGTACTCCTCCCCATTGTTATCCTTTTTGGACTTCCTATGCTTTCCGTACACGGCCTTCTTTTCCTTCACTTCCTGGACCACCTTCCTATTGAACTAACTTTGTGTCCTGGCATTGGAGTTTTTCCCGTTTTGTCTAATGCAGGTGTTATTGGCAGATGCTATCCCTTCCTTAATCACTGTCCACTTGTGATCCATCCCTACACCATTATTAAAGCTATCGAGGTGTCCTCTCTGAATCACTCTCATCCTGCTATAATCAACCTTTCTGAAGTGTAGCACTTTTGTCTTCGTACTTGTTGATCCCTTACCCATATGCACTCGAAACCACACTGTTTGGTCATCATAGAAACATAGACTTTGACTGCAGATTAAGAACCGCTTGGCCCACTTAGTCTGCCCGTTTTCCAAACTATTGGATAAGCTGCAGATCCTAATTAACCAACAGCCAACTTCTTCCTACCCCCCAACAAAGTTGCCATATGTCTGTCCCATGCATTCTTGAATTCCCCAACTGTTTATGACCCTACGACCTCCTCAGGAAGACCATTCCATCTTTCCACCACCCTCTCTGTGAAAAAAATACTTCCTCACACTGCCCCTGAGTCATCCCCCTTCTATCTTCAAATTGTGCTCCCTTGTTCTTACATATCTCTTTCTCTGAAAGATGCTACCTTCTTGGACTTTGTTGATTTCCTTGAGGTACTTGAAAGTTTCTATCATGTCCCCCCTCTCCCTCCTTTCTTCAAGGGTATACATATTAAGGTCCTTTAGTCTCTCTTCATATGGCTTCGGTTACAGATCCTGCACCATTTTAGTTGCCCTCCTCTGGACTGACTCCATCCTGTCTATGTCCTTGCGGAGACGGGATCTCTAGAACTGCATACAGGACTCCAGATGGGGTCTCACCAACTGTCTGTACAGAGGGATAACAACTTCCTGTTTTCAACTGGTGATGCCTCTCCCTATACATCCCAGTATCCCCTCAGCCATCCTTACTGCCTTCTCACATTGCTTGCTTACCTTTATGTCATCTGATATGACTACCCCAGGTCCCTTTCCATTTGTGCTGTTGTTAATACCTCCCTTCCCCCATTCTGTATTCTACCCCTAGGTTTTTGTTTCCCAGGTACATTACTTTGCACTTCTTTGCATTGAATCTAAGCTGCCATACTTTTGACCATTCCTCCAACCTTGCCAAGTCCCTTCTCATCCTTTCCACCCCTCCTTGTGTATCAATCCTGTTGCAGATCTTTGTGTCATCTGCAAAGAGACATGCAGTACTTTTCCTTCCAGTCCTTCTGCCATGTCACTTATAAAGACATTAAAAAGGACCAGACCCAGTGCTGAACCCTGCAGTATCCTGCTAATAACCCCCCTTTCTTCAGAGTGGACTCCGTTTATTATTACCCTCTAAGTCCTGTTGTCCAGCCAGTTTTTAACCCAGGCTATCCAGACCTGTGGTGCTGGATGCCACACTGTCGACCCGGGTTCGGGAACGAGCCCAGGTCGTTGGGAGTCAGCAGGGGAGGGAAGAGAATGAGTGTCCAGAGGATGGCGCTCTCTTCCTGTGGAGGGTTTGGGGGATGCTGTAGTGCACGAGCACTCTCTGGTGGTGGCTGGAGATGCTTAGCACAGCGCTTGTGTCAGTGTGGGGCCGGAGTTGTGGCCTTACGTTACCTTGCTGGCCGCACTCCAAGGGGCAGGAAAAAGCAGAAAATCCCCATTCCTGGGGATAGGCGAAAGCTCCTCGGCCTCCGACATCCACACTCCAGACACCAGACTCACCCTCTTCTCCACGGCCAACTCATGTGCCTGGCACTCTATACTTAGATACAGCACCCTGGACAGGTAGGGCTGCCCTTCCTCTGGGGGGTGCATATCCAGGGGTTGTGTCTGGTGTGTGAGGGAGAGAGAGCTAGTGGTCACGGTTGGAAGTAGAGACTCGGAGACCCGGGGAAGCCGGAGAAAGTTCCCCAGGGCCCAATGGAGCAGAAAAAGACAAAAAAAAATAATTTTAACCCAGGCTACCACCCTGGTACCCACTCCCAGGCTGGCTAATTTGTTTATTAATCTTTTGTGTGGGACTGTGTCAAATGCCTTGCAGAAGTCTAGTCATGTCCACAGCCCCTCCCTGGTCTACAACTTTGGTCACCCAGTCAAAGAAATCTGAAGGGATTGCATCATTTTCCCTACCACTGAGGTCAAGCTAACCAGTCTGTAGTTTCCTGCCTCTGCTTTGCTCCCACTTTTGTAAAGAAGAATCACATCCACCCTCCTCCAGTCCTTAGGTACCAAACCATCCTCCCATGATTTGATAAAAAGAGTAGTAAGTGGTGTCACTAGTTCTCCCCTTAGTTCTTTTAGAATTCTGCAGTGAATCCTGTCAGGCCCCATTGCTTTGTCCACCTTCAGTTTTAGGAGTTTTTTCGGAACCCTTTCTTCTGTGAAGGGACTGGTATTGACCACCTATCCAGAGTGCTTCTATTAATCAGATTAGGTACCTCCCCTTCCTCTTCCACTGTAAATACTGAGCAGAAGTATTCATTCAGTATCCCTGCTCCCCAAGGGCCCCTCTACCTTGCTGTCCCTGACATGCTCCCAGTTAGGTAATACCAGGTCCAGGATGGCTTCCACTCATGTAGGTTCAGTCACACCTTGAACCAGAAACCTGTCCTGGACTGCATCCAGGCTCAACTGGCTCCTGGCACAAACCGAGGATGGGATGCTCCAATACACCTTAGACAGATTGAAGTCCCACAATACCATTACCTCACGCCTGTCACCTGCCATCCTGACTGATCATGGTACTCAACTTGCTTTGAAATTGAAAGTGCATACTAGATTGCTACGATCCTGTAGAAATGCTGCATCCTCTAGTGTTCTTTGTCTGTGTAACAGCAGCACTGAGATTTACTTTTTGTCTTGTATTGCAGGTGACTCAAAGTGACCTTGAGAAACTGAAGCAGCAGTATCGTCAGCAGGCGAAGGATGCATTACAGGCGAAACGCAAGTACCTGGAAGCAAGCAAGGGTGAGCAAAAAGATGGAATTTGAAGCAGCTGGAGGCCTGTACAAAACATGAATATATATATATATATATATATATATATATATACACACACACACAGAATATGAGTTTCAGGAGTTTCTGTTGAGTACTGTGGACAGCCAGGCAAAGGATACTTTGCCGATCAGCCACCTCAGTAGCCACCTGACTAGCTGAAAAGTGAGCAGTGGCATACAGCTGTGCACCAAGTTGCATTACATGTGCTGCTGTGAGCAAAGGTGGCTAGGCCTAGGGAGTACAGACTTGCAGTGTATACTTGCAGATATGTGCACAGGCTTGAGGTGTACAGACAGGCGAGCACGGCAGACCTGTGCCATACAGGCAGGCGTGTCTAACATCCCTGCTGCTGGAGGGCTCTTACTCATTATCTCTTTACTGCTATCTCCACTGCTACCAGTCTGGCACTTTTCATGAGTGCTTCAGTTCCTCCAACTTTAAAACTGTGTAGAGAAAGAACTTAAAAAAAAAAAAAAAAAAAAAAAAAAAAAAGGTGTATTTTAGCTGGGGCTATCCTGTGTAAATAAACTGGAAAAAAAGAAGGAATGCATCACATTTTTTTTAAAAACAGAAAAGACGGTGCAGGAATACACTATTTTTAAGCGAAAAAAATGTTCCAGGACTAGAGGGTATGGGATGAAGTTGAAGGGAGGACGATTCAGAGGCATCGTGAGGAAGAATTTCTTCACAGAATGGGTGGTGGACAAGTGGAACACCCTGCCAGAGGAAGTGGTGGGGGTGAAACAATCACAGGATTTAAGTGTAACCCCTAGATGACGCTATCCCAGGGGCTACTACCCCTGCCTGATTTGCCACTAACAGGTTGAGGGGCCTGGATCCAATGGCGGGTGCCTCCACCCAGAGGTCAGGGTTTGCAATAGTTAAACTAACTTGGTCACAGCCCTCTGGGACACTGCAACCCCCTTTCTTCCCACTAGTGGCCCACACAATATATCAGAATTACCTTCACAGTATACACTTACCCCCAGAACTGGTTCAGGCACTGGGATCCCCTGTAAAACAAGATACAGTACAACAATCACAGTACAGTACTTTAACATAGACAAATACCTCAGGCAGTATAACTTTGCTGAAACAAGCAGCTCTGATTTATTTAGGGGGATATAACAAGGACAGGGGGAAATCAGGTTAATTAGCTTTTCACTCTAATAATCTACCTATGGCTCTGTGCACAGGCCTATCCCTATCAGTTACTGTCCTGGGTACCCAAGCCCTAGTAGCTAGTCAAACCGTGGCAGCTGGTAGGGCCCTTTCACACAGAGAAAAGGAGAATTAAACAGTCAGCAGTACAGTAATTCCATTTGGATTTAATGTGGTAATTCAACAGGAGCGACCCTGAATTAGTACTCACGACCTCCAAATAAGATAGGGTCTTTCAATGTCAGCAGGGCTCACTTGAGATACACAAACCTCTTCACACATTTATATAAAAGAAAGCACTATACCAGGCAGGCTGCATCTGTATCCCGATCGCAATTACTGCACAATACCCGGGAGAACACACAGCAGATTCAGTTCCTGACAGACCGAGTGCAATTTTCAGCAATTCCTCCAGTCTTCTACAGGGTGAGCCCGGTCTCCACTCCTCAGATATCCCTTGATTCTCTTCACAGGACGGATTCAGTCCTAACAAGCTGTTACACAAGCTGCAGACCGGAACTCTGGGCCTTACACACGTTTTTTGACTAAAACTGCACACTGAAAAAGCACAGGGCTCCTTCCTTCTTCACTGCCAAAGCTCAACTGAAACTCCAACTGACAAAACCGGGCACTTCCTTTGAGTTCCTCCCAATTCTTGACTGGATTGGCTGTCACTCACAATAGACTGCTGCTGTTGGTCCAAAAAGGTGCTGAAGTCTAAAGTACATCTCCCAGAGTCACTGCTCATACAATCCTCTTGTGGCTGGCTCAGATTATGAGTCCAAGTTCTGATTCGTCCAAGGCACCATTTTAGAGCTAGCTTACTCCACACTGATTGGTCCAGTTCAGCAGTTCAAAACCAGAATGGGGAACTAGGTAAACACAGTTCTGACTGTAAATAAAGCAGGTTAGACAAACTGTAATTTCATTATTACTCTAAATGATTTCTGGCAAACAGTTACATCTTTCAGATAGGTTCCCTTTGCACTCCTAGTGACTGCAAAAATGGAGTGAATTGGCAGCAGCTTGAGTGGTACTCAATCAAAGAAACACACAGTCCCCCATACAAACTAATTATGTCTGCAAGCAGACAGCTCTTAAAGAGACAGTACCAGAGGTTCTAAAAACACTCACTGATAAATGGCTTAAACGCCAAACACCATTCAGGCTTGGAGCATTCAAGCAAGCTCCTGGAAGTCTTTTGGGAACCCCCATTTGCAGGGGGGTTACATAAGAATGCATGGGATAGACGTAAAGGAATTCTGGAGGTCAGGGTTAAGGGCCAACAGACCTCTAGGAAAACATAAAGTGAACTTACAAGCTCAAATGGGCAGACTGGGTGGGCTGAAGGCCCTTATCTGCCGACACTGTCTATGTATCTATAATGTCAGCAGAAAAAGACCATTGGTCCATCCAGTCTACCCAGTTTTACCCTACTCTAACCGGTGATCTATTGTCTAGATAGGATTTTCACCCTCTCCTCTCCCCCCACCTTTGCTTTCTGCCTTACCCCTGAGAAACTATTATATAATTCACTCTTTCCCAGGCGTTCTTGAACCCATTAATGGTTTTTGCACCCACCTTTTCCACCAATAGTCTCTGTTCCATGGCTTACCCGCTCTCTCCGTAAAGTAAAGGTTTCTCACATCCTTTCTGAATCCCCCAACCCCTCACCAGCTTATATTTATGTCCCCTTGTTTACGACCTTCCATTCCTGCTCAATATTTCCTCAGATTTCACCTTGTTAATTCCTTTCAGGAACTTGAAGGTCTGTACCAAGTCACCCCTCTCCAATATAGCATATAACAAAAGCAATATGAGCAACACAATTTCTGGATGACATTTGAATTTCCTTTTTGAGCTATCTTTTTATGTATTATATAAAAATAAACATCAAAGTTAAGACACCTGGTTCAGAGAATAGAAAGAATACATCAAGAAATGTTACATTAGACAGTGCATATATCTGTGCTTCCTTTGATGTAGCATATGGGTTACCCAGAACAATTTAAGTGAGATCTAATGTCTTTAAAAATAAAGCTTAAGGCAGCTTGACCATGGCCGATCATTTGCAGTGTTCATAGTTAAAGTCCAGAGAAGAATCCCTTCAATAAAGGGCTAGATTTGGCCATTGAGTTCATGAACCTAAAAATATGAAAGGTTAATTAAAGCCCCTTACAACTGGTAATAGATGGTTTAATTGGGCTGCCATCTTACCCATCATAAAATCCCAGACTATTAAAACTGTGAAAATGTTACCACTAAAACTAGTTACATCAAAAACCTTAACAGTAAAGAGTTGTATTTCAGCAACTATAGAAAAATGCTTACAACACTTTACTTTGGTCGGAGATAGTGTAAACCACTACATTCTATTGTGCCTTCAGTGTAGCAATAAGTAATGTTGCATTCTACCACTAAAATCATTTGAGTTCACTCAGTCACCTGTACAGTGTTGGGAAAACATGAGGATATACAGTACCTTGCTGTATGGACAGTACTAAACCGTGCCGTACTCCATTTTAGCTGCGCTTGTCTGCACCTCACTCCCATCTGACTCTGTACTCACTGGTCAATTTATGCTACAAGGTGAAGGCTCCCAAGCACATCTGCGACCATGAGTTCACCACCATCTTTAAACCAATGTTGAGGGGTGAATATTTCACATACATTTTAAGATTGTTCGACCAAAAAAAATTGCATCCTGAACATATGTGTATAAATGTAGCAAACACCTTTTTAATAAAAATTACAAAAAAAGGACAGCAACCATTATTCATTAAACCTGAAAGACTAGAATAGCAAAGCCTATGAAGAAAGAACTTTAGCAGGACAAATAAACAGTCAGCCAGAATATATCTCAAGCCTCATTTATCAAGTATTGTCCTCCTCCTCCCCCACTGTTGTCTGTGCTCCTTTTACAAAGTCTTTCATGATTGTCCCTAATTTACGATCTGCCTCCACTGGATTTCCAAAAGGAAAAATCTTCCCCACATACACCATCCTGAGTTGGGCTGGTAACTGTATTGCACAGTATGTGCAAATCTAGTTCTTGGAGACAGACGCGGATATTGTCAAATCCCCTCTGGTGCTGGCGAGTTGCATAACTCAAGTCTGGAAAACAATGTATGGAGGTATTATCTTGTTGCTGGAGGTTTAACAATATTTTTAGCTTTCAGCAAGATCTGGATTCTGATATTTTTCAAGATTTGGTCTCTGAAGTGGACGCTGGCAGTGACTGCCAGCATTGCCCTGGGAAGCTCTGGGTTGTTCGAATGGCACCTTGGAGTAATTTGGTAAGTGCTTAGGATAAGGGAATCTGTGTGAAAAATTAATCAGTTCTTCAAAAA
Source organism: Neoceratodus forsteri (assembly GCA_016271365.2). Classification (NCBI taxonomy): domain Eukaryota; kingdom Metazoa; phylum Chordata; order Ceratodontiformes; family Ceratodontidae; genus Neoceratodus; species Neoceratodus forsteri. The sequence goes on along the minus strand of CM028129.1, from coordinate 558,765,630 downwards.
GTTTTTAGGTATTAGAAAGAGGGTCTGCTTCTTCAACCCCTCCAGCAAACCCAAAATATGCAAATTCAGCTAGTGATCACCATTTTCAGGTTGCTCAAGTCTAGCACATAAAAGCTTATTTTCTTTGATTAGACCATCTACCACCATATGGGATTTCTCGACAGTGTCCGATATGGATTTATGTCCATCACCAATCATCTAGACTTTTGTTTCAGTGATGGTGATGTGGGCATTCAAGCCCTCCACTTCCTTGTCCAGATCCCTTACTGTCGCAAATAGAGCCTTTAATGTCAGTTCAGGTTGTATGTGAGTGTGTGTGTGTGTGTGTGTGTGTGTGTGTGTACGCGTGCGAATGTACTTGTTCATACCTAATTAAGCTGTTAAGATTTTACTGAGATCACTGTGTAATGTAATGTCTGTATACCCTGATGAAACAGCATGGTTGCTGTTGTGGCAGCGGCCATATTTAGACTATCACTTTCACTTTCAGTCTGTCACCCGGAGTGGACATTTTCCTGCCAAGTAACCTGTTACATGTTGTACTCACTTGTGTACTCTGCAGCATAACACCAAGCAGAATATGGTGTAGTTTCAGGACTGTAGCCACAGCCATGCAGGGCTGCAGACTTTATATGTCTCATTTAGTGACTTGATTGCTTGTATGTTTTACTGTATAACCCAAGCAGATATGGGCTCATAGATACTTGTTTTACTGGATTTGAGTTGTTTAAACACCTCCCTTGCCAGACGGGACACCCACTGCAATGCCTTCTACTGCTTTGCTACCAACTCACCCTCTCGTACTCACCACTGCTCTCTTTACTTCTCCCTATCCATCCTCCCAATCCCCTCACAATGCTAGTTCCACTGTGCTTCCCTAATCTCTAAATACTGGTTTGGGTTCCTCCCCTCATGCCTATCCCATCTCCTCTCCTCCATCCCCTCCTCCTCCCTGCACTCAAGAGACCCATTCATATTCTCCCTTCCCTACCCACACTCCTCAGCCAGGAAATCTTCTTTCTCATACTGCCTTCCCTCCCTCTGGAACCACTTACCCTCCTTCATCCATTTCTACCCCTCTCTTCCCTCCATTAGATGCCAGCTATGATCATCCCCCTCTGCCCCCGCTCCTGCCAACCCTCTTCCTGAACCCTTCCTTACCCTTGTAAGTAAGTAAAAGTTTATTTGTTGAGTGCCCCATTTTGGAGGCTCTGGGTGCTGTACAAGTTCTTAGGAGAGAAGTACATCAATAAATGAACATAAAAAGACATATAGTACAAATAAAACTGGTTGAAATCCAGCTTCCATAAAATGTTACTAAAAATGCTGTAGCAGTTTACAGATTATGGACAGTCTAAGAATGCTTGTCTAAAGAGATGTACCTTTAGGCTCCGCTTAAAAACCTCCACCGATGAGGCCTGCCTTAAGGATCTTGGTAGCAAGTTCCACAGTACTGGGTGTGCGACCTTAAATGATCGATCTCCAGAAGACTTAAGGCCCTTAGAACCGCTAGGAGGCCCTTGGTAGAGGAGCGAAATGAGCACACAGGATGGGCAGGAGTCAGGAGGTCATTCAGGTAACCAGGGCCCAATCCATGTAGAGCCTTATAGATGAGTAAACCCACCTTGAACGTGAATCTCCACAAAATCGGTGACCAGTGCTGTTGGCGCAAAACTGGGGTCACATGACAGGACCTCGAAGGGCCCATCAGTAACCTCGCTGCCACATTCTGCACCAGCTGCAGTCGCTGGAGAACCATTCCAGTGACCCCGAAGTACAGAGCGTTACAGTAGTCGAACTGCAGTGTCACAAATGCATGTACCAGTGAAGGCAGATCATCAGCCAGAATCAATGCTTTGATCCGGACAACATTCCTCAAGTGGTAGAAACCACTTCTGACAATGGATGACACTTGAACCGCAAGTGTCAACCTATCATCAAGGATGATGCCCAGATCTTTCACCTTGGTGGATGCCACCAAGGGGAATGGGGCCAAGAAATAATCCTGTTCCCATCCCACCGATGACCAGATATCCGGTCCTGGATATCAGCCAGGTATTTATTTTGCACCTTCATTGTTCTATCTGTCCCAGGTGCAGATGGCATGTACAGCTGCATGTCATCTGCGTAGCAGTGAAAACCCAAGCTGTACCATCTAATGATCTCACCCAGGGGAAGCACGTACACTGCGAACAGCACAGGTGACAGGATTGAGCCATGGGAAGCTCCACAAGGCAGGGGCTTTGGGCGGGATGAGAAATTTCCCATCACTACCCTTTGTACCATGCCTGTAAGAAAGGACTCAAACCAGTTGATGATAGTACCAGTGAGTCCACAAAGTTCCCTAGGTGATCCAGCAGCACTGCATGGTCCACAGTGTTAAATAACACGGAAAATGACAAACAGGTTTCAAATGAAGAGATTGGATCTGGAGCAGATATAAATATTGATGAATGGGCCACAGTCAGAAAAACCTCTGGCAAAAAAAGAGGAGGACAAATATATAACAGCGCCCCAGTCACCCTCCAAAATAGATTTAATATATTTAAGGATCTAACATCATCTAGTGAAACCCCACAAGCGAATCTACCCAGCCCCTCCACATTTGTTGAGGAATTGTTACCAGGAGCCAGTACAGTCTCACCAAACCAACCTAATGTAAAACCAAATGCTGTTGAAAATCAGTATTTATTTATTTAGTTTTTCAGGCACAACCGGGGGAGGGGGATACAGATGAATGTCAACTGACCTTGAACCAGATTAAACTATTGCTGGTATTTTAGTGACTGGGGGGAATTTGGCAAGGGCAGAGGGGAAATTCCCCTATTCTTTTTGAGAAATGCCATGGGATCTTTAACATCCACCTGAACTACCACCAGTCCAGGCAGATGGGACCTCTGTTTAACATGTCATCCGAAAGATGACACCTCAGGAGTGTAGCACCCCCTCATGCTGCACTACAGTGTCAGTATTGGGATATTAACCCAAGTGCCTGGCGTGGAGATAGAACCCACAGCCTTCTGATCTCCCGGCCTCAGAGGCGAGTGTGCTAGCAATGATAGCTGAAAAATGTGTTAGTGTTGGCGCTATGTGCTCTGCCAGCTCCTTTAATAACCTAGGATATAGTCCGTCCGGGCCGGGTGACTTGTTTGGGTTTAGATTTTTTAATTTGGTTTCTATGTCCCTGACATTAATGGTAGTGTTCTGATGTGTATTGTTAACAGTATTATATACTATAGAGTTGCTGTTTTTTTTTGTTAAACACCGACGAGAAATATGAATTTATAAGACTGGCTATTTGCTCTAAATCTGATGTGAGCTTCCCCTGTGTTCCTCATGGGACCAATACTTTGTGCGAAACCTTTTTTGCTGTTTATGTATGAGTAGAATGCTTTGTGATTTCCTTTACCCTTTGTTGCTAATGTTTTTTCATATGTTGCTTTTGCATGTTTAGGTTTCTTTTTACTGTTCTAGCTGCAGCTTTGTACAGGACCTATGTGCTTCCTTGTTTGTTTGTTGACGTTACATTTTTTAAATAATCTGTTTGTTTTATAGAAACATAGAAACATAGACTTTGACGGCAGATATGGACCGCTTGGCCCATCTAGTCTGCCCATTTCCCTACCTACAGGATAGGCCGCAGATCCTAGTTAACCAACAGCCTATTTCTTCCTACCCCCCACAAGAATTGCCTTATGTCTTTCCCATGCATTCTTGAATTCTCCCACAGTTTTAGACCCCACAACCTCCTCAGGAAGGCTGTTCCATGCATCCACAACCCTCTCTGTGAAGTAATACTTCCTCATATTACCACTGAGCCATCCCCCCTCTATCTTCAAATTGTGCCTCCTTGTTCTTGCACATCTCTTTTTCCGAAAGATGCTACCCTCTTGGACTTTGTTGATTCCACTGAGGTACTTAAAAGTTTCAATCATGTCCCCCCTCTCCCTCCTTTCCTCAAGGGTATACATATTAAGCTCCTTTAGTCTTTCTTCATATGTCTTCTGGTACAGACCCTGCACCATTTTGGTTGCCCTCCTCTGAACAGCCTCCACCCTGTGTATGTCTTTGCGGAGAAGGGGTCTCCAGAACTGTACACAGTACTTCAGAAGTGGTCTTACTAACTGTCTGTACAGAGGGCCAACAACTTCCTGTTTTACTACTGGTGATGCCTCTCCCTATGCATCCCAGTATCCCCCCAGCCCTCCTTACTGCCTTCTCACATTGCTGGCCCACCTTTAGGTTTTCTGATATGACTACCCCTAGGTCCCTTTCCATTTTGGTTTTTGTCAGTATCTAGCCCCCCATTGTGTACTCTTCCCTGGGTTTTTGTTTCCCAGGTGCATTACTTTGCACTTCTTTGCATTGAATCTAAGCTGCCATACATTTGACCATTCCTCCAACCTTGCCAAGTCCCTTTTCATCCTTTCCACCCCACCTTGTGTATCAACCCTGTTGCAGATCTTTGTGTCATCTGCAAAGACATACTTTCCCTTCCAGTCCCTCTGCAATGTCACTTATAAAGACATTAAAAAGGAACTGCCCCAGTATTGAACCCTGCGGTACCCCACTAGTAACCCTCTTTTCTTCACTGTGGACTCCACAGGGTCGGACTGGGAAGCAAAGGGCCCACCTGGAAATGGGCCCAGGGGGGCCTTGGTACTGGCAGGGGAGGCCCTGTTAGGGTCATGGGGGGCCCCAACCACGGCATGCTGTAGACAAGTACAAGATGTCAGCATGTATTCTATTCGGAAGAAAGCTATTGTATACTATGAAGAAAGCTATTACATTACTGGAAAATGTATATTATTTGGAGCTTCAGTCCCATTGATTTAAAGTGAACTCTGCTACCTTGCAAAATGCTGCTAGCCATGACCTGCTAGTCCCACCCTGCAGCAATACTGCAGGAAAGCAGGTTACCAATTTAGCAATACTTGTTTCATTAAGTGATCCTGCAACATTACATTTATCCAGCTACATGGCTGCAGGTGAGCAGAGAGTTCCTTTCAAACAAAATCAATGGTTAAGCTCAACGCCCGGCAAGGCACCTCGGAGGTTGAGGCCCTACCTTTCCTACCTTTCCCTCTCTGAGCAATTTGTGAGGCAACATGATGTGAACAGGAGAAAAGAGTGCAGTGCAATGTGTGTTATGCTAAGATTCTGCCAAAAGCAGCCTATGTGCCTCAACATGATTGTTACAGTACTATTGTTAGCCCCAATAAAGGAACATGAGGCAGCAACTCACAATGCTCTGCCTTAAGACAGAAATGAGGTTGCGCTCATCTGAAGAGATTGGTGTCCGCTTAATTATATACACAGTGAAAAGTTTCCACCAAGGCATTTTCACAAAGTTTTGAAAAATTTTAATTTTGCTTTGGGTTCCCCTCATATCTACTTGCATACAGTTTCACTCAGCTACTGAGTCATGTGTAAGTGTTCTATGGCCTAATAACCCCCTCTATGCTATACATCTGAATGGTCTCGAATGGTGTTATTGATGTCACAGAATGTTGGCAGTGTGAAAAGAGCAGCAGTTGCAGAGTAAAGGGGATTCAGGGACTGGTTACAAAGGCAATAAAATCAGATGCAACCCAAAAACGCTAGACTCAAAGGACAATTGAATGCCATCTAGAGGTGTAAACAGTGTAACAGTGTTCTATTGTATATTGATGTTAGTGCTGCTGTATTAAACTGCACTGTATTGTGGGACATGAATTTAATCAATTGGTACTATGCACACCGAGTCATGGCACATTTCCAGCCAGGTGCAACCAGAGTAAAGGGAAGAGGAAAAGCACAGGTGGTGGTGTTAGTGAGGGGTGACAATGTATATGTTTAATTGCAGCACATATAAAATGGTTGGTGATAGTTCTTATGAACTAGCATAGAAATTGATGAATTGGGCAAACTCAAAATGCATAGTGCCAGAGTGAAGGAGGCCAAGCTGGTGCTCAAGTTAGCCAAAGCAGGAAATAGCTGCCAGGATGTTGCAACTGAGGGTGGAAGGGGGTAGGGGTGGTCAAAGGCCCAGCCATGGTAAGAAAGGGTTCAGAAAAGGGTTTGCATGGAAAGACTTGAAAATGGGCCTTTGACTCAAGAGCTTGTTACACAAAAGTAGATCTATCCTAATCTTTCCTACACTTTCCTAATTCTAAACATTAGCTGCACAGTAAAATCTGTTGTACGTTTCCCATCGTCATTTGATCAGTTATACTTTAGTCTGTCCACAGTGTCATGTAATTTGTATTTTAATAAAACGGAACTGTGTATCCATTGTGTGTTTCATTGTCATTTGATCACTTATACATTAAAGTCTGCCAACAGTGTCCTGAGTGTAATTTTTATTTTAATAAACTAACTTTGCATCTGTTTTACCACATACAAAGTATAAAAGTACAAATTCAATGATAAGGTCTCCATACAAACAAAACCAATAACCAGAACAGTGCATACAATGGTTTTTAGTCAGAAGAAATTAAAAATGTATACTTCCATGCAATTACGTTTCAGGATCTCTTCTGCATGCACTCAGCTCACATTACAGCGAAGACCAGCATGGTAAATATCCCTTTCTTCAGTTCAGACAAGATCACTACTCCAGGTAGCAAATACAGTAGCCAGTCTTTTTTTAATTTTTTTTATATACTTTATTTTTAGATTTTCAGTTGCTTTATATCAAAGCCACAAAAACATTGTATCCATGACAGTCCATACATAAATCAATTTTAGGGGACGCAGCCCCTTTAAACATAGGATTAGTGCATCAAGGATATGTTGATACCACATATGGGGGAAAACTAAATAGCCAGATTTAAAAATATATCGAAGACTTATGCTGCATAAATTAAGCACATGAACAGTAGGACTTTATTCAAAAACAAAAAAACTAAAGTCCACAGAAAGGACAGCTTTTGCCTGCCTGAACTCAGGCTATTGGCGTCATACTAAAAACCTAAAGGTAGTTCCTAAAATAAAGCGAAATCTGGCAGCTAAATCAACGTTTAACTATATTTACTCAAAGCCCAGAATTTTAGAAAAATCTCCAACTGGATTTAACAAGATATTGAAAAATTGAGATCACATTTTACACTAGGGCTCCTAGAAAGCCTTCCAGCACTAAGCAATTATTTAATAATGGCTTGAAAAACCGAATAGTCTGGAGCAAAGCTCAGCAGGAAAGGCTGAAATACATATAAAGGCACTCACAGCGTCTGAAAATATCCAGACATACCTTCCTGTTATATACCACTCGCAACCTGGCAGGGAAGAGCACTGTGTGAGGGATATGATTCTCTCTAAGTCGCCTTCTAATTCCATCAAACTTTTTCCTTCGCATGAGAGTCGCATAGCTTAGATCAGGAAATAAACCGCCCTTTCATCTTGCATTAGAGAACCCGCTCGACGGGCCAATCTCAGAATGTGGTCTCCAGTCTCAACACTGTCTATCACCCAAAGTCTAGTGCATGGTGTGTCCGAATCTGACCTGTATCCTCAAGGTGTAATTCTGTACACTTTTTGCAAGCCAAAATGAGCCAGGGGTTCTTCCACAGACGGTTTCTCTTGAAGCCACTCTTGGATAAACATCACCAGGTGATCTATCCCCTCGGGCATTCCTAAAATCCGAATATGCATGGATCGAGCCTGGTTTTCGAGTGTCTGTAACGTAGCCGGAAAGTGCGCGTTTTCCTTGATCAGGTTCACGGTAGTTACCATGGCCTTCTCTGTTTTTTGACTTCCTCCGTCTCACTTTTAGTTTGTTCCACGGACGTTTCAACTACAGTCAGTCGGGAATTGTATGCATCCACTTTTGAATTCAGGTCAGAGGCCAGATATCTGTCTCTGCAATTTCGTCCCAATCGACAATAAAGGTCTCTTCGGGTTCCGTGGCGGATGAGGCCTGTACAGTCAGATTGGTCCTAGCAGACTGCGAGGATCCTGTGGCTTTTCCTCCCGAACCGCCGCCTTTCTCTTTACGAGGATTACCCATAGCGTACTTCCCAATGGTACTCTTCAGATTCTCAAAATAGCCTCGATTTTCTGTCTACCGATGGTTAATTTTTGATTTTTAGAGTAAAGATTTGGAGCGGATAGATTTTGCTGCCAGTTAGCTCGGGCTCCACAGCGCCCCCCACAGTACCCAGTCTAATCCATTGAATCCTTCTGGACCTGGGTACCTGAACCCAGCATCCAGCTTTGGCCCTCTAGTGACAGTAGCAGTAGCCTTCCAGTGTCAGGGTGACAGTACTCGCTTGTTTGCTTCAGATCGTTGAATTAGTTTCTGGATGACATCTTCTGCGCGCACTCCATCAAGAAGGTCTCTCTCAATGGCCATAATCATGAATGCCTCCAGTTTCTCTTGTCCCAGCAATGAGCGCAGTCGAGTCTTTATTATCTTTAGCTTGCTGAAAGCTCTCTCACAGGACACCTGGGTAAATGATAGAGTCAACAAATACTCATAGACAACAAACAAGGTTGAAAATGCAGACGAGTGCATGTTGTACTGTGCCAAAATTTTATAACAGCACATTAGGCATTCTTTGCAGGACTTGCATTTGTCTGGCAAATCTCTTCTCTCTCGTTGCTCATTCTGGTCACTAGTTTCACTTTCACGAGTGTCGGAGTCTTCGGAGTCATGAAAGTCAACATCCTTTGTCAACACATCCGCAGTGTATTTTTCAGGCAGTGATCTTTGCAGTCGACTGAATATTTTAGCAAACGTTAACAACTCCAGTTTAAGTCTGCTATGGTCTACTTCTGCCAACAATGCCACTTTCCGCAGACTTTCATCTGGTATGCCACTTGAATTATACTTTGAGTGGCGTGGGTCCATGCAGCTGGTATCCAGAATCAGTTGCTTGTTGTTATCAAAGCGATCATTTAAGCTCATCCGAACTTGATCCATAATGCGAGTGTACACTTCACATTCAAATGCTTCATGGGATCTGCCACTCATTCGTCACTGACATTTTCCCTGGCATTCTCTTCTTCCTGGCTACCCTTTTATTTGGCAGATGATCCTCAAGGTTAATCTCAATACCCAACTCATCAATTTCTTCTTGTCTTCCAGCAACAAAGTTAGAAGCTTTTGCTGGATGTTTATAAATTCAGACTGTTGCAACTCCATCTTAGCATGATCCACCATGCGCCATGCAAAAGATAGTCTAGTCCTTAGTCTGCAGATACTTTGATACTGGCCCAATTACTGTAAAGATCTTCATGAACACAAAGGCTATCAAATGACGTCAAACTTCTTCCATTTGTCAAGCAGTGAATCTGCCTCACTGGCAGCTTTAGCATCAAACTTTCCAGAGGTACTAATAAAAGCAAAGTCTGGAGGAGTGACACATACAGATTCTTCTCTTGGTTTCATATGTTCGAAGATGCATGCCAGTGCTCTGGGGTTTTGCCCACCATCTGGTTTCACCAATCTTTTGAAGCCGTCTGAGTTTGTCCTGTCCTGTACCATCAATGCTAGATTTCCATATAGTCATCCTTTTGTGCGATTCACTAATGAAGACAGATGTCCTTTGTAGCAAACCAAATAATGTCTTTGCTTCGACAACTGCTTCACTACAATCTGAGACACACAAATTGAGAACATGTGCATAACACCAGGTATAGACACTGTTTGGTGAATCCTTTTATCAAAGCTCGTAACCCCACAAACTTCGCTCCATGTTGGCTGCACCATCAAATGACTCCCACGATGTTCTTCATATCGAGTCCATGCATTTCAAATTTCTCCTTTAAAACCTTGTGCATTCCTTGTCCAGAAGTGTCCTGCACCTCAACCACAGCAAAGAGGCGCTCATGAACTTTAAGGTCCTTCACATACCTGTAGAATGATAGCCGCTTGGTCAGTCACACCAATGTCCTGTGTGGTATCCGTCTGAATGCTGATCTTCTGGTCCATAGCATCCTTTACAATGCTGTCTCTGATTATCTGCATAATAATCTCGATAATTTGATTTACGGTGGTCTTTGACAGCAAGGTAATCAGCCCTCCACGGCCACGCGCTTCTGAAGTGTCCTTTTCTTTCTCCATTCTCTGCTTCCTTCTCTTGCTCTGCTCTACTGCTTTTTGGATGTGTGTATTCAGAGGAACATCAAATTGGGACAACAGAAGAATCAGCTCCAAGAAATTTCCATGGTTAAGTGATGGGTCCTGCACACTGTATAAAGCTTCGTCTTTTCCACGATATGGCAGGCACTGGCGTCCAATAAACTTGACAACTTCAAGACTTGCTTCCTCCGACTTGCAACCATATCTTTGTTCACCAGCGTTTCAACATCAGCATCCACTAAGCAGGCCAGATACGCATCCACAGCTGCATTGTGAGCTCTGGAATCCTCATGTTCTATCATGCCTTGGTAGATGTGCTTAAAGTCTTGGTATCCTGTAACAAACCTAGTTTCCACATCTGAAAATGCCATGCAGATACTGCAGTGGAGAGAATGCACCAAACAGTCAACCACCTGTACAGTGACCCAGTTCCTTGGTATAACTTTGTTGCTCCCAAGAAGAATCCGTGTGTAGATTTTTGATGGTTTGTACGGTAGGACTTTAACATCTGCGAATCCGGGCTGAACTGGATGCCTTTGTACAAAGGCAACCTTTTCATGTTGCGAGGCAGAGCTTTTGGGGCATTGAAAATAGGGATTTTGATTCTTACAACATCAAGTGGCACAACTGTTCCCTTGCAGAATCCACTGGCTGTATTTACTGAGTATTTAGATTCTGACTAGCAGTGCAGCTGCTCACACAGTGAGCCACAGTTTGTCCACCTTGTATTTCAGCTGCGTCCTTAAGACTAGTTTTGTTCTGAGGGGTAGTAGCTTTGTTTTGTATGCGTGTAAACAGCGATAGCTTCTTTTGTTTTGGATCACTTGATGCTGCCACCAGTGCAGACAAGTTAGCCAGTTTCCGTTTCTGTGCACCAGATTTGACTTTGCTCAGCTCAGACATCGTGAAGACCAATTTCTACCGCGCAATAAGGTGATCCTCCAGACAACTCCACAACTGTTCTATCTGAAAGGCAATAACTGTACCAAAAGAACACGACAAACACGCAACAAACAGAACCAGAAAGGACAAATAACTGAACCCAAAATTCAACCAGATTTACCTTTGCTAGTTCTGCTCCTCTGGTCAAGCTACACTGCCAGTGATGTGCTGCACCAAGCTCAGTCTGTCAGTCACCACACTGTCCACTCTGTTCCTGCTGCTTTTACCTACCCATTACAGTAATCCGGAGTTGAATTATATGGCAGACAATTATGCAACAACATGAGTGGTTGACCAGTACCACTAAACAGATTTCCTTTCTCTGTACACAAGAGAACCCCAAGAACATCCCCCCCACATTACTCCATGATAGCGGCGGCATTGGGCGTGATCTTGAACTCATTTTCCATGAAAAATGAAGACATTTTGAAACTGGGTTTTAGATGCTGGTATAGCATAGCAAAAGCTCTAAGCAAAAAACAGGAGGTAATGCCAACCATTTCCAAAATGGCACATCAGTACACCGCCAACCATTTTCTCCAGTGGATTCATGGCAAATCTATGCCACAATGGACAAAGATGGTATGGGACTTAAAAAGGCATCTACGACTAGAGAGAGCACAGGACCTCAATAGAAATAGAGAGAGAGAGACACACACACACACACACACACACACACACACACAATACGAGAAAGCCTTCAAATATCTCAATGGAATAAATAGGGCACTGGAGGATAGCATCTTTCAGAAAAGGAGAGGCAGAGGAATGAGAGGGCATGACATGAGGTTCGAATGGGTAGACTAAGTGGCAGCATAAAGCATCATTACTTCACCAGAAGGGTGGTGGATGCATGGAAAAGAGTTCCCAGTGGAGCTGATGGGGCTAACCGTGGAGAAGTTGAAAAAGATGCATAGGACAGGCACAGGAGAATCCTAGAGATAGGAGTGAGAAGGTGAAACCACAGACAGAAGTAGAAACTATTCTGCATGTAGCATGCTACATCCACAGTCAAACTGCACAAGCTTCCAAAAAGCAGCCCACGCTATGACCAGCCTCAAGGTGAAAACAGTTTCCATGACATCCCATCTGGCCCTATGTTTTAAACATGCAATGTTTCGTACTTACAGAACTTTGAGAAATGAAGCACAACCTCTCTGCTGAACTGTCAACCAGCGCTACAGGCCAAACACATGGCTAAAGAGCAAGAGCTGTGGTTCATTAAACTCTTTCCAAACCCGAACATACATGCAGCTTGACTAACTACAACTCACCGGGACCGCAGGTACTCTGCGAATTCCACCACATGTGGAGGTGGCCTGTATACCTTTACCAGTGTAACCTGGAGCTTTTGGAGCAAAAGCAAGCCATAATCAGCATGCCACAATTGCTAATGCCTCAAATTGAACTGTAAGTGCTACACACAAAAGTATGAGTGGTAAAGCTGTTCAGCATAAAAATTACCTTTCCAATGGTGCTATGCAGTCAATTGCACCCACTCCGGTTTGTTAATATTTAAGTTAAGCAGTGACATCCTCAGTGGAACAAGACCTCAGCAATATCTTTTCTGCTACCACCTACATGGGTCTTGGGGTCTCAATGAGTTAAGCCCGCTAGTAGAAGCTCCAAATTCCTTAGGAAACAAACACAACTCCCTACAGGCACTTGTTTGCCTACAATGCAAGATGAGCGTGGGGGTGTGCTCCACTGACTAAGGGGACATTTTTTTTTTATCTGCTTGTGTGCAGATTTTGACAAAAGAATGCCTCTGCTTGACTAATAAGGTCCTTGTTAGTGAAGCAGCAGCATTCCTTTGTCAAAATTGGCATCGAATATAAAAAAACTGAGCCCACAGCCAATAGGGCACACCCCTACGCTCACCTTGCTAGTGTCACATGCCAGTGTGTGGGGGTCTCCTAAGGAAACTGGAGCAAGATGGCCTCATCTGAAGTTCTGTGTCCAGTTTTTGGAGGCCATATCTCAGAAAGGACATGGGACACACAAACCCAAGGGAGGAATACAGGATGGGGGGGGTGTTGGAGGGTCAGGTTCTGTCCACTACAAGTCAGGAGAGAGACTTGGGGTTATAATATCCGATGACATGAAGTCAGCCAAACAATGCAAAAAAGCAGTGGGGAAGCAAACCAAATGCTGGGGCATGGGTGCATAAGAAGGGGCATAACCAGGACTAAAGTGATGATGCCACTATTGATCACTGGCGAGGCCTCATCTGAAATACTGTGTCTGGTTCTGGAGACCACATCTCAGGAAGGCATCAAGACAGAATAGAAGCAATCCAGAGAAGAGAAGAGCAACAAAAATTGTGGACCACACCCACAAGCCTTAGGAGGAAAGACTCAGGAATAAACAGGGTACAGGAGGGAAGCATATTTTAAATAACGGGCACAAGGACAAGGGTACATGAGGCAGAAGGAGGCCTAGGAAAATCCTAAAGTATCTTTTCACAGAGAGGTGGTGGATCCATGGGACGGCCTACCTGCAGAGGTAGTGGAAGTGAACAGTACAGGGATTCACTAAAGTGCATGGGATAAGCATAGAGTCACCCTGCTATACAGCAGAGTGGGGAAAGGTAGTCCAGAGAAGAGTAGGGATTGCCAAATCAGGGAATGAAAATCCAAGTCAAAGGTCCGATACATCTAAACAGAAGCAGGACGTGAACTGCACAGCCCTTTAAAGTCCTTATTCTCTGAAACTTTAAAATTACTTAAAAAGTAATGCACAAAATCATATTAGCAACTGTCTGTAATTATTTTATTTAACTTCTGAGATGCTCCACCACCCCACAGAAAGATGAAAATAAAATAAAGCTATTACTTTATGAGAGAGCTCCATCACTCAACCATACCCCCACACCACACACCACACCCCACCCACCCACACCCATCCACACCCCACGTGGTGACCGGAGGTCCTGACCCATTTTCTTCCACCAGCACCTGCACCAACACAAGTTAACATTACTACCCTACTTGATGGTCCAGAATTCCAGCCCATACAGCAGTCTCCACTCCATGCTCAGACAGGCCAGGAAAACCAGAACCCAGTTTCCCCTCCCTTGTCCCATTACCATTACCCCCCGGCTGCTGCTGTGCACTTGGTTTTTCAAATAGGAGATTTACCAAGCAGGGCTGCTCGTCACCAGCCCAGATTCAATCTGCAAGGAACACTGCCTGACCTGACCATTACACCATTAACTGGTGGAGCAGCCTGGCCTGGACCCCCAATCCCTTTCCCACTGTCCAGCCCCATGCACCAACATTGTTTGCTTACAGAGAGCAGCATACTGAGTCTCACCCCCCCCCCCACACACAGGCTCATAAGTGACTACACCCCCACCCCCAGTCCAGGCACTGAAACTGGTTTGTTCTCCGACAGCAGCATTGCCAGCATCGACTCATGTCCCCCCACAGGCCCGTAACTGACTCGTCGCGATTAGCCGACTACAATACAACCCAACCCCCACCCTCCCCTGGCTGACCCTCCTGGTCCCATCCACCACCACATTAACACAACCTTATGATCCATTGCACAGTCTCCAGCTTAAATGTTAAAAATGCATCTGAAAGTTAAATTCTTACCTTACCCTGGAGAAGCTGATTTTGGGTCCAGAGATGCTGCCTGGATATGTGGTGGGCGGCCTGATCTGCTCAGGTTCAGTGTCTTGCAGGAAAAATCTGGTTCCAATCCTGGATTTCTGTCCTCACGAAGTCACAGACTGACCACGATAAAGCACCGGAGCGGAACCCGTATCAAGCTCTCGACGCCGAACCAGCCGAGGGTGAGTGTGTTCGGTAGTACTGTTAGTACTGTTAAACGGTTCAGCTGAAACATAGGAACATAGAATTTGATGGCAGATATTAAGGCCCACCTAGTCTGCCCATTTTCCTACCTAACAGATAAGATGCAGATCCTGTTAACCAACAGCTTACTTCCTCCTACCCCCCCCAGGAATGCTTTACGTCTGTTCCATGCATTCTTGAATTCCCCTACTAACCCCCACCCCCTGTAAGCCAATGCATTTTGGAGTTGTCTATGACACGCTCCAAAATGCAGTAACTCTGATTGAAAGGGGAGCTACGCTTCAGTGAGCAGAGATAAGCCCACTGAGCGCAGCCCCACCCAACACGAGGGCGCAGCTCCTGCACTTACTGTGTAGCCGATGGGGTGCCCAATCCCATCGGCTGAGCTGCATCTCCCCCAGTTGTACTGTAGCCACATCCATATTAGTTTAAATGTTGCCAATGAAGGCATCAAACGTTTGCCCCTGTGCATTGGCCTCCTGAAAATTACCCAGGGAATGATGCACAATGTTTGAGTGTGTCTCCCCTGCCTGCCTGGCCTGCCATACTAAAGATATCCCCATAGACCGCGTTGTTGAGCCCCCCCCCATGCAAAACGGCGTATTTGTTGGTACCGTAATGAGGGGGGTCCACCGGGAAATTTCCGGGTATCCGGGCAGGCCAGTCCGACGCTGGAGTACCGACCGAACGAAGCACTCCAGTCCCCTGAGCCGCTCATTCAGTAGAGAATGATTTGCCAGCAGTTGTCCTGGAAATGGGCACACTCAGGCGCTCTTGATTGGGACTCTTGAGCCTGACCGGCGTCGGAAAACTGTGTAGCTCAGCTGAGGGGGTTGGGGGGGGGACACTCATCCTTAGGCCTGCACCTTCTCAGTATTACATTCTCTTAAGCCCCCCAATGTCATAAAGATCTTTGTTTTGTTTGAGATATTAACGGATGAATGCATGTGTTTTGCCTGATTTGCTGCCTGAATTTTTGTGCTAAAATAACTGAAAATGACAAAGAATTGTGGTGTTAAACTTTCAGACTTTGTAGGTATCTGTTGGGAATTCTATCCCTACCTTAGACCACCAGCGCCAAACAGAAAGTACAAACTCAGAGCATGGGCACAATATGGCAGTATATTACCTTAGCTCTGATCGTTCAGCGATCTGGGTTTGACACCATTGCTGTGATACTGTCCTGTGAGTGGGGACACTATACATCTTGTTTTACTTCATTGCCAAGCTTCACCAAAGCCCCATTACACTCTGACTGAATACCCACTAATGTAACCTTAATGGTGTTTCCCAGGGTACAGAAGACCATGGTGGCACTTGTGGCACTACATTGTTCTCATTACTTTAATATGTATCTCACCCATTATGAGTTTCCCCCTAGCAAATAACTGTCACCCCTGAGCTATATTTGCGGCATGTCAGTTACTTCCTTTCCCAGCTCTATTGGTCCAAATGATAGCATACTGCATTCCCACAATGGTCTGGAGCCCTGTTTTTGTACTAAGTGATGTATTTCCACCCACCCTCCACCAATTTTTCACTGTTCCAATCTTCAGATCTGTTGTTTAGGTGCTGATTTGAATTATATGAGGACTGCCTTTGGTCATTATAGGTGGATGGTGGAAAGCAGGATTTGCCATAAGGTGTTAGATAAACTATGGTGTGGGGGTACCTCACATTGGGAAGGAGAAGGCATAGCACCTGCATCTCTGGGCACAGTAGCTTTTTAGCCCGTCAGAGGCGTGAGGCTCTAACCCCCCATGGCTGCTCAGTTTCTGCTACTATATACCTCTGGGACTTGAGCCTTCCAATTTGTGACTGTGCTCCCTCATTATAGAGGCAAAGGAAGATCTTTAACAGCCTAGTTAATCAAACTGTTTTGCATGAGGGGCTTGTCGCCATGGGCTGACTTGATTCTAAATTTGGACCTTTTTATCTGCACTGTTGAGCCTGGACAATAATTAGTCTGTCCCCCTTGGGTGATTAACCCATCATGCCTGTGAAAACACATTGGCATAACCTACAGAAGGAAGGAGATGACCGGGAGCTTCTTTTGGTAATTGAAGAGGCTAGGGGCTAGGTATTGAAAGACTTGCTTTGGGCTCCGCTCCCTCTCTTCTTCATTAACATTTGTCCCGCTTACCACCCGGTGTCAATTATCCTCTGACATTACTCAGCCATGAGTGCCCCTTCGCTGCAGCTTTAGGCTGATATTATTACTGTAGACGGTGATGGGATAGAGTATGAGGCCCGTCTTCCACTTCAGTTTTGTTGGCAAGGCATTCCACATTTCAATCCTGCCGAACTCATGAGGGCCTCTTATAAAGACGGATCATTTTTTACCCCTTCCCCTATAGTTAGTCATCAGTAGCTATTTCATTGGATTTGGAATGGGCCTGATACCAGTATAAAACTAGGGGCTATCAGTCAGCTTTGTGACCTGATTCAGTGTTTGTGGGACAACTGGTACGCCTTAGTTGATTTTGGTATTCCCCATGAGCGTACCATGTCTGAAAACATTTGGCCCCCAAGTGTCCCATTCCCTGGTACAAACTAGTAAATATTTATAGGACATCTTAACAAATGACCTAATGTGCTTATTCCTAATTACATTAACTTAAGGATAGGACAGTCCTGGAGATACATGCTGCCTCTTGGTTTCGTTATGTTATTCACTTGTTTAGTGTGCTTTTAAGACTGATAACTGATAATTGAGTTTCAGCCCCTGACACATGACTGAGAAGGGATCCCCCTTTTTTTTTTTTTTAGTTTCTGAACGTTTCAGGGACGTACACCTTATCTGGGGATAATAACAGCCCCCCCCAAAAAGGAATACAGGAAGCAAAGGTTGGATGCTTACTGGCCCTAAGGCTCTGCCAACAAGAGGCAAAAAAAGGCCATCAAGGGCGTAAGGAGAGATGGCGATCAGGACTTAAAAACAAGAACCAAGGAGTTTGCTGACATCTTTTGGCACTATTACCAACATCTAGACTCTCCAGAAGTCCAATGCGAAGATAGATTAATTCTTGCAAGACATCCCTTACTGGCCTTATCACTTGACCAACAACAAATTTTAGAGGGAACAATAAGGGCACAGGAAGTAGCACAAGTTATAAAGGAGAAGGCAGTTGATAAAGCACCAGGACCGGATGTGTTTCCATATAATTTCTATAAGCAGTTTCATTATGAACTTGTACCACGTCTTAATGCCCTATTGACTAGGTGACATAAGGAAGTGCTATCAACCCTACCTAACGGAAACTAGAACTTCATTAATACATAAGCCGAGAAAAATATGAAATTAGCTGGGAGCCACAAACCTATATCCCTCATTAATGCAAATATGAACATTTTGCAAAATTGTTGCCAATCACTAGGGCAGGGTATGGAATGCCTTGATTGGAGTAGAGCAAGTTGGATTATGTCAGGTAGGGTAGCCAGCAATCATTTACAAAATTGTTCCATTTAATCTCTGCGACTAGGAGATCAGACCCTGGTAGCTCTGGTCTTCTTGGATGCAAAGAAAGCCTTTGATAGGGTGGCATGGACCTACTTGTTCCATATATTGAAATGCTGCAATATCCCAGAATATTTTGTTGACTGGCTGAAGGTGCTGTGTTAGCTCCCTTGGTGAGGTATATTGTAGTGAGTTCTATCACACCCATTCAACCGTGCAGAGGCAAGCAACAAAGGTGCCCACTCTCCCCTATTCTCTTTCGTTTTGTTTGGAGCACCTTCTCTTAAAGATTAAAAAAGTGGAAAAAGTACATGGAATACAAATAGGAAAACATATATTTAAGTTGTCTGCATATCCAGATGATATTGGTGCTGCATATTTCTGACCCGTTAACCTCTATTCCAGCAGTATTCTCTATTATACAGACTTTTAGTCAGCTTTCCTCTTACAAACTTAACATTGGAAAGTGTTTTGCCTCTTAACAATCAGGTCTCCAAGAAAGACATTTTGACACTGGGCCTACACTGGGAAGTTGCAATGGCGAGTGCTCCACTTTCTTTTCTTATTTTCTAACCAGCAGTAGTCAGCATCATGGAAGCACTTTTGGAGGTGGGTGTGCTCGGCTCTGCTTTTTAACCCCCTGCTCCCCACCCTCACAGCAGGCATATCTAGAAGGGATTCCATCATTCTCCTTCTCCTCCAACCTTACCTTCCTCGACTCGACCAGATGCTGCAGACCACTGGCTCTTTAAGCTAGCGACCGGCGGGACAAAAGCGACTCCACCACGTCCGACCCGACGCTAAGCACTGCAGTTTGTACTAGACTCCCCAAGACGAGTGGCGTGCTGGAAAAGGACCCAATGGTGTTGCAGGGGTCTTTTTAAGTGCCCGGCTGTCGCGTCGCGTGCAGTGATGTCGTTTGAGCGACGGTGACGTCCTGGGCGCGGTGACAATGTGACGCACGGCATGATGCTGCCATTAGGGGCGGTACCATCTAACTGAACTACCGACCTGTGCCGAGACGTCTGAGACGACCCCCCTCCCCCGCAACCTACATGGCAGCTGCAGCTGAAGCGGATACGATTTAGATGCAGCATAACAAAGGGGCCCAACCCCCGCCCGGCCGGAACTGTAACTGTTAAATGCTAAAGCGTTAGTTAGCGTTGTTGTGCCCCCCCCATGGCTGCTGCATGCAATGATGTATGATGAAAACGAGTGATTGTGTTTTTTTCATGACCGCGTTGTTGGGCCCCCCCCATGCAAAACGGCGTATTTGTTGGTACCGTAATGAGGGGGGCCCACCCGGAAATTTCCGGGTATCCGGGCAGGCCAGTCCGATGCTGGGACTCCATTTACTATTACCCACTGTGTCCTGTTGTCTAGCCAGTGTTTTACCCAGGCTACCACCCTGGGACCCACTCCCAGGCTGGCTAATTTGTTTATTAATCTTTTGTGCGGGACTGTGTCAAATGCCTTGCTAAAGTCTAGGCAGGCCATGTCCACAGCCCCTCCTTGGTCTACTACTTTGGTCACCCAGTCAAAGAAATCCATTAGATTTGTCTGACATGACCTTCCCGCTGTGAATCCATGCTGCCTTGGGTCCTGTGCCCCACTGGCCTCTAGGTAGTCATCATTTCTTTCCTTCAGAAGTGATTCCATCATTTTTCCCTACCACTGAGGTCAAACTGACAGGTCTGGAGTTTACTGCCTCTGTCTTGCTCCCACTTTTTTGTAGGGGAATCCTCCAGTCCTCTGGTACCACACCATCCTCCCATGATTTATTAAAAAGGGTAGTCAGTGGTGTTACTAGTTCTTCTCTTAGTTCTTTTAGAATTTTGGGGTGAATCTCATCAGGCTCCATTGCTTTATCCACCTTCAGTTTTAAGAGTTCTTTCAGAACCCTTTCTTCTGTGAAAGGACTAATATCAACCCCCCTATCCAGAGTGCTTCTATTGACTGGATTAGGTATCTCCCCCTGCTTTTCCACTGTGAATACCGAGCAGAAGTATTTGTTCAGGATCCCTGCTTTTTCACTGTCACTCTCTGCCCAACCACCTTCCTCTTTATTCAGCCTCAGTATCCCTGCCTTAGTCTTTCTTTGCTCCCTAATGCTACTATAAAAGGTTTTACCCCCCCTTCTTAACCGAGTTTGCTGTCTTTTCTTTGGTTTGGGCATTGGCTATTCAGACTGCCGTCCCCACTTCATTCTGCTTTAACTGGTACAGTTATCTGTCCTGTTCCTTCTGTGTTTCCTTGTACTTCCTAAATGCTATATTTTTCTCCCTTACCTTCCCTGCCAGTTCTTTTGAGAACCATAGTGTTTTTTTCTTTCATTTTGATTTGTTTATCTGCTTCACACAAAGACTTGTTGCCTCTGTGATGGTGGTTTTGATGTTTCCCCATTGTTGCTTCTTGCCTGTTTGCTAGTGCTTTTCTGAGGCACTGTCTCATTTTGACAAAATCAGCCTTCCTGAAATCCAGTACCTTTACTTTTGTGTGGCTTGACTCTACAGCTAAGTTTATCATGAACCACACTGTCTGGTGGTCGCTTGTTCCCAGATGGCTACCCACTTCAAGATCAGAGATCCTCTCTCCATCCCCATTTGAGAGTACCAGGTCTAAGATTGCTCCCTTCTGAGTGGGTTCAAAAACTAGCTGTCTAAGGCATTCCACCTGTAGGGCATCGAGAATGGCCCTACTCTTGGATGTGTCTGCAGCAAAGGTGCGCCAGTTAACATCTGGCATATTCAGGTACCCCATCAGCAATATCTCCCCTTTCTCTGCCATCCCAAGGATGCATTCTGTCATTAACTTGTACAGTGCCGCCACTTTCTCAATAACCTTACCCACGAATGGGAGGTCAGAGATAGGTCTAAAGTTTGCCAAGATGTCAGAGTCGCTGACTACCCTTACTTGGCTTTTGACCACCCTATACCTCTCCTTCCCCCCATCTTCACAGTTCTGGCAACCTTATTGAAGTTTATCAGTAGTAACCTGTTTTGACTCCTCCTTTGAGCACCAGCTCAACTTCCTTTCACTCTGGCACTATGTATTTTAAGTTTGCCCAATTTGCACATAAGATTTATTTTCAGTTCATTTGTCCTTCATATAGTGTTTTGCCATTTTGTCTGTACTGCACTCAACTTATGTTCTTTCTGCCATCCTCATTGTAACCACATCACCTGACTGGCTGAATTTTGTTTGTAATTGTGCTATTCGCCTTCTCCTTTCCCCTCGGTCACACCAAGAAATAAGCCTCAGTTCATTGCGCCTCTCCTGGTTATCAATTTTAAATAAATAAACAAACAAACTTAGGAACTGTCTCAATCTAAAACATATTGCCTTTTTCGTACTGCATTGCAGTTTCTGTGTGTTACTTAATAGGTAAGGTCACTGTGAGCTGAGTGATGAAAGCTGTACTTCCCTAAACTAATATGACTCTGTGGACAAAATGGCTATAATGGCCATTTTCATTATCTAGGTCTGAAATATTGCATCTTGGTTCTAGGGACATGGATATGTTGTTCATCCACACTTTCTGGCAGGTATCCTTGCCGCTTTAAGTCTTGCCAGAAGGTCTTCAGGCTGGCTCCTCCCACCCACCCAGGTGGTAAAACTCTCGGCTCCGCCCCATGACGCCAGATCTTCCTTACCGCTTGGAAGCTCAGGTTCCCTCCTTAACGCTCTGCGTATAAGACTGGTTCCTATTTCTTCGGTTTACCCAAAATTACTTTTAAGGTTTTCAAGACTTTGGTCATTTATTTCCCTCGTGGCTGCGATGGACAAATCGACTCCCGGTTTTCAGAGGTGCCCATGCAGGCAGAAGATGTCTTGGACGGATCCGCACTCCACGTGCGTCTACTGCTTGGGCCTCGAGCACGACCCGCAGGCTTGCGACCTGTGCTCTTCCTTTTCAGTCTACGTCCTGGAAGACTGCGCCGCCCGTTAAAACTTGGCAGCCCGAAGCGTTACCCTCTGGTAAAGTCGAATGAGGCCCGTTTGGCGGTTTCTGCGGCAGCGGGCTCGGCGGAACAGCTCGAGTAGATGATCGCCCTTGAGAAGGGGGCGGCGCAGGCTGCATCTTCGTCTTCCTCGGCCGCGGCCTTTATCCCGCTCTCCCTGGGATCCTCCTGTTCAGCTTCTTTTAAGGAGCTCTGTCTGTCCCTTTCCACTAAGGGAGAGGGACCAGCTTCCTCAGGGCCTTCCTCTCGGTCCAAGAAGAAGAACCACAAAGGTAAGTCCGTCCGTCGACGCTCTTGGGAGCGGGAGAGGTCCCTCTCCCCGAGTAGTCGACCATCGACTCGATCGATCGCCGACTGCCACTGGCCTCACGGTGTCCCCATCAGGTCAGTTGACCCGAGACTCCCGTCGGCCTTGATCGAGATTTTTTCGACCGGTCGGATGGGCTGTCGACCGGTGAAGCGAAACCCTCACTCCCGGTTCCCCAGCGGTGGGGTTTCCGTGGGCTTGCCTGTGCCTCTGGTTCCGGAGTCCACGGTTGAACCCTCGAGCCGAGGGAGGCGGGTTTCCCCTGCCCTGCCCCAGAACCCTCATCGGAAAAGCCGAGGTTCGCGGTCTCGGTCTCGGACTTCTTCCTGATCCAGCCGATCCCACCGTCATAGGCGGTCTCGGTACCGTGGCAAACGGTGTCGCCGCTTGTCCTCGTCTTCCTCCTCAGATGAGGGGAGGCTTCGACGCAAGTTGCGTCGGCGCTACGAGGACCTCATGTGGCAACAGCTCCTTCTGTCCGGGAGCAAGCTGACGTCGTCGCCTTCCCCGGCTATCAAGTGGCTGTCACCGGAGCGGCCGAAGCAACCTCTCGCTCTAGCCGAGGCGCCTGCTCCCAGGCCGGTTGCTCGGCCAAAACTGGCTGCCCCACCGATTCTGGTGGAACCTCCCCTCCACAGCCGTTGTTTGGGGCCCTGACCAAGAGTTCTCGGTTGGCCCAGGGCCTGCCCCATAGGCTGTCTGTCACCCTCACTCCCGATCGCCCTTGGCAGGTAGAGGGTGGCTCAGGCCCAAAGCAGCTCTTTGCGGACTCTTCTGAGTCCGACGACGATTCTTCCCTGTTCTCCAGGTGGGTCGACTTGGAGTCCTCTGGAGGTCAGTCGCTGGACGATAGCCCATCGTCCTTCATGGGTTTGCTTAGGCTCATCTCGGAGTCCACCGGGATGCAGCTCGAGCCCGTATCCAAGCGGGCCAAGTATCCTCTCACGGAGATTTTGGACCAAGGGGACTCTCCCACGGAGGCCTTTCCAGTGGCCGAGGCCATTGTCGGCCCGGCCTTGGAGCTCTGGCAGCACCCTGTTTCCTGTCCTGCGCCCTCAGCCAGGATGGCGAGGAATTACGCCGTCCCTACCGGTTTCTTGTCCGGTTTTTCGGAACACCCCTCAGCCGAGGGGTTGGTTACCGACAGCGTCTTCCGGCATGCCGGAAGCACCAGGGATGTGGACAAGCCTCCTGACAGAGTCCAAGAAGTTGGACTACGCCGGGCGCAAAGTCTACGCTGTGTCCTCCCTTGGCCTTCGTCAGGCCAGCTCGGCCGTGCTGATGGCACACATTTCTCACGCCTTGTTGGGCTCCCTGGACGAGGTAGTCCCTCATCTCCCGGCTGACCTGCAGACCACGGTTAAACAGGTGCAGGACCAGGGAAGGGCAGTGGCCAAGCAGCAACTTCAGACTGCTTTGGACATCGGTGACTCATGTGCCAGGTCAGTCGCAGCCGCAGTGGCTATGCACCGTCGGGCATGGCTGAGGATATCCACCTTCAGAGCGGATACCCAGCACAAGTTGGTGGACATCCCCTTCCTGGGGACCGACCTCTTCGGCCCTGGAGTGGAAGGTCACCTCCAGAGGATCGAAAAGTCCAGTGCCACTCTGGACTGTGTCTCATCCGCCCAGAGGGACAAGGGCCGCAGACCGCAACCCAAGCTCTTTCGTCCGTCTGCGCCCGCGGCATGTCCAGCCCAGCAGCATCAGGGCAAGCAGGCTTGTGCTTGGCATCCCAAACCCAAGCCCGCGGCTTCCTCCTCCAGGAAGCAGGGAGGTAAAGGCCCAGGTGGTCCCTCGGCTGGTCTCTCCTCCAAGCCTGCTCAGTGACGGGTTGAGGGGTGTCGCCCCCAATCTCGTCACCCCACTCCAGAGTTCCCCGTGGGAGGCAACCGCCACTTCCTTTCCGCCTGGTCTGCTATCACCACAGACCGGTGGGTGTTGGAAGTGGTGGGAAAGAGCCTGCCTCTGGAGTTCGAGCAGGCCCCGCCCTTCCGAGCCATTGCCCCGGGGGCCTCGGGGTCCGCAGCCTTGCTGTCAGCTCGCCGAGCCGACATCGCTCTGCTCCTCAAGAAGGAGGTGATCAGAGAGGTGGTGGACCCTCCCTCAGACCCAGGGTTTGTGTCCAGGTACTTCCTGGTCCCAAAACGGACAGGGGGCTGGCGCCCCATTCTCGACCTGCACGACCTAAACAAGTTCCTAAGGTCTCGGACCTTCAGGATGGTCACTCTGGCTCAGATAATACCATCCCTGGAACGTGGCGTGTGGTTCTGCTCTCTGGACCTACAGGATGCGTTTTTCCGTCCCTATCCATCCGTCTCACAGAGATTCCTTAAGCTTCGGCGGAGGGATCCCTACAGGATTCGAGCCATGCCCTTGACCTTTCTCTTGCTCCCAGGGTCTTCACCAAATGCATGGCAGTGGTGACAGCATTTCTCTTGGCGCCGAGGGGTCGGTGTACCTACCTGGATGATTGGCTGATGCAGCCCCCTCCAGACAGGAGGTGGAGCGGTCCAGAGATCTGGCCCTCCAGGTTTGCTCTCAGATCAGCCTCCTCATCAACGAGGCCAAGTCGGAACTCGGACGAAGCAGGTGATTCTTTTCATCGGGGCAGAGCTCGACTCTCTTCGAGCCAGAGCATGGCTCCCGGCGGACAGGGCTGAGGTTCTTTCCTCCTTTGCCCAGTCATTTCTGGTTGGGCAATCGCGCCCTGCCCGGGACTTCCTGCGCTTCCTGGGTCTCATGGTGGCCTGCACCAGCATGGTCCTTTGGGCCCGCTGGCACATGCGTCCCCTTCAGTGGGGGTTGGCCAGCCAGTGGTCTCAACGCTGCGATCCATTGGACCAGCTAATGATGGTGACCCAGGGGATGTGGGACGCTCTCCAGTGGTGGACCATTCCAGCTCATCTGCAGGAGGGCATCCCGTTTGTCCGCCCCGAGCCGACGGTCTCTCTATCGACCGACACCTCTCTGATGGGTTGGGGTGCCCATCTGGGGGAGCACAGAGCGCACGGCCTCTGGTCTCCTCAGGAGTCACGATGCCATATCAACCTGCTGGAGCTTCGGGCGGTCCATCTAGCTCTCACCGCCTTTGCTCCGTTTCTATGAGGTCAAGTGGTTCAGGTCCAGACGGACAATACCACGACCATGTACTACCTAAACCGCCAGGGCGGGACGCGCTCCATGCCTCTGTGCAAGGAAGCTCTCTGCATTTGGTCACTCGTGCGCAGCCTGGAGGCGGATTTCCTAGCCATTCATATGGCAGGAGTCTCCAACACCCTGTCCGATGCCCTAAGCCGGATAGGGGCTGTGTCTCACAGTGTTCTCTCCTGCTGGAGGTAGTACAAAGATCTGTTCTCCCATTGGGGCACACCTCAGGTGGACCTGTTTACCTCAGGGAGACACGAGCTGAGGCTGTTCCATGCCGCCCCCCAGCAGGGCTCGCTGCAGGGGGATGCCTTCGAGGCCATGGACCCCGGGCCTCTTCTACGCCTTTCCCCCATTTCCCTTGATCCACAAGGTGCTTCTCAAAGTGAGGAGGGACAAGGCGCAGGTGATTCTGGTAGCCCCAGACTGGCCCCGCCAATGCTGGTATCCAGATCTCCTCAGCCTCAGCTCCAGGCTCCCGAGGCAGCTTCCAGGTCGCCCGGACCTACTTTCAGTCAATCAGGGGAAGGTGTTCCATCCGGACCTTCAATCCCTGCACCTGACGGCCTGGTTCCTGAGCGGCTGGAGTTCCAGGCCTGGGTCTTCCGACGAGGTCCTCAATGTAGTTGAGGCATCCCGTAAGGAGTCGACCAGGAAATGCTATGCCTTCAAATGGAAGAGATTTTCCATTTGGTGTCAGGGCAAGGGCCTGGACCCTTCCTCCTGTTCCTTGGCAAGCATCTTGGACTATCTATGGTCCCTTTCTCCACCAAGGGCTTAGGTCGACGACCCTAAAGGTGCACCTGGCAGCCATCTCTGCTTACCAGGCGCGGGCCGGGAAGCAATCGGTGGCACAGGAGAAGGTGGTTTGGCGCTTTTTCAAAGGCCTTGATCACATTTCCCCTCCGGTGCGAGAACCTCCACCTCCGTGGGATCTACTGCTGGTATTGGCAAAGCTCATGGGCAAGCCACTCGAACCAATGCACAGGTGTGATCTCTCTCACCTGTCATGGAAGACTGCCTTCTTGGTGGCTATCACATCAGCCAGAAGGATGGGAGAGCTCCAGGCACCTTCCATCGAGTCTTCTTACCTGGTCTTCCACAGGGACAAGGTTGTCCTGCGCCCCCACCCAAAATTCCTTCCGAAGGTGGTGTCGGAGTTTCACCTTAACCAGGTGTTGACACTGCCGGTGTTCTACTCCAATCACACCTCGGAGGCTGAATATAGGCTCCATACTCTGGATCCTAGAAGGGCGCTCACTTACTATAAGGAGCGCACGGCTGAAATTCGAGGAGAGGTTCGCCAGCTGTTTGTCACCTACGCTGAAGCCGCACCTGGCAGACCTGCAGCCAAGCGGACGATAAGCAGGTGGGTCATCTCATGCATAGATCTCTGCTATAGGTTGGCGGGCATGGTGCCTCCCAGAGGGATAAGAGCTCATTCTACCCGCCATACCGCTGCATCGGTGGCTGCTTCCAGGGACATCCCTATCCAGGAAATCTGCAGGGCTGCTACCTGGAAGTCAGCACACACCTTCAACACCCACTACCACATCGACCTTGAGTCATGCCGGGATGCTGGTTTTGGGGCCTCAGTTCTCCAGTCTCTATTCCCTAAGTAGGGGGTGTGCGCCTTGCCTCCCTCCTCCCAGAGAACTGCTAGGACTCTGCCAGAAAGTGTGGATGAACAACATATCCATGTCCTAGAAATACAGGTTACTCACCTGTAACAGGAGTTCTAGGAATGGTATATATTGTTCATCCTACAGTATTCCTCCCGGCTTTGTGCACTACCTGAGCTTCCAGCGGGCCAGATCTGGCGTCATGGGGCGGAGCCGAGTGTTTTACCACCCGGGTGGGTGGGAGGAGCCAGCTTGAAGACCTTCCGAAAAGACTTAAAGCGGCAAGGATACCTGCCAGAAAGTGTGGATGAACAACATATACCATTCCTAGAACTCCTGTTACAGGTGAGTAACCTGTATGTATGTGCCGCATGTCATAGCAAGGCTTAGCACATGTTAAAATGATTGAAGAATAGATTTTTATAGATTTTCCCTATACGTATCAAATCCACTGACT
Source organism: Neoceratodus forsteri (assembly GCA_016271365.2). NCBI lineage: Eukaryota > Metazoa > Chordata > Ceratodontiformes > Ceratodontidae > Neoceratodus > Neoceratodus forsteri. Next base: position 558,737,852 of record CM028129.1, on the reverse strand, counting down.
ATCAAATCCTACTGCTAACAATTGTGATTGTCCCAAGATTTCTTAGCCTTTGTAATAGCAGTGTCTGTTTAGTTTGCATGCTATCTGGCATGTTTCATTTAAAGTGAATAAAATATAAGTTAAAAAAAAACAGTTGGTTCAGGCTCACCACTGTCTACTGGAGCCAAACCCCTTTGCTACTGTTCGCTGTTGGTAGCGGGTCCTTTCCTTTGCCGCTTTCTTTTGATTAATCAGTTTTCGGTCTTCCCATCACTTCAGTGAATTAAACCTGATTTTGGTAATTAGTTATTCCACTCTGCTGAATTATGTTGTTATTTCTAAGTTATTTCTGGTAAAAATTAAAAAATCTCTCATTAGGAAAGTAGTTGCAAGTGCTCCTAAAAGACATCTGTACATGGTTGTAGATTCTGCCCTTCCGAGATTTAAATGTTAATGTCTAAAAGGAAAAAAAAAAGCTTTTATTTAAAAATTGGAGAATCTGCTCCCTGCACATCCTTTTAATGTTTAATAAATGCAATAGTACAATCCAACTCAATAAAATAATAAAAAATAAAGAAGCGTCTCCCTATGTCTCACCCTGAAATCTCCTATGACATATTGTTTTTCTGAGCTGTGTCACATTCTGTAAACTACCCATACTGCCTAGTGAGGGGTAGTTGACAGGTTTAATGAGAAAGAGAGTAAACTGACCTGTCTGGTAAACAGATGATATAAGTTTAAAAAAAAATCTTACAGTCCCTACTTGCATACTGTGTGACCCTGAGCAAGTCATTTAACTTCCCTGTGCTCCAAGGTTGCACCTGTAAACAAGCTTTCAGCTTAGTGTGCCACTCCAGGTTAAACAATTGGAGGAAAAAAAAAAAAAAGATGATTAACACCAAATGCTGAGGCTGGCCTAGTGAGAAGCTGAGGAACAAATAACAGCCCAGAATCCCACACTGGAACCAGTGGCAGGTTGGGTGGGTCACACATATAAGGCACTCAGCTCCCAAGAACGGATTGTGCAGGTCACCTGGCATTTGCGATTCCTCTACCAGTTGACCAGAGAAAACAGCACTGGAGTTGATTGGGAAGGCAGTTGTTCATCTTCACAGCTGAAGGAAGAATGTGCCCATGGCAGCCCTGATCATCAAGGAGTGGTAACTGAGAGAAAAAGGGAAAACAGGAAATAAAAATAAGAATTAAAAATTACGTTGTGTTAAAAAAATTATAGATTTAATAAGATGATGTTAAGAATTAATATGCTGTATTTTTGTTTCATGCTGCAGACAAAGACAGAGACAAGGCTAAAGACAGATACATCAGAAGCACGCTAAAGCTGCACGTCACCCACAACCAGTATGTGTTGGCACTGAAGGCAGCAGAGCACCACCACACATACCATTACCAGCTGACACTGCCGGCACTGCACGACTCCCTCCAGAAGCTCCATGAAGAGATGGTTCTTGTCCTGTAAGCAGAGAGACTGCCACCTTGCAGGCAATCTTTTTGTTTTCTCATGGGGAAGGGGGCAATGTAGCACTTCAAAGTTAAAGCAGCGGTACTTGTTTGTTGGTAAATGATGTGAACATGGGGTTTAATGGTAATGTATTTCTGATATCCTTAGAGTTCTCATCAGTAGATCTTTAATTCCATTAGACATTTTTTAATTTAGATCTTCTGCTCTCCCAGGAGCTGTTTTCTCCTTCTGCCTGCCGCAGAGGTGATTTAGGTACTTCCCAACACACCCACTCTGCTGCATCTTCCCAAGCTCACGATCGATTGATGGTATGGTGCCTGAGCGTGCCCAAGAGGGGACCTTCATTCTGTAGCTGTGGTGTTTTTATTTTTACTTCCTGCTCTCCCCAAACAAACTTCTTTTTGTGTTACTGGGTAGTGCAGCACTGTAGCCATGCCCACATCAGTATCCTCATGAAAGGAAGCATGACCCCACAGCCCACCACAGGGGTAGCTGATGGTATGGGGTGCATAATCAACCCTCTAGGAAAGTGCTGCTGTCTGCGACAATCTATGACCTGGCCACTCCATCACACTAGTTGTCAGGCTGACTCCCGAATCTGGGTCGTCAGTATGGCAATGCGACACACAACTGCAGGACCATGGCTGGTTTCCTTTAGACATTTTTTAACTGTTTTTATTGGAGTTACCCACAATGCTTTGCCAAATCTTTGACCCAGGTTTGGGTCAGGGTATCTCTGCTTGGGGAAGGAAGTCAGTGAAACCTGCTGCCTTAGCAGCCCCGTTGTGGCAGGCCATTAAGCTAGCTTCCTCGTGAAGGGCAGGCCCTTGCATATGTGAGACACACATAGGACTGTGCATGGCACCACAGAAGACAGAAGGTCAAGGTTCAGCCCAAAACAAGCATATAACCATGCTAAGATGAGACGATACAAGAACAAAATACCTCCTAGTACCATCTATATGATGCATTGGCACACTCAGGTCATGTAGGACAGCCTCTTACTAGGTGTGAACTATCAGAGACATCCTACCCTGACAGTTACATCATGAGGGCAAATCATTGTGTAACGATGAAGTAGGTAAGTAGTGTCAGTAGTGGGTGGGGGGTGTTACCATCCAGATGGAGTGACAAATGAAGGGTCAAAAAATAGCTTTATGATTTTTTTGCCTTTTTGTTTTGATAAATAGGCTACCTAGCTAGATACTTTATTTTTAGCCTTTCCAAGGCTCAAGGCACACACACAGAAATACAGAATTACAGCAACATAGCAAGCCATATTCTGATTTCATAAATAAACCAGAATTGCATATACAATTTTACTTTATTTAACTTTGATGACCGGTTAAGTACATAGGTGGAAGAGTCCCTTTTTCAGGCACGACCCGGGTGCAAATGCACAGATAAAGTATACATAGTGATACGTGAACAGCAAGTGATAATATATACAGGACAATATGCAAAGAACAATATATACAGAACAGTGTTAACCTGAATACAACGAAAAGACATCATGTGCAGGAAGGGATAACAATATATACAGTGCAATATTTACATGATTTTGCTTACAGAAAGTGCAAAAGGGATAGGTCAAGTGTATTTTAATACAGTTACTTAATAGGAGGGAATAGAGGGGGAGTGCAAGTGGTACTGTATGAGGTAACAGATTAAGGTGAGGAGGAATATGGGAGTGGTTAGTGGGAACATTGACATGCGACAGAGGAGAAGTAGTAGGATTTCATAAGGTTTGTAAAGGCCGGGGGAGAGGTAGCTTTTCTTATGGGGCGGGAGGTATTGAGTTGCATATGGAGGCAGCATGGTAGGAAAAGGACTGCTGACCCATATTTGGTGTGAAACGGTGGGACGACAATGTTGTTGTGGGAGGAAGATCTGGAAGCTGGAAGATTAATGAGAGGAATCTGCCTGGCAAAGTTAGGAGGGTTGTGATTATGAAGAGTTTTGTTGGGGGGGGTGAGAGCAAGATTTGCTCTGAGTCCTGGAGGTAGCTAATTGAGGTTGTTGAGCACTGTACAATGGTGGGTATTGTGGCAACAACCAGAGGTTAACAGCATTTAAACTTCAGAATAATATCACAAATTTTTATTCACAGACCAACATCTTTGGAAAACTTGGGAAAGTAGTCATGTTTTGAGGTGAGATTTAAAAACTGATACTGAGGGAGGGGCTTGGATGGAAGGAGGAAGGGAAGTCCAAAGCCTGCTCCACAGTGCAAAAGCTCAGTCCCCAGCAGAATGCTGTCTTGATGATCACACTGTTAGGAATACTTGAGAGACAAAAGGTGAATCTACCTGTAGCTCCCAAATGTGTATTCTGGGGGAGGGGCAGTCTGTTCAGAACCTTCAAAACCAAAAGCAAAACCTTAAAGTCTCAGAGCCACCTACTGACAACCAGCACAGCTGATGGAAAGCAGGAGTAATGTGCTTACATTTTGGAATAAATATTACCAATCTTGCCATCGCATTCTGCACTAATGGATGGCAATGCAGCTGACTCGCCGGCAGGTCCTGATAGAGCACATCATGGTAGTTGAGTTTAGAGTAAATGGAAGCCTGAACTAGAGTCCAGTGACCCTGGTCAAGATTACATTGTTCCTGTTAGGCTGTATCCCATCTGAAGTTTTGCACATGCCTGGTACCACATCTCTTATTCAAGTTGCTTGTGCATTTGAACATAGCCAGTATACATTTATAATATGTATGTTTATCTTGTCTGCTGCTGCATTTTCTGTTATGTCATTTGTATTTGTTACCTTATTTTGCTCATTATTGTTTGCTTTACTGATTTCCACCTCTCTTATCCCCCAGGACGCATCTGGAAATTAGATGTTCAATCAGTCAGTGAATAAGTTAGGAGTACGAGCTGGCTACATCTTTTAGATGGTAAAAAACACTCTGTGCTATGAATAACACCTGGTAACTAGATGTCAGCTCGCCATCCAGAATCACACCCAGGTTGCAAACCATTTCCATTTCTTCAGTCTGAACCTCAGAAACGGTTTGTAGCCCAAGGTATTCCTTAACAGGAGGCACCATGTGGTTTGGACCTACCAGCAACAATTTAGACATGCTTGGGTTCATTTGCAACAAACTGATGCCCATCCAGTCACTGATCTCTGAGATGCATTTCTCCACCAAAGATAGAGGGTCTCCCTGCCAGAGTACAAATGAAAGATATAACCAAGTGTGTTCTGCATAGTGGTGAAAACTCAGGCTTTAGTTCCAGATAACTTCTCCCAGCAGAAGCAGATATGCTACGAACAGCAACATGGACAACATCATCCCTATGGAACACCAGACACAGAAGCAAACAAGGCAGATTGAAAGCTACTCCAGACTACTAGCTGTCAGTGATCCAAGAGGAAAGGCCTGAACCAATCTAAGATGATACAGATGGTTCCAGTCACCAGTGAGCAACAGTATTAAATGTCAATGATGGGTCAAATAAAGCTTACATATGTGAGACATCTATCATCTATTCCCCACCAGGACTATATCATTCATCTCATGTGTTAGAGTGGTCTCTGTACTGTGGCAAGAATGGAAGCTGGATTGGAATGACTTGTAGAGTTCATATTTCTTTTAAGGTGCTTCTTTGGGTGTGATGCCACTACTTTCTCAATAACCGCCCAAAAAAGGGAAGATTTTTAGACATGGGTCTATAATTCTCTAGCATGCTAGGCTCTAACCAAGGCTTTTTGAGGTGCAGTCTCACTGTGGCTACCTTAAAGGCTTCTGGGAATGACCCATCACCCAAAAAAGCATTGAGTCAAAACATGGAGTCAAAACTGTGGAAATGGCCTTCACCAGGTGTGAGATAACTGAGTCCAGGACACAAGTAGTTCACTAGGAGGATTTCTACACAATTGGTAGATCGTATTTGGCACTAAACAAGCCAAGCTTGCACCACTGCTTTGTCTCTGCCACTGTAACTATGAAAAACACGTTAGTGCACAGGCCATCTGATAGACCAGAGGCAGTGCCTCACACTACCATGCAGGGGACCCGAGTTCGGGAGTGGGCCTGGGGGAAATGTCAGAGGCAGGCTGTGGCTGAGACAGCTGCCACTTGGCAATGCAGGATCTCAGTTCTTCTCCAGATGCTTTTTGTGTGCATGGGCTAATAGATGGCTACTGCCCATACCATGGAGAGGTGGGAAGGGGAACCCAGAAGAAAACTCCCACTGCCATCAGCATAACAGACTACAGCTCCCTAAAGGCCCCATGCCATGGCCCCCCACTGGAGGTATAGTGGAATAATGGAGGATGAGGCAGGGGGCTACCACTGGAGTACTCCTCAGACCCCAAAGACTTGTCGGAAGGTAGCGGTGGACAAACAGATGTATGGAGGAAAAAACAGCACTGAAGGAAATCAGAGCATGAATACCTGCAATCTGGTCCCAAAAGGACTGTGCAAACTTTGCACCCCTCCTTTTAGTACAAGTTTTGTAATTAATGACTTGAGTAAGTAAATATGCCTGCCACCAGTAATTGTTAAAAAAAAAAAAACACCTCTTCCCCTTAGGTTACTCTGAATGAGCATACTGGGTTTATTAATGGATATGTCAGGATGAGGCAAGTACACCTGTCTAATGGTTCACAGCACAGTGCCACACCAGAATGTATTGTTTTATCTTGGTGGGTATGGCAAGGCAGCTAAAGTTTTTTAAAACTTCAAAACCATGTCTGTCTCCCAGCCAGCTCAGTGGAGCAGAGAGCTGAGGCATGCAGGTGCCTTACGTATCGTCACGCCGGCAACCTGAGTTTGAGAATGAGCTCAGGTTGCTGGAGGTAAGTCTGGGAGGTGGAAGGAGCCAACGTTCTGGAACACATGCCCACCTTCATGCGCATGCGTCCTCCATGCTGCTGCTACCCCTGAAGGTAGAGGGAGAAAATAGAAGGGGAAAGAAAAAAAAACAGGCCAGGGCTTCATGAAGCCCCACCTGGGACACCTTGACCTGCCTTTCCACTCTGGCTGGTGGGCATTCTGGATGCGAGTACTCCCGGGGGGATGATGGCCCTCACCTCCTTGGTCCTGCCATTGGGTGGGGGGAGTCCACAGAGGAACTAGCCCTTCAGTATGGAGAGAGTAATGGGACAGTCAAGAGGTGCCTGAGAATGTGACTGAATAGCTGCACTGTCTGGCTCTGAGGATAAAAACCTTTATAGGAAACAAATGCATCTCCCAGGAAAGAAATCTGCTCCTTTTCCTTAGGCTAGTCAGTCGGACAAAGTGCCTGTCTCCATAACACAATGCAGGATGCCACTCTGTGGCCCACTGACAGGTGGTGCTCTGGTGATGAGCAGGACATGCTCTCTGTCTAGAGCTGAGAGCATCACCTTTGAGATGCACTTTGAACCCTGCTGGCCCCATAATGGGGAGATCCAAGGCAGATACAAATTTGGGTCAAGCACAGAGCTCTGTGCTCTTGACCAGCCCAAAGGTACAGAGACAGGCTGTTACACTGTCACATGGGAGTCCTGAGCTGGAAACTTCTGTAAGGGGCTCACGGTGGTTGAGCTGGTTTGCATAAAGTGAGTGTGTGCAATCTGTCACTTCTCTTTGGGCCACATATAAAGTCACAAGAGACTGTTACCATTTAAGCAAAAATACCAAAACAGCTGGGCATTTCCTTTGATTAATGCAAGGCTGTGCGTGTTGCTGGCCTGAGGCGCTGACAAGGGCCATTAATCCCAGCAAGGGCATTAAGCCAATGGAAATGCTCTGTTACAAGGGTCTGCACCAGAAGCCATACAAAGAGAGACTAAAGGAACTTAACATGTATACCATCGAGGAAAGGAGGGGGGGAGACATGATAGAAACATTTAACTACCTCAAGGGAATCAACACAGCCCAAGAGGGTAGCATCTTTCAGAAAGAGATATGCAAGAACAAGGGGGCACAATTTGAAGATCGAGGGGGGTCGGCTCCGGCTTTTTTTCATGGAGAGGGTGGTGGATGCATGGAATGGCTTTCCTGAGGAGGTCATGGGGTCAAAAACAGTGAAGGAATTTAAGAATGCATGGGCAGACATAAAGCAGTTCTAGGTGCGGGGTAGGAGGAAGTAGGCTGTTGGTTAACTAGGATCTGCAGCTTATCCAATAGGTAGGGAAATAGGCAGATTGGGTGGGCCAAGCGGTCCTTATCGGCCATCAGTCTATGTTTCTATATCTGTTTTTCTATTATTGTGATTATAAGTGTAATCCTATTGTTATGTGGAAAAACAGCATTTAAGGAAAAAAGTTTACAACGCGTGCGCCACTGTGAGTGGTACTGGGCATTTCTAAGGGATTAGTGCGGTCACAAGGGCAAGCTGTCCCCAGCCCTCCCCACAGCCACTGAGATCCCCCCCATGGACCATGGAACGGAAACAGAGCGAGTGCGGTCACGAGGGCAAGCTGTCCCCAGCCCTCCACACAGCCAACGAGATCCCCCCCGTGGACCATGGAATGGAAACAGAGCCAGTGTGGTCGTGAGGGCAGGCTGTCCCCAGCCCTCCCCACAGCCAACGAGATCCCCCCGGACCACGGAATGGAAACAGAGCCAGTGCAGTCGCGAGGCAAGCTGTCCCCAGCCTCCCACAGCCACGAGATCCCTGCTGACCACGGAACGGAAACAGAGCCAGTGCGGTCGCGAGGGCAAGCTGTCCCCAGCCTCCCCACAGCCAATGAGATCCCCGGACCACGGAACAGAAACAGAGCCAGTGCGGTCGAGAGGGCAAGCTGTCCCCAGCCCTCCCACAGCCAATGAGACCCCCGGACCACGGAACGGAAATGGAGCCAGTGCGGTCACGAGGGCAAGCTGTCCCCAGCCCTCCCCACAGCCAACGAGATCCCCCCTCGGACCACGGAACGGAAACAGAGCCAGTGCGGTCATGAGGGCAAGCTATCCCCAGCCCTCCCCATAGCCAACGAGATCCCCCTCATGGACCACGGAATGGAAACAGAGCCAAGTAGCCATCGGAGATTCCAGCTGCTCATTCACTGAGCTCTACTGCGCCACAGATATTCAAACTTGGCGCCTTTTTGACTGCTGGGCATTTTGAATTTATGTCAGTGGAGCAGTGCTGATAGTCTTTTGCACAGCACCCTGCCTCCAATCTGACCTTTACTTTATATTAGAAAACCTGCTTTTAAAGGGGAATTTGTGTTAATCTGCCTTGTATTGCAACTGGGGCTATTTTACCTTAATCTAGATGAAATAGGCAAAGGGGAAGGGAGCAGTACTGTTTTTACTTCAGGGGAGATTGAATGTGAACAGTGCAAGCCTTACCGTTAAAGATCTTCTAACTCCCCAGGCTGTTCTAAACTGCGCCAGTATCAAAGTGCTAAAAGTTGCTATGTGCTGCATGTAAAATATGCCTGGAAGTATACTAAGTGAATAAGTAGAACTTGCAACGCCTTAATAATACACGCTCCTCCTCCTACCTACCTGTACTTATAGCAGCCTTTTTTCTTCCCCTCCTACAGTGCAGTCACGAGGGCAAGCTGTCCCCAGCCCTCCCCACAGCCAATGAGATCCCCCCCATGGACCATGGAATGGAAACAGAGCCAGTGCGGTCGCGAGAGCAAGCTGTCCCCAGCCCGCCCCACAGCCAACAAGATCCTTCCTGCGGACCACAGAACGGAAACAGAGCCAGTGCGGTTGCGAGGGCAAGCTGTCCCCAGCCCTCCACACAGCCAACGAGATCCCCCCCATGGACCACGGAATGGAAACAGAGCCAGTGCGGTCATGAGGGCAAGCTGTCCCCAGCCCTCCCCACAGCCAACGAGATCCCCCCCGCGGACCACGGAATGGAAACAGAGCCAGTGCGGTCGCGAGGGCAAGCTGTCCCCAGCTCCCCCCACAGCCAATGAGATTCCCCCACGGACCACAGAACAGAAGCAAGCCAGTGCGGTCGCGAGGGCAAGCTGTCCCCAGCCCTCCCCACAGCCAACGAGATCCCCCCGCGGACGGTGCGAAACAGAGCCAGTGTGGTCGCGAGGCAAGCTGTCCCCAGCCCTCCCCACAGCCAACGAGATCCCCCCCGGACCACGGAACGGAAACGGAGCCAGTGCGGTCACGAGGGCAAGCTGTCCCCAGCCCTCCCCACAGCCAAGCAAGATCCCCCTCGGACCACAGAACGGAAACAGAGCCAGTGCGATTGCGAGGGCAAGCTGTCCCCAGCCCTCCACACAGCCAACGAGATCCCCCCCATGGACCACGGAATGGAAACAGAGCCAGTGCGGTCATGAGGGCAAGCTGTCCCCAGCCCTCCCCACAGCCAATGAGATCCCCCGCGGACCATGGGACGAAACAGAGCCAGTGTGGTCACGAGGCAAGCTGTCCCCAGCCCTCCCACAGCCAACGAGATCCCCCGCGGACCATGGAGCAGCAGGCCAGTGCGGTGAGAGGGAAAGCTGTCCCCAGCCCTCCCCACAGCCAACGAATCCCCAGCGGACCACGGAATGGAAACAGAGCCAGTGCGGTCGTGAGGAAAGCTGTCCCCAGCCCTCCCCACAGCCAACAAGATCCCCCCCCGCGGACCATGGAATGGAAACAGAGCCAGTGCGGTCGCGAGAGCAAGCTGTCCCCAGCCCTCCACACAGCCAACAAGATCCCCCCTGCGGACCACAGAACAGAAACGGAGCCAGTACGGTTACGAGGGCAAGCTGTCCCCAGCCCTCCACACAGCCAATGAGATCCCCCCATGGACCATGGAATGGAAACCGAGCCAGTGCGGTCATGAGGGCAAGCTGTCCCCAGCCCTCCCCACAGCCAACGAGATCCCCCCCACGGACCACGGAACGGAAACAGAGCCAGTGCGGTCACGAGGGCAAGCTGTCCCCAGCCCTCCCCACAGCCAACGAGATCCCCGCGGACCACGGAATGGAAACGGAGCCAGTGCGGTCGTGAGGGCAAGCTGTCCCCAGCCCTCCCCACAGCCAACGAGATCCCCCCTCGGACCACGGAACGGAAACAGAGCCAGTGCGGTCGCAAGGGCAAGCTGTCCCCAGCCCTCCCCACAGCCAACGAGATCCCCCGCGGACCACGGAATGGAACGGAGCCAGTGCGGTCGTGAGGCAAGCTGTCCCCAGCCCTCCCCACAGCCAACGAGATCCCTCGGACACGGGCGAAACAGAGCCAGTGCAGTGCAGAAGCAGCTGTCCCCAGCCCTCCCCACAGCCAACGAGATCCTCCTCGCGGACCACGGAATGGAAACAGAGCCAGGTAGCCATCGGAGATTCCAGCTGCTCATTCACCGAGCTCTACTGCGCCACAGATATTCAAACTTGGCGCCTCTTTGACTGCTGGGCATTTTGAATTTATGTCAGTGGAGCAGTGCTGATAGTCTTTTGCACAGCACCCTGCCTCCAATCTGACCTTTACTTTATATTAGAAAACCTGCTTTTAAAGGGGAATTTGTGTTAATCTGCCTTGTATTGCAACTGGGGCTATTTTACCTTAATCTACACGAAATAGGCAAAGGGGAAGGGAGCGGTACTGTTTTTACTTCAGGGGAGATTGAGTGTGAACAGTGCAAGCCTTACTGTTAAAGATCTTCTAACTCCCAAGGCTGTTCAGGCTGTTCTAAACTGCGCCAGTATCAAAGTGCTAAAAGTTACTATGTGCTGCATGTAAAATACGCCCGGAAGTATACTAAGTGAATAAGTAGAACTTGCAACGCCTTAATAATATATGCTCCTCTTCCTACCTACCTGTACTTATAGCAGCCTTTTTTCTTCCCCTCCTACAGTGCAGTCATGAGGGCAAGCTGTCCCCAGCCCTCCCAACAGCCAACGAGATGCCCCTCGCGGACCACAGAATGGAAACAGAGCCAGGTAGCCATTGGAGATTCCAGCTGCTCCTTCACAGAGCTCTAGCCCTGCCTGCACTATGCGCAGGCTCCCCTCCACCCCCACCACCACCCTTGGTGAGCTCCTCCTTATATAGAGCTGACCTCGCCCCCACCACCACCCTTGGTGAGCTCCTCCTTTTATAGAGCTGACCTCGTGAGCTCGTAAACTGATCTGCCCACTTTCCCATTAGCTCCTGATATTTTTCTGCCACTAATGGCCACCACAGAGCACATTCAATCCTCTACTGAAAAAAAAAAAGATACAGAATGCAGTTTCTCACTGCAACCATAACTATGCTTTGCCTAGCCTCATCTTCCCTTCCACCCTCATCCAATCCTAGTCTACCAGACCCTCTGCCACTTCTCTCCTTAGCTACTAAGCCACCACTCCACTCCTCCTCGGCACCAGTGAACCACAACCGGTACCATTGGCACAACTGGACCCTGGGGGCCTCTATCCTCCCTCCCTCTTTCCACGCTGAGTCACCTGCCCTATATATCCCACTCTATCCAGACCCTAAGGCAAACTTACTAACTCCTAACCATCCCACTCAATGGGGGCACCAATAAAGATCATGCACTTATTAAGGCATACCTTGGCTCTCCTTCTCCTCGTAGCCGGGGACGTTGAACGGAACCCTGGACCACAGGCCCCCATTGCTGGCCAACCATCAGCACCAACTACGCACCTCCCCAAAGGCTTCAAAATTGTCCACCTAAATATATGCAGCATCCTAAATAAAATTGCTGCCCTACAAACAACTGTCCTAGCCCTTCGCCCTGATATTGTAATCATCACAGAATCTTGGTTGAAGCCCCATAACCGGGATGAGGAATTCTCAATACCTGGCTTCTTTCTAATCCGCCAAGACAGACAGGGCAGAAAGAAGGGTGGTGGCACTGCCATGTATGTCTCCTCAAATCTCCAGTTTTCCGTAATCACTCCGGCACCCATACAAACTATACATTCCCTTCTGATCAAAATCTCCCTGCCCCACTCTATTCCAGTATACATAGCTGGGTCATACTGTCCGCCGGACACACCTCTGGGTAGCATCCTCGACCACCTTGGTAACCTGAGGTCCCTTATGGAAGACAGCGAACTCCATATCCTTGGAGCTTTCAATCAGAACTGGCTAGGCTGCACAGCCTCTAAATCGTGTTGCCAACTAAACGCACTAAACTTGCGCCAGCAAATAGGGGAACCCACCCGCTTAAACCACAAATCCAATAAACACACACTACTGGACTGGGCACTTACTACCCACCCTCATTGGATAGTTAAAGCTGACCTACTACTGGACTCCCTTAGTCACCACCATATGATTTTTGTAGTGCGAAAAATCTTCCGACCATTGGCCCCTCCACCTTGCACGCTTTACAGCAGAGTTTATAAATCACTGGATCTGACTGCTCTCCTAAACAACCTTACCACCATTGACTGGTCCTTCATCCCCAGAGCCACCTCCATGGACGAGGCCCTGAAATATTTCTCTTCAAATTTCCTTGCCATCTGGGACCTACATGCCCGGCTCAGGAGATCCCGAGTCGGAGGATTCCACTTACCATGGGTAACAACAAACCTCACGGAACCACTACGAGCCAGAGACCGAGCCTGGAAATCTTTCAAGGCCACAGGTGCTCATGCGGCCCAGCAACAATACCGGTCACTACGAAATGCCTGTACAAGACTCATACGTCAGGCCAAATCAAATTACTTTAAAACTGCATTCAACAATAACTTCACTCACCCTACTCAATTCTGGAAGTCAATAAAATCCCTTCTCACCCCACCGGCCCAACCCCCCAACTCCCACTCTCAACCTCGAAGGTAAAATCATCAAGGATCCTTGCCTGGTTGCCACCGAGTTTAATTCATATTTCTCCACCTACTCTCCTCCCATCCCCACCCCCTTTGTGCCCCTAAAGTATCCTCCCAGCCTCCTTCTCGCTCCCCCAGTTGCTCCTGGCCAGGTGCTAAAAATACTGCAGTCACTAAACCCATCCAAAGGTAAATGTCCATCGGGTCTAGATTCCAAAATGCTCCTACTCTCAGCACCGGCCATAGCCCACCCTCTATCCATGCTCTATAATCTGTCTTTTAAACTCGGGGCTGTCTCCAAAGCATGGAAACAAGCCACAGTCATTCCCCTACCCAAAGGAGGGGACCTCTCCTCCCCATCCAACTACCAGCCCATATCTCTGCTCCCCATCCTAGCCAAAATTCAAGAGCGCATTGTATTATCCCAGCTCCACCACTATCTAGATACCATATCTTTTTTCACCCCCTACCAAGCTGGCTTCAGAAAAAATCACTCCTCCACCACCTCCCTCCTTCGCCTCACTAACTCCATCCTTACAGGCATGGACAAAGGGGAAATAACAGCAGCCATATTTATCGACCTGGCAAAAGCCTTCGACATGGTCTCTCATCCCCTGTTGTTGGCTAAACTTTCCCAAACTGGTCTGTCTGTGAAAGCAAATAACTGGTTCCATTCATACCAATCAGGTAGGCTCCAATCAGACCGTATTGGCTCAGCTCAATCCACCTCACTTCCTGTCACCAGTGGAGTCCCCCAAGGGTCTGTACTCGGCCCACTGCTATTCTCTAGCTTTCTCAATGACCTGCCTGCTACCTGCACACAAACGGCCATCCATATGTACGCAGACAATACGGTGCTGTTCGCCTCTGGCCCATCCGCAACCACCGTGATAGCTTGTCTACAGAAGGACTTCGACTCCATCCAATGCTGGTTCCTCGGAAACCAACTATTCTTAAACTAAAAAAAAAAAACAGTCTCCCTCACTTTAGGCTCTCGGGCCAAACTATCCTGGCTTACTGTACCACCCACATTCTACACTTTGGACAGATCTCCACTTGAGGCCTGCACCACATATTGTTATCTCGGCATCTGGCTAGATCAGTACCTTGACTTCTCAGTGCATATAGACGCTCTGCACAAAAAATTGCATCCCATGCTGGGAGCTCTGTCCCGAAACAAGAATTGCATCCCTCTACCAACCAGACTAGCTATTGTCCAAAAAATGATCCTCCCAACTATGGATTACGGTGATGTTGTCTACGGTGCTGCCCCCCAAACTCCCTTTGCCAGGCTCGCCCCTGATACAACTCCTTCTGTTCGGTCTCTTTGGACTGTCCTCCCAATACCCATCACTGTGACCTCTACCAGTCCCTGGACCTCCCCTCACTCCAAAACGACGATTGCTCCACGGTGTAGAACCACTTCAAAGTTCTGGTCACATACGCCCTTCCTACCTATCATCATCCCTAACCGCCCTCTCCCCACCTGCCTACGCTCTCAGAAACATAGACTCCAGGCTCCTGCACATTCCACACAGATCCACCCGATCTGGCCAGGCAGCTTTCAGCTTCAGGTTGCCCAAATTATGGAACTCCTTGGCAGCTGATATCAGACACACCACAAGTACTCCTCAACGGAATGCCCTTCTCAAAACACATTTCGCTACCAACTGCTCCTGCTTTCCCCCTCACTGAATCCCCTTCACAACTCCTATCTATCAGCTACTAGCACCAGTCTGGGTTCCATTCTCGGTCTGCACCTAATGTTATTAAATGCAAATAAACTGTACCTACTCTATTTTGAATTGTATGAATGCCTCACCCATTGTCTGTAACAATCACACTATGTGTGTTTGTTTCTTGTATACTACTGTACCATTGTCTGTAACAATTCACACTATGTATGATTTGTTTCCTCTGTACTACTTCACCATTGTAAACCCCCTACCCACAGGGCGCATCTGGAATCGAGCGGTACTCCGCTCAGCATGCCTTCCTGGTAAATCTCTTAAATAAATAAATAAAAATTAGGGCCTAGTACAGCAGCCAATTAGAATGCGTGATTGCCTCATGAACAATAAGACATATAAATGGTTGCAGTGTCCACCTCATGGCAAACCAGCAGCCCCTTAGACACGTGTGTCCTGTTGTCCTATGCATAACATGGTAGCAAGTCTTCCCTACACAGTCACTAAACATATTGTCATTATATGAGCACACCAGCCCCTTCTCTGCAACCATTCTACAAAGCATGCCAGCGCAACATCAGTTGACCGTCCCAAACCTGTATGTTATTCATGATTAATGTATATCTTATTAGTTTAGTGCTTTGCCTGTATCACTCTTGTTTTCTTTTATGTTATTTGCTCATTTCTGTGTACGGTGGCTGTATTTCATTACCTTGTCTCTCCCCATCCACACACCCTTAACCCCCCTCCAAATCTCACCTAGAAGCAAACTATTATAGCCCAGAGTGCCTTCCTGGCTTAAACTTGCAAATGTAAATAAATATGTGGCCCTGTGCTCGGGGCCTATGATTGAGTATGTGTGGCCTTGTGCTCAGACCTGTGGCTGGGGCCTATGGAGTGGTACTGTATGTCTTTATTTATTATTTATTTAGTTTTTGTAGATGGAAAGGAGGACTTGATATTTCTGCCTATTTTCAGCCTCGTCCTGGGAAGGGGGATACAGATGGATGCCAACTGACATTGAACTAGATTAAGCTGATTCGTGGTATTTTTTGTTTAGTGAATGGGGGAAATTTGGCCAGGACACTGGGTAAATTCCCCTACTCTCCAGCAGGGGGATCCCTCGGCTGTCTTTCCTGAGATGGCCACTTCTGTGAATCCAGCAGAGAGGATGGACGTGGAGGAGACAAGGGAGCAGGCCTCTTCCCCTGATCACCCAACTAAAGAGGCTGTTGATGTCGCAGTGGCTGCGGCACACTTTTCGGATGGTGATACAGCAAATGAGGTATTTTTGTCCTCTGAGGAGTTGCGTGAAGAAATTCTTCCTCCTGTTTCAATGGGATGAGAAATTCAGCAAAATACAAGTAATGTTGCTTCAGGAACGAATGTGGGTATTTCCTCCCTTAATACTGATAAACTGAACCAATTACGACTGGAAAAAGAGCACTGCCTTGAGAAAGCTAAATGTTTGGAAATAGAGCTGAACGATCTAATGACTCAGACTGTACCTGCCAACTCTTCAGCTCCAGTTGTCAGCATGAGTCAGAGGCCTGCTGACTCAGGAGCATCAAAGTGAGCCACGGCTTCGGCCGCTCCTGTCTTGTCATCGGCACAGTTGCTAAAGAATCCCTCCGGAAGAGCTTCTCCTGTGGCTGGCAGTAAAAATGGCAATACCACCATGTGCCAAAAGCCACAAGTTCCAGTCTCTGACAAATTCAAGACAACAGCAAAATCTTCCTGGCAGCATCTAGGTATAGAACGGCAGAACGACGTTCCTGGGCGAACAGCTATAACAGTTCTGGATGCAGCATCTAACCGTGAGGACCCAGATGCTGTGTACTCTTTTCCGGCCAATAAAAAAAATCTCTGGATGGAGCAAACAGAATCACCAAAAGGCTTCTGTACCATCTGACTGTGCTAAGACTCCTTGAAATACTGAAATAGGGGCAGGGAACTGGTCACCAATTCACGCCCAAGAGAATGCTGGCTGGGTACAGGGAACCAATGGTCGGTGGCTCCCTGATCCTACTGAAAGTAGTATTCAAAGATATACTTATCTGTTCTCAAAGAGGTGGCCACCAAATCTGCAAAGAGCTCCAACGAACCCCAGGGTAACATTTCTGACACTAATTTTGAACAGACTAATGTTGCTTTATCTGATAAAAATCTTTCTATTGAAATTGGGGCCAATATTACAGTAAGCTCTGATTCAGGGCCTAGTGCTACTGCCAGCCAGGCAACAGATAGTTTTTTATGTTTGGGGCCCACTGATGAATCACTGCAAGATGCTGATCAGTCTAGGTTAGGTCCAATGTTTAAGTTATCAGATTTATTTTGTAACAAAGGTGAGCCTGCACCCAGAAGAAACGCAGTCAGATTACTTTATAAAGGGGTCTAGAATCTTCACCTGACAGGACACATATAGCCAGGATTCTTCTAAAGGGGGCAATGAAGTTTTTCTCATCAGAGATTTTTGCCTTAATCAGTATTGGAAACTCCAACTACGATATTAGCTTCAAAAATGTGTCTAGTTTAGACAGATTCTGGGCTCAATATCAGGTACAAAAAAATAATCCTGTGTGGATACCTTTTCAAGTTATACCCCTCATGAAGCCCTTAGTAAAAAAAAATGTTACAGTGATGTTCAAAATTGAGGGTGTAAACGTGGAGGACATTTCGTTCTGGCTTAGGCAACGTTGTGAAGTTCTAGGAAAACCCACACCCACGTTAAATAGTGAACAGATCTGGGATGGTGCGTGGAGGGTCAGGGTAGAGCTTTATACCACAAATTCAGGGCCTGTACATCTCCCCAGTTCCTTTTTTCTTGATAAAGATCAGGGGTCCTTGTTTTACATAGGTCAGCCATGTTCATGTTTTAAGTGTGACTCACGTACCCATATATCAGCTCTGCTTGCGACACCTCCCAGTGTAGTCGCTGTTTGAGATATGGACACATTGCTGCAAATTGCCTAAATTTATTTAAGTGCAACCTGTGTGAACGAACTGGCCATGCCTATGGGCATTGCCCCTGGGTTTCGCACAATAGGGAGGATTGTCCATCCCATGAGGGCTTGATCAACATAGCTCAGCAGCTGCAAGCTAATAGAGTAGCTGAACAGCATCTTCAGGCAGATAAAGGAACCTCAGAAACAGTACTCCCCTCTAACAACACAAACTCTAAGGGTATGGTCAGGCAGAGAGATGCCACAGAGGTAGAGGTACCCCCAGATGAAGGAACAAAAGAGAAAGAAGGTGGCACTCCTGTACCCAATGCTGTGGCTCTTGAAGCTCATGAGGTTATGCCCCCCCCCCCCACCTGAGAAAGAAAAGCCTTTTAAACTAGTTGTGCAAAAAAAGTTCCAGGATAGGGATAGCCATCAAGAAACAGGTTGGGGCAAAACAAAAAATGTAGGGTCTTCCTCCTGGAAAATGGGTAATTCCTATGCGCACTAAGTTCAATTTAGACGGAAGGGGATTCAAGGGAAGAAGAGGCTGACAACTCTTCTATTGCCTCCACCACTGACACAGAAGAGAGGGTGGGGGAAGAGGATTCCATTGTTAAAAGGATACACCAGAGGAGCTTATCCAAGACCCCATAAATGTTTTTTTATATTATGACAAGTTTGTTGTTGATCTCCCATCTTTTCTGATGCATAGTCTCTCCTAACATTAGATGTTAACAACATAGCGAGTGAAAGAGAGTAGGTGTGCTTTTTTCGCTTCAGGACAACTGCAGAGACATAGTGTATATACAGGACACCCGTATCAAATCTCACTCTGAACTGCAGTAGGTGTTGAAGCTCTGGACATTAGGCCCCCTCCTTTTGGTCCACTGGAGAAGACACCTGTGATGGGGTTGGCATTCTCCTGGCTAACCCTTCACTCAAAATTACCTGATTAGTGGACAGGAAACCAAGGTAGAGCCTTAATGCTTGACATTTCTTATAATACTGAAAGGTTTCATCTCATTGCAACTTATGCCCCCCAGACTAAGGCAAGCAGGGTTGCGTTATTCGGGGAAATCCAGCCCTACCTTCACACTTCCCATCTCCTTGTCTGGTTGGGATATTTTAATTGTGGTCTAAGACAAACTGATGGAATAGCTTGGAGGTCTGAAGCCCTCTGTGACACCACCGCCGTACAACAGATCATCTCCACTGCAGGTTTAAAAGTTGTATACCATACTTGTTATCCTACTGGTGGGATCACTTATTTTAGCAGGCCCTTAAAAACTCATATCAATTTTATTTTTGTTTCTCCTATTTTAAATATCATAGACATTAAAACACAGGTCAGCGAATTCTCTGACCATGTGGCTATTACAATGAAATTTCATGGCAGAATTCTCCCAGATGTAAAAAGAACTCCTGGAGACTTAACAAGTCTCTACTGAATGACCCAGTTGCGCAGTGTATGTGGAGACAGGATTGGTCTGCTAGGCTTTCGGTTGTGGGAGTGCTGCATAGACATTATTGACTGGTGGGAGGATACAAAAAAATCATGGCAGGCTCTGTTCCTGAGACGGGCACAGTACATAGCCAATAAGGAATATTTTATGTTATCTCCACCTATGACATCAGTTACAGCATCTCATCGCACAATTAGAAGTCACAAATTTTGATTACAGCTCCCAGATATATAACATTAGAAACATAGACTTTGATGGCAGATAAGGACCACTTGGCCCACCTAGTCTGCCCATTTCCCTACCTAGAGGATATGCTGCAGATCCTATTTAACGAACAGCCTATTTCTTCCTACCCCCCACAAAAATTGCCTTATGTCTGTCCCATGTATTCTTGAATTCTCCCACCGTTTTAGACCCCACAACCTCCTCAGGAAGGCTGTTCCATGCATCCACCACCTTCTCTGTGAAAAAATACTTCCTCACATTGCCCCTGAGCCGTCCTCCCTCCATCTTCAAACAATTTCCCCGAGGCAAGCCCCGAACCCAGTGCCTACTGCCCTATAGCCAGCCAACCTCACCACCACACCACAGGGCTGGCTCAACAAAGAGTAGAGTAAAGATGGTAGAATTTCAGTATAATCAGGCTAAATCATTGTCACAAGAGCTTAGATTTGGTACACATGTATAGAAAGGTTCATTAGATCCTTATAAAGAACGTAAGGTCAGGGTAGAAAACAGTGATCACAGAACTCACAGATAATAATAATAATAAAGCTTTATTTTTATGGCGCCTTTCCAAAACCAAAGCGCCTCACAATTTTAAAACATAACAAATCAACATCTACTTAATTTAATTAAAACAATAAGAATTTACGATAAAGCAAATAAATCAGTCACCAAAAGCTTGGTGCCAAAGATAAGTTTTTAGACCTCTTTTAAATCCCTCCACGGTCACACACTCACGTAACTGACGGGGTTAGAGAATTCCAGAGAGAAGGGGCCACATGCATAAAAGCCCAGGCCCCAGATGATTTTAAACATACTCTAGGAGTCTCTTGCAACCCCTCACCAGCTGAGCGAAGCAATCGCCCAGGGCAGTAGAGAACCAGAAGCTCTTGCAGGTAGTCAAGGCCCTGTCCGTGTAGGACTTTATAAGTTAGAAGACCGACTTTAAAGGTAATCCACCATTGTACCGGCAGCCAGTGTAGACCGCACAGCACCAGGGAAATATGGCAGGACCAAGAGGTTCCTGTCAAAAGCCATGCTGCTGCATTCTGCACTAGCTGCAAATGGCGGATTTCCACCCCCAGAAAGCCCTAAGTAAAGGGAGTTGCAATAATCCAAGTGCGAGGACACAAAAGCGTGGACCAACGTGGGAAGGTCACCGGACAGAACAAGGTGCTAACATGGGACACAACATTTCAGATCCCCAAGACATATTGCGCATTGTAGAACACTACATAAAATCCCAGTATGGTGTCAAACCTCAAACCCCAGATGCCCAGGGTTACTTAGTCACTGAATTTGCCTCAAGTCTGAACAAGATGCACAACTTGTGGTTGGACCAGTTTCCCCGAGGAGGTAGAAGTAGCTATATAGCAACTTTAATAGAGATTCAGCCCCTGGTTCAGATGGACTAGGGGCACGGATTTATAAATCCTTTCAAACAGAATTGGTTCCAGCCTTAGTTATCCTTTATAATCATATGTTATCATCCTCAAAATATACCGCATCTATGAATGAAACTGTGTTGGTCTTACTTCACAAAAAGGGCCCCAAAACAGATATTGGGAATTGGATGTGTCTCAGCCTCCTGAACACCGACCTTAAAATATTGAGTAAGATTTTACTTGCTAGACTCACTTTGGTTCTAACTATCTTTTCTGTCCCTCTCATACCTGTGTGGTCCCTGGTAGGAAGCAACAAGACAACATCATAGTACTAAGGCAGTTGTTCTTTGGGGGGAAGCAGGGTACCTTACAAGGGTACATACTAGGACAGGGTTTTAAATAATTGATTAGCAGTTTTTTTTCTTGGGACAATACTAACTGTACAGAAAGTATTTATATAGGTTTTCTAGAAGTATTATGCTTGTTAAACACAGTGAGGAAAGTGCTATGCATTTTCACAATGTTTTAGCACTTTTATGAGCAAAACGCTAATCAATTTTTAGAGTTAAACAAAACCCTGTAGGATTAGACCAGGAAAAGTCCTTCGATAGGCTAGCCCATGAATATCTTTTTGCTACTTTGCTGGCCTTCGGCATACCGCCCCTCTTTGTCAGATGGATTCAAGCTAGGTATCAAGGAGCATCCATTATTCCAAATGTGAAAGGATGGCATGGGAAGCACATCCAGGTAAACAGGGGCGTTAGGCAGGGGTGTCCAGTAAGCCCACTCCTATATGTCTTTGGGATAGATAATCTCATAAGAAAACTGTTGATTACTAATGAGGTAAAAGGGCTTTCCACAATACCTGGCACCCCACAAATTAAGGCCTTAGCTTATGCTGACGATCTGGTATTAGCATTGGCACCTGGCATATGTGAAGTTACTCTATCTGAAACCTTGCAGGGATTCTCTGATGTCTCTGGGTTTAGAATTAACCTAGCCAAAAGTAAAGGTGTTACACTAGGGGTAGCCCCCATACCAGCGTCAGGTCATTTTGCAGGTATCAGAATAACTTCTGACCCAATTAGAATTTTGGGTCTGGATTTCAGCCCTGGTAGAATTGGGAGTACAGCCTTTCTCGAGCTGATAGGCTTGTATCAAGCTGTAAAGGACAACAGCTTTCAAAAAAGAAGGTAGTCTTAATCTCTGGCTTCAACCCTGTCTTGACCCCTGGGGCCTTGATAAGCCTCGAATGTTGGCCAGAGTGCCCTCGGTCCCCTAATATGGGTTAGACTGCATTAAGAATGCTATTAGATGGAAAATATCCCCCCCTACAATCCCAAACCTCTTACAGGAAAAAACTGTATAAAAAGATTTGGAATGCAGAATGTCAGTCTGGGGTTTCATTTCCACTCTGCCCAGAATCACAAATAGGAAAGGTGTTAAAACAATGAATGAATCCCAGGATTCCACCTTTTGTATGAGATTGTGTATGGTTAGGGAATTGTGACAGACTGAGTGTGAAAGGAAGTAATAAACAGGTAAATGAATGTTATTATCCTAGAGGCTCATATTTTATTTATTTAGCTTTTGTTGACCGTGTAAGTGCACTAGACAAATCCTGCCTATTTTCAGGCACGACCCGGGGGAGGGGGATACAGATGAATGCCAACTGACCTTGAACCAGATTAAGCTGTTGGTGGTATTTTTTTTTTTAGTGAATGAGGGAAATTTGGCCAGGACACCGGGGAAATTCCCCTACTCTTTTCGATAAGTGCCATGGGATCTTTAACATCCACCTGAACTACCACCAATCCAGGCAGCTGGGACCTCGGTTTAACGTCTCATCCGAAAGACGGCACCTCAGAAGTGCAGCACCCCTCTCATGCTGCACTACAGTGTCAGTACTGGGATATTAACCCAAGTGCCAGATGTGGGAACTGAACCCACAGCCCTCTGATCTCCCGGCCTCAGAGGCGAGTGTGCTACCTACTGAGCCACTGACACTGCTTTATAACAGTGCTTTATAAACTTAGCAGAGCCTGAAGATTTGGAGGCTGTGACTGGAGAAGGTATTATGGAGCAAAATACAGGTGTTGGAGACACAACAGCATTTATTTGTAGAATGCAGTTGTGTGACTCAGTTTTGGTTATATTTACCCACAGAATGGGAAGAACCACTCTTTTTATTCTTGTCCTATCCAGAGGTATTATATGGCCCTTCATTAGGTTCCTCGGGGAAATATCATATAGATACCGTGTATATTGTTTTTACAGTCCTGAAGTATTGTATTTGGCAATCCTGCTGCATGTGGGTAATGCAGCAAAGGTATGTCTCTTATGTAGAGCTGATTTCTAATGTCAAAAAAGCCTTGAACAAAATTTTGCAGATGGATATGGTATGTTTTTCACCAGAGAAAATCAGCCACTTATGGATACACTATGATAAATGGATTACTTAATATGTGTGTTTTTCCTTGGTGTTATCATTTGTGTCTTAAATAATTTGGCATTTAATGTATAAATGAATTGTTTTTCTTCTTCCTGTAAAATATTGTTATGTTATGTTTTTTGTACTTGTAATGAAGTCCAAATTTTCAATACCACATTCTCCTACTGTCAGTAGGGGGAACTGCTGACCATCATGGCAGACAATCTGGAAGACATGGAGATTGCTGGTGTATGTGCAGGAGAGCTGATCTCCTTCCCTGCAGGTCCATTCCAGGAGATTGGCAATATAAACTTAGCAGAGCCTGAAGATTTGGAGGCTGTGACTGGAAAAGGTATTATGGAGCAAAATACAGCTGCTGCTATACCTGAAAATAATATAGAAATGGAGGACGAAGAATTGCTGCAAATGGAATTAAGACTGCAAAAGGAACATGAAGCAAATGGAAAAAAAATTATTGTAACAAATGTCCAAAATGAAAAAATGGTACTTTTTGGAAAAAAACAAATTAGAGGAAGAGAAGAAAAGAAAGAGACTTGTTAATAATTCACTGGGAGCTCCCGAGAAAAAGCAAAATAAAATATTTCACTTTGGCACCAATTCCTCTAATGGGTATAACAACAAAGAATCTACACATACCTCTAAGGGTTTTCCTCCAGAGAATTGCCCCAGACTAGCACTCTTGGAGACTGGCTGGATATTGACTGATGCAGGGAATGGATTCCGGACCCAAAAATCATATTACCGGAGAGAGCTGCTACATGTTTAAAACCACAAACTGACAGCACAGCTCAGCTGTCTCAGGATCAAATAACATCAACTGGAGCTGAGAAGACTGGCCTAGCTGATAACACAGCAGAAGGGGAATGCTCTGCCTCACATACCATGGGAATGACTCAGCCACAACACAATGTCAGAGAAGCACAGCAGCCTATAGAACAACGATCGATGGTCTCAGTAGCTACCGAAAATCACAAAGCTCGCTTAACTTGTAAAGACACAAAGGACACTGCTACAGGTTTGAAAATGGGGAAAACAGCTCAGCATCTCAAAGAACAACACACACCAATTCTGCCCGAAGACGCTATTGAAAGGGAACACTTCCCTTCACAAACTACAGGTACTCCCTCTTGCTCTCCAATAGATGAACAAGGAGATATTTTTTTGAAGCCAGTTCTGATATACCCAGTGCTATTTCTAACTACAGTACAACATAATGATATTACCATAGAAACTCCTAACACTGAACCTAATACGCTGGCTAATGGGAATACTGATACCCTTTTAAATGACTGTACATGTGCAAGTCTGTTTGAGACCTTTAGAACTAGCAAAAAGAAGACATGCTGTAAGGCTTAGATACCTGGAGGGGTTTAGAGGAGTAACCTGATTAGATTTTACGTGGGGAAAATATTACTTAAACAAGAGCTGGGGTTTTCCCCCTCTGAAGTATATTCTCTAATCCATGCCCCAGGGGAAAGTACATTCGATATTAGTTTTAGATCTGCTACCCTATTAGAAAGATTCTGGTCTTACTATATGGGTAAAAAAACATTCTCCATTGTGGTTACTGTTTCAAGCCATACCACTAACAAAACCTACCATAAAAGTTGGCAGCCATATTACTTCGCATTGAAAGGGTTAATTTATCGGACATTGTCTGCTTGTTGGAAAAACAGTGTGATATTTAAGGAAATCCATAACCCATCGTTGATGCAGAGGGCTTTTACACTGAATGTGATAAAGGTATACTTTTCTACCAAGGTCTACCAAAAACATGTTTTAAATGTGGATCCACCAGGCACATTAGTACCAACTGTGAGAAGTTACACTGTATTCAGTGTGGGGAAATTAGGTATAACTAGTTTCATTATACATCTGCACCCAAATGCAACCTATGTGACAAAGAAGGACACTCCTTTACCCAGTGTCCATGGGCTACACATAATACATCTAGTGCAGACTATAGTACACAGGACTAGTATATAGATAAAGCAGTTAAACTAACACAGACTACCTCACAACAAGAACCGAATATTAATAATACTGAAATAGACAACAGTCAGACCCCCACCCCCCGAAACTACAGCTCCTTAAGGCCTTTTATCAGTTCCAGTGGAGCCTAATCCCCTTCAGAGAATATCACCATGCCTCCACCCCACACCCCAGTCCGAAGGAACAAGAATTTCAACCTGTAAAGGGGAAAGGAAAGGAAAAAGCAAACCCTAGCATACAAACAGAATTGATTCCCTTGACTAACAAGTTTTCCTCATTACAATGGGGGGAAATAGAAATAGGAGATGAATCAGGCTCTACAGCAGTATCTTCCTCCCTTATAGTCTAATCACTTTTATTTGCATGTATTCATATGTATATTTTATGCTATGTTATGTTATTGTACCAAATCTCTGTATTCAATCCTCATGTTCCTCTACCCCCCAGGTTGCACCGGGAGATGAGCAACTTGTTGTTCAGTGTGCCTTCCTTGTGAAACATATCAATAAATAAAACAGTTCCTCCCATAAAGATGCCACCTCTAATGGAGAGGATCACATTTTGAAGAAGACTATTAAACCAAAAAAGAAATGGTGGGGCACACATTCTGGGGTGAAAAAAGTATCTTGAATTGTTTTTCCTCTGAAAAGTGAGGACTTTGGACTATGAATAGCACCTGGCATCTTTGAATGTTAGTAGCATTGTTTCAGAAAGGAAAAGTACTTATGCATTATTTGAAAACTGTACATATAATATCTTTTTTTCAGGATACTAGATCACACACCAACTCAGATATCAAAAAAGCAAGTGTTAAATGGTTATGGGGTACTTCTTATTGGTCTATAGGGGGAAATTTATGTTGCAGTGTAGGGATAGGTCTATATAATCTATTGCTTAAGGTTAAAAAAACTGGTAGATATTTTTCCAGGGAGGGTGTTGTTATTAGTTGTGACTCTGAAAGATCAAGACCGTAGATTAATTAACCTTTATGCACCTCAAATGAAGGCAGAAAGGGTTAAAATATTTAAAACAATGCAACCATATTTGTACACATCCATAGGAATTTTATTTGGGGGTGATTTGAACTGTAGCAGAACATCAGATAGAGAGTTACAGATGAGGAAAATCGTTTGTGATTCTACTTACCTGAACAATTTAATAGAACAAACAGGATTAATTGTTTTTTCTTATACAAAATAAAAATCCACCACATACATATTTTAGAGGGAAAATATCCATCACAGTTGATTATTGGTTAATTTCATCCACCTTTCCAATCCAGAGAACTAAGGTACATCCGTTAGCAATTGCTGATCATAGTCTACAAGTAAAGACATCCAGTGTACCTGATTATACACCCGGGAAAGGCTACTGGAAACTTAATATCACACTATTGGAAAATACAGATATACTTCAGGGAATACTAGGAATCATTAAAACTAGACAATCAGTTTTTTCTTGTATGATTCACCAGCACAATGGTGGTAAGACTGATTTTAAAGAATTGTTGATGTCTATAGGGAAAGTGTTATGACAAGGTAAAACAATAACATATAATTCACTCAGGAAACAATTATACCACCTATTTTCAATACAAGTTACTTCTACAAAAGATATCTCTTCTCAGATTAAAATAATTAAGAAATGACTAAATACCAATATAACAGACTTTCTTCTTTGGAACAGGGGCAAAAATGTGCCTTCTCCTACTATCTCCCTAAGATGTGGAATGACCTGCTGGCCCAAATCTGCCACTCTTCCTCTAGGCATTCTGTATCCTCTGCCTTCATTAACTACTATGCTACAAACTGTTCTTGCCCCTGACCCCCCTCCTGCTACTACCCCCTTATCGTCTCCCCCATCTTCTTATGTGGCCTGACCAGTGGCTCTAGCAGTCTACCTCTGATGCTGGCATGAAATTACTGCCAACCTTAGCACCTGTCCATTACTGCACTTCTGCTCAGCTCCCAGTCAATCGATCTCCCATAGTCTATGACTGTCATCTATGGTTGAGTATCGTTATCCCGTTCCAAACCCACCCACCCTTTTATCAGTCACTCCCTAGGCAGAAAGTACTAGCTGACAGCACTGCGAAACTCAGAATTCATTTCAGTGTAATCTTTGTAAGCACACATGTATGTATTTATGTCTGTAAACTATGCACAATCTGCCACTCTTTCCCTGTATGTATCTGACACTCTCTAATCCTGTATGTAAGCAATATATGCTAACTCACCCTTACTCCAAGATCCAAATGTGTAATTCAGTGTAATGTATCATGTACACTCAGTGTTATGTATCATGGACTCCAATGTGTAACTCTATGTAGTGTATCATGTACTGTCCTCTGTATCTCCCCCCCCGTCCCCCCGTCACACAGTGAGACGAGCATCTTGTTGCTCAGTGTGCCCTTCCTGGTGAAACATTTCAATAAATAAATACAAATTTGGTACACAAGAGAAACAGGCTCAGGTTAATCCTAGGGAAAGCTGTAAAACAATAAATAATGATAAAAGCATTAAAACATTAATTACTGATCAAAGATTAACACTACAAACTAATAAAGATTTGATGCAATATATTGAAAATCATATTAAAGTAACTTTTGGACAGAAATTCCAGGAAGATCCCAAGGTACATGACTGGATAAGAGAATATATTATTAATCCTTTAAATAATAATTAACTCAGAAGCAAAAATGAATACAGCATATAACAGAGTAAGAACTACTGTACAGAAAGCAATATCTCAACTAAAGAATGGTACAGCTCCATGCATTGATGGCCTGTCAGGTGAATTCTATAAAGTTATTTATTCATATCTTAAAAAAGAACTTTGTGTACTAAACAATCACTTACTACATTCTGAAACTTTAATAGAGGACATGTATACGGGTTTAATGATTTTTTTATTAAAGACAGGAAAAGGACCATGCCATGCTATCTAACTGGAGGCCCATTTCCCTTTTAAATACTGATTTCAAAATTTTAACAACAATTCTAAGCCTAAGATTAACAGAAATTCTGGATACAATTATTCACCCATCACAAATCTGCTCTGTCCCAGGCCGTCGAATAACAGACATCTTAATCACTTTGCGAGAAATAATAGAAAAAGGCAAATTCAAAAGAATTATCGAGGTATATAGTTAGTTTAGACCAAGCCAAGGCTTTTGATAAGATACCACAGACTATATATGGACTTGTTTAGAAAGCTATGGTATCCCTCCAGCATTTATCAAATGGATTAAACTATGCTATAACAAAGCCATAGTAAGACTTTATATAAATGGATGGATAGGGAAACCATGTCAGATTCTTAAAGGGGCACGACAGTTATGTCCTCTCAGTCCAATTTGATATATTATTGCACTTAGCCCATTATTACAACATTTAAATCAAAATTCTTCTATAATTGGATTATCAGTCAGTAGCCAGGCTCAAGAAATTTAAACTTTGGCTTATGCAGATGATTGTCTAATCTTAACAGACAAAGAAAATCAAGAGATATAGTACAAAAGAGTGTTCTCTGTTAACATGTTCTGCTATTAACTACGATAAAAGCTGTTGTCTGCCGATAGGAATAGATATCCCTAAATAACAAGAATACATGGGAATTCCTATAACAACTGAAAATATTAAAATATTAGGTATTTATTTTAGCATGCAATAGTCTGCATTTTATAATTGGTCTGCAACACTCAAACAAGCAGTAGAATTATGGAATTAATGGATGATGAGTAAGAAAAAAAGAATTTACATGATCAAAACCTTTCTTATCCCCAGGTTTTTAAACCTCAGTTATATCCCCCACCTAAACAATTAGAGACATTACCGAGACCTGGCTGGACAAAAATGCTGGTCCCATTTTGGAATCAGCTGTTCCAACCGGGTACTCGGTAATACATCGCCCGAGGTTGGATCATCGAGGGGTGGGGGGTCGCTATTTGTTTTAAATCAGAATTGGGCCTTGTGGAGGTTCCAGTGGTTTCCCTAGATCCTTGAGTGTATCATGGGAGCAGGTGTGGGCTGCAGAATCCTGTTCGTTTACCGTCCACCCAGTAACGAGAAAGTTTTTCTGCAAGAAGTCGCGGATTTCATTGTCGACCTGGTGCTGGAGCCCTCCAGGTGGTTTGACCTGGGGGACTTCATTGCCTGGGTCGACGATGAACTCTCGCATTTTGGTCAAGACTTCCTCCAACTAATGATTTCATTGGGCTTCACACAGGTGGTTACCGCTGCTACCCATATTCAAGGTCAGTCTCTGGATCTAGTGTTCATCCTGGGGATGGAGAGCACGGGACTGGTGGTGGAACCAGTTGGGTGATCTGACCATCACTCCATAAGGTTCAATTTCGCGGCCCCCCCTTATGAGACCTACCCCTTTGGAGATGGTCTAGTATCACCCTTTGAGGGGAGTTACCCCTGAGGGTTTGATGGCGGTACTGGACCTATCGAGTTGGCCTATGGAGTGCATGGAACCAGATGCCTTAGTAGTACACTATAATAATATGGTGCTGAGGGCACTGGATTCCATGGCACCTGTCCGTGTTCGCCCCCTCTCCCTTTGCCCTTGGCCCCCTTGGTTTGATGGGACATTGAGGGAGCTGAGGAGAGTGGGGCGAAGATTGGAATGTTGTTGGTGGAAATCCGGTCTGGAAGGTGACAGACTTAGATTGATGGCCCATTATGTGGACTATCAATCAGTAATCTCCCATAAGAAGGCAGAGTTCCTGTCCAGGGAGATAACTGCATCAAGAAACTGACCTGCTCAGCTCTTCCGGACCTTCAACAGACTGTGCAATCCAGCCTGTCTGCGGGGTCAGAGAGTTTTTTCACAAATACAGTGTGATGAGTTTGTTCAGTTCTTTGAGGATAAGGTGTCATCAATCAGGTCGGAGATCCACAGCATATGTTCAGATGAGCATTGCAGTGATTGATGCGGGGTTACATGCCCTTGGTCTACCTGGATAGATTTTGACCAGCCAGCGATCATGGATATCATGAAGATTGTCCAGGGCTTACAACCGGCTTGCTGTAGTTTGGATCCTGGTCCTACGCGCCTCCTTGTGGGGTGCACGGATGCGATCGGACCAGTGCTTGCGAGGATAGTCTGGGGTTCTTTGGACCAAGGGGTGTTCCCGGAGTCTTTAAAGGAGGCTGTTGTGACACCCCTTTTGAAGAAATCTTCCCTTGATCCTGACTGCCTCGCTAACTATAGACCAATCTCTAATCTGCCCTTTTTGAGCAAGGTTATTGACAAAGTAGTCGCGTTGCAGCTTGATTACTTTTTTACCACCCATGAAGTCTATGATCCTCTCCAGTCTGGTTTCAGGAAGAGGCATAGTACCGAGATGGCGTTAGTTCGGGTACTCAATGATCTCCTAACAGCGAGAGATCGGAGGAGCTGTTCGATTTTGGTTCTCCTTGATCTCTCTGCAGCGTTTGACACTATGGACCATGGGATGTTGCTGTATTGCCTGCGGCTACTCTGCGGACTGTCGGGGACAGTCCTCAGATGGTTCCGCTCTTTCCTCACAGGCAGAAGTCAAAGGGTAGTTTCTGGGAATTTTTCCTCCACTCCCTTTGCTCTGTCCTGTGGGTTGCAGCACAGCTCTGTGCTTTCCCCCATGTTGTTCACGGTGTATATGCTGCCGTTGGGAGACGTTATAAGGTACTATGGGCTGAGCTTTCACTGCTACGCAGATGATACTCAGCTCTGTATGTCCTTTGTACCCGAACAGAATGACGCATTATCAGTCTTTAACAACTGCCTTGCTGAGATTCAGAACTGGATGAGTGCGAACTGGTTGAAGTTAAATCCGGATAAGACTGAGGTGTTGATTGTGGACCCAGGTCATCATGTAGAGAAGTTGACTCCTGGGTTCCCCTCTGATCTTTTATTAGGGGGTAACCAGTTGAGACCTTCTGAACAGGTGCGAAATCTGGGTGTAATTTATGACCGTGAGCTGACGCTGAAGACACAGGTATCGGCCACTGTCAAGTCTTCCTTTTACCATCTGAGGAATATCGCCCAGATAAAACACCTTGTTCCACATGATGACCTTCCTGTGTTGGTCCACGCTTTTGTTTCCTCTCACCTTGATTACTGTAATGCTCTATATCTAGGGTTGTCAGGGGTGGATCTCAGTCGCCTGCAGCTGGTGCAGAATGCAGCAGCCAGGTTGTTGACTGGGTTTCCAAGAACTTGCCATATCACACCTGTGCAGTGCGAACTGCACTGGCTGCTAGTGAGGTGGAGAATCACCTTCAAGGTTGCGTTGTTGACCTATAAGACCCTACACGGTCAGGGACCGAGCTACCTGCAAGATCTCCTTTGTCCCTGCTGCCCTCTGCCCACTCTGCTCCACTGGCGAGGGACTGCTAGAGATTCCCAGGGTTCATCTTCAATCATCTGGGGCCAGGGCTTTTTCTTTTATGGCCCCGACCTTGAGAAATTCTCTACCTTGTCAGATTAGAGAGTGTCTGTCCATGGAATCATTTAAGAGGTCTCTGAAAAGCCACTTATTTGCTCTAGCTTTTGGATAGATTATCTTATGGTTGTTTTTATGGTTTTATGTTGTTATTTATTATAGTTGATGTTTTATTCTTGTTACGTACTAGCGCTTTGATTTATTGAAAAGCACTCTACAAATAAATTTTGATTTGATTTTTTGATTGATTATTTAGTCACTTTTTCCAATGCATATGGGGAAGCAGGTTGAATCCTATTAAAAGAGGGAATTTGTATTTAGATATTAGTAAAGTAGGATTAGCCATGATTAACCCTGTTGTCTTCTAACTAAGCAATTTCATCTTTTCCAATATAAAACTGGTACTTTTGAACTATGATACACTGTGGACACCTTGGGTACAAGACCACGGTGTACTGACTGCACAGCAAAACCGCTAGAGTGAAGGTCATCACAGTGACAGGATTCAACAGAAAGCGTTGGGTTGTCGTAATGGTCCCTGCTGGCACCAGCACTACATCGCCCGGTGTTTCGCCCCCTCCCTGAGACAACTCTGACTCGGAGTTGTATATTTAGAAACGGTGGGGGGGGGGCACAGTCCCCTGAAAGAAACACACAAATCCTTGATAATACAATGCTGACACTTGGCATTGTGTCTGTCGCTGTCGGGGATGTCTGCAATGTGGATGTCGCCTTGCTATAGGTAAACCCAAGACCACATATTAGAATTTCTAAATTCTTGGCCGCTTAATACGAACATACCACAACAAAATAGACTTAACAAATATGCCCTTATTTTCAGTATTGCTTTGGGAAACTTAAACAATGGAAGATCACTGAACATACCTTTACAAGGAAGAAATTTTATGAACAGGTGACCTATTTTATATGTACACTGGTATTTATTAATAGCAAAACAATACAAGAATTACCACATATAAAGAAATTCTTAACAGATTCCAGAATCCCAGATAGAATGTGGGACGTTACCTGGCTATGTATATATGGTAAATTAAACGTCAAAAACAACCTAAAACATTTTTTCTCATGCCTATTCCAGATAGTAACAACTAAGAAGGAGTTTAGTGATCCGAGCTCAGAACTATGGTCCCAGGATCACTTGTTTGAATCCCACCACAGTTACTGTCTTCTCTGTGTGACCTTAATATGTGTCACTTTACTGCCCTCTGCTTCATTTTCCTCCCAGCTGCAAAACCAGGTAGAATCAGGACCACACTATAAATGAGATGTAGCATCACTGCTGGACAATCTTGAGCAAAATAAATTATAAACCCCCAAAAAAAGGCAAAATAAAATGAATAATTAACAGTCCTATGTGTTTCCTCCTTCCCGTAGTAAAGAGATTCTTCAGGAATATTATGAATCATCCAGTTTGATCCAGGAAGAAGTGATGTCGGTTCACCAGGAGATTGTGAGCTCCATCAAGTCCATCAGCCCACGAACAGAGTATGAAAGCTTCATTCAGCAAAACAGGTATGGACAAAGGTTAGAGAATGACCAAAGGTTAGAGAATGACCGGCATGTACCACATGGTTCTGTGATGGAGCCACTTTTACCTGTTAGGTTGTACCTTTCTGGGAGTGGTGAGGGTAGAGGACCAAGGATTTTTCAACTGTTTTAGATGTAGCTACTGTATATTGAGTGGAATGCCTTCATGGTAAGTTGTTCTAGAATTATAGAAACGCATATGTTCATGCACACACACACGCGTGCGCGCGCGCGCACACACACACACACTCCTAGTCACATATGCACTAGACAGCCACACTGATTCTCATACAGGCAGTCAATCACGCCACACAGTCACACATACAAAGTGCAACAAATACACCACACAGCCACACTCATCCAGCACCCCCCTCATAGTCATGCTCATTAAGAAACACTACACAGGCTCTGTCTCACACACATGTGCACAGGCTAAATCCAACAATCTGATTTGCTACTTACCCATGCATGAAATATGTTCCATGCATGAGTAAATAAAAAGAGCTGGCAATAAAAAGGCCAATGTCCATAAGCTATAGAACGTTGGCATTTTTACTGTCAGCCATCTTTCTATTTGCCCATGATGAAGAAAATCTACTTGGATGTAGCCTATCCATTTCATAATCCTTTGCTTGAACTCCAAAGCCTATACAACTAGAAAACCATCACCCTTTAGGCCAGGGAGTTAGCAATGCAGCCAGAGAGAATGCAAGCAAACTAGAGGTGGGACCAGTCCACCATCAGACCGCCAAAGCACAGTCATTGTACCGCAGCTTCTTTCCCTGTCTCTGTCGGCCAGCTGACTTTGCCGATGGTCGACGTTACAGGGGATGTTACTGCCCAAAGAAGCCTGGTGTACAGCAAAGTGGATGGCACATAACCATTCTTAGCTTTGTTATCCTTATTTGTCATTGAAAAAATCACCACCACACTTGCTTTGACTGCACAAACGCACAGGAATTTACCTAAGAATACAGTGACAGTCTGTGCAGTAAACAGGCTCTCAAAGGCTGTCTGCCTCCCACTGTTATGCCTGCTCCCGTCGTTGCCATTGTGCTGTCTGTAAAAAAAAAAAAATAAAGCCGATGCCTCATGCAGCCGCTTTTCAAATCACGCGCTCTTGCTGTGATGACGTGCTGCCTTCAGTCTTGAAGATGGAACCTCCACTACCGCTGTTCCCTGTGTAAGTGTGCGTGATGCTGGCTGCCACGTCCGGAGGAAAAAAAAATTTGTCTGTTTCTGTAATGCTTCTTACTATTTTACTAAACTGCTATATGCAAATGAGCTCATCAGTATTAAGCAGTGTAGGTGGAAGGAATATTTTATCATAGATTAACAGAATAAAATGTCTTTTCTACATATAAGCATGATTTTTTAACTGTACACAGTAAAAATAAATGAGTGCATTTTATAAATATAATAAGTCACTCCAGGGTGTGCATGGAATATATTTTACCACACGGCCAGCAGCTAAAGTCACTCGGCCAGCAGCCTCATGCCTTATTACGTCCCTGGCCATGCGGTAAAATATGTTACCTGCACACCCTGTCATGTCTTATTGCTTACATATACACACACATGAGAACACACACACACACGATCACTAAGGGGAACTGCTCCCAGGATTCAGTATACTGAATGATGAAAGAGGCTAGGGGCTCACATTTCCCTCTTGGAACACTTTTGCTTCTCATTGATGGAGCTAGAAGTGTCATGCTGGAGTATTTCTCCATGAGTCAGAGATGCTGACTTGGATGTACCATTTTCTTCCTTCTACTGAGCCTGCTTTCACCTCTAGTTGTGTGTAATGACTTCTGTGAGTGAAAACAAAGGAATTCAGTCAATCGTGCAGTGTGAGGGGAATCATGTGATGCTTCAGACTGACTAGCTGCATTCTTTAACGCTCCCTCTACTCCCTCCTTTGAAACCCGCTATTTCTTATGTCTCTTTCTTAATTTCAGCTGCCAAATGATTGGTTTGAAGAGGTATCTACACCAGGCACCTGAACTTTTCGAATTTAAGGGGAAAAACAGCCTAGAGAGGAGGCAGAGATGCGATCTGCTTCTCCGCACCATGCCCCGCCTGCCACGCCAGAAGAAGGTGCAAAGAAAGCTAGCTAAGGCCCAGGTAGGCTTGGCAGCCTGACAAACTTCCACCAGTTCAGTGCACAATCTCCTCACCTTAGATAGACTCCTGGAAGAATTTTGCCCATTTAGGGACGAGGTCTGCTCGTTGACTGAGGAGGTCAAGGCAATCACCGGCAAGCTAGAGGACTTGGCTCAACGTACAGAAGACTGCGAGGTCAGAATTGTCTCAGCTGAATGGAAGATTGAGAGACTCATCCCTGCCAAGGCAGTCACTAGACAATGTATTGCGAAGCTAGAAGCAAAAGTAGAAGATTTAGAAGGACGAAGCCATCATAACAATGTAGTCATCACTGGGCACCCAGAGCATGAGGAAGGCTCTATGTGATTCTGTTTGCACAGAAGTATGTCTCTAAAGTTGCAGGCCTCTCGCCCTTTGGCTCTGATTACATCATAGAGCTGGCACATTGTGTTTTAAGGTGAATGCCACCATTGGGAGCCCAATCCAGGACATTTATATTTAAATTTCTTAACTTCCAGGAATGCCAGCACTTGTAGGCTAAGGTCAAGGAACTAAAAGAAGTGCTGTGGGAAGGCTCGCCCATTAGAGTGACCCTGGATCTCCCCTCGTATGTGCGTCAGAAGTGGGCAGAATACCATGGCATTGTGACCAAGCTTTTGGCTGCTAACATCCGATTTCGCATGCTGTGTCCTGCTAACTTGCAGGTCTCCATCAATGGAAAGTGGCTGCCGCTGGAAAACCCGGAAAATGCAGAAGCTGAGCTGAGAAATCTTACCTAACTTATTCCGTGACAGCTGAGGCCAGCGCCCTGGGTTCTAGTATGCGGTTAGGTATCGCAGTGAGTGTGTCTGCTGGAGGATATTGGAGGCTCAGAACTGAGATTTGTTATCCTATTACCCCATCCACTTAGTTCTGACTGTCTGAGGCTATGAAGTTGTTTTGCCACCCTTTGTACGCTGTTTTTTGTTGAGAAGAAAGAAACTTGGGACTAAACATGAAGCCGTGGAATCTGCCGCGGTGGGAGAACTTATTTTTGTCAAGCGTTTCATTTTGGACAGACATTCCAAAGTTATGTTTCCTAATCCTTGCCTTCTAACCCTAATTTTCTTGCAGGGGATTGACTCGAGATATTGTTACAATTATCCATGTGGTGTTTTTTTTTTTTGTTTGTTTTTTAAAGTTGTAGTTTGCTAGATACATGGCTCGAGAACATTTGGTTCTACTCCCACCAGAACCAATTAAGGTTTATGGCTGCTCTGACAGCCATGGTTCTTTTTTTTCTACCGTGAGAGGGATCCTCTTTGTTTTTTGGTCTGCACAACCACCAGATGTATATGCCCGGTAGCATTCCAACAGCTCTGTCTGTGTAGACCAGCCAAGTCATTATCTCTTGTTCTCCCTTTCCCCCCGGGAGTCCTGCAGGAGCTGGTCTGGCATGAGTGTTAGGCTTTCGGGGCTTGCACTGCAACCTAATTTGAGGGCATGGTACTACATCCTAACCTGAGAGCAAGGTAAGTCTTGTTACTCCTACCCTCGAAGTCTAGGCAGATTCCTCACCTTTTTCTTTTCATTCTGTTTGCCTACTCTTTTATTTGTACATAATGGTGGAGCCCTCACCATCACGTTAGGCAATCCGTTCTCTTGCCCCAACAGTTCTGATGATATCTTCTCCCCCCACCCTTCTTTTAAGGGTTTTTCTGGTATACCCTTTCTTCAGGGGAAGACATGGGGCGCAGGCTTTGCACAGTAGAGCCCTGTGTCCCGTGGTCCACCTAATGCTCCCACAGTGTTGGAGTTGGGTTGAGGCTCTTGTCCTCAGACCAACCAGGTCATGGGGAGGATGCCCATCTATACCGGGATGGAATCCCTGGCCTCTGTTTTGTAAAGTATATCACCCTGTGGGGGGGCTGTTTTTATTTGTAGGTTGGTAACTGATTTAATCAGGTTGAGAAGTGAAGGGGGAAGGGGTGTGGGTGGAGGGAGGCTGTACAGTGGAAGTCACCACATACTGTAAAGTTTGTGATAAGGGGGAGGTGGGGTAGTTCTTCTGGTTCTTTTTTAATACATATTGTCTGGTGCCAGGGGTCCTGTGATGGAAAGAACAGGAGACACAGTAGAGTACTTGGAATTGGGAGTTTGTGTTATGTTCTGGGGAGGGTTTGGGGGAATAGCAGGGATCTGGGGGAGAGGAGGAGGAGGAGGGTTTGGCTTGGCACTCTGGGATTTTGTGTTGGAACTTCTCAGTCTAGACGGTCTTATTTAGGACTTGCATTTTGTAAATAATTCATCTCATGAAATGTGTGTGGTCTTCGGACTAAGGTTAAAAGGTATCAAGTTTTGAAGCATATCAAATTACTTAAAGAGGAGGTTTCTTTCCTTCAAGAAACACATCTTTTGGAGTCTGAGGGTATTTCACTATGGAGACAATATGTGGGTCAAGTATTTAATGCTGGTGATAATACCCAGAGTAAGGGGGTTGCTATCCTGGTTGCTCGAGTTACCGCCTTCACATCTGAACAAGTTCTTAGAGATCCACAGGGTAGATACCTTTTTGTAAAAGAGACATTAGACAGAACAACAGTCACGCTGGGATGCATGTATGGGCCAAATGCCGACTCTCCTCTTTTCTTTTCTGAATTGTTACAAGTTTTGGCACCTTTCACAACTCTTCTGTGTATACTGGGAGGGGATTGGAATCTCTCATTGTCTCCAGATTTAGATAAATCTGATTTGAAAAAAAAAGGGCCTCTCCCCTGTGCAGTGATCCATCAGGGACCTAGTGGACCATTTGGGTCTATGTGATCCATGGAGGACCCTTCATCCCACTCTAAAAGAATTCACTTTTCGTTCCAGTGTCCATGGTTCCTCGTCCAGGATAGATTACTTTCTCATTAGCCAACCACTATTACGAGGAGTTATGGACTCTGGTATAATGCCCGGAGTGATCTCCGATCATTCGGTGGTAGGTTGTACCCTTACTCTATCATCAGACGTATCTAAGGGCTCACTGTGGAAATTAAATAACCAGCTTCTTAAGGAAGAAAAAGTTCTTAAAGCTATAGTCCAGGAAATTGAGGTTTACATTGTGGTTAATTTGAACCCCACAGCCTGACTTAGAATGGGGTGCTTTGAAATGTGTGCTGTGTGAAGTTTTTATTAAGTTGGCCTCGCAGAGGAAATGAGAGAGAGAGAGACCAAAAGGCTGTCTCTCTACTGGCTAAGATATGTAGCCTGGAAGCCTCACTGTCTCTTGCCACTCCGGACTCAGATAGGGCAAGGTTGTTGTGACTCTGGTATCAATATAGTTCCCTCCTTAGAGAGGAAGCAGAGTACACAATCTTAAAACCGGGTGCAAGGTACATAGACTAAGTGGAGAAAGTGAGTCATCTTCTGGCTTTAAGACTAAAGCAGGTCGAAGCCTCTAGAATAGTAAAAAGTATAAGGTCACAAGCGAATGGCTGTCTTTGTCTTACTCCTAAAGAAATCACCACAGAGTTTGCCAAGTTCTATAAAGACCTTTATAGTCCTATGCCAGACCTTCCAGATCCTGAAGTGGTTAGGAACTACCTCCATCCTCTTACTCCTCCCACTCTTACCCAGGATCAGCAGGAGAAGTTGGTAACCCCCATCTCAGAATTGGAGATTCTGGCTGTCATAACCTCCTTAGTGGCTGATAAGGCACCGGGACCCGATGGGTTCTACCTGTACTTCTTCAAGGTGTTTTGTAAACAAATAACTCCATGGTTGTCCCAGCTATTTGAGTGGATCTTGGAGGAGAATCCCATAGGTAAGACCTTGCTAGAAGCATTAATTATTGTATTACATAAACCAGACAAAGATCCTGACCTGGTAAGCAGTTATATGCCTCTATCACTTTTGAATTGTGATACTAAAATATTATCAAAACTCCTTGCTAACAGATTGAAGGCCGTACTCCCACATATTATTCATGCAGGCCAAGTGGGATTAATGGAAGGCAGACATTCCGTAGATCACTTCCGTAAACTGGCTCATGTCTTCTCTGCATCCAGGGACTCAGCTACACTTGTTGGACTGCTCTCCCTGGATGCAGAGAAGGCGTTTGACAGAGTCGATTGGCAGTTCCTATTTCAGACTGTGCATAAATTTGGCTTTCCCTCTAAATTCATTAATTGGGTGTCTTCTCTATATCAAAATCCCCAGGCTTGAATCTATTGTAATGGGATGCTTTCAGAGATATTCTCCTTACATTCTGGGACGAGACAGGGATACCCTCTGCCCCCCCCCCCCCGCTCAATATTTATCTTGAACCATTACTATCTAAATTGCTAGCTCACGAGAAATTACAGGGGATTCCCATCAGACGACATGTATTTAAACTATCTGGATATGCTGATGATGTGCTTCTTTACCTCACCCACCCAGCACAATCCTTTCCAATGTTTTTTTCTGTCATACCAGAGTATGGTGTGATCTTCAACTATAAAGTTAATCTGGGTAAGACCACTGTTTTTCCCCTTGTTCACAGGCTCACTAGGCAAGACATCATTCCACTTGGGGTCCAGTGGAGCCCTAAGAGCCTGAAATACTTGGGGTTGGTGCTCTCCAGGAATGATAATTTGATGAGGAAGCTGAATCTTAATTCCCTGCTAGTAACCATTCAGTATGACTTAATAGGTGGCAGTCTCTTCCCATATCACTTTGGGGACGTATCAGTGTAATTAAAATTAATATACTACCTCGGCTTTTTTATTCGCTCAGTATGTTAAACTCTTGGATACCCCTAGCCTGGTTTAGGAAGGTGCATGCTATAATTTCTTCTTTTATTTGGTTAGGCAAGCACCCCAAATGTGCTTATTGGAAACTGGCGGCATCCACAACGTCCGGAGGCCTGAAGCTTCCACATTTGGTATGTATTTCTGGGCTAGCCAAGGAGCCTCTTATTCCTACATACCAGACTGGCTGGTCCCAGAGAGAGAATTAATATCCAGTGTGCATATTTCACTACAGGCCCCTCCTGCACATTCCTATTAAGGCTCTACCTCGTAAGTTGTGCAATTTTCCTATCCTGTCCTCCATCCGAATACATGCACAACTATGTGCCCTTTTAAAGTACCAGAATACAAAGGACCTTATGCAACCAGTGGTGGGCAACCCTAATTTGAAGATAGGTGGTAAACAAATCACCTCGCTTTGGCTCCCTCTACTTAATTGCCTTATAGTTGGACTTTTTTCCAGATGGGGAATGTTTGGATTCTGGCACAATTATGTCTCTATACAATCTGGCTAGGAGCCACATCTTCAAAGTCTTCCAGTTACACTACCTCCTGATACAAAATTTCTCAAACATAGGAGAAACTAAGGAGGGGCATCATTGGTTTGACTCCCTGCTATTTTATGCGGTGAACCCCATGCAGTCTCCCAAGTCTATGCCTCTCCTCGGGAGAGGGCGTTAGATACTCAGTGTGGGATCCCTAGGTATTGGGCTGATCAGTTTCCCACTCTACTAGATATATTGGAGTTCCATCTGGAAAAGTTCCCACACTTATGTTTCCCAGGATAGACTGAGGTTTACCCAATACCAATTCTTAAATGATATGTATTGGACCCCCATTAAGCTTCAGAAACTGGGCAGAATTCCGGACTCCTTATGTACTAGGTGCTGATAGCATGAGGGGGATCTTACACACATATTTTGGGAGTGTCCTTCAATTAAAGATCTTTGGGAGATGATTAGGACCAAGATGGACTCCTTGCTGGGTCTTGGGGATCTATTTACACCTGAGATTTGTCCACTAGGGGACTTGTATCAGATACCTGTTAGAATCTGTAGGTATCATATGGCCATGATAACTCTACCCTGAAGAAGCTGATTCTATGCCACTGGCTGGATGGCCATATTATTACATACTCTGAATGGTTGAGGGACCTCCTATTTAATCTCCATGCTGAGCAACTTAAAGCCAGCCTTGGTGGATCCTTGCCCTGCTACAAACAGGTGTGGGAGGGTCTGCATGCTTTATACCTACTTTTTATTTATTTTTTTATTCATTTATTTATTGGGATCTCGGATTACAAAATACCTTTGAACCAGCGGTTCGTTTACAAAGGTTCCACGTCAGTAGTACAATACAGAGACAAATAACAGTTAATACAAGGTACACTGAATTACAAGATATGGAGAGCAAGGTTGGTTGGTTAAGTTGGTTACCAGACTTGCAAGTTGTTTTAACTGATAAAGGAATAAAGGATGTAGCGTTGATATAGGGGGAAGTAAAGAGGGTTTAGGATGTAGTGTTGATATGGGGGAAATAAAGAGGGTATAGTGTTAGATGGATAGAAGACAGGGATGCGGTCCAAGGGGTAGACCTTGTCATAGAGTGCGAGTGTCAAGGGTAAGTGCAGTTATGAAGTGAGGCTTCCAGGGGTAGAATTGATGGTGGCAATGGAGAGTTGTTTAGGCAGGTTGGGCACCGCAGGAGCAGAGGTGGGAGGTGACTGGGTCAAGGTGGAGGTAAAGCAGCAGTAGGGCAGGGGGTATGATGAAAGAAATAATAGTATGTGGTCTAAACATGGGGGATAGGAGATAGTAGTGGAGCAGTGAGGGAAAAAGGATGGGAGATGTTTTAGGGGAGGTAAAGTGGGTGGACAAAGCAAAGGTATGCGGAATAGTTAGAGGGTGGTAGGTGAGGGGAGAAAGGGTGGGTCTAGATTGAGGTTGAGAGGGTAGCCGGGGTGTGACTGGAGGACAGGGTGTAAGGACATTCAGAGGGTGGCTAGTAGGTGCAGTGACAGTGACTGAGACTCCTAAGCTGGTGTTGGAGATTGTGTTTGTAAGAGCCAAGCCTAGACTCAGTCAGGATCTCAGGAGGTAGACAGTTTATTAGAGTGGGTGCCCAAGTGAAAAAGGCATGCTGGGCTTGGGTTGTGTGACAGAAAGGTATCTGGAAGGTGAATTTGTCAGAATTGCGGGTGGATCGTGTGGCTGTTGTTGGTGATAGGAGGACACGCGTGCAAGGGGGAGTTAGGCCAAGAGTGATTTTCCTAGCCAGGAGGCATGTTTGGTATGCTATCCTGCCTTGAAGGTGCAGCCAGCTTGACTGTTTGTACAGCTCACAGGTGTGGGTTCTTTTACCAGCACCAGTCACAAGGCAACATCACTTATTGAGGGCTGTCCTGACCCTAGCTAATGTGGTGTCCGTGGCTGCACCATAGATGATTAGACCGTAGTCGATTAACGATATCACTGAGCTGTTTACTGCGACATGCATTTCCTCTTGAGTAAGACAATTTTGATGGCGATAGAGGGTGCCTATTCTGGAGTTAATAGCTCCAGAGATTGCCTTCACATGGGTGGTGTGGCAGAGCAGGCAATCCAGAGTAATACCAAGGTATTTAAACTCTTGGACTTGATCAAGTTGGAGGTGCTGGTTGTTTAGGATGTGTAGGTCAGCCATTTTGTGTTTGCTGTGGGTGTTAGCAAACAGCATGGCCTTTGTCTTTTTGTAGTTCATCAACAGTTTGTGTTGATTGAACCACCTTTCAGCTGCATTAAAGATGAATTGTAGGTCGGTGGATAGTTGGGTAGGGCTATGATGATTGGAGAAAAGAATGGCATCATCCGCATAGAGGATCAAACTGGCATCACAAGCTGCAGGGAGATCATTTAGAAATAGGCTAAATAGCAACAGGCCAAAGATGGATCCTTGTGGGGCACATGAGTGAACTGGAAGGCAGTCAGGGAGAGTATCTCCAGTTTTAACCCTTTGGACCCTACCCATCAGGTAATTTTCAAACCAGCTGGTGACATCAACGGATAGCCCTAGGGCAGAGAGAGAATGTAGGAGTAGCAGGTAATTAACGGTGTCAAATGCCTTAGTTAAATCCACAAACATTGCACCAAGTAGTTGGCTGGCATTGAGGGCCTTATGAATGTGAGTTGTTAAGTCAAGCAGGGCAGTCCGACGTACTATGTCCCTTCCTGAAACCATGTTGTTGTTTACACTGGATGTTGTACTTATCTAGGTGCTCGGTCAGTTGGTCAGCTACTATACGCTCCAATGCTTTGGATAGTGGGGGGAGAATT
Source organism: Neoceratodus forsteri (assembly GCA_016271365.2). Lineage (NCBI taxonomy): Eukaryota > Metazoa > Chordata > Ceratodontiformes > Ceratodontidae > Neoceratodus > Neoceratodus forsteri. The sequence goes on along the minus strand of CM028129.1, from coordinate 558,694,414 downwards.
TATATGGGTCAGAAATTGGAGAGCTGTGTACAGTCTCCGCTTTTATGCACAGGTGTAACAGTGGCAGATTTCCAAGCCTGGGGAAACTTCAGACCGGGGTGCCACCACGTTAGTCTCAGTGTGTCTCCTGTTAGACCTGTCTTGCATGTCAGTATTCCATTGTATGAGTGCGTAACATGTAATTGTACTATAATACTTTTACCGTCTTGGATTTGAAGTGCCAAGCTGGGGAGGATGGCTAGGGTGGGGGGGCCCTAACAAGGGCCCATTGCTGGTATGATTCTCATTGTCTCTGTGTAAGTTATACACTCCATGTTAATGGCATCATTGGAAAATTTAATAAAGTTTGAATTAAAAAAAAAATTAATTATGCAGTGTGTGCGCATGCTTCTCCGGTATTGCCGCTTTATCCAGGCACAAACATTGTGAACATAGAGAGTGGGAAGTATACCCTGCTAATGTCACTAGATGAGTTTGTGGATTTGGGTGTTCAGCCCTGAATCCACAGAGTGGCATTGATGCAGGGGGTCATGTGTCCATGGCAACCCAGACATTAAGGTAGAGAATAGGCAGAAATAGTGGGGTAGATGTTTTACCCAAAGAACAAGGGACTGGTAGTGTGAGAAATGCATGACAGTGCAGAGTATGTATTGGTGTGTGCATGTGCTTGAAAGAAGCACTGTGGTAATCCTGCCTTCTGCTCCCATCACAGGTCTGTATCGGAGATTCCACCTGTCCAGAGTTTTGACACCACTCTGCTGGAAGAGACTGAAAACTTGGAGGCAGGAGAGCTGCAGTTAAATGAGCTGACAATCGAGTCTATGCAGCACACGTAAGTTATGGAGAGGAATAGTTTCAGCATCTCTCATGTATAAATGTCATGTTCCCCAGCTCCTTCTTCGGGGAGTTACTGGTCAGTGGTGACCTAAAAAATCACCACTGGCTACTGTGGTATTCTTTTAAGTGGCAGAATGGCTGATAAGAAGATGCTCTTTAAAGTATGTATATTCTGTATTTTAAATGAAATAATATTAATTTTGTCTACCAAGAATTTTTCCCTTGTGTCCATAATACAACCAAGTCTGAAACTGCATTTTTTTTTGGCTCCTTTGTTCTCCAGCCTCCAATTTCCTTTGGCTCACTCAAGCATACCCAACCCCTGCACTCCTCTTACTTAAAACCACCATCCTCCATCAAGCCTTGGTTTGCCCCTAAGGTGGGGATGGAGTGATGGGGAGATTTACCTCTGATCACCCTGTTTCATCAGGCAGCCCTGAGGCAGGGGATGCAGGACCTGCATATACCAAGATCCATCATTGAGGTGGCTGGGGCCATTTTCATTTTTTTCTCCACTCCTCCTAGATGTCATGTGCCATATTGTGATGGCGCATATGCACAAAGGCTGTCTAGCGCTGACAGCTGTGATGTCTGCTCCCTCTCCTGGCCCTCCGTCCTTACTACCACCTGTGGGCACCCAATTGTTAGTGTTAAGGCGAACAGAACCCTCCTGCCCTAGAGAAGGCGAATGTTCTCTGGGATGCTTGGTCCTTTTCTCCTGGCCAGCCCCTGACTACCTAAGCATGTTCCTGATCCTAGGCCACTGGCAGTAGCACTACAGCAGTGCTAACATGCCACCTTAAAACTGCTTTTATATTAATTCTTACCACCCACCCACATTTTAACCCCATACCTTACCCTAGTGATTGTTACCATGGTTGCACCACTTCTCCGGCTGGGAGGACAGGAGAGACGGCCAATGTCAATGTCACTCAGTAGTCAGCCGACAGAGACTGTATGAGTGGCAGGCATCCCGTGCCCCCCTCTGTTCAGGAGCTGAGTACCTTACTTCCAAAATGTACTCATCTAGTAGCCAGCCTCGGTGCTGGATAGGGCTCTGACACAAATCTCAGTCTGGCCCTTGAAGCTGCTGTTTGTTGCTGTACTGGAGATAGTACCAGTTCCAGTCCATCAGGACCCATTTCTGCCATCTCAAAAGGATGCTGCCCACACAGAATTAGTCAGCTATCGATGCTTTTTCTTTGTTATATCTGAGGGAAAACACCCTAAAGCAGCAGATTTGCTTACATTTATTTAAAGTGCCAGTGAAACAGACAAGCACCGCCGGTGCAGTGATGGACGCTGTTAGACAGTGAGCCTTGAGAATGCCGGGACTTGCAGGATATCCATCCGTACTCATCAGCTACATATTATTTCTCTGTATGAAATGGTTTAGTCACACAGCAGATGAGCAGTGACAAGTGGTCTATTGGCATAATTGAAGGGAATGGCCTGATACTCTTAGAGATTTTGGTTACGAAAAAACAGGTGCTGAGCTAAGGCAGGAGGCAGTTAGGATGGACTTAGAAAGCCCCTGATGTCACAGGAGAAACTGTAAGAAAACATGATATTAAGGCACACCTTGGCTGATATCCGACATACTGTATTGACATATTCTCTATATTTGGTTTCCCTATTTTCTTTATAACTGTGCATAGTAACAGGAAAACATGATCATTGTCCAATAGTCTGGTTTCTTGTCTACACCCGTCATCACAATCCTCTGATAGTTATCCATTTATAATTTTTTGGTAGCTACATAAAACCACTGGATCAAAAGAGTCCTTTTTTCATGGGTGAGTCTGAATTAGTTACATAAAACAATATATATAGGGGCTCTCACATCGGTAGGTACAAAAGACCTGATCAAATCAAGTGAGTGAGTTTATTCAGTGGGTAAAACAGGACAGCAAACCTTACAGCAGTAATACAGATTACAAGGAATATAGCTTATTCCTTAGATATGTCATCCAGGGGAAACAGTCCCACAACAAAGTTCATGGCAGGGTTTTATTTAACTCTAAAAATCGATTAGCATTTTGCCCATAAAAGTGCCAAAACATTGTAAAAATGCATAGCACTTGCCTCATTGTGTTTAACAAGCATAACACTTTTAGAAAACCTATATAAATACTTTCTGTATTGTTAGTATTGTCCCAGGAAAAAAACTGCTAATCAATTATTTAAAACCCTGCATGGGGAGAAACAGTTATCAGGTGGAGCTTTTGTTGGATTAAAAAAACAGATAGAAGCCATGGTCCTGATGGACTGACACCTTCTATGTTAAACTATTCAGCTTTCCATATAGCTGAACCTCTTCCTTATTTGTTTAATTGGTCCCTCTCCTCTGATTGTATCCTCCAAGCTTCTTAGCTGGCCAGGGTTGTCACAGTTTTTAAGGGGTGCAGCCCAGACCAGCCAACAAATTATCATCCTGTCTCTTTACTTTCTTTGGTCTCGGAGCTATTGGAAAGGCAGTTGGCCGAACAAATAATAGGTTATCTTCAGAATTACTGTTTGATGGTTTCAATCTGTGTTCTGTAGACTTCATGGTATGGTGGTCTCTGTGTTGAGGGTCTTGGATGACATCAACAAAGCAGTGAACTCCGGGCAACTTACGGGGCCATCCTTGTTGACTTCTCCAAGGCCTTCGACATGGTTGACCACTGAATTCTACTGTGTAGGTTAGCTGAGGTGGGGCTAAACAGGGAAGCACTAAACTGGTTTTGATGATGTTTGTACCAGAGAAGTCAGACAACTGTAGTAAATAGAACTGAATCCTCCCCGCTAACTGTCTCGAGAGGTTGACCAGGGCTCAGCCCTTGTGCTGCTCTTAATTATAATTTATTTGAAAGGTCTGGAAGTTAGCATGGGTGCTGCATTGTATCATCTATACGAAGATGATACAGTAGTTTACTTTTCCAGTCCTTCAACTTTGGAGGTTCAAGATAAGCCTTCTTTAACACCTCTAAATTGAAATTGAATTATCTACAACCAAGCTTATGCTTTTTAGCATAGCATCAAAACTCAAAACTTGTACTGATCTATCTTTAAGGAATGTAAATGGGACCATGCTGGAATGTGCAGATATTTGGCAAGTATTTAGGATTCTAGTTACAGTAGATACTTCAGGGTTGGAAATAAGCATGTGGACACATTGATTGTATAGGCTGGCAAGAGGGTCAGGCTGTTGGACAAGAAAATTGTTTGAACCTTGAAACCATAAAAAGAAATTGTTCAGGTACAGGTTTGATTAAGCAGATACTTCGTATGATTACACCATAAACGACAGGCTACATAAATTTGAGGTCCTGTACAACCACCTTGACAGATTGATCTTCACATGCCCTAGGGATATCCACTACTGTGACCTTTATAGAAGGCTAGGGTGAATCTCCTTGCCTGACAGAAGAGGTTACTTATGTTTGTTCTAGTTTACAGGAGTGTGCTGGGGGAGTGGACTCTGTGTAAGCAATAAGACATGATGAAGTGTGCATGGAACAATAGATTGACTAGTCCTTCCGCCAACTGCAAATGATGTCATTGAGGATGACATTGTGTAACTGCTGGACACAGTTTGACCTTTGCTGGCATTAAGATTCAACATGTGTAATGTTTATCATGGAATGTTTTACCATGGAATGTATGGATTCATAGTTCTGCTCAGTTCCACTGGCAGAATGTTCCTCTCTTAACATACTGTACACACACACACACACACACACAAAACAAAAGCCTTTTCTAGAGCCAGAGACTCAATTATCTCACTGTCAGGGGAAGTAGAAGAGATTTTTTTGATGAGCAGATAAAAATAGAAGGGGAATTTTTCATTGTCGACAAAGAAACAGTTATAATGAAAACTATAAACACTTAGGCCCAGATATTCAGACTGCACCAGGCAGTGGCGCAAGCCTGGGCACAGCGCAACTGGGATGCGCCAGGGCCAGGTGATATTCAATGGTGATGCACCATTGCACAGCACAGTTGAATATGGCAAGGTCAGCGCATGTACTGTGCATGGCGCAGTGGCACTGCGCCGGAGCAAGTCACAGATAGGGAGCACAAGGATACCCCAGCACAAGTGCAGTTGCGCTAGGTGCATCACCCGCGATATTCAGCAAGGACATGCAGATGAGGCCATAAAATATACAAGGTGCAAATGGGGCCATTTGCATGTCATTATGGCCCCATTTGCATGCCTTGCACAGGGCAGCCCGGCGACTTGCGCCTGGCATCCTGCACAGCATGACGTATGCAGTGGAGATCCTGGGGCATCTCCTGCCCCGTAGCCGCAAGCGCGGTATATGTCAAACCTAGAAATCCCTGGTAGTCTAGTGCCCCCCCCCTCCTGAGTCCGCGATTCCCCGAGATATGTATAAAAGACCATCCTTGGTGGTTTAGTGGTCCCCCCCACCTGATCCTCTGAGAAATATTAAAAATTACCATCCCTGGTGGTCTGGTCGAACCCCCCCCCCGCCTGTTGCCACGATCGCGGTACAGCACGTCAAAGAAATCCATGGCGATCCAGTGGCACCCCCACCTCCCAACCACACGGACCCCTTGCCCACCCCACTCCTCCCCCCATCATTGGCAGGCAGCTGCATCCCACCCGCATACCACCTGGCTGCCCTCCGAATAACAGGTACCATATTGGCTGTACATCCATTGGTCCCCAGTGTTATACTATACAGGACAGTCCCAAATATGTGAATGCCTTCATTAACATATTTGGGACTGTCTAGTACAGTATGCCCTGCTGGGGACCAATGGACATACAGCTCATACTGTACCTGTCATTCGACGGGTGGCGTAAGCGGTATGCGGGGTTGCAGCCACACGCCGATAACTGGGAGGGGAGCGGGGTGTGCAAGGGGTCCGATGTGGGTGAGAGGGTGGGGTTGCCACTGGATCACCATGGATTTCATTGACGGAGCTGTACCACAATCACGGGAACGTGGAGGGGTTCCACTGGACCACCAGGGATGGTCTTTCTACAGTTCTCAGGGGATCGGTGGGGGACCACTGGACCACCAGGGATGATCTTTCTACATTTCTCAATGGATTGGAGGAGAACCACCAGGGATGGTCTTTCATACATATCTTGGGGACTTGGTTGGGGGGGGCCACTAGACCACCAGGGGTTTGCTGGTGCTTGCTGACAGTGTTGTGGGTGGGTGGCCACCCACTTCCGGCAGCTGCTGTGTTGCACCATGCAATACAACAGCTCGCCTGTGGGTGGCCAGGATTTGTTCCATCTTTTCTGGGGCTCAACTTTGAGCCCCCCCTATGCAGCGCACTGAATATTGGGATGTGCCTCATATGCATGGGCAGGCCTCCCGCATCTGTGCTGCATACAATTACATTGCGCCCCGGTGCATTGGGATTTGCTCTGCGCCTGGCAGCCCTTTCAATATCCCACCGTTCCGCAATGCGGGGTTGCGCCAGCGCACTCTGTTGCACCAGGCGCAACTCCTTTGAATATCCGGGCCTTAATATTTCTAATTTGCTTATGTGTGTAAGGAAAGTGTGATGACCATGGAAACAACATTTAATTTGTTTTATTTTTTATTTAAGGTAGTTTTATTTTTAGGCCCAGTTGAAGGTTTTTTTACAGTGTAAAGGTAGCAGCCATTTTTTGTGATGGAAGATCAATTCTGGTTGTAGGGGGACTGATTTGCTCATTGTGTGATGTGGTTTAGGACCAGGATGACTGCATGAAACAGATTCCATGCACGGCCACGTGATATATTTTGACTACTGAGACTTCTTTATTTTGGGTTCCCATTTTATAAAAAGGAAGTAAACTCCTGTTTGAGGATTTTAAATGTCTAACACATGGTAATCCCGAGAACAAAAACTCAGAGGTCTTTTTTTTTTTTTTTTTATAATCAGTATGTAACCACTTTATGGAACAACATCTGCCAAATTTTGTTCAGTGGAACCTGAAACCTCCATCAGTTAGTGTTTTAAAATAATGCCACCTGAATTCAATATCAGCACAGGGAGAATGTTGCTGTAATGTACTTCCAGTTTTTATATAGAGAATAATGGATGGATGCCCATTGGTACTGTAACACACCTGTTAGATCATCAAGCGGTTCCTAAGGCGGCCACTTTAACCTCCAGAGTGCAGCTCGAGAGGTTCTGTTGCCCTGGGAACCGCGAGATGATCTAATGGGGATGTGTTACTGAATGGGCATCCATCCATTGTTTTTAATAGTGTAGAATGCCAACTGCTAAGTACAAGAGTAAAATGAATAATTTAGGAGCCTGTTTAGGATCCCTATTTTGTTTGTTCCCTTGCTGTGCCGCTCTCCGTCACTCTCACTGCTGCGGCCACTTCCTGATCGCCTAAGGCGATACGCTAGCATGTTCATGTTGTTATGCTGTAGTAGCTACACAGCTAGTGCAGCATAACAGCTACAATGACATAGCTACTACAGCATAACAATATTTTGAAACTGATGGATTTTAATGAATAACAATGTTCCATCATACACTATATAATTGTATAGTTAAACTGTGTTTATCTATTACCTGTTACCTATTGTAACTGTTTATGTATGTATAATTTAAGCATATGTATTTATTTATTATATGCTTTCTATCGGTCACCATTGTAAATGAGCTTTGCTCAGTGTTTGCAACCCTAAATAAAAAGAATGAATGAATAAATTATATACACTTTTATATAGAATAAGATACAGGCAACATAAACAGGGCCATCAGTTACCATCATGCACCAATAGTACCTGTATTATAGTCATTTCCATGGCTACTAACGGAAGATTGTGATGTCAGGTGCAAGCAACCAGAGAAAGAGCAGATAAAGTCTAGAAGACTGTGGTTCTATTTTCATGTTAATTTGCATAGCTATCAGAAAAAGAAGATAAATATAGAAGACATGAAATACAAGCTGAAATGTATCTAAAGAGTTTGTTTTGTCAAAGTTTCCTCTGAGATGTTAGATGGTCTTTAAGGAAGTATATTTCAATGGAGAGTGACTGAGTTGTGGAAGAGATTTAAGAAGGAAGAGGTAAGAGAAGACAGTGTCCTGTTCTTCAAGTCTAGGCTGGACAGATATCTGGACAGGGAAATGCATTTCAAGTTATTGCTGTTAGGATAACAGGGAGGCTAACATGATGGATGGCATAGCCTCACTTTATCTCACCGCTCTGCTGTAGGTTGGCATTTCTAATGGAACTATAGTTAGGAGATTTTAAATTGGAAGTAAGGGAGCCATACTTTTTAACTGTCCTACATTATGAAGGACGTCCCTCATTTTACCCTACAGAACTGCCCTGTTCTGCATCCCTCCCACATGTTAAAGCTTGTCTTTAGCAAGGATATCTCCTCCATTGGGGCCACCTTTGGAACATGTAAGCTATCTGCGTCTGGCCACTTGAAATTTTTTCACAATGACATTTAGTGTTGATGCCAATAAAACATGGGCCGTCCCCTTGCTCCTCAGTTCTTTCTTCCACGGTCAGCCGCTTGTCAGGCCTGACAGAAAACAACGCTGTCATTTTGTATTATTTTGTTTGTTTTTTTATTCATTTTATAATGAACATGTGGAAGCATTATAATCATTGGAACAAGGTTACAATAGCTCCCACATTAGTGGTGATACAAATATGTTAGCTTCAGGATAAATATCTACATATGTCATCATCGAAAGAACCTTTATTTAGGTTTTATACCTGCGGTTACAAAATCTACAGGGACGATGCTCACACTGTGGTGTGTATTGTTTGGCCTTGTCCCACAGCATGAGAACCTGAAAAATCTGCTAGGGATTTAACCAGCCCTCAAGAAGATGATGCAAGAAACCTCTGGAAACCTTTGTTGTTCTCAAGGTCATGGAATCTCCGAACAAGGCCACAGGTTCCAAGCTGGCTTTTCCCTCATTCCCAGCCACCGGAGGGAAACATACTTCAGGGCCATCAGCAATGCTGTCACCATCATGATCAGCAAAACAGTTGGAGAAAAGTAAAAGACAAGGGCACATTGTCATTGAAGCCCTTCTCCTCTACTACTCACCATAAGTATTGAAAGAAAAATGCTTCACCAGAGAGGCTGTGGTCTCCAGTGAAGGATGGTAAATCCTCATTGTCAACCACTCTGGCAGTGTCCACTACAGCCCCCAGTCCATTGCTGAGGTACTAAGGTCGGGGCTTGGCTCCAGCACTACCACACCTACTAATGGATGGTATGCCTGTCCATTGTCAGGTTGTGTCCTGGTGACGACGGCAGTTACAAACCCTCTAAGGGGCAGTGTCAACTCCCAGGCTGTGCTGGCTTCATTTTCAGAGGTGCTGCTTTGCCTGTTCCCCATTCATAGGGCCTCCCTCACTACCAATACCGTCATCGTCAGTGGAACATAAAAGCATGCTTACCATTCCCCTGTTGCAGCCACCACCTCCAGCTTTGTCGATTTACCCCATTGTCATTCAGGAGAACAAGGAGGAGGAATATAATCCTGATCTCCTAAACATGGAGGATGTTTTGGATGATGATGATAAGGAGTAAGATCCCTTTGAAGGAGGGCTTCCTTCCAGTTCCACACTCTCCTCATGTAGTGAGGACTCTGTGGTTTATAGCCCCAGATCTCCTCCTGAAGAACCCTCATTTCAGGCTTTGCTCAGACACATTTCAAGATATCATGGGCTTTGAGGCTGAAGAGTAAGACTCTCCAGTAAGAAAACTGAATGGAGTTTTTGGATGTTCCAGATGCACCTACTACTGTGATGCCTCCTGTATACCCTGTATTGGAGAATGGTACCTTTGCTGCCTGGCTTAGGGCTAACACCTTGCCTGCAATCCCTAGAAAGACTGATAAACAGTACTCTGTACATTCCCTGGACAACACTGCATCCCAGATTATATCCATCCATAGACCCATAGCTGCCATTACTGGCATGTGTAGGGGTCCCCATCTCTTCCCAATAAACCAAGCAAGTCAATGCCATCCATGCAGTCCCACCATTATCCCACCCAGCATGTCCTTCATTCCTAAAAACAGTGGTTTGGAGCATGTGTGGTACAAAAATAAACCATAATACAATATATAATTTGAATGGTTAAACTAGATGTCAATCAATCAATCAGAATCTTTATTTATCCTGGCAAACACCATTGAGCAAGCTCATTTACAAGGCGAACCTGTGTCACACAAGGTCAAAGCACAATACATTTATATGCAGACAATAAATAGACATACGTATACGTTAAAATGATGCACACAGAGCAAAAGCAATAGGTCCAAATAATGAGTTAACAAGGTTGAGTCATCATGTACATCAAATATTCAACAGAGAATATAACAGTGAATGGTATGTGCAAGGGAAAATAAAACGTTCACACTGTCTGCACAGCCTAGCTTAAGTCAAGACGTAGGACTTAGGCTTGAAGGGGGGATGACAGTAGGACGCTGACAGGGAGAAGTAGGTTACAAGGTAGTGGCTACTCTAAAGAGGGGTGCTAGGATAACAGGGCTAGGGACAACACTTGGTAGGAGGTCAGATATGGTAGGAAAGGGTAAGCGGAGTAACAGCAGTAGATTTGAAGGGATATAAACTTGAGGAAACCATAGGGCCAAGATTTAGGTAGCAATGCAGAGAGCAGGTAAACAGCAGATACCATAACATGCTAGGAGTGGGGGAAATAGTTGCAGAGTTCCTTAAAGTGACTTACCAACTTCCCCCGATGTCATGTTTGCAGATCACCTTCCCTTCATTGAGTGATGCAAAGTTCAGCTGCCCTGAAGTTAAGTATTAAATATATTCAGATGCTTAGTTTTTTAACATTTTTGTGCCACAGTTGTCTCTGCATGTTTTTTTTCTTTGTTTGAAGTTTGCACATGAGCAGTGCATCCACATGCATGAGTGACATCAGCACAGGGAAGGTGTTCCCACTGCACCTTTCTCACTGCTTGTTCATTCATCTTTACTGGACCCGGCCTCAGTGAGTGCAGATCCAAAACTGAACTGGCAGAAATTACAGCACTGATGACTGAAGTGTTTTTGTTTTATTGGCAGCTGAGGCAGATACTTGCTTTTGGGATTGCAGAAGTGGTAATTTCTTCTGATTTCAATTTTACTCATCTGACTAAGCTCTGTGTCCTAGGTCCATCAGTTCTAGAAACATCACAATCTACATTGCTTGAGTACAGTGTTACAGTTTTAGTAAGTGCTGCAAGTACATAATTATAACAACAAGTCTGTATAAAAAATACATTTTTTTAACTGAGTGGAGCTGTAGTCTGTAGCGTATTGGGACACAAAAGGACGACTTTTGAACTGGGCAGATCTATAAATTGCAGTAAGCTTTTCAGTATTGGTACATAGAGGTCTGTGTTAAATGGATGTCTTTTTCAACAGTTCAGAATTGTAATGTGCAGTAAGAGCATAAGCACTGAGCTGCACAGTCCAATCCCAGGAGAACAGTGCAATAAACTGTGTATTTTTGGCAAGTGCTGCTTGCAGTGTGATTGCTTCTATAAACTGCCTTTGCTATTGCATTTCTGATTGTCGCCATCATTATAGACAGTTCATAGTTTTTCCTGTGTTCCTGTGTTTTCTTGGGCTCATTTGGTGTTCTCATGCAAGCACCATAGCACTGATCACCAAAGTAAGCTTAGATCTGCATGAATAAAGGGACATGGTGCACTGAATTGTTTCTACAGCTTGCCAGTTCCTCGCTAAGTTTATAAATGAATGCAATAAAATCAGTTATATACTGTACATAGTTATACTGTACATAGTTTACAGTGTATCTCAAAATTAAACACTTAGTTTTTGAACATTTTAACATGCAGTCTTTATTTATAAGTAGGATTAGAGCATCATTGTATGTGCTCCGGAGCATCAGCAAAAGAAGAAACTGCAGTTGCCATCCTCTCCTGACACTGTGGTACCAATGTACGGCTTCTATGGTGTTATATGGCAAAGCGTGCTAGTCAGTTTGGCATACTTAGGGAATAATGTCTGAACCAAAATATGGGCTACACAGCAATGAATGCAGGGAGTCTTCACAATGCACCTTGACATCGGTAAGGCATGGGAGACAGTATAGTGCAGCATCTGTTCTATTTGCTGTACACTTTACGCATGTGCATCAGAGATCCACTGTAACGGAAAAAATGGGAAAACACAAACTGCTTGACACAGACCGAAGTGATAATGAAGTATGGTGACATAAGTGAGGAAGGATGGTTCAAATACAGTCTAACACTTGAGTACCTACCACAAGGATATGTCTCTTTTTGTAGTGGAGCAATCAAATGGTAGTTAGGCTATCTAAGCATAAATGCAGTCTCTTTCTCCATGAGAAGGGTATTGGCAGTGTCATTTTTAACCTTGGGGGGGTGGGGGAAAATCACCGACTGTACTGTGTATTTTTTGCTCTTTTCATAATGCACCTGGAGGCACAAATGTAGCGGTAATAAGCCAATGCCAGGCTGGTATTACAGATGCTTATGCAGACACTAATGACAGCTGCAGTCTGTATAGTTCCTGAGTGGTTAGAGGTAACACAAAGCTGGTGCAATAATTTGTAGTTTTAAATTTATAACATGCCGTAAACAGGGGAACCGGTAACTTCAACACGTTACTCAATCACTGATACCTCTAAAGGGGAAAGTACAAGCAGGCCCCCCCCCACCCCAAACACACACATACAAAGAGAAGAAAGCTATAGCATAGACCAGTTGGTACTAGGGCAAAGACAGACCCAAACAGTATAAATAATTTGCAGATAATAAAAGTTCTGTGCTGCAGCATTTTTCTAAGTGTGTGTGTGTAGCTGGGGGATTTGGAGTGGTGGGGGTACAAGGTGCCTGCTTGTAATTTCCACCCTGTGCACCATCAGAGTGAGTGACTGATAAATCAATTGGCGGGAGGTCACTACTAACTAGTACCAGGTGAGGAATTTGGACAAATTGGATTTGGACAAATTTTGAGCCATTTATCCTGCTCAAGCAATGCCACCAGATCGAGCCGTGCTCTCAGTGTCAAACTGGAGTGGCCAACAACTCATTCGCATGGGGAAAGCAATCCCCCCCCCAAAAAAAAAAGAAATATAAAAACCCAGGATACTGTCACTAGCATTTGTGTGGGCAGATCAATGCTGGGAGTAACAGAACACACACTGTACTTCAATTTTGCACAGTAAAATGACAGCAATGACGGGAACCAAACCATAGCACTAAGTAGCAAAATATAATATTAACAGTCCGTGTTGCTAAGTCTGCTCTCGCTGCTGTACTGGAATGGATCGGGACTACTGCTGTGACTGCCTGAGCTACTGCCCACATCACTCTTACTGCTGTCATAGGGTCATCCCTATGGGGATCTACTATGCAGCGGCTGTCAAATTGTGGCACTATGTCAGTGTCCGAAAGATCACTGTTAGTGCAGGACAACATAATGCTTTCATCATCAGACCATGAAAATGAACTGTTTGACATTGCCATTGTCATGCTGCATGCTGCAACCAAGAGCTCTGTTATCACAACAGAATTGCTGTGACCAAGAACTAATTTTAATTGCAGAGCACAGATCTCCATGTGGTGACATTGCAAAGGTAAATAGTGTCAAAGGTGACCAAATACAGGCTCCAATACACAAAATGGCACTTCCTGGTTTGTGAGGGTGAAAATCTGATTTAATTTGCTAAAATAGGCTATGCATCTATCAAAATACATTGCAAATCAGTTCTATGTGAAGTCGCCTTGCAGTATATATGTTCATATATTCAAACTTGGTAAATCGCTTTACCAGCCTGGGCATACAAAATCTTGAAGATGGTAAGAATGACGGAGGTGCTCAATTTCATTGATTTCTGTAACTTGTTCCAGAGTGAAGGCAACACAAAGCTTATGGCCACTCTCCCAAAACGTATATTAGCCCTAGGCACTTTCAGTGAAATAAAAGAGTAACTTCTCAGTGCATAGCTTCCTAACAAGCTTAGCAGCAGGCAGACAGAAATGTATTGGGGAAGTTTATTGGTAATAGCTTTGAAGGTCCAAAGAGCCACATTTCTGTTCCATATGTACTGAAGGGAGGACCACCCCACAGCTGCATACAAAGAGCAGTGATTTTGGTGAGGGGTAGGCCAGTTGTAAATCTCAAGGCTCTGTGACACAAGGTGTCCAGTTTAGCAAGATAGGAGGCAGTGCACTGACTATAAATGAAGTCAGCATAGTCAATTAGGGAAAAGAACATAGATTGAACTAACTGCATCTTAGCATCTCTGGTCAAGAGGCAGTTTATCCTGAAGAAAAGACCAAGCCTCTGCCTTAGCTTTTTCAGCAGATCCTCGACATGATCCATGAAAGGAAGCAGTATGGCGTAGTGGTTTAAGGCTCTGAGCTGCAAATCTGGAGACCTGGGTTTGAATCCCACAGCCCCCACTTGCATACTGTGTGACCCTGAGCAAGTCACTTAACTTCCTCGTGCTCCCAGGTTGCACCTCCAAACAAGCTTTCAGCGTAGTGTGTCTCACCTGGTAAAATAATTGGTAAAAAAAAAAAAGGTCCAGCCCGACCCCCAGATACCTGAATTTCATAACAAATTCCATCCTTTCTCCTAGTAAAGTGGTAATTTGAGGTAAAGAACCGATAATGGCTGGGTTCGCTGTATGAATAACAGGTGAGAACAGCATCGCTTTTGTATTTTTTGGCATTGAGTAATCGTTTTTTTTTAATTAAATATACTTTATTTGCGCCTCAAACAGGTGACTTTGCACAGAGTCATATCTACATATACAAATACCATTACGATAGCCTCCCGTTTGAGCATTTTACCATTTTTACAGAGTGCAATAAAGCAAAAGAGAAAAAATCTAACACTAAATACCCTATCTCCTTCCGCCCTCCCCCCCTCGCCAAGTGCTGAAGACAAAGCTTTCTATTACTTTGTTATACAGCATTGTATCCTTCTGAGGGAGATGTTAGGGCTTGCAAGACGTCAATACAGCATCAAGTGGACCCCATAGGTCCAGGTAGGTTTGATTATTGTGTCGCATAGAGGCAATGTGCTTTTCTACCTGCAAAGCCAGTAACATCTCTCTGTATCATTCCATAACCGAGAGTATTTGATCCTCTTTCCAATGTCGCATAATTACTAAATTGACATTTGCTGCCACTAAGATAATGTGGGCCTTTCTAATTTTTACTGTCCCATGGGGGAACAAGTGTACCAAACATACTTCTGGAGTAAACAGTACCTCCAGACCCAGAAGGGGATCCAATACCCTTTTGACAGCTTGCCAGAGAGATCTAATCTTTGGGCAGGTCCATAACATGTGAAACAACGTGCCTTCTGCCTCTTGGCACTTTGCACAGAGGATATAAGATCCCTTCTGAAAAGTTTCACTGGCGTATAATACAAATTATGCATTATATTAAACTGAATCAACCGAAGTCTATCCTGTTTCACAAATCTATAACAGTTTTGCCAGATGCTTTTCCACGTATCAACGTCTCCTGCAAGCTGGAGTTCTTGCGTCCAGTAGTAACAAATCCCTGTGGGCAAATAAGGATCTAATGCTTGCAACATTTTATGGACCACCGAAACAGGATGGGGTTGATTCGCGGCCAGTATTAGTGTCTGCGCATCTGATTCTACTGGTGTCTGACAGGGTACCTCTTTTATGAAGGCAGAGATTGCTTGACTTATCTGTGAGAACTTGAATTTGTGCCGGTCTGGCACTTTGTGATGAGACTGAAATTGGGAAAATGATACCAGTTTACTTTACGTGAAGAAGTCTGCTAACACACAGTATTTCAGTGGAGCCCAGAAGGAGGGCAAAATGGGCTTATTATCAATTTTAAAGTGAGGGTTACCTATAATTGGTTGTGCAAATGCCTTATGCCAATTCAGAGAAAAATGTTTCTGCATTTGATGAATTGCTCTGAGCGACCACCCTATTGGTGTATTTCTGAGTGGTTTCGGAATATTAACGGGAGTAACATATAGGAAGGCAGGTAGCAAGTAACAATAGCTGGATATCAAATATTTCTACAATTCCAACCAGAGGGGAATATATCCACTTGAGTTTGAGGGAGAGGTGTTTTGTGTCCAGAAAGCCAACTTACTAACATGCTGGGCACAATAATAGGTGAAAAGGGACGGGGTTGCCAGTCCTCCCTGAGTCTTAGGTGCCGTGTTTTTAAAGTAGGCCCTCCTGACTTTTTCCTTTTTCCATATAAAATCATTGAACATTTTCTGCAGTTTGCTAAACCAGCCCTTAGGAAGGTAACATCCTATCATTCCCAAAGGGTATAAAAGGCAGGGAAGTACATTCATCTTTACTATGCTAATTCTTCCCCATAGGGAAAGGGGTAATAATCCCCATCTGTCCATATCTGCCTTCAATACTTGCAGCAAAGTACTTAAATTCTCTGCTACAAGTGAGTTTGTATCTCTTGTTAGCCTTATGCCCAAATATATAAACGATTTGGGCTTCCAAGATAAATTGTAGGATGCTGTTTGGGCCTGTGTGAACCGACTGTTCAAAGGGAAAATTTTGGTTTTGGAATAATTTAATTTATAGTACGATACTTTCGAGAAATTACCTATTTCTCGTAGTACACTGGGGATAGTTTGTTGTGGTTCCTCTATGTGCAAGAGAAGATCATCTGCGTAAGCAGAATAGCAAGTATCTCTGCTCCCCAGCCCTAATTCCTACAATATCTTGTGAGCATGAAAGTCGCCGAATTAAGGGTTCTAAATAAAAGTTAAATAAGAGGGGGGAAGTGGACATCCCTTTATGGTGCCACGTCTAAGAGGGAATGGATTAGAAAGAATACCGTTGCACCAAACTCTAGCAGTTGGGAAGGTATACAGTAGGCGGAACCACTTAATATATTCATCTGGAAGACCAAAACGGGTTAAGGTTTCAAAAAGAAAATCCCAGGAAACCCGATCGAAGGCCTTCTCAGCATCTAAAGAAACTAAGGCCGCGGGAATATCAGAGTCTCTTGCAATCGAGATGAGATGCACTAGCTTATGCAGATGATCTCCTGAAGACCTACCTGCCATAAACCCAACCTGCTCGGTACTAATAACCTCTCCCATTATGGGAGATAACCTGTTCGCTAGTATCTTTGCCAGAATCTTGAGATCCGAGTTTAACAAAGAGATAGGGCGGTAATTCTCGGGGAAACAGGGGGTCCCGGCCTGGTTTTGGAATAAGAATAATCAGTGCTTCTGAAAAGCTCCACTCAAAGAAGCCATTGTCAAACCAGTAATTATAAACCTCCTGCAATATTGGGATTAACACTTTTTGGCAGGACTTATATAAGTTATTGGATAGTCCATCCGGCCCTGGGGATTTATCTATGGGCAGCTGGCTAATAGCTTGCTGTATTTCGTCTTGGGTAATGTAGCCCCCAAGTGAGACCCCTTGTATCAGTGACATTTTTGGAAGGTGAACTTCATCCAGGTATTTATTTATTTCATCCCAAGGAGGAGATATACTGGAATTGTCTGAGTAGAGAGCTTGATAGTAATGCCCTAGACCATTGGCTATATCTTTAGGACTTGAGCAAATTTGGTTACTGTTGGAGAAACAGAGACCTGAAATATGTTGAGCAGCTTCAACTTGCCGTATTCTGAGTGCCAACAATTTCCCAGCTCTCTCCCCGGACTCTAGATATTTAATTTTGTTACGAAGTAATGATAGTTCAGCTCTCTGTGCCAACAGGTCTGCGTATTGTGTTTGTAACCTATATAATTTAGATCTGTTTTCTTCCCCCAATTGGGCTTCTGGAATTTTTTCTAGTTCCCGAATGGAACATAATAACTCAGTAATTTGAGCTCTATGTTGAGATGATTTGATGGCGGCTAACCTAATACATTCACCTCGAAGTGCGCACTTAAGCGCAGCCCAAATCATGTCTGTTTTAGGAGTCGTTCCTTTATTGGTCTCATGAAAGGAAGTAATAAAATCAGTTATACGGTTAAGGGAGTCTGGCCCCCACAAAAGTTGGGTGTTTAGACACAATAATGAGTCCCTTTTAATTCCCGGCCCCAGTAAATAAGTAATTACAACTGGAGAGTGATCAGAAATCACCCGAGCTTGAATATCTACGTGTAACACCCCCAGCAGGGCAAAATCACTGATTAGAAAATAATCAATACGGGAATAAGTACGGTGGGAGTAATAGTTTTTATTTAGAAGCTGACTCTGCAGCAGGTTGAAGTCAGCTTGCAAGTCACCACAGGCAGCTTCTGGGGTTGGGCGACTTAGGTAGAGCACCGTATCATCTGCAGACAGATGAATATTGGCCTCCTTGATGCCGTCATCAATATTGTTTATGTAAATTGCAAACCGTAGAGGACCCAGGATAGATCCTTATGGTACAGCTCTTTTTAGTGGTTTGAGAGGGGAGAGATCACCTTCAGCCTTGACCTGCTGTAGCCTATCTGTAAGGTAATCATTGAACCAACACATGGAGGTCGAGTCCAGACCTATCATTTTTAGGGTGGAAAGAAGCAGGCAGTGGTTGACAGTGTCGAAGGCCTTACTTAGGTTCAGGAACACAGTGCAGACAAAGTTTCTATTCTCCAGGTCTCGTTGCCAATCATTAGTCACTTTAGCCTGAGCCGTAATGGTGCTGTGTTTTATTCTGAAGCCAGATTGCATAGGGTTTAAAAGATTCGTATTGTCTAAGTAGGTTCTCAGCTGAGCATTCACAATTTTTTCCAAGAGTTTAGACAGTATGGGGAGGAGTGAGATCGGCCTATAATTGTTTAGATCGCAGGGGTCCCCTGATTTAAACAGAGAGATGACGTGGGCAGTTTTCCATAGGTGTGGGAGAGTTCCCTGGGATAAAGACAGGTTAAATAGACGGGTGATTTGGTACAGCTAGGACATGGTATGCAATCTTTAGGAAGTAGGGGTCAAGGGAATCAGCACCAGCACTTTTCTTAGTGCCCATTTGTAGAAAAAGATCTTCGACCTCTTTTAGCGAAGCAGTTAAGAAAGAAAAGACCACATTAGTGGTGCTAGGTTCAGGAATCTGTGCACTAATCTGGGAGCGTAACGAACATGCAGGTGAGTTGTCAAATGCTAGGCCTGCAGTGGCAAAGTGGTTGTTAAAGGCCTGTAGAATCTCCATTTTATCATTGATAGTAACATTATCAGAGATAATTTTTGAGGGAATTACCTTTTCCAGACGTGTGACCAGACAGCTCTTTGATTGTAGACCAAAATTTAGTTGGGCACTTTGTAGCAGAGTCTAGTTCAGAACGGTAGAAGTTGGCCTTTGCCTCTCTAACCATCTTGGTGCAGAAGTTCCTAGCCTTCCTGAAATGGCACCAATCCTTGGCTGTTTTTGATTTGCATGCTTTTTTCCAAAACTTGTCTCTCTCTCTAGCAATGCAGCCTTAAGTTCAGTGGAGAACCAACGGCCTGTTCTAGTCTTTATGTGGACTTTTACCAAGGTGGCATGATTATTTAGGGAACATGACACAATTTCATGGAAAATGTCATACGCCATACTCACAAGTTTAGCTAGGTAAAAGTTCTGCCAGTGTAGGAAACTTTTAGCTTGTCAATATGGGTGAATGGGTCAAAGTTGTGTCTGGACCGCTTAGTGGAGAACTTGAATGTGGATGGAGGTTTAGAGGCAGATCTTACACCAGCAATGAAACAGTGATCACTGACATCTGAGAAAAAAATTCCAGCATGAGAAAAGGAATGAGGTTTGCTTACAAGAAAGACATCCAACAGGGTACTATTCCTGGGGTTTTTCTTGTTTGGACGCATTGGTTCTTTGATAAGTTGCGTGAGCCCATGAGAGTCACAGAAGGATTTAAGAGGTAATGAGGCCTTAGATAGCCAGTCATAATTAAGATCCCCTAGTATAATTGTTTCAAGGGTCCCATGCCCCAGGATAGTCGATAGGTGAGACAAGAGCTGGGAACCAGCTGACGGTGGTCTGTAACACCCTGTGACACGAAGAGCCAGCAAAGGGGATATTTTGACCTTAAGGGACAAACATTCGAAACCATTTGCAGCAGAGGAAGAGTCAAGGGTAGTGACCGTATATTTGTCCTTGACATAAATGGCCACCCCACCACCCCTAGACTGCATGTCAGCTCTAAACAGCAAGTAGTTGGGAATATTAACCTCCCTATTAGGAGTAGTTGGTCTGAGCCAGGATTCCAAGACCACCAGTATATCTGGCTTGGTGTGGATAACCCAGGTCTGCATTGAGATGAACTTTTTTGAAAGACTGCATACATTAACATGCATAAAACTCATTCCTCTAAGCCTTGTAAGGTCAGACGGAGATACAAGGGCTTCTGTAGGACCAGGATTGAGTTCAGCATTACCTGAGCACAACAAAAGGAGAAGCACAATTTTCCTTAAGGCAGCAAGAGATAATTTGAAAACTCTAGTCCTTCCACGACTACTTAAGATGTCAGTGCGAGATTGCAGAGTCCTGCTTTTTGCACTGTGCTGTCCTAAAGATGCATAGACTAGAACCCTAGCCGCAAAACACCAAACGGGGTTAATACTGGAGATATGGAGGGGGACATACCCTGCACAGGTGGAGAGGTGCAAGTCCCGCCCCAGGAAGATACCTCAGAAAGATGCAGGTGTGGGAGCATAGGGGTGCAGCAATAGCTATGGGATAGGTTACTATGAAAGTAACATTGGGACAGAAGGTCCGACTCCCACCAAAAGTTAGTTTGGCCTGGCAGATACATTGCATAAGGCACCAGCCATAGGATGGTGGAGAAATGAAGCCAGATACCGGCCCTCATAGTGACGCCTTATGGTAAAATATTATACTAGGAAGTCGTTGGATATGTTGACCTATGATTATGCTTAGCCAGCCTGCGATCCTCCTAAAGGTTCACCATACAGTATGGAAATAGATGGTGGTTGCTGATGTTAATGGCCTTTCAGGTGCTGGATAAGAAAAACAACCGGCACAATTCCCTATACGTCCACTGCAAGGATGGTTCAGTACACCCTCGATAGCTAACACTTTATATAGAGCAATAGGTTGCTGCCAAATTACACTTCTCCAACACAATCCCACACCAGTATATGTGATAGTAACTTGCAGCGCTTATTGGCCAGTGGTAAGCATCTGTAGAGTGGTAGAAAAGCAAGGAATCCAAAGATGAGCGTATTGGATAGGAGGGAGGAAGTGGACCAAGGAGTGAGAAGGGGCGGGAAAAGGCAGTCTGTATAATAATGAGCTGAGAGAGGGGATGGGCGTAAAAATGTGGCTTTGCCATACCTCTTGAGGCAAGGTGTCTGTGCTTGTGGTATCGAGCGGCGGCTATGGAAGCGCCATCCATCCGGTGGCCACGTCTCCCACGGCTGTTGAGCTGGGAGCCCTGGAAAGGTTCACAGTTAAGGAAGGAAAGAAAAAAGGAGGTTTAAATACTGTTCCCTAGACAAAGGCCAAGCAACCAGCAGGAAAATAAATTTACAAAACAAAGGGAGCGATTTCCTTGGTGCCTGGAGGTCTGGGGTCCAAACTACAGGGAAGGACTGTAATCACTACTTAGTTAGCACTGTAATTTCTATGGCACTTAGACTGTAAGATTAACAGCAGAGGCTAAATTTAGAAAAAATTTGCTTAACAATAGTAAAAAAAAAAAAAAGTTCAAACAGCTCTTTTTAGCACAAATTTCAAAGAAAATAGAGGATCGGACTGTGGGCCAATCGTAACTGGCCTGAAAAAGGCGTTTGCGTTCCAGTTGGTGGGCATAGATTTTCCTAAATAGAAATAGAGGTGGTAGAGATTCATGCCTGAGTACTGTTTCCCTTGGGCTGATGAACGGACAGTGCCCAAAAATGCTGTTATTGTTGAGGCAGAGCATGTTAAAATTCATACTTTTGTGCCTGGTGTATATAAATAAAAATGTTGCAATGTTTTTTATTTCCCAGGCTCCCTAGGTTTTTCCTGATCCTATCCCTAAAGAAATCCAATGTCTGCCCCTAGCTCACGGGTCACTACAATAACTTCCAGAAATGCAGGTCTCAATTTGATAAACAGGGTAGGGGCTGAAATTGTCTTTCTCTGTCTTTCACTGCCTGACTCTGTTCATTGCCCTGTGAGTGGAGGTGAGAGTGTGGTGAGATACATGTTGATGCTGGCTATTGTGTGTGCAGAGCTGGGCTGCTTAATGAAACATTTGCTGCTATAGGATCGTTTAGTTTGGTTGGGGGTGGGGGGAGGGGCTGCAGAAAGAGGAAGAGGGGCCATGGTACAAAACAGTGTGGAGGTACACTGTATGTGATTGCATGACATTTTTTTTTTCCAGGGGCAGGAAGCAATGTGGAGCAGGAAAATACAGTAATCACAGTATTTTGGGGCTTGAACTTTTTTCCTCTATTAGTGATCACGGCTGTGGACTACTGCAACCATCTGTAGGCTAGTGCAATTTTGAATCAATTTGTCCTGCTTGTTAGTGCGCAAAAAAAAAAAAGTTAAGGTTACTCCGACCTAGACTAAACGTTATGGGCAAATGAACTTAGGCCTCTGCATCCTTGGGCCTAAGAAGGGCAAATTATCAAGCATGTATGATAGAATATTAGAACAGCCTGTGGAAATCTGCCATGACTACTGTTCAGACATTTCTTGACAGTCCTGCCAAGGCTGAACTGCTTAAAGCTGCTTTGACTGGTATTGCTACTGGAAAGTATCTGTTATTCAGCATATGATGCATCTGATGCATCTACCAGGGCTGCTGCCTCTGGCATCTGCCTCAGAGAATATTCCTGGCTCAGGGTGGCTGGTTTTGCTACTGATGTACAAGAGGCTGTGCTGAATGCCCCTTTATGGGTGCCAAACTGTTAGGACCAGATGCTGATAATGTCCTTAGGAAGCTTCAGTCATCCTAAATGACATTAAGATCTGGTAAATCCCTGACCCCCCAACCTGCTGGAGGACTTGGTGGAGGTGCAGTATTGTAGACCCACAGGCTGCAGTGGCCATGGCTACCATCAGCAAACCTAAGGTTGGGGTGGTGACCCCCTTGTGGGCTCCCCAAACCCTTGTTCCCATACCAAGGCAGCCAGTGGTATCATTCAAGGTGGCCACACCACCCCCAGTACCTTCTGACTCCCACATTTCCTTCCCCCTTCACTGTTGGTACAGGTGTGCAAGTGGGAGGAAAGATCACCCTTCATCTGTCAAAATGGAAGAACACCATAGACAAGTGGCTCCTGTAAATAATAGAAAAGGGGCATGCCCTAGAGTTGCTGTCAAATCATCCAGTAATTTGTTCAATCTGTTCTCGTTTTCCTTTGGTCACTTCCTTTCTGAAAGAAGTGCAGTGACTAATTCAGAATAATGCAATCAAACCCATCCTTCCCAAAGAAGGGAACAGTGGGTTCTATTCAGGGTACTTCCTGGTTCCCAAGCAGACAGGAGGCCTGCGCCCTGTACTGGACCACAGAGATCTAAATAAATTTATTGAATACAGGAAGTTTAGAATGGTGTCTCTTCAGGCTCTTATCCCCCTACTACAAAAGGGGGATTGGCACTGCACCCGGGAGATGCCGGATGTCTGCCTTCATGTAAAAATCAGAAAATGCTGCAGACAGTTCCTCCTTTCTCCCCTCTATGCTGGAGGTATAGTAAGTGAATACAAGTGTAACCCCCCTGCAAATGGGGGTTCCCAAAAGACTTCCAGGAGCTTGCTTGAATGCTCCAAGCCTGAATGGTGTTTGGCATTTAAGCCATTTATCAGTGAGTGTTTTTAGAACCTCTGGTACTGTCTCTTTAAGAGCTGTCTGCTTGCAGACATAATTAGTTTGTATGGGGGACTGTGTGTTTCTTTGATTGAGTACCACTCAAGCTGCTGCCAAGTCACTTCATTTTTGCAGTCACTAGGAGTGCAAAGGGAACCTATCTGAAAGATGTAACTGTTTGCCAGAAATTATTTAGAGTAATAATGAAATTACAGTTTGTCTAACCTGCTTTCTTTGCAGTCAGAACTGTGTCTGCTAGTTCCCATTCTAGTTTTGAACTGCTGAACTGGACCAATCAGTGTGGGGTAAGCTAGCTCTAAATGGTGCCTTGACGAATCAGAACTTGGACTCATAATCTGAGCCAGCCACAAGAGGATTGTATGGGCAGTGACTCTGGGAGATGTAGTTTAGACTTCAGTGCCTTTTTGGACCAACAGCAGCAGTCTATTGTGAGTGACAGCCAATCCAGTCAAGAACTGGGAGGAACTCAAAGGAAGTGCCGGTTTTGTCGGTTGGAGTTTCAGTTGAGCTTTGGCAGTGAAGAAGGAAGGAGCCCTGTGCTTTTTCAGTGTGCAGTTTTAGTCAAAAAGCGTGTAAGGCCCAGAGTTCCGGTCTGCAGCTTGTGTAACAGCTTGTTAGGACTGAACCGTCCTGTGAAAAGAATCAAAGGATCTCTGAAGAGTAGAAACCAGGCTCACCCTGTAGAAGACTGGAGGAATTGCTGAAAATTGCACTCGGTCTGTCAGGAACTGAATCTGCTGTGTGTTCTCCCGGTATTGTGCAGTAATTGCGATCGGGATACAGATGCAGCCTGCCTGGTATAGTGTTTTCTTTTATATGGATGTGTGAAGAGGTTTGTGTACCTCAAGTGAGCCCTGCTGACATTGAAGGACCCTATCTTATTTG
The DNA here is from genome assembly GCA_016271365.2 of Neoceratodus forsteri. Lineage (NCBI taxonomy): Eukaryota > Metazoa > Chordata > Ceratodontiformes > Ceratodontidae > Neoceratodus > Neoceratodus forsteri. The sequence goes on along the minus strand of CM028129.1, from coordinate 558,669,943 downwards.
GAGGTCGTGAGTACTAATTCAAGGTCGCTCCCTGTTGAATTGCCACATTAAATCCAAATGGAATTACTGTACTGCTGACTGTTTAATTCTCCTTTTCTCTGTGTGAAAGGGCCCTACCAGCTACCACAGTTTGGACTAGCCACTAGGGCTTGGGTACCCAGGGACAGTAACTGATAGGGATAGGCCTGTGCACAGAGCCATAGGTAGATTATTAGAGTGATAAGCTAATTAACCTGATTTCCCCCTGTCCTTGTTATATCCCCCTAAATAAATCAAAGCTGCTTGTTTCAGCAAAGTTATACTGCCTAGGTATTTGTCTATGTTAAAGTACTGTACTGTGATTGTTGCACTGTATCTCATTTCACAGGAGGTCCCAGTGCCGGAACCAGACCTGGGGGTAAGTGTATACTGTGAAGGTAATTCTGATATATTGTGTGGGCCACTAGTGGGAAGAAAGGGGGGTTGCAGTGTCCCAGAGGGCTGTGACCAAGTTAGTTTAACTATTGCAAACCCTGACCTCTGGGTGGAGGCACCCGCCATTGGATCCAGGCCCCTCAACCTGTTAGTGGCAAATCAGGCAGGGGTAGTAGCCCCTGGGATAGCGCCATCTAGGGGTTACATTTTGGAGGCTCACCGCTGGGATTGTGTGTCCTCTAGTGGCCATATTTTCGAACCACTGTTAAGAAAAAAATGGGTACCCCGACAGAAGTGGCTGTGCACCGGCTGGTGGAGTGGTGTACTGGAGAGGAGATCGACCCCCAAAATGCTATGCTTATCCTGGACATCCCCCTGGGTATCAATACGGACACTGTGCAGGGAGTACTTTCCAAGGTGGAAGGTTTACAAAACCCTGTGGTGGTGGGTCGGCATGCTAATCTGCTCACCCACACTTTCCTGGCCCTAGTAGAGTTTAAGGATCCCATAGATAGCTCCAAAGTGCCACAGACCATTACCCCAGAGGGAGCCCTCACTGCTTGGAGAGTGATAACTAAGGACAGTAAAGACCCGGGGGGGAATCAGCCCCCACCACTATCTGAAACTTTTGAGGAGAAATTTGCTGAATGGTTGCTGGGAGAGGAAAACTGTGGAGGACTTGAAGAAACTATTCTTGCCACCAGGGGTGTTCCTCCCCAACACCCTCTCCTGCTCCAGTGCCCGTAATGGTGGCTGAACCAATGCAGACTCCTATTTCTGCACCTGCCATTAGTCACGACTCTTACAAAGGTTGAGGATCTTCTCTGGCACCCTCCCCACCCCCAAGGGAGGATGACTGGGAGACCTGGATAGACTATGTTGCCCCAAGTGCTAGAATGGCAATGCCGGAAGAAGAAGCGAAAGAGGGTTAGTGAGAGCCTCCGAGGTCCTGCCCTGGCTACCATCCGTGCTAAACGGGCCAGTAACCCTGAAGCGACTGCACAGGCCTATCTTGAGGCCTTGGAGAATGTGTATGGGAGCCCAGATTCTGATGAGGACCTATGGTGGAGAGTAAGAAATGCACAACAGTACCAAGGGGAGTTGTTGTCCGTGTATGTCTCTCGGCTGGAAAAATTGTTGCAAGAATGCCTCAGAAAGGGTAGTTTGCCAGCGATTGAACTGGACCGAACCAGACTGGACAGAATCCTTAAGTCTGCCCCTTCTCAGAACTGCTGTTGCTTCAGTTACGCCTGGCAAATCGACTGGAATCCCACCCTCCTATGATGAGTTAATGAGAGAAATTGAGGAGTTGAGAAAAGGCGACCTCGGGAGGTACCTGCACCAACAGCTGTGGCTACGACCAGTGACTGAGGGTGACCCATCAAGTGAAGTTCAGGGGCAGAGGTTGACAGTCAATGAGTGCTCTGACAAGGAAAAGATATGCCACAATGGGGCGAACTGTTGAGAGAGATCAGAATTCAAAACAGTCCTTTATGAAAGCCACGCCTGCAAGTGCAGAGCCCTGACCTATATCCGACTGCATCTGCTATGGGGTGGGGTACCCACCCATGTATCTCCTGCTGATAACAGCTCCAAACTCAATTCCTTGACCATGGAAGTGGAGAAACTGACGAGATGTCTCCAAATGCTTATCACGCCCAGACAGAGATGGCACCAAGGTTTCCAGTTAGTAATACCCCGCCCTGGCTCCCAGTGTGGCGCTTGGCCAGCTCAAACTCCAGAAAGTATGTTTTGCTATAATTGTGGGAAAGATGGGCACATGAAAAGGGAATGCCAGTCCCCAAAAGACACTGACAAAGTTGCATATAGGCTACAAGGAGAGCTTCGAGGAAGAAATCAATGGTTAAGAGGAAAATTACATGATCTCTGTGAGGGACCAAAATGCTAATTCACGCCCTTTGTGGCAAGGTCAGTTGCCCAGGCCCCCACTACCGCCTCTCCAGACTGGTCCAGAATAGTGGGTCCCTCCATGGAGACCACTGTAAAGGTGAATGGAGTGTCTACAAGAGCTGTATTAGACAGTGGCTCCCAAGTGACAATTATGTTCCAGGATTGGTATCAGAAGCATTTGTCAGACGTGCCCTTACAACCATTAGAAGGACTGCATGTATGGGGGTTAAGTAGAAAGCCTACCCCTATTCGGGTATACTCGAATTTGGCTGTCTTTCCCCACCTCCGTGGCTGGAGTGGCCGAACAAGTAGAGACCCTAGCCTTAGTGTGTCCCCCACTGGACTGTATGATGGTGTCCCTTTGTTCATTGGAACAAATGCTCATATGTTCGAAGGCTGGCACAGTTGTGTTATGAAAAACAGGGTCAAAGACTAGTAGAGCTTTAAGAGTTCCGCTTTAATTAAGAAGGCCTATGAGGCACAGAGAGATGCTGAAAAACAGAACCAGAGGAACCGGTCGGAATTGTATGGAAGAAGGATCCTGAGTCTCTGATCCTGGCGCCAAATGCCCAGTGTACCTTACAGGGAGAGGTCCGTATCAGAAAGGATGTTAAGAATAAAATATTAATGTTGGATGCCAGGCGATGGAAAATTGCCAGAGGGACTGCTGGTCAAGCTAGTATTTTGCCCGCTAGAGCCCATGCTTATGCCAGAAGGGTAATGGTCCAAGTTCATAATGTGTCTGAAAGAGACATTCGAGTAAACAGAGGTTGCATCCTGGCTAATGTGCATTGTGCAGACACTGCAGTGCTACCCAGCAGCAAGAGTTCAAGGAAGAATGACAGAGTAACGCCTGACTTGTTTGATTTGCGACTCCCGCTGCCAGCTGAATGGAAAGTGAGGATCAGTGAGAAGCTTGCCCAGAGAGACCAGGTGTTTTCTTTAAAGGAATGGGATGTAGGATGCGTGCAAGGAGCTGAGCACAATATCCGCTGCATGACGAAAAGACCATTTCGTGAGAGGTCTCGACGCCTGGCACCTGCTGACATAGATGATGTGAGACGGCATCTGTAAGAATGTTAGCTGCTGGTGTAATACAAGAATCCAGAAGCCCTTATGCTTCCCCCATTGTGGTAGTGAGAAAAAGAATGGAACAGTAAGGATGTGTGTGGATTATCGCACCTTAAACCGGCGGACTATCCTGATCAGTACACAATGCCCGCATTCAGGATGCTTTGGACTGCCTAAACGGGAGCAAGTGGTTCTCTGCTGGATCTCCGCGTGGGTACTACCAGATCCCGATGGCCCCAGAGGACCGTGAGAAGACGGCCTTTATCTGTCCGCTGCTTCTATGAATTCATGAGGATGCCTCAAGGATTTCAGGTGCCCCAGCCACTTTTCAACGATTGATGGAGCGTGCAGTGGGGACATGAACTTACTAGAGTGCCTGGTATACCTAGATGATGTTATTGTGTTTGGCAGCTCACTGGAGGAACATGAGAGCAGATTATTTAAGGTATTGGACCGACTGGAGGACTTTGGCCTTAAACTGTCCATTGATAAGTGTCAATTCTTTCAAACATCAGTAAAGTATGTGGGACACATAGTATCCACCGAGGGAATAGAGACCGACCCAAGTAAAGTTGAGGCCTTGACCACCTGGCCACAGCCCAAAAATCTAAAAGAACTGCAAAGATTCCTGGGATTCTGTGGTTATTATCGGCGCTTCATCAAGGACTATTCAAGAGTGATCCGCCTTTACTTAACCTTACTCAGGGTATCCCAACCCACAAAAATACCAAGTCAGCGTCCTCAAGACTGAAAGAGTGTATTTTCATCCGAGTGAAGTATTTGGGGCCGCTGGACTCCTGATTGTGAGACTGCTTTTCATGAGATCATATATCAACTTACCCATGCTCCAGTGCTGGCCTATGCCGATCCAAGAAAACCTTACGTCCTGCACACTGATGCTAGCTTGCAAGGGTTGGGGCTGTGTTGTACCAAGAGCACGAGAATGGCCTGAGACCAGTGGCCTTTGCCAGTAGAAGCCTGACCCCATCCGAAAAGAACTATCCTGTACATAAGTTAGAGTTCCTAGCTTTGAAGTGGGCTATTGTTGACCAATTCCATGAGTACTTGTATGGGGCTAAAATACTAGTAAAACTGACAATAATCCTTTGACCTATGTGCAGACCTCAGCTAAGTTGGATGCCACTGGCCATAGGTGGCTTTCTGCATTATCTACATATGACTATGCTCTGAATACCGAGCAGGTCTGAACCACATAGATGCTGATGCTCTCTCCCGGAGGCCTGTTCCCCAGAATGATTGGTCCGATTGGCAGAACCTGACATTCGGGCACTCTGCGGAAGTTTGACAGGGAGGAACAAATGTCCACGGACGCAGTGGACTGCATGGTGGATTGCTTGGGAGCCTCTGAGAATTGCATACCTGCTGCTTATTGCCACTTTTCTGCAATAGACATTGGTGCACTGCCTCAGCTGGACAATGACAGTATTCGTGGCTCAATCCCGCGATCCCATGATCAAAGCAGCTTTAGAAGCCCTCTATGCAGGAAAAGATGTGTCCAAATTACGCTCCACTGATTTGAGAACTGCACTGTTATACAAAGAAGGTCCTAAGTTGAAACTGATCAATAAACTGTTATACAGAGAAACAGTAGACAGAGGGGACAAGTAGACAAACAACAACTAGTGCTGCCCACTGCCTTCGAGACTCAGTACTGAGGTCCTTGCACAACCACATGGGGCACCTTGGTATAGACAGAACACTTGACTTGGTGAGATCCAGATTCTATTGGCCTAAGATGGGGCTGATGTGGAGCAACACATCGAACTTGTAGTCGCTGCTTACAGAGGAAAGCTTTGCCCCAGAGGGCTGCCCCCTTGTTAACATCACCACCAGTGCACCCATGGAGTTGGTCTGTATTGATTTTCTAAGTTTGGAGTCAGATCAAAGAAATATCAGTAATGTGCTGGTGGTCACTGACCATTTCCACTAGATATGCCCAAGCTTTCCCACCAAAGACCAGAAAGCATCCACTGTGCCAAAGTACTTGTAGAAAACTTTTTGTTCACTATGGGGCCCACAAAGAATCCATTCTGATCAAGGGAGAGACTTTGAGAGTCGCCTGATCAATGAGATGCTTTCTCTGTGGGGAGTCTGAAAGTCCAGAACCACTCCTTACCACCCCAGGGGGACCCACAGCCTGAACGTTTCAACCGCACTTTGCTAGATATGCTAGGCACCCTGCACCCAAAGGACAAGCCTAGATGGAGCCAACAAATTAGCACCCTGGTACATGCTTATAACTGCACCAAAAGTGATGCCACTGGATTCTCCCTACCGCCTGATGTTTGGAAGAGAAGCTCGACTACCAGTAGATGTGTGTTTTGGGGTCTCTCCTGATGGGGTTCAAGCTGACAACTATTTACAGTATGTGCAAAGTTAAAGGCCCAGCTAACTCATGCGTACCAACTGGCTCAAACCATGGCTGCCAAAGAAATCTGGCCAACAAAGAAAGGTATGATAAAGGTGAAAGCACAGGAACTCCAGGAGGGAGATCGGGTATTGCTAAGAAATCTGGGACTGCATGGCAAGCACAAGATTGCTGACAGATGGCACCATCTCCTCACATTGTAGTGGGCAAACTAGATGATCTGCCAGTGTACAAAGTAAGGCCTGAGAATAATTCAAAAGATGTAAAAACAATGCATAGAAATCATTTACTGTCCATTGGACAAATCTTAATTGAGTCTGAGCCCCTAGAAGATGCCCCTCTGGACCAGTGACTAGAGCTGCTGCTAAGAAAAAGACCAAGAAAGTCTGCACCTACAGAAGCAAAGTTAAAATGTTCCCTCCACAAGTCCCAGTTGAGCATGACTGTCAGTCCATATCGGAAGAAGTGAGTGACTTTGAATACTATCCTTCTTACGAACTGAGTCAATTGTTTCAGGGCAATCCCTAGTCAATACTGGAGACAAAGCTGGGCCTTCTGGACTGTCTAAGCCCCCAGCTTCATCCCTGGAGCCAATGCTCCCAGAAAGTGAAGTGCAAAGCATCAGATCAGATGAAATGGAATCATTGTGCATGGTTGAACTGTTTGAGCTTTCAGGGAGGAAAATGATAGATTGGGGCAGACTGGTGATACACCGAACAAGAAGAGTATTTTGAGTGCCCTGACAGTCCACTGCCAGTGTCCGAAAGCTCTCCATGCGAGCCAAATGTTGTGGACTCAAAACTGTAACTCCTGGAGCTGAAAGTGCCCCAAGTTCTAGCCTCTCTACCCCCATGGAGACTCCCTGACAAGTGAGGACAATGCTGAAAATGAGGCTCAGAGTGCAGAGACTATAACAGTTCCCCTAGAAAGACTGGTCGAGCTGTAAAGCCTGTGGTGCACCTCAGTTATGATTCACTTGGGAGGCCGTGGACTTGCCTCTCAATGTTGTCCATAAGAGTGTATGTGTCCCAGAGCTCATTGCCCAAACTAAGCGTCAGTGCTAACTCCAAGTTACTTGTGTTGCCCTCTAAGTATGGTGCCCTTGCCCCATCCAGCCCCAAGGTAACTGATAGGGAAGGGCCCCCTCTCTTCAAGTTTCATGTACAAGAGGTAATAACTTGAGTTATGGTACAATGTGTATGTAATACTGTGTAAAGAGTGACGTACTGCAATGTTTCAGAAATGTGTTCTTGGTAAAATGATATATTGACTGATGATTACATGTGTGAGCCTAATGCAAATGTATATGGTTGCAGTTGAAACTTATGGAATTTGCTTGACGCGACGCTAAGCTTTCCCCAGGCTAGGAAGGGTGTAAACTTGCAAATGGGGTTCCCAAAAGACTTCCAGGAGCTTGCTTGAATGCTCCAAGCCTGAATGGTGTTTGGCATTTAAGCCATTTATCAGTGAGTGTTTTAGAACCTCTGGTACTGTCTCTTTAAGAGCTGTCTGCTTGCAGACATAATTAGTTTGTATGGGGGACTGTGTGTTCTTTGATTGAGTACCACTCAAGCTGCTGCCAAGTCACTTCATTTTGCAGTCACTAGAGTGCAAAGGGAACCTATCTGAAAGATGTAACTGTTTGCCAGAAATTATTTAGAGTAATAATGAAATTACAGTTTGTCTAACCTGCTTTCTTTGCAGTCAGAACTGTGTCTGCTAGTTCCCCATTCTAGTTTTGAACTGCTAGAACTGGACCAATCAGTGTGGGGTAAGCTAGCTCTAAAATGGTGCCTTGGACGAATCAGAACTTGGACTCATAATCTGAGCCAGCCACAAGAGGATTGTATGGGCAGTGACTCTGGGAGATGTAGTTTAGACTTCAGTGCCTTTTGGACCAACAGCAGCAGTCTATTGTGGTGACAGCCAATCCAGTCAAGAACTGGGAGGAACTCAAAGGAAGTGCCAGTTTTGTCGGTTGGAGTTTCAGTTGAGCTTTGGCAGTGAAGAAGGAAGGAGCCCTGTGCTTTTTCAGTGTGCAGTTTTAGTCAAAAACGTGTGTAGGCCCAGAGTTCCGGGTCTGCAGCTTGTGTAACAGCTTGTTAGGACTGAATCCGTCCTGTGAAAAGAATCAAAGGATCTCTGAAGAGTAGAAACCAGGCTCACCCTGTAGAAGACTGGAGGAATTGCTGAAAATTGCACTCGGTCTGTCAGGAACTGAATCTGCTGTGTGTTCTCCCGGGTATTGTGCAGTAATTGCGATCGGGATACAGATGCAGCCTGCCTGGTATAGTGTTTTCTTTTATATGGATGTGTGAAGAGGTTTGTGTACCTCAAGTGAGCCCTGCTGACATTGAAGGACCCTATCTTATTTGGAGGTCGTGAGTACTAATTCAGGGTCGCTCCCTGTTGAATTGCCACATTAAATCCAAATGGAATTACTGTACTGCTGACTGTTTTAATTCTCCTTTTCTCTGTGTGAAAGGGCCCCTACCAGCTGCCACGGTTTGGACTAGCCACTAGGCTTGGGTACCCAGGGACAGTAACTGATAGGGATAGGCCTGTGCACAGAGCCATAGGTAGATTATTAGAGTGATAAGCTAATTAACCTGATTTCCCTGTCCTTGTTATATCCCCTAAATAAATCAAAGCTGCTTGTTTCAGCAAAGTTATACTGCCTGAGGTATTTGTCTATGTTAAAGTACTGTACTGTGATTGTTGCACTGTATCTCATTTCACAGGAGGTCCCAGTGCGGAACCAGACCTGGGGGTAAGTGTATACTGTGAAGGTAATTCTGATATATTGTGTGGGCCACTAGTGGGAAGAAAGGGGGGTTGCAGTGTCCCAGAGGGCTGTGACCAAGTTAGTTTAACTATTGCAAACCCTGACCTCTGGGTGGAGGCACCCGCCATTGGATCCAGGACCCTCAACCTGTTAGTGGCAAATCAGGCAGGGGTAGTAGCCCCTGGGATAACGCCATCTAGGGGTTACACAAGTTCCGAGTCTTGCCCTTTGGCTTACGCTTGGCACCGTGAGTATTTACTAAATGCTTCACAGTTGTGCCAGCAGCCCTCCCGAGCTAAGTGCTTTATGACTTCCCCTGTTTGGATGACTGGCTGCTGAAGGGCCCATCCAGGGAAGTAGCTCAGCACATGTCCAGAACACAAACATTTTTCAGGGACCTGGGTGTTATGATCAGTGTGCTGAAATCTATACTCATTTCCTGTTAGTACCTACAATACATCGGTACAGTGCTGTACATGGCAGTGGGCAGTGTATTTTGCCTACAGACAGAGCCGAGGCCCTGATTACCCAGGTCTGGCTGGTTTACAGGAGCTACTATGAGTCTGCCTGGACCATGCTTCATCTCCTGAGACTTATTGCGGCTGCCACTGTGACATGCCCATTGATCCTGCAGTTTATACTTCGGATACAGTTGGATCAATTGGTAGATGAGCTGGAATAAATGGTTCTCATCACATCTCTTCTTAACTATCTCATGGCTTTCAGCTGTTTTTCTCCCAGGTGTCCAAAATGACTTCTCAGACAGGCTAAGTCAGTCCCAGCCGCAGGTATATGAACTGGAACTGCTGACCTCCATGGTAAATGATGTCTTCGCAAGATGGGGTCATCCAGAGTTGGATCTTTTTGCATCCCCACACAGTGCAAAACTGCCACATTTCCGCTTGCTCCAGGGCCTAGAGTTTTTTGGCGACATGTGTTGTCCCTCTCTTGGAAAGAGAGATTGCTTTTGTGTTCTGTCTGATCCCTCTCATTCAGATGGTTCTGCTCAAACTGAGGGGGAGAGCAGGCTGCCCTAATACTGGTAGCTGTCTTCTGGCTTTGCCAAATGTGGTTTCACCGCTACAGCATCTGGCAGTGGAGCCTCCTGTTTGACTACCCTGTGTCAGGGTCTACTGTCACAGGACAGGTGGTTTCTGGTCCATCCAGACCTGTGGTCCTACATTTGCATGCATGGTCCCTAAAGGCATCGTCATTGCCCGTTTTGAGGTTTTCCCCAGGTGACTGATGTCTTACTGGCAGCTGGAAAGCCTTGAACAAGGAACACCTATTGGCTAAAGTGGAAGCATTTCTTCATATGGTGTGCTTCCCATTCTGAGGATCCATTTACATATCCTGTCAGTACTATACTGGCCTACCTGCTGATTCTGTCTGTCTCAGGTGTCCAGTTCTCATCCATGTGTAGTTATGTGCCATTTTGGCTTTCCATGCCCCTGTTGATGGGCTCATTGCAGCACAGCTGGAAGTGTCCCACACATTTCTTAAGGGTATTCTGCATATATGCGCCCGCCCCCCGGGATTCAAAACCCGATTCCTCCTTGGGACCTTAACTTCATCCTTGAAAAATTGTACAAGCACTAGGGGGCATGAAATGAAGCTGGAGGGAGGTCGTCTCAGGGGAAATGTGAGAAAGTACTTTTTCACAGAGAGGGTGGTGGATGGGTGGAACAGCCTCCCAGCATTGGTGGGTGGGGCCAAAAATGGTTAAAGAAGTCAAGAACGCATGGGATAAACATAAAGGTATCCTGGCATTAGGGTGAAAGAAATAACCCACAGATACTTTTTTGTCATTTTGGGCAGACTAGATGGGCCACACAGTCCTTATCTGCCATCAGTTTCTATGTTTCTGTGATTCCATTTTAGCCTGCTGCAACTAGTGAAATACACTTCCTTTAATGGAAGACTCCATTTTTGGTCACTATAATTTCTACTCGGAGGATTTCCAAGCTTCAGGCTCTCACACATGAGCCTCCTTATCTGATTTTCTACAAGGGCAGAATATCCTTGCATAGCAATACAAGCCTTCTACCTAAGGTGGTCTCTGATTTCACATTGAATCTGATCATACACCTTCCCATATATTATCCTGAGCATGCTAACAAAGGTGAGACATTGCTCCATGCACTTAAGGTTCGCAGAACACTACGTTTCTATCTCGATCATATTAAGGTCTGCAGAAAGTCCTCTCAGCTTTTTGTTTCATTCATCCCTGGGAACAAAGGCACACCTGGTGCTAAACAGATCTTGTTCAAATAGCTAGCTCACTGTATTGTATTTTGTTATAGGAAGTACAATAAGGAACTTCCTAGTGCTGTGCATGACCACTCTACACGGAGTATAGCCACATCTATTGCCTGTTTTTAGAATGTTTGTACAACTGACATTTGTGCTGCTGACATGTGGGGCACTGTTGCATACTTTCAGTAAGCACTACAGTCTAGACTATTCTAATTCAGATATAGGTTGTAAATCTGAATTATCAAATAAATAAAAATAAAATAGACATCATCTCATGCAGACGAGCTGGTTTTGGTCTTGTTTCTTCTGTTCTGATTTCATATCAGACTTTGTCATCCTCCCTGGGTACCTTGTGTGCTGCTTGGGAATTGTTCCAAAGATGTGACCCAATGAAGGAGAACTCCTTGATGAAGACAGAACAGTTACTCATGCATGACACAGTGGCATGGAGGGCTGAGGTATCGGTGCCTCAAAAGCCGCCACGCCAGTGACCTGGACTCGAGTGGCTCGGAGGTCGGCTAGGAGAAGGAGGAGGAGGATTGAGCATCCTGTAGGATGCTCTCCTCCTCTGGGAAGAGAGGAATGCAAGCTCTGCTGTGTTACCACCACCTGGGTGACCATAGGTGGCAGCACAGTAGTCATGGTAGCTTAGGAGGGTTGGGCACTTTGTGACTCAGATGCTCGCGCATCCATGCATCTTCTTCAGTCATGAACTGCCAGGGCATCCGAGGGGAGGAATGAAAACAAGTGGAAATTGCAGAGGTCATGCGGGATGATACTGCATTCCCTTGCAGGCCCTGCATGTGTCCATTAGGTTGCCCACTGCCACATTCTATACCCAGCCTCCTCCCAGGAATTGGGGGTGCCTGGGAGGGGGGGCTGTGCCAAGGGGTAATCTATGGGGCACCGTACAGCAGTGGGAGGGTAATTCCCAGTGACAAAAGGGTGACAGGGCTTGGAGGAGCTCCATGGCACAAGGGAGCCAGTCGAGGAAGGAGGAGGCGCGAAACCCCCCAGAAATTATCATAACAGTCGATCTTGGAGAGAATCTCTTCCACTGGGCCACAGCACTCCCACCCATCCTTCCCCCTTTATGAGGTATAAACTGGCAGGTTTGTCTACTGCTTTGTTTGGAGGTGTCCATAAGTGCCTTATGTATACTATATTTCCAGTCCCATGCTGCTTCTTGTGTTCCTGGTACTGGTTTGATCTCCTGGTTCCTCATGGTAAGAGGCCATCCTAGCTTGTCTCAGGAGGGGAACTGAGGAGCAAGGGTACTGGCCATGTTTTATAGGTGCTGATGTTGCACATCCTTGGGGGTGGTCCCCAGTTGGCAAAAGCTTCCAAGTTGTCTTGACACTGATGGCTTACAGTTCCAAAGATGTGGCCCAATGAAGGAGATTCTCTCTAAGATCTACTGTTACGGTGAGTAACTGTTCTTTGCCTGCATGTAGAAGGTGCTGTAAACTCAGAACTTTAAAATGGAAATTCCCATCACAGCTCCATGATGCTAAAGCAAAATGAAGCTTTGCACACATAAAAGCACTAGTGTCCACAGTGTTCTTGAACTTGTAGCTCCATATTTAATGATGTGCCCCACATATTCATCTCTCATTAACTGTCAGGTAGTTATTTATGCATTTATTCATTCCATTCACGTAATGTCCATTTTAAGTGCCCTGGCTGTTTCAGAAATGTGCTAAAGAAAACAAAAACCTAATTAAAGCAAACCTAGTGTTGTACATGTTCCCACATTTTGAGTGTCTGTGTCCCACATTTCAGTGACCGAGGATTGAAAGGTAGAAAGGGGATCTCCCCAGGTCCTGCGCAGTGTAGAGATGAGCTTCAGAAAGAGGTGGGAAGCTGTCCAGATAAATATAAAATAAATGTCCAATACTGAAAGCAGAATGAAAGATGAACACACGCCATTGGTTCCCGCGGGGGTACCTAAATCGGGTGGAACGCATAGTGATGTTTTCGTATCCATTGGTGACACCTTTATTTCATATCTATTTCTTACCTGCACTATGCACTTTATTTTTCTAATTAGAGACTGATTTAGCACCAAGAGAGGGCTTGTTTTTGGTTTTATAGCACTACCTGTCTGTGCTTTTTTTTTTTTTTATGTTTATTCAGTTGTGCACCTTCAAGCTTCATGGTTGCGGCTTCTAACTACAGATCCATTTTTCCTATATTGGTGACATTTTGGAGAGATTTGTTTATACTCCGCTTTCAGAATACTTTGATAAACATGCCCCTTTTCCACCTGATCAGCATGGGTTCAGAGTGGAACATGAGTCATTGATGGCCTTGCTTAGATTCACAAATGATGACTAAGTTCCACAGGTGGTGTAATGCTGACACATATAGTCTTTGTGGACCTGACCAAAGCCTTCGATTTTGCCAATCATGGGTTGTTATTACAAACTTAGCACCATAGTTGTATCTCATATATCGCTGGTATGGTTTAAAAACTATTTGACCGCAAACAACCAGGTTAAATTGGATAATATTGTACCCTTACTTTAGCAACTGAAGGAGTTCCGCAAGGCTGTACGATGGGGACCTTTGCTTTTCTCTATCTTTGTCAAAAGTCTCCCACTTGCAGGCACCAACTGTCTTACTTTATGCAGGTGACTTAATTATTGTATGTAATCATACTGTTTGGCTGAATAAAATAAAGATTTAAATCATGATTTCAACTTAGTAGAGGAATAGCTATTTAACCATAGACGTATTCTTAAAAAAACTAAAGCAGGGTTGTTTGGTTCTAGACACGAGCTTGTTGCTGCTGGTGGGGGATTGTTACATAGAAAACACAGTGCAAGTGAGAAGACATTCAGGGTTTTGACCTAACTTCAGGGAAAGATAGTTTAGAATACCTAGGGTTTAAAATTTATAAAACAATTAATAAAACCGTGGCTAAGAATCTATCGGCTAAGAATAAAGTAACTGATGCTCTAACCAGATGGAATAAACTACCTTTAGGTATGTAGGGAAGGAAACCTACTATTAAAATGAATTTGCTTCCTAAAATTACAGTATATATATTTTTGTGATGATTGCTTAGTGCATTAATAAAAAAATGACTAGTGGAATGAATTCACAACTACCCAAATTTACTGGAACCATAAGTGGTCTACAGTAGGTTGGCTTATATTAAGTTAGTAGGAACAGAAAGTAGTGGGGGTTCTGAATGCATCTGATCTGTACCTACATTATTGCTGTCAGGATTACTCAGATTTCGAAATGGTTTCTCTTTTCTACCGGAGGCACTTATGTGCCAGAGTGGATTCTGAGAGGGAGGGAGGAGATCATTTTATTTATTATCTATAAAGCGCCCATCTCTAGGGATTCTGGGCACTGTACAATACAGAAACCACACAATAATACATATGAACGGCAATTCATCATTAAAACGGATTTAAAATTACACTATCCATCCCTTAAAACCAATTTATCAATCAGTGAAAGCCTGTTGGAACAGGTATGTCTTTAACCCCTTTTTAAAGGCTTCTACAGAGGGCGCCTCCTTTAGATAACCAGGAAGGGATTTTACTTTCGCTGCCCTGGATTATATTATTATTTGGTTTATGGTGAAGGACCTGCCAGAATTTACTATCTGGAGTGCTGGGTTTCTGTACGGTGGGAGCGGCCTTCTCCGGAGTGACCGTCGGGGGGGGGATTCCATCTTATTCTTCACATAGCTTCTGTGTTGAAAAAGGACTGGAGAGACTTCAGTGGCCTAGAACACGACCTTCACAAAGGATTGAACCAGATTAAGTACCAGTCAGATTTTTTTTTATTTGGGCTTCATGTATAAAGTATTGGGCAGTGAGAGTGCCTAAAATTTGAGGGTTTTTTTTTTTTACATAGTATTTATCCCTTCTACTGCCCCCTCTCACCACTCAATTGGACTTCCTCTGTTGCGCTCTCCTCCTTCACACACTGGAGTCTGCCCGTAGAGCACCTGGTCCATATATCCTTGATTGCCAGATTACCCCGGTGGGGTGGAGGGAGCCCCCTACTCCCCCTGACCATTGATTGTGGACACTGTGCAGTGGAGTCTGCCCCTATGATCTGAGGGCACGCAATGAGGAGTAGTCACCTAGGTGAGGAGAGAGTGATTTTCCTCTGTTTCTCTTCCCAAAGCGCCGGCGTGCAGTGAGGGCCAATGAGCAAGAAGTGATGGGGCGCCTCCTGCTCCACCCCTCTGCCGATGTCTGTCCCGGAACCCACGCTGCTACCTCCCTCTACCGCACCTACCTCCTGAGCTCCCCCGGGAGGCGGTATTGTGGCGGGGGCTTGCAGGTTGACCCCCCCAGAAAAGGAGAGCAGCTGTTGGCACTCAATCCTTCTCTTCCCTGGCCGACCCTTGGCGGTCCGTGCTCGTTCCCGAACACAGGTCGTCAGCGTGGTGTGAGGTAAGGCGTCCAGCACCTCAGCCCTCAGCGCCACCGGGCTGGCTCTCAAAATTTGAGTTTTAGTTAAATTCTGTC
Source organism: Neoceratodus forsteri (assembly GCA_016271365.2). Lineage (NCBI taxonomy): Eukaryota > Metazoa > Chordata > Ceratodontiformes > Ceratodontidae > Neoceratodus > Neoceratodus forsteri. The sequence goes on along the minus strand of CM028129.1, from coordinate 558,654,618 downwards.
TGTTTGCTGCCGAGAGAAATGTGAGAGCTTGACCTCAGTGTGAATTGTTCTGTGTTTCATTTTCCAGAGGAGGTGAGAGCTCCAATGGTATCAACTTACTGAAAGAACTAAATAAACTATTGCCCTGGACTGTAAATACAGTCTCTGCCAAAAGACTTTTCCCTATTCATATTGCTGTTGTTACTGCATTCTGTTGTTTGTTTGTCATAGTGGGATTGTGTTAAGGGGGATTTTGTCTGACTGTTATTTTATTTCTGGTTGTGTCTATTATTGTTATAGGTTTGTTTGGTTAGGGGCTATTTTTGGTATTTTAGGTGTGCCTTGCTGCTAGTTTTAGGAATGTGCAAGGAGGGCTTAAAGATGGCCAGGCAGTATTCCCCCACCAGACACGGGGAACTGCGTCCTTTTGACTGCCTCTACTTACCAACTGAGACCTACAAATACTGTCAAGCTTTAGGGATTGCCAGGAGGTGTAGGAGAAGGGGGGGAACTGGGTCTGGTGGAGAATGGAAGGGGGGGTGAATTGGAGTGGTAGAGACCAGGAGATGCCCTGGGGCGAAATGGTGTCAGGACAAGGGTAATCCCTGTCTTGTCCCCATACCCAAGGGCTCAGCAGATGCTGGGCAGGAGTCGAGGTCTTCCTCAGCATCCCATCCAGCTCAGGTGGTGTTATGCAATGCCAGATCCATTAGAAACAAGACTGCTATTATAGCTGATCTTGTTGAAACTGTGGACCTGGCATGTATCACCGAGACTTGGCTGGATGAAAATGCAGGCCCAGTGTTGCCTTCTGCAGTTCTGGCTGGGTTTTTGGTGATCCACCGCCCGAGGTTGGATCGTAGGGGTGGGGGTGTAGCCATCTTTTTTAAGACCAAACTGGGCCTTGTGGATGTTCTAGTGCGGTCCACCAGATCCTTTGAGTGTATCATAGGAGAGGGTGTAGGTTGCGGGATGCTCCTTATCTGCCATCCACCAGGTAATGGTGGAGAATTCCTTCAGGAGATAGCGGACTTCATTGTCAACATGGTATTGGAGTCTCCCAGATGGATAATTCTGGGGGACTTCAATGCCTAGGTCGACGATGAACTCTCGCAATTTGGTCAAAATCTCCTCCAGCTAATGACAATGCTGGGCCTTACACAAGTGTTTACCTCCGCTACCCATATAGGAGGTCACTCACTGGATCTGTTGTTCCTCCTGGGGATGGAGATATCAGGCTTGGGGGTGCAACCAGTCAGTTGGTCAGACCAACACACCATAGGGTTCAGTTTAGGGGCCTCCTGCAAATGGACATGCCCTTTTGGAGATGGTCCGGTACCACCCTTTAAGGAGAATTACCCCAGATGCTCTGTCGATGGTCCTGGACCTATCGGGATTGCTGGGTGAAAGCATGAGTCCAGGGGATCTGGTACTGGCCTAGAACAAGGTGGTGGGAGATGTCTTGGACTTGATTGCTCCTGTACGTGTTCGACCACTCACTCTTCGCTCAAGGTCTCCCTGGTATGATGATTCCTTGAAGGAGTTGAGGCGAGTTGGTCGAAGGATGGGGAGAGCATGGCGGAAGTCCAGCTTGGATGCTGACAGGCTTAGATTGATAGCCCTTCTAATGTTCCATCAATCAGAAATCACCCATAAGAAGGCAGAGTTCCTGTCCAGGGAGATTTCAGCAGTGCAGAATCGACCGGGTCAGCTTTTCCGAACTGTTGACAGATTGTGCAATCCAATCTGTCTCCAGTCCAGAAGAGCTTTTTCACAAGTTAAGTGTGATGAGCTAGCTTGATTCTTCACAGATAGAGTTACCAGCATCAGGTCTGGAATCGGCCCTGCTCTCCTTACGTGCGATTACGGAGGTTGATGTGAGGTGGTGAGCACCCGGTCTGTCTGGACGGATTTCAGACGGCCAGAATTCATGGACATTGTGAAGGTTTTTCAGGCTTTGCGCCAAACCAGTTGTAGTTTGGATCTGGGCCCTACCTAGCTTTTAGTGGGGTGTGTAGATGTTATCTGCCCGATCCTAGCTGAAATTGTCTGGAGATCCATGGAGAGGGGGGTCTTTCCTGATCCCATTAAGGAGGTGGTCATACAACCACTCCTTAAAAAGTCCTCCTTGGATCCAGACTACCCAGCTAACTACTGGCCTGTCTCTAACCTGCCCTTTGTGGGTAAGATTATTGAGAAGGTGGTTGCGTTGCAACTGGACAATCATTTTGTGACCCACAATGTCTATGAAGCTCTCCAGTGTAATTTTAGGAAGAGACATGGCATGGAGACTGCCCTTTGTCAGGGTATTAAATGATCTTCTAATGGCAAGAGATCGAAAGGCTCATACCAGTTTGGTCCTTCTTGATCTCTCAGCAGCTTTTGACACTGTGGACCATGGTGTGCTTTGGGAGTCCCTGTGGATCCTTTGTGGACTGCCAGGTACAGTCCTCAAATGGTTTCAATCTTTCCTTGTGGGCAGGTCTCAGAGGGTGGTTACCGGAATTTATTCCTCTGATGCTCTCCCCTTGTCCTGTGGGGTGCCGCAGGGCTCCATATGGGCACCCTTGTTGTTTGCAGCGTATATGCTGCCATTGGGAGATATCATTAGGTGATACGGCTTGAGTTTGCACTGCTCTGCAGACGATACTCAGCTGTATATGTCCTTTAGGCCCGGACAGGTTGATGTAATTTCCGTGCTAAACAACTGCCTCTCTGAGATCAAAGACTGGATGAGCACTAGCTGGCCGAGACTGGATCTGGATAACACTGAGGTATTGGTGTTGAACTCAGGTTACCCGGGGGCAGGTTTGGGGGCTGGGCATGCACTGGGCCTATAGCTCAAATGGTGTCCAGCTCACTACCTCAGATCAGGTGCGTAATCTGGGCGTTGTTTTTGATGACGGCCTGACCCTGAAATCTCAGGTGTCGGACATGGTTAAATCCTCATTCTACCATCTGAGAAATATTGCCCAGGTGAAACACCTGGTTCCGCTGGATGACCTTCCAACACTGGTCCATGCCTTCATTACCACCCATCTTGACTACTGCAATGCCCTCTACCTAGGGCTATCTGGGGTTGATATCTGCCACTTGCAGCTAGTGCAGAACACTGCAGCCAGGTTGTTGACTGGTACTTCCAGGACCAGCCACATTACACCTGTGCCTGTGCGGACTGCACTGGCTGCTGGTGCAGTGGCGGATCACCTATAAGGTTGGCTTGCTTACCTTCAAAGCCCTACATGAACTAGGACCCGACTACCTGAAAGATCTCCTGACTCCCTACTCCCCCACTCGTCCTCTCCGATCCGTCAACAAGGGATTGCTAGAGATTCCCAGGGTTTGTTTGAAAACTTCTGGTGCTTGTGCTTTTTCATTTGCAGTACCAACCCTGTGGAACTCTCTACCTCGTCGGTTAAGAGAATGCCTGACCATCAGTAGTTTTAAATCTATGTTAAAAACATTTATTTACATTCGCCTTCCCAGACTGATTGTAACTATTCTGCATTATTGTTTTATTATATTTGTGTATTTATAGTGTACAGCGCCTTGGTTCATGAAGGACGCTATAAAAATAAAGCATTGATTGATTGATTGAAGGGAGTCCCACATAGTAGGTGCTGCCACTGAGAATGCCCTGTCCCCAGAGTGCCACAGCCTAACTCTAGGAACTCCAAGGAGGTCTCTCCTGGCAGAACGGAGTGCCCGGGGCGGACAGTAGGGTACAAGGAGATCTTGCAGATAGACACCCCTTTGGAGTGTGGAGAAAAGGTATTCAGATAGGTAAACACACTAAACTGGTACTGTACCTAGAAAAAGATCTGTTACATCAACAGCAAATTGGCTTTAAATCATTGTTTTTTATTAAACCCAATAAACAAATTAATAACAAGATAATCTCAGACACAATAAAACAAATCAAACAGATCAGTACTTTATTAAAACTTAATTTAAACAGATCTAGGTTACAGCCTTTATGGGGCAACCCCAGTTTCACACAGGATAATAAGCCAAAAAAAAGGCAGTCTTGGAAAATGTAGGCATCCAACAAGTTAAAGTTGTTCCATCACAAGATGAAGTCCCACAGTCTGACAAGTTACTGTAACACAGAAACATGGTACCCTGGCATCTGACAAGCATGTTTATAATTATAATACACTGCAGATTTATATTTTGGAACTCTGTAATCCTTCTGATCCTAGCTGTGTTCTTAATAACAGATCTAACAATGTGCTAGGTTACATGCAATATCTCTCATTTACTGGGAAACAGCTTCACACACTTGCAGGAATGGCTCATTCTAGAAAAAAAATGTCCTGAACCTACAGAAAACCCAATCAGTGTTGGTTGGTTCTAACTACTATCTGAAAAATGCAGCCCCAAAGTTCTGCAACAACGCAAATAGTGGGAACTGCCTGGAAAAAGCTACTTTAAATATCTAGGAATACACTCAGACTCTACCCTTACCTTTGATACCCACATTCAAAACACTACCAACCTGCTTCACTAAAGGTTTGGCTCTCTGTACAGAATCCGCAAGTATCTAACGTCCGAATCCAGACATAGAATAGCACAGGCAATTCTGCTCCCTGTACTAGACTACGGCTCCTTGGTCACTGATGTTAACAAAACTGTGCTACAGAAGAAGCACACACTCTATCACAAGATTGCCAGATCTGCAGCGGGTAGCGATAGCAAGATGCATCACTGCCTTTCTCTGAACACTTCAAACTGTCTCTCACCAGAGCACAAATCCAACCTAACTCTCTCAAGATTTATTAAAAGAACTATGGTTTAAAACTCCCCCATCTATTTAGCCGAACAACTCAAGTTTGTCAACTTGCCTCTTCTCGATCCACCACTAAAAATAACTGAAAAGTTCCCTTTTTTGAACAAACAATGAAAAACACTCCTTCAACTACTGCACCTCCTCACTATGGAATACAATCCCTCCCCCATTAGAGAATCACCAGCTGTCTGCTTTCTCAAGCAGAAAGAATTGTATCTATCACTCAGTGCCTGTGGTTGCTTTGTGTAAACACGCCTTGTTCATACCCCTATGCATCTGCACTCAGTATAGTATCTGCACTAATCAGCTGCGCTGTGTGCCGCAAGTATGTACATTGTCATTTTCAATTGATGTGTGTATGATTCATTTTTTGCAACAAGCACCCAAACATTTGTACGTATGTCCTCAAATGTTTGTGCAGTTGCACCCGGGTCGTGACTGAAAAAGGCACTTGGTGCTAGAGCACTTACTTGGTTACCAAAGTGAAAATAAATAAAATAAAAAAATAAGTGTGGGACTCAACCCAGTTTGCTCTTTTTACCAACTGGGATTCAGTGCTTTATCCACACACTGGCAATTCTGCAGGATATAGCTGCATTACTGACTGTCTTTAGAAAATTCCTCCCACCAGCTGGGTGGTGTACGCTCTGGCTCCGTCTCATGATGTCAGAGCTTTCTTTCTGCTGGAAGGGACAGACCTCTTTCTTAACAGCTCTGCAGGCATAGAAGGATTTCCACATTCAAGTGTTATTTTCTTTGGCGAACTTCAAATTGAATGCGTTTTCTGCTAATTGTTAGCAGTATTGTCTTCTGGTTTTGTTCTGTCATCAGTTTTCCATTATAGAGCTGCAGAAACCCGGCCTTAAGTTCTGCATGCCCTGCAGTCAGAAAATGTTGGTCACTGACACTCACGACTCGTATGTCTACTGCCTAGGGGAAAACCCCGACTTCCTCACCTGTTCTTGCTCTGAGGTGATGCTCCCTTCATCTTTGGAGGAATGGAAGGCTTGTCTACTTCTCAGTAGGCCTAAGGACTTCAAACCAACCTCAGCTGCTGCAGGGTCTTTGGCCCAGCTTGCAGCCCTTGAGGCAGCAGAGGCTGGAGCAGGCTCATCTTTGGTCTTGGCATTGGTCCCAGCTGGGCCATTCGTGTATAAAGTTCATCAGATGTACTTGGCCCTCCAGACCTACAGGGAGAATCATCCCTTCCATAAGAGACACAATAAGCACTGCCATCGACTATCATGGGACTGGCAAAGATCACACACACTTCATGCTCTCACAGTCTCTCTAACTTCTCGATCTTGGTTGAGCTTCCCTCGGTCAAGGGGCAGGTTGAAGATCCCACTGTCACCGTACAGGATCACTCAACTTAAACTCCAGTTGATCAGCCAGTCAAGATATTCCTCAAATCAGTTAACTGGTTGTTGGAGGAGGTCAATGATAATTCATCCATTTCCCAGATTCCAGTTCTGGTCCTTACCCAGGAGGAGCGACTTGATCGGTGGCCCTGGCTGAACAGCCTCAGGAGATGCCTAACACAGTGGCATGCTTCTGGGCACCAAAAGGACCATGGTGGTCTTACTGCCTAAGCACATGATCTACATGGAACTTCCAGTGGACACGCGTAGCTGTCTACCTTTGGGTAGAGGTCATGATCAAGGCATCTGTCACGGTTCAGATCCCTCTTAACTGGCAGACGTTGGTCTTGATGTTCATTGAACTTGTCATCCTTTGATAATATGAAGACATGCTGTGGCAGCAGTGGAGTCTTGCACAGTGGGGCAGGGCTCTGCTCCCAGGGCCAGTGGTCCCTTGACTGCCTTAGTAGTTCCCCTTCCAGTGACCCAGCAGACCACAGTGTCTGCCTTTTGTCCACTGGAGGTGGAACCCCTCCACCACAGCTGCAGCTTAGGGCCACCACCAAGGAATCCCACTCTGCTATTGGCCCAGCAGGCTGTCTGTTGGTAGAAGTCATCCAGGGCTCTAGGGTGGTCCATGGCTAGAAGAGGTCCAGGGCAGTGTTTGAGGAATCATCAGACTTCAAAGATGAGTCCACAATGACCTTGAGCAGAAACATAGAAACAGAGAATTTGTTGGCAGAAAAAGAACCACTTGGCCGACCGAGTCTGCCTAGATGGTCCATGCATTAGTCTGTCTCCACAGACCGTAACTGGTCTCAAGCAACCCTCCCTTCTCCCTGTCTATTTACTAATATTCCCCTATGTCTATCCCATGCATACTTAAAGCCTCCTGCTGTTTTCACCTCCACCAGTTCTGCTAGCAGTCTGTTCCAGGCATCCACTACTCTTTCAATGCAGTTGTACTTTCTCACATCCCTCTTCAGCCCCCCACTTCCCCGCTCCCACTTCCTCACATGCCCTCTTGCCCTAGTGCTCTTTCTTATTTTAAGCCAAAAGCCAGCTCGTCGACTGAGATGCCTTGGATGGTAAGTTGGCCTCATCAGGCTCGACTTCATTTGGAGTGTTACTCCACTTGATGTCGGAATCCATGGAGGTCTCTTTGGAGCTGGTTCCGAAGTAGACCAGATACCCATTTACCAACATCTATGGCTGTGACGTTTCCCCAGGGGTCACCTTCCTGGTGGCTGAGGTCATCCTGGAACCGGCTATGGAGCTTTGGCAGCACATGCTGTCCTGCCCAGCAACTTCCACTGAGATGGTCTGCAAGTATGCAGCCCCCAAGTGCACCCACTCCGGGTTCTCATACCATCCATTTGCAGAGGGCCTGGTTTTAGACTTAGCCTTTTGCAAATCAAATGGCCAAGAAGACGTGGATAAGCCACCCAGTAAGGAATCAAAGATGCTGGTCCATCAGCGCAGCATTAGCACTACCAGTCATGACACCGGCGACCCAGGTTGTCAGGGACTGGCTGTGGGGAGGAGAATTGAACATCCCAGAGAACTGTCTTCCCCTCTCCCAGTAGGTGTGTCACTGCTTCTGCTGCAGTGCTGCCACTTAGTTGACCATATGTGGCAGGGCAATGGAGGCTGGCAGTGTAGGGCATCATTGGCCAAGACTCACATACCACACACCTTGACAGGTGCATACATGTGCATGAGCCCTTTCTTACCAAAGTCTGTGGAAAAAGAACACAACCCTTGTTTCTGAGGCTAAGGGACCATAAGGTGCATCTGTGCCCTCCTGTGCCTGTTGCAGCCACAACTGACCAAACTCAGGATGTTTGGGGTACATCCCTCTTTGCCACAACTTCACCAAGGGAGAAAACCACAGCTCCATGGAGGAGCGGGTGCGATGAGTGCAGAGGCGCAGCATATGCCCTGGGAATCCTGGAGAAAGCGGGAGCCAGAGTCCTCAAGGTGGCATGTTAACAAAAAAAAGAGAATCAAAGAAATTGAATTATGCAGCCAAGATGGTCTACGTGGCCGTCTCACTTGGTCTCAAGCAGGCCAGTTACGCCATCATGATTGTTGACTTTGGACACTCCTCTTTTGAATGGTTGGAAACCTCCACCCCTGCTTCCTGCTAACAAGCAGGTTGTGGTACAGCAGATCTGAGACTATGGCTCCATGATGGCTAAGCACCAACTCCAGATGGCCTTGGATATAGAAACATAGAAGTTGACGGCAGATAATGACTGCAAGGCCCATCCAGTCTGCCCATTTCTTTTTCTACCTTATGAATGTGTCATCGGCCTTTGCTCTGTCAATGACCTATCTATTCATACTCATCTGTATTGCTCCCTTATGCCTATCCCATGCCTGTTTGAAGCCCTGCACTGTATTCATATCCACCACTTCCTAAGGTAGGCCATTCCATGCATCCACCACCCTTTTCTATAAAAAAGAACTTCCTCACATTACCCCTTAATCAGCCTCCCTCTAATCTCATGCTGTGTCCTCTTGTCCTGCTAATTTTCTTATATTGAAACATGTTGGACTCTTTCACCTTGTTAATGCCCTTAAGATGTTTGAATGTTTCAATCGTATCACCTCTCTCACTCCTTTGCTCTAGGGTATACATGTTGATATGGGTGATTCCTGTGCCTGATCAAGCTCTGGCTGTCTCCACACACTGTAGGGCCTGGTTGAGGCTTTCCACCTTTACTCTGGGCACCCAGCACTGGCTAGCTGATGTTTCATTCTTGGGCACCAACCCTCTTGGCACTGGGGTGGAAGAACATCTCACCTGTATTCTGAAATTTGGTGCCACTCTGGATTCTGTGGCTTCATCCCAGAAAGGACTCTAGGACTCCTAAGCCTAAGAAAAAAGTCTTTTGGCTCCAGGGCTCTCCTCTGCAGCCTCAGCAAGGGCAGTTTCAGTGCTGGTGTTAGAAACCATGGTTCAGCTGCCAGGGCCAGAAAAGAGGAGGAGTGAGGGTGCCTCCAGTGCCCAGCCTGCCAGACCCTCCAAAGCTGCAAAGTGATGGGTTGTCTGTACCATTCCTCCTCCCATCAAGTCCCTGTTAGTTGCACCACTTCTTCCCAGTGGTTCCCTATTACTTCAGACAAGTGGGTATTGAAAATGGGCAAGGGGTTTCCTTTGGTCTTTGATACATTCCTGCCATACCAGCCCCAAGCCCCTTGTGAGTCCAGGGTGCCACAGGGCATGTTGTCCATGCTAAGGACCAACATACCTCAGCTTCTGGAGTGCAGGGCAATATAGTGGGTCCTAGACACTCTGGTAACACAGGCTTACATGCCCAGGTACTTCCTGGTACTGAAATGCATGGGCAGCTGACACCCTATACTGGACTTGCATGACCGAAACAAGCTTGTGCAGAAAATGCAAGTTCCTGATTGCCACTCTGAACCTGATTATACCATCACTGGAGCAGGGAACATAGTTCTGCTCCTTGGACCTCCAGGACATGTTCTTTCACATCCAACCCATCCCACTACTGGTACCTCTGGTTCCAGGCAGAAATAGAGCTGTACTAGTTCAAGATCATGCTGTTCGGCCTGTGTCTATGTCACAACCCCACTCAGCAGGTCAGGCCCTCTGCTCCCACAGTGCCAACCTCCGAGTACAGTATTGTGAACAGGGTAACAGAACAGGGTAACCCTCCTGTCTGTTTTGTGGGTCCGAATCACCTTTGGTCTCAAGTTCTGGAGGGATTAAAACTGTGAACCTTCTGCTAATGTATCCAAATGTACAGGCTCAGATAATTCTGCTCTTCGGGGAGATGCCAGATATCTTTCGCCTATGGGCACCTAACCAGGTATACAAAATGAACCCTTAAAAACTCTATGAAAGTCCTTAGATAAATTCTTACCTTTTCCCAGTTTGGTATACCATTAAGCTTACGAACAGTGTCAACTTTAACCATCTGTACCTCACAGGCAAAAGAATTTCGAAGACACAGGCAGTCTTTTTAAAATAAGAGGTTTACTTAGAAAATGGATAAAAATAGGTAAAATGTAAACACAGAACCATATATCACAAAGCATACAATCACTTCAAAGAAAACAAGTAAAAGTACAAATTTCTACCAACATACAGTCAGACTTTCTCTATCTAATGTATACCTTCTTACAGTGCTTATAGTTAGATGATGTTGTTTCAAGAGAGTCCAAACAGAAATGTGTCAGTAAGTGGAAATACAGAATACTCTGTGCCTCCACCCCTTCTATGATGCCTCCTAGCTCCTCCTTTTAAAATATTAAAAATTATACTACCAGGATGTCTTATCACTCAGGAGGTAAATTAAATAAGGTGATATCAGCAAAAACTCACTTCCAATACGACTGTTTGATCTTGAGTCTTTCCTTTGATCTAGTGTGGTTTTTCTGCTTCCCAAGACATCACAGGAATTTTACAACTCTGCAGTTTTTCTTACTTAGCTGTCATATAGCTTCTTTTAGCACCAGTTGAAATTAACTGTTCTTTCCTCTGAAGATGTCATAAAATGGATATTTTAGTTCCTCACTTCAAAGAAGTACAGCTCAACAACAAGGCCATAAAATGCAACTTTTTGGAAGTTAATCACATTACAGAGATCTGTTGTTTAACATATCCTGTCCTTTGAACTGAAACCTTGGGGGGGGGGGGTTCATCCCAGGAGCACAGGATGTCTCAAGGCAGGCAATCACACTACATTTTTATTTTACAAAAATCATAGAGCAGTCATAACCAGCTGGCCAAGTGTCACAGTCTACACCAAAGGTCTTCCCTAAATGTCAGCCAGTGGTGGCAGCCTTCCTTCAGTGCAGGACCATTAGTTTGTGCCTGTACCTGGACAACTGGCTGCTCTCCGGGCCATCCAGGAAGGCAGTGGAGCAGTCCAGGAATCTGGCTCTCCAGAACTTTCAGGACTCAGCTCAATCCAAGGACAGGTCCCCACACAACTGATGAAGTTCAGTGGGGCAGAACTCAGTAGATTGTATCTGATTGATTCTGCTGATTTCCCAGCTGACATTTTCTTTAACTACTGTACCAATCCTACGATTGCTGCAGCTGACATCAAAGTAGGGCTGCAGCAGTGGGAGATTCTGTAGCCTACAGTGCATGTTTGAGCTTTTATAAGCTCCAATCAAATGTTTGCCAGTCTTGCTGTTTTCCTAGAACTTACTAGTTGTCTCAGCTGTACTTAGCCTAGGTAGGACAGCAAGACCAGCTAACAAAAAATCAGAGCTTATAAAAGCTCTTAACATACACTGCAGGCAATTGGATCTTCCACTACTGCAGCCCTGATCTGACTGGGATTTGTAGTCACAGAAGATGTCTGCTTAAAGCCAGCAGAACCAGTCTGATACAGTCTGCTATACTGATGTAAACAGCAAGTTAAAAGTGTTTCCACACAAAGTGCAAAGTGGGACCTAAAGGCTTGGTGTGGAAAATACGGAGATTTTTAAATCTCCGTACATATGGGCAATATACTGGAAGGGACAAAACCGCATCAGCGTATTGCAGTTTTTGTCAGTCTGATCTCCGGGGGGCTGTACCCAGTTTAACAAAATGCCAACTGCACCACCGGGAGAATAGAAGTTTTCGAGCAGTAAGGTATTTTTATTACAAAATATATATTGAGACTACAGGGGGGGATCGGGTGCTTGAGCCACAATCTATGCTGCAGTGGCTCAATTACATTTGCCGGTAGAGTTCCTTTAAATTTTCAGCAGTATTACAGAAGGAAAGTCCTACAAAAATGACAAAACAATAAGTATTATAAACATTAACATTATAAAGAAAATCAACATTAATAGCACATAATGAAATATCAACTAAAGATAAAAACGAAGCAACAGTTTAAATAAAGTGTCAATCTGTAAACACCCAAACCCACACTTAACAGAGTAAGTCAGAGGAGATCGAGGAAAGGGAAAGGAATAGGGAAAGAGAGAGATAAGAGTTGTTGAAAGGATGAGATGAGCGGAAGAGCCCTAAAGAGGAAATGTTAATGTCTACACACAATAATTCTGAACAGTTGTACAGTAGTTAATAACGGTTGCTCTAATGAGGTGTGCTTATATAAGGAGAACCTGCTTACCATTAGAATGGGTCAGAGATTGGGGCCACTCAGTGGATGCACGTCGCACTTCCTTGCTGGTGATCCAGGTTTGAAAGTGAGCCTGCTGTTACCGATATCAAGCAATCAGCCCGCGTGGAGAACATCCAGGCTCCAATGCAGCAGTGGCCCTCTGCGGTGAGCCAAGGAGCTTGCTCCTTCAAGGGGGGGGGGGGTCAGCCAAGTGCCTGCTACTGTAGTCTAGGTCACAGTGACGCTGAGACCATGCATCCAGAGATGGATGGTGGGAGGGAAGAGGGAGAAATTGCACAAAAAGCATATGCCTCGGCCATCATAAATGATGTTCCTCTCAATCTTCAGGCTATGCTTGTTGTAGATCACCACCGGCCAGCCATGGTGGTGGGGGGGAGTGGCAGTCGGGGCTGGTGTTAGGCAGATACCCGAAGACAGGAGTATGTGACAGCAGAAGGGCCAAAAGGCTATATGGAAAGAATGGGTCAGAGATCCTTTTAATTTTTGGCACCTCAATTTTTGACACACTTTGCCTCTTAATATTAGATCATCTATTTCTCATGCTTGTTTTAAAATGAGACTTAAATCCTATTTACTAATACAATCTGTGTGCACTTGTACATGATTCTTTTTACTCAGTGCTGTCTTGGGTTTTTATGCACGATTTATAATTTTTTTTTTTTATATATATATTTGTATTTTATTTTTAATATGATGTAAATTCTTTACTCTGGTCATACCTGGAAGCAAGGCATTGGCCTAGTGTACCTAGCTGATTAACAAAAACAAACTAATTGAATAAGTTATTGTACAGAGAAGGCACCCAAAACCTAGTAGCTGTATATCAATTTAAACATCACTTTCAGTGACCAGTTGAGCTTTTTTACAGTCTGGGCAGGATACAAAATAAAAATGATCCAGTTTCTAGAATGATGGTTACTGGTGTATATGAGAAAAGGCAATATGTGTAAAGTGGCACCATCTAGTAGTGAAAGCTGTGAATAACAGAAGCAATACAGCCATCTAGTGGTGGTCCTTAAAATAGAACGCATGGCAAAAACAGCACAGTAACCACCCAGTTAGTGGGTAGTTTCCCGTTAGCTGAATAGAATTGCTGCTGTTGGATCTCAGCGTTCCTGGTTTTAATTCTCATCAAGAGCTGGAGATGTCTGCCGAAATAGAGAGGACAGACATATCTGCCAAATAGGAAAACAGAAATAAAACTAATATTTGAAGTCTAGCTCTGCATTTGAGAAAAACTGAAATGTTGCCCTCTTTATGGTGGAATGTTAGTAGTTGCAATGTATCCAGCAACGATGGTGAGGGAACAGGGATGGGGTGGTAGTAAAAAGCAGTGAGTTTACTGTAAGGCTTCCTGAAGAAGGAGAGCTAGGCTGTCGTGCCTGAGAAGGATTTGGTGGTTGGGCAGTATTCGCGTAGCATCCTGCATTTTGAGCCGGGGGTTATAGGTCTGCATCTCATCTTGTTCCAGACTGACATCAATCGAGGAGGAGCTGAACAACATCAATGAGACACTGATAAGCAGGAAGGAGACGACCAGTCAGATGGAAAATGACATCCTGAGTGAGGAGCAAAACACTGGGCTGCATCAGCGGTAAGATTTTATTCCATGTTTTTTAAGTTATTCTCCCTCCATTCCACCATGATTTCCCTTGTTTCTCACCCACTGCAGCTTAAAGACTGGGGCCGCCACAGCTGTGCCCTTGCTCCACAAGTGTGGGTGGGGGGGAATAGTCACTACCTTTACAGTTAGTACCAGTGTTCCTCCTTGGTCAGCTGGCAGGGAGTGCGCAGATGCTAGGCCCATTTCTTCCCTCTCTCCATTGAAGCCTCAGAATTGGAATCTTCTACCCCCGTGCTCCCCCCCCCACCATGTTCATCAGAGATACACCTGGTTGAGGCCCATTAATCCCTGTCTTCCCCTGGTCCCTGCCCACTCCAGAGTCTCCCATTGTTCTCCTTCTGTGGCAGAGGATCTGGGGGAGGGACACCCCCACCTGAGGCAGTCCACTAGGTGGACTAAGAGACAGTGTTGGCTGGCGCTAGGACCCATGAGAGTCAGAGGAGCTCACACTGTCATAGAGATGGTCATGGATTTATTTTTTTCACCAGTTTTCTCCCCGGTTCCCTCCTCTCCACCCCCCCAGCAGGGGTGTAGCCCATCAGGTGGCTTTGGCTGCACACAGTGAAATCCTGAGGAGGGAGCAGACTTCCTTGGTCTAATGCGGCAGTTGCTGCAGCACTGGAGCCCAACACCATCAGTTCCTGACTGTATTGCACTGTTAAACAACAGCAGCAGCTGCAGTCTGGCCTGCTCACTCTCTGACTCGGTTCGTCTGCACGTCAGCACATTCATTGCTGTTGGGCCATCAGGGCAGCCCTTGGTGTAGGATTCTGGGCTATGAATGCCAACCTTGGTCTTCCAAGTGGCTGCATAATGCACTGGTATCATGCCACTGAACCGGGCCCAGTGCTGAGATTTTGTGAACATTTAATTTACTGGGGAATATCACGTTGCAAATTATTAGGAAGTGGGATAGATGGGCTTGACCCTAGTGATTCCGTCCGCTCCCCAACTGATAGAAAAAGAAATGGGCAGACTGGATGGGCCTTACGGTCCTTATCTGCTGTCACCTTCTATGTTTCTATGAGATATAAGCTCGGAAATCAGGCAGATCAACGTCCACATACACTAGACAAGAATTGAACAGAAGCATGATGATAGACCATAACATCAGCATTACTCAGTGGTAACCATATGTCAGAACTGATATACCATCTTCCTTCGGTTCACAGCTGCAAAGCATTCAAAGTCCCACAGACCAAAGCATTTGCATATCTGAGAACCTTCTCCCACAAGCTCAGTGGGAATGTCCCAGTATCTCTGCCTGTTGAAAGGTACCGGTCGTGTCTGAGTTTGAAGGTTGTACCATTATCAACTGACGCCACCTGAACTAGAAGTATATTCCAAGTATCCACTAATTGCTTGGCAAAGTAGATCTTACTTCGAGAGGGCTCTTGCAGTAGGTAATTACGTATAGGACTGACGCCGGCCAGCGGCAGGACCTCACGGAAAAATTTCTAGCTAGCAGTCCCTGGCGGGGACCGCCCCTGCGTAGTTCTTCCTAATGTGTCCCTTGCATCTTGGAAGAAACTGTGTGTCCTCTCTCCCTTTGTTCTTGTGCACCCTGAAGAGTGCCAATTGATTTGTTGATGTTTTCCCTTCATTTGTATAAAGACCGTGGTCATGTCCTCTAGGGTGTTTTTTTTCTCATAGAAAACAGACCCAATTATGTCAGATAGTCTGCATAGCCCATATTTTCTAAAATTTCAGCCTCCTTGGTCACTGTTCTCTGTAATTTTTCAGTTATGCCAATGTCTTTTCTCAGGTATACGAAACAGGTTGGATTTTCCAAAAAGACCCCTGTTTTGGCATGCGTTTTTGAGGTTTTTCTGTATGTCCCGAAATTTCCACCGTGGAGCCATTTGTGATGACTCCAGGATCTATGGCAACTAGTGGATGACCTTTTGGCACAGCTGTGATCAAAATGCTACACCTGGTAATACCAGGCGTAGCATCCCCTGCCAGATGGGAGTGTTTTACGGGGTGCTGCCAACCCCCACAGTCTAACCCCGCTACTGCCTGGTAGGGCCCCTACTTCTCCCAAATAGCTAAGTCTTGTGAGTTTCACATACAGTGTCATTGGGAGATGGAGGGCAACTTGATTTGGGCTAATCAAGTCCCCATAGCCGCGCCAGCCACCCATGCAACAATTTAGGATTGGCATTGGTGTAGAGATTTTTCCACATTGGTGGCTGCAGTGTAGGACTTGGTCTCAAAATGGTTCGAAAATCCAGCCCCAGAACTCTAGAGCGGGAAAGGAAATCTCTTACATGTCAGCACAGCATACTTATACTTATTCAAAACTGCTTATGAAGCAAGGGGCAGACATGAATAGAGCTAGAGTCCCTTCAGACCTTAAACTATTATCAATTACTATGCTACTATGTAGAAAGAAGAACAGTTTTTCAAGGTGGGCCTGACCAAGGGTCTGTACAAGAAGTACAGCATTATAAAACATATCTTGACCTGCTGATGAAGGTGATTTTGGGTCACGAGACACTGCTCCACACTGCTGCTGCCATTTAAGAATGACTGCTGATCACTGCTTCCTGATCTTTTTCCTGCCAGATTTCAGTGATCTCTATGCTGTGTCAGTAGTGACACACACACCAGAAAATACTTTGGAAGGGTGGATCATAAGTATAAAGTGGAAAAATGAATCGGACATATCAATTCAGATACAGTAATATATAATCAAAAATAACAAACTGTGTTAAACGTACAATAGCTTGCTGCATGGCACCAGGCAACACTGAGCTGCTTGGCACCCTGGTGATCTTGCTTTATGCTTTGAGTTTGGGGCATCAGAAGTTGACTGGCAGGGGGAGGATGGAGCATCCGCCTATATGCTAACCTTCCAGGAGGGTGGGCTGTCAATTCTACCACCTGACTGCCCCTTCATTGCCCAGGCAGCTGGGGCTGCAGCACAAGGAAAGATGCACTGTGAGGAGGGGTTGCCACCAAGATATGTCTATGTGAGGAGCAGAGTCTGCAGCCACCAAGTAGAGACATGTTCTCTTTGTGCTCAGTCCGACAATCCTCCATTCTTTAATTTTATTAAACATTTATTTGGAAGCTGTTACCTTTCGGTCCAATGATATCCATAGTAGGGACCCTAGACCACAATTATGAGAGATTCTGGGGTTCTTAGTCATAGGGAACCCTCCACAAAACAGCTCTGGAGGACTGTGGGCTAAAAAGATTGACTACAGCAGCAGGTCTAAGTACAGTGGGCCTGGTAGTTGATGGCAGTGACCAAAGTGTAACACTGCAAGATTGTCATTTCAGGCTCTGGACTGAAGGGTTCAGAGAGTCACATGCATGCATCTGAAGGAAGTTGCTGACACAGTCAATGGAGCCTGTCAGTTTTCTCCCTCCCACACTGCCCGTTCCAGCTGCATCACCACCTGCAGTCACCCATATGGCAGTACTGCAGCGGAGAATGAGACACACCTGTCCCGGAGGAGGACAGCATCCCATGAGATGCTTTATCCTCCCCAGCCAGCCCACAATGTCCTGGGCTTATTCCTGACTCTAGGTCATCAGCGCTCTTAGTAGTAGTGCTACTGCTGCACAGACAGGTTGGCTCCACAACAGTTGTAACAGACCCAAAAAAGTGTAGGGTTTACCTGGGGTCCCTGAACATCAGTCTCATCAGCTGTGGTTCAACTCCTCCAAACCCCCAGAATCTAAAGTTCGAGGACAGTGGAACAACAGAAGGTTGCAGGGACTGGCAGCAGCCAAGCTCATCTGGCGCCTGCTGGATCATGTGACAGCCATGCTTTGCCACACATCAAAGGCAGGCAGTTGAGGACTATGTCAAGCACTGAACCAGTGCAACCAGAGATCCCACGCCTGTTATATGAAATGGGGGTGGGGGACAGGCATTTCAGTTGAGGGCTGGAGCCTTCAGGGAGGTATTTGTGGGGACAGTGCCTCAGTGTCTGTGTCTGCCACAGTCTTGGTGACCTCTGACTGGCACAGCACAAATTAATTTGAGGGCTGGAAGCCCCTGATAACAACTCTTGGAGTCCTGAGAAAGGACTGGGCTTAGCATTCTGACACTTTTTCAGAGGACCAGTGTAGCATACAGGGTCGGGAAAGACAATGAGCTGAGTCAATGGGAGCTGATTCCAGAGCTGTGTTATAAAAGGGGGAATGAGCTGAAGGTGAGGAACTTTGCCAAAGATCTTGGAAAATGAGCTGCTCATTGCCCAGAAAGGTTTCAAGCTGTGCCAGGGTCAGGCCGTGTATCTGATTTACAAACTATCAGTTACTACCAATCCTGGTTAGGAGAGAGGCAAACGTGCTAGCTGGCACAAAGATGAGGTGGAAACAGTATGGAGCAAGCTGGTCTGGTGATGCAGAGGGCTGAGGCACTTAGCACCTTACCTCTCCCACACCGGCAGCCTGAGTTCAGGAATGAACTCAGGCTGCATGGGGTTGGCTGGGGGAGAAGGACTGAGTGTCCCAGCAGACGCTGTCCTTCTCCGGGAAAGGAGGGCAGCCAGCTCTGCTGCTCTACTGCCCCCTGGATGATCACAGATGCAGTGCAGCCTGAGCAGCTAGTGGGAGGGGGAACATCAGGAGGTGCTGCATGTCACATGGGGACATGCTTGGCACTCCCTTGATGCCAATGTCCCAGAGGGCTTGTGGAAGCAACAAGGAAAACACTCCCTGATGACAGGATGAAGCCACCTGGACCACAGGTCCTGTACTTAGCTACTCAGGCACGGTCCCTCCCTAACCAGATCTGGTCCATGACGGAAGGTAAGGGGGGGCTCTGTTGCCTCTGCCAGAGGAGGAAGACTTTGGGAGAACAAGGGAGGTATCCACAAAAGCCCTGAGGGAAGCCAGGGTGACAGGGCTGGGACCAGGGACAGGCAAAAGTGAGCCATTGGGGAGAGCAGGAGGGAAAAAAAACAAGAAACATACAGCATGGAGCAAGAAGAGGAGTCAGGAGCTGCTGACCCAGGTCCTGTAACAGGCTGTTTAACCAGGTGTAAGACTGCCACAACCCTGAGGGTCTGGAAGCCAGGACATGCTGGTCTGCATGGAGCATCAGCAGTTGAGAGAGCCAGAAGGTGAGAACTGCTGAACCTCCAGGAGGAAAAAAGTTATCAGACTGTGAGGAAGAGAGGTTCAGAGAAGGAGCCCAGTGAGATAGAGGCACCCTGGATAGAGCAGAGATCTGGAGTCCTGTTCGAACCAGGAGAAGCTCGCTGGTCAGGGAAAACCATGAGTATGCTGTAGAGTGGCCCTACTTCAGAAGGGAAACCCCTTTTCTGCTGCTTAATTGATTGTGCTATTTTAGCAACTCCATGGCCTTTGGGGGAAATCAATTTGAGCAACATTTATTTGAGCGTGTTGCTCTTTGCTTATAGTGCACCATCACCTGGCAACCCACAACTGCTCCATGGGGTCTGCAACAGTCCTACACCTGACATACCCAGGGACTGTGTTTAAGGAAGCTTCCTGATTTATAATGTCTGAGACCTGGTACCAGGTTGGAGAAGATAGTGGCCTCCAGCAGAGGAGGATGGGAGAGCTACATTGCTGTTGTGGAGTTTGGGGCGGGCAGAGTGGACTGTGCCTGGTTGCGTATTTTTATTAGAAACATAGCAAAATAAAAAATGACTGCAGAAAAAGACAAATGGTCTATCTAGTCCGCCTGTAATACCCTGTCATATGCCGAGACTTTTTGTCAATATAGGGTCATTGTCTACACTAACCTCCCCCCCCCACCGCTTCGTATTTTACTACTACTACTACACACCTGAGTACCTTCCCAACCATGTTTGAAACCATTAATGGTTTTGGCACCTACCATCTCTGCTGACATCATGTTCCATGACTCAACCACTCTCTGTTAAATAAAACTGTATCACGTCCCTCCTGAACCCCCCTACACACACACAGGCACACACAGAGACACACAACAGCTTCCACTCATGTCCTCGTGTTCTAAATTTGCTACTTATAGTGAATAGTTCCTTGCAGTTCATCTTGTTTATTCCTTTCAGGAACCTGAAGGTCTCTGTTACATCACCCATCTGCCGTCTAGCCTTGAGCGAGTGCATATTCAATGCCTAAGCCAGTCCTCATAGGATCTGCCCTGCTGGCCTTGAATCATTTTGGTTACCCTGTGCTGCATCATCTCTATCCTGTCCTTGTCTTTCCCTAGGTGAGGTCTCCGGAATGGGATACAGTACTCTAGGTGTGATTTCACCAGTGATCTGTAGAGAGGTAGTAATACTTCTTCCCTCCTGTTGTAAAAGCTGCTCCCAATAAACAGAAACATAGAAACATAGAATTTGACGGCAGATAAGGACCGCTTGGCCCACCCAGTCTGCCCATTTCCCTACCTACTGGATAAGCTGCAGATCCTAGTTAACCACCAGCCTACTACTTCTTACCCCCACCCCCCAGAATTGCCTTATGACTGTCCCATGCATGCTTGAATTCCACCACTGATTTTGACTCCACAACCTCCTCTGGAAGGCCGTTCCATGCATCCACAACCCTCTCTGTGAAAAAATACTTCCATAAATTACCTCTGAGCCGCACCCTCTATCTTCAAATTGTGCCCTCTTGTTCTTGCACACCTCTTTTTTTGAAAGATGCTACACTCTTGGACTTTGTTGATTCCCCTGAGGTACTTGACAGTTTCTATCATGTCCCCCCTCTCCCTCCTTTCCTCGAGGCTATACATATTAAGCTCCTTAAGTCTCTCTTCATATGTCTTCCGGTGCAGACCCTGCACCATTTTAGTTGCCCTCCTCTGGACAGCTTCCATCCTGTCTGTCTTTGCGGAGATTGGGTCTCCAGAACTGCACACAGTACTCCAGATGGGGTCTCACCAGCTGTCTGTACAGAGGGATAATAACTTCCTGTTTTCTACTGATGTTGCCTCTCCCAGTGCATCCCAGTATCCCCCCAGCCCTCCTTACTGCCTTCTCACATTGCTTGCCCACCTTTAGGTCATCTGATATGACTACCCCCAGGTCCCTTTCCATTTTTGTTGTTGTTAGTATCTCACCCCCCATTGTGTACTCTTCCCTGGGTTTTGTTTCCCAGGTGCATTATCTTGCACTTCTTAGCATTGAATCTAAGCTGCCATACATTTGACCATTCCTCTAACCTTGCCAAGTCCCTTCTCATCCTTTCCACCCCACCCTGTGCATCAACTGTGTTGCAGATCTTAGTGTCATCTGCAAATAGACATACTTTTCCTTCCAGTCCTTCCGTAATGTAGCTATAAAGACATCAAGAGGACCGGTCCTACTGTACCCTGCGGCAATTCTACTAGTAACCTCCTTTCTTCTGAGTGGACTCCATTTACTATTACTCTCTGTGTCCTATTCTCCAGCCAATTCTTACCCAGGCTGTCATCTTGGGACCCACTCCCAGGCTGGCTAACTTGTATATTAATCTTTGTGTGGGACTGTGTCAAATGCCTTGCTAAAGTCTAGGTAGGCCATGTCCACAGCCCTTCCCTGATCTACTACTTTGGTCACCCAGTCAAAGAAATCTATCAGATTCGTCTGGCATGACCTTCCCGCTGTGAATCCATGCTGCCTAGGGTCCTGTGCCCCTCTGGCCTCTAGATACCGACAGTTCTTTCCTTCAGAAGTGATTCCATCATTTTCCCTATCACTGAGGTTAAACTAACAGGTCTGTAGTTTCCTGCTTCTGCCTTGCTCCCACTTTTGTGAAGGGAATCACATCTGCCCTCCTCCAATCCTCGGTACCACCCCATCCTCCATGATTTGTTAAAAGGGTAGTCAGTGGTGTCACTAGTTCTACCCTTAGCTCTTTTAGAATTCTGGGACAAATCCCATCAGGCCCCATTGCTTTGTCCACCTTCAGTTTTAAGAGTTCTTTCAGAACCCTTTCTTCTGTAAATGGGCTAGTATCAACTTCTGTATCCAGAGTGTTACTACTGTTTGTTTTATGTACTTCCCCCTTCATTTGTAAATACTGAGCAAAATATTTGTTTAGTATCTCTGCCTTTTCACAGTCTCCTCTGCCCACCCTCCTCCCTTTATAGCCTCACTATCCTCCTCCCTTGGTCTTCCTTTTGCCTTGATGTACCTATAAAGGTTTTATCCTTCTTAACTGAGTTGGCTATCTTTTCCTCGGTTTGGGCCTTTGCTGTTCTGATTGCCTTCCCAGCCTCCTTATGCTTTAACTGATACAGTTCTCTGTCCTGCTCCTTCTGCGATTCCTTGTACTTCCTGAATGCTTTCTTTTTCTCTTGAACCTTCACTGCCACTTCCTTTGAGAACCATAGTGGTTTCTTACATCGTCTTGTTTTGTTTATTTGCTTCACACAAAGGCTCATTACCTCTGTGATGGCAGTTTTTATTATTCCTCATTGTTCTTCCACCCCTCCTTCCTGCCCATTTGCTAGTGCATTCCTTAGGCACTCACCCATTTTGGCAAAGTCAGCCCTCCTAAAGTCCAGTACTTTTGTCTTTGTATGGCTTGACTCTATTGCTGTGTTTATTGTGAACCATACTGTTCGATGGTCGCTAGTTCCCAGGTGGCTACCCACTTCTACATCTGTGATCCTCTCTCCATCTCCATTTGAGAGAATCAAGTCTAATATTGCTCCCTCTCGAGTGGGCTCCAGTACTAGGTGTCTAAGGCATGCCCCCTGTAGGGCATCTAGAATAACTGCACTCTTCGACGTGGCAGCTGCAACTGCACTCCAGTTAACATCTGGCATATTCAGATCACCCATCAGCAATATCTCCCCTTTTTCTGCCATTCTAAGTATACTTTCTATCATTTCCTGTCCATTTCCTCCCCCTGAGAAGGGGTCAGAGTACAACCCCTGCGTATTGTGGTGCCATTGCCTGTCTCCAAATTTCACCACAGTGCTTATTCTCCTCCCTGTTTACCCTTTTGTTCTGTTGCTTTATTCCTTCCTTATGTAAAGAACCCTCCTCCTCTCTTTACCCTCCTGTCCCTCCTGTAGACAGTGTATCCTGGTATGTTTATGTCCCAGTCATGGTTTGTGTGTACCATGTTTCTGTGACTGCCACGATATCCAGATGTTCCTCCTCCATCAAGGCCACTAATTCAGGAAGCTTGTTACCCAGACTACGGGCATTGGTACTCATTGCTCTCCATTTTTTGATGGCTTTACCTTCTGTTGCAGCATCCCCCACTGACCGTTCCACCTTGGTCTTTTTCTCATTTAGTACCCTGTTTTGTAGGGAGAGGCTGGTATTTTCCTGCTGCTTGTCAGTGCCTCCCCCTTTGACTAGTTTAAAAGCTTGCAAATGAAGCATTTAAACTGATTGCTCAAAAGACTTGTTCCCTTCCTGGACAGATGCAGACCATCCTGCCAGTATAGGCTGGTATCCCTCCAGGTGGAACCCCAGTCCCCAATGAAGCCAAACCCCTGTGCTCCGCACCATTTTTTTCAACCATTCATTAAACTGCATGGTGCCAATTACCCTCGCCTCCCCCATGCCTTTGACAGGCAGCACCTCTGAGAAGGATACTGTGTGTGCTACTTGTCTTAGGTCCCTCCCCAACTCTGCAATGTCCTCCTGCACTGCTCTAATCTCATGATGAGCCAAGTCATTTGTCCCTAGGTGGACAATTATATCCAGCTCAGAATCCCTTGCAGCTGTTCTCGTGATCCTGAGGATGCACTTCCTGTCCCTCCAAGCCATGGCACCAGGCATCCCAGTACACCCCAGAATCCTATTTGCCTTACTGTCAGGGATTAAATTGGGCATGTGTTCAAAGGAATGCAGTTGCACCACCTTTTAGAAAATTGTGTGGCAGTTCCACCACCTCTGCCATCTTTCTCCATTGACTGCTATAAAAGAATTCCACCAACTAGAAATGGCAGTACCACCACCTAGAAATCTATATGTGAGAGTTCCTCCACTGAAACATTTCCATTAATCACTGTTTACTGTTGGCCTTTTTGTACTGGCTAGCTAGATTGTTTAAGGGGAGTCCCTTAAGATGACTCCCAGGTTCCTTTCCTCAGAATTGGTGTCCATTTTACCCCTTCCCATCCAGTGGTTCTGGTGTTCTTGTTCCCTGTGTGCATCACCTTGCACTTTTGGTGTTGAATTTCAGCTGCCAAAACCTGGGTCACCTCTCCAGCCTTTGCAGGTCCC
Source organism: Neoceratodus forsteri (assembly GCA_016271365.2). NCBI lineage: Eukaryota > Metazoa > Chordata > Ceratodontiformes > Ceratodontidae > Neoceratodus > Neoceratodus forsteri. The sequence goes on along the minus strand of CM028129.1, from coordinate 558,630,595 downwards.
TCTTCATCCCCCTGCCCCCTTTTGACTGTCTACTCTACCACAGAGGTTAGTGTCAACTGCAGAGACACATCTTGCCCAGTATTCCTCCTGTGTTTCCGATGATCATATTGCAAAGGTCTGGACCTGGGACTGATCCCTGTGGCACTCCTCTGGTGACCTTCTTTTTCTCAGATCTGACTCGGTTTCCCACTACCCTCTGCTGCCTCCTTCCAACCAACCTCCCACACTTCTAACTATGTCCTTTGCTGAACACAGATCCTCTGACTTCTTCAGCAGCCTTCTGAGTAGCAGCGAGTTGAATGCCTTGCTTGCTGAAGTTGAAGTAGAGTAAATCCACTGCATGACCCTTATTCACTGTTCTAGTTACCCAGTCAAAGGATACTATCAGGTTAGACTGACAAGACCCCCTGCCACAAATCAGTGCTGTTCACTATCCTGGTGCTGGTTTTTCTCCAGGTAGTTTACGAGGTCCTCTTTGACCACCTGTAGTGTCTCTGTCAGTTTACTCACCACAGAGATAAGACTGACAGGTCTGTATTTACCTGGCTGCTCTTTGTCCCTGCCATTGTATAGTGAAACTATGTCCGCCACCCTCCACTCTTTTGGAACCACCCCTGTCTGAATAGAGCTACTGAATATCCCTACCAATGGTTTGGCTAATTCTTATGTTCTTTCCCTTAGCATCTTTGGGTGCATCCTGTCTGGCCCTGGGGCCTTATCTGTCTTCAGGGATGTTAGCCCTTTCTGACCCTTTCACAAATGAATATGTGCAGGGGGTCAACCTTAACTTTTTTTTTGCACTAGCCAGCCGGACAAGTTGATTAAAAATTGCACTAGCCTGAAGATGGTTGCACTAGCCCACAATAATAATGATCAGTTTTGATCGGTTATACAGGAAAAATGCAAGCCAAGGAATACTCTGACTGTTGCATGTTTATCCTGCTCCCACATTGCTTCCGGCCCCATCAAAAAAACAAAAAAGACTGTAGTCCAATCACACGCAGTGTGTACCCCCCATTGTTTTTTTTACCATGCGCCCCTTGCTTCCTCTTTCTTCACCTCCTCCCAGCCAAACCAGAGAATACCATAATAGCAAATGTTCAGTCAGGCAGTTCTAGCTCTGCACACACAATAGCCAACATCATCATGCACGTCACCACAGACCCACCCTGACCTGCAGGGTAATGTACAGAATCAGGCAGAGAAAGACACTCTCATCCCCCACCCTGTGATGAACCAGAACTGCACTTCTGGAAGTTTTCTTACACTGCAAAGTGAGCCAGGGAAAGTGCTAGGATTTCTTTGGAGAGAGAGTTAAACAAACACAGGGGGCTTGGGATGTAAGAAACGTTGACATATCTGTTTATATATACCAGGCACAAAAATATTGATTTAATATGCTCTGCCCTAACAAAAACAAATTCTTCATAATGGTGTCCTTTCATCAGTCAAAGGGGAGCAGTAGACAGGCATGATGCTGTACTACCTCTCTTTCTGTATAGTATGATCTATGCACACCAGGAATACCTATTTTAACCTATCGAATTATATATTTTACTAAGGTTTTGCTTTGTACCATACATGCTCCAAAGCATTGTTTTCAGGATGAAATGACATGCTGGGTGGTATAAGGGTGGGACTGCATGGATGGCATTTATTTATTTTATTTATTTAGTTTTTGTTGACCGGGTAAGTGCACTAGACAAATCCTGGCTATTTTCAGGCACGACCTGGGAGAGGTAGATACAGATGAATGCCAACTGACCTTGAACCAGATGAAGCTGTTGGTGGTATTTTTAGCGAATGAGGGAAATTTGGCCAGGACACCGGGGAAATTCCCCTTCTCTTTTCGATAAGTGCTATGGGTTCTTTAACATCCACCTGAACTACCACCAATCCAGGCAGATGGGACCTTGGTTTAACCTCTCATCCGAAAGACGGCACCTCAGAAGTGCAGAACCCCTCTCATGCTGCTCTACAGTGTCAGTACTGGGATATTAACCCAAGTGCCAGATGTGGGAACTGAACCCACAGCCCTCTGATCTCCCCAGCTCGAGGTGAGTGTGCTCACGGAGCCACTGACACTGTCAGTGGCCCAGTAGGTAGCACACTCTCCTCTGAGGCCGGAGATCAGAAGGCTGTGGGTTCAGTTTCACATCTGGCACTTAAGTTAATATCCAATACTGACAGTGTAGTGCAGCATGAGAGGGTGCTGCACTTTGAGGTGCCGCTTTCAGATAAGATGTTAAACTGAGGTCCCATCTGCCTGGATTGGTTGTAGTTCAGGTGGATGTTAAAGATCCCATGGCACTTATCGAAAGAGTAGGGGAATTTCCCCGGTGTCCTGGCCAAATTTCCCTCATTCACTAAAAATACCACCAACAGCTTAATCTGGTTCAAGTTCAGTTGGCATTCATCTGTATCCCCCTCCCCCAGGTCGTACCTGAAAATAGGCAGGATTTGTCTTGTGCACTTACCCGGTCAACAAAAACTTGACTGGTGTGATCCATTAAGAGGAGCTGTGGACCCCTACACCAGTCAGAAATGGCAGCTATGGGTCTATGGATGGCCACTTTAGAGTCTAGTCTGCAGTGGTGTCAAGGGAAAATATAGAGTTGACGGATTACCTGGCTGGGTAGACAGTGTATACATCATAGCATTCTGCCACTGCCGTGTTGGATACAGACACTCAGAAGGTTGGGAAATGAGGCACACTGGTCTTAATATTGTGGGACAAATCAAAGACAAGTTCAGCAAATTGGAAGCTGTAATTTGCTATTCTTGTGACTTGACATGGAACCTCTGTAAAAGAGCCCTTGGCTCAAAGGTCTTTCCGATTTGTTGTTAAAAAAAAAAAAAAAAAAAAGAAGCTAGTGTCTTAACCACTCTACCCTTGATCACAGCCTGCACACTAGCTGAATGTGATAATGACTCACATTGAGTCTTTTGTTGGATCCCCCTCTTGAACGTCCAGATAATTGCTGCTTTAAATGAGCTGTTAATCACATCAGGCCACCTGGAGCACTGAGGGAGATTACTAGCAAAAGGACTACAGCCTGCTAAAGTAGGGACTTTGTCAACTTTATTCACAGCCATGAAAAACCTGCACCAGGCAAGACGGACAAGTAGAGGATTAGCTGCACTAGCCCTGACCAATTTGCACTAGGTTCAGGGCTAGTAAAACAATGTTAAGGTCGAACCCTGAATATGTGCATCTCATGTCCAGGACCCCCTCTTTTTATCAGCCTTTATACCATTCTCTGGCAAAGGCCTGCTGTCCTCCCTAGTGAATAGTGAGCAGAAGTAGTCATTTGGAAAGACTACTTTTTATTCATCTTCATTTGTTACTCAGCCTCCCTCTATTAGGCTAACAATTCCCCCACCTATCTTTCTTTTTTCCTTATATACCTGAAAAACATTTTCCTCACCCTTGACCCCCTCTGCAATACACAGTTTTTTTTTAACTTTATTTTTAAATTTAGTTTTATTGTGAAAAACTATACAAGTTGAGCCACAGTGTTCATACAGCAGCAATAGAATCATAAAATCCCATTACAGTAGGATTCCACAAAAACACTACCCAGGTAGTTACATCATGAGGGGTGCATTATCCTACGACCATAAAATCCAACCTATTAATTAAGTGACATAGCCCATAGGTGCCACAACGGCTGGACTGATTAAGACATATGTTTATTCCATTCGGGTCACAGAGCCTTTAAATATAGACATGAGAAAGTCCAGCTGTGCCATTAAGGCAATTCAACAAACATTAGTGTAACCCCCTAGGTGGCGCTATCCCAAGGGATACTACCCCAGCCTGCATGACCAAGTGCAGGTTGAGGGGTCTGGGTACTTAAAACGGGTGCCTCCACCCAGAGGACAGGGTTGATGGTAGTGTAGCTGACCTGGGTACAGTCCTCCGGGACACTGTTACCCCCCTCTGTTCCCTCTAGCGGCCTAACTGGTTCACAGAATACACAGTTGCAATTTACACCTAACAGTTCTAACCCACACTTGTTGCACTTACTACCAGGGCTGGTTCATCTGGCTTGGCCCAGGAGACCCCCTGTAAAATAAGATTTAGCACAACAACCAACAGTATTTCAATGCTGTTTGTACAGAGGTACACCACAACCAGTTTCAATGCAAAAAGATTTAGATCTGATTTATTTGAGGTGGCAGTAACAAAGAAGGGGCAGGATCTGAAAGATTCAGGTTATAAGGCATGCACTTTAAGATCCTTGTAGTGCAGTCATGCACACTCTGAGTACCCAGTTGGAACTGTGGCTAGTCTAACATGTTGCCCGTGGTAGGTCGGCATTGCAGCTGGTTGGGGTCCTGTAATGGAAAGAAAACATGCATGCACTTTAACCCACAATTTGTAATCCGGAGCCGGATGGCTCAGTCCCAAAATGATTAGCAACAACAGTTAAATCAGTTGACACACTTTGATTTGAGCTTTGTTGCAGGGAGCTTCCCTGGTGTTTACTCATGCTACCCAGTACAGGATGCAGGATGGATGAAATGGAGACCTCAGGATGAAATGCTGGATTGCCAGGAGAAGCAGGGCCCACACAAAACACTGTGGTGCCAATCCTGTTCGTTGGTGTTGAACAGAGAGCTGAATCCCCAGGCGGGTCTCTCATCGGTTATTTCTCTACGGCATGAGTGGCTGTCTGGGCCGAGGTGGCAAGGCCTAGACCGGGTGAACAGTTGGGAGAAAGTCTGGTAGTGCTAGATACAGCTTCCAGCAAGTGTGACGCATTCAGACAGTGGGGAACCAAATCGCGACCCACTATCAGCATTCAGCACATTTATAGTAAAAGCAAGGTAAATACCACAGTTTGGATGACAGTCCGGTTGCGATTCCCAGTGTCTCTGCACAAACTGTATGCTCTGCGGCAGTCTCAAGTCCTGACAGGCTGATCGCACCAAGGCAAATCTTTGGTCCACTTCAGGAGCAATTCCTTTGTCACAATTCAGGATTCCGGTCACAATCCCAACAAATTTGGATAAAGTCCAATGTCTCTGTTATGCTGAAAAACTCCCTCTCAGGGAAGATAGGGCATGCATGCCAAACACAGCCTTCCCACCAGTTTCCCACGCTACTATGCAGGAGCAGCTGCTCAAATGTCTCGAGCTGTTCACTCTTCCAACTCCAAACTCAGACTGACCCACTGCTGCAGGCAGCTTGGGACTTTCCCAGTGATCCAAAAGATTTGATTCATTGATTCATCTGTCATTCACAACTAGAGTTCCCCCTCCAGGTCCATTTAGGTACCAAAGTGTAAAAACTACAATTCCTACAGAAATTCACTCCCACAAGACCGCTGGGGACAGACTCCATTTTAGGGCCCCCAAAGGTACTAATTGGTCCAAACTAGCAGTCCAGGACCAAGATGGTGGGGATTAACAGAAATGTCCAAGCTGCAAGGTATGATGCTTGAGAAATTGCCACGATTTCTCTGGGCTGTGTGAACACTGAACCGGATCATCACTTGCAATTTGCTGTTTTCAATTTTGGCACCTTCTTAGGGTAGCTCTATTGGCTCCACGCCTGTGTAGAGCTCCCTGATTGGCTGGTCTCACTCACCTGAGACAGGAGCACCCAAGACATGTGACTTAATGTAAGCCTGCATCCCTGTACTTGGCTTCTAATTTATATATTTTAATTTAGCCTGTTCTGCGTGGCCTGTGTAAAGTAACTTACCATCCCCGCCCTCGCTGCAGTTTCTCTCCAACTGTATGTGCACTGATTTAGTGCTAGCTCTGCAAACTTCCCCTTGATTTTTCATCCCACCTCCCTTCCCCCTCCCAGGCCTCCTTTAAATGAACAGTAAAAGAAGGTGACAAAACTTTCTATAGATACATTAGTGAAAGGAGAAAGTTCAGAGGGGGTATTGCTAAGCTCAAAGGTGAAAAGGGGGCATATGAGGAGGAGGACCCTGTAAAAGCATCTGTCCTAAATAGATACTTTTGCTCAGTATTTACAGAAGAGAAGGTAGGACAAGGCCCACAGCTCAGCACCATGGACACAGAGGGGAGGGAGGGAGGTGAGCACCACTCCCTTCACAAAAGAAAGGGTCCTACAAGAGCTCGCTAAGCTCAGGGTGGACAAGGCAATGGGACCTGATGACATACATTCCAGGGTACCTAAGGAGCTAAGGGTGGAACTAGCAGAGCCATTAGCAGAACTGTTTAGTGATTTTCTGAGCACAGGAGAGGTCCCAGAAGACTGGAGAAGGGCTTATGTGATCCCGCTCCTCAAGAGTGTTAGCAGGGAGGAGGCAGGGAACTACAGACCAGTCAGTCTTACCTCAGTAGTGGGCAAGATTATGGAGGCACTCCTTAAGGAAAGGACAGTGCAACACCTGGAATCCATAGGGACACAGGATCCAAGACAGCATGGGTTTACAAAAGGAAGGTCCTGTCAAACTAATCTCATAGATTTCTTTGACTGGGTAACCAGAGTGGTGGACCAAGAGGGAGCAGTTGATGTCACCTACCTTGACTTCAGCAAAGCTTTCAACACTGTTCCACATAGAAGATTGATAAATAAGCTGGGTAGGCTCGGGGTGGGTCAGAAGTTGGTCAACTGGGTGGCAAACTGGTTAACGGGCAGAAAACAGTGTGGTGGTAAATGGTATACAGTCAGAAGAGATGCAAGTCACAAGCGGGGTACTTCAGGGATCAGTTCTGGGGCCAGTCCTCTTCAATATCTTCATTAGTGACATTGCAGATGGACTAGAGGGTAAGGTTTGTCTGTTTGCAGATGACACCAAGATCTGCAACAGAGTAGATGATCCAGATGGGGTGGGCAGAATGAGAAGAGATCTGGATAAACTAGCAAAATGGTCAGAAGAGTGGCAACTGGGATATAATGCAAAGAAGTGTAAGATCATGCACATAGGGAAGAGAAACCCTGAAGCCACCTATAGACTGGGAGGGGAGTTGCTGGCAGTCACAAAGGTAGAAAGAGACTTGGGCATCATCATCACCAATGACCTGAAATCATCCAAGCAGACCTCTAAAGCAGTAGGTAAGGCTAGGGGGATGTTAGGGTGTATTAGTAGGGGTATCACAAGTCACAAGAGGGAGGTAATAATCCCTCTTTACAAGACACTGGTTATGCCCCATCTGGAGTACTGCATGCAGTACTGGAGGCCACATCTTCACAAGGACATTAACCAAATTGAGGCAGTCCAGAGAAGGGCAACCAAAATGGTGCAGGGACTGCATCATAAGACATATGAGGACAGATTAATGGAGCTCAATATGTATATCCTTGAGCAAAGGAGGGAGAGAGAGGTGATATGATCGAGACATTCAAACACCTTAAGGGCATTAACAAGGTGAAAGAGTCTAACATGTTTAAATATAAGAAAAATTGCAGGACCAGAGGACACAGCATTAGATTAGAGGGAGGCCAATTAAGGGGGAATATGAGGAAATTCTTTTTTCACAGAAAGGGTGGCGGATGCATGGAACGGCCTACCTCAGGAAGTAGTGGCTATTAATACAGTGCAGGGCTTCAAACAGGCATGGGATAGGCATAAGGGAGCAATACAGATGAGTATGAATAGATAGGCCACTGACAGAGCAAAGGCCGATGGTACATTTATAAGGTAGAAAAAGAAATGGGCAGACTGCCTTGCAGTCCTTATCTGCCATCAACTTCTATGTTTCTATGTAAATGCACATAGTCTCTGCCCACTCCTATCTGATGTTTCAATTTATTGGTTACTTACTGTCAACAACTGCAATTCCTCCCATCCCCTTTTTGCAACTAAGCCTTCTAGCAGCTTTATCTCATTCTGTCTTGCTGAGGCATACCATTTTGGTACTTTAGGTTTGCTTTTTGCTCACTAGCATATCCTGTCTTGCTAAGGCAGTTGATTTAGGTCAGATGATCTCTCTAGCACTTAGTCTGCTCCAGAGTAGTAGCTAAGAAATTTGCTTCAAAGCCTCTCTGCCCCTAGTACTATTCTATAGTCAGGTGAACTCTTTTCTTATTTGTCTGACTAAGAGCTGTACTTAAGGATTACTGCTTCAGGCTCCACTGCCTATAGTAGTATTCTGCAGGGATTAAGAAATTCTCCTCCATTAAGAATCCCTTCTCTTGCCTGCACTTGTAGTGCCCATTGGGTGATAGTCTCATAATGAGGCATATTACCTGCTTCTGTGCTTGTCTCTGCTCATCTTACATGTATTGGACCCGAACGTGAATAAAAAAATAACTCCTAGAGTGGAGAATGGCTCTCTTTTTACATTGTCCGACCGGTATTTTTCCTATCAAGTAGAAGAACTTGTATGTGCTCTAACTTCCCCTAGCCCACTGCTGGTCCTTCACCTGCACTGGCATACAGGAACTCTCTTAGAGCCTGCCCACAGGGCTACATCACCTACTCCCATTGACTCTCTCGGTCAGGGTATTATTGTATGCAGCATCAGGAAAACTGGGAACTAGCCTCAGAACTCCCTATACTGCCGCAGACAAATCACGTAACCGAAAGAAGACTCAGCCACCCACACTTCTCCTAGGACTCTGCAGGAAACTCTTGTTCCTGCTTTTACTATGCTCAGGAAATGTTGAGCTTAATCCAGGCCCTCTGGCACCCATGGAATCCCCAGCAGAGCTACAAAGCCTCAAGGGGCTTACATTCTTGCATGTTAATATATGTAACCTATTAAAAAAAATCACTTCTGTTCAGGCCTGGGTATGTCATACTGCTCCAGATGTTCTGGTGATCACGCAGTCCTGGCTCCCACCAGCGACCAGTAACAGCGAAGTTAACATCCCCTCCTACTCTTTGTTCAGAGCCGACAGGCAAACCAGAGGTGGTGGGGTAGCTATTTACATCAAGGTTAAATTCCCTGCCTCCATAATTGAGACAACCTCTGTTCAAAAAGAATTTGAAAGCTCATCATTAAAGATTGAAATTGCCACCGGTGTCTTATGTATAATAGGATGCTACAGACCCCCATCAGCTGGACTACAGTTGTTAAAACATCTCGGAAACATCCTGGGTTCTGCATCTTCAGAGTGTATCATACTAGGGGACTTCAACTTAGACTGGCTCTCCAGTGCATCCACCCCGCTTAAAATGTTCTGTGATTCCCTTGGGTTGTCACAGCTAATAAATGAATCTACTCATCCTAACAAGCTCAACCCTAATAACAGTACTCTCTTGGACATCATTTTAGTTAACAAACCCCATTTATTCTCCCATGCTGGCATCTTTTTCTCTGATATTAGCAACCATTGCTTCATCGTGTGTGTAAGATCCATTCTTAAATCCACAGCTGCACCAAAATTCACCTTTAAAAGTTGCATACGCAACTTTGATCTCCATGGGTATATATCAGACCTAAGAGACTCCATGCGATAGCAGGACTTCTATCTAGCCAAGTCCCTGACTACGACTTATGATATTTTCTCAGAAATTGTGCTAGGAGCTCTCAACAAGTATGCTCCCATAGTAAAAGTGTGTGCCAGAAACAAATCCTGTCGGTGGTTTACAGAAGACCTGAAAGATGCTTTGCAGAGTTGGGATGTACTCTGGAGATCTGCTAGGAAAACTAATTTAATAAATGACTGGAATTCTTTCTGGAGGGCGAGGAACCTCTGCACCAAAATAGTCAGAGAAGCCGAATCTAATTTCTACCGCTCTCAGATGGAGAGCTCCTCAAGAAATGCCTCCAAATTCTGGAGGACTATCAAAGACATTGAGGGCCACACCACTGTAAATTCCCTACCTACTAAATTATTGATCAACAATACTGTCATCTCTGACAGACCATCTATCCTCGATGCTCTCAATAATCATTTTGCCAGTGCAGGGCTAGCCTTTGACTCCTCTTCCGTGAATATCCTCCGCCAACAACTTAGATTGGATACACAAGAAAAACCCATCCCCAGTCCATCCTTCTCTTTGTAGCCTACCTCCCTGAAAGAAGTCAAAGATCTTCTCCTTCAGCTGGACACTAGGAAAAGTGCTGGGGCCGACCTCATTGACCCGTACTTCTTAAAGGTTGGCTACCGTGTCCTCGCAGTCCCAATTACTCATCTCTTCAACTTGTCCTTGTCCCAGGGTGACCTACCGCACATTTGGAAAAATGCACTTGTGGTCCCTTTGTTTGTCAGGACATCCTAGTGACCTCAATTACTACAGGCCAATCTCCCTACTTCCAATCCTGTCGGAGATGCTGGAGAAAATAGTGAACTCCCAGCTTCGGAAGTACCTGGAATCAGAAAAATTGCTCAACCTGTTACAATCCGGTTTTAGAGCACAGCACAGTACAGTCTCTGCTCTAGCCAAGGTGACAAACGACTGACAGCTTGAATTAGACAAAAAAACTTTGCGCAGTTTTCTTGGACCTAAGCAAGGCGTTCGATACTGTTGATTACAGACTGCTTCTGTCGTCCCTCCGGAACATTGGTTTGGATTCCCTATTCCTTAAATGGTTCTCCAACTACCTCTCAGGACAACTTCGACAAGTAAAGGCAGAAGGGGAAGTTTCTCCACCAAAACCCCTATTGAGGGGTGTACTTCAAGGTTCCATTCTTGATCCCTTGCTCTTCACCATTTATATTAACAATGTAGATGCCCCCATCAAAGAAGCACAACTACACCTATTTGTAGATGATACGGTACTCTATACTAGTAGTCCCACACCTGAAGCGGCCTGTAAAGCCCTTCAAAATGAATTTCATCTGCTGCAACATCAGCTTATAAACCAGAAACTGCTCTTAAATGCAAAAACCAAAAACAAAGCAATGTTCCTCTCACCCCTTCAAAATGCAATAATCCTGCAATTGCTGGGACACTCCCACAGATAACTACCACTCTAGGTGAGCGGTTGACTACGACAGAGTTCAAGTACCTGGGGTCTGTTAGACCATAGACTTACTTTCACAGATCACTTAGAAGAACCGGCAAAGAAACTTAGACAAAGACTTGGTCTGTTCTTTAGGATTAATAATCTCCTCACAAGAGACACTAAACTGAAACCGGTTCAAACTACCTTCCTTTCCCTATTGGATTACGCAGACTTTCTATATAGTCAGGGACCTGCAGGTACCATAGCCAAACTCGATACGCTTTATCACAGAGCCATAAGATTCATCACTGGTCTTCCATACTCAGCTCACCACTGTGCATTGTACATGGCAGTGGGATGGTCATCCCTTGCTTACAGACAGCAAAAAAATGCTGCGGTTTGGAGATACAAAACTATCTCAAATAAACTGCCCCAGTGTATCTCTGTCTGTTTACCTTTGTGCACTCTGGAGAAGTATGCCCTGAGAAGCACCTCATATATCTACCTTTATGTTTACAAAGCAAAATCTCGCATTGGCAGAGCAGCCATCAGCTTTGTGCTCCCTCAACTGTGGAACAAGCTACAAAAAACTTTGAAATTAACTCACCCCATCAGCCTAGCAGCTTTTAAATCTCTATATCTACATCATAATAAGGAGTCCTGTGCCTGTCTACCCTAAATAGTGACTCCTATAAGTCCATGCATACTCTAATTACTACTGTTAAAAGACTGATCACATTTATAATCAGCTCTTCCCTCTCCCCTTTTTCTACCCCCATATCTGTCCCTTCCACATTCCTTTGACCCTGGTTCCAGCTCTAAATTCTCCATACCGTATCACTATATATCTTTTTATATTAGGTTTTATTTGTGTTCAGTGCACCTGATATGTATATTCCTTTACTTTTATGAAAAATTGTGTCCTACCCAAAACTAGCTGTATCTTCTGTTCCAAGCATATTCTACTGTCAATGCTACCTGCTGATACTTTGTATATACTGTATTATTGTATCTCACTTTATTTGTATTATTGCTATTTTCTTGTGTGTTGCATCCCATATATATTGTCCCTTGTTCCTTGTTAACAAACCCCGGTCCACCTCGAAAATGAGCTTGCTCAACTGTGATCGCCTGGTTAAATAGAGACTTTGATTGATTGATTGATTGAAAGAAGGCAGGTTAGACAAACTACAGTATCATTATTAATAAAGCAGATAAACAGCTAACAGTCACAGATCCTTGTAGGACTCCCTCTGCGCAATTAGCGATGGCAGAATGGAGGTTTAACACTGCAGCCTGGGCAGGACTCGAGCCTGAAACTACTCGGCCCCTACCCAGATTAACTATACACTATGAAATAGGCAGCTGTTGAAGAGACGGGCACAGAGGCTAACAGGGCACTCACATGCAGACACTTTTAAATTGCTAGGACACATAATGCCAGCCAACCCCCATTTGTAGGGGGGTTACACCCTTCCACGCCTGGAAAGAATTTGGCGTCCGCATCAAGTCTATACTGCAATAGCATGTTTCCTCAGCTATGAGCTCTTGGAAATGTAAACACCCTTGTGAACAACACTGAGAGGCAGATCCACAGGCCTCCCATGGAAGTCATAGCTGAGGCTCATCACTGGTTTGACAGCTCATCCAGATTTTCTGGGGGAACAAACACAGGCTCAGGGCAGTCAACACTGGCATTGGTTTCTTCTCCTGTAGTGAGGGGGTGCCTCTGCACTGGTTGAAATGTCCAGATTGGGAACATTATCAGTTCCTTGTACTGCAGATTCTGTTTCCACAATATTTTGCTCATTATCATCTTCTGGAGAGGGCCCAGATTGCTCATCCTGAGGATACTCTGACACAATTGGACTTGTGGCACTGGAGGGGTGCTGTTAACACTTTCACATTGTTCTTCACAGGCTGGTATGTCACCAGAGCGATTTACTACATCAGATTTCTTCCTCAGGTAATTCAAACAGTTCTACTAGACATAAAGAATCTGCTGCCTCAGACGTAATGCTTTGCACCTTACTTTCAGGGGGCATTGGCTCTAGGGAAGAAGCTGGAGGGTTAGGCAGTCCTGAAGGCTCAGCTCCATCCCCATGATTATACATAGGGTTACCTTGAAACAATTGACTGAGTTCATAGGAGGGTTAATAAGCATTGTCACACTCACTATCATGAGAGGTGGACTGACGGTCATTATCATTCTGGGCGGGGGGTCCTTGGGTCTGAACAACTGGGGCAGGTTGACTGTCTCTTTTTAGAAGCAGCATGAGTCACCGGCCCAGGATGGGCAATGTCTGATGGTTCAGCATCAATGATCACCCTGGCCAGTGGGCAGTAGGTGGTTCCTGTGGATGGTCTTGACAGCTTTAGAATCATTCTCAGGACGCACTCTGTACACAGGTAAATCATCCAGCTTGCTGACTACCACATGTGGAAGATGGTGCCACCTATCGGCGATTTTATGCTTGCCATGCAGTCCCAAGTTACGTAATAGCACTTGATCCCCAGGCATCAACTCCTGAGCCTTTACCTGTCGATCCTATCTCTCTTTGTTAGCAAGGTTTTGTTTGGCAGCCATTGTTTGAGCCAGTCGGTACACATGGTTCAGTTGAGCTTTCAGTTTCTGCACATATTGCAAATAGTTCTCAGCTCTGACCCCATCTGGGGAGACGCCAGAGCAGACATCTACGAGCAACTGGGCTTCCCTCATGAACATGAGGCAATAGAGAGAGAACCCAGTAGCAACACTTTTGGTGCAATTGTAAGTGTGTACCAAGGTGCTAATCTGCTGGCTCCATTTAGGCTTGTATTTAGGATGAAGACTGTCCAACATGTCCAGGAGAGTTCTGTTAAAGCGTTCAGGCTGGGGGTCCTCTTGGGGGTGGTAAGGAGTGGTTGTAGACTTTCGCACCCCCCACAGGGAGAGCATCTCCTTAACAAATCTGCTTTCAAAGTCCCTTCCTTACTCAGAAAGGATACGTTGGGGTGCACCATAATGGACAAAGAACTTTTCTACTAGCACCTTGGCCACCATAGAGGCCTTCTGATCCCTGGTCGGGAAAGCTTGGGCAATATCTGGTAAAGTGATCGGTTACTACCAGTACATTGCCAGTGTTCTTTTGATCAGGCTCCAGACACGGAAAGTCTATGCAAACCAGCTCCATGGGGGCACTGTTGAAATGTTAACAAGAGGAGCGGCTTTTGGGGGCAAAGCTTTTCTCTGAAGGCACCGACTACAAGTTTTGACATGGTTTTCAACATCAGCCCTCATTTTGGGCCAGTAGAACTGAGACTTCACCAAGTCGAGGGTCCGGTTAATACTGAGGTGTTCTATGTGGTTGTGAAGGGACCTAAGCACCAGCTGCTTGAAGGCTGTAGATAGCACCAATTGCTGCTTGTCCAACTGACCTCGCCGATCTACTGTCTCTTGATATAGTAACCGGTCTGGTAACTTTAGTCGGGGGCCTTCCTTAAATAATAATGCAGTTCTTAAGTCGGTAGAGCGTGGCTTGGACACATCTTTCCCCGCACGAAGGGCAGTAAGTGCGGGCTGGATCATAGGGTGTTGGGACTGAGCCCACTGAATGCTGTCACTGTCAAACTGGGGCAAGGCACTGATGTCCAGTATGGAAAAATGATGTCCAATACTGAAAAATGACAATAGGCTACAGGCATGCAAGTATCAGGGGGCCCCAAACAGTCCACCAGACAATCCGCTGTATCTGCAGATGGCTGCTTGTGTTTGTCAAATATTTAGCACAGTGCTTTAATAGAGTGTTCTGACAACCTCACCCAGTTGTCTTGGGGGCTTGGCCACTGTGAAAGAGTGTCAGTATCGATATGGTTCAGTCGAGGCCGGTATTCAACCGCATAATCGTAAGTCGACAGGGCAGAAAGCCACCGGTGCCCAGTGGCGTGGCGTGTCGTTCAGCTTTGCTGAGGTCTGTACATATGTTAGGGGGTTGTTATCAGTTTTACCAATATTTGGGCCCCATAGAGGTACTCATGAAATTGGTCGACTATGGCCCACTTTAGAGCGAGGAACTCCAGCTTGTGAACAGGATAATTGTGCTCAGATGGTGTCAAGCTTCGACTGGCGAAGGCCACAGGTCCCAGGCCATTTTCATGCTCTTGATACGGCACAGCCCTGAGTCCCTTCAGGCTGGCATCCATGTGCAGGACATAAGGCTTGGTAGGGTCAGCATAGGCAAGTTCTGGGGCATGAGTAAGCTGATAGGTGATCTCAAAGAATGCCACCCCGCACTCTGGTCCAATGGGCTCCAAATGGTTTACCTGTTCGGAAATGCACCTTTTCTTCTTCCTTGAGGGATCCTTTCTTGTACCTGCGGTTGGTAGGAGGATAGCCTTAAGTGAAATTGAGAAGTGGCCAGAGTACCTTTGAATAGTCTTTAATGAACCATCAATAATGGGCACAGAACCCCAAGAAATGCTGCAGTTCTTTTAAGTTAGTTGGTTGGGGCCAGGTGGTCAGGGACTCTGCTTTATTGAGGTCTGTCTGTATCACCTCGGCTGACACTATATGTCCCACATATTTTACAGATGTTTGGAAAAACTGACAATTGTCTATAGATAGTTTGAGGCTGAATTCTTCCAGGTGGTCAAGAACTTTGGATAATCTGGTCTCATGTTCTTCTAGGGTACGTCCGAAGATGATGACATCATCCAAGTATACTAGACATTCTAACAGATTCATGTCTCCTACTGCACGTTCCATCAATCTCTGGAAAGTAGCGGGGGGTACCCGAAATCCCCTGAAGTATACTCAGAAATTCATAGAACCCCAAGGGACAAATGAAGGCTATTTTTTCATGGTCCTCCAGGGCCATCAGGATTTGATAGTCCCGTTTCGTAAATCAAGTACTGAAAACCACTGACTCCCATCCAGGCAGTCCAGGGCATCCTGTATGTGGGGCATGGTGTATTGATCTGGTACAGTCCGTCAGTTTAAGGTCCGATAATCTATACACATCCTCACGGACCCATTCTTCTTGCGCACGACTCTGATGGGCAACGCATGGGGCTTCTTGACTCTTGAATAATGCCAGCAGCTAGCATCTCCTGTAGATGCCTCCAAACATCATCTGTATCAGCTGGGGCAAGGTAGTGGGACTGCTCTCTAAAAGGTCTGTCATCGTGAAGCCTGATAGTATGCTCAGCACCACGGATGCACCCCACATCCCATTTCTTTAGGGAAAACACTTGGTCCCTCTGGGCAAGTTTCCTACTGACTCAAGTCTTCCATTCAGCAGACAACGGGGAATCACCAAAGTCGAATAGGTCTGGGGTCACCTCCTCCTTTTCACTGGAATGTTTGTTGCTAGGCAGTACTGCAGTATCCACACAGCGTACCGTAGCTAACATATTACCCCCTGTTCACTCTAATTTCTCAATCAGACACATTCCGGATTTGGACCATCACTCTCCATCCATAGGCATGGGCACGGGCAGGTAAAATGCTGGGATTAACCAATAACCCTTCTGGCAGTTTCCCTTAACCGGGTTCATCCAGCATCAATATTTTTGGTAGGATCGTGGATATGTTGTTCATCCACACTTCTTGGCAGTGTCCCTTTCAATCTGCCGGAAAGTCTTCAAGCTGGCTCCTCCCACCCATCCGCATGGTATAACCCTCGGCTGTGCCCCATGATGCCAGATTTCCTTTCCGCTGGAAGATTCAGGTTGCCTTATTGTGCTCTCACATTTTGTAGGCCCTGGCTTCAAAACCTTCGGTCATTCCGAAAATTTGCCTTGTTTGCGTTAGCGATTGTGATTTCTCCTCTTCGACTATGGAGGACAAGTCTTCCCCTGGATTTCACTGGTGTTCATGCAGCCAGAAGATGTCGTGCACTGTCCCACATGCCGCGTGTGTTTACTGTCTGGGTGTCAACCATGACACCTCGATGTGCGAGTTTTGCCTCGCATTTCATCCAAATGTCCTCGACGACTGTCTCGCATACCTTAAGCTTGGGAGGCCTGAAAAACGGAACCTGCCAGTGAAATCCATGGATGCCCAGTGGGTGGTTACTGCGGCCACGGGATCCACCGAGCAATTGGAGCGAATGCAAGCCTTCGAGGAGGAAGCAGCTCACGCCATGGAATCTTCCTCTCGGAGCTTCTTCATTCTGCTCAACCTGGGCTCCATCTTCTCAGGCTCTTTCCGAGAGTTGTGCCAGTCTCTCCCAACTAAGGGTGAGAGTCCTGCGGGCATGCACTCCTCTCGGTCCCATAAGTGAGAAAAGAACCCGGGATCATCTTCGTCTTGACGGAGACACTCTTGGGATCGGGAGAGATCTCGGTCCCAGGAACCAGCCATTTCGACCTCGGTTTAAATAACCTCTTCAGCTGCTGGCTTCTCAGCCTTGCCGTCTGGCCAGTCAACCGAAGTGTTGATCGATGGAGTTGAGATAGTTATCGACCCCTTGTCACCGATCCCAGTCAACGACTCTCTTGCTCGGACTCTGGTCCTTGTTTTCCCCGATGAGGAGACCCAGCCTGCTGGGAATCCCGTCGAGGAAGTGGTCCCCGACCCCAGGAAGTCACTGGTCCCACCAGTGTCTCCTGAGCGACCGAGTCGTCCTGGCCATTATCAATCGAGGTCCAGGACTCCCTCGACCGATAGGACGAGGATGAGCCATAAGCACTCTAAAAAGAGGCAATGCCATCGGTCATCCTCATTGAGAGGCTCCGGCGGCGCTACGAGGACCTCATGTAGCAACAGCTGATTTTGACTGGGCATAAGCCTACCCCAGCTTCTACCCTGGCCATCACTTGGCTTTCACCTCCCAAGGCAAAGCCACTCCTTTGTAGCCCATCAAATCAGTTCCCTGCCTGCAGAGCCAAGCGAAACCTCTGGTTTAGCTACTGCAATCTCTCCACGATATTGGTGGAACTGCCGCCTAATGCAGCCTACAGGAGGAACTCCTTCAAGGAAGCTAGACTGGACACCTGGCTTCCCCGGCGTCTTTCGGTGACAGTCACCCTGACTGCCCCCTGCAGGTCGAGGGTGATCTGGGTGGTCAACTGTTGTAACCATATTCTTTGGATTTGGATGAAACCGACCTTCATTCTCGTCCAGGTGATGATGAATCAGCTGGTGGGATAGAGATGGAGGAAAGTCCTTCATCCTTCAGGGCATTCTTCACCTCATCTCTGAGTCCACAGGGATGCCCTCTCACTGATATCCTCAAGAGAGAGGATGCCCCAATGAGGCCTTTCCTGTGGCATAAGCCATTGTTGTTGGCCCAGCTTTTAAAACTTTGGCAGCACTTGCCTCTGTCCAGCTCCGCCTGCCCACATGACCCACAAGCATGTGCCCTGGGTCCCTTTGGGTTTACAGAGCATCCTTCGTCCAAGAGCCTTGTGACTGCCTCTGTGTTCAGGCGACTGGTAGTTCTGGCTGATACTGACCGACCTCCTGAGAGAAGGAATCCAAATATTTGGATCATTCTGCCCAGAAGATCTATGCGCCTCATCTTTAGGCCTCCATCAGGCAAGTTCAGCCATCATCATGGCACACTTCCCATGTCCTCTTAGGGTCTTTGGATGAAGTCCTCCCATATCTCTCCTGCGGACATGCAGACCACGGTCAAGCAGGTCTGGGACTGAGGCTGTGCTGTTACCAGACAGCAGCTTCAGATGGCCCTGACATCGTGGATTCTTGTGCCTGTTCGCTGGCAGCCACAGTGCCTCTTGCTGCAGGGCTTGACTGTGTCTCTCATCCTTCTGGTAGATACTCAGCACAAACTAGTTGATGTGCCTTTCTGGGCACCGATCTCTTGGCCCAGGTGTGGTGGTCACCTTCAGCATATTGAGCAGTCCAGTGCCACCTTGGATGCCGCTTCTCCTAAAGGTTCCTCTGGTTCTAAGAAGCAGCAGAAGAAAAGATGCCTTTTCGGCACTCTCCCCCTGCAGCCCAGCAGTCCTCCTTTCAAGGGTGACAGCAGCAGCAGCAACAGGCTCAAGCTTGGCACCCCCAGCCCAAGCCCAGGCCCTCCGTGGTCCATAAAGGAGGCTGAGGTTCAGGCCCTGGATCCTCCTCCCAAGCCTGCTCAGTGATGGGTGGGGGCTGCCACCCCACCCCATCATGCCAGGTCTGGGTCCCTCCTGGTGGGGGCTCTGCCACTTCTTTCTGCCTGGTCCGCAGTTACCACGGACAGGTGGGTTTTAGATATGGTCAGCCAGGACTGCCTCTGGAATTCGAGCAGTACTCTCCAAGCTGAGCCCACGCCCCATGGGAGGAGAGGGTATCCGCCTATACTCAGTCGGCTCTTGAGACAACATTGCTCAGCTCCTCCTGCAGGAGGCAGTAGCTCCAGTGGCAGATCCTTCAGGCAGACCCAGACTTCATCTCCAGGTACTTCCTGGTTCCCAAGTGGATGGTGGCTGGCGCCCATTGTAGAGCTGCACAACCTGAATCAGTATCTCGGTCATGCACCTTCGGATGGTCACTCTGTCCCAGATCATACCATCCTTGGAGTTAAACATGTGGTTGTATTCACAGGATCTGCAGAACATGTTCTTTCACATCCCAATCCGTCCATCTCACTAGTGGTTCCTCTGCTTCAGAGCAGAGGGACCCTGTATGAGTTCTGAGCCATGCCATTTGGCCTGTCATCAGCCACACAGGTCTTCACCAAATGCATTGCAGTGGTGGCAGCCCATCTCAGGCATCGGGGTTGGGAATTACCCTACCCGATGGTTGGCTCTTACTAGCAGGTCCCACCCAGCAGGAGGTGGAGGTCCAGGGACCTGACCTTCAAATCTGCTCCTAACTTGGCCTCCTGATCAGTGAGGCCAGTTGAACTCGTGGCCTTCCCAGGTGATGCTGTCATCAGGCAGAGCTCAACTCTCTGGGCTGCTTCAGAGCTCGGCTCCTCATGGACAGGGCAAAGGTTCTCCTCCCTTGCTCCAGTTATTTCCTGATTGGACAATTGTGCCCTGCCCAGGACCTTCTGCACCTTCTGGGCTACATGGTGGCGTGTACCTCTATGGTCCATTGTGCCCGGTGGCACATGCACCCCATCCAATGGGAGCTGGCCACCCAGTGGACTCAGTGCCACAGTCATTTCAACCAGCTGATCTCTGTGACACATAAGATGTGGGACGCTCTCCAGTGATGGACCATCCTAGGCTGGTTGCAAGAAGGGATCCCATTTGTCCACCGATGGCCGTTCTTACGACCGATGCCTCTCTCATGGGCTGGGGAGCCCACATGGGGGACAACAGGGCCCACGGGTTCTGGACCCCGAGGAGTCCTGTTATCACATCAACCTGTTGGAGCTCAGAGCAGTCAGACTGGCACTGTTGCTTTCGCTTTCAGCTATGGGGTCAAGTGGTCCAATTCCAGATGGACGATATCATGACCATGTACTACCTCAACAACAGGGCAGCACGCATTCCCATCTGCTCTGCAGGGAAGTGCCTGCATGTGGACCCTCGTGAGCCATCTGAGGCAGATCTCCTAGCCATCTGTGTGGCAGGAGCCCTCAAACCATCTGGCGGATGCTCTCAGTCGCTAGGCGAGACATTAAATGAGTGGTCTCTCCATCCAGTGGAAGCTTACAGCCTGTTCTCCTCTGGAGCAAACTGATGGTGGACCTGTTTGCTTCCAGAGAAAACCAAGCTGAGGCTGCTTCATGCCCACCCCCCTCAGCGGGATCCGCTGCAGGGGTATGCCTTGTCAAGCCCGTGGACCCCAGGCCTTTTCTGTGCCTTCCCTTCATTTCCCCTTGATCCACAGGGTGCTCATCAAGTTGAGGAGGGACAAGGTACAGGTGAGTCTGGTAACCCCAGACTGGCCACGACAGTTCTGGTACCCAGATCTCCTCAGCCTCAGCAACAGGCCCCCGGAGCGGCTTCCAGTATGCCCGGACCTGATCTCAGTCAACCAGAGGAAGGTACAGCATCCAGACCTTCAATCCCTGCACCTCACAGCCTAGTACCTGAGTGGCTAGAGTTCCAGGCTTTGGGTCTTGCTGGGGATGTCCTCACCATGGTGGAGGCATCCAGAAAGGAATCGACCAGGAAATGTTACACCTTAAATTGAAAAGGTTTTCCATTTGGTGTCCAGGCAAGGGCCTGGACCCTCTGTCCTGTCCAGTGGCTAACATTCTAGACTACCTTTGGTATCTCTCTAAAGGGGTCTTTGGTCATCGACCCTTAGGGTGCACCTGTCAGCTGTCTCTGCTTACCAGGCAATGGTCAGACTATCGCTACGCAGAAGACAGTGGTCAGGTACTTTTCAAAGGCCTGGATCACATATCCCTCTGGTGCATGAACCTCCACCTCTGTGGGATCTACTACTAGTACTGGCAAAGCTCATGGGTAAGCCATTCTGAACAATGCAGAAGTGTGAGCTGTCACACTTGTCGTGGAAGATGGCCTCCTGGTGGCTATCATGTTCGCCAGAAGGACGGGGGCTCCAGGCACTCTTGGTGGACTCCTTATCTGGTATTCCACAGGGACAAGGTTGTCCTGTGCCCACACCAAATTCTTTTCCGAAGGTGGTGTCAGAGTTTCACCTAATCAGGTGTCATCTCTGCCAATGTACTACCCCATTTATGCCTCGGAGGCCAAATACAGGCTGCATACTTTGGACCTGAGGACGAGCTCTCCCTATTATAAGGAGAGGATGGCAGAAATTGGGAGAGGTCTGCCAGCTGTTTGTCACCCACGCTGAAGCTACTTCTGGCAGACCTGCAGCAAAATGTACAGTTGCAAGGTGGATTACATCTGCATCAGTATGTGATATGAGTTGATCGGGCAAGGCGCCTCCAGAGGGATAAGAGCTCATCTCTACCCGCCATACCGCACGCATCTGTGGCTGATTCCAGGGACATCCCCATACAGGAAATCTGTTGGCTGCTACCTGGAAGACAGCAAACACCTTCATTTCCCACTACCACATCAACCTTGAGTCTCACCGGGATGCTGGTTTTGGGGTCTCAGTTCTCCAATCTCTGGTTCCCAAGTAAGGGGTGTGCACCTTACCTCCCTCCTTCTGGAAAACTGCTAGGAGTCTGCCAAGAAGTGTGGATGAACAACATATCCATGATTCTAGAAAAAATGGTTGCTCACCTGTAACAGTAGTTCTAGGAGTGGTATATGTTGTTCATCCACACGGACCCACCTGTCCTCCTCGGCTGTGGATGCACAAATCTGGCTTCCAGTGGGCTAAGATCTGGCATCATTGGGTAGAGCTGAGGGTTATACCACCCGGGTGGGTGGGAGGAGCCAGCTTGAAGACTTTTCGGCAGATTTAAAGGGAAAGGGACACTACCAAGAAGTGTGGATGAACAACATATACCACTCCTAGGACTACTGTTACAGGTGAGTAACCTGTTTATTTTTTTCATCCTTTCTAAGACGAACTTTTCCATGAATGGTGTACTGAGCATTGGGTGGTAGTACCAGAGAATCAGGATCTTTCTTCCCCACTATCTCGGGTCTGTCCACTTTGGTATTCTGTTTCTGGAGGTCATAGGCTCTCTTTATCAAGGCTGGAATTCTCAGGGCCCGGCCCAATCCATTGCCCTTGTTTCTCTTGACACAGCTGCGCTAGTATTCCAAACATGTGAGCATTGGTTCCAATAAGCAAGGGAACCTCATCATACAATCCTGTAGGAGGACACACCAGCACTAACGACTCTACTTAGTCATCCACTGCAAGCACTGCAGTAGGGAAAGACAGCCAGATCCGAATATATTCCAAGTATGGGTAAGACTTTTCACTTAACCCCCACACATGCAGACCCTCCAGGGCCTGCAGGGGTGCATCAGGCAGGTGTTTTCGGTACCAATCTTGAAACATTATGGTCACTTGTGATCTGCTGTTGAGCACGGCCCTTGCAGATACACCATTTACTGTTACGTTGGTCTACATTGATGGGCCTACCACCTCAGACCAATCAGGTGAAGGGGACTTGGATGTCTGTTTTTTTGGCAGCCTTAGAGGAATAAGTCTTTCTCATAGGCCCATTTTGAGGCCTTATATTGCTTTGCCGAATCAATGCCAGTAGCCTTGTAGTAAACCTTCTCAGATTCTCAGACAGACTGCAGTTGGGTCGGGTATGCCGATCTTCTCCAAAGTGGTAACAAAAGATGGATTCTTTAGACTCTCTAGGAGGAGGAGAGCCACTCCCCTGTTTAGGCGTGGTAGTCAAGTCCCGGGATCCCGCTCTGATCTGGGTTTCACTTTCCCTGCTTTCTGAGCCTCTCCAGGAGTCAGCAACTTGAGTGGCCCAAATAAGGTCTCCTGCCAGGACCTTCAATTCTCATACGTCTTCCAACAGATTACTCTCTGTCCGGGTTTCGGAGGAAATGGCATGCGCCCCAACCCCTCCAGGCAGGATGTCACTCTTTTGCGCGAGAGGTGCTTGACAAAGGTTTGCATCTTTTGCCACCTCAGCAGCTTGTTGGTTGGCTCTCATCTCTTTCAGTTCTTTAATCAGTTCTTTCATCTGTTGTAGTTCAGACTCATCACTTCGATCAGGGTTCTGACTGGTATGAGCAACCCCAGCACAGGGCTCCCACCCCTCCTAATCATTTTCCACTTCATGAATCTCTTTCTTAAGGTAGCAGTATTCAGGAGGATTTGCCCTCCTCTGTGGCAACTTTAGTTTCAACATCATCACACTAGAGTACCTGGCAGATTTCAAGACATGCTCTAATCGGACTCTATTCAATTCGCTGGCAGGCACTCCCCTCTTCTATGGGCTCTCTGCAAAGTCCGCTCAATTCTGGTAACAAACATGGATAGCTTCTCATTCTTCCATTGTTTAGAAGATTTGAATTTCCACATCAGGTCATCCCCCAACTCAGTGCTACCAGAGACCCCCTCCATGACAGAGAGGTACGCAGCAGCAGTGGCCTCTGGGTTGGTGGAAAACAGACAGCGGATGGCCTCCAGTGCAGGGCGCCTCAAGCTCTCCATGAGCCTCTTTCTTTTCTCCCCCTCAGAGTACTGCCACTCCTGGACCGGGGGGGTGGCATAGTCCATCCATGTTTCCAGGTCGTCCTCCCCCACAGGCACCAGGACCATGCCCAAGAAGAGTCTGTCTACGGTAAGAGTCCAGGTGTACTGAGGACATCACATTAGGGGAGGCCACCACAGGGAAGCTCTAGGGGTAGCAGGAGATGCTATAGAGGTCTGCAAGGGAGTGGTGTCTTCAGAAAGATCTAATATCTTCACTAACTCTTTCGCGGATTGCCTCTCAGTGGCTAGCAGTCTAAGCAATTTGTCTTTAAACTCCTCTACATTTGGGGATCCCCCAAGAGCAGCCGGGTCACTATGCAAATGAATGACCCTCCACCCTTTCTGGGACCCTTCAGGCAAAATGATAGGGGGCACTCTCTCAGGATCTATGGGGAGGCTACAGGAGAGGAGGGCTGCCATGGTTTGGTCAAACAGATCAGAGTCCCTTCCTTTCACCTCAACCTTCCCCAAACACTTAAGTTGTTCAACAGTGTCTTACAATAGTTGCATTAGTGGTCCCTAATGGAATGTCCATTAACAGAATGGCCTGTTGAGGGTCTACCCCCTCAGCCTCGCTCCACCCCATCATACGGTGCACTAACAGCTTATGGGGGCAATCTTAGACTTAGGCGTAACAAGCGCCTCCATTTTATTACAGTTTTTAAGTGTGGGGTTGCAGTACCCACTTCCGACCACTAGAAGGCACAAATCCCAGCGGTGCCTCCAAGATGTAACCCCTTGGTGGCACTATCCCAAGGGATACTACCCCTGCCTGCCTGACCAAGTGCAGGTTGAGGGGCCTGGGTACTGAAAACGGGTGCCTCCACCCAGAGGACAGGGTTCGTGGTAGTTGTAGCTGACCTGGGTACAGCCCTCCAGGACACTGTTACCCCCCTCTTTTCCCTCTAGTGGCCTAACTGGTTCACAGAATACACAATTGCAATTTACACCTGACAACAGTTCTAACCCCACACTTGTTGCACTTACCACCAGGGCTGGTTCAGGTGGCTTGGCCCTGGAGACCCCCCTGTAATATAAGATTTAGCGCAACAACCATCAGTATTTCAATGCTGTTTGTACAGAGGTACACCACAATCAGTTTCAATGCAAAAAGATTTAGATCTGATTTATTTAAGGGACAGTAACAAGGAAGGGGCAGAATCTAGTGGTTGATTCAAGATCTGAAAGATCCAGGTTATAAGGCATGCACTTTAAGGTCCCTGTATCACAGTCACGCTCACCTCTGGGTACCCAGTTGGAACTATAGCTAGCCTAAAGCTTGCCGGGGTAGGTTGGCATAGTTGGGGCCCTGTGATGGAAAGAAAACATGCATGCACTTTAACCCACAATTTGTAATCCAGAGCCGGATGGCTCAGTCCCAAAATGATTAGCAACAACAGTTAAATAAGTTGACACACTTTGATTTGAGCTTTGTTGTAGGGAGCTACCCTGGTGTTTACTCACGCTACCCAGTACAGGATGCAGGATGGACAAAATGGAGACCTCAGAATGAAGTGCTGGATTGCCAGGGGAAGTAGAGCACACGAAGCACCGTGGTGCCAATCCTGTTCGTTGGTGTTGAGCAGAGAGCCGAATCCCCAGGTGGGTCTCTCATCGGTTGTTTCTTTGCGGTGCGAGTGGCTGTCTGGGCTGAGGTGGCAAGGCCCAGACCGGGTGAACAGTTTGGAGTAAGTCCGATAGTGCTGGATACAGCTTCCAGCAAGTGTGACAGATTCAGGCAGTGGGGAACCAAATCGCAACCCACTATCAGCATTCAGCACACTTACAGTAAAAGCAAGGTAAATACCACAGTTCGGATGACAGTCCGGTTGCAATTCACAGTGTCTCTGCGCAAACTGTTTGCTCTGCGGCAATCTCATGTCCTGACAGGCTGATCGCACCAAGGCAAATCTTTGGTCCACTTCAGGAGCAATTCCTTTTTCACAATTCAGGATTCTGGTCACAATCACAGCAAATTCCAATAAAGTCCGGTGTCTCTGTTATGCTGAAGAACTCCCTCTCAGGGAAGATGGGGCAGGCAGACCAAACACAGCCTTTCCACCAGTTTCCCACGCTACTACGCAGGAGCAGCTGCTCGAATGTCTTAAGCTGTTCACTCTTCCAACTCCAGACTCAGACTGACCCACTGCTGCAGGCAGCTTGGGACTTTCCCAGTGATCCAAAAGATTCGATTGATTCATCTGTCAGTCACAACTAGAGCTCCCCTTCCAGGTCCATTTATGCGCCAAAGTGTAAAAACTACAATTCCTACAGAAATTCACTCCCACAAGACCCCTGGGGACAGACTCCATTTTAGGTCCCTAAAGGTACTGATTGGTCTAAACTAGCAGTCCAGCACCAAGATGGTGGGAATTAACAGAAATGTCCATGCTGCAAAGAAGGCAGGTTAGACAAACTACAATATCATTATTAATAAAGCAGATAAACAGCTAACAGTCACAGATCCTTGTAGGTCTCCCTCTGCGCAATTAGCGATGGCAGAATGGAGGTTTAACACTGCAGCCCGGGCAGGACTTGTGCCTGAAACTACTCTGCCCCTACCCAGATTAATTATACACTACAAAATAGGCAGCTCTTAAATAGACCGGCACGGAGGCTAACAGGGCACTCACATGCAGACACTTTTAAATTGCTAGGACACATAACGCCAGCCTGGCAGTGGACATTCAGGCAATCCCACGGAAGACTTTTTAGGAACCCCCATTTGTAGGGGGGTTACATTAGTGTCACCAAGCAGCCCCTTTAGTGGAACGCCACCTACCCAAGTAGAGAAACAAAATTGCAGGCATCACTGCATTATATGCAATACGCAGTTCCCTGTCTGCTCTCTTGGCTTCCCTATTGGCAGCCATAGTTGAAGCATCCAGCCACGTTCTCATAAGGCTTGACTAGCTGCAGCACAGAGTGTGAGGGTGAGAGTAGAACCCAGCCTAAAGGGCACCAAAAAAAGGGATCATAGTATGATGTGCTAGTTAACCCAGTTTTCCTTTGCAGGGCCAGTTCCTGTTAATTAAGTTGTGTTCTTGCTATTTAAACCTGATCCCACTGACTGCCTTCACCTTGTGCTAATTAGGGAGACTTTAGTACTGTAGTTATTCAGACTCTTCGGAAAGTGTGACCACAGTGGGGAGGTGGGCTGGTGCATCTTCCAAGGGGGTTGTACTGGTACTTCATCAGGCCACTTAAATCTTTCTCTGGGTGGATGCACTGTCATTTATTTTTCTATTGAATATAGCCCCCCCCCCCGTACTGTTAAGTGAGACAAGAAACCAGAAGCTGCCAAACAGCATCCACTGCAGTCCAGTGACGGTATAAGTTAGTGGCATCTTCCTGCTGTAGATACCTGAGGAGCATGCTCACCCTAGAAGGGCCTTAGACAGTATTTATTTCATTCTGTTTCATCCTTGTCTCACAGTGTAAATACGACTGGTTATCACAGACCACAATATTTGAGACCATTTTATAAATACATTGATTTGATGTACTCTGGCATATTTAATGTAATATCTTTAAAGGTTCTCTACCACGTAATGTTTTAGTCATTGTTATAGGACCACAGTAACCAAAACCAGGACTTATCAGAGTAGGAGGCAACCATAATTTTCTCCTGATGTGTTGTGCTTTCCTAACAGCCTTGAAAAGATAAGACAGCACACTCGACATAACTTTGTGTTTGTGCAGAAATGCGATGTAAATGTAACTAGAGAATACAAGCATTTGTCAATGCCGAATGTTGTCTTGCTGGTGTTGGCATTTGTAGTGCTAGCGCAGGAGTTAGAGAGATGCATAATAGGAATGGTAGTGAAGTATGAAACTGACATCAACCCCAACCTACCCTGCAGAGAGTGACAGGCATTGAGGTGCACCTTTGGGTCGTTGGCCATAACGCTCATACCATTTCACCTGACCCTACTCTGCAGACTCTGATAAGTGTTGTGTTGTGCTTTGGGGTCATCGGGCCTTACGCTTACACCATTCCATAAGGAAGTACATTGAGATGGGTGCAGTATAGGAGAAAGGGGTGAACTTTGTGGCCGAAGAGTCCAAGGTACACCCTGATGCCTGTCAGTGGCTGCAGTGTGGGGGTGTGGGTGCAGTGGTGTGAGCATTACAACTGATAATCCAAAGGCACACCACTGACGCCTGTTAGTCTGTACAGGGTGGGACGTTACGGTTAGCAACCCTAGTGCCCCGGCCGTTTGTTGGTATTTGCACCCCAAATTTTCAACATGGCCTTTTTGGACCCCACCTCATGAAAGCATTCGGGACCTCTGTTTATGAAGTGCGCTGTGATGATGTTAATCTGTTCAGAATGTTGATTTCTCACAGCGACTGTGCCATTTTGCACCACGTGTGAAAACACAGTTCGGGCAGAATGTGAAAAATGACAACTGCACTGTTCATATAGGAGGTGTGAAGAGATGGCAATTTTGAAAATCTGGAGTGTAAATATTAAAAATTCTTGACGTTACGAGTGTGCGTGAAAACCGCGCAATGCACACTTGTAACACAGTCATTTTGTGGAATTTTGTCACCAGATTTTCAACATAGGCATTTTGGGACCTCTGCTCATGAACAGTGTTACTGTGATTTTCTTTCTCTGTCCTGAACATTGTTTTCCTACAGCAACATCGCCATTGTGTTCCGGATGTACGAAAACACATTTCGGGCAGGATGTGGAAAATGACAGCTGTACTGTTCATAAGGAGCTGTGAAAAAAATGGCAATGTTGAAAATCTGGAGTAAAAATATTAAAAATTCTCGGAGTTATGAGTGTGTGTGGAAACTGCGCAACGCACTCTCGTTACAGTCATTTCTTGGAATTTTTTCACGAAATTTGCAACATAGACTTTTTGGGAGCCCACTCATGAACAGTCACACTGTCGTTAGAATGATCCCAAAAGGTGATACCGTGCAGTGACCGCAAAATCACCTTTGGGACCAATAGTGAGATGACAGTGACTGAATCATGAGGTGGAGTCCCAAGGACCCCATGTTAAAAAATATGGTGCCAAAATTTACAAAATGGCCAAGATATGCACCAAAGTTGAAAAAACAACAAAAAAACATTTATGCCATTATACAGCTTACCGGCATTTCTTCAGTTCGCAGTCGGCTTTGAAGAGTGCAGACGTGTTCCCGGCCCACCGAAGATCATTGCGCCGGACTCCGGAGGTAATTATGGGGTGAGGAGGGTGTGTGGGGAGGTGGAGTTTGTAGAGGGTGGGTGCAGGCTGGGGGGAGGGGACCCGATGGCGAGGGACCATTTCCTTTGTTGCAGGTAACAGGGGAAAAAAACACCACGGACCATTTTCTGCTTTTTTTACAGGTTTTCGTCACACTGAGGTGGGTTCCCAGTGTGGCACATTTGGTTTTTGGGGGGGGCATGTTAGCCACACTGGGGTGGGCCACCAGTGTGGCACAAAATCGTGTAATCGGGGTGGGGCCACCAGAAAAATGCTGGCATGATGGGGGGGTGGTTAAACATGCCTACAGGGGGATGGGGCACCCCCATCAGCAAGCATGTCTGTGTGTTGGGGGCATGATGCTGAGGGGGATTGGGTACCCCCTCACACACCACAACACTAAAGGTGCCACATATGCCAACAGGGGGACTGGGCACCCCTGAAATCAGCCTCCTAGGGACTGTGAGCGGTCGACAGTGAGCCCGCCATGTTTATTGAAATGTCACACCACGGAAGGCATGCCCTGCAATGAGGGGGCGTTCCCTCATTACAGCAGCTAAATCATTTTAAGTTGGTGGCACGCTTTTGCACTGCTGTCATAGACAGCGTGCAGTCTTATTCATGCCACGGAGCCCAGCCCAAAAAAACAGTGGTGCCACTGGCCACAACACGACCGCACCTCCAAAATCTGCAATTCCAAAGTTACCACGTTTCTTGTGCACGCGCAAGACAACATAAAAATTGAGATGATAGAGCTGCTGAATCAGTTGCTTTTCTGAAATAGATATTCCATGTCTGTCACAGTTTATTCAATTTAATGTTGAGCTGAAAGATAGATAGAGAGTGATAGATTTTAGCCCTCCACCATAGGTAAGAGGCCATATTTTCAAATGTAACCCCCCTACAAATGGGGGTTCACAAAAAGTCTTCCTTGAGCTTGCCTAAATGCTCACTGCCAGGCTGGTGTCCTACGTTTTAGCAGTTTAAATGTGATTACCAGAGCCTGTATAGCCTCTGTGTACTGTCTCTTTAAGAGCTGCCTGATTGCAGCCTAAGTAATCTGAGAGGGAGTTCTGTTGAAAGATGTAACTATTTGCTGAAAATCATTTAGAGTGATAATGATAATGTAGTTTGTCTAACCTGCCTTCTTTATAGCAATGACTGTCTTGTTTGTCTCCACTATCTTGGTCCTGGACTGCAAATTGGACCAATCAGTTCTGGTGGGACTTAAAATGTAGCCGGACTACAGGAGCTGTCTGAAGTCAAAATCTGTAGGAATTGTAGTTTTGAACTTTTTGCGCCTTTTTTGCAACTGAAGGAGGAGCTCTTTCTTTGACTGACAGCCAAATCATCCAACAGAATCTTTTGGATCTTGGGGAAGTCCCGGGCTGCTGGCAGTTTTCAGTTAGTTCTGAGCTGGGAAGTGAAATGAGAAGAGCTCAGGTGTATTTTGGGCAGGTGGATTCAATGGGAAAACTGTGAAAGGGCTGAGTTTTTGGCTTGCATGTCTGCCAGCTGCTCCTGAGAGGGAGAGAAGAGAATTATTTTGGACTAAATCCAAGTTTGTGTGACTAAAGTAAGCTACTGAAGTGGGCCAGGCTCAACCTGAAGAAGACCAAAGATTTTGCTGAATGCGATCGGGCTGTCAGGAGTTCCAGCTACCCCTAAGCTCCCAGTGTGTGCAGAGACTTTGCGATTGTGACCAGGGAGCGCTTTGCCTGGTACAGTAGAATTCCCATACATGTAAATGTGCTATGAGCTGCTAGTGGGTTGTGAGTTAGTTCCCCACTGTGTTAACTGTGTTCTGCTTGCTGGAAGCTGTATCCAGCCCAAAACAGACCGCATCCAATTTGTCTCTCTTGCCAGACTGGCCTAGCCAGACTACCCACTGCACAGAGAAGCCATCGACGAGAGACCTGCCTGGGGATCAGCCCCCTGCTCCACACTTGAACAGGAATGACGCCTCTGCGACTCGTGTGGACCCTGGTTTTCCTGGCTTTCCAGATCAACCACCTGCAGTCTCGATTTTCGTCCAGCCTGTATCCAGTCTTGGGTATCATGAGTAAATACCAGGGTAGCTCTCTGCAACAACAACTTAATCTGAGTGTGTCATCTGATTGTCTTGTTGTTTTGTTTCCGTTACGAACTGAGCCCTCTGGCTCCAGATTACAAATATTGTGTACTGTGCATGTTGTGTTTTCCATCACAGGACCCGTAATTACACAACCAGCTGCAACCCCAGGCAACAGTCCTGGCTAGCCCATCTCTTCTCCACCTGGGTACCCAGAGGTGTAACTGTGGGGGGGAACTCAAAGCGCATGCATAACTGCTTGATTGATATAACCTTCAAGCTAATTAACCTGATTTTGCCCCTTCCATGTTCAAGTCCCCTGAATAAATCAGATCTAACTTTTTCTGCATGTAATCTGACTGTGGTTCCAGTTTGTGCTCAAAGTACTGTACTGCTGCTGTTTGCTGTGCATAACCTTGTTTTACAGGGGGTCCCCAAGGTCGAGCCAGAGGAACCAGCCCTGGTGGTAAGTGCAAACAGTGTGGGTACTTGTGTGGTGTAGCAGGGGTATTATGAAAGTGATTATTGTGCAGTGTTCAGGCCACTAGAGGGGAAAGAGGGGGGGTTACAGTGTCCCAGAGGGCTGTGCCCAGGTTAGCTTGACCACTACCAACCCTGACCTCCAGGTGGAGGTACCCGTTTCAGAACTCAGGCCCCTTAACCTGCTACTAGCCAAGCAGGCAGGGGTAGTAGCCCTTGGGATAGTGCCACCTAGGGTTTACATAAAAAAAAAAAATGTATGTGATAACCCACCCCACCCTTGAGTCGCTGGAAGCGAGGAAGCTCCCTTGTGTCACTACTTCCTGCCTTATTTGCTCAATAAAGTTGAGGCCTGTGTCTTTAAACTCTTTTGTTTGTGATCTAGTTTTAATGATAATGACCACAGTGCCTCCACCCAATGAATTTAAATGGGCTAGGTGACAAGACTAGTACTGCCCCTCCCCCCAAAAAAAATACTATCCCACTGTTGCCCCAAGAGTTCACTCCACCAGCTCCCACACACTGCAATCCCCAATAAACAATAATACAATTATTTCTGTACGGTAGTAAATACAAAGACTCAGTTGTAAAGTACAAAATATCAAAGAGTTTCTTGGGGCAGTAACACAGGATCTGGGGGAGGAAGGGGTTAAGGTTAGGCAGACAGAAAAGCACAGTGCAAATAATATTAAGTGGTCCCCATCTGGCAATGGCTATGGAGCTAGACCAATGTCCACCCCACCCTTCATATATCACGTGACTTTACTGAGCAGGTCCCTCTACCCATTCCCCCTACTGGTACCAGTTTTAAACCCCTTGTTGCTAAAAAAAAAAAAAAAATCCCAGCATTTCACTGGGTACTTAGAGACAATGATTTTTCATTTTCAACTTAAAACACCAGTAAAAAACAAAAATTGCCATTTTGAGAAAACCCCTCAATTTTGAGACAAATTTTTATTAAAAATATGCTGATTTGCCCTCAGTTTTGGGACAAATGGTACGATGATTTTGCCAAACGGAACTAGCCTTTTTTGAAAATGGAAAATAACTGGCTCTTGGTACCCAGCCAGTGGAATGGTGTAGCCCTGTCAACAGTCGGGTTGCATGTGATTTCTAGTGAAGAAAATGCACCACTCAACCAAAGCGCACTACTATATGTGTACTATCTGCAGACCAGTTGGCCTGTTTGTAATCCCAGTTAATGAAATTAATGCTAGTGTGCAGTTAATAATAATAATAACTTTATTTTTAAAGCGCCTTTCAAAATATCAAGGCGCTTTACATATCAAAAGCCACAATATACAATGCCAATTAAGAACATATAAATAGGATAAATACATAACAACATCATATGTTAAAAATAAACAGTAAAATCATCCGTACAATCAAAACATAATGTTAGCACTCAGATTTCATTAATCTTCCAAACAGGCCATATTCCACAGGTAAGTCTTCAAGTTTTTCTTAAATACCTCCACGGAGGTGCACTCCCTTAACCGGTGAGGTAAAGAATTCCAAAGAATGGGTGCAGCATAAGAAAATGCTCTACTGCCAGAAGATTTTAAACTCACTCTTGGAATCTCTAACAACCCCTCGTCGGCCGAGCGGAGCGATCGGCCGGGGCAGTAAGGCACCAGAAGTTCTTTCAGATAGGTCGGACCCTGATCATGAAGGGCTTTGAAAGTCAACAAAATGACTTTAAAGGTGATCTGCCACCGTTTAGGAAGCCAGTGCAGTTCGGCAGCACCGGGTAATATGACTGGATCTCCTTGTCCCAGTCAACACCCTGGCTGCAGCATTCTGCACCAGCTAGAGACGGATTTCAACCCTAGAAAGCCCAAAGTAAAGGGCTTTGCAGTAGTCCAGATGCGAGGACACAAAAGCATGGACCAGCGCTGGCAGAGATTCAGACGGAACAAGGTGACGCACCCTGGCAATATTCCTAAGATGGTAAAAGGAAGTCCTGACAACGGCCAACACCTGAGATTGAAGGGCAGCCTGTCGCTGGCGACAATCCCAAGGTTGTTCACCCATTCAGAGGTCGGAAGACACCATCAAGGAAAATTCCAGAGGGCGGTCATCATGCGACCTTGCTATCTGACCACCAGGGTCCACCACTAACACCTCTGTCTTCTCTGAGTTCAACTTTAACCAACTAGAATCCATCCACCCTTGGATTTCTTCCAGACAGTTATTAAACACTGAGAGAGCTCCATCCTGGTCAGGTGCAAAAGACAGGTATAGCTGGGTATCATCTGCATAGCAGTGAAACCTCAGCCCATACAGCTCTTATAATGTCTCGGCAGCATATACACTGCGAATAACATGGGTGACAGCACTGAACCCTGAGGCACCCCACACAACAAAGAAGTTGGGCTGGAGGAATAAACCCCCGACACGACTTTTTGTGATCTCCCAGTAAGGAATGAAGTGAACCATTTTAAAACAGTTCCCGACATTCCACAGAGTAACCTCAGGCGTGCTAACAACACCAGGTGATCCACAGTGTCAAAAGCTGATGAGAGATCAAGAAGAACTAGAATGGAACGTCTCTTCTGATCCCTCGCCCTCAGAAGATCATTAAGCACCTGAACCAACGTGGTCTCGGTGCTGTGTCTTTTACGAAAACCAGATTGGAAGGATTCGTAGACATTATGGATGGTTAAATGGTCTTCCAATTGAGCTGCCACTACCTTCTCAATAACCTTCCCAATAAAGGGAAGGTTAGAGATAGGTCTGTAGTTTGAGAAACAGTCTGGGTCCAAAGTAGCTTTTTTCAGCAGGGATGTAACCACTGCCTCTTTCAGGGAGTTAGGAAACTCACCTGACTCTAAGGAGCACCAGACTATTTGCACCGTAACTGGACCAATGATCTCAGAACAACCCAAAATTAGGGGAGTTGGTCCAGGGTCCAAACTACAGCTCGTGGGCCGCACACTATGGATGATCCTCATTATATCCACGACCTCTAGTCAGCAAAAGGTACTCCAAGAGAATTGAGGTATTGTGAACTCGCACTGTTCCACAACATCACCCTTAGAGATTGCGGAGACAAGCCTGCCCTGATGTCAGACACCTTAGTTGCAAAGAACCGAGCGAGCTCCTCACACTCCATTGCGAAAAAGCTGGATTTGCAGACAGGCTGGGTTGATGTCTGTCTACAGTCCGAAACAACTGAGCCGGTCGATTCTGTGCAACTGCAATCTCCCTGGACAGGAATTCTGCCTTCTTATGGGTGATTGCAGATTGATAGATAGAATAATGTTCCATCAATCTAAGGTGGTCGGCATCAAGGGCGGACTTGCGCCAGCAATGCTCTAACCTTCGCCCCTGTCTCCATAACTCCCTCAGTGTCCCATCAAACCAAGGGGACCTGGGGTGAAGGGATAGGGGGCTCACAAACAGGAGCAATAAGATCCAGGGCCACCCGTAGGCCGATTATAAGCTGACACCAGTGCCCCTGGGTTACTGAGCGGCAAACGACGGGGATGAGAGGTCAAGGACCGCTGCAAGGCCCTGGGAAGTAATATTCCGTAATGGGTGGTACCTGACCATCTCCACAGGGAAGGCCTTTTCAGGGGTGCAAAATTGAACCTCACAGTGTGGTGGTCAGACCAAGTGACTGGTTCCACCCCCACGTCCGGATGAATCAATCCCCAAGAGGAAGACTAAATCCAGAGTGCCCAGATTTATGTGCAGTGGAAACTACCTGTGTGAGGCCCAAAGAAGACATAAGTTGGAGGAAGTGATTACCAAATTGTGAGAGTTCATCGTCGACCCAGGCATTAAAGTCACCCAGAACCATCAATCTGGGTGACTCAAATGACATATCGATGAGGAAGTCTGCTACTTCCTGTAAGAAACGTTTCCCATCTCTAGGTGGACGGTAGTTGAGAACGATTTGAACGCCTACACCTGCTACAACTGTACACTCAAAGGATTCAGCCTCACCTACTACCACATTCATGAGGCCCAATTTAGTCTTAAAACAGACTGCAACCCCACCCTCCCCTGCGGTTCAGTCTTGGGGGGTGTATCACCGAGTACCCGGCCGGAATCATGGCCTCCAATATGGGGCCTGAATTTTCATCCAGCCAGGTCTCGGTGATGCAAGCCAGATCGGCTGAACTAATAAGATCAGCTATAATGGCGGTCTTATTCCTAACAGACCTGGCATTGCATAACACCGCCCGAGTTGGACAAACCTCGGAGGCTGTCCGGCCTTTCTGCCCACCAAAATCAGCAGTGTCCTTGGGTATGGGCACCAGACACTGGGGAAACCTCGGGAGTCTGGATTCCATTTATTCCCAGGGCACCTTCTGAACAACTTGTCTGGTGGCCCGCTCATTCATCCTCCTGTTTGCCCACCCCCTGCCTCCCTCACTCTCCTCACATGAACAACCCCAGCGCCTATAGTGCTGGTAGGTCTCAAATTGCAAGGAAGAGTATAAAAAGGGTGAGGGCCAAGAGGAGGATGAATAGCGCACTACCGTAGAACCTGCAGGCCAACACATATTCCTGCTGAAACTAAACAATATACATCAAAATAATCAAAAAACTAATCTAATCAAAAACTCTCACTACCCCTAAACAAAAATTAAAAACTTACCCACACCAAAACCCTCTCACGGCTCTGAGGAGGAGAAAGTTAAACTAAACAAACATAAACATAATATTTAAAATAAAACAAAATAATACATCTGAAGAAAATAGTCCCAAGTCCCAATGGTGCTCTCACTACCAGCAGGACTATAAAAGTACTCAAAAGCAGGAATTAAATAATCTTCCATCCAGTTTTTTGGCACTCTCACTGCCAACGATGATAAGAAGAAGATAGACAGAATCCAAGCACACGGGAATGATAAGGCACTGTCACTGCCCACACTCTCCTTCACAGAATCAATAATAAAAAATCCAGTGAGATCGAATGATGTACCATCAATCCAAAAAAGGTCAATAATTGCTCCAACCGACTTCAGAATCATAAATCCACAAATAATGCACAGTCTCAGTACGAAATTAATAAAAGGAGCAAGGGGACCCTTAACAAAGGCCAAAAGTGTGCAAATACCAGCAAAAAGAGCGAAGACTTCCCCCCTGCCTCCAACCTGCCTAATCAGGCCTTACACACACCATCCAAGACTCAAGAACTACAGGTACCCCGAGCAGACCAACAAGACCAACCCCCGGATACCTTAGGAGTGCTCCACAAATGCTCAGCTCCCCAGGGCAAGTGAAGCAAATCCCACTCAGTCCTGGGCAGTGAGACCAAAATCACCTGGGCAAAAAAAAAAGGGGGGGGGATAAAAGCTTCCCTCACCCAGCACACTGGCCCTGGTACCCAAAAGTACAATACTACTTGCTCCAAAACAATCAGGACGATCTGGTTCAATTCAGAAAAGGAGAAGGACACCAGTCAGCAAATCGGGTCCCACCACTCACAGCACTCCAGAACAACACCACCAGTTCTTTCAGTCAGCTCTCCAAGATGATCTTCCATTCAAAACTTCAAAGCAACACTGTCAGTACTTCCAATCCTGCACTTCTTCCTATGAATCCAGTGCAACGAAAGGTCCAAACATCAAAGGGAAAATCAAAAAGGCCCCAAACTAGGACATCCAAGGAGCACTAATCCAAGCAGCAGGACGCTAAGCCCCCTCAACTCGCAGCCTGCGCCAATACACAAAAACGCGGAAAAATGAATTGGGGCTAAGCCCACAGCGAAGCTCGCCGTATATTGCACACAACCCGCCAAGAAACGCCGAAAAAGCAGTCGACAGCAAAGAGGTGCAACAAAACATTCGAACCTCTAAAAACATAAAGTTAAAACAAAATCCAAGCGATAAAATGGCACAAATGGCACAAACGGTAAAGTGGCTTCAGAGTAAGTTCACAGAGACAAATCCAACGTGACCGCCATCTTACGCACGCACGCACGCACAGCCACTAACTCTCTCCCATCTCACCTTAAGGTTAGCAAGCAATGTTCAGACAGGTTTTCCATAACACTTTTGAGTGTCCCATAGTCTGTTGGCAACCCTGAACTAAACATCTACACTTTATTTGCAGGACCAAGGCCCTTTTCATGTGCTTATGGTCCTAACCAAGTAATGCAGGCCTTTCCAGTTGAGTCAGGTCTCTGCTGCAGGCTCTGGTTCCAAACTCCTGTAGTGTAGGTCAGTTCTGTCATCTTATCACAGAAGTTTGTGAGCAGAAAAGAACCCCATTGTCCCATTTAGTCTGCCCTTGTTTCCTCCCCATAGATAGCCCTGACTCTATCACATATCTTGATATGCCTCTCTCTGACAGTTGCTCTCTGGCACCTCTCGCAGATCGGCTCGTTTGTAACTTCTTTCCATCAGACTCTCTCTCGGAATGTCAGATATGATACTTGGCTAAGGAAAGCCCACCTTCGTGACCAGTGCAGCTCCAAGGGAACCACACATCACTGCAGGCCAGTCACCTGGCTGCAGTAGCTGGTGCTGATGGCTCCCTAGACCCTCAGGCTCTGTCATGGCTGCAGACCCTCAGGCCTGTGCCTGGAAGTATCTCTCAAGGCACGCTGAAACCATAGCTGCAAGGCATCTTACTCATACAGATTCAAACCAAATGGCTGCAGTACACCACTGTTTTTACACTTAACCAAATCAAGAATACTGCTTACCATGACAGGATAATATTCTTTGTAATTTATTGTGTAAGGTAAAAGTGTTATGGAAAACCTGTCTGAAAGGTAGATTATTGGCAGCATTCTGAGTTCATGGATCCCAGCCAAGCACTTCAAACGTGGCCACAGCGAGAATGCCACAGCGCTTTGCTCTGTTGGAGCTTCCTCAGGGTGCGGTCTTATCATGGTAAACTGTATTTTTGATTTGGCAAAGTGTAAGAACAGTGGAGAACTGCAGCTGATTGGTTTGGTTCATTGTGCTGTCTGCTTTGTTTATAGTACCCATGCAAATGGACTCCTCCATCAGCTGCATTCAATTTTCTCAGAACCTGTGCAGTCTCTTCATTTTTGCTATTAGAGCACACTTCCTTACAATACTGCTGGTTTAGCAATAATTATTGCTGCAGACATGGTGTTCCCTTCTCACTTCACTGTGGCAAAGTCTGGCACTCTGCAGACTGCTCTCCACAGTCGCCAGCTGGACTGACTCAAGATGGGGTAGAACTCATGATGTCACTTGTGTTTCCAGTACAGGTGCTCGGATTCTGTAGAATCTGTTCCAGTAGCACAACATTGAATTTTGGCACCTCTAATTCCAACTTCCATTCCTTTCTGATTTCTAATGACCCAGTGAAGTGGAATTGGAGTTCTGATT
This sequence comes from Neoceratodus forsteri, assembly GCA_016271365.2. Lineage (NCBI taxonomy): Eukaryota > Metazoa > Chordata > Ceratodontiformes > Ceratodontidae > Neoceratodus > Neoceratodus forsteri. Next base: position 558,591,688 of record CM028129.1, on the reverse strand, counting down.
CCACCTCACAATACTGAGATGGTGTTCACCTCCCAGCACACAGCTGCACAAATTGCACAACAAGCAAACAATAACACAAGACGAGGTGTGGGTTACGTGCTGATAAGAGCATGCCATGGGGTGTACTAAGGCACGAGGCGCTTGCGCCAAGTGCCTTATGCCCCTGGGCGTGCTCTTATCAGCATGTAACCCCCACCTCGGAGGGTGTTATTGCGCTTATAAAATGGGCTGTGTTGTAAAGTAATCAATTTTAAAAAATGTAGGCAGAAACTGTATATGAAAAATGACAAAAAAAGTGATTTGTAAAAAAAGAGAAAAAGTAGTTTTATGTCATTGTGTTTTAATGGAGCTGTTTGATTAAGTCCATAGGAAGCTTGTGTCTGTCTTTGTCAGACAGCCACAGATCTAAATAGTGAATTTAATTTTTTGGGGGGGCGGGGATTTCTTTTTTATATTTTGTTGAGTTTAGATAGTCTGTTTTAGTTGAAGCGTCGGCAATGGAGTTTGTTCCTGTGCAGAAGCATCAGCGAGGGAGCGTGTTGGTATGGAGTTTTAGTCGTGTCTCATGGTGGCTCCCTTTAATTTGGAAGGCAGGAAACTTTTTTTATTTGGAGTTTTATTTGTTTTTGGGGGGGGGTTGTGTTCAGGAGTCAGGACATCTGCTGTCAGAGCAAGCGTGTCCCTCAGCAGTTTCCGTATGTGTGCATTTGTTGGTTTGATGTTTTGAAACCATGACGGTCGTGCTGAAAAAATAAATGACTTTTACTGCAGGGTTATTGAAATGTGATATAGTGTGTTTTGTATTTCTTTATTTTTGAGCCTGGGAGTTAGAATAGAAAATGTGAGGGTGGCGCGATCCGATGGGGTCCATGGGATGCAGATGAAGTCCGAGATTTGAGGAGGAATGTGGAAACAGAAATGCAATGAGAGGAGCGAAGAACTGTGAAAGTCAGTAAAATACAATTATGGTTGTATACCTCGAAATGCTAACTTCAAGAGGCTGTGTGATTTTTAAACTGGGTTGACGGGTTGTTTTCTGGCTGTTTTACTGATGGTTGAAATCTGTGCCTGATTGAGGAGAGCAGAGCAGCACGCTAGCAGTTTACTGAGCTGTGCCAATTGAAGCTTCTGTTTCAGATTGGCAAAGCTCAGTGATTTGATGGTGTTGTGTGCCCTGGGGGTAGAGGGTGGTCCTGGTTGGCACAATACATGCTGATAACGACACGGCTGAAACTAGGTTTTAGCCAGTCAGCATTGTTGATTTTTTAAGCCCATTTTATAACAAAGAATAAACTATAGAGTTGAGTCTGACCCACGTGACAGTCTCTCGGCCGATGTCTGGGTCAATGCCTATCATGCCTTTCTTACCTTATGCTCATTGCTGCGGGGAGACTGTGGACAAGCCATGGGGGTCCTCTACACAGCACAACTCCCTGTCATCCCACCTTCCTCTGGCTTATGGTCCAGCACTCATCCAAGTCCACATTCCACAACAACATCCAGAATGGCACGGACACCACCGCCAAGTTGCCTGCCTGCCCTAAGGTCCATCTTTTTTACTGCGTGCTGTATTGGATAGTGGATACTCCTCAGTGATGGCATTTTGTGATATCCCCCCCCCCAGCTGCACCTGTCACCATCCTCAGTGACATCACCCATGTCAGTCATGTGCCCATTCCCAGTCCTTACCCAAGCAAGTCAGAAGTCCATCAAGGCTGGCACCACACTATGACATTAGTTTAGTAGATACCAACCAGCCACTTTCTCCATAGTGACCGGTCCAGTTTCACCACCAGTCCAGCAGCACAGATGTTCCACTTCATCTACCAGTGACTGAACTGAAGCCCCTTACTGCCCCAAGCCCACTCCAGTTTCTTTCTCTGCCTGCCTGCCTGCCTTGATGACCTGCCTAAATGGTCTACCAGCTGCAGACCCTGGAGTTTAACCACTCCATGCTAAGAGAGAAAGGAGTAGGTCAGCTCAGCAACATCAGCAAGGCCAATGAGATGAGAGGGAGGGAGGGGAGTCTCATGTTTCTTGAGGCGGTAAGCGGCATTTCTCTGGATGCACAAGTGCAGTGAGTGCACAAAAGAAAATATAAGATCTTCTTCGGGGGTGTCTCATTCATCAGGTCACACTGTAGGAACTTGACTGTCAGTGAAGCAGGATCAACACTGAAGACTTTTCCAGCAGTACAACTGGGGCCACCCATGCCAATGTCATCAACCCTATAAAGGCGTGAGCAGACCCACTCCCTCCTCAGTTCTTTCCCACAGTCGACTCCACTCGCGTGGGTCTCTGCGGAAGCTCTGTCACAGTTCACACCTTTTTCTTATGCTTTTTTTTTTAACATTTTGTTTGGGAATCTCTTTTTTTAGAGACCTTTTACCTTGTTTATATTGAGAGTCACTCCTTCCACATCTCTCTTCCATCGCTGCCACTGTGGAAAGAAGATTACTTCCTCAGATGACCATGACCTCTACGTCTGCTGTCTTGGGCCTAACCACAGAATTCATGCTTGTGAGTGCTGCCAAAAATTCAATTTTACAACATAAAGATGTCCAAAAAAGCTCTGGAAAAAAATCCTTATGGAACAGCAGGTAGCCAGTTCTGGGCAGGGGTCCTCTAGGGTCCCTCTTTTCCAATCGCTAGTGGGTTTGTCAAACTCCCAGGCTTCGAAGGGGAAAAGTTGCAGAAAGGATTGGGACTGCTCTCCCCAGAGGTACTCCCGCTTCCCGGTTGTTTCTTCGTCTTCTTCTGGGGGTACTTCATCGGCTGCAGCTGCACCAATGATCTCCACTCATCTATCTCAATTCTGTTTTAACTAAGCTGATGACGACTTTGGTGCACCAGCTTGGTGCTCATCGGCCAGTGTCTCCAGTGCCATTGTGTGCCCCATCATTGTCAACACCCGTTTGGCCTCTTCGAGCTGCGCCCTTTAGGGGGCCATCAGTCCCTCCTTCATTGGATCCCCTGAACTAGAGTGGGTCAGTGCTGAGGAGGAGCACCATCCAGATTTTATCCTCCCTGAGGAAGAGGAGAAGGAAGAGGTATTTTCCTCAGACAGGTCTATGGCCTCTTCAGTGAGCGAGGACTCTGTGAAGTACACTCCCAGGTCCCCTCCTGAGGTCTCCACCTTCTTTAACATTGTGAAGCAGCTGTCTGCTGCCATGGGGTTCCATACTGAGGAAAAGGATGCCACTAGACGGGACCTGGTGGACATTTTGAGATCCCCAAATCTCCACCAAAGGTCATGAGCCCCCCCCCATTTTGCCAGCACTAAGGAATGCCACCACTGCTGCATGGCACCGTGTGGACATTGTCCCTGCCATGCCCAGAAGGGTAGATAAGCTCTATCATTCCCCCCAAGGCTTGCCCTGTTGTGCTGCCCAGCCTGAGTCCGATTTATGTGGTCATCAAAATGGCTCATGATAGGTCCATGGTGCCAAAACACTTCAGCTCCCTCCCCTCGACAGGAAATCTAGGAGGATCGACCTCTGTGGTATGAGGGTCTATGCCTCCTCTACTCTGGGATTCTGGATTGCAAATTACCTCTCCCATATGGTCAAGTATCAATATACCATATGGAAGAAGGGCAGGGCAGCAGCTCAGTCCCTCCCTGAGGGTTCCCAGAACCAGGAGGTCCTTAAAGTGCAGCTTCCGACTAGCATACTAGCCCCTCAGTGAAGCAGAAACAATAACTGACCTTGCCAGGAGTCCAAATGTACACACTTTTCCTTTTGTTTCCGTCATATTAAAAAGATATGCCACTTATAATTTTATTCCCTAACCGGCTGGGCAGGCCAGTTCCTGATCCTCTGACCACGGCTCACACACCGCACACACAGCAATAGTTTGGTGATCGTCACTAAATGAAGCTAAGTTCTACTGATTGATAAGATTTTCAAAGCCTTTATATATTTTAGTGTCGGATTTTAACAAATCAAATGATCACTGACTAACAGGGTCCCTGCTAGTTGAGCGATCACTTTGATTTGTTAAAATCCCAACATTGAATAGGTTTAAAACCTTGGGAAAAATCACCCCTATTCAAGTCAGTGGGGTGCACACACGAAGCCTTCGTTTAGTGACATCACAAAATGGGGCTGCGTATGCCGCCGTGGGGGCGTGACCGTAGCATCAGGAACTGGCTCAATATTTTACCGGCGGGTCTGGGAATAAAATTATGAGGGGCATAACTTTTTCCTATGACTGAAACAAAAGGAAAAGTGTGTACATTTGGACTCCAGGCCAGGTCAGTTATCATTTCTGTTTCACTGAGGAGCTAGTCGGAAGCTTCTCTTTATGTCCCTCCAGGCCGCAAAGGGTATCAGTAAGCACCTCCTCAGGGCCTTGTATGATATGTTGACACTGTTGCCAGGGCTGCTGCCACCGGCATTTGCCTCGCGAGACGCACCTGGCTGAGGCTATCTGGTTTTGCAGCAGATATCCATCAAAGGTACTTAATGCCCCTTTCAGTGGCTCGAGCTGTTTGGGCCTGATGTCCAAGACATAATCAACCATTTGCAGGCCTCGGATAGGGCCCTCAGATCTGTTCACTCGCTCTCCTATACCCAGCCCTGGAGCAAGTAGAGGCTGTCCTTTTGGAAGTTGTCCTACAAGTCCGGTGTGGGTTCCAGACACCAGGGTAAAAGGAAAGTTAGTTCCGCCCTGCCTAACCCCTTCTCCTCAGCTCCTGCTGTGAAACGACGCAGAGGCAATGGGTCAGCCCCTGCTGCCGAATTCGCTTCTGCCTGACTCCTTGCTGGGCCTTTCTGTTCTGGTTCTCGACCAAGAGGTGGTGGTCAGAGTTCAGTTCTCCCTCTATCTCAATCAATACAGAACCTTATAAAATGGGCTTAGAAAATACAACTATCTGATTGGCTACTACATCATCTGAGCCGTGTCCTTATCAGATGATATAGTAGCCAACTGGGACTACTTCCTACCAATATGCCCATCACAGCAACAAATCAGTGACCTCTGCCAAGCGTAAACAGGAATGCTGACTGCCAGACTTCACTGAAGCGGCACTGGGAACCTCTCTCGATCCTCCGCGGCTCTCCCGCTACTTTCTGTCAAACTCCAGCAGCTTCTCATAAATTCCCTCCCGAAATGTTTTTATTTAATTTCACATATAAAGCCTAACCTGTCTTCTTTTCTTGTCTACTCCTTAGCATAACTGACCGTGTTGTCTTCTTGTCTCTTAGTAGCCAATGTAGCCAACCACAGTCAAACAACCGGAAACATTCCTATGGCATTCAAATCCCGGTAGATACCCACTCACGAACAGCTAGCGTCGCAGCAACATGAAATGAAAAAAAAAACACTGCCCTACGCTCGCACTTCTACCAAACTTCCAAGAAACCTCTACCAGTTTTAAAATAATTTCTTCTTCGTCACTGTTCAGATGCAGAAAGCAAGCAGTGTCTATCTACGTTGGCCTGTGAGGGACATGCTCACTCCCACTATGGCCAACCGTTCACTAACTGTTCTGGAGTTCTTGAAAGTTTGATAGAAGTGTGACAGTAGAGCAGCAGATCCTTTTTTAAATTACTATTTTATGTTGCTGCAACGCTTAGTGTTCCCGAGTCCGTATATACAAAGATTTGAATTCTGGGAATCTCTTCACTCGCTTCATTGCGGACAGCTATAGAAACAAACATACAACTTGTGTGTGTCTTTCTCTGTTTTTTTTTATAAATGGGGGGGGTTAAGCGAGATAGGGACCTAACCTGACCATGATCTCCACTGGAGGAAGACAACCACCTCTACTACCAACAAGCTAACACTACAAAAAGGGACTACTTTATCTTCGTAACTAAAAAAACTCTTTTTCCCTCATCTTTTCACTTTCACAACTTTTTCTTTTTCAAATTTTAAATTTCTACTTCAGGGGGCCCATTTTATAAGCGCAGTAACACACTCTGAGGTGTTGTTTATCGCCTGATAAGTGCACGCCCAGGGGCATAAGACACTCGGCGCAAGTGCCTTGTGCCTTAGTACACCCCGGGCGTGCTCTTATCAGGCGATAAACCACACCTCGTCGTGTTTTATTGCTTGCATAACCTCAGATGTTTGGATTCTTACAATGATAGAGAGGAGTCACACTCTGGAGCTTTTAGAACAGCCCACAGAGACTCCTCCGGTGCTCTCCACCTATCCTCCAAACCACATAGCAGTCCTTCGGGAGGAGGTGCACTCCCTTCTGTGAAAAAGGGCAATCAAACCAGTGCCCAGGTAGCAGCAGAACAAGGGGATTTTATTCCAGGTTCTTCCTGGTCCCCAAAAGAACTGGGGATCTGAGGCCGATTCTCGGTCTCAAAGACCTAAACCTCTGTCTCCAGTACAAAAAGTTTTGTATGGTCACTTGTCTGTTGCTCTTGCTCAAACAGGGTGATTTTCTGTTCTCCCTTGATACGCAGGATGCCTGCCTGCATATTTCAGTATACCCACCGCACAGCAGGTTCCTCCGGTTCCTTTTTCAAGGCGAACATTACCAGTTCAGTCTTGCCATTTGGCTTGTCCTCTGCATTGTGGGTTTTTATAAAATGCTTAGCAGCAGCGGATGCCGCCCTTCCTAGGAAAGGCCTATATGTCTTCCCCTACCTGGACAACTGGCTACTCAAGGCCCCATCCAGGGCTCAGCTTCTAAGGACTTTGGAGAGGACCCTCCAGTTATTCCTCTCCTTGTGCATTACTGTGAACCTGCCCATGTCAATTTTGATCCCTGCTCAAAAACTGCAGTACATAGGAGTGGTTCTGGACTCAGTTCAGGGCAAGGCTTTCCTACTGCTGGACAGAGTGAAGTGCCTCGTGGCTCAGAGCCGCTATGTTTCTGCGAGAATTTACCTGCAACTCCTGGGTTTTATGGCAGCAGCCATTGCTACTGTTCCCTGGCCTGCTGCACATGTGAGTGCTCCAGTGGACCTTGGGTGCAGTTGGACCAGTGCACTGATGACCTGGAGCAACTTGTGCTGGTATCCTCTCTGGTATGCAGAGTCCTTCAGTGGTGGATGAATCCACAGACTCTCTTAAGAGGGGTCCTCTTCCTGATCTCATCTCCCCAGAAGATTCTCACTATGCATGCCTCCAGATTGGGCTGGGGGGCACACATGGGTCCCTTCCAGACTCTGGGTACCTGGTCACGAGTCGAGACATCCTCCATGTAAACGTCCTTGAGATGAGGGTGGCTCTGTATGCTATGCAGGCCTTCCAGAACCACCTCTTTCCGGGACAGTTTTTGATTTGGTCAGATAATCTCAGTGTGGTTTGCTACATCAACAAACAGGGAGGGATGCATTTGTACCCCCTTTGCAGGGAAGCAGTGAGGGTTTGGTACTGGGCACTGGGGGCCACAGCCTGGAACTCTTGGTAGTCCATGTCCTGGATGTGATGAACACCCTGGCAGACAGCCTCAGTCGGACTCAGTTCAGGACGTGTGAATGGGAACTTGTCATCCATTGCAGAAAACCTGTTCGACCGGTGGCATTGTCCAGAGTTGGACCTTTTGCATCCCCACTCAATGTAGAACTGCCCAATTTTTGCTCACTAGATCCAGAGCCATGAGTTTTCTGATGAGACGCATTGTCCCTGTCTTGGAAAAGGAGGTTCATGTACTCCTTTCCTCTTTTTCCCTGTTTCAGAGGGTATTAAACAAGCTGCAGATGGAAGGGGCCAGAATGATCTTGATAGTGCCCTACTGGCTATGGCAGATATGGTTTCGATTACTGCAGCATTTAGCAGTGGAACCTCTGATTACCCTACCTCTCTGCAAGGATCTGTTGATGCAGGCTCAGGGGACCCTGGTCCATCCACACCTCAGCTCCTTTCGTCTGCATGCCTGGCTCCTGAGGATGTAGCCATTGCCTGGTTTGGGGTTTCCCAGAAAGTGGCTGATGTCCAGGTGGTAGCTAGGAGCCTCCACTAGGGCTACCTATGCCATGAAGTGGAAAAGATTTGCCATCTGTGCTTCCAAGCACCATCTGGACCCTTTCACCTGTCTGGACTACATGATCTCTTTGTCAGACTCAGGCCTCCAGTATTCCTCCTTCAAGGTGCACCTTTTAGCTGGTTCTGCCTTCCACGAGCTTGTGGCGGGTCAGACCATTGCTCAGCTAGATATCAATCAATCAGTCATTCAAAATCTTTGTTTAACCAGGTGAAACACCATTGAGTGAAAACTCATTTACAAGGTGGGCCTGGGACAGTATCAGTTTAACAAAGGTAGGTGCTAAGGTCCTCAGTGATACAAATAATTTACAAAATTTACATGCAATAGATATGAAAAACAGAAGATACGAACATCCAGATGATCTATCGATCAGTAAGTACAATCGGGGATAACAACATATATAGGGATGGGTATTCAGACAGAAGAAGCATGATAGTTACGCAGTCATACAAGCAAGATTTACAGGTTTGGATATTTACCAGTTTCTACACAGAGCGATAGTTAAAAACAACCACAGTAGCTATGGAAGAGTACTTTGCAGCTGCTGTGCCAGTGAAGTGCCAGCTGAGGGTACAGGCTAGATTTGGTTTCGAGTAGGCATTGCCATAGCATCAAGTAGCAGTCTGCTAGACTCATTTTCAAGACAGGGGGCATCCATGTCAGGTCTGGCTTGCAGGGAGAAGGGAAAAGGTTATGGCTCAGCAAGCTGACAGGCAGCCATTTAAGGATGAGTTAAGGGATAGGAAGCAGGTAGCGGGAAGTGGGAAAGGAGGTCAGGTAGCAGGGAGGGGGCAGAAAGATGGAGGATAGCTTTTCCATCAGTTGAGCTAGAAGGGCTGAGACTTACAGGAGGCCCCAAAGGAGGCTAGGCAGGGTGTAAGGGTTTGGCCAAAACAGGTGCATGTGTTCTGTACTGGTTGATTGAGGAGTGTGTTGAATTTTGCTAGGCTGACAGAGTTGGAGATGTGACCCGTACTTTTCTCAGGGGCATCCTGCATCTGAAGCCTCCAATCTGTGACCCTGTCCTGGCATGGGATTTGAATTTTGTTTTGGGAAAATTTACCCTGTCTCTGTTTGAGCCAACCGCGTCTTACGAGCTATGCTTTCTTTCATGGAAAGTGTTGTTTTTGGTACTTGTGCTCAAAGAATTTCTGAGCTTCAGGCTCTCTGGTGTGAAGAGCCTTATTTGATTTTTCACAAAGTCAGGGTGTCTTTGCGCATGAATCCTAAGTTTCTTCCTAAGGTGGTGTCTGAGTTTTCTTGAATCAATCTATCCATCTACCTGTGTATTTCCCAGAGCATGCTAGTCCAGGGGAAGCACTGCTCCATAGTTTAGATGTGCACAGGATTTAGAAGTATTACCAGCTGTGAACTAAGGACTGCAGAAAGTCAATGCAGCTTTTTGTTTCTTTCACCCAAGGAAGAGAGGGCGTTCAGGTTTCCAAACAATGTTTGTCCAAAAGGTTGGCCAATTGCATTGTGTTTTGCTACAGTAAGCATGGCAAAGAGCTGCCGGGGACAGTGAAAGCCCATTCTATAAGGGGCATGGCTGTCTCAGTGACCTGCTTCAAAGGGGTCTCCACAGCTGACATCTGCAGTGCTGCTACTTGGAGTAACATCCATACTTTTACCAGGCACTACAGTCTGAAGATTGCCTCTAGAGCCCATGCAGACTTTGGCCGTGCAGTACTTCAGAGCTTTCTATTTAGGCCTCAGTCTGCCTGCCTCCCAGACTGTTTTGATCTGCTTGTAACTACTTGGGACTTGTTCCTGCAGTGTGACCTGATGACTGAGATACCCATGAAGAAGGTAGAACAGTTACGTAAGAACTTAACATAACAGTAAATCTTGAGGATCTCAGTCATCGGGTCTGCCTTCCTCTCACCATCCCCCTTCTTGGGGTCCTCTTTCTGACTGGCTGTCTGGTGTCTCCAGCATTTTCTTTTGGCCTGGGTACCTCTTTCTTTCCTCAGTCCCCTGTGGCAGGATTTTGCTCTGTTTCCAGGGGAAAGAACTGAGGAGGGAGCAGGGCCACTCACACCTTTATAGGGTTGTTGATGTTGGCTGGGGATGTTAGTGTGTGCGGCACCAGTTGTACTGCTGGAAAAATCTTCCATGTGGATCCTGCTTCACTGATGGTGAAGTTCCTACATTGTGACCTGATGACTGAGATCCCCTTGAAGATGTACTGTTGCGTTAGTTCTTATGTAACTGTTCTTTCTGGCTGATGACTGTGTGGGACCAGGTTATTGGTGGTGTGTGAGGTCAGATGATCATGACATAGTGGGGGGTAAGGAATCATGGATGTGTCCTGTTTACAACAGCATGCCCAGGAGAGAGATACTGGATCAAGGGAAAGAAAGTAGAACATTGGATTATGGCTTGCCTTTTGCCCCGTTTACTGGGGCCAGACCACTCTCTCTCTCTCTCTCTCTCTCTCTCTCTCTCTCTCTCTCTCTCTCTCTCTCTCTCTCCCTCTCACTCTGTCCCCTCCTCTCTCTCTCTCTCTCTCTCTCTCTCACTCCTCACTCACTCACTCACCAGGATGGCAGCATGCCAGGCAGCCCCATAAGGTTGGTGCTGCAGGGCAGGGAAGCTCTTATTTGTGTCTTGTGATCCAAGTGGTGGGAGTCTTTCTCAGCCCTCATGCAAGCAAGTTCTTTTTGGTTTTTGGAGAACAGATTGGATCTGGAATCAGAATCTGATTCCGATTTCGGGTTTTTGGGGAATTCAGATTTTCAGCCTTTGATAGTGAAATTCTGAATTAAAAAAAAATTGCCTGGAATCCAGTGACTCGGCTTCCATCAGACAAATTCTGAGCAAGCCTAGTTTTCAGTCATGCACTCAGTCAGTACTCCTGTTGATCACAAGAGGAACCCCTTCCTATAGTTTATTTATTTAATTATTTAAAACTTTGTTAACTGGGTAAGTGCACTGATCTGGAGGACCGTTTTCAGGCACAACCCAGGCTGCAACAAGTGGCGAAACAGACAGAAGAAACATCTGTACAATGGATAACAAACTGAGTAGTACAGTAGTCATTACCACTAGGTGGTGCAGATTACAAGGTAAGAACAGGTAGGTGAGAAAATACACTTCAGTAAATACTTAGTACATTCGCAGGAGTTAAAATAACTGTACAGTAGATTACAACAGGATAAAAGATACAGGCAACATTGGTGCATAAACATACAAAGACACAGTGACGTGGTCAAGGAACCCACATAGACAGAGCTGAGATGAGTACGGGATAGGTTGTCCAATTGGCTGTGTCACTTAAGCAGTGACATATTGAAGTCCTTCAGTGTCCCATGAGCCCATCTGGCTCAGTTGCAGGTTCTTAGAAGCTGATCAGATGTAGTAGCTGCCCTTACCCTGTTGCTGTGTCACGGGTTGGAGGCAGCCAGTGCTGAAGTTACACTTCATGAGCTTTGAGTGCTATTGTGGTCCCCTGGGGTCCATGTCTTCAAAGAACTACAGGCGCTCACTTCAGAACTGTTGAAGCTGCACCCTTGCAAGCCCCTGTAACTCCAGTACTGGGGGCAACAAAGATGGCAGCCCCATTTGTTCACAGCACCAAATGTCCTTTTTGCAGATGGCTTCTGCTCTTAAACAGTGTTCCATCCCCTAGCCTGGGCCCTGCGTGGGTAGCATCAGTGCAGTCAAGGTGGTTATCAGGGAAAGGTTCTACTGCTTAAAGTGTTCAGCTGCTCTCCTCTGCAGCTGAACCACATCTGACAGAATGCAGGCAGCACCAGAGATGAAAGCACTCTTCACTCACACTTTGGGTTCCTGCAGTCCTATAGTCCATGTCTTTTTGGGATCCCAGAGGGGAGCATAACAGCAGGAAGGTGCAGGCTCCAAAGCTAGGCCCCACCTCTTTTTTTTTTGGGGGGGGGGGTACAGATACATAGATAATAAAGAACAAATAAGAAGTTTCATCCATCTAGTCAGTCCTGAATTCACTTTCTTATCTACAGTAGGTTGACAAGCTCCATGCTTGAATTATAACACACTGGAAGTGACCTTTCAAAGAAACATAGACTTTGATGGCAGACAAGGACCGCTTGGCCTACCTAGTCTGCCCATTTCCTACCTATTGGATAAGCTGCAGATCCTAGTAAACCAACAGCCTACTTCCTCCTACCCTGAACTAGTTGTCCTATGTCTGTCCCATTCATTTTTGAAGTCCCCCAGTTTCACATATCTTATACATGCCTGTAAAAAATTAAATTAGTAAAATTTTGAAAGACCTTTAACTAGCACACTATTTTGCCTTCATATTTAACAGGAAAATGCATTTTTGTGACCAAAGGCAGTACACAGTCAAATAAAGGGAGAGGTTTACATTGTGTTTCATATTTAATTTCTATCTTGGGTCAATACATCCATGTTTTTCTGAATCAAACTCATCACGTCACAGATGCAGCCTCAATAAATTGCCACTGCAACAACAAAAAAAGCACATCTCTGTTATACTACTTTCTCTTGTCATATTTTCTCTTAATTGTCGTACATTACAGCTTCTGCATTTATGTTTAATTTTCTCTGAATATATATGGTAGATGCAAACTTGACACTCTGGCATCATTTCCTGCTGAGGCTGAAACAGAAAACGCCTGTCGGGTTGTTTTCATGAGCACGGACTCGGGGGCATTCCACCCAGGAGTAGTTTAGCTCAGTACAACATGCCTTCCTGCTTTTAAACTCCCTTTGCTGATCGATGAACCCGATCAGTCTTGCATTGCTGGCTTATTAACTATGACAAATAGAATATCCTCCAATAAGTAGAGGAGCCAGCAATGTAGTCAGAGGATATATTACAGGCAGTAATCTAAAGTCATTTCATACTGTGACTTCAGTTCCCCCGAGAGAGTTTTTGAGTTTGAGAACAAATGGTGCTTTGTGGTGTTTATCAATTTTTTTTTTTTTTTTGTTTGGGGCGGGATTCCCACAATGGTGACCATGTATAATTGGGTCTTTATAAAATAAGCAAGAAAAATCCAGTGATCTGATTGGTCCGTAGCTGTTCAGATCCATGTGGTAATTGACCAATAACCACACGGTCTAGAAAGTGCCTTGCAAGTCTTGAAACTTGATTTCTAGGCTGACCTAACTGCATAGAGCACTACACTGCCTTAGAATTGTTGGTAACTGTGGTAATTGGAGAGGGGAAAACAAACAATTACATGAGTAACTTACTTGCAAGCCAATTTAACCACTTTGATGGAGCAAACCCAGCTGTTTGGTGTGAGAATACATTTACCAGGGATGAAGTTTTATTTATTTTCAACTTAAATATTTAGTCTTGTGCTCTTTTTTTTTTTCTCTTTTTTTGGTACCATTTTATAAACGCAATAACACACTTCAGGGCTTGTGATTATTGGGTAATTACCACACTCCCCCACCCACCCCATGGTTGAAGGGCAGTCGGCTAATGCCTCGTGCCTCCAACCCCACAGAGTTGGGGTGGCATGTGATAGTTACCCAGTAACTGCAAACCCTGTCATGTATTATTGCCTACTTTAAACATTTCCAGTTTACATCTCTTAAAGAATGAGTGTCATTTAACAAAACAAAACCCTGTGAGTTCAGAATGTAATGATGAAATGAGCAGGGATTTAAACTACTATTAAATGTCACCCTATGAACTCTAGCAACGGAACCATAAAAACAAAACTTGTTGGCATTGGGCAATGCTTGTTAAATTCATGTGTTGTTTTCAACATGTCCCTGTCTTTTCCTCTCTATCTCTTTGCCTCCCGTTCTTTTTGTTGCTCTCTTTCTCCCATCCCACCCATAGGGTATACATACTGAGTAAACGTCATGCACTGGAGGAGTTGCGACAGCAGAACCAGGTCCTGCTCTGCTCCCAGGCCAAGTTCGAGGCCCAGCGGGTGGTCCTGCATACAAAACTGAATTCCCTAGGGAGCAGAGATCCTCCACCAGCCCTGAATCTAGAAGAGGATCAATTGTCTATCACCTCGATGGTAAGTTCTGTGAAACAAACATCAATACAGTGAAAATTAAATGTAGTCCCAGTATCCCCAATTGAGAAGTTGTTATTCCTAGTATGCCCAGTCAGGGTGGAAGCAGGGGGTCTTTAATCCTGATGTGCCAATTTGGGAAGCTGAAAGTCCCACTCTCCCAGTTGATAAGCTGTAAATCCCAGTTGACCCAGTTCAGTCACCCCATTTGGGGGTCTGTGAATTCCAGTATTCCCAGTTCAGGAGGGCTCTGAATCCCAGTATACCCAGTTGAGGTTTGAACCATCAGAAACTGAAGCAGAGTATTCAGTGACCCTGATCTAGCCCTGCTCAGAAAGGGTCTGTCTTTCTATTGAGGGGTAGCCTGGTGATGAATACATGACTTCTAGAAACATAGAAACTGCCACCACCTGAAGAAGGGCTCTTGTAAGCCTGATAGATAGTGTACTGAAAATTTCTTATTGGTCCAATAAAAGATACCTGTTGTTCATTTCTTAAAAACACAGAAAGTAACAGCAGAGAAAGACTCAGAGGTCCATCCAGTCTGCCTAAAGTACCTACCTAACTTCCTTCTCACCCCAGGAATCCCTCAGTATGCTCGACTTATGCAATATTGCCAGCTGGGTTCAGTTACCCCAGAGGTGGTGCCTGTGCTAATGATGGCGTGGCATTAGCCAATCAGAAAGCGCTAGGTCCTGCTGCTGGTGAGTCAGATTAATTTCTCTGCCCTTTGGAACGAGTTGGCACCAGCATGCTCTCTATTTCTCATTGCTTGAAGAAATTTATTTTCTGTATTTTATTTCTGTAGTTTCTGATGCCTTTATTCATTTTTAGTAGTTTTTTTGCTATTTTTTGTTGGTATTTCAATTTGCAGCTGTTCCCAGGAACTGAGAATTCTTGCCCTGACAGGGGTTTTCACCGCAGTTCCTGTGCTTTTCTCCTGACTGGAAAATTACTTTCTGTGGTAAAAAAAAAAAAATCGCTGTTTTATATATCTTAACTTTAGTTTTATACCGATTCCCTTCTTTTTGAGGGAGCCTCGAAGTACTTTTATTTTATTTTGTGCTGTTTGGGAACCATTTCTCTTGGTTCCATCATGCTTGGGAACTGACCGCAATTTCTTGTATTTTCCCTATTGGGAACCAAGTTTTGTGTATTCTGACAATTTTGTTATGTCAAGATAGACATAAAAAGAGAACGGGGGACCTACAGGTTTTAAAAATTGCATTGTTTTAAAATAGTGGCCAAGGCAGGTGGACACTAACTTTAAGTTGTTTAGGTCTGGAATATAACTGTGAACTTTGCACTAAATTTTGCTCTAAAACAATTAAAAGAGAGCAAAAGATTAAGGGGATACATGATGGCCACTCCTCGACCGATAGGGACGAGGATGAGCCATAAGCACTCTAAAAGAGGCAATGCCATCGGTCATCCTCATTGAGAGGCTCCGGCGGCGCTACGAGGACCTCATGTAGCAACAGCTGATTTTGACTGGGCATAAGCCTACCCCAGCTTCTACCCTGGCCATCACTTGGCTTTCACCTCCTAAGGCAAAGCCGACTCCTTTGTAGCCCATCAAATCAGTTCCCCTGCCTGCAGAGCCAGCGAAACCTCTGGTTTAGCCTATACCGGTCTCTCCACCGATATTGGTGGAACTGCCGCCTGTGCAGCCTACAGGAGGAACTCCTTCAAGGAAGCTAGACTGGACACCTGGCTTCCCGGTCTTTCGGTCACAGTCACCCTGACTGCCCCCTGCAGGTCGAGGGTGATCTGGGTGGTCAACTGTTGTAACCATATTCTTTGGATTTGGATGAAACCGACCTTCATTCTCGTCCAGGTGATGATGAATCAGCTGGTGGGATAGAGATGGAGGAAAGTCCTTCATCCTTCAGGGCATTCTTCACCTCATCTCTGAGTCCACAGGGATGCCCTCTCACTGATATCCTCAAGAGAGAGGATGCCCCAATGGAGGCCTTTCCTGTGGCATAGGCCATTGTTGGCCCAGCCTTAAAACTTTGGCAGCACCTTGCCTTCTGTCCAGCTCCGTCTGCCCACATGACCCACAAGTATGCGGTGCCCATGGGGTCCCTTGCTGGGTTCACAGAGCATCCTTCGTCCAAGAGCCTTGTGACTGCCTCTGTGTTCAGGCGTACTGGTAGTTCTGCCGATACTGACCGACCTCCTGAGAAGGAATCCAAATATTTGGATCATTCTGCCCAGAAGATCTATGCGGCCTCATCTTTAGGCCTCCATCAGGCAAGTTCAGCCATCATCATGGCACACTTCTCCCATGTCCTCTTAGGGTCTTTGGATGAAGTCCTCCCACATCTCCCTGCGGACATGCAGACCACGGTCAAGCAGGTCTGGGACCAAGGCGGTGCTGTTACCAGACAGCAGCTTCAGATGGCCCTGGACATCGTGGATTCTTGTGCCTGTTCGTTGGCAGCCACAGTGCCTCTTGCTGCAGGGCTTGACTGTGTCTCTCATCCTTTCTGGTAGATACTCAGCACAAACTAGTTGATGTGCCTTTTCTGGGCACCGATCTCTTCGGCCCAGGTGTGGCTGGTCACCTTCAGCATATTGAGCAGTCCAGTGCCACCTTGGATGCCGCTTCTCCTAAAGGTTCCTCTGGTTCTAAGAAGCAGCAGAAGAAAAGATGCCTTTTCGGCACTCCCCCTGCAGCCCAGCAGTCCTCCTTTCAAGGGTGACAGCAGCAGCAGCAACAGGCTCAAGCTTGGCACCCCCAGCCCAAGCCCAGGCCCTCCGTGGTCCATAAAGGAGGCTGAGGTTCAGGCCCTGGATCCTCCTCCTTCAAGCCTGCTCAGTGATGGGGTGGGGGCTGCCACCCCCACTCCCATCATGCCAGGTCTGGGTCCTCCTGGTGGGGGCTCTGCCACTTCCTTTCTGCCTGGTCCGCAGTTACCACGGACAGGTGGGTTTTAGATATGGTCAGCCAGGGACTGCCTCTGGAATTCGAGCAGTACTCTCCAAGCTGAGCCCACGCCCCATGGGAGGAGAGGGTATCCGCCCATACTCAGTCGGCTCTTCGAGACAACATTGCTCAGCTCCTCCTCAAGGAGGCAGTAGCTCCAGTGGCAGATCCTTCAGCAGACCCAGACTTCATCTCCAGGTACTTCCTGGTTCCCAAGTGGATGGTGGGCTGGCGCCCCATTGTAGAGCTGCACAACCTGAATCAGTATCTCGGGTCATGCACCTTTCGGATGGTCACTCTGTCCCAGATCATACCATCCTTGGAGTTAAACATGTGGTTGTATTCACAGGATCTGCAGAACATGTTCTTTCACATCCCAATCCGTCCATCTCACCAGTGGTTCCTCTGCTTCAGAGCAGAGGGGGACCCTGTATGAGTTCTGAGCCATGCCATTTGGCCTGTCATCAGCCACACAGGTCTTCACCAAATGCATTGCAGTGGTGGCAGCCCATCTCAGGCATCGGGGGGTTAGAATTTACCCCTACCTCGATGGTTGGCTCTTACTTAGCAGGTCCCACCCAGCAGGAGGTGGAGAGGTCCAGGGACCTGACCCTTCAAATCTGCTCCTAACTTGGCCTCCTGATCAGTGAGGCCAAGTTGGAACTCGTGCCTTCCCAGGTGATGTGCTTCATCAGGGCAGAGCTCAACTCTCGTCAAGCCAGAGCTCGGCTCCCGGCGGACAGGGCAAAGGTTCTCTCCTCCTTTGCCCAGTTATTTCTGATTGGACAATTGTGCCCTGCCCAGGACCTTCTGCACCTTCTGGGTTACATGGTGGCGTGTACCTCTATGGTCCATTGTGCCCGGTGGCACATGCACCCCATCCAATGGGAGCTGGCCACCCAGTGGACTCAGTGCCACAGTCATTTCAACCAGCTGATCTCTGTGACACATAAGATGTGGGACGCTCTCCAGTGATGGACCATCCTAGGCTGGTTGCAAGAAGGGATCCCATTTGTCCACCGATGGCCGTTCTTACGACCGATGCCTCTCTCATGGGCTGGGGAGCCCACATGGGGGACAACAGGGCCCACGGGTTCTGGACCCCCGAGGAGTCCTGTTATCACATCAACCTGTTGGAGCTCAGAGCAGTCAGACTGGCACTGTCAGCTTTCGCTTCTCAGCTATGGGGTCAAGTGGTCCAATTCCAGATGGACGATATCATGACCATGTACTACCTCAACAAAACAGGGCAGCACGCATTCCCATCTGCTCTGCAGGGAAGTGCTCTGCATGTGGACCCTCGTGAGCCATCTGGAGGCAGATCTCCTAGCCATCTGTGTGGCAGGAGCCTCAAACCATCTGGCGGATGCTCTCAGTCGCTTAGGCGAGACATTAAATGAGTGGTCTCTCCATCCAGTGGAAGCTTACAGCCTGTTCTCCCTCTGGAGCAAACTGATGGTGGACCTGTTTGCTTCCAGAGAAAAAACCAAGCTGAGGCTGCTTCATGCCCACCCCCCTCAGCGGGATCCGCTGCAGGGGTATGCCTTGTCAAGCCCGTGGACCCCAGGCCTTTTCTGTGCCTTCCCTTCATTTCCCCTTGATCCACAGGGTGCTCATCAAGTTGAGGAGGGACAAGGTACAGGTGGTCTGTAACCCCAGACTGGCACGACAGTTCTGGTACCCAGATCTCCTCAGCCTCAGCAACAGGCCCCGGAGCTGCTTCCAGTATGCCCGACCTGATCTCAGTCAACCAGAGGAAGGTACAGCATCCAGACCTTCAATCCTCGCACCTCACAGCCTAGTACCTGAGTGGCTAGAGTTCCAGGCTTGTGTCTTGCTGGGGATGTCCTCACCATGGTGGAGGCATCCAGAAAGGAATCGACCAGGAAATGTTACACCTTAAATTGAAAAGGTTTTCCATTTGGTGTCCAGGCAAGGCCTGGACCCTCTGTCCTGTCCAGTGGCTAACATTCTAGACTACCTTTGGTATCTCTCTTAAAGGGTCTTTGGTCATCGACCTTAGGGTGCACCTGTCAGCTGTCTCTGCCATCAAGGCAATGGTCAGACTATCGTTGACGCAGAAGACAGTGGTCAGGTACTTTTTCAAAGGCCTGGATCACATATCCCCTCTGGTGCATGAACCTCCACCTCTGTGGGATCTACTACTAGTACTGGCAAAGCTCATGGGTAAGCCATTCGAACCAATGCAGAAGTGTGAGCTGTCACACTTGTCGTGGAAGATGGCCTTCCTGGTGGCTATCATGTCTGCCAGAAGGACGGGGGAGCTCCAGGCACTCTTGGTGGACTCCCCTTATCTGGTATTCCACAGGGACAAGGTTGTCCTGTGCCCACACCCGAAATTCTTTCCGAAGGTGGTGTCAGAGTTTCACCTTAATCAGGTGTCATCTCTGCCAATGTACTACCCCATTTATGCCTCGGAGGCCAAATACAGGCTGCATACTTTGGACCTGAGACGAGCTCTCTCCTATTATAAGGAGAGGATGGCAGAAATTCGGGGAGAGGTTCGCCAGCTGTTTGTCACCTACGCTGAAGCTACTTCTGGCAGACCTGCAGCAAAATGTACAGTTGCAAGGTGGATTACATCTTGCATCAGTATGTGATATGAGTTGACGGGCAAGGCGCCTCCCAGAGGGATAAGAGCTCATTCTACCCGCCATACCGCTGCATCTGTGGCTGATTCCAGGGACATCCCCATACAGGAAATCTGTTGGGCTGCTACCTGGAAGACAGCAAACACCTTCATTTCCCACTACCACATCAACCTTGAGTCTCACCGGGATGCTGGTTTTGGGGTCTCAGTTCTCCAATCTCTGGTTCCCAAGTAAGGGGTGTGCACCTTACCTCCCTCCTTCTGGAAAACTGCTAGGAGTCTGCCAAGAAGTGTGGATGAACAACATATCCATGATTCTAGAAAAAATGGTTGCTCACCTGTAACAGTAGTTCTAGGAGTGGTATATGTTGTTCATCCACACGGACCCACCTGTCCTCCCCGGCTGTGGATGCACAAATCTGGCTTCCAGTGGGCTAAGATCTGGCATCATTGGGTAGAGCTGAGGGTTATACCACCCGGGTGGGTGGGAGGAGCCAGCTTGAAGACTTTTCGGCAGATTTAAAGGGAAAGGGACACTACCAAGAAGTGTGGATGAACAACATATACCACTCCTAGGACTACTGTTACAGGTGAGTAACCTGTTTATTTTTTTCATCCTTTCTAAGACGAACTTTTCCATGAATGGTGTACTGAGCATTGGGTGGTAGTACCAGAGAATCAGGATCTTTCTTCCCCACTATCTCGGGTCTGTCCACTTTGGTATTCTGTTTCTGGAGGTCATAGGCTCTCTTTATCAAGGCTGGAATTCTCAGGGCCCGCCAATCCATTGCCCTTGTTTCTCTTGACACAGCTGCTAGTATTCCAAACATGTGAGCATTGGTTCCAATAAGCAAGGGAACCTCATCATACAATCCTGTAGGAGGACACACCAGCACTAACGACTTACTTTAGTCATCCACTGCAAGCACTGCAGTAGGAAAGACAGCCAGATCCGAATATATTCCAAGTATGGGTAAGACTTTTCACTTAACCCACACATGCAGACCCTCCAGGGCCTGCAGGGTGCATCAGGCAGGTGTTTCTTGCACCAATCTTGAAACATTATGGTCACTTGTGATCTGCTGTTGAGCACGGCCCTTGCAGATACACCATTTACTGTTACGCTGGTCTACATTGATGGGCCTACCACCTCAGACCAATCAGGTGAAGGGGACTTGGATGTCTGTTTTTTGGCAGCCTTAGAGGAATAAGTCTTTCTCATAGGCCCATTTTGAGGCCTTATATTGCTTTGCCGAATCAATGCCAGTAGCCTTGTAGTAAACCTTCTCAGATTCTCAGACAGACTGCAGTTGGGTCGGGTATGCCGATCTTCTCCAAAGTGGTAACAAAAGATGGATTCTTTAGACTCTCTAGGAGGAGGAGAGCCACTCCCCTGTTTAGGCGTGGTAGTCAAGTCCCGGGATCCCGCTCTGATCTGGGTTTCACTTTCCCTGCTTTCTGAGCCTCTCCAGGAGTCAGCAACTTGAGTGGCCCAAATAAGGTCTCCTGCCAGGACCTTCAATTCTCATACGTCTTCCAACAGATTACTCTCTGTCCGGGTTTCGGAGGAAATGGCATGCGCCCCCACCCCTCCAGGCAGGATGTCACTCTTTTGCGCGAGAGGTGCTTGACAAAGGTTTGCATCTTTTGCCACCTCAGCAGCTTGTTGGTTGGCTCTCATCTCTTTCAGTTCTTTAATCAGTTCTTTCATCTGTTGTAGTTCAGACTCATCACTTCGATCAGGGTTCTGACTGGTATGAGCAACCCCAGCACAGGGCTCCCACCCCTCCTAATCATTTTCCACTTCATGAATCTCTTCTTAAGGTAGCAGTATTCAGGAGGATTTGCCTCCTCTGTGGCAACTTTAGTTTCAACATCATCACACTAGAGTACCTGGCAGATTTCAAGACATGCTCTAATCGACTCTATTCAAATTCAGGCACCCTCTTCTATGGGCTCTCTGCAAAGTCCGCTCAATTCTGGTAACAAACATGGATAGCTTCTCATTCTTCCATTGTTTAGAAGATTTGAATTTCCACATCAGGTCATCCCCAACTCAGTGCTACCAGAGACCCTCCATGACAGAGAGGCACGCAGCAGCAGTGGCCTCTGGGTTGGTGGAAAACAGACAGCGGATGGCCTCCAGTGCAGGGCGCTCAAGCTCTCCATGAGCCTCTTTCTTTTCTCCCTCAGAGTACTGCCACTCCTGGACCGGGGTGGCATAGTCCATCCATGTTTCCAGGTCGCCCTCCCCACAGGCACCAGGACCATGCCCAAGAAGAGTCTGTCTACGGTAAGAGTCCAGGTGTACTGAGGACATCACATTAGGGGAGGCCACCACAGGGGAAGCTCTAGGGGTAGCAGGAGATGCTATAGAGGTCTGCAAGGGAGTGGTGTCTTCAGAAAGATCTAATATCTTCACTAACTCTTTGGCGGATTGCCTCTCAGTGGCTAGCAGTCTAAGCAATTTGTCTTTAAACTCCTCTACATTTGGGGATCCCCCAAGAGCAGCCGGGTCACTATGCAAATGAATGACCCTCCACCCTTTCTGGGACCTTCAGGCAAAATGATAGGGGGCACTCTCTCAGGATCTATGGGAGGCTACAGGAGAGGAGGGCCATGGTTTGGTCAAACAGATCAGAGTCCCTTCCTTTCACCTCAACCTTCCCCAAACACTTAAGTTGTTCAACAGTGTCTTACAATAGTTGCATTAGTGGTCCCTAATGGAATGTCCATTAACAGAATGGCCTGTTGAGGGTCTACCCTCAGCCTCGCCTCCACCCCATCATACGGTGCACTAACAGCTTATGGGGCAATCTTAGACTTAGGCGTAAAGGCGCCTCATTTTATTACAGTTTTAAGTGTGGGGTTGCAGTACCCACTTCCGACCACGAAGGCACAAATCCCAGCGGTGCCTCCAAGATGTAACCCTTGGTGGCACTATCCCAGGGATACTACCCTGCCTGCCTGACCAAGTGCAGGTTGAGGGCCTGGGTACTGAAAACGGTGCCTCCACCCAGAGGACAGGGTTCGTGGTAGTTGTAGCTGACCTGGGTACAGCCCTCCAGGACACTGTTACCCCCCTCTTTTCCCTCTAGTGGCCTAACTGGTTCACAGAATACACAATTGCAATTTACACCTGACAACAGTTCTAACCCCACACTTGTTGCACTTACCACCAGGGCTGGTTCAGGTGGCTTGGCCCTGGAGACCCCCCTGTAATATAAGATTTAGCGCAACAACCATCAGTATTTCAATGCTGTTTGTACAGAGGTACACCACAATCAGTTTCAATGCAAAAAGATTTAGATCTGATTTATTTAAGGGACAGTAACAAGGAAGGGGCAGAATCTAGTGGTTGATTCAAGATCTGAAAGATCCAGGTTATAAGGCATGCACTTTTAAGGTCCCTGTATCACAGTCACGCTCACTCTGGGTACCCAGTTGGAACTATGGCTAGCCTAAAGCGTTGCCCGGGGTAGGTTGGCATAGTTGGGGCCCTGTGATGGAAAGAAAACATGCATGCACTTTAACCCACAATTTGTAATCCAGAGCCGGATGGCTCAGTCCCAAAATGATTAGCAACAACAGTTAAATAAGTTGACACACTTTGATTTGAGCTTTGTTGTAGGGAGCTACCCTGGTGTTTACTCACGCTACCCAGTACAGGATGCAGGATGGACAAAATGGAGACCTCAGAATGAAGTGCTGGATTGCCAGGGGAAGTAGAGCACACGAAGCACCGTGGTGCCAATCCTGTTCGTTGGTGTTGGGCAGAGCGAATCCCCAGGTGGGTCTCTCATCGGTTGTTTCTTTGCGGTCTAGTGGCTGTCTGGGCTGAGGTGGCAAGGCCCAGACCGGTGAACAGTTTGGAGTAAGTCCGATAGTGCTGACACAGCTTCCAGCAAGTGACAGATTCAGGCAGTGGGGAACCAAATCGCAACCCACTATCAGCATTCAGCACACTTACAGTAAAAGCAAGGTAAATACCACAGTTCGGATGACAGTCCGGTTGCAATTCACAGTGTCTCTGCGCAAACTGTTTGCTCTGCGGCAATCTCATGTCCTGACAGGCTGATCGCACCAAGGCAAATCTTTGGTCCACTTCAGGAGCAATTCCTTTTTCACAATTCAGGATTCTGGTCACAATCACAGCAAATTCCAATAAAGTCCGGTGTCTCTGTTATGCTGAAGAACTCCCTCTCAGGGAAGATGGGGCAGGCAGACCAAACACAGCCTTCCACCAGTTTCCCAGCTACTACGAGGAGCAGCTGCTCGAATGTCTTAAGCTGTTCACTCTTCCAACTCCAGACTCAGACTGACCCACTGCTGCAGGCAGCTTGGGACTTTCCCAGTGATCCAAAAGATTCGATTGATTCATCTGTCAGTCACAACTAGAGCTCCCCTTCCAGGTCCATTTATGCGCCAAAGTGTAAAAACTACAATTCCTACAGAAATTCACTCCCACAAGACCCCTGGGGACAGACTCCATTTTAGGTCCCTAAAGGTACTGATTGGTCTAAACTAGCAGTCCAGCACCAAGATGGTGGGAATTAACAGAAATGTCCATGCTGCAAAGAAGGCAGGTTAGACAAACTACAATATCATTATTAATAAAGCAGATAAACAGCTAACAGTCACAGATCCTTGTAGGTCTCCCTCTGCGCAATTAGCGATGGCAGAATGGAGGTTTAACACTGCAGCCCGGGCAGGACTTGTGCCTGAAACTACTCTGCCCCTACCCAGATTAATTATACACTACAAAATAGGCAGCTCTTAAATAGACCGGCACGGAGGCTAACAGGGCACTCCATGCAGACACTTTTAAATTGCTAGGACATAACGCCAGCCTGGCAGTGGACATTCAGGCAATCCCACGGAAGACTTTTGAACCCCCATTTGTAGGGGGTTACATTAGTGTCACCAAGCAGCCCCTTTAGTGGAACGCCACCACCCAAGTAGAGAAACAAAATTGCAGGCATCACTGCATTATATGCACACGCAGTTCCCTGTCTGCTCTTTGGCTTCCCTATTGGCAGCTATAGTTGAAGCATCCAGCCACGTTCTCACAAGGCTTGACTAGCTGCAGCACAGAGTGTGAGGGTGAGAGGAACCCAGCCTAAAGGGCACCAAAAAGGGATCATAGTATGATGTGCTAGTTAACCCAGTTTTCCTTTGCAGGGCCAGTTCTGTTAATTGTTGTGTTCTTGCTATTTAAACCTGATCCCACTGACTGCCTTCACCTTGTGCTAATTAGGAGACTTTAGTACTGTAGTTATTCAGACTCTTCGAAAGTGTGACCACAGTGGGAGGTGGGCTGGTGCATCTTCCAAGGGGTTGTACTGGTACTTCATCAGGCCACTTAAATCTTTCTCTGGTGGATGCACTGTCATTTATTTTTCTATTGAATATAGCCCCCGCATCGTTAAGTGAGACAAGAAACCAGAAGCTGCCAAACAGCATCCACTGCAGTCCAGTGACGGTATAAGTTAGTGGCATCTTCCTGCTGTAGATACCTGAGGAGCATGCTCACCCTAGAAGGGCCTTAGACAGTATTTATTTCATTCTGTTTCATCCTTGTCTCACAGTGTAATACGACTGGTTATCACAGACCACAATATTTGAGACCATTTTATAAATACATTGATTTGATGTACTCTGGCATATTTAATGTAATATCTTTAAAGGTTCTCTACCACGTAATGTTTTAGTCATTGTTATAGGACCACAGTAACCAAAACCAGGACTTATCAGAGTAGGAGGCAACCATAATTTTCTCCTGATGTGTTGTGCTTTCCTAACAGCCTTGAAAAGATAAGACAGCACACTCGACATAACTTTGTGTTTGTGCAGAAATGCGATGTAAATGTAACTAGAGAATACAAGCATTTGTCAATGCCGAATGTTGTCTTGCTGGTGTTGGCATTTGTAGTGCTAGAGCAGGAGTTAGAGAGATGCATAATAGGAATGGTAGTGAAGTATGAAACTGACATCAACCCCAACCTACCCTGCAGAGAGTGACAGGCATTGAGGTGCACCTTTGGGTCGTTGGCCATAACGCTCATACCATTTCACCTGACCCTACTCTGCAGACTCTGATAAGTGTTGTGTTGTGCTTTGGGGTCATCGGGCCTTACGCTTACACCATTCCATAAGGAAGTACATTGAGATGGGTGCAGTATAGGAGAAAGGGGTGAACTTTGTGGCCGAAGAGTCCAAGGTACACCCTGATGCCTGTCAGTGGCTGCAGTGTGGGGGTGTGGGTGCAGTGGTGTGAGCATTACAACTGATAATCCAAAGGCACACCACTGACGCCTGTTAGTCTGTACAGGGTGGGACGTTACGGTTAGCAACCCTAGTGCCCCGTGCGTTTGTTGGTATTTGCACCCCAAATTTTCAACATGGCCTTTTTGTGACCCCACCTCATGAAAGCATTCGGGACCTCTGTTTATGAAGTGGCGCTGTGATGATGTTAATCTGTTCAGAATGTTGATTTCTCACAGCGACTGTGCCATTTTGCACCACGTGTGAAAACACAGTTCGGGCAGAATGTGAAAAATGACAACTGCACTGTTCATATAGGAGGTGTGAAGAGATGGCAATTTTGAAAATCTGGAGTGTAAATATTAAAATTCTTGACGTTACGAAAAGGTGAAAACTGCCAAGAATGCACACTTGTACACAGTCATTTTGTGAATTTTGTCACCAGATTTTCAACATAGGCATTTTGGGACCTCTGCTCATGAACAGTGTTACTGTGATTTTCTTACTCTGTCCTGAACATTGTTTTCCTACAGCAACATCGCCATTGTGTTCCGGATGTACGAAAACACATTTCGGGCAGGATGTGGAAAATGACAGCTGTACTGTTCATAAGGAGCTGTGAAAAAAATGGCAATGTTGAAAATCTGGAGTAAAAATATTAAAAATTCTCGAAGTTATGAGTGTGTGTGGAAACTGCACGCACTCTCATACAGTCATTTCTGGAATTTTTCACGTAAATTTGTAACATAGACTTTTGGGAGCCCACCTCATGAACAGTCACACTGTCGTTTTGTAAATCGATCCCAAAAGGTGATACCGTGCAGTGACCGCAAAATCACCTTTTGGGACCGAATAGTGAGATGACAGTGACTGAATTCATGAGGTGGAGTCCCAAGGACCCCATGTTAAAAAATATGGTGCCAAAATTTACAAAAATGGCCAAGATATGCACCAAAGTTGAAAAAAAAACAACAAAAAAAACATTTATGCCATTATACAGCTTACCGGCATTTCTTCAGTTCGCAGTCGGCTTTGAAGAGTGCAGACGTGTTCCCGGCCCACCAAGATCATTGCGCCGGACTCCGGAGGTAATTATGGGGTGAGGAGGGTGTGGGAGGTGGAGTTTGTAGAGGGTGGGTGCAGGCTGGGGAGGGACCCGATGGCGTGGGACCATTTCCTTTGTTGCAGGTAACAGGGAAAAACACCACGGACCATTTTCTGCTTTTACAGGTTTTCGTCACACTGAGGTGGGTTCCCAGTGTGGCACATTTGGTTTTGGGTATAGTAGACACTGGGGTGGGCCACCAGTGTGGCACAAAATCTAATCGGGGTGGGGCCACCAGAAAAATGCTGGCATGATGGGGGTGGTTAAACATGCCTACAGGGGATGGGCACCCCATCAGCAAGCATGTCTGTGTGTTGGGGCATGATGCTGAGGGGATTGGGCACCCCTCACACACCACAACACTAAAGGTGCCACATATGCCAACAGGGACTGGGCACCCTGAAATCAGCCTCCTAGGGACTGTGAGCGGTCGACAGTGAGCCCGCCATGTTTATTGAAATGTCACACCACGGAAGGCATGCCCTGCAATGAGGGGGCGTCCTCATTACAGCAGCTAAATCATTTTAAGTTGGTAGCTGCTTTGCACTGCTGTCATAGACAGCGTGCAGTCTTATTCATGCCACGGAGCCCAGCCCAAAAACAGTGGTGCCACTGGACACAACACGCATCACTTCAAAATCTGCAATTCCAAAGTTACCACGCTTTCTTGTGCACGCGAAGACAACATAAAAATTGAGATGATAGAGCTGCTGAATCAGTTGCTTTTCTGAAATAGATATTCCATGTCTGTCACAGTTTATTCAATTTAATGTTGAGCTGAAAGATAGATAGAGAGTGATAGATTTTAGCCCTCCACCATAGGTAAGAGGCCATATTTTCAAATGTAACCCCCCTACAAATGGGGGTTCACAAAAAGTCTTCCTTGAGCTTGCCTAAATGCTCACTGCCAGGCTGGTGTCCTACGTTTTAGCAGTTTAAATGTGATTACCAGAGCCTGTATAGCCTCTGTGTACTGTCTCTTTAAGAGCTGCCTGATTGCAGCCTAAGTAATCTGAGAGGGAGTTCTGTTGAAAGATGTAACTATTTGCTGAAAATCATTTAGAGTGATAATGATAATGTAGTTTGTCTAACCTGCCTTCTTTATAGCAATGACTGTCTTGTTTGTCTCCACTATCTTGGTCCTGGACTGCAAATTGGACCAATCAGTTCTGGTGGGACTTAAAATGTAGCCGGACTACAGGAGCTGTCTGAAGTCAAAATCTGTAGGAATTGTAGTTTTGAACTTTTGCGCCTTTTGCAACTGAAGGAGGAGCTCTTTCTTTGACTGACAGCCAAATCATCCAACAGAATCTTTGGATCTTGGGAAGTCCCGGCTGCTGGCAGTTTTCAGTTAGTTCTGAGCTGGGAAGTGAAATGAGAAGAGCTCAGGTGTATTTTGGGCAGGTGGATTCGCATGGGAAAACTGTGAAAGGGCTGAGTTTTTGGCTTGCATGTCTGCCAGCTGCTCCTGAGAGGGAGAGATGAGAATTATTTTGGACTAAATCCAAGTTTGTGTGACTAAAGTAAGCTACTGAAGTGGGCCAGGCTCAACCTGAAGAAGACCAAAGATTTTGCTGAATGCGATCGGGCTGTCAGGAGTTCCAGCTACCGCTAAGCTCCCAGTGTGTGCAGAGACTTTGCGATTGTGACCAGGGAGCGCTTTGCCTGGTACAGTAGAATTCCCATACATGTAAATGTGCTATGAGCTGCTAGTGGGTTGTGAGTTAGTTCCCCCTGTGTTAACTGTGTTCTGCTTGCTGGAAGCTGTATCCAGCCCAAAACAGACCGCATCCAATTTGTCTCTCTTGCCAGACTGGCCTAGCCAGACTACCCACTGCACAGAGAAGCCATCGACGAGAGACCTGCCTGGGGATCAGCCCCCTGCTCCACACTTGAACAGGAATGACGCCTCTGCGACTCGTGTGGACCCTGGTTTTCCTGGCTTTCCAGATCAACCACCTGCAGTCTCGATTTTCGTCCAGCCTGTATCCAGTCTTGGGTATCATGAGTAAATACCAGGGTAGCTCTCTGCAACAACAACTTAATCTGAGTGTGTCATCTGATTGTCTTGTTGTTTTGTTTCCGTATTTAACTGAGCCCTCTGGCTCCAGATTACAAATATTGTGTACTGTGCATGTTGTGTTTTCCATCACAGGACCCCAACCAGCTGCAACCCCAGGCAACAGTCCTGGCTAGCCCATCTCTTCTCCACCTGGGTACCCAGAGGTGTAACTGTGGGGAACTCAAAGCGATGCATAACTGCTTGATTGATATAACCTTCAAGCTAATTAACCTGATTTTGCCCTTCCATGTTCAAGTCCCCTGAATAAATCAGATCTAACTTTTTCTGCATGTAATCTGACTGTGGTTCCAGTTTGTGCTCAAAGTACTGTACTGCTGCTGTTTGCTGTGCATAACCTTGTTTTACAGGGGGTCCCCAAGGTCGAGCCAGAGGAACCAGCCCTGGTGGTAAGTGCAAACAGTGTGGGTACTTGTGTGGTGTAGCAGGGGTATTATGAAAGTGATTATTGTGCAGTGTTCAGGCCACTAGAGGGGAAAGAGGGGGGGTTACAGTGTCCCAGAGGGCTGTGCCCAGGTTAGCTTGACCACTACCAACCCTGACCTCCAGGTGGAGGTACCCGTTTCAGAACTCAGGCCCCTTAACCTGCTACTAGCCAAGCAGGCAGGGGTAGTAGCCCTTGGGATAGTGCCACCTAGGGTTTACATAAAAAAAAAAAAATGTATGTGATAACCCACCCCACCCCTTGAGTCGTCTGAAGCGAGGAAGCTCCCCTTGTGTCACTACTCCTGCCTTATTTGCTCAATAAAGTTGAGGGGCCTGTGTCTTTAAACTCTTTTTGTTTGTGATCTAGTTTTAATGATAATGACCACAGTGCCTCCACCCAATGAATTTAAATGGGCTAGGTGACAAGACTAGTACTGCCCCTCCCCCCAAAAAAAATACTATCCCACTGTTGCCCCAAGAGTTCACTCCACCAGCTCCCACACACTGCAATCCCCAATAAACAATAATACAATTATTTCTGTACGGTAGTAAATACAAAGACTCAGTTGTAAAGTACAAAATATCAAAGAGTTCACTCCACCAGCTCCCACACACTTCTTGGGGCAGTAACACAGGATCTGGGGGAGGAAGGGTTAGGTTAGGCAGACAGAAAAGCACAGTGCAAATAATATTAAGTGGTCCCCATCTGGCAATGGCTATGGAGCTAGACCAATGTCCACCCCACCCTTCATATATCACGTGACTTTACCTGAGCAGGTCCCCTACCCATTCCCCTACTGGTACCAGTTTTAAACCCCTTGTTGCTAAATAAAAAAAAAAAAAATCCTAGCATTTCACTGGGTACTTAGAGACAATGATTTTCATTTTCAACTTAAAACACCAGTAAAAACAAAAATTGCCATTTTGAGAAAACCCTCAATTTTGAGACAAATTTTTATTAAAATATGCTGATTTGCCTCAGTTTTGGGACAAATGAGTACGATGATTTTGCCAAACGGAACTAGCCTTTTGAAAATGGAAAATAACTGGCTCTTGGTACCCAGCCAGTGGAATGGTGTAGCCCTGTCAACAGTCGGGTTGCATGATTTCTAGTGAAGAAAATGCACCACTCAACCAAAGCGCACTACTATATGTACTATCTGCAGACCAGTTGGCCTGTTTGTAATCCCAGTTAATGAAATTAATGCTAGTGTGCAGTTAATAATAATAATAACTTTATTTTTTAAGCCTTTCAAAATATCAAGGCTTTACATATCAAAAAGCCACAATATACAATGCCAATTAAGAACATATAAATAGGATAAATACATAACAACATCATATGTTAAAAATAAACAGTAAAATCATCCGATAATCAAAACATAATGTTAGCACTCAGATTTCATTAATCTTCCAAACAGGCCATATTCCACAGGTAAGTCTTCAAGTTTTCTTAAATACCTCCCGGAGGTGCACTCCCTTAACCGGTGAGGTAAAGAATTCCAAAGAATGGGTGCAGCATAAGAAAATGCTCTACTGCCAGAAGATTTTAAGCTCACTCTTGGAATCTCTAGCAACCCTCGTGGTAGAAGCGGGCTGATCGGCCCGAGAAGTCAAAACACCAAGTTCTTTCAGATAAAGTCGGACCCTGATCATGAAGGGCTTTGAAAGTCAACAAAATGACTTTAAAGGTGATCTGCCACCGTTTAGGAAGCCAGTGCAGTTCGCGCAGCACCGGGGTAATATGACTGGATCTCCTTGTCCCAGTCAACACCCTGGCTGCAGCATTCTGCACCAGCTGTAGGAGACGGATTTCAACCCTAGAAAGCCCAAAGTAAAGGGCGATGCAGTAGTCCAGATGCGAGGACACAAAAGCATGGACCAGCGTTGGCAGAGATTCAGACGGAACAAGGTGACGCACCCTGGCAATATTCCTAAGATGGTAAAAGGAAGTCCTGACAACGGCCAACACCTGAGATTGAAGGGTCAGCCTGTCGTCAAGGACAATCCCAAGGTTGTTCACCCATTCAGAGGTCGGAAGTGACACACCATCAAGGAAAATTCCAGAGGGCGTGTCATCATGCGACCTTGCTATCTGACCACCAGGGTCCACCACTAACACCTCTGTCTTCTCTGAGTTCAACTTTAACCAACTAGAATCCATCCACCCTTGGATTTCTTCCAGACAGTTATTAAACACTGAGAGAGCTCCATCCTGGTCAGGTGCAAAAGACAGGTATAGCTGGGTATCATCTGCATAGCAGTGAAACCTCAGCCCATACCGTCTTATAATGTCTCCGAGGGGCAGCATATACACTGCGAATAACATGGGTGACAGCACTGAACCCTGAGGCACCCCGCACAACAAAGAAGTTGGGCTGGAGGAATAAACCCACACGAACTTTTGTGATCTCCCAGTAAGGAATGAAGTGAACCATTTTAAAACAGTTCCCGACATTCCACAGAGTAACCTCAGGCGTACTAACAACACCAGGTGATCCACAGTGTCAAAAGCTGATGAGAGATCAAGAAGAACTAGAATGGAACGCTCTTCTGATCCTCGCCTCAGAAGATCATTAAGCACCTGAACCAACGTGGTCTCGGTGCTGTGTCTTTACGAAAACCAGATTGGAAGGATTCAGACATTATGGATGGTTAAATGGTCTTCCAATTGAGCTGCCACTTTTTCAATAACCTTCCCAATAAAGGGAAGGTTAGAGATAGGTCTGTAGTTTGAGAAACAGTCTGGGTCCAAAGTAGCTTTTTCAGCAGGGATGTAACCACTGCCTCTTTCAGGGAGTTAGGAAACTCACCTGACTCTAAGGAGCACCAGACTATTTGCACCGTAACTGGACCAATGATCTCAGAACAACCCAAAATTAGGGGAGTTGGTCCAGGGTCCAAACTACAGCTCGTGGGCCGCACACTATGGATGATCCTCATTATATCCACGACCTCTAGTCAGCAAAAGGTACTCCAAGAGAATTGAGGTATTGTGAACTCGCACTGTTCCACAACATCACCCTTAGAGATTGCCGGACGCAAGCCTGCCCTGATGTCAGACACCTTAGTTGCAAAGAACCGAGCGAGCTCCTCACACTCCAATTGCGAAAAAGCTTTTCGGATTTGCAGACAGGCTGGGTTGCACAGTCTGTCTACAGTCCGAAACAACTGAGCCGGTCGATTCTGTGCAACTGCAATCTCCCTGGACAGGAATTCTGCCTTCTTAAGGGTGATTGCAGATTGATAGATAGAATAATGTTCCATCAATCTAAGGTGGTCGGCATCAAGGGCGGACTTGCGCCAAAATCCTCTAACCTTCGCCCCTGTCTCCGCAACTCCCTCAGTGTCCCATCAAACCAAGGGGACCTGGGGTGAAGGGATAGGGGGGCTCTCAAACAGGAGCAATAAGATCCAGGGCCACCGTAACGGCCGTATTATAAGCTGACACCAGTGCCCCTGGGTTACTGCTAGCCAACACGGGGGATGAGAGGTCAAGGACCGCTGCAAGGCCCTGGGAAGTAATATTCCGTAATGGGTGGTACCTGACCATCTCCACAGGGGAAGGCCTTTTCAGGGGGGTGCAAAAATTGAACCTCACAGTGTGGTGGTCAGACCAAGTGACTGGTTCCACCCCCACGTCGGATGAATCAATCCCCAAGAGGAAGACTAAATCCAGAGAGTGCCCAGATTTATGTGTAGCAGTGGAAACTACCTGTGTGAGGCCCAAAGAAGACATAAGTTGGAGGAAGTGATTACCAAATTGTGAGAGTTCATCGTCGACCCAGGCATTAAAGTCACCCAGAACCATCAATCTGGGTGACTCAAATGACATATCGATGAGGAAGTCTGCTACTTCCTGTAAGAAACGTTTCCCATCTCTAGGTGGACGGTAGTTGAGAACGATTTGAACGCCTACACCTGCTACAACTGTACACTCAAAGGATTCAGCCTCACCTACTACCACATTCATGAGGCCCAATTTAGTCTTAAAACAGACTGCAACCCCACCCTCCCCTGCGGTTCAGTCTTGGGGGGTGTATCACCGAGTACCCGGCCAGAATCATGGCCTCCAATATGGGGCCTGAATTTTCATCCAGCCAGGTCTCGGTGATGCAAGCCAGATCGGCTGAACTAATAAGATCAGCTATAATGGCGGTCTTATTCCTAACAGACCTGGCATTGCATAACACCGCCCGAGTTGGACAAACCTCGGAGGCTGTCCGGCCTTTCTGCCCACCAAAATCAGCAGTGTCCTTGGGTATGGGCACCAGACATGGGAAACCTCGGTCTGGATTCCATTTCGCCCCAGGGCACCTTCTGGACTTAACCCCAATACGGTGGCCCCGCTCATTCATCCTCTCCTGTTTGCCCACCCCTGCCCTCCTCACTCTCTCATGAACAATCCCCAGCGCTCTATAGTGCTGGTAGGTCTCAAATTGCAAGGGAAGAGTATAAAAAGGGCGGAGGGCGCGAAAAGAGGAGGATGAATAGCGCACTACCGTAGAACCTGCAGGCCAACACATATTCCTGCTGAAACTAAACAATATACATCAAAATAATCAAAACTAATCTAATCAAAACTCTCACTACCCTAAACAAAAATAAAAACTTACCCACACCAAAACCCTCTCACGGCTCTGAGGAGGAGAAAGTTAAACTAAACAAACATAAACATAATATTTAAAATAAAACAAAATAATACATCTGAAGAAAATAGTCCCAAGTCCCAATGGTGCTCTCACTACCAGCAGGACTAAAGTACTCAAAAGCAGGAATTAAATAATCTTCCATCCAGTTTTTGGCACTCTCACTGCCAACGATGATAAGAAGAAGATAGACAGAATCCAAGCACACGGAATGATAAGGCACTGTCACTGCCCACACTCTCCTTCACAGAATCAATAAAAAACTCAGTGAGATCGAATGATGTACCATCAATCCAAAAAAGGTCAATAATTGCTCCAACCGACTTCAGAATCATAAATCCACAAATAATGCACAGTCTCAGTACGAAATTAATAAAAGGAGCAAGGGGACCCTTAACAAAGGCCAAAAGTGTGCAAATACCAGCAAAAAGAGCGAAGACTTCCCCCCTGCCTCCAACCTGCCTAATCAGGCCTTACACACACCATCCAAGACCCGCAACTACAGGTACCCCGAGGCTAGACCAATAAGACCAACCCCCGGATACCTTAGGAGTGCTCCACAAAATGCCTCCAGCTCCCCAGGGCAAGTGAAGCAAATCCCACTCAGTCCTGGGCAGTGAGACCAAAATCACCTGGGCAAAAAAAAAAAGGGGGATAAAAGCTTCCCTCACCCAGCACACTGGCCCTGGTACCCAAAAGTACAATACTACTTGCTCCAAAACAATCAGGACGATCTGGTTCAATTCAGAAAAGGAGAAGGACACCAGTCAGCAAATCGGGTCCCACCACTCACAGCACTCCAGAACAACACCACCAGTTCTTTCAGTCAGCCTTCCAAGATGATCTTCCATTCAAAACTTCAAAGCAACACTGTCAGTACTTCCAATCCTGCACTTCTTCCTATGAATCCAGTGCAACGAAAGGTCCAAACATCAAAGGGAAAATCAAAAAGGCCCCAAACTAGGACATCCAAGGAGCACTAATCCAAGCAGCAGGACGCTAAGCCCCCTCAACTCGCAGCCTGCGCCAATACACAAAAACGCGGAAAAATGAATTGGGGCCAAGCCCACAGCGAAGCTCGCCGTATATTGCACACAACCCGCCAAGAAACGCCGAAAAAGCAGTCGACAGCAAAGAGGTGCAACAAAACATTCGAACCTCTAAAAACATAAAGTTAAAACAAAATCCAAGCGATAAAATGGCACAAATGGCACAAACGGTAAAGTGGCTTCAGAGTAAGTTCACAGAGACAAATCCAACGTGACCGCCATCTTATACGCACGCACGCACGCACAGCCACTAACTCTCCCATCTCACCCTAAGGTTAGCAAGCAATGTTCAGACAGGTTTTCCATAACACTTTTGAGTGTCCCATAGTCTGTTGGCAACCCTGAACTAAACATCTACACTTTATTTGCAGGACCAAGGCCCTTTTCATGTGCTTATGGTCCTAACCAAGTATGCAGGCCTTTCCAGTTGAGTCAGGTCTCTGCTGCAGGCTCTGGTTCCAAACTCCTGTAGTGTAGGTCAGTTCTGTCATCTTATCACAGAAGTTTGTGAGCAGAAAAGAACCCCATTGTCCCATTTAGTCTGCCCTTGTTTCCTCCCCATAGATAGCCCTGACTCTATCACATATCTTGATATGCCTCTGACAGTTGCTCTCTGGCACCTCTCGCAGATCGGCTCGTTTGTAACTTCTTTCCATCAGACTCTCTCTGGAATGTCAGATATGATACTTGGCTAAGGAAAGCCCACCTTCGTGACCAGTGCAGCTCCAAGGGAACCACACATCACTGCAGGCCAGTCACCTGGCTGCAGTAGCTGGTGCTGATGGCTCCCTAGACCCTCAGGCTCTGTCATGGCTGCAGACCCTCAGGCCTGTGCCTGGAAGTATCTCTCAAGGCACGCTGAAAACCATAGCTGCAAGGCATCTTACTCGTACAGATTCAAACCAAATGGCTGCAGTACACCACTGTTTTTACACTTAACCAAATCAAGAATACTGCTTACCATGACAGGATAATATTCTTTGTAATTTATTGTGTAAGGTAAAAGTGTTATGGAAAACCTGTCTGAAAGGTAGATTATTGGCAGCATTCTGAGTTCATGGATCCCAGCCAAGCACTTCAAACGTGGCCACAGCGAGAATGCCACAGCGCTTTGCTCTGTTGGAGCTTCCTCAGGGTGCGGTCTTATCATGGTAAACTGTATTTTTGATTTGGCAAAGTGTAAGAACAGTGGAGAACTGCAGCTGATTGGTTTGGTTCATTGTGCTGTCTGCTTTGTTTATAGTACCCATGCAAATGGACTCCCTCCATCAGCTGCATTCAATTTTCTCAGAACCTGTGCAGTCTCTTCATTTTTGCTATTAGAGCACACTTCCTTACAATACTGCTGGTTTAGCAATAATTATTGCTGCAGACATGGTGTTCCCTTCTCACTTCACTGTGGCAAAGTCTGGCACTCTGCAGACTGCTCTCCACAGTCGCCAGCTGGACTGACTCAAGATGGGGTAGAACTCATGATGTCACTTGTGTTTCCAGTACAGGTGCTCGGATTCTGTAGAATCTGTTCCAGTAGCACAACATTGAATTTTGGCACCTCTAATTCCAACTTCCATTCCTTTCTGATTTCTAATGACCCAGTGAAGTGGAATTGGAGTTCTGATTCCACCTCACAATACTGAGATGGTGTTCACCTCCCAGCACACAGCTGCACAAATTGCACAACAAGCAAACAATAACACAAGGCGGTGTGGGTTCACGTGCTGATAAGAGCATGCCCATGGGGTGTACTAAGGCCGAGGCGCTGGCGCAGGTGCCTTATGCCCTGGGCGTGTTTATCAGCATGTAACCCCCTACCCTCGAGGGTGTTATTGCGCTATAAATGGGCTGTGTTGTAAAGTAATCAATTTTAAAATGTAGGCAGAAACTGTATATGAAAAATGACAAAAAGTGATTTGTAAAAAGAGAAAAAGTAGTTTTATGTCATTGTGTTTTAATGGAGCTGTTTGATTAAGTCCAGAGCTTGTGTCTGTCTTTGTCAGACAGCCACAGATCTAAATAGTGAATTTAATTTTTGGGGGCGGGATTTTTTTATATTTTGTTGAGTTTAGATAGTCTGTTTTAGTTGAAGGCCGGGAATGGAGTTTGTTCCTGTGCAGAAGCATCAGCGAGGGAGCGTGTTGGTATGGAGTTTTAGTCGTGTCTCATGGTGGCTCCCTTTAATTTGGAAGGCAGGAAACTTTTTTATTTGGAGTTTTATTTGTTTTGGGGGTTGTGTTCAGGAGTCAGGACATCTGCTGTCAGAGCAAGCGTGTCCCTCAGCAGTTTCCGTATGTGCATTTGTTGGTTTGATGTTTTGAAACCATGACGGTCGTGCTGAAAAAATAAATGACTTTTACTGCAGGGTTATTGAAATGTGATATAGTGTGTTTTGTATTTCTTTATTTTTGAGCCTGGGAGTTAGAATAGAAAATGTGAGGGTGGCGC
This sequence comes from Neoceratodus forsteri, assembly GCA_016271365.2. NCBI lineage: Eukaryota > Metazoa > Chordata > Ceratodontiformes > Ceratodontidae > Neoceratodus > Neoceratodus forsteri. Next base: position 558,554,189 of record CM028129.1, on the reverse strand, counting down.
GATCCGATGGGGTCCATGGGATGCAGATGAAGTCCGGAGATTTGAGGAGGAATGTGGAAACAGAAATGCGAATGAGAGGAGCGTAAGAACTGTGAAAGTCAGTAAAATACAATTATGGTTGTATACCTCGAAATGCTAACTTTCCAAGAGGCTGTGTGATTTTTAAACTGGGTTGACGGGTTGTTTTCTGGCTGTTTTACTGATGGTTGAAATCTGTGCCTGATTGAGGAGAGCAGAGCAGCACGCTAGCAGTTTACTGAGCTGTGCCAATTGAAGCTTCTGTTTCAGATTGGCAAAGCTCAGTGATTTGATGGTGTTGTGTGCCCTGGGGTAGAGGGTGGTCCTGGTTGGCACAATACATGCTGATAACGACACGGCTGAAACTAGGTTTTAGCCAGTCAGCATTGTTGATTTTTTAAGCCCATTTTATAACAAAGAATAAACTATAGAGTTGAGTCTGACCCACGTGACAGTCTCTCGGCCGATGTCTGGGTCAATGCCTATCATGCCTTTCTTACCTTATGCTCATTGCTGCGGGGAGACTGTGGACAAGCCATGGGGGTCCTCTACACAGCACAACTCCCTGTCATCCCACCTTCCTCTGGCTTATGGTCCAGCACTCATCCAAGTCCACATTCCACAACAACATCCAGAATGGCACGGACACCACCGCCAAGTTGCCTGCCTGCCCTAAGGTCCATCTTTTTTACTGCGTGCTGTATTGGATAGTGGATACTCCCTCAGTGATGGCATTTTGTGATATCCCCCCAGCTGCACCTGTCACCATCCTCAGTGACATCACCCATGTCAGTCATGTGCCCATTCCCAGTCCTTACCAAGCAAGTCAGAAGTCCATCAAGGCTGGCACCACACTATGACATTAGTTTAGTAGATACCAACCAGCCACTTTCTCCATAGTGACCGGTCCAGTTTCACCACCAGTCCAGCAGCACAGATGTTCCACTTCATCTACCAGTGACTGAACTGAAGCCCCTTACTGCCCCAAGCCCACTCCAGTTTCTTTCTCTGCCTGCCTGCCTGCCTTGATGACCTGCCTAAATGGTCTACCAGCTGCAGACCCTGGAGTTTAACCACTCCATGCTAAGAGAGAAAGGAGTAGGTCAGCTCAGCAACATCAGCAAGGCCAATGAGATGAGAGGGAGGGAGGGGAGTCTCATGTTTCTTGAGGCGGTAAGCGTATTTCTGGATGCACAAGTGCAGTGAGTGCACAAAAGAAAATATAAAGATCTTCTTGGGGTGTCTCATTCATCAGGTCACACTGTAGGAACTTGACTGTCAGTGAAGCAGGATCAACACTGAAGACTTTTCCAGCAGTACAACTGGCACCCATGCCAATGTCATCAACCCTATAAAGGCGTGAGCAGACCCACTCCTCCTCAGTTTTTTTCCCACAGTCGACTTCCACTCAAGGCGGGTCTCATGAAGCTCTGTCACAGTTCACAATTTTTCTTATGCTTTTTTAACATTTTGTTTGGGAATCTCTTTTAGAGACCTTTACCTTGTTTATATTGAGAGTCACTCCTTCCACATCTCTCTTCCATCGCTGCCACTGTGGAAAGAAGATTACTTCCTCAGATGACCATGACCTCTACGTCTGCTGTCTTGGGCCTAACCACAGAATTCATGCTTGTGAGTGCTGCCAAAATTCAATTTTACAACATAAAGATGTCCAAAAAGCTCTGGAAAAAATCCTTATGGAACAGCAGGTAGCCAGTTCTGGGCAGGGGTCCTCTAGGGTCCCTCTTTCCAATCGCTAGTGGGTTTGTCAAACTCCCAGGCTTGAAGGAAAAGTTGCAGAAAGGATTGGACTGCTCTCTCCCAGAGTACTCCGCTTCCCGGTTGTTTCTTCGTCTTCTTCTGGGGGTACTTCGCCGCTGCAGCTGCACCAATGATCTCCACTCATCTATCTCAATTCTGTTTTAACTAAGCTGATGACGACTTTGGTGCACCAGCTTGGTGCTCATCGGCCAGTGTCTCCAGTGCCATTGTGTGCCCCATCATTGTCAACACCCGCTTGGCTCTCTTCGAGCTGCGCCTTTAGGGGCCATCAGTCCCTCCTTCATTGGATCCCTGAACTAGAGTGGGTCAGTGCTGAGGAGGAGCACCATCCAGATTTTATCCTCCCTGAGGAAGAGGAGAAGGAAGAGGTATTTTCTCAGACAGGTCTATGGCCTCTTCAGTGAGCGAGGACTCTGTGAAGTACACTCCCAGGTCCCCTCCTGAGGTCTCCACCTTCTTTAACATTGTGAAGCAGCTGTCTGCCATGGGGTTCCATACTGAGGAAAAGGATGCCACTAGACGGGACCTGGTGGACATTTTGAGATCCCCAAATCTCCACCAAAGGTCATGCCCCCCATTTTGCCAGCACTAAGGAATGCCACCACTGCTGCATGGCACCGTGTGGACATTGTCCCTGCCATGCCCAGAAGGGTAGATAAGCTCTATCATTCCCCCCAAGGCTTGCCCTGTTGTGCTGCCCAGCCTGAGTCCGATTTATGTGGTCATCAAAATGGCTCATGATAGGTCCATGGTGCCAAAACACTTCAGCTCCCTCCCCTCGACAGGAAATCTAGGAGGATCGACCTCTGTGGTATGAGGGTCTATGCCTCCTCTACTCTGGGATTCTGGATTGCAAATTACCTCTCCCATATGGTCAAGTATCAATATACCATATGGAAGAAGGGCAGGGCAGCAGCTCAGTCCCTCCCTGAGGGTTCCCAGAACCAGGAGGTCCTTAAAGTGCAGCTTCCGACTAGCATACTAGCCCCTCAGTGAAGCAGAAACAATAACTGACCTTGCCAGGAGTCCAAATGTACACACTTTTCCTTTTGTTTCCGTCATATTAAAAAGATATGCCACTTATAATTTTATTCCCTAACCGGCTGGCAAAAAACGGAGCCAGTTCCTGATCCTACGGCCACGCCCACACACCGGCACACACAGTCTTATTTTGTGATGTCACTAAATGAAGGCTGCATGTGCAAGCCCCATTGACTTGAATGGGGGTGATTTTTCCAAAGCCTTTATACATATTCAGTGTCGGGATTTTAACAAATCAAAATGATCACTCGACTAACAGGGTCCCTGCTAGTTGAGCGATCACTTTGATTTGTTAAAATCCCAACATTGAATAGGTTTAAAACCTTTGGAAAAATCACCCCTATTCAAGTCAGTGGGGTGCACACACGAAGCCTTCGTTTAGTGACATCACAAAATGGGCTGCGATGTCAAGCAAGGACCTGTAGCATCAGGAACTGGCTCAATATTTTACCGGGCGGTCTGGGAATAAAATTATGAGGGGCATAACTTTTTCCTATGACTGAAACAAAAGGAAAAGTGTGTACATTTGGACTCCAGGCCAGGTCAGTTATCATTTCTGTTTCACTGAGGAGCTAGTCGGAAGCTTCTCTTTATGTCCCTCCAGGCCGCAAAGGGTATCAGTAAGCACCTCCTCAGGGCCTTGTATGATATGTTGGACACTGTTGCCAGGGCTGCTGCCACCGGCATTTGCCTGCGTAGACGCACCTGGCTGAGGCTATCTGGTTTTGCAGCAGATATCCATCAAAAGGTACTTAATGCCCCTTTCAGTGGCTCGAGGCTGTTTGGGCCTGATGTCCAAGACATAATCAACCATTTGCAGGCCTCGGATAGGGCCCTCAGATCTGTTCACTCGCTCTCCTATACCCAGCCCTGGAGCAAGTAGAGGCTGTCCTTTTGGAAGTTGTCCTACAAGTCCGGTGTGGGTTCCAGACACCAGGGTAAAAGGAAAGTTAGTTCCGCCCTGCCTAACCCCTTCTCCTCAGCTCCTGCTGTGAAACGACGCAGAGGCAATGGGTCAGCCCCTGCTGCCGAATTCGCTTCTGCCTGACTCCTTGCTGGGCCTTTCTGTTCTGGTTCTCGACCAAGAGGTGGTGGTCAGAGTTCAGTTCTCCCTCTATCTCAATCAATACAGAACCTTATAAAATGGGCTTAGAAAATACAACTATCTGATTGGCTACTACATCATCTGAGCCGTGTCCTTATCAGATGATATAGTAGCCAACTGGGACTACTTCCTACCAATATGCCCATCACAGCAACAAATCAGTGACCTCTGCCAAGCGTAACAGGAATGCTGACTGCCAGACTTCACTGAAGCGGCACTGGGAACCTCTCTCGATCCTCCGCGGCTCTCCGCTACTTTCTGTCAAACTCCAGCAGCTTCTCATAAATTCCCTAAATGTTTTATTTAATTTCACATATAAAGCCTAACCTGTCTTCTTTTCTTGTCTACTCCTTAGCATAACTGACCGTGTTGTCTTCTTGTCCTTAGTAGCCAATGTAGCCAACCACAGTCAAACAACCGAAACATTCCTATGGCATTCAAACTCGGTAGATACCCACTCACGTAACAGCGAGCCGCAGCAACATGAAATGAAAAAACACTGCCCACGCCGCACTTCTACCAAACTTCCAAGAAACCTCTACCAGTTTTAAAATAATTTCTTCTTCGTCACTGTTCAGATGCAGAAAGCAAGCAGTGTCTATCTCACGCTGGCTGTGAGGGACATGCTCACTCCCACTATGGCCAACCGCTCACTAACTGTTCTGGAGTTCTTGAAAGTTTGATAGAAGTGTGACAGTAGAGCAGCAGATCCTTTTTTAAATTACTATTTTATGTTGCTGCAACGCTTAGTGTTCCCGAGTCCGTATATACAAAGATTTGAATTCTGGGAATCTCTTCACTCGCTTCATTGCGGACAGCTATAGAAACAAACATACAACTTGTGTGTGTCTTTCTCTGTTTTTTTTTATAAATGGGGGGGGTTAAGCGAGATAGGGACCTAACCTGACCATGATCTCCACTGGAGGAAGACAACCACCTCTACTACCGAACAAGCTAACACTACAAAAAGGGACTACTTTATCTTCGTAACTAAAAAAACTCTTTTTCCCTCATCTTTTCACTTTCACAACTTTTTCTTTTTCAAATTTTAAATTTCTACTTCAGGGGGCCCATTTTATAAGCGCAGTAACACACTCTGAGGTGTTGTTTATCGCCTGATAAGTGCACGCCCAGGGGCATAAGACACTCGGCGCAAGTGCCTTGTGCCTTAGTACACCCCGGCGTGCTCTTATCAGGATACGCTCCCTCGTCGTGTTTTATTGCTTGCATAACCTCAGATGTTTGGATTCTTACAATGATAGAGAGGAGTCACACTCTGGAGCTTTTAGAACAGCCCACAGAGACTCCTCCGGTGCTCTCCACCTATCCTCCAAACCACATAGCAGTCCTTCGGAGGAGGTGCACTCCTTCTGTGAAAAAGGGCAATCAAACCAGTGCCCAGGTAGCAGCAGAACAAGGATTTTATTCCAGGTTCTTCCTGGTCCCCAAAAGAACTGGGGATCTGAGGTCGATTCTCGGTCTCAAAGACCTAAACCTCTGTCTCCAGTACAAAAGTTTTGTATGGTCACTTGTCTGTTGCTCTTGCTCAAACAGGGTGATTTTCTGTTCTCCCTTGATACGCAGGATGCCTGCCTGCATATTTCAGTATACCCACCGCACAGCAGGTTCCTCCGGTTCCTTTTTCAAGGCGAACATTACCAGTTCAGTCTTGCCATTTGGCTTGTCCTCTGCATTGTGGGTTTTTATAAAATGCTTAGCAGCAGCGGATGCCGCCCTTCCTAGGAAAGGCCTATATGTCTTCCCCTACCTGGACAACTGGCTACTCAAGGCCCCATCCAGGGCTCAGCTTCTAAGGACTTTGGAGAGGACCCTCCAGTTATTCCTCTCCTTGTGCATTACTGTGAACCTGCCCATGTCAATTTTGATCCCTGCTCAAAAACTGCAGTACATAGGAGTGGTTCTGGACTCAGTTCAGGGCAAGGCTTTCCTACTGCTGGACAGAGTGAAGTGCCTCGTGGCTCAGAGCCGCTATGTTTCTGCGAGAATTTACCTGCAACTCCTGGGTTTTATGGCAGCAGCCATTGCTACTGTTCCCCTGGCCCGGCTGCACATGTGAGTGCTCCAGTGGACCCTTTGGGTGCAGTTGGACCAGTGCACTGATGACCTGGAGCAACTTGTGCTGGTATCCTCTCTGGTATGCAGAGTCCTTCAGTGGTGGATGAATCCACAGACTCTCTTAAGAGGGGTCCTCTTCCTGATCTCATCTCCCCAGAAGATTCTCACTATGCATGCCTCCAGATTGGGCTGGGGGGCACACATGGGTCCCTTCCAGACTCTGGGTACCTGGTCACGAGTCGAGACATCCTCCATGTAAACGCCCTGAGATGAGGGTGGCTCTGTATGCTATCAGGCCTTCCAGAACCACCTCTTTCCGGGACAGTTTTTGATTTGGTCAGATAATCTCAGTGTGGTTTGCTACATCAACAAACAGGGAGGGATGCATTTGTACCCCCTTTGCAGGGAAGCAGTGAGGGTTTGGTACTGGGCACTGGGGGCCACAGCCTGGAACTCTTGGTAGTCCATGTCCTGGATGTGATGAACACCCTGGCAGACAGCCTCAGTCGGACTCAGTTCAGGACGTGTGAATGGGAACTTCTGTCATCCATTGCAGAAAACCTGTTCGACCGGTGGCATTGTCCAGAGTTGGACCTTTTTGCATCCCCACTCAATGTAGAACTGCCCAATTTTTGCTCACTAGATCCAGAGCCATGAGTTTTCTGATGAGACGCATTGTCCCTGTCTTGGAAAAGGAGGTTCATGTACTCCTTTCCTCTTTTCCCTGTTTCAGAGGGTATTAAACAAGCTGCAGATGGAAGGGCCAGAATGATCTTGATAGTGCCCTACTGGCTATGGCAGATATGGTTTCGATTACTGCAGCATTTAGCAGTGGAACCTCTGATTACCCTACCTCTCTGCAAGGATCTGTTGATGCAGGCTCAGGGGACCCTGGTCCATCCACACCTCAGCTCCTTTCGTCTGCATGCCTGGCTCCTGAGGATGTAGCCATTGCCTGGTTTGGGGTTTCCCAGAAAGTGGCTGATGTCCAGGTGGTAGCTAGGAAGCCCTCCACTAGGGCTACCTATGCCATGAAGTGGAAAAGATTTGCCATCTGTGCTTCCAAGCACCATCTGGACCCTTTCACCTGTCTGGACTACATGATCTCTTTGTCAGACTCAGGCCTCCAGTATTCCTCCTTCAAGGTGCACCTTTTAGCTGGTTCTGCCTTCCACGAGCTTGTGGCGGGTCAGACCATTGCTCAGCTAGATATCAATCAATCAGTCATTCAAAATCTTTGTTTAACCAGGTGAAACACCATTGAGTGAAAACTCATTTACAAGGTGGGCCTGGGACAGTATCAGTTTAACAAAGGTAGGTGCTAAGGTCCTCAGTGATACAAATAATTTACAAAATTTACATGCAATAGATATGAAAAACAGAAGATACGAACATCCAGATGATCTATCGATAAGTCAATCGGATAACAAATATATATAGGGATGGGTATTCAGACAGAAGAAGCATGATAGTTACGCAGTCATACAAGCAAGATTTACAGGTTTGGATATTTACCAGTTTCTACACAGAGCGATAGTTAAAACAACCACAGTAGCTATGGAAGAGTACTTTGCAGCTGCTGTGCCAGTGAAGTGCCAGCTGAGGGTACAGGCTAGATTTGGTTTCGAGTAGGCATTGCCATAGCATCAAGTAGCAGTCTGCTAGACTCATTTTCAAGACAGGGGGCATCCATGTCAGGTCTGGCTTGCAGGGAGAAGGGAAAAGGTTATGGCTCAGCAAGCTGACAGGCAGCCATTTAAGGATGAGTTAAGGGATAGGAAGCAGGTAGCGGGGAGTGGGAAAGGAGGTCAGGTAGCAGGGAAGGGGCAGAAAGATGGAGGATAGCTTTTCCATCAGTTGAGCTAGAAGGGCTGAGACTTACGAGGAGGCCCCAAAGGAGGCTAGGCAGGGTGTAAGGGGTTTGGCCAAAACAGGTGCATGTGTTCTGTACTGGTTGATTGAGGAGTGTGTTGAATTTTGCTAGGCTGACAGAGTTGGAGATGTGACCCGTACTTTTCTCAGGGGCATCCTGCATCTGAAGCCTCCAATCTGTGACCCTGTCCTGGCATGGGATTTGAATTTTGTTTTGGGAAAATTTACCCTGTCTCTGTTTGAGCCAACCCGCTGCCTTAGACGATGCTTTCTTTCATGGAAAGTGTTGTTTTTGGTACTTGTGCTCAAAGAATTTCTGAGCTTCAGGCTCTCTGTGAAGAGCCTTATTTGATTTTCTCAAAGTCAGGGTGTCTTGCATGAATCCTAAGTTTCTTCCTAAGGTGGTGTCTGAGTTTTCTTGAATCAATCTATCCATCTACCTGTGTATTTCCCAGAGCATGCTAGTCCAGGGGAAGCACTGCTCCATAGTTTAGATGTGCACAGGATTTAGAAGTATTACCAGCTGTGAACTAAGGACTGCAGAAAGTCAATGCAGCTTTTTGTTTCTTTCACCCAAGGAAGAGAGGGCGTTCAGGTTTCCAAACAATGTTTGTCCAAAAGGTTGGCCAATTGCATTGTGTTTTGCTACAGTAAGCATGGCAAAGAGCTGCCGGGGACAGTGAAAGCCCATTCTATAAGGGGCATGGCTGTCTCAGTGACCTGCTTCAAAGGGGTCTCCACAGCTGACATCTGCAGTGCTGCTACTTGGAGTAACATCCATACTTTTACCAGGCACTACAGTCTGAAGATTGCCTCTAGAGCCCATGCAGACTTTGGCCGTGCAGTACTTCAGAGCTTTCTATCTTAGGCCTCAGTCTGCCTGCCTCCCAGACTGTTTTGATCTGCTTGTAACTACTTGGGACTTGTTCCTGCAGTGTGACCTGATGACTGAGATACCCATGAAGAAGGTAGAACAGTTACGTAAGAACTTAACATAACAGTAAATCTTCGAGGGGATCTCAGTCATCGGGTCTGCCTTCCCTCTCACCATCCCCCCTTCTTGGGGTCCTCTTTTCTGACTGGCTGTCTGGTGTCTCCAGCATTTTCTTTTGGCCTGGGTACCTCTTTCTTTCCTCAGTCCCCTGTGGCAGGATTTTGCTCTGTTTCCAGGGGAAAGAACTGAGGAGGGAGCAAGGCCACTCACACCTTTATAGGGTTGTTGATGTTGGCTGGGGATGTTAGTGTGTGCGGCACCAGTTGTACTGCTGGAAAAATCTTCCATGTGGATCCTGCTTCACTGATGGTGAAGTTCCTACATTGTGACCTGATGACTGAGATCCCCTTGAAGATGTACTGTTGCGTTAAGTTCTTATGTAACTGTTCTTTCTGGCTGATGACTGTGTGGGACCAGGTTATTGGTGGTGGCTGTAGGTCAGATGATCATGACATAGTGGGGGGTAGGAATCATGGATGTGTCCTGTTTACAACGCCATGCCCAGGAGAGAGATACTGGATCAAGGGAAAGAAAGTAGAACATTGGATTATGGCTTGCCTTTTGCCCCGCTTACTGGGGCCAGACCACTCTCTCTCTCTCTCTCTCTCTCTCTCTCTCTCTCTCCTCTCTCTCACTCTGTCCCCTCTCTCTCTCTCTCTCTCTCTCTGTCTCTCTCTCACCTCACTCACTCACTCACCAGGATGGCAGCATGCCAGGCAGCCCCATAAGGTTGGTGCTGCAGGGCAGGGAAGCTCTTATTTGTGTCTTGTGATCCAAGTGGTGGAGTCTTTCTCAGCCCTCATGCAAGTTCTTTTGGTTTTTGGAGAACAGATTGGATCTGGAATCAGAATCTGATTCCGATTTCGGTTTTGGGAATTCAGATTTTCAGCCTTTGATAGTGAAATTCTGAATTAAAAAATTGCCTGAATCTAGTGACTCGGCTTCCATCAGACAAATTCTGAGCAAGCCTAGTTTTCAGTCATGCACTCAGTCAGTACTCCTGTTGATCACAAGAGGAACCCCTTCCTATAGTTTATTTATTTAATTATTTAAAACTTTGTTAACTGGGTAAGTGCACTGATCTGGAGGACCGTTTTCAGGCACAACCCAGGCTGCAACAAGTGGCGAAACAGACAGAAGAAACATCTGTACAATGGATAACAAACTGAGTAGTACAGTAGTCATTACCACTAGGTGGTGCAGATTACAAGGTAAGAACAGGTAGGTGAAAAATACACTTCAGTAAATACTTAGTACATTCGCAGGAGTTAAAATAACTGTACAGTAGATTACAACAGGATAAAAGATACAGGCAACATTGGTGCATAAACATACAAAGACACAGTGACGTGGTCAAGGAACCCACATAGACAGAGCTGAGATGAGTACGGGGATAGGTTGTCCAATTGGCTGTGTCACTTGCGAGTGACATATTGAAGTCCTTCAGTGTCCCATGAGCCCATCTGGCTCAGTTGCAGGTTCTTAGAAGCTGATCAGATGTAGTAGCTGCCCCTTACCCTGTTGCTGTGTCACGGGTTGGAGGCAGCCAGTGCTGAAGTTACACTTCATGAGCTTTGAGTGCTATTGTGGTCCCCTGGGGTCCATGTCTTCAAAGAACTACAGGCGCTCACTTCAGAACTGTTGAAGCTGCACCCTTGCAAGCCCCCTGTAACTCCAGTACTGGGGGCAACAAAGATGGCAGCCCCATTTGTTCACAGCACCAAATGTCCTTTTTGCAGATGGCTTCTGCTCTAAACAGTGTTCCATCCCCAGCCTGGGCCCTGCGTGGGTAGCATTGTAGTGCAGCAAGGTGGTTATCAGGGAAAGGTTCTACTGCTTAGTGTTCAGCTGCTCTCCTCTGCAGCTGAACCACATCTGACAGAATGCAGGCAGCACCAGAGATGAAAGCACTCTTCACTCACACTTTGGGTTCCTGCAGTCCTATAGTCCATGTCTTTTGGGATCCCAGAGGGGAGCATAACAGCAGGAAGGTGCAGGCTCCAAAGCTAGGCCCCACTTTTTTTTTTTGGGGTACAGATACATAGATAATAAAGAACAAATAAGAAGTTTCATCCATCTAGTCAGTCCTGAATTCACTTTCTTATCTACAGTAGGTTGACAAGCTCCATGCTTGAATTATAACACACTGGAAGTGACCTTTCAAAGAAACATAGACTTTGATGGCAGACAAGGACCGCTTGGCCTACCTAGTCTGCCCATTTCCCTACCTATTGGATAAGCTGCAGATCCTAGTAAACCAACAGCCTACTTCCTCCTACCCTGAACTAGTTGTCCTATGTCTGTCCCATTCATTTTTGAAGTCCCCCAGTTTCACATATCTTATACATGCCTGTAAAAAATTAAATTAGTAAAATTTTGAAAGACCTTTAACTAGCACACTATTTTGCCTTCATATTTAACAGGAAAATGCATTTTGTGACCAAAGGCAGTACACAGTCAAATAAAGGAGAGGTTTACATTGTGTTTCATATTTAATTTCTATCTTGGGTCAATACATCCATGTTTTTCTGAATCAAACTCATCACGTCACAGATGCAGCCTCAATAAATTGCCACTGCAACAACAAAAAAAGCACATCTCTGTTATACTACTTTCTCTTGTCATATTTTCTCTTAATTGTCGTACATTACAGCTTCTGCATTTATGTTTAATTTTCTCTGAATATATATGGTAGATGCAAACTTGACACTCTGGCATCATTTCCTGCTGAGGCTGAAACAGAAAACGCCTGTCGGGTTGTTTTCATGAGCACGGACTCGGGGGCATTCCACCCAGGAGTAGTTTAGCTCAGTACAACATGCCTTCCTGCTTTTAAACTCCCTTTGCTGATCGATGAACCCGATCAGTCTTGCATTGCTGGCTTATTAACTATGACAAATAGAATATCCTCCAATAAGTAGAGGAGCCAGCAATGTAGTCAGAGGATATATTACAGGCAGTAATCTAAAGTCATTTCATACTGTGACTTCAGTTCCCCGAGAGTTTTTGAGTTTGAGAACAAATGGTGCTTTGTGGTGTTTATCAATTTTTTTTTTTTTTTTTTTTTGTTTGGGGCGGGGATTCCCACAATGGTGACCATGTATAATTGGGTCTTTATAAAATAAGCAAGAAAAATCCAGTGATCTGATTGGTCCGTAGCTGTTCAGATCCATGTGGTAATTGACCAATAACCACACGGTCTAGAAAGTGCCTTGCAAGTCTTGAAACTTGATTTCTAGGCTGACCTAACTGCATAGAGCACTACACTGCCTTAGAATTGTTGGTAACTGTGGTAATTGGAGAGGGGAAAACAAACAATTACATGAGTAACTTACTTGCAAGCCAATTTAACCACTTTGATGGAGCAAACCCAGCTGTTTGGTGTGAGAATACATTTACCAGGGATGAAGTTTTATTTATTTTCAACTTAAATATTTAGTCTTGTGCTCTTTTTTTTTTTCTCTTTTTTTGGTACCATTTATAAACGCAATAACACACTTCAGGGCTTGTGATTATTGGGTAATTACCACACTCCCCCACCCACCCCATGGTTGAAGGGCAGTCGGCTAATGCCTCGTGCCTCCAACCCACAGAGTTGGGGGGTGGCATGTGATAGTTACCCAGTAACTGCAAACCCTGTCATGTATTATTGCCTACTTTAAACATTTCCAGTTTACATCTCTTAAAGAATGAGTGTCATTTAACAAAACAAAACCCTGTGAGTTCAGAATGTAATGATGAAATGAGCAGGGATTTAAACTACTATTAAATGTCACCCTATGAACTCTAGCAACGGAACCATAAAAACAAAACTTGTTGGCATTGGGCAATGCTTGTTAAATTCATGTGTTGTTTTCAACATGTCCCTGTCTTTTCCTCTCTATCTCTTTGCCTCCCGTTCTTTTGTTGCTCTCTTTCTCCCATCCCACCCATAGGGTATACATACTGAGTAAAAGCGTCATGCACTGGAGGAGTAGCGAACAGCAGAACTAGGTCCTGCTCTGCTCCCAGGCCAAGTTCGAGGCCCAGCGGGTGGTCCTGCATACAAAACTGATTCCCTAGGGAGCAGAGATCCTCCACCAGCCCTGAATCTAGAAGAGGATCAATTGTCTATCACCTCGATGGTAAGTTCTGTGAAACAAACATCAATACAGTGAAAATTAAATGTAGTCCCAGTATCCCCAATTGAGAAGTTGATTCCTAGTATGCCCAGTCAGGGTGGAAGCAGGGGGTCTTTAATCCTGATGTGCCAATTTGGGAAGCTGAAAGTCCCACTCTCCCCAGTTGATAAGCTGTAAATCCCAGTTGACCCAGTTCAGTCACCCCATTTGGGGGTCTGTGAATTCCAGTATTCCCAGTTCAGGAGGGCTGCGAATCCCAGTATACCCAGTTGAGGTTTGAACCATCAGAAACTGAAGCAGAGTATTCAGTGACCCTGATCTAGCCCTGCTCAGAAAGGGTCTGTCTTTCTATTGAGGGGGTAGCCTGGTGATGAATACATGACTTCTAGAAACATAGAAACTGCCACCACCTGAAGAAGGGCTCTTTGTAAGCCTGATAGATAGTGTACTGAAAATTTCTTATTGGTCCAATAAAAGATACCTGCGTTGTTCATTTCTTAAAAACACAGAAAGTAACAGCAGAGAAAGACTCAGAGGTCCATCCAGTCTGCCTAAAGTACCTACCTAACTTCCTTCTCACCCCAGGAATCCCTCAGTATGCTCGACTTATGCAATATTGCCAGCTGGGTTCAGTTACCCCAGAGGTGGTGCCTGTGCTAATGATGGCGTGGCATTAGCCAATCAGAAAGCGCTAGGTCCTGCTGCTGGTGAGTCAGATTAATTTCTCTGCCCTTTGGAGCGAGTTGGCACCAGCATGCTCTCTATTTCTCATTGCTTGAAGAAATTTATTTTCTGTATTTTATTTCTGTAGTTTCTGATGCCTTTATTCATTTTTAGTAGTTTTTTTGCTATTTTTTGTTGGTATTTCAATTTGCAGCTGTTCCCAGGAACTGAGAATTCTTGCCCTGACAGGGGTTTTCACCGCAGTTCCTGTGCTTTTCTCCTGACTGGAAAATTACTTTCTGTGGTAAAAAAAAAAAAATCGCTGTTTTATATATCTTAACTTTAGTTTTATACCGATTCCCTTCTTTTTGAGGGAGCCTCGAAGTACTTTTATTTTATTTTGTGCTGTTTGGGAACCATTTCTCTTGGTTCCATCATGCTTGAGAACTGACCGCCAATTTCTTGTATTTTCCCTATTGGGAACCAAGTTTTGTGTATTCTGACAATTTTGTTATGTCAAGATAGACATAAAAAGAGAACGGGGGACCTACAGGTTTTAAAAATTGCATTGTTTTAAAATAGTGGCCAAGGCAGGTGGACACTAACTTTAAGTTGTTTAGGTCTGGAATATAACTGTGAACTTTGCACTAAATTTTGCTCTAAAACAATTAAAAAGAGAGCAAAAAGATTAAGGGGATACATGATGGCCCAGCGTGTGATACCATATGTATTACAACGTGTGGGCAGTGACCTCGGCTCACAAGTGGCGGAGTGTAGCGGAGCCACAAGTGAGGATTCCGAGGTCACTGTCCACGAGTTGTGATGCATAGGTATCACACAATGGGACATCACATATTCGTTTTATACAATAGGGCTCCGTTTTTTTGTTTATTTTGTTTTCTTTTTTGTTTTAGAATGGGGGAAGTGACGTGTACACAGTGTTGATAACTGGTGATGACGTGTACCCTGTGCTTGATATCTTCATAGTGTGCACGTCATGAGCTAGTTATCACACTGTGCTTCTGATACGGCTTTTTACTTGATGCTGTATCAGTTCACCCCTATTGTATAATTGAAATTATGGCTTCTCAGTCTGCCTCCCCCTCTAATAAGTCTTTGGGGGCTGGCCGGGTGGCGCTGAGGGCTGAGGCATCAAACACCTTACCTCACTCCATGCCGGCAACCTGGGGTCGGGAGGGTTGCCATTGGCTGCCCGGGGGAGAGAGGATCGAGTGTCCAAGGGACAGCTCTCCTCTGTCCGGGAGGAGTGGGGCATGGTTCCCCAGCAGCAGCGACATCACGTGGAGGCATGGTGAGCAACAGCTGGGGTCACGCAAGGATCGGGGGAGGCAACGGTGGATGTCCACAGGCAGGGTGCGGGAGCACACTCGTGCCCGCACTGGATGTCATTGCATGTAAAATCCATATGCAAGGAGGAAGATGTCACTTCTGCCACCACACCCACGCTGGATCGTCCTCTCTGGGACCTGACTGCCTCTCTCTTCCACCTTCGTCTGCCTTAGCACTACATAAGAGGGATGATTGCTGTGGCGCTGGAATCATCCCTGCCTTAGAGGATAATGACTGAGGGGTACCAGGTAGGTGTGCCACAGGTGGGAGGGAGAAACAGGATCACTGGCAGAGAAGGTCTCATCATGGTGAGATAAGGTGGAGTGACTGATGGGGCCCCTGTGAGTGGTGACCGGAGCAAAGAAAGGGGAAAAAAAAAAAAGTATTTTGAAGAGGAGTCCTCATCTCAACATAGATCTAAACATAGGTCCTCTAAGAACCCCCTAGAAAATAAGTCTGACAAAAATAATTCAGACCAAGTCAAACAAAAGAGACATTCTGAGCAGCTTCCTGACTTGGTGCCTGCCAAAAAGAAACAAAAAGAAAAACATATCACTGCCCCTCCCACTGAAGAGCAGAGGGAGACACCAGTGGCACAACAAAATATGCCTTCTCTTGAGGAGTTGGCAAAGGCTTGGCAACTTTACCAGACTTTTCAAGCTGTGAGCAATTTATTTTGTGCCCCTGGTGGTCCTTCCACGCCTGTTCCCACAGACCAAGGTCAGGGTTTTTTATTTTGAGGAAGGCAATGATGAAGAGGAGAAATGCATAGAACCTGATGTGTCCCCTGACCAGGAATTTGGCTCTGCTTCACATGGTCAGGAGGATTTTTCCTCCCATTGCGCTTTTGTCCAGCACATGGCAGACACCCTGGACCTCTCCATACAGGAGACTACTGAGCAGGATGAGGAGGCAGTCTCCTTTCTCCTCAAAAGCTGCTACTCCCAGATCACAAGTCCCTGCTCGGGACAGCCTTCACATTACTCCCGAATCCCACCTCCCTTCCTGGGGTAGATAAGAAAATAGAGAAAAAGTATCCGTGAAAGCCAATGCTGAGTACCTCTACACTCATCCTGACCACGAAGGAGTGGTACATGCTGCAGCTTGTCACAAGGCTAAAGCGCCTCTCTCTCCCCCCTCTTAGCCTTCTGAAAACTGGACACCACGGGCATAAAATCTTACACCACAGCCTCTCTGCTGTTACACCTTTCTATGTACATGGCATATACAGCACAATACCAAAGGGCTTTGTGGAACTCAGTCCTGGCTATTAGCCAGCAGGCTCCTGACAACATTACTCAGGACCTGGCAGAAACTGTCTAAACCACCTTGAAGGCTACTAAATACCAGTTTCATATGGCAGTAGATGCCAGTGACACGGCCTCCAGATCTGTGGCACAACCCTCAGAAAATGTGCCTGGTTAAGAACTGCAAACCTCTCGCAGATACTCATACCAAAGCTATGGACTTCCCCTGTGAGAACAGCTCTCTCTTTGGGGAAAGAACAGAGGCTTACATGAAAAAGGTGGAGGAATACAAAACCACCTACAAGAGTAATGCAGCTAAAGAAAAAGTCTCAACTTCTTACAAGCCCCAGGGAAGAGGAGGCAGAGGCAGAGGTTACTACCCCAGGGCCTTCTATCCAATGCACATGCCCGTGGACTACTCCCAAATGAGAGGCTACTTTAGAGGAAGAGGTAGAAGGGCCCCAAAACATACTGAACCTGCCCTGTTGCCTAAGGCCCATTCCAAGTAGAACTACTGACAGGAATGCCTAGGTCACCTCCCCTCTCCCAATAGGAGGATGGTTGACCCACTGCCTCCATCAGTAGCAGCTCATCACCACAGACTATTGGAGTTGGTGGAGGGAATGGGTCAGGGACTCACCCTGCAGTTGAAGAACTTCCCCACACAGCAGGGCAGCAGAAGTTTCAAGCCGCTAACCCCCATAGAAAGGGTTCTGTTGGAGTTAGAGGTCAAGTCCCTCCTGCTAGCAAATGCAGCAGAAAGAGTGCCTCCTTCCTAGTGGGGAAAAGGCCTCTATTTATGATACTCTCTCACCCAAAAGAAAAATGGGGACTGGTGACCCATTTTAGATATCAGGTATTTAAACAAGCATCGGCTAAACCCAAGTTCAAGATGATCACCTTGTCAGTGGTGATCCCCTCCTTACAGCAGGGAGACTGGCTAGCCTCCCTAGATCTCAGAGATGCCTACTTTCACATTCCAATCAGGCCATCTCACAGAAAGTTTCTCAGATTCAGTCTGTCCTCAGGCCATTACCAGTCTGCAGTACTACCATTTGGCCTGTGCTCAGCCGTCAGGGTTTTCACAAAATGCATGGCACTGGTTGCAGCCCACTTAAGATGGGAGGTCTCTGTTTTTCCTTATCTGGATGACTGGCTCATAGTAGACAAGTCTCCTCAGAGACTCAGAGAATCTCTGTGAGTTACTCTGCACACTCTGGAATCACTGTGGTTCCTGATCAACACAGAGAAGTCTCACATGGAGCCAGTCCAGCTTCTGAAATTCATAGCAGCAGAGCTCAACACCCAGTAAGGGAAAGTCCTGCTTCCTCTGGACAGAGTATAAAACCTCCAGAAACTGGCAAGCTCCTTTGTCCTCAGCCAACCAAGGCCAGCCAGGTACTTTCTCAGGCTCCTAAGCCACAGGGCCTCTACTAAAGGGGTAGTCTCAGGTGCCAGGTTCCAAATGAGGGACATGAGTTGGAGATCACTGAGATGAATAAACTTAGAACCCTGTACAGTAGGGTCGGCAGATTTGCTGTAGGGGTACCCCAAAGAGAACACCATTGTCATGTCCTGCAAGCACTAAACTGGCCCACCTTGGAAGGTAGACTACAATATCCATCATTATGCCTTGCCTACAAACTCAAGCTGTCTACTGCTCCACCTAGTCTGGCAGAGTTACTACTATGTAAAACGAATAGCATGACATTAAGGTCCTCAAGCAGACAGCTCCTCATGGTTCCCTTCCAAGAGTCCAGGGTCTTCTCGTCCCTCATTCCTCCCATCGGGAACACGCTTCCATCTAAACCCCAAAAATGTGAATCATTAGGGGGCTTCAAAAAGGGACTGAAAACACACTTGCTGGAATTAAACCAATGCACTTGTAATCGTTGAATTTCAACTTTGATCCTGTTGTTTGCACGATTTTTGTATGAGATAGTTGACCTTACCTAATGTTTATAAGAGAACTAACAATAGTCGTTCTATGTAGTTTGTTCATAAAATGTTCGCCACCTCTCATGAACTGTAAATAACTGTATGTTGAGGGATCTTATGTAAATGATATTTCCTGTTGTACTATGTGTAATTAATCCCGAGTCGCCCCTGAAAAAGGGACTAATACTGGTCTTGGTGGACCTACCCGGTTACCAAAATTAAATAAATAAATTCAGTACCATCTGAGAGCTCATTGGTCTCAGAAAAGAGACTTGCTGTCAAAGCTGGTTTCAGTCACCAAGACTCTCTTACAAGCCTTAGACTGGTGGAAGGACAGTCACAGCCTCAGAGAAGGAATCCCCTTCTGACAGAAGAAACCCTCCAGAGTGCTTATGAGTCACCTCCCTACTGAAATGGGGAGCACACCTGGCAGACCAGTCAATATGCAGGGTATGATCTCCCAGGGAGTCCAGATGCCATTTAAACCTCCTCAAACTCAGAGCTGTGTACTTAGCCATAAAAGCCTTTGCCCCCCGCTCAAGGGCCAGTCTGTCCAAGTCAGGACAGACGACACCACCCCCACCATGTTTTATATTGGCAAGCAAGGAGGCACAAGATCCTCAAAGCTCTCCACAGAAGCCATGAGAATCTGGCTGCTGGCTTCCTCTCTGGACATGCAACTAACTGCCATCCACCTGCCAGGCAAGGACAATGTGCTGGCAGACTCTTTGAACCACATCAGCCAGGGCCATTATGAGTGGACCCTAAACAAGCAAGTACTGACTACAGTATTCAGGAGGTGGGCACTCCAGAGATAAATCTCTTCACCTCCAAGCACAATCAGATTCCCCCTGTACTGCTGCAGGCCTCCAGCAGTGGGCACAGTGCCAGTGGATGCCCTGTCCCTCAGTTGGATAGGAAGGTTTCTGTATGCTTTTCTGCCTTTTCCACTGATCCTCAAGCTCAGGAGGCAGCCAACAACAATGATACTGGGGACTCTAGATTGGGCAAGGTAGCCTTGGTACTCTCTGTTCCTCGCCCTGTCAGCCAAATGGACTGTTCGCCTGCCTCCGAGCCACAGTCTCCTGACCCTGCCTCAGACGAGGGTAACATATCCCAACATAGAATCCCTTCTCCTCAAAGCTTGGTACTTGAAGAGTTAGAGTTCCCTGACCCTGGATATTCAGAACAGGTCCTCAGAATCCTTCGACTAGCTAAGAATCCTAGTACCAAAAAGACCTATGCTTCCAAATGAAATATATTCTCTTTCTGGTGTAAAGACAGGCAGATTGACCCCTTGCACTCAAGTCTGCCCTTCATACTAGACTACTTGGTTCACCTGCAGGCCTTGGGCCTTAGGGCCTCATCCCTGAAAGTCCACTTGGCAGCCATTTCACCTTACATTTCTGCAGGCAAAACAAAATCTATACTACCGTGGAAATCGCACACAGAAGCCCATAAGATTCCAAGAAATAAATTAACAAATTGGCTTGATTAATTCAACAAATGAAAGTTTATTACTGACAAATGTCAATCCGTTCAGGTCATCAAACACAGTATGAAGCAAATGAAACAGCATGCCCACACGGGGGCGCAATACTCCAGCGCTTCGCTCACTGGAACTTCCTAAGGGAGTAATGACATGTTCAATTCAAGTTCCCTATATACCACTTAGAACAGGTGTCCTGATTTGAATAATTCAGAGTTTGATTGTCACTCCTATGATGCACTGCCGTAAATGACGTCACAGTGGTCCTAACCAAATTCATAGCCAGTTGCAGAAGGACCATGACACCCTGGAGATTATTCAAAGGGAAAAGGGAACCTGAATAGTAAAGCAGCAAATGTCAAACTGACAGCATATATACATACATATAAGCCATTTTTTGAAAATAAACATCATAGATGACAATAATACATCATAACATAAATTTTGACATTTAACATGGCACTAGTCTGGTTCTGTTAGAATTTTAAATTAATATAATAATACAATATAATAATATAGTAACCTTGCCATCCCCCATATCTTTAAATTATCCCTTTTATATATATGCCACTCATTTATTTTAACTATGGGAAAACACACCTCTTATTATACATTATTTTTATTTTTATTCTCTTTTTATAATGTATATATACACTAGTAAAATATAAGTGTTTTACTTAAAGGACCTAGAAAGGATGAGAAGGGACTTGACAAGGTTGGAGGAATGGTCAGACATATGGCAACTTAGATTCAGTGCAAAGAAGTGCAAAGTAATGCACCTGGGAAATAAAAATCCAGGAGAAGAGTACACAGTAGCAGGGGAGGTACTAACAACAACAGTAATGGAAAGGGATCTGGGTGTCGTCATATCAGATGACCTAAAGGTGGGCAAGCAATGTGAGAAGTCAGTAAGGAGAGCCAGGGGGATACTGGGATGCATAGGGAGGGGCATCACAAATAGAAAAAGGGAAGTGGTTACTCCTCTGTACAGACAGTTGGTGAGACCCCATCTGGAGTACTGCGTGCAGTTTTGGAGACCTCATCTGTGCAAGGACATAGACAGGATGGAAGCAGTCCAGAGGAGGGCAACTAAAATGGTGCAGGGTCTACATCAGAAACCATATGAAGAGAGACTGAGAGAGCTTAATATGGTATACCCTTAATGAAAGGAGGGATGGGGGGACATGATAGAAACTTTTAAGTACCTCAAGGGAATCAACAAAGTCCAGGAGGGTAGCATTGTTCAGAAAAAGTGACGTGTAAGAACAATGGGGCACAATTTAAAGTTAGAGGGGGGACGGATCAGGAGTAATGTGAGGAAATTCTTTTTCACGGAGAGAGTGGTGGACGCATGGAACCACCTTCCTGGAGAGGTTGTGGGGTCTAAAACAGTGGGGGAATTCAAACATGCATGGGACAGACATAAGGAAATTATAGTGGGGGGGAGGTGCCGGAAGTAGGCTGTTGGTTAACTAGGATCTGCAGCTTATCCAATAGGTAGGGAAATGGGCAGACTGGGTGGGCCAAGTGGTCCTTATCTGCTGTCAAAGTCTATGTTTCTATGTTACTACTATGAATTCCCAGATTCAAAATCATTAGGTGGCAAATCAAAGAGAAAGAAAAATATTTTATTAGTAGTAATATATAGGGTATGGGAGGAAATAAACAAAATATCAGAACCATAAGGTGCTGTTTTTTTTAGTTTGGTAAACTGATGTGATTTATAATCATTTTTTGAGTGAAGGAGTCATCATGAAAAAAAACTTTAAAAATTAAAGGAAAAAAAAAAAAGCAAAAGAACCAAAAGACAACAGCCGGACTGGGAGACAAACCAAGAATTGCTGAAGCCTTAATTATAAAGGCAAATCCAAGCTGATGATGGGATGATAACAGGTGCAGTCAGGAGCAGATGAAAGGTGTTCGTGCAGAATCCTGCGCTCAAACACCATCAGTGCTGGAAAGAAAAAAAAGGACAAAGATAAATGTAAGGCTAACAGGCTCAAGTGTTAGATAAAATCTTGAGTGATGATAGTGGTAAAAAGGCATAGATACCAGTTCGACCACCTGGCATGTTTCATTGTGGTAACTGCAATGTATGTTGTTATTGTCACCAAGGAAAGGGATTTCAGCATCCTAACAGTCCCAAAACTGTCTCTAGTCACAAGTTCATCAGTTGTGCGAGTCCTTTTATAGTGCATGTGATCTGGTGCCCTTGCAATTGTCTTTATGTTGGACGTACGACCTGCCCCTTAAACAACGTATACAGGAACACATTAGGGGTATCAGGACTCTGAATTTTTAAAATATTGTAGCTGATCACTTTTTGTTTCCTCCTTCCCTGTGTCTCGGCCGGCCTCTCCTTCCAGCTGCCTAGGACCTCTCCCCAGACAACCCCCTCCACCAACTGCCACCCAGTACTGCAGCCCCCCAGGGTAACCCGATGTATCCCTTTGTCGGGTGGGTCCTCTCCTTCCGGGAAGAATGAGCCTCATTTCCTTATCTTTTTAGCCCTGGGTGCTTCTGCGGTCGATACCGGCTATCCGGGGACTCCATGGCGGCGAGGGTCTAGTGGCTGTAATCCGACTGGTCAAGACACCCTTTTTTCTGTTGTTCTCTGCCCTGCCCCATCAAGTTCTCATCAACTGTGAGTAGCATCCTCGGCTGGGGGCGTGCAGGGGGGCATGTCAAGGCATCATGTCCCCCTAGCATGCACCCAGTCTGCCCAGAGGTGCCCAGTCGGTACCCACCCCCCAGGAGGGGAGTGTCCAATGGAAGCTTGTGCAGCCCCTCGCTGCCAGATTCCACTCCTGGTACCCAGGCTTGGGGTGCAAACCCAGGTCGCCAGTGTGCCGAGCAAACCACTTCACTCGGCACCATGGAGCCAGCTAAGCTGACCGTTTTTTTAATGCACATAACAGTGATGGTAACACATTCAGATTCATGAGTGTATAGCAGGTTAAAGTGGGAAGTCGAGGTGGGAACAGGCTGCAGCATTTACTGCAGTGTGAAACTTACTGGATTTTCAACTAAAGAGACTTACACCTGATGGACTAACCAGGGAATTGACTTTAAATCTTATCTTTAAGCATTGCTATTAAAAATATGAGAATTCTGTGTTTTTTTGCTATTTAGGAAATCATAAACTTCAGTGTTGTTTTTGCCTTCTCCTGTTCCTAGCACATATTTTCAATAATAACCCCCCTTCCCTCACCCCAAGGAGGGAATCTTACACTAAGCTGACTACTAGTGAATATATTTTATCTAACACTTCAGCCTGTTAGCCTTACATTTGTGTAACTCCCCTACAAATGGGGGTTCCCAAAAAGTCTTCCTTGAGCTTGCCTAGATGCTCACTGCCAGGCTGGTGTCCTGCGTTTTAGCAGGTTAAATGTGATTGCCAGAGAGTGCCTGTATAGCCTCTGTGTACTGTCTCTTTAAGAGCTGCCTGGCTTACAGTCATAAGTAATCTGAGTGGGAGCACTGTTGAAAGATGTAACTATTTGCTGAAAATCATTTAGAGTGATAATGATAATGTAGTTTGTCTAACCTGTCTTCTTTGCCGTAAGGACTGTTTTGTTTATCTCCACTATCTTGGTCCTGGACTGTGAATTGGACCAATCAGTACTGGTAGACCTAAAATGGAGCCAGACTACAGGAGCTGTTTGGAGTCAAAATCTGTAGGAATTGTAGTTTTGGGCTTTTTGCGCCTTTTTGCACCTGAAGGGGGAGCCTTTTGTTGTGACTGACAGGAGGATCAGCCAACCGAACCTTTTGGATCTTGGGGAATGTCCCAGGCTGCTGCAGCTAGTTTTCAGTTTTTAGCTGAGAATTGAAGAAGTAACAGCTCAAAGTGATTTTGAGCATCAATTCTGTGTAGTTTTGCATGTGAGAACTGTGAAAGTGCTGAGTTTTGGCCTGCCTGCCTGTCTGCTGTCCCTGAGAGGGAAAATAGAGTTTATTCAGACTGAATCCGAGTTGTGAGGACTATTTAAGACACTGGACTATGACCAGGCTTTATCCTGAAGAAGACCTAAGATTTGCTGAATGCGATCGGCCTGTCAGGATTTCCAGCTGCTTTTGAATCCCCGGTTTGTGCAGAGACTTTGCGATCATGACCAGAGAGCGGTTTGCCTGGCACCATAGAATTTCCTTACATGTAAATGTGCTGTATATTGAAAGTGGGTCATGATTTGGTTCCCCACTGTGTGAACTATGTTCTGCTTGCTGGAAGCTTTATCCAGCCTAATCGGACTGAATCCATGTTCATCTCCATTCGGCCTGGGCCATGCCACGTTGGCCCTGCCAGACTACCCCACTGCACAGAGAAAGCCACCGACGAGAGACCTGCTTGGGGATCAGCCCCCTGCTTCACGCTTGAACAGAAACGACACCTCGGCAAATCGTGTGGTCCCTGCTTCTCTTGGCACTCCAGATTAACCACCTGCTGTCTTGATTTTTGTCCAGCCTGTGTCCAGTCTTTGGTATCGTGAGTAATCATCAGGATAGCTCCCTGCAACAACAGCCTAATTTAAAAGTGTGTCATCTGATTGTCTTGTTGTTTTCTTTTCACGAACTGAGCCCTCCGGCTCCGGATTACAAATAGTGTGTGTTGTGCATGTTGTTTCTTCCATCACAGAGCCCCAACCAGCTGCAACATTCTTGGCTAGCCCACCATTCTCCATTTGGGTACCCAGAGTGTGTGACTGTTTATGGACCCTGAAGTACATGCATAACTGTTTGATTGATAGAGTCTTTAAGCAAATTAACCTGATTGTGCCCCTTCCTTGTTCAAGCCCATGAAATAAATCAGATCTAACTCTTTTTTGCATTTACCCTGACTGTGGGTCCAGTTTGTGCAAGAGTACTGTATTGCTGTTATTTGTTGTGTATAACTTGTCTTACAGGGGGTCCCCAGGTCTGGGCCAGAGGAAAGCCCTGGTGGTAAGCGCAAACCATGTGGGTACTTGTGTGGTATATCAGGGGTATTGTGAAAGTGATTATTGTGTATTGTTCCGGCCACTAGTAAAGAAAGAGGGGGGGTTACAGCGTCCCAGAGGGCTGTGCCCAGGCTAGCTTGACCACTGCCAACCCTGACCTCCGGGTGGAGGCACCTGTTTCGGAACTCAGACCCCTTAACTTGCTACTAGCCAAGCAGGCAGGGGTAGTAGCCCTTGGGATAGCGCCACCTAGGGGTTACATTTTGAAGGCTCACCGGTGGGATTTTGTGCCTTCTAGTGGCCAAAAATTATGAATTATTAAATATTGATGGCTACCCCAACAGAAGTGGCTGTGCACCAGTTGGTGGGGTGGTGTACAGGGCAGGAGGTCAACCCCGAAAATGCTCTGCTTATACTGGATGTCCCTTTGGGTACCAGTAAGGACACTGTAGAGGGAACACTCTCCAAAGTTCAGTGTTTAAAAAAAACCCTGTAGTGGTGGGTCGACAGGCTGATTTGATTGCCCAAACTTTTTAGTAGAGTGTAGTGAGCTCATGGACAATTCTAAAGTGCCACAGACTGTTGCCCCAGATGGAGTTCCAGCTGCCTGGAGAGTGATAACAAAAGACAGTAAAGACCCTAGGGAGGATGAACTCCCACCATTATCTGAAACTTTTGAGAAGAAATTTGCAAAGTTGTTGCTGGAGGAAGGGAAAACCGTAGAGGACTGTAAGAAACTATTCCTGCCACCAGGGGGTGTTCCTTCCCCAACACCCCCTCTCACTCCAGCACCTGTTACTGCCCCTGCTTTCTGTGCCTGTGCTAGCCCTATATCTGCACCTGCCATTAGTCACGACTCCTACAGAAGGCTGAGAATCTTCTCGGGCACCCTCCCCACCCCCCCAAGGGGAGGATGACTGGGAGACCTGGATAGACTATGTTGCCCCCTTGGTACCCGAGTGGCAGTGTGCGGAGGCTGAGAAGTGGAAAAGAATCATAGAAAGTTTGAGGGGTCCCGCCCTCAAAGCCATTAAATTTTTGAGGTCCACAAACCCTAATGCAGCTGCTCAGAAGTACCTATCTGCACTCGAAGGCAAATTTGGGAGCATTGAGTCAGGGGAGAATTTGATGTGGAAATTCCAGGGTACCAAACAATGAAAAGAGGAAAGTTTTTCTGCATATGTTACTCGTCTAGAAAGAACTTTGCAGAAAGCTTACCGGAAAGATGGGGTAGCCGCTAGTGACTTGAACCATGTTAGATTGGGACACATACTGCAACATGTAAAGCATTCTAAATTGCAGCTCCTCCAGTTAGGGCTCCAGGATAGGAGAGGTAACCCTCCTGACTACTGTGACTTGATAAAAGAACTCCAGGAGGTTGAAGGTGAAGAGGGAGATTGTAATTATGGGGTGAGTGCAACTCAAGTGATCATGGCACCGGAAGGCCCTTCCGAAATGGAGACCACTAAGGGTGTCCCACCGTGGGCTAAACAGTGTGGAGAGGAGATGCTGAAGGAAGTCAGTAAAGGTACAACCAGATGTTCTCACTGAGGTATCCCCTGTTGACAAAGACCCTGGCCCCTGTCAGAACGTGACTGTTATGGGGGTTGGGGTGCACCCTCAGGCATCCTCTACTGGGGGCGGCTTCTCGGCGGAGCTCAAGGAATTGACTGCCACCCTAAAGGAACTTTTGAGACATGGTACACTATCTGCAGAAGTCGGATCACAATCTCCCATCGATGCTCCAGCATCCTCTGCTATGTTTTCCCCAAGGATGCCCCAAGAGCATGTCATTTGTCACAACTTTGGCAAAGATGACCATAGAAAGAGGGAATGCCAGTCTCAGAAGCACTTAGAGAAAGTGGTGAACCAGCTTCAAGGAGCGCTTCGGAAAACAAGTCAGTGGTCAAGGGGTGCATGAAATGACCGCAGTAAAAGCTTCGGCCATCCTAACTCAAACCCCTCTGTGGCTGAATCGTCTGTCCAGGCCCCTGCTGTTGTCCCTCCAGACTGGTTCAAGATAGTGGGCTCTTCATTGGAGACTAATGTGGCTGTGAATGGTATTCCTACTCGGGCTGTGCTTGACAGTGGGTCTCAAATGACCATTGTGTTTCAGAACTGGTATGACAAACACTTATCTGATGTGCCCTTACAATCCCTGGAAGGCCTACATGTGTGGGGGCTGAGTGACAAGTCTTATCCATATCTAGGATATGCCTGCCTCTGGTTGTCTTTTCCTGCAACCGTCACTGGTGTAGAGGAGCAAGTAGAGACACTGGCCCTAGTGTGTCCCCCCACCAGACTGTAAGATGGGGTTCCCCTGTTAATTGGAACAAACGCCCATATGTGTGGGAGACTGGTGCAGCTCTGTCATGAGAAACAAGGGCAATGAACTGGGAGGGCCTTGAGAATTCTGGCTTTGATCAAGAGGGCCTATAAATTGCAACAGAAACCTGAGGAAGTAGACGAGAATGAACCAGTGGGGATTGTGTGGAAGAAGGACCTCGATTCAATGGTACTGGCCCCTAACGCACAGTGTACCATTCAAGGGGAGGTCCGCCTCCGGAAAGATGTCAAGAACAAAATACTGATGTTGGATGCGCCAGGCGATGAAAAATTGGCAGAAGGATTATTGGTCAAGCCCAGCATCTTGCCTGCTCATGCCCATGCCTATGCATGATGAGTGATGGTCCAGATTCACAATGTGTCAGATCGAGAGATCTGGGTGAACAGAGGGTGCACCCTAGCTATGGTACACTGCACAGATACTGCAGTATTGCCCAGCAACAAACACCCTGGTGAGAAGGAGCGAGTGACCCCAGACTTGTCTGACTTTGTTGACTCTCTGTTGCTAGCTGAATGGAAGGCTAGAATTAGCAAGAGACTTTCCCAGAGAGACCAAAGTGTTTTTGTTGAAGGAATGGGATGTAGGATGTGTCCAGGGTGTGGAACATCACATGCACCTGCACGATGAACGGCCATTTCGAGAGAGGTCCCGACGCCTAGCCCCAGCAGTCATAAATGATATGAGAAGACATCTGCAGGAAATGCTCACTGCTGGCGTGATACAAGAATCCAGGAGCCCATACGCCTCTCCCATTGTGGTTCTGCATAAGAGGAATGGGTCTTTGAGAATGTGTGCTGATTATCGAACCCTGAACCGGCGGACCATCCCAGACCAATACACTATGCTTCGTATACAAGATGCCCTGGACTGCTTGAATTGGAGCAAATGGTTATCGGCGTTGGATCTTTGCAGTGGATACTATCCGATCCCGATGGCACCGGAAGACCATGAGAAAACAGCCTTCATCTGTCCATTGGGGTTCTATGAGTTTCTGAGGATGCCATAGTGGATATTGGATGCCCTGGCCACCTTTCAGCGACTGCTGGAACATGAAGTGGGAGATATGAATTTGCTGGAATGCCTGGTGTACTTGGACAATGTCATTGTGTTTGGGAGCACCTTAGAGAAGCATGAGAACTGACTGTTTAAAATCCTAGACTGACTGTAAGACTTCAGCCTCAAGCTGTCCATTGGCAAGTGCCAGTTTTTCCAAACCTCTGTGAAGTATGTGGGGCACATAGTATCTACAAAAGGGATAGAGACTGATCCCAGTAAGGTTGAAGCACTGACTACTTGGCCCCAGCCCCATAATCTGAAAGAACTACGTTTCCTGGGGTTCTGTGGATACTACCGAAGGTTCATAAAAGACTATGCCAAGGTGATTCACCCACTCTTGAACTTTACCCAGGGTTACCCTCCTACCAATCATAAATACAAAAAAGAGTCTGTTAAAGAACCAGAAAAAGTATACTTCCACCCAGGTGAATTCTTCGGGCCCCGCTGGACACCCGACTGTGAAGCAGCCTTCCATGTGATCATATACCAGCTCACCCTCACCCCCATCCTCGGCTATGCTGACCCCACCAAACCCTATGTGCTGCATATGGACGCTATTCTGCAGGGTCTAGGAGCAGTGCTGTATCAAGCCCATGAGAATGGCCTAAGACCAGTAGCTTTCGCCAGTAGGAGCTTGACCCCGTCTGAACGAAACTACCCTGTGCATAAGTTGGAGTTCCATGTGCTAAAATGGGCCATCATTGACCAGTTTCATGAATAGCTTTGTGGAGCAAAGATATTGGTGAAGACTGACAATAACCCGTTGACCTATGTACAGACTTCAGCCAAGTTAGACGTCACTGGGCACCAGTGGTTTTCTGCATTATCAACCTATGATTATGCTGTTGAATACAGACCGGGCCTGAACCATATTGATGCTGACGCCCTATCACGATGGCCCACTTCCAAGAGCGATTGGGTCAGGCTGTCTGAACCTGACATTCGAGCATTGTGCCAAAAGTTTGATAGAGATGAACAGATGTCTGCGGACATAGTGGACTATTTAGTAGATTGCTTGGCCCCTTCTGACACCTGCATACCAGTTGCTTATTGCCACTTCTCTGCTCTTGATATTAGTGCACTACCTCAATTTGACAATGATAGCATTCAGTGGGCTCAATCCCAAGATCCTATGATTCAGCCAGTACTTGATGCCCTGCGTGTGGGGAAAGATGTGTTTAAGTTATGTTCCACTGACTTGTGAACTGCTTTATTGTTTAAAGAAGGCCCCAGATTGAAGTTGCTAAATCAGTTGTTGTATAGAGAGACAATAGATCGTAGTGGCAAAGTAGACAAGCAACAATTGGTCCTGCCCACGGCCTTTAAAGATTTGGTACTGAGGTCCCTCCACAATCACATGGGGCACCTCGGTATTGACAGAACCATTGACCTGGTATGATATCACTTCTGCTGGCCCAAAATGGGGGTCGATGTTGAGCACCATGTAAAGACTTGTAGTCGGTGCCTGCAAAGAAAAGTCCTGCTTCGGAGGGCTGCCCCCCTTGTTAATATTACTACCAGCACCCCCATGGAACTAGTCTGCATAGATTTCATGTGTTTAGAACCTGATCAGTGGAACATTTGGCAATGTGTTAGTGGTTACGGATCATTTCACATGGTATGCACAAGCTTTTTCCATCAAAGATCAAAAGGTATCTACCGTGGCCAAGGTGCTAGTGGAAAATTTCTTCGTCCACTATGGTGACCCCTAGCGTATTCATTCTGATCAAGGCAGAGACTTTAAGAGTCGGCTAATCAAAGAAATGCTCTCTCTATGGGGTGTGTGAAAGTCAAGAACCACTCCCTATCACCTGCAGGGAGACCCTCAACCAGAACATTTTAATCACACCCTTCTAGACATGCTGGGCACCCTCCACTCGAAAGACAACATAAATGGAGCCAGCAGATTAGCACCTTGGTACATGCATACAATTGCACGAAAAATGATGCTACTGGGTTCTCCCCCTACTGCCTCATGTTCGGGAGAGAGGCCCGGCTGCCAGTTGATGTCTGTTTTGTAGTCTCTCCAGATGGGGTCCAAGCTGAAAACTACTTGCAGTATGTACAGAAACTGAAAGCTCAATTGAACTATGCCTATCAGCTGGCCCAGACAATGGCCACCAAAAGAAATCTACGTAACAAAGAGAGGCATGATAAAAAAAGTAAAGGCTCAAGAACTTCGACCTGGAGACATTGTGTTACACAATTTGGGACTGCATGGTAAACACAAAATTGCTGATCGGTAGCACAATCTTCCCCATGTAGTAGTTGGAAAGTTGGATGATTTACCTGTGTACAAGGTGCGCCCAGAGAACAACTCCATAGTTGTCAAGACCATGCACTGTAACCACTTGCTACCTATCGGCCAAGTCATGATTGAGGCTGAACCCCCAGAAATTGAGCCCCCTGAGCCGGTGACTCATGCTGCTGCAAGAAAGAGACAGAGTCAGCCTACCCCAGTGGTCACAGATTTAAGGCTTCCTTCACAGCAGGCCCAGAATGATAGTGACCGTCAGTCCACTTCTGATGAAAGTGAATACGTCCATACCTATTACCCCTCTTATGAACTGAGTCAGCTGTTTTGAGGTAACCCCCTGATAAATTGTGGGGATGAAGCTGGGCCTTCTGGACTGCCTTACCCCCCAGCTTTGTCCTTGGAGCCAGTGCTCCCAGAAAGTGAAGTGCAAAGTATCACGTCTGAAGATGTTGAGTCTCTGTGTATTGTGGAACTCTATGATTTGCCTGAAGAAGGGGCTGAGGGTTTGAGTCTTTCTGGAGACATACCAGAACTTGAAGAACACCATTAGAATGCTGACCACCCCCTTCAGTGTCTCAAAGCTTGATTGTGCCTGAGCCTTTGCAAAATGAGTCAAGTGTTTTAGAAATGGAGCCAGCAGGGCAAGGAACCGACGGTGCCCCAAGTTTGGACATTCCCACCCAGGTAGAGGAACCCCTCACAAGTGACGAGAGTCCCCAGACCAGTGCTGAGAGTACAGAGACTGTAGTTGCCCCCCTCAGAAAGACTGGCCGAGCTGTCAAGCCAGAAGTACACCTCACTTATGATTCTCCCAGGAGGCCAGTGGATTTGCCTCTCAATGTGGTGCACAAAGGTGTTTATGTCTCACCAAGCTCACTGCCCAAATTCAGCTTGACAGCCAATTCCAGGTTACTTGTCTTTCCCTCTCACCATGGTGCCCCTGCCCCCTCTAGCCCCAAGTTAGCTGACAGGGAAGGGCCCCCTCTTGCATTGTTTAAGGTACAAGAAGTTATTACCTGATTCAGTATAGTAATGTTCAATTTACCTGTATGAAATATGCACATTGTGTTGTCAGAATGGATATAGTATCATGAAGTGTAGTGAATATGTATAGTAAAGTAATAAGTTTATGTTAACTAATGCATGATGGTACAGACTTGATGCGGACGCCAAGTTTTCTCCAGGCAGGGAAGGGTGTAACCCCCCTACAAATGGGGGTTCCCAAAAAGTCTTCCTCGCGCTTGCCTAAATGCTCACTGCCAGGCTGGTGTCCTGCGTTTTAGCAGTTTAAATGTGATTGTCGGAGAGTGCCTGTATAGCCTCTGTGTACTGTCTCTTTAAGAGCTGCCAGGATTACAGTCATAAGTAATCTGAGGAGGAGCTCTGTTGAAAGATGCAACTATTTGCTGAAAATCATTTAGAGTAATGATAATGTAGTTTGTCTAAACTGCCTTCTTTGTAGCAAGGACTGTTTTGTTTATCTCCACCATCTTGATCCTGGACTGCGAATTGGACCAATCAGTACTGGTGGGACCTAAAATGGAGTCAGACTACAGGAGCTGTCTGGAGTCAAAATCTGTAGGAATTGTAGTTTTGGGCTTTTTGCACCTGAAGGGGAGCCTTTGTTGTGACTGACAGGAGGATCAGCCAACCGAACCTTTTGGATCTTGGGGAATTTCCCAGGCTGCTGCAGCTAGTTTTCAGTTTTGAGCTGAGAAGTGAAGAAGTAACAGCTTAAAGTGGTTTTGAGCAGCAGTTCTGTGTAGGTTTGCTTGGGAGAACTGTGAAAGGGCTGAGTTTTGGCCTACCTGTGTGCTGTCCCTGAGAGGGAAAATAGAGTTTATTCGGACTGAATCCGAGTTGTGAGGACTATTTAAGCCACTGGACTGTGACCAGGCTTTAACCTGAAGAAGACCGAAGATTTGCTGAATGCGATCGGCCTGTCAGGATTTCCAGCTGCTTTTGAATCCCCGGTTTGTGCAGAGACTTTGCGATCGTGACCGGAGAGCGGTTTGCCTGGTACAGTAGAATTTCCTTACATGTAAATGTGCTGTATATTGAAAGTGGGTCATGATTTGGTTCCTCACTGTGTGAACTGTGTTCTGCTTGCTGGAAGCTTTATCCAGCCTAATCGGACTGAATCCATGTTCATCTCCATTCAGCCTGGGCCATACCACGCTGACCTGCCAGACTACCCCACTGCACAGAGAAAGCCACCGATGAGAGACCTGCCTGGGGATCAGTCCCCTGCTCCACGCTTGAACAGGAACGACACCTCAGCAAATCATGTGGTCCCTGTTTCTCCTGGCACTCCAGATTAACCACCTGCTGTCTCAATTTTCATCCAGCCTGTGTCCAGTCTTGAGTATTGTGGGTAATCATCAGGGTAGCTCCCTGCAACAACAGCCTAATCTAAAGTGTGTCATCTGATTGTCTTGTTTTCTTTTCACGAACTGAGCCCTCTGACTCTGAATTACAAATAGTGTGTGCTGTGCAAGTTGTTTTCTTCCATCACAGGGTCCCAACCAGCTGCAACGTTCCTGGCTAACCTACCATTCTCCATCTGGGTACCCAGAGTGTGTGACTGTTTATGGACCCTGAAGTGCATGCATAACTGTTTGATTGCTAGAGCATTTAAGCAAATTAACCTGATTACGCCCCTCCCTTGTTCAAGCCCCTTAAATAAATCAGATCTAACTCTTTTTTGTATTTACCCTGACTGTGGTTCCAGTTTGTGCAAGAGTATTGTACTGCTATTTGCTGTGTATAACCTTGTTTTACAGGGGGTCCCCAGGGCCGGGCCAGAGGAAAGCCCTGGTGGTAAGTGCAAACAGTGTGGGTACTTGTGTGGTGTATCAGGGGTATTGTAAAAGTGATTATTGTGTATTGTTCTGGCCACTAGTAAGAAAAAAGGGGGGTTACAGTGTCTCAGAGGGCTGTGCCCACTTGACC
Organism: Neoceratodus forsteri; assembly: GCA_016271365.2. Taxonomy (NCBI): domain Eukaryota; kingdom Metazoa; phylum Chordata; order Ceratodontiformes; family Ceratodontidae; genus Neoceratodus; species Neoceratodus forsteri. The sequence goes on along the minus strand of CM028129.1, from coordinate 558,520,944 downwards.
ACTACCAACCCTGACCTCCAGGTGGAGGCATCCGTTTCAGAACTCAGGCCCCTTAACCTGCTACTAGCCAAGCAGGCAGGGGTAGTAACCCTTGGGATCGCGCCACCTAGGGGTTACATTTATCTTTGTTCTTTTTTTCTATCCAGCACTGTTGGTGGTTGAGCACAGGATTCTGTACTAACACTTTTCGTCTGCTCCTGACTGCACCTGTTGTCATCCCAGCATCAGCTTAGATTTGTCTGTATAATTAAAGGCTTCAGCACTTCTTGGCTTGTCTCCCAGCTTGGCTGTTGGCTTTTGGTTTCTTTTTCTGTTTTTTTATTTTTTTTATTTTTTTAATTTTTAGTTTAAAGTTTTTTTTTTTTTCATGATGACACCTTCACTCAAAAAATGATTATAAATCACATCAGTTTACCAAACTAAAAAAACAGCACCTTGTGGTTCTGATATTTTGCTTATTTTCTCCCCCCATACCCTATATATTACTACTTATATATTACTACTAATAAAATGTTTTTTTCCTTTTGACTTGCCACCTAATGATTTTGGATCCGGGAATTCATAGTAGTAAAAGACATACAGTATATGGTTAAGGCTCATTGTGGATGGAATTCAGATGCTTTCTAAATCTTGTTGTAGGACAGTTCAAAGGTCAAAAAAGCTGTTGTACTATCATTCTGATGTCACATCGATAGTACAACAACTTTTGAGCCTTTTTCCGCCACCTGTTTGGCTGTCCTGACGAGGTCCAAAGGAGAAAAAAAGATAACATGTCGGCCTGATTCTCCTACTCTTGGCAGCGCCAGGAACGCAGTCTACCCATCCTTGAAAGGAAGAGCCTCCCACAACTTCAGGTCAAAAAAGTAATTTTTTAAAACATTTTTAAATCTGTGCTGGAAAGAGAGAGTGAGTGAGTGGGTGTGGGAAGAAACTGCTGTGGAGAAAGTGAGAGTGAGAGCGAGTGGTAGTGAGGAGAAGCCGCAGCGGGCGAGACCGAGGAGAGGCAGCAGACAGAGCGGGAGCAGCAGCAGCAGATGACAGTTTTTTTTTTTTAAACTACTACAGCAAATATGTTTTAGTGTGTGACCATATGCTATGTAAAACGGTGGATGGTCGCCTATCCACAACTAAGGCTGTTTTTCCCTCTCGGGAGTTATCAGCAGGCCCTCTCGAGCTTCGCTCTCGAGGTCTCTATGATGTCATCAGCTTTCTCGAGGGAAACACAGCCTTGTTGTGGATGGGCACCCATCCACTATTCTATATATTTTACTAGTGTGTATATACATTATAAAAAGAGAATAAAAATAATGTAAAACAACAGGTGTGTTTTCCCATAGTTAACATAAATGAGTGGCATATATATATAAATGGGATAATTTTAAGATATGGGGATGGGAAGGTTAGTATATTATTATATTGTATTATTATATTAATTTAAAATTATACCAGAACCAGACTAGTGCCATGTTAAATGTCAAAATTTGTTATGATGTATTATTGTCATCTATGATGTTTATTTAAAAAAATGGCTTATATGTGTATATTTAAGCGTGCCTTAAAAACCCATTTGTGGTCATCAGCGTGTTGTTGATTGATATTTTAATGATACTGTTTTAATATTTTATGTATTGTTTTATGTGTTTGTGTTTTATTTATTGTTTTAACAAGTATATTGTTAATGCACCTTGGTTTTAGAAAGGTGCAATATAAATAAATGATTATTATTATATGCTGTCAATTTGATATTTGCTGTTTTACTATTCAGGTTCCCTTTTCCCTTTGAATAATCTCTTGGGTGTTATGGTCCTTCTGCAATAGTCTGTGAATTTGGTTCGGACCGTTATGATGTCATTTATGGCAGTGCATCATGGGAGTGACAAATTTTTAATGGTTCAATTCAGGACACCTGTTCTAAGTGGTATATAGCGAACCTGAACTGAGCATGTTTATTACTCCCTGAGGAAATTCCAGTGAGCAAAGCGCTGGAGTATTGCACCTCTGTGTGGGCACACTGTTTCATTTGCCTTCATATTGTGTTTGCTGACCTGAATGGACTGACGTTTTTCAGTAATAAATTTTCATTTGTTGAATTATTCAAGCTAATTTGCTAATTTATTTCTTTGAATCTTATCTTGGGTGCGATTTCCATGGTCGTGTGTACTGTTGGGGCTGCTAACCCCTATCTGCACCACCTCCATTCCTGAACGCAGTGTTCTTTTTTGGTCTTCTAAAGAGAAATCTATAATTTCTCATCCCATTTTCAAGAAATTCTTTAAGGGCCTGATGCACCTTCAACCTCCACTTAGGGAACTGGTCCCCCCCCCCCCCAAGAACTTCAACCTGTGTATAGCTAAGCTGAGGGATGCTCCATTCAAACCTATGGCTACAGCAGACCTAAAGTATGTCACTTGGAAAACAGTATCCTTAGTGGCCATCACTTCTGCCAGGAGAATTTTAGAGCTGCAAGCTCTCTGCACTGAACCCAGCTACATCATATAAGGGCAGACTGGATGGGCCGTGTGGTCCTTTTCTGCTGGCAAATTTCAGTGTAATCTGTAATCATCTCCCACAAGGATAAAGAAGTTCTCAGAACTAACAGAAAGTGCCTTCCTAAAGTGGTGTCTGAATTTCACCTTGATCAATCCATAACTCTCCCTGTTTTTTTTCCACAGACAAATCCACTTCTGATGAGCACAGGCTCCATAGTCCGGATGTTAAAAGGGCACTGACCTACCATCTGAAGCACACTAAGCAGCTCAGGGCCTCTCATACCCAGCTGTTCCTCACCTGTATCGAGGTGAGCAAGGACAGACCAGCCTCTAAGAGAACTGTCTCTCGGTGGATAGTCTCTTGCATCCAATTCTGTTACAATAAGGCTGGCAGACAGCCACCTCAAGGCCTCAGGGCCCACTCCACCAGAGGCACTGCAGCCTTGGAGGCTGCTCAGAGGGCCATACCATTACTGGATAGCTGCAAAGCAGCTACCTAGAAGACTGTATGTACCTTCACAAAGCACTACTGCTTGGATGTACAGTCTAGATCTGATGCCAGATTTGGCACTGCAGTCCTGCAGAACCTGTTTCCAAAGTAGGTTCTTTACCCTCCTCACAACTGCACTGCTTTGTAATCTGCATAAGTTGAGCATAGTGTGGGATTCCTGGGGTGAGAAGAAAAAATGACTTACAATAGTAATATTGTTTCTTCCGGGGGATCCCTCAGTATGCTTGACCTCCCATCCTCCCCTCACATAACCTGATTATTAACAGTTGTGCAGTCCTTACCACAGGCCGAATTCTTGCTATGGGGCTTATTTAGTGTGATGTTTCACAGTTAAACACATTGTATCTAGTTCACCTTTTGATGGTTTGTTTTGTTCCTTTTGTTTCTTTTTCCATATTGTTTCCATTACTCTAAAATAAGGTTAGGGATTGGGGCCTTTTGCCCCATAGGCTTCAAAATGAATTTGACTTGCTAGCAGCAGCACCTACAGGCAGCAGTCTCCTAGCGCTTTCTGATTGGCTAATGCCATGCCATCATTATCATAGGCACCACCTCTGGGGCAGCTGAACCCAGCTGGCAATACTGCATAAGTCGAGCAAGCTGAGGGATCCCCTGGAAGAGACAATATTACTACGTTAAGTAATTTTTTCTTCTTATCCTACTGCCAAGTTAGGATTTAAGGAGCCGAGTGTCCTAGTGGATGAACAAACCTCTTTCCCCTGGTTGCCCTTTCCTCTCCCTCAGGTACCCCTGCTCCTCTCACAACTTGGCCTCACTAAACCTATCTGTCTGTCCCACCCAGTTTTGAACCCCTTCACAGCCCCCGTTTCCACCACCTCCCTGGGCAGCCCATGCCACGTGCGTCTATTGCCTGGGCCACAGTCACAATACCCATACCTGCAACTTTTGTCGCTCGTTCCAGCTGAACGTCTTGGACTATCGCCTCACACACTTACTGCTGGGCCGGCCAAAAAAATGGAACCTGACTGTCAAATCTAAAGAGGCCCGTTGGGCGGTATCTGCAGCTGTAGGGTCTGCTGAGCAACTTGAGCAAATGAAGGCTTTCGAGGAGGAGGTGGCTCGGGGCTGCCAATCAGTCCTCTTCAGCATTGGTGTTTGTGCCTCTCAAACTGTGCTCTACTTTTACAGGCTCCTTCAAGGAATTGTGCTAGTCTCTCCTGACCAAGGTGGAGGGCCCGTCAGCTTTGAACAGCTCCCGTTCCCATAAAAAGGAATTCTAGGAGTCAAGAGAAAAGTCTCAATGACGTCGTTCTTAGGATCAAGAGAGGTCTCATTCTCAGGAATCTCCTGTTTCAATTTCAATTGAATTTGCAGCCTCGGCCGCTGGCTTCACGGTGCCCCTATCAGGCCAGACTGCTAAGACACAGGATGATGACACCGTCAAAATTATCAACCCCCATCAACCCGTTGTTGCTTGATGAGGTCGATAATTCCTTGTTCAGTACTCCGGTCCTGACTGGGCCTACCGAGGAGGAAACCCAGCTTGCTTGGAACCTCCCCAAGGTCCCTGGCCCTGACCTGGAGGACCCGTGGGTTTTCCCGGCTCCTTCTGAGTGCCCCTGTAAGTCCCCCCAACAGTTGAGAGAATTCACAGATGCCAGTCTGGGCATCTCAGGAAGCAGCGCCACTGCTATTCATCCTCATCCTCCTCAGAAGAGAAGAGGCTTCGGTGCAAGTTGTGTCAACGCTACGAGGCTCTCATGTGGCACTAATTGGTATTCACTGGTCTGAAGTTAAACCAGGCTTCCACACTGGCCATTAAATGGCTGTCACCCTCTAGGCCAACACCTTCTCCTCCAGAGATGGCCGACACTGTCCCTCTGCCCACGGAGCTGGTTAAGGCCCTCTCGGCTTGGCCCGAACCAGCCTCTTCGCCAGTTGTGGTGGAGCCACCACCTAAATAGCCACCTTCCAGGGCTCATGTGAGGGAGTCTCTGCCTGCTAAGGGCCTCCCACATAGGCTGTCGATCACCCTTATTCCCAACCGTCCGCAGCAGGTCAAAAGTGACTCAGGTGGTTATCCTATCTATTCGGAGTCCGAGGACTCCTCCTTGCACTCTCATCAGTTCAAAGCTTCGGTGGGGAGTCTCTTGATGGAGGAAGGTCCCACATTCTTCATGGGCATTCTCTGTCTCATACAAATCCACAGGGATGAAACTTGGAGCCTGTTCAGAAACAGGCTCAGTATCGCTTAACAGACATTCGGACAAAAGGGGATTCTCCGACAGAGGCCTTCCCAGTGGCTGAAGCCATTGTTGGCCCAGCTCTGGAGCTTTGGCAGCACCCTGCTTCCTGCTCTGTGCCATTGGCCAGGATGGGGTCCGCAAGTATATGGTTCCCATCGGCACCCTATCTGGGTTCACAGAGCACCCCTCGTCAGTGGGATTGGTGGTCGAATCTGTATTTCGATGCTCTGATAAGTCAAGAGACACTGGTAGACCTCTGGACAGAGAGTCCAAAAAACTGGACCACTCTGCCAGAAAAGTCTATGCTGCCGCTTCACTTAGTTTCTGTCAGGCGAGCTTGGCTGTCATCATAGCACACTTCTCCCATGCCCTCCTGGGCTCTCTTGATGAGGTGCTTCCTCATCTCCCCGCAAATCTTCAGACTACAGTCAAGCAGGTCCAGGGTTTGGGGCAAAACAGCAACTCCAGATGGCTCTGGACATTGGGAATTCCTGTGCCCATTCAGTGGCATCCACAGTCGCCATGCGCAGCAGGGTCTGACTGAGGGTCTCTACCTTTATGCGGACACCCAGCACAAATTGGCGGATGTTCCCTTCCTGTGCACTGATATTTTTGGTACAGGAGTTGATGGTCACCTCCAGTGCATCGAGAAGTCCAATGCCACCTTGATCTCTGATGCTTCTGCCCAGAAGGAATTTCAGGGTTCCGAGAAGCAGAAACGTAAGCACACACTCCCGGCCTCTTTGCAGGGAAGCTCTCTGCATCTGGACCCTCGTGAGCTGACTGGAGGCATATCTCCTAGCTATTCATATGGCAGGAGCCTCAAATTAGCAGGCAGATGCTCTCAGCCATGTGGGTGAGGTGCCCACGAGTGGTTTCTCCATCCAGAGGTGGTACACAGCCTTTTCTCCCAGTGGGGCACCCCTCGGGTGGACCTATTTGCCTCCAGGGAAAACGCAGAGCTGAGGCTTTTTTGTACCCTACCCCCTCACCAGGGCTTACTGCAGGGGATGCCTTCTCGAGGCTGTGGACCTCAGGCCTCTTTTATGTCTTCCCTCCACTTCCCTTGATCCACAAGGTGCTCCTCAAGGTGAGGAGGGACAAGGCACAGGTAATCCTGGTGGGTCTGGACTGGCCCCGCCAGTTTTGGTACCCCAATCTCCTCAGCCTCAACATCAGGCTCCCGAGGCATCTTCCAGCACTCCTGGACCTGCTCTGTCAATCAGTCAGGGGAAGATCTTCCACCTGGACCTTAAGTCCCTGCATCTGACAGTTTGGTTCCTGAGCAACTAGAGTTTCCAGGCTTTGGGTCTCTCCAAAGATGTGCTCACCATAGTTGAGGCATCCAGGAAAGAATCAACCAGGAAGTGCTATTCCTTCAAGTGAAAGAGATTCTCCATTTGGTGTCAAGGCAAGGGTCTGGACCCTTTGTCCTGTGTGGTGGCTAGCATTCTCGACTACCTTTGGTTTCTCTCCAAAGTGGTCTGCAGTCTGCGACCCTTAAGGTGCACCTGGCAGCTGTCTCTGCGTACCATGCATGGGCCAGTCAGCAGACTGTGGCACAAGAGAAGGTGGTGCAGCATTTCTTCAAAGGCCTTGACCATATTTCCCCTGCAGTGCGTGAACCACTACCACCATGGGATCTACTGCTGGTACTGGCAAAGCTCATGTGCAAGCCATTCGAACCAGTGCACAGGAATGAGATGTCACACCTGTCGTGGAAGACCACCTTCCTGTGGGCTGTTACATCAGCCAGAAGGATTGGGGAACTCCAGCGCTCTCTGTTGAGTCTTTCTATCTGGTCTTCCACAAGGACAAGGTTGTCCTGCACCCCAACCCGAAGTTCCTTCCGAGGGTTGTGTCAGAGTTTCATCTGAACCAGGTGATGACTCTGCTGGTGTATTACCCCAATCACACCTCAGAGGCCAAGTACAGGCTCCATACTTTGGACCTGAGATGAACGCTGTCTTATAAAGAGTGCATGGCCGGAGTTCGGGGAGAGGTTCGCCAGCTGTTTGTCACCTGCGCTGAAGCCGCACGTGGCAGACCTGCAGCCAAGTGGACGATTGGCAGGTAGATCACATCCTCCATTGATCTCTGCTATAGGCTGGTGGGTAGGGAGCCTCCCATAGGACTTAGGGCTCATTCCACCCACCATACCGCTGCATTGGTGGCTTCTTCTAGGGATGTCCCTATCCAGGAAATCTGCAGAGCTGCTATCTGGAACGCATGCAGGCATTCAAGGAAGAAGCAGCTCGTGCTTCAGCCAGTCAAAGCTTCTTTGTCCCACTGAACCTCAGCTCCACCTTTACAGGTTCGCTCAAGGAGTTGTGCCAGTCTCTTCCCCACCCGGGGTGAGGCGCCCATGGGCTCGCACTCCTCCCACTCTTGAAAGAGAGAAAAAGAACCTTCTTAGTCTCAAAGGCGATCTTGGGACCGAGAGAGGTCTCAGTCCCAGGAGCATGCGGTCTCTACCTCAGTTGAGATCACCTCCTCAGCCGCAGGCTTTACGGACCTTCCGTCTGGCCAGATGACCGAGGAAGTGGCCGATGAGGTAGAGATCACTCTCGACCCGATCAACCCTTTATTGCCGGCCGTGGACAATGACTCCTTACAGCGGACTCCGGTCCTAGTGTTTCCTGATGAGATCCAGCCCGTTGGTGTCCCCATCAAGGATCTGGTTCCAGACCCTCGGGTCTCACCAATCCCACCGGTGTCTCCCGATCGATCGATCGAGTCAGCCTGCCCGATCTTGGTCAAGGTCCAGAACCCCCTCGGCCGAACGACCGAGGAAGAGCCACAAGCACTCCCAGAAGAGGCAACGCTACAGGTCGTCCTAATCCTCCTCGGACGAGGAGAGGCTCCGGCGGAAACTCCGGCACTATGAGGACCTTATGTGGCAACAGCTGATTTTGACCGGGCAGAAGCCGGCTCCACCACCCACCTTGGCCATCACTTGGCTCTCGCCCCCCAGGCCGAAGCCGACCCCTTTGGAACCGAAGCCTTTGGTTCCTCCACCCGACGGGCCGTCCCGTCCCCTGGTTCAGCCTATTCTGGTCTCTCTACCTATTCGGGTGGAACAGCCACCTAAATAGCCTGTGGGAGGGGCACCCTCGAAAGAGGACCGACAGGACACCAGACTTCCCCAACGTCTGTCGATCACAGTCACTCCGGACTGCCCTCAGTGGATCGAGGGTGATTTAGGCGGCAGGCTGTTATATCCCGACTCCTCGGACTCTTATGCCACCGGACTCCATTCTCATCCTGGAGATGACGCGTCGTCAGTAGGTACAGGGATGGAGGAAGGCCCTTCCTCCTTCCAAAGGATTCTCCGTCTCATTTCCGACTCCACTGGAATGCCCTGGAACCTATCCAGAAAAAGGCAGAGTACCCTTTCACGGATATCCTGAAGAGAGGGGTTAGCCCGACGGAGGCCTTTCCTGTGACCAAAGCCATCTTTGGCCCGACCCTCGAACTTTGTCAGTGCCCTGCCTCGTGCCCAGCACGATCTGCCCGCATGGCCCGCAAGTATGCGGTGCCCATGGGTTCCCTTGTGGGGTTCACAGAGCACCCTTTGGTCAAGAGCCCGGTGACCGCCTCTGTGTACAGGTGTACTGGCAGTTCATCCAACACTGACCGATCTCCAGACAGAGAGTCCAAAAATTCGGACCGCTCAGCTCGGAAGGTCTATGCGGCCTCTTCCTTGGGCCTTCGTCAGGCCAGCTCAACTGTCATCATGGCACACTTCTCTCATGCCCTTCTCAGGTCATTGGACAAAGTCCTTCCTCATCTCCCCATGGACATACAGACCACAGTCAAACAAGTCCAGGACCAGGGCCGTACTGTTGACAAACAGCAGCTCCAGATGGCTCTGGACATTGGAGATTCTTGTGCCCGATCCATGGCCGCCGCAGTGGCCTCTCATCGCAGGGCTTGGCTGAGGCTCTCTTCCTTTCCGGCAGATACTCAGCATAAGCTTGCTGATGTGCCTTTCCTTGGGAACGACTTGTTTGGTCCAGGAGTGGCCGGTCACCTACAGTGTATAGAGCAGTCTAGTGCCACCTTGGATGCCACTTCTGCCAAGGGTTCTTCAGGCAAGAACCAACAGAAGAAGAAGAAGAAAAAGCCTTTTCGGCACTCTTCACCTGCGGTTTGGCAGCCCTCCTATCAAGGAGGTCAGAAACAGCAGCATCAGCAGCAGGCTCAAGCTTGGTGCCCTCGGCCCAAGCCTGGACCCCAACAGACCCGCAAAGGAGGCTGAGGCTCAGGTCCTGGAGCCTCCTCCTCCTCCTCGTCACGCCAGCTCTGGACCCTCTCGTGGAGGGTCAGCTCCGTCACTTCCTTTCCGCCTGGTCTGCTATCACTTTGGACAGGTGGGTTCTCGAAGTGGTCGGTCGGGGACTGCCTCTAGGGTTTGAACAGTACCCTCCCAGCCAAGCCCGCACCTCTTGGGAGGAATGGATTTCCGCATGCACCAAGTCAGCTCTTCAAGATGACGTGGCTCAGCTCCTCCGCAATGAGGCAGTAGCCCCCATGGCGGATCCTCCAACTGACCCAGGCTTTGTCTCCAGGTACTTCCTGGTGCCCATGCAGATGGGGGGTTGGCGCCCCATTCTAGAGCTCCACAACCTGAATCATTTTCTCAGGTCTCAGACCTTTCGATGGTCACTCTGTCCCAAATCATACCATCCCTGGAGCGAAACATGGTTCTGTTCACTGGATCTGCAGGACACGTTCTTTCATGTCCCAATCTGTATGTCCCTTCAGCAGTTCCTCCGTTTCAGGGTTGAAGAGACCCTGTATGAGTTCTGAGCCATGCCGTTCGGCCTGTTATCGGCCCCACGGGTCTTCACCAAATGCATAGCAGTGGTGGCGGTCCATCTCCGGCGTTGAGGGGTCAGAATTTACTCCTACCTCGATGATTGACTCCTGGTAGGTTCCACTCAACAGGAGGTGGAAAGGTCCAGGGATCTGGCCCTTCAAACCTGCTCCCGACTCGGCCTCCTGATCAACGAGGCCAAGTTGGAACTCGTGCCTTCCCAGGTGATGGGCTTCATTGGGGCAGAGCTCAACTCTTGTCAAGGCAGAGCTCGGCTCACGGTGGACAGGGCAGAGGTTCTTTCCTCCTTTGCCCAATCATTTCTGGTTGAGCACTTGCGCCCTGCCTGGGACTTTCTGCACCTTCTGGGTTACATGGTGGCGTGCATCTCAGTGGTCCATTGGGCCCGGTTGCACATGCGTCCGCTCCAATGGGAGCTGGCCACCCAGTGGACTCAGCGCCACAGTCACTTCGACCAGCTGATCTGCTATCTATCCTGTAGGTAGGGAAATGGGCAGACTAGTTGGGCCAAGCAGTCCTTATTTGCCATCAAAGTCTATGTTTCTATGTAACCCAGAAGATGTGGGACGCTATCCAATGGTGGACTGTCCCAGACTGGTTGCAGGAAGGGATCCCATGTGCCCCGAGCCGACAGTTGTCCTCACAACTTATGCCTCTCTCATGGGCTGGGGAGCCCACATGGGGGACAACAGGGCCCAAGGGTTCTGGACCCCTGAGGAGTCCCGATGCCACATCAACCTGTTGGAGCTCAGAATAGTCAGACTGGCACTGTCAGCTTTCACTCCTCAGCTCCGGGGTCAAGTGGTTCAAGTCCAGACGGACAACACCACGATCATGTACTACCTCAACAAACAGGGCGGCAGGCACTCCCATCTGCTGTGCAAGGAGGCGATCCACATCTGGACCCTCGTGAGCTGGTTGGAGAGGGATCTCCAAGCCATGCATGTCACAGGAGCCTGGTGGATGTTCTCAGCCGCATAGGCCAGACATCCCGTGAGTGGACTCTCCATCCAGAGGTAGCCTACAGCCTGTTCTCCCGTTGGGACAAACCGATGGTGGACCTGTTTGCCTCCAGGGAAAACATCAAGCTGAGGCTATATCATGCCCACCCCTGTCAGTAGGGCTCGCTGCAGGGGGATGCCTTCTCAAGGTCATGGACCCCAGGCCTCCTCTGCGCCTTCCCTCCATTTCCCTTGATCCACAAGGTGTTACTCAAGGTGAGGAGGGACAAGGCAAAGGTGATTCTGGTAGCCCCAGACTGGCCGTGACAGTTCTGGTATCCAGATCTCCTCAGCCTCAGCTGCAGGCCCTCGGAGCAGCTTTGTACATGCCCAGACCTGATACCTCTCAACCAGGGGAAGTCTTCCATCTGGACCTTCTATCCCTGCACCTCACAGCCTGGTACCTGAGCGGCTAGAGTTCCAGGCTTTGGGTCTTTCTGAAGATGTCTACACCGTAGTGGAGGCATCTAGAAAGGAATCAACCAGGAAATGTTATGCCTTCAAATGGAAGAGATTTTCCATTTGGTGTAAGGGTATGGGTCTAGACCCCTTATCCTGTTCTGTGGCTAACTATTCGACTACCTTTGGTCTCTCTCCAAAGGGGGTCTACAGTCATCGACCCTTAGGGTGCACCTGGCAGCCATTTTTGCTTACCAGGCACGGGTCGGTCAGCCAACATTGGCACAGGAGCCAGTGGTCGGGTGCTTTTTCAAAGGCGTGGATCATATATCCCCTCCGGTGCGTGAACCTCCACCTCCATGGGATCTACTGCTGGTTCTGGCAAAGCTCATGGGCAAGCCATTTGATCTGATGCAGAAGTGTGAGCTGTCACACTTGTCGTGGAAGATGGCCTTCCTGGTTGCTGTCACGTCAGCCAGAAGGACAGAGGAGCTCCAGGCGCTTTTAGTGGACTCCCCTTATCTGGCAGGGACAAAGTTGTCCTGCGCCGCCACCCGAAATTCCTTCCGAAGGTGGTGTCAGATTTTCACCTTAACCAGGTGTTGACTCTGCTGGTATACTACCCTAATTACACCTCGGACGCCGAGTACAGGCTCCATACTTTGGACCTGAGACGTGCTCTCTCCTTTTATAAGGAGAGGACAGTAGAAATTCGCGGAGAGGTTCACCAGCTGTTTGCCACCTACGCTGAAGTCACTTCTAGCAGACCTGCAGCCAAATGGACTGTTGCAAGATGGATTACATCATGCATAGGTTTGTGCTATGAGTTGGTGGGCAATGAGCCTCCCAGAAGGATAAGAACTCATTCTACCCACCATACTGCTGCATTGGTGGCTGCTTCCAGGGATATCCCGATCCAGGAAATCTGTCGGGCTGCTACCTGGAAGTCAGCAAACACTTCCAATACCCTCTACCACATCAACCTTGAGTCATGCCGGGATTCTGGTTTTGGGGCCTCGGTTCTCCAATCTCTGTTCCCTAAGTAGGGGATGTGCGCCTTGCCTCCCTCCTCCCAGAGAACTGCTAGGAGTCTGCCATTGAGTGTGGATGGACAACATATCCACGCTCCTAGAAGAACAGGTTACTCACCTGTAACAGTAGTTCTAGGAGTGGTATATGTTGTTCATCCACATGGACCCACCTGACCTCCCTGGCTGCGGACGCACATAACCTGGCTTCCAGCAGGCTAAGATCTGGTGTCATGGGGTGGAGCTGAGACATATACCACCCGGGTGGGTGGGAGGAGCCAGCTTGAAGACTTCTGGCAGATTTAAAGAGGAAAGGGACAATGCCAATGAGTGTGGATGAACAACATATACCACTCCTTGAACTACTGTTACAGGTGAGTAACCTGTTCTTACTCACCTGTAACAGTAGATCTTCCACGGAGTGGTCTCTTGCAGCAGGTAATACACTTGGGTCATCACCAGAGGTTGCTGTGGTGCATGGCAGCTCTTCTAGCAGTCTTTTTCTAGGGGCCGCCCACACATGACATCAGCTTCCTGTTTCCTATATAAGAGTGGGCTGTCCCTGGTATCCTCAATTCATTTTCCTACTGTCTTGAGCTCGCAGCAACTTTAGACAGCCGTCATCGACGAGAATTTGGGCAACCAAATGAATGTCCACAGAATCTTCAAGCAAGAAAGTGCTGTTTTGTTCCTGCCATTTCAGAAGGAAAATCTACCGCTTCGACAACCATACTACTTATGTAAAGTGTCTGGGACCCACACATGACACCAATTCCTGCATTCATTGTCAGGGTTTCAACCAAGCATCCCGTCTTCGACGGTTGCTTGAAATTAAACAACATTTAATGGAGCAGAAATTGTCTCTTATGGAGAATCGGAGAGCTCATCCAGTGTCCACCCCCACCTCCCCCACCGATTCTCATTGGTGGCACAAAAGGAGAGAAAGTACTCCTCACACTCCGTGCCTAAGCGCTTGTCGATGGCCACCATCACTGGTGCCCCACCATCAACTTTGCATTCTCTCCTGCCTCTTCATTGACGGGGGGAGGGTTATACCCTCTCATCGACTGCACTTTCTAGCATGTTGATGGCAGTTTATAATGAGCCCTTTATGGGTTCTGTTGACGCTCCATCAAAGGGGGCTCCTCTCCCATCGACAAGATCATCATTTTTACAGCATAGCACTCTTTCCCCAGTGGCTCTGTCGACGAGAGGCCACATTCCACAGGGAAAACCTACTGCATTTGCAATGCTTACTACCCCTCCACCCTTGCAGGTGGTTACCCATAAGGGCTAGGCAGACAGGGATTGGGACCCTGGTCTTTACCACACAAGGGCAAGACCTGCGCAGGCTATGCATCCAATTCCCTCTATCCTCCCCTTGGTTTCCCAGAAGCCCTCCCTCTCTCCCTACCCCTCCTCCTCCTACGCAAAAAGAACTGGACATTATGACAGTAGTACAGCATGTCTTGCGTGCCATGTGGCATGCTCAACCCTCCGATCCAGGAGAGCCAAGCCATCCATCCCTTTCACCCACACCTCCGCCTAAAAGGTTTCATGGTGGCAGGGATCCTCTCCCACCCTGGTCACCTCCCCCATATATGGAGGACTGCTTATCAGATGAGTCTGACCTCCCAGCAAATTTTACTGGAGATCTAGAGGACGAGGAATTCCAGGAGTTGGATTTCCAACCTCACTCTCTTTTATTGGACCTCTCTTCACTAGAATAGGACTTACCCAGACATTATGGCTGCCTCTCCTGATGACCTTTCTTTCCATGAAATGATGCTCCAAATTCAAAAGGTCATGGAATTCTCTGCTACCGAACATGACAGACAACGTAAGGATATGGTAGACTACTTGGAGTTACCCGAGGAGCCAGTCTTAGTGGTACCCCCACTAATCCAGACCTACCAAAATGCTATGCTTGCAGCCTGGCACCAATCTTCTTTTGTCATGGCTGTTAGCTACAAGGCGGATCGCATATACTAGGCTCCTCTGGATCACCCTTTTCTCTCCACTACTCCTGAGGTTGATTCAGAGTGATTGCTGCTGCTCATGATCGTACTAAATAACCAAACACATGAGCTCCTTACCTTCTGATAAAGAATCCCACAGGATAAATTATCTGGGGAAAAAAGGTATTTCAGTCCAGCACCTAGAATCTCAGAACCCTAAATCTCCCCCACGAACTTTATTTATTCACCTTCCTTGGTGAATTCTCTCCAGTGTCCTCCTGAACCCCGGTCTCTACCTCCCGTTGTGCCCACCTTTCTCTGCACCACCCAGCCCAGCACATTCCTCAGGTCTGAACCCTCTGTGGAAGGGCTGCCCAATCCACCCAGGGTGCTTTAACATTGTGATTGTGGACCAGAGTGGGGAGGCGCCTTCGCCTGTCACCTAAGCAGGGGTATTTCTGTGGTTTTCACCCTCCTCCTGAGCTCCGACATGCAGTGGTGTCTGAGGACGCCCGCCGCAGCTCTGTCCCACTGCTTTGCTGCCCTGACGTGTGCAGTGCTTCCGGTCCCCACCGGGGCCGCTGCAGTATCGGGCAAGCCTGGATCCCTCCCCAGAGAGAGGAGAGCTATCCCCCAGATGCTCGATCCTCTCTCTCCCCTGCAGACCCAGGCTCGTTCCTGAACCCAGGTCGCCGCAGTGGTGCTAGGTGTGACATCCAGCACCTCAGCCCTCAGCGCCACTGGGGCCAGCTGTTCAGATACCTAAATTATATGGGAACATGATCAAATACCAGCATACACTCTTGTTGTCTGCCATTGAATTAGTCAATAAACTCACTCCTTCACAGGAAAGAGAAAAGTTACTGGCTACCATAACCACTGGCAACTCCATTTCCTGACACCTACTCGGTTGGGCTATGATGCAGTTGACACTGCCAGTATATCAGCAATGGCTTACCTGTACTGCTACAGTCATTAGTGTCTCAGGGTTCACACCTGATGTACAGCAGAGAGTAGTTAATGCCCCCTTTAATGGATCCAAACTATTTGGGCAAGGTACTCAAACATTAATAGATGATCTCCAAGCTTCAGGTAGAACTCTACGTACAGTCCATGGCATGTACCATACTTCCCAGCCATCTTACCATTCCCAATCCTCTTTCTACACCAAAAGAGGTGGAAAATACAGAGGCTCTAAGAAAGGCGGTTTCAAAGGTCATTCCCAGTCTACTAGAGCCAACACCTCTGCCGCCAAGGGCTCCCGCTCACATCCTCCAGGTGGGGTGGGTCAGCCCACCTCCCATTGACCTACTGGGGCCTTGTGCACGCTTCCTCGACCAGGCCTCAGAAGCAGTGGGGGGTCATTCTGCCCTCCATGTGGAGGCCTGGAAAACAATCACATCGGCCGAGTGGGTACTCCAGATAATTCAGACAGGTCACACTCTGGCATTCCTGTCCAGACCTCCCCCTCACCAGACCTACTCAGTCCATTACCCACCCGACCATATTTCTATTCTCCAGGAGAAATTACAGGCTCTCCTAACCAAGAAGGCCATTTAACCAGTAACCCCTACAGAACACCAGATGAGGTTTTACTCCCATTTCTTCCTGGTGCCCAAACGAACTAAAGATCTCAGACCAATAGTGGACCTCAGAAAATTGAACTTACACGTCCAGTACAAACGGTTCCACATGATCACTTTAAATTCCGTCATGCCAATACTGAAACAAGGGGACTGGTTTTGTGCCTTAGATATGAAGGATGCCTACCTACATATCCCAATCCATCCTGCCCACCACAGATTCCTTCACTTTCACCCATTGGGAGAACACTACCAATTCCGGGCACTCCCGTATGGCATCTCATCAGCCCCGAGAGTGTTCGCCAAATGCCTAGCGGTAGTAGTAGCAGCAGCTTTACGAAGGAACAGGCACGTTGTCTTTCCCATATCTGGACAATTGGCTCATCAAAGCAGAGTCCAAAACTGCTCTACTTTCCTCCCTAGATGCAATTCTGTTCCAAGCTCTAGGAATTACGGTCAATTGACTGAAGTCCAATCTGACCCCCACACAGTCGCTCCATTATATAGGAGTGGTCCTAGACATGGTTTCTGCCAGGGCCTACCTTCCGGCCACCAGGCAAGACAAGCTCCCATCTCTGGCTTCGTGGATACAAACCCAGAAAGTAGTCACAGCCAGACAAATGTTACGTCTCCTAGATCACATGGCCGCTACCATCCCTACAATAGCTTTCGCCCTTCTTCATATGAGACCAGTCCAGTGGGTCCTCCAGAACCAGTGGTCTCAAAAAACAGGGCATTTCAAAGACAAAATCAGAGTCACTCCCACATTGCAATCTGCCCTAGTCTGGTGGACACTCCGAGCCAACCTATGTCAAGGCATGCCCCTTCAATCCCACCCTCCCATGCAGGTGCTGACCATGGATGCATCCTTAGAAGGATGGGGTGCACACCTGTGTCCTTACAGGATGCAAGGCAAGTGGATCACTTCTGCCCCTCATCTCCACATCAATCTCCTGGAGCTGCGGGCAGTTCACTTAGCTCTCCAGGCTTTTCAACCTCGCCTATCTCCGGAACCGTTGCTGATTCAATCAGACAACATTGCAATAGTATTCTACCTCAACAAACAAGGAGGTACGAAGTCCCATACTCTATGCAAAGAAATACTTGTAGTCTGGCAAGAGGCTATTTGGCAACACCTAATACTGACAGCCATCCATCTACCAGGATGTTGCAACATCCTGGCTGACCATCTCAGTCACTAGTCGACCACACACAAATGGACACTTCATCATGAAGTGCTTCAGAAAATGGAACCACACAACTGGATCTGTTTGCCTCCCCAGTCAACCACTGTCTCCCCAGATACTATTCCATTATCCCAAGCAAAAAGTGACGGTCTGTAGATGCCCTGTCCCAACCGTGGACAGGAATCTTCTTATATGCTTTCCCCCGTCCCACTCCTGCAACAAACTCTACTGATATTGCAATTCAAACCTGCCACAATGATCCTCATAGCCCCTCTGTGGCTTTTGACGGTGTAGTTCCTCCTACTTCAACAGTTCTCCGTAGAGCATCCCATTCTGTTACCAATCAGACCAGATCTCTTGACTCAGAATCAAGGGGCCCTTCTACACCCCATCCTGAAGGCACTGCACCTTCATGCTTGGCTCCTGAGGATGCTTTCATAGCACATTTACAAGTATTCTCTCCTGTTGCTAATATTTTACTGGCCACACATAAACCAATGACCAGGGAAACATATAATGCCAAATGGAAACACTTTTCCATCTGGGCTGCTTCCCGATCATTGAATCCCTACTCCTGTCCACTGATGAAAGTTTTAGATTACCTAGCCTCGATTGCCGAGACAGGATTAAGCTATTCCTCCATAAAAGTCCATTTGGCCACTATTTTGTCTTTCCACGAACCTCTGGATGGCGGATTACTGTATCAACATCATCTAGCCAAGATGTTTCTAAGAGGAATGTTACATATTAAACCACCTATCAGAAGACCCACTCATCTGTGAGATCTCAGTTTTCTAATAGAGAAGTTAACTCTTGAGCCCGTTGAACTGGCAGCCACTTCTGACCTCCATTTTGTGTCTTGGAAAACAGTATTCCTAGTGGCTGTCACTTCAGCTCAGCGTATTTCCGAGCTCCTTGCCCTTATGTGTAAAGAACCCTACTTGATCTTTCACAAAGACAGGGTGGCACTTCGTACTAACCCGTCTTTCCTACCTAAGGTAGTGTCAGAACACACCTTAAATCAATCCTTGGAATTACCAGTTTATTATCCTGAAGATTCCAGTCAAGGTGAACACCTCCTACATACTCTAGACATCCATCGTATATTACGATACTATACTAATTAGACTAAATCGATTAGAAAGCCTTCGCAACTTTTTGTCACCTTCGCCTCAGGCAGAGAAGGTCTCCCAGTCAATAAACTGACTCTATCTAACTGGCTGGCACACTGTATAACATTTTGCTACTCAAAATAAAACAATCCATTACCAGGACCTGTCCAAGCCCATTCTACCAGAGCTATGGCTACTACTGTGGCCTGCTTTAAAGGGGCCTCTATCACAGTTATCTGCAACATGGCTACCTGGTCCACAATTCATATTTTCACGAAGCACTACAACTTAGACATTGCCTCATGCCATAGGATGGCCTTTGGCTGAGATGTCCTACAAGGCCTCCTGTCATAACATCCACCCTTTTGGGTATACTGCATGGTATTCATCCCAAGTGTATTACCTGCTGCAAGAGACCAGTCTGTGGAAGATAGTACAGTTATGTAAAATCTTACCGTAACAATAGATCTTTGAGGAGTGTCTTTTGCAGTAGGTACGATCCCGATCTCCATCCCCCTTCTTCTCTAAGAGAACAAATTCTGGTCCAATGACTTATGAGTTGGGATACCTATAGTACCTTGGCTTTCCCTTGGTCCTCGCTTAGCAAGCTGAATCCTGTGGGGGGAACTGAGGATACCAGGGTCCGCCCACACTTATATAAGAAACAGGAAGCTGATGTCATATGTGGGCAACCCCTCTAAAAAGACTGCTAGAAGAGCTGCCGTGCTCTACAGCGACCTCTGGCGATGACCCAAGTGTATTGCCTGCTGCAAGAGACACTCCTCAAAGACCTACTGTTATGGAAAAATGTCATGACTGTACTTTCTAAAAGTGGTATATGTTGTTCATCCACACTGACCCACTCCGACCCCTCAAGCCACGACAACCACTGCTTACAGCTGGCAAGATCTGGCGTCAGGGGGCAGAGCCAAGGGTTATACAACCCAGCTCGGTGGGAGGAGCCAGCTTTTAGACTTTCCGGCAAGATTCCTAAAGGGAAAGGACATGCCAAGAAGTATGGATGAACAACATATATCACTCCTAGAACTACTGTTACAGGTGAGTAACCTGTGTTTTTCTCCCAGCCCTGGTTGACATCAAGGATACACCCTGTTCAGACCTGTTGGCCCATGTCCTCCTTAGGCCCATTCCAGCCTGGCATCTCCCACTGGTCTCCCTCCTCCTGTGGGGACCACAGGGATGGGGCAAACCACCCCCCCCCCGCGGCATTCCACTATGTGGACTACGATCTGGTGCAGCTAGCACTAGAACCCAGAGGACTCCTCAGAGCCACGGCCATCATGCAGATGGCCATGGCATTTTTACCACACATTTCTTCTCCCTGCTAACACCTTCCCCACCAGGCAGCATGTATGTAGCCCAGTGGTGGTCTCAGCTGCATGCAGCAATGTCCTGCAGAAGGACCAAGCTCCCTTGGCTCACCGTAGGGGTTGCTGCAGCACTGGTGCCCAGCTATGTCCCTTCTGACTGCAGTGTAGTGCCAAGCAGCAGCTACTGTGTTCTGGCCTGGCTCCTGCTGCTACAACCTGAGCACGCTCCCGAACTTGGGTTGCTGATGTGGCAGCATGGTCCATCAGAGCGGCCCTCATCACTGTACGCTTGTTCCTTTTGAATAGCTCCACCCAGTGTTCTCTGTTTATTTCCCTCAAACATTTGTGAGTTTCAATTATCTTCCCACTCTCCCTCATTGCCTCCAGTGAGCTCTTGTTGAGATCTGCTAACCTTTCCTTGTATGTCCTGCCTTACTGCCATGGATCATCTTAGTTACTCTCATTTGCACGGCCTCCAAATGATCCATAGACTTCCTGAGTTGTGGGCTCCAGAACTGTGTACAGCTCTCCAGATGAGGCCTCACCAGGGACCTGTACAGGGCCAATATTGACCCCCTGTCTTCTGCTGTCAAAATCCCTGCCTGTACACCCTAACACCCTGCTTGCCATTCCATATGCTTTGCTGCATGGATTTGAGATTATCACTGATGATGAGCCAGAGAACCCTCTCCTCTACTGTTGTTGCCATCTTAACTACTCCATCCAGTATTCCGGTTTTGGGTTCCTTGTTTCACTTTGCATTTTTTATTGTATTAAACTGCCATATCTTGGGACCATTTTTCCAATTTTCCAAGACCTTTTTTTCATTTCCCTTACACCCTCCTCATTGTCTGTCCTATTTTAGTATCTTCGCAAAGAGACAAATCTTGCTCTGTATACCTTCCCCTATGTCACTGTTACATATATATTGGATAGCTCAGGCACCAGGACTAACCTCTGTGGCACTCCACCTGTGACTACCCTAGCCCCCGATTGTATCCCATTTACTACCAACCTTTGTTTACCGCCTCCCAGCCAGTTCCCTATTCCACTTGTCAGTTTGTCTCCTACCCCCATGTCCTCCAGCTTTTTCCACAGCCTCCTGTGGGGTACAGAAGTGAGGGCCCCTGTCCACCACCTTAGTGACCCAATTAATGAAGACAATCGTTATTCTGGTAAGACCTTCCCCGCTACAGACCCATACTGCCTTTTGTCTTGTAATCCACTTGCCTTCAGGTATTCCACAATTTGATCTTTGATTATAGTCACCAGTAGTTTACTTACAGTTGAGGTAAGATTGACTGCCATGTAGTTTCCCAGGTCATCCTTGTCAACACTCTTGTGGAATGGTACCACATTTGCTGTCCTCCAGGCCACTGGAACACCCCCTTTCTCCAGGGAGCATCTGAACAGATCCGCTAGAGGTGCTGTCAGTGTCTGCTTCATTTCTTTTAGCACCCTTGGAGTTAGCCCATTGGAACTTGGTGCCTTTCAGTGCTCTATCTTCCATGACCAGTCTTGGTTCCAGTTCTCTCATTCCCCTCTCTGCACTCTGATGCTTGCTTTCTAATATCTGGCAGCAGCCTCATTCTTCCACTTCCATTGAGCAAAAGTATGTAAGTATGTCAGCTTTCTGGCCATCATCCTCCACCCAAGTCCCCTTTTCCTTCAGCCTACTTTGCCCCCCCCCCAACCCTTTAAGCTTTCTTGTTCCATGACGTACTTACAGAACTCTTTTGCCTCCTCTTGCACCTGCACTATTCTCAAATCTGTATCTGACTTTGCTATTCTTACCATTTTCCTGGCTTCTTTGGTCTTTCCTGGTATTTCTTATGATTTTCTATACTGTGGTCACACTTGTACTGTTGGAAGGCCATCCTTATAACCCTTACTGCCTTCCCTACCCCTTGGAAATCAAGACTGATTTTGTGTGTGTATTTCTTTTTTTGACCCAGCTTGTGCAGAGGTTTAGCACCTCCGTTATGCCTCCCTTGATGAAATACCATTTGTCTTCCACACCCTCCAGTTCTAGCATCCCTACCAACCTGTCTTAAGTGTCTCTCTCATCTTACTGAAGTCAAGGACCATAGCCTTCAACTTAGAACAATGTCCCCGTTATGTCAAACCACACTGTGTTGTGGTTACTGGAACCTGGCAGCTTTCTTACCTTCACCCCTCCCACTATTTCCATATTGAAGCATACCAGAACGAGGGTGTCCTCATCCCTTATCTGTTCCCTTAGCCATTGTTCAAGGCAGCAGTCATGCATTACTTCCAGTAATGACTGACTTCCTGCACTTCTGGCTGCTGGGGCGTCCAATTCCACATTTGGTATATTTAGGTCCCACACTATACCACATTTCCTTTAGTAGTTAACCCTCTGAATTTCTTCTCACAATTTTCTTTCCTACTCCTCTTCCTTTTTGCTTGGTAGTCTGTATAACACCTTCATGCTGATCCCTTTCATTCCCTCGGTTGTGAGTTGTACCCATACTGGTTCTACCTTTACGTCTCCTTTGTGGCACGTGTCCACTACTCTGGTGCTGTCCACTGCTATTTTCCCCACCCTCCTCACATCCTCCATAGTCATTCCATGCCCCATCTAGCCTTCCTTTCCCCTTTTCCATCCCCTTCATCCTTCCCACTCTCCGTCTTGCAGCCCACATTCCCTTGTAGTTTTTCCCTTCCGGCTTCACTATGGATCTTAGTCCCTCTCCTCATTGTGTTTTAAGATTTTCCTCCCTCCATGCTAGTTGGAGTAAGCCAATATGGCCTCATATAACTGGCCTACTGCCATTGTCCATTAGTTCACTATCCCCCTACCCCACTAATTTTAATGTTTCTCCACAGGCACTTCAGATTTCTGTCCCAGTGCTGGGGCTTCTTCTCCAGTTGGGTGTAGGCCATACTTTTTAAATAGCCTACAATCCCACTAGCCAGCCTTTTCTTCCCCTGTGAAACTGAAACCCTGCATGCTGCACCATGATTTTAGCCATCAATGGAACATGAACATTTTTCCTTCCTGCCCTACCCCTTTGATGTACTGATAGGACATATGAGAAGGTCACTGTTACTGCAACCTTCTTAAGGATTTCCCCCAAGCCTACAGAAGTGTTGTTTTACCTGCACTATAGCCTCATTTATCAAGTAATTTGTCCTTAGGTGGACAATCACATTTGGCCTTCCCTCACCTCTTGGGCCAGTTTTCTTACCCTTTGAATGACTCTTCCTGCTGTTGCTCCTTGAAGACATTTCACCAGTCTACAGTAGCCTTCTACCCCCAGCCACTACCACTGTTCTACTTATAGTAGGTTCACCCACAGCCAGGTCCTTTCTAGCTGCTCTCTCCTGGGCAGACCAGTAAGCCCTCTCAGGCTCAGAACACTCGGCAGCCCCTTGAGGCTTCACTGCATTTGTCTGACCGTCATTGCCACCTTGCTCAAACACACTTACCTCAGAGCTCAGTGGACTGAAGTGGTTATGCTCTGCAAGGGATAGCTTTCCCCCGGGCACACACAGTATTATGTGCCACTCCATTCCATCTGCTGGTCCTTTGAGGGAGTGGAGTTGTATTTGGGTTTCCCAGTTCCTGCTCAGATGTACACCCTCATCCCACTATCGTCTTCCCCTGCCACAGCTAGCTCAGTTAAGAGCTCTGTTGGTGTAACAAATAGGACTGTAGGCCATTCCAAGGAGCACCCTGCTGAAGAGGTCTACTCTGCATCCTCCACAGCTATGCCCCCCCCCACATTCCTGGGGGACTGCATTCTCTCCGCCATTTGTTACCCTATAAATTTCTGTCTCTAAACTTAGATTACTTGGATATCCATAAAAAAATAAAAAAAAAACGAATACCTCGGATACCAGCAAAAATTTGGGATTTCAGATGAAGCTGCTGAAAATCCAGGCTGTTAAAGTTTAGCATGCCAGATTGGATATAGATTGGAAATATGATCTAATTTGGCATCTGTTACTCCCAGCCCTGTACAGGCCCCCACACACACACACACACCCTGCACCCAAACCGGGCCGAACTCCTTTAACCTAATTCTCGCCTTCGAACTGATACAAAACTTTAAATGCACACACACACACACACAGGCACTGCCGTCAGCCAGTCAGATGTTACTAAAGGAGGACATCATCATTCATTCATACCTTAGTTTGAAAACAAGCACAAACTGCTCCACTGTGAGACCGATCTCTGCTGACCGGCCCCTGACCCAACTCTTGATTTTTTTTGGGGGGGAGAGAAGTGAAGGCTAGTGGATGTGTTGGGTGGGTGTGTATTATTCAATGGTGGGACATGGTTGTGCCAGAGAGTGGGGAAGTGGGGTGGCATTCCTGTTTACTGTGGGTTGGGGATATGAATTTTTTATTATAAGGTCAGAGTCAGTATAATTAATTACACAGTGTGTGTGTGTGTGTGTGTTTAAAAAATGTTTGTATCAATTTAGGGGTGGGGGAAGGAGGTTCCTAATTTCATGGGTATGTACGAGTCAGAAGCCACTGGCCATTGTGACTTAACACAATTAACCCAAGAAGGTGAACTTGCTGTCCTTTATATGCCTGTGTAAAGCTATTTTAAGTGTATCAAGTGTTTTACTTAGAACTACTGAGAAGTCTGTTTCAGGCAGTGACCACCCTCTGACTTATCCAGTTAGCCCGACTATTGTGTCTGTAATTTTTGCCCTTAACTCATTACCTCCTGGGCAGCCATTTTGTGTCAGGTAAACAATGGATAGATCGGACTTCATATGGAGCTATTGGAGGTAATGGTTAAGTTGCAGTAGATGAAACCTACTGTCCCTCATAGTATCTTTCCTTGTGAGTCCCACACATTCCCACAGGCCACTGCTTTTGAATGCCCTGTAAGTCAGGCATAAGTCGCTCCTTAATCTCCTGTACTGCAAGGAGTACAGTCTCATTCTGTCAGTCTTTCTGCATATGTCATCCCTGTCGTCTAGATCATCCTTTTTGTGGCCCTTCTCTGTGTCCTCTCCAACAGTCGATTTTCTTTTTTGTTAGATGGTGCCCAGAACTGCACACAGTATTCCAGGTGAGGCCTGACAAGAGATGTGCCCAGGGGAAGTACCACCTGTCTGTCTCTACTGTTGATATGTCTAAATATGCAGCCCAGCATTTTATTGCCTACACTTGCTGCCCTTTTACAATGCTCAGTTGGAGAGAGATTGTTGGTAATGGTGACCCCCAGGTCCCGTTCTGTGCTTGTGACCATTAGATCTTTACCATAGAGCGTATATTTGGCACACCTGTTTCCTCTACCTATGTGTATTATCCTGCATTTCTTTAGATTTAAATTGTTCTTTTCTACCCATGCACCTATTTTATCTATTTCTTGTTGAAAACCTCTGATGGAGTTCAGATCACTGATGACTGCTCTTATTTTGATATCATCCGCAAACTTACAACACCAGCTTCCTGATGCAGTTTGAATACGTGAAATATATAAACTAAATAGTGTAGGACCGAGGACGGACCCCTGGGGCACTCCACTAGTAATCTCTAACCGTGGAGAAAAGTGACCAGCCACACCCACTCTCTGGCTTCTACCCTCCAACCATGAGGAGACCCATTTTATCAGTTTTATGTCTAAGAGTAAGTCCTGTAACCTCTTAATCAGTGGCCCATGGGGCACGGTATTGAAAGCTTTTGAAAAATCCATATAAAAAATGTCCACTGGTAACCCCATGTCCTTAGCACTACTTATTGGGTTGAAGAAGTGGAGTAAATTTGTCAAACATGACCTTCCCTCCCTGAAGTCATGCTGTGTAAAATCCATTAATCCAGACATTGTTAGATGTTCATTAATCCTGTCCTTCACTACTCTTTCCAGCATTTTGCTGATAATAGAGGGTATACTAATTGGCCTGTAATTTTTACAGTCACTTATTGGTCCTTTTTTATGGATGGGTAGGATATTTGCATCTTTCCACTTTACAGGTACTCTCACCTCATCTAGTGATGTGTTAAATATGGCCATCAGTGGTCCAGCCACTTCATCTGCTAGTTCCTTCAAAAGGGCTGGATGGAATCTGTCAGGTCCTGGGGATTCATTTGGGTTCAGATTTAGTAACAATGTTTTTACCTGCTGCTCTGAAGACCTTTTCAATAAGCCTACTTGAGTTCCTGAAATATGTGGGCTTGGTAGTAAAGGTTGATAATTACTAGCAAAGTAATCATTAAACTCTGAGGCTATCTCTAGTTCATTTGAAATAATTTTATCCTGTTTTATTAGTGGGCGTACTACTGGCTGCCCTTTTTTGTTACTGTTAATATAATTAAAAATAATTTGATATTTGTTGTGTTTGAAGCTAATCTATATTCATGTTCCTTTTTAGTTTTTTTTTTTTGTTTTTTTTTTTAATAGATTTTTACATAGTTTGCATAAATCCCTGTAGCTTCTCGAGTTTGTTGTGGAAGGGAATACTTTTATACTTTTTATATGCTCTTTTTCATTGCTGTATTAAAGTTTTTATGTTGTTATTAAACCAGATTGGTATCTTCCCTCTGTTGTTGTACTTTATCTTATCAGGGATATAAGTACCAATTCAGTAATCAGATTTGGAGGATAATTTCTCCCATTGACTTACCAGTTCTTTGTTTTCAAGTTACTCCCTCCAGTTCCATTTATTCATGTAATTTCAAATGTTTTATAGTCTGCCTTTGCATAGCATTTTATTTTAGTGACACCTAATATGGGTTTCCAACAAGTTTCTGTGTGAAACTCGAGGTCACTTTATTATTATTATTATTATTATTATTATTTATTTTACCAGGAGAGAAAACACTAAGCTGAAAGCTTATTTACAGGTGCGACCTGGGAGCACAAGGAAGTTAAGTGACTTGCTCAGGGTCACACAGTATGCAAGTGGGGGCTGTGGGATTCAAACCCAGGTCTCCAGGTTTGCAGCTCAGAGCCTTAAACCACTGTGCTACACTGTGGCCTGATGGTTCCCTCGTTCTACAATCCTTTATATCATTACTTATATTAGTGAATACGAAGTCAAGGGTATTGGTTCCCCTATTGTGTTTGAACACCATTTGCTGCATATTGTTAATTGTCAAAAGATCTATCAGTCTGTTCCCAAATTTGCATCTTGGTGTGAAGAACTTCCACTCTGTCTGGTAGATTAAAATCACCAGTTATCACAGTGTCAGTACTAGGGTCCAAGTCCTCCAACCTAACAAAGAATATGTCATGTTCTTCATTACTTAGGTTTGGTGCCCTATATCCTACACAGACCTTTAGCTGTTCACTATTTTTGGGGAATATATTTACTCATACTCGTTCCACTAGTTCTGAACTGGTTAAGGAGCTATTTGCTTAGCATGATTCAATGATATTTGCTACATAGATAGCTATGCCACCTCCTCACTTACCACCTCTATTTTGATAGTAGACATTGTAACCTGGGATGTTCTCACCCCAACTGTCCTCTTTCCACCAGATTTCCATTATGCCACATATATGTACCTCTTCAGATTTAAGTATACACCCCAGATCTTCCTTTTTTATAATAAACTTCTTGCATATTTATTTATTTATTTATTTCAATCTAGGATTACAATATCTTTGAGCCGAGGCTCTTTTACAAAGGTTCCACGTCAGCATGTGCAACAGTCATCATTTTTAGTTACAAACATAGTAATTGACTTACAGACATGCAATAACCAGTACAAAGACTTGAGCTAGGAGCAAGACAAGGGAAGGAACAGGGGTGGGTGGGGGGTGAGGGTAGGAGATCGAGGAGAGGGAGGTGCTGGGGTAAGGGGGAGTACGGGAGGTGGTTGGGGCGGGGGCAGGAGTGGAGATACGGAGGGGAGGTGGGCGAGGGCGGGAGACAGTGCAGCCAGGGGGTCTTGTTGAGGGAATCTGACAGGTAAGGTGCTAGGGGTGCAAAGACTGATTGTAAGTGCTGGGGCATGTGCAGCTGGAACAGTGGAAATGTTAAGATGGGCAATTGCAGGATACAAGCAGTGAGAGGCACAGCTTGGACTTGAAGAGGCTGAGTGTTGGAGTGGTCACTATGTCACTGCCAAGAGAGTTGAGCCAGTTGGATGCACGATAGGCGAATGATCTTTGTCCTTGGGTCTTGCGACATCGTGGGATATGTAGTAGATGGGAATTGGATCTCCTTGTAGTGACGTTTCTATGTCTAGGCTTAAGGAGGGCACAGACACCAGGTGGGGCAAGCCCCATTATAATTTTCTTGGCCGTGATGCAGGTTTGGTATTTTATGCGTTTGTCCAGTTGAAGCCAGCCAGATTGGGAATAAAGGTCACATGTGTGGGTATGGCAATGTGAGCCAGTGATGAGATGACTGGCCTTATTCAGGGAGGTCACGATACATTTGAGAGCAGTGGTAGTTGCAGACCCATATATGATAAGACCATAGTCTATGATGCTGACGATGGAGCTTTGGACGGCCACTGACAGTGCTTCTGGGGTTAGGTGTTTCCTGTGCCGGAATTATATGCGTAACCTCGCATTGGCAGATTTTGCAACATTGCTGATATGGACAGCGTATGACAGGTGGGGATCAAGGGTGATGCTTAGGTACTTGAACGATTGTGTTTGCTCTAGGATGGCTCCTTGTTCAGTTGCAATGGAGAGGTGGAGTTGTTTGTTTTTGTTGTGGGGGCAGCAGAAGACCATAGACTTGTTTTTTTTCTGATTGAGAAGCAGTTTATGATTTAGGAACCAGGATTCGATGGAGAAGGCCCGCTGAAGTTTATTTTGTAATTGGATTGGATCAGGGTCTGAGGTGAGGATCACAGCATCGTCAGCATAGAGAATTATTTGTTCTGGGCAGCTGTCTGGTAGTGAGTTTAAGAATAGACTGAAGAGGAGGGGTCCCAGAATGGAGCCTTGGGGAACTCCCAAGCGGACCGGTCTGGGGTCTGAGAGTGTATCAATGATTCTTACTGTTTGGGACTGTTCTTCAAGGTAGCTCTTAAACCTGCCAGTGGAGTTGGTTGACAGCCCAGTGTTCTGAAGCTGGACAAGCAGGAGGCGGTGATTGACTGTGTCGAAGGCTGTAGTTAAGTCAATGTAGATTGAGCCTAGTAGTTCACTGGAGTCAAGTGCATTATGGATTGCGCCGGTGAATTCAAGTAGGGCTGTGGAGGTGCTGTGACCTTTGTGGAATCAGTGTTGTTGCTTGCACAGGATGTTGTACATATCCAGGTATTCTGTGACCTGGTCCGAGACGATGCATTCGAGTGCCTTGGTGAGTGAGGGTAGTAGGGAGAGAGGTCTGTAGTTATTGTGGGCAGTTTTTTCACCACTTTTATGGATTGGGGTGACAGTGGCAGGTTTCCATCTGTCTGGGAACTGGCTAAGGCTGAGGGAGAGGTTGAAAATTCTGGTCAGAGGACTAAGCACTTCATCAAGTGTGAGAGACAGGATTTTGAGCTTGAGGGAGTCATTACTGAATCTTGATTTACCAAATTTACGTTGGTTGCATTGAAGATAGGGGACCAGTCTTGATGGAGGAGGTGGGATTTGAGTAAAGGAAGGTGACCACAGGGTAGAACCCTGCTGGTGATATCTTTTGGTGGTTGTTTGATGAATTTATTTGACCAGATGCGGCTAACGGGAGTGGTCGCTGAGAGAGTTAGGGAGGACATTAGTGTTAGATATCCGCGATGGGTGACTAGTAAGGATCCAGTCCAAGAGTGTGCTGGTGCCGGTCCTGTAATTTTTCCTGGTTGGTGAGTCAACCGTTTGTGTGAGGTTCTTCGCAGCAATGGTACCCCTGTGTGCACCAGCATCGGCCGCAGACCAGTTGATGTTGAAGTCGCCTAGGAGGATGGATTCGGTGTCCGGTGGGAGTGACTTTATAAAGTCAAGAACAACTGTTAGACCAGTTTCCTGTTCTTTGGGAGGGATGTAGATGGTGGCAACAGTGAGGGTTTTGTTTTGGGCTCTGAGGAGGATTCTCACTGACAGTATCTGAGCAGTTGTGGGTTGGAGTGAGGTAATGATGTGGTGCCCCTGTATGGAGTCTTTTAGGTAGAGAGCGTAGCCCCCACCTCTTTTGGAGAGGCGATCCAGCCTTAAGATGTTGTAGCCAGGAAGGCTGATTGCATGGTCCAGTACTGATGGCGTGAGCCAGGTTTCAACTGCCAGGATGTCAGGGCAGTGTTGGCTGGTGAAGGCCTGTAGGGCATCCATTTTAGGAAGGAGGCTGCAGATGTTGATCGATATGAATGAGAGGGCACCCGAAGGCTTGCTCAGGTTAGTGGCTTTAGAGCAGAGTGGGCCAGGGTTTGGGTGCACGTTGCCTGACAGCATTAGGAGGAGGAGGACTAGCCTCAAGGAGCTGCAGCGTATTTCTTTAAGGGAATGCTTTCACCTGCTAGCATCTCGGGAAATTGCTGAGCATCGACGATAGTGGGTGAGGATAAGCGTAGACATGGGGGACCAGAGTGGAGGGCTAGGACCAGTGTGGGTGTAGGGCTGTTTCATGGCAGTCGGATGGACCCTGGGCAAGGGGCACTGACCAGTGTGCAGCGTGCCTATGTGGAGGAAGGATGTAGGAATGTGGAAGCTGTAGGGGAGGGAGGGAAAGCAGGCTTTTTAGGTGTGCAGTAGGGGAGGAAGACAGGCAAGAAGATATAGAATAGGGTGTAGAGAACACATTGTCTCGGACCAGCTCACAGAATACCTGGAAACATACAACATCCTGTGCAAGCAGCAACACGGGTTCCGCAAAGGTCACAGCACCTCCACAGCCCTACTTGAATTCACCGGCCCAATCCACAACACCCTTGACTCCAGTGAACTACTAGGCTCAATCTACATTGACTTAACTAAAGCCTTCGACACCGTCAATCACCGCCTCCTGCTTGTCCAGCTTCAGAACACTGGACTGTCAACTGACTCCATTGGCTGGTTTAAGAGCTACCTTGAAGAACGGTCCCAAACAGTAAGAATCGCTGATACACTCTCGGACCCTAGACCGGTCCGCTCGGGAGTCCCCCAAGGCTCCATTGTAGGACCCCTCCTCTTCAGCCTATTCTTAAACTCACTACTGGGCAGCTGCCCAGAGCAAATAATTCTCTTTGCTGACAATGCTGTGATCCTCATCTCGGACCCTGATCCAATCCAATTACAAAATAAACTTCAGCGGGCCTTCTCCATTGAATCCTCATTCCTAAATCATAAACTGCTTCTCAATCAGAAAAAAAAAACAAGTCTGTGGTCTTCTGCAGCCCCCACAATAAAAACAAACAACTCCACCTCTTCATTGCAACCAAACAAGGAGCCATCCTAGAGCAAACACAATCGTTCAAGTACCTCAGCATCACCCTTGATCCACACCTCTCATACGCTGTCCATATCTTATTTTGTAATTGGATTGGATCAGGGTCCGAGATGAGGATCACAGCATTGACATTGCACAGGATATAGAAGGCAGAATTTCACTGTTCGCTGATGACACAAAGCTCTGTAACAGAGTAGACACACCAGAGGGTGTAGACAGAATGAGAAGGGGACCTGCAGAAACTTGAAGAATGGTCAAGGGTTTGGCAGTTGAAATAAATGCAAAGAAGTGCAAGATAATGCATATGGGGCACAAAAACCCTGGCACAATATATCAGTTGGGGGGGTGAGGATATAGCATGCACCAAGCAGGAAAGGGATCTTGGGGTTGTCATCTCTGATGACCTCAAGGTAGGGAAACAGTGTGACAAGGCATCAGGTAAAGCAAATAGGATGCTGGGATGTATAGGCAGGGGCATCACCAGCAGGAAAAGGGAGGTCATAATTCCGCTATACAAGACACTTTTGAGGCCCCACCTGGAGTACAGTGTACAGTTCTGGAGACCATACCTACGTAAGGACATAGACAGGGTAGAGAAGGTTCAGAGGAGGGCAACAAAGATGGTGCATGGGTTGCATCACAAGTCCTATGAAGACAGGTTGAAGGAACTGAACATGTACTCCCTAGAGGAGAGGAGGAGAGAGGATATGATAGAGACATACAAGTATCTTACAGGGAGGAACAGGTGCAGGAAAACACTATTTTAGCGAAAAAGATGTTTCAGGACTAGAGGGCATGGGATGAAGTTGGAGGGAGGATGATTCAGAGGAAACATGAGAAAGAATTTCTTCACAGAACGGTGGTGGACAAGTGGAACACCCTGCCAGAGGAAGTGGTGGGGCTGAAACAATCACGGGATTTAAGAATGCATGGGATAGACATAAAGGAATTCTAGAGGTCAGGGGTAAGGGGAAATAGACTTCTAGGAAAACAAACTGAACTTACAAGCTCAAATGGGCAGACTAGGTGGGCCATAGGCCCTTATCTGCCGACACTGTCTATGTATCTATGTATCTATGTGTATCAGCAGTGTTGCAGAGTCTGCCAATGTGAGGTTAGGCATATTATTCCGGCACAGGAAACACCTAACCCCAGAAGCACTGTCAGTGGCCGTCCAAAGCTCCATCATCAGCATCATAGACTATGGTCTTATCATATATGGATCTGCAGCTACCACTGCTCTCAAACGTATCACGACCTCCCTGAATAAGGCCTGTCATGTCATCACTGGCTCACATCACCGCACCCACACATGTGACCTTTATTCCCAATCTGGATGTCTTCAACTGGACAAACGCATAAAATACCAAACCTGCATCACGGCCAAGAAAATTATAATGGGGCTTGCCCCACCTGGTGTCTGTGCCCTCCTTAAGCCTAGACATAGGAGCGTCGCTACAAGGAGATCCAATTCCTATCTACTACATATCCCACGATGTCACACAACCCAAGGACAAAGATCATTCGCCTATCGGGCATCCAACTGGCTCAACTCTCTTGGCAGCGACATAGTGACTGCTCCAACACTTGGCCTCTTCAAGTCCAAGCTGCGCCTCTCGCTGCTTGCATCCTGCGATTGCCTATCTTAACATTTCCACTGTTCCAGCTGCACATGCCCCAATACAAAGCACTTTTAATCAGTCTTTGCACTCCTAGCACCTTACCTGTCAGATTTCCTCGACAAGGCCCCCTGGCTGCATTGTATCCCGCCCTCACCCACCTCCCTCCCCCCGTATCTCACTCTCCTTTAACTAACCATCTCCTGTACTCCCCTTACCCCTGCACCTCCTACCCCTTGATCTCCTACCCTCACTCCCCACCCACCCACCCTCCTTCCCTTGTCTTGCTCATAGCTCATGTCTTTGTACTGGTTATTACATGTCTGTAAGTCAGTGACTGTAGGTTTGTAACTAAAAATGATGACTGTTGCACATGCTGACGTGGAACCTTTGTAAAAGTGCCTCGGCTCAAAGGTATTGTAATCCTAGATGAAATAAATAAATTAAAAAAAAGACTGCAACCTGTATTGAACAAATTATAAACAGAATAAAGAAAACGTATGCCCTGTTTCATTTGCCTTCTAATGACCATTTCATTGAGAGTGACCAGTGTAAGGTGAAACCTATTAACAATGAAACAATAGCCACATCTAAAAGCATATGTTGTGACAAAATGTTTTACACTAACAGTTGATCCAGAACAGGGGTTCCCTCAAGCTGTTCCCTGAAGTGAAAAAATGGAAGTCATTTGCTATTAAATTTATCCTTTTGCAACCTGAACAACACATTGATGGCGTCCGTAGTTCTAACTGTGTTGAGAACAATGTGCCACTGCCGGATTGTGGGGTACTGTGGCATCAACCATCTCTGAGTGATGCCTTGTCCCAATGCAGCCACTATAATAAAAAATAAATATCCTTTATTGCTCAATCTTGCTTCTTAGTGGAGGAAGTCAGAACAAGGTTTTCTTTTTTTGATACATATTTTCTCCCCCGGGCTCCAGTTGGCTTGGACATTCCGACCGCCCCCTCCCCCACTGCCCTGACACCCAACATCCGCCCGACCTCCTTGTGTCCCCCACGGATTACCCCCCGTGGCGGGGTGGTGAGAAGCTCCCCTCTCAAGTGCGACTCACCTGAGCAGGATCCAGATGAGGAGGTGCCATTCGGGTTGGGCTGCGGAGGTCGGAAGCTCATGCTGCCTGACTGGAGCCACTTTTTCCTTCCCTGCAGAGTGCGGCATGCAGTGACGTTGGGGCATAGCATGCCAATGTCTGCCGCACTCCACCCCTTCAGCACCACTCTAGTAGTGCCCCCGGTCATCACCAGGGGCTGCTACAGAGTGGTGGCTCCCTGGATCCCTCCCCAGGATAGGCGAGCAGTCCTCTGGATGCCCAGTGCTATCCCTCCCCTGGCGGCCCGGGCTCGTGTCCGAACCTGGGTCGCCAGCATGGCGCGAGGTGTGGCAGCCAGCGCCTCAACCCTCAGCGCCACTGGGCCGGCACCAGAACAAGGTTTTCAGAAAAGAGAGTAAGTGGTAACTCCAATATATTTTTTATGGCACTGTTTACTTCTGACTAGTAAGGTTTAATGATAGGACGGTCCCACAAAATGTGGAACGGAGAGCCCTGATGCCCCCAATTATTCCAGCACAGGTCAGTACTGCTTTTGTCAAAATGCTGAGATACTACATGGGTTATAAAGTATCTAATTACCATTTTCCATCAGAATTCTCACCAGGACATAGATACCATGATACGATGGATTCCCTGCTAAATATGGGTCCAAGATTCCTGTGGGAATTGAATGCTTGCCTCTGCCTCCCAGGTTGCTTGTATTTCTCATGTTTTAATCCCCTCCTTTTTACTTAACACATCATAAACCTATGTTAAAAGTCAATTTTGGTCTAGTAGCTGAGCCCTAGATGCTGATTTTTAACCCTTAGGCTGCCAGAAGATTTAGAACATATAGGGTTTTAGGATGTGTGTACATGTCCATGGCACAGCAAGGGTTAAATGTGGCTCGATTTCTGTTATTGTTCCATCTATACAGGCTTTTTAGTTATCACGGCACGTGTACCTGATTAGCACTCTGATGGCATGTCATTCTGGAACTCCAGGATGTAGTTTGTCTTTGCTAAGCTCTTACATTGTCACAATACATCTGTGTTCTACTGTAGAAATACACTACATCGCACAGTTCTAAAATGGTCATGTGCACCAGAGTGTAAACCAGAAAAACCCTGTGAGGTTACCAAAAGGCCTGTATAGATGGAACAATAAGAGAACTGTAACCATCATCTAAAAATAAGTTTCTGTTGGGGAAAAATTACTTGTTTAGTACAGTTCTCCAGTAATCCATTGCCACTTGCCAATTTAAGTGGTATTAGGCTACTGCAACTCTTCTTGTGCCTCCACCCACCAGGGATTGAGCTACAGGTAGAAGTCCCATTTTCCTTACTTAAAATATAATTGTCTCTTAGCCAAGAAGGTAACATTTTCTTGAGTCAGTGTTACAGTGTTGGAATTACAAGGGGGCTTGCCAGGGCTCGAACCCCCTAGCTCTGAAGTGGGATGCGGTAGCTCACACATCACTGGCCTTTGACTTATAATGGGAAAGGGAGCTCAGTTTAAACATAGCACCGTTATTCGTACTCCTACCTACCAAAACTCAAAAAGTGTAATTCCAACACTGGGCGCAAAGTCTATATTTTCTGATTTACCATCAAAGTTGTACCTTCCAGAGATCCTGAAAACTGAATGCTATTTTCCCCCCCAATCTTCTTTTGTCAGGATCGGACAAGGAAGGAACGAAAAACCTGACTCTGGAATCACTAAAGAATCACATTTCAGGGATTTTCAAACCCAAATACTCGGTAATGTATCTGCTTTGTCCATGGTACTGCTGTGTCTCTTTTCCCCCTGTCCCTCACACCTACAATAGGAGTCTTAATAGCTGATTTCTGCCTTCCTAGCCCAGCAGGAGGGCAGAGTAGTTTCCCTCACAGCTGATGACAGTGCTACACCTTGGCCGTTCACCTCCATGTCCTTTTTGTGATTGTAGAAAAGCACATACTAGCAGCAATCAGACCGTGCTTTATGTCTCCTTTTCCCAGCACACGCTGTTTCTTAAAGAGCTACTGATGCCTCAAAGAAAACTTTGAATAACAATATTTGGGTACAATTCAGCTTGCATTCCATAAATATTTTCCATAGATTTTTCCTCCCCATTATTTATTACTGAAGAAGTTTACATAAATACATATTTTTGCCCCTTAGAGTTCATCTGCCTCTGTAGCTTACGCCCAACTTCATGTCATAATCATTTGTTGTCACATCACACTCTGTTGCCATGGGAGTAGCTGTGATGTCATAAGCAGTACATTATGACCTTGGGTAGGGAGATGGCAACAGAAATAGATGAACTTTTCAGGGACAGAGACCCTGTTTTCATGTAAATTACCTCAGTGATAAATAACGGGGAGGAGAAATACAGAACTAAAGTAAAAATCATGCTGAACTATGTCTAACTATTATGTTTTGCTAAAGTTCTCCCGACGGTGTCAGCTGCTCTTTAAAAAGTCAGGAGACAGGCACACACTTTCTTAGTCTGTGTTGATCTATACCAGATTGTAAGTAAGGTAAGGCAACTTTATTTCTTTGATGTCCTATCTTGAAGGCTTAAGGTTCTTTACAGACAGTCACTGTACATAAGTCAGAGATAATTAAAATAATAAGATCGATCAGATCTATAAATGAGAGGCAGTTATAAAACATTACTGTATGCTAACTGAAATAAATAGGATTTTAAGACTTTCTTAAAAGCGTCCGTCAAAGGAACACCACAGACCTAAGACAGTAGAGTTCCAAATCAATGGGAAAGCCACTGCAAAGGTTTTATTACCTGACAGTTTCAGCCTTGATCGTAGGACTGGGACAGTAAGCAAGCCGCCTTGGTGGAGCAGAAATGGTGGATCGGGGTGTATATAGACAGAAGTTCTTTCAGGTAGCCAGGGCCTTAACCTTGCTGGGCCTTAAAAGTTAACATGCCTATTTTGAGCTGATGTGCCACTGCATAGGCAACCAGCGCAGATCATATAGCACCAAAGTGATGTGCTCTGACCAAGAGGTGCCAGCAGTCAGTCGGACTGTGGCATTCTGGCCCAGTTGCAGGTGGTGTAACAGACATCCAAATAATCCTAGATAGAGAGTATTCCAGTAATCTAGTCTGGACATAAATTATTATTATATTATTAAATATTTATGTTAATAATTTGGTTCATGAAATTAAACATAGTGAGGTGAGACTGTACGCAGACGACACTGTTTTAGTGGCGTCTGCTGACAGTCTCACAGGTATGATGGATTCGCTTCAAAGTGATTTGTTACAAATGCAAAAATGGTTGAGTAAATCTGGTCTTCTTTTAAATGCTAAAAAACACAAACTATGTTGTTTTCGATTGGTCCATATAGAGGAAAAGAGCCCAAACCACAATTACATTTACAAGATGGTACAAAGATTGAAAATGTATTAACATACAGATACTTAGGGTTTCAAGTAGATGTTAGGATGACATATGTAAATCATATATCAGTTCAGGTAAAGAAAGTGAATAGAAGATTAGGGGCCCTTAGAAGAGTTGCGGGAGCTTTACCTTTGGTGGCAAAGGAGCGATTGGCAAAACAGATGCTGTTACCCATATTGGAGTATGGTTCTATAATTTACATGAATTCGACTAAAACTGCTTTAAATTTGGTTAATCAAATATATTATAGGATAGGTAAATTTGCTTCCGGAAGTATTAAAAATGAGCATCATTGTATAATTTATAATAAGTTAAATTGGCTTCAACCTGAAGCAAAAAGAAACCATCTCTGGATTTCTATATGTCATAAGATAATTCACAAAAAGTATAACCATCCTTTGTATAAGCAATTAAAAAGAAAGATAAATAACGAATCATATATAAAGACTAGGAATCCTTTAAGCAATATCCCAATGTATAGAAGCTTTAATAGACTAGGGGATCGTATGCTCCATAGTAGAGTAGCATTAAGTTGGAATGGATTGACTGAATCACAGAAAGCAAATTTAGATTTTTTTAAATTTAAAAATGAATTGTTTAATAGTTTGTATTTCTATGTATGTGTTTTAAATAATGTATGTATGTAGAGTGCGATTATGTTTGTTTGTATTAGTTATGTCAAATGTCAACTGTTAATTGGTAATTGTATTAGAATCTACATGCAGGACTTTGTTGTAAACGGGACTTTGTCCTAACAAATGAATTTCCTGTGAAAAAATAAACTTTTAATCAATCAACCAATCATAAAGGTATGTACTGTCATAACCAGATCCCCTGGCACCAGACTTGGTTTAATCTGGGTGATGTTCTGTAAATGAAAAATGCCATTTCAGGGTACTGCTGACTCCTGATGTTCTAGTGTCACTTGCAGGCCAAAACAACCCCCAGATGTTTCATCCTGTCGACAGCTGTGAGCGTACTGCCATTCAGAGATCATAAAGTGACACTATCACCCATCATTGCTGACCAATGGAGACCTGGTACAACAAATAGCATCTCTATTTTACTAGGATTGAAACTGAGCCAGCTGGAAGCCATCTTGTCATCAGTCTAAACGGTGACTCACCATGGGGGCCACACGTCATCCCCAATTGCTGCACAAGAAAGTTATAGCTGGATGTCATTGAGATAGCAATAAAACGTCAGACCACATCTTCTTATTTCATTCAACAGCAGCATGTACTCAGCAGATAACATAGGGGCAAAGATCAAGCCATACGGCACTCCACAGCCAAGCATAGCTGCCTCAGAGATGACATTACCCAGTGCTACCAGCTGTGCTTTGCCCATAAGGCAGTGCTCAAACCACTGCAGCACCACACCCTTGAGTCCTCCACAGTACCTCAGCAATCCAGTAGCACCACATGGTTCACCGTGTCAAACACAGATGAGAGACGAAGAAGAACCAAGATGAACAGTAGCCCTCTATCTCTTGCTATCAAACACCATAATAAGGATGGTCCCCCTGCTGTGCCAGGCCCTTAAAGGAGAACTGCACTGAACCTGTAAGTCATTTTCCCTGTAGATGTTGATTTTTAAGTACTTGTTCAAATGTTGTTACTGTTCCAGCTCTACATGCGTTTTAGTTATCCTATTGGGTGTGTCTGATTTACACACAGTACCATTTTGGAGCTGTATGATGTAGTTTATGTCCCTTGATCAGCTCTTCCATTGCTGAAACAATGCATCCATGTTCTGCTGTAGAACTCTGTGGTTG
Source organism: Neoceratodus forsteri (assembly GCA_016271365.2). Lineage (NCBI taxonomy): Eukaryota > Metazoa > Chordata > Ceratodontiformes > Ceratodontidae > Neoceratodus > Neoceratodus forsteri. Next base: position 558,482,144 of record CM028129.1, on the reverse strand, counting down.
GAGAGGGACATAAACTACATCAGAGAGTTCTAAAATGGCACTCAACACCAGACTGTGAATCGGAAACGACCACCAAGGTCACGGCAAGTATAGGTGGAACAATAAAAGAAATTGATTCAGTCTCTAAAAACTGCTTCTGCTGGGAAAAAGTACCTTCAGGTTCAGTGCAGTTCTCCTTTAAACCTGGCTGTAGAGGCTCATAGAAGTCATATTTTTCCAGGTGCATCTCCAGCTGTACCACGACCACTTTCTCAGTCACCTTCCCCAAAAAGGGAAAGTTTGAGACAGGCATGTAATTTGCAGGAATATCAAGATCCAAAGATGGCTGCTTTAGTGCATATGCGTGTGTGTGTGTGTGGGGGGCATTCTCTGACAAAAAGTAAAGCCCACAGATGATTCAATAAATCATCTTTGTTTACTTTGTCTTGAAGAAGGTAGCCCCAATGTTTTGCGAGATTGATGGCTTTTTCAGGGGATTACTTTGAGTCTTTAGAAACCTTGAATATAATTATTATAAACATAGTGAATAAAATTATGTAAACACTGATGTTTTCATAACCATTCAACTAAAAAGGATAGGTTAAATCTTGCAATGCTGAATACCTCTATTTTGATTAATTCTTTCTCATAAATCAGTATAATTGTGTATTTCACGTAAGTGCTATTGCCTGTTAAATGGAGGAGTCATGTTTAATGTAGTATAATATATACAGCTGCATTTTGCTTAATCACATGTTGAAAATCCATCTCATTTCAGGTTTTTCTAATTCATATCCATGCTAGAAAAATCTGAAATGAGATGGATTTTCAGTACAGATGTACTCAGTCCTAATATTGGAATAAACAGGGATTCAAACTGGAGCGCGTGATATTGAAGCATTCAGATACACCGGTGGCCAGACATGTCTGTTCAGTGCCCTGTAGGTGAAGCGGATTATGTAGCAGATCAGTGACAACAGGGCATGCTGATTGGAGGTTCCCCAGCATTTGAGTCCATGCCTACTCAGTGTTGCTGTTCATTAAGGAAAAACAATATGTGGTATAAACAGATGAATAATGTGACACAAACAAATTGCTGTCATTGTTGAATCTGTTGTTTATTTGTATGAAAATATATAATTGTTCTGATCGCTGTTTAACACAAGGTAGATGTAATATGGAAAAGCATAATTCTTAAATATGTCTATATCTGCATTCATCAGCATGCTGGCACTGTCATGTATAAAATGCACTAGTAATAGCAGTAGTGTGTAAACCTTTTTAAGTTTATCTAACAAAAATCCTAATGTATATAAAGGGCATTGGGTCATCAGTGATTGAGTCAGAGATTTGAATGTGCGTTATTTATTAACTACATGCATGCAGACCCCCTTGCTACATAAGCCTACAGTGCCAAGCCAGCAACAGCTTGTTAGTGGGTTGGCTAGCAACCCATTGTGTACATGCATGCATGCCGTCTGACATCAGACAGTGTCAGCATGCATTGCAGGCTCAAGAGAAACCAGGAACTACCTGACTTTTCTGTCTGCAACAGCATGTCATGGAGAAAAGAAGTGCTAGTAAGCATGCCCAGCTCGGTAGCATTTGCAGAGTACAACATGTAGTGAAAACCTCTTGAAACAGAATTTGTTCTGGACCCTTTTGTCACAGAAAGAGATTGGATATTTGACTTGTTGCAGTATATAGGAGATTTTCAGTGTTGTCCTGTAAAGGAGCAGCATGTACACAGGTAACGTAGCCACTCTCAGGCAATGGGTGTAAAAGGCACAAGAAGTATGCCATGTGATATTATAAAGCACAGGGTGTTTGGTAAAGGTGCTGACATGGCTGCGTACATGTTTTTTTACATACTGGACATTTGAGAGTTTATAAAGATTGAACAGAATGCAATTGTATGAATTATATACTACATTCATACAGGAGGCTGCCCCAAAATCACATGAAATCCCTTCTCTCCAAGCTGGTGTTCTCTTCATCATCACCCCTTTTTGTTGCAACCTGTTACTTCTCTCCCAGCGCTTCCCCCACCTCCTTGGTCTCCAAACTTGCCACCCTTATGACTTCAGCCACCTCTGGTGAACTCCTCGTCCTGGGAGACTAACATTAACTGGCTTGCCCAGCAAACCATGGCCACCAATCAAGAGACTGAAGCTGTCAACCTCACTCAACTCATCTCTGAGCCCACTGGGCTTAACTCTTGTTCCACTAGTCAGTTGATGTTAGACTGGACTAACCACACAGCCACAAAAATTCTCCTCAGCCAGTACCCTCCCGATGCCTTCAGCGATCACTATATCACCTTCTACCATAGGAAGCATCATCCCCCTCCCGCCCACGCAGGTGTATGTGGTTCAGGCCCCTAAGGTCTCTAAACCAGAAGGCACTGCTAGCTGATGTCTACCTAGCCGATTGGTCTGGAGTTTTCACTGCCCCGGATATTGCCTCAGCACTAGCTGCCTTCAGTTCTACCTTTCTAAATATCTGGAATTCCCATGCCCCTCTCAGAAAACTGAGACACTGGTGAAGGCCTCTTCCCTGGATCTCTCCTCACCTAGTGAAGCTTTTCAAATCTAGAGACTATGCATGGAAAGTATACAAAGCCTCTTCCAACACCTCCAACTTCAAAGAATACAGAACACTATGGAACGCATGCACTAAGGCTGTCAAAGCAGGCTTCTTTAAATCACAGCTAGGTGCTTCTCGCCCCACTCCGGCAGCCTTCTGGAAAACTCCATTCCCAGCTAGGCTCCTCTCAACACTCCCCCAACCCCGGCTTGCATCCCACCGATGATGGCTGTGATGCTGTGCCTCCTCTATTAATCATTTCTTCACTACCTGTGCCTTACCCCGTGTGCAACCCTCTGCTCCCCTTTCCCCTCCCCATAGACACTAATTCTCTTCCCCTGGATCTAATCACACACCAGAGCATCCCACCTCCCATCCCTCTCCTCCCCATGCAAATGCGCACCCTTCCACTGCCTAGCCACACCTTCCCCCATCACCCCATTAGAGGTAATCCATGCCCTCAAATCGCTAAATTCATCCAAGCAAAGTCCAGATGGAATTAATCCCATTCTCCTGAAAATCTCTGCCCCTGCCATAGTCCCACCAATCACCCATCTCTTCAGTCTCTCTTTCTTGACTAGCTCCCTTCCCAAGGCCTGGAAATTAGCCAAGGTCATCCCCTTACACAAAGGGGTGACCCCTCCATCTCTGGCAACTACAGGCCAATCTCTCTCCTCCCGGCTCTCTAAAATTCTTGAGTCTCTCATCTCCAAAAGACTGAACACCTTCCTCTCCTCAAAAGATGTTCTGACCCCCCCCATACCAGTTGGGCTACCGCTACCTCTGCTCCACCTCTTCCTCACCAGTCATATCCACACGGCCATGGATAAGGGTCACCTAGCACTGGCTATTTTCATCTATCTACCCAAGGTCTTTGATTCAGTCACCCACAAATTCTTATATACGACCTTTCAAATATAGAACTCTCGCCCTCCCCTACCGATTGGTTCAAACTGTCTGATAGGTTCCAGTTCATACAGCTGGGTGACACCAAATCCACCCCATCCCCATTCTTGCTGGTGTACCGCAGGGGTCACCCTTTTTTCCATATTTGTAAATAACCTCAGCTCATCATCCCACGTTCAAATGTACGCTGAAAATATGGTGTTCTTCGCATCCAGTCCCTCCCTAGCCCAAATTGAATCCATCCTCCAGACCAATTTTGAGAACATGTTGCGGTGGATCGATTCCGAACAACTCAAATGCAATACCAAGAAAACAATTGCGATGGCTTTCAGCTCCACCCAGATACTGGCCAAACTGCCATCACCTCCCCTTCCTTCTTCTATGCCCTGGATGGCTCCAAAATCCTGGCAGTAGACTCCTGCAAATACTTGGGAGTCTGGCTTAATGCCAAATTGGACTTTTCCCTACACCTGAATGCAATTCACAACAAGCTACGTCCAAAACTAGGCATGCTGTATAGGCACAAAGACAGTTTCTCTCTCCCACCCCACCCCCAATCAGGAAGGAAATAATTACAGGTACCAGGCTGATCTTTCCCTCCTTTGATTACGCAGATGAGGTATACAGCTCAGTGCCACAATCCTCCCTTGCCAAGCTTGATCCACTGTTTCACACCTTCTATCGATTTGCCTCAGATCTCCCTTACCATTCTCATCACTGCCTCCTCTACCACTCTGTCTCCCTCCCACCACTCGCTAACTGTCGTTTCGCACATTGGGCATCCTTCGTCACCAAGTTGTGGTTCGACACCCTTTCCTCCTTAGTAGCCCCAGCCCCCAGCACTGGCTGTGCTTTGTGCTCCCGAGACTTCCGTTCTTTCAACTTGGCAACACCACACTCACTCTCTGGGAAACAAGCCTTCGCCTACTGGCTTCCGGCCCTATGGAATGCACTACCCCCTCTCTGTGCATTGTCTGCCAACCACAGCTTCCATCAAAAAGTATTTTAGGTGCCTCCCGCTCCCTCCCTACCGAGCTGCAGTGTTCCTCTGACTCAACCCCAACTGGCTCCTACACTGCACTTCTCCCTGCCAACTCCAGCTCTTATTTATGCTGTATCATAAAAACCACTGTGTTGTGTTTTACCTAGCAGCTGTATATAAACTAGTACTTGCACTACATATTGTGCCAACTTGTCTGCACCAGTGTATTAAGCTCCTACAGTTTTTAGTTTCATGTGTGGCTTGTAACTTTGTATCAAGAATACCGTACTGGCATACTCCTTGTACCATCGGTAACTACTGTACACTGTATGCTGTTGTGAATTCCTTCCTGTAACATTGTAAACCTCGCTCCTTGCCCTCCCCGGGTTGCACCTGGAATCGAGCCTTGGCTCAGTGTGCCTTTCCTGGTTATCAACTTTTAAATAAATAAAGTAAATAATTCAGTATGGATTTTCTATTTAACAGGCAAGAGCACTTCTGTGATATACACAGTTACATTCATTTATGAGAAAGAATTCATTGAAATAGAGGTATTCAGCATAGCAAGATTTGATCTATCCATATCAGTTTATTTAATGGTTATGAAAACAGTATGCTGATTTTAATTTTTTTTTGTTTTCTTTAGTCTTTGGTAACCGGGCAAGGCCTACTAGGCACAAGTGCCTGTTTTCAGGGGTGACCTGGGAGCACGGGGGGGGGGGGGTTAAATGACCTACTCAGTTACACAGTACACAAGTGGAGGTTGTGGGAATCAAACTCAGGTCTGCTGGATCTGCCAGGCTCATTCACAGCTCATTACTCTAACCTCTAGGCTGTACTGCTAGTTGTGTTCAAGGTTTTTAAAGACTGAAAGTAATCCCCTGAAGAAGTCACTCATCTGGTGAACAGTTGGGGCTGCCTACTTCAAGAGAAAATAAACAAAGATGATTTATTGAATAGTATGTGGACTTTACTTTTTTGTTAGAGATCACTCCCCCACCCCCTTTTCTGTTGGATCACTGCAAGCATCTTAGGCAGCTCCACCCTGCTTCATCAGATTAAGAAATTTAAAGTACCATTTCATGTGGCTATTTCTGGTGGTTCTTTTGTAGTGTCTCACCACTGCTCCCCTTGATGCAGTTGGGAAGACTCCATGTTCCAGCCAACACCTGGCAGTCTTTGTGATAACCAGATGCAGGGTTACCCACCCGGCAGCTAACAAGTAACCAGGTAGGACGTGGGGCATATGAACAGTAGTAAGTAGGGTGCAGCACCAAAATCACTCAGAACACATTGTGCATTGAAACTGGCTCAAACTCCCTTGTAGGGCATCTGTGTTCATCCTCGAATGGGAACTACCAGCTCATAAAAGGCCACCTGTAGATATCCTTGTCCTAATGGAGGAAACATAGAATTTGACAGCAGATAAGGACTGCTTGGCCCACCTAGTCTGCCCATTTCCCTACCTAATGGATAAGCTGCAGATCCTAGTTAACTAACAGCCTACATCCTCCTACCCCCCACTACAATTGCCTTATGTCTGTCCCATGCATTCTTGAATTCCCCCACTGTTTTTGACTCCATGACCTCCTCAGGAAGGCTGTTTCATGCATCCACCACCCTCTCTGGGGAAAAAATACCTCCTCACATTACCTCTGAGCCGTCCCTCCTCTATCTTCAAATTGTGCCCCCTTGTTCTTGCACACCTCTTTTTTTGAAAGATACTACCCTCTTGGACTTTGTTGATTCCCTTGAGGTACTTGAAAGTTTCTATCATGTCCCCCCTCTCCCTCCTTTCCTTGAGGGTATACATATTAAGCTCCTTTAGTCTCTCTTTGTATGTCTTCTGGTGCAGACCCTGCACCATTTTGGTTGCCCTCCTCTGAACAGCCTCCACCTTGTCTGTGTCTTTGCGGAGATGGGGTCTCCAGAACTGCATACAGTACTCCAGATGGGGTCTCACCAACTGTCTGTACAGAGGGATAACAACTTCCTGTTTTCTGCTGGTGATGCCTCTCCCTGTGCATCCCAGTATATCCCCAGCCCTTGTTACTGCCTTCTCACATTGCTTGCCCATCTTTAGGTCATCTGATATAACTACCCCCAGGTCTCTTTCAATTTTTGTTGTTGTCAGTATCTCACCCCCCATTATGTACACTTCCCCTGGGTTTTTGTTTCCCAGGTGCATTGCTTTGTACTTCTTTGCATTGAGTCTAAGCTGCCTTATATTTGACCATTCCTCCAGCCTTGCCAAGTCCCTTCTCATCCTTTCCACCCCACCTTGTTTATCAACCCTGTTGCAGAACTTTGTGTCGTCTGCAAAGAGACATACTTTTCCTTCCAGTCCCTCTGCAATGTCACTTATAAAGACATTAAAAAAGGACCAGACCCAGTACTGAACCCTGCAGTACCCCACTAGTAACCCCCCTTTCTTCACTGTGGACTCCGTTTACTATTACCGTCTGCATCCTGTTGTCCAGCCAGTGTTTTACCCAGTGGAGAACTGATTAAACTTTCTTCATTTCTCAGCTGAAAATACTCTTCCAGAGTGTAGATAGGGTGGATTTAACAGCCTGTCAACAGCATGGAAGAGTTAAGCCTGTTGATTGTTCCTTTAGCAATCACCCTTGTTCTATGCCTTTTTCAGGGCGATTTCCCACTGGTACTTATTGTATTGAATCCTTGGCACCAGTCTATCCTCCATGGACCTAGACCTCCTCCAGAAATACCGTAACTCTGTCCCTAAGTCTTCAACTGCTTCAGCTCATCACAATACCATGGTGAACTGTGGTGGGAAGTCAAGGGGCAGACACAAAAGGGTATCAGGGAGTCCAAGACTGCTGTAAGAGACATGTTACAGCCCTTTGTGGTCTTCTTTCCTCAACACAAGCTGTCACCATACATGAGCTGTCCAGTATTGCCAAGTGTATGTTACGCTCCAGATTTCACAAGAGGGGAAGTTTGTTTTGTTGAATTTTGTTGACCCGGTAAGCCCATTGGGCCTAGAAGTCCCTTTTTCAGGGGCAACTGGGGGGGGGATACAGATGGTAAGCAACTGAAATTGAACCAGTTTAAGCTGTTAGTGATATTTTTAGTGAATGAGGGAAATTTGGCCCGGACACTGGGGAAATTCCCCTACTTTTTTCAGTAAGTGCCATGGGAACTTTAACATCCACCTGAACTACCACCAGTCCAGGCAGATGGGACCTCAGTTTAACGTCTCATCCGAAAGATGGCACCTCAGAAGTGCAGCACCCCTCTCATGCTGCACTACAGTGTCAGTATTGGGATATTAACCCAAGTGCCACATGTGGGAACTGAACCCACAAGCCTCTGATCTCCAAGGCTCAGAGGTAAGTATGCTACCTACTGAGCCACTGACACTGCATTTAAGCATTTAAATTAAGCAGGAGGCCCACAGATGAACCACACAGCATAATCATCTAACCAAGTAACTGGATCTGCCTTGATGTTGCAAATATTAAGACCTAATGAGAAGACCCTGTCCAAGTTGTGACCCTACTGATGGGTCCCAGAGGTAGTTGCTAGCACATGGCCCAATGATGTCATCAACTGGAGAAACCACTGACCAAACTGCATGGCCTCATCATCAACCCAAGCATTGAAATCCCCAACATCAAAAGTTTGGGGGAGTCCAATATTTGGTTGGCTGTGAAGTCCACCAGTTGTTGCAGGAACTCAGCTCTTGTCCTGGTAGAGAGTACACAAGAATGATACTGCAAGCAGCACCTAGCCCACCATTTAATGCTACAAATTCAAATGAGCTGGCCACTTCCATAAGTGTATGTTGAGTCCCAGAGTGGATCTAAAAGATGGCCGCTGCAACAACCCCTGCACTCCCACCCCAGGCAATGGACCACTGAGTACTCAGATGAATCTTCTATCTCTTCGACTATAAAACACAACAGCACTAAAACATGGCTAGTTTTACAAAAAGGGAAAACTGTAAAAAAAAAAAAAAAGCTGACATACATCCAGTTTTAATAAATTGGTGCTGACATAATACATAAAAGTCTGGTTTTCAGTCTCGCCACAGCACTGAGACCAAATTTGTCTGGGTGACCCATGATTTCCTCCTGGTAAGAGATTGAGGAATTTTTGTTCCATCTTGGTCCTTCTCGATCTCTCATCAGCATTTGACACAGTTGACAATCAGGTGCTGTTGGATCACCTGAGGACCAATGTGGACATCACCGGCACTGATTTGTGCTGGTTTGAATACTACATAACCAGGAGAACACAGCAGGTTGCCCTAGGAAATGTTATTTTGGGAGCTTCTGCGCCCTCTTACGTGATCCCTCAAGATTCGATCATGCCCTGTGGTGTTTTCTGTGTACATGCTGCCTCTGTGGGAGATTATTAGATGGTACAGGGTTGAGTTTCAGTGCTATGCAGATGATACTCAGCTGTACCTGTCTTGTTCTTCTGGCAAGGATCATGCGGCCTCATTGGGGCAATGTCTTGCTGAGATAAATGACTGGATGGCTTCAAAATGGTTATGGTTCAGTCCAGGGAAGACAGCGGTCATGGTGATAGAGCCAAGTTGTTGGAGTGCCTCAGCAATGGGAGATGTGGGAGCCCTTCATATGTTGGGCGGTCGACCTCTTGTTGCTGTTGATGCAGTTAAGAATCTTGGAGCCATTTTCTCAGGCTGACACTGGACCAGGAGGTGTCTGTGGTGGTCTGATCTGGTTTTTACTATCCTCGTAATATCACTAGGATTAAACAATATCTGGCTGTTGCTGACCTGACAATGATTGTTCATGCTTGTGTTACCTCCAGGTTGGATTACTGTTGCAGCACTGCACTCTGTACTTAGGCCTTTGGGAACAATGAAAGATGAAAAAAACTTAAAACATTGAGAGGTATGCAGTCTGCCTGCCCACTCACTGATAAAAATATTAGTGCTGACATGATTTAATGTGAGGCAGGTTGAGGAACATCAGGGAACGCTACCAGCAACTGAAGATTCAGCGTAAGTATAACTCTAGCGCTAGGGTAAGCACATGAACTCAGTGTGTTGTTAGTGTGAAAAAAAGAGGTTATGCGTTGGGTACAACTACTAGAACTGAGAAATTTTGAAGGTGTGGTATATTTTTATTGGGCTAGTTCACTACAGTGTCCAAATTGTGGTTTAGTGTGGGGAGGGGGGTTTGCTCCTGCTAAGCATCCAGAAAAAAAATGGCTGCATGTCACCTTCCAACATTCTATGGGGCAGAGAGATTTAAATGGTAAAAAGTCAGGCTGGCATAGGGACTAGTTATTCATTTGTCTCTGCTGCCTGATACCCACCTAGGTTGAGAGTGCTCTCAACCAATCAGAGAGTAGGGTTTCTCTAACCCATTTGTACTGCTGTGTGTGGAGCCTACAGCCATTTTGGGATCAAGTGTAACTTACTAAAATGGCCAATCGTGGCACCTTCCATTGGACTTTTGGAAGTATCCTTCCGAAAGTCAAACAGAGCTTACGAACATAGGAAATTGCCAGCAGATACAGGCCATTCGGTCTATCTAGTCTGCTCGAGTTTGCAGTACTTCAGCCTATTAGACTGCAGCTGCCCCTCCTCCCTCATATGCCCTTCCCCATCTCGCACCCCCTACACTCTGCAGTGATACAACTTTCTCTGGCAGAGTGTTACACCCTGCCATTACCCGTTCTATGAAATAGTGCCTCCTCCATTCCCTCTTGAACCTGCTTCCTTCCAACTTCATAGAGTATACCCTGGTTTCCCTTCCGCCCTTCAGACTGAACATACACGTGGTGTCTACTCTGTTCAAACCCTTCAGGTACTTGAAGGTCTCAGTCATATCCCCTCTGTCCCTTCTTTCCTCCAGGGTATACATATTGAGCTCGCTCAGTCTCTCCTCATATGGTCTGTCCCCCAACCCCAGGATCATTTTTGTTGTCCTACGCTGTACCCCCTCCAGTAGACTGATGTCACTTTTCAAGTAGGGGCACCAGAATTGCATGCAGAACTCTAGTTGCAGTCTCACCAGGGACCTATTCAGGGGCAACATGACCTTCCCACTCCTAGAAGTAATCCCCCTTGCTATGCACCCTAGCATCCTGTTTGCCTTCACTGCTGTCTTCCTGCACTGAGCAGAGTGGTTCATCTCCCCAGTTACCTGCACTCCCAGATCCTTCTCCTCCTTGGATTTTGTTAATGGGAAACCCTCCAGCCAGTAATTGTGTCCTGGGTTCTTGCCTCCTAAATGCATCACTTTGCACTTCTTGGCGTTGAACCCAAGCTGCCAAGTGTGAGACCTTTCTTCCAGTTTTGCCAAATCCTCCTGAAGTACTTTTGCCCCTTCCCCCACTACCTCAGCACAAATCTTTGTATCATCTGTGAAGAGACTGATCTTGCTCTTAATCCCTACTGCAATGTCGGCTATGAAAGTATTCAACAGAACCGGTCCCAGTGCTGAGCCCTGTGGTACACCACTTGTTACTGCCCTGGGTTCAGATGCCTCCACCCCCCACTACTACCTTCTGCTGTCTACCCTGCAGCCAGTTCTTGACCCATCTAACCCAGTTTCTTCCCTGCTCCCAGACTCTTCAACTTGCAGTTCAGCCTACCATGTGGCACTGAGTCAAAGGCCTTGCTGAAATCCAGGTAGAGGACATCCACTGCATGTCCCCTGTCCAGTGCCCTCAGAACCCAGTCATAAAAATCAACCAGGTTCATCTAGCAGGATATACCTAAGACAAACCCGTGATGCCTGATGTCCTGGAGGTTGTTATCCTCAAGAAATTGCACCAGCCTTTCAGTGTTCCCACAATTGCAGTAAGGCTCACCGGTAGTTCCCCAGTTCATCCTTGGGTCCACTCTTATGGAGAGGTACCACATGTGTTTCCCTCCAGTCCCTGGGCATGCACCCTAAGTTCAGAGAGGTATTGAACAGGTCCACCAATGGCCCTGCCAGTACCTCTGCAAACTCTCACAGCACCCTGGGGTGGACTCTGACTGGGCCAGGTGCTTTGTCCACCTTCAGGGACTTAAGGCCCTCCCTCACCCTTTCCACCGTGATTTCCCCATCTGTGGTTGCTTCTCCCCCACCCTCTCCCACCTCACCCTTCCTCTCAGGTATGGGCCCATCCCTCTCCTTGGTGAAAACAGAACAGAAGTATTAAGTACTTCTGCCTGCTCAGCCCCCTTTTCTGCCCACCCACTTTCTCTCCTGATCCTAACAATCTGATCCTTGCACTTCCTGTTCTCTCTGATATATCTGAAGAAATCCTTTTCTCCTCCTTTGATCCCCTGCACTAACCTCCGTTCCCTAGCCGCCTTTGCTGCCCTTACCACTCTGCTCACTTCTCTGGATTTCTTCACATATTCTTCTTTGTCTCCTTGTTGGATCGCTTGTAGGTCCAAAATGCATTCTTTTCCCCTCACCTTCTTCACTATCACTCTACTCATCCAACTAGGTTTCTTGGTCCTGGCTTTCTTGCTCGGGCCTTGACACAGATTTTAGTGGCTTCAGCCGGTCCTGTCTTGATGACTACCCATTTTTGTTCCGTGTCCATTTCTGGGTGGATGCTTGCCATATGACTTTCCAGTATGTTTTCCATCCTACCGAAGTTTGCCCTTTTGAAGTTCAGGACCCTAGTTTTTGTAGTAGCTATTTACCTACCTAGGTTGATTGAAAACCACACTGTACGGTGGTCACTGCTTGGCAGAGGTTCCTCCACCCTTACATCCCTGACTTCTTCCCCATCTTCCAGTACCAGGTCTAGTATATTCCCCTCCTTTGTTGGCTCCATTACACTCTGGGTAAGCAAGCCATCCTAGAATGCTTCCAGTGGGATCTGCTTCCTGGCGCAGTTGGCTGCTGGGATGCTTCAATCCACCCCTGGTAGATTAAAGTCCCCCCACCACCACCACTGTGCTCACCTTGCCATTCTACCTCCTTATTTGCTCGACCAGTGCCCTGGCAATGTCCTCCTGGGCTGGAGGTCTATAAACAACCCCCAGACAGATTTTGGTCCCTTTCTGACTGTGTAGTTGCAGCCAGATTACTTTCGACCAGCCCTCCTCCCCTTCCTCCCTATTACATCTGATCCCTTTCCTTACGTAAATGGCAGCCCCCCAGCCTTTCCTTTATTTCTATCCCTCCAGAAAAGTTTGTACCCTGGGATGGTTAGGTCCCAGTCATGGTGCTTGGTTGCCCACGTCTCAGTAATGGCAGCTATGTCCACCTCTCCCTCTGCCATCAATGCGTGCAACTCTGCCAACTTGTTTCCCAGGCTCCTAACATTTAGTGAAACCGTTCTCCATGCTGCACCTATCCTTCCTGCTTCCTTACCCTACAATCCAACCCCTATTTTGCCTAAGGTCGTATCTATCCCTATGGTGGGAGGAGGTCCATGGGACCCCCTGTCCTGGTGATTTCTAGCTCCAATACCTCCTCCCTACCTAGTTTAAATGATATCTCTCATTGATGAAATCCCCCCAGCTTCTGCTAAAACACCTGTGAACCTGCCTTGCTGAGGTGTAACCTATTCCCTGCATGAAGATCTGTGTTATCCCATGTGCTGCCCCAGTCCCCCACCAATCGCATACCCCTTGGTTCCACACCATTCCCTCAGCCACTTGTTGAAGTCATTGATTCTTCTCTTCCTGTCTGTACTAGCCCTTGGCACTGGCAGAACTTCTGAGAAGGCTACCATTGTTCCCTCTTTGCTGCATAGTTTTCCCACTTCCCTGAAGCTGTCTTGTACCTCCTCTATCCTTCTCCCTTCCAGATCATTCATTCCCAGGTGCAACACAATGTGCAGCTTCTCCCCCCACCTTCCCCACATATCTGCCCTTATGCTGCCTCACTCTACTCTCTGTCATGCCTGGCATGCCCTCTACCCAGATGTTACTTTTTCTGGCACCCCTTCTCCCCCCCCCACACCTTATACCCTTAAGTATAGAATCCCCTAGAATTATGACTGTCTGATGCTTTTCCTGCTCATCCTTTTGTTGCCCTCCACTCCCCCTCCCCCAGCTTGTGGGACTCTCTCATCCTCCCTGTCTCTGCCCCTCTTTGCCTCCCCTTACCTTTGCCATGTCCTCTTCCACCTCCCAACTATGACTGGGCTACTGACCTCCACCTCTGAACTATTTTCTGTTTGTAGAACCTCCCCTTTGCACTGACTTGTTGCTCCATCCACCATGCTACCACCTCCTCTACTATTACTTCCCTGTGTCTTCCCTAAAATGTGGCTCTACCCACTCGGACTCCACTCCTCTCAATATCCTTAGCCTTCCCCGGGCTGCCTGCTGCTTCCCCCATCCTGCTGTCTCCTGCTCCTTCACTCCCTCTGGAGAGACTGCATCATTATCACCTCGCTGCCCCCCCCCCCTTGTCAGTGTGTCTTCTTGGTGTACTGCCCACTGCCTTCCCACTGTGTACCTTTTTCCCTGTAGTGTCCTCTCCCTGCTCCTTCACTGTAGCTTCCCTTCTCTGCTACCTGGTCTTCTGGACTAGCCAACACTGAGAATATGTTTGCAGTGCTAATCTCCTTTCCTTGAATGAGTCCAGTCCCCCTTCCCACAGACTGATATCTTTGCTCTGACCCAGTCTTAGTCATGCTCCTGTGCCTGACCCTCCTCCAGTCATCAATCCCTTCCCTTGACTGCACCCGCTTGTGTGGCCCTCCTGCTGTCCCACCAAGTCCCCCCTTATGTTTGCCTATTTTGAGCTCTTTTGGATACCTCATTAGTTTCCTCTCCTGGCTGTGTTCCCCCTGTTCTGTCTCCTCCATGCCTCTAGATCCCTCCTCAGCCACCCTATTTCCTACCTGAGCTGACCCACCTGCCAGGACACCCTACAGCCCCCAGCCCTTCAAGCCACTCCCAGGAATATAGCTGCTCCACATCCTTGGCAACAAACAACCCTTCCCATCTCCCGCCCTATTTGACTGCCCCTGCACATCCTGTCCTTCCTTAACCTGGTCCTACCGCACTCCATGGAACCCTTCCCCCACCTTGGACTTCCCATGTCTGTACAGGAAGTATGTAGCCCTCCCAGTTAGGCTGTTCCCTGTATATCAGCGTGGTCTGCTGCCTGCTGTCCTCCCTTCTGATGCTCTGCAGATGCTACTCAAGATGCTACACTCCTGCTTCTTGGCACTCAAGCTTCGGGGTTGATCAAGCTTCGGGATCGCTTGGTCCTCTTTGAAATATAAATGGATCCCAGCCCTGCTATTTGCTGGTCCGAGTCACGTGACCACCCCTCCCCTCCTGTCTTTCCAACCTCTCCTTCACTCAGTTAAATGTCCCTCCAGCCAAGACAAAATCTGTTTAAATCACACAGCACACATTGCAATCTCATTAAATACTACCTGAATCCTAAACGAAAAGAAACAGCACAGAGAAAGTACTTATCTTCTAGCTCCAGCTGCCTGCCTGCCTCTCTCTGCAGAGTTTCTCCTACAAATAATTGAAACACTCCACCACAATCAGCCACTATGGAGTAACAACCGCACTATTTCAGCTGTTACTTCCGCGTTCCGGAGCAAGAACTGCGCAATTGTGACTTGCACACATGTACAGTTCTGCTGATGCCTCTGTGTTGTGAACGGCAAAATGCCATTCACCGCAACTACACATGTGCGAGTGCCGCACGTGCGCAGTTGCATCACTGCTGCCATCTTTCAGATGGCAATCCTCCCGCACCCTCCCACTGCTCCTGTTCTCCCTGCTCCCTTCCAGCACAGGCAGCAAAGAAAACCCCTCCCACACCCCCCCACTGCTCCTGTTCTCCTGCTCCTTCCAGCACAGGCAGCAAAGAAAACCCTCCCGCACCCCCACTGCTCCTGTTCTCCTGCTCCTTCCAGCACAGGCAGCAAAGAAAACCCCTCCCGCACCCCCCCACTGCTGCTCTCCTACCCGCTCTCTCCATTCCCTATCCCGTGCCGACATCGGGTTGCCCAGTCCCCGTGTTGGCATTATGTACCCCCAACTCATGTGGCACACTGGGAGCAGACCACAGTGTGCCCAAATGTATGTTTTTTTTCTTTTTTCCCCACACCATTGGGGTGCCCAGTCCCTGTGTCTGCATCATGTACCCCCCAACTCATGTGGCACACTAGGAGACCACCCCAGTGTGCCCAAATGTATGCTTCTTTTCCCCTGTAAGTAAGGAAAAACGTCCCCCAACATGTTTTTTTTTTTACCTTTAAAAAATAAAGTTCTTCGTCATCTCCCCAGTCCCCCCATCCCCACCCTCCTACTGAGCACCCACCTCCCCCTCCTTGCCCCATACTTACCTCCGGAGGTCAGCGCTGTCATGTTTTGTGGACCGACAGGTCTGCACTCTTCAAAGTCGAACCACAAACTGAAGAATCAAAGGTAAGTGTGCTATAATGGCAGTCAATGGGTTTTTGAATTTTGGCCCCAAATTTTCAACGTGGGGTACTTGGGACCCTGCCTCATGAACACTGTCACTGTCATTTCATTACTCTGTCCTGAAAGGTGATTTTGCGATTGCTGTGCGGAATCACCTTTTGGGACCAGTGAATGAAATGACAGTGCCACTGTTTATGAGGTGGGGTCCCAAAAAGCCCATGTTGCAAATCTGGTGAAAAAATTCCAAAATATGACTGCATCATGAGCATGTATTGTGCAGTTTCTAAACATGCACCTAACTTTGCCAGTTTTTTTATATTTTCACTCAAGATTGTTAACATTGCCATTTTTGCATACCTCCTTATTAACAGTACAGGTGTCATTTTTCACATCCTGGCCAAAACGTGTTTTCGCACCTGTGGCACAGAATGGTGCGGTCAGTCTGCAGAATTTACTTTCGGGACATGTGAACAAAATGACACTGGCACTCTTCATGAGGTGGGGTCCCAAAAAGGCCATGTTGAAAATTTGGTGCAACACCTCCAAAAGTGGCCAAATTGCATCCGGGCATTCAAACTTTTCTACGCACACATGTAACTTTGGTCATTTGGCAGCTTATCACAGCTGTATTGGCTCTGGCTAGAGCCTGTCTAAATTACAAATAGCACAAATTAAATAGCCAGCACAGTAGGTGTTCTGGAGTCCAGTACTGAGAGGAGAGAATGTTAACTGCAGTTTTTTTCCTACATATTTCTCTGCTGGGACAGAAGAGTATTAAAGGCCACCTAAACACATTTTTAAGGGGCTTAGTGTTTGGAAAACCCTCCCGTGGAAGCAAAGCAGACAGGGAGAGATTTAGAATAATGAAAGTATGTACCTTAAAATCGGGCATCTGGTAGCTTTTCGGTGACTTTTTTAATAATGGTAAAACTAGGAAACATTTTCCAGCCACCGCGCTGATCAGAGCCTGAGGCTGCTGTTAACCTGCAGCACAATGACATCATCTTAGCGAGTCATGTCATCTTCAGTATTCGGTCCCTAT
Organism: Neoceratodus forsteri; assembly: GCA_016271365.2. NCBI lineage: Eukaryota > Metazoa > Chordata > Ceratodontiformes > Ceratodontidae > Neoceratodus > Neoceratodus forsteri. The sequence continues at coordinate 558,465,293 of CM028129.1, read as the reverse complement.
GGAGCCTTACATTATATGTGTAATATTGGTACTATATGTGTATCTCGTCACCTTTATCATTGGTTAACATGTACAGTAGAATGCACTGTACATGTTAACTAATGATAAAGGTGACAAGATATACATATAGCACCAATATTACACACATAATGTAAGGCTCCATAGGGACTGAATACTGAAGACGACATGACTCGCTAAGATGACGTCATTGCACTGCAGGTTCCCAGCAGCTTCAGGCTCCATTCCGCGCAGTGGTTGGAAAATGTTTTCTGGTTTTGATATTATTAAAAAAGTTGCCGAAAAGCTATCAGACACAAGATTTTAAGGTACATACTTTTATTATTCTAAACCACTCCCTGACTGCTCTGCTTATACAGGAGGGTTTTCCAAACACTAAGCCCCATAAAAATGTGTTTAGGTGGCCTTTAAGTGTAAGAAGTCTTCTGTATGACCTGGTGCCATCTCAGTACATACCCAGATGGAAAAGAAGCCTCCAGCACAGGTCTGGAGTCATCCCCAGCCAGGTTTCAGTGATACATACCAGGTCAGCCAAGGAATTGGCAATGAAACCTGCAGGCACCACAGTTTTATTCCTCGGGTGACTTGGCATGCAGAACTGCTTGAAGGGGAGGAACAGGGTTAGCTGGCTTACCAGTCAACTGCATACCATAATTTGACAAACCCCCAATGAATGGAATGAGGCAGCGAGACCCCCTGTTCAGATACCACTTCTTTTCCAGGCATCTCCTACTCTTTACAACATGTATTGTGCTCTGTGTAGCATCACCCACGCTCCACAGTGGTCGAGCATGGGATTCCAACTCTCAAACGAATCCAGTTTCCTAGGTTGCAGCACCTCAAACTGCATCTGCACCACAGGTGAGTTATTTGTTAGCTGTGCCTTGCTGCACTCTTCATTTGAAACAAAAAGGGCGCCCGTGCATGCCCATGGAAGCCAGATTGCAGTATTAAAAGGAATGTGCACCTTCACATCTGAAATCCAGCATGTAGTCCTGCCCCTTCCCAAACTCGGCTACCCTGGGAAAGGAAAATAATTTGCTTTTGTATAGTCTTTCAAGTAACTGTATCCCAAAGCACTTTACAATCCCAGAGAGGGAGAGAATGTTGCTACCATTTTCAGTGCAGAAGGAGACTAAAAAACAAAGAGATTACAGAAAGACAACACAGAGGCATTAAAGGAAAACTGCACTAAAGCTGTAAGTCATTTTACGCCATATTATCTGTTCAAGTACTGGTTCAAATTGTTACTGTTCCATCTATATGGGCCTATTAGTAGCCTCAGTTGGTGTTTCTAAGTTACACTGTGGTGTTAAGTGCCATATTAGAAATGTGTGATATACTCTATGTCCCACTCAACCACGTGGTTTTATAGTAGAACATGATGATAACGATGATGATAAATCTTTATTTTTCAACAGGATAGCACTGTTAGGACTTTGTAGCCTTGTTTACAATGTTGTCCTGTTTGGATACAAAGTTTCATATGTACAAAGGAGGGATACATTGAGACACAAAATTCCTTATATACAAAGGGTGGATAATTTAACCAACTGACATGTAGCAGTGACGTAACGTGGATGCATTGTGCCAACAATGGAAGAGCAGAACAAGGACAAAAACTACATCATGGAGTTTTGAAATGGTTCTTACCAGTAGCATGTCCTTCCTATCTTTAATAGATTACGCGGATCTGCTCTACAGCCACTGCACTGCCTCTGCACTGGCTAAGTTGGACACCCTCTACCACAGAGCTATCAGGTTCATTACTGGCCTTTCACTTTCCACACACCACTGCTCCCTGTACTTATCGTTAGGCTGGACTTCCCTTCACTATAGAAGGAATAGAAATGCCGCGCTATGGGCCTTCAGAGCAGTGACCAACAAGCTCCCCTCATATGTCTCAGATTGTATTCCCCGGAGTGTGTTAGGCACCTACACTCTAAGGAGCTATTCCCTAATTGCCCTCCAAGTTCCAATAGGCAAAACTCATTTCAGCAAAGCTGCTCTAAGCTTCTCTTTACCCACATTATGGAACAGTTTACAAAGGAACTTGAAGCTGAGCTGCCCTGTTAGCCTGAATATCTTCCAGGCGCTCTACGATTGCTACATGAAAGCACCTTGCAAATGTTTTCCTCACTGCTAGCCCACTAATTCTGCAACTCCCCCTTTCCATCCTGACGCTCGCCATGTTTCTACCCCTGGCTCTCACTCTTTCCCTATTAACTCTTCCTGCTGCACCCACCCTTCCCTATCCACTCCAGCCTGGCTAAAGTTCCACCCCATCCATAGTAGTGTCCCAATTATCTACCCCTCCTCCATCATTATCATAATAAACAAGTACATGACAGCCATCGTCACTTTCTGTGGTTTTAGCTCCATTTTTCCCCCAGTCGTTGGTAATATATCCCTCCTCTTCTTTACCTCTCTAACCTGCCACTCCATACACGGCCTCTTTCCCCTATATGTGTAGTTGCCGGCTGCCTCACTCAAAAGATCTCTGCTTACAACCCCTGTATGCCTATGGTTGATTGTACATCTGCTGACTTCTTCAATTGTAAAATAATGCTGTTTTTTTATTTATTTCAACCTTGTACTGTACTGTATATACTTTTTCTTCCTTGTATATTATTGCTTTTTGTATACTTGCTTCTGTACTGTACTTTGATGCATTCATAACCAGGTCCACCTTGCAAATGAGCCTTGCTCAATGGTGCCCGCCTGGATAAATAAAGATTTTGATTGATTGAGCATGTAAATAAGAAACTTCCACTAGGACAGCTAAAAAGCCTGTATAGCTAGAAAAATAACAGAATTTGAGCCAGTACTTAAAAAAGAAAACAGCTTCTATTGGTAAAAATTACTTCTAGATTCAGCACAGTTCTCCTTTAAATGACTTAGTCAAAGTCACTCCATTTAGAGGTTATAGACTATGTTTTACAACCTGCACTTTAAACTAGCTCATTGTGGTTAAAAAAGGTATTATACTTGTGATAATCAAGCTCTTTTGAAGCGTGCTAGTGGACTGCAACTGATCCATAATCAACAGATTATCTGCTGAGTTCAGAATAAACTTCTTGTTTTTGTATAATATTTTTTATTAATTTTAATCAATAATTAATAGTACCAACAATAAAATAGAACATTAAACTTGAACAAAACATACAAAAATAAATTAAAAAAAAGAACACAATTCATTCCATAGTACAAGATGAGCAAACAACATCATCCTCCACAGTTTAGCAAGCTAATATTCTCAGATTCAGCAGTATCTGAGAATCGAGTAAGCAGTACACCATCCCGGGTCCCAACGCAGAGGAATCCCCACCAGCTTGTCCCAGCCACTTTACCGTCTCCCAGAGTCTCAAAGGAGACCACTCTGTAGCATAGCGGCTTCAGCCAGTGACAGAGAGTCAGTATACCTGCCCCAGCTCTTAAGAAATAGTTCCTCTCTAAGTGTACGTTTTTCCAGAGATAGTGCCTGTATACATAGTGCCTTCCACTGAGTCAGTGTAGGTGTTGCACAGGATACCCAAGTGTCCTGAATGCACTGCTGGGCTAGGGCAAGGGCCAGCAGCACCCGGCCCCCATCCCTCTTTACCCATATCTTCCATACCCAGTAGTATCGAGAGTGCTGTGCACGGCACTGTATCTCCCTGCAAGGCTGCAACTCAGTCAGTTCTTTAGCAGTATCTGCCCAAAATGGCTGCAGAGTTGGGCACTCCACAAAATAATGTCAATACATACTCCTAGCTTTTTGGCACCTCCCACATCTCGGCAGTATGGTAGGATTAAAGCAAAGCACCACCATAGGAGGGAAGTGCAATCTGTATAAAAAATTTATATTGGGATTCCTTGCATTTATTACGGTACATAATAATAAGTCCATATGTGTTTTCATTAAAATAACCAAATTCTCTGATTAAAATTATTTTACAGTTTCTTATTTATTCTTATAAGTGATCTTATTTTCCTAAATGATGTTCAGTAACTATGGGAATATTGTCTTAAAAGTTATTACTCTATGCAGTTACAGAATTTACTCATTCTTCTGAATTTAAACCTAGTGCATAATGTTGATTTATTAATTATATAGATGGGAGCCAAGTCATTTCTATGACTATTCAAGGGACTTAGTGATCCTTTTGATTTTACTATAAAAACATTTTGGTCCCATTTCAATTTTCCATTTTTATTAATAGAGAATAACCTTTAGGTAGCAACTGCCTGTTTTCAAATGTGACCCAATGAATTTATAGTACAGCATAACATAAAACTTAGAATATATGGTATGCAAGATGACACTTTCTCGTTGTTATGAAATAGATGTACAATACAGTTACTGCTTAAAACAATCGCGTCTTACAAGGTCATTCAAATACAGATTCAAGTCATTCTTAAATTGCCCCATTTGATGGCTGTTTACAAAATTCAGTGGAAAGGAGTTCCTGGTTTTTATTGCTCTATTCCTAAAGGATTTTTGACCCAGTTTTGTTCTACAGCTAATTATCTCTAGCTGCAAATTTATTATGGATGTAGTATTGTGTGAATTTGAACATTTTGATATCAGCATATTCAGTTTACTAGTGCTTTGACCATTAATAATTTTCCAGCTCCAAATGCTATCAAAATAATCAGTTTGAACATCCAAAGGAAGCCAGCCAGTCTGCTGGCAAATAATTCAATGGTGGACATATCTCTTTGCATCCAGTACATACCTGCATGTTCGATTATATGCTGTTCAGTCTAGACACTACATTGTCCGTAGCCAGAGCATAGATAGGGGTGTGCAAATACAACTGTGAAGTATTTGAAAATTCACCGAATACTTCAGGGGGTATTAGGCAGTATTCAGTTATTTGTAATTTGGGAATTTGGGCTTCATTAGCCCACCCCAACCCCACAGTTAAATGCTGAAATAGGGAGCAGCTGAGCCCCCTAAGCCCTAGGCTCTGAGAGTAATAGGACTTATCATTCCATCTGCACTGTGTACATTTATGAGCAGGCTTTTCCACCCTGTCCCTGGTGACCTTCAACTGCAACAAATTTGCTCTTTCGCTACATTAGGCTTCGTTGAGTATACCAAATAACAGAGCAATCAGCTCAATGCACTTGCAGTAAAAACTGAAACAGTTAACATGTTACAGGATCTTGGTATTCTATAATTTTGTAACTGAACCTTAAGCCACAGGGAAAAAAGGAAAGAAAGAAAGTAGCCCCTATCATGTCTACCTTCACCATGCCACTAGGCGCAAAACAGGAAACGAGGGGAAGCACAAACACCCCTTTCTAGGAAATAAGATGTCTTAAATAAGAGAACAGTGTCTAGGAAATAAGATTCCAGACCTAGAGACCATCATGGCAGAGACTGACCTGGATGTTGTGGCCATTACCAAGTCTCAGTGCACTTAAAACCATGACTGGGACATGGCCATACCAAGATATACGCTGTTCAGGATGGACCAAGTGGGAAGGAAAGGAGGGTGTGTGGTGCTTTTATATGAGGGGAAAGCAAAGAAGTGACGAATATACAGAGGGAGTCAGAGATACTGTGGGTATTCCTGGAGACAAGGAATGGAGCCACAATTCCCATTGGAGTGATCAACAGACCTCCTGCACAGGGGCAGGAATTAGATACGGTACTGGTGGAAGCCATTGGCAAGATACCAGAAAAGGGGGAGGTGCTGCTGTAGGAACTTCAGCCTGTCAGATGTAGATTGGAGCCTCCCAGCAGTGGCTTCAGCTAGAAACAGGGACATCCTGGACTTTCTGCAGGGGGCATTCCTCAGGCAACTAGTTAGTGAACTTACTTGTGATGGGGCAATACTGGACCTGGTACTCACTAACAGGGACAGTGCTGCAGACATCAAGATGGGAGGCCACTTGGGGATCAGTGATCACCATACAGTGGGGTTCAATATAAGGACGGCTGCAGAATTAAACCACACAAGGATGAGGATCTTGGACATTAGGAGGGAAGATTTCATGAAGATGGATGAATGTCTCAGGGATGACCTGGAGGGGGGATGACCTGGGTGGGGTGGAGGAACAGTGAGCTAAGATAAAAGGGAGCATAGTAAAGGCAAAAAAACTGTGCCTCGAACAAGTGAGCAAAAGCAAGAGGAAAAAGAGACCACCATAGTTCTCAGAAGGTGGCTGAAAAGGTAATGGCTAAAAGGCTACAGTAGCATTCAGAAGGTGTAAGGAGACACAGAGGGAGGAGGATACAGAGATGTATCAGGGGAAACAGAGGGAAGCAGGAAAAGCAGTAAGGAGCGCAAAGGCACAAACTGAAGATAGAATAGCCCAGGAGGTAATGAATGGGGGCAAGACATTTTTAGGCACGTAAGTGAAAACAGGAAGACCAGGGGTGGGATAGTAGAGTTAAGAAGGGAAGCAGGAACTGTGCAGAGGGAGCCAGGAAAAGGCAGACATCCTAAACAAATACTTATGTTCAGTGTTCACAGAGGAAGGAGGAAGGAGAAAGGGAGGGCCACAAAAAAGTAACAAAAGCTTTGGAGGGAGGTGGACACTAGTTCTTTTTTGGAGGCAAGAGTACTGAAGGGGCTTGCTAATCTGAAGGTGGACAAAACAATGGGACCAGTTGGGGTGCATCCAAGGATATTCAGAAAGCTCAGGGAAATGCTGGCTGCACCGCTGACACTTCTGTTTAACAGCCCACTGGAAACAGGAGTGGTTCTGGAGGACTGGAGGAGAGCGGATGTAGTCCCACTACACATGTCATAGCAGGGAGGAAGCTGGCAATTATAGACCAGTCATCCTGCCATCTGGGTTGGGAAAGTTAATGGAATCACTGCTGAAGGAAAGGATTGTGAAATATCTTGAAACCAGTGGGTTACAAGACCAGCGGCAACATGGTTTCAGGGGATGGGGAGGTCATGTCAAACGAATCTGATAGATTTCTTTGACTGGATGACAAAGGATTTAGATTAGGGTGGAGCAGTGGACATGGTAGCCTACCTAGATTATAGTAAGGCTTTCGAACCATTCCACATAGGAGACTAGTAAGCAAGCTGGGTAGCTTAGGCGTGTGTCCAAAAGTGGTAACCTGGATAAGAAATAAGTTAAGGGATAGGTGACAGAGAGAGTGGTGTTCACGGAGTTCACTCTAAGGAAGGGAGGGTGACCAGTGGGTTACTTCCGGGATCAGTTCTGGGACCAGTCCTCTTTACTCTCTTTCTAAGTGACATTGCAGAGGATCTGGAAGGGAAGGTTTGCCTCTTTGTGGATGACACCAAAATCTGCAATAGGATGAACACTCCGGGGGGAAGGTGGAGATGAACAGAGACCTGAGAGAACTGGAGGAGCAGTCAAGGGTATGACAGCTAGGTTTCAATGCAAAAAAGTGCAAAGTAATGCACCTGGGGCACAGAAACCCAGGAGTGGAGTACAACATGGGTGGAGTGGTATTGATGATCACCAAGCAGAAAAGAAACCTGGGGGTACTCGGACTGGATGACCTAAAGGTGACCAGTCAGTGTGACAAGCAGTAGGTAGGTAGGGTTAGTGGGAGGGGTATCGCCCACAGAAAGAGAGAGGTGGTGTTACCTCTGTATAGATCACTGGTAAGACCCCTCCTAGAGTACTGTGTCCAGTTCTGGAGACCACATCCCCAGAAGGACATAGACAGAGTTGAGTTGGTCCAAAGGAAGGCAGCTAAAATGTGCAGGGTCTGCATCAAAACCCCTATGAGGAGAGACTAAAGGACCTTAATATGTGCACCCTCGAAGAGAGGAGGGATAAGGGGGATATGATAGAGACCTTTAAATACCTCACAGGTGTAAATAAGGTATGGGGGAAGTATTTTTAGGAAGAAAAGGTGTTCAAGAACAAGGGGACAGGCCGACTCTGTGGTGCCAAGTGAAGGGGTTCGCCCGGCACACTGGCAACCCAGGTTCGCACCCCAAGCATGGGTGTCAGGAGCAGAAACCGGCAGGGAGGGATTCCAGAGTGTCCATTGGATGCTTCTCTCCCGGGGGATGGGATGGGCCTTGGCACCTGGAAGCAGATTGGGGACGTGCATGGTGGCGTGAAGCCTTGACACGCCCCCGCACATCCCTGCCTCAGGTCACCACTTAGCTCTGGGGCCCAATCAGGGTGGGTGTGGGAAGGCAGTAAAAAATAGAAAATGATCACCCAAGCCAGCTAGATGACGGTGGCCCCGCCATGAAGTCGGGACAGCCCCTCGAGCTGCACTCATCACCTAGTGCAGATACGAGGAAGTGCCTCCAGACACTTCAGTCTCCCCTCCTGGTTGCCCCCACGGGTAAGGGCCTCCCCCCCCCGATGAAGGGATACGTCAGGTCAGTTGGGCGGTGGAGGCAGTGGACGGTGAAAATGGGAGAGCAGTGGCTGGAATGGCCAGCCAAAGGAGTGGGCAGCTGGGTGGTAGGGGGTTAAAAAGAGCATGTAAAGAAATAAAGTACAATGGGATATGCTATGAAGCTTGGGAGAGGGATAGATTCAGGAGAGATGCGAGGTAGTACTTCTTCACAGAAAGAGTGGTGGATTCCTGGAACAACCTTCCAATGGAGGTGATGGGGGTGAAAACAGTGGTAGGATTCAAGAATGCATGGGATAAGCACAAGGGAATCATAGTTGAAAGGAAGGGGAGAGGGAGAAAGTGCTGTAGATCATGCACAGTCTGCTGTAGTACAGTCTGTAGGTAAGGAAAAATGTGCAGACTGGGCCAAGTGGTCCTGATCTGCCTTCAGATTCTATGTTTCTGTGTTTCCGTCTTTACTCATGCATCTGCTACATGTGTCAGCCAAATACACTGAATACAGCAAGTATTTGGAATTCAGCCGAATACATGCTATATTCAGTGTATTCGGCCATTGATTCGGCACATACCCCTAAATATAGCTGGACAATTCATAGTCAGTGACAGAGAGTATTAGACTCTGGGCAACTAACTTACTAGTTTCTTGAGAAAAAATCTGCAGACAAATTCCTTTTTCAGAGTACTCTAGTGCAAGTTTATTTTGGCAAGTTTGAGAAGCCACAACAACAGCCCTGTGCTTCAGCCCTCAAGCAGGTCTGCCTTATGGGCAGTTTCAGACCAGTACACAATTACCTTCTTATAAACTTAATTGTTAAAGTGACCACACCATCACCATAGTGAATATCGTTAAAAAGGAAACACTGGAGAAATAATGGGGGGGGGGGGGGGGTTGTTATAACTTAGTCCATAGGTAAAACTGCAAAAAAAAAAAAAAGTTTTAACTCTTACATTTTATTTCTGTTAAAGTTAAGCATTTTAAATTGCTTGTATTTAGTAGAGACATATCCATGGGCAAGTCATTTAATTTCCTCCAAAAAATATAATGTTAAGTATAACAGGGAAAAAGGGGGTGAGGTTCTTAACAATAGTGAAATATGTTGGTTTTAGTTACATACAAGTCATGTTTATAAGAACAATGCTATCTATTATAGCCCTGGAGGTCAACATACTTGCAAAAGGTCAAATAATGCAAAATTCATTGAAAGTGAATATTTTTTGAGAAAAGCACAGAAATATAATATAATAGCTAAAACTATACACCAAACACTACCACTAAGAACAATAATGTCCATTGTGACCAGGGAAATCATCATGATTGCTTACAAAATTTACTTTATAGTAAAAGATCCTTACAAAAAGGCGGCACATGGATAAAATATATTTACTATGTTTTCTATAATTGCATGCCAAACTTTTGCTATATGAGCAGAAAAATCTTTTACTTTTTTACTTTAAAGCCAAGGAGGTCATCACGGTAGCAAAAGGTCAAACAGGACAATATACACCAATAGTGAGATCAGTAACCTAATCAGTTTAGTCGTTCAAAATATCTAAACTTCACAGGTTTATTCCATTAGAGATCTTGTTTTCACAAGTTCAAAAGAATTTATAAGTATGGGGAACAATCTACTTCTTTATTTAAGCCAAAGGGTACAATTGAATCAAGAGTTAAAATCCACTTAGTTTCTCTCTGGGAGAGAATATTAGGTCTGTTCCCTCCTCTTAAGGGTCTGGGAACATGCTTCAAAACAGTGAATCTAAAACAATCCGGTTTACCTCCATGTGTCTGCAGAAAGTGTGCTTCCAAGGTATTGTAGGTGTTGCCGTTAATTATGGCTCTAATGCAGTGGTACTCACTCATTCTGTGCTTAGGAGCCACATATGCTACATCTCTTTGCTCAGGAGCCACAACCCACATACACGCCATTTTGCAATACCGAAATAAAGTTTTCCAACAAAATATAATTATTTCAAATTACTTTATTGCAATTAAATTAACATATAATAAACATGCACTCATAAAAAAAGCATAAAAACAACATTAATACGTATTTAATTAGATACATGACACTCCTTCTTTGAAACAAGTGCAGTGAAGTCTGGCTGTAAGCTGGATACTACAATTCTAAGACATTCTTTTGTATGTTGGATACTGAGCCTATTTCTCTTTGTATTTTTAATTGGAGACATAGCAGAGAATGCAGCTTCACATCTGTATGTGGATGGAAACATTGAGATTAGCCACCTAGCAAGTTTTGAAATATGCGGAAGATGGCTTACTATTTTCCAAAACATTATAACATCATTGTTCTTTTGAAACTGTCTGGAGAGCTCTTGAGTTCCACAAATTCCATGATTAGATCAGTGGAATCAGACATTCCATGAAAAATGTCTTCTATTTCATGGACCTCCATGGGGAGTGGGTTGTGCACCAAATGTAACAGTTTTTCAGATAGTTTGAAATCAATAAATCTGTTAGCATAGTATTCTGACAGCTCTGAGAGCACATTACAGAACAGTTGGTTGTTTGGAACACTATCAGGAAATGTTTCAACTAGTCTTTGGACATAGAAACATAGAATTTGATGGCAGATAAGGACCGCTTGGCCCACCCAGTCTGCCCATTTCCCTACCTAATGGATAAGCTGCAGATCCTAGTTAACCAGCAGCCTACTTCTTCCTACCCCCACCCCCTAGAATTGCCTTATGACTGTCCCATGCATGCTTGAATTCCACCACTGTTTTTGACTCCACAACCTCTTCCGGAAGGCCGTTCCATGCATCCACAACCCTTCTGTGAAAAAATACTTCCTTAAATTACCTCTGAGCCGCCCCTCTATCTTCAAATTGTGCCCCTTGTTCTTGCACACCTCTTTTTTGAAAGATGCTATCCTCTTGGACTTTGTTGATTCCCTTGAGGTACTTGAAAGTTTCTATCATGTCCCCTCTCTCCTCCTTTCCTCGAGGCTAACATATTAAGCTCCTTAAGTCTCTCTTCATATGTCTTCCGTGCAGGCCCTGCACCATTTTAGTTGCCCTCCTCTGGACAGCTTCCATCCTATGTCTTTATGGAGATTGGGTCTCCAGAACTGCACGCAGTACTCCAGATGGGTTCTCACCAGCTGTCTGTACAGAGGGATAATAACTTCCTGTTTTCTACTGGTGATGCCTCTCCCTATGCATCCCAGTATCCCCCCAGCCCTCCTTGCTGCCCTCTCACATTGCTTGCCCACCTTTAGGTCATCTGATATGACTACCCCAGGTCCCTTTCCATTTTGTTGTTGTTAGTATCTCACCCCATTGTGTACTCTTCCCTGGTTTTTGTTTCCAGGTGCATTACCTTGCACTTCTTAGCATTGAATCTAAGCTTACACATTTGACCATTCCTCTAACCTTGCTAAGTCCCTTCATTTCTTTCCACCCCACCTTGTGCATCAACTCTGTTGCAGATCTTTGTGTCATCTGCAAAGAGACATACTTTTCCTTCCAGTCCCTCTGCAATATCGCTTTATAAAGACATTGAAGAGTACCAGTCCTAATACTGAACCCTGCAGTACCCCACTAGTAACCCCCTTTCTTCAGAGTGGACCCATTTACTATTACCTCTGTGTCCTATTCTCCAGCCATCCTTTACCCAGGCTGTCATCTTCGGACCCACTCCCAGGCTGGCTAACTTGTATATTAATCTTTTGTGTGGGACTGTGTCAAATGCCGTGATAAAGTCTAGGTAGACCATGTCCACAGCCCCTCCCTGATCTACTACTTTGGTCACCCAGTCAAAGAAATCTATCTGATTTGTCTGGTATGACCTTCCCGCTGTGAATCCATGCTGCCTTGGTCCTGTGCCCCTCTGGCCTCTAGATACTCGGCAGTTCTTTCCTTCAGAAGTGATTCCATCATTTTCATGATTCTGGAACAAGACTTGTTTCATGATTAAATAAGTTGTATTTTCCATTAATAACATTGCTTTTCAATAACTGCAACTTACATGAAAATGATGTTACCGCTGAATACAAATCATAAACAGTTTTATTGTTTTATTTATTTTATGAGAATCAGTTTACAACCTTTGAGCCAGGGGCTCATTTCCAAAGGTACCTCGTCACATTGAGGACATACATAGCATTTTAGATTACACAGTACAGGTTTTTCTCAAATAGGGGTTCATCAGAAGCGCCACGTCACACTGTGGTCAAAGAAAAAAACATTTGAGTTACAGGGTACAGGTATTTGAGATAGTTCTTACACAAGTTGGTTACATATGTTGAGCAGTCTACTGGCATTACCATAAGACAGCAGGCACTGGCCAGGTTATACTTAGGTATGGTGTGCTGGGAGGGGTGGGCTAGGTGGAGAGCCTCCCGGCGGGGCATTGTCATGTGTGGAGAGGTCGAGGTCAGGCCTCATTCAGAGACAGGAGCAGCTGCGAGTGTTGAGGAGTTGGCTTCCAAAGATGGTTTTGAATTTGGAGATAGTGGTGGCATTGGTGATTGGGGCAGGGAGAGAGTTAAACCAGAATGGGGCTGTGTAGCAGAAGGACCTCTGACCATGAGTGGTTCTTGACCTGGGGAGCAGTAGAGCGGTCTTGTTGGAGGACCGTGTTGCAATTATAGGTGGGATCTGGTGGATGGATGCAGTCACCCCTGGAGGGAGAGCCGAGTAGGGTCTTTTAGTGAGGAGGCAGGTATGATAGCGAAGCCATTCGTCAAGGGTCAGAGTTTAGCATCGCATAGAGTTGACAGTGTGTGTGAGCCTGGGGCACCAGTAATCGGTCTGCAAGCCTATTTAGGGTTATGGATTTTTTGAGGGCAGTCGGTGTGCAGCACCATAGACTGTGCCGCAAGTCTACAAGGGACAGTACTGAGGATGTAACAGCGAGCTGGAGAGCATTTGGGGAGGCAGTTTTATGGCGGAAGAGGATGCCAAGCCGTATGTTGGTCGTGGATGCAAGTGCATCAATGTAGTCGTGGAATGTGAGGGCTGAGTCAAAGGTAATCCCGAGGTATTTGTAGGAGCAGACTTGTTCCAGAGGTTGTTTGGTAGTAGGAAGGATATGGAGTAGGTGGTTGCTAGCTTTGTTTTGGGGGTGGGCAAAAAGCATAGCTTTGGTTTTTTTAAGATTAATGATGAGTCTGTGCTCCTTAAACCAAGCATCTGCCTCATTGAAGGACTGTTGTAGGGATTCCTGAAGGGAGTTGGGATTGAGGTGGGTGGCAAAAATGACAGCATCGTCGGCATACAGAACCATTTTGCCAGAGCAAGTACTGGGCAGGGTGTTCAGATAGAGTGAGAAGAGAAGGGGGCCCAGGATGGAGCCTTGGGGAACCCTTGAGTGTATGGGACGGATATCGGAGAATGTCCCATTGATTTTAACACACTGTGACCGAGCATCTAGGTAGCTCGAGCACCATGTTAGAGGGCCAGCCGAGAGGCCAGTGTGGCAGAGGGCGTTCAGCAGAAGAGGGTGGAAGACAGTGTCGAAAGCCTTCGATAGGTCGATGAACACTGCACCAGCTATGGAGCTGGTGTCCAGGGAGGAGTGAAGGAAATTGGAGAATTCAATTAGTGCAGTGCTGGTACTGTGGCCAGCATGGAAGCCATGCTGCTCCGAGCATAAGATGTTATGCTTGGACAGATATTCAGTGATCTGAATGGCCACCACTTTTTCCAGAGCTTTTGTGGGGGGGGGGGTGGAGATTGGTCGGTAGTTGTTGGTCGAGGACCCGTCACCTCCTTTATGAATGGGTGTGATTATGGCTGTTTTCCAAGCAGTGGGAAATTGTCCCAGGCAGAGCGATCGGTTTAGTAGGCTGGTGAGCAGGGCAAGGACTTCATCTAGCACCAGCCTGAGGATACTGGGGTCCAGTGAGTTGCTGCCGGGACTGTTGCTCTTTAATGCTTTGATTAGGATGGGTCTGGTCTCCCGGGCAGATACCTTGCGTAAGTGGAAGCTGGGGTGGTGGTGGACAGGGGGAGGATGGTTTGGGGGAGGATCAAAGAAATTACAGGGAGGACTGAGCTAAGGTCGGTGAAAGGTGTTGAGGCAGTTTGCTATGAAGGCAGGATCGGTGGAGGTAGTACCATCACTAGTGAGCTGAGATGGGGGAGGGGGGTGTGACTTACCATTTAACTGTTTAATATTATCCCAGAAATTCCGGGCCGATCCCCAGGAGGAGGTGAGGGTGGCCTGGTAATGGTCGGCCTTGGCTTTTCGGTCCGCCGAAGAGCACTTATTCCGGGCTGCATTGTATGCTTGTCTGTCAGACAGCCGGCCTGTTTCAGTGGCAAGGTGCCAGAGGTTATCTCGATTTCTAAGCAATTGTAGGAGGGCAAGGTTGACCCAGGGTGCATTCTGTTTTTTGGATCGGATTTTTGTGTAGGGTGCAAAGAGAATCACAGGCCTTGTTGAAGGTTTGGGAGAAGAAAGTGAGGGCAGTGTCAATGTCGGGTGCACGCTGAATGGGGGACCAGTTTATCTGGGTGAGAAACTGTCTAAGGTTTTTTCAGCCCACCAGGGCAGAGGCGCCTGCAGAGGGTGGTCTGTGCTTTGGGTTTGGGATTGGGGACTGCCCAGAGAAATAGGATAGAGGAGTGGTCACTTAGGGAGTCTGGTAGGACCTGGATGTTTTGGATTTTGTGGGGTCAATTGGTGCTGATTACATCCAGTAGGGTGCTGGTTCCTCTTTTTGGGTTTATTCTAGTGGGCTGGGTGATGAGTTGCGTCAGGTCTTGGGCGGCAAATGTGTCTCAGATTGAGGAAGAGGAGGAGCTGAGCCAGTTTATGTTAAGGTCACAAACTAGGGTTTGCTCCGCCGTTTGGTGAAGGATGATTAGATAGTCAGTTAGTGATACCAGAGCTGGGTTCTGGTTTTTGGGGGAATGTGGCAGTGGTGAGATAGAGAGGGCCCCTAGAGGGGTCAGGGGTGAGTTTGAGGGTAAGGGCCTGGGCCCCATTTACAAGGGCAGGGGTAGGGAGTGCTTGTCCAGTAATTGTGTCCCTAGTGTAGATTGCACAACCTCCCCCTCGTTTGCCTACTCGGTCCTCCCGGTATAAGGTATAGCCAGGGAGGGAGACAAATGAGTCAGGGGTGGATTTGGACAGCCAGGTTTCTACCAGGGCTATGATGTCAGGTTGATGTGCCGTGGCCCAGCACTGGAGGGCGTCAAATTTTTTCAGCAGGCTGCATATGTTCATGGAGGCTATTTGGAGGCCAGTGGGCCAAGTTGGTGAGTGGGAGGGGGCTGGGCCTGGGTTGGGATGTATGTTGCCAGAAAGTAGTAGCAGGAGGACCATAGTTAACTTCCATGGTGCACGCTGGGATGGGGAGGTGGCCATAGTGGTGCAAGGAATGGGCAGGGTTCAAAAGTTTGGGAGGGCAAGGACGAAATCCAACCATGGAGAGTCAGGATAGGCAGTGGGGGAGTGGATGGGGGTTGGTGCCATGGGCCAGGGTACATGGTCAGTATAGGGTGTGATTGGACTAGGTCAGGGAGAGTTTCGTGGTGCTGGGATAAGTGGGCCTGTGAATATGCTTGGCTGATGAGATGTGTGTACTAGCAGGAGAACGAGGGGGAGACATTTGAGGAGAAGGGGTGCAAACTTAATGCCTATGTAAGCAGGGCGGAAGGTTCAAGTATCTTGCTGCCCCAAAGAAAGCGTGGATACCACTTTGGATTAGTGGTAGGGTCACGGACTCTGTGACAGGGTCAATGTCTCTAATCCCTGGTAGGGCAAGTGAAAAAAGGACCTGGGCAGGTGTGGGATTCCACTTTCTGGGTGGTTCAAAGCTGGCTGGAATTGAGCCAAATCCAGGGTGAAAATAGTGACTCCTAGCGGTCA
Source organism: Neoceratodus forsteri (assembly GCA_016271365.2). NCBI lineage: Eukaryota > Metazoa > Chordata > Ceratodontiformes > Ceratodontidae > Neoceratodus > Neoceratodus forsteri. The sequence goes on along the minus strand of CM028129.1, from coordinate 558,449,130 downwards.
CTGAAGGTTAGCGTCAAGCTAGAGTAGGGTCTGAAGGTTGGGTCGGACCAGTGTGCAGGGCTAGCTTGGAGACTGGGTATAGGTATGAAAGTACTACATTCTGAAGTCCGGTGGCTTTCTCATGGTCGCATGCTTGTTTCCCTGCAACCTCTGATTTAAGTCATTTAAGTGCTGAGTAATGTCACAAAGAAAAGCAAGAGACAACAACCACTCAGTACCATCCAGGAACATGAATCGAGAAGTTTCACCACATCCTATAATAAACTGCTTCAGTAGTTGTAAACAAATCCATTACATGGGCTAGCATGCGAACACGAAAAAGCCACCGGACTTCAGAATGTAGTACTAAGTCCCCATAATGAGTTTCAAAGTCATCACACATAATTTTAAATAGCTGGTGGTTCCTGGCTCTTGCTCTGACAAAATTAACCAATTCAATTACATCCTTCATAACATCCAAAAGTGAACTGAATTTGCCAAACAGTGCCTGTTGGTGTATAATGCAGTGGTAAGACGTAATACCATGCATAGTCCTTTCAGAATCACACATCAGCTCCTCTTTAAGTAATGTTACAGCTCCAACTTCTCTTTCCAACCATAGCAGGTGCACCATCTGTAGTTATTGCTGCAATTTTAGTTCCTGGGACTACAAACTTTTTTAATGCTTTCATGACTTCATTTTTTATGTCTGCACCTGTTGTGCCTGACTGCAGTGGCATCATATCTAACAGGTCCTCAGTCACAGCTATGTCAGTAGTAGTTGATCTAACAAAAATTAACAATTGTGGAATATCATTAATATCAAGACTTTCATCAATTGCTATGCTTACAAACTCAGAGGCTAACAATGTCTTTTTAAGTATGCTCTCAATATTCTCTGCGATATCAGATGCACGCCTAGCTACAGTGGAATCTGACAGTTGTATTTTACTTATTTCTTTTTGCAACTCAGCCTTATCAGGGAATAATGTTGAAACAGTTATTAAAATGCAATCTTTAACCATCTCACCATCTAGGTATGGATTCATATTTTTTAACAATTCATGGGTAATTTTGTAAGAAGCCATAGTAGCATGATGGCTTGTGTTACGCACCTTTTTAAACAGTAATTTTGACTCATACTTCTCTGTTTGAGTCTGTTCAATTTTAGCTCCCTACGTTCACTTCCAGGTGGGAAGTCACAGTCAAATGTCTTATGAGTTGTGAAATAATGTCTCTCAAGATTTGATCTCTTGAAATGAGCACAGGTGGCATCACATAACAGACAAAAACTTCTACCTCCACCACTCTCCACAAAAAAAAAAATTGTTTCCCATTCTTTCCTGAAGCTCCTGTATTCATCCTCGTACTTTCTTTTCATGAAGCTGTCCATTCTAGGTTATTCAATTCTGGAACAGTCTTAAACGCATCAAATTTATACACATTACCTTCTGCAGTATTAAAATCACACACCCCTACATTCAATGTATTAGTCATGTTCCAAAATTACCTTCTTAGAGATAGTTTGCTTCTTGATGATGAAACTGTTTAAGGTAGTAGACGAAATCCAATAATTACTACACACAGACAAAAAAATAAAATATAAAAGCTGTTAGTGTTACTTAAAACCACTGTACATTCACTGTATTAGTCAGGTTCCAGAATTACCTGCTTTGAGATATTTTGATTCTGGATGATGACACTTTGTAATTTTGTTGATGCAATCTGAGAATAACTACACAGAGAAAAATAAAATAACAGTTGTACAAGCTATTTCAATGCCAATACCATATCTTAAATTTGTAAAATTCTGAAAAGAAAAGTACCTGATTCGATCCCCTTATCAATACGATCTGTCCATGGAATAGTTAGTGCAAGCAAGGAAAACATGCAATTACCGAGGGAACATCCCATGCACCTAGCATTCCACTGTGAAGGATACAATAGCAAGATACGAGAAAAAGAACACGTGAAATGCGATCATGCCACAACATGCTGAATTTATAGCAGCTATAATTATGTAATTGCTTAATTGTTTGCTTTACACGTTTTTCTCGTGAATAATGCATAGAAGCTAACATAGCATGTATCTCTCGTGTAAGCTATATTGTTTTACAATTAAATCAGTCCTAAATAAACTATGAACCTTTCTATCGCAAAACAGTAATTGATTTCCTAATTAATGTCCCAGCACATAATGCCATACTGCTGTTTCAATCACTGTCATTATTAGTTGCGAGCACCAGCAAGAACGGACAATGCAGCGGCATCAAAACATGCTGCAAATATTATTCGACCACCGATGCCCTCAGTCAGCTGATACATTGTTTTTTTCACCTCCCCTCACTGTCATTATTAGCTGCTACCCCCCCCAAAAGAAAACAAGAGTTGTGTGTGATTAGCAAAAAGAGTTACACAAAGTAGATGTGTTTTAATTTATTTTATTCATTTGGGCCCAGATATTCAAAAGGGTTGCGCCTGCGCAAGTCCGAACTTGCTCCATTCTGCCATATTCAGCAGGAGGCAGTATGCGCCACAGAAAACATGCTGAGCAACAGCGCAATGCAAATGAATGCATGCTGAACTGGAGGGGGAGGAACCATGCATAAACTGCACAGCCCGATATTCAGCAGGGCTGTACAGAGTTGTGCAGGTCAACCCCCAACCTGCGCCTGCACAACTTTGAGCCAAATAAAAAAGGCTTAAGTTGAGGGCCACCCACAAGTGAGCTGCTGCATTGCAGGGTGCAACACAGCAGCTGCCACCTGTGGCTGGCCCCAACCCAGTCCCTTGTGCTCGCAGAGTCCGATCGCTGGCAGCCAATCATCTATCACCTCACTGGTCGACAGGCATAGTTTAACTCGCACCACCAGCCCGATCGCTGGCAGCACGTGGCCCTCCCTCAACGTATCCCTGTGGTCCAGTGGACCGAAAACTCCATCGACAAGTGGCAGTAGCTAGTTTAACAAACCCCTGGATTCTGGTGGTTCAGTGATCGAAGGATCGCTGGCAGTGTTTGTCAACCTTTCGCCGATTATTTCGAGGTTCAGTGAATTTTATCGCTGGATAAAATGCTGAACTTTCTCTTCCTGGTGGCATCTCACCACTTGTCTGATTTAAGCCTCACCACCGCTGCCCCCGCAGCCGGCGGCAGCAGCATCCCACTTGCCGCCGAGCCGATCGCCCGGGGCTGCACGCTTATTGGTGCAGAGCAGTTATCACGGGCATGCAGCCCATATCAGATATGACAGTCAGATTTGTGAATGAATACATTCATTCATTCACAAAACTGGACTGTCTTTGAGTGGTATGGGCTGCACGCCCATTGGCTCTGCTCTGCACCAGTGGGCGTAGCCCTACCGGTAGTCAGTCGGCGGGCGGCAGGCGGTGGATGCTGCCGCCGCCGGGGAGCGGGTGGTGGGGCTCGTGGGTGGGCAGGGTGGGGGACACTAGCCACCAGGGCTATGTTCGGGGGTTTGTTCAACATTTACATCCCGCGATCGATGTGCCACTGGACCACCAGGAATGAATTCGCAGGGGGTTTATTAAATAACTACTGCCCGCGAGGCTTTTTCGTCCACTGACCACCAGGGATACGCTCGGGAGTGGGGAGTTACATTGCTGCCCCGCCATCGGCTGGTGGGGATAACGGCGCCCGCGATCGGGCCAGTGGGGATGGTGGTGGGATTGTACACTGTTCCGCCCGCGATTGGGCTGCAGGGGGAGTCGGTCCCCGACAGCTGCTGCCTGGCAGGGTGCCAGGCGCAAGTCCTCGGGGATCGGTGCACCTGCATGCTAATGGCATGCAAATGGGGCCATAATCAGATGCAAATGGCCCCTGTGCCTTGCATGAATTATGGCCCCATTTGCATGTCACCTTTTGAATATGGGGATTTTGTGCATGGCGCAATGGTACTTGCGCCACCGCAAGTTGAATGCTCCACTCTGACAACTTGCGGTGGCGCAAGTTCCACTGCGCCATGCACAGTGGTTGTGGCCAGGGGGTGATACTAAAGGAGTTGCTCAAGGTGCAGCTCCTTTTGAATATCGCCTGACACCTCGCGTAACTATTTTGTGGCGCAAGGCTTGCGCCACAAAAATAGCACAGTTTGAATATCTAGCCCCTGGTCTCCAATCCTCTCACCCAGCTGATATATTATTTTTTTCCACTCCCCTCACTGCTGCGAGCACCAACAAGGACAGGCAATGCAGCGGCAGCAAAACATGCTGCAAATATCATTATTCAACCTCTGATGCCCTCACCCAGCTGATTACATTATTTTTTTCCCCTCCCCTCACTGTTGCAAGCATCACAGCTTAAAGGACATAGCTGCTGTGTCATAGCAGCTACAGCAAGACAGGCTGCAAATATATTAATTCGCCCTCAGATGCCATCACCCAGCTGATATATCATTTATCACTGTTGAGAGCAACGCGCATCGCAGCGTAAGGGACAAAGCAGCTGGCTGTGACGGTGATGTTTGAAAGAGCCACATCGTGTTCTAAAATGATCCATCCATTGGGAGCCTCAAGCTACTTCCAAAAGAGCCGCATGTAGCTCTTGAGGCACGGCGTGAGTAACGCTGCTCTAATGTGTTCTTGAATTCTCTCCTTTGTGGGACGAGTGTTTTTTCCTACATAATACATTGGGCAGTCATGCCAGCAGACATACACCACAAATGGTGTTGTACAAGTTATACATTGATTTATTTTAAATGCTCTCCTCTCTTTTTCAAAGCTTTTACCACTTTGAATGTATTTACAAATGTTACATTTTCCACACTTGAAAACACCCTTTGGTTTTTTCCTTAACCAGTTTGATCCATCAAGATCTGATTTTGTTTCAGCAAAATGACTGTTAGTGATTTAGTCCCCAGTGTTTTTACCCTCAGAAAAAGTGACTTTTGGTGTTGGAGTAATTTCCTTTTTCAGAACAGGGTCTGTAAATAATGTTTGCCAAAATTTGTAAATTATACTTCCCACTCTGTCTGCTAGGGGATTGTACTCTGTAACAAATGTTACTGTTGTTTGTTCTTCAGATTGACTTAAATTAGTGTTCTGGACATTTCTTTCATGTTTAGATTTTAAAAAGTCATATCTGTTTAAATTATCCACTTTAGTGGCTGCTTCATTTAAAACTGATTCAGGGTACCCTCTCTTTTAGTCTGGTGTTTAAATCTTTTGCCTGTTTTTGGAATTCTCTTTCTGTTGAACAGTTTCTTTTTAATCGTATAAGTTCTCCATACGGTATCAAATTTATTAATTTTCTTGGATGGGAACTATTAGCATGCAGTATACAATCTGCTGCAGTTTCTTTTCTGAAACCTTTGCTAATAATGGATTCACCTACTAATACTTCTAACTCAAGATCCAAAAATGTAATGTTTTTCTTTTCCCAAGAATGGGTAAATTTCAGTCCCATGTTGTTTGCACTTGCTAGTTTTCTGACTGAAACTATTTTTGTTGCTATGTAATAAACCCAATATTATACTGATTATTTTTACTACTGATCTATGTGTTTGGCATAGGAGAGTGTAATGTCTAAACAAACACTGAGCTACTTAAAAAAACTGTAGCTGCTCTAGTACCACACCTCTGATTATATTAATTTCCAGTTGGTCACACTGTCAAGTCTTTTTGGAACTACAAAACGCCACTGAACTTGATCTTTTTAACATTACTAGTTTACTACTTATAAACCAATCTTGTACCCCACAAGCCATCTGGTGCCCCCAGCAACAGAGGCACCACCTGGGAACAATCCCGACCCCAGTTTCACTTGAAGCTGGTCAAACCCGCTGAGGTACTTCCCCTTATGCAATGTATAAACCCGGACTCCTGTCTGGGACATGACCTGCTTGAACCTAGACTCCTGTGGGCTCTAGCTCCAGCTATCTCCTGCCCAGTTGCCCTGCTTATCAACAGGTCCCTCCTTGAAGAAAAGGTCCCGGATAAATGGAAGGTGGCAACCATTGTCCCCATTCACAAAAAAGGGCCCCAGGACAATGTGGGGAACTACAGGCCAATCTCCATTCTCTGCCCACTAGCGAAGGTCCAGGAGAAATTGGCACCTACTCCTAGCTGGCATTCAACACGGCTTTAGGAAAGGCCATGGCACTGATACAGCCCTTATCCAGCTCATATCAGACATCCTTGACACAATGGACCAAGGTTCCCCAATGGGGGCTATAGTCATTGATTTATCCAAGGCATTTAACTTGGTCAGCAATGAACTTCTCCTCACTAAACTTCACCTACTTGGACTGGACGGGCTCTCTGCTACATGGTTCGAGAGCTAGCTGCTCAACCAAACCCAGAAAGTCCTATGGAGGGGAACCCAGTCTAGTGCTAAACCAGTAATCTTCGGGGTACACCAGGGCTCGATCCTTGGTCCCCTGTTATTTACTCTTTTTGTCAATGATATAGAGGGGGTTGGAGGGAGGAACAACCTTATCCTCTGTGCAGATGACACTGTTGTCTACTGCAGTGATCTGCTTCCTAGCGTAATCAGTGCCAACCTCCAGGCCAGACTAGCTGCACTGGAAGCCTGGTTCTCCTCAAACTCACTTGTAATGAATGAAGAAAAAGTGAAGGCAGTCCTGTTCGGGTCCAGATGCTTTGGCTCAGACCATCATGGCATCTTTCAGCTTCATATTGCCCAAGGGAAGAGAATAGAGGTCACAGATAAGATCAAGTACCTTGGAGTCCTGCTTGATCAGGCAATGACCTTCCAGCCTCATATTGACTCTGGTGTTAAGTCCATTCACCAGAAGTTAGGACTTCTTTATAGGCTGGGTGACTCTCTTTCTCTCGAGGCTCGTTGTGCCATATCTAAGTGCACCCTACTCCCCTCCCTCCTCTATGGGGATCCCCTGCTGCATTCCCTAAGGGAGGGCGAACAAAGAAAGCTTACTACAGTCTACCACAGGGTGGCTCATTTCCCCCCAGCTCTCCCCCCCCCCCAAGAAGGCACCACTGCAAGGTCCTCGCTGATCTCCACTGGCCTTCTATGCGACAAAAACTAGCCTACTCCTCTTTGAGCCTGACCTTCAAATTTACCACTGTTGGCCCTCCTCCTCACCTGCATGGGCTGCTAAATCCCAAAGTCCGGGGCCGGGGCCTGAGATCCTTCACTGGCCATCCCCAAGACATCCCTAGTGTCTGAACTAACTATGGCAAGTGCTCCTTTAGGTACGCTGCCCCACATTTATGGAACCTTCTCCCTGTTGACTTGGCTAATTGTTGTACTATTCAGGGCTTTGAGTCAGATCTGAAAGTATACTTGCTAGAGCTTAGTCTCTGTGGCTGTAACCACTAGCCCAGAACTTAATCTTGGTGGCTGAAACTTGTTCGTCCCATGGTAGTCGGCCTACAGGGTGGCAATATATCCTGCATATTGCTGTTACCACCTCTCCCCTAAAGAATAGTTGGTTAAGATGTCATATGTCTGATTTAATTTGCTATGTTATTGTGTGTATGTAACTGACATGCTCTGTAATGTGCTCTTTATCCTATCCAATGTATGCTCCAGCTAGTGTGTACTCCTACTGATGTATGTACTACTGTGTACTCCTGCCAATATATGTAATTATTGTCTGTAACTAATTTGGGTCGCTCCTGAAAAAGGGACCTCTGGTCTCAGTGAGCTTACCCGGTTATCAAAATCTAAATAAATAAATAAATTGTACTCTTGCAAAATCCTCCTGAAGTGGTTCAGTAAGAGCAGCAACTGGTTAGCAGAACCACATTATCAACATAAAGGTTGACTTTGCAGTCCTGGCAAACAGAAGGTAATCTGTTAAGGAAAAGACTAAAAGGCAGTGGTCCTGATAAAACCCCCTGCGGAACTCAATACTGACAGATTTTAGTGTTGACACAACGTTGCATAGTTTTACTTTTTGCATTCTATTTGTCAAATAATCTAGAAACGAATGTCGCACATTTCTTGCTAGACCAATTTCAAATAATCTTTTCACAAGTATTTGGTGAACCACCAGATCAAACGCTTCAGATGAATCAATATAGACTGCCCCAGCTATGTTCCCACTTTCCAAGGTATAACCTAGAAAGACTGTGTACTCCATTAGAGCAGTAGTAGTGCTACATCTCTTATGAAATCCATGTTGTGCTTCAGTTAGAATTCCACAGTCCTCAATATGTCCCTTTAATTGATCGTAAGCGATTCTGTCCAGTACTGTGGACAATGGAGACCGGACTGACACTGACCTATAGTTGCTCCATTTTACTCTTGACAGTGCACCTGACAAGTACCTGTAGCCATAAAAATGGTGGAAACAAGGAGTGGGGAAAATATGACAGAAGTCAGATTATAAAAATAAAAAAGGGAAAAGGAAAATATTGCCAGAAATCAAGAAAAGAAGAACCTTAAATGAAAAAGAATACAGAACCAAAAGATTAAAAAAAACTTACTCTATCTCTGAGGTACTAAAAATTAATACAGGATACCCCATTGATAATGCCATTATTCCATAAAATCTAAAGCAAAGAAGAACTGAAAGAAACAAATTTGGCGAACAACCACAAATTACTATCAATAATCAAGAGGTAGAGACTATACACTGAATAAGTCAGCAAAAGGCTAAAGATGATCAGTCAAATGACCATGTTCTTAAAAGGGAACAGAAACACTGCAACTTTCCCAGTTCATAGTTGGTAACCCCCATTCCTTTCTGTATATACCTCTCTTTATTTTTGTCAGTCTCCCTGATCTTTAAAACTGGCTATGTATGTATCCCCCTCCCCTCACTGCACCATTGTAAATGCTCCTACCAGTGACATATTGTTTAGAATCAGTCCATGGCTCCTGACGCTGGTAGCGCTACTTGCACAGGCTGCCACGTTGATGAAACTAGAGCAGCCCGTCGATGTGCTAAGTTTGCACTGAAGTAACAACCCATGCAAGCAGCAGTATCAGCACTGGAGCCACAGACTGATTCAAACAGTTGTCGTCACTGGCCGAAGCCTTTATAATGGTGTATGGTGGAGGCTACGCACAGAGTTGGTTTTAAAGAGGAAGGGTTCAGAAAGCAAGCAAAGAAAGTTATGGTGCTAGCTGAGGTCCAGTAAATGCAACAGGTTATGCCGTTATTTTTTCAGCTGACATGAACTGCTGGTTTAAATGATTGTCTGTCTGATACATCTACTGTGTGATTGGTATTTTTGCATCAGCTCCCTCCACCCTTGCCACTGATTCCAGATGTTCAGAAGCCACTGGAAAAGCAAGACTGGTACCATGGCGCCATTCCACGCCTTGAAGTTCAGGAGTTACTTGTGAATGAGGGAGACTTCCTGGTACGGGAGAGCCAGGGAAAGCAGGAGTACGTGCTGTCCGTCATGTGGGGAAACCAGTGTCGACACTTCATCATCCAGTGCACAGATGTAAGTATGAAGGGGGAAGGAATGTTTCTGTAGGCATTAGCACCACAGCTGACACACTTTAAAAGTTAGTGTAAGAAATGTCACTGCTGTTTCATTCACAGCAGTGATGGCATCTGAGTCACTGTTCTTGCTGCTTTTCTAGCAGCCTTTGCTGTTGCTTGATTGGGCACTGTGGGTTGCTTTGCTAATTTCTGGGTTCACACGAGTGCATTATATAGAAAGAGGAACAAGTATCAGAAAATTGTTACTAACTCTCACTGCTCTGACTGGACAGACCAGTCATTACCCTGGAGGTGGAGAGTAAGATCATGGCTCTACTAAACAGTAAGTCCCCAGAATCGGACAGGTTCCCCTCCCAGTTCTATAAGATATTTCAGAAAAAACTTACTGTCTCCTGAAGGTTTGTAATGAGGTGTTACATGATAGGGGAGAGGTGCTCCCAGTGTGATAGCAGGAACAAATCTCTGTTCTGTTCAAACCCGGGAAGGACCCCCACAGGGTGTGGGTCTTGCCAGCTGATCGTGCTCCTCAACGCAGATTTTAAAGTCTTTACTGGACTCCTGGCAGACCAGCTACAGGCCTGTATCATGAAACTAGTATATCTTAACCTATCCTAACGTTTATTAAGAGGAGTTTTCTGTCAGATGACATCTGCAGATTTCTGAACATTGTGACAGTGCAGAAAACCACAGGGGCCATCCAGTTGGCCACTAGTATGAATGCTGAGAAGGCCTTTGATAAGAGTGACCTGGACTTTTCTGCTGCGGGTGTTGCAACAGTTTAATTTAGGACCAAGTTTCATAGGAACAGTGGCTCAGTTGTATCATGCTCCAGAAGCTTCCGTGAAGGTCAGTGGTATAATGGAACAGTGCTTTCCACTGGGACAGGGTGTGACAGAGTTGAATAATTTATTTTTATTTATTTATTTATTTCAGTACTCGAAAAACCGTTTGCACTCAGAGCTCTTTACATAGGTCCCACGTCAGGACATTTCAGTACAACAGGTGAAATTATACAAAGGATTGCAGAAATACAAAGGTAAACAAACATAACTATATATCAAACACAGTACAGGTCACAGGAAAACAGAAAATTTACAGTGCCCAATGGTGAAACCAGTCAGTTGTCGGCAAACAAGAGGTTGTTTGGAGCGTTGCTAAGTACCAAAGAAAAAACCAAAAAGGGGTGAAGGGTAGGAGCCCAAGTGCAATGTGCAAAAGGAGAGCATAATATCAGTATAGCAGTAGGGATCGGAGGGAGATGACTAGATTGAAGGCAGAGGGAGAGGGTGCTACATGTTTGGGGGGAGCAGGAGGGCCTACTCGGGAGAGAGGGAAGGGTTGAGGGGGCAGGGGATGGAAGTAGTGATGACGGGGGTGGAAAGGTGGTGCTAGCGATGGCAGACACAGCAGTGATTATCTTGTTCCATTTGTTATGCAGAAAGAGTTAAGTTAAAAGCAAGGATCTGTTTTATCCTCGTCTTCTCTGACTCTTGTCTGTGTGATTGTGCAATCAAATTTCCTTCTGAAACTTCGAAACTGATCACTCTGAGTCTCACAATTCTCCCCTCCTGCTATATCCCTGCCTTCACTTGTTGTTTCTATCTTTTCTTCCCTCTTGTTTATCTGTAGTTCTAAAAATATATGTGGATCTTTATATCAAACTGGGTTCTGTGGTTTGAAAATGTATATAGTTATATTGTTGAAATAATTGCAGAAAGCTATTTGGAACTCAGGAGGTTAACCTTGACATGCAGACTTTGTTTTCTTGTACTGCCTTTGTAGAGAGCTATCCTGACCAATTTTAGTTTTTTACTTTACTGTTATTGACAATAATAATAAAATGCTATTTGCAAATTTTATAACTGCTCCTGATTCGTCTATGCTTCCTGACCTGTGCCTCAACAACAGATAGTGTCAGACTAAGTGGGATTTACACCGTGCAAACTCTTAAGTTAGGAGTTATTTATTTATTGAAAAGTTTCACCAGGAGAATTACGCTGAGGGGAGAGGGAACATTTACATAGTACATCAGTATACAACACACAGGAAAAAATATCTTCACTGTACACAGTCATTAAAACGGGATCACAAACTGTGGAATATTTACAAATCAGCAGAAGTTAACTTCACTGTACACAGTCAATTAAAAACAAGGTCACAAGCTGTGGAATATTTACAAATCAGCAAGAGATCACAAGCTGTGGAATATTTACAATCAGCAAGAGGGGTGGAGCAGGAGGAGTATCACATTAGGATGCAGGAGGTTATAGGAAAGCGGAGACAGTTAGTTGGTTCTACTGGATGGTGGGGGAGAAATAGACCCTCAGCAGAGACCAGTCCAGCGGGGCTAGGTGCAATTGTAGTTTGTCACTAGACAGTTTGTTAAGGATGTGGAAAGAGAATTGGCCGAGGAGGAGTGTCAGATTTGGGACGGTAGTTGATTCCAAAATTTAGGTAGTAGATGTGAGACAGCCATTTGGCCTGACGTAGTGCTGCTATAGGGTATATTCAGGGAATGTGTGTCATCAGATCTGAGGATGTATTTGGAGGGGAGTGGGGCAGTTAGGCAGGTAGAGAGGTAGGCAGGGAGTGTTCCTAGCCAGAATTTTGAGGTGAATTTTGCCGCATGCATGGTTCTCCTGTCTGCAAGGGAGGGAAATTTCCGAGAGCAGTAGAGTGTGCAGTGGTGGGTCAGGCAAAGGCATCTAAGGCAAACCGACAGAAGGAGTTATAAAGAGGGTCTAGCCTTGATAAGGAGGCTTGGGGGGGCAGCTCCATATACTAAGTCACAGTAGTCAAAAATTGGCATAATCATTTTATATACCAATTCACATCTTGCTGGAAGGGGGATACATTTACTGTTTTGGTATAGAGCCCCTAGCTTAGGCCAGAGTTTATTCTGAATGGCACCGATGTGTACCAAGAAATTTAGATTTCTGTTTAGCCAAACTCCGAGGTACTGGAAGGAGGAGGTGTCCTCTAGTACAATCCCATCTAAGATGCGGAAGGTGAGTAAGGAGGAGAGCCTGACTAGCCTCTGCCAAGTTCCGAAAATCATAGAGACTGTTTTCTTTGAATTAAGGACGAGGTGGTGCTTTTTAAACCAGTATTGTATATTGTTGAAATCCATTTGGAGCCTGGAGATAACATCAGGGACTGATTTGCCTGTTGTATACAGTTCCGTGTCATCTGCATACATGTGTGTGTTTGTTGTTTTGCAAGCCAGAGGGAGATCGTTAAAGAAGAATGAAAAAAGGAGGGGCCCAAGTACAGAGCCCTGAGGGACTCCCGTAGTAATGAGAGTGGGGGGGAGATGGCATCAGCCATGTGGACAGATTGGGATCTGCCTGACAGATAAGACTTAAACCAGCCTGTGGCTTTTGGGGAAAGACCAGCCAATCTGAGACAGGACAGGAGTAAAGGGTGTGAGACCATATCAAAGGCCTTGGCTAGGTCTCTAAAAATAGCAGAGGTAATGAGGCCATTGCCCATGCCCATAGAGATGGTGTCTGTCAGCCGTAGCAAGGATGTGGCGATGGAGTGGTGCTTTCTAAAACCTGATTGGAAAGGAGTGAGAAAGGTGGAGTCAGTAAGACAGAAGGAGAGTTGTTCAAGTACTATGTGTTCCTGGAGTTTAGCCAGGGTGGGAAGGAGAGAGATAGAGCAGTAGTTGCTATGGGGAGGAGGGATCACCTCCCTTAGGGAGAGGTAGAACTTTATCATGTTTCCAAGCTTCTGGGACAGAGGACGAGGCAAAGGAGAGGTTTAGTAAGAGGGAGAGAGGGTAGGCAATAGCAGGAGCAGACAGAGAGAGGAGCTTGGGGTCCAGGCCATCTGGTTAGGAGCTTTTGGCAGGGTTGATGTACAAGAGGGCTTTTAAGGCAGTAGCAGGGGAGATGTTTGTGAAGAAAAGGGGGTAGATGTGGGAAGGGATGTAGGGAGAGAGTTTTGTACGTGGATACTAGACCTAGTACCAGGGAGCATAGAAAAAAGACTCGGAAGAAGCCAGAACCCAGAAGAGGAAGGAAACAGATTCATTTCAGTGCTTTACAGTAACTGTTCATTGCGATTTTTGCTTTAAACTTAGATTATGGGCTTTTAGTGACACTGTAATTTCTTTGCTGTCTTTAGTTAGAATTGTTTGTGGGCTGTTGAAAATTTAAAAACTAGTTTGGTATGCTTGTAATGGTGGTGTATTCCTTTGTTGTCTTTAATTGCAGCAAATTTAGTCTTGGCTTGTCTGGCTTGCCCTGTAGTTTGGGTGAGGGGTGCTTATTGTCTGACCTCAGCTAGGTGATAACTGGAGATGGGGCTTAGTCAGAGCTGAGGTAGCAAGAGATTTTTGTTTTCCCAGAAGAAGCCAGAACCCAGAAGGGAGAGGAAACAGATTCATTTCAGTGCTTTACAGTAACTGTTCATTGCTATTTTTGCTTTAAACTTAGATTGTGGGCTTTTAGTGACACTATCATTTTTTTGCTGTCTTTACTTAGAATTGTTTGTGGGCTGTTGAAAATTTAAAACCTAGTTTGGTATGTTTGTAGTGGTGGTGTATTCCTTTGCTGCCTTTAATTGCTGCAAATGTTCGCCCCCTCCCTCCCCTGCGCCCCACTCTTAATTATATGCCCTTTTAAATCTGATTGACAGGAGCTAAGCACAGGGGATAGTAGGGGTTGTGGAGTAGGAGGGTCATAAGGGGGAAGAAGCCCGCCCTCAGCACAAGTGTTTTGACTCATTTTTTAATTTTTTTTTCCTTGTTTAAAGAAAAGTATCTGAGGATCAGTGGCAGGATTTTTAGGACAGTAAATTAATAAAGAGAGAACTAGGAGAGCTTCAGTAACAGACAAGTACTGGAATAGCCATATAAGTGCAGTATAATGTGGGGAGTGGTGCAATGCAGTAGCTGTGGGGCAGCCATATTCAGGCAGACCTTCTGGACACTGAGGTGCTGCCCTATCTTCATGCATCTCTTTGGACTGTGGGATGAGGTAGTCAGACTCAGAGCAGAAGTAAACTGGGTCAGGAGTACCATCACCCCTATCCAGAGACCACCCAGTCCAATGCCGCTGCCTCAAAGGATGCCGAGAACGAGGAGCACTTGGATGACAGTGGGCTTGGGGAGGGATAGGGCAGTCAGGCAGAGGCACATCCCAGATCCTTTTCCACTCAAGAACTCCTGTGCCACACTGGCAAATGGGGACAACCAAATAGAGGTACCCAGAGAAGTAGAAGGAAAGGATGTGGAGGTTAGCCAAGTAGGTGACCTCAGTGGGGAGAGCAGTGGAGCCCAGAGGAGGAGGAGGAGGAGGAAGCAAATCCTGGTGGGGGACTCCATCATAAGAGGGATCCAGCTAGGAACACAGGAGGGGGAGGACAGGGAGGTTAGGTGCCTACCAGGTACCATGGCATGGAGGGATGGGAGGAAGATCCTGGGGATCGCTGGGAAGGCAAGACGGGAAGGTGAACTTGATGTCATTATCCACCTAGGCACTAATGACCTGGCAAATGGCGAGCCAAAGGAAGTTCAGGAAGACATTAGGAAATTGAGGAGGGGTCTCAAGCAAGTAGCTACTTCTGTCACCTTCTCGGAAGTACTACCTGGGAGAGGCATGGGAGAGCATAGGGGTGCATGCACCAGGAACTTTAACTCATGGTTGAAGAACTGGTGCTGTGAGGAAGGGTTTGGATTCATTGGTGACTGGGGACCTACCTGGAAGGATAGAGGCTTGTTCAAGACTGACAGCTTGCATCCATCCTGGAGGGGAATCCAAGCACTCAATGATAAGTTTAAATGCTACATGGACAAGCATTTAAACTAGCCAAGGGGGGTGGCAGGCCAGCAAGGAGGGTACCTAATTGCCCACCCCATACAGCTAGCAGTGGAACCAGTGAACCGGAGGAATGGCTCTCTCTACAAAGCAGTGTGCAAAAGATGGAGATAAGCGTCCAAGAGGTGGATAGGCAGAAAAGGGAAAAGAATCAACAGAAGGGAGAACCAGGGATAAAGGACAACCAGGGAAGGGGCACGAGTAGAATAGCTAAACAGTCTAGGGAGGTCAAATCATGAAAAGCCATGTGTGCCAGTGCCAGGAGCCTTAGCAACAAGATGGAGGATCTGGAGGCTGTCATGGTGCAGTTAGACCTGGACATTGTTGCCATCAAAGAAACCTGGTGTGATGATAACCACAGCTGGAAGATGGCCATACCTGGCTACAACATATTCAGATGAGACAGGGCAGGTAGGAAGGGAGGAGGAGGAGGAGTGGCACTTTATGTGAAAAGTGACATAAGGGCCACAGAGATACAGGAGGAACAAAATGAGGGAGAGATACTGTTGGTTAAGCTGGAAAGGAAAATGGGGCTAGCCATCTGCACAGGTATGGTCTACAGACCACCAGCCCAGGAGGAAGAAACAGATAAGGAGCTGGTGCTAGCCATCCAAAGGATGGCAGACAAGGGTGAGGTAGTGCTGGTGGGAGACCTCAATATTCCAGACGTGGACTGGAGCATCCCAGCAACAGCATCAACTAGGAGCAGATTTATCCTGGACTCCCTTCAAGGTGCCTTCCTCAAGCAATTGGTCATGGAACCCACTTGGCAGAAGACAATACTGGACCTTGTGCTCACAAACAGGGACAGTGTAATGGGGGTAACAGTGGGGGAGTACCTGGGGAACAGTGACCACCAATCATTGTGGTTTGAAATCGCAGAAGGAGCAGAACCAAACCACACAAAAACACGTATCCTGGATTTTAGGGGGAGAGACTTTGGTAAATGGGGAGATGCTTGAAAGAGGCATTAAGGGGAATGGGGCAGGAATCGGGGATTGAGGAACAGTAGGCAGAAATTTAAAACGGGGATTACAAGAGCTACAGGATTATGCATTAAGCAGGTTAGCAAGGGGAAAAGGAAGAGGAGGCCATTATGGTTTTCCAAGGAGGTAGCGGAGAAAGTGAAAGCCAAAAAGATTGCATTCAGGCAATACAAAAAGACACAGGCAGAAGGGGATAGGGAAAAGTACCAGGAGAAGCAAAGGGAGGCAGGGAGGTCAGTAAGGGAAGCCAAAGCTCAGACTGAAGAGCACATTGCAAAATCAGTGGGTAGAGGGGACAAAACCTTTTACAGGTACATAAGTGAAAAAAGAAAGGCAAAGGGAAGGATAGTGCGACTGAAGGGGGAGGATGGGCCCACATGGAGGATGACAACAGTAAAGCTGACATATTGAACAGGTATTTCTGCTCAGTCTTTACTGAGGAAGAGGAGGGTAATGGGTCTGAAGGGAGTACAAGGGGTTGGAATGGTGCAGAAATGGACACAAGTCCCTTTACACAAGAAAGGGTCCTGAAGGAACTGGAAGTAATAAGAGCTGATAAAGCAATGGGCGACCCCAGGGTCCTTAAAGAACTAAGAGAGGTGGGGCTGAACTTTGGCAATCCTGTTTAGCTGATCACTGGAAACAGGAGGTACCCAAAGACTGAGGACAGCAGATGTAGTCCCTTTATATAAAAGTGGGAACAAAGAGGAAGTGGGAACTACAGACCAGTCAGCCTCACCTCGGTAGTGGGAAGATCATGGAAGCACTACTGAAGGAGAGATTGTGAACAGCTGGTTGTCAATGGACCACAGGACCCAAGGTAGCATGGTTTCACCAGGGAGAGGCTCGTCAGACTAACTCATTGAATTTTTTAACTGGGTGACTAGGGAGGTGGATCAGGGGAGGGCAGTGGACATGGCCTATCTGGACTTCAGCAAGGCCTTTGACACTGTACCACATAGAATACTATTACACAAACTGGGGAATATGGGTGTGGGTAGGACAGTAGTGTGGTGGGTAGGTAACTGGCTGAGTGGCAGGACACAGGGTGGTGGTAAATGGCTGTCACTCCACAGAGGGAAGAGTGACCAGTGGGGTACCACAGGGATCAGTGCTGGGACCGGTCCTATTTAACATCTTCTTCAGTGACATTGTGCAGGACCTAGAAGGCAGAATTTCCCTGTTCGCTGATGACACAAAGCTTTGTAACAGAGCAGACACACCAGAGGGTGTAGATAGAATGAGAAGGGACCTGCAGAAACTTGAAGAATGGTCAGGGGTTTGGCAGCTAAAACTCAATGCAAAGAAGTGCAAGATAATGCATATGGGGCACAAAAACCCTGACACAATATATCAGTTGGGGGGTGAGGATATAGCATGCACCAAGCAGGAAAGGGATCTTGGGGTTATCATCTCTGAAGACCTCAAGGTAGGGAAACAGTGCGATAAGGTAGCAGGTAAAGCAAATAGGATGCTGGGATGCATAGGCAGGGGCATCACCAGCAGGAAAAGGGAGGTCATAATTCCACTATACAAAACAGTAATGAGGCCCCACCTGGAGTACAGTGTACAGTTCTGGATACCTTACCTACATAAGGACATAGACAGGGTAGAGAAGGTTCAGAGGAGGGCAACAAAGATGGTACATGGATTGCATCACAAGTCGTGTGAGGACAGGTTGAAGGACTTGAATATGTGCTCCCTGGAGGAGAGGAGGGAGAGAGGGGATATGATAGAGACATACAAGTATCTTACAGGGAGGAATAGGGTGCAGGAATACACTATTTTTAAGCAAAAAAGATGTTCCGGGACTAGAGGGCATGGAATGAAGTTGGAGGGAGGACAGTTCAGAGGAAACGTGAGGAAGAATTTCTTCACAGAATGGGTGTTGGACAAGTGGAACACCCCGCTGGAGGAAGTGCTGGGGGCTGAAACAATCACAGGATTTAAGAATGCATGGGATAGACATAAAAGAATTCTGGAGGTCAGGGGTAAGGGGCAACAGACTTCTAGGAAAACATAAAGTGAACTTACAAGCTCAAATGGGCAGACTGGGTGGGCCGTAGGCTCTTATCTGCTGACACTGTCTGTGTATCTATGTATCTATATGGATCCTGCAGCAGCAGGCCCAGACACAATTGCCAGAAGAGTGGCAGCGAAACTAGCATAGACAAAAGTCCAAACTGAGACTAAACAGCCGGCTCCTGTGATGGAAGAAAAAGGACAGGCGGGGACAGAACATGAAAGCACATCTGCCTTCTTCAACTGGTGGGCTGTACAACAAAGAGCAGGCCTGACAAGAGTCCAGTAGAGGTGTGTCAAGAATAGGGATGACCACGAAACAGATAGCTGGCAGTAGTGTGCCTAACAGAGACACTATGGAAAGGCCGAGATATGACTTTTGGGCAGTGAAGGAAATAATGCAGATGGTGAAAACCTTAACAGAACTGGCTCACAGAATAATGGATGGAGGAGGCCAAGCAGAGATACCCAAGGATCAGAGTAATCCACCATAAGCAGCATTGTGTGTCCACCAGGAAAGCCAAGCTCCAGATCAAGTCAAAGAAGGTCAAGAGGCAAGGAGAGGCCCTGTCTGTTGCAGACAGAGACCAGAGGGAGTCCAGTAGAAGTACAGAGAACCAGTTCAGAGCCATGATACCTGAAGATGGAGATGGAGCGTTTGGAGTGTCCTGTGTTTCCTGGGTGCTACCTTGTTAATCCAGAATCAGAAATGGAGCAGTGCATGGTGCTGAGTCATGGAAGTTCAGGTGTGAGTTGTACAGAGACTGCCAGTTTTGCCAGAGTGCTAGATCATGGTGGAGAAGTAGGGACACCCCAAGATGTAGATCATGTGATCCAAGATGGTGGCATGGCCCCTTTAGTAGAGCGTTTGAAAGGTGAGAAAGAAGCCTGTGAGAAGGCTGAAGGGACTTCTCTTTTTGCTAAACCAGCGATTCCCTGGAGATTCAGAGGCTATGGGATACACATGTTTGCAGGTTATACCACTATGTGAAAAGTATTGATGGTGTACTTATTGGTCCTGGGGTGGTTAACAGAACCTATCCCCATTATGTTGTCAAGAAAATACTAGTCAGGTGATGTCCTAACTCCAGGTTAAACAAGATAAAAGAGCAGGTGGTTGTTCCCACCAAATGTCAGATGCAGGTGATGCAGTGGGCACACACATCACAGTGGGAGGCATCTAAGCAAGAGAGAAACCTTGGCAAAAGCTCTGCTACATTTTTACTGGCCAGGTGTCTATAGGCAGGTAGCGACCTACTGTAGATTCTGCGGTGCCTGCTAGTTAATGTTGGCTGTAGCCCCCAAAGAGAAGGATGTAGTTACTCCACAGAAGAAAGCCTCTACTTTCCCAGAGACCAGGAGAAGCAGAAGGCCCAAAAAGGAGGACCACTTGGGGAAAGAGGTAGCATTCTGGGAAAATAGGTATGCATCCCCTCCAGGGCTGAGAGAGACCCAAAGAAAAGAGATAACTGGGTAACAAACAGTGTAATGGTTTTGCAGCAATGCTAATGACTAAACTGATAAATTGGAAAACATTAGAACTTAGAATTCTAAAGGTTGAAAATGAATGCGTGACTTTAAACTTAAAGAGCAACTGTCACCATATTCAACGTCGGGCAGGCAACTCTTACTAAGTAGCTGCCTGCCTGAGGAGCTATTCTAGACCAAAATAAAAAATTTTAGGTCAGTAATTAAATAATAACTTACATTTAAAATCTCAGCTCGTAACTTCCGAGTACGAGCCGAACCACCGCCGAGCGCTGCAGCAAAAATATCAGTTTGATGATGTATAGGCAGGAATGGGGTTGCAGGTGTGCTATATGTATAACATTGATATCAGGAGAGCGGGGGCATCTAAATATACATACAGTACCTTTGCCTGTAGTCTTACATGCATGGGCTAGAATATATATTGTATATTAGCCCCACACACGTAAAACTACAGACAAAGGTACTGTATGTATATTTAGACGTCCCACCTCCCCCAGTCTCAGTGTTATACATATAGTGTGCCTGCAGCCCCATTCCTGACTATACATCATCAAAGTGTACTATTTTTAAGGTCAGGGCTGCAGTGCTCGGTGGCGGCGTGGCTCATACTCTGAAGTTACGTGCCGAGCTTTTAAATATAAGGTATTTAATTACTGACCTAAAACATTGACTTTTGGTCTAGAAAATCTCCTCGGGGCAGGCAGCTACTTAGTATGAGCTGCCTGCTCCAAATGTGTCTGTTGCTCTTTAACTGTTTGCTGTACTGGTTGATCTTACTTTGAGGGGGCTCTTTCAGCAGGCAACACTGGTAGGACTGAAGCTGCCAGGCGCCAGGAAGACACGGAAAACTTCTAGCTAGCAGTCTACCACAGGAGACCACCCCCGCCGATGACAGCATGTGACAGGGTGAGCCCTGTCTGGGATGGATACTCATGTGAGGTGTCTGGTGCCGCCGCCCGCCCCGATCCTTTCGGCTGTTTTTTTTTATTTTATTTTCATCTTTTTATCCCCCCAGGAGCCCTGGCAGGTGGCTGTGGTCTCTCCTTTCGGAGTGACTCACTCTGTGGCTTACCTGCATCCCCATATTGCTGCCTCTGTCAGATCCCCATGGATATCCCCCTGCTGCAGAGTCAGGAGGGAGGGCACGGCACTCCTCCCCCCAAGACCCAATCCAGATGCCCCAGGTGACCCCCACGGACGCAGGAGCCAACACAGAACCTGCCAGGCTCCGATTTTCCACTTTTCTCCCATCTCCCACTCCCCACCAACGTAGTGACATCGGCACATGTCTCCCAACCTGTACTGCCCTCTAGCCGCCTCCAGAGGGCAGTCAACGAGTGGGATGACAGTTCTCCCTTCCCCCAAGAGAGGAGAGCAGTCCTCCAGGCACTCAATCCTCTCTCACCCCTGCCAACCCCTGGCGGCCCAAGCTTATTCCCGAACCCAGGTCACCAGCGTTGGGTGAGGTGTTGTGTCCAGTGCCTCTACCCGCCGTGCCACTGGGTCGGCTTCAATCTTTGTTTCTGTGGGATGGCCACTTTCACTGGGAATGAAAATGAAATAGATTGGCTGTGTGCTTGACTATTTTAGGGTGTCACATTTAATGCTTTAATGGAAATCAAAAGATATGAGCTCCAAGGGTTGGCAGGAGAAGGGAGATGGGAGAAGAGGAACATGCCCTTGTTCTCCCATTCCCCTTGCAAACCCAGTGGAACCCTCGTGGACTTATTATCTTATTAAAACTATCTTTTGAGATGAATCAAAATGGAAACATAAAACCCTCTTAACCAAGAAAAAAGGAGTCGCGTCTAGGCTAAAAAAGATAACATGTATGTCTTTACTGTTTGATGGGGAACTCCTGAGAATAAGAGGTTTATACTGGTTTTAGCAAAAAGCGGTGGATCACCCGACGGTGATGTCATCCATGAAAGGTATAAAATCCCACCACTTGGAGTAACAAAGATAGATAGGTGAATTAGTTGAATACTGACTACCAAGTGAGACTCAGAAGTGTGTGCTTGTTTCCACACTGTTCTGTTTGCAAAGACTGAAGCAAAGCCTCAGGAATTTTTTCAATTACATAGTTTGATGGATACTGGACATTGATAACCTTTGCTTTCTGTGTGTTTATTATTTTTTTATTTTCTGATTTGAATAAAATAACACACATTTGCATTTTTATGCACTTGATTTCTGGTTTGTTGTGTCTGTTTTATCCCAAATCTTCACACAGCATGCTGACATACCTCTATCCTATAAAGGGATGGTCCCCCAGATCTACCTCAGTTCTTTGCCGTGGTCAACCCATGCACATTGGACCTTCATGGATGCCTGCTTCAGTTGACCACCATTTTCTCGCATTTTACCCGCAATTTACTTTTTCTTTTCTCAGTGTTTTAACATAGAATGTTTGGTGTTTTTTCCTTTATGTTTATGTCTTCTCCAGCCTCGTCTTCCAACCGGCTGACAAAATGTGCCTGCGGCAAGCAGATACCTGCCAAAGATGCCGTCATCGCCGCAGCCCCAGCATACGCCACTGATGGTGCTGACTGATCCTCCTCCTCAGTATCTACAGCCGGCGCCAGGTGGACCTAGGCCAGGGTACCCTACACCAGCTCCTCCACCGATGTATCCATACCCCCCACTTCAGTATCCTTATCCTCCTTATAATCCACCCCACTGGTGGATTATAATGCTCTGTTTAATGCCTGGTGGTCCTTCATGCAAAAAAGGGACACACCAGAAGGCCTTCTCCCCCTTGTCCTCCTTGGGATCCCCACCTCATGACACAGATCAGGGAGGACCTAGTGACACTCGTGCCACAGGGTCTTTAGGGGGGCACATTGGTGGGGTCTGTGGCCAGTGCCTGAATGACCATTGCCCTCAGACACCAGTTCCTGACAGTGATCAATCAGGAGATGACTCCTTTTCCTCATTTTCAGAGTGTCTGAGGGCTCCGGGGGCTCCTCTGAGGGACAGGACCAGGCTGAGGTGGCCCTTAAATCCCCCTCCTGATGTTATGCATCATATCCAGTCCCTTATGGGATGGGAAACAGAAGAGCTTGACCCAGAGTGCCATCACCTGGCAATATATCTCAGGAAAAAGGAGAACCTCCCCTTGGTGATACCTCCTTTAACTGACTCTTATGAAGATGTCACTAAGGCGGAGTGGAACCACCCTTATTCCACCCTGGCTTTGTACAAGAAGGCGGATCACCTTTACCATGCACCGGTGGGCAAGCACTTCCAGAGAGACCACCCCACAGCAGACTCAGAGGTCATGAATGCAGCCTACGACTGCACGAAGAAGCTCAAACATCTGAGCACCCACCCCCCCCTGACAAGGAGTCTCGGCAGCTGGACCAGCCATTCGGGAAGTTAACTACTTGGCTCATATGGTGCCATACCAGAATGCCCTCTGGTATCAGGCGAGGGATCTGGTTGAAGCCCTCCCTGAAGACTGTATCAAAACACAGTTGGCCCAGCTCCTGAAATCGGGGTTGGATGTGGGCACCCATGTCCTGTGGGTGGCATATGACACTGTTGATGCCTCAGGGTGTAGGGTGGCGACAGGGATCTGCCTGCATCACCATTCGTGGCTTAGGGGTGTCTGGCTTCACGCCTAATGTTTAAGCTAAATTTTGTTTTGTTTAAGCCAGCCTTTCGGGGTTTCATCCAGTTTGGGGGTGATGACCAGGACATTATCTCCTGCCTTCAGGGAGTTGGGCAAAGCCCTTAGATCGGTTCATCCCCTTTACCAATCTCATTATTGGACTGCCCAGCATCAGTCCTTTCATCGGACCTCTCGCCAGTCCGCTAAGGGCCAGCAGGCGAAGGGTCCCTTCAAGTGTACCCTGGCCCGACTGCGTATGATTGTTCCCCAGTGGACCCTGTGGGTCCAATGCACCAACAACCTGGATCAGCTAGTGATGGTCTCCGACCTGGTGAGGAAAACCGTAGAGTGGTGGCAGAACCCTGCCAGTCTCCTGCTAGGGATACCCATTCAAGCTGTGTCCCCTCAGCAGATCCTCAATAAGGACTGCTCAGGTCTGGGCTGGGGTGCTTACTTCATCGACCGTCCGACCCAGGGGACCTGGTCCAAGGTGGAGCAGCATCTCCACATCAGTGTACTGGAGATGCGGGCAATTCTTTATGCTCTGCACGTCTTCCAGACCCACATTCTTTCTGGCCCACTGCTGGTGCAGACAGACAGCATGTCGGTAGTATACTACAACAAGCAGGGGACACTCATTCTTGCCCCCTTTGCCAGGAGGCAATGAGATTCTGGTACTAGGCCATCAAGCATGACCAGGAACTCTCAGCCGTCCATGTTCCAGGCAACCAAAATGTCCTGGCTGACAGTCTATACCAGTCCAGGTCGAAGGCCCACAAGTGGGAATTCCTGTCTTTGGTGGTTGAAGATCTCTCTGACCGATGGGGCTGTCCAGAGCTAGACCTTCTTGCGTCCCCACTCAATGCGAAACTGCTGCTTTTCTGCTTGCTTGATCTAGGGTCTGGATTTTCCTGGCGCAACGCATTGTCCCCCTACTGGAAGGGGAGGTTCCTGTATGCCTTCCCTCTCTTCCTGATCCTGCAGTGTTTTCTTCTCATGTTTCAGTCACAGGGGGGAAGAGAGGATTCTCATAGCTCCCTGCTGGCCACGTCAGATTTGGTTCTCCTTGCTGCAGCAGCTGGCAGTGAAACCTCCAGTACCCTTGCCCCTGTGCACCAGCTTGCTCTCCCAGGAACAGAGCACCCCGGTCCATCCCAACCTCAAGTCTCTGTATCTCCATGCATTACTCCTGCAGACTTAGCTATTGCCCACTTTGGGGTTTCTTCCAGGGTCACTGATGTCCTGGTGGCTGCTAGGAAACCTTCCACTAGAGCCACCTATGCCTTGGAGTGTAAGTGTTTCTCGCTCTGGGCTGCCACTCACCATCTGGATCCCTTCACCTGTCCAGTGAACCTAAGTTTGGAGTACCTGCTCTCCCTTTCAGATTCAGGCCTGGGGTGCTCTTCTCTTAAGGTGCACCTTTCTTCGGTATCCTGCACTTGAAGCCTCCCATTTGGGACTTCGTCCCTTCCTTGGAACCTCCTATTTATGCTGGAAAAGCTCACTCTGCCTCCCTTTGAGCCGGCCATGAGTTGCGAGCTGCGCTTTCTGTCGTAGAAAGCACTCTTTTTAGTTGCTGTTACTTCTGCTCAGAGGATTTCCGAGCTTCGGGCTGTGATGTGTAAAAAGCCTTATTTAGTTTTTCACAAAGGCAGGGTGTTTTTGCGTACTAATCCTAAGTTTTTTCCTAAGGTGATGTTTGAGTTTACGCTAAACCTGTCCATCCACCCACCCATTTATTTTCCTGAGTATTCTAATCAGGGGAGGCCTTACTCCATACTTTGGACGTCCATCGGGTGCTTCGGTGTTATATTAACTGCACCCAGACTGTTAGGAAAACTGATCAGTTGTTTGTGTCATCTGCCCCCAGGAGAGAAGGGGCACCTGTTTCAAAGCAGTGTTTGTCAAAATGGTTGGCTGATTGCGTTGTTTACTGTTATCGTATGCACAGTCCCTTGCCCAGGGTGGTAAAAAGCCACTCCACCAGAGGTATGGCTGCCTCTTCTGCCTGTTTCAAGAATGTGTCTGCTGTGGACATGTGTGCGGCTGCCACCTGGAGTTCTGTCCATACTTTCATTCAGTACTACAGTTTGGACATTGCTTCTAGGCGCAGAGCCAATTTTGGACTAGCTGTCCTTCAGGGCCTTCTTTCTTGAGCCTTCTGCCTCCTCCTTGCTGACATTTTGGTCAGTTCTGGTATTGCTTGGGGCTCAGTCCTACTGGTGTTGCCTGCTGCAAGAGCTCCTCTTGACTGTGGCAGGATAAAATACAAGAAACCAGCACAAATCAGGCAGACAAGATAGGCCTAACCCTGAAGGTCTCCTTCTGCCAGCTACTTCTTATGTTTTTGTGAAGATCTTCTGTTATGGTAAGTTCTTACATAACTGTACTTTATGAAAAAAGTGATAGTGCATATGCGCAGAACTCTAAAGGTTATAAGGTAGTAGAAACATAGAATTTGACAGCAGATAAGGACTGCTTGGCCCACCTAGTCTGCCCATTTCCCTACCTAATGGATAAGCTGCAGATCCTAGTTAACCAACAGCCTACTTCCACCTACCCCACACTAGAATTGCCTTATGTCTGTCCCATGCATTCTTGAATTTCCCTACTGTTTTTGACTCCACTTCCTTTTCAGGAAGGCTGTTCCATGTATCCACAACCCTCTCTGTGAAAAAATACTTCCTCACATTACCTCTGAGCCATCCCCCCTCTATCTTCAAATTGTGCCCCCTTGTTCTCACACATCTCTTTTTCTGAAAGATGTTAACCTCTTGGACTCTGATTCCCTTGATGTACTTGAAAGTTCCTATCATGTCCCCCCTTTCCCTCCTCTCCTCAAGGGTATACATATTAAGCTTCTTTAATCTCTCTTCGTATGTCTTCTGGTGCAGACCCTGCACCATTTTAGTTGCCCTCCTCTGGACAGCCTCCATCCTGTCTGTGCTCTTGCGGAGATGGGGTCTCCAGAACTGCACACAGTACTCCAGATGGGGTCTCACCAACTGTCTGTACAGAGGGATAACTTCCTGTTTTCTGCTGGTGATGCCTCTCTCTATGCACCCCAGTATCCCACCAGCCCTCCTTACTGCCTTCTCACATTGCTTGCCCACCTTAAGGTCATCTGATATGACTACCCACAGATCCCTTTCCATTTTTGTTGTTGTTAGTATCTCACCCCCCCCCCCCCAATAATGTTGGAAGAGAAGTAAAAGAAAGTTTTGGAAACATGTTTTTTTAAAACACCCCCTCTTTAAGAGGGAACCTATGTGACAGGGTTGAATAACACCATGTCCCATTTGTTATGCAGCAAGAGTTAAAAGCAAGGATCTGTTCATCCTCTCCTTTTCTGACTCTTGTCTGTCTGATTGCACAATCAAATTTTGTTGTGAGACTTAGGAATTGATCATTGTGACAGTCTCATGATTCTCCCCCTTCTGCTATACCCCTGCTATTTCTGTCTTTTCTTCCCCCTTGCTTATCTGTGGTTATAAAAATATATGTAGATCTTTATATCAAACTAGGTTCTGTGGTTTGAAAATGTATATAGTTATATTGTTGAAATAATTGCAAAAATCTATTTTGAACTTGGGGGTTAACCTTGAGATGCAGTTTGATCTACACAGGCTTATTCTGGGAAGGCTTTAAGCCTGAGGTTCAGTGGGCAGAGCAACTACGTCACTCCCCCATTAGGCCTTAAAAGGCCACTCCTCCTGGGCTGTACCAGGATTCATTTCTCATTGCTGCCAGAGGCTCCGTCATCTGTCCCTTTCTCATGCTCCCTTCCCCTTTCCTGTACTGCCTCCAGCTGTCCTTTTCGCATTGTCCACCCCCTGCCCCCGTGCTGTGGTTTGGGCAGCTGGGATTCCAGCCGTGTTCTGCCTGGCCTCTCCCTCCTCCATGTCTGCTTCTACCCATTCTTTCCTCTGTTCTCTTCCCTCCTCGCTTACCTCCCATATTGTCTTCTCCTTCCTCCATTCATCCTAATGGGCTTCAGCAGTGTTCCTACCGCTTGGTTTCTCCTCCTCCACTCCCAAGTGTCTCACCGCTCCACTTCCAAGTGTGCCGATGACTACCTACTGACTCCTGCTGTTGCCACTGCCTGGTTGTCGTAGCTCAGTATTCCATTCTGACCTGAACCTCCTACCCTGCCCCTCCTGTGGAATCATCCGGTGTCTGCATTCCCGGCAGACCGCTGTGTTTCCTCTACTGTCGCTACACTAGACGCCACCTGGAGCCAGCCTTTCCTGAGCTCTACCCATTACCGGACTCCATGCTTTCTGAGCCGCTGGTACACTCTGCAGCATCGCCCGCCCCCATGCTTCCCTTTCCTCCCTCTCCAAACCCCAGTGTCACTAACGCACACCAGTCTAGTCGCCGCCGGTGGATGTGATGTCTTCCATGTCCCACAATCGGGTACCTTTGCCTCACTTTCTTTTCTGTCTCACCCGCTGTATCTGACATTTCTCTTTGTTTTTCCTGTGTTAGCACTGCCTTCTGAGTGCCCCTTCGGGCTCCGTCCTGTGTCTCATATCCAGTGTCTGCTCCTGCTATCTGCTTCCTAGTCTTCATCTCAGACCTCCGTATTCTCATTTCTCTGTCTCCATTTATCTTCTAAAGCAAATAGTCTGCTGCCTTGCCTTCCTTCATCAGCCCAGCCGCTCAGTACCGCGGCCTGTCTGCAGCATGGCCTGCCCTCATCCACTCTGCCTTCTCAGCCCTGTGGCTTCTCTTCTCCACAGCTGCCCTCCAGGGCCTTTCTCCACTCATCTTAGTCTGTGCTCCTGAGGTGTTGGAGCACTCGTTTCCCCGCTTAGCCCTTCTAATTATCACTTCAGTGTTCCTGTGTGCTCACATGCATAACCCCTGTGCTCTGGAGGCATTATTGCTTGAATTGGTCTATTTGTTGGACATGGTTCTAGCTGTTTACCATTGCTTCCATCCTGTCCTGTTGCAAGGGCATTTCTGTCTTTCACTACCTTTCCCAAGGATTGCTGTGCTCTGCCAGTGGCGTCATGTCTCGGTAGTACTGTATTCTATAGGCACTCCTCCTGCTGTTTGAGCTATTTGTGGACACATGACCTGTTCCATCATTGACCTCGTTGCTGGCCTCGGTCCTTCTCTCTGCCTCTGTCCACTCTATCGAGGGTGTCTACCCCTGTCAACTCCACTTGTTGTCCTCCTCTTCCCATTCCCTCCATCCTCCATTCCGCTCCTTCTCTGACCTTTTCTTTCTTTTGGGATTTTTCCTATCCTGCCATCACCTTCCCTATTCATATCCTCCTGTTACCCAAGTCCATGTCATGTCCAGGTGCCTGAGTCTGTTTCTCCTTCACTCAAGTCCGAGCTCAGAGTCCACTTATTCACATCGATTAATTGAGCATGCCTCTCATTGGGTTTTATGCTACCTCATCGACCTGCTGCACTCTTGCGGTGATTATCACCATCAGTCTTTTCAAGACCACATCTGGGTATCCCTCGCTCATCTGACCTCTATGTGGGTCTAATCCTTCATATCAACTACTCAAGCATAACTCTCTCAGGTCCATGCTACCTCAACTCAACCTGCTGTCCACTCTGAGACATGCCTTTGTGTCTATTGCCCCTTTGCTTGGGGCTGGCAGCTTCTCTGTGTCATCGTAATCGTTCATTTCACACCTGAATTTAACTGTCCCAGCTTCCATGGCTTCACTCCATTATCATTCATTTTCCTCTTTTCACCTTAACCATACCGGCCTTCTAGGCCTCATTTCATAATCGTACATCATCCATTTCATTCCTCACCTCGAACCATTCAAGCCTTCATTGCTTCTTTCCATCATCGTACATCCTCTCTTGCTTTTGAGTGTCTAGTTGCAGAGACATTGCTTGCATCCCTCAATAGCTATCCATTTAGAAGGACAGAGCGAGAGCTTCCTCTAAATTGGACTTTTCCTTCTTCCTTGATCTCGACTTTAAATTGCTGTAGCTGTACCATCACTAATCAAAACGTCCTTCAGCATGGAGAGAAACTGGTCTAGGCCTTGGATCCCTAGAGGTTTCCTCCTCAAGGGGGTTTTTTCTCTCCTTCATGCCGATGGTCATTATATTAGATAGGGTTAGTGAGAGTTGGGTTCCACTACTGGATGGAACCAGATGGTGGCCCCGGCTGTTTCCTCTCTCCTTAGAAAGTCACCCTTCTGCATCTCATCAGCTTTCATGTCTTTCTTTGTCTTTGACATATCTTGTTCTTCTCCTGCCTTCCAGTCTACGTTTATCTCCTTACTTTCCGGTCTCGACCTATTCTGATTTTTCGCCTCTTCGATGCTCGACACCCTTTTGGGTATTTTTTATGTTCTTCTTCCAAAGCTACCTTTAGCCAAGGGAATAATTCCCATGGCACCTTTGGGGAGGCAATCCTCCTGTAGGGTTCCTTGCATCGTACCCCTACAGGGTGGTGTATCCCACGGATAGAGAGGCGAACAGTCACAATGTATCAAAGTCACATAAGCAGAATTGAATGGGAAGGCTTTAAGCCTAAGGTTCAGTGGGCGGAGCAACTACATCACTCCCCCATCAGGCCTTAAATGGCCACTCCTCCTGGGCTGTACCAGGATTTGTTTCTCGTTGACCCACCATCCACCACTCCTCCTTCAGTGGCTCATCTCTTTCCTGTGGGCTTCTTCCTAAGCTACTTCTAGCCAAGGGAATAATTCCCGCGGCACCTATGGGGGGAATCCTTCTGTAGGGTTCCTTGTGTCATACCCCTACAGGGTGGTATGGCCCATGGATAGAGAGGCAAACAGCCACAATGTATCAAAGTCACACAAGCATACATGTCATCCAGTTGCTTAAGCACAACTGAAGCAGAGTTGTCAACAGATCAATAGGAAATCAGTTCTGGGACACACTGTTCCTTTTTGTTACAGCTGCAGGAAAGAAACTGACAAAGTTTTGGGACACTGTGTGAAAACAGGACATGTATCTTATCATGCTCAGGATACACAAGTTAATTGCCAGGAAAATACAGTATATATAAAGAGAACAATGTTTTGTTGGAGAGGGAGATTGAGATTTGAAATTGAAAAGGAAACCCTCAGATGACTGCTTTGTTTTTTTTGTTTGTACTGCCTTCGTAAAGAGCTATCCTGAACAATTTTATTTTTTCTTTTACTGTTATTGATAATAATAATAAAACGCTACTTGCAAATTTTCTAACTGCTCCTGGTTTGTCTGTGCTTTCTGACCTGTGCCTCAACAACACAGGGTATGAGGCTGGGGTGCCCATTACCCTCCCCCCTGCTTTTTTTGCTTTGGGTGTGGAGCCTTGGGCCATCAACATTCGAAACAATCCCCAGATTGTGGAGGTCATGGTTGGGGGGGAAGGTGTTATTGAACAGAAATTGGCTTTATATGTTGTCGATTCCTTATTTTTTTCTGAGGGATCCAGTCAGCTTTTTGCCGCATTTAACAGAGGCCCAAGCAGACTTCTGGGATCTGGCAAGCTGCAAGATAAACTGTTCTAAATTGGAGGCTGTGATTTTGAGTGTTTCCCCTCCCTCAGGCTTCAAAACACTATTCCCCATTTTCCTTGGACAAACAAAACACTTTTCAATACCTTGGGGGGTTTGATCTCCGCAGATTTAACCAGACTTTCATAATAATTACACAAAACATCATATGGCCATCCAAGATGACTTGGCCTGCTGGGCTGTGTTGTCCCTATCATTAGCAGACAGGATTCTCATGATAAAAATGAACACTCTGCCCCATTGTCTCTTTTAATTCCAGATGCTTCCTGTCCCCATTCCCTTTGGGTTTTGGAATATGTTGCACAAAGACCTGCAGAGATTTTTATGGGAAAGTAAATGTTCATAGATTCGCCATTCTGTGTTAATGTTGGGATGGGACAAGGGAGGCCTTGGCTTGTCTAATTTTCAGAGGTACCACTTAGTAGCACAGGCCTCTTTTTGCTGTAAATGAGGCCAGTCATCAAGATGGTATTCCATAGAGGAGGCCATGTTTCCTGCGGGGTTCCCCTCTGCTACCGTATGAGATCATTACTCCACAGCTTCATCGGCTCATGTCCAATCAGTGGAATAAACATTCCCTTGGATTTCTAATATGGCTATGTAAAATTACCTCCACCCAAAATGACCTGCGTCCATTATCCTTTATAGGGTATTTTGAGGATTTTTCTCCCCCACAACTGGACTTGAGATTCAGATGCTGGGAAGGGATTAGCCTTGTGTGTTTTGCAGTTTGTCACCTTGCAGGTAGGGTTACTACCTTTTAAGAAACCCAAAGTGGGACATTTCTTATGAAACAAGATTTTTCGCAGGACAGTATGTAACCTCAACCAATACAACAAACGTGTTTTCTCTATATAATCAGAATTAAGGCTAAGTATTGTAGTTTCTTAGTTGCTTCTATTGTTTCTTATCATTTTAAGGTATTTCAGTTAATATATAATAGTTTTCTGCAACATTTAGTGGAAAATTAGAAAATATTTTTACTACTACAAAGTCAGGACATGTAGCATTTTTCATGTTTTTTTGCAGGACACAGCTGCCCAAATCAGGACTGTCCTGCGAAAATAGGAACAGGTGGTAACCCTACTTGCAGGGCTTCCTCCCTTTTGGGACTTTCAGGAAGAAGTATCACTTTCAGTCGAATGTCCTTTTTAGATATTTCTGGGTCTGGCATCTGCTACATGAAGGGAACAATATGGGGAAGTTCCAAAGGGATCAGATTTCACGGGAGCAGTTTTTAGACTATTTTGGGGTCTAAGGTTAGATTATTGGGGAAATATATAAAGTTCTTAGCCGCCTAGATGACACCTCCCTTGAACGTATTAGGCTATGGTGGGTAGAGGAACTGATATTGCTATTCCTGTCATAGAGTGAAATCAGAGGCTGGAAGTGGGTTGAAGGGTCGTGTCCTCCCCTACATGGAGGAGATATATTTGTAAATTGCTGGCTTGTTTGTTTCAGGCCCACCCCCACCTCCACCCTTACAAAGCATTTTGGCTCCACTTACTCAAATCACTTCTAGAGGCTCTGTAGAGCCAAAGGGCCACATTATCATATTTTTTGGGACTGCCTGTAACATGGTCCATATTGGAGGGCAGTCCATGAGACAGTTCAGTGGGTTCTGGGAGCAACATTACCGTTCTCATTTTGCAAACTAGTACTGCACTTTCCCTTCCTGTTTTCTCAGTGTAAGGATTTAAATACCTTTTGGTAGATGTTATGGGTGGCAGCTGCTAAGTGTACTGCCATCAAATGGTTGACTCTGGACCCCACTACAGTTTATTTATTTATGTATTTGTTTACCGGGTAGGAGCACTGATCCAGTGGATCATTTTTAGGCATGACCTGAGACAGGTGGCATGAATGGAACAATATGGGAATGCTCTAAAGGGAACAGATGGCATGAGAGCAAAAGTTGAACAGCATGGAGTCCATGGAAAGAATTACTGCAGCTCTACAGCTTTGAGCTAGCAAATTCCAGGACCTCTGACATCTTTGGCATAGTTATCAGTCTCAAGCAGAGAGGTTCCCCACTCCCTCTAGGAAGTGTAGGGATTGATATGGGTTCTGGACCTCAAGCTGGTTTTTGAAGACTTGAAGGATTAGCTTTTCTGCTTTGGGTTATTGCATGTACACCTACCTTATATTATTTTTGTTTGTTTTTCTTCAGCAATAGTATATGATTACTTTGTTACAGCTAATCATTTGGTGCCTTACCTTTTTAGTTCCCTTAGGTTTCTGCATTGGTTAAACTGGAAATTTTTAGCTGGAGGAGTTCTCACATGTAGATTTCTAGGTGGTGGAACTCCTCTGTAGTAGTAAGTGGAGAAAATATGACAGAGGTGGTGGAACTGTCAAACAGTTTTTTTAAGAGGTGGTGGAACTGAGTTCCAGTGGGTTCCTGTTCCATTTAATCCTTGGGTTTCCGTTGTCTGTTAACCAGTATAGAATCATTTTTTTCAGAGTAGCTAGTACCAGCGCAGTTGAGACTTGAACTTTGTAAATCACAATAATGTTTGCTTGCTGTTGTGATATATTAGGTATGGGGAATTTCTTCCTTCATGTGTTGACATGTGTATTCTGCCTTTGGATAATCTTGAAGCTTCAAAAAAGAAAATTGAAAGTACTCATTTTGGACTCGCAGCTGGAGTCTGGTTGCTAAAGCCATTTATTTTATTTCAAAGGCTTTAGTGAGAAAAACATACAGAGCTGGTAGCAACCCATTTCTGTATGTGTTCTGGTGGGGGCAGAGAAAGGGTAACAGTACAGTGCAGTAATCACATCAGTGCAACAAGGCATTAAGTACAGTATCTCAGATAAAACAGCAGGGTGAAGTACACCACAGCAAATAATGATAATACCATACAATCGCATACAAAAAAACCCAACAAAATAAGGTATGACATATTGCATTAGAAAGAAAAATGCAGATGTAACACACAGCAGATTGCTGGTCACTTTTAAATGTCTAGCTTCTGGCTAAGGGAAAATATTTCTCCTTTTATTGAGACATTTAATATGCTTGGAGGTAGCATTTCGTAAATGGCAGTCTGTAAGAAGAGCAGCATGTAGCCTCCATAAATGGATACACAGGCAGAACAAATAACCATTGTTAGTTTGTTGTTTTTTTATGACTCTCCAAACCACAGGCATCTACTCTAAAGCCGTGTTTACATGGCAGTAGCGCTGCAAACGTACGACCAGAACAGCGCGGTTCTGAACATCTACCTGTTGTACCCTGCCTGTCTACACTGCCCCTCTCTGCACTGTCACAGTCTGTACATGTGGGGGGCCATGCGTCAGGGGGCTGGAAAGCTGCTGGCCACCGTAAGTGGTGACGCAATGCGCATGCCAGTGCACATACTCAAAATCACGGCTGAAACTTTCAGCTGGAGATTACAAACTTCACAGCCCTTTGTTTTTTAATAGCAGCTACTTTGCTGCGCTTGGGGGCGGAGGCTGTCTTTTAGTCAGGATATTAGTTGACTAGAAACAGTTGCCGAAGCGCAGACTCTCTGTGCATGAGTCTATATCACATTGGCTGTGCACGCACCAGAACAGACAGGTTGCCACTGCACAGACTGTCCACACAGCAGTTTAATTCACTTTAAATTGTTTGCTCCACTTGGCATTCCCAGTTTGCCAGAGAATGTGGAAGTGTCTTATTGCAATTGAGTAAGTGTCTACACGGAAGCTTTGCACTGGAGCACCCAGCGATTGTGTTACTCCAGTGCAAATGTGACCATGTAAACAGGGCTTAAAGTCGTAGACCTTTTCAGTTGACTGGTTAGAGCTTCTACATTTCACACTTATGGTCTGCTGTTCAGTTTCCAGCTGGGGCTGTTTGTGTGTGACATAACAAAGCACAGATATTGAAGCAGTCATACATGAGGCCTGTAGAACTAGATATGAGTTCCTTGAAAAGGGCAGTAATTATGGCTTTAAACACTTTCAGCCCCTTTACAAATGGCTGCTATTGAGTGACTTGGATGGGGGGGGGTCTAGGAGCAGGCTGATTGTGTGGTCACTCAGCTGACTGCTGGGCAGCATCTTGTAGATGAAAGAACTACAGGAAGTTTCCACCCATCAGCCAAGCTGAACGCCATCACAGTCAGTTTGCTTCTGGTTGGGATGTCATCGTTGAGCCTCCTGCAGCCTGAGCTGTATTGGGTGTAGCACCCAGTACAGCTCAGGGAGTAGGCACCTGTGCAGCCCCTACTCCCTGTATTGCTACAGTATGTTTGCTTTGTACTACACCTGTAAGCAAACATAAAAAGACAGAGGATACACTAATTTTGGAAGGGGGTTGGGGAGGCTAATTTAGAAGTACTTAGTAACAGACTACAACTCTCCTGACCTGCTTGCATTGGGGCTAATTTTTACATGGTGGAACCATATTTAAAAAATAAATTATGAAAAACAATTAAAAACATATAAAATTAATATTTTGTTTACTTAGTCTTTCTTTTTTTAATGAATACATTATATAATCACAATAATCCACTCCAGGGTATGGGTTATGGTGGGATTTACCCACTTCTGCTATGGTCAAGTCACTCGGCCTGCAGCCTCATGACGCACCACACCAGGTATGGGTAAATGCCACTATAACCCACACCCTGGAGTGGATTATTGCTTAAATAGTTTAGCCTGCAGGGAACTTATTCCCAACTCGCATTGGTTGTACAGGAAAAACACTAACAGAGCAATTTGTGTTCCACAGAAGGTAATGTAGTTTACACAAAAATATGGGAAACCATCATGGGATTACAAGGAAAATGCCCAGCAGTATTGAGACCTAACACATCTGAAACTATCAAATTGATTTAGCATTTTCCCTGTAACTCCAGGGCAAATTTCCTGTGTTTTTCTGTAGATTAGATTATTTCATATGGAAACCAAATTGCTTTGTTTTTCCGTATAATCAATGTAAGACTATGGAAACAAGTTCCCTGTAGATATGGGAGCACTGCGAATTGCAGATTCTTATTAATATCGTGGGTGATGTGTTTATCTACAGTGCATTCCAGGAAAACTCAACAGCCACTGAGCGTGCACAGAGACTAGCTCATGTTTTTGTTATGGGACGGACTCCGTTGTTGTTAGCCTACTCCATACTCTGGGTTTGACAGTCTCTTGGTGCAACATTGAAGAGTACAGTGTGGAAAATTCAAACTTATTGTCACCCATTAATAGCAACAATTAACCATCTTTATTTATTTATTTTTATTTATTTATTTAGGTCTAGGATTACAAGTACCTTTGAGCCAAGGCTCTTTTACAAAGGTTCCATGTCAATTACAGTACAATACAGTAAATAAGAACAATAAAAGACCAGTGTCAATTAACAGGAACAACAATCAGATATATGAAATTTATCGCACGGGATTCTGGAAAACAAAAGACAGAGGGCCCAATTCCAAGAAAGGCTATGCCGGCCTAAGGCGGGATACACCAATCCCCATGGCATATCCCATGACTTACACCATGCGATACGCCCATTGCTATTCCAGGAGGGCACCTATGCCATTGCATCTGTGAGCTGCAACAGTTGTAAGATATGACCACCCATACGCCACAGCTCACAACACCTGGCACAGCTGCGGGTTGCGACAGCAACTTAGCCCAATTCCAGAAGGCCCGCTGTTGCAACCTGCAATTGCGATTCCAGGACACGCAGTGGCGTAGCTGACTTCCGACAGTTCGGAACTGTCATAACTGGCACCCGATGACTGGCACCGTCAGATGCAGCCTCGCAGCACCGTGGCAATAGTGCCATGCTGTCTCCCTGGCCCCCACTAGCACACCCCCACCCCAACCCCTGACTATGAGGGACCCCCAAGGTTCCATGTCAGTAGCACCCCCCCTGGATGCCTGTGCCATCTCTCCTTGCCCTCCCCCATGCCCCTGATGTGTTCTGCAGTGGTCCAGGGTGGGAGTGCTCTGGGGGGGCCGCCTGATGCTCGCTGCGAGATGCGACCTGCGGCATTGACATGCCATGCGTCGGCTACTGCCAAACGCATGGCGTATGTCGCAATTGCTGGGACCTTGCCGCTTCTGGAATGCGGCATAGGGTCCATGACATAGAGGCAACCGATGTAACTCACAACTGCATGTGAGTTATGCCAGCCATCTTGGAATTGGGCCCAGAGGCATTAATGAGGAAGTTAGGGAGAAAGGAGGATGGGGGGGGACAAAGGAAAGTTGGAGCAGCCAGGGGCATTGTCATCATAAAACAAGGAGAAGTGCTGGTGTACAGGGGGGTGGAGGGGAAGGGTGAGGTGGGGAAGGGTAGCTAGAGATATAAGTGCTAGGTAGAGGGAGCAGATATATGACTAGGGTAATGGTATGTTGGGCTAATTAACTGAGGCAATCACAGGAACTAGAGGCAGTGAGGAGAAGGCGGAGCCTGGATTTAAACGTGCCAAGTTTGGGAGTGGAGGAGATGTTACTGCTGGGACCATTTAACCAGCTAGGGACCCTATAAGCAAAAGATCGTTGATCCTGTGTGGTACGACAGCGGGGGACCTGTAGGATCTGGGTTACGGATCCCCTGGTGTGGCGAGGATTATTACTTGGATGAAGTGGAGATTGGACTCCAAGGGGTGCGAGGCCCATGGTTATTTTTTTCTCCATAATGCAGGTTAGGTACTTTATGCGGTTTGAGAGTTGAAGCCATCGAGTTTGAGCATAAAGGTCACATGTATGTGTGAGATGGTGAGATCCAGTGATGAGCCGACAGGCTTTGTTGAGGGATGTAGATATGCGTCTGAGTGCAGTAGCTGAGGCAGAACCATAAATGATCAGGCCATAGTCAATAATGGAGACAACAGAACTCTGGACCGCCACCGTCAAGGCTTCCGGGGAGAGATGTTGCCTGTGCCTGAAAAGTAGGCCAAGACTGGTATTAGCAGTTTTGGCAACACTATCAATGTGAGCAACATAGGATAGATTGGGGTCAAGCGATATCCCAAGGTATTTAAAGGATTGCACTTGTTCGAGGGTAGCTCCAAGGCAGTTTGTGATGATAGGGGATGGAGCCTGTGCCTGTTTTGGGAGCTGCTGAAAAGCATTGACTTTGTTTTTTTAGTAGTTTAGGACCAACTTGTGCTTACTAAACCAGTTTTCAACAGAGACAAAGCCAAGCTGTATTGTTTTGTACGGGTATGGGGTCCTTATGGGAAGCGAGAATTACAGTGTCATCTGCATAAAGAATGATTTGCTCAGAGCATGACTGCGGAAGGGTGTTCAGGAAGAGGCTGAATAGCAGTTGGCCCAGTATAGATCCCTGCGGGACACCCTTGCGGACAGGTCTTGCAACAGAGAGGACATCAGCAATTTGTATTCTTTGTGACCAGTTTTCCAGGTAACTTTGAAACCAGGTTATAGAATCAGAGGAGAGTCCAGCCTTCAGGAGCTGCTCAAGCAGTAGACCATGGTGGATGGTATCAAACGCCTTTTGTCAAATCAATAAAGATGGACCCAGTAAGTTGACCATTGTCCAGAGAACTGTGTAAGGCTCCGGTGAATTCTTAGAGGGCAGATGAGGTGCTATGTCCTTTTCTGAATCCATGTTGTTGTGTGCACAAAATATTGTGTTTGTCCAGGAAGTCAGTGAGTTGGTCTGTGACTATGCGTTCAAGGGCCTTGGAGAGGGAAGGTAATATGGAGATTGGTGGATATATGGAGGGCCCTGTCACCACTTTCATGGACCGGTGTAACAGTAGCAGATTTCCATTTGTCAGGGAACTGGTTGAGGTGTAGAGAGAGGTTGAAAATCCTTGTTAAGAGCCCTAACACCTCTTCAAGGGTGAGAGACAGCAGTTTGAGGTAAAGCGTGTAACCACTATTTCTAGATTTGGAGATTGCTTTGGTAATACATTTGCGGGCCTCGTGCATCTTGACTGATTTTGAAGTAGAAAGGCGAGTATTTAGAAGGAGCGGAAGAGCTTGGGAGGAGAGTAGGAGAGTCATTATCCTTGAAAAAGTCAGGGTGGAGAACACTACTAACATCAGTGAAGGCAGCATTGAAGGTGTTCACGATGATCGTTGGGTCAAGTGTAGTGGTCCCATCAACATTTAGCATAGTTGGGGAGGTTTTGGTCTGCTTCCCACTGTGACTTCTTTAATATTGTTCCAGAAAGCTATCGCATTGCCCCAGGTGTTAGTGAGAGCATCCTTGTAATAGGCACTTTTCTTTTGTCGGATTGATTTTGTGCAGTCGTTTCGGACCCATTTATAGTTCAGTATGTCAGTTTGTGCACTGGTGGCCCTTGCCAGCATCCAGAGGCAGTCCCTTGATTTTAGCTGTGCTATAAGCTTGGCGGAGAGCCATGGGTTGCAAAGAGTTTTGACTTTGCGCTTCTTGAAGGGGGCATAGGAGTCACAGGCCTCATTGAAAGCGTTGATGAGGCAGAGTTGACATCCATTGCTTTGTAAATGGGAGTCCAGTCATGCTTACTGAGTCGGGATTTAAGGTGAGACATCTACCCATGGGGAAGGACTCTGCTGATGATGACTTTGGGGGGGGGGGGGCTTGCAGAATTTGTTTGATCATTCACATATGTCAGGGGAATGGTCGCTGAGAGAGTCCAGGAGGATGGAGATGCTGGAGATGCGAGTTGGATGGCTAGCAAGAATCCAGTCCAGGAGTGTGTTAGTCCCTGTTTTGTAGTTTGTTCTGGTGACGTTGACCAGCCTGTTTTGTAGTTTGTTCTGGTCAGGGAGTCGACCAGTTGGGTTAGATTTGCTGAGGAGATGGTATCTTTTAGTCCCCCTGCTTCCGGTGCCAGTCAGTTTATATTAAAATCGCCTAACAGGATAAGCTCTGAGCCAGGAGATTGGGTACTGATGAAATCCAGGACAGCATTGAGACCTTTCCCTTGTCCTTTTGGTGGGATGTACACAGAGACTACTGTAAGGGCTTTGTTATGGGCCCCAAGAAGGATTCTGATAGGGAGGCTCTGTGCAGCTGAGTCCAGGATGGGGGTGGTAATGGGGTGACCCAAGAGAGTGTCCTTGAGGTAAATAGCACAACCACCTCTTCTTTTAGACTTCCGGTCCAGCCTGAAAATGTTGTAGCCTGGTAGAGCAATTGCCAAGTCAGGGACTTTGGGTGTTAGCCAGGTTTTGACAATCGCGAGAATGTCGGGGCTGTATTGGTTTGCAAAACCTTGCAAAGCATCTAGCTTTGGGAGCAGGCTACATATGTTTAGAGTTGCAAGGGATAGAGCCCCAAGGAGTTTCGCATGGTTGGTTGAGGAAGGAGTATATGGGCTGGGGTTTTGGTGGACATTGCCTGACAGCAGCAGAAGGAGGAGTGCAGGAGCTTCAGAG
The DNA here is from genome assembly GCA_016271365.2 of Neoceratodus forsteri. Classification (NCBI taxonomy): domain Eukaryota; kingdom Metazoa; phylum Chordata; order Ceratodontiformes; family Ceratodontidae; genus Neoceratodus; species Neoceratodus forsteri. The sequence goes on along the minus strand of CM028129.1, from coordinate 558,408,966 downwards.
TGCACAGGCGTAGTTCCCTGAGTGTGAGTTTGTGAAGCCGTTTCTTGCAGGAACGTAAAAAGAGTTGCTGGCACTGGTCCCAGATTGATGTCATGAGTGAGAGAGGAGGTAAGTGGGCCCACGCCCATTCACAGGAGAACTCGTGATAGTCCAGCCAATAACAGAGGGGTGCACCTGAGGTGGGCAAGGCTCATAATGGAGGGTGCCTGAGTGGTGGTAGGAAATGTCCATCTGGGTGGTATTTACAGTATTTAGTTAGTTTTTGTTGACCGGGTAAGTGCACTAGACAAATTCTGCCTATTTTCAAGCATGACCCTGGGGAAGGGAAAACAGATGAATACCAACTGACCTTGAACCAGATTAAGCTGTTGGTGGTATTTTTAGTGAATGGGGAGACATTTTTTTGCCAGGGCAGAAGGTAGGAGGGGGAGAGGGGTAGTGGGCTGCAGGGAGGTAGAAGAGGGGAAACAAGAAAGAAAAAGGAGCAGCAGAAACAAGGTGGAGAGGATCATAGTTGCTCTGGCAGTGGAGGTAGAGGTAGTCGAGAAAAAGGCACTGAAGAAAAGGGTGGACTAGCAAATTGTACAGGAGAGAAGCCTGAAGATTTTGTGCTGTTAATAGGGGTGGAAGGAGAGGAAGGGAGAGAGGCAAGTGTGCAAGGGGAGGCGAGAGGAGTAGTGTAGTACAGCGGAGAGGGTGAGAATAGGTGGAGAGCAGGAGGGAGAGGGAGAGAGAGAGAGTGCGAGTGGGTGGAGATAGGCGAGATCCTATCAAGAGAACCAAAGGGGTTCAAGTAGGGAGGAGCCTCAGTCAGGAGGGCAGGGCTGTGGTCTATTTAATTAGGCTTGAAGGTGGGTGCAAATTTTTGGCACTTTGCTATTCATTGCAATAGGCACAGAAGCCCAGAGAAGGACAGCTAGTCAGAGAGACTGGGATGCCAATCAGAGACACAAACTGTAAGCAGGAGTCCAATCAGGGAGAAAGGTGGTGAGCAATAGACCAGTGGCAGCTGCTCACAGCTTCCCCGGCCAGGGATGAGTCTTACCCAGCTTGCTGGAACTCTGTAGCAGTCTGTAGAGGTGGTTTGAGCAGCTTGGGTGGCTGGCTTTCTGAGCTGCAGTCGCAGCTGCACCGGCGGAGGACATGGACGGCTCAGTCAAGAGCTGAATCCAGCTTGCTGGAACTCTGTAGCGGTCTGGAGTGGTGGCTTGGGCAGCTGGCTTTCCGAGCTGTGGCCGCACCAGCATAGGACACGGACAGCCCGGTCAAGGGCTGTCTAGCAGCTGATTTTTTTGTTTGATAAAGTGTGTGTACCTGAAAGAGTTGCTGCTTCTGCTGAGAATGTTTTCCATTAAAACCTGTTATTCAGTGCTGGCATCAGCTTTCACTGTCCCTCCAGAGCAAATGCATGTACTGCTGCCATGTAGACGAACATGTCTCACATGTATTTCTGAAACTACAGAACTCAACAAGAGACAAACGACGCACTGGCAAGCAAAGGGTCAGTGACTGGGGAGGCAGTTCCAGCTGATGCAAACAGAAGAGGTAGGGCTGGTTTACACGGCGGGAAGGTGAGCGGTTGCTGGGGGTGTTGCATTGCAAAGCAGGTGAGCGGCTGCTGTTGAGCTGGGCAGGGAGGTTCGTTTACACTGTTGGCAGGTGGCTGAGCAGCTGGGGGCTCAGTTTACACTGCTGGTAGGTGGGTGGGCAAGTGGCTGCTACTGAGTGATGTGGAAGATGGGGGGAATGTTGTCCTAGGACTAACACACTAGGGCAGATGTGGGACAGGGTGAGAGGGAGGCAGAGTGCTGCCCGTTGGACAGAATGGCTTAACAAAAAAGCCACAGAATCATGGATCCACCATTGGAGGTGAGGGGGGGCCTGGCCACGGGTGGGAGCGAGAGGCAGGGTTGGTGGATCCATCATTTTTTTACAACGGGAAAGGTCTTCAGAATATCATAAAGATGATCAGCTGTTTGCTGACTGGACTTCGTGCAGATGAAAGGACCAAATTGCTGTCTCATAGGAGTGCTTCGGTCCTTTCAACTACTTGAAGTTTACGGCCATTAAACACTAACCAGCATCGTACTTCACTTGACTGGTCATTGGTCTGTCATAGATAAGCTCAGAGCTTGGCAGTGACACACCTCAAAAATCCCCTTCATTGTAATAAAATGTTTCTTGTGCAAGCGCAAGCAAATGTAAAACATTTTAGTCTCGGAGGCAACTGTAGTTCAGTACAATACTTCATCCAATATCATTCAAATGCATATGTCTTTTAATTCTTGGTTTCTTTTGCTCCCTGATACCACCCCTCTCCCCCTGTGGGACTCTCAGCTTATCTCTGTGTTAAGTTATAGGACTATGCTATTTCCTATACCAAGGATCATCCTGTGCACCTCCAAGGCTTGCCCCCTGGGTGACCTCCACCACTGCTGACTCCCATAAGGTTATGGCTATTCGTGATGTAGTGGAGCTGAACTGTCAGCCAGAGAGGTTGTACAATAGGTGGTGGTTCCATCTTCATTGTGTTTGCACTCATTTTGGGGAATTAGCCTAGGGAGGTCTGTTCTGCATGGCTCCCAACCACGGGCTCACCAGTGGTAAGTCATTCTGGGGCAAATACCACAAACCATGACTGGGGGGACTGCATGTCTGTGTGGTCTACGTTGAACCTCCTGTCAGCCCCAAATGGCCCAGAACTTGAATCCAGGTCCCCATATAGAAACTGGACACCATAATAAGTAGGCTGTTAGGCAGTTCTCAGCTGCAGATGTTTTAAAAAGCCCTGATGTCACATGGGATGCTCACGAAAAAACATAGTTTTTAGGTACATGGCAGCTTATAATCCACATGCAGTATTTAACTTCCCCTTTTCATAATAACCGCAAGTCACTGAAACCCCCAAAACAGGGTCACTGTCCATTAGATTTCATCTGCTCTGTATGCTTGCCTACAAATGACATCATAGTCCTGTTTGATAGCATCGTTTCTATAGCAACAGATTGTGATATCACAAACAGAAGATTCCGATGTTGGATGTAGGCAGGCAGGGCAGATGTAAAGTAAGGGAAAGGTGATCCTGGTTTTGTGTTAATGTATATAGGTTTAAAGAAAATGGGGATCTGAATACAGACAAATTATAAGCTAAAAAGTACCTTAAATTTTTTTTTCTCAAAGTAACCCTGAGGCGTCAGGAGCTCTTTATCAGCATTACCTTGCCTACTCACCCACACTTTTGTATTATTGCTGTTTGTTTGTTTATTTATTTGAAATTACAGTAAAACTCTGGTTATCCAAACCTCAGTTAACCAAAACACTGTTTCCAAAGCCATGATATGTCTCCCAGCTTAATAGACTTAGTTGTAAGATGTTTTCCTTATCCAAAACCCCATCTATCCAAAGAACTGCATTGTCCCCCAGCACATTAAGACCCTGTATACACACTGGCAGTCTATGTTTAAAACCATTTTTGAAAACAGTTTTAAACTCACCACGGACGTCTGTCCACACTTGTAGTTTGAGTCTTCGTAACCGTGTTTAGCCACTGTCGTGCCACTGCTGCCGCATCCACATTGCAGCACTGTAACAGTTTATGTCAGCATGGTTTGAAGCAAGGACCAGTGCTGTTTTGTGAGAAACATGGATCGATCTCTCGTCCACACTACATGTAAACTGTGCTGGAGTTTGAAACCGTGTTTAAAACCGGTTTTAAGACTAGGTCCCCTTGCAGGGTTTAAACATGTTTTTTAAACACTGTTTCAAACCATGTTTAGTGTGGACTTGAACCATGTTTGGTTTTGTTAAAACATTTTAACAAGTCTAGTGTCTACAGGGCCTCAGATAAGTAAGATTATGCTGTGCTCTATCTAGGGTAACCCCATGAGATGTATTATATTTTCATAGGGGTCCGAGGGAGGATAGCAGTTGTCAACACGTTAGCATAGTCCCCCAGAAATTGTTACATAAGGCTAAAATATATACACAGGAAAACAACTGTAAAGGTAATGAAATCCAAACAGTAATCAAAGCAAGCTAATGGGGGGGGGGCGCTGCTAGAGATCCATTGTCCAGGAAGGATGTATCCTGCATGTGCTCTCCACAACGGTCCTTTGAATGTCAAAAATAACTTTACTAGTTTCAGGAACAGACATTTCCAACTTGCAGAATTGTGTTCATGGTTGCCTCTGGAGTTGGTAGATACCAAATTTAAATACAGTTCAGTCAAATGGAAAACAATCAGGAGCAAGGCTAGGCCATGTCTAGCGACAGAGCTGGCAGCCCGCCCCCACAAGTGAACTGCAGTGGCAGACTTTGTTGGAGTCCAGGCGGGCCATGGACTGAAAAATGGAGTGGACCCTTGCTCACCTTGAAGACCACTACTCTCAACTGAAGGATCGAACCACTGTGGTAACTGACATTGATAAACGCTGTACAGAAACAGTGGCCAGTGAAGTGACCCTCATGCAAGAAAACTCAACTTTGGTGTCATATAGGTGCCACTGAAAACAAGGTGAGAGCTGGCAATCCACACATAGACGGGTTCCGAAGGGCATTGAGGGGCCTAACTTGCTGACATATTTAACTGCTTGAATTACAGAGACTTTAACATTACCTGAACACTTTGAACTATCTGCATTTAAAATGGCAGTGCAAAGAAGAATGTTCTTCCAGAAAGTTAGTTTCAGCTACAGTTAATAAAAATATTAGCATACCTATCAACTCTACTTTCCTGGGTTCCTTCTGTGCTTCACACCATTACATTTTTTTTCTCTATTCGATTCTTTGCAAGACCGACAATGCTATTTGTGTTTTTTTATAAACATAGTATTTATTGAATAAGTCTGCACAATGCAGCACGTTACAGGATAAAAAAAAATGATTTGCTTACATATGCAAAATCAGGTCATTCTTTCATTTATACAGTCTGTGAGAAAACAAGACATATTGCAGCACAGGCAACCAGTCACATCTCCTTTCGTACAGCACGAGGGGGGATCAGTCACCTGATTGTATCTGACTCATGGTAGTTTAGGCAGTAGCACCATTACGGTGAGGAATGAGCAAACTACAGCCTTGTCTGTCTGATCCCTAAGGTATAAAATCTTGGTCTTTGCCCATTACATGTACAGCGCTATTTCTTAGCTACATTTCTTTTAATTCTTTGGTAACCAGCTAAGGCCCACTAGGCACAAGTCTTGTTTTCAGGGGTGACCTGAGGGTACAGGGGGAGCTTACGTGACTTGCTTAGGGTCACACAGTATGCAAGCAGAGGTTGTAGGAATCAAACCAAGATCTCCTGGATATACCAAGCTCATTACTCTAACCTCTAGGCTGTGCTAGGCTATACTGTCAGCCCCAAGGCAGCCATCTTTTTTTCTTGAGAAAAAAATAAATAATAGAGTTATATTTAAATTTTGGTGGAACTGGCAAATGTTACCACCAAATAACACTGAAAGATGCTTGGAAACTTTTATAGAGAAAAAAGGGTAGGGTCAAATTTTGTGTCCAATTTTGTTGCACTCCTGCTTTAAACGGGCATACAGAGTTCACCCAAGGGAAGCTCCGTAAGTGACTCACCAGTTCAGGAGTGCTCTACTGTGTACCTCCAGAGTGGAGATGAGAGACATTCTGCTTGCAGCGGCTCAGGCGGCTGTTTTTGATGGAATGGGTGTAAAGCTTTATTTGGAACAATCTTTTCAGACACGGGCTAGGAGAAGGAAGTTTAGTTCTGTTCACCAGAGACTCCGAGCTTTCAGGATTAACTTCCTTCTTTTGCCTGCCCACCTCTGCATAGTGTACGGAGAGAAGACCTGGCAGTACACAGACCCTGCAGACATTGGTTGGTGGTTGGAGAAGCGAGGGCTGAATTAGCTGCCAACTATAGTGCCGAGCCAGATGTGCGGGAAGAACACTCGGACAAGAAATGCGTAATGCATTTGACACTGGAGATTTCATATTGTGCTATCAAAGTTTTGCTAGGACTCCAAAGTTGACTGAATTTTCCTTCCCCTGTTTTATTTTAATACTTAAGCCTGCATATCTGGGGGACGTACTAATCATGTTCTAAATCTTGCACATTAAAAGCAGGATTTTTGCTTCATGGGGTAGACTGTTAGGAGGTGAGCTATAGAATAATTTCAGTGATGGCGCTGACCACATGGTTGGACACCATAGTGTTTTCTGAATGTTTTCTCCTGTCTACACCTGGTCTGCGTGTACAATTGTCACAAGGAAGTTGCAGTAAGTAACATTTCAGATGAAGGGGGGAGGTTTTAATTTCCTGTCAGTTGCAGAAGGTTGTATGTTTTACAATTTGTGTAGGTTTATTTAACAGGTCGTTTTCTAAGTTCTGGGGGGGGGGTGGCTCTTGTTATGGATCCTGTTTCCTGTATTAAATAGAGAATAATGGATAGGTAAGTGTGTGTTATGGATTTTTTTCACACAACTGACGTGTGTGATGACCCATAAACCTCGAGAGCGAAGCTCAAGAGGTTTATGTGGTCATCAGACTGAGGGTGTGTGAAAAAAAATCCATAACATCACACTTACCTATCCATTATTTTTTATAATTGCTGGTGTGGAGGTTTAGACTGTATTTATAGCAGCGTGAAAGAAAAATACTTTTTTAGCTAGAGTGCAGTTTTATTTTTGAAGAAATTGAACTGTACATCAGTAAAACACAGTTGAAAATACTGCAGTTGAAATACATTTTGTGAAATAATGGACTGCAACAGTTTTAAAGTCTTTTCTTTTCTTTGGGGAATGTCATATCAACCTGATTTCAGGTTATTATGAAGTGTCATATCAACCTGATTTTGGGTTATTATTGCCTACAGTATGGAGCTTAATAACCTGAAATCTGGTTGATATGCATTTTTTAACAAAATGGTAATACGGTTGATGTTTATGGTCACCAGTATTTTTGATAAGTTTTCAGTGATTGAACAGCAGTTATAGGTGACTTCATATTGCTATAGTACCTGTTTGTTCTCCCTTACTGATGACAGACAGATAGACTTTTGCATTATGTTGGCGCTCTTCCTTCTTCCTTCCATCTCCTATTGTACAAGATTACACAAAATGTGTAAACTGTATATCAACTTTTCTGGATACTTGTACAGGCTATATACCTCTCTTGCAGTTGCTTAATGCCCTGTGTGAGAATGTAATGTATTTTTGCATCATGCAAAAAATAATAAAATATCATTTTAAAGAAAAAAGCAAGCTAACAAAGTGGAACACCTGTAAGCAAAGTGCATGAACATTGTTGTGCTTATGATTATGGTCTGGGAGAGGGGAATTCTGGACAAAACCAAATACAGGGAGTTCTAAGGAGGCTAGAAAGACTGGGCTTGAACACTAGCCAGCTAGAAGCTTTCCTTAGCTGGAGAGTGGGTTTGTTTTAGGTGTCCAGTGCTGCAAATGCAAAAGCCTTTCTATCAGATTCGTGTTTCATTCTGGGAAAGAAGGTAAGTGCTGCTGTTGAACAGAGTGAGTGGGCACTGCTTGGCTGTGTGATGAGGGCTAGGGGATACTCAAGAGCTTTCCATGTCCAGTTATACAACAAAGAAAGCCACGTGTAGTCATACCTGATTGAGGGACTTTACCAGTTAAGCTGGTCATACAGCAGGCAGTGATGGGTAGACCATCCACAGGAGTTGACGAACCTGCTCAACATGTTGTACAAATTATCTAGGTGCAGCAAAATGGTCTTGCTTGCACAGTAGTATATAATGTCCCCATAGTCAGTGGAAGGGAGCAGGATATGGGAGACCACCTGCTTCCTCATATTAGCACTGAAGCAGCATTTAGCTTTGTAGAGAAAATTGAGCTTGGGCCCTACTGTTGTAGGAGATTTTCTCAGAGGTATGAAAACAATAATTTGATATTTTGCAAGATATTCCAGGGTACTATAGGCAAACTACTTTATTTTATGGGTAACTATGGTGTTTAAAGCATCCTCAGCAGCTGGCTTTCTGATTGGCTTCCACAGAACCTGTACCGGTTTGATGGGGATGGATATCCCACTGTTCCTCTGCTCATTGACCAACTCTTGAAGATGAAGCAGGCAGTCACCAAGAAAAGTGGCATCACCCTGAACAAAGCAATCCCAAAGGTGAGTGTCTCAAATATCCTCCCAACAAAAGGGATCTTCAAGTTGTGTGTCAAATATCCTCCCAACCCAAGTGATCCCCAAGGTGTGCATCACAAATATCTGTCCAGCCAAATTGATCCCCAAGATATGTCAGATATACTCCTACCCTAACTGATATTCAAGGTGAGTGTCTCAAAAATCCTTCCAACTAAACTGATACCCAAGCTGTGTGTCTCAAATATCCTCCCAACCAAACTAATCCTCAATGTGTGTGCCTTATTTATCCTCCCAACCAAACTAATCCTCAATGTGTGTGCCTCATTTATCCTCCCAACCAAACTAATCCTAAATGTGTGTGCCTCATTTATCCTCCCAGCCAAACTAATCCTCAATGTGTGTGTCTCATTTATCCTCCCAACCAAACTGATCCCCAAGGTGTGTGCCTCAAATGTCCTGTCAACAAAACCAATCCCCAAGATGTGTGTCTCCAATATCCTCCTAAACAAACTGATTCTCAAGGTGTGTGTCTTAAATATCCTTCCAACCAAAGTGATCCCCAAGGTGCATGTCTTAAATAACCTCTCGATCAAAGTGATTTCCAGGGTGTGTGTCTCAAATATCCTCCCACCCAAGGTGATGCTCAAGATGAGTATCAGTTGGTAGCACATCCCCCTCTGGACCAGAAGATCTTGGGTTCCAATCTCACACTGGGATTGGACTCATACCACAAATGCTGCACCCAAGTGCTGTAATAAGGGATGCTGTACTGTTGGGATGTGTGGTTATTTGGATGACACTTTAAACCGAGATCCCATCTGCCTGTTCAGGTTGTTGTCCAGGTGGACATTAAAGAGCCTATGGTACTTCTTGAAGAGTAAAGGAATATCCCCAATGTCCTGGCCAGATGTCCCAACATTTACTTAAAATACCATCAACAGCTTAATCTGATTTAATTTCATCTGGTTTGTATCTGTAACCCCCCCCTCCCCCCGGGGCAAGGCTGAAAACAGGCAGTGTTTGTCTAGCCCTCTTTTTCCAGTCAGCAAAAAGTACATAAAAAACTGATCCCCAAGGTAAGTGTCTCAGATATTCTCCCAACCAAACTGATCTCAAGGTGTGTGTCTCAAATATCCTCCTAGCCTAAATGGTTTCCAAGGGGTATTTCAAATACCTGTCCAATTAAAGTGATCGCCAAGGTGAGTGTCTCAAATATTCTTCTTATTCAATGGATCCTCAAGTTGAGTGCCTTAAAAATCCTCCTAACCACAGTGATTCCCCAAGGTGTATGTCTTAAATGTCCTCCCAATCAAAGTGATTCCCCACTGTGTGTGGGTCTCATGTATCCTCCCAGACAACGTGATCCCCAGGGTGTAACTGTCTCAGATATCTTCTCATTCAAAGTAATCCTCAAGGGGTGTGTCTCCAATATCCTCCCAGTCAAACAGATCCTCAAGGTGTGTGTCTGTAATAGCCTCCCAACCAAAGTGATCCTCAAGATGAGTGTCAGTTGGTGGCATATCAGCCTCTGGGCCAGAAGGTTGTAGGTTCTAGTCCCACACATGGATTGGGCTCATACCGTTAATTCAGGACCCTGAGTGCATTGCTAAGGGGATGCTGTACTGTTTGGGTGTGCTGTCCTTTGAATGGAACATTAAACCGAGGTTCCATCCATCTGTTCTGGTTGTTGTTCAGGTGGACATTCTAGATCCCATGGCACTTTTTGAGAAAACAGGGATATTTTTTATCAAAGGAAGTATCAAACATACAAACAAAACTGATGTCTAACAGTACAGTCTTATGTAAGTCGTCAAATTAAGAAAATGTATGATACATGAAATGTTATATACTCTATGATTACAAATATAGATTTATACCTTGATTACAACTTCCCAGAAGAAGCCAAACAATGTGAAATGTTGGGGGATGCTAATAAGAAATAAAAGATATTATCATCATTGTTTGAACTATCTTTGTGTACAGCTTCCTTTGTAAGCCAGAGCGGCCGCAGTCTTTGACTCTCTTTCGATATTGACCGGAAGTGACCAGCTCCACCACTTAATTAATTGAACTATAAAGTGATTTCCCATGGGACCCTTATTTGCATTCCATCCAAAAAACATTAATGCCAAATTTTAGTACCCCAAAAAATCAATTTTCAGAGAGGCATGAAAAAAAAGTATAAAAGAAAACTGTCAGATTTACCACACTCAGCCTCCCATCTTTGACTGCCAGGTAAGTAAAACTTATTTTAATTGGGTTCAACCGACTACCCCATGACATCTGGAAAAACACACTCATCACTTGTGTTTCAAGCACAGTCCGGGGGGTTGGGGAGTAAACATAACCTAAATATGTAAAGAGGAGTAATAAAAATTTCTTTATAAGCCTCGCCCTTTTTTGTTTTGAAAACCTCCACCCTTTCCACTGTGCGACTTTTGCCATACAAAGGTTAAACCTTTCTGTTCTGTACAAATATGGTTAATCTCCTGACCAAATTTAATGTCTAGTACCTTTATGGGAGTGTCTGAAAGTCGTATCCCCGCTATCAGTTATGTTTGAAGACAAGGTTCCTGGTACAAAACCTGGACTTTCAGTAATATTCCGTTTCTCCCCAGATGTCTTAGAAAAGTCACTAATTATCTTTAAAGTGCATAGTTCTGAAGGAACATCTGTAACATACAGATACACATTATCTGCATAGGCCGCAATTTTCACTTCAAAGGATGGTACAGGTAAGGAGGGACCACAAACTCTTTGATCTGACATTATCTGTCTTAAGTAAAGGATCAAGGGAAAAGATGTACAGCAGAGGTCTTAAAGGGCATTCCTGTCATACCCCAACCTGAGTTGGTATTCTTTTCTGAAACAAAAACATTATTGGCAAAATAGTAGCATGTAAGTATAGTAATTGTATCTACTGTATAAACTTATCAGGCTGTGACAGGGTAGAGTAGGACCCTGTCCCATTTGTTGTGGGGAAAGTGTTTAAATGCAAGGCTCTTTCCTTTTCTGTCTCTTCTCTGTCTGGTTGCGTAACCAAATTTTCCCTGTGAGACTTCGGACTTGATCAACCCAACAGGCTCGCAGTTCTTTGCCCCTCACTGTCTCCCATTCCTCCCTTGTTGTCTGTTTTTCCTCCCTTGCATATCCGCTAATATGAAAATATGTGCAAATAATTGTATGGAAATGTAACTGATATTGGGATCCTATTGTTTAGAAAATATATAGTGTTACTGTTGAAATATATATATTTATATTTTGAGATGACTTCATAAAACTACTGTGAACTCAAGGTTACCAGAGTTCAATTTTTAGGCCTTTTTGCAAAGGGGGCCTCAAGCACACTGTGTTCTAGCAGCTCTTGAAACTTACAAGAACAGAATATGTACAATGACAGGATGTTTGCTAAGAATTGGGGTTGAAAAGACTTATAAAAGAGCTAAGCTGCAACTGCAAGAGATGATTAGAAGTACAAGGGACACAGAGGCTGAAAGAAAACTTTATTTTTATTTTGCCTCTGTACATCGTTATTATGAGCAAGTTTATTTTTTTTATGTTACTGTAAATAAATATTTTTGGTGCATTCTACAACTGCTCCTGGTGTTTCCTATGCTTCCTGACTTGTGCCTCAATGACAGATGGTGTCAGCAGTGGGATTTACGCCATGCATACCCTAACACTGGAGTTTTGTGTGTGGGTACTGGACCTAGTACCAGGGGAGCACAGAGGAAGGTATGGATTCTGCAGCCATAAGTCCAGGAGTGGTTACCAGGAGAATGGCAGCCAAACTAGCAGAGGGAGAAGTCCAGTCTGAGATTGTACAGCCAGCACAAGGTATGGAAAAAGAACAGGCAGTAACAGAACCTGAAAACCTGATGGAATTTTTCAAATGGTGGGCTATACGAGAAAAAGAGATGCAGTGACAGGAGCAGCAGATGAGAGAAGAGTTGCAGCAACGGAAGCAGTGATGGCTGGATGCCTTGCAAGCTGTCAAAGGCAGAGGATCCGGCGCAGATCCAGGCGAGCAACAAAATGCAAGCAACTTAAAAGCCATTAAACTTACTAAGTTGTGTCCCTCAGATGATAGTGAGGCATACCTGACAACCTTTGAAAGAGTTGCCACAGCTTGCCAGTGGCTAAAGCAGCAATGGACAATCAGACTGGTACCCTACCTGACAGAGAAAGAACAACTTGCCTACAACAGTATGGACACTGCACAGTCAGAAAACTATGACCTGCTGAAAAGCAAAATCCTGAAAAGGTACGACATCTCCGGAGACGCATACAGGCAGAGATTTTGATCTCTGAGGTACAGCTCGGTTAACAATCCCCAAGAAGCCTTCACCCGACTCAGAGAACTTCTGATAAAATGGTTCCAACCAGAGAGCAAAACAGTCCCACAGATCAACACATTTGCCATGGAGCAATTCATCACCATCTTGCCTACAGATGTGCAGCTGTGGGTAAAGGAACACTGACCAGAGAGTGGGGAAAATGCTCTTTCTTCGGCTGAGGACTACCAAATGGCCAGACAGATGCCACAGCAGTGAGGTAATAGCCAAGCACCAGTAAGACACTCTTTTTCCCATTTATATTCCAAGCCTGATAAGAACTCTGGTGGGGATAACAAATCTGTGCCAAAAGACGTTATCTGCTCTAAGTGTAATAAGCCAGACCATTTTGCAAGAAACTACCGTAATAAAGAGAGTGGCACTGGAGCAGATTTGTCCTTGGCAAATTGGGGCAAGTACTTAACAGATGTGAAGGTGGGGAATTAGACTGTGACGGGACCCATTGATTCGGGAAGCAGACAGACCCTAGTGCATGTTAAAGTACTGGGAAAACACTGTGCAAAGGGACCAGGTACTGGTGTCATCTGCATCCATGGGGACACTCGATACTATCCCACCACCCAAGTGACTCTGACCATTAAGGGTGTGTTGCACCAAATGAAAGTGGGCGTAGAATCTAAGTTACCTGTACTTGTGATTATTGGAAATGATGTTCCAGGATTTACTGAGCTGATCAAAGAGGGAGTAAATCCTGATGTTTCGGCAGCTGTGGTGACAAGAGCTCAAACAAAGAAAATTTCAGATGGTGGGGACACTTTTCCTTTCAGTGATTTTGAATCAGACTTGTTTGAGCACAGTTCCAAGATCTGGAAATCCAGAAAAGAAAGACGAAGCCTGAAGAAACTATGGCAACAAATGACTGATGGACATAAAGGGTTAAAATATTAAAATGCTGAAACTAAATTGATAACTGATTGTGATTTTGTTTCAGAACAAGCTAATGATGTTTCTCTCCAGGGTTATTTTAAGCAGCTGGGGGTGAATCCAAAACAGGGTGGACCAATGTTTAAAAAATGTAATGGGTTACTGTACAGGGTTTGGGTTAAACCTCGGACACAGGAACAGACAGAACAATTGGTTATACCCCAGAAGTATAGAACATAGTTGTTACAGATACAGTAGCACATGATAGTCCTATGGTTGGTCACGCAGGGAGGGATCGCACCCTTGCCAGATTGCTGTATCGATTTTACTGGCCTGGAATTCATGAAGATGTTGCTACCTGTTGTAATTCCTGTGCTAAGTGTCAGAAAGTAGCCCCAGTCACTAGAAAAGACAAGGTGCCCCTGGTGCCCCTACCCTTAATAGATGTGCCTTTTGAGAAAATTGCAATGGATGTGGTTGGTCCTTTAGACAAAAGTAAAAAAGGGAAATAGATGTATCCTGGTAGTATGCGACTATGCTACTCGAGTCCCAGAAGCAGTTCCAATGCGTACTGTTACAGCTCCAAAAGTTGCAGCAGAGTTTGCCAAAATTTTCAGCAGAGTGGGCATACCTAAAAAAATTATTACTGATCAGGGTAGTAATTTTGGTGCAACATTGCTTAAGGAGCTGTACAGACTGCTAGGTATCACTGCCGTAAGAACCTCCCCCTATCACCCTCAGACAGATGGTCTTGTTGAGTATTTTAACCAAACCCTAAAACGCATGTTAAAAAGGTTTGTACAAGGGGAAGGGAAAGATTGGGACCAATACTTGCCTTACCCACGTTTTGCTTACAGAGAAGTGCCACAGGCATCGACAGGGTTTTCACCATTTGAAATGCTATATGGAAGGCAGCCAAGAGGGCCTCTGGATGTGATAAAAGAAACATGGGAAGATAACCCCACTCAGAAACGATCTGTAACATCTTATATGTGTGCCCTAAGAAAGAAGCTGGCAGAATATGTTGAAATTGCCCATAGTAATCAGGAAGAGACCCAAAACTAACAGAAGGTATATTATGACTATGGGGTAAAAGAAAAAGTTTTCGAGCCAAGTGAAAAGGTTTTGCTACTGTTACCCACAACAGAAAATAAGCTGTTAATGAAGTGGCAAGGGCCTTATAACGTTGTGAGACGTACTGGCAGTGTTAACTATGAAACTGAGACCCCTGACAGGAAAAATCCATCTAAGATATACCATGCTAACCTCCTCAAGAAATGGGTTGAAAAAATGCCAAAAGCTGCTTTACTAGTCTTATCAGAAACCGATAAGGAAGATATTGATGTAGCTTATGGTAGACTGGAACCAACTGTAAATACTGATGCTGTAAAGGTGAATGTTTCCTTAACCTCAGAACAAACTGCAGACATTCGTAATGTGCTAAAGACATTTCATAGTACTTTTACCATGTTCCCAGGCCAAGCAAAAGGGGTTGAGCATGTAATAGTGACAAAGAGTGCTCGTCCTATTAGGCAAAAAACATAGAGGTTGCCAGAGAGGTTAAGAGCTGACGTGGTTAAGGAAATACAAAAAACGAAAGAACTGGGTATTATAGAGGAGTTGAGGAGTGCTTGGACATCTCCCATGGTAGTTGTAAACAAAAAAGAAGGGGGGGGGGGTTAGAATCTGCCTTGATTTTAGGAAACAATCAAGTGTCAGAATTTGACAGTTACCCTATGCCCAGAATAGATGACTTGGTGGACAGACTGGGGAGTGCAAAGTATATCAGTACGCTCGATCTCACCAAGGGTTACTGGCAAATACCTTTAGCTAAAGAATCCAGAGATGAAACTGCATTTGCCACCCCTATAGGATTCTATCAGTTCACCACCATGCCACTTGGTTTACATGGTGCCCCAGCTACATTCCAGCAGTACATGGATGTAATTTTATCCCCTGACAGTGGTTATTATGCTGCGTACCTGGATGATGTTGTGGTGTACAGTCCAGACTGGAAAAGTCACCTGGAACACTTACGAGCAGTTATCCAGGCTATCAAACATGCAGGTCTGACTATTAATCCTACTAAATGTGCATTGGGCATGCAGGAAACCAGATATTTGGGCTATGTGTTGGGAAATAGAGCAGTTAAGCCAGAAATTTCTAAAACAGAAGCTGTTGCTAACAGTTCTGTCCCTAAAACAAAGAAACGTCAGGTCATTTTTAGGGCTGGCTGGTTATCAGAGATTTGTTCCCAACTTTGCTGAATTAGCCACTCCCCTCACTGAACTCACAAAGAAACTGTACCCAAATAATGTAAAAATGGACCCCAGAGTGTGATGAAGCTTTTCACGCCATAAAGGCTGCATTATGTTCAGCTCCTGTTTTAAGAAGCCCAGACTTTGAGAAACCATTTCTGTTACAAACAGATGCATCAGAAGGTAGGCCTAGGTGCAGTACTGAATGAAAATGTAGATGGGACAGAACATCCTATTTTGTACATAAGTAGGAAATTGCATGACAGAGAGAAAGGGTACTCTACTATTGAAAATGAGTGTTAGCAGCACAGTGGGCCATGGAGTCCCTTAAATTTTATTTATTAGGAACTACATTTATGCTTATAACAGATCACAATCCTCTCTGTTGGCTTAACCAGATGAAAGATAAAAATTTCAGAATCAAAAGGTGGTACCTGGAACTACAGCCATTTAAATTCACTGTGATACACAAATCTGGTAAAGAGAATAACAATGCTGATTTTCTGTCAAGATATGGATCAGGAATTGAGGGTTCTGAAGGTTGAAAAAACAACAAAAACAAATGTGTGGCTTGAACTTTACTGTTTGCTGTAGTGTTAAAAGAGAGAGAGAGAGGTGATGTACAGTACATGTGCTTAATGTATGAAAGCAGCAAATGTTGTGAGAGAATAGAATGTTTTGGAAACCTGTTTAATACAACAGGTTCCCTCTTAAGGAGGGGGTGTATGTGACAGGGTAAAATAGGACTCTGTCCCGTTTGTTATGGAGAAAGTGTTTAAATGCAAGGATCTTTCCTTTTCTGTCTCTTCTCTGTTTGGTTGCACAACCAAATTTTCCCTTAAGACTTCGGACTTGATCAACCCAACAGGCTTGCAGTTCTTTGGCCCTCACTGTCTCCCATTCCTCCCGTGCTATCTGTTTTTCCTCCCTTGCATATCTGCTAATATGAAAATATGTGCAAATAATTGTATGGAAATGTAACTGATATTGGGATCCTGTTGTTTAGAAAATATGTAGTGTTACTGTTGAAATGTATGTATTTATATTTTGAAATGACTGCTTAAAACTACTGTTAACTCGAGGTTACCAGAGTTCAATTTTTAGGCCTTTTTGCAATAGGGGCCTCAAGCACACTGTGTTCTAGCAGCTCTTGAAACTTACAAAGACAGGATGTTTGCTAAGAATGGGGCTTGACAAGACTTATAAAAGAGCTAAGCTGCAACTGCATGAGACGATTAGAAGTACAAGGGACACAGAGGCTGAAAGAAAACTTTATTTTATTTTGCCTCTGTACAGTTATTATGAACAAGTTAATTTTTTTATGTTACTGTTACTGTAAATAAATGTTTTTGGTGCATTCTACAACTGCTCCTGGTGTTTCCTGTGCTTCCTGACCTGTGCCTTGACGACACAGGCATACCATAGAGAGTCAAGACCTTGAAAAGGTACCTGTGTGAAACCTTATGAAAAGCCTTTTCTAGGTCTAGTTACCCTTACTAGCACTTTCAATTATACCCTGAAGTATACACAGCTTACATACCAACAAAAAACAAGCAGAGCACTCACATCTCAAATATAATAGAGGGCACTGGTTTTCCAATAAAAAATATTATTTATTTTATTACATTGGCAAAATAAAGAGCAACCTGATGCGTTTCGGATGACTACTCATCCTTTATCAAAGGTAATAAAATATTTTCACCACTGTGACAGTTAAATAACCCATTCATGGTGATGTCATTAATAGAATCCCAAATCTCATTGGTTACAAACAAACATTAAACAAGTTTCAATCCATTTGCAGTTAGCAATTATACGAAGCAATTACAAGAAAGGCGCTGCAATCCATACTAAACATCATATAAATAACAATTGCACAGAATAGCATATAATTTAAAGTGACAAAATGCAAACATGACAAGAAATAACCGCTTCTGGCAGCTACACAGAAAATATTAACTACAACAGAAATATAAATATGAAGGGGGTGGGGAAGGAGAGAGGAAAATTCTAAAATCCCAGCAACGTATATTTAAGAAGGTAACAACAGAAAAAGCCACATCACCATTTCTTTCTTTTCTTTAGAAATGGCTTCACTTCAAAACCTGTATTTAGCCCTTATTTTTGGTAGCCTCCATGTTAATAATCCAAAAGGCTTCTGTTTTCAGTAGCAGATCATTGAAATTACCAACACGTGGTTTATGGCATACTTTGTCTATCCCTACAAAGCTAAACTGATGTTTATCACTATTCTGTGACACGGCCACATGTGCTGCAGTAACATAACTTAAATCTCTCTTTTCAATTGCCCTAATGTGTTCCCTGACATGAATTTTAAAGGCCCTTTTTGGTTTTCCAATATAAAATGCACTGCAGCTACAGATGGACATGTAAATGATTCCCTCGGTATCCCATGTAATTAAGCGACGTATATTATATTTACGACTAGTAACCTGGTTGATAAATTCCTTACTTTGTTTAATATATGTGCACACATTGCATCTCTTACAAGGAAAGCAGCCTATAGCAGCTGTATTTAACCAGGTACTTGAATCAGATTCCTTATCAACAAAGTGGCTGTGCACGAGCTTATCGCCTAAAGTTAGTGCTTTTTTATACACAGCTTATCCTGTATAGGCCTACCAGGAATGGGGCACGTTTGCCCTGGATCTGTCAGCTCCTTAGCAGCCAGCTGTAGTCTGTTGCAGAGAAGTTTAGATAACATTTTAAAATCCAAACTTAGTAGACTAATAGGTCTCTGATTATTCAAAGGAGCAACATCCCCTTTTTTAACCAAAAAACTAGCATAGCTCTTCCAGAAACAGGTGAGAAGCTGAGATAATCCAGGATATATCGAAATACTTGATGTAAAAAACTGAAACAACTTCTTCAAAAATCTTATAAAAATCCTTAGGAATGCTGGCCCAGTGGCGCTGAGGGTTGAGACACTTGACGCCACACCTCGCACCATGCTGGTGACCGGGTTCGGGAGCAATTTCGGGTTGCCAGGGTGCCGGACGGTGGGTGAGGGCTGGAGCGATTTCCTCGGTGGACAATCGCCTCCATATCCCACACCCATCAGCTGGAGGCCTGATGGGTTCGCAGGCGCAGGAGCGGAGAAGTAAGTCTGGGGTGGGGTGGAAGGGGTCACCAGATCCTGGAGTGCGCACACATGTGTACGCCATGACCCTGGAAAGGGGAGAAAAAGGAAAACGATAAATTGTAAAAAAAAAAAAAAAACATTAGGAATTCCATCTATCCCAGGAGAGGAGCCATCGCTTAACCCATGAATACCAGTCCTAACCTAAGTATCTGCTTGGTAACTGTTGGGACTGTATGGTGAAACAAAAAACCTATGATCAGTGCTCATGATGGGAATTTTTCCAGAATTCTCTGAAACAAAATCTACCACGTTTAACATGTTATGTTGGCTGGCCACCAGAGAACCAGTTTTGGGCTTTAGATTCCTAAACACCGTATGTGCAACCCTATGTTTGCATGCCGAATATGGATCCCAGATGGGGTACTTTTAGTACCTAATTTTTAGGTTTGCTTGCGCCCATGTGCAAGAAACATTATGTGGCAGCTTAGGAGAGAAGCGGGTTGTGGAGGTGCGGCACTGTGGCAGCCAAAGGGGGGCACTGCATTTGGGGGCTTGGCACTGGTAGACCAATGCAGGTCCAGTGTCCTGATGACACTGGTTCTGCAGAACTGCCACCAAGTTGAAACATTTTCGCTGGCCAAATCAGGGGCTCGCGGTTGCAGCTACCATTTCGGGTGGCAATGAGGGAGGGACCCATTATTGCAGGGTGGTACCTTGCCATCTGCATGCTCCTGACCCAGTACATTTGCTGACAGGGGAGCCCACTTCCCCTCGGCATACTGTAACCCCTTCCCCATTTATTTCAGCCTCGGTCACAGCATTATTCAGTCCCGAAAGGTGATTTCACAGTCACTGCTCAGAATCACCTTTTGGGACCAATTAATGAAACAACAGTGCCAGTGTTCATGAGGTGGGCTCTCAAAAAGCCTATGTTGCAAATTTCCAGAAAAATCAAAATGACTGTTTTATTGAAAGCATGCGCTACGCAGTTTCCATGCACGCTCGTAACTTTGTGAATTTATAATATTTTTACTCCAGATTTTCAACATTGGCATTTTTCCACACCTCCTTACAGCTGTCATTTTACATATCCTGGTCAAAATGTGTTTTCGCACTTCCAGTGCAGAATAGCGTGGTCGCTGTGGGAAATCAGTTTTTGGGCTAGTTGAGAAAATGGCAGTGATACTGTTCATGAGCAGAGGTCCTAAAATGCCTATGTTGATAATTTGGTGACGAAAGTCCATAAAATGACTGTTACAAGTGTGCGTTGCGCAGTTTCCACACAACCTTGTAATTTCGCAAATTTGTAATATTTTCATGTCAGATTTTCAACACTGGCATTTTTTCACACCTCCTTATGAACAGTACAGCTGTCATTTTTCACATCCTGGCTGAAATGTGTTTTTGCACTTCTGGCACAGAATAGTGTGGTCACTGTGGGAAATCAGTGTTTGGGACAGATTAAGGTCGAACGAGTGAGAGAGGGGGAGTGAACGAGCTCAACTGAGCTCTGTTAGGACTGCTATGGATTTCTTTGTGGGCAGAAAAAGGCGCCAACGCAGGCAGGAGCCCAGTACAAAAGGGCAGCCTGCAGCGCTGGGAGAAACTGAACGAGTGAGAGAGAGGGGGATTGAGCAAGCTCAGTGGAGCTCTGTCAGGACTGCTGCAGATTTCTGTGTGGGCAGAAAAAGGCACCAATGCAGGCAGAAACCCAGTACACAAGGGCAGCCTGCAGCACCGGGAGAAATGGAAAGAGCAAGTGAGAGAGGAGGAGTGAGCGAGCTCAGCGGAGCTCTGTCGGGCCTGCTGCGGATTTTTTTGTGGGCAGAAAAAGGTACCAACACATGCAGGAGCCCAGTACAAAAGGGCAGCCTGCAGCGCTGGGAGAAACAGAACAAGTGAATATGAGAGGGGGGGAGTGAGCGAGCTCAACTGAGCTCTGTCAGGACTGCAGCGGATTTCTTTGTGGGCAGAAAAAGGCGCCAACGCAGGCAGGAGTCCAGTACAAAAGGACAGCCTGCAGCGCCTGGAGAAACAGAAGGAGTGAGTGAGAGATGGGGAAAGGGCCAGCTCAGTGGAGCTCTGTCGGGACAGCTGTGAACTTCTTTGTGGGCAGAAAGGAGCTCAGTACAAAGGGGCAGCCTGCAGCGCCGGGAGAAACAGAATGAGCGAGTGAGAGAAGAAGAGTGAGCGAGCTCAATGGAGCTCTGTCGGGACTGCTGTGGATTTCTTTGTGGGTAGAAAAAGGCACCAATGCAGGCAGGAGCACAGTACAAAAGGTCAGCCTGCAGCGCCAGGAGAAACCGAACGAGCGAGTGAGCGAGTTCAACGGAGCCTGGCCGGGACTGCATTATGGATTTTAGGCAGAAAGGGAGCCCAGTGCAAAGGGGCACCCTACCACGCCAGGAGAAACAGAACTAGCGAGTGAGAGAAGGGGAGTGAGCGAGCTCAGCGGAGCTCTGTCTGGACTGCTGCGGATTTCTTTGTGGGCAGAAAAAGGCGCCAACCCAGGCAGGAGCCCAGTACAAAAGGGCAGCCTGCAGCACCGGGAGAAACGGAATGAGTGAGTGAGAGAGTGGGAGTGAGCGAGCTCAACGGAACTCTGCCGGGACTTTAGAGTTGCCCACTCTCCCACCCAGGGTCCTCTGTGGTCCTATATTACAGCAGGGTCTCTGAGGTGGACACAAAGCAATGATTGGATACTTTGAGGAGTGCCTATAATAATACAGTTTTAGTTCTGTTTATTTCTCTAACTGAGCTAAGTACTGAGCTATACTGTTATGATTGCTGTAATAATACATATTTATTTGTTCTGTTTATTTTTCTAACTCAGCTGAGTAATACTTAGTGCAATAGGATTTCTAACTGGGCTAAATGAAACTATATGAGAGCTGAGAACAAAAAGTATGGTAGCTGAGGGGTGAAAAATGGACACGGAGGCTTTAGGATTGCTACAGTAATACAGTATCTAATGGATGAGATTTGAGGCTGAATTACCATGGTCGGCAAGGGGCCAATAGGGGGACTAGCGTGGGGGGGACAGGAATTTGAGTAAACAGGAGCCTAATAGTTGTAGTAGGGTACAGAACCTGGGAGTAAGAGCCTGTAACATAAGATGGGGGCCAGAATGGGGCAGGTGCCACATGTCAATAGGGCAGGCATCTTTGGAAGGGTGGTGGGGTGTACAGGGTGTGGGTCTGCCATGATCCTGGACTGGGCTTGGAGGATGGAGGTGGTGTATGGTCTGTAGATGACTGGCTAGTTTGAGGGAGGAACTGTGGAGGTTAGGGAGGAGTCTTAAGTGGCAGGGCAGATGAGTATGGTAGACATCCCAGTTGGGGGGGTAGGGGATGGCAAGGGGGGACGGAGGAAGAACAACTAAGGACTGAAACTGACCCCAGCATCAGAGGCACTAGCAGAAAAGAGAGGAGAAGGAAGGGGTGCCCGAGGTGAGGGGGGCCTCCTGTTAGGGGAAGAAGAGACCACGAGGAGTACCAGGGAGTGAGCAGATGGCTGCGGGTAGGAGGGACCAGGGGTGGCACAGAGGGAACAAGTAGGAAGGGGGAACCATAAGGGTAAGAAATGTAGGAGGGGTATTTGATTAGAACAGATTCGGAGCCTCTGCTATGAGAAAGAGAGGGGCAGGAACATACTGAAGGGGGAGGACAAGCGGGCATGAGAGGGATGGCAACAGCTAGGGAAAGAGATAGTGAGGATGAAAGGGGGTCGAAGGGGCTATAAAGGAAAGAGGGGTGATGACTGGAGGAGAGAAGGCTACGGGAAGGGGGAAGGATGGGAGGGGCATCACTATCAGGGTAGAAGGGAATGGGGGCTCTAAATCGACAACAGCGGGGATAGGAGAGGGGTTGGAAATTAGCAGGGGAGGAGTGGAGGTCGACATGGGAAGCCCAGTGGGAAGTAGTAAGGCTGGGAAGGGGTTCAAGGATGATGGGAGGAATAAGGCAGAGAAAAGGGGTGAGGCGGAAGTAGGGGGTGCAGATACAGATGTCACAGAGGGTGCAGCTGGTGGGGGTAAGGGGCAGGGAAGATCGAATACTGGGGTGGTGGAAGGGACATTAGAAAAGAAAGGGGCTAAGGGATGGGGGGGTACTTATCCTAGGGGAGTCTATACTGAAAGGGTGAGATGGGGCGGAAGGGGAGGAAGGCACAGCCGTATTTGGGTTGAAGCTTTTCAGGTTGACTGCAGGAGGGGCAAGGCAGGCACTGCTCAAGTGTGCAGTGAGGGGGAGGAAGAAACCTCATTTACTGTTGCATGTGGGTACAAACGACTTGTCGGGGGAGACTGTGGAAGTAGTGAGGGGAGGTTCAAGTAGTTGGCCAGGCAGTGTGAGGGGTGGAGGAGTCGGTGGCATTCTCGGAGGTACTCCCGGTACCATGTGCAAGTATGGGGAGGAAGGGTAGGATTGAGGAGTTCAACGAGGGGCTGAGGGATTGGTGCCACACCAAAAATTCTGGGTTAGTGACTAACTGGGGTAGGGTCTGGGGAAATAGTGACTTGTACGCAGGGGACAGGGGACAGGGTACACTTGAGCAGGAAGAGGAGGGGAGTATTAAAGGCAGGATTAGAGGGGTATATCTCTACTAAGGTGGATTTAAACTAGTGGGGGAATGGCCAAAAGACTGAGGTTAGCAGAAAGGTCTGGACAGGGGAATCTAATGAGCTCACCCCCTAAATATAGGTAAAGGCGGAGGCGTAGTAACCCTGGGAGGGGACAGACAGGGTGGTCTGAGTGTAATACAGAAGGCACCACCACCTGGTAAGAATAAGGAGGAGAAAGGGTGCAGACTACTGGGAGGAGGGACACAGGCCAAGGAGGAGAAGAGTAAGGAGTAGGTGGGGTACGGGTGGAAGGTGGTCTCTTTCAATGCAAGAAGCCTGGGGAACAAAATTGCAGAGCTTCAGGTGCTCCTTTCAGAGGGGAAGGTGGACATTGCTGCAGTGACAGAGACTTGGGACACAGAGTACCATGATTGGGGCTTTGCAATCCCGGAATATAGGTTATTCAGCAGGGACCGAGAGGTTGGGGGGGGTTGCACTGTATGTGAGAAAGGGATTAAATGCATAAGGGATGAGGGAGGAGAGGAGAGAACAGAGGTGCTTTGGGTGCAGCTCCTAGACTCCAAGGGCAGAAGGCTGAGGCTGGGAGTGGTGTACAGACCACCAGCCCAGTCCAGGGAACTGGATGGGGAGTTGGCAGAGCAGATAAGGAGGGTGTGTAGAAGGGGGAGCGTGGTGATAGTGGGGGATTTTAACCTACCACGGGTTGACTGGAGCACCCCGGCCACTAGCAGTACCAGGGAGCAGGTGCTCCTTGATGCATTCCAGGATGGCCTTCTGACGCAATTGGTAAGTGGGCCTACAAGGCTTGGTAGCACTCTGGACCTAGTACTGGCAAATGGGGAGGTGGTGAGGGAGGTAAGGGTGGAGGACCCACTAGCAAGTAGCAACCACCAAACAGTGTGGCTCGTTGTCGCGTTGGGCAGGGAGACAGAAGGCATGGACACTAAGGTGATGGACTTTATTAGGGTGGACTTTGGGGGAATGGGAGCAATACTGCAAGGGAGACTCCAAGATATAAGGCCGGGGATGGATGCAGAACAAAAGAGGGGAGTCATAAAGACTGGACTAACAGAGGCCACAGTAGCCTGCACCAGGGCCAGGAGTAAGAAGAGTAAACATAGAAACATAGAATTTGACGGCAGATAAGGACCGCTTGGCCCACCCAGTCTGCCCATTTCCCTACCTAATGGATAAGCTGCAGATCTTAGTTAACCAGCAGCCTACTTCTTCCTACCCCCAACCCCTAGAATTGCCTTATGACTGTCCCATGCATGCTTGAATTCCACCACTGATTTTGACTCCACAACTCTCCTCTGGAAGGCTGCTCCATGCATCCACAACCTCTCTGATAAAAATAGTTCCTTAAATTACCTCTGAGCCCCTCCCATCTTCAAATTGTGCCCTCTTGTTCTTGCACACCTCTTTTTGAAAGATGCCCTCTGGGACTTGTTGATTCCCTTGAGGTACTTGAACGTTTCTATCATGCCCCCTTTCCTCGGGAGGCTATTCATATTAAGCTCCTTGCCTCTTCATATGTCTTCCAGTGCAGACCCTGCACCATTTTAGTTGCCCTCCTCTGGACAGCTTCCACCCTGTCTATGTCTTTGCGGAGATTGGGTCTCCAGAACTGCACACAGTACTCCAGATGGGGTCTCATCAGCTGTCTGTACAGAGGATAATAATCTTCCTGTTTTCTACTGGTGATGCCTCCCTATGCATCCCAGTATCCCCCCAGCCCTCCTTTGCTGCCCTCTCACATTGCTTGCCCAACTTTAGGTCATCTGATATGACTACCCTCAGGTACCTTTCATTTTTGTTGTTGTTAGTATCTCACCCCCATTGTGTACTCTTCCCTGGTTTTTGTTTCCCAGGTGCATTACCTTGCACTCTTAGCATTGAATGTAAGCTGCCAACATTTGACCATTCCTCTCAACCTTGCCAAGTCCCTTCTCATCTTTCCACCCCACCCTGTGTATCAACTCTGTTGCAGATCTTTGTGTCATCTGCAAAGAGACATATTTTTCCTTCCAGTCCTTCTGCAATGTCACTTATAAAGACATTGAAGAGGACTGGTCCCAACACTGAACCTGTGCACCCCACTAGTAACCCTTCCCTCTTCTGAGTGGACTCATTTACCATTACTCTATGTGTCCTATTCTCCAGCCACTTCTTTACCCAGGCTGTCATCTTGGGGACCCACTCCCAGGCTGGGCTAACTTGTATATTAATCTTTGTGTGGGATTGTGTCAACTGCCTTACAAAGTCTAGGTGGCCATGTCCACAGCCCTACCCTGATCTACTACTTTGGTCACCCAGTCAAAGAAATCTATCAGATTCGCCTGGCATGACCTTCCCGCTAGAATCCATGCTGCCTAGGGTCCTCAGCCCTCTGGCTCCCAGATACTGACAGTTCTTTCCTTCAGAAGTGATTCCATCATTTTCCCATCACTGAGGTTAAACTAACAGGTCTAGTAGTTTCCTGCTTCTGCCCTGCTCCTCTACTTTGTGAAGAGGAATCACATCTGCCCTCCTCCAGTCCTCGGGTACCACCTCATCCTCCCATGATTTGTTAAAAGGGTAGTGTGGTGTCACTAGTTCTACCCTTAGTTCTTTAGAATTTGGGATGAATCCCATCAGGCCCCATTGCTTTGTCCACCTTCAGTTTTAAGAGTTCTTTCAGAACCCTTTCTTCTGTAAATGGCTGGTATCAACTTCTGTATCCAGAGTGTTTCTACTGTTTGTTTTATGTACCTCCTCTCATTTGTAAATACTGAGCAAAAATATTTGTTTAATATCTCTGCCTTTTTCACAGTCTCCATCTGCCCACCCTCCCTCCCTTTATTAAGCCTCACTATCCTCCCTTGGTCTTCCTTCGCCCCTGATGTACCTATAAAAGGTTTTATCCCCTTCTTAACTGAGTTGGCTATCTTTTCCTCGGTTTGGGCCTTTGCTGTTCTGACTGCCTTCCCAGCCTCCTTTGCTTTAACTGATACAGTTCTCTGTCCTGCTCCTTCTAAGATTCCTTGTACTTCCTGAATGCTTTCTTTTTCTTGAACCTTCACTGCCACTTCTTTGAGAACCATAGTGGTTTCACATCGCTTTGTTTTGTTTATTTCTCACAAAGGCTTGTTACCTCTGTGATGGCAGTTTTTATTATTCCCATTGTTCTTCCACCACTCCTTCCTGCCCATTTGCTAGTGCATTCCTTAGGCACTCACCATTTTGGCAAAGTCAGCCTCCTAAAGTCCAGTACTTTTGTCTTTGTATGGCTTGACTCTATTGCTGTGTTTATTGTGAACCATACTGTTCGATGGTCGCTAGTCTCAGATGGCTACCCACTTACATCTGTGATCCTCTCCATCTGAGAGAATCAAGTCTAATATTGCTCCCTCCTAGTGGGCTCCAGTGCACTAGTTGTCTAGCATGCTTCTGTAGGGCATCTAGAATAACTCCACTCTTTCAAGTGGCAGCTGCAACTGCACTCCAGTTAACATCTGCATATCCAGATCACCCATCAGCAATATCTCCCTTTTTCTGCCATTCTAAGCATACTTTCTATCATTTCCTTGTCCATTTCCTCTGCCTGAGAAGGGGTCTGATACAACCCAAAGCGGATTGTGGTGCCATTGCCTGTCTCCACATTTCACCCACAGTGCTTCTTCTCCTCCTGTTTACCCTTTTGTTCTGTTGCTTTGATTCCTTCCTTATGTAAAGAGCTACCTCCTCTTTACCCTCCTGTCCCTCCTGTAGATAGTGTATCCTGGTATGTTTACGCCCAGTCATGGTTTTGTGTGTACCATGTTTTCTTGTGACTGCCATGATATCCAGATGTTCCTCCTCCATCAAGGCCACTAATTCAGGAAGCTTGTTACCCAGACTACAGGCATTGGTACTATTGTTCTCCATTTTTGATGGCTTCACCTTCT
Source organism: Neoceratodus forsteri (assembly GCA_016271365.2). NCBI lineage: Eukaryota > Metazoa > Chordata > Ceratodontiformes > Ceratodontidae > Neoceratodus > Neoceratodus forsteri. Next base: position 558,381,783 of record CM028129.1, on the reverse strand, counting down.
GTTGCAGCATCCCCACTGACCGCTCTATCTCAGTCTTTTCTCTCATTTAGTACTCTGTTTTGTAGGGAGAGGCTGGATTTTCCTGCTGCTTGTCAGTGCCTCCTTTTGACTAGTTTAAAAGCTTGCCAATGAAGCATTTAAACCGATTGCTCAAAAGACTTGTTCCTTCCTGGACAGATGCAGACCATCCTGTCAGTATAGGCTGGTGTCCTCCAGGAACCCCAGTCCCCAATGAAGCTAAACCCCTGTGTTCGCACCATTTTTTTCAACCATTCATTAAACTGCATGGTGCTAATTACCCCTCATCTCCCCATGCCTTGACAGGCAGCACCTCTGAGAAAGATACTGTGTGTGCTACTTGTCTTAGGCCTCCCCAACTCTGCAATATCCTCCTGCACTGCTCTAATCTCATGATGAGCCAAGTCGCTTTGTCCCTAGGTGGACCACGCCCAGCTCAGACTCCTTGCAGCTGTTCTCGTGATCCTGAGGATGCGCTTCCTGTCCCTCCAATCCATGGCACCAGGCAGGCACCTTACTCAGTTTTCCCAGCTCTCCCAGTTCTACACTCTAATAATTGAGTCCCCACCAGGAGCTGCTCCTTTCCCTGTGGTGTCCTCTACCTCCTTCCTGTGGGCCTCCTGAGACAGTTGTCATCAGTCTTCTCATGGTGCATCCATAGGGAGCTATGCCCCCAGAATGGGGTGATGGATTGTGACTGGAACAATTGACTTGTGTGCCTCTGTTCCACCATCCTCACCCTCCCTGAGCCCACTGTGGTCCAACTGCTGTGCTTTCTTGCAACCTCTGAGGTAGTGGTGGTGGTGCACTAGTGTCTCTGGATGGGGAGGTTCCTTCCTACTGTCCAGTGTGGCCTGGGGAAGGTTTTACTACTGTCCAGTGCGACCTGAAGACGGGCAACTTCCTCCTCACGGCAGATAGTTGTCGCAAATAGGGCAGCATCTCAGCCTCCAGAAAGACTCCCGGAAGACTGCTGCCCCACAGCCATTACATTGCACTACTCCCCACATGTTTATCTGCTTTTTTTTTGTTTGTTTGTATTTAGGTGTGTGTGCGCTGCATGCCGTGTGTGATTGGTTATATAGAAATTTTATATATTATACAATGTGTATGCTTATATTGTCAGTGCAGTAGCGCTAGAGAGGATATGACAGTGATATGCACCATGCACTCTTGAGGAAATTATGTCAGAACCTCAGGTATAAAGGAACTATTTCCAGGGTGGGTGGGTGGGGAGGGGTGGAAGGGTTGGGACCTAAACTGTGCCCCTCACAAAACAATCAGCTAAAAGCTCCACCCACCGTCATGGGAGTGCCTTCCTGTCAGCAAGATACCCTACACGACAATTTGACAGAGAAAGTACTCTGCTAATCAAACAGAGAAAAATCCAGACATCCAAGTCAGACACAGGTAAACCTCTCCAGCCCCAAAACAGCCTGGTGGTTTGTTAGACACAAAGGAAAATCAAATATGCAGTTATTTCAGCCCTTCTGAAGATGCTGACAAGATAAGCAGTTTTGAAAACCCCTTTCCTGAATTAAAAACCAAAATAATTAAACACAAAACAATACCACTGTAAAAGTGAGGAAAATTTCTCAGATGGAAGCAAGAGAGAGAGATTAGTTACAGATATCTAGTCCAATATAGTATATCCCACACAGCTTCTCAGTTGTTTCAAAGCACACCCAGTACACAACTTGGAAGAAGATGGACTTCTGTCTCAAACAGGATCACACCAGTAGTTTATAGTAATTGAACAATGCTGAAATAGTCAAGCTAGACAGTTGGCTGTGATGCAGGCCTCTGACTTGTGAAGACAATTTCCCCCACCTCAGGCTATGTCTGGCATCCAATTACAAACTGCAGTCTTTGCTATTTTAAATCACACAACCCCACCAAATGTTGCAAAATATATTGATGCAGATTGTCACAGAATTCTAGTAATCAGTCCAGTTAGCCACAAAGGAAAATCAAATATGCAGTTATTTCAGCCCTTCTGAAGATGCTGACAAGATAAGCAGTTTTGAAAACCCCCTTCCTGAATTAAAAACTAAAATAATTAAACACAAGGCAATACCACTGTAAAACTGAGGAAAACTTCTCTCAGATGTAAGCAAGACAGAGAGAGAGATTAGTTACAGATATCTAGTCCAATATAGTATATCCCACGCAGCTTCTCAGTTGTTTCAAAGCACACCCAGTACACAACTTGGAAGAAGATGGACTTTTGTCTCAAACAGGATCACACCAGTAGTTTATAGTAATTGAACAATGCTGAAATAGTCAAGCTAGACAATTGGCTGTGATGCAGGCCTCTGACTTGTGAAGACAATTTCCCCCACCTCAGGCTATGTCTGGCATCCAATTACAAATTGCAGCCTTTGCTATTTTAAATCACACAACCCCACCAAATGTTGCAAAATATATTGATGCAGATTGTCACAGAATTCTAGTAATCAGTCCAGTTAGCCACAAAGGAAAATCAAATATGCAGTTATTTCAGCCCTTCTGAAGATGCTGACAAGATAAGCAGTTTTGAAAACCCCCTTCCTGAATTAAAAACTAAAATAAGTAGGATGCTAGAGGGCCTGAGGGCAGTAAAGGTGGACAAGGCACCAAGTCCCGATGCCATCTACCCCAGGGTGCTGAGGGAGATGGCGGAGCTGTTGGCTGAGCTGCTGGCAGATCTGTTCAACACCTCCCTGGAAACGGAGTGTGTGTCCCAGGACTGGAGGGTGACCCATGTGGTGCCCATACATAAATGGGCCTAGGGAGGAGCCAGGAAATTATCGGCCGGTAAGTCTCACGTCCATAGTGGATAAGCTTATGGAGGCGATAGCAAAGGAGAGGCTAATGGCATTCCTAGACAGTAATGGCCTCCAAGATGGGTGGCAACTGGGCCAGCCTGGTGGCACTGAGGGTTGAGGTGCTGGATGCCACACCTTGCGCCACGCCAGCGACCCGAGTTTGGGAATGAGCTCGGGGGGCCTAGGGTCGGCAGGGAAGGACTAGGATCGAGTGTCCGTAGACAGCTCTCCTAGTCCTGGGGAGGGGTCGGGGGATCTTCCGATGCACTGGTACCCCCTGGCGGAAGCAGGGGCACTGCAGTGCTCAGCAGCAGATGCTTGGGGATTGGAGCACAGCGGACATCTTCCAGGGGCTTGCAGGAGAGCGCGCTTGCTGGGCGGGACGTCTTTGCACGTCCATGCTCTGGGCAGAAAAAACACGGAAATACCCCCTTCCTTTGGGTGCGGCAACAGCGATTGGAAAGCAGCCCGTCCAACCTCATGCCCAACACCGTCCGTCTCTCCGGTTCTCCTTGGGGCTTGAGGCCGCTCCTTGGGCCGGGGAGTGCCCAGACCCCGCTCACCCGATGTAGCCCAGAGTAGTCGGTTCAGGTGGGTGGTTGCGCTCGGCATCTGGTGGAGGAGACTCTGAGAGATGCCTCGAAGGTAGAGTGCATAAATAAACCTTACAAAAAAAAAAAAAAAAAAGATGGGCGGCAACACGGGTTTGTCTCAGGGAGGTCATGTCAAACCAACCTAATAGAGTATTGTGACTGGGTGACAAGGGAGTTGGACAGGGGCCATGCGGTACATGTCCTGTACTTGAACTTCAGTAAGGCCTTTTATATAGTGCCTCATGGGAGACTAGGGGGGAAGCTGACAGCAGTGGGGATGGGAAAAAAGCTGACTAAATGGATAGAGAACTGGTTACAGGGGAGGGTGCAGATGGTGGTGGTGGGGGAGCTCTCTGCACCCAGAGCAGTGACGAGCTGGATGCCGCAGGAGTCCATGCTGGGCCTGGTGCTATTTGGGCTCTTTATCTCTGATATAGCTCACAGCGTGGGGAGCAGGGTTAGTCTGTTTGCACATTATACCAAATTGAGGGCGGTGGTGGATGAAGAGGACGGATGGGGAAAAACTACAGGGGGACCTAACCAAACTAGAGACATGGTCGGTGCAGTGGCAGCTAGGATTCAGTGCAAAGAAGTGTAAGATGATGCACTTCAGGGCTAAGAACCAGAAGAGGGACTATTGGTTGGGGATCAGAGAGGAGGAGGAGACGGACCTGGAGTGTTGGTAACTGGGAGCATGAACAACTCAGCCCACTGCACGAGAGCAGTAGCAAAGGCAAACAGGATGCTGGGGTGCATCACAAGGGGGTTCTCATCCAGACACAGGGATGTGATCCTACCTCTCTACAGATCATTGGTCAGACCGCAACTGGATGTGCTATGTGCAATACTGGAGGCCATACCTGAGGAGAGATATAAAGTTACTGGAGGGGTTGCAAAGAAGGGCAACAAAAATGTTAAAGGGGATGGAAGGAAAGGAATATGAAGTTAGGCTGAAGGAGCTGAACATGTACACACTGGAGGAGAGGAGGGATGGGGGGGATATGATTGAAGCGTTAAAATACCTGAGGGGGTAAATAAACCTAGCACCTAGGGGGTGTTTAAACTGGGGAGTGGAAGAGAGAGACGAGGGGGCACGGACTAAGGTTGAAAGGGGGACATTTCAAGAGGGAAATGAGGAGGCATTACTTCTCTGAGAGGGTGGTGTCTAATTGGAATGCACTGCCAGAGGGGGTGGTAACATGTAGGACAGTCAGTAGCTTTAAGGAGTGGAATAAAGCAAGAAGAAGAGTCAGGAGGGGCAGGGTCTGGGACAAGCGGAGGAGAAACTGAGGGGGAGGAGGCTGGGGTATCTGCAATCTAGGGTGCTGACTGCACACTCAGGCAGACATACATAGACCGATTGGTGTGTTCTGCTGGTAGATTTGTATGGTCATATGTTCGTATGTAAAATCACAGTGAGACTGTTCATGAGCAGAGGTCCTAAAATGCCTATGTTGAAAATTTGGTGACAGATGTCCATAAAATGACTGTGTAACAAACGTGCATGATGCAGTTTCCATGTACCCTTGTAACTTCCCAAATTTGTAGTATTTTCACTCCAGATTTTCAACATTGGTATTTTCTCAGACCTCCTTATGAACAGTTCTGCTGTCATTTTTCACATCCTGCCCGAAATATGCATTTACACATCTGGTGCAGAATACCGTGGTTGCTGTGGGAAATCAATGTTCGGGACAGATTAAGAAAATCATAGTGACAATGTTCATGAGCAGAGGTCACAAAATGCCTATGTTGAAAATTTGGTGAAATAATTCCACTAAATGACTATGTTATGTGCATGCGTTGCACAGTTTCCATGTATGCTCAGAAGTTTGAGCATTTTTAATACTTTCACTACAAATTTTCAACATTGCCATCTCTTCACACCTCCTTATGAATGGTACAGCTGTCATTCTTCACATCCTGCCCGATCTGTGTTTTTGTACATCTGGCGCACAATGGCACAGTCACTGTGGAAACTCAAATTTTGAGACACATTGACAAAATCACAGTGCCGCTGTTAATGAGAAGAGGTCCCAAATGCTTTCATGAGGTGGGTGCCACAAAATGGCCATGTTGAAGATGTGCACTGCAAATACCAACACATGCCCGGGGCGTCACGGTTTCTAACCATAACATCCCACCTTGTACAGACTGACAGACATCAGAGGCCTTTGGATTGCCACTATAATGCTCATGTTATTCACTCACCGCCTTGCACCCACTGACAGGTATCGAGCTGTGCCTTGACTCTTCAGCCCCACAGTTCACCCCATTCTATATTGCACCCATTTCAAGCGTATCTTCCCTTATGGAGTGGGGTGACTGTAAACCGAACCACCAGGCACACCTCAACACTTGTCAGTGTCTGCAGGATAGGGTGAGGTGAAATGGCGTGAACGTTATGGCGACAACCCAAATGCATGCCCCAATGCCTGTCCGTCTCTGCAGGGTGGAGGTGGGGTTGGCGTGAAGTTCAATACCTCACTGCCATTCCTACTCTGCATCTGTCTAAACTCCTGTATTTTCAATGCTAATACCAGCAAGCAGACATTCAGCCTTGACAAATGCTTGTTGTTCCATGTAATAATGAATCCATTCTTTTATACTGAAAAATCTTCATTTCCGATTTTACCTTGTTAGTTTGAGTTTAATAAGAAATCTGTTCCAAAGAGGCCTTAGACAATAAGCTATACAATTTGTCTCTCTCAGTGTCATATAATCAGTTCTATCCTTTTTTTGTACCACTTTACTGAAATTATTCTTGAATTAGTAGCTTAGTGTCCTTCCACCTAAGTAGGCAGTATAGCCTAGAGGTTAGAGGAACGAGGTGTGAACGAGCTTGATACATCCAGCAGACCAGACCTGAGTTTGATTCTCACAACCTCCACTTGCATACTGTATGACTCTGAGCAAGTCACTTAACCGCCCAGTGCTCCCAGGTCACCCCTGAAAACAGGCACTTGTGCTTAGTGGGCCTCACCTGGTTACCAAAGACTTATAAATATGTATATAGAAATAACACAGTCGGCCCGATTCCAAAATGACTTATGCATGGCACAAGATGCTTTACACCAGACCCAATGGCGTAACTCGCGCCTTGCACCATGCATTCCGCAAGTTGGTATTCCAAGTTGCGGCTTGCGCCATGCCACATGCGGGTTGTGCCAAAGGTGGGCTACGACACCCATTACACCCACAACCCACTGCGGCATGGTGCAGGGGTGGGTTATGACAGTAACTGCGCTCTATTTCCGGAAGGACGACTGCCATAACCCACTAATACCATTCCAAGATCCACTATGGTGCTGTGGACTTAGACCAGCATGGAGGTGGTCTAATGGGCATCCGTCCTTGCCAGCTGACAGATGCCTACTCCACAGCACCATGGGAAGCACATATCTCTGCTCCATGTCCCCCCCCCCAGCAAGGTCGTGCCCCCACCCCGAATGTTGGGGACCCTCTGGGATCCGTTTCCCGCAGTGCCCCCCAAACGCTTGAGCCACCTGGCCAGCCCCCCCAGTGCCCCCAGGTGGTTGTGGGTCCATTTCGGGATGGGGGGCTCCGGAGGGCAGTAAATCATGGGCCGCGACTTGTGGCCCAGGTCCATTGCACCATTTCTGTGGTACTAGCCTGTGGCTGCCCCAGGTTGTGGGACTTAGGTGCCAGGGACCCTGCCTGTCTTGGAATACAGCACAGGGTCCCTGGCATAGTGGCGCAACTCGCATACGTCCGCAAGTTGTGTCATGCGTCTTGTAATCAGGCCCCGAGTGTTTTGCTGCGAAAATGTGCTGTACAGCTTCTTGAACATCCATGGAGTCTAAACCTGAAGTGTTCATCCTCCACCTTTCTTTAAAAAAGTAGCATCATAATGAAAAGTACCCTGTAGCATTAAATGATCTTAAAATTCCAAGAGGCCACTCTACATGATTCAGCTTTCAAAAATGCAGACATAAGAAAAAAAAAAAAGAAAAATCTATTCCTTGTGGATAATGCATTTTGAAAATAGGTGGCTCCCCCCGTGGGATAAAGGGACCGATATACTGTACATCCTTTAAACCAACTGCATTAATCATTTCATGTAAAGCACGTACATCACAATGAACATTTTTCCTGTCAAACCTATAGTTAAACCCTCCAGCTGGAAATTAAAATCCCTTCCCAGTAACACATCTCATCAAAAAGAGCAACCCTCATTTTAACTGAGCAACATATACATATGAACATACAGTACAAATATGGAACTACGTGAAATCCAGCATAGGACAGGGTACTAATTCATCAATAACTGAGATGACCCTAGACAGTACCAATTGTAACAGCTTGGCTACCATTGCTAATGCCATAAATATCCATTTCTCGGACCTACCCATCTCTTCTGCCAGTTTGATTAGGATCCGTCCTCTCCTTTGGACCCCCAGGTCCCAAGGTCCTCTTACTCAACCTCAAGCCAGTCATTAGGAAGGAAGTATTTTGGCTTCTCAGGTCCGTCCCCAACTGTGGTTCTCCTGGCTCGGACGAGCTCCTCCCGAGATTTCCTAAGCTAGACGCCCCTCTCATAGTTGGCCCCATCCCCAGATTGTTCATTCTGTCCCTCACCTTTGGGATTGTGCCTGCACTCTGGAAGACTGCTTAGGTTGTTGACGTATACAAAAAAGGTGACACCAGATGTATGGATAATTATTGTCCCATCACAATGCTTTCTACCCTCAAAAAACTCCTTGAGAAAATTGTTGCCTCTCAGGTTTCAGACTTTCTTCAACAAACCAAACTGCTCACACCATGCCAACACGGTTTTAGGAGTGGCCACAGTACCACTACAGCTCTCGTAAAACTGACAAATGACATTAAAACAGCCATGAACAGAAGAATGCTCACAGAAGTGATATTCATAAACTTAACCAAGGCATTTGTCCTGGTTGATCACTCCCTGCTGCTCGATAAACTGCTGGCCTTTGGTTTCTCTCCACTCTCACTGTCTTGGTTTAAGTTACCTGACTAGAAGAAAACAATTTGTCAAAATAAGTGGATCCAAATCTGGCCTCGCCTCCATCGGGGTCGGTGTTCCCCAAGGGTCCATCCTCAGGCATCTACTTTTCTCTCTCTTTGTCAACAATCTGCCCAAGTCTTTTGGCTCCTGTGAAGCCCATCTGTATGCAGAAGATATGGTCCTTTACACCAGCGCAGCTGATACCACCGACATCAACAACAAGCTCAGCCTGGATTTTGCCACTGTCCTATCATGGATATCACGCAACTAGCTTCTCCTTAATGCCCCAAAAAGTCACCATGCTCTTTGACTCGGCACCCAGACACAGAGCCTGCCCTTCTCTCTCTATCAGGGAGCCTGGAGGCTCCTCCCTTGACATGGTGGACTCCTTCAAGTACCTGGGCATCACTCTTGATTTCAGCCTCCATATATCAACTGTATGCAAATCTGTCCACGTTAAGCTGGGTATTGCATACAAAGCTCATCACAACCTTACCACTGCTGTGAGACTCGCCATTGCTAAGGGTGTACTAAGGCCTGGTCTCACATATGGTTTCCTATCGAACATGGATGCAAATAAAGCTGTTCTAAACAAATGGGGGACCTGTTACAATAGCATCTGTCAGTTGTTCTATCTAGGCCAAGGCGCACCCATCGGTGTGCTTTACGCCGACCTTGGCTGGCTCTCCCCCTCCTCTTACCAGTCGTACGTTGCTGGCTGCTCCATCAACAAAATAATCAGAGAAGGCCTCCCCAAGTCTATTGCTTGCTGGTTTAAGCCTTACATAGAAACATAGAATTTGATGGCAGATAAGGACCGCTTGGCCCATCTAGTCTGCCCATTTCCCTATCTAATGGATAAGCTGCAGATCCTAGTTAACCAACAGTCTACTTCCTCCTACCCCCCACTAGAATTGTCTTATGTCTGTCCCATGCATTCTTGAATTCCCCTACTGTTTTTGACTCTACGACCTCCTCAGGAAGGCTGTTCCATGTATCCACAACCCTCTCTGTGAAGAAATACTTCCTCACATTACCTCTGAGCCATCTCCCCTCTATCTTCAAATTGTGCCCACTTGTTTTTGCACATCTCATTTTGTAAAAGATGCTGCCCTCTTGGACTTTGTTGATCCCATTGAGGTATTTGAAAGTTTCTATCATGTCCCCCCTCTCCCTCCTTTCCTCGAAGCTATACATCTTTAGTTCCTTTCGTCTTTCTTCATATGTCTTCTGATGCAGACCCTACATCATTTTGGTTGCAGGGTCTGCATCAGGGCAGGGAGTAGGACTTGCTCACAGTCCTACTCCCTGCTCGACAGACAGTTCTATACTTGATATTCCCAAGTGCAGCACTAAGATGGGTGAATGTGCCTTTGAGGTGTCTGGACCAAAGCTCTGGAACTCTCTCCCAAAGGAGCTGAAACATGCTCAGTCCCACCAAATCTCTAAGAATTGCCTTAAAAGCCATCTACTAATCAAGGACACATGCTGTTGCCCCTAAACTATGCAGAGTTTCTGACCTGGCCCTTGTCTTTCCCCCAAGGCCCCTCTAGCACTTCTGGGGCTCTCCTGTCCCAGCTCACTGCTTTTAGAGTGAAGCTGCTGGCATATTTGCCCTCGACTCCCCTTTTAGTTCTCTTGGTTAATTTTTCTTTCCTTTTTCTCCTACCGTGCCCTTAGTACTTACATGTGATAGGTTTTCCTTCTGTGATGATTACCCATTTTAAATTCTTTGTACTCTCTGTGTAAATGTTGTTTCACTGGTCTGACCACTGTATATAATGTGATTATCTTGTAACCCTACTGATTTTGTTGTGTTGTTTGTCGATTATAATTTCTCTGGTTATGATGTGCTATTCTTGTCTGTACTGCTGCTCTCCCTGGTCGTGCCTGAAGATGGACAATATTTGTTGTCTAGTGCACTTACCCGGTCAACAAAAACTAAATAAATGCCTGCAGAAATAGACCATAATGGTCTCTGTAGTGTGCTCGAGTGCCCAGCTTCTTTAATTATATTGGAGCCCCGGTGTCATTAATTTTCTTCATAAGCCTGTCTCACCCTCCCTTGAAACTGACTACCATCTTTGCTGCCACTACCTCCTTCGGCAACTCATTCCACCCTTTCAGTGAAAAAGTGCCTCTTCGGTTCCTTCTTCAGTCTACCCCGCACCAGTTTCAGGCTATACCCCCTTGTTGTACCCTCCTTTCTTAAGTTAAAGATGCCCTCTGTACCAACCTTGTTTTTGCCCTTAAGATACTTGAAGGTTTCTATCATGGCCAGAAGTCCAGAAACAAGAATCGGCTCCTGACCACCCGGAGGTCGTGAAGGCTCCGAGTAGCTGCCCTCCCCAAGTCCAGAAACAAGAATCAGCTCTTGATCACCCGGAGGTCACGAGAACTCTGAGTAGCTGCCCTCCCCAAGTCCAGAAACAAGAATCAGCTCCTGACCACCCGGAGGTCGTGAGGGCTCCGAGTAGCTGCCCTCCCCAAGTCGAGGAAAAAACAAGAATCCGGTACGGACACCCAGACGCTTGTACTCCATGGAGATTTGAATTTTGGCGCCAAACTCAGCAAGGACTGTTACCAGGACTTTAAAACTGCTGCCTTAAGTACAAACAAATTAATATCGGCACAGTAATGCTAATAGTTTTTGTGTCCCTGTTTTAGCCTTATTATGTTATATTTTGTACCTTGTACGAAGTACTTCAATTTCTGATTTTAAGCTGAGCTGCCTATTAATTGTCCTACCACATTTTTCAAGCAGATCAGCTGCTTTGCTAGTCTGTTGCAAGTCCTCAGTGCTGTTGATTACTTCTGCAGGCATATGGATTTTTAGTGCAGTTGTAAGGGAATTTTATTAAAATCAGCACTGCTCTAATGTTAAAGGAACCTATAATTAAAAAAAAAAAAGGTTTAATTCTGTAATCTAATGTTTAAGAAAAACACTGCTTATACTAGGTACCAGTATATAATTGCAACTAGCACACTGCTTTACTACCTTATTCAGACTTGAATTATTAGTTGTACATTGTCTTGCTTGCTGGGGACGTCTTCTTTGTTCAGGCCCTGCTCAGATCGGGCCTGGGGATATTCGGCATTCTAGGCTCAGTGTTCAGTCCCTGCCCCCAAGCTGAAGCCTTACCTGATAAATAGCTTGTCTCACCTCCCAGTCCTTTCTCCACAGCTCCTGACCACCCAGAGGCTCCAAGTAGCTGCCCTTCCCCAAGTCCAGAAACAAGAATCAGGTACGGACCAACAGATGCTTGTGCTCCATGGAGGTTTGGCCCGCCGACGCTATGCATCCGCTACCCCACCGCCCTCACCACCACCCATGGCAAACTGCTGCTCTTATAGGCAGTGTCACATCTTGGTCTGGAACCAATCAGCCCACTTTCCCATAAGCAGGTTATCAGCTCCAACCACCAGGGGCCACTTACTCAGTGTACAAGCTGTTAGCAGCCTTGCTTGCAGCTCTGTATCCAAACCACTCCATTACGCCTCTTATCCTTTTCTTTATCACTCTTATGGCACCCCTTGTGTTCCTCTCTCCTCCTACCCTGCACTGCCTATCTGCCAACCTGCACCTATTTTCACAGCTGAGTCCCCACCTCTGCATGCCACTGCTTCAGCAGTCCAGACTACTGTCATCTATCAACTTTCCCTCATCACATGGCCCTCTGTCCTCCCGCCATCCTTTTACACAGGGCAAACAGCTATATATCCACTTACCCTGGAATCCACAGCGCCCCCTAAGCTGGCTCCAGCCCATACCCATAAGCTACTGTGGGTGAGACCCATAACCAAACTATTGATCCTTCTCTTGCTTCTTTCTTCTGGGAACATCGAGCTAAACCCTGGTCCTAATTCCCCCCACAGTCACTATGCCGCCCCTCCTTTACAACTACCCAAAGGTCTGAAGCTGCTTCACCTTAACATCTGCAACTTACTGCTAAAAATAACCCTATTGCAGCCAACCATCCTCTCCCTTCGTCCAGACATGCTGGTTATCTCTGAGACCCAGTTATAACCACACAATAAAAACTCTGAAATCCATATCCCTGTATATACTGTTATTCGCCATGATCGACCTGGTAGCAAAAGAAGTGGTGGCGTTGCCATGTATGTAGCATCCTCAGTCCAGTTCACCCAGGTCACACTACCTACACCTTTGCAGATGATTGACTCCATGGTGATAAAATTAACACCCCCCTCACACGGCTCCTCTCTTCATTGCCGGTTCCTACTGCCCCCCTGATACCTCCCTACCCTCCATCATGAATCATCTCCAGGACCTAAAAACTAAAGCCGAAGGGAGCAAGATACATATCCTTGGGGACTTCAGCTTTAATTGGCTCTTCAGTGCCAAGCTTCGCAACCTGGTAACCACACTCAACCAATCACAAATGATCTCTGAACTCACTCGCCTAAACCACAAAACGCTAAACCACTCACTCATTGATTGGGCCCTCACCTCCCACCCCCACAGGATACTTGCCTCTGGTCTCCTTCTGGGCGCCCTAAGTGACCACCATATGACGTACGTGGTGAGAACTTTTCAGACCTAAGGCGTCTCCCACACACACACACACACACACACACACACACACACACACACACACACTATCCTGACAAGATCCTACAAAACACTTGATCTTGCCTCCCTTCTCCATGACCTGGCTAACGCTGACTGGTCACCTATCCACCAGGCCACCTCCACTGACTCTGCCCTTGAAGCCTTCAAATCCAGATTCCTAGCAGTATGAGACCACTATGCCCCACTCAGGATGGCTAGAGTGAGAGGTACCCACCTCCCCTGGATAACTGCTGACATCATTGTCAACCTCAGAGCAAGGGTCCTTGCATGGAGATCCTACAAAACCTCCAGCTGTCCCCTAGATCACTAAAAGTACCGCACTCTTCATAACGTATGCACTAGGCTAACTTGCCAAGCTAAGGCCAACTATTTCAAAACTGCTTTCCACACAAATATAAGCCATCCTGCAAAATTCTGGAAGGTGGTTAAATCACTTTTTTCACCACCTTCCCAGCCACCAACACCCACCATGAACATATCTGGCTCCACCATCACCAATCCACCAGATGTGGCCTTGGCATTTAACAACTTCTTCACCAACGGCACCTCGTCACTACTATCTTCTCTTCCAATGGCATACACCACGTCTCAGTCCTCACCCCGCCCACCGCTCAAGCCCCCTCTCCCCCCATCCTTCACCTTTAGCCATGTCTCCTCTCTTGAAGTTTTAAATGCCCTTTTGGCCCTAAACCATCCAAGGGCAAATGTCCCTCTGGTCTGGATGCCAAAATGCTGTATTTAACGGCTCCTGCCATCATCTTCCTACTGGCTGTACTCTACAACCATTCCATCTCCCTAGCATCCATCCATCCCATTTGAGTGGAAGCATGCCATGGTCATCCACCCTCCCAAAAGGTGGCGATCCCTCGACTCCCGGTAACTACCACCCCATCTTCCTCCTCCCTATCCTGGCTAAACTCCAGGAATATTTTGTCCTCTCTCAACTGTCCTCCTTCCTTGACTCCTCTCCCATCTTCACACCTTACCAGTCTGGCTTCAGAAAGACCCATTCCACTACTTCATCCCTGCTGAGGCTCACCGACTACATTCACACTGCTAAGAACAAGGGCCACATCACCTCAGCAATTGTTGTTGACCTGGCTAAAGCATTAAACACTGTATCCCACACTCTCCTCCTGACCAAGCTCTCCTGCGAAGGGCTGTCCGATACGGCTACTGATTGGTTCTGCTCCTATCTGGTAGGATGGTCACGATTGGTCAGAACTGGTAGTGCAATCTCCACCCCCCTCCCTATCTCCTCAGGTGTGCCACAGGGCTTGGTCCTGGGGCCTCTCCTGTTTTCTGTCTTCCTAAATGATCTCCCCGCTGCCTTCCCACATTCAGCCATTCATATGTATGTGGATGACACGGTGTTGTTTACATCTGGACCCTCAACTGCTGATGTGGCATCCAACCTCCAGCAGAACTTCAGCAGCGTCCAGCTTTGGTTTCACTCCAACCAGCTACACCTCAATGCCAAGAAAAACATTTCCACGACCTTCGGCACTAGGCAGAGACTTTCAAGACTCCCCCACACCCCTACCTACCACACCCTGGATGGGACCACTGTGGAGGACAGCTCCTCCTTCAGATATACCGGGGTCTGGCTCACCAGCTCCTGTACCTTTCTGTGCATATCGATGCCATCCACAAAAAACTGCACCCTAGACTGGGTGCCCTTTACTGGAATCGTGGTAGCATCCCACTGCTGGCTTGCCGTGCTACTGTACAGAAAATGATCCTGCCAGCTATCGACTATGGAGATGTAGTCAACAGTGCCGCCCCCGAAGTCCACCCTGGCCAGACTGGAGACTCTCTTCCACTTCTTCTGTCGGTTTGCCCTTGACAGCCCCTTCTCCATCCATCACTGTACCCTCTACCAGTTGCTGACTTTTCCCTCACTTCAGGACCGCTGTCTGTTACACTGTGCTCGACTCACAGCCAAGTTCTGGTCACAGTCCCTTCCCGCGTACCTGTCCTCGGTTCTCTCTGCCGCCTCCCAGCCTTCCTACACCCTCAGGAGTAATGATAAGTCTCTTCTCCATCCCACACATGTCAACCTCTGCAGGCCAGTCCACCTTCAGATATAGGCTCCCTAAGCTAGAACTCCCTCCCTGCGGACATTCAGCACGCCCCCACAACCCAGTACTTTAACGCATGTCTTGCTACTTACTTCTCTTCCACTTGCTCCTGTGCCCAACTCCTACTCTGCCTCCCCCAGCAACTAGATAAGCTCTAGTTTATCTTCACTTATCTTACTCTAAGACAGTTGTTGCTCATCCTACTCTCAATTGCCCCATGTTTTGTTCTACTTGTGTGAGACACCATGTCCTGTGCTGTCTATATTGGGTAATTGTTAATTTGTTTATTATAATTGTTTTATGTATAGTATTGCTGATCCTGCTCGCCAACTGTATTTATTGTACCTTCCCCCCAGGACGCATCTGAAATCGAGCAGTACTCTGCTCAGCATGCCATCCTAGTAAAATGCTTAAATAAATAAATAAATATGCCCCCCATCCTCCAGGGAGTATATATTAAGCTTTCCAAAGTTTCCCCAGCCCCCCTCCTTCTTTACCCTCGATGGAACTACCCTGGACATAGTCTCTGCCTGCAAGTACCTAGGCGTTGGGTTAGACAGTTGCCTTGACTACTCAGTACACATTGACCACATCCACTCAAAGCTCCGCATAACACACCTGGGCATGCTCATATCAGGAGATAACCCACACCTCATCATGTGTTGTTGCTCGCTTACCAAAGGCCCAACAAAGTGCTTATTGTATATACTGCATTGCACCTCCCAGGTTTGCTCTGCATCCCTCTATTTTGTTTACCCTCATCCATTGTACTGTGTGTATACTTGTATACTGGAATTGTATTATATCTCAGGCCTCTGTAACCAGCCTGTCTATCTTTGTACTGGAATTATATTTAGTGTCATCTCAGGCCTCTGTAACCAGTCTATCATTGTACTTACCTCCCTTGTCCCCCTTCCCACAGGTCACACCTGGGAACGAGCCTCGGCTCAGTGTGCTTCTTCCAGTTAACACACTTTAAATAAAATAAAAATAAGCTCCCTCAGCTCTTCCTCATATGTTCTACCCCATGCCCTGGATCATTTTTTTTTATTTTTTTATCTCTTTATGCCCCCTGCTCGCCACGGTACTTCCTTCCTTTGGGAGACTCCCATGGCCTTGTACATCCCAGATCATCTGTCCGGTCACCGGTGCAGTCCATCCCCCCCCCTCAGAGCCTTGGTTATACCCCTGAGGTGGGTAGGGGACAGGGCCCCTTTCTTCCGCCCTGACTTGTCTGTGGTTTCATCGGGGATGCTGTCACCAGCGCCGGCAGGGGCATGGGGATCGGGGCCTGGAGCTCCGTCTATAGGGAGCACTGCAGGGGTTTTCCTGCTTTCTGGTCCTGCCACAGGATGTTGGCATGCTTGGGAAGCCATGGGATGGCACACGTCTGGACATGCGAACGCTCCGGCTCCCAGCCGACGTCCCCCCCCTTCTATTTGCTGTCCTGCTGCACCTCCACCTGTGGTCACCCAAGTGGCGGTAGAGCAGCGGGACAAGCAGCCCACCCTCCCTGGAGGAGGAGAGCAGCCTCTGGGTGCTCAATCCTCCTCCCCCGGCCGACCCTCCAGCCACACGAGTCCGTTCCCAAACCTGGGTCAGTGGCGCCGCAAGCGGTAACCCTACCGCTGCGCCGGCGGGTGGCTCTCCCTGGATCATTTTAGTTGCCGTCTGCTGGACCCCTCCAGTAGTTTGATATCATTCTTCAGGTAAGGACACCAGAACTGCACAGTATTCCAGGTGTGGCCTCACCAGTGACCTGTACAGTGGCATGATAACTTCCTCACTCCTAGAGGTGATTCCCCTGGTGATGCAGCCCAGCATTTTATTTGCTTTGGCTGCTGCCTTACGGCACTGTGCTGTGTGTTTCATATCACCCCTGACCATCACCCCCTGGTCCTTTGCTTGCTCTGAGACTGTCACCTGCATTCCCCCCAGCCAGTAACCGGCCCTTGGATTCCTGGCTCTCATGTGCATGACCTTGCATTTCTTGGCATTGAAGCCCAACTACCAGATGCCTGACCATTTCTCCAAGCTAGCCAGATCTTCCTTTAAGTCCCGTCTCCCCTCCTGTATGTCTATCCTCCCTCAGAGCTTCGTATCATCCACAAAAAGGCAGATCTCACTTTTGACCCCTGCTGCTGTGTCACCAATAAAGATGTTGATCAGCGCAGGTCCAAGTACTGAGCCCTGTGGGACCCCACTGGTTACAGGCCTAGGTTTGGACAGTTCCTCCCCCTACTGCCACCTTCTGATTCCTGTCCCTTAGCCTGCTTTTGATCCACCCCAGCAATTTGTCCCCTATTGCCAGGTCCCCCAGCTTGCTAATCAGCCTCCCATGTGGCACTAATTTGAACACCTTACTGAAGTCCAGGTATAGGATGTCCACCGCCTGCCCCCTGTCCAGTGACTTCATAACCCAGTCGAAGAAGTTAATAATATTGGTTTGGCAAGATCTCCCCCTAACAGCCCCATGCTGCCTGTCATCCTGGAGACCATTCACCTCAAGGAAGGACACCAGCCTTTCCTTAGAATGGTCTCCATTAACTTTCCCATTATAGAGGTTAGGCTAACCGGCCTGTAATTACCTGGATTGTCCCTGGGACCACTCTCATATAGGGGTACCACATGAGCTGACCTTAAGTCCTGTGGCACACACACCTTTTCTCCAGTGAGGCATTAAGCAGGTCCAACAGCGGGGCTGCTAGTACCTCTGCCAGCTCCCTCAGTACCCTCAAGTGTATACCATCTGGACCAAGCGCCTTGTCCACCCTCATTTCCCTTAGTCCCCTTAAGGCTCTGTCTACCCCAGTCTCCCCCTCATACTCCCCCCCCCCCATCTTTCCTTGAGGTATAGGCCCGTTCACCTCCCTAGTGAAGACTGAGCAAAAGTACTCATTTAGTGCCTCTGCTTGGCCCTCCCCCTTTTCTGCCCTTCCACCCTCCATCTTTATCCTAATTATCCCATCCCTTCTGTTTCTTCTCTCCTTGATGTAGCAGAAGAAGTTCTTCTCCCACTCCTTAATCCCCTGCACTAGTCTTGGTTCTTTTTCAGCCTTGGTTGCCTGGACCTCTTTCCCTACTTCTTGAGATTTTTCGGTTTGTATCTCTTTGTCCTTCTCCCTCGAGGTATGCTTGTACCTCAGGAAGACCATCTGCCTTTCTTTCACCCTCTTGGCTATCTTTCTGCTATACCAGCTAAATCTCTTTGTCCTGGAATTCTTTTTATGAGCCTTCATACAGGTGTTGGTGGCCTCGGTTAACCCCTTCTTGATGATGGAACATTTCTGGTCTGCCTCCATCTCCGGTTGGATCTTTGCCAGGTGCTCCTCCAGTATGTTCCCCATCCTAACAAAGTCCACCTTTCTAAAGTCCACCACTCTCATTTTTGACATGGCTGTTTCCTTCCACGTGTTGATGGAAAACCACACCATGCGGTGGTCACTACCTGCAAGGGGTTCTCTCACTTCAACTTCCTGGACCTACTCCCCATCCGATAGCACTAGGTCTAGTATGGTCCCTTTCGTTGTTGACTCTGTGACTCCCTGTATCAGGAAACACTCCTGAATAGTATCCAGGAGAACCTGTTCCCTGCTACAGGAGGTGGCCGAGGTGCTCCAGTCCACTCCAGGTAGATTGAAGTCTCCCAGTATTACTGTGCTCCCTCTCCCCACTACCCTCCTAGAAACATAGAACTTGATGACAGATAAGGACTGCCAGGCCCATCCAGTCTGCCTGTATACCCTACCTTTAATTAGCTGCCGCTGACCCTACTAGTCCACTGCTGCTGCCTCTCCTTCCCCTTCTAGGGTTCACTTATGTCTATCCCATGCCTGTTTAAAGCCCCCCATTGTGTTTACCCCCACCACCTCCTGGGGCACGCCATTCCAAGCATCCACCACCCTTTCCGTGAAAAAGTACTAGCTTGCGTTGCTCCTCAGTCTCCTCCTTCCAGTCTCATGTCATGCTTGCTTGTTGTTTTAGGGCAGCTTCTTTTCTGAAAGATGCTGCCCTCCTGTACCTTGTTAATCCCCTTGAGGTACTTGAAGGTCTCTATCATATCTCCTCTCTACCTCCTCTCCTCCAGGGTGTACATATTGAGTTCCTGTAGTCTCTCCTCATATGATGTGGTGCAGGCCCTGTACAGTTTTTGTTGCCCTTCTCTGGACTGTCTCCGCCGTGTCTATGACTTGATCTGTTCCTCCAGTTCCCTGTCCAACTATATGCCCTGTGAAGGAGGTCTGTACACCACCCCCATCTGAATCCTTCTCCCAGCTGTGTTCTGGAGCACTACCTTTAGGGCTTCGGCCGTGCTGTCCTCAACTTGTGAAACATCATGTAAAGAGGAAAGTGTTGTGTCCTGTAAAAAAAACAAACAAAAAAAAAAATGTCAAAAGCAGAATTCTAACAAAATGCCAGTACTTACCTCCCTCTTCTTTGGATTCTTAGTGCTGCAAACATTTAAAGAAACAACACTTAGGGGATTCATGGCAGATGTGTCAGTAGCAAGGAAAACGTAGGCCACTTATGCTACTCAACTCGTGCCTTTTTTGGAGGACTTCACATTTTTCTTCTTTCTTTTTCTGGCAGTGTCCTACAGATCATCCTCTATCCATGAAGAATGTAATGTGTGTGAGGATTTAGAATTAGTGGACACAGCAGAGTCAAGGTCAACATTATCTGAATATTGAATCTCCTTGGATTTTCTAGGCACTCAGAACTTCTAATTGATTTCTTAAAGGAAGAAATGCAGACTTTAATTTCTGCACTGTTAACCTTATTGACTTCCTAGTTACCACCTCCATTTGCTCGGGAGAGGGGGGAGCATAAAATCCTCTCCACTTGCGGACTGTGTAGAAAGACTGATTGTTGTAGTGAGAGCATTCACCTCTTATACTTGTACAGTAGTAAAGGAGGATTTGGGCAGAGAAACCGTCCCAATTGGTTTCATATTTGTGGATGAGTGTCCATTTTATTTTGGTAAGATGCCTGGATTACACCCTACAGCCCCAGGGGGCTGTATAGGGTGTAATCCAGGCACCTTGCCAAAATAAAATTTGTACTAAGCTTTTTGACTACTAAACCATGAGTGCCGAGCGTACTTTTGGAGTTTTCAGCTACAAGCTGGCAGCTTTACTCTAGCACCGACAATTCCTGTGCACACCTTCACTCTACTTGTTTGTAGATGAGTGGTAGATTTGTGATGGGTGTGTAAATGAGGTGTGTAGAAACCCCGGGTTGGAGTACAGAATGGGGGGAGTGGTACTAGCAACCACCAAACAAGAAAGAGACCTGGGTGTTATCATATCTGATAACCCTAAAGCTGGTGAAACAGTGTGACAAGGCAGTGGGGAGAGCCAGTGGGATGCTAGGGTGCATAGAGAGGGGTATCACCAGCAGAAAGAGGGAGGTGGTGATACCTCTGTATAAATCTCTGGTAAGACCCCACCTAGAGTACTATATCCAGCTCTGGAGCCCTCATCTCCAGAAAGACATCGACAGAGTAGAGGTTATCCAGAGAAGGGCACCTAAAATAGTGCGGGATCTGCATCAAAAGTCTAGAAGGAGAGACTGAAGGACCTCGATATGTACACTCTGGAAAACAGGAGGGAGAGTGGGATATGATAGTGACTTTCAAATACCTCAAAGGTATAAATAAGGTTCAAGAGGGAAGCCTTATCAAGAGAAAAGGATGCTCAACAACAAGGGGTCATGCTGTGAAGCTGAAGGGGGGTAGACTCAGGAAATGTAAGGAAGCACTTCTTCACAGAAAGGGTGGTGGATGCCTGGAACAGCCTCCCTGATGAGGTGATGGGAGCAAAAACTGTAATGGGATTTAAGGAGTGGGATTGGTATAAGGGAACCTTAGAGGTTGGGGGGGGGGGTAAAGCCAGAGATCAAGTAGAGTCTGTGGTGTGACTGTAGGTAGGGAAAATGGACAGACTAGGTGGGCCAAGAGGTCCTTATCTGCCGTCAAATCCTATGCTTCCAAGAGACCGGGGTGGGGTGGGAGGCTCAATGAATCAGCAGATGATAGAGCCTGAGCTTTATCAGGCAGGTCAGGGATTACTTGAGGGGTGGTTTTGTGAGGAGTAGTAGTAGCAGTGCCTGGGACCTCATTTTGCACTTTCTTCAAAACTGAGTCATGATCATAGCCATCTGATCTATTTTTAGTCACCCAGGGGCAGTTCTGGAAAATGTGGCCCTGTTCTTCACATAAATTACAATAAAACATTTTTGCATCCCATACTGATGTGACCATGTTCACCATACAGACTGCACTTCAGTTTGTCGCAGGAGATACTCAGTTGTGTTTTAACTCTACAGTTTGAAACAGGCTTCAGGTCCAGCAGAGAAACAAACCCCGGGTCTCATCCCAGCAAAAAAATGCTCCACTCCAAGACTATTGTGCTTTAACTTTAAAGAAAAAGTCCCCTCACCCTTTTATTCAGTTTCCCTATGTAGTCTGTAGGAATGCACAATGATTGCCTCTGTTGCACTCTCCACACAAGCATTTGTCAATGCCGAATGTTTGCTTGCTGGCATTGGCAGTGGTAGTGTAGAAGTTACAGAGGTGCGTAATAGGAATGGCAGTGAAGTATTGAACTGAAGCCAACCCCACCACCACCCTGCAGAGAGTCACAGGCATTGGGGTGTACCTTTGGGTCGTCAGGCATAACGGCCACGCCATTTCACCACACCCCACCCTGCAGACACTGACAAGTGTCACGGTGTTCCTTGGGGTCTTTGCCCTTATGGCACCCCATTCCATTAGGAAATACGTGTGAGATGGGTGCGATATAGGAGAATGGGATGAACTTTGGGGCGAAGAGTCCAAGGCATACCTCGATGCCTCTCACTGGCTGCAGGGTGTGGAATGGTATGAGCATTACAGGCAAGAATCCCAAGTCACACCCCTGATGCCCGTCATTCTCTACAGGTTACGTTATGGTTGGAAACCCTAATACCTCAGGCATTCAGTTGGTATTTTCACCCAAATGTTCAACATGGTTTTGTGACCCCACCTCATGAACAGGGGAATATTAGTTTGTTAGCAAAAGCTGCTTATCATGAGTGACTATGACATTTAGCACCACAGGTGCAAAACATTCCAACAGGATGTAAAAATGACAGCTGTACTGTTCATGGGGAGGTGTAAAATGACAATGTTGCAAATCTGCAGTAAAATATTTAAAAATGGTGAAGTCACGAAGCGTATATAGAAACTGTGCAACACACCGTGATATAATTAGGTTGGGGATTTTTTACAGCAGATTGTCAACTCAGGCATTTTGGTGCCTCCGATCATGAACAGTGTCACTGTGATTTTCTTTATCTGTCCCAACAATGATTTCCCACAGCGACCACGCATCTCTGCACTGAAAGTGTGAAACACACTTCAGCCATGTTGTGAAAATGACAGCTGTACTGTAAATAAGGAAGTGTGAAAAATGCCACTGGTGAAAATCTGGACTTAAAATATTACAAAGTCATGAACTTACAGGTGCGTGGAAACTGCAATGCTCACTCGTAGTACAGTCATTTTGGACTTTTGTCACCAAATTTTCAACATAGCCATTTTAAGACCTCTGCTCATGAACAGTGTCACTGTGATTTTCTTAATGTGTCCCAAACATTGATTTCGCACACCAACTGCACCATTGTGCGCTACATGGGCGGAAACACATTTTGGGCAAGATGTGAAAAATGACAGCTATACTGCTCATAAGGAGGTGTGGTAAAATGGCAATGTTGAAAATCTGGAGTGAAAATATTGAAAATTCGCGAACTTACGAACGTGTGTAAGAACTGCGCAACGCACGCTCGTAAAACAGTCATTGTTAGGAATTTTTTCACCAAATTTTCAACATAGCCATTCTAAGACCTCTGCTCATGAACAGTATCACTGTGATTTTCTTAATTGTCCGATACATTGATTTACGCTCACCAGCTGCGCCATTGTACTACATGGGAAACACATTTTGGGTGAGATGTGAAAATGAAAGCTGTACTACTCATAAGAAGGTGTGGTAAAAATGGCAGTGTTGAAAATCTGGGTAAAATATTGAAAATTAGCGAACACGAGCGTGCTTAGGAACTGATAGCGTCGCTCGTAAAACAGTCATTTTAGGATTTTTTCACCAATTTTCAACATAGCCATTTTAAGACCTCTGCTCATGAACAGTGTCACTGTGATTTTCTTAATTTGTCCCAGACATTGGTTTCTCAAGACACCGACTGCGCCACTGTGCGCTACATGGGTGGAACACATTTTAGGTGAGATGTGAAAATGACATCTGTACTACCCATAAGAAGGTGTGGTAAAATGGCAATGTTGAAAATCTGGAGTGAAAATATTGAAAATTGTGAACTTACAAGCGTGCATAGGAACTGCACAATGCACGCTCAAATAACAATCGTTTGAATTTTCACAAATTTTCAAAATAGGCTTTGAGAGACCCACCTTATGAACACTGGCAGTGTCGTTTATTAATCATTCCGAAGGTGATTTCAAGGCAGTGACTGCGAAATCACCCTTCGCCCGACAACGCCATGACAGTGACAGCATTCATGAGAAGGGGTCCTAAAAACCCATGTTGAAAATTTGGTGCAAAATTCCAAAAATGCCTGAGATGCAACAAAGTTGAAAACCCCATCTAACCCATTATACAGCTTACCGCATTTCCTCAGTTCGCGGTCGGCTTTGAAGAGTGCAGACGTGTTCCCGTCCACCAAGATCGTCGCGTGAGCTCCAGAGGTGGCATGTGGTGAGGGGTGGGGATGCAGGGTGCGAGTGGGTGGGTGCGGGTTGTGGGGAGGGGGCAGGAAGACTGTGGGACTGTTTTATGTTACAGGTATTTAAAAAAAAAAAGACGACGTGGATGTTTGCTACGCGGGTGGGCTCCCAGCATGGCAGAAGGACGGCTGGGGGCGGAGTCAATGGGATTGGGCACCCGTCGCCGCCAATAGATTTGTTGCCACGCCAGTGGGCTCCCCAGCGTGGCATCCTGTACCGGGGACAGTGAAGCCGACGGGATTGGGCACCCCTGGCCGGCTATACCATTGAGTTGCCACGCTTGGGGTGGCACACAGCGGCATTTGAAGGCTTTGGGGAGGAGCAGCACAGCCGATGGATTGGCACCCTGTCGGCTATAGAGTGTGTGCGTGGGGGGAGCACGAGTGTGTGTGTGTGTGTGTGTGTGTAGGGGAGCTGCGCATGAGCAGGCGATATCTTATCGCTGCTCACTGAAGCATAGCTCCCCCTTTCAACTGTATGCCACTGCATTTTGGAGCTTGTCATAGACAGCTCCAGCATGCATTGGTGGACAGGGGCTGCACCTGCCAACACACTGACTGAATTGGAAGAGGGGGTGACACACCTCCGAAAACTCGGATGATGGCACTATGTTTCTTGCACATGCGTGCAAGCAAACATAATAAATGAAGGTATTGTACTTAAGTCTTGTGCCTGGGTGCCGGAACATGGGGAAACATGGGGGTGCTGAAATTCAGAAGGGCACAGGGTATAAAAGGTGGGTTCCCCAAGCAAAGGGGCACTTTGAATGCTCATGAGCGAAAGTTGGGGGTGCTGCAGGACCCTCTGCACCAGGTTCTGACATCTTGTCTTGTGTGAAAAGCTGCTGGACTGCATTGCAAAGGTCATGACTTGACCCTTGTAAGGCATTCTGGAATTGTACGATGTTTTGGTGGTAAAGCCTGCAGTAGTTATGTAAGCAGTAACACATGACACGGTATGGGGTTACAGGGATTTAATTCGCACCTTTGGTGCGTTGAGATACATAAGGCTGTAGGACGAGTGCCCTCACAGCACCCGAGGTGTGCATTAAATCCCCATAACCCCATACCCTGGAGTGGGTTATTGCACTTATAACATGGGTTGTGTTTAAACAAGGGAAACCCCACAGAAAGTGGTTTTCCCCTGTTTAAATCACAAAAAAAGGTACTGTATCCTGCCACCTTGTATAATAGTCCCCAATAAAGAATGCATATCTGATTTCTGTTATGTGCAGACAAATGTCACAAATACAGTACTGACAGGATTTGTGACATTTGTTGTGCATAATATTCTGTTACACTTCAAATGCCCTTCGTGTTATTAACTAACATAATCTGCACCCCTTTACTGTCTCTAACCCCCCACCCGGGTGCCGAGCAGATTGCACACAGGGACACATCATTGCAAGTGGAGCGAGAAAGACACCACAGTGCCAGAATACTATACTATCTGACCCCATCACACTGTCTGTGTGTGTGTGTGTGTGTGTGTGTGTGTGTGTGTGTGTGTGTGTGTGTCTCTCTCTCTGTCTCTCTCATGCTGCCACTGCCAACTGCTATAATAATAATAATCTTTATTTATTATGCGCCTTTCAGAATTGTCAAGGCACATTACATTGAATTAAAAACAAGAGAGTTAAACAACTTTAGATAAAATATTCAATTAAATCCCCATAACCCCATACCCTGGAGTGGGCTATGTCATACTGCTACAGTGTTCTACTGCTCTGCATTTTGTTCTGTCGATGCCAGGGCCGGTGTCAACACCCAGGTGACCTGGACAACTGCCTGTGGCCCCGACACCAGAGGGTGGCCCACCAGGGGCTCAGTATGACAGCTGCTGTGCTGCTCAGGCTACGCTCCGCCTCTGACCACTGGTGAACATTGACAATTTAAATCAGTGCCAAGCCTGCCAAGTGGAATCCCTAGGATTTCCCAGGAAAAACAAAAGCTGCGAGCCCTGTTTGACTAACAGAGCCCTGATCCATTTGTGACACTAGGGAGCGTTACATGGGGCAGGGTGTGGATCATGTGCAGGCCAGCAGCTGGAGAGTGTGGCAGATGGGTGGACGTGAGCAACCAGACGGCTTTAGCTGCATTGTTTTGCAAAGGGAGTCAGGCAGAGTGGTGGAGTGCGCTGCGGCTGAGTGAAAGGAGAGTGAATTGGTTGTGCGTTGGGGGAGGAGGAGCTCTGAAATGTCACTGACAGCAGTGGGCGTATGGTTGAAGCAGCTCCTCATGTGATGACCCTCACCATACCAGCCAGGTAGGGAGGGGGAGCCACTGATCAAAACAGTCAGAAAACCGTAACTCTGTGAACAGTGGTGTCCAAGATTAGCACATAATACAGCATTACAGGCCTGAGAATAGCAAGCTCAACCTAAGGGAGAAAAAAATGTGATGTGTCCTATTTCTTCAGCCACAACCATGTATTGGAGGCATCGGCTTTTGAGGTGAAGTAGCACCATCAGCGTTCATCCAGCACAGAGGAAATCCCCACATGGAACAGACAGGGTAGCAGCCATGAGCCACACAATTTTTTGTTAAAGGAAGCACGAAAAACTATATGGCTGGAGGTTGGCAGGAGGAACCAGGCACAGCATTTCAAGGGGATGCAGGTCAAAGCACCTGAAATTTGTTTGGCATGGTAGAGATACCCATGCTACCAGCACAGGAGACTACAAACTGGGAACTCAGACTGAGGTTTCTTGAACAGGGTCAGGTAGATGCTGGTTCCTGTTCTGATGGGGTTTCTTATGTCTGAGCCCTCTCCTCTCCTGACCACAGTCCATTCATCAGTAAGGTGTGTTCGAGCATAAGCTCTTGCAGATGGGCTGCTGTTTCCATGGAGCTGTCCCGAACCAGAGGGAGGCTGCATGTTGAAAGTTTAGGTAGTTGTAGTTCGAGCGTTGAGCAGCTCGCGGCTGGTGCAGAAGTTGATAGCTACTGGGAGGGCCAGGCTCAGGGCTGGTGTCAGCACCTGGGTGAGAGAACCTGAAGCCAGGTAGGGGTGCATGCAACAGCGCTTGAGGCGTCAGTCTCTGCTGCTTTCTCCCAGCCTGAGTACTACTACATCAGCAGCTGAGTGACTGTGTGGCGCCTGCTTGGGGAATGCTGTACTTTACTATCAGGATGCCACTGACCAGCAGAGCATCTTTTGGAGCCACCAGCCATTATGAGTGGTGCACTGGGGAGGGTGAGGGGAGATTTTAATTTCTGCCATGGATGTGTGTGAAGAATGCCCTCCAGTCCTCTGTCGGGGGGTTGGGAGTGGTGCTACCTACTGTACATCTCTCTGACAAGCCGGGGCTGGTTTGATTTGTATTTTGTTGTTACTTTTGGTTTGTTGTTCACAGACAGACTGGTATGAGGGGGGCCCACTGGAAGTCCATTGCCTGGGACCCACAAAAACCCGACACCAGCCCTGGTCGCTGCAGTGCCTCCATCTCTCTCTGCTTCCCCATATAGTGAAGTACACATTGACCCAGGCCACTTTCTGTTGCTCTGTCTCTCTCGCACGTGGTGTTTCAGATGGGGAAACTTGTTGTCAGTCACTGCATGCTTCATATATATAGAGAGAGAGAGAGAGAGAGATGCACACAGACAGAGACAGAGGAGGCTGCAACACTGTAGCGTAGCAAATTCCCAAAGGTCCTGGGTGCAAGGTGATGTTACAGGGCCCCTCCCCAGTTTTGAATAAACATCACAATTATGATTTGGGCCCCTCAAACCTCATCGGCCCGGGTGCCACTGCACCCCCTGCACCCTTGTAGCTATGCCCCTGGCAACACAGTCCAAAACTCCTTTTGAACCATGCTTAGTGCATGGAGCCACTGCCTTGCAGTCACTCACTCTCTCTCTCCACCATTGAGGACACTGTCTGCTGCTGCATCCTGGGGAGGGGGGACCAGGGGATGTCGGGGATTTCTCAGCAGACACGCTGAAGACTGTGACACACCACTGTGCTGCATAACCCATTGCTCTATTTTGCAGGCTCAGTATCACAGATGTCTCTCTCTCTCTCTTTCTCTGTCTTTGACATGGCAGGGGACCTTTGCTCTCTGTCTCTTGCTGTTTCTCCCTTTCACAGTGACACAAAACACCTACATCCAGCCCAATGAACAGTACAGCTCTACAGACACAGAGTCAGGACTTGTGCATCTCACTCTCTCTATCTCTTTGTCTCTTCTGCTCTGCAGCCAGTTTTCAGCTCACTCTTGCTCTCTTTTTTGGGGGGAAGACACCAGGGTTGTCCATAGCACTTAGGAGCAGAACTGTTGGCACAAGACAAATGCTTTGACAGGGCACGCCAGGGGAAAACACAAAGTCTCGCTGTATCACACTCTTTCCCTGCCACTTCTGCCATACTCGCTGAGTGTCTACTGCTTCCCTATAGTTTGCAATGGTTACTGGTCTCTCACGTGCTGGTTTCCTGAACATAATGAGATCCGCCGGCAAATCCCCTAACTCATTCCATGGAACTCTTAGAACTTTTTAATGCGTGGTTATAGAGGGGCTGTACAACAGTGGGCTTCCACATTCGTGACAACCCATGTTATAAACTGTATTAGTCAGTGTTGTTCAGGCCCCATGAGAGAAATTCTGGGCCCCGGGAAAAGTTCAGACTCTGGTGCCCCTATGCAGCTGCGTACAGTAGCATGCCAGGCAGCCCGGACCCCTCTTTGGTACCGAGCCCTGGGAATTATCCCTGGCTCCCCCCACCCTCTCAAGGGCCCTGGTGCTGTTACTGTTCTCTGCAGTTCCTATGTTCTTGTCTTATGCTGTCCATGAAACCTTTCAAACCATAATATGTACCCTGCTGTTTTCTGTAGTTTGGAGAGCTAGTGGAACCAAAACACACAGACAGGAAGATGATGCAAATTTTAGTCAGTTGTAACTTTTTATTTCTGAAGTAATTTTTATTTTTCCTTTTGTTCATTAGAAAATGTTTTGTGTGATAATATTGTGTTGGTTGTGTGGAATAGCTCTCAGCCTAGCAGCTGTCATATCTATCACTGGTCTCCCCACTACATCATCGTTGTGATGTCATTGACAGTGACATCACAGGTGACTGACCTGGCAGCTACTGAGTGGCTGTTCCTAAGCAGCATTGATGTCACAGTCATAGGTCACAAAGTTGATGATGTAGTGGGGGTTGGGGTGATAGAGATATGTCAGCTGCCAGTCAGAGTGTTGTTCCACACACCACATTTACTAACATCAGGTAAACAATCTTCTAATTAACCAAATGGAAAAGAAAAAGTACCTCAGATATAAAAAGTAATGGCTGACTGCTTCTAAAAACTAGTGTTAGTTTCAGTCAGTACACTAGCTCTTTAAGTGTATCTGAGTTGGGAAAAAAATGCTTTCAGAGAATACAGGGACTTCACAAGACGTAACACAACCAAATGAGTATAACTTCTGCTGGCTTATACATGAATGTATCATCAACTCCCATGATGCCTTGTATAACTGGGGACATGATCTTTGGAATGGAGATATGCAGGTTCTCTCACCAAGGCAAAACAGAGTGAAGCAACCTCATTTATATTTAAATTAGGATGGCATTAGGGGGATGTAAGAGAGGGAATCATTGTTTATGCCTGCGAACTGCAAAGGTGTGCAGAAAATAGGTTGAGGGGACGTTCCCTTTAAATTTTCATCCCTTTTTGATATCCATAATGGGCTCAAGAGGTCCCAATCTTCACACCTCTGTCTTAACCAGAACTGTATGTTGTTCACATGGACCCCTTCCTTTCTAAATAACACTGTCACTGTTTTTGTCAGTGGTTTTGTAAGAGGAATGACAATAAAAGGTGCCCTAAGTGGGGGAAAAATGTTAACTGTTGACATTTAATCCAAAACTGTTCCATGGTCTATGACGCCCTAAAACTTGCATCAAATACATCTTCCCTGGTACATGGGTCAGGGCATAGATTTCAGAGGAAAAAAATAAGATTCTTTCAATAATTTCCTTGCCACAAACACCCTATTAGAGTGTTCCTTCATCACCTCCTTATATTTAAGATGAACTGCATTTCATCGGTGGGGGGGGGGGGTAGGCTCAGGTCTGTTGCAGAATAAATCACATACTACTTAGGTCCGCACTAGTCCTGTGGGAACTGCTATGGGAAGGGCCAGATTGTGAATCAGTGGAGGGACCAGGGTAATTTCTGTCTGGTCTCTTAGCCTCCTTCATACCACTGCATCCTGAAAACTCAGTTCCTTTCTGTTGAGGGTCTTCAGGGGGCTAATTGTCACTTGATAAATTGGTTGAAACCCATCCCCGCGCCCCCCCCCCGACTGTTGCCAGATGCATGACATACATTTTGTGGTAGACAAGTACTGGCAGTAGCCTTTGTATGAGAAACATTCACTTTTGCCCCAGTAATATCTTTCATGAAACGAGTCTGCTCCATATTCTCGGGCTTGGTAACTTCAGTAGTTAACTCTGAAAGTGTTCGATTATTTATTTATTCAAGTCTCTGATTAGAACCTTTGAGCTATGAGCTAGTTTGCAGAGGTTCCACATCAAGTAAGACCATACAAAATTTACACAAAGTAACATATGTAAACTTTTTTACCTGGTTAGCTGGAATACATGATTCAGGCACAGTGCTTTTGTAGGGTATATAGTCAATTATAAGAAACAAAATTTAGGAACATTTGAACATTCAAGTAAAGTTCTGCCCCTGTTATTTCTTCCTCATTATTATTAACAGTTACTTGTTCAGTACTTACTTGTCCCAAGACAGTAGACTGAATCTTATTTCCTGAAGCTCTGCTAATATTGGGAGGGCTTAGCCCGAGGTTCAATGTGGGGAATAGCTCCTCCCACAACTTATATTTAAGTCCTCAACTAACGCACCTCCCTTGCTTGGGGAGTGGTTTTCCCTGTGCTCCCATGTGGCCTGTGTGGCTGTGCTTCTTTGTGCCCTCTGCTGTTGGTTTGTCTCCCCCCCCCCAATCTCCTTGTGTCCTGTGCTTCCATGTTTTGCTTGGTCTCTTTCCCTCTGCCTGTCTCCTCCACGCTCCCTTTTCGGTTCTTCTTTCATTCTGGGGCTTTGTTTCCTGTTTCCCATTTTCTTTTTGGGTATTTTCTTTCCTCCTAAATTGCAGTTGCCTTGCCCACAGCTCTCCCCCATCCCGTACACTATCTCTTGCTCTACCTCACCTTCCGGCACACACTAGGACATCCGCCGGCACTCCTCAAACACTGGCCTGCCTTCCCACTCATAGGCATTGCCACTCAACGCTGCTCCATCCTCGCCATTTCCCCCTGGACTCCTTGCATTTCCCTCAAATCAAAAAAAACAAATTACTTCTGGAAGAAAAAAAAAAACGACGCAACAGCAAACTTCCTTCCATGCGGATTGTCTCCTTTATATCTCCCTTTCTCGCTTAGCCTTTCAACCTGCTTGTCTCCTACCTCGCTCCTCAGGACTCTCCATACAGGTATCAGCCTGCTCTGTAAGTACTTGCATTTCCAGTACTGGCTGCATTCATTTCAGTGCTCCCATTAATGGAGTTTCCCCAAACTGTGACACTTCACTACATTGGCCAGTACCAACAGTATTTGCTGCTTGTAAATGTTGTGTAAACAAAGAAGTGGGAAGACAAATGTCATGGCACTTGTTTAGGTAGCTTGCAATCTATATTCCGAAACTGAAATCTGCATTCCATAGTTGGGTGAATGTACCTTGCTTGTTTTTATTAATAACTTATTTCAGCATCTGGACCGTACTGTTTGTTCTTTTCTTCATACCATTCTCATACATTTTGTGTCTGTATTTGTTGCTCACAACCCAAATACTAAGGGTCTATGAAACTTTTCGAGGGTTACACACTGAGTATATGGCCTACATGGGGTTTGTCTCTGCTGTCTGTCAGTTCACAGTGTCTTCACACAATTAGGAAACTCTGCTTTCTCTGCCACAGTGGGGGGAAGGGGTTGGATGCTACCTCGCAAGTGAGTTCTTGCAATTTTCTAGTACAATTTATAATTCAGGATAGCCCGCCAGAGATGTACAATCCCATTTCATCTAATTTCTACTTTACCATTCTATATCGGCTCCATTACTACTCTCCCCACTCTACAGCAGTATTGCACATCAGCCAGCCCAAACCAGCAGTATTCCGGAATCCATCCCAAACTTGCACTTGCTGAAGTGCTGATTGAAGGTTGGCTTTCCCTGTCTACCAGGGATTACATTCACTACCTCCTATTACGTACCAACCAGACATCCTCCATCCCTAACTCTGCTGGACACATCAAGTCAAGGTTAGCACGCCCCGACTACCAGGGATGGGAGACATGTCTACAATATACAGACTGTTACCTTACCTTCTGTACCTCATATCTGTTGCTGCTTCCCTTCGGGAATGGAACTACCTCCTGCTTACCGCTTTGACATCCTCTGTCCCTAACTCTGTATGGCAGCATTGAGTGCAGGTTAGCTTGCCCCAGCTACCAGGGATGGGAGCCATGTTTATGATCTACAGACTTACCATACCTTCTCTACCTCATACCAGTTGCCACTTCCCTTCAGGAATGGAACTCCTACGCCCCATGTACCCTCATCATTCTAACAAGGCCTGGCTGCCCCAAGTTACTATCATCCACTTCGGCCGTCCCTGATGGTTGCCTGAGTCTACAGTTTATTGCTTCATCTTATATGTTCTCAGCCTGATACCCATCTGCTGCTTCCCTTCAGGAACAGGACTTTGCCCAGCTTGCTTTTCCATCCTATCTTGTCTGCAGCCTAGACTCTTCGTCCTGTCTGCTGACTTCCATGGCCTGGAGCCTGACTCTAACATGGACTGCCTCCACTGTTTGCATCTACACCAATGCGGATTGTCATTTCCATTCAGGAATGGAACTTCTTCAACCAAGTTCTCTCACCATTCAACGTTCACTAGCCGAATCTAGTCTGGATCATCTTACCTCGAACGTCCTATCTGGATGCATGTCCTTCCATTCCGCTGCTTCACATGTGTTTTTCTCTACTTGTTACCTGATGCCATGACCCTTCTGGATCTGGACCTCCTACTTCTGCCTGCAACTTCGACCGTGGAACCAGGACCTCATCGACTTGTTTGCCTCCATCCTGCCAGTTTGCCACTTTACTTTGAATGACTTCGCTTGCCATCCTGCTCCTCTATAGACCTTCATTCTCTAGCCCTTTTGACCTGCTTTCCTTTATCATATGGATCCTGCCAGCTCGTCAGTCCCTCTCTCACTCCAGTTCAGCTGCCTCATGGACTTCTTTGCTATAGCTCACCCGTCCAGCTGCTGTATGAACCTGTTTTCTTTTGCAGATGTGGGACCTCATCCTTCATCGCTTAAGCACCTTCCATCATTTTCTCTAGTCGTTTCCAGCCTTTGTCAGATGTGGGATTCCTGTATCTCCCCTCAGTTGCTCATGGTGCTTGGCTTAGCTCCTGAGCCTTTCAGGTTCCATGGATCATCATCTGGTGCCTTGCTTCAGCTTTCTTGCATTTCATTGCTGTTCACCATGGAACTGACCCAGTCCTGTACTTTAGTGTTCTGGATGTCATCCAGCGTCGCCTAGTCCTTAGCTTCCCCTGCTTATTCCTTCAGTTCCTCGGGATCCACTTCGGACTTCCTTCCCATTTAGATGGCTGCTTTTTCATCTTCACCTTGCAGGCTCGGGGCTTCATACTGTTTGCTGGGGCTGTTTTGGGCCTTGTACCCTATCTGTGGTTGGTATTCATACCTAGTCATCTGTTCTCCATATGCTCCATCTCATACTCCTATTCTGGCCATTCTGACAGTACCCTTCTACTACTTATTGGATCAGGTGAGGAGGTACAGGCAAAGTGGGCAAGCATTAAGGATACAATACTTGAAGCAACATCCCATTGTGTTAGACAGAAAAGGAAGTGCAAAAGAAGAAGGAAACCACTTTGGTTCTCAAATACAGTAGCAGAAAAGGTCAGAGCCAAAAGGCTGGCCTTCAGAAAATACAAGGGAACACAGCGGGATGAAGATAGGGGGGCATACCAAACTGCCCTAAGGGAAGCAGGTAAGGCAGTAAGGCAGGCAAAGTCCCAAACTGAGGAAACACTAGCACAAACAGTAAAAGAAGGTGACAAGACTTTCTATAGATACATTAGTGAAAGGAGAAAGTCCAGAGGGGTATTGCTAAGCTTAATGGAGAAAAGGAGCATGTGAGGAGGAGGACCCTGTAAAAGCATCTATCCTAAATAGATACTTTTGCTCAGTATTCACTGAAGAGAAGGTAGGGCAGGGCCCACAGCTCAGCATCATGGACACAGAGGGAGGAGGTGAGCACTACTCCTTCACAAAAGAAAGGGTCCTACAAGAGCTTGCTAAGCTCAGGGTGGATAAGGCAATGGGACCTGATGGCACATCCCAGGGTACTTAAGGAGCTAAAGGAGGAACTAGCAGAGCCATTAGCAGAATTGTTTAGTGAGTCTCTGAGCACAGGAGAGGTCCCAGAAGACTGGAGAAGGGCTCATGTGATCCCACTCCACAAGAGTGGTAGCAGGGAGGAGGCGGGGAACTACAGACCGGGTCAGTCTTACCTCAGTAGTGGGCAAGATTATGGAAGCACTCCTTAAGGAAAGGATAGTGCAACACCTGGAATCCATAGGGGCACAGGATCCAAGACAGCATGGGTTTACAAAGGAAGGTCCTGTCAAACTAATCTCATAGATTTCTTTGACTGGTAACCAGAGTGGTGGACCAAGGGGAGCAGTTGATGTCGCCACCTTGACTTCAGCAAAGCTTTTGACACTGTTCCACATAGAAGATTGATAAATAAGCTAGGTAGGCTCGGGGTGGGTCAGAAGTTGGTCAACTGGGTGGCAAACTGGTTGACTGGCAGAAAACAGAGAGTGGTGGTAAATGGTATACAGTCAGAAGAGATGCAAGTCACAAGTGGGTACCTCAGGGATCAGTCCTGGGGCCAGTCCTATTCAACATCTTCATTAGTGACCTAGCAGATGGACTAGAGGGTAAGGCTTGTCTGTTTGCAGATGACACCAAGATCTGCAACAGAGTAGATGATCCAGATGGGGTGGGCAGAATGAGAAGAGATCTGGATAAACTAGCAGAATGGTCAGAAGAGTGGCAACTGGGATTTAATGCAAAGAAGTGCAAAATCATGCACATAGGGAAGAGAAACCCTGAAGCCACTTATAGGCTGGGAGGAGTTGCTAGCAGTCACAAAGGAAGAAAGAGACTTGGGCATCATCATCACTGATGACCTGAAATCATCCAAGCAGACCTCTAAAGCAGTAGGTAAGGCTAGGGGGTGTTAGGGTGTATTAGTAGGGTATCACAAGTCGTAAGAGGGAGGTAATAATCCCTCTGTACAAGA
Organism: Neoceratodus forsteri; assembly: GCA_016271365.2. Lineage (NCBI taxonomy): Eukaryota > Metazoa > Chordata > Ceratodontiformes > Ceratodontidae > Neoceratodus > Neoceratodus forsteri. The sequence continues at coordinate 558,346,538 of CM028129.1, read as the reverse complement.
CATTGGTTAGGCCCCATCTGGAGTACTGCGTGCAGTATTGGAGGCCACACCTTCACAAGGACATTAACCAAATTGAGGCAGTCCAGAGAAGGCAACCAAAATGGTGCAGGGACTGCATCAGAAGACATATGAGGACAGATTAACGGAGCTCAATATGTATACCCTTGAGCAAAGGAGGGAGAGAGGTGATATGATCGAGACATTTAAACACCTTAAGGGCATAAACAAGGTGAAAGAGTCTAACATGTTTAAATATAAGAAAATAGCAGGACAAGAGGACACAGCATGAGATTAGAGGAGGCGATTAAGGGGAATGTGAGGAAATTCTTTTTTCAGAAAGGGTGGTAAATGCATGGAATGGCTTACCACAAGAAGTAGTGGCTATGAATACAGTGCAGGGCTTCAAACAGGCATGGGATAGGCATAAGGGAGCAATACAAATGACTATGAATAGATAGGTCACTGACATAGCAAAGGCCGATGGCACATTTATAAGGTAGAAAAAGAAATGGGCAGACTGGATGGGCCTTGTGGTCCTTATCTGCCGTCAACTTCTATGTTTCTATGTTTCTATGTTTCACTCATTCATTACTCCGGGGATATAGTCCTGCCAGCAAACTTCCCTTAGCTAACATGCCACATAGACTCTTACGCCATCATAGAGTTTTACACTGCCCAATCAGCTCCTCACAATCATTCAATGAATCCCATTAGCCTGGACATTAGGAAGATCTTCTCCATCTCTATTGGATGTGCAAACCAGATCCCGTCCATTCAACTACCATGACTTCCTGGACTACTACATCTCACTGACTGTCCTCATACATGGAATGGACTTAAATCCTTCTGCTGTGCTCTGACATAGGAGTCAGCATCACTTCTATGGATACCGGGAATCGCAAGAGAACCTATTCAGCTAAGGACATTATCCATTTTCCTTCTCAACCTCGTCTTCCAACACAGTTTCTGTTCACCATGTTACTTGACTCCTAGTTCTCAACAGACATTGTTCATTTTTTCAAATTTCACAGATATCTACTGATCTCAATGATGTGTAAAACTGGCTATCTGACCATAAGCTGGTACTGAACTCAAGGAAGACAAAGGCCATGCTTCTAGGCTCGGTCAAAAAGATTAAGGCTCGCTCTACGGACATGCTCATCAGTGTTTTAGGAGGCTCACCTATCGAATGTGTTATGTCCTTTAATTACTTGGGGGTCCTTCTTGACCAATGCCTTGATTTCAACTTGCATATTCATTCTGCCTGCAAAACAGCTAATTCGAAACTGGGTGTAGCCTATAAGAGTAGCTATATGCTTACACCTTCTGTAAAGTTGGCCATTGGTAGGGGTATCTTGCTCCCTGCCCTTACTTATGGTTCCCCATTTTTGTTTCAGCACATAAGACTTCCCTTCATAAGCTGGATGTAACTAATACTATTTGTAGGTATGCCTGCTTGTCTCCTCACCTTACACACCACTGCCAGCTATACAAGAACTTAAAATGGCTCTCCCCTCAGCTCATAGGAAATATGCTCTGTGCTCACTCATTGATTCTGTTCTTCAACTGAACACTCCATCCTCACTTGCTACACTGCTTGTTCCCCATAACTCCTACCATGGCCTGCGTTTGACTGATCAGTCCCTACTCCACATACCTAGGTGTCGCACCTCCAAAGGTACTACAGCCTTCCAGCACTCTGCCCCTCGCATCTGGAACTCTCCTCCCCCAGACTTGCAGCTGACTAAGTCTCATCTCTGCTTCAAAAGGGAGCTGAGGCTTTATTTATCTCTGGCTGACACCTGCACTTGCTTTAGCCACACTTGATTACCCCTATCCTTATCTCCTCTCCCTCCCCTCCAATTACTTTTCTTTACATGTAGCTCCCAGACCCGTGCCTTTTAGTGAAACGACAGGTGGTATGCCGTTGAAGCTGACAGCAGTGCCTGGTGGGGACTGGGTTTGGGGAGGATTAGGTTACTCGGCACAGGGGGCCTAGGTTTGGCTACTCTGCACAGGGGCACCCAAGTAAATCCGAACACAGGAAGCAATAACTTTAATGTCCAAAACCAGGAATGGGATTCTACAGTATGGCTTTTATTCACATCCAAACTGAACAAACAAAGCATAGACGGACCCCCACAGGGCTACATTCCTGGTAATGCAGATTAGAGACAACAGAACACTTCTTCACTATTTCCAGCCCTCAGGCTCTGAACCCACCAGGCACGCAGCCCGGACTTGCACGCAGCTTTGGGTACATAGCCCGACTTGTACACTACTTGGGTTTTCCTCACTGGCCCAGCTCCCCCGCCGGCCACTTGATCCACGGTCCATTATAGGAATGAACCAGTTTTCCTATTGGTGGCTCCCAAACCACCTTAGAGCCTTCAACTCCTAGTGGGAATTTTCCTTCCAATCCCACGTCTGGGTACTTCCCTCATCACTGGCCAAGTGCATGAGGCAAAGTAGAAATCCACAGAGCAAATCTGTAGTGGTGGACCTGGTCACCAAAGATGGGGGGATCTCCCACCTCCAGCTCCCACAGTCCATACCCGGCCATTTCTCTGGAAACTAAACTCTTTTCTGAAAGCTTGGCAATGTAGATTACTGGGTAGTTGTATGTCACATTTCCTCTACATGTCTTGACTTCCCGTATGTGCTGGACTTGAACAAACTTTTACTTTTGGCTAAGCCTATTACTCTAGGCCTCCCACTACTTCAGTAGTCCAATCCCCACTGTCACACAAGTCCCAGGGTGAAAACATGGGCCCTTTAGAAAGAGCAGAACTCGCCCTCCGGTTGCAGATGCCCCACTGGCGAATCACGAAATCTTCTAGTTTCCCCAAATTCTTGGACCAAATAAGGCATCTTCTCCACTAGCAGAAAACCAGGGGGTTGCCCCTGGAATATGCAGGTAAACCTTTCCTGCCTCTTCCCCTGAGATGGGGCACTGAGACCCGAATCAGCGGTCTCCACCACTTTAAAATTGTTCACTGTGTCTTTCTTTAGGTGGAAACACACACCTTTTTTCTGAATGTAGCCCTGTGTCAGGGCTGAGGCTCCAAAAGCCTAACACAGAGCTGCTGTGCTCCTCTCTCAGCCAGCTCCAAACTCCAACTGACCACAGACTGACTGTTCAAACCTCCCAACATTCTACTCCAACTCCCTGCTTCAGATTCCATTGTGGCTCATGCAGCTGCGACAGTTCTATGGTGATATCCCTCAGTCTCAGCTGAGACTGAGAACAGAGTGAGACAGTGTGAAATCCATTTAACTGGAGTTTTACAAGCTGCCTTCCCTGCCTACCACTAGGTCTTACTGGGATTCTAGTAACCCCAGGTAACAAGGGGGTTACATACATATTTCTCTACCCTTGACCTGTTGTCTTCCTTTTACCTACCCAATTCCTTCTACCTGTAGCTCCTACATGTTTTACTCCTTTCACCTCGTATACTACCACTGATGTGTACAGCACTTATGTAAAAGGTATTATTATTTCCTCTGTATTTTCTGATGACATGGTATGTAACCCTAGATCTGTATGTATTGTAATTGCTCTCTAGAATTGCTGTCTGTTTGTATTTACCTGTTGTACTCTCCCGGATCGTGCCTGAAAATAGTTTTGGCTAGTGCACTTACCCAGTTAACAAAAACTAAACAAATAAAAACTAAAAAATCTTCCAGAACATTCGAGGTGAGACCTCCACCGCCTAGCTGATTACTAACTCCATGCCATCCAAACCATCATTTTGCTCCTGGACTTTGTTATTCCGCAATACACTCATCCGCACTTTTTCACCTAGTACCTTAAGCCAGTTTAACTGCTCTTCCAGCAGACCCTTCAGTCTCTTCTTCTCAATTTACCTTAGTTAACCTCTACTGTAAAGACCATCACTGAGAAATGGCTCTCCTAAATTCTAACTGGCAATTCGTAACAGTCAGGACAAATTTCACCAATTCAGCCTTGCCTCCCACTCAGTATTACTCAGCAGTAGTACTAAGATTCTATAATATCCTGCACTAATCGATCTCACTGCCAAGCCATCTTATAGACTCTTTATTACATCTGCCTCCAAGCTTCTCTCAGTACTTCGACATCAGGATTACCTGTACACTTAACCAACTTATGCCACCACAGCGCATCTCCTAGACGATCACACCACAGAAATAACCACACTTACTTTGGACAGCATACCAGCAGAGCATTTACTTATAAAGTTACAGATCTCATGACCAAAGAAGCCATCCATCCCTCATACTGAATTTCCAATCAGTTCCTATATACTGTACATTAGGCTACCATGTGGACCGCTCCGCAACTTTTCTTCATTTTATTTACTAACCACTTATGGCATTACTCTCATCAATCACTCAATATCTTCTCTACTCATTTTACTCTGGGATGCTTACACAGTGACTTATCACTCACTAATCGATTCCTTACTGCCAGACTGCTTTGAACATCAAACCTTACAGTACACATATTGGATCAGTCACTCAGAACTTAATAAATCATTGCAAATCCCACAGTGTACTGTCTGGTTTTACATTAATCAATTATGCTCTCCTGACTCATTACGCCCCTACAATCCCTTTGAATATGCATCTTTCATCACCTTGGAAATATTTACTAAATTAGCCCTTCTTTAACTGGATCTGCTTCATACATAGGATTCGATCATCCCTACAGAAAAGAAGTGCCCTCAATCCTCAGGATCATCATTCAGTCTGTATTGTCCTCGGATCGAGAATGAACAATCATCTCCAGGGCACTCAAAGACCCTCCTCTACTCTTTTCTACTTCATGATGGTTCCTTAGTGACGCCTTATTCATTACTGAATTCCTTACCTCCAGACCATAACTTGACATTCAGACCTTTCACAAGTTGGATCCTTCACCAGTGACTTCCGATACCATTGCATTTCCACCATTCTAGAACCCTGTTGATCCAATCATGCTCCCTCTGCTCATTACACACTCGCAATTCCGTGGGACAAGCATCATTCATCACCTTGGAAAATCAGACTGACTTCACCTGGATTTATTTCATACTTCGGATTCTATCGCTCATGCAGAAAAGACCCGCACTTCAACCTCAGAATCATCGTACAATCGGCATAACCCGTGGATCGAGGATGGATCATCGTCTCTCCGAACAGCTCACCAAACTCAGATTTGCTATGGTTAATAGAACCTAAGTCCTTCTCCACTTAGTATGCCCAGAGGATGGGCAGACCTCTGGCCATAGGTTCTCAGAGGTTTACTCCACCTGGGGGGTTTTCCTCTCCTGAGTGCCAGGGGGGTCATACTCTCCATGAGTTGGAGGAGGTATTTTTTGGGGCCTTATATTCCCTACAAATTACTACCTACATGCCTACTACTCAAGGGTAGGATTAGAGAAAAGCCACAAAAAGTACTACAAGTTACACAAGAACTATGTACCCCATCTCTCTCCCTATTGCTATTCCACAAACACTGAATGGGAGGGCTTAGCCTGAGGTTCAGTGTGGGGAATAGCTCCTTCCACAGCCTCTATTTAAGCCCTCAGCTAACGCACCTCCCTTGCATAGGGAGTGTTTTTTGTCCACCTCTGTCCCCTCCTCCTTCTCCAGCGCTCTTCTCACCATTGTTCATAGGCCTTCTATTCCCTACAAGTTACCACCTACATACCTACTATTCAAGGGTGGTAAGAGAGTAAAGTCACAAAAAGTACTACAAGTTACACACGCACTATATACCCCATCTATCCCTATTGCTATTCCACAAACATTGACCTGATGGTGGAGAAGACAGGGTACCGTCACAAGTGTCTGACAGTTTTATTTGCTCCGAGACCCAAATGAAATCCTTATTTTCCATTTCAGGCTTCCCCATCGTATTATTTTCATTTTATTGCATAGAAGCAGATGTAGTCTTGCTTGTTATCTGCTTGTCATGCTCTGTAGCAGCTCCTTTTGCCACATTGGGATTGCACTTTTCGGAGGCCACCTCCGTTGCACTGGTGGTGGCATCAGTGATCCTGACCCAGACACCAGTTTGGCATCCCAGTCTAGGTCAGTAATCCATTTTCTTGTTCCATCTTGAATCCATCCAGCATTCTGAGGGCTCAATCAGGGAACCAGAGGGGATCATAGAAACATAGACCGTGTCAGCGAATAAAGATCATTGGTCCACTCAGACTGCCCAATTTTACCCTACTCTGCCCTGTTATCTATTGTCCAGATGGCATTTTCTCCCACCACCCTCTCGCTCCCTGCCTTACTGCTACCCCTGTGAGTAACTATTATGCCCTTTACTCTGTTCCAGCTGTGCTTGAACCCATTAATGGTGTTTAGCACCTGCCACCTCTGCTGGTAGACTGTTCCATGGCTCCACCACTCCATCAGTGAAGTAAAGCTTTCTCAGTTCTCATGAAGCCCCCCCCCCCAAACTTATATTCATGGCCTCTTGTTTTTGACCAGCTATTTCTGCTAAATAGTTCCAAACCTTAGTGGAGTGCATTACTGGAAGAGAAGACTGAGTGGGGACATGATCCTGGTGTTCTAAATATTGATAATGTTTATTCTGATGCAGTTGGTCATATTTTGTATTAATACATATAGTATTTATCTTTATACATTACACAGCAGGAATTGTATAAGATTATGAACATTACTTGTGAAACGATGTATGTTTAATGTTTATGACAAATATGGATCTCGATAATCATGCTCCAGAGAATCCCTTTGTGGAGACTTCGAGAGAAGCCATCTTTTAGTGGTCAGTCTGTGCCTTTGATCTTCCCAGCACAGCTGCTTTTCAGTAGAGCTTGTCAGGCTATCCACCTCCTTCTCTAGCAATTCAGTAATTGAGGAATCCACTAGTTTCTGCTGGTTGTAAAACATTTTTAGTAGCGAAGGGAAGATCTCTTTATTTTATTGAAGCCTTTCATTTACTATACTGTTCTTCATCTTTTGCCATCATCCTCAACAGATGCCGTTTGCACTTCTGCATTTCAGCTTCTAATTTTTTTTTTCTGCCAGCAAAATATCCATTTCTGTAGAAACTATTATAGCATTATCAGCCAGTTCACTCAAATCAGAATGCCCAGACAGCTTGTTCTCTAAAGAAACACAGGCTGAAGCTGAGGAAACAAATTCCAGGCTGCTGCTGCACATCACCCTCCTCCTCCTCCTCCATACACCCAGTGTCCACCATCTTGAAATTTAGGGTCAACAGTGCCTCGTCCAAAGAGTAGGAGAATTTCCCTGGTGTGCTGACTATATTTCCCCAGTTCATTATAAAACACCACCAACAGCTAAATCTGAAGCAGTTTTAGATGGTTTATATCTGTATCCCCTCCCCCAGACAAGGCTGGAAAAAGGCAGTGTTGTCTAGCCTTCCTTTGTCAGTCAACAGAAACTATCGAGGTTAGTGTCTCAAATATCCTTCAAACTGATCCTCAAGGCGAGTGTCTCAAATGTCCTCCTAACAAAAGTGATCCACCAAGGTGTGTGTCTCAAATATCCTCCTACCCAAAGTGATCCCCAAGGTGTGTGTCGTAAATATCTTCCCAATCAAAGTGATCCCTAAGGTCTGTGTCTCAAACATCCTCCCAGTCAAAGGATCCTCGAGGTGTGGGTCTCAAATAGCTTCCCAACCAAAATGATCCTCAAAACAGAGAAATATAGAAGTTGTGAACAGAAAAGGACCCCTTGGCCCATCTAGTCTGCCTTAAAATATCTTACCTACTGTGATACTGCAGACCCTACTTGATCTGTGGCCTTACCCCAGCCCCGTTACTAAAGTCCCCCTGCGTCTGTTCCATGCATGCTTGAATGTTGCTGCCATTTTAGTACCTACCACCTGTGCTGGTAGTCTGTTCCAGGTGTCCACCACTCTCTACATGAAGAAGTACTTACTCACATTCCCTCTGAGCCTCCCACCTTCCAGCTTCATATCATGCCCCCTTGTCCATGAGCATCTCTTTCTATGTAAAATACCACCCTCCTGTACCTTATTGATACTCTTGAGGTATTTGAATTTTTCTGTTATGTCTCCCCTTTCCCTTCTGTCCTCTAGAAGGTACATATTTAATTCCTTTAGTTTTTCCTCATAGGGTATCAAAGAGCCCTCCGGGGCACTATTACAACCTGTGGGGCAGTTGCAGTGCAACCCAAAACCCATATTCATGGCATGCTTGCAACACTGAGGGCATGAAAGATCCCTCCAGAGCCCTCTCCTATTGATCTTGGCACCTGGTCAGGCATCAAAGAGCCCCCAAGTACACCCTTGCATCCTCTGCAGTGGAGCAGTTGTGGTGGTGGCATAATCTTTCTAAAATGTATAAAAATACCCCCCAAAATGAACCACAAAGCATGAAAAATCCTGTAGCTTTTGGGGGCCTAGGCAGCCCCAGACCCCCACCCTTTTACAATTGCTCTGAGCACCCACAAAATTTTTCGTAAAACTTGGCAACCATGCAAGTACCAATTAATACAATACAAAAGTTAAAACACATGCAGCTGTATACTTATCTTTATCTTACTATAATCCTCAATGTGTGTGTCACAAATATCCTCCCAACCAAAATGATCTTCAGAGTAATTATCCCAAATGTGTTTTCATCCAGATTGATCCACAAGATGAGTGTCTTTCCAGTATCTTTCCAACTAAATTGATCCCTACAGTGTGTCTCTCCACTATCGAACCATTCAACAAGGTGTGTCTCTCCAGTTTTATTCAAACCAAATTGATCCCCATGGTGAGTAGTTACAATATTCCCACAACTTATCTGGTCTCCATGCTAAGTGGATTTGCCAGTATTGCTTCAACCAGACCAAGCCCCACAAAGAATGTCTGTCCAGTATGTTTTCATCCAAATCAATTGTCACAGTGAATGTCTCTATGGTATTGTTCCAACTGAACAACTCCCCACAGTGACGGTCTTTACAGTATCATTCCATCCAAACTGACCCTCACAGTGAGTGTGTCTCACATTATTCCAAGCAAATCCATCCCCACAGTGACTGTCTCTTCAGTATTGTTACAGCCTACCGAAATCTCTCAGTGTCTCGCTAGTATCCTTCCATACGAACTGATCATCATAGTGAGTCTCTGTCACCAAACTAATCCCCACAGTGAATGTCTCTCCAGTATCTTTCCAAATGAACCAATTCCCAGGGTTAGTGCCTTTCCAAAATCTTTCCAATCTAACTGATCTCCTCAGTGAATGTCTATACAGTAGCCTTCTATACAGACTGATCAGCACAGTGAATACCTGGATCTCTCTCATCAAATATCCCCATAGTGAATGTCTCTTCAGTATCATCCCAGTCAAACTGATCCCCATGGCAAGTGTCTCTCCAATAAATGCTAACCAAACTGATCTCCATGGTGATTGTCTCTCCAGTATCATTCTAATCCAACCAGTTTCCACAGTGAGAGTTTGTGCAGTATTGTTCCACCCCAACTGATGCCCATGGCGAGCTTCTTTCTGATATCAGTCTAACTGAACCAATCCCCATGGTGAGTGTCTCTCCAGTATCATTCCAGGTGACCTGATCCCCATGTTGAGTTTCCAGTAATACACCATTTCAACCAGTCCCGATGGTGAATAAGTCTCCAGTATCATTCACACTGAACCAGTCCCAATGGTAAATGTCTCTCCAGTATCCACCGAATGAAACTGATCAATAAACACAACCAAATTGATCCCCATGGTAAATGTTTCTATAGTGTCAACCCAACCAAACCAGTCCCCATGATGAGTGTCTCTCTAGTATCAACCAAACCAAACCAAACTGATCAATAAACACAAATAAATCAGTCCCTATGGCGAGTTTTTTCTAATGTCAGCCCAACTAAACTGATTCCTAAAGTGAGTGACTCTCCAGTATCAGCCCAGCCGAAATGATCCCCGGAGTGAGTATTTCTCTGATGTTAACCAAATTAATCCGTGTGGTAAGTGTCCTTCCAATATTCCCCCATACAAAACAGACCCCATAGTAAGAGTTTCTCGTGTAATACCCCAGACTAAATTTATCCCCATGATGCATGTCTTCCTGATGTATGGCTATGGCCAATAGTGGTTAAGCTCGGGAGGGGGTCTCAACTGATTGTCAGTCTCTATTCTTGGAGAAGATGTATTCAAATGAAGGAATGAAAATTGTGTCAGGAAGGCAGGAGCTAGTTTTGCCTTAACGTGTCTCTGTGCTTTGAGCAGTCAAGCTTATGTGCATATATTGTGAGATGTTGATGAAACTTTTCACATCATGTGTGGGAACCCTGGCTGTTTTAAAAGCCTGTGTGAAAAAAAAAGCAACACTTCAGTTAGTGTAATGAAATGTATACTGCATAAGAAAGGTGTACTGGATTCTATACTAAACAACCCAGCACTGCTGCTGTACAACACAGATGTGCAAGTGCTAATTTCTCAAAACCCAGGCGCTGAGTAACAGGAGGTTCTAAACAGGTCAAGCAACCACACTTGCAGATCTGATCTTGAGACCACAGGAAGCACATCTCTTCAACGATAATAATCTCTGAAAAGAAGTATCCACATCTATTAAAATTACTGTTCAATTGGTGCGACAAGAAGAGTTCATTTTTTATAATTTGTTTTATTTATTTTGATAACTGGATAAGTGCACTGGTGCATGACACCTTTTTCAGGCATGATCTGGGTACAGCAGAGTACAAGTCAAGACAGTAGGGCTGGCCCAATGGCACTGAGGGTTGAGGCAGTGGACACCACACCTTACGCCATGCTGGTGACCCATCTTTAGGAGCAGATGTGGGTTGCAAGGGGGACAGCTGGGGAGGAGAGGATAGAGCATCTGGAGGACAGCTCTTCTCTCCTGGGGAGAGAGGGTCAGCGATCCAGCTACAGCAATGCCTCCCAGTGGAGACTTTTTTTTTTTTTAAAGCTGGGATCGCGCATGCATTGGGGGCGGAGGTGAAAGTGGATGCTCGTGAGAATGGTGCGGGAGTGTACGCAGCTCATGCTGCGCTCCATTGCACATCTGCACCTCCGTAGGGGTCATGCTCACGTTCAGCAAAGTGGAAACACCCTGCTGTCTGGGAGGATGACGACGTGCCGAGGCACCCCACACCCATTGTCAGACCCCACCAATCCAAGTCTCTGATATCCTTCAGCCCTCCCTGCAGTCCAAGATTGTATGGAGCACCAAGAAGAGGAGGTGGCCCCACCCTGGGGGGGTATAAGCCAGGGAGCTAGCTACAGGTAGGTGAGAAGGTGTCTGGAGTACCGGGAGGGGGGGACTCATGATGATGGGTCTTAGGCTAGGCAGGAGCATGCCAAGGGGATGTCTGAGGAAGTTCACAGTCAGTAGTGACCAGAGGGAAAACAAAATGTAAAAAAAAAAAGTCAAGACAGTTGTATAAGATAAAAGTATATAAAATATATAAATACATGATACATAGTAAAGTGACATTGTGCAAGTGTAAACATTCAGCTGTACAGTAGACCTGCAACACTAGTAAATTATACAAAGCATCTACAAACATTAGACTGCTGCAGATGTTCCTTCAGTTAAGCAGCAAGTTTTAGATGTGAGAACAGCTCTGATTGAGGATAGGATTGTAATCCAGAAAGTTGCTGCTCTGTAGCTGAACACCTTTTGGCCCATGCCTGTGTGCGTGAACAGAAATTTTAATAAGTTGTTTGCGGGAGGAGGGGTTGTCCACATTTAAACTGGCAAGCGAAGTTCATTTAGCCCAGTTTCCTGCATTCTTATGATTTTATTCCCTTCCCTTCCTGCACATGGCCGTCTCTTGCTCCTTGGTAAAGATTTTGAAGAGAAATACTTTTTTGCAGAACATTTTCCCCCATGTTACCCTTGCCAGCAATCAGGTTTGCCACAAGTGTGCCCTTACTCTGGCCAGGATGGTGGGTGAGAAGCTGCCTTCACAGTCTGTGCCAGTGCTGCTTTTTAGTCAATCACAGGGGGGTCTGTGAATGCCTGGCAGCAGGTATTCTTCCTCCCCAGGACAGGAGCACCTCACAGCTGCAATGTGCTCGACCCCCAGATGGCCTCCGTGTATGATTCCAAGGCTTGTATATGTATCTCCATCTTCCAGAAGGCAGTGAATGGGCCCTCAGTACAGCTGGCTTAATATTGACGGGGGTTGGGGTGCACACGGGGTATAATACAGTACAATGCAACTTTATATAGCCTCTTTTACATAAAAGTATACCAAGGGAGATGGGTACAGTAACCTGTGGCAGAAAAGATATTAGGGATATGTAACAGGGACATGTGGAATACATGATTTATTTTCACAAGAGCTGTTTGACCTTAGGTAACCTCACGAGTGGCGTAAGCCATGAGTGATGTGTCCAAAGTCAAACAGCTTGAGTGAAAATAAATCATGTATTCCATGTATGCAATAGGGATCCTTTAGGATAGTACAGGGAATTTTGTTTTAAATTGTTAATTTAATTTTTAATGTAAACTTACATAGACTCTTTGTGTTTTGTCAAGTGTAGCTCCGCTAAGCGTAGTGGTTGCTAAATGGTTGCTATGGATGCTACAATTTTATATTATGGCCAAATGAGATATGTTTCATTTATAGATACCTTTAATCTTTTTTTATAATCGGCAGAAAATTTAAATTTCATTCACTTTTTCACAAACAAATCCCCCCAACCCCAAAGCAAAAACAAAAGAATTGTGCATCAAACTTTTTCATTGTGTACTGGCCATAATATATAGTTGGAGCATCCATAGCAACCATTAGCAACCATTATGCTAAGCGGAGCTACACTCTGAAAACCACAAAATGTCCATGTAAGTTTACATCTAAATATTAAATTAACAATTTAAAACAAAATTCCCTGCAGTATCCTAAAGGATCCATACTGCATAAATGGGCTACATAACAGGGACCTTGTGGAATACATGATTTATTTTCACTGGAGCTGTTTGACCTTGGGCACATCACTCATGGCTTACGCCACTCGTGAGGTTACCCAATGTCAAACAGCTCTTGTGAAAATAAATCATGTATTCCATAGGTCTCTGTTACCTATCCCTTATTTTTACTGGGCCCTATGCACTATGCAGGCAGGTCTACTCAGAAACCGCATGTACCCTACCCACGTAGCAGTGCAGCCGTGGACAGGTGCGTACCAGACAGTATTCACTACTGGCCACCACCTGTCTGTGGCCCCCCCGGCACAGGACTGTACAGGGCAGCCAGGGGCAGGGTTATGGTCCCTGCCAGGCATCCACTTGGATAATATATGCAGCCCTTGGATGTCCAAGGCCTGACGGCTGTGGTGGTATGTGGAGGGTAGTGCCACCAGCCCTTCGATGCTGCCAAATAGGTGCACAGGGTTGGGATGGGGGGATGGCAATCGGCAGTGCAGAGGGAAGGCACTGTATGCTGCTGTTGGGGGGGGTGGGCAGGTGGTGCCATTTGGGGGGGCAGCATCTATATCCATTGCCCCTGTGTGGGGAGGGCCGATATGTGCTGAGGTGGGAGGCACAGAGTGTCCATCTGCAGTGGCCCTGGTGTGTGGGTGGGCTACTCGCCCTGTTGTCGGGTGACTCCCGCTGTGTTCACAGGGTTCATATGGGGCTTATGGCAGAGTTCTCCCTGGCATAACCTACACCCCTGCGGCCAGCACTATGCACTTTGCTGCATGGCACGTAGTGCTGGCATGCCCCTCACCCACCCCCAGTGCATTGCTCATCATGCAGCCAGGGGATGGTGCATCCTACGTGGGGGGCACGTAGGGTGCGGAGTGGCTGTGCGCCCCGCATAAGCATGCATAGCCACTCCACTCCAATAGTGCATAGGGCCCACTATAAAATAAATTGCTAAAAGGAGAGCAGAGAGTGAAATCTGAATCAGTGCTATTGAGAATGGATCAATTGCTGGTTAACCAACAGGACACAGCATGTTAGGATCAATGGTGCCTATTCCAGTAATATGGCTGTGACCAGTGGTGTGCCGCAGGGATCAGTTCTGGGCCCAGTGCTATTTCAATATTTTCATCTCAGACATGCAGATTAGCTCCAGGAACATACTTTCGAAATTTGCAGATGATACAAAGTTAGGTGGTAGGGTGGATTCCGACTATAATATGGACTTATCAGCAAACGACCTCTCAGTATTAGGGCATTGGGCACAGAAAAACAAAATGACATTCAATACAGACAGGTGTTCTGTTCTCCACTTAAGTTACAATAATCCCAAACAAACTTATACACTATACAATATTATCATTAAATCTTCAATATGTGAAAACCGCTAATTCACTACTTAAGCGCATTAACCGTACGTTTATATCTAAGACAGAGGAACATATTATCCTATTGTTTGAAGCATACATCAGACCAGGGATGTAGCCAGGCATTTCAGATTTGTACACCAAGCCGACACACTGCTACCACCCCCTCTCACGACCTGAGCCCAAGGTTCCTAGCTCCAATCAGATGATTCCCACACTAGACCTGCTGTCTGTCTGCACTGCTAGTGTGGTGTTCAGGTCCCGCTGCCAGCTGGTAAATGCCACTGACTGCACCACGAGTTCACGACCACGATAGAAATTTCTTCTCTCCCCCACAGGTAGGCAGACTCACTCTGCTTGCCACTTCACATGAAGTCTTCATTCTTTTAGTTGGCTCTGAGTCTGTTCTTTCGTCCGCTGCTCCTCAGTTCTTCTACTGCTTCTCTCACTCCCAGTCCAATTGAACTAATAGTATGGCTTTTAACTTTGCTGGGGCATTTAAACTCGCTGCCCCAGACTTGCCACACCCCCTATCAGAAGCTACAGCCAATCAAGAGGACCATGTGGACCTAATTGAGACCTTCAACTTCAATGTCCGTGGTCCACTCAGCCAGCCACCCCCCAAAACAAAGCTGAAAGAAAAAAGAAAAAGGCCACAAAGCCAAAGAAAGGAATTTAAAAGCAATGGACTAGAGAGGGCAGAGCAATGCTGGCCAGCTTGTTTGCTACCCCCGCTACTAAACTTAGTACACCGTGGCTTACTTGGTGTATCAGTAGCTACACCCTTGCATCAGACCATATACAGATTATGGGTCACCAGTGTGGAGTCCATACATGGTCAGAGACATTCAAGTGATTGAAAGAGTTCAGAGAAGGGCAACAAAAATGGTGCCCCATTTAGCATCACTATCATATCCAGAGAGGCTTCAAAAAACAGGCCTACATTCACTGGAGTTTAGGTGCTCCAGAGGTGATCTTCTGTTCTTATATAAAATTCTCAAATCACCCTCTCTGATGGACAAATGTGGTGTTGTTAAAACACAAAGAAAAATAGTAGCTAGACTTTACAACCAACAACTAATGGTGTGTAAAGCAAAAACAAACAGGAGGCTTCATTTCTTCTCGGTAAGAACACCAAGGCTCTGGAACCAGCTACCACAAGAGCTAGTAGACTGTAATACCTTTGAATCCTTTAAAAAGGGTGTAGATCATTGGCTCTCCAAAAACTACAGCAAAGTGTAATTTCCCACACATGTGGGAGACAATCAAGATAGGCTTCATGGCTTCCTTTTGTCCTCACTTACCTAGTAAACTATTTGTGCTTCAAATTGAAATAAAGACAACTAAAAAGTGAATAAATCACTAGTATTTGGCAGCATCGTCCTTAGTGAACAGGTCAATGCTTTCTAGATAGCCCCTGCTTATTATTTATCATCTAATCTTAACACCATGAAGAGAGTCCACCAGAAGCTGGGGGCAGCCTACTGTGTTAACCACCTCCTGACTCCAGAGGCTTGCCTCACAATTGCCCAGGGTAATCTTCTGCTGCTACTTGACTAATGCTCCCCAGTGTTCTCCTCCATGTCCTCCTCATTTCTTTCTCATCTGAATATCACATACAACTCTATCTGTCGCTTTTGCCCTTCAGGTCCCTTACTCCACTCATCACCGCTGTCTCTGCAGGGCCGTTTTGAATATGCCTTGGGCTGTCTAATGGACACCTCACTTAGGAACTCACAAAAGTCCCCTTACTTCTCACTTCTCACTGATAGGGTGGTAACTAGGTGCCTCTGGGTCTCTTCTGCTCTCCGCCCGTGGTAGTTCCCCGTGTATCCACTGTCATGGGGAGCAAGGCTTTCTTCATCTCCGCCCCCTCCTTTTGGAACAAACTACATCTGTTATCCAAATGTTACCCTGTCATCAGTCTTTCAAATCAAAACAAAGAGATTGGCTTATAACTCAGACTACCTGTATCTGCTCCCTAGGAAACTGGATCTGTACTGCTGCCTGACACGAAACTTACCGACAGCTGATTCCCCATCACTGGCTTCCTGACAGTACACTTTGACTGACAAATTCTGTCCCCGCAAGTTCATTTGCCCAACATACCACCTGGAACATTTCCTGTACATTTTCAGTAAAACAGTTCAGTAAATCATTGATGGACAGTTCTAACAATAACAATTGGTTTTCAGTCTTACCTGTACCTCAGCTGTCCTGTAGTCTGTAGCTCAGCATGGAAGTGAAAATCAAAACTTTATTTTTAAAAGGTTTTCAAAGGTTAAAATCCATAAAATGTACTCTAAATAGCTCAGTAGTCTTCCGGTCGAGTGCAGTTAAAATGCAATACTTTATTTTCATAAAACATAGGTAACTTGGTTTAAAATGACTTAAACGCTAGGACAATTCATAATCGGTGGTTGTGAGCAATTCCGTGGATATATTGCATAGCGGAACAAATGGCTCTTTCCTTGGTTATGGTCACCATTTTCTCTTCTCTCTTAGCATACCTTTTTTTAAGAGGAGGCTTAGAGAGGCCACAATTAATGTTTTTCAATTAAGCTGTCAATGTTTGTTTGCTCCTTGTGTAGTTCAGTAACAAACCTGAATATACCAACATGTGAGCTGCCAATGAGTTCCCCCAGTCTCTGGTGCCAGGTTTCAACATTGTTTTGTGTCCGAGGATACCCAAGCTCCATTTGCTCATGTACCGACCAGAAATCGGGTGGGAACAGTGGGGGGATTCTGACAACTGTGTTATTTCGCATTCTCCTTCTAACACGACCCAGCACGTAATTCTTCTCGAACCAATCCCGTAGCTTTCCAGTGATTTGATAGACATTAGGCAGTACACGAGTTGGGCTATACATGCATTTTCTGGGGTACCAACAGGGCCATGTATAGACTATAACTGCTGGAACAATGGAGGTACAGTTTTAAACATACCATCCATAATCCAGAATGAAGCAATTGATAGTTTTTTTAACATTTGCTTTTGTGGTGAAAATTAAAGTTTTGTCCTCACCAACTGACTCCTCCCTTGCAAGGAAAGTCAAACCATTAATAGTTCTGAGATTATGCAGTATCTCTATGGCATCTAAAGTGTGAGGCTCTGGGGGTGCATTTTGCCGTCTGGCTGTTTCCACTATTTGCTGTAGTGCTTGCTTGTTAGGCAGACTTTGCTTGACCTCCTCGGAAAGCTGTGCTACCTGTGTTTGAATAAGTTAGGCTGGTGTTGCATTATGTGACAGTGCACTAGCTTTCAGTGCTGCCATAGCGACAGGAGCATCGGTTGCTTCGGGTGAGTGGTTATGCTCCCTGGATTTTCTCAGGTGATGCTGACCCCCCCCCACAAGAACTGTGGATGCACGCCCTAGACATTGTAATGTCTTCCTGCTCTGGCAGCACCAATAATATAGGTCCCCATGACAGCATTACTTAACATACAGATAGCCACCCATTGCTATTTTTTCATGTCCTCTTTGTGAAGCATTGTCATATTAAATAGATCCACTTAAAAGATAATCCGTGCCTTGGTACGTTTCACTGTGCTCGACAAATCACTGTAAAGGTCATGGAGCAATTAGATACAGTTAGAGCAGAGCCTTTAAACACCTGTACTGTCAGTCGCGTGCTTGAATGTTTTTGCAGTTTACTGTTTGGCTGTCAGTGTGCTTTGCACTACGCTTGATACAGAAATTGTCCAACATCCATACTGTCACTCACACGTTTGAATTTGCTACAGGACTTTACACGTTAAAGGTAAGCAGCAGTACAAGAACATGAATTTTTGTGCAGTTGCATTTCAACTGAGAGTGTTCCTTGCAATAGCATGTGTACTGTCAGTCGCATTTTCTTTTGTCTGTTGCACTAGCATCCGTACTTTCAGTCACGCGTGTTTGAATTTGCTACTGGACTTTCCATGTTGCAAGTAAATGTAAACAACAGTACATAAACAAGAATTATTTTGCAGTTGCATTTCAACTGAGCGTGTTCTTTTGTCTTTTGTTGGGCAGATGATATTGTTGGTTTCATGTACCTATTGGGCACGTAGTTTTCGGGAAATAGATATTGGGAGGCCACACGTCAGGCAGTCTTACCTAACCCCTAGGAAACACCCTTGCCAGAAGCTGCCTTAAGGGGTCCAGTGTACCTATTGCCTTATTTCCCAAGTACTGGTTACTACATAAACAACTGACAGGTTTTACTACTTTGTGAAGATGTTTCCAGTAGTGTAATCTCTAATGCACTGTATTGTAACCCTTGACTGACTGAAGAATGTCTTGTTCTGCTGTACGTGTATGTCCTAGTTCTCTGCAAGCAGAGATACATTGCTTATGTTGTCATGAGCTTGTTTTTATGTCCTAAACCCCTATTTTATGACCTGATGTGTATGTATCACTATTTCTGTCACCTCTGCACTCACTGTATTATAAGTTATCCACTGTATTATAACTTGCACCTGTTTGTCTGTGTCACTGTATGGCCTGGGTCACAACTGAAAATGGTCCCTTGGATCAGTTTGTTTACCCGGTTACCAAAAAATAAATAGTCCATGTGTTGCAGTCCTACTCAGTTACCCAACTTTCACCCAGTTTCCTTTGTTGCTGTCTTGTTTTTCATATGTTCTCTACTAATGCAGTCCATTCTCATGCCTGCAGCTTTTGACCTAAAGTTGATCTCCTGAAAGTGTGGCTTGCCCAACAATTACCTGACATCATTTGTATATCTGAATCTTGGCTCTCCTCCAGAATTCCAGATTCTAACCTAGCTTTCTTTAACTGCAGTCTCTTCCATCAAGACCATGGCAAACGTGAGGGTGGTGTTACCCTCTATACGTCGATCAAGGTTTCATTTGCTTTAGCTCTAGCGTGCTTTCCTTCTGTCTCTCTCTCTCTCTGCAGCTCCATTCCCTCCTGTCATGAACTCCTGGTAAAGCTCACTTTTCCCTCCTCTTTGCCTGTCTTTATTGGGGCTGTTTATACCTCCCCGAAAATTTCTCTCTCTGTGATGGCTGACACTATTTCCTGTCTGGCCTCCCATTCCTCTGTAGACGAACTTATTCATATAGGGGCTCTTCATTATTATTTTGCTCCCTCCAGCCAGCAGGCCTACTACTCAAATGGTTAAACGAGAACTGCACTAAACCTGAAGGTAATTTTCCCTAGTTTTAGTCACCTCAATCTGAACCTTAGAATCATCGCTGCAGTGTAACTTTAACATTGTCCAACACTGGTTCCACTCTAACCAACTCAGGGTTAGCACAAAGCATCAGCCAAGAAGTCGCCAGACTCTCTGCACCTCCTGTTTTCTCCACCTTGGATAGCATTCTCCTTGAGACTGCTTCATTTCAAATACAGTATCTCGGTGTGTGGTTGGATAGTAGGCTCAATTCCTCTATCCATATTGATGCCATTTACAGCAACTTCACCCCAAACTTGGTGCTCTCTACCACAGCAAAGTCTCTTGTCCCTAGTCCATGGTGAGCTGATCACTGAGATGGTGCTCCTGGTGTTTGACTACTTGGATGTGGTTTATGGTACCTCCTCATCCTCCTCCCTTACCAGAGTAGAACCCTCTGCAATGCCTTTGGCCATTTACTGCTAATGCTCCTCCTTGTAGTCATCGCTGCATCCTTCACACTTCCCTTTCTATCCCTCCCCATCCCTCCATTGTCTCATGCTGTGCATCCCTGGTTTCTAAGTACTGGTTTGACTTTCTGCTCTCCTGTCCCCTATTCCCTCTGCTCGTTATTATCTTCACTCTCATGACTGTAGTACTTTCTCCTTTCCACACTCCAACTCTACTGCTTGGGAATTCTGCTTTCTACTCGCATCTTCCCTCTGTCTGGAGTAGTCTCCCTCCCACCCTCTGCCTCTCCCCTTCCTATTCCTCTTCCTCTTCCTCCCTCAAATGGCAGCTCAAACTGCTTGCCCCCGCTCTGGCCATAGTTAATTTTGCCATGCTGCTCTCCTGTACTTAGCTTATGGGTCTTGTACTAGTGCTTTAGCTTTTACATACTAGCCAGTACACTGTTTACTGTATTGTATTTACTAATTACCATATTTTTGCTGCACCTTGCATTGTGTTACCATGTGTATTTTGTATATTTTACTACATGTTATATATTTTTGTCTCCATTTTTCTCTTACTCCTGGAAATGAGCCTTGGCTCAGTGTGCCATCTCCGGTTACCAGTTTTCAATATACATACATACAGATAGATAAATAAATAAATACTGCATGCTACATGGTAAACAGTGCATGCTGCAGTGAAAACTTTGTACCTAGAACTTTTTATTCTACTTTAGATTGCTGTTTTGTAAGATGCCTCTTTCCTCCACGTTGAGCAGGTAAAACAGAAAGGTGGAAGTCCACCGGTAATCCTGAGTTAAGTTCACCAGAAAAGTGACATTAAACAATGAGTGTTCAAAAACAGATGAGAATACTAATGGAACCCTGGGGATAGTCATATTTCATGGATAGCACCCTTAATTATTTCGTCTCTAAATCAGGATTACCGGTGCGCTTCCACCTTTCTGTTTTGTTTTTATCTGCCTTTTGTTGCCTTTATCAACCCAGAATCCAGCCCACAAGGATGCAGGGGCAACCCTGGTGCCAGAATGCCAGATGCACTCTTTGCATACTCCCATCCCACACACTTGCTCATATCCCTCCCTCCCTTGAGTAAGAAAGTGTCCTCTCAGATGTTCAGTGTTAGCACGTATCTGTCTCCATACAAACAGGAAGTGCTGATAAATTACAGATATCTGTAATGTATTTGTGCACAGCTGATATTTCAGTTATGCACCCCACCTCGTTGAACAAGTCATCAGTCCCCAAACCGTGGACTGTACTGTATATCCAGCTTAGTTTTCTTCATGAGGGCCTTTGGATGATGGTATGGATCTGTCAGAAACCTCTACTTACAGTAAATACAATGCAAGTTAAAATGTCGGAGCACTGTTGGTTTGGCATGAGCACCACACTTTTTGTATTCCTTTTGATCTTTTTTGCTTTTTTACCTACTGCTTGATAAACTGTTGCTTTAGAAGAACATGATTTATTCACTAAATGGAGTTCTTTTGAGGCGAGTCTGTAAGTATTGTATGTTTTCTATTTTGGATGCCTCATTTGATTGTAATTTCAGTAGCACAACAGTAACATTTTGGAGCTCTCAATTGTTCCTGGAACTCAGTCAGCTGTTTTGAGTTCATCAACTTTTTCCACAGCTATATTTCCCACTGAGGTAATGTAAGGACCTCTGTTGATGGCTCTGTGTGTGTGTGTGTCAGTGTGAAAGATTATAATGCTGCTTCCTCTTTTTTTTTGTGTTAACAGGACAAGTGGGTACTTGATCATGATGATGTCCTTCTTGGGGAGCATATTGGAAAGGTAAGTTGTCAAGAAGACTGTCCTGAACAGAGGGAGTTGGTTGGGCAAATGTTTTAATATTCTGTGAGAAGTGTCTGTAGCCATGTTGATCCCTGGAAAAGTTGAGGTGTATAGTGTAGTACTTCATACATAGGTGCAGGAAAGGGGGGCACTATGGGCATGGCCTTACCACTTTCATAAGTGGCCCTATCAGTTTTGCAATCATGTTAATTTACTACTAAGGGGAGAATTTACCTTACATCCTTGGCCCTACCACTTTTCAGACTGTTCCACCACCAGTGACCTCATATGATAAAAATAGAGACAGTGCAGTACTGAGGCTTTTAGGGCAATGCAGTTAAACACCAGATAAAAAGGGACTGTGAGTTCCTGAAGACTGCATGCTATAACAGAGGCCCTCAGATGACTTAGTTCTCTAGTCACAGAACTGGCTGCAGAAATGCCACATAATCTTGTCAGTTTGGTGACGGTTAGTTAAAACAGTCCTAATTTTCCTTGATTACAAGCTCTTTTTCTCACCTCTTTCTTGAGCCCCTTCCCCGATATGGTTAATCAGAGGTGCGCAAATCCTATTGCCCCTAATCTGAGATAAGTAAATTTCCTTGAAAGGCAAGTACAAAAAGAGTTGATTTCATTTAAGGAATGAAGGGCAAGTACATATTTCAGCTACAGCTGTAGTTGGACAAGTCCTATCAGTTTTGATTTTGAACAGTTTTGGGCTCAGTATCTGATAATAATCTTCAGGGATATCTTAGTCATTAGGTACCCCCTTAGGAACTTCACCATCAGTGAATAGGAATCCACACAGAAGATTTTCAGCAGTAAAACTGGGGCCACCCATGCCGTCGACGTCAGCCAACGTCACCAACCCTATATAGGCGTAGGCAGTCCCACTCCCACTTCAGTTCTTTACTGCTATCGACTTGCAAGCACAGTCTCCATGTAAGAGTCGTCACAGTGTTCATGCCTTTTTTGGTCTACAGCCTATTTTATCTACCAACCCTTACCTAAATCTCTTTTAGAGATTTATTTTTCTTTTATGTCAAGAGTTAAACCTTCAACATCTCTCTTACATTGCTATGGAAAGACGATTGCCTCCAATGATGAGCACTCCATTTGTGTCTGTTGTCTTGGGCCTGACCAAGATGCCTCAGATTGTGAGAGGTGCCAGCAGTTTAATCAAATCACCCTTAGGAGATGCAGGAAAGCTCTAAAAATCTTCATGGAACAGCAGGTAGCTGAGTCTGTGTCCTCCGAGGCACCAGCTGCCCAGTCGCCCTCTGGTTCCAAGAGCTCCAAGGCCTCTCAGGTCAAAGACTAGTCCTTGGGGGAAAAGTCATAGAAAAGACTGGGATCTAGCTGTCCTGGTGATGCAGAGGCACTGGAAGCCTTACCTCACACCATGCCAGCGACCCGGGTTCAGGAACGGATATGAGTCGCTCAGCAGTCAGCCAGCACAAGAATGGATTGAACATCTGATGACAACTCTCCTTCCTCATGGGTGGGGAGCCTCAGCATCGCGCTGTAGATTAACACCTAGTGGAGGCTGAGGGTCTGCACAGGCCTGCACCTCCCCCAGCAATCTAGATGTTGGCTTCCGGGGGTGGGGGGAGGCCGGCACCCCTGCCACCGACCCTGTCACGGGGAGGGTAATGCATGGGGGGATGGCCAGTTGGGGTGGGTGCAGGGAAAGCCTTGATGGAGAGATGAGTCCCCTCCAAAGAAGGGTCCAAATCCGCCTGCCAGTCCCGCTGGAGGAGTAAAAACGTAAAAAAGAAAGAAAAAAAAAAAGACTGGGATCGTGACTGCTCCCCCTCGCAGCCATCCTGTTCCCCGTCTGCTTCACCTTCTTCAGGAGGCTTCTCATCGTCGGCAGCCACTGTGATAAAGAAACCAGCTGTCCAGGTCTCGGTTCACTCCAGGCTCATGCTGACAGCTCCTCCGCTCGACACCCAGGGAACTCGGCCATCAATCTCTGGGTCGTCGGCCCCTCCTTTGTCAATGCCAGGCTCATTGTCGATGACTACCCCTTAATAGCCTGTTCCTTTTTCTCCAAAGGCTCTGGGCTTGTTGGGTCAGCCAGCCAGGTCGACAGCCTCTGTGCTGCTGGCCACTGCTCCATTGTCGGTGTCGACTTAAACGACGTTCTTGTCCGTTTTTCTAATGTGCTGGTCCAGCAGTTTGTGGCCTTTACCAGGCCATCATCACTGGCATTGTCATCTGTTTGTCTGCCCAGGGAACCTACCCAGGGGCCATCGATGGCACATACGTCTGCAGATCCTGAGGAGGATGTCAACATTGAGGAGAAGTCTCATCCTTCCAGAGGAGATGAAGGAGGAGGAAGAAGAGGTGGATCAGTACCTCACTTCTGACAAGTTCACTGCCTTTTCAGTCAGTGAAGACTCTGTTAAGCATACCCCCAGGTCCCCACCTGAGGATACTACCTTCTTCAACTTCATGAAGTAGCTGTCTTCCACTATGGGGTTTCAGACAGAGGAGGAGGAGGAGGAGGATGTCATCAGAAAGAATCTTGTGGACTACCTGAAGATCCCAGAATCTCCCCCTAAGATTATTCCTCCCATGCTTCCAGCATGCAAAAATGCTGGCATGGCAGCCTGGCACAGACCAGACATGGTGCCAGCTATGCCCTGTAGGACTGATAAGCTCTACAGTGCCCCTCAGGGCCTTCCTCACTTTGCTGCCCAGACTGAAACTGACTCTGTAGTCAGTAAGGCAGCACATAATAGGTCTAAGGTGCCCACACACCTTAGTTCCCTTCCCCCAGGCAGGGAGTCCCATAGGATAACTCTTTGGGGAAGAAGGTTGTATGCTTCCTGTACCCTATGTTTGAGGATTGCCAGCTACCTGTCACACATGGTGAAATACCAGAACACCATGTGGAGAAAGGGCAAGGCTGCCACCCAAGCCCTTCCTGATGGTGCCCAGAAGCAGGAATTACTTCACTGCTGAGGACATTGGCAAGCATCTCCTACGGGCCATTCGTGACTTGTCAGATACTGTGGCCAGGGTGGCTTCCACTGGCTTATGCCTTCGTAGGCATTCTTGGCGCTGAGTTTCTGGGTTCTCAGCTGATGTGCAAAACAAGGTGCTCAATGCCCCTTTCAATGGCACCAAACTTTTCGGTCCAGATTATAAACGATCTTCAGGCTTCAGGCATAGCCCTTAAGTCCATCCATTCCCTCTGCCACACTCAGCTGTGTGGTAGGGGATGTCCTAATTTTCGTAGACAGGTCAGTAGGCCAGGCTCAGGCCCCCATATCCAGGGTAAACACAGAGTCCAGTCTTCCTTGCCTGACCCCTCCAGTTCTGGAGTGGTAACCAAGCATCCCAGAACTGTGGGACCAGCTTCCACAGCTGGACCCACCTCAGCTTGACTCCTTACCAGACCCCCCCCCGGTACAAGCCCAAGAGGTGGTGGTCGGAGGTCAGTTCTCCCTCTATCTGAATCAGTGGAGAATCATAACTTTAGATGTCGATCCTGCAGATAATAGAGTGCGGCCATATCCTGGAGCTCATCCAGCACCCTCCAGACACCCCACCACCACCTTCAGAATACCCCACCCCCGGCTCATCTACCTGTTCTCCAGGAGGAGGTTCAGTCTCTTCTGCACATGCAGGCACTAGAAATCCCCATCATATTCTTTGCCAATCCCTTGGGCTTCAATTTGCTACAACAACATATGCTATGTTGTCTTTGCTCGGTGAATGCCCACCTATGGTTATGTATTCACCCAGCACCCTCTGTCCTTATTGACAAGGCCACTCCATGGCTGCACTCCTCACCACCTAGAATCCTGTCTAGCTCTACCATTTGATCTCCAGTTGGACTGCCTTGTGCATAATTCTGAATGGTATTATAATTAAGAATGAATGTCTGTATAAGTTTAAGAATTCCTGCTTGATTTGTGTTTGTAATCTATGTAATGTGCTACATGACATGGAACCTTTGTAAAACAGCCCTGCTCACAGTTTTTTCCGAACAATAAACAACAAAAAAACTAGAACTGGTGCCAAAGTCGCAGAGAAACCAGAGATTCTATTCCAGGCTTTTCCTGGTCCCCAAAAAGACCAGAGATTTGAGGCCCATTTTGGACTTGAAAGACCTCAGTCTCTTCTTCCAGTACAAAACGTTCTGGTTGGTAACTTTACCAGGCCTCTTGCCCCTCCCCAAATCCAGGGATTAGCTCTGCTCACTGGACATGCAGGAAGCTTATCTGCACATTCCAGTCTTTCCTCCTTAGCAGTGTCAATCATGCTCCTATCCTAGCATCCATTTCTGATTACCAAGAACCCCTAATATCAGTTGCAAACCCTGTAAAACAACCCAGCCTGGGAAATGTATCTTTGAGTACTAATGAAATCATGAATAATAATACACTGACAAACAGGAAATGAACAAGGGATGAAGCTGATCTTCATCAAAATGACAATGAGTGGTACCAAATAAGAAGCTCTAAGATACCTAAAATAGGGAGAAGAGCAGAAGGTTTTAACATTCTGACCCAAAACTGCTTTGATCTATTAAGTGATCAGCCAGAAAACTACATCACCCCTCGCATGCCCTGACACTAAGTCCACAGGTGTGCTAGATAGTGCCAGGAGTTTAAACTATTTTAAACATCTAATCAGATGGAAATTTATCTTGTGGATATTGAACCTGAAGTAACATCAGAGCCCAGACAAATATACCTATTAGGAGACTCCATGGTAAAAAGTACTTATACTGGAAAATATTTGAGCACAACAAAGCAAATAAAACCATGTCATGTTTTCAGGGGGCCAAAATTAGAGACATTACTAGAATGTCTAGACAGATACTGCAGAATGGAGAACAGAGCTCCTTGGTCATTGTTCATGCTGCAATAAATAATATCATGCAACAAAGTGCCCAGCTAATCAAAGAAGAATTTGTTGGACTTGCCGACACATTAATAGATAGGAACTGTGAATTTGCTTTCTCTGCAATAATTCCAGTGACAGATGCAAAGGATTATTTAAATAATAAAATCAAAAATGTAAATAACTGGTTAAGAAGGTGGAGCCTCAAACAAAACTTTAGTTGCATTACACATTGGGAGGAAATCCTTGAAGATAAGAGAATTGATTGGCTGGGACGGTATACACCCTACAAGAAAAGGAACATCTCTGCTAGGAAAACAATTCAATGAAATACATTGCAAAATGTTTAAACTAGTACCTGGGGGGAGGGGCCAACACACATCTAGGACATAAACCATGCACTAATAATGGTTCTAAGGACAGAAAAATTAGAACACCACCTTCTATTAACACCAATACTAGTAGGACTGTAAATGGGAACAAACACACCTGTGATGACAGGCAGAAGACTGAAATTAAAATATTAGTTAATGCCAGGAGCCTTAGAAACAAACTAGGTGAACTCCAATACTGGTTAAATAAGGATGATATTAATATTTGTGGTGTTACTGAAACCTGGTTCTGAGATGGGGACTGGGCTATTGATATACCCGGTTACTCCTTAGTCTATAAAAATCATCAGAAAAAAAAGTGGAGGTGTTGCAGTATATATTAGAAATAACTTACGGTACTGTGAAATAAGCAGTGTACAATCACACAGCGAACTGATCTGGGTTAAATTAAATTCCTTACAAAGGCCACTAACATTAGGAGTAGGATATTGTGCACCTAACCTAGATGTCACAGCCAATTACACCTTTTTCTCGACTCTTGATAATATGACAATCAAAGATGACTTTATCTTACTAGGTGATTTTAATCTACCTAATATATGCTGGACATCCCTGAGTGCAAACAGTAACTGGGAACATAAACTAATCCAATTCGCTGTTCAAAATGACTTGGAACAAATAGTAAACAAACCAACAAGGAAAGATAATATATTAGATTTAATATTTACAAATATTAAAGATTATGATTCCAGCCCTGTGATTTTGGAACCCCTCGGTGACCGTGACCAATCTGTGGTTTCTTGGAGCTTCTCAAATTTAAAAACAAAGAAAGTTGGTAATTCCACTGTCAATAATTTTAATAAAGCAAACTATAATAAAATTAAACATTTTCTTAATAACTGGGATTGGCAACAGGACCTGAAAGGTCCTACTGTCAGTCAGATGTGGGAGGTTATTCAACACAAAATTAACTACTGTATAGAGACTTGGGTTCTGGTGCATACTAAGTACAATAATAATAAACAGAGAGTACCCTTATGGTGGAATTCCAAAATTAAAAGGAGCATCAGGAGTAAAAAGAAGGCTTTCCACTGCTATAAAAAGGATTCCCCGAATGACACATGGCAAAAATTTAAGTATAACTCCAGTAGTACAAAAAAGCTAATAAGGCTTGCAAAGAAAAATCTAGAACTGAAGTTGGTAAAGGATACCACCAACAACAGCAAAATGTTCTATAACTATATCGGGTCACTTAGAGGTAGTCATGCTGGAGCAGGTCCACTTATTTATTACACAGGAAGCACTTGTTACAGATGAAAAACAGATGACTGACAAATTTAACACATACTTTATCAGTATATTTAAAACTAAAGAAAATATATGTGTGGAGGATTTGTGTATTTCTGGATTATCAGTTTCTTTCACAGGGTAACATATTGACAGCTATTAAAAACACCAAACCTAGTACAGCCTCTGGAACCAATGGAATTCCGTCCCTGTTTATTAAAAATCTCTCCATACAATTAGCTGGAATTTTTATACTCTTATTTAATACCTCTATAAATGAAGGAACTGTCTTGGATGAATGGAAGTTAGCTAACGTCACTCCAATCTATAAAAAGGGATCAAAAAACCATGTCTGCAACTATAAGCCCATAAGTTTAACATCTTGTATTGGAAAAATAATGGAAAGGGTATTACAGTATAAAATCATTGCCCATCTCCACAATACAGGAAACTATGACGTATCACAACATAGATTTACCCAGGGAAAATCTTGCATGAGTAACCTAAAAAGTTTCTTTGAGCCAGTTAGTAAAGCCCTAGATAATAGACTCTCTGTTGATATGATATTTTTGGACTATGAGAAAGCTTTCAACACTGTGTCTCATAGGATCCTAATAGAGCAACTTATTAAACTTAAACTACACCCACTGATTATAAAGTGGATAAACTCGTGGTTAGAAAACAGGCAACAGAGGGTTGTATTAAATGGGTATGAGTCCGACTGGGGGGATGTGACTAGTAGAGTGCCACAGGGATCCGTGCTTGGACCAACTTCATTTAACAATATGGTCCCTAACATGCAAACAGACAATGGAATATGGATGCAAAAGTATGCTGATGATAGTAAGTTAGGATTTATTGTAAATAATGACACTGCTATAGAATCCTTACAGAATAATTTGAATAATCTCTATACCTGGGCCTCCGAAAACAAATTGGTATTTAACATAACAAAGTGTGAGGTGATGCACCTTGGGACTAATAATGAACAGGCTAGTTACTACATTAATAACATTAAGTTACAAATCACCACGTAAGAAAGAGATCTTGGGGTTACTATAACAAACAATCTGAAATTTGGCACACATATTAATAAAACAACCAAAAAATGTGATGGAATCCTTAGGTGTATTTTTAAACATATTAAAAGTCATGAGCCTGAGGTTATAGTGCCCCTGTATACCAGCCTGGTTATGACAAATTTAGAGTACTGTGCCCCCTTCCATTCCCCTAAATCTATAATTGATAACTCACGAGTCCGTACAACATAAGACGACCAAAAATATTAAAAATCAAGGACATTTAGAATACGAGGAAAGACTGAGAAATCTAGGTCTGTTCTCCCTGGAATATAGAACTATAAGAGATGAACTCTGTTGGGCCTACAAGGCTTTTAGGGATGAAGTACTTTTTGAATCAAACTGCTTAATTAGACAAACACCCATTGACTGCACAAGATCTCATAAAATAAGATTACATGCAGAAACATGTAAAACTCTACACAGGAAAAACTTTATAACACAAAGAGCACCACAGTTATGGAACTCGCTGCCTGTGGAAGTTGTAACCAGTGACAATATAGAACAATTTAAAAGCAAACTTGATCAATACATGGGTGACAAGAAATTCCTCTATCGTCATTAAACGGCGGCGAGTTCATTATGGGCCTGCCCTCGAATTCGTACAATCTATGAACAGGAGATTTCTCCACTTTGCCTTTCAGGGAGAGCATTACCAGTTCAGGGTATTATCCTTTGGCTTATCTTCTGCGCTGTGTGTCTTTACCAAGTGCTTAGCAGCGGTCACAGCAGCACTCAGGTGGGAGGGAGGGACTGTATGTCTTCTCTTACCTAGACTATTGGCTTCTCAAGCCCTGTCCAGGGAACAGCTGTTATTAACCCTGGAGCGTACTCTCCAGCTCTTTCAGTCTCTGGCCATAACAGTCATCCTGCCCAAGTCTGTTCTAGTACCATCCCAAAGACTGCAGTATATCATGACAGTTCTGGACTCCAGGCAGGGAAGGACCTTCTTACCCGAGAACAGGGCTGAATGCCTTATAGCTCAGGCTCAGATAGTAGCTCAGAGTCGCCACATTCCTGCCAGGCTATACCTCAGGCTCCTGGGCCTAATGGCTGCAGCCATTCCCACCATTCCACTGGCCAGGCTTCATATGCACACCCTTCAGTGGACCCTCCGGGTGCAGTGGGACTAGCACACAGACAAGTTAGATCAACTAGTCCTGGACTCTTCCCCAGTTCTCAAAGTGTTGCCATGGTGGACGGACTCCCCAAACCTCCTTCAGGGAGTGCCCTTCCAAATTGCCTCACAACATCAGGTTTTAACCACAGAAGTATCGGGTCACGACTGGAGGGGGGTGCATCTGGTTCCTTATCAAACCCAGGGCCCTTGGTCCCAGGAAGGCCAACCTGCATATCAATGTCCTGGAAATGAGTGGTGCTCTGTGCCATTCAGGCCTTTCAGGAGCACCTAACCCCGGGTCAACTATTGGTGCAGTCAGACAATCTGAGTGTGGTCTACTACCCTAGCAAGCAGGGTAGAACTCACTCATATCCCCTTTGCAGGGAGGCAGTCCGAGTGTTGTATTGGGCTCTGGAGCACAGTCTTAATGCTCTCTGCAGTCCAGATGCCAGGTGTCCTAAACACACTTGTGGACAGTCTCAGCAGGACTCAGTCCAGCATGCATGAATGGGAGTTTCTCTCATCCGTAGCAGAAGATCTGTTATACAGATGGGGTCATCCAGAGTTGGACCTTTTTGCTTCCCCACACAATGTAAAACTGCCCAATATTTGCTCACTAGATACAGGGCCTAGAGTTTTCTGGTGAAATGTGTTGTCCCTCTCTTGGAGCGGGAGGTTTCTATATGCATTCCCTCCATTTCCACTAATACAGAGGGTGCTGCTCAAGCTGCAAATGGAGGGGGCCAGCGTGATCCTGGTAGTTCTATTCTGGCCCCGCCAGTTATGGTTCCCTCTGCTTCAGCAACTGGTGGTGGAGCCTCCGGTTCCTCTGCTGCTCTGCAGGAATCTGCTGTCCCAGGATCGGGGGACCCTGTTCCATGTAAACCTCAGGTTCCTCCATCTGCAAACGTGGCCCCTGAGGATGTAGCCATTGTCAGGTTTGAGGTCCCAATAGGGTAGCGGATGTACTAGTGGCCACCTGCAAGCCTTCCACCCGTATCACTTATGCCATGAAGTGGAAGCGATTTGCCATCTGGGCTGCCCAGCATTCCCTTGACCCTTTCACCTGTCATGTGAAGCACGTCCTGGACTACCTGATTTCTTTGTCCGACTCGGGTCTCCAGTGTTCCTCCCTCAAGGTCCACCTTTCAGCCATTTTGGCTTTCTATGAGCCCATGGGTGACCGCACTATTGCTCAACTGGATGTCTCCCGCACCTTCCTTAGGGGCATCCTGCATCTGAGACCCCCAATTTGTTCCCCTGTCCCAGCTTGGGACTCAAATTTTATTTTGGAAAAGTTGACCCTGTCGCCATTTGAACCAGTCTTGACTTGTGATTTGCGCTGTCTCTCTTGGAAAGCACTCTTTTTAGTTGCTGTTACTTCCGCTCAAAGAATTTCAGAGCTTCAGGCCCTCTGGTGCGAGGAGCCTTATTTGATTTTTCACAAAGACAGGGTATCTTTGCGAACAAATCCTAAGTTTTTTCCTAAGGTGGTTTCTGAGTTACGCTCAATCAGTCTATCCACCTTCCTGTTTATTTTCCCAAGCATGCCAATCCAGGGGAAGTACTGCTCCATACGTTAGATGTGCGCAGAACTTTGAAGTACTATCTGCTCAAGACTAAGGAGTCCAGAAAGTTTAAGCAGTTGTTTGTTTCTTTCGCCCCAGGTGGAGAGGGCGCCTCAGTTTCCATTTCCAAGCAATGTTTATCCAAATGGTTGGCAAATTGCATTGTGTTCTACTATAACAAGTACGGTGAGGAGTTGCCTGGAGCTGTCAACACCCATTCCACCAGAGTCATGGCTGCTTCGGTGGCTTGTTTCAAAGGGATCTCAGCCGCTGATATTTGTGTGGCTGCCACCTGGAGTACAGTCCACACTTTCACCAAGCATTACAGTCTTGACATTGCCTCTAGAGTCCACGCTGATTTCGGCAGTCTTAAACTTATAGAGTTCCTTGACAGGTTCAGTTTGCAAGGTCTTCTGTCTTAAGTTTAAGAAGATCTTTGGCTGGGCAGGTTGTTTCATGTCTCCTGTCTTAAGTTAATGGAGTTCCAGCCTCCCAGTTTATCTGTTCCTACCTGTCACTGCTTGGTACTCATTCCTATGGTGGTACCTGATGACTGAAATACCCCAGAAGAAGATAGAATAGTTACGTAAGTCCTTACCGTAATAGTAGATCTTTGAGGAGATCTCAGTCATCAGGTATGCTGGGGCTCCTGTTCAGGACCTGGCTATCTGTTATTTCCATCCTTTTATCTAGAGCTGGATCCCTCTGTCTTTCCTCAGTTTCCCAGGGCATGAGCCTAGCTCCCTTCATCTCTGGGGGAAGAACTGAGGAGGGAATGGGGCAGCTTATGCCTATATAGGGTTGGTGACATTGGCTGACGTTGACTGCATGGGCAGCCCCAGTTGTACAGTTGAAAATCTTCCGTGTGGATTCCCATTCACTGATAGTGAAGTTCCTATGGTGGTATTTGATGACTGAGATCCTCTTGAAGATCTACTGTTATGGTAAGTTCTTGCATGACTGTCTTTATCAGTAATATCACATGGCAGTCATGTCAACAGATGGTCAGAAAAAAGCCATAGGAGGGAATAATTCCCACTGCAGAATTGGACCAAATTGTGGAAAATGTGGACATTCTGACACTTTGCCACAGAACATATGGTTGAAGTGCCACACAGAACTAGAGGCTAGAGTGCTAAATACTAAAACATCTATGCCCAGTCTGTATGCTGTTCATGGTGAAGCCTTGTTAGCCTGCTCTCACACAACGATTTGTACACTGCCTTGCACTGGGTTTGAGGCTGTACAGAAGGTGTGTGTTTTTCTGGTTGGAAAGACGTACACAAATCAATCAAGGTAGATACGTGTTTTCTCCTTGTATCCATGAATGGATCCTACACTCTGCTTTTCTTGTTGCTTTTTTGTAAACTATTAAATGCCTAATTTCCTCGGGGGCTGACCAGGTACTTGATTGATACTGTGACTATACTTTTCTGAGGAGTCCTAACAGATGAAACACTTGACTTTGTCAAATGGCAGTAAAAAATGAACCTGGGAATGGGATCACCGGTTGGCCCAGATGTGCTGCTGTACCAGTGACCCAGGTTCCATAGCGGACTCGGGACGTGCAGGCAGCCCAGACTGGGGAACAGTGCTGGCAGTGGTAGTGCTTCCCAGCCTGGGTGAGGGGGGGAGGAATTCCAGCACCATAGGGACCTCATTGAGCGGCCTGGGAACTTGCTTCCCCAAGGGCTGTGCTGTGGTGGCAAAGGCCAGAAGTGATTGTGACAGCGTAATTGGTGGGTAGATGGTGCGAGGAGGGAGGGAGGGAGGGAATACAGCGACAGTGGAGGACTCCAGGCCCACTTACATTGTTTTGTTTACAATGCTACATTCTATACCCCACTCTTACATTCCGTCCCCCACTCTTACATTCCCTCCTTGCACTCTCAACCCTAGTCTGATTACTCTGCTCTGCTGATTTCAACGTTAGCGGAGATCTATGGACCCACTTTAGTTAGTTGTGCTACTGGTACTGTGGGTTAGCTAGTATTACCCTGTAGATTTTTTCTACTAATATAAGTCGGGAGGCTTCATCTCCACACACCCCTGTGTTAAATTGAAAAAACTTGGGGGTGTGGAGGCAGAGCCCCCCCAGCTCAAACAGATTAGAAAAACAACTACACAGCAAAACCAACAAACCCCGAGTAACATAAGCTGCTCTATAACTAGTGTAAGTGGGTCCATAGATCTCCACAAATGCTAAAATCAGCAGGGAGGCAAGCAGCATAGTGGTAGTGGTAGTGTAGCATAATGTATGTGGATTCCATGATGTACTGCTATGCTAGTTGCATGGATCTGGTGTCCTACACTATCACCAGAAAGACAAATAGGTAGAAAAAAAGCACACTGTCATCAGGATGATTACCAGAGACGCTCTCTGGCCCTGCACCACATATCCTCACCAGGACTGCGTAGTGGAGCTAGTGGAGGATGGGGTTGGGAATTTCTCTGTGGGGGAAGGCACCTCCTCAGCCCAAAGACTTGGTTGAAAGCAGTGAAAGAAAAAAAGATTGTAAGACAAATACATCTGATTTTGTTTGGACTAATCATGTGACCATGCCTGAATTTCAGATCAGTACTAGAAAAATATTTGTATCAACTTTTATCACCAAAAAGCCTGTATACTAAACAACAGCAAGCCATTTTATAAGCACAGTAACCAACCCAAGGGTGCGGGGTGTGCAATACTACTAAATTGATGCATTTCATAGGGGTGTACATTGAGGTAGCATTACCATACACCATGGCAAGGGTTATTGCTGGCGTACTTTGTTATTCTATTTGTGGAGGACACCAAGATGGGAGCAGTGGTGGATGACCAAAGGTGGGGGGGCCAGGGATTGCAGGAAAATCTAACAAGGTTGGAGACATGGTCTAACACCTGTCAATTTGGTTTCAATGCCAAAAAATGCAACATGCTGCATTTTGGGGCAAAGAATCCAAGGAGGAGCTACCATCTGGGGGAGGTGTAGCTAGCTGTGACTGAGGAGGAGAAATATCTGAGGGTGCTCATTACGGGAGCAATGAACAACTTAGCACAGTATAGGAAAGCAGCAGCAGTGGCCAACAAGATGCTGGGTTGTATTGCCTGGGGTATAAGCTCTAGGAGGAGGGAGGCTATTCTGACATTATACAGATTGCTGGTCAGACCCCACCTGGAGTACTGCATTCAGTTTTGGCACCCTTACCTAAATTGGTGCATTAGATTCCTTGAAGGGGTGCAACGTAGAGCAACAAAGATGATCCAGGGTCTGGGGAAGTTACCATATGAGGTTAGACTGAGGGAGCTGGACATGTACTCTCTGGAGGAGAGGAGGGACGGGGGATATGATTGAGACCTTTTAAGTACATGAGAGGAATAAACAGAACAGGCACTGAGGGACTGTTCAAGGGGAGGGTGGGGAGAGACACTCAGGGTCATGACATGAGATTGGAGTGTGGAAGGTGTAGGAGGATAACAAGGAGGCTTCTTTATGGAAAGGGTGGTAGCAGAGTGGAACGCACTACTGGCAGAGGTGGTGGCCTGTAAAACAGTGGGGTGCTTTAAGAGGGGCTTGGATAGGGCAAAAGGGAGGTTCATGAGAGGGGGGTATGGGGAGATGGGCAGCTGCAGAGTAGGTCTGCTAACTGCTAAATCAAGCAGACTTGATAGACCAAATGGCCTTTTTCTGCTGGCAGTTTTGTCTGTTCATATTCTCCGCCCATACTATATCAGATGTAAAAACTTTTATTAAAGGTCAATTTTATTTTGGTCTGATGAATCCATGTCAGCCTGTCCACACACGGATTTGCACTCTCATGATCCCTTGCATTGGGTTTGAGGCTTTTAAGTGTACGTGTGGTTTGGAGAGCTGCGTAGAAACCAAACAATTTATTAAAACCTACAATTAAAGTAATTGTATCTAGTCTCAGATGTACTGTTTATTTCACAGAATTTATTCTCAGTACCACAGAATAGTAAAGTCACTGCAGGAATAGCCCTGCCTGTTGTAGTACCATGGCCAGCTGTTGCAGTCTGACCAAGGAATGCCAGTCCTGGAAAGGGGAATGTGGAGCTGAGGTATGCACAGGCCTTGGTAATGTGGGCAGGGAACACATAGCCATCTTCAGCAGGGTGGGTATTGGCTTCATCTTAGTTGACCCTCCCGCTACCATTTTCAAATGCAGGATCTGACCGCCATGGCATCCTACAGGCAGGGAGCAGCTGCCATGTCTCGGCCACTCACACAGTGTCAGTACTGTTTTCCACTAACCCAGCATTTTGCTTTCTGCCACAGGGATTTGAACTGCAAGTATCTTCTTGGCATTTGTTTTGCGTGTCAGTGGGTACCTGGCTTTTTTTGTTTATTTCTGTACCATTGTCGTTGTTTGAACCACATGTTACAGAGTGTCCTTTTTTGGTTTTTTTTAAACTGAACATGTTTTTTAATGTCATTTGTAACATGACAAGCATCAACAAGCAAGAATAACGGCAACCGAATGGAGGAAATGCAGCAGCTGAGCGAGTTGGAGCAGGGATTGATCACTGATAATGCCTGCTCCAACACGGCAATAATCCCTGCTAGGCATTGGGATCGTGCTTAGGAAATCACTGTGTGCTCTGTGCTCCATTGCTCCCTATAGGTGGCGCTTCAGAATGTAGTGCTGTGTCAAGTTCGTTCCCTGCTACCCGCCCCACGGTACTGGAGCGATCACTGTGTGGCACATATAGCAGACACCGATGGAGCTAAACATTGCTCTGCATGTTTTAAAAAATATTGTGAAATCATACAGATTTGCTTGCGTTATTGCTGAGTGCATGCAGTGGGTCCATTGAAGTGCAGCACTGTAGAGATCACTGCCGCCATCCACAGGAAGAGACAGACAGAAATCAGCAGTAATGACACCGTCTGTCTGTTTTTCAGTCTTACTCTGGATTTCTAGACTACAATGCATGGAATGTGAGCATTGTTAGTGTTTTCTGACCAGTAAGGCATTCTGGGGACATTAGAAATATTTGCATACATTGGCACGTATAAGCAAGTGAGATGCCAGATATGCAAATATTTCTACTTTTCCCATAATGCATTACTGAATTAGAACAAAAAACTAAGGAAATGAGTGAAAGGAACTGTATGGTAGAAGACAAAGGAAAGTAAGATTTTTGTGTAATTGTATCGAAAACATGATGTTCAGATGTGCAAAAACAGCAGTCACAATGTAAAGAGATGTTGAACAGTGAACGTGCACAGTCACACGCACCATCAGAGATGTAGTTAACCTATCTATTAATGTAAAAGTGCAGACTTGAACGGCACATAATATTGTATTCAGTAATATTGTGACTTGCTGTTACTTTCTGTCCCACATGTAATAGACTTGTAACATTATTGACCTTGCACTTGTCATGTTACAAGTGCATTAATCCACTCCAAATTCAGGCTCTACTCAGGAATTAATGCCTGGTTGGTGGTTGGAGGCACTCGGCCTGTGGCCTCATGCCCCAGCTCCCCCCCCAACCAGGCATTAATTCCCAAGTAGAGTCCACCTTTGTTGTGGATTAATGCTCACCTAACTGCATTCTACTGATGTAAACTGATTTTTTTGTTGTTTCGTTTTAATCTCCTGGTGGCTGGAGCAACTCTTTAAACATACTAAGTCTCAGATTTTCCCTTAACCAGGAAATGAGCAAAACACCAACACAATCTGGGAAGAGGGAATGGGCAAATGGGACAGGTCAAGATTCTGCTCAGGTGGGAGTGAACCTCTTACCCTCTGGCCAGGAGAGATGAATGCTACCCAAAACCCACCAAACAACTGCACCAAGTTTTGTGTTTTTTTTAACATTTAAGTTAGGCTGCCACAGCCTTGACCTTCCCCACAGCTGAAGTCTGTCTGGCCTACTGTAGGTTCACTAGCATGGCTAGATAGCCGTGGTAGAGATGGGGACCCAATTCCACACTCCAATCCCAGAAGGAATCTGCTGTCTTTTTCCACCCTGGTCAGTAATGATGCCTGCTAAGAACATCAAAACTGAAATTCAAATCATTTTATGAGCACAGTTAAAAAGCTGATTTTTTTGTTTTTGTTTTTTGTCTTCCACCTTTTGTGCCGGTGATCATCGCCTCTTAGGCCTTTCCTCGCAGACAGGCCCTGGAATTCTGTGATTCCATAGATGAAGAATTATACACAGAACATACATCATGCCGCAAAATATATGTGGTGCCACAGAATTCATTACTTTTGGAATTTTTCCTTAAAATGTACAGTTTTTCCATAGTGCTTGGCTCCCTTCTCCTCCTTATTTATCCTAAAGTCCTTCTTCCATGGTCAGCAGGTGATGTCATCTATGACATCATGTCATATTTTTGCCAATAGCAGGACTACATTCTGCCTCAGAAATGAATAATCCGTGCCACAGGAATGAACAAACTCTCCCACAGAATCCTAGAAGCTCTGCCACAGAAATTAAGACTGACATTCCACAGAGAGCTCTCAGGCAGGCTCTCAGCCCTGAAGTGCAGAACAGTGTGACCACTCAAGGTGGCCCAGAGGCCTGTGGGGCCTGAGTATACCAAGGAGCCATCATTATCTGCATCTTGGGGTATTTCCATTTCTTCTCCTTGTCCCATTCCTCGGAAAGCTCTCCTTGTTGCACTATCCGTGCTGGGAGGTGGGCCAACAACAGTTGACATTGGGGGTGCTCGCCTGACATCAGACCTCTCCCACTGCCTGCCCAAGGAGGAACTACTGTATCTGGATGAGTTAACACTCTCCCCCCCCCCCACCACAGTCCGAGGATGCTACCTCTATTGTGTTCCTTAGACTCCTCTGTCCTGAGGCTGTGAGTCCATTTGCGGTACAAAACTGTATCTCCCCATGGTAGCAGAACACACTAGCACCATCACCATGTTACCGGGATTTTATTTTACGTTTATCAGTTTATTGAATTTTTGAACATAGATCTGCAGGGTAATGAATGGGATTACAAAATATGCACAGAAACATTTCCTGATGAGAATACAGATGCAGAATTGCTTAATTTTAACTGCACTGATGAGCTTTTTTGTTTGTTTGTCAGGGTAACTTTGGAGAGGTCTTCAGCGGGCGGCTGAAGTCGGACAACACGCCTGTGGCAGTGAAGACATGCCGGGAGACCCTCCCTGCAGACCAAAAGAACAAATTTCTGATGGAGGCCAGGTTAGAGAGGGAGTGTAAAGTGGCCAGATGTAGCAGACTCTCATGGGGTGTGGCATATAACTATTTCATGGATTGTCTCCCTCAAGAGAGGGACCGTTTCTTACACTTTGCTACAGCAGTGTAACCTATCACAGTATGAAACTCTGCTCTCCATTATAGACTTTGTGTTCCTCCTGTCTACCACCTCAGTGACTGGGGTTGTTGCCATGGCTGCATACTTTCTTCAGCTTGGAGGGAGGGTGCATGGCTGCCTTCGTAACAGGCACCATTTCTTGCTCTTTTGTCTGCCAGCAAATGGCACATGAATGCTGGGTGGCCTGCACACCACTTTCCAAGAATTGAGGGCCTCACTTCAGCGATGTCCCTGACCACCAGCTTGCCTTAGCATGGGATTCTGTGAGTTGAATACAAACCCAATCTCCCTTAGTTTAATGCACTGCTGCTGGGCTGGTCCCCAAATGCACCATTTCTTTGGTTTTCTGTGGTTTCCATGGTTCAAAATATAAGTTCTAAGCACTGGAATGCCTGTCCCATACTAATGCTGGATCTGTAGACCTGTTTCAGCATATGGATATCTGGAATATGCCCACTGCCACATAATCCTGGTCCCTCATCTATGGTATGATGCACAAAACTCCACCCTGTGCAACCTCCACACAGCAGAGTTAATACTCCTACTCCCTGAGAACTCTGACACAGTCACATATTAGTATACCATACCCTGATAACCCATGGGTTAATTACTTGTATATGCTATATCAATACACAGACTGTTTTGTTCTTTGTGATGTTAGTTTTTTTCTACTGTTAACGTGTACTAGGGCAGAAACATATGTATTAGCAATGATGAACTTTTCACAGTAGCCAAAATATTGTTGTTTTCTTGTACTGTTGTTATCTTTTGATGAATTTCAATAAAACTCTTAACTGGAGAAACACAAAATCACTATATGGCCAGCCCAGGCATGGCGAGCCTAGTCACCCCATGCAACACCAGCGAACCTGGTTTAGAAATGGACCAGGGTTTCTCGGGGGGCCAGCCAGGGAAAGGAGGATTGAGCATCCACTGACAGATGTCCTTTGGGGAGGGGGAACAGTACCTCATTGCATGCGTGTTGGTCTATGAATGGGGTGAAAATGGGAAAAAGAACCCCGACTGGCAGAATGATAGACGGCCACCCCTCATGCTCTGCACCGCCACTCATGACACCCACTCACCCATGATGGTACAAGCAGATGGGGTAAGTCCCGGGTTGGTGGGTGAG
Organism: Neoceratodus forsteri; assembly: GCA_016271365.2. NCBI lineage: Eukaryota > Metazoa > Chordata > Ceratodontiformes > Ceratodontidae > Neoceratodus > Neoceratodus forsteri. The sequence goes on along the minus strand of CM028129.1, from coordinate 558,306,208 downwards.
AGGGCTGGCGGTTATCATCAAAAGGGAGTGAGTGGGTGGGCACTAGAGGGAAGATGGGAAAAAAATTACTATAGCTGCTTGATGCTGAGGGATGCTACAACACAGTAGAAATGAGTCTAACTCCCCTTCCTGGGCCGGAATCTCTCAGAACACCATGGGGGAAGTACTTGCCAACTCTGGGGAAGGGTGGTAACTCAGCAGCTGACCTGGATGTTGTGGTGATCACACTTGATCTGCCATTTCATTCCATAGGGTAGATGTGTCTGGGATGGCCTTAGTATTGGGTGAGGGGATAATGGGAACAACATTGGGAGGGATGCACCCAAAATACTACACCCTGTTATTTACCCTGCTGGGGAGGGGAGAGCCACAAAAGTGTAGCTAGGCATGGATAACTTCAGAAAGGTAACCAAGGTTCATAGGGGTGGTGTCAAGGTGATGGGGAGGAAAACGGAGGCAGATGGTAGGAGCAGACAGGCGGAGGTGTGGGGGATATGGACAAACTATCACAACAATTTGTTATATTTTTTTAAATCCGGTTAGTTTAAAAATACACCTGAAACCCAGTATTTGTATCACACACGCATGAATGCACAGCACGCGCACGTACACACACACTACAGCCTACTGGATCCAAGTGGAGATTGTTACAAACGCACTCCGCAGGTCAGGCCCTCTGCTCCCACAGTGCCAACCTCAGAGCGCAATAGTGTGAACAGGTAACAGACAGGGTAACCCTCCTGTCTGCTTTTGGGTCTTAATCACCTTTAGTCTCAAGTTCTGGGGGGATTCAAACTGTGAACCTTATGCTAGCATACCCAATGAACAGGCACAGATATGTACCCTCTTTGGGGATTGCTGTACAATCTTTCGCCATGGGCACCCAGCCAGGCTTCCAAAATGAACCCGTTTAACTCTAAGAAACCTTAGGTATGTTCTTACCTTTTTACTCAAGCTCAGTAACACCATCAAGCCCTTGAACAGTTGTCAGACTTAAAAATACAGGCACTCCACATGCAAAAATTATGGAGGAGACCCGGGCAAAATCTTAAAGAATATGTTTACTAAAAATGGTTAAAAATATAAAAAATGTAAAACAGAACAATATATAAAAGAGCACACAATCCCATAAAAGAACAAGAGAAAATTACAAGGCAAAACTCGTACCACAATACAGTTAGATTTTTGCTATCTATGGTGGAAGTGCTTTTTTAAAGTTAGATCAGAGGGCTGTGTCTCACTAGAGTCCCAAGATGATGTGACATTTATTTCAGACACAAGTATCAGTTTAAACCGGATGTACCCTGGAGAGGGTACAGAGGAGGGCAACTAAGATGATACGAAGACTAGGGAATTTGATGTATGAGGACAGACTTGAGGAGCTCTGCCTGTTTTCGTTGGAGGAGAGGAGAGGAGAGACGGGGGGGACATGATTGCGGTCTTCAAGTACCTCAAGGGAATAAATAGGGTAAACATGGAGGGGATCTTTAGACTAAAGCAGGTAGGTATCACCAGAGGGCATGGTTTGAAGTTGGAAGGTGGAAGGGTGAGGGGGAAAAAGAGGAGTAGGTTTTTCACTGAGAGGGTGGTGGAGCCTTGGAATGCGCTGCCTGGCGAGCTGATTCAGAGATCCACAGTGGAGGGCTTCAAGAGAGAGTGGGACAGACACAGAAAGTGGATGTATCAGATGATGGCCTGGCCCAGGGGTGTGGGGATGGATGATAGGGGCTTCTGGAACACAAGGGGGGGTGGGCCTCGGCACCCAACTAGGGATCTGAGGTTCGAGCAGACTCGATAGACCGTAAGGCCTAATCTGCTGGCAATTAGTATGTCTCCATACCCCTTCTGTGAATCATCTAGTTCCTCCTTTTAGAATATAAAATTACATAAAATGATTTCCTGCCAAGAGATATGTTAATAATGTGACATCAGCAAAAACCCATTTCCCAAATTATGAGTCTTGGATCAGCCAGTTCCTTTGAGGTTTACAACCCTGCAGTCCATCATCCAGGCATGAGATAGCCAACAGGAATCGGTTAAATGACGTCTTGGTCCTGATGTAATAAAATGTATATTTAGTTTCCAACTTCAAAAGCATGATGTCATAAAAAGGCCATAAAATGCAATTTCTCAAAGAAGTTAATTACATTACAGAGATCTTGTGGTTAGTGTAATACATCCTGTGATTTCAGCTGCTGACACCTTGTAATTTAAAAGGGCCAAATCTCACAGACTGACATTTCATACACTGACCATTTATTTACACTACCAATATCATACAGTAATCATAACCAGCTGGCCAAGCATCACAGGGATATTGATACCCCACAGGGAAACTGGTGTGGTAGGTTTTATTCTTGAGAGTATTAAAACGGCCTGACAGAAAACAAAACTAACAAAGAAGTATGATGTTTTGAATAGAGAAGTTTGCCCTTTCTCAAGCACAGAAGTTTGTTAACAGCAGCTAGTTGGTTCTTCATAGTCTAGTGCCAGAAACTACCAAAATTAAATATCTGGGGATTCATATTCCCACAAACCTGGATCACCTGGAGTTGCTTAATTATGAACCATTATCTGTTCTTATCCAAAGTGACGTAACCAGGTGAGGGAGGTTGAATTTTACTTTTTTCCAACGCATAGAGATTATTCAGATGAATATTCTTCCTTGTCTCCTACACCCATTTCCGAACATTCCTGTTTTTCCATCTGATTTTTATTTTAAATCCTGGAACAAATTAATATCTAATGTAATTTGGGGGGGGGGGTGGCGGCAGCAGAGGCCTAGAATTCGTTTCTCCTTACTGTAGCTCTCATTGACTCGGAGGAGTTCATTTACCTAACTTGAAGCATTATGCAGTGGCGGCATTCCTAAACATTTTCTTTCTCTGGTTGTCCCCTGCCACTTCGGCCCCATGGAGAGATAGAGTTTTTAATAAATGACTTGTATGATATTGAAAAGATTGCATTTGCCGCAAAAGGATGGGCCCCCCACTTCGTAATTTTTACTAACTACACTGCCCAAATTCTTAAAGTACGGTACAAACTAAAACAAAAAAATGGCTCTTAAAGAAATGATCTTTTTCCATATATTATTATCGGGAGATGAAAACTTTCATCCTTCAAGACTAGATGCAACTTTCGCCTCTTGGAGGAGGGTGGGGCTCAGTTATTTTCATCAATTCATTACAAACTCAGGGATTATTCCCTTTGTTGATCTACAAAGGAAATGCGGACTTCCCGACGGAGACACCTTTCGTTATATCCAGGTGAGAAACTACATATTATGGGAAAGGGAGGTGGCCTGTAAACTACCTGCTCCCTTACCTGTACTGTGGGTATTATTTAAAGATACTTTGGAGGGCCATCCCTGGGGGAGACTCTTTGGCCATCTATATACAATTTTAAAGGATTATTTGGGGGACACTTCTCAGTCAGTGATAGAAGACTAGAATAAAGATCTGGAACTAGAGAGCTCTCACACCTTGTAGCGGGACTCATCCCTAAAAGCAGTTAAAATCACCTCTTCAGATATATGGGAAGAATTCACTTTTTTCCACTCCCCGGCGATTTTAGCTAAACATCTCCCTGCTTCATATGATAGATGCTGGAGGGACTGCAGTTGTAAATTAACGGACTTAGGCCATGTTCTATGGCTTTGCCCCAAATTAATGCCATTTTGGTGTCAGTAGTAATGGTTGTACTGTCAATTTATCCATCTCATAGACCTCTATGGCACCGTACCTTACTTTCCCTCTACCTTTTAGCAGCAAAAAAAGCCATAACTCGTAGTGGATGTCTACCAAAATTCCCGCAGTCTCTGAATGGCGACACATTGTCTTAGATATATACAGGTTAGAAGGCCTTACGGCTGGATTACATGATAAACAAACACCCTTCAGGGAAAAACGGCAACAATGGAAATTTTACATGGCACAGCATGATCCAGACTTCGTGCCCTAGGGAAGTGTGTGTGTGTGTGGGGGGGGGGTAGGCATCCTGATGTGGGGGAAGATAGTGTTTTATACCCCAAACTGTTCTCCCATTCACCAGGCCATTTGTCTGGGGAACAGGCTTGGAGGGCGGTTGCCATTTGGTCTGTGGACGCATTCCTTCTGTGAAAATTTAACTGCCTTATGAGGAATTAAGAAATGCCTAGGGTACTCATTATCTATCATAGGAATCAATTACTCTTCACCTGTACATGTGAAATACTAATAAGTTGATAATGCTTTTGTTAACTATGGCTTGCTGCGTTGTTGATGGGATGAGCATGTATGTATTATTTGCAGCTGTGCTTCTCTTAATAAAAAGGAAATTAAAAAAAAAAGTGCCAGAAACTAGTTCACTAGTAAGGCACAGAGTGTAGACATTAAAATGCACCACTGATTCTTTTACAGTTCCAATTCTAGCCACTCCAGCAGCTTTGCTGTTAAGGCACTCATCTTTTACTTGGGGGACCATGTGTTCATGACCTATGATCCCAGCTGGTAGGGGCTGAAGAGGTAGTCCTAAGGATGAATTCTCCCCCCTCAAAGGTTTTTTTAACTCTCCTTGTTGAATGGTTACAACCTCGTGCCCCATGGGCATGGGAGCTGTTCCATGAAGAGACTCTTTCGTCATGCTGGCATCCATCCATCCACTGATGGCACCGGAGGTACTGTAAGGGGTGGTAGATGAGGATGTGGAGATGTTGACACCAGACCTCTCAGCTCCTTGGCATTTGGTGTGCTTAGCCTCTGGTTAGGCCATGATCTGGTCCTTTTGAAGATATGGCAGGTAAGGGGGAATGTAAGGTGAAAGGTGGGTGGGCAAGCAGGAGAACAGACAAGGGACCTAAAAAGATAAATGATACAGACAATTGAAATCCTGGTGCAAAGCATTTGCTGCACTTTTACTTTGTGCCAGAATGAGGCAAGTGTTAGTCCATCCCAAAACCTTTTATTATTATAGTTATTTTTCCATAAAGCTTTCTGTACCCAACCCTATCTGGTCTCCCAGATTTACTATTACGGGGCTAGAACTTGAACTGTATTTATTTTTTATTGTACTGCCCCAAACTCCATCCTGTTAACAGTCATAATGTTCCTTTGTCCTCTGCCCTGCAGAATCCTGAAGCAGTATGATCATCCGAACATTGTCAAGCTAATAGGCGTCTGTACCCAGAAGCAGCCTATCTACATTGTTATGGAGCTGGTACAAGGTGAGTGGCCCTTGTAAGGGTATATGGGCTTGTCAGTAGTAAAGTTGAGTGGCCCCCTTGAAGGTGTGTGGTCCTGATGCTGGTGATGGTGAGTGGCCCCTGACAGGGTGTGTGGTCTTGTCTCTGGTGCTAGGTGAGTGGCCACTGTGAGGGTGTGTGGTTGTCACTAGTGAGGGTGTGTGGTCTTCCTTGTTCCAGCTGAGTGACTCCTGTGAGGGTGTGTGGTCCTAAAGCTGGTGCAAGGTGAGTGATCCTTAAGCTAGAGCAAGTTGAGTGGCCCCTCTGAAGGTGCATATTTCTGTCATTGATGCAAGGTGAATGGCCACTGTGAGGGTGCATTGCAGTTTCTGTTGCAAGGTGAGTTGCCCCTCTGAGGGTGTGTGTGGTCCTGTCATTATGGCAAGGTGACTGGCACCTGTGATGGAGTGTTGTCCTGTCACTAATAAAGGTGAGTGGCCCCTGAGAGGGTGTCACTGTAGCAGGGTGAATGGCCCCCTGTGATGGAGTGTTATCCTGTTATAACTAATAATAGTGAGTGGCCCCTGTGAGGGTGTGTGGTCCTGAAGCTAGTGCATGGTGAGTGGCCCCTGTGAGGGCATGTGGTCCTGGAGCCGGTGTGAGGTGAGTGGCCCTACTTAGGGGATGTGGACCTTGAGATAATGCATAGTGAGTGGCTCCTGTGAGGGTACGTGGTCCTGTCACTGGTATAGGGTAAGTAGTCCCTGTGAGGGTGTGCCCAGTTGCACTCGCTCATGCTTCTGCTCTATTCTTTGGAGCCAGTTACACTAGTTTATGTCAAGGCCCCTAGAATTCTGCGGCCACAGAATTTTGCGCAGAACTTGCAATCTACCACAGAACTTCTGCGGTACCGCAGAATTCACTCTTCTTGTTGATTTTTTTATTAATATTTCTGTTTTTCCATAGAATCTGGTTCTCTTCCCCTCTTTTTATATCCTAAACCCCCTATATGCTCAGAATGTGATGTTATCATTGCTATAACATCATACATTAGCTAATGAAATGGCTGCAATCTGCAACAGAAATGAGCAGTCACTTACCTACCACAGCTCTCACTGCCAGAGACAGTGGCACTGCACATCATGCATGGTGATACTTGCTCAACCTGCACTACAGCCTAATAAAATTTTCAGTCTTACATTATTGCACTAGTGCCAACTTAAACAAAACCTTGTCAATAGCACAGACCTGTTAAGTCCATACCTCACTTTGTACAAACCTATTTGTGCCTTTAAGGTATAGAGATGCCATCTGAAATGAATAACTGGTAAAATTAATTTAACTGTCATTTTTAAGAAAACTAAAGTAATCATTTTTAAGAAAACTAAAGTAATTATGCCCAGAAAAGTGGAATATAATAATGTGTAGACCTGTTGAAAGAACAGACCTGTTAAATAAATAATTGCACTATACGCATTTTTGCCAGGGTTATTGATTACATATTGTCACTGCTTGATAGAATCACCTAAAAGTTATGGAGAAATGTTGTGTGCAGGGACAGCTGTTGGGCCAGAGGGTAGCATGCTGTGTTTCTGTGCCAGCAACTCAGGTTCAAAGATTAGCTCTGGGAGCTGGCTGTGCAGCACAAGGATTGGTGGAACACATCATTGCTCGGAGCCTGGGAAGGTATGGTGCAGTGTTCTGTCACATGGTGGATGCATTGTGCTGGTCTGGAGAGCTCTATCTCACAATCGGTTCACATGCATCTCATGGCCTGATGGTGTTACGCAGTGTGTCAGGGAAAGCAAGTTGACATCAAAAATGAGTTTTGCAATAACTCCTCTATTCCATTTCTAATGGGACCTGTTATGAATGAGGGTGCAAGTTCATGGAAATTAAAATAAATAAATATAAATATACACACACACACACACACACAGTATCTCTGTCTCTCTCACCACACACACACACATATACACATTCATATGTATGTTACAGATTGCATATAAATATATAAGTGATACACAGTGGGAACCTCATGAGTGGTATAGAAACACATACAAATACATAAGTGATAGACAGTGGAAACCTCATTAGTGGGATAGATAGCATGCATATAGAAATACCTTTTATCACATAAGATCCCCTCTGCATATGTCATTTATGCAACAGGCTAGGACCTTAAAGGAGAGACATTTGTTTTACTTTTTTAGGCATACAATTATTTTTATGTCTGTTATTTTTTTGAACTAGTGTTACTGTGCTTTCCACCATCCTGACTGTTATAAAAACTGCCATGAAAGTGAAGTCAGGATGACAAGCTGTCACTGTGATGTGGTAGGTTGTTAGTGCCACCAAACTTCCGCAGAAATTACAAACCACCGCTGCTGAAGTTCTGCGGCAAATGGTAGTCTTGCTGCAGAACTTGGTCCCACTGTGCCACAGAAAAGTAGGGGCCCTGGTTTATGTACACGGAGTGTATTTTGGTCCAAAGTTACACTTGCTCATGCATGTTCCCTGTACCCTGGAGCAAAGCTACTCTAGTTCATGCATATGCAATGTATTTTGGTGCCCATTTACACTCGTTCATGTAGGTGCACTGTACTTTACCCAGTTACGTACATTAATTCACACACACAAACTGTACTTTTCTGCCCAGTTACATATATATGTAACTGATCCACCGCAGGTGCCAGATACTTTGGGCCCCATCCCACAGGGTAGGAAACCAACCAGGGTTTTATTTCTGTCCAGGCACTGGGGCTAAAAGGGAGTTCCTAGGAGCTGCTGTTAAAAGGCAGTAACCAATTTCAGTACATTCACAGGTGCTGTTGTCCACAAGGGGGAAGTAGAGTCAAGCAAAACTAAAATTTATTAACTGCACATACCAGACGCTGTGCTGTTCCCCCAAGGGGGCATAACTAAAATACATAAAGCTACATAAAAAAGCACACATCTGTTCCCCTTACTGTTGGGAACCCTCTATTCTGCTAGCCCTTGTTCTTACTTTATGTGTAGGACATTTTGCTCCAGGGGGTACCTTCATAGGGGCCCCTGTACTAGGGCACCCTGTCTATGAAGTACTAGATCCATTCATCCATAACAAACTAGTACAGGGCTGCACCCCTTGAGAAGGAGCTTAGTGCTGTATTCTTACAGCCACCGCTTCTTGGTGCCCCATAGGGGTCAATGTTACCTTCCCCTAGGAGGCCTTATGTAATGGGGTACCTGTTCTGCCAACTCAAACCAGGCAGCTATTTACTCACTCACACTCACATACACACAATAACAATACAATAAGTACAGCAAGCCAAAGCTTTATTATAACAAAATATAATACAAAAGGTTATACATCACCGATTCAATAAAGCATCATCCAAGCCCTCTTCCAATGGCTGGGAAGCCCCCTTGTCAGCCTGGCTAGGAGTCTCTTGAACCGGGAACTGGCCCCACAGCAATGCGCCCACCCTGCAGGAGAGGCTTCCAAACCAGGCATCTGGAAAGTCCCATTTTATATGTTTTATCTGGTATTTAGAAAAGCTAAACCACCATGTCCTAAGCACTGGCCAGGTGCCCAGAACATCACGAGTTCAGCATGACAAACACCACTTATTCTCATAATAAATAGTTGGCATTCGTCAGATCATCATGCCCTAAACACTGGCCAGGTGTCCAGAACATCATGAGTCAAACAATGCCAGAGATTCCAAAAGAAAAGTCTCATAACATCTTGTACAAAACATCTTATATAACTATGATTAAGCATTAAGCATTTCAAAATGGAATAATATCATACAAAATGGAGTGACAATAATCAATACAATACATATATATATATATATATATATATATATATATATACACATTCGGTCCTTTGATTATTGTGAATACAATTTGTATGAAAATGGCATCATAAAAGGTTTATCCACATACAGTCTCCTAATTCCATAGGATAACTAACAGTTCCACACAGTTAAAACAAACAATATCACTGCAATTATTAAAATCGGATGGATCAATCTGTTCAATACTTTAGTGGCAGAAGGAGATCATCCAGTAAATATGTCCCACCAATGGTGAATAGTTTCAGTTTGTATTTTTGAGCCTAATTCAATCACTTGGTCTGCCACTATCACGGTTTGCATTTGGGCTTGGATCAATGTTTTATTCCTAATAACTTTATTAGAAGATACCGATATCCAATTAGTGACTGGTATCCATTGCTTAAACACGGTCCTCCATATAAATTCATTATTACTCATTAAATCACTTTGTGCTTTGTTCTTTTGTGTTAATGCATATATTTTTTTTTTTTGCATAGTGCATCCTGTCCAATTAATAAACTGCGATATGTTCTGGAATGTGCTTAACTGCAAAGCTTGTGACATATTAAACAATTGCAAGAATTCTGCATCGTAATCTAACGTTAACTTCTGCGGATTAAAAACAGTAGGCATCCATTGCGCTTGTAAATTAACGAACTGTGATACATCTGTCCCTGCCACTTTTAACTTGTTCGCTAATGATTCTATATCTATGCTATTCAATATTCCCACACCAGCACCAGTGCCACCTAGTAATGTATCATACCAAGCTGCGTCTATTTCTACACTTATGACTAGAAGCAAAGGTTATATTAAAATTAATAACATTCTTTTGATACTGTTGCGCTACCGATATGCAAGTAGATGGCACTTTAACCAAGCTATCATTACTAACAATAGGATGATTTCTTAATACAGTAATATAGTCTACCCAAGTAGTTCTAGTTTCTATTACAGTTGCATTCATGCAAAACAAAGTATTTACATTAACTAGTTCAATGGTTTCGTTAAAAATGTCTGATTGATTCATGCAACAGTCTCGTCCTCGGTGAGGAGTTATCATGCACATGTCTGATAAGTTGCAGCATTTAATAGCAGTCTTATTCTGCAAAGAGATTTCATCTGTTTCGTGAGCATGTGTACATATAATCGTCCTGGGCCACCAGTTGTCATCCAGAGATTGACCCCTGGTGAAAATGTCATGTTCAGTACCACACACTTCTGTCCGGATGGGCAGCTAAAGTTCCCTGGGTTCTATCTTTGGTATCATTTTTCCAACTCCAGGTTCCTTTACAACCAGTGTCATTACAGTTAACCCTTTGAATCCTTCCTCCAGGGTAACTAGCTCTGCCAAATGGACCATAAGACACACCAGCATTCCTTTAAAATCCATTGCTGGACCTAGAAAGACACAAATTTCATTATTCTCGAAGATAACATTTATGTGCAGGCACGTATTCCATTTTTCTTTCCCTGATCTGATGACTAGCACAGTGTTGTCCTTCCCCATGGCTATCACTTCAGCCAGCTCCGGCGGCCATTTGGACTAGTGATCCACACCCTAGCTCCATTATTAAAATTGTTGGTGGATCCAAACCCTTGTCTTCTTAATGTCAAAGTGCACGGGCCTCCCCTTAGTAATCAACAACTGTGCAACCCTGTCATGTGGCTGGATAAGAAAGCTGAAAAGACAATGGACATACATACACAACTCTACCCTCCACTAACTGATTACTTACTGAGGGCAGAAACCCTTGTACCAATAATAGGTGTGAGATTCAACTGTTTGCACTAGAGAAAACAGAAGGGCTTGGGCTGGGTTATGCTGTTAAAATACCTTGGGTCTTTTCTAAAACATGTAAATAAGAAACAATTATTGGCAAATACACATTTTTTTTTTTATACCCCTTTGGGGGAACAGTGATGTACCTTGCAACCTTTGTGGGTATTACACTGGAAGGGAGGAAGGGTAGCTTACCCCCTTCCTCCAAGCTCCTACTGGTGGAAGACACAGCTCGAGGTGCAAGAGACAGCTCGAATACTGTAGCAATAAAAGGTTAGCTGTGAAACACAGACAAACAACAAAAACAAACACACACCAGTTTAAAAATAAACAAGATTATTTCCATAGGATAAAAGAAGCTAAGCGTCCCTGGGTTCCTTATCCTAAGCATGACAAAATGTCAGCTGAGTTTATAAAAATCCAGATTGATGGTAATACCGTGCGTACGTATCTCTTAGAATGCATTTCAAAAAGACAAAAAAAATGATTACACCGTGGTCACACATAAAAACAAAAGCCATTGTTTTTAACTGGAGATGGTAAACTCTCAAAAACAGCTGTAATAGTCCTTTTTCAAATTGTACTATATATATATATATATATATATATACAATAAAAATATGGGGAGATGATGAATAATTCTCCCTTCCAGCTGGAGTATTGCCTGTGTTGGCTGCAAGTCAGAAGCAGTGAGACAGAAGAAAAGTTTGTTCCTCTTCACTTAGAATACTAGTTTTGCAATAAAAAGTCAAATTACATGGTTCACTCTTGGTGTGCTTTCATGAAAACATACATTTTGTGTGAAAAGTTGTGTTTAGGCATGAAATACACATCAAGTTTGAACTGGTAGTAACATAAAATGTTGAAACACAAGAAGGTCAAATAACGTGCAAAAGGTCACAGTGTGCATGCAAGGGTCGTTCAAACCCAGCCATTCCTGTAGTGTCCTTGAACACCACCAATATTAAAATATCTTTAAATAACAATAGAGCACACAATTAAACTGCTGGCCAAGACAGTACACACACACATACACAAAAAGAAATACTTAACACAAAATAAGACTGACATTGTTTCACACCAATTTGCTGAGGTAATGCCCATAGTTCCATTAGAAAACTGTACGTGGTTTAGATATATGTGCTGCCTCCTGCCTGTCTTGTAACACTGACAATTTTTAAACCAACACATTTATCACGTTACACATGCCAAATCTTTCTAGAACAAAACATTTTAAACACATTTTAACTCCGTTAAAATGCAGTACAACATACCATCTGTAAGTGAACACATCTCGTATAACATGATTACACCTTTGGCACATAACTAAAATAAGGCACTCTGCCATTTTGCAAAAGTTTCTGGTTTTATGATAAAGCCATTTATAGCTGTTAACACATTACATTTTCACCTAGCAGTGGCTTGGCACGTTGTTTGCAACCACAACTCTTTTCTGCACATTGCAATCTATATGACGCCATAACTCTTCACATCAACACTACCTGCTCCACCAAACAAAAGTTCTTCACTGACCCTATCTAGGCAGCACAAATGTTCCATTAAAAATAAAGCCAATTAAAACAGTCAGCTATGAGGCAAAGAAGCTTCTTCTTTTTTTTTTTTTTTACTGTAACATGTTGTGCACTGAAGGCAGTCAATCCTATCTCGCAACCTTGACAACAGAACATAATTACAGAACACAGATATAAGCTAGAAAATATGCATGAGAAAGACGGAACATTACCTTGTTTAGTATACGTATTACAGAAATAAAACAGACAGACATAAAACAACTTTAAAAAAAAAAATTCAGACTTACCCGGTGCCAAGGTATTTTTCTTCTTCTTTTCTGATACACTAGTCTGAGTAAGAAAACTGACTGCAGGACCTTCATGATAATTTCCAAACACTGCAGCTATCAACCCTTTCAAAGGTTTTAACCCTTTCAAAGGTTTTCTTTTGGCCATTTTAGTAACCTGCCAAACCAAGTCTTTTTCCAGAGCTCTGGTTTGTAGTTTAAAAACAAAACAAACAAAAATCTCTAACAGTACTAGGTTGAGATCCATCTGGTAGAGGTCCCCAGTACTTGGGTTTGGGATCAAATGTTTCAGCCTCTATAGGAGGCAAGGGAACTTGAAATTGATACAAAAAAACTTGAAACTACACAGATAGGCAACATGGGGGGGGGGATTTTCAAATCATCCCGTCTGTAGTCACCTACTGTGCGTACATCCACAGTAGTTTATTTTTCTTTCTCTAGATGTTGCTTATCTAACTTCACTTAATCAGCCGCTGCTTTTCTCCTAAAAGCAGCCTGAACTGTGAAAGCCATCATTGGCTCTAACAGTATATACTTGCAGCAAGCACAAATTACAAGTACAAAGGGCAGTTGCCCTTGCTTGTTTGAGAGACTTTTCCTTAATACATCTTTCCATATATTCTTTCACAGTTTCATCAAAGAGAAAAGATAAAAAAAAAAGACTCATCCTTTTTCCTAAAAATAGACATTTTATTTTCGAATCCTGCCGACTACGCCAAAAATGTTCTGCCAACTCAAACCAGGCAGCTATTTACTCACTCACACTCACATACACACAATAACAATACAATAAGTACAGCAAGCCAAAGCTTTATTATAACAAAATATAATACAAAAGGTTATACATCACCGATTCAATAAAGCATCATCCAAGCCCTCTTCCAATGGCTGGGAAGCCCCCTTGTCAGCCTGGCTAGGAGTCTCTTGAACCGGGAACTGGCCCCACAGCGATGCGTCCACCCTGCAGGAGAGGCTTCAAACCAGGCATCTGGAAAGTCCAATTTTATATGTTTTATCTGGTATTTAGAAATGCTAAACCACCATGTCCTAAGCACTGGCCAGGTGCCCAGAACATCACGAGTTCAGCATGACAAACACCACTTATTCTCATAATAAATAATTGGCATTCATCAGATCATCATGCCCTAAACACTGGCCAGGTGTCCAGAACATCATGAGCCAAACAATGCCAGAGATTCCAAAAGAAAAGTCTCATAACATCTTGTACAAAACATCTTATATAACTATGATTAAGCATTAAGCATTTCAAAATGGAATAATATCATACAAAATGGAGTGACAATAATCAACACAATACATATATATATATATATATATATATATATATATACATCAGTACCTCTCCCCAGGCTTCCTCACAACCCACCCTCAGCTCCAGCTTATCATGTGGGGAACATTCTTGAGTCTCTGTGATGCAGTGACATACATGACACTCCACACTCCACACTCGTGTAAACCCCACAGTCAAAGCAACTCAGCTATAGATGGAAGATTTCTCTTTGACTTCCTTGAGACTCTACCTTGTGGCGTAGGCTAATGTCCACCTCCACCAGGAAACCTGGAAGGGGGCCCTTATGGATCCTGGGCAACTCCCTTGAGGGGAGCTCACCACTTCTTCACTGTAGTTCTCTCTCTCTTGGCTGTGGGACTGTGGGGGCTCTGGATTATCATTTCTCTTTTGCTGTCTCTCTCTCTCTCTCACACTCTGCAGCTTCATCACCAGCCTCTATGTATCATTTTCTCCAAATCTCATCTCTGTAATTTTTTTTTTAACCTGTTTTTTTTTATCCTCTGCTCCTCACTCCTGTGTCCCAAGGCACACCATAACCCCTTGAGCCTCTGCCCCCCCCCGACTCATCTGCCTCCATTATGCCCTGGATAGCCCACTAGGTGGGGTGAGGGTGGAGGGGGATATACCCCCGACAGCATTCATTGTCAGGCAGAGGGTGGTGGAGGCATGGGACCTGGCCTTACCAGGGTCTGTTGTCCGCAGGCAGCAGAACCATTTTCACTGTGATGCTGTCCCTCCCTGCAGGAATGCTGGCCATTTGTGATGCCATGCGCAGCAGTGTGTGTGTGAAAGTCCACCCGGTGGTGTAGAGGGCTGAGGCACTGGCGCCTTACCCCTTACCGTGCTGGGGACCTGGGGTCGGTAGTGAGCTCGGGTTAGCCAGGGGAGAGAGGATTGAGCATCCAATGGACAGCTCTCCTCTCTGAGAGGGGTGGGTTGTGGATCCCTGGCAGCAGCGACACCACACAGAGGCATGCTGTACAACAGTCAGGGCCACGTAAGGTATTGGGGGAGGCAACAGTGGATGTCCATGGGATGAGTGTGGGAGCTCGCTCGTGCCCACACTGGATGTCATGGCACATCCGTGCCTGGGGGGGGGACACATAAAGAGGAAGCATCATCCTTACCGGGAGGAAGCCATCACTGCTGCCACCACACCCAGTCTGGAGTCTCCTCTATGGGTCCTGATCACCTCCTTTTTTTACCTCCACCTGCCTTGGCACTAGTTTAATGGGAGGAAGATCGCTGCAGCACAGAATGGCGACCCCACCTCGGGAAGAAGACAGAGGGTGTGCCAGGTAGGTGTGCCGTGGGTGGGTTGGAGTAACAGGATCTCTGGTAGAGGGGATCACAACAATGCGGGATAAGGTGAGGTGACCAATGTGGCCTCTGCGAGAGGCAGCAGGAGTAAAATAAAGTGGGGGGAAAAAAACAGTGAGAGTCGGGTCAGCCAGCATCCCTTACTCCCTCCCTCCCTTCCAAAGGTGTGCCCTGTGCCTGTGGTCACCCAGGTGGCACTATAGTGTCAACCAGTGCATAACCTTCCACTCCAGAGAGAGAGAAAGTGTCCTGTGGGATACTCAGTCTCCGCCCCGCGGCCGGTCCCTGACTACAAGGATCCGCCTCCAAACCCTGACTGTCGGCATTGCAAGCAAGTGCCCTACCACTCCATTGATGGGCTGGTTTAATATATGTCATTTTTGAACTTTACTTATGGACTTGCTGCCTTTGGACAAGAGCACCTCTCTCCTCCCCATTCGGGGGGGGGGGGTAGGGAAGCTGTGGTACTCTTTCTCTACTCTTTCTGCTGTTCCCTCTCTCTCTCTCTCTCTCTCTCTCTGTCCCAGTCCGCACATTTCTAAGTTGTATCTCGGAACTCAGACTGAATCAAGACCATCTGATCAAGTCATGTGTCTCTCCTTTTATTAGGGGTGGGAGGGAATGGTAGGCAGTAGCCAACATTTCCATAGCCACTGAGCACATGTGCAGACATGCACCGTGACTCACCACCTAACCAAAGCAGAAGAGCCTGGAATCTTCTAGGGCTCCAGGCTTCTTTTACACACATATTAAACTTTCAGTAACCAGGCTTAAACAGGCAGGAGGTGAGAGTCTCATTACATATACATTAACGCATGTCTTCTGTACTTTGCTGCCAAGTTGCATTCATTCATGCACATATAAGAAGCTGTACATTGGCACCAAGTTGAACTTGCTTATGCACATACAGTATGTTGTACTTTAGTACCCATTTGCACTCATTCATGCACATACAATACACTGTACTTTGGTGCCCAGTTGCACTCATTCATGCACATACAATACACTGTACTTTGGTGCCCAGTTGCATTCATTCATGCACATACAGTACACTGTACTTTGGTGCCCAGTTGCTCTTGGTCATGCACATACAATACACTGTGCTTTGGTGCCCAGTTGCACTCATTCATGCACATACAATACACTGTACTTTGGTGCCCAGTTGCACTTGTTCATGTATGTACAATACACTGTACTTTGGTGCCCATTTGCACTCGTTCATGCACATACAATACACTGTGCTTTGGTGCCCAGTTGCACTTGTTCATGTACGTACAATACACTGTACTTTGGTGCCCAGTTGCACTCATTCATGCACATACAATACACTGTACTTTGGTGCATATTTGCACTCATTCATGCACATACAGTACACTGTACTTTGGTGCCCAGTTGCACTCATTTATGCACATACAATACACTGTGCTTTGGTGCCCAGTTGCACTCATTCATGCACATACAATACACTGTGCTTTAGTACCCAGTTGCACTCATTCATGCACATGCAATACACTGTACTTTGGTGCCCAGTTGCACTCATTCATGCACATACAATACACTGTACTTTGTTGCCCAGTTGCACTCGTCCATGTATGTACAATACACTGTACTTTGGTGCCCATTTGCACTCGTTCATGCACATACAATACACTGTGCTTTGGTGTCCAGTTGCACTCGTTCATGTACGTACAATACACTGTACTTTGTTGCCCAGTTGCACTCATTCATGCACATACAATACACTGTACTTTGGCACCCAGTTGCACTCGTTTATGCACATGCAGTGCACTGTGTTTTGGTGCCTAGTTGCACTTGTTCATGCACATACAGTACACTGTACTTTGGCACCCAGTTGCACTTGGTCATGCATGCAGTACACTGTACTTTGGCACCCAGCCGGACTCGTTCATGCACACACACTATACTGTACTTTGGTGCCCAGTTGCACTCATTCATGCACATACAATACACTGTACTTTGGTGCCCAGTTGCACTCGTTCATGCACATACAATACACTGTACTTTGGCACCCAGTTGCACTTGGTCATGCACATACAATATACTGTGCTTTGGTGCCGAGTTGCACTCATTCATGCACATACAGTACACTGTACTTTGGTGCCCAGTTACACTCATTCGTGCACATACAATACACTGTACCTTAGCACCCAGTTATACTTGTTCATGCACATACAATACACTGTACTTTGGCACCCAGTTGCACTTGTTCATGCACATACAATACACTGTACTTTGGCACCCAGTTGCACTCATTCACGCACATACAAAACACTGTACTGTTGCCCCCAGTTGCACTTGTTCATGCACATACTATACACTGTACTTTGGCACCCAGTTGCACTTGTTCTTGCACGTACAGTACACTGTAATTTGGTGTCCAGCTGCACTCGTTCATGCATGTGCAATATACACTGTACTGTGGTGCCCAATTACACATTAACATGCACATACAGTGTACTTCGGTGTGTCGCTCATTCTTGCTCATATAGTGTACTGTAGTGTTTGGCTCATTTATATTCACTCACTTACATACACTCCTTTGGAGCCCAATCATGTACAGTTATGCACATACAAGGTACTTGTATTCTTAAGTTTCCCTCAGTCACTCATACACTATAGTTTGGTCCTCAGTTATGCACATTCATGAACATACATCATACTGTACTGTTGTGCTCAGTTACATTCATTCATACACATATAGTACACTGTACTTTGGTACCCAATTACACGTTAATGCACATACAGTGTCCTTTGATGACCAGTTACACACATTAACGCACATGAAAGGTTCAAAATCACTGTGCATCTGTCTCAGTTACAATGTAATATTCCCAAATACCCCCAACAAGTTTCTGGATATTTCTGCTTGTAGCTAGAGTCTCTGTGGAAAGAAGTTAGCACCTGAATATTGCTGACTTGCTAACTGTGTCACATGAGAGGTGCTGCATGGGAAAACATTGTGGCAGAGTCAGAGACCTGCCTGTATCCGTTGGGGGGACTGTACCAGTGCAAGAGCCCCAGGATGACAGTGGGTCATGGATTATAAATGAAAGAAAATCATAATTCAAAGGCAACAATAGATTAAAACATATAAAGAGTAAAAAATGGTGACTTCGGAACATGAGAGCTTATCAGTATTTCAGTGTGTGTTCTCTCTTTTTTTACATTTCCTTTTCTCCTGCTATGGGCAGGTGGGGACTTCCTGACCTATTTACGCAATGAAGGACTGCGCCTGAAAACGAAGGACCTGATAAAGATGTCAGAGCATGCAGCAGCAGGAATGGCTTATCTGGAGAGCAAGCATTGCATTCACAGGTCAGAAGACAGCCTCAGTGTGTTAAACACTCTCCCTATCAATATTAAACACACTGCTTCTTTATTGACACCGAATCACACAAAGGAAAGTAAATGTTCTGGTATTGGTACAGTCAAAGCCATTTAAATGGGATGCACTTAAGCGGGTATTGGTACAGTCAAAGCCATTTAAATGGGATGCACTTAAGCGGGATGACTGCTTAAGCGAGATGCACCAGCTGGAACCGATTTTGCATAGTGTTAAGTATAGTTCCTTGGCTACGCTTAAACGGCACTAGTGTAATCACTCATTCCACTTTACTGAGACACCCGGGAGCTGATTTTGCTGACTACAGCCAATTACTGAACACGTTGTGTGATTACAAATGTAATTGGGTATAATCGGCTGCAAGTAGTCATCAAGTTAGTGAACTCTTTAACTCTTTCGATAGCGTCTGATCTGTTTACCTGTGCTTACTTGCTCTCTGTGTTGTAGTCATGTCTGTGCTTCCACGAAACGAGCTAACACTAGCAGAAAGGGTGCAGGTGATTGAAGCTCTTGGTGACCTGACTCGCTCTCTGTACGCTGTAGCAGCTGAATTCAGAATCTCCAAGGGTCAAGCTGGCTGCATCAGTAAAAACCGTGAGTCCATCCTTGCTGAGTGGCACGCAAACTCTAATCCCTGCTGCAGGAGGAAGAGAGAGGGCAAGGACACTGATGTTGATGATGCCCTTCTCTTGTGGTTTACTCAGGCACTGATGAAGGATGCTGGGATTTCTGGGCCCATGCTTAAGGTCAAAGCTGTTGATTTGGCCACACAAATGGGCCGTGATGGTTTTGAGCAATGGATGGTTGTCCAGGTGGAAGCAGCGGCATCAGATTGTTTTCAAGAGAGAGCATGGGGAGAAACAAGATGTCGATGCAAATGCTGCTAACAACTGATGTTCTACCTGGACTTCTGGCAAGCTGCCAACTGGCAAATGTATGGAATGCCAATGAAACTGGGTGGTTTTATCGTGGTTACCCTGATTATGGACATGCCATGAAACATAATGAGCTAATCGGTGAGAAAAAGGCAAAAGTCAGAATTTCTGTCTTATGTTGTGCCATTCAGACAGGGTTGGAAAAAAAGACAGCTGCTAGTGATAGGTAAAAGCAAACGTCCCCGTTGTCTGCCCAAAGACTTAAAAACATTGTCAGTAACTTACACCAGCTCATCAAATACTTGGATGACTGGTCTGATTTTCCAGGAGTGGCTGATGTCCTGGGAAGCTGAGCTGCGAAGGAAGTGGAGAAAGATCTTGCTGTTAGTGGCCAATTGCTCAACACATCCACATAAACTTGCTAGATGACTTAATTCATAAAGCTCATTTTTCTCCCTCCCAACCCGACCAGCATGTTAACGCCCATGGACATGGGTGTCATAAAAACATAAAAGGACACTACAGATCATATGGTGCGGGAAAAATCATAACCACAGTTGACGAGGGTGAATCAGCCCATGCAGCCGAAATTGCCAGGAAGGTCAATTTACATCAACTTCTATGTTTCTGTGTTACTTGATGTGCTTTACATGCTACATAGGTATGCCAGTCAGTGAAAGCTGCAACAATTGAGAATTGTTTTCGAAAGGCATGGTTCAGCAACACTTCAGGTTCTCAGTAAGTAGCTGACATCAGTGTCACCGGGTTGGAGGATGTGCAGACACCTTCAATCAGTTTGTCGAGATAGACTCCACTGAGCCCACGATCGGGGAGCTATCGGATGCTGACATTGTCAATGCTGTGGCAAAAGGTGTGGAGTCTAACAAGGACAAGGATGACTTGGAGACTGAAGAGGAGGATGCAGCAGTTGGCACGAATTAGGCACTAAGTGGATTACGATTGGCAGTGTTATGGTGCCAGCGGTGCCGCCAGACCTCACCATGGGAATCGCTGTTCGAAGCAGAGATAAGAATCATGTCCCTTGCTCAGAAGGAGAAGCATCAGAAGCTGATCACCAATTTCTTCTGCCCAGCTTCATCCACTGTGTAAGATTCTTGCAGGATCTGGACTTATGACTCTGGGATCCCAGTACTGAGAATAGTATAAATGCCACTTAACACAGTGAGTTCTTGTTTTTTCACCTGGAGGAGGTTTATTTTAGCATATAGGCATTAGCATTACAGGCACTATAATGAAAATATAGCTGGCAATAGTTTACAAGATAATAGAGCATAGATATTACCCGGTTTTCTTGGAAGCTGACGGCAGGTTCTTAGGATGTTGGAATTTGAAGCTCAACTCTGGCGAATTCAGCCAGTTTGTATACATTTTACACTTTGCCTGATAGTTGCTTTTAGAGAAGGTATGCAAATATTTAAATGAGAACGAATGAATAGAGCGAAGAGCTAATGAATGGCCCACTGGAAGGTGTACAGATAACTAATGAATAGGGCTAATAAACAGCCTGTTGAACAGACACATAGCTACTGAATAGCTTATTGAAAACTTGCAAATTTAGTACATTCTTTTCATCATGTACTCAACATCAGGTGAGAATAGGTCAGAATAATGTCCGGTCAAAATGTCAATTCAGTATGATGTCCATTTCAACTAGCTCCTGACCACAAGGCTTGTACTTTATATGAACCTTACTCCGAACCTTCCATACGCTTCACTTTGGCCATCAAGTATTGAAACATAATGCATAACACAGCAGTATACAGCAGTACCTATATAGCAGTACCTTACAACTGCACCCAGTTCATCTTCTAGCTACTGTTCAAGCCTTTCAACAGCCCAAGACGTAGTGGATGTTCCTGTCAAGGAAACACCGACTTCTTCAGTCTACCTCATCTCTCAATCTACAGATCTGCTGCTGGGAGATGACTTTACACTTGAAGAGATGTATCCTAATGAGAGAGTATACACAATGCTGTGATAGTACTGTACTGTTTCTCACACAATCACAAGCAGAAAAAAACATTTGCACCAATGACACTACACTAACCACCCTTCCAGAAACAAAAAGAGGCACATTATAAGACACATACATAAGCATCAGCTTGGAAACGTTAGTTAATTCTCGATCAGGCACCCGAACAGCCAAAAAACCTTAACTTCGGTTTTCTGGGATGGCCGCTTAAACGGGACGATTGGTTTTCCACCATGCCGTCCCGCTTATGGAGCTTGTAGTGTATAATGTGCCTACCGTACAAGGAAATTGGGAAGCAATAAACAAAATGAGAGCTGTAAGGCCGGCCCATTTGGACGGGTGGCTGCAGGGCATCAGACTGCCACCTGAGGAATCAGGATTCTCATGCAAGGCCTGGTATGCCACACTGTAGGGTCCAGGTGCATTGTGGAGGGGGAATCACTTGGCTACTGTGGAGGAAGGGAGGGAGGAGGCTGCCCTGTCTCCCCAAACTCTGTGCCAGCCAATTTCAGAAAAGCATTGCCAGTGGTTGAATGAAAGGTGTGGCAATGGTGATCCCCATTGTTGAGGTGTAGGACTGTGGGGAGAATAATTAAGGAAAGAAAAGGCAGTTGTTATGCAAAAACTGAACATAAGTAAATCTTGTGTCCATGCTGGGCCATCAGCATCTGACACACAGCTGTGGACGGTTGCAGTAGTATCTCTTTGCCGATTGAGAGTGGGGATGCAGACAGGGACACTGGGTTGATTCTGTTTTCTTTCTCTTATGTGGCACACTGAGTATTCCACCACAGCAGTGATCAGAACTGACTGTGTTGTTTGGGTGGGTTGGAGTGTTGTGGAGTTGATATTGCTATTCTTATGATGGGGGGAGGAGGGGTGGATTTTCAGCACGTGTAGCTAAATTGCTTTCCTAATAGCTGATTCACAGAAAGGGTTGGTTCATCACGTACACCTTTGTCTATAGCTCAATCCCATTTTTTCTCCTACAGGTTTTATCCTACAGTGAAGCGCACCAAAAAGGGGGTGAGGTCATCACAGCCTTTGCGAGCATCAGTGGGTCACTAGGCATGAACTGTATTGTCACAGCAAATACAGGAAATCCATTCTGTGAGGTCGCACTTAAGAGTCATGCGGGTTCTGTATTGCGCTAGTAGTATTATAGAGAAAGAGAGAGAGTATGTTACAGTGAGTGGTGTGTTATAACTAGGGAGCATGTTGTAGTGGGGGGGTTGCATTATGGCAAGGGGCTAGTTGTGGCGGGTTGTGTGTTATGGCAAGAGGCATGTTACGGTGAGGTAGTGTTTTGTGGTGAGGTGTTTTATAGCAGGTGGGAATGTTACAGTTAGAGTGTGTTATAGCAAGCGGCTTGTTATAGCACAGGTTGTTACAGTAAGGGGCACTTTAGGGAATGGGGTGGAATTTAGAAAGGGGTGTGTTATAGCAAGGGACATTTTACAGGTGATGAAACTTTTGTAGTGACGGGTGCATTATATTCTGGAGCATACTGCTGTGTTTGTGAAATGTCACTGTATCGCTGTGCATGTCGGGAAATGTCACCCCTTTACCTTGAAGGAGAGGTTAATGACAAGGTTAAGGGGTCTGAATTATTGTATTCCTTGGCTATGGGGGATCAAATTCTTATAGGGAGAAGTGATAGGAATGCGGTATCTCTACCCAGAGGAGAAACAGTGGCATGGCAGTGAGTAAGGTACCTCCCCCAGGATGCAGTACCAACCCACGTCCCCATTACAGGATACCTTTATATAACCAAACACATACACTTTCCTTTCCAAAATCCAGTGCCTGACTAATGACTTCTCTTGACACAGGTAACCACAAAGTTTTAAAGGACACCCAAACAAATACATTTGACATCTTGGTTTTCTAAAATCTGGCTTCATAGTCCTTTAAAAGAAGGGCTACTGTTTACATAAATGTTAAAACTAAATTTCTAGGATCGTGGATATGTTGTTCTAGCCACACTTGTTGGCAGATCTGCCTTCCCCTTTAAGGTCGCCGGAATGTCTTCAGGCTGGCTCCTCCCACCCACCCGGGTGGTATAACCCTTGGCTCCATCCCCTGACGCCAGATCTTCCTTTCTGCTGGAAGGTTTAGGTTCCCTCCATACCGCTCCAGTATGTAGTAGACCCTGGCTCTAGAATCTTCTGATTCACTTCCAAAACTTAATTTAAAACTCACTCGAGTTTCGTCTTCTACATCTTCCCTTGCTACCGCAACGGAAGAAACACCGGTTCCTGGGTTTCGCCGGCGCCCCTGCAGGCAGATGATGTCTCTAACCGACCCTCACACCACATGCGTCTACTGCCTGGGACACGACCACGATTCGCAGGCCTGTGAGCACTGTCGGTCCATTTCTCCGTCGATTCTAGAAGACCACGCTGCCTGACTTCAGCTGGGGCGACCGGAAAAGTGTTGCCCGCCGGTTAAATCCAAGGAGGCCCATTGGGTGGTCTCTGTGGCTGCTGGGTCCGCTGAGCAGCTGGAATAGCTCAAGGCCTTCAAGGAGGCGGACCAGGCCGTGGCGGGCTCCTCTTCGGCTTCAGCCCTCATTCTGCTGCAACTGGGATCCTCCTGTTCGGCTTCCTTCAAGGAATTTTGCCAGTCTCTCTCGACCAATGCAGAGGGCCCTTCTGGGTCACATGTTTCGCGCTCTGAGAAGGAGTCAAAAAACGAAAAGTCTCAACAACGATGCTTTTGGGACCGAGAGTGGTCCAGCTCACAGGGAAACTCCCGTTTTGACTTCGGTCGAAGTCGTGGCCAAGGTCACTGGTTTCACGGTAACCCCGACAGACCAGTTGGCAAAGATGCCTGTCAACGCGGCCGAGATTTTTCTCAAACTGATCGGCAGGTTGTCACCTGATATGGCCAATGACTCTTTATTTAGGACACTGGTGCTTCCAGTGACCTCGGACGAGTCAGGTCAGCCCACTGGGCAGGACCCGCCCATCAAGGAACCTGACCAGGAGCTGTGGGTTTCCCCGACTCCTTCTGAGGGCCCCTGTCAGCCCCACCAATGGTTGAGGTCTTGTTCCTGTACCTCAGTGTTGGACAGGACTCACCCTCACTAGTGATCTCGATCCCGACACGAAGGTAAGCGGCGCACCGCTACTCGTCTTCGTCCTCCTCGGATGAGGAGAGGCTCTGGCGCAAGTTGCTTCAGCGCTATGAAGACCTGATGTGGCAACAGTTGATCTTGACTGGGTCGAAACCAATTCTGGCTTCTACCCCGGCCATTAAGTGGCTTTTGCCTGGGTGAGTGACGTTGGCCACCGCCACCGTCACCTCCATGGAGGTGCCGGCTAAGGCCCCACCGGCTCAACCGTGACATCAAGGCAGAGGTCAGGAAGCATAGGAAAAACCAGGAGCAGTTGTAGCATTCAAAATATTTATTTATTCATGGTCGCAGTAACATAAAAAAAAATAAACTTGTTCAGAAAAACTATGTGCAGAGGCAAAAATAAAATCATTCTTGTAAAAATCTCATTTTTCCAAAACAAACCTCTATCTAAAACATTACAGCTCAGCTCAGCTCTTTTATGCAAGTCATTTTCCACTCCCATCCTTAGCAAGCATCCTGTTTTTGCAGAATGTTCTGTCCTCGTAAATATGAGGAGCTGCTAGAACAGTGAGCTTCCTGAAGCCCCCCACAGCCGCAGCAAAAGGCTGACATTTGCACTCAAGTAACCTCTATTTTTAAAGTTATGTCAAAATACCATTAATATACACTTCACCAGTAATACTAAATATTTTCTAAACAAAAGTGATTCCATTATCAGTTTCATTCCACACACTGATTTGCATATATTTTTATATTAGCAGATATGCAAGGGAGGAAAAACAGACAGCAAAAGAAAACAGAGAGAGAAGCAAAGAATTGCAACACTGTTTGGGTTGATCAAGTCCGAAATTTCACAGGAAAATTTCATTGCAAAACCAGACAGAGAAGCGACAGAAAAGGGCAGATCCTTGCATTCAAACATTTTCTCCGAAACAAATGGGACAGGGTCCTATTCCACCCAGTCACAAACCAAAGCCGACTACTCCACCGATCTGGGTGGAGCCGCCGCCTGGGCAACTGAAGTTCGGGGCTCCGACCAAGGAATCTCGATCAGCTCAAGGCTTGCCCCATCAGTTGTCGGTCACTCTTACTCCCGACTGCCCAAGGCGGGTTGAGAGTGACACGGGTGTCCACCCGCTTTACGGGGACTCCTCGGAGTCCGAAGACTCCTTGATGCTCTCCCGTCCTATCGACGGTGAGTCTGCTGGGGATCTTTCCGTTGACGAGGGCCCCACCTTGTTGCAGGGAATTTGTCAGCTCCTTTCCGAATCCACGGGAATGGAGCTCAGGCCCATTCAGAAACGAGCCAAACGTCCCCTTACAGAGATTCTGGACAACGGGGATAGCCCAATGAAGGCCTTCCCCTTGGTTGAGGCCATTGTGGGCCCAGCCTTGGAGCTGTGGCAGCACCCTGCATCTTGCCCTGCACCTTCTGCTTGGATGGCCCGCAAGTATGCAGTCCATATGGGGGTCCCTTTCAGGATTTTTGGAGCACCCCTCGGTGGTGGGGTTGGTGGCAGACTCTGTCTTTTGGCACTCGGGCAACAAAGGGAATGTGGACAAGCCCCCGGACAAGGAATCCAAGCATTTGGATCATTCCGGGAAAAAGGTCTGCGCAGCTTCCTCTCTTGACTTTCATCAGGCCAGCTCGACCATTATCATGGCATACTTCTCACATGCCCTCTTGGGCTCCCTGGATGAGGTGATTCCTCATCTCCAAGCAGACCTCCAGACCACAGTCAAGCTGGTCCAGGGCAAGGGTAGGACAGTGGCGAAGCAACAACTCCAGATGGCTCTAGACATTGGTGACTCTTGTGCCCGCTTGGTAGCAGTCGCTGTGGCCATGCGCCGCAGGGCTTGGTTGCGCATCTCAACCTTTACCATGGATATGCAACACAAACTGGCAGATGTCCCCTTCTTGGGCACCGACCTGTTTAGGCCCGGCATGGAGGGCCACCTCCAACATATCGAGAAGTCCAACGCCACCTTGGACTCCACCGCATCTGCTCAGAAGGACAAGAGCTCCAAGCGTCAGAACTGCAAGCACTGCGTGGCCAAGGTCACTGGTTTCACAGTAACCCCGTCAGACCAGTCGGCCAAGATGCCTGTCGACGCAGCCGAGATTTTTCTCAAGCCGATCGGCAGGTTGTCACCCGATATGGCCAACAACTCTTTATTTAGGACACTGGTGCTTCCAGTGACCTCGGATGGGTCAGGTCAGCCCACTGGGCAGGACCCGCCCATCAAGGAACCTGACCAGGAGCTGTGGGTTTCCCCGACTCCTTCTGAGGGCCCCTGTCAGCCCCACCAATGGTTGAGGTCTTGTTCCTGTACCTCAGTGTTTTTTTCACACGTCCACACCTGTGGCCAGATCGGCCCTGCAGCAGCAGTGCCAGCAGGCTCAGACTTGGTGACTTCAGGCCAAATCTATGGCCTCCTCATTCAGGAAGCCCAGAGGGAAAGGTCCCGGCGGCCTATTCGCTGGATCCTCCTTCTCCAAGCCTGCTCAGTGACGGGTTGGGGGGTGCCTCCCTCCATCCTGTCACACCTCCCCTGGGACCTTCCTTGGGGGGGCCAGCTCAGTTACTTCCTTTCCGCCTGGTCTGCTATCACCATGGACAGTTGGGTTCTGGAAGTGGTCGGTCAAGGCCTACCTCTGGAATTCGAGCAGGCACCTCCATATCGAGCTTGCGCCCCGCGAAGGGATCTGGTGTCCGAAGCCACTCAAGTCGGCTCTCTGAGATGACATAGATCAGCTCCTCCTCAAGGAGGTGGTGCACAGAGTAACAGACCCTCCTTTAGACCCAGGGTTCATTTCCAGGTACTTCCTGGTACCAAAACGGACGGGGGCTGGTGCCCCATTCTAGATCTGCACAACTTGAACAAGTATCTCATGTCCCGCACCTTCCGGATGGTAACTCTGGCTCAAATCATACCATCCTTGGAGCAAGACATGTGGTTCTGCTCCCTAGATCTTCAGGACGTGTTCTTTCATGTCCCAATCCATATGTCCCACCAACAGTTCCTCCACTTCCGAGCCAAGGGAACCTTTTACAAGTTCCAAACCATGCCCTTCGGCCTGTCTTCAGCCCCTAGGGTCTTCACCAAATGCATGGCAGTGTTGGCAGCTTTCCTGAGGTGCCAAGGGGTCTGGGTGTACCCTTACCTGGACTACTGGCTGATAGCAGGTCCCTCCAGGCTGGAGGTGGAGTGGTCAAGGGATCTGGCCCTCCAGACTTGCTTCAACCTTGGCCTCCTGCTCAATGAGGCGAAGTTGGAACTTGTGCCCTTGCAGGTGATTCAGTTCATCGGGGCAGAGCTCAACTCCTGCTGAGCCAGAGCTCAGCTCCTGGCAGACAGGGCAGAGGTTCTCTCCTCCTTTGCCCGATCATTTCTGGTTGGGCAATTGCACCCTGCCCGGGGTTTCCTGCGTCTTCTGGGATATGTGGCAGCCTGTACCAGCGTGGTCTGGTGGGCCGCTGACATATGCGTTCCCTTCAGTGGGAGCTAGCCAGCCAGTGGTCTCAGCGCTCAGGTCATCTCGACCAGCTGGTCTCTGTGACCCAGAGGATGTGGGATGGCCTCCAGTGGTGGCTCGTCTCAGCTGTTCTGCAGGAAGGGATCCCATTTGTCCACCCCAAGCTGACGGTCATCCTGATGACTGATGCCTCTCTGATGGGTTGGGATGCCCATCTGGGGGAGCACAGAGCCCACGGGCTCTGGTCCCCTCAGGAATCCTGATATGACATCAACCTGCTGGAGCTCTGAGCAGCTCGGCTAGCCCTGACCGCATTCGCTCTGTTCATTCAGGATCAAGTGGTCCAGGTCCAGACGGACAATACCACGACCATGTACTATCTCAATGTCTCAACAAGCAGGGCAGGACCCACTCTTTGCCTCTGTGCAAGGAAACTCTCTGCACTTGGTCCCTCATGCCAGCTTGGAGGCAGATCTCCTAGCCATTCATGTGGCAGGAGCCTCGAATCAGCTGGCCGATGCCCTCAGCCAGATGGGCGGGGCATCCCATGGGTGGTCTCTCTACCAGAAGGTAGTGCAAGAGCTGTTCTCCCACTGGGGCTCCCCTCAGTTGAACCTGTTCACCTCCAGGGAGAATTTGAAGTCGAGGATGTACTATGCCCGCCCTCCTCAGCAGGGATCACTGCAGGGGGATGCCTTCTCGAGGCCATGGACCCCAGGCCTCTTGAATGCCTTCCCTCCACTTCCTTTGATACACAAACTGCTCATCAAGGTCAGGAGGGACAAGGTGCAGGTGATCCTGGTAGTCCCAGACTGGCCACGCCAGTTCTGATATCCAGATGATCTCAGCTCCAGGCTCCCAAGGCGGCTTTCAGCACGCCCAGACCTGATCTCTCTCAATCAGGGGAAGGTTCTCCACACGGACCTTCAGTCCCTGCACCTGACAGCCTGGGTCCTGAGTGACTAGAGTTCCAGGTCTTGGGCCTCTCCGACGTGGTCCTCAACATTGTTGAGGTGTCCTGTAAGGAATCAACCACAAAAATGTTATGCCTTCAAGTGGAAGAGATTTTCTATTTAGTGTCAGGGCAAAGGGTTGGACCCATCGTCCTGTCCAGTGGCTATCATTTTGGACTATCTCTGGACATGCTCCCAGCAGGGACTTCAGTCGACGACCCTAAAGGTACACCTGGAAGCCATCTCTGCTTACCGGGTGCAGGCCGGTCAGCAGTCAGTGACGCAGGAGAAGGTGGTCTGGTGCTTTTTCAAAGGCCTAGATCACATATCCCCTCTGGTGCGTGAACCTCCACCTCCGTGGGATCTACTGCTGGTACTGGCGAAGCTCATGGGCAAGCCATTCGAACCTATGCACAAGTGTGACATCTCACATTTGTCCTGGAAGACCGCCTTCTTGGTGGCTATCACGTCAGCCAGAAGGACTGGGGAGTTACAGGCGCTCTCTATTGAGTCTCCTCACCTGGTCTTCCACAGAGACAAGGTTGTCCTGCGCCCCCACCTGGAATTCCTTCTGAAGGTGGTGTCGGAGTTTCACCTTAACCAGGTGATTACTCTGCTGGTGTTTTACCCCATTTACACCTTGGAGGCCGAGTACAGGCTCCATACCTTAAACCTGAGACGAACGCTCACTTACTACAAAGAGCGAATGTTGGAAGTTTGAGGAGAGGTTTGCCAGCTGTTTGTCACCTACGCTGAAGTCACACATGGCAGACCTGCAGCCAAGCGAACGATTGGCAGGTGGATCACTTCCTGCATTGATCTCTGTTATAGGTTGGCAGGTACGGAGCCTCCCGTAGGGCTTAAGGCTCATTCCACCTGCCATACCGCTGCTTCTAGGGACGTCCATATCCAGGAAATCTGCAAGGCTGCTACCTGGAAGTCAGCACACACCTTCATTTCCCATTACCACATCAACCTTGAGTCACGCCAGGATGCTGGTTTTGGAGCCTCAGTTCTCCAGTCCCTGTTCCCTAAATAGGAGGTGTGCATCTTGCCTTCCTTCTCCCTGAGAACTGCTAGGAGTCTTGCCAACAAGTGTGGCTAGAACAACATATCCATGATCCTAGAAAAACAGGTTACTCACCTGTAACAGTTCTAGGAGTGGTATATGTTGTTCATCCACACTGACCCACCCGACCTCCCCAGCTGCGATGCACAAACCTGGCTTCCAGCGGGCTCAGATCTGGCATCATGGGGCGGAGCTGAGGGTTATACCACCCAGGTGGGTGAGAGGAGCCAGCTTGAAGCCATTCCGGTGACCTTAAAGGGGAAGGCAGATCTGCCCACAAGTGTGGATGAACAACATATACCACTCCTAGAACTACTGTCACAGGTGAGTAACCTGTTTTTATTTACTGAACATTCAAATCACCTGTCGTCGAGGCACAGGTCAGGAAGCATAAGGAAAAACCAGAAGCAGTTGTAAAATTCACCAAAACTTTATTTATAATAGCAGTAACATAAAAAAATATATATAAACTTGTTCATGTAACCTCCCTGCAAATGGGGGTTCCCAAAAGACTTCCAGGAGCTTGCTTGAATGCTCCAAGCCTGAATGGTGTTTGGCGTTTAAGCCATTTATCAGTGAGTGTTTTTAGAACCTCTGGTATGGTCTCTTTAAGAGCTGTCTGCTTGCAGACATAATTAGTTTATATGGGGGGACTGTGTGTTTCTCTGTTTGAGTACCACTCGAACTGCTGCCAATTCACTCCATTTTTGCAGTCACTAGGAGTACAAAGGAACCTATCTGAAAGATGTAACTGTTTGCCAGAAATAATGTAGAGTAATAATGAAAATACAGTTTGTCTAACCTGCTTTCTTTGCAGTCAGAACTGTGTTTGCCTAGTTCCCATTCTAGTTTTGAACTGCTGAACAGGACCAATCAGTGTGGGTTAACTTGGACGAATCAGAACTTGGACTCGTAATCTGGAGCCAGCCACAAGAGGATTGTGTGGGCAGTGACTCTGGGAGATGTAGTTTAGACTTCGGCGCCTTTTTGGACCAACAGCAGCAGTCTATTGTGAGTGACAGCCAATCCAGCCAAGAACTGGGAGGAACTCAAAGGAAGTGCCGGTTTTGTCTGTTGGAGTTTCAGTTTAGCTCTGGCAGTGAAGGAAAGAACCCTGTGCTCCTTCAGTGCACAGTTTAGTCAAAAACATGTGTAAGGTCCAGAGTTCCAGTCTGCAGCTTGTGTAACTGCTTGTTAGACTGAATCTGTCCTGTGAAGAGAATCAAAGGATATCTGAAGAGTAGAAACCAGGCTCACCCTGTAGAAGACTGGAGGAATTGGAATTGTACTCGGTCTGTCAGGAACTGAATCTGCTGTGTGTTCTCCCGGTATTGTGCAGTAATTGCGATCGGGATACAGATGCAGCCTGCCTGGTATAGTGCTTTTTTACCATATAAATGTGTGAAGAGGTTTGTGTACCTCAAGTGAATCCTGCTGCCATTACGTGACTTTTGCCTGTGACTGTTTACCATATAAATGTGTGAGGAGTCTCTTGAGCTCAAGAGTAGCCCTGCTGACATTGAAGGACCCTATCTTGTTTGGAGGTCGTGAGTACTAATTCAGGGTCGCTCCCTGTTGAATTGCTACATTAAATCCAAATGGAATTACTGTACTGCTGACTGTTTAATTTTCCTTTTCTCTGTGTGAAAGGGCCCCTACCAGCTGCCACGGTTTGGACTAGCCACTAGGGCTTGGGTACCCAGGGACAGTAACTGATAGGGATAGGCCTGTGCACAGAGCCATAGGTAGATACGTAGAGTGATAAGCTAATTAACCTGATTTCCCCCTGTCCTTGTTATATCCCCCTAAATAAATCAGAGCTGCTTGTTTCAGCAAAGTTATACTGCCTGAGGTATTTGTCTATGTTAAAATATTGTACTGTGATTGTTGCACTGTATCTTGTTTTACAGGGGGTCCCAGTGCCTGAACCAGTTCTGGGGGTAAGTGTATACTGTGTGGGCCACTAGTGGGAAGAAAGGGGGGTTGCAGTGTCCCAGAGGGCTGTGACCAAGTAAGTTTAACTATTGCAAACCCTGACCTCTGGGTGGAGGCACCCGCCATTGGATCCAGGCCCCTCAACCTGTTAGTGACAAATCAGGCAAGGGTAGTAGCCCCTGGGATAGCACCATCTAGGGGTTACATTCATAACTATGTACACAGACAAAATAAAATCTTTCTTGTAATTCCTCCTAATTGCAGCTCAGCTCAGCTCTTTTATATCTTTTGAACCCCCACCTTAGCAAACATCCTGTCCTTGTAAAATGTTCTGTTTTCATGAATATCAGGAGCTGCTAGAACAGACTGAGCTTCCTGAGGCCCCTACAGCCCTTGCAAAAGGCTCAGACATTTGCACCCAAGTAACCTCTAGCTTTCTACAGTCATTTCAAATTATAAATATAAGTATTTTAACAGTAATACTATATATTTTTCAAAGAAAAGGGATCCCATTATCAGCTACATTTCCATACAATGATTTACGTATATTTTTTGTATTAGCTGATATAGATGTGCAAGGGAGGAAAAAGCAGACAGCAAGAGAAAACTGAGAGACAGTGAGAGGCAAAGAATTGCGAGACTGTTCAGGTTGATCAGGTCTGAGGTCTCAGGAACATTTTGGTTGTGCAACCAGATAAGAGACAGAAAAGGAAAGATCCTTGCATTTAAACACCATACTAACATACTAAAATGCCAGCAGAATAGGCCCAACGGTCTTTCGTGTCTGCTCGTTTGGTCAGCCCCCACCCTGGGTGCTGACCTTGCTGTCCCCCTCGCCTTCTCTGGCTTCTCCCTTCCCAGTTCCGGATATTCTTGCTGCATTGGATTTTGCTTCCAGAACCCTTCCCCTGTACCTGTCCCACCCCCTCTTGAACCCCTCCACTGTCTCTGCCTCCACCAGCCCCCTAGGCAGTGCATTCCATGGCTCCACCACCCTCTCAGTGAAGTAGCACCTCCTCCTTTCTCCCCTGAATCTTCCCCCCTCCAGCTTCCACCCATGCCCTCTAGTGGCCCCTTCCTCCTTCCTTCAAAGCACCCTGGCTGTTCCTCCCCTATTTACCCTCTTCATGTACCTGAAGACCTCTATCATGTCCCTCGGTCCCTTCTCTCTTCCAATGTGTACATATTTAGCTCTTCGAGCCTCTCCTCATAGGTCCTGTCCCCCAAGCCCCAAATCATTTTGGTTGCCCTCCTCTGGACCCTCTCCAGGAGGTTAATGTCCCTCTTTAAGTGTGGCCTCTAAAACTGCACGCAGTACTCAAGGTGCGGCCTCACCAAGCAGTTATACAGAGGTAGTATCACTTCCTTCTGGAGGTGATCCCCTAGCGATGCATCCCAGCATCCTGTTGGCCTTGGCTGCTGCCTCCACAAGTCTCAGAGTTGTTCATCTTGACATCCACCACCACCCCAGGTCCCTCTCAGCCATCGAGACTTGTAGCATTCCCCCAGGGTGTACACTTGGCCTGGGTTTCTGACCCCAGGTGGAGTACCTTGCATTTCCCTGCATTGAACCTCAGCTTCCACTTTCTAGACCATCTTTCCAGAGCCTCCAGGTCCCCCTGTAGGCCACCCTCCCTCCTCCCCATCCACCACCGCCCCAGTTTCAAGTCATCTGCAAAGAGACTCATCTCACTCCTGATTCCTGTCCTTATGTCAGATACGGAGGCGTTGAACAGAAGGGGCCCAAGGACTGATCCTGTGGGACCCCACTAATGACCCTCCTTGGGATGAGACTATCCCACAACCACAACCCTCTGGGTCCGGTCCTGGAGCCAATTGCCTATCCATCTGATCATCTGGTTCCCACCCCATTTCTCCCAGCTTATCCAACAGGCCACGTGAGGAACAGAGTCAAATGCCTGGCTGAAGTCTAGAAAGAGGACATCCACTGGTCTACCCAGGTCCAAGGCACTTGTCACCCAGTCATAGAACTCCACCAGGTTTGTCTGACACGATTTCCCGGGATGAATCCATGCTGTCTATCGTCCAGGCACCCTGACTTATCCAGGTCCCCCTAGCCTCTCCTTGACAATGCCCTCCATCACCTTGCCCACCACCGATGTCAGGCTGACAGGCCTGTAGTTCCCTGCCACCTCCTTGATCCCCTTGTGGATAGGCACTATATGCGCCACCTTCCAGTCTTGGGGCACCCACCTGTCCTCAGAGAGATGGTGAAAAGCTCTGCCAGGGGTTTCACCAGGACATCTGCAAGTTCCTTCAGCACTCTGGGATGTAATTTATCCGGCCCGGTGCTTTCTCCGTCTTAAGGGAGCTGAGGGCTTCCCTCACTCTCTCTGCTGTGATTTCCACTTCCGGGACCTCTTCTCCCTGCCTAGCCCTTCCCCCGCCTGCCAGTGATGCCTCCCCCTCTCCCCAGACCTGCCGATCGGTAAGGGTCCCCCCCTCCTCAGTATCTCTGTCTCCTCCCATGTATGATGCAGCACCCCCATTTTCCCTGGTGAAAACTGAGGTGAAGTACTCATTTAGTACCTCAGTCTGCTCCCCGGTCTTGTGCCCATCTCTCCCCTGATTTAATCCTGCTAATCTGCCCTTCACCCTTGTCTTCCCCAATGTATCTAAAGAACCCTTGTTCCCTCTCCAATTTCCTGGCCAGGTTTTGCTCCTTCCTTGCCTTAGCCGCCTCCACCACTCTAGTGGCCCTTCTAGCCATCAGCTCATACTCCCTCGATCCCTTTCACCCTTGAGCACTTGAATTGCTTATAGGCTGCTTTCTTTCCCTGCACCACCTCCTGGACCTCCCTGGTCCACCAACAGGGTTTTTGGGCCCTACCGCATTTTCGTCTTACTCTTGCACAGGTGCTAGTAGCATCCTGCACCCCTCTCCTGATGATTTCCCACCTACTATCAGCGTCCATGTCTGACCCAATCCCATCCAGATGCTCCTTAAGGATCCTTCCCATTTCCTTAAAATCCGCCCCCCTGAAGTCGGTTACTTCCGTCTTTGTGCAGCCTTCTACCCCTCCTAGGTCCAGGCAGAACCAGACCGTGGCATGGTCACTCCCCGCCAATGGGTCCCTTACCTCCAGGCCCCCAATCTGGTCACTGTCTGCCAGGACCACATCCAGTACCCGTGCCTCCCTGGTCGGTTCCCTCACCTGCTGAGTTAGGAACACGTCTTGAAAGACATCCAACAACCTCTGTTCCCTGGTCACAGAGGATGTCATAGTCTCCCAGTCTGTTCCTGGCATGTTTAAGTCCCCCAACACCACCACTGCCTCTGCCTAGTCTGCAGTGTCTCCAACATCTGCCACCAGACTGTCCTCCAGCTCCTCCGCCAGGCAGGGGTCTATACACCACTCCTATTTTTACTCTCTTGCCCCCTTGTTATCAAGGTGACCCAAATCGCCTCCACGGTTCCCTCCGCCTCCTCTACTCCCTATGCCATGCAGTTTTTGACTATCATTGCTACCCCCTCCTCCCTCCCCCTGTCCTTCCTGAACATAGTGTAACCCTCCAGGTTCAGGTCCCAGTCATGTCTTGCAGTGGCCCAAGTCTCAGTGACCGCTGCCACATCCACTGCTCCTCAGTTAGCATCGCCTGGAGCTCAGGCATTTTATTGCCCAAGCTCCTGGCATTTAGCAGGACTACCTTCCACCCTTTCCTATAGTTCCATTTCCCTGCTCGTGTTCCCATGGGGATTCTGTTTTCTCTGGTCTGCACTTTGCCAGTTGGCCTTTTCCTGCAATCCTCCTGGTCCCCAGGGGTGGAGACAGAGTCCTCCTTTATCGCACCCCTTGACAGCCTTTTCTCCCATCCCACCCCCTTCACAAGTTTAAACCCCACTTTTACACAATGAACCCCTCTATTTTCAACTTAAGGATTCCCTTCCTCCAAATTGAGATGTAGTCTATCTCAGCATACAGCTCCTTATCCTCCCAGGTCTCCCCCAATCCCCATCAATCCATACCCTCTGGCCTCACACCACTCCCTGAGCCACTGGTTTATCTCCTAATTTTCCTTTGTGTTCCCCACTAGCCCTTGGCACTGGCAGGATTTCTGAGAAAGAAACTGTGCATCCTATGTCATGACAGACCCTGGCAAGCTCCCTGAATCTTGCCTGTATCTCTAGCTCACTATTTCCTCAATGTCATTTGTACCAGGTGGACCAGTATGTCTGGGGAACCCCACAATCCTTTGCCAGCTGATATACCTCGTGGCTTAGCCCTGTGCACCATTAGTCCAGGGAAGCATCTTGTTCTAACTGGCCAGGCTTCTCCTCCTATCCCATTTGATACCCCTGATCATAGAATCCCCAGCAGGAGCACTCTGACCACTCCTTTCCTCCATTCCCCTTCCATGTCCCTCATCCTTTCTACAGCCCCTCCACCCAGCTGGCTCCTTGTTCCTCCCTATCTGGGTGCCACCACCCCTCCTTATTTACCATGGCCATCCCTCCTCCAGTCCTATGCCTCTCTTCCTCCTGAGTATCCTTCTGTACCTTGCTAATTCCCCTCTCACTGCTCGCAACTGGTCCTTCTCCCCCATCTGCTAAACTAGCCTGGCTCATCCTCCCTTCCTTCCTGTCTCCATTTCGTTCCTCCTTGCTCGTCGTGCTCCCCTGGCCTAAACCCTCAGCTCCCTTTACTGAATCCTCCTTGTACTTCTGGTCCTTCTCCTTTACCTTTCCTCCCAACTGGTCCTTCTCCTTGCGCTTTCCTCCCTCTTCCCCCTGCCTCTCCTGCTCTGATTCACTGCTCCCCCCATTCTCCTGCATTCCAGGTCCCCCTGCTCTTCCTGCTATCTGGCCCCTGCCTCCCTGCCTCCCACCCTTTCCGTCTCTAACCACCTCTGTCGCGCTACATCACCCCCTCATCCTTGAGCAGAAGAAGAGAATTGAAGCGGTTACTGGAGTGTAAGGTCTGATCCACCTCCCTGCCTTGCTTCCTTCTGTCCAGCCCTGGCCATCTGCCTACTTCCCTGAGAATGTTGTCCCTCCGTCCCCCCTTTGTGAGGGTCCCCAGTTACCTGCCTGCTTCCTTGGTAGCCACCCTCCCAAAGATGCCGGCCCTAATGATGTGTGGTTCCATCCTCTTCCAAATAGGTTTCCTTGGGTGAGCCACCAGGTTCCCCCCTAGTCCAAGATACCCCTACTGCCTAATCAGGTCACCCACTAATCTTAGAGACAGTCCCACTGTACACCAGTAACCCTGTTACTAGGTGCAGTACAACACATTAAACTTATAAGGAAAATGAACAACTCCCTAAGCTCCTCTCTCCCAGCCTTTAAATCCAACCCCCAGTGGCTAGAACTACATGAGCTGCACCTGCAGCCTTTTCCTCCAATTGCAGGGCAGGTGTTCCCCTATAAATTGTAGACTTCTGGGAGGAGGGTGGGGAGGGTGGGTTTGGGCAGACACCTGACCTGCGAGAGAGAGAGAGTATCAGCCCTGTGTCTCTCCAAGCCCAGCAGCCAAAGAACCAGGCCCAAGCAAATCCCACCAAATAGGTTTTAAATCAGAAGAAATAGGCCTCTACCAGCGCAGCCTGTTACACAGTGAAACATCCACAAAATGAGCTCCACTTACAGCCACCAAATCAGTTTACAAACATCCAGCAGCCCCCAAAACAAAACCCTGCTAGCCCCTTAGAAGTAAGAAAGAAAAGAACTAACCTACCAAGTAAAATCCACAAGAACCCTGTGAAAACAACAGCAGCAGCTACTGTCCTGGAACACAACTGATCCTGTCCCCTTCCAGTTCTTTCTGAGAAGACAAAGCAGCTAACACCTCAACCTGATTCAGCTCTGCCTCCAGTCAATTGGCTGAGTGAGACCTGGCCAGACCATTAACACCCTCCCCCACTATGAACTAACCTTTACAGCTAATGGAGTCAGCACAAGGAATCAAAATTCAAGTCAAAGCCCCAAAATATGTTTGCTGCCAAAGGAAACAGGTCTCCAATTTAATCAGCTTCACTAACACCACATCAAAATAGGCTTGAAATTAACAGATATAGGTCTCCAATTCAAATAACCATCTCCAAGCAAATCCCACCAAATAGGTTTTAAATCAGAAGAAATAGGCCTCTACCAAGCGCAGCCTGTTACACAGTGAAACATCCACAAAATGAGCCCCACTTACAGCCACCAAATCAGTTTACAAACATCCAGCAGCCCCCAAAACAATACCCTGCTAGCCCCTTAGAAGTAAGAAAGAAAAGAACTAACCTACCAAGTAAAATCCACAAGAACCCTGTGAAAACAACAGCAGCAGCTACTGTCCTGGAACACAACTGATCCTGTCCCCTTCCAGTTCTTTCCAAAATCTCCAAAACAAATAGGGCAGAGTCCTATTCTACCCTGTCACATTGCCCTCCTTTGGTTTCCCTGAAATGGCTGTGGACATGCAGCATGATGACGTCAAAGAGAAGAGAGCCTGATCAACGTGAGCGATGCTATATAACAGCCATTTATACAGTAGTACACTGTTCTCTGTTAATTTTAGTACCAATTTATTTAATGGTGTAAAACTCATCACTTAACCTATGTGTTAGTCATACTAATACATAAGTTAAGTGACAAATTTTTTTAAAGTTTGTAAACCACAACACTCTGAAACAAACACCAGTTTTACTCACCAAAATCCCCAGTCTCCCCTGCTAGCCTCCTTGTATATGTCCATGAATGTTCATCCTCTTGCACCTATTTTTTTTTTTTGTTATAAAAAAAAAAAAAAGTGCCAGCTGGTGCAAGCAATAGTGCTGCCACTTGTAATACCAACACTGGTTCGGAAATGAGCCCTCAGCATCAGGGGGTCAACCGGGGAAGGAGGATCAAGTGTCCAGCGGACAGCTCTCCTCCTCTGGGGCAGGTAGGTTGTGGTGCTCTGCAATATTCTGACTGCTGGAGTTGGCTGTGGGTCAGTGAGCCAGAGACCACACAAGCCAAGGGGAATGGAGGAGAGGCAGAGATCCATGCATCAGGCGTGGGAGCCCGCTTGAAGTCATCAGGACGTCATTGCACATACTTTACTCTGGGGAGGAAATCGGTGGAAAATGACTGTTGGATGGAAGGGTGATGCTGTTCCTGCCCACCATGTCCTCCGCTGGATCTGACATGCTTGGGACTGGCTACCCTGGCTTTCAGCTCTGCCTGTGGCCAAGTTGGATAGAGTGGGAAGTTGGCAACCCATCCTCAGGGGGCAAGCCAAGGGGCCTGGCTATGCCATGTGTTGGGGGTGACCGGGAAGGGGGTCCAGAACCATGAGCAGGAGAGTCTCAGCCAGACAGGATAAAGGCACTGAAAATGGCTGAATGAGGTCGCGTCAGATGGGTGAGAGAAAGGATTAAAAAAAAAATTGGGGGGAAAATACCTGATGGTCTCGTGGGGGAACTGAGAGAGCCCCAAAGATCTATGTCCCACAAAGATCTCTGCTGATTGGATCACCATAACTGGAGTTACCTCTGCTCGCCCGCCACATCCCTTCTATTTATTTATTGTTTATTGAAAATTAGAAACAACTTTTGGGCTCAAACTGCTCGTTTGCAAAGGTTCCACATACTAAGA
Organism: Neoceratodus forsteri; assembly: GCA_016271365.2. NCBI lineage: Eukaryota > Metazoa > Chordata > Ceratodontiformes > Ceratodontidae > Neoceratodus > Neoceratodus forsteri. The sequence goes on along the minus strand of CM028129.1, from coordinate 558,266,658 downwards.
GAACAATACGGTAGACAATACAGAGTACTAATTCAGTACAAATTTGTGTTGAACAACTCAAGTGGAGCCTTGTTCCATGGCTACTAGTGGTTATATTAGGTAGACATTATAAGTTTGGTATACTACAGTACAAATAAATAACCCATTTGCAGTAAATTAAGGTAACAGTGAGATATAATGTAATATAACACAATTATCACATTTGTGGGAAGACCAGGAAATAGCATATTACAAAGTACGCTCAGGAAATGCTGCAACCTCCGCTGTTTGGGTCAGGTCAAGGCAGTGACAAACTGAGTTCTGGGCAATATTAGCTCTGAGAGCCCATTTAAAGTGTGAGATTTTGGGTAGGCTGGTTATGCTGGCAGGGAGTTCATTTAGCCATATGACTGTCCAGTTACTAAAGGAGCATTGACCCAAGCTGTTTCTTCGCAGTGAGATTGCTAGGGCCTGCCGGGTTATGCTCCATGTGGTGTAGGTGTTTTAGGACTGACCTCATGAGGGAGCTAATGACAGGTGGTGTAAGGCCTAGGAGTGCTTTCTTGGCCAGTAAGATTGTTTGGTACCAGAGCCTGGCAGAGAAAGGGAGCCAGTTTGTAAGGGCATATAGATTGCAGGTATGTGTGTGTATTTGTGCGAGTTAATTATAAAGCAGCATGCTTTATTGAGCAGCATCCTGACTCTATACAAGACCGTGTCTGTGGCTGACTCATAGATTGGAAGACCGCAGTCGATGAATGAGAGCACTGAACTGGACACTACCAGGCATTTTGCTTCCTCAGATTCAGCTTTTGTCTGAAGAGTGCTCCCACTTTCCTGTTTCCAATCTGATGTTGTCCACATGCTCTTTGAATGATAGGGCGTCATCTAGGATGACCCCCAGGTATCTAAAGGTTTTTACTTGCTCTAGTGGGGCACCCAGTGTGTTGTGTAAGTTGAGTGGAGTTGACCTGTTCTTACTGTGTGTCCCTGTGAAGAGCATAGTTTTAATTTTCTTTTATAGTTAAGAAGAAGTTTATTGTACTTGAACCAAGACTCAAGGGCCTCAAAGCTGTGCTGGAGTTCTTGAGTAAGGTTGTTGTACAGAGGGCTGCTGTAGTGTCATCCGCATATAGCAGCGTTTTTGCCCTAGTACTCACTTTAGGCAGGCTGTTGATAAACAGACTGAATAGTAGAGGGCCCAAGATTGACCCCTGTGGGACCTCTACTCTGACACTCCTCTCATGTGAGAGGATCACGTTTATCTTCACTCTATGCGGTTGATCAGCAAGGCAACACCTTAACCATGACGCAGTTTCCTTAGAGAGGCCAAGAGAGTGTAGCTTTGTGATTAGCAATGTGTGGTCCATGAGATTGAATGCTTTTGTTAGGTCTATGTAGATTGCACCAACTACTTGCCCTTTGTCCAGCGCTTCGTGGAGGGAGTTGGTGTACTCAGTAAGAGCAGCGACTGTACTGTGCTGCTTTCTGAAGCCATGTTGTTCCTTGCAAGTTAGGTTATACTTGTTCAAATACTCCATGAGCAAATCTGACACCATCCTTTCTAGCGCCTTAGACAGAGGGGACAGAATCGAGATAGGTCTATAGTTAGTGACATTTGAGTTGTCCTCTGTCTTTTTTTTTTTTTAAACTTTATTTATTCACCTACACCCCTGGGCATCCTTCAGGAGTGCCCACTCGGATTCCGCTCTACTCCCAGCCTGAACCCCCGCATCTCCCCTTTGATCTCCTCCCCCCGAATGACTACAGGCAGGCTCAACCCCTAGTACCGTCTCCGGGGCTGATTCCACCCTCCCTCGGCGGCAGGCTCCTAAGTGTGACGTGCCTACTTGCCGTCGCCGGGTTGTCGTTGGAGGAAGATCCTGAGCGTGTCTGGGCCGGCATTTGGGATGTGGGTGAGATCCCCTGGGGCCACCATCATCTCACATCTCACCAACAGTGTAGGAGGCTTTTTCCAGTTTTCTTGTTCCCCTCTGAGTGCGGCTGACAAGGCAACGCTATGCCACAACTGTGCCCCCTTTGCATCCACTGCATCGCCACACTAGGCGCCCCTGATCACCGCCAGAGGCCGCTCCAGGAGCAATCGCTTTCCCCATCCCTCCCCGGGAAGAGAGAGCAGTCCTTCGGACGGTCAATCTCTCCCGCCCCCCGCCGACCCCCTGTGCCCCAGGCTCGTTCCCAAACCTGGGTCACCAGTGTGGTGCGAGGTGTGGCATCCAGCTCCTCAACCCTCGGCGCCCCCGGGCCAGCTGAGTTGTCCTTAGTCTTAAAGACAGGGGTAACTATAGCCTTCTTCCAAACCTGTAGAAGCTGTAGCATCACCCTCCTCCTCCTCCTCCACTTGCCCAATACCCTGCCATGCCCATGTTTCTAAAATTACCTGGTTATCTCTGAAGACAAGAGCCTTAATTGTCCCATGAAGTGTTCTACTCCCACCGAAACTGGAACTTCCTCCCCCATCACTGCAGTAATCAAAGTAGCACAATTCTAGTTCAGGTAGCCAACAGTTCTACTGCTGTGTCCCCATTGCTGTAGTTTCTGTAATTATAAAAAAAATACCTGATGGTCTAGTGGGAGAACCAGACAGCCCTAATTGTTCCACAGAGTGTTCTAGTCCTGTAAGAACCAGAGCTGACCCCTGCTGCCTCCTGTCACTGTAGTAATCAAGGTAACACCCTTCTAATGGAAGTATCCATTACTCCCCCATGCTGCGTCCCCATTTCCCTAGTTGTATAAAGAAATACCTAGTGATTTTGTGGCAGAAACAGAACCAAACAGCGCAGTCCCACAAAGCTCCCTTAATGCTGCTCATGCCAATGCAACAACCAGAGTTCACAGACCCCGCCCCTCCCCACTGCAAACTGTGCTCCAATCAGTCCTCCACAGAATGCCTAATTTCCCTTCATGTTATCAGAGCACAGTTTGAAGAGGGAACGGGTGGGGTCTGTGAGCTCTAGTTGTGACGTTAGTACAGTAGCAGCTTAAGAGATCTCTGTGGGACCATGTTTTTTGGCTCTGTGTTTCTCCCACTAGATCACCAGAGGCCGAATATTAAAGCACACGCAAAGCGAAGTGCAAAAATTTGTGCTGCACCTTGAGGTTTCTCAGGTGCCCAAAGATGCTATATTCAGTTGAACAGCACACTGGCGCTATTCAATTGAATATAGGGTCATATCAGTCCAGTGCTAAGCCACTTAGCGCTGTCCTGATAGGCTTCCAAAATAACACTGTCAGAATGGATAGCACCAGAGGGCTATTTGCAATATTCAAAAGGACCCATGCAAATGAACCTATTGTTTTTATTTATTTATTGTTTGATACTAGAATTAAAATGTTTGAGCTAAAAGCTCATTTACAGAGGTTCCACATCATACAGTAAACAGAGTAAATGCAAAAGTGTACAGACAAATAAATAGCAGACATTTCAATACAATAATTGCAGAAAGGATTAAAACATTTGAACAGATAGAATAAACAATATGAGTAGGTGCATAAAAAACATGGTACTAGAACAGAATGTACAGTAAGAGATGGTAGAGTTCATAATAGCAATTTAAGAACTAAATCGGGCAGTCTTGTCAAGGGCTGCTTTTCAAAAGCATTGTCATGGAATTGAGGGGGTAAAGATGCAGCTATACAGTAGTGTTGTCAGGAGTGGGGGGGGGGGCGCTACAAGAGGATATCATTGCCAGAGGTGGTGAAGGGGGTGAGAGGAGGAAGAGGGGAGGAATAGAGCTGAGAAGTGAGGAAAGGAGGGAGGGGAGAGAGCAAAGAAAGTGGCAAAGTTTGGTGGGCCTTGGTTAAGAGTTTTTGAAGTGCCATGCCAGGGGTTAGAGGCTACAGTCACACTTGGCATTGGTAGACACCAGATGATTCTTCAGGTTTGCCTTAAAAAGGCCTATCTTGGTACAGGATTGTAGGTCAGGGCTGAGAGAATTTAGCCATTTTGGGGCTCTGTACCCAAAAGAGTAGTGACCCTTGAGAGGTTCGACACAAGGTGATAGTTAATGTGCGAGAACAATCACTTCTAGTTCTCCTGTTTGTGTTATTGGGTCGGAGGAGCAAGCTAGGTGTTAAGGGGCCATTTGCATGCCCATCATGGGATCATTTGCATGGGTAGTGAGGCAGGTTAGTGCGACCCCCAACCCCATTGCCTGGTCCCAGATGTGTATATATCCCTGGTGCTAGTGTACCTCCCCGATCCCCAGCCCTGATGTATAAGTTTCTATCTCTGGTGGTAGTGGTGCCCTCCCTACCTCCAATCCCAGCCCCGATGTATATGTAAATATCCGTGGTGGTAGTGGTGCTCTCCCTCTGATCCAGCCCCAATGTATACATTTATATCCCTGGTGGTAGTGGTGCCCTCGCTCCCTCTGATCCCCAGCCCTGATGTATAGGTTTAAATCCCTGGTGGTAGTGCACCCCCCCTACAATCGCCATCCCGGAAGTACAGCCAGCCCCTCCCTGGGGTCCAGTCGTTTTGTCCCCTGCAGTACCGGAAACCCCCAACCTCACTGTATCCTCATTGATGATGCTGCAGGTGCATACAGTGACTGGCACAGCCCTCCTCACACCTCCTCAACCAGCCCCCATATGTACAGGCAGGGAGTGTGCCTCTTATTTATAGGACAGGACGCGTCACCCTGTCTTACAAATAAGAGGCATGGTCCTTGCCTGTACATACAGTGACTGGCTGAGGAGATGTGGGGAGGGCTGTGCCGGTCGCTGTATGCACCCACGGCACCACCGATGAGGATACAGTGAGTGGGGGACCTGGTGCTGCAGGGGCGAATCACTGATGACAAGGAGGCTGTGAAGGACATCACTAGCACCAGGGATATAAATGCATTTGTTGAGGCTTGGGATCAGGGCAGGGGACCACTAGCACCAACAATATAAACTTGTACATTGGAGCTGGGGATCAGAGGGTGACCACTAGCACCAGCGATATAAACTTATACGTCAGGTCTGGGGAAGAGGGGAGACCACTAGCACCAGGATATAAACTTATAAGTTGGGGCTGGGGATCAGAGGGAGGAGGGAGGGAGGGCACCAGTAGCACCAGGGATATGTATAGGTACTATGGAACTGGGGAGTGGGGGTGCCAGGGACACCAGGGGAGGTTTTGCTCCCCAGCAGCCAACCACCTCGGTGGCTGCATTATGTCCAGCAGCCACTGGGGTTGCCTGGAGTGAAGTCAAGATTTTCTTAGGCAGTATTTGCGGTGCACAAAAGGACCATGCTGATTGCTGCTGAATATGGGGTAGTGCACATATTCATGCCCCTCCCCTTGCCTGCATGCATACATTATGTTTTGTGCAGGTGCTAACCCTCTTTGCCCACACAACAGCCCCTTTTGACTATGGAGCTCCAGTACAAGCCTCGGTTTGTGTGGGCAAAGACCCGTTGATGCCCGCACAAACAGGTGTTTTGGTTTTTTTACAACTAGAGAAATGGTGACACAGCATGGGGAATTGTTGGCCACTTCCACTAGAAGGGTGTGTTACCTTGATTACTACAGTGACTGGAGGTGGGGGTCAGCTCTGCTTCCAGCAGGACTAGAACCTTCATGGGCCAATTAGGGCTGTCAGCTTCTCTCACTAGACCACCAGGTCATTTTTATAAATATATTAAAAACACGGACATGGCAGGGGAATCTGGCAGGTGGAGGTGGGTGATGTTACAGATGGGTTGCAGCAGGCGGGGGGGGCGGTGGTAACTCTGGTTATGGTGGCAGAATTAGCAGAGACACTCATGGGACATAGATCTGAGTCTGTCTCAGTTCCCCCATTAGATAGCCAGGAATTAAAAAAACGGGCGCAGGAGGATGGACTTTCATGCATATATGCTATGAGGCTGGTAGGGAGACGGGGATTTTGATGTGTAAATCTGGTAATTTTATTTATGTTTTTTTTTTTTTATTTGCTATTCTTTTACAATCCCGGGGACCGGCTACCATCAGCCCAGCCCTGTGTCCAGCCCCGTCACCCACCCACAACAGACTTACCCGTTCAGGGATACGCTTTGGCTTTCCCGCCAGAGTGGGGCCACAGGAGGGAGCCTCACCACCTGTTGGATGCCAGTACATGGCCCCAGTATGTTTTCGTCCCATGGTTATGTCCTGGCTTAGCCCCCAGGGTGGAGTCTCTGGGAAGGGGCTCACCCTCCCATCGGATGCTGGTATATGTCCTCAGTGGTGCCATGGACCGTGGTGCAGGACCTGTGGTGCAAGGCAGGCAGCATCCCACACAGCCCAATTCTCCACCAGTTTTCTCCCCCGGGAGACGGTATGTGCAATGACATCAAGGTGCGTGCGTCAACGTCTGTTCTGTCTCCCAACACACTGTAGATAGTGGTCACTACTCCTCCCCCTGGCCTCTGGCAGAGGTCAGTCATGCACCGGACACTCAACTACCCTCACCCCCCCCCTCCACACACACACACACACAGAAGGAGAGCAGTCCCACAGACGCTCAGTCCTTCTCCCGCCGTCTGGCCCTCCAGCTCACGGTTCTGTTCCCAAAGTAAAACCGGTATTTGTTTCAGAGTGTTGCAGTTTACAAAATTAAAAGAATCATCACTTAACGTAGGTATTCTTATGAATAATACATATGGTTAATTATAAGTGATGAGTTATACACCTTTAAATAAACTGGTAGTAAAATTAATGGAGAACAGTGAACTGCTGCATAAAGGGCATGCTGATTGAGCTCTCTCCTCTTTGACATCACCAGGCTGCACATCGGCAGCCATTTTAGGGAAACCAAAGGAGGGAGATTTGAATCAAGAGAGGCTATAGTTTACATTTTTTAAATACTACAAAACTGCAGTTATAATTAAATGCACTTTCAGCATTCATGTAAACAGCAGCCTTTCCTTGAATGGGTTCTGAAACCAGATTTTAGAAAATCAACATGTTGAATTTCTGTTTAGGTGCCCTTTAAAGGGAAGCTGTCAGCGCTTTACTTACTTTTTCTGCAGTTATTCCAAAATGCGCCTGCACTGTCTGTAGCAGTCCTTGAAGCAATGAAATAGCCATAGCAGCAATTTCTTCCCACATAAAATAGTTACTTATAATAATTTCATTCCAAAGGTAAACCCTCTCGATCCACTACTTTTACCGCGCCTGATGCCAAAGTGCAGTCACATTTATAAATGGCTCTAAAGCACCAGAAAGCTCGTACATTCATCATTGTACCCGAGTTCAGCTAAAGACAGTTTTTAATAGTATAAAGAAAGCTTTACTCTGGGAAAGTGTCTGTTGTTTTGAAATGAGTGCTCAAAGCTGGGGAAATCACGGCTCAACTTTCAGACCATGATTTACCCAACTCGGAGCACTTGTTTCAAAACAATAGACACTTTCCTGAGTTCAGCTTTCTTTATACTATTAAAAACTGAGTTTAGCTGAACTTGGGTATAATGATGCATGTCCGAGCTTTCGGGTGCTTCATCACCATATAGAAATGTGACCGCACTCTAGCATCTGATGTGGTAAATAGTAGGGCTGTGTGAACACCTTTTTTAAAATATTTGGCTGAATATTCTGTGTTCGGTTCCCAGATATTTGGTATTTGTTATTTGACTAAAGAAAATGCCTTATTAGAGAATTGGCACAGAAGTCCTTTAAATGGCTTCAGGAAGAGTAGGATGAGCTGTCATGGCACTTTGGTTTGTACACTGGTGCCACAGGCTGCCTTACTGGGTACGGTTCTGTTGTGGAGGAGGATGCAGATGTCATGGCACCTTGGCTTATACACTGGTACCACTGCCACACAGGCTGTCTTGTGTTGCCCTGTATACTGGTGCCACAGGCTGTCTTGCTGGTACGGTTCTATTGTGGAGGAGGATGCAGATGTCATGGCACCTTGGTTGTACACTGGTGCCACAGGCTGTGTTGTGCTGCTGATACTTCAGGAGGAAGATGCAGATGTCATGGCACTTTGGCTTTGGCCACAGGCTGCCTTGTTGGATATGTTTCTGTTGTGGAGGAGGATACAGATGTCATGGCACTTTGGCCTGTACACTGGTGCTACTGCCACAAGCTGTCTTGTGCTGCTGATGCTTCAGGAGGAGGATGCAGCTATCACAGCAGTTTGGCTTGTGCACTGGTGCCACAGGCTGTCTTGTTGGGGATGGTTCTGTTGTGGAGGAGGAAGTGGATGCAGATGTCATTGCACTTTGGCTTATACACTGATGCCACTGCCACAGGCTGTCTTATGCTGCTGATACTTAAGGAGGAGGATGCAGATGTCATGGCACTTTGGCTTTAGCCACAGGCTGCCTTGTTGGGTACGTTTCTGTTGTGGAGGAGGATACAGATGTTATAGCACTTTGGCTTGTACACTAGTGCCACTGCCACAAGCTGTCTTGTGCTGCTGATGCTTCAAGAGGAGGATGCAGATATCACAGCAGTTTGTCTTGTACACTGGTGCCACAGGCTGTCTTATTGGGTACAGTTGTGTTGTGGTGGAGGAGGAGAGGATGCAGATGTCATGGTACTTTGGCTTGTACACTGGTGCCACTGCCACAGGCTGTCTTGTGCTGCTTATGCTTCAGGAGGAAGATGCAGATGTCATGGCACTTTGGCCAGTACACTGGTGCCACAGGCTAGCTTACTGGGTACGGTTCTGTTGTGGAGGAGGATGCAGGTGTCATGGCACTTTGGCTTGTACACTGGTGCAAGAGGGCAGGCTACCATGTCCCATTGCTGGTTCTGGAGGAGGATGCACAGGATCTGGAGGAGGATACACAGGAAAATAGTTCATCCTGGACATTCTGTTCAGTTTCCCACAGGATTCAACTACAAGTATAAGAAGACATAACTCTGTCATTTGTTGTACTTGGGTGAAAAAAACAATGTGTACTACAAGAATAAAATATGCCACACCCTTAAATAATTGTGGCCTTTAAGAAAACCAACTAATAAAACATAATTATGCCCATAGGAGAACAGTATAACTTCAATAGGCTTAACTCAGTCAATACTGGTATTTACTTGACAATCTGTATATGGGCACACTCCTCTTAATGGGATTGGGTATTACAGGAAACACACATGACACATCCTTAACTAATTCTGTCCTTAAAAAAATTAATAAAACATTAATTATGCCCATAGAACACTATAACTTTACTTCATCATGCTAACATACAAATTCAAATGTTACATTCGTAGCTGAGAGGGACGTCTGTGAGGATGGCAGTTTTGCTTGACGCCCATTCTGCCCATGATGAGTGGCCACAAAGATGCCTTTTAATGAATGCTACCTGTTAGGGACACATAGTGAAATGAAGTGCTTCCAAATGGCCTGTACACATTCATGAATTCTTCCTTCTCATGTGGCCATCAGATGATTCAAAATCAGTGGTCACTGGTCTGACAGCTCTATTTCTTCCTCTTTTTTCATGTATTGCTTTTTTTGTTTGTTTTCTCCCATTCCATGCCCTGCCCACATGCCCCCGATGTGACATGCACATGTGGAGACATGCGCATGCATGCCGTGCAGGACACCCCCACCCCACCAGTCACCAGGTTCCACCCGTGCTCGTTGCTGGGCTTTCACACAGCCACGGCAGGACTACAGATGGATGCCCCTGCCACCCGGAGAGGAGAGCAGGTGCTCATTCCTACTCCCACCCCCAACCCCGCTGGCCCAGCACTCTGTGGTGACCAGAGGTCATTCACGAACCCGTGTCGCCGGTGCAGCATGAGATAAGGTGTCCAGCGCCTCAGCCCTCAGTACCACTGGGCCTGCCTACACTGTTTCATTTCAGTAATTCTCACACAAATACCAACAAACAGAAAGAAAACAATGAAATGACTGAATACTTCACTTCGCAAGTCATACACACAGTATTTTTCAGAGTCCATCAGAAGAGCTAAAACACTGAAGGACATTCATTCTAGCACACATTGATTACAATGAACCCAAGTTTCAAAAAACTTGATTAAATCAGCAAATAAATGGCTGTGTACAGTGCAAAAGACGTGTCCATTGCTAAAATGTTGCAGTTAGTGAAAAATTCACCAGCTGTGATGTTCAAAGGGAATATTCAGTAAGACAGTTGCTTACCTCAAACACCTCGGGGGTTATTTACCTGGCAGCATGTTCAGTCTCGGCCTTCTATGGGGGTAAAACAACCTGGTGCCTAAAAACTAGAATTTCAGGGCATCAAGAAGGTGTTTCACCCTACCAGAGCAGTTCACTAATACAGGAATGATACAGTGCCGCTGAACAAAGCAACGTTTTGGATTGTAACATTAGGAGATAGTAAGTTCCCTGGCTTAAATTATGGGCTGGATCTCGGAGCATCGAGGAAAAGAAAATGGAAATAAAGTGTTACACATTGATAGGTTGCTGGCTACTGCTACATTACTTTTGGATTATGACGGTGAAAATCCTAAATCCCCTTTATTTTCTCCATTTTTAATTTTTCTTTTGGTCTTTTTTTCCTTGCTTCTTTTATTCCCCTCCTTTCCTGCCACTGCTTTTCTGCATGTTACCCCCATCCAGGTATGCCGTTTCTGTCTTGACAGCTCCACCTGGTGGGCTGGGTTCGGGGAGGAATATGTCACTCGGCACATTGGCTAGGTTTGGCTACTCTGCAACAGGGGCACCCAAGTAACTCTGGACAAAGGAAGCAATAACTGAAATGTCCAATACAAGAAGTGGGATTCTAAAGTGTGGCTTTTATTCACATCCAACAGAATAAAGAAAGCATAGATGGACCCCCACAGGACTACACTCCTGGTAATGCAGATTTAAGGAGACCAGAACACATCCTCATCACTTTAGCCCTCAGGCTCTGAAACACACTGGGCACACAGCCCAAACTTGTACGCTGCTCTGGGTTTTCCCTGGCTCGGCTCCCTTGCCAGCAACTTCGACACTTTCCATATAGCATGGAAACATTTACTGGTGGCTCCCTAAACCACCTATGAGCACTTCTGCTCCTTCAGGGAAACTTCCTCATCAATCCCACGTCTGGGTACTTTCCTCAGGCACCGGCCAAGTACCTGAGAGGAAGCAACAGGTGCCCCAGAGCAAATCCATAGAGATGAATTTGGTTACTACTGAAGGGGGTCTCCCACCTCTCGCTCCCACAATTCATACCCGGCCATTTCTCTGGACTGTAACACCTCATCCTTTAAAACACTTTGCTGTGTAGATTCTTTATAAATGTATTCACATTCAATCTACTGTCTTTACATCCCATTTGTGCTGAACTTGAACATACTTAATAAGTGGCTGTGTCCATTACTCTAGACCCCCGCACAGAGTTAAGCAGTCCAATCCCCACATCTTCCAAACTGTACTTGGCAGACTTTTCCTGACCCCACAGTAATAGTCCCTTTAGTTTCATCTTGATTCAGGTGAAAACACATGGCTGTTTAGCAGAGTGAACTCACCCCTTGGTTGCAGGTGCCCCACAGGCGTTTTCTCTTCAAAGAACTCTCGTCCAGAGCTTCTGGCGCCTCAACACGAACTTAAATCAGGCAGCTTCTTTTTCCGAGCCGGACCAGGGGGGTTGCCCCTGGAAGCAGGCTGATTCCTTCCCCCCCATCCCCGCAGGGATGAGGCACTGAACCACTGATAGCGGTCTCCACCACTTCAATGTGCTATTCAGGTGAGAACACACACCTATACAACAAAAAATAGCTCTTTGACAGAGCTTAGAGCTCTGAGGGCCTGCTTACAGCAGAGCACCTCTTCTACTACAGATTGCAACAGAACGGACTTCAAATTCCCCAACCTTCTACTCTAACCTCCAACTGCAACATTCCAGTGTGGTTTATGCAGCTGCGACAGTTCTAAATGATGTCATCTCTCAGTCTCAGCTGAGAATGAGAACAGAGTGAGAGAGTATGAAATCCATTTAACTGGAGTTTCACAAGCTGCCTTCCCTGCCTACCACTAGGTCTTACTGGGATTCTAGTAACCCCGGGTAACAGGGGGGTTACATGTACATTATGATATAAAGCGATTATTTGGCTATGCTGTTGTATATATGCAATATGATATGTTTTCAACATCTGCACTTTCAATGGTTATGCACTGCAGTTTTGTAACACCGTGTTGTATTACCTTTGGAATTGTCTGTTTAACAATATGTAGCACCTAAGGGTGTGTAATGGCTGTTTCACATGGGCACATCATGTGCTGTATTAATGTATTTATTACATCCTATGAATTTACAGTTTGTATTAAATATATCACTGTGATGTCACAACACTGGTGTATATATAATACTGTTCAGTCTTGCTGTAATTGCCTTTTGAAAATGATCTTTTGGGATCAGAAATGTGTCAGGCATTGTGCTTTTTAATAATGACATGAATTTGTAAACCACAGATGGTGTCTGTGAAATGTGAGGTGGTGGGTGTTCGGCACGGTTTTTCAACAAAGGACAGCATCACCAGTCATGGGGTTTTTGGAAAAAAAAGCAATATATTGAGTGTCATTAACATAATACTAGACGGGGTGTTGGTGCACATAGTCCACAAGTTGGCCCAGGCTAGCAGCACAAGTACAAGTGGCGTGTGTCACATAAAAATAACATTGTTATTAAAGTGCTGTGAAATTTAATTATTCAAAACTTGTACTTGTAATCGAGGTGTGGTAAATTGAGCTTGATGAACACAAGTTGCTCAACATGTTCAGGGTCTAATGAGGATCTGTGGGGCTCCAACACATCCCCTGCTGTGCTAAACAACCTCTCTGATGGCACACTGGTTGGGGGACAGCTCAGGTATTTCAGGGCCAGCTGTGCTAAATGAGGGGATGCTCTCAACCTTTTGGTCCAGTACTCTAGTGGGTCAACTGAGATGGGTTTAAGAGCTTCTGTCAAGAAGCAAGTCAAAACATTGCTGGCCGAGAGTGAGTGCTGCTTGTTTTGCTTTCTTTGCTCCGCCTGTAGGGATGGACTGAGTTGTGCCCAGCAGTCTTCTTCCTCCATTTCTGGGGCATCCTCCACCTGCTGTTCTTGTTCTTCCAGGGCTACTTCAGTAGGCATCACATCCTTGGCGCACATTGTAAAGGTGATCTCTGAGCACGGCTGCTGACGAAACTCGTTGACACGGTAGGCAGGCATTTCAAGGTGCAGTATCTCACACTGAAACCTTGGGTCCAGCATCATTGAAAAAACATACGGCCTAGTGGCACAAATATCTATGAACCTGTTCCCTAATTCAGTTGTTAGATTGTGTACAAGAACCATCACTGCAGGTGCAAGATCAGCATGGGTGGAAAATCTCTGCAGCGACTTCTTCAGTATCTGGACTGCAGGGGTGACCTGACTCACTAGTGCAGATTTTGCACTCATGTCGTGTGTGCTTCTTTCAAAAGGACTAAGCACCTTTACTGTTCCTTCAATAACAGCCCAGTCCTGGTGGCTGAGAATTCTCCCAATGTCTGTCTCCATGCTCATTTCATGGAGAGCTCGCTTCTGCTCCAGTAGCCTTTGCAACATATAGAATGTCAAATTCCACCGTGTTGACACATCCTGTATCAGCCTGTGCTGTGCTGTCTGAATGCACTCTTGCACCTGCCACAGTTGGTTTATGGCTTTAACTGAGTGATGGAAATGGTCACACATTTTTCTTGCTGTCTTAAGTGTTTGATCAGCCTCTGGTGTCTTGCAGATGGACTTTGTCACCACCAGATTCAAAGTGTGTGCATAACAACGGATGCCTTTAAAGTGCCCATCAGACAAGGCCTTTATCATATTTGCTGCATTGTCAATCACAATGAAACCAACACACAGCAATGTGTCTTCAGTCTACACACGCAGCATGTCTTGCGAGAAGGCCAAAATGTTAGTGGACTGGTGATCCACAGGCATAACGGACACATTCAGAAGTGCAGACCTGCTATGAGACATTGTAGAGGCTACACCTGGGGAATGACAGTAAATGTGTGTAGACCTGCATCTTCACTGCCTCTACCAGTTGGGTCTGCTGCACACCAATGTGCAGTCTGCAACATGTATGCATGGTTGGAGTTTGTGCTACTCCATATGTCTGTTGTGCAATGGAACACATCCCTGACTACATTTGATAGTCGCTGCAAGACTGCCTTGCGCACATCCTCCTAAATGTTGGGTACAACAGTACAGCAGAATGTTATGCATGATGGTATCTGATACAGTGGGTGCAAATGTTGCATCCGTCGCCTGAAACCAATGTTTTCTACCATTGAAAATGGCTGAAGATCAAGTGCAATCATTTTTCCAATTAACTGGGTGATCTGTTGTGCATGTGGGTATGACAGGTAATATTTAGTCCTTGCATGAAAGGACCACATAATGGGTGCCAAAGAAGTCTAGGACGGTAAGGGGGGTCTGATGCCTTTCAATGGGAGATGTTGTGGACCACGCATCAGATGAATCATCAGGAGGCAAAGAGGCAGCCACCGTTTGTCCTGATACTGTTTTGTGACGAACTGTCACTGGTGTAGATGGGCACAAAGAAACTATGTCAGACTCACTGACATGTTGACAATCACCACTGCTTTGTGACTGGGAATCATGAACATGATCTGCACCCCCACCAGTACCACAAGAGGGTGTTGTCAGTGTACTGTGGGGCAACACACTGAATCCCTGCAGTGCACTGGCATGCTTCAGCTTCAAATGATTATTCATTGCCGTGGTAGTTAGGTTAGAGACATTTTTTCCCCCCTGCTAATTATGGTGTGACACAGCCCACACACTGCCTTAGATGGATCATTTTTGGATAAGCTAAAATGAAGCCACATAGTGCTTCTTGCAGCCTTACTTGAACCAGTACTTTTTGCACCAATAGGGCGGCCATGGCTACTTCTTTTTTTCCCCACTTTTACCACCAGCCGAACTGCGTCCTGCAGCAGCACCTTGATCTTCCTCCAAAACAACTGTCTGACTTTCTTGATTAGAACTTTCCCTATCTTATGTGGATGAAGGTGACACAACCCTGCTGAAGCTTAGTGTGGACTGCTTTGTTTTTTGACAGATGGAGCTTTACCGCCTTGCTTGCCCTGCTGACCATGCCTATGCTCACTTTGCTTAGTACTCCTAGCACCCTTCCTCGATTTGTCTGCAGACTGTGCAGCTCTTAGGTTTTTACTAGTCAGATATGAGGCATATTCTGACTTATCCTCAAAGTCACTCATGTGGGTGTCTGTGTCATTGCCAGATGCTGATGATGATGGTAGCTTACTAGGGTCCGGAATATGTATTTGGAGTCAGAAGCCTGGTCTGCAAACTGCATCCTCCTCGTGTAATACATCATCAACCACCTGAGCAGCACAACTGCTGCATTTGGATTGCATCCTAGGGGTAGGGGTACTTGTTGTCATAGGCATTGTGCAAATATCTGTTGGTGCAGTTTCCAGGGTCATGGCAGTACCCACATTTACAGTGACTGCACTGGTAGTGGTTACAGTACTAGTAGCCATGGGTTCGACATTGCTACTGGAGGCACTTGTTGAAGCAGTGGTGGTGGTGGTGGCTATAGTGGGGGACAGGGTTACAGTGACAGCACCAGCAAAAGTGGTACTGGTGGCACTGGCTAATGTGCTTGCACTGTAGGTGGTCATAGGGACTGGCAGTACGCTAGTGGTGGCAAGGGGTGAAACATCAGCAAGAGTGGCAGAAGCTACAGGGTGACTCAAGACACTGGCTGTGGCTGCTACGTCCTCACTTGGAGCTCTGCTAAGCTGTAATGCCCTCCTACTACTGCCATAGAAGGCCGGGGCAGAAAATGGGTGACTGCTACTGGTGGTGGTGACAGTGCTGTCAATTGGGTTACTACTACTACTAGAGCTTCTTTTTCCACACAAGGTACTATGTGAACTTAACCGCCTTGCTAGGTGAAAAAAATATTTTGGGACGCCAAAAGCATCCAGATGAACATACAGCACCTTCTGATTCGGCGTCACTGCTGTTTGCCGTGCTTGGTACAGGCACAACTGTGGACTTGCTGAGGCTAGATCAAGTCCTTTTATGGGTTTGCATATCACCAGACCTGATAAATGTTACTGCTGCTGGTTAATGGTACAATCAGTAGAAGTGCTATGATTGATTAATAACACAGGCAAATATTTTTATTTATGTTAAGGTATGCAACTATGTGTAACAGTAGGTGTAATATATGCAACTTGCAAATAAGCCCACAACAGAACCGTACCCAACAGGCCCAGCACACACACAATTCACTGTGCCACATCTGATACACTAAAACTGATGGACAGATGTGTGACTCACTCTGCGTTTACACTCAGACGCAGTGGGTGGGGAGACTAGGTGTCAAAATACTTTCTTTTTCAAAACTAAATCAGACTGACATACATTTTCAGTTACATCACAGGTAGCAGTCTGTCACACTCACGCTACTATATTTTGTGTGGATTGGAATGTGAACCACTGGGGTTGGGGGACCACTAAGCTGCGATACTTACCAAACAAAACAACCCTCTGTGAACACCTGTTACTGAGCCCAGAAACAGTGCCCCAAATTATATATATATTTTCTAAATACTATAATTCTGTCACATTAGACAAAAAACGTAAGCCCAGCTTTACTGAGCAAATCAAGAGCTCTTTTCTGACACAAAATAAATCTCTTTAAATGAAGAAAATTCACACACTGTAAGAGCAGACAGATGTGTGACTCGCTTTGCACTTGCAGCACACAGACACAGTGGGGTGGGGGTGACTAGGTGTCAGTCTACTTTCTTTTTCTAAACAAAATCAGATTGTCATTAATTTTCAGTTGCATCACAGGCAGCAGCTTGTCACACTCACACTACTATATTTTTTTGTGTGGTTAGAACTTTAACACCGGTGGATATTGGCCAGGGACTACTAAGCACCGAAGCGGCGATGCTTCTTCGTAAACAACCCTCTGTGAACGACTGTTACTGAGCCCAGAAACAGTTCACCAAACTTATATATATTACATTATATTTTATAATACTATATTAACTTTACTGAGATTTCACCATGATTTGGTGTGGACCGGAACTTTAAAGTTAAACCCGGGGAGGGGGGGGAGAGAGACTACGCGCAGTATGACTGGCAGTGGCAGCAGATAGTAAAACCCTCTCTGAATTACTATTTACTGAGCCCAGAAACAGTTACCTTAAATTATAATATGCTGTGTAATTCTGTCACACTAGACAGAAAACTAAAGCCTGACGTTACTGAGAGCAACAACAAAAGCCTCTGCTGCCACAAAATAAAAAATATCTAAACCAAACCACATTACACACTAGAGCAGTGTGGAATGGATAAATGTAGTTGGGTGCAGACTCAGACAGTCTTCCCTCTCTCCTAGGCTAGGCTGCTACTCCCTGTGTAACTTCACAAAAAAACAAAAACATCAGTCACAAAAAAGTGTCTCTAAAACGTAAGGATCACATGCTAGCAAAAAAAACTAGTTCAACAAGATTCTGCAGTTTGAGAAGCTCTGAGAGTGAAGCATGATCTCTCCTCTGAGAATGCTGTCTCACAGTGAGAAGATCACATGCTCTACAGAGTGGAGAAGCCTCTGATTGGCCAAGGAAGCTCTGTGAGACTAGGAAATCTCATTCCCTGAATGCCTTTCCCAAATACTGAATAGTGAGGTATTTGGAATAGCCGATATTTGTGGTATTCGGGAAATAATATTCGGGATGTGCACAGCCCTAGTAAATAGGTCCGGGCCTGGAGGGTTTAGTTTTGGAGTAAAATGATTAACTGTTTTCTGTGGGAAGAAATTAATGCTATCGATGTTGCATTGCTTCAGGGACTGTTGCAGGCATGTTTAGGAATAACTGCAGTAAAAGTAAAGGGCTGACAGTGTCCTTTTAACAGCAATAAATTCCTGGAATGAAAGAAAGTTTTAACAGCAGCAGGCATGCACAGTGACAGAGGTTTCTCCCCAACACCTAAACATAGTGGCCTTTGCCTGTTTGTACTGCCAGACGACCTCAGTAATACCTTTCGTCCCTGAGCAGTACTGCCCCTGCTACAGTGCTGGCTGGGTACACAGTGTTGAATCATGGTAGGTCCAACATTTGTGCTGTCTGAGGTCCTGTGTTGATGCATAATAGTCACATACAGTCCCCTGTCCCGCGTGACTTTCTGATGTGCAGTTGCAACTGATAACCCCAAAACTGTATTCTACAGAGCAGATGGATTACTTATAATTCTAATCCCAAAAACTGTGATCCCCATTTCCCCACAGACAGGTGAGGCCTGAGTACTCACAACCCTCTGACCAAAGGCAGCTGACTGGGCAGTTGATGTGATGGTTGCCTCAGGCAGATGCCCTTTGATGGGCTTCCAGGAGTTAGTCACCAGTGGATGGGGCAAGATGGTTGGTATGTCTGAACAGCAGCCAGCAGTGGTGAGGACAGCAAATGCAGCAGACGCCCGACTGCCCTCCAGTACTTTTGCCAGAGTTCATCAGGTCATTTGGTACTACTTCCATGGAGTGGGTTACAAACTTGTGCTCCCAAAGGGGCTTACCACTGCTTTAAGAACAGACAAAATAACTAAAGGGTGAATGGGTCTGCTCGGTGAACAGTCAGACTGTGGCAAAACAGGTCCTCATGAGAGTGGCTAGCCCTCGTGGGTTTGTGCTGGATATACCACCTCAGTCAGTAATCACCACCAACAGCATGATCACTGGCTTGCACTCGAACATATTACTGGTGACTCTTTATTGGTTTAGACCAATAGTCTGTTGTTTCCTCTTTCTGTCACATCAATTACAAGTTGTACCTGACAAATCTAAACCGATTCGGTTCACTGGATTGACTCTCGATCAAACTGCTCAAATTTGCACGGGCTATCTCACTCCATTACTCATTGTCCCTGCTTTGTCTCCCGACTTCTCCCAAACCCAATGTGCAGAGTCCATATATACTCCCGCCAAGAGGGGCTTCTCATTTGCTGACCACAGCAGTCAGTCTTTCAGCACACAACATGCAGACCTATACTTCAGTGGTTCTCTCTTTTGCTCCTGAATTGTCTAGAAACAAAGAAACAGAATGTATCAGCAGAAAAGGCTCATTAGACTCATCTAGTCTACCCCATTTTCCCTGCCTATTACTACATCCTGGATCATATTTGATCACATGTGTCCCCCCTCCCTCCCTCTTCTTATTACACCTGTGTGCCTTATCCCATGCATGTGTGACGCTCCACACTGTCTTTGCCCCATCACCTTTTCTGGCATGCTGTTCCAGGCATCCACTACTCTATCTGTGAAGAAGTATTTCCTCACATCTCGTCCCCCCCCCCCAAAGCTTTATAGCATACCCCTGTGTTCTGGTACTCCTCCTGTGAAAAAGAGTCCCCTCCTGTACTTTGTTCACCTCCCATGAGGTACTTACAGGTCTCCGTCATCTTCCCCTCTCGCTCTTCTCTCCTCCAGGGAGCACATGTTCAGCTCCCACAACCGCTCCTCTTATGATTTCTCGTGTAATCCCTGCACCATTTTGGTAGTTCTCCTCTGGATCAGTTCCACCCTGTCAATGTCCTTGTGGAGGTGTGTACTCCAGAATTGGACACAGCAGTGCTCCAGGTGGGGTCTAACAAGTGAATGATACACAGGCAACACCACCTCACTTCTCCTGCTAGAAATCCCCCTCCTTATGCACCCCATCATCTGGCTAGCCTTGCCTATTGCCTTACAACCTTGAGATCATCAGATATAATTACCCCAAGGCCACTCTCTTGCTTGGTAACTGTAAGTACCTCCTCTCCCTTCCCTCCCCCCCCCAATCTAGTACACATCCCTCGGATTTCCCCACCCCAGGTGCATGACTTTGCACTTTTTGGCACTGAAACCCAGCTGCTGCTCCCTAGACCACTCCACTAGTTTCCTTAGATCCTTTTGTATTCTCTCCACCCCCTCCTGGGTGTCCACCCTGTTGCAGATTTCCATGTCATCTGCAAAAACACACAACTTTCCTCTAGTTCCTCAGCAATGTCACATATGAAGACATTGAAGAGGATAGGACATAGAAACATAGAATTTGATGGCAGATAAGGACCACTTGGCCCACCCAGTCTGCCCATTTCCCTACCTGATGGATAAGCTGCAGATCCTAGTTAACCAGCAGCCTACTTCTTTCTACCCCCACCCCCTAGAATTGCCTTATGATTGTCCCATGCATGCTTGAATACAACCACTGTTTTTGACTCCACAACCTCCTCCGGAAGTTCGTTCCATGTATCCACAGCCCTCTCTGTGAAAAAATACTTCCTTACGTTACTTCTGAGCCGCACCCCCCATCTTCAAATTGTGCCCCCTTGTTCTTGCACACCTCTTTTTTTTGAAAGATGCTACCCTCTTGGACTTTGTTGATTCCCTTGAGGTACTTGAAAGTTTCTATCATGTCCCCCCTCTCCCTCCTTTCCTCGAGGCTATACATATTAAGCTCCTTTAGTCTCTCATCATATGTCTTCTGGTGCAGACCCTGCACCATTTTAGTTGCCCTCCTCTGGACAGCTTCCATCTTGGACAGGACCCAGTACCAGTCCATGTGGTACTCCACTGATCACTCTCTTGTCCTTCAGGTGACTGCCATTTACCTCCACTCCCCCCCCACCTCCAGGCTGCTAAGTTTCTGTGTTAGTCTCCTGTGTGATACAGAGTCAAAGGTCTTACTTGTTTTACTTGTTAATAATCATGAAACCAGCATGAGTTTTAACTCATCTTTATTGTGCAGCCATCTTAAACACACTGCTCCAGCCAAGCAAACTTCCTACAACCCTCTACGTTCTAGGGGCTGTCTACAAATAATCAGCTTCTTACATTTACATTAGGGATCGTCTAATAAGTATGTTAAATTCCTATAACATCACATCTTCCTCACTTAAAGAAAAGTTCTGTATTATTTTCAAACTGAATTATTGGATTACAGTAACTTGGCTGAATTATTATTATTATTATTATTTTAACTTCTTACAAACTGAGGTTTATAATTAAACTAAACCTAATCTTGAGAGGAGAGGTCACTAGTACGTCATCATCTAGTGAGTCTTTACCACTCACTCCACTGTACTTATCTAACAAGTTTCAATCAGTCTCTCTGGACATCGAATTTCTCTTTTGGGTCTCGCTTCCTTCTCTGGTGACTTTTCAGTGGATGCACACTGCTCAGAATTGTCCTTGCTACAAGTCTCTTTGGTGTTGTCTTGACTGACTGCTGTGAAAGTTGGTAAGTCAACTTCAGTCAAATTGGCATCTTCAACCTTTGGCAGAAGTCTTAAATCCACATGATTCCGTCTCACCGCTGCTCCTCTTTCTGTTTCAATCTAGTACGACCTTGGTGCAATTTGTGCTTGTACAGTGCCCCTTTTCAGCCACATTCCTTTGTCGTAGTCTCTAAGGCGCACTTGATCTCCAGGCCTTAAATCAGGTAAGTTTCTTGCTCTCCTGTCATGTAACTGTTTTGCTTTTCTTTGTTTTCTTTGCTTCTTTCACCTGTTCTGAGTCATGAGTCTTCAGAAGCTCTTGATGTATTGGCAGATTTGTCCTGATCCTCCTTCCCATAAGCATTTGTGCTGGAGAAAGCCCATTCTGTAATGTTGCACTTCTGTAGATCAATAGGCTTTTGTAAAAATCTTCTTTTCCATCATGTGTTTTCTTCATTAGACTTTTCACAGTTTTTACTGAGCTCTCTGCCAGTCCATTTGATCTTGGAACATTGGGACTAGAAGTACTGTGTATGAATTCCCATTCATAGGCAAACTGTTTGAACTCAGCACTGGAAAATTGTGGATCATTATCAGTGAACACTTTGTTTGGAACACCATGTCTTGCAAAGATTGACTTCATGCAGGTGATTACAGCTTTACTGGTAGTTGTAGGCAGTGTTGCTACCTCTGGATAATTTGAGTAATAATCAGTTACAACTATATGGGTTTTCTCATTGCAATCAAATAAGTTGGCACCTACTTTCTGATATGGTCTGCCTGTCACTGGATGAGGACATAATGGCTGGTTTGGCTGCTTTGGTCTGTAGGTGAGACAATTCACAGGTTGCAGTTACCTGGGCAATATCTTGATTCATTCTCAGCCAATACGTTACTTCTCTGGCTCTTCGCTTGCATTTTTCTTCTGTTAAGTGCCCTTCATGTATTTTGCGTAGCATTTATTTGCGCAGTTTTCCTGGCATAACAAATTTGTTGCCCTTAAAAATAATGTAATTGACAACAGATAGGTCACTTCTGTACATCCAAAAATCATGAATAGACAATGGACAGACACTTTTCTCCTTCGGCCAACCTTTTAATATGGTATTTCTCAGGATTCTCATTGTTTCATCTGCCTCTGTTTCTCTTCTGATCTTCTGCTCTTGTCTCTCGTTGGACACAGGAAGAGAGGTCACGATCATGTCAACATATGCCTTTATTTCCCTGTCTGTTTGACTTTCCGGGCTTTCACTCTTGTCTACAGCACGTGAAAGTGTGTCTGCAGTGTACATGTACTTTCCAGGACTATAGATCAACTGAACATCGTACTTTTGTAATCTGATTAGCATTCTCTGTATTCTCATTGGACAGTGATTTAGAGACTTGGCCATTACAGCTACTAGAGGCTTGTGGTCTGTTTCCACTGTGAAGGCCTGACCATATACACACTGATGAAATTGCTCACAAACACAAGTTATTGCTTGTAACTGTTTTTCTATTTGGGCATACCTTGTCTCAGCGCTCGTCAAGGCTCTGGAAGCGTATGCTACAGGTTGCCAGATTCCTTCATAATTTTGCAGAAGTACTGAGCCCAAGCCAAACTGTGAAGCATCAGCTGATATTCTTGTTTCTTTAGCAGGATCATAGAATCTTAACATTGGTTCTTCTGTAATAGCCTTCTTCAGATCTTTCCAGCTTTGCTCCTGTTCATGTGAGCACATCCATTCATTTTTCTGCTCCAGCAGCCATCTGAGTGGGGCTGATTGTGCTGAAAGTTGAGGGATAAACTTCCCTAGATAATTAATCATCCCTAAAAACCTCCTGACATCATCTTTGCAGCTGGGCTTTTGCATATTCACTATTGCGGATGTCTTCTTAGGGTCAGGTTTAATGCCCTGATCTGTAACAATATCGCTCACAAAAGTCAGTGTTTTTACACAAAACACATTTTTCTTTGTTGAGTTTAAGATTTGCTTTTCTTGTCAGATCCAGCACTTGTCTCAATCTGAAGTCATGTTCATCTTTTATGGAACCCCACACAATGATGTCATCCATCGTGGTTTCAACACCTGGAATGTGCTCAAAAATCATATGAATTCTTTTATGGTGAACTTCTGGAGTGGACAGTATCCTATATGGCAGACAAAGAAATCTGTATCTTCCTTCTGGAGTATTAAACGTGCATAACTTTGAACTAGCCTTTTCTAACTTCATTTGTCAAAATCCTGAAGAAGTTTGCTAAACCATTTAGCACAAGCAAACTGTGACATTATCTCTTCTCTGCTAGGTAACTTGAAATGCTCCCTTTTTATAGCTCTGTTTAAGTCTCTGGGGTCAAGACGTATTCTGAGCTGGCCATTTTTCTTCTCAACTATGACTAAAGAACTCACCCAGTCTGTAGGTTCATCGATTCTCTTGATTACACCTGTGGCTTCCTTGCGGTTCAGCTCTTCTTTCAGTTTGTCCCTCAGTGCGAATGGCACTTTCCTGCAGGGGTGTATTACAGGTGGCATTTGGTCATCTATGTTTATTTTGTGCTCCCCAGGCAAACATCCTAGACCTCTGAACACATTGCTATACTCTGCAAATAATGATTCACATTTAGCTTCAACTTGTGATGTCACAACAAGCACTCTTCTCACTAAACTGAGTTTCTCACAGGCACTTATGCCTAGAATTGGTTGCACATCCTTCTCTACAGTTAACAGACACACCTTGAACTGCTGGCCTTTGTGCTTCAGAGCTACCATGCAGCTCCCTTTTTACTGGACTATTCTCTCCTGTATAACCAGTTACTTTTATCTTGGCTAGGTGAATTTTAGATTTTACATGATGAGTTTCATAGTCTTGCAATAAAATCAGGTTCACCTGTGCTCCTGTGTCAAGCTTGAATGGTATGATAGTCTCATTCATAGTTAAAGGTACAATCCATTCCTTTTTTTCAGAAACACACAGCTCTACGGAATCTACAAAGAACTCTTCCAGCTCATCTTCTTCAACAGTGTGAACTTTATTTTGTTCACTTTTCATTTTGCAGCATTTAGCAAAATGGTTATTTTTGCCACACATACTGCAGGACTTCCCATAGGCAGGACAAGCTTTGGGGTTATGGTTATTTCCACATCTACCACATGTCTTCCCGATTAGGCTGCTGCTCCTTCTGCTGCTTTGTTTTCGAAAAATATTTCTTGTTTATCTCAAGCTTCTTTAGTGCATGCACAGCACCCTCGTTTTCTTTGTTCAGCTCTTTAGCCTGTGATTTGGTAGTTTCAGCAGCTCTACACGTGTTTTTAGCTTTGTCCAAAGTTAAATCTTGCTCTCTAAGCAATCTTTCTCTGAGCCCATTCTCTGTCATTCCGCATATAATTCTATCCTTAATCAATGATTCTTTCAGATCTCCAAACTCACACGTTTTACAGAGCGAACGTACTGATCAAAGCTATCACCCTTTTTCTTGTCGCATGTGAAAAACTTGTATCTCTCGTAGGTTACGTTTCTTTTTGGTACAAAGTACTCTTCAAATTTTTTCAGAATTGCATCAAGATCCATGTTCTCACCCTCACTGAACTGGAAACTGTTGTAAATGTCTAACACATCTTCCCCAAATACATGTAGAAAGATCAAGGCCTTTGTTTTGCCATCTTCGCTTTCAGCTGGAAATTTTCAGCTACATTTCCAGACAGTTGCATACCTGACGGAGGATTTAGTTTATCCATCTTTTTTTTCTCTCGTTTTTTTCACCAGACTGTCTTCTTCTAGAGTTCTTTTTTATGTTCTTTCCCATCTTTTCAGGTTTTGATATCCACTTCTGACACCATGTTTTACTTATTAATAATCATGAAACCAGTATGAGTTTTTACTCATCTTTATTGTGCAGCCATCTTAAATACACTGCTCCAACCAAGCAAACTTCCCACAACCCTCTACGTTCTAGGGTCTGTCTACAAATAATCAGCTGCTTGAGAAATGCTCCTTGCAGGGAGTCTAGGATGACCCTGCTCCAAGTTTTAGCTGTGGGCAGGATGTTCCAGTCTACATCCAGCAGATTAAAGTCCCCCATAATCACTACTTCCCCTTTGCTTACAATTTTGCCTATGACTTCCCCAAAAATTCTGCCCAATTTCTTCCCTGTGTTGTGGCCTATACACCACCCCCATGCATATAAAGGTCCGGGTGGACCCCTACTCTAAGCCTTTTGGTGGCAAATAAGGACACCTATTCCTGGGTGGGTCCTGTCCCCCAACCTGAAAAAATGTGATTTAAGATTGTAAATGTTTTTTTTCTGCCTTTTAAAAAAACTACTGTAGGCTACAAAATAATTTTACATGGTAACCAAGGTACAGTTATTGTTCAAATGAAATTGTATTTGACCCATAAGGGATCATGGTGGAGGATGGCCTGGATGAGACCTGTAACATGCAGTCAAGAAGGAGGGTGTGAAATAACAAAACTCTAACATTCCTGACCAAGAGAGATGGCAGGCAACCCTAAACTGGATGCACTTTTCGGTAGTTTTGTCTGTGGCTACATTTTGGTCAGATGGCATGGAGTGCTTTATAGAGTGGGAGACCTGAGCTCGGATGCAGCCTTACATCACTCGCTTTGAGGGCCAATGTATAGCTGACTCATCTTGGAGGTGCTGTACTCACTCCGTAGGTGTAAGGGTCTGGTATATATAATTTAATGCAGGTGGGAGGGCCGTTGTTATTTAACATATGGAGGGGTCAGCAGCACAGCAGGCTACTAATGTTAGCTGATGACACTAAATTGGTAAGAAGAGTGGACACAGCAGCAGAGAGGATGCACTACAGTGTGACCTGCACACATTAGGGACATGTGCAGAGAAATGGGGGCTTATATTTAATATGAGAAAGTGCAAAATACTACAGGTACTAGATGGTGAGGGATCTTGATCACATATACACCCAATGTGGTGCAACGGTGGACAGCGCAACCAAGGAAAAGGATCTAGTGTGGTTGTGGACAGAAAGTTGAAACCAGAGAGGCAGTGTACTTCTGCTGTCAAGAAAGCAAATGCAATGAAGGAATGAGATGAGATGCATTAGGGGAGAGTAAGGAGCAGGTCAAAGGATGCGATCCTCCATCTGTGCAAGCTTTAGTTAGACCACATCTAGACTACTGTGTCCAATATTGGTCACTGCAGTGCAGAAAGTACAGTACATTGAAGAGACGGAGATGGTTCAGTACAGGGCCACCTAGCTAATTTGTGCCTTAGGAGGCAGTGGCTACTCAGAGAAACTGGACATGCTCAAAGTATTCATTTGAGAAAAGAGAAGGCTAAGAGGGGAGGAGACCATGGTGCTCTGAATACTAAAGTTGATAGCTGCAGTGGCATATTCACGTGTTTGAGCTGGTTAAATGCACGCAGATGGGGGGAACATTAAAAAGCATTACTTCACGCAGATGGGTAACATATGGACTAGCCTACCTGATGAGGTTATGGAAGCTGACTCTGTTCAGGTTTTCAGAGCAGGACTAGACAGATTATTGGGAGAGAATGGCCTTAAGGGTTATACAGCACGTGTAATAACATTGGAGCTGTTTAGCTTGTGTTTGTGTCTGTACACAAAGCAGCTATAGTGTGACCCAAGCAGCAGAACTTGGTGTCAGTCTCTGTGGATCCCAGTCCTTATTGCTGAAATGGGGTGCCAACAGTACCATCAGAAGACAGCAGGTGGGGTACAGGGAACATAAGATGAAAAGGGAAAATGGGGCAAAACCAATTTCTTTTATTTGCTTCTTTCTGTTCTTCGGTTCATTTCTGGTGTTCTAGTCTTGTGTCTCTCCTTCAGCTCATCCACAATCCCTGACTCCAATGGCTACAGGAGTGGCCACCACTGGTCCATTGTATACTGACCTGGACTGGCCTCTGGGTGGAGCTTGCTGGAGGAAAACTGAGCAGAGCTTTTCCAACCAGAAGCAGTAAACCCAGAGATATAGGTGCTGTCTCTGCACTGTGAGAGTGATGCTTCTATATTTTTTTTACGTCCCCCATGTGACCAACCCTCAAACCTCCAGGGCACGTCCTAGGACAGCAAATATTTCTGTACAGTTAGAAGTGGGCTGGGGCTGCCCAGAATCAGTGTGTTGTACTGCTGTGCAGATGACCTGAGTTTTGGAGGGAGCTTGTGTCGCTGTGTTAGGCAGCAGGCTCGGGTGAGGCAGCTGCTGCACAACAGTGCCCTTGGCTGAGGAGAGTCAGGAGCAAGTGCTGGCATCACAGCAATCCATGTGGCTGGGACAGGGAACTTGCTGTTGCTACAGGATTAGATGTATGCATCTGAGGCCATAAGGTAGGCTCAAATCAGGGCAGTCTTTCGTAACACCTTCTGGAGACTGAGGTGCTGTCCCATAGATACTCACCCCTTTGGGTTGTGGGCAGAGGTTGAGCTGCAGGCCAAACTGGCAAAGGTACAGAGGACCTTCTACCCTAGAACAGTAAGGGGGTAGCCTCTTGGGGTGAATGCCCCAGCTTTGGGGCATCACCGGACAGGGAAGGATGTCACGCTAGCAGGTCATGAGCCACCCCTCATGCCCCAGAGGCTGGGTCCCTCTCGGGGTTGCAAGGATGGATGGCTTCCCTAAAAAGGAAGGGAAGGTCAGTTGCTTAAAATGTTTACCAACCAAGACCACCTGGCAGCACACGTCCAGCTGAATGTATTGATATTATCAATTGACTGATCGATAAGAATAATTATAATTGGCAATTAATAAATTTCACTCCATCTGCTGGTGTGTGTGTGTGTGTCTGACTTTGTCCAGCGGAACGGGTGGACTGTGCCCTATAAGACAATGCGTATCAGACAGACAGAGGGAAGCATTTGTTCCTGCTGTTTTGATTTTATTGTCTTAGCTTGTACTGGGAGGTGGTATGTGCCTGGGGATTTAATCAGTGCTGTTTGGGATCTGAACTGTTTCTGACTGCAATTCTGTTAATTTCACTGCCTTTGTATTTGATTTCAGTAGCTTCAGGCCGCTGGGCTGACTGGGGGGGGCTCTGTTTCTGCTACAGTTTTGGAAGCATCTAGTGGCTTCTAAATGGATGTGGTTGGACCAGCCACTGCCTGGAAACACATTGGCTGATTGTTTCTGGATACAGCCTGTGGGGTTCAAAGTATTGACAGGATTGGGGGATGTGATGGGGGAATACAGGGTGGAGAAACTGATGACAGACAATACAAGAACAGAACAGGAGGGGGTCAAGGGGTTGAGAGGGTATGGTATAGGGTCCTGTTCAAGTAAGGAGGGTAGTGGGGAAGGGGATACATCAAGGGATGCTTATGGGGGAGGAGGCAGGTGGAGCCCAGTGGAGAAGGGAGGTAAAATCAGATGAAAAAGGGGAGAAGGAGAGCAGGGCAGAGGAAGGGGACATTACAACAGGAGTGGAAGGAAGAACAGCTGCACTGGAGGAGGAGGAGGAATGGAGAGGAAGGGGACAGGATAAAGGAAGGACAAGGTGAGCACAACATCAAAACAAGGGTGGGATCCTAGTGCTGGGAGACTATTCTGAAAGGAATCAGATGGGGAAGCGGGGGGTAGAGGCATAGTCGCATATGGGTGGAGGCCATGCCAGGCATGACAGTGGAAAGGGTGGGTCAGTCTGTTCTGGAGTATGCTAAGAGGGTTAGGGAGAAATCTCACATAGTTCTGCATTTGACCTGGTGGGAAATAGGTAGATGTAGTCCTGAGGAGGTTTAAGGAGCTGGGGCTGATTTGTGAGGAAGCAGGAAGATCAGTAGCTTTCTCGGAGGTGCTTCCAGTACCCAAGGCAAGCGCGGCAAGGAAGCTGAGGATAGAGAAATTTAACATGTGGCTAAGAGAATGGTCAGTCCAAAGGGTACGGGCTGGTGGAGGGGTGGGGAAGGACCTGGGAGGGAAAGGATCTCTATGCTAATGACAGGCTACACTTGAGTGAGGAGGGAAGGAGGATATTGAAACAGAAACTTGGGAAATACTTAGAAAACAATGAGAATTTAAAGCCAGCCAGTACCATGACTGCGGCCTGGCAGTTCTGGGGTATAAGTTACTTCAGAGGGACAGGGTAAAAGGGAAAGGAGGGGGAGTGGTTCTGTATGTGAGGGAAGGACTGAAATGTGTCAGGGAGGAAGGGGAGGAGGCTAGCACGGAGCCATTATGGTTGCGGACCCTCAGCATGGGAGTGATATATAGGCCACCCTCTCAGACTGAGGAGTTAGAGAGGGAACTAGCGAAACAGATCAGAAGGACCTGCAGCAGGGGCAGCACAGTGATTGTGGGGGATTTCAACCTACCGAGTACCCCTTGGAGTACCCCCAGCCACCTTGAATAGGAGGGAGCAGGTACTTCTGGACAGCTTCCTATTGCAGATGGTCAACCAGCCAACCAGGTTAAGGAACACACTAGACCTCATGCTAGTGAATGCTGAGTTTGTGAGGGAGCTGGGGGTGGATGAACCTCTCTCAGGAAGTGACCACCACTCAGTGTGGTTCACGATAAACATGGGGAAATGGGGAGTAGAAACGAGCACAAGAGTGTTGGGCTTCAGGAAGGCCGACTTCAGGAGGATGAGGGGAAATATTACAGGGGTATCCATCCAAATACAGACACTAACCAGAAGTGGGAGTTCATTAAAATGGGCATTATGGATGCAACTGTAACATGTACAAGGATCCAGTGTAAGAAAACTAAGGCCAACTAGCCTAGTTGGGTGAGCAGGCGGGGTCATGGAAAAAGTAAGGAAGAAAAGAGCCACCTTTGGAAGGTAAAAAAAAAAAACGGAGAGGGGAGGACAGGGAGAAATACCTGAAGGAGTTAAAGGAGATAAGGGCAGTCAGGGCAGCCAAGGCATCCAGAGAGCTCAGGCTAGCACAGAGCATCAAAGAGGGGGAGAGGGACTTCTTCATGTGCCTCATTGAGAAAAGGAGTTGTAAGGATCAAGAGGGATGGGGTGGGTGGAAACGGGCAGAACAGGCAGAAGCATTAAATGAGTACTTCTTGTCGATGAGGCACAGGTCAGTAGAGTATGCACAACGTGAATCCCACTTTTAACACCATCTGTCATTGAGGCACAGGTCAAGAAGCATAGGAAACCAGGAGCAGTTGTAAAATTCGCAACAAGAGTTTTATTATTAATAACAGTAAAATAGAAAAAATAAAATTGTTCACTATATGTTTACAAAGGCAATATAAACAGAGAAAGTCCATCTGGGGTTTTTCTCAATTTCCAATCTCAGCCTCTTTGTTTTTCCTTTGCAAGAAATTGCAGCTGTGTTTTTATAAGTCTTTGCAACCTCCTATCATTAAGAAAACAGCATGCTTCTCAGATAGTGTTCTTGTAAGTTTCAACAAGTGCAGCTAAAAGAACATTGTGACCCAGAACTGACTTCTTGTTTACAGCTTCTCAGAGAGTTTGCAAACTAACTTCTCAGGTTAACCCTTTGAGTTCCAAATAGCTTTTTGCAATTATTTCAACAGTATAACTATATACATTTCTAAACAAAGGGATCCCAATATCAGTTACATTTCCACATAATGATTCACATATATTTTTATACTAGCAGATATGCAAGAGGGAAGAAAATACAGAAGAGCAAATGAGGGTAGAAAATACAGAAAAGCAAATGAGGGTAGAGAGACAGCGAGAGGCAGAAAATTGCAAGACCGTCGGGGTGATCAAGTCCTAGGTCTCACAAGAAAATTTGGTTGCGCAACCAGACAGAGAAGAGACAGAAAAGGAGAGACTAGACCAGATCCTTGCATTTAAACCCTTTCTCCATAACAACTGGGACAGGGCCATATTCAACCCTGTCACACTGCTCAGTATTTACTAAAGAGAAAGGGGGAGTTATACCCAAAGAGGGTAGGCACAGGGGGAGGAGGTGACAGACGGGGAAATCCCAGTGGGAGGGTACTGGAGGGCTTGAGGGCACTGATGGTGGACAAGGCACCTGGACCAGATGATATACACCCCAAGGTGCTAAAGGAGCTGGCAGAAATCCTGGCAGAACCCTTAGCAGACCTGTTCAGTGCCTCCATGGACTCAGGGAGTGTACCTCAGGACTGGAGGATGGCACACATGGTACCCCTCCACAAGAGCAACCCCAAGGATGAGCCAGAAAACTACACACTGGTAAGCCTTACATCCATTATGGGAAAGCTGATGGAGACCATCCTGAAGGAGAGCCTGGTTTCCCTCCTAGAGGCTAATGGACTCCAGGATGGCAGACAGCATGGGTTTGTCTCAGGCAGATCCTGTCAGACCAACTTGGTGGAGTATTGTGACTGGGTAACCAGGCAATTAGACAAGAGCCATGCAGTGGATATACTGTACCTGGACTTCAGTAAGGCCTTTGATTCAGTGCCGCATGGGAGGCTTGGAAATAAGCGGGAAGGCATAGGGGCAAGGGTGAAGATGGTGGGATGGGTAGTGAACTGGCTGCAAGGAAGACATCAGAGTGTGGTGGTGGGAGGGGAGCTCTCATCTCCCAGGGCAGTGACAAGTGGGTTGCCACAGGGCTCTGTACTGGGACTAGTGTTGTTTGGGATCTTCATAACAGACATCTTAATAGGCATCAAAAGCAAGGTCAGTCTGTTTGCAGATGACACCAAGATGGGAGCGGTAGTAGATGGCTTAGGAGGGTGGCAGGGGTTGCAAGATGATCTGGCAAAATTGGAGGCCTGGTCAGACACTTGGCAGCTGGGGTTTAATGCCAAGAAATGTAAGGTGCTACATTTCGGTGCAGAAAACTGACGGAGGAGCGACCAGTTGTGGGGGATTCAACTAGCCAAGACTGAGGAGGAGGAGAAGGATCTGGAGTGATCATAACGGGAGCAATGAACAACTCAGCACAGTGTTGAAAGGCAGCTGCAAAGCCCAACAGTATGCTGGGTTGTATTGCCAGAGACATATCCTCCAGGAGGGGGGAGGTTATCCTGCTGCTACATAGGTCACTAGTTAGACCACACCTGGAGTACTGCATGCAGTTCTGGTGACCATGTCTGAAGAAGATCATTAGGTTACTGGAGGCAGTGTAATGCAGGGCAACAAAATTGATCCAGTGTCTAGGGGACTTACCGTACGAGAGCAGGCTGAAGGAATTTAACATTTACTCTCTGGAGGAAAGGAGGGATGGGGGGACATAATTGAAACCTTCAAGTACATGAAGGGAATAAATAAGATGGGCTGGAAGAGCGTTTCAGATTAAGGAGGGGAGGGACACTCGCGAGCATGATCTGAGAGTGGAAGGGGAGAGGTTCAGGAGGGAAATGAGGAGATACTTTTTTTACAGAGAGGGTGGTATCTGGGTGTAAGGCATTGCCAAAGGAAGTGGTATCCTGTAGAACAGTGGGCTGCTTCAAAATGGGATGGGACATGGTAAGGGAGAGGGTCACTGGAGGGGCTGCTGCAGTATAAGGGCTGCTAGCTGCACAATTGAGCCGGCTTGATGGACCATGAGGCCTTTACCTGTTGGCAGTTTTGTATGTTCATATATCTCCAGAGGATTGCCAGGGCAGCAGGAGATAGGAAGGAGCAATACTTAATTGTGCATCTGGAGACAAATGACTGGCTAGAGACAAGGTAGGAATAAAGTAATTTCAGGGAGCTAGGGAAGGGCCTCAGGCAGGTGGCATTTGCTGGTGTGTTACATGCGTAGAGCCAAGAAGAGGCAATGGCACTCCACACTAGGGCATTTAACAACTAGTTAAAGGCATGGTTAATGGATAGGAGACAGCGGTGATGGCACTAACTGTAATGATGGGAGAGTGACCAGTGGGGTGCCTCAGGGCTCAGTACTGTCCTCTTCAGTGTTTTCATAAGTGACATTGCAGAATAACTGGACGGGAAGGTGTGCCTTTCAGAGGATGATACCAAAATCTGCAAAATTATAGACACTTGGGAGGGGGTGGAGAGAATGGGGAGGCATCTTGAGAAACTTGAGGAGTGATCAAGTTTGGGCTCAATTCCAAAATGTGCAAAATCACGCACCTAGTGCATAGGAACCCAGGAGCTGAGTATAGGATGTTGGCGGTACTGGCAGTCACTAAAGAGGAAAAGAACCTTTGGGTTATCATACCTGATGACCTCAAGAGTGGCAGGGCAGTGTGACAAAGCAGTGGGTAGGGGTAGTAGGATGCTGGGAAGCATAGGGTGGGATATCTCCACCAGAAGGAGGGAGAGAGGTAGTATTGTCACTGTATCGCTCGTTAGTGAGGCCACACTTGGAGTACTGTGTACACTTTTGGAGGCCACACCTCAGAAAGGATATAGACAGGATGGAGACAGTTTAGAGGAGGGAAACTAAAATGGTGCAGGAGTTGCACTAGAAACCCTACAAGGAGAGACTGAGGGATCTGAACATGTGCAACCCTGGCAGAGAGAAGAGGAGAGGTGGCATGGTAGAGATCTACAAGTGCCTCACATGGGTGAGCAAGGTACAGTATGGGAGTTTCTTTCAAATGAGTAAGAGCACCAGGACCAGGGAGCATGGGATGAAGCTGAAGGACAGGAAGTTTGAGATGTGAGGAAATATTTCTTCACTTAAAGGATGATGGACACCTGCAACAAACTGCCAGCGAAACTGGTGGAAGCAAAAACAGTGGAACTTCAATCATGTGGAATAAACATAGGAGTATATTAGAAATAGGAAGGGAGGAGGGAGGGTCACCAGAGACCTGTTAGGGTCTGTGGAGAAAAATAAGCAGGAAACATCTTGGCAGACTGGGTAGGCCAAGCGGTCTTTTTCTGCTGCTAAATTCTGTTCTAGGGACGTGGATATGTTGTTCAATCCACACTTACTGGCAGGTTCCTTGCTGCTTTAAATCTTGCCGGAAGGTCTTCAAGCTGGCTCCTCCCACCCACCCGGGTGGTAAAACCTTCGGCTCCGCCCCATGATGCCAGATCTTCCTTACCGCTTGGAAGCTCAGGTTCCCTCCTTTGCGCTCTGTGTTTTAGGCCTGGATCCAAACTCTTCGGTTAACCCGAAACTAATTTCAAAATTTACAAGACTTCGGTCTTTATCTTCCCTCACAGCTGCGATGGACAAATCAACTCCCGGATTTTGTCGGTGCCCCTGTGGGCAGAAGATGTCCTGGACCGATCTGCACTCCGTGTGCATTTACTGCCTGGCGCTTGGCCACGATTTACAGGCCTGCGACTTGTGCAAATCCTTTTCGGCTACAGTCTTAGAGGATCGCTCTGCCAGATTGCAACTTGGGCGCCTCGAGAAATGTTATCCTCCAGTCAAGTCGAAGGAGGCCCATTGGGTGGTGTATGATGCTGCGGGCTCAGCTGAACAGCTCGAACAGATGATCGCCCTCGAGGAGGAGGAGGCGGCCCAGGCCGCAGCATCATCATCCTCGGTCGCAGCATTTATCCCACTCTCCTTGGGCTCCTCCTACATGGCTTTGTTTAAGGAGCTTTGTCAATCCCTCTCCACCAAGGGAGAGGGGCCTTCGGGACATTCCTCTCAGTCCAAAAAGAAGGACTCTAAGGGTAAGTCCCACCGTCGATGTTCGTGGGAGCGGGAGAGGTCTCCTTCCCCGGATAGTCGACACTCGACTTCAGTCGAGGTTGCAGTTAAGGCCGAGACACCTGTCAACGCAGTTGAGATTTTCCTTGACCCATCGGATGGGCTGTCGACTGGAGAAGCCAACAACCCTTCTTCACCTGTTCCCCCAGTGGAAACCGAGGACTTGCCTGTGCCTCCTGTGCCGGAGTCCCCGGTTAAGGTCCCTGAACCGAGGGAGGAGCGGGTTTCCCCCGGCCCCTCCCAGACCCACCCTCTGAATCCCTGAAGGTCTCTGTCTTGAACCTTTTCCAGGTCCAGTCAATCCCGCCGACATCGGCAGTCTCAGCACCATGGAAAGTGGCGGCACCGCTCATCGTCATCCTCTTCGGAGGATAGGCTCTAGCGCAAATTGCGTCAGCGCTACAAGGATCTAGTGTGGCAGCAGCTCCTTTTGTCCAGCAAAGTCGCCTTCCCTGGCCATGAAGTGGCTGTCACCGGAGCAGCAAAAACAACCCCTCGTAGTAGTCGATGAGCCGAAGCCCACACCGGTTGTTCAGCTGAAACCGGCTGCACCACCCATTGTGGTGGAATCCCCACCTCCACAACCTAAATCTGGGGCCCCAACCAAGGATTCTCAGTCAGGTCAGGGTTTGCCCCACCGGTTGTTGGTCACCCTCACTCCTGATCGACCTCGGCTGGTGGAGGGTTGCTCAGGCGCTCGGCAGCTGTTCGCAGACTCCTCGGAGTCTGACGACAACTCCTCCTTGTTCTCCAGGCCGCTTGACCTGGAGTCCACTGGGGGTCAGTCGGTGGATGAGAGCCCATCCTCGTTCCTTGGAATGCATCAGCTCATCTCAGAGTCCACTGGGATGAAGCTCGAACCCATTTCAAAATGGGCCAAGTATCCCCTCACGGAGATACTGGACCGAGGAGATTCCCCCACGGAGGCCTTCCCAGTGGCTGAAACCATTGTTGGCCCGGCCCTGAAGCTATGGCAGTGGCCAGCTTCTTGTCCAGCACCTTCAGCCAGGATGGCGCGAAAGTATGCTGTTCCCACTGGTTCACTCTCCGGTTTCTTGGAGCACCCCTCTGCAGAGGGGTTAGTGACCAATAGCGTTTTCCAGCGTTCTGGGAACGCTCGGCATGTGGACAAGCCACCCAATAAGGAGTCCAAGAAACTGGACTACTCCGGGCGGAAAGTCTATGCTACTTCCTCCCTAGGCCTTCATCAGGCCAGCTTGGCCGTTCCGATGGCACACTTTTCACACGCCCTTTTGGGCTCCCTTGATGAGGTGATTCCCCATCTCCCGGCTGACCTTCAAACAACGGTCAAGCAGGTGTGGGATCAGGGAAGGGTGGTGGCCAAACAGCAGCTCCAAACTTCCTTGGACATCGCTGACTCATGTACCCGGCCAGTAGTGGCCGCAGTGCCCATGCACCGCAGAGCTTGGCTGCGGATCTCCACTTTTACAGTGGATACCCAGCACAAGCTGGCAGACGTCCCCTTCTTGGGTACCGACTTGTTCGGTCCCAGGGTGGAGGGTCATCTGCAACGGATCGAGAAGTCCAGCGCCACCTTGGACTCGGTCACATCTGCTCAGAAGGACAAAGGCTGCGAGCAGCAGCATAAGCCCTTTCGTTCTTCAGTCCCTGTGGCACGTCCAGCCCAGCAACACCAGCATCAGGGCCAGCAGGCTCACACTTGGCACCCCAAAGCCAAGTCTGCTGCTTTCTCCAGCAGGAAGCCGGGAGGGAAAGGCCCAAGCGGCTCCACAGCCGACCCTTCCTCCAAGCCTGCCCAGTGACGGGCTGAGGGGTGTCACCCCCAACCTCATCACTCCTCCCCAGGTTCCCCCTGTGGGGGGACGACTCCGCCACTTCCTTTCCGCCTGGTCCGATATCACCATGGACCGCTGGGTGCTGGAAGTGGTAGGAAAGGGTCTGCCTCTAGAATTCAAGCAGTCCCCACCCTATCGAGCTATCACCCCATGGGGGGCTACGGGTTCCGTAGCCTTTCTGTCGGCTCATCAAGCCGACA
Source organism: Neoceratodus forsteri (assembly GCA_016271365.2). Taxonomy (NCBI): domain Eukaryota; kingdom Metazoa; phylum Chordata; order Ceratodontiformes; family Ceratodontidae; genus Neoceratodus; species Neoceratodus forsteri. The sequence goes on along the minus strand of CM028129.1, from coordinate 558,229,944 downwards.
TTGCCTTGCTCCTCCAGAAGGAGGTGATCAGGGAGGTGGCGGATCCTCCGCCAGACCCAGGTACTTCCTAGTCCCAAAACAGATGGTGGGCTGGTGCCCCATTCTAGACCTACATGACCTGAACAAGTTCCTAAGGTCTTGAACCTTCAGGATGGTCACTCTGGCTCAGATCATTCCATCCTTGGAACGAGGCATGTGGCTCTGCTCTCTGGACCTCCAGGACATGTTCTTTCATGTCCCAATCCGTCCATCTCACCAGCGATTCCTCTGCTTCAGAGCAGAGGGGTCCCTTTACGAGTTCTGGGCCATGCCCTTCGGCCTCTCTCCAGTTCCCAGGATCTTCACCAAATGCATGGCAGTGGTGACAGCATTCCTGCGGTGCTGAAGAGTTCGGGTGTAGCCTTACCTGGACGACTGGCTGATTGCAGCCCCCTCCAAGCTGGAGGTGGAGCGGTCCAAGGATCTGGCCCCCCAGGTCTGCTCTCAGATTGGCCTCCTCATCAACGAGGTCAAATCAGAACTCGTGCCAACGCAGGTGATTCAGTTCATCGGGGCAGAGCTCGACTCTCTTCGAGCCAGAGCACGGCTCCCGGCAGACAGGGCCTGAGGTTCTTTCCTCCTTTGCCCAATCATTTCTGGCTGGGCAATTGTGCCCTGCCCAGGACTTCCTGCGCCTAATGGCAGCCTGCACCAGCGTGGTCTGTTGGGCCCGCTGGCACATGCGTCCCCTGCAATGGGGGCTGGCCCGCCAATGGTCACAGTGCTCTGGTCCTCTGGACCAGCCAGTGACAGTGACCCAGGAGATGTGGAATGGCCTCCAGTGGTGGCTCGTTCCAGCTCATCTGCAGGAGGGTATCCCGTTTGTCCGCCCAGAGCCAACGGTCACTCTGATGACCGATGCCTCTCTGATGGGTTGGAGTGCCCATCTGGGGGAGCTCAGAGCGCACTACCTCTGGTCCCCTCAGGAGTCTCGATGCCACATCAACCTGCTGGAGCTTCAGGCGGTCCGACTACCCCTCACCGCCTTCACTCTGTTTGTACGGGGTCAAGTGATCCAGGTCCAGACAGACAACACCACGACCATGTACTACCTAAACCGCCAGGGCGGGAGGCACTCCTTGCCTCTGTGCAAGGAGGCTCTCCACACTTGGTCTTTCGTGAGCAGACTAGAGGTGGATCTCCTAGCCATCCATGTGGCAGGAGCCTCCAACACTCTGGCCGATGCCCTAAGCCCGATAGGTGCTGCATCTCACGAGTGGTCTCTCCTGCCGGAGGTAGTACAAGATCTGTTCACCCACTGGGGCACTCCTCAGGTGGACCTGTTTGCCTCCAGGGAGAATGCGAAGCTGAGGCTGTTCCATTCTCGCCCCCCTCAGCAGGGCTCGCTGCAGGGGGATGCCTTCTCGAGGCCATGGACCCCGGGCCTCTTCTACACCTTCTCTCCATTTCTCTTGATCCACAAGGTGCTTCTCAAGGTGAAGAGGGACAAGGTGCAGGTGATTCTGATAGCCCCAGACTGGCCCCGCCAGTTCTGGTATCCAGATCTCCTCCGCCTCAGCTCCAGGCTCCCGAGGCGGCTTCCAGCCCACCTGGACCTGATCTCAGTCAACAAAGGGAAGGTTCTCCACCCGGACCTTCAATCCCTGCACTTGACAGCCTGGTTCCTGAGCGACTAGAGTTCCAGGCCTTGGGTCTTTCCGACGAGGTCCTCAACATTGTTGAGGCATCCCGTAAGGAGTCAACCAGAAAATGCTATGCCTTCAAATGGAAGAGATTCTCCATTTGGTGTCAGGATAAACGGTTGGACCCTTCCTCCTGTTCTTTGACTAGCATTCTGGACTACCTGTGGTCCCTTTCTCAGCTAGGGCTTCGGTCAACGACCCTTAAGGTGCACCTGGCAGCCATCTCTGCTTACCGGGCGTGGGCCGGGAGTTGATCACATATCCCCTCCAGTGCAAGAACCTCCACCTCCGTGGGATCTACTGCTGGTATTGGCTAAGCTCATGGGCAAGCCATTCGAACCGATGCACAGGTGTGATATCTCTCACCTGTCGTGGAAGACCGCCTTCTTGCTGGCTATCACGTCAGCCAGAAGGATGGGAGAGCTCCAGGTGCTTTCCATCGAGTCCCCTTATCTGGTCTTCCACAGGGACAAGGTTGTCCTGCACCCCTACCCGAAATTCCTTCCGAAGGTGGTGTCAGAGTTTCACCTTAACCAGGTGTTGACTCTGCCGGTGTTCTACCCCAGTCACACCTCGGAGGCCGAATATAGGCTCCATACTTTGGACCCTAGAAGAGCGCTTTCTTATTACAAGGAGTGGACAGCTGAAGTTCGGGGAGAGGTTCATCAGCTGTTTGTCACCTACGCTGAAGCCGCACCAAGCAGACCTGCAGCCAAGCGGACGATAGGCAGGTGGGTCACCTCCTGCATAGATCTCTGCTATAGGTTGATGGTCTTGGAGCCTCCCAAAGGGATAAGATCTCATTCTACCCGCCATATTGCTGCTTCGGTGGCTGCTTCCAGGGACGTCCCTATCCAGGAAATCTGCAGGGCTGCTACCTGGAAGTCAGCACACACCTTCATTACCCATTACCACATCGACCTAGAGTCATGCTGGGATGTTGGTTTTGGGACCTCGGTTCTCCAGTCCTTATTTCCCAAGTAGGGGGTGCGCGCCTTGCCTCCCTCCCTCCCTCCTCCTGGAGAACTGCTAGGAGTCTGCCAGTAAGTGTGGATTGAACAACATATCCACATCCCTAGAAATACAGATTACTCACCTGTAACAGGAGTTCTAGGAGTGGTATATGTTGTTCATCCACACAACCCACTCGACCTCCCCGGCTTTGACGCACAACCTGGCTTCCAGCGGGCTAGATCTGGCATCATGGGGCGGAGCTGAGAGTTTTACCACCTGGGTGGGTGGGAGGAGCCAGCTTGAAGACCTTCCGGCAAGATTTGAAGCGGCAAGGAATCTGCCAGTAAGTGTGGATGAACAACATATACCACTCCTAGAACTCCTGTTACAGGTGAGTAACCTGTATTTTCTGTTTCAGTGAGGTGGGAGGAACCAAACAGAAAAAAAACTTTACCATATAGTGACAGTCTGAGACCTTGGAAGTCTCCTGGGTTCTAGTGCCTGCTGCTAGTAGATCTAGACTTCCTCAGGAGGTGGACAGCCCTCTTCCTGAAGCTGCTGCCATGAGACAACTGTGGGGGTAACTAGTGGGTTACTGGGGGGGGGTTGGATGTTGCGGGTCTGAGAGGGTACATCACTGAGATCAAGATATTTCCCTTGGTAATTACATAGGTGACTGGGGGAAAACTATATGAAAATGGGAAAAACCTATATATAAAAAAAAAAGTGGACCAGCCTGGTGGCGCTGAGGGTTGAGGCACTGGACACCACACCTCGTGCCATGCCGGCGACCTGGGTTCGGTGACGGACTCAGAGAGCCAGGGGTCGGCAAGGGAGGGAGAGAATTGAGCATCCGGAGGACTGCTCTCCTCTCCCTGGGAGGGATCGTGGAGCTGCTCGGTGTCCTTGTGACCCCTGACAGAGATCAGGGGTACTACAGGATCACTAGCCAGATTATAGGGGCGGGGAATACAGTAGACGTCAAAAGGAAAGCCGTGCATGGACGTCATTGCACACAGCACCCCCAAGGGGAAACCACTACGTAGAAAATCCCCATCCACTGGAATAGGCAATGGCACCACCCCTCCTACCCCCACATAGCCACACTCCACCTGCCAGTCATCCTCCTCTCCTGGGCCGAGCCCAGCCCCGCATGCCTAATTCTAGATAGAGCACCCTGGGTGGATAGGGCAGCCCTATCTCAGATGGCGCTCAGAGCCAAGGGAATCACCCAGCTGGTGCGGGGAGTTGGAGATGTCTCGGGCAAGGAGGTAGAGCTAGGGGCAATGGTGGATGCCTGAGAGTTCCTCGTGGGATGGTGCAAAAATAGAAGATAAAAAAAAAAAAAGTGTTCTGGAACCAGGTACATCCTCCACACCCTCTGGCATAAGACTGTGCCCTGTGCCTGCTTCACGCCAGCGGCAGGATTTCATCTGCATCTTCGTTGCATGTATTGCTGCTCACATGACTCTCTTCCTCATGCCATGTGGGGCAGTTATGTAATGATGGGAGCCATCCACCCACCCCAAGGCAGGAGATCAGAGACTGACACTCAGCATTGCCTCTACACCTAATGTGTCACAGCCGTAACTCATGACTCAGACTTGTGTTGTCTGCCTGGTAAGCTGCAAGGCTTAACACTGGGCAGCCCTGCAAAGAATTTTACAAAAAAATCCTTTCTGGGGGAAGAGGATATAGTTCACTATCCACACATAGGCAGTTCCACTGGAAGTGCTGATTCATTGGAACATCTTCAAGCTAGGCTCCTCCCACCACCCAGGCAGTTTATTCCCTGGCTCTGTACCGGGAGTAAGATCTTCCTTTTCACTGGAAATGTGCGGTCTCCTTCTTCACAGCTCTGTACAATGTAGGGTACCAAGTGTGCCACTGATGATATTTTTTTTCTAGTTTCTTTGATCTTTTCACATTCCTCGGTTCGACTCCAGCCTCAGCAATGGAAGATGGAGCATGAGGAGGCAGAGCCTGCTCCCGGCTTCAAATTCTGTATCACATGCCTCCAGGAAACATTGCAGATGGACCCACACATATCATGCCTCTACTGTTTGGGGGCTGCACATAATGTTTTGGGCTGCGGCCTGTGTCAGAGGATGCTCCCTTTTCTCTGGAAGATTGTGTAGCCTGGATTCTTCTCAGCAGGCTGGCTGATTGAGACCTAAAACTCTGGTCAAAGGGCCACAAGAAGGCCTTTTCTAATTTGGGGTCTGCAACCCAGCTTGTGGCCATGGAAGAGGCCCCAGCCACTGCTGCGGTGGGCACATCAGCATTGGCATTGCCCCTGGCTGGGGTCTGCATTGGCGCATCTTTCACCAGTGAATTCCAGGAGATGTGTCAGGTCCTCTAGGCCTTCAGGGAGAGCATTGCCCACAACAGTAAGAACCACAAGTGCCACTGATGTTAGTCGTGGGACCAAGAGAGATGGCAGTCCCCCCACTCCTTCAATTCCCCTGACCACTCAGCTCAGGTTAAGCATTCGACTTTGGTCAAGCCATCCTTGGTCAAGGGCCACGTCACAAGCTCCATGATGGCCCCATCTGGCTTTTCAACCTCAGCACCTGCTGATCAAGTGGTCAAGATTTTTCTTGACCCCATTGACCAGTTGTCGAAAGAGATCGACAAGCAGTCGACCTCCAAGACCCTGCTTTTCCCAGTCCTCACTCGGGAGGATGTGGACTGGTCAGTCTCCCTGACTGGCTCCATTCAGGAACAGCCTCCACTAGCAGTTGTTCCACTGAAAGCAGTGCATGTTATCTATAACATGCCATTGGTGGCTCCTCAGTGTTGGCCCTTGAGTCGGTCGAGATGCAGGTGAAGGTGCTGTTTGCACTCTCGCTTAACCAGGAAGCGTCACTGTCAGCATTCCTCAGTGCTATGAAGAACTCCTCTGGCAACAGTGGTTGACTGGAGACTGTCCGTCCCAAGCCAGAACATCCTCAACCATTGTCCCCAGTACCTGTCTCACTACCTGTAATGGTTGACCCCTTTCTTGGGAGTTCCAGTGGAGGACTTCCGTGCTGTCGCTGGCTTGGCAGACCAGCTATCAGTGGAAGCCACCCAATCAGACAACTCTCGGGTGATCCACGGTGGCAAACAGTTGAGGGCCATTTACAAGGAGTCCTCAGACAACTCAGATGGCTTATCCATGCAGTCAAGAATGCATACCTTCGAGAAGAGGAGACATATTTTCACTGAAAGAGTGGTGAACAAATGGAACACCTTACCAGATGAGATAGTGTCCTGTAAGATGGTGGGCAGTTTCAAGAGGGGTTGGGACAGGGTAAGGGTAAGGGATACTAGCAAGAGGGGTGTGGGAGGGGCAGCTGTGAGATGAGGTGCTAGCTGCACACTCGAGCAGACTCGATAGACTGTGAGGCCTGTTTCTGCTGGCAATTTCATATGTTCGTATGTGTGTCGGTCGAGGAACTGACTACCAACCATGGGCTGGTGTCATTTGGAGCTCTACTCCGACTCATTTCAGAGTCCATGTCTGTCCCTCTGGAGTACGTTCAGAAAAGGATTAAGTACATGTTCACAGACATCCTTGATAGTGATGAATCCCTGAGGGTTGCCTTTCCCATGGCTGAGGCCATTTTGAGACTGGCCCTGGAACTTTGGCAGCATCCAGCATCCTGCCTGGCACTCTCCACTTATATGGTCTGCAAGTACGCACTCTTTACTGTGTTCTTTTTCAGGTTCTCGTACCAACCCTCAGCCGAGGGTCTGGTCTCAGATTCAGCTTTTCAGAAGTCTAGAAACCAAGGGGGCATGGACAAACTCCTGACAAAGAATCAAAGAAGCTTGACCATGTGGCCAAGGATGTCTATGCTGCCTCCTCTCAGTCTCCATTAGGTGAGCTACCCCGAGATGATGGCCTGATTTGGTCATTCCCTGCTGGGAGTGTTTGATAATGTCTTCCCTCACCTACCTGCTGACAAGCAGCTGCCAGTGAAGTTGGTTAGAGACCAGGGTCAAACACTAGCCAAACACCAGCTCCAGGCAGTCTTGGACATGGGCAACTTCTACACCCGTGCCATGGCAGCAGCCATCGCGTTGCAGTGCTGGGCTTAGCTGAGGCTCTGCACCTATATAGAAGATGTTCAGCACTAGCTGGCCAACGTCACTTTCTTGGGCACTGACCTCTTTGGCCTGGGGGGAGGTCATCTCATCAGGACTGAGAAGTCCAGTGCCACCCTGGACTCTGTGCCTTCGTCCCAGAAGGACCTAAATGCACAGAAACTGAAAAAGACGGCCTTTCAGTTTCGGTCCTTTCATCCATAGAAGCCTTGGCAGCAGCCCCAGCAGGGGGAATACCAACCAAATACACAAAGCCTGCACTCGGAAGTAAAAAAAAACAAAAAGCACACAAAATACTTCACAGCTTGAGCGATCAGTGCTTTAATGCATTTACAAGTGAAGTATGTGGACAGACAAAAACGTACACCACTAAACAGCCCTGGCACTTCGAGTAGAAAGTCTTCGTTAGTGGGCAGTAGCAGGCCTGGTGCCCCAAGGCCAAGTTCTCTGGTCAGGAGCCCAAAAGAACCGGCCTTTCTGATCCTAGTGGCAGATGTCCCTCCAAAGATACCCAGTGTTGGGTCTGGGCATGTCATATTTTTATTTTTTTAATTTTTTCTATTTATTGTAAAATCAGAATTACAACCTTTGAGCTAAACGCTCATTTACAAAGGATCCTCATTGAACAGAGGGTGGGGGAACATCAAGTACATGGACAGTGGAGAAAAACAGAAGGAGCTAGTAGGCATTGTCAGTTACACATCATTAAAAAGGCTATACAGCATTACAAATAGAAGGATGGGGAGAGACAGAATACATTGCAAAAGCCATCGCTTAATTACATAATACAGAGGAAAATAGTCCAATAACAGATTAGGCAAATAAAGTGCAGATTCCAACTATGTACAAAGCATGAGAATTCCCATAATACAACTGTGGAGCTTAGATAGGTTCCCGGAGGGAACAATTAATGTGACCACCAACAAGTGCAGCCATTAAGGGAGAGTAGGCTACATGCTAGATGGGTGAGGGGGGAGAGCACAACGGTGGGTGATAGCTTAAGGGTCAGGGGGCTAGGCGGGGGTGGAGATGGGGGTATGGAAGGTCAGGAGGGGTAAGTGGGTGGGGGAATGGGGGACCAAGAAGTGGGTAGGTGGGGATTAGCAGGAGATTCTTAGGAGCCATGGGTCGCCGCAGCCAAGCCATATTGTGTCAGAGGCACCAGGATGGCTATAAATGGCTTGGGTGTTCTTTACAGCAACATTGTACTGGAGGAGAGATGGTCATCTGAATTTCAGATTCTAACTGACCAAGACGAGTAAGGCTAGTAGTGGCCTGGGGGAGCACATTTAGCCAGATGGGGGCCCTTACTGCAAAGGCTCGCCTTCCCAAGGCAGTTCTTCTGAAAGGCACTGCTAGGGCATGTCTTGAAACACTTCTCGTGGAGTGCTCAGCTGGGACTGGACAAAATAAGGCTTGTAGGGAGGGGAGTGCAAGATCTACAATCCAAAAATACCAGCGCACAACAACCCCCCCACAACATAGCATATTTAAATGTTCCACTACCCAAATTGGCTATATTTACTTTTAGCTCCATGTAAGGAGAGGGTCCTCTTAGTTTCAGAGTTTCAGACTGGAATTCCAATGTGAGTAAGCCAAACCACCAACGTCACGGTGGGACCCATGGTTTAGCCCCTACTCTAACTTTCCAACTTTCAAATGCCTCAAGGGCTAATTAATGTGTCTAATTGACTCCTTTTATGCACTGTGCTCCCATCAAGGAATTTACACAGGTGTTCAAAAGGAGCAAGACCTAGAAGGGCCTTCTTCTCTAGAAGGCAGGACTTGACCTTGATTCGGTCCATGAGAGGAAGCGATCATGTCCCAGTGTAAAGGTTGCATGTGTGCGTAAGACGATCTGCACCTAAAACAAAGCGGCATGCTTTGTTGAGGGTAGTATGGACCCTGTGCAGGCTAGTTTCGGAGGCTGCGCCATATACCACATTACCATAGTCCAGGATGGGTAGAACTGTCCCTCTTACTGCCTGGACCCTAGTGTTGGGTGTAAGGCAGAACAGAAGCCTATGTGTAGGGTCCATAACTTCCTATTGGCAGCAGCAGTAATATTTCATATATGTTCATTGAAGGAGAGGGACTCGCAGAATTGAGAAAGGAGTGATATACCTCCTCTTTTGGCTTCCAGCAGAGAGCATTGACTTGGTTTTTTCGCTGTTGAGCACTAGCAGGCTATATTTGAGCCAATCCTGTAGGAGGTCAAAGTTGTACTGCATGTCCTTAGTGAGTGCATCTTGGCAAGAGCCTCGAGAGAACACCACCGTGTTGTCTTGTTGTCTGCATAGAACTGTACCTCTGGGAGGGGCACGCTTCTGGAAGGTTAATTACAAAGAGGCTGAACAGAAGTGGGCCCAGGATGGACCCCTGCGGGACCCCCACTGTGACTTCACTGGTCTCGGGGATTGATTTTCACTTGCTGAGAGCGCCCAGACAGGTAGCTGGAGAACCAACTGACCGTGTCGGGGCATAGTCCAAGGCAGCTTAGTCTGTGCAGCAGCAGCTGATGATTCACAAGGTTGAAAGCCTTGGTTAGGTCTATGAAGATTGCTCCAACCAGTTGGCCCTGGCCAAGTGGCTCATGCATGTAGTCTGTGAAGGCAGTTAGGACAGTATTAGTGCTATGCATCTTACAGAAGCCATGCTGTTGGGGGCAGAGGAGTTTATATTTATGCAGATGGTCAGTGAGTTGGTCGGCTATTATTCTCTCCAGTGCTTTGGCGAGCAGAGACCAAATTGAGATAGGTTGGTAGTTGGATACTAGTGCCCAGTTGCCTCCTTTGTGCACAGGAGTGACCAGAGCAGATTTCCAGGTAGAGGGGAAAGCAGACAGGCGGAGAGACAGGTTAAACAGCTTGGTGATGGGAAAGATGACCTCTTGTAAGGCAATGGAAATCAGTTTCATATCGATTCCATCACCCCCATCCTTGTTTTTCCCAGGACACTTGCAAAGTATTTTTTTGTTTCCTTTACAGTCACCTGTCTGAAGTAAAAGCTTGGGCTGGGCTTGGCAGTGGTAGAGGAGGGCAATTGGTTGGAGACTGGCATTCCATCAGGGTGTGTGGCAGGCCTGGGAGGCAGAACTGCGCTGTAGTCAGAGAAAGCCTTATTAAAGATATCAGCCATGCCACCATCATCAAGTATTTTGTCATTGTGGCAGAGCATGGGGGTAGGTCCTGTCATCAGCCCTGAGGAGGTTTTTAATTGAGTCCCAGAACTTTTTCCCATTACTCCAGTAGTGAGATTGCTGGTTCTTGTGGAATGTTGCCTTGGCCTGTCGTATTGCCCAGGTGCACCTGTTTCTGGTCACTTTGTAGTTTGGGATATCCGTAGTTATCCCTGTTGCCCTGGCCCAGTGCCAAAGGAGATCCCATTGCCACATCATACCGAGAAGCTCAGGGGTTGACCCAGTCCATACTGCAACCTTTTATCATCTTCTTACGGTACGGGGCAAACTTGTCCGCAGCTGCATTGAAATTAATGAGGAAGAGTTGGGGGGCAGTGTTAACAGAAGGGCATAAGTCAAGGAAGCTCCAGTCACTACCCAAAAGGTGATTCCTGAAGTCTGTCATAGTGCTATTTTTTATAACTCTATTCCTCACCAATTTGGGTGGGGGTTTAGCCCATTTTGTCGACCACTCATATTGGATAGGTGATGGTCACTCAGAGTATCCAGGAGTACCTTGACATCAGTTAGTCTTCCTGGGTGACTTGTTAGCACCCAGTCGATCAGAGTGCTTATACCGGTGCGGTAGTTTATTCTGGTGCAGCTCTTGACAGCCTGCGTTAGGTAGAGTCTGGATACACGATCTCTGTGCACGGCACTGGAGCTGGCAAGCCAGTTGGAGTTAAAATCCCCTAGTACAATACATAGATACATAGACAGTGTCAGCAGATAAGGGCCTATGGCCCACCTAGTCTGCCCATTTGAGCTTGTAACTTCAGTTTGTTTTCCTAGAACTCTGTTGCCCCGTACTCCTGACCTCCAGAATTCCTTCATGTCTATCCCATGCATTCTTAAATCTCGTGATTGTTTCAGCCCCCACCAGTCCAGTAGTCTCCAGACCAATAGTCTCCTTGTGTTGGCTAGCCTGGGTGTAAAGCTTAGCAAAGGCTTCTAGCCCAGCTTGCTGCTACCCTGGTGGGATGTAGACTGCCATAACGATCAGGCCTTTTTTCCCCTTGCCTAGTAGGATTTTTATTACTAGGCATTCGCAGTAATTTTTGACAGTAGCCAGTTGAATTCTGTGGCACTGCAGGTGGTTCCGGATGTATATTATGCAACCACCACCTCTTTTTCCAGAGCGGTCCTGTCTATGAAGGTTGTGTCCAGCGATGGAGACTACAGAGTTGGTTGTTCATGGGGAGAGCCAGGTCTCTGTTAGAGCAATGACATCAGGCAGAGTATGTGCCACCCAAGCCTCAAACTGCATTAGCTTGGCTAGGAGGCTGCCAGTGTTCAAGGCCACAATCTTTAATTGCCCCGTAGGAACTGGGGTCTGAGTGTTGGTTGGAATGGGGCCAGGCTTAGAGTGAATGTTTCCAGAGATCAGCAGCAGGATTAGGATGAGTTTCCTATGTATTTTTGGGATGGTAGTCTTACGTTCGAGCTCCAGGAATCCTGGTAGTCGTATTTAGTGTGTGGTGAGCCAAGTGCAATGTTAAGTCCAGGAAAAAGACATATGGCTGGGGCAAAGATCCAGGTGACAGAAGGGGTCCAGGAGGGATGTTGCGTGCGGTGGGCAGATAGGGGTGCTGTAGAACTGGTCTCCCACTGAACAGGTTTTCCACATTGAATGATAGGAAAATCCTGGTGGGACTTCTGGTGCAGCGCTCGAGAGAGTGGTGGCTTAACTAACCAGCTCCACGCTCCCCCAAGCTAAATTTGCTTGTCTAGCCCTTGGAAAGCTTCTAAAAATTAGATTAATTGAAAGTATAATAATGGCTAGCAACAGCTCCAAAGTGGGTAACAATCACTTCCACTTACTTGCACCGAATCAGAGCCTTCTGATCACGAGCTGTCTGAAGGGGAAGCCTCACATAGTGTGGCCCAGAAACCTCGCGCACAAGGTAAGACCTCGAGCCAGAAAACTAGAAAGCAACCCAGCATGGACCAGAAGCTTGATAAAATATTGTCTGAAATCCTGGACTTGAAAACAGATTTCTCCACATTTAAACAACAACAAGAGACTATGCAGAAATAAATATCTGATACCTGTTCACGGGTGTCAGAGCTTGAACAAACTATTCAGGAGCAAGGCGAGACAGTGACCCACATGCACACCATGCTGCAACAAATTACCACTCTCTGCCATCTTACAATGGAGAGGCAAGAAGATGCTGAGAATCGCCATCGTCGGTGTAACCTAAGGATATATGGTATTCTGGAGAATAGTGAAGGCCAGGACTTGGAGGGATTTATTACCACAGTTCTCTGCTCTTCTCTTAGTTTGGACCCAAATTTAGATCTAGAAATTGAATGTATGCACAGAGTGCTAGGCCTGAAGCCTTCCCACCCTAATACCCGACCACGCTCTATTATCATTAGGTTTCTTCGTTACAGCACTAAAGAACTTATTTTGATAAAGGCTTGGGCTATGGGAAAAGTGACTTATGGCACAGAGCGAATTTTTCTGGACAATGACTACGCACCCACAACAATGCAGAGGAGGAGGAGGGCCTGTATTCCCCTCTTCCCCATACTCTGCCAAAAACAGCTAAAATTCAGGACTCCCTACCCCAGCAGACTGGTTGTACAATACCTCACAGGGCAGGTGACCTACAATATGGCAGAGGAGGTGATCCAGGACTTTTCTTCTAGAGGACTCCAGCTACCAACTAATACCTGTAATCCACAATGGCCTCAGTGGGAAGACCGACTATCCAGAGTGGGCCAGCAAGGGAAGCAAAGCCAGCAGGAGGCTCTCGACGCCATTAAGCAACTCTTAGCCCAGTTTGTGAGACAGGATAACTGAAAGACCCTGTAAGATGATCTGGTGCGGTGTGGTGAGTGATTTCTGATTTCCTAACCTTTGCGCTCTCCCCTGTGGGGGTATACGAGGATCAAGAGGTGGGCTGTGAGCACCGGGGAGCGAGAAGGCCAGACTGGATTCTCTGGAGGAGGCAATAGAATAATAACAGCTCATACCTCTTGCACTAGCGAGGGAGTGGGGAAGAGGATGGGGGGCCTGGGCTTGGGGTATTCCTGAGACTCCAAGAAGAAGGGGGAGACCTGAGACCACATACCACTGAGCTCGGCCAGGAGAACATGGCAACATAGACTCCCGGTTAACGCCGACCCTTGACCTGGCTAGTACATTTAATTCAGAGTGGCAGCAGGGGAGGTCGGATGGGGAAACTGAAATTGATTCGAGGAGCTGTTGGGCACTAGATTGCTGGATAACATTTAAATCACCTAGTCCCCATGGGTTGACTTGGAGGTTAAAGTCCCTGAGCCCCCAGGGAACACATAAAATTTGACCAAGGTTAACCAGCAGATTTGGAAGGTGCTAGGTTCTCACTGAACGCATTGCTTACTAAATCCCTTTCATAAAAGAGGGTGACCTCCTGGGTCCTGACTGCTTATGGCTCTGATGGTATGGCATAATTGAGAGCTGGGCCAGAGAAGAGGCGTAGGGAGCTAGGGCTGGTTTGAACACTGGGGCCTGGTTGCCACCCCATACCAGAAACATACTAAGAGGTAGCTTAGTTGAAAGGTGATAAATAGAGTCTCTGGGGTTCCTGTGGAGGGCCCTGCTTCCACAGAATATAAGAGCCCATGCGGCTCTTTCTTAAGGCCTCTAGGAGCGACCTGGGGGCTGGTCACCCTATATCCGGTCTAAGTTCCTCAGGTGGGGGGGAGAGGCGAGTGAGGGAGGTCGGGATCGCCACCTCGAATTTTCCAAATCCCAGAATACACAAGTTTTGGCATCGATGGGACTTGCTTCACCAATTAACTACTAACCTTGGTTTGATATGGGACATGGAACTTTCTCTCTTCTGAATCAGATGGATTGGCTCTTTTGTCTCCCAGAAAGAAGAAGCTCTCAGTGGATATATCCGAGCAGTGGGAAACTTCTGACTTGGTTTTTATTTTACTTAAGATGATGCTAATGTGCACAATAACTTTTTCTGTTTTAAGAAGAGGGAGCAGTTCATAAATCAAGCTCCGATTTTCATGATCCCCCCCCCCCAAAAAAAATTTTTTTGAATTTACTTGGGGAAGGGAGTTTAAGAGACTTAGAGACCTAAAGGCAATGTGCAGCGCCCAACCCTATCCCTTCTTGCTTACCCAGACAGTTTGTTTTGGAATCCTAATTTTTTCCCATATTTTCCCTTTCTATTCCACACCACAATTTAGGGGCAAGAGCATCCCCAGGGGCAGTACTCCTACTCAGAGAATATGGTTCCCAATCAGGCGAGATTATTCCTTTCCTCCCTCTCCTCAAAGGTTTGAGAAGCAGGATTTGTAAGTTGAATTGCCCAACCCACTGTACAGTATATAGTTCGAGCCATCACAGGCTCATTCAGACCCAGTTGGTCTTATATATTGCTAGGTTTTAGACTGAGGTTTTATTTAGAAAAAGACACAGACACAGGAAAGTTGAGTTTCTTTAAAGGGGAAACGATGGAAAAGACAAAGCTTTCCTCAGACACTGCAGAAACTCTCAATTAGTGCTTTCAGACAGTAACAACTTTATTTGTTGATTTAGAACAGCTACCCACAACTTTCACTTCCTGTTGCTGGCAGCAGCCATTTCATGAGCTGCAGTGAGCATCCTGAGCTCACTGTATGCTAATATGCCTGTTTGATTTCAGCTATTGGTTGGCAGGACATATTAGCATAAAGTGAGCTCAGGAAGCTCAGGAAGTAAATAAGGGTTTGAACTGAAATGTCTGCATGCGAGCACCAGGGTGGACCCTTGGTTGCACTAGAGCCTCCTCCATTCTTCCAATGGAGCAATAAGTTTAATCAATATGACACAGACCATTACTGATGCATGTAATCTTCATTGTCAAATTTATTGACTCTAAACTGCTAATAGATTGTAAAGCAATAATATATATATATATATATATATATATATATATTATGTGCAGTGACTAATGTAATTTATGAATGTCCTGATGTCTCGCACATTTTAATAAAAAGAAAGTTTAAAAAAAAAAAAAAAAGGAAAGTCCTGGTGGCAGGTGGAGGTAGTTATGCTTGGCTGTCTTAGTTTCAGGGCAAGCAGCAAGAGTAAGAGTATTTGAGTAGGTACACCTCCTGGTGCGAAGAGCTGACTCACTTTGGAGTTAATTTTCCGGGAGACTACTAACTTTATGATGAGCTAGGGATTGGGACTGATCTTTTAAGTTTGGGTCAGCCAGTGAGAGTTATGTGTCGATTGTGCAGTACAGTGAGAAACAGGAGAGTTGGGGTAGGTTGTTCCAGTGAGGGACTGGCTCCTGCGAATTAATTTGCCTTAGAGAGAAGCTTATACTGTAGGTTTGGACCGCTAGCAATTTAGGGTTGTTAACATTAGGTGGTACTTGCTGCTTTAAGCGACACCATGTGCCTGGCTGGGGGTGGGGTGGGTCACTTCCTGCAGCAGGAGTATTTAATACTGGAAGGAGGTGGGGGAGGCAGGGTGGGTGCAATTCAAGTGAAGTGAGCAGAGTCCAGTTTTGTAGGCAAGTTAATTCAGCTCAGCAAAGTCCCGTTTTGCTGGCAAAATAAAATAAGTAAATGAAATTCACTCCTGCTGGCAACCAGGCTTTGCTGCTGGAAGGGCTGCCCCTCTAAGTGAGAGCGAGCGCCAGTCAGGAATTGCCTGGGCAGGTAGGCACCAGGTTCAAGGACTCAGTCCGAGAAGGCTCTGTACCTGGACTCTGTGGGGAGTGGTCAGGCGGCTGTGCCTTAGTGCTTAGCTCGAACCGTAGGTGGTTCGCTGGAGGATCCACTTACCCAGTGAGGCCTGCCGTCACATGGGGAGAGAAGGGAAACAGGTAGAATATTAGCAGACAGAAAAGGGAGAGGTAGCAGCTAAACAAAGAGGACAAAAGGACCAGGGAGGGTCTGGAGTGAATCGGGGGTGGGGAACAGATTAACAGAGTACCTGGGGCAGTTTAGGTGTGGGCAGAGCACCTGGCTGTTACGGGAGCAGCCAGAAACAGATTAGCACAGTATCTGGGGTAGAAATAAACAAATGAATTTAAGCTTTAGCTGGCTGAAGAGAATTTCTGCTTCGTGCTTGAAAACCCTTAGCTGCAATATAGTCACATTTCTAGAGTGAGAAACCGGCAGACATTGCTAAGATATGGCCAGAGGGAAATGTAAGCTAAATCTCTAAATATCTACCTTCTGCCTGTCCAGTTTCTGACCCAGTTCCCTGTTGGGGGGCAGCTTTACCACTTCTGGCCACACTGGTCCATCATTACTACGAACAAGTGGGTTTTCAAGATGGTAGGCAGAGTTCTGCCTCTAGAGTTTGAGGCTCTCCCACCTTACCAATCCCATGCTCCTTGGGAGTCTTCGGTATAGCAGGACATGCTCTGCGCTCTGCAGGAGGATGTCGCTCAGCTCCTGCTGGAAGGGGGTGTAGCCTGTATCACAGGCATCCAGGCAAGTCAGGAGTATGTGTCCAGGTACTTCTGGTCCCAAAACGGACAGAGGGGACTGGTGCCCCATACTGAAACTGCATGATCTCAATCAGTGCATGCAGAAGCATAAGTTCTAGATGGTGACTCTGAACCAGATCATACCATCCCTA
This sequence comes from Neoceratodus forsteri, assembly GCA_016271365.2. Classification (NCBI taxonomy): domain Eukaryota; kingdom Metazoa; phylum Chordata; order Ceratodontiformes; family Ceratodontidae; genus Neoceratodus; species Neoceratodus forsteri. The sequence goes on along the minus strand of CM028129.1, from coordinate 558,213,449 downwards.
GTGCAGGACATATGATTCTGCTCCCTGGACCTCCAGGACATGTTCTTCCACATCCCAGTCCATCCATTCAACTGGTGGTACCTTTGGTTCTGTGCAGAAGGGGTTCTGCATCAGTTCCAGGTCATGCCCTTTGACCTCTCATCCATGCCCAAGGTCTTCACAAAATGCATGCCAGTGATGGTAGCTTTCCTGCGGCTCATGGGCATCAGAGTAAACCCCTACCTGGACAGTTGACTGATCACTGGGCCATACAGGGAGGCCATGGAGTGCTTCCGGGATCCTGCACTCCAGACCTGTAGAGACTTGGGCCTCTTGGTCAATCCATGCAAGTCCATACTGATCCCTCCACAGGTGGTTCACTTAATGAGGGCAGAGGTAGACTTCCTGCAGGCCAAGGCCATTTCCCTGTGGACTTGGCACTGGATCTTACCTCCTTTGCTCAATCATTTCAGGTTGGGTGCTCACGCCCTGCATGGGATGTCCTGCGGCTGCTGGAGTACATGGCATCTAGCATCAGCGTGGTCCAGTGGGCCCTCTGGCAGATGGGGCACCCACAGTGTGAGTTGGGCATTTAGTGGTTCCAGTGAATAGGACACTTGGACCAGGCAGTCACAGTGACCCAGCCGATGTGGCATGCCATCCAGTGGTGGCTGATCCCAGAACATTTGTAGGAAGGAGTCACATTTGTCAGACCAGATTTGACTATCATGCTCATGACGGACTTCTCTCTGGTGGGTGGGGAACACATTTGGGAGACCACAGAAGCCATGGGTTCTCGTCAACCAGGAAGTCCCATCACCACATCAACCTGCTGGAGCTTGGTGCAGTGTGGATGACTTTGACTGAATTCTCTCCTTTAGTCAGGAATCGGGTCATGCAAGTCCAGATGGACAACACCACAACTTTGTTCCACCTGAAGAGACAAGGTGGTGCGCACTCCTTTCCCTTGTGTTGGAAGGCCCTCCGCACCTGGACCCTTGTGCATAGCCTGCGTACAGATCTCCTGGCAATTCATGTCACCGGAGCAGACAGTCAACTGACAGACACTTTCAGCCAGGTGGGAAAGACGTCATATGAGTGGTCACTGCATCAGGGGGTGGTGAATCACATGTTCTTCTTGTGGAACACACCTCTAGTGGACCTGTTTGCCTCTTGGGAGAATGCAAGACTGAGGCTATTTTGTGCCCCCAAGTCCGAGACACTGAAGACACTGATAGGGGATGCTTTCATGAGGCCTTGGATACCAGGCCTTGAGTATGCCTTTCCTCCCTTCCCCTTGATCCAAAAAGCAGTGGTCAAGGCCTGGAAGGACAAGGCACAGATGATCCTGATAGCTCCAGACTGGCCACAGCATTTTTGGTACCCAGATCTCCTCAGCCTCAGCAGCAGGCCTCTGTGGTAGTTGTCTCTTCACCCAGACTAGCTGACCAGACAAGAGGGGAAGGTCCCACACCGGGACCTTCAGTCCTTACACCTCACAGCCATGTTCCTGAGAAATTAGAGTTCAAGGCTTTGGGTCTTTCGGAAAATGTGCTGCACGAGTCAACTTGCCAGTGCTATGCCTTCAAATGGAAAAGATTTTCCATTTGGTGTTAGAGCAAGAAGCTTGATTCCCTTGCCTGCCCTCTGGCTAGTGTCCTCTAGTACTTTTGGTCCTTCTCCCAGCTGCGGCTGCAAGCAGCTACCCTGAAAGTGCACCTCGCAGCAATCTCTGCATACCAGGCGTGGACTTTTATGCTGATGGTGGCCCAGAAGAAGTTGGTTGGATGCTTTTTCAAGGGCCTGGACCATCTGTCACCTCTGGTGCATGAACCACCACCACCATGGGACCTATTGCTGGTACTGGCTATGCTCACAGGCAGGCCATTTGAGCCTACGCACAGGTGTGAGATATCACACCTGTCGTGGAAGACAGCCTTCTTGGTGACCATCATGTCAGTCAGAAGGATCAGTGAGCTTCAGGCACTCTCATTGGAGTCTCCATGTCTGGTCTTCCTCAGGGACTAGGTTGTCCTTCACACCCACCTGAAGCTCCTCTCAAAGGTTGTATCGGAGTTCTACCTTAACCAGGTGATGAACCTTCCAGTATTATTTTACCAGTCCATCTTCTGAGGCCGACCACAGGCTTCATACTCTGGACCTGCAGAGGGTGCTCGCTTATCATAAGGAGTGCATGGCTGGAGTTCCAAGTGAGGCTCACCAGCTGTTTGTAACATTTGCTGAAGCCTCGCCTGGCAGACCAGCAGCTAAGCGGACGATTGATGGATAACATCCTGCATCAACCTCTGCTATAGGTTGGCTGGCAGGGAGCCTCCTGTAGGGCTTAGGGCTCATTTTACCAGACATATTTCATTTATTTGATTTTGATTTACCAGGAAAGTGGACTGGATCAAAGACCCACTTTCAGCCATGCCTGGGGAAGGTGGAATAACAGGTACATAATACAAGTTTACAGTTACATAAAATCAAATTAAGATGGATGAATTGAAATATACGATGTATATTTAGATGCAACCTCAGAAATAAAATATACATGCGTAGACACAGTAGTAAGTAGATGAGCATTGTACAGATGGTATGAATTGATCAGGTATTGTCATAGCAGCAACACACTGACAATGTATTTAGGTAATTTTTCACACTATTTTTGAATGCATGTTTCTTTGAATAGACATCATATTGCTGCCTCCGTGGTTGCTTCAAGGGACGTTCCGATCCAGTACCTCTGCAGGGCTGCTTCCTAGAATGCAGCACACACCTTCATTACCCACTACCGCATCAGCCTTGAGTTTTGCCGGGATGCTGGTTTTGGGGCTTGGTTCTCCAGTATCTGTTCGCCAAATAGGGGTGTGCTCCTTGCCCCCTCCTCCCGGAGAACTGCAAAGAGTCCGCCAGAGTGCGGATAGTAAGCTATATCCATGCCCGTAGAAAAACAGGTTACTCACCTGTAACCATAGTTCTAGGAGTGATATACAGCATATCCACACCATCTACCTGGCCTCCCCTGGCAAGTGTCACATGGATCCCTGCTTCCAGCCTGCAAGATCTGATGTCATGGGATGGAGCTGGAGGATGGTGAACTCCCTATCTTCTGTGCTCCCTCTCTACCCACCTCCCACTCCCTCTGATCATTTGATTCTTGTACTCTTGTGGTACCCTGCCATAATATCCTCATCGGCCAGTTTGGATTTGCCTATCGCTTTCCTAAAATCTGGAACTCCCTTCCCCCTCAAATATGTCACTCCTTCTCTACATACTCCCTTTGTACTGCCTTCCACAACTATGTTTCTTCTAATTGCTCTTGCTACAATCCTCCCTAGTTTTCCATACGCTTGTCTAGGTTCTGACTCCTTGTCAGCCTCTCCCCCCCCAACCCCATCAGTTCTCCCCATCTCCCCTAGTCCTACGCACTCCCTAGCTCCCCTTCTGTTGTCCCCCCCACCTTTCTCTCCTCAGCTTTTTCCTACCCCATTTTCCCCTACAGTGATCATAAACCAACCTACTGTGAAATGGATTTATCTTCCTTCCTTCCTTCCTTCCCCTCGCCCCCCGATCCTTATTTAGCCTTTTCTCTCCTTCCCACCCCCTTTCCCTCGCACTTAGTTGCTGGACTGCACCTCATCGCACTTAGTTACTAGTCTTAGCCATAATGCACTTGTTCTTTATTGCACCTCAAGGCATTCCTGCTTTTTTGTTCTGTGTGTTTTGCTGTATTCTAATACTGTATATCCATTATTGCTGTATGTAATTCACTTTTTATGCTAGAAATGTATTGCATTGCTGTATTCCCACCATGTATATTCCTACCTAGTGTTTCCCTCAGCCTTCTGTACTGCCTCACCACGGTGATTCACTTTTTTATGTTGGAAATGTCTTGTATTGCTGTATTCCAGCCATGTATATTCCTACCTAGTATTTTCCTCAACCTTCTGTCTCCCCCACTGATCATACCAGGAGACAAGCAACTTGCTGTTCAATGTGCCGAAACATTTCAATAAATAAATAAGATATACCACCTGGGTGGTGGGAAGGGCTTAGTTTGAAGGTGTTCTGACAAATCAACACTTCCGGTGAATCTGCCTATGTGTGGCTGTAAACTATATACACCACTCCTAGAACTATGGTTACAGGTGAGTAACCTATGTGTTCCCCTTCCCCCTAATAAGCTGCTAACTTGTGTCTAAGGGCTGTACATCACAGATCACAAACAACAAAACAGCCAGTATGTTATATTTGGGAAAGCCTGTGTCTTCAGATCTCCAATTGGTAAAGTATACAGTTGCATAAGTGAGACCCTGATTGACAGGCTGTGACATAGACACATAGAAAATGATGCCAGAAGTCCATCCAGTCTGCCGAGTTCCCTGTTTAGCCCCTCGGATTTACTATCTGTCCAGGGTCCTAGCCCTCCCCTGCTTCCCCCTGATTTTGAGGCTCTAAGAAACCGCTGTACCTTTCATTATGTCCCAGCGGTGCTTGAAACCAACAGTTTTCCCACCCACCGCCTCAACTGGTGGCCTGTTTCATGGCTTCACCACCATTTTTGTAAAATAGTACTTCTTCATGTCCCTCCTTAACCTCCCTACTGTTACTTTCCATTCATGACCACATGACTGGAAACTAGTATTCAAGTTAAATAGTTAGCCACAATTCACCTTGTTAATTCCTTTTAGGAATTTGAAGATCTCTATCATATCTCCCCTCTCACTTCTGGTCTCCAGCAAGTACTTGTTCAGTGCCTTCAAGCGCTTCTTATAGGACATGCCCTGCTGGCCCTGTATAATTTTTGTTACCCAGCACTACACTGTCTCTAGCCTATGCCTATCCTTCCCGCGGTGAGTACTCCAGAACTGGCTGCAGTACTCCAGGTGTGACCTCACCGAGGATCTATATAGGGGAAGTATTGCCTCTCTCTTTCTGATATCAGTACCCCTCCCGATACATCCCAGCATCATACTTGCCTTGCTGTAAGCCATGGTACCGGACTCGATTACTTTGGGGAGCTGCTGATGATAACTCAAAGGTCTTATTCCTTTTTACTGTATCTCCTCTCTGTAATTATTGTATTGTACATATTTTGACATGGAACCTGTGTAAAAGAGTCTCTGACCTCATAGGTACTTGTAATCCGAGATTTCAGTAAATAAAGTTTCACTGCGTTTCCTTTTATTCCCTTGTCACTATGCACCCTCCCACAGAGCTTAGTGTCTTCTGTGAAGAGACAACTTGCCCCAGATTCCTTCTCTAATGTTGCTGACGACCACTGAACCTTTGTCATGGGAAACCTCACTGACAACTTTGTCAGAATGTCCACCTCTCTGGCAGATCTGCTCAAGCCTGTCTTTCCCCAGCCAGCCGAGGTCAAGTAACTCCCAGGTCCTTAAGGTTCCCAAAACTAGCTTCCTTGCAGGCGACCAGGCCTTTGCTGTCCTCGCTCCTAGAACATGGAACCTTCTCCCTGCCCAGGTAAGAGATGCTTCCTCACATGCCAGATTCAGGTCTTCCCTCTGGGGACACCTGAAGAACGCTTCTGCCTGCTCCTGCACTTAGTGCCCCCACCCCGTAGGGGGTGCCTCTTGGTCTCTGGGCAGCTGTCCCATGGGCCTGGGATTTCCGCTGTGTTTCCCCTGAGCTCTCTGGCCTATCTTGCATGATGTCTAGTCTTCTGCTCCTGCATCACACTTAACTTTACTCTGCTATACCCAGTTAGGGGTAGGTGTCCCCTACCTGGTTTGCAGCCTCGAGCTGTTCTTCTCAAGCCCCCTCCCTCTTGGCACAACTCCCTGCTAATCTCCCCCCCCCCACACTTTTTTTGCTGCTTATGTACCACTACTCTATGCTCTTTGTGTACACTAACTGGGTACCCCCACCCTACCTGCCCGGCTGCTATATGATGTTATTTCTTGTCTGTTCCCTGTTGACTACCATACTTTGACTCTGTATTGCTTAACCAGTACCCAACTGTTCATTGTAGACTAATGTGCCTTGACTCTGTACTGTTACTTGCCTGTACCTGTACCTTGACTTTGTATTGTTATTGCCTGTACCCTGTAATTCTCCCGGGTCACACCTGAAAATAGGCACCTGTCTGTCTAGTGTGCTTACCTGGTAAACAAAAGCTAAATAAATAAATGAACATGTTGAAGAGGACGGGACCCAGGACAGATCCCTGTGGAACCCCACTCATGACCTCCCTTTCTCTTGATTTAACACATTTAAACACAACCCTCTGCTGCCTCCCCTTTAGCCAGTTACCCACCCTGTTTACTATGACCTTAACTGCACCCAGATCCTTCATCTTCTTCAGCAAGTGTCTGTGAGGCATAGAGTCAAAAACCTTGCTGCAGTCGAAGTAGAGCAAATCCACAGCATGGCCCCTATTCGATTCCCTTATCACCTAGCCAAAGAAAACTATCAGGTTAGTCTGACAAGACCTCCCTTCACCAAATCCATGCTGTTTACTATCCAAGTAGTCCACAAGGTCCTCCTTGACCAGTGATTCCATCAGTTTCCCCACAGTACAGGTATGATTGACAGGTCTGTAGTTCCCTGCTTGTTTCTTGTCCCTCCCTCTTTATGGAAAGAAACCCTGGAGTGACACCCTCACACAGTGTGCCACTTTATCACCATCTGTTTAATCTGCACTACATTGATTTGTTCTTCACAGGGACCTGGCTGCGAGAAACTGCCTGGTAACGGAGAAGAACGCTCTAAAGATCAGCGATTTCGGGATGTCAAGAGAGGAGGAAGATGGAGTGTACTCCTCCACCGGGGGAATGAAGCAGATCCCTGTCAAATGGACTGCCCCCGAGGCCCTAAATTATGGTACTGAGTCTTTTGCATCATTCATCTTTGTTTTCTGTCCTCCTTAGTGAGATTGTATTAAGGAAGGAAGGTTCATTTATAGTTACACTATGTGTGCATGTGTACATGAGAGTGAGTGTGTGTGTGTGTGTGTGTGTGTGTGTGTGTATACATGCATGTGCATTCACTTAGGCATTCGTGATAGGAAGATGGATCATGTATACTGTGGTTTACAAATTGCTTTTTTTTTTTTTTTTTTGTTATGGGTGGCACCAGTCTGGGCCTTGGCTGTCGACTGTGGTTGCTCCCACTAATCCCCTCCCTTGCTAGTGTGATATCATAGATCTTAACTTCGAGAGGGTTCCTAGTAGATCATTACATATAGGACTGCGCCCGCTGGCATCAGGACCACACGGCAAACTTTTCCAGCAGTATCTGGTGGGAGACAGCCCAACCGACGTCACATGATGGACGTCAGTGTAACCCTATATAGTGGGTGGTCCCCACGCCTGCCTTCCAGTTCTTTCCCTCCATCGATCAACGCTAGTACCTAGCGGTATCTCCAGTTTTGTTGATCGCCACTTTATTGTTTTCAATCAATAATTTCAGTCCCAAATTTGCTTTATGTCTTCTCCTTCACCGCCTCCAAAGGCAAAGAAGAAGTGCACTAAGTGTGGGGCGCAAATTCCACACAGAGACAGCCATCATCTCTGCCTCTTTTGTCTAGGCCCGGATCACGACATCGCGGCCTGTTCTGACTGCCAGCCTTTCAACCAGGCCACTTGCAAATGATGACAGCAGGCTCTGAAGGGCCATTTCCTTAAATCTAGGATGGCTTACCTGGAGAAGGAGATGCAAAAGATCCGGGACTCAGCTTCTTTCCCTTCAGACAAACAGAAGAAGAAAAAAGATAAAGAGATGCATAGAGAGAAGGAGTGCCATGAGGACCAGGACCGATTGTCCTCCAGCAAACCTTCAACCAGTAAGGCCCTTTCCCCACCACCCACCCTCGTGGTGACTCAGGCAGCTTCCAGGACAACCTCCAGTGCTGCTATCTTCCAACCTATCACCACCGGTAAGTCGCTCACCAACTGCTCCGGGAAATGCCTGGTACTTGCCGGTAAGTCGAACCCCGGCTTCTCCAGTGCCCACCCGGCCACCGATAAGTTGGACCCTGCCAAAAGTAGCCAGTGGTCCGCTTGGCTTTGAACGATAAGCTGGTCGAGGGTCCTGCCCTCCACCGCCTGGTCGCTGTTTCGCCTGGTAAGCCATCTGTCTCTGATGACCGCCTAGGCATTGCTCTCCTGTTGGGGGCTCTTGCAGTTTCACCCGACATCCAGCAGAGCGGTCTGACTTGTCCCAGTCAGCCTTCCCCTGGACCTTGCCTGGCCAAGAAACTTCTCTCCACTTCCCCAGGTGGTTTCCCCTGCCCCACAGCCTACGCCTGGGACAGAGGAGGAAGAAGGATACCTAGTAGTAGTTCCTTCCTCACCCACTTCTACAGCAGTTCCTTAGGTCCCCCCGAGGGATCCTCTCCCTTCGTCAGCTACTCTGACATTGGATCACCTCATGTCTGCTGCCCCTCTCCTAATGTTAGCAACACCATCAGGTACCTCGTGTCAGCCCCCCTTCATCAGGGCCCATCGATAGGCCTCTCATGCAGGGTCTGACCTCTTTGGGGCTAATGTCGGCTAACCTCGCATCAGGGACACCATCGTTTGTTCCTTTTTCATCGGCTATCCTGATGATGGCTATCCCATCGGCTATCATGGTGTTGGGTATTTATCCTGACCCATCTAGGCCTCTCAGTCAAGACCTAGCATCTGGGCATTTTTCTGAACATCAGGCATTCCTTCCTCCGACACTGGGCCCGTCAATGCCCCATTATTCCCAGGGCTATTTCCCTTGGTACCCACAGGGATACCCATACTATCAAGGGTACCCCCCTCCTCACTTTGCAGGTTCAGGAGCTCATTTTTATTCGCCCCCCCCAGCTAACCCGCCTCCTCCTCCACAACCAGACTTCCAAGCGATCATACAATCATGGTGGAAGGATGTGAGGTCCCAACTCTTTTCAGACCTGGAAAACAGGCTACCTACTCTGGTGGTAGTGCCCCCGACCCCTTCATCCCCTGCCCCTCAGCATACAATACATGTTTTGGGTATTACCCCTCAGGATATTCCTCTCCCAGACTTCAGGTGTCCAGAGGTTGAGGAGCCCCCCGACTCTGATGCTGATGCATCTGAGTCTTCCTCTGATGAGCTATCCTCTCCACCCAGGGGTAAAGAGTCTCCTAAGTCTGCTCTGGAGAACCCTTCTTTTATGGAACTCTTCCACACAATACAACACGTGAGCAGTTGGAATGTGGAGGATCTGGACCCTATGCGACAGCGCTTGGCAGAGCATCTAGATTTAGAGGCTGCCTCCCCCATTCCTGTTCCTCCGTGGATAGCTCCTCATGAGGACCTTACAACCACAATCTGGAAATTGCCACACTTCATTCCTGCTGTCCCTAAAAAAAGCTGACAGGATATATCATTCCCCTGAAGGCATTCCCTATCTGGACTCTTCTCCCCCCAAGGCAGATTCAGTAGTTATTACTGCCACTCATGATCGCTCGGCTAACCCCAAGCACATGAGCATGTCCCCCCCCGGACAAGGAGGTCAGACAATTGGAGCAGTTTGGCAAAAAGGTCTACTCCTCTGCCACTTGTGCCCTGCGCTTGTTGAACTATGTGGCACATATGGTGTCCTTTCAAAAGGTCACCTTAGCTAAACTGGAGGACAAGATTTCCTCCCTGAAGGATTCTGACCTTAAGGCAGAGATCGTCAAGGATCTCCATCTCTCTAAGATTTCATGCAGGCATGCTTCTCAGGGCCACCTATGATTCAGTGGATGCGGTGACCCACTCCATGGCTACTGCCATTAGCCTCAGGAGGCACACTTGGCTGTGTATTTTGGGTCTTGCATTCAACATACAAGCAGCCATTCAGGACGTTCCTTTTAGAGGATCGGTCCTCTTCGGTGGGGACACCAAACACTTGATAATGGGCTTCCAGGACAGTGGTCAGGTCCTTAGATCAGTCCGCTCTATGTATAGGGCTGGTGCCCCCAAGAAACAGCCCTTTTGGTGCCAGTTCAAGCGCCAAGGGAAGCAAGTGGCACCCAAGAAACAGAACAAAAGGCGAGTCACCGGTACTTCCTTTTCCTCTCCACCAGCTGCCAAAATCCAGAGACTGGCAGGAGGGTCTTTGCCCCCCTTCCCTCTGACTCACCCAGTCTTCACTCCTCTCCATTTCAGAGCGTGGAGCCAGTGGGGGGAAGATTCATCCTTCACATCCAGGAGTGGGAGGACATCACTTCGGATGCATTGGTCCTACAGCTTATCTCTCAAAGACACATGCTAGAGTTCCTGGAGCTCTCTCCAGACTCCCCTCCCAGTTGCTCACACTACTCCCCGCACCAAGCCCCATTGGTCGAGGAGGAGAGCTGGATTTTGGTGCGAAAGGCAGCAATCGAATCTGTGCCAGTCACCCAGAGGGGAAACGGGTTCTACTCCCACTTCTTCCTGGTCCCAAAGAAGACTGGTGACCTCAGACCAATCCTGGACCTCAGCAGTCTGAACCTCTTCACTGAGTATAAGAGGTTCCACATGCTGACTGTTCAGTGACTCCTGCCCCTTCCGCAGCAGAACCACTGGCTCTGTGCTGTGGACATGCAGGATGCTTATCTGCATATCTCAATCTTCCCTGGCCACCACCGTTTCCTGAGGTTTTGTTTCCAGGGGGAGCACTGTCAGTTCATGGCTCTCCCCTTTGGCCTGTCCTCAGCACCCAGGGTTTTTACCATGTGCCTAGCGGTGGTGTCAGCAGCCCTACGCCACCAGGGTATAGCGGTGTTCCCATACCTGGATGATTGGCTAATCTCAGCTCCATCCAGGAACAGCCTTCTGGACTCACTTTCGGTTCTCCTGGACCTTTTTTCCCAACTGGGGATCACAGTCAGTCTTCCCAAGTCATCTTTAACCCCCTCTCAGAACCTTCAATTTATAGGGGTGGTTTTGGATATGGTCCAGTGCAGAGCTTTTCTCCATCAGACAGAGTGGAGACAATCTGAAAGCAGGTCATTCTGGTGATCTCGTCCAGATCTCTTCCGGCCAGAGCATTGCTACATTTGCTGGGCCTGATGGCAGCCTCTGTTTCCACAGTTCCTTTAGCCAGGTTGCATATGTGAATCTTCTAGCGGACTCTGCGAGTTCAATGGGATCAGCGCTTTGACGATCTGAACCACATAACATTCCCACTTGCTGAAAGAACTTTATTTTAGCTATATACTTTTTAATTTGTGTGTATACTGTATTTGTGACTCTCGCTTAACACAAGCCTTTTGGAGCCCTGTTACCACGCCAACAGGCTAAACAGGAAGAGGGGATTGACCCTCATTGTCCACCCGATGTAAACTTTGCAAACTGAGACAATTTTTAGATCTGTACTGAAGTTACTAAGGCCTGCAGAGCCTGTTTGCATGATTTTAAATACAAGAAAGTGATTTTTATCACTCATTCATTCTGTGCACTCGGTGACCCCAAGGAACACTTCCGGGGTCATCTAGGGGTTAAAAACTCAGGCTAGTGCTGAGGAAATCACTAGATTGATACCACATAGTGTTCCCACTTGCTGAAAGACCTTTATTTTAGCTATATACTTTAATTTGTGTATACTGTATTTGTGACTCTAACGCGAGCCTTTTGAGCCCTGTTACCATGCCAGCAGGCTAAACAGGAAGAGGAGTTGACCTCGTTGTCCACCTGATGTAAACTTTGCAAACTGAGACAATTTTAGATCTGTACTGAAGTTACTAAGGCCTGCAGAGCCTGTTTGCATGATTTTAAATACAAGAAAGTGATTTTTATCACTCATTCATTCTGTGCACTCGGTGACCCCAAGGAACACTTCCGGGGTCATCTAGGGGTTAAAAACTCAGGCTAGTGCTGAGGAAATCACTAGATTGATACCACATAGTGTTCCCACTTGCTGAAAGACCTTTATTTTAGCTATATACTTTTAATTTGTGTGTATACTGTATTTGTGACTCTCACTTAACGCGAGCCTTTTGGAGCCCTGTTACCATGCCAGCAGGCTAAACAGGAAGAGGAGTTGACCCTCGTTGTCCACCTGATGTAAACTTTGCAAACTGAGACAATTTTTAGATCTGTACTGAAGTTACTAAGGGCTGCAGAGCCTGTTTGCACGATTTTAAATACAAGAAAGTGATTTTTATCACTCGTTCATTCTGTGCACTCGGTGACCCCAAGGAACACTTCCGGGGTCATCTAGGGGATAAAAACACAGCCCAACGGAGAGCAGGGTGAGCGCGCGAAGATGCACGCAAAGACACACGCATCTGCACGTGTTAGGCGTGTTTGGAGGGTTTGAAGGGAAGTCTATATAATACATCAGTGTGACGAACATATAAAGGAAGGTAACTCTCAGTGATTGTTATACTCTGCCAACGTATATTAGGAGTTTTGACTACTGGAATATATATTTAAACTCTGGACAAGTTATCTATAGTAATTTAATAACTTCTGATAGTGATTAAGGGACATCATATATACAAAATGGCCAATGTACTAACTGTGAAAGAAGATGAAAATCTCATACAATGTACTTCCTGCCTAATGTACCTTTTAACAAAGCAAACCCCAATAGATATGTTCAAATGTAAAAAAAAAAAGCATACAAAATGATGATTTAATAAATGAATTAAACTCATTTACAGACAGATTACTACAACTAGAATCTAGTCAACAAAATATGGCACAAAGACTTGGTACATCACTGGATACTGGGCACAAGGACACCTCCCCTACCCTTTCTATGTTGACACCCATATCTAATCCAGTCATTACTAATACAACCCCTGAATATTCAGACCCTTGTTTAATAGGACAGAAGAGTTAGATTCAAACAATAAGAAAAATAATAAAAGAACTAGAGAGGAGGAAGTGACACCAGATGGGGACGAAGAGTGGTACAACATCCAATAAACTAAACCTCTTTCTGTATTACCTGTATTTTTCTGTCTTATCTGTATTATTCTGTATTTCCTATCATTGTTGACGAGGTACCTTTGGAAATGAGCCTCTGGCTCAAAGGTTGTAAACTGATTGCATTATAAATAAAAATAAAATAAATAAACCTGCAAAAAAAAAAAAAGGAAGGCATGCTACAACATTTGAAATTCCCCTAACAAATAGATATTCGATACTTCAAAGATTAGAAACTAATTGTGAAAATACCCAAAAAAATACTACCTTAACACAAGGGACCTCAGAACTACTTACCACAACAGACACTAACAGAATTAATAGATTGATTATTCAAACTACTGAGGAAAACCACAACTATAACAACCTTGTTAACATGGAACCAGTTAATATTACACAGCTTAACCACAGGAACCTCTTGGTAATAGGTGACTCTATAATCAAAAGACTGGACAGGAATATATGTAATCCAAACAAATCAAACAGGACCTTGTCAGCTTTTAGTGGAGCAAAAATTGCTGACTTAACCAGGATGTGCAAAGCAATGGTAAATGGACTAGGTCACAACCCCCTTGTTCTCACACATGTAGGAACAAATAACATGCACAAAGACACCCTTGAAGAAATAAAACAGGATATGGTGGCATTAACCAATAGATAAACTAATCTCGGTTGTGAAATCATAATTTCTGAAGTTCTCCCTATACCAAAAGCATCCCCCCAGAATCAACCAAAAAATCCACAAATTTAATAACTGGTTGAGAACTTGGACTCTTAAACAAAAGATCCAGTGTTTGACTTACTGGGAAGATTTCTACTCAAGAGATGAATTCTATTCGTTTGATGGACTACATTTAAACAAAAAAGGAAGTGACTTACTTAGTCAGCATTTTATTTGTTCATTGGACAAACATTTAAACTAGACCGGGAAGGGGAATTCCAACAGAAAATGTGAGCATTGAAATGCAGACCAGAACTACAACTATTGAGTCACAAAACAATATAGTAATAACTAAAAACTTTATTCACCAGCAACAGCAAAAAAGGGATATAAAAGTGTTACTATTAAATGCAAGAAGCTTGTCAAATAAAATGGACGAACTGATATATATTCTGCAGAAAGAAAAAATCTCTATCTGCGGGGTCTCTGAAACTTGGTTCAATGATGATAGTTGGAATAATGATATACCAGGATTTAATAAAATAATTAAAAATAGGAAGGATAAACAAGGAGGAGGAATCGTATTATACATCTCTGAAGAGTACATATATTGTGATACCATAAAAACAAATTCTGAAAGTGAAATAATATGGACAGAGATTAGTTTATCATCATTAAAAGTATGTATTGGACTAGCCTGTAGATCTCCACATCTAAATAAAGACCAGAACATAGAATTACTAAACCTAATTGATAGTTTCGAACCAAAAACTAATTACATTCTAATGAGTGACTTTAACTTCCCCAGTATCGACTGGAAAACACATAATGGGAGAGGAAATATTGAGAAAGAATTTCTAGATATTACAGTTAATCAAAATCTGGATCAAATCATACAGGAAGGCACTAGAAATAATATCACTGATATTGTTCTAACTAATATGGGGACTTTAGTAAATAACATCAAAATACTAGAGCTACTGGGTAACAGTGATCACAACATGATTATGTTTCACATACAGTCAAAAGTTATAGATACCAAAGGGAACACCATAACTAAAGATTTCACTAGAGCAGATTATACAAAAATTATTCAACACTTGAATACATGGGATTGGAACTCTGAGTGGACTGGTCTTATGGTACGTCAAACCTGGAATAGTCTACTAACCAAACTTAAATACTGTATAGATCAGGGGTTCTCAAATGGTGAGGCCAGCCTCCCTTGGGAAGCGCCAACCTGTTCCAGGGGAGGCTCAAGCAAGTCTGAAAAAGAACTGTATTTAAATTTTGAGTTTTATGTATTTTGTGTGAAGAGATGAAGCAAACTGAAAGAGGATAATAGTGGGTGAATTTTACGTATTTATTTACTAATAGGTGACAAGGGAAGGTGAATGAGCCAAGGCTCATTTCAGGTGTACCCGGGGAAGGGTAGGTAGTGAATACATTTCGAAAGGTAACTGCAAAACAATCAATAAATATACAATGAACAATAGAGCAAACAAATATGAACAATGAACTAATAATGAGTGCTGGTAATTGATCAATTTGTAGACTGATGGCAGAACAGCCCAAGTACAAGGGTTGAGTATAGAAGTGCTAAGAGCAATAGCAGGAAGGAGGAAAGTAATCCCCGAGAAGTTGTTTAGGAGCAGGGAAGGAAGGGGAAGAAGCAAAGTATGTAGGAAGGTTATTTCATATAGAGAGCAAACAGAGAAAGTAGTCTCACCCATGAAGGTACTGCAACAAGGGGTAACAATGGTTCAAGAATGAAAATAGCGGAGCAAGTAGGCTGGCCTGTGGGGTTACAATAAGCTGAATAACAATATTTGTTTATTTTATTTATTTGTTATTCAGATAACACCTTTGAGCACAGGAGCTCTTTTTCAAAGGTTCCACATCAGTATAAGACAAAGAACTGATGAAAGAACTGAATGTGAACCAAGTACTCAAAGGGGTTTCAGTTTATTCATGGTGTACTGCACAAAGTACACCATGTTATTTTTCTTTGGGGAGTCCCATGATTATTTCAGTTTTTGGGGGAGGCTCAAAATCTTTTCCATGGATTTGGGGAGGCTCACTATGACAAAGTCTAAGAACTATTGGTATAGATAAATGGGTTCCAAATAGGAAAAAATATAATAAGGGATATCGAAATCCTGTGTGGTGGAATAATAATATGAAAAAATTGATAACAAAAAACTTATAAGAAATATAAAACTCAACCACCAAAAGAAAAATGGGAACAATACAACAATTATGGCAGTAAACTGAAGCTAGAAATTAAAAATGCTAAAAGGAACATGGAAAATAAACTAGCTAATGATACATTGGATAAAAAAAATCTATAACTACATAGGCTCACTGAGAGGATCCAAAGCAACAATAGGTCCTTTAGTTACAAACTCAGAAACAATAAGTAATAAAATACAAATAGCAGAGAAATTCACTAAGTACTTTCATAAGATCTTCTCAAACAAAGAACATTTTAATAATAATCCAAATGCAAATTATAATTATACAATGGTTGAACCAATTACAGTAGATGAAACTACAGAAGAGCTACAAAAATTAAAAGTTTCATCATCACCTGGACCTGATGGGATACATCCATTCTTCCTAAAAAAGACCTCCTCTTGTCTATCTGGCCCATTGAGTAAATTATTTAATCTATCACTTGAGGTAGGAGAAAGTGTATTAGATTGGAAGGAAGCAATAGTTGTGCCAATATATAAAAGTGGAAATAAATCTGATGTCTCTAATTATCGGCCTATAAGTCTGACCTCTGTTATAGGGAAAACCTTTGAAAGACTAATATTACATAGACTTGAAGAACACATCAATCACTACAATTTATATGACATAACACAGCATGGCTTTAGAAAGGGAAGGTCATGTTTAACTAACCAATTAAACTTCTTTGAGAATGTGAGTGCTGCATTAGATAAGGGACTTCCAGTGGATGTTGTATTCCTGGACCTAGCTAAGGCATTTGATAGAGTATCGCATAAGATTCTTCTGGAACATCTAGTTAAACAAAATTTCCCATATACCTTAATTAACTGGATTGATTCATGGTTATTGAATCGTAAACAACGCACTTCAGTTAAGGGAGCCCTATCATCCTGGGTCGAAGTCACAAGCGGAGTTCCCCAGGGTTCAGTTTTGGGTCCTGTTCTTTTCAATATCCTATTAACATCAATGCAGTCATCAGATAATATATGGATATCTAAATATGCCGACGACTGTAAAATTGGAAGTATTGTTAATACTGAAGCAATAGATACCTTGCAAAAAAAAATTAAACGCTTTAGAAATTTGGGTGAGAAATAACAAGATGAAATTTAACGAGAAGAAGTGTAAAGTAATGCATTTTGGTCATAGCAACCCGAAAAAAGAGTACCTACTGAATAACGAAAAACTACAAATAACAGACAATGAGAAGGATCTCGGAATAAACATAGACAGTAAGCTAACCTTTGAAAACAATACAATACTCAAAGTTAAAAAATGTCAACGTATAATGGGTTGTATATGGAAAAATATTAAAAGTAGACAATCACAGGTCATTCTGCCATTATATACTAGTGTAGTAAGATCTCATCTAGACTATTGTGCCCCTTTTTGTGCACTAACCACAGTACATGGAAAGAAACAAATAGAAGGAGTTCAAAGGAAAATTACCAAAAAACTTAATGGCATGTCTGATAAAACCTATGGAGAAAGAGTGAAAATACTTGGCCTGTATTCAATCCAATACAGGAATCTTAGAGGTGACCAATGTGTGATTTTCAAAGCATTTCAAGAACCAGGATTAATAGAAACCCTAGGTATAGAAAGAAAATTTAGCGTATCACATACAAGATCACACAATATGAAATTAAAAGGAGCAAACTGCCAAACAAAGAAAAGACTTTGATGGTTCTCCCAGAGAATAGTTAATCTATGGAACACACTACCTGTCTCTATAGTCGAGAGTAAAACTATGGATATCTTTAAGAATGTATTAGACAAACACATGGGTAATAGTAAATTTGAATATATAGATAACTAAAACCACCTTTGGGTGGCAAGTTCAATAATAGGCTCTGCCTCCTGAACTTGTAAACAACTACGAAACTATGAAACCACCCTATTCTGGTCTCCAAAGCAGTCAAGAGGGATCTACAGTGGTGGCTAGACCCTCTCAATCTGTCCAAGGGACTTCCCTTTCAAAGTCCCCCCCCCTTTATGGACCCTCACCACGGATGCTTCGTGCCTGGGTTGGGGAGTGCACTTGATGGACCATCCAGGGTTCATGGTCCCAACTGGAGATGTCATTGCACATCAACATTCTGAAGATGAGGGTGGTCCTTTACGCCCTTCAGGCTTTTCAGACCATCCTATCAAGAGGAACACTGCTAATCCAGACAGATAATATGTCGGTATTCTGGTACATCAACAAACAGGGAGGCACCTGGTCGTACCCCCTATGCAGGGAGGCGATGTAGGTGTGGAATTGGGCAGTCCAGCACGACCTGTTTCTCACAACCGTGCATATTCCAGGCATTCACAACGTCCTGGCGGACAGCCTCAGTTGGACATTGTCCCTCGCCCACGAATGGGAATTAAGTCAGGAGGTAGTAGACACTCTCTTTCAGAGATGGGGTCACCCAGAAATCAATCTGTTCGCCTCCCCATCCAGTGCAAAACTTCACAGCTTTTGCTCGCTCGTTCCAGAGCCTAGAGCTTTCTGTCACGATGCGTTGTCTCTGTGCTGGACAGGGAAGTTCTTGTATGCCTTCCCTCCCTTTCCCATTCTTCAGAGGGTACTTCTGAAACTCCAAGCAGAGGGAGCTCAAATGATCCTAGTTGCTCCTCTCTGGCCAAGGCAGATTTGGTTTCCACTATTGCAGCAACTCTCAGTGGAACCCCCAATTCCTTTACCTCTCATACACTACCTATTGACTCAGGATCAAGGCAGGCTGGTGCATCTAGGACTCAGGACATTGCATCTTCATGCATGGCTCCTTCAGAGGTAATCAGAGCTCGCTTTGGGGTCTCTCAAAAGGTCACTCAGGTCCTTGTGGAAGCCAGGAAACCATCCACCAGCTCCACCTACACCATGAAATGGAAGCGTTTTTTCATTTGGGCAACTTCTAAAGATTTAGATCCCTTTACCTGCTCTGCTCCTCAGGTCATAGAGTACCTCCTTCACCTGTCCAATTCGGGTCTGTCATACTCGTCCCTTAAGGTTCATTTGTCGGCCATCTCGGCCTACCACGTACCAGTGGAGGGGAAAACCGTAGCTCAATTGGAGGTCTCTAGGACCTTTCTGAAGGGGATCCTCCACCTAAAACCTCCCATCCATAACCCCACCCCACCTTGTGATTTGAATTTTGTGTTGGAGAAGCTTACACTTCCTCGTTTTGAGCCAGCAATGAGCTGTGACATGCGCTACCTTTCTTGGAAGGTGCTATTTTTAGTTGCCGTTACTTCTGCTCATAGGATTTCTGAGCTTTAGGCCCTGATACATAAGGAGCCTTATTTGATTTTCCACAAGGACCAGGCGGTCCTGTGTACCAGTCCTAAGTTTCTTCCCAAGGTGGTTTCTGAGTTCACTGTAAACTAGACTGTTGAACTCCCGGTTTATTACTCTGCCCATTCGAGCGGGGGGGGGGGTTCTCTCACATCTTGGATGTTCACAGGATACTCAGATGCTACGTCCACCATACTAAGGAGTACAAAACATCTGATCAACTCTTTGTCTCCTTTGCGCTCAAATCCTTGGGATCGGCAGTTTCAAAACAGTGCCTTTCTAAATGGTTAGATAACTGCATTCGCTTCTGTTACCAGAAGCACAACAAACCTCTTCCGGGGGAGGTTAGAGGTCATTCTACTAGAGGAATGGCTACCTCTACGGTGTTCCTGCGGAATGTTTCTGCAGCAGAAATCTGTGTGGCAGCAACCTGGAGTTTCGTCCATACCTTCACGAAGCATTACATTCTGGACATTGCCTGCAGGCATAGGGCCAGGTTCGGCCTTGCCATCTTGCAGGGCCTACTGTCTTAGTCTGGCCCTGTTCTGTTTTTCTGTTGCTCCTCCTCCTCCTGTGACTCTCTCAGTCTCTCTATGAGTGACTGCTTCGGATTCAGTCCTATATGTAATGACCTACAGCAGGAACCCTCTCAACGTAAGATAGTACAGTTACGTAAGAACTTCTAGTAACAGTAGATTTTCGAAAGAGGCTCCTGCAGTAGGTCACATTTTCCCTTCTTCCCCCAGTTCTTTTGCATTTCTTTCAGCCATTCTGAACTGGGCTCCAGGATTTCATCCTTTCACCTGTCTCATCCTCCTTGGATCTCCAGCGGGAGAACTGGAAGGCAGGCGTGGGGACCGCCCACTATATAGGGTCACGCTGACGTCCATCACATGACGTTGGGTGAGCGGTCCCCCGCCAGACACTGCTGGAAAAGGGTAAAGTTTGCCGTGCGGTTCGGATGCCAGAGGGCGCAGTACTATATGTCATGACATAGAAACAAAGAATTTGACGGCAGATAAGGACCGCTTGGCCCACCCAGTCTGCCCATTTCCCTACCTACTGGAAAAGCTGCAGATCCTAGTTAACCAGCAGCCTACTTCTTCCTACCCCCAACCCCCAGAACTGCCTTATGACTATCCCATGCATGCTTGAATTCCACCACTGATTTTGACTCCACAACCTTCTCCGGAAGGCGCCCATGCATCCACAACCCACTCTGTGAAAAATACTTCCTTAAATTACTCTGAGCCACCCCTCTATCTTCAAATTGTGCCTCTTGTTCTTGCACACCTTTTTTGAAAGATGCTACCCTCTTGGACTTTGTTGATTCCCTTGAGGTACTTGAAAGTTTCTATCATGTCCCCCTCTCCTTCTTTCCTCGAGGCTACATATTAAGCTCCTTAAGTCTCTCTTTTATGTCTTCCGTGCAGACCCCAACCATTTTAGTTGCCCTCCTCTGGACAGCTTCCATTTTGTCTATGTCTTTGGGAGACTGGGTCTCCAGAACTGCACACAGTACTCCAGATGGGTCTCACCAGCTGTCTGTACAGAGGATAATAACTTCCTGTTTTCTACTGGTGATGCCTCTCCTATGCATCCCAGTATCCCCAGCCCTCCTTGCTGCCCTCTCACATTGCTTGCCCGTCTTTAGGTCATCTGATATGACTACCCCAGGTCCCTTTCCATTTTTGTTGTTGTTAGTATCTCACCCCCCATTGTGTACTCTTCCCCTGGGTTTTTGTTTCCCAGGTGCATTACCTTGCACTTCTTAGCATTGAATCTAAGCTGCCATACATTTGACCATTCCTCTAACCTTGCCAAGTCCCTTCTCATCCTTTCCACCCCACCCTGTGCATCAACTCTGTTGCAGATCTTAGTGTCATCTGCAAAGAGACATACTTTTTCCTTCCAGTCCTTCTGCAATGTCGCTTATAAAGACATTGAAGAGGACCGGTCCTAATACTGAACCTCATGTGCCACCTAGTAACCCTCCTTTGTTCTGAGTGGACTCCATTTACTACTACTCTGTGTCCTATTCTCCAGCCAATTCTTTACCCAGGCTGTCATCTTGGGACCCACTCCCAGGCTGGCTAACTTGTATATTAATCTTTGTGTGGGACTGTGTCAAATGCTTTGCTAAAGTCTAGGTAGCCATGTCCACAGCCCTCCCTGATCTACTACTTTGGTCACCGAGTCAAAAAATCTATCAGATTCTGCCTGGCATGACCTTCCTGCTAGAATCCATGCTGCCTAGGGTCCTGTGCCCCTCTGGCCTCTAGATACTCGACAGTTCTTTCCTTTAGAAGTGATTCCATCATTTTCCCTATCACTGAGGTTAAACTAACAGGTCTATAGTTTCCTGCTTCTGCCTTGCTCCCACTTTTGTGAAGGGGAATCACATCTGCCCTCCTCCAGTCCTCGGGTACCACCGCATCCTCCCATGATTTGTTAAAAAGGGTAGTCAGTGGTGTCACTAGTTCTACCCTTAGTTCTTTTAGAATTCTAGGATGAATCCCATCAGGCCCCATTGCTTTGTCCACCTTCAGTTTTAAGAGTTCTTTCAGAACCCTTTCTTCTGTAAATGGGCCGTATCAACTTCTGTATCCAGAGTGTTACTACTGTTTGTTTTATGTACCTCCCTCTTCCTTTGTAAATACTGAGCAAAAATATTTGTTTAGTATCTCTGCCTTTCACAGTCTCCCTCTGCCCACCCTCCCTCCCCTTTATTAAGCCTCACTATCCCTCCCTTGGTCTTCCTTCGTTCCTTAATGTACCTATAAAAGGTTTTATCCCTTCTTAACTGAGTCGGCTATCTTTCCTCGGTTTGGGCCTTTGCTGTTCTGACTGCTTCCCAGCCTCCTTTTGCTTTAACTGATACAGTTCTCTGTCCTGCTCCTTCTGCATTCCTTGTACTTCCTGAATGCTTTCTTTTTCTTGAACCTTCACTGCCACTTCCTTTGAGAACCATAGTGGTTTCTTAAATCGCCTTGTTTTGTTTATTTGCTTCACACAAAGGCTCATTACCTCTGTGATGGCAGTTTTATTATTCCCCATTGTTCTTCCACCCTCCTTCCTGCCCATTTGCTAGTGCGTCCTTAGGCATTCACCCATTTTGGCAAAGTCAGCCCTCCTAAAGTCCAGTACTTTGTCTTTGTATGGCTTGACTCTATTGTTGTGTTTATTGTGAACCATACTGTTCGATGGTCGCTAGTTCCCAAATGGCTACCCACTTCTACATCTGTAATCCTCTCACCATCTCCATTTGAGAGAATCAAGTCTAATATTGCTCCCTCTGAGTGGGCTCCAGTACTAGTTGTTCAAGGCATGCCCTGTAGGGCATCTAGAATAACTGCACTCTTCAAGTGGCAGCTGCAACTGCACTCCAGTTAACATCTGGCATATTCAGATCACCCATCAGCAATATCTCCCCTTTTTCTGCCATTCTAAGTATACTTTCTATCATTTCCCTGTCCATTTCCTCCCTGAGAAGGGGGTTCGTATACAACCCCTGTGCGTATTGTGGTGCCATTGCCTGTCTCAAATTTACCCACAGTGCTTCTTCTCCTCCTGTGTACCTTTTGTTCTGTTGCTTTTATTCTTCCCTTATGTAAAGAACTACTCCTCCTCCTCTTTACCCTCCTTGTCCCTCCTGTAGACAGTGTATCCTGGTATGTTTTATGTCCCAGTCATGGTTTTTGTGTACCATGTTTCTGTGACTGCCAATATCCAGATGTTCTTCCTCCATCAAGGCCACTAATTCAGGAAGCTTGTTACCCAGACTACGGGCATTAGTACTCATTGCTCTCCAATTTTTGATGGCTTTACCTTCCAGTGCAGCATCCCCCACTGACCGTTCTACCTCTGTTTTTTTCTCATTTAGTACCCTGTTTTGTAGGGAGAGGCTGGGATTTTCCTGCTGCTTGTCAGTGCCTCCCCCTTTGACTAGATTAAAAGCTTGCCAATTAAGCATTTAAACCGATTGCTCAAAAGACTTGTTCCCTTCCTGGACAGATGCAGACCATCCTGCCAGTATAGGCTGGTGTCCCTCCAGGTGGAACCCCAGTCCCCAATGAAGCTAAATCCCTGTGCTCCGCACCATTTTTCAACCATTCATTAAACTGCATGGTGCCAATTACCTCGCCTCCCCATGCTTTTGACAGGTAGCACCTCTGAGAAGGATACTGTGTGCTACCTGCCTTAGGTCCCTCCCCAACTCTGCAATGTCCTCCTGCACTGCTCTAATCTCATGATGAGCCAAGTCATTTGTCCTTAGGTGGACAATTACGTCCAGCTCGGAATCCCTTGCAGCTGTTCTCGTGATCCTGAGGATGCGCTTCCTGTCCCTCCAAGCCATGGCACCAGGCAGGCACCTTACTTCATTTTTCTCATCTCCCCCCAGTTCTATACCCCTAATAATTGAGTCCCCCACCAGGAGCTGCTTCCTTTCCCTTTGGTGTCCTCTGCCTCCTTTCTGTGGGCCTCCCTTGTGACAGTTATCATCAGTCTTCTCTGCGGGTACACCCATAGGGGAGCTATGCTCCCCTAGAATGGTGTATGGATTGTGCAGTGGAACAGTTGACTGGGTGTGCCTCTGTTTCACCCTCCCTGAGCCCACTGTTGTCCAACTGCTGTGCTTTCTTCGCAACCTCTGAGGTAGTGGTAGTGGCACTAGTGCTCCTGGATGGGGAGGTTCCTCTACTGTCCAGTGTGGCCTGGGGAAGGTTCTTTACTACTGTCCAGTGTGGCCTGAAGACGGGCAACTTCCTCCCTCAGGGCAGATAGTTGTTCGCAAATAGGGCAGCATCTCAGCCTCCAGAAAGACTCCCGAAGACTGCTGCCCCACAGCCATTACATTGCACTACTCCCCACATGTTTATCTAGTTTTTATTTTTATTGTATTTGTGTGTGCGACGTTGTGATTTGATTATATAGAAATATATATATATTATACAACGTATGCTTATATTATCAGTGCAGTGTGCTAGAGAGATATGACAGTGAAATGCACCTTGCACTCAGGAAATGATGTCAGAACCTCAGGTATAAAGGAACTATTTCAGGGGTGGGTGGGGTGAGGTGGAAAGGGTTGAGCAAACTGTGTCCTCACAAAACAATCGACTAAAAGCTCTCACCCGCCACTGCGATGAGAGCCTTCCTGTCAGCAAGATACCCTACACAACAATTTGACAGAGAAAGTACCCTGCTAATCAAACAGAGAAAAATCCAGACATCCAAGTCAGACACAGGTAAAACCTCTCCAGCCCCAAAACAGCCTGGTGGTTTGTTAGCCAGAAAGGAAAATCAAATATGCAGTTATTTCAGCCCTTCTGAGGATGCTGGTGTAACCCCCCTGCAAATGGGGGTTCCCAAAAGACTTCCAGGAGCTTGCTTGAATGCTCCAAGCCTGAATGGTGTTTGGCATTTAAGCCATTTATCAGTGAGTGTTTTAGAACCTCTGGTACTGTCTTTAAAAGCTGTCTGCTTGCAGACATAATTAGTTTGTATGGGGGACTGTGTGTTTCTTTGATTGAGTACCACTCAAGCTGCTGCCAATTCACTTCATTTTGCAGTCACTAGGAGTGCAAAGGAACCTATCTGAAAGATGTAACTGTTTGCCAGAAATTATTTAGAGTAATAATGAAATTACAGTTTGTCTAACCTGCTTTCTTTGCAGTCAGAACTGTGTCTGCTAGTTCCCATTCTAGTTTTGAACTGCTGAACTGGACCAATCAGTGTGGGGTAAGCTAGCTCTAAAATGGTGCCTTGGACTAATCAGAACTTGGACTCATAATCTGAGCCAGCCACAAGAGGATTGTATGGGCAGTGACTTGGGAGATGTAGTTTAGACTTCAGTGCCTTTTGGACCAACAGCAGCAGTCTATTGTGAGTGACAGCCAATCCAGTCAAGAACTGGGAGGAACTCAAAGGAAGTGCCCGGTTTTGTCGGTTGGAGTTTCAGCTGAGCTTTGGCAGTGAAGAAGGAAGGAGCCCTGTGCTTTTTCAGTGTGCAGTTTTAGTCCAAAAACGTGTAAGGCCCAGAGTTCGGTCTGCAGCTTGTGTAACAGCTTGTTAGGACTGAACTTCGTCCTGTGAAAAGAATCAAAGGATCTCTGAAGAGTAGAAACCAGGCTCACCCTGTAGAAGACTGGAGAAATTGCTGAAAATTGCACTCTGTCTGTCAGGAACTGAATCTGCTGTGTGTTCTCCCAGGTATTGTGCAGTAATTGCGATCGTGATACAGATGCAGCCTGCCTGGTATAGTGCTTTTATATGGATGTGTGAAGAGGTTTGTGTACCTCAAGTGAGCCCTGCTGACATTGAAGGACCCTATCTTATTTGGAGGTCGTGAGTACTAATTCAGGTCGCTTCCCTGTTGAATTGCCACATTAAATCCAAATGGAATTACTGTACTGCTGACTGTTTAATTCTCCTTTTCTCAGGTGAAAGGGCCCTACCAGCTGCCACGGTTTGGACTAGCCACTAGGCTTGGGGTACCCAGACAGTAACTGATAGGGATAGGCTGTGCACAGAGCCATAGGTAGATTATTAGAGTGATAAGCTAATTAACCTGATTTCCCTGTCCTTGTTATATCCCCCTAAATAAATCAGAGCTGCTTGTTTCAGCAAAGTTATACTGCCTGAGGTATTTGTCTATGTTAAAGTACTGTACTGTGATTGTTGCACTGTATCTCATTTCACAGGAGGTCCCAGTGCCGGAACCAGACCTGGGGGTAAGTGTATACTGTGAAGGTAATTTGATATATTGTGTGGGCCACTAGTGGGAAGAAAGGGGGTGCAGTGTCCCAGAGGGCTGTGACCAAGTTAGTTTAACTATTGCAAACCCTGACCTCTGGGTGGAGGCACCCGCCATTGAATCCAGGCCCCTCAACCTGTTAGTGGCAAATCAGGCAGGGGTAGTAGCCCCTGGGATAGCGCCATCTAGGGGTTACATCGACAAGATAAGCAGTTTTAAAAAAACCCTTTCTGAATTAAAAACTAAAACAAATACCAAGCTCTGCCGCTTTAAAAGTGAGGAAAACTTCTCTCCGATGTAAGCAAGAGAGAGAGTTTAGTTACAGATAATTCGTCCAAAATAGTATATTCCACGCAGCTTCTCAGTTGTTCCCAAGCACTCCTGTACACAACTTAGAAGAAGATGGACTTCTGGCTCACACAGGAGCACACCACTAGTTTATAGTAATTGAATAATGCTGACAAATGGTCTAGCTAGACAAATGGCTATGATGCTGAGCTCTGACTTGTGAAGACAATTACCCCCACCTCAGGCTATGTTTGGCATCCAGTTACAACCTGCAGCTTTTGCTATTTTGAATCACACAACCCCACCAAAAGTTGCAAAATATATTGATGCAGATTCTCACAGAATTCTAGTAATCAGTCCAGTTAGCCACAAAGGAAAATCAAATATGCAGAAGATAAGCAGTTTTAAAAAACCCCTTTCTGAATGAAAAACTAAAACAAATACCAAGCAATGCCACTTTAAAAGTGATTTAGTTTATAGTAATTGAATAATGCTGACAAATGGTCTAGCTAGACAAATGGCTATGATGCTGAGCTCTGACTTGTGAAGACAATTACCCCCACCTCAGGCTATGTTTGGCATCCAGTTACAACCTGCAGCTTTTGCTATTTTGAATCACACAACCCCACCAAAAATTGCAAAATATATTGATGCAGATTCTCACAGAATTCTAGTAATCAGTCCAGTTAGCCACAAAGGAAAATCAAATATGACGTACTGCAGGAACCTCTCGCGATGATCTACTTTTACGGTAAGTTCTTATGTAACTGTACTTTTTGCTATGCTTGAATCCAGCAGTGTTGGGCTGCTGGATGGCCCAGAAGTAAAATGTCATGTTGCCACACAGGTGAGATACGAAGCTGGATCTCTGCCCTCTGATGGCAGGGGGTGGAGGTTCTGCCAGCAGCAGTGCTCTGTATCATGGGGTTGGGGAGTGCACAATACCACTGCTTGACTTACCCCTTGTGGCTGGGCATGGTAGTGCCTGACATGTTTTTTGTTGGTGCCTCTAGCTGCAAGGCCGTTAGTTTATGGCACGGCATTGGAACAGGGTGGTAAGCAGGATGCCTGCATGCGCGTTGATCAGGAGCCAAAGGGAGAGATGAAAAGTGGTACAAAAGCTTCTCATTCAAGGCAGTCCTTTATTTATTTATTTATTAGATCATCGGTTTACAGACCTTTGAGTCATAGACTCATTTACAAAGGCACCTCGTCAAGAGAGCAATACATCATAGCAAACAAAACAGTACAGTACATAATGCTTAGATTAAAAAAGCAACCAGTGTTACAGGCATTCACTGGTGGTACACGCTTGGTAATAGGTAGATCACAGTAGTCATAATATAGGTACACGAGTACCACGTCAGGTAGTAACCAGAGATATTTTATTACATTAGTCAGCAGATGTTGCCTGAGACCTCAGGTATATACAGCAAAAGTAGACAGGGCAGATCCAGCCTAGGGGTGAGGGTAAGGGGCAGGTGGGGGATTATGTGCAGTTTCAGCAGTGAGTGCTTGTCAGATGGCTTCTGAGGGAGACCTTGAAAGGACCAAGCTTAGTGGAGTCAGCTATATTGGCTGGGAGGGAATTGAACCAGGAGGGAGCCCAATAGCAAAAGGATCTCTGGGCCATAGAGGTCCTTACCCTGGGGACAATAAGGGAAGTTTTGATGGTGCTGTGGGTAGAGACTGAGGGGGAGGCATGCTGCAGGGAGGAGGTGACCCCGGCCGGGAGAGCCCTAGCAGGGTCTTTTTTACAAGAAGGCAGGTTTGGAAGCGGAGTCTTTCTTCAAGGTTGAGCAAGTTGGTGGTGGAGTGCAGCAGGCACGTGTGGGTGCGCCTAGGCGCTCCCAGCATTAGCCTGCAGGCCTTGTTTATAGAGAGCTGGATTCTTGCAAGCGCAGTGTTGTCGACTGCAGCATAGATGGGCAGCCCATAGTTGATTAGCGACAGGACAGAGGAGATGATTTCCAATCTAAGGGCCTCTTGTGATAGCAGTCCCTATGGCAGTATAACAGTCCAATCCTGACATTGATGGCAGCAGAAAGGGCATTGATATGGGAATGGATTGAGAGTGCCGAATCAAAGGTAATGCCCAGATACTTGTAGGAGGAAACCTGCCCCATGGGGTTTAGTGTGCTAGGCAGTATCACGAGAGGGGCACCACTGGCTTTGCTTTGGCGATGCAAGAAGAGCATAGCTTTGGTCTTTTTTAGGTTCAGAACTAGCCTTTGTGATGTGAACCAATGCTCAGCTCTATCAGAAGCTTGTTGGAGGTGGCCTGAGTGTGTTGGGTTGGGGTCAGCGGCAAAGAACACAGCCATCCGCTGGAGGAGGATTACTTGGGCAGGCCAAGGGAGGAGTTGAGGTAGAGACTGAAGAGGAGAGGGTTTAAATGGAGCCCTGGGGAACCCCAGAGCAGACAGGTCATGTGTCAGATAGGGTGCTATTGATTTTTACGCACTGAGTTCTGGCAGAGAGGTAGCTGGTGAACCACGCAGTGGGGCCGGGGGAGAAACTAAGGCATCTGAGGTAGTCAAGCATGAGAGGATGGCAAACCGTGTCAAAGGCCTTGGAGAGGTCAGTGAACATGGCACTGGCAGGACTTCCGGCATCAAGAGCGGAGTGCAGGAAGTTGGAGAATTCAAGTAGTGCGTTGAGGTGCTCTGGCCAGCACAAAAGCCATGCTGTCCAGGGCACAGCATATTGTGCATGGCCAGGTATTCGGCAAGCTGGTTGGCAACTACTTTTTCAAGGGCCTTAGAGAGTGGGGGGAGGATGGAGATAGGTCAATAGTTACCTGGGGTCACTCGATCGCCGCTCTTTAGGATGGGAGTGATGATGGCGGTTTTCCATGTGCTGGGGAACTGCCCCAGGCACAGAGAGCGTTGAGCAGCTCGTGCAAGTGGGACCAGGATAGCATCTAACATCAGACGAAGTAGCCTAGTGTCCAGTAGGTCAATGCCGGGGTTGTTGCTACTAACGGCTTTTTGCAGAAGGGGTTTAGCCTCTAACGGGGAGATGGTACTTAGGTAGAAACCCAGTAACCCAGTACTGCCTTCCCTACAGCTTCAGACTCCATATGAACGAGGATCTCCATTTTTTTTTTTTTTTATTTGGACTTATTTTCCTCCTTCTTTACCCAATGCTTAAATCCCTCATTAGCTCCCAGGGTACACCTCCTCTATCCCATCACCATGCACCCATACCTACTTGCCTCCATAGAGCTGTGGCTTGCCCCACAGGTTGGGATGTGGTGGGGGATATATTCCCTACAGTGTATGCTTGTCATCCAGTGGTGTGGTGAAGATGTTGAGGCACCGTATACCAGGCTCAGGCGCCCTGAGTGTCTGGACCATATTCCTCCAGTATTTTCTCCAGCCCTCGAGACATCGACATTAGTGATGCTACGTGCAGGCATGCTGCTTCACATCTGCCAACGTCTCCCCCACCCGATAGTGTCCCAGTAGTGCAGCTGTATCTGTGAGCATACAGATGGTGCTGCTATGGCATTTTCTTTTTTTTTTTTTTTTCTTTTTCCGGATATACTTCCTCTTTTTTCTGTATTTTCTTCCCCGTCCCAGGGTCGCAGCGTACACGTGCATATGTGAGTGTGGAGGCGCCCACCAGGATCTGGTGACCCCTTCCACCCTACCCCTGACTTCTCGTGACCATTCCTACCACCTACATAAACATCGGGCCTCCTTCCGATGGGTGCAGGACTACGGAGGAGCGGGCATCCACCCCTGGAGGGGAAATCCCACTCCAACCCTCCCCCCCCCCGAGCCGCTCCCTGGTGACCCAAGGTCGCTCCAGAAGCCGAGTCACTGGCGTGCAGAAGGTGGCGTGGCTCAACCCTCAGCACCACCAGGCCGGCCCTGCTATGGCATTTTCACTCTGTCCCCGGAGATGGAGAGCATCCTTGGAAGCCTGATCCTCTTCGCCCCTGCCAGCCCTGGCAACCTAGACTTGCTCCCAAACCTGGGTTGCTGGTGTCACAAGTAGTATCCCTAAACCTGCACCAACAGGCTGGCCCATTTCTTTCTTTTTCTAATAAAGTATTTTATCCCCCTGACCTAGTTCCCCCACATAATACTAGTGGCCTCTCGGCCTAAACATTGGTAACTGTCAGCCAGGTCACTTGGGGTCAGCATGGGAGGTAAGGGCCTGAGAGTTGCGACACTTGATCCAGGCAGCTGCTCCTGATTTTGTCCATCTCTCCCACCACCCCAGTGAGGCCTCACATGCCTGTGTCCAGCCTCCCCTAATAATGAGCCCCTGTGGAAGAGCAAGCTCCACTCTCCACCATAGGGTTCACTGAAGCAGCAAACCACTGTGCCTCCCCCTCAGGCTGGAATTTTCTGCTGTAGAAGGGAAAGTGGAAAGTGTTTAACCAGGAAAGGCACACTAAGCCAGATCTTGTTTCCAGGTGTGACCTGGGAGCACAAGTAAGTTAAGTGACTTGCTCAGGGTCACACTGTACCCGAGTGGAGGCTGATGGAATTCAAACCCAGGTCTCCAGGTCTGCAGCTCAGTGCCCTTAACCACTCCACTGTACTGCCTCCTGTTAACAGCACTTCCCCCAGCGTGGACACCTGAGTGCTGGCAACATGGACTCATTCCTGATTCCAGCTGTCTGCTGGGCTTTCAGGTGGCCCCAGGAACTCCAGTTCAACACCACACTAACACAGGCCCTCTTATTTATTTATTTAAAAGTTTTACCAGGAAAGACATACTGAGCAGACTACCGCTCAATTCCAGATGCGTCTTGGGGGTAGAGGGAACGGGACAGTACATACAAGTAAACATACAAAAATTACAGAACAGCAAAATTTACATAGGTTACATACAATATGTACAAGGTTTTATAATTACAATGATAAATAATCTAGAAGTAGTATGTACAGGAGGCAAGAAACAGAGAGTGAACAGCATAATAGTAGGCAGAATATGTAGAAAAGGTAATGGCAAACAAAATTTGATAGTTAAGCATTTGAGTGGACAACATAGATTTGCATTGGGTGGTTGGCCCTTACATTGTGCACACCAATTTGACATGGCCCATGCTAGTGCACGTCAAGTTGACATGAGCAGCTTATGGGGAATTGCCCTTTTAGAAGGGAGATTTGTTGCCGAGGGGAGGGGGAGAGTCGGATGTCAGCCGGCAGAGAGTTCCATAGTTTTGATAGACGGACTCTAAAAGCCGACTGTCCAGCAGAGGTAGTCATGTGTGGGATTTGTAGTAGACGGGAGTCGAAATTTCTGAGTGAGTATGCTGATGGTTTTTGGGCTGTTAGGGTAGAGGCTAGGTAGGAGGGCAGTAACTGGGTCCAGAATTTGGCTGTGAGTCTGTTGCAGTGGTATAGGTGCCTATTGATGAGGGA
The DNA here is from genome assembly GCA_016271365.2 of Neoceratodus forsteri. Classification (NCBI taxonomy): domain Eukaryota; kingdom Metazoa; phylum Chordata; order Ceratodontiformes; family Ceratodontidae; genus Neoceratodus; species Neoceratodus forsteri. Next base: position 558,181,986 of record CM028129.1, on the reverse strand, counting down.
GGGTAGGTTAAGGTAACTGTAGAGGTCACAGTGGTGAGTGGAGGGAGGACAATCCAGTGCAAAGTGGCAGAAGGAGTTAAAAAGAGAATCCAGTCTAGCCAGGGTGGATTTAGGGGCAGAACTATAGACTACGTCCCGTAGTAGAAAATAGGGAGGATCATTTTCTGTAGAATCTCTTTGTGGGCAGGCAGAGGGATGCAGCTGCGGTTCCGGTATAGTGCCCCCAGCCTAGGGTGTAGTTTTTTGTGGGTTGCTTTGATGTGCGTGGAAAAGTCTAGGTGTTGGTCCAGCCAGACCCCTAGGTATCTGAAAGAGGTGCAGACTTCTAGAGGGGTCCCATCAAGTGTTTTGAGAATGGGGAAAGTGGGGAGGCGGGAGAGTCTTTGTCTCATGCCAAAAGTCACAGAGATCGATTTTTTGGCATTTAGAATAAGTTGATTTCTACAAAGCCAGTGCTGGACTTCAGTGCAGTCTTGCTGGATCTTGGATGCAACTTCCAGCGGGGAGTGACCTGAGGCGTACAGGACTGTATCGTCTGCGTACATGTGAATGTCAGCATGCAGGCAGATTGAAGGAAGGTCGTTAAGAAAAATGGAGAATAAGATAGGGCTGAGGACAGAGTCTTGGGGGACACCAATGGAGACAGGGAGGGGGTTTGAGGTGGAGGCACCCATTTTTACCGATTGGGACCTGCCACCCAGGTATGAGTTGAACCATTGTGTAGCTGCACTGGAGAGGCCTACCTTAGAGAGTTTTGACAGAAGGAGGGTATGTGAGACTGTGTCAAACGCCTTGGCTAGGTCAATGAAAATGGCAGATGTGATATGGCTTTTATCCATGCCTGTGAGGATGGAATCTGTGAGTCTGAGGAGGGACGTGACAGTGGAGTGGGATTTTCTAAAGCCAGACTGGTAAGGGGTGAAGAAGGAGGAGGAGTCAAGGAAGGTGGTGAGTTGCGAGAGGACGAGATGTTCCTGGATTTTGGCTAGGGTGGGTAGCGGGGAGATTGGGCGGTAGTTGCTGGGGAAGGATGGGTCACCACTTTTCAGGAGGTGGGGATAACTGTGGCATGCTTTCATTTTGAAGGTATAGAGGCAGAGGTGAAAGAAAGGTTGAAAAGAGACGCTAGAGGCATGGCGATTGCAGGTGCAGAAAGGTAGAGCATTTTGGCGTCCATACCTGTGGTGCATCTACCCTTGGAGGGATTTAGGGCAAGCAGGGCTTTGAGTACTCTGGTGGGGTAACCAGAGAGAAGGAGAAAGCCGGGTGAGGGGTTGGCATGGTGGGGATGAGGATGTCGTGGTTTTGTGTGGCAGGTGGGGGTTAGAGTAGTGAGGGGACCCGCTGCTAATAAACACTGAGTTGAAAGCCATGGCAACTACTAGTGGTTCAGTTATGATGGAGCCTCCCACATCTAGGGCAGGAGTGGGTGGCTGGGCGGAAGGGGAGAAAAGTGATTTTATAGACCTCCAGAACTTGGCTGGATGGTTAAAATTTTTTGGGAGGGATGATGTGAAGTAGTGAGGTTTAGCCTGTCAGATAAGCCTGGTGCAGGCATTTCTAAGCATTCTATAGTGTAGGTGATCGACGTGCATCCCCAATGTCTTATAGGCTTTCCACGCCTGATCTCTGACACTGAGGTGCTCCATGAGGTCAGCAGTGATCCACGGCAGATGAGCTCCCCTTACTCTAACCTTTCTGGGTGGAGCATAGTAATCCCAGACGGCAAGAAATTTTGACTTAAAGAAGTCAAGGGCATGATCCATGGAAGGGGCCTTGTGTATGTAGGACCAATCCAAGTTTGCTAGGTCAAGTAGGAGACCATCGAGGTTAAGGGATTTATAAGACCTAATAAGGAGAATTTTCAGAGGGGGTGACTTAGCTTTGAATACTTAACATATTATATATATCTTATGGTGATCGCTCAGACAGTCTGGAAGGAGGCCTGAGGTTATAATCCTGTGTGGGTGAGAAGTGAGGGCCAAGTCGAGCAGGGAGTGGTTTTGTGTTTTGTGGTTTAGCCGCGTGGGCTCAGTGATGAGTTAAGTCAGATTTAAGCTAGCTACATGGTTTCGGAATTTGGTACTAGCACTAGTGAGCCAGTTTAAGTTGAAATCACCTAGGATGTGGGGCCCCTCCCGAGGTGATGGTTTTTAAGGTGTCTAGATGAGTTGCTATGGAATTTAAAAGGGAGTCAGGGGAACAATAGGTCCCTGCTATAAAAATAGGGATGGAATGGGGTAAGGAGATTTTTATTAGTGAGGAGTCGATGTTTTCCGGGAAGGCAGGTAGCGAGACAGGTGAGAATTGTACCTGGGAAGATACGTAAATGGCTGTACCACCGCCTCTCTTTGTGTCCGGGCGGTCCTGATGGGTGATGGAGTATCCAGGAAGAGCTACTTCAACTTCCGGGTTGTGTGGTTTCAGCCAGGTCTCGGTGATAATTAGGAAAAGGCATAGTGTTTGTACTAGTGTTTGTAGTAGGGGCATATTTTGTAGGAGGCTGCGTATGTTTAGGTGGGCTATTGTTAGGTCTCTGGGTAGTTGGCCAGTGGGGGGGGGGTTGACTAGTGCTGGTGGCAGGTCCGGGATTTAGCTCAACGTCCACCGCGAGTAGGAGTACTAAAGTTAGTACCAGTTTTAGGTTTGGCAGTATTTTTATAGGCTTGCGGTGGGGTAAGGGAGACTGGAGATGCTGTGTGAAAAAGCCTGACGTGTGTAGTTTCAATATGGCCAGCCCAGTGTGGAAGGATGGGGGATGATGGATGGGCCAGGAATCCAGGAACAGTGTGTCCCCAGGGGATTGGCCATTTATGGTGGTGGAGCTGTGACTAGGGTGGCAGTAGAATGGGGAGAGGTTTGGGGGGCCAGGCTGTGGATTAGGGTGGAGCATGGGTGGTAGGGATGCAAGTGTTGCAAGGAGTGCTATCCCTAGCATTGATTTAAAGGCTATGTGTGGCATGGCGTTTCAAGAGGGGAATTTAATGCAGCAAGAACAAAGGGGATTGCTGTGGTGGACGCTAGTGGTGAGCTCTGATAATCTGTAGATGGAAAAGTAGGCTGATTGGTTAAATCAGTCACCTGATGAATACTATATAATGGAGTGCTCACCAAGGGTGGTGGTGGAGGTGGAGGGCAGCTGACGCAGCATCAGCGGGAAGCAACACTCGACTACTGTAGCAGAGCAGCATGGTCACTTTGCACAGTTTGTAGTACCTGGGCACGGTTCATGGGTATCCTCGGGAGGGCAGCTCTGTGCACCCTCGCGACCACCAACATTGCTATCTCCATGGGGGCTGCTGAGAAGAAAACAAAGACACAGGTATTTATAGGGAGAAAACGTGGACGTTTGGGGGGGGTTGGGATTGCAGGCAGTCGGGTAAAGCGTTACTCATTTCGTGATTTACTTAGGCTTTTTATTTTTTTTTTTCCCTGTAACTCTGCCTCGTGGAATAGTTAGTAGCGTTTTAGTAATTGCAGGCACGGTGAGGGAGTTTTAAAATAGGTACAGGCTTGTTAAGGTGCGAGGGTACACTCGCGATCCTTGAATGCAGCCTTTTAAATGGGAGTTTGTACAAGTCCCCTGCTGCTTAGCCACAAGCACTTATGTTAAGGTTAGAAAAGCAATTCAAGTGGCACAGTTACCCCCTTTTTTTCTTTTTGGACGAGGGACTCTCCAAGCAGCGCTCTGGTACCTTGATTTACTCGTTTCAGGGAGCCAGCAGGTAATAACTATCCAGGGCATGAATTAGTGCAAGGAATCAGACAAAGGACTCGGGGACATTAGCAATAAAAACAGACACTCCAAGAGCACTCGGAAGCCTTAATTAAACTGGTGCAGGGAGTCAGCAGGTAGTAAGCCAAACGGGACACTCCAAGAGCACTCAGAGACCTTAAATTAACTAGTACAGGGGGTTGGCAGATAGTAAGCTAATCAGGGCAAGAAGTACAGAGCAAGGAAGCAGGCCAGGGACTCGGGGGACTTTTTCAAAATGGGAGACTGTTGCCAAAATGGTAGCTTGTGCCCAAAGGCTTCATCCCCTGCTTATCCCAATGCAGTATTTAAGAAGTCAGGAACTCGGGACACTTCAAAACTTTAAACTTAACAGGGCTTCATTCACAGCTTCTAGGTGCAGAAATACTAATACTGATGCATTAAAGTGATACTTGCGCTATGGCTTTGTCCCCTGCTGCACTAAGGTCACATATTAAAAAGTTCCCTACTGCTTCAAACAGAGTCACATTGTAAAGCACATGTAAGACGTAACACAGTAGCAGCTAGAAAGGCTCAAAAGTTCACAAAATATGCCCCACAAAAACTATCAGCATTCATGTGGGGTCAAAAAAGTCTTTAAGGCAACATTCGACTACTGTAGCAGAGCAGCGTGGTCACTTTGCCGTAATTTGTAGTACCTGGGCATGGTTTCGATGTGTATCCTCAGGGGAGGGCAGCTCCATGCACCCTTGCAACCACCAATGTCACTATCTCCGTGGGGGCTGCTGGGCACGGTTTCAATGTGTATCCTCGGGGAGGGCAGCTCCATGCACCCTCACGACCACCAATATCGCTATCTCCGTGGGGGCTGCAGGCAAGGTTTTATGTGGTCTCGGGAGGGCAGTTCAGGCACCCTTCAACCACCAGTGTCGCTACCGGTGGGGGCTGCTGGCACGGTCGATGTGTATCCTCGGGTAGGGTAGCTCCGTGCACCCTCGCGACCACCAACGTCGCTATCTCCTTGGGGGCTGCTGGGCATAATGCAACCAGACAGGTCACTGGGGCTGACAGAACAGTGTCGGAATGGTGGGGGTAAGACCCAGAAGGGTGATAGGGAACTACAGTTAACATAATGGTAAACGTAACCAAGAAATACAAAATCACACATTAACCCATAATGCAAAGCATCATGGGATGTATATGCAAATCACCACAAAATATTATGCTGGTTCAACTTTAAGCAGAAATGCATGGCACCATGCATTTCTGCTTAAAGTTGAACCAGCATAATATGTTGTAGTGATTTGCATATACAGCCCATGATTCTTTGCATTATGGGGTATGTGTGATTTTGTATTTCTTTGAAACTTGGCTTCTCAGCCAGTGCCCTTTGGGGGTAACCCATGCCTCAGTGCTTGCTCACTAAGGTTCTTTGTCTTTTAGCTTGTTTTTTGTTTTTATTGGGCTCACCACAACCCAACTCAGATAGACCAACTTAGGGTAGCTGGTTCATTCCACTGGGGTGTCATACAGATGAGGCACACTAATGAGTCTTAGTAGTACCCTTTGCAGACTCTGTGAGAGGCCTTTCGGCACAATGCATTTCTGCCTAAAGTTGAACCAGCATAATATTTTGTGATGATTTGCATATACAGCCCATGATACTTTGCATTATGGGGGTATGTGTGATTTTTGTATTTCTTTCGAAACTTGGCTTCCCGGCCAATGCCCTTTGGGGTAACCTTTTGCCTCAGTGCTTGCACACTAAGGTTCTTTGTCTAATGTAACCAAGTATTGCTGTAATAGTATTGGTTAGTTTTCTGCTCCCGTAATACAGCTTTTCTGTTTTATTACAGGTCGGTACACATCGGAGAGTGATGTCTGGAGTTACGGAATCCTCTTGTGGGAGACCTTCACATTGGGCTCCACCCCTTACCCAAACATGAGCAATCCACAGACACGTGAGGAGGTTGAAAAAGGTGAGGTTCCAAACCACTAGTGAATCTCCTCCGTGCAGCTCACTGTACAATGGTTTCCTGTCACAGACTGCCGTTACTATAGGAGAAGACTGTTTCAGCTCTCTAGTACAACAGAGATAGCCCTCTGTATTAAAGCATTTGACTTCTTAAGTGAGGGACCATGTCTTGGTGTTGTACCTCATAAGATACCCATATCCCTAAAGTTGTTTTTCTCTATCCTGAAAACCCTGGCACTGGGCTGTGAGGCCAGCTAGGGACAAACAGAAGGGGTTACAGGTCTGCTGGAAAGGAAATGTTAGAGAAATAAGAAAAGAGAAAAGGGGTGATTGGTGATGGGGTTACTGTACTGGCCTGCAGAGGGGAGATGGGAATGTGAATGGGGAAGAATAAACAAAAGGGGGGTTGACTATTTGATGAGGTTACTGTGCAGGTTAGCAGGGGAGAAGAGGAGGATGTGAAGTAAACAAACAAAGGTGATTATCAGTGGTTCACAAAACCGAGGATTTCCATTACACCGAACTTCGATGTCAGAATGGGAACGTTCAATGTAGTCTCACGGATTTGCATGAAAAGAATTTCACACCAGAATGTCTAATTTCACCAGAAGGAATCCAGTTATGTGTGGTTCCCACTGCGAAAACCAGCTGGTGTCAGAACTCAGTAGGGAACTTCCAAAAAAAGTTAGAATTGATCCCTGGCTAGTCTTGGCTGCTGTCACCTGTAGTTTTGTGTAGCAGTCGTTTCGACTTAAACCTATGAAATTACTTTAACCCCTCCTACCTATATATCACAAACATTTTTCAGTAGCCCACCTGCTGGCTCAGTGGTAGGGATACCACCCACAACAGCGGTGACCCAGATTCAGGAGTGAGCCAGGGATGTCAGGCTGGGGGAAGGGGAGGATTAAGTGTCCCAGAGGACATTCTCAGCCTCAGAAGAGGGAGGGAGGGCTGCAGACACCGCTGTGCTACCACCACCAGGATGGGGACGACTTGCAGTGCAGCTGGACCAGGCACAGGGAGGTGGATGCCAGCAGCATCAGAGTGTAAAGCAAATATCTTGCATGTGTGTGCATTCATTGACACATGGCCTAAGGGGAAACCTAAGAGGAAATGTCCTGGGATTCTGAGCAGCATGAGGCTGGCTCCCTTCGGACTCCACTAACCCCAATTTGTTGTGGGCCTCCCACGTTGATGGACTGGCTTGGGGGGGGTCCTGTGCCAGGTCCAGACTGGAGCTTAGTCTTGCTGCAAGTGCTACAACATTCTTCAGCTAATAGTATAATGATCCATCCCAAGCCACCATCCTCTTTCACTTCATCCATCCCGGCTCTGAAAATGCAGTACTCCCCTTCAAGGTGCTGCCTGACGAGTGTCCTGTCTGCAAGCTGCAGTTCTGAGCTAAAGCCACAACTGTGTTCTGGTAAAAACCATACCAGAAAGGGAGAGGGAGTGAGGAGCCTCTAGGGTAGGGTTACCAGACATCCGGTTTTACCCGGACATGTCCTCTTTTTAACCTGTGTTAACTGTGTCCGGGCAGATATTTTTTTGAGTGCTGTTTTGTGCAGGCTTGGGATTTCACACTGGACTTGTTCTTAGTTGCCAAGCAACCCTCCAAAAATCATCCTGCGCCATGCGCCTGCCGATGAAAACAACGATAAAAGAACAACTGAATGCTCCTCAGCTTCTGGCATGTGCAGTCCAGCCTGGCCATCTGCGCATGACAGGAATCATCACCCACATGCGGGATTTAGGAATCGAGATGTACAGAACGCGATCCATGGAGAAGGAGAATTGCTAGCTGAAACATAAAGAGAACCCATCCCGATCCCCAGACAGTCGACTCCCAGAGGACCAGACTCCACCCCTCCCCAGGCAAATGTGATCCTGACTCCTGAGCCTGCCTGCCTCATCATAACCCCATGACTGGACTGTCAGAGTGCAGCCTGTAAGTTTGACAGCAGAGGTGCAGAAAGTGCCAGTTTGGTAAGTGATGCGACTCAGAGTTGAGAGTTACAACGAGAGCCCCCCCTCACCCCATTGCAGACTTCGACTTGGCTGGTTAGTTACAGCATCAGCTGCGTACAGCTCATGTGCCTGCTGCGTTGTTTGTGTGCTGTTCTGTGTGATGGTGGTGCCAGTGGTAGAACTGTTTTCTGTAGGAAACTGAACTCCTTCAGGGTAGTAAAGAATGTCCATAGGAATCTACGAAAAGCATACCGAGAAGGTAAGCAGAGGAAGGGGGTGGGTATGGGAAACTTGCATGGAAACTGGAACACATGGGCCTTGTTTTTTTAACATTTTATGACTGTTGCTCTAAAAAAATGCACCAAGTACTGATGAAAATAGTGGTTACTAAGGGTAAGCCTGAAATGGGGATGGTATTACAGTAAAGCATTCACATTGTGGGCTCATCCAAAAATGGAGGAACACCTAATCAAAACTGTATTTGTACCATACAAAGTGTGTTCTTTACAGGCCATTCTCGAATTTTATTTATCAGTTTTTGTAGCTAGTTACCACTTCACTTACTGCACACAGCCTTGTTACTCTTGTTTATTAATACTCTCTCCAGAGTACCAATCTGTACTTCAACATACCATACCATCCACCACACCACACGAGTGGCAAAAACACAAATAGCAGAGTGGGGGCTGTACTCCCTGTACTTGTTCTGGTCTGGAGAATAACTGATACAGAAGTAGCACCTTTGAAACCCAGAGTATCCAAAAGTGTTTTAAAAGGGCTGCAGTGGGGGCTCTGTCTTCACTCTTCACCCTATTTTGATTCCTTTTGGGTCCTAGCCACTCCATGTGGTTCCCACCCATCCGTTATTCATAAACAGCTGTCAGTCCATCACTGCCAACAAGCCACACACGCTTCATGATTCTCACTTCAGTGCACAATTCATCCTCGGAGCTAAAATCGTGTTAACTAAATTGTGTTTATTTCCTAAACCACTGAGAGATTATCTTATGAGTCCGAGAAAGCCAAAAAAGACTCAGGGTGAAATGGGAATGGCTGAGACAGTGACAGCTTTTCAGTGTTGATCCATGGCAAATTTGGAAAGCCTGCTGGTATTACACTCCCTGTACTTGTTCTGGTCTGGAGAATAACTGATACAGAAGTAGCACCTTTGAAACCCAGAGTATCCAAAAGTGTTTTAAAAGGGCTGCAGTGGGATGCTGGTTGTGCAGTGACTGCATCCAATTTAAATGTTGCATAATATCTGTCAAATAATGTTTACAATACTGCCTTGAATAGCTATCAGTATCTTTTAACAGGTAGGAGCAGAATAATGTTATGCCATTATGCTTCATGCTACCCAACCAAAATGTACTGCACATCAGTGCTGGGGGGATATCTGGACCCTGTAAAAATATAATTGCTTGCTTGTCTCCTAGATGGTTCGATCTGAAAGGGTGGAGCGGTGGTGGTGGGAGTGGGAAGATGTCTGCTGTGCCGCCACCGCTATCTTCAGGTGCAGGGCTGCGATTGCAAATCCATCCTGAGCATGGAAGGCAGGGGTGGGGTGTGTCCTCTTTTTGCCATCCCAGAATCTGGTAACCCTATTCTAGGGCTCTCTTATTTAGCATTCGTTGGGTAAGAATGGGCAGACGCAATGGGCCAGTGGTTCTTTTTCTGTTGAAGGATTCTGTGTTTCTGAGCAGTCAGAATTTGTGCTTCTGCTACATACTGATTCCTAGTGTAACTTGGCAGACAAAGGGCAACTAGCCTGTGCTTGGGGGTTGGGGGCAGTGGAACCTATTTCAGAACCCAGCAGGGTGAAAATGAAGAGAATGTCACTCTGCGATGCATCCTTACACTAGCTGGGAGATTTAAATATAAGGGGGAACTAATTTAATTGCATGTCTTAAAGATCATGTGCAAAGGTTTTTGCATATCGTTAATAAAGGTTGAATTCAAGTCCCTGTGTCATGATTAGAGTTTCCTGAAAATCTCATGCTGTTTGGTTTTAACTTTTCTAGACCTTAGCAGAGCACAGCAGCCCTGACTGTGCAGACAGGAACAGGGGTCAACAGGTGCAGAGTCCCCGACTGTTGGGGGGGGGAGGGGGCAGCAGGGTGCAGCAACCCCAACTGTTTGGCAGGGTGCAGCAGCCCTGATTCTTTAGGCAGGGGATGGAGGCAGCAGGGTGCACAATCCCCGACTGTGTGGGAGAAGACAGTGAGCAGCAGGGTGCAGCAGTCTCAAATGTGGAACAGAAGGCAGGTGGCTTGTAAGACAGGTGGCAGCAGAGTGCAGCTGCCTCAACTGTGGGGAAGAGACATAGTGCATTGGTATGCCACACAGTGTTTCTGTTTACACACATGCATGATGTATTTTCACACAGAACCACCAAAGAACTGAAATTTGTGAGTTCATACAGTGCATGTGCTTAAAATATTAGAGTGTGACAGGCACCTCTTTGTCAATCTTTCTATGAATGAAAAAAATTTAGATTTATTTTCATTAAACAACCTTGTGTTATATAGTTAGAAAACATCAGAGTTTTGATGAGAAAGAACTAAGAGCTGTGATACAAACAAGCTGATCTCTCACAGAGAAAGATTTCCCCTACTTCAATTCAGCATTGAAACTGAAATGATCAACCTTTATAAGCGGAGAATTATAGATTTTAAGTTAATCTATCTAAACACCAACCACTGACTGAGTTTGTAAGAAACCTGGAGAGAAAACCATTAACTCTACAGACTGCTGTGACCGGGAATCTGTAGCAGGAAACTACAGTACTCCAAGAGGATATAATCGTTCTCCAAGCTTGTCAGAGAGAGACAGAAATAACTCCACTGTTTTCAGCCACTGTAGAGCAAGTTAACAAATGCTGATTTAAAGAAAACCACAAAACCAAATTGCATGAAATTTTCAGAAAACTGTAATCATCAATCAGTCAATCAGACTTTATTTAATCAGGCATCGTCACCATTGAGCAAGCTCATTTTCGAAGTGGTCCTGGACATAAACACAGAATGAGGGCAAAACATAGGGAAGACAAGGAAAGAACATAGTACATTTGGAGGAATATTCAGGCCTATGCATACATAAATAACATAGGAAACATAGATGTGAGGTTGTAATTAGTAGGCTAGTACATACATAGCTAACATTGTTGAAAAGATCATGATTAGTAAATTCAAGAGATAAAAATGTAATACTTAGATAGTCGTCTGTATGAATCAGCTATAACGTTAAGAAGAAAAGTATGCAGGGGGGAGAGGAGGGGAGAATGTAAAGAGGCAGATGGGGGACAGGGGGGAAGAGGAGAGAAACTAATGAGTGCTAGGTGCTCCCTTGTGTGGAGGTGACATTGACTGGGTTACAGTGATGTTGGAATCGTAGGCAATACTAGTGGTAAGAGAGGAGCATGTATATAAAGCGGGAGGGGGGAAGGAGGGCAGAAGGAGGGGAAGCGAGATAATAAGTGCTAGGTCCCCCAAGCATGGAGATAAGTTGTGTGGTAACAGTGATGTCAGATGTGGGAGCGATACTATAGGCTACATAACACGGGGACTTGAATTCAAGCTTTATTAACAATATGCAAAAACCTTTGCACATGATCTTTAAGTCACTGTAGCAACTAGGCAACTAGGAAACACTCTGGCAGCAAAAAAGGGAAACAGTGAAAGCATGATTCCATGAAAAATGTTCTACCTGCAGAATTTGTAATTCCACATTTCCCGGGTAGTAAAGCAGTTACATCCAGCGTTGATGATCATGTGATGTAGTTACAATACAGGTATGCAGAGCAGGAGAGGAGCAAAAAAAGCAGAAGAGGAAAAAGTGTGGGGGGCAGATGTGATTTTTTTTTTTCTGCTGGTTCCTCCTCTTCTGCTTTTTTGCTTTTCTCTCCACAGCCTTTAAATGAATATGTAAGCACTATTAGAAGGGCAATCAAATGTGATTGAACTGTGTATTTGTGCTCTTGTACAGGTTACCCATTATCTGTATGTGGGACAGAATAGGTAAAATAATGAATATGAAATCATTATAATTTAAAAATTAATGAACTAATTGAATGTAAAGTGATTTATTCTGTTTGATTGTTCTCCAGTTGATAAATAATGTTTTTCTATATATTTTTAATTTTAATTTGATTTATATAACAAGCATTGTATTTAAAGGATTTCAAACTGTTAAAAGTGGCAAGTGTCCGAAGGTATTACAACAAATAAGAAAAGACTATCCCTACACTAGTAATTATGGTAAAAGGTAATATCCTGTGACCTAGAAACATCATGGCAATCTAAAGTTTAACTGCATTACTGTTTGTAACCAGAGCCTGCCCCCTAAGGAAGACCCAACGGTTGAAGCGCAGGGGCATCTGGTCATTGAATACTTGTTTGACCATACCAGTTCCATTAAGGAACAAAACACTTTTTACTTGCACCAAACGGTCTGTTGTTTCTAATTGGGGTGCACAGAGGAGCTGTACTTGTGAATTTGTGGCTGGCTTCCTTATGCTGCACCCCATACATCCAGGGTTTGAAGCAGGACAGAGTCTTTTGTTTGTTTCAATTTAGTGAGCAACTTGGTTCTACATCATAATGGCAATTGCTGAAAGGCGACTGTCAGTGTGGCAAAGGTAATGTACACCACTTACGAAATACAAAACAGTGCCCAGGACTCTGTTATATTTTACATCATATGGGGGGCTGTGCACCCCCCGCACCCCACCACTTAAGGATTTCTCAACCCAGAGGGGTACATGTCGGGAGGGGCAAAAGTGCAAAATAAAAAAACTATTTGGGCCGGGCACAAGAAAACATACCTGCACCCGGGCCTGAACCCAGTATCCTGGCTGCCCCAGCCTAGCACCCACCCACCACACCATGGAGTCAGTTCAGCAGCTCTCCGCGGCACCACCCCTGACAAACCCACCTGCCCCTCGCTAGCGTGCTTGCTCCCCCCGAGTGCATGTACATATAACGACATCCCGTCGCCATTCACGACCCCCCCCCCCAATCTGGTCACCCTCCCTACTCCCTTGCCCTGTGGGTATGCACTACGAGTCGCCATTTTGGTAGGCGCCCACTTGTGGCTAGCCCACATACCAGGATACCAAGCAGCTTCACACAGGGAGGGAGAGACATATGGGATTACATAGAAAAGGTGTATCAGAAACAAAGGAGGGAGTGACAGCTAAGGTCAGTGCAGAGTAGTGAGGTAGAGGGGACAGACTAGATGGACCTGTGGACCCTTTTCTGCTGACATCTATGTAGCTACGATTTCTGGTCTCCATGGTGCTCACTTGCACTGTTGCCCCTTTTTCCAGTTTAGATTTTAAAGAGGGGCATAGACCACCAGCAGAAAAAAAATCACATCTGCCATCAGAGACCACCCAGTTACCAAACATTTTAAAGCAAAATTTTAATTTGCAAGCTGTTGTTTTTTTTACCAGGGAATGAATGCTGGTCAGCTTCACATCAATATCAGGGAAAATGCTGGGGACAGTCAAAAGAAACAAAATTATCAAACATGATTTACAAAACAACAGCTTGGATTCAGTAGCCAGTATGGATTTTGACGTTGGAGACACCTATTGATGTTGCATATCTGGACTTTAGCAAAGCATTTGATACTGTTACACACAAAGAGGCTAGTTCATAAACTAGAGAATCTAGGCATTACAGGGAAGAGTGAGTGCTGAAACAGGATCAAAACTGGATGCAGGCTAGGAGGGAAGATTCATAATTAGCATTAACTAATCAACATGGAAACAGGTGACTAGTGGGGTTCTGTGCCTCTTGCATTGCTCTGAGACCTTTGATCTTTGAGTCCATCAAGCCTTTCTGTGATGTAGTGCAAATAATGTTTCTTTTCTCCCCTTCCTTTTTGCAGGGTACCGTTTGCCTATCCCAGAGTCCTGCCCCCCAGACGTTTACAAGCTGATGTGCCGGTGCTGGGAATATGAGCCCAAAAAAAGACCAAGCTTTAGCGTGATCCACCATGAGCTGGTGGAGATCAGAAAGAAATGGAGATGAACAGCAACAAACTGAACAAGCCCTTCTTGTAGCTGCTGCAGATGGGGGGTTCATGAACTTTCTGACTAATAGCATGGTGTGACACGGAGCACAGGAGGCAATTGGGGGCCCGTGGTGGAAAAGGTTTTTGGGAGTTGTAGTCTGACCTCAGCAGCAGCACAGGAGTTTCTGGGGCTTGAAATGGGACATCAAAACCAGCAGAGGAGTTTCTAGGAGCTGTTGTCTGACCTTCAAGTAGCATAAGGCCATCTTTGTGTCACAGTTAGATAGCCACTGAAGCATTGCCACCCAGTACAGCCAGCAGCCTGACATGCATTAACAGCTACTGCATGAAATCCTTCTGATCCTGAAGGCTTTCATGCTGCGCGCAACTCACGCCACTGACTCACAGATTCCTTGCTCGTGCTCAGCTAGCTGTGGGGCTGACAGATGAGGTTGCATCATTTCTTCCCCATCTGCTTGGGACCATTGTGTATGCAGCTGAGACTATTGCACAGGATGAGGTGCAGTGGACTGGCTAGCAGATGTAGTGAGCTCACGCAGAAGCTATTCCCCTCTGAGAAATGGATGCACATGCAAGCCAGCTGATAAACAAAAGGGGTTTTATTGCATAGCAGAACTGAGGTGGGATGCAGGCCCACTAGACAAAGTTAGCCGTTAAAATGTTATCTGTCTTTGCCACTTTGTTCTTGAAACTTCTCAGTATATTACTTCTGTACCTGTCCTTTCCTATCTCTGTAGAGAAGATAAGCAGTAGAGGAATTCAGAGCCTGAATGATCGTCTCACCTAAAAATCTGAGGATGGTTCTTCTAGGAGAGAATCGTGGCACAGTGATGGTAGAAATGCAAGGGAAGTCTCTAATGTATCAGTCCCACAAACCAGTCATTAAAAGCACTTCAGTCACCCTGCCAGAACCCTTTGCAGCCTTTTTAACTAAACATTGTGACTGAAAGTGTCATAATGCAGAAAAAAATTATTTGTTAAAAACTGCTCAAGTAGGTTAAAAACATTTATACAGGCCAGCCTAGCACTACTCCTTGTGATACTGATGACCTGGGTTCAGGAACGAGCCTTGGCTATTAGAGGACCGGGTGGGGGAGGGGGATCAAGCATCCCAAAGGAGAATCTCATCCTCTGGGGATGGAGGATGTCACACACAGCTGCCTTGCTGCCACCTGGGTGACCATAGGTAGTGGTGCAGATAATAGGAGAGACCAGTGGAGTGCGCTGATGGGTTGGCTGCCTCAGACTTTGCTGGCAGCCAGTCCCAATATGTGCTTCTGGTGGGTGGACTGGGAGAAAATGGGAAGAGTGCACAGTTTGGGCAGATGACACTCTTCCAGTGGCCCATACTCACACCAGACCCCAGCTGCACCACTCCTTGGACCAGCCCACATGTTCACTGCTGCCCTGGGTGGACGAGATGACTGCAGGGAAGAAATGCCGAAGAGGTAGATGTTGTACCCAGTCCCAGGGGATAAGCTGTTGGGCAGGAGGGGGAATAGCACAGGGGTATGTCATGGGTGGGTATGGGGACCAGAAGTGGTTGCAGCATACCTCTCAACCTCGGGACTATGGAATGAGGGACACCAACCCTTGAAATGAGGGACGCTGTACCCTGAAATGAGGGACACCATGAGGGGCATCAGAATTTAATGCATTGTTTAAGACTGTAACAGAGCCTGGAACTCAATGTCACAAATGTTATTCCCACCACCAGTCATTTGGGTCATTCATCTGTATCTCGTCTCCCCAATCTTCTGTGACCCTGACTCATCATGGATTGCCACAGGGTAGGCACTAGGTAAGGTAGGGACAAGGAGCAAATCGGGCAACTTATAAGGGTTGAGCTGGCACTGGCATGCCCACCCACCATCACTGGGGCTGGGCATGTGAATCATCGCATCAGGGACAGCCAGGGGCCCGCCCTAGAGCCAACAAGGCAGGCAGGCTCACGCTCCTAGTAGTCCTCTTTCTTGAGTGAAACCCTTGAGGTGCACAGTTGCAGACAGAATATAGGAAATGAAGCCAGGCAGGACTAGGAGGATAAGGATGCCTCAGGCTGCCCCCCCACCCCCTTCAGTAATACTGACAGCAGGCTTCTTTCATTCAGAGCTCGAAGAGACAGTGTGGTGATCATTTCATTTGACAAGTTGACAACAACACCAGCGGCATCAGCATCACCTACCTCTCACAGCTAAGCAGCACCCCAGACTCTGTGTTTGTAGTGGCAGGCGAGCAGACACTCAGTCCACAGGTCCCCACAGTTCCTTCTCTCTGCTTGAGTCGAGCTCCAGGCCCAGCCAGCAGCCCCCAGTGTCCGAGTCCCCACATTTCTCTGTGTCTGTCTTAGGCTTACTGTGGCAAAGTGTCAAGCAATAGTAATCAAGATTCCTCCTTCCAACACAGGCTGCAACCACAGCAAGTTCAGACTGCAAGTAAGTGCAATAGCTGAGGGCTAAAGGTGTTGGCTAACGTGGACCCAACTTTCCTCCGACCAGGCTGGTGGTGGTGACTGATGAGATCCAAATGACCAAGAGGGGGCCTCACTGATCGTCCGATGGTTTATTCCTCTGAGTCCGGACCCCACTCCGCAGCCAGGAGGTCAAATCCAAATTAAAATCCGACCATTCTCCCAATCCATTCAAAAATTGCTTGCCTTGGTTGGCAATTCCAGGCTCCATGCTGACAGGCAACAGTTCTCCTCCACTTCAGTCCTCTCCTGTGCATTTGCCATGCCGGCTTGCGGCAGTGTGTGGTGTGCTGTTCAGACAAGTGCCACTGGAATTCAAGCCACGTCTTTGCCCTTTTGATTGGCTAGAGATGACTGTGGAGGAGGATGGACTCATCCAGAGTAACCAACCAAGTGAGCCAACTACATGCTGCCACTCAGTGTCTTGCTGATCAGACACCCAGCCTTGCGCTGCGGTACGCTCGCTCCCCAACCCCTTCCTGACCCATTCCAGCCAGTCAGCCCAGCAGGAGGACCATTCATGTGCATTTAAAGGGCCTGCACCCACTGACATCAGCACTACCTCAGTGACTGTCACTATCAAACCGAGACAGTGACAGGTGCTGACGGGACAGCGGGACAAGTGCTACAACTGGGGTCAAATGTGGGACACTTGAGAGGTATGGATTGCAGCAGCATTTCGGGCAAAGGGGGAAGCTCGCTTGGAGGTAACAGAAGGAGGTCTCAGTCTGTGGCCTCTGAAGTAGAATAAACAATATTTTTTTTGGGGGGGGGGAACATTTATATATAAATAGAGAGATTTCCATTCAGCTGTACTGAGCTTACCCACAGACCTGTAGAGCACATTTTTTTTTAAATGAAACCATGTTTGCATGTTTTAAATTAAGGAATGCATTCTGTGTTTAAGATACTCCCTGTCCCCCACACCCACTTCTACCAACATTGTCTGGGGAGGGGGCGGGCAGGAGTCCTTTTAAAATATTTTGCACACTGTTACGGTATTGGGCAGTATAGCCTGTATGGAGGCCTGATTTGTCTACTCTTTTTTCTACTAAAGTCAAAGGCACTGGGATTTTAAAAATGCCTCTCTTCCAAGTAGTTCCATCTTCCTGAGGCATGACTATCATAGTCATTCAAGGAAAGGAATTTGATCTTCCTGAGGCATGACTATCATAGTCATGCAAGGAAAGGAATTTGATTTGATATAGTGCCTTTTATAGACACTATATCGTGAAGCACTTTACAGACCATGGGCTGTTGCAGCAGCCATTAGGTGAAGGAGATTAAGCGACAGAGAGGTCAGTTGCAGAGAGATTAAAGTCGCTTGCCCAAGTTCACATAGTGAGTAAGTGGTGGTGAGGGAATAAGACCAGAGTCTCTAGTGTTATAGTGTTTCCCACTATCTACTAGGTTACACTGCCTCACTAGAGTCTGGATGGGTGAGATTAATGCTTTGCACTGGCTATGATTAGAATTTATGGCATTGAAGACTCCAGAAATGACTTTTAGAGTTGCCTTTAAACTTTTCTTTTGGTACCACAACAGAGGGGCAGTTTATTGAAGCAGGTACCATAAGTGGCATCAATTCAGGTTTCCTTGTAGTTAATGTTCATTTCCTTGAAAGAGTTAAAGGATTCTAAAGAGGCCAGCCTGGTGGCGCTGAGGGTTGAGGCACTGGGCACCACATCTCACGCCATACTGGTGACCTGGGTTCAGGAACAACCTTGGGTCCTCAGGGAGCTGGCTTGTGGGGGGTTGGAATGGGATTGAGCCACAACTTGTGGCTTTCTCCTCAAGGGGTGGAAGCCCGCTCATCCGTAGTCCCACATCCATCAGGTGGCGGTCCGATGGGTGCATAGGTGGCAGGAGCAGCGACGTAAGTCTGGAGTGGGGTGGAAGGGGGTCACCGGATCCTGGCATGAGCGTGCACGCATGTGTACGCCGTGGCCCCGGGAAGAGGACAAAATGCAAAAAATAAAATGTGTGTGTATGTGTCTATATATATATATATATATATATATATATATTTCTAAAGAGGTGGAATTCAGTGTGAAGTGAGTAACAGGCTTAAAAAATATGTTGAAAGGCATCCCATAAGGTGACTGCGGGGCTCAAACAGTTAGTGCCAGTCTACCAGCTACATCCTGTTCCTTCAAGTGGTGTGTGTTAGTGAGTACGTAAATAAGTCAACCTATATTTATAGAGCACCCATTCTTTGGGGCTCAGGGTGCTGTACAAAGTTCAAAACAATTCACAAATGAATAATTCAAAATAAGTCTTATAATAAATATCACACAACTAACAATACCAATTAAAATGATAGGTTAGATGTTGGGACTTGGTCAGTAATTGCCGTCATCAAACCCAGAAGTAGCAGCCAGAGTAAATGAGCAATGAATGAAATGAGTGGGGGTCATCTCAGTGTCCTATTTAAAGCTGCTACACCATCAGGGAATGAGGCACTGGTCAGTGCATTACTTCAACATGCTGCTTTGTTAGCCCTGCTGCTCTCGAAGGCTGTGAATTCAGATGGCAGCACTGTTAGCCCTGGGGCTCAGAAGTATGACGACCTGTCCTGTGATGTTGGTGGGGCATTTGAGGTAGAATGTAGAGAGAGAGGGTAGCCACTTCAGTATAATATTCCATAAACATACTATTTTATTCCAATACAGTTTCCAAGCTAACGCTTTTTGTGAGCTTCACTTGGTTTCCATCCCTTTTGCAGGACATTTTGCCAACCTGTCCATAAAGTCTGTATAAAAAGCCTTAACCAAGATTGTTTGATTTCCCAGTGCACATAGGACATCACAGATCACAGCAGACTGTGATGTTACAAACATAGCAGTGGTGAGGCCAGTTGGAGTCCGTCACTTATTTTTGAAACAGACAGTGGTTAGAGGACTTAAGATAACATGTTTTAAAGGTCAATACTGGGGTGACACTTGTGAACCTGGAAAACATTAGTTTTTTATCATTGTATTCCCTCCCCTTTGGTCATTTTCCCTCTCCTCTAGCTAGGTCACCCTACTCACCAGCCTCAAACTTCCTCAGCTTAACGGCTGCTCTGACTTTTCCCCCTCACGCCTACTGTCACTGCGGTCTTCTGACCAGATGTGCCTCTTGTCTCCAGATGGATTTATTACGAGAGCCGGATAGGCTCTTCCCTGGCACCCAGTATCCCGACACTGCTTTCCTGACACACAAAATCCCAACATCTGGCGGTGGAGTTTATTTAATGTTTTGGGGGGCTTCGCACCCCCTTACTTAATATAACAAACTCTGCCACGGGCACAATTCTGATGTCAGGATATCATGTGTCGGGAATGTGGCATTGGGCTTTTCTGTTTTGGTAAAATGAAAGTATACCCTCCAGACTATGTGAGGCCTTCTTTCTGCTGGGGCCAACACTTGGGCAGCCTACTGTGAGGGAACTACATCTAATATATTGAATGGGAGGAGGGACCCAGTGACGTGAATTGGGTGGGGGGCTGGACAGCAGGGTCATGGATACTGAGTGGGTAATTTTTTGCAGAGATATTTATTTTTATTTTAAGTTTTTGTTGACCAGGAAATGAGGGCTAGACAATATTGCCTATTTTCATTCTTGTCTAGGGGTAGGTGGGTATGGGGAGGGAATACAGATGCAAATTAACTGAAATATTGAACCAAGTTAAGTTGTTGGTGGTTTTTAGTGAATGGGGAGATAATTAGCCAGGACACCAGTGAAACTCCCCAATTCATCTTGAGCAGTGCCATGGGATCTTTAACATCCATCTAAAACACCACCACAAAAGGCAGAAGTACAGTACCTCCATTGCCAACATTTATGGTATGAGCCCAATCCCGGTGCAGAACTAGAACCCACAATGCTCTGGTCCAGAAGCAGATGTGCTACCAACTGAGCAATGCTGATGATATGGACCCTCAGACAATCCAATCAGAGAAGCAGAGGCATTCATAGTGAGGCCCTGTTGGTGGCTGGAGACAGACAGCATGAACATCCATGACATCAATGTCAAATCCATAACGGTCTCTTGTGTACTGGACTTACCTATGTGCGTGAGTGCACACACACACACACCCTGGACCAGCAGACATTACCTACCTAATATGTCCTGGAACCACCAGTCTGATGTGTGGCAGTGGGGATCAGAAGTCAACTTTGGGTCTCTCACTTGATAGTGCAGTGCAGTGCCAGTCAATGCCACTGGGCCAGGAAGGAAAACACTGTAGTAAAATAAGATACTTGCTCTTCAAAGGTCCTCTCTTCCAGGGCCCCCCACTTTCAAAATTCTTGTGACAACCCTTGGGGGGACATTTCTGTCAAGGATGGACAGAACTGTGTGGTTTTCTCTGCTACCTAAAGCTCTGTTATGAACATACAAAATTTGCCAGTAGATAAAGGCCTAGAGGTCTATCAAGTCTGCTTGAATGTGCAGCTAGCACCCCTTATTCTGCAGCTGCACCTCCCTTCCACCCTTCCCCTCCATTGACCCTCCCCCTTGTCCTGTCTCATCCCCTTTTGAAGCAGTCCACTGTTTTACTGGATACCACTTCTGCAGGTAACGTATTCCACCCAGCTACCACCCTCTCTGTAAAAAAGTGTTTCCTCATCTTCCTCCTGAACCTTCCTCTCTCCAGTCTCGTATCATCGCCCCTGGTGTCCCTCCTCTCCTACTTTGAACAGCCCCTCTGTACCTGTCTTGTTTATTTCTTTCATGTACTTAAAGGTTTCAATCATGTTCCCCCTGTCCCTCCTCTCCTCCAGCGAGTACATGTTCAACTCCCTCAGCCTCTTCTCGTATGATAAGTCCTCCAGCCCCTTGATCATCTTTGTCGCCCTGTGCTGCACCCCCTCCAGTAACTTAATGTCCCTCTTCAGATACGGGCGCTAGTACTTCATGCAGTACTCCAGGTGCGGTCTAACTAATGACCTATACAGTGGCAGAATCACCTCGGCCCTCCTCGAGGATATACCCCTTACAATGCAACCCAGCATTTTGTTGGCCTTTGCAGCTGCCTTCCTACCTTGTGCCGAGTTGTTCATTGACCCCGTAATGAGCACCCCCAGATCCTTCTCCTCCTCTGTCTGGGCTAGCTGCACTCTCCCCAGCTGGTAACTCCTTCTCCTTAGTGTTCCGATTAAACAATAATTCTTTAAACCAGTTTAGTTAAACAGGTTTAGTGTGTCTATACCTGAAAGAAGAGGTGAACTGAACTTTACTACTGCATCCAGACTGGTGCTGTGGATTAGTGCCATATAGTGTATGGTGGAACGTTGTTCTCCACCGAAATCCATCGTTGTCGAAACCTTGTAGTTTGAGACATTCAAGAAAGCAGCAGAACGCATTTTTCTGCTGCACTGTGAACGCTACACACTGTGTCCCTCGAGCAGCATTTGACAGTTAGGGCTCACCCCATAGACAGGACACATAGCAAAAGCAGCAATGTCGGCGGCAGTACTAATGTTTAGCGTTAAAACGTTCAAAATGTAAAGTTCTTAAACAGTTAAAATGTCAAGCATGAACATGTTCAAAATGTAAAGTTCTTTTTTCCTTCTAGTAACCCAGTAAAAATGTTTTGAAGCAGAAACATGCTGCAGTGATTTTTTCCCCCAAAAACGACGTTCCACCATACACTATAAAGAAAAGTGCATGGGGAACAGTTGACAACAGGGCATCTTTCACCTCGTTGGCACTATGACAACGGATTACCTCTCGAGCTGCGCTCTTGAGGTAATCCGTCATCATAGTGCCAACTCTGTGAAAGAATAGCCCTGTTGTCAACTGTTCCCCATGCACTATTCTGTATGTGTCAGTTCATATTTCTGTTGCATTATGGGAATTACTATGATGGCCCATGGAAGTTAAGAGAACCATTCTATAGAACAGTCTCACTTTCCAGGTTTGGTCACGGCATACATGAAAGACGTTCCTTGCCAAAAAGTTCCTTAAAGTGAAGGGGCAGCGCTGCTACCTGTTGGCCAGATAGATGAGTCTCGGGTGGGTGTATATTCTTTCATGGATCAAAGCAGCACTGCATGTTCCGGTGCAAATTTGACCTATACTTTTTTATTCTAGTTCAGATTTCCTCTTATCTCCAGTATTGTAAGATATGCTTTATTTTCCCATTTTGAGTGCATTATCACTTATCACCGCATTTTCGTCGTCATTCTCAGCTGTTTTAGAACATTCATCATCCCATAAAGTCAGGGAGCAGTGTCTGTTGCTTTCTACTTCGTTTTAGTTAAAAGAAAAGTAATGTCAAACAACAGGTGTTGATCAGGAGCTGAGAATATATATATATTTTTTGCAGCTCCTTTGCCGAACCTCTGCCCGGTCACGGACCCTCTGGCTCACATCCCCCATTAGCCACAGCTCCCCGGATACACCCTGGCTTGCCCCCCAGGGCAGGATCACGGCACCGGCCCTTATAGTGCCACAGATGCCGTAATATGTCCGAGAGCTGGCTTGGGAGCAAGTAGAGGAGAGGGCAGGCATCATGGAGGTGATGGCTGCTGTGGATCCCCCCCATACGGGGGAAGGGACATGCAGTGACAACCAGCATCCACCCAGCCCCCCAATGTGCTAGTGCCAGTGCTTGTGGTACGCCCAGCCTCCGCTGGGTGTCCGTAGTGCACCGGACTCTCTACCCCCTCTGGAGAAGGAGAGCAGTCACAGGATGCTTGATCCTTTCCCCAGATGGCCCTCCAAAGACCCAGATACGTTCCCGAACCTGGGTCATTGACGCCGCAGGTTGGCACTTTGCCCCTGTGCCAGCAGGTTGGCTCGCTAGCTGGGAATATTGATGAAAACCTGGGAAAAGCCACATTAAAAAGAGTGTTATTTTTATTATTGCAGATGTAAAAAAAAAAGAAGTGGTAAAGCAAACACAAAGGGGGAGGGGAAGGGGTATCTTACATGACTGGAGGTAAGGGGCAATCTAAAATAGAATAAAAAAGTATAGGGCAGAGTTTCACTGTTAACATGCACTGCTGCTTTGACCCTTCTAGTCTTTTCAGTTTTTGTTATGAATTTCTAAAGGGGCAACTTCATTGGGAATGGGAGCCAACACTAGACATGGGTTGGGGGCCTTGGCATGATGGCAGCCTGTTATGATGCCACTTAGGAGGACCAGGCTGTGTGTTGAAGCCCCAGAATATTAGTCTAAGGCCAGCTGGAGGTCAGGTGCACCACCTTCTTGAGGAAGGTGTGAGCCATGAGGCATTCTCATACCCCTGCCAGTTGAATATGAAGAACCATTGGGGTTAGCGGGGTTAACAGCTGCCCCCACTCACACTCTCCATGGTATAGTAAAGGTGCAGCCCTGAATATCAGGGTGAGGTGTGAGAGGAGGCAAAGAAATGGGGGTGCAGGTATAGAATGTGGGGTATCAGGAGGGGAATATGAGAGAATCCACCCCCCCCCCACACACACACACACACCGTAAAGAAGGTTGCTATCTGGGATGACATCTGCTCCTTCTACCCTCTTTGCTGTAGTGAAGGAATGGCCTGGACAGCCTTGAACATCAAGATGAGAAAGGAGGGAGGACATAGAAATGGGAGTGGAGGCATAGGAAGGGGTATCAGGAGAGGGATAATGAGAGAATCCACCCCCATGAAAAGAAAGATGTTCAGTTTATCCTGGCAAGCTACAGCTCCAGTACATACAGAAGAGCAGTAAACTATGTTCTGTGCAGTTTTATGAAATTATCTTTTCTGATCGTTTGAAATCCATGTGCTGAAGCAGCAGTACAGCGAAAAATGTTGTTTAGAATAGTACAAAATAGCATAAATGAAAACATCAACATACTGTACACATTTGCATTCCATTTATTTCCTAAAGCAGGATATGTAGCTAGGAAGTTTTTATAAAGTTTCTGCCCCTTCCCCCACCCTCCACGATTAAGCTAAGTAGGTTGGAGTGCTGCTCTACTGTTTACCATCAGAAATTTGTTTTCGCCTTCCTGATATATCCACAGTACAAATCCAGTGTGCACAATCAGAGTAACCTGGGGGGGGGGAAGAGATTTTTTAAAAGCTGCTGGAGGTGGCCACATTTTTGAACATTGGTCATTAATTACAAAGCTAGTAATGATTAGTTTTACAAATAGCAATAGTATACAGATAATGAGTCTTGTGTCATAAATACCTTATTGCTTAAAAAAAATTGTATGGTGAAATGTTTTGCCGACTAATGAACACAGCTGCTTTACAAGATTTGCCAGTCTGGGATTATTTTTTTGTTTGTTTACTGCTTTGTTTATCCTGTACTCATTGGGCCTACCTCAGTGCTGCTGCCGGTCTCAGCTCTCATCCCAGGTCTCCAGTTACTTGGATGGGCCCTTCCGCAGTGCAGCTCCTAACTCTCCCATCGGGATCCCCCATGTGGATTCCCCCCGACCTCATGAGAGGAATTTCTTATACCATAGGAGACACCCTGCTTAGGCCCAGTTACCTTATTATAAATTACTTGGGTTAGCTACAGTTATATATAATAAGTTTTAAATCACAGTTTTTTTTTATATTTTTAATTTTAATCTAGCCACCCTCCACTCAGCTTTGAAGTGGAATGCTCCACTCCTAAACAACTGTATGCAGGATAAGAGGTACAATGGCTCTGTGCAAGGATTGGCTGAACTCAAACAAGTGATCGACTATGCATAGTAAGTTATAGCTTATTAGTAACATAGCAACTTAAGGTTGTAAGGGACTTCAGGACCATCATTTCCACCCCCATTTCATAAGCCGATATGGATTAATTTTTTGGGGTTCCAAGCACGGTCTACTACTGGGGTACCCTGGAAGTCCCTCAGTGAGCAGACACTTTATTTTAACAATCTTGGACTTAGTATTATAATAAATGCAGCCAATCAGCTGGCCATATTGGAGTCCCGTTTTGTTCCCTGATGGTGGGGCTCAGTTTATCACCACTGCAAGAGCCACACTGGGTACGGTCACATGCTTATCCTTTACTGCTGTTGTGGCTAACGAGATTGGGCAGACTGATGCAAACTTAAATTGCAACAAAAGAAGTCTTGATGCAAAGGAATCTTATATACCAAAGTAACAGCTTTGTTTGTATGTTTTCTAGATTTTTGCTAAGGTGTCTGAAGTGTGAAATAAATTATTTTCTTTCCATGCTTAACATGTGTGTTGACTTTCTTTTACCTTACAGTATCTTAAGATTATTTTCCCAACTACTCCTCTTGGGTTCCCCCCATCTAAGCATGTTTTCTAGATCTTCCAAGAATCAGTCTTCACCATCTGTTACTGGTAGGTCTGTGCTGGAGGTACTAGGACCCTGCGTGAGTATACAGCTTTAAAACTTTAAGCTACCCAAGATGCAAACATGATGTGGCGCTTGCGGGCCGAACAGTAACTGACACTGGCTCCCTGCTCTCCTCAGTTCTGTTCTTCCCACCATCAAGGTAACACTCCATTGGAGCATTTGCCATTTACAACTGTGTAGTTCTGTTCATCACTGCTTGTTCAACGCCATAACCATTCTTCTTGATAATTTTCCATCACCACTTTCTTTCCTGTCCTTTTATGGCATCAAGCTCTCTGTTTTTGTGTTATTTTCTGTAGTCAGTCATGTTCAGGTCTCAGGGGCCTAAGAAATCTAAGAAGATGATGGATGCGACAGAGTCTACCTCATGGGTCAGTGCTTCTGTGGGAGAAACATGTCCGTTTGAGACTGGCATGACCGCTGCTGGACCTGCCTTGAAGTGGAACATGATATGGACCACTGCAATGCCTGCTTTTCGGTGGACTTCTGCACCCTAGAGATCTGCATGATGAAGTGGGGTCAGTTGCCCTTCCACTTTCAGAGGCCAACATCGCACAAGGGACTCCAAGATAAGGTCCCTGGGCTCTTCCCCTGAGTCCCTCCCCAGTACTCTATGTACTGAGGGAGACCAAGCCTCTTGTGGTCCTCATCTCACTGGGATGGAGAGCCTTGGGGAGGGGTCTGTGGGACAGCCAGACCCCTCCAAGGGGCTGGTTGCACACCTCTTCCAGTCTGACACCTCCTCAGGGATCCAGATGCCCCCCCAAGTAGGCTCCCTTGGGGCTGCAGTCTGGTGCTGCTTTGGGTCTTGGCACTGAGGCTGGTGCCAGTGAGCAGAGTGATGCCATGCGCACAACCAGGTCCCCTCCTGATGCCGCTTGCTGCACTAAGAGAGGTAAGGTTTCTGGAGCCAGTTGCACAGTGGAGATGATCTGGATCTTGTCCCTTGAATGGTCAAATGACCTGGGAGATGAGGCTAGGATGATCCCAACTGGCTTCTAGGCCCTGACGATCCAAGGAAGCATTTCTGGACCTAGTCCTAGGCCTTTGATGTCCTTGGTGTTGTCCCTAGGGTATGGGGGAGGGTCTAGTGCTGATTCCAGCACTGGGAGAGGGGCTGGTGCCGGGTCAGGTTCCAGCACTGCCCTCAGTGCCAAGTCGTGTTCCAATGCCATCCCTAGCACCAGATCTGACTCTGGTGCCCTTCCCAGTGCCAAGAGGGGTTCTTTTGCTGCTCACAGCACTGGCTTCCCCCTTACATCAGGTTCATGATGTTGGTTCTGTCCTTAGTCATAGCCCAAGAAGCGAGCCCATTCCAGTGAGGTGGGGACTGGTAGGTCCCAGTCAGCATTGTGCTCCATGCCCAGGGTTGCTGGTGGCTCTGGCAGGAGTCAGAGTGCTGACTGAGGTCCTTTGGCCTCCCCAGAACCATCTGGGCCTGCTGTTGGTGGGGATAAGGGCCACATTGTGGGACCTCTACATCTTTGATCTCTCCACCTGGGGGGTTTCCCTTCAACGGCACAGCTTGGACCATCCTGTACTCTCTCGTAGCCCTGGCGGGGGACCTAGTCTAGTCCACCGGAATCCTCTTCCTCCTCTTCTGCCTACCCATCCTGCTGTCCCAGGCATTTCAGGTCCTATGGAGCCATTGCCCTGGGGCCAATTCAGGGCTTCCACAAGTGCCTTTCCAGCTTACCTGATGGCACTAGATCTGGCTGTTTTCCAGCCTGAGACCCTGGTACCACTACCTCCAGAGTCCAGCACCTCCTCATCTTTGTCTTTCTCTCCTGAGGACGAGGGCTGTTCCCTCCATCTATCCTCCAACACTGACTACCCTCATTATCAGCAGTTCCTTTCAGAGATGATGAGAGAGCTGTGACTGTCCCACTTCTCAGGCTGCAGTCCTGCATGTCTGAAGCTGTCCTTCCTTGGGGAGTACAGTCATAACTATACAGTCATACTTCCATGGCCTAGGCCCTTTGTGGAGGCTTCGAGAGATGCTTGGCTCCATCCCTCTGTCCCCTCTCCAGCCTTGAAGGACACCCAGTGCAGGTATTGTGCACCTGGGGTCTGCAGGAGCCATGCCACACCCCACTTCTGGGGTCCAGTTCCTGGATACCCCCTCTGAGCATAGGTGCCCAGTGCACAACTGTCCCCCAGAGTCGAAGTCAGCTGAGTTTGATGTCTGGGGTCAAAGAGTCTTCTCAGTGGTGCACACCATGTTGTGCATCTTGGCACACCAAGAACACCAGGCATCCTATGGAAGGCACATATTGGCAATGCTGGGACAGCTCCTGGCATCCACGCTGGACTCTGAGCAAACCAGACAAGCCATAAGTCTTTTTGTACAGGGCTTGGAGCTGGGGAGACAACAGGCAAGGGCATCCTACAATGCAAATAAGGTAACCTCCAGGTTAGTGGGAACTGCAGTCTGCATTAGGCAGACGACATGGCTCTCCAGTTTGTCACCCTTGGCCCAATATAGGGTGATTGCTTCATGCTTCCAGGGGGTCCACTTCTTCTCCCACAGCACCAGGTGTGAGCTTACAGAGCACATTTCTGCTCCCAGGCCATGGGAGCCTCCACCTTCCCCTGACAAGCCTCAGGCCTCACCAGGCCCATAAGGGGCCCTCACTTCTCTTTCTTTTCCCCACAGAAGGCTGAGGGAACAACCACCTTCCTCAGGGCCCACACTGCCCTTGGTGGTAAACCTAGCATTCACCAGTAATGAATGTGAAGATTGATTTTTGGAAGATATAAAAATTACATTTTCAACATAATTATTGATCTTCCAGAATATCTTCACTTTCACCATTCATTACTGTAACCTCCCCACCGGCCAGGCTTCTAGATAGTATTCCTTCCTCTCCTTCTTCTCTCACTTTCTGTCTCCCTTGCTAGGCACTTCACCTTTTTTCACAAAAAAGTGGGAGGCGTGTAAGGGGAGAGCATGACGGAGGACCCTTTACCTCTTTTGTGGCCCTCAAAAAAAGGGGCTTTCTGACTCCTCCTCCTTTTAACTCATTCTCTTCTCTGTGTTGTATTTAAATAAAATGGCCATTGCAAGCTAACAATAAAAAAAAAAAACAGGATGAAGAAAGCTCTTTGACTGCCCTCCCACCTGCTTTTTTTTGTGGGGGTCTGCAGTTGTTTGCTGATGGAGAAGCTCCCTTTTCCTTCCACTTTTATTGAAAAGGCTTGCAGGACCACAGGTGTAATAGGGGACTAGGAGGCATATTTTGGAGTTGTAGCTCAAACTCCTTCACCTGATGCAGCTTTCTTTGTCCCTTGCAGTATGCCTCCTGTGCTTCCTTCCAGTCAAGCCTGCTACATTTTTCTTTCTATTGATCCCCTCTTTCTGGGAATCTTCGTAGCAAAAAGGGGAACACAATCAATATCTGCAATTCTCTCTTAATTGGCATCTGTCCTTCTAGCAGGGGCCCCTCCTCTCAATTGTTTTTTCCCCTCTTTGGGGTTACTTCATTACCTTTTTGAGCACCTAGATGACTTCTGCTTGGCTTGAGACTTTGGCTAGTATAGCATTTCATGGACTGTGGCTCTGCTGATTGTCATATTTCAAGGTAGCAGAACTCAGTAAATTGCATCCCATATTTTGCTTTGGTTATATGTGATCCCTGAGCCTCTGACCCCTCTGCAGTTCACATATCTGCAGATGGAGAACTCCTGCTGGTAACACAGTTCCAGGCAGGCCTCGCAGACCTAGTACCACCTCTGAGTCTTTCAGAGAAATGCAACATTCCTCTAGAATTCACCCCATACTTTTGCTGGTCCTATGGAGTTCAGGGACCTTTGACTTTGTTTGGAAGTTGTTTAGTCTGCAGGGGAGCATAGGTAAATTCCCTGCCGTTTCAAGTAAGCCAACTCTTCTGAAAGCATTGCTGTCCTGCTGGGAGCTTGAGGTCCCCGCTACACTCTTTCTCTTCTTTCTCTCTTTCTTTCTCCTGTCCAGTTGTCCTGGTCATCCTTTAACCCGCTACCTAGACCCTCCCTCCGGGCATCTCCTTTCTTTCTTCTGGCAGATGGGTTTTATTGCTTTGTTCTTTTTATATCCATTGGGCAACCTTGCCCCAACCCTTCTCTTTTTTTTTTTCTTATCCTTTGTTTCCTGTCCTGGCGAACAGAACTGAGGAGAGCAGGGGACTGGCATCAGTTACTAGCTGGCCCTCGAGTGTCATATGTTCATCTTGTGGATGGTGCTGTACCTGATGTCAGTCCCCTAGTTCTAAAGTTTTAAAGCTGTACACTCCCACGGGGTCCTAGCACCTCCAGTATAGATCCACCAGTATCAAATGGTGACAGTATTTTGGAAGATCAAGAACTACAGTGAGTACGTAATTTTCCTTTTTCTCCACTACCACTGTGGCTGCACTTCATCTAAGAATGTTTTCCCCACTACCACTGAGTTACGTCCCACCTCTGAATGTTTTACCCACTTTTTCTTGGGCTTACACTCCATAACAGAATATTTTCGCTACTACCCCCAGGGGTTACACCCCATCTTAGAATGTTTTTCTCATTACCTTCACAGTTGCACCCCATCTCAAAATGTTGTCCCTATTACCTG
Organism: Neoceratodus forsteri; assembly: GCA_016271365.2. Taxonomy (NCBI): domain Eukaryota; kingdom Metazoa; phylum Chordata; order Ceratodontiformes; family Ceratodontidae; genus Neoceratodus; species Neoceratodus forsteri. The sequence continues at coordinate 558,151,938 of CM028129.1, read as the reverse complement.
TAGGACACACCCTCATCTTGGAATGTTTTTCCACTGCCCTGTAGTGTTCTGCCCATCTCAGAATGTTTTCTCCACTACTAAGGGGTTGCCTCCCACAGAATGTTTCCCCTGCAACCCTCCAGGATGCATCCCTGTCTTGGAATGTTTTCATCACTACCCCCAGGTTGAACCCCTATCTCAGAATGTTTTCCTGACTACCCACTATGTTAAACCCCATCTAAAAATGTTTTCCCCCTACTGCAGGTGTCTTACTGACTACCACCAGGTTGAATGCCCATCTCAGACTGTTTCTCCACTACTCCTGATTGCACCCCATCTCAGAATATCTCCCCACTACTCCTTGGGGTTACAACTGATCTCAGAATGTTGTCCCTACTCATCCCATGGGTTACATCTACATCTCAGAGTGTTTTTCCTGCTATCCTCGCCCCTATGAGTGACATCCCAATCCTGGCCCATTTTCTAAACATTTGTATTGCCTCCATCTTTCATCCTCTAATCACTCAAACGCTGAGATGCTAAGGTCAGACCATCCAGAGGCTTCCTAAACCAGAATCATTCTGATATCCATGTGATAATTTGCAATAAATTGCTTTGTCCATTTGTTTTTTTTGCCATATAGATTTGTTTTCTTTCCCAGCCATCTGCCTCTTTTCTGGGATACACAATACCCTGATGTCAGGGACTTACTGTGGCCAGGTTGAGGATACCACAGTTGTCATGAGGATGGCAGCTCGTGTTTTTCCCCCAGCTTTTTTTATTCCTGCATCCCATGGCATTTTCGTTGAGACACAAATCAGGAAGCATAAGAAAACCAGGAGCCATTTCAAAATTCGCAAAATAGCGTTTTGTTTTTTACTCAGTAACGGCAAAATAAATTATTCAGTATAACTATTACAAAGGCAGTGCAAACAGAGAAAACAAAGTCCTTCTTCTGAGTGTTTCTTCTCTTAATTCCAGGTTTTAGTCTATGTCTCTCACTCTCTTCATCTCTAGCAAAAGCATTGCTGCCTTTTTTTTTTTAAATAAGTCTTTGGGAATGCGTTAAGAGTGCCTGCTTCTCAGAGAATGTTCTTGTCAGTTTTGATGCAGGTGCAGCAAAACATCATCATGACCCAGAACTGACCTCTTGTTTACAGCTCTGCAAAAGGCTTAAAAACTGTATCTCGGGTTAACCCCCTGAGCTCCAAATAGCTTTTTGCAATCATTTCAATAGTATAACTATATTCAGTTTTAAGCAAAGGGATCCCATTATCAGTTACATTTCCACATAAAGATTCGCATAGATTTTTTTTATAACTGCAGATAATGCAAGGGGGAAGAAAAGACAGAAATAGCAAGGGAAGGCAGATAGATCGCGAGAAGCAGAGAATTGCGAAACTGTCTGAGTGATCAGTTCCTAGGTCTCACAAGAAAATTTGGTTGTGCAGCCAGACAGATGAGACCAAAAAGGAGCAGAAAGAACAGACCCTTACATTTAAACTCTTTCTGCATATCAAATGGAGCAGGGCCTTATCCAACCCTGTCACATACTCTCCCCCCTTTAAGAGGGAACCTGTTTTACAAAAACAGGTTTCCAAAATGTTCTATTAAATTCCTATCTAACATTAGCTTATAACCTTTATAGTTCAGTGCATTTGCAGCATAGCAAACAGAGAAGTTTTCGACTCACATTTCTTTCAGCCTTTGGAATTCTCAATTCCTGATCTATATCTTGACAGAAAATCAGCATTGACATTCTGTTTCCTAAATTTGTGTATCACTTTAAATTTAAATGGTTGTAGTGCCAGGTACCACCGTGTGATTGTAGAATTATTATCCTTCATTTGCTTTAGCCAACAGAGAGGATTGTGATCTGTTACAAGTACAAAGTCAGCTCCTAGTAAGTAAAACTTAAGGGACTCCATGGCCCACTTTGCCGCAAGGCACTTCTTTTCAATGGTGGAGTACCTTTTCTCTCTCTGTCATGCAATTTCCTGCTGATATATTGAATAGGATGTTTGTTCCCATCTGTATGCTGACTTAAGACTGCACCTAGGCCTACCTCTGATGCATCAGTCTATAAAATAAATTGTTTCTCAAAGTCTGTGCTTCTCAAAACAGGAACTGAACATAATGCAGCCTTAATGGCCCAAAAAGCCTTGTCACACTCTGGGGTCCATTTCACATTATTTAGGAAACATTTCTTTGTGAGTTCAGTGAGGGGAGTAGCTAACTTTGCAAAGCTGGGAACAAATCTCCAATAATAACGAGCCAGCCCTAAAAATGACCTGACATGTTTCTTGGTTTTGGAGACAGGGCTGTTAGCTACGGCTTCTATCTTGGAAACCTCTGGCTTGATTTGTCCATTTCCCAAAACACAGCCCAAATATCTGGTTCTCTGCATGCCCAGTACACACTTGGTAGGATTACTTGCCAGACCTGCCATTTTGATCGACTGGATAACTGCTCATAGGTGTTCCAGGTGGCTTTTCCAGTCTGGACTGTACACCATGGCATCATCCAGGTACACAGCACAATAACCAGTGTGAGGAGATAAAATTACACCCATGTACTGCTGGAACGTAGCGGGTGCACCATGTAAACCAAATGGCATGGTGGTGAACTGATAGAATCCTATAGGAGTAGCAAATGCAGTTTTGTCTCTGGATTCTTTAGCTAGGGGGATTTGCCTGTAACAGTGAGATCGAGGGTACTGATATACTTGGCACTCCCCAGTCAGTCCACCAAATCCTCTATTCTGGGCATAGGATAACTCAAATTCTGACACTTGGTTGTTTCCTAAAATCAAGGCAGATTCTTACACCCCTTTCTTTTTTTGTTTACAATCACCGTTGGTGATGACCAAGCGCTTCTTGACTCTCTTATGATACCCAATTCTTTCATTTTTGTATTTCCTTAACCATGTCGGCTCTTAACTGCCTTGATAATCTGTCTTTTGTCTAATAGGGCAGGCATTTTTTGTCACTATTACATGCTTGACCCCATTTGCTTGGCGTGGTACTGTGGACCCCCTGAGGAATAGCACACCCTGAACGAAGTGCCAGGAGTTTGTTCAGTGTGTTTGAGACACCAGATTGAAGTTCTTGTTTAAGCTGTTCTGAACTATATGCAGTGTGCAACAATAAATTTTCATTTCTATTGAAGACATCAACTCTCCGGGTAATTATTGCTCAAAGAGTGCAGAGTTAAATTTTGGATTCATGTACTGGTGAGGGCTAGCTACCCTTTCTCTCCACCCAGCTAACTAGCAGTGCACATAGATCTGGCAGTGTACTGTGGTCAAAGTACTGTTAAATGTCTTTAACAAGTTACAAATTCTGTGGTAGGTTCGGAGGTTAAGGAAACCTTCACCATTACAGCATTAGCAGTTCCAGTTTGTTCCAGTCTATCACAACCTACATCAATATTTTCTTTATCAGTTTCTGGCAAAAATAGCAAAGCAGCCTTTGATGTTTTTTCAACCCATTTCTTGAAGAGGTTAGCATGGTATATCTTAGATGGATTTTTCCTATCAGGGGTCTGAATCTCATAGTTAACTGTGCTAGTACATCGAAGCACTTAATAAGGCCCTTGCCACTTCATTAACAGTTTATTTTCTATAGTGGGTAACAGTAGCAAGACCTTTTCACCTGGCTCAATAACTTTTTCTTTTACCCCATGGTCATAATACACCTTCTGCTGCTTTTGGGCATCTTCCTGATTACTATGGGCGGTTAGTAAGTAAGTAAAAGTTTACTTTTAGGTGCCCAATCCCAAAGGCTCAGTGCACTGTACATAAAAGTTTCAGGGTCATAGTAAAATTACAATAAAATCACAAAACAAGCAATAAAATCTAGAACTTAAGCAGCATTAAAATGTATCATCAGGATAGGCTAGCTTAAATAGATGAGTTTTCAGGCCCCTCCTGAATACCTCTACCGTAGGGGCCTCCTTCAAGGATCTTGGGAGTGAATTCCAGAGAACCGGGCTGGCCACTCTGAATGAACAATCACCCAAGGTTTTCAACCCAGTCCTCAGAACTGCAAGGAGGACCTGGGTGGAGGAATGGATGGAGCAAGCCAGAATAGCTGGAGTTGGGAGGTCTGACAGGTAATCGGGGCCCAGTCCATATAGGGCCTTATAGGTGAGCAAGCACACCTTGAAGAGAACCTGCCACCTGACCAGCAGCCAGTGCAGACCCCACAGGACTGAGGTCACATGACATAATATGGATAATCCTGTCAGCATCCTGGCCACTGCATTCTGCACTAGCTGTAACCAGCAGAGGTTCCCCCTACTGACCACAAGCTATAGAGTATTGCAGTAGTTGAGCCTCGATGTTACAGAGGCATGCACCAGTGATGGTAGTCTTCGGTGGAATTAGGGGCTTAATGCAAGCAATCTTCCTCAGATGGTAAAATATGTTTTTGACAACCGCCAGCACCTGAACCTCAAATGTCAGCCTGTCATTTAAGATCATGCATAGATTTCACACCTTAGAGGACACCATCAACTGTATTGCCCCCAGGATAACTCCTGTTGTCATCCCGGAGGCACCCTCAATCTGCCCATCGCCAGGCTCAATCACTAGTACATCCGTCTTGCCGGGGTTGAGCCTCAGCCAGTTAGAGTTCATCCAGTCCTGGATCTCGGCAAGGCATTTATTCAGCACTTCGACGGCACCACTTGTCCCTGGCACGAAGGTCATGTACAGTTGAGTATCATCTGCATAGCAGTGAAAACTCAAACTGACTAATGATCCTCCCCAGGGTCAGCATGTATACTGAGAACAGCATCGGTGACAGGATCGAGCCTTGAGGGACTCAACAGGTAAGAGGCAGAGAGGGAAGAGGAAAATTTCCCCATCACCACCCTCTGCCTCCTGCCTGAGAGAAAGGACTCAAACCAGTTGATGAAAACATTGGCGAGTCTACACCACTCTCTAAAGCAATCCAGCAGCACAAGGTGGTCCACAGTATCAAATGCAGATGACAGATCAAGGAGAATAAGAATTGACCATTCTGCTTGATTTCTGGCCATGAGAAGGTCATAATGGACCCGGACCAGTGCCGTCTCAGTACTGTGCATTGCCCTAAACCCATACTGGAATTGTTAGTAGATGTCATAGGCCTCCAGGTGTTCATCAAGCTGCAGAGCCACTACTTTCTCTACAACCTTCCCTAGAAATAGGAGGGTGGAGATTGGTCAATAATTAACTAGGACATCTGGGTCAAGAGATGTTTTTTTGAGAAGGGGCTTTGCCAGCACTTCCTTCAAGGCGTCGGGGAAGACCCCCTCCAAAAGCGAGTAGCGACTATCCCAATGAACACTGGGCTGATAGCCTCAATGCATCCCACTAAAAGACACATTGGACTGGGATCCAGCTCACAACAAGTGGGCTGCAGCTTGGAAATCTCCTCGGAGACCTCAGCCACCTCCACTGGCTGGAACTCTGCCCAGGCAATAGGAGTGCTCCTGCATTGAGACCCTACTCTACGAGTCTGGTCCAGTACCACTGGCGAGATCCCGGCCTGAATAGAGGACACCCTCTTAGAGGAAAAATAGAGCAAACTCTGCACTGTATTGCTGAAAGAGCTTTTTTCAGCTGTAGACAAACAGGATGGAGAAGCCTGTCCACTGTCTGAAAAAGCTGAACTGGTCTATTTCTCCCTGCTGCAATCTCCCTGAACAGGAATTCTGCCTTCTTATGGTTGATCACACTTTGATAGTCACCATAGTGATTTCTCAAAGCCAGTCTGTCCTCATCTAGCCGGGTCCCATGAAAACAGCACGCCAATCTCCAGCCTGTGGTCTTCATTGCTCAGAGAGCCCCATTGAACCATGGGGTTGTCTGGTAAGAAAATGTCAACATATTTTGCCACCTTCTTTCTCAGGGCACACATATAACATGTAATAGATTGTTTCTGATGAGGGTTATTGTCCTATGTTTCTTTAATTACATCTAGTGGCCCTGTAGGCCGTCTACCATACAGTGTTTTGAATGGTGAAAAACCTGTTGATGCCTGTGACACTTCCTCTGTAAGCAAAAAGCAGGTAAAGTAAGTATTGGTCCCAGCTTTCCCTTCCCCTTTTACAAACCTTTTTAACATGCATTTTAGGGTTTGATTGAAATGCTCAACATGACTGTCTGTCTGAGGGTGATAAGGAGAGGTTCTTATGGCAGTCATATCTAGTACTCGGTACAGCTCTTTCAGTAATGCAGCACCAAAATTACTACCCTGATCAGTAATAATCTCTGTAGGTAAGCCCACCCTACTGAAAATTTTGGCAGCTGTGCTGCCACTTTTGGGGCTGTGACAGTACACATTGGAACTGCCTCCAGGTATCGAGTAGCACAGTCACATACTACCAAAATGAATTGATTACCCTTTTTACTTTTGTCTAAGGGGCCAATGATATCCATCGCAATTCTCTCAAAAGACACATCTATCAAGGGTAGGGGCACCTTGTCTTTTTAGTCACTGGGGCTACTTTCTGATGCTCAGTACAAGAACTGCAATAGGTAGCAACATCTTCATGAATTCCAGGCCAGTAAAATCTGTACAGCAGTCTGGCAAGGGTGCAATCCCTCCTTTAGTGACCAGCCATAGAACTCGACTATCATGTGCTGTCTAACAACTCAGATCTATACTTTTGTGGACTAACCAATTGTTCTATCTGGTCCTGTGTCTGAGGTTTAACCCAAACTGTACAGTAGCCCATTACATTTTTAAACATAAGTTCACCCTGTTTTGGTTTCACCCCCAGCTGCTTAAAATAACCCTGGAGTGAAACATCATTAGCTTGTTCTGAAAGAAAATCACAATCAGTGATCAGTTTAGTTTCAGCATTTTTGTACGTTAACCCCTTGTGTCCATCAGTCTTTTTTTGCCACTGTTTCCTCGGGCGTCGTCTTTCTTTCCTGGATTTCTGGATCTTGGAGCTGTGCTCGAACAAGTCTGAATCAAAATCGGCGAAAGAAAGAGATCCACCATCCGGGATTTTCTTTGCCTGAACTTTTGTCACCACAGCTGCTGAAACATCAGGATTTACTCCCTCTGTGATTAGCTCTGCAAATCCTGGAAAGTCATTTCCAATAATTGCAGGTACAGGTAGCTTAGGTACTAACCCAACTTTCATTGGGGCGACACATCCTTAATATTCAGAGTCACTTGGGTCGTGGGATCATATCAAGTGTCCTGTGGTTGCAGATGACACCAGTACCTGGTCCTTTTGGACATTGCTTTCCCAGCATTTCAGTATGCACTAGGGTCTGTCTGCTTCCCAAATCTACAAGTCCCTTCACAGTCTTATCTCTCTTCTTCACATCTGTTAAGTATTTGCCCCAATTTGCTAAGGATGAATCTGCTCCAGCGTCACTCTTCTTACTACGGCAATTTCTTGCGCTATGACCTGGCTTATTACAGTTATAGTAAATAAAGTCTTTGGGTACAGATTTGTTACATCCACCAGAGTTTTTATCAGACTTGGATTTTAAATGGAAAAAGTGTCTTACCAGTGATTGGCTGTTACCTCGCTGCTGTGGCATCTATCTGGCCATTTGGTAGTCTTCAGTCAAAGAAACAGCCTGTTCCCCACTTTCTGGTCAGTGTTCTTTTACCCAAAGCTATACATCTGTGGGCAGCATGTTGATGAACTGCTCCATTACAAATATTTCAATGGTCTGTGGGAGTGTTTTGCCCTCTGATTGGAGCCATTTCATAAAGAATTCTCTGAGTCAGGTGAAGGCTTCTCAAGGATTGTCGATTGAGTTGTACTTCAGGTACCAGAATCTTTGCCTGTATGTCTCTCCTGAGATGTCATATCTTTTAAGGACCTCTCTTTTCACCAGGTCATAGTTTTCTGACTGTGCACTGTCCATATTGCTGTAGGCAAGTTGGGCTTTACCTGTCAGACAAGGTGCCATCCTGATTGCCCATTGCTGCTTTGGCCACTGTCAGGCTGCGGCAACCCTTTCAAAAGTTGTCAGGTATGCTTCAATATCATCCAACGGACACAACTTTGTAAGTTTGGTCTTTTGAAGTTGTTGATGTTTTGTTGCTCTGCTGGACCTGTGCCAGAACCTCCAGCTTTGATAGCTTGCAAGTCATCCAGCCATCACTGTTCCATTCGCTGCATCTCTTCTTTTCTCTACTGCTACTGTCACTGCATCTCTTCTTTTCTCTGATTCTCCATCTCTTGTTGTTGTATAGCCCACCATTTCAAAAAGGCAGTCAGGCTTTCTGGTTCTCTCACTGCCTGCTCTTTTTCCATCACTTGTGCTGGCTGTATAGTCCCAGTTTGGACTTTTGTTTCTGCTACTAGTTTGCTGCCATTCTTCTGGTAATCACTCCTGGACATGCTGCATCAGAATCCATACCTTTCTTCTATGTTTCCCTTGGTACTAGGTCTATTACCCACGCACAAAACTCCTGGCTTAGAGTATGCACAGCGTAAATCCCACTGTTAACACCATCTGTCATTGAGGCACAGGTCAGGAAGCATAGGAAAACCAGGATCAGTTTCAGAATTCGCAAACAGCATTTTATTGTTCTCAGTAACAGCAAAATAAAAAATAAACATTATTCAATATAACTATTACAAAAGCAGTGCAAACAGAGAAAACAAAGCCATTCTTCTGAGTGTTTTTTCTCTTAATTCCAAGTTTTGGTCTCTCAGTCTCTCACTCTATTTGTCTGTCTAGCAAAAGCATTGCTGCTCTTTTTATAAGTCTTTGTCTGGGAGCTTGTTAAGAGAGCCTGCTTCTCACAGAATGTTCTTGTCAGTTTCAATGCAGGTGAAGTAAAAAGATCATAGTAACCCAGAACTGACCTCTTGTTTACAGTTCTGCAAAAGGTTTAAAAACTGCATCTCTGGTTAACCCCTTGAGTTCCAAACAGCTTTTTGCAGTCATTTCAACAGTATAACTATATACCGTTTTACACAAAGGGATCCCAGTATCAGTGACATTTCCACATAAAGATTCACATAGATTTTTTTTATAACTGCAGATATGCAAGGGGAAGAAAAGACAGAAATAGCAAGGTAAGGCAGAGAGATAGTGAGAGGCAGAGAATTGCTAAACCGTCGGAGTGATCAATTCCTAGGTCTCGCAAGAAAATTTGGTTGTGCAACCAGAAAGACAACAGACAGAAAGGGAGCGGGAAAAAACAGACCCTTGCATTTAAACTCTTTCTGCATAACAAATGGGGCAGGGCCTTATTCAACCCTGTCACAGGCATGTATAGTAGCTATTCCTGCACCATGTCACCACAACACACTACGATGAGAAGCAAGCTCCCTGACACTCCCGCACAAGTTATTGTGGTGCCGGAACCCAATGCCATTCCTACACAGTAGCTGCTCTAGGGCACAGCCACTGCCCAGGGTGGGTGCCAGAGTCTGCCCCCTGAATCCAGGTCACGGGCAGGGTTTGCACAACACACTGCTGCTGCTGGGCCAGGGGGCCAGCTTGTTTAGTGCAGCTTCTCTTCCCTTCCTGTTTTAAAGTGTGGAGGGGCCGAATGACAGGGGGAGGTCAAATTACTTCCTCAAGATCACAAAGTGAGCCAGTGGCCATGGTGGGATTCAAACTTGAAATTTTCTGGTTTACAGTTCAGAGCTGTGCCCACTTGGTTGCACTTCCGCACCTTCCAGCTCCCAAAGATTCCTGAAAAAAGAGATAGCAAAGTGTTTTCTGAGGATAAAAGATTTGTTTTCCCTCGGCTGCATTATGAAAGATCAGAGTGCAGACATGACCTCTGACCCCACACTCCTGGAGCAGGTGGACAGCATACATGTCACGGAGGTGACAGGGGTTCATCAGGGTGGGGGGGAACTAGCACTAGTCATTCTACTGTGCCCCTAAGAGGTTGGTTCATGAGCGGCACTTGATGTCCGTTATTAACAAGAATGGTGCAATCCAACTCTTGCAGCTGATCCCTGGTGCTGACATCACACTTAGTAATGAGGTGCAGGACGAAACAGAGGGCAGGAAGGAAAAAAAGGACCATATTTCCTTTTTAAATTGTTATATAAATGTTTCAGAGCAGAGGAAGGCCTCTGTATGGTTCTGCACATTGTGATTACTGAAATAAAGATGATACTAAGGTGCAGGATACCATGGTCTGAGGTGCACTGGAATGTTTTGTGTTTTGATCAATGGCATACTGACTTATAGTCCCAACTTGCTAGCTTCCTGCTCAAGCCACTGCAGAAGAGTGACTAACCTTGATAATTCTCACAGCCCTCCCATCAAAATCTGCATCACCTACATACTCCCCTGCTTAAGTGCCCTTGTCTTGGCTATCTCCTTTGTCTGCAGTCGAAAGATGTAGCAGGCCATCACACTGAGAATATAAGGGAACAAGATCTAGCCTCCCCTCACTCTCTTTTCCACCTCAAACCAAGATAATACTTTACTTGACAGTGTCCTTTTGTCTAGGGTCTCAGACATATAGCCTTATCTAGAATGCCATAGCTCTTTGTAAATGACCACAGTCCCTCATGCCACTCTGAGTCATCCCAGGTCCACAGAACTGATGTGCATGGGTATAGTAAACTCAGTAGCCTATCCCTTTTGTTTTCCCACCATAGAGATTTTTCTTATAGGGATATATCCTGTTCAGGCCTGCATCCTTCATCCCCACCTCCCAGGCTCCAGTAACCCACCAGTTACCCCCACAGCTTCCTCTTTGTGGCAGGGTCTCCAGGGGGAGGGTCGTCCTCCCTTCTGAAGCAAGTCCACTTTGTGGACTAGGATCCATTGATGGCAGACACTAAGGGAATCCTAGATGACTAGCTTGTCGTATAGATGGACATGGGTGTTTCCTCCCTTTTAAGTCCCTCCTATATCCCCTGATGTCAGCGTAGACTTCTGGTTGGCCTTGCACACAGAAAGCATGTCCCTGCATCAGAAGCAAGCTGTCTGGCCCAGTCGAAGGCATTGCTGTAGCATCAGAGCTCACTGTTGACTCCTCCCGACTAAGGCTCACTGCCGCGTAGCAGCTGCCCCAGCTTGGCCTGCCTCCCGACACAGTGACTCACGTTCCCTCCTGAACCTGGGTCTCCTAAATGGCAGTGCAACATGTGGCCACTGGGTGATCAGGCAACCCAGTAGTGCATCTCCTAACAGTTAATTAGTTAATCAGTGCATTCTTTAAAATGACTTCCCAGTATCCAGGAAAATATTTTGAAATGTAAAGTTTAGTCACAATTCAGCTTATATTTCCTTATCTCTTATTCTCTAAGCCTGGGCGCAGCACAACTTGGCTGCACAGGGGTGTTGACAGTGTGATATTCAACAGATATTCCTGGTGGTCAAGTGGACCACTCAAAGCCCAATCATGGGCTTAAATATGAAAATATAATGTCCAATTTCCCTGGTGGTCCAGCGGTACCCCCTCCCCTTCCCACTCACCCACTGAGCCCCACCCGCCTGCTCTCCCCGGTCAGCAGTGGTGGCAGCACCCCACCCTGCCGCCCCACCGGCTGCCAACTGACAGTATACGGTAGGGCTGTATGCCCATTGTCTACAGAGTGAGCAAAATGGCATGCCTGGTACCGAGCAGAAGTCCAGATATGTGAATGGATCCATTCACATATCTGGACTGTGTAGTATGGTATGGGCTGCATGCCCATTGGCTCATGCTGTGGACCAATGAGCATACAGCCCTATCATACACTGTCAGTCAGCAGGCAGCAGGTGGGTGGGTACTGTCTCCCCACCGCTGACCGGGGAGCGGCAGGGGCCCAGTGGCGGGTGGGAGGGGTACTGTTGACCACCAGGGATATTGATGTTATTCTTTCATTCTTAAGCCCATGATCAGGCTGCGAACGGTCCACTGGACCACCAGGGAAAGTGGATGTTATATTTTCATACTTAAGCCCGCGATCTGGCTGCGAGCGGTCCACTGGACCACCAGGGATATTGGATGTTATTTTTTTCATTCTTAAGCCCGCGATCAGGCTGCAAGCGGTCCACTGGACCACCAGGGAAAGTGGACATTATATTTTCATACTTAAGCCCGCGATCAGGCTGTGAGCAGTCCACTGGACCACCAGGGATATTGGACATTTATTTCTACTATGGATGCCTGCGATTGGGCATGAGGGGGGCGCTCCCACGAAGGTGCAGCCGGAGCTCGGGTGGCCACCCATAGGTGGCAGCTGCCATGTTGTGACCTGCAATATGGCAGCTCACCTGTGGGTGGCCAGCAGTTCTTCCTTTTTTTTTTTTGGCTCACCTGTGTGTTGTGCATGCATGGGCTCAGCACATCCCAGGCTGAATATCGGGATGTGTGGAGTATGCATGGGCACGCCCCCCCCCCACCTGCGGCACATACATTACTGATGCGCTAAGGTGCATCGGGATTTGTGCCAGGCACAATCCACATTTGAATATCGCACCGGGGCACATCAGTGGGTTGCACATGGTGCAACACTGTTGCGCCATGCACAACCCTTCTGAATATCCGGGCCAGTGTATAAATTGGACACACAGGGCCAGATAGTCAAAGCTTTGCCCCTTGGCTAAATTAGCACTGCCCAGAGCACAACGCAAGCTATATTCAAAAGGAATAGCCCGGGGCAAACAGCTTCTGATTATAGCATGGGAATGAGGCCGAGCACACTGGGCTGGGAGTGCAAGGAAACCTTGGCCCTGAAATAAGACAATTACGTATTTTTTATTTTATTGTTATTGATAATAATAAAACACTACTTGTGAATTTTATGACTTCTCCTGGTTTGCCTATGTTTCTTGTCCTATGCCTCAACAGCAAAGCAGAAATCATGCATGAAACACGTGTGACTACAGCAGGCAGCACTACAAAATGCTATTGAGGATAAAAGAGGAATCACATTATGGACCCATCCATGAGCTGTTAGAATTCCAGTGAGGAGGTGGGAGGGAGTTGATCGGTATACAGGAATCACCTGCAGCTGGTTACAGGAGTTTTATTAATTAATGGAAACATAGACTTTAGTTACAAGTCTTTAAAAAAAATAGGACTTGGCATGTAAACAGAGACAATGATTAGCTGCTGATAAAAGGAAGTGATGGTATTTCGGCATCAGTAGCAAGCACTGTTTTTGTTTACATGGCAACCCTCAGTTTGAAAAGACCTGGAACTATGATATATTGCCAGGTCAGCTAACCCCCAGTACCCCTCCCACATGCCATGACTCTCCCACCAAAACAGTCCTCTGTGACTGTACTAAACCCCTGGAAGACAGCGGGGCCAGAAAACAAAAGATTGGAGGTTATAAAAACTTTAACATGTACTGTAGACTATTGAATCTCCCACTACTGCAGCCCTGCTCTTATGTCAACTGCTGGAAATGCTGGTTATTTATTTATTTATTTATTTTTTGTTTACCGGGTGGGTGCCATAGCCACAAAGCAACTATTTTTATGCTTGACCCGGGAGTTTACAAACATTAAAGGAATCGTTTTACAGTAAAATACAATCAGGCAGGATTACATTAGGTAAGGACACATCATTGTCAGTGAATGAGAGAGAAAACACAAAATACAAGTAAGTAGTAAAGATGAGAGAAACATACAGTCAGTAAAAGAGTACCATCATTTTACAATACAATAGTCATGCTACATAAGGTTGTAATATTAGCAAATTACAGCAAATGTCAGCTTGGATATCAGCAGAATCTGCCCAATACTATTTACTGCAGTATAGTAGATTGCAAGACATTTTTTTTTTGAACAAAGTGAAAATTAGGAAGTGCTGACTGTTCCCCTATAAAGTGTACCAGGTCTGGTAGGGTCTCAGACCTAGACAAATGTTTGCATGATTCCAGGGAGGTCTCAAGATATTACTGTATATTTGTTCTTCATTGACTTGAAGAGGGTAGTATACACAGCTTCATTTTTATGGCTGCAGGGCAGAGCTCTGCAAGACATCTTGCCATTACAGAAAAAGGAGCTCACTGGATTCCAAATGAAGAATGCAACAATTTGGAGTTGAAACACAATCACTCCACTATTTGAAGCACTCTGCCGTCTCCATTCAATAGACTACAGAGTGTTTCCTTCTTCTCCCCCCTCCCCCTCCCCGTGTACTATTTTCTCTCTCCGAGTGGTCCCTATGATATAGTGAGAGGCAGAGAGAAGGGATCAGCAGAGAAATTAAATCATACACTAGTACAGTGTGGTTGTTTCCTCCTTCCCCCACACACTATTTTCTTGCTGCAATTACAGCGGCAAGTAGCCACAGTAGTCAGTTTCTTTTTATCAGCAGTGGGTACGAGAATGTTGGCATCAAAAGAAAAATGAAATTTGACTCCTGCTGCTGCTGTGGACTTCTGTTGCAAAACTTTTTTTTCCCCATTGGATGAGTCTTTTCCAGTTAGCGAAAAGGCAAATGATTCTGAAGATGTAGTGTATGATTTAATTTCTCTGCTGATCCCGTCACTCTGCCTCTCACTATACTGTATATAATTTCTGCAACACCAAGCTCTGTGACATCTTGCCAGAATCGTTTCCCTTTTCATTAGCTAGAAATGACTCATCCAACAGAAAAAAAATAGTTTCACAAGAGAAGTCCATAGCAGCAGCAGGAGTCAAATATAATTTTTTATGGGTGGATGGTGGAGCTCTCATTCATATCTATTGACGTTTATATGAAAAGGTTTTGGTGTTTGGCCTATAGGGGTAAACTTGTTTATGATTAATGAGCTGTTTTGTTTGGTTACTGTGAAGTCACAATGTTTCTATTATAAGAAAGGAAAAATAATAGAGGAGTCCATGACTAATTTACGGGGACAAAGGTTTTAAAGTGGTTTTTATATGAATAAATGGTGATAAATAAGATGGGCTTGTGGGACCCTCTCAAAAATTTGGGTACTTGTTGCTAGGTGGCCAAATTTAAGATGGACGCCAAAAATCTCTAAAATGACATACAGTATATCAACTCATAGTTGTAGTATAAAGGCATGTTTGGTGTCTAATAGAGGGTTTTGAGGGTCAAGGAATTCATTTCTTATAATAAAAATGTTCTTTCTTGAAGCCAAAGACATCATGACAATATGTTCTCAAATTTCTACTATAATGGCTGCTTAATTTTAAGTTCCCCCAACCCCCAAAACTTGAAATTTGTGTTTCTAAACTTAAGTATAGAATGCATGTCATTTTTCAGAGTCAGAAAAATGGAAAAATAGCCAATGTTTATTTTTTACAAAATCTAGTTTTGCACAATAACATTTTTAATTGAAAAGTTGTAGTTTGGTAACATTAGTCAGATTGTACCATTCTCTAATATCCATAATATTTGGAGCCTTATTGCTGTTGTAACATTCTCCAATTAATGTTTGAAGTGCTGTCTTCATTTGAGCATTCCCAAAATCTCCTACTCGTTTTCTTCTTTCATGTTATTCTCGTAATCATAATCTGTATCGGATTCTGAATCAGATTCTGCATCATCTTTTCTGGCTGTTGAGATGTTCTCTTGTGCTATAATATCCCTGAGGCTTTTTGGTAGAGGTGCCTTTGAGTATCAGAGACGTTGACATTTCCCTTCAATCAGAGTCCAGTCATGGTCCAGTGCTGATTGTGGAGAATCAGTGTTGTTATAGTTGAGCAGGATGTACACTTGGTAGTCAGTTTGCTTCACCTTCAAATCATGTGCCTTACGGTCAGGAAGTATTCTCTGGGTTAGCCTCAGCTAGCATCTTGAAGATACTTTCTTGACAGACATACCTGATAGTGAACTTCGCCATGTTGTCCAGAATACTTGTTGTCACTGAGAGACTCTTTCCAACACCTGACAACAACCTATATGCTGTTTCATGTTTCAGTGCACTTTGAAATATTGACTTCTTTCTATATCCAAAGAACCCTGAGACTGCATCTGTTCTTGTGTGTATATGAAAAGGTATAATGACTTGAGCAACTTCTTTTGAACACAGTACCTTGTAGTCAAATATGTCCTCCTTCCTCTTCAAGAAGAGAACATGGTCAACCTGGCATATGCAGCTAGGACTACTATGTCAATGTTTTCTGCATCAAGTACAACAACATCCTTTACTCCATTCTTCCTTAGTTGAGAGTGTGTGTGTGTGTATATATATATATATATATATATATATATATACACACACACACATACACACACACACACACACACAGAAGTATTGTGTCTGCTTCTATGTGGTGACACTGGAACACTTTAATTTGCACATGTTCATCCTCAGAGAACAGAACCCAACAGTTGCTCCTCAAAGAATATAGAAATCAGATGGCTGGATGTTGATGTGCAAACACACTGAATACACCCTTCAGGAGTTGTTGGATAAGTATTTTGTTGCCTGGGTTTTTGAACATGTTGTGGAACTCATTCAAAGCAGTCAGCTTATCTTTTCTCTTGAGATATATATATTCTGCATCCCTCCTGTGTATGATGTGCATGTTGTCCTACGTTCATGCTCACTGTCTTCGATGCTCATCTTCAAGTCACATGGATCATTCACAAAGCTGAACTCAGAAGCTTTGGGGTGTTGAGCCAGGACAAGTGCAAATACCTTATGACCATAATCTGTCCATGTGAAGTCAGTCTCCTCATGCTTTCTCTATCCTCTGCAGAAGGACTGGTAAGCCTCCAAATGAATCCCATGTCTACCAGGGCAACATAGCTACTGATGGGGTGTAGTGGAACCAGGTTCAAATTTAACTAAGTCAGATTTTTGCACTTTGACCATAGTTGCAGTAGGACTGAATATTGAGAGACATTTTCTCTGTCAGACAATGTTCCATTACTTGTGACAGGTCAAATTTCTCCTCGCACTTTTGAACAGGAGAGATTTCTACTGCCACGATATTGTTTTCCATTACACTAGTCCTTGTTACAATGATTTTTGTTCCATCTCTGATAATGGATTGCCTACTGAAGTTGTACCTTGAGTTCCTGTGAACTGTTGCATCAAATGATTTCTTAGTTGAAAACATCCGTTGCTGAAGGAATTTGTTGACTAGTGATTCACCATTCTCATGTCCTGTTTCAAAGTCCTGGACAAGTTTTTCTAATGCAATCATTCCAGATTGGAGAGTCCTCAGAGTAGGCTTTTCTAAGGTCAAAAGGATCACAGTCAAATTCTGTGATGCAACTGTTGAAATCCTGTAATGCCTGTTCATCTGCTCTGAGTTGGGTGGTTGAATTCTCACTGTGGCACTGAGAGGTTGTCTTCATGTTTGTGATGGCATGCAGAGAGACTGTAACTCTATTTGTTTTTATATATATATATAGTTTGCATTTCCAGTGTGAGTTAGCAGCATCTTCTCATTCTTCAAAATTCTCATCCAACCGACTTTCATCTTTGAGCCCTTGTTTATTGTCATTTCTATCTATAGATTCAGTGGCAAGCAAGAGTAGGTGTTCCCTGTCATTGATTGTGAAAATAAACCATCATGCATGTACTTGACTTTCTCCCAGGCAGATAACTAATCTCTAGCCAGAACTCAATGAGCCATCTTCCACACATGCCATTGTCATATACTTGCAGCCATGGCAACATCAGTCTGAGTGATGCCTCAAATGCTTCCCAATCCTGAGTTCTTGATGCATGGATATTCATCATCAGTATTTCAGTCATGTACATGAAACTAAGCCAATATTTTGCCATTGAACTATCAGAATTTTCAGCTGTTTCGAATGCTTTCACAATAAATGAAGATAACTACTGGTCAGCCTCTAGTTCATCACAGATCAGCTTGAGCTCTTCCCATGTGTTCGTGGAAGGGTGTCTTAGTTTTTCCAGCTTTTCTTGTAGCTCTGGAGGCAAGTGTAGACCTTAACTAAGTTATTTTCAAATTATTCTGTGAGTTGGTACCTTATACATCAATCGGACATCTGATGCTTCTCTTATAATATTTTCCATGTGATGCTTTGTCAGCTGAACCCTCTGTAATCACACTAGCTGCAACAAGAATGTCAGATAAACCAGATCCTTTGAATCACTTGTTGATTGCTGATATGAAAGAACACTGCACATGGAATGGACCTAGGAATGGAAGAACGAGTTCAAACTGTGTAGGATTCTCATTTTTTCAACTGAACAATCAGAGGACAGACTGGCTGGTCTCTAAATGGTTGAATGAAAGGCATTGATTTCTGTTTTGCTACAGTGACTATGTGATACATCACCTCATGTACTACTGACTTGTGGGATGGCTTGGGCAATGTGAGGTAGCAGTATGCCTTGTTCTTTGTAGCCAACTTCTGAATATTGGCTTGAAATCCAGCAAATGTTACAATCTTCGGGTTTTCTGCTGGAACCACATCCCTATTACTATCAAGACAAGCCAAAGAATGGACCATTTCTCAAATCTTTTGTTCCTGAGTACTTTGTGTGAGATATGAACTTCAGCTCAAACTGATGGTAGGCCATGTTTGACTGTATTGTAAGGTTGAACTCTGTGTTGTTCTGCACTGATATTTTTCATCTCAAGAGGCTTTGCCATGGCCAGTTTAGAACGATTCTCAGTAGAAACTTTAGTGGCAACATCCCCTGGTTGAAAAAGCATCATGTTTGCATGGTGCGATGTATCTTCTCCAGTCAATTCATCATCCTGAAAGTTGTCATTGTCTAGAATGGTAGTACTAGGAAAATTGTTGGCAAGCTCTTCAGGACAGCTGTCATTCTTCTCAATCCCAAACTTGGTCCATGTAGCATGCAGATTAAGAACATCCTGACAGTTTATTCTGAGTGATAATTTCTTCATCATGTCTCTAATCTCATGACTTCTAGTCAGGCTATGAATTGTCATTGATAACTTGACCTTTAAGGAAGTGAGTTTCCCCGTGATGAATGAAAATAACAGTGATGACAAAGCTGCAGTCTCTGGATCCTGGCAGGCATCACTGAAGTCACTAGAAGCAGGGTTCTTTAGCCAGGTGAGAAACCTTCATAACTCAGAATTAGGTTCTTCAGTGTTCTCAAGCTCATCAATATGTGGAGGACAGTTCATACCTGTATCACACAACAACTTATCTTTCAAGTGCCTAGCAGTGGTATTCAGTAATTATTCATTGCTACTTCCGCATAACTTCTACCTGCAGATATGTCATACACTATGCTACTTCATTTTTGTGGAAACGATCATGAAATCTGATCCTGTTTGCAAACTCCTTTTGAATCATCTGGTTAACTGTGCTTTATTTTGTTGTACTTGTATCACAATCGAAATTCCTAAACAGGTTATTGTAGTCCATCAGTAGTTGTTGTAATGTTCTTGGCTCATTCATATTCAATACAACCATCTGTACATGTTTGAAGAACATTTCTTGAACTTCTGCAAGACAAACCTGTTATGAGTGGAAACCTGAATTAATGTTTTTGTCCTGGTGGTATATTGGAGAGACATATTTTTCCAACAGGAGTGATGATACCAAATCTCAGTGGCAAAAGGAACTGTTGTGCAATCAATTACAGCTAAGATATGGTCACGCATTGTAACGTCTTCTAGGTACATTGTGTGAGCCTTGAAAGTATTACATGTATCCATTTGTTGGCAAAAACACCACTTGTCTCAGTCAGGATGTTTTTTGTCTTCTGGCATCATGCACCAGATGCAGAGATCTTTGTCCTGTAGAGGACCACTCCATGAATGTCTAACAGAAGGGCCAGGAGCATTTTCAGGACAACTGTCATGCACAGATCGGGATATGAGGATTTCTTGCATCTGCTATTTCTCTTTCCTAGTTTTGGCTTGCTGAAGCTTCCTTTTACTTGTGAATCCAGTCTTACATAATTTGTGAAAAAACATGCCAGCTGGACCACCATCCCAGACCCAGTTTACTTTCTCAAAAACACTTCCATATTTATACAACTCCCTCCATTCCAGTGCTACTCTTCAGTTTGCTCCATGAATCAATTGGATAGTCAATTTAGTTTTCATCACACTTTCTGACATAATATACACAGTTCTTTGTCTCAACTTGAATCCTCTTCTTTCCTCTCAACTATTGTACTGGTTTTAACAAAGGTGTCGACATCTTTTCAATCGCCAATCACAGAACTTCATTTGGACACACCTTCGAAAAGATAAAACATATATATAAATTTGGCTTCAAATAAGAACATTTTTATGAAATATATTTTTATTAACATTTTCTTTTATGTTAGGATACATTTTACATTCATTGACATTCTGGTGCACACTTAAGTTTTTCTTTTCTTTAGATATCATGTGATTAGTATGAAATAGAGATCTTTATATATAATATAAACGTTTTTCTTTTAAGGTCCTGTATTCCTTTTTGTTATAAACAGTTTGCAGTTGGTTGTTTCCAGATCTTGTTTCCCTCCTTTCCATCCCCTACACTCCACTATGGGTAGAAATCAGGATCCACTTCTACTTGGTGAATGACCCATCTCTGCCACAGCTGAACAAGCTTCTGTGATTGGTTATTAATTTTAGCAATAATATTTTCCATCTGATATATTGATATCATTATTCGTCTCAAATCTTGTATGGTAGGAATATTTTGCATCATCCACTTTTTTGTAAGAGACTTCTTAGCAGCCAACAAAAAATAGGTAGTAAAGTTTTTGTCCATGGGGGGAGAATGGTCCAGGTAGACAGCCAGCAATAACATTTTGGCTGTAAGTTCAATATTTTCTCCCAAACTGTCCGTCATTTCTCTTTGCAAATTTATCCAGAAAGGCA
Source organism: Neoceratodus forsteri (assembly GCA_016271365.2). Classification (NCBI taxonomy): domain Eukaryota; kingdom Metazoa; phylum Chordata; order Ceratodontiformes; family Ceratodontidae; genus Neoceratodus; species Neoceratodus forsteri. The sequence continues at coordinate 558,131,276 of CM028129.1, read as the reverse complement.
TTAAGAGTGGGCATTGCCTCATAATATGTGCAATATCAGCCATCTTACATCCACACCCCCCTCCAGCAAACCCCATACTCAATCGGAAGGTACTTTGTCAGCCGAGCAGGTGACCTAAAAAACCTGGACCTACACTTCCATGAATATTCTCTCCAAATGTATGATTGAGTCATTTTAACTGCTCGAAGAGCTGCAGAGGACCAAGCCTCTTCGGACACATCAAGATCCAAGTCTCCATTCCAACTGCTCAATATTGATCTGGTTGATTCTTTAGTTAGGTCCCACATTATTTTGTTTAGGTTTCCTATTAAATTATTCCAATGGTGTCCCAAGGAATGGTCGGAAAATAATCTTAGAAGGGGAGGGATTGGGGGAATCAATTTCACCTGAATGATTCGATTTCTTAATATATGATTTCTAATTTGAAGGTATCTAAAGTGATCAGTATTTAATAGATAAAATTTCAGTTTTAGATCTTCAAATGATAATATCTCATTGGGACCCAAGAACTGAAACATCTGTTCTGATCCTAGTCTGCGCCACCGAGAAAAAGTCAAATCGTTGTAAGATGGAATAAATAGTTCATCTTCTGAAATGACCTTACAGTAGTCATAGATTAACTGAAATGGCTCTTTGCCACGTATATGAAACCATAGTTTTAGAACTTGCAAGGTAATTTCAGTAAAGTCCTTTATAGGAGGAGACCTCCCGGGGAAGAAAAACATTTTTTTGTATGTCATGCATGTCATTCAGGTGAAATTCTAACTTCTTCCATAGGGAGTTAAATTGTTCTGAGAGCCAGAGGAGAAGTATTCGGAGAAATGCTGCCTCAGCATATCTTTTAAGGTCTGGGAGGTTTGTTCCACCCTGGGCTAGGGATAATTTTAATATAGAAAGTCGAATTCGTGGTTTTTGTTTGTTCCATACAAATACCGATATCATATTGTCCCATGATTTAAAGTAATATGATGATGGGAAGTATGGAATGTTCTGGAACAAGCACAACAATCGAGGTAAAACATTCATTCTGATTGTTTCAATTCATTGGAACAGGGAGAGTGGAAGATGCGTCCACTTATCCAAGTCCTTCTTTCCAAAACAGAGATAGGTTCATAATTGATCAATTCCATTACCTGCAAGTTTTAGGATATATTTATGCCTTGATATTTTATTTTAGTGGAGTGCCATTTAATAGATAACCTTTTTTAATGTATTTGGGGGCAGTGTAATTGTATAGGAGAGCTTTTGTTTTGGAGATGTTTAATTTAAAGCCAGCCAGTTCTTCAAATTTTGTTAACATTTTCCACGTCTCTGTAATCAAGTCTAAGGGAGACAAAAGAGAGAGGAGAATGTTGTCGGCAGAAGACTGGTTTTGTATTCATTTTGTTGCATAGGGATTCCTTCTATTTTTTTTTATGCTCTTATTGCTACTGCTAAGGGTTCGATGTATAATACAAACAGTAAGGGGGAAAGCGGACAACCCTGTCTTGTTCCTTGATGCAAAGAGATTGGTGAAGAGAGTCCCCATTAATACATACATAAGCCTTAGGAGAAAGATATATTTGGCCCAACCATTGTAAAAATGAATCTGGAAATCCGAAGGCCCTAAGTGTGTCCCATTAAAAGGGCCAATAGACCCGATCAAATGCTTTTTCTGCATCTAGGCTTATAAAAGCAGCTGGTATTTTTCGGGTTTGTATATATTCTATTAAAAATAGGGATTTTCTAATATTGTCCATTGTAGACCTATTTTTTATTATAAAACTGGCTTGATTTGGGTGTATTATTGTTGGAAGGATAGTTTCTATTCTAGTTGCCCAAATAGCCATATAGATTTTATAGTCTGTGTTTAATATGGATATCAGGCGATAGGCTGATGGTTCTAATTTGTTCCCATCCAGTTTGGGGACCACCACAATCATGGCATATTCCCAAGTAGAAGGGGGGGGGTCACCCTTCTCTGTCTCTCCATACAATAGGAGGAGTCTTGGAGTTAATTCCTTTTTAAAAAATTATACCACTCTCCAGTGAATCCGTCAGGACCTGGACATCGTCCTGTGGAAAGTTTTGTTATTGCAGCACCTATTTCTTCAATTACTATCGGAGCTTGTAATTTCCATTTGGGAATGTTTAATTTTCAGTATTGTTACTGTGTATTTTCTTGCCCTCAACTTCTGAGCCAGTCTACATGCCCCTCTTGACCCTCCCTCACAATTATCTTTCTTTAAGTATATGAGGGACATCTGGATCTTGTCATCCATTATTTTTTGGATGGCCACTTTGGTCTCTCTTATTTTGACTTTTAGTTCTTTATCCCCTTCTCTATAAAGCAGTTGATAATTTTGCAGGGTAGTGATGAGATCATTGGGCCAGATATTCAAAAGAGTTGAGCCATGCACAATAGGGTTGCACCTGCGCAAGTCCAAAATGTGCCATTTTGCGATATTCAGCAGGAGGCAGTTGCGCCCCCCAAATCATGCTGAGCAACAGCGCAATGATAATGAAGGCATGCGCAACCGAAGGGGTAGGAACCATGCATAAACTGCACAGCCCGATATTCAGCCCGGGCCATGCAGAGTTATGCAGGCGCAACCCCTACCTGCGCCTGGACAAAGTTATGCCGGAAAAAAAAGGAACAAGTCGAGGGCCACCCACAGGTGAGTTGCCACATTGCAGGGTGCAACACAGCAGCAGCCACCTGTGGGTGGCCTCGACTTGTTCCTGCACCTGGCGGTGCCCCCATGCCCCGATCTTGGGCATAATCATTCCTCCCAGTAGCTCCATCATGGCAAAACAGTATCCTCCACCTCCCAAGTCAGTCCGAACATAGGTAAACAGTATCCTCAGCCCCGGGTAGCGATCGCTGGCAAAAAGTATCTCCACCCGAGTAGCCCGATCACAGGCAAATCTATTCGCCCCCCATTAGCCGATCGCAGGCATCAGAACCTCAGTTCATCTCGGTGGTCCAGTGACCGGCGGCGGCTCCCTCACCCCCCTGGCATCTATACCTCACCCCACCGCCTGCGGAGCCCCACCGCCTCTTCGCCAGCAGCAGCTCCACTCCGCCCGCCTCGGCTGCTCACTCGATCGACAGCCGGCATTATTGTTCAGAGCATGAGCCAATGGGCGCAGCCCGTCGCACAAGCCGTCCAGATATGTGAATTCAGTCATTCACATATCTGACCGACTTAGATAGTATGGGTGCACGCCCATTGGCTCATGCCTGATCCAATGGGTGTGCAGCCCCACCGAGCTGTCAATCAGAGGGCGTGTGGGGTGGCAGGTGGGTGGGTGCTGCCGCCCGCTGGCTGACGGGGAGCGGGTGGGGGCCCGTGGGTGGGTGGGGGGTCCACTAGATCACCAGGGATATCATACTTAGGGAGGTGAGGAATGCCGCCACGATCGGGCTCCGCCTCAGTCCACTGGACCACCAGGGATATTGGACTTGGGGGTTCTGATGCCTGTGATCGGGCTAATGGGGGCGGTTAGTTATGCCCGTGATTGGGCTACTCGGGGTGGGGATACTGTTTGCCCGCATTGGCTACTCGGGGTGGGGATACTGTTTTGCCTGCAATTGGGCTACTTGGTGGGTGGGGGGATACTGGTTTGCCCTCGATCAGGCTACTCCGGGTCCACTGGACCACCAGGGATTGGAGTCATGCATTGTCCCTTATGGGACATAATGCATTTGGGCTGCAGGGGGTGTCGGTCCCAACGGCTGCTGCCTAGCAGGGCGCCAGGTGCAAGTCGTCGGGGATCGGCGCACCTGCATGCTAATGGCATGCAAATGGGGCCATAATCAGATGCAAATGACCTCCGTGTGCCTTGCATAAATTATGGCCCCATTTGCATATCACCCTTTGAATATCGCAGGTGCTGAGCATGGCGCAATGGAACTTGCGCCACCGCATCTCAATGCTCCATTCTGACCACTTGCGCTGGTACAGTTCCACTGCACCATGCACAGTGGGTGTGGCCAGGGGGTGATATTCAAAGAAGTTGCGCCATAGCGTAACTCCATTGAATATCACCCTGGCCACACCCCTGTGCAACTATTTTGAGTGGCGCAAGGGCTTGTGCCACAAAATGGCGCAGTTTGAATATCTGGGCCACTGTATTTATTTTCTCTCTTTTTTTTTTTTCCAAGAGGTGTATGCAATGATTACACCTCTAATGGTGACCTTCATTGCATCCCACATGTTGGCTTCTGAAACTTCAGAGGAGATATTATCCTCGAAAAACTGAAGGATTCTCTTCTTCATTCGGTTGGTGAACTCCTTTTCCTTTAAAAGATAAGGATTTAGCCTCCAGAGAGTTTGTTTAGATTTCTTACCTAAATCAAGTTTTAGTAATATTGGATGATGATCAGATATAATTTTGGGGCATATTGTGATGTCACAAACTGTAAAAAAAAATGTTCACATGTGGTGAAAAAATAGTCCAGTCTTGAATACGAGTGAAATCTGCCCAAATACTATGTAAATCCTGGGGAAGAAGGAAAAAATTTCCTCCAAACATCCACCAATCCAAGATTTTCAAGATGTGCTTTGAAAAAATTTTACAGAATTGGACAGATGGTAAATTTTAGGGTTTGAAGAGTCAAGGTTTGGTTTTAGTGCCATATTAAAGTCACCAGCCATTATTAACTGACCCTGTAGTGAATCCAAGATTTTTGCCAAGATCGAACGAATTATTGGTGTTTTAGTCTGTGGAGGTAGGTATATATTGGCTAGAATAACATCTTGATTATATAGGCGACCTTGAATTATAATATAACGCCCTAACCCGTCAGAATATATTTTGTCTATTTTGAGTTGGGTGGTAGCGGGTATCATTATTGCGACTCCCCCTTCTTCATCCACTCAGGTGGGAGGAGGAGGAGTGGATCATATATCTACCCCCCCCCAGGATAATTTCTGGTGTTCCAGCCCCGAGAGGTGTGTTTCTTGAATAAATATAATATCTGCCTTTTGTTTATTAAGGTACTGCATTGTTCATGATCTTTTTATGGGGTTATGGAGACCGTTGACATTTATGGAATAAATCCTTACTGGTTGGGTAGTCATTTAATTTTGTTTGTTTTTATTTTGCTTTTTTTATTGTTTTGGGTTTGTTACTTGAGTCTACCCTTTTTATATAAGGTAGCATTCTTTTATATTATTTATTTGTTTGTTTTGTTTTTCAGGTTACTCTAGCTTGTCGTCACCCGGACCTCTCCCCCCAGGACCTTGAGGAAGAATCTGCCTAATACCATATACCCCTCTTCAGACATCATGTTTGATCTCTCACATTTCTAATTATAAAGTATTTCTATTAAAGTATTGATGTGCAACATTGCATCTTGTCTCCAGTGTCTCCTTTCACACCACATTTTCAAATTGACTTCAATACCATAAACCGGTATTCTAGAACTAACTTCAGCATTTAACATTACTATACTAATCAACCGTTGGTTAATTTTTAACAGAACTCGGTGGACATATGTACTTTTAATTCTAATTATAACATTGCACTTTTGGTTTATAACTAGATACACAAAATAACTGTTGACTTCCACAAGTGAGGTGGCATATCCCAACCTCCTCATTTCTCTCTCTTCTGTTTCCCCTAAAAGGGGTTGGGAGAGATCAGGAATCTCCATAACTACCTGGAAGGCACTAATTGCCACCATGGTAAGGAGTATCCCAACTAGGATAATTCCCCCAATAAGGGTGAAAATCCCAAGAATGGTTCAGCATGTAGCTTTTCTATGTAATATTCATTACTCTCCCTCTTTTATTTTTGAGGTATTTTAGGTCAATAACTTTTTCTTGTGATCATAAAGTAGATTTCTTCCTGTATCCGTAATCACATCTGTTTTTTTCTCTTTTCCTTCCCTTCTCCTTCCTGAACCTCCCCTCCTCCCCTTCCTTCCCCCTCTTCCCGCCTCCCCTGCTCCCCGTTACCCCAAACCAAATTTGTATGTAATAAAGTAAAAACATTTCCCCACCCCTTTATCTAAATTCGTAATGTATTTTACATGTTGCAGTCTTTATATCCCTCAATCTCCCCTTAACTTTATGGTTACCTTCTCTTTTTTTTTTCCTCTGGACGGCCCCCGTCCTCCCTTCCTCTCATCTTCCTTTTCCCCTCCCTTCCCCTTCCTTCCCACCTCTATTCCTTTCACCCCCCTCGTAATTCCCTCCTTGTAGCGGAAGCTCCCAGTAGGCAGCATCCCCCTCTCCCTAGTCAATATAGGATATCTGACTATGATTTGGGGGGGACCTTTCCCCTTCATATGATTTATTTCTGCCCTTTTTTCCTTCGAATCCCCCTCCTCCCCCACCACACATCAGTTTCACCCAGCACCCTTTGCTTCGACAGCAGGGAAGTAAGAACATTTTTATTATAAGAAATTAAGTACTTGACCCTCAAAACCCCTATTTAGACATCAAATACAGCCTTATATGACAACCACGAGCTGAGATATGCCATTTTACAGATTTTTGGTGGCCATCTTGAATTTGGCCACCAAGCAGCAATTGGCAAACTTCTTTACAGGGTCCCCCAAGTTCATCATTTTTAGCACCATTTAGTCATATAAAAACCACCTTCAGACCGTTGCCCCAGAAATTGATCACAGACTCCTATTTTTGTTTCTTTACTATTAGCTGTGTCCACTTTTTCATGTTTCAGGTGGTGTTTGCAAAAAGTCTAAACAGGTGTAAAATATATCAATAAAATTGACATTCTGCAGTACAAAGTCCTGTATCTACAGTATCTGCTGTCCTCATGTTTCCATACACAAATAAGTCTGCTGTTACATGTGGTGCACTTGAAAATCCTGTCAACCTCATAATGTATTATAGAAATCTGAATTTATCAAATCAGTGTTATCTTTTTATAGTGTCAGGCCTTTAGTGGCATTGAATGAGCGTGACCCATCAGACTGTTATTATTGTGTTTGTTTTAATCTTTTTGTAAAGTGCCTTGATAATTTGAAAGGCCCTTATGTGAAATAAAGTTATTATTAAAGTTATCATTATTATTTGGTGTTATACCACAATCTCGTGTTACACTTGCATAACTTAGAGCTGATTTCATGGATATAGAAAGAACATTGTTTACTTCTGGAGCATTTATCCAGTGTGGCCACAGCAGTTTACAAATTATGCAAATGTAGAAAACTTCATGCAGAAGCCACTTCTGCATCTATCTCTCTTCATCGCCATTAAAGTATATGTGAATAGGAGCTGCTTATGTCTGCTGACAGTGATGCAGAAGTGACTCTTGTACAAAGTTTTCTATATTTGTATCATTTGTAAACTTGCTGCAGCCACACTGCATAAATGCTCCCGAAGTAAACAATGATCTTACTTCGAGCGGGCTCTTGCAGTACATAATTACATATAGGACTGAAGCTGGCAGGCGTCAGGACCCCACGGAAAAAATTTCTAGCTAGCAGGGGACCGCCCCCTACGTCAGGTGACTGACTTCATGCGACGTTAGTATAAAGGGGCGGTTCCCCACGCCTGCCTTCCAGATCTTTCCTGTCGTTAGCACCTCGTGGTAAAGTTCAATGCTCATCAGTCTGTTGTCGGTAGTTATACCGTCGTTTTTTTTATCAATTTATTCGAAAAATTGTTTACTTTTTTGGTGGTGTATGTTGTCCCCTACACCCTCTGAGCACAAGAATAAGTGCAACTCATGCAGCGCCCAACTCCCACACAAGGACAGCCATTCTCAGTGTCTCTTCTGTCTAGGCCCGGACCATCAGGTGGAGAAGTACCAGCATTGCCTGAAATTCAACGCCGCCACCCGCAGATGGAGGCAGCAGTCCCTGGAGGCCCACATCCTAAAAAAGAAAATGACCTCCATGGAGAAGGATTTGAAAAAGCTCCATCAGGCTTCTACTTCCCCTGAAGGCCATCGTAAGAAGAAGGACAAGGAAAAGCACCGTGACTTAGGCTGGATTCACCGTGTTGCAGGTAACGTCTCCCCCCAGAGGACCGCTCCATGACGGCCTTCTTGGAGGCTTCCAAGACAGCATTGCCCCACCCATCTGGCTCATGCTAGGGCCCTTCGGGTGTCTCAGGGCAATTGGAGGCTGCCATTCCCAGTAAGGGTGCCGCTGTGCGGCCTACTGGTGCAAGTGGCTCCTGTAAGCCGGACGTGAGCTCCTCTGATGCCCACCCAGAATCGGCCGTTAAGTCACCCAACCCTTCGGGGTGGCACACAGCCCCTGTTCTGCCCAACCAGATTGCCCCTCCTTCACGGCTTGCCTCGAGCGAAGGGTCCGCCAAGTTGGACGTCAGTTCCTCCAACGTCCACCCGGACTGCACTGATAAGTCGGACATCAGGCTGCCCGATGCCCAAGTGGCGGTCGAGTCATCCGCTGTTCCCAGCTCTCCACAGCCTTCTCTGCCCTTCAGGGATCCTGGGTCTTCTCAGCCTGACCCTGGGGATTTTTCCCCTCATTCTCCGGGTGATACTGAGAATTTTTTGGCACCCCCGTTAGGTCTCCCTCCCGCTGGGCCGAACAACTTGACTTCGGTTCCCCCGATGCCAGCCCCGACACCAGTCCTGCCTACACCGGGCGATATCCCCCTACCGGATGCCACCCCCATGCTGGGCCCACTGCCTGCCAGGCCTCCTGTACTGGGCCCACCTGCTGGGCACCCTGCTGGGCCGTCTGGCCCGGCAGACCCCCCAGTTCCTGGGTATCCGACCCCGTTGTATCCGATGCCATCATAACCGGGTCTGCAGTATCCGGTGCCCCAGTACCCGACCCTGGCCCATCCGACGCCGCAGTACATGGTGCCTCATTACCTGATGCTGGGGTACCCACCATCCGGTTATGGATACGCTCCTTATGGATACACCCAGTATCTGTATCCCCCTCCTCCTCCTCCACTGCCCCCTCAGCTGCCGGTGGATTTTAAGGAGACTGTGGCCTCTTGGTGGGCTGAGACCAAGGCTCAGCTCATTAGGGAGGCAGAGAGTGTCATCTTCTGACACTGGTCCCAGTTCCAGACCCCCTATGCTGGAGACGAGGGACCCCCTCCCCTACTCCGGATACCAGAGGTGAGCCCTCTGGTTCCAAAGCAGGGTTGGATACACTTCCCCGAGGGCTTCCCAAGGGGTCCGTTCTTCTCCTGCATCAGGAGGTGGTGTCTTCCTCTTCCTGCTCGGAGCCTTCGGATGACTCCGATGGGTACTCTGACTTGGACGATAAGCCCCGCTCTCTGGATAAGCCCATGCCGAGGACTCCTCCAAAGTCTCCTCTGGAGGATCCTTCCTTTACAGAGTTGCTGCACAAAATCCAGGCTATCCATCAGTGGCACTCTTTGGAGCCAGATTCACAGTGGCAGAAGCTAGCTGCCCATTTGGATCTGCCTGAGGTTGTTCCTACCTTGGTTCCACCCTGGATTGAGCCTCATGCGGACCTTGTTTCCACTATCTGGAAGCAACCCTCTGCCATAGCCCCTCTTCTGAGGAAGGCGGACAGGCTATATCAGGCTCCTGAGGATGTTGAGTTTCTTACCTCTCACCCTAAGGCTGAATCGGTTGTGATTAGTGCCGCCCATGGCCGGACAGCCAATCCAAAGCATTTGAGCTCGACACCCACCTTCTGGACCAGTATGGGAAGAAAGTCTTCGCTTCTTCTACTCTGGGTATTAGGGCCCTGAACTACATAGCCCATATGGGGGATTACCAGAAGGCCGTCCTTAGCGAGGTGGAAGCTAAACTGGACTCCCTTCCTGAGTCACAGACCAAACAGGAAGTGGCAGACCTGGTCCGATATGCTCGTCTGGCCAGTAGGCACATGCTTCGTGCTTCACACGATACAGTGGATGCTGCTGGTAGGAGCTCGGCGTTCATTGCAAGTTTGTGGTGACATGCCTGGCTCCGAGTGTTGGGTCTGGTCCCTGAAGTGCAGTCTACTATCCAGGACGTGCCCTTCAGGGGTTCGGTACTGTTCGGTGGTGATGTCAAGGATATCATCACTGGACTGCGAGAGAAGGGCACTGCTCTCAAGGAGGTCGATAACTTGTACAGAGCCCCTCAACAGCAGCACCATCCCTTTCGCAAGTGGGCACGGGCCAAGGAGAAACCACAAGGGAAGCGGGCCAATAAACACTGGGCCCCTCAGGCTGCGAAGCCCCCCAGCCCAAATGAGCAGTGGGAGCTCCAGCCATGGCGCTGACTCACACCACCTGACTCCTTTCCTCTCCCACAGCCTCTGGCCCTTCCAGAGGAACTAGTAGGGGGGAGGTTCTCCCTGCATCTACTGGGTTGGAAGAGGATCACGTCAGATGCTTGGGTGCTCCAGCTGATAGCAGAGGGACACTCCATAGAGTTTCTTCAGAAACCTTCCAGAAAACCCCCTCCAAGGTCATCTTACTCCCTGGAACACCTTCTTCTGGTTCAGGAAGAAATCTCCACACTTCCTCAGAAGGAGGCGATAGAGCCCGTTCCCCTCCATCTCAGGGGGACGGGTTACATTTCTCATTTCTTCCTGGTTCCGAAGAAGTCAGGCGATGTGAGGCCTTTCCTGGACCTCAATTCCCTGAACCTGTTTGCGGAGTACAAGAGGTTCTGAATGCTCTCTCTGCAGAGCCTTCTGCCCCTCTTTCGGCCGGGACAGTGGCTGTGTGCCCTGGACATGCAGGTTGCCTACCTGCATATCCCTATCCGCCCGTCCGACCGCAAATACCTCAGGTTTTCTTTCCAGGGGGACCACTACCAGTTCTGGGCCCTCCTATTTGGTCTCTCCTCAGCCCCATGAATGTTTACCAAATGCTATGCGGTGATGGCAGCCCACCTGCATACCCAGGAGGTTCAGGTTTTCCCTTACCTGGACGATTGGCTCCTGGTGGCCCCATCCAGGGAGGCTCTCCTGCGCTCCCTTTCCCTCACCATGCAGGTTTTCACCAGCTTGGGCATTGCCATCAACCCAGCCAAGTCCCATTTGATTCCATCTCAAAGACTTCAGTTTATCGGGGTGATCCTGGATACGACTTCCGGTATGGCCTTCCTGCCTCTGGACAGGGCGGCCACCCTTCAGGCTCAAGCACGCCTTTTGTCCAGCTGCAGGTGGGCCATTGCCAGGTCGGTCCTTCGCCTCCTCGGGCTCATGGCGGCTGCCATCCTGATGGTGCCTTGCGCCCGGCTCCACATGAGAATCTCTCAGTGGACGCTTCGGTCTCAGTGGGATCAATTGGTGACGACTTGGATCACAAGATCCTGGTCTCCTCTTCGATGGTTCGGGACTTGCAATCGTGGATGGTTCAGGAGAATCTTTGCTGAGGAGTTCCCTTCTGTCTTTCTCCCCCCTCCCAAATCATAACAACAGACACCTCAGGCGAGGGTTGGAGAGCCCACCTGGGATCTCAACGGACCCAGGGCTCTTGATCCAGGCTCGAGCAGACTCTTCACATCAATGTACTCGAGCTGAGGGCCGTCCTGTGTGCCTTACAAGCTCTACACTTGTATCTGCTTCCCGGTCATCTGGCTGTTCAGATTGACAACATGTGCGTGGTCTGGTACATCAACAAGCAGGGAGGAACTCATTCCTACCCTCTTTGCAGGGAAGCGATGTGGGTTTGGGATTGGGCAACACTTCACAACCTTCACCTCACGGCGGTCCATGTTCCAGGGGTTGAGAACACTTTGGCAGACCACCTCAGCTGGTCATCCACCCAAGCGCATGAATGGGAACTTGATCAGGGTGTAGCAGAAGACGTCTTCCTACACTGGGGAACCCCCTCAGGAATACCTGTTTGCCTCTCCTCTCAACGCAAAACTTCCTATCTTCTGCTGGCTCACTCCAGGATGTGGAGATTTTTGGAGAGACACTCTGTCTCTAAACTGGAAGGGAAGATTTGTCTATGCTTTCCCCCAAATCCCATTGATTCTGAGGGTCCTACACAAACTCTGTTCAGAATGAGCGTGCATGATTCTCATCGCTCATCTCAACTCATTTAGTAATCATGTTCCGTGGGTATTGCAATACTAAATAGATGAAGAAATAAAAGGATTATTTACAGATTTATAATATCGTGGGTTTATGGCACTGCTTTCTTGTATTTCTGCTGCACATCCAGGTTAACACCAGGAACGGATTCATTCCTGAAGTGGTGACCCATAAACAATTTCAACCTGAAGTCTCCCACTGGGCACATATAAATGATGCAGAAAAGCATAAATGAGATATTTTCAGAAATGTTAGTGACATCACCATTTAATGGCTCTGTAAGGTGATGTCATTTGACAATATAAAAAGTGGTCAGTATTATATTGTGACATGTCTTTTGAGAAAGGAACTTTGACTGAAATGCATCAAGGCATGTTTTTTATGCACCTGGAATAAAGCTTTGGAACTTTTAAAACTTTTGCCAGCAGCATTTTCAATATGGTAAGTGAGTGCTGGGGTTTTTTGTATTGCTGCATGACCGTTTGATCCTAAAGCACCCCATCCTTGTGTGCATACCTTGTTGTGGCACACTGGATCCCAGTAATCCTCCAGGGAACACACTTGTAAGTCTTGGCTTGTCCACCTGTGGAATAAGGGGAGGGGGTGCAGTGACAACAGACTGCTACAGGGGAAGAGTGTCACATGACTGGGAAATGGGCTCACAACAGAGCAAGAACTGCTGCCAGAAAGGAAAGTATGTTTGTTCACACATGTGCATGTGTGTACATGAGATGGTGCAGAAGGGGAGAGATGAGATAGTTATGAGATAATGCCACAGGTGGTGAGGGACAGACAATTGCATCAGGAGTCTGGAGTAGGGTTGCTCAGAATCCACCAAATAGAATAGGACTCGTCAGATTCTAAACCGATGTTTGGGAACTGCATTTACAAAATCTTTAATTCCTGAACTAAATCCTAAAACCTAGGAATAAAGAATTCAGGGTTTCAGTTGGAATCAGATTAGGATTCGGAAATTACTAAATTTCAAAACAGTCCAGTTGGATCAGAATAGGTTAATTTCAAGCATTCCTAGTCTTCTTTTTAATTCAAGTTTATTGAAATACTTGGACACAGTACATAAAAAAGGCAGTATCGTATCAGACAGTTATATTCACACATGCAGGCAACAGTTTTATCCATAACTTCACATTTTCAATTGTTTAATAATCATTATGTTGCCATCAGTTCCTTCTAGATATCTTTTAACCTAGGTCAGATGCCCTCTCGTCCATCCATACCTAGGTATTCCGAATCTCCATGTGGGACTCAACAAGCTATCCCCCTTCCACCCCCTCCCCTTGAAAGACCAGTACCCATTTTTGTGGGTTAGGTTTGCTTGGCCATAGGTCATTTACTCATGGGGGTCATCAGGGAAGGTGTCCCTCCCAATAGTCCACTTGGTCCACTTACGTATAAAAATATGGGACTTCAGTTGGACTCTATAAGTCAGTTCTTCCATATTTTGAATGTCCTGAACTATGGAGAGCCACTGATGAAAAGTTGGGGGGGTCCTCTGAAAGCCATTTACATGTAGTGGCTTTATGGGCTGACATGACCAGGATATTCCATAAATACAGTATAGTCTGTCAACTCAGGATATTTCTGGAGGCGGCAGACCCAGCACTAACTGTGGCAGATCCAGGGGAAAAGTCAAGCAGAATAGCTCTGCAAGTGCCAATTTGATATGTTGCCAATATGGCTGCAGTGCCAGGCACTGCCAAAAGACATGGGAGTGATACACTCTGGAATCTGTACAGTCTCTCCAGCAGTCCGCAGAACGACCCGTGTTCCACTTGCTTTGTATAACTGGAGCAGAAAAATATCATGTCCTGATCTTCCATTCAAATTCCTGCCAGAGTGACAAGTGTTTTATTTTACTAGCTGGTAGATAAATTCTACCCCAGTCTCCCTCTGTGAGCTGGATCTCGGCTTCCTGCTCCCATTTATGTTTTAAGGAAAGGGTACAATTTGCATACAAGCCACTAAGGACCTTATATATAGCTAAAATGTGACCCTTCAGAGGTTTCTAGCTTAGGATATCTTGAAGTACTTTTAGTAAGTGATGGGGAATAGAGGGGGCCTGATCATTTTTTTGGAATTCTATGACATATGATCTAAGTTGCAAGAAACATAAGTGACCTGAATTCCAAAGGTGAAAGGTGTCTCTAATTGCATGAAATTCCTTTATCACTCCACCTTCCATCAGCTGCCCTAAGTAGAACAATCCCAGCCTTAGCCATCTCCTGAACCTGAGATCTTGGTGTGATGGCAGGAAAGTATTGCTCCAGGCAAACCACTGAAAGGACCACAGTGCATTTTTAAGATTGTATTTTGTCCAGGTTCTGTATGCTACCTGTAGTGTATTTTGAGTTGTCTGGAGGGTATAGCCTAGAGGTTAGAGTAACAAGCTATGAAAGAGCTTGGTACATCCAGCAGACTAGACCTGGGTTTGAGTCTCATGACCTCCACTTGCATACTGTATGGCTCTGAGCAAGACACTTAACCTTCTAGTGCTCCCAGCTCACCCCTGAAAACAGGCACTTGTGCCTAGTAGGCCTTACCCGGTTACCAAAAAGACTTAAACAAAATTTCTCCGATATTGCTTTGAAGGGAAGGGTACATTACCCTTGCGCCTAAGGGTGCCCCATCTGCCATTGTCACTTCCATTGTATTCCAATGGGTCTCATACCCATTTGTGGACCACAGGAGTGCGAAGCAGAGCTGTGCAGCTAAACAATCTTCTAGATTGGGAAGGGCTCTGCCCCAACTTTTCTTACCTGATTGCATGGTAAGATTTTTAATACGGGGTCTACCGGGGGACCATATATATTGTGTAATCATCTTTTGCCAGGTTTGGAATTGAATCTTTGGTATTTGTAAGGGTATGCATTGAAATAGATATAAAAACTGGGGCAATATGTTCATGGATACTGATTGTATTTGAGAGTACGGGGGAAGTTCAGCAGGGACCACCTGGCTATATCCTGTCAAATTTGGGCTAGAAGGGGTTCAAAGTTGGTGGAAAGTAGTTTATTTAGGTTTTTGGGGATCTGAGCTCCCCGATATTTAATTTTAGTTGTGTTCCAATTAAGGGGTAAAATGTTTAGCACCTCTGAGGAAGAACTGTAGTAAAATTTAAGTACCTTTGTTTAGTTTTTGTTTATAGTGTATCCCGCATGGCATCCAAATTCCTCCATTAAAGCCCAAACTTGGGGAATTGACCTGTCTGGCTTAGTAAGGTACAAGAGGAAGTCATCCACGTAAAGCAAAATTTTATGCTCTACATCGCCTACCTTCATTCCTGATATACCCAAATCCTCCCACATAGCCTATGCTAGGGGTTCAATATATAGGGCAAATAATATGGTCGACAGATGACAGCCTTGACGTGTACCCCTACCTAGGGCAAACCTCTCAGAGATGCCATCATTGACACATACCCACACCTGCGGAGCCACATACGATGCTTATAGTCCCTTTATAAAGGACAGCGGAAAGCCCAGATGTTCTAATACCAGGAAAAGAAAGCTCCATGGAACCTTATCGAAGGCTTTCTCAGCATCTAAGCTCATCACACAGGTGGGGGTATGGTCATTATTGATGATATTTAGTATGTTAATCATCTGGCAAACACTGTCTGAGGCCTGTCTGCCTGCTATAAATCCTGTCTGGTCTTGTTGGACTAACTGGAGGATGAGTGGGTTGAGTCGTGTGGCTAGTATAGCTGTGAAGGTCTTATAATCCACATTTAGCAGGGAAATGGATCGGTATGAACCTCACCCCGATGGGTCCTTGCCTGCTTTATAAATGACAATAATTGTGGTGTAGTTCCATGATGGTGGTACTGCTTTGCCTCCTCCCCATACTTCACTGTATGTGTCACAAAGGAGCGGGGTTACATCTTTAAATAGTACTTTATGAAATTCCCCCTCAAAGCCATCCCAGACCTGGACATTTCCCTTGCTTTAAATTTTTAACTACGTTTGTAATTTCTGCTTGGGCGATTGGTTTCATCAGCACTTGGCCCTGTACCGGTGTTAAAGTGGGCAAATTTAGAGCTAGCAGAAAGCCATGCTTCTCATCTACAGGGGATTCCATCTGAGGTTGATAGAGACCTATAATAGGAGACAAAGGCCTCAGCAATTTGTCCCCCCAATAAGAAACCTGACCTGTTACTGGATGTTTAACTTTTATAATATTTGATTTTGCTGCCTGCTGTCTGAGGCGATAAGCCAGGAATTTTGATACCCTAGCACCTCCCTCAAAGTAGGACTGTTTGGAGTACCACAGGGCTTTAATAGTTTTCATTTTTGTATGTTTTGTATTCTATTTCTTAATTCCCTAGTTTCTACCTCCCTCTGTTTGTACCATTTTTGTTTCTGTACACCCTCTACAGACCTCAGCTGTCCTGTTAACATTTCTACCTGTTGGCGTCTCTCTTTTTTCTTATGGGCAGATATCGAAATCAATTTGCATCTCATCATTGTTTTAACTGTATCCCATAGGATAGGAGGAAGTAAGCTGTTGGTTAACTAGGATTTGCAGCTTATCTGTTAGGTAGGAAAATGGGCAGACTAGGTGGGTCAAGCGGTCCTTATCTGCCGTCAAATTCTATGTTTCTATGTTTCTATGTTGATTTGTGGGGATATTCCAGGTTTATTGTTTAGTTCTATGGTTGTTTTAATCACCTTTTGTATTTCCGTAATCATTTTCCTGTCCCTCAATAGGGAGACATTTAGTGTCCAATGGGTGTTTTTCTTTGGGAGTATTAGATCCACTTCTAGGAAAATAGGTTGGTGGTCAGAGTGTGTGGTAGTTCTCACCCACGTGGAGTTGAATGACGGTATGTCTTTCGAGTAGGTTAAGAATATATCTAGTCTGGAGAATGTCTTAAACCATGGGGAATAATAAGTAAAGTCTTTGGCCATGGGGTATTTTACCCACCAAATGTCAACCACCCCCATGTCTTCAATCAGTTTGGTAAATAGGTGAGCCTTCCTATTACTAAAATTCAGAATATGAGATGTGGAGTCCAGTGCCCTGTGTAAGGGTCAGATTCCAGCCTCCTCCCATTATCACCAGTCCTCTAGCTTTCTCCCCCAGCAGTCGGACCAGTTCTACGCAGAAATTGATGGGGGAGCCCGGGGGCATACACATTCATAAAAGTGACCATACTATCCTGTATTCTACCCACAACCATGACATATCTGGCTTCTGGTTCTACCACCACCTCCTGATCTTCAAAGAGGAGGGCGGTGGAAAGCAATATCGCCACACCCTGTTTTTTACCCCTTTCCAGTGAGGCATGGTATAGTAATGGGTAGGCTCTTGTTTTGAGCTTCATCACCTCAGTTGGAGCCAGGTGGGTCTCTTGTAAAAAGTTAATTTCACAGCATTGGGTTTTAATGTATTTTAAGATTTGTTTTCTTTTTATCGGGTGGTTGATCCCATTAATATTATATGACATTACCTTTGTGTTGTTATGAGCCATACTTGGGCATCTGAAGTGTTTCCTTTTGCTCTAAATCTGTTGTTGTATATACTAAACACATATTTATTTATTTGGTTTTGTTGACCGGGTAAGTGCACTAGACAAATTCTGCCTATTTTCAGGCACGACCCGGGGAAGGGGGATGCAGATGATTGCCAACTGACCTTGAACCAGATTAAGCTGTTGGTGGTATTTTAGTGAATGAGGGGAAATTTAGCCAGGGCACCGGGGAAATTCCCCTACTCTGTCCAGTAGGGGGAATCCTTGGTCACCTGCGACAGCATGGCCAGTGTTGCTCAACCTCCGGATGGGATGGATGTCGATGGTGCAGGGGAGCTAGCCTCCTCTCCTGTTCCTTATTCACAAGAGGCTACAGAATTGGATATTATTGTTGCAGAATACGAATCGGCTGTTTCTGGTGAGGAATTGTTGGATAAGGATATGATTCTACAGCCTGGCTCCTCTAAAACAGCTGTTGTACAACATGATAAATCTGTTAAAAAAGGCACAGTGTGTAAATCTAAGATGGCTTTATTTCTTAAAAAGTCCAAGTTGCTGCTGGAAATGAAGAAGTTAGAGTGGGAGTTAGCGGATCTCCCGGTTGAAATTGATCTGGCTGCCTTGGCGAGTAACACACCTGCAGACAGTAAGCTTACATCTGGAACTGCTACTATGGTGAAGAATTCTTCTGCTATTGCATTCCATGTTTCTTTGGACTTGACTGCGGTCACACAGGTTGGCAGTTCAGATGGAATTTCCTCTGTGTGCCTAAAGTCTGTGGACCCTTTGATACCGGAATCTTCCTCCCAGCAGCCTGTCCCTGTGACCTCTGCTGTGGTTGAATCTCCAAGGTCAGTCAGCTCCCGTTCTCTTCTGTCAGAGTTTGTTTTTCTGATGAATCAAGAGCGTCTGGGATGGAGCAAGACTTTGGGCTCATCTTCACTTCTCCCACATCACGTTGCCATTGCCAGTGCTTCCGTGACTTCTGTTCAGCACTCGACCGACGTTCCTGGAGGCCCGTCTTGGTCTCCGCAATGGGCACTATGCGAGGCCGGTTGGGAGACGTCGGATACAGGGACTTGGTCTCCGGATTCTCAGGACCACTCCTATCTACATATGCTGGAGAAAGCAACCAGTAAAGTGGCCACCAATGCTGCAACTCTGAGCTCCACCGTTTTGCCCCAGGGTAAGGACTTCATTGTTTCTCCTGACTAACCTGTTATACCTGACTCTGACACTGCAGTCCCTTCTGAGGTTTTAGATAGAGAAGTTAGTAAAGGGACTTTAAGAAACCAAATTTCTGATTTTGGGGTTACTTTGAATGTTACAGAAGCCTCAAGTACTGGGGTGATGGAGGATACCATTAGGGTGGGCCCTCCTCCAGAGGTTATTCATCAGCTATCTGAAGACAGTTCTGAAGCCCCATTTAAGCTTTCTGATCTTTTTCAGAATAGGAAGGAACCTGCACCACGTCGTAATGCCGTGCGTATTTTGTATAAAGGAGGGTTGCAGGAGTCTCCGGATCGAGTTTATATTGCTCGGGCCTTGTTGAAGGGCTCCATGAAGTTCTTCTGCTCCGAGATTTTTGCTCTTATCAATATTGGTAATTCCAACTTTGATGTTAGTTTTAAAAATATTTCTAGTCTAGACAGGTTTTGGGCATGGTATACTGCATGTAAGAATACGCGCCTTTGGTCACTCTTCCAGGTAATTCCTCTCACGAACCTACTATTAAGGTTATTACAGTTATGTTCAAGAACAAAGGGGTTAATGTGGAGGATATTTTATTTTGGCTTCGTCAGCGATGTGAGGTTTTGGGTACCCCCTTCCCTACTCAGGATGGCGAACAGATTTGGGATGGTGGTTGGGGAATACGGGTTAAATTTTTTGTGACTAATTCTGGCACCATGCATTTACCTAGTACCTTTTATTTAGGCAGGGATAGGGGTGCTATTTTTTATGTAGGTCAACCTCGGTCCTGTTTTAAGTGTGGATCTTGGGCCCACCTTAGTTCAGCCTGTGATACTGTTAAATGTAGTCATTGTCTTGAGTTTGGGCATGGGTCTGCTAAGTGTCTTAATCTTTTCCGGTGTAATCTTTGTGAAAATACTGGACACGCCTATGGTAAATGTCCTTGGGCTTCCCATAATAGGGATGATTGCCCTTCACGTGAAGGTATCATTAATCAGGCACAGCATTTGCAGGCTAAAAAGGTTGCTGAATTGAGTCTCAAAACTGGAATGGATACTCTTGCTAGGGAGGTCTCTGAGTTATCTAATGGTGATCCTCAAGTAGATAAGGCTGTTCTACCCCCACCACTTGTTAAGGTTGACGATATGGAAATACAGGTTGAGCCAGAAATTCCAGTTAGTACTCCTATCATTTCCACTGTTTCTGACCCAGCTGTAGTGCCTGACATGCCTCCCCCCAGCATGATGATTCCAGTTTTAAAACTGTATAAAAAAAAAGACCACGGTTGGGGAGGAAGGTAAAGCTTCAGACATCCTTGGAGGGACAGGACAAGGAGGGACTTCCTGTTGATTGGGTTCAGGGTAACAAATTTGCTTTGCTGGGTTCTGCACCGACGGATAGGGAGTCAGATGATGAGGGTACTGATACCTCCTCTTTGTTGTCCACTACTGATACTGAGGAAAACGGGAGTACGGATTCCATTGCTAAAAGAACCAGGCAGTGCAGGAAAGTTAGGATAACATGAGCCTTAGTTTTTTGATGTTGCTTTTTTCCTTTTTCCTTTTCCTTATGTGTTATGTATTTGAAATGGTAATGCATTGTGTTACTCTGCCACTTGAGGGCAGCATTCTGATATGTGTAAGCTAGAAAGAGAGCAGACAGAGAGTGTTGTTGAGGAGACCAGAGAAGCACCTAAATAAAAATGAAAGCTGCTCTACTCCTGTTGCAGTGTGAGTTTGTCGAACTATCCCAGAATAAATGTTAGAACATAACATAATTGGCGACGAGGTGTTTAATTACTCTCCGGTACCTTACCAGAACGAACTACAGCTGTGAGGATTTTCCTGAGACGTAACTTTTGGACCCACGAGTGAACCCGCTAGAGACACACAAAGATGGCCATGACCATAGGACATATTGATTCTTTTGATGAAAATGTGGAACAATGGACAACTTATATTGAGAGATTTGGACATGTTGTCACAGCAAATGATACAAGTGATGAAAAACAAGTGGCTGTGTTACTGAGTGTCATGGGCAGCACAACATACAGTTTGCTGAGAAGTCTAATAGCACCAGAAAAGCCCGGGGAGAAAACTTTTGCCAGTATTGTGGAGGTCTTACAGACACATTTCTCTCCTAAGCCTCTGGTGATTGCTGAAAGATTTCGCTTTCACAAACTAAATCAAGCAGAGGGTGAGTCTGTTGCGCAGTATGTGGCTGTTCTAAAGAAATTAGCTGAGCATTGCGAGTTGGCACCCATTTAGATGATGCCCTCCGGGACAGATTTGTGTGCGACTTGAAAAGTGAAGCGACACAGAAGCATCTTTTAACGGATGCGGGACTGATATACAAGAAAGCGATAGAGATCGCTGTATCGATGGAAACAGCTGCACGGGATGCTCAGCACTTAAGTGATTTCCTGAAAGTAAATGCTTTATCCTTCTCTTCTCCCAGGAAGCCTAATAAATGTGGTCGCTGTGGGAAGGCTAATCACAGTGATAAGGACTGCTGGTTTAAAGAACAGACATGTCATAACTGTGGGAAGAAAGGCCACATTGGGTGAGTGTGCAGAGGGAAAAAGAAAGGAGGGGAAATCAATGGAAGCAAACAGAAGCAATTTGCGAAATGTAGAAAAAGAGAAGTACATCGTGTGGAAACACAGGGGAACGTGCAGTGATGACACTGATACTGAATTAGTATTGCACGTGCTGACTCTTAAAGGGGAAACGGCAACCATCTGTGTAACACCTGAAATTGAAGGGAAACCACTGAAAATGGAATTGGACACAGGGGCTGCAGTCTCATTGATTTCTACAGACAAGTATGAAACTATGTTGAGACATCTACCCCTACAAACGACTGACGTTGTACTGAGGACATACACTGGCGAGGCAATTTCACCTGAAGGTGTCATCAAAGTGCAGGTGAAAATAAATGGACAAACAGCACTATTGCCTTTGTACGTGGTTAAAGGTAACTACCCTTCACTCTTAGGCCGAGAATAGCTGAAGAAAATACGCCTCAACTGGCAGGAGATAAGGACTGTTAATACGAGTGGCTACAATACTCTGGAAGCAGTGTAGCAAAAACATGCTCCTTTATTCAAAGGGGAGCTAGGCACAATGAAGGGCATTGAGGCAAAAGTGTCTCTGAAGTCACAGCACAAACCAAAGTTTTGTCAACCTCGCCCAGTACCTTATGCACTCAGACCGAAAGTGGAGGCCGAATTAACTCGCCTAACTGAAGCTGGAGTCTTGTCACCTATACAGTGTAGTGACTGGGCAACGCCAGTAGTGCCAGTGGTAAAGAAAGATGGGTCCATGCGAATATGTGGAGACTTTAAAGTAACTATAAATCCAGTTCTGTGTGTGGAACAGTATCCGATTCCACGCATTGAAGACTTGTTTGCATTGCTGGCACAGGGCCAACGCTTCAGTAAGCTGGATCTGTCACATGCTTATCTGCAAATGAGAGTAGAAGAAAACTCAAGGAGATATCTCACAATAACCACCCAAAAGGGTCTCTTCTGCTATAATCGCCTACCTTTTGGCATTGCATCAGCTCCAGCCATATTTCAGCGAGCTATGGACCAGGTTTTACGAGGTCTTCCAAATGTTCACTGTTACCTGGATGATATACTGGTGACTGGAAGGAATGATGCAGAGCACCTGAAAAACCTGGATGCAGTTCTGCAGCGATTGGAAGATTTTGGCTTGCGTGTCCAGAAGGAGAAGTGTGAATTTTTCAAGACTTCATTGGAGTACTTGGGCCATACCATAGATACAGCGGGCTTACACAAATCGCCTGAGAAAGAAAAAGCAATTGTGGACGCCCCAGCACCAGAAAATGTGAGCCAGTTACGGTCGTTCTTGGGACTGTTAAATTATTATGGCAGGTTTATTCCCAATCTGGCTACGATTCTCAACCCACTAAATGGCTTGCTGTGCAAGGGGAAGTCCTGGTGTTGGACAAAGGACTGTGAGAGTGCATTTAAGAAGGCTAAAAAGCAGCTTGTTTCTCAAGATGTGCTCATTCACTATAACCCACAGCTGAGCATCAGACTGGCGTGTGATGCCTCACCTTATGGGGTGGGAGCAGTTCTTTCTCATGTTCTACCGAATGGGGATGAAAAGCCAATTGCCTTTGCATCCAGAACTCTCAGCAAAGCTGAACAAAACTATGCCCAAATTGAGAGAGAAGCTTTGGCAATAGTGTTCGGAGTTCGCAAATTCCACCAATACCTCTATGGTCGGGAATTCACACTCCTCACTGATCACCGTCCCCTCACGACCATATTCAGACCCCACAAAGGTATTCCTTCCATGGCAGCAGCCAGAATGCAACGTTGGGCTCTCTTGTTATCAGCTCACAACTACCGCATTGAATATAAGAAGGCGGCTCTGCATGGCAATGCTGATGGGCTCTCAAGATTGCCTCTGCAGGTAGCCCACAGTGACAAAGTGGACACTGTCGATGTCTTATACATTAGTCAGCTTGAGAAATTACCGATCACAAGTTCTGAAATTAAAAAGGAGACAAAAGTTGATCCTGTGTTGTCTCAAGTCTTGGACTTAGTAACAAAAGGGACTTTTACTGTGAACCAGGACATTCACGGTGAGTTATCACCATTCTACGCCAGACGTAATGAGCTTTCAGTACAGCAAGGTTGCTTGATGTGGGGTGTCTGGTGATTGTTCCTTCAAAACTACGTATTCGTGTTCTGGATGAGCTACATGTGGGACACCCGGGTGTAGTGAGAATGAAGGCTTTAGCTAGAAGCTATATTTGGTGGCCAGAGATTGATTTGCAAATTGAGCAACAAGCAAAAACATGCACTACCTGTCAGCGTGTTCAGAAAATGCCGTGTCCCTCACCTCTACATCCCTGGATGTGGCCAGGTGCACCGTGACAGCACATTCATGTAGATTTTGCGGGACCTTGGGAGGGACACATGTACTTAATTGTTGCAGATGCCCACTCAAAGTGGTCCGAATTCAAGTCATGGACACTACTACTACCAGTAAGACCATTCAAGTGCTCGAGGACTATTTAGCCGTTATGGATTCCTGAACAGCTGGTCAGTGACAATGGACCACAATCTATTTCTAGTGACTTTGCAGCATTTCTGAAGTCCAATGGTGTGAGTCATATTCATAGTGCCCTATATCACCCCTTGACTAATGGTCTGAGGGATGCGTTTGTGCAAACCATGAAGAATGCTCTGAAATCATGGGGGTCTTTGACCTTACAACACAAGTTGGATAATTTCCTGCTGGCATACCAAATACACCCCATGCTACAACAAAAGAATCTCCAGCAATGTTATTTTTAGGCGTGAAGCTTCATTCCGCCTTGATTTGCTTGCCGATGGGTATCAGAGGTTTTGAAGAACCAAGAATCTCAAATACTGCGCCGGCAAGCTTGTTCAAAGGACAGGCCGTTCATTGTTGGTCAAGAGGTGCTTGTTCGAAATTACCGGAAGGGGGAGAAGTGGACCTCTGATGCGGTGACATCTCAGACGGGTCCAGTGTCGTACATAGTTGATGTTGAATCTGGAGGAAAATGGAAACGTCATGCTGAACAGCTCCTAGACCTTCAGCAGCACACAGATGGGGACACTTCCAGGGAAGAAAACCCACGGGAAATGTGGATTCCATCTGCCATAGCTTACAGAAGCCCCACTACGGAAGTCTCAACACCTTCTGAAGATGCTAAGGAGGAGGAGGTGGAGAGGAGCACTGGTGAGGCTGTTCAACCACCATCCGAGGATCGGAGGGAGGTACCAGACAGGACAGCCATGCCAAGGGTTGCTCACGAGAAACGTTATCCATCCCGAATCTCAAAACCTCCAGATCACTTGAACCTGTGAGACATTTAAAAAAAAGGGAACAAATGTTTTGTGTAGTTAGAGAGCCAGATCAAATTATCGGGCCGAATAATCCCCTTGACTTGTTTAAGGCCTGGGGCAGTCTACCCCCTACCTCTAGCATAGAATGAACCATCTTAATAATAGCGAATAATGCTAATACTTGTTTATTTGGCAACAATATAATTTAGTGGGGAGGAAATGTTATGTATGTGAAATGGTAATGCATTGCGTTACTCTGCCACTTGAGGGCAGCATTCCGATATGTGTAAGCTAGAAAGAGAGCAGACAGAGAGTGTTGTTGAGGAGACCAGAGAAGCACCTAAATAAAAATGAAAGCTGCTCTACTCCTGTTGCAGTGAGTTTGTCGAACTATCCCAGAATAAATGTTAGAACATAACATAATGGATTCCCTTTCTGTTGCTACTGTTAATGTTAATAGCATTAAAGGGGGGAAAAGTTGACCAGTACATTGTTTTCCTTTCAGGCTGTAGCCTGTGATATTATCTGCTTATTGGATACCAGACTTAAAACTCATGCAGAATTGCAGGCTGCATCTCGAGCTTGGCCACTGGGTGCCTCCTTTTGGTCTATTGGAACTGATACATGTGATGGGATTGGGATTCTTTTTACTAATCCTGCTATCAGGGTTACTAGGTTAGTGGATATACATCCTGGGAGGGCCTTATTGCTGGATATTACTTATGGTAGTGAATGATTTGGTTTAGTTGCTATATATGCCCCTCAAACTAAGGCAACTAGAGTTACCTTGTTTAATGATATACACCAATATTTACATACCTGTAAACTAGTGATTTGGTTGAGGGATTTTAATTGTGGCTTACATCAAACTGATAGGAGGTTACAAACTTCAAAACTTTTTTGTGATACCAGCACCCTTAATGGAATCTTGCTTACTGCTGGTTTGCAGGACACTTATCGCAGTTTGCATTCTATAGGGGGATACACTTTTTTCAAGGGTAAATTGAAGACCAGGATTGATTTTATTTTTGTGTCCAAAGTTTTACGGATTTTGGACTCTACTATTAGGGTAGTGGAATTTTCTGACCACATTTTGTTACGCTCCAAGATTTCTTGGAAAAACACTCCTAGATGTAGAAAAAGTGGGTGGAGGTTAAATAATGTTTTATTGCAGAATCCTAAAGTACAGAAAGCTTGGCACAGTCATTGGACAGCTAGATTATCGGTTAGTGACTGTTATGATGATATTTCGGATTGGTGGGAGGATACTAAAAAAGCAGGGAAAGTCCTGTTTCAGTCATTAGCTACTTCCAGGTGTCGGCCAGATTATTTACAGTATTTAGAGTTGTGTCATCATTTGCAGCACTTGATTTCCTTATCAGAAACTTCTAGCCAGGACTATGGTTCCCAGATTCAGAATATTAAGAATAGGATGATGTCCCTTCAATATACTCGTGCTAAATGTTTGGAACAGGAAGCCAGATTTGGTACGCAGGTTAGGAAAACTTCCAAAGATCCCTATAAGAGTTGTCAGGATCGAGTTAAGCATAGGTTTATTGCTGAATTGCTTTCCTCTTCTGGACAGTGTGTCTTTTCCCCAGCAGGAATTATGTCCATTGTTGAAGACAGGTTCAAAACCATGTTCGAGAGTCAGGAGGTTAGTGGGGAACTGGCACAGGTTTTGCAATCCTTGCAGCTACCTCAGGTTCAACCGGAGGATGTACAGATGTTGACGAATGCCGTCACTAAAGATGAGGTTATGCAAGTTATCAAGCAGCTGAATTCTGCTGTTGCCCCTGCTTTGGATGGGTTGGGGGCAGGATTTTATAAACATTTTCTTGAGGACTTGACTCCAGTTTTGGTTGTTCTTTATAACCATATGTTACAGTCTTCTACTTTTTCTGCTTCCATGCAGGAAGCAGTTTTGGTATTGATTCATAAAAAAGGAGCTCAGAATAATGTAGAAAATTGGAGATTGCTGAGACTCTTTAACACTGATAGAAAAATTGTGGCCAAGATTTTGTTGAACAGATTAAATAATAGCTCAGATTATTTAATTAGTCCTGAACAGACGTGTGCAGTCCCAGGACGACAGATAAAAGATAACCTAATAGTGCTTAGAGCATTATTTCGTCAGGCTGATTCCGGACGGGTCTCAGGGTGGGTGGTGGGTGTAGATCAGAAGAAGGCTTTTGATAAGGTTTCACATCAGTTTTTGTTTGCTGTTTTAACTGCATTTGGTTTCCCAGTGGTTTTTGTTTCCTGGGTTAAAGCTCATTATGCCCTAATGTAAATGGGTGGTATGGTTGGAAGGTTATGGTTAGGAGAGGGATGCAGCAGGGTTGTCCCCTTAGCCCTCTTTTATATGTTTTCTGTATTAATATTTTACTTTGACTTTTACACCAGTCTCCTGATATTCAGGGTATACTGGTTCCCCATACTGGTTTTTTAGTTAAGGCTTTGTCATTTGTTGATGATATGGTTCTTACGTTGGGAGTTAATACTAAGGAGGAGGTCCTTTGTGCTGTTTTGAGGCAAAATGCAAATGTTTCCGGTTCCAGGATTAATTGGGATAGGAGTATCGGTATCCCTTTGGGAAACACCCCTATTCCACCATCAGGTTTCTCAGGGGGTATAAGGATAACAAGTGAGGCTCTGATAATTCTTGGGGTGAGGTTTGGGGGTCAGGATATGGCATATTCTAATTGGATGATTAATGTTGGGAAAGCAGAGCGTCTGGTTCAGGGTTGGCATAATAAGTTAATTAGTAAAAAGAAAAGGGTGATTTAGATTAAAACTTTACTTTTACCTATTTTTTTGTATTTTAGTTATGTTTTCCCACCTCCTCAGAAGTTATTTACTAGGTTATTTAGTATTTTTTTCAGGCTTTTTGGGGAACAAGATTAAACCCGATTAAAAGAGATGTTACTTATAAGCCCATTGTAGAAGATGCTATAGGAATGGTCAATCCAGTAGCCTTTTATTTTAGTATTTTTTTTAGTTACAATTTTGGTTTGGCCTTAAAACCTGGTTCTAAGATATGGCTTCCCTTGGTTCTGGACTGGGTTACTCCAAATAGGCAGCTTTGGGATCAAGGTAATACCAGGTTGTTTGGGAAGAAAACGCCTTTACCAGATTACGGTGTTGAAAGTTTTAAGATGGCTGTGAAATGGAAGCTTCATCCTCAGGATTTTATGATTCTGGATAGGAAGGTTGTTTATCATACTATTTTGGCTAACGATAGTCAGATCATTGTAGAATCTCCTATGTGTTCATCTGTACAACAGATTAACGTGTTAAGGCATCTGCGTAATCCTCGAATACCTTCAAAAATGTGGGATAGTTTGTGGTTAGGGAATTTTGGTAGACTCAGTGTAAAGGGCAATCATAAACATAAAAAAATGGAAGGTAGATATGCCTACATGATTCCTGTCCTCAGGTTTTAGAAACACAGCTTCATTTGTTTTCAGAATGTGTATTTGTGGTGCACTTCTGGGCCTTCTTGAGTGTAACTTGGGGGGAACCTGAATTTTCATTGTCGGCATATCCTGAAATTATGTATGGTGGGAGTAAAATCTTATGCCAGAAATATAATCCTGAGAATATGTATGTTATTCTGGTTGTGATTCGTTATCATTTATGGCAAGTTAGATGTTTGGGGGTTCTTTAACAAAAATGGGTCTCACATATTGAATTATTAGCAAATATTAGGAAGTCTTTACAGGATATAGTACAGATGGATCTACTTCATTATAGTAGAGAAAAGGTTGCACATTTCTGGGTTAATTGTGATAATTGGTATTAAGTCTATTGTTTGTCTTTGTTTCTTTTTTCTTTCCCAATATGGACTTTGTCATGATTTATGTTTTTTTGTTTACAATTGTCTTTGATTTATTATGTACTGTTTTGTTATGAAGTCCAACTTTCTAATAAAAAATTCCCCTACACTTTTCTAGAAGTGCTATGGGATCTTTAACATCCACCTGAACTACCACCAGAACAGGCAGATGGGACCTCGGTTTAATGTATCATCCGAAAGATGGCACCTCAGGAATGCAGCACTCCTCTCATGCTGCACTACAGTGTCAGTATTTGGATATTAACCCAGTTGCTTGGTGTGGGGATAGAACCCACAGCCTTCTGATCTCCCAGCCTCAGAGGCGAGTGTGCTACCTGCTGAGCCACTGACACTGATACCTAAGTGCCAGTATCATATGAGTTTGTCCAGATAAAGTATAAAACCAGTTAAATTCACTAACAATTTTAACTTTGAATATAACTAAGAACCAATGCATTAAGGAATTTTGCTGAAGTACATAATAACTTTTGCCACTAGATGGCACTTTTAACCTGATGTTCTGTTGAATTCCTACAAGTGTAATGACAAAGCTTCTGAAGAAGGACCTAATTGGTTCGAAAGCTAAAGCACTTTGTTTTTTTCTGTAACATCCATGTTGGTCCAATAAAAGGTATCAAATCATTTGTTTCTGGATCTACAAGTGTAATGATGAACTTTTCAATAATCAGAACCTCTTCTTTGGTAACATTTTTTTATTTATTTATCAAGTCTAGGATTACAAATACCTTTGAGCCAAAGCTCTTTTACAAAGGTTCCACGTCAGAGAAATATAAATTATGGGGAACATCAAGACACACATTACAACAATGTGGACATTGCAAACAGAGTACAGATTAATGCAATTCAAGGGTAGCATTGTAAGCAAGGCAGCCAGCGGCATTTGTCAGAGAAAATAGACAACAGATAAGAAGTGCCAGAGTCATAGGGAGAGGGAAGGGGGGGGAGAAGGAATGTAGGTAGGATGGGTAGAGGGTGAAAAGAGCAGCATTGGGTATACTAAGATGTGAGGGTAGAATCTTTAGCCGGGAGATCAGAAGGCTGTGGGTTCTATCCCCACACCAGGCAATTGGGTTACTATCCAATACTGACACTGCAGTGCAGCATGAGAGGAGTGCTGCATTCCTGAGGTGCCATCTTTCAGATGATACATTAAACCGAGGTCCCATCTGCCTGTTCTGGTGGTAGTTCAGGTGGATGTTAAAGATCCCATAGCACTTCTCGAAAAGAGTAGGGGAATTTTTTATTAGAAATTTGGACTTCATAACAAAACAGTACATAATATAATCCACATAATAACATGTAACAACTTAGCCCCCAGACCTGGAAGGGTCTCACAAACTGTTGCAGCAGACCATTGTGGGTTTGGGGAACCCTTCCAATGAGGTTCGTTTTGGGTCAAAGAGAGTTGCCACTACTTGCTTGGCTGAAGTCATGGGACAGAGGTGACCAGCCAGGGTCTGCACCCAGATCCGCATGAGGCTTCCTAGGTCAGCCCTTTGGGTAGTCCACAGGCTGGAGCGTGTCAGACCTGTAACACTCCATTCCTTGCCAAAGCAGAGGAAATGCCATAAAGATAGGCTGAGGTTAAAGGTTTTCCCCCAACCCTCTGGTTTAACCAACGTCAGCAGCAAGATCAAGAAAGTGATCATATGCCATAGTTGTTTTTGGCGCCTGTGCCCCCCACCCCCTGAGCCCACTACATGCCAAAGTAGGTGAAAAGAAGCCCTTCTTGAGCCGGTTCAGTTTTTCTTCCTATTATTAGTGTCCATAGCCAATTAAATGCTCTGGCATTATAAGTAAAAAAACCCAACCCCCTGCCTCCAGACCCTTCCCCCCCCCACAATGATCTAACCCTCCCATTGAACATTTAACATGTACTTCAAATATATACAGAAACTTCAACAAGAAAGGCTGAGGTTCTTCCTCACTTATTTCAGTCTGTTCTCCATATAAAGTCATAGTTTGTTGGGGGTTCTGTTTTCTCCATTGTCTGGTGCTTCTAGGTTCGGGGGCCATCAAGACCAGAGTCCAGGGACCACGATGTGTAGCCAGAAGGTAAATGTTCAGCTCACTTCAACAGTAATCTGCGGTGCAAGACCTGTAGCTGTGAGTTAAAGCTCATCGTCCATTGGGGGGGTACCCCCTTCTCTGTATTAAACCCTGTATTAAGTTATTAATAAATGAGTTTGTATGAGTAGTCCCCCAACCCACCCCACAGGTCATAAAGTTATAACAAGTGTTACTCACTGTTGCAGATCAGGTTGGGCAATCCATACATATATATATATATATATATATATATATATATGTCCACACACATATATGTGTGTATATACATATATTTCCACATTTACCACCCTGGTTGACTTCACCTCCCAGCTTTATGATGCCTTGGATGCTGGTCACGCGGTGGGGTCTATCTTTATAGACCTCACAAAAGCATTTGACACCATAAACCATCATCAACTCATTAACAATTTTCTAGCTATTGGCTTGTCCATTGACACTGTAGCATGGTTTCACAGCTACCTCTCTTGGTGGATGCAACGAGTGAGACTTAACGGTTCACTCTCTGAACCAATGATGGTGAGCCTAGTAGTCCCCCAACAGTCAATCCTAGGGTCACTTCTCTTCAGCCTTTTTATCAATTTCCTGCCTTCTGCCTGCCCAGCACGTACTGTGCTTTATGCTGATGATACAGTCATCTCAGTGCCAGGTAGGGATCTGACCCTGATCTCCTCTGACTTACAAACCAATTTCCAACTCCTGGAAACATGGTTCATTCAGAATAAATTAATGCTGAACTACAAAAAGACCAAGTGCGTGCTATTTACAGTACCACTGACCAAGAAAAAGTACTGCTCATTGCTAATACGGAACCGTAAGGACGATACACTGGAGCAAGTCGTTAATTTTAAATACCTGGGCGTACATCTAGATGACACCCTCACCGTCACTACTCACATAGACCAGATAATTAATTCAGCACACGCGAAGCTGGATATCCTTTATCAACACCGACAATCAATGATTAAGGAAGTCTTGAAACTGGTCACGAGTAGCTCAATACTATCCACCATTGATTATGGGCTAGTGATCTATGGGGCTGGCTCCAATACTGCACTCAAAAGGATCTGAACTTTACTTAATAAGGCCTGCCTTCTGGTCCTAGGGGCCAGCTACCTGACCCATACTAGTCCCTTATACCAAGATACTGGGTGGCTCTCCCTGCATCAAAGGACACAGTATCAGACCTGACTTCAGGTTAAAAAATCAGTGCTCGGACTTCTGCCTGAGTTAACCGCTAACCTTTTCAAAAATGTACAACCCATCATCAACATCAGAAATGTAATCGGGGGGGCTCTTGGTGCCCTTTAAGTGCACCTCACTCGCCTAGAGATCTCTGTCCTTCCATGGTCCCAAGTGGTTCAATTACCTCCTGCCCACCCTTATCGAAGTTGGAAAGATCAGCCAGTTCAAATCTGGGCTTCATGCCCACCTAGCATGTATAAATGCCTGTCACTGCCCTGCCTAGACTAGACCTAGTCCCGTGATAACCCTTACCCTCTCTCCTTACACCTATGCCCATTAAGCGTCCCACTACCCTACCCCCCCTCACTCAGCCTAAGGTTCTCCTCTCTCTCCCCCCATTCTACTCCCTCTCCCCTCATTACCACTTGACAAAGCCAACTCTGGTGGCATTACTCTCCAACCTACTGGTACTGTTACCTGGGATCTACAGCCCTAGGCTGCACCTTGCACTTAGCTTAACATATTGAACCACACTCTGATATTACAGTTGTTGTTGTAGCACTTTGAAACTATACAATGTAACCAATTTGTTGTCTCTGTATATATTGTACTCTGCTGTTCATATTCACTATTGATTCCCTGTAATCTTTGTTATGTCCTATGTACTTGATTGACTCGGAACCTTTGTAAACGAGCCCTTGGCTCAAAAGTATCAATCCGAATCCGAAATAAATAAATAAAACATATTTGTCTAGGGATAGTCCATGTTGTAACAAAGCCTAAGACTGCAATGGTCACTCTGGAGTGTGTCCAATATCGCTCTGCAAGGCAAAGTCAAGAAGGAGGCAATCCCAGCCTGGGAAATTAGGGAATTTGCGGCTACACCAATTCAGGTGTCCATTGTGAATCTGTCCGTGCCCAATGATCCAGAGGGCTCCAACAGCTGTCTGCTCCCCATCGCTGATGCCTTTGATCTGTATTGGAGAGCCATAATTTTTTAGCATAGCGCAAAGATCCCAATGAAGATTGGTCTGGAGACTCTTTTGTAGGTTGTTGTTCTGAGGCAATCTTTTACAAGCAATTGACCATGCTGACTTCAGCAACTCCTTCTCTAGACACCCTTTAGTTAGGTTGGGAATGGTTATGCCAGTTTCTTCAAGAAAGGTAGATGCAGCCAGCAGATCCTCAAAGTAGCACGTACCTCTGTCCATCTCCACTCAAAGCCTGGTAGGGTATAAAATCTGTGCTCTGTGATTCTTAGCTTCCAGTTTTTTAAGAATCGGCCACAGCAGTCAGTGATTTTCTTGTACTACCATTGTATAGTCATTGTCCAGCGAGATACAATGTTCTTTGTAGGTCGTATTCTGATTTCTCCAAGCCCTCTTCAAGAGACTGAATTCAGTTGTGTTTAATACATATTAATCTTGTATTTTACCCTATTTGTTGTATTTGATGATTTAAATGTCATATATGGTTTATGTACAGGCGCTTCGGCTTTAGAAAAGCGCCTTTTACAAATAAAGTATTGATTGATTCCTCCTTAGTGTTGTAGGAGGTTAATTTTGCCACAAATGAGTGCAGCTACACTCTGGCGTTGCTGGACTTTGGGACACAGTGATCAGTGGGCCCAATCCATTGCTAGATAGAAATCAGGTGGGAGTTGAAGGGCCTCTCACAGAACCAATTGCAGGAAGGATATAATATCTGGGGCATCTGTTTCTGACCCCTCTGGAATCCCATATACTCTAATGCTTTGCTTGCAGCTGCTCCCTTCTAAATCATCCTGGCAGTGTGTGAGTTCTCTGTCCCGGGCCATGAGGTTAAGGACCAGTCTGTCATGTCAGTCAGCTTGCTCCGACACCCTTGTGAGCCCGAGTTCAAGCTAATCAGTCCTGTGTTTAATTTTCCCGATTTTGGATCTTAGATCCGTTAGTGTCTGGTCTATTTTTGTAACAGTCTTTGCTGTCTGGAGAATTGAGGTGATCAGCTCAGAGCATTCTTTGTCCGAGGGCTGCATGTCTGCCGCGTGGCCCTCAGAGTCCACCACCTCAGCTGTAGTACCTGTTTTTTCTTGGATTAACAGCTCTTTTAGTTTTTGTTCTGGTGTCTGCCGATTCTTAAGATAGAAGACTTTCGATCTCGTACTTTTTGCCGGTGAATGCATAGTTCTAGCTGGCAGATTGCTGCCGATTGCGCGGGAGGCAAAGAGAGCTGATGAATCAGGCTGCTATTAGGGTGCTGACATCACCAGAAGTCCCAAGCATTCCTAGTCTTGAGTGTCACAGGGAAGAGGGGAAGTGCTTCAACTTCCGTAGTGAATCTCATAAGCGAGAGCTATGCTGACATATTGCGAATGGGAGGAGAGAGAAAAGGGGGTCTTGCGGCGTGAACAGATTCCAAACATCACAAATATTTGCTCCATTTCCAGTGAAGTTAAAGCATATGAAGCAGTCTGATTTCTCCCACAGTGTGGGGTGGAGAGACAAAGAGTCAGAGAGCAGAGAGAAGTTGAGCCTGGTGTTGGCTGCTAACCCCCCAGCTGCTTGAGTCCTGGCATCAGCAACAGCTTTCGGATCAAAAGGAACAAAAGAAAACCAATTCCTTTTTACTTTTTGAAAAGACTCCTACAGCTCACAGCTCCTTTGTTCTCTCAGTCTTTCCCTTCCCACTCCTGCGCAATCCCACATCCCCTGCTGTACCTGTACACTCGCTGCCTGCTGTAGAAATGAATCTCATTTTTCTCAGTCTCTCCCTTTGACTCCTTGTCACATGCTGGCCCAGCTAGTGTACAAATCAGAAGTCAAGTGTGTTAGTGGTTACAACAGCTGACAAGCAAGTGACTTTGAAAGCCTTTCCCATGTTCGTTCCCTCCCCTGCTTTTTCTCGTCTCCCTTGTCCCAACCAATCCATGCTGTTAGCTGCTCAGTTGTTGTGCTCGAGGACTCTTGCCAATGAAATACTCGATACACACACAGTGTTCACCTCACTTGCTGCTTGCAGTGTGACATTGGCACTTTAAGGTTAATTAGTTGAACATAGGCAGTAAGTGTGAGCGCAGTTGAGCAGAGATGTAGTATGATAGCATATTCGTCCACAGTGTTTCTCTCTTCTATCTAGAGAGACTGATCCTTGAGACCACAGCACACCCTGGAAAAGTGTACCAGCAGCTCTGCTCTGTAAACAGAAGAGAGGAGGAGGAAAGGGAAGGGGAATAAATCTGAGGATGCTGAGGAGAGGGGCACAGTCCTACTAAAAAGGAGGGTTGACTGGGGTGGGTAGAAAAGAATGGGGAGGAGGAAAGGTGAAGAAGGGAGGGAAAACAGAGGGTGGGGTGAGAGGGAGGAAGGATGGGGGTGGGTGGGGGGCTGTGATGGGGGAAGTAGGGATGTGAAGGGTGAGAAAACAGGCCCAAAAGAGACAGGTGGAGGTTAACTGAGGTGGGGTAGGAAGAGAGGGAGGGTGGGAGGAGGAAGCGGTGTGAGAATGAGTAGAGGACAATGTGAGAAATGGTCCAGTGTAACAAGTGTAAATGTAGGGTGAGGGATGGGTAAGGGTAAGGGGGGGGGGAACGTGGTGGAGGAGAAGCACTACAGGCCAGGTACATTGTGAAGAGGGTGGAGCAGGTAAGTTAAGTGCTGGGTATCGGATGGAGTCAGGCTAGTGGAAGCAGTCACAACTGGCGTTTGTTACTAGTTGATGCCGCAACTTCCTCTTAAATGAGCCCAGGGTGGCAGCTAAGGCTACATCATAGCTGAGTGAATTAATCCATAGAGGGGCACAATATGCAAAAGACCTTTGGCTTTGGGAGGTGCGACAGTGAAGAATATTAAAGATCTGAATATCTGCACTTCTTGTGAGATGGTGATTGTTAGAGAGGGTGAGGAGTTTCAGTACCCCTGGTGGCGTGAGTTCTAGGCTAACTTTTATTTGCCAGAATGCAAGTTTGGTACATGAGCCTACTCTTTAGCTGGAGACAGTTGGCTTGCAAATACAGGTTGCCGGTGTGGGTCAAGCGTATGGACCCTGTTCAGAGGCGGCAGGCTTTGTTTAGAGCTACTTTAATGCATTGGAGGGCTGTGTCCATAGCTGCCCCTTAAATGACCAGACCATAATCAATGAGTGAGATAACTGAGCTACGGTTGGCAAGGTTAAGTGCCTCAGGGGGTAGACAATGCTTATGCCTATAGAGCAGCCCAATACACATGTTGACCGCTTTGGCTATATTGTCTATGTGGGGAACAAACAACAAGGTGCTGTCAATGGTGATACCCAGGTACTTAAACTGAGGAACTAGTTCCAATGGGGAGCCCATAGCATTATTAATGGTAAGAGGATAGGTCCTGCACCTATTTGGGGGTTGGAGAATACCATCGTTTTTGTCTTCTTATAGTTCATTATGAGTCTGAGGTTATTGAACCAATTTTCAGCTTCAGCAAAGTGTAACTGAAGTTGGGTCTCGAGGGCCTTGGGGTCAGGATCACTGGCAAAGATGACTGCGTCATCAGCGTGTAACAGGATGTGACCCTGGCAGGCATAGGGAAGTAAGTTGAGGAAGATGCTAAATAGTAGCCCCAATATGGATCCTTGAGGAACTCCTGAGTGGACTGGTCTACTGTCTGATAAGACATTACCTATCTTTACTTGCTGCGTACGATTGTAAAGATAGCTTCTGAACCAAGCCACGGTTTCATGAGAGAGGCCAGTGGTTGCAAGCTGCTCAGTCAGGAGGTCGTGGTGCACTGTGTCAAAGGTTTTGGTTAAATCAATGAAAGCCACACCAGCAAGGTGACCTTGGTCAAAGGAGTTATGTAAGAAGCCCATGAATTCAAGTAAGGCTGTTGTGGTACTATGCCGCATCTAAACCCATGTTGTTGTGGGCATTGAAGTTGATATTTATCCAGATAGTCAACCAGCTGGTCAGTCACTATCAGTTCCAGGGCTTTAGACAGAGGAGGGAGAATGGAAATAGGTCTGTAGTTACCATGGGTTGCACGGTCCCTGCTCTTATGTACTGGAGTCACTACAGCTGACTTCCATTTTTGTGGAAATTGCGAGTACCTGAGGGATAGGTTAACTATATGGGTAAGTGGGGCCAGGATTTCATCCAGGGTAAGGGTGACAAATTTTAGATAAAGACTATCACTGCTATGTCAAGCTTTCCCTAGGACCTTAAGAAAATATTTTTTGGCTTTGTTTTGCAAGATGACTTTGACATGGAATGGCGAGTGCGTGGGTCTGATGGCATCAAGGTTCCCGAGGTTGACATCTGTCGCTCTAGAGCTAAAGAAGTCTGGTGGAAGGACACTGCTGAGATTGGTAAATGCACTGTTGAATGTGTTAGCAATGACACTTGGGTCGAGGGAAGGGGTACCATTGATACTGAGCATTGTGGGAGCTAACTTTGGGTCCTTCCCAGTGATTTCTTTCAAGTTGCTTCAGAACTTTTTCCCCATCATTCCAGGATCATGAGAGGGCTTCCTTATAGTACTGACTTTTTGCTGCATGGATAGCCGTTGTGCAGTAATTTCTTGATTTTTCATAAGCTTCTACGTCAGATTGTTTGCCCGTAACACGGGCCCTAAACCAAAGATGGTTCCTAAGTTGAAGGCGCTGAAGTAGGTCAGGGGTGAACCAAGGGTTGCACTAGCCTTTAATTTTGCACATTTTCAATGGTGCATGCTTATCGCACACTGCATTGAGTTTGGATACAAACTGCTCCAGAGCAGTATCAACATTGCAGGTGGAGTAGACTCCGGCTCAGTCCAGGAGGCTAAGGTCTAATTTCAGAAGCTCAAAGTGATCTTTAATGAGGACCCTGTTAGTAATAGTTCTAGTAGGGGGTTTAGTGAACTTATTTGACCAGTAGAACAAGATGAGAGAATGGTCACTGATGACATCTGGGAGTACTGTGGTAGTGGAGCTGTGCATCGGTCGATTGGAGAGCACCCAATCTAATAAGGTACGGGTACCTGTCCTGTAGTTCACTCTTGCTGGGGTCTCAACAAGCTGAGTGAAGCTGACACACAGAATTTGATGGCAGATAAGGACCGCTTGGCCCACATAGTCTGCTAATTTTCCTTACCTACTACAGTATAACACCACAGACCCTACTTGATCTCTGATGTTGTCCCTCCCCCTTTCCCTTCGTTTAAGGTTCCTTTATGCCTATCCCATGCATTCTTGAAGCCAGTTATCATTTTTGCTCCCACCACCTCCACTGGGAGGCTGTTCCAGGCATCCACCACTCTTCCTGAGAAGAAGTACTTCCTCATATCTTCCCTGAGTGTTCCACCCCCCAACTTCATAGCAAACATCAGTGATTCCGTGCCATTAGTGGCTCATGTTATTACCTCAGACAACCACAGTATATGTTTGTAACTGACCACGGAGTTAGCAAAAAAAAAAAAAATTACTCACTCCAAATGGGAATTGGGAAGAAAGGCAGGGACAACACAGTTCAAATGGAAGGGGAGAGAAAGGGTTCAAGCCAACTCAAGTCCTTCACGTCTCCTGTCAGTTCCAACTGCAACAGTGGCACCTACTGATCACAACTCTTCAAGAACAATTTTCTTAAAATATACTCCTACGATATCCCAGATACTCATTTTTAAAAGGTTTTAAATGTTCAATTTTATTTTTAATTTATAAAACTTTTAGTCCAGTAGGGTGTGGTATATCATGGGATATTGTCACTTCTCAGGTGCACGAAACACTCATCCAGCAGCCTCCTGCCTCACATTGCACCCAAGGCACGATGATATCCCATGATATACCACACCTTGTCGTGCATTATTATTGCTTAATTGTTACACTGCTCCACTCCTGAGTGATGTCATACACAGATGCACTGCTGCACCCGAGTGATATCATACACTGCTCCACTGCTCCACCCTGAGTGATGTCCTACAATGATACACTGCGTCAGACTTCAAGGATCAATGTAACATGTCCCTATGAATATAGTAAAAAAATCAAAAACACTCAGTCAAATTTCTATCTAAAACATTTTGATAGGTCCACTGCTGCTGGGGGGTAGTACATTCTGCTAACACACGGGTGATCAGAGTTCACATCACATGCCCTACTCTCTTCACTGGGCTGAGGGAGTCCTGGAGAGTGCAAAGGCAGCACTTTGTGTGTGTGGGGGACTGGCATCTTTGCACTGCTGCAGCATATCCTGTGGTGGAAAATGGGCACCATTCTGATTGCTGATGTCCTGACAGCTCCTCCTCCACCGTACAAGCTGGCATGTGGACACATATACTGGACACATAGATTGGTCAGGTTAGGCAGTCCAGTACGTAGATAAACAGAGGCAATGAGGTCTAGTGGTTAGAGTACTGACTTTGGAACCTATAGATCGCAGGTTAAAATCCTGCTTCAGCCCAATGCACACTGCATGACCTTGGGCACATCACCTAACCTTCCAGTACTCCAATCCACCCAGCAGCAGAAATAAGTAGAAGCAGGACTCCAAGAAAACAAGATTTTCGTCTCAGCTTGGCTATCCTGGGTAAATAGATAACAATAAAAAAAAAAGTAATTAAAAAAAAAATTTGATGAGATCCAGACTCATGATCCAGCCTCAAACGAATGCTTCTAATAAGACTGCAGCTCCTTAAAGATCTCAGTTGCAATTTATTTTTGGACAGAAGCCAGCTCTGGAGTAAACTAATCAAAGTTCAAACAGGTATAAACCAGTTGAATTGCGAAATTAGAACCAGTTGCTGTACAAAAATTGTGTGAATAGTGTGCTATCGGATCTGTCAGGATATCCATCTCAAAGTGATTTCATGTAGGGCCCCAAGGCAGACAGGGTGGATGCCAAGTCATTTTCTACCCTTATGTATCTATGTTTGTAATGAAGGTTTAGACACTGCACTATTCAAAGTATTTAGTGCATGTAGCCTGGATAGTGGAGTCAGATAATGGACTATCTGCTCTGTATCAGTGTATGGCTTATGCCATCCACATGATCTGCAACTGCACAACCCTAGTCTGCACACAAATTAACAATCTGCCATTCCCGGGATAGAAACAGGTTCTAAACATTTTCCATCTTTTCCCAGTTTGACACATAATCTGTGTTTTTTTGATGTACCATAGGGAGGGGTTGAAGAACTATAGTCAGAAGCTAATTAAGACCTTTCAATCTACTGCCTGTTTCCTTTGCACTTCTGGACAATGAGAAGAGAGTGGGGACACTTGGAATTGCAAATGTAACCCTGCTAACTTGAACTCTCCCCCCATTCACCTATCCTTCCACCTGGGCAAAGTGCCAGCTGGCAGAAACG
This sequence comes from Neoceratodus forsteri, assembly GCA_016271365.2. Taxonomy (NCBI): domain Eukaryota; kingdom Metazoa; phylum Chordata; order Ceratodontiformes; family Ceratodontidae; genus Neoceratodus; species Neoceratodus forsteri. Next base: position 558,091,382 of record CM028129.1, on the reverse strand, counting down.
CAGGTGCATGTGGGCATCTCCGATGCCAGCAGTAAATCATGAGACACTTGCCAAGATGAAAGCTGTGAACAGCTGATTGGGAGTACTTAAGAGGAGAGTGGAAATCTGCATCGTACAGGACTAAATCCAGGATTTGGCTCCTGTTATAGTGTGGTATGAAAGGATGTTTTCGTAGTTACTAATTACGTGGGGAATTTATATACTTTGGGTGGGAGGAGTGAGCAGGTCATTATCCCAGATTAAAAGATCCAGTTGGCATCAAAGCTGAAAATGTGTTGTGTCAATTAATTCAACAGTTCCAGTCTTTGGGCATCTACGGCATATGAATTTTTGGGGAGCAAGGGGGTTATTTTGGTAGAAGATGAACAATACAAGTTTAGTCTTAATCAGGAAAGAAAGAGATCTTGAGAAACTCTGATGCTGTGTGCTGTGATGTTGGAGGTGACATCCTCCACACCACCATGGTGAGTGTAAAGGGGATGGGTTGATGCGATATGTTTGAGGTGAACATACTTCATCTTCCAGTAGTCCAGCATATCATGCAGAGGTTATGCTGTGATGTTTGAGATAAGGTACTCCATCTATTAATAACCCAGCATGGTGTGTAGGATGTGTTTTCTGTGATGCAGTAGGTGACATAATTAACACATCAAACGATACCCTAGCATCGATACCCGCGGTGTGTTGGGGGAATGCTGTGATGTTGGAGGTGATTTACTCCATATACCAATACTCTGGTATGGTATGTAGAGGGCATGCTGGAATATTGGAAGTGACATATTCCTGCTACCAGTACTTCAATATGTTGTATAGGGGGTATGCTGAGATATTGGAAGTGACATATGCTTAACAATACTCAAGCGTGGTGTGTAAAGACATGCTGTGATTGTTGGTGGTGATAAACTACATTTACTGTACCAATACTCAATCAAGGTATGTAAGTGGCTTGCTGGGATGTGGGCAGTGGCATACTTTTTCTAGCTATACTCTATCGTGGTGTGTAGGCCTGTGATTGTTGGAGGTAAGATACTCCATCTACTAATTATCCAGCATGTTGTGTAGGGGTATGCAGTAATACTGGAAGTGATATACCCCATCGACCAGTACTTCAGCAGACTGTGTAAGGAGGCATGCTGTGAAAGTGCAGTGCTAGACTCCATCTTTCTATACTCCAGCATGTCTTAGAATCTGCATGCTCTAATACTGGAAGTGACATACTCCATCTACCAATAATCCAGCATGGTATGTAGGCAGCCTGCTGTGATGATGATGTTGATATACTCCCTCTACCAATACCCCAGTACTGTTTGTAGGAGTGTTTGCCATGATGGAGGTGATGTACTCCATCAAAGAGCACCCAGACATGGGGTACAGTATACAGTGGTTCCATGCAATAATAGCGATTGCAAAACAGCGATCGCTATTACGGCGTGTGTAAATCGCCAAAAAGCATATCAGTGATATACACTTCTCCGTGACCACACTTCCAGAAACATTTAGTGTCTTTGTGGGGGGGCACACTTTGCTCCCTGCATCCCCCTGATTTTGGATTACCAACTCCAGGGAGGTGCATGTTGAGGAGGGGGCAAAACTAGGTGTGGGAGTAAAAAAAAAAAAATGGCAGCCTCAAGCAGCGGTAAAATTTCCTCCCCAGTCTGGCCCAAACCCAGTGCCTACTGACTTGAGCCAGCCACCCTCACCACCACACCACAGGGCTGGCTCAGCTGCAGCAGGCACACCCCCTACCTAAACCCTCTTCCTTATCCCTCCCCTTCTGGTCACCCCCCTAGCTGTTCAATCGCTACCCTTGCAGTGTAGCCCATAATGATAGCACTAAAATGAGTTGCTGTTCTTGCAGTCACTCATTTTGATTGTATCATCACAGGATACCGTCACAATGACGCCCACCAGAATGCATTGCAGTACTGCAGCATTCTGCAGCAAAGTTAGCAGTTAATCTCTTTGTCATGCAGTTATTTGAAACACTGAATTTCATCCTGACAGGCACCACCGTATGCATGTGGATGTGCTAGAAGGGACACTTTACTGCAGGTAGATCCGAATGTAAACTTGAGCACTCTCATCTTGGGGCCATAATGCCAAGTTCAAACAAGAGACCAACAAGTCTTTCATGGTTCCTATTTGAACCTCAAGCCATTCTTGTTTTCTAACATGCTCATTTGTATACATCTGCACAATAATTATTATATGCAACATAAATGTATGTTAATAATGTTGAAATAAAATTAGTGAAGAAATCCTAGTGATCTGATTGGTTAAGAACATCATGTGCCTGATCAGTTATCACAGCATAATCCGACATCCCAGATCTCTTGGCAGATTTTTCATTCAATATGGCACAACTGGACACCCCGGAGTGTGCCATTCCTTATGAACTACACAAACTGTTTTTATGGAAATGCCTTTTCTCATTATATTTTAGACCCAGACACATTCCAGTAGTTCAAAATCTACAAAGCTGGTTTAACTGAGTAGGCAGAGTGGTGCTATACACACAGTTTGAAACTGCCCAGAGGTGATTCAAGGTAGGGTAGGCTATGTAGACAATACAGTGCTAGACAAACTCGAAACCCCCAGAGATGACCTAACACACATAATAATTTAGGGTCAGAAGGGATCCTAGATCCATAAAGTCTGACTACCCCCCACCTCACCCCACCCCACCCCACTAGACAAAACTCAAGATGGCCAATGGCTGCCTCAATGTGAAACAGACTGTGTAGGTGTTAGATACTGCTAAACAAAATGACCTGGAAGAGACCTAAAGCAGCACAGACTGTGTTGTGAGAGCACGATTCACACAATGTGAAACAAGAAAAGGGTGTCTCAAGGAAGGGTAGGTTGTGTAGAACTAGGCTGTATGTTACTCGGCAACTCACAATGATCCAGGGGTAAACCAAGGCAGGATAAGCTGCATTGACACAAGCCAAAACTGAACACAATACACTATGGGGCAAACAAAGCTAGGGGCTGGCTGCATAGACACAAAATTTATTTATTTAGCTTTTGATGTGGTACTAGATACAACTTGCGTTTGGGGGGAGGGGTAAGGTAGAGTTGGCTGCATAGACACAAAGTAGTATGAGACTAGACACAATTTGTAATGGGGGTGGTGGAGACCCAAGGTTGGGTTGGCACCTTAGGCACAACTGGGAATGACCAAGTGGTGGTCCAACTTCATTTTTAAGAAGACTGCTAAGAAGTTAAAAAAACAAACAAAAAAACCCCCACATTTTGGAGACAAATTTCTCATTACATGTGTAATCGATCACTAGCTAAAATTCTTCTGGGGGAGATACCCTGCTTAACAGTGCAGTTGGTGATTTTAGGATTCCATTTATTTACACTGGGGTAGAGTGGGGGCTCTGTTTAAAGACAGGGACCTCACAGCTCCTAAAATGTATTTCCACCACTTTCAGTAACTGAAGAGAGTGCAGGAGAGGGCAAAATGACAAATAGGCTCGAATAGGTAGTGGTAGAAGTGAGAGTAGTGGGGAAATGTTTTCTTTGAAAAAGTTGTGTTAATTATTGCTTAGGGTATGATGAGATCTGTGGCAAGTCCCCGCATGTGAGGAACCCCTTCCAAACTGAATATCTGGGCACAGACCCAAATGCTGATGAGAGGGTGACAGGGTGAGTTGGCCAAACAATACATTCCAAGAGCTGTCTGGCCTCTGGGCTCATGGCCTCATTTCTCAAAGCCTGATCTGTTTAGGTTCTGTGTGTGTGGGAGGGGGTTGGTTCCTGTTTTCAGAACTGCTGAGTGGAGCTGACAAGTGAAATTATAACTAAATTTGTCAATGAGGCAGATAAGGAGGAGGAGTAGCAGAGGACATATTTTGCCTCATTTATTTTTACCAGTGTTTTTTTTTTTTTCAGAGGCTTAGAACAGTCAGGGTGTGAGGTGCTGTCATATCTCTGCAGACATAGTGGAAGCCAGAGTACCCAAAAAGGCTAAGTCAGGAACACAGATGTAGACCTTATGTCCCTCTGTTAATCCTGCCAAGCTGTAAAGGACAGGAGGACAGTCTGACAAGCTCTTTAAGTCTAGTAGGTCTGCTGGCTACCTCTGGTAACACTCCTGTTTACTTTGCAGACCCTTCCTCACCAAATAAGTAGTGATTATTGCATACCTTGTCAGTATGGGCAGAGTTGTGACATGCAACCATAAGAAATTTTAGGAAGTGGAATTGACCCAAGAAGCATGTCCTTTATAGGCTGTTTTTCACCACCTACCTACTCTCTTCCCATTTTTCTCTAACCCTTCTTCATGAAGCCACATAATGACAGTACCTCATTCTTGAACTACATGAATTAGTTGCTTCCGTGCTCTTCACTGGCAACATCTTCCATATGTCACCACACTTTGGGTTAAAACAAGTTCTGTCCAGATATCAATATTGTTCTCAACTGCTGTAATGAGAACTGCCTTTAACCTGTAAGTCTACATTTTCCACAGAGGCTGTTTCCAATTCTAGTTCACATTCCAAATTTCCATTATTGTTCCATCTTTGTAACTGACCTTGCAGCAAGAACCACATGACGTAGTTTATGCCCTTGTTAATTCCAGTTCACAGTGACCATTTTTAATAAAGTTGAGCACAGAATGTTTCAGCTTGCATGTGTACTCCTGAAGTGAATGCATTTTTAAGCTTGTACATTGTTGAAGTGTTGGCATTCTAACAGAAAACTCTGTGTTCAAAGGAGGCATAACCTACATGGTGCAGCTCGAAATGGTATTTTCTTTAAGTGAATAAATCAGAAAGATCCACTGAGTGTAATATGAAGCCGGTAAAGAAGGAATGCTACAGAATTGATACTGGTATTTTTAATAAACAGTTTCTACAGTAAAACGTGTCTTACGCATTCTTTATTTTTGAATTTATGCCACTGGTTTTCAAATGTTTCATCTGAGTGAACATTTTCTGATCAATATTATTAGTTCCCAGCATCGCTCTGAAGCCATCTTTGTTCTAGAGACAGTGACTGGGGTTTTCAGAAGGAGCAGCTGACGGTGCATGTGTGTGTTCCACCTGTGCCTGCGTCTGCCTGATTGCACAAAGTTGGGCACCTTACTTTCAAAGGGTCCCGGGTTCTGGCGAGTTTGTGTAAAAAAAAAAAAAAAAAGGCACATGCTTTTTTGACACAAATTCTGTATGTTTTCAGTGTAGCTGCAGCTGAACTTTGGATGCTGTTAGTTTCAACCCGGGGCATCCATCCACACTATCAGCGGACAGATTCAGGATGGATCTGTTTTGGAAGTTCCACCAAGCAAGTCTCACACTGTTAGTCAGGCTTCATAATTTACATTATAAATCACAGACGTGATTTCATCCAATCAGCACACAGAGCTGCTGTATCTCTTATACTGCATACGGTGGTCTCTTGTGCAGGAGGACTAGGAATGAAGCATGCTGAACTGGGGTGGGGGATGGGCTTTACTAAACTTTTGAACTAAAAATAAAAGACTTGAAACTTATTATAAATCACTCCAACTAACTTGAGTGATATATAGTGCTCCTGCTGCCTGTTTCATATGGTATAAGCAACTGTTCCCATGAGGGGCTTCATTTTGTGGTCCTCTTGCCCAAACCTCATGCTCAGAGTCTCTTGTACCGTTCATAACAGACTCTGAACTGAGGCCATAACAGCTTGTGGCAGGTTTCTGAGCCCCTAAATAATTTACTCAAGAGCAAGACAAGAAAGTTAGACAGAGCGGAACATTGAACTTCAGGTATAATTCCACCAGGACCTTACAAAGTGACAATATTATCACCACACCCTTTGGTCTGTATTGTATTCCCCAGCTAATACCACTAAGTACAAGATTTGCATTTTTCACAGCATTCAAGCACTGCAGGCTGCACTGTGTGAAAACATGAGGGACTGATGGCACTACAGACTGAAGTCCCCTGTTTATTCACAGGCCATGGACAAAGTGTGCGCAGGCAGGTACAATGCAAACTTCCACACTCTGTGATGTATGTAGTACTGGTGAAAGGAGAAGGATGTACAGTACTGAGACTACAGCCCTCTGTTTACCCTTAAAGATAGTTATGGTGTTGGCAGGTATGGTGCAGGCCTCCCCATACTGATGTGTTTAGTGTGTGTAAAAGCTGAGTAACTGGCAGCACCGAAGGTTGCAGTCCTCTGTCGATCCCTGAGGAGACCTGCAGTGTGGGGTAGATACAGTGAAAAATTACCCATACTGTGATGTACAGTACTGAGAATGATGGATTGACAGCACTTGGGACCAAAACCCTGTGTTTATCCACAGGATCAGGTATAGTGTGGTCAGGTACAGTGTTGTCTTCTGTGAAGCATTAAATGCTGGTGAATTGTGAGGGGCTGAAGCACTGTCAACTGAAGCATGCTATTATCCACAGTTTCTGGTACTGTAGGCACAGTGCAGACTTCACCACACTAATGCATTTTGTGCAGGAAAAAAAGTGAGGGGCTGACAGCACTGGAGACTGAATACTGTATGTCTTCTTATCCACAGAGTAGATACAGTGTGGGCAGGTAGCATGTTGGCTTCCCCCACACTGTGATGGATTTAGTGCCAGTAAAAGGTGAAAGAGTACAGACTGACAGCACTGGAGATGGAAGCCCTCTTTTTTTCATTTGTTTATTTGAACATACTCAAATAGGGTTAATCCACTTAGATGCAGCATCTCATTTTCATGGGGTAACAGATTAGCATAGTTCAGTAGGAATAACTATATACTGACTAAAATGTATCAGGCAGAAAAAGACAAAACTGTGAAGGTAAGTACATCCAAGCAGGAATCAAAACAAGCTAACAATCTGGGCTCAAATCAAATAAAGAACATGAACATTCCTAAGCAACATGATCACAATCGGGCAGAGGGGAATACTGGTCCAGAACAGGTACAGGGAGTTCTACTGTGGCTAGAAAAACTGGGCTTGAACACTTGCAAGTTAGAAGCATTCCTTAACTGGAGGGGAGTTTGTTGCGGATGTAGAGTGTTGCAAATGCAAAACCTTTCTACCAAATTCACGCTTCATTCTGGGACTTGAGAAGGTTAAGTCTGCTGCTGCTGAATTGAGTGAGTAGGCACCTCTTGACTGTGTGAGCTGGGCTAGGAAGGAAATCCAGTGATAATCATGCCAGACTGATGCTTGACTTGGCCAGTTAAGCTGGTCATACTGCAGACAATGATGGGTCAGCCATCCACAGGAGAGAATGAACCTGTACAACTTGTATAAACAATTCAGGGGCAGCAGAGTGGGTTTTGCTGCTCAGCAGTATATAAAGGATAATGTATGGTCTTTGGTGAACAACAGCGCTGTGTTCACTTCGAGTGGCTGCCATGACAACCTAATAAACCTCGAGATTGAAGCTCGAGCGATTTACTGTTGTCATGACAACCACGAGAAGTGAACCCAGCGCTGTTTGTTCAGCGATGACCATAGACTGTCCTTTGTAGTGCATGGTCATCCATGAACATCGCTGGAGCCTTTCTCACGTTATAAGGACAGTCCAAGCAGTAACAAAAAACAAACAAAAAAAACTCACTCTCGCCCATATTTTTATACATCACGGACTTTGTCTTCTTACCTGACCAGATCAAAAAGAAAGCCGCTACAAGATCTGTCAGGAATGTTGTTTTTTTTTTAATTCAGAAGCAACGGTTTGATAAACAATGCTGCCAACATTGCGATCGTTCAGGTTTTGTTTTTCACAACTGTCTGAAATGGTCACAACCCCCGAGTGATTGCCGTGGATGCCAGGGCAGAGATCAAGTCCTTGAAGGAGTTTGCATCAGAGAGAGCCAGTTGACACTGAAGTCTCCCAACATGATGACTTCCGGGTTTAGTCTCAGATTGTCTAGGCAGTTCATAAGAGAATCAAAACCTGGGGACATCTGCCTTGGCGGGATATAAACAGAGAGCACAGTCATTGCTCTGTTATGTCACTTATGTGCATCAAGGAGCACTTTAATGGCAAGTGTTTGTATGTTATCACCGGTGCTGGGCAGTCACATGACAAGGCCCTGTAAGTTGTCCCGAAGGTAGATTGCACAGCCGCCGCCTCTCTTAGTTAGTCTGTCTTGTCTGAAAATTGTGTAGCCTGGAATTGAGATACTGTAGATGAGTCTGGTACTTTGGGGGTGAGCCAAGTTTTGACAATGGAGAGAACATCGGGATTGTACTGTGATACCCAAGCTTGCAAGCTGTCTAACTTAGAGAGAAGGCTGCGGATATTAAGAGATGTAAATGTAAGTGATCCCAATTCCCTCTGGGGGGCAGATTGCAGTTTAGTGGGGCCTGGGTTAGGGTGTATGTTTCCCAAGATCAGCAGTAATAACATTATAAGTCTTCAGAAATATTCCCTAAATTGTTTGTTACTGAGTTTGCAGAGCCTAGAGCGAGTGTGGTGTCATTTACAGTTAACCTGTATGGGAATAAGTCCCTGTAGAAGTATCAGGGGTGTTATCATGGGGGGGGCATTTGGCTAGCGGCCACCAACAACAGGGGGGAAGTGGTTCCCTGTGAGGATTGTGGGCAGTAGCAACAAAATATTGGGCAGAGGTTATAGTGCTATATGCATTGAAACAGTCAGTTCCCAAGGTTTGTGGGTCTGTTGTGGGCACTAGGCCCTTAGTTAAACCTGGGAGTGTAAGTAACATTGCAACATAAAGCATCTGGCTTGAACCCAGTGCATTATGTCAAACATAGCTTTGCCAGCGGAAGTGAGGGAGGAGGAGGTTAAGTAAAGTAACAAGGAGCAGGCAGAAAATTAAAGGGAGGGTATGTGCAAGGCCGGAGTTAATTAAAACAGATACCCACTACCAGAGTGCTGTTGTTACTATACAGCATGGTTATTTAGGGTAGTTAAAAGACCAGGAGGAAATTTTCACACCCAAAAGTGAGGTTGAGTACCAGTGTAGCTATAGGCAGGCCAGGAGTGATTAAGGTAGTGTACACTACAGGGTGCAGTGATAATTAGTAAATCCAGGGAAGGCAGTGGCAAGTACAAGGTAATGTGAGCCCTGGAGGAGTGAGAGACCCTTTAAGAAAGCACAGTCTGTGTAGGTACAAAATGAGAGAGCGTAATTGGGGTGGAGCTGTGTGATAAGTATTTAATAGAGGTTGGGGCCGGGGTGGGCGGGAGTGCAGGACAAAATATAGCTATAGGTTAATTAAGTTAAGCAGCAGCATGGTTAAAACAGATTAGGCAGCCCAGTTTAAAAGTGGTACCTTAAGGAAAAACACAAAAAATGCAAGTATCCAGTAGGACAGTCAGAAGGGAGAAATCAGCCAGTAAGGAGCCTTGGCCAGCCCGAAGCCAGTCAATCAAATTAATGGCTTTGGATCTGGGCTTCTTCAGCCGAGATGCAGCGTACCTTAGTCTGTGGGGGCAGGTGAAGGATCAGGCGTGGTCGGCACAGAGAGAGTAAGACCACTAAGCAGCAGTGGTGCCTGCTGGGGTGGAGGTGTCGTGGAGAAGGAGAGAAAAGAGGGGGCTGGACAGATAAGGCCATGAACTCGACTGGATCGGTAGGAGAGCTTAGTTACAACAATAGTGAGTGGGAGGGAGAGAGAAAAGAAGGTGTGAGAGGAAAGTTAGCTAGGAGGGATTCAGAACGGAGGGGGGAAGGGGCAAGCAAATGGCACCAGAGGGCAGAAGAACAATGGAGTTAGGTGACTAGGTGATCGAATGAAGTGGAAGTCAGACAGGGGTGAAATTGGCTGGGAGGAAGATTAAGCAGCAGGAGGCTGAGGGCCAGAGAGAAAAGTCAGGCTTGGCGATGAGTGCCTTCCCTTTTCCGTTTCCTCAGTACCAGCAGCTGCAGTATAACTGTCCCCACCCCACTCATTTTCATGCCCCCACAGAGATATATTTTGCTTCATCACCTTTCAGTCCATTAATGCTTTGCTGCCCTCTGACTTAACTCCTTGGCTTTCATTTTACCATATCCTCTTATTATCTGTCCCATTTATGCTCAGCTGCTGATCCTGTCAGTAGTTTTTCTTAACTCAATAAAATAGCTCCATGTAATCCACTGATGAAGGGAGTCAGTATTCTTATTACTTGTCACAGCAGGGTTTCACTTGGATGTAGCAGGAAATATTATAAGGTGTTTATCTGTTGTGTAAACAAGAGTTGGGTTAATAATACAAATGAGTAAAAATAACAGTGCTCTCTTCCTAGAAATGTAATTTATTTCAGTGGGTCTGGTGGGATTTGAACCTACATCTCCAGGTTCCCAGATGTATGTGCTCAGCTCATTGGAAATGCAGACCAGTTGTTTGAGGTATTACCATTGTCTTGTAAGACACCTTTTTTTCCTTTTTGTTAACCCCATGATATTTTAGAGATTCTTTGTTGATATTGATAGACAAGCAGTAGTGGCACTGCAATCTAAAATGCAGGAAAGGCAGGCAAACTATTTAATTCATATTGGCACTGCTCAGATCACATGGTCATTCCTTGTTTTTTTCACTAGCTATTTATGCCCCCTTCACCACCGCAGCAACTGCCTTCCCTCGGGGACTCCCAAGGCACCTTGCCCGCCAGGTCTTTCAGGAACTGCTAGCCCCTCACAAGTCCTCCTGCCATCAGCCTTCGAATTACCCCCTGAGTGTGGTGGGAGGCACACCCCTAAACCTCCCATCCATCATCCAAGTTGGATGGACTCGTGCGGCTCCTCCCCGGTCCTGGTCTTGTGATGCTGGGGCCCATCTCCAGGCATCACTGCGGGTCTTTTTCCTGCTTTCTGGTCCCACCTCCCCTGTGGACATCAGCACACAAGGAGGGACCGAGGAGACGAGGGCACGCAGAGAGGCGCCTTTGCTCTGGACCCTCAGCTGACGTCCACCCCTCCCTGTTGTTTCTGCCTCCTCGTCTGCACCTCCACCGACTGTGGTCACCCAGGTGGTGGTATTGCAATGAGGAGGGTAGCCCACCCTCCCCTGGGAGAAGAGTAGCCTCCGGGCATCAATCCCTCCCCGGCTGGCCTCAGCGACCCAGGCTACCGAACCCGGGTCGCTGGCATCTCAAGCAGAAATCCAACCGCTACGCCGATTGGCTGGCTCACATGGTAATTTCATTACCCTTATGAAAAGACACTGAGGCAAATTTGGTAGGTACAGTCTGCTATTGCCCCCCCCACCATAGTCCCTTATTTTACACTTGCATACAATGTATTCACTCTCTCACCTCCACTTCTCCTATGGGCACTTACTACTGGGATCTGTACCCTTTTCCATCAATATTTTTTTCTATTCAATCTTTGTACACTTGCTCTCTATTGCTATTGATAGGTGAATGATTTATAACACTTCTGTTTATCCACAGGATCAGGTCCAGGGTTGACTTCTCTACTCTGAGATATTTCATGCTCATAAAAGGCGCAGCTCAGACAGCACTAGACTTAAGCAATAAGACACGACAGAGTGTGCACTGAACAGATCTGACTTCACGCCTAGGGGGGTGTAGTAAAGTATGAGGCCATGGGCATAGTGCCTTCTACCCCTGGAAGTGCGGTCAGATCTGTTCAATGCACACCCTGGAGTGTCTTATTAGGCTTATAAAATGGGCTTTATTTTACTATATTTGCAAAATAAAATAAATATGTTTACATATGTAAAAATAGATACAACTACCTGAATTAACTGTAAAATAGTTCTTCTGCCTACTACAAAATGTTGCCTTTTTTGTTTTTGCTTGAAGACATTTGTCCTTTTGTGGCATCTATACTTGTATGTCCATCCTTCAGTCTTGCTAGACCTCCTAACCTCCATCACTTCCCTTGCTCGCTCTGGGGAATTATTCATCCTAAACAACTTTAATATAAATTGGTTGTCACCTTAAATTACAAAAACTAAAAATGAAATTGAAGCCCTAAACCTCTCCCAACTGATCTCCAAACCCACTCGCCCAAACTACAAGACACAACAACACTCCCTATTCGACTGGGCCCTTACCTCCCACCCCCACTGTGCCATCACCTCTGGCATTCTCCCTGATGCTCTCAGTGACGATAACACAATATTCAGAGTTAGAAAAGTCCACAGAAAGAAATCACCACACAAAACCATACAACTACACTCTTTCAAGTCTCTTGACTTTGCACCTCTCCTGTATAACCTTACCACTTCTGACTGGTTCCCTCTAACCTCCTCCTCCTCAGTTAATAAGGCCCTTGCCTACTTCAAAGAAATCTTTCTTGTAAACTGGAACGCCTTTGCCCTACTCAAACAAACCAGAGTCTGGGGTAACCACTTACCTTGGATAACCGCTGAACTTCTGGCCTGCCTCAGGGCTACAGATCAATCCTGGAAGCGTCATAAAGCTACCCAGCATCCTAGTGACCTTGTGAACTACCGCATGCTCCAAAATGCTTCCACCAGGGCTATAAGATTACCTAAGTCCGAATATTTCAAATCTGCCTTCATCACCGACATAAATTCCCCTTCAAAGTTCTGTAGGGTGGTCCATGCCCTATTGACCCCCTCATCTCATCCCCCCGGTACTTAAAGGAAATAGCTTGCTAGTGTCCGACCCAACAGCTTGACTCCTACTATACCTCCTGCACCACTGAGCTACTGAAATCCCTCCCCTCCTACCCATCACCCTCCCCACCCTCTAATGGTGTGCGCCCTCCACCACCCTCCCACCTCCCCATCTCTTTCATTACTGTAACCCTAAATGATGCCCTAAGTGCCCTCCTCACCATCAACCCCTCTAAAGGTGCCTCCCCTGATGGTCTTGACCCAAAACTCCTCTCCCTCTCCACTTCGGACATTGCCTATCCCCTCTCAATAATCCTAAATCTCTCATACTCTACTGCCTCGGTCCCCTCTTTGTGGAAACATGCAGTGGTCCTCCCTCTACCCAAGGGGGGGTTACCCCTCATCCCCAGGCAACTACCACCCCATTTCTCTCCTCTCTACCCTTGCCAAGCTTCAAGAACACATTGTCATCTCCAACTCACCTCTTTTCTATCTGACACCTTCTTTTTCACCCCTTTCCAGTCTGATTTCAGGAAAAACCATTCAAACACCACCTCTCTCCTATGGCTCACAGACTCCATCATATCCAGATGGACTATGGCAAAATTACCTCTGCCGATTTTGTTGACCTGGCCAAGGTCTTCGACACAATCTCTCACTCCCTTCTCCTTGACTCACTTCCGGCAGCTGGCCTATCTCCCTCCATCACAAACTGGTTCAATGCCTACCTTATTGGCACTACCCAATCAGTTAAGACCTTGGATGCCACTTCCCCTTCCCTCCTGATTAGCACTGGCACCTCCAGGGCTCTGTATTAAGGCCCCTCCTATTCTCCATCTTCTTAAACGACCTCCCCTCTGTTTGCCCCCCCCCCCGCTATACATATGTATGCCAATGATATAGTCCTGTATGTATCTGGCTCCTGTCCTGCTGAGGTTACCACCAGCTTACAGCAAGACTTCGACAAGATTCAGCTCTGGTTTGCTAACCATCAAGTTTCCCTCAATGCCAAGAAGACTGTCTCCATGACATTTGGCACTAGGCAGAGACTCTCTAGGCTTCCCTCCCTACTCACTTTCCACACCCTTGATAGGATTTTACTTGAAGACACATCCTCCTTCAGGTACTTAGGTGTTTAGTTGGACCAACATCTAAACTTCTCTGGACATACTGATGCCATCTAGAAAAAACTGCCCCTCCAAGTTTGGTACCCTGTTCAGGAACCGTAGTTGCATCCCTCCCACGACTAGGCGTGAACTTGTTCAGAAGATGATACTGCCCATTTTTGACTACCATGACATAGTCTATGGTGCTGCCCCAAGTCCTCCCTGGCCAGACTGGACACCCTCTTCAATTCCTTCTGCCGCTTTGCCTTGGATGCCCCCCCTTGCACCCACCACTGCAATCTTTATTGTGCCCTATCCTTCCCCTCTCTTACAAATAGGCGACTCTCCCACTGTACTGAATTCACCTCCAAGCACTGGTTGAGTGAGCTCCCTTCCTACCTCATCTCCTCTTTTATAACAACCCCCCATCCTCCCATTCCCTTAAATCAACCAACTCCCGCACCCTGGTAGTCCCCCGCAGATCCACCCTAATTGGCCAATCCAGTTACTTTCCACGCCTCCCAAAAATGTGGAATTCCCTCCACCCTCAAATCAGGCACTCATCTTCCACTTACTCCATCAGCTCTGCCCTCAATAATTACCTTGCACCTAGCTGCTCCTGCCATGTCCCTCCCTAATTCCCTCCTCTAAGTCCTGGATAAACCTACCCCTCTACCGTGTCCATATGGGTCCATGCATCCTGATGGACTATTGATTAGGCCCCATCCCCTCCAAAGGTGCAAATTCTCTCTCCCTCAAGGGCTCATTTCTCCCTCGCTCTCCCTCTACTATCACTCTCTCAGTCTCTATCTACTGACCTTCCCCAACCCCCTGACAGATTACTCCGCATCCTGAAGGGTCCTGTCTTGGGTTAGGTCCATTCCTCCTTCTAGCATTTAAGTCACACCTCCTCCTTCTCTTTCTCCTCCCTCCTTAAATTCCTACAGCCTTATCCCCCTTTATATCTAACCCCATACTCCCCGTGCAGTGTTCCCCGCATCCTGAAGGTGTCTCTGTGAGAAACTGCCTATCCCCTTCTCTCTGGTCCCCCCAGTCCCTTTGCAGGGTTCCTCGCATCCTGAAGGGGTCTCCAGGGACACGCCTCTTCCCCCTCTCCCCAGCTCACCCTTTCCTCTCCTTTCCCCCTTTTCTTTCACGTAAGCACTTGTTTACTAATTAACCTGGCACTTGTTATTGTCCACTCTTTCTACATATTATGCGCAACACTGTTTTAACACTGTTTGTAACACCTGCCTTACAACTGCATTTTAATGTTGATCTTGTAACTTGTATGTCTAATGCCTCACTCCTATTATACCCCTTCCCCTCAGGTCACACCGCGAGATGAGCAACTTGTTACTCAGTGTGCCTTCCTGGTGAAACATTTCAATAAATAAATAAATAAATAAAATATAGAGAATGCAGGACAGACAAGAAGATGTTGAAAGCCGGGCTCGACGGCAGAACTTAGCAATTTATGGCATCACAGAGAAAGTGGAGGGACATGACATGGAGGCATTTCTCCTACAATTACTCCCTCAAGCCTTACAATTGGACCAGAGCATAGAGATAGCCATCAAGCAGGCCCATCGGGCCCTGGGCCCCAGACCAACAGCTTCAAATGCAAAACCACACTCGATCATAGTTAGATTCTGGAACTACAAAGTAAAGCAGGATCTACTTGCCAGAGCCTGGAAAATGAAAGATGTAAGGTGGGACACAGAAAGAATCTTTTTCAACAGCGACTACCCCCCTCAGACGATGAAGAAAAAGAGGGTGTACATTCCAATTTTACATGCCCTTCATAAAAAGGAGATTACATTTCAAACACTATACCTGGCTCGTTTAGTGGTTTTCCTACCGGACGGTAGGATCACATATGACTCAGCAACAGAAGCAGAAAAAGATCTAAAAGCAAAAGGACTAATGCAGGGCTAGGAGAGTGGAGCTAGACTGGGATTGCCTAAAAATAATGAGCATTGGTCTGAAGTCAGAGGGAACAAAAAACTACACGTGGAAGCTGCAAAACAAGATATAAGCGAGACTACAGGAGCCGTGGCTCATGAGGGACCAAGGAGCCACCGCATCTCAAAACAAATGAGGGAGGCTGAGCTGAAATAATTTTTCCATAAGGATGCCACTAGACCCAAAAAAACAAGACTGAGAACTATTCCAATGAAAGAAACTGAATGAACGCTGGGACTAAAACTGTTCTATTTGTTTGACCAAGGGGCATGGTTGTTCTCCCCCCACTTTCCTTTTACTTTTGCCCATTCTTTTCCCCCATGGCTCCCCCTCAAATGCACCAGGAAAGAAATACCAGATAAGGATGACCTGCAGTTGGATTACTCTTTTTTTCATCTTTCTTTGCCCGTGAATTAAAGACAGACTGGGACTCTGAAACGAGTACTGTACATTGGTGAAATTCATGGCAGGTAGGTAGGTAGTGGGGATGTAGGGGTGGGGAGATGCAATCAACACAAGAGAGTCTGGGCTAACATGGAGGATGCATGACATGCAAGGTACTCAGATGCGCCAGAAACGGAAAGGCAAAGAAGCCTGTAGGGTTAGAAAAGAGATGGCGCATCTGGTAGAGGGAGCTGCATGTGAGCTGATTCGACGAAAAGTCCACCGCAGAGCACCAGCTGGAAAACTCAGTAAATGTTTATACACTCCCCTGGGAGGGAGAGACTACTTTGTCTTTCCCCAGGTACCCCCCCCACACACACACAGACATAAGCAGGAAAGTAATGACAAGTTAGCCTACCAAAAATCCTGCTTAACATAATTGGAAGGTTGAGCCTGTAGTTCAGTGGACAAGCAGCCAGCCGCTCCCACTTCCTGAACTATACAAGCAGTTCCTCTCAGCCTCCTTCTGAAGCATTTTTTCTTTGTTGGCCGGAGGCTCTGTTGGTCTATCCTCTGCAGCTGGCTGGGGCCTACCCCCCAACCCCACCTTGCTGCTTCTGCTTGTCTCTGCTGGTCTTCTGTGTTTGTTCTCTTGTATCTGCCCGTTTCTCTGTGTTTGTGTGTCTGGTTTTGGCTTTTGGGGGCTTTGTTTCTAAGCTCCTAGTATATTGCTAATCCAGAGCTCATGCTCCTTGCCCTCAATTACTCACAATGCAACTGCAATCATCCATGTGTTTCAACTCCAACCACATAGCTGCTCTCCATGCTACACACTTAATTGTTTTCACCTGATTCAGGCTCACTCTGAACCCTAGCTATGCAGCTCAATCATACTTTCTCAACTCATTCTACCTACCTCATTGCTGCAGTTTCATTGCACTGCCTGGTAATAGCTGCTTTCAGAGCATTGCACCTCCCTCCATGCTATGTTTATTGAATTCTACAACTCACAGTTACTCAATACAGATGCCGCTCTCTATGTTTGTACACTGCTATAATACTCTGAGATCAGCTAAGCTACTGCTGATGCTGTAAACTAGTTTCAATATCTGCATGTGGGTCTTGGTGCCTTCCATCACTTTCTTGTTTTTCCTACTGCAGACACTTGGGGGTGCTTGGGGAGTCATGGCCCTGTGTGGCTACTTACTTATGTTCTAAATCCCACCTCCACCACCAAAAATCCTGAGTACTTGTCATCTTCATTGGCTTTCTTAAATGCCTGGCTGGCTTGCCTCACTAGTCATAGTGCTGCTCATCCGACCTACGTGCAGGTCCCACTATTGCTACTCTGGTTTGCAGATCTACTTGCAGGTCCGACCATTGCTACTCTGCTTACTGACCTACGTGTAGGTCCAACTATTGCTACACTGCCTTATTGACCTGCGTGCAGGTCGACCTACATGCAGGTCCACTCCTTGCTTATGCAATCATTGCTTAATGCTCACTTACTGCCATCTGACCTCTGCAAGGTCTCAGCACTCAGTGCTCATTCAGCTCCTCATCAGTCTCTGGGGCACGCCAGCCATACCATTCTGGCACAGGGCTTCCCTGCAGCTGATGGTCTTACTCTGGACCCAGAGTCCTCAGCTTGAGTATGTGAAGCTTGAGGCGGGGTCCCCTTCACCTGGCCCATAGCTGGGAAGATCATCGCTCTGGGTGGACCTTCAGTCATCAACCGTACTGATGGCACCTCACATTGTAGAATTTATGACTCAGCGGTGAAGGGGTGGTGGTGCTCTTACAGGGTCCCTTTAGCTGACCAAGCAGGTTCAGAGGCATCCTTCAAAGCTATTCTCCCTAAGACTGCCTCTGGTTCACCTGATTTGTTTTTAGGGTGAGTAGGTCAGGTGAGTGCCTCAGCAGTTGTTGCTGTCCTCCTCCCACCTTGGTTGCCCCCAGTACTGCAGAGCTGTCTCACAACCTTCCACGGCATTCCCGTTAGAGGGATCGAGCAAGAGCTTTCCTCTAAATTGGAATATTTTCCACCCCCCTTTTTATTGTGTTTCTAAATTGCAGCAGCAGAGCCATCACAAAATAAACATCCCAAGCCTGGAGGGAAGGTGACCTAGGCCTTAGACCCCCAGAGATTTCCTTCTCAAAGGGTTTTTTTTTTCTCTCCTCCATGCCTCTGGTCATAACTGTTAGCCATAGTTAGTGTTCCCTAGTTCCTTTAGGTAGGTTCTGCTGTTGAATGGAGGTGGATGGTGTCCCTACTTGCCATTCTCTCTCTCTCTCCTTAGGAGGTCTGCCTCAATCTCTAGTGCAACTTATCAAACTCATGCCATTGATAACCTGTGCATCTCATTACATTATCATGCTGTCTGATGCCTTATCTACGACAATACCTCACTGCTACTGATTGCTAACATGCTTCATACTACTACAATTCTTTGTTGGGTTCCTTACTAAGGTGCCTTTAGCCAAGGGAATCGTCCCGCAGCACCTCAAGGGGTGGAACCCTCTTCGAGGGTTCCTTGTCTTTGGTATCCCTACAGGGTGGTAATTCCTCTGGAATAGAGTGTGCAAATGGCCAAAACCAAAGTAACACAGTTACACAAGCATAACACTATACTGGCTGCACAGGCCATTGAACTGTAATAAATGTTTACTCAGCAGAAAGTTTAGACAGGAATGAGTTGGGACAGAGAGGGGGAGTGGGGGATAGAATAACTGGAAGTGAACTGTGATGCAGTTTTGAAACAGGTGGCACTATGAGACTGTGCCCAAAGGGGGAGGGGAAGGGAGAAATGTAATGATGTGTGGTCAAAAAAAGAAAGGCGGGAAACCCGATTTCAGAACAGATGTATTCCCTCAAAATACACAAACTTAGCCAATATGGTTATCATAAACTGCCTGAAGTCCCAATAGGCAGCAAATACAGCATGGGCAAACCCAGCCTACTGTATTATGGGACACAATCAAGGCAGTGCTACGTGGACACTTGATCAGTCAAGCAGCTTACAAACATAAACAAAGAAGAGCCCATGCTGTAGAGCTAAACGCCACCTTGTTTCTCTAACAGGGCACATTAGCAGACCCCAAACAAATAGAGAGGCTAAAAAAGCAGCCAGATGACCTGGCCCTGGAACAAACCGAGAGAGAGCACTTAGATATCTGCGGCAAAAATATTATGATGGAGGACCAAGAGCAGCCCGCTTATTAGCCCAGAGTATGGGGATAAAGGAAAAGAGCAACAGTAACTAAAATTTGACACCCAACAACCAGACAGCACCAGGATAAAAAACTTACAATAGCAGAAGCGTTTGCAGTATATTACAAGAAACTTCATCAGGAAGAGTCAAACCCACAGCCTCAGGCTCCATCCGAATTTCTCTCATCCCTAGAACTCCCAAAAATAGGAGCACAGACACAAGACACGTTACAGGGCCCAATATCAGCCCCCGAGGTAGTGGAAGGTATAGGCCTCCTAAAGGCTGATAAGTGCCCAGGTCCAGATGGATTCACAGCAGAATTGTATAAAAAAAATATCCCCAGACCTACAACCCCTACTATTTAGAGTCTCTAATTGGATATTAAAAGGAAATAATCTCCCACCCTCATGGAACCAGGCCACAATGTCGGCGATCCCAAAATCCGGAAAACCTATGGAGAGATGCGAGTCATATACCTGCACTGGAACAATCATTTACAGACAGCCTGCCTCCTGTTGTGAGTACCTCTGCAATTTCCTGCTGAATGGAACCGGAGTGTGTGTTTCAGCTTGCAAGCTGTGTGAGAGACTGCCTTGCATATTAACTCCGTGACTGCTATTGTGAGCAGGGGGCTAAAGGGAATCAGCTGTTAACATAAATTATTGGGGAGGGGCTGTATCGTTTAAAGCTTTACACCGTTCGCTAGCAGTGATACCTGCACTGGAACAGTCACTTACAGACAGCCTGCCTCCCGTTGTGCTTACCTCTGCAATTTCCTGCTGAATGGAACCAGAGTGTGTGTTTCAACTTGCAAGCTATGTGAGAGACTGCCTTGCATATTACCTCCATGACTGCTATTACGAACAGTGAGCAGGGGGCTAAAGGGAATCAGCTGTTAACATTAATTATTGGAGAGGGGCTGTATTGTTTAAAGCTTTACACCGTTCGCTAGCAGTGATACCTGCACTGGAACAGTCACTTACAGACAGCCTGCCTCCCGTTGTGCTTACCTCTGCAATTTCCTGCTGAATGGAACCAGAGTGTGTGTTTCAACTTGCAAGCTATGTGAGAGACTGCCTTGCATATTACCTCCATGACTGCTATTACGAACAGTGAGCAGGGGGCTAAAGGGAATCAGCTGTTAACATTAATTATTGGAGAGGGGCTGTATTGTTTAAAGCTTTGCGCCGATCGCGCAGAGAAAAGTAACTTTTATATTTGGAAGGTTTGTTTGTTTGAGGCAGAGATTCATTAGTCTGAGTTTTAAAGAAGTCTGTAGCTTAGTTAGAATTAAGGGTGTATTGCAATATTTAGTTTATCTTAGGTACTGAGGGAGAATATAATGTGTTTAGTTTGTATGGGGTTTATCTGTGCTTTTTAATCAGCTTTATAATTAAATATATTAAGGTTATTTAGAATTGTAGTTCTATTGTTTGGTTTTAGTTTTATAATTTAAGGAGTCCTTTTATGCTTTAATTATGTTTTGGTTCTTTGTCTTTAGTTGTTTGATTGTTCTGAATAGTGATGGTGCTAAGACCTTCCTCATGTCAGAAGGGTGGTTTGTGTTGAATTAGAGTTTTCTAATTTCAGTCGTTCCCCCAGTTTTGTATCTAAAATGTGTTTGTAAGGTCTTTCCTCAGATACATTTGAGTATGGTACGGACTTTTTTTCATTGCCTGTCCCTTGTTGTTATTTAAATGCTTATTTTTCCCAAGGCTGTTTTAAATTTGTTAAGCATTATACAGGGAAGAAGATACATTTTGAGAATAAAACCAGACTATGAAGAATGTTAATTTTATTATTATTCATTTCTGGTACTGTACACCCACATCCTGGTCCAGTTACCACTCGGGTAATGGATATGTCCAAAAATGGTTTGTCCCCATCTGATTCATCTTTAAAAATTGTTCACCTTAGTGTTCAAAGTCTACCAGCGAAATGGACTTCATTTGTAGTTTGGGTTGAACAGCATAGTTTCAATATCATTACTCTTTCTGAAACATGGCTTAATGATAATTTTAAGGATGCAGACAGACCTGCCCGGTGGCGCTGAGGGTTGAGATGCTGGACGCCATACCTCGCGCCACACCGGCGACCCGGGTTCGGGAATGGCCCCGGGTGGCTGGGGGTCGGCGGGGGCAGGAAGAGATTGAGTGTCCGGAGGACAGCTCTCTCTTCCCAGGGTGGGTTAGGGCTGCAGGTCGCTCAATGAGCGCCCCCGGTGGAGGCTGGGGGGGTGAGCCAAATGTAGCGTCACAGGGTGTATGCCAGGGGTGGAGCTACGGCTCCAAGAAAATGTACAAAACAAATAGAAAAAAAACCCTCGCCGCTGATAGGTGAAGGCGCCTTCCCTCCACATTCCACACTCCCATAGTCGGGCCTAAAGTCCTCTCCACTTTCCTCCCCTCTCCGGCCTGGTGTCTCAACTCCTAATAGAAAGAGCCTGCTGGGCGGCCCTTCCCTGGAGGGTAGACCCTGGGGTGTTGTGGTGCCAGGGAGTAGTGGAGGAGGACACAGTAGGGCCACACAGGGAGGTAGAGAGTGTAACAAGGTAGGGCTGCTGGAGAGAGTTCAGTGGTGTGGGAGAAAAACAGAGTTCAAAAAAAAAAAAACGGATGCCGACATCTCCCTGGAGGGCTATGAACATTGTAGAAGTGATAGGGTGGGTAAACGCAGGGGTGGGTCTATGATTTATGTTAAAAATAGATTTAAGTTTCCAATTGTTTCTCATTCTTCTTGTAATTCTGGCTGTGATCTCATTTCTATAGATCTGCTCTTGGGTCAAAATAAGCATCTTATTATTAGTTCCATATACATACCCCCTGGAAAGATTGAGTCTGGAATGAACCTTATTTCCGATGTTAAACATGACTTTCCTGTCCATAGAGAATGGATATTATTAGGAGATTTTAATTGCAGTTGAGAAGCAGAGACTTCTGGTTTTGTTAAAGATTCATTAGTGGACTTGGGTTTATTTCAGTTGATTAATGAGGTTACCAGACTTAATCCTAAAACTGGCCTGGGAACTTTACTTGATTGGATTATAGTTACACATCCTGATCGGATTAAGGATTCTGGTGTGTTGCCTGATGTATTGAGTGACCACTGTTCAGTTTTCTATCAGTGGTCAGTCAAGCTAGTTAAACAACCCCCTAAGTACATTGAATTCAGGAAAATTAGGTTCCTTACATCTGAACTGGTAGATGCTGCCTGCTCAAATATTGATTGGACAGGGTTTGAGTCCATTAAGGACCCTGATTCAGTGTTGGATGTCTTTGTTTCTTGTTATCTTGGGGTAATTGATAGGATTGCACCACTGAAGAGAATGCAGATTAAGGCTACTAAACATAAATGGATTTCTTCCGATTTGTTATGTTTTATGAGATTACAGGATAAAAGTTGGAAATTATATAAACAAAGTTCGGATCCTTTTCTTTTGACAAAGTATAGATCATTAAGGTATCATTGCAAATCTGCAATTCGTAAAGCTAAAACAGCATTTTTTTTCTCGGAACAGAATAAATGTTTTGGTAATCCAAAGAAAACCTGGGATGTATTAAACAGTCTTATTGGGAAGGGGAAAAAAGGCATCTGATGTTTCTGTTCAAACTGAGTCAGGTTTAATTAGTAATACTTTGCTTGTTTCTGAAGCATTTAATACATTTTTTGGTAATCTTGATAGCTATAGAATTCTTTCCCATGGAAATTCTTTCCACGGTGATCCTCCCAGTGTCCCAGAGTTGGTAAATAAAATGGCTTTTCCTGAATTCTGTTTTACTCAGATTTCCCCAGACTTGGTTAAAGAATATGTATTGAAATGGATCCTCAACCTTATACTTTTTGTGACAGATTAGACTTTCAAGTTATTAAGCTGGGAATAAATTTTCCTTTTCTTATCCTCTTTCAGTTTTGTTTAATTGTTCTGTGTTAACTGGGGTTTTTCCCAGTCTTTGGAAGACTGCTATTGTCACCCCTATTTTGAAATCTGGTGATCCCACTTTATTGTCTAATTATCATCCAATTTCTTTGTTATCCCCACAATCTAAAATTTTGGAACGTGTTATCTTTGATCAAACCACTGAATATCTACAAAAGCATAATTTGCTTTCTGATTGTCAGCATGGCTTTAAGCTGTGTCACAGCACCGAGATGGCATTGGTGGGATTCACGGGTGCTGTTCAGCACACCCTCTATAAAGGACTGGCTGTTGCGGTTCTTTTTGTGGATCTCACCAAGGCCTTTGATTTGGTTGAACGTGGTTTGTTAAATGGTATTCTTTCTGGTTTATGTTTTTCTGATAATGTTATTTCTTGGTATTATAATGATCTTACTGATAGATTTCATTGTACCTGTATAGGTGATAGTACTTCTTCTTCTAGTATTATCAAATGTGGGGTACCTCAAAGGTCAATACTTGGCCCTTTCATTTTTTTCAATTTACCTGAATTCGGCTCCTTTGGTTTGTTCACACTCATCAATGATACTTTATGCAGATGATGCAGTAATTTATAGTGTAGGTTCCACTTCCAATGATACTTTGGATATGGTGCAATCTGATTTTATTTTTTTTTCAAAAATGGTTGCTTTTGAATTCCCTGGTACTCAATCCAAGTAAAACAAAGGCCATGTTATTTTTGAAAGGGACTATTGAGCCTAATAGCCTGCATCATATTGTTACTTTGGATGGCAATGTGATTGAATTGGTGGATAGTTTTAAATATCTGGGGATCATTTTTGATTCAAAGTTAAAATCTGAACTTCATTTGAATAAATTAAGAAAGACCCTTCATCAGAGATTGGGTTCTCTTTATAGAGTTAGGCAATTTTTGACCAGAGAATCAAGGTTTTTGCTTTCTTATAGTTTTTTGTTGAGTGTCTTGGATTATGGTATAATCATTTATTCCTCGTTCTCTGATCATTTATTTAATAAACGTAAGATAACCTATAATTCCATTTTGTGCTTTATGCTTGATGTCCCTTTTTGAACACACCACTGCTATTTGCTTGAATGGTCACATAGTTTATCTCTTAAAAATCTGATTTTGCACAAGATTGGTATCCTTATGTTTAAGGTAAAGAATGGCCTTATTTCTCCAGTAGTCTCATTACTATTTCCTAGGTCTCTTAATTCCTGTGGAAATTGATCTCAGATTAAATGTTCTTATGAAATCCCATTGTTTCGAACTGCTTTTAGCCAGAGATCTATTTTATTTAGGGCTCCTTTGTTTTTTATTTAATTGCCTGTTGATATTGTTGAAAGTACGACATTGTGGTCTTTTAAAACTAGACTAAAATATTGGTTGTTGGATAATGATATTTGCACATGTACACACTAATAATTGATTGTTAATTGTTTTCTGTATTTTGTACTGTTTTTTAATGTTTGTTTATTATGTATGTTAAGTTTGTTTGTAATTTGTCGTTGGTGAAAACGGGTAGTTTTGCTCATCCTGCTTACAAGTGTAAAAAATTAAAATGAAATGAAAATGAAGTACAGACCCATATCTGTACTAAATATTGATTATAACATTTTTACCTCTATTATAGCAAAATGACTAGACAATATTCTGCCCCAGAAAATCCACTGTGACCAAATGGGTTTCATAAAAGCCAGACAAGCTATGCACAACATCAAAAGATCCCTAGCTATTATTCAGCAGTCCACCACAATGACTGCCCCATTGCTTGCCCTCAGCCTTGATGCTGAGAAAGTGTTCAATAGGGTGTCCTGGTCCTTTTTACAGGCCACCCTGCACCATTTTGCCTTCCCAGAGAAATTCCTTAAATTAATAACTTACCTCTATAAAACACCCACTGCACAGGTTAGAGTCAACGGTCACCTTTCTACCACATTCTAGCTACAGAGAGATACCAGACAAGGCTGCCCTCTCTTGCCATTACTATTTGCCCTGTACATAGAGCCCCTTGCCCAAGTCATACGTATACACCCACGTGTAAAGGGATACAGAGGACCAGAGGGAGGAGAACATCACATATCCCTTTATGCAGACAACATCATGCTATATTTATCAAACCCAGAGGTAGATTATTAATAAATATGCAGTCTATTGGGCTATAAACTCAGTGAAAACAAAACAGAAGCCTTAGCTATTCATTACACACCAGAGGAGACCCTAAAGACCCAATACCCATTTAAATGGGAATTGACACAGATGAAGCACCTGGGGGTAACATTCACCACAGAGGTTTCACACCTGTTTGAGGCCAATTTTGGACCACTGCAAAAGCAATTACAAAAAGATCTAGATGTGTGGACAATACTACCATTAACACTAGAAAGATGGGTGGCAGTGATTAAGATGTTGGTCCTCCCCAGGTTCCTTTCTCTGTTCCAGAGCCTCACCATCCCCATTCCCAAAGGAGCCTGGGCAAGGTGGAAGAGATGGATAACAGGGTTCCTATGGCACTGACATAAGCCAAGAATAGCTCTCGCAACACTGACCAAGCCTAAGAGACTAGGGGGACTAGCACTCCCAAATCTGAGACTCTATTATGAATCCACCCAACTGCAACCAGTAATGTGCTGGTTGAGAAATATCCCAGGACAGCAATTGGCACAATTAGAAAGAGTGTTCCTATACAGATCCTCCCCAAAATAACTGGGCTTGCTTGATACTATGGGATTGCAGGGCATACATAGATGTACATCTCAATTTGTATACACCCCATTGCAGATATGGAAAAATGGGTACAGAAAAGTAAAATAGAGAGAGAGCTGTTGTGGCTGCTCCTGCTGCATCTACACATGGACTTCCTACCAGCAACTCTTGATGTAGGCTATAAAACTTGGATACATAAGGGAATTCACACCCTGCTACAGATGGCGAGAGAGGGAGGAATCAAACCCTTTCAGAGCTTAGCCCAGGAGTATGGACTGACTAGTAGGGAGCAGTTCCGCTACTTCCAGGTGAGCATACTTCTTATAGTTGGGTGGTGAAATTAACAACCTCAGTCCACTTCTGGCTATGGTGGAGGCAGCGATGTGGGGGCAGAAGCAGCCACACTTGATATCTAGACTGTATAAAGCCCTATAGGATCTGAGTGAAACCTTGGGACCAGGGGCATGGGGGGAAATGGGAGCAAGAGTTGGGTTACCAAATAGGACATGAAGAGTGGGAAAGAGGATGCCAGAACATCCATAAAGTCACATCTTCAATGCTATGGAGAGAATTTAGCTGGAAATGTGTGATTAGATATTTCATCACACCAGTCCAGCAACAGCACAGGAATACAGCACCAAACACCCATTGCTGGAGACAATGTGGGGAAACTCACGCTGACCATTTACACATAATGTACAAGTGCCCAATTCTTGCCTCTTACTTGAGAGGTATAGAGGAAACGATACAGGAAATTATCTCGCCACAAATCAGACTAACAGCAGAGTTTGTGATGTTTGATATTTACCCTCCAGAGATTAAGGACCCCGAATTGAAATATTTATTAAGTATATGCTTAACAGCCATAAAAAAAGGGTCACATAAAAATGACTAACCAACAAAATACCAAGCTGGAATGACTGGATGGCAATAATAACTAACATTTATACATATAAAATTATGGCTTACAGGCTGAGAAACCAGGCGAGAAAGGGCAAAAATAGATGGAATCGCTAGTTACTTTACACCTTGTCAAAGGCCCAGCATTCGTACCTTGAAGACCCTTTCTGTCCGGGTACGGTAAGACAAACCTCATTGCCAGGAAAGAGGCAGGTAAAAGACCCCTTTGATAAAGGTACCCTCTTCCCTAAGAGATACAATAAGATTTTCCAGAGGCAGAGATGAAAAGTATTAACTATTGTGCCACCAAAGTTGTTGTTTTTGTTTTTATTGTAATGTTGTTGTATATTGTATGTGTGGAAAAATGTAATAAAAATGATGCATATATAAAAAAAAAAGAAAGTGTGATGGAGCAGCTGCCCCCACATACACACATACTACTTTACTACTATGTTGAGGGGAGAAAAATTAAACCCCAGGAATAAATCAATCTTTTGAGATGGTAGCACAGGAATGGAGCGTGTGATGTACGTTTTAATTTAGAAAAGAAAAACAAGAAGCTTTGGAGTGATCAAGCATTTAGAAGGGACTGTCTAAGTTTCTGCGGTGCCTTCCAACTTCACTGAGAGTGGTAGTTTAGCAAGCAGCCATAGTTTAACAAGTGGCTGTACTCCACCCCCCCACACACACACACAGACACACAGTGTACTATGGGAACGGAGTGTGCAATGTCACTTTTAATTTAACAAAAAAAAAAAGCAGAAGCAATGGATTTTACTTTATAAACTTCAGGATGGCAGCACAATGGGCAGGTCAGCAAGTGGGAGCAGACAGGAACTCTGGATGGAGGCATGCAAGCCCAGCATTCAAGGAAAGTAGGACATAAGAAAATGCAGTTTTACCTTTAATTTTAAATGTAAGTGTGGAGGATGAGTACCTCTTAGATTCTTGTTGGTTATAGGCTAACTGAAGAGACACAGACAAATGGCATCAGTGAGTAATAAACAAGTTTATTACACAAAACCAGCTTGATGCCCTACACAGGATCATACCTAGATATACACTGGGAGCCAGAGTTTCCCCTATACCCCGGGATATGAAGATGGACTCGGGGAGAAAATGTCTGACAGTTCTTGTAGTAGAGATAATTACTATGGCAACTTACTTTTCTTATGTACATTAGCTGTACAAAACAAGCCCTATTGGCCAGAAGTTAGGTGGCTCCTCGGTATCTCTGATATACAGTTATTGAAAAGTCAGCTAAAAGTGTGAATACAAAGGATTCTCACAAATCATAGAAAACAGGTGTAGTGTTACATAAATCCACATGATGGCAGTGTAAGCATACATATGACTTCTCAAAAGATCAGAACATGTGTTAGAGTTAGAACACAAAGATAGTGCATTGCATATAGATATATATGTAAATCATAACAGTAATCTTGCAGTTTATGCCTGATAACTTACTCTTATATGGTAGGTACCTGTGCCCTATAGGTTAGTAAAGACTGGGGCTCATATTGGAGCCATGATTAGACAATACTGTAGATGCTGTCAGAGGTGTACTGTGGGTTTCCAATGCAGGTCAGAGGACCAAGTGTAACAATTCCCCCTTGTTGCCTTACTGAAAAGGCAACAACTAATGGGTAAGTTGTGGGTGATAGTATCATTACAGATCAGCTGCATGAGCCTTGTAGAGAAACTGAAGTTGCTCACAGTGTTGTTTAAGAATACGCCTAAGACAGCAGAAGGTTAGTATAATCAAAAATATCAAAAAATATTTGTATAATCACAAAACCTTTGAAAGTTAATTCTAACCAGGTACTGGAAAATGTGGTGCTAAGGTCATCGTCATGGATAAGACTATTAAGAGCATCTCCAGCCTTGGAGATATCATTGCTGATGTAGATGAGATGGGTATCTTTTCTATCTAAAAGTGTCTTGAGTGCTAAATTAAGAGAGTCAATGTGAACACTGAAAATGGGTAAATATTGAGACAGAGCAAGCAAATATTCTGGGTCAGTGTTAATGATATCTGGAACAGGAGTTATGACAGTATGACCAATAACTGCAGTTTGATGAGGAATAAAGCAAAAGTTAGGTGCTAGAATTTCACATTATCACCATAAGCAAAAGATTTATGATTAGTGCCGACACAATATTGGCCATCAGAACTGTACGGCACTCTCACTTGTGGGATCCGCCATTTATGAAGTCAAATAGGACCGGTGAAAGATGAATTCGGCATCTTGGTGGTGAAGTGTTGAAACTCCTCCATGTAGTCCTTTTATAGATTCCCACTCTGGCCGACTGGTGATGAATTCGATGAGGTAGAGTTGGTTGCATTAGGGTTAAGAGTTCTATTTGAAGAAAGTTCAGAGTCCAAAGTAAAGTACCAATCAATGCTGGCTGGTGAATACCCACAGACAGGCTTGATGATGTTGAATACGTCACATCTTCAGAGATAGTGATGACCCTTTTTGGCCAACAGTCTGTGTGAGGAACAATCCAAGCATCCAGGGTAGCGTGAAAAACAAGTAGAGGTGGAAGGTCGATTCTCTCCCTGAAGATGTCATTGTCGAGGAGTCCTACAGAATGGATGGTAGCCAGCTTGTTGAAGATGACAGTTTGCAGATCAAAATGTGGAAGTGAGACAGTGAAAGTAATGAACATAGTGTCATGAACGCTGCAATGTTTATTTATATAACAGTGGTCCTGATTGGGGTGCCATGTTACATAGCTTAGATTTCTAGCAGTTGACAAAGGTACAGAGACAGACCTAGATGTGTATAATGTGATACATAAAAACAGATCTACAAAGTGGACAATACCATTTGGCTGGTCTCCTGCCATAGATGATGTGTGGAATGCAACCTGATTCCAAATCCCGGAAGAGATTATTCATGGTAGTAATTACATAAGAGCCATAGGCAGAACATAAAAGTTCCCTGGTAATATATTGCTTGTTTGCTTCCTTGTTATTCTGGTACACAAGTTCATTGATTTTGTTTTTAGTGTCATTAAAACTTTTAGCTATATCATGCATGTTATACATGATATATCTCTCTTCCTGACTAAGCCCATCTGCACCATGCAATAATGGGGTAAAACATCATTCTTCATGCCAGTCTGGAATTTAACAGTTTGGCTTTTGATGGCAGCTATGTCTGCCCAGTTTCAGATGAACATGCCGGATCCAAAGAGTCCAGAAAAAGTGCCAGTGGCACCTGTGATATCAGCAGTAGCATGTTTGCTGCACTTGTTGATGTTGGGGTTTTGTCTTTTATGAAACATGCCTAAGTGTTCAGTATTATGTGGCCCTGCTAATGGTTCTTGCATACATGTCTGGTATGCTGCAAGAATGTCTAGTAACATGATACTATGAAACTAAAATGTATTTGTCCTGGAGCACATGTCGAATTCCGCCATGTTCCAATGTGAAAGGTTAAAAATCACTGGGACATGCATGAATTGCACATTGTTTATAAGTGTACCTGGGAGTGATGTGGCAGCCAGGTCACTAGCTGGTCCTGGCTCCTGGATGGGGCACTTGGTGAGTTCTGTTTCAGTAGGGGGAACTACTGATAAAAACGTGGCAGCGGTAGAAATGTAATATCGTATTCAAACGTCTCTGGCAGAGTTGTCAGGACATTTATCACAAAAAGTCAGATTGATCAATGCAGTGAGGTTGTATAAACTTGTGTGTTTGTAGTTAGCCTGGCAGATAGACAGGGTACCACTGGGTGCAATTTTGGTATTGGGACAACCTTGTAAAGTGCCTTTGGTGAGGTGGGCAACTGGGATTTGCTGTCCATTGCTATCAGTTTGCCATTCAATTTGAAGTGATGATTTGTCAGGTGCCACAACCATGGCATTCAGGTAGGCATCTGTGCCCTCCTGAACAGTAATTAATGTACTGGGAATGTTTATGCTAACTCCTTCAGGGATGGTGGTGGGTACATTATGTGGAAGTAGGTAGCGGTCTTCTGCTGGTTGGAGAAGTGGAAGGAGCCACCTTAGATGTGTGTTGGTGTTGCAAATGTGGGTCATATCCTTGTAATGGATAATGGGAAGTATTCCTGTAATGAGGAACAGTAGCAAGCTAGCCATCTTGTGGGTATACTTGTAAGAAAGAAATAAAATGGTTACTAGGTACTATTCCACCCAATGGGGGTTAGGAAAAGTAATTATGCTCCTTTATACAGTTTTATTTGTTTGGCGTGTAGCCGCTTATCAGTGATTTTCTTCAAGTGAGTGATTCTAACTTGACAGACTGCTGGGCTCAGTTTATTGATAATGGGGTAGGGTCCTTCCCATTTGTTGGTGAAGGATTGTGTAGGATGTGCAAATTTGAGTACCATTACCTGGTCTCCAACTTGCCAGTCCACTTCTTTTTGCCTGTTTGTCAAAATGAACTTCAGAGCATTGTTGGGCTTTACCAATGTGATGAGCTGTGTACAAATGGGTCTGAATGATATCCTTCCTAAGTTTTGCAACATAGGTGTCTACAGATACTCTGTCTGCAGTGGGTGTGTGTAAGTCAATCAGCAGGTGTTCAGGTAGTCTCATGGTTCCACCAGTCATAACCAAGGCCACTGATTTACGCTGACTAAAACAATGAAATTCCATTTTCAGGACTTCAGATTCCGGAATTGCACTGGTGATTGTTACTCTAATTTCCGGATTTTACCAGGATTCTGGTATTATTCTTTTAGTATGTGCATAAAGAATCAGGATTAAAGAAAGCTTAATATACAGAGCCTTAAATAAAGCAAACTGAAACTAGTACAGGAAGGAATTATAAGAAAAATGCAAGTTTTGTAGATTTACTGATCTGATATAAAATGCCAGATTCCATGAAATCTGTATTTTTACTGGTTTTCAGGCAGTCCTAATTCTGGAATTTTACCAGGTTTTCCGGTTAAAACCGAAAAGCAGTGGCCTTGGTCATAACCTCGAAAGGGGTACACTGGGTAGTGGCTGCAGGAGTACCTCTAATTGCCATAAGGAGTAAAGGCAATTGGGAATCCCAATCCTTGGGATTGTCTTCAATGAATTTGGATAACATGGTTTTTATCTGTCTCTTGGCTCTTTCTACCTGGCCTAAAGACTGAGAGTGGTACGGAATGTGAAACTTCTTGTGGTCACCGAGTGTTTCTTGCATCAACTCACCTATAAAGCTGGTTCCTTGATCAGAGTCTACCTTGCAAGGTAGGCCCCACCTGGAGAACAATTGTTCTACCAGGATTTTGGCAGTTATTTTTCCTGTGCACGCACAGGTGGAAAAGGCCTCAACCCATTTTGAAAACAAATCAGTGATTACAAGAGCATACTTCTTGTTTCTACTTGCATTTGTCTATGGTCCAATGAAATCAATTTGGATTGTATGCCAAGGGCCAGATTGTCTCTGAGGAAGTAATTTAGCATTGACTTTGGTTGGAATTGGATTGTTTTGTGCACAGATCAGACAATTATCAGTGTAATGTTGGACATCTGTGGTCATACAGGCCAGCAACCCACAGTTTTCAATCTTTTGCCTGTGTTTTCCACCCCCTGGTGTCCTCCAGTTGGGGTGTCATGTACTTGATGGATAAACTCAGACCGCAGTGATGTTGGACCACCCACAATTTGCAGTTTAGCTTCTCAGACCGGTACCATACCAGTCTGTTGTCTTGTGACAGATGTAGTTTTTCAGCATGTCTCTTGTAGGGTTTGTTTGTCGGTAACTCTTGCTCAGTTCCTTTGTCTAAGAACCTGAACATTTCTTTTATCTATGGATCAGATTTGTGTGCAATCGAGAGATCCAATGGGACAAAATTCTCTTCAGCCTTTTTGGTGGCTGCAATGTGTTTTGCTGCCCTAGTGATTGGATAAGACATCTTCAAGTCCCCGAGCACCATACTTGGCATGGGTGTCTGCTGCTCATTGAACTTGTGATAGGATTCCGACATGGAGTGGGCTTTAACTTTGTGATTGTACAGGTTGTGCTTGAATTGTTGAACCAGAGCATCAATATATATAAACAGATCTCTGTACTTGACAGGAGTGCTATCAGAAGAGGTGAAGGAATTTCTTTGCCAGAAAGGTAGAAAGTCTGTCAAAGAGCAACAGACCCAGTTAGAGTCTATGAAAATAATGGTATCTGCATTACCATGGTGTACAAGTTTGAGAGCATAGGCCACAGCCACCAATTCTGCATACTGGGAAGATGTAAGACTGCAGCGTTTGGAGGCTTGCACAGTGTTACCATTGGGATATTGGATCAGCACTCCTAATCCGGCCTCTTGCAATGTATGAGGCAGAACCATCACTGAAAATGTGACACAGAAATGTCAGCTAAGTGTTGTGGTGTGTCTGGAAGAAAGAGGCCTGGATCAGGCAAGTCAGGAGGCTGGAGTCCACAATCATGTGGTTCTCCTGTCTACAGGAGATCATGAGCCAGAATCAAAGGCATCTTGGTGGTGTGGATCTAAATATCTCGATCCTGCAAGCAGAGGTGTAGCCAGGGATTTCACATCTGCACACCAAGTGGACTCACTGCTACCCCTTCCTCAATTGTTAGGGTGAGCTACCCCCCCCCCCAGAGTGTAGCCATGCTTGGGTAAATACAAATGCCATGCATTGTTCCCTAAGACACCCACATACCAGCCCAGAGCCTGTAAAGTTGTATTGTCCTTGGGATGCAAAGACAGTATTAGTGACCAATCCTTCTAGTTTTGACTCCTATGACTAAAATTACAGAAAGGTTCAGTATTTTCTTTTAGTTTTCATGGAAAAAGGAAGCAGTTCAGAGTCTATTTGCTACCCCACTTAAATAAAATTGCACACCATGGAGTGCTTGGAGTATGCATGCCTACACCCATGCCTGCAAGAGAAGAGACCAATGAGCTAGTCTGGTGTTGGAAACTGAACCATCCTTGATTATGACTCTCCCACCAATTTAGCCCAGGCATTGTTTGTGGTCTGCATATCTTTCTTCCCTAGGACTTAGCCCTTGATTGGGTTCCCTGCGGTCCGGTGACCATGGCCTGAAGCCCTGCTGGCCATGCCTGCTCCTCTGCCCGCCTGCCTCTGCTCACCAGGTATGCAGAAAACACCAGGGACTTCGGCTTGCAAGCTGGAGATGTGATAGGACCCTGCAGCTGAGTCTCGACTTGCCATTGGTCACCTCTGTTTCCAGCTTTCACCCCATTGGACTGCTCTTTTGTTCCTACTATTTACTTCTGTGCTAGGTTTTGAATCTCTGCATGTGAATTTTCTCCACCCCACCCCACCCCGACACTCTTTAAATCCACTTTCTGCAGACGGCGCTCTGCCCACACTCCCTCTAATATGCCTATTCTGGGATAGGTACCCTCCCTCTCTTAAAGGAGCTAACACCTTAGTAACAAGCGCCTATACTACTTACAAGCCAACAGTGTCTGACTCTCTCACCTGCCAATATACTCTCCCTCCCCCCTCCTTGCTAGGTAGCAGCTCCCTCCAGCCCCTGACCAGGTGAACTTGCTTTGCGGCCGGTCTTGAGGTCACCGCCTGCCTGCCCCAGCACAGCACCAAAGGCACTGGACCCTGCTGAATTGGCCCACTCTATCTCTTAAAGGGGCAAACAAATCCATATCTAGCACCCCCTTTTTTTAACACCAGGCCAGTACTCCACTTGCTGGAAAACAGGTACTCGCACACACTAAAAGTGGAACACCCCTGTCTGCCCTTCTAACCTGGACAATCAGCAGTGTAGAATCTCACCCAAAATGCTGGCACATCCAAAGTTGACACTACTAATAATCCTTGTCCTCATGCTAGGGGTTGAAGTTGGTGGGCATAGCGCAGCACCACTAATGCACCTGTCAACAATCTCAGGCACCTCAATGCTCAATAGTGGTAATACAAGAGGAATGTCAACAAACCTCCACTTGGCACATGCCCTCAAACTCTCTCCACAGCATTACATACCTCAGGCGCACCTAAAATACCCTTAGCCACCTTGCTGTATTGCCAAACCCTTGCTGATGCCACCAGTTACCATAGGCTCACTAAGTCCAAGCAAGCTTGCTCAACTTGGGTGTTCTGGATACGCTACCTAAGGAAACTGATCTTAATCATGCTTCTACTTTCTGGGAACATGCACCTTAACCCTGGACCTCCAGGTGTGAGCACCACCACGAGGCTTGGAAACCTCAAGATTGTCTTGTTGAATATGGGTAGCCTATTACCCAAGCTACCACAATTCCAGGCATGGATGGAGCTACTCAAACTGGACATCATTGCACTTAGAGACCTGATTCTTCCCTAAGATCCCTAATGCCACTGTAGCCCTAAATGGCAATACCACTTTCCATCAGGACAGACTGTCTAAACGGGGTGGCGGCTGCCTGGTCTATCTCTGCAATGATATCAAAGGTCAGATGCTGCTTAGCATCCTGTACACTAGGGAGGCTCAAATACTAACCCTCAAACTCACCATAGGCCATTAAAACAAGGTACTATTGCTCTGTACAGTATACATACCCCCTGGAAAGTATGCATCTGGCCTAGAGCAGTTCATTAATAACCAAAGGCAGCTCAGGCAAAATTGGGAATAGGTTGTAGTTGGCGACATTAATATTAACTGGTAATCCCAAGATTCATCAGCCATCACAGACCAAATCTCAGGCCTCTACTACACCCAGATGGTAACCCAAGCAACCAGACAAAACTACCGGACAGGTACAAGTACCCTAATTGACTGGCTCCTCTCCACTTGCCCGGAACATATCACTGAGGTATCAGTCTTACCAGACTTCCTCAGTGACAACTCCCCTGTGATGTGCACCTGCACCAATAGGTTCACAACATGCACTCCACAGCACACAAGAAATCATTCACTGAGAAATGGGTAGTTGGAACCTTTCAAACAGTACTTGCGACTGACTGACCAGTCCCTGCTTGATAGAACCAATGATGGAAACCAAGCCCTAGATTACTTCTGCATGATTTTTACTAATGCCTGCAACATCTTTGCCCCTTACAAGTCCAAGAAAGTAAGACAGATTGCTAACCCCTAGCGCTCAGGCTCCCTCATTGAACTTATGCGCTATACAGTCAACCTATGGCACAAGGCTGAAGCTACTGGAAAACAGGCTGACCTTATCACTTACAAGGCTGCCAGAAATAAATGCACAAAACCTGTTAGGGAGGCCAAAGCTTCATACTATAATGATCTCCTAGGCAGGGACTGAGGTCATGGTAGGGACTTCTGGAACTCTCTAACGGGTAGGGTTTCCAAGACACCACCTGACCTTTTTGTTACTATGTCACAGATACTACAGGAGCCAAGTGATATTGCAAATGCCTTCAACCTAGCCTTCACTAACCTCAGTGGTGTGCTACCTAGCAACTACCTTTCCACCACAGTGCCTGGTCAACTTCCCTTGAAGGGCCCACCCCCTCCATCCCATAGCAGTATACCACCATCCTACTTCAGACAGATATCCAGAACTGAGACCATAAAATATGTCAAGTGGGTCCTAGGTAAGAATAGGATGGGGAGTTATTTTAATTGATAT
The DNA here is from genome assembly GCA_016271365.2 of Neoceratodus forsteri. Classification (NCBI taxonomy): domain Eukaryota; kingdom Metazoa; phylum Chordata; order Ceratodontiformes; family Ceratodontidae; genus Neoceratodus; species Neoceratodus forsteri. The sequence goes on along the minus strand of CM028129.1, from coordinate 558,055,146 downwards.
GAAGCTGGTAGCCCTCACCCTAAATGAACTGGCTGCTCCACTCACTAAAATATTTAATGTATCATTAAGAATGGGAGTGTTCTTGGACAAATGGAAAGCAGCACTCGCCACCCCCATCTTTAAAAGTGGAGATAGAACAAATCTGTCAAACTATAGGCCTATTTCTATATTACCCCCCCCCCTCCAAAGCCATGGAAATAATGGTATCTGACCAACTTACAGAGTGCCTGGACAAGTACAACCTCCTTTGCGTACAACAGCATGGTTTTCAAAACAAACACTGTACCCTAACAGCCCTGACTGACTACAGTACTCAGCTCTATGATGCATTAGATCAAGGTATGGCAGTGGGGTCTGTCTTCATAGACCTCACATAAGCTTTTGATACTGTAAATCACCAACTTCTACTAAACAGTCTTTTATCCACTGGCCTATCTACAATCACTGTAGCCTGGTTTGACAGCTACCTCTCCCGCAGAACACAATGCGTGAGAATTAGCAGTAAGCTCTCTGAGCCACAGGAAGTGAGCCTTGGAGTCCCACAAGGATCAATACTCGGCCCACTGCTATTCAGCCTTTTTTAATTCCCTACCATCCACCTGCCTGGCACGCATGGTGCTCTATGTTGATGGTGCCGTCATCTCAGTATCTGGCAGATTTGTCCAAAAATCACAACTTAACTACAAGCCAACTTCCAAAGGCTAGAAACATGGTTTGCACAGAATAAACTCTTGCTCAACTATAAAAAAAAAAATAACAAAGGCATGCTCTTCACAGTGCCTCATAGCAACAAGAAATATGGCCCACTTTTGATACGTAGCCATAAAGCGGAAACACTAGAACAAGTAAGCACATTTAAATACTTAGGTGTACACCTTCTCCACGCACATTGACCAGGTCATAAAATCAGCAAATACTAAGGAAGGTGCTCTCTACTGCCACAGGCATGCAATGACACCTAGTGCATTGAAATCAGTCACGTGCAGTTCAGTGTTGCCTACCATTAATTACAGGCTAGTGATCTATAGGGCTGGCTCGGATACTGCACTGAAAAGGGTGAAACCCCTCCTTAATCAGGCCTGTAGGCTGATCATTGGTGCTGACTATCTCACCCACACCTGTGCATTATACAAAGAGACTGGTTGGCTCCCCCTCCATCTCAGAGTACAATACTAGACCTGCCTGCTGGGTAGAAAAATCACTGCTAGGACTTACACCTGAATCAACCACAAATATATTTAAAAACAGACAACCCACCAGAAACATGAGAAGTGCGACCAAGGGGGAATTACTGGTGCAATTTAAGCACACAATGCTCGCTCAGCAATCCCTATCTTTTATTTTTATTTTTATTTAGTTTTTGTTGACCGGGTAAGTGCACTAGACAAATTCTGCCTATTTTCAGGCACAACCCTGGGGAGGGGGATACAGATGAATGCCAACTGACTTTGAACCAGATTAAGCTGTTAGTGGTATTTTAGTGAATGGGGGGACATTTGGCCAGGGCACTGGGGAAATTCCCCCTACTCTTTTTGAGAAGTGCCATGGGATCTTTAACATCCACCTGAACTACCACCAGAACAGGCAGATGAGACCTCGGTTTAACGTCTCATCCGAAATACAGCACCTCAGCAGTGCAGCACCCCCCCCCCCACCATGCTACACTACAGTCAGTATTGGAATATTAACCCAAGTGCCTGGTGTGGGGATAGAACCCACAGCCTTCTGATCTCCCGGCCTTAGAGGCGAGTGTGCTACCTGCTGAGCCACTGACACTGATACCAGTGACCTAAGTGGTTTAATGACCTCCCCACTGGCCTTATCAAATGCAGCAAGATTAGTCAGTTCAAAACAGGGCTTCGCTCCTACCAAGCCTGCAAGAATGTTGGTTGCTGCCCTGTATAAACCTGGTCCACCCTAGTACTACCTGAGCTCGTTCCCTCTCCGTCTACTGCCACGTCCTACTCCCTGACCTTCCTTCCCACCCTACACATTCCCCTGCCTCCCCCACCCTTTATACCTTATCCCTCTGCTATACCCATGAAAAAGCCACCTCTGGCTGCGTATGTTTCTACACCATTTTAAACCATAGCCCAGGGATTGTACTTACCTAAGTCTGTACTCTAAATTTACCAAAGCGCTGTATGGCACTCATGTAGTGTTGTTGCAACTTAGCACTTAACTTCTGTAACTGGAACCGTGTTACCTTTTGCATCCTATGTATTTACTATATTTGATGTCTTATCCGCTAGTGTTTACCTGTAACCAATGTATTGTATTGATTTTGTCTGACATGGAACCTTTGTAAATGAGCCCTTGGCTCAAAGGTATTAATCCAAAACTGAAATAAATAAATAAATAAATCCTTCATTCTGTCTGATAGCAAGAAATTGGTTGGGGTGTGATTGGTGTGTAGCACACTGGGTGAATACCCAATGATGTATGGAAAATGTTTCACAGCCCAGAAGGTAGCCAAAAGACTTCTTTCACAAAGGTTGTACTTCAGTTTGACTGGTAAGAACTTCGGGGAAGCATATTCAATGGGCCTGAAAATCCCATTAACTTTTTGAGCTACAGTAACACTGCTGACATGGCAATGTCAGAGGTAGTAGTTTCCAAACAGAAAGGTAATGCTGGATTGGGATTAACCAGAGCTGGGGCAGAGGCCAAAGATTGTTTCAGCAGGGTCACTGCGTTGGTATGCACAGGAACCCATGTCCATGGGACATCTTTCTTGAGTAACTCACATAGTGGGGTGGCCTTTTGTCCAAAGTCACAGATAAAATTCCTGGCATAGTTAACCATTCCCAGGAAATGTCTGAGCGTAGCCACACTTGTGGGCAGTGGCAGATCTTGTAGGCCTTGGATCTTGTTCCAAGCTTGGCTTCAGCCTGCCTCAGTGATGTGCAGGCCCAGGAAGATGACTTCTTTTTTGCAAAGTTGTGCATTAGCAGGGTTGCACTTGAGGCCTGCCCTCTGCAAGAGGGTCAGTAGTTCACCAAGGAGAGCAAAATGCTCCTCCTTAGTGGTGGTGGCTAGGAGAAAGTCATCTACATATTGCAGAAGGCACTGAGGTGAAGAGAAATCCTGTAAGGCATCCTTCATATGGAGATGGAAAAGTGATGGGCTGCTATGGAACCCTGAGGGAGACATGTCCAGGTGAACTGGCACCCCTCAAAGGTGAAGGCAAACTTGTACTGGCTATCATGTTCCAAAGGAAGTGACCAAAAACCATTGGCAATGTCAAGGGCACTAAACCAAGTGTGATCTGGTGTTAGCAGTTTAGCACATCACGTGCTGATGCTACTGTAGGTGAGCAGCTAGGAGTGACTTGATTAAGTCTCCTGTAATCAACAGTGAGTCTCCAAGAGTTGTTGGGTTTCTTAACAAGCCATATTGGCAAGTTAAGGGTTGAGACACATGGTCTAATGACACCTTGTTGAAGGAGTGACTTAGTGGTTTCTCTGAGTGATGGTAAGGCTTCTGCAGGGAATGGATACTGTCTTTGTCTGATTGGCTCAGGGCCTGGGACTTCAATGCCAGTTTGCACTCTCCCACAGTCCTGCTTATGCTTGGCAAAAACATCAAGATGTTTCTGCAAAATGTGCAAGAGTTTTTTGGAAAACTCATGGTTTTGGAATAGAGCTATGACATCATACTTTTTGTTGGCTGAGATTGCAGCGACAACATGGGAGTCAGGAATCATGGCAGCATGGTATTGTCCCTTGATCTGTATCAAATGCCTATTGGCTAGGCCATGTAGTGCTATGAAGACTGTTCCTAGAATACTGGGATGATGACATAATACCATTAGGGTCAAAAATAAAATCCATGGTAAGGGTCCCCAGAACCACGGGAAGCACAATGGAATGGTAGTAATCAATGTAGTGCTGTCCACATCTTGTGCGTTGGTCCTATGTCCGGTAGACCAAGATGAAGAGGAAGGGTCCTCATCATGTAATACAGACATGGCTGCTCCTGTATCCAAAAGTAAAACAAGTTGGTGGGCCCCGACCGTAGCCTCTGTGCAAGGTTGTCCGTTAGTATCAGTGGTGATCTGATTGACAATGTGGACTGGGGCCTATATTAGTCTATCTGAGCTATCATTGTCAATTGCATCCTCTGCTGGTTGCTGGAATCATAGGCCTGCAGGGTCCCACTGGGCCTCTTCCAGGTCCTGGATGGGGCACAGGTGTCCCTGTGTGGTAGTGGCTGCTCTGACAGTGTATTGGAATTTGGGCCTGATGCGGCCTGGCCAGAGGAGGTTCCAGTGTCTCCTTCGCCTAGTGGAGGCAGGGCCACAGGTGTGAGTACTGCTGCGGCCTGTTTTGGGATAGACTCAGCCATGAACTGGACTTGTCCAAAAAGCTTCCAGAGACACTTATTTTCTTTCACTACCTGTGAGTAGGAGGGGCCTGTACAGTAATTTCGATTGCCCTGATGATTGTTTCGATTGGAGTTGTTCCAGTTCTTTTGTTTATTGTTGTATCTACTTCATTGCCCCCCTCCCGATGGAGTTGTTTTTCTTTGTCGGAGGCAGCAGCCTTACCATCCTGGGCCTTGCCTTCTACAATATAGTGGGTTGTGGGCTTGCTGGTATGTTGTACTGCAGCCACCTTGTGTTTTGAGCCAGAATTACAATGGTACACAGAGAACCATGACTGGGATGTTAACATACCAGGGTACATAACCTACAGGAGAGACAGACAGGGGAGAAGAGGGGGAGGAGTAGCTCTCTATGTAAAGGAAGGGATAAAAGCAACTGAACAAAAGAGTAAACAGGGAGGAGAGGAGGCACTGTGGGTCACCTTGGAGACTGGAAAGGGCACCACAATCCGCACAGGGGTTGTGTACAGACCCCCATGTTAGGGGGAGGGAATGGACAAGGATATGATAGAAGGCATTCTTAGAATGGCAGAGAAAGGGGAGGTACTGTTGATGGGAGACCTGAATATGCCAAATGTTAACTGGAGCACATTTGCTGCAGCCACATCCAAGAGCAGGGCCATTCTTGATGCCCTACAGGTGGCAGGCCTCAGACAGCTAGTTTCGGAACCCACTTATGAGGGAGCAATCTTAGACCTCATACTCTCAAACGGGGCAGTGAGAGGATCTCAGATCTAGAAGTGGGTTGCCATCTGGGAACAAGTGACCATCAAACAGTGTGGTTCACGTTAAACTCAGCTACAGAGTCAAGCCATACAAAAGTGAGGGTACTGGACTTCAGGAGGGCTGACTTTGGCAAGATGGGAGAGTGCCTCAGAAAAGCACTAGCAAACAGGCTAGAAGGAGGTGTGGAGCAACAATGGGGAATCATCAAAACTGCCATCACAGGGGCAACTAGCCTTTGTGTGAAGCTAATAAATAAATCAAAATGAAAGAAAAAGCCACTATGGTTCTCAAAAGAGGTGGCTGTGAAAGTCGGGAAGAAAAAGATAGCATTCCGGAAGTATAAGGAAACACAGAAGGAGCAGGACAGACAGCTGTACCAGTTAAGGCAGAAGGAAGCAGGGAGGGAAGTCAGAATAGAAAAGGCCCAAACTGAGGCAAAGATAGCCAACTCAGTTAAGAAGGGGGATAAAACCTTTTATAGGTACATCAGCGAGCGAGAAAGACAAAGGAGGGAGGATAGTGAGGCTGAATAGAATGAACGGTGGTGGGCAGAGGGGACAGTGAAAAGCAGGGATACTGAACGAATATTTCTGCTCAGTATTCACAAAAGAGGAGGGGAAGTGCCTAATCCAATTAACAGAAGCACTTCGATAGGGGGTCGATCCCAGTCCTTTCACAGAAGAAGGGTTCTGCAAGAACCCTAAAACTGAAGGTGGACAAAGCAATGGGGCCTGATGGAATTCACCCCAGAATTCTAAAAGAATTAAGGGGGGAACTAGTGAAACTACTGGCTACTCTTTTTAACAAATCATGGGAGGATGGTATGGTACCCAAGGACTAGAGGAAGGTGGATGTGATTCCCCTTCACAAAAGTGGGACCAAGATGGAGGCAGGAAACTACAGACCTGTCAGTCTGACCTCTGTGGTAGGGAAAGTGATGGAGTCACTTCTGAAGGAAACAATAGTTGAGTACCTAGAGGCCAGTGGGGCACAGGACCCAAGGCAGCATGGGTTCACAGTGGGAAGGTCATGTCAGACGAATCTAATAGATTTCTTTGACTGGGTGACCAAAGTAGTAGACCAGGGAGGGGCTGTGGACATGGCCTACCTAGACTTTAGCAAGGCATTTGACACAGTCCCACACAAAAGATTAATAGTCAAATTAACCAGCCTGGGAGTGGGTCTTAGGGTGGTAGCCTGGGTAAAACATTGGCTAGACAACAGGACACAGAAGGTAATTGTAAATGGAGTCCACTCTGAAGAAAGAGGGGTTACTAGTGGGGTACTGCAGGGTTCAGTATTGGGTCCAGTCCTTTTTAATGTCTTCATAAGTGACATTGCAGAGGGACTGGAAGGAAAGTATGCCTCTTGCAGATGACACAAAGATCTGCAACAGGGTTGATACACAAGGAGGCGTGGAAAGGATGAGAAGGGACTTGGCAAGGTTGGAGGAATGGTCAGAAGTATGGCAGCTAGGATTCAATGCAAAGAAGTGCAAAATGATGCACCTGAGAAACAAGAACCCAGGGGAAGAATACACAATGGGGGAGGTAGTAACAACAACAAAAAAGGAAAGGGACCTGGGGTAATCATATCAGATGACCTTAAGGTTAGCAAGCAATGTGAGAAGGCAGTAGGGAGGGCTGGGGGTATACTGGGATGCATAGGGAGAGGCATCAGCAGCAGAAAACAGGAAGTTGTTATCCTCTGTACAGACAGTTGGTGAGACCCCATCTGGAGTACTGTGTCCAGTTTGGAGACCCTGTCTCCAAGGACATAGACAGGATAGAGGCAGTCCAGAGGAGGGCAACTAAAATGGTGCAGGGTCTGCAAGAGAAGCTGTATGAGGAGAGACTAAAGGAGTTAATATGTATACCCTTGAGGAAAGAAGGAGAGGGGGACATGATAGAAACTTTTAAGTACCTCAGTGGAATCAACAAAGTCTAAGAGGGTAGCATCTTTCAGAAAAGAGATGTGCAAGAACAAGGGACACAATTTAAAGATGGGGTGGTTCAGGGCAATGTGAGGAAGTATTATTTCACAGAGAGGGTAGTGGATGCACAGACAGCCTTCCTGAGGAGGTTGTGGGGTCTAAAATCAGGAGAATTCAAGAATGCATGGGACAGACATAAGGCAATTCTTGTGGGGGGTAGGAAGAAATAGGCTGTTGGTTAACTAGGATCTGCGGCCTATCCAGTAGGTAGGGAAATGGGCAGACTAGATGGGCCAAGCGGTCCTTATCTGCCGTCAAAGTCTATGTTTCTATGTTTAATTAAAATCCCGCAGGTAGAGCTGGAAAACTCATTCTGTTCTTGCTAGTATGTCCTCAAACTTGTCGGTTCTGGGAAGTACAGCAGGTTCGACCTTGTCACGGACTGCCAGAAGCATGTTTTGGATAAACAAGGATTTATACTCAATCTGGTCCACATTGGCTCCCTTTTGTGAGAGGCCTTTGGCGGTGTGGTAGACTAATCATAACCGCTGATGGTATCATGCTGGGCTTTTCTTGGCGTATTGTTTTACAGGGTAGGCCAGCATGACGCCGACCATGCCTGGAGAATGAGCGGAAATGAGGACCACAGCAACCTCATCGAAAGATGCATTTGTGGGTCATCAGACTTAATTTAGGAGTCTTCCCCAGAGGCCTAGGTTAACAGCTTGCTGAAGAATCTGCACTTGGTAGTCCACGGGGAGACTAAGCATGTCACATTTAGAACGGACCTTTTCCAAATGGCAGCTAAGTTTGCCATCTGGGCCCATTCGGCCTATACTGTCAGCGATTTACTGAACAGAGTGGGATGCCTGAAGAGGGTTTGCAACCGCTCATTGTGGGACAGGAAGGGTTGGAAGTCCATGTGCGCCATGAAGGGTGGCCTCTGCTGTGGCATTGGCCACAGTACAGAGCAATGGCTCATGGGTAGCAGCTTCCCTCATCATGGTTCCCATATAGTCCCAAAAGAAGTTTTGCTGTCCCTCTGTCATTCGGGACTTGAAGATGGCTGTCTCGATCATAAGATCGATCTCTGTTTTGTCTTCCTTTTTCAAGATGGCAATGGGTGGAGGATGTGTCCACCCCCCTCCACTGTCATGGGGGTTGTTATCTTGGCGTCTCACATGGGAGTTGCCATATTGGGAATGACGTGGGGGACTGCCATCTTGTAAGTGGCGGGTACGGGGGTCACCATCTTGGATGACGTCTTCATCCATATCGTCATCACCCAATAACACAATTTCAATGGTCGTGTAATAGGCTCTACCCATGGCTTTGACGTGACCAGCCAACACCTCTATTTGATGGCACAACTTCACCATCTTGGCTCTACAATGCATATGACTAACTTTAACATTGTTCTGTCCTATATCTCTAGTAGTCTCTTTCTGTAACACACTATATGCAGCGCTGAGTTTGCAATTGTCCCTAAGTTCCCTGTCCAATTTGCCACTTATCCTTTTCAGATCCCCTCACAACTCTTCATTCTCATCTCGTAATGCCTCATTTGTTTCACTTAACAAATCATTTATTTGTAATATCTGCTTCTTTTCCTGCTTCAACCTGTCACAATCCTCCCTGAACATACATAACTCTCAGTCATTTTCCTGTACAACACAACACAAAAGCGTCTCATTCTTACAGCGCAGAGTTTGGAGTTCTTCGTCCATTTTCTGTTGCTTCCTAATCATTTCAGTAGCCTGAAAGCCCAACTCCTTTTTTTTTTTTTTTTTAGAGCTGCATTTTGCAGTTCAAGGGAATGAAACCTCATTTTGGATGCTTCTAAACAGCAAAAAGGGCCGCAACTAACAGTGCCTTCTGGGTATTTTTCTTAGCTGTTAGGCTCGTCTCTGAGTACTTGGCAGAGATCCCTAGTACTGGATTGACTAAAGGTTTTGTGTCCAGCATGAAATTACTCCAACCTCCATGGGAGGCGAGACAAACTTGAGACATCAAGCCTCAAATCTGCACAGATATTGGACATGATAGGGAAACACAAATTAACCCATCAGTGGTGCCCCGACTGTGTATCAATCCACATCAGTTAAACCAAAAGATGGTTAGACGTCTGAACTCACACAATCCTACAACTCAAAACTGCTGTGGGGATGAGGCGGACAACAATCGTACCTGCCTGGTATGCAGCCAGACTTTGCAGGGTGCTACGGAGTTAGGGACAGGCAAGGGTGAACCTACTAAACACCAGGCTGGATGACAATGAATAGGGAATCTCTGTTAACTCTGCTGACCACCAGGGCATGGTCGCCAAAATGTGGAGGATGATTACCTCTCCAATTCTTGGTGGTTAGAGGCTAACAGAAGAGACACAGACAAATGGCATCAGCGAGTAATAAACAAGCTTATTACACAAAACCAGACTAATGCCCTACACAGGATCTTACCTAGATATACACTGGGAGCCAGAGTTTCCCCTATACCCCGGGATATGAAGATGGACTCAGGGAGAAAATGTCTGACAACAGTTCTTGTAGTGGAGATAATTACTATGGCAGCTTACTTTTCTTACATATATTAGCTGTACAAAACAAGCCCTATTGGCCAAAAGTTAGGTGGCTTCTCTCAGACCATGCCTTGGCCTAGCTCTTACTCACCTCTTCTATGGACTTCCAGTGTGATTCTATTTGGAAGCTAAATACCCAACCAATGGGCCTCGGAGCAGAAAATGAGCACGTGGAATACTAAATTCCTTATCTCAGGAACCGTACGACGTTGAAAAAAAATTAAAATTTTATATAAATTATGACTTTCATGGCTAGTTTTGTACTTAGCACCATAGTAGGGGACTAAGCATTTTTCCAACGAAAAGTCCGTATCTCGCGTTTCCGATATACGGGCACCGAAAGGCGCGGCAGATGCCATAATGTTAGTCTATGGGAAAAAGTATCAACTTTGGAGTACTGTAACTTTGCATTCCTATAATATTCTGTCACCAATCCACCAAAAGGCACATCTGTGGGATGTTAACTTTCTTCCCTCCAAATGTCAGCCCAAAAGACCAAACTGTTCTTTTGCAGCAGGGTGGCAAAGAATTCCTGTTATTTTGGCCATAGTGTCGCAAAGTAGTGTCACAAATCACGACACTTTCACAAAAAAAAATCACGAATGTGTTGCAGGTGCAACACTACTTTGCGACAGTACAGTTTACAAAAATGTCAAAAACATATTTCTGGGGTGTTTAACCCCCCCCAAAAAAAACTTGGCTAGCATCCTCAGGGTCTGACTAGGTGAACACAAAAAGAGTTGTGTCCCTAGAGGGTCCCAAATTTAAATGCCAAGCATTTCTGTGACAACTGAAAAAAAATGGCTGACTCACAACACTACAGGGGTAATTTGCAACACTAAAAACTGCATTTGCGACACTGTCGAACTTTTTAACTTTTCCCATTGATTATAATGGGAAAATTGTTTTTTGAATAACTTTTGAACCGTCTAATATTTTTTCACGAAATCTTCAAAAGGCACATCGCATGTTCCCTGAAGCTTTTGGACCGGTCACGCAAACCGTGCAATCTGTAGGCGTGAGCAAAGAATGTGCAAAAAAGCTTAAATGAGCTAAGGAATGTCGCTTTATAACTCTGCAACCGTATATCCGACCAGTATGAAACTTGGCAGATCCAGAGATCTATGGTACCGCTCCGTGCCTGCCATATTTCAGGCAACTCTGTCATACAGTGGCAAAGTTATTAAGATGCAAAATTTCACACTTTAACCTTAAATGGGGTACTCAACCCTAACTATAGTGGCACTACTGTGCCACTATAATATATATATATATATTATATATATTACCCGTTACCCTTTGTGTTTTCGTTTGCACTTGCATTTGCGTTACTGTTACCATTTGCGTTTCCATTACTGTTTCTGTTTACGTTTCATTTTGCATCACCGTGTGCATTACCATTTGCGTTTGCATACACGCTTCCATTTGCATTTCTTTGGCATCATCGTTGCTGTTACTGTTAGCATTTGCATTTCCTATTGTGGTACCATGACAGTGCACATTTCCAGTTGTGTTTCCATACGCGCTTGCGTTTCCATTTGCATTACCGTTCCCATCTACGCCACCGCGTGCGTTACCCTTTGCATTTTTGTTTGCTCTTGCATTTGCATTACTGTTAACATTTGCATTTCCATTACTGGTTTTGTTTGCATTTCATTTTGCTTCACTGTGTGCATTACCATTTGTGTTTGCATACACTCTTCCGTTTGTGTTTCCTTTGGTGTCATCATTGCTGTTACTGTTAGTATTTGCATTTCCTATTGCGGTACCATGACCGTACGCATTACCATTTGCGTTTCTGTATGTGCTTGCGTTTGTGTTTCTGTTTGTGTTACCATTTCCATCTACGCCACCGTGTGCGTTACCCTTTGCATTTTTCGTTTGCACTTGTGTTTGCGTCACTGTTAACATTTGCATTTCCATTACTGTTTTTGTTTGCATTTCCTTTTGCATCACCGTGTGCATTACCATTTGCGTTTGCGTACACGCTTCCGTTTGCATTTGTGTTTCTGTTTGTGTTTCCTTTGGTGTCATCATTGGTGTGACCGTAAGTGTCTGCTTTTTTAATTACGGTATCGTGACCATGTGCGTTACGGTTTGCATTTCCGTACATGCTTGCATTTGTGTTTCTATTTTCATTAACATTTGCACTTGGGTTTCTACTACCATTTGCATTATTGTTTATGTTTGTGTCACCATGTGCGTTACCATTTGCACTTGCGTTTCCGTTGCCGTTACTTCACTATTTATAGTGCACATTCTGAAAAAGAAGGGAAATTCATGGCAAAAAAAATTCACGCATCAGTTAGGATTGTTCCACAGTGATGAAAGCGAGGAAATTCGATGTTAGGGTTTCCATCCCCCTTGCACCCCACCCCCAACAACAGGCATCGGGGTGTGCATTGGGGTCGTCGGTCCTAACTCTCACCCCATTCTCCTATACTGCACCACCTCAGCTTGTTTACACATGGGACAGGGTGAGAGTTAGGACCAATGACTCCAACGCACACCCCAATACCTGTTGGTGGTGGTGGGGTGGGGATGGGGTGCAAGGGGGGGTGAGAACCCTAACATCAAATTTCCTCACTTTTGTTGCTGTGGAACAACCCTAACTGATGCATTAAATGGATTTTTTGCCATGAAAATATTAAAAAAAAAATATATATATATATGTATATGTAAATTGTAACAGTAATCTTGCAGTTTGTGCCTGATACCTTACTCTTATATGGTAGGTACCTGTGCCCTATAGGTTAGTACTGATTGGGGCTAATATTGGAGCCATGACTAGACTATACTGTGGATGCTGTCAGGGGTGTACTGTGGGTTTCCAATATAGGTCAGAGGACCAAGTGTAACAATTCCTCCCTTGTTGCCTTACTGAAAAGGCAACAACTAATGGGTAAGTTGTGGGTGATAGCATCATTACAGATCAGCTGCATGAGCCTTGTAGAGAAACTGAAGTTGCTCACAGTGTTGTTTAAGAATATGCCTAAGACAGCAGAGGGTTAGTATCATCATCTGTAACATAAGGTCTGTGTAGGGCTTACATCACCTATACAAACTTGGCAACTATAGTTACTGGACAGCTGAGCTGTTTAGAAATTTTAAATGATGACATCCACGCTAACAGATGAAAAAAATGGTTGTATTTTAAAATCACATTGTTCTAATGATACAGTGATTTATTCTGTAGTGTGGTCCTGTGTTTGAGCACTTGCTCTTACCTGTGCATTGAACGGATTTGATGCATGAGTAACAAACAATGAGAATGCAAGATTTTCTCTCCCCATTTTACACATTAAACTAATGCTCTTTATTCACAGTGACAGGTACAGTACAGGCACCCAGTCCCCCACCCACAGTGATGGATTTAGTGTTGGTTGAAGGTGAAAGACTAAAGCCCTCAGTCTACCCACAGGTACACTGTAGGGCCCACACCGTGATTGATTTAGTGCTGGTAAAAGGTGAGAAATATAATCATAACTAGTAGAGGGTTATCATGTAACACTCCTCCCTCTTAGACTGAACTTGGGGGAGTCTATTCCTAAGCATGGGATGAGTTCCCCAAATTCAGTTCACTGCTTTGACATGATAACCCATCTCCATTTGTGTTTGCTGCCCCTGCCCTGTGAGTAACAGTCATGTTGTACTCCTGCAAGGCAAGGCTCCATCTTAAAAGTCTACTGTTTGTTTTATCCATTTGTGCCAGCCAAACCAGGGGGTTGTGATTTGTTTGTACCTCAAAATGCTGCCTGTATAGGTATGGCTCTAAATTCTTTAGTGCCCACACCATTGCAAGGCATTCTTTCTCCACTGTAGAATAAGCTTGCTCCCTTGGAAGTAATTTATTACTGAGGTACACTATTTGGTGATCTTTCCCTTATTTAGAAATCTGGCTAAGTACTGCCCCAATACCCACATCTGAGGCATCAGTCTGGACTACAAAGGGTTTACTATAGTCTGGACTGGCTAATACAGGAGCACTGCACAGTGCCTCCTTCAGCTGTGTAAAGGCTTGTTCACAGGCTGGTTCCCAGTTAACCTTCTTAGGCATTCTTTTCTTTAACAGGCCAGATAGGGGAGCTGCCAGGGCCCTGTACTTTGATACAAATGTTTTATAGTACCATGTGGTCCCTAGAAAACTTTGAACCTGCTTCTGTGTTTCAGGTCTGGGCCATGCCTCAATTGCCTCAATTTTTGCTTGATTAGGGCAGAGCTGTCTCTGGCCTACTACATGCCCAAGGTATGCCACCTCTGCCATGGCCACCAGGCACTTTTCAGCTTTTAAAGTGAGTCCCACCCACTGTATCCTGCCCAGCACTTCCCTAAGGTGGGATAGGTGTTCCTTACAGCTGGCACTGAAGATGGCAATATCATCTGGATACGTCACAGCATACTTCTCAGCACCATTTAACACCTGGTTCACCAACCGTTGGCAGGTGGCAGGGGCGTTCTTCAATCTAAAAGGCATTAGTTTAAACTCCAATAACCCTATCAGAGTGATGAAGGCCGACTTCTCCCTAGCTCTGGTAGTTAACTCCACCTGCCAATACCCTTTCATCAGATCAATAGAGGTAAGATATGTCGCCCCTCTCAACTTGTCCAATAGTTAATTCGACAGTGGCATTGGTTGGGCATCTGCCTGAGTCCATGATAGTCCATGCAAAAATGAGTAGAGTCATCTGGCTTGGGAACAAGGACTACAGATGAGGCCCAAGGGCTGTGGGACTTCTGGATTACACCTAAATCCAGCATTTCCTCCACCTCCCTCCTAATGTCCTTTTGGATGGCCTCTGACACCAGACATGTTGTCCACCGTATGGGTGCTTGCGTCCCTGTCTCTACATCATGTGTTGCTAAGGGGGTTAGTCCAGGCTTGGTGCTAAACAATGGGGCAAAGTCTTCTAAAATCTCCCTTAATTCCTGAATCTGGTCCGGGGTTAACTGGAATGACATTTTAATTGCCTCCACAGAGGACTCCCGCTTGCTTTCTTAAAGCAAGTCCTGAAGGGGGTCTTCTTCATCCGTCCTCTCCCCAGGACTACACACTGCAAAGACCATGTCAGCCCTATTTGCATATGGCTTCATTATGTTGACATGGGACATCCTTTGGATATGTCTCCTGTCAGGTAGCTCTATAATGTAATTTATGTCATTCACCTGTCTGACTACTTTGTACAGTCCTGCCCACTCAGACTGCAGCTTATCTTTCTGGACCGGGATTAGGACCATGACCTCCTGGCCCACAGCGTATGAGTGAGTTCTGGCTCTGCGATCGTACCATACCTTTTGTTTTTGCTGGGCAGCTGCCAGGTTGCTCTGGACTGTTCCCATAAGCTCCTTCAGCTTTTCCCTAAACTTAAGGACATAATCCACTATGGGAGTTCCCTGGGTGGCGTGCCTGCCTTCCCAGTCCTCCCAGATCAAGTCTAGGGGACCACATACCCTGTGTCCATATAAGAGCTTGAAGGGGGGAAAACCTTGTCAACTCTTGGGGCACCTTTCTGTATGTGAACAACAGGTGGGAAAGGTATTTCTCCCAGTCCCTCCCATGCTGCTCAGCAAACGCTTGGAACATCGATTTAAGGGTACCATTGAATCTTTCCACAAGCCCATTAGCTTGCAGGTGATAAGGTGTTGTGCATCTCTGCACCACCCCACACTTCTCCCACAAACATTTCATCAGGTCCAACATGAAGGAACCCCCTTGATTGGTGATAACCTCCTGTGGGAACCCAACATGGGAGAAAATCCCTAGCAAGGCATCTGCCACTTTGTCTGTCCTCAGTGAGGATAGAGCGACTGCCTCTGGGTACCAGGTGGCATAATCCACCACTGTTAGGATAAACTTCTTCCCAGAGGAGCTGGGGGTATTCAAAGGCACCACAATATCCATTCCTACCCTCTGGAATAGCTCCTTCACTTAGGGTAAGGGAATTAAGGCAGCTTGGGTTTTCTTACCCGCCTTCCCTATTTCTTGGCACCAGTGACAAGACCTGCACTACTCCTTCACCTGCTGGGTGAAATTGGGCCAGTAGAAATTCTGGGCCAATCGCTGTGTAGTGCGCACAATTCCCAGATGGCCAGAGATGGGAATATTATGAGCAGTCTTGAGCAACTGCTCATGGTACCCCTGGGGAATGACAAGCTGCCTCCCATCACCCCTCCCTCTGTCCTTATGTCTTGCGTATACAGCAGTCCATTCTCCCGGTAAGCTCTATGTTTCCCATCATCTCCCTGTGCTCCATCAGAGCCTGCCCAAGCCTTCAGTCTCTCTAAACTGGGGTAATTTCTCTGAGAAGCTGCAAAATCTTTACATATTCCCAAGGCATGGGACAGGTTCCCTCCAGTTTCTAAACTACAGTCCCTAGCTCTAGCATCAGGGCATTCAGGGTCACTGCCATCCCTAACCTTCTGACAATTGGCTACCCCTCCCTCCTCAGAGTAACCTTCTTTAGCTGTTCTGTTAACTGCTACCTGGGGAATTTCTATCCCCCTTTCATTATATTCCATAACAGGAGACACAGACTGGGAAACCAGTCTCCCAGTGTTTTCCACAGGGGCTTCTATGGGGTTCAGGGAACTACAATTTGCCTTTGCAGCTTGACTGCAGGTAACTGCACACACCATCCCTTTTTGGAGATTGTTCCCAATAATCACATCCAGGGAAAGATTTTCTGCCACTGCAACATTTTGCACAGTCTCTCCTGTCTCACCTCAGTCCAGGAGAACACTAGCAAGTGGCAGAGTTTTCTCCTCCCCAGTGAATCCATGTACTGTAACAAACTGATTAGGTATAAGCTGTTCAGGCTCAACCAAATCACCTTTTACCAAAGTAAGGGATGCTGCCATGTCTCTTAACCCATGGGTCTGCACGCCATTCACAGTAACTGGGTGTATGTGCTCCCTCATGTTTACTGGCATGCTTTCAGGGATACCAAAACAAATACTTCTTTCCCAGTGCCACTTTGTGCACTCTGCCTTTTTAGGACACTGTCTTGCAAGATGCCCAGGTTGTTTGCAAACCCAACATTCATTTCTTTTATCAGGCAAATCTTTTCTTTGTAACCTGGGGCTGCCCAGTCTCAGTGGAGGCAGTGAGGGTTTTGGCTGCCCTGAAGGCACACTTTTCCCTTTCTGTGCTGCCAGGCCCACCCCACTACCTCTCAGAGCAGGTCTTCTCCTGGCATAGCAGTCTGAGAGCTCGGCAGCCTCCTGCACCGTTTTTTGGATCTCGGTCCTCTAGCCAGATTTTCAGCTCTACTGGGCAAGCCCAAAAGAACTGCTCCAAAAGTACATTTCCAATTTTCTCTACAGTGGCTGTCCCTTCTCACCAACATTTAAAAAATCAATGTTGTTTAGTGGCTAGCTCCTTGTAGCTCATGTCAGGGCTTCACCTGAGCTTACGAAACTTAACTCTTTACGCTTCAGCTGTCAAGTCATATTTGTTTAACAAAGCAGCTTTAAGTTTGCCATAATCATTACTGTCCTGATTGTCCATTTGACCCAGTGCATCATGAGCTTTCCCAGTAAGCAGCAGGGATAGCTGGAAGCTCCTGGACTCTCTGGGAATGTTTCCCCGAATGCATACCTTTTCAAATGAGTTTAAAAATGCATCCATATTGTCCCCTTCTTTAAATTCAGCTATCAATTTAGAATTAAATTTGTAACCCAGTCCTGGAGTCCCAGGTTCACCCATGCCACTTACCTGCTATGGCACTGGTCTTTGGAGTCGTAGCCTCTCCAGTTCAAATTTTCTCTAATGCGCTCTCTCTCTCCTCTCGCTTGGCCTCTCTCTGAAGCTGTCACTCTCTTTCCTCTCACTCAGCCTTTCACTGCTTTCATTTCTCCTCTCTCTCCATCTCCAGCTGCCTCTGTTCAAGCTCCCACTGTTGCTGGGCTTCGAACCTTTTCTGCTCAAATTCCAGCTGTATTCTCCTCAACTCCATCTGCAGCCTTATCCCTTCTGGCTCCAGCATAGTGGTGGTCCTCCCCTGCGGCTGTGGTTCTCGGTTCACACTGGTCCCACCGTCCTCCTCCCTAGGACTGGACACTGCAGTGGAACCTGGCCCCTCTACACCTAAGGTCTGGTCCCTTCCAGTTAGCGACTGTGACTTGAGGTCTTGGGCATCGGTTGCCACAAGAGCCTCCACGAGGTGCTGCTTGTTTTACCCCTCACAACAGACTCCTCTTTCCTGGCACAACTGACTCAGATATTCCACAGTGTACTCGCTATTGTTGGAAGCCATCTTCTTCCCTAATCTACGGCTACACTAGCTTGCACTCGAAAAAAAATTAAACAGGTAGGGAACTTTGACAGTCACCACAATGATGTATTTCTTTATTTTTAAATCTCTGCCTTATTTTGTGTGTGAACTGTTACAGTTATCAATCTGACACACTGGACTGTTAATGCTCATGTCACCCAATAATTTCACAGTGTGCAAACAAATCTTTTTGACTGCAGCACTGCAAACAAAATATTTTAGATCGCATCGCTGCCAACCAGATCTGTCACAAATGCACTCCACGGGTCTGGCCCTCTGTTCCCACAGTGCCAAACCTTGAAGTGCAATATGTGAACAGGAAACAAATAGGGTAACCATCCTGTCTGTTTTTGGTCTGAACACCTACCAGTCTCAAGTCCTGGGATCAAATATGAACCTTTTTCACTAGCACGCCCAGTTAACAGGATCAAATATCACACCCTCTTCAGGGAAATGCAGTGCAATACTCAACCCAGCGGGCACCCAACCTGATTCACAGTCCCCCTTTTGACTCAATTGAGACCTAGGTACTTTTCTTATCTTGGTGCATAAGGTAACACACTGTAAGCACTTAACAGTTCTGTCAGACTTATCAACACTGTCCCAGCATTCACATTCAAAATGAGAAAAAAACTCAGGCAGAATTTTAAGGAAAACAAAGTTTACTACAATTAAAAAAAAACATAGTAGATGAAATACAAAACATGGAACATATAACATTGGGTGTACAGTCATTTAAATTAAATGGACAATTTAAATAAAACTGCTTTAATACTGAATATTTAATCCTACCCTAGAGAACTAGGGTACCACCCAGCTGGTGAGGTCACAGCTCACAGTGATGCTGGCTGTGAGGTCACTCAAACCTGGATACTGACTTGTCACAGGCATCTGCGTATTGCTAAGTATCCCTCAAAAGAAAATATATGTATTTTATTTTTAATTAGAGAGCTTGCATTATGGCAGATCAGAATTACCCTTTTGATCTTCAGAAGAAATTTCTGACAGCTTTTCTTTCCTAGTGGTGAAATCTAGCAGGTATCTGTCAGAAGTTGGTTTCCTCCTAAGAGGTCATAAAATGCAATACTTTATGGCTAGTTTTCCTAGATTTCACAGTAATTGAGTGTTTTACAATCTGTTGCAACCTGGTATCATTATAGTCCAAGGAAATCAGCTTTTACAGCTAGCTGACAACAATAAGGCCAGCGCATTATTTTTTTCTTTTAAAAATCCAATATCCCCCTAAATGCCCTGTGCTGATTGCCTTACTTCTCAAGCAGAAATTCAAAGGGACATATATTTATATTACAAATATAATTATAACTAGTAGAAGGTCATCACATCACAGTGAACACATTCTCTTTATTTCTACAATAAATGTAAACACTAGAGGAAATATTAAGAAACTAATAGGGAACTTACAAAGGTCGTCAGAAGGCACATTGTGCTGCGTCAATTCACAAACAAAGCAATGCTAAGTGGTAGCTGTGTTGCTCAATGAGAGAATATTTGTGAAATACACATCCTGGCGCTCTCACTAGAGAAAACACACAGTTAACTCCAAACAAAGGAGCAGAGCGCTTGTAGAGTTTTATTCTTCATGCAAACTTTCTGCTAATTTTCTCTATTCCAGTGGTGCACTCCTAACTCCAGCTATGTATTGTAATGAGTCCAGGCCAGCACCAGACAGGTAAACAAACATGATCCAGTGCATACCCCCCCCCCCAAACATGGCACATCTTAGAAATGAAATATTTTAAACATTTTAAGTGCCTGAATTGGCTTTTCTTACTTTAAACTCTGAAAAAAAGGGTCCTCTTAGTTATCAGATTGGAATTCCAATGTGAGAAAGCCAAACCACCAAATCATCAAGGTGGGACCCACCGTTTGGTCCCTAGTTTTCCAGCTCTTAAATGCCTGCAGTGGCTACTCTTAAATATAGAGTGCATTGCCTAATTGGCTCCTTTTAACAAAGTGCTTCCACCCAGGAAATTTCACAGGTGATCAAAGGGAGCATGCTAAAGGGAGAATCACAACTCCCAAAACTCTAAACACATCCAAAACTAGCATGCTCTAACCTTTGCATTGCTCACAAAATATAATTCATATTTCTACTGAGGGGTGTTACAGCACCAGACAGGGCATATGCCCAGTAAAATCTGTTGTCCCCCAGAAGTGGTGCATAACAGGAAACATAGTCTGGATTTAAATCCACCCATGTACCCAGACACAAGCCTGTACCCTGCTTCTCCTCCAGTCACCCTTCATTCGTGGTGCTGCCTACTGTATGAGTATGGCAACAGAATCTGTTATTTCCTGCTTACACTCCCTATCCCTACCCTCAAAAATGCAGAGGCATGCTTGAGAAGCAGAGCACACTAAGTTTATGAGCATGTGCATGCACACTATTTCAATACTACTGCAGCAGCAGCCATTGCTGCTCTTGCCAGAGTTTGTTTATAATTGTACCTCCTCCACATGGCCCTTCCTTAGTCCATCAGTTTCATAACGTATCTTGATATTATGGGCCCAGTTTTTGTGTTTTAATGAAAAGTGGAATAATGAAAAAGTAATTCTGCACCGTGAAGGAAAAATGGACATTTGCTGTAGAAGTCCATTAATTTGCCTACCTTACCCACTGATTTAAACACCCATCTCACTCAGAGTTATTTGCCTTCAAAAAGGAATTGTTTCATATGAGACTATCTCTGCTGAGAAGTCTTACACACTCAGTGGGGCAGTTATTGCTGATGTGGAGCCTAACTGGGGTAGTAACAAACTCTAGCAAGAGCCAATACCTCTGAAAAGTAAAAGTATTGTCGGCAGTGAGAAATGTGTAAACTAGCAATTTTTGCACTAACCACTAAGCCAACTAACTGCACTTTCAAATTGATATGATACACAGTGTCTAATACAGATACACAAATATGCATATATATTCCAGTGTAACATAGCAGTGCACTGTCTATACACATTTTTACAGATTAAAAAAAGACACTGAGGGACCATTTTCTTCTTTTCAGGCTCTGAGGAACATTGGAGGGTGGGGATTGCCACTAGACACCTCATTTAAATCAGTAATGACATGCATACGGCTGAAACTGATCTGAGCAATTTTTGCACTAACCATTGAGCCACCTAACTGTACTTTCTAATTGCTGTGATTTACACACTAATACATATACAAATGTATGCATATATATTCCAGTATAGCATAGCAGTGCACTGTCTACACACAAAGAACATTGCCACATACACAGTAACATACATACACTGCCTTATATGGCATTTATTTACTTTTACATCTAACCCTATATTTTACTGTATTTAGGATAAGCACTGTGTTTTGCACTAACTCATTGTACAAATCTATGGCATGAGTGGGTAACTAAGGTGGTAGACCAGGGAGGTGTAATGGATGTGGTCAGTAAAGAAAAAACAGCACTCCATGTTTCAGTTTTTTATTTTTTTACTGTGCAAATTTAAAAAAGAAAATTTTTAACACAGTCCCTCTGTATTAGACATGCAAATTCAATATAGGTTCCACACCAGTCAATATAGCGCAGTGAGTTAAGGCTCTGAGCTGCACATCTGGAGACCTGGGTTTGAATCTGACAGCCGCCTAGGTGCATACTGTGTGATCCTGAGCAAGTCACTTAACTTCTTTGTGCTCCCAGGTTGCATCTGGAAGCAAGCTTCGGCTTAGTGTGCTACTCCTGGTTAAACAATGTTCCTTTTCCCTTACACCACAAGTTCAATATCCCAGTCCAGTGCTTTGAGGTGCAGACTACTCCCTGTTTACCACAACACTCTGACTCCTGCCATTCAGTCAGTTCTCCACCTTACAGACTGCACTTACCTTATTTCTTATATAGCAGTTGCCAGTTCCAGCAGCAAGATGTGTGTTCCGTGGGACAGTGGATCTTCACACTGGGATCTTTTCAGGTGAGTTAGGGTGTGTGTGGGAGTCTGGGGGGTTGGGTGGCAGCTGCTCAGTGGGAGGTCAGGCTGGGGGTGCGGGGTTGCATTAGTTATGGACCTTTTTTTACAGATTAAAAAAAGACATCAAGGGATTATGCTCTTCTTTTCAGGCTCCATGGGACATTGGATGGTGGGGGGGTTGGTTGCCATGAGACACCTCATTTAAATCAGCAATGACATGCATAAAGCTGAAACCGATCTGGATAGCAGGGGCATGTGGACTAGCAATGAACCACCTAACTATAATTTCTAATTGCTGTGACACACACACACACACACACACACACACACACACACACACACACGGACTAATACATATAGACATATATGCATATGTATTCCAGTATAACATAGTAGTGCACTGTCTACACACAAACACACACAGGGCTTTGCCACACACACTAACACACATACACTGCCTTATATTGCATTTATTTACTTATACAACTAACCCTAACTTGTACTGCATTTAGGATAAGCACTGTGTGTTGCACTAACTCAATTGTACTAATCTACAGCATGATTGGAGTTGGTGTTGTGGCTGGTCCTCTTCAGTGTCTTTATTGGGGACAGTGCAGAGGGACTGGAAGGGAAGGTATGCCTCTTTGCAGCTGGTACAAAGGTATGCAATAGGGTGGACATGCCAGATGGTATTTAAAGAATGAAGGGAAGACCTTAAAAAACTGGAGAAATGATCTGAAGAATGGAGTTGTAATTTAATGCAAAGAAGTGCAGGGTCATGCAAATAGGGCACAAGATCCCAGGGGCAAAGTACGAACTAGGTGGGGAGGTACTAACAGTCATAAAGTAGGAAAGGGATCTATGAGTTATCATCTCAGCGGGCCTAAGAGAAACTAGGCAGTGTGATATGGAGGCTGGAAAGGCTAGCCAGATGCTTGGATGCATAGGGAGGGGTATCAGGAGTATAAAGAGGGAGGTCATCATGCCCCTGTGTAAGACACTCATGAGACTGCACCTGGAATACTGCATCCAGTTCTGGAGTCCCCATCTGAGAAAAAACATAGATAGGGTGGGGGCAGTGCAGTGGAGGACAGCTAAAATGGAGCACGGCCTGCGGGATAAGAACTAGGAAAGATGATTTGCAAGCCAATATTATTTCATTTGGGTAAAGCATTTAACCCATTTTAAATATTGAATTTTTGCAGGATATGCCAGTGGAGATTCGATATGTCATTTACAGTGTGGTCATGCTTTTACCCATTATTTCTAATGTATTTGCACAACGCAGATCTGCTGAAAGGCAGTTTCAATGTCATCTTCCTTTTATACATTTTTACCATGCGTTTTCCTAGAATATGCCTGCTGATTGCTATATATTTAGCCTGGAATGTTCACAGAAGATGTGACATCTTATTTTCAATGGGGTTCTATATTTACACTTTATTATGCTGCATTGTGCAAAGAACACACTGAACACAATATTTGTTATCTGGACTAGGCTACCCTGGATAAATATAGTGTAAAAAGCGGTAAAATCATGACCCCACTGAAAACAAGGCATTGCATCCAATCTGGGATATCCTGAGTAAATGCAGTGCAAAAATGTGTAAAATAAAGATCCCTAAGAGAATGAGATGTAGCATCTCCACTGTGCTATCCAGGATACAAAATATGAGGTCACATGATGCTAGCAAGCTGATAGCAGCATGCTCGCCTAGATCCATTCCCTTTGCATTAAAATTTAACCCTTTCTCACCTCTGATGCATCTTTGGCTGATTTTCTGCTGAAAGAAGTTGTTGCAGTGATGGCTTCTAAGTCAAACTCGGACAAATCTAATACCAGTGCTGAGAAAAAATATAAACTTTTAGCGTCTCCTTTACTCCTGGAAGATGCGGCCTGCTTGAGCCCCGATACGCATGTGGAGCACGAGACCGAACTTGACCGGCTGGCGAGGGAACTTACCAAGATTAAAAACTTCATGAGTGATATGTACTGTGGTAATCATATAACAGCTTGTGATATCAACCTATGCAATAAAGCTGAATTTAAAAAAAAGCAAAAAACTTCATGAGTGGCATCCGATGGGACTTGAACCATATTACAGTTCAATTAACTGCAGTTAGAGTGTCCGTAGAAGCAATGGGGCACTGAGCAGACCATGCAGAACAATGTGTCAGTCAGATGGAAGACTGGGCCCAACTGGTGGCTGGAAAGTTGTCCACGGCTAAGCAAGAGATCTACTCATTGTGGGATAAGGTCAATGACCTGGAATCCAGACATTGCTGGAGTAACATATGACTTTTTGGGTTACCCAAAGCTGTGGAAGGCTCAGATATGCTTCGCTTTCTACAAAAGCATATTCCTATCTGGTTTAACTGGAACCCGAATGCACTTATTGAAATTGAAAGGGCCCATTGGGTCCCTACTGGCAAAACACCAAGTAACGCTGCCACCCGACCCTGCCCGGTCATTTTTAAACTGTTGCATTATCAGGACCAGGAAAGACTTTTGAAAACCGACCGTGCCATCTCAGATCTACGTTACAATGGATTCTGACTTGCCTTCTATCAGGACTTTTCCAAAAGGGTGTTGGACTGCAGAAAGGCATTTGATAGGGCAAGGGACAAAGCTGTACATCAAGGTCTTAAATGTTTTCTTGTCCCTCCTGCTTCCCTTAAAATAATAGCTGGTACCAAAACTATGCTTTTCTCGACACCAGATGAAGCTCTGTGTTTTCTGCAGGACTGGCAATCAACAGTTCATGGGGGTGCACTTATGGATACAGCCCAAGGATGGGCACCCCGTTACCACCCCACCAGAGGGATCAAGAAGGCTCCAACCAAGGCCTAAAGGCTGGCTCATCTCAGGATTCCCCAGCAGTGGCATCAGTTTCAACTGAGGACTCTATGGACTGAAATCCAGTGGTAAATGAACAGGTAGTGGAAGAGGAACTTTTCTTCTCCCTGATCTATGGCTCAGCCTGTCGAGTAGATAACTTAGTTTTGGGGGGTTTCCCCATTACATTCTGATGCCATACTGTAAGTATTTGATGGCTTTAGATAGTGGTGGGGGGTGGGTCTTTCTCCTTCTGAATCTATGTCAGCTGGTTTATTGTTGTATTTCTTCTTAGCCATGTTTGTAGTTTGTACTTTACCTTACCTGTTATGGGAATCTATTACTGTTACAGCTTATAAGCTAAAGTTGATATTTCTGTTATGGAGAAGGGATCTCGGGGGGGGGGGAATTGTAATGTCTCTGCATAGAGGGGTTGTATATTGGACTTTAAGGCATATTTTTGGGGCTCTACTATGGTGGGGCACCTTGGGATATGTTTATCTTTTTAACTAATTGCATAATTTTTGTTTCTGACATTCCTGCAATATCCCTTTTGTGCTGTTTTTTTTTTTTTTTTTTTTCACTTTTGGAATACTTGGGCTGAGAGGCAGGGTGGGCATCCCCTTTTCGTATTCCTGGGATTCCCTTGTGTGGCATTCTACTGGTGAGGCCTTGACTACTGGTTGCAGCCCCCTCCTACCTTTTGTGCGGTTAG
The DNA here is from genome assembly GCA_016271365.2 of Neoceratodus forsteri. Taxonomy (NCBI): domain Eukaryota; kingdom Metazoa; phylum Chordata; order Ceratodontiformes; family Ceratodontidae; genus Neoceratodus; species Neoceratodus forsteri. The sequence goes on along the minus strand of CM028129.1, from coordinate 558,029,760 downwards.
TATTATTCTCCAGCTTGGCTGGGTCTTTTCCTTTTTTGCTCCTTTTTTGTGCCTGGCCGAGAGGACAGGTTGACACTTATACTGGGTTACCCTTGTGCACCAGATTTAATATCCTGGGACGCATTACTGGAAGTTATTTCTGGTGGTTGGGGCTGTGGAGTTCAGCCTTTGTTCAACACGGTACCACCAGGCTATACGGTGGCTCCAACTGGGTGGGGGGGGGGTGGATCTATGGTTTGGCGGTAAATTGATTTTACTTCTGGGTCTCTATTGTCTTCTGCCAGGGTAGCTATTTTGGGTATTTTTGGCTGGCTTTCTACCTTTCGACAGGGGGTTCCGATTACTGTCCTGAGGGATGCTGGCATGGGGGTTCTGGAAGTACCGAGAGCATGCAGTATAGGTTGTGGGAAATCCTTTTCTGGAGGCTTTCTACCACATGCCTTTATGCTTTTCTCAGCAGGGGATTGTCTTAGGGATGATCTGGGAGAGACTCAGAGGTGGGTAAAGTCTGCAGTGGAATTGTGAGGGAACGGGGGGAGGGGCATGACCTGGAGAGAGTGCCTTAGGGGTGAGTATGTTGATCAATTGTGTTTCCTCTATACTTCTTTTTGTATATAGTTGTTGGGTGTTGGGGGGCGGAGGCTTGTTTTTGTTTTGGACCTGCTGGGTGCTGCCTATATGTGGTTTGCAGTTTGACGATTATTGTGCCGGGAGGTAAGGGGAAGACAGATGTTTGGGGATTTATTCTTGTTGATATGGGGACATACAAAATTATGACATTGAATATACGGGGCATGAACCGCTAGTTAAAAGGAAGAGGGTACTTACCCATATAGGGAGGTTGGGAGGCCAGATTATTTTTATACAGGAATCCCATCTTTTATTTAAGGAGGTAGAGCATCTCCGACGAAGTTGGGGAGGTCAAATATATGCCTCTTCATACACCTCTAAGAGGTGGGGTGACATGATTCTTATACACAATGGGGTCAACTGGGTTACCAAATAGGTCTGGAAAGACCCAAAAGGTCATTGGATTATTGTTACAGAGATTTTAGATGGCACCCCCTTTACTTTAGTGTCAGTCTATGGACTGACTGAGGATGGGGCCCCTTTTTTCTGAGAACTTTCTCAATTGTTGATAGAAAAAGCTGAGGGTTGCTTGATAGTCCGTGGTAACATGAATGAGGTTTTAGACCCTCTGTGTGACCGTAGTGGGTCCCCAGTCAGACTGAGTACTCCTGGCTCCAAGGCCTTGCATGAATTATGTAATGAACATTGCTTAACCGATGTTGGATGGTTGGGAAATCCCAAGGAATTGGGTTATACCTATTATTCCCCATTGCACCAAACATACTGTATAGTCGAATTGATATGATCTTGGCGGCTTATGGCCCAGGTGACTATAGAATCTATTGTGATATCTGATTATGCACCAATAACTTGGACTTTCGAGAGGGCTTTGGGGAAGAGGCGTCACCCTGCTGGCATTGTAGTGTAAGCCTGCTGTCCAATCCTGCTGTAGGTGCTTGGTTGAGGAAGTAGATTGTGGATTATTTAGAATTCAATGGGGTAGGGGATGTGGCACCTCAATGGGTATGGGAGGGCTTGAAATCCTACATTAGGGGTTGACTGATTTCTTTTGCATAAGTATACAAAAAGGCTTGAAGAGCCAAGATCTTGGAGTTGGAGGCATAATTAGCGGCTCTAGAGAAGCAACATAAAGGTGGGGGGTAGAGATCCATTGCTACTGCGCCAGCTTCGGGAAACTAGACTTCAACTCAATATGTTGAATTCTCAGCAGGCTGAGCTAGGACTTTACAAGACCCGCCAGGCTTACTGGGAGGAGGTGAGAAGGCGGGGCGTCTCCTTGCATATCAGTTGAAGATGCTTGAGGCCTCGAGGCTCATCCCGGGTGTTCAGATTCAGGGGTGGCAAGTTGTAGACCCTGCAGGCATCAATAAAGCTTTTTATGATTTTTATTGCAATCTTTACACTTCCAGGAGGGGGCATGGGATAGGTGGGGTGGATATCCAATGTTTTTTGGGCACTTTGCAACTACCCCAATTGTCTGACTCCCAACATGCACAGTTGGAGGCCCCTATTTCCATTAAAGAGCTTCAGGAGGCCATTAGACAGTTATGGGGAAGGGAGCCCTGGGCCAGATGGTTTCCCCATATAGTTTTATTGGACTGTGGGGGCAGTGGTATGCCCTCTGCTGGCTCAGGTTGTAGATGTAGCATGGCATCAGGGTTAACTCCCTCTTTCTATGTATGAGGTGGTGATTTCGGTGGTACTTAAGAAGGGGAGAGATCCATATCTTTGTGGGAACTATCGTCCCATCTCCCTTCTTAATGTCGATTACAAAATTATTGCTAAAGCCCTTGCTAATTAACTGTCCAAGTTCTTGCCATTTCTTTTTTTTTTTTTTTTTATATTCACTTTATTTTATTGGCATATTCATTACATGTGTCATGAATAAACATTGGGCTGGTGAAAATTTACAATATAATCGTGGATACATTATGCACACTGGCAACCAGCCCATACTAATAGTACTTTCATGCCTATGAAAGATTGTTAAACACAGCCCCATAAACCCCCCACCCCTCACCCATTTATTATATATAACAGCATTCACACGCCGAAGAACCCATTCAAACTTCCTACCAAGAGGATACCTCCTATGGGTGACTCCCAGAGCCCCATGCTGTCAGGGCTGCATCTAAAAGGCCTCACTGTGAATAATAACCTTTGGCCCTGTTATTAATTTTGGCAATATGGGATTCAACCTGTAGCGCTAGTGTAACTTCTTTGTACCATTCACCCATAGACGGAACCGAAATATCTGTCCAGTGCCTCAAAATAACAGCTTTTGCAGCAGCTGATATTAAAGCCATATACATTTTCTGCTGCTTAGACATACCATTATAAAAATTATTCAACAAACAAATTTCAGGTGAAAAGAAAACATCTAGACCTAGTACTTGTGATAGGGAGACATGAATTGCCCTCCAGAAGGGCCGAATCTTAACACAATCCCACATTATATGATATATATCACTGCCTTCCTCTCCACATCTGGTACATGCAGATTGCGTTAACTTACCCATTCTATATAGTTTCGTGGGGGTATAATACATATTATATATAATGTAGAATTGCTGAAGTCTGTATCTATCTTGTCTGATATTTCTATATGTACTAGACCATATGTACTTCCATGTGTCCCTATCCTCTGTTATTCCCAACCTATGTGTCCAATAGTAACTAACCCCATTTGGGAGGCTGTCATCAAGCTGTTGCAACGCATTATAAACTCCAGAGACAGAGTGTGGTTGCTCAGCTATCTTAATTAAATCTGTTAATTCGACTCTACTGTCTGTCCCTATTATTTTTTTTTTATTCAGATGGGCTCTGATTGACTCAGAAACTTGTCGGAATTTGAAATGTTGCCCCTTTATTTCTGGAAACTTGGCACCCACCTGCTCATATGATATTAACTTACCCTGAGGAGCCAAGTCTCCTAGCTTAAGGCCCTCTAAAATTCTTCAGAACCCAAGCGAAATTGGTGCCCGTTGTATTAAGAAATGAATATTCTGTGTCAACATTTGTTCTAATGAGCACTGCAGGTTGACCCCTAGAAGTTTTTGTGCCTGCTGTAAATCCTTCAATGACCAACCGATAGGGGTATCCTTTAACATTCTCGGGAGAAGTTTAAAAGTAGTATATGCTACCATGCATAACGTTATCTTATGCTTCCTAGCTAGGTCTCTTTCAATAAAAAACCAAAGCGGTATATAAGGGAGCAACGACGAGGGTGTACTTGGTTTAAACCAATGGGCTACCTTACTTATGTGTAAGCAAGATAATACTTATAAAAGGATGGAAGAGAAAGCCCTCCCTTCTCTCTTGGGCCTGTAAGTTTCTGATACGCTTTCCTAATGGCTCCCTTTCCATAGGTATGTGCTGATCATCTTTCTTAAATTCACAAACCAAACTTTGGGCAAATAACATCCCAGCATATTCAGAGGGTAAATAACCCTCGGCAATATATTCATTTTTACCGTTTCTATTCTGGCCCATAACGACAGGGGCCAAAAATTCCATCTATTTAGATCTTGTTTGATGGTCTTAAGGAGGTTGCTGCAATTTTCTTTGACCACTGAACTTATCCCTCTCATAATTTTAACACCAAGATATGTCAATATTTTAGACTTCCAAGCCAGGCCTAAATCCCTCGCTATATTGGGATAACATCTGTTGTTCAGTGGGAAGAGTTTCGTCTTGGAGGGGTTGATTTTATAGTTAGAGACTCTAGAGAATTTAGTTATTTCTCTTAGTGTTTCTGGTATACCAGTGTCTGGTTCTTCTAAGTGCATCAAGAGATCGTCAGCATATGCTGAGACGAGATATCGCCTACTCTCCAATTCAATTCCTTTAATCACATGTGATGCCTGTAATCTACGAATCAAGGGTTCAAGATATAAATTAAACAGAAGTGGAGATAGCGGGCATCCCTGTCTTGTACCACAGTTTAAAGAGAAGGGAGATGACAGGATGCCATTGCACCAAACACGAGCTGTGGGAGCACTATATAAAATTCGAACCTAATCTAGGAACTCTTCAGGCAATCCAAGATTATCTAGCACTGTGAAAAGAAAGTCCCAAGACACTCGGTCAAATGCCTTTTCAGCATCTAGTGCCAATAGTGCTGCTGGGTATTGTGCTCCTTGGGCATGTATAATTAAGTGATGAACTTTACGTAGATGATCACTGGATAGCCTTCCACTCATAAATCCCACTTGTTCAACACTGACCATACTACCCATGAGTGGACTCAGCTTATTTGCTACTATTTTAGCTAATATTTTGACATCGACATTCAACAGCGATATCGGGCGATAACTGCCCATCAGCATAGGGTCCCGATCAGGTTTGGGAATAAGGGTAATGAGTGCCTCCAAGAAGGACAAATCAGAAATACCTTCAGTAAACCAAAAATTACAGACTTTAGTTATAATTGGGCAAATTATGTCCACATAAACTTTAAAAAAATTAGTGGTTAGCCCATCCGGCCCAGGGGATTTATCTCCCGCCAGCTGTGAGACTGCAACCCTCACTTCTGCCTGTTGAATTGGGGCCCCTAATTGTCTCACTCTAGCATTCGATACCTTGGTTAGAGGAACAGAGCTTAAGAACTTATAGATTTCTGTAGAGGTGGGTTTATTACTGGCATCAATTGAGTAGATTCGTTGAAAGTAATCTCTAAAAGTGGACACTATTTCTTTTGGATCTTTTTACTACACTATCCCCACCTTCTTTCCTTATTGCTACAATAGCTCGGTTGGAGTTTAACTGTTGTAACCTAAGTGCAAGTAATTTACCTGCCTTCTCCCCAGACTCTAAATATTTTATCTTAGTTCTATGTAAAGCAAGCTCTGCTTTCTGCATCATCATTGCTGAATATTGGGCTTGTAACTGATGTAGCTTAATCCACTCGAGTTCATCCGAGTGCATTGTAATGTTGTTCTCCACCGTTCTAATGGCCCTTATGATTTCTTCTAACTGCATCTTGGATTTTCTAGCCCTAGTCGCTGATATCTGGATGCACTCTCCCCTAAGCCCACATTTCAATGCTGCCCACACAATGTCTATATTCGGGGACGGAGTCTAAATTACTCTCTATAAACTGTGTCATAAACTTCTTTATTTGTTCCTGAATGAATTTCGTCTGCAGTAATTGGTTATTAAACCTCCATCTAAAGTCTCTAGTTACCCCATGCACCAGTAACCACTTAACGTAAACTGGGGAGTGGTCTGATATAACTCTGGCTTCAATTCCAGCCTCTAAGATCGAAGGGAGAATATTCATACTGATTAAAAAATAATCAATTCTGGAGCATGTTTTGTGCGGATTAGAAAAAAAGGTATATTGCCTCATATCCCCATTCATCAGCCTCCAGACATCAATCAGACCTAAATTATCCATTACTTCTCTTAAAGCCCGCTGCACCGGAGAGAAACCTACACGCCTATTATCAGTCCGATCCGAATATAACTGCATTGTAATATTCCAGTCCCCCCCTATTAATAAGGTGGAGGAAGTGAAACCATTCAAAGCTTCAAGTATTTGCATAAAAAATTGTGGAGAGTCTGTATTAGGGCCGTATACTGATCTGATAACTACCTTCACTGAGGCTAAAGTTCCCACTAGGAAAATATATCGACCCTGTGTATCCCATATTTCCCTTTCTAATTGGAAGGGAGTCCTTCTATGAAATATTATGGCTACCCCGCCCTTGTTGGAGGAAAAACCATCTCCGAAAGCTTGGCTTACCCATTGTTTAACAAATAACTGAACATCCTCTCTGGGAAGGTGTGTTTCCTGAAGGCATACGACCTCAGCTTTAAGAGTTGAAAGGTGCTTCAGTATAATCTGCCTCTTACATCTATCTCTAGCACCCTTGATATTCCAACTTACCAAATTAATCAAACCTGTCACGACCCTTAGAATTTAGAAGTAATATCCAGCCGTGAACTTCTCCCACTGTATGAAGTTCTGTTAGCCACCTATCCCCGACTACTCTATTAAGGCGTGTGAATGCTGTTACCTCCAATCCCCCTCCTACCCCCCCAAACTTCCAAAATACCACCAGTCCCAAAAACTGCACTACCATCTCGCTATGTCTTGTGATGATCATATCAACCTAGGCGTCTGCCAGCCCCATCCCCAACCTCGCCTTCCTTTTACTTCTATAATCTGAACCCTAGTGGAGTATTCAATGAGATAAAAAAAACTGTTCTATAGCAAAAAAAAAAAAACCCATTATTCATCCTGATAATGGAGACAATGCAGCATTCCAGTAAATTCAGTCTCTCTATTATAAAAAGTCTCCATGCATTGATTAACTAACTAAACCAAAACTTTACTATGGTACACAGCCCCCTCTAGTGGGGAGGTACGCTTCTATTCAGGTTCCATCAACCATATCAAGGAGAAGAAAGAAAAAAAAAAATCTCCTAGTGTAAAGACTATGCAACCCATCCAAAATTAACTCTGATCCAGGTACCCCACATTGTGTGTACTTCTCCTGTGGCTATAAAATATAAGAAAGTAACGACGACAATATAGTCATTAGAGTTCTTGATATTAGTATTGTAATAGCATAGTTGTATCTACTCCAAAAGCAGCAAGCTCTCACTGCTCTCCAATCTCAAATAACCATGTCGGAGACTCATATTAAAGGTCCAGCAAATCTATTACAAATGGATCTCCATTTTCGGGTAATCTCTACCATCTGGGTTATTTATATTGAATGCGGCTATCCCAACTTTTAAGTCAAAATGGGAAGGTCATTAGAGGCTTATCGCCATTTCAGTCTAGAGCCTCCGAGATCCTATAAGGCTTACTGCTCCCAAGTAGCCCCGTACATCAATCCGACTAGGCACTTCAACGCCGAGAAAAATCCACAACCACCTCGTTTCTGCTCATCCTCCTTGATGACACGCCGCAAACCAAATTAAAACATACAGAGGAGGTCAACCCTCCTATTTACCGGTCTTCTTTAAAATAAATCCACTACTGAGTGCTCCAAGCTGGTACGCTGGCCATCTCCCATACTTATTTAAAGAGCTCCGGCATAGCATTTTTAAGCTCTTCTCGAGCCACTTCCACCGAGTCAAAAGAATGCCATTGATCCCTGATTTTGATCTGAAGCAGGGCTGGGTATCAGACTCGGAATGGCACTCCTGCTGTGACCAGTTTTGAGACAATGGGGTGTAAGCTCTGTCTTTTGAGGCGCACCGAGTGTGGAAGATCGTGGGTGATTCTGATCTTTCTTCCCTCCCAAGTGACGTCCTGCAGCAACTTTACTTTATTTAAAATATGTTGTTTATCCAAAAAGTTCAACAACTTACAAATTATCGGACGCGTGGGGGCTCCAAGGGCGGGAGGGGGACGAAGCGATCTGTGGGCTCTTTACACAACATAACTTCCATTTGGTGGCTGTCCCGCTATTTTTTCAAAGAGTTTCTGAACAAATAGGATAGTAGTCGATTCCTCTTCTTTTTCGGGAATACCAAGGATAATAAGATTGTTTCTTCTACTCCTGCCCTCGAGATCTTCAAGTTTCTCTTCCATTTTCTTAATTCTCTTACTGAGGGCGGCTCTTTCCAAATCATGTTTATCTGTTTTAAACTCTAGGGACTTAATTTTAATCTCGTTGTCCCCCACTCTTGTCTCAAGTGTTTCCAGCGCTGTTTTAAATAAATGTATTTCAGAGTGGATCTCATCGACAGAAGATTGTAGCGGGGCCAAAATTTCCAAGAACCTTTCCTCCGTTAATGCAGTCGGCCCCGAACTGGATTTAGCGGGATCCCTGGCGTGGCTTGGCGGCCTGCTCTTTCTCAGGAGAGGGAGGCGGTGTGTGCTTCGCCGTTTGTTTTTTAACGTAAGCTTCCATTTTCAGGAGGCTTTACAATCTTCAGAATTCACTCGGGTCTTTCCCCTACAAATGTCTATCAGTAAATCCTTATTTACTCCACTACAGTAGTGTTATATGCAGGTTGGAGACAGAGCTGATCGGGAGAGCTGCTCTTCCTAGGCTGCCATCACGTGATCCCCCTGCCATTTCTTGTACGCCCAGATCAGATGGGTTCTGTGGGGGGGGGATGGAGCTGACCATATTCACCATCTAGTTGACCTTCTCTGTGTTCTTGGGACCACCTCTGACAGTGTGGAGCAGTGGTGGCTCTGGACACAGAGAAGGCTTTCAACTGTGCAGAATGGCCATATTTACTGGCAGTATTGGAGAGGTTTGGTTTCAGTCCTTATTTTTTCCATTTGGTTGAAATTATTTACTCATCTCTAAAAGCATCTGTATTGACTAACAGTCTGCTCTCCCCTCCATTTGTTTTGGGTAGAGGCACTCGCCAAGGATGCCCCCTCTCTCTGGCACTCTTTCTCCTTGCTATTGAATCCTTTGCCCAAAAGAGCAGGGCTTCCGCTGACATTGCGGATGTTCAGGTGGGTTCCAACGAATATAAAGCTATGTTTTTTGTGTCTATTTCAGCTCTCATGAATAATTGGATGAAAACTGAGATTCTGCCTGTTGGACTCTTGTGCCCCTCGCAGCCTCTGTTGGCCCTATTAAATATTTAGGGATTTTAATCTCCTCCCACCCCTCTGAGTGGCCGTCCTTAAATTTGCACCCCATTTTACAGAAATTAAGAGAGGACATTCTCCCTTGGAGATATTTGCATCTGACTCTATGGGGGAAAGTCCATGCTATCCGAATGTTATTTTTTTCCCAGGTGTTATATGTTATCTGATATCTCCCGGTGGACATCTTACCTTTGTGATGGCACCAATTCCAAAAAGTTCTATCTGAATTTTATTGGGAGGGGCAGAAACCCTGTTTGTCCTAAGCTCAGTTGATGATGCCCTACAGCAAGGGAGGGCTTTCCTCCCCTTGGTTACAAGGCTACTATATTGCAGCAGACCTCCATCAAATATGACTCTGGTTGCATTCTCAACAATGGAGCTGGACCATTCGATGGCTGTAGTTGGAAGCAGCTTGGTTGCCCCCCCCCCAAGAAAATGTTTTATGGACTCCACAGCCCTCTGTCAGGCAACTTCTTACTCAGGGGTATACTGCAGACATCTGGAAATTTGCAAAGGGGTGGCTGGGGGCAGACTGGCATGTGCCATTGCATCTTTGGCCCTTGTGGCATCATCCCTTGTTACACCTGGGTGGGGCCCCTTTCCATTGGCTACCGTGGGTGGAGAGGGGTATTAGGAGAGATGGGGACCTATTCTCATCCCCTACGGGTTATCTTAATCTTTTCAGGTTATTCAAAAGCAATATTCCCTCCCCGCCTCTCACCACTGGAGGTATTTGCAATTGAGGCATATGTTGCAATCCTACTTGGGTTCGACCCTGACCCTGCCCTCTCAGACAATATGGGATGAGGTTTCTGGTATCCTTAATTTGGCTGCAGCTTCTTTACATCCTCCTAAACTTGGCTCTGTGTATAGGGCGTTCTCAACCTCCACAGCACCTGACTCGAGTGATTTTATCGGAATTGGAAGAGTATGTTAGGCCACTCTCTGAGTGAATCTGAGTGGAAAACTATTTGGTCCAATGGGTACATAGGAGGGAAAGGCTTAGCCAGGAGACTTATGCAGTTGAAAACCCTGTGGCTATGGTATCACACTCCAGTGGTCTTATACCATATGAATTTGCTTCATCACTCAAGGTGCTGGAGGTGTAACTCGGGTGAAGATACATTACTGCATATTTTGTGGGGCTGCTCTAAAATTTCCACATGGTGGAGGGATTTGCTTGGGGCGATGGAAAGTATTTTAGGGTTCAGGCTGGCTCTGAATCCATCCTTGCTGGTACTGGGTAATACTCTTATTGCCCCGTGCAAACAAGTACCAGAAGTTGTGGTTCATGATGGCCATAATGGAAGCCAAGCACCTTTTGCTATGCCATTGGCCCTCCACTGAAGTCCCCACTCATGATCAATGGATGATGTTGAAGGTGGCGGGGTTTGAGCACCTACATTATATAGCGGCTGAGTCTGGGCACCCTTCTTGGCTTATTTGGGTATCCCTCTTCCTATAGGGCGGGTATGGATACCTCCATGCACTAATCTAGGATAGGCTGGTGGATTCTGGGGGAACTTACAGGCCCATGCAATTTTCTTGCTATTGAGGTGGGGATAGGGTTTATGCCTCATTGCTACTATGCTAGTCCTTTCCTGTCCTCCCCCCTCCTCACCCTGGCACCGACTTTATTTGCATCTTTTGTTTGTTTGGGTACTGAGTACTTTGTTGGCAGCACCCATTTTAGGTCATATAACCACTCAGTGGGCGTAGTTGTTTGTGTTTTATTGTTACTGTTCTAGTTGTATTGTTTCTCATGTTGTGTTAACAGTTGTCACTCTCATATTTTGGTGCTTTTAGATTGTATTTCCAAGGAGCGTTTGCTTCGGCCAGGCATCTTGTGGAATTTTGTATGCCTTCTTTATATATTGTACTGTAAAATTTTCCTTAAATTATAAATAAAAAAAGGATACAAAATACAGGATAGGAAATATTTAAAGAAATTTATAGTTCTTTCTCTACTGTCATTATGCAAATCATGTAGTCGAAACATGGTGGAAGTGGGGAAGAGGCTAAGTTGATGAATATGTTATTTTAATCATTAAACAGATGTATGTAAATATATAATGACTACATTTACCATGGTAGGAAATCTCACATTGTAAACTGAACTTCACTGTGTTCCACATCACCAAGACTGACATAAACAGTTTCTTTATCGTTTTATAACACATTAGGCTGCAGAATTTATTTCTAATGTTGTGGCCATGAGGGTGGAGTGTATGTGTGTTTGTTTGTTTGAGTGAAAGGGGTTAAAGAAACAGCTTTCTTCTGATATGTAAATATTTTTAAGAGATTCCTTGCTGGGAAAGGGTGAGTAAGCTGACATGTATATGAGCTATCAATCTTTCTTCAAAGACAGTTCTGCCCACATTGAAGCTTAGCACATAAAATAGTGCATTGCAACACTGCTGAGCTCAGTGAATATAGCAGGGTAGAGGAATAACACAAACCCCCAAATTTTAACTAGTCCATTAGGAATCTTCAGAGCTCTCTTTTTCTACTGTGATCTCAAAATGTCTGGAGGGCTTCACCCATTGCAGCCATAAAAATTAGAACTTTATATAATGTTGATGGCCCATGTCTCTTTGTTATAGGGTAATTTAATAAGGGCAGGGAAAAAAGCAGCCAGGCTAAAGCATATAGGGATCTCCTACTAGCTCAGCTACAAAGCTGCTCTTGCTGCAATATTTGCTTAGCTATTATTACATTCATTGGCTGCACTCTGCAATTACTAAATTGACTATATAGGTGGCACACATGGTCTAGATATCAAAGCATAGATTATGGAACCAGGAGATCACTGGTTTAAATCCTCCAAGAGCTTAATACTGGGTGAGCTTGAGCAAGTCACTCAGTCTCCAACTGCTCCAGTTCACCCAGCTATAGCAATGGGTGGAAGCAGGTCCTCACAGAAACAGAGACATTGCAGCTCAGGTGGGATATCCTAGGTAAATTTAACGTAATTACAGTTCTCCAAAATATCATGATCTATTTTTTCTCTTGACTGTTTAGTTGGTTTTTTTTTGGGTTAACCAGAAATGGAGGGATAGGCAAAATGGGCTATTTTCAGCCTTGGGGGGTTGGGGGGGTTAGGATGCTAGCCAACTGAAATTGAATCCAGGACGCCAGGGAAAACCATGGATTTTTAATGTCCACTTGAACAACTGCCAGGAAAGGCAGACAGAATCTGTTTAATGTCTCATTCAAAGGATGGTACACCGTGACGGTACAGCATCCCCTTACAAACATATGAATTTGCCAGCAGAAACAGGCCATAATGGTCTATCAAGTCTGCTCAAGTGTGCAGCTCTGTTTCATTCCCTGGAGCTGCCCCACTACCCATGGAGTCGACTATCCCACCCGTAGTACCCTCCCCCTTTGTCATCCCAGTAACAACTCCCTCCACCCTAATTTTCTTCTTCATTCTATCCCCCACCTCCCTGAAACTAGCCATTGTATTTACTGCAATTACCTCTTCTGGCAACTTGTTCCACCCCGACACCATCCTTTCAGTGAAAAAGTGTCTCCTCATTTCCGTCTTAAATCTACCCCCCACTAGTTTCAGGCTATGCCCTCTTGTTGTACACTCCTTCTTTAAGTTAAAGTTAAAGATGTCCTCTGATCCTACCCTATTTATGCCCTTAAGGTACTTGAAAGTCTCTATCATGTCCCTCCTCTCTCTTCTATCCTCCAGGGAGTACATGTTGAGCTCTCTCAGTCTTTCCTCATATGTTTTGTCTCCCATATCCTGGATCATCCTGGTGACCCTTCATTGGAACCCTCCAGTAGTTTGGTAGTATTCCAGGTGTGGCCTCACTAATGACCTATACAGTGGCAGAAGAGCTTCATCCCTCCTGGAGGTTATTCCCCTGGTGATGCAGCCTAGTATTTTATTTGGTTTGGCTGCTGCCTTGTGGCACTGTGCCGAGTGTTCCATGTCACCTCTGACCATCACTACAAAGTCCCTTTCCTCCTCTGAGACTGCCTCCTGTACTCCTCCTAGTCAGTGGCTGGCCCCTGGGTTTCTGGCACCAAGGTGCATGACCTTGCATTTCTTAGCATTGAAAACCAACTGCCAGATGCCTGACCATTTCTCCAGCCTTGCCAGATCCTCCCTGAAGTCCTGTCTCCCCTCCACTGTGTCCACCATCCCACAGAGCTTAGTATTATCTGCAAAGAGGCATATCTTACTTTTGATCTCCTCTGTTATGTCACCAATAGAGATGTTGAACAGCACAGGTCCAAGTATTAAGCCCTGTGGGACCCCACTGGTTACAGGTCTATGTTTGGATAGTTCCCCCACCACCACCACCACCACCACTCTGATTCCTATCCTGCAACCAGTTCTTGACCCACTCCAGCAGTTTGTCCCCTATTTATAGGTCCCTCAGCTTGCTGATTAGCCTGCCATATGGCACTGATTTGAACACCTTGCTGAAGTTCAGGTACAGGATATCCACCGCCTTCCCTCCATCCAATGCCCTTGTAACCCAGTTGAAGAAGTCAATTATGTTGATTTGACAAGATCTCCCCCTGACAAACCCATGTTGCCTGTCATCCTGGAGACCATTTTCCTCAAGGAAGGACATCAGCCTTTCCTTTAGAATGGTCTCAATATCTTCTCCACTATGGCGGTCAGGCTAACCAGCCCATAGTTACCCGGCTCATCCCTGGGAATGCTCTTGTGGAGTGGAACCACATGAGCTGTTCTCTAGCCATGCGGTGCACACCCCTCATCCAGCGAGGTGTTAAACGGGTCCATCAGTGGGGCTGCTAGTACCCCCACCAAGTCCCTCTGGACCCTCAGGGGTAAACCATCTGGTCCAGGCACTTTGTCCACCCACAGTTCACTTAGTCCCCTTAAGACCCTGTCTACCCCCAATCTCCCCTTCATAATCACCCCCGGCTCCCCATTCCTCCCCTGTGGTATTGGCCCTTCCGCTTCCTTAGTGAAGACAGAGCAAAAGTACTCATTTAAAGCCTCTGCTTGATCTTTTCCCTTTTCTGCCCATCCTCCAACCCTCTTTATCCTAACAATCCCATCCCTTCTGCTTCTTTTTTCCCTACTGTACTGGAAAAAAACCTTATCCCCTTCCTTAATCCCCTGTGCCAGTCTTAGCTCTTTCTCAGCCTTGGCTTCCCGGACCTCTCTCCCTGCCTGCTGAGAGTTCTCTTCATAAATCACTCTGTCCTCCTCCCTTGAAGCATGCTTGTACTTGGATCTATGGTGGTCCATCGACAATATCATTGTCGACCGACGTTATAGCGACTTACTTATGTCGACTGCTTTGCGGTTACATAAAGAGTCACTGCAAACTTTGTTTTCTTGGGGGGGGCTTTGCTCCCTGAACCCCCATCTGAGGCTCTGCCCCCACTATTATAATAATCAACTGCAAGTTGGAGTTGTTTCGGGAGGGTGCAATGCCTCCACAAATCAGTGCCGGGGTCCCGTGCTGACACTACAGTGACCTGGTGCTGTTGTCGCTGTAGTGTTGGTTGCTGTAAAGTTATCACAGTAACAACGGTATACCCTTGTACTTCAGGAAGGTTGCCTGCTTTGCCTTCACCTTCTCTGCCACCCTCCTGCTATACCAGCTAGGTCTCCGACACCTGCAGTTCTTTTTATGAATCTTTGTGCACTGCACTCAGGTTCCAGTGTTTATGTACTAAGAGCCTAATACCAATGTGGGACTAGAACCCACTACCTTTAGGCCCAGAGATGGATGTGCTACCAGCTGAGCCACAGGCACCTCCCTGAGTCTTACACTTCTGGTTTGAGAAATTCTTGCCTTGTTTCATTGTGATTTTTTTTCACTGCTTCGTTGGATCACCTGTGTCATGCTCTGTGCAATGACAGTCTTACATGCTGTTTACTCACATATCTCTTATTACATCATCTCATAACAAAGAGCCATGGGCCATCATCATCATTAGATAAAGTCCTAAGTTTCCCCAACAAATCTTTCTCTCTGATTCAATTCTTTCAGGTCCTCAGACCTATTCTGTGGCCCTACCACAGGCCTGAAAGCCATTATTTCAGTGGCTATTTCACTCCAAAAGGTGGTGTCACTGGACAATAACACAATACATGGTAGTGGTCTGCACTCTGACTGCATTTACACAAACACTTGTCTGTCTAAGTAGGGTAATAAAGTTGAGTGATAGTGGGTGTTTGGAAATATCTGTTTACCGTCTTCCACCTACACTCTCTCTATGACAGACTTGCTACAGTCTTGTGTACAGATTTGTCCTGAGTTTTGTTAAATTGCAAACTGCCACTAATTTTGTAAGACTGGGGTGGTGCAGGGGAATGGGCTGGCTAGTGCCCCCTCAAGAAAAAAAACATCATACATATACAGTCCACAAAAAAAACTGTTCCCCACACTTTAAATTTGCTAAAGAAACTGGTACCTTTTAAATATTTACACTCATACAAGGCTCAGATTGCATTGAAGCTACTAAACCCTTGACCAGTGTTCAAAGAGGAGAGTCAAGAGTTGCTTTTTACAGAGGCATCAGTAATTTATTAGAACAGGATATCATTTGTATAAAAAAAAATATAACATATTGCCACAGTAAAAACGGCTGACAAATGGTAGCTATACTATGTGCGTTCTTAGCAGATGGACAGAGCCATAAACTGTGTAAATATACTGATTACTTCATGATGCTAATCCACTAGATGGTCAGGTAAAGTGTATAAAAAGTGCATGTAGTGCCTTTTCATGAAAAAAATTTCAAATTCACAAAGTAATACAAGATGTACCGGGAGCCAGCCTCTATCTGTTCATACCCTCGTGCTTCGGATCTTCCGTCCTTCTTCAGGGGTCGTGGCTTGCCATTGATACATCACCACTTTATATACCATCCGAGGTGCTATAACGACACAAGCCATCCTGTTAAAGGCACAGGCATTCTGGCTTTTCTTTCTGACTATAAAAAGTATGTTCAGTGAAAGTGTTACAATAGCATAATAAATAATTACTGTGTGTGTGTGCACTAGCAAGTGAACCAAGTTGCTGATGCAATTAAAAATACATTATCAAAAAAAACATATACTAACTACATCATATATTGCCAAATTAACTAGAGTTCATATATCTAATCAAAGTCCAAAGTCTGGTATTGCACAAAGTAACCTGTATTACAGATTTCATTTTCTGTTTTATAACGTCACGTAACAGTTCCTCCTGCTCATTGGAGGATGTAGCTGAATGGAAAAGTTTCAGCTATGTGTTCCTCTATATAAACCCGTCCTTTGCAAAAAGTCTTTTAAGGAACCTGAAATGTATTCTTTTTGTGCCTGAAAAGGCACTGCATGCAAATTTTATGCACTTTACCTGACAAGCTCATGGATTAGCACCATGAGGCAGCTAGTATATTTGCACAGTTTATGGCTCTGTCCAACTACTAAGAATACATGTAGCATAGCTATCATTTGTCAGCCATTTTTACTGTGGCAATATATTTTCATTTATAAAACTGATATGCTGTTCTAATAGATTACCAGTACCTCTATAAAAAAGAACTTTTGACTCTCCTGTTTGAACACTGGTTGAGGGTTTAGTAGCTTCAATGTAATGTGAAACTTGCATGAGTGCATATTTACAAGGCACCAGTTTCTTTAGCTAATTTAAAGTGCGGGGAACAGTTTTTCTCATGGACTATATATATATGGTCTGGTATACACCCTCCCAAATTTTCTTCCTCAACAAGGGTGTGTAGTTTATCTGTAGGGCCTTTTCCCAAGAACACTGAACCGTGCTAATTTCCTGTGCTGGCTCAAGGTCTGAAATTATCCCCGCTAGGCTGGAGATTATTTTTGCAACCTTTGGGGTTCCTGCTAGTCTCAGTTAGTTACCTGTATATTCTCTTGTGCTTCCAGCTGTACTATAACTTTGTCTGAGCCCAGAAAATTCCTAATTTGCATCACCCTGAACAGGTCACAATTGAGCAGTCCAAATTCTTACATATGAACATATGAAGAAGCCAGAAGAAGGCCATTTGGTCTATCTAGTCTGCTCATATTGCAAGATCCACAGCTTGAGCTACTGTCCCTGTCCCCCTTCCCCACTCCTCCCGTCCTCCCTACCTGTGATCCTTACCTTCCCCTATGCCTATCCCAACCTCTCTTGAAGCTGCCCACTGTCTTCAATGAGACCAGCTCTTCCAGCAGTGCAATTCTTAGTAGATTTATTATTATTTATTAAATTCTTATTAGAGTTCTTGAAAATTCTTCAGGGTCCTCTTCCTATAAAGGTGGCCTACTACTTGGAGCCCTCCCCATCTCCATCTGGTGAAGGCTGGATCCATGCTTCCTGAGGTCAAGTCTCTGAAGTCCATAATCCTGGTGGCTTTAGTTGTACTATCAGCATATATTTGTTTAATGTTTCCAGTCATACTGTCAAAGACATTCTAGCCAATGGATTATGGCTTGCCCTACCCTCCTTCAGGGATACAGGCTTAGTTAATAATGCATGGGGTGTCCCAGAAAGGTACCTTGCTGCCTCGATCTGCCACCATCCTGTGTTCTCATCTTCTTTGACGCAAGTCACCAATGCAGCCAGCAGTGCTGCTAGGTAAATTGTGTCAAGCCTGGCATTCCTATTCCCCCTTTTGTTTTTCCTGCCACCACTGTCCACCATTTCTGTCTTGGTTTGTGCCCTCCACAAATAAACCTAGTGAGGGTCTTCATCATCTCCTGCCACCTTCTCCTAGGGATCTCTGTGTGGAGGGTGCTAGATTAGTAGTAACTTGAATCCCTTGGTACCTAATCTTGCCTTCCACCCATTTGAGTGGGCTACATCTCTTTAAACTCAGGCTCTAGTCAACCACAATACCTTCAACTTGCTTTTGTTTCTCTTGAACCATGAAATTTAGTGGTACTGATCTAACAATCTCTCCAGGTAAGGGTACAGCTCCAAGGGATTGCTAGCATTTCCTTCCAGAAGTTTAACCTGTATTAATATCTTGCAAAATTTGATGTGGGCTGCGTACCCTCTTAGCAATTGCTCGAGCCCTTCTGTTGTGTGATCTTTTAAAAGGATGGCTAAGCTTGGAGTGCATCCAGCTCAGTTTGGGTCAAACTGAATATTTTATGATATACTGCAGCCATTGGATCTCGGGGGGTGGGCACAGGAGGAGTCAGAGGTATGTGCCCTGGGCCCACCCAGATGAGAGAGGTGGAAATCCCTCGGCACCACAGTCAGGTAGTATCTTGGGAATTAGACCTCTTTTAAACCAGTTCGTCTTGAAGAGAAAAGACGTTAGGTGATAGCCTGACCACTCCTGCACTGCACCCGAGATCTCTGTGTACAGATGATATTTACAAGAGGTTTTCCAGTCACCCAACTCACTCTTTAAGCCTGGACTAAATCTATCTTTTTCACACAGTGGAGGAGTTTAATGCATTTTATTAATTAGAAACTGCAGGGGGAGTACCTGGTCACACCAAAAACCCCATGGGAATGTGGTACCAATAATAAACAGGTGACTGATGTCTGCTCACGTTTACACAAAAAGCACTAGCAAGTTTCTGAGAATGCAGTGCATTAAATATATGTTAACATATTGGAGTCACATATTTCATTTTGGATAGCTCTTATATTTAAATGTAAGCCTTTTTTTAATTTATTGTGGTATACCATTCACGCAGTGAATACATTACCACAAAGACCATTACAGCTACAAAACTGGCAGGTCATTGTAATGGTCCCAGCAGTACACCACCAGTTTTTCCCCGGTGATTGCACACCCTCCCCGACACAACTCTAACTTGAAGTTGCTTATCTAAAAGTCGGGGTGTGTGTGTGGGGGGGGTGAAGCCCCCTGCAAAAAACACATTGTTTCAAGGACGGCACAATTCTGACCGCCAGTATTGTGCCATTGTTGTAATGCCATTCAATAAAGTATTTCTTGTTAGACTTAGTCTGTTAAGAGTTTGAATTTTCAAACCCTTCCCCATGAGACTGTTTTTTGAACATATCTTCATGCACTGTAGTTAGCTGCACAAACTCATGGGTGAGTTTACTCCAGCTGAAGATGTCGATACCCAGAAGTGGAACTTAGTTGCTCCTGACATCTGCAAACAGTTTGCTCTAATGCAACATGCTGGTGAATGGATTTCAAATGCAGTGTATGTCTTTAAATTTTCTATGACACCTTTCAAGGGTTACAGCTAATATCTTCACACTAAAAAGAATGTAAGCTGTGCCAGCCCCATTTTACTGAGGGCTGAGGCACTGGACGCCTTACCTCGCGCTATGCTAGCGACCCGTGTTCTGGAACAAGCACGGGTCGCTGGGGGTTGGCAGGGGAGGAGAGGGATTGAGTGTCCAAGGGGCTGCTCTCCCTCTCTGGGGAGGGGGGACTCCAGTGGTTGGCACATTACTGGCCCCTGCTGGAGGCTGGGGGGGCAGTGTGCCGATGCTGCAGAAGAGGGGTTGAGATGGGGCAGATGCCTGGAGGAGTACATGCGGATGCGTGCGCACTCGGTCCACTGGTGTCATTACATGCCCCACTCACGCAAAGGGAAGTAAACATGAAAATTGCCCCTGGTCATGCAGAATGAAGCAGCCACCCTATGTAGGCCCTGACTCCGAATGGTGCTCCCCGAACTGGATCCTGGTCGAGGTGAGTTGAGCTAGGTTGGCTCCTTACCACCTTGCCACGGAGGGTAAACCATGGGGGAAGAGGGGATGCTGTCTGATGTTGGGGTGCGGTGCTGGACAGGTGGCTGAGGATGGTTGCCGACCGGGACCTGGGGAAGAAACAGATAAAAAAAAAAAAAAAAAAAGAATGTAAGCCACCTTTGCCTGTTTCTGACCAATGTGTCTGATTAAAGGCCTGCCTTTATGGTAATTCACTGTGTTTTGAAGACATGATATTTATCAAAATTAAATTGCAATGGTTTGCATTAAGCAACACAAGAACTCTGATGCCCAGCTTTTTTCCTCCATGTGTGTGCTTATACGAATTGTTGTGAAACACTGTGTTTTAATGGCTGAGACTGGGGGTATTTTCAAAAGGGTTGGATGCTGATACAAATGCATGCTGCGTCTGTGTCCATCCACTTGCGTCTAGGCCACTCTGCTGCTATTTTCAGAAGTTGCATTTGTTTACAACAAAAAGTCATTATGTGTGGCAGAAAATAGATACAGTTGCAAGTTGCATCCAGTTTGGATGCAACTGCATCCAGAATGGCAGCAACTGCATCTGTTTTTGGATGCAAACTATGGACACTAGTAGGAAATCTAATAGATGGTTTAACACGTTTGGACACACTTCTGCTTTAAAAATAACAGCAGACGCATTTTGGGTGCATCCTTTTGGAAATCCTGCCTTGGTCTCTAACCATCACAATATAATTAATGGCTTTCAGTTTTTCCCATAGGGAAACCCGTGCCGTAGTTTGCCATAATAAAGGAGTGTTCATTACGCCAAACACATGCCGGATTTCTCTTCTGCTGCGCATGTGCCAGCTCCAGCCACTGCTCTTCCGCATCACCACAAGCGAACCTAATCCCCAGAGGCCAGACTGCCACTCTGGCTCAGCAGCAAGTACAATAAAAAAAGAGAAACAAATGGTTGCCTCCTACTAAAAAAGAAAAAGAAAAAAAAAAACAAGCTTTTCTTCAAGCAGCCACGTCTGACCTCTGACACTTCTGAAACCCAGTCGGACCGCGGCTGCATGGAGACATCTTCTGTTTATTTTATATACAGTCATGGCCAAAAATATTGGCGCCCTTGCACTTTTTCAAATAACTTACAATTTCCTCTAAACATAAGTTGAAATGAACAACAGTACAGTATTTGGTCTCCACAATTCTTTATTTCTCTGTTAATATTACAGAACCTTTGTTTTTGATTCAGAATTTAATATATCCTTTAAATCAGAAAATGAAAAGAAATGGCATTGACAAAATTATTGACACCCTAGACTTAATATTTGGTAGCACAGCCTTTGGTCAAAATAACTGCAATCAACCGCTTCCTATAGCCATGGATGAGCTTCCTGCATCTCTCTACTGGCAGTTTGGACCACTCTTCTTGTGCAAACTGCTCCAGTTCTCCCAGGTTTGAAGGGTGCCTTCTCCCAACTGCTGTTTTCAGATCTCTCCACAGGTTTTCAATGGGATTTAGATCTGGACTCATTGCTGGCCACTTCAGAACAGTTCAGCGTCTTGTCTTGAACCATTCCTGGGTGCTTTTTGAAGTGTGTTTGGGGTCATTGTCCTGCTGGAAGACCCATGACCTTCGACGGAGACCCAGCTTTCTGACACTGGGTTCAACATTGCGCTCCAAAATGGCCTGGTAATCTCCAGATTTCATGATGCCATGCACATATTCAAGGCAAGCAGTGCCAGAGGCAGCACAGCAACCCCAAAACATCACTGAACCTCCTCCATGTTTGACTGTAGGGAAGGTGTTCTTTTCTTTGAAGGCTTCATTTTATTTTCTGTAAACATAGAGATGATGTGCTTTACCAAAAAGCTCTAATTTGATCTCATCTGTCCACAGGACATTCTCCCAGAAGGATTTTGGCTTGTTCAGGTGTGTTTTGGCAAACCCCAGTCGGGCTTTCTTATGTCTCTCTCTCAGCAGTGGGGTCCTCCTGGGCCTCCTACAATATAACCCCCTTTCATTGAGTTGGCGACGGATGGTACAAGTTGAAACTGTCGTACCTTGTGTCTGAAGGTCAGCTTGAATCTGTTTGGCAGTCGATAGAGGTGCTTTCTCCACCATTCAAACAATCATGCCCTGCAATCTTCGATCAAGTTTTCTCTTGCGGCCACATCCAGGGAGGTTGGCCACAGTGCCATGGGCCTTAAACATCGTGATAACATTACGTACGGTGGAAACAGGAACATCAAGGTCTCTGGAGATTGATTTGTAGCCTTGAGATTGTCCATGCTTGGCTACAATCTTCTGTCTGACCTCCTCAGACAATTCTCTGGCTGTCTTTCTTTTCTCCATGCTCATTGCGGTACACACAGTGACACAAAATAGGAGAATGAGTCCTTTTCTCTATTCAAACTGGTTGAATGAGTGATTTTTATATAGCAGGCACCTGCAACTCACCACAGGTGAGTTCAGTTCCAAAGTGAAAGAGGATCACCTGCTTGAAATCTAATTATTTCTAACTACTTCTAAAAGGTGCCAATAATTTTGTCCAGGCCATTTAAGGATTTCTGTGTGGAATAAGCTAAGACTTAATAAATTGTTCTGCTTTTTGTGTTTTATTTCACTGCAAACCAAAGAAATACATATGTGGATACCAAAATATTTTTTAATTTCAACAATTTTCTGGAAGGAATGGTGCATTATTAGAAAAAACTGCAAGGGTGCCAATATGTTTGGCCATGACTGTAACTGCTGTGGTGAAAAAATGAAACCCAGCAATTATATAAAATAGAATATGGGGTGGTGTAAAAACTCTAATTGTGTTTGACTAGATAAACTCCTCGAGCTTCGCTCTCAGAGTATGTGGCATCCAACACCTCGGGTGTGTGTAAAATTATTGTTACATAAACCACCCCATACTTTATTCTATTTATAAACTGCTGGAAGGAATGCTTGCTACTCCTATTCAATTATATAAATAACAATATTGTAAATCTCATAGGTAAATAATCCAGAATATCTTTCTTATTGCTGGGTCTTGGTAACTTGTGAACTTTTGGAGTGCTTTTCACTTTTGTTAGGTAGTTAGCTAATTCTTTATATATCTCTTATCTTAGTAGCAGGCAATTAATGGATAATCAGTTATTCTCTGGAAATCATGCCTTTTTAGTTTGATTCTTCTAGGGACTGTGACGGGATAAAGCCATACCTTATTGTTTTAATCATATTTCATGTTATTTTGTGTATATAATGCATCATATATAATGCATCAGGGATGCCTGTGGTGGCCCAGTCTAACTTGTAAGTGATCATAGGTATAAAGAAAACATAGGCTTCAAAATGATGACATTTCTTGTTGCTGGGCAGAAACTGTTAGCTGATTAGCCAGGGACTGGAGTTTGATTAAACCATTTCAAAGAAACAAAAGGGTTAATTAAGCATAGCTGGGAGGCCACATACCCCAATTTGCTTGTGAAAGGCCCAGGCCTCTAGAAGAACTGAGATGTCTGGGGACCATTTGTCTTGAAAGGTCTACCCTGTCAATCTAATTACAGCTGAATGGACTAGCATTTAGGTAAATTGCTGTATGGGGTTTAGCTTAATTTGTCATTGAAGGGAGGCAGGGAAAAGTGTATGCTAGCCCCAGGCTGGTTCAAACTAGCTTGAAGAAAAAAAATGTCATACTTGGGAATGAACAAATTTTTTTTTATAATAAAATATTAAAACCTGATTGGTTATGTAGCCATGGAGATGGAATGCTAGCCGACCACAGGGCAAGTCAGTATCACTGGACCTGCCCTTTGAGAAACTCCATAAAACAGAGGTGCAAGACTTTATCAGAGCCTTTTGCCTTTTTGTCTTTGGTGAAAGAGACCACACTTGGGACCCTGTCCTGCTGAGAAAGAAATTCTCCTGGACACAAGAATCAAGATTTCAGCTACTTTTCTAAGGACACTTTGTACTTCAAATTCAGCAACCAAGGACTTGAGGTAGAACTTTATCCTCAGAATTTTAAAGTGTAGGATTTTATTGTATATTTTCCATTTTCTTTTTCATATCCTGCAACCAATGTCTAAAATTATCTGTCTTTAAGTTATTTACTGTATTTAGTAATTAATTAGTGTAAAGCCTTTGGCTTACTTTAAGATAATTCTGCCAGTGTCTTCTGTGTGTGTTGGTCTGGGAAGGTTTGTTCAAACTATACTATGCTTGTGAGACTGCCTAAGGGCCAAATACTACCAAAGTAAAGTACCACAAGGGACTCTGTGGATGAAAGAAGGGGAGAAAATATGAGAGATCTCAAGAAGGAGACTGTTGGGGTTTGAACTGGTCTTTGCATTTCTGGGGAAAGACACATAATAGGGTGTATAGCCCCTCCCCATAAGGCCTATACACGCCTGTGACTTTCTGGTTTGTTGTGCAGTGGCCAAGAAGGTTCTCTCCCAGAAACACAGACTGTATTTGCACCCCCTCACACTGTGAGAGGGAGGGAGTCTTGGGATCCACTGATGTATGTTCAGTTGTGAAACAGCAAGCATACTAAAAGGACAGAGGAGGAGTATCCCTGACCCTGATCACAGGGGGATTCACTGTAGCCCAGGGAATTCCTGCCCCACTGGAGTGGGCTTCTGACAGATTTAGTGAGCAGTGGTGTGATTGGTGAACTGTTTGAACAAACCATACACAAAGAGGGCAGCATTTGGAAAAGGGGAAATTGGTTACAAGATATAGTTTCCTACCCTGTTTTTTTTTTGTTTGTTTGTTTTTGCTGCAAGTAAAGGCAGACTAGTGTTAGTGTACAGAAGAAAGATGACTTCCAAGTACAGTGACTACAGTGTAGAAGAACTTAAGCAGCTGAGTCAGGAGAGAAGGGTCAAGTATGAGAGGTGAAGCAAAAAGAACCTCATGGAGGCTCTTGTGGTAGCTGATGAGCAAGCGACTGCCCAGGACCTTGAGTCATAGACAGTGACTGAAAGGGACCAGACCTTGGGCATGGGGGCACCAGGGGCCAACACAGTGTCCAATCCCAGGGAGGAGGGCAGCAAGACCAGAGGGAACTAAGAGCCACAGCATCAGGGGAAGGCCACCACAGAGCTGGAGCTAGAAAGGATCAGGATGCAGCTGGAGTTGATGAAACTGGAGATTGCAGAAAAGCAGCAAGAAGGGGAACTGGAGCAGAGAAAGTTTGAAGCCCAGCAGCAGAGGGAATTTGAGCAGAGAAAGTCTGAAATGGAGAAGCAGGTAAAGCAGCATTTGAACTGGAGAGGCTGAAGTTTCAACAGCCAGAGCCAGAGCAGGTAAGTGGCAGGGTGAACCTCAAACTCCAGGGCTGGGGTATAAATTAAATTCCAAATTAACAGCAGAATTTAAAGAGGAGGAGGATATGGATGCATTTTTGAATTTGTTTGAAAATGTCTGTATCCAGGCCAAGATACCTAAGGAGGCCTGGAGCTTTCGGCTATCCCTGATGCTTACTGGCAAGTAGTGTGAGGCGTTAGGCCAAATGGACAATGAGGACAGTAAAGACTATGAAAAACTTAAAACTGCTTTACTGAAAAAGTTTGAACTAACTCCTGATGCCTACAGAGTTAAATTTTGCAAGCATCAAAAGAACTTTCAAATTAGCTTTGAGCAACTCACCACAAAGCAACTTCAGTTTTTGAAGTGTTGATGGGAAGGGTGAAAGCAAACTCTGTGGGAAAAATTGAGGAGGTTGTGTTACTAGAGCAGTTCTTTTGGACTTGCCCAGTGGAGCTGAAAACCTGGCTAGAGGACCAGGATCCTAAAACAGCACTGCAAGCTGCTGAACTCTCGGATCATTATGCCAGGAGGAGGCCTGCTATGAAAGGAAGTGGGGGAGTAGGTGTTACAGGGGCAAAAGGAAAAAGTATGCCTTCAGGGCAGCTAAAACCCTCACTGCCTCTGCAGAAAGGGGGAAGCCCCAAGTTACCAAGAAGGGATGTCTTGGGGGAAAAAAAGTGATAAATGTTGGTTTTCTAAGCAGCCAGGGCATCTTGCTAGATAGTGTCCTAAAAAGGCATAGAGTCAACAGTGTCCCTCAAAAGGAGGTGGGTGCACTTGTATCCCTGAGAGTATGCCAGTGAACATGAGGGAGCACATATGCTCTGTTACCATAAATGGGGTGCAGACACATGGGTTAAGGGACACAGGGGTGTCTCTTACCCTGGTAAAAGGGGATTTTATTGGGCCTGAACAGTTTATACCTTATCCATTTGTTATTGTGAGGGGATTCACTGGGGAGAAGAAAACCCTGACACTAGCTAGTGTTTTCCTGGACTGGGGTGAGACAGGAGAGAGGGTGCAAAAAGTGGCAGTGGTAGACAACCTACCACAAGGAACAGAAGGGAGCAGGTAATGCTGGACGCCTTCCAGGAAAGCTTTCTAGTAGAGTTGGTCAAGGAACCAACTAGGGAAAGAAACATCCTTGACCTCGTACTTACAAATGGGGAGTGGGCGAGGGATGTGAGAGTGGAGGAACCACTGGGGGGGAGTGACCACCGGACAGTATGGTTCCAGTTACAGATGACTAAAGAGAAGGGGGCATCTGGCACAAGGGTGCTGGATTTCAGGAGCATCAACTTTAAGATGATGAGGGGAGTGGTACAGGGGTTCGTGAGCAAAATTCAACCAGGTATGGACACGCAACAAAGGTGGGAACTGATAAGACAGGGGATAGCGGAGGCAACAGAAACTTGCTGTAGGGCCCAGACTAAGAAGGCTAGGGGAAAGAAACTAAGCTGGATAAGCAAAGGGGTGTTAGACAGGGTGAGCAGGAAAAGGACAGCTTACAGGCGATACAGAAAATCAGGGAAGGAGGAGGATAGGGAGGAATATCTGCAAGAAGCAAAGGAAGTGACCGGAGGATAAGGGCAGCAAAGACAGCAAGGCTGGTGCAAGGCATAAAAAAGGGGGGAAAGACTTCTTTTCATACATCAGGGAGAAAAGAAGCTGTAAGGACCAAATTGTAAGAATTAAAAAGGAGGGGGGATGGCTGGAAGAGGAGGGTGAAAAGGCAGACATGCTCAACAACTATTTCTGTTCAGTCTTTACGAAAGAAAGGGAGAGGACGCTACCCATAGTAGGAGGGAGGATAGAAACAGATGGGAGGGTATGACGGATGGAGAAATCACAGTGGGGAGGGTGCCGGAAGGGTTAAGGGCATTAAGGGTGGACAAGGCACCAGGACCGGATGGAGTACATCCAAGAGTGCTGAAGGAGCTGGCAGAGGTCTTGGCAGGGCCCTTGGCAGAATTATTTAATTCATCTCTAGACATAAGATGCATACCCCATGACTAGAGACTGGCTCATGTGGTTCCTCTCCACAAGAGTGGACCCAAGGATGAATGGGGGAACTATAGGGCAGTAAGTCTAATGTCCATAGTGGGGAAGCTAATGGAGACCATCCTAAAGGAGAGGCTAGTGGCACTACTGGAGGTGAATGGGATGCAGGACAGGAGGCAGCATGGCTTCATTAAGAGCAGGTCATGCCAGACCAACCTGGTGGAATACAATGACTGGAAGACTAAGCAAATTGACGGGGGCCATGAAGTGGATGTTCTGTACCTAGACTTCAGTAAGGCCTTTGATTCAGTACCGCATGGGAGACTTGGAAACAGGGGCAGGAGCAGAACTGGTGTGGTGGGTGGAGAACTGGCTAAAAGAAAGGCAGCAGAGGGTGGTAGTAGGTGGGGAATACTCATCCCCTAAGCCTGTGATAAGTGGTGTTCAACTGGGGTCGGTGTTGGGCCCACTGCTGTTTGACATACTTATTGCAGACATCTCAGAGGGCATCAGCAGCAAAATCAGCCTATTTGCAGATGATACCAAGATGGGAGTGGTGGTGGATGACCAGGTTGAGTTGTGGGGGCTACAGAAGGATCTGGCAAGGCTAGAGGAATGGTCTGAAAGGTGGCAGCTGGGGTTCAGTGCAAAAAATTGCAAGGTACTGCACTTCAGAATAAAAAATCAGAGGAGAAGCTACCATCAGGGGGGTGGTGTGACAGGAGGTAACAGAAGAGGAGAAGGATCTGGGGGTGCTCATCATGGGAGCAATGAACAATTCTGTGCAATGCAGAAAGGCAGCAGCAATGGCCAACAAAATGCTGGGGTGCATTGCAAGGGGCATTACCTCGAGAAGAAGGGAGATTATTCTACCATTATACAGATCGTTGGTTAGACCCCACCTGGAATACAGTGTGCAGTACTGGCACCCGTACCTACAAAAGGACATTAGGCTGCTGAAGGGGGTGCAGCGTAGGGCAATGAAGATGATTCAGGGCCTGGGGGAATTGCCATATGAGATCAGACTAAGAGAGTTAAACATGTACACACTGGAGGAGAGAAGGGACAGGGGGAACATGGTTGAGACCTTCAAATACATGCAAGGGATAATCAAAACAGACACAGAGGGTCTATTCAGGAGGAGGATAGGGAGAGACACTAGGGGCCAAGACATGAGATTGGAGGGGGTAGATTCAAGAGGGAGGTGAGGAGGTATTTCTTTACGGAGAGGGTGATAGCAAAGTGGAACCCACTACCAGCTGAGATGGTGGCATGTAACACAGTGGAATGCTTCAAGAAGGGGTGGGACAGGGCAAAAGGGAAGGAAGGAGGGGGGATGAGGCTGCTGCTGAAAAGGGAGCTAGCTGCAATCTCAGGCAGGCTAGATAGACCAGGATGGCCTTTTGCTCCTGGCAACTTTTGTATGTTCGTAACCTCACCTTGGATGTGATTACAGGGAACAATCTCCAGCAGGGGGTAGAAAGGTGACATAAGACATAGGGTATTTTGGGACAACGGACTGGTGTATACACAGGATGTGAGGACAGACGGAGGGAGGGGTGATGGGCAGGCAATTTGTCCTTCCCCAGGGGTATCGTGAGCAGCTGCTCAAGATCGCTCATGATATCCCCGTGTGCAGACATCTGGGTATCGCTCGCACCATGCAGCGATTAACCAAAAATTTCTATTGGACCAACTTTACCTAGCAGGTGAAGGAATATTGCAGGTCTTGTCATCGGTGCCAACAGATAGGGAAGGCAGGTAGTAAAACCAAAGCTGCCCTAATTCCCTCGCCCATTGTGGAGGAGCCATTCCAGAAGGTAGGAATGGATATTGTGGGACCCTTGAGTACCCCAAGCTCCTCCAGGAAAAAGTACTACCTGACAATGGTTGATTTTGCCACCCAGTACCCAGAGGCGGTTGCCCTTGCCTCAATTAAGGTAGACAATGTGGCATACGCCTTGCTAGGTATTTTCTCCCACGTCAAGTTTACGCAAGAGGTTATCTCTGATCAAGGGAGTAACTTCATGTTGGACCTGATGAAGTCTTTGTGGGAGAAATGTGGGGTGGTGCATAGACGCACAACACCCTATCACCTACAAACCATTGGGCTTGTGGATTCAGTGGTACCCTAAAAATGATGCTTCAAGCTTTTGCTGAATAGTACGTGAGGGACTGTGAGAAATACCTTCCCTACCTGTTGTTCGCATACAGGGAGGTGCCCCAAGAGTTGACAGAATTCTCCCCCTTCGAACTCATATAGATTTAAAGTGCATGGGGCCCATAGACCTGATCTGTGAAGACTGGGAAGGCAAGCATGCCACCCAGGGAACTCCTATAGTGAAGTATGTCCCAAAGTTTAGGGAGAAGTTGAAGGAGCTTATAATGGTGGCCCAAAGCAACCTGCCAGCTGCCCAGCAGAAACAAAAGTTCTGGTATGATTGTGGAGCCAGAGCTTGCTCGTAAAGCATAAGTCAGGAAGTAATGGCCCTTACTCTAGTCCAGAAGGACAAGCTGCAAGCTGACTGGGCAGGACAATACAAGGTGGTCTGACAGGTCAATGACGTGAACTATATTATAGAACTGCTTGACAGGAGACATACCCATAGGATGTACCATGTCAGTATGATGAAGCCATATGTAAATAGGGCTGACATGGTGTTTGCAGCGTGTAGCCCTGGGGAGAGGATGGATGAGGAAGACAAGCTCCTGGACTTGCTAGAGGAAAGCAAGAGGCAGTCATTTGTGGAGACAATAAAGCTGTTGCCCAACTTATGCTGAAACAGACCCAGGAAGTGAGGGAGGTTTTAGAGGACTTTGCCCCTTTTTTTTTACAGCCAAGCCCAAATGAATCCCCATAGCGACCCATGATGTGTCGACAAGGGAACGCAAGCTTCCATATGATGGACAGCCTACCAAGTGTCTGAGGCTGTCCTAAAGGACAGTAGGAGAAAGGTGGAGGAATAGCTGGACTTAGGGGTAATCCAGAAATCCCTCAGTCCCTGGGCCTCACCCGTAGTCCTTGTCCCCAAGCCAGATGGGTCTACCCACTTTTGTGTGGACTATCGTGGACTCAATGCAATCACACAGTCCAATGCTCATCAATGCCCCAGACAGATGAGTCGTTGGATAAGTTGGGGGGAGGCGACCTATCTAACAACCATACACCTGACAAAGGGGTACTGGCAGGTGGAGTTGACTGCCAGAACTAGGGAACGGTCAGCCTTCATCACCCCCAATAGGCCTCTTTTGCCTCTTTGAATTTAAGGTGATGCCTTTTGGGATGAAGAATGTCCCTGCCACCTTTCAATGGTTGGTAAATCAGGTACTACAGGGTACTGAAGAATATGCAGTGGCCTCTCTGGATGATATTGCAATTTTCAGTAATAGCTGGAAAAAGGACCTGACCCATTTGAGGGAAGTGTTGGGCAGAATACAGGCAGCAGGACTAACTGTCAAAGCCAAAAAGTGCCAGGTGGCCATGGCTGAGGTATCATATTTTGGACAGCTATGTCCAAACCAGGCCAAGATAGATGCCATTGAGGTATGGCCCACACTGGAGACCCAGAAGCAGGTCAGGAGCTTCTTTGGGACTGCAGGGTACTACAGGAAATGTGTACCAAATTACAGCACTCTGGCAGCTCCTTTATGTAGCTTGTTAAAGAAAAAGCAACCCAAGAAAGTAAAATGGGACCCAGCATATAATAGGGCCTTCATACAGCTAAAAGTTGTGCTGTGCACTGCCCCTGTGTTGGCCAGCCCAGACTACACTAGGCCATTTGTGGTGCAGATGGATGCCTTGGATGTGGGGATTGGAGCTGTCCTGAACCAGACATCTCAACAGGGGAAAGATCACCCTATTGTGTACCTAAGTAGGAAGCTACTTCCCCATGAGCAAGCATACTCAACTGTGGAAAAAGAATACATTGCCCTGGTGTGGTCACTTAAGTGGTTAGAGCCATTTCTCTATGTGAGGGGCTTTGAGGCACAGACTACAACCCTCTGGTGTGGCTAAATGGGAAAGAGGAATGGGAGACTCCTTAGAAGGAGCATTGCACTACAGGCCTACGACATGGACGTTAAACATAGGTCAGGATCTGCTAGTGCCAATGCAGATGGTCTATCTCACCAATCGGAGTAAGGGGCAGAACTGGTGGAAACCCTTACTAAAAAAAGGGGGGCATGTTCCCCTTCAGGTTCTGTTAAGAAGGGAGGAGTGTTGCAGGATAAAGCTGTAACTTATTGTTTGAATCATATTTCATGTTATTTTATGTATATAATGCATTACATATAATGCATCAGGGATGCCCATGGCAGCCCAGTCTAACTTACAAGAGATCATGGGTGCCAAGAAAACATGGGCCCTAAAATGATGACATTTCTTGTTGCTAGGCAGAAACTATTAGCTGCTTAGCTAGGGACTGGAGTTTGATTAAACCATTTAAAATAAACAAAATGGCTAATTAAGTATAGCTGGGGGCCAGGTATCCCAATTTGCTTGTGAAAGGCCCAGGCCTCTAGAAGAGATGTCTGGGGACCTTTTGTCCTGAAACATCTACCCTGAGTTAATCTAATTACAGCTGAATAGACTAGCATGTAAGTAAATTGTTGTACTGAGTTTAGCTTAATTACAGTCATTAAAGGGAGGCAGGGGAAGGCTTATGCTAGCCCCAGGCTGGTCCAAACTAGCTTGAAGAAAAAAACTGTCATGCCCAGAAATGAACTTTTGTTTTTTAATAATAAAATATTAAGACCTGATTGGTTGTGTAGCCATGGAGATGGAATGCTAGCCAACCACAAGGCAAGTCAGTATCACTAGACCTGCCCTTTGAGAAACACCATAAAATATGGGTGCAAGACTTTATCAGAGCCTTTTGCTTTTGGTAAAAGAGAATGTACTTGGGATCCTGTCCTGCTAAGAAAGCAGAGACATTTTCTTTTTCAAGAAATTCTCCTGGACCCCAAGACCCAAGATTTCAGCTACTTTTCTAAGGACACTTCTTCAAATTCAGCAACCAAGGACTTGAGGTAGAACTTTAACCTCAGAATTTCAAAGTGTAGGTTTTTATCGTATCTTTTCCATTTTCATTTTCTTATCCTGTAACCAATGTCTAAGATTATCTGTCTTTAAGCTATTTACTGTATTTAGTAATTAATTAGTAAAGTCTGTGGCTCACTTTAAGAAAATTCTGCCACTGTCTTCTGTGTGTGTTGGTTTGGGAAGGTTTATTCAAACTACACTATGCCTGTGTGACTGCTTAAGGGCCAAACACTACCGAAGTAAAGTACTACAAGGGACTCTGTGGACAAAAGGAGGGGAGGAAATACAAAAGATCTCAAGGAGGAGTCTGTGGGGGTTTGAACTGGTCTCTGCATTTCTGGGAAAGACACATAATGGGGTGTATAGGGCCTCCCAGGGTCTATACACACCTGCGGCTTTCTGGTTCATTGTGCCGTGGCCAAGAGGATTCTCTCCCAGGAACACAGACTCAAGACTGTATATGCACCCCCTCACATGGAGAGAGGGAGCCTTGGGATCCGCTGGCATACATTCAGTTGTGAAACAGTGAGTGTACTAAAAGGACGGAGGAGGGGGTATCCCTGACCCTGATCACAGGGGGATTCACTATAACCCAGGGAATTCCTGCCCCACTGGAGTGTGCTTGTGACAGGGATAACAATAACAATGGGGCTGGCTGTACAGCCTAGAGGTTAGAATAATGAGCTGTGAATGAGCTTGGTACATCCAGCAGACATGGGTTTGAGTCCCACAACCTCCAGCTGTGTACTGTGCAACTCTGAGCAAACCACCTAACCCCCCACCCGTGCTCCCGGGCCAACCCCTGAAAACAGGCACTTGTGCCTAGTGGGCCCTACCTGGTTACCAAGGACTAAAAAAATGCAACAATATAACACATAACTACAGAAAATGGACAAATAATAAGATAATTTGTTTTCTCTTTATTTTATGGAGAAGGGCTACCACTCTGCAATTCAGGAATGTTCGGTGGGGGGAGTAAGAATCATTTTCTAGTTATAAATGTGCAAATTAAATACACTTCTAGGTTTTATTAGATATCACTGAATACAAATACAGTAAACTAGTCCTTTCTGAGGCTCTTTGTTCATATTTCTCATGGTAAGTAAAACTTTATTTCTATGGTGCCCAATTTCAGGGGCTCTGGGCACCTTACAGGAGGTGTAAGACATGGCAGGATTATACAAAACAATACATTCAGGGTCATCAAACAAACAATTTAAAATCAATAACAAATAAATAACAGTACATAAATAACACTAAAATCATCTTCCTATTGTCCTTACACTGTCCTTTTAGCAGATTTTCATGATTTCTGTGCTCACTGAAGGCTATTCTTTTCTTCTTTTTGTCCACTCTGATCACTTAAAAATTCCTTCAGAGTGCTTCCTGAGTGATCATAACTTGCGCCTCATACAAGCTGGTCTAGTGCAGGGTGAGAATCTTCAGCTGTTAAAGAATTGTGTAGTGCAACAGTCCCATAAATATGGCTTGGACTGAAGCCAGCATCTGACCAGTTGTCACACACTCTCCCAGACTCCCATGAGCTCTGGGTGGTGTGACAAGGGTGGACTGGCTTATTTTCTTTATCACACTGCCACTAACCTGGTTACACCTCTCTCAAGGCTGTTCCTTCGAGTCCCACCACAGGCCCCTGCTCACACAGCACAAGGTGAGGCACTTGCTCCCACAGTACAAGGCCTCTTGGACATTGGAACCCCATTAGTTACTCCAGGTAACCTCGCCCCTTCTCTGTATCAGAATCAGGTTTTACTTTTTAAGTTTGGTAATGTCCTCTCCAGAAGTGGATCACAGGCTTGTTCAATAAAATTGGATTACCTGCACTTACCAGTCACAGATTAAAGTTAATATAAAATATTTACCTTTTACATGAAATTTACAGGATGTACAGCAAACTAGATGGCATACAACAATACTAGGAAATGTAAGAAATAATTTCAAACAGAAATAATTACTGGCAAAAAACCTCACCAACACCAATTCAAATCTACTTTCCTACCACATGTGGCTTACCGATGAACAGACAAAGTTCTTTGCCACACAAGCACAAGATTTAGGAGGAAAATTAGGCAAATATGCAAAATATTTTATTATCATTATTAAATAGAGCTAACACCCTGAGTTATTTTATTAGTATTACTTAGCATGCTTTAGCAAAAGTATAATGATGAAAGAATTCCCATATAAACATGTAGAAGGCCTTGGACTAATCTCTTCTGCAAAGTGTTTTTTAGAGACACAGGCCACTGGTGAAAAAACAGTTTAAAACATTGGCATAAATATGCCGGTTTGAGGAAGGAAACTGTTAAAATCTACACATGAAATTCACAGACAATGAGACTGGACCAGATAGCTTTCCTTTGTGGCTTGAGGTACCCTCGGCTTTATCAGACAAAAACAACTATACATCTGAGGCCAGGGACACTGAACTGCCAGCCACAGCCCACTGCATTTGCAATACTGTAGGACAAACACGTTTAAGATTTAAAAGATAAACCAGTAAAATCATTTGTATTTTATGAAAGAATACCAAATGCTACTAGCTTCTAAGTTATATTATTCCAAAAGTCTCAGAGAGCCTATTGTCAAAATATTATCACATGTCCTGTGAAGATATGTGAAAAGACAGAAATGTCAACACTGTTCAAAGACTTAAAAGGCATGAAGCCTTTGCATGGATAATAAAAGATGGGCTGAATTTATTACGTTCAACACAGAACAAAGATTTTTTTTTCCCAACACTCTTTTTTCTTTTTAGACAACTAAAGCAGAAAGACACTCTCCCTCCCTCTGGATACTCTGCATAATAATACCAAGGAGCAGAAAAGGACTCTGGCAGGCTGACACCACCAGGAAAGCAACATCTCCTTCAAACGCCAGCAGTGACAGAACCATCCTGGAGATCAGATGGTGTTAGCAGGACATTGAACTTTTGCTAAGTAACCCTGAAATGTTGTGCCTGGCTCATCCTAACTCATGTCAGCCAACAGATCATGCCTCATGAAAGACTGCATCAGAACTGAGCCTACAGCTCAGAGGTCCACCAGACAAGTACATCCTGTCTCCCATCCATGACTGCAGACAAAGATTCTTCATGTCATCAGCAAAATCTAAACATTTGCTTTTATTTAAAGGCATGTACCAAAAGTAGTCTTGGGGGGGGGTATTAGCCTATTGTTTAAATGCAATTCAATGGGTATACACATTGTAGCCAAACCTGCCTATGGCTGCCAAGAGATAAATCATAGCATTACCTAGAATTAAATGCTTTATTTAATTGCTGAGTGGAACTATTGACCTGTGTTAAATACATAGAGATATCTATTGTCTACAGTACAATGTATGTGTGTGAAACCTACTGTATTCTTAGATTTTGTGTGATATAGAGTGTAGCTTCCCCTTTTCCAGTGATTCAGGTATTGCTCATTTCACCGATTTTGCAGATCTTTTCTCAAAACATTAATAAACTGAATAACCCTATTAAAATGACAACATTTATTCAGTATTTGAGACAACACACAGTGGATTTCTGTTTTACACAAGAATCTAACTTGGCCCCCATTAAACATGCTAAATTAGCTTGGGTGGAATATATACAATACACACATTCTCTTACCCTAAAGGCAAGCACAGAGGCATGATAACTATGATTTCCTCCTCGATCCCTTGCCAACTTTAACAAGCCTATAGTGACCCACAGGGTTGTTACATCATTTTGCAGGGCTGACTCTTCCAGTCTGAAGTCAAGCTTGCAAATGTATATTTCCCACCGAATTCATCCCTGTCTGTGTTTAAAGCATTCTCAGGTAAACGGATGGACCTTCTACATGCCAACTGATACTAGGAGGAGACCTTAATTTGGTAACGCCCCTTGATCTTGATATGTACCACCCTGGGAAGCATACAGCCTCCCCTGCACAGCATTACCTTGGCTCCAATTTGGCTAACCTTGGGATTGTGGATATCCTGGTGACATCTCTTCCCCACCGCTAAAGCATATACCTACTCTTCCATCAGGCGTCAAAGCCATTCCCACATTGATTATTTCTTTATTATGTGCAAGAATTTCTTGGCTATTCAAGACTAGGAGTCCAGTCTCCAATTACTATCTGACTATCATTCTGTCTCTCTTAAAGTAGCTCTCGGGTAAGAATGAAAAAATTCATTCTGGTGTCTTAACAATCCTCTTCTTAAGGACAAACAGTTTCATACTTTAATCACTGACATATCCCTCAGATTATTAGTGGCAATTTGACCCTGGAAAGCTGGCTCAGTGGTGTGGTCACTGGCCACCACACTGGTGACACGGGTTTGGAAATGAACCTTGGCCACTCGGGTTTTGGCTGGAGGGAGGAGGACTGAGTGTCTCAATGGATGCTCTCCTCCTCTGAGAGGGAGGGTAGCCTGCTCTGCTGTGACACTGCCACCTAGGTTGCCATAGGTGATGGTGCAAATTAGAAGCACAGTTCCGGGTGGGGGGGCACTACCAACAGAAAATGGCAGCACATCAAACCCATCATTCCCTAGAAGCATCCAAGACCTGGGGGCCAGAAAACCAGGCCCCCCCCAACTGCAGGATGAAACTTTCTCTCCTCACAGGTCCCGCATTTGTCCACTGGGCTCACTGACCTGCAACTGGGCTAAACTCCTGGACTTGGGGAACCCAGGGGGTAAACTGTGGGACACTGCATGGGTCAGTAAGGTAAGTCCCAGGGATACTGGGGTGAGGGGGCTGGGGAAAAGGAGGCAGATAGGAGCAGGCCAGGTGACCAGGGGATAAAGCATACTACATAAAATTTAAAAATTTGACCCTGGATATAACAGCCCAGTCCTTTGGGACTCCTTAAAGATGGTCCTCCAAGGTGAGATAATTTCATACACCACCCACAAAAAATGAGAACAAACTGAAAAGTATAATTCTCTTCTCGCTGAATTACAAACCTAACAGATGCTTTACTCAAGCAGTGACAAAGCCATTGTGGAAAAAATTAGTCCTTGAAGGGGAACCTTCAAGGTGTGATGGACTTCCGGGACCATCAAGCATTAACCAACAGTATTTAAAACAAACCCATCATGAAGGGGGAGCGAGAGGATCATGTCTTATGACATGTAAACTTCATGTAAGACACCATTCCACTTGTGTCTTACAACTTTGCAACCCCTGGTCAGGGGACCTGTCTCATGAGAATACTCAGATCACAGCCATATTTCAAGAATATTAGCAGCTGTATGCTGACCCTGCTCCCAAGTCCCCAGAACACGCAGCCGCAAATCTTGTAGGACTTAATTTCCCTTAACTCATGGATTCCCACATTTTGACTCCTACAGCCCAGATAGCACAAGATGAGATCCTTTCTCAACTCTGATAAGTGAAAACGTAAAAAATGCCCTAGTCCAGGTGGCTTCACCGTGGAGTGATGCAAAACATTTACTGATCTCTTCCTCACACACATTTCAAAGGCTTTTTGGGAGGTATCCACAGGTGAACCTCCCCCTTCGTCTTGGGCTTATGCCACCCCTAGCCACCATACTGAAACCGGGTAAAGCCCTCTCTTCTCCCATCTCCTACCAACCAATTTACATCCTTGATGTTGACTACTACAGTAGCTCTATAAGGTGGTTTGGGCACATTGGATGGATTATATTCTTCCCTCGATCCACCCTGACCAAGCGGGGTTCATATGGAAACATCAAACAATGGACAATGTCTACCCTACCCACCTGTTGGTGGAATACATCAACAGCTGACAGATCCCCTTGGCTATAACAAGCCTAGACATGGAGAAGGCTTTTGACAGGGCATCCTGGAATTTTATCTGGGGTACCCTGTCAACCTTTTGCTTCCCTCTTTCCTGCTATGGCTCAAACAAATATACCAGAGCCCCCAAGTCTACATCAGAACTAATGGTTCCCCTTCTTCCTCAATTCAGCTGCAGAGAGGCACCTGGCAAGGATGCTCGCTGCTGCCACTCCTTTCTGCATTGTATATAGAATCCTTGACCACAACCCTTTGGGCAAACCCAGCAGTAGAAGGGATTCCACTTGGAGGAATGAAACATAAAGTCATACTGTATGCAGACAATGCTCTTCTTTCCACCTTAAAGCCAGATAGCTCCATTCCAGCTGCATGGGCAGTGCTGCATGCCTATGGCTGAGTATCTGGCTTTGGGTTGAACCTCTGTAAAACTGAGGTCCTTCTTCTCTATTACTTCCCTTTTCCCACTCTCAGATGGGATTTCCCCTTGAAGTGAAGTTGGTCTGGCCCGCCGGCGCAGTTGTAGCGCTACTGCTTGCGACACTGGTGACCAGGGTTTGTTAGCAAGCCTAGGTCATCGGAGGGCTGGCCAGGGGGAGAAGGACTGAGCACCCGATGGACTACTCTCCTTCTCCAGGAGGGATGGGTTGCACTCCTTGCCACAATACCGCCACCACCTGGGTGACCACAGGTGGTGGTGGTGTGGCCGAGGGGGCAGGCTAGAAGGGAGGGGCCAATGTCAGCCGAGGACCTGAAGCAGAGGTGCATCTCTGTGTGCCTCCATCTCCTTGGTCCTCCTATAGTGCGGATGTTGGAAAGGGCAGAGAAAAAGGGAAAATGCCCCACAGCTGCACCTGTAGGTGGATCCTGGCACCAGCAAATGGGAGGATTCCGGTGAGGATGGCTCAAGGTGCACAATCCCACTTAAGCTATGGAGGGGAAGAGGGGCTGTTCCACCCCGCCCAGGGGGGTCATCCAGGGGATCGAGCTTGTCTGGGAGTGGGGCTCCCATGTGGGCTAGTAGCTTTCTGGTCCACATGATGCAGGGACGTAGTGGGACCCCAAAGAAAGGGGCAGATGTGAAGATGAAGGGAGTATAAAAGAATAAGTTAAAAAAGAAGTGCATGGGCACCAGAATAAAATATTTGGGGGTTTTCATCCCCAAAGACCTTGGGAATCTGGAACTCCTAAATTATGAACCAAGAAACGTTAATGGAAGCTGGAAGCTTTCACAGGAGATCTCCTTCAATGGGGACAGTTGCCGTTATCGTTCTTTACTAGGATAGAGATGGTCAGAATAAACATTCTCCCGTCTTCTCTACCTTTTTCAAACCCTTCTAGTCTTCCCGTCTCAGCTCTACTTTAACTCTTGGAACAAATTAATTTCCCAGTTTATCTTGGGGGAAACCCCGTACCCACCTCCAATACTTCTTACTTCAGTTGCCATTCTTAGTGTATAGCATGTACTTTGTGTATATTGTATTTCTGAGATTTGTTAACATCCTATGCTGCAATGATGTGTTTCCCATGTTACAATGATGTGTTTCTGTGTAGTCATGCACTCCAGGACCACCTTGTAAATGAGTCCTTTCAATGGTGTTTTTCTCCTGGTAAAATAAAGATTGATTGATTGATTCTTAAAAGAATGGGTTCATCTACAGAACCTAATTATGCAAGGGTTTCACACCTATGAATTGTCTTAACCTGGCTTCTTCCTCAGGCTTCTCCACCATGAAAAAACATTGAATGTATACTCATTGAAGGGGCTAATTAGGGCTACAGGGCCATGAGCCCAAAGGGTGAGTGGATTTACTGCCCTAGTTAGCCCCCGAGATGGGTATACTTTCGAGTGTTTCACCCTTACCTATTGTTTGTTGAACATAATACGTTAGGACGGTTCTTGTTATGGAGATTGCATTTGCAATCATGTTATGGCACCTAAAGGTCTCTTGCAGCAAGGAGAGAATGGTGTGTTCTGAGTGCAGGTAGGATTTTGGGAGATTTCTGGGTTTGGGAGGATTTTGTGTAAGTGTTTTCTTTCCAGGTTCTTTGCAGCTTCTCAATTGGTTTCGCTAACTTCCTAATGCTGTGCTAACTGTGTTATTAGTGGTATCCCATGGGGTTTAATGTAGTGTAGCTGTGTACTTTTTGTTAGTGCAGGTATATACTTTTGTTTGATTAGTGTAGGCATACAGCTTTAATTAGTGCAGGTAGATAGCTGTAATTGACTGACTAGTGCGGGTATATAGCTTTAATTGATAGGTTACAGGTATACAGAGTGTTGTTCTCTTTTACCCCAGTGCTGCCTGTATATTATATTATTATGCTAGTTCTTTACTGCACAAATTTTGATGTCTCTGAATCATTGTATCTTGTTTGACATTTATGTCTGTACTGTAATGTTTGAGTTTTCACTCTGTCTGTAACCCTCCCAGGTCCTGTCTGAAAATGGGCAATGTCTTTGTCTAGTGCACCTACCTGGTCAACAAAAAATAACTAAATAAATATATGGAGGCCTTTTCTATGGGGAAAAGTTCCCATCCATGTATTATTATCATCATCATCATCATTATTATTATTATTATTATTATTATTATTATCTATCTATCTATCTATCTAGTTCTTTGACCCTAATGGAGTCCTCCCTTTTGAAACACTCCGGTAGCAGTATGGTATTGCTGACTGTGAACAGTTCACATATCTTCAGGTACACACTTATCTTTTGAATAAAACCGACTGATCAAACACATCTTCCAACCCCTGCTCCCCTGTTGCTCAGAGATGGATTAGTAGCAGCATGTCTCAGAAAACTGCTATGGGTGCAGCTAACAACAGCCAGCCCAGAACAAACAAGTAGGAACATGAGTAAGCTGCAATCAAAGCAATCACCAGAAGAAGCAAAACTTGAAAAAATGCTGAGAATTTATTTGCAGACAAAATAACAAAGACTGCCCAGAGGACAGCCTGAGCCCTGGTACTTCAGCCATTACTAGCCTTTGTTAGGGTGTGTGTCAGCTCCTGTCACAGGTAAGCTATAATACTGAAGCCATGTAAAGACACAACACATTTTATGCTCAATTCATGGGTATCATACATTTTTTATAATACATAATGAAATTTCAGCTGTCTGGCTTAATTCTGTTTATATTAAAATCCTGTAAGTAGAAAAAAGGTGTAGTGCATAGTGTATTAGAAATGTATAAAGGACAGTGGGGGGGTATTGTAATGGGGATGCACGGGAGCTAAAAGGCGTAGGTGTGAGACGGGGTATAGTCTGGTATAAAGCATAATTATGTAATATCCTAAATAATTTAAGGACTAATACTTAAGCAATAACATATGACCAGGGGTTATGTTAATGCTGTAGTTAATCACCCCCTGGGGTGTAATGTGGCACGAGGTGCAGTCGAGTGAACACTTCAGTAGAAAAGTTAGGGGAAAAAAAAACACACTGCAGACCTGTGAACACTAATTGTAATACTGTACTGAACCAAACTTGTTCTGATTGCTTTCTACTTGGAAGAGGTAGCTGCTAGCTCTTCTGCAGATGCGCATTGAATGCACTGTCGTCTCAAACCAATGCTGACAGATCAGACAACACTTGCTCTGCCCTGCCAGCTCATGAGGTGTGCTAGAGGATTGGAGAAGAGAGATGGACTCTCTCCTGGATTTGTTTTATTTTTAGATGTTGTGATGTTTTTTTTGTTTAATTTTCACTTATTTTAACAGCCTTGGTAACGGTGTAGGCAGTGACTATAATGGCGGCTATTAATTCCAGAAACAGAATCTTGATAAAGAGAGGGACTTGACTCATAGGATTGCTGCGCTGGTAAGGTGGCTCTGCTAAAATATTAATTAAAGATTAATATACGGCTGATGGAATCTTATCAGCCAATCACAACCCTGATTTTTCCCAGTCCCTTTTTATAATTGACTAAATTCATATATCTGGGCAGTCATTTGGCAAAATATAGTAAGTAGTAAATCTCCAGACACTATACGAGTGTGCAAACCATCAGAGTGTGGTACAGGAGAGTTCTTCTTGAGTCATGTCCGTACTTATAAAAGACAAGAAACATGAAACAAACACTGATCACAAAGACAAAGAGAGTGACACAGGTATAAGTTCCAAAGGCATGATACCGAGCAAAAACTTTCACTTCTAAAGTTACAATCATATTCAGGAATCCATAGGAGCAATTCTTTTAGTCTTTCAAAAATGGGGCAAAGGAGGAGAGACTAAAGGAGCTTAATATGTATACCCTTGAGGAAAGTAGGGAGAGGAGGGACATGATAGAAACGTTTAAGTACCTCAGTGGAATCAACAAAGTCCAAGAGGGTAGAATCTTTCAGAAAAAGAGACATGCAAGAACAAGGGGACACAATTTAAAGATAGAGGGAGGGCAGTTCCGGGGCAATGTGAGGAAGTATTTTTCAGAGAGGGTAGTGGATGCATGGAACAGCCTTCCTGAGGAGGTTGTGGGGTCTAAAGCTGTGAGAGAATTCAAGAATGCATGGGACAGACATAAGGCAATTCTTGTGGGGGGTAGGAAGAAACGGGCTGTTGGTTAACTAGGATCTGTGGCCTATCCTGTAGGTAGGGAAATGGGCAGACTAGGTGGGCCAAGCGGTCCTTATCTGCTGTCAAAGTCTATATTTCTATGTTTCAAAGTCAACCTCTTCATTAAGCTCTGATGGTGTGACAGTATTTAAAGAAACTACTCAACCTGTAGACGTTTTGAAACTCTGTCCCCGTCCCTTCTTAGTGGACCTACATGTTTTAATGCTGTGAAGTTTAGAACACTGGGATCTGAACTGTGTTCTAAAGCAAAATGAGTACCCAGGGCACTCCTGTCACTGCTGTTCATAATGGCTCTTACATGCTCCTGTAGACATGTTTTTATTGGACAGATGGTACGTCCTATATAATGCTTCATACAGGGGCACAAGGCTATATAAATGAAAAGCGTAGTGACACAGCTAATAAACTGCTTGATTTCCACCTTTCTGAAGTTATTGTGATGTGTGTATGTATTGCATCCATGACCATGTCTACAAATATTGCAGTTCCCACATCTGTGGAACCCTAAAGGCTTTGGGGGGAGCCAATTTCAAGGATCTGGGTTTTTGGTGGGCGTGAAGTGACTAGATGTAAACAGGTCATCCTGATTAGTTGTTTTTCTGAAAGTAATTCATGGATTGTTGCCTACGACACCTTTGAATGTGTTGTCAGTGTGCAGCACGGGCCAGTGTTTATGGATAATGTTGCCAGTCCTACCAGCTATACTATTATACTCAGTAGAAAATGTTATAGTATGTTGTTGTCTCTATTTCTGGACCTGGGAGTGACTAATTTCTGTTGGTCTATATTGTGTGCTTTTTCAAATGCTTGTTCCAAGATGGTACGCTGTTATCCCTGGTCTATGAATCTTTCAGACATTTCAGGTACCTGAGATTCAAAATCTGTGGAGTTGGAGCAATTTCTCCATAGGTGGATAAACTGGCTATAGGGTATGTAGTCAACATGTTTTCATGGATGGAAACTATTAGCTTGTAACACTGTGTTCACCACCATAGGTTTTCTGTACCCCTTTGTAGTCACCATATTCTCTGGTGTTCCATTTAAAATTACATCTAGAAAGGCAAAGGTGTCCTTATTAGTCCCTAAATATCCCTCCAACCTCCCACTGCAACATTACTATATATTTAACCCCCACCCTCCCCTCGGTCCCATCCTCTGATTCTTCCTCTCACTCCCCTACCCCCATATCACTGCCCTCACTTTATCCACCCCCACCTGTACTACCCTCCCCTCTTCACCGCCAACCCCTCGACCATCCCTTCCTAGTTCTCCCCATCCCTATCTCTCACCACTGATACTCCACCTCCCATGACAAAGCCTTCTCAGGCTGCCACTCAAGCACATCTTGAACAAAGCCTTTCTTTCTGGTGGCCTTACCCTACCCTACCCAAGCATGTGATCCCAAAATCCTTCTGCTGACCTGTGCACTCAGCATAGGGCAGCTTACTTCTAGGAACAGACTGGAACTATCTGTCTATCTATGCAGGACAGATGGTGAAATTTCATTGTGAATTTCTAGACAATCTGTAACCAAAGTGTAACTAGACAATTAAGCACAATTGTTTTTTTTTTTTATGTAACCTGAAACCAAGTTATCTTTTGTTTTGTTTTTGTTTTGCCAGTCAGATAAGGAGAGCCTTTTTAAGCTGAGTGGCAACCATCACACGAGGGGGCACAGTCTTAAGCTGGAGGGTGGGAGGTTTAAGAGGGAGGTC
The DNA here is from genome assembly GCA_016271365.2 of Neoceratodus forsteri. Lineage (NCBI taxonomy): Eukaryota > Metazoa > Chordata > Ceratodontiformes > Ceratodontidae > Neoceratodus > Neoceratodus forsteri. The sequence goes on along the minus strand of CM028129.1, from coordinate 557,985,552 downwards.
AGGAAGCACTTCTTCACAGACAGGGTGGTGGACACTTGGAACCCGCTGCCAGAAGAGGTAATCTCATTGAAGACAGTGGGCAGCTTTAAGAGAGGCTGGAACCCACACCAGTCTGGGCACACATATCCCTCCAGCACTTACCTAACTTCCCCACTGCCAGGAATGATCTTTGTTTCAAGAGGTGGGCTGACAGAGGTCTCTGATTTCTGTCACAGTTTATGCAGGGAAATATTATTAAAAGTTTTAGGAACTTACAACAAGAATTTAATCTCTTCAAAAATTATTTTTTTTAAATACCTACAATGTAGACATTATGGCCTGGATATTCAAACTGCACTGAAAACTGGGCACAGTAGAGTAAAGCAAGCCAAACCAGTTAAACAAATCGCAACAGGTCACGATATTCAAACATGGAGCAGAGCAAATTGGCGCTAGCAACCAGCGTCCTCAATATCGCACATACTGGCGCCATCGCGGCAACCAGGAAGGAGAAGCTGAGCTAAAATGCTGCGCTATGGCGCAACCATGGAAGCCCAGCTGAGCATTGCAGAGCTGCACAGCGCAAGCACAGCCCCGCCCCCAGAGCAATGGAACTGCACATCCAGGGAGGCAGGCTGGGGCCCACCGCCACCATGCCACACATGGGCACAGGAACACACTGCAGAACCACACCACACTGCACACCCCAAGCACAGCATCACTGGGGTGGGATGGATGATCCACGTGCCCATGGGGACAAGCCAACTAAAGCATAGCAGAGCCATGACACCCCAGCACAACCACTGGCAGGCAGAGAGTGCCAGACACAGGGGTTGACAACCACAGTGCACAGCTTCCCCCTCAGCGTTATTGCACACCGTGCACCGTGCCCCCAAGACACTGCTCATGTGCAGTGACAGGCACTGCAGGAAACACCATGCACCCCCCGTGCCACACGTCAACCCCATGCTGCAGAGAAGCATACCAGCCAGACCCACCCTGTGCACCCAGCAGTGGGTGGCAGCAGATGGCAAGACCAACAGAAAGGCAATGCCATGCTGGTGATATACCTCCCCATGGACACACACACACACACACACACACATATATACCCAGGACCATAGCAGCCCAGATGGCATGTACACCCCTGCAACGGAGCACCCATAGCCAGTTGCAAAGCAGACACCAACACAGCAGTTGTATCAAAATAGAAATGTATATTTCAAAAACAACATATGAACAATAACAGGTGAAACTATGTACAGGTTGGGGGGGACGGGTAAAAGGCAGGGGTGTTCAAGGGGGAGGGATTAAAACTTGGAGAGGGAAGGCAGGGTGAAAGGGATGGGAGAAGTGGGAAGGGAATGTGGGCTACGGCCCAGCTGGCTCCTGGTCCTCCCCCTGCTGGCGTCCCCTCCTGTGCCGCCGCCGCTGTTCACCCTGGCGCTGTATGGCCTGCAGGAGCTCCCGGTTTTGTAGACCAAGCTGGGTGAGGCGCCGCAGATCTTGGGCCATGCATCTCAGCACCCCGAGGCCTAGGAAAATGGGAACACAGTCAATGGCTGAGACTGACCACAACCCTGAACACCACCCAACCTGCAACCCATATAACCCAATGTCCTGCACCTGTGATGGCATGCACCCACCCACAGTGAACATGCACATGGCCATCACAAACAGGCGGCACCAGCTATGCGCACCACCACCCACACACACTGCCCACGTCAATCACAGTACAAACTAGGCTGTCAAGTGATGTGGCAACGCAGGCAGGCCAGTTACACAGCTATGTGCCCAGTGCATGCCTGGACCACCTGTGATGCATACACAGGCGTGTCGTGATGCTGCACTGTGATGCAGGTCACCTGTGTCATGCCTACATACATGGATACATGAGAGTGTCAGCAGATAAGGGCCTATGGGACACCCAGTCTGGCCATTTGGCCTTTACATTCACTCTGTTGTCCTATAAGTCCGTTCCCCTCACCCCTGACCTCCAGAATTCCTTCATAGCTAACCGCATTCCATAAATCCGTAGCTCGTCAGCAGCCCCACCACATCCTCTGGCGGGTGTTCCACTTGTCCACCACCCATTCTGGAAGCAATACTTTCTCATGTTTCCTCTTAACGAGCCCCTCCAACTGCATCCCATGCCTCTAGTCCTGGAACATCCTTTACGCTTACAAATATTGTTGTCCTGCACTCTGTTCCCCCCTGTAAAATACTTGTATGTCCCCATCATATCCCCACAGCCTCCTCCCCTCCAGGGAGTACATGTTCAGTTCCGTCAACCTGTCTGCATAGGACTTGTGATGCAATCCATGCACCATCCATGTCGCCCTCCTGTGAACCCTCTCCACCCAGTCCATGTCCATACGCAGGTATGGTCTCCAGAACTGTACACTGTACTCCAGTGTGGGGACTCACCAGTGTTTCATATAGTGGAACTATGACCTCCCTTTGTTGTGTCCAGCATGGTTGGTGGTCTTGCCCCCCCAGCATGCAATAGCATCCATGACGTAATGATACTCACACTCCTCCAGCAGCTCGGTCTGCTGCTGCTGCTGCTGCTGTGGCACAACATCCCGTGGCACCGGGGCCCTGGCATGGCCCACATCACCGTGGTCCGGTGTCCTCACAATCCGGCCTGTGGGAGACATATGGTGAGACAAACATCAGTGTGACTCACAAGCAGAGTGCCCCCTGCCCCAGTGAGAGTGCCTGCCCACACAGCCATAACCATCCATCGCACAGCTGCACACACTGACACACCTATGCACAGCCACCCAGGCACACACACCCCCTACAGAGAATATAGGTGCAGATGGTACACCACGTGGCTTAGGCACCAGGCCCCGCCTGTGCGTGAACGCAGCTGCGCCAAGAGGTCCAGCTTCTCCGGCGGAGGTCACTGGACCGTGCCGCACTGCTCAGCAGACTGCCCCGCCAGTGACCACCACCAGGTCAGTGGCCACTTGCTGCCACACATGGTCTCAGGCATGGTGAGGGGGCCTCACCATACAGTGCTCACAGTGGGTCCACCAGGGCCACCAGGTTGGCCACTTCAAGCTGGCTCCAGGACACCGCCCTCCTCCTAGCCATGGCACCAACTTTACAGCAGGCAATATGGCGCCCCGCTGCGCCGTAATCCCACGTGGAGTTGTTGCGCAATAGACCAGCACAGGCTCCAATCGCGCTGTGCGAACAGCGCCGTCACTTTACATGGCGCTGTCACCAGACAGCGCAATAGGGATGTACACATGGCATGCCAACAGCGCCAGGGGTCAGAGTGCATACACAAGGTCACGGCAATGACACAAGGCTACACACAGTGCCATAGGATGTACAGGCATCCTGCGTGACTGCTAAGCACAGCACCAGTGCCACAGTGGACTATCGCGCAGAAGTGCCACAGCGCCATATAGTGCCCAGTGCTGTAGCGCAACTGGCACAATGGTGGCCATGGGCTGAATCGCCTATCGCGCTCAGCAGGTCTGCAGCGCGATCGACGCATGCGTAACCTGTCTGGGCATGCACAATGCAGTGTAGCACACAGCCACAAACTTGAGCCATCGGCTCAGCCGGACCTTCCGTAGTGCGCTAAGCGCAAAAACGCGATATTCAGCCGACATATGCAGATCATTCGATCAGCCATTCAAAGCGCAGTGGCGCGATTAGCATGTCATTAAAGTTGAGCCACACCTCATTTGCATGTATTGCGCTATAAAATGCGCCACTGGGTTGTGGTGGCCAGATTTGGTTGTTGCAGGTGAGAGGTGAGTTACATGCTGTGTGATGCTCAGGACAATGCTCATGGGCAGGGGTGCTGGAGGATGATATAGGTTGAGGGGCTGAGCATGATGAGGGCACTTAAAGGGACAGAGGGCACCCTTTCCATCAGTATCTGCCGCGGAGAGGAAAGGGGGTTATCCCCCCAGCCGGCAGCTATGCTCATGGGGAAATGCTGTGGACTGCACAGTGACAGGTGTCCACTTCCACCCATAGAGATCACCATGACTGACGAGAACCAGGCTGAGGCTGTGGGCCAGGGGGGCATAGGAGGAGGCCGAACTTCACCACGGCAGAGATGAGGCCCTCTTCCAGGCCTACCTGGAGGATGAGCCACTTTTGAGTGGATGGAGGGCACCCTCAGGAGGTGCAGCTGCATGGGAGGGGTAGAGCCAAGCTCAACCTGCACGGAAGCCACCAGCGCCGTGCAGGAATGCCGAAGAAGATGGGGACTGACCACAGGGAGGCTGAAGGAGAAGGTGGAAGCCTTCAGGGTGGCACGTGCTGCCACTGGTGGGGACCACCAGTGGTGTTGCAGCTGACCCGACTGAGGAGACACTGGTCACGCCATGCAGCCGAGTGCCATTGCGGGATGCTCCAGGCGGAGGGTTCCAGACAGGTGGAAGCCCATCACTGCACGTATGACATGGTGATGTTGTTGGGGGGCTGTTGTTCACATGCACTCACATGTACTCTCTTTTACAGATCCTGTTCGCCTGCAGGAGACGGTGGTGGTGGTGGGTGCAGACAGTGAGGCAGACCTGCTGGACCTGGAGGAGGGACCATCCCTCCGCCCACCAGCCTGCAGGCACTGCAGCAGCATGCAGGCTGGCCCAACAACTCCGGCCGGTAGGTGATACCGGGTAGGGGTGCACAGTCTGTGTCACAGCAGTCTGGCATGCAGGTATGCCAGCCTGCTGTGCCTATGGCAGTGGCACGCACGGCACCATTGATGATAGCAGGCCTGCAATGGCCAGTGATAGGTGTGTGTCCCACGACGGACACATGGCAGGCGCGCACGTGCCCCTGGGCCGCCCTGGTTCACACCTGTACCAGCATGCTGGCACAGTCACAGGCTGTGCCTGTCAGCACCGGTGGGGCAGCATCGGTGGCTGTGCAGGTGTCTGGCACTGTTGACAGCACAGAGGTGGAACAGGTGGACCTGGGGGCTCAGCAGTTGGAGGGGCGGCAGCAGCAGTTGCACACCAGGCCTGGGGGGACAGTGTCAAGCAGTGGCACTTGTCCACCACCCTTAGATCCGCCCATACCTGGTCCTGGCGAACAGCGGCCACCCTCAAGGGGTGCTGTGCACCAGGACCATCCACACTCTGGGGGTCACGATGCCATTGGGGCACAGTACCCATTGGACGCGCACACCCGCCTGCTGCAGGAGTCGTTACAGCTGCAGGGGCGAGTTGCAAGGTCCGTGGAGGCACTGTCTGTGTCCGTGGAGTGGCATAGCAGGGAGTGTGCTCGGGACCGAGCCGAGATGGTCCTTATGCGGACGGATGTGACCGCTGCCATTGACAGGCTGACCCAGGCAGTGGTCTCTGTGGCCAACGCATTGTCCACACTGTCAGGTGCCCCTGTACCACGCACCCCACACAGTGCGCACTCCACTCCCGCCTCGGCGTCGCGGCGACACCAGGCCTGTCGATGCCGGTTCCTGCTGTGGCATCCCGAGCACCCCTGGTAAGTTTGTTTGGCGGATGCAGACCCCTGTGCTGGCAAGGTCGCTGTCGCCAAGATTGGGACCCCTGGTGGTGCACTAGCACCACCGATGTAGCCCTGCTCAGCCTGCCAGTGCTGCTAGGCCACGGCAGGGCCGCCCATGCATCCGTGGTGGCCGTGGGACAGTGCTCCCTGACTGAGCTGTTCTCCCAATGCAGGCCCTGTCTGGTGCTTCCTCTGTGCAATGTGGTGTCATGGTGGGCAGTGCACTGCTGGGTGCTCTGCTCACCAAGCTGACACACGGACCACCTGCACACTCTCCCAACTGCTGGTCCACAGGTGCGTGTGCATGATGATGCCTGCATTGCACTGTACACCAAGGTGCAAGGTTGCCCAGGTCCTGACACACGACGTGGACAGTCCAGGTGGTGGGGTGGTTGGTGGTGCTGTGTGTTGGCGATGTCATTTCCGCAGTGCTGTGCTGCTGCCCTGTCTGCTGCCTGTGTGTGTGTGTGTCCATATGAGTGCTCACCCTCTCTGATGGTGTGTTGGTATGCCTGGACCCTTCAACTCCCCTGACCTTCATGCACGGTGTGTCTCCTGTGTGCCTGTGGTTTGCGTATGACAGTGTTGCCTGCACATGTCCCCTTGACTTACCTGTGTTATGCGAGTGCTCATCTGCAATGGTGTCCGGTGCAGCTGGGCCTGCCGTGTCAGTTGGGGTCCATCCATCCTAGGGGGCTGCTCATCACCCACATCACCGCGCCACTGGCATCCCCATCGCTGTCCCCTCTTGGACCTGTGCGGCTATCCCATGGTCTTTGGCCATGTTGTGCAGGATGCAACAGGCCAGGAATATCCACAGGCCTTTTGGGGGCTGTACTGTAGGCTCCGCGCCGAGGTGTCCAGGCATCGGAAGCGTGCCTGAGTATCCCAAACACCCGCTCTATGATGTTCCGTGGTTGCGGCATGTGCCCTCATTGGAAACCGAGCTGCGCTTGGGGTCATGGGGCGCCGGTATGGTGTGAGCAGCCAGGGACGAGTGTGTATCCACAGTCACCTGTGTGGAGATAGTGGAGATCAGTGTCATGTCAGGTCCATATTGCCCATATCCTTGTGTGCCACTACCATGGCACCTGTACATTCCCACCCTTGCACAGAGTTTGCATTCCATACATGTGTACCCACTAGATGACCCGTGGGATGTTCCCACTCTCGAATCGATGGCACAGTGCAGATTGGTGCCATATGAAGGCATCATGTGCTCCGCCAGGGTGTGTGGCACAGACATTGATGATGCGCCCAGTGGCATCACACACCACCTGGCAGTTGACACTGGAAAAGCCCTTTCGGTTCTGATAAGCATGGCCATCGGGGCCAGGTGGCGTGCGAATGGCCACATGGGTGCAGTCTATGGCCTCTAGCACGCCAGGCATATGTGCTACCCTGTGGAACTCCTGCATGTTTGCTGTACGCCTGCATGGTGCTGGGAAATGGATGTACTCCGTGGCATGAGGCAGCAGTGCCTTGAGGAATTGGGTGAGGATCGTGTGGCCGACTGTGTAATGCCTGTGGTGTCCCTGTCGGCCTCTGGAAGGTGCCCGTGGCGAGCAGGCACATGCAGGCTGTCACCTTGGTCTCCACGACAGAGCATGACTGGCGTGAGGGTGCCTGCATCACATCACTGCACAGCTCGCTGAGCCGCCTCAGTATTGCCCTGTTCAGGCGTGTACCGCCACAATCTACATCTGTGTACAGCTCGAGCTGATGCGGCACGATACCGCCTGTCGGGGGCATTGTCACGACGGGCCCTCCGCGCCACATCCCCCGCGATGGTGTCTCACCCTCATTACAGCTTCCAGTGGAAGCTGACACTGTCCATCTCCCTGGCTTCTGCCCCCAGCTGCTGTTCCTGTGTTACTCCCACTGCCCCCACTGCTGCTTCCACTGCACCGGCACCCCCACTGGCCTCTCTGTCCTCCAGGACCCACTGTCCTCTCTGCCCTTCCAGCTCCTGTCTCTCTCTCTCTCTCTCTCTGTCTCTCTCCCCAGTTTGCGGCCTGCTAGAGTTCTTGCGCGCTTCCTTGAGCCTTTTTATTTTGGCTCAAATCCGGTGCCTGCGCACTTCCGCTCAGCCACTCTTGGGCGCATTGCGCAAGTGTTCGGATATCGCATTGCGCACTTTATGCATGGACCCGCCCCCTTCGGTTGCGCATGCCTTCATTTCCATTGCGCTGTTGCTCAGCATGTTTTCGGTGGTGCAACTGGCCCCTTCTGAATATTGCAGAATGGCGCATTTTTGGAGTTGCGCACGCGCAACCCTGTTGTGCATGGCGCAACCCTTTTGAATATCTGGGCCTATATTTCTAACGAAGTGGAAGTAATGAAGTTAATAAACCCAGTGATTCCTCCGCTAAATATGATACTTCAGAAAAGCCAGTTGGGGGGCTCTAGGGGCCATATATCATATGTTTACAAAGTTATACAAGAGGAAAGGGATCCTTTAGCAGTTCAAGTTATTGAACAGAAATGGCAGAAGTAACTATCTGACACCTTATCAGAAAGAGACTGGAGCAAAATATGGGGTTGGGTAAGCAAAACAAGCTCCCCTGTGTGGAGAGAACATAGGTAGAAGTTGGTATCCAGATTTTTTATTACCCACAACGACATCGACTCATTACTCCACATCCCTCACAGATAGGTGCTGGAGACAATATGGGGGGAAGGGTACATATGTGCACATTTTCTGGGACTGCCCCTATATTGTTGGCTTTTGGAGGGAGCTCACACAAGCTATACAGGAAATTTTTTAGATAGAAAATATCCCCACAGGAGCTAATTTATTACTTGGTCTGTCTCCCCGGGAACACATACTAGTAACCAGAAATACCTTTTCATCTTCTAGTGGCTGCAGCTTCAAAGATGGTTACTTAACATTGGCTCAAGCCTCACCAACCCACTCTGAATCACTGGAGATGCAACATAAAGCATATTAAAGAGACAGAAGGGGCGATAGCCCGCTTGAGGCTCTCTACTGATAAATTTAATTTGCAATGGTTACCCTTTTTTGATTATACTGAAAATACAGAGGAAGTTTCAGTCCTGAAACAACAATTGCTGCCATGGTAACCTCCATGAACTTCATCATCAGAGAGGGTTGGTGAACTTTAAGAAATCACCTTAATAATTCATCAGCCAACCCCGTTATATAAGAAGAGATTGCTAGGTACAGTGCTTAACCAGTGTATGGACTTATAGAGATAGGAATTAAATGGTTTTAACCAATAAGAAACTTGACTCCAGTTAATTGTTTGTCACTTGATCTTTATTTGTTTTTCATTTTATTTATAAAGTCTGAAGTACTTGCTCTTTATTTTTATATGTTCGCTATCATTGAAATGTTCAAATAAGAAGTGATTAACATTCAAATGTTAGTATTAATTTTTGAAGACTTTACAGTTGGACTATGTTTCATTAGTGCTCCTCCCTCTGGACTGATGGTTAAGGGATACAAAATCACTATGTAATGACCCTTTCACTTAATCCATCTGTGTTACAGTATCTCCACCTGTAGAGCAAAGAAAATGATAATCAATCAATCAATCAATCAAGTCTTTATTTAACCAGGCGTTCATCGTTGAGCAGAAGTTCATTTGCAAGATGGACCTGGGTGGAGCATGAACAATTGTATATACAGGTCAACACAGGTATTTACAAGGCAATACAGATAATACTCTTTACAGAGAGGAAGAAAAAGAAGTTCATATGTACATAGAATTATACAGATATTGTACAGATTACACGGCATTTACATACATAGAAGTGTCTATAGGAAGATAAAGCAGGTTATCTAAGGTTGCAGGAGGAAGTAACGGAAGAAAAATAAAACTAAAAATATACACCAGGTAGAGGTGAAGGTAGGGGAAGAGAGGAGGAAGTAGGGGAGAAGGCTAGGAGGGCACGGTGCACAGAAAGGAGTTGGTAAAGCTGGATGTAGAGAAGGTGGATGGAGAAAAGGAGTATGTGTGAGCCCCGGGATTGAATGCTATAAAGTACGGGGCATGGTAGGATGTCACAACCCAGGGTAGTGAGCTCCTATCCGAGGTTGGGAAAGGAAGAATAAGGGGATGGATGGGCCTAGTGTTGATAAGACAGGGGGATAAGAGAGAGAACAATTAGGCTGGTGAGGAGCAAGCTGGGGGGGTCAGTACTTAAAATTGGGTCTAGGCGTGGCTATATACCAGTACTGGGTCTGAGTGGGTGAAGCAGTTACATACTTCTCTGATTGTACGGAAATAAAGCATCTTGAAAGCATTTATACCGATTAGAGTGCTTAATTTGAGGGTTTTTTGTAGATCGTTCCATAAGGTAGGTAGCACGAAGCTTATGGCTGCCCTACACTGCCTGATAGTGTATTAATTGTATGTACAAATAAGTTTTGTTTTAAAGATCTGTACCTTGTAATGGTTTATGTATGAAAAGACTGAATTTATTAATAAAATAATTCAAGTTAAAAAAAAGAGAGAGGCTGGGACAGGCATAGAGGGGAGAGTAAGGGTCATGGGTAGGGAGGATGGGAGGAGTGGAGAGGGAGGGCAGGGACATTAGCTCAAGCTATGGACCCTGCAATACAAGTAGACTTGATAGATCAAATGGCCTTCTTCTGCTGGCTTCTTAATATGTTCGTATGCAATGTATTTCTGTGTATATACTGTTTTTGTTATTTATTCTGTTTTGTACTATGTTTGACTTGGAACCTTTGTAAATGAGTCACTGGCTCAAATGTGTTAATCCCAAACTGAAATAAATAAACAAAATAAATAAATAAATTAGTTTGGTAGGAAAATCTGAGGCTGGGACTTGTAATGTTAAGGTACACAATAGAGTTATGTTGTTTCTGTACTAGTCCAAATACAGATTATATCATCGATAAAACAACTCTAATGTGTCACTTTATCGTGATATAAATTTTGTTCTCTGTTGAATACATAAACTTCTTCCCATCTGTCTATGAATAGATTTACATAAGAGGGGACCATAGAAGTCCCCATAGCTGTACCACACTTTTGTCTGTAGAATGATCCATTAAATTTAAAGTAATTATGTTCAAAGACAAATGTCAATATCTGAACTATGAAGGCTGTGGGAACTCTATCACCCATGGATGGTTTATTAAGGAAATATGTAGCTGCTTCTATGCCTCCATCACGCTGTACGCAGGTATATAGAGGGATTAACCCATGACAGGGTATGGGTTTACTGAGCATTAATCCACGCCTGGGGGGGTTGGAATCATGAGGCGAAGCTGAGTGATTTCAACCACCTAGGCATGGATTAATGCTCAGTAAACCCATACTCTGGAGTGGGTTAATCCTCTTGTAACATGGGCAATGTTTTGTTAGAGTTTTGCCTAAAGAAACAGTGAAATAAAGCCCCATGTGACCATGCAACTGTGGGTATATCAGACATTAATCCACGGTCAGGTGACCTGTTTTGACGAATCAGAAGACAGTATTTTAGGAACCCATGTTACAAAGACTATTAACATCAATAGATGGCCAGTGATAATTTTCCTTCCAGATAAAAGTGTTAATTTTTTGCAGTAAATGCTGTGTGTCTCTAATGTATGATAGCAGTCCTATCACATACTGTTGTAGGGAAAAGTCTGTGAACTCACTTACGTTTTATGTGATAGAGCCTATATACCTGAAACTATGGGCCTCATGGGTGGGTCATACTGTTTTTTATGGATTGTAGGGAGTGCATAAATGGTTGGAGTTACTGGGAAGTTAAGAAAGCAATAAGACACGACAGGGTGTTGTTGATTGATAAGAGCACACCCCCAGGTACGTTGTTAGGCATGAGGCGCTTGCGCTGAGTGACTACAGCAGCTGGGTAGTGCTCTTATCAACAACCCACACCCTGAAGTGTCTTATTGATCTTATAAAATGGATAACAACTATTTCTATAACAATCAAACAAAACTCCGGACACATTATTAAATATTTAATAATAGTATATTATTTTATTTAAATATGGTGAAAAATAGTCCCCAGACTTGGGTAGAGGAGTGGTAAAATTGAACAGCAACTCACTGAAAAATGCTAAACCAGTGAGTTGAAGGGACAGCAATGTATTATTTGAGCAGTTTGGGTCTGCCTCTGTAATTGTGTTTTCCCACCTTTTCTTTTTGTTTATAAAGTATTACTGTATTGCCTACTTTCTTCATCCTGTTTTTTTTTTTTCTATTTTTTCCCTCATTCAAGACACAGAATGTTTATCATGGAATGTTTACCATGGAATACAGGGATTCAAAATTCTGCTCAGTTCTACTGGTAGAATGTTACTCTCCCAACATACTGTACACAGAGACAACAAAGGCCTGTTTTAAAGCCAGTGACTCAATTATCTCACTGTCAAGGCAAGCAGAAGAGATTTCCCTGATGAGCAGGTAAAGACAGAAGGGGGAATTTTAACTGTTAGTAAAGAAACAGTTGTAATGAAAACTATAAACAATACTTAATGTTTCTAATCTGTTTATGTGTGTAAGGACAGTGTGATGATCAGGGAAACAACGTTTACTTAATTTGTTTTATTTAAGGTATTTTTATTTTTAGGGCCCAGTTGAAGGTTTTTACAGTGTAAAGGTAGCAGCCATGTTTGTGATGGAAGATCAGTTCTGGGTGCAGATGGACTTATGGAAGATATCAGTTGTTCAATGATACTGCTGCCCTTTCACCTATGGAGGTTAAGGTATTGGGAAAGTAGTGCCACCTTTCAGTTTGTTGACAGGTAAAGACACGTCTTTTGACCAATCAGGGTGAAGGATTTCTTTTACCCATTTTATAAGTTTTAAGAAGGGCTGCTTCTCCAGTAATCCATCCATTTGAATATTCACTGTCTACTAACTCAAGTTAGGCCAATACATATTTTGTCTTGGGGTCCTCTGGTAAAGTTTCATAACTTTCACTTTCTGTTAGTAAATTCATAACCTCGCCAGTATAAAAATCCTTAGTTATAATGATCACATTACCCCCTTATCAGAGGGTTGGATTACAGTATTTCTGAAATCACAGAACTCCTGTGATGTTATTCTCTCTTGCACTGATAAATTGGTGTACTTGTGAAAATGGCATGAATTGGTCAGTTTATTTAGCTCACTAAGCACAGCTTTTTCAAAGGATGTTATAGCTGCATTGCTAATGATGGGATTAAACACATATTTACACTTTAATTTACCTGGTCTTCTTGATGTTATAATGAAGTCCTCATCAGGTACATCTGTATCAGTACTAGCACCAAAAAGTTCATCTAAATCTGTGCAGTCAGTTAAGTCCAAATTCATTTCATATGACTGTTCTTCAATTTCTGGTGGTGATATAGGTATGCTCTGTTCATAATCCATATCCATGGATACTGCAGTTTGTTGCTGGTCAGCACTTTCTTGTAGATTGAATAGGAAAAGTTGGTTGCCAGTGAGGCTCATGTTTCTTGATGAGTTGAAGCAGTATTTTTGATTTTTCTGATAAGTGTAAGCCCCTTGTAAATGCGGGGTTTATATCCCCACTGTTAGGCATCCCTTTACCCCTCCTACACCCCCTTCCCCTGTGCTAGGAAATTAGTTTAGTGCTCTGGGGGATATTGCTCTGGACGCCTCAAAGTGGCAGCAGAGAGTAGTGAAAGGGTATATAAGGGGACTGACAGGAAGTAGCAGGGCCTTTCTAGCCTGGGCATTAGGTCTGGGGCTGCAGAGGGAGGCTGTAAAAGTAGAAGAAGAAGCAGATAAGGTGGGTAAGTGAGGGAGCTCGGCGGGCCAGCAGAGAAACCCTCAAATAGAGTGCAGTCAGGATAGTTTTCCATGCACCGTGGTCGATGAAGAGTGGGGGTATGGAGCTCCTAGGGAACACAGGTAGTCAGGTCCTGCATCGTTGGGGGCTAGGGCAGGTAGGAGGCTTTAGCAAGCCCAGAGAGAGTAACAGCCCTTAGGAAGCCCATGGTTGTGATATCCCAGGTCACCAGGGCTAGGAGGGCAGTGGCAGGGTCCTCCCAGGAGGGGAACCAGTGGCAATGGTTCCCCTCATACCTGGCATGGCAGGGCAGCCTGGGGGGGCCAAGGGAGCCAGGGAGCCTTTCATCCAAAAACAGGAGGCCTGTTTGGAGGGACAGGTCTTGGGGCACTGGTACATTGAGGTCTGGGTGGATCACAGGCTGAAAATGTCAGACCTTGGAGGGCGGCCCCCGTGCTGGAACTTAATTCAAGCCCAGGAGGTGAAGCAGGGATGTGGGCCTGGCAGAGACCCCTGAGGAAGTGAGTACCAGCAGAATCCCTGGAGTGAGTTGGGGCCTTGGTGTGGTAAGGCATGTACTGAGGCAGAGCTGAGGATAGTAGCAGGTGTTGCCTTAGCACTGGGAATAGTGCCAGTGGCTGAACATGGGTCAGGGCCTGGGTCATCAGAAAAAATTCCTGGATGCCCCTGTGGCTGGGCCAGTACCCAGGGGTCCTGATGGGGAAGGTCGCTCACTTTTCCATGCCAAAGTAAGGGGGGATGACCAGAGCCAGTTTGGAAGTGACTCAAGGAAAAGAAAAGTGAAGTTTGGCTTACCAGATCCAGTTAGAAGCCAGGAGATTGCAGGGATCTGTGTTCATGTAAGTCTCCGGTAGAGCACCTGAGAGAGAGATAGTAGGCAGAGGAGAATCCTTTCTTGTTTCTGCCAGAATCCATCGGTTTTCTACTGTCTTATCTTGTCCAGCCAGTATATGTAAAAAGTTCAACAGCCCCATGGAGCTGCTTTATCTATTTTTTAATGAAGTATGGTGACCCCTGTATCGCTGGACTCATTTGCAGTACAGGTGAAAAGTAAAAGCCAGATTGGGGAGAAATAGTGGTTTGTGAATTATTAGACTGTAGGGGGGAAGCAAATTAAATTAACTCCTTTTTTTCCCCGTATTTGCAGTCTAATTCATTTTCCACAAGTTGCATTCCAGTGGCAAATATCCAATCCAGCCTGGTTGGGGCCACAGGGGCTTCTGAGACCACTGAAGGTGCAAAGGGAGGTCTTGGTCCAGTGGTCAGCTTGGGGAGGAGATCAGATGTTGAGAGAGAGGAGGTAAAATGCACAGCTATGAAGATGCCAAGCAGGTAGGAGACAACTGATTCCCTGCTGTTTCTATGTGCAAAAGGTCTTGAATGCTACCACTTAGGAGTGCTCTCCCTTTTCTGCCCGGATCATCTGTGAAAGAAAAAGTATGCCCCTAGACGGGGCAGGAAGGGGGGGTTATATAAGTTTAAATATGTCTGTATTGATCTTGAATAAAGTTCACTGATGGTGAAGTTGCAAAAGATAGATCGCATTCCAGTACTTTAATTTTTGTTTGCATAAGACTTATATCTGAGAGATTCAGTACTGTTTTCTTACTGTGTCCTTAGTGTCCTTTTGGGCCTTGGAATTACCTCTTCCTCTTCGAGTTTTCTTTCTGTTTTTGATTGCATTGTGGTTTGTTCTGGCTGATGTTTGTGGCCTGGTTTGGTTTTGGTTTTAATTTGTTCTTGAGCCTGGTGGGACTTACTTTGGTTTTCTCTAAAAAAGGTCCTGTTATACTGGGTTCTGGACTTGAAAGAGTTTTTAAGTCAACGACAACCACTTTCTTGCTGCTCTGGGAGTTTCTGTTTCTGTTAGATTTAGATCTACATTTTTGATTTTTCCAGCTCCTGGATCTGCTTCTTCTGCACCCCCTAGTTGATGAGTGTTCTGTCCCACTTAAAGACCTTGCCTTTTTCAAAATCAGCAGAATCCTTCTAGAGTTTGGATTTTTTCTACTACACAATTCACTTTTGAATTTAGTAAAAGTTCAGGTTGTCTTTGAAAAGCCTTATTTTACTTTGTACTTCTTTTATCTCAGTTTCAACTGCAGTTAAATCTCTCATCTTCTCTTACTAGTGACCGCATTAATTGATTTGTGCATGTTGTGAATGCAGCCTCGCATTCCTTTTTTACAGTCTTATCTGTTAGGCTGCAGTTTGTCTAATCTAAGGCCATGTGGTAACCAGCCTTTTTTATTGATATTGTTCTGGTGTTGTATGATTGTAAAACTTGTTTAGCCCAGAAGTTTTTAATTCCTCAAGCTGAAAAAATAATAATTTAAACTCACCCATGTCACTGTCTGAGTTGCTGCCATCAGAATACAATGCCTTCTGCTCATGTCATCTCAGCACCAACTCTAAGTCCACCAGGCAGTCAGTTCTGCTACCCCCTTGCATTGCTTCAGCTAGTATATCTTCTTTGGTCAAGTACTTTGGCTGACTCAGTCCTTAGTCTTGCAACATAAGAAGTTGTGCTGGGAGTCGTACTAAATTAATCAAGGAGCAGGTGGAGAAATCCAGCTTACTGATGGTCTCCGTATGCTGTGTGCGAACTAGCTCACTGATGTCTGTTAGTCTGCGGTTCCATGATTGTTGCTGCTTGTGAGGATGAAAGCGCAAAGTCTCAGCAGAAAAATGCTCTACTAAGCATCTGGCAGCAGTCGTGATAAAGCAGAGTTTCACAGAGGAAAAAAAGATTTTATAGTGCAGTTCAGGAAACTGATGTGAGTTTCAATATACTATGCGCTTACTTAGTTCATTAGACATCATTGGAAGTCAACGGTTCCGTGGTTCCTGCTGCTTGTGAGCAGATGATTAGGTTAGCTGATTCTCAGCGAGGCATTCTGATCAGCTGAGCATCTGGATGCAGCTGCAGTAGGGCAGAGATTCACATAGAAGGACTAGCAGCAGTGTGTATCTCAGAAAACTGCTGGAGGTACAGCTAAGGGCAGCCATCCCAAATAGTGTTGTGCAAAACTGAAATATTTAGCCTGGTGAAATATTTTTTAAATGATACCTTAGTGCATAAAATTTTTCACTTATGCAAATAAAATGTCACCTGTTTTTGATTTATCTTGATTGGTGGCTTAAGATGCCTTGGTAAAGTTTTCACCATAAAAGCGAATTTCGCTTGGTTCCACGATTTCGCGTAAATGGCAAAATTTTGTCTAAATTCATTGGTCTGCCAATTTCGACCATTGATGCTTCAAATTTTGCCTTGTGGCTTAATTTCGCCGGTGTAACTTTTGATTTCTCCAGCAAAATTTTGGTCCAAAGGTGAAATCTGCAAGGCATTGTGGGTAAATAGGTCAAAAGTCATGTGTATTTTGTTTACAGCTCATGCTGCTGCATGTTGAGTTGGACAGCAATCTGTTGTGGTGCATCAAATCCAATAAAGCCTTTGAAAACTTAGCTAGAACTGTTTTTTGAGAGCTAATTGCTGCAAAATATAAAGTTTTTTCCTAGTGCTACTAGGGAACATTTTCTAATTTTGTGGATTATTGTATAATACTTAGTTTAAATTAGGTTTTACTTTTCTCTCTGTCTTTGAAAGAGTTGTGTGGGGTAGGAGTGTAAAGTAGTGCAGGCTATTCCTAGCCAAGCAGATTGGTATATTTACTCACAATTGTGAGTTATTTATTTACTATTATTTCTCATTCATTTTGTTACATCTTGCCATTTATTTTTCTCTGAAAAGCTTCTCCGTCCTGTTTGACAGAGTTCCTGCCACTGTTAGCTGTGTTTTATATACCATTTTTCCACTTTTAGTTGTGAATCGACTGTGAATTCTAAAGTTTTTGATCCTTTGTTTTATTTGTTTTGTGGTTAGTTCTGTTTGCTGGAGTGTTAACTTGTGTTACTAAAGCTGTGAAAATCAACAGTTCTATATTTTTTGTATCTTTACTTGAGTACTTCTACTTGATCACTTGAACTTGTCCATTTACAGTCGCACTGCATTGTTGAATTGTTCCACTGTATGTTATTGCTGGAGCTTGACTCTGCCCACTGCGTGGTGTTCATGTTTTAGTTAACTTACATTACCCTTTCTCTGTTATATCATTGTTTGAGTAACACCTGATGAGCACATTATAAAACAGTATATATTAAAATAGTCATTTTCAAGAGATTTCTTGGTGATCCCTCCCATCCAGGCCACTACTATATTGTGTGGTACTTACCTTTGTTGCGGTTTTATGGTCATCTCTGCCCTTACATAAAAAAATTATGGTACTAAGTAATAACACATTACAGCACTTTATTTGTCTAGAGACACAGGTGATCTGTATTTAAAGTTGGCCCCTTGTGTCCTTTTTCCTTGTGTGTGTTTCTTTAATTCCTATCCTGTTTGGAGGAAAAAAGTTACCTTTTTGTTTTTTACTAGCATAGGCTGCCTACCATATACGGTATTTTTTTTTTTTTTTTGCATAATATGTTTATTAGATTTTCATTATACATTCAAATACAACTACATATCTTCCACATACATTAATTCATATTCCTTTCCTGCTCCCTCCACCCCACCCCTTCACTTTCCCACAACTTTTGACAACTTGATTCCTTCCCAACAAAAAAATAAATAAACCCCCATCCCCCCCACTATAAACCCTTTAATATCTCTCGCATCTCCCATACATTATTCCCCTTTCCAGATTTTTCTAGCTCATCGGTCATTGACACTCCATAATTCTAAGGTTAAGTTAATCTCCTATTTCAGGCTCACCCTATACACCCAGGCATTAACTCCTCCTCTCGTTCCTTATATACTACTGATCCTCCAGCCTCTCGGCACCTTGAGCTATCACCCTCAACTCTCCAATCCTTTTTCCATAATTTCCCTCTCCCCTGGGGAAAGCAGAAGCATAAATGTCCCCCACATTTTCCAAAACTGATCCTCCCTGTTTCTTGTCATATAATATAGCTTTCCCATGCCGAGAGCCTGCAGGCTTAAGTTCCTCCACTGTTGCAAAGTGGGAGCATCCCCTGAGATCCATGTGTTTAAAATAGTGTCTGGCAAGGGCCACCAGGACTCGCACCCATCTTGGAAGGGGCCTCCACTCCTCTTCCTCTGATTCGTCTACCCCAAACAACATAAACAACAGTTTTTTTTCTACCCACCTCCCCCACATTCTACCCACTTCCATGGCAACTCCATCCCAAAACCGCTCCAGTTGATGACACTCCCAAAAACAATGTATGTAGGTACCTATTTCTCTCTTACATCTCCCACATAAGGGTGATATCTCTGGTCGGAATCTATGGGCCAGACTTGGGGGGCAGTATATCCTGTGCAAGAACTTATAAGATTCCTGATATTTATTACATACCAAAAGTCCTTTATGTAGTTGTAACAACAACTCCCAACCCTGATCGGGTATCTCCTTTTTCAAATCCCTACACCAAAGTGCCCTAGTTTTACCGGTATAAGTCAGCCGGTATTTCCATCCCATCCTTGCCGCCCTTCCTATTATCCCTTTTGGCCCCCTCCGAGTGCTAAGTACTAGCTGTTCCACCTCCTCTAGGGGAGAGTCCACCTCCCGGTCCTTCCCAATTGTTTTAGCATAATCTCTCACCTGAAAAACATGAAACATACCTAAACCCATCCCCCCACCCAGCTCCTCCCCTGACACTAACCCCCACCCCTTCCACAAATCTTTTACACATATCACTCCCTTCTCCTTCCACCGCAAAAATTCAGTATCTTTCATCCCCACTATAAACCCCGGATTCCCCCTCAATGGAAGCCGCAATGTCACCTCCCCAGCTTTAACCCCTACCCACTTTAGAATTTGCTCCCACCCCTCCAGCACTGAGACCACCAAAGCGTTCGGATCCGGCTGACTCCTATATATCCTCTTCCCTCCTTTTCTCAGGAACACCGAGAGCCTTATTCCCCCCTCCCCCTCTTCCAAATCCAGCCACCCGGCCTCTGGTGGCCTATTCACCCAGTCTCCTATCAGTCTATAATGCATGGCCAATGCATAGTTCCTTAGATCAGGTAAATTTAGGCCACCCCATCCCTATCTGCCTGAAGGCTCACCCTGGGCCTCTTCCCATTCCGCAAAAACCCCGAGAAGGCCTTATCCATTCTCTTTATGTCCTTCTTATTAAGGCCCACTGGCAACATTTGCATCAAATAGAGTATACGTGGCAAGGTATTCATTTTTATAAGATTTATATGCCCTAGCCATGAAAGGGAAAGACCTCTCCACCTTCTCAACTCCTCTTCCACACTCTGTATCATCGTCCCATAGTTTAGTTTATATAGTTGACTCAAATCATGTCCTATTCGAACCCCTAAATATGTAAACTCTGTTTTTGCCATTTTTAACCCCCAAGCCACGTTCCCAAACTCCCTTTCAATTCCCCCCCACAACATAATTTCAGACTTGTGGATGTTTATTTTGTATCTGGAGAATAGTGCAAACTGCTTTATCACTTTCAACAATGGGGGAACAGATCTGGCCAGGTCCCAGACATACAATAGCATGTTATCCGCATATAGCGTGATTTTATGTTCTTTCCCTGACTTCCCAACCACCCCCCCATTTCCACAGAGCTCCTAATGGCAACCCCCGGAAGCTCTATAGCTAATGCAAACAATAGAGGTGAGATGGGACACCCCTGTCGGGTACCCCTATAAAGAGCAAATTTCCCAGTCAGACCTCCATTCACCACAACTCTTGCCTCCGGGGCCTCGTACAAACTTTCAACCCAACCTATAAATCTTTCCCCTAAACCAAACCTTCGTAGTACCCCGAATAGGTACTCCCACTCTATGCGGTCAAAGGCCTTCTCAGCGTCCATTGTTAGCACTGCTATATCTCTCTGACCCCGGGATGCCCTCCATATTACATTAAGGAGTTTCCTCATATTGTGATATGAATACCTACCGGTAACAAAGCCCGTCTGGTCTGGATGCACCAAACCCAGTAAAAAACACTCCAGTCTCCTGGCCAAGACCTTGGCTAATATTTTAGCATCACAATTTAACAGTGAAATCGGTCTATATGCCGAACATTCCTGTTCATCCTTCCCTGGCTTGGGAACCAAACAGGTAACTGCCTACTTAAATGAGGTTGGAAGGCCGTTCCCCCCTTCCCCAGCCACAGAGAAAACCCTCTGAAGAGGTTCCTCGATATGTCCCATAAGTTTTTTATAAAACTCTATGGGAAACCCATCCGGTCCACTAGCCTTTCCCTGTTTCATGCACTGTATTGCTTGTCTGATTTCCAATTGCGTGATTTCCCCATCTAACAGTTTCTGCTGCTGCTCGTTCAGCCCAGGTATTTTAACTCCGTCGAGAAACCGAGCAGCCATGTCTCTTGTTCCAACACATTCGGCTTGGTACAACTTTTAGTAAAACTGCTGAAACCTATTCCTTATTGCGACCTTATCTGTTACCAACCTCCCGCCCTCCTCCTTAATTCCAGGTATATGCACACAAGTCCGTCTACCCTTTATTAACCTGACCATTAATAGGCCAGATCTGTTCCCCCACTCAAACAACCGGCTTCTGGCTAACGTTCCAGCAGAGCAAGCTTTCCCCAATAGGAAGGCATTTAAAGCTTCCCTAGCAGCTTTCAGATTCTTACCCCCTTCCCTTGATGTCCTTTCCACTACCTCCCTTTCCCACCTCTTCACCTCACTCTCTAACTCTCTTCTAGTCATTTCCTTCCTTCTTTTATATTGAGCCACAATTCTAATGATATCACCCCTAATATATGCCTTTCCAGCTTCCCAAAACACCCCAGGGGAGTCCACTGATCCTTCATTCATCTCTTTATAATACTGCCACTGCTGCTTGATATACTCTATGAATTCTTCACTGCTCAGCAAATACCTAGGAAATTTCCACAGCGGGGGATCCTCCCTGCTTTCCTTCAACTCCACGACCATCTGGACCATAGCGTGGTCCGACAGTAGGATGGGGCTGTGTTCAATTTTCTGTATTCTATTTAACCAAGATCTGGGGACATAGATATAGTCTATTCTGGTCCAGGTGTTATGTGGGTTTGAGTAAAAAGTAAGCCCCTTTTCCCCTGGCTGTCTGGCTCTCCAACAATCTATCACATCCAGATGCAGCATCCCCTCCTGCCATCTCTTTAATTTACCATCCCACCTATCCTTCCCCTCCGAGTGGTCTAATTCCCCCTGCATGACCGCGTTAAGACCCCCCCAATATTAACCCCTTAAATTGTTCCCTCATCAACACATTGAGGACCTCTTGATAGAACGCTGGGTCAAAGACTGAAGGAGCATAAACACTACCGAGGGTGACCTTCTCCCCATACAACTCACTTTCCACAAATATATATCTCCCCTCTCCCTTATCTACCACCACCCTTGAGCTGACAAAAGGAATAATCTTCCCAACCAAGATCGCTACCCCTCTTTTATGAGACTTATAGGGGGATGCAAAACATTTACCTACCCAACCTCTCTCTAATTTACCATGCTCCCTACTAGTTAGATGTGTTTCCTGAAGGACAGCTACTTGAGCACCCTGGCGACGTATAGCTGTCAAAATGCTGGTTCGTTTAGCTGGAGACGAGATCCCCTTTACATTCCATGAAACAATCCCCAGAGTTTTACCCCTAACCATTGGACCAGGAGACTTTTCCCTTTACCCTACCTGTCATCATTATGTTTCCCCATGAGCCCGAACATCCATTATCTACAGAGTCGCATATCACCCCATTGTTTATCACAAATGTTTAAAATGAGAGCTATATACTAATTAACTTTAGAACAGAAAACCATTCCCAAAACAACCCCCAAACCAAGTATTGTCCCTTCCCCTCCCTCCCCCACATCAGAATTACTATCCCGCCCCGTGGTAGACCATCCAACTTCCATCCTCCTTTCGCCACTCGAAAACTAGTATGGCCCACTCGACCACACAATGCAAACGTCCTGTTCCCCATCCCCCCCCGTTTCCACATTTACATACAGCATTCGCATATTCTTAATTCACAATTCCCCTCAACTGTAACAGGTAAAGAACTTTTAACAGACTAACTAAGGACATGGTTATGGTCTCTATTGCTCTAGCAATTCCATTCTGCATTATTCCCCATTAATGTCTTTTGTAGACTCCTCGTGGCTTGCTAGGCCCCCCGCACCAAGTTTTACCATCTTATTTTCTCTGCATCTCTGCAAGACAGGTATTCCAGAAACCTTTGTAGAGGTTCGAGGGGGTGCTGACCCTGCTCTTAAAACACATGCAGCGTCAGCATACCCCCCCCCACTTACCCACCCTCGACACCACCTTGCCTTCATGAAGGGATTATCCCTTTTGTTTTAGCGGAAGTTCAATTTTATAAGTCATTCTATATTGTCCCATACAGTCTTCTGCCGTGCTGCTCCTTCTATTAGCCTATCTGTCTGATATATCCACCACTGGCAGGAGAACTTCTTTCCTCAAGCCTCCACTTCTACTCCTTTCCCAGAAGTCCAGTTCCTCTTATATGTCCCACTATTATATTGAACTCATCCAGCCATCCAGACAAGGGACACAACTTCATGAGGCCCCAGAGACCAAGAGACCACACCAAAATCCAACTTCTTGCCCACCAAAACATGGGGACACTGTTTACATCCGAAAGCAACTTTCAAAAACTTTTATTTTCCAAACCTTTGGAGATAAACATCGTAACTGTCCTTCCACTTCTGACCGCCACCCTCACACATCAGCTTTCACCCCACTTTCTTCTTAAGCTCGTCCACAAAGGCCATTGCCCTCTCCAGCTCCCATAACGTGTATGTTGCTCCCTCATGCTTGATTTTCAAAATCGCGGGGAATAACATGAAACCTTCCACCTTCATTTCTCTGAGTTGTGCCAACACTGGGCCAAAGGCTCTACGTTTCTTCAGGACCCTGTTCATGTAGTCCTGCACCAGGAAAAGTCTCTTTCCCTCAAACCGCAGCTCCTTCATACTACGATAGGCCCACAGCATCTCCTCCCAGTCCTGGTAATTATGGAACCTGAAAATAATCTGCCTCGGGGGCTGCTCTGCCGGGGGATGCACTGCAACAGCTCTATGGGCATGCTCCAGCTTCAGCTTTCCTCTCTTTAGCTTCATGCCCAGTATGTTTGGTAACTTCTCAGCACAAAAAGCCATAATGTCGGACCTCTCTTTCCCTTCAGGGAGCCCTCGGATTCTTAAGTTTAGACGTCTTGCATAGTTCTCTTGATAATCGTGTTGCTCAACTAACTCAGCAAGCTCCTTCTCGAGTTTAGCCACGCGGGCTGCCATGGGATCCATCTCATCCTCCAACTTAGAGACCCTCTCCTCCATCTCCGTAACTCTGCCCGTCTGTGCAGTTAGTTGCTCCATCATATTTTGCAATCGGCCATCAATCTTGTGTTCTAAATTATTCCATTTCTCCTCAAGCACCTCCATAACCTGTTCTGAGACCTCGAGGCCTAGTAGTGCCACTTCATTTGCTGAGAGTGATATCTGGCCTGTTGCCTTCAGGGCCTTTGTTGCTGTTCTCCTTCCCTGCCCTTTAGTAGTGGATCGCTGATTTTTCCCCATGTTTGGGAGCAGATAATCATCCATTATGCATAGAGCTCCTTTTCTTTACCCTCAGAAACACTTTTAAATGCAAATTCTGTAAAATTATCAACTTTTTTTTATAGCGGGTAAGGGAGCTGCAGGAACACATGTCTTCACCGCTGGCTGCTCATCAGCGCCCCCCATATATGGTGTTAGTTGTGTGCTGGTACCTGTTCTGATTGTGTTTGGACTTTTAAGGAAGCCAGTACTGTAGGTGTGTGATGTCATCATTCACATGTGAGGTGTTATTCACACAGTTAGTAGTAATACATCCTTTCTTCAAATACTCCCACAGAAAGGCAAAGCTTTCAAGCAGCAATCAGCAAAAATGCCTGCTAAGAAGGGGCCAAGTACAGGGGGGATATGTATCAGGAGGGATGAGGGAGCTAAGAAGTCTGCTGAAAAAACTACAATTTCAGTTCCAGTTCCCCATAGCAGTGAAAGCACATGTATGTCTGCATCAGTGTCTTCTGATGTGGGCTCTGGTGGTGCAGCTGAAACCAGCAAAGGAGTTGGTGGCCGAACTGGGTCAAGTATACCTGTGTCTTACTTTTTTAAAGCTCAGACTGTTGCAGCCATGCTAGTAGGGGATGCTGACAGTGAGAAGAAGGGAGGCACTAACACCAGCACAGGAACAGTGGTGCAGGACTCGGAGGAGGGTGATAAGTCCATCAGTGTGACTGTCCATGTTCCTGCAGGAGCTGGTGATGATAGTGTTCAACAAGAGTCTGATAATCCTGGAAATAAGGACAGTCAGCCCCCTGAGATAGTTGTAGAGAAAGAAAAAGGTGCTGTCCTCCAAGAAGACAGTGATGGGGGGAGGACGAGGAGGAGGAAGACAAGGACATCATCTCTATTGGTGGTGATGATGAGACTGGGATGATCCCACATGGGAGCCTGAGTTAAACAAGGTCAAGGGTGATGTAGGCCATTTACATGTACAGCCAGTGGGTCAGTTTGTCACCAAGCCTATAAGCAAATCTCCAAGCAGTCAAGTAACCCCCCTCCCAAATGTAGTTTTACTGAAGTGATGAGAGCAGCCCAAAAAAATACACACTTCCACACCTGTTTCTGAATTATCCCAGTCCCAGAAGCATCTGAAGTTCGGAGGTCAAAAATCCCTAGTTTGGGACTTTTACATGCTAGATCCTGCTGATGAGACCACATATGCCAACTTTGTCAAGCCCATGTTAATTGGGGGAAAAAAGGGAAGCCACATAGGCACCCGTGGCCAGCACGCCCACCTGAAAAACAAGCACCCGCTGAGATGGCAGCAACACCAGAAGGATGCCAGAGCTGTTGGCAGCAAGTTATATGTAGTAGAGCAAGAGCAGGAGGAGGGAGGGCAGAGTGGGTCAGTGGTGGAGGAAGAGGGTGAGCAATCCTTTGATCTCTCAAAAAGTGGGCCTAGCAGTGGTGGTGCAAGTCCCAGTCCCATGAGTCTGAAAAGTATACCACCACACCCACAAGCAACCAAAATAACTGGTTTCATGTGGTATACACAGCCCCAAGAGTCAAGTGTTACCCTAAAAAGGATCAAGCACCTTGTTCCGTCCAGTGATTTACCTATTTTGGTCCACGCCTTTGTGACCTCGCGCCTTGACTATTGTAACTTCCTTTACTTAGGGCTTCCTGGGGTTGATAGTCGCCACTTGCAGCTAATGCAGAATGCTGCTGCATGTTTATTGACTGAGGTATCAAGGAGATCTCACATTACACCAGTGCTGCGCGATCTGCACTGGCTGCCGGTTCAGTGGTAGATCACCTTTAAGGTAGGTTTGTTAACCTACAAAGCCCTACACGGACTTGGTCCTGACTACTTGAAAGAGCTTCTGATTCCTTACACCCCTGTGCGACAGCTCTGCTCAGCTGATGAGGGGTTGCCGGAGATTCCGAGGGTTAGTTTAAATTCATCTGGGGCTCGCGCTTTTATGTTTGTTGCCCCAACCCTCTGGAATTCTCTGCCACATCAGCTAAGGGAGTGCAGGACAGTGGGGAGCTTTAAGCGGGCACTGAAGACTTTTCTATGGAACAAAGCTTTTCCTGATTTTCTATGATTTTATTTACTGTATATTTATTGTTTTTACTGAATCTGTATGTATTTGTGAAGCACCTTGGCATTTTGAAAGGTGCTATATTAAATAAAGTTATTATTATTATTATTACTATTATTAAAAGAAAATCATTGCCACCACAAGTACAGCATTCTGGCCGGGCAGGCCCAAAGATGCAGCCCACTCTGAAAACCATCCTTGAGTGGCAGACAAAGGACCCCCAAATCATGCTGCTGCATGAGAGTTAAATTCTGGCACTGCTGAAATGCTGGCCATCCATCTGTTGCCATTCTCATTCATAGAGAATTCTGGTTTCCGCAGGTTGATGGCCCGTGCTTGTCCCAAATGGCAAGTTCCATCATGAACCTATTTTACTAAGTGTGCCATGCCAGAGCTGAACAGTAGAGTTGCTGATTACATTAGACGTGCATTGAAGCATAGTGCATCACACTATATCCATCTTAACATGGATATGTGGACCACTGGACAAACAGCAGTAAGCTCATATCTATGCATAACAGCACACTGGGCTCAGTTGCCTGGGGCGGTACTTGATTTTGGGTCTGGCAAAACATGCGTGAAGCAAAATTGTGGTGGTAGCAACACACCTGGTATTCGGCAGCATGCAAACCTGAGTATGACAAGTGTCACAGGTTCTCACACGGCTGTGAAAATGCTTACTGTTCTGCTGGACAAGATTGTTGAGTGGCTACACACACTCAGTCATTCATAGCAGAATTCATTGCAAGTGATAATGGCTCCAATGCGGTGAAGTGCATTAGCAATAGTGTTTTTTTCAGAGTGCTCTGCCTGGCACACTACCTTAATCTTGTTGTTCAGCAGTTTCTCAACCATGCGGACATTAAGGAAATGGTTACTGTTGCCTGCTGCATCTGTGTCTACTTCGCCTGTTCTGCAAAGGCCTGTGACCATCTATGTGAGCTACTGTGCAATAACCATCTACGCCAGCACCGGATGAAGCTTGATGTTGTCACCAGGTGGAGCTCCACACTGTACCTGCTTGACCGGCTGTACAAACAGTATAAGGCTGTGTCAGAATACCTGCTGATACACACCACCCCTGACAGTGCTGGAGTGTCCATCGCTCTAACAACAGAGCAGTGGCACCAGATTGATGGGCTAATATGCATTCTCCATCCACTTGAGCATGCTACACAGGCAGTGAGTGGGGACACTGCTTCTATTAGTCAGTCTATATCCCTTATACATGTGCTGAGGCAGACACTAGTGACTGTGCGACACCAGACAGAGGCAAGTGGGGATCATGGCACTTGTGATCTAATGGATCACATACTCCATGTGTGGGATACAAATACCCATGTATCTGGCATTTTACAGTCAGCTGACTTTGCAATCGCCACCATGCTGGATCCATGCTACAAACACGGCCTGCCTTCTATAACTAAAGGAGGTCATCAGCGAGTACAACAGTTGACAGAGAACCTCATTAGATTGGTACATGCTGCACAAATGAAAAATGTATGCACTGCATCAAAAACAGGTATTGCTACCAATACCAGCGGCTCACAGGCAACCCAATCAGAGAAAATGGGCAAAGCAGAGCAGAAAATAGTAAGCAATCCCATTTGGGATGTTCTCTTTCAGGTGGGAGTGGAAGATATGGAGGAAAAGGAGGAGGAGGAGACAGATGAGGCAGTTGGACTCCGGGCAGCAGAACGAATGGTGGAAGCCTACATGGGGGACCCAAAGCACCTTGCCATTACTGATGAGCCACTGCTGTATTGGAGCAGTAAAATGACTGACTAGCCAGCACTAACATTGGTTGCTGTGAAATACCTGAGCTGCCCACCGTCCAGTGGCACTGTGGAATGAATGTTTAGTGCGGCTGGAGCAATTGTGAGTGAGCGTCGGACCAATTTGTCACCCAAGATATGTCCATGCTAACATTCATCAAAATGAATGAAAGGCACATTTCACACAACACATTAATGTCAGTGGTGTTGCCACAGGAACTGTGTCTCGGTGACGAGAATGATGATGATCCCTTGACTAAGGCATCCACTGGCACTGAGGTGGATGAGCCAGCAATGTTGAGAGAATTCCCACCTGATGAGAACTCCGGTCTTGAAGACTGTGAGGGGTGCTTCTTGGATGATGTAGAATTGGAAGTTGAAAAAGGCTGAGTTTATTCCAAGGCACCCCTTCCCCAAACAACTTTCAACTCTGTATGGTGGCTGGGGTGTGTATGCTATACCTTATTTTTAGCTATGTACCATTGGATTGGTTATGGAAATGTGTTGTTATGTGCTGCAGTGTATAAGTTTCATTTGATCACCCTTTGCCATAACCCATTGATTGGTCACTTCACCACCAGTCCCCCAAGCCTATATAAAGCAGCAGCAATGTAATTACCATAACCGTAAAGATTTTGCAATTGCATTAGTTATGTTTTTCTTCCAAAAATATCTTACTTTTCATGTTGACTATATCAAGCCCATCTTACAGCAAGATATGTTCTCTGGATGTCCTTAAAAGTGCCAATGATGGCAAATTCCACACACTGCCCAACTGCCCTCTCTCATCACCTGATCTGACCTGACACACCCATGCACTCCATGCGACTGAAAAAAATATGTTTCTGCCACTTAGTATCAGTGACATGTACAAGAACCCCGATTCCTAGACTAGCACAACTAGCATACGAATGTAACATGCTAACTCAACAACTAACACCACAAGTTGAACGCATTTAGAGAAATGGCGAATGGTGGTCATCTTTAATGATGCGAGTCATTAATTACAAAAGTAATCATGAAGAGGCTTAACAACTTACAATATCAAATCCCCCCAAAAAAGGTTCCTCACTTTGGAATGGATTCAAAATGTTCATGATTACTGCAGCTAAGCAATCTCCATTGGTTAGACAAGACATTAACCCCCTCCACCTAATTATTTACTAAATACCAGCTCAACCATCTGTTTTTTGCATATAGTTCCTCCCTGTATGTGGGTGGCAGTGGTGATTGCTCATTAATGGTAATGGTATGGACACCAGTCCAGTGGCCAACATTGCAGTTCAAGCAACACCCCTGTCTTCCACAGAAATAACACAGCTCCTGCAGGGGGCCTGAATGGATGTAGTCATCAAGATACGATGAAACCTCAACAGAGGAAAATGACCTAAGCAAGACCAAAGATAAGAAAAATGACAGATACTCATCAATCTGCATACCTGGTTTTACCTAACAAGTTGGAAGAAGCAGAGAAAAAAAGTATACTTACCGTAGCCCGTGATGTCATTGAACTGTGGACATTCCCCACAGGAACATGTTATGTGATGCACATGATTCCAGACCAAGGTCCATGATGAAGCACAGTAGCACTAGCAGTAGTAGCAGACACTCCCCTTTACCTATCAGCACTGCGTACCTTGAAATAAGAAAAAAATAAGAACAAATTTTGAGGATTGTTAAAAAGATCCCCCCCACCACTACCCGTGACCATCCACCAACCCCACCACCACCACAGAAGACCATAAAAAATGAAGAAATACTTACCTCAAGGACTGTGAAAGTGGAACCATCGTACAATTAAATAAATCCCCCAGATCTGGTTGAGCAGCCAGCGGCAGCAGGATGGAATGAGACTTAACTTTGCCGGAATTCCTGATGTTGACAAAGGCAAAAAATAACACAATTGCTATCAAACTCAGACATCCAGATGGCAGTAACAGACATACCACACTAGTAAGAAAATTCCAATACTTACTGTCTGCGTTGGGAAATTCGGAAATACGGTGCATTCAAAGATACATAGTTTTTCCCTCCCTTCCTCCCTGCCTGGCACGATGATGTCATCTCCAGCACACTGAAAAATAATATAAGAGCAGTACAAGCATATTAGAACTCAAGATGCCATAATACCAACTCACCAACACCCTTACCTTGCACAGGAAAAAAATGAAGACAGATACTTATGTGTTCAGCAGTATGGACTGTGTGAGGATAATCCACCAGGCATCAGTCATCCAGAACAGTAGTTCTTGTGGCAACTTGGCAAGTAGTAGTCAGAGACAGCAGCAGCCAGCGAGCTACAGTGCCCCAAAATGTCATTCACTCCCCGCCGCCAGGCAAGCTACTACCACAGAGTAAGTCAGTCAAGACAGCTAGACAATCAGTACAGCAGCATAGGGATAGGGAAATGATAATGGACTGGCAGTATAGCCTAGAGGTTAGAGGAACGAGGTGTGAACGAACTTGGTACATCAAGCAGACCAGAAATGAGTTTGATTCTCACAACCTCCACCTGCATACTGTGTGACTCCGAGCAAGTCACTTAACTGTCCAGTGCTCCCAGGTCGCCCCTGAAAACAGGCACTTGTGCCTAGTGGGCCTTACCCAATTAAGAAAGACTAAAATAAAAAAATAAAGATAAAAATTGTACATTTCTATCTCAATCAATTGAAGCAGCAGGAGGAAAGAATTGCAAGTAGCAACAGCATTGTGCAGAAGGAATTCATTTTCTCTGCATGGGTTGGCACCCCTTTTCAGGTCTCTGAGGTAGTGGCACACCATAAAACATCAGGACTAATGCCATATTTCAGTCTCAGTTTGATGTAAAATTTTTCCTGTAACATTTCTGGACTTGTAGGCCCTGTTTGGCACCAGCAGTAGTGAGTTTCAGGCAGAATTATTTGGCAAACAGGCCCTAAAACAGCAACTTAATGTCTGGGTGGTGGGGGGAAGGCACCATAAAACATCATGGCTGAGACCAGATTTCTGTCTGAATTTAATATACCATTTTTCCTGCAACATATCTAGATATTTACAGCTGGTGCTGCACTCGCAGAAGCAAGATGTGGCCTAAAAGCAATTGTAAACAGTGGCCAAAACAGTATTTATTTTTTTTGCTCCTTACTTGCCCCATGACCTGCCTCTCCTTCCAGCTGCTCATGGACCCACCCTCGATCCCCTTGCCCTGACCCCCTTTCACTCACCTCACAGTGCAGCCAACCCAGGAGTGACCCAGCGTATCCCTTCACTGGATGGGTCCCTCCCCTCCAAGGGGGAAGGCACCAGGAGGGGAAGTCAGCGCTCTATTCGTTCAGTCCCCGGGCATAGCTGAGGTGGATTCCGGGGCAACAGGGCACTCAAGTTGGCAGGAGCTGGCAGCCATCATCCGGCCAACCAGGAGGCTGAGTTTCCGCTTTTCTCCCTGGGGGCATGGTGTGCCACGGGCATCTAGGCCAATGCCGACGTTCACCACGCCCCTGTGTGCAGTGGGGCTCATTTAAGCTTTTGCTCTCCCAGCCTCCACCAGGAGGCAGCAGACAGTGAGCCGCGTCCCTTCCCTCCCCCCGGAGAAGGCGAGCAGTCGCAGGATGCTCAAGCGTTCTCCTCCCGGCCGGCTCTCCAGTGACCCGAGTCTGTTCCCGAACCCGGGTTGCTGACGTCGCAAGCGGAAATCCAACCGCTCTGCCGACGAGCCAGGCAAAACAGCATTTTAATGTCTGGGTGGTGGTGGAGGGGCACCATAAAACATCATGGCTGAGACCAGATTTCTGTCTGAATTTAATGTACCATTTTTTAGGAAACATTTCTGGACATTTACTGCCTGTGCTGCACTCATAGAAGCAAGATGTGGCATAAAAGCAATTGTAAACAGTGGCCAAAACAGAAGTTTAATGTCTGGGTGGTGTAGGGGCACCATAAAACATCATGGCTGAGACCAGATTTCTGTCTGAATTTCATGTACCATTTTTTAGGAAACATTTCTAGACATGTACTGTCTGTGCTGCACTTGCAGAAGCAAGATGTGGCCTAAAAGTAATTGTAAACTATGGACCAAAGACCATCGTTTGGTCCAGGTGGTGGTTTGGGCACCATGAAACATAATGGCTGAGACCAGATTTCTGTCTGAATTTAATGTACCATTTTTTTAGGAAACATTTCTGGATATTTACTGCCTGTGCTGCACTCACAGAAGCAAGATGTGGCCTAAAAGCAATTGTAAACAGTGGCCAAAACAGCATTTTAATGTTTGGGTGGGGGGGAACCATAAAACATCTTGGCCGAGACCAGATTTCTGTCTGACTTTAATGTAACTTTTTTAGGAAGCATTTCATTACCTGAGGGCCCTGTTTTACATGAGCAGAGCCAAGATTCACTCTCCCATAGCTTTGTAAAATATGTTTGTTCATAGTAAAGTTCTTATACTTGACATTTGTGGATAGGACAGAAGGAGCAAGGAGGAAACATAAAAAGAACAAGCATTTGTCAATGCCAAATGTTTGCTTGCTGGCATTGGCATTGGTAGTGTAGGAGTTACAGAGCTGCACAATAGGAATGGCAGTGAAGTATTGAACTGAAGCCAACCCCATCACCACCCTGCAGATAGTGACAGGCACTGGGATGTGCCTTTGGGTCGTCAGGCATAAAGGCCACGCCATTTCACCACACCCTACCCTGCAGACACCAACAAGTGTCACGGTGTGCCTTGGGGTCTTTGACCCTTATGTGCACTCTTTCCATCAGGAAATACGGTGAGATGGGTGCGGTATAGGAGAATGGGGTGAACTTTGGGGCTGAAGAGTCCAAGGCATGCCTTGATGCCTCTCACTGGCTGCAGGGTGTGGGTGGGGGTGGAATGGTATGAGCATTGCAGGCGACAATCCCAAGTCACAACCCTGATGCCTGTTATTCTCTACAGGGTGGGGCGTTATGGTCGGAAATCCTAACGCCTCAGGCATTCGTTGGTATTTTCACTCCAAATTTTCAACATGTTTTTTGTGACCCTCACCTCATGAACAGTGGCAATATCAGTTTGTTAGCCGAAAGCTGCTTTTGCACAGCGACTACGGCATTTGGCACCACAGGTGCAAAAACACATTCTGAACAGGATGTGAAAAATGACAGCTGTACTGTTCATGGGGAGGTGTAAAATGGCAATGTTGAAAATCTGCAGTGAAAATATTTAAAAAACTGGTGAAGTCATGAGCGTACGTAGAAATTGTGCAACGCACACCTGTAATGTAATTACAGTAGTTTGGGGATATTTTACAGCAGATTGTCAACACAGGCATTTTGGGACCTCCGATCATGAACAGTGTCACTGATTTTCTTTATCTGTCCTGAACAATGATTTCTCACAGCGACCACACATTTCTGCACTGAAAGTGTGAAAACACATTTTGGCCATGTTGTGAAAAATGACAGCTGTACTGTTCATAAGGAGGTGTGGAAAAATGCCACTGGTGAAAATCTGGACTGAAAATATTACAAATTCATGAACTTACGAGGGTGCGTGGAAACTGCGCACTGCTCACTCATAACACAATCATTTTATGGACTTTTGTCACCAAATTTTCAACATAGACATTTTAAGACCTCTGCTCATGAACAGTTTCACTGTGATTTTCTGATTCTGTCCCGAACATTGCTTTCGCACACTGACTGTACCATTGTGTGCTACATGTGTGGAAACACACTTTGGGCGAGATGTGAAAAATGGCAGCTGTAGTGCTCATAAGAAAGTGTGGTAAAATGGCAATGTTGAAAATCTGGCATGCAAATATTAAAAATTCGCAGACTTACAAGCGTGCGTAGGAACTGCGCAACGTGTGCTCCTGAAACAGTCATTTTTGGGAATTTTTTTTACCAAATTTTCAACATAGCCATTTTAAGACCTCTGCTCATGAACAGTGTCACTGTGATTTTCTTAATCTGTCCCAAACATTGATTGCGCACACCGACTCTGCCATTGTGCACTACATGCACGGAAACACATTTTGTGCAAGATGTGAAAAATGACTGCTGTACTGCTCATAAGAAGGTGTGATAAAATGGCAATGTTTAAAATCCGGAGTGCAAATATTAAAAATTTGTGAACTTATGAGCGTGTGTAGGAACTGCGCAATGCACACTCATAAAATAGTCATTTGTAGGAATTATTTTACCAAATTTGCAACATAGGCTTTTTGAGAGCCCACCTTATAAACACTGGCACTGTCATTTCATTAATCGGTCCCGAAAGGTGATTTTGCGCAGTGACCATGAAATCACCCTTCGGGCCCAATTAACGTCATGACAGTTCAAGAATTCATGAGGTGGGGTCCCAAAAACCCCATGTTGAAAAGTTGGTGCCAAAATTTCACTAAATGCCTGAGATATGCATCAAAGTTGAAAAAACCCTATCTATTACATTATACAGCTTACCGGCATTTCCTCAGTTTGCGGTCGGCTTTGAAGAGTGCAGACGTGTTCCCAGTCCACCGAAGATCATCGTGCCAGACTCTGGAGGCAAGTATGGGGTGAGGTGGGGGTGTGGGGAAGAAGAGTGCACAGAGGGTGGCGCGGGTGGGCAGAGAGACAGCCGAGGGAAAGGTTTTTTGTTTACAGGTTTTTAGGAAAACAACATCGGATGTTTGACATGCTGGGGTGGACTCCCAGAGTGGCAGCTGGAAGGTTGTTTGGGGGTGCCTGGAGCCGACGGTGGATTGGGCACCCCCATCGGCCATAGCAATTTTTGCCACACTGCGGTGGACTCCCAGCATGGCACCTGGAAAGCCTTTGGGTGGGGTTGTGGAGCTATGGAGCCGACAGGGGATTGGGCACCCCGTCGGTCATAACAATTTTTGCTATGCTGGGGTGGGCTCCCAGCATGGCACCTGAAAGCTTTTTTTGGGGGGGGGCGTGGAGAAAACAGGGACATGCATGGTCAGGAGGACAATGTTATTCATATTCATATATGAGATGGGAAAGGGAGGGAGCATAAACAACTAGAAAAGATAAAATAAACAAGAGGATATAGATCGGAAGACAGAAAAGATTTTGTTGGGTTTTTTAACTTTTTTTTTTCTTTTTTAAGGAAGGGGGTTCAGAACAAGAAGAGTGACAATAACAAAGAAAGGAAAAGAAAAAGAAAATAACACTGGCCCACCACCACAGCCACAGGCCATTCATTGGGCACTGTCACCTGTGCCACCACCACCACGAAGCTCAAATAGGAGGTCCAAGACTTTCTTCTGGTCCGCTATTATTTTTTGAAGATCCCCCCGACCTCCTGGCACAGCCAGTCAATATCCTTACAGATACTTTGGACCTCGGTGCACATAGCGTCTAGGTCTGCCCTGGTGACCACCACCTGACTTGGGGGGACTGTAGGATGCTCAGGGCAGGGGCAGTGCCGCTGGGTCCTCCGTCATGCATCGCGGGTGGGGGATGCCTCTGTCTCTTCCAGCTCTGGGTGCGTCCTGCTGCTAGACCTCCTCCTGCCCCTGGTGTGGCACCGAGTCTCAGTGTTGCCTCCTGCTGCTGTCTCACGCTGTTTTGAGAGTCATTCTACAGCATGGTGGTGCTGCGGGTGGCTCCTTTAACCAGAAGTTCCAAAGGGGGACTCTGGTTTCCCCCTTTTTTACATTTTTACCACAAAGGCTGCAGACAACCAAACATATCATCTGCCTTTGTGGTAAAAAATGACCAAACTGATGATCTTTGGTTGGGGGGTGCAGGCTGATGTCCCGGGGGGGCCTCTCCCTCTACATCATCATGCTGGAGACTGGCAGCCACAGGAGCCACACGATCCTCCTGGGGGGGGCAATGGACTCTGAGCCTGAGTGCTGCTGGGTGGCTGTGGCAGGGTCAACATCCTGCTGCTAGGAAGGGGAAGCTACTCCTGCTGACAGTGCTGTGGATCAAGGGTGGGGGGGCACCTGCTGGTTCAGGGCCAATGACCAGCACCTGCTGCTGCTGGGGGGCAGAGGCAGATGCCAACTGCTCCTGCTGCTCACTTACAAATATGCGCCTGTTAAGGTGAATGCATCATCCTCCCCTTCCACTCTGTCCAGCTCCAGAGTCAGACCCACTCCCTTGCATTATTATTTAAAAAAAAAGTTTGTTTGTTTATTTATTTATTTATTTGCTTTTGTTTACAAGGAGCACACTAGACAGCCAAGTGCCTATTTTCAGGTGCGACCCAGGAGAATTACAAAGTACAGTCAAGAACATCAGGCATTACAATATACATACACGAAAAACAGACATTATAAGGGTCCATACAAGAACATCAGGAGTATATAATACGAGTAGAAGGTAGATAACAGCATAGTACAGGCACATATGACAGTGATCAACAGCAGTAGTCAACATAAGGCGGGGGGCCAGCCATACCCTAAAGGATATGGGTAAAAGGTTAATAAGTAGGTCATTTTGTGGTAGGTGGGAAAAAACATGAAGATGGAAAGAGTTACGGACTTCCGGTTCCGGAATGGTGCGGTAAGCAGCTCCCTTAAGTGGCTCCCAGATCTCAAATAATAAAATCAGTCCATACTATCGAAAAAAAATCTACAAATCTTGCCAGAGTTGGAGAATTTAAGCAGAAAAGGGACCCCTACAACCTCCGGAACCACCCTCCATGCCAATCCCGGTGATCCAACCAAACAAAAGGAGCTCCATTCGCCACCTGATCTAACCAGGAGGGAGGAGAGATCTACTTCCAAGAGGCCTACTGTGATAGGACCGTCTGGCTGGCTCAAATCCTTCAGTTCCCTTACCCAAATTATCGTACAGCCCTCCTCCGCTCCTGATATAACTGGAGAGGCTAAATTGGAGCCTCAATAGCATATCTGGCCGTACTTACTACCCAAGCCTCGGGGGCCCTGGTGCGACCTGCACTTCCTGATTGCATCTCTGTCCAAAAGCGAGAACATTAGGTGTACTCCCCCCCAGTGGTCTGTGTACTCGATCGTGAGGAAGGAGTCTTTGGCCTACGCGGCCCATACAACCCTGGAGCGAGGGGACCGGTACATGTAACCAAAAGAGGTCCTGCTCAGTCTTGATCAGTAGCAAAGCAGCTCTCTACTGCCTAGTTCAGCCAAAAAGCAAAAGACAAATGGGGAGAATAAAGGGGGAGGAAGAAGAAAAGGATAGAGAGAGGGTAATAAAAACAAACTGTTCCAGCCTACTGAGACACGACTAAAACCAAATCCCCTACGCTTTCCAGCCTGGCTCTCTCTTCCCTAATTGGATGGAACTCTGCCTTAACAATAGATTTTCCCCACTGCTAGTCCTGACTGCTGGAGAGGAGGAAGCGAATTCTCATTCCTCTGAACAACCTGAATCTTTTAACTTTCCTACAACTTTCCCAACTGGGCCTACTTGTTCTTCCCTCACACAGATGGCAGCTAAGGGAGGAAAGAAAAGAGGAAACGATAACCAGCCAGCCCAACCAACTCAATTATCCCCTCAACCTGAACAAAATATCTTACGGGCCATTACAGAATTTAGAGAGGAAATGAGGGACTCACTAAACCAGGTCAGGGCTGACCTAAGATCACTGCAGACTCGAGCTGACGAGGCTGATCAGCAGATTTCCCAGAACACTATAAAAATGAATGCTCTGGAATCAGCCGTTCTTTCCCTTGTGGAATCCCAGTCACACTGTTCCCTCAGGCAGGAGGACACAGAGAACAGAGGCCGTAGGAAAAATCTTCAGATCTTCGGCCTGCCAGAGGGTGAAGAGGGCTCCAACCCTTTGGCTTTTGCTGACCAGTTCTTCAGATCCCTCCTCGACCTCGGGCCTGACTATCCCCTTGATTTTGAACATCTCCACCATGCCCTGGGACCTAAACCCAAGGCTAAAGATGCCAGACCTAGATCTTTTCTCATCAAGATGCAAAGCTATCAGATAAAGGAACAGCTTCTCAAAAAATCATGGCAGAAAGGGAGGATCATGTACGGAAATAACCATATTGTTATTGATAATGACTATGCCCCCTTCACCCAAAGTCAGAGAAGGGCTTACACCCCACTGTTTCACTTATTAAGAGCCCAACAGATCAAATTCCGTACCTTCTACCCAGCCAAGTTTACTGTATACCTCCCAGAGGGTCCCTGCCTGTATACATCAGCTTCGGAGGCTAAGGAGGATCTGCTCAAGAAGGGGATCATTAAAGAGCAACTTTCGGTTCATTCAGGACCCTCAAGGAGCACCCCACAGAGACAATTACAGCAGAATGACACGCTTCAGTCTAATATGTGTTTGGAAGAAATGCTCCAGAAGATCTGTTCATTGAGAAATCCTCTTGTGACGGTGGACCAGTACTAAGTCCTGGTGGTGGGTAAGTCTAGTGATGCTCTTCTTGTGGAGGTTGGTTGGGGGAGTGGGGGGGTTTTGGTCGGGAGGGGGACCGGGGCGTCCCTTTCTTGGAGCGCCGTCCCAATTGTCTAGCATCTCAATAAGGGGATACTAATTCTAATCATTTCCCTCTACTTTACTGTGACTGTGGGTAAGTAATCCCCCTCGATGGCGGGCGTTCAGTTTGGCTGGGGGGTCATAGTGGTGCTGTTTTGGGGCTCCTGGTTCCCCCCCGATGTGGCTCCCGGCCCCTTCCTCCCTCCTCGGACTTCGGGGGCTCTTATCGGGGGACAAGTCCTTGTCCTTGGCAGGCTTGTTTAGGGGTTCCTCCTAGCAGGAGGGCTTTTATTTGGAGCCCCCCCAAGTGAAAAATGGAAATCTTCAAATTGATAACATTAACCAAGATTCAAGAGACTTGAGACATATAAGTCACGCTTTAGACTTTGACATAGGTTACAAAAGAGCTCATATCCAGGATCTCAAAATAACACTCAAGCCTGATAAAGGAGACTCTGGACTACCAGAAAGGGAAGGTCACTGGCTGTCTCTCCCTTGCTCTTTTCCTACCCCCCTTTTTTTTTCTTCTTTCTTCTCTCCTCCCCTGAAGAGGCCTCCTCCCCCCTCCTAATAGACCAACATAGGGAAATCAAATATAGGTGCCCGGAGACCACTAAGTGAAGGAATTAATATTGGGCTAAGGTCACAAGGAACGCAGAGAGGGGATCTCTAGAGGGCAGAGATACCTTGACAGATGAGTTAGATCCCTTGATCCCTTCTCAGATTCTCATTCGAGAAAATAGGGGTCAGTGATGAGATAAAATCTATGGCTTATCTTTCAACCACTGACTGGGGAATTGATCTCTGGTTATTGGTCCTTTCACTAACTGGGGACCCCGTACATCTGAGAGTGGGACCTCTTCATTAGCAATCTCTCCTAGAGAAGAAAGAGAGGAGAGGAGGGGGAGAGTATGGAAGGAAGTATGGGGCCCCAGAGGAATGGAGGGGAAGGAGGATAGGAGGGGAGGAAGGAGAAGGAGGGAGGGAAGGGAGGGAGGGAAGAGAAGGAGGAAAAAGGGGAAAGGAAAGATAGGAAGAGAGAGAAAAAAAGAAAATTGTTTTTTAGGATGGGGTAGTGGTATTAAGAATGGATTAAAAGGGGTGAAGGGATGGGTTTGTGGGAGTGAGGGATTGGTTCCTGACTGCCCCTCTTTTCCTTCCATTACTTAGAGAGAAGAGGATCTTACCCCATAGGGATCTTTGGGAGCCCACTTTGGCCATTTCAGGTGAACCCTTTGGGTGCATATTTGCATTCTCTGAGGAATCTCTAACAATAGAGATCCTCGATCAATGCTGACTCCCTTCGGAAATCGGCTTGAGATTGTGGAGGGGTGGAACTTTATTCCCACCCGAACAATGGAAGCACAAATGTATAACGTTCTGTTAAGTTACATTATTCTGTTAGTTGTGAATGGTTTAGGTTCACAATATTGTTACCTAATTGCAGTTCTTTACAAAGTTATTGCTGCTGTTGCAGCTAACCTTCGTTCATGTAACGAAGCTGGAAGGAGACAGGTTACAATATTTCAATGGTTTGCTTTATTACAGAAACTTTAGAAATTTTTCATACAGAGAACCAACAGACGCTTGAAGGAGAAATTGATCATGGTTGGTAGATCTCGTATTGTCCGGGTGGGGAGTGATCCGGGTGAAGTTGGACAGGAGGGACCTGGAAAACAAACAAAAAAAAAGAACAATAATAGTGAAAATCGAAAACCCAAAAAGATAATAAAGGTAATTAGTATTAAACTCAAAATAGTGAAAATAGAAGAAAAGAACAAAAAACCCAAATGGCTTCCCAACCAGCAAAGATCAATTCTATAAATGTAAATGGCTTTCACGACCCCATCAAAAGATCCCAAGTGATGCAGCATCTAAACCAACAAAAGGCAGATGTTATATTTATACAAGAATCCCATCTCTCAAACATAGAACGCCAGAAATTAACATGGGGAAGCCGATATACCATTTATTCTTCATCTCATCTGAACGGGCGTAAACAGGGTGTAGCAATAATGATTCCATCTACAGCCCAAATCAAGA
Organism: Neoceratodus forsteri; assembly: GCA_016271365.2. NCBI lineage: Eukaryota > Metazoa > Chordata > Ceratodontiformes > Ceratodontidae > Neoceratodus > Neoceratodus forsteri. The sequence continues at coordinate 557,945,423 of CM028129.1, read as the reverse complement.
TAAACAGAATACAATCTGACAAATCAGGACACTATATCATCATTCAAGGTCGTCTATACAACCAAGAAGTTACATTAGTTAATATATATTTACCTCCACAGACTAAAACTCCAATAATCCAGCAAATTTTAAATAAGATACTAGACTTCCATCAGGGACAACTTCTAATGGCGGGAGACTTCAATATGACAATCACCCCAAACCTTGATTCATCAAACCCCAAAGTCTACCGTCTCTCAATTCCAGTGAAGTTTTTCAAACCACAACTTGAAAACCCAGGCTTGGTGGATGTCTGGAGAAAAAGTTTCCTGTTCAGCCCCAGGTTTCACTTATTACTCAGGGAAATTTCACACATATTCTAGACTAGGTTATTTTTTCACCACATGCGAACACTTCGTCTCAGTAAAAGACATAACCATTTGTCCCAAAATAATATCTAATCATCACCCTTTGCTAATAAAAGTAGATATGGGCAAAAAAACAAAACAAACTCTCTGGAGACTAAACCCCTATCTTCTAAAAGACAAAGAATTTACCGATCAAATAAAAAAAAAGAATCCCCCAATTCTTTGAAGAGAATGCCCCATCAGTTGTTTCTGAAGCCATATTATGGGACACAATGAAAGCCACCATTAGAGGTGAGATCATCGCCTATGCCTCAAGGAAAAAAAGGAAAGGGACAGGAAATATAACGGTCTTACTAATATCTTACAAAACCTTCAACTTCTTTACAGAGAAGGAGATAAAGAAATACAAACAAAAATTAGAGCAACTAAATCAGCCCTCCAAAAAATAGTAGAAGAAAATATTCAAATGTCTCTTATATACTTAAAACAAACAAATTATTAGAGTGGATCTAGGGGAACACAGTTGGTGCAGAAGCTGAGAGCAAGGAAAAATGCAGTAACAATATTAAAAATTAAACATCCCCATACTGGTAAGACAACCCACAGAGAGGAGGAGATAAGACAAGCCTTTGCTTACTACTACCAACAACTCTATGCCACACATAATATCTCTTCCCAAGAAGATAGACAAACCTTTCTAGACCAGTTACAACTTCCAAAAATCTCAACAGCACAAGTTTAGAAAATACAAGCTCCCATATCAACTGAAGAAATAGAGGCTGCAGACATTTAAACAATTCTCTGGTCGTTGTCCTGCCCCTGATGGACATACCAATGAATGGTACAAAATCTTTAGTAAAGAAATAACCCCAAGACTTTTAAAACTATTCCGAGAAATGGCAGCCGGAAATACCCTCCCCCCAATCCTGGGAATATGCCACAATAGCCGCCATCCCAAAACCTAATGGAAATAAACTAGATCCCTCTGCCTATCGCCCAATTTCAATATTGAACTCAGACTATAAAATCTTAATGGCTATATGGGCCAAGAGAATAGAAATAATCCTCCCAACAATAATACATCCAGACCAAGCAGGTTTAATAAAAAATAGATCCACTACAGACAATGTAAGAAAATCCTTAATACTTATAGAATATATCCAAACTCGGAAGATCCCAGATGCCTTTATAAGCCTCGATGCTAAAAAGGCATTTGATAGGGTATACTGGCCTTTACTGGGAAACACTTAAAACATTCGGTTTCCGGACTCACTGCTGCATTGGCTGACTCAAATATATCTCTCACCAAAAGCTTATATTCAGATAAATGGGGGCCTCTCCTCCCCAATCTCAATAGGACAGGGCACAAGGCAGGGTTGTCCTCTTTCCCTTCTACTTTTTGTATTATACCTTGAATCATTAGCAAGAGTGATAAGAATATCAGAACAGATGGAGGGTGTCCCATTGCAACAGTCAGAAAACAAGATTAGCCATTTTGTGGATGATATACTTCTTTCCTTAATATCCCCTACTGACTCAATCAAAGAAACATGGAAAATTATATCTTGATTTGAAGAATTGGCTGGTTTTAAACTAAATATTTCAAAAACTAAGGCCCTACTATATAATTATTCCCCTCCAAATACATTAAAATGAAGCCTAGCAATTAAATGCCACTCTACCAAAATAAAGTATCTAAGAATACACATTCCTCAACATCTTCAAGTACTTGAACTAAAAAATTATGAATCCATTTCCACTCTTCCTATATCTTTATTCCAACGTATTGAAACCATTAGAATGGACATCCTACCCCGCCTATTGTATTTGTTCCAAAATATCCCCTATTTCCCATCACAATATTATTTTAAGTCATGGGATAACATGATATCTAAATTTATTTGGAATAAACAAAAACCACAAATTCGTCTTTCTATATTAAAATTATCATTGGCTCAGGGTGGCACCAATCTTCCAGACCTGAGAAAATATGCAGAAACAGCGTTTTGGAAAATTCTTCTATTATGGCTCTCTGATCAGTTTGACTCCCAATGGAAGAAACTGGAATTTCATTTAAACGATATGTACAATATAAAAAAAATAATTTTTTCTTCTCCAGGGAAGACCCCTCCATTGAGAGACTTCACAGGTATCACCTCACAGGTCTTAGCAAATTGGTTTAAAATGTGAGAGAAAGAGCCACTCCAATCAGTCTACGAATACTGCAAAATAATTTCAGAGGATGATCTTTTCATTCCATCCCACAATGATTTAACCTTTTCCCGTTGGCGTAGATTGGGTCTGGAGCAAGCCTTTCAATTCTTAGGACCAAACGGGATCCAACCATTCAAAGAATTAAAACTTAAATTTAATCTCCCAAATGTTGACTATTTTAGATACCTCCAAATAAGAAACCACCTACTTAGTAATAGAATTATTCAGGTCAAACTGATCCCCCCCCCTTCTACAATTGTTCCTAGACCACTCTCGGGGACAATACTGGAGCCTTTTATTTGGTCATCTATATAAAATGATGAGAGATCAATCTAAAGAATCTACGAATTCAATACTATCAAGCTGGAACAAAAACTTAGACCTCGTTGTATCTAATGTGGAATGGTCCTCTTCGTCCTTGTGAGTGGTCAAAATCACCCAGTCTTATATTTGGACAGAATATTCCTGGAAATGCAGATCAAGATTTTTCAGGTCTCCGGCTAGTCTGACTAAATATCTTCTGATTGAATTTGGGGTTTGTTGGAGGGGGTGTGGTGCCGAGATGGCTGACTTAGTACATATAATGTGGCACTGTCCAGGTCTAATGCCTTTCTGGTTATGTATACAAAATGAAATTGGTGAGGGTCTCGGGGAGTGTGTTGAGCTCACAGCCGAAATGGTGCTCACGGCTGTTTACCCGGATCGCCCCCCCCCGGAAAAAACCCTACTTCCCATTTTGCTGTTGGCTGCAAAAAAATCTTTTACAAAGACATGGATGACCAAAACAATACAGAGCATCCAAGAATGAAGATGAATTGTGTATTCAATATACCAGATGGAAAATATCACAGCAAAACTAAATAATAGGGTGGACAGATTGGCCACTCTCTGGCAGAGATGGTCCCTTTATCATGCTAGGGTTGATCCTGATTATTATCCATAGCGGACAGGAACCGGGGTACTGAGGAAACGAGAATAGAATGAAATTACGGAATTATTTGTTTTCCAACAACAACCTCTATCAAACATATAAGATCTCTATGTATTGTATATTTGTATCATAATAAACCTGAAGTAAGTACAGAAAATGATTTGATTGTATAATGTCTCCTGAACTAAAAGAAAAGGAAAAATTTCAATAAAAATATATTTAAAAAAAAAGATAGAAGAGTTACACATGCTCTTTTCAAGAACAGTTGGGCCAAGAAAGGAGCCAATACATTTAATACAACTGATGGCTGTGAGCTCACCAGAGGATAAGGTGCATACAATAACAGGAGACCCAACTCCTGAGCAGTCAAGTTGGGAGTAACGACTCAGGCGGCCAGAAAGGTATAAGCAGAAGGGGGTTGGTTAGCTGCAGAGGCAGGAGGAGGACAATTTGAGGAAACTCCAGAGGGAGGCTTTGAAGCAGGGATGGGAGGTGGAGAAGCGAGTGATTGCAGGGAGAGAGTTCTACAACCTGGGTTTGTACATGGCGAAGACCTGATTGTCTATTTGAGCACGTGTTTTTGAAATCAAGAGGACCTGAGAGTCACTGGCTCTTAAGTGGTAGGAGGAGGTTGTGGGTAGGAGGCATATGGTGAGTGCAGATGGGGTGGCAGTTCGGACAACGTCGTCGATGAAGCTGCCTAGGACAAAGGTGCGGTGCTTGTCTGGAGGGAGCCACTCAATCTGGGAGTATAGCTCACAGCAGTGAGTGAGGTGAGGTGAGGAGCAGAGAGTGCAATGTGGCATACATTGTTGTAGGCAGTGTCCTATTTTGAGAGACTGGTTTTTGAGACATGGGCAAAGGAGACTAGCCCATAGCACAACATGGGTAGGAGAACACCCCTGGCTAGGGTGAGTCACGCAACCGGGGTGAGACAGTTTTTTGCTCTATATGCAAGGCCCAGCTTGCACTTTGTGGCCTTACATGTGTTGTAAATGTGTGGTATGAGGTCCAGTTGTGGGTTAAGTGCCACCCCAGGTACTTGACAGTGTCTGCAACTTGTAAGAGTGAACCATCGACACCTGATATTTTTAAAGGGGCAGGGACGGCTTTTGTCTTGGCTAGAAACACAGAAACATAGACTTTTACAGCAGATAATGACTGCTTGGCCCACCTAGTCTGCCCTTTTCCCTACCTACAGGATAATCTGCAGATCCTAGTTAACCAAAAGCCTATTTCTTCCTACCCCCAAAAGAATTGTCTTATGTCTGTCCCATGCATTCTTGAATTCTGCCACCGTTTTAGACCCCACAACCTCCTCAGGAAGGCTGTTCCATGCATCCACCTCCCTCTCTGTGAAAAAAATACTTCCTCACATTGCCCCTGAGCTGTCCCCTCTCTATCTTCAAATTGTGCCACTTGTTCTTGCACATCTCTTTTTCTGAAAGATGCTACCCTCTTGGACTTTGTTGATTCCACTGAGGTACTTAAGGGTTTCTATCATGTCCCCCTCTCCTCCTTTCCTCAAGGGTATGCATATTAAGCTCCTTTAGTCTCCTTGTATGGCTCTCTTGCAGAACCTGCACCATTTTAGTTGCCCTCCTCTGGACTGCCTCCAACCTGTCTATGTCCTTACGGAGATGGGATCTCCAGAACTGGACGCAGTACTCCAGATGGGGTATCACCAACTGTCTGTACAGAGAGATAACAACTTCCTGTTTTCTGCTGGTGATGCCTCTCCTTCTACATCCCAGTATCCCCCCAGCCCTCCCTACTGCCTTCTCACATTGCTTGCTAACCTTAAGGTCATTTGATATGGTTACCCCCAGGTCCCTTTCCATTTTTGTTGCTGTTACTACCTCCCCCCCCCAGCCTGAGTCTTTTGAAGGTTAATAGCAAGCTGCTTGTGGTCCTTTAGCCAGGTTGGAATAAGATTGAAGTCAGAGTTTAGTTTGACATTGAAGACAGAGATGTCCTGGGAGCAGGTCAGGATGACGAGTTCATCTGCGTACAGGGTGGGGCCTCAATAGGCCAGAGTCAAGGGTAGCTCATCTATAAAGACAGAAAACAGGACGGGCCCAAGAATGGAACCCTGGGGGACCCCACAGTTCACCGGGAAGGGGATCAGAGAGGGCCTTGTTGTTGAAGTTGGTGTATTGCTGTCTGCCCCAGAGGTAGTTTGTGAACCAGGCAAGGGTGGGGGGGGAGAAGCCAAGAAACCAGAGAGTGGCGCACAGGAGTGGATGATCCACCTGATCAAGGGCTTTTGAGAGATCCATGAAGATGGCTCCGGTCAATTTGCCTTGATCAGCTGTGGACCTGATCTCGGAGGTAACCACGGCTAGGGCAGTGGAAGTGCTGTGCCCTTTTCTGAAGCCGTGTTGTGCAGGGCACAGCAGGTTGTGGCTCTCTATGTAGTGGGTGAGCAGTGAGGCAATCACCTTTTCAAGAAGCTTGCAGATCACAGACAGGATCGCAATGGGGCGGTAGTTCTTGAGATTTTTTCAGGTCGCCTTGTTTGAAAACAGGGACGACTTTGGCCACTTTCCATATATCTGGGATGGTACCTGAGATTAGAGAGGTGTTAAAGATGTGGGTGATGGGCTGGGCAAGGAGAGATGCCCCTAGGCAGAGTAGTTTGGGCTCTAGGCCATCATGCCCCGCACCAGCATGAGAGGAGAGACCAGCAAGGAGCTTCTGGGTCTCCATAACGGAGATGAACTTTAAGTAGGAGAGAGGTTGGTAGGTATGCCTGCTAAGCGGGGGGCCTTGGGGTTAGGGGGCTGGTGGGGGAGAGTGGGCAGGCCAGAGAACAGGGAGTTAAATGCATTGTCAGTTGTGAGGGGGTTGTGGCAGCTAACCCCGCCAATACGCATCTCAGTGACCTAGGCTCTGGCAGACCCCACCAATCATGTTTTTGATGTTATGCCAGAAAACTCCTTGGGTTCCTGGCCATGGATAGCAGTACAGATTGACAGAACTCACTCTTGGCTGAGCGGATGACTCTTTTATATGAGTTGCTCAGCTGTCTGTACTCAAGGGAGTCGGCACTAGAGTGGGGGGCGTCGTATCTCGCCCAGCATTTGTCCCTTTGCTTCATAAGGGAAAATAGGCCACCATGGAGCCAATTTGTGACAGTGCCTCTCACCTTCTGTTTAGTGAGGGGGGCATGTTTGTTTTGCAGGGGAAAAAATACAGCGAGGAAGTTGTCAAGGACCTCTGAGGGGCCTTTTGTGGCAGTAGCTCTAGACCAGTCCACTAGTGGTAGGTCAGTGTGGTAGTCCTTAATGTTGAGTTTGGAATAGTCCCTCTGGATCACTTTACAGGGGATTTTGGGGTGAGGGGGGAGATACACCCTTGTACAGTAGGTAGGAGAGTGATCTGAGATGACATCAGGGAGAATTCCAGAGGAGAAAATTCTACCAGGTCTGTTGCTCAGCACCCAGTCTATGAGGGATCCCTTGTCCCCGCAGGAGAAGAGTCTTGTAAGTTCAGTAATAAGTTGGTTGAGGGCAGGACCAGACAGCAGGGGCTCATATTGCTGGGTGCTGCAGCCCATCCAGTTTAGGTTAAAGTCATGGAGGACTAATAATTCATTCGAGCCAACCTTGGCGCTGAGGCTGTCAAGAAGGGAGGAGAGCCTGAGCACTCCTCCCTTGGGAGGACTGTAGGCACAAACAAGATGCCCCTTTTTGGTGTTAGCTAGTAGGAGAAGGGCATGCAAGAACTCGTAGGTAGGGGATGTGTGTGGGGTATGACCTATAACAGACACATTTAAATGTACCTTATAGTACAGGAGCACTCCACACCCACGTTTGTTCCCTACTCTGTCTTGTCTAACAAAGTTGTACCCCAGGAGGGCACATGCAGAGTCTGGGGTGTGTGGCTTCAACCAGGTTTCAGAGACCCCATAATATCCAGGTTGTAGTGTGCCACCCAGGCCATTAGCTCCGCTACGTTAAGTAGGAGGCTATGTACGTTCAAGTGTACTATGTTTATGCCTTTGGTGGAAAGCCAGGCAGAGGGAGACTTTAGAAAGGGCCCAGCAACCGGTGTACCAGGGTTTTGGGCTTAGCCCCCAGCCAGTCCGGAGAGAACAGAGTGACCATGCGAGGCAGCATCCTGTTAGCCACAGAGGAAAGCTGAGCACAAGAGTTGATTTGAGCTGTGGCAGCATCCTGCCACAAGGCATAGGGGATGATTGGGTAATGCTGCCCTTGATCAGGCTTACACAAGGCTAAGATACAGGCCTGGTTTGCCCAGGACTGGTGGCCTGTGGGCCTATTTCACAGCAGCAGCACTGATTTCACAAATTGCAAACAGCAATTCTAGCTAGATCAAGGTGAGTTACTAGGTTACTAAAGGCAAGAGCAGGCAACACCACGTAGCTTAAAATAGGTTACGTCGTTCAGAGGACAGGATGCTGATAAATTCATGCCCTAGTAGCTGTAGTTATTACTTGCACTAACTCATTAAATAATACAGTAGGTAGCTATTTCTGGCCCTAAATTGCTTAACATGTGCTAGCAGACAGGACAGTGAGCTGCTTACTACTAGCACAGGTAAGATAGAGTATGGCTTTTCATGCACATTATAACAGCAGTAAAAATTTGCATGGCATTGCAGTAGACATGTCTCAGATGTTTAGCTAATATCTAGACAGAATGATAAATCCAGTTGAAGTCCAACTGGTCAGGCGAGAAGAGCTAGGCTTACAGTTAGTCCACTGCAAGGCAGATCAGGGGAAATTGCCCAAGGTGGTACTTACGGCTGTGGGAGTTAATGCACTGAGCCTGAAGTGGAGAGTGGAATAGGCACCCCCGTGGCTGGTGGGAGGAGCTGGTGGGCATTTAATGGGAGGAGGGACCGGGTTGGGTGGCTGGGAAAACATTTCTCCAGCAATGTGCAGCCGTTTGACAGAAGCACCCTGTAGCAGTCCAAATGCAGCGGTGAGTCAAACAGTTATTCATTTGAAGCCCCCGGTAACAGAATCACTGAAAAATTTCAGGGAGCCAGGGGAGGTCTGCCGGCGACAGCAACAGCCGGCGCCTCATCCCCCGGGTCCACAATTCAGGAGCCAAAGCAGTCCATTGCGGGGGGGGGGACCCGCTGAAAAGGGTCTCCTTCACCTCCCTGGGTCCTTACGAGCAGCAGAAATGAGCTGCGGGCTCAGGATCAGCCTTTTCTTAGGCTGATCAGGTGTCACAGCAGATGGAGGAGCCAATCAGGCGCAGATGCACCATTTAAATTGGTGCCTAAACTGCTTGGTCTGGGATCTCCGGCGCGCAGATGAAATATCCAAAATTTCTCCAGCAATGTGCAGCCATGGGAGAGAAGCTCCCTGTAGCAGTCTGAATGCAGCGGTGAGTCAAACAGTTATTCAGTTGAAGCCCCTAGTAACAGAATCATTGAAAAATTTCAGGGAGCAACCACTCGGCGACAGCAACAGCTGGCGCCTCAACCCCGGGTCCACAGTTCACAGTTCAGGAGCCAAAGCAGTCCATTGCGGGGGGCCCTCTGAAAAGTGTTCTAAACATTATTTCTAGGAACCCTTCCCATATACTTGAGGGGGAGAGGAGAGGACATGTAGAACAAGAACCTTTTAGAACTACTTACCCTTTTACCAGTCTCCCCAAAGAAGTGGGACTCTAATTGGCAGGTACAGGTTCCGAGGTAGATGTGATCCCCCGAACCAACAACCATAGAAACATTGAACATTTAACACCGACCTAAATAATTGTGCCTATACAACTCAATGGCATTCTTTGAAGAAAAGAGTTGCCTCAACTATTGTAACTGAGTAACAATGCCATGCAGTTCTTGCAGGTCGTATTAATCTGGTATAGTCTATCCACCACATTGAAATTATGGGGAATGAGGCTGGTAGCTGATCCCCCTAAAGGTGAAATGACCTTGTCAGAATGGCCCAAAGTTCAGGGGTCCATGTGAGAGACCAGATGACATGCCTGACCACCTGAAAACTTCTGAAGCCAAAACTATCATGGGACTAAGACAGAGCAGGTACTGAAGACAGGTGTCCAGTTTTTGTGGAACTTGAGCTCCCCTGCTGTCTGCTGCATAGATGGGGCAATCTTACTGCCCCAACTCGCCTCTAGTAGCCAAGGAGGGACCCTACCCTACCCCCCACTATTACATGGCTCCCTGCCCATAATTACAAGCAAGAGAGGCAGTAAGCTTAGATGGTATGCATGGCCCAATCAAAAAATGGAGAGCGATAATCAGGGAAAAAAAACTAAAAAAAAAAAACACTTGTTTACCCTTAAACGAGGAATACTCACCCAAGTAATGGCACAGCTGAAAAGGAAAGGTGTGTCAATGTAGGTACAAGCAAGAATATTGGCAGTGCTCCTTTAAAAAGGGTGTGTTGGGGGCGCTAATGAGCAGCTAACGAGGTAGACGCGTTCCTCGTTGCTCCACCATGGTTGCCACAAAATAATTAAAAATATATTTGAAAAATACCTTTTGGCTGTTTTTACACAACAGTACTCAGTGCAGAGAAGTGTTATAGAGGAGTATTTGACCCCTGATGCCGTTAAAAGTCAACGACTCACAGGCAAGGCTGGTAAAAATCTGTGGCGAGCACCGTGGGAGAAAACTCGGGCCTGGTGTCTACGTCGGCAGCGGAGGTTGCCATGCTTGGCCGAGAGCTGACCGGCCAGGTGATAGCAGTGCTGGAGCCAAGATTAGTTAAGTTGGAGGGCAAGCTGGACTCCCAATTGCAGGAGGTTTTGGAACAGCAGACACAACACGTAACAGACTAGCAGAAGCGGAGAAGTGGGTCTCCCACCTAGAGGATGAGCTGATGTCTGTTCCTGGGCAAATGGTGGAGCTTCAGAGAGAGCTGGAGGAGCTGAAGGAAGCACACGATTACCAAGAGAACTATCATCGGCACTTAAACTTGCGCTTAAGAGGCTTACCTGAAGGGAGTGAAGGAGATGGAGCTCTGAATTTTTGTGGGAAAGTGCTGCCCGAGCTGTTAGGGATTCAGCCTAAGAAGGGGGAAATAAAGTTAGAGCGAGCCCATCGCGCTGTGATGCCGCGTTCACCGGCGGGCCAACCCCCGCGGCTAATCATCAAGAATTTCCACCATTTCCAGGACAGAGAGGCAAATTCTAAGGGCTTATAGAGCAAAAGGCCCATTAAGCTATGAAGGAAATCATCTGTACATCTCCCAGGATTATTCTGCAAGACTGCTCAGGAAGCAGAAGATGTTTAATGCAGTCATGGCTCAACTGAGAAGCTTAAAAATAGAGAATTTCTTGATATATCCTGCCACGCTCAAGATTAAACATGAAGGGGTGACCTTCTCCTTCTGGGAAGTGTAGAAGGCAGAGCAATTTGTCAAAACTCTGCAAGAGAAAGTGGGCTAAGGCGTATGAAAAGGACATGACTTTTGGTATTTGCAACTGGGACCTGATGCGGTAAGTTCCTGCTGCTTTGCTGCTTTCAAGTTAACAAGTTGGAGGGTTGGGTAAGCTGTGTTTTGTTTGCTTACCACCTCATTCGAAATGCATAACCAAAGAAGGGAGAATGTGGGTGTTTTGAGAGACTGAGAAGTATTAAAGAGGTCTATGGAAGAATCAACACAACTGGCTGTGAGGGTGAGGACATCAAAGAAAGTGTGTGGACTGCTGTGGAGTGTGCAGGACAATAGAATTCGCTTCCTGACATACAGTATATCCAATCCAGTGTGTATGGCGTGACTGATGGCTTCTCGGCTGGGAGCGTGTGGGAGGTGGGCTTAGCATGTGTGATGGAAGGCGCGGCCTAGCCCTCTGCACCTATGGTGGTAGGGAAGCCATTGGCACACGTGAGCTCCTCCATGTGGGGGACTAACAGACAAGCTGAGGCAAATTAAAATCGGCATCTGCGCCACCGGTGCTGGGACTCTTCTTTAACTATATTGTGTCAGCCTTTCATATTTCCTACTTGGTCAAATAGGTGGGGGAGATGAGGAGGGGCTGGAGGATTTTAGGGAGGGGAGCGGTAAACAGCGGGATAAATTTGCCCTAGGCTGAGTTTTTGTGAGATGCATGGGAGTGCAGAGAATTGGCTAAGCTGAAATACAACTAATAGGAAGGAAAACCATGTGGCCATTCCCCGCTAGCACTTTGCGTAAGGGCTGACGGTGCAGTAAAAGGGGGGTCTCACCCGAGGCAAAGAAGAAAGTGGGGAGTGGAGTCGACATGCTGGTTGTTGGTATCTGCAATACCACTAATGATTGGGAGGTATAGAGTGTGTGTGAAGGCTCTTCCTCCACGGATGTGCATTCTTGTGGGTTTTGCATGGCTTAGATGACCTACACGCAGGTGAGTAGAGAGGAAAGAGGATGACACTTTCAGGACCAAATTGGCTACCCCACATATGGGGATAATGGTGGGACCTTAAGTCAATATAGTGGATTCCACCATGATCTGTAGGGGGCACACACCAAAGTCACCATATTACACTTCAGGAGCACAATCTGGACTCTCAGGCAGGGATAAAGATTGGGGGGGTTGTGAGATAAGAGGGCGCACCGAGAAGGGTTAAGGAATAGCCATAAGGGGATGTGCCCTGCAAACAGGGTGTTCGGTGGCTGGGCGGGGCGGTGGAGCACTCATGCCAGTTGAAGGGGTTTTTTTCCTAGTTACTTGTGCTTCAGGGGCGCTTAGTGACAATCGGGATCTTCGCACGTTGGAGAGGGGGTGGATGGGGGCTTATTGGGTTGAAATGGCTAGTTGGATGGGAAAGGGAGGGGTTCCTGGTCTCAGGGGAGCTCGATTCTTAAGAGAAAGGTAGTTATTGGGGGTGAATTATAGGGGTGGATGAGAGTTAAAGGAGGAAGGGAGGGTGAGGGGGTAGTTCAAGTTACTTGTTTTGTTGGCATTGTTAACTTGTTTGTACATGCAATCGATGGTGTAAATGCTACTTGTATAGTGTACTATGAGAGGAAACATAGGAATTGGACTAAAGGTACTCTAGCAATGGGGAAAGATAGCAGGTCACAAGGTGCTGCATGGAATGGGAAATTTTCAAGTGAAAATCATGATTAATTTGTCAAGTGTCAATGTAATTTCATGGAATGTTAAAGGAATAGCAAGTTCAGTAAAGAGAACATCACTTTTGACTGCTTTAAAGAGGGCAGGAGCACAAGTTGCCTTATTGCAAGAAACACACCTGTCGAACATAGAGCATGCTAAGCTCATTTGGAATTGGGTGGGGAGGTGCTATGCGGCTTCCTTCTCCTCCCATAAATGGGGAGTAGCTATATTACTGCATAAAAACTTTCCATTTGAAGTTCGAAGGGTAGTGCGTGACCCGGAGGGAGGCGGGTACATATTTATCACTGGCTTATTATGAGGAGAAGTGGTAACGTTTGGGTGTATATATGCCCCGGCAGTGTTTGAGCCGCAGTTTTTCCTTCTCTTTGCTGGACCAGGTAATAAGAGAATAATTTCCTGGGCTGTTTTTTTTGGGGGGGGGGAATTTAACTGGACCATGGATGCCCGCATGGATCACTCGGAAGGCGGGGGAAGAGCATCCGAAACCATGGCTCAGTGGCAGCTGGGGATGGCAGACCTGGCCTTGGTGGTTGGGTTGCGTACAACCAATCCTGGAGCCAGGGAGTACATGTTTTACTCCAATCCACACAAGACCTGGTCTTGCATAGACTATATATATATCTACTCAGGTGTTGGACAGGAAGGGTGCAGGATATATCCCACAGCCCTATTCACATATCAGATCATGCCATGGTAATTTTGAAACTGGCCAGTAAGGAAACGAGGGAGGTAGCCCCACAATGGAGGTTCCCCATGTACATGGCTAAAAATCGATCCGTTAAGGAATACTTAGTGGGCAGTGGAAATTGTATGAGGAGACTAACTCCTTCCCGGTTATCTCCAAAACTGTCTTTTGGGAGGCGGGGAAAGCCTACATGAGGGGGCTATCATAGCTTACATGGCGAGACTGAGGCAGCAGAAGAAAGACAAATGGCTGGAGTTAGAAAGACAGTTAAAAGATTTAGAGAAAAGAGTGGCAACCGGGGAACAAGGAGAGGCTCATAAGTTGTTGATGGTAGCAAGGGAGGCTTTAAACATGCTGCTGAAGGAAGAAACCGGAAGGACCTGGTTCTATTGTCAGAGGCAGGTTTTTGAATGGGGTAATAAGCCAGGGCCACTACTAGTGAGGTTAATAAAGGGGGGTAAGGGCATAACACGTGTTTTAGGGATCAGGGATAAAAATGGAAGACTCTGCACGATTCTAGAGATATAGGAAAACATTTTTGGACCTTTTATGAGGGCCTGTATAGAGCAGTACATAAGGGGAAAGAGAACCAAATACAGAGGTTTCTGGAAGGCATTCAGCTGCCTGTAACCTCTAAAACTGAGAGAGAACAATTAGGTCAGCCTATTACAAGGACTGAAATTTTAGGGGCCATACAAAAGCTGCAACAGGGGAAAGCTAGTGGACCAGATGGCTTCCCAATAGAATACTATAGGATTTTATGGAGCCAGGTGACGGAGGCAATGGTGGGGCTTCTTAAGATTGAAGAAGGAGGGAAGACCCCAGAACTACCAGATTTCTGTTTCGATGCTACTATTTGTCTGATACCCAAACCCAATAAGGATGGCACGGATTGTGCGGCATATAGACCCACATCCCTGCTTAACTCTGATTTCAAGATCCTGGCTAAAGTGTTGGCTATTAGGCTAGAGAATTTTTTTGTCGGACCTGATTCACCCAGACCAGATCAGGTTCAGTAAAGGTCACCATTCATATCATAATATGCGTAGGTTGCTTAATGTAATATGGCGGGCGAGTGCAGAACAAGAAAAAGTAGGTGTGGTCTCAATGGATGCAAAGAAAGCATTCGATAGAGTGGAGTGGGAATACCTCTTTGAGGTGATAGACCGGTTTGGTCTGGGTGAATCTTATGTGGGCTGGGTGAAGGCCATGTATAAAAAAACGAGGGCCTGGGTTTTGGTTAATGGGGGTCTGTCCGGATGGTTTGCTTTAGAGAGGGGAACCAGGCAAGGTTGCCCCTTATCACCCCTCTTGTTTGTTCTGGCGCTGGAGCCTCTTGCACTAGCAGTGTGGCAGAAGGACAAGTGAGAGGGTTTGCTGGGGCTCGGGGATCTGTGCATAAGATTGCACTGTATGCCAATGATATGCTGTTATTTGTAAGGGACCCACAGAGATCCATGGTGCCATTGCTGACCCTTATCGAAGAGTTTGCTAGCTTCTCTGGCTAGAAGGTGAATCTAGAGAAGTTGGAAATGATGTGTTTCCCAGAGGAGGACAGGGTATTGGGGGGCTGGGAGTTAAGATGGTGCAGAATAGGTTTAGATATCTGGGGGTGAGGATAGGACAGAGACTGGGGGAGTTATGTCAAATAAATTTCCCCTATCTGATTAAAACTGTGTTGGGGGACCTCAGGAGGTGGGCACAGCTCTCGATTTCATGGCTGGGAAGGATCAATGTGATTAAAATGAATATTCTGCCCTGGATCTTATACCCCATGCAAATGTTGCATCTGGGATTAACAAAAGGGGATGTTAAGCATCTGGAAGCAGGATTCTCTGAGTTTATCTGGCGTGGGAAAAGACCACGAATCAGCCTTAAGAGACTTAAGGCAGAAAAGAGCAGGGGAGACCTTAACTTTCCAGACCTGGGTAATTATTATCTTGCTATACAGCAGAGAGGGATAGTGGACTGGGTGCATAGGCCACTGGTTGCTAGTTGGGTGGAACTGCAGCAATGCGAGGCCCCAGGGAGACTCACCGCTAACTTGCATAGCAGGGGACTCTGGGCTTATAGAGCATTGTTGGGGAACAGTAACCGCTGGTTAGGGGCGGCGCAGGGCCTGTGAAGCAGCTTAGGATACGGAAGGCATGCAGCAGGAGAAGCTCTTCTGTTGCCGGTGGCTAAAAATCCCTTTTTTCTGCCACGAATGGAGGATAATGGTTTCAATGAATGGGAGCTATGAGGAGTGGACACTGTGGGCAACCTAGTGCTGAGGGGGAAGCTTTGCACTTTTGAGGTCCTTAAGCAGTGGTTGCACCTAGAGGGACCACCTTATTCAGATTTCTGCAGGTCCGGAACTTTATTGAAAGATTAGGCAGAGAGACTCAGCAGGGCTTGAAACCAGACCCGGTACAGCAGTTGGTGTATCGTGCTGGGAAGGATTCCAAAGGGATACTGGGTAAGGCAGTAAAGCAAGGTAAACAGCCTGCCGGATCTGACTAAGAGCACGAGGGTGCTTTGAGAAAGAGACCTGAAGCAGCACATATCAGGAGAAAATTGGAGGGTGGTGCTGGAGATGCCAGGAGGAATAATGGTCTGTAATAAGTTCAAAGAAGCCTTTTTTAAATTCCTGCATAGATTGTATTACCCACCGGTAACTAGTCATAATGCATACCCATCGGTCTCCCCTATGTGCGGCAGATGTGGAAGGGAAACTGGTACATATTTCCATTGTTTCTGGACATGCTCAGTTTTGGTACAATACTGGGAGGAGGTGACTGCAGAGGTGGCCCGGATAGCTGGACTACCGCTGAAAAGGGACCCACTGACTTGCCTATTCGGCGTAGAAGTGAGTGAAGGAGGGGAATGGATTCCACTTCCCAGATGGGTGAGAGTTTTGCTTGTTCTGGCTCACCATTGCATCTGGAATGCTTGGGTTTCGAGTGCCAGGCCCACGATCTCTATCTGGCGACAGGCTACGGTGTGCACCTTAGCACTGGAGAGACTGACGTAAGCTGTGTGTGATAGGGAAGAAGCTTTCCTAAGGGAGTGGTCCCCCTTCCTTGCTTCATTGAGCATAGCCAAGAATATTTTGGGGAGGACAGTAATGAGTACGTAAGTCATGGGAGGGTATATAGCCTCCATCATTAGGCCTGTGGGGGCCCCGAGTGGGGGGAGATGGTATGGGTATACAAGACCTATAAAAAAGATAGGATGGCAATGTAACGAGGAAATGTGATCCCTTTAATCTTGTTTTATTTTTATCTTTTGTTGATAAGATCAGTTCACACACCAGATTGCATCTATTTGTCTGTCTGTTTGTCTGTGTATTATATGTTTTTACCTATAAAGAAACTTAATAAAGAGATAAAAAAAAAAAAAAAAAGGGTGTGTTGATGTCCGCAAGTTAATTAAGTCCTGGTTCTGATTTGTCAGATCGTGATTGGGTAGGCTGGGGGAGTAAGCCCATCAATGCAGAAAGGAAGATAATATTCATTTCTGCATTGTTCATATCTGGAGGGAGCTGTACCATGCTTCAGAAGCTCCATGGGTGGAGGAGCTGCAGCCATGGCATATGTCCTGAGGCGAGCCATTTTTGGGTTCAATGAGATGGTAGCAGGCAGTGGGGTGATCTTTGGGAGAGGTTGGTGTTGGTAGGTGATGGGCATCAGAGGGTTCTGGTGGTGGGCAGGTTTTGGTTTTTAATTTTATTTTTATTGATTATATCAAAAATTGACATAAATGGATACACAGTTCCAAGGCATAGAAACTGTTATAGGAACAGAAATACATTAATTGACTATACCTTACTTATCTCCCGTTGTTACAGCATGGGAGGGGAAGAACAACTGATTTAACAGTTTGGGAAAGAAATTATTACAAATACTATTACAAACATAACCATGGACTATATAACCTGAAAGAGGAACAGTCCAGAAAGTCCCGGGGTACATGACCCAATAAGCCAGTGGCTGACTTATATAAAGTCCATGACTAATAAAGCTAATCGATGAGAAAGTCATTAATAAAGGCCTTCTGTCGAGTCTTCACTCAAGCAATAAACAGCCCAATAGAAGTGTAATTCTCAAAAATTGAGCAGGCACTTTAAACTTTGAAACACATTAAACAGGAATCATTATATTGTAGTAATTACTATATTGTAGTAATTACTCCAAACAAAAGTCATACAAGGAGCCTTGACATTGAACAAGTATGTCCAAGGTAAAGTACAGTCAAGTTGTGATTCAGCCCTCGGCAGATGCCACATGTTCCGTTGCTCCACTCAAAAAGTCTTCTTTGATTTTAAGTAATCGCTTACCTGACTCAGTGGGATCATTAAATAGAAAGATTTTTCCGGCATAAGATATTTTCAGTTTTGCAGGCAGGAGAAGCAAATAACTGAACCCCAAAGATCTAAGCTCGCTGCACACAGTGTCAAATGCTTTCCGGCGGGGCCAGCGCAGCAGGTTCTGAAGTGGACTCAGGTCATCAGAGGGCCAGCCAGGGGGAGGTAGACAGAGCGTCCCAAGAGACACTCCTTTCCCCTTGGGAGGGAGGACACTCTCACTGCAATACCGCCTCCTGGATGATCATGGGTGGAGGTCCAGCAAGGGTATGCCCGTTGGAGGGAAAGGACGCCGACTGAGTTCCAGAGCATTTGTGCACCCTGTGTGCCCACTCCTTGGTCCTCCATGTGGGTTGACTCCTTGAGGGAGGATAGAAAACCAGGAAAATGGCCCTGCAGCTGACCCGGCGATGGACCCCGGCACCACAGCCTCAAGTGGCGACCGAAACCATGCGATCTCAATCTGCCGCCTGATGAGGACATTAAGCAGGTAGGGTGGAGTGGAATGGGGAGCTGCTTCCTCCTTCCCCACCGGGGGGTTAAGCAAAGGCAGTATGGAGGACTGGTACCGAGAAGAAATACGGGAGCTTACAGAGCCCTAGTCTAGGATGCCTTGAGTGTTCCCGAGACAGAGGTACAGCTGCAGAGAAAGAAAGGGACAAAAACAGCAAATATAAAAAAAAAAATGCTTTCTTGCACTGGGGAGTGGAGAAACTGAGATCCTGGAATAAGAAAATGTGAGGGCCATCAGGCAGTTGGGAATTGGGCCTTTTGTTTTGCCAACTGGAGGATCCGATCCTTAATATGCTGACCCATCGTGGAAATCAGGAAGATGCAGGGTAGGTCTTGAGTCAAGGCTGTTTTCCAAGGTGTGATATGGTAGACCTTATGGATGGCATCTAGGAGTTGAAGATCCAGCATGTGTTGTAGTAACTGATGGGTGTAGAGCAGCAGATCATCCCCTTCCGACCCTCCTAGTAACCCTACATGGGCTACTCGTGATCCATTTTCTAAATGCTTCAAACGGAGTAAAAGTACTTTGTTCTCTCACACCAACCCCGCAGTTACTAACATACTAATTGCCAGCACATTAGGCCTTACGGTCTATCGAGTCTGCTCGAACCTCAGATTCCTAGTTGGGTGCCAAGGCCCCCTCCCCATTTTCCAGAAACTCCTATCATCCATCCCCAACCCCCTGGGCCAGGCCATCATCTGATACATCCGCTTTCTGTGTCTGTCCCACCCTCTCTTGAAGCCCTCCACTGTGGATCTCTGAACCAGCTCGCCAGGCAGCACATTCCAAGGGTCCACCACTCTCTCAGTGAAAAACCTCCTCCTCTTCCCCCCTCAGACTTCCACCTTCCAACTTCAAATCATGCCCTCTGGTGATACCTCCCTGCTTTAGTCCTAAGACCCCCTCCATGTTTACCCTATTTATTCCCTTGAAGTACTTGTAGACCTCAATCATGTCCCCCGTTTCTCCACTCCTCCAATGAAAACAGGCAGAGCTCCTTAGGTCTATCCTCATACGTCAAATCCTCTAGTCCTTGTATCATCTTAGTTGCCCTCCTCTGTACCTTCTCCAGGAGCTGTATGTTCCTCTTCAAGAGTGGTCTCCAGTACTGTACACAGTACTCAAGGTGTAGTCTAACCAGTCCACTTTCCTGTTCCTAGAGATGATCCCCCCTTACGATGCATCCCAATATCCTGTTTGCCTTGCTAGCCACTCTCCTGCACTGCTCAGAGTAATTCATACATGCATCCACCATGACCCCTAGGTCTTTTTCTCCTGTTGAGGCCTCCAGCACCTCCCCTCCCAGGGTGTACCTGGGTTTAGGGTTACCCCGCCCAAGACGTAACACGTTGCACTTGGTGATATTGAAATTTAATTTCCATGTGTGTGCTCAGCTTTCCAGGGTGTCCAGGTCCCCTTGCAGGGCCAACCTCTCCTCTTCCCCCTCAACTACTGCTCCCATCTTGGAGTCATCAGCGAAGAGACTCATTTCACACCCTATACCCTCCCTGATGTCCGATATGTATGCATTAAACAGGATCAGACCCAGAACCGAGCCTTGCGGTACCCCACTACCGACCTCTCTAGCGTTCGAGAGCTCCCCACCGACCACTACTCTCTGGGTGCATCCAGCTGGCCAGTTTTCAGTCCATCTGAACATCAAAGGGCCTGTTCCCAATCCCATTAGTTTCTCCACCAGACCATTGTGGGGGACAGAGTCAACGCCCTGCTGAAGTCCAAGAATAATACATCCACAGGCTTTCCCCTGCCCAGTTCTGATATTACCCATTCTTAGAACTCTACAAGATTGGTTTGACATGATCTACCTGGCACAAACCCATGTTGCTGACTATCCAGATCTCCCACCTCCTACAAGTGCACCCCCAATCGTTCCTTTAGTATACTCACCATTCATTTTCCCACCACCGAGGTCAAACTTATGGGTCTATAGTTACCTGGTACTTCCCTCGACCCCCTTTATGGATTGGCACCACATGTGCCTCTCGCCAATTCCTAGGTACCTTCCTTGTCTCAAGCGACCTGTTGAAGAGCTCTGCCGAGGTGCAGCCAGTATGTCTGCCAATTCCCATAGTACTCTCGGATGAATGCCATCTGGCCCAGGAGATTTATCTTTCTTTAGGGCCTTGAGGGCTAACCATTCCCTTTCAGTGGAGATAGCATCATCCGTCCCCTCCATCTTACTGGCCTTTTTATCCTTATCCTGATGTGACACCCCTGGGGTACCTATCCCTCCCTCTTGCTCCATTTCTGTTGCTCCCCTGATCCCACTCACTACCGCTTCTATCCCCATCGTGCCTTTCTTTGTAGATATCCCATCCCCCTCCCTAGTGAACACAGAGGTGAAGTACTCGTTTAATACCTCTGCCTGTTCCCTCGCCTCTTCCACTCACTCTCCTTCTGATCTCAATCTGCCGAGATGGCCCTTAGTTTTTCTCCACTCCCCAATGTACCGGAAGAACCCCTTTTCCCCTCCATGTATCCCTTGTGCCAGCCACTGCTCTTTACTGGACTTTGCCCCCTTACCATCCAGGTGACTTTTCCAGATGCAAGATGGTACATTTCCTTTTCCCTATCCCCTCTTGTTGTTTCATATTTTTTTTGAGGCTGCCTTCTTTTCTCTGACCACTACCTGAACCTCAGTGGACCACCAGCATGGATTATGTGACCTTGCTCCCTGACGTTTCATCTTAGCACAGGTCCTGACTGCCTCATGAAGTCCCCAATTTATGACCTCCCACTGCCTTTCCACATTTGTCATTGATGTAATCCCCTTCAAGTGATCCTTGAGAATATTTCCCATGCCCACAAAGTCTGCCCCCCTGAAGTCCACTGCCAGTGTCCTAGATCTTTCCCCCCTTCCCCCATGCTTATTTGAAACCAGACAGTATTGTGGCCACTCCCAGTCAGGGGATCCTCAACAACCAGGTCCCTTACCAGATCTCCATCTGCCAGAACCATGTCCAGGACATGCCCCTTCCTTGTGGGCTCCATCAAATGCTGTGTTAAGAACACCTCCCGGAAGCCGTCCAGCAGCCTCTGCTCCTTGGCCACCTTAGAGAACATGGTTCCCCAGTTTGTACCTGGCATATTAAGGTCCCCCATCAACACCACTCCTTCCCCTATTGGTCCACACTGGGCAATGATGTTGTCCAGCAAACCATCCTCCAGAACATCACCCATCCTGGGGGGCCTATATACTACACCCAGCTTGACCTTACCTCCTGCTGGGGTCCGTAAGGTGACCCATAAGGCCTCCACGTTTCCCTATGCCTCTTCTATCCTAGCAATTTCTATGTCACCTCTAATGAACATAGCCACTCCACCCCCTCTGCCCTCCTTTCTATCCTTCCTAAGCATAGTGTACCCCTGCACGTTTAGGTTCCAGTCATGATTTTTGTTGGCCCACATTTCCCGTGACCATACATCCACCCCGAGCAGCATGGCCTGGAACTCTGCAACTTGTTTCCCAAGCTCCCAGACATTTACTAACACCAATTTCACCCCTTATCCCTGATCCCTGATCCCTTTGTTGAACCCCACCCAGGTTCCTTATACTTCCATCCTCCTCTGCTCCTCCTGAAACCTCCTCCCCAGTCTGTTTCCCCCTTGGGTTTGAAGGCTACTCCCTCATCTGGAGGAGGAGCTTCTGGTCAGCCCCTCCCTTATCCCCCCCTCACAAGTTTAAACCCCACCTTTCTTGAATGTACTCAGCGAGCCCCTGTTTAAGGACTTCCTTCCCTAATGGGGCAAGATGAAGCCTGTCCTTGGCATATAGTCCCTTATCCTCCCAAACTCCTTTCCAGTTCCCTAACACCCCCAAGCCACTCTCTTCACCCCACCTCCTGAGCCAGTCATTAACCTCTCTGATCTTCATGTTTTTCTCCACTGAGGCCTTTGGTACTGGCAATATCTCCAAAAAGGAAATGTTGCATCCATTATCCCAGCAGGCTCTGGCAAGTTCTTGGAACCTTGCTTGGATCTCCAAAAAGCTATTTCCCTCTAGATTGTTAGTTCCCAAATGCACCAGGAAATCTGGTTTCCCTCCACAATCCCTAACCAGTTTGTACATCATGAACTGTGCTCTGTGTACTGTCGGCCCATAGATACTCACTACCTTCACCTGGCTATGGCATCCACCTCCTTGTCCCTCCCACTGGATACCCCTAATCATTGAGTCTCCCAATAACAGAACCTTAACACCACCATAATCCTTATTGTTACCTCCACTATGCGCTCTCAACCCCCCATCCCCCCCCTTTATTCAAGATCTCTATTCCATGGGAGTCTTCCTGCCTTGTTAGAGACCCCCTTGTCACTCTCCCCTTTCTGCCTCCCTTGTTAATTTGCCCAATTAACTCAGACCCCCCCCCGAATAGGTGTCCCCTTTAATCCTCTCTTATCTAAACCATTTATCCTGACCCTGATGGTTTTCCCTTCCCCCACACCGACATCCTCCCCCATTGTAATAGTACCCCTACCTCCAGAGGCTCTCTGTGGGCTCCCTTTACCTAGGGCCCCATCCTTGCTACAGACCCCCCTGCTGATGGGGGTCCCTTCCCTCACCTCCTTGTCTCCCAGTTTCTCTCCAGTCGTGCTCTCCTCCCTCATGTCTGCAATATGCTCCATCTCCCTCATCTGCTTAACATTTATGTTCCCCCTTCTCCCTCTGGGACTATTTCTATCCTTTCCATTGCCGGTCTGTGATGCCCTATGGGTATCCGACTCCCTCCCCCTGGCCTCCGTATGTTTCCTCATTTCCACCAACCCCTTCCTTCCTCTCTAGGTTGCTTAGTAGCTCAAATGTATTGTAACACTCTATGCTAGCCTCCATCAAGTAACCTGAGTTTCCCCCGACTGCCCCTCTAAACTGCCCCTCTTCCTCCCCTCTTGCCCTGTTCTCTTTAGGAGCTCCCTTCCCACAGTCTGCTGTTTTAGGCTTCCCCACAACAGCCCCTCCTTTCTCACTGTCTGCTCTTCTAGGCTTCCCCACAACAGCCCCTCCTGACTCTTCCCCCTCCACTCTCTTTATATTTGGAATGTTTACCCAGTATGTTTTCTCCTTAGTGTCAACATCCCTATCTAAGGGTCCTCTGTCCTTAATATCCCCCCTCCTGCTTGCTGTAACATAACGTCCTGTAATTTCTGAGCGCTGCCCCAGCCTCCCCTCAGCCCCAACCTTCTGTCACCCATATCCACACCTCTTATCCTTGGACACCCCCCCAACTCCCCTAGCTTACTCCTTAACCAATATACTTCACTCCTGATATAAGATAGTTGCCTACAGAGTGGGCAGCCTCCCTCTCTACAGGCCCAGTTGAGAATTATTGCCATCCCACAGCCTGTGCAGCCTACAGCCCTTCCGAAGATGCCTGCAATGGTGGAATGTGGCCACCCTGTTTGTCCCTCTCTGTTCATAAACACATACAGTCCAATGTGTGTATGCAGACATCAGGTACCGTATGATGTCACAGGCCCACTAGTTCCTGTTGCTTCAAATTTCAGTCACAAACAGAAATGCACAGCCCTTCAATCCCAACCCCCAGTGGCTTTTCAGTATTTAAGAAAGCCCACAAAACAGGCTGGGTGAGAGGGCTCTACCACCACCAGGCAAACACCACATTTAAATTTCACTCTAATTATCACTGCCAAACAAGTGTTCCCACACCCAGCACACAAGCCCCAATAGTTACAATATCACAGCCCAAGTAACAGTTCTAACTCAAAGTAATAATTTTTAACACACATAACTAATTTCAAGCACAAAACTATTCAAATATTTCAGTTACTGCTGAAGTTTTTGTCTGCCGACTCCCTTTGCCAGCCAGGCATGCTTTCACAGACACAGTTTCCACCAAGGTAATATGACTGTTAAAAAGGCCCATCTTAGCATTCATAGAAACAGAGAAACATAGAATTTGATGGCAAATAAGGACCACTTGTCCCAACCAGTCTGCCCATTTCCCTACCTAATGGATAAGCTGCAGATCCTAGTTAACCAGCAGCCTACTTCTTTCTACCCCCCCAACCCCAATGCTTGAACCGATTTAGCCAATGCCCAAACAGATTGTAGAATGGCACTGTTAGAAGGTTCCGGGCCTCTGGTAGCTCTGACCGAAAAGCTGCTACGATCTGCATCTTCAGGTAGTTTCCCAGACTTCCCCTTGCCAGTATCTGTCTGCCCAGTTTTCAAGGGTCCCACATAGTGCCAGTTGTAGAAATTCAAGTAACAGGCGCCTACTATCTTGTATTCAATAGTCCTGATATTAAATGAAGCTTTAGCTCAATATAAATTAAAATGTTGCTGTTTATCTCAATTGGAATTGAAGGAGCTCTCAGAAATCTGATACAGTCGGTTGCTAGCCACTCTCCCCATGGTGGGCAGGTTGATGCTGTGACTGTGCAGGTCACTGTGGTAGTGGCTGTTGACTAGGGGTTTGCAGCCTATCCCCAAGAGTTCTTAGCAGAACACATCAGTTGACTGGAGTAGGGTCTGTACAGCTGTCCAAGTAGGGTTCTCTCTCTTTACTCCTGCTGCGAGGTATTGGAGAGTGAGGAATGTCCTGTCTGCCAGTTTTAGTCTTCTTCTTGGTCTTCGTCAGTGTCAGTGGCTCAGCAGGTAGCACACTCTCCTCTGAGGCCGGAAGATCTGAAAGCTGTGGGTTCTATCCCCACACCAGGCACTTGGGTTAATATCCTAATACTAACACTGTAGTGCAGCATGAGGGTGGTGCTACACTCCTGAGGTGCCGTCTTTTGGGTGAGACTTTAAACCGAGGTCCCAGCTGCCTGTTCTGGTGGTTGTTCAGGTGGATGTTAAAGATCCCATGGCACTTCTCGAAAAGAGTAGGGGAAATTTTCCCGGTATCCTGGCCAAATTTCCTCTAATCAATACAAACACCACCAACAGCTTAATCTGGTTCAGTTTCAGTTGGCTACCACCTGTAACCCCCAGGTTGCCCTTGAAAAAGGGACTTCTAGTCTCAGTGGGCTTACCCGGTCAACAAAATTCAATAATAATAATAATTTTTGCCTCTAGCTCCCCTACCACAGCCACAGTAGGTCAGTTGCCAATCCTCTTCATCCTGCTTAAAGGTGAAGGGCACAAGGCCTTATGTGAGTACTTGAAGGCCGAGGCTATTTGGTGCCAGGGTGGTGCTCATAGCATTCACTGCATGATGAGAGGAGTCTTCAGGGATCACGGTGCCCAGCCATGATCACAGGATGAATTCCTTAGCATCCTTCGGGGACTGGAAGGAACAGAACCCCACCCCCATGAAATTCTGAGAATTGCCAGGTACCTCAATCATAAGGAGTCCCAATTTTCTGGAGTGTCTACCGTGCTGCAGTGAAGGCCTTTATTTCTGTCAAAGCTGCTGAGAAATCCAAAAAAAATTTGAATTGAGCAAACTTCAAGCTATAGGAGTCCCAGTTTTCTGGAGTGCCTGCTGTGCTGCAGTGAAGGCCCTTCTTTCGGGCAAAGACGCCAAGAAGTCCGGAAATACTTGAATTGAGTGACCTTGCCATGACAGGGGCCCCATGCCTTTTGCTAGCTGCATAATTCATTCTTTAACAAGGAACTGGGCTGCAGTCTTTGATCAGGCTTGGGGGGGGGCTAGAGATTGGTTAAGCCACTCTGTCTCAAGCAGCTCTATCCACTGCTGCTTAAGGAGGGCCAGGCAGACGTTCTACAGAAAAGTGCTGGTGTCTGCCTTCAACACCCTGAGGGAAGACCACAGTCTGCAAGTTATTCCATCTATCATGATTCTCCAGGTCACTGCTTTTGTCACAGAGTTGGCAGATTGTGTGGTCCTGTTCCTCGAGGTGCACTGTGATACGGTTAGTACAGGCCTTTTGCTTGGTGGCCTGGAGTTCCATATGAGTGACCCACAGGGAAAGACAATCAATGTCCTCTGCTAACAGTTGCGTTGCTGCTTTTATGTCTCCCATTTCTGTTAACAGTTGGCTAAACATGGACCTGATTTCATTCATGTCCCCAGGGGCCGCCAATGAAGATGCACCAGGAAGTGCCATTTTTCCACTGAGAGCCGAGAGAGCTAGGAGGCCAGTCATGAGGCAGACATCAGCACTGTAGGAGACCATACAGACCAACAAAGCACACCAACAGGTTCACTGATTAGGGGGCTACAAATAAGATGGAGTTTAGGCTTGGATGGCAAAGTTAGGAGGCTGATGTGATCGGATGCTGGTTAGAGGGAAGACAGCTAACAAGATCAGGCTGCCATCTTGTAGTGGCCAAGCCAAGTCTTCCATTAAATAACCTTTTAAAAACTTTGTGAGCATATGCGAGCCATAGTAATGAATATTATTTACTTTCAATTGACCAATAAATAAATAAAATATTTTGATTGAAGGTTCCAGTCCAGAGCTACAATACTCCCCTTTTGGAATGATGGGCATCCAAAATTGTGGCTCTAAAATATGCCTGCTATACTACAACACACCTGGATACACCCTTCAACGGTGGCCTATTTCATAACACCACTTGGAGGGTCCAGCTTACTTTCTTTCCTGACATTCCCACAAAGTTCTACACAGAGTTTTAAAGGACTAGTAACTGCTTTGGACCAGTCTGACTTGTACAACTGATCATGTTAATCAGGAGCCTTTCCCTTAACAAACAACCTATTTAACTACCTGTCATTGTGTGCACTAACTGCAGCCACAGTGGTGAGTCCATTGTGAACTGGCATGCATTTAGACACTTTACTTCATTGTATTCACATTTAAAATGGAGTACTTTAGTAATTATTTACCCTGAACAACGCCTGTTCTACTTCTACCAGGAAGGCAGCTTGTCCAAGGTGACTCTGAAATGATGGATGCATACAGTAGGAGACTCAGAAGGAAATAAAAGAGATAGCTATTTTCTACTACAGCCTGTATCACACTGGTTACACCGGTCAATCGTGATAGATCCCTGACTGAAACTCATTACCTCTTGAGCAGTCTCCTGATTTCCCTTCTTTACTTCACTGATTTTGAATTATGGATTTTGAGCAAGCAAGCAATTCTTTATTTATAAAATGCTATTCCTACAGATCATAGCATTGTACCGGTATTATAAAAACAATTATCAGTCCGACCATATCAATAAAAACACATAGTAAAATAGCAGTACTTTACCTATTAAGAAAAGCTAATCAAATAAATCAGATTTTAGGGCAGCTTTAAAGGCCTCGACGGATGGGCACTCCCTAATCCGATAAGGTACAGAATTCCACAGGGTTGGAGCTGCAAAGGAAAAAGATCTAGCTCTCAAGGTTGCCAAATGGATCCCGGGAATCTCTAGCAATCCCTCATTGGCAGAACGGAGAGAGCGAAGGGGGCAGTAGGGACAAAGGAGATCTTGCAGGTACCATGGTCCCTGTCTGTGTAGGGCTTTATAAGTCAGTAACTCGACCTTGAAGGTCATCCTCCACTGCACTGGAAGCCAGTACAGGCTGCAGAACACAGATGTGATATGGCAAGATCTCGATAAGCCAGTCAACAACCTGGCAACCGCATTTTACACTAGCAGTAGGTGGTGAAGGTCCACCCTGGCAGCCCAAGGTACAGGGCATTGCAGTAATCAATACCTTTTTGAGAAGTGTATTAACAATGTGAAAATCAAACTCTAGAAAGGTCAGTAATTGGGAAGGAGTCAGAGCTAACTTGCTCCAACTGATTGCAAAGGCCAGCAATTCAAGGAATCAGAACATCGGGATGGCCCAGTTCACCAGACTTTCTGGGGTTTGTCCCAATATTAGAATGTCAGCCACACAATCAGTCTGATCCCTGCTGCCCTGAATCAGGCCACTGCCAGTTGCGGGATCTTTGTAAAGCACCATGGTCCTAATAACAGGCCAAGGGGAAGGCAGGTGAATTAGTAGGTCACCCTGTTACATCTGAAGGATAGCCATCTGGGTCTTTGGGGTGGATCAGAATTGCAAAGTACACATCTTTCAGATCCATCCAGACCAACCAATCTCATCAGAACAGGACGTCTCTGAGGAGTTGAATCCCTTACATCTTGAAAAAGTGATACATGATGTGGCCATTTAGGGGTATGACGGGATGAAATCTATCATCCTTTTTTGGACCAGGAACATAGTACTGACAAATATTTGAAGAGGTGTGGGGGAAGGAATGATTGTTCCCTTTTACTGCATCAAGTGTAGCTCCTCGCCTATAAGTGAGTGAGTGTCCTTCTGCTGAGAAAGGGAGAAATGGGTTATTGTGGGGTTTATCAAGTTTTAGCCTGTACCCCTGGACTGTCTCTGACATACATGGGTCCTTGGAGATACTGTCCCAGCTGGTGGCAAATGCAGTAAGCCTGGCTGCCAGATGTAATGGTCATAGAGTATTAGAGGGGCCTTATACGAGCAAGAAAAGAGAAGTTAATGGTGTATTTGCCTGCTGAGGTGGTGGTGTTTGGGCTCCACACAATCTCCAGAATCTGGATCTGCTATTCCCAAACCCTTTACTGCCTCTGCCATGGGAATACTCCAAGTAGCCATAGAAGCCTTGATGATAGACTGGTAATCAGCAAGAAGAGAGGCCCCTGCCTCTCCAAACCATACAGAACACCTTTTTGTTAAAACTCAAAAGGTAGTCTGGGTTTATTCCATTCTGTGGAACCATTTTCTCAGTTTTGGTAGGTCTTTTTGTAGATTATCATCAAACAACATGCCCTTTACTTTACTTTCCCTATCTTAAGTGGCCAGGTCTGGAGCTTAGTGGTAAAACCTCAAGAGAGCTGCCCACATCTTTCTCTGACAGTGCTGTGTTTGCATTCCCCAGAAAGCAAACCACTCTCAGGAACAGATCTAGGACATAAACTGAATATACGTGATCCTTATGATTGTGTCTTCCTGCTCACCCCGGCCCTAAGACAGCTAGTGACCCCACTAGGACAAATATCTTTTCTTGGGTCCCTTTAAAGCCCCTTTAAACAATACATACCCTGTTTGGTATCCTCCCCAGTTTCCCCCCCAAGTACATGGAGAAGAGGCCACAGAATTTGAGAACCAAACCTAGTTTATGGCTGAGGTGAGGCCTGGCAATCCCTCTCTATAGAGATGGCATCTTGCCCATTTATCTAGAGATTTCTGTAGTCTGGACTCAAGGTACATCTTAGTTTTTGGTGGGGGAGTCCATTCCAAGAAGGTGGCTCCCTTACAGTCTGGGTCAAAGTGAGCTTCTGGCTGGTCTGCTTCTTGGCTCCCCTCCTGGTCCCCCATGGGTATCACATCAACACAGCACAGTAAATACAGCTCAAGCATTTCAGTGCATCCATATACGTGCATATCATTTACCACTAAAGCCACATTACATCATAAGGCACTATCAGCGCATGGCATGACAAAACTTCTGCCAACCCCGAACACTCTTGCAATTTCAATCATCATCACTGAACTTTCAAACTTGCACTCAGTGGTGGTTGCAGAAACAAAGACCGTTTGCCTTCTTATTTGAGAACGTGGCATCTTAGATTGGATAGACTGTATAAATCTCTTCTATAAACTGCTGATCTATAAACATAAAACTGGTTCTAGCACAAAGCATTAGCTCAATTTCTCTGTTCTGAAAAGCCACTGTACATGCAGATAAAACAGAGTGAAAAGCTTCAGGTCACATGACTGGTGATCTGACATTATCTGACACATGTCTGTAACCAAGGACAACCGTTCAGCACCCGTATGTGTGAAAGGTTACAATAGTTCAAAAAACATTAACTTAGCTTAGTGACTATTGGTCATGACAGGATTACAATTAGGCAATTACAAGCAGCTGCAGCTTGGTTACAGTTTTAAACACAGGCTGCAAATGCTGCAGTCATTACTGTTTAATAGTTGGAAGTAGTTGTAGCCATGTCTCTGTAGTTTGTTTTGAGTCAGTGCGGGCAGCAGCTGCCATCTCACTGTGGCTATTTGTACAGGAAAAAGAGGGTTTATGGAGACAAAACATACTGGAAATGCTGCATGCATGATTCGCTGCGCTGTACAGCCAGATGTCATACATGTAATGACCAGATAACTATTTCTGAATGAGCATAATCATGTACCAGATGCAGGATCAATTGCTGTCAGAAAAGTTGTAAGTGACACGAAAGACAGAGCTCTGTTGTCACAGGAGGTAACATATCAAACTGTAGCAGGTGCCACTAGCAGTGCTGATCAGGCAATCGCAGAGAAATTGCCATCTTTCTCCTGTCTTAAGCACAGTACCCAACATGTGAGACAAAATATTACTGTTGCCCCAGTGTTGCCAACCTGTCTTCCAGTACTACAAATTCCTAATTAATATTCCACGGTGGATCACGGTACGCCTTCTCTGCTGCATGACTGTGGGTGTGATGATGTGGACAGATTTCTAATATTCACCACTAGGAAGAATCTGCAGTATATGGACACCACTGTTTTCCCAATTGTACACCATTCATGGAGTACGCTTCAGTGCAGTCATCCCCAGTGTTTTCATACTGATGTCAAACAGGACATACAGTATGCCAGCTGTGTCAAAGTACTAATTGCACTAAAAAGTTCTATGCCACATCTTGCACCACAGTCAGTAATGACACAGACATGTGGAATGCATTGCCATCATTGGTGGTGTTCTGCAGTAGTATGAATCAGTTCAAGCATACCCTAGATGCATACTGCATAGATAATCGTTGCCAATTTATAATACAAAATGTTGCAGGTCAATAATGGGTAACGTTTTATGACCAGTATTCATCCTATAAATCCTATGACTGATTTCGAACTGGCAGCAGTAAAGGATTTTGCATCTTAGTTTCCTGGGTCATAGACAAGGGGGTGTTTTTCCCATTTCTGCCAGATGGCGCAAAATTCAAGATATGCCAGAAATCCACAAAAACTATATGCTAGATGAAGATATATCAGTATACATCAGGGCAAGATCCACCAGCACAATGCAGCAAGTACCATGAGACAGCTAAACGGATCACGGCTGTGGTCAGTGGATACAGCAGCTCTATTGAGATGGATTGCCTAAGAGGAATATCTCATACTTTCCAGCTTCAGGTTTAGAAGTTTGTTGGAAGCAAATGAAATTTTAAATCTGTTCATGTTCATTGCTATCTGTTGCACTGTGCCTTTCAATACAAATAAAGTTTAAAAGGATTTTTATGGTCTATGGAGCTGCAGGAACATTCCCTCTAACTAGGATCTGTAGCTTATCTGTTAGGTAGGAAAATGGGCAAACTAGGTGGGCCAGGCGGTCCTTGTCTGCCGTCAAATTCTATGTTTCTAGAATACCAGTGAATGTTCATTTCTATGTGTTGTGCTGTGCCTTTAAATACAAATAAAGCTATGGAGCTGCATGAACAGTCCCTCTACAGACCGTGTAAACAAGTCCAAGAGAGCCATGTTCTGCTGATCCTGAAGGAAAAGTAAACAGTTTTTTTTTCTCAACACTAGATAGCACTGCTTATCGCTGCTTATCACTCACTTTTGTGCGATTATTGTGGCTCATTCATGAATGCACAGGTAAGGGTGTGCGATTCCAAATTTTACTGTTATGATGAACCACGATCTAAAAAGATTGTGTTCTGCTGAGGGGGTTTGTGTTTGTTTCAAGAGCTATGAGAGGGTGAGGGGATGCGATTCCGAACTCAAAATTCTACATTAAATGCAGTAAATCAAGTGGCTCGCTAACGAGTGCACTGCTACCGGCTGGGAGGGGGCAGTGACTTTGATTATCCGCGATGTACTGCTATGGAGTTGAAATTGTAATGCACAGTTTTGAGTTGCAGTTAGTTTACCGTAATAGTACTGACCACGCTGCATTTCCATACGCGTTATTGACATGGAGCCTCCTCCATGTGAGGTTTTTTAGGGTACTGTCTGTCTGTGTGCCAAAAATGGGGGTCAGACTCATTACAGTACCAGTCTGACTCTGAATCATCTGACTCAGCAAGACAGACAGAGAGGGAAGGCAATAGGGGCCTGAATCTTCTCTGGGACCATCAATAGAGCCGCAAAAGGAACTTTACCTGGCTCAAGTTCCTTCTGCCCTGGTGTAATTGTTCTCTCTCCATCGCCAGGTGTCCCCTCCCAAAATTAGGCTTCCCACTGGTTGTTGGGTTTGTAGAATTGGCATTGCAGCTGGGTGTGGCCTCCAAGCATGAGCAGCCATTTTTGTTCTGTTTGCGAGGATCAGGAAGAATCCTTGCCTGCACATGGCAGTTGCCTTGGACAGTGCCTCTGGTGCCCCTGCTCCCAAGGAAGATCCCATGCTATGTTGGTCTTCAGGCAGAGATAAGCCCAGTCCACCCTGGAGTACTGGGGAGTGGCAAGACCTACCTTGTGGCAGCTCACACAGTTGTGACCCACCATTACCTTCACTGAAAGGGTGGCAGACACCTGGAACAGACTGCCAGCAGAAGTGATGGGGGTGAAAACAGTGGCAGACTTCAAGCATGTATGGGATAGACATAGGGAAATATTAGGAAAAAAAAGGGAAGAGGGAAGGTCAACGGAGACCAGTTAGGGTCTGCAGAGACAGATTAGTTAGGGAACATCTGGGCGGAGTGGGTGGGACAAGTGGTCCTTTTCTGCCAACAAATTCTATGTTTGTATTACCACCTCCAGATCTGCAATCATAATTTCTTCATTCTACCGATGCAGCAGGAAATCTTGACTAAATTGGTGATCCCCCTCCTGTCTGATGAGTAATGGCAGCTTATTGAAGATGATCATAGGCCAAGGTCAGCTTTCTGGTGAAGGGACTCCTGGTAGTATGATTGTCAATGGAGGAGATATATTTTTGCCTTGCTGCTAGCAGCAAAGAAGGAAAATTTTCGACCATAACAGCCTTTTAAGGCAGACTATGTAGTCTGGGCGGTGAGGTACTTTATGGTAGTTGTAGTAGTAATACCATTTATCATCTTTGCTTCTTTGTCTTTTACATATGATGTATCATGTATTCACAGATCTTGGATTGCCTCCTGGGGCCACCACCCTCTCGGTGAAGTAACGTCTCATAGTTTCACCCGAGCCTCCCACCAACCAGCTTAATGGAGTGCCCCCTAGTGGTCCCTTCCTTCCTTAGCTGGAACACCCTGTTAAGGCCGACCCTGTTCACTCCCATTAGATATCTGAAGACCTTGATCATATCCCCCCCCCATCTCTCCTCTCCTCTCCTCTAGAGAGTATATGTTCAGCTCCTCAAGTCTCTCTTCATAGGATCTATCCCCAGACCCTGTTTCATCCTAGTTGCCCTCTTCTGGACCCTTTCCAGGAGGGCAATGTCATTTTTTTAAATATGGGCACCAAAATTGAATGCAGTACTCCAGGTGCGGTCTGACCAGGTAGTTATACAGAGGAAGAAGTACCTCTCGCCTCCTCGAGGTTATTCCCGTGGCAATACACCCAAGTATTCTATTCGCTTTAGCCGATGCCCTCCTACACTGCTCAGTGTTATTCATTCTGGCGTCCACGAACACCCCAAAATCCTTTCCCCCCCTTGAAATCTGTAGTTTCTCCCCACCCAAAAAGTACTCATGCTCAGGGTTCCTAAGCCCCAAGTGGAGAACACTGCATTTCTTGGTATTAAACCTCAGTTTCCAAGTGCGACTACCTCTCAAAAGTCTCCAGGTCTCCCTGCAGGGTCCTTCTACCCTCCTCCCCATCCGCCACCACCCCCAGCTTCAGGCTGTCAGATCCAGTGTGCTCAGGCCATCAACGAGCTCCTAGGGTTCGCAACTCATCGACAGAGGCCTCATTAAACTAATGGCTCTGCTTTCGGGCCACCCAGATGCACAGTTTCTTTCTGTTTGGTCTATCAGGGGCAAAGGCACCTTTAAACAGCATTTCTTCCCATCGACGACTGCTTCAGAGGCACCAGCTCATCGATGGAAGCCACGTACAATGCAGCTAGCCTGGCGGTAGTTGGCTCAGGCCATCACGAGCTCTTTGGGCTCTTAGCTAATCGATGGGGACCTCATTCAACTCACAAAAAACAGGTTCTATTTTTCTACTGGCTTTAGTTCAACTTGATGCAATTCATGCACCTCAGTATTTTGCCCATAAAGGGCCAGCAGCAATTCCGGCAGCTTCAACCCTATATCCAGTATTTTGCCCTTAAAGGGCAAGTAGCAGTTCTGGCAGCTTCAACACCATTGCCAGTACTCCTCCCAGGGGAGGGAGTACGCTGACTAAAAAGGGGGAATAGGAGCATTTGGGGGCATGGCCTCAGGCACACCTTTCAGGGGCATTCAATGCCAGCGACACAGGAGTTTTCGTCCCTGCTTCCGACCTCCTTCGCCGGATCACTTTGCCTAATAGGGAGGCGGGCAATGCAGCAAATGTCGAGAACTCAAAGAGGTAGCCTTCCTCAACTCAGACTGACAGCCAACAGCTAGGTCTGCAAGCAACAACCACCAAGCCTGCGAGGGCAGCGGGCACCTGACCCCGAGCAGTTGCCCTCACATACCACAGTCTCGAAGTAGATCTATGAGACACTAATAAGAGAAAGAGTAACTGCGAGCATTCCCTGGGCTTCTCAGGCTCCATTTCTTGTCCCCCCCCAAATGGGGGGGGGACCAGGGGGCTCAGCATCATCAGACTCTGTGACTCATTGCCCAGAATCTCTGTCCTGGAGGGCCTAGTCATTTTCATACCCAGGTCACAGTCGAGATTTACCTCGTATCTTCCCCGGAGCTGCCACCCAGCCGAAATAGGCTTTGCCTGGCAGCTGCCACAGAACCGGCCATGGCATCCCTCCTCCTTCAGACAAGAGGGCCTGTGATGGGGGAAGGGCAAGGTCCAGAACGCGTCTATCCAGTGGCCCGGCAGATCTCTAGGCTTCTCAGTTGGACAAGTAGCAAGCTGAAAAGTGGTTTGGCTGCCACACAATCGACCCTCTGATTTAAAACCTGACCAAGCTGTCGGTTATCCCACAAAGGAGGGGCTTCTCTCAGAGACCCAGTACATAAGGATGTGGATGCCTCTCACAACTGGGTCCTCCAAGCATCAACAGTGTCTCAGGAAATGCTCTGTCGGGGGTCTCAATTGTAGCCTTTTATTTTACCGCAAGTGATCCAGAGAGGAACAGACCTATTCTTCATCAACTACTGTTTTTGGAGAGGTGGTAAGGTGCAGACCCCGTATCCAACTTCGGCTCGCTGCAGCCCCTGGCTTTGGGTCTGGCAAACAATCACCTCCACAAGAGCCAGTTGGTTAACTCTCCCAGTGTAGGTAATCTCCTGTTTAGCTCAGCCCTCAGGGAGGTAGTGAGGGATTACAAGGAGATGCCAAGGTGCACATCCCACATCAAGAGGCAGGGACCAGTCTTCATCCTAGGCCCCAGATGCCTTCTGCATTACCTAAGTTACAATAAGGATCAAAATACTAATTTCTCCGGGAAAATCAGCATGCTATCTGGGCACATCCGCAGTAGGGGGCAGGTTTCTAAAAATTCTCCAGGAATGGGCCTAAATTAAGTCACACAGAGGGGTCACAGACATTATCAGCACCTAATACAAGCCCCCACTACCTCATGTGGTACCCTTCACCATCACTGGCAACCCATCTGGATGACAGCAACCATATATATCATTACTGCAAATGGGCTAGTTCCTATGTCTCATCATGCCAAAACATTCATCGTGCCAAAATGCACGAGGGATTCAGGCCAGTCGTAGTTCTCAAATTCTTGAATAGGTTTGTCCGCAGCAGACCCTACAAGGTGGAAACCTTGTCATCATCATCAGAC
The DNA here is from genome assembly GCA_016271365.2 of Neoceratodus forsteri. NCBI lineage: Eukaryota > Metazoa > Chordata > Ceratodontiformes > Ceratodontidae > Neoceratodus > Neoceratodus forsteri. The sequence continues at coordinate 557,909,562 of CM028129.1, read as the reverse complement.
CCACGCACAGAATTGAAGGTGCCAGTGCTGGTCATAGTCCTCATAAAGGCCCCACAGCTCAACCAAACATTACAAGCAGGGGCAGAGGTGGTCTGGTACCCGATGGCACACGGTTTTCTCATCAACTGGAGAAAGAGTTCCCTAATTCCAAGCCAGACCCTGATCCTTCTGGGGGCAGACATCATGACAAGGATTTTTCCCCCTGAAAACTAAAGTTTGGATTCTGCTAAAGCTCACCAAGGAGTTTAACTCTTCAGCTGCCTGCTTATTTAATTTTTCTCATACAGCTGACTGAGACAGAGTAAACCCTCCCTCCAGTCCCGGTCTCGGTGGACAGAGGTCATGAAGGGTCACGAGTTAAGCCATCCTCACCAAATCCGGATCGTGTCTGATGCAAGTCTCAGGAGCTGGGGATGGCTCAATGGTTTCAGCTGTTGCCCAGGATAGTCTGGTTCCATCCGACAGTCTGTCAACGTTGGCATATACCAACCATCAAGGTGACATAAGAAGCTCAAAATGATAAGGGAATCCCTTCTCTTTCAGTGGACCGAGCACCACTCAGTGACGTATATACCAGGACAGGTAAACGACATGGCAGACTAGCTTAGTCACAAGGTTGGTTGACCAGGAGAATGGGAGCTGAAGGATAGTGCCTCCCACATCTTGACAGAACAGTGGGGCAATCCTCAGACAGTTCTTTTCGCCTGCTGGCAGAACTCTAAGGTATAGCAATTCTGCTCCTGGGCCAAGGAAGAACCAGCGGTAGCTCAGGACACCTTTTCCCCTGAACTGGGATGAGTTTGGTCTCCTGTTTGCCTTTTCCTCCAATATCACTCCTATCAAGAGTCCTTCACAAAGTCATTTGGGACAGGACAGTCATGATTCTAGTCTGCCCCTTATGGCTTTTCTGTACATAGGTCTCGATTATCATTCGTCTGTCAAGGTGATCATGTCTAACATTCAAGTTCAGCCCAGCGGTGGCTCAGGACATCTTTTCCCTTGAACTGTGATGAGCTTGGTCTCCTGTTTGCCTTTTCTTCCAATACCGCTCCTATCAGGAGTCCTTCACAAAGTGGTTTGGGACAGGAGCAGGACAGTCATGATTCTAGTCTGCCCCTTATGGTTTTTCCGCACTTAGGTCCCAATTATCATTCGTCTGTAAAGGTGATCACGTCTAACATTCAAGTTCAGCCTGGGCATTCTCCATCAAGGTCCGGCTTGGCCTCCCATTTAAATAACATATCTCTCTAGGCCTGGAGATTGAGAAGGGAAAAACTTTCAAGGAGCTCGGCTACACAGCTCCTTTTATTGACATGATGGGGAACTTATGTCTCTCTTCTTCCTCCAAGGTATATTATTGAATCTGGAGAAAATTGTGGTTCGGGCTTCATTCAAAACACATATAGAACTATCCAATATAGTTGTCTGTTCTATTGCAGTTCCTTTCAAATGGATGGACAAAGGACTGCAACCAGCCATTTTACAGGTTCAGGTTTTTGCACTGGGTGCACTCTTGTTAACAAATTCATATACCCATGTCTGTAGGTTTCTAAAGGTAGCAACATTAATATGCCTTCCAACCTGCCAAAGCTACCACCCCTGGAGGCTTAATCTGGTCTCAAGGCTATGGCCAAGGGCCCCCTTAGAGCCTATCAAGGAGATATCCATCATGCGTTTCAAATTAAAGGTCATCTTTTTCCTCATAGCTATTGTTCAGCCAGGAGAAGCAGCAAACTAAAAGCATTGCTTACCCAAGAGCCATACACTGTTTTTCATCAGGTTCGAGCAGTTCCAGGTTTTGGGCCAGAGTTATGCTTCCCTTCGATAACAATCAAGAGAACCTCGAGACCCATACAGTTTGCCCCTGACGAAAATGTATATTAAGAGAGAGGAAGCTATTCGCAAAACTTCAAGTTTGTTCATATCAGCTATGGGCAAAAATTATGGGTAACAAGGATTCAAAAGGCTCTATGGCCAGACGAATTCTATCAGCCACTTCCGTGGCTTATGATCAGGCTGGAGTAACTTGCCTGGCCCAGGGACAGCCCATTCCACAGAGCTGGCCCCCTCGTGGGTGTACTTCAGGGAAGTATTGACAGCACATGCATGCAGAGCGGCCACTTGATAATTTTATTTGCTGGAAGTGATGCCCTCAGGTGAGACTTCCTTTGGCCACAGAGTGCTTGCTGCGTGGATCCTTAGGGGTTTCTGACATTCTTCCCACCCTGGACATCTGGGGACGTACTGCTTTTGTATATCCCAAGAGTAAGGAAGCCTGGACAGCAGCTTAGGAGAGAGAAATCAAAATTTAAATACCTGTAAATTTTCTTTCTCCGATGGCTGGTCTCCGAACTTCGGATTCCCTCCCAGAATGTATATAGTTGGCTGGCCTCAGGGCCATATATGCCTTAAAATTCTTGTTTTTCTGTTTCCAAGTTCTTGTAGTATTGCCACATTGGACTGCTTTAGAAAGAACTGAGGGAGACCGGAAGTGGGAGACTGGATGTCCCCTGCTGCAGAGGTCTGATTCCTGCCTGCCTGTTGGTATCAGGAGGTACAGCCCAGGAGTAAGGAAGCCCAGAGACCAGCCGTCGGAGAAAGAAAATTTACAGGTATTTAAATTTCAATTTTTGTTGTACTGCCCCGCCTCGAGCGGCCACTTCCCCCCACCTGCTCCATTTTCTGCCCGTGGCCTCCGGCCACTCATCCACCACCCTCCTCACCTATCTGGCTTAATGGTGCAGCTAAGGCTCATCCGCCATGGTGAGTGTTGCTGTTCCTAATTTGTTTCTCCTCATCGCCCTCTGTTTCTCTCGCCATGACTCCCTATTAACAACCATTTGAGATTTCAAACCATGGCATAGCTTCCTTTTTCTGTCTTTTCGACCCCCAACCCCTCTGCCATTCCCCCTTCAGTTGTGCCTCCTCCCCTGTCCGCCCCTCCCTTTTTTGTCCTGCTTGTCCGTCGTTTTCTGCCCTATCCTCTGTCCGATTTCTTTCATCTGGGGCATTCCTTTTCTACCCACTGCTCCATTCTGAGCCAGCACTTCTGAGGTATGACATCACCCGCCGCACTCGGCTCAAACCCGCAACCTCAAGCCTGGCGTTTCATTGCACTGCCCTACTGGACCTCCCAATACACCGCTCCATTCTGACTACCATCTGGGGTGCAAATTTGTTGGGTACGGACACCACTCTCCTTCTTCTGTGTGCCTTGGATCATTTTTCATTTTGCAGTACTGCGATGCGCTGCCTGTGGTTACTGCCCCTCCATGTCCTACTGATATGCTCATTCCTTGTCAACGGTGTGTGCTAATTCATTTTTGTTCATCTCCATCTCCATGTTCCTATCTGCCTGTGTGCATAGCTCCTCTGTTTGGTGGAATTGTTACTTGACTTTGTTTGTTCACAGCAGCACTTGCTTCCTCCCTCGCTGACTTTCTCCTCTGGGTACCTTATCTGCTGCTTGCTGTTCTTACTTCATTGCTTATTTTTTCTGCCTCAGATCTACTCGTACTTGGCACCAGTGGTTGCCTGGTGTGTAATTCCTGTTTCTCGCTTCAGATCTCAGCGCTCCAGCACCTCCCTCCCATTCCTCCTGGATTCCTCCCTGCTCTCTGGTACCCTACTGGTCCCTCTGCTCAGCCTTGGTGCTGGCTGGCATCCCTGCCTCCCATCCTTCCTCATTCCTGGCTTCACCCTATCTGATTTTCTCTGGGGGCTCTCTGGCATCTCCTCTTTGGCTCTCATTTGCTTTCTTCCCTGCAGGTGTTTCGTGGCCTTCTTCTGCTTTGTGAATTCCTCTCTTGTCCATCCCTCTTCCCCTCTCCCCATTGCTCGTCTTTAGCTCTGGCCTTAGCCACTCCTTGCTCTTGGTTTCTCCATGCTGCACTTTCTTCATTTCATGCTGACTTTGCTTCCTCATGGTGGGCTGCCCCTGTTGACTCCACTTGTTGCCCTCCTCCTCCCGTTCCCTCCTCCTTCCATTCCACTCCTTCTATGACCTTTGCTTTCTTTTGTTTTTTTTCCCTATCCTGCCACCACCTTCCCTATTCATATCCTCCTCTTACTTTAGCCCATATGGTGTCCAGGTGCCTTAGTCTGGTTCTTCTTCGCTCAGTCTGACCTCAGGATTTACTTATTTACATCGTTTAATCAAGCATACCTTTCATTGAGTCCTATACTACCTCATCAAACTGCTGCACTCCTGCGGTTATTATCACCATCAGTCTTCTCATGCCCACATCTGGGTATCCCTCGCTCATCTGACCTCTACGTGGTTCTATTCCATCACATCGACTACTCAAGCATAACCCTCTTGGGTCCATGATACCTCAACTCCACCTGCTCTCCACTGGAAGACATGCCTTCATGTCTATTGCCCCTTTGCTAGGGGATAGCAGGCTTCTCTCTATCATCGTTCATCATTCATTTCATGTCTCACCTTCAACCATTCAAGCCTTCAAGGCTTCTTTTCATCATTGTACTTCCTCTCGGGCCTTTGAGCATCTAGTTGCAGACATCACTAGCATCCTTTGACAGCTGCCCATTTAGAAGGACAGGGCGAGAGCTTCCTCTAAAATTGGAATTTTCCTTCTTCCTTGATCTCTACTTTAAATTGCTTTTGTGGAGCCACCCCTAATCAAAATGGCCTTCAGCCTGTAAGGAAGGCGACCTAGGCCTTGGATCCCCAGAGGTTTCCTCCTCATGGGAGGGATTCCTCTCCTCTGTGCCAATGGTCATAATATTAGTCAGGGTTAGTGCTTTCATAGGTTCCCCTGTTAGATGGAGTCAGATGGTGGCCCCGGCTGTTCCCTCTCTCCTTAGGAAGTCCACCCTTCTGTATCTTTCAGATTTCCTTTCATTCATTGTTGTCTTTTCTCATTCTTCGCCAGTCTTTCCTATCCATGTCTGTTACATCTATTTCCGGTCTAGATATCTTCTGATTTCTCACCTCTTCCATGCTCGACACCCTTTTGGGTATTCTTTTTGGGCTTCTTCCTAAGCTACCTTTAGCCAAGGAAATTTCCCATGGCACCAATAGGATGGGAACCCTCCTCTAGGGTTCCTTGCATTGTACCCCTACAGGGTGGTTTATCACATGGTTAGAGAGACGAACAGCCACAATGTACCGAAGTCACACAAGCATACATCTCATCCAGTTGCGTAAGCACAATTGAATGTGAAGGCTTTAAGCCTGAGGTTCAATGGGCAGAGCAACTATGCACTTCCCCATCAGGCCTTAAAAGGCCACTCCTCCTGGACAGTTCCAGGATTCGTCTCTTCATTGCCCCACCATCCATCCCTCCTCCTCCAGCGGCTCATCTCTCTCTTTCCCGTGGGCTTCTTCCTAAGCTACCTTTACAAAGGGAATTTCCCGTAGCACCCTTCTCAAGGGCTCCTTGCATTGTACCCCTACAGAGTGGTTTATCCCACAGATAGAGAGGCAAACAGCCATAATGTATCAAAGTCACATAAGCATACATCTCATCCAGTTGCATAAGCACAACTGAACTTCTTGAACCTACCTCCTGTCAGTTGCAATAAATTTCCCATTATTCCTGTGTTCTGGTTTAAAGTGAAAATGCCATAGAGACCCATCCTATTTATTTGTGCAGATACTTGAACATTTGTGTCTTGTCCCCACTCTCCTTCCTGGTCTCTAGTGTGTACATGTCAAGGTCTTGCAAAATCTCTTCATACTCATTTCCTTGTCCCCGAAATCATTTCAGTCACCCTTCTCTGTACTGATTCCACCTTCTCACAGTCCATGTCCAGAACCTTGCACAGTACTGCAGGTGCAGGTATGGATTCCAGAACCTTGCACAGTACTGCAGGTGCAGGTATAGATTCCAGAACCTTACACAGTACTCCAGGTGCAGGTGCACCAGTGATCTGTATATAGTGGGAGGCTCACCTCTTGACTTTTGCTGCCGATTCCCCTCCCAGCACACCCCAGCATCCTGTCCAGGGTATGGGTGCAAACCAGATTTCTGGACCTGGACTGGACCAGATCAGTAAATGCTGGGCTGGATGGTACAGCCGGACCAGGCACAAGTTGTGCTAATTTTGCCAGTCTGGCCACCAATCTAGTCTGGTCCAGTTCTGGCAGTCCAGTTTTTACCCATTCCTGTACTGAATGAAATGAGAGCACCGCACCAAACCAGACTAGAGTGGTTTAAGCCAGACATGCATAAATGAGCACAGCTTGTGGTCAATCAAGCTGGTCTGGCCAGTCCAGCATTTACTGATCTGGTCGGGGCTCCACAATTCATTTTTTATCAAGTCCCTCCTGTTTAACTTGGTTGTTTTATACTTTCCTTTGCAGCTGGTTGAGTAAAAAACATACTCATACACCCTGTAACCAGTGCCCCTGCCTGCACAGAGACATTGCTGTAATCTTAGACTGCATAAAGACCTAATAATCAGTGAGATGCCAAATCAAAATTAAACCTTGCACAAATAAAGGCATTTGGTTCCACAGTGTTCTGTGCTTGGACTGTACCTTTTTTTGTTTAATGATGAAGCCTACATTTTAAAGGCCACCGCTCCCCAATGTCACCAGTTTATGCTAATATAGCGATAACTGGAGGCATTGGCAGCTGTACAAGGAAATAATGATATTGGGCACTGTGGACCAAGATGGAGGCCAGAAGCCAAGATCATGATCCACAGTGCCCAGTGCAATTATTTCCGAGGACTACCTGCCAATGCCCACTATTATAGCTATCATGTTGAGATTTGCTGTCCCATCTCCATACTTTGTCCCCTTGCTAAAATCCAAGAAAAAAAATCATCCAGGCTTAACTTCAGTCCCATCTAGAGATTAATAGCTCTCTTTCCATGTACCAACATGGATTTCGTAAATCTCATAGTACTCAAACTGCCCTCATTAAGGTAACATCCAACATCCTCAACTCCATGGACAAGGGCCTAATCACTGGTGCAATATTTGTCGACCTTACCAAGGCTTTTGACCTTGTCAGTCATAACCTCTTACTCCACACACCCCTCTCCACTGGTCTCGATGTCCTATCGTTAAACTGGTTCTCAAGCTACCTCACTGGCCGAACTCAATGCATGAAATGGGCCAGTCATACCTCCCCTTTCAGTGCAAAAAGGATGGGGTCCCTCAGGGGTCTATCCTTGACCCTCTCCTGTTCTCATTATTTATTAATGAACTCCTGCAGCACTGTGGTGGTGCATCTGTTCAGATGTACGCTGAAGATGCCATCCTGTACAGGTCCTCTTCTGATCCAAACTCCCTGAACTTCCATCTGCAGCAGGATTTCTTGAATCTCGAGGTGTGGTTTCTCAATAATCTCTTGGTGCACAATACCAAGAAGACTAAATCTATGCTTTTCTATCACCAGACCTCCAAGCTACCCTCTCTGCCCCCCCCCCCAGTGATAAACTCCTTCCATGGTGACCCTTTAGATCTGGTTCAATCCTTTAAATATCTTGGTGTCACGCTGGATTCCCACCTCACATTTAACACACGTCTCAACTGTGGTTAAGACCTTTCACCAAAAGCTAAGACTCCTGTACTGCCTCCTGCCCTACCTGACTTACTACTCCTGCTTGGCTATTGCCTCCTCCTCCTTGCTCCCCCTTATCTCCTATGTAGCCCCTATTCTCCTCTCCGCTCAGGTCTCCCCTCTTGCTAGACTCAAGCAAACCTACCACAGGATCGCTCACTTTGCCCTTGGCACTAACGCCAGGGTGCACCATTGTTCAGTTCTTAACTTCCTTGGCTAGCCTTCCTTTGAAGCTTGCCTGACCTACAAACTAGTTCACACATTCACTCCTCCCTGCCTCAAGTCCATAGTTCAATGGAAAACTATGACAAGGTCCTTAAGGTGAGCCGACCTACCACTTCTCACTATCCCCAAACCCTGCCTTGCAGTAGGTCAGCATGCCTTCACCTTTTCTGAGCCCTCTCTCTGGAACTCACTACCATCGGCTGTTTTGTCCTGCTCTGCCCTTCTATTTATACCTTCAAGTGCTCTCTTAAATCCCACCTTACCTCCTCTCAGCTCTGCACTTGCTCCTGAGTCATCCTACACTCAGCCTCTAGCTCTCGCCCCACCACACCTACCCTCTCCTATGTACTTTCCTTGTTTTCTCCTTGCTCTGCTCCCAAGTGCCACATCTGCTTTCCTGGTGATTTTTGAGCTACTCATGTATCTCTGTGTTTATCCTACTTGTCACCGGGTGTGGGTATATGACAACACAATTTCAAGCAGACCACAAATTAGGTGTATAAAAAAACACATGGTTGCATTTATCATTTTACTTTCATCAAGTAAAATATACAGAAAGCAAAACAGTAAGCCAGACAACTGCTTAGCTTCAAAAGTTTCTAAGGCTCTTCTTCAGCCTAGCATGAATCAAATAGTGTGAAAGTACACACTACCAGGAGGTCTTCCATCTTCCTCAGTATTCAACTGACCACCCTATCTATCCTTTCAGCACTGAGGCAGGGAATTTTATAAGCTCACTAGAAGCTGGTAAAATAACTTCCCCTACCTTTTGATTAACAGCAGATGTAACATAACACTAGCCACTAGGGACCACGTTTGCTCCATAGAGAACAGTTCAGTTGGCACCTGAAACACATTACATAACTTGTTTATAACATTGTTAAATGTCAGACTTGAGGTCAGAACATTCTGTGCTCTCCTAAACTCTCTTGCAGGGTCAAATTACCTCATGTTGTCTGCTGCAAAATATATCTTAGAAGGGGGATGCTAACATCTAGAAAAGGCAGACATGAACTTCTGTTATTCTTATATTAAAACTGTCCTCTCAGTTTGTAATTTTACTCTTAGTTTTGTTATAACCAGCCAAGCAGCAAGTTGGACATTATACAAAACATAAAAACTGCTTGGGGAAGGGGTTTCAATTTATCCCAGGGGTGTCCACTATGTCACACATCCACTGCATAAGACGGCAACTGTCCTACGGTTATCCAAATCTCAACTAACACCCTGGAAGGGTGTGGAGTTTTGGTCCACTCTCACCGGAAGCTCCGTCTCAGGGTCCCTTTAAAAAAAAAAAAAAATTGTAAAGTATCCTATTCATAACAATACATATACCTTAAGACATATTAAATTATTCTGAAATTAGTCTCTCCATTAGTAGACTACAACATCATCACATACATTTAGGAGCTAGAACCACTAACGGCAGTTTTATGCCATCTACTGACTTTCCCTGACCAGATACACTCTAATGGCTGGACAATACAGCACCCAGTAGAACTATCTTCAGGTGTGGGGGAGGAAGAACTACCTTGCTCCATCATCACTTAGACATTTAAAGGTAGGCTCGAACATACCACGTTGTACGTATAACAGCCTGTCCCTAACCTCTGGGTTTACGTATCAAATCTTCTATACTACTAGTGGTGTTGGCTACCACTTAGTCTCTTCTGTGCTATGTTAAAGTCTCCCCCTCTTCCAAGGGTGCCATCTTTTGCCCTTCATCCTCTGGGTTACTTCTCCCACATCACTATCAGGGTTCGCTATCTGTCTGTCCTTACAACAGGTCTTACAGTATGCTGCCCCCTGCCTGTACATATCTGGCCAATAGAAATATGAGGTTAGTCTAGCCAAAACCTTCCCATAGCTCAGATGCCCCGAGTGACTGGAGTACGCATCCTCTATCAGCTTTTTCCTATATGCCACAGGCACCACTACCTGGGCATCCACTTGCTTTGTCCAGGGGTTGGGCCTCGTATGGTATAGAACTTCCTTCCTAAGTTCATACCACCATAACCTGTCCCCCACATCACCATTAACCTGTCTCCCATCCATGATTTTTACATACTTCCTTAACTGGGTTACTTCAAGATCCCACACCTGCAACTTTCCCCAGTCAACATCAAGAGAACAATCATTTTTATAGAAGGAGGTTTAAAACATGCAAAAATCCTTTCAGCCAAAATGGCTCCTTCCATATTGCTTGAAGTCTTCTCCCCCAGTAATACACTGCCAGTCAAAGTCTTACCTGGGGTCTCCTCTTCTTGTTTGCCATCCTCCACCAAATAGTAGTCTGGAAAAATGGGCAACAATGGGATCTCCACAAACAGTGGTCACGAATGCACCATCATGGGGTCCTCCTCCTCCAGAGCCCATGGATCCTGCTCTGAGTCTTCCTCGACATCCTCCAAGTGGAACCTCTCGAGTAGCTCTTGGCATCTGTGCTCCGCCTCTCATCGGCGTTGATCAGCCTCCAGCCGTTTCTCACTCATCCAGTGAAGAAGCCATATCAGGGTCTCCATTTGGCCATCGGGTCCATCTTGTCCCATCAATGGTGCCTCGCTCAGGTCACCATTTCCATCAGGTGCTGTCCTCTCCACAATTCCTATGCCATTCTGGCAAAGTGTGGTTCCTCTATGGAGGCACCTACAGTGGAGACCAAGGAGGATGCTGGGAACCTCCACAAAGGAGACCCACAGGAGGGTGGCAGGGGACCCTGCAGGGGAAGGAAACAACTCCTGGTGGGGGACTCCATTGTTAGGAAGGTAGAACTGGGCAAGGAAGGGGAGAGGGAGGTAAGGTGCCTGCCTGGCACCATGGCTTGAGGGACGGAGGCGAATCCTCAGGATTCGAAAACAGCTGCACAGAGAGGAGCTGGATGTCATGTCCATAGGGACAAATGATCTGGCTAAGAAAGGATTAGAAGTGCAGGAAAGGATTTGGGAATTGAGGAGGCCTTGAAAATACATACAGTAACCTGCAGAGGTGCACCATATAACCAGAGGACAAAGGATGTTCCGTACCATAAGTTAAATGGTGAAAGTTGAACTCAGGGTTGCTTCGTACAGGGACGGGTCCACCTGGGTGATACAAGCCTATACTGGCATGATGAACTGCATCTGTCTGGGAGGAAACCAGGATCCTAGGTGATAGGTTTAAATGCTTCATTGGCAAGCTTTAAACTAGCTAAGGGGAGGCACTGGAAAAGGAGCAGGAAATCTCAGCCCCCCAAACAATCACTGAAGTAGATATGTAAACTCAACATATGGAGGTGTCCGATGAGAAGGGCAGGGGTAAATGGAGAAAGTGACAAAGGCAAGAAGGACAGGATGGGGCAAAGGGGAAGGCCATCAGGAAATGGAGGGTAATGAGTACCAATGCTCATAGTCTGGGCAACAAGCTCCTGAGCTGGTGGCCTTAATGGAAGAGGGATGCCTGGATATCGTAGAGTCACAGAAACATGGTACACAGAGAACCATGACTGGGATGTTAACATAACAGGGTACATAACCTAAGGAGAGACAGGCAGGGAGAAGAGGGGAGGAGTCTCAATGTAAAGGAAGGGATAAAAGCAACTGAACAAAAGAGTAAACAGGGAGGAGAGGAGGCACTGTGGGTCTCCCTGAGACTGGAAGGGCACCACAATCCGCACAGGGTTGTGTACAGACCCCATGTCAGGGGAAGGAATGGACAAGGATATGATGGAAGGCATTCTTAGAATGGCAGAGAAAGGGAGATACTGTTGATGGGAGACCTGAATAGCCAGATGTTAACTGGAGCACATTTGCTGCAGCGACTATCCAAGAGCAGGGCCATTCTGATGCCCCACAGGTGGCAGGCATTAGACAGCAGTTAGTTTCGGAACCCACCTGTGAGGGAGCAATCTAGACCTCGTACTCTCAAACGGGGCAGTGGAGAGGATCTCAGATCTAGAAGTGGGTTGCCATCTGGGGACAAGGACCATCAAACAGTGTGGTTCACGTTAAACTCAGCTACAGAGTCAAGCCATACAAAGTGAGGGTACTGACTTTAGGAGGGCTGACTTTGGCAAGATGGGAGAGTGCCTCAGAAAAGCACTAGCAAACAGGCTAGAAGGAGGTGTGGAGCAACAATGGGAATTATCAAAACTGCCATCACAGAGGCAACAAGCCTTGTGTGAAGCAAATAAACAAATCAAAATGAAAGAAAAAGCCACTATAGTTCTCCAAGAGAGGCTGTGAAAGTCAGGAAGAAAAGATAGCATTCCAGAAGTATAAGGAAACACAGAAGGAGCAGGACAGAGAGCTGTACCAGTTAAGGCAGAAAGAAGCAGGAGGAGTCAGAATAAGAAAGGCCCAAACTGAGGAAAAGATAGCCAACCCAGTTAAGAGGGGGATAAAACCTTTATAGGTACATCAGCGAGCGTAGAAAGACAAAGGGAGGGAGCAGTGAGGCTGAATAGAATAAGCATTGGGTGGGCAGAGGGGACAGTGAAAAAGCAGGAATACTGAGCAAATATTTCTGCTCAGTATTCTAAAGAGGAGAAGTGCCTAATCCAATTAATAGAAGCACTCTTGATAGGGGGTCGATCCCAGTCCTTTCACAGAAGAAAGGGTTCTGCAAGAACTCCTAAAACTGAAGGTGGACAAAGCAATGGGTCCTGATGGAATTCACCCAGAATTCTAAAAAAATTAAGGAAGAACTAGTGAAACCACTGGCTACTCTTTTAATAAATCATGAGGAGATGGTGTGGTACCCGAGACTGGAGGAAGGCGGATGTGATTCCCTTCACAAAAGTGGGACCAAGACAGAGGCAGAAACTACAGACCTGTCAGTCTGACCTCTGTGGTAGGGAAAGTGATGGAGTCACTTCTGAAGGAAAGAATAGTTGAGTACCTAGAGGTCAGTGGAGCACAGGATCCAAGGCAGCATGGGTTTACAGCTGGAAGGTCACGTCAGACGAATCTAATAGATTTCTTTGACTGGGTGACCAAAGTAGTAGACCAGGGAGGGGCTGTGGACATGGCCTACCTAGACTTTAGCAAGGCATTTGACACAGTCCCACACAAAAGATTATTAGTCAAATTAACCAGCCTGGGAGTGGGTCCCAGGGTGGTAGCCTGGGTAAAACATTGGCTGGACAACAGGACACAGAAGGTAATTGTAAATGGAGTCCACTCTGAAGAAAGAGGGGTTACTAGTGGGGTACGCAGGTTCAGTATGGGTCCAGTCCTTTTAATGTCTTCATCAGTGGCATTGCAGAGGGACTGGAAGGAAAGTATGCCTTTTTGCAGATGACACAAAGATCTGACAACAGGGTTGATACACAAGGAGGCATGGAAAGGATGAAAAGGGACTTGGCAAGGTTGGAGGAATGGTCAGACGTATGGCAGCTAGGATTCAATGCAAAAGTGAAAATAATGCACCTGGAAACAAGAACCCAGGGAAGAATACACAATGGGTGGGGAGGTAGTAACAACAACAAAAAGGAAAGGGACCTGGGGTAATCATATCAGATGACCTTAAGGTTAGCAAGCAATGGAGAAGGCAGTAGGGAGGGCCGGGGTATACTGGGATGTATAGGGAGGCATCAGCAGCAGAAAACAGGAAGTTGTTATCCTCTGTACAGACAGTTGGGTGAGACCCCATCTGAATATTGTGTCCAGTTCTGAGACCCCATCTCCGCAAGGACATAGACAGGATAGAGGCAGTCCAGAGGAGGGCAACTAAAATGGTGCAGGGTCTGCAAGAGAAGCCGTATGAGGGAGACTAAAGGAGCTTAATATATACCCTTGAGGAAAGAAGGAGTGGGGAACATGATAGAAACTTTCAAGTACCTCAAGGAATCAACAAAGTCCAAGAGGGTAGCATCTTTCAGAAAAGAGACTTGCAAGAACAAGGGACACAATTTAAAGATAGAAGGAGGCTGTTCAGAGGCAATGTGAGAAGTATTATTTCACAGAGAGGTAGTGGATGCATGGAACAGCCTTCCTGAGAAGTTTTGAGTCTAAAACTGTGGGAGAATTCAAGAATGCATGGGACAGACATAAAGGCAATTCTTGTGGGGGCAGGAAGATATAGGCTGTTGGTTAAATAGGATCTCGCGCCTATCCTGTAGGTAGGAAATGGGCAGAACTAGATGGGCCTAGCGGTCCTTATCTGCCCGTCAAAGTCTATGTTTCTATGTATATATATATATATATATATATATATATACACACACATATAAAAAGCAAAATGTTAAGTTAGACAACTGCTTAGCGTCAACAGTTTCTAAAGCTTTTCTTCAGCCTAGCACGAATCAAACAGTGTGAAAGCACACACTACAGTACCAGGAGGTCTTCCACCTTCCTCAGTTAGTATTCAACTGACCACCCTATCTATCATCTCAGCACTGAGGCAGGGCTTTTCATAAACTCACTAGAAGCTAGGAAAAACAACTTCACCTGCCTTTTGATTAACAGCTAACATAACATAACACTAGTCACTAGGGGCCACTTTTGCTCCATAGAGAACAGTTCAGTTGGCACCTGGAGTACATTACATAATGTGTTAGCAACATTGTAGTAACATGGCAACTATTACTTGTGAAAACAGTCAAGCATTGGTTAAGACACACCAGATGACTCAGTTTCAACCGTGCATTAATTCCCTAGATATGCCCTGCTGTGTAATACCAAGATCAGCCACGTCCACAAGCAAGCTTGTCTGTTTTCACAAGTAATAATTATTGCCATATTACAAATGTATTTGAAGTTCCCACTATCCCACCCAGCAGACACAGTAGATCTCCTCGCAACTCATGCACTGTTTATAGCCGAAATACACAGCGACGCTTAAATAAAAATAGAAACGAAGAAGCCACGACGATTTTGTAGCCACACCCAGTATGCCCTGCATAAAGTGTCTGTGGGCTCCCCAGTGGTTCAGAGTATGCCTTCCCATTTGTATTTGAGAACGCGGAGATGGCTAGCTGAGGAAGGGGGTTGAGTGCGCAAACTTACAGCCAGCTACCCAAAAGCAACCAGCTTCAGTGTCCGAGAGGTCATAGGAGTAAATTACACCTGCAGGCTTCCAGCACACGAGGTGCTGAAATGTGGAACTGCTTCCATGTAATGTTTGAAACAGTGAGGACTGACTCTGTGCTGTAGCTGGAAAGCACCAAGGACAGGGAAAGGTCATTGTGCTGCTCCCTGTTATCACTTAACATGTCTGCCAGCTATAAGATGTCACCAGATCAAAAAGTTTTTTTTCTATGAGGTTACAATTATTGTACAAAGGTTTTTTAGTGAGTAATAACAAGCGGCAGTAAGGTATGCACATTTTTATTTCTACCCACAAATGTTAACGTTTCGCTATAAGAAGTATAGCGAGTGTTTTTTTCATCAAGATAATAGTGTTGTGCAAGTTTTAAACAGTTGCAATATAATAGTACACCATTAGTAAATTAACAGCAGCATGTTTTCATTAAAGAGTACTGCAGCAATCACAGTATTAATGAACATTGCTCAATGTTGCCATTATTTATATTTTAACATGGCTTTCTGCATACAAGAAATATTTAAATTTGCTGCATTATTTCTCATTTCTAATAATATTTCTGTCAAGTGCTTGCCATGTTACAAGTGCATTAATCCCCTCGAAAGGAAGCATTTCCACAAGATAATGCGCAGTTGGGTGGGAAGCACTCGGCCTTCAGCCTCATTTACCCCAACCATGCAGTAATTCCTTGAAAATGCCTCCTTTCTTGGGGATTAATGCTTACTTAAAGGTCAGACATGAGGTCAGAACATTCTGTGCTCTCCAAAACTTTCTTGCAGGGTCAAGTTACCTCATGCAGTCTGCTGCAAAATATATCTTAGAAGGGGGATGCTAACATCTAGAAAAAGTAGACACAAACTTTTTTTATTCTTATATTAAAACTGCCTTCTCAACTTGTATCTTTACGCTTAGTTTTATTATAACCAGTCAAGCAGCAAGTTAAACATTATACAAAACATGTAAACTGTGTGGGAAAGGAGCTTCAATTCATCCCAGGGGTGTCCACTATTTATTTATTTAGTTTTTGTTGACCGTGTATGTGCACTAGACAGAGTCTTGCCTATTTTCAGGCACGACCCAGGGAGGGGGATACAGATGAGTGCCAACTGACCTTGAATCAGATTACGCTGTTGGTGGTATTTTCAGTGAATGGGGGGAAATTTGGCCAGGGCACTGGGGAAATTTCCCTACTCTTTTCGAGAACTGCCATGTAACATCCACCTGAATTACCACCAGAACAGGCAGATGGGACCTTGGTCTAATGTCTCATCTGAAAGACGACACCTCAGGAGTGCAGCATCCCCCTCATGCTGTACTGCAGTGTCAGTGTGTGGGGACAGAACCCACAGCCTTCTGATCTCCCAGCCTCAGAGGTGTGTGTGTGCTACCTGCTGAGCCACTGACACTGACAGGGGTCACCCTGTCACACTGCTCCAGCCAATTGTAAATACTTCTGCCATGCCTGTTTATACTGTATTATTTGTAAACTCTTCCCATGTACCATGTATATACCCTGTTCACTACTGTTCTGCCTTTTTGCCATTGTGTTGAGTGATATGTTAAGTGCACTATGTATATACCCTGTTCATTGCTGTTCTGCCTTTTTTGTCATTGTGTTAAGCGATATGTTACTTGCACCATGTATATACCCTGTTCATTGCTGTTCTACCTTTTTGCCATTGTGTTAAGTGATATGTTAAGTGCACTATGTATATACCCTGTTCATTGCTGTTGTGCTTCTTTGCTATTGCATTACAGTAAGTGATATGTTTCTTGTGCCGTGTATATACCCTGTTCATTGCTGTTGTGCCTCTTCGCCATTGTATTAAGTCAAATGTAACTTAATTTGCTTGATCTATTTTATTTTTATATATGTGCCATTGTAAAAGTGTCTTTGTACACTTATCTGTTGCTGTTATTTATTGTATCTGTGTAACTCCCCTTGTACCCTCCCCCGGGTTACCCCTGAAAAAGGGACACTCTGTCTCAGTGGGTTTACCCGGTTACCAAAATTCAAATAAATAACTAAATATCAGGGTCAGTCAAACTGGAAAAATGAAGCCACTGCTGTATCTTTAACTGTTACATATTGCATTTAAATTCTGAATTGTTGCTGGTGAGCAGTATAACATATTAAAAAGGCACTTTTAAAAAGGAACTTTGGACTCTCTTAACCAAATCTGCCCCTTGCCTGTGCTTTAATGAAGTAATAAGGCATGACAGGGTGTGTGTTATTGTGTCATAACATCACTCCTGGGGTGGGTTGAAGCACGAGGTGAAGCAGAGTACTTCCACCACCCCAGGGGTGACGTTATTACACAATAACACACACCCTGGAGTGCCTTATCGGTATTATACAATGGCTCTTTATAGAAAAAGAAAATGACAAAAACATGTTTAAAATGCTCTTTTTTCTCCAGTTTTTCTTAGGATAGGTATACATATTAAAAAAAGAATCCTTACTTTTCCTTTTGTTCAGAAGGTGGCGCTGCTGGTACACATTTGCTTTGCATCTATTTGTAGGTCTCTCTGTCTCTATTTGTCTGTTAGTAAGGTGGCTTCCCTTCTCCATTGATCTGTTGCTCTCTGCCTGTTTTCAGTCCACCAGGTAAATTCCCCACTCTGCTGTGTTTTTTTTTTACTTTTATCTTGTTGTGCTCACACTAGAGTTTCTTCTTTACTTGATGTGTTGAGTGAGTGGTCCGTGAAGCCAACACCCAGCTGCTCAGGCTTTGAAATGCCACTCGAATGCTGATGCGGTATGCACATCACTGTGGCTTTTGCTCCCTGCAAAGCTGGTCGGAATTGAGGTTATAAGAAAACTTATAGTTTAGTATATTGAAAACTTTTAATTTAGTTAAATTGTGAACAAATACACAGGAGGTTGAACTGTAGAAAGTGACCACGATCAGTAGTGCACGCGCTGTTTGTTTCAAGAAGTGCCCACTTGCTCGCTCAGTCCCACCATCACAGATGCTGAACTGCTAGATTTGAAAAATAGAATGAATGCTGCTGTTTGGAGAAAAAAACATAAGAGTATCAAATTAGGGATGGAGAGTGTGTGTGTGGTGGGGGGGGGGTGCCGGTGGAATCGTAGTGATGACTTACTACATGACACAGACATCCCGACTAAAGTAGTTTATTGCGGCAGTAATCGATGTAGCTGTGGAGTGATTTCTGTATGTTCTGTGGTCTCCTGTGTGCCTGGACTTAATACAGTGATGTTATGTAAGCAATAATACCCAACAGGGTGGGCATTATTGCGAAATACCGGACCGCCCAGGGAAGTAATGAGGCCCGATGCCACAGGCGGAGGACCTTATAGATACATACATACATACATAGATACATAGACAGTGTCGGCAGATAAGGGCCTATGGCCCACCCAGTCTGACCATTTCAGCCTGTAAGTTCAGTTTATGTTTTCCAAGAAGTCTGTTGCCCCTTACCCCTGACTTCCAGAATTCCTTTATGTCTATCCCATGTATTCTTAAATCTCATGATTGTTTCAGCCCCCACCACTTCCTCTGGCCGGGTGTTCCACTTGTCTACCACCCGTTCTGTGAAGAAATTCTTCCTCACGTTTCCTCTGAATCGTCCTCCCTCCAACTTCATCCCACGCCCTCTAGTCCTGGAACATCTTTTTTACTTGAAAATAGTGTATTCCTGCACCCTGTTCCTCCCTGTAAGATACTTGTATGTCTCTATCATATCCCCTCTCTCCCTCCTCTCCTCCAGGGAGTACATGTTCAGTTCCTTCAACCTGTCCTCATAGGACTTGTGATGCAATCCATGCACCATCTTTGTTGCCCTCCTCTGAACCTTCTCTACTGTCTATGTCCTTATGTAGGTAAGGTCTCCAGAACTGTACAGTGTACTCTAGGTGGGGCCTCACTAATGTCTTGTATAGTAGAATTATGACCTCCCTTTTCCTGCTGGTGATGCCCCTGCCTATGTATCCCAATAATGTCCACCCTGGAGGGTATTATTGCACTTAGAAAATGGCCCATCTGAGAATGTTACTCTGTGAAGAGGCACTTGGACTGGCTCTTATTTTTAGCTGGGCAGCTATTGAAAAATAAATGCCCAGCTTGGAGCCTGTCTCAGCCAGTCAGGTTTAAGAATTGATTATTGCCATTTTCTAATGTTCAATAACAGCACTATCCGAGGCACACGTTGACCAATCAGGACACTAGAAATGTTGTTGCCATTGTATAATCCATCTTAGCCCACTCTCCACTTCCCCAATTGACAAGTTCTTACTCCTACTTCTTACTATACTGTTACTCATCTGTCCCTCCTCTACACTTTATTCTCATCACTCTAACTTGTCTCTTGCCTGGCCTCCTCCCTTTCCTCCCCTCTGTTTCCCCATCCCTACCCCTTCACTGCCTTGTTTATACCTTCACACCTCCCCTATCCTGCTATGTCTTTCCACTTACTATGCTTGTTAACTGGATGCCTACTGGTACCATCTGCCTATGATCAGTGCCATATTAACTTGCCTGGCACCCAAAGGTCGAAACTTGTGCCCCCTTAAACACGGCTCAATTCAGTATGGCAACAATACATTCACAGAACAAGAACAATAAGACAATTAGAATACTGACTTTTGTTGTATTTTCTGTTTATTGTCATTTTAACAAAAAAATAACAGACAAAATGGGGCACACTGGACACACTAGTGTGTCTGTGTCTGGCAGGGACAGTGGTCTGGTCACACTAGACACAAAAACCCTGATATGTTTAGTTACCTCTGATGATTACACATGCTGGCCACCTGACTACTGGATGTTTTTCAGCCTGTGAGAGACTCTAGTTCAATATCAACTACATAACTACAGGAACAACTATTTGAAATTACTGTCTGTGAGGAAAATTTAAATAAACAAAAGAGAAAAAAATGTGTCAAAAGATATAACAGCTCTGGTAAAAGTGGAGGTTTAATTAAAAACAAGTTGAAATCAGTACTGGCCCTCTCTGGTGCTCTCATTGTACCGTACATAAAGTAATATTGACTTCTCACTTCTGTAAGAAACAAAGAAAGATGAACATGGAAGCTGGCAGCTGCCATGAGGACAAGCTAGCCTAGAAAGCTGAGGATTTGGGGCCTAACACAAAGCTTGCTGACTGAAAACGTTTATGACACAAGCAACAACATTGCTGTACACAACTCACTCATAGTTGTTTTGTCTTGATTGACTCACCCCTAGTGATTTATGACTGACCGTCTATCTGGTCGGAGGGCAAGATTGAGGATGAGCAGACAAAGAGGCCGTTGTGGGTGAGGGGGCACGGGCCGCACACTGGTCGGGGGGGGCAGCAGGCTGCAGGCAGGTCACTCTGTGTCTGTGAAAATAGTGAATGAACAGAACAAACAGACTCACACTCACTGAAGACTTGATGGATCCTCCGATTGCTGGATTCTGCGGTGTGGTGGGCGGAGAGATTGAAGACAGTCTGTCCGCGTCAGTGCAACTCCTGTCAGGAGTCTGACTCTGACTTCTGCTGCAGACTATTAGTGCTGCAGCGCTGGCATGCACCACACCTTTTTTACGTGCCCTACTGCCCAGTTGGGTGCACACATATGCGCAGTGGTCTTCTGGAAGGGAGGATTTAAAATCAAAACTATGCTTATATGACGCAGGCACTGTCTGCTAGGATTAGTCTGTTCTGATGCTCTGTCTGGGGGTTGAGACAGCGAGCCAGACACTCATGTTCGGGGGGGGTGGCTGGTGAGACGGTCAGCAGGAGGGGCAGATGACACTGAGTTCCGGGAAGGGGGATGCCATGAGTCAGCTCAAGCTCAGACAGTCAAAATTTTGATTTCTGATTTCTCACTCAGTTGCCCCCCTAACAGCTGGCGCCCTAGGCTGCAGCCTATTTAGCCTAATGATAAAAATGGGACTGCCTATGATACAGCATTAAATTGCCAGTATCTCCTGTAGTTGTTTTTCCCTGCTGCTGCCTTATTGTATACTTATGGTACTGAAATTGCTCTCATTCTTCTGATCTTTACATTACTTCCTGTTGCTGAACCATGTTCTCATCAACTTATTTGCATCATTGGTCCTTGAAGCATAGCACTTATCTTGCATACCTTGAAGGTGGGGTATTTGCCCTGCCTACTGTGCACCTCTGCTACTGTTAAGCTCTCATTTGTCTAATTTTACCTTATTCCTCATTGTTGAACCATGTGCCTCTCTACTTGTGTAGATGGCTCATGGAGTTTTGGCACTTATACTTTGTACCACCTGCTAGACTGCTGTATTTTATCACAATATTGTATTACTATTCCCCGTTATTGTTTTCCTGTTTTTCAACCACTATGTGCTGTATTTTTGTTTCTTGTCCTGTAATCTTGTCTTGTACCCTCACAGGTTGTACCTGAAAGTAGGCTTTTCTATGTCTAGTGTACTCACTCGGTCAACAAAAACTAAATAAATGTTAATTTAGGGAAAGGCAGGAGACACCCTATCTAGGGTAAGGTTAAAAGTTTGTTTTAAGGAAGTAAAGGGCTGAGGTAGTAGGATGAAGGCAGTAGGAGGAGGTATGTAAGTAAATGAATGTACATGGACACTAGAAAGGAAGAATATTACTGAATGTAATGTATTAAGGTGAACCAAGCAGTCAATAATTAGTTGTCAAGAAAATAACAATTAATTGTGGTAAAGTAAGTATAACTCTGAGGTCTGTATGAAAGTGTAATGAGAAGGATCTAACAAAGACAGAAATAGGCTACAGGAGTAGCATAGGATAAGTAAGAGACACCCTGAGGTACGGTTACCATACTAGTTTCAGAAAAAAAAGGAGTAAAGAAGTAATAACACAGGACTAGTAAGGCGGTGGAAGGATAAACTGAACTTGCATAGACAGCAAGTGAAAAAATGGTAAGGAACATGGGAGTGGTGCAGTGTAATTGTTGTGGTGCAGCAGTCTTTAGGGAAAACTTCTGGACACTAAGGTGCTGTTCCATTTGTACTCAGCTCTCTGGGTTGCAGGCACAGGTTTGTGGACTTGGCTAAAATGGTGAGAGTGCTTCGGACTTTCTTCTCCACCTAGGGATCACCATTTCTGCCACCAATCCCCCAGAGGATACCTAGACATAAGCAGAGCAGCTGGATCTTGGTGGACTCCAGGAGGGCGAGGGTGGGGTAGGGGGCACATTTTTCTACCTGTATCACTGCAAAACACATTCGCCTTACTGGTTGAAAAGGGCAACCAGGAGGAGGTACCCATCACAGTGGTAAGGCAGGCAGTGGGGGATCTCAGAAGTGGAGAACCCAAGAAGGGAAGGAGAATCACCCAGTAAAGAGAAAACTGCTATTGGTGGGGGACTCAGTTATAAAGGGGGCAGAACTGGAAGTTGGAGGGAGTAAGTGTCAGTGGCTCAGCAGGCTGCACACTCATCTCTGAGGCAGGAAGATCAGAAGGTTGTGGGTTCTAGCACCACACCGGGAGTTTGGATAAATCACAACAGTGGCACTGTAGTGCTGCATGATGGGAGTGCTGCACTCTTGAGGTGTTGTCTTTCAGATGAGACATTAAATCGAGGTCCCGTCTTCCTGTTCAGGTGGATGTTAAATATCCCATGGTACGTCTTGAAAAGAGTAAGGGAATTTCCCCAGTGTCCTGGCCAGATTTGCCCCTAATAAAATACCACCAACAGTTTAATCTGATTTGGTATGTCAGTTTTCATCTGTATCTCCCCCCACCAGAATAAAGCTGAAAATAGGCAGAATTGCCTAGCCCTCTTTCCTCGGTCAACAAAAACTAAATAAAATAAATAAATGACTAACTAAAGGTAGGGAGGTGAGGTGCTTAAGGGGTGCGTCTGCTAGTGGAGATGGAGACAGGATCCTGAGGATTGCTAGGGAAGTGGGAGCTGGGAGGGAGCTGGATATGATCATCCATATTGAGACCAATGATATAGCACAAGAGGAGGTAGGTATAGTAGAGGTCAATTTTAGGGAGCTTGTGGGGAAGGGTCTTAAACAAGTAGAAAGTAAAATGGCTTGTTTCGAGATGCTACTTGTGTATGGTTGGGGAGAGGCAATAAACTTTACAACAGAGATTTTAATGAATGGCTGAAAGCATGATGCATGGAGGGAGCTTTTAGATACATTGGGGACTAGGGATCAACCTGGCAAGATGTGGGCCTGTATGAGAGGGATGGCCTGCATCTGTCTTTGTAGGGGTGGTTCGCAGTCCCTGATGACAGGTTTAAATGCGACATAGATTAGCATTTAAACTAGATAGGGGTGGGAGGAGGTGAAACAAAAGAAGGCAAACATTTCTTTGAACTGGATGGTAAAGGATTAGGGAGTGTAGACTATAGTGGAGAAAAATCCCCTAGAGCAGATGTGCAGAAGGAAAATGACAGAGATGGGAAAGAAAAAAATGGGAATATAAAGCAGATAGGGGAGGATACAGGATTAAAGTGATGCAGAGATAGTGGAAGTAATAAGGAAAATGGCCAGTTAAGGGGTAAGACTGTAAGCAAATCAAGCAGAAGTAGAAGGGAGATGCAGCATAGGAGACAAGGGGGGACGATTGGTAAAGTGATGTACAATAATGCAAGGAGCCTTGGAAATAAAATTCTAGACCTGGAAGTTGCCATGAGTTTAATCTAGACTTAGAGGCTATAACAGTCTGGAGCATCATGAATGGGAAATTAATATATCAGTATCAGAATACACTCTGTTCAGGAGAGACAGAGAGGGGAGGAAAGGAGGAGGAGTTGTGTTAGATGTGAAAAAGGGCATCAAGGCCACAGAAGTACAGGGGCACAAACAGAACAATGAGGGGTTGGAAGTATTATGGGTCAGTCTGGAAACGGACTCTGGGTACACTGCCTGTACATCAGTAATGTACAGACCCCCATCACAGAGTATGGGGATTGTTAAGGCACTTGGGGGAGCCATAAGAAGAAAGACAAGTAATGGGGAGATGCCGCTAGTTGGCAACTTCAATCTGCCAGACATGGAGTGCAGTCTTCCAGATGTGGCTTCTGTGAAGGGCAGGGCCATTCTTGAGTCCCTGCAAGAGGATTTTCTCAGGCAGTTAGTCAGTGAACCCACTAGGGATGGTGTAGTGCTTGGCCTGGTGCTTACAAACAGGGATAGGACTAAAGAAATCACAGAGGGCAGACCCATTGGCGCCTGTGATCACTGTACAGTGTGGTTCAATATAAAAACAGACGCATAGTCAAACCGCACAAGGACAAGGCTTCTGAACTATTAAGGGAACAGATTTTAAAGAAATGGGTGACTGTCTCAGGTGCTGCCTAAGTGGGTTGGAGGAGTGCCAGGGAAGGGGGTAAAGGCACAATAGGGAAAATAAGGGAGGTACTTGTCGAAGGGTGTGGATAGACAGGATACAATAAACAGGCAGACCATTCACAGAAGTGCATAAAAAACACTGGAAGTGTTTGTTATTTCTCAGATCAAAATAATAAACTAAAATAACAAATAAATCAGATTTATAGAATAACAGTACTTTTACATCCATAGTACTGCACACAGAGTGGGTCCCTAGAGCCTTCTAAGTCCACCTCTCACTGTGTTTCCAATCAGACCAACATCTGGCACAGGTCCTCTCCCTAGGCTGGATTGACTTTGATTTCAGGAGAGAGGTTTTATACCCTTTAGGGCTGACATCACTTAACATGCGATCTGCCCCCATTATGTAATTAAGTTCAAATGGTCCTTTTAAAGGCTCGTAACCCAGTCTATACAGAATAAAATAGGGTTACTTCTAAATCTTAGTTATTCTTTTTCATGTCCTGGACCCAACACTAAAGAAAAATGCCATACATTTTGATTTATTCAGGTAAGAACATTAATTGCCCCTTATCAAGAAAACTCCTCCCCAATAGATAATGGGTTAGAGAAGCTTTGGGTATAAATATAGCCCTCTAGGAGCCACTGTTCCCCTATAGAAGAAAGTTCAGTCTTGATGTGCAAGCCACAGGCTAGTACCTACTTTATTAGCTCTGACAATTGTATATTTATGTCTGTTTACGTAGGTACTAAATGCTTTATTGCCTTACCTCTTTCAATGCATAACTGGGCTCTGGGTAGCAGGGAAGATAAAGGAACCTTTTTATGTTTGCTTGCACGCATGTGCAAGAAACACAGTGCCATCATCCGAGTTTTCGGAGGTGTGGCACCCTGTCTTCCAATTCAGTCAGTATGTTTGCAGGCGTGGCCACAGTTCGCCAATGAATGCTGCAGCTGCCTATGACAGCAGTTGAAAATTCAATGCCGTACAGTTCAAAGGGAGAGCTACGCTTCAGTGAGCAGCAATAAGATATCGCATGCTCATGCACTCCTCCCCACACACGAACACACACCACGCATATTGCGTGCTCATGCCCCCCCCATGCACACACTGTATGGCTGACAGGTGCCTCAATCCTCGCCGGGCTCTGCTGCGCCCCCCAACAGAGTTCCAGGTGCCATGCTGGGAGCCCACTCCTGCGTGGTAATAGTCTGTATGGCCGATGAGGGTCTCCAATCACCCACTTGCTCTCCTGTTCCCCCAAGAGACTACGGTGCCATGCTGGACCCACCCAGCATGGCAACAGTCCGTATGGCTGGGGTGCCCAACTGCCGGGTTCCACTGCCCCCAAACAGCTCTTTCTCTCAGGCTGCCACGCCAGAGCCCACCCCAGCGTGGCACAAGTCTTATGCTGTCTAAGGGCAGAAAAAAACTGAAAGAAAACCTTCCCTCGCTGACTGTCCGACCCCTCCCCACCCATGCCCACCCTC
The DNA here is from genome assembly GCA_016271365.2 of Neoceratodus forsteri. Classification (NCBI taxonomy): domain Eukaryota; kingdom Metazoa; phylum Chordata; order Ceratodontiformes; family Ceratodontidae; genus Neoceratodus; species Neoceratodus forsteri. Next base: position 557,884,007 of record CM028129.1, on the reverse strand, counting down.
TGTGCACCCTGCTTCCTTTACACCTCACTTCACCCCTATACTTACCTCTGAGTCCGGGCGCTGGCGATCTTCGTGGACCGAACACGCTCTGCAATTCTTCAAAGCCGAACGCAAACTGAAGAAATGCCGGTAAGCTGTATAAAGGAATAAAATATGTTTTTTTTCAACTTTGATGCATATCTCAGGCATTTCTGGAAATTTTTTCACCAAATGTTTAATATGGGGTTTTTGGGACCCCACCTCACGAATTCTGTCACTGTCATTTTGTTAATCGGGCCCGAAAGGTGATTTTGAGGTCACTGTGCGGAACCACCCTTTGGGACCGATTTACAAAACGACAGTGTCACAGTTCATGAGGTAGGCCCCAAAACCCTATGTTGAAATGTGGTGAATTAATTCAAAATGACTGTTCTACGAAAGCATGCATCGCGCTGTTCCTACGCACGCTTTGTAAGTTCGCGAATTTTCAATATGTTCACTCCAGATTTTCAACATTGCTATTTTACCACACCTCCTATGAGCAGTACAGCTGTCATTTCTCATTTACCCTAAAATGTATCTCACCATGCAGCGAGACAATGGCTTAGTCGGTGAGCGAAATCAATGTTTGGGACAGATTAAGAAAATCACAGTGACACTGTTCATGAGCAGAGGTGTTAAAATGGCCATGTGAAAAATTTGGTGAAAAAATTCCCAAAAATGACTGTTTCACGAGCATGCGTTGCGCTGTCCCTACGCACGCTCGTAAGTTTGTGAATTTTCAATATTTTCACTCCAGATTTTCAAGATTGCCATTTTACCATACCTCCTTATGAGCAGTATAGCTGTCATTTTCTCACATCTTGCCCAAAACATGTTTCCGCTCCACATGCAGCATTAATGGCGCGATTCGTAAAGGAAATCAATGTTGACAGAGTAAGAAAATCACAGTGACACTGTTCATGAGCAGAGGTGCTAAAATGGCTATGTTAAAAATGTGTGAAGAAAGTCCATAAAATGTCTGTGTTAACCATTGCGCAGTTTCTACGCACCCTCGTAAGTTCATAGATTTCTAATATTTTCAGTCTGGATTTTCACCACTGGCATTTTTCCACACTTCCTTATGAAAAGTACAGCTGTCATTTTTCACACCATGGCCGAAATGTGTTTTTGCACTTCCAGCGCAGAAATGCGTGGTCACTGTGGGAAATCACTGTTCGGAACAGATTAAGAAAATCACAGTGACACCGTTCATGAGTGGAGGTTCCAAAATCCCTGTGTTGACAATCTGCTGTAAAAGGTCCCCAAACTAATTGCATTACGGGTTTGAGTTGCGCATTTTCTACGCACACTTGTGACTTCACCAGTTTTTTTAATATTTTCACTGCAGATTTTCAACATTGCCATTTTTTGCACCTCCCCATGAACAGTACAGCTGTCATTTTCACATCCTGTTGAAATGTGTTTCGGACCTGTGGTGCCAATTGCGTGAGTCGATGTGCAAAAATTAGCTGCCAACAAACTGATATTGCCACTGTTCTTAAGGTGGGGTTCAAAAAAACATGTTGAAAATTTGGAGTGAAATGCCAATGAACACCTGAGGCGTTAGGGTTTCGAGCATGGCGCCCACCCTCTAGGGACTGACAAGCATCAGGGGTGTGGCCAGGATTCTACGCCTGTAATGCTCACACCATTTCCACTACCAGCCAGTGAGAGCATGAGGTGTGCCTTGGACTCGTCCAGCCCCAAAGTGCACCCCATTCTCTATACAGAAACCATCTCACTGTATTTTCTGATGGAATGGGGTGAGCATAAGGGCCAAAGACCCCAAGGCACACCGTGACACTTGTTAGTGTCTGCATAGTAGGGTGTGGTGAAATGGCGTGGCCATTATGCCTGATGACCCAAAGGCACACCCCAATGCCTGTCAGTCTCTGCAGGGTGGTGGTGGGGTTGGCTTCAGTTCAATACTTCACTGCCATTCCTGTTATGCAGCTCTCTTAACTCCTACACTAACAATGGCAATGTCAGCAAGCAAACATACGGCATTGACAAATGCTTGTTTATAGACTCTAGTCTCCTTATTTTAATTAAGCTCTCTTAGGGTTGCCACACTTTAAATAGCCTATTGCTTCAAAAGGATGTCCTGTCTCTTTAATTTCTGTCATTTACATTAGAGCAGCAGTTTGCACATGAATTATCATGCTGCTTCACTTTGTTTTTTGGCAGCATTCTGGTAAGCCCTTGTTTTACCTCATTTTGTCTTTTCCACAGAAGCATACTAGGAGTGGTGGCTGACATTTAGCCAAGGATTCAGCCACTTGCTCCCTTCTTTGCTGTGTCAGAACAGTCCCAGCTGAAAAGGAGAAAACTTGCTCCTTTTTATTTCATAGTCTCCCTTTTTACTCCAAGGCCCAGATATTCAGAGCAGTTGCGCCGGCGCAAGTGCGGAATTGAGCCAAGGAGCCATATTCAGCAAGAGCCATTGCACGGCACAAAATCCACTGCACCAATGCGCAACTATAATGTATGCAGGCACAAGTGCAGGGGGTGGTCCCATGAATATCCAGTGAAGTGGCATATTCAACCATGAAACCACGGCGCAAGTGTGGAGCAAACTGAAGTTGCTCCGACCAGACTTGTTCCTAGTAAAACAGGGCGCAACCACGCAGAAGACAGCTGTTGTGCAAAGAGTGGGAGTGAGAGGGAGGGTGACAGAGAGGCAGACAGACTCAGAACCAGACACAGGGGGAGAGGGACAGAGAAGTGGCATGGGAGGGGGAGAGAGGGGCAGAGAGAGAGAGACACACACACACACACACACAGCTTGTGTACCATGGTGGCACATAGCTAGCAGCCAACTGTCCAGGGGGACAGTGGACAGCAGGAGACATGGAGAGTGTGCCCGTCCTGATGGAGGTGGTAATGAGGGGTGTAAGGCAGCAGGAGGAACAGCTACTGATGAAGGGTCTGGTGGCAGCATGCCTGATACAGGTGGTACCGTGCCCACAGCACCGTTGGGAACCAGAGTGACACTGAGATTGTGGGCCGGTACCGCCTGAACAGGGCCATGCTGAGGCAGCCCTGTGAGCTGTGCAGTGCGGAGCAGCAGGCACCCACCAGATGGAGCCACACCATGTCCGTGGAGACGACAGTGACTGCCATCATGTGCTTGCTCACCACAGGCACCGGACAAGGACCAACAGGGGACACGACAGGCATCATCCAGGTGGCTACGGCCCAATTCCCCACACAGGTCCCCACTGCTGTGTTGCCACATGCTGGGGAATGCAGCTGTCTCCCCAGAACACAGGCGGAGCATACAGCACCGATGCAGGACAGCCACAGGGTGGCATGCATGCCTGGCATGAGTGGGGCCAGTGCCTGCACCCACGTGGGCATCTGCATGCCACCTGGCCCTATGGGACTGGTGCATATCAACAGGAAGGGGTGCCCAAGCATCACCTGCCAGGAGGTGTGTGATACCATGGGGTGCACACCAATGCCTGCGCCACACACCCTGGGAGTGCACAGGATGCCTTCAACTAGCACAACCCTGCGCTGTGCCATGGATATGACCATGGGGATGACCCCACAGGCCACCCAGTGGGTGTGTGTGGCATGGGCAGGGTGCGATGGGCAGTGCAGTCCTGGGGATGGGGTTGGGCATGGTGTCCATGGTGGTGTGGGTACTAGGGACAGGCAACGGGCGCAACACAGCATAGCAGAGGGCTAGCCATGGCATGCTCCACACAAGTGACAACGCATACCCGCTGAGGCCCTGGCTGTATCACCCTGGGCCATCCCACCCTGCAGTGCTGTCTGCCCCAGTGTGTTGCTGCGGCATCCACCACACCTATCAGGGCTGCACTACCGGTACATGGCTTGTGCTGTCCGATGGTGCTTAGTTGGTGCAACACATGCAAATGAGGTTGTGCGCAGCAGTAATGATATGCGTAACCCCTCACCCCTGCCTTTTTAGCAAAACGACAGGTGGCATGCTGTTGAAGCTGACAGCAGTACCTGGTGGGGACTGGGTTCTGGGAGGATGAGTTACTCGGCACAGGGAACCTAGGTTTGGCTACTACTCTGCAGGGGCACCAAGTAAATCCGAACACAGGAAGCAATAACTGTAATGTCCAGAACCAAGAATGGATTCTTCAGTGTGGTTTTATTCACATCCAAGCTGAACAAACAAAGCATAGACGGACCCCCATGGGGCTACATTTCCTGGTAATGCAGATTAGAGACTACAGAACACTTTATCACTATTTCCAGCCCTCATGCTCTAAACCCACCAGGCACACAGCCCGGACTTGCAAGCAGCTTTGGGTACATAGCCCGACTTGTACACACTTGGGTTTTCCCCACTGGCCCGGCTCCCCCGCCGGCCACTTGATCCAAGGTCCATTTGAGGAAAGAACCAATTATCCTGTTGTGGCTCCCCAAACCACACTAGAGTCTTCGACTCCTAGAGAGAATTTTCCTTACAATCCCACGTCTGGGTACTTCCCTCATCACTGGCCAAGTGCCTGAGGTAAAGTAGAAATCCACAGAAGAAATCCGTAGAGGTGGACCTAGTCACTAAAGATGGGGGGGCCACCAACCTCCAGCTCCCACAGCCCATACCCGGCCATTTCTCTGGAAACTGAACCATTCCTTTACTGAACTTTCAAATGTAGATTCTGGGTAGACGTCTGTCACATCTCCTCTACATATCATTTGCATCCCAACAAGCTCGGACTTGAACCTACTTTTACTTGCTTAGCCCATTACTCTAGGCTTCCACTATTTTGATCGTTCAATCCCACATTGTCACACAAGTCCCAGGGTGAAAACATAGGCCCTTTTAGCAAGAGCAGACACTCACCCTTACGTTGCAGGTGCCCCACAGGCGACTCACATGTCTTCTTGTTCTCCCAAATAAACTCTGGAACACATAGGCAGCTTTTCCTTTAGAAGCAGAACTAGGAGATTGCCCCAGAAATATGCAGGGAACTCTTTCCTGCCCCCCCAAAGGGAGGGGCACTGAGACCCAAAAACAGCGGTCTCCACCACTTCAATTATCTTCTGTGTCTCTCTTTTGGTGGAGACACACACCCTTCTACTTAAAAGTAGCCCTCTGACTTCAAAACTCCCCAACGTTCTATGCCAACTCCCTTGCTGTAGATTCCAATGAGGCTCATGCAGCTGCGATAGTTCTATTGGTGATGTCATCCCTCAGTCTCAGCTGAGACTGAGAACAGAGTGAGACAGTGTGAAACCCATTTAACTGGCATTTCACAAGCTGCCTTCCCTGCCTACCACTAGGTCTGACTGGGATTCTAGTAACCCTGGGTAACAAGGGGGTTACACTCACCCTTGACCAGGAAAATGACTGTCTGCAGTCATTAATTACCTGACCTTAGGCCATCCCACCCTATGTGCTACCTGCAGAGGGGGGTGATCAATCAGGCAACACTAAGGGCCTAGAGGCCTTTAGCTGACATATCAGCCTCTACACTATCCACTTACTATAGACACCTAGTGGCTCTGGTAGAACCATCCAGAGCATAGCCCTGATAGATCAGCACTGCGGTCCCTACTGCAGGTATGGGCCACAGCCAGTCTATCCCCCCTAACCCCCTAGGGAAACCCTCTCTACCTTTAACTTAATACCCCAAAAACAAAAACAATCCGGGGACCTCCCTGACCTTGGGTACCCTGCAACCACACACCACTGAAATACCACATTTTATACCATGTTACTGTCTTCTCCCTACCCCCACAACCACACCCGTGGAAGAAAGGGTTAATACAGTAATAACAACAATAACACCACAGTACTTTAAATTTCTACACATTAAAGTACTAATGAGGAACTCGAACGAGTCCCTCCTCCTCTTCTTGTCTTCTCTTCTGTCTTCCCAGGAATACCTGTAAGAAAAAGAAAGACAACACACACTCTCCTAATCTGCATACACAGTCTACCTAAACCCCTACCATCAAAACACTAAAGAATCCCCCCAATTTTTTTTTTTTCTTTTTTTAGAAAAAGGTTAGAAAAACAGTATTTACATTAGAAAACAACAACATTACTTACAATACACATTGGGGGGGGGGTGGAGTGCCCTAAAAGTCCCAACTAGTGACCACAATGCCTGAAAGCTAGTCCAATAAAGAGTCTCTCCTGGGCTGGAGCCCGGTGAAGCACAGTTCTAACAGGCCAAAGTCTCGAAGGGGAGAGTCTTTGCAGACAGTTCACACATTTTGGAGTCTGCTAGTGTAGGGTATGTACTGCAATGTGATAAAGATAGAAAAGTTCGGACTTACCAGCCACTTGTAGAATGGAAATTATGGGACCGACCTGCACCTCTGACGAAGACTCTCCCTGGCAGCATTTTTCCAATACAGCTGGGAGGACATCCTTCGAAAACCATGGGAGGGCACATCTGTGAACAACTGGGCTGATGTCATCTCTGGAAATGGAACCTTAGAACAGGAACAAAAAGAAAACAGCTGGTCCAACATCATCTGATTACCAGGCGATGAACAGGACACAGCTGGGCTGGTGTCCTCTCTGGATCTGAAGTCATCTGGTGGGCCAGTCGATGGTTTCTGGAAAGGCCAGTACACTGTAGTCTGATGAATGTGGGGCACCTGAGTCCTGGATGTCCATATTGGCGGATCAATAAAGGCACTTCACAGTCTGGTGTGGCAGTATTGACTACCACTGCTCAGCTTTCCATTTTGTAGGCACGGGCACATTTGCTGAGAGGTCCTTGTACAGAGGCCAATAGTACCGGGGGTCAGGAGCTTGAATTATTACCCTGTCTGGGCGCACATAATTCACACAGTGGGAGATTTCACATCCCTCTCGGTCCACTGTTCTCACTATGTCTATGAACAGTGTCCTGCCTCTCTTCCACTGGGTATACTTCTCGTGAAACAGTCTGCTCTTTACATGCTTGTTGGCCCCAGGATGCACACTTTTCATTGCTTCATCCCTGCATCCAGGATTTTCTGCTGTTCTCAATCTCCTCCCAGACCTTCCGAGGAAAGGTCATACCATAGATCTCATTTGCCTTTCTACGAACCAGTCTCTCCTCTTAACGTGCTTTGGTCAATCTAAGACTGCTGGCCTGGCTTGGGGATGGCCAGTCCTGGTTCTGCCAGCAATGCATCCTTAAAGAAATTAGAAACGGATCCCTGACTTCTTCTTCTTGCAAAGCCAGGGCAGTGGCACCACCACTTTCTTCCATTCAGTCCTCCGAGGCAAGATCTTGAGGCTGTGTACCCGTTCCTTTTTCACAAGGCCACAAAGGTTCCCCTTCATCTTCCTCTTCACTGAGGATCTGAGCCCAGGAGTGAGCAGTCGTTCTCACTCCTGAGACTATCCACTCATCACTAGGCGCAGAGGTCTACACCTCGCACTCAAAGGCCTCCCGCATCTCATCTTCGCCTAAGAGACTTGGGCTAGGCCCCCCACCTCCAGGGGTCTATTGATGCTTTATCCGAACTTTCCTTCTGGGATCCAGCATCCGAAACTTCAACTTCTGGTTCTGTCTCTAACTCTGCACCCTCTAGCTTTGTGCCACACTCCCCTGAGGGGCCTTCCTCCACAGGCTCTGCCTTGTGCTGTGTACTGCCAACTGCAGATTCCTGAACCTTTGTCCATGTGGAAGTCAAACGAATTTGAGGCGCTTTATATAAGCCATATTTTTCTAGGCATCCAGCACAGTGAGGAATCATGAAGACGTCCCTTCCAGCTCTCAAGCATATTTTACATACATGCACTGGAAAACCAGGAACCACCACATGAGGAGGCAGCTGCCCTCCATAGCACCACTTTTCAATATCCCTCAGTCTATTTATTGCTGCTGTTACTGCAACCCGGGCATGATCTAGGTAACGAGTTGGTCCTGAGGCCATAATTGCAGAAAAACAAACAAAAGTTCACTGTAACTGAAAGTCCCACTTTATTGAACACACTATTTAGTTGTAAAATGGCTCCTCCGCTGCTGTGTTTACTTTACTACCCCACCCTGTAATGGCGACGGCAGCACTCCTGTGTATCAACATTCAGAATCTGGGTCAAGCCACTGCGCACCCGATTTACACAAACTACTGATAACTTTTGCTCAAACTGCACAACTTGCTCTATTCTTGCTTTAAACACATTTACAGGATTTTCCACGGACTTTTACATGCTGGTAACATTTTTTTTTTCTATGTCCCCTAAAGCTTCAGGTTTTTAGCACATGATTGCCTGTATAACTAGTGATGCACATTGGCTACAACCCACAGTCTCTCTCTGGCTTCAACCTTTAAACTGAGGCTGGATTCATTTCTATGCACACAGTCAATGGCTTAACAGACTTGCACTTGCTGGCAGGACTTTACACAGTCGTTACTTGCAAAGCGACTACACTGCTGCACATACATTTATATGGCATAGGGCTGAAAATCAGTGTTTGAGCAGTTTTTTTAGGTTATTACTTACTGTTACCAGTAGCAGTTCGCTGCGATGGGGAAAAACGGCATGCAGCCAGTTCTTGGAGGCCTCAGAACAGAAACGGGCGGGCAGTCCTAGCGATCGTCTTCTCGACCACCACACTTGCAATTCCGACAACTGATTAGCGGGTGGAGCCTGATTTTAAACTAGAAAGTCTATGTTTACAATGTTTACAGTGATTTTAACACTCCGCGATGCTCATCCACTAGCCAGTACACGCACTCCACTCACACTCCCTCTCGAATGCTGGGGCAGTCACTGTAGAGCTGGCTAACGGGCGGGACTGATTGAAGCCTGACCAGTCACACGACGCCATGCAAATGAGCCTCTTCTTCCTCACGAGGGCTCTTCTCCTCACAGCAATCGTCGAGCAGGCAAATTTAAACTGCAGAATGCAACTTTTTTTCTTTACCGACTCCACGGCGGGAGCCCATTTCAGCCATTTAACATAGCCATTACACTTGCAAGTCTCTCTTTTCATTCAAAAAGCATTTCCAACGCCCAGGGCACAATTTTCCTGTTGCTACCCCTAGTCTTCCACACTTTTCTTTACCACAGTTAATTTTAAAAGCATTTCAAACATCCAGGGCACAATTTTCCTGTTGCTACCCCTAGTCTTCCACACTTTTCTTTACCACAGTTCTTTTTAAAAGCAGGCAAAAACACTGTAAACAATTTGATGCAGGACAAGGGAAGACTCTTTGGCTTTACTGCTTCTTGGTAAACAGCTGGCATTTTTAAACAGCAGCACAAGATCCACAGCACACAGCAACACTAGGGAAATTGCTTCAGCTTTTTGGGCTACCCACTGCCAGATAGCCAAAACGCTAGCCCCCTTGCCAAAGCACCTTCCTCCCAGAACAAAATCCAAAGCGGTGCCTCCATTTTTGTAACCCCTCACCCCTGCCTTTTTAGCAAAACGACAGGTGGCATGCTGTTGAAGCTGACAGCAGTACCTGGTGGGGACTGGGTTCTGGGAGGATGAGGTTACTCAGCACAGGGGACCTAGGTTTGGCTACTCTGCATAGGGGCACCCAAGTAAATCCGAACACAGGAAGCAATAACTGTAATGTCCAGAACCAGCAATGGGATTCTTCAGTGTGGCTTTTATTCACATCCAAGCTGAACAAACAAAGCATAGACAGACCCCCACGGGGCTACATTTCCTGGTAATGCAAATTAGAGACTACAGAACACTTTATCACTATTTCCAGCCTTCAGGCTCTAAACTCACCAGGCACACAGCCCAGACTTGCATGCAGCTTTGGGTACAGAGCCCGACTTGTACACACTTGGGTTTTCCCCACTGGCCCGGCTCCCCTGCCGGCCACTTCATACGCGGTCCATTTGAGGAAAGAACCAATTATCCTGTTGTGGCTCCCCAAACCACACTAGAGTCTTCGACTCCTAAAGAGAATTTTCCTTACAATCCCACATCTGGGTACTTCCCTCATCACTGGCCAAGTGCCTGAGGTAAAGTAGAAATCCACAGAAGAAATCCGTAGAGGTGGACCTAGTCACTAAAGATGGGGGGCCATCAACCTCCAGCTCCCACAGCCCATACCCGGCCATTTCTCTGGAAACTGAACCATTCCTTTACTGAACTTTCAAATGTAGATTCTGGGTAGACGTCTGTCACATCTCCTCTACATCTCATTTGCATCCCAACAAGCTCTGGACTTGAACCTACTTTTACTTGCTTAGCCCATTACTCTAGGCTTCCACTATTTTAGTAGTTCAATCCCCACATTGTCACACAAGTCCCAGGTGAAAAACATAGGCCCTTTTAGCAAGAGCAGACACTCACCCTCACGTTGCAGGTGCCCCACAGGCAACTCACAAGTCTTCTTGTTCTCCCAAATAAACTCTGGAACACATAGACAGCTTTTCCTTTAGAAGCAGAACTAGGGGGTTGACCCAGGAATCTGCAGGGAACCCTTTCCTGCCCCCCCAAAGGGAGGGGCACTGAGACCCGAAAACAGCGGACTCCACCACTTCAATTATCTTCTGTGTCTCTCTTTAAGGTGGAGACACACACCCTTCTACTTAAAAGTAGCCCTCTGTCAGGGCTGAGGCTCCTAGAGCCTTCACTGAACTGCTTTCTCAGCAAGCTCCCAACTGCACACTGCACTGACTCACACTGACTGACTGACTTCAAAACTTCCCAGCGTTCTATGCCATCTCCCTTGCTGCAGATTCCAATGTGGCTCATGCAGCTGCGATAGTTCTATTGGTGATGTCATCCCTCAGTCTCAGCTAAGACTGAGAACAGAGTGAGACAGTGTGAAACCCATTTAACTGGAGTTTCACAAGCTGCCTTTCATGCCTACCACTAGGTCTGACTGGGATTCTAGTAACCCCGGGTAACAAGGGGGTTACATATGCTAATGCACCCCTCTGCACCACACACTGGCTGATGAGCTTATTTGCATGCGGTGTCTGAATATCGAGATACTGTTCCATGCACAATGGTATTTCGCTGGAGCAAGCAGCGGCACAATGCCCATGCATGCGTGGTGCTTGGGCTGCAGTGCGCATGTGCACTGCGATGACATGGTGTTAATCATGCAAGCCATGCAAACAGCGCGATGTAGTGGCACAGCGCCAAGCTACGCCCAGGGCCAGCTTAGCGCGCCGCACATGATGGCATGTTCCCTATTGCACATGCGCTTTGCGTGCGCGGTGAGCACGGTTCCTTGGGCCATTGCACTGGGCACCTGTCATGTCCCTTGCTATGGGGGTCCAGTGTCCAGTGCAGACACCACCGTGCCAGATGCTGAGCTGGCTCATGCGGCAGACCTTGCTCGTGGACTCAGGCACACCTGGGGTGGTGGCTGATGGCGGAAAGGAGTGAGGGATGGCATACCAGGGCTGTTGGCTGGGGCCATTGCTAGGGTTGCCTTTGTCTCGTTACCCCCATCAGGCCTTTCCCTACAGTCCCCCCTCCCACTGAACAGTCTCTGTTCCTTGTCCCCTTCCCTTGCTGTCCCTACCCTTCCCCAGCTCCTGCTGTTTCTGTACATAGTTGTTCCATACGTGTATATTGTCTGGCATACCCGCCTGTATCCGTGTCTGCTTTGCAGGTGGCTTGAGATGCCATGCTGCAGTGGCCCAGTGTCCGTCTGTGTTGTTTGTATGTGAAGGGTGTGTGTGTGTTGTGCTTCTGTGGTTCCCTGCTGTGTGCTGTGGTCTGTCCCACTGTGGTGGTGTCCATCCCCTGGGTCGGTGGCTGTGCATTGGGGTGCCCATGGGGTGGTGGTCAGGGGTGTGTGCATGGTGGTGGCTCATGGCCATGGTCATTGGTTGGGTACTGTCCGCACACTGTGTTGGGGTCCTCTGCCCAGCATTGTGTGGCCTGTCCCATGTGGTCTGCCACACTGCATACTACCCAGCCTGTTCAGTGCCCACTGTATTGGCTCCCTGTGTGGTGTGTGTGTGTGCTTGGCTGCATGGTCCTGGGTGTGGCCTGCTATGGTCTCGGGGGCATGTCCAGCAGCCTGCTGGGGCCCTTGGTGGCCCTCCATTGGCCATTGGCACCTCCTGTCACCTGCTATCCATGCCACTGTTGTGTTCTGGAGTCCAGTGTCAGGGTGCCTGTGTGTGCTCTGCTGGTGCAGGCCTCCTGTGGCCTGTCACTGTGCTGCCATGGCCCTGTCCCTGGGTCTGTTCTCTGTGCAATGCCCCCCCTGTTGCTCTGCTGCCACAGGTGCACTGGAGCATCTCTGTGTGCGTCATTGTGCAACTCTGTTTGCGCCATGGTGCAACTCTGCCATTTTCAGCTGCATTGCGCTGGCGCAGTTCGGCCTGTGCAACCTCTGAATGTGGCTCCAGTTGCGCCATGGTGTATTGGATTTGCGCTGAGCCGGACTAACTAGAAAAGCAGAAGGAATCAGGTGAGGGGTGCAAAGGTGCAAACAGGGGAAAGGATTACTCAAGGGGTAGGTACAGGGAATACGACTTTTTTTGAGGTACATAAGTGCGAAGAGGAATACAAGGGTAGAAATAGTAAGAATTGGAAGGGAAGACTGTGTAGAAGACCAAGAAAAAGCTGCCATTTTAACCAGGTACTTCTGCTCAGTATTCACATGGGAGAGTGCAGGGGGTGGAACACTACAAGGCAATGATAGGGGAAGGGAGTGGACACAGGCACATTTTCAGAGGAAAGAGTGCTGAAAGGACTTTCAAACCTTAAGGTGGACTAGGCTATAGTACCAGATGGGATTCACCCCAGGATGCTAAAATAATTTAGGGAGATTCTGGCTGCCTCACTGACGGTCTTGTTCAACAACTCAGTGAAAATGGGACTGGAGAAGGTATTGATACTGCTCCTTTACATAAGAGCGCCAGCGGGGAGGAGGCTAGCAACTATAGGCTGGTCATTCTCACTTCAGTGGTGGGGAAACTGATGGAAACCCTACTGAAAGAAAAGATGATAAAATATCAGGAAACAAATGGGCTGCAAGACCACAGACAGCACGGATTAATGAGGGGGAAGGTGTGTCAAACGAATCTAATAGAGTTCATTGACTGAGTGACAAGGGAAATTGATCAAGGTAGAGCAGCGGACATGACCTGTTTGGACTTCAGTAAGGCCTTTGACATGGTGCCACATAGAAGGCTGATTAGGAAGCTGAGGAAAATTGCTGTGGGGTACACTAAGACTCAAAACTTCTGTAATGTTTGGAAAGTCATTTTTTTTAATTTTAGTATTCAGATTTGCCACCAATAGTCTATAATCAAAGTTCATGGCTGAGGGGGCCACTTCCTCAGGACCCTTGGTGATCTAGAAGTATACAAATGTTTTGGTGCTAACACACCTAGTAGATGAATCTGCAAGCTTGTTATCCTCAAAATATATATGGTGGGCTTGCCAAGCTGCATCAGAGTCGGTGCTCATATTTGATTAGAAGTATTGCATAATAGGAAATATTCAGTCTTTTTATTTTTGCTAGTTTCATATTAGTGCAGAAATAGAAAGACAGTGAATATTAGGTGAATCACTATGCAATAACAGCACTAGTGTTCCACCAGTGAAAATAAGGTGGAGTGAACATGTTGGGTGTGCTCACAGCACTAAATATAATGGGTGTGAATTTAAACTGTTATACAGTATCTTTCTCTTAAGAAATATAATGATTCTAATGCTTCAGAGGAAGTGGCCCTCATGGCCATGAACACTGAGCTATCTAACTGAATATAGGGGCATGTTGTTGCAGGGCTAAGCCAAGTAGCACTGATCTGACAAGGATCCCGGCAGTGCAGGGGACAGTGCCCCCAAACCTGAAAGTGGCAGTAGCTCCTGGAGCAATATTCAGACAGCACCATGTAAATGAGCCCACTGGGCACTGGTGCCAAGGGCCCATTGTCAGGCCCATTATGGGCATGTTGCGTGGGGAGCTTGGCATGTTGCGTCCCTGCGACTGACCCCACCCTCATCCAGAATGCCTGGTCCTGTACCAGGAGGATATACTCCCTGGTGTCTAGTGCCCCCCCATCCTCCGATCACTGTTCCCATTAACCAAAAGAATTGTCCCTGGTGTTCAGTGGTCCCCCCTACCCCCCGATCGCTGTCCCTGTTAACTGAAAGAATTGTCCCTGGTGACTAGTGGTCCCCCCAACCCTTCAATCACTGTTCCGGTAAATGTATAAAATGTCCTTGGTGTCTAGTGGTCCCCCCCAACCTCCAACTGCCAGTACCATAAACTGGAAAAATTCTTCCTGGTGACTAGTGGTCCCCCACCGTCCAATCACTGGCCCTGTTAACTGAAAGAATTGTCTCTACTGTCCAGTGGTCCCCCCATATGCTGTCTACTGTACATAGTACGCACGTTCCCCTTAAGATACAGGGGACGCATGCTTCCTGTCATCACATATGGTGGCCGACCGAGGTGGTGAGAGGAGGGTTGTGCTGTTCATCATATGGGCTCCTGTGGCACTGGCAATTGAGGTAAGGGGGGGGTGACAAGGTGGGTTGACGGTGCCTGTGTTGTGGGGGACTTCTAGATACCAGGTAAGATTATGCTGGGAGGGGGATGGGGATTGGTGTGTGGGCGCATGAGATGCTAGGGAATATTTGATTTTATCCGGTGCTGGCAACTGGAGGGTGGGGGGCAACTGGACACCAGGGACAATTCTTTCAGTTAATGGGGCCATCAATTGGAGAGTGGGCAGTGTCACAAACCCACTCAGCAGGTCAGGCCCTCTACTCCCAAAGTGCCAACCTCCGAGCGCAGTCTTGTGAACAGTTTAACAGAACAAGGTAACTCTCTTGTCTGTTTTATGAGTTCAGATCAACCTTTGGTCTCAAGTCTTGGGGGGATTCAAACAGTGAACCTCTTGCTAGCGTACCCAATGCACAGGCTCAGATATTTCTGTCTTCGGGGTGCCAGATATCTTTGCCTATGGGCACCTAACCAGGTATACAGAGATGAACCCTTAAAAATTTTAATAAAGACCTCAGATTTAAAACGCTTCTCTTTCCAGTTTGCTATCACAATTCAAGCTTATGTTTAGTATCTGCAATAACCATATACTTTTTTTTACAACTAAAAAGAAGTCAAAGACAGACCAAGTAAGTTCTAAAAATAATTTTACTTAAATAGTTAAAAATATGTAAAACACAAAATACAGAACTGCTATATCACCAGACATACAAATCCTTTAAAAGAACAAGGTTTAAACAGTGCAAATTCCTACTTACAGTACTTAGATTTGACTCTCTTTCTAACTACCTGTTTACAAATGCTCCAAAGATGTTTTCTTAGTCAGAGTCCAGGTAAAAATGTGTCTAAGTAAAACAGAGTATTCCTTAACAACTGTATTGGCCAACCCCTTTTTGTGTGAGGTCAGCTAGCTCCTCCTCTGTCAGATTATATATAAAAAATATATATATTTTACAAAGACAAGATGTCTTTTTTTAAAGTATTACATTCTGCAACTTCAACATAATTCATGTCCTTCAAATGACACTTCTTTTGATCTCGTAATAAGCTTCCTCCTTCCAGGACATGAAAGCATATTTATGATTTTTGCACTTCTATGTAATAATCTGGGTTTTTCCTGTAACGTCATAACATTTTTTTCATTTAGTTTTTGTTGATCGGGTAAGTGCACTAGACGAATCCTGCCTATTTTCAGGCACGACCTGGGGGAGGGGGATACAGATGAATGCCAACTGACCTTGAACCAGATTAAACTGTTGGTGGTATTTTCAGTGAATGAGGGAAATTTGGCCAGGACACTGGGGAAATTCTCCTACTCTTTTCGATAAGTGCCATGGGATCTTTAACATCCACCTGAACTACCACCAATCCAGGCAGATGGGACCTCAGTTTAACGTCTCATCTGAAAGACGGAGTGGATATGATATAGCAACTATGGCTGTAATAAACTCAGACAAACAGGATCCTTGATTAAAGCCTTACATGTAACATATTGTCTCTAAAAATTGAGTGCGTGTGAACTCACATGCTGTCAGCATTTCCTCATGGCTTTCATCTTTTAGCTGAAACCTGGGGGGGTGAGGTCACACCTAAAGCATCAGATTTTAAGCACAGACAGTCAGTAATGCATTTTATATTTAAAAAAATGATACAGCACTCAGAACTGGCTGTCTGCATCACAGGCCGGATCACTAGGCACTAGGGATAATTCATACATTTAACGGAGATAGCAATCAGAGGGAGGGGGACCACTAGACACCAGGGACATTTTATGCATTTATGCAAGGCAGATTTTTTTGTCAAGGGAGATTGCTGCAGCAAGGAACGGACCAGCTCAGTTCTTCTGCACGGTGAATAGGCTATTACATCTGACCTGTTTCCGGGTGGGAGGAGCAGGTTCAAGCACAAGGTGCGAAGCATTTGCTTTGTTCTTTGCTGACAAAGTGTCCTATATCAGGACCGAGATCTCTTCCACTGTCACCCAAAATGCTTGTAGGGTTTGAACTGAGGCGTGCTGGGGTATCCCTCTTGTATGGGCTGAGTTTGATCCAGTTGTAGTGGAGGAGGTGGCTGACATAGTCTTCAGGCTGCGACCAACATACTGTGATCTTGACCCAGGCCCAATCTGACTCTTGATGGATGTGTGGACCTGATAGGATCTGTGGTTGCTGGGATTGTCTGGAGCTCCCTTGAGAGTGGGGTCTTTCCTATGGCACTGAAAGAGGCCTTGGTTAGACCCCTACTGAAGAAACCCCTCAATGGACCCAGAGTGCCTCAGCAATTACAGACCTCCCATTTTTAGGGAAGGTTTTAGAGAAAGTGGTGGCCACCCAGCTTGAGACACATCTTGCCTCCTCTGCCACTTATGTTTCCAGTCTGGGTTTAGATCTGGGCACAGCATGAAGACCGCCCTGGTGAAGGTACTAAATGATTTCCTAATGGCGAGAGATAGGGGAGAGCGTACCATCTTAGTCCTCCTCGATCTCTCAGCAGCGTTTGACACCCTGGACCACAAGGTGCTGCTGGACCGACTGCGGAACTGGTGTGGACTAACCAGAGCTGTCATCAACTGGTTTAGGTCCTTCCTCACGGAGAGATTGCAAAGGGTGACAATGGGGTTAGCTTCATCTAGCCCGATGCCTCTATGCTGTGGAGTTCTGCAGGGGTCAGTCCTGCCGCCCTTGTTGTTCACGGTGTACACGCTGCCATTGGCAGACATTATCAGGTGATATGGGCTGAGTTTTCATGGTTACGCTGATGATACCCAGCTATACCTGTCCTGTGCACCTGGAAACCAGATGGTGGCCTTGGTGGTTAACACCTGCCTGGAGAAGATCCAGAACTGGACGACCCACAACTGGCTATGACTCAACTCTGACAAAATGGAAGTACTAGTGCTGGATCCAGGCCACTGTCATGACGTAGGGGTATTTGGAGATTCCTCTGGGCTAGTTCTGGGTGGTGTTCCCCTAGCCCCCTCCGTTCGGGTTAAGGATCTAGGCATGGTACCTGATGACAGCTTGACACTTGTTGCACAGGTGTCGACCATCGTCAAAAGCATTTTTTACCATTTGAGGAACACTGCCCAGATCCGAGCCTTGATACAAACTGAGGACCTGACCACCCTGGTGCACATCTTTGTTCCATCCAAGCTGTACTACTGCAATGCCTTGTACAAATGGGCTATCTGGAGGCAATCTCCGCCATCTACAGCTGGTGCAGAACATGGTGGCTAGGCTGTTGACTGGTGTGTCAAGATTTGACCATGTCACGCCTGTCCTACGCGAACTGCACTGGCTGCCAGTAAGGTGGAGGATTGCCTTCAAGGTCCGATTACTGACCTATAAAGCCTTGCATGGCGGGGGGACCAGCCTACCTGCAAGACCTCCTGGTTCCTCATTGCCCATTTCAGGCTGTCTGTTCCTCTGAGGGTTGCCTCCTTGTGGTTCCCAGGTCCAGGCTGCAACACTCTGGGGGCAATGTGTTCTCAGTTGCCACACCGACCCTGTGGAACTCCTTGCTGAGACATCCAAGGGAAGCACCCTTGGCGCAAACCTTTAAAAAAGGATGAAAAACGCATTTATTTAATCAATCGTTTGATCTAAGCTGAAAATTGAAAAATGAACTGATTGTTGTTTCATTACTGAGCTGATTTAATTGGACGATAGATAGAATTTTATATTGATCTCTGCATTATATCTTGAAGTGTGTTATGTGTTTGTATGGATTGTTTTTAAACATTTAAGTGCTCTGAGACTCTGGGAAAGGGCACTATATAATTTATAGGACTTGTAAATAAAGGACTTGTGTCCATTCCCTCATCTCCCTGGTGTTTACTGCAGCATGCTTGTCTGTCCCTCCACCTTCTACTGTGAAGCCTGAGCAGAAGTAATCATTTAGTATTTCCGCTTTCTCTTGATCTTCCTCTACACAGTCTCCCCAGCCCTTCCGATTCTCACGATCAATCCCCTTGTATCCCTCTTCCCCCCCACATACCTGAAGAAGGTCTTGTCCCCTTTTTTGACTGCCTTGCTATTATCTCCTCTGTTAGTGCTTTAGCTGCCCTCACCCCCCTTCCTGCCTCTTTTTTGCCAGATATACCCCCGTCTTCATCCTTCTGGTCTCCTTGTACTTTCTAAATGCTGTTTTCTTCTTCTGCCTGCCTTTGCCACCTCCTTAAAGAACCATAGTGGCCTCCTCCTCGTTCCCTTACTCAACTCCTTTAAACAGTATGCCTTGCCTGAGCTATACCCTTCTTAAATCTTTCACCATTAAGCCTCCACTACCCCTGCCTCCCCACCCACCCATCCACCTTGGAGGCATTCTCTGAAGCAGTTTCCCATTTCTTCAAAATCAGAAACTGTTTGAAAGCCTCACTGCTGATTTGCATTTTCCAAATATGCTCCTTGCCTAATTTGTATGTTTCAAAGGCCTTTGTTTCCTAAGTGTGTGCTGGAACCTATAGGCGCGGGGGACTGTAGCACCACCACTTTTGCCCATGAGCATTCAGAGCACCCCTTTGCTTGCACAAACAACCTTTCTGAGTTTGCACATGCGTGACAAACTCCTTGGGACAGTAGGCTTTGAGGGGTGCGACACTGTCTCTGCAATGCAGAGTGCTCTGCAAGGGGCGCGACAATATCGCACCAATCCTCAGCCAGGCTGGTCCTGATGCTGTGTTGCCTGCAGTGGTCTGCACTTAAAAAGAAAAAGCTGCACCAATCAGAAGGAGTTTTTTTCCTTTCATCTGCAGTTCACCACAGAACAAACAGTTGTTTGTGTCGTGACGTCTCCGCCTCGCCACCCCACCAGTCCTTGCCTAAAAGGTGGGAAGAGGCGTTTTCCTCGCCAGTCTCCTCCACGTCCCACTGTCTCTGACTCTAAAGTTTCTACCACCCATGCGGAGCAGGCCACAGCCTAAGTTCCGTACGGGCTGGGAGTATCCGGTGCCCGAAGGCACTTTTACTCTAAGTGTGATCGTGCTGACTGGAAAGAGGCGCTTTCCTCTCCTGCTTCCTCCACGTCCCGCTGTTTCTGGCTCTAAAGTTTCTCCCACCCATGCGGAGCAGGTCACTGCCTAAGCTCCGTACGGGCTGGGAGTATTTAGTGCCCAAAGGCACTCTTACTCTAAGCATGATCGACCACGCTGGCAGACCCCCCTTCCCCACCACCTGCCTACATCAGGATGCTCAATCCCCATGTCAGCCTGTATCCCCCCCTCATCCTTTAATGCGGCACACTGGGAGCCCACCCCAGTGTGCCAAAACCTGCTGTGGTGTTTCCGACACCGGGATGCCCACTCCAGGTGTCGGATGTGCCCCCCACACATATCCTCTGACCTTGGGGTGCCCAATCTCCGGGTTGGCATTGATCCCCCCGATCCCCCCCCCAAGTACTCTGGCACATTGGGAGCCCACCCCAGTGGACCAAAATCCATAGTTTCCCTGTAAAAAAGAAAACAGACCCATGTCTTTTTTTTTAACCTGAAAAAATGAAATGGTCCCTCGTCATTCTCACTGGCCCCCTCCCCAACCTGCACCCTCCTCTGCACATCCCACCTTCCCACAACCCCTCACCCATATTTACCTCCGGAGATCAGCAGCAGTGATCTTCAGTGGACCGGGAACATGTCTGCACTCTTCAAAAGCTGACCGCAAACTGAAGAAATGACAGTAGGTCCTATAATGGCAGTGAATGGGGGTTTCAATTTAGGTAGATATCGCAGCCATTTTTGGGAGTTTTGGTCCCAAATTTTCAACATGGTGATCTTGGGATCCCACCTCATAAACACAGTCACTGTCATTTCGTTTTTCCGTCCCAAAAGGTGATTTTGTGGTTGCTGCTCAGAATCACCTTTTGGGACCAATTAACAAAATGACAGTGCCACTGTTCATGAGGTGGGGTCCCAAAATGTCCTTGTTGCAAATTTGGTGAAAAAAAATCCCAAAAATGACTGTGTTACGAGAGCCCGTTGTGCAGTTTCTACGCATGCTCATAATGTCATCAATGTTTAAGATTTTCACTCCAAATTTCCAACATTGCCATTTTTTCACACCCCCTTATGAACGGTACAGCTGTCATTTTTTGCATCCTTCCCAAAATGTGTTTTTGCACCTGTGGTGCAGAATGGCATGGTCACTGTGCAAAATCAACTTTCGGGACAGACTAACGAAATACCAGTGCCACTGTTCATGAGAGGAGGTCTCAAAAAGGCCATGTTGAAAATTTAGTGAAAACATTGCAAAAAATGACTGCGTCACAAGCCATTGTTGTGCAGTTTCTATGCACACTCCTAACTTTGCCACTTTTTCATATTTTCACTCCAGATTTTCAACTATGCCATTTCTTCACACCTCCTCATGAACAGTTCAGCTGTCATTTTTCACATCCTGCCCGAAATGTGTTTTTGCACCTGTGAAATGGAAGGGTACACTAGCTGTGTGAAATCACCTTTTGGGACTCAGTAACAAAATGATACTGCCAGTGCCACTGTTCATGAGGTGGGGTCCCAAAAAGCCCATGTTGAAAATCTGGAGTAAAAATACAAACAAAGGCCTGGGGCGTTAGGGTTTCCAACCCTTACGCCCTCTCTTAAAACGCAAGGCAGAGGAATATACGCAGAAAAATATGGGAGGCATGTACAACAGCAATACCAACACCGAACTCTCGGCATTGACGAATGCTTGTTTACCCTGTAGGCTTTGGAACTTTTAGCACCTCACTTTTCCCCATGTTCTGGCACCATGAATGCATGTTCCAAAGCATACCTCTCAACCTTTTATCGCCCAAATGTGTGACCTGACCACTGGACAAAATGTGACAAATCATCAAACATGACATTGCAAACTCAGAATACTCTGGAAATGAGTGCACTAATATCTATGTTTGCTGATAAGCTAGCATCTTATATTATACGTGTCTGCTTAAAGGTCTCAGTGGCAGTGTGGAATGTCACCTTCTCAATGTGGGACAAAGGGCTTCTGAGGGATAAAATGAGTGATGTACCTCGTAATGTGTGTGACAGTTGAGAGATTCAAGCCAAGGCTTGAGCTGCCGCCTGTTTCTCAACCTTATTTGACCCCTTTGAAAATACGCACTTACCTGTAGGATTCATTGTTGAAAATAAAAATAAAATTTTTATTTATTGAGCATTTCAATGCCGTTTAAATAAACTATCCGATTGGCTATAAAGGTTTCCTTCGACATACTGAAATGTAAATGTTTGCAACGGTACCTGTGCCCTCCGTCCAGCAGAGGGGGCGCTCGCGGAATAATGTCCGCATCAGCCCGGTGCGGAATCTGAGATAGCGGAATCGTTCGTGCTGCTCTCTGTGAACCAAGAGTCCGCGGGTAACTTAAGTAACTGACCGGCGTCAAAACAGTGAAGCTAAGGGGTTGTGAGGACGGCAGGCTCGGACGCGTTATGCAACGCGCGTTCTGCTGAACTGGTTCTCTTTTCGGTTGTCTTGGAACTGCAGGAGGTTTGAAACGGAACTGGACTTTGGACAGTAGGGCCGTTCTGGGAAACGGGAAGAAAGAGCCCAGCCCCGGGGGCAGCGGGCTGAACATCCGGCGGAACATCTGCAGGTACAGGTGATGCATTGAGGAGGGGCAGTGGGGTGTAAGCAACAGCTGGGAAAGGGGGTGTAAGCAGCTGGGGATGAGGCAGTGGCATGCCAGGGCTCCCAGATCAGTCTGACATTTTCCTTATAATGTGAGGATAGCGTTCGTATGTTTTCCTGTAACTTACATTGCTTTCAATGAAAGATGAATTGATGTTTACTTGTATAACCTGTGCAAGTCTAGGGGAAACAAGTTTCATGCAGATTTGCTCTATCCCTACAATCTGAGAGCCGCGGGGTGAGTCTGGTTGAGTGCTACAAATAGCATCAGAAGCAAGAGGCTTATGAAAATCAGCTGTGGCTACTAAAAAAAATAGAATGTGTAAGCATACCTCTCAATCTCTTGCCTCATGAATCAGGGACAAGGTTTTAAAAAATCAGGGACAAAGACCCCAAATCAGGGCCAAGTTTTAAAAACTGGTACTTTTCACTCAGAAAGCTAATAGAATAAAGGGATTTGTATTGAGATGCATTTTCTGTAGAAGAACAAGTCTGTAACTTTAATGTTTGACATTATTTTGTGCTTTTAATCCACACTGTTCTGTCGCAAAAACAGAAATTTTACGAGAGACAGAGCAACATTTTTAAGCCAAATCAGGGACAGTTGAGAGGTATGTGTGTAAGGGTATTCCAGTGACTCAGCTGTAGCTCTGTGCGCTTTCTTGCAGCTGACTTGGATTCAGGAGCGAGCCAGTGTTGGCAGCAGTTCATGGCTTGGAGCACTTTCAGTGGCAGCGCTACCTGGCACAGGCTGGGGACACTGAATCCCACAGCAACCTCTGGGGCTGGGCCAGATAGACGATGCACTAGATGAGTCTCCTCTGCAGGGGTGAGGTGGAGCAACAGTATGCAAATAGTGTGAGTGGGAAATGCCTTCCAGAGTGAGTGAATGATCCAGTACTATGAGGGCAGTACAGATACCCTCAGTGTCAGGAGTAGGGTTACCACCTTTGGATGAGGTAAAAAACGGATCCGAAACCACACCCCAAACTCCGCCTCTGGCTCCACCCCCTTTTTATGACTGGCGAGTATATTGCTCCTCCTCTAAAGCCATTTGTGATGTTGGAATAGACATTACTAGTGATAGGAAATTCTTTTTACACTGTTATTTGATTTATTTATTCAGTTATTTATTTTTATTCATTGGCAACCAGGTTACCTCCCATAGGCCACATAGCCCATTTTACAGGAGTGGCCCAGGAGCACAGGAAGGTTAAGTGACTTGCTCAGGGTCACACAGTATTTAAGTGGAGGTTGTGGGAATCAAACTCAGGTCTGCTGGATGTGCCAAGCTCAGCCACAGCTTATTGCTCAGCCCTCAAACACTCTTCCATTTTCCTTTCCATGTCAGCGATGTTTTCTGATTCTTTGACCAATTTTTGATAACTTAATTATCAGTGCTTGTGGTACCCTTCATACTGCACTGTGTTCCCCTTTACCTCAGCAGCTACTGCTGTTTCTTTTCATATTTCTAAGACATTCCACAAGTTCAGATACACCATTCTATGCTGTTTATCTGAATGACCTGTCAAAGTGTAGCTAATATCCTGGAATGTTCAGGTAATACAAAAAATTAGAGCAAATGTAGTGATAAAAGCAATAAAACTTAGACTATTAAACACAAATGGGTTTAAAACTTACCATAATATAGAACAAACAAAAATAAACACATGAGAACACACAAAGATGTAAAAACTGTTTAGAAACATAGAAACATAGACTTTGACGGCAGGTAAGGACTGCTAGGCCCATCTAATCTGCCCATTTCCCTACCTACAGGATAGGTGGCAGATCCTAGTTAACCAACAGCCTATTTCTTCCTACCCCCACAAGAATTGCCTTATGTCTGTACCCTTGCATTCTTGAATTCTCCCTCAGGAAGGCTGTTCCATGCATCCACTACCCTCTCTGTGAAATAATACTTCCTCACATTGCCCCTGAACCGCCCTCCTTCTATCTTTAAATTGTGTCCCTGTGTTCTTGCAAGTCTCTTTTTCTGAAAGGTGCTACCCTCTTGGACTTTGTTGATTCCACTGAGGTACTTAAAAGTTTCTGTCATGTCCCCCCTCTCCCTTCTTTCCTCAAGGGTATACATATTAAGCTCCTTTAGTCTCTCCTCATACGGCTTCTCTTGTAGAACCTGCACCATTTTAGTTGCCCTCCTCTGGACTGCCTCTATCCTGTCTATGTCCTTGTGGAGATGGGGTCTCCAGAACTGGACATAGTACTCCAGATGGGGTCTCACCAACTGTCTGTACAGAGGGATAACAACTTCCTGTTTTCTGCTGCTGATGCCTCTCCCTATGCATCCCAGTATACCCCAGCCCTCCCTACTGCCTTCTCACATTGCTTGCTAACCTTAAGGTCATCTGATATGATTACCCCAGGTCCCTTTCCTTTTTGTTGTTGTTACTACCTCCCACCCATTGTGTATTCTTCCCCTGGGTTCTTGTTTCCCAGGTGCATTATTTTGCACTTCTTTGCATTGAATCCTAGCTGCCATACTTCTGACCTTTCCTCCAACCTTGCCAAGTCCCTTTTCATCTTTTCCACACCTCTTTGTGTATCAACCCTGTTGCAGATCTTTGTGTCATCTGCAAAAAGGCATACTTTTCCTTCCAGTCCCTCTGCAATGTCACTGATGAAAACATTAAAAGGACTGGACCTAATACTGAACCCTCATGTGTACCCCACTAGTAACCCCTTTCTTCAGAGTGTACTCCATTTACAATTACCTTCTGTGTCCTGTTGTCCAGCCAATGTTTTACCCAGGCTATCACCCTGGGTCCCACTCCCAGGCTGGTTAATTTGACTATTAATCTTTTGTGTGGGACTGTGTCAAATGCGTTGTTAAAGTCTAGGTAGGCCATGTCCACAGCACTCCCTGGTCTCCTACTTTGATCACCCAGTCAAAGAAATCTATTAGATTTGTCTGACATGACCTTCCTACTGTGAACCCATGCTGCCTTGGGTCCTGTGCGCCACTGGCCTCTAGGTACTCAACTGTTCTTTCCTTCAGAAGTGACTCCATCATTTTCCCTACCACAGAGGTCAGACTGACAGGTCTGTAGTTTCCTGCCTCTGTCTTGTTCCCACTTTTGTGAAGGGGAATCACATCCGCATTCCTCCAGTCCTCGGGTACCACACCATCCTTCCATGATTTATTAAAAAGAGTAGCCAGTGGTTTCACTAGTTCCTCCCTTAATTCTTTTAGAATTCTGGGGTGAATTCCATCAGGACCCATTGCTTTGTCCACCTTCAGTTTTAGGAGTTCTTGCAGAACCCTTTCTTCTGTGAAAGGACTGGGATCGACCCCCATCAAGAGTGCTTCTGTTAATTGGATTAGGCACTTCCCCCTCCTCTTTTGTGAATACTGAGCAGAAATATTCGTTCAGTATTCCTGCTTTTCACTGTCCCCTCTGCCCACCCACTGTTCATTCTGTTCAGCCTCACTGTCCCTCCCTTTGTCTTTCTGCGCTCGCTGATATACCTATAAAAGGTTTTATCCCCCTTCTTAACTGAGTTGGCTATCTTTTCCTCAGTTTGGGCCTTTGCTATTCTGACTTCCCTCCCTGCTTCCTTCTGCCTTAACTGGTACAGCTCTCTGTCCTGCTCCTTCTGTGTTTCCTTATACTTCCGGAATGCTATCTTTTTCTTCCTGACTTTCACAGCCACCTCCTGTCATAGCAGTAAAAGACCATACTTAAAATTCGGAGTGGAAAAGAGTAGGTTAATGTAATGCTAATGATCTTAATGGCCATACTTTACACCTCTCAGGCAGTCTGGTTTTACAAACAAAGGCAGGTCTGAATGACTGTGACAGCAGAACTTCTTTGTAACCTGGACATGTAATGCAGCCAAAACAGTGAATGATTTGATACATCAGTTTTAAGAGTATATGAGCACTCAAAATGGCCCCAAAACCGGAGTGCATGTAACCAAAACTGGATGACTGGATAAGGACCCTAAAAACCGGATTATCCGGTCAAAAAATGGATAGGTGGCAACCCGGCAACCCTAGTCAGGAGGATGGCTATGACCTGCACTCTTTATTTAAGCAATGTACCACGAGAGGGTGTTGGTGATGCCAGGATTTACGCACACCCTGGGGTGTTGTTCGGACCAACAACACACCAGGCGTGGGTAAATCTTGGCATCACTAACACCCTCAAGTGGCATATTGCAATTTATACACGTCCTCCTATTTTTGGCACATAGAAAAAATAGTAAATAAAAGTTGTTGTTTTTTTTTTTCACTCATTTTAAGCTACATTTTCCGTGTTTATTGTTCTGCTGGGAAAAAATACTCTCTGGTTGCTGGTGCTGCTACTGTGCATGCGCAGGACTGAGTTAGCATTGCCGGTTGCAGTGTGTTTTTGAGGGGCTGAGAAATGTTGAAAATTGTGCATGTGGCACAGAAGAGAGTATGAAAGAAATAGTAATGAACATGGTAGAAAGCCGCGGTTTTAATTTCATCTGAGGTATGTGGTTTCGTGTTGCAGTAACTATTCGGTAACTTGATTTGCCTGTCGAAATCAAGCAGGGATTTTTGGCTTCTTTCCCAGTGCTGTGTTGGTGACTGTTGGAGTGATTTCGGGGGACATCCTGATGTGGTTGATCAGCGGCTGGCACTTCTTCCCATGGGATGATTGTAGATTTTACAATGGGAGAGGGGTGCAAGTCAGACAATCACGATAGAGAATTTACATTCTGTTTTGTGGCCCGTTGTATAATTATTTATTGAAATGTTTCACCAGGAGGGCACACTGAACAACAAGTTGCTAATTTCATGGTGTGACCTGGGGGTACATGGGGATAGAACACAGAGATGTTACAGAATCATCATATACACTTTTGGAATGGCATACAATTAAGAATCAAATAGACAGCATGAGTATACAAATGGCATTCAAGGGGAAGGGAAGCAAGAGGGAGGAGCTAGCAGACAATGCATAAAATAGAATGCAACAGTTTGGTCTAAGGCAAGCTGATGTACAACAGCAGAGACAGTACAATAAGCTTCAGTACAGCAGGAGTGCAAATTCAAGTGCATTTTAGGTTTGGGGGCTAGTGGTGCTGGCCCGGTGGTGTAGAGGGCTGAGGCGCCAGTGCCTTTTCTCTTCCCACACCAATGACCTGGGGTCGGGAGCGACCTCGGGTCTCAAAGGTTAGGCTGGGGGGTGGAGGATCAACGTCCCATAGACTGCTTTCCTCCGGGGAGGGAGGTGGGGAGGATCGCTGAGCCACTGGCTCCTGGCGGTGGCTGGGGCTAGTGCAGGCTCGGGGATCAAAGTGTGGGCTGGTGTGAGCAGGCATCGGGTGTACTGCAGGAGAGTGCGTGCGCAGGAGCGTCCTTGATGCCATTGCACACTCGCGCCATGGGGGGGGGACTAAAGGACAAAAAGCAATCCTCCGGTGCAAGTGATGGCAGACATCATCAGCGCCACGGCAGACCCACTTAAGTCAGCTCCCCTTCAGCCCGCATCCTCCATATCTCCGCAGTGTGTGGGATAAATCCCCACTGTGAAGCAAAGTGGGATGGCAGGGTGAAAAGGGTCGAGCTCTGACTGGGTCTGGGGTAGCAGGTGAGAAAAGGACGCCTGAAGAGGGGAACCACAGAACCATCTCCCAGCTGAGGAGGTAAAAAAAAAAAAAAAAAAAAAAAGTTTGGGGGCTTGTAGTTTAGTGCAGCGAAGTGCAGTGGAGGAGGAGTGAGGTGAGGATGTAGAAGGGAGAAGAAGGGGAGGCAAAAGGGAGGTGGGAAGTGTGCCAGGAACGGACCCCTGCAGGATGCTGATAATCCTGCCAGAGGGCAGAAACAAAGTGAAGACAGAGGCGAGGGAGGGAAGATAGATAGGTGGAGGGGCAGGAGGGAGGTATGCAGTTAGTGCTGAGGAGACCTGTGAAGGAGGAGGAAGGTGTGGAATGGGGTTGAGAGGGAGGCATACCAAGGACTGACCCCTTCAGGATGCTGAGAACCCTGCCAGGGGGCAGAGCAAGGCAAAGATAGAGGTGAGGGACAGAAGATAGATAAGTTGGGGGGCAGGAGAGAGGGAGGGAGGTAGGGAGAGAAGGTTGGAAGCAGAAAAGGGGGATAGAGACAATGGGGATAAAATTAGAGGAGTAGGAGATTTGGGGCGAATAATCAGAAGCACTCTTGGGTCTTGACCAGCTGGCTCTTCTCACCAGAACTGGTGTGGCCTTTGGGTGGGGTGATGCTGCCAAGCACATGACCCTGCCGTGGGTGGAAGCCAAGGAGGAATATGAGGAGAACGTGCTGGGGTTGGACTAGGAGGTCACTGGATGCAGCCTCAACCCTGTACACTGTGGCTAGTAGAGACTTGATGAAACAAGAAAAGGTACACCATGGCTAATGAAAAAATACTGCAGTCTGCAGTATGTGGCTAAACAGGTTTTCCCCAAGTGCTCATCCATTGCGTGAGCAGCTCTGGGAAGGGGTAACAGGGATGTGTGAGCAGCTGAGAAGGGGTAATGGGGTATGATTGGTTGGGGAGGGCCACTTGGGTTGTGAATAGTTGGTGAAAGAGCAACGGGTGCTGGGGGCAGCTGGGGAGGGGCAGAAGAGGGTGTGAAAAGCTGGGGCAGGGCAGTGGTGCAAGTTGTTAGGACTGGGTAATGGTGTGAGCAACATGGGGAGAGGTTACAGGGTGTTAGCGAGCAGTGAAGGAGCAGCAGGATGTGAACAGCTCTGGAAGTGGTAATGGTTGAGCAGCTGGAGAGGGCAACAGAGGGTGTGAGCTGCTTGGGAAGGGGTGACCATATTAACAGCTTAGCAGGGGCAGCGGGGTGTGAAAAGCTGGGGGAGTGGTTACTGGTGTGTGAGCATCGAGGGCTGGGTAGTGGTGTGTGAGCAGTGATGGAAGGGTAGTGGGGTGTGAACAGCAATGGAGAGGTAGTGGGGCATGAGCAGTGAGGGAGGGTAATGGGACATAAGCAGTGAGAGAGGGGGTTGTTTTGTTTTATTTTATTTTATTTTATTATTATTTTTTTTTTACGAGGAGAGACACACTAAACTGAAAGCTTGTTTACAGGTGCGACCTGGGAGCACAAGAAAGTTAAGTGACTTGCTAAGGGTCACACAGTATGTAAGTGGGGGTTGTGGGATTCAAACCCAGGTCTCCAAGTTTGCAGCTTAGAGCCTTAAACCACTGTGCTGTGCTGCCTCCCAGAGGGAAGGGGTTGTGGCGTATGAGCAGTGAGGGAGGGGGTTGTGGCGTATGAACAGTGAGGGAGGGGTTGTGGCGTGTGAGCAGCAAGGGAGGAGCTGTGGCACGTGAGCAGCGAGGGAGGAGTTGTGTGTGAGAGATGAGGGGGTAATTGTATGTGAGCAGCGAGGGAAGGGTAATGGCAGGGGAGGGGTAATGGCACATGAGCAGCAAGGGAGGGGTAATGGTGGGGAGGCGCAGTGGTGCGTAAGCAGCGAGGGAGGGGTAGTGGCACATGGGCAGCTAGGGAGGGGTAATGGGATGAACAGTGAGGGGGTAGTGGGGTGTGAACAGCAAGAGAGGGGTAATGGGGTGTAAGCAGCAAGAGAGGGGTAATGGGGTGTGCACAGCGAGGGAGGGGCAATGGGGTGTGAGCAGCAAGGGAGGGGTTGTGGGCCATGAGTAGCAAGGGAGGGGTTGCGGGGCATGAGCAGCGAGGGAAGGATTGCGGGACATGAGCAGCAAGGGAGGGGTTGCAGTGTATGAGCAGTGGGGGAGGGGTTGTAGAGCGTGAGTAGCAGGGCAGAGGTACTGGTGTGTGAGCAGCAAGGGAGGAGTTGTGGGACATGAGCAGCGTGGGAGGGGTAATAGCATGCGAGTAGCGAGGGAGGGGTAGTGGTGCGTGAGCAGTGAGGGAGGGGTAATGGAGTGTGAGTAGCGAGGGAAGGGTAACGGGGTGTGAGCAGCCAGGGAGGGGTAACGGGTGTGAGCAGCCAGGAGGGTAATGAGCAGGAGAAATTCGGAAAAAAGTACTTGCCCACTTGGGCATGTAAGAAAATGTACATGCCCAACAAACTTACATGCCGCCCTCAGTTTGCATAATTTTACACGTCATCTTCACTGGACCAAGTGCTTTCGTTTCATCATCACCACTAGGGCTGGCAGAAGCAGCATGCACTGACAGTGTTCTGGAGCCATAAGCTTTGGTAGTGGGCCTTCTTTTGCCATTTTTCCACCACAGTGATATGGCACCTTCAGGGTTATAGTCACTAAGTTGGGGTCCATTCAGAGATATAGACATTAGGTCGTAGGGTGTCTGGGCGTAATCCAACCCTCCAGTCATTTTTATTCTTCCCATCAGAGAGAAGCCTCGTTCTGCAGCAGCAGTGTGAACAGGAATCAGGAGGATGATTCTGACAATGGTCAGCACATTTGAAATTGTTGATCCAGCACATCCGTAGAATCACTTTCTGCCACAATTTCAGAGACTTACAATTTTCAACAGACAGCAAGTGGAGTATGTGCTTTTTAAGTCTAGCCACTCCAGCAGTACTAAGTAACATCAACTCCACAGACTCTAGGACCACTTTATAGTGATCAACAATTGTTTGAATTGCTTGATCTCCATATGTTTGAAGTGCCTCTGTGGATGTTGGCCAGGACTGAAAATTTAAAGCTCTTGCAGCTAGTAGCACTTTATTGGTCGTGAAGGACTGAAAGCGAGATTCAATGTGCTGTGACGCTTTCTGAAGAATTTTTTGATCTCTGTAATTGTGGTTTTACAATGTCTGAAGGAGAACCTGATCTGTGCCTGCTAGTTTCATTAGTTAAGTCAACACTGTTGTACTGAATTAGGTTCTCATTTACAGATGTAAGTGTTATGCGGTGAAGAGTTTCTCGATTCGAGAGACCATTTAGTTTTTGAATTGTGCTTTCTACTCTGCTGTGAACTTTTTCAACAGTGGCATCCTCTTGCTGAAAGCACAGACTAAGAGCAGATAAGTAACCAAAAACACTTTCAGAAAGTTCATGTATATAACACATTTTAAAGTCTTAAGCACTTTAAGTATTCCTAGTGCTTTTGGCCATGATCCTGCTTGTTTGTCAGTGACACATGTTCGAGGTGAGGCACTAATGCAGCCCAGTTCCTTTCAAGGGCAGAAATGGCCGTTCTCTGTGTGCAAGCCACCTAGTGCCACCAGTGTTAACTGGTTTGACCACATTAATATTTAAAAGGGATCCCGTTTCCTGTAGGCCTTTCCAACTTTTTGGTGACCTGTGGTAAAACGAGTAAATGTTCAGCAGAAGTTGTTCTAATGACTTGTAAAAGGGACAGTCTCTGAATGAATCCTTAACAGCAAGCTCTAAACGATGTGCACAGCAGTGTATGTCAATGAGGTGTGGGCACTGGAAATCTTGCTTTATTCGACTAAGGACACCTGAAGTGCTCCTCAACATTACAGCAGCACCATCAGATGCCGCACTTATCAGCTTATGTTTCCAACCACCATCCTTTAAACCACCTTCACCCTCTAAAGCATTAATCACAGTATTTAAAATGCTTTCTGAATTAGGGACACTGACTGGTTTCAGTGCAAGAAACCTTGTTACAGGTAGGCCATTTTCAAAAACACGTACATAAATGCCCTCCTCCTCAGTCACACTTTTATCTGTGCAGGAATCAACAAGAAAAGAAAAAAGTCATTGTCTTGTAGTAGACTAGCTGTAGTGCTTTGAATATCTTGGGCGATATAGTGAATGAAGACACGGCATTGCTTGTCACTACTGTAACTGTGACTCATAGCATCACCCCCATGATTTCTTCTTTGTAAATCTATCAACCCAGGAAAATCCCTGAAAGGCCTTTCGGTCCTAGCAACGTAATATGCAGTACAGAACAATTTACAAATCTGATCCATTTCTTTTTGTTCCATGAATTGTATGGATTTCTCTATTGGTCTTTCTCCAACTTTTGTTTTATTTGCAATGTATGCCATCTCAGCATTTTTGTGTGCTATGGACACTTCATGTGCTGAGATAATGTGTACTCTAAAAGTACTGCATCCAGTTCTGAAATTATTTTTGCTTTGGCTTTTATCATAACTCTGACACCATGTACAGAACATGGCACATTTATCTGTGTCATACGTAAGCCACTTCCTGCCCTTTTTCCAGGATTCCTGAAATTTTCTAACTTTCGGGGCCTTAACTTGGCTTTCAGTACAAGCAGTAGCACTTGAGGAAACTTCAGTGGTCACAACAGTTTCACTGTCTGGGCAAGGAGATGGTGGGGTTATAGCTGTGCCTGTAGTGGTACTAGCACTTTGTGTTAGGGAATCCGAGTCCACCTCGCAGTCTCATCAGAACGCTTTCTTAAATCCAAATTTAAAAAGACTCATGGTGTCTGCCTGGCTGTTCAGAGTTGAATTTGTGAATACTGATTTTAAGAATTTTTATTTGTATTACTCAGTATTAATAAATGCAATAAGGAAAAAAGTGTGTCTTGTCTTTATTTTTATAATAAACTTAACAAGAAAACCTGACTGTGTGTTGTCTGATTATTTATTATAACAAGTATTATAACAGCCTCAGGTATTCAGATTTTAGATAGTCCACAGACAGTGTACTGTAGCCTGTAAAAAGCTAGAGATTTTTTATAACTCTATACAGATTTTAGATATTAAGTCCAATGAAAGTTTTTTTAATAACAGTATTTAGATTTGACTGAGATAGTCAACTTCACCTAAAGTAGCTTTAGCTAGTAGAATAATAGTAGATCCCCTAAATTTTAGGTGTTCCACCAAGTTCACAAAAGCTTTTAGAACTTTAATTAAC
The DNA here is from genome assembly GCA_016271365.2 of Neoceratodus forsteri. Lineage (NCBI taxonomy): Eukaryota > Metazoa > Chordata > Ceratodontiformes > Ceratodontidae > Neoceratodus > Neoceratodus forsteri. Next base: position 557,851,189 of record CM028129.1, on the reverse strand, counting down.
AATTACTTTTAATTAGATTTTCTTAGTTTGCAGATCCTTTGTATTTAGAGTTTAGGTACTCCACCACAGATTATTTTAGGTGGTCCAAGTAGCTTTTAATAAGCGCTTTTAGAATCCAACAATTCCTTATGTATTCCCCATTAGATTTTATGCAATACACAGCATACAAAGCTTATTAAAGCTTGTTAGAGATTCTTTAACACACTAAGTTTGTAAAACTATAATGAGCTTTTTTTATATGGTTTAGTTAGGTAGAGTTTTTTTCTTTGCCTCAATTCAGTTCCTTCCCAGCCAGTAACTGAATATAGACACACTAGTGATGAGTTGACTACTGACTTGCTGCTAGTCCTCACACAGGATTTAGTACTTCGAGCAGTGAACTGTCTGTATCAGTATAGGCTGCTGATCTTTAATAGTTAGCTTCAGTTAGATAGAGATAGTTTATTATAGGTTTTAAATTCAGTTCCCCCTGCAAACTTAGCAAGTTTAGCTGACAGCAACTGTGGCTGCAGAGATCACAGAATAGGTCCCCCTCCTCTTTGCTGCAGTTGGTTCTGTTTTTTTTCCTACTATCTGCCTCTCCTGCTTTAAATTAACACACCCAAGCAGAGAAGTAGTATCAGGCACTAGCTGGATGGCTTTATCTAATTTGAATAGCTCCCCACAGGTTCAACTTAGTAGACTGCAATGCTGAAAACTGAGCACTGTCTGCAGACTTTAAAAAGTCCTGTTCTTGACTTTACTGAGTCTGCTTCTATTCTTTTGTCTCCCTCTTTAACGATTCCCGATTTCCTCAAGACCTTACAGACGCTCACCTCTGCCTCCTCTCTCACTCCCAAGTCCCACCTGCGTGCCTATAAACGCTCCACACCTCCACTTCTCTGACTGTACTAAAGAGAGCTCTTAAAAGAGCTTTTGGGTCTTTTTTTTTTATAGAAATGCCAATTACAGCAGCAAACTTGCAGTCTCAGCTACTGCACTCAGCACGGACCTCTGTCTCATCGTTGACAGAATGGCGGCGCTGAGCTGCATTCAACATCTTGGCAAGTTAAGTAGTGAACTCAAAACACAGTTACTCCAATTGGTTCACGCCTGGTGCAGTGAGCCAATCGACGCGACGGACCTAGGCAGGCGGCTGGCTGATGACTGTGTCAGTCAAATCAGGGGCGTTTCATTACTGTGTCAGCTGACAGTTACAAAGGCACACTCGTGATTGGCACCTTCACTCCTCCAAAGGCTCCCCCCGCCCTTCTGAAAATAAAAAAAAAATCACTAGGGTAGGGGAAAAAACAAAAAACGGAAAACAGAGCTCTGCACCATAAAATACCTTAGGTGCCCCAGTGGGCAGGTACAAACCAGCAGTAGGTGTCCAGAGGTAAAAGTGCCTGCCCTGGGGCACCTAAGGTATAGGAATTTCGCACCCTGGTAATGAGATATGAACAACTGGGGATGGGTAACAAAGGAGGCATTGGTATGGTTCCTTTAGAGATACCAAGTAAGCATTAAGCCACAACGGAGGTAGCATCTAATGCTGGATTGATGCATGGGGGGGGCGGTGGCGCCCCGAGGCCCAGGGCCGAGGGCTACCACCCACCCCCCCATGCATCAATCGCATTAGATGCCACCAACGGAGTGGCTTAATGCGCTTGTAACATGGGCCGCGGGACAATGGAGTTGCCAGGAAACTGGTTATTGTGCTTGGAGCGACATAACAGGGGGAGTCGGAGCTGTGAGGACACGTTTTCTGCTGCACTTTTCAGTCTTCCTTGACACCTACATTTACTTACTGATGCGGTCTACATACTTACGGGATGTAGGTACACAAGTCACTGCGGCTCACATCACAGTCCGTGTTTCTGCCTAATGCGTGGTATTTCCTTTATACCCGGCGATGGAGGTCTCCGCGATGCTGCTGATATCTCGCAGTGTGCATCCGCATGCAAATTTGCCTGCCCCCAGCATCACTTCCCCTTCCCTCTTGCTGAGTCCCCGCTTGCCGGCATCCCCTATCTGTCTCCCGCGATCTTGTGTCTGCATTTGGTGCGCCCCTGCTTCTTGTCCCCCCCTTCCCTTTTCCGTCCGCATCCAGCTTGTCTCCCCATCGCTGCACCACTCTTGCTCCTGAAACACTAGCTCCCTGCTGTGCCCGTGCTGCTAGGCTGGGGGTCTGTGCCCCAGCCGGTACTGCCGAAGCGGGCACGGCATATAAGCTGGGTTAATGCCGCGTTGGCTGCCGTCTCGTGACCCTTCTACACCTATCCAATCGCGGGATCCGAAGCACCTTATTAATGCCATGTTACAACTCCACTTCTTGCAGCACCTGGCCTCCTGACTGCCTCTGTAATAGTGGCCTGCGAAGCTCTAAATCTACTGCTTACTGAAGGGGCAAAGGTTTCCCTGTTCTACATGACTCAGAAATTCTTTGAGTGGGGAAACAAACCCAGCACGCATCTTGCACGATTGACGAGAGAGAAGAGGAGTTCTAATATTATCCTTACGATCAGGAGTAGAAGGGGGATCTGGTCAGCGCAGTGCAGGATATTGGTAGCACTTTTGCAGCTCCTTATAAGACACCATACAACTCAGAATGTGGGGACACACTGGAGAGAGTCAAACAACTAGGTGGGCCAAGTGGTCCTTATCTGCCATCAAATTCTATGTTTCTGTGTTTAATTTTTAGATAGGCTTGTCATCTCTCAAATTATGCAGGAACAAGCGGAGGTGATGGGGAAAGAAATCGCACCTGAGGAAGTGAGTAGAGCTATCCAGTCCCTAAAGAAGGGCAAAGCTTATAGCCCAGATGGCTACTCCGGGGAGTTTTTCAAGATTTTTGGTGGACTTCAAGGCAGTGCCTGTCCAGTGTGTACACGGAGGCGCAGGTGGTGGGATCATTGCCAGCTGATAGCAGGGAGACTGATGTGCGTGCTTCCCAAGCCCAGTAAGGGCCACTTGGAGTGTGGCTCATACCGGCTGATTTCTCTCCTGAATTATGACAAAATATATGCCAAAGTTAGCCACTAGATTGGACAATGCACTGGACTCTGTAATATAGCCCAACCAGGCAGGGTTTGTTCGGGGTCTACTCTTCTGCCATAACATAAGAAGGCTACCGAATGCAATTCACGTCGGGGCTGTATGTCTGTGGGGGGCATTTGTGCTCTCCTTGGATGCCAAGAAAGCATTTAATAGACTAGAGTGGGAGTACCTTTTTGAGATGCTGCAGAGGTTTGGCCTTGGGTAACCCTCTATAGAAATGACCAGACTGTTATCCTGGGACCCCACCATATGTATGATGGTGAATGGCAGCCTCTCGGAAGCATTCCCATTATTTTGGGGAACCAGGCAGGGGTGCTCCCTCTACCCTCCACTTTTCACACTGGCAATTGAACCTCCAGCTGTCGGTATGAGAGATAACCAGGATATAAATGTACATGGTTTAACATCCCAGACAGGCAAGATCCAAAAAATAACCCTTTGTGCAGGCAACATTCTGATGTACCTAACTGAGTCCCAGCACTGCTGATTATACTGCCTGACTTTTCCTTTTTGTCTGGTTACAAAAATAATGTAAAAAGTCCTGCCTGATGGGGCGGGCAGAGCTCTTGGGCAGGTGGGGACACTCCAGATGCCTTTTGTGGTAGCTGACCAGAACATTACAGACCTGGGGCTGAAGGTGGGACTAACAATAGAGGAGTAATGTGAAATAAATTATAGACCACTGCTTACAGTACTGTAGTCAGACCTGGAGAGGTGGTGTTATTCACTTTTGTCCTGGTTTGGGTGCCTGAATCTGATTAAGATGAACACCCTGCCAAAAATTCTTTATTCCATGCAGATTTTGCCCATGGGGCTCACTAGGACTGACAGGCAAAAGATAGAGGCAGGGTGTTCCATGTTCCTATGGGCAGGTTGCAGATTTAGGGCTAGGCTGAAGAGCTCTAAATGAGATGTCTTACAGGGTGCTCTCAAGTTTCCAGATGTGCATCGGTACTGTTCAGCAGCCCAGATGAGGGTGGTGCAGGATTGGGTGGCACAATCTGATGGATCCCAGTGGTTCGACCTGGAATGTAACGGGGCCCCATACCCCACACATGCACTTGTTGTTTGGTTTTTTTCCCCGTATTCTACATTATTTTTCACATATGCAAGCTATAAAAACAATATGTAAGTTTTAAATTGAATAGTTTTGTTTGCATCAATACATATTTGTTTCTGTCTAGGTATTAGAGTTTGTTTTCCCAATTCCTTTTCCCATTTATTTCATGTACTTATAGGAGTGTTTTTTTTTTCTTTCTTGCTTTTAGCTTGGGATTCATAAAAATGTCATAAAAATGATGCTATTGTACTTATTTAAATGGTCAACTTCTGTTTAAAAAAAAAATGTAGTCATATCCATTAATGCATTTTTACTAGGCTTTTTATCTGGGTTTGTGTACGTAATGTGTTTATTAACTTTTTTTTCACATTAAATATTTAATCCAGGAATTCTTTATTTCAGTAATTAAACATCTCATTTCAGCTCCTTCCCATGACATTACTGTTATTTTTAGAGAAGGTTTCCCAGTTTACCAAATTTATTTTCTTGAACACTTTAGCGATATTGGAATTGCCTCTGTTAACATTCCAAATAGTTTTATTTCGGGTAATACTTGATGTAATTATGAAAAAAGTTGCTATTTATAATAGATGTGTGAAACTGCAATAATTCTTGGGATTTTAATCTGAAAATAAATTTTTGGAAAGTTTTGTATTTTTAAATTGGTATTTTCTTTAAGTATTTCTTGTATTTGGGATTGATAAGTACAAGTGTTATCTATTATATTTTTCCCCCCCGACTAGTCTAGTAAATAGCTTGTTTAAGTTTTGCTGCCCAGTAATTAAAAAAAAAAAAAAAAAAAGGTCTGGATGTCCCATTTCTCCTCCTTTTCATAATGTAGATATTTTTTTCTAAGCAATTTGAGGAACTCCACCGTGCTACAGAAATTGATTTAATAAGATTTTCACATTTGTTCTAACCAACTCGGTGGTATTTCACCCTGTACACTTTGAAAAAAAAAATACATCAAATGTGGCATTGTAAGCATTGTCAGTGCTTCAGTTCGCCCCCATGAAAATAATGATTTATCTTGCCAGTTATCTAGTAGACCTTTCACTCGCTCTGAGGACAATAAAAAATTAACTTCCAGTGTTATCGGTACAGAATTTGTTATAAAGATATCTAAATATTTAATCGTATATTCTGTTTTCATTTCATTTGGTGTTCTTTTTGTTTCTATTTCTAAATCTCTTATAGGTAGTGTAACCCCTCACCCCTGCCTTTTTGCCAAAACGACAGGTGGCATGCTGTTGAAGCTGACAGCAGTACCTGGTGGGGACCTGGGTTCGGGGAGGATGAGGTTACTCGGCACAGGGGACCTAGGTTTGGCTACTCTGCACAGGGGCACCCAAGTAAATCCGAACACAGGAAGCAATAACTGTAATGTCCAGGACCAGGAATGGGATTCTTCAGTGTGGCTTTTATTCACCTACTAGCCGAACAAACAAAGCATAGACTGACCCCCCATGGGGCTACATTTCCTGGTAATGCAGATTAGAGACTACAGAACACTTTATCACCATTTCCAGCCCTCAGGCTCTGAACCCACCAGGCACACCCCAGACTTGCACGCAGCTTTGGGTACACAGCCCGACTTGTACACACTTCGGTTTTCCCCACTGGCCCGGCTCCCCCGCCGACCACTTGAACCGCAGTCCATTGGATGAATGAACCAATTATCCTGTCGTGGCTCTAAACCACACTAGAGTCTCGCGTACTCTAGAATTTTCCTTACAATCCCACGCCTGGGTACTTCCCCCATCACTGGCCAAGTGCCTGAGGCAAAGTAGAAACCACAGAAGAAATCCGTAGAGGTGAACCTGGTCACTAAAGATGGGGGCCACCCACCTCCAGCTCCCACAGCCCATACCTGGCCATTTCTCTGGAAAACTGAACCATTCCTTTGCTGAACTCCTAAATGTAGATTAAGGGTAGACGTCTGTCACATCTCCTCTACATATTATTTGCATCTCATAAAACTCTGGGATTTGACACTACTTGTACTTGCTTGGCCCATTTCTCTAGGCTTCCCAATATGTAGTTTAATCCCTAGATTTTCACACAGGTCCTAGGGTGAAGAAAACATATGCCCTTTTAGCCAGAGCAGACACTCACGCTTAAGTTGCAGGTGCCCCACAGGTGACTCACAAATCTTCCATCTTCCAGAAATAAATTCTGGACTAAACAGGCAGCTTTTCCTCCACTAGCAGGATTAAGGGGATTGCCCCAGGAATCTGCTGGGAATCTTTACATCCCCCCTCCGGAGGGAGGGGGCACTGAGACCCAAAAACAGCAGTCTCCACCACTTGAGTACAAACTTCACTCCCCCAAGCCAAACTGCAGACTCTCCTTTCTCAAGCCAAACTGCAGACTCTCCTTTGAAACTCCCAATGTTCTATCTAACTCCCACTGCTGCAGATTCCAATGTGGCTTATGCAGCTGCGAAAGTTCTATTGGTGATGTCATCCCTCAGTCTCAGCTGAGACTGAGAACAGAGTGAGACAGTGTGAAACCCATTTAACTGGAGTTTCACAAGCTGCCTTCCCTGCCTACCACTGGGTCTTACTGGGATTCTAGTAACCCCGGGTAACAAGGGGGTTACAGTAGTACTGTGGATTTAGATTTGTTTAATTGATAACCACAAAGAGTGAAATATCTCTTGAACTCTAGCATTATATTGGAAATGATGCTTTTGGATTAAAAAGGAATACCATGATATCATCTGCGTAAACATTTAATATGAATTAACCATTTGTGTTTGGTATATGTGTAATTGCTTTATTTGCACAGATATAGAAACATAGACTTTGACAGCAGATAAGGACAGCTTGGCCCACCTAGTCTGCCCATTTCCCTACCTAGAGGATGAGCTGCAGATCCTATTTGACGAATAGCCTATTTCTTCCTACCCCCCACAAAATTGCCTTATGTCTGTCCCATGCATTTTTGAATTCTCCCACAGTTTTAGACCCCACAGCCTTCTTAGGAAGGCTGTTCCATGCGTCCATCACCCTCTCTGTGAAAAAATACTTCCTCACATTGCCCCTGAGCCGTCCCCCCCTCTATCTTCAAATTGTGTCCCCTTGTTCTTGCACATCTCTTTTTCTGAAATATGCTACCCTCTTGGACTTTGATGATTCCACTGAGGTACTTAAACGTTTCTATCATGTCCCCCCTTTCCCTCAAGGATATGCATATTAAGCTCCTTTAGTCTCTCCTCATATGGCTTTTTTTGCAGACCCTACACCATTTTAGCTGCCCTCTTGTGAACTGCCTCCATCCTGTCTATGTTCTTGCGCAGGTGGGGTCTCCAGAACTGGATGCAGTACTCCCGATGGGGTCTCACCAACTGTCTGTACAGGGGGATAACAACTTCCTGTTTTCTGCTGGTGATGCCTCTCCATCTACATCCCAGTATTCCCCCAGCCCTCCCTACCGCCATTTCACATTGCTTACCAACCTTAAGGTCATCTGATATGATTACCCCAGGTCCCTTTTCAGTTTTGTTGTTACTAACCCCCCCCCCATTGTGTAATCTTCCCCTGGGTTTTTGTTTCCCTGGTGCATTATTTTGCACTTCTTTGCATTGAATCCAAGCTGCCATACTTCTGACCATTCCTCCAACCTTGCCAAGTGCCTTCTTATCCTTTCCACGCCTCCTTGTGTATCAGTCCTGTTGCAGATCTTTGTGTCATCTGCAAAGAGGCATACTTTTCCTTCCAGTCCCTCTGCAATGTCACTTATAAAGACATAAAAAGGACTGGACCCAGTACTGAACCCTGCGGTATCCCACTAGTAACCCCTCTTTCTTCAGAGTGGACTCCATTTACAATTACCTTCTGTGTCCTGTTGTCCAGCCAGTGTTTTACCCAGGCTACACACTGGGACCCACTCCCAGGCTGGTTAATTTGACTATTAATCTTTTGTGTGGGACTGTGTCAAATGCCTTGCTAAAATCTAGGTAGGCCCCGTCCCCAGCCCCTCCCTGGTCTACTACTTTGGTCACCCAGTCAAAGAAATCAATTAAATTCATCTGACATGACCTTCCCGCTGAGAACCCATGCTGCCTCGGGTCCTGTGCCCACTGGCCTCTATGCACTCAACAGTTCTTTCCTTCAGAAGTGATTCCATCACTTTCCCTACCACAGAGGTCAAACTGACAGATCTGTAGTTTCCTGCCTCTGTCTTGGTCCCACTTTTGTGAAGGGGAATCACATCTGCCTTCCTCCAGTCCTCGGGTACCACACCATCGTCCCATAATTTGTTAAAAAGGGTAGTCAGTGGTGTCACTAGTTCTCTGCGTAATTATTTTAGAATTCTGGGGTGAATTCCATCTGGCCTCATTGCTTTGTCCACCTTCAGTTTTAGGAGTTCTTTCAGAAACCTTTGTTCTGTGAAAGGACTGGGATCGACCCCCTCCCCCAGAGTGCTTCTGTTAATTGGATTAATCACCTCCCCCACCTCCTCTTTTGTGAATACTGCACAGAAGTAGTCATTCAGTATCCCTGCTTTTTCACTGTCCCTCTCTGCCCACCCACCATCCATTCTATTGAGCCTCACTATCCCTCCCTTTGTCTTTCTATGTTCCCTGATACACCTATAAAATTTTGTATCCCACTTCTTAACTGAGTTGGCTATCTTTTCCTCAGTTTGGGCCTTTGCTATTCTGACTACCCTCCCTGCTTCCTTCTGCCTTAACTGGTACATTTCTCTGTCCTGCTGCTTCTGTGTTTCCTTATACTTCCTAAATGCTATCTTTTTCTCCCTAACATTCACCGCCACCTCTTTTGAGAACCATAGCGGCTTTTTCTTTTCTTTTGATTTGTTTATTTGCTTCACACAAAGGCTTGTTGCCTCTGTGATGGCAGTTTTGATATTTCCCCACTGTTGCTCCACCCCTCCTTCTAGCCTGTTAGCTAGTGCTTTTCTAAGGCACGCTTCCATCTTGCCAAAGTCAGCCCTCCTGAAGTCCAGAACCTTCACTTTTGTATGGCTTGACTCTGTAGCTGGGTTTATCATGAGCCACACTGTTTGGTGGTCACTTGTTCCCAAATGGCTACCCACTTCTAGATCTGAGATCCTCTCATTGTCCCCATTTGAGAGTACAGGGTCTAAGATTGCTCCCTCACGAGTAGATTCCAAAACTAGCTGTCTGAGGCATGCCACCTGTAGGGCGTTCAAAAGGGGTTTCAGACACAGAATAAATAAAATTGTGTAACAGCATCCTAGACGCACTCCATGCTGCATTTGTGATGGATCTGAGTTGTATTGACTAATTTTAAAACATGCTTGTGGGTTCATATACTGAGCTTTAATAAAATATGTAATAATAAAAGGAAACCCCCAACCCTCCATTGATTTAAATATTCTAGTCTAGTAGGTCAGAGGTCAGTGCTGTTGTTTCTGCTTCATGGGGTTGGATGGAGGTAATAACGGACTAGACAGTGTGACGCTCTGCCCTTGCTTCTGGTTACCTGTATGATATAGTATAAATAAATGGTCTGTGTATGAAATGTCTCTGTGTGAGAGATTTGACCTTTAACTTTTAAGGTCAATAGCTGAAACCACAGGATGTTGTAAAACAGACTAGGAGAACTAGTTAATTAAGACTTCCATACAGAAGGGTATTTTATTGCCCTTTTATGATCTGCCCAGGTTTTTTTTAAGTTGAAAACCAAATGTGAGTTTTATGACATTACAGGGAGCAGGGTAATTGGGCTAGTTCTTCTTTTAGCATATAACCAGAAATGTGTGAAGAGTCTTAAAATCCCTCGGATCACACTAGTACAGGAAATCAGCCCAAGAGGACATGTGTGGGATTGTTAAGTTCAAAGAGAAATTGTTTAATTAAAGACTGTCATATTTGGGAAAGCAATGACGCACATCCTCAAATACACTTATGTCAGGAATTATCTAAGGGAGGTTCTAGCTGACCTCATCAAAAGGGAGTGGGGACAGATAGAGTTAAAAATGAAGCATTGTATATGGAAGGGTGACATGTGATTCTAGACTCTGACTGGGAAAGCACCTAGAAAGGTAATAGCTAGAAAATAATTAATTATCTGTGGTAGGAGTGTTTGTTCTGAAACTACCTTTTTGTTTTAAAATATTGTAAGCTGTATGATATATTGTTCTGTGTTTAATTTTATCTTTTTATCATATTTTTAGCAAACAACCATTTCTTTGAAATACTACCTGGGTGTCTTTTCAGTTTCTTTTTGCATGTAATGTATATGTGGTTAAGCCTGACAGCTGTTGAAAAGCTTGATTGTGTTACTGAGCTTGTGTAGAAAGGTAAGAACTACCTAGGTCTATATAGAGTTAAAAAGGGTTCATTTTGGATACCTGGTTAGGTGCCCTTAGGCAAGAGATATATATTGCATCCCCCAAAGAGAATATTATCTGAGCCTGTACATTTGGGTATGCTAGCATAAGATTTATAGTTTGAATCCCTTCAGAACGCGAGGCTAAAGGTGGTTCGGACCAAAAGCAGACAGGAGGGTTACCCTGTCTGTTACCTGTTCACACTATTGCACTCTGAGGTTGGCACTGTGGGGGCAGAGGGCCTGACCTGTGGAGTGCGTTTGTGACAGACATCACTTAATCCTACAAACATATTTCTGTATTTAACAAACCCTTTTTGATCTAGGTGTAGTATTCTCAATATTTGACTGTGAATTTTTGTAGATATCAGTTTCTTTATTATTTCATAGTCGGTATTTAGAAGCACAATTGGGCAGTAGTTTTCTGGATGTGAGTGAGCTTTATTTTCTTTCCGGTGGTAGCATAGTATTGGCTTCTGATAAAGAGAGAGATAGGTGAGTCCTGTCCATCATTTCCTCGGCTATTTTTTTGTATCCATGGGATCAACTCTTCTCTAAATACTTAAAATGTTCAGTGGTAAAGCCATTGTATCCTGGTATTGTTTTTCGTTGTCAAATTGCGTCTCGTAGTTCATTTTTTGTAAAATTTAATACACAGTATTTCAGTTGGTGTAAGTCATGCATCTGCTAGATAGTTATTTTATTTATGTTCTTATTGCTTACCCTGTGGTAAAATGTTTTATAAATCTAGAAATATTTTTGCTTTATCTTTATCTTTTGTAAAAGTAGAGCCTTCTACATTTTTGACACTTGTAATTGTATTATATTCCTTTTGTTTTTTCATTGTGTAGGCTAATAATTTGCCAGATTTATCAACAGGAAAATATAACTTTTTTTTATCTTATGTTTTCTCCACTTCACATGTTAGTCTTTAATTTCCTGTATTTAAAAGTCTGACTTTTCTTGTAGATAATTATTCCCGCTACTTAATATTTCTGGAAGATGTTGTATTTCTAGATCTAAATTGTTATAATTTTCTATTTGATGTTTATTAATGCTAATAAGAGATTATTACCCCTTTTAATAGTGACCTTAGATGCATCCTGTATAGAACAGACTGATGTATTTGTACTACAACTGAATTCCCATAATTCTTTCATATTTTTTTTTTATTTTGTTCAGCAATATTTTTTCATATAAGAGAAAACTGTCAAATCTCCATTGTGCTTGTCGTTTTCCTGTGTTTTGTTGGGATTGATGTAATTATTGTCATAGCATGGTCAGATATAGAAACTTTTGTAATTGCATTCTACAGTTGCGGTAATTCTTTTTGCTAATATATAGTCTAGTCTTGAAAAAAACATTGTTATGTCTTGCGCTATCTTTCTTGGTATCTATTTCTCTATGTATGCGTAAGTTACATTGACATACAAGTCGTTAATACTGTTGGTAAGACATTTATCTTGCAGTGAGTGTCTAGCTGATTTCTTTACTGAGATTTAAAAGAGCATGGAAGTCTCCTCCTGTCAGTACATCTCTAATCCCTGGTTTAACAGTACCTTTATAAATAAAATTTAAAAAAAATGAATAACCGATAAAAGGACTGTATACTGAACCAATTACTGTCTGATTAACGCATGAAGTACCTTTAAAGGGAAATTCCTGCAAGCCCAGAAAGTGAAGCAGCTGCTGCAGAAACACCTGAATACAGGCTTTTAGCATTAAAATAATTTTATTTACTTGCTGCATTGCGAGTTTACTTTTAAAGACCCATGCTGTCCATAATATCTGCAGAGCGCGTGGCCATCTCACGCACCGGGCGCTTCCGCCATCGGTTTATGCTAATAATTGGTACACCAGCTCTGCCATTAGTTGGTAGCCCTCATTAGCATAAACCACACGGCAGAAGCTGCCCAGGTGTGGAAGATGGCTGCTGGAGGCTCTGCACACAGTATGGATGGCGTGGGTCTTTAAAAGTTAACTCACAGTGCAGCAGGTAAATAAACAAATTGTTTTAATACTGAAAGCTATAATCGGGCATTTCTGCAGCAGCTACTGCACTTGCTGGGCTTGCAGGAGTTTTCTTTTAACAAGAATAATTCTCCCATCATCTTCTTTCCACAGCTTACTAAATTTAAAATTCAAACTTTTAGCTATTATTATTACCACTCCCCTACTATTTGTAGTTCCATTACAGTAATTTATTTGGTTTGCCAACCCCAGTTTTTTTTTAATTTCTGATGCTCTTTGAATTTGTGTTTCTTGTAAAGCAAGTATTTGTACATACTTTTTTTTTGCATATAATAAGACAGTGTTTTCTTATTAAGACCATTCATATTCAGTGATGCAAAGATAATACTGGGAGAACTTTTCATATTTGGGTTCAACATTGTTGTTCCATATCAAGATGCCACTTGTATTTTCTATTTTCCCATTATGTATTTTATCAGTTCCTTTTAAGATGGTTCTGCTTGCTTCTTTGGTTTTTACATTTTTAGGTGGATCTTTTTTAGTTGTTTTATAGCTTTTGTCTTCAGTAACATTAATAGCAGAATACTTTAAGTTATTCTTTAGTAACATTGTGCAGATATTTTTAGCCACTTTTTAAAGTTGAAAATGCACCCCCTTGGTGCCTGTGCTGGTCTGCTTTATTATGATGTTTCTTTACTGGTCGATCATTCCCTGCTCTTTGTGGGGCCATAGAAACGTAGACAATGACAACAGAAAAAGACCAGTGGTACATGCAGTCTGTCCGAGTTACAAGCCCTGTAACTTATTGTTCCTCAAGGGTACTAACCCATCCTCTTGCGCCCCGATTCTGTTGCTCCAAGCAGCCACTATACTCTTCAGTCTGTCCCAGCCCTGGTTGAATCCCCTAGCTGTTTTTGCACCTACCACCTTGGCTGATGGACTGTTCCGTGGTTCCACCACTCTTTTTGTAAAGCTCATGTCCCTTCTAAATCTCCCTCTTGTTATTTTCCACTCGTGTCCACGAAACTGCAAGTTAGTATTCAGGCTAAATAATTCCCCATAGCTCAGTTTGTTAATTCCTTTAAGGAATTTGAAGGTATCAATCATATATTCCCTCTCCTTTCTGGTCTCCAATGTGTATACGTTCAGTACCTTGAGGTGCTCTTCATAGGATCTTCCCTGCTTGCCCTGAATCATTTTTGTTACTCTGTGCTGCACTGTCTCCAGCCTATCCTTATCCTTTCTGAGGTGAGGACTCCAGAACTGGAAGGAGTGTGACGGGGTAGAATAGGACCCTGCCCAGTTGTTATGGAAAGTGTTTGAATGCAGGTATCTGTTCTGTGCTATTTCTTTCCTGTCTCGTATCTCTGGTTGTGCAATCAAATTTTCCTGTCGGACCTAGGAATTTATCACCCTGACAGTCTTGCAAATATTTGCTTCTCGCTGTCTCTGTCTTCCTTTGCTGTTTGTCTTTTCCTCTCTTGCATATCTTCTGATATAAAAAATGTATGCAGATCATTCTGTGGAAATGTAACTGATATTGGGATCCCTCCGTATAGAAATTATATGGTGTTAATTTTTGGAATATATATAATGATAGTTTGAAAAAGCTATTGGAAACCCAAGAGGTTACCCGAGTTCATTTTTTTTTTTTTTTTTAAAAGCCTTTTGCAAGAGTGGTGGAAAAGGGGGCCTCTGTTCTGGGACACTGTGTTCTAACAGCACCTACCTGATACAAGGACATTTTAGAAAAAAAAAAACTGCTTGTTAAGGAGGGGTTGTTGCAAGGACTTATAAAAAGACAGAGCTGCAATGGCTTGCAGATGAACACACAGAGATTGAAGGAAAATTCTGATGAATCTGCTGTTTATTTTTCCTTTGTAAATAGTTATTCTGAACAATTTTATCTTTTTTATGTTACTGCTAGTGTAAATAAATATTTTTTGCAAATTTTACAACTGCTCCTGGTTTTTCCTATGCTTCCTAACCTGTGTCTCGACGACACGCAGTACTCCAGGTAAGGTCTCACCAGTGATCTATAGAGGGGAAGTATTCTCTTTTTTCTTCTATTGGTATCCCTCCTGATACATCCCAGCATTCTTTAGCTTTCCTGTAGGCCTCATTACACTGGCTCGATTGCTTAAGTGAGTTGCTGATGAGAACTCCCAGATCCCGTTCCTCAGCTGTAGTGCTAAGTCTCTTCCTTCCCATCTAGTACTTGATCATGGGGTTCTTGTTCCCTAAGTGCATTACCTCGCACTTTCTGGCATTGAATTTCAACTGCCAAACCCTTGAATGCTCCTCTAGCTTTATGTAAGTCTTTCTGCATTTCCCATATTCTGTTGTCACTATCCACCCTCCCCCATAGATTTGTGTCATCCTGGATGAGACAACCTGCTCCAGATTCCCTCTCCAGTGTCACTAATGACCATATTGAAGGGGACCGGACCCAGGACCGATCCTTGTGGAACCCTGCTCATAGCCTCCCTCTTTTCTGATTTAACCCCATTGACTGCAACCCTCTGCTGCCTTTCCTTTAGCCAATTACCCACCAATTTTACTATGCATTTAGCCGCACCCAGGTTCTCCGTCTTCTTCAGCAGTTCTCTGTGAGGTACTGAGTTAAAAGCCTTGCTGGAGTCGAAGTACAGCAAATCCACAACATGGCCCCTGTCTAATTCCTTCATCTCCCAGTCAGAGAAAACTATGAGGTTAGTCTGACAAGACCTTTCTGCCACAAATCTCCTGTTTACTATCCTGGAGCCTGTTACTCTCCAGGTAGTCAACAAGGTCCTCTTTAACCAGTGACTCCAGCAGCTTCCCTACGATAGAGGTTGGACTGATGGGTTTGTCAGTCTATAAAACAGAATTAGTTTTCTCTGATTTAAGGAGTGTGAACCTTATTCTTTAACATTTATGTTTAACCACAAAACAGTTTAATCATGTCTTGTCTGTTAAGGGATTTGAACTATTAATCATCTTACTTAACTACTGCAATGCTCTATATCTAGGGCTACCGGGGCTGGACATCTGTCGCTTGCAGCTGGTGCAGAACGCGGCAGCCAGGTTGCTGATGGGTTTGTCGAGATTTAGCCATGTCTCACCTGTGCTCCGCAAGCTACGTGGCTGCCTGTGTGGTAGAGGATCGCCTTCAAGGTTGCTTTGCTGACCTGTAGGGCCCTACACGGACAGGGACTGTGTTATTTGCAAGACCTTCGACCCTACTGCCCCCTCCGCCTACTCCATTCCTCCGACAAGCGATTGCTAGAGATTCCCAGGGTCTGTTTACAGACCTCTGGGGCCAGAACCTTTTCTTTTGTGGCCCAGACCCTGTGGAATTCTCTACCTCATCGGATTAGACTGCCTGTCCACTGAAACTTTTAAGTCTGCATTGAAAACTTATTTGTTTGATCTAGCTTTTGCGGATACTGCTTAATTGATAAGTTATTGCTCTGCGTGTTTTAATTTGTGCATTAATTGTGAGCTTTTATGTTTTTATGTACAAGCGCGTGGTATTTGAAAAGCGCTTTTTAAAAATGAAGTCTGACTTGACTTTTACATAAATTATGTATTTTAATTCTAAGTCTTTTTTTTTTTTTTACAGTAAATTGCATGCCACCAGATACATATCCCTTTTTAAGAGTTCTAAACAAACATGTACACCTATCTTCTTTTTCTTTTCTGTCCCCATACTTTCTTTTCTTCTTCTAGAAAGTCAGTAACTAAAACATACTTTGGGTTTGAGTATTGTAAAACTTACTGTAGTTGTATGGGGTGGTACTGTTTCATAAACTTTTAAGAGCCCCTGACAGCATTAGCAAAAGTTTGAAAAAGTAAGATTTTTATTCAGCTCCATCCCATTTTCTTTTAGTACTTTCATATATTTTCAGCAATTGATTCCCCATTTTCTTTATTGATGAAAACAGTTGAATGAAAACAAGATCCCTGACTCCTAGACTCTATATACTCTGGCTGCTTCTTTACACATGACATCACAATCCCCTGTTTATGACCTCATAATTTACACAGCAGTATATTTTAATGTCATAAACAGAATTATGATGTCAGAGCTGGCCCGCTGGCGCAGCAGTGGGATTTCTGCTTGCGACACCGGCGACCTGGGTTTGGGAACGGACCCGGATCGTCAGAGGGCCGGCCAGGGGGAGAAGGATGGAGCGTCCCATGGACTGCTCTCCTTCTCCGGGGGGAGGGTGAGGGAAGCGATTGGCGCACTGAGGACTCCTGGCGGAGGCCGGGGGTCTCAGGCATTCGAGTACAGTTCTGGGAGGCAGGGCAGACGCTGGCGTCATTTCACATCCCTGCCTCCGTAACAAAAAATGGAGGAAAAATTGAGGTGGGCAAGGACCACCGTGCATATGAAGCCCTCCCCAGAGGAACTCACCACATCACCGTCGCTGCGGGTCCCCGACCAGTCATTGGTTCCGTGGTCACCAAGGAAGGTGGCCGTGGCCCCGTCCTCAGGGGGTGACTGAGGGACCTCGGCAGCCATAGACGGTGGTGGAGGTCTCCGAGGGCCGTGAACAGGGCTGATGGAAAAAAGACGGGGTTCCGCCAAGGGAAAAGGAGAAAATTAAAAAAAAATAAATAAAAAGAATTATGATGTCAGGTGTAGGCAGGCAGCCAGAGCTAAAAGGATTAGAGATACTATATTGGTGCAAATACCCCTAGCAATAAGGAAATAAGGATGAGAATTACAGAATAAAATGCAAAATATAAGCTACAGTTATGTCTGAATATTATTACATTGTTTCAAAGTTGTCTCAACTGTGTCAGGAGCTTTTTAAGTCCTGAGTCCAGATTTCAAACAGTAACATACAATGTGCTTCTCCTTAAAAATTACCAATAACTGAGCTGAAATAATTTTTCCTTATTTAAGTAAATGTACTGTTGACAGTAAGATAACACCATACAATGATATTTCATTTCATGTTAATTTTGACGTAGAGAACATTTCTGGATGTCTGTCTCTCTCTTTTTTCAGCTTCTTCCATGGATTCGTAGTTTGATGTCCACTAATAAAAAATGTCCTTTTATGTGGGAGATAAAAGGCAGATTTATGTCCATTTTGCCACAGTATTTTCCGTAGAACTGCATACTTCTTATTTTTCCATGGCCTCTTCATTTGGAAGATCTTGAAATATAATATTGAAATGGTGGCTCCTCTTAGATGAAAATGTTCTCTTTAAACGCTTGTGTCATTATTTTATTCCTGTCATCTAAGAATTGTACTATTATTGCTGTTGGAGGTGCATCATCATCATGTGGGCATTAGGGCTCACTGCAGTCTGTTGTATTCTAATTTTAATGGTTCTTTTGGGACCTTTTAATAATGTTGCAAACAATTAATCTATTTGTTCAAGAGAGGCATGTTGAACCATATTTCTGGTACTCCCAATGTCTGTATATTTTTTTCCTTCTTACCTTTGTTTCTGCATCTGTTAATTTTTCTTATATTTGTTTTATTATGGGTTGTCTTTGTGATATTAATGCTTCATCTTCAAGAAGTCTGATCCTTTCTTCTGCTTCTGTTAGTTGTGTTGTTGTTTCTTTTGAGTTTCCTTCTAAGTTATTTTTCCATACAGAATTTTATTCCTCCGTGGCAGGCTGGGTGGCTGTATCAGCCCGTCCCACAGTCTCTGGCCATCCTGAGTCTCTGTTCTCTATTTCCCCTCTTGAGACCATGCGGGCCGTTAGTACTCATGGGTTGGGCTTCCTGTAGCTCAACCTCCAATTTTTCCACCCAATTTTTCATCCCCAAGCTGTTGCCCCCGAGGCGCCCACATGCAGTGGCGTAACAGACAAGCTCCACCTCTGCAGAGACGTCCTCACTGTGTTTGGCTTGCATGTCTGTGCCCGAACTGCGTTACCACTGGATACCTCCAGGAGCCAGGCAAGCAGTGGTTCACACACCTTTCCCTGAGGGAGGAGAGCTTTCTGATGGGATGCTCGATCCTCTTCCCCCCCCCCCAACCGGCCAACCCCCGAATGACCCGACTCAGTTCCCGTACTTGGGTTGCCAGAGCAGCAGGAGGTAAGGCGCTAGGTGCCTCAGCCCTCCACGCCATGGTGCCGTCTCATTGTTTCTAGGTTCTTTAGGTGATGGATGATTTTGTGTTGTCAATTTCCATTATGATTTTTCAATTGAATTAATTTTGTGTTTTTTTTTTTTTTTTTTTTTTATATGTAAATTTCTTTTAATATGGTTTTTGCCCATGATAGATGGTCTTGGTTGTGATTTTGCTTTTCTTGGCTTCCTCGTTTAGTATGTGCATTGTTACCACTTTTGTTTGGTCGGTGTCCTTGTTCGTGAAGCCCTGTTCCAGCAGAATTGTTTCTTGATTCATTATCTCAGCCATTATTATTTTGCATTGATTGTGTTTCCATATATAGACTGGTCGATTCATGTATCTTTCTTCTTCTATCGTAATCTTTTCCTTGGTCTCCTTTGTTGTTTTTTTTTTTTTTGCTCTTTCTTTCTCTGCATTCATGTTTTTCTGTTCTTGTTTGATTTATTAGATGTCAGTTTGTCATTGTAGAGGATGTAGTTGATTTGTCTGTTACTACACATACATGGTGGTGGGTGGGTTCAAGGCTTATAAGGGACTGGAGAAGAACCCTCTGGTGGATTGGACACTCACAGCATGGCAGTCCCTTCCCAGGGGTAGATGGGGGGCATGCTTGTTTGGCCCTATAGCAGAGAGTCCAGACTTCCTCCCAGGTTTGGGGGAGGGACGAGCAAGGAATGGGAAGATAAAGGAATAAAATACCTGGGGAATGTTTGACAGTGGAAGGGATGCGCCCCCTTTGAGGACATTAAACAACAATTGGGGATTCCCAATAATTAGTTATATTTTACATCCAGCTGAGGCACGGGGGACAAAACGGAAGAGACCCAATATCTGCAAACATAGGTCCACTCAAGCAAATAATACTCAGCAAGTGTCAAAATCTGAAACAGATTATCTCAGTTGTGGTAAAACAGAGCAGGGGGCTGGGTCCAGACCCATCCATCAAGACCAGATTAAGGTGGGAAGGAAGCCTGGTATCCCCAATACCAGAGAAGGCTTGGCAAACAGTATCCTGATCACACATGGGTCTCTTCATCTGTAACAAATACAAGGAAGCACAATATAAGTTCCTCAGCCCGCTGTACTGTCTCCTTCAAATAGTGCATACATTTCATCTGGAACTCTCCCCTATATGTGGCAGGTGCAGTAAAGAAATGTACTTCTACAATTTGTGGGTAAGTGAGAAGCTACAGGCCAATTTGGGGGGAGGTAGCAGAAAATGTGGAACAGATTCATAGATGTCGCATACCAGTTACTCCAGATGCCATGCTTCTGGGGACTGAGGTACAGAGAGGACTGACTGTTATTTAATAGGAATGTAAGACTCCTTCTTGTTCTGGCAAGGCACTGTATCCAGAACACCTGGGCCTCCCACTGAACACCCACAATCTCACAGTGGGAGGATCTCTGCTTCAAGTTGCTACCTTTAGAAGGATTGACTTATTCCCTTAGAGATAGAGGAGACATTTCTGAGAGGGTTTGGGGACCATATCTGGACTCGATCCTTCCGCCTTGTGTGGCACTTATCTGAGCAGGGACCTACTGGGGAGACAACTTGATTAACTCCACTGAGGCTTTCTCACCACTACCTATTCCCAGCCTGTGATTTAACGTACTACAGTGTGTATTCTCCTATCAAAAAATGTGCCTATGAAGAACCCATTTATAAGCACTTGGCTCAAAATCTGAATCTGTGTGATATGGTTATTTTGGGCAAGGTTCAGCCTGTATTTATGAATTGTGTACAGTATGTCTAAGAGTTTGGTTACCTGTTGTCTGTTTGTAAGACATCGCTCATAGTAAAATGAATATGTGCTGTCAGACAAGTATATGTGGCTTTCGAATATGCAGTTTTGTCATGTATCGGATGTCTGTATGCCATCTTTTTTTATTTTTTATTGCCTGAAAAGCTCAAACATACTTTCCGAGAAATAACTAAATACAAATGCACGTAGAATCAGGGTTCCCCACTCTCTGAAAATATAGGGTGGTGGCAATGGTGATCGGGTCAAATGGTGTGTTATTTTTCGGGACCTTCTATATGCACTGTACATGTGCATAAGTAGCTTTTAAGTAACACAGTGTGTTGGTATTAAATGGGTAGTATTGGAATAAAGGATGTCAATAAAAGACAATTTTGGAGGATTTTATAAAAAAAATGGATAAAAATATAGGGTGGTGGCAAAAAAATATAGGGTGGTGGTAAAAAATATAGAGCGGTGGTAAAAAAAAAAAAAAATATAGGGTGGTGGCCCACCCCTAAAACAATGAATGGGGAACACTGACGTAGAATGAAGTCCTCATTTAGACCATGGCTAGAGGTGCAAAGTGTCCAAAGTGTATACTAAACAGCGTTCTTGTTGGAGGAGTTTATTTTTTGATAAACAGAATCCCCACACTTGTATGATAGGGAAACATTCCCAATCCCTATGAATTGTAGAGGTGCAGGAAACCATGACTCTTTTTTTTTTTTTTTAACTTTATTTATTCATTGGGGACCAGGACCTCTCTCAGGAATGCCCGCGCAGCACACCACCTCTTCTCCCAGCCTGAAACCACCTCATCCACCTGGGATACACATTGCTGAGCCCCCTCCCGGACCACAGAACCATTCAGTCCCCTGGATCACCCCCCCGCCGGGTGAGGGCCCACCTCTTCTTACCTGGCGGCCTGTTCTGATATTAGTGGAACAGTCCTGGTCTGGTTGAGGAGCTCGGAAGAGCCAGATGGCAAGGCTTGTCCAGCTGCGGGATATGGGTCATGGCTCCTGAGGCCTCCATCGCCTCCCTGTGTCCACTGGGAGTTTTCTTGGTTTGTTTCCCCCAGAATGCGGTGTGCAGTAATTCCCATGCGGCTCCCACCAGTCCTCGGCTGCTGGAATCTGCCGTGGCTCTGCCCCTGTGGCGTCCCTGCACACTGTGCTTCCTCCAGTCTCCACCAGAGGCTGCAACAGAGCTGAGAATTCCCCCTAACTCACCCTGGGAGAGGAGGGGAGACCAAAGCAGTCCTCCAGACGCTCGATCCTCTCCCTCCCCTGCCGACTCCTGTTGGCCCTGGTTCGTTCCTGAACCCAGGTCGCCGGTCTGGCATCGAGTGCCTCAACCCTCAGTGCCACTGGGTCAGCAACCATGGCTTGTTTTTAATGTAATGTTTTGCAATTCATACAACATGAGATGTGTTCAAAAGCCTGCTAGCTGGCCTGGTGGCGCCTGGGTTGAGACGTTGGATGCCACACTTCATGTCACATCGGTGACCCGGGTTCGGGGGAGAAGGTTTGAGCGTCTTACAACAGCTCACCTTCTCTGTGGAGGGAGGAATGAGGACTCCAGCAATAGTATACCTCCTGTCGGTGGCTAGAGGTATTGTGCCTACAGACCTCCATGCAAGTGGGTGGTGGGACACGGTACAAGTTGGTGTGGTAGCGTATGGGAGCATGCGTGCCTCCTGGGCCATTGCACGTCCGTCATTGCACGTCCACGCTAACTATCGGGGTGGGGGAGGACCAAGCACCGAACACTGGAAAAGCCCTGATGTCTGGGAGGATGATGTCACTCTGCAGCCCCATGCCCACCACAGGATCCTGCTGTCTTAGGTCCTGATACCTCCGGTCTTCACCTCCGCGTGTAGGACATTAGATTTCATATTAGGAAGTGCCGAAGAGCAGAAGGCTGCTCCGCCTCAGGAGTGCAAGCCAGTGGGTGTCCTGCAGGTGTGTTGAGGGTGGGTTGGAGGCCAGGGTCCTCAGGCTAGGGAGATCAAGGCTGGGCAGGACAGAGCTGGGAGCTGACTGAGGAGGTTCCAGAGGAGTGAAAAAGAGTTGGTGGGGGAGCCCCCAGGTGCTTGCCATGAAGATGGCTAACCCTGCCATCTATGAATAACATAAAATGGTACCCACAAGGTTTTGTAAATTAAACATATTGACCGTCTTACAGATGTTGTTATAAGTGTAAACAATCCCCTTCAGGTGTGGGTCAATGCTGTAAGGTGCTTGGCTACACCTCATGCCTCATAACCCACCCAGGTTGTTCAGTTATTACAGTATTGCCACGCACCCGACTGTAGATTATTCCTTATGTAAACAATAACATAACCCACAATGGCATGCGTTTCTAGAATATACACTCCCCAGGTGAATTAGAAGGCACTAGGCCTGTGGCTAAAATACCTTAAACGTGCCTGGGAAGTACATAAATTCTCAAGTCCAGCTGAAAGTAGGTCTGGACTAATCAGGTTCCACAATTTTTAGTACCCATTTCATAGTTTCCTTTAGTTAGGTAGTTGCTGGGTAGAATATGTGAGTTTGGTAATAAAGGCAGAGTGCTTTTGAATAAATTTGGGAAGTGGATTTATTTTGAAGAAACCTACAGTATGCCCTGTTGTGGGTTTTTATGTTTAAAAAGTGGAAAAGTTTTTGTTTCAATGAAAAAGGGTTTTATTTTCGTTTAGTTAGCTGCTGCTATGTAGATTAGGGTAAATTTGTTTTTGTTTGTATGTATGTATGCATGCATGCCTCGGATTTATAAACACCTTTGAGCCAGAGGCTCTTTTGCAAAGGCACCACGTCAAGAAGGAAGGAACAAGGGTATAATTTACAAGGAGCAGGTGCAGTTACAGAATATAAATATACATAAAGTACAGTTATACAAAATACAAAGTAAATACTGAAAAGGTTACATGAGTTACAAATTAGCAGGAAGGAAAACAGTAAGTGACAGTGGTCAGTGGGAGTGACCTTGTCAAGAGTCTCTGAGGTAGGTGGTATAGGAGGTGGGAAAGAGGGGCAGAGAGAGAGGACACGGCTAGAGTAAAGTAGAAAGCTACCCAGGTGGGCAGTGAAAAAGAAGGGTATGGAGAGGTCTAAGTAATGGAAAAGAGCAGAGATGAGAGGAGTAGAAGTTAGGCCGAAGGAGGCAAGTGGAAATTAAAGGTGCATATGTGTGTGTGTGTGTTCAGAAAATTGGGGGGCTTGGTGGAGGAAAGGGGCATAGGAGCCGAGGGATGTATAAAGTGGGGGTGGCAGGGTTAGAATTGGGGAGGGAGGAACAATGAACAGACAAAAAGGAGGCTAAATGATTTGTGCCCAGCTGGTGTGAATAAGACAGTGGTGTTACATATGGTAGGGAAACGTGGGGGGGCGAGGAAGACAGGAGGGAGGGTAGTGGAAGAGGTGAAGTAGCAAGGGTTAGTAAGTAGCTACAGATGGAAGTGGTTAGGAGGGAGAAGGTAATTAAGTTGTGAGGGTGGAAGGGGTTTGGAGGGGAAGTGCAATTAGGATAAATTAGGACCAGCATTCAGAGTTGGTATGTTCCATAAGGTACTGCAAAGCGTAAGTTTTGAAGGGATCAATATTGGTGTCAATCAGGAGGTCAAGTGGGAGGCTATTTAGCGAGCTTGGAGCTCTATACATGAATGGTCTTTGTTCCTGCAGAGTGTGGCAGAAAGGAACTTGAAAGGTGGGGCTGGACATGCTTCCGGTACGGTGGAGGCTAGTTGTCCTGTTAAGGAGCTGCAGAAGTGGGGGCGGTGCTAGGCCAAGGCTAATTTTCTTTGCGAACAGGCAGGTGTGGTAGTGGATTCTGATCTGGAGGTTCAACCAGTTTGCCGAGGTATAGAGGTCGCAGGTTTGGGTGTAAAGTTGGGCTTCTTTGACTAGGCGGCACACCTTGTTTAGGGTGACAGTCTTTTGAGTGTAGTGGTGGTAGCAGCCCCATATATTATGAGTCCAAAATCAATAATTGTAAGGATGGAACTAGTAATGGCTAGGCAGAGCGCTTCCTGGGACATACTGTGCCTGTGTCTATACAGGAGACCTAGTCTGACGCTGACGGCTCTAGAGATATTGTTTACGTGCTCATTAAAGGAGAGGTTACTGCTGAGCATTATACCTAGATATTTGAAATTATGGACTTGTGCTAGGGGAGTGTTAAGGTTGTTGATAATGGGTAGCTGGGCATTTTTATGTACGTTGTGATGACTGGCAAAGAGCATCACTTTTATTTATTTTTGTCATTCAAAATAAGTTTGTGTTTGGAAAATCGGTTCCTCTACCGCAGCAAGGCTTTCTTATAAACAGCTGGTGAGGGATAGGGGATCCAGTTGGCTGTTGAAAAGCACTGCATCACCCATATATAGAAGCAAGTTTGTAGGGCAGGCTTTGGGGAGGGAGTTTATAAAAAGGCTGAATAATAGAGGACCCAAGATTGAGCCTTGGGGGACTCCAGAGCGTACCAGGTGGCCAGCTGAGAGAGTTAGTTATGAACTGTTTGTGTGCCAGAGATTAATGAATCGTCAAGTGATGTGTTTAGATCAATGAAATTGCTTGGATTCTGAAGTCCATTGTATAAATGTACTTTATTTCATGAGTGACCGACAAAGTATGAGGTACGCCAAGAACCTGTGTACTGCTCTGTGCTCTTGGGCAGTTTTTGTACCAACCACTCATTAACTGCAATTGCAAGACCTTGTGTGCTCCTTTTGTGTTCTTCAGTCACATTATTTTCATTTGTTTCTGGTAATGGTTTTGTTTCTGTATTTGCCTTTGTGTATCTTGAGTGACTCCATGTATTATTAACAGACACTGTTAAAAATTGTTGCTTGGAGAGTGACGCTGTCAGCACTGAGTGTAAGATGTACTGATTTATACTTTTGAGTGGAACACCGTACAAATCTTTTTCAGCCAGGTTGTTTGATAAAAATAATCTGCTATGGGTAGTCTGAGCTGTGGGTCCTCCCAAGCAGAATCTGCACAGAACAGATTTGGTTACGTGATCTGTCTGGATGTCTCCTAGCAGGTTCTGGTGAAGTTAAGTTACTGGTGGGAGGGAATGCAGTCCTTTCTGTAATGACACCAGTCCTAACACCAGCCAGTGGGGGTGTGCTGTGGAGCCTGAGCAAGATGCCAGCTCGGGAGTAGAGCTCTGCATTTCAACTATTAAAAAAAAAAAAAAAAAAAAAAAACACGCAAACAGATTGGTACTGATGACAGAAGTTTCCCTGAGGTAATATGAGGAATTAAAAAAAAAAAAAAAAGATTTAAGCGCTGCAAGATGGAGTTAAGAACAGAAGTGGAACTGGAGCTGCTGCCATGAGGCCTACATTGGGCAGAGGAGACCCTACAAACTTTGGGACTGAAAATAAATTGTCTGATCAGCACAGTCTTTGGTCTGGCCGATAGTTTTGACACTCTGATGAACAGAGTGGTGGTTTTGTGAATGAGTTTGGATACTGTAATGTTAGAATTGGCTAAAACGAAAAAAACGGGTGGATGCTGCCATGGGTACAGCAGCCACAATGTTAAGAAAAACACACAGCGAAAACCAGACTTGATTTGTTAGAGAACCAGATGGACACGCAGAACACTTGGTTTGGTGGTATGCCTGAAGGCAGAGAGGGGGTTCATCTTCCCCTGTTCATCCTAGAGTGGCTTGGACAGCAACTTGATGACAAACTGAAGAACAGGCCTTTTACAGTACCAAACACTCACTGAGTAACTCCAGGGGGCTGGCCTGATAACCCCAAAGCCCCAAGACGTATCATGGGGATACTGGATGGAGTCGGATCCTGGAACTATGTACTGGCGCTGGCTAGACCTAAAGGAACTTTGCTGCAGGACAGTCAGCCAGTGAGGCTATACCCCAGTATAAGTTAATATGACATGCCAAAGGAAGAAGCATGTCAACGGAGTCCAGGCAATGCTGGGAAAGGTGGAAGTAATCTACAGCATGGTCTTCTCAGCTCATTTTGAGGAGCATCCGTCAAAATAAAGTGTATCTCTTTACAGATCCAGCAGAGGCCCTGAAGTGGGCACAGAAGCATGCCACACTACGACGAAGGAGGGAAGGCGACAGGGATTCGGCTTCTGAAGGAGAAGCCGACAAAACCTTAAAATTCTGTTTTTGAGTGACCCAGGCCCTACCAAAGGTCACGTAATCAGGCCTAAGGGCTAGAGGGAGGGGTGGTCTCCTGCTAGCAAAGAACTTTATTTTTTGTTAAAAGCTGCAGACTTTTCACCGCATTGGTGGCTTGAACTTTTGCCCTTTTACTCCAAACGTAAGATGTTTTGCTTTTCCAATAGTGCCAATATGCAGTCTATAACCTGATGTACAATAGCAGTATTTGTTCTTGCTGCAGTCGGTTAATGTTAATTCTGTAAAATAAGCATAGTAGCTGCAGTGTACTTAAGTGCCTTGTTATCAGTGTCAGGATATGAAAATCATGAAAAAAGTACATTCCTACTTGGCATGTTGGTAGTTAAAAATACGTGCCCAAAAAATTATTTCCATGCCGCCATATTTACATCATTTCCATGGTACTAAGTGGCTTACACAAGAGTGAGGCTTCCTAGCCTAGTAGTTTTATTTGTGGCCATGTTATTAATAAAAAGAAGAAAAAGAAAACTGACTGTGTGTGTGTGAGATTTATTTCAGTACTAAGAGCAAGACCAGGTCAGAGCAAGTACCCCTAAGTAGCCAGCTGGCCTAAAAATTACCTGCATTTGCCTTCAAATGGCCTTAACAGTAAATTGTCTCCTGCTGTGTGCCTTAAAAAGGCCTTATCCCCTCAGGCCCCCAAGCTCTAAAAGTTCTTTTTTTTTTTTTTTCCAGAAGAGGTCTGCTAGCTAATTTCTAGCTAACTTCAGCTCACATAAGCCCTTTTTTATTTAGATTTAGAGCACTGTAGCTCTAAAAGTATTTTATTTTCCAGAAACTCTAGCTCTAGTCCAATTAATGAAATGAGCACTTAAAAGAGCTTTCAGTTGCTCCCTCGAGTCTCTCCCTCCCTTCCCTATTATTGAGGGCCGGCGCCCAGCTATTTATGGCACTGATCACACTCATTGTTGCTGTTGGTCATAAGAAAGCTCTTAAAAGAGCTTTTTTTTTTTTTTTTTAATTTTTATTTTATTTAAAGCAAAGTCTAGACATCAGGACTCTCCAGGTCAGGACTTAATAGTCCTCTGACCCAACCAAAAGAATTGGTGATCGTTGCAAGCGCACCACGAGTCCCTGTCTTGCCCAGTGTACAGGTGGGAGTGGCGCGCTTTGCAGGGAGAGAAATGGCAGCAAAGCAAGGGGGCAGGAGAAGTAAGAAAAAGACACACTCACCATTGGTGCCTGTCTGCAACCCGCCTTCTGACCACTTCCTCTTCACCAACAAGTTCCTTTGTCTGCTGTGCTGACTTGTCCATCAAGAGGAGGGGACTGTCACCCTAATCTCAGAGTCTCTGATGTAGTGTTTCACAGACACTAATCATCTCATCCGCTCAACCCACCTGAGTAATCTGATTGTGGAGTTGCAGTCTTGTGATCAGCCGCCACCTCAGCGCTCCTCTGATGGCCCCTCCACCTGACAAATAAAAAAGAAAAAGGACGAAAAACTAAAACAAAGTGGAAAGATACCTTAGGTGCCCCAGTGGGCAGGCACTAGATGGAGGTAGGTGTCCTGAGAGAAAAGTGCCTGCCTTGGGGCACCTAAGTATAGGAATTTTGCGCCCTGATCAGTATTAAGACATATGCTGAGCTTTAATCACTTTGGAACTTGCACTACGTGGTGTGCATTGCTTGGAACAACATGGCAAACTTCCTTCACCCCCCCCCCCCATTGTGGAGGCAGAGACCATGATAAACCTTCACCTGAACATTTACGTTACAGCCATGCAGCTCATGGACTGCTACACACTGCTATTACTTTCTCTCTACCTCCTCAAAGACTATCTATTGATGTAGGCAGACATAATCGATATATTAAGAGAAGGGCACCCTCAATGTAGTTTGCAGTTTAGTGTATTCTGTGTCCGAATTTCATGCTGTATGGATGTTTTATGCATAACTACATTGTTTTAATAAAAAAAAAAAAGGAAAACGGCCACACTAATTGGGCACAGAGCCTAGCACAGGAGATTTAAATTCCAGACATGCTGCTCATTCACAAACCTCCCCTGATGGTAGTAGATTATGGGCAGTGTGGATCCTGTGAGCTGACCCAGTGGAGTGGTATTGCCTCTTCATGCTGACACCTGTGAGATTTTGTTTTGTGCTTCAGCATGGACTTTCTGGTTCAGGGCTAGCAGGCTGGTAAGTATGCTGGAGAACCCTGACAGCAAGCCGGTCTCCCCCAACACCCCCACCACCATATGCCTGTACTAACAGGGAATATTCTGTAAATGGAATCGGTACAAAGAGATTTATTGAATTATTTTATTTAATTAGTCACAATAAAGATGAGCGGAAGCAGTCATTCCATTCTATTCTCGGCATCACATGGAAAAGCACGTTATATAGAGAGTTGAACAGACTCTCCTGGTATCTCTAGCATAATGAGATAGATGGACAGAATCAGTAAAAGTAGGTTCAGATTCCACAAAGCTGACTCCCCTGGTATCTCTGTCATAACCAGGTACATAAACAGAATCAATACAAGGTGTTTGTACAAGTTGGCTCCCCCTGGCATCTTTATCCTAACCAGGTATATAACAGCACAAGGAGATGTATACACTTAGCTGACCCCCTGGTATCCCTGTTGTAACTAGGTACATAACAAACTGAATCGGCACAAGGAGAGTTATACACAGCTGACTCACACTGGTATCCCCATCCTAACTAAATACATAATGAACAAAATCAGCACAAGGAGAGTTATACAGAGCTGACACCCCCTGGTATCCCCATCCTAACTAAATACATAACGAACAAAATCAGCACAAAGAGATTTATACATGGCTGAGTCCCCCTGGTGTCCCTACCCTAACTACATGCATAACAAACATGTACAGATGACTCCCCTGGTATCCATATCCTAACCAGATATGTAACAAACCGAATCAGCACAAGGAGATTTATACACAGCCAGCTCTGCTTGGTATCCCTACCCTAAGTAGGTACATAATGAACAAAATAAACATAAGGAGATTTATATATAGCTGACTCCTCCCGGTATCTCTGTCCTTTTTTTTTTTTGTTTTTGAATTTACTGCACTTTCTCTTCCCTGCCTGGCTGGCCATGGCCACCCTTTCTCTCCCGGCTCTGTCAGCAGCTGTCTTTGGGATTTACTTACCTAGTGGTAGGTGACAGGCCACAGATAGTGGAGAAGGGCATTAAGGGAAGGGAGGTGAACACTAGCCCTTTTATTGAGGAGAGTCCTCGGGGAACTAGCAAAACTAAAAATAGAAGAGGCGATGGGGCCAGGTGGGGTTCACCCTAGGATACTGAAGGAACTAAAGGAGGAACTGTCTGCCTCTGACAGCCCTCTTCAGTCTATCACTAGATATGTGGGAAGTTCCAGGGGACTGGAAGAGGGTGGATGTAGTCCCACTACACAAAATTGGGAATAGGGAGGAGGCAGGAAACTACTGACCTGTAAGCCTGACTTCGGTGGTGGGCAAGGTTATGGAAACTCTACTTAAAGAAAGGATTGGGGACTACCTTAACATCAGTGGATTGCAGGGTCCGAGGAAGCATGGGTTCACTGGGGGTAGATCGTGCCAAACAAACCTGATCGCTTTTTGACCGGTTTACCTGGGAGGTGGATCCGGGAGGAGCAGTGAATATGGCCTATCTGGATTTCGGTAAGGTCTTCGACACCGTTCCACACAGAAGACTGGTAAACAAGCTAGGCAGCATGGGAGTGTGTCCAAAGATAGTAAAATGGGTACAAAGTTGGCTAAGCAACAGAACTCAGGGTGGTGGTAAATGGAATTCACTCGGATGAAGGTGAGGTAACTAGTGGGGTGTCACAGGGTTCAGTACTAGGACCGGTCCTCTTCAGTGTCTTTATTAACAATGACACAGAGGGGCTGGAAGGAAAGGTATGCCTGTTCGCAGATAATCAAAAATCTGCAACCAAGTGGACACATCAGGTTGGTGGAGAAAATGAAGAAAGATCTACAAAAACTGGAAGACTGGTCAAGGGTTTGGCAACTGGGCTTAAACGCCCAAAAATTTAAAATTATGCACATGAGGCACAGAAACCCAAAGGGAGGAATATAATTTTGGGGCGGAGATGTTAAAAACAACAACAAAATAGGAAAGGGATTGGGGGGGGGGGTCATCATAGCTCATGACCCGAAGGTAACAAAGCAGTGCAATAAGGCAGTAAGAAAGGCTAGTAGGATGCTGGGGTGCATAGAGAAGGGTATCACCAGCAGAAAAAGTGAGGTAGTGTTACTCCTATATGTCAGGAACCCACTCCTGAGGGTCAAGGTCCACTGAGCTCACAGTGCCCATCCTTAAGTGCAATCCGTGACTGGGGGGACAGGGATACCCTCCTCATCCTTTAGAATGCTCACCAAGGTCATGACTGCACCTCTGCCACAAGGATTCTGGGCCTCCCTCTAGTTCTGGATAAGGGCAAAATACTAGTCTTGAGATCAAATATGAACCCCTTTCCTCGGCTATTACAGGAGGAAGACCCAGGTATAACACTCTCTTCAGGGTAGCAGCATAAAACCTAATTTGTCCTTCTCCCTACAGGACATGCAGTAGCCTGGTTCACAGTCCCTGCAGACTTGTATGAGACGCTGGTATTCTCCCTATCCTTCCAGATCCCTTACAGACCTTTTTACTCAGTTTGGTTGCTTAGGGTGGCCCTTTTGGCAAAAACAAAAGTTTTTAGTAAAATAATAAAATAAATACAGTTACAACTAAAAGAGGAAATATGCTAAGTTAGGTTACAGAAACAAATGGGGAAAAATGTACAGAAAAAAACGCACTAAAACAGGTTAGCTAAGTCTACCTTATGTAGGAAGATTTCAAAGTCTGGTGAATCGCCGGTTTGTAAAATATTGCAGTCTTTCTTTCTTTTAGTCCTTGGCAGCCACACTTGGTTTCAGTAGTTTGGCTTCTGGTGTGTCTAAAGCAGTGTTCAGATAGAATGTCGAAATGCCCTGAGCTGTTACAATCAATTCCCAGTTCAGAGCAACTACTCAGTTTGGCCAGGAGATGGCACTGTTACGCTGTTTCCAAGATTTCCAAAAATATAAAAAAATCAGTCTGAGGCTGATAATTAGCATGGATATGGTGTTTCAGAGTTAAGAGGCGCCATCACTGCGATGCACTGGCTTCCCTAAACTGGCCATCCCTTAGCCACTGGCTGCAGCATCCCCTATTGTGCACTGCATATAAACTCATCAATGACCATCTCCCAGCGAGTCTAGCTGGACTGTTGGCTCCAAAACACTCAGGTAGACGGCTCCGCACTACTGGGAAAAATCTCTTGGAATAACCAAGGGTATGGATCACAGCAGGTAGCAAATCCTTTGCCTGTGCTGCATCTGTACTGTGGAATAAGCTCCCCGACCACCTGCAGGATGCTAACCCTTTGGGAACCTTCCGTAAGGGGCTCTGTGAGCACCTGCTAGATAGCAATACATGCTCTTGCACCTGAGCTTAACACTACAAATACAAAACTCTAGCCTACCCTAACCCTAGCAAGTGGAAACCTCTTATCCTCCAGAGCTGTGAGTGTGCTATTCATTGTTCTGTTCTGTCCTAACGCCACCCCAGGCTATAGGTAAAGTCCTAGTTGTGATTGTATAATATATTTGTCTGTTGGTGATTGTCTGATCCTCTAATGATGGTAATAAAATGTGGTCTACTCTTATCTACCGTATAAGTAAAATGTTATTACTTTGTGTAACTAATTCTAGGTCGCCCCTGAAAAAGGGAACTTTGGGGCTCAGGGGGTCTACCTGGTTACCAAAACTGAATAAATAAATAAGTCTCCTTTAGTCCATTGGCACCTGTAAGATAAAATTCACACTGTCCTGTTACAGTGGTCACCTGCTGATCAAATCTTTGCTAAAGTATCTTCGGCTTTTTAAACTGGCTTGTTGCCAGGAAGCCCTTGTAAGGTTTATAACTATACAAAGGGACTTTATTACCTCTGGTCTGCTAGTCAGGAAATGCAGGTAGCTTCCTGGCAAATGGCTGCCTTCAGGTCAGAAGAAGGTCAAACCCCCTTTAAAGAAAAAAAAAATCCAGTCTTCCCTCTGTGTGCCTTGTGTTGACACTGGCATGTCTTGGTATGTACATATAATTCCATAGAAAAAACATATATACACAGAATTATATTTACAAATAAGGACTAGCAGTGGAGTAGCTCGCCACGCTATATAGATCAATGATGAGGCCGTATCTGGAGTACTGTCCCGTTCTGGAGATCCCATCTTAGAAAGGACATAGATTGGGTGGAGGTAGTACAGAGAAGGGCAACCAAAATGGTGCATGGCCTGCATGACAAGCCTTACGAGGAAAGACTCGGGGAATTAAATATGTACTCACTGGAGGGAAGGAGAGAAAGGGGAGACATGATAGAAACATTCAGATACCTCAAGGGTATCAATAAGGTACAGGAAGGAGGCATATTGTATAGAAAGAGATGCTCAAGAATGAGGGGGGAATGATATGAAGCTGGAAGGGGTAGACGTAGAGGGGATGTGAAGAAATATTTCTTCACGGAAAGGGTGGTGGATGCCTGGAACAGCTTCCCAGCAGAGGTGGTGGGTGTAACGTGATAAACCCTCTAATTTTACAAATATTATACAATAATAATATAAATATATGGTATGTGAAGGTCTGCTTAGACAAGAAAATAGCCTAGCAGTGATAATTGACATTTGACCTCAGAGGTGACAGTGTTAAAGCGGCTGGCTGTTAGAAAAGCTGGCTAAGGGAAAACTAAATCAGAGGTTTCCTGTTCTGTTTAACCAGAGGGCTCTGGCCATCTGCCAGGAGATAGGACCTCATAAAATTGTATGATTCCTGCAGGAAGAGACCTGTTGGTCAGAGAACATTGTCAGTCGTAAACCTAAAATTATTCTTGCAAAGCAGGAAACCAGCAGACAGATCAGAGAGAAATGTTTGATCAAAGAGACTCATATTTTGGGAAATTGCTAGTTGCTGATTTTCACAATAATTACATACATCCTTGTGGATATTTGTGCTAAGAAGTTAAAATTATAGGATGATCTAACTGTGACCTCACCAAGGGGTTGGGAGATGGATTTTGAAATTGTCAGGCATCTGAGGAAAACATTGCTTTTTAACTCTGGACTCAAAACAAGGCACTTTATGGTAACATCTAGCTAGGCAAGAACTTTTAAGTATTTTGGTAGGTGTCTGTGTTCTGTAAATTCCCAATTATTTTATTGACTAAGTTATTAATGTATTTGTTTTGTGTTTTGATATTTTACCTATTTTACAATTTTTAGTAAACAATATTTTCCTTGAAATACTGCTTATGTCTTATTAGTTTTCTTTTGCAAGTGAATGCTTAACCACTGTTTAATTCTGACAGCTGTTAAGGTCTTGAATGTGTTACTAATCTTGTTAAAGGTAAGAATGTACTGAGGTCTCGTATTGAGTCATAAGGGTACAGTTGGAGAGCCTGGCTGGGTGCCACTGGGCGAAGGAATGTATTGCATCCCCCGAAGAGAATATATATCTGAACCTGTTAACTGGGTATGCTAGCATACGGTTCACATTTGACCCCCAGGACTCGAAACTAGTAGGTGACAGACAGGAGGGTTACTCAGTTTGTCTCCTGTTCACACTAACGCACTTCGAGGTTGGCACTGTGGGAGCAGAGGACCTGACCTGCGGAGCACGTTTGTGACAGTGGGTACCAAAATGGTAATGGGTTTCAAGCATGCATGGAATAGACACAAGGGGACCATAGTAAGAGGGCTGTGTTGTGGGGGGGGGGGGTTAAGGTTG
This sequence comes from Neoceratodus forsteri, assembly GCA_016271365.2. NCBI lineage: Eukaryota > Metazoa > Chordata > Ceratodontiformes > Ceratodontidae > Neoceratodus > Neoceratodus forsteri. Next base: position 557,817,002 of record CM028129.1, on the reverse strand, counting down.
GAGATCAAGTTATGGTCATTGGTAGCACATTAAGTAGGGACTTTATAGCAGACTAGGTGAGCCAAGAGGTCCTTTTCTGCCGACAGCTTTTGTGTTTGTACCTCCAACCAGATCAGTGCCCACAGTTTACCCCCCATGGTGGAGACATTGTGAGGAGTTCGAGCCAGGTTCTGGTCGACAACCCAGTGAGCAGTGTGGTGCCTGCAGACAGGGGACATCATGCTGCTTCAGGCCAGGGAGGCTTTTCTTCCCTGTAAGTCCCCTCCCTGAGCACTTTGTGAGCTAGGCCCAGGTGGACATCTGTATGCAAGCATGCAGATGTCCTGGTCAGGAAGCGCTCCGCTCATCCATCATGGCTCCACTGTACTGCCACCTGTGCAGAGCCCAAACATTTCTTAAAATGACTCACCTTTGCAAACCTCAGTTGGCCAATTCACCCATGGAATTTCATTTCTGAAAGGAACACTGCCAGATACATAACAAACAGAATCTGCACAAGGAGATTTATACACAGCTGATTCCCCTGCTGTTCCTATCACAACCAGGAACATAACCAAATGGAATTGGCACAAGGTTTATAGACGGCCAACCAGGGTGCAAAATTCCTATACCTTGGGTGCCCCAGGGCAGGCTCTTTTACCTCTGGACACCTACTGCTGTTTTGTGCCTGCCCACTGGGGCACCTAAGGTATTTGTGGTGCAGTAGCGCTCCATTTTTTTTTTAGTGGTAGTGTTTTTTTTTTTTTATTTTCAGAAGGAGTGAAGGCGCCGATTACGAGTGTGCCTCTGTAACTGTCAGCTGACAGTACAGTAAAGAAACGCCCCCGATTTGACTGGCACACTCATCAGCCAGCCGCCTGCCTAAGTCCGTTGCGTTGGTTGCTCACTGTACCAGGCGGGAAGTCGTGAACCAATTGGGGTGACTGTGTTCGGGAGTTCGCCCGCCCCCTTAACTCGCCGTTACACTGGAACGCAGCTCAGCGCGCCATTCTGTCAATGATCTAGGAGACAGAGGTCAGCGCTGAGTGCTGTAGACTGCAAGCGTGCTGCTGCTGCAATTGGCATTTCTATATTAAAAAAAAAAAAAAGCTCTTTTAAGAGAGCTCTACAGTCAGAAGTGTGGAGCATTTATAGGCAGGGAGTGGGGACTTGGGAGTGAGAGAGGAGGCGGAGGGTGAGCGTCAGACCTTGCAGGTTTCTATAAGGACTCGGAGGAAATCGGGAATTGTACAAGAGATCATACAGTTTTACATTGTTAATAGAATAGAAGCAGACTCAGTAAGTCAAGAACAGGACTTTTTAAAGACAGTACTCAATTTTGAGCATTGCAGTCTACTGAGTTTAACCTAGTGCCTGATATTAATTTTCTGTCTGGGTGTGTTAAAAATTTAAAGCAGGAGAGGCAGGCAGTAGGAAAAACCAACTGCAGCAAAGAGGAGGAGGAGGAGGACCTATTCTGTGATCTCTGCAGCCACAGTTGCTGTCAGCTAAACTTGCTAAGTTGCAGGGGGAACCTATAATAAACTATCTCTATCTAACTAAAAAATAAAAGATCAGTCAGCAGCCTATACTGACAGACAGTTCACTGCTTGAAGTTCCAATAAAAAAAAGGGCTAGATTAGATACTAAATACTGTGTGGGGAGTGGGGACTAGCAGCAAGTTAGTAGTCAGCTCATCACTAGTGTGACTATATTCTCAGTTACTGGCTAGGAAGGGAACTGAATTGAGGCAAAGAAAAAAACTCTACCTAACTAAACCATATAAAAAAAAGCTCATTATAGTTTTACACACTTTGTGTGTTAAAAGAATCTCTTAACAAGCTTTAATAAGTTTGTATGCTGTGTATTGCATAAAATCTAATAAGGAATATACAGTATAAGGAATTGTATAAGGAATTGTTGGATTCTAAAAGCTTTTTTAAAAGCTACTTGGACCACCTAAAATAATCTGTGGTGGATTACTTAAACTCTAAACTCTAAATACAAATGGATCTGTAAAAAAACAAAAAACTACCCTGCAAACTAAGAAAATCTAATTAAAAGTAATTGTTAAAGTTCTAAAAGCTTTTGTGAACTTGGAACACCTAAAACTTAGGGGGATCTACTATTATTCTACTAGCTAAAGCTACTTTAGGTGGAGTTGACTATCTCAATCAAATCTAAATACTGTTATTAAAAAAAAAAACAAAAAAAAAAAACTTTTGTTGGACTATCTAAAATCTGAATACTATTAAAAAAAATCTCTAGCTTTTTATAGGCTACAGTACACTGTCTGTGGATTATCTGAAAGCTGAATAACTGTTATAATACATGTTATAATAAATAATCAGACAACACACAGTCAGGTTTTCTTGTCAAGTTTATTATAAAAAAAGACAAGACACTTTTTTGCTTGTTGCATTTATTAATACTGAATAACACAAAAAAAAAATTCTTAAAATCAGTATTCACAAATTCAGCTCCAAACAGCCAGGCAGACGCCATGAGTCTTTTTAAATTTGGATTTAAGAGAAAGCGTTTTGATGAGACTGCGGGAGCTGACTCGGATTTCCTAACACAAAGTACTAGTACAACTACAGGCACAGCTATAACCCCACCATCTCCTTGCCCAGAGAGTGAAACTGTTGTGACCACTGAAGTTTCCTCAAGTGCTACTGCTTATACTGAAAGCCAAGTTAAGGCCCCGAAAGTTAGAAAATTTCAGGAATCCTGGAAAAAGGGCAGGAAGTGGCTTACGCATGACACAGATAAATGTGCCATGTTCTGTACATGGTGTCAGAGTTATGATAAAAGCCCAAGCAAAAATAATTTCAGAACTGGATGCAGTACTTTTAGCGTACACATTATCTCAGCACATGAAGTGTCCATAGCACACAAAAATGCTGAGATGGCATACATTGCAAATAAAACAAAAGTTGGAGAAAGACCAATAGAGAAATCCATACAATTTATGGAACAAAAAGAAATGGATAAAATTTGTAAATTATTCTGTACTGCATATTACGTTGCCAGGACCAAAAGGCCTTTCAGGGATTTTCCTGGGTTGATAGATTTACAAAGAAAAAATCATGGAGATGATGCTATGAGTCACAGTTACAGTACTGACAAGCAATGCCGTGTCTTCATTCACTACATTGCCCAAGATATTCAAAGCACAACTGCTAGTCTACTACAAGACAATGACTTCTTTTCTTTTCTTGTTGATTCCTGCACAGATAAAGGTGTGACTGAGGAGGAGGGCATTTATGTGCGCGTTTTTGAAAATGGCCTACCTGTAACAAGATTTCTTGCACTGAAACCAGTCAGTGTCCCTAATTCAGAAAGCATTTTAAATACTGTGATTAATGCTTTAGAGGGTGAAGGTGGTTTAAGGGATGGTGGTTGGAAACATAAGCTGATAAGTGCAGCATCTGATGGTGCTGCTGTAATGTTGGGGAGCACTTCAGGTGTCCTTAGTCGAATAAAGCAAGATTTCCAATGTCCACACCTCATTGATATACACTGCTGTGCACATCGTTTAGAGCTTGCTGTAAAGGATTCGTTCAGAGACTGTCCCTTTTACAAGTCATTAGAACAACTTCTGCTGAACATCTACTCGTTTTACCACAGGTCACCAAAAAGTTGGAAAGGCCTACAGGAAACGGGATCCCTTTTAAATATTAATGTGGTCAAACCAGTTAACACTGGTGGCACTAGGTGGCTTGCACACAGAGAACGGGCCATTTCTGCCCTTGAAAGGAACTGGGCTGCATTAGTGCCTCACCTCGAACATGTGTCACTGACAAATAAGCAGGATCATGGCCAAAAAGCACTAGGAATACCTAAAGTGCTTAAGACTTTAAAATGTGTTATATACATGAACTTTCTGAAAGTGTTTTTTGGTTACTTATCTGCTCTTAGTCTGTGCTTTCAGCAAGAGGATGCCACTGTTGAAAAAGTTCACAGCAGAGTAGAAAGCACAATTCAAAAACTAAATGGTCTCTCGAATCAAGAAACTCTTCACCGCATAACACTTACATCTGTAAATGAGAACCTAACTCAGTACAACAGTGTTGACTTAACTAATGAAACTAGCAGGCACAGATCAGGTTCTCCTTCAGACATTGTAGAAGCCGCAATTTCAGAGATCAAAAAAATTCTTCAGAAAACGTCACAGCACATTGAATCTCGCTTTCAGTCCTTCACGACCAATAAAGTGCTACTAGCTGCAAGAGCTTTAAATTTTCAGTCCTGGCCAACATCCACAGAGGCACTTGAAACATATGGAGATCAAGCAATTCAAACAATTGTTGATCACTATAAAGTGGTCCTAGAATCTTGTGGGGTTGATGTTACTTTGGTACTGCTGGAGTGGCTAGACTTAAAAAAGCACGTACTCCACTTGCTGTCTGTTGAAAATTGTAAGTCTCTGAAATTGTGGCAGAAAGTGATTCTTGCGGATGTGCTGGATCAACAATTTCGAAATGTGTTGGCCGTTGGCGGACTCATCCTCCTGATTCCTGTTCACACTGCTGCTGCAGAACAAGGCTTCTCTCTGATGGGAAGAATAACAAATGACTGGAGGGTTGGATTACGCCCAGACACCCTACACGACCTCATGTCTATATCTCTGAATGGACCCCAACTTAGTGACTACAACCCTGAAGGTGCCATATCACTGTGGTGGAAAAATGGCAAAAGAAGGCCCACTACCAAAGCCTATGGCTCCAGAACACTGTCAGTGCATGCTGCTTCTGCCAGCCCTAGTGGTGGTGATGAAAATGAAAGTGCTTGGTCCACTGAAGATGACGTGTAAAATTATGCAAACTATGGGGCCGCATGTAAATAGTTTGTTGGGCATATATATTTTCTTCTCTTGGGCATGTACTTTTTTTCACGAATTTCATACCCTGCGGCCAGCTCTCCTGTATTCCTGTCCTAACCAGGTACATAACAAACAGAATCAGCACAAGGAGATTTATACACGACTGTCTCCTCCTGGTATCCCTGTTCTAACCATGTACATAACAAACAGAATCCACACAAGGAGGTATATATATATCTGACTCCCTCTGGTATCCCTATCCTAACCAGGTACATAGCGAACAGAATTAGCACAAGGAGATTTATACACAGCCATATTCTCCCCCCCCCCCATCTTAACCAGGTATGTAATGAATAGAATCCACAAGAAGATTTACATACACACACAACATTTTGTCATAACATACATTTTTTTAGCGTTACTATTTTCAGATCTCTCTTGAGATAATCCTGGACTTCATGGGAAAATAAAATATTACTACATTTGCTCAAAAACAGACAGGGATGCTACATCTGCTGTATTTGCTATATTAGAGTCACAGCAAGGTAAAGCAGATTCCTTTGGTTCCAGGCTATCATAGCTGCTTTGCAAAAATGAATCACCATTGCTTTGAAAACACAGAGATTGAAAGCTCCCCCAACAGTTCACTAGTGTCTTTCCTTATTTCCTTCATGTGAAACTGTTGGTCCACACTGACTATTGTCCCCTTCCCCTCAGTCTGGCCTTGAGCCAGGATTACAAAGTAAAAATATCCCCCTGGCTACTGGTGACATAAACTGGCATTAATTCCTAACTAGGGCACGCTGTCAAGGCTTTTATCTCTGCAGAAACCTAACACTGTGCTGCTGGCTAGGAAATTTAAAGCATGTACTGTGCAGAAACAAGACTGCAGCAAGCAGATAGTAACTGTTAGAAAAGCAAGTCTGGCAGCCGGCAGCTGATTATTTAACATCCCAACCAAAACAGTTCTGTTACAGTAGCACTAATCTGCTGGGAAGTCTTCACCTTCCCACTGGACTTGTCTACCATGCAGCTTGGGGGAACACTGGATGTCAGTGGGCTAGATGGGACTAAGACTTCGTACACTTGTTTGGCATTCTAAAGTCTGCCAGAAACTGTGAGTGTAATAGCTTGTCTTGGCTGTATGCATTGTAGAGCTGTATGTAGCCTGAGGTGGTAAACCAGAATTTTTATATTTTTACTGTTTTATTTTATTCTTTAGTAACTAAGTAAGGACCACTAGGCACAGGTGCCCGTTTTCAGGGGTGACCTGGGAGCACTGGGGAGCTTAAGTGACTTGCTCAGTCACACAGTATGCAGTTGGAGGTTTTGGGAATCAAACCCAGGTCTGTCTGCTGAATGTACCAAGCTCATTCACAGCTCATTACTCTAACCTCTAGGCTATACTGCCAGCTCCAATGGCTATATTTAAAGGGACACTGTCCACCTTTTCTGCATCATTGTTTCTAGTTGAAAAAACACATTTTATGAATGCTAACCATCTCTAACATTTAATTGCTATTGCTAATTGTTTTGTTTCCTTTCTTAGTAGAACTGTAATGCATGCTAATGGTGTAGTTATTCCCAGCCTTGTTTTGTTTCATATCTTTGACCTACTTTTATTGTATACTTACAGACATTAGGAATACCCCCAAACAGTGTAGCCACTCATGATGCCATAGTCTCCTCTCCTCCCACTACACCATGAGTGGTTAGAATGCTTATGGGGTGTTCCCAAGTGAGTCCGGGAAATACGCAGTGGGAGTTGATCAGTGACTGTAAACAAACATGTTTTTGTGTGGCAACACCAGTGTGGAGCACAGTCTGTTTTTTCTCTTTTAAAAAGAAACAAGCATTTGTCAATGTCGAATATTCGCCGTGTGCACTAGTGTCACAGGGGTTTGTGTTTGAAAATTGCTTCAGTGAGGGAATCATTTTATTAACATTTAAGAATGCGAAGTAGAAGTGGTGATATTGGGCAGTGCAGCTGTCTTGTTTAATATTTGTGTGCCAAATTTTCAACATACCCTTCTTATGACCCTACCTCATGAACAAAGTGCAGAGAAAATGTTCAACTCTTGGCTGAGAAAATGATTTCACGCAGTGACTGCGGAATCACCTTTTACGATGCAAAAACACATTTTGTCCAGGATCCGAAAAAGGACCGCTATCACAATCATGAGGTGGTGTGATGAAGAAATTATGTTGAAAATTTGGGTCAAAATATTGAAAATTGCCAAAGTTACAAGCCCACGTTCATAAACTTCAACGCAGGCTCATAACTTTGTTGTCTGTTAATATTTTTGCCCCAGATTTTCAACATCGTCTTCTTATGTCCCCACCTCATGAACAAAGGTGGAGTAAATTGGCAGCTCCTGCCCAAAAGGCGATTTTATGTAGCAACAGCGAAATCGCCTTTAGGGACAGAATTTTGTAATGTCACTTAATTCTTCATGAGGTGGGGTCCCCAAAAAGGTATGTGGAAAATCTGGGGCAAACGCGTTAAAAAAATGGCCAAGTTATGGCACTAAGTTGAAAACCCCATTGAAACGCTTACTTCTGTTTGCGGTTGGGCTTTGAAGAGTGAAGACATGCCCGTGGTCCAAGGAAGATTATGGCAATGGACCTCTGGTGGGTAAGTATGGGGTGGGGGTTGGGGTACTGGGTCCTGAGTGGGAGAGTCGACTGGGGTGGTGGGTAACGGCACAGCAGACAACGATGGATGGTTTTCTTTTTTCAGGGAAAAAAAAAGACAGCGATGAGGGACAGTTTTCTTTATTTCAGGGAGTTTTCTATTAATGGAGGACATTGGGGGATTGAGCAGTGCCAGTGGGTGGGACAGTATTTAACTCATGGAGGACACTGGGGGATTGAGCACCGCCAGTGCCACTGGGTGGGACACTGTTTAAATCATTAAGGACACTGGGGGATTGGGCACCATCAGTCTCACTGAGTTATGTTTGGGGGGGCGCGCAGCAGATGTCGATGGATGGTTTTCTTCTACACTGGGGATTGAGCACCCCCAGTGTCACTACTGGTGTGTGTGTGTGTGTGTGTGTGTGCTGACAGGGGGGTTCGGCTTGACGGACAGTAAGGGCTGTCAGCAACAGGCATCGATGGACGGTTTTCTTTGTTGCAGGCAATCATTCTAGGCTGACCATGACAGATAAATCTGGCTTGCTGGGTGACGTGGATCAAAGGGATGGCAGCTTCTTTTGAAGTTGGTGCTGTCTCCGCCCAGCAAGCCAGAAACTCTCATAGTCAGCCTGGGTGCTGATTGGTGTGGCACTGTCAGGCCCCTGCAACACTACTGTGCATTTGGCAGACAGTGTCACACCCCTCAAAGGCTCACTCTCGTATCAACAGGTTCGCTGTGCTTGTGCGCATGGCGTACACAAAAAGCACACAGTGGTATGAGTTAGGAAATGCTGTCACACAGCCTAAAACTGTCCCACAGCGCTGGAAGCAATTGTTTAGAAATCGGTCAATATCACTATCTGACTTCACCTTAACAGCATCACATCTTCATGCTCCCCAAAGACAATGCTGTAATATCTGGCAAGTGAAGATGTGAAGGATAGGGACTTGGCACATGTTGTCACAAACGCACTCAGCAGGTCAGGCCCTCTGCTCCCACAGTGCCAACCTCACAGCGCAAGAGTATGAACAGGTAACAGACAGGGTAACCCTCCTGTCTGCTTGTGGGTCCGAATCACCTTTGGTCTCAAGTTCTGGGGGGGATTCAAACTGTGAACCTTATGCTAGCGTACCCAAATGTACAGGCTCGGATAATAATCTCTTCGGGAGGATGCAATATATCTTTCGCTTAAGGGCACCTAACCAGGTATCCAAAATGTACCCTTTAAAACTTTATAAAAGTCCTTGGGTATATTCTTACCTTTTCCCAGTTTAGTAACACCACCAAGCTCTCCAGAACAGCTGTCAAACTTAAACCACATATACATCACATGCAAAAGAGAACCTGGACGACACACTCAGGTAGTATCTTTCAAATAAAGATTTTACTAAAAGATGATAAAAATATGAAAAATGTAAACACAGAACAATATATCAAAGAGCATGCAATCACTTAAAAGAAAAAGGGAAGATTACAAAACAAAAACTCCTACCACAATACAATTAAAGACTTTTTCTATCTAATGTGTTACCTCTAAGTGCCTTATATCAGAGATCTGTCTTTCTTGAGTCCCAAAATGAAATATATAACAACCAGATCAGACACAAGTATTAGTTTAAACTGTCTCTATCTCTCTCTCCACACCCCTTCTGTGAGTCATCTAGCTCTTCCGTTTAGAATATTAAAAAAATACAAACAGGGTGTCCTATCAGGAGGTATATAAAATAAGGTGACATCAGCAAAAACTCATTTCCCAAATGATGAGTCTTTGATCCCCCAGTTCCTTTTGAGGTTTTTACAACTCTGCAGTTTGTCACCTAGATGCGAGATAGCTGACAGGAATCGGCTAAGTGATGTCCTGTCCTGTAATAAACTGTATATTTAGCTTCCCAACTTCAAAGCAGCAACAGATCATTAAAAAAGGCCATAAAATGCAATTTCTCAAGGAAGTTAATTACATTACAGAGACCTCCTGGTCAGTTATATATCCTGCAGTTTCAGTGAAACCTGGTTGGGGGGGGGGCGCCCATGGAGCACAGACTCTCATACTATATTTTTATATTACAAATATCATACAACAGTCATAACCAGCTGGCCAACCGTCACAGTCCTCCCCACCTAGACTGAATTTAGGGTCTCTATTCCCTGCATGGGATGAGCTTCTCAAGTCAGGTCATTCCTCATATAGACACGCCAATCCTGCTGGGCTCTGATTGGTCACTCCAGCCCTATGTAAGATCATCATGTCATACCCTTGCAAGGCAAGACTCCATCTTAATAGCCTACCATTAGTTTTTCCCATTTGGGTCAGCCAAAACAGGGGGGTTGTGGTCAGTTTGTACCTCAAAATGCTACCCATATAAGTATGGCTCTAACTTCTTTAGGGCCCACACTATGGCAAGGCACTCTTTTTCCACAGTAGAGTAAGCCTGCTCCCCTGGGAAGCAACTTTTTACTTAGGTACACTACAGGGTGATCTTTCCCTTGGTTGGATGTCTGACTCAGAACTGCTCCAATACCCACGTCTGAGGCATCAGTCTGTACTATAAAGGGTCTGCTATAGTCAGGACTTGTCAATACAGGAGCACTGCACAGTGCCTCCTTTAGTCTGGTAAAGGCTTTTTCACAGGCTGGTTCCCAGGTAATTTTCTTAAGCATCTTTTTCTTTACCAGGTCAGATAGGGGAGCAGTCAGGGCACTGTAATTGGGTACAAATGTCCTATAGTACCCTGCTGTCCCTAGAAAACTCCTGACCTGCTTCTGCGTTTCTGGTCTAGTCCATGTCTTGATTACCTCTATTTTTACTTGGTTAGGACGGAGCAGTCCCCGGCCTACAACATGCCCGAGGTATGCCACTTCAGCCATGGCCACCTGGCACTTCTCAGCTTTGATAGTGAGCCTGGCCCTCTGTATCCTGCCCAGCACTTCCCTAAGGTGGGACAGGTGTTCCTCCCAGCTGGCACTAAAGATGGCAGTGTCATCCAGGTATGCCACAGCGTACTCCTCAGCACCATTTAACACCTGGGTCACCAACCTTTGGAAAGTGGCCGGGGCGTTCCTCTTCTTTTTGAAAGGCATTACCTTAAATTCAAATAAGCCTATCAGAGTGATGAAGGCTGACCTCTCCCTAGCTCTGTCAGTTAACTCTACCTGCCAATACCCCTTTGTCAGGTTAATAGTCTTAAAGTATGTTGCCCCTTGCAACTTGTCCAGCAGTTCGTCCGTCCGGGGCATTGGATGGGTGTCTGACTTCGTGACTGCATTCAGTCCATGATAGTCAACACAGAAATGAGTAGAGCCATCTGGCTTGGGTACAAGGACTACGGGTGAGGCCCAGGGGCTGTGAAATCTCTGGATTACCCCTAAATCCAGCATTTCCTCCACCTCCCTCCTAATGTCCTTTTGGACAGCCTCTGACACCCGATATGCTGTCCGCCGTATGGGCGTCTGTGTCCCTGTCTTCACTTCATGTGTTGCTAAGGGGGTTAGTCCAGGCTTGGCGCTAAACAGTGGGGCAAAGTCTGCTAAAACCTCCCTTACTTCCTGGATCTTGTCCGGGGCCAGCTGTGAAGACAATTTAACTGCCTCCACAGAGGACTTCTGCTTGCTTTCTTCCAGCAAGCCCAGAAGGGGGTCTCCTTCATCCATCCCCTTCCCAGGATTACATACTGCAAACACCATGTCAGCCCTATAAGCATATGGTTTCATCTTGTTGACATGGTACATCCTTTCTGTATGTCTTCTGTCAGGTAACTCTATGATATAGTTCACGTCTTTTACCTTTCTAATTACTTTGTACAGTCCTGCCCACTCAGCCTGCAGCTTGTCTTTCTGGACCAGAATAAGGACCATGACTTCCTGACCCACCGTGTACAAGCAAACTCTGGCTTTGTGGTCATACCACACTTTTTGTTTCTGTTGGGCAGCTGCCAGGTTGCTCTGGGCTGTCCCCATAAACTCCTCCAGCCTTTCCCTAAACCTAAGGATGTAATCTACTATGGGAGTTCCCTGGGTGGCATGATTGCCTTCCCAGTCCTCCCGGATCAAGTCTAGGGGCCCACGTACCCGGCATCCATATAAGAGCTCGACGGGGGAAAATCCTGTTGAGTCTTGGGGCAGCTCCCTCTGTGCAAACAGGTGTGGAAGGTATTTCTCCCAGTCCCTCCCATGCTGTTCAGCAAACGCTTGGAGCATTGACTTCAAGGTACCGTTAAAGCTTTCCACAAGTCCATTGGCTTGTGGGTGATAAGGTGTCGTGCGCATCTGCACCAACTGACACTTCTCCCGCAAACATTTCATCGGGTCCGATATGAAGGAACCCCTCGATCAGTGATAACTTCCTGTGGAAACCCAACACGGGAGAAAATCCCAAGTAAGGCATCTGCCGCTTTCTGTCCTCAGTGAGAATAGGGCGACTATCTCTGGATACCGGGTGGCATAATCCACTACAGTCAGTATGAACCTCTTCCTGGAGGAGCTGGGGTATTTAAAGGCCCCACAATATCCATTCCCATCCTTTGGAATGGCTTCTGCATTATGGGCAATGGAATTAAGATGGCTTGGGTTTTCTTACCTGCCTTCCCTATTTCTTGGCACCGGTGACAAGACCTGCAATACTCCTGCACCTGCTGGGTGAAGTTGGTTCAATAGAAATTCTGGGCCAACCGCTGCGTAGTGCATGCGATTCCCAGATGACCAGATAAGGGAATAATTGTGCAGTCTTGATCAACTGCACGATACCCCTGGGGAATCACTAGCTGCTTGCCTATCACTCCTCCCTTTGTCTTCACAGCCTGAGTATACATCAGTCCATTTTCCCAATAAACTTTCTGTTTACCATCACCTCCCTGTGCTCCATCAGAGTCTGCCCAAGCCCTCAGCTTCTCTAGACTAGGGTTACTTTTTTGAGCAGCTGCAAACTCCTTACATATTCCCAAGGTATGGGACGGGTCCCCTTCAGTCTCTAAACTAGGGTCCCTAGCACTAGCATCAGGGCACTCAAGATCACTGTCATCCTTAACCCTCTGTCAATGGGTCACCCCTCTTTCTTCGGAGTAACCCTCCTTAGCTGTGTGGTTAACTGCTACTGGAGAAATTATTACCCCCTTTTCATTAGTCTCCAGATCAGGAGAAACAGGCTGGGGAATCGGCCTCCCAGTGATTTCCACACTGGCTTCTGTGGGGTCCAGGGAACTACAGTTTCCCCTTCCTGCTTGGCTACGGGTAACTGCACACACCATCCCGTTTGAGATTGTTGCCAAGGATGACATCAACTGCTAAAGTTTTGGCTACAGCCACCTGTTGCATAGTTCTCCCTGTTTCACCCCAGTCTAGGAGAACACTAGCAAGGGGCAATGTTTTCTCCTCACCAGTAAAGTCTTGTACAGTTACAAATTCATTGGGTATAAGCTGACCAGGCTCTACCAGATCCCCTTTTACCAATGTCAGGGATGCTCCAGTGTCCCTTAACCCTTGTGTCTGTACACCATTCACCGTGACTGGGTGCATGTGTTCCCTCTTGTTCACAGGCATGCTTCCAGGGACACACAAACAACCTACTTCTTTCCTAGCCCCATGTTGTGTATTGCTCATCCTTTTGGGACACACTGTGGCAATATGCCCAGTTTCTTTACAAACCCAACATTCATTTCTTTTCTCAGAGAAATCTTTTCTTTGAAACCTGGGGCTAACTGGTTTCGGTGGAGGCAGTGAGGGTTTTAGCTGCCCTGAAGGCGCGCGTTTCCCTTTCTGCGCTGCCACACCCCCCCCACCCCATTCGCTCTCAGAGCAGGTCTGCTCTTGGCATAGCGGTCCAAGAGTTCAGCAGCCTCTTACATTATTTTGGGATTGCGGTCCTCCAGCCAGGTTTTCAGCTCTGCTGGGCATGCCCCCCCCAAAAATGTTCTACCAAAATAGCATTTTCAATTTGATCTACAGAGTTTGCTTCAATTCCCTCCCACCAACGTTTTAAACATTGACGTCGTTTCGTGGCTAGCTCCTTGTAGCTCATGTCAGGGCTTCCCCTGAGCCTACGGAATTTAGCTCTGTATGCTTCTGCAGTTAAATCAAACTTTTCTAAAAGTGCAGCTTTAAGTTTGCTGTAATCATTACTGTCCTCATTGTCCATTTGACCCAATGCATCCCGAGCTCTCCCAGTAAGTAGCGGGGATAGCTGGAAGCTCCAGGACCCCCTAGGAATTTTTGCCTGAATGCAAACTTTTTCAAAGGAATTTAAAAAAGCATCCATATCCTCCTGCTCTTTAAATTCAGCTATCAATTTGGAATTCAATTTATAACCCAGTCCTGTACAGGGTTTTAAATAATTGATTAGTAGTTTTTTTTTTCTTTGGACAATACTAACTGTACAGAAAGCATTTATATAGGTTTTCTAAAAGTGTTATGTTTGTTAAACACAGTGAGGCAAGTGCTATGCATTTTCACAATGTTTTAGAACTTTTTAATGAGCAAAATGCTAATCAGTTTTTATAGTTAAATAGAACCCTGCTGTAGTTACAGTTAAAACCAAGACACTTGCCTGCTCTGGTGCTGGTGACTGGAGTCGTAGCATCTCTAGTTCATGTTGCCTCTGGTGCTCTCGCTCCTCTTGGTCCGCATCTTGCTGTTCACGGTCAGCTTCTCGCTGTTCTCACTCCCTCTTCTCTGCGTCTCGCTTCTGTCGCTCCGCTTCTCTCTGTTCTCGTTCCGCTTCTTGCCGTTCTCGCTCTGCTTCTCGCTGTTCCTGCTCAGCCTCCATTTGGAACTCCAGCTCCATTCTGTGCAACTCAGTCTGCAGCCTGATTGCTTCTGGCTCCAGAATGCTAATGACCTTCCCCTGCTGCTGTGGCCCTTTGCTTGTACTGGCCCTGCTGCCCTCCTCACCGGATCTGGACACTGCACTGGTCGCTAGCCCCTCCATGCCCAAGATTTGGTCCTTTGCAGTCACAGTCTATGACTTGATGCCCTGGGCATCTGCTGCCATCAGGGCATCCACGAGGTTCTGCTTGGTGGCTCTCGCCTCGTGCAGGACTCCTCTGTCCTGGCACACCTGCCTCAAGTAATCTGCAGTGTACCCGTAGTTGGAAGCCATCTTCTTCCCTAACTACGACTACTCTGCCTTGCACTTTAGAAAAAAAATTAAACGGGTAGGAACTTGACTGTATGCAAAATGATATAGTACTGTTTGCTTTTTAAAAAAAATAAATCAGTGCCTTATTTTGCAAGTGAGCTGTACAGTATTAAGCTGACACACTGAACAGTGAAAGCTTGTGTTACTAATTTTATTGCACCGCTGCTAACCAAATCTGTCACAATCGCACTCAGCAGGTCAGGCCCTCTGCTCCCACAGTGCCAACCTCAGAGCGCAAGAGTGTGAACAGGTAACAGACATGGTAACCCTCCTGTCTGCTTGTGGGTCCAAATCACCTTTGGTCTCCAGTTCTGGGGGGTATTCAAACTGTGAATGCTTATGCTAGCGTACCTAAATGTACAGGCTCGGATAATATTCTCTTCGGGGGATGCAATATATCTTTCGCCTAAGGGCACCTAACCAGGTATCCAAAATGAACCCTTTTAAACTCTATAAAAGACCTTTGGTATATTCTTACCTTTTCCCAGTTTAGTAACACAATCAAGCTCTCCTGAACAGCTGTCCAACTTAAACAATGTATACATCACATGCAAAAAAGAACTTGGACGACACACCCAGGTAGTATCTTTCAAATAAAGATTTTACTAAAAGATGATAAAAATATGAAAAATGAAAACACAGAACAATATATCAAAGAGCATATAATCACTTAAAAGAAAAAGAGAAGATTAAAAAACCAAAACTCCCACCACAATACAGTTAGATGTTTCTATCTAATGTATTACCTCTTTAAGTGCCTTATATCAGAGATCTGTCTTTCTTGAGTCCCAAAATGAAATATATGACAACCAGGTCAGACACAAGTATTAGTTTAAATTGTGTCTCTCCACACTCCTTCTGTGAGTCATCTAGTTCCTCCTTTTAGAATATAAAAAAAATGCAAACAGGATGTCCTATCAGGAGATATATTAAATAAGGTGACATCAGCAAACACTAATTTCCCAAATTACGAGTCTTTGATTCCCCCAGTTCCTTTTGAGGCTTTTACAACTCTGTAGTTTGTCACCTAGATGCAAGATAGCTGACAGGAATCGGCTAAGTGATGTCCTGTCCTGCAATAAACTCTATACTTAGCTTCCTAACTTCAAAGCAGCAACAGGTCATAAAAAAGGCCATAAAATGCAATTTCTCAAGGAAGTTAATTACATTACAGAGACCTCCTGGTCAATTATATATACTGTAGTTTCAGCAAAACCTGGCTGGGGGGGGGGCACCCATGGAGCATAGACTCACATCTATATTTTTATATTACAAATATCATACAACAATCATAATCAGCTGGTCAAGCGTCACACATGTAACTGTACCGAAAAATCTGGGAAAGCTCCCATTTCCTGTTACTAAACACAGTATGCCATGGTAGAGTGACTTCTTGTGCCAATTTTTCTTTTTTCTCAGATAAGTACTATAACTGGAGTGATTGACAAATCCATATAAGATATCTTTCAGTTGCATACAAACTAGGGACTTAATTTGCTAAGTATTAAAAAACTGACTTTGTTTACAGAAAAAGGAAATGTATCTGAAAAATAACACAGAGAAACAGAATAACAATCAGAGAAATTATGTATAAAATGAAATGCAGTTTACACAACCTCCTTGAAATCAAAACAAAATAAAGAGTTCTAGGGACGTGGATATGTTGTTCTATCCACATTTCTGGCAGTGTCCTTTCCCTTTAAGGGTTGCTGGAAAGTCTTCAAGCTGGCTCCTCCCACCCTGGTGGTATAACCCTTGGCTCCGCCTCATGAATCCAGATCTTTCTTTCTGCTGGAAGAAGCAGGTTTCCTCTTTACCGCTCCCACATTGAGTACACCCTGGTGCTTAAAATCTTTGGATTTACTTCCAAAACTTAAACTCGTAGGAGTTTTTTCTTCCGATCGTTCTTTGATCATGACTGCGATGGAGGATAAGTCCGTGCCCAGGTTCCGCTGGTGTCCCTGCTGGCAGAAGTTGTTGCATACTGACCCACATGCCACATTCGTTTACTGCTTGGGTCCTAAGCATGATACCCAGGCCTGTGATTTTTGTTGCTTGTTCCATCCTAACATACTCTACGGCCATCTTGCCCGTTTGCAGCTTGGCTGTCTGGAAAAACAGAACCCGCTGGTCAGATCTAAAGAAGCCCGTTGGGTGGTCTCCGTGACCTCAGAGTCTGCCGAGCAGTTGGAACAGATGAAAGCCTTTGAGGAGGAGGAGGCTCAGGATGCTGAACGGTCCTCTTCAGCATTCACCCTCATTCTTCTGAAGTTGGGCTCTACCTTTTCGGGCTCCTTCAAGGAGTTGTGCCAGTCTCTCCCGAACAAGTGGGAAGAGTCCTTTGGACTCGCACAGCTTGCGCTCTAAAGAGAAGAAGGAATTGGAAGAAAAAGAGAAGACTCACTGTCGACGTTCTTGGGACCGAGAGAGGTCTTCATCTCAGGACACTTTGGTTTCGACATTGGTCAAAACCACAGCCTTAGCCGCTGGCTTCATGGTGCCCCATCAGGTCAGCCTGCCGAGATGTGGGTCGATGATCTGGCTGAGATTCTCCTCGACCCAGTTGACCCACTATTTCTCGATGAGGCCAAATTCTCTCTTCAGGACTCCAGTCCTGCCGACTGACGAGCCGACCCAGCCCGAAGAGCTGGAGCCTAAGGTTCCCGATGACCAGGAGGAGCCATGGCACTCCCCGGTTCCCTTCAAGAGGCCCTGTTGGTCCACCCTGATGGTCTTGGTCCAGGTCTCGTCGACCTCAGCTACTGGGTTGCACAGATCCCACTGGCATCATTCTTGGCTCCATATGAAGTGGTACCAATGATATTCGTCGTCCTTCTTGGTCAAGGAGAGGCTGTGGCACAAATTGCATCAGCGCTATAAGGATCTGATGTGGCAACAGTTGGTTCTGGCCAGTCAGAAGCTGACCCTTACCCCAGCGATTAACTGGCTGTCGCCCTCCAGGCCGATGCCCATGCCTTCGGAGCCTCCGGAGCTGTTCTACACCACCCTCTCCTCTTGGAGCCAGTGAATACTGTTCCAGCTTGGCCTAGACCAGCCTCTCCACTGACTGTGGTGGAACTGCCACCCAGACAGCCTCCATCCGGGGCCCCGTCCAGGGAGTCTCGGTTGGCTAACGGGCTTCCCCACCGGTTGTCAGTCACTCTCACACCTGACAACTGTGGCAGGTCAAGGGAAACATGGGTAGTTGGCCATTGTACGGGGCCTCTTCGGAGACCAATGATAATTCCTCACTGCACTCCTGTCCAGTCGATGTAGAGTCGGTGGGGGATCTCTCGACGGAGGAAGGCCCTTCATTCTTCCTAGGCATCCTCCATCTCATCTCTGAATCGACGGGGATGCCAATGGAGCCCATTCAGAAAAGGGCCCATTACCCCCTTCCTAATATCCTCGATAAAGGGGATTCTCCTACGGAGGCCTTCCCATTGGCTAAGGTCATTGTTGGCCCTGGCTCTAGAGCTATGGCAGCACCCTGCTTCCTTACCCGTGCCTTGGACCCGTATGGCCCCTGCGGTACCCATAGGGTCCCTTTCGCGATTCACAGAACGCCCCTCAGCCAAGGGGATTGTGACTGACTCCATCTGTCGGCGGTCGGACCATCAGGATGTCGATACATCTGTGGACAAGGAGTCCAAGAAATTGGACTACTCTGCTAAACAGGTTTATGCTGCCTCATCACTTGGTCTTTGCTAGGCGAGTTCAGTCGTCATTATGGCATTTCTCCCATGTGCTCTTGGGCTCCCTGGATGAGGTGCTTCCTCATCTCTCTGCAGACCTCTAAACCACGGTCAAGTAGGTCCAAGATCAGGGTTGAGCTGTTTCCAAGCAGCAGCTTCAGACAGCCCTGGACATTGGATATTCTTGTGCCCGCTCGGTGGCGGCCGCAACGCCATGCACCGTAGGGCTTGGCTGAGGATCTCGACCTTCACGGCAGACACTTGGCATAAGCTGGCGGATGTACCCTTTCTGGGCACCAACTTGTTCGGGCCTGGAGTTGATAGTCACCGCCAGTGCATAGTGAAGTCCAGTGCCGCCTTGGAGTCTGTCCAGAAGGACTCTAAGGTCTTCAAGCAGCAGAAGCGCAAGTGCTTTTGGCCTTCCACCCCTGTGGCCAAGTCAGCCCAGCTTCAGCCTGGGCATCAGGCTCAGTCTTGATGCCCAAGGCCCAAGTCAGTGGTTTCAGTGCCCTGAAAGCCTGGAGGTCAAGGTCCCGGCAGCTCCTCGGCCAGGTCCTCATCCTCTTCCAAGTCTGCACAGTGACTGGATGGGGGTTGCCAACCCCATGCCCATCACACCTCTCTTGTGTCCTCCTGTGGGGGCTAACTCCACCACTTCTTTTCTGCCTGGTCTACTGTTACCACAGACAGGTGGATCCTGGAAGTGGTTGGTCAGGGTTTGCCTCTGAATTCGAGCAGTGCCATCCAAGCTGAGCCTGCGCCCCCCAAGAGGGCTTGGTATCTGCAGACACTCGGTCAGCTCTCAGAGATGACATAGCCCAACTGCTAAGGGAGGTGGTGGTCAGATTTGCGGATCCTCCTACACACCCAGGGTTTGTCTCCAGGTACTTCCTGGTGCCAAAATGGATGGGGGGCTGGCACCCCATTCTAGATCTGCATGACCTGAACAGGTTCCTCAGTATGGAGGGGCTGTGGGATAACAGATGGACCAGACACTGAACTTCAGGTTCAACACACAATCTCTGTGTGATGTTTATTCAAAATACAGAAATAACATTCAGCAATGGCATATTCCTACTTCAGTACATCAGTTTGCAGCAACAGACTATTCATGGCCTTCCTCTGCACTTAGCCAGCACCTGCTGATCTCTGATCTAACTTTTCAGGTGAGATTCAGCCTCCCCTGTGCGGGCCTTGTCTGCTTGGGTGGTGGGGGCTCAAATAACAAAAAAAATGGGACAAGATAAAGACAAAGAACCTCATTGCAGAAGCCCTGAAGCAAGGGTTACCCAAAAGGGCATTGGCAGTAAAGCCAAGTTTCAAAGAAACACAACATCACACATACTCCCGAAATGCAGAGCATCATGGGATCTATGCAAATTACAATTATATTTTAGACTGACTCAGTTTACATCAATTTACTTGCGTTTTTTATATAGCACAACTAACTTAATTTTTATAATACAGTCCCCAAGTAACTTTTCACCTTTATCAAAAACACCTAGTGCCATGGTATTTTCAACATTTACAGGTTTCATACACATAAGGAATATACATCAATGTATTTTATGACATACTACCATTGCATACTAAATCCAACAAGAAGGAACACAGCCTGTTGTTTTACATCAACTCGAAGGTCACCACAGTAACCTCCCTGTATGAGGACCTGAGAGGGAAAGGGAAAATTAAAAAGTACACTATAGCATAGTCAAGAAAGGGAAGGGGTTGACCATATGTGGCCAACCTTATGGACTAGAAATTATAAAGATCAGATTAGGCTAAGAAATGGAAGAACTGTTGCAGCAGATTTAAGAAAAGGTTGGTCCTCAAGAGTGGCAGGAGCTCCCTGTCTCACTCTGGTCCTACAACTTCAGGATGGTAACTCTGTCCCAGATCATACCATCTCTAGAGTAAGATGTGGTTCTGCTGTTTGGATCTTCAGGATGTGTTCTTTCATGTCCTGATCTGTCTGTCCCATCGAAGGTTCCTCTGCTTCTTGGCAGAGGGAGTCCTTTATGAGTTACAGGCCATGCTATTTGGCCTCTCATCGGCCCCCAGGATCTTCACCAACTGCATAACAGTGGTGGCGGCCTACCTGAGGCGTCGAGGGGTCTGGTGGTACCCCTACCTAGATGATTGGGTGAGCGCAGTTCCCTCCAGGCAGGAAGTGGAGCGGTCCCGGGATCTGGCCCTTCAGACCTGCATCAACCTGTGCCTCCTTATCAGTGAAGCCAAGCTGGGACTCGTGCCCAAGCAGGTGATCACCTTCATCGGGGCAGAGCTTGATTCTTGCCGAGCCAGAGCCAGGCTCCCGGCGGACAGGGCGGAGGTTCTTTCCTCTTATTCACTAAGAATTAAGGAGCCAAAAAAGGCCTAGGCCCATGTTGTAGCTCTGTTAGGACATGGTAAAGTAATTCATATTACCTTCCATGTTCAATTAATTATCCAAATTTTTTTAAAGATATTTTTGTTATTGCTTATAATCACATTTTCAGGTAATCTGTTCCAAAGGTTAGCTAATCTTATAGTATAAAAGAATTTCCTTTGATTTGTATTTAGTAGTTGTAACTTGTAGTGGATGTCCCCTGACTTCAAATCTATTGGTTTTATACTGTACGTTTAATTCCATCATAAGCTCAGGGTCATTCATTAAATCATAGTACAGTAACATATCTCCTCTCTTTCTACGCAGTTCTAAACTATACGGTCCAAGAATTTCAAGTCGTTCTTCATATGATTTTTCTTTGAATTTCTTGAAGGATTTGGTAAACCATCATTGGACCTTCTCAATTCTGTTTATTTCCCTTTTCTTAAATGGGTTCCACAACTGGCTTTCATAATCCAAGTGTGATCTAATGCATGATAAATATAGTGGTAATAAAACAGTGTTGGTCCTATTTTTTTATACTTGTTTTTATTGCTTTAATTGTTCTGTTTGCTCTAGATATAGCATTTGTGTGTTCTTTAAAATCAAACTTATCTATTAATATACCCAAATCCTCTTCTACAAGCTTGTTCGGTATATTTTTATTTAATGTATGCTTGTGTTTTTTTTTTTTATTCATTTTGCCCATATGTAATACACATTTATCAGTATTTAATTGCATTCCCCACTGTGTTGTCTAGGAGGCAATAATATATATATATATATATATATATATATAATATATATATCGTGTTGCAAAGTAGAGACCTCTTGTCAGGGGTTGAAATTAACATAGCCAGCCTGTTCCAAATGCAAGTACGAACAGGCTGGTGCAAGTAGTTTTATTTTTTGACTGCACCATAGTGCATGTGCTGTTATTTTGTGCTTTAGGCTGCAATTCCAAGAGGCGCCACTAGGGGCGCAGTACTGATTACACAGGCAGATTTTATTTATTTTTTTGATGAGATGATGCGGTCGCACGCGCGCTACTCTGAAGATGACTCGGGAGAGAGCGGGCATCTTAGAAAGCCTGTCTCCCGAACAGCAGGAGCAACACAAGCCGGAGCCTGAAGGTCGGAGGAGTGCCACAAAGGAGGAGGCGGGACACTGGCAGCAGGACTTTGAATGCCACATTAAAGTAGGCTGGGCTGACTGGGATGCTTTTGGTGATTGGGTAGAAGGGTTTGAGGGTGGGCATGGACACTGCACTGGGGTGGGGCAGGCGCGCTGCAGCATTAGACATGGGAGTTGTGCCAATGGGGCGGGTGGGACGGTCACCGGGAGGTGCTCTGACAACAAATCTGGCTTGACTGGCATCTGGCATACTATGTTAACTATATTGTACCACGTGTGTCTCTTTCTGTAATGCACGTGGTACAATAAGTTCATAGGCATGCATCCATTGTAACTACGCAGTTGTGATAGAGTTTTCATAGAGTACAGTCGCTAGGTGGGAAACTCCGTGAAGGAACTGAAATTTTTTTTCTGGGTCAACAAAAAGCAGTTTTAGCTGTTTGTATGCAGGAAGAGGTGTTAAGTAAGCTAAAGAGTGCAGTTAAAGGGAAAATATACTTGTATCTGGAGATTGTCAGAGACAGAACAAAAGTGAATTGGGGCTTCACCACCCCACCCACTGACCCCAAGCAAGGGAGGGGAATTTCAGTACTGTGGTTTAATTAAACAGAGAGCAGTACCACAGTTGCTTTTGTTGAATATACAGTATCTAAAAGGTAAAGAAACTGAGGATTTATCTGTCTCAGATTATCTGTACTAGTGATACTTTGATGGACCTGGTGTTTCTTTGCTTTTGTTTGTGGGGCAGTTATATTAGCAGCAGGAGCTGCAGCAGACAAATCCCTCAGAGTGTGTGTGGGTCCGTCAGTCAGTCAACCCCAGGCCAGCAGACATTTAACAAAAAGCAATCAAAGGAAGTACTGTTGTCTCCAGTCTAGCAGCAGTACCAGTCCAGTTTGTCTAGATGTGTGTGGGAGAAAAAGCTTGGAAATCATAAACAAATAAAAAAATACTTGTTTGTGATAGAAAAATAATCAGTTTAAGCAAAGACTGCCTTTCAGTGTCAGATTTCCTGCAGCCCAAGCAGTTGCTGTTTATTTTCCAATCTAATCTAAAGAAAGGGTCTGCCTGTTGAGGTAGCAAGCAAGCAAAGCAATACTGTGGGGTTCTCAGAGCCTACCTAGCCTAGCCAGTAGTGACGATAGCCACACTCTGAATTGATTTCAATCCTCAGTCATTTATTTTTGTGTAAAAAGAACAAAAAAAAAAAAAACCTTGGCATTAACTTCAAGTGGGTGTTTGTCTGTGTAAAAGTTCTTTAAATATATATAAACAGTCAGGAGCTCCGATCTTAGCTGTAGGTCTGGTCAGTCAGTGATCAGCTCAGTTCTATATAACACTTGATTAAAGCGTCGACTCTTCCAGCCTCCAATTCAGTCCAGTCCTCCTCCAGTAACCGTCCAGGAAAGTTATTCTGTGACTAAATAGCTGAGGAGGGGAAAAAAGCCTGGAAATCATTAAACAAATACCAGTCAGTGTCTGAGTGTGTGTGTGTGTGTGTGTGTGTGTGTTATAAATAAATCATTTAAGCAAAGGTAGTGTGAGATTGCAGTTTGCTCACAGCCAGCCAGCCTAGGCAATGGGCAGTTTTGATTTGATGTTACTTTTTTCCCCCAATCTTATATAAAGTAAGGGTCTGCTACTCTGCTGCTGCTCATGCTCGTTTTCCCCAGTTCCCAATCCCACCACAACCTTGCCACATTCTGAGACTACTTGAATTGATGAACCTGTTCTGGTCTGGACCCACAGTCATTTAACCTGAGTTGTGTGTGTCTGCGTGAGTTACGCCATCTGTCAGTCTTTCCAGCGTCTGTCAGAAACAGAGTAAAATAAATATCTGTGTGTGTGTGTGTGCAGTAGCAGTAATATAGCAGTATAATACTGCATATGGAAACACTGATTTTGACAGCAGATAGGACTACCTGGCTAAGGCTTACCTAGTCTACTGTATGTGTGTACTGTACTATTATGTGTATGTCTAGTGTCTCTGTGTCTGTCTGAAATTGTTTATATTATAACCTAACCATCGTCCTGACCTGTCCCCTCTCTCTGTCTGTAGCTTGAGTGTAAAGTTAAATTTTTTTTTTTGTGTGAGACACTGACAGAAATAAATATACAGTAACAGTACATTACTACTGCCGGTCACAGTGCCACCACTGCACTGGCTACCTAACCTGGCCCTGGATCAGCCTAAGAAAGAGCCTTGTGTTGTGGAGTAAGGTCAGGACAGACTTATTGTATTCTAAGGAATTTACCTTCTACCATAATTGTTGCAGAGT
Organism: Neoceratodus forsteri; assembly: GCA_016271365.2. Classification (NCBI taxonomy): domain Eukaryota; kingdom Metazoa; phylum Chordata; order Ceratodontiformes; family Ceratodontidae; genus Neoceratodus; species Neoceratodus forsteri. The sequence goes on along the minus strand of CM028129.1, from coordinate 557,792,958 downwards.
AGAATCTTTGCTGTGCAGTGGGTGTGAGCGTCCCCTGTGCTTTGTGTGCTACCTAGAGTACCGTCCTGTCCACTACCTACGCCAGTCTAACTGGGATTGGATACTACTAATTTTGTGAGAGAAAACTTAAAAAATCCTGCCTGATCCAGCTAAGCCTTGTAGACTCAGTGTGCAGTCAGTGGTGCAAAGAATTTATCTACAAAGTAATAAAAAAATACACGACACGCTTTCTATTCTGACGGACAATTTTTATTGACATTTAAATTAAAACATAAAAGAGACATCAAATTGTAAAAAAGCTTAGTTTATTAGACATTGTTAAAATTACACCATGCCACCCAAGAAAGTTTTACCCAAACCAGTGAATACTCTTTTTCGCTACAAGTTTAGCAAAACAAACGTTGAAAGTGCAGCAGATGCTGCAGCAGCTCCTGCAGCTGACCACAATCAAAGCCAGATCCATTCAGAGTCTTGTGTGACAGTAACAGGTTCTCAGTCTTCCGGCACTGACAAGTCTCTGGTGTATGAATCCGACTCGATTCCTGCCACTTCCAGCCTGTCTATAGCAGAATCTAACTCATGTGGTACTTCTGAATGTGCTGCTGTTCTCCTCCCACCTTCTCATGTTCCAGTGCCCGTGCCTAGTCCTAGCCCCATTGTTGTCTCTCTGTGCTCCTCAGTGCCTCCTCCACAGCCTCCTAGTCCTACTACTAATGAGACAACTGATGGAGAGCCCCCCTTAAAAAAAGGAAAAAACATATAAATTTGTGGACTCATGGAAATAGAATCGTAAGTGGCTAAAGCATGACAGTGAATTGGACATCATGAAATGTGAGTGGTGTGAACTATTTGATAAATCTGGAAAAAATAATTCCTTCCGGGATGGGTGTTCATCATTTAGAAAGGCAAATGTAGAGTTTCATGAGTCATCTGATTTACATGAGGCATCCAGAAAAGCATTCTTGCTCACTCTGTAACCCTGCAGAGCAGCCATTAATGAAACGTGTCCAAAAAATGGAAGAAAAAGAATTTGAACAAATGAAGGTTCTCTTCAGAACAACTTTTTTTCTTGCTAAAAAAGCACGGCCTTTTACTGATTTAAAAGATGAAGTAAACTTATTACGTGCGAATGGGGTCTCGGTCAGTGACACCTACTGCAATGACAAACAAGCGAGAGTATTCACGGAATATATTTACAAAGATAAGATGGAAGATCTTATCACATTGATGAAATTGCAAGATTTCTTTTCTATTTTGTCAGATGGCTCAATAGACAAAAGTATTACAGAAGAGGAGGTAGTTTATCTCCGCATCTTGGAGAAGGGCATCCCTGTTACTAAATTTGTAGCGCTTAAGCCTCTTGAAAAGGCAGATGCAGAAAGTATAACATCAACATTACAAAATACCATGGAAATTGACCTCCAAATACCAGACTGGAGAAATAAGTTAGTTGCTGCTTGTTTTGATGGGGCATCAGTCATGATGGGCAGCAAAGCGGAGTAACCAAAAGGCTGAAAGAGGAGGCCAGACTTTTAAAAGTGGTGCACTGCTGTGCACATAGACTTAAGTTGGTCACTAAATACGTGATCAAGGGGACACCCCTGTACTCTGCAGTGGAGGATCTGCTTTCCTCATTGCACAGTTTCTATAAGCACTCTGCTTTAAACTGGTCAGGCTTACAGGCTGCGGGGGAGGCACTGGGCATCAGGGTACTGCGCCCTGTAAATACTAGGGGAACAAGGTGGCTGCCACACCACCAGCATGCTGTTAAAGTGATGCAGACAAATTATCCGGCTACTGTTACACATCTGGAGGACCTATCGGTAAATGGTACAGGGGATGAAAGAGAAAAGGCCACTGCAAGTCTGAAGCAGATAAAATCACCTAAGGTTTTATATTTTGTCAACTTCCTAGAATTCTACATAGCAGTCATGTCCAGACTAACGCTGACATTCCAGCAAAATAACTTAATGGTAGACTCTGTGCAAGCTAAAGTTCTGTCTCTCATGAAGAAACTAAAAACTCTTAGAGATTCAGAGACTATTGATTGCCTTGAAACAGGAATCAGTATTGTGGCTGGTAAGCTGCATTACAAAAGTGTGGAGCTTAGATCCTCTGGTTCAGCAAGGCGCAGCAGCAGATCAGATCCTGACGAAGATGCAAACAGTGCCAAGAGCAGCGTAGTGTCTATTGTAAAGAAAGTGCTAGATTCCACATTAAATCAAATGGAAATTCGTTTTTCTGAATTTGTCAGCGATCCTGTCATTGCAGAAATGAGAATTTTCAACTTGTCTAACTGGCCTAACTCTGAAGATTCCTTGGCAGAGTATGGAGATGCAGAAGTCAAGTCATTATTTTCTTACTACAGTGACATTCTGGAACCAAAGGGGTACAGTGCTGTTTCAGCACTCTTGCATTGGTCGGAACTGAAAGCATATATCCACAACCTAAATGCAGCTTACCATCCATCTTTAGATTCCACTGCTATGTGGGGTAGAGTTTTCTCGGAAGAAAGGGATGACCTCAAAGATATTCTAGCTTTGCTGAAAATATTTCTTATAATTCCATCTTCAACTGCAGAATGTGAACGAGGTTTCTTATTAATGTCACGAATAAAAAATGACTGGAGGGCAAACCTGAGACCAGAAACTGTGTCAGCTTTAATGGCCATTAATCTGAGCAGTGAGACAGTGTCCACGTACTCACCAGATAGTGCCATAGCTAGGTGGTGGACATCAGGAAAGAGAACAAGGAGACCTCAGATTGCTCCTTATGGTTCAAGAAAAGAGGAAGAAAAAGGCTGGGAAAGTGAAGAAGACACTGAAATGTAGAACAGTATATAAATATACTGCAGTTGTTCCACATACTGGTATTTCAAAATTCAGTATCTTTTTTTTCAAGTTTTATCATTTTTGTCTACCCGGTGCAGGTAACCTGACTGTGGTGCATGTAACTTTTGTCGCCACATGCACCATAGTGCAGGTACCGAAAAAAGTTAATTTCTATCCCTGCCTCTTGTTTTGTATCACGCGGGCCACCTAGTTTAGTGTCATCTGCATACTTAATGATAGTATTAGTTACTTTTTCATCTAGGTCTGCAATAAAAATCTGAAAGAGCAATGAGCCCAAGACTGATCCCTGCTAGACACCACTCATCACTGCACCTTCTTTGGACAGGTGATCCTTAACAGACACTGCACTCTCTGCTTTCTGTTGTTCAACCAATTACCTATCCAGGCTATAATGTTCTTATCAGTGTTGAATTTAAGAAACATTTCGTGGAGAGCTCAATGTGGAACCATGTCGAAAGCCTTACTGAAATCAAACTTAATTACATCCATTGATCTATGATTATCTAGTTTGTTACTTATATTTTCATAAAAACGAATTAAGTTTGTAATACAGGATCTGCCTTTTTTAAATCCATGCTGATTCGTGTCAAATGTATTTTCATTATTTAATTTGTTCTGAATTTTGTTTTTAGTTATTGTTTCCAGCATTTTGCATGCAATGGAGGTTAAGCTAATTGGCCTATAATTAGACACACTGTTTTTTAACCTTTCTTATAAATTGGGATGATATGTGAGTTTTTCCAGTTGGTTGGGATTTTACCTGTGTTTAATGAATTCTCATATAGCAATTTTAGCGGCTTGCAGATATATTGTTTCATGATTTTAAGCATTTCAGTAGTTATGTTATCAAGTCCTGGAGAACTATGATCTTTCAAGTTAGTAATTAAATCTATGATTTCTTCGGTTGTAATAGTATAATTCTTTTTATGCAACACAGTTGTTGTTACAATGGGATTACTTATTTTTTTTATTATACAATGAACAAAAATAATCATTGAATATGTTGGCTATATCTACCGGTCCTGTGATAATTTTATCATTTTCGATAATTGTTGTTGTTCTTTTGATTTTTTTCATAGAATTTATATAACTGTAAAATTATTTGCTGTTGGATTTTTTGTGTGTTTAGCCAATTTAATTTCGCTTTATTTGTTTTGTTTTTGCATTTTCTTTGGATTTTTTTAAATGCCCTCCATGTATCTTCTGCATTATGTGTTTTGTATAATCCATATGCCTTATTTTTCTCTCTTATTATCCTTCGAATATTTTTTGTTAACCATTTTGGTGACTTTCTACAATGATTGTTTCTTAACTTTCTTTACATGTCTATTCATAATGTTGTATATTGTCTGTTTTATAATTTCCCAACTTTCATTCACTTGTTTGTTTTCCAGTATTGATTGTCAGTCAATAGTGGATATTTCCTCATTGCTGTTTTATTGGCTGTTTTGTATAAATATATTTCAGTGCACCCTTTTATGTATGTTGATATGTTTTGTAAAGAAAATAAAACTGTGCTGTGATCGCTGTTTCCTATAGGTACCTGTACCACACAATTTGGGATGTTTAGATCTTCACTGGCTAGTACCAGGTCCAGAAGATTTTTTTTTCTTGTAGGGAGTTGTACATATTGAATTAAATTGTTTTCCTGACATAAATCCAGAAACTGTCTACCGGGTTTTGATTGACAGGTGTTATTCTTCCAATCAATATCTGGGATGTTAGTCCCCTGCCAATATAATATTACCAATTTCTGTAGCTTTGCCCAATCATTTCTGATCAGGCACTTGCGCCTTCCTGGGACTTTCTGCACCCCACTGGGTTACGTGGTGGCCTGCACCACCGTGGTCCATTGGGCCCAGTGGCGTATGTGTTCCCTGCAGTGGGAGCTAGCCAGTCAGTGGTCCCAGCGCAAAGATCACTTTGACCAGCTGGTCACAGTGACCCAGGGGATGTGGGATGCTCTCCAATGGTGGACTGTTCCAGAACATCTGCAGGAAGGGATCCCATTTGTCCTCCCTGAGCTGACGGTCATCCTGTCGACCGAAGCCTCTCTCATGGGCTGGGGTGCCCATCTAGGGGAACACAGAGTCCACGGGCTCTGGACCCCCGGAGAGTGCCGATGCCACAGCAATCTGCTGGAGCTTCGAGCAGTATGGCTGGGGCTGACGGCATTCGCTCTGTTTGTTCAGGGTCAAGTGGTTCAAGTCCAGATGGACAACACCATGACCATGTACTACCTCAACAAACAGGGAGGGATGCATTCCCTGCCATTGTGCAAGGAAGCTCTCCGCACTTGGACCCTAGTGCACAGTCTGAAGGCGGATCTCCTAGCCATTCATGTGGCAGGAGCCTGCAACCAGTTGGCGGACGCTCTTAGCTGGGTGGGCGAGGCGTCACATGAGTGGTCTCTCCATCCAGAGGTATGCTACAGTCTGTTCTCCCAGTGGGGCACCCCTCAGGTGGACCTGTTTGCCTCCAAGGAGAACGCAAAGCTGAGGCTGTATTGTGCCTGCCCCTCTGAGCAAGGCTTTCTGCAGGGGGATGCCTTCTCAAGGCTGTGGACCCCAGGCCTCTTCTATGCCTTCCCTCCACTTCCCTTGATCCACAATGTACTGCACAAGGTCAGTAGGGACAAGGCACAGGTGATGCTAGTGGCTCGGCACTGGCCTCACTAGTTTTGGTACCCAGATTTCCTTCTTAGCCTCAGCAACAGGCTCCCAAGGGGTCTTCCAGTACGCCCGGACCTGCTTTCCATCAACCAGGGGAAGGTACTCCACTGGCCCTTCAATCCCTGCACCCGACAGCCTTGTTCCTGAGCAGCTAGAGTTCCAGGCTTTGGGTATCTTTGAAGACGTTTTCACTGTTGTGGTGGCTTCTCAGAAGGAGTCCACCAGAAAATGCTATACCCTCAAATGGAAGAGATTCTCCATTTGGTGTCAGGGCAAGGGACTGGACCCTTTGACCTGTCCGGTGGCCAACATTTTGGACTACCTGTGGTCTCTCTCCAAAGGGGGACTTCGGTCGATGACCCTCAAGGTGCACCTGGCAGCCATCTCTGCTTACCGAGTGCGGGCCGATCAGGGGTTGGTGGCACAGGAGACAGTGGTCTGGTGCTTTTTCAAAGGCTTGGATCACATATCCCCTTCTATGCGTGAACCTCCACCTCCGTGGGATCCATTGCCAGTACTGGCAAAACTCATGGGCAAGCCATTCGAACTGATGCACAAATGTGAGCTGTCACATTTGTTGTGGGAAACCTCCTTCTTGGTGGCCATAACATCAGCCAGAAGGACTGGGGTGCTCCAGGCTCTCTGTCGAGTCTCCTTACCTGATCTTCCGCAGGGACAAGGTTGTCCTGTGCCCCAACCTGAAGATCTTCCCTTGTCAATCTTCACCATTCATTACTTCCTGGGTGTAAGCCGGAGGGGCGCACTCGTCACGGGAGCTTTTTTTTTTTTTTTAAAGTTTGCACTAGGCACCGCCCTCGAGAGTGACGTCATCTGTGGCGGTCGTTAGTGGCGACGACTCCTCCTCAACTCAGTTCTGTTTCTCCCGCCGTCGAGGCAGCACCTGTTTCATGGAGCGAAAGTTTTTTCTATCTGCGTAGTACCGACTCCTGATTTTCCTTCGCACTCGACGCCATTCTGGTAAGACTGTTCTTTTTTCTATCATACGGCGTTGGGTGTGTTTTCCTACTGTGTTTTATCCTTATTAGTTTCGCGTGCTGTCGGTTCGGGCTGGCGCTTTTCAAGACGGGCCATGCCCCTATGCGTCGGTGCTCCTGTGGCCGGCATTTCTCCGTCTCGGACCGGCATGACGTTTGCCTTCGTTGTCTGGGACCCAACCATGACATGGATTAAATGCGACGCCTGTTTCTCGATGGACCGCCGTGTCCTCGAAGTCCAGCGTTCAAGCTCGGCAAAGCCCCGCCGACCTTCGGGGGACGACGTCGCTCAAGGGATTCTCAGGTAAGGTCTCTAGGCCCTTCCTCCGGGTCCCCTCCCAGGCCTATACGGTCCGAGGAGGAGGGGGTCTCCTCATCTTTTCTTGCCGAGGAGGAGGCCCCTTCTGCGGTGTCGGGGCGTCGTAGTCCCTCCGGGGCCGTGGCGCCACACCGCCTCGGCAGTCACCTCGGAGGTGCAGGCTCCCCGTGTCGAGGCCCTCGGCTCTTGGGCCTGGCACAGGTGGACCCTCGGCGCCGCCTTCGGCGCTGTTTGGATCCGGCACCGTTCGCGGTGCCGGTGATGTAGCGCTGTTCCTGCGCCGTTTTGGATCCAGCGCCGTTCAGCGCCCGGTGATCAAGCGGCGCGCTTTGGTCGGCGCCATTGCGGGCGATCGTAACGGTGCCATTAGCGGTGCCGCTTGCGCGGCCTTCGCGCAGCCGATGGTCGTAGCGGTGCCGTCCAGCGGTGCCGCCTCGCCTTCCGGCGCCGCTGGCGGCACCGTGAAGCCTAATCTTGCCTCCTCGTGGCGCCGGGTCGGTTTCCGGCACCGGGAGCGGTGCCGTTTGTCCTACCGGCGCCGTAGGGGGTTGGGAGTCGGGCCTGGCTGCTGCCAGCGTTGGGGGGGCGAGCGGCGCCGCCGTTGGTACCGGGGCCGTTCGCGGCACCGTGGCCTCTGGGACTCCTGGGGTGGCCAGCATTGAGGTCCAGCTGGTCTCGTCTTCCGCGGAGGACGATGACTCAGATGTGGACCCATCCTGGCACCCCCACTCTTCGGGGTCTGGGTCCCCTGTGGCTAGAGGTACCAGGCGGCGCAGCAGGCCCCTCCCTCTGTCCCCCCTTCCGTCGTCTCCTGAGGGCTCCCCGGCTGGGTGTGGCTGGGGTCCAGGGGGCAGGCGTGGGGGTGACGGAGGCTCCCTCTCTGGAGGGCCAGTGACAGCTACCCCCAGGGTGCTGTTGCCCCTCTGGGGACAGGGGCGCTGCTGTCGAGGAGGAGGGCCTCTCGAGTCGAGGGTTGAGGCAGAGGGTCTGGCTCTCGGTCTTCTGTAGCCACCTCGGGGGTGGCCAGGAGCTGTAGTGCAGAACCCGCCCTTCCCTCTAGGGCTCTAAGGGTGCCCTCGGCGGCGTTCTTGCGGACTGCCCTTCTGGATCCATACAGTCAGGCGTCGTCACAGGGGAAGTTCTCCCCCTGGGCTCTTCCAGGCTCCGCTTCCCCAGAGTTCCGTTCTGCGGCCTGGTCTGTTGTCCGGGATCCCTCCAGCTAGGGCTCCGTTCCTCGGATTCCAGAGCCCTGGCAGAGAGCTGGTGCCTCCTCGGAGGTGCCCCTCTCCTATCTCTCTACCTTCACCACCCCCGCTCCCAGGCCATGTCGGTCCTACGGGTCCAGTTATCCTGGGAGCAGTTCAGGGGTTCTGCGGTGGCCTTCCCCTCATATGTTAGATACATGCATGAGCGGGTCTTTCGACTCTCCCCAGCAGCAGAGAATCCTCTGGACATTCCAGCTCCCATCATCCTCATCTCCCTCCTCTGAGGAGAGGAACCCTGCTCATCTTTCCTCCGATGCTGATTTCACTGAATATCAGCATTTCCTTCGAGGATGGTGAGGATCTTGATTTCCTATGTTGGAGAGACAATACCCGAGCAGGAGCGAAATTCCTTGGTGAATTCAGTGCCCAGCATTTGGTGGTACCTTCCTGGCCTATCCCCTTCCAGGAGGCGTCTATCCGATCCTGGCAGTCCCCAGCCGCTTCTTCTCCAGCCCCGGCTGACTGTCAGCGTAGGTATTGTGCACCCTCAGAGTCTCTAGGTACCCTTCCCAACCCCCTCTGGTTTGGTCTACCTAGACACTCCTTCCGGGCGCCGCTGCCTGGCGCACGACCGCCCACCGGATCCGGACTCTCTCCAGTTCGACCGTTGGGGGCGAAGAATGTTCTCTTCTTCTCATGCGGTTGCCTGTATTGCATCTCATCAGGCTCACCACGCTGCCTACAACCGGCATTTGTGGTCGATGATGTCCCAGCTGTTGGCATCAATGCCTGACACGGAGCAAACCAGACAAGCCGTTGCCCTCTCCGTGGTAGGCCTGGAGCTGGCAAGACACCAAGCAAGGGCATCTTACGACGCCAATGAGGTGGCTTCCAGGCTTGCGGGGACAGCGATCTGCATCAGGCGGACGGCATAGCCGTCTCTCTAGGTTGTCACCCTGGCCGGCGTGGGTGATTCGCTCCGCCTTCGGGGACCCGTCTTTCCTCCTCTAGAGCTGGAGACTTTTGCAGGGCTCCTCCATCTCCTCGTCCTCGGGAGGCACCTCCTAGCTCTTCTCCACTTAGGCTTTCTGAATAAGCCAGGGTCTTCTCCTTCTGTTTCTCACCAACAGGAGGCTGGGGTCTTGTTCCCTCAGGGTATTTTACCTCTTCCCGGAGAAGAGGAGCTAATCTCACCCAGGAAGTAATGAATGGTGAAGATTGACAAGGAAGATATGAAAGTGCGTACCTACCGTAATTCTTGATCTTCTCTTGTATCTTCACCATTCATTACCCCATCCCCATCCTCAGTGGCCTCCTCCTGTGGCTTCTCCACCTCCGTCTCCTTCTCTCTCTGCAAAAAAAAAAAAAGAGGAAAATTACTCAGTTTCCCCCAAAAAAAATTTTTTGTATCTATATCCTTAAAGGGGATCCTTATTTCTCAGAAAAATTATTTACTCTAAGATTCTTGGGCCTTTTCCTGGAATTGCGATATGGTGATCAGGCTGCACAACTATCTCTTGCCATACCTTCTGGCAGATACTTCTGGGGTTTTAGCCTGACTCTGGCTATACAGTTTTGATCCTGCAATTCCCTGCTACCAGCTATTAAGCCCTAGAATCTCAAACCTCCCCTTTATTCTTGCCTTGCAGAGCAAAGGAACGAGTACGACTATTTTTTTTTTTCTTTAAAAAATAAAAAAATAAAAATAAAAACTGAGGGAACTCTCTCCGACTGCTATAAGGCAATCTCTAATTTAAGGTCATGCTCCTAAGCCGGCAGGCTATGCTCTAAAAAAAAAAAAAAAAAAAAAAAAAATGGAAAAACAAGGGCGAAGAAAATCCTTCTTGTAATATTTTGATGATTGGTTTTTCCCTTCTAGTGTCCTCCTGGACAGTTTTACAGAGAAGCAGTGCTGACCATGACCAATCTTCAGCAGCCTAAGCCTCTGGCCTGCCTTGGCAAGTCCGGCTGAGTTCCATTTCTATACCTATAAACCGCCTGAAAGGCCTAGATTTTCAGTTTCTAAACCCTTGAGCAGCTCTCACATGCTGCCTGGGATTTATCCTTCCCTCCTCTGGTGTCCTCCAGTTAAAGGCCTTTCCTTGGCCAGGAGCCCGAAGTGGGGATCAAGGACCATGGCATGTTGAAGATGAGGACTATGCCCTCCTGAGTCTGTCTAGCGGGTTCGGTGAACCTTCTCTTCAGCTCTATCACGAGTTCTTGCTTCCCTGTTAATCGAGCCTTAAGCTATCAGCTAACTATGCTCGTTAGGCATTCTGGTCCCTTCAACATCCCATCTTTCTCTTCTCTTCTTCTTCTTCTTCTTCTTTCTTCCTTATTACCTTCCTTCTCTCTCCTCCTAGAGTCGCCCAGGTAAGAAGGCCATGCGGTCCCTAGGTTAGGGATACTCTTATCTCCTCTGTCCTTCCTCCATCGGCTTATTCCTTTTTCAGTTCATTCTTCCTTACTTTGCTATCCCTTGGCTATCTTGCCTCGCTATCTCTATCTCTATGCTTTCACTTTTTGCCTCTCCGGCTCACAGAACTGAGTTGGAGGAGGAGTCGGTCGCCACTAGCGGCCGCCCCTCGCGCATGACGCATGACGTCACTCTCGAGGGCGGTGCCGTTAGTGCAAACTTAAAAAAAAAAAAAAAACTCCCGTGATGAGTGCGCGCCTCCGGCTTACACCCAGTAAGTAATGAATGGTGAAGATACAAGAGAAGATCAAGAATTACGGTAGGTACGTAATTTTCATTTTCTCCCAAAGGTTGTGTTGGAGTTTCACCTAATCAGGTGATGACTTCGTCCAGTGTTCTGCCATCGCGCCGGATGCGAATACAGGCTCCATACTTTGACTGAGGTGGCGCTCGCATATTACATGGAGCGCGTGGCTGGAGTTTGGGGAGAGGTTCACCAGCTATTTGTCACCTACACTGAAGCCACACCTGGCAGACCTGCAGCTAAGTGGATGATTGGCAGGTGGATCACATCCTGCATTGATCTCTGCTATAGGTTGGCTGGTAGGGAGCCCCCCATAGGGCTACGGGCTCATTCCACGTGTCCTACCGCTGCGTCAGTGGCTGCTTCTAGGGATGTCCCTATCCAGGAAATCTGCAGAGCTGCTACCCGGAAGTCAGCACACACCTTCATTTCACATTGCCGCATTGACTTAGAGTCACGCCGGGATGCTGGTTTTGGGGCCTCAGTTCTCCAATCTCCAGTCTTTTATTTCCCAAGTAGGGGGTGTGCACCTTGCCTCCCTCCTCCCAGAGAACTGCTAGGAGTCTGCCAGAAGTGTGGTTAGAACAACATATCCACGTCCCTAGAAAAACAGGTTACTCGCCTGTAACAGTAGTTCTAGGAGTGGTATATGATGTTCATCCACACAAACCCACCTGACCTCCCGGCTGGCATTCACACTTTGCTTTCCAGCGGGCAGATCTGGTGTCATGGAGCGCAGCCGAGGGTTATACCACCCGAGAGGGTGGGAGGAGCCAGCTTGAAGACTGTCCGGCAACCCTTAAAGGGAATGGACACTGCCAGAAGTGTTGACGAACAACATATAATACCACTCTTAGAACTACTGTTACAGGTGAGTAACCTGTTTTTACTGCTTTAGATTCATTGATGAAAGTAGCTATACTGAATGTTGTTGACATGATGTTCAATGCACAGCAAGACCACCACAATGGACTCAAACATCCCTGCCTACAGGAGCCCGCCTCTTCCTACTTCCTCACCCAGTCAGTTGCTAAGCTACAATCAACAGACATCCTTTCTGTAACTTTCAGCCCCAAATAAAAATGAAGATTAACAGGACCGAGAGGCCGATCATGACACTGGGGTAACTGGGCACCCCCAGTGTAACTGTTTATGTTTCTGGATGGGGGGAAGGGTGGTGAGTTCTGAGAATGAGGGTCGGGTTGGGGGAGGAAAGTATATAAAAGAATATATAACAACTGTGCATGTGCAGTAGTGGAGGGGGGGGATGACGAGGATTTCTGCGCTGGGGGATTGGGCACCCCTAGTGCCACTGTTACGTTTCTGGGGATGGGTGGGTGCTGAGAAAGGAGGGTTGAGTTGGGTGGCTATGTGTTTCAGTGGTCACGGACCTGCCGACCGACCACCGAAATGTGGAGAGAAAAAAGGTGCAAGTGTGGAGTGTCCCAACGTGGAGGCAACTTTTTTTTTACACTCCCGCATGTTGTGCATTCGCAAGGAATAGGGGAGTGCTTTTTCAAAGTAAGAGGTCTGCAGGACTCCGCCCTCTGCAGCCCTAAGAAAAGGAAAAAAAAGGGTTAGTGTGGGGAAAAATAGTAAGCAGAGTAGAAGAGAGATATAGGCTGTATGGGAAACGCTGAAATAAGCAGCAGGTATTTAAGAGAAAAGCCAGATTGGATGGTGAAAGTGAGAGATAAAAGTGAAAACAGAGATTTAGAAAGTAAGAAAAGAAATAAGGAAATGGAGAAGGAGACACAGACAAAGGAAACCAACATAAGTAACAGGTGTGGAGGGGGGTGTTATCTGTCTGCACTCTGTAGTTAAATATAATTTAACTTGGTTATCCATTGTTGGCTTCATTTCTATTTATCCTTTTGCCCCTTCCACTGGAGGAGACCTCTGGATGCCAATGATGTTTGTTTGCATGTTTTTACAGTGCAGTTTGCATTTGTATTGTGGGGTGATTCTGTTGGTATTATTAAATTGGTATATTTTCTGGGAGTATTATCTTGCATATAACTGTAAACCAGGGGGCTTCCTTAGATGGACGAATCACATCACATTATGCTTCCTCAGTCTGCCATATCAGAATCCAGACCCCATTTGCCCAAAGAATAACAGGCCAAATCATCGTCAGTCCATTGGAGGACAGAGCCACGTGTTTTTTGGCAATGAAGTGAGTGTGGCTTATTGTGGAAGCAGGAATGCCACATAGTACACTAAGTGCAGCCCAACAGCTTTGCAAATGTCCCTTGGAATCATGGTCCTGGACATTCACCAGAGATGAGACTTACTTTATCATCTAAAAGAATAAATCACATGGGAGATTGTGGCATGTGTGTGTGTGTGGGATGTGGTGGGGCAAAGAGGTAAAGCAATCAACAGTGCACTGAGTACTGCTACGATTGAGAAGGCTTAAGGAGTATGATCTAAGACAGAAAGGCTGAGTTTTCTTTAAAGTAATATTCCAACATTCATAACATTACTTTAGACAAATATGACTGCAGTTCAGTGCCGTCTGGTTTATTTTACAGTATGTGACTGTACACAAGAAGTATTTTGAAGGGACTTCTATAGTGACTTGAGACTTTGACCTAATTGCATAAAACAATGTATTTTGGGGGTTGGGGAGATAAGGGAAGTAGTAAGACCAGAGATGCAGCAAAATCCATATTTTGCAGGACTGGTTCATTTGCAAGACCTGAATTGCCTACTACCCACACCAAGCTTGGCCCTTTCAAAGTGGCCCTCAAAAATCACCTCTATGCCAAACGTACCTGCACCTGCCCGCTCTAGTCCTACTGCCATTTTCAAACCACAGCCCAGTCGCTACTAAAGTGGGCACTTACTAAGACAAGATCTAACCTAAGACTGCTCCACCTAACCCCACCAGGGCCCACTATCATGTCTCTGATCTCTTGTTATTCTGCTTAGCTATCACTGTGTCTAAGCTTACACTACTGCTTTACAAAGAATGTATGTAACCAATAAAATTAATACTCAGTATAGGTACGCACGAATGCATTGTAATGCCTGCACTACTCCACTGCAAAGGATGTAACTGCTTAGCACTGCAAAGGACTTATCTAACTGCTTAGTGAACACTCTGTGTAGGTATGCATCAAAGTATTATATTGTTTAATAATGTTTGTACATCTACCTTCCAGTCAGTTATATAACATTGTCTTATTTGTCATCCGACGAGGAGCCTTTTGAAATGCGTTTATGACTCAAAGGATTGTAATTCCGATATTCAAATAAATAAATAAATAAATGACCCTCTCATGCTTGTTGAAAGCTGTGTTGCTGGGGCAAAAACAAAATAAAGAACATCTGCACAGCACAGTGCTGCCCCACTGTTATGGGACGTTCACCTTTCCCATCTTAAAGGGGACAGGAATTGATTTCTTATGTGCAACTGTTTGAAATGTCTCTATTTTCATAAATTATATTCATACCTCTAAAGGATCCCTATTTAACTGTGCCTGACGAAAATCTTAAGCTGTCAGTTGTGTTTTGTATTGTTTTCTTTGTATGGATAACATTCTGTGCAGTTCCTTTCATGGAACCAAGAATTTTGTCAGACTATGTCACGTCATGGTTTCAGAACCTTGGCCACTGTACTGATAAGTTCATGCTCACATTTCTGAACCATGAAGTGACCTAGTGAAAACTCCAAAATCATTGGTTCCATGAAAGGAACTGCACAGAATGTTGTCCATACAAATATATAGAATAATGGATAGGGAACTGTGCACAACAAGGCTGTGTTTCCATCGACGGGGTTGATGACATCATAGACCTCGAGAGCGAAGCTCGAGAGGTCCCTATGATGTCATCAACCACCTGAGATGGAAACACGCAGTCTTGGTGTGCACAGTTCCCCATCTATTATTTTATATAGTATATGGTTGCCCCCAAAAATGTGACCGTTTTAATTTACGTTTAAGAATTGCGGTACAGTTTCCTACCATGTTGTGTTCACACTGCGCATCCACCCGGTCCTCGCTGCCGTGCCACCCTGAATATCTCCATACTCCTTGCTGCGGTCCCACTCTGTTTTTACCGTAACTGTGCCAGAGATTAAAAAATCAAAACAAAAAAAAACAAACAAATGTAAATTGATAGTTTGGACACATGGAGCCGATAATGACAGCCGGTGTCCAAACTGTCTGCTCGACCGCCCACTCGCTAAATGGAGAAGCCATTTTAGAATGCATTTTTAAAAGCACTGCCTGTTTCCACCAATCGGTGTAGGAGCTCAAGGGGCAATCGATGTACTTGAGAGAGACTATGTACAACAACTTTTTTGACCTTTGAACTGTCCTACAACAGGATTTGGAAAACCATCGTTTTCCATCCACAACAAACCCTAACCATATACTATAAACCAATACAAAACACAACTGACAGCTTTAGCTTTCATTCAGACACAGTTAAATAGGGATCCTTTTCAGGTATTGATATAATTTATGAAAATACAGACATTTCAAACAGCTGCACATAAGTAATCAGTTCCTGTCCCGTTTAAGTCA
Source organism: Neoceratodus forsteri (assembly GCA_016271365.2). Taxonomy (NCBI): domain Eukaryota; kingdom Metazoa; phylum Chordata; order Ceratodontiformes; family Ceratodontidae; genus Neoceratodus; species Neoceratodus forsteri. The sequence goes on along the minus strand of CM028129.1, from coordinate 557,777,660 downwards.
TTTTGGTGTTTTCATAAAAGGGGATGGTCAAGTGCTTATTATAGTGACTTGGGGCAAAAACTTCAGGTTTTAGCCCACACTATAGCTAGTACTGACTGGGTGATCTTGGGCATGTTGCTTAACCTCCCATAGATTTAGTCCACCTAGCTGCAGAAATTGGTAGTATACTAAAAGAGAGAGGTGTTGCATGGCCGGTATCATACAGCACACAGGACTCTTACTTCATAGGATGAAATAGACACTTAGAAAGAAGGGAACAGCGTTGGTTTTGTATAGTACATTTCATACAAAATGCATCTTAAAGTACTTTACAGTGCAGGAGAGGGAGGGCAGAGAATATTGCTACCATTGAAGTGCCCAGGGGAATTCAGACAAGACAGAACATAGAGAAGTGCAGCACAGGAAGGCAAAGTGATTTGCTCAGGGTCAGAGTGAGTTACTGGTGATTTAGGGATTCAAACCTGAGTCTCTAGGTGACAGCTCTGCCTTCTAACTAGTGGGCTAAACGTAATGATTTTTGTTCCCACTGCAAAGTCTCCAGTGTTCTACATGTGACACCTTTTTAATTAAAAAAAAAAAAAAAATTTTTTTTTTTTTTTTTTAATCTGTGAACCTCAGTTAAACACACTATAACAACCATTTCCAACTTTAGGTGTTTTTGTTTGTTTTTGTTATGATTATATTTTCGTACAATTTATTTATTTTCTTGTTTTTAACATGGGTCTTTGTCCCATAAAAGGAATCATTGTAATTACTTTACAATTTAGCTGCTTAGGATAGCCAAGATCTCATTTCCAGTGGGGTCCTGCTTGTATTGTTTGCAAATAGATGGACTTGAGCACTGGAAGACATTTGTTTTGTTTTACCTGTGCTCCTGCAGCATACCTCCCAACCTTTCTTCGCCGAAATGTGTGACAAGATGTGTGACATATCATCAAACATGTCACTGCAAGCTCAGAACACTATGGCTATCGGTGCACTAATGTTCTTAATGTTTGCTGATAATTGAACATAACAGAGTATTATGAATTTCTGCTTTAAAGTCTCAGTGGGAAATGTGGAATATCACCTTCCCCATGTGGGAGAAAGAATTTCTGAGGGGAAAATGAGTGACGTACCTCGTAATGTGTGACACAGTTGAGAGGTATGTCTTGCAGTGAGAATTTAAAGGAGAACTGTTGGCTTATCAAATACAGTAACTTGACTGCAGAGGCAGGGTATAAGGCAATAAGGTGATAGTTCAGGTGGATGTTAAAGGTCCCATGGCACTTCTCGAAAAGAGCAGGGGAATTCCCCCGGTGCCCTGGCCAAATCCCCCCCGCCCCGTTCACTAAAAAATACCACCAGCAGCTTAATCTGGTTCAAGGTCAATTGGCATTCATCTGTATTCCCTTCCCCTGGGTCGTGCCTGAAAATAGGCAGAATTTGTCTAGTGCACTTACCTGGTCAACAAAAACGAAATAAATAAATAATAAAGGTGCTTACTGCAGCATCAAGGTAATAAATGTACCAGGGTAAAACCTGAATCCCTGAGATCTGAGTCAGGAGCCAATATGCAGGCAGACATTTGTCGTGCTGCTGCTGACTGACCCAAGATTGTGCTCAATGAGAGCGGATAATTTGCGGACTGTGACATAGTTATGCCTCTCAGAGCATCAGAGAAAATGCATTTGGCAAATAACTTTGGAATGTTTTATAATCATATAGTAAACACAAAAGAGCTTGTTGACATACTGATCTTACTTCAAGTGGGTTCCTGCAGTAGGTCTTCATTGATAGGACTGCGCCTCCTGGCGTCAGGACTGTACAGCAAATTTCTAGCTAGCACTACATGGAAGGGGACCGCCCCCGGCGTCACATGACGGGACCTCAGCATGATAGTATATGGGGCGGTCCCCACGCCCACCCTCCAGTTCTTTCCTGCCTTCAGCCTGTATACGTCGGGCATTGCAGTAAACTTGGCTACAATCGACCTCCATTTTTCAAGTATTTCTGTTCTTTTTTCTAAGTTCTTTTCCAATAGTTAATGCATGTCTTCACGTAAAACTAAGAAGTGGTGCTCACAGTGCGGCACTCAAATTCCACATGGGGACGATCACTCCCGCTGTGTCCGCTGCTTAGGCCCAAAACATTGGGTTGATGACTACGACGTCTGCCAGTCTTTCAACCAGGCTATGTGTGTCAGGCACCAGAAAGTCCTCGATGCCCACCTTTTGAAAAAATGCCTTGCATTGATGGAAAAGGAGCTTCAGGAGCTGTGGGAACGTTCATCCTCACCCACCTCAGAGCACAAGAAAAGAAGTGCCGGGACTGGTCCCCTTCTACCCAGCATCACCAAACAGCCGACGCTACTTCAGGTGGGGTGTCCACCTCGGTGAGTACTCCTCCTCCACGGTCGCTGTCCGCTCCGGCAGATGGGTCACCAACTCTCCCTCCCACCTTGGTTAGTGAGCGATGGTTGTTCCCAGGAGGATTCTTCTTTGGGGCCTGTCGATAGCTCTCAGGCCGATCAGACACCCTCTGGCTCTGCCGCTGGGTACACGGCCTCAGTTGGTAATCCGGACTCCAGCTCCTCTGCTGTCCACCCAATTGTGACTGATAAGTCGGATGCCGGCTCCTCCAACATCCACTCAGTTGAGGCCGATCAGTCAGTCGCTGGCCTGTCTGACAACTGCTGGGACGAAGCTCTCCCATCGGGCCTGATTCTAACGCCAAACGTTGCGCAGAGCCATCTTTCAGGCACCTCATTGTCCTGTGAGGGCTATCCCTCCTGGGACTCACTGACCCAGCTTGACCTCTCATTTTCCCCAGACCCCGGGACACGAGCGCTTGTGGCCAGGGGATTCCTTATCCTAAGTCTGGTATCTTTTCTGAGCCTCCTGCTTCTCCAGTGGATCTGTCTATGGGGGGGGGGTCTCTATTCCTCGCTCCCCCTCGCCAGTCTCTGATCAGATGTTGGGGCCTCTAATACCCACAACGCCAGGCCTTCCTCCTGCCTACATCCGTGCAGACTCTGGAATGGTCTCTGGATTTCTCGCTCCGACGCCAGAGCCCCCACTTGGCCCTTTGGGGAGTCCAACTGGAACTCTAGGCTTGCCAATGGACCCTCATGTTCCCAGCGGTCCCTCGGCCCTTCCACCACCAGGCCCTACAGGCGCAAACCCTGGCTACCTGCTGCCACAGATCTCCTATTACCCGGCATTGTGGGGGTTGTTGCTGGCTATCCGGAGCTAGGAGGGCTGTCGCCCGGTTACCCGTCTTATGCTCCGACGCCTGGGTACTTGATGCCATGCCATATGTACCAGTGGTACCATCAGCACTACCTTTATTGGTACCAGACTCCTGGTTAGCCCCCATACTCTCCATTGGGGTTCCCAGGCTACCAGCCTCCACCGCCTCCTTGGCCCCCCCCGCCTCCTCCTCCTCAGCCGGAACCACAGGGGTCAGTTCCAGCCTGGTGGCAGGACACCAAATTGCAGCTCCTTCAGGAGTTGGGGCAGCCCTAATCCAGTCATGGTCTCTACCCTGACCCATAGGAGTATGCCTGGAGCCCATCCTGGTGACCATCGGTCATCAGACAAAGAACTTTGTAGGCGCCAGCAGGGGCCTCCTGGAGTATCCCGGGGTTACAGAGGGAGGTTCCAGATATTTCAGTGCCCAGCAGACCGGAGTCTTCAGACTCAGACAATGACTCCGACTCTGAAGCTCATTCAGAGCCTCATGCCCCAATGGAACCACAACCCAAGGAGTCTCCCAAATCTCTGCCGGGGGAACCATCTTTTGCAGAACACCTCCGATCCATCCAGCAGGCTTGCAGTTGGGCATCCCAGGAGATGGATCCAAAAAGGAAGAGGCTAGCTGAGCACCTGGATTTAGCCAGTGCAGATCCACTACCCATTCCACCTTGGACGGGGCCACACGAAGACCTTACATCCACAATATAGCAACAACCATCCTGTATTCCTGCGGTCTCCAAAAAGGCCAACAGGACTTATCCTCCGGAAGGGGCAGGCCACCTTACGAGTCAACCCAAAGCCGACTCTGTAGTAATCACAGCTGCCCACGATAGGTTGGCTCAACCAAAGCATCTGAATGCCTCACCTCCGGACAGTGAGTCCCAAGTAGGTGGACCAGTACAGCTGCAAGGTTTACACTTCCTCCACCATCTGGTCTCTTAATTATGTGGCTCACCTGTTCTCCTTCCAGAAGTCGTCTCTGTCTGACTTAGTCCGCTTCAGTCTATCCTGGATGAGGAATTCAGAAGTGATCAAAAAACGCTTTAATATGCAGGACCAGCAGTGAGCTACTACCCAGAAAAGAAAAGATTCAAGCAACGATTGGCAGCTGGCAACCCTGCAAAAAGCCTACGTTTTCAACAGGTGACTCCACTTCAGAAACCATCCAGCAGCTCAAGTCTCTAATTTAAAAAACTTCCCGGGGTCTCCGAAGAAGACCTGTAAGACTCGGAGGACTGAGTACAGCAGCTTGACGCCTGCCTCTCGAGATGTGAGAGGGTAAGTACTTTCTCAGGCCTATAGTTCTCTGAGGCACAGCTTCCCCTTTCCGGCTGTCTGAGCGCTGATTTTCTTTCATTTTCTTTCAAGGATTTTATAAGACTTTTTCAGAGGGATAGATTGAAACGAAGAAGGCGGCCTGTACTACCCCTTTCAGAGCATTTCTTTGTGAAAAAAAATATATATATATCCACACGAGAAGAAACGCAGGGAGATATGACTAGAAATTTAATAAATATATTTCGACTGCAATTAAAGGAGACTTAAGTGGGAGACTTCCTAATAAAATCGGAGCTTGTTTTTACTGGTCCTATTCGTCAGAACTTGGGTCAAAGAGCTTTGATGGACTGGGTTGGGATGGGGAATGTAAGAGTGGATAACGAACAGTAAATCCCCTCCCTTTTTCTTTTCCTCTTTTACACAACACTCTGTGTTCTACCTGTCTCCACTCTCCTGATGCTTTGAGACGAGTAATTTCCTGTTACCCTTAGCTTCTCTGACAGCATCTAAATTCAGGGGAAAATTGAGATGTCTCGGGGTTTGAACCGGAGGCACGATCTAAGCAACCTCCTCCTCCTTTAAGCATTTCCTCCACTCTCCTTTCCTCTCTCTTTAGCCATATACCCATCATCTCTCTCTATTTGTTTACACACGCCCCTCTTAGTGAAGGGTCTGTTGCAGTAGGCGGAAGTACAACTTTCTCTCTCTCAACCCTTAAGTGCCAGACCACAGCCCTATATATATATATTTAATACATTAGGAGTTTGATGGGGTCTTGCCCATTTCTCCTAAGCAGCAAATCTTTATGGAGCTGACCATAACTCCGGCTCGGGAAGGCAACCCCCCTCACCGGGGGAATCAAAATGCAACCCTTCACCTACTTACAGCACCTGGGTGGGTTCAGAGGACACCAGGGACAGGTGACCTCCGACCTTGGAAGCAAATAAATAACATTTGTATAAAGTTTGCCCAGTTGGCACAAAGTTTGTTATTGTTAAAGCCAGCAATAATGTTCTTCTGTGCTATTTCTGTATACAGTATGTGTGGTTTTTGAGCAGCAAGGGGAGTAGTCAGATTTAATCCTCCCAAACTACCAAGGCATTCATTTGAAGGGAACCTATTTATAAATCACAGTGGGTTACACAATATGTTCTTATAATGTGCATGGGCTACCTAGTCCAGTAAAGAGGTCTAAAATATTAGCTTATCTTAAGAAAGTGCGGGTGGATGTGGCTGTCCTCCAGGAGACCCACCTCTCTCCAATAGAATGTATAAAACTAGAAAAGATGGGTTTCTCTCATGTGGTGACATCCTCCTACAGAAAAGGCCGGAGGAGGGGAACGGCTATACTGATCCCTCCTAGAGTACCCTTCGAATGTACAGCCAAATTATCTGATAAAGAGGGTAAATATGCCTTACTAAAGGGAAAACTGAATGGTTCACTAGTAACCATAGCTTCTGTTTATTTTCCCCCAAATACAGATTTCTTGACCTATAGATCTTTCCTGCTTCTATTATCACAATGGTCCAAGGGTGCCATTATATGGGGGTGACCTGAATATTGATTTCTCTAGGAATACCAGACAGGGTATGACATTTAAGCGACAGGAGAGGAAGGTGGTTAGGGAAGTAGCGGCCATAGTAAAATAATTGGGATTCATTGATTCCTGGAGACTTCTCAATGGAAGTGTCAAACATTTTACTTTTTTCTCACAAGCCTACTCTTCCTATTCCACTTTGGATTACATTTATCTCTCCCAGGAACACTTGAGCTACGTTCAGAAGACTTGGGTAGGTGATTTTATTCTTTCAGACCATGCCCCCTGTATTTCTCAGGTTGAGCCTTGGAGATTTCCAGAGGAACACCTTCTGGAGACTTAATCTTTCTCTCCTGAGGGATAAGGATCACATACAACAACTCAAAGATACCATCACGAGGCAATTTTAGATAATGACTCCCCAACTTTAAGCCCTTCAATATTATGGGACACTATAAAGGCAGTGTGTAGAGGTAAATGTATAGAAATATCCTCCAGAAACAAAAAGAAAAGAGACCAGAAAAGACAGGACTTAACAACTTTAGTAAGAAAGATGGAGGATCAACAGAAAATCCAATATTCTCCTTGACTTGCTAAGGAGCTTTAGTCATTAAAAAAAAAAAAGAGTTAAATTCCTTACTTGAGTATTATGTAGAGCAAAAACTGTTTTTTATAAGGCAGAAATACTATGATGGAGGACCCTGTTCCCTCAAAATTCTAGCAAGTTGGCTTAGAGCCCGGAGGGTAAAGGCAACAATAAATAGTGTAAGGGACATTAAAACTGGTCTGCTTCGACACTCCACTCGAGAAATATCAGAAACCATCTTAGAATATTATAAACAGCTTTATTCCAGTCCCCCACAACCACCCCAGTAAGAAATGTTTTTCTTTCTGGAGAAATTAGATCTCCCTAACCTGTACCAAAACCAAATTAAAGAGTTATTGTCCCCTATCATGTCTTTAGAAATCCAGAACCAAATTAGCACACTTAAAACTGGGAAGTGCCCAGGATCCGATGGACTACTAGGGGAGTTCTATAAAGCTCCTAAACCTTAATTAGCCCCTCCTCCTGAAAATTTTATATATCTCTTCCCCCAGAGGCCTCATCCCCCCAATCTGGAACTATGCCATCATTTCTGCAATTCCTAAACCAGACAAAGATTCCGTGCACTGCTCTTCATACCGCCCAATATCTGTATTAAACACGGATTATAAATTGATGGCAGCAAATCTTGCTGACCGATTAAAACAGTTCTCCCCCTTCCTGATCCACCACGCTCAATGTGGCTTTATACCTGCACGCCAAGCATTCGATAACATTGGACGTAGTATTTGCCTAATTGACTGTGCCCAAAAGCAAACAATCCCTTCCCTTTTTTTAAGTCTAGATGCCGAAAAGGCATTTAAGAAAGGCCCAAGAGACCTTATCAAAGAAGTACTGATTAAATACAAATATACAAATGATATTCAGGGGGGATCACGTGATGAGCCTGGTCGGGTAAGACGTCCCTCGTGCTGCTCCTGGGCCCTTCAGTTTTCAAATAACCCCTCGTAGCATTGCAAGGCCGAATTAACATTGCAGACGGGGTTCTCTAGGCTTAGCGAGGCTCCCGGACGTGGTTTTGGTGAGTGGTGACCTGCGATCCGCTATTTGGTTTCCGATTTGCGGTGAGCAGCCGGTGGTAAAGTCGGACTGCGACACTAAAGTAATATGGATCCCGAGATGGGCGAGTCTCTGGCTGGAAGGGCCCCAGCCTCCAAACGGCCTAAATCACAGTTCTCAACCCTAGAAGAACAGGAGGAAGTAGCAAACACAGAAGGGGGAGCCAGCTCAAATGGGGGAGACATCCTGGAAATTAAGCAGCTTTTAAAGGGGCTAGTCATGGACTTTGCAGAGGTAAAGCCAGCGCTGCAATTGTTAGCCCAGAGGATGGGCGATGCTGAAGCCCGACTTGCATCTCAAGAGAGGAAACTCTGCACTGCGGAGCAAGAGCTGGTAGTGGTTAAAAGGCAAATTAAAAAGCTGGAGAAGAGAATTGAAGACCAAGAGTCGAGAAGTAGGAGGAACAACTTAATTCTGGCAGCGTTGCAAGAGAGAGCCGAAGGGTCAGATTGCATCTCCTACATTCAAGAAATGCTGCTTAAAATGTTTGGCCCCACACCTTATGGAGATGCCTATAATCTGGAAAGGGCACACAGAGCGTTAAGAGAAATTCCCCTACCAGGAGCAAGACCGAGGGTAATTATCATGCGTTTTCTCAATTATAAGGAAAAGATGCATGTTCTATTTGCAGCGAGACAGAAGAAACCTTTGCAATGGAATGGGGCCACCTTGTGGTTATTTCAAGATCAAACACCTTCTGTAAGAGAAAAGCAGAAAGAATATCTAGATATTAAAAAGAAGTTATATCTAGCTGGAATCAAATTTCGTCTTTTGTACCCTGCCATATTGGTGGTGCGACTTCAATCAGGGGAAAAGCGCTTTCCCACTGCGAAGGAGGCTCTGGAAGGGCTACGTGCGGAACTCCCTGAGCTATTTAGAGCACCGAGCTGAGGCGAAACAGAGTTTAAGGAAAGTTTTAATGTGGACTAACGTGGACTAACTTGGACTCTTGGGGACTTGTTCAGGGTGGTATATTTGCTTAATTTCGGTTTCCAGATCTATGTGTACAATTACAGGTTGTGGGAAGGCTTGAAAAACTGATCAAGACGAGGTAGGGGGCCATTATAAAAAAAAAAAAAATTTTTTTTTTTTTTTTTGGAATGTTATTTTGGATTACGTGCAAAGTAGAAATGATCTGAAATAGGAACTTTAAGGTGAGGCACTTAAAAGAAGGATAAAATAATATTTCTCTAACATTAGCAGCACTAGGAGAAATGATGTTCGGGGGAACTGGTAGCGAGAACAGAGGGTTGCAGGTTTCTGGTTGGAACATTTCTGGATAGGCTCACTGGTGCCCCCCCTGCATTTGGTGTCTTGGCTAGGCCCTCTGGGTTCAACCATCCATACTCCTCGAGACCAGACCAGAAATGGACTGGAATGCATTTCGATGGCGAAGAAGGCCACTGAAGGACTTGGGAATAGTTTGGGGGGGGGGGGAATTAGGAAGTGCTGGATATAAGGAGAAATTGCTAACGGGGGGGGGTGATTTTTTGAAGGGGAGAGGGATTTAGCCGTTATTGTTACCCTGGAAAGTCGAGAACCTGGAGTAGCAATACTTGGGGTATGTAAGGTTGCTACGTGTTTTGTTGGGGTTAATGATCCAGTAGGCAGGGCCAATTGATATTGGGTCTGGAGTATTATAGGTGATTACTTAAGGGTGACAAAGAGGAACCATTTCAATGCTGGAGTAGGGCCCTCTCGAATGCTGTGGCAGATTGTAGAGGGGTAGGAGAGCAGTAGAGCAGGGAGCTCATCGATGATCCGACGTACAGGAGGAGGGCGATCTAGGGATCAGGGGCAGGGGGCAAGGAGGGGAGGGATAGGGATATGGGAAGAGAGAGAGTTCCCTTGGTGGAGAGTAAAACGGGCAGAGCTAGACCGAACCTTGGAGATTAAATGCCCCAAAGCAAATGTTAGGCTAGGTTCATGGCAAATGTTAAAATAATCTCGTGGAATGTTAAAGGACTCAGGGGTAGACGTAAAAGAATGGTAATATTGAGACAATTGGATCAAATGGATGCCCAAATCCCCACCCTGCAGGAAACGCATCTACTGACTGAAGAATTGAATAGTCTGAGGCGACTATGGGTGGGGCAGGTTTTTGGCATAGGAAAGGAAAGAGCTCGGTGGGGTGGTGATTTTAATTAGAAAAGACGTATCCCTTTACTGTAGAACAGGTATCTGCAAGAGAGATGGTAGAGCCATATTTATCTCGGCCTCATACACGGGAGGGTCGCCTTGATGGCCTCTATATATGGACCAACCCTTCTAACTCAGAATTCTTTGCCTCTCTAGAGAGGGACATAGCTGGTTATATGGGACACTCTCTTATCTTAGGAGGAGACTGGAATATAACTGCGGATAATATAGAGGATAGGTCTCCAGCTACTAAAAGACCCCTAACGAAAGCCCAGGTGGCCCTGAATAAGTTGTTAGAGGCCACTGCCTTGGTGGATCCGATACGGTCCCACTCCATAGGAAATAACACGATGACCTTTTACTCAGCAGTACACAAGACTCACTCCCGGATAGATTTTTTTTTAGTTAATAGGGAGGTGCTTTTGGGAGTAAAGGGAGTATCAGTAGAGGGTAGAACTTTCTCTGATCATTCCCCAATTGTGTTATCATGGGAATTGATATCAGGACCCCCCAGGCCCTTCCGATGGAGGCTGAGCGATGCTCTTCTGTCAGATGTTGCAGCTAAGGATAGTTTAGAAGGTGCTCTGATAGAAATCATACATCGGCAACTACCTACACAGTCTGACAAGAAGCTAGCTTGGCCAACTTGTAAAGTACTATTCGCGGGTAAGGCCCAGGACTTGACAGCTCGAAACAACAGACTCAGAAGGACAAAAGAGGAATTTATTATGGGGGCTATTAGCTCTTTGGCTCCATTGGAGGGATCATCGGAAGAAATTGACCAGGAACTCAAAAGTCTAAGACGGGAAGTAGAAAATATTGTGTATAGTAAGGTAGACTTTTGGTTAGCTAAAATTAATGCTAAATACCTCCTAAAGGGTGATGTTCCAGGACGATTGTTAACAGCCAGAGTCAGGGAGTGGGAGGCTAGTAGGACAATAACAGCAATTAACCAGGGAGGGAAATATATAATAGATCCTCAAGGACTTGCAGATACTTTTGCAATGTACTTCAAGGACCTATACCAGCTTGAAAATAATGTGGGGGATGAGGAAATTAATGCCTTTTTAGAGGGAATACCCTTGCCGGTATTGGAAGCTGCACAAGCAGCAGAGCTGGAGGCACCTATTGGGGCAACAGAAATTTTGGAGGTTGTTAAATCTTTACCGGTGGGTAAAACGCCAGGGCCAGATGGCCTTACAGCCAAGTTCTACCAAACGTATATCCATATTCTTTTGCCTCTCTTCCAAGAATTCTATAACAAGGTAATGCAAGAGGGTGTTTACCATCCCCCCCCCATCAGGCTTATAGCACATTAATTCTGAAACCAAACAAACCCAAGAATGTATTGTCTAGTTACAGGCCGATAGCATTAATGAACCAGGACATCAAGATTCTTACAAAAGTTTTAGCTAACAGAATATGGCGGAATGCAGCGGGGGTGATTAGTAAGGAGCAAGTAGGCTTTATGCCAGGGAGGGGAGCACATGATGTCCTGAGGAAGTTGCACCACATCTTGCACTGTGCATCAGATTGTCAAGTACCCCTAGCTTTGATATCTTTAGATGCAGAAAAGGCCTTTGATAGGGTCTCCCACGCTTTTTTGTTTGACACAATGGAGAGGATGGGATTTCCCAAAGCCTCCTTAGGGAATTAAAATTTGTACGCTGTCCCCACTGCTAGAGTTTTGTGCAATGGTTATATGTCTCAGGAAGTACAACTGAAAAATGGGACCCGCAACGGTGCCCCTCTCCCAATATTATTTAACATCTACTTGGAACCTTTGCTGAGGATAATTAATAATGATAGATATGTTAGGGGGGGTTGAGATATTGGGGCGGGAATTAAAATTATCACTTTTTGCTGATGATGTGCTCCTACACTTGCGGGACCCGGCGGATGGGTTGGAGAGGGTAAGGGAGCTAATACGGCACTTTGCCAGGGTATCTAACTATGCATTGAATCTAACTAAAACCCAAATCCTCCCACTGACCCCTTATGTATATAAGACAGACTTTGCCCATCTCCAAATCCAATGGATGCCTGATAAGATCAAATATTTGGGCATCTGGATTACTAGAAATCCTGAGATAGGGGCGGAAGTAAATATGGAAGAGACATTATCAAGGCCACTGTTTTTCGGTTTTTAACGGAAAATCTGGTAAAATTCCGGAATTAGGGCTGCCTGAAAACCGGTAAAAAAGAAGATTTCATGGAATCTGGCATTTTCTATCAGATCAGTAAATCTATAAAAAGTCTGTTTTTCCTTTAATTCCTTCCTGTACTATTTTCAGTTTGCTTTATTTACTGCTCTGTATATTAAGCCTTCTTTAATTCTGATTATTTATGCACATACTAAAAGAATGATAACAGAATCCCGGTAAAATCCGGAAATTAGAGTAACAATCATCAGTGAAATTCCAGAATCTTAAGTCTTGAAAATGGAATTTAATTGTTTTAATCACCGTAAATCAGTGGCCTTGGACATTATCAGGAATTAATGGGGACGTAATAAGATGGAATAAGCAGCCATTGAATTTTATGGCAAGACTTGGGCTGATCAAGATGAATTTACTGCCAAGATTGCTATACCCGGTTTATCTAGCCCCATACTATATCCCCAAAAAATGGTTTAGCAAGGTTAAAAAGCTAATTTCAGATTTTTTTATGGAATTTTAAACCCAGGAGAAAATATAAAGCCCTGTGCTTACCGCTTAGTATGGGGATTAAGCTGCCGGACCTCCACTTGTATTATGTGGCGGGCCAGTTGGTCTCATGACTTCGATGGAATAAAGGGAACAGGGGAGGCTTACATCCCGGAATGGCTTCAGTTGGAGACCCTAATGATGAAGAGGCAGGCCTCTCCTAGAGGCCCCACTGTATGCTGATATAGCTAAGTGCTTCAAGCGAGACAGGAAAACCCAGTAGTGAAGACAGCAGAAGCTTGGTGGTAGTGCTTGGCTAGGGTTCAGAAAAGAGACCAGAAGAAGGCCATAAAGCAGCCCTTATTGGGCAGTCCCTAACCTGCTCAAGGAATAGGGTACTCAAAGGAAGTGGGCCAGTTGGATTCTAGGCCTGAAACTGGAGATGTAATTCGGGATTCTAAGGTGGTTCTCCCACCACAATGCCACGGAATGGCGTATTTTCCCAGATTACAACTCACAACCATGTTGGAGGGAGAGTCAAGAAGGTTAGGGGGGTTCATAGAAGGTTCTTTTAGCTGGGAAGATTTGGAGGGGGTTGATCCGAGCTCAAGGATCTTATCACAGGTCTATAAAATTATTCTTAGCTTTATGGGCCCGAGGGCACCTCCGGCAGTGAATTATTGGGATAGAGTGTGTAGCCCGGTATGTTGTCAGTTGGGCTAGCGTATGGAATAATGCTAGGTATATTGTGATCCCCAAGTATAAAAACTTACACTTTTTTATTGTCTCAAATATATATTACACCCCGTGAAACTATGTAAGAGAGGCCTAAAGCAGACAGACCTGTGTTTTAGGTGTGGTACAGAGAGGAGTGATTTGATACACGTATTGTGGAGCTGTATCAAAATATCACCGGTGTGGGTTGAGATAAGGAGGCGAATGGATCCATTGATGGACTACTCAGAGTTTATAAAACCAGAGATCTGCGTCCTAGGGGACTTGTCACTAGTAGCTGGAGCTATTGCTAAGTATCACGTATCTCTGATGGCAGGAGTAGTTAAATCTTATGTAGTCCAGCATTGGAAGGATGGCCAGTTATATGGGTATGGTCAGTGGTTAAAGGATCTTACTGGGATGCTAGCTGGAATCAAGAGGCATTTATATGCAGAGGGGAAAGTAGAGGTATATACTAAAAGATGGTCAGCTCTGGAGGCAATATATTCTCTACAAGAAGTAGATGGATTGGCACAGGTCTGTCTGCTGGGCAGTGACTAGCTGAAGTAACTTGGCTGATTAGATCAAAGGGTATTTAATTTCTTGGATAAGTTTAGTAGGGTTATTAACGGATGAAGGTTGAAATGGTTGGGGCTTAGAGGATAATGTAGATAAGGATCTGCCAGACCTACGGATGAATTAGGGACACTCTCTCTCCCGGGGGATGCAGAGGGAACACACCCTTACCTGGGCTAGTATTAATGCAGATAATGTCGAGAAGGAATGCTTATGAGGATACAGAGAGCCTGAGTAAATATAGATTAGGGAGTAAGGAAATAGGTAGCCTATAGGCCTTAAATTTGACTAGGGACGAAGTTATGACAAATGGGACGAGGAGGGGTGATGATTCCTCTGCATATGTATATAGTTTGCACGGCCAGTTTTGGGGCTGTGTATCCCGGGTTCCGGGCTATTTGTGTATGTCTGTTTACTGTCTGTAAAATCTAAAATCAATAAAGACTTGTTTAAAAAAAAAAAAAAAGAAAAAAAGAATATTCAGATTTTGCCACAAACCCCAAGGCTTCATCCGTTGAAATGGCCATATTTCAAAAAGCTTCTTATTGCAAAGAGGAACCCGCCAAGGGTGCCCCCTCTCCCCTCTACTGTTTGCACTATATATTGAACCCCTAGCTCAACTAATCCGGCAAACCACAGGAATACAAGGCATTAATTTAGCAGGTACAGAGCATAAATTAGCCCTATTTGCAGAAAGTGTTTTAATTTATATAACCAATCCAAACTCCTCTCTACCAATCCTTTTCCAACAACTCTCCATATTTTCTGAACTATCTGGCTATGTTCTAAATACCACTAAAACTGAGGCTTTGGCAATTAATTACAGCCCCCAAGGAGACATGAAAGACTCATACACCTTTAAATGGAATCTCCCCACAATAAAATATCTGGGGGTTAGGATCCCAGTAAACCTATACCTGCTGTCCAGTCTAAATTATTCTCCCTGAATAACAAATTTAAAAACGGACATGAGGTGGTGGAGCTCAGCCTCACTCACTGTATATGCCAGGACACAGGCCTTAAAAATGAATGCACTACCAAGACTTTTATACTTCTTTCAATCCATCCCCTGCACAATACAAAAAAAGGAACTATTACATTGGCAAAAACTATTTTTATTTTTTATCTGGCAGAATAAAAAACCCCGGATCCGAAGTCAGGTTATGACCCTACCCAAGGCAGTGGGTGGGGTTGCACTCCCAAACCTAGTCCACTATTGGCAAGCCTTCCAAATGTGATTAGCTCTATTATGGGGTAACTTAGATTATGATGCACACTGGAAAAATATTGATTTGGCTAGACCGACACCATATCCTCTCCCATTGGCCTTATTCAATTCTTCATATTTGAAACACATAATTCCTGATCTCCCAGAGGTGGTTAATCCCATCTTGGAGAGATTGGGGGGGGGGGGTACCCGTCAAAGGAGAGTAGGTCTACGCTTCTGGAAATATGCCTGGCTCACCTCGAACCCAGACTTTGCACCTGCCATGGTGGACCCTTGGTACTTCTTACAGGCCTCCAAGGGCTTTGTAGCCCCTTGGCAATTGTTGAGACAGGGCAATTATACCTTTTGAGGAGGCAAGAGCTCGATTTCACTGGCAAAATAGTGACCTACTCCATTACTACCAAATTAGCGACTACATTCTCCTAAACCAGAGGAGACTGACATCTTGTTCCCTGCAGATGGAGGAAGACTGGCCCTTTATATCTATTTGGACCTCTCGAACAGGAGAGCACGCCATGTCCCTGCTTTATAAAACCCTTACTAATCACCACACATATGAGTCCGATAAACTTAAAACAAACTGGGAAAAGGACTTACAGTTGGCATTGTGCCAGAAAACCTGGCCCAGAATATGGCAGGGGACATGGTCCACCACCTCATCTCCTTCATGGAGAGAGTTTACTTGGAAAGTCAGAGCCAGGTTCTTTTTGGTCCCCCAGGTCTCAACTAAGAGAAACCCCTCCCTGTCACCATCATGCTGGAGGAAATGTGGAGCCCCATCAGCTTCATAAGCCCATATCTTTTACTAATGTCCTACCTTGGAACTATTTTGGCAGGAGATTACCCCTCATATACGAAACATTTTTGGTTTAATAGAGATCCTGATCCCAATTAACCTGCTCTTGGGAGTCTCCCCTACCTCCTTGAAGGGGAAAGAAGCCAAATACCTATGGTCTGTCCTGCTGACAGCAGCTTATAAATCAATTACTAGGAAATGGTTACTGGAGACCTCACTTACAGTCTTAGAATGGAAAAATGTTGTTTCTCACATACAGGGATTCGAACAAATGACCTATAATCTACAAACAGACAAGAGGCCTTCCTAAACAGATGGACAAGGTGGGACCTGTACCAGGCCTCCCTTCCGTCTTGATTTAAGGTAAATGCTGCTCCCCTAGAAATTGAAATATAGACTAATCCCAGTGTAACTCTCTTGCTGCTCCTACTTGCGAATTTAGTAAATATCAAGTCAATTTAACATTTGATTTTATATTACTTTAACTTACTGTTGTGAAGATGAAGAAAAGCTTGTGCTGGCTTATCGATTTTTGGTTTTATTTGTATTCAACTTCCAAAGTTCGTGAAGTTGTTTTTTCCTTTTTAATATGTGGATCTCCTTCTACCAGATTTAGTAATGTAGAATCTATTACTGCTTTCCAGATTCAGATATCATGTATACTAAATATTAAACATATAGATCAGACACTCTTTAGTATTAGATAGCAATTTGAAGGAAATCAAATAAATGTTGTTAATGTTTTTGTTTTATTACTTATGATGTATCATACAGAACAATGTCAGATATGCAACTTGATCTGTCAATTTTGTGTATGTATGATAAAACTGATTATCAAATAAAGAAGTATAAAAAAAACAAATGTAAGAGTACAGCCATCTCTAAACAGGGCCTGTCCAATTGGTTGGCAAATTGCATCTTGTTCGTTTACCACAAGTATGAGAAGCCCCTTCCAGGGGATGTTAAAGGTCACTCAACCCATGGCATGGCTCCTTCCATGGCCTTCCTGTGAAACGTGTCCGCTTCGGACATTTATGACGTGGCCACTTGGTCTTCAGTCCATACTTTCACCAAGCATTACAGTCTGGACATTGCCTCTAGGCGTAGAGATGATTTTGGATTTGCTGTCCTGCAAGGCCTCTTATCTTAACTGACTCTCTAGTTGGTAGACATTACGCCTCCTGGACTGTAGTCTCAGACTTGCTTTTCTTGACTGCTTGGTATTCAGTCCTGTCAGTGAAGTCCTACTGCAGGAACCCTCTCGAAGTCAGATATAGCAGTTACATAAGAACTTACTGTAACAGTGGAACTTTGAGAGAGGTTCTTGCAGTAAGTCACATTTTCCCTCCCACCTTCCCCCAGCTCCTGTTTTTCCTATATCTTTTCAGGGCTACTAACAGCAGCTCCGGGCTCTAGGAGTTATGCGCCTTTCTCCCATCATCCTTACAGGGATCTTACAGCGGGAGAACTGGAGGGTGGGCGTGGGGACTGCTCCCAATATACTGTCACGCTGACGTCCTGTCATGTGACGCTGGGGGTGGTCCCCCACCATGTAGTGCTAGCTAGAAGTTTGCCGCATGGTCCTGATGCCAGGGAGTGCAGTCCTATCAGTGAAGACCTATTGCAGGAACCTCTCTTAAAGATCTACTGTTACAGTAAGTTCTTACATAACTGCTCTTTATTGTGGTACCATAAACACAACGATTATTGACTGTGTCTGAAGTTAATAGTGTTTGGACATCAAACCGATTTTTAACTGACTTCTTTGGACCCCTGTGGTTCACTGGGTTGTGATTAATGCAAAAATAAATTGTTTAATACCTCTTTATACTTGGGAATAATGGTTCATGTCATTTCCGGTCCATCGTCATTGTCCCTAATGTAACTGCGAAGAGTGAATACATAAATTATTTCTGATGTAGGCTAAGTCGGAAAGCGTCTGCCACGATCTTCCAGCAATAGGGCATAATTTGTGTGGATGCTCACTTTCAAACCTGCCAGACATATGCAGCAGTGTTGGCACAGCAGCCTGTCAGTGCGGCCTCCATTCCTCTGCACATAGGAAGCCAGGTACCGTGTATGCCGTGTACAGTCCCTGTACCACCTGCCTACTCCCAACACTCTCTCCTGGTACCTCTTTCTTGGGGTGACCCCAGCACTGTGCCTCAGCAACATGTGCATTGCCCAGTCACAATAAACCCCACTACTAAATAACATCTGTTGCCCTGGGTCATGTGGTGGCATTACAAACACAGGTACCTTACTGTATGTTATGCTCTGTGTGTGTGTTTTTTTTTTTTGGGGAGGGAGGCAGTGTTGGAATTACACTTTCAATTCCACAACAGTACAGCCAGTAGTGGAGGTGAGCAGCCCTTTGGTGACAGTTGGAGACCGGGGGCCCGAGTCGCAAAGCCCTGATAATGATACAAAGTGCCTGCGCCAAACATAAATGGCGAAAGTGGCACCATGCATCATAAACTGCCCCCTGAGCTGTTCACAAAGGCAGCCTGCATCAACCGCAGGCTGCCACCCCAAGGGCTTACCAGCCTTGTGCCACTAAATAGCTGGTATGGTGCAAGGGGTCATGCGGCATACGCAAGCTGCCATATCCCCTATAATGTAATTCACAAAACTGTGCCAGGGAGAGAATTTCTAGGTACTCCTAGGCCTAGACAGGGCTGGTCTAAGGGTACTTAGAAATTGTCCTCCTGGGACAGTTGTACAATGAGTGGCAAAATGCTGCTTCTCGAGACCCTGGTAAAAGTCCCGTCCCTGATGATATAGTGCTGATCCCCGATGCTGCCCATTCATTTGCTTACTAAAATACCCCCCTTCCCAATGCCGCCGTGTATTGTAGTACTAGTATGAACCCCAACCCGATCCCTGAGGCTGTCCAGTTATTACATTAATAAATTGCTCCTCTCTCTGATGGTGCCCGTAGTAATTAATAAACAATCGACTCCCCTTGTGATAGTCTAGTACCCCCACACACCCATGCCCTGATTACCTGTAATCCATATTGAAAAAGTCCTGGTGGTCCAGTGGACACCCTACCCTTGTAATGCCCATCCTGTAGGAAATGGCGACTGGGTCTGTCCACCTCTCACCTTCACGGCCAACTGCCGATTGAGCTCTGAATAAACGCATACTTACTGGCATGCGTTCATTCAGGAAGCTCCAGTTGATAGCCGGCTGTGGGGTGAAGATGAGCAAGAGTCGCCATCTCCTACAGGATGGGCATTATGGGGTAGGAGGTTCACTAGACCACCAGGACTTTTTCAATATGGATTATAGGTGATCGGAGCATGGGTGTGCGGGGGCACTAGACTACCACGAGGGAAGTCGATTGTTTATTAATTGATACGGGCAGCATTGGAGAGGGGAGCAGTTTATTAATGTAATAACAGAACAGCCTCGGGGATCGGGTGGGGATTCATTTTAGTACTATAATACACGGCGGCATCGGGGAGGGGGTATTATAATAACAGGACTGCTTTGGGGATCTGGTGGGGGTATATTTTATTACTAATATATACATGGCGGCAATCTTTTAGTAACATAACTGGACAGCTTCGCAGATTGGGTGGGGGTACTTTGTATTTGCTAAAACTGCAACAACATCGGGGGGGGCCCAGTTTGTCGAAAGGGGCCTGCGGCAGACCCTTCCCGTGTGCCAGGTGTTTGCCGCATGGGAGGGGATGTCGCAAGTGTGGGGACTTAGGTGCCGGGATCCCTCCTGTACCTGAATTGGGTGCAGGGTCTCTGGCGCATGGGGCTTCAGTGCAAGCTGCTGTTTGCCGCAGCTTGTGCCGAACGCAGCCCCCTTTGAGAATCGGGCCCAGAATGTTAATGACCCTGGTGCCCCTGGCAGAAAGAGAGAGAGAGGCTGGTTGCCAGTCACGGCTGAGTCCCCTGGTGGAGAGAGGTGGGCGGTTCATGACTGCCAGAGACAACTGCGACCTCTAGTGGAGAAGTGTTCGCAATTTATTGGTGGCAGTGATGACTGCATCCCCTGGAATAGCGAGACTAACAATCCGCAGTTGCTACTGATGTGTCCCTTTCTTGTGCCACCGGAACAGGTAGGGGCGGGGCTCAAAACAGTAGCTGCTGATGACACAGACTAAGGAATAGGTGGCTTGCCTTGCTTGTTCTCAGGATGGGGTAGGGGTGGAAGTACATGGGCATGTATTTTGGGGGAGGTCTCATGTACCAAGGTGGGGCAATACCATTTCCTGCCACCTTCATCTACCGAGCTGGCTCACCATCAGCTGCATGGCGCCCCTCACAGTCGCTTGTGCTATGGCAGTGGGCTATTGCTGTCTCATGCTACTGTAGCTAAACTTTAGCCTACTGCAGGTCAGTTTGAGACTTACAAAAGGCTCAGGGAGAATGATACTTGTACTTGTCTCTCTTGAAATAGGTAACAGAGGGGTGAGAGTGACAGGCAGCCTGGTCAGACACCAGTATGTTGTACACATAGCAAACCGAAGCAGAATGGAGTCACTGGGGTAGCGTTTTGGGGGGGGGGGGAGTGGAGAAGAAGCAGAATAGAGCATATACAGACATGAAAAGAGAGTCGAGTTACTAGCACTGCCCAAGTGGGAACATAACTTGAGTTGTTAGACATGTTGAAACATATAAGGTACGTGGCCTTATTTGTATATGCTTAATAAAGAGCTTAAGCAAGTCATGAACTTGCCTTGCCCCATATCTGCATAGACCCATGGTGCTTCCTTATAGAACGCTGATTACAAGATCATGCACCAGTTTGAATTCAGGTTTGTTGCAGACAGTTAATGTATTTATTTTCGGGTGGGACCAAATTTGTTTATCAAGTAATGTTGATTAAAATTCAGCCAGCAGCTGAGCTGCTCTGATACTATAGGGATCAGGTGGGAGCAAATGTATTTATCAAGTTAGTTATGGACCAGGTGATTAAATTCAGCTAGCCAATCCAGTCACTGATTGGAGTCCATCGGACTACTGCTAGGGACTGACTGGACCACCCGGGACAAAATCTTTTTAGGCTCGGACTTGACAGAATTAGAATACCATTATTAAAGGACTCATAAACGTGTACTGATGAGTCCCCGCAAAAATACAGCATCATAGGTCAGGGATTTACCTACCTAATGCTGTCATCCGTTTTCGTGTAAAAGTGTGAAAATCCAGAGTTGCTATGAAGAAAAATTCCTCCAAAATCTAAACAAACTTGCAGCTCCAGTTTAAGCTCCCCACTACGGTAGCTCTATAAGATGGTGGATATGTCACTATGCGATGAGATCATCATAGCAACACAGCCCCAAAGCGATAATGCAGGCTGAATGGGAGCTTAAAACTATATGAAATAACCTTACCGGCTTCCCCTACAAATTATTTACCTGTGCAGGTGTGACCACCGATTTCACACCACAGGGGTTAAAAGGAGTCAATTAAAAATTAGTTTGATGTCCAAACACTATTAACTTGGGACATGGTCAATAATCATTGTTTATGGTACCTTAATGACAGTATGTCCACAAGCTCTTTCGTTTGTAATGTGTGATTATAAACCATTCCAAAGTTATTTGCCTATTGCATTTTCTTGTTTTGGTTTTATAAGGGAATTGTATTTTCATGACGTAAATACTAACAAGCCAGCAGATTAGGCCCTATGGCCTTATCAAGTCTGCTCGATAATCAGGGCCTTCCCAGGGCACCATTATTAGCCACTCCCTCCCTACAAGGTCCCCCACGACCATCCCCCAGCGGGGCTCTGGGATTCACCCTCCCCCTGTATATATCCCAGCCTTTCTTGAACCCCTCCACAGTTGCAGCAGCCACCAACTCCCCAGGCAGAGCATTCCAGGGCCCAACCACCCTCTCAGTGAAATAACGTCTCCTTGTTCCCCCCCAGTGTCCCCCTGTCCAGCTTCATTGAGTGACCCCTATTGGCCTCCACCTCCCCCAGCTGAAGCACTCCCTCAAGGCTTACCCTATTTATTCCTTTGAGATATCTGAAGACCTCTATCATATCCCCCCTGTTCCTTCTCTCCTCCATTGAATACAGATTGAGCTCATCCGGTCTCTCCTCATAGGGCCTTTCCCCTAGTCCCAGTATCATCCTGGTTGCTCTCCTCTGGACCCTGTCCAGAAGAGCAATGTCCCTCTTTAAGTAGGGATGCCAAAACTGCATGCAGTATTCAAGGTGTGGTCTAATCAGGCAATTGTACAATGGAAGGAGCACCTCTCGGCTCCTTGAGGTTATCCCCCTGGCTATGCACCCTAGCATTTTATTTGCTTGGGCTGCAGCCCTTCTACACTGCTCTGAGTTATTCATTTTGGCATCCACCACTACCCCGTGGTCCTTCTCCCCCCTAGAAACCTGCAGTGCCCCCCCAGGTGTATACATGAGCCGGGTGTCACAAACCCACTCAGTAGGTCAGGCCCTCCACTCCCAAAGTGCCAACCTCTGAGCGCAGTCTTGTGGACAGAGTAACAGACAAGGTAACCCTGTTGTCTGTTTTGTGAGTTTGGATCAACCTTTGGTCTCAAGTTCTGGAGGGATTCAAACTGTTAACCTCTTGTTATCATACCCAATGCACAGGCTCAGATATATCTGTCTTCAGGGGGCCAGATATCTTTGCCTACGGGCACCTAACCAGGTAATACTGAGATGAACCCTTTAAAACTTTAATAAAGACCTCAGATTTAAAACGCTTCTCTTTCCAGTTTGGTATCACTATTCAAGCTTATGTCTGTTGTCTGCTATAACCATGTACTTTTCTTACAAATAAAAAAAGTCAAAGACAGACCAAGTAAGTTCTAAAAAGAATTTTACTATAATAGATAAGAACAGGTAAAACACAACAATACAGAACTGTTATATCACAAGACATACACATCTATTAAAAGAACAAGGTTTTAAACAGTGCAATTCCTACTACAGTACTTAGTCTCTAAATACTTGCTTAAAAGTGCTCCAAAGATGTTTTGTGGTCAGAGTCTAGGTAAAAATGTGTCTCTGTGAAGTAAAACAGACTAAATTAAATGCTGGCTTTTACCACACCTCTTTTCAGGTCACCTGGCTCCTCCCTGTCAGGATATATGAAAATATATATCTTATACAAAAGTGTTACATTCTGCAACTTCAGCATAATTCATGTCCTTCAAATGACACTTTGCTTGATCTCATGCTGTATCCTCCCTCACACAGGCTTCGGAGGCACATTTACAACTGTGCACCCCTGTGTAACAACCTAGGTTCCTCTCCAATGTCATAAACCTTCTTTATGATTTTACAGAAGAAAGGGTTCTGAAAGAACTAATAAAATTGAAGGTGGACAAAGCAATGGGGCCTGATGGGATTCACCCAAGAATTCTAAAAGAACTAAGGGTAGAACTAGTGACACCGCTGACTACTCTCTTTAACAAATCATGGGAGGATGGGGTGGTACCCGAGGACTGGAGGAGGGCAGATGATTTCTTTTCACAAAAGTGGGAGCAGGAAAGAGGCAGGAAACTACAGACCAGTTAGTTTGACCTCAGTGGTAGGGAAAATGATGGAATCACTTCTGAAGGAAAGAATTGTTGAGTACCTAAAGGCCAGTGGGGCACAGGACCCAAGGCAGCATGGATTCACGATGGGAAGGTCGTGTCAGACAAATCTAATAGATTTCTTTGACTTGGTGACCAAAGTAGTAGACCAGGGAGGGGCTGTGGACATGGCCTACCTAGATTTTAGCAAGGCATTTGATACAGTTCCACACAAAAGATTAATACACAAGATAGCCAGCCTTGGAGTGGGTCCCAAGGTGACAGCCTGGATAAAAAATTGGCTAGACAACAGGACGCAAAGGGTAGTAGTAAATGGAGTACACAGTGAAGAAAGGAGGGTTACTAGCGGGGTACCGCAGGGTTCAGTACTGGGACCGGTCCTTTTTAATGTCTTTATAAGTGACATTACATACATACTAACATACTGTAATGCCAGCAGAATAGGCCTAACGGTCTTTCGTGTCTGCTCGTTTGGTCAGCCTCCACCCTGGGTGCTGACCTTGCTGTCCCCCTCGCCTCTTCTGGCTTCTCTCTTCCCAGTTCCGGATATTCATGCTGCATTGGATTTTGCTTCCAGAACCCTTCCCCTGTACCTGTCCCACCCCCTCTTGAACCCCTCCACTGTGTCTGCCTCCACCAGCCCCCTAGGCAGCGCATTCCATGGCTCCACCACCCTCTCAGTGAAGTAGCACCTCCTCCTTTCTCCCCTGAATCTTCCCCCCCTCCAGCTTGCAGAGGAACTGGAAGGAAAAGTATATGTCTTTGCAGATGACACAAAGATCTGCAACAGGGTTGATACACAAGATGGAGTGGAAAGGATGAGAAGGGACTTGGCAAGGTTGGAGGAATGGTCAAATGTATGGCAGCTCAGATTCAATGCAAAGAAGTGCAAAGTAATGCACATGGGAAACAAAAACCCAGTGGAAGCATACACAATGGGGGGTGAGATACTGACAATAGTAAAAATAGAAAAGGACCCGGGGGTAATTATATCAGATGACCTAAAGGTGGGCAAGCAATGTGAGAAGGCAGTAAGGAAGGCTGGGAGGATACTGGGATGCATAGGAAGACGCATCAATAGTAGAAAACAGGAAGTTGTTATCCCTCTGTACAGACAGTTGGTGAGACCCCATCTGGAGTACTGTGTGCAGTCCTGGAGACCCCATTTCCGCAAAGACATAGACAGAGTGGAGGCTGTCAGAGGAGGGCAACCAAAATGGTGCAGTGTCTGCACCAGAAGACATACATAAGAAAGACTAAAGGAGCTTTAATATGTATACCCAAGAGGAAAGAAGGAGAGAGGGACATAGATAGAAACTTTCAAGTACCTCAAGGGAATCAGCAAAGTCCAAGAGGGTAGCATCTTCCAGAAAAAGAGATGTGCAAGAACAAGGGGGCACAATTTGAAGATAGAGGGGGGACGGCTCAGAGGTAATGTGAGGAAGTATTTTTTCACAGAGAGGGTTGTGGATGCATGGAACAGCCTCCCTCAGGAGGTCGTGGAGTCAAGAACAGTGGGGGAATTAAAGAATGCATGGGACAGGCATAAGGCAGTCCTAGTGGGGGGTAGGAGGAAGTAAGCTGTTGGTTAACTAGGATCTGCAGCTTATCTCTTAGGTAGGAAAATGGGCAAACTAGGTGGGCCAAGCGGTCCTTATCTGCCGTCAAATTCTGTTTCTCTTAACAAAATTAACTTAAATAAGTCTGTAATTAACTCAGAGGACCAGGATCCTTGATTAAAGTCTTCCATGTAACACATTGTCTCTAAAAACTGTGTGTGTGTGAACTCACATGCTGTCAGCATTTCCTCATGGCTTCCATCTCTCAGCTGAAATCTTGGGGGGGGGGTGAGTGAGGTCACTACTAGAGCATTTGATTTTCAGCAGGAGACGTTCAGTAATACATTTTATATTAAAAAGAAATGATACAGCACTCAGAACTGGCTGTCTACATCACGACGGGTTTTTGGCCCCCATGTGCAGAACCCTGCATTTCCCAGCATTAAACTTAAGCTTCTGTGTTCTTGACCACCTCCCCAGAGTCTCCAGGTCCTCCTGGAGAGCCAGCTTCCCCTTCTTTCCTTCCACCACTGCCCACAGCTTCGAGTCATCAACAAAGAGGCTTATCCTGCTCCTTATACTGCTTCTAATTTCTGAGATATAGGCGATAAACAGGAGTGGGCCCAGTACTGACCCCTGAGGGACCCCACTAATGACTCTTCTAGAGGATGAGACAACCCCCCACCCTCATCTCCTGTATACAACCCGCTAGCCAGTTTCCTATCAGCCTGACCATTTGCCCACCTCCCCACCCCATATCATCCAGCTTCCCCAGTAGCCCGGGATGTGGCACAGAGTCAGATGCCCTGCTGAAGTCCAGAAAGAGGACATCCACTGGCCTGCCTTGATCCAGCACACTCATCACCCCTTCATAGAACTCCACCAGGTTGGTCTGACACGATCTGCACTTAACAAAGCCATGCTGGCGATCATTTAGGTGACCCCGTGCCTTCAGAATCCCCTCCAGCCTCTCCTTCAAGATGACCTCCGTCACTTTGCCCACTGCTGATGTCAGGCTAACCGGCCTATAGTTTCCCGGCTCCTCTCGTAAGTTACCCTTGTGTATAGGCACGATATGGGCCATCCTCCAGTCATGAGGCACCCATCCCGACTGCAGGGAGGCGTTAAATAGGTCCTCCAGGGGTGCGGCCAGGGTATCAGCCATCCCCTTAAGTAACCTGGGATGTATCCTGTCTGGGCCTGGTGCTTTATCCCCTCTTAGGGCCTTGAGAGTTTCCCACACCCTCCCATGGGGGGATTTCAACATCCATTTCCCCCTCTTCATCTGCCGGTCCCCCTTCCCTCTCCCTTTGCAGTGCCACCCCCAGTCCTCCTTGGTAAAGACCGATGCAAAAAAGTAATTTAGTACCTCTGCCTTCTCTCCTGCCTCCTCCACCCACCCACTCACTCCCCATCCTCAACCTACTAATCTGCCCCTTCCCTTTTTTTCTTTCCCTGATATATCTGAAGAACCCTTCCCCCAATCCCTGTTGCTAATCTCAGCTCTGCCCCGCCTTGCCTAACCTCACCACCCTAGTGACCCTCCTGGCTACCTTATCATACTCCCCCCTTGCATACAGCCCTCCGAGAACGTTTGTATCGGCTATAAGCAGCCTTTTTTTCTCTCACCGCATCCTGGACCTCCCTTTTCCATCAGCTCGGCCACTTAGCTTTGCCCCACTTGCATCTCTCCCTCATGCAGGCCTTGGTAGCCTTCAGGAGCCCCTTTTTAATAATTTCCCACCAGGCCTCCGTGCCCATACTTGGCCTCATCTGATCTAGGTAGCCCCTAAGGATCCACTCCATCCTCCCAAAGTCCACTCCTCTAAAATCAACCACTGTCATTTTTATGTGTTCTACGCTGCCCCCTAAGTCAAGGGAGAACCAGACCATGGCGCGATCACTTCCCACCAGTGGGTCCCCAACAACTAGGTCCCTGATGAGCTCGCCGTCTGACAGGACCACATCCAGTATGCACCCCTCCTTCGTCAGATTAGTCACCAAATGTGTAAATCAAAATGATTTACACATTTTAACCACTTATACCCTTTTTAATATTATTTCATCCTTGCATCATAATTCATAGCCTTACTGCCTCCTCATTGTGGGAGGTCAGGGAGATCAGAAGGAAACACATATGCTCATATTTAAAAAAAAAAAAAAAAAAAAAAATGTATCAAACTATTCAATATTATATTATCGTCAGTAACTCTCTAAATTATGTTAATTCATTTTTGTCACCTTCACTGAAGGAGCAAGATGACCACATTGGTTGCTGTAAATAGGTTAGGTTTAATAATAGTGTGGAGGGTGACTCTAATACTATAGCCCTAAAAGAAACATTGGCGGTCTTATTAGTTTATGGCAGCCAATGTGTCCATTTCTTGTGTCGCTTGGACTGGTAGGGGTGGGGCTCTGAACAGTAGCTGCTGATGACACAGACTAAGTAATAGTTGGCTTGCCTTGCTTGTTCTCAGGATGGGGCAGGGGTGGAAGTACTTGCGGGGCATGTAGTTTGGGGGAGGGGGCATGTACCACGGTGGGGAAATACCATTTCCTGCAACCCTCATCGACCGAGCTGGCTCTCCTTCAGCTGCATGGCGCCTCTCACAATTGCCGCCTGCCAACAACAGACATCGATGGACAGTTTTCTTTGTTGCAGGCAAGCATTCCAGACTGACCATGACGGATCAGTCTGGCTTGCTGGGCAACGCGGATCAAAGAGACAGCAACTTCTTTTGAAATTGTTGCCTTATCCGCCTAGCAAGCCAGAAACTCTGTCATAGTCAGCTTGGGTGTTGATTGGTGCGTCACTGTCGGGTCCCTGCAACACTACTCTGCATTGGGCGTACAGTGTCACACCCCTCAAAGGCTCACTTTCATACCAAAGTGTTTGCTGCGCTTGCGTGCACGGCAAACACACAAAAAAAAGGAATCAGAATTAAATTACCAGCTACATCAACAGTCTCTACAGCATGTTTTTTTTTTTTTTTTTTAAAACAGACATTTTGAGGCCTACAGGGTTGACGGTGTCCATTTGCATGCCTGGAATAGCGCAGCTAAGATGCAGCTTTTCATTCAAACAGAGAAATGTGCCAGGCAGAAATAAAGGCCTTACGGTCTATCTAGTCTGCTCGATTGTGCAGCTTCCTATGTATTTTTTTTTTTTTTTTTTTTTAATTTTTTGTTTATGCCCCTTTATGCATACAGCAAGCCTTTCTTCAGAGAACCCCGGAGGTGTCCTGGCGCTGCTTGTCCGTTTGTCCTCACTGAGGCCTGTCTTCCATGCTTCCTTGGTTTACATCCTGGACAGGAAAGAGATGTTAATCCCCCCCTTCCCTACCTGCTAGTCTTTGACAGGCATGGTGGCTGCGGGACCCTAGGTTGGATCTTTGCTGGGCACCAGGGGGTCCTCATCAGGCTCAGCTGTGGAGCCATTTTCCTTGTTCTGTACTCCCCTGAGGGCTTCAGCATGCAAGGAGGTCCAAGGGAGCGTATACACAAGTGGCGTGCTCAACCGCTTCTGGATCTCGGCTGAAGTCCTCTGTTCCCTTTGGAGTCACCAGCTGCACTGACACCCGTGGTCACTCAGGTGGCAGTATAGCAGCAGGGACAGCAACCATCCCTCTACAGAGGAGAAGAACGTCCCCGGAACACTCAATCCTTCTCCACCCAGCCAGCCCCCGGCGACCCGAAGTAGTCTCCGAACCTGGTTCACTGGTGTCACAGGTGGTAACGCTACCACTGCACTGACAGGCCGGATCAGTTTCCTATGTATTTACAGCGGGAACTGCCCCCCTGCCCCCATTTTCCTTTTGACCTCCCTCTCCCTCCCACTCGCTTCTTTTTCCTGCAGTTTTTCCCGTCACCCTGTCCCATCTCCTCTTGAAGTTATCCACCATTTTTAGGGATGCCACCTCCTTTGCCAATTCATTCTACTTGGCTACCACCCTCTCAATGAAAAAGTGCTTCATCATCTCCCTCCTGAACCCCTCCCCCCACCACCAACTTTAGGCTGTGCCCCTTAATGGTCTTGTTGCTACTAAGGCTGGAGAGGTCCTCAGTGCTCACTCTGTTATTGTCTTTAAGGTACTTGAAGGTCTCGATCATGTCTCATCTCTTCTTTCCTCAAGAGAGCACGTGTTGAGCTCTCTGAGCCTCTCGTCACTGGTGTTGCCCTGCTGGCCCAGTATCATCTTGGTTGCCCTTCTTGTGTCTGCCTCCAGCAGGTTGACATCCTTCTTAAAAAAACGGGCAGCAAAACTGCACACTGTACTCCATGTGTGGTCTTAATAGTGACCTGTACAGTGGTAGAATGACCTCTGCGTTCCTGGTGGTAATTCCCCTTCTATGCACCCTAGCATCTGATTTGCTTTGGTTGCTGTTCTCTTGCAGTGTGCAGAATGCTTCAGATCACTTGCGAGTGTTACTCCCAGGTCCTTTTTTCCTTCTGACCTAGTTACCTGCACTCTGCCCAACCAGTATTTGGTCCCAGTATTCTTCACCCTCAGTTGCAAAACTTTTAATTTGTTAGCGTTGAACCCCACTTGCCAAATGCCAGACCACTTTTCTAGCCTAGCTTGATCCTCCCTGAGTTCCTGTCTTCCCTCCAACAGAGGTTGGTGTTGTCTGCGAACTGGCAGATTTTACATTTGATCCCCTCCGTGATGTCATTTATGAAGATGTTAAATAACACTGGACTGAGTGAGCCCTGAGTCCTGAAGGACCTTACTGGTCGCAGATGCTGCTTCAGAGAATTCTCTCTTGACTGCCACCCTTTGGTTTCTGTCCTGCAACCAGTTTCTGCCCCATCCCGCAAGCTTGGTCCTGACCCTCCGGTCCTCTAGCTTCCTGACCAGCCTCCTATGAAGCACTGAGTTGAAGGCTTTGTTGAAGACCTTTTATATAGGACATCAACCACCTGACCCTTGTCCACTGTCCTAGTGACCCATCAATTAGGTTAGTTTTTGACTGGACCTCCCCGACACAAACCCATGCTGCTTGTTATCCTGGAGCCCATATTCCTCCAGAAAGCTGATCAGTCTCTCTTTCAGCATGGTTTCCATTTGCTTTCCCACTGCTGAGGTCTGGATGACTGGACTGTAGTTCCCTGGTGAGTCCCTCGACCCACTCTTTTATGGAGAAGCATGACATGCACTATTTATTTTTTTTATCTGTATGCAGGTTACCCATCGCCTCCTGCAGAGCTCACAGGTGTCGAGTAGCTAGTTTCTCTGATGCAGTCCTCCCGAGAGATCCCTTACAGGTTTGTCCCTAACGCGCAGGGATAGGGACGAGGTGCCCGGTAAGCCAGCGTCCAGATTCTGGGAGTTGGTGTGGGCCATCATGGAGTCTGCCAGCTCCATTTTCCACCAATTTCTTTTCTGGGGCTCATGAAAGTGCACTGGGTGAACGGTTGGGCCCTGCCTCTGTGGAGGCAACCTCACGCCCTGGATGTGGGTCTCCACCCTATTCTGGCGGCGTGCCTGTGCCAACACCCAGCCACCGCTGGGTATTACCACTACAGCGCGCTGCAGTTTCCCTCCTCCCTGAGGAAGCAGAGCTGTCAATAGACGCTCGATCCTTCCTCATCCCTGCTGATCCCCCAGCAACCCGAGTCTGTTCCCAAACCTGGGTCGCCGTCATGGCACGAGGTGTGGCGTCCAGCGCCTCAACCCTCGGTGCCACCAGGCTGGCTCACATGCACTGTTCTTCAGTCCTGGGGCACTATTCTGGACTCCAGAGAGGTGTTAAAGATGTGTGCCAGGACACTTGCCAGAACCTCTGCCAGTTCTCTAAGGACCCTCAGGTGCATACCAACTGGCCCTGGTAATTTGTGCACCTTTAGGGTCTTTAGGTCTTTTTTTAGTACCCTGTCAGCTTGAATTTCACCATATGTGACTACCCCGTTTCCCAATCCTCACCCCCTTGTGATACTGGTCTGTCTTTCTTCTGTGTGAAGACTGAACAGAAGTACCCGTTAAGCACTTCCACCATTTCTTCAGTCTCCTGTGTCCAGCCCGCCTCCTTTCTCGGCCTTACAGTCTTGTTCTTTATGTTTCTTTTCTCTCTCTTATACACCTGAAAGAGGCCTTTTAAACCCACATTAACCCCCTGGGCTAACTCTACCTCTCGCGTGGCTTTTGCCTGCCTTACTGCAGTGCTTGCCTCTCTTGACTTAGTGGTGTAGTCCACACTGTCCTCCTTCTTCTGAGTATGCTTATACTTTCTAAAGGCTGCCGTCTTGTCCCCCACTGCTTTTGCCACATCCTTGCCGAACCAGCATTTTTTTTTTGTCCTTAACTTTCTTACTTTTGATTTTGGCACATTCACTAGTGGCCTCCATCAGTCCCTTCTTTATTATGGCCTATTTCTGTTCCATATCCATCCCCACACTGATCTCAGCAAGGTGTCCTTGCAAAACGTCTCTCATCTTACCACCAGCGTCAGCCCTCCAAACATCCAGTACCCTCGTCTTGGTCCTGACCATCTCTCTGCCCATGTCCAGGTGAAACCACACCGTATGGTGGTCATTTCCTGGTAGTGGCGCATACACCTTCACACCCTGAACATGTGCACAGTTGGACAGGACCAGATCCAGGAAGGCTGTCTCGCTAGTGGTGTCCATGACACCTGAATCAAGAAAGCACTCTGGAAAGCATCCAGCAGTACTTACTATCTAGTGCTCAAGGTAGCAGGGATTTTCCAGTTACCCCAGGTAGATTTAGGTCCCTCATTATTACTACCCACCAGTTGGACATATCTATGATCTGGAACCTTAATACCTTATCCAGTGCCCCTCCTGGGAAGGCAGTCTGTAGGCCATGCCCATCGTTATTTTCGTCCTTTTTCAGGGATGGCATTTGCACCCATGAAGCGTCAGGCTTGCCCTCTGTGTCTTCCTTTCTGGTGGCATTTAGTTTAGCATATCCTATTTATGGTTGATTAATTTATGACTGTTTTAATTTATATGTATGTATGATCCTTTTGTACAGTGCCTTGGTTTTGAAAGGCGCTTTAGAAATAAAGATGATTTGATTTGATTTGATTTGAAAAAATCAATATTTATTGGAAGGAATGCTGGAATTAAATATCTGGGCTCCATCTGAAACACTGTATTTCCAGCCCCAGTAGATATCAACACTATACACCACTCTTCCTTGTTTTCCCAACGGATGCTATGTGGGATGCAGTTAATTGATAAGTATGTACAGAATGGGCCATTCCAGTGGTATGGTGACAGTGCATCCCACTGCCATCTGGGTGGACTGGGATTCTCATGCAAGCTCTGGGAATACTGCACTGAGGCCAGATGGGGGCGGAGTGTGTCATGGAGGTGAGGCACATGGCTCCTGGTTAGAGAGAGCACATGCTGCCCTGCATTTGTTCACCACCCGTCCTCCAACCAAAGGCTACAGTGTTGTCGGTTGTGACGGCTGGTGCTCGCTCACCTGTCTGGCTGGAGGAAGCATGCAGCTGTGATGACCTTTTTGGAAAGGGGGCAAGGGAAAATGGGAGGGGGAACAGAATAAAAAGAAATATAATAATAGGCTGCAGAGCGTGGCAAGGTAGTTAGAGCACTGGCTTGGGAACCAGGAGATCACAGGGTCAGTCTAATACTCCATGTGTGACCATGGGCAATCACTTTAAAGAGCTAGAGCACTGCCTGAAATTAATCTTAACTTGCAAAAGCAGTGAACTGTTGTTGGCTTGCTGGCACAGTGGTAGTACTACCACTTGCAGTGCCGGCAACCTGGCTTTGGAAGCGAACTCTGGGCATCAGAAGGTTGGTTGGGGGGAGGAGGAGGAGGATCGTGTGTCCAAGAGACTGATCTTTTCCTCAGGGGAAGGGGGATACGTGAAGCCCAGCATGTGTGTGACCCTTAGCGGGAACCTAGGTGTAGGCAATCTGGGCCAACCAGCCATGCATGGAGCTGCGGCAGCCATCAACACACATCAGGTGGAAATGTTCGACATGTGCCATGAAGACATTGCACATCCACACCTTCTCCCGAGAACAGGTAAAATGTCTGACCGGCAAGTTGACACCGTCTCTCACAGGCCTTGCACCTAGCTCTTCAGGCCCTGTCCAGCTGAACCAGATCTGGATGTAGTGAACTACTTGTATCTAAAGGTTTTTTTTTTTTTTTTTTCCTTCTAATTAGAAGATCTTCCTGACAGTACTTGGTGTGGTGTGTGGAACTGCACTCCACCTGGAGGCAGACATAACTAGTTCTGTAATATATGTTAATATGTCCACCAGAGCCACTCGTTGCTGTATAGAGTGGTTTCATGCACCTTCGGCAGCAGCTAGAAAAGTAGCCACACATACTGTGAAGCTGTCCTGTCTGCACTCAGAAATTAATGGATCTTAGCCGTTTTATAACCCGAAGGTTAAAAATACTTTTTATTATTTTTGGCAATCCAGCAACTCGAAAACTCAAATATCCCCAAAAAATCCACATAAGGCAACCTATGTTAGAAGCAACTTTTTAGGCAGTCAAATTATAGAACAGTCACTTTACCTTATCTGTGTGCTAGTCTTCCTGACTTAGTTGCCTAATCTTGTGTACTGTCTAGTAACTGCTCCTTAAACTGTGTCAAGTTCCACCTAAATCACCAGCTTCTGATTTGCTCCATATGCTACTCCTGGCAAAGGGCAAATCTCTTCCATTAGAGCTGCTGGAGTTCATTCGGATGCAGAAGCAAGTAACCAGCCTGTTAGAAGTACCTCGGCTGCAACAGTACTCACAGCTCGTTCATTCACTCCCAGGCTAGGAGCAACTTCCCTCAACAGCTGTGAGCTGTCTGGTCTCAGTGATGACAGTTTACCAGGTCTGTGTGCTTTGATCTTTATGGCTCAATTGCCTGATCCTGTGCAGTGTCTCAGTGGCCTAATGATGCTAGTTCTAGTCCACCTCAAACATCATCAGCCCTGTGACCTCACAGCTGACCAAGAAGAGCCAGTCATCTGCTGCCGGATTGGCCACTTGTGATGGCACTCCAAGTGAGGTCACAATGCTGATGAGGTATAAAGAGGACTAGAATTACTCTTCACATCCCACCTAATACTAGCAGGTAGAAAACCTTCTTCTCATGAGCCAATGGAAAAAGAAAATACTTCAGAAATATAAAGTAGCAAGTGATTACTTATAAAACTTAAGAAAAAAAAAATATATATATATATATATTTTTCTGCCTGTATTTTTGGGGCTGTTAGCTCTTTAATCTCTCTCTGTGCTGTAGTTCACACAGCTGCGGAAACGGGTAGCAGCAGGACCCTACTGGAAACAATATGTTGCATCTGTATTGGCCTATTTTAGGTAAATGAATTGTAAAACTAGGAACCTGGTGTCTCAGAAAATCACACTGGCTGATCCCAAAGGCATCAGCATCATTACTGGTTGGATTGCTCCACAGATGGAGTTTGGACGGACAGTGGGGCAGAGTGCATGCAGATGGTTGACTGATCTGATTTGTATAGAAGGAAGTGAGGGTGAAGCCCAGTTGTTGTCTCAATGTTCTCTCTGAACTGTGTTGCAGACCTGCTCGATGCTGGCCTTTTGGAAATGAAGGTGAAGAAACAGGTGACAGTGTGTGGAGGAGCAATCTTCTGTGTGGCAGTTTTCTCTCTGTACCTGATGCTGGATCGGGTCCAGCATGATCCAGCCCGACGACAGAGTGGGGGCAATTTCCCCAGGGTAAGAAATAGAATTGTGACTATAGCGTGTGTGTGTTTTTTTTTTTTTTTATTTAGTTATTTTTAACCAGGAGTAGCACACTAAGCTGAAAGCTTTTTTTTTTTTACAGGTGTGACCTGGGAGTACAGGGAAGTTAAGTGACTTGCTCAGGGTCACACAGTATGCAAGTGGAAGCTGTGGGATTCAAACCCAGGTCTGGTCTGCTGGATGTCACCAGATTTGCAGCTCAGACCCTTAAACCACTGCGCTAAGCTGTGTGTGTGTGTTTTTGCAAGGGATCTAGAATTTGGTGGTCTACAGTTACCGATTCAGTTTCCAGTGATGTCAGACGGAACTTGCCAGCCTCCTCACTGGACACGTCAGAGTTCATCTTAACTCACAGTCACTTTTAAAATAGTGGCATAGTCCACGTGTAAGTGGGATGTGGACCCACTCCATATATGTTCATTCACTTTTTTCAATAATATGTTTGCCCCGTGTTTTTTCTAAAATGACCTTTTCTGTCTTCAGGGATTACAGTTAGCAAAAAAAGCAAATGAAGGCGATAAGGATAAACAATGACAGATGATTATTTAAAGGGATTACATTGAGTTATTGTCTTGTAGAGTACAGTATCCCCCCATGCCACCTGAATAACTTGAGACCACACCAAGCAGTGGAGTTAAATGGCGCCACAGCGATGTGTTTATTAACCAGTCATGATGCATTAAGCGTGTGCCACCAGGTGGTCTTGGTTGGCCTGTATTTCTTGTTATTATTCAACTAGTCTTCCCTCAGATGGAAGCTGCCACTATTGCAAACCCTCATGAGGTACCCAGTTCCCGGGGTATGAGGAGTGACTCATGACTGGCTACCGAGACCCCCCCCCCCCCAATTTGGGGTCACCCTGTTGCCGAAGGCTTTCACCCAAGGAGGCTGCCCCCGGTGCCACCATATTCTTAAAGTGGTGAGCCCCGATGGGATGTTCCAGCACTCCCGTCCGCATCCGGGTGATCTGTTCTGCACGAGACCAAGATCCCCCACTCCCTCCCCTGCATCAACCAACCATTGACCTCACCAGTACCACCTTGGCTTACATGCATGACTGTGACATCCTACCTACTTCTAACCTACTCTCACCGGAGAAGGTGAAAAACCGGAAGACCCTGTGGGGAAAAACCAGGAAATTCCTTCTCGACCCATAATGCGATCATAATCAGCAAGCCCCTACTCAATAAAAATTCTGCCCTGCTTTTACAAAGGTGGGTTGGGCTTCGCCTGAGAGGGGAGGCAAAGAGGGCAAACCCCTCTAGCACCAGCCTTATGTAGGTTGATGTTCCTCCCCTCCGACTTCCACTTGCTTCCTCTTCTGGGAACATCTACCTACCTCCCTCCTCCGGCCTCTAAGGGGCCAGCCCCTACCTGCCTCCACCTGCCCCTCCTCAGGTGTCATCAAGGGGGTGTGCCCACAGACAAAAGGCTGCACCCAGGTAGGCATTGGGGGCTCAGCTATTGTCGTATAGGGCACAGTATTCCCCCATGCCACATGAATAACTTGAGACCACACCAAGCAGTGGAGTTAAATGGCCACAGCCATGTGTTTATTAACATGATATATTACACGTGTGCCACCATATGGTCTTGGCTGGCCTGTATATGTTATTATTATTCAACCGGTCTTCCCTCAGACGGAAGCTGCTACCATAGCAAACCCTTGCGGGTACCTAGCCTCTGGGGCATGAGGAGTGGCTCACAACTGGCTACTGAGATCCCCCCCCCCCACATTTGGGGCTGCAATGTTGCTGCAGGCTTTCGCCCAAGGAGGTTGCTGCCTGGATACCACCATATTCTTAAAGTGTGAGCCCCACCCGAATGGTCCAGCACTCCCGTGCAGCTTCCAGGTGATCTTTTCTGCACGAGACCAAGATGCCCCGATCTCACTTCGAGGGGGAGCTGTTGCAGGAGGTAATACCATTAAGACTAAGGTTGCCAGGTGTTCGGACCACACAGAAAAATCTTCTAGCTAGCAGTCTGTGGTGGGGGACCGCCCCTGACATCAGATGTGGTATAAAGGGGGCGGTCCCCCGGCACCACTCCAGTTCTTTTCCCGCCATCGACACGCTAACATCGGATCTACGAATGCCACAGTTCGAAGTTGACCGCCTTTTTTTCACGCCATCGTGCAGTTAGTCAGAAATCGCTTATTTTCTGTAATCTTCAACAATATTGCATGTCTTCTTCGTCTTTCTTACGATGAAAGTCGAAGTGTCTGTGTGGGGAAGCAGATCCCGGCAAGAGATGGCCACTCTGCCTGCCTGTTCTGCCTAGGCCCAGACCACCGGCCTGACAACTGCCCGCACTGCCAGAAATTTAATAGTAAAACAAGGATTCAATGCGCTAATACACTTAGAGCATATCTCTTGGAGAAACAAGTGGCCGACATGCAGAAGACCCAGTCGGGGCACAGTTCTTCTTCACCCAGGGAGTCTCCCCCAAGGAGAAAAGATTGGGAGGGAAGCACCATCACCAAGAGAAAGAGAGGGCCAGGTCAGAATTCCACCCAAAGTTCTCCCAGAGGACTTCTGCTTCTTCTACCTCCGGTGGGAGGTCAGAATCGGTTTCCCCAGGTACCACTGCTGTTTCGGTGGTTACCTCCAAGAAGACTTCCTCCTCATCACATTTCAAAAGTAGGGAGTCTTCTTCAGCAGTGTGTTCATCCGCCCAACTTCCCTTGGCCCACCGACCCCATAAGTTCTCTCATGGGTTGACCCAAGAGGGACAGGTGTCCGCTTTGGGCAAATCTTCGGATGCTGCCCAAAAGCATGCTGGTTCATCCGAAAAACACAAATGACTGGACAATACCACCAGACACCAGTAGGTCATCAGGTACTGGACGCCTTCTCCTCCTGAACACAGGGAGACGTCTGCCTCAGAGGGTAGGCATACTACTGGCCCTTCTGACTCCATGTCAGATAAGGACCAAGTGCCTCCGACTCCAATGGATCAGACATTGGTCCCGGCGTCCAAGGATAAAGTGCCTAAGGATGCATGACTGCCTCCTGCCAAGGAGCCTGATGCTAAACCACAAGGGGGTTGAACTTCATGGAAAGAGCCCCACCCAGAACTAACACCAGAGGCACCAGTAGAAGAGGTGTCTTGGGACCGGATGCCAGCCCCCGAAGGTCCACGGGGTCTGACGCCCGGCCCATCAAACCAGACACTTCCACTCCTAGTTGTCCCTTTAGCAGATGTAGGGGAGCTGTTACCACATGGTGGAACACCATCAAAGAGGATCTGCTCCACAAGTCAAGGGACCCATTCTCGATGCGACCATTGCCCAGGACCCGTCCCTAGAGCCACCCTCGTCCACCGAAGGATTATCAGGCGCCAGAGGGAGGATGGTGCTGGACGCCAGTCCAAGTGTGGCAGAAAAAGGCACTCGTCATCTGTACCATCCTCCAGCGGACGCCCACTGTCAACTTTGGGAGACGATGCTAGAGACTCCTCAGATTATTGGTCAGAGGACGAGCTCCCTATCCCTTCTCCGGACCCAAGAAATTCTCCTAGGTCTTTACCGGATGACCCGTCCTTCCTAGACATATTGCGTCACATCCGAGCTCTATACAGATGTGACATAGAAGAGCTGGGATCAACAGAGACGATGTCTGGCTAAATTCTTGGGGGCTACTGACTCTAAACCACTGGTCCCCCCCCCAATTAGTGGAGCCTTTTCAGGATGTCACCAGGTTAACCTGGAAACACCTGGCTAGAACAAATGTGGTGCCAAGAAAGGTGGACAGGCTATATAAAACTTCTAAAGAAGAGCCCTTCCTGGGAGAGCATCCAAAAGCTGATTCCATGTCGCCAACAGCAGCACATGGTAGGGCACAGCAACCCAGACATATGAGTGCTCAACTTTCAGACCCAGAGTCCAAAAAGTTAGACCAAATGGGCCAAAAAGTGTGTTCTTCAGCCACCTGCATGGTCCAGTCATTGAACTTCTTGGCTCACATGGTGACCTATTAAAAGCCACTCTGGGCTAAGGCTCAGCCAGACTCCAAGTGGAAAACAGAGCTCCTGGCAGTCATCCAATCAGGGATGGACATAGATAAACATGTTCCAAGCTGCTCTTACAATTCAGCAGACACTGCAGCTGGGGCAGCAGAGACAGGTGTCTGCACGAGCAGGCATGCTTGGCTAAGAGCTTCAGGTTTCCGTCAAGACCTTCAGGACGCCATTCTGGACGCTCCTTTTCAAGGGCCAGTCCTTTCTGGCCAGGAAACAGAGAAGCTCATCACTGATCTACAGGTCTCTGGTAAAGCAGTGTCTGAGGTCCACAAGATGTATAGATCAGAGCTGCAGGCCAGCCGTCATTGTCCTTTTCGTAACAATCAAGGACAACAGGGAAGACAACAACCTTAACACAAAGGACGCTCCAAGAGATGAAGTCACCGTGTACCTTCAGGTGCCCAGGGCTCCATAAATCCCAAAGGGCCCAGGCCTCCCCTGCCCACCCCCTCCAATACGGCATGACTCCCTACCAACCCTCTCTCCACCATAGGAAGTGCTCGGGGAGACGGTAGGAGGGAGATTCTCCCTCTACCACTCAGGATGGTCCAATATCACGTCAGACCAATGGGTCCTACAGGTAGTGGAGAGAGGATACTCCCTAGAAGTGGGAGGGGGGCAAGGCATCTCGTGGTTTAGTGTCCCCACTACAACACAGCTCTGTATTCCTTCCGCATAATGTTATTTCCCGCGGGTGCGACAGCCACCCTGCAACCTTCCTTGCTTGCAGCCTGTGCGGTGGTGATGAAGATGCCACTGATATTGACGACTGCCCCCTCCCGCCCACGTGGTTTTGCAGGCTGGAGCGCCTCGAGGTATTCGCCACCCTCTTCTTGTTAAAATGCCTGAATTACTGTCCCATGAGGAGCACTTGCTGCAATGCAGTCCTTGACGTGCTATCAGCTGTGGGAAGGGAGAATGTGGCTCTGGTAGCGGTAGATGGGATGCCACCTGGAGGATTCTCAGTGCAGTGCCTCCATACCTGGAGCTTGGACCAGAGAGCTTCCTGCACAGCCTTAAGGTAAGTCGACCGTGCACAGGCTGCTACAGGGCAGCACAGGCAGGGACCAAGAGTGATTCTTCTCCGACGCCATGGGATCACCCATGCCTACCACTTGGCCACAAGAAGCTGGAGGTCTGTCTGCAGTGGTAGCATCTAGGCCGTGCCACAACCCCCCTAGTACCCACATCCTAGCCTCTCCGGGTGCAGTAGAGGGCCCCTTAGCTATGGGCCTACGCTTCCCCCTGCCATCCCATGGCTGCTCCTCTTTCTTGAAATCCCTTCCAACTCACCAGGACCTCCCAACAGCCGGACGCAACGAATGTGCCCGGGATGTACAGGCACTTTGTGTGGAGGGGAAGGGAAGAATTCTCTGAATTGGCACTGGGCACAGAGAGCCCTAAGAAGGCCCCCCCACATTCCTGGCTCTCTCCCGGGAATGAAACTGCTTCTGCCCTTGGCCTGTAGACTGCCATACTCCCCAGGGAACTCTTCTGGCTGGAGCCTAGCAATCCTAGAAGCTGCTAGGGAACCACACTCAGTCCCCAGGCCTCTTTTCAGATAATGTGCTGGCGAAGATGGCAACAAGAAACCAGGTCGAAGTTAATCTCCCCTTACCTTACCGATACTTCCAGCTGTTGCTCCTAAGGTCCCTGAACAGAGAGAGATGTCTTCGTCCAAGAGGAGAAGCAAAGAGGGCAAACCCCTCTAGCACCAGCCTTGTATAGGTTGATGCTCCTCCCCTCCGACTTCCACTTGCCCCCTCCCCTGGGAACACCCGCCTACTTGCGCTAGCCTCTAAGGGACCAGCCCCTACCTGCTCCCTGCCTCCCCCAGGTGTCAAGGGGATGTACTCACAGACAAAAGGCCACTCCCAGCCAGGCATTGGGGTCTCGGTTACTGTGAGGTATGCAGAGGGGAGAAGGGAGTGTGAAAGGGTTAAGGATAAACAGAACTGAGTAATGTTTTTTTTCAGTTTGCAGAGTTGATCCCAGGTGTCAGATCTTCCAGGCTGGCTCCCTGATATTTATTCAGTAGTGTTTGGAATTCTTCTTATAGGAACTTAGCATCATGTTCCTGGTGGTGGTTGTGGTTGGGGTTAAGGCCAGAAACCCACAGTCCTGGTGAGCAGGGTGGTTACAGCACTACCCGCTACTCTCTGCTTATGCCCTCAGGTCTGGGACGCTTTTGCACTTCACTTGTGTAAGGCAGCGTTATTCTTCTGCACTTCGTCAAGGGAGGTGCTAACTAGTGCATGACACAAAATCAGCATGAAAACAGTACATTTCCCTTTAGGCTGCAGTCTACAGCAGGTGTCTGACCCAGGTGGGAAGTACTTTTTCCCCCTTTAAACCATAAAAAGTCTCAGATATAAAAAATAATACACACACATGAAGTTCTTTTTTAAAATATTCTCTTATTGGGCACCCCCCTGCTCCTAATCCATCTGCAGTCCCTAACCCAGATGATGCCCAGCCTCATTATGACACACAGCCTCAGCGGCTAAGTGGCATATTATGAATTTGCTGCAGGGCTGTCGGGACATGGGTACCCGCTTCCTTTATGCACATTTTAGGCATTGGAATGCTTCGAAATTTCGGCAGCAAGTCTCAGACGTACCCTGACTACAACAAGGCCCTGGAAGTCATGTGCCTGCTGCTTCAAGAAAAAACAGCAAGCCATGAAATCGGCCCTTGGAGCAGTTCTGTGTGTGCAGTGCTGGGAGGAGGGGCATGACTGAGCTCCACAGCCAGTGATTCACAGAGCTGAAATGAGAGTAGGAGCAGAAGGGAAGGGGTGTGGAGTATGCAAATTACATACTTAATGCCTGTTCTCTTCTACTCTTGCTCCCATTTCAGCTCTGATCACTAGCTGTGGAGCCTTGACACACCCCTCCTCCCAACACCACACACACAGCTGCCACAAGAGGCGATTTTATGGCATGGTGTTGCTTAAAGTGGAAGGCACAGTAACAGAGAGGAGGTAAAGGGTGAGGGAGGAGTATGTAAACAGTCAGTGTGGAAAGGTCATTATGGGAGGAGGAGGAAGGTTGAAATATGCCAAGTCAATGAACACAGGAAGGCTGGAGCTAGCATTGTATTCATTTTAATTAGGACCCTCAAAAACTTTAAGGAGACTCCCATTTTTCCCCCAGGAAGTCCAGGACCCCCAAACTAAAAAAAAAAAAAAAAAAAAAAATCCTACCAAGAGCCCTGCGCTGCATTTTTGTCTCAATTGTTCCCCACCCCCCAATAAGGGCTTTCCTTGTAAAACCATTTATTTGTGAATTCACCATT
Organism: Neoceratodus forsteri; assembly: GCA_016271365.2. Classification (NCBI taxonomy): domain Eukaryota; kingdom Metazoa; phylum Chordata; order Ceratodontiformes; family Ceratodontidae; genus Neoceratodus; species Neoceratodus forsteri. The sequence continues at coordinate 557,735,707 of CM028129.1, read as the reverse complement.
TCTGGGGACGTGGATATGTTGTTCAGTTCACACTTCTTGGTAGGTACCTTGCCACTTTAAGATTGGCCGGAAGGTCTTCAAGCTGGCTCCTCCCACCCACCTGGGTGGTAAAACCCTCAGCTCCGCCCCATGACGCCAGATCTTCCTTACTGCTTGGAAGCTCAGGTCCTCCTTAGTGCTCCCGTGTTTTGTTGGCCTGGATTCTGAATCTTTGTATTTTTGTCTTAAAATTATTTTAAAACTCATTCTAGTTCGGTCTTCACCTATCGCGGCTATGATGGAAGACAAGTCCATCCACGGGTTCCGCCAGTGCCCTTGCGGGCAGAAGATGTCCCGCATCGACTCTCACGCCACATGCATTTACTGCCTTGGGCATGACCACGATCCATAGGTTTGCTACGTGTGTCTTTCCTTTTCTCAGTTGGTGTTGGAGGACTGCGCTACCCGACTTCAGGTAGGGCGACCGGAGTAGAGGTTCCTGCCAGTCAAATCGAAGGAGGCCCATTGGGTGGTGTCCGCGGTGGCGGGCTCCATGGAACAGCTTAGGCCCTCGAGGAGGAGGCAGCCCAGGTTGCGATGAGCTCCTCCTTGGCCTTGGCATTTATTCCACTTCCCCTGGGTTCCTCCTATACAGCTTCCTTCCGGGAGCTTTGTCAGTTCCTCTTGACTAAAGGAGAGGGTCCTTCTGGGTCTTTCCCGCTCGATCCAAAAAATGGGATCACAAAGTTAAGTCCCAGCGTCGACATTCTTGGGAGCGGGAGAGATCTGGTGCCCTGGATTGTCTCCTCTCGACTTTGGTCGAGGTTGCAGCCCAGGCTGCTGGTTTCACGGAGTCCCCGTCGGATCAGCCGGGCGAGACTCCTGTCGACGAGGCCCAGATCTTTCTTGAGCCCATCGACAGGTTGTCAACAGACGAGGATGATATCTCTCTCTCCCTCAGACACCGGTACCCCCGGTGCCCTCTGGGGACTTGACCCTTGAGCCAAAGTCCCCGGCCAAGGACCCTGATCTGGAGGATCAGCAGGTTTCGCCCGCTTCTTCCTCGGCCCACTGCCAACATCGTCGATGGTATCGGTCCTCTTCCACATCGGGTCCGGCCTGCCGACAGCATTGGTCCTGGTCCTGACATCGCGGAAAGCGGAGGTGCTGCTCGTCCTCTTCTCCCTCCTCGACTGAGGAGAGGCTTCGATGCAAATTGCATTGATGCTATGAGGACCTTATGTAACAGCAACTTATTTTAGCCGATGGTCAACCAGTGCCGGCTCCCGGCGATTAATTGGCTGTCGCCTGATCGGCCGAAGCAGTCTCCCGCTCCCGGTTCCTCGGTCGAGGAGCTGGTTCCAGCGCCGATTGCTCAACCAAAATCGGCTGCTCCGCCCATAGTGGTGGAACCCCCTCCTCCTTTGCCAAAGACTGGGGCACCGACCAAGGATACTCGGTCGGGTCAAGGTTTGCCCCATAGGTTGTTGGTCACTCTCACTCCCGATTGTCCTCGGCGAGTGGAGAGAGGCTCAGGCAGTCAACAGCTGTTCGCTGACTCTTTGGAGTCCGACTCCTCGCTGTATTCCTGTCCAGTCGACCTGGAATCTTCAGGGGGACTGTTGGTGGATGAGAGCCCATCTTCATTCCTGGGTATTCTTCTACTCATCTCGGAGTCTGCTGGGATGAAGCTCGAACCCATGCAAAAATGGGCCAGATACCCTCTCACTGAGATTCTGGTCAAAGAGGACTCCCACTCGGAGGCCTTCCCCGTGGCCGAGGCCATTGTGAGTCTGGCTCTGGAGCTCTGGCAGTGCCCGTCCTCTTGTTCTACGCCTTCGGCCAGGATGGCCCACAAGTATGCAGTCCCTACCAACTCCCACTCCAGTTTCTCTGAGCACCCCTCAGCTGAGGGGTTGATAGCTGATAGTGTATTCCGGCGCTCCAGAAACACTAGGGACAAGGGCAAGCCCCCAGATAAAGAGTCCAAAAAGCTGGACTATTCTGGAAGGAAAGTCTACGCTGCCGCCTCCTTAGGCCTTTGTCAGGCTAGCTCGGCTGTTCTGATGGCACATTTCTCCCACGCCCTGTTGGGTTTCCTTGATGAGGTGCTTCCTCCTCTCCTGGCTGACCTCCAGACCACGGTCAAGCAGGTTTGGGATCAGGGAAGAGCGGTGGCTAAACAACAGCTCCAGACTGCTCTGGACATCGGAGGCACTTGTGTCCGGTCAGTAGCGGCTGCAGTAGCTATGCACCGCTGGTCTTGGTTGCGGATCTCGACCTTCATGGCAGATACCCAGCATACGGTAGCAGATGTCCCTTTTTTGGGCACCAACTTGTTCGAGCCCGGGATGGAGGGTCACCCCCAGTGGATCGAGAAGTCCAATGCCACCTTGGACTCTGTCGCATCTGCCCAGAAGGACAAAGGCCGCCATCAGCAACGTAAGCCCTTTCATCCCTCCACTCCTGCGACATGTCCGGCCCAGAAACACCAGCAGCAGGTTCAGCAGGCTCATTCTTGGTGCCCCGAGGCCAACTCCATCGCTTCCTCGGTCAGAAAGCCTGGGCGGCCCCTTAGCCGGTTCTTCCTCCAAGCCTGCCCAGTGAAGGGTTGCGGGGTGCCATCCCCAACCCCATCGCACCTCCCCTGGGTCCCCCCCACCGTGGGGGCCAGCTCAGCCACTTCCTTTCCTCCTGGTCCATTATCACCACAGACTGCTGGGTGCTGGAGGTGTTGGCGGGGCCTGCCTCTGGAATTCGAGCAGACCCCTCCCTTTCGAGTCCGTGCCCCGCGTGGGGCCACCAGATCCACAGCCTGTCTGTCGGCTCGCCGAGATGACATAGCCCTGCTCCACTGAAAGGGGGTAGTCAGCAAGGTGGCGGATCCTCCTCCTTCTTGCCCAGAGTTTGTGTCCAGGTACTTTGTGGTCCCAAAACGGATGGGGGACTGGCGCCTCATTCTCGATCTGCACGACCTGAACAAGTTCCTAAGGCTGCACACCTTCCAGATGGTCACTCTGGCTCAGATCATACCATCCCTGGAACTAGGCATGTGGTTGTGCTCCCTGAATCTTCTGGACATGTTCTTTCACATCCCAATCCGTCCTATCAGCGGTTCCTCTGCTTTCGAGCAGAAGGATCCCTTTACGAGTTCCAGGCCATGCCCTTCGGCCTTTCTTCAGCTCCCAGGGTCTTCACCAAATGCATGGCAGTGGTGGCATCATTCCTGCGGTGCCAAGGGGTCTGGGTCTACCCTTACCTGGACGATTGCCTGATAGCAGCCCCTTCCAGGCTGGAGGTGGAGCGGTCCAGGGATCTGACCCTCCAGGCTTGCTCTCAACTAGGCTTCCTTATCAGTGAGGCCAAGTCGAAACACGTGCCTCTGCAGGTGATCCAGTTCATCAGGGCGGAACTCGACTCTCTCTGGGCCAGAGGTCCTTTACTACTTTGCCCAATCATTTCTGGTTGGGCAATTGCACCCTGCCTGAGACTTCCTGCGCCTTCTGGGTCTCATGACGACTTGCACCAGCATGGTCCGTTCGCCCCGCTGGCACATGTGCCCCCTGCAATGGTGGCTGGCCCATCAGTGGTCTCAGGTCTTCTAGACCAGCCAGTCTCCGTGACCTAGAAGATGTGGGATGACCTGCAGTGGTGGCTTGTCCCAGCTCATCTGCAGGAGGGTATCCCATTTGTCCACCCTGAGCTGATGGTCGTCTTGATGACCGACGCCCCTCTGATGGGTTGGGGTGCCCATCTTGGGGAGCACAGAGCCCATGGCCTCTGGTCCCATCAGGAGTCCCGATGCCACATCAACCTACTGGAGCTCCGAGCAGTCCGGCTAGCCCTGACCGCCTTCACTCACTTTGTCCGGGGTCAAGTGGTCCAGGTCCAGATGGGCCACACCACGACCATGTACTATCTCAACCATAAGGGCAGGATGCACTCCTTGCCCTTGTGCAAGGAGGCTCTCCGCATATGGTCTCTCATGCTCAGCTTGGAGGCGGATCTCCTAGTCATCCATGTGGCAGGAGCCTCGAACAGTCTGGCCAATGCCCTCAGCCGGATAGGTGATGCATCTCACAAATGGTCTGTCCTGCTGGAGGTAGTGCAAGATCTGTTCGCCCACTGGGACACTCCTCAGGTGGACCTGTTTGCCATCAGAAGCTGAGGCTGTTCCATGCCTGCCCCCCCCCTCTACCGGGGCTCACTGCAGGGGGATGCCTTCTCGAGGCCATGGACCCCAGGCCTCTTTTACACCTTCCTTCCATTTCTCTTGATCCACAAGGTGCTTCTCAAGGTGATGAGGGGCAAGACACAGGTGATTCTGGTAGCCCCAGACTGGCCCCGCCAGTTCTGGTATCCAGATCTCCTCAGCCTCAGCTCCAGGCTCCTGAGGTGGCTTCCAACCCGCCCGGACCTGCTCTTTGTCAACAAGGGGGAAGGTATTCCAACCCTGGCACAATATATCAGTTGGGGGGTGAGGATATAGCATGCACCAAGCAGGAAAGGGATCTTGGGGTTATCATCTCTAATGACCTCAAAGTAGGGGAACAGTGTGACAAGGCAGCAGGTAAAGCAAATAGGATGCTGGGATGTATAGGCAGGGGCATTACCAACAGGAAAAGGGAGGTCATAATTCCGCTATACAAGACATTAGTGAGGCCCCACCTGGAGTACAGTGTACAGTTCTGGAGACCATACCTCGTAAGGACATAGACAGGTAGAGAAGGTTCAGAGGAGGGCAACAAAGATGGTGCATGGATTGCATCACAAGTCCTATGAAGTCAGGTTGAAGGAACTGAACATGTACTCCCTGTAGGGAGGAGGAGAGAGGGGATATGATAGAGACATACAAGTATCTTACAGGGAGGAACAGGGTGCAGGAAAACACTATTTTTAAGCGAAAAAAGATGTTCCAGGACTAGGGGCATGGGATGAAGTTGGAGGGAGGGCGATTCAGAGGAAACATGAGAAAGAATTTCTTCACAGAACGGGTGGTGGACAAGTGGAACACCCTGCCAGAGGAAGTGGTGGGGGCTGAAACAATCACGGGATTTAAGAATGCATGGGATAGACATAAAGGAATTCTGAAGGTCAGGGGTAAGGTGCAACAGACTTCTAGGAAAACAAACTGAACTTACAAGCTCAAATGGGCAGACTGGGTGGGCCATAGGCCCTTATCTGCCGACACTGTCTGTGTATCTATGTATTCCATCCGGACCTTCAGTCCCTGCACCTGATGGCCTGGTTCCTGAGCGGCTAGAGTTCCAGGCCTTGGGTCTTTCCGACGAGGTCCTCAACGTCATTGAGATGTCCCGTAAGGAGTTGACCAGAAAATGTTATGCCTTTAAATGGAAGAGGTTCTCCATTTGGTGCCAGGGCAAGGGGCTGGACCCCTTGTCCTGCCCATTGGCTAACATTTTGGACTACCTGTGGTCCCTTTCTCAGCAGGGGCTTTGGTTGACTACCCTTAAGATGCACCTGGCAGCTGTCTCTGCTTACCAGGCGCAAGCCGGCAAGCAGTTGGTGGTGCAGGAGAAGGTGGTCTGGCATTTTTTCAAAGGCCTAGATCACATATCCCCTCCGGTGCGTGAACCTCCACCTCCTTGGGATTTACTGCTGGTATTGGCCAAGCTCATGGGCAAGCCATTCGAACTGATGCACAGGTGTGATATCTTCCACCTGTCGTGGAAGACCGCCTTCTTGGTGGCTATCACGTCAGCCAGAAGGATTTGGGAGCTCCTTGCGCTTTCTATAGAATCTCCTTACCTGGTCTTCCACAGGGACAAGATTGTCCTACACCCCCACCTGAAATTCCTTCCGAAGGTGGTGTCGGAGTTTCACCTGAATCAGGTGTTGACTCTGCCGGTGTTCTACCCGAATCACACCTTGACGGTCGAATACAGCTCCATACTTTGGACCTGAGCAGACCGCTCGCCTACTATAAAGAGCGCACGGCTAAAGTTCGGGGAGAGGTTCACCAGCTGTTTGTCACCTACGCTGAAGCCGCACCTTAGCAGACCTGCAGCCAAGCGGACGATTGGCAGGTGGATCACTTCCTACATTGATCTCTGCTATAGGCTGGTGGGCAAGGAGCCTCCCAGAGGGATAAGAGCTCGTTCTACCCGCCATACTGCTGCCTTGATGGCTGCTTCTAGGGATATCCCAATCCAGGAAATCTGCAGGGCTGCAACCTAGAAGTCAGCACACACCTGCATTTCCCATTACCACATCGACCTCGAATCACACTGGGATGCTGGTTTTGGGGCCTCAGTTCTCCAGTCCCTTTTTCCTAAGTAGGGGGTGTGCGCCTTGCCTCCCTCCTCCCGGAGAACTGCTAGGAGTCTGCCAAGAATTGTGGATTGGACAACATATCCACGTCCCTAGAAATACAGGTTACTCACCTGTAACAGGAGTTCTAGGAGTGGCATATGTTGTTCAACCACACGACCCACCTGACCTCCCCGGCTTCGGCACACAACCTGGCTTCCAGTGGGCTAGATCTGGCGTCATGGGGCAGAGCTGAGGGTTTTACCACCCAGGTGGGTGGGAGGAGCCAGCTTGAAGACCTTCCGGACAATCTTAAAGTGGCAAGGTACCTGCCAAGAAGTGTGGATGAACAACATATACCACTCCTAGAACTTCTGTTACAGGTGAGTAGCCTGTATTTATACTCCCTGATTGCTGTCCATTCCCTGTCTGCCCTTATGGTAGCAGTCTTGCAGCTGCGAACACCCCACTTACCTGAGGTGCCCCATGCACCCTCCCATGACGGGGCCTTCAGGGTCGGGAGGAGACTCCTGGAAATGCAGTAGATTGGGGACTCACAGGTGAGTGAGGGAGCAGAGCCTGGAGAAGTCGCAAGCATCATCCTGAATGCCAGGGATTTCCTTGGTTTTCTTCCCTGAGTGCTGATGAGAGCTCAGGCATGCAACCCAGACCCACATTACAGGTCCTCAGATGCACAGATGGCAGTATTACAGTAATGCCTGGAATCTCCCAAAACCTGGAGGAAGAGCATCCTCTGGAACACATAATCCGTCTCCTGCAGATCCTCTGATTTAGGCTTCTGGCAAACCCAGGTCACCTGACCACAGTGTCATTGGGCCAGCTGCCAGTGAAACAGTTTGGGGGGATTATCTCTCTATGCTCCTTACTCCTGGGCTAGCTGCGCAGAATCTCTATACATCTGATGATCCCTGCTGTCCATTCATGCGTTTGGACTTCCCATCGGACTGACCAACCGTGCCATCTTCAAGGCCTTTTGACTTGACCTGGTTGTTTGTGGACCAAATCCAACATGGAGCAGTGACAAGACCAGCAACGGAGGTGACAGACGGCTAACACACTTGGATATTTAGAGGGCACAGACTTCATCTTCCCTGGCACAATTTGGTTGATTTATTTATTGATTGACTGATTCATGTTATGAATTGCAACAAGTAGATTGAAGGTTTGTACATATCATTCTACACAGCATATTACACAAGCAGCAGAATACATTAACCAATATGAGTTGGCTAAATCAGCAGCAGTATCTTAGCAGAAAGAAATGTCATCATGCAATGTTCTAATAATAATACATTTCTGGCAAAGAACATCAGTGTATCCACTTTATTCATCATATTTCCCTCCTGAACTGAAATATGAGGGTTCACGTTTTCTGAAGTCCCTGTTGTCTGACCATGCCCACTATGAATAAATTAAGCAATTTTGTTATGTTGCTATGCTGTTTACCTGTGGTGTTGTGCTGTTTACGTGTGGTACTATCCTGTTTACCATCAGAAATGTGTGCTGACACCCTTGTAGGATATCCACATTATGAATCTAGAATATATATATTGAGGTTCATACTGAGGTGTGGGTGGAAACATAAGGCAATCTGCCCATGATAGCCCCATCATTAAAACCATAAAGCTAACACCTTACGCTGTCCATTAGCCAGATATCAAGTTTGCGCTTAAACACAGTGAATTCCAAAAATGTACAGTTTTCTGTGTATAAAAAAAAAAAAAAAAAAAATGCTTCTGCCAGCTTGTGTTATATTTAAAAGCAGGCACTTGCAGGGGATGTCCCCTAGTTTCAGTATTTTCTTACTTGAAATTAAAACCTAACTCATTAAATAGAAAGGGGTCGTTCATCATGTCCCACATAAAAAGTAAATCCCCTCTACTACTCCTTATCTCAAGTGGCATGAGATTGAGAGATTTTAGTCTGCCCGCATAATTCAAGTTGCACAGGCCATATATTTGTTTTATAAATTTCCTCTGAATTATTTCAAGTTGATAATGTCATTAACTTTGTTGGGGGATCGGAGCTGGGAACAGAAGTCCACGTGTGGTAGAACATACGAACGACAGAGTGGCAACAGAACTTTGACGTTTCTTGACTGAATATTATTTTTTATAGACCAAGAAATGTTTTTGGCTTTATTGATAGTCTTGTTCACTTGTCTGGTAAAGCATAGGTTGTCTGTACTATAGATATCTAGGTCTTTCTCTAAGTCTGCTGTACTCAGCAGTTTCCTTTGTAGGTAATACTTTTTGTTTTGGATTGTTGAAACCAAATGAATAATTTTGCATTTATCCAAATTAAAGAGCATCCCTCATTTGCTGGCCCAGGAAGTGATTTTATTAAGATCTTCTTGCAATCTTAGAATGCCCTCTGCTGTACTACATACTCCTACAGTCTTAATACCATCAGCATATTTGATGATCCATCTGTCAAGCTCTACAGTTATGTCTGCAGTAAATAACAGAAATATATAAGGGGCCAGTATCGAAACCTGTGGCACACTGCTAATCACTAAGCCTTCCCAAGACAAGTGCCCATTTGATAAGACCCTCTGAGTTCTGTGTTCTAGCCAAGTAGAAGTCCATTTAATAAGTCTGGTGTCAGTGCCTTTTGGCATTAGTTTTTTAATGATTACATCATGCGAGACAGTGTCAAAAGCCGTACTAAGATCAATATATGTAACATCGTGGGGGGATTTATCTGATTCTTTATTTTTTCATGAAAACAAAGGACATTTGTCAGACATGAATGATCCTTAATATAACCATGTTGGCTGTTATCTAGGTTACCAAGGAAAGTGGCTAACTTATCTCGAATTATACCTACCAGCAATTTACAAATGAAAGAGGTCAAGCTGATGAGCCAATAGTTTTCCATGTGCTGTCTTTCTTCTTTTTTAAATAGAGGGGTGATGTTTGCCATTTTCCAATCCGTGGGCACTGTCCCTGTGTTAATACTATTCTGAAGTAAAACTCTAAGAGGGCACAAGAGATGTTTTGCCATAAGTTAATTTTCATGCAGTTTATCATGTCTGGATCTGGAGAGCAGTCATCCCTAATCTTCTTGATCCTACTTGCAGTATCCTCCTCAGTAACAGTTAATTCTATAGCAGTTGAGATATCTAGCAGAAAGGCAACAGTTGTTTTATTTCCGTACATGTAAAGTCAAAAAGCAACTTCAAGGGAAAGTATTTTTTTTAAAATTGCTAGTGGCAGACATCTTTAATGACTCGAGTCATTAATTCTAACTAATAATAAAAAAAAGAATAACAGATACCTAAGTAATAATAATAAAAAAAAAAAACGTTATTTTCAAGGCACCTTTCCAAAACCAAGGCGCCGAACAACAATTAAAATCACAAACATGATTACCCACAATTGCAGCAGCATAGTTACCAAACAGACAACTAACAAAATTTTAAAATAACGAAGTATATAAACAATCTGTCAATCAGTTGTCGAATGCTTGGTGCCACAGATGGGTTTCTATGGCTCATTTAAAGCCCTTGACAGTTGTGCACTCATGCAACTGGCGGGGTAGAGAACTCCAAAGAGAAGGGGCTGCATGCATAAATGCCCAGGCCTCAGAAGATTTTAAACATACTCTTGGAATCTCTAGCAACCCCTCGCCAACTAAGCGGAGTGGTCGCCCAAGGCGGTAGGGTACCAGGAGCTCTTTCAGGTAGTCCAGGCCCTGTCCATGTAGGGCTTTATAAGTCAGAAGACCGACTTTAAAGGTGATCTGCCACTGAACAGGCAGCCAGTGCAGATCGCACAACACTGGCTAAATATGACAGAACTGAGGGGTTCCTGTCAAAAGCCGAGCTGCAGCGTTCTGCACTAACTGCAAATGGCAGATTTCAACCTCAGATAGCCCTAGATAAAGGGTCTTGCAGTAATCCAAGCGAGAGGACACAAAGGTGTGACCCAACGTAGGAAGGTTGCTGGACGGAACAAGGTGCATAACCCTGGTGATATTCCTTAGATGGAAAAAAAAAAGTCTTGAAGACGGCTGATACCTGATAATGCAGGGTCAGCCCTTCGTCAACAATTACCCCCAGGTTTCACACCTGTTCAGAGGCGGGGAGTGGTGAAACATAAACTTTGACAGCAGATAAGGACCACTTGGCCCACCCAGTCTGCCCGTTTCCCTACCTACTGGATAAGCTGCAGATTCTAGTTAACCAACAGCCTACTTCCTGCAACCCCCCACTATAATTGCCTTATGTCTGTCCCATGCATGTTTGAATTCCCCCACTGTTTTAGACCCAACAACCTCTCCAGGAAGGCGGTTCCATGTATCAACCACTCTCTCCGTGAAAAAAAAAATGTCCTCACATTACCCCTGAGCTGTCCTCCCTCTATCTTTAAATTGTGTCCCCTTGTTCTTACATATATCTTTTTCTGAGAGATGCTACCCTCCTGGACTTTGTTGAGTCCCTTGAGGTACTTGAAAGTTTCTATCATGTCCCCCCCCCCCTTCCTTTCATCAGGGGTATACATATTAAGCTCTCCCAGTCTCTCTTCATATGGTTTCTGATGCAGACCCGGCACCATTTTAGTTGCCTCCTCTGGACTGCCTCCATCCTATCTATGTCCTTGCATAGATGAGGTCTCCAAAACTGCACACAGTACTCCAGATGGGGTCTCACCAACTGTCTGTATAAAGGGATAACCACTTCCCTTTTTCTACTTGTGATGCCCCTTCCTATGCATCCCGTTATCCCCCTGGCTCTCCTTACCGACTTCTCACATTGCTTACCCACCTTTAGGTCATCTGATATGACTACCCCCAGGTCCATTTCCATTTTTGCTGTTGTTAGTACCTCCCCTGCTATTATGTACTCTTCTCCTGGGTTTTTGTTTCCCAGGTGCATTACTTTGCACTTCTTTGCATTGCCATAAGTTGCCATATGTCTGACCATTCCTCCAACCTTGCCAAGTCCCTTCTCATCTTTTCTACAACCTCTTGTGTATCAACTCTGTTACAGATCTTTGTGTCATCTGCAAAGAGGCATACCTTTCCCTCCAGACCCTCTGCAATGTCACCTATAAAGATGTTAAAGAGGACTGAACCCAGTGCTGAGCCCTGAGGTACTCCTCTAGTAATCCCTCTTTCTTCGGAATGTGTTCCATTCACTATTACCTTCTGTGTCCTGTTGTGCAGCCAGTTTGCTACCCAGGCTACCACCTGGGACCCACTCCCAGGCTGGCTAACTTGATTATTAATCTTTTGTGCAGGACTGTGTCAAATGCTTTGCTAAAGTCTAGGTAGGCCATATCCACAGCCCCTCCCTGGTCTATTACTTTGGTCACCCAGTCAAAGAAATCAATTAGATTAGTCTGACGTGACCTTCCTGCTGTAAATCCATGCTGCGTTGGATCCTGTGCCCCGCTGACCTCTAGGTACTCAACAATTCTTTCTTTCAGAAGTGATTCCATCATTTTCCCTACCACTGAGGTCAGACTTACAGGTCTGTAGTTTCCTGCTTCTGCCTTGCTCCCACTTTTGTGAAGGGGAATCGCATCTGCCCTCCTCCAGTCCTCGGGTACCACCCCATCCTGCCATGATTTGTTAAAAAGCGTGGTCAGTGGTGTCACTAGGTCCTCCCTTAGTTCTTTTAGGATTCTGGGGTAAATCCCGTCAGGCCCCATTGCTTTCTCCACCTTGAGTTTTAGGAGTTCTTTCAGGACTCTTTCCTCTATGAATGGACTGGTGTCAACCCTCCTACCCAGAGTGCTTCGATTGTCTGGTTTAGGTAACTCCTCATCTTCTTTTGTGAATACTGAGCAAAAGTATTCATTCAGTATCTCTGCCTTTTCACTGTCTCCCTCTGCCCACCTCCCCTCTCCTGTATTAATCTTCACTATCCCTCCCTTAACCTTTCTATGATCCCTAATGTACCTATAAAATGTTTTATCCCCCTTCTTAACTGAGTTGGTTATTTTTTCCTCGGTTTGGGCTTTTGCTATTCTGACTGCCTTCCCCACTTCTTTCTGCTTTAATTGATACAGTTCCCTGTCGTCCTTCTTCTGTGATTCCTTATACTTTTTGAATGCAGCCTTTTTCTCCTTAACCTTCCCTGCCACCTCTTTTGAGAACCATAGTGGTTTTTTACTCCGCTTTGTTTTCTTTGTTTCACACCAAGGCTTGTTGCCTCTATGATGGCAGTTTTGATTTTTCCCCATTGTTCTTCCACCCCTTTTTTTTGGCCATTTGCTAGTGCATTCTTCTGGTATTCACCCATTTTGCCAAAGTCAGTCCTTCTAAAGTCCAGTATCCTTGTTTTTGTATGGCTTATCTCCATGGTTGTGCTCATTGTGAAGCACACTGTGCAGTGGTCGCTTGTTCCCAGATGTCTACTGACTTCTAAATTGGTGATCCTCTCTCCATTTGAGAGCACCAGGTCTAATGTGCTCCCTCCAGGTGGGTTCCAGCACTAGCTGTCTATGGCCTGCCCCCTGCAGGGTTCAGAATGACCCTGCTCTTGGATGTGGCTGCAGTACATTATCCAGTTAACATCTGGCATATTCAGGTCCCCATCAACAGTATCTCCCCTTTTTCAGCCATTTTGAGAATGTCCTCTATCATTTTCTTGTCCATTCCTCCCCGTGAGACGGGGTCTGTATACAACTCCTGTGCGGATTGTGATGCCATTCACTGTCTCCAAGGTGACCCAGAGTGCCTCTTGTCCTCCCCTTTTACTTTTTAGTTCTGTAACTTTGATCCCTTCCCTTGTGTATAGAGCTACTCCACCTCCTCTTTTATCTTCCCTGTCCAGTCTGTAGATTGCGTACCCTGGTATGTTGACATTCCAGTCATGGTTCTCTGTGTACCATGTTTCCGTGACTGCCACAATATCCAATTGTTCATCTTCCATCAGGGCTACTAGCTCAGGAAGCTTGTTTCCCAAACTACGGGCATTGGTACTCATTGTCCTCCATTTAATGTTGGCTTTATCCTTTCCCCCCCATCCCTGCCCTTATTGCCCTTGTCTCTTTTTCCATTTACCCCTGTCCTGCCCTGTGTTGAGCTCTGTACGTCAGTGTTTACCTTACTACCTGCCATGTTTTGTGGGGGGAGGTTTGAAATTTCCTGCCTCTTATCAGCACCTCCCCTCTTGGCTAGTTTAAAAGCTTGCCAGGGAAGCATTTAAACCTGTCACCTAGGAGCTTGGTTCCCCTCGTGGACAGATGCAGACCATCGTGCCACTATAGACCTTTATCTCTCCAGGTGGAGCCCCAGTCCCCAATGAAGCCAAAGCCCTCTGCACCAGTTTGCAACCGTTCATTAAACTGCATGGTGTGCAGTACCCTAGCCTCACCCCTGCCATGGACTGGCAGCACCTCTGAGAAGGTTACTGTGGCTTGCTACCTGTCTGAGGCCCCTCCCCAACTGCACAAATTCATTCTGCACTGCACTGATCCCATGCCTAGCTAGGTCATTTGTCCCAAGGGGGACAATGATATCTAGTTCCCTCTCCTGTGATGCTGCTTCTGCAATCCTGAGGATTCACTTCCTGTCCTTCCAAGCCATGGCACCAGGCAGGCACCTTACTTCCTTCTCCTCTCCCTTCCCCAGTTTTACCCCCCTAACAATTGAGTCCCCTATCAGAAGCTGTTTCCTTCCCCTGTGGTGTCCCTTGCCACCCTTTTGTGGGTCTCCCTTGTGGATGTCCTCAGCATTCTTCTTGGTCTCCGCTGAGGGTGCCATCATAGAGGAACCTTGCTCTGCCAGAATGGCATAAGATTTGTGTAGAGGTACAACTAGGGGGCCTTGCCTCTGTTCCACCACCCGCACCCTTCCAGAACCCACTGTGGTCCAGCTGGTCTTCATACTTGGCAACCTCTGAGGCAGTGGTTGTGGCAGTGGTGTTCTTTGGGTGGGGGAGGCCTCCTTAGATCTTGCTAGTTCAGCCTGGAGGTGGGCAACCTCCTCCCTCAGAGCTGACAATTTCCTGCAAATAGGACAGCAACGCAGTGTCCAGAATGTTTCCCGGAAAACTGCTGCCCCACAGCCAGTGCATTGCACCACTCCCCACCTGTCCCTCTCCCTTATAATATACAATATGTAATATATTTGTGTTATTTGTGGTGTGTACCTACCCTTTATGCACTGTGCTGAGTTATTAAGAATATGACAGTTCTGCTCCAAGACCTGTTGAGGAAGTGATGTCAGAATATGGCTATAAAGGAAATGCCATGCCTGGGGGGTGAGGTGTGGGGAAAGGGGGTGGGTAGTCCACAGCCACTGGTGACTGTTAGAAACAATCAAATACACAACTGCTCCACCACCCTGGTGAGTACTGCCCTTTACAGTAATTCAACTAACACCACAATTTACTAGACCACTGCTCCTAAACAAACCACTCTACTGAGTCCAGGGATAAAAATGAACTCACTCCTCAGCCAGCAGGACACTTTTAAAATGTTGCAAAAATATCCTTCCAAATCCTAGGTCTCAACCCCAGGAATCAAGCAACTCCAGTTGTATCTCACTCCCTCTGGTTATAAAATTACTACACTTTTAATGGAATCCTGCAATTCTCTGCTTAGTGCCAATTAGGAAAAAAAAGAAACTTTCTGTAGAAAGTGTAGCTCCCTTTCTTAACAAGTCCCCAGCAATATTATGCCTCATCAGGTTTCCAGGTCCTAAACGGAGTTATAGTTTGTTCTTTGCAGTGTAGCAAGGTTCTTAGCCTCCAACAGACAAATCAAAGTCAGTTTCCCCCCAAGGAAGAGCTCAGAGGGTAAACCTACCCCTGACCCCCCCCCCATCCGGTGTCCTTGGTGCACAACCAGCAGTTCAGTCTTTCCCCGAGTTCAGCTTCAATCAATTTGAATCTATCCACTCCTGGATTTCCACTGGGCAGTTATTAAAGACAGAAAGAGCTCTATTCTGGTCAGGTGCAAGAGAGAGGTAGAGCTGGGTATCATCAGCATAACAGTGAAACCTCAGCCCATACCTCCTTACAATGTCTCTGAGGGGCAGCATATACACTGCAAACAACATGGGGGAAAGCACTGATCCCTGAGGAACCCCACAAGATGGAGGGATAGGGTCCGAAGAATAAATTCCGGACACAACCCTCTGAGTTCTTCTGGTGAAGAAAGATGTAAACCACCTGAGGACTGTACCTGACAGGCCACAGATGAACCTCAAGCGATCACGCAAAACCCCATGGTCCACAGTGTCAAACGCTGATGAGAGATCAAGAAGGACCAAGATGGAATGTTTTTTCTGATTTCTAGCCATCAGGAGATCATTGAGCACCTGAACCAGTGCTGTCTCATTACTATGCCTCTTTTGGAAACCAGACTGGAGGAGTTCATAGATGTCATGGATGGTCAAATGGCTCTCCAACTGCACGGCCACTACCTTCTCAACAACCTTCCCTAAGAAGGGAAGGTTGGAGATTGGTCTGTAGTTCGCATGGCAGTTTGGGTCTAAGGAAGCTTTCTTCAGGAGGGGTGTAACCACTGCATCCTTCAGTGAGCTAGGAAACTCGCCTGTTTCCAAAAGAGCACCAAACTATCCGTGCAAGGACCGGACCGATGGAATCAATACAACCCAAAATCAGGGAAGTTGGTCCAGGGTCCAAACTACAGTATGTAGGGCACGCACTCTGGACAATCCTCATGATATCCATGAACTCTGGGCGGTCAAAGGTACTCCAGGAAAGCTGAAGGCTAGTGGCCAAGTGCTGGTCACCAGCAACACCCATAGAGTGTGCTGGCAGGAGAGCTGCCCTGATGTCGGCCACCTTAGTTGCAAAGAACCGAGCAAGTTTATCGCACTCTATTTGTGAAAATGCTTTCTGAACCTGCAGAGAGGCTGGGTTGCACAGCCTGTCCACAGTTCGGAAAAGCTGAGCTGATCATTTCCGAGCGACTGCAATCTCCACGGACAGGAACTCTCCTTTTTTTTTTTTTTCATGTTTTATCCCCTCCTCTTCCTGCCAGACCCGACCCTTCGGGGCTGCTAAGGAATCGTCCTCCTGCCTCCCGCCTACCCACTTGCACCTCCTTGTCCCCATGGAGCCTTGGGGACGAGGTAGGGCCCTAATGCCCCGAGCTACTTACTGTTTCGTCGGTCCAGAGGTGGCAGGGCGAGTGGGGGCACATCGTAGGCACGCTCCAAGCAGCTCGTCTTCCCAGTCCTGGCAGGCATTTTCCCTTTTTCTCCCACCCCTATAACGTATGACCCAGACGTCAAGGCATTGATCGCCGACGTCATGCTGTTGTGTAGCGGCCGCCCATCCCCTGTTGTAAGGGGGTTGGAATACTCTGAGTCATACAAGAGCGCGTGCTGTGGCCTCAATCCTCCCCAGAGTAGGCGAGCTGTCGTGGGATGCTCAAGCCTAGCTCCCTCCTGCCGATCCACCAGCGACCCGAGTCCGTTCCCGAACCCGGGTTGCCGGCGTGGAGCGAGGTGGAACTACCTTCTTATGGGAGATTGGAGATTGATAGATTTGATAATGATCTATCAGCCTAAGGTGGTCGGCATCAAGGGCAGATCTCCACCAGCGATGGTCTAATCTTCATCCTTGTCGGCGCATCTCCCTCAAAGTCCCATCAAACCATGGAGACCGAGGGTGAAGGAAGAGAGGACAAACACAGACTAAAGCCATGACATCCAGGGCCGCTGCAGCGGCCATAATATAGGCCACCACAAGGTCCTCTGGGTCGCTGTTTGCATTCGGAAGAGACGATAGGTCAAGTACCGCCATAAGGCCTTCAGAGCTAACATCTCGTAAAGAGCGATACTTGACCATCTCCACGGGGGTAGGCCTTCGAGGGGGGTGCTAAAATTGAACCCCATGGTGTAGTGATCAGACCATCCCCAACTGGTTCTACCCCGAAGTCCGAGGCTTCGATCCCCAGGAGGAAAACTAAGTCATGGGAGTGACCGTGTTTATGGGTAGCAGTGGTAACTATCGGTGTAAGGCCCAGGGATGTTATCAACTGGAGGAAGTGTTGTCCAAATTGAGAGAGTTCGTCATCGCCCCAGGCATTAAATTCACCCAGGACCATCAACCTGGGAGACTCAAATGCCATGTCAGTGACGAAGTCTGCCACTTCCCATCCCTGGGTGGACGGTAGATGAGAACGATCCTACAACCTACACCTGTTACCACAGTACATTCGAATGACTCAGCCTCCTCAGCTGGTACACTCGTGAGGCCTAATTTGGTCTTTTTTTTTTTTTTTGTATTATTTATTTATAATTTTGCATTAAAAAACATACATACAAAATCATGCAGCATAGGAGGGTAGCACTAGAGATTCATACCATATGTTATCATACCATACCGTACTAATAATAAACAATCCCTCCCACAGAGCCACCACAAGGGGGAAGTACCATATATCAGAACAACATTGACACCCACAGCATACAGCTAAGGAAGCTTAAAGGTGAGCCAGAAATAACAGGTTATTGTATAATCTAGCGTCCATTGACCAGCGTAGTACTCTGGTCCATGTGGCTCCCTGATTTAATATAATTACATAGCAGGATAACAGAAAAAAAAGACATTCCCACCCTCCCAGGTAGCTCTTATAGTGCTACTAACATGAACCTCTGAACATCAAGGCATTAAACATATATCAAATACGTAAACATTAATGTAACCGAGAAACATCATATAGTGAGAGATACAGTCTGAGGTAAGTCCAGATTCATGCCCTGAGCCCAGCCATGCCACGATTTCAAAAACTTTCACCTAAAGTTATGCATAGGGCAGATTAATTAGGGCCAGTTTCAACATGTGCAGTCCCCACAATATGTTGCCTGGCTATGACAAAATCTGTAGGTACATATATTAAACTGATAAAGAACCTTGCCAGACAACCAGAATTATGCCCCAACCCATCCCCACACACGTCAGGTAGTCTCTAGGCCATGTAGACTGGAGCTCAGAGCACCGCTTCATCGGAGGAGGCTGCATCCTCTTCCTCCACATCCAACTCCTGCTCGATGGTCTGCATCATTCGTTCAGCATCTTTGGGGTCCTGGAATTGGTACTGCTTGCCTTGCCAAGTCAGATGCAGCTGAGCGGGAAAGAGCAGCTGATGTTGAATTTTATATCGTTGCAGCCGACTTATGATACCATCAAACCCTTTTCTTCGCAGGCGGGTACCATAGGCCAGATCCTGAAAATTTGTAGAGTGCTCCCCCCGTATCATAAAAAAACGCCTTCTTCGTGCATAACTAAGTATCCGATCCCGATCACCGATGCCAGAGCACACCACCATGAAAGTCTGTGGCGTCCCCACATCAAAGGAGCCTGCCGCGGGTTGACAGTGTATGCTTTTTCGAAGGAGAATGGGGCATCATCCTCTGAGACGCTTAGAATGGCCGGCAATAGGGTCCATGCAAATCCCAATGGATCCTCCCCTTCAGCTAATTCCGCCAGTCCCAAAATGTGCAGATTGCGCTCTCTTGCCTGGTTTTCCAGAGATTCAAGTCGCTGGCGAAACATCACATTCTCTTTAATAAGTTTAGTAGTGGCCTCGTAAGTCTTGGATGTAGACTGTTCCATTTTCTGCATAACTGATTCGCAGCCATCCATTCTAGCTTCAAGGGCTGATACACGTGGTGTTAGTGAGTCCAGCTTTTTATCTATATTTTGTACAGTTTTAACTAGCTGATTCAGGGTCGCCTGGATCGTTCCCAGAGAGGCTCCTCCCGGTGCCGGATCACTCAAGGCTGCAGTTTCTACAGGTGATGAGGGCCTTTCCTCACGCTGTTGCTGCGATTTCTTTGGGGCGAAAAACTCCGATGAGGCTGCAGCCATCCCCCGATTCTTCCCCATATTTGTAGTCTCAGAGGATCCACAAATATGTAGAGATGCCTTTAGTTCAGAAATCTGCACAAAACAGTATTTTTTATCCAATTTTAAACTGAGACCTAGGAGCACTGGAAATGTGCTGCTTCCTGCAAGCTGCGCAGCAGCGCCCCCCTAATTTGGTCTTAAAACAGACCACAACCACCCCCCCAATCCAATCTCGGGTGGTGAATTAGCGAGTAGCTGGCTAGAATTGCGGTCTCCAAAATAGGGACAGAGTTCTTATCCAGCCAGGTCTCGGTGATGCAAGCCAGATCCACTGAATTTACAAGATCTGTAATAATTGCAGTCTTGTTTTTAATGGATCTTGCATTGTATAACACCACCCGAGTTGGATGAACCTCCGAGGCCGCCTCGGCTACATGCTCACCCAAAGTGGAGGTGCCCTTGGGTATGGGAACCGAACATGGAGAACCATGATCTGGATTCCATTTCACCCCAGGGTGTCTTCTGGACCCTACAACCCCGATGTGATGGCCCCGCTCATTCAACCTCCGTCATTCGCACTCCCCGCCCCTCCCCCCTTCTCCGACGTACAATACCTAGTGCTCTACAACACTGGTAAGTGGAGAAATGTAATGGGGGGGAATAAAGGGGCAGAGGAAGCGATAGGCGGAGGATGTATAGGCATGACCGTGGGAGCAGGCCTCCAACACATTCCAACAACTGAATTAAATAGTAAACAGAACCAAACTAAACCCCAAAAATCCCCCTTCCCACCAATCACAATAATTAAGACAAATAAATAAAAAACACAACTTTAGATTCAGGTCAGCTGGCAGTTTAAAAAAACAGAACCAAACAGAGCAGAGAGTCTTCCGAGTTGCATAAAAGTCACAGTTATAGGGCAAAGAAAAAGAAAAATCCAAATTTCCAGTCCCCGATGGATCTCTCACTTCCAAGGGAGATAATAGAAAATTTCCCAGAACTCTCATTTCCAGGGCAAGACAGATAAAAAAGTCATAATGGGATCTTCTTCTCCTTAATCCTTCTCACAGAAGAAAGATGAAACAAAATCCAAAATTCCCAGAACACAGGCACTCTCACTGCCTTCCTTCAGTCTAGGAAAATCTCTTCGGTGGGTGACTAGCAGCTCTGAGGCTAATGCAGGCCCCTGAAAAATCCACCTTTGGGAGTCAGCCGTGAAACACACAGCCAGTACTACAGGTCTCTGTCCAGGCCCACCTGAGCAGCGGGACCAGCGGAAAGACCCTTGGGACCACCCATTCAGACTGCCAGCTGCCCAGCGAGTGTGTATTACAAGGCAGTAGTCCCACCGAGAGGTTTTGGGGGCTTGCTCTTGAGGTTCTCCAAAGTCCCCAAAACCTCACTTAGGTATTTGTTATTATTCATAATATATGGCTCGGAGTACAAAAAACAAAACAAAAAAACCTCGGCTTGAGATCGGGCGACCGACCAGTTCAGTGCACACTCGCTCAACAACGGGTGGCCAAACACAGTGAACACTATCTGGTTGATCCTGCTTTCACTCACCTCTACAGAAAACAGGTAAATAACATCAATGATATTAAATTAAAAATGAAATGACAACAAAAAGTGCCTATAATGGGATGAATGGGAAATTCCTCTTGCTAAGCGAGAGACAGCCGCCATGTTTTGAAAAGTGTTTGGCCCACCCACAGAGGAAAAGCAGCCATTCGGAATGCATGGTTTCAGAAACGTTATGTTGCATGTCTAGGAAGAGCACTTGTCGGCGCGGCAACCAGGTTAGTGTGGGAGGGAATGCTGCGCTTGTGCCCTTCACTTTTTCTGATAATACTATCGCTCAGAGCTAAAACGATAGTATTATCAGCACGAAACCATGTATTATCACTGCAGAAACCATTTATTATCACTGGAGAAACCATGTATTACAGTAGAAGCCGCTTAAAGGGGACATCTCTGTGGACATCCTTTCGTCCTCTTTAAGCGACCGTCCCAATTATCAGAAGCCATTGAAATGGCTTATACACTGACCAACTTTGAAGGATTTTCCTCCCCCTTAACTGCAATTCTCATATTTGGCTTAGTTCAACTCGCTTGTGCTCTGTTAGTGTGTGCTGTTTGTTAAAGTCCTTTTTTAAAAAAACAACCTCCTTTTTCTCTCATGCTGTCATACTGTGTTCCGTTGCTGTCCACCTGATCAGTGACATACAGTACTCCCTCTCCCCCGGTGTTGTGCGCTCTCTCTCTGTCTCTCCAGAAGAACGAAGCACGCGAATAAGGGTTAAAAAACGGGAACACAGCTTGCTTTTGTATCTTACTGTCAGCTCACGTGACTCACTGTGGCGTTCAGGTGATAGTGGGGTGGTAGTGGGGAAAAACTGTAAAAAGAACCACTGGCATGAGGAACCTGGATCTGCTGCAGGTAAAAAAATTAAAAATGCTTGCATTGGACATTAACTCTTTTATTTTCCCAGCAGCATGTCCTTTAGCAACTGGCGTTCTGACTGGTTGGTTGTTTGTGGCAAAAGCTGAGCAGAGTGTAGCGTGCAGTGAAACAACATCAACAGTTCTTTATTTTACCAAAATGCTTGTGTTGGGATCTAAATTCAGTAGTGCTGTGGAGGGGACAAGTCAGTGATGTAGATTAAGGGCTTAGGTTTAGCAAAATCGTGGAGGAACAAGTTGGGAGTTAGGAACATTCACACCTAATTCGGTGTGAGAAGTGATTAGCGGCTTAGTGCGATGACACATGTTAGGTGTAAGAAGTGATCAGGGGCTTACTGAGAGGGCAAGTCTGGTAAGAAATCATCCCAATTAGGTGGCAGGAGCATCCCATTTAAGCAACTACAGCCTCCATAGGCTAACGTAGCTACTTAATCGGTGCCCGGTGGGATCTCCCAATAAAGCGGACGTCCCTATTATCCACGTCCTGGTTAAGTGGCTTCTACTGTATCACATTTGTGGTAGTGTATTACAGCAAAATTTTTGTATGGGCTAAGATGATATTGTAATGGTATATCCATATATTACAAGCTGTTTTGAAAACATCTGAGAGAAATAAACAAATAGTGATGTTGAATCTAGTTGTCAGAAATATATTAGTGCAAAAAAAAGATGAAACAAATACTGCTGCTCTAAAATGACATTTCAGTTACCATACTGACTCATGCCCTTACTGATAATACATAAATGTGCAAGTTGACATTATCCCCCAAAAAAAAACACCCAGATAATGGACACCATGTGGCTTCAAACTTGCTGTACTATAATCCAAATGACCAACGAAGGGATTGTTGTGTACTACCACACAGTCCAACACTCCTGTTGATCCGTGCCCCTGCCACCGAGGGTCAGTCAGGCAGCAGGATCTGGAGCCCTCTTTCTCTCCCTCCCTGGAAGAGGTGAGTGTCTGGGAGGATACAGAATCCTCCCTCTGCCTGTCTGTTTGTCCTTGATGTCCCTTGACTCTTAGTATGAACCCAGGACTTCAGTTAGTCAGGCAGTCCTTTGCTACCTGGCTCCCTAGTACTGGTCATGTGAAAGTCTTTTAATGCAAGTAAGTGTGTGTGTGTGTGTGTGTGTGTGTATATATGTGTGTGTGTGTGTGTGTGTATATATATGTATATACATATATATACACACATACATATATATATACATTCCAAAATATTTATTTTTACATGAAAATAATATTCCTTGATATCTCTGTCCATAGAGCCACACATACTGAACTGTAAACCATCTGCTTTAGGACCACTTGGAAACTTTTGCCTAGCTGCGGCCATCCACGTTGATGTACGTATATGTACACTGACACAGCTCAGTGTTTCTCTAACAGTTGCTTTTTTTCCTCCTTTGTTTTATCCCCTGGTCTGGCTGCTGTTCCCCCTCTGGATGGCTTTCGCCAGCCCAGTCACCCACCATCCTTGGGACGTACCTAAGCTTCCACGACTTGCGGATCCAGTGGTGCCCAGCTGGTGATGCCAGGCCTGCAAGAAGGTTGTCTTTCATAGTGACTCAGCAAGCTTTTTTTCCCTTCGTGTTTTTCTTGTTTGCCCCAGGAACATTGATGTGCAATGACACAGAGCATACATCGACATCCTTCACTTCTGGGGCTCCCAACTGCCAGACACCTAGCCTCTGCTAGGTGTCAGTTGTGTTGCAAGATGAGCAACCCACCCATCCACCCTGGGAGGGGGAGAGCAGTTCTCTCAATGCTAAATCCTCTTTCCCCTTCCCTGGAAGATTCCACCCCCCCCACCCAAGTTCACTTTTGAATCCAGGTCGCTGAAGTGACAGACAGCACACTACCCCCATGCTACCAGGCTGGCCAGAGTTTCTTATACTGTGTTTGTTTTATGGGTTCCGGCGGTTGCAGTACCCGTGAGGTGGAAATTGTATTTGCTGTCATCCCTCTAACCCCCCGGCCCCCAAATCCCTGGTGCATCAGCATTGGTTATTTAGTTCTGTAGCTGTGAAGGCAGCATATTCTATTGGCTAGAATGCACCATTCTGAAACTGGAGATCCAGGTTTGAATCCCATCTCTGTTGCCTGACCTCTGTCTGACATGAACAAGTCATTTACTGTAATATCCCTGAGCTTTCCTTAATCTCCCTCAATTTCACCTTATCTTCTGTGTGCATTTAGTAGCTGCTGTCAACTGCTCATGACTTATATAATGCTCTGTGATACTGTGGCTGAATGGTATTATATAATATATAAAATCCAGTTCCTTTCCTTTCCCACTGACTCCAGTACTGCTCCGTCATTGACTGGTTGGACATGTGCACAAGCCAAGTGGTCAGAACCTTCCCGATAGAAGACTGAGCCCATTATCTGTTTGACGTGCTTAACCCTGCCCAGTCTAGTCTCAGCTAGAACGTGCGACTCCCAGGTGGCAGCTTTGTGCTATGCCAGCTGTCATTTTTAATCCATGAAGGGCTGGAGATTGCATTTCTGAAGGGCTGAACTGAATGGGCTAGTTGGGATTAGAGGTATTGCGGTATCAAGGTATCTTGATATACTGTGATATTGGAAATCACATTATTGATGCTGTGGCTGGTTTTCTTAAATTGTGATAGCCTTGATTCATGGAATACCACGGTTTTCAGGCCTTTAAGCTAGTTTTTTGGGGTGCTGTTTTTCTTTTTTAATTCTATTGCATTAATCATAAAAGAACATTTATTTATTTGTTTTTGGTAACTGGGTAGGTGCTCTACACATAGGAAATGCCTATTTTCAGGCACGATCCAGGAGATTACAATAGGAGAAATACAATACAATACAAGACAGAATAGTGACATATAACAAAACAAGACAAAATAGTGGTACACAAAACCATAGTCGTGTGGTAGAATATAAAGCAATACAGGCTAAACAGTCAGTACAGATTTAGTTAAACATTAAAGAATAGTAAATTAAGTTCAGGAACTAACAAAACTAAGGCAAGCAAGCATAATGAATAATTAAAACAAGTGCTATCGATGCAGTTAGTTTAAGATAGTACAAAGGTTTTTATCCAGCAATCATCATGGTAACAGGTATAAGCATGAGGATGGAAGTAGAGTGGAGAGGGCGGTAGTAGGCAAAGAAGAGGGGGCAGGGTCAGCTAGGGTAGAGACAATCAAAGAAGTGGAATGAGGAGACAGTAGCAGTAGGTATGGATGAGAATGAGGATAAGGGGTGGCTTAAGGTGGAGTGAAGCATGTGTAGGGGGCTAGCTTAGTAAGATAATCAAGGTATGCCTTTTTGAAGAGGTAATGACTAGGTGCTTGTCAGCTAGCTAAGGGAAGTGAGTTCCAGTACTGAGGGGCAGCATGGGAGAAGGCATGGGTACCCTTAGTTGTTTTGCACCTGGTGATATGATGGGGAGTTTGGTCCACAAATCTGAGACCACGCGAGGAGGTTCGCCGGTAAAGCATAGAGGCTAGGGATGCAGGGAGTTGAGACCTGATGACGTCTGTTATAGAGCCAGAGGAGAGGAGATGATGGGCTATTGGGGAGGGCCAGTTTAGTTCTGTATAGAGCTGGGAGCTGGCAGTGATGCTTTTGAAGGGGAGAGGTGGAGGCATACCAGTAGATATTGTTGTATATTGTGTCCCATCTGTGAAGAGCTACTTTGGTTGCACATGTATAGGTGACATCACAGTAGGTAAGAGCTGGGAGCAGAATGCCTCTAGTGATGGCCAACCTAGCAGAGGGTGTAAGGGCATAGCTAGTTTTGTATGTGATCCCTAATTTGGCATTAACCAATTTGCAGGTGGTAGAAATGTGTTGGTCGAAATCCAGGGATCAGTCGGGTAGAATGCCTAGGTATTTGAATGAGCTTTCGGTTTATAATGGGGAGCCACGATGACCATAGATTTGCAACTGGTTTTGATTGAGCCTAAGCTTTGCAGCAGATCCAAAGAGCATGGGTTGTGCTTTGCCAACATTTAGGACAAGCTTATTTTTGGAGAGTCAATGCTGGATGTTCAGGAAATCAGATGAGAGGGAGAGATTGATATGTGATGTATTTCTGGAGCTAATATATAGAACCAGGTCATCCGCATAAAGCAGAGAAGAGCACAAAGTGGTGTTTTGAGTGATATTGTTGTTGAAAATGGAGAATAGCAGTGGGCCAAGAATTATCCCCTGAAGGACCCCTATATTTGTGGTATTGGGACTAGATATGGCAGAGTAAAATTTTACAACCTGTTGCCTGTTAGGCAGGTAGCTATTAAACCAGTCCACAACTTGAGGCAAGAAGCCCAAGGACAGCAGGTTGGCAAGAAGAAGGAGGTGGTTAACCAGATCTATGAAGACCACACCTGTGAGAGAAAGCCATTGTCCATGGCGGTGAAGATGTTGGTGAGCATACAATAATGTATTGCAAGGAGAGGCAAATACAGCAGTCAAAAGGCACAAAACATTCAGTAAGGATAATTGACACACCCTCCCATTTGGTACCTCAAACAGGGAGCTACTACTTTTACAAGTAAATACAAATAATAATGCACATGGAGCCCAAATGCTGCCAATGCTTGTTTAAATATCAGTATATATATTTTCCCTTATTAATGTAACCCTCCAAAAAATGACAGTATATGATGTAATTCAAAACAAAGCAGCACTCTAGGAGGCTTATCACATTGCTCCTGTGCTTGGCTTCACTCGACAAACACAACGTGGAAAGAATTGGGCATAAAGAGAACTTGCTCAAGCTTTGTCCCTGCCACAGAAAACTAACATTTAAATCATTTGGAGCAACTACTGAACCCTCCATCCAGAAATCAGTGCCTTAGACATACTACATATTTGTAATATTGAAAGGCAGTTATAGATGAAGTCCCCCCCCCCATCGAGAAATAACAAGAACAAACAAGGTCAGTGCTCCCATATCGGGCAAAGCATTTTCCTGTAGCAGACCCTCATCTTTCCGTATTTTCCCTGTAAAACCTTGGTGAAATTCCTGTAGATTTTCCTGTATGTTAACACCAATTTATTTTTGCAACTGGCATCACTATAATGGTCAATAAAATCACTACAGCACATGTTCTGGGTGTTTTAAGTGTTTTTATTTACTTTAAGAATTAAAACTGACCTAAAGCAGCACTTTCACCAGGCCTACACAAGTAATCCCAAGGCCTCACACTCTATCCAAGGCTCCACTCTCTCATGCTGCCTAAACTATAGATGCTGGCTAGTCATGCTCCCCGCTTTGCCCTATTCATTCTTCTTGCATGGTAGGGCCTTGGTAGGTGGGCTCCTGGCATCCCTACACATCCATGGCACAGATGATCTGGCAGACCCACTGACCATACTTTCTCACTCTCCACAGGCCATCACATTCCCGCGCGGAGTACCACATGGTATAGGGGATGCAGGCTGTCACCACAGCATTCCCCACAATGCAGGCTGCCACCACTGCACTATCCCACCACCCAGTTCACACCCACTGGATCCAGGCCTCCCCACCCTAGTACCATGGTGCCCGAAGGTGGATCATGCATTCTTCCCTGGGCTGTGGCTCCCAAAACCAACCCAGCTCCAGCTTACGGCCACAATTCCCTCCATCTACTGGTCACCAGCTCTCCCCAAGAGGACATCCAATGATGGCCGCTGAGACCCTCGACTGAGCTAGGTTAAATACTACCTCAGTTCCCTGATCATCCACTCCACTGGCCTCTCCCCCGAAATGGTGCCAACAATCCTTAAATCCCCAGCAGGGTGCAGGCTCCACCTGTAAAGCAGGCAGGTCAGACCCCAGACCCCCGGAAAGGAAGACAAGGTGGAACTTTTTTTTAAGCATCCCCAGCAGGGGGTGCTTATACTGTTTCCCCCTTAAAACCATTAACCCTTTAATGAATGGGGCAGCCGGCTACTCCACAGAGTAGTACAGGGGGAGATCTGTGCATTCTTTTCCCCTGACCTCCTGGGGGTAACACCAACAGGGGCACAAGCACTGTATAACTAGACACAGGGACCCTACACTACACCCCCAGCTAATCCATGTACTGTTGCCATCAAAGGGGACTTAACATAGTTTTGCCAACCACCCAGCCACCCAGCAATTTTTTTTTTTTTTTGTGCCTTCCCCTTCTTCCTGGCTGCCCACTCCTTCGGGTCTCTATTGCCCCTTCCGACTGCCTGCCCCGACTCCCACCGGCTACCAACCTCATATGGCAGCCCCAGGTGACCGGCAGTATCCCTTTGCAGGCGGGTCCCCTCCTCCAGGGGGAAGGCACTGGTGGGGCAGTCACGCACTATTCCATTGGCCCGGGTACTGCTGAGGTGTGTCAGTCCTGGGATCGGTGGCAGCGGAGGACAGAGAGACCGTCATCCGGCCTGCCAGGAAGCATTTTCCTGGTTTTCTGTGGGGAGTGACATCCTGACGTCAAGGCATACTCCGACGTCTGTCACTCCCCTTGAGCATCGGACCTGCTGTGCTCCCAGCCTCCGCCAGGAGTCGGTGTGCGCCGGTGCACATCCCCATCCTCCCCCCGGAGAAGGAGAGCTGTCCCCAGATGCTCCATCCTTCTCCCCCGGCCGGCCCTCCAGCAACCCGAGTCTGTTCCCAAACCCGGGTCACCAGCGTTGCAGACGGAAATCCAACTGCTGTGCCGACGGGCCAGTGGCCACTCAGCAATTTATTAATAGCAGCAATAAAACTGTGAGGAAGTACAGTAAATATAAAATACTGCAGGACAATTAATATCAACCAAGTACATTATTAAATGAACTCATCAAAACAGATAAGCTCACTTCACAGATTCCTGGCGTGCACACACACACACACACACACACACACACACATACCAGACTACAGTTAATATTCTCTGTCCACCTCACGTGCACACACGCACATTCCCAACACTCTCTGGCCACACACTCACTACCCTTCCCCACCCCTGCACCCCCTTTGAATAAAACCCAAGGCAATAAAATGCCAAACTGTCTCTGAAGTGTTCAGAGTCCACAAATCAAAGACCCAACAGTCCCAGGGGACTGGACAATCTTTCGCACATAACTTGATAATCACTGTATGTGTTTGTTTTTCTTACAGCAACAACAGTTACTATTATTGCAGCAACAAACAGGTTAAACAACAAATGAATTACTAGAAAAGTCTCACCCAGTTCAAGATAGAGTCCAAACTGTTCAGACATACAATCCAAAAAAGCTGCAGCATTATATGAGGTAGTCAGACAGTTCCAAAAGGTGAATAAACGTTTCTCACGGAGCTGGTCCTCTGCCTTGAGGGTAGTAGAGCTGGGAATCCAGCCTTCTGGTTAAGGAGTATTAGCTCTGCTGGGTCTCTGTACATACCATAATCGTATATGAAGGACCGAGACCAGGGTTTTGGGGGCCAAACATAAAAGCTAAGGTAAATTATACAATCGACTGCAGTGCTTGGCACTATGAGCCTCTAAAACAAGCAACTCTATCAGATAGTCACATACTAAATACTGCCTAGAGGGGTTCCATTTAAAAATAAATTCCTCAACAGCTTTCAAAGTAAGTTTATACAGTGTAATTCCACACTGGATCCTTCCTGACACCCTGACTAGCAGCACTGGACAGATCTCTAGCTTGCTGCTTACCTGCGTCTGAAGAGATGGTGGTCAGACTCCTACAGCGGTATGCCCACGACTGGGAAACCTCTACCGCTCCTCCCTGCCACAGACACTGGAAAAAAGAACCAGGGCACCGTTTAAAAAACTCGATTGGTCCCGCTGACTCTCCAGCTGCAGTGAATTCTCCAGTTCAGGCTTGCTTGCTGGCTGCTGCTAGTGCTGACTCGTGCTCACAAATCCAAACGCCGGCAGTCCTCCCGAAATTTGAGCAACAACCCTGACACTCCCACAATTAAACTTCCTGCGGTTGTGTTACCTGCCTCTGCACAGTGGGCTGGATTTGTAGGAGAGTGACCTGCTAGCCTATTAGGGACCCACTAAGGTAAAGTCTTGTCTGGCAGCCAAGCCATGAGGGAGGGCGCGCATGGCTCTTATCACATAAGCCCATCAGGGCCGCATCCCAGCACATGATCACAGCGTGTAAGGTCAGAGGCACCAATCAAGATTTCTCACTCTTGGTGAGAGTCTCAGTGGACAATTTAAGTGTTCTTCACTGCCTCACTGTTGTCTCCCCGTAGCGCCGGCAACAATCCCCGTGGATCTGTTAAATTTGTTATTTCCTCCCCGTAACCCATTTTCAGTTTAAAACCCCCGTAAAATACGGAAATCCCCGTAGATATGGGAGCACTGCAAGGTAATAAGGGAATGCCCAACAGTACGATAACCTGTTCCTGAGCCTGAAAACAGGTGTAGAGGTTAGATTTTAACCCATTTGTACCAGAAGACACGATATGGCGTCAGAACCATCCATTGCTGGACCTGACCGAAAATGGCCACTGGGTGTGAATGAGTAGCAGGATCCCAAATAACTGGAACAAGTCCATAATCAGAGTTCAGGAAAGTACAAGGCAAACCTCAGGTCTTGTCTGCCTCCAACTGCTCTTCTTCTGTTGATGCTGGTCGCTCATTAAGTTTCTTGGCAAAAGTCCCCGCCATCTTAGGATTTGTAAAACTGTACATTTTATCTTGAATGGTGAACTGTAGATGTACGGGGAAACTCAGCCAATACCGAAATACCTGCCTCCCAAAGTTTCACTGTCACTTCCTCAAAGGTCTTGTGGCACATCTGCATAGCGTAGGCATAGTCGGGAAAGAAGAGAAAGTTGGTGGTCATCCAGAACAGGAGAGTGGTCTTTGGTGGCACAAAGTAATTTATCTTGTGCCCCCACTGAGCCAGTTACCATCAGAACAGTGTGTGGTCCTCTGACTGCGTGCTGGCCCTCTGTGGGTTTATCCAATAGCCTTCCATTATGCGGGGTATGACCCAAACCCAAGGCCTCTGGGAGCCATTGCTCAAGAAAGGTAATGACCTTGTCACCTTCTGTCCCTTCTGGGAGTCCAAGAATTCTACTGTTCAGGGCTCACGCAGCATTCTCAAGCTGTTCTAGGTGGGTTTTTATGAGGCCTTGCTCCTTCACTGAGGAAGCCGCCGCAGCCAGTGCCTTCCCAGCTGTAGTTGTTGACTCAGCAACATTGACTGCCAGACCTTCACTTTTATTTTCTGCGATCACCAGTCACTGAGTATAGGAGTCTTAACTTATTCTCAGTTCTGTTATTGAAAGAGGTAGGGCTGCAATAGCCTGCTGGAGTGAATAAAGCGTTGCAGGCTGACCTCCGTCTTGTGGGAAGGGCTGCAGTGGCAGATCTCCTTTTCTGGAGGATCCTGGAGTTGCTCCATCATTTTTCACAGCTTTTGAGTGCCCCATGGTCAGTAAAGTCCCACAAATACCCTGTCAGTTGATATCTTTCAGAGGATGTTGAGTTTCCCAAAGCAAGTGTCCAAAAATAGGTTATAAAGTACGTTAATTGCCCATGGCTGAGGAGCTTTGTGTCAGTGGCTCAGCAGGTAGCACACTCGCCTCTGGGACGAGGAGATCAGAAGGCTGTGGGTTCTTTCCCCACACCAGGCACTTGGGTTAAATCCCAATACTGATACTGTAGTGCAGCATGAGGGGGGTGCTGTCTTTCGGATGAGAAGTTAAACCGAGGTCCTTTCTGTCTGTTCTGGTGGTAGTTTAGATGGATGTTAAAGATCCGAGGGCACTTCTCGAAAAGAGTAGGGGAATTTTTTTTATTAAAAACCAAAACATACGTTTATCACAAACATTGTTACATCATCTTACAAACATCTGTATTCCATCTTTTAAGCAATGCCAGTAATATTCTTCTAATACATTTTCCTTGCTCTTTCTTCCTCAAACAATCCACATTCAGTTTGGTATACTTTGTCAAATTCAGCCTGTACTTTAAGCATCAGATCTTGCAAAGATTATTCTTTTTTCTACAGTGGCCTTTGGCATCTATTTTACCATATCACCCATTTCAGAACTGCAAGGGTTACATATATTGTACTTTTATTAAATCTACCCCATTCCTTAGTTAACCGTCCATGTACTAACACTTCATATGTCATATGATTGAAACACTTCATCCCCCAAAAGTTTGCCAATAGTCTCCAAAAAGGTTTGATATATGAACATTCCAAAAAATTGTGTAACATAGTTTCTTCCTGTAAACCACAACTTATTCCTCCACATATCCTTTCTTCTATTTTTTTTTATGTTTGTGGTTACTTTTCATATTTCGTTTGTCATGGCTACAAATCCAGATTGCCTCTTTCATTTTTAGAGGGATTCTTTTCTCTAGCGTTGCAGCCAGCAATTCTCTGATTACAACCTCCTTTTTAACTTTAAAAATGTCCTCCTCATAAACATTCCCTTCCATATTTCTTTATAGAGCTGCTTCCTACTTTTTCTAATTAGGGAGTCTATCTATACCCCCATTGTGTGAGATAAGTCCTGCAAGTTTCCATATATGTTGGCCATATTTTTCCACCTTTTATGTTCCCTTTTTTCCCCTATGTTTTTGATGATCGAGTTCCTCCACTCGTGTAAACTTCAGCCATTCATAATTCTCCCCTTTTATCAGTGGTACAATGTTAACTGCAATAAACATACCTACCAGAAAAACAATTGGCTGTACCATATTTAACCCCCCCATCTTTCACTTCCATATATGTTATTTTTCTCTTAACATGATTAAGTTTGCTTCCCCATAACATTTGAAGAAAGAGAGAGTATACTTGTTTGCATTTGCTGTGGTACAGGATATGTAATATATGCTAAGTATAAAAATATTGGCAAAATAAGTATTTTTATTAAATATATTCTCTTTTCCTTTGTCATGTTCCACTGTTTCCATTTGTTTATTTTCCTTCTTGCCATGTCATATTTCTTTTCCCAATTCTTCTGAATAGCCTTTGCTCACCAAATAGTATCCCTAAGATCCTTATCTCTCCTTGTACAACTTCTAGTTCCCCTTGTTCCATTGTTTCCCACAATGGGTATATTTTACTTTTCACTTTATTTATCTCAATCCCTGTGTACTGACTGTTTCTTTCCACCAAATCCAGCATCATATCCCCTGCTTTTTGATTTTCCACCAGTATTATACAGTCATCTGTATATGCGCTAGTTTTTTGCCAACCTTTCTCCTTGCCACCTTATATTTCGGATGTCTTTTTCTTCTTCTATTTTCCGTAAAAGAGGATCCAGACATAATATATATAATAAAGGGCTTAGTGGGCAGCCTTGTCTTACCCCAATTTTTATGTACATACGTATTCCTAAGTGTTCATTTATCATTGGGAAAATTTGTGCTCCTTATACAGGGCTTTAATCAGATTAATCACTTCCTCTGGTATATTATATTCTTTCAACATGCCCCATGTATATATGTGTTGTATTACATCAAAGGCCGTTTCTTGATCCAGTGCATATAAGTATCTCTCTATTTCTTTTCCTTGTCCTTTATTAATTTCTCTTATATATGTTAAGTTTTGTTGTAGTTTCCTCCCAGGTATTGCACATTTGTGTCTGCATAACTAACTGTTCTGGAAAAACTCTTAATTGATTACTAATTATTTTGGCCAATATTTTGTAGTCTGCTGTTAATAGACTTAGCGGTCTCCAGTTTTTGATTTGAGTTTTTTATGCTTTTTTAAAGAGAAATATCATTATCCCTTGCTTCATACTGTCAGATAGTTCACCAGTTTGATAGATTTCATTAT
Organism: Neoceratodus forsteri; assembly: GCA_016271365.2. Lineage (NCBI taxonomy): Eukaryota > Metazoa > Chordata > Ceratodontiformes > Ceratodontidae > Neoceratodus > Neoceratodus forsteri. Next base: position 557,702,453 of record CM028129.1, on the reverse strand, counting down.
AAAGCTGGGTAGCATAGGAGTAACTTGTTCTTCAAAGATTTTATAGAAAATGTTAAGTATCCCGTCTATCCCCGGTGCTGTCTTGTTTGATAGAAACATAGAATTTGATGGCAGATAAGGACTTCTTGGCCCACCTAGTCTGCCCCTTTCCCTACCTAACAGATAAGCTGCGGATCCTAGTTAACCAACAGCCTACTTCCTCCTACCCCCCACTAGAATTACCTTATGTCTGTCCCATGCATTCTTGGATTCCCCACTGTTTTTGACTCTGACCTCCTCAGGAAGGCTGTTCCATGTATCCACAACCCTCTCTGTGAACAAATACTTCCTCACACATTACCTCTGAGCGCCCCATCTTCAGATTGTGCCCCTTGTTTTTGCCCATCTCTTTTTCTGAAAGATGCTACCCTCTTGGACCTTGTTGATTCCTTTGAGGTATTTGAAAGTTTCTATCATGTCCCCCATTCCCTCCTTTCCTCGAGGCTATACATCTTTAGTCTTTCTTCATATGTCTTCTGATGCAGACCCTGTATCATTTTGGTTGCCCTCCTCTGGACAGCCTCTACCCTGTCTATGTCTTTGCCGAGATGGGGTCTCCAGAACTGTACACAGTACTCCAGATGTGGTCTTACCAACTGTCTGTACAGAGGGCCAACAACTTCCTGTTTTCTACTGGTGATGTCGCTCCCTATGCATCCGAGTATCCCCCCAGCCCTTCTTACTGCCTTCTCACATTGCTAGCCCACCTTTAGGTCGTCTGATATGACTACTCCCAGGTCCCTTTCCATTTTTGTTGTTGTCAGTATCTCACCCCCCATTGTGTACTCTTCCCCATGGTTTTTGTTTTCAGGTGCATTACTTTATCCTTTATACTTTATTGATAATGTTTTAATCACTTCATTTATTTCTGCTTCCTTAATTTCCTCCTTAATTAACTCTGTGTCCTCTTTCCTTAGTTTAGGCATATTAAGATTTGTAAAGAAGTTATTCTCCTCTGTACATCTTTCTCTTTGATATTTATCCTTAAGGAATTCTTGCGCTATGCATTTTATATTTCCTATATCTGTGTGTATCTTGCCCTGTTTATCTTCTAGTTCATACATTACTCTCTCTTTTATCCTTTCTTTATTACTATCAAAGGGATTCATCCGATGCTTTGTCCCTTGTGTTCCACTTTTTTGTTCCATTATCAGAGATTTGATCCTGCTATATTTCCCCATTTATTGTTTAATCTCTGCTATTTATTGTTCTTCATTTACTTTATATTTAGTCTGTCTTGTAATCCACCTATGTAACTTAGCTCTTAAGCTTAAGTATTTTCCATAGTTTGTTGCCTCTGCCCCTTTCCCTTCTTCTATCAAAAACTGTTTAATGTCCCTTTTAGTGTCCTCTCATCATTCTCTTTGTATCATACATTTCTATTGCGGTCCTCCTTGCTTCTAATAAGTCTTTTATGTTTTCCTTACACCTTTCCTCTTCTAGCTTCTCTACATTCATCCTCCAAAAAATCTTTCCCAAAAAACATTTTTTCCCTAGATCAATACATATTTCCAGTACCATATGGTCTGTTGTCTCAATCAGAATACTTGTTCTAACATTGTTTCTTTTTTTTTTTTTTTTTTAAGAACTATCCAAAAATCAATTCTTGCAGATCTTGTGCCTTTAAAATGTGTATTCACCTTTTTTCCTTTTAATTTTGTATGTATCTTCTAGTCCTGCATTTAACATGATTTTCTTTAAGAGCTTAGTGTCACAGTATATTTTCCTTGTTACTCTCCCCCAATATGCCTTTGTCAATCCACAACCCCCAATAATACTAGCTTTGAGGTGTGTAAATATGGTTCAATGCTTTCCACTAATTTGTTCCTCTCTGTTTTAATTTGTGGGTTGTAAATAACTATCACCCGCATTGTAATTCTTTTCAATATGCAATCTACTATAAAGGTTCTCCCTGGAGCTGGTTCTGTTATTTTAAAATTTTAACATCTTGTGACATGAATGCTACCCCCACCCCTGAACATCTCTCTTCCCCAGTGAACCATAAGCAGGGTCCCCAGATCCAGTCTTTCAGTGCCTGTTTGAGTTCTTCTATTATGTGCAACCTAGTGTCTTGCAATATCACCACATCAGTTTTTAAATCACTTAATATGTTAAATGTTGTTAACCTTTATCTATTTTTAATGCTGTTAACATTATTTGTCAAGCATTTTAAACTTTTTTCATTTGAATTTATGTAATAAAGCCTCGAAAAAGAGTCATCCTGTGTCTCTTGATTTTTTTTTTCCTTTTTGTTGACACCTGGGTACCTGATGTCCCTTCATCTGTTGCCTCTTCTTTGTGAGATGAATCTATACTAGAATTTTCTTTTTTTCATTATTTGATTACCCTGCCTACCTTGCTCCATGCTCCCTGCTCCTTCGGGCTCCTCATTGCTCCTCGACCCACCGGCTGTCCTCTTTACAATTCCTCCTCCCCAATCCCCCAGATGGTAGCCGACCTCCGAGGGGTATCCTGGTTTATCCCTTCACCAGGCAGGTCCCCCCCCTCCTCCGAAGTGGAAGGCACCAGGTAGGGGACTCTAGTGCACTTTCTAATAGGATCCCCAGAAGTGCTGCTGTGGTAGAGGAGGCTCACAGAGGTTCTGTTGCAGTTGGGGAGTGAGGGAGCCGTCATCCGGTGAATGCAGGAGCCATTTTCCGTTTCCTGGTTCTCCCTGTACTGCGCTGCTCGAAACAGTGCCACTGGTCTCTACTAGGAGCCACTGTTGAGCGAATCGGCTCAGCCTACCCATCCCCGAAGAGGAGAGCAGTCTTCTGGATGCTCAGTCCTCTTCATCCCCTGCCGACCCCAGCACCCAGAGTATACTAGAATTTTCTGAGTCTTCATCCATGGTTGTCCACTCATTATCTTGTAAGAGAGTATATTTATTGGTGAGTTCAACCCCTTCTCTGTCTTTTCCCCCCAATATTTTTTACTTTATTTGGCTTTGTTCCTTGTTTCTGGATCTTGTCACCATGGTAAATTTATTTTGTACAGGTCGTGGATCCAGTTTGCCAGCCTCCATGTGTCCTGTGTCGCCCTCTTGGTTTTGGTTTCCTTCTTCTCCCCTCCTTTTAACCTTCTGGGCCTTACTTTTTTCTTCCTCTCTTTCCTCCTTCTGTTTAATTTCCTCCTCATGCAGCACGTCTAGCACTACCTTGTTTTGTTTACCGTTTTCCTTTTGTGCCAGTAATAAGTAAACTTATTTTAAAAGATGCCTTCCAATAAAAATTATATCTGGGGCATCCGCTGATGATCCTGTGAGATTTTTAAATGCAGTGCGTTTCTTCTTTTGGCTTGTTGGGGCTTATTCTCATTGGGAAACAACTTTTCTCTTGTGCCCCGGTATTCTCTGTTTCATTCTGTTTCTGTTTATCCTCTTTTTTATTTATTTCATCCTCTGTTTGAATAGTTTTTTTCCTCAACTTCCATTGATGTGTCATCACTTTCATTAGCTGCATCTATAATTACTATCTCTTTAGTATCATCGTTTTCTGTCGTTCCCCCTCTTTCCTGTTCCTGTGCGCTTTCTTCCTTTTTTCTTTCCTCATCATCCTTTTCTAGCCCTTTCAACCCTTCACTCGATATGCTAGGCCTATTAAGGTTCCAACCTGACCCATTCTTCTTCAGTTTCCATCCTGCTTTTAGTAAGGCCCTTGTAACCCACTCCGAGTTGTTTTTATAATTTTCAAAAGTGTGCTCCTCCAAGCCCTCTTCACTTGCTTTCTGTTTATCCATTTCACCTTTTTTTTCCCCATTTGTGGACCTTCGTGTTCTTTTTTCATTTTTCCTTGTTTTGTTTTTGCACCCATCATTGTTTTCTTACCATTTCCTTCAATTTTAGCATCTGTTCTCCTCCGTGGCCCAAGCCGTTTTCGACTCATTTGGGCCTTCCCTTTTAAGTTTCCCTGTTATTTACACTTTCACCTAAATCTGCAGGTGTGGCACTCTTTGATCTTGCCGCATCACTTTGTTGTAGTTGATTCTGACGAGCTTCAGGCCTGTCATTTCTACTGTCAAACATTTGCTCTGCCCGTTTAGGGCTTAACTTTTCTTTACCGTCATTCTTTCATCTGTTTACAAGTTCCTTTTGTGCATCTACAGGAACTGAAACCATTGTACTCGCATCTTGAGTTTTCCCATCCTCAGTCTCCACTGACGATCACGCTCCTTCTTGTTTTTTTACTGCTTTCTTTGTTTCTCCATTGCTTCTTCTTTTCCTTCTTCATCTCCTCTTTTCTCCCACAATCCATGGCCTCTTGTGTAATAAAGACCAGGGAGGAGGCCCTCATACCTCTCAACCTTTTCTCCCCCAAATGGGGAACATTGCCTGTCAAAATGTGGAACAAATGGGCAAAATGTGGAACACGTAATCAAATCTTTACCTAAGAAGCTCAAAACAATGTTAAAATGTTGCATTTATATTCAGAAAGTCTGTTATTAATTGAATAATATATATTTTTGCATCATTTACTATGGATTTTTGCTATAAAATGTTGACTTTGTAAGGACTTGTTCCACATTCAATGTGGAACAGGGAGCTTTTGTGAAGTAAAATGAGGAACGTGCCTCGTAATGTGGTACAGTTGAGAGGTATGTCCCAGTCTCCCACACTTCCTCACTCTCTCGATGCTGCAGTGAAACTGACACAAAGCCTGTCAGTTCTGCATGGATCCCCCTACTGGCAGAGTAGGAGAATTTCCCTGGTGCCCTGGCCAAATTTCCCCCATTCACTGAAAGTACCACTAACAGCTTAATCTAGTTCAAGGTCAGTTGGCACGCATCTGTATTCCCCTTCTCGGGTTGTGCCTGAAAATAGGCAGAATTTGTCTAGTGTACTTACCTGGTCAACAAAAAGTAAATAAAAAAATTAAATAAATAAAATAAAAAGCAGCTTGCTTACTGGGTTGCTAGGCGTGGGTGGTTTTAGGAACAGCTCTCCCTGAAACAAGAGTTTGAAGAGACATTTCTAGGGACGTGGATATGTTGTTCAATCCACACTATCTGGCAGGTACCTTGCCGCTTTAAGATGGTCCGGAAGGTTTTCAAGCTGGCTGCGCCCACCCACCTGGGTGGTACAATCCTCGGCTCCGCCCCATGACATCAGATCTTCCTTACCGCTTGGAAGCTCAGGTTTCCTCCTTAGCGCTCCTGCATTTTGTAGGCCCTGGATCTCAAATCTTCTGATTTTTCCCCAAAACGTGTACTCAGATTTACTCGAGTTCAGTCTTCACTTGTTTCCCTCATGGCTGCGATGGAAGTTAAGTCCGTTCCCTGGTTCAGTCGGTGCCCTTGTGGGCAGAAAATGTCTCCCACCAATCCTCACGCCACATGCGTTTATTGTCTTGGACACGACCACGATCTGCAGGCTTGCAACTTCTGTCTGTCCTTCTCTCCTTCAGTGCTCGAGGACCGCGCTGCCCGGCTTCATCTAGGGTGACCAGAGAAACGGTTCCCGACGGTCAAATTGAAATAGGCCTGTTGGGCGGTGTCCATGGCGGGCTCTCCGAAGCAGCTTGAACAGCTTATGGCCCTCGAGGAGGAGTATTTCCTCCTTGGCATCGGCCTTTATTCCACTCTCCCTGGGCTCTTCCTACATGGCTTCCTTTCGGGAGCTTTGTCAGACCCTCTGGACCAAGGGATAGGGTCCTTCTGGGTCTTATACCTCTCGGTCCAGGAAGAAGGTATACAAAGGTAAGTCCCAGCATCAATGTTCGTGGGAGTGGGAGAGATCTCGCTCCCCAGATCATCGTCTCTTGACTTCAGTCAAGGTTGTGGCCTGGGCCGCTGGTTTCATGGAGTCCCCATCAGACCAACCGGCTGAGACTCCTGTCAATGAGGCCAAGATTTTTCTCGAGCCTACAGATAGGTTGTCGACCAAAGAGGCCAACATCTCTCAGACACTGGTTCCCCCGCTGCACTCCGAGGACTTGTCTTAGCTTTCTGAGCCGATGTCCTTGGTTAAGGACCCTGAACCGGAGGAGCTGCGGGTTTCCCCTGCTCCTTCCTCGGCCCACCGTCAGCGCCACTGACTGTCTCGGGCCTCTTCCACTTCGGGTAAGTCCTGCTGACGTCTGCAGTCCTGGTCCGGACACCGCGGAAAGCGGCGCCACCGCTCATCCTTCTTGGCCGAGGAGAGGCTTCAGCGCAAGTTGTGTCGGCGCTATGAGGACCTCATGTGGCAGCAACTTCTTTTAGCCGGCAACAAGCCGACTCAGGCTCCCTCACTGCCAATTACATGGCTGTCACTAGAATGGCTGAAGCAGTCTCTTGCCCCCGGTTCCTCGGTCGAAGACCCAGTTCCGGCTCCGATCGCTCGGTCTAAACTGGCTGCTCCGCCCATTGTGGTAGAGCCACCGCCTCCACAGCCAATTTCAGGGGCTCCGACCAAGGATTCTCGGTCGCCTCAAGGGCTGCCCCATTGGTTGTTGGTCACTCTCTCACCCCCGACCGTCCTTGGCTAGTGGAGAGTGGCTTAGGTGGTCGGCAGCTTTATGCGGACTCTTCAGAGTCCGAAGATTCCTCTTTGCATTCCCGTTGACTTGGAATCCTCTGGGGGCGGTCTGTCCATGGACGAGAGCCCCACCTTGTTCTTGGGTATCCTTCAACTCATCTCGAAATTCACCTGGATGCCACTCGAACCATGCAGAAGTGGGACAGATATCCTCTCACGGAAATTCTGGACAAAGGGGATTCCCTCTTGGAGGCCTTCCCCATGGCCAAGGCCATTGTGGGTCCGGTTCTAGAGCTCTGGCAGTGCCCGGCCTCTTGTCCTGCACCTTTGGACAGGATGGCCCACAAGTATGCGGTCCCTACCGGCTTTCTGTACAGTTTCTCAGAGCACCCCTTGACCGAGGGGTTGGTGGCTGACAGTGTCTTCCAGCGCTCTGGTAACACTAGGGACATAGACAAGCCCCCAGACAAGGAGTCCAAAAAGTTGGACTGCTCTGGGAGGAAGGTATACGCTGCCACCTCCTTAGACCTTCCTCTGGCTAGCTCAGCTGTCCTGATGGCACACTTTTCTCCTGCCCTGTTGGGCTCCCTGGATGAGGTGCTCCCTCATCTCCCAGCCAACCTTCAGACCACGGTCAAGCAGGTTCGGAATTGGGGAAGGGCAGTGGCTAAACAGCAGCTCCAGACAGCTCTGGACATCGGAGACTCCTGTGCCCGGTCAAGTTGCAGCCGCAGTGGCCATGCGCCACAGGGCTTGGTTGCAGATCTCGACTTTCATGGCAGCGACCCAACACAAGCTAGCAGATGTCCCCTTTCTAGGGACCGACCTGTTCGACCTAGGGGTGGAGGGTCACCTCCAGTGCATTGAAGTCTAATGCTACCTTAGACTCTGTCACTTCTGCTCAGTGGAACAAAGGTCACCAACAGCAGCACAAGCCCTTTTGTCCCTCTGCCCCTGTGGCAAGTTCTGCCCAGGAGCACCAGCAGCAGGCTCATGCTTGGCGCCCTAAAGCCAAGTCCATTACTTCCTTGGTCAGGAAGCCTGGGGGGAAGGGCTCGGGTGGCCCCTTGGTTGGTTCCTCCTCCTCCAAGCCTGCCCAGTGATGGGTTGCGGGGTGCTGCCCTATCCCTGTCTCTTCTCCCCTAGATCCCCCTGTGAGGGGCCGGCTCAGCCATTTCCTTTCCATCTGGTCCGCTGTCATCATGGAACCTTGGGTGTTGGCAGTGGTTGGCAGGGGCCTGCCTCTGGAATGTGAGCAATTTCCTTCCATTTGACCTGGCCTTGCAAAGAGAGGTCACTGGATCGTAGCTCCCTGTTGGCTCTTCGTGACTATGTAGTTCTGCTCCTCCACAAGGGGGTAGTCAGCAAGGTGGTGGATCCTCCTCCTTGCCCAGGGTTTGTGTCCAGGTACTTCCTGGTTCCGAAATGGACGCGGGGGCTGGCGCCCCATTCTCGACGTGCACAACCTGAACAAGTTCCTAAGGCTGCGCACCTTCTGGATGGTGACTCTGGCTCAGATCATACCATCCCTGGAACAAAGCATGTGGTTCTGCACCCTGACTCTTCAGGACATGTTTTTTCACGTCACAATCCATCCGTCTCCTGAGCGGTTCCTCCGCTTTCGAGTGGAGGGAAGCCTCTACGAGTTCCAGACCATGCCATTCGGCCTCTCTTTTGCTCCCAGGTTCTTTACCAAATGCATGGCAGTGATGGCAGCATTCCTGTGGTGCTGAGGGGTTCGAGTCTACCCTTACCTGGACGATTGGCTGATAGCAGTCCCCTCCAGGTTGGAGGTGAAGCGGTCCAGAGACCTGGCCCTCCGGGTCTGCTCTCAACTCAGCCTCTTTATCAATGAGGCCCAGTCGGAATTCTTGCCTTCACAGGTGATCCAGTCCATCAGGGTGGAGGTCGACTTTCTCTGAGCCAGAGCCCGGCTTCCAGCAGGCAGGGCCAAGGTCCTGTCCTCCTTCGCCCAATCATTCTGGGTTGGGCAATTGCGCCTTGCACGAGACTTCCTGCGCCTTCTGGGTCTCATTGAGGCCTGCACCAACATGGTCCATTGGGCCTGCTGGCACATGCGCCCCTCAAGTGGGGTCTGGCCCACCAGTGGTCTCAGTGTTCTGGTCATCTGGACCAGCCAGTCTGTATGATTCGGGGGGATGTGGGATGGCCTGCAGGGGTGGCTTGTCCCAGCTCATCTGCAGGAGGGGGATCCCATTTGTCCGGCCCAAGCCAACGGTCATCTTGATGACCGACACCTCTCTAATGGATTGAGGTGCCCATCTGGGGGACTGCAGAGCCAATGGACTCTGGTTCCCTCAGAAGTCCTGATGCTGCATCAACCTGTTGTAGCTCCGAGAGGTCTGGCTAGCCTTGACTGCCATTTCTCCGTTTCTTCGAGGTCAAGTGATCTGGGTCCAGACGGACAATACTACAACCATGTACTGTCTCAACTGTCAGGGCGGGACGCACTCCTTGCCTCTGTTCAAGGAGGCTCTCCGCATTTGGTCGCTCATGCTCAGCCTGGAGGCGGATTTCCTTGCCATTCATGTGGCAGGAGCCTCGAACAGTCTGGCCGATGCCCTCAGCTGGATAGGCGATGCATCTCACAAGTGGTCTCTACTGCCGGAGGTAGTACAAGATTTGTTCTGTCATTGGGACACATCTCAGGTGGACCTGTTCACCTCCAGAGAGAACGCCAAGTTGAGGCTGTTTCATGCCTGCCCCCCTCAGCGGGGCTCGCTGCAGGGGGATGCCTTCTCAAGGCCATGGACCCCAGGCCTCTCCTGTGCCTACCCTCCATTTCCCTTCATCCACAAGGTGCTCCTCAAGACAAAGAGTGACAAGGCACAGGTAATCCTGGTAGCCCCAGACTGGCCCCGCCAGTTCTGGTAGCCAGATCTCATCAGCCTCAGCTCCAGGCTTCCGAGGTGGCTTCCAGCCCGCCCGGACCTGCTTTCTGTCAGCAAGGGGAAGGTATTCCATCCAGACCTTCAATCCCTGCACCTGATGGCCTGGTTCCTGAGTGGTTGGAGTTCCAGACCTTGGGTCTTTCCGACAAGGTCCTCAACGTTGTTGAGGTGTCCCGTAAGGAGTCAACCAGGAAATGTTATGCCTTTAAATGGAAAAGATTCTCCATTTGGTGTCAGGGCAAGGGGTTGGACCCCTCATCCTGCTCATTGGCTTGAATTCTGGACTATCTGTGGTCCCTTTCTCGGCAAGGGCTTCAGTTGACGACCCTTAAGGTGTACCTAGCAGCCATCTCTGCTTACTGGGTGCGGGCCGGTAAGCAGTCAGTGTCACAGGAGAAGGTGGTCTGGTGCTTTTTGAAAGGCCTGGATCACATTTCCTCTCCGTGCATGAACCTCCACCTCCTTGGGATCTACTGCTGGTTTTGACTATGCTCATGGGCAAGCCATTCGAACCGATGCACATGTATGACATCTCTCACCTGTCATGGAAGACCACCTTCTTGGTGGCTATCATGTCAGACAGAAGGATTGGGGAGCTCCAGGTGCTTTTCATCGATTCTCCCTACCTGGTCTTTCTCAGGGACAAGATTATCCTATGCCCCCACCCGAAATTTCTTCCGAAGGTGGTGTCGGAGTTTTACCGTAACCAGGTGTTGACTCGGCCAGTGTACCCCCCCAATTACACCTCAGTGGCCGAGTACAGGCTCCATACCTCGGGCCTGAGAAGAGCGTTCGCGTGCTATAAAGAGCGTATGGCGGAAGTTCAGGGAGAGGTTTGCCAGCTGTTTGTCATCTATGCTGAAGCCGCACCTGGCAGACCTGCAGCCAAGCGGACGATTGGCAGGTGGATCACTTCCTGCATTGATCTCTGCTATAGGTTGGCAGGCAAGGAACCTTCCAAAGGGATAAGACCTCATTCTACCCGCCATACCGCTGCAACGGTTGCTGCTTCTAGGGATGTCCCATGTCCAGGAAATCTGCAGAGCTGCAACCTGGAAGTCGGCACACACCTTCATTTCCTATTACCACATCAACCTCAAGTCACGCTGGGATGCTGGTTTTGGGACCTCAGTTTTCCAGTCCCTGTTCCCTAAGTAGGGAGTGTGCACCTTGCCTCCCTCCTCCCAGAGAACTGCTAGGAGTCTGCCAGATGGTGTGGATTGAACAACATATCCACGTCCCTAGAAATACAGGTTATTCACCTGTAACAGGAGTTCTAGGAGTGGTATATGTTCATCCACACAGATCCACCCGACCTCGGCGCACAACCTGGCTTCCAGCGTGCTAGATCTGGCATCATGGGGCGGGAGCTGAGGATTTTACCACCTGGGTGGGTGGGAGGAGCCAGCTTGAAGACCTTCCGGACCATCTTAAAACGGCAAGGTACCTGCCAGATAGTGTGGATGAACAACATATACCACTCCTAGAACTCCTGTTACAGATGAGTAACCTGTATTTTTTGTACAGACATGACTACTTCCTTAATACAATAATTATGTAATGCTGTATCATGGTTCTTAAAACATCAGAATTTGATACCGTGACATATCTAGTTTGGGCTACACATGGACTAAACTGGTCCAGTAGGAGTTTTATTAGTACTGAGACTGGAGTTCTAACTGGACTTTGCAGAGACGGAAGCAAAAACCTGCCTAAAGCTAGAACCTGGATTAGGCTGTAAGTGTTATCATTGTCTGTTACCATCATTGTTAACAGATTGTATAAATTTGCAGGCCTCCAATTATGATCTGAGATCAATATTTATAAATGTACAGACAGTTGGTGAAACCCCATCTGGAGTACTGCGTGCAGTTCTGGAGACCCAGTCTCCGCAAAGACATAGACAGGATGGAAGCTGTCCAGAGAAGGGCAACTAAAATGGTGCAGGGTCTGCACCGTAGACATATGAAGAGAGACTTAAGGAGCTAAATATGTATAGCCTCGAGGAAAGGAGGGAGAGGTGGGACATGATAGAAACTTTCAAGTACCTCAAGGGAATCAACAAAGTCCAAGAGGGTAGCATCTTTCAAAAAAAGAGGTGTGCAAGAACAAGGGGGCACAATTTGAAGATAGAAGGGGCGGCTCAGAGGTAACTTAAGGAAGTATTTTTTCACAGAGAGGGTTGTGGATGCATGGAACGGCCTTCCGGAGGAGGTTGTGGAGTCAAAAACAGTGGTGGAATTCAAGCATGCATGGGACAGTCATAAGGCAATTCTAGGGGGTGGGGGTAGGAAGAAGTAGGCTGCTGGTTAACTAGGATCTGCAGCTTATCCACTAGGTAGGGAAATGGGCAGACTGGGTGGGCCAAGCGGTCCTTATCTGCCGTCAAAATCTATGTTTCTATAGGCTGATTTAAAAAAAAAAAAAAAAAAGTATTTTTCCTGTATGATGCCTTCTGTTTGGAATTCCCTGCGTACAGTCCTGTACACCTTCTCTAAATTGTGACTGTTAGAATACTAATTGCTGGACTGATGGCCACCTGGGAGACCAGTGTTTGCCTTCAAGCTCCAGAATCCCTCACTGGGGTCTGAGCATATCATAGAGGTGAGATGTCCATCTTCCAATGAGGGAAGGCATGAGCTGTTTGGCATTTGTGCACTAAACCCCCAAAACGCCAGTTGGCCAAGGATTAACACTGGCTTTAGCTGTGAAGGCACCCACACATTACCCACCACAGGCCAGAGGAGGGGTGCAGCAATATTCTGGCGACCTCAGTTGTTGAGGTGGGACAGGGGAAAAGGGGACACAAAGTGGGAGAAGGAACAAAAACAGACCAATGCTAGTTCCATCTTACTGCTCAGGGCGATTAGTGATTTTAAGGTCTGGTTGACCTGTGGTTTATGGACCATCACTGGAGCCTTTACTGTCATTGTTTCTGTTTTTTTTCCTGTCTGTGCCAGCAGAGTCAGATCTGTGCTGACTTTCTGTTTACAGATTTTTTTAAACACATCTTTATTCAAATATAAAGTACACAATTTGGCAGAAGTTACAACCGGAACTATATGTCCACAATACAATACTTTGTATAAAAAAAAATTGTAACAGTGTTTGAATGCAGTCCTTCTGGTTAGTGCTAAGACCATTTAAAACTGCCGCTTCTGTCCTATTCATCAGTTAATAACAACGCTACATTTAAAAGACTGTCATTTTTTATTAAACTCTTAGAAAACTTCATAAGATATAAAAAAAAAAATATATATATATACATATATACACATATATATATTAACTCACAAACCATATAAACAAGTCTGAATTTCATACAGGGATAAAAACCGAGAAAAATGAATAGTCATTAGTTAACTTGTTATCTGTAAGTGAGGCTCTGAGATATAGGTGGTCCAAATTGTTTACTCTCCCAAATAACTGGCTAAGGTGGAATAAGGGGCTATTTTATTTAAGTACGGAAGGTACTTTACCCTCTGTCCGTCTGAGCCACAGGTCCCACACCACCATGTGTTTCTCTTTTGGGTGTATTCTGGCGGTCATGTGCTCCATATCACAAATATGTGACATCTTATTTTGCTGCTCCTTAAGGGTGGGTGGGGTGAGGCTAGATTTACACTTAACCAATGCGACGTAATACTCTTCAGGGCCACCACTAGAAAGGCAAGGGCTAGTTTTCTCTGTGAAGGAGGGAGCCTCGCAACAGTGCGGGTGCCAAAACCCATTCAGAAAAGTCGTCTGGGATATTAACTTGTATAATCTGCTGCACCGCCTCCTCCACAGATGACCAAAACCGTCTGATTATTGGGCAGGCCCAGAAGATATGATAGTGGGATCGCAGGGATCCTGCTAGGTCTGTGCAGGCCAGAGTAAAAAAGTGTCTGGGGACCCCCCCCCCCTTTCAATCTCATACTGCTCTGATGCATGACATTGTTTTGCCCAAGTGCAGATTGGTACCTTCTGACCTGTCTGGTAATAATTCTGTAGATCTGGCATGCCCAGGTCCCCACTCGACCTATGTCTCTGCAATATCTTCATCGCTGTGTGAGGTCTGTGCCCTCCCCACACAAATTTACTTACCCCCGCTTTAACTTTAGCCCAATAACTGGGTGGTATGGGCAGCAGCAAAGCGGAAAATAAAAACATGAAGTGGGGAAGTAAATTCATTTTGATGGAGTCATCCCTACCTGCTAGTGAGAGGGGCACCTGGGTCCACCTTGCCATGTTCTTCTGCATCTCGTTACATAACTTACTAGAATTGATGTCAGATAACCTGGATTGTGTTGTGGAGATCTGGACTCCCAAGTACCTAATCTGATTATTTTTGGCCCATGCGAAAGGAAAGTAGGCCTTAAACTCTGGGGGCAGGATCTGCTGAGCACTAGGGCTTCTGATTTGTCTAAATCAATTTTATAACCAGATGCCTTCCCAAACTGTTGTCACTCCCTGGATTGTCGTCTCTTGACTTCAGTCAAGGTTGTGGCCCAGGCCGCTGGTTTCACGGAGTCCCCTGTCAGACCAAGCGGCCGAGACTCCTGTCGATGAGGCCGAGATTTTTCTCGAGCCTATAGACAGGTCGTCGACCAAAGAGACCAACATCTCTCAGACACTGGTTCCCCTGCTGCCCTCCGATGACTTGTCTTAGCTGCCTGAGCCGATGTCCCCGGTCAAGGACCTTGAACCGGAGGAGCTGCGGGTTTTCCCTGCTCCTTCCTCGGCCCGCTGTCAGCGCCACCAACAGTCTTGGGCCTCTTCCACTTCGGGTAAGTCCTGCTGACGTTGGCGGTCCTGGTCCCGACACTGCGGAAAGCGGCACCGCCGCTCATCCTCCTTGGCTGAGGAGAGGCTCCGGCGCAAGTTGTGTCGGCGCTATGAGGACCTCATGTGGCAGCAACTTCTTTTAGGCGGCAACAAGCCGACTCCGGCTCCCACACTGCCGATTACGTGGCTGTCACCAGAATGGCCGGAGCAGTCTCCTGCCCCTGGTTCCTCAGTCGAGGACCCAGTTCCGGCTCCGATCGCTGGGCCTAAACTGGCTGCTCTGCCTATTGTGATGGAACCACCGCCTCCACAGCTGATATCGGGGGCTCCGACCAAGGATTCTCATTCAGCTCAAGGGCTGCTCCATTGGTTGTCGGTCACTCTCTCGGCCCCGACCGTCCTTGGCGAGTGGAGAGTGGCTTAGGTGGTCGGCAGCTTTATGCGGACTCTTCGGAGTCCGAAGACTCCTCGTTGCATTCCCATCGACTTGGAATCCTCGGTGGGTGGTCTGTCTGTGGACGCGAGCCCCACCTTGTTCTTGGGTATCCTTCGACTGATCTCGAAATCCACCTGGATGCCACTCAAACCATGCAAAAGCGGGACAGATATCCCCTCACGGAAATTCTGGACAAAGGGGATTCCCCCTCGGAGGCCTTCCCCGTGGCCAAGGCCATCGTGGGTCCGGCTCTAGAGCTCTGGCAGCGCTCGGCCTCTTGTCCTGCGCCTTCGGATAGGATGGCCCGCAAGTATGCGGTCCCTACCGGCTTCCTTTCCAGTTTCTCGAAGCACCCCTTGACCGATGGGTTGGTGGCTGACAGTGTCTTCCATCGCTCTGGTAACACTAGGGACGTGGACAAGCCCCCAGACAAGGAGTCCAAAAAGCTGGACTACTCTGTGAGGAAGGTGTACGCTGCTGCCTCCTTAGGCCTTCGTCAGGCTAGCTCGGCTGTCCTGATGGCACACTTTTCTCCTGCCCTGTTGGGCTCCCTGGATGAGGTGCTCCCTCATCTCCCAGCCAACCTTCAGACCACGGTCAAGCAGTTTCAGAATCGGGGAAGGGCAGTGGCTACACAGCAGCTCCAGACAGCTCTGGACATCGGAGACTCCTGTGCCTGGTCAGTTGCAGCCGATTTGGCCATGCGCCGCAGGGCTTGGTTGCGGATCTCGACTTTCATGGCAGATACCCAACACAAGCTAGCAGATGTCCCCTTTCTAGGAACCGACCTGTTCGGCCCAGGGGTGGAGGGTCACCTCCAGTGCACTGAAGTCTAATGCCACCTTAGACTCTCTCGCTTCTGCTCAGAGGAACAAAGGTCACCAACAGCAGCGCAAGCCCTTTTGTCCCTCTGCCCCTGTGGCAAGTTCTGCCCAGCAGCACCAGCAGCAGGGCCAGAAGGCTCATGCTTGGCGCCCTAAGGCCAAGTCCATCACTTCCTCAGTCAGGAAGCCTGGGGGAAAGGGCTCAGGTGGCCCCTCGGCCGGTTCCTCCTCCTCCAAGCCTACCCAGTGATGGGTTGCGGGGTGCTGCCCCCATCCCTGTCTCCTCCCCTGGGTCCCCCTGTGGGGGGCCGGTTCAGCCATTTCCTTTCCGTCTGGTCCACTGTCATCGTGAAACGTTAGATGTTGGAGGTGGTTGGCAGGGGCCTGCCTCTGCAATTCGAGCAGGGTCCTCCCTTTTAAGCCTGTGCCCCACAGGGGGTCACCGGATCCGTAGCCTCCCTGTCGGCTCTTCAAGATGATGTGGTTCTGCTCCTCCACAAGGGGGTAGTCAGCAAGGTGGAGGATCCTCCTCCTTGCCCAGGGTTTGTGTCCAGGTACTTCCTGGTTCCAAAATGGATGGGGGGCTAGTGCCCCATTCTTGACGTGCACGACCTGAATAAGTTCCTAAGGCTGCACACCTTCTGGATGGTGACTCTGGCTCAGATCATGCCATCCCTGGAACAAGGCATGTTTTTCTGCTCCCTGGCTCTTCAGGACACGTTTTTTCACATTGCAATCCATCTGTCTCATCAGCGGTTCCTCCGCTTTCGAGTGGACGGAAGCCTCTACGAGTTCCAGACCATGCCATTCAGCCTCTCTTCAGCTCCCAGGTTCTATACCAAATGCATGGCAGTAGTGGCAGCATTCCTGCGGTGCTGAGGGGTCAGAGTCTATCCTTACCTGGACAATTGGCTGATAGCAGTCCCCTCCAGGTTGGAGGTGAAGCAGTCCAGAGACCTGGCCCTCCGGGTCTGCTCTTAACTCAGCCTCTTTATCAATGAGGCCAAGTCAGAACTCATGCCTTCACAGGTGATCCAGTTCATCAGGGTGGAGCTCGACTCTCTCTGAGCCAGAGCCCGGCTCCTGGCAGGCAGGGCTGAGTTCCTTTCCTCCTTCGCCCAGTCATTTCGGGTTGGGCAATAGCACCTTGCACGGGACTTCTTTTGCCTTCTGGGTCTCATTGCAGCCTGCACCAGCATGGTCCATTGGGCCCGCTGGCACATGCGCCCCTATAGTGGGGTCTGGCCCACCAGTGGTCTCAGCGTTCTGGTCATCTGGACCAGCCAGTCTGCATGACTCGGGGGATGTGCGATGGCCTGCAGGGTGGCTCGTCCCAGCTCATCTGCAGGAGGGATCTCATTTGTCCGCCCCAAGCCGGCGGTCATCCTGACGACCGACACCTCTCTAATGGGTTGAAGTGCCCATCTGGGGGACTGCAGAGCCGACGGACTCTGGTCCCCTCAGAAGTCCTGATGCCACATCAACCTGGTGGAGCTCCGAGCGGTCTGGCTAGCCCCTGACCGCCATTTCTCTGTTCCTTCGGGGTCAAGTGGTCCGGGTCCAGACGGACAATACCACAACCATGTACTATCTCAACTGTCAGGGTGGGACTTACTCCTTGCCTCTGTGGAAGGAGGCTCTCCGCATTTGGTCGCTCGTGCTCAGCCTGGAGGTGGATCTCCTAGCCATTCATGTGGCAGAGCCTCGAACAGTCTGGTTGATGCCCTAAGCCGGATAGGCGATGCATCTCATGAGTGGTCTCTCCTGCGGGAGGTAGTACAAGATCTTACTTCGAGAGGGCTCTTGCAGTAGGTCATTACATATAGGACTGACGCCGGCAGGCGGCAGGACTCCACGGAGAAATTTTTATCTAGCAGTCCCTTGCGAGGGACCTCCCCCACGTCGGGTGACCGGCGTCACCTCCTCCAGAGGATCCTTCCTTCATGGAGCTGCTACGCAGAAATCCAGGTCATACATAAGTGGCAATCCTTGGAGCCAGATCCACAGCGGGTGAAACTCTCTGAACATCTGGATCTGCCCGTGACAGCTCCTGCCTTGATGCCACCCTGGATTCAGCCTCATGCCGATCTTGTTTCCACTATTTGGAAACAGCCGTTGGCGCTAGCCCCTCTTCCCCGGAAGTTGAGCAGGCTATACCAGGCTCCCGGGGGTGTTGACTTTTTAGATTCTCACCCTCGAGCTGACTCAGTAGTGAGTAGCGCCACTCATGAACGGTCAGCTAACCCAAAACATCTTAGCTCGTCGCCACCTGATAAAGAATCTCTCCTACTGGACTAGTATGGTAAAAAGGTTTCTGCTGCTTCTACACTGGGGATCAGGGCCCTGAACTATGTCGGTCACAAGGGGGATTACCAGAAGGCAATTCTTACTCAGGTGGAAACCAAGTTGGACTCCCTGACGGACTCTCAAGTCAAGGAGGAATTGGCTGATCTTGTCCGCTCTGCACATTCGGCCAGTTGACACATGCTTCGTGTGACCTATGATGCAGTGGACACTGCTGGACGGAGCTCAGCTTTTGCCATAGGCCTGCGTCATCATGCTTGGCTCCGTGTGTCAGGGTTGGTCCCGGAAGTGCAGTCCGCTATACAGAAAGCGCCCTTCCTGGGTTTGGTGCTCTTCGGTGGTGATGTCAAGGTGATCATCACCGATTTGCAGGAGAAGGGGACGGCACTAAAGTCCGTTGACTCTATGTACCATCCCCATCAATCGCAGCGCTGCCCCTTTTACAGACTGAATCAACCAAAGGCGAAACCTTGGGGAAAGTGGGCCACTAAACGCTGGGCTAGCGGCTGCCAAGCCCCGCCCAAAAAGCACTGGGTGCTTCAGCTGCGATGCTGCCCACACCACCTGACTCCTTCCCTCTCCCACAGCCTCCGGGCTCCTCGGAGGAGCCGCTAGGAGGGAGGTTTTCCCTCCACCTTCCAGGCTCGGAGAGGATAACGTCAGATTCATGGGTGCTCCAGCTAATCGCAGAAGGACACTCAATAGAGTTTCTACAGAAACCACCTCGTCACCCTCCCCTAAGGTCGTCGTATTCTCGGGAACATCATCTACTGGTCCAGGAAGAGATTTCAGAACTGCTGCTGAAAGAGGCGGCAGAACCCGTCCCACTTCCTCTACAGGGAACAGGTTACTATTCCCACTTCTTTCAGGTCCCGAAGAAGACAGGAAATGTAAGACCTATTCTAGATCTCAGTTCCCTGAATCTTTTCGTGGAGTACAGGAGGTTCAGAATGCTCTCCCTGCAGAGCCTTCTGCCCCTCCTCCGCTCAGGCCAGTGGCTGTGCGCTCTGGATATGCAGGATGCTTACCTGCACATCTCCATTCGCCTGTCTCACCGCAAATATCTCCGTTTTGCTTTCCAGGGGGACCACTACCAGTTCAAGGCTCTTCCCTTTGGCCTATCCTCGGCTCCCCGAGTATTTACCAAATGCCTTGCGGTGGTGGCGGCCTACCTGCGTACCGGGGAGTGCAGGTTTTCCCATACCTGGACGACTGGCTGCTGGCGGCCTCGTCCAGGGAGAAACTCCTGCACTGCCTCGCCCTTACCCAGCAGATTTTTGCCTGCCTGGGTATTACCATCAACCATTCCAAGTCTCACCTGATTCCATCCCAGAGACTACAGTTTATAGGGGCGATACTAGACACGACCCTTGGCAGGGCCTTCCTGCCACCAGACAGGGTGTCCACTTTCCAGACTCAAGTAAGTCTGTTGTCCGACCGCAGGCGAGTCAGTGCAAGGTCGGTCCTTTCCTCCTTGGGCTCATGGCGGCTGCTATCCCGACAGTCCCTCGCACTCGACTCCACATGAGGGTTTCTCAGTGGACGCTTCGCTCCCTATGGGATCAGTTGGTGGACGACTTGGATCACTTGGTCCTAGTCTCCTCCCCTATGACTCAAGACTTGCAGTAGTGGATGGTTCGAGAGAACCTTCTTCGGGGAGTTCCATTCTTCCTTCCTCCCCCCCTCCAAAACTCTAACTACAGATGCCCCGGGCGAAGGTTGGGGAGCCCATCTCGGTCCCCACTGGACCCAGGGCTCTTGGTCCAAGCTTGAACAGGCACTTCGCATCAATATGCTCGAGTTTTGGGCAGTTCTGTATGCTCTCCAAGCCCTTCATCTGTATTCTCCTCTCCCAGTCACCTAGCCATCCAGATGGACAATATGTGCATGGTTTTGTACATCAGCAAACAGGGAGGGACTCGGTCCTACACTCTTTGCAGGGAAGCTATGAGGGTTTGGGATTGGGCAGCACAACACGAAACTTATCTCACGGCAGTTCATGTTCTGGGAGTCGAGAACACCTTTGCAGACAAGCTGAGTCGCTCGTCTGCTCTGGCTCATGAGTGGGAACTAGAGAAAGAGGTTCTAGACGATATCTTCCTACGCTGGGGAACACCACCGATCAACCTGTTCGATTCCCCTCAAAACGCAAAGCTTCCCGATTTCTGCTTGCACTTTCAAGGGCGAGGAGTTTTCTGGAGAGACGCTCTGTCTCTAGATTGGAAGGACAGTTTTGTCTATGCCTTTCCCCCAATTCCTCTGATCACGCGGGTCTTGCAGAAACTAGGTTCAGAAGGAGCACGAATGAGTCTGATCGCTCCTTTCTGGCCCAGGCAAGTTTGGTTCTCTCTTCTACAACAATACTCAGAGGTACCACCTCTTCCTCTTCCTCTGTCACGATGTTTGCTGACCCAGGTTCAGGGGACCCTGGTCCATCCAGGTCTCAAGTCCCTTCATCTACATGCATGGCTCCTGCAGACATAGCTCAACCCCGCTTTTGAGTTTCTCCCCATGTGGTGGAGATTCTGGTAGAGGCCAGGAAGCCCTCCATTAGGTCCACCTATGCCATGAAGTGGAAAAGGTTCACAATCTGGGCTGCTTCGGAAGACGTCAAGCTTTTCTCCTGCTCGGTTGGGCTACTGCTAGAGTACCTGCGTCATCTCTTTTGACCTGGGTCTTAGTCACTCGTCTCTGAAGGTTCACATGGCGGCCTTTTCAGCCTATCATGTTCCCTTTGCAGACAGAACTTTCGCTCAACTGGAAGTCTCTAAGACTTTCCTCAGAGGGGTTCTTCACCTGAGACCCCCTATACGAATTCCCAACCCTCCTTGGGATTTGAACTTCGTTCTTGAGAAACTTACTCTGCCTCCTTTTGAACCAGCAGCTTCCGCAGACTTAAAATTCCTTTCTTGGAAGATGCTCTTCCTTGTAGCCATTACTTCTGCTTGGAGAATTTCCGAGCTACAGATCCTGATGTGTAAAATTCCGTACTTGATTTTTCACAAGGAACACGTGGCTCTGCGCACCAATCCGAAGTTTCTTCCCAAGGTGGTGGAGGAATCTACTTTGAACCAGTCCATAGAGTTACCCGCTTTCTTTATGCAGTACTCCAGTCAAGGAGAGTATTTACTACATACTATGGATGTTCACCAGATTCTGAGATACTGCACCAACAGGACAAAGGATCTCAGAAAGACTGATCACCTGTTTGTCTCTTTTGCACCCAAAAGAGAAGGTAATGCTGTTTCTTAGCAATGCCTATCCAAATGGTTGGCTCATTGCATCACTTTCTGTTATGACAAGTACAACAAAACCCTTCCGGGTCAAGTAAGAGGTCAACAGAGGAGTCGCTGCCTCAATGACTTGTTTCAAGAATGTGTCAGCGGCACACATCTACGCTGCCGCCACTTGGACTTCCATCCATACCTTTACAAAACATTACAGTTTGGATATTGCCTCTCGCCATAGAACAGGCTTCAGGCTTGCTGTTCTGCAAGGGCTCTTTTCTTAAGGCCTTCACAGCTAGAGGATCTACCTGGAGTAGCTTTCCTCCTCCCGTGTGCTTCTTCTTGTTCCAGACTGCATGGGACTCAGTCCTATATGTAATTACCTACTGCTAGAGCCCTCTTGAAGTAAGACAGTACAGTTACGTAACAACTTACTGTAACAGTAGATCTTTGAGAGAGGCTCTTGCAATAGGTAATGCCTTCCCACTGTCCATCCCCCTAAGCTTTTTCAGCTCCTTTTCCAGTGAGGGAAATATCCTCTCCTATCTCATCTGGCCTCTTTTGGCCTGTGGTGGGAAAGAACTGGAAGGCAGGCGTGAGGGACCGCCCCTTTATACCGACGTCCCCTGATGCCGGTCACCTGACGTGGGGACGGTTGGGACTGCTAGCTAGAAATTTTTACGTGGGGTCCTGCTGCCTGCCGGCATCAGTCCTATATGTAATTACCTACTGCAAGAGCCTCTCTCGAAGATCTACTGTTAAGGTAAGTTCTTATGTAACTGTACTATCTGTTCTCCCATTGGGGCACACCTCAGGTGGACCTGTTCACCTCCAGGCAGAACGCCAAGCTGAGGCTGTTTCATGCCTGCCCCCCTCAGCGGGGCTCACTGCAGGGGGATGCCTTCTTGAGGCCGTGGACCCCAGGTCTCTTCTACACCTTCCCTCCATTTCTCTTGATCCACAAAAGGTGCTCCTCAAGGCAAAGAGGGACAAGGCGCAGGTGATCCTGGTAGCCCCAGACTGGCCCCGCCAGTTCTAGTATTCAGATCTCCTCAGCCTCAGCTCCAGGCTTCCGAGGTGGCTTCCAGCCCACCCGGACCTGCTTTCTGTCAGCAAGGGGAAGGTATTCCATCTGGACCTTCAATCCCTGCACCTGATGGCCTGGTTCCTGAGTGGTTAGAGTTCCAGACCTTAGGTCTTTCCGACGAGGTCTTCAGCGTCGTTGAGGCATCCCGTAAGGAGTCGACCAGGAAATGTTATGCCTTTAAATGGAAAAGATTCTCCATTTGGTGTCAGGGCAAGGGGTTGGACCCCTCGTCCTGCCCATTGGCTAGCTTTCTGGACTATCTGTGGTCCCTTTCTCAGCAAGGGCTTCAGTTGATGACCCTTAAGGTGCACCTGGCAGCCATCTCTGCTTACTGGGGGCAGGCCGGTAAGCAGTAAGTGGCACAGGAGAAGGTGGTCTGGCGCTTTTTGTGAGGCCTAGATCACATTTCCCTTCCGGTGCATGAACCTCCACCTCCTTGGGATCTACTGCTGGTATTGGCTAAGCTCATGGGCAAGCCATTCGAACTGATGCGCAGGTGTGACATCTCTCACCTGTCATGGAAGACCGCCTTCTTGGTGGCTATCATGTCCGCCAGAAGGACTGGGAGCTCCAGGTGCTTTCCATCGAATCTCCCTATCTAGTCTTCCTCAGGGACAAAGTTGTCCTATGCCCCCACCACCCGAAATTTCTTCTGAAGGTGGTGTCGGAGTTTCACCTTAACCAGGTGTTGACTCTGCAAGTGTACCCCCCCAGTTACACCTCAGTGGCCGAGTACAGGATCCATACTTTGGGCCTAAGAAGAGCGCTCACCTACTATAAAGAGCGTACAGCGGAAGTTCGGGGAGAGGTTTGCCAGCTGTTTGTCATCTGTGCTGAAGCTGCACCTGGCAGACTTGCAGCCAAGCGGACGATTGGCAGGTGGAACACTTCCTACATTGATCTCTGCTATAGGTTGGCAGGCAAGGAACCTCCCAAAGGCATAAGAGCTCATTCTACCCGCCATACTGCTGCAATGGTTGCTGCTTCTAGGGAACGTCCCATGTCCAGGACATCTGCAGAGCTGCTACCTGGAAGTCAGCACACACCTTCATTTCCTATTACCACATCGACCTCGAGTCATGCAGGGATGCTGGTTTTGGGACCTCAGTTTTCCAGTCCCTGTTCCCTAAGTAGGGGATGCGCGCCTCGCCTCCCTCCTCTCAGAGAACTGCTAGGAGTCTGCCAGATGGTGTGGATAGAACAACATATCCACGTCCCTAGAAATGCAGGTTACTCACCTGTAACAGGATTTCTAGGAGTGGTATATGTTCATCCACACAGCCCCACCTCACCTCCCTGACTTCGGCGCACAACCTGGCTTCCAGCGGGCTAGATCTGGCATCATGGGGTGGAGCCGAGGATTTTACCACCCGGGTGGGTGGGAGGAGCCAGCCTGGAGACCTTCCGGCCCATCTTAAAGCGGTAAGGTACCTGCCAGATAGTGTGGATGAACAACATATATCACTCCTAGAACTCCTGTTACAGATGAGTAACCTGTATTTTTTGTACAGACATGACTACTTCCTTAATACAATAATTATGTAATGCTGTATCATGGTTCTTAAAACATCGGAATTTGATACTGTGACATATCTAGTTTGGGATACACATGGACTAAACCGGTCCAGTAGGAGTTTTATTAGTACTGAGACTGGAGTTCTAACTGGACTTTGCAGAGACTGAAGCAAAAACCTGCCTAAAGCTAGAACCTGGATTAGGCTGTAAGTGTTATCATTGTCTGTTACCATCATAGTTAACAGATTGTGTAAATTTGCAGGCCTCCAATTATGATCTGAGATCAATATTTATAAATGTAGGCTGATTTAAAAAAAAGTATTTCTCTTATATGATGCCTTCTGTTTGGAATTCCCTGCTTACAGTCCTGTACACCATCTCAAAATTGTGACTGTTAGAATACTAACTGCTGGGCTGATGGCCACCTGGGAGACCAGTGTTTGCCTTCAAGCTCCAGAATCCCTCACTGGGGTCTGAGCATATCATAGAGGTGAAATGTTCATCTTCCGAGGAGGGAAGACATGAGCTGTTTGGCATTTGTGCACTAACCTCCCTCCCCCCACACCAGTTGGCCAAGGATTAACATTGGCTTTAGCTGTGAAGGCACCCACATATCACCCACCCCAGGCCAGAGGAGGGGTGCGGCAATATTCTGGTGACCTCAGTTGTTGAGGTGGGGACAGGGGAAAAGGGACACAAAGTGGGAGAAGGAACAAAAACAGACCAATCCTAGTTCCATCTTACTGCTCAGGGCGATTAGTGATTTTAAGGTCTGGTTGACCTGTGGTTTATGGACCATCACTGGAGCCTTTACTGTCATTGTTTCTGTTTTTTTTCCTGTCTGTGCCAGCAGAGTCAGATCTGTGCTGACTTTCTGTTTACAGATTTTTTTTAAACGTTTCTTTATTCAAATATAAACTACACAATTTGACAGAAGTTACAACCGGAACTATATGTCCACAATACAATACTTTGTAAAAAAAAAAAAAAAAAATGTAACAGTGTTTGAATGCAGTCCTTCTGGTTAGTGCTAAGACCATTTAAAACTGCCGCTTCTGTCCTATTCATCAATTAATAACAACGCTACATTTAAAAGACTATCATTTTTTTTATTAAAGTCTTACAAAACTTCATAAGGTATAAAATATATACACACACACATATACTGTGTGTGTGTGTGTGTGTGTGTGTGTGTGTGTGTATATATATATATGTATATTAACTCACAAACCATATAAACAAGTCTGAATTTCATACAGGAATAAAAACAAAAAGCAATAGTCATTAGTTAACTTGTTATCTGTAAGTGAGGCTCTGAGATATAGGTGGTCCAAGTTGTTTACTCTCCCAAATAACTGGTTAAGGTGGAATAAGGGGCTATTTTATATTAATTACGGGAGGTACTTTACCCTCTATCCGTCTGAGCCATGGCTCCCACACCACCATGCGTTTCTCACAAATATGTGACATCTTATTTTGCCGCTCCTTAAGGTGGGTGGGGTGGGGCGGGGCAAGATTTACTCTTAACCAATGCGACGTAATACTCTTCAGGGCCACCGCTAGAAAAGCAAGGACTAGTTTTCTCTGTGAAGAAGGAAGCCCCACAACAGTGTGGGTGCCAAAACCCATTCAGAAAAGTTGTCTGGGATGTTAACTTGTATAATCTGCTGCACCGCCTCCTCCACAGATGACCAAAACCCCCAGATTATTGGGCAGGCCCAGAAGATATGATAGTGGGATCCACTATCACCACAATTTCGCCAACATTGGGCGGTATAGGTGGTGTGAAAATGATAGGTTACCATGGGAGTTCGGAAGACTCGAACTAGGATTTTCCAAATGTAATCCTTCCATTCAGGGGAAGATGTGACTCTCTCCATCCCACTCTGACGTTTGTCTCAGTCTTCCCTGGGGATTATGCCCTGGATTTCCCTTTCCCATGCCTCCTTTACCTTTCCCAGTGAGTCAGGACCCTGTTCATTAATTAAGTTGTACAGTTCAGATATGCACCTCACCTTTCCCTTCAGGGTGACTATACTATAGATGAAATCTTCCCATGGGGATCTGGGCCTACGCAGTAGGTCTCATGGTCTGCACTTCTGATAAAGTATCTGACCTGCAAAAACCCTAAAGAGGGTCTGTTTTGTGCAGTTGGATTTTAGCTTTCAACTGTTGGAAAGACATACATGTACCATTTTCCAGGAGTTGCGCAAAGTGTGCAAGGCCATTGGTCTCCCACAGTGCATATCGCTGGTCTGACCTAGCGGGGTGAAAGTCTGAGTGGTACAGAATCGGGGACAGTGGGCCCAAAGAGGAAACAGAAGTCAATTTGCGTCTGACCTGTCCCAACATTTTAGAGTGTTTCACCAGGTTAGCTATCACCCTGCTTGAGGATCCTGCTAGGTCTGTGCAGGCCAGAATAAAGTGTTTGGGAATCCCCAAATCTCATACTGCCCGATGCATGACATTGTTTTGCCCAAGTGCAGATTGGCAACTTCAAACAACATGAAGTCTTGCTATATTATGACATATGCAGTATAACCCCAGGTTAGAACTGCTCCAGAGGTGAAAAGTTAACTTTCCATGCAGGGCATGGAATCTTGTGTGAGCTTCGGTTGAACACTCTGTTTGTTGAAGCTCAAACTTAAACTGTCAGATTCTTTACTCCGCCTCACTGAACAGTTGCTCGAGATTCCTCCTGCTGCTCGGTTCGTTTGTCGGTTTAAAGTGTAATTTTCGGTTTATTTTACGAAATTTAACCACATCGTCGGTTCAAGCTCTGTCTGTGGTATTGTAAGTAATAGATAGGCTTTTGTTTATTTTCTTCTGTGTGGAACTTAAGCGTCTTTTCGGATTCGGTTTGAACCGATCAGATTAGAGTTTAAAATTACTTTCTAGTCCTTTAGAGTGCGGTTCCCGGTTCTTATCGGTTCTAAGAAAAGATTTTATTACGGTTTTTCCGACCGTGACACGGTTGGGAACCGATAAGAGAGTCTTGTGGCGGATTGCCATTAACGGGCAAGTTTTGGTTAGGCTGGCACTATGTCTGAGAAAAAAGAAAAACCGGACCCACTGGGTTTTCAGCACTGTGGCCTCTGTGGGGAAGCCTTTGCTGAGCTGACCCACACACCACTGTGTATATTGTCTGGGGTTTGACCACCTCAATGCAGACTGCCAGATTTGTAAGAATTTTCCTGCTGCCACCGTGGAAAGAGAGTTGGTAGGCTCAGGAAAGGGAGGCCAAAAAGTCAGCTGACCGGATGGCCAGCCGGTTCGGTTCAACGAACCTGAGGAGTGCCCTCTGACCAGGCGATACTTCCTTGGGCAACGAAGAGCCAGCTCTGAGGCGGTTCCAACTAAAAGGACTAGAAAGTCAGCTAGTTTGGGGCCAAAATTTCTTTCTCAACCACTGAGGAAATAGCCAAAGCTATTCAAATTGTCTAGTCTCTTTCCCCAGTTCCGTCGAACCCGACAACATTAGGAGCGCTCGGTTCGGACGGTTCCTCCGGTTCAAGATTATGATTTTGAGGATTTTTATGAACCGGAGGAAGGGGAGGAGGGGTATGAGGAGAGTGAGTGTGATTTTGAAAGTCTGGATGTGCCCATTGAACCGGACATCTCTCCAGACAGACCCTCAGGGGTGTCCCCTCCCAAGCTATCTGAGTCCCCTTCTCATTTTTTGTTTTACAAGAAAGTTGCGAGACTCTGCAACTCCCTGTTGAGGAAGCTGTTGATGATCAAGAAGAGCCTGATTTTGTAGAAATGATGGATATTCCAGAGTCTAGGAGACTGTCTGTTCCCTTGCACAAATCTTTTAGGAAACAGACAGTAAAAATTCTGAAAACTCCTCATTCTATCCTCCCTGTGGATAAAAGGATGAACAAGAGGTATGCTTTATCAGGCTCTGATACGGAGTTCCTCTCCCAGCAGTGCAACCATGTGGGGGTAGTGCAGGCTGCAGCCCGTGACAAGGCTAATACTCCTCTAGCCTCTCACCCTCCTGAAAAGGATTCCAGGAGGATGGATGCCATGGCAAAGAAACAGTACATGGCAGCATCTTTGGGACTCAGACAGGCAAATTATATGGCTTACGCAGCTAGGTACCAGAAATCCAGATGGGATACTGTCCAGGCCCTAGCAAAACAGGCCCCTGACCAGCTTGCCAGGGAGCTGGAGCAGGTGGCTGCGGATGTATTGAGGCATCAAGGTGCAATTTCATGCTGCAGTAGACTCTAATGATGTTTCATCAGAGGTCATGGCTACATCTGTGTCTCTTACAGAATGGCCTGGCTCAGATGTACTGCCCTGTCACAGGATACTCAGTCTAGGCTATAGATTTTTCCTGTTGTGGGCAATTCTCTGTTTGGGGAGCAGACAGAGAATTATATGAAGAAATGGATGAGTATAGGACCACCTATAGGAGTGCACAGGCACAAGCAAAGAGGCAAGCCACTCCTCAAAGGCAGCATGTCAGGGGCAGGCCTTTTCATAGCCTTTTACCAAGCCAGGCCTCCTCTTCTGCTTATGCCCAGAGGGGGTTCTTTAGAGGAAGGGGCAGAAGGGGTTCTAGTAAGCCTGCTTCTACCCCTGAACCCAAAGCCCCTGCAAAACAGGCTCCCTGATGGGGTGGCCAGGGCCGATTCTCCACTACCAGTAGGGGGCAGGCTGGCTTACTTTTTCCAGGACTGGAAGTCTGTAACATCAGACAAGTGGGTCCTGGAAGTAGTAAGCCAGGGACTGGTTCTCAGCTTCAAAAAATTTCCGAAGATGAGAGCCAGGTCTTTTCCACGTGCAAACCCATCAGAGGCACTTGCCCTGGAAGCAGAAGTTTCTTCCCTCCTGGCTCTCGGAGCTGTGGAAAGGGTGCCTCCCATACACCAGGGCAAAGGGTTGTACTCCAGGTACTTCCTTACCCCAAAAAAGACAGGAGAATGGTGGCCCATCCTGGATGTCAGGTATCTAAACAAGCACCTTTTAAAACCAAAGTTCAAAATGGTGACTCTGGGAATTATTTTACCCTCTCTGAGGCCAGGGGACTGGCTAGCCTCCCTGGACCTCAAGGGTGCCTACTTCCATGTTCTCATCAGAAGCTCCCATCGAAAGTACCTCAGATTCGTACTGCCCTCAGGCCATTACCAGTTCAGAGCAATGCCCTTCGGCCTCACCTCGGCCCCGAGGGTGTTCACAAAATGCCTGGCAGTAGCAGTTGCTCATTTAAGAAGGCAAAGATTGCCATCTTTCCTTATCTGGACGACTGGCTCATTGAGGCCAGTCTCCAGAACAGAGTCAACTCACACTTACAAGTAACCCAGCAACTGTTGACATCCCTAGGTTTCCTTCTCAGTCTTCAAAGTCAGTTCTGGAGCCTGTCCAGCTTCTCACCTTCATAGGCGCAGAACTGAACACAACAGAAGCAGAGCCTTGCTCCCTCTGGAAAGAGCAAGGACCTTGGTCTCTCTGGCCTCTTCTTTCACCTGCAGGTCTCTCTACCAGCAAGGCATTTTCTACAGCTCCTGGGGCACATGGCTGCTTCTACAGCAGTAGTGCAGGGAGCAAGATTTCAGATGAGGGACATCCAGTTCCATTTGAGAGCCTTTTGGTCTCAAGGACAGATCCTCTAACCAAGTTGATCCCAGTGACTGAACCCTGATCCAGGCCCTTCAGTGGTGGCAGGATCAGAGCAATCTGAGACAGGGGTTCCCCTTCACTCCCAGTCTCACTCATTGACCCTTACTACAGATGCATCCCTCTTGGGTGGGAGCTCACATGGGCGACCTCTTCCACCCAAGGGCTGTGGTCCCTCAGGAATCTCTGCTCCACATCAATTTGCTGGAACTCAGAGCAGTTTTCTAGCACTCAGGTTTTTTCCACATCTGTTCAGAACAAGGTTGTTCAGATCAGAACAGACAATACCACTACAATGTGGTACATCAACATGCAAGGGGGCACTCTGTCTACGGCCTTGTGCACCGAAGCAATGAAGTTGTGGTCTCTGGCTTATTCTCTGAACGCCTCCCTCACGGCTGTTCACCTCCCAGGCAAGGACAATGTCCTAGTGGATGCTCTCAGCAGAATTTCCCTGGGCCATCACAAATGGGCACTGGATCCCCTAGTACTGGAGGTAGTATTTGCCAGATGGGGCACCCCACAGATAGATCTCTTTGCAGCCCCAGACAATCACCAACTTCCCCTTTTTTGCTGCAGGCCCCCAGTGTTGGGCTCAGTCCCTCTGAATGCCTTCCTACTCAGTTGGGAAGGGAAGTTTCTCTATGCTTTTCCCCCCTTCCCCCTCCTTTTCAAGGTGCTAGTCAGAATCAGATGTCAACCCTGCAAGATGATCCTGATCGCTCCAGATTGGGCCAGGCAGCCCTGGTACCCACTCGTCATGTCCTTAGCAGTCCACCTTCCCCTGTGTCTTCCCAGGAATCACAACCTGTTAACCTGTGCCCAGGGGAAAGTTTGGTATCCGAACCTCAAATCTCTCAATCTCAAGGCATGGCTCTTGAAGAGTTAGAGTTTGCTGAACTACACCTTTCCCAAGGTCTATTGGATATATTGAAGGCCTCTAGGAAACCTTCCACCAGGGCTACTTATAATTCAAAATGGAAAAGATTTTCCATATGGTGTGCTGGTAAGCATATTTCCCCAGAATCTGCTGGCGTGCCCACGATCCTGGA
The DNA here is from genome assembly GCA_016271365.2 of Neoceratodus forsteri. Classification (NCBI taxonomy): domain Eukaryota; kingdom Metazoa; phylum Chordata; order Ceratodontiformes; family Ceratodontidae; genus Neoceratodus; species Neoceratodus forsteri. The sequence goes on along the minus strand of CM028129.1, from coordinate 557,672,211 downwards.
TTATTTGGTGCATTTGAATTCCTTGGGCCTGAGACCAGCTACTCTAAAAGTGCACTTGGCAGCTGTGTCTGTCTTCTTATCAGCAGGTAAGTCCTCTTCTTTTTCAGCTCACCCTGTGTTCTCCAAGTTTTTTAAAGGGCTGCTTCACACCAACCCTCCGTTCAGGGACCCTGCCCCTGCTTGGGATCTTAATATTTGCATTGCTCAGCTTATGCAACCCCCTTTTGAGCCATTGTCTTCAGCAGAGCTTAAGTACTTGACTTGGAAAACTGTGTTTCTGGTAGCCATCACCTCTGCCAGGCGCATAAGTGAGCTACAAGCATTGTCAGTGGAGCCTGATTTTATCTCCTTTCATAGAGATAAGGTGGTCCTCAGGACTAACAGGAAGTTTTGCCTAAGGTGGTTTGGACTTCCACCTTAATCAATCCATGTCTCTTCCTGTGTACTTCACTGACCATTCCTCCTCTGGTGAGAGGAGATTGCATAGTTTAGATGTCAAAAGAGCCCTTAGTTACTATAAGAACGTACCAAGGGTCACAGGTTGAATCCCTCAATTGTTCCTCACTTATGGTGAGGTTGGTAAGGAAACCTGCCACTAAAGATCCATTGCCAGGTGGATTGTCTCTTGTATCCAATTCTGCTATGAAAAACTGGGTAAGGTTCCTCCCTCAGGCCTGAGGGCTCACTCTACCAGAGGTACAGCTCGTCTCTGGCTGCTGCCAGGACATCCCTATCCTAGAGATATGTCAAGCAGCTACCTGGAAAACAGTTCACACTTTTACTAAGCATTACTCCCTGGATATCCAGGCTAGGCGTGATGCTCGATTTAGCACAGCTGTGCTGAGCCTATTTCCCAGTGAGGTTCTGCCCTCCTCCATGGAGGTACTGCTGTGTAGTCTGCATATGCCATAATATAGCAAGACTTCATGTTGTTTGAAGAAAAAATTACTCACCTTAGTAATGTTGTTTCTTCTAATGGAGTCTTGCTATATTATGACCTCCCCCCCAGCCTGCCCCTCTCAGAACCTCTTTTGGGATGTGGGTGGGCAATGCAATGTTAGCACTTCATAGATGCTCACTTTATTTTCACCCTTTCTTTGGGTGCTTAGGTGTTATGCTTATTTTTTCTTTCTTGAATCCCCTGACTTGAGTCTTTGTTTTGGGATCAAGATCAGAAATGTGTTTTCGTAGTTAGTAGCCAGTGGCTAGTGTAGGTTTACGGCTTCCGCACAGAACCTTAGTGGGTTTTTGCTCGTAAAGATCTGACAGTTTAAGTTTGAGCTTCAACAGACAGAGTGTTCAACCGAGCTCGCGTTCAAGATTCCATGCCCTGCATGGAAAGTTAACTCTTTTACCTCCGGAGCAGTTCTAACCTGGGGTTATACTGCATATGTCATAATATAGCAAGACTCCATTAGAAGAAACAACATTACTAAGGTGAGTAATTTTTTCTTCTGACCTGCCTGGTAATAATTCTGTATATCTGGCATGCCCAGGCCCCCATTTGACCTAGGTCTCGCAATATCTTCTTCGCTATGCAAGGTCTGTGTCCTCCCCACACAAATTAATTTACCCCCGCTTTAACTTTAGCCCAATAACTGGGTGGTATGGGCAGCAGCAAAGTGGAAAATAAACACATGAAGTGGGGAAGTAAATTAATTTTGATGGAGTCAACCCTACCTGCTAGTGACAGTGGCACCAGGGTCCACCTTGCCATGTTCTTCTGCATCTCGTTACATAACTTACTAGAATTGATGTCAGATAACCTGGATTGTGTTGTGGAGATCTGGACTCCCAAGTACCTAACCTAATTATTTTTGGCCCATTGGAAAGGAAAGGAGGACCTAAAGTCGGGGGGGGGGGAGGATCTGCTGAGAACTAGGGCTTCTGATTTCTCAAAATCAATGTTATAACCAGATGCCTTCCCAAACTGTTCTAGTGTATGTAACAGCCTGAGCAGGGAAGTCTCCGGGTGTCTAAAAAAGAAAATGTAGTTATTGGCTACCTTCTGCTCCGATTTCTCCCCACCCCCAGCCACCACCCTCTCGATATGTTGATCCTGGTGGATTACTACTGCCAGTGGTTCCAGAAAAATCACAAAAAGCAGGGGGACTTGGAGCAACACTGCCAAGTCACCTTTCCAATTGGAAATCTCTCGGAATTGATCCCATTCACTCTGACTTGGGCCTGGCGTGAGGAGTAAAGATTTAGGACTTTTAGAAATTTGGAGCCAAATTTCATCTTCTCCATAGACTTTTGTAAGAATTGCCAATTCACCCTATCAAAAACCTTTTCAGCATCCATGTAGATGATTAACAGGAATGCCCCCTGCCCCCACTGCGCCAAAATTATATTCAGTAATAGTCTTACATTGTCCTGTATATATCTTCCAGAGACAAATCCCATTTGATTGGGGTGTATTAACTTGGGGACTATTCCTTGGAGGCAGTCTGCCAGGATTCCCGTAAAAATTTTTGGGTCCGCATTCTGACTTACTGTTTACAGTTTGTCGGCTACTGCTGACTTCCTGTTTCCTCTCATTGTAGGTATAGTGTCCACAAGAGCTGCTCTAAGATTAGTTTCCCTTTCCCAGTCAAAGTGGTCTGGGATCAGTTTGTGTTGGAGATTTGTATACCCATAAGCATGCAAAGCAGCAGCTGAGAGCAGCAGCTAGCACAACTTAGTGGTTAGGGCACAGGGCTATAAACCAGGAGACCTTAGTTTGACAAATCTCCTTATGTTCCTTTAACCTCAGATATTACCCTAGAGGTGATCCATGGAGGCATGGAGTCAGGACAGTAAATCTGCACCATCTATCTGTTTGAATTATGGTGGCACTAAGAGACCCATAAAAGGGTGGATTTTGGTAACAATCTCCACCCCCATGGTGAAGCCTACATGGCAAAGTGCTGGGGGGAGAAACTAGTCTCCACTGTGTTTGGCAGTGCTTGTTCACACTGCGTGTTGGATTTTGAACTTAAAAATAAAAAAGGGGGCATTAGTACTTAGCTTGTGTGGGAATGTGTGCCTTCTTCCTTGGAGTGCAGCGGAGTTTGTATCTGCAATTAAGGACACAAAGGGAATCCAGCAGATCAGCAATAAGATGGGCAAGAAATTCCATATCCCTCTGGGTGAAAATTAAGAGAAAATTGGGTTGTACAGGACAACAGGTAAGGTGGATCACCATTGGGCAGTCCACTGACTTCTTATTAGCAAAAATGGATCTTGTGTTGGAAGATGGGGGAGAAAGGGATTGGAATATTTCACACAGTGTTTGCCAGATGGTGGGATGAAATCATTTGAGCAGCTGCAGACAGAATTTTGTGTAATGCAGATGGACCTGTTCGGATAGTTCCAACTTTGGGACTTCGTAACACAACCAGGGAATCTGAACAAGATAACTCAAATGCATCCTAAACTACTGAAAAGGATGGCAAGGTGCCAGAACAAAAATAAAGAATGACTCTGTTATACTGAATGTTTACAAAGGACATAGGTACACAAGACATACAGGGTACAAACAAGATGAGAATCGGAGCTCGCTGTAAGAATAGACAGTAAACAACATCAGGAAGCAGTTGGAGAGAATTCAGATGGAAGTTAGGTATTAAATATTTTGCTACATGAGACAAATCAAAATACTGTTTCTAGGGACGTGGATATGATGTTCAATCCACACTGTCTGGCAGGTAGCTTGCTGCTTTAAGATGGTCCGGAAGGTCTTCAAGCTGGCTCCTCCCACCCACCCGGGTGGTAAAACCCTCGGTCCACCCCATGATTCCAGATCTTCCTTACTGCTTGGAAGCTCAGGTTCCCTCCTTAGTGCTTCTGCATTTTGTAGGCCCTGGATCATAAATCTTTGGATTTTTTCCCAAAACTCATACTTAAATTCACTTGAGTTTGGTCTTCAGTAGATTCCCTTGTGGCTGCGATGGAAGTCAAGTCCATTCCCGAGTTCCGTCCGTGCCCTTGCTGGCAGAAGATCTCGCACTGATCCTCATGCCACATGTGTTTACTACCTTGGACACGACCACAATCTGCAGGCTTGTGGCCTCTGTCTGTCTTTCTCTCCTTTGGTGCTTGAGGACCATGCTGCCTGACTCCACTAGGGCGACCAGAGAAACGGTCCCCAACGGTAAAGTCGAAGGAGGCCCATTGGGTGGTGTCCACGGCGGCGGGCTCCACGGAACAACTGGAACAGCTTACGGCCCTCGAGGAGGAGGCGGCCCAGGCCACGGCAAGTTCCTCCTCGGCGTCGGCCTTTATCCCGCTCCACCTGGGCTCTTCCTACATGACTTCATTTCGGGAGCTTTGCCAGTCTCTCTCTACTAAGGGAGAGGGTCCTTCTGGGTCTCATACCTCTTGGTCCAAGAAGAAGGATCACAAAGGTAAGCTCCAGCGTCGACGTTCGTGGGAGTGGGAGAGATCTCGCTCCCCGGATCGTCGTCTCTCGATTTCGGTTGAGGTTCTGGCCTGGGCCACTGGTTTCATGGAGTCCCTGTCAGACCAGCTGGCTGAGACTCCTGTCACGAGGCCAAGATTTTTCTTGAGCCCACCGACTGGTTGTCGACCGAGGAGGCAGACATCTCTCAGACACTGGTTTCCCGGTGCCCTCCAGGGACTTGTCTCAGCTTCCTGAGCTGACGTCCCCGGTCAAGGACCCTGAACCGGAGGAGCAGCGGGTTTCTCCTGCTCCTTCAGTGCACCGTCGGCGCCACTGACAGTCGAGATCTTGGTCTCAGTCCTCCTGCGTTTCGGGCAAGTCCCACTGACATCAGTGATCCTGGTCCCGACACCGCGGAAAGTGGCTCTGCCGCTCATCCTTCTCATCCTCCTTTGCCAAGGAGAGGCTCTGGTACAAGTTGCGTCGGAGCTATGAGGACCTCATGTGGCAGCAACTTCTTTTGGTCGGCAGCAAGCCGACTCTGGCTTTTACACCAGCATTTAAGTGGCTGTCGCTAGAATGGACGAAGCAGTCTTCTGCCCCCGGTTCCTCGGTCAAGGACCCGGTTTTGGCACCGACCGCTCGGCCTAAACCAACTGCTCCGCCCATTGTGGTGGAACCACCGCCTCCACAGATGAATTTTGGGGCTCCGACCAAGGATTCTCGGTCGGCTCAAGGGCTGCCCGATCGGTTGTCAGTCACTCTCACCCCAATCGTCCTCGGCAAGTGGAGAGTGGGTTAGGCGGTTGGCAGCTCTACGCGGACTCTTCGGAGTCCAAAGACTCCTCGTTGCATTCCTATCCAGTCGACTTGAATACTCGGGGGCTGTCCGTGGACAGAGCCCCACCTCGTGCTGGGCATCCCTTGACTCATCTGGAATTCACGGGATGCCGCTCGAACCGTGCAAAGCGGGCCAGATATCCCCTCACGGAGATTTTAGACAAAGGGACTCCTCGGAGGCCTTCTTCCGTGCTTCGAGGCCATTGTCGGCGAGTTCTGGCATTTCCGGCTTCTTGTCCTGTACCTTCGGCCAGGATGGCCTCAGTATCTGCGGTCCCTACCGGCTCCCTCTCTGGTTTCTCGGAGCACCCCTCGGCCAAGGGGTTGGTGGCCGATAGCATCTTCCAGCGCTCTGGCAACACTAGGGACATGGACAAGCCCCGAGATAAGGAGTCCGAAAAGGTGGATGTGGTAGGGGCTGTCTGCTCTCTACCCCAGTGTATTCTGAAGTGTTAAATAGGTGTTTGTAAATACCTATCTGAAGTCAAATGGCAGCTAAAGTTTTCAATTATTTGGGCTTGAAAATAGGAACCGTCTTTCTGTGTAGAAACTTGTTGCAACAGTATTTAGCTCGCTGCTCTCTCTTCTGTCCCCGTATTCCTTTGTTTATTTCATCTGCTCCCCTGCTCATGGAATTGCCACCTGTTAGTAGTCTCTCTCTCTCTCCCTCCCTAATCTCCCTTTGTGTCCTCTTTCTTTGTTTTGTGCCCAGATATTGCCAAAACTGCTGTTTGACCGTGGAAAATCCCCCATCTAGTTTCACATAGAAGGTTTTTAAGACTTTGTGTATTTTTGCACTGTTTAGTTAGCGCTTCCATGTCTGTGCTGAAATAGAGAAGTAGTGCTTTAGTCTGACACTTAGAACCTCAGGGTTTGTATTTCTTCGGTGCAAGTGAAGTCACTGAAGCTAATACAGCTTCTTGCAGCCAGCAAACTGTGCAAGCACTCAAAAGTAAAGCAGGGTTTGAACTGTTTGGTGTTTGTAAAGTCACCTTGCTGAATTACACTAGGAAGCTTATTTTAATAAGCTGGTCATACAGTGTAGGCTGTTTTGTTGTAAACAGTAAAACAACTGACCTGAAAATGACTTGTTTGTTCAGCAGCCTCTCCTCTCAACCTTCCATCTGTCTATAGTACCGGTCCTTGCTCCACCTCTTTTATGATGAAAGCTGAGGGGAGGAGTCTGCTTTACTCAGAAAAAGGATAAAAGATGAAATTGCTAGAGATTTTTAACTTTAGTGAACCAGAAAACCATGCAGTGGTGAAAAGAATGCCTAAACTGAAACTCGGGTAAAATATAAACTGTGTTTTCTGTCAAAATGTTAGCTTCATTCTCTATAGGGAGGAGTTTTCCTGTACCGTGTGATCTGCCAACAGGATATAATGACTGTGAAAAGTGTCTTTGAGTCAGTGTGTGGTGGGGAGGCAAACCCACCACTTGTCTAGCTTATGCTAGATAACCGCTTTCTTCAGTGACTGGAACTGCAGAATTGTATTTTCTTTATTTTTGTTTAGTGTTATTTTATTTTTCCGTCTTCAGTCCTTTATGTTTCCTGCTATTTGATCCCACGAATACACTGGACTACTCTGGGGGGAAAGTGTACGTTGCCGCCTCCTTAGGCCTTCGTCAGGCTAGCTCGGCTTTCCTGATGGCACACTTTTCTCATACCTTGTTGGGCTCCCTGGATGAGTTGCTCCCTCATCTCCCAGCCGACCTTCAGACCACGGCCAAGCAGGTTCAGGATCAGGGAAGGGCAGTGGCTAAACAGCAGCTCCAGACAGCTCTGGATATTGGAGACTCCTGTGCCCGGTCAGTTGCAGCCGCAGTGGCCATGCGCCGCAGAGCTTGATTGAGGATCTCAACCTTTACGGCAGATACCAAACACAAGCTAGCAGATGTCCCCTTTCTAGGGACCGACCTGTTCAGCCCGGGTGTGGAGGGTCACCTCCAGCGCATCGAGAATTCTAATGCCACCTTAGACTCGGTCACGTCTGCTCTGAGGGACAAAGGTCACCAACAGCAGCACGAGCCCTTTCGTTCCTCCGCTCCTGCAGCAAGATCTGTCCAGCAGCACCTGCAGCAGGGCCAGCAGGCACATGCTTGGTGCCCTAAAGCCAAGTCCATTGCTTCCTCGGTCAGGAAGCCTGGGGGGAAGGGTCCAGCCGATCCCTCCTCCTCCAGGCCTGCCCAGTGACAGGTTGCGGGGTGCTGCCCCCATCCCTGTCTCGCCTCCCCTGGGTCTCCCTCGTGGGGTGCCGGTTCAGCCACTTCCTTTCCACCTGGTCCGCTATCTCCATGGACTGTTGGGTGCTATCTCCACGGACCGTTGGGTGCTGGAGGTGGTCGGCAGGGGCCTACCTCTGGAATTTGAGCAGGTCTCTCCCTTTCGAGCCCGTGCCCCGTGGGGCATCACCGGATCCACAGCCTCCCTGTCAGCTCTTTGAGGTGACATAGTTATGTTCCTCCGCAATGGGGTAGTCAGCAAGGTGGCGGATCCTCCCCCTTGCCCAGGGTTTGTCTCCAGATACTTCCTGGTTCCAAAACTGATGGGGGCTGGTGCCTCATTCTCGACCTGCATGACTTGAACAAGTTCCTAAGGCCGTGCACCTTCCAAATGGTGACTCTGGCTCAGATCATACTATTCCTGGAACAAAGCGTGTGGTTCTTCAGGACGTGTTCTTTCACATCCCAATCTGTCCATCTCATCAGTGGTGTCTCCCCTTTCGAGTGGAGGGAATCCTCTACGAGTTCCGGGCCATGCCCTTCGCCCTTTTTTTTTTCAGCTCCTAGGGTCTTCACCAAATGGATGGCAGTGGTGTCAGCATTCCTGCGGCGCCGAGGGGTCCGGGTCTACCCTTACCTGGATGATTGGCTGATAGCAACCCCCTCCAGGTTGGAGATGGAGTGGTCCAGAGACCTGGTCCTCTGGGTTTGCTCTCAACTGGGCCTCCTTATCAATGAGGTCAAGTCGGAATGCATGCCTTCACAGGTGATCCAGTTCATTGGGGTGGAGTGTGACTCTCTCTCTGAGCCAGAGCCCGGCTCCCGGCGGACAGGCCTGAGGTCCTTTCCTCCTTTGCCCAATCATTTCGGGTTGGGCAATTGCTCCCTGCCCGGAACTTCCTGCGCCTTCTGTGTCTCATGGCGGCCTGCATCAGCATGGTCTGTTGGGCTCACTGGCACATGCGCCCCCTACAGTAGGGTCTGGCCCGCTAGTGGTCTCAACATTCTGGTCATCTGGACCAGCCAGTCTGCGTGATTCAGGAGATGTGGGATGTCCTGCAGTGGCGGCTCATCCCAGCTCATCTGCAGGAGGGAATCCCGTTTGTCCGCCCCAAACTGACAGTCTTCTTAACAACTGACACCTCTCTGATGGGTTGGGGTGCCCATCTGGGGGGAGCACAGAGCCCATGGACTCTGGTCCCCTCAGGAGTCCCGATGCCACATCAACCTGTTGGAGCTCCGAGTGGTCTGGCTAGCTCTTTGCTCCGTTCATTCGGGGTTTAAGTGGTCCAGGTCCAGACGGACAACACCACGACCATGTACTATCTCAACCATCAGGTCGGGATGTACTCCTTGCCTCTGTGCAAGGAGGCTCTCTGCACTTGGTCTCTTGTGCTCAGCCTGGAGGCGGATCTCCTAGCCATTCATGTGGCAGGGGCCTCGAACAGTCTGGCCGATGCCCTCAGCTGGATAGGCGGTGCATCTGATCTGTTCTGCCATTGGGTACACCTCAGGTGGACCTGTTTGCCTCACTGCATGGGGATGCCTTCTCAAGGCCGTGGACCCCAGGCCTCTTTTACGCCTTCCCTCCATTTCCCTTGATCCACAAGTTACTCCTCAAGATGAGGAGGGACAAGGTGCAGGTGATCCTGGTAGCTCCAGACTGGCCCTGCCAGTTCTGATACCCAGATCTCCTCAGCCTCAGCTCCAGGCTCCCGAGGTGGCTCCCAACTCACCTGGACCTGCTTTCTGTTAACAAGGGGAAGGTACTCCATCCGGACCTTCAATCCCTGCACCTGACGGTCTGGTTCCTGAGTGGCTACAGTTCCAGGCCTTGGGTCTTTCTGATGAGGTCCTCAACGTTGTTGAGGCGTCCCGTAGGGAGTCGACCAGAAAATGTTATGCCTTTAAATGGAAGAGATTCTCCGTTTGGTGACAGGTCAAGGGGTTGGACCCCTCGTCCTGCCTGTTGGCTAGCATTCTGGATTATCTGTGGTCCCTTTCTCAGCAAGGGCTTTGGTTGACTACCCTTAAGGTGCACCTGGCAGCCATCTCTGCTTACCGGGCACGGGCCGGCAAGCATTCGGTGGTGCAGGAGAAGGTGGTCTGGTGCTTTTTCAAGGGCCTAGATCACATATTCCCTCCGGTGCATTATCCTCCACGTCCATGGGATCTTCTGCTGGTATTGGCTGTGCTCCTGGGCAAGCCATTCGAACCGACGCACAGGTATGACATCTCTCACCTGTTGTGGAAGACCGCCTTCTGGTGGCTATCACATCAGCCAGAAGGATTGGGGAGCTTCAGACGCTTCCCATTGAATCTCCCTACCTGCTCTTCCACAGGGACAAGGTTGTCCTCTGCCCCCACCCAAAATTTCTTCCAAAGGTGGTGTCGGAGTTTCACCTTAACCAGATGTTGACTCTGCCGGTGTACTACCCCAATTATACCTCGGAGGGTGAGTACAGGCTCCATACTTTGGACCTGAGAAGAGTGCTCGCCTACTATAAAGAGCATACGGCAGAAGTTCGGAGAGAGGTTCGCTAGCTGTTTGTCACCTACGCTGAAGCCGCACCAGGCAGACTGTCATCTACGCTGAAGCCGCACCTGGCAGACCTGCAGCCAAGCGGACGACTGGCAGGTGGATCACTTCCTGCATTGATCTCTGCTATAGGTTGGCGGGCAAGGAGCCTCCCAAAGGGATAACAGCTCATTCTACCCACCATACCGCTGCATCGGTGGCTGCTTCTAAGGACGTCCCTGTCCAGGAAATCTGCAGAACTGCTACCTGGAAGTCAGCACACACCTTCATTTCCCAGTACCACATCGACCTTGAGTCACGCCGGGATGCTGGTTTTGGGACCTCAGTTCTCCAGTCCCTGTTCCCTAAGTAGGGGGTGCATGCCTTGCCTCCCTCCTCCCGGAAAACTGCTAGGAGTCTGCCAGACAGGGTGGATTGAACAACATTCCACTTCCCTAGAAATAGTTTACTCACCTGTAACAGTAGTTCTAGGAGTGGTATATGTTGTTCATCCACACGGACCCACCCGACCTCCCCAGCTTCGGCGCACAACCTGGCTTCCAGTGGGCTAGATCTGGCGTCATGGGGTGGAGCCGAGGTTTTACCACTCGGGTGGGTGGGTGGGAGGAGCCAGCTTGAAGACCTTTGGCCTATCTTAAAGTGGCAAGGTACCTGCCAGACAGTGTGGATGAACAACATATGCTAATCTTAGAACTCCTGTTACAGGTGAGTAACCTGTATAGCTGTATTATGGGACAGCTAATACCAACCGATACTGGAGGAACTGTCAGCAGAAAAGTGCCCCATCTCACATTTTTTTGGAGTTGCCCAGTTCTGCAATCCCTCTGGAAAGAACTAATACAAATCTGGGTTAACACTTTGGCAATCACCAAATCCATTACCTTTGTTAACATTCTATGGGTGCCACCAAAAAGGGCTCAACAGGGAGCTAAGAGGTATATATTTAATATCTGGGTGGTAGCAGCAGGTAAAGCTATCGCACATAAATCTTTGACCAACAAACCTCCTTCAGTCTCTGACTGCTAAAAATACATTGTGGTATAAAAATAATGGAAGGTGTTACAGCATTATTGAGGTTGAAAAGAAACATAATTCTAGGTGGCTGCCACATTATCATGTAGTGGAGGAAAGAGAAGGGATCATAATTTAGAACAGATACTTTAACACATTTCCGAGAAAATAATAAGATACCATAGAGGGGGACAAGAGGTACAGCATGACCTACAAGGGAGAATTTGGATAACTCTGTACAACTGGCTTTTGGGGGTGGGGGGGTAGGACAGAGAGGGAAATAAGAAAGGGTACACCAAGAAAAAATGATCATTGCACTGGAATGGAGCTATGAATAAAGCAGAGAGAATGTATATAGTTAAGGTTAACGGGAGAGCTATATTCAAAACCAACCACATGGTACATAGAAGCTGTTCCATAGGGGAGAGAGATGTATTGGGTAAAATCAGTAGACCATGAAGTGGGGACAGTATCTCTACAGGTTGGGGGGGCTGACGCATCATGGCTATCTCATGGCGAATAGGGGGATAAGGGACATCAGGCCTACTTCACTGTTTGTAAGTGTTGACTGCAATGATGCATGCTCTAGCCTGGTTGATAGTTACAAACCAGACACCTGCAGCTGGGCGGTAGGCATGGGAGGGCATTAGCCTGGTGGCAGACAAGAGATAAAGCCTACCTCTTGGACTGTGACTGGCATTCAGAGCTGTATCATTCATGCCGACAGGCAACAAAAGGTGAGCAGTAATCACACAGACACGAAGATGGACTGGCCGGTGGTGTAGCCTACAGACTTTATTTGGGCTACAAAGTGGTATGGACAAAAAACAGTAAGTCATAAAAAAAAAATTAGTCACGTACACGATGGTATGTGTGTTCTCTTCCTCCACCCTCAGACACATGTTGGATGTATGCATCTGTGTACTGGTCTGAATTTCATGTGTACCATTGGTGGTGGTTTAATAAAAATTAAGTTTAAAAAAAATTCACGCTCCAGTTTCCTGCTTTTAGCTAAGTCACGCCACTCACAGTGTGAACATTTAGAGATCCTCTCTCTGGTCAGTTCCACCCCCCCCAAAAAAAAAACAGCTCTCAGAGCTTGGTTTAACTCACTGAGTGCTGTCTGGTGACCTGCTTTGTGCTGGCAAAGGAGGGAGGCTGGTTAAATTGTGTTTGTGCTTATTTCCTGTTGTCCATTTGTTGTGTATGTTAGAATTCTGTGCTTCAGAATCTCGCTAATCCTTGTTCCATCCTGCAGGTCAGTGTGATCAGTCGGGGTCTGGTTGTTCTACGTCCTGTTGGCCATCCGTAAGGCCTATGTTGACATCCTTTTTCCTTTTAATTGTGTCTTTACCAGCAAAGTCAGATCTGTGCTGACTTCGTGTTTCCCAATTGCCATGTCTTTGCCAGCCATATAAATAGGAGGATTAGACTGGCAACAACATGAATGCTGATGTGTATACTTCTGCCGCCCTGGATTGATGACATGTCATTCTCTGCTGTGGGAATGACAGCCATGTGATATAACGCCATTTAAGATGTCATAGCATTGCCATTCCAGTACTCTGATTTCTGTGGTGTCAGCAGAGTCAGAGTGTGTTGACTTCTGTTTACTGTCTGTTGCATGTGTGCCAGTTGTACTACCATGCTGACTTCCTGTGCATTGCTTGTTGTGTCTGTGCCAGAAGAGTCAGATTCATGCTGACTTCATATTTCTGTTTTTTTGTGCCTGTGCCAGCAGAGTCAGATCTCTGTGCTGCAGAATCGCATCGAGCAGCTGGAACAGCTTTTGGAGGAGAATCATCAGATCATCAGCCACATTAAGGACTCCGTGCTGGAACTGACTGAGAACACAGAGGGACAGCCTGCCATACTCCCATACCGTACTGCCAATGGCTCCTGGATTGTGCCTTCTGATGGTTGCCCATCCTTCCTCTCTGTCTCGCCCCAGGACTGCCAGTTTGCACTGGGGAGTAAAGAACAGAAGACAGACCTGCAGGTTAGTTTTTTTTTTTTTACTTAATTTGTTTAATTCAGCAGAACAAAAAAAAGGCTGCTTTAAATGATTCATTGGCAAGCATTTAACCAGCTCAGGGAGGCACCAAAAGGAGCAGGGAAATCCCAGCTCCACCCACAAAACATGGTAATTAGTGAGGTAAACACCAAGTAGAGAAGTTATTAGGAGCATGACAGAGGTAAATGTAAAAAAAGGCAAAGGCAGTAAAGACAGGAATGGGGCTAAAAGGGGTAAGGCTATCAAAAAGTGGAGGGTGATGAGTACCAATGCCCGTAGTCTGTGTAACAAGCTCCCTGAACTAGTGGCCTTGATGGAAGAGGGTTGCCTGGATATTGTGGCAGTCACAGAAACATGGTACACAGAGAACCATGACTGGGATGTCAGCATACCAGGATATACAATCTACAGGAGGGACAGGGAGGGTAAAAGAGGAGGCGGCGTAGCTCTCTATGTAAAGGAAGGGATCAAAGCAACAGAACTAAAGAGTAAACAGGGAGCAGATGAGGCACTCTAGGTCACCCTGGAGACAGGAAATGGCACCACAATCCGCATGGGGGTTGTATCTAAACCCCCATCTCAGGGGGAAGGAATGGACAAGGAAATGATAGGCTTCCTTAGAATGGCAGAAAAAGGGGAGATATTGTTGATGGGGGACCTGAATATGCCAGATGTTAACTGGAGCACCTTTGCTGCAGGCACATCCAAGAGCAGGGTCATTCTTGATGCCCTACAGGGGGCATGCCTCAGACAGCTAGTACTGGAGCCCACTCGGGAGGGAGCAGTCTTAGACCTGGTACTCTCAAATGGGGATGGAGAAAGAATCTCAGATTTAGAGGTGGGTAGCCATCTGGGAACAAGCGACCACCAAACAGTGTGGCTCACGATAAACACAGCCATACAGTCAAGCCATACAAAGCAAGAGTACTGGACTTTAGGAGGGCTGACTTTGGGAAAATGAGAGAGTGCCTTAGAAGAGCACTAGCAAACAGGCAAGAAGGAGGGGTTGGGGAACAATGGAGAGTAATCAAAACAGCCATCACAGAGGCAACAAGCCTTTGTGTAAAGCAAATCAGTAAAACACAACGAAGGAAAAAAACGCTATGGTTCTCAAAAGAGGTCGCAGGGAAGGTTAAGGAGAAAAGGATAGCATTCAGGAAATATAAGGAAACATAGAAGGAGCAGGACAGAGAACTTTATCAGTTAAAGCAGAAAGAGGCTGGAAAGGCAGTCAGAATAGCAAAGGCCCAAACCGAGGAAAGGATAGCCAATTCTGTTAAGAAGGGGGATAAAACCTTTTATAGGTACATTAGGGAGCGAAGAAAGACCAAAGGAGAGATACTGAGGCTTAATAAATGGGAGGGAATGTGGGTAGAGGGGGACAGTGAAAAAGCAGGGATACTGAACTAATATTTCTGTTCAGTGTTCACAAAGGAAGGGGAGGGGGAGGTACCTAAACCAAACAAGAGAAACACTCTGAAGATGGGGGTCGATACTAGTCCATTTACAGAAGAAAGGGTTCTGAAAGAACTAATAAAATTGAAGGTGGACAAAGCAATGGGGCCTGATGGGATTCACCCAAGAATTCTAAAAGAACTAAGGGTAGAACTAGTGACACCGCTGACTACTCTCTTTAACAAATCATGGGAGGATGGGGTGGTACCTGAGGACTGGAGGAGGGCAGATGTGATTCCTCTTCACAAAAGTGGGAGCTGGACAGAGGCAGGAAACTACAGACCAGTTAGTTTGACCTCAGTTGTGGGGAAAATGATGGAATCACTTCTGAAGGAAAGAATTGTTGAGTACCTAGAGGCCAGTGGGGCACAGGACCCAAGGCAGCATGGATTCACGATGGGAAGGTCATGTCAGACGAATCTAATAGATTTCTTTGACTGGGTGACCAAAGTAGTAGACCAGGGAGGGCTGTGGACATGGCCTACCTAGATTTTAGCAAGGCATTTGATACAGTCCCACACAAAAGATTAATACACAAGTTAGCCAGCCTTGGAGTGGGCTCCAAGGTGGTAGCCTGGATAAAAAATTGGCTAGACAACAGGACACAAAGGGTAGTAGTAAATGGAGTCCACAGTGAAGAAAGGAGGGTTACTAGCGGGGTATCACAGGGTTCAGTACTGGGACCGGTCCTTTTTAATGTCTTTTTAAGTGACATTGCAGAGGAACTGGAAGGAAAAGTATGTCTCTTTGCAGACGACACAAAGATCTGCAACAGGTTGATACACAAGATGGAGTGGAAAGGATGAGAAGAGACTTGGCAAGGTTGGAGAAATGGTCAAATGTATGGCAGCTCAGATTCAATGCAAAGAAGTGCAAGGTAATGCACATGGGAAACAAAAACCCAAGGGAAGAGTACACAATGGGGGGTGAGATACTGACAACAGTAAAAATTGGAAAGGGACCTGGGGGTAATTATATCAGATGACCTAAAGGTGGGCAAGCAATGTGAGAAGGGAGTAAGGAAGGCTGGGGGGATACTGGGATGCATAGGAAGAGGCATCAATAGTAGAAAACAGGAAGTTGTTATCCCTCTGTACAGACAGTTGGTGAGACCCCATCTGGAGTACTATGTGCAGTTCTGGAGACCTCATCTCCGCAAAGACATAGAGTGGAGACTGTCCAGAGGAGGACAACCAAAATGGTGCAGTGTCTGCACCAGAAGACATACGAAGAAAGACTAGAGGAGCTTAATATGTGTACCCTTGAGGAAAGAAGGGAGAGAGGGGACATGATAGAAACTTTCAAGTACCTCAAGGGAATTAACAAAGTCCAAGAGGGTAGCATTATTCAGAAAAAGAGATGTGCAAGAACAAGGGGGCACAATTTGAAGATAGAGGGGGGACGGCTCAGAGGTAATGTGAGGAAGTATTTTTTCACAGAGAAGGTTGTGGATGCGTGGAACAGCCTCCCTGAGGAGGTCGTGGAGTCAAGAACAGTGGGGGAATTCAAGAATGCATGGGACAGACATAAGGCAATCCTAGTGGGGGGCAGGAGGAAGTAAGCTGTTGGTTAGCTGGGATCTGCAGCTTATCTGTTAGGTAGGAAAATGGGCAGACTAGGTGGGCCAAGAGGTCTTTATCTGCCGTCAAATTCTATGTTTCTATGCTTTGTGGGAGAACTGTCTGGCACCATGGTAACTGTACTAAGCAGGAAAAAGGACAAAAGCATGCACACAGGGTTGAAATGTGCTTTATAACCACGTAAATTTATTTTCAGTACTTGTTGGAAGGACAAAGTGCAGAGAGTTTGGTTTTGTTGTTTATTATTATTTTTTTCTAATCCCCAGGGTTGGAGGTTTGAGGGTCATAGTACAACCTCGTACAGTATGATCTTGGGTTTTTGTTCTCTGTGACTGGAGGCGCTACAGAATGGATGCTTCGATAGTGGAGTTTCATGTAAGCAATAATACCCAACAGTGTGGGCGGTATTGGGGAGGCGGAGGGCCTTATAACCTCTGGAAGGTCCGGTATTCCCAATACTGCCCACCCTGGAGGGTATTGTTGCACTTAGAAAATGGGGTGATGGTGGTGAGGGCTGTAAATCAAAAGAAAGAAGATGGGGAAAAAAAGAAGTCACGCTTCATTTAATGAAAAACCTAAATGAAATGGAGAACTAAAATGCTGACAGAAGAGTGGAGAAATGTAAAATCGAGTGAAGGGAGAGGGTGTTTTATGTCTCGCTAACCGAGACAACACCATGGTGGATAATTCAAATTTACAATTCTGTTGCACAAGGGTTTCAGAACGAAATCAGGCAACAGAGACTGGGGTTCATTATTTCCCGGTCTCTGTTGCCTGATACCGGACTAGATGATTGGTGTCCTTAGCCAATCAAGGTTAAGATTGATCCCTACCCATTTTCTAAAGTTATAGTAATGACCTTACATTTTGAAGGGGGGGTTTAGTGAGTTAAGTAGTTGGGGGCCCACCCCATTCTGCCAAGCCCTGCCTCTCGACACATGATTGGGGTTTTTTGGTTGGGTGAGTAACTTCATGATTTCATTTTGTCCCTGCCTAGTGAAGTAATGCCATTGTGGGCTATTTCAGTAGGTGTCTGTGAGTAAAATAAAAAAAAAAAAAGGAAACTTCAAATCCTGATGGCTTGAACTAGCTTTGACCAAGAAGTCTCTTTCCTCCCACAAATGGGGGTCATGTCTGCCCTCCCCCTGCATCGTAGGCGGGGTGACATACGAATGTTGTGCAAACAGGTACCAATTTAAAGGGATTCCTCACAAACTCTACTGTGCAGAGTACCCAAGGAGTCACTTGGTAAGCAGAAATGTCTACTGTCTCCACTGGTAGGAATCTCATTGGTTTACCACCCTCTTGGAGGAAAAGTACCTCCTAAGGTTACCCAGATTTTACCACCCCTTAGCCTGGGGGGTGTCGCTGTGTCCTTATGCTGGCCACCAGATCGGACATCTCCAACTGTTTGATCCTGTTGATACCCTTGAGTGTGCGAAAGACTCTGATCACGTCCCCTCTCGGGCCCCCTTATCTTCTGGTTGAACATTTTAAGGGCCTTCAACCTTTCCTCTTAGTTTTTGTCCCCCGGAGAGCTGATTAGTTTGGTACTCCTTTGTTGCGCCCTCTCGACTGCCTCAGTGTCCTTTTTGTATAGAGGAGACCACAACTGCACACAGTACTCCTGATGGGGCCCGACCAGGACCTTGTTAAGTGGCAGGATTACTTTTTCCTGATGTGCTGGTCACCCTCCTTTTAACATACCATAGCATTCTGCTGGCCCTTTTGACCGTGGTCATGCATTGCTTGTTCTGCTTTAACCCCTTGTCTGTTCTGACTCCTAGATCCGTATCCTCCTCGACTGCAGCAAGTGGAGCCCCACACAATGTATAGGTCTATCCTACCTTTGATTTTCCTTCCCAAGTGTAGCACCTTGCATTTGGATACATTGAATCTGAAGCTTCAGCAGTCAGGCCAATACGAACATACGAAGAAGCCAGCAGAAGAAGGCCATTTGATCTATCAAGTCTGCTCGTATTGCAGGGTCCATAGCTTGAGCTAATGTCCCTGCCCTCCCTCCCCACTCCTCCCATCCTCCCTACCCATGATCCTTACCTTCTCCCTGTGCCTATCCCAGTCTCTCTTAAAGCTGCCCACTGTCTTCAACGAGCTGACCTCTTCCAGCAGTGCTTTCCAAGTGTCCACCACCCCCTCTGTGAAGAAGTGCTTCCTGACCTCCCTCTTAAGCCTCCCACCCTCCAACTTAAGACTGTGTCCTCTCGTATTATGGTTGCCACACTTAGAGACTCTCCTTATCAACCTTATTTATCCCTTTCAAGTACTTGAAGGTCCCAGTCATGTCCTCCCTCTCTCTCTCCTGTCTTCTAGGCAGTACAGTTCAGTGCCCTCAACCTCTCCTCATATGCCTTGCCGTGCTGACCAGCTGTCATCTTTGTAGCCCTCCTGTGGACCTTCTCCAGCAGGTTAATATCCTTTTTGAGGTGTGGGTACCAGTACTGAACTCCATACTCTAGATGTGGCCTTACTAGTGACCTGTACAAGGATAGTATAACCTTCTCTCTCCTACTCCTGATACCCATAGCTGTGTATCCCAGCAACTTGTTTGCGTTTGCTGCTGCTTTCTTGCTCTGTGTGGAGTGCTTCAGGTTACTAGTGATCATCACTTACAGGTCCTTCTCCTCTGATGCAGATACTCGGACTCCACCTAGATAGTACTCTGTCCTGGGATTCTTGGCTCCAATATGTATAACTTTGCATTTCATGGCAGTGAAGCCAAGCTGCCAGATCCTAGACCACCTCCCCAGCTTTTCCAGATCTTCCTGTAGGTCCTGTAGTCCTTCAGCTGTGTCCACTCTCCCACAGAGCTTGGTGTCATCCACGAAAAGACACATTTTGCTCTTAATGCCATCTCCAGTGTCACTAATGAAGACTCTGAGCAACACCAGCCCCAGCACCGAGCCCTGTGGCACCCCACTGGTTACCTATCTGGTGCCAGTTAACTCTCCCCACACAACCACACTCTGCACAATCATGCAGCTTGTTAAACTCCTCCTGAAGTTCATCTTATTCTTTTAGGGAGTCCACCACCCTGGATGGCTTATTGTCATCTGCAAACTTAAACAGCCTGCTGGAGATGCAAGCTTCCAGATTGTTGCTAAAAATGTTGAAGAGCAGTGGCCCCAGCACTGATTCTTTAGGGCCACAGCTGAGTACTGCTGTCCAGTTGGAGTAGTGCCCATCTAACACCACCCTCTGCTTCCTGCCTAAAGCCAGTTAGCAATGCACCTTTTGTTTGTCTTGTAGTTTACATTGCCCAGAAGCTTGTCATGTGCCACAGTATAAAAGGCCTTCCTGAAGTCTAAAAGACTTATGTCCATGGCCCTGCCTCAGTTCACAAAACTGATGATCTTACTTCTAGACGGCTCTTGCAGAAGGTAATTACATTTAGGACTGAAACTGGCTGGCGTCAGGACCCCATGGAAAAATTTCCAGCTAGCAGTCTCTGGCGGGGGACCGCCCCCACGTCAAGTGGCCGGTGTCAACCGACATCAGTATAAAGGGGCGGTCTCCCACGCCTGCCTTCCAGTTCTTTCCCGCCATTAGCTCGTGAAAGCGCCTTGCGGTTAAGTTCCTACTGCTTCGTCAGTCTGTCGGCTCTTTTTTTTTTTCCTCTCCGCGTTTTTTCTAATAATTCTTCTAAATTGTCCTGTATGTCGTCCGCTACTCCTTCTGATTCACATAAAAACAAGTGCAACTCATACGGCTCTCCCTATGGAGAAGTGTCAGCACTGCCAGCAATTCAACGCCGCCACCCGTAAACAGAGGCAGCAGTCCCTGGAGGCCCACATTTTAAAGAAAAAGATGTCCTCCATGGAGAAGGAGCTGAAGAAGCTTAGGCAGGCCTCAGCTTCGCCCGAGGGACAGCGTAAGAAGAAGGAGAAGCACCGGGACCGGGACTCCACTTCCACGGCCACCGCGGCTCCGGCCAGAGTTGCCGTGTTACAGGTAACATCCCTCACCAAAGTGGCAGCGTCCCTCCCATTGGACTCATGCTCAGGCCCCTCGGGTGCCTGCGGGACAAAGGAGGTGATTGCTTCTGGAAAGACCGCCACCGAGCTGCTCTACGGGTTGAGCGAGTCTGATAAGTTGGATGCCGGTGCCACTGACGTCTGTCCGGACAGGGCCGATAAGACACCCACACCTTCGGGGGAGCATACGGTCCCAAAGACGCCCACCAAGGCCGCTTCTTCCACGCAGCCTCCATCGAGCATCAGATCTGATAAGTCGGATGCCGGCTCCTCAGACACCCGCCTGGATCCCACTGGTAAGGCGGACGTTGGCTCCTCCGACGAATGCACAGCGTTAGAGCCAACGCTGGGCCCTGTCGACAAGTCCAGTGTCCCCGACTCGCCGCAGTGCTCGCCGCTACTGACCTAGGCCCCAGCATCTCCCCTGCTGGACCCTGGGGATTTCAGTCCTCCTTCCCCAGGCGATACAGAGGACGTCAGCACGCTTCCGTCAGGTCTCCCTCCTGTAGGGCCGGATCCCCTGACACTGGACCCTCTGACACTGGCTCCGACGCTGGGCAACATCCCATTGCCAGATGCCGCCCCAACCCCGGATCCGATGCCCGCGGGGCCATCTGTTCCTGGCCCGCCTGCTTGACCTCTTCCAGGGCCTTCTGCTCTGACAGAACCCCTGGTTCCCGGGTATCCGACTCCATCCTGTCCGCCATCCTACCCGGGATCGCAGTATCCTGCACCATAGTACCTGATGCTGGTCTACTCTGACGCGCCCAGTACCGGATGCCTCAATACCTAACTAGAGCCACGCGCGTGTGCCGTATGGGGATACTCACCTATGGATACCCTCAGTATCTGTATCCCCCACCTTCTCCTCCACCGCCCCCCCAGCCGCTGGTGGATTTGAAGGAGACTCTGGCTGTTTGGTGGGCTGAGGCCAAGGCTCAGTTCACCAGGGAGGTGGAGAGCCGTCTGCTGATGCCAGACCCAGTACGGGTTCCGCGTTACCGGAGATAAGAGACTCCCTGCCCCTTACCCGACACCAGACGTGAGCCCTCTGTTGCCAGGGCAGGGGAGGATATGCTTCTCCGAGGGTTGTCCAAGGGGTCCGTTCCTCCCCCCACACCGGGAGGGGTCTTCATCCTCTTTTTCGGAGACCTCAGAATCAGATTCAGAGAGGTGCTCCGATCCTGATGACTAGCCATGCACTCCAGACTGTCCCAGGCCAAGGACTCCTCCGAAGTCTCCTCTGGAAGATCCTTCTTTTCTGGAGCTGCTGAGAAAGATCCAGGAAGTTCACCAGTGGCAATCTCTGGAGTCAGATGCACAGCGGAAGAAAGTCGCTGCCCATTTGGATCTGCCTGAAACTGCTCCAACATTGATTCCACCCTGGATCGAGCCTCACGCAGACCTTGTTTCCACTATTTGGAAACAACCATCCGCGTTAGCCCCCCCCCTAAGGAAGGCGGATAGGTTATACCAGGCTCCTGAGGGTGTGGATTCCTCAAACACATACCCGAAGGCCGACTCAGTCGTGATTAGTGACGCTTACAGCCAGTTGGCAAATCCAAAGCACCTCAACTCATCTCCACCAGACAAGGAATCCCGTCTTATGGACCAGTAGGGGAAGAACGTGTACGCTTCTTCCACTCTGGGGATCGGGGCTCTGAACTATGTTGCACATATGGGGGACTTCCAGAAGACTCTCCTCAGTCAGGTGGAATCCAAGTTGGACTTCCTTCCTGAGTCTCAGACCAAGCAGGAAGTGGCTGATCTCATCCGATCTGCTCGTTCAGCCAGTCGGCACATGCTCCGTGCCACATATGATGCAGTGGACATAACAGGTCAGAGCTCTGCTTTCACCATGGGTCTTTGGCGTCATGCCTGGCTCCGGGTGTCAGGTTTGGTCCCTGAAGTGCAATCCGCTATTCAGGATGCACCCTTCAGGGGTTCGGTGCTGTTCGGTGGGGATGTCAAGGACATCATCACCGACCTGCAAGAGAAGGGTACTGCACTTAAGTCTGTTGACTCTTTGTACAGGCCTCCTCAGGGACAGCGTCGCCCCTTTTGCAGACGTTCTTGACCTAAAGCGAAACCTCAGGGCAAGCAGGTTAACAAATGTCGGGCCCCCTACAGCTGCCAAGACCCCGCGCCCAAAAAAGCTTCGGGAGCTTCAGCTGCGACGTTGCCCCACACCTCCTGACTCCTTTCCTCTCACACAGCCTCTGGACCCCCCAGAGGAGCCAGTAGGAGGGAGATTTTCCTTCCATCTACAGGGTTGGGAGAGGATCACATCAGATGCTTGGGTGCTCCAACTGATAGCAGCAGGACACTCAATCGAGTTTCTTCAGAAACCACCCAGAAAGCCACCCCCTCAAGTCGTCTTACTCCTCGGAACATCTTCCTCTGGTTCAGGAAGAAATCTCCTCCCTTCTTATGAAGGCAGCGATAGAGCCTGTCCTGACCCACCTTTGCGGGACAGGCTACTACTCCCATTTCTTCCTGGTTCCAAAGAAATCGGGAGACGTGAGGCCTGTTTTAGACCTCAGCTCCCTGAACATGTTCGTGGAGTACAAACTGTTCAGAATGCTCTCTCTGAAGAGTCTTCTGCCATTACTTCAGCAGGGACAATGGCTATGCTCTTTAGATATGCAGGATGCTTACCTGCATATCCCTATTCGCCATTCCCACCGCAAATTCATTTAGTTTTCATTCCAGGTGGCCCACTACCAGTTCAAGGCCCTCCCATTTGGTCTTACCTCGGTGCCCCAAGTGTTCACCAAATGCCTTTCTGTGGTAGTGGCTCACCTGTGTACTCAGGGAGTGCAGGTATTCCCATACCTGGACGAGTGGCTCCTGGTGGCCCTGTCCAGGGAGGATCTTCTGCGCTCTCTTTCCCTCACCCTACAGGTCTTTTCCAGTCTGGGTATCACCATCAACCATGCTAAGTCTGACCTGGTCCCATGCCAAAGGCTTCAGTTCATAGGGACGATCCTGGACACGACCATCGGCATGGCTTTTCTGCCTCCAGACAGGGTGGATACCCTTCAGACTCATGCAAGTCTGCTGTACAGTCACAGACTGGTCAGCGCCAGGTCAGTCCTTCGCCTTCTCAGGCTCATGGCTGCCGCTATTCTGACGGTCCCTCGCGCTCGGCTCCATATGAGGATCTCTCGGTGGATGCTTCGGTCTCAGTGGGACCAGACGTTGGACGACCTAGACCAGAAAGTTCTGGTCTCCCACTCCATGGTCTGGGACTTGCAGTAGTGGATGGTGCAAGAGAAACTTTGTCGGGGAGTTCCCTTTTGCCTTGACCCCCCCCCCCAAACATTGACAACAAATGCTTTGGGAGGGGGCTGGGGAGCCCATCTAGGGTCTCACAGGACTCGGGGCTCCTGGTCCAGACTTGAGCAGACTCTTCATATAAATGTGCTCTAGCTCAGGGCCGTTCTGTATGCTGTCCAAGCTCTGAACTCGTATGTGCTTCCCGGTCATCTGACTGTCCAGATGGACAATATGTATATAGTCTGGTACATCAACAAGCAGGGAGGAATGCGTTCCTACGCTCTGTGCAGGGAGGCAGTAAGAGTTTGGACTTGGGCTGTTCAGCACAGCCTTCACCTGACTGCAGTTCATGTTCTGGGAGTCCAAAACACGCTGGCGGACCACCTCAGTTGGTCATCAGCAAAGGCCCACAAACAGAAACTGGATCGGGGGTAGCAGACGATATCTTCCTGTGCTGGGGAACAGCTCAGGTAGATCTGTTCGCGTCCCCTCAAAACGCAGAACTTCCCTCCTTCTGCTCACTCACTCCAGGGTGAGGCATTTCTGGCGGGACGCTCTGTCTATAGACTGGAAGGACAGATTTGTCTATCCCCCGATTCCGAGGGTCTTACACAAACTCAGCTCAGAAGGAGCTTGAATGATCCTTATCGCTCCATTCTGGCCCAGGCAATCTTGGTTCTCTCTTCTGCAACAATTTTCAGAGGAACCTCCACTTCCTCTTCTTCTGTCTCAACATTTGCTGACCCAGGATCAGAGGACCCTGGCTCATCCAGGTCTCAAATTCCTTCACTTGCATGCGTGGCTCCTGCAGACGTAGCTCAAGCCCGATTCGGGGTTTCTCTGCTCGTGGCAGAAATTCTGGTGGAGGCCAGGAAACCTTCCACTAGATCCACCTACGCCATTAAATGGAAACGGTTCTCGGTTTGGGCCTCTTCCTAGGACTTTGAGCTGTTCTGTTGCCCTGTCTGGAGAATCCTGGACTGCATACGTCATCTGTTTGACTTGGGTCTCAGCCACTCCTCTTTGAAAGTTCACATGGCGGCGGTCTCTGCCTACCATGTCCTTCTGGGGACAGAACTTTCGCACAGTTGGAAGTTTCTAAGACCTTCCTTAGAGGGGTCCTCCATTTGAGACGCTCTGTCCGCGTTTCTGACCCTCCTTGGGATCTGAACTTTGTTCTCGAGAAGCTTACCCTGCCCCCTTTTGAATCGGCAGCCTCAGCAGACTTGAAGTTCCTCTCGTCAAAGACTCCCTTCCTAGTGGCCATTACTTCAGAACAACGCATTTCCAAGCTTCAGGCCTTGATGTGTAAAATTTCGTATTTTATTTATTTATTTATTTGTATTTTGGATGACACCTTTGAGCCGAGGGCTCTTTTACAAAGGTTCCATGTCAAGGCAATAAGGACAATAAGGTATAAAACATAACACAATCATTACAGTGGAACTTACAAAAAAAAAAAGACAAGGTTACAATAATAGCAGCCAAGGGCATTGTCAAGGAATTGTGTTGTGAGTTAATTGTACAGTACAAGTCATAGGCGGCTCAGTGAAGCTTTGTTAGGAGTGGGTTAGTGGGAAAAGAGAAAGAGTGGTGATAAGGGGGTGGTATGAGAGAGAGAGAGAGAGGAGGAGGGAGAAATGGGAGGGCATTGCATTGGGTATGTGGTAGATGGGAAACAGCAAGGGAGGAGGAAGGGGATGAAAAGAAAAGGAGACAGATTCATCCTATACCCAGTAATGGGGGTAGGAGAGGAGGAGGAGCTGAGGCAGTGAGGAGGAATGCTTGAGGGTAGTATGCCTGGAGGGGATTATAAGACGCAATCACAGAAGGCACTAGCCACAAGGTGTTGACGCAGTTTACACTTAAATGTATTTGATCTTTCATAAGGAACGTGTCGCTCTGCGCATGAACCCTAAGTTTCTGCCTAAGGTGGTGTCAGAATCTACGCTGAATCAATCCACTGAGCTACCTGCTTTCTTTACACAACACTCCAATCAAGGAGACTACCTCTTGCATACTTTGGATGTTCATAGAATACTGAGGTACTGCACCACAAGTACTAAGGATCTCAGGAAGTTGAATCAGCTTTTTGTCTCTCTTGCTCACAGAAGAGAGGGCAATGCAGTTTCCAAGCAATGCCTATCCAAATGGTTGACTCATTGTATCACTTTCTTTTATGACAAGTACAACAAGACCCTGCTGGGTCAAGTCAGGGATCACTCCACCAGAGGAGTAGCTGCCTTTGCAGCTTGTTTCAAGAATGTGTCAGCGGCAGACATTTGCGCAGTCGCTACTTGGACTTCTGTCCATACCTTTATGAAACACTGCAGTTTGGACATTGCCTCTCACCATAGAGCAGGCTTCGGGTTGGCTGTTCTGCACGGTCTTCTTTCTTAAAACCCTTACAGCCAGAGGTTCTATTGGTGTGTAGTTTTCCTCCTCCCAAGTGCTTTTCCTTGTTCCAGACTGCTTGGGATTCAGTCCTATATGTAATTACCTACTGCAAGAGCCCTCTCGAAGTAAGATAGTACAGTTACGTAAGAATTTACCCTAACAGTAGATGTTCAGGAGAGGCTCTTGCAGTAGGTAATACCTTCCACCCTCCATCCCCCTTAGCTTTTTCAGCTCCTTTTTCAGGAAGGGAAACATTAGCTTCCCTCTCTCTCTTCTTGCCTTTTTTGGCTTTTGGCGGGAAAGAACTGAAAAGCGGGGGTGGGGGACTGCCCCTTTATACTGACGTTGCCTGGCGCCGGTCACCTGACGTGGGGGCGGTCCTCCGGCAGAGACTGCTAGCTAGAAATATTTCTGTGGAGTCCTGATGCATGCCAGCTTGTCCTATATGTAATTATCTACTGCAAGAGCCTCTCTCGAAGATCTACTGTTACAGTAAGTTCTTGCGTAACTGTACTTTATGAAAGGAAACATAGAAACTTAGACTTTGATGGCAGATAAGGACCGCTTGGCCCACCTAGTCTGCACATTTCCCTACCTACAGGATAAGCTGCAGATTCTAGTTAACCAACAGCCTATTTCTTCCTACCCCCCCCACCAAAAATTGCCTTATGTCTGTCCCATGCATCCTTGAATTGTCATACAGTTTTAGACCCCCACAACCTCCTCAGGAAGGCTGTTCCATGCGTCCACCAACATCTCTTCCTCACATTGCCCCTGAGCCGTCCCCCCTCTGTCTTCAAATTAGGTCCCCTTGTTCTTGCACATCTCTTTTTCTGAAAGATGCTACCCTCTTGAACTTTGTTGATTCCACTGAGGTACTTAAAAGTTTCTGTCATGTCTCCTTCTCCCTCCTTTCCTCAAGGGTATACATATTAAGCTCCTTTAGTCTCTCCTCACATGGCTTCTTTTGCAGACCCTGCACCATTTTAGTTGCCCTCCTCTGGACTGCCTCCATCCTGTCTATGTCCTTGTGGAATGGGGCCTCCAGAACTGGACACAGTACTCCAGATGGGGTCTCACCAACTGTCTGTACAGAGGGATAACAACTTCCTGTTTTCTGCTGGTGATGCCTCTACCTATACATCCTAGTATCCCCTCAGCCCTCCCTACTGCCTTCTCACATTGCTTGCCAACCTTAAGGTCATCCGATTAGTCCCAGGTCCCTTTCCATTTTTGTTGTTGTTACTACCTCTCCCCTCCCCATTGTGTAATCTTCCCCTGGGTTTTTGTTTCCCAGGTGCATTGTTTTGCACTTCTTTGCATTGCGGGGCGGAGAGAAGTGGGGAGGGTAGCAAGGGAGGAGAGAGGAGAAGGGAGAGGTGAAACAAAGCTGCAAGCCTAGGGAGAGCAGTCACAACTGCTGAGGTCAGTGAGGTGCTGGCAGAGTTTACGTTTGAATGGGCCAAGCTTGTTTTCAGCTGCAATTTCAGGGGGAAGGTTGTTTAGCAACAGGGGGGCCCTGGTGTGGAAAACACGTTGAGCTTAGTTGGTACGGCAGAATGGAATGATAAATGTTGGTTTGAGGGAACTGCACGTAAAATGTGCAGTGACTGCGGGCAACATTAAGGCATGAGTTGCAGGAGGTGTGAGATTAAGACAGATTTTCTTAGCCAGTAGGCAGGTCTGGTAGGCAAGTCTACTATTTAGATTGAGCCAGTTGGTTTGCTTGTAGAGATCACAGGTATACGTATGCTTCCCTGCACCAGTGAGAAGTCTACAGCATTTGTTAAGGGCTGTCTTGACCTATTTTAGGGTGGTATCAATGGCAACCCCGTAGAAGACAAGTCCGTAATCAGTGATGGGTAGGACTGAGACAGTTATGACTGCGCACATAGCTTCTTTGGTAAGACAGCGACGGCAGCGGTAGTGGACCCCAGTTCTTGACTTGACTGATTCTGAGATGTGTTGAACATGCAAGCTGAACGACATTGTGCAATCAAGGGTAATATCAAGGTATTTAAACTCCTGCACTTGCTCAAGTGGCTGTTCAACTTTATTATGTATGATGACGTTTATGGATCTGTATTTGCTGTGAAAGCTATGGAACAGCATGGACTTTTTTTGTAATTCATCAACAGCTTATGTTGTAGAAGCCAGGTTTCAGCTAGGCTGAAGTTCATCTGTAGCACCTTGGAGATCGAGACGGGTCAGTATGGGAGGAAAAAAGGACTGCATCATCGGCATAGAGTATTTAAGTGATTATTGCAAGCTGCAGGAAGAGTATTGATGAAAAGGCTGGAACCCTGGGGTACACCAGAGCGGACAGGAAGGGCACTTGAGAGAGAGAGAGAGAGAGAGTCAATGATTTTGACTCCTTGCTGAGAGGTAGCTTTCATACCATTTGTTTACATCATTAGATAGTCCAAGGGAGGAGAGTGAGTGAAGCAGGAGTTGGTGGTTCATAGTGTCAAATGCCTTGGTCAAATCAATGAATGCTGCACCCAGTAGGTGGCCAGTGTCATTTGCCTTATGAATATGGCTGGTGAAGTCAAGCAGGGTGGCGGTAGTACTGTGGGCTTGTTTAAAGTCATATTGTTGCGGGCAGAGTAAGTTATATTTGTTGAGGTGTTCAGACAACTGGTCAGCTACAGTTCATTCCAATGCCTTGGAGAGCGGTGGGAGGATAGATATAGGGGGGTAGTTAGAGAGAAGAGACCTATCACCACTTTTATGAACGCGTGTGACCACTGCTGATTTCCAGAGCTGGGGGAGTTGTTTATGAGAGAGTGAGAAATTCAGAAGTTTAGTGAGAGGTTGTAGGACAACATCAAGGGAGAGAGAGGAGTTTGAGGTCAAGTGTATAGTTGCTGTAACTGGCTTTGCTTAGCACTTTAAGATATCTTTTGGCTTCAGACAGGTATCCCCTCTTAAAGTAGAATGGGGGGGGTTTATTACTGTGGAGATTGATTTTATTATTGAGGCAGTGCCGAGCAGAGTTGTCAAAGAAGTTGGGGGGGGGGGAGGAGGACACTGCTAAAATCAGTGAATGCGATATTAAAGGAGTCCACTATTTCTTTAGGTCCTGTAAAGTAGAGCCGTTAACCTCAATCCTAGTGGGGGAGGATTTGCTTGGTTTACCCGTGAGGCTCTTGATGTTCTCCCAGAAGGGTTTGCTATTTCTCCAGGAGTTAGTAAATTTCTGATTGCAGAAGACTTACTTCGCTCTGCGTATAGCTATTGTGCACTGGTTCCTAGCTGCCTTATAGAGCTGCATATCATGTGGTTTCCCCGAGTCCATGGCTCGGTGCCAGAGGTTATCTCGGTTTTGCATCGTGGAGATGAGTTCGGAGTTAATCCAGTGATTAGTGGTAGATTGAGTTTTGCATTTACATAGGGGGCAAAACTGTTACAAACCTTGTTAAACTGGGCAGTGAAGAAGTCAAGCGCGTGATCGACACTGCTCAAGGAGTCAAGAGGTGTCCAGTCAACCATTGACAGGGCAGCACGGAATTGTGAAAGCTTTCCTTTTGTTAAGATTCTTTTATAGGAGAAAGAGGACTTGGGTTTAGGTGCCTTGTTTGACCAGTGACAAATAACTGGGGAGTGATCACTGAGGGTGTCTGGGAGAAATTCCGTGTTAGTGATTCTGCTGTGATGAGAGATGAGGATCAGGTCAAGTAAGGAGCTACTACCAGACTTATAATTAAACCTAGTGGGAGAGGTGACCATTTGAGTAATGTGTAGGGCAGCAGTGGCATCCATATATGGGTCGGCTTCTGGAGCTAGCCAGTTAACATTTAGGTCACCCATTACAGTTGTCTCGCCATGGGAGGTGCTGTCGTCCATGAAGTCTGTGATCATTTGGAAGCCTGTAACATGTTCACGCAGGGGGATGTACACTGATGCAACTGTGAGGGATTTTCCCTGCTGGCCCAGGATTATTTTAACTGTTAGGATTTGAGAGTTGTTTGCAGAGGGAGGTAATGGGATGAATAGCCCTTTAAGAGTTTCCCTTAAATAAAGGGCGCAGCCACCCCCTTTCTTGGCAATTCTGTCGAGTCGGAACAGGGCATAGCCTGGAATGGATACAGCATTGTCTGGGACCTTAGGAGAGAGCCAAGTTTCGTTAAGGGCTATAACGTCCAGCCTATGTTGTAACACCCAGACTTGGAGTGCATTGAGCTTAGCTGGCAGGCTGCAGATGTTAAGAGTTGCCAGCTTGATGGAGCCTTGTTTCTTGTATTGTTCGCATGCTGAGGTGGGCAGACTAGGGTTTGGGTGCATGTTCCCAGCTAGAAGTAGGAGGAGGAGAACGTCCACTGGACAGCCTCTCCCTCCCCCCAGACCCACTCCTTCCCTACTAGGTCCAAACAGGGATGTAACCCGCTGTCTTCTCTGAGGACCTACTATATCCATGAGTGTAACTCACAATTTTGTAACATTATGTAACCTAAGTAATGTGCAAACTACTACATTATGTAACCTAAGTGTATCTATGTTAAATGTTCTTTTTACTGCACCTGTAATGTTATCCTCTGTTTTAATCTGCACTGTAAAAACTGTCTTGATGTCTGCCCCACCCCCCCACGACGAGATGCCTTTGTAAATGAGTCTCTGGCTCAAAGGTCGTAAACCTGATTTGTAATGAATAAATGAAGTGCAATCCTAGCAAGATAGTAAGCAAGGAGCTTGTGAGCCGAATGCACTCTACTTCTGATGGATTTTTTAGCAGGTGTGTTACTGCAGGGCTTGAGTAATTGAAGGAGAAGTGGGTACTCAGGGATGGGGAGGAGATTCTCGGTTATTATTGAGGGAGGCTAGTACGGGAGCACAGTAGTGTGTTTTGGATGGTGGTAGGGTACACCATTCCTCCAACCTTGCCAAGTCCCTTCTCATCCTTTCCACGCCTCCTTGTGTATCAACCCTGTTGCAGATCTTTGTGTCATCTGCAAAGAGGCATACTTTGCCTTCCAGTCCCTCTGCAGTGTCACTTATAAAGACATTAAAAAGGACTGGACCCAGTACTGAACCCTGCGGTACCCCACTAGTAACCCCCCTTCCTTCAGAGTGGACTCCATTTACAATTACCTTCTGTGTCCTGTTGTCCAGCCAATGTTTTACCCAGGCTACCACCCTGGGACTCACTCCCAGGATGGTTAATTTGTTTATTAATCTTTTGTGTGGGACTGTGTCAAATGCCTTGCTAAAGTCTAGGTAGGATATGTCCACTGCCCCTCCCTGGTCTACTACTTTGCTCACCCAGTCAAAGAAATCAATTAGATTTGTCTGACATGACCTTCCTGCTGTGAACCCATGCTGCCTTGGGTCCTGTGCCCCTCTGGCCTCTAGGTACTCAACAGTTCTTTCCTTCAGAAGTGATTCCATCACTTTCCCTACCCCAGAGGTCAAATTGACAGGTCTGTAATTTCCTTCCTCTGTCTTGCTTCCACTTTTGTGAAGGGGAATCACATCCGCCTTTCTTCAGTTCTCGGGTACCACACCATCCTCCCATGATTTGTTAAAAAGGGTAGTCGGTGGTGTCGCTAGTTCTCCCCTTAATTCTTTTAGAATTCTTGGGTGAATCCTGTCAGACCCCATTGCTTTGTCCACCTTCAGTTTTAGGAGTTCTTTCAGAACACTTTCTTCAATGAAAGGACTGGGATCAAACCCCCCCCCCATCCAGGGTGCTTCTGTTAATTGGATTAGGCAACTCCCTCTCCTCCTCTTTTGTGAATACAGGCAGTATTAGTTCAACATCCTGCTTTTCACTGTCCTCTCTGCCCACCACCGTCCATTCTATTCAGCCTCACTATCCCTTCCTTTGTCTTTCTACACTCCCTGATGTACCTGTAAAGAGTTTATCCTCTTCCTAACCTGAGTTGGCTATCTTTCCTCAGTTTCGGCCTTTGCTATTCTGACTTCCTTCCCTGCTTCCTTCTGCCTTAACTGGTACAGTTCTCTATCCTGCTCCTTTTGTGTTTCCTTATACTTCCTAAATGCTATCTTTTTCTCCCTAATCTTCCCCACCACCTCTCTGGAAAACCATAGTGGCTTTTTCTTTCATTTTGATTTATTTGTTTGCATCACACAAAGGCTTGTTGCCTCTGTGATGGCAGTTTTGATGTTTCCCCATTGTTGCTCCACCCTTCCTTCTAGCCTGTTTGCTAGTGCTTTTCTAAGGCATGCTCCCATCTTGCCAAAGTCAGCCCCCCTGAAGTCCAGTACCCTCGCTTTTGAATGGCTCGACTCTGTAGCTAAGTTTATTGTGAAACACACTGTTTGGTGGTCACTTATTCCCAGATGGCTAACCACTTCTAGATCTGAGATCCTCTCACTGTCCCCATTTGAGCGTATGAGGTCTAAGATTGCGCCCTCACAAGTGGGATCCAAAACCTAGCTGTCTAAGGCATGCCCCCTGTAGGGCATCAAGAATGGCCCTGCTCTTGGATGTGGCTGCAACAAAGGTGCTCCAGTTAACATCTGGAATATTCAGGTCCCCCATCAACAGTATCTCCCCTTTCTCTGCCATCCCAAGGATTCCTTCTATCATATCCTTGTCCATTCCCTCCCCCTGAGATGGGAGTCTGAATACAACCCCTGTGCGGATTGTGGTGCCATTTCCAGTCTCTAAGGTGACCCACAGTGCCTCCTCTCCTCCCTGTTTACTCTTTTGTTCTGTTGCTTTTATCCCTTTCCTTACATAGAGAGCTACTCCTCTCCCTCTTCTCCCCTCCCTGTCTCTCCTGTAGGTTGTGTACCCTGGTATGTTAACATCCCAATCTTGGTTCTCTGTGTAGCATGTTTCTGTGACTGCTACATTATCCAGGCATCCTCTTAAATCAAGGCCACCAGTTCAGGGAGCTTGTTGCTCAGACTATGGGCCTGGTACTGTTACCTCCATTTTGATGGCCTTCACCCTTTTGCCCCATCCCTGTCCTTATTGCCTTTGTCATTTTCTCCATTTACCCCTGCCCTTCTCCTATCGGCGCTCTCTATCTTGATGTTTACCTCACTTACTACCCGGATTTTTTTTGAGGGGGGGGGCTAGGATTTCCCTGCTCCTTTCCAGTGCCTTCCCCCTTGGCTATTTTAAATGCTTGCCAATGAAGCATTTAAATCTATCACCTAGGATCCTAGTTCCTCTTCTGGACAGATGCAGACCATCGCGCCAGTATAGGCCTACATCACTCCAAGTGGACCCCAGTCCCCAATGAAGCCAAACCCCTGAGCTCTGCACCAGTTTTTCAACCACTGATTGAATCCCATGGTGTGGAGCACCCTAGCCTCATCCATGCCATAGACAGGCAGCACCTCCAAGAAGGTTACCATGCGTGCTACTTGTCTAAGGCCCCTCCCCAACTCCACAAACTCTTCCTGCACTGCTCTGATCCCTTTCTCAGCCAGGTCATTTGTCCCTAGGTGGACAATGACATCCAGCTCCCTCCCCCATGCAGCTGCTCCAGCGATCTTGAGGATTCGCTCCCTGTCCCTTCAAGCCATGGCGCCTGGCAGACACCTTACCTTCCTCCCCTAGTTCTACCTTCCTAATAATAGAGTCCCCCACCAGGAGTTGTTTACTTTCCCTGTGGAGTCCCATGCCACCCTCCTGTGGGTCTCCTTTGTGGAAGTCCCAGCATCCTCCTTGGTCTCCACAGCGGGTGCCTCCATAGAGGAACCACTTTTTGCCAGAATGGCTTATGAATTGTGGAGAGGTACAGCTGGAGGGATGCACCTGTGTTCCACCACTCTCATCCTCCCTGAGCCCGCTGTGGTCCAACCACTCCTCTTTCTTGGCAACCTCTGAGGCAACAGCAGTGGCCCTGGTGGTCCCTGGGTGGGAGAGGAGGTTCCCCAAATCCTGGTCAACTCAGCCTGGAGATGAGCTACCTCCTCCCTCAGCCCAGAGAGGTGCCTGCAGATGGGACAACACCGCACCCTCCAGAACGTCTCCTGGAAGACTGCTGCTCCACAGCCACTGCACTGCACCACTCCTATCATGTCTTACTTCTGGCCTCTTAACTGTTGTTTTGAATACTTACTCTTTCCTCTGTTTGTTTATTTATTTATTGTCTCCTTACTTACTTACTGCCTCTGTGACCTTTAAGCTCCTCATCTTCCTGTTCTGAGATGGGAAGTTCCTATATTTCTCAGTAATCTCCTTACTTGCACAGAGTCAGATGTCCAGCAGCTAGGGGGGACGGAGAGGTACTCTTTTCGTTCTAGGATGGTGAGTCTTTTGTGGCTGTGTGATCACTCCCTTTCTGCTTCCAAACAGGAAGTTCCTGTTGTCAGTCAAATCCTGCGCATATAAAAGTTGAACTGGCTTGTGGAGGGAAGGAGAGCAATATAGTCCCAGTAGAGAAGTATAGTTCTAACAGCAATTCCTTCCTCTTGCTGCTGTCTTCCTGTTCTCTAACAGAAGCTATCTAGGGCAGTTTTCAAAGCAGATTTCTGAGTGGCTGATTAACCCCCTAAAGTGGTGAATTATTCTCTGTGAGGGTAGTGGCTCAGATGCCACAGTGAAGCAGGAGCAAGTGTTCCAGTAACAGGCAGGTGGACCATGTTCACCTCAAGCTCTAAACTTTCGTCTGCTTTCATAAAAGTAGTACAGGGACTCCAGTTAAGTGGAGGAATTGCACCTTGGAAGTTAGAGGAGCACTCAGGCCTACCTTGTGGCTCTTAATACCCAAAGGATGCAGTTATCCATTGATAACCTCCCCTTCCACGCTCTAAATAATCAGTCCCATGGGGGGGTGGTAGAGAAATAATTATTCCCTTTGCTGACACTTTATCCTGGAAGTGACATTAGTTTTTAATTCATATCTACAGTAGCTGGTTGTCTGTTTCCGTTTCCAGCCCTTCCTCTCTCCCTCCCATGGTCTGGATCAGAGCACTGCCAGTTAGGGATGGATGGACCAGACTGAGGAGAATCAGGCGCCCCTTGCTGGATCTCATGATGTCTGTTGGACTCGGTAGAAGCAAAACTCTGCTGGCCAAAGCAGGTCTGCCCTCACAACTCGGACATGTCAATTAACAACAACAACAAAAAAAAAAATACTCAGTCCCCTCTCAAATCTGCCAAGCATCCCCAACCCCCCTGGATCCCACAAGGACACACACAAAAAAAAATGTATTTTAAAAATGATTTCTTCCTACCCACCAGCCATGCCTGCATGCCATCAGCTGTGTTACTAGTGCTCTTGCTTGTAGCGCTGCTGTAGCATGAGAGAGTGAGCGAGTGCAGGAACAGTCAGCCTAGTGGGATCCCTTTGGTGATCTGTGCAGCATGCAGAGGCGGGCCAGTAGTAGTTTTGTCGGTGTATAACTCGTGAGGCAGTGCAGTGGTAGCGGCAAGGATGGTAATGGTGGTGGGATCAACAGGGGTGTGTGGTACGATGAGTGTCAACAGACTGGAGGAGCAGGGATATTCATTTTAATCTCCGATGGTGGGTGGGTATCAGCAGATAGGGCAGGGGCATTAAACTTATTCTGGGACAAGATAGGTGGGTGGGTAACAGCAGATGGGAGGGGGTATTCATGTTATTCTGTACAGTGCGAGTGTATATCAGCAGATGGGAGGCGGGAGTAGGGACATTCATTCTGGAACAGGATTGGTACCACAGAGAGAAGGGGCAGTGACATTTATATTGGGACAGGTGAATATCACCAGATTGAGGGTGAAGGGGTATTAAATACTGGAATGGGGGTGCAGGGGTAATCGTTCTATGACAGGGTAGTAGACTATTCTGGGACATGGTGGATATCCACAGATGGGAGGAGGGGGTAGTGGTATTCATTGGGACACAGTAGGTGGCAGCAGAAGGAGGGGCAGGAGTGTGCATACTGGGGCAGGGTGGTTGGTAGCAGATAGAAGGGTCAGGGGTGTACATATTGGGGCAGTGTGGGTGTCAGCAGATAGAAGGGGGAATCGGGGTGTGCTGCATGTTTGGGGCGGAGGTTGTCATCAGGTGGGACAGGCTGGAGGATATGCATAATTACTGTGGCAGAATGAGGGAGTGTTACCATGTCCTGGGTCACTCAAAGGGTAAGGGAAAGGAACACAAGTGAATACTCTCTAGCCAGCAGATGCACACAAAGGACAAAGGCAGAAACTCAGGCCAGCACACTCAGTAAGAATGAAATATTTTCAGTTTTTTAGTGCATTTGTAATTGTTTTCAGATATTAGCAGAATCAATCAGAATTTATCTGGACTCTGGCGTGGATCCTGATTCTGATAATAAGGGTCAGGATGTTTTCGGGTCCAATCATCCCAGTATGCTGACCGTATGACGAAACCCTGACAGCGAAATCACTCACAGCAACAATCTCAGTAGGATTCGAGATTGTTGCTATGAGGGATCGAGGTTTTGCAGATATTTTTGCCCCTTCTAGATGACTGACTCGAGTTAGTTATTTTAAGAAGAGTTGATGTCGGGGGTGAAAGTCTCATGAAAGGGTGAAATTTCCCTTGAAGAAAGGTGGGAGAGAGGGGACATGATAGAAACTTTTAAGTACCTCAAGGGAATCAACAAAGTCCAAGAGGGTGGCGTCTTTCAGAAAAAGAGATATGCAGGAACAAGGGGGCACAATTTGAAGATAGAGGGGAGATGGCTCAGAGGTAATGTGAGGAAGTATTTTTTCACAGAGAGGGTTGTGGATGCATGGAACAGCCTCCCTGAGGAAGAGGTCGTGGAATCAAGAACAGTGGGGGGAATTCAAGAATGCATGGGACAGACATGAGGCAGTCCTGGTGGGAGTTAGGAGGAAGTAAGCTGTTGGTTAACTAGGATCTGTAGCTTATCTGTTAGGTAGGAAAATGGGCAGACTAGGTGGGCCAAGCGGTCCTTATCTGTCATCAAATTCTATGTTTCTGTGTTTCACCCTCGGGTCCCTCATAGCAACAATCTCGAATCCTATTGAGTTTGTTGCTGTGAGTGATTTTGCTGTCAGGGTTTTGCTGTACGCTCGGCATACTGGGATGATTGGACGCGAAAAGGTCCTGACCCTTATTATCAGAATCAGGATCCATGCCAGAGTCCAGATAAGTTCTGAATGGCTCTGCTAATATCTGAAAACAATTGCAAATGCACTAAAAAAAACTGAAAATATGTTATTCTTACCCAAGTGTGCTGGCCTGAGTTTCTGCCTTTGATCTTTTGTGCGCATCTGCTGGCTATAGAGTATCCACTTGTGTTCCTTTCCCTTACCCTTGGAGTGACCCAGGACATGGTATCACTCCCCCATTCTGCCACAGTAATTATGCATATCCCTAGCCTATCCCATCTGATGACAACCTCCGCCCTAAACATGCAGCACACCCCCTATAGATAACACACCAATGTCTGAACATCGACAACAGTGTTGTCGATTCGGCATAGGTAAACCACCCATCCCCACTGCCACTATCCTTCATTGTTCGTAAAGCAATTTGGGATACATTGTGTATGAAAGGTGCTCCTGCCACTCTCCCCCACAATCTTCCTTCCTGCCTACCATAGTAATTTTCTGATAGTTTCCTGGCTACATAGAATTTGACGGCAAATAAGGACCGCTTGGCCCACCTAATCTGCCCATTTCCCTACCTAATGGATAAGCTACAGATCCTAGTTAACCAACAGCCTACCTCCTCCTAACCCCACTAGAATTGCCTTATGTCTGTCCCGTGCATTCTTGAATTCCCCCCCACTGTTTGACTCCAGTACCTCCTCAGGAGTGCTGTTCCATGTATCCACAACCCTCTCTGTAAAAAAAAAAAAAAAAAAAAAAATACTTCCTCACATTATGTCTGAGCCATTCCCCCTCTATCTTCAAATTGTGCCCCCTTATTCTTGCTCATCTGATATGACTACCCCCCCCCAGGTCCTTTTCCATTTTTGTTGTTAGTATCTCACCCCCCATTGTGTACTCCTCCTTTGGGTTTTTGTTTCCCAGGTGCATGACTTTGCACTTCTTTGTGTTGAATCTAAGCTGCCATGCATTTGACCATTCCTCCAACCTTGCCAAGTCCCTTCTCATTCTATCCACCCCACCTTCTGTATCAGCCCTGTTGCAGATCTTTGTGTCATCTGCAAAGAGATGTACTTTTTCTTCCAGTCCCTCCGCAATGTCACTTATAAAGACATTAAAGAGCACCGCTCCCAGTACTGAACCCTGTGGTACTCTGTTAGTAACCCCCCCTTTCTTCAGCGTGGACTCTGTTTACTATTACCCTCTGCTTCCTGTTGTCCAGCCAATTTTTTTACCCAGGCTACCACCTTGGGACCCACTCCAAGGCTGACTAACCTGTATATTAATCTTTTGTGTGGGACTATGTTTGATAGCTTGCTAAAGTCTAGGTAGGCCATGTCCACAGCCCCTCCCTGGTCTACTACTTTGGTCACCCAGTCAAAGAAATATATTAGAGTTGTCTGACATGACCTTCCCACTGTGAATCCATGCTGCCATGGGTCCTGTGCCCTGCTGGCCTCTAAGTAATCAACAATTCTTTCCTTCAGAAGTGATTCCATCATTTTGCCTACCACTGAGGTCAAACTAACAGGTCTTTAGTTTCCTGCCTCTGTCTTGCTCCCACTTTTGTGAAGTGGAATCACATTCACATTCCTCTAGTTCTCGGGTACCACCTCATCCTCCCATGATTTGTTAAAAAGGGTAGTCAGTGGTGTCACTAGTTCTACCCTTAGTTCTTTTAGAATTCTGGGTTGAATCCTGTCAGGCCCCATTGCTTTGTCCACCTTCAGTTTTAAGAGTTCGTTTAGAACCCTTTCTTCTGTGAATGGACTGGTATCGGCCCCCCTATCCAGAGTGTCTCTACTGTTTGGTTTAGGTACCTCCTCTTTCTCTTCTTTTGTGAATACTGAGAAAAGTATTCGTTCAGTATCCCTGTTTCATTCACTGTCACTTTCTCCACATTCTCTCCCTTTATTAAGCCTCAGTATCCCTCCCTTGGTCTTTCTTCACTCCCTAATGTACCTATAAAAGGTTTTATCCCCCTTCTTAACAGAGTTGGCTATCTTTTCCTCAGTTTGGGCCTTTGCTATTCTGATTGTCTTCCCTGTCTCCTTCTGCTTTAACTGATGTAGTTCTCTGTCCTGTTCCTTCTTTGTTTCCTTATATTTCCTGAATGCTATCCTTTTCTTCTTAACCTTCCCTGTCACCTCCTTTGAGAACCATAGTGACTTTTTCCTTTGTTTTGTTGGTTTGCTTTACACAAAGGCTTGTTGCCTCTGTGGCAGTTTTGATTTTTCTCCACTGTTCTTCCACCCCTCCTCTTTGCCTCTTTGCTAGTGCTTTTGTGAGGCACACTCCCATTTTGCCAAAGTCATCCTCCTAAAGTCCAACACCCTTGCTTTTGTATGGCTTGACTCTACAGCTGTGTTTATTGTAAACCACACTGTTTGGTGGTCGCTTGTTCTCAGATGGTTACCCACTTCTAAATCTGAGATCCTCTCTCCATCCCCATTTGAAAGTACCAGGTCTAAAATTGCTCCCTCTTGAGTGGGTTCCAACACTAGCTGTCTGAGGCATACCCCCTGTAAGGCATCGAGAATGACCCTGCTCTTGGATGTGGCTGCAGTAAAGGTGCTCCAGTTAACATCTGGCATATTCAGGTCCCCCATCAACAATATCTCTCCTTTTTCTGCCATTCTAAGGATTCCTTCTATCATTTCCTTGTCCATTGCCTCCGCCTGAGATAGGGGTCTGTAAACAACCCCTGTGCGGATTGTGGTGCCATTTCCTGTCTCCATGGTGACCCACAGTGCCTCCTCCCCTCTCTGTTTACCCTTTAGTTCTGTTGCTTTGATTCCTTCCCTTATGTAGAGCACTACTCCTCCTGTAGATTATGTACCCTGGTATGTTGACATCACAGTCATAGTTCTCTGTGTGCCATGTTTCTGTGACTGCCACGATATCCGGGCATCCCTCTTCCATCAAAGCCACTAGTTATGGGAACTTGTTACCCAGACTACGGACATTGGTACTCATCACCCTTCATTTTTTGATGGCCTTACCCCTTATAGGCCCATTCCTGTCCTTACTGCCTTTGCCTTTTTCTGGAGTTACCCCAGTTCTGCTCCGTTGACTTCTCTATGTTTGTGTCTGCTTCGCTAACTACCCTGTTTTTTTTGTGGGGGGGCTGGGATTTCCCTGCTTCTTTTCAGTGCCTCCCCCCTTGGCTAGTTTAAATGCTTGCCAATACGAACGTATGAAATTTGCCAGCTGATAAAGGCCTAGAGGTCTATCAAGTCTGCTCGAATGTGCAGCTAGCACCCCTTATTCTGCAGCTTTTCTGCAGCACAATGAAGCATTTAAACCTGTAACCTGGGATCCTGGTTCCCCTTCAGGACAGATGCAGTCCATCACGCCAATCAGTCAATCAAATCTTTATCCAGGCAGGTACCATTGAGCAAGGCTCATTTGCAAGGTGTACCTGGTCATAACAAAAATCATAGTACGGTAACACGGTAAAACAAAGTGCAATGTCAAACAGAAAAATAAAATATACATACGTACAGAATAGTGTCATTTATACATATAATCAAGATATATACATCAGCATTGAGCAAAAGAGCCGTTACAGTATAGGTCTGTATCCCTCCAGGTGGGCCCCCAGTCCCCAATGAAGCCAAATCTCTGAGCTCCGCACCAGTTTTTCAACCAGTCATTGAATCCCATCAGGGTTTTATTTAACTCTAAAAATTGATTAG
Source organism: Neoceratodus forsteri (assembly GCA_016271365.2). NCBI lineage: Eukaryota > Metazoa > Chordata > Ceratodontiformes > Ceratodontidae > Neoceratodus > Neoceratodus forsteri. The sequence continues at coordinate 557,631,790 of CM028129.1, read as the reverse complement.
CATTTTGCTCATGAAAATTCTAAAACATTGTGAAAATGCATAGCACTTGCCTCACTGTGTTTAACAAACGTAACACTTCCAGAAAACCTATATGAATGCTTTCTGTACAGTTAGTATTGTCCCAAGAAAAAAACTGCTAATCGGTTATTTAAAACCCTGCCCAGGGTGCAGAGTACCCTAGTCTCACCCATGACCTAGACAGGTAGCACTTCTGAGAAAGTTACCATGTGTGTCTACTCCTGCTGCACTGCTCTGATCCCATTCCCACCCAGTTCATTTGTTCCTAGGTGGACAATGACCTCCAGCTCCCTCCCCTGTGCCGCTACTTCCACAATCCTGAGGATTTGCTTCCTGTCCTTCCAAGCCATGGTGCCGGACAAGCACCTTACCTCCCTCTCCCTTCCCTCCCCCAGTTTTACTTTCTAATGATTGAGTCCCCCACCAGGAGTGGTTTCCTTCCCCTGTGGGGTCCTGTGCCACTCTCCTGTGGGTCTCCTCTGTGGAGGTTCCCATCATCCTCCTTGGTCTCTACTGCAGGTGCCTCAACAGAGGAACCACACTCCTCCAGAATGGCGAATGAATTGTGAAGAACAACAACTGGAGGGATATGCCTCTGTTCCACCACCCTCACCATCCCTGAGCCCACCGAGGTTCAACCACTCCTTTTGCTTGGCAACCTCTGAGGAAGTGGTGGTGGCCTGGGTGGTCCCTGGGTGGGGAGAAGGTTTCCCGAATCCTCGCCAGGTCAGCATGGAGACGGGCAACCTCCTCCCTCAGACCAGAGAGGTGCCTGCAAAGAGGGCAGCAATGCAGCCTCCAGAACATCTCCCGGAAGACTGCTGCTCCACAGCCAATGCATTGCACCACTCCCCACATGTCTGTATCCCTTCCTGTTTAGTAATTTTTTTTTTGTTAGTGTGTGCAAGCGTGTGAGTGTGTTTACCCTCTATTCCGTGTTCTGTGCTTTTAAGGATATGAACAGGTGTATGCCATTTGCCCTTTTGGAGAAGTGATGTCAGAACCCCTGATATATTGGAAATGATGCACTTGGGGTGGGTGGGACTAAGCCGGTGCCCTCCAGAAACAATCAACTACAGCTCTGACCCACCACCCCGGTGACTGCCTTCCTTCCTTTCAGACACCTATTTCACAGAGTTTAAGTATCAGGTCTAGTCACAAATGACTGCAGATATTCTCTCAGCTAAATTTCCTTCCTGGCAAATAAAAGTTACACTAAGAAAAGTCAGCCCCCAAAACTTAAGAATTCAATTCAGTGTACGTCTATTAAATCACCTCCTTGCTATAAGGAAGCTGGTGGCTGCTCTCTGTCTCACCTACAGCTATGCCAATTTGTTGTGCAATTACCTCTCATTATACCAGTCCATCGTTATTTATTATCTTTTATTACTTGTACGTATAGTAATATTGTAATCAGTCTGTTTGTTGTACCACACCTCCTCCCCTTCCCCTCCAAGTCGCACCTGGTAATGAGCTTTGGCTCAGTGCGCCTCTCCTGGTTACCAAAATTTCAAACATATAAATAAACAAACATAACGCACATCTTTCTTCTTCTGCAGTGTTTTCCTAAATGACAGTCTGCCTTCCCTCAGTACCCTACTGTGTAGGAGGCAGTGTGGTCTGGTTATCAAAGTACAGGCTTGGGAACCAGGAGACCCAAGTTCAAATCTCACCAGAACCATTTACCCATTGCATGACTTTTAGGAAGTCACTTCCACCCACACAGCACACAAAATTGGATTTGTGGTCTTGGTGTATCCATTAGGATCCAGCAGTATCCAATGTTGGATTTAGAGTGAGAGGCTGTTGCAAAGTAGAATAGCTATATAAAAATGCTTTTCTTGCAGAGGGTTGGAGGAGGGTAAAGGGGTGCAGTACTTCAGTGTTTATCTGTTATTAGATTTTGTATAGAGGGACTCTGGTCACCTGGACCTTTTGATATTTCAGTAGTCTAGTTAAAGTCTCTGTCTGCTAGCCCAGAAGACTTGGGAATAACTAAGAGCTTGTTTCCTCCCACTGTTGTCTGTTTATACAGATGCTGGATGTCTTCTCTCTGCTGAAGTTTGACAACATTGATGGCGGGGTATGGAAACAGGGATTTGACATCACATGTGACCCACACGAATGGGATGAGGATCCCCTCCAAGTCTTTGTTGTCCCACATTCTCATAATGACCCAGGTGAGACTGGAGGGGATGGGATTTTTTTTGGGGGGGGGTTGTATTGTATTTGTGTGTCTGAACTCTGAAGGTGTCAAAATAAGTATTTTGTATGCTGGATTGCAAGATAGCTCTTGGTACAGCTGCTTTACTCAGCATCTGGAGGAACAAGGGCCAACCCTAGAGCTACGTGTTTGGTGCATGGTGAAGAGTGTTGTGGCGTAGGGAAGGAACTTGCATGGCTCTGCTGCTCACAGTCTGTCACATTGGGCTAACCCTTTCCTTTTTCATGGGAATAAAAATTTGCTTTTTATATTTCACTCATTTTCATCTTCAGTAACATTTTATAATGTGAGCAGCAGAAGATGCAGCTCACTGAAGAAATCTTGGATTCTGCTTCTGTCAGCTCCTGGAGGAAGGGGTAGGGGTTGTTGGGTTGTTAACATGTATATATTTTCCAGCAGGAGTAAATTAGTTCTCAGCTGCTCCTTGCTTCAGGCTTGGTCTGCAGCTGCCAACCTTTTTTTTTTTTTGTAACACTATAGCAACCATCCTACCTCATTCTGGACCACCACCACATCTCCCAGGAATGGCAAGCCATGTTGTGGTTCTGCAACTTGTTCTAGTAGCTACTCCTTTGCTGTCCCTATATTGACTTTTTCATCCTACTCTGTATGCTCTTTAACTTTTCCTTAAGATGGGGGTTCCAGACCTGCTTGTATTATTCCAGGGACAGCCTGATTTGCATCCACTACAGTGGCAAGATGACTGTCTCACAGCAACGTGAGAACATTTGCCTAATATGTGCCAGTATCCTGTTTAGCTTTCTGCAGACTTGTTCATACAGGCTGGATGGTTTTAGGCTGCATTTATCATGAATTCTAAACCTCCTTCCTCTTTACTGGTTTTCAGCTTTACTCCATCAGTGGTGCAGCCATCTGTTTTTCTTTTACCTGTATGTATAACCTTATACTTCTTGGTGTTTTAGTTGCCAGGGGTTTGACCACTATTCTAAGCTTTCCAAATCCTTACTCATGCGTTCCACTCCCTCTGCTTAGTCCACCTTACCATACAGTTCTGCCTGGTCAGCAAAAGGGCTAACCTTCCCATTAAGGCCTTACTATATTGCTAATAAACATGTTTTAAATTGAAGACTAGGCCTAACACTGGCCTCTGTGGGACACCTGTAATGGCTATCACAGGGTTCCCAATTCAGGACTACCCTTTGATTTCCACCCATAATCCAGCCACCTGTCCATTTTGTAATAGTCTCTTTGAGTCCCATTTGCTCTTTTTTTCTGTATGAGCTTTCTTTGTGGGTCGAAGACTTTACTGAAATTCAGGTAAAGAATGTCTAGTGATTGGCCTTTATCCCTCTCTGCTCCTGTCATCACCTATCCCCTCACTCCTCTCCTAAACCACTTCTTCACTCTAAGCATTGTCCCACAAGCTTGGAAGCTGGCCAGAGTTCTCCCTCTCCATAAAGGAGGTTATTTCTCCTCCCCTGGAAACTACCGTCCTATCTCCCTCCTCCCCTTTCTTGCAAAATTGCAAGAGAAATTGGTCATCTCACGACTGTCTGACTTCCTTCACTCCTCCAGCTTCTTCTTCTTCCCATTCGTCTTGCTTTCATAAACGTCATTCCACTGTCTCCTACCTCCTTCATATCACTGATTTCATCCTCTTTGGGATGGATCAGGGTCACAACATGGCATCCATGTTTATCAAGCTAGCCAAAGCCTTTGATTTGGTGGCCCATCCCCGTTCTGCTGGCTTATCAGACTCTGTTGTTGGGTGGTTTCATGCCCATCTCTCAGGCTGTCAGCAGTCAGTGCAGATTGATGACATCCTGTCCCCTCCACTCCCTATTCAGGCTGGGGGTCCCGCAGGGCTCCAGCCAAGGACCCATCCTTTTCTCCATCTTCCCTAACGACCTCCCCTTGGCCTGTGTCAACTCGTATATTCACATGTATGCAGACAACGCAGTTATCTACACCTCAGGCCCATCAGCTAATGCTGTTGAAGTCATGCTTCAGCAAGATTTTCACGGTGCCCTATATTGGTTTCAGTCCAACCAACTCCGGGTTAACACCAGGAAAACAGTGTTCTAGACCTTTGTTTCCAACCAGAAACTGTCCAGGCTTTCCCTTGTCTCCCTCCCTTCCTTCTTTCACCACCCTGGATGGTTCCTCCCTTGATGTAGTCCAATCCTATAAGTACCTTGGTGTGTGGCTTGATAGTAAGCTCACCTTGTCTGCCCGCATTGATGCCATTCCTGCTAAACTTCGCCCCAAATATGGAGCCCTGTACCATAATAAAGAGTTCCTGTCCCCACATGTCTCCTGGGAACTGGTTACCAAAATGGTGCTTCCAGGGGCCAGCTTGCTGGTGCAGTGGCAAGGTGTCTGTCTGCGGCGCCAACACCCTGGGTTTGGGGACGGACTCTGGTGTTGGAGGGCCAGCTGGAGGGAGAAGGATTAAGCATCCAAGGGACTGCCCTTCTAGGGGGAAGGGGAAGGGTGTCTGGCACAATGTGGACCTCTGGTGGAGGCTGGGGGTTCTGCTGTGGCTGGCACCACACGTCAAGGCGGTAGGGCAGCCAGTGGCATCATTGTACATCCCCACCCCCCAAGGAAAAATAGCTTTAAAAAATGCCGACTGCAAAGGCTGGCCCAGCTTCTCCTCAGACCATGGTCTGCTGGGGGCGCTGAGGCTAGAGACCCGTGTTTCCTGGAAGGGGTGCCCACCTGGTGGCTCTGCCTAGGGGGTAAGCCTGGGGATGGGGGGGCGGCAAGCAGAACGGGGGACCAGAAACCCCGGGGGGAGGAGCTGGCATGAAAAGAAAATAAATGGTGCTTCCAGTCATTGACTACACTGATCTGGTATGCTGTACTGCTCCATTCTCTTCCCTTGCCAGACTGGTCACTCTGTAATGGCTTCTGTCGTTTTGCCACTAACTCACCTCCTCGTATCCATCACTGCACACAATACTCTTTTCTGTCCATCCTCCCTCTTCCCTTCTGTCGTCTGCATCACTGTGCTTCTTTCATCTTTGAATACTGGTTTGAGGAACTGCCCTCATACTTATCCTCTCTCGTCCTTTCTGCCTCATATCCCCTTCAATCCCTGGACTGCTGCACTTTCTCCCTCGCCCACCCTTTCTCCTCAGCTGTCTCCTGTCGTCTCCCCTCTCTCTGGAACCTCCTCCCTTCAGCACTCCATCGCTCGCCCTCCTCAGCCTTCTTTACCCACCAGTTTAAACTCCTTTCACTTCCCCCCACCTCCCTCCTGCATTTCTCAGCTCTCCCTCCCGACCTGCCTTCCCCCCCCCAAGTTTTCCCCCTGCTTTGGAATGGTTGTATGCATCCCATTTCTGTGTACTGTGGTGGTATACCAGTTGCTTGATTTTTATCTCTGGAAGTTGAGAACTTTCTTGCTGCTGTTACCCATGACTTGACAGTTTTGCACCTCTTCCCAAACTGCACTACTGTTGTTTGCACTTTGTTTGTTTGATACCACCTATTTTATTGCATTCCTTGATGTTTTTCTCTACTCCTTCCCCCAGATTGCACCTGGAAATGAGCCTTGGCTCAGTGTGCCTTTCACAGTTACCAATTTTTAAATAAATAATTAAACACACCATTGTGTTACTGTGGTATGTGTAGACACCGTGGGCCAGGAGTTGAGGTCTGCGACTCAAAACACAGATCCAGAGGCATTGGTTGGGGACATTTTATTGTGTAAATAATATGCCCTTTGCGTTGTGTTGCAGTTATTTAAACAGCCACTGATGTTGAGGGAAATGATGGAAAAAACATATTTTTCAGTATACAATTTACATTTCCTCTGAATTTAGCTTGTTTTCAATAATAATAACTGTTTACATTAACATGTTATGTGTTCATATGTAAATAGGATCACTGGCCTCTACACTTCATCTGCTGTGACTGCTTTTCTACACCTGCCATCGTAATCTTCATTTTCTGAGATTATAATAATTTCTACAGCAACAGATTAGTTTGTGACAAACTGGGGATTATGATATCGGGTGTAGATAAGCAATGACGAAGTGTAGGAGAGTGAGCCTCTTTTTTTTTTGTTGTTCTATGTTCTTAAAAAAAAAACAAAAAAAAACAAGTTGGTTAAAACCAACAATATTTGCTTTGTGCCTTTGCATGGTAAGCACAGGAAGGTTAAATGATTTGCTTAGGGTCACACAGTGAGTAAACAGCAATGGTAAGTTTTAAACCTGTGTCTCTAGGTTCACAGCTCCACCCTCCCAACACCCGTGTCCTCAGACTGTGACTGGTGCAGCCCTACATGACTGGCAGCTGTCTGATGTGAATACTGTGCTACCCCAATTAATATGCAGTACCATGATATTATTTTAAGACTGTGGCTGGCTGTGGTGGGCTGTGTTGGATGCGCAGGGGTTGGGTGTGGTGCAGAGTTGCGAAACTAGAGATCAGTGTTTGAATCTTATCACTCGTGTGTTGGACCAAACCCTGCTAAATCGTTTTTCTTTATTGACATTCCTGACCCTGTTTCAAATCTTGTATCTCCAGTGATTGATCAAGTAATCCAGCACCTCCAGGCCAACCAGCAGTCTGTGGCTCACATCCTTCTAGACCAGCACAAGGTTGTTGGGCTCCATGATTAGGGGGAGGGAACACAGAGGTGGTGAACAGTCTACAAATGGCTTTTCCATAGTAACTAAAGGAATACTTGTGAAGAACATACTAAATAACTTTATTGGAAATGCCTATCTTCTAAAAATGCAAACACTTTTTAAAATGCTACGTGAATCATGATCATTTTTTTTTTTTCTGAAGACATCTTATCTACTGGCTCTAGAATAGTGTATTGATTTATAGAGTATGTGAAGTAGATAATATAACATCAATTTATCAGGTGACTGTATTTATGAATGCCACATTTTTCAATAAAACTAGAGAAGAGAATGGAATGGTATGGAGTGGGATCGACAAAGGGATGTAAATGGTGATACTGGCAGGTGCAAGGGCATGGAGAGGGTGGAACACGGTGGGCTGGGGAAGTGGACGCAAACAGTGATGCTGATGGGCAGAAAGGAGATGGAGCAGGACACAGCTTGATAGGGAAGGGATGCCAACTGTGATATAGGAAGGAGGAGGATGGAGCCAGATGCAGTGACATGGGCAAAAGGGACGTATATGGTGGTACACAGGAGTGAGATGGAATGGACCACAGTGGGATGAGGAGAACATCAGAAATGCTAGTACAAGATGGGGTAGGGGATGGAGTGGGATGTGCACAGTTGTGGAACTCCTGATGTCACCAACTCTAGCTTGTACTCACTGGGATGTCGTAGCCGATTCCAGTCTTACTGTAGCAGAGTTACTTTAATACTTGTAAAGCAATAACCCAAACATTATGGTTTCAAAAATTAACCGTTTTTAAATAATTTTGAAGGACTGAGCTCATGGCATTGAACAGTGGAGGAGTGTTCTTGCACCCTGGCTACTTAGGTTCACACAGTAAACTCAGAGTATATGAAGACCTTACTTCGAGAGGGTTCATTCAGTAGGTCATCACATATAGGACTGGTGCCACCTGGCGTAGGGCCGCATGGCAAACTTTTCTAGCAATACCTGACAGGGGACCGCCCACCCGACGTCACGTGACTGACGTCAGTGTGGCTGTATATAGTGGGTGGTCCCCACGCTCACCCTCCAGTTCTTTCGCACTGTTGCCCCGTGTCAGTCGCATTGCATACTTCCATAAAGCTATCGTCATGAAAGTGTCTTGCATCAGAGTTTCCTGCACTAATTTCTCAATTCTTTTTCAATTTATTGATTTCTTCACCCAAGAAGAAATGCTCATCTTGTGGCACACAGATCCTGCACAAAGACGATCACCTCAAGTGCATCCTCTGTTTAGGCCCGGACTATCCTGTTTCCTCTTGCCCTGAGCACCAGGCCTTTAATCAGGCCACAAAGAAGAGGAGACAGCAGGCTTTGGAGGCCCATCTTTTAAAAGCCCACCTGGCTTCCCTTGAGAAGAAGATGGACCGGCTTAGAGGAAAGTCCTTGTCTGAAAAATCTTCTCCTTCCAAAAAACACAAGGAGAAATCCAGGGAGTGGGAGCGCTCCACGGACAACGCACGGCCCTCGACAAGCAAAGCCCAGCCGCCACCCAGAAAATTGGACAGTAAGTCTGGCAAATCTGCGGTGGGTCAGCCGGCTGTCTGCTCTGACGACGACCACACCACACCGCTTCAGCCGATAAGTAGGCCCCTGGCTCCTCAGGGGATCGTGCGGCGGCTGGTAAGTCAACTACCCAGACTGTGGGTACTCGCCCAGCACTGGTCGATAAGCTAGTTGGGGGCTCCTTCCCTGTCTGCCTGACTCCACCAGCTAAGCCAGTCATTCCTGATGGTCGCATGGGTGTGGTTCCCCTGTCGGGGCCTGATGGCGCCTCACCCGATGTCCGTCTCCCTCCGTCTTCTTCAACTGTACCCTCAGCTTCACCGGCAGGTACCTCTGGTAATAATAGTCGATGCTTCTGGGTCAGCTCCGCGTTCCCCTCTCTGGGTGAAGGAGAAGGAGGCTCCTCCTCAGCCTACAGGCCTTACTGTGGAGGCCCCTCTTCTGCCTTCCGGCGGGTTCCCGGTGCCTCCTCTGTCGCCGGCTGTATCGTGCAGCTGGGACCGATTGACCAGCCTTAGCCTCTGGCCCCGATGCTGGATCAGATCCTGCCACCAAGGCCCATTCGTCCAGCTCCAACGTCGGCCCCTTTGATGCCGGATCCCCTTCCAGCACTGGATCGGGTGGTGCCGGTCCCGACATCTGTTCCCCTGCCGTGGGCTGTCCCTACGTCAGACCTTTAACCGATATACACTATGGTGGGTCCGATGTGGGTAACCCCAATGCTGGATCTGACAATGGGGATTTATTCTAGACCCCAAACTGTCCCACATTACCCACAAGGGTTTCTTGGGGACCACTACCGGACGGGTCCCACTCCGGAGTGGAGTCACTTCGGACAGTTCTACCCTGGATTCAATCCCTGTTCTTCCTTTCAGGGGTTCCAGGGTTATTACCCTCCACTGGTTATTCCTCCTCTCCCCCCCCCCCAGCCTCTGCCTATTCCACTACCCCCGTCCTCCTCCGGTTGCCCCGGGTTTCAAGGCTCTTATCCATTCTTGGTGGAAGGGGGCATTGTTGGAGTTGATCTCAGACCTGGAGACTAGGCTTCCACAGCCGCGATCTCCCAGGTCCCCGTCCCCAAGTATTTCCGCTATTAACACTATCCATGTCTCGGCGAAGACTCACCAGGATGTTTCCCTTACTGATACCTGACGTTGTCCTGTTGAGGAGGCAGATAATAATGACAGCTCAGAGGGGGTTGACTACTCTTCAGAGGAGGTCCCGGAGGAGCCTGAGGGGCCCAAAAGGCAAGGTATCCCTGAAATCTTCACTAGAGGACCCTGCCTTTTTGGAACTTCTGAGGTCCACAAAGGATTATTTCGACTGGTAGTCAGAGGAACAGGACCCCATGAGACAGAGGCTCGCGGAACATCTCAGCTTAGAGTCTCTGTCTCCTCTCCCCATTCTTCCTTGGATGGCACCTCACCAAGGCCTTACCACTACCATCTGGCAGATGCCTCATTCCCTCCCGGCTGTCCCCAAATGGGCGGACAGACGTTGCCGGGCACCAAAGGATGCCCCATTCTTGAAGGCTCATCCCAAGGCTGACTCTGTGGTCATTTGTGCGGCTCATGATCGCTCCTTAGCACCGAAACACATGAGCACCTCTCCTCCGGACAAAGAGTCAAGGCAGCTGGACCAGTTCGGGAGAAAGATTTTTTTTTTCCGACACGTGCACCCTCCGGTCCCTTAATTACATGGCCCACATGGTTTCCCACCAAAAGGCTACCTTGGCCAGGCTAGAAGCGCGAGTTCAGTCAATGGATCCCTCGCCTTTGAAGGAGGAACTCGCCAAGGATCTCCGCCTCTCCAAAGTTTTGTGTAGGCATGCCTTACGTGCCACTTATGACTCTGTCGATTCAGTGGCACGTACCTCGGCAGCTGCCATGGCCCCTTAGATGTCATTCTTGGCTTCGCCTCTCTGGATTCACCAATGCGGTCCAGTCGGCGATTCAGGTCACCCCTTCAGGGGCTCAGTGCTCTTTGGTGGGGACACCAAAGATATTATCGCAGACCTACAGGACAGAGGACTTGAACTTAGGTCTGTGAGATCAGTGTACTGATTGGGTTACCAGCAGCAGCCGTCCTTTTGGAAATGGACCTGGAGGCAGAGAAAGAACGCTCCGGCGCACCGCCAAGGGAAGTGTAAAGCCACGATTACAACCACTCCTCCTGCTTCCAAAAATCAGAGATGTTCAGGAAGACCTCCCTCTGAACATCCCGCCACTTCTTGACTCCCCATTCCCACTGCCTCTTCTCTCTTAAAACAGGGAGCAGGTGGGGGGAGGTTCGTCCGCCATGCCCAGGAGTGGAGGGCTGTCACCTTCGATGAATGGGTCCTGCAACCATTGTCCGTCGGACACACAATAGAGTTTCTGGAAATCTCTCCGGAAACTCCACCAAAGAAGTCCTCTTACTCCTGGGACCAGGCCCTCCTAGTTTGCGAGGAGGTAAACTCGCTCTTGCTCAAAGAAGCAATAGAGCATGTTCCCCTCTGGCAAAGGGGAAAAGGGTTTTACTCCCACTTTTTCCTGGTTCCAAAAAAGACTGGGGACTTCAGACCCATGCTTCACTTAAGCCAACTAAATCATTTTGTCGAGTACAAAAAATTTCAGATGCTGACACTCCAGAGCCTCCACCCACTCCTCACGGAGAACCACTGGCTCTGCGCTGTGGATATGCAGGATGCCTATCTGCACATCCCCATTTTCCCCAGCCACCGCCGGTTCCTGTGCTTTCACTTCCAGGGGGAGCACTTTCAGATTCGAGCACTCCCTTTTGGTCTGTCTTTGGCACCACGGGCTTTTACCAAGTGCCTGGCAGTGGTTGCGGCCTTTCTAGACTGCAGGGGTATTGCAGTTTCCCCTTACTTGGACGACTGGCTGATTTCAGCCCCGTCCAGGGATTCTTTACTGGAGGCTCTCACCTTCACCCTGGACCTGTTCAGCAGACTAGGGATCACAGTCAGTGTTCCCAAATCATCCCTGCCCAGAGACTTCAGTTCATTGGTGCAGTCCTGGATATGGTGCAGAGCCTTTCTTCCTCCAGACAGGGTGGAGGCCCTTCTCTGTCAGGTCTCCAAAGTGGCTTCCCTCAGAACCATCCCAGCTCAGGAGGTCCTGCGCCTTCTTGGTCTGATGGCTGCCTCCATCACCACCATTCCCCTGGCAAGGCTTCACATGAGGGTCACTCAGTGGTCCTTGCGGGTGCAGTGGGATCAGCTCCTGGACGACTTGGACCATTCGGTAATGGTCTTCTCAGCAGTCCAGAAAGAGTTGCATAGGTGGATGGATTCCCACAATCTTTTCTTGGGGCTTCCCTTCCGGAACCCTGCACCCTTAGCTTCCCTCACTACGGATGCCTCAAATATGGGGTGGGGAGCTCATCTAGAGGAGCACCAAGCCCATGGACTATGGTCAAGCTTGGAGACTTCCTTACATATCAATGTTCTGGAGAGGAGGGTGGTCCTGTATGCCCTACAGGTCTTTCAGTCCCTTCTTCACAAGGGATCACTGCTAATCCAAATGGACAACATGTCGGTAGTTTGGTATATAAACAAACAGGGGGGAACCCGGTCGTACTCCCTGTGCCAGGAGGCGATGCGGGTGTGGAATTGGGCAGTCCAGCACCATCTGGCCCTTGTGGCTGTGCACGTTCTGGGTGTTCTAAACGTCCTGGCGGATAGTCTCAGCAGGTCTCGGACCCTAGCTCATGAGTGGGAACTGCATCAGGAAGTGGCGGAATCCGTCTTGCAACATAGGGGGCGTCCGGAAATTGTCCTCTTTGCCTCTGAATTCAAGGCAAAACTTCCCAACTTTTGCTCGCTCGTTCCAGGGCATGGTGCTTTTTGGAACGATGCATTGTCTCTCTCTCTCTTGGACAGGGACATTTTTGTACGCCTTCCCTCCATCTCCCATTCTACAGAGGGTCCTTCTCAAACTTCAGTCGGAGAGGGCAAAGATGATCCTCATCGCTCCTCTCTGGCCGAGACAGATCTGGTTCCCGCTGTTACAGCGTCTTTCCAGGGAACCACCAGTTCCACTTCCAGTGACTCATGACCTCCTGAGCCAGGATCAAGGTCGACTGTTACATCCGGGGCTCAGGACCCTGCATCTTCATGCGTGACTCCTGCAGACATAATGATCTCTCGCTTCGTGGTTTCCTCCCGGGTTGCTCAAGTCCTCATCGAGGCTAGAAAGCCCTACACCCGCTCCACTTATGCCATGAAGTGGAAACGGTTCTCCATCTGGGCGAACGCTAAGGGTTGGAACCCCTACTCTTGTTCTGCTCCATAAGTCATGGAATACCCCCTTCACTTATCAAACTCTGGTCTGTCCTACTCTTCTTTGAAGGTCCATATTTCAGCTATCTCAACATACCACAAGCCAGTGCATGGTAAACCTATGTCTCAGTTGGAGGTCTCAAAAACCTTTCTGAAAGTGATTCTCCATCTGAAACCCCCCATCCGCAGCCTACATCTGCCTTGGGACTTGAAATTCATCCTTGAGAAGCTCACCCTTCCTCATTTCAAGTCGGCTATGAACTGCGATTTGCGTTTCCTTTGTTGGAAGGCACTTTTTCTCTTGGCTATCACGTCAGCCTGAAGAATTTCGGAGCTTCACCCTCTAGTCTGCAAGGAGCCATATCTGATATTTCATAGAGACTGGGCGGTCCTTAGAACGCACCTGAAGTTTCGTCCCAAGGTGGTGTCAGAAGCCGAGCTGAATCAGTCAGTAGAGCTTCCGGTGTATTATCCATCCCCCTCTAACAGAGGTGGGGCACTCCTTCATACGATGAATGTTCATCGGATTCCCCGGTGTTACATTCACCGGACCAAAGAATTCCGTACCTTTGACCAGCTGTTCGTTTCCTTTGCCCCAAGATCGTAGGGCAAACCGGTGTCTAAGCAGGGCCTGTCCCAATGGTTAGGGAACTGCATCAGGTATTGTTACCAAAAGTACGAAAAGCCTCTGCCGGGTACCATCAGAGGTCATTCTACTAGGGGCATGGCTGCTTCCGCAGCCTTTCTGCGGCCAACATTTGTGCTGCCACTACTTGGAGTTATGTCCATACCTTTACCAAACACTACAGTCTGGACATTGCTTCTAGGCGAAGGGCTGACTTTGGCCTAACCATCTTGCAGGGCCTAGACTGGGTCCATTCTGGACACCATTTTTTTGGTTGGATTTAGTTTTCCTCCTCCCTAGTTTCTCTCATCTCTTCTTGGAGGGACTGCTTGGGACTCTGTCCTATATGTGATGACCTACTGAAGGAACCCTCTCGAGGTAAGATAGTACAGTTACATAGGAACTTACCATAACAGTAGATCTTTGAGAGAGGTTCCTTCAGTAGGTCATATTTTTCCCTCCCTCCTTCCCCATATTTTTTGTATTACAGGGACTCCAAATCCTGTTCACTCTTACTGTCAGGCCTCTTCCTGGCTCCGGCGGGAGAACTGGAGGGCGGGTGTGGGGACCACCCACTGTATACAGCCATGCTGATTTCAGTCACGTGACGTTGGGTGGGCAGTCCCCCATCAGGTATTGCTAGAAAAGTCTGCCGTGCAGCCTAACGCCAGGTGGCGCCAATCGTATATGTGATGACGTACTGAAGGAACCTCTCTCGAAAATCTACTGTTATGGTAAGTTCCTACATAACTGTACTTTGTGAATGGCAAGGTGTGATATGGAGTGTCCTTCAGATGCTCTTGTCCTGGGGGGTGCATTGCACCACTCTTTTTAACAGCCGTGATGGGAGGTGAAGTGGTTATGCCATAAGCAATATGGGTAACTACTGTGCAGTCCTGCACCCCACCCCGGCAGGCTGGAGAGATATAGGGGGAGGAAAACGCAAAATGCACTCAACGTGTCAGGTGACAGTGCCTGTGGCTCCTCCACACCACATGACCCCATTGCAGGAAAACTCCATTCATTGACCATTGAACCAAATGAGAGAGATGCCAGATGGTAGCAGCAGAGAGGCCCTGGGGCAGGGCAAGCTGGATCCAGAGGGGTAGATGCTGATATTGAGGGACTGCAACATTCCAGACATAGGCTGATCTATCCTAGTAGCTGCAAGCACAAAGAGTTAATGCCAGGTGGATGGAATGCAAGAGACTTTTGTAATTCAGAAGGTCATAGAACCTAATAGAGAGAAGTCCGTAGTGGATCTGTTCCTACCAAATAGGGACAGTGTGGGAGGAGGTTAGGGTGGGGGAACTACTGGGATCCAGTGATCGCTTGACTGTATGGGTGGAGATCAAGCTGCAAGCAGATAGGGTGCACCTCAGGACTAAGATCCTAGACTTCAGGAGGGTGGATTTCAGGGGGATAAGGGAAGTGATAGGTAAAAATTGCAGGGTGTGAAAGCAACAATAAGTGTGGGCAGCAGATTGTACATGATAAATTGGGGTATCAGCAGCGACAAATCTGTTCACAATCTGCACAAGGATGTTGGGGAAGGGCAAGAAGATGAGGAAACCATTGCAGTTTCTAAGGGGGTGGCAGAGGCAGTGAAGGCAAAAAGAAGGGCATTTATTAGGTATGAAGCAAGTCAGGCTGAAGAGGACATGAAGGAATACCATGAGGTTAAAGATGGCAGACAGAACAGTGAGACAGGCAAGAGCCGACACAAAGCTGAGGTTAGCTGAAAGTTTTCTTCTAATACACAAAGCAGAACCAAGGGAGGGGTGGTCAGGCTTAGGAAGGTGGAAAGGTGGGCGGAGGACAAGGTGCACTTACTGGACAAATATGCCTGTTTAGTGTTCACGGTGGAGGACAGGGACCTACTGCCTAAATGCAGAAATTTTTCGATGCAGGTGGGTCCGCAGGACATCAGGCAACATGGGCTTACAAGTAGGAAGTCTTGCTAAATGAAGCTGATCAAAATTATTTGATTGGGTTTCAAGGGCTGTTGATAAAGATCAGGCAGTGGGTGTCTAGTATCTGGACTTCAGTAAGGCCTTTGACTGTCTGACATGGATGGTTGGTCAACAAACTGGGTGACTTAGGGATGGGGGACAAAATAATGGGAAGGGTGAGAAACTGGCTAATTGGGAGAACCCAGACAGTGTGATCCTGAATGGGGAGCATTTAGAGGTGAGGGACATCACAAGCGGAGTGCCCCATAGATTGGTTTATATGGGAGGTTGAGGAGGGTGCTCAGGGAAAGACATGCCTCTTTGCAGAAGATACTAAGATCTGTGGAAGCATAGATTGAGGAGATTAGGGTCATAAGGGAGAACCTGGGAAGGCTAGAGTAGTGGTCAGGTGTGTGGCAGTTGAAATGTAATGCTAAAGGTGCAAAGTAATGCACAGAGGAGCCAGAAAGCCAAGAAGACAATACAGAATGGGGTAGGTGTTGTAGAGGGTGGAGAGAACAGTGGTACAAAGGGAGCTAGGGGTGTTAATATAGGAGGATTTGAAAGTATCAGCATGGTGTACGATGGTTGTGAGCAGAGCAAACAATGGGATGCCGATGGTGGGGGATTCAAGCAGGAAAGGGGAGGTGATACTGCCTTTGTACAAATCTCTGATTAGATAATACTCAGAATACTTTGGAGCCCACATTTGAAGGACAGAGAGGCTGGAGGTGGTGCGGAGAAGGGTGACAAAAAATATACTTGGACAGCAGGACAGTTCACATGAAGAGAGGCTGAAAGACCTTAACATGCACAATTTAGAAGATAGAAAGGAGTGTGGGAAATGGTAGCGAAATGCATAGAAGCATAGACTTTGACGGCAGATAAGGACTGCTTGACCCACCCATTCTGCCCATTTCCCTACCTGTTGGATAAGGTGCAGATCCTAGTTAACCAACAGCCTACTTCCTCCTACCCCCACTAGAATTGCCTTTTTTCAAACAACAGAAAGTCTTGCTGTATTCTGAGATAGGCAGTATGACCGACTGGTTCAGCTGCCCCGGAGAATTAAGAGTTAAACTCTATGCAAAAGCAAAGAACGTTGAAATTCAGCTCGGTTTTCAAACCACTGTCCTCGGTACATTCTGTGTAACTGATCAGATTCTTTACTCCGCTCGCATCTGAAGATATCTCGGAGACTGCTCCTCTTCTGCTTCAGCTGAAGTGTGAATTTCGTAGTTTTTTTAAACCACATTTATTTCTTTTGAGTTTCAAACCTCTGTCCTTCTGTATAGTGTAGGTTAATTTAGGTTGTGTAAGATCTTACTTCGAGAAACCGCTATTGCAGCAGGTTACACCATTAGGACTGAAGCCGGCAGGCGCCAGGACCCCATGGAAATTTTCTAGTTAGCAGTATCCAGTGGGATTCAATTTCGACGCCGCCCGCCTCGCCAGACATCATGCAAAAGGGGATGGTCCCCCAGAATCCCCAGTTCTTTTCCGACCATCGACTCGCCAGCATCGGCCTCATGGACGCCTGTTTCAGCGAATGACGACTTGAATTTCCAGCATTTATTCAACTAAATGTTGGCATTTCCTATTCCTTCCACAGAAGGACACCCCTCCAAGTGTGCCTGCGGCAAACAGATCCCTTTCAGGGATCTTCATTCGGCCTGTCTGTGGTGCCTAGGCCCGGAACATGACACCAAGGCCTGCTCCTTTTGTCTCCTATAGGCCTACGGTCCTTATCCCAGTTGGAAACCGCACGTGCCTTTTTGAGATGCGTTCTCCACCTTAGTCCTCTGATTAAGGATCCATTCCTCCTTGGTACCTACCCTTCGTCCTGGAGCAGCTTACGCTGCCTCCCTTTGAACCAGCCACGGATTGTGAGCTACGTCTTCTTGCTTGGAAGACGTTATTTTTAATTGCTGTTATTTTGGCCAGAAGGATTTCTGAGCTACATGCACTTATATGCAAAGAACCTTATTTGATTTTTCACCAGGACAGGGTGTCCCTAAGGACAAATCCCACATTTTTGCCTAAGGTGGTCTCAACCCTTACCCTTAACCAGGATATCGACCTGCCGGTGTACTTCCCAAAGTACTCTAATAGAGGAGAGGCCCTGCTGCACACTCTCAATGTGCATTGGTGTCTAAGATACTACCTGACCAGAACCAGGCAACACCGTAAATCTGATCAGCATTTTGTCTCCTTCGCCCATAGGATGTTGGGTGCTCCAGTCTCTAAGCAGACTCTTTCTAGATGGCTCATCCATTGTATCTCGTTCTGTTACCAGAAGTGTAACAAGTCCCTACTGGGCTCTGTTAAGGGACATTCCACAGGGGTGGGGGTGGCTACTTCCTTTGCTGCCTAAAAGAACATGTCCACTTCAGCCATTTGCGCAGCAGCTACTTGGAGCACCATGCACATCTTCATCAGGCATTATAGCCTGGACGATGCTTCACGGTGAAGAACTGGTTTTGGTCTAGCAGTTCTTCAGGGACTACTGTCCTAGGCTTCGGTTCAACTCGCAGTCTCTCCCTAGCTTCCTCCCATCTGAGAAGGATTTCCAGAGTTGCTTGGGAATCGGTCCTAATGGTGTAACCTACTGCAAGAGCTGTTTCTCGAAGTAAGACAGTACAGTTACGTAAGAACTTACCGTAACAGGAGATCTTCGAGAACAGCTCTTGCAGCAGGTAGTTTCCCTTCCACCATCCCCTCTGGAGGTAGAGTTGTTCCATTTATTACTACCTAGGATTCAGTGTTTTCAACACCTCCCTGCTGTATACCTTCTTTAAAGGCGGATCCTCAGTCTCCACTTCAGATGTCATCTAGCGGCCGGGAGTCTCCAGCGGGAGAACTGGGGATTCTGGGGGACCGCCCCCTTTTGTATGATGCCTGACGTCGGTGGTGGTCCCCGCTGGATACTGCTAGCTAGAAAATTTCCGTGTGGTCCTGGCGCCTGCTGGCTTCAGTCCTAATGGTGTAACCTGCTGCAAGAGCTGTTCTTGAAGGTCTGCTATTATGGTAAGTTCTTATGTAACTGTACTTTTTTGGTTTCCAATCAGTTCTTTGACTGAGGGGGAACCAAGCATAACTTCTTTTCTCTTTGAGGTAAAGTTTTGTTTGTAAAGTATATAACTTGTGTTTTGGGATCCGGTTCAAAGTTCTCGACTAAAGGCTGAGACTTTTCCTCAGTTTTTAATGCCAGTGCTAAACGGTTGGTTGTCTCAAACTTTGTCTTTCTTTTTTACCCAGCCTAACTAAACCCATCAAGGGTAAATGCTGGTAGAACGTTTATTTATTCGAGCCTGACTAAGCCACTTATGGATAAATCTTCTGACTTCGCTTAACCGGCCTAACTAAGCCATTGGGTTAAGCACATTTTAAAGAAGGGCTATGTCACAGAAACCCAAGAGAAAAAACAGTCCCACTGGGTTTCAGCGTTGCACCGAGTGCAGGGAGCAATTTGCTAAAGCTGATCCACACAAGGTCTGTCTGTATTGGCTAGGTTTCGACCACTTGCAATCAGACTGTGACATTTTCAAAAATTTCCCTCAAGCTACCCTAGAAAAACAGTTGGGTAAACTGAGGGAGAGAATGGAGAAATCTTCTGAAGAGGTCCAGCCCGGTTCAAAAGATCGTACCGTACCGGTTACCGAACACTCTGACAAAGGCGAACCCTTGTCCGGAAAAAGGCAGGTGGATTGCGCCCCAGGTATGGGCCCCACCAAGAAGACTAGAAAAAGCAGTTCAAAACCACGAAAACAAGTGGTTGCGGTTCCAAATGCTGAAGAGATCACAAAGGCTATACGCATGGCACAGTTGTTGCAGCCCGCTTGGGATGAACCGGCTCAACGACTGGTTGCACATTCCCTGGTTCAGGTGCCTGCCAGTTTGGTTCCTTCTGGCCATCTGTACCCAGAGGAATATTATGAATCCAAATATAAGGACTATGAGGATGAGGAGGATGAAAGAGAACCTGTTGAGCCTGAGGTTTCTCCTGAGCATCCTCACTGTGAATCTCCTCCTCATTCTCCCAGGGAATCTACCTCTTATTTTTCCTTCGTGAGACAGGTAGCAGACACATTGCAGCTTTCTGTCCAAGAGGCCAGGCAGGAGGAAGAGGGAGGACTACAGGGAAATGATGGATATCCCTGTCTCCCAGGGACTCATGATTCCTATCTGTAAGTCTTTCAAGAGGCAGACTTACAGGATCTTTCAGACCCCTAGTTCTGTCCCTTCTATAAATAAGAAGATGGACAGAAAGTATGTCCTGGCTGGTAATTGCACTTACTTCCTTAGTAGCCACTGTAGCCATGTGGGGGTAGTTCAGGCTGCAGCTTGTGAAAAAGCTGGTACCTCCCCTCGCCTTTCTTCCTCTGGATAAGGACTCAAGAAAAATTGACTCCTTAGCAAAAGGCTGTTTGGCCTCCTCCCTGGGTATAAGGCAGGCATCCTACATGACTGTGTATCTAGGTTCCAAAAGTCCATCTGGGAGTCAGTGGGACAGTTGACTCAGAAGGCTCCCCCAGAGCTGGCAGCAGACGTGCAGGAGCTGGTCAGTAAAGGGGTGCAGGCATCCAAATACCAGTTCCACATGGAAGTGGATTCTAATGATTCAGCTTCTCGTGCCATGGCTTCTGCCATTTCCTTCAGAAGATTTTCTTAGTTGAGGTGCACAAACCTCTCTCAAGACACACAGAATAATGCCATGGATTTTCCCTTCACACAGAATTCTCTGTTTAGGGAACAAACAGAGGCCTGGATGAAAAAAATGAATGAATACAGGGTAGCCTATAACAATGTGGCTGCCAAAGAGAAAACTGCCACCCCTCAGAGGCAGCAGGCCAGAGGAGGGAGAGGGAGAGGTAGGCCTTACTCCAGGCCTTTCCACCAGGCTCAAGCCTTTCCCTCCTACCAACAGCCTAGGGGTTTCTTTAGGGGTAGAGGCAGAAGAAGCAGTGGCCGTGCTGGTTCCACCTCCCAGTCCTCTACACCGTCTAAATAGACACCCATAGGAGTCTGTCTGGGCCGCCTCCCCAACCCCAGTAGGGGGCAGGCTTGCCTACTACCTTCAGGCTTGACAATCCATCACCTCAGACAAATGGGTCCTGGAGGTAGTAGGCCAGCGTCTTGCTCTCAGTTTCAAGCTGTTCCGAAAAACAGGAGCAAGATCATACAAACCTGCCACCCTCTCAGAAACAGCTTTGTTGGCGGTAGAAATTTTCACCTTATATCAAGCGAAAGCAGTGGAGCCTGTGCCTCTTCTGCACTGGGGAAAAGGGCTATATTCAAGGTACTTCATAACCTTAAAGAAAAATGGGGAGTGGCGGCCCATTCTAGATTTGAGATACCTGAACACACTCTTCACAAAGCCAAAGTTCAAAATGGTCACTCTGGTTATCATTCTACCTACTGTCAGACAAGGGTATTAGCTAACATCCCTAGACCTGAAAGGTGCTTATTTTCACATTCCCATCATGCAGTCTCACAGAAAATACCTCTGATTCAGATTGCCTTCAGGTCACTATCAGTTCAAGACCATGCCCTTCAGACTGACCTCTGCACCAAGGGTTTTTACAAAGTGCCTAGCAGTGGTAGTGGCACATTTAATAATGCAAGGGGTCACATTGTACCCCTACCTGGACCACTGGTTAGTGGAGAAAGCCCTAGCCCTTACACAGATACCCTCCAGTCTTTAGGGTTCCTGGTAAATCTTAAGAAATCAATCTTGAAACCTGTCCAAAGTTCTGGATTTCATAGGGGCAGAGCTGGACACAGTTCAGGCAAAGGCCTTTCCGCCCCCAGGAAGGCTGGATGCCTTCATCCAGCTGGCAGAGTCTTTCCATCTTTGGGTCCATCACCCAGCAAGGTATTTCCTACAGCTCCTGGGCCACATGGTTGCTACCACAGCAGTAGTTCCAGGGGCCAGATTTCAGATGAGGGACATCCAGTTCCACCTGCGGTCCTTTTGGTCTCAGAAGAAGGATTCCCTGTCTAAACTGATTCCAGTGTCTGCCACCCTGCTGCAAGCTCTTCAGTGGTGGCAGGACAGGGACAACCTCAGAGCAGGGGTTCCCTTTCTTCAGCAGGCTCCCTCAGTAGTGCTGACCACAGGTGCCTCACTACTAGGGTGGGGTGCTCACCTGGGGGAGCACATGGCTCATGGGACATAGCTCCAGCAGGAGTCTGTTGCACTTCAGCCTCCTGGAACTCAGAGCAGTGTTCCTGGCAAATCACTCATTTGCCAAGCTGCTACAAGGGAAAATGGTGCAGGTCAGAACAGACAACACCACCACCATGTATTATATCAACAAGCAAGGATGGACAAAGTCTTCAGTGCTTTGCACAAAAGCCATGAAGATATAGAGTCTGGCCTACTCTCTGCATATTTCTGTATTGGCAGTTCACCTACCAGGGAAGGACAATGTCCTGGCAGATGCCCTCAGCAGGATCAGCCAGGGCCATAACAAATGGTCTTTGAACAGGCAGTGTCGGTGTTCAGAAGATGGGGTGTTCCAGTGATAGAACTCTTTGCAGCCCCATTCAACCACCAGTTGCCTCAGTTCTGCTGCAGGCCTCCTGCACTGGCCCCGCTGATGGAGTGGTCAGACAGATTCCTGTATGCATTTCCCTCACTCCCCCTGATACAGAGTCTTGCTCAATCTAAGGTCTCAGCCTGCCTCCATGATTCTGATAGCCCCAAATTGGGCCAGACAGCCATGGTACTCAATGCTGCTGTCTCTGTCAGTGGCCAGGCCAATTTGCCTTCCCAGGAGGCACAATCTGGTCACATCATCCCAATGGAAGATCCTCTACCCCAACATAGAGTCCCTGCAGCTCAAGGCTTGGCTCTTAAGGACTTAAAGTATGCAGGCCTGCATCTCTCATGGAATGTCCTTGAAATCCTTAGGGTATCCAGGAAGCCTTCCACCAGGAAGACGTTCTCCTCCAAATGGAAGAGATTCTCTATTTGGAGTTCTCAAAAGGACATAGACGCACAGGAGGCCGATCTGCCAGTCCTGTTGGATTACTTGATGCACCTTCAATCCCTGGGCCTGCAGTACTCCACCCTGAAGGTATATTTGGCAGCTGTTTCTGCCTACCTGTCAGCCGGGAAGGGCCCTTCCCCAGCTGCCCATCCTATTTTTAAGAAATCTTTTAAGGGGTTGCTCCATCTTGACCCTCCTCACAGGGAGCCTACCCCCTTCTGGGACCTTAACATCTGCATAACTCAGCATATGCAGCCTCCTTCTGAGCCCATGTTTTTGGCAGAGCTCAAATTTCTGACCTGGAAAACTGTGCTTCTGGTGGCCATCACCTCTGCCAGGAGGATCAGTGAGCTTCAGGCCCTTTCAGAAGAGCACAACTATATTTCCCCCCCACAGGGATAAGATTGTTCTTCAAACCAATAGGAAGTTCCTCCCCAAGGTGGTCTCGGACTTTCATCTGAATCAGTCCATAACACTGCCTGTCTTCTTCACTGATCATTCCAGCTCGAGTGAATGCAGGCTACATGGCCTGGATGTAAAAAGGTCCATTATCTATTACATGGACAGAACAAAAGACCATAGGAAGGGCTGTACTCAGTTGTTCCTTACCTATGGGGATGTGGGTAAAGGTAGGTTAGCCACAAAAAGGACGATTGCCAGATGGATTGTGGCTTGCATTCAGTTCTGCTTTGGCAAACTGGGTAAGGAGCCACCAGGGGGAGAGCTGCCAGCGATATCCCCTTGCTTGACATTGTAAAGCAGCTACTTGGAAGACTGTCCACACATTCACAAAGCACTACTGCCTGGACACCCAGGCTAGGAGCAATGCCAGGTATGGCACAGCAGTACTGCAGATCCTATTTCCTAAGTAGGTTCTGGGCCCACCTCCATAGGGCACTGCTTGTTAGTCTGAGTATGTCAGAATACAGCAAGACTTCATGTTTGAAGAAACAAATACTCACCATACTAATGTTGTTTTTCTAGTGGAATCTTGCTGTATTCTGACCTCCCACCCTGCCTCCCCTCTGGAATCTAGGAAAGCGGGGTCTGCACTCCAGTTGTTAATTCCTTCACTTTCCAGTGGGTAGTGTTTTTTTCGGGGCATCAGTGACCTGAGTCGTCTTCATGCCCTATTTGTGTGTCTGTATTTACCCCTGGGGGTGTTCAGTTATGGTTATGGACTAGTTATTTAGCTTTCTTATGAGTAGCTTCATAAGAATCTGATCAGTTACATAGAATGTACCGAAGACAGTGGTTTGAAAACCGAGCTCGAGCTCAACATTCTATGCATTTGCATAGAGTTTAACTCTTAATTCTCCAGGGCAGCTGAACCTGTCGGTCATACTGCATATGTCAGAATACAGCAAGACTCCATTAGAAGAAACAATATTACTATAGTGAGTCATTTTTTTCATCTGTCCCATGCATTCTTGAATTCCCCCACTGTTTTTGACTCCACCTATGCATCCACCACCCTCTCAGTGAAAAAATACTTCCTCACATTGCCCCTGTCCCACCCTGTTTCTATCTTCAAATTGTGCCCCCTTGTTCTTGCACATCTCTTTTTCCGAAAGATGTTACCCCCTAGGAATTTGTTGATTCCCTTGAGGTACTTTAAAGTTTCTATCATGTCCCCTCTCTCCCTCCTTTCCTCGAGGGTATACATATTAATCTCCTTTAATCTCTTCGTATGACTTCTGTGCAGACCCTGCACCATTTTAGTTGCCCTCCTCTGGACTGCCTCCATCCTGTCTATTTCCTTGTGGATATGGAGTCTCCAGAACTGCACACAGTACTCCAGATGGGATCTTGTGAACTATTTGTACAGAGGGATAACAACTTTCTATTTTCTACTAGTGATGCCTCTCTCTATGCATCCCAGTATCCTCTCAGCCATCCGTACTGCCTTCTCACATTGCTTGCCTACCTTTAGGTCATCTGATATGACTACCCCCAGTTCCCTTTCCATTTTTTTTGTTGTTAGTACTCCTCCTCCCTCCCACTGTGTACTCTACGCCTGGGTCTTTGTTTCCCAGGTGCATTACTTTGGACTTCTTTGCACTGAATCTAAGCTGCCATACTTTTGACCATTCCTCCACCCTTGCCAAGTCCCTTCTCACCTCCCCCCATGTATCAACTCTGTTGCAGCCCTTTGTGTCATCTACAAAGAGGCATACTTTTGCTTCCAGTCCCTCTGCTATGTCGCCTGTAAAGACGTTAAAGAGGGCCTGTCCCAGTACTGAACCCTGCAGTGCCCCGCTGGCAACCCCCTTTCTTCAGAGTGGACTCTGTTTACTATTACCCTCTGTATCCTGTTGTCCAGCCAATTTTTTGCCCAGGCTACCACCCTGGGACTCACTCCCAAGCTGGCTAACTTGTTTATTAATCTTTCGTGTGGGACTGTCAGATGCCTTGCTAAAGTCTAGGTAGGTTATATCCACAGTCCCTCCCTGGCCTACTACTTTGGTCACCCAGTTAAAGAAATCTCTTTGATTCATCTGACATGACCTTCCCGCTGTGAACCCATGCTGCCTTGGGTCCTGTGTCCCACTGGCTTCTAGGTACTCAGCAGTTCTTTCTTTCAGAAGTGATTCCATCATTTTCCCTACCACTGAGGTCAAACTAACAGGTCTATAGTTTCCTGCCTCTGCCTTGCTCCCTCTTTTGTGAAGGGGGATCGCATCTGCCCTCCTCCAGTCCTCAGGTACCACACCATCCTCCCATGATGTGTTAGAAAGTGTAGTCAATGGTGTCACTAGTTATCCCCTTAGTTCTTTTAGAATTCTGGGGTGAATCCCATCAGGCCCTATTGCTTTGTCCACTTTCAGTTTTAGGAATTCTTTCAGGACCCTTTCTTCTGTGAATAAACTAGTATCGGCCCTCTATCCAGAGTGCTTCTATTGTTTGGTTTAGGTACCTCCCCCTCCTCCTCTTTTGTGAATACCGAGCAGAAGTATTCATTCAATACCCCTGCTTTTTCACCGTCACCCTCTGCCCATCCCCTCTCTCCTTTATGAAAGAGCAACTATCGTGCTCTCTTCAAAATCTCCCTCCAAGAAACACAAATAGTCCTTACCTGCCCCCAAATTAAATCCTTCATAAAATTCCTTTACAGAACGTCCCCATTTTGGAAGGGAAGGGATCGTATTTCTGCTCCATGGAGCTCCGTCGTGCTAATCCCTTCCACTTCCTGGTACCTCTGACTAGTCTGACCCACCCTGCTCGCTACCACGTTTTGTGACGTCACTATCTGAGTAGCGCCGGGGTGAGCATCCATTGACTTGAATAGGGCTGTTTTAAAAAGTTAAACTTGGGTAGTTTAGATAGCCAGTTAGCATAAATCATGGCCACTGCTTAACTAACAAGTGACCTTGTTAGTTAGCGGTAATATAATTCTAACATCCATCAAACTGCAAATTAACACAAAACAACCCATTCAAGTCATGATCTTGCTAGCTACTCAGATAGTGACGTCTAATTTGCTACGAGGGCAGATTGGAGAGGGTCGGTTGAGGCAGAGGTACCAGGGAGGTGAAGGGTCAGCGCGGTGGAGCTCCCACAGAGCAAAAATACGATCCCTTCCCTTCCAAAATGGGGATGTTCTGTAAAGGAATTTTATGAAGGATTTAATTTGGGGGCATGTAAGGGTTATTTATGTTTCTTGGGGGCACCAGGTAGAAAGTTGCTCTTTCAGCCTCACTATCCCTACCTTGGCCTTTCTTCACTCTCTAATGTACCTATAAAAGGTTTTATCCCCCTTATTAACTGAGCTGGCCATCTTTTCCTTGGTTTGTGCCTTTGCTATTTTGACTGCCTTTCCCGCTTCCTTCTGCTTTAACTGACACAGTTCTCTGTCCTGCTCCTTCTGTGTTTCCTTATACTGAATGCTTCTGCCTTTGCAGAATAAGCAGAGGTGCACAGCAGAGGGTTGTTCACACTGAGTGAGAACATGGGCACCAGGGCAAACTCCATTAAGCTGGCATAGTGGTGTTCAGAAAGGATGTCAGGAAGTACAACTTCACAGGAAGGTAGTGGAAAATGGAACAGACTTTCAGAGGAGATTGTATGCTCTTCAGCAGTGGGGAGTTTCTAATGGGGGGAGTGGGGCAGACAGTTGGGAAGGGTGCTGGTGGGATAATGGAGGAGGGAGGGGTGAAATGACCTCTTGGGGCATTTCCCACTTACAGACAGTTTTGGGCAGACTAGATGGGCTGCAAGGCTTTTTATCTGTTGTCATTTTCAGTTGATGGTGCCAGTGCTGTCAGGCTCTGCACCACTTCACCACCACACCAGATTGTGTTTGGTTGGGGGAAGGTACAGTTCTGAAGGCCCCATCATGGTTATAAGTCGTGGAAACAGCTGGCTATGGTAAGGGGTTGTTAGGACTGAGAGGCTGCTGAAACTGGCATGAATACCTGACTATACCATATTAATTGCTGTTACCTTGTCTCTGTAATGTTATTGCCTGTTACTTTTGTAATTCTCTGGGGTTGAACCTGAAAATAGGCACTTGACTGTCTAGTGTGCTTACCCGGTAAACAAAAGCTAAATAAGTAATAGATGAGGTGACGGTGGGCAGAAAAATATTTTTTATAGGAAAAAAGTGCCATTCTTGTAATGAAGAAGTGAGTTAGTTGATGCTGCTTTTTCTCCTGCAGGCTGGATAAAAACCTTTGATAAATACTACCAGGACCAGACCCAGTTCATCCTCAACAACATGCTGGTGAAACTCACTGAGGACCCAAGGCGCAGATTCATCTGGTCCGAGATCTCCTTCTTTGCCAAGTGGTGGGATAACATCGACTCCCAGAAGCGGGTCACCGTCCGAAGGTGCACAACACAGAGCCTGGTGGGGGGTGGGGATGGGACAGAGTCACCTATGAACAGGCACCGATAGCATGCTGCTGGCCTTGGGATCTCTGCTGGCAGATTTACTTTCAGGTCCAGTAACCTGTAGGTTGCTTAAAGAGCTACTGATGCCACAAAGAAAACTTTAAAAAACATAATTGGGTACAATGTTGCCTACATTCCATTTTATATTTTATAGCTTTCTCCTCATTATATATTACTGAGGAAATCTGCATGAATATATAGGCTCTTTTATCCCTTAGAACCTTGAGAGTCCATCTGCCTCTGTAGCTTACTCCCTACTTCAAGATATAGTCCTCTGTTGTGACATCACAATCTGTTACCATGGGAGTAACTATGATATCACAAGCAGTGCTCTGTGACTGAGGGGCAAGAGACAGGGGCATCAGGATGACATATAGTATGTCTGGTTACACACATACTTGATTTATTTCCACACAGAATCCCTCAGAGAACTGAATTTTGTGAGTTCATACAGTTCATGTTCCTGAAATAGCTGTGTGTGGCAAACACCTGTTTGTCAATCTGACATAACAATATTGTTCTCACATGAATATACAAGTATGTTTGGAGGCTACATCAAAGACACGCTACTTCTATGACTTAAACTTTAGATTTATTTTATAGCCATTAAACAACCCTGTGTTTATATAGCCAAAAAACAATGCAGAGTTTTGATGTGAAAGAACTTGGCTGTACGGGATTGTAAGGGAGGCAGTATAGCACAGTGGTTTAAGGCTCTGAGCTGCAAATCTGGAGACTTGGGTTTGAATCCCACAGCCTCCACTTGCATACTTTGTGACCCTGAGCAAGTCACTTAACTTCCCTGTGCTCTTAGGTCGTACCTGTAAACAAGCTTTCAGCTTAGTGTGCTACTCCTGATTTAAACAATTGGCTGTAACAAACGACTAACTCTTTATGAGAACAGAATGATACAATCTATCTAGACACAAACCAGATGGGTTATTAACACTCTTGGGGTAAAGACAATTAGCTCTACGGATTGCTCCGACTGGGAAGTGCAACAGCTACTACAGGCAATTAAGGACTTCATTGCTGCGGCAACAGGCTAGACAGGAATGATGTCATCACTCACTGATAGGGACAGAAAGTCTTCAGTTTCTTCAGTGTTTTCAGTTACTGCAGAACACAATAACAGATGCTGATTTAAAGAAAACCACAAAACCAAACAGCATGATATTTTCAGGAAACACTAATCATGACACAGGGACTTGAATTCCTGTGTTTATTGTAAATCTGTAAAACAGTGACATTTGATCTTTAAAAGTATATGGAAGGCTAAATGTGATTTGTTTGCAGATATACTCTCTGCTGTCTCTTGAGGGGCTTGGGTTCAAGTGCAAACACAGACTTCCAGACCAGGGGCTGGCAGAAGGTAGGTGCACCATTGAAAAGAACCACAGCAGGTGGGTGGGGGGCTCGAAGGACGTTGTAGAGGTAGCTGCTTGCCATTTTTGTGGCTTGAGGTTTGGTGATTCTGTGCCAGTGTCTGAGATGGGGGGCAGGAGATACAAAGGAAATGGGTGCAGTGAGACCAGGAGTACAAGAGGACTAGGTGCAGTGAGACCAGGTATGTCAGAATATTAAGATTTGAGTCTCACGATAGTTGTGTAAAAAATCTGTCACTAAAACGTTGACTGTTGCTGTAATTTGTAGCGTATCAAATTTGTGTGTATGTGTGTAAATCTAATAGGATGTATGGAGAGGTTAGAAATATCAGCTGCACTAAGTGAAGAATGCTGTAAGAACAGCAGAGGTGAGAAAGTCAAGGTAGTTTTATCACCGTGCATTTTTTTTTTAATTGGCCAAGATGTCCACCACAAGTATTGACTTCTGATTTGACAAATCTAGTCATATGTTGTGATATATCATGCTATATGATAATCGTCATACAGTTTTGTTTTTTTACAGTGGCATTTGATTGCCACTGGCAACTGTCATGATGTATTATCGTTCTGAGTTGTTGTGACGTCTGTAGGAGACACTGAGACAGCTCTTTGGTTTGTGTAGTACAGTATGTATCTTATGATCTTGTACTATTTGTGTGCTTTTATCTGGACACCATTGCAAAAGAACTTCACTAATTGGTTTGTCCAAAAGAAATGAAAATTAATTTCCTTCATTATCCATACTCTGTGATATCAGTGCAAGGTTGATGCATTCCTATAAGTATGTGAGGAGACAGTTCCGAGTGGGACACAGCTATTCTAACCTGGGTAATTCTTCCCCTGCTGCTCTGTCTACAGGCTGGTGGGGAATGGACAACTGGAGATAGTGACTGGTGGCTGGGTGATGACTGATGAGGCAAACGCTCACTACTTTGCTATGCTTGACCAGCTGATTGAGGGGCACCAATGGCTGGAGAAGAACATCGGTAAGGACACACACAGCCCCTCATTTTACAGGTACTGTACATATGGTGGCCGCTTGGGAAGTTGGGGATGACTTTTAGCACCTGGAGACTAACTATGCCACTGAATCCTTTGTAGTCAGATGGCTTATCGCATAGCTGAATTAAGTAATGAATGGATTGTAACTGAAACAGGCCAGGGGTCACCCCGGGGGACCAGGTTCCACTCTGGGGCCACCTCGGGGTTGAGTGCGTTGTGATGCTGAAGAACTCTGTTACTAAGGAGGGAGGCTGTGGACAGCTTAGCATTTTCACACTCCCTACTGATCGACTAAGGGATGGCATTAATGTCAACTGTGAAGACAGTCGCTTACCCGACTGCCTTCCTGGCTGGAGAAAGGGTGCAGCCATGGTGACTCTCAGTTGGTGGGAGAGGGTGAGTGACAGAGAACAAGGGGAAAAAAATGGACAAAACACCAGTAACAACAAAATTGCATCTGAGCTGGCAAAGAGTTTCAGATGTTTCAACATAGCATGCCAAGGATGGGGTGTTCTTCAAAACCAGTGCTCCCTACTGGCATTTATGGCAGTAGCCAGATACCCACGTCACAGTACCTAGGTTCCTCCCAAGCTTGAAGATGTCAGAAGGGGGATTTCTGAGTGGTGTTTCTCTCTGGAGTCCATGTCAGAGCTACCTCTGTAGTTGCTCACTGTGATATTTTAGATCTTGTCACAAGAGTTCTCTCTGTTAAATGAAGTTCCTGTTTTTTCTTTCTGGGCTCTTGACAGGTGTGATTCCACGGTCAGGCTGGGCCGTTGACCCCTTCGGACACAGCTCCACCATGGCATACCTGCTGAAGCGATCAAACCTTACCAGCATGCTGATCCAGAGGGTGCATTACTCCATCAAAAAGCACTTCTCAGCCACCAAGAACCTGGAGTTCATGTGGAGGCAGAGCTGGGGTAAGTGTTCTATGGCAAGGTATAGCTGGGGTATGTGTTGTAGGGGAGGTAGAGCTGGGGTAAGTGTTCTATGGCAAGGTATAGCTGGGGTATGTGTTGTAGGGGAGGTAGAGCTGGGGTAAGTGTTCTGTGGCAAGGTATAGCTGGGGTATGTGTTGCAGGGGAGGTAGAGCTGGGGTAAGTGTTCTATGGCAAGGTATAGCTGGGGTATGTGTTGTAAGGGAGGTAGAGCTAGGGTAAGTGTTCTATGGCAAGGTATAGCTGGGGTATGTGTTGTAGGGGAGGTAGAGCTGGGGTAAGTGTTCTATGGGAAGGAAGAGCTGGGGTATGTATTCGTTGGGAGGTAGAGCTGGGGTAAGTGGTCATAGGTGAGGTAGAGCTGCAGAGGTATAGGTTCATGTGGAGGTAAGAACATAAGAAATTTGCCAGCAGAAAGTCTTTCAGTCTTTCAAATCTGACTGATGAGGACCCTATGCATCCTAGTTACATGCAGCTCCGCCTCCCACACCCCTGACACTTTTACCCTCTCTTAACTTTCTCCCACCCCCTCTTGAAGCCTTCCATGATTTTCTTTTTTTTTTTTTTTAATTTCTGTTTATCTCTCCCACGTCCCTACCAGAGCCGCCCCATCAGGAGTCGCCAAGGAAGCCCGTCCCTGCCAGCGTCTTACCTGTTAGCCCGGATTCCTCCATCCGGCCGTGGATTACCCACGGGCCGGGTTAGGGCGGTGCAAAACACCCCGAATCTTATAGTTTTGTCAGGCTCCCAGGACTGCAGGTTGATGCTGGCACATTGGGACCGGGCTTGGCGCTCTATCTTCCTGGCTGTAGCGTCCATATTTCCCTGTTTTCTTTCTGGATGTTGCTAGCACTTGATGTCAAGGCGCAAGCGCCGATGTCTGCAACTTCCTCACCCCTCAATGATGCAACCCCTAGGGGTGATTGTTCTACAGGCCTCTGCCTGTGACCTATCAAACCCCTGATGTGCCAATATGCTGTCGTGCCCCCAGCCTCCGTCAGGGGTCACTGCACGCCGAGTTAGATCCCCACCTTCCCCCCGGAGAAGGCGAGCTGTCATCGGACGCCAGCCTTCCCCCCTCGGGCGACGAGTCCGCCCTGAACCCAGGTCTCGCGTAGTGCCAGATGTGGCATCTAGCGCCAACCTCAGCGCCACCGGGCCGGCATTACATGATTTTCTTGCTTACCACCTCTTCTGGTAGCTTGTTTCACCTTTGTGGTACTTTCTCCATGAAAAGTGCATCATGGCCTCCTTTAAAAACCTGCCCCAGCCAGTTTGTAGCTGTTTCCCTTCATCTTTTTTCAGTCGGTCCTGGAAAGTTTATTGGGGTCTACCTTGCTGGTGCTCTTGAGGTACTTAAAGGTCTGCATCATGTCCCCCCTTTCCCTTCAGTCCTTTAGTAAGTGCATATTCAGGTACTCCAGCCTCTGTTCATACAAGAGCCCCTGCTGCTCTGGACTATTTTTGTTGGCCTTCTTTGCACTACCTCCAGTGGTTTTATGCTGTTATTTTGGTAGGTGTTCCAGAACTACAGGCAGTACTCTAGTTGCAGCCACGCCATGCATCTATGCTTGTGAATCCTGCTAGCCCTCAGCACTGCCTTACTGCATTTCATAGAGTACTTTAGTGATCGCAGTTTCCAGGGCACAGTGATGGTTTCTTCTCCCTCTCCTCCTGTACTTCACCACTGGGTTCTTTTCTCTCCATGTGTATGACAATGCACTTCTTGGTGTTAAATACTAGATTTCGGGCCATTTCTGCAGTCTTGCTAGGTTTTCCATTATGTCTGTGATCCTCTCTATCCACCTTCCCACAGAGCTTGGTGTTATCAGTGAAAAGGCAAATTTCACCCTTTGCGCCATCCCCAGTGTCATTAATGAACATGTTGAACAGCACCAGTCCAAGTATTGACCCCTTTGGGACCCTGCTGGTAATGTCCCTCATCGCTGAGTGTCCCCTGCCTCTAAACATTACCCTCTGGGTTCTCCATCCTAACCAATTTGCACCCACGTAGACATTGTACCCCCCAACCCCATCCCTAGGCTATCCAACTTCCTGATAAGTCTTTTGTGGCAAACTGAGTCAAAGGCATTACTGAAATCCAGGTACGGTATGTCTGCGCCTGACCCTTAGCCACCACCTTTGTGACACAGTACAGATTAATCAGGTTCAATTGACATGAACCCCCTGCCACAAACCCATGCCGCTTGTCACCTTGGAGCCCATTTGCGTCAAGAAACCTGACCAACCTTTCTTTAAGAATGTTTCCGTCAGCTTGCCCACAGTCAGTGTCAAGCTAACTGGTCTCTAGTTCCCTGGCTTGTCCCTTGCCCCACACTTATACAGCTGCAGTTCTCCACTCCCATAGCATCACACCTGATTCTAGGTAGCTACTGGCAGGGGGCTGCCAGTACTGCTGTAGGCTTCCTCAGTACCCTTGGATACTTACTATCTGGCTTGCAAGATTTAGCTTCCTTAAGGGTAATAGTCCCTTGAAGACACTGTCAGTTGTGATTGGCTCCTCACACATTTACCCCCCCCCCATATCCTACCCTGTATATCAGTCCATTTTTTTTGTTAGTGAATACTGAAGTATTTGTTCAGTACTTCTGCCTTTTCTCTACTGTTCTCCACTCACTCTATCCCTTGTCTGTTTGACAGAATCGTCCTTCATCCTCTTTTTTTCTCAGATGTACTGTAAAAAGGTCTTGTCCCCTTCCTTGACTCCCTCAACAATCCTCAATCCAGCTCCTGCTTTGGCCTTTCTCACTTACCTACTCGCTGAAATGAGTTTGTCCAGGTAGTCCACTCTGGCCTCCTCTCTCAGAGTCTTTATGTACTTTTTAAGGCAGCTCTTTTTCTCTCTTACTGCCACCCCTGTGTGCCAGATGGGTTTCTTGCGTGAATTTTCTTACCCTTCGGCTTTGGACACTCTCAGGAGTTTGTAACTTCCTAGATCCCTTTCCTAATGATGGACCATGCTTGCCCAGTTCAGTGTGTTCCCATTGTTGCTAAATCTGCCTTTTTGAAGTCCAGAACACGTGTTTTGGTGTTAAGGATTTCCTTCCCAATACCGAGTTGAAACCACACTGAGTGGTGACCACTGCTCCCCAGGGTTTCAGCTACGCTGATGTCCTTGACATAGTCGCAGTGTGTCAGTAGTAAGACCAGGACTGGCCGATCCTTAGTTGGTTCACTCACCCCACGGGTTAAGAAGCTATCTCGGACTGCATCCAGGAGCGATTGGCCTCTGCCACTGCTGGCTTTAGGGATGCTTTAGTCTACATCTAGTAGGCTGAAGTCACTCACTATTACTACCATTCCATGTTAGGAAACCTTTTTTCTAGGGACATGGATATGTTGTTCATCCACACTGTCTGGCAGGTTCCTTGCCGCTTTAAATCTTGCCGGAAGGTCTTCAAGCTGGCTCCTCCCACCCACCCGGGTGGTAAAACTCTCGGCTCCGCCCCATGACGCCAGATCTTCCTTACCGCTTGGAAGCTCAGGTTCCCTCCTTAACGCTCTGCGTATAAGACTGGTTCCTAATTCTTCGGATTTTCGAAATTAAAAAAGTTTTTGCTAAAAAGACTTCGGTCTTCTCTCCCTTGCGGTTGCGATGGACAAATCGACTCCCAGGTTCTGGAGATGCCCTTGCTGGCAGAAGATGTCTCGGACGGATCCGCACTCACGTCGTCTACTGCTTCGGGCGCGAGCACGACCCGCAGGCCTGCGACCTGTGCTCTTCGCTTTTCCGACCTCGTCCTCGACCGTGGCTGCCCGCTTTACAACTGGAGGCGTCCCGAGGAAGATTTCCTCCGTAAATCGAAGAGGCCCGGTCGGCGGTGTCCGCGGCGGCGGGCTCGGCGGATCAGCTCGAGCAGATGATCGCCCTCGAAGAGGAGGCGGCGCGGGCCACTTCTACCTCGGCTGCGGCATTTGTCCCGCTATCTCTCGGTGCCTCTTATTCGGCTTCCTTTAAGGAGCTTTGTCTGACCCTCTCGACAAAAGGTGAGGGTCCAACTTCTTCTGGACCGTTTTCTCGGTCCAAAAAGAGAGACAAGAGTAAGTCTCACCGTTGACGCTCTTGGGAGCGGGAAAGATCCCTCTCCCCTAGTAGTCGACCGTCGACTTCGGTCGACCTCTCGGCTTCGGCCACTGGTTTCACGGTGTCCCCGTCAGGCCAGTTGACTGAGACTCCCGACGACGTGGTCGAGATTTTTTCATTCGCTGGACGGGTTGTCGGCTGGAGAAGCTGAGAATCCCCTCTCCCCGGTTCCCCCGGTGGGAGTTGAGGATCCAGTTGGCTCGTCTGTGCCTCCGGTTCCGGAGCCTTTGGTTGAATCGTCCGAACCAAGGGGAGTGCCGATTCCCCGCAACACCTTCCCGCACCGTCCTTGGCTTAGCCGAGGTTCTCGGTCTCGGTCTCAGACATCTTCGCGGTCCAGCCGATCCCGCTGTCATAGGCGGTCTCAGTCTCGGCACTGCGGCAAGCGGCGCCGCCGCTCATCCTCTTCCTCCTCCTCGGACGAGGGGAGGCTTCGGTGCAAGTTGCGTCGGAGGTATGAGGAACTCATGTGGCAACAGCTCCTTCTGACCGGGAATAAGCCGACGCCATTGTCTTCCCCGGCCATTAAGTGGCTGTCACCGGAGAGGCCGAAACAACCCCTCGCTTTAGCCGAGAGCTCGTTCCCAGGCCGGGGTGTTCGCAATTCCAGCTGCCCCACCACTCCTGGTGGAACCTCCGCCTCCACAGCCAGCAGAGTGGGGGTCCGACCAAAAATTCTCGGTCGGCTCAGGACTGCCCCATAGGCTGTCTGTCACCCTCACTCCCGATAGACCTCGGCAGGTGGAGGGTGGCTCAGGCCCAGGCAGTTTTTTGAGGACTCTTCCGAGTCCGAGGATGATTCCTCCCTTTCTCCAAGCGATCGGACTTGGAGTCCTCAGGAGGACAGTCGTGACTATAGCCCTTCGCCTTCCTAGGATTGCTTTGGCTCATCTCGAGTCCACCAGGATGAAGCTCGAACCTGCTTTCTAAACGGCCAGGTATCCTCACGGAGATTCTGGACCGAGGGATCTCTCACGGAGACCTTTCCGTGGCCGAGGCCATAGTGGGTCTGGCCTTGAGCTCTGGCAGCGCTGCTTGCTGTCCTGCGCCTGCCAGGATGGCCAGGAAGTATGCGGTCCCCACCGGTCTCTGTCCGGTTTTGGAACACCCCGCTGAGGGGTTGATTACCGACAGCGCTCGCGGCTGGGAACGCTTAGGATGTGGACAAACCTGACAAGGAGTCCAAGAAATTGGACTATGCCGGGCGAAAAGTCTATGCTGCGTCCTCTCTCAGCCTTCGCCAGGCCAGTTCGGCTGTCCTCATGGCACATTTTTCTCATGCCCTGTTGGGCTCCCTTGATGAGGTCGTCCCTCATCTTCCCGCAGATCTGCAGACTACGGTCAGGCAGGTGTGGGACCAGGGCAGGGCAGTGGCCAAACAGCAGCTCCAGACTGCTTTAGACATTGGGGACTCATGTGCCAGGTCTGTGGCGGCCGCAGTAGCTATGCGTCGTCGGGCTTGGCTGAGGATATCCACCTTTACTTCGGATACCCATCACAAGTTGGCGGATGTTCCCTTTTTGGGGACTGACCTCTTCGGCCCTGGGGTGGAAGGTCACCTGCAGAGGATCGAGAAGTCCAATGCTACCTTGGACTCGGTCTCTTCTGCTCAGAAGGACAAAGGCCGAAAACCACAGCCTAAGCCCCTTTGTCCTTCTGCGCCCACGCGTCCGGCCCAGCAACGTCAGGGCCAGCAGGCTCGGGCTTGGCATCCCAAACCCAAGCCCGGAGCTTCCTCCAACAGGAAGCAGGGAGGTAAAGGCCCAGGAGGTCCCTCGGCTGGTCCCTCCTCCAAGCCTGCCCAGTGACGGGCTGAGGGGTGTCGCCCCCAACCCTGTCATCTCACCCCAGGTTCCCCCCGTGGGGGGACGGCTCCGGCACTTCCTTCCCGCCTGGTCCGTTATTACCACGGACAGGTGGGTACTGGAGGTGGTGGTAAAAGGCCTGCCTCTAAAATTCGAGCAGGCCCCGCCCTTCAGAGCCGCTGACCTCAGGGGGCCTCGTCCGCAGTCTCACTGTTGGCTCGCCGGGCCGATATCGCCTCCCTCCTCCAAAAGGAGGTGATCAGGAGGTAGGACCTCCCTCAGACCCGGGGTTTGTGTCCAGGTACTTCCTGGTTCCGAAACGGACGGGGGGCTGGCACCCCATTCTCGACCTACACGACCTGAACAAGTTCCTAAGGTCTCGAACCTTCAGGATGGTCACTCTGGCTCAGATAATACCATCCCTGGAACACGGCTTGTGGTTCTGCTCTCTGGACCTGCAGGACGCGTTCTTTCACGTCCCTATCCGTCCGTCACATCGGAGATTCCTTCGCTTTCGAGCGGAGGGATCCCTCTTCGAGTTCCGAGCCATGCCCTTCGGCCTGTCTCCAGCTCCCAGGGTCTTCACCAAATGCATTGCAGTGGTGACAGCTTTCCTGCGGCGCCGAGGGGCTCGGTGTACCCTTACCTGGACGATTGGCTGATAGCAGCCCCTCCAGACAGGGAGGTGAGCGTCCAGAGATCTGGCCTCCAGGTTTGCTCTCAAGTCGGCCTTCTCATCAACGAGGCCAAGTCAGAACTCGAGACAAGCAGGTGATTCTGTTTATCGGGCAGAGCTCGACTCTCTTCGAGCCAGAGCACGGCTCCGGCGGACAGGCCGAGGTTCTACCTCCTTTGCCCAATCATTTCTGGTTGGGCACGCGCCTGCCCGGGACTTCCTGCGCCTCCTGGGTCTCATGGCGGCCTGTACCAGCGTGGTCCGTTAGGCACGCTGGCACATGCGCCCCCTTCAGTGGGGACTGGCCAACCAGTGGTCACAACGCTGCGATCCATTGGATCAGCTAGTGATAGTGACCCAGGAGATGTGGAACGCTCTCCGGTGGTGGACCGTTCCATCTCATCTGCAGGAGGGCATCCCATTTGTCCGCCCCGAGCCAACGGTCTCTCTATTGACCGATGCCTCTCTGATGGGTTGGGGTGCCCATCTGGGGGAACACCGAGCGCATGGCCTCTGGTCCCCGCGGGAGTCCCGATGCCACATCAACCTGCTGGAGCTCCGAGCGGTCCGCCTAGCTCTCACCGCCTTTGCTCTGTTTCTCCAGGGTCAAGTGGTCCGAGTCCAGACGGACAATACCACGACCATGTACTACCTAAACCGCCAGGGCAGGACGCATTCCATGCTTCTATGCAAGGAAGCTCTCCGCATTTGGTCACTCGTGCGCAGCCTGGAGGCGGATCTGCTAGACATTCATGTGGCAGGAGCCTCCAACACCCTGGCCGATGCCCTGAGCCGGATAGGGGCTGCATCTCACGAGTGGTCTGTCCTGCCGGAGGTAGTACAAGATCTTTTCTCCCACTGGGGCACACCTCAGGTGGACCTGTTTGCCTCCAAGGAGAACGTGAAGCTGAGGCTGTTTCATGCCCGCCCCCCTCAGCAGGGCTCGCTGCAGGGGATGCCTCTCGAGGCTGTGGACCCCGGCCTCTTCTACGCCTTTCCCCATTTCCCTTGATTCACAAGGTGCTTCTCAAAGCAAGGAGGGACAAGGCGCAGGTGATTCTGATAGCCCCAGACTGGCCCCACCAGTTCTGGTACCCAGATCTCCTCAGCCTCAGCTCCAGGCTCCCGAGGCAGCTTCCAGCTCGCCCGGACCTGCTCTCAGTCAATCAGGGAAGGTGTTCCATCCGGACCTTCAATCCCTGCACCTGACGGCCTGGTTCCTGAGCAGCTAGAGTTCCAGGCCTTGGGTCTTTCCGACGAGGTCCTCAATGTTGTTGAGGCGTCCCGTAAGGAGTCGACCAGGAAATGCTATGCCTTCAAATGGAGGAGATTTTCCATTTGGTGTCAGGGCAAGGGCTTGGACCCTTCCTCCTGTCCTTTGGCAAGCATCTTGGACTATTTATGGTCCCTTTCTAGTCAAGGGCTTAGGTCGACGACCCTAAGGGTGCACCTGGCAGCCATCTCTGCTTACCGGGCGCGGGCCGGGAGCAGTCGGTGGCGCAGGAGAAGGTGGTCTGGCGCTTTTTCAAAGGCCTTGATCACATTTCCCCTCCGGTGCGAGAACCTCCACCTCTGTGGGATTTACTGCTGGCACTGGCAAAGCTCATGGGCAAGCCATTCGAACCAATGCATAGGTGTGAACTCTCTCACCTGTCATGGAAGACCGCCTTCTTGGTGGCTATCACGTCAGCCAGAAGGATGGGAGAACTCCAGGCGCTCTGCATTGAGTCTCCTTACCTGATCTTCCACAGGGACAAGGTTGTCCTGCGCCCCCAACCGAAATTCCTTCCGAAGGTGGTGTCGGAGTTTCACCTTAACCAGGTGTTGACTCTGCCGGTGTTCTGCCCCAATCACACCTCGGAGGCCCATTACAGGCTCCATAGTTTGGACCCTAGAAGGGCGCTCGCTTATTATAAGGAGCGCACGGCTGAAATTCGGGGAGAGGTTCACCAGCTGTTTGTCACCTACGCTGAAGCCGCACCTGGCAGACCTGCAGCCAAGCAGACGATAAGCAGGTGGGTCACCTCCTGCATAGATCTCTGCTACAAGTTGGCGGGCATGGAGCCTCCCAGAGGGATAAGAGCTCATTCTACCCGTCATACTGCTGCATCGGGTGCTGCTTCCAGGGACGTCCCTATCCAGGAAATCTGCAGGGCTGCTACCTGGAAGTCAGCACACACCTTTATTACCCATTACCACATCGACCTTGAGTCACGCCGGGATGCTGGTTTTGGGGCCTCGGTTCTCAGTCTTTATTCCCTAAGTAGGGGGTGTCGCCTCCCTCCTCCCGGAGAACTGCTAGGAGTCTGCCGATAAGTGTGGATGAACAACATATCCATGTCCTAAATACAGGTTACTCACCTGTAACAGGAGTTCTAGGAATGGTATATTGTTCATCCTACGACCCACCAAACCTCCGACGCAGCAACCTGAGCTTCCAGCGGGCCAGATCTGGCGTCATGGGGCGGAGCGAGTTTTACCACTCGGGTGGGTGGAAGGAGCCAGCTTGAAGACCTTCCGGCAAGATTTAAAGCAGCAAGGAACCTGCCAGACAGTGTGGATGAACAACATATACCATTCCTAGAACTCCTGTTACAGGTGAGTAACCTGTATTTTTTTTACTTTATTTTTATTTTAATAAAATTAATACATGGCAATCCACTTTAAAATAGTTTTCTAACAACACAAAATGGTGCCACCATTAATAAAATAAAAGTACAATATAATTCACAGTGAACATTCACATTGGACAGTTTCTTAGGCAGTACATATTCTTAGAGACTACCAGGCAGAGCCCTTTGGGTATCTACCTAATCTAAATATATAGCATTGTTTCTCTCTATGTAGAAATTCTCATTGTGCAGTGGTTATGGCACAAAATCACTATGTTTAATCATTGTATGCAAAACTAGGTTTGCTGTCCAAGGCACCTAGCTTCACCTGAGCTCTTTTCTTCTAGGTTGCTATAAGGGACAGAGCAAGTAACTTTACCAGAGCAAGGATAAGGATTAAGGTTTCTTTTGGCTAGGCAGATTTACTCTGTGTTATTTTTATTTTGTACTCACAGGGATTGTTACTGTTTGTTGCTAACATTTTATTGCTTTATTTTCTCCGATTCAAATTGTTGTTGCTGGGTATACCTTCTGCTGCATTATCACAGGGTGTGCCGACAAGTGTGTGCTTACAGATTACTGCTGTAGACTTCTGATTCAACTTGTCTTTTGCAAGGTATATCTTCTGTTACTGCTTTATTTTTCTCTGTAGCAAAGTGTTTCTTACAGAGTATATCTTATGTGAAATTATTAAAGGTGGTACTTTACAGTTTTTATCTGTCATTAAGATAAGCTTTCAAGGATACTGCATGTGTTGCTGGCTGATTGTTTCTGCTCATACTTCATTGTTCCTTTCGTCCATGGTTCTTCTTTTTCGGCAGGGGATTGGCCCAGCCACCCACCCACCCCACATTACACTCATTTTATAGGGTAGCACAGTCGTGACATTTCCTGTAGCAAGCAGGAAGGGTGGATCAGAAGGGTATCCACACAGTGATCTCATTTACAGGGGCATTAGTACTTTAACTTGTTATAACAAGTTATACAAAACAAACAAACAAAACACAAAATCAAACTTTTTCTTTCATTTTCTTCCTTCTTATTACTCTGACCAGGTTATAAACCCAGCAGCTTATCTGGAATGGATATCATTAACTGCAGATACTGTGGAACACTTTTCAGAAGGGCAGTTTTACAGGATTTAGGACGCTGTCCTACATGCTGGGCCATTGGATATCTAAGGGCTCAGCTCCAGGCAGCATAGGCAGACTACACACCTCAAATTGCATTTTCAAGAGGAAATGTATCATAAGGACTGCCCATCATTTCCCCAACATCCAACAGAAGTACCTCGACCGCAGAGGGTGGTTGGTCCAGGAGGTTGGCAGGTGGTTAGGAGGGGCAAATTGAGGTGCCCCATCACTCGGTGCTGTCCAACATATCACTTCCACAAACCATATAAAAACTACACACAGGTATCTGCCTCTATCTCTGAAGTCAAAGGGAAAAAGGACACTGCAGCACAGGAGCTAGCACAACAAAACTCACCCGAAACAGAAATCAAGACAAAAAAAGCAAAAGGAAAGAAAAAAACTTTTGATCATAGGAGACACCATGATTAGGGGAGTTGATACGTATCTCCAGCCGGGTTAATGGTCCGATGTCTCCCAGGTACATCAGCGTGGAGAGACACTGACTGCATTGCTAAAATTGTTCAGGAAGCAGGAGAAAACATTGACATCCTTGTACACATAGAGACTAATGATCTCGCCAGCCAGTCAGTTGTGGAGACCAAGGAACACTTGACCAGGCTGGGTGGCAAACTATCATCCATTTCATCCGGCATCTCCTTCTCTGAGATCCTGCCAGTCTGGGAGAGGGGGACAGATGGATGGAAGGTCAGAGAAGGGAGCTAAACATGTGGCTCAAAGGTTGGTACCAGGAAAAAGGACACAAATTTGTAGGAAACTGGCAGCACCCCATACCTTGAATGGGAAGAACACCCCTCCCCCCTCAGCTAATGGTCAAACAGGAGTTCATCATGTTTGTAGTTCATTTGCATCACCAGGTAAAGAAAAAGGTCCAGTTCCCCATACAACGCATAGGGGAAATGCCCGACCTTGCCCAACAACTAACGCACCGAAATCTGGCCAGTGGAAAATCATGTACACAAATGCTTGCAGTCTGGGAAACAAGATCCCAGACCTGCAGGCAATAATGTCAGAGGCTAAACTGGACATAGTAGCCATTAGCGAGACATGGTTTACCAG
Source organism: Neoceratodus forsteri (assembly GCA_016271365.2). Taxonomy (NCBI): domain Eukaryota; kingdom Metazoa; phylum Chordata; order Ceratodontiformes; family Ceratodontidae; genus Neoceratodus; species Neoceratodus forsteri. The sequence continues at coordinate 557,589,942 of CM028129.1, read as the reverse complement.
TAACCACACTTTGGAGACTTCACTACCAAGCCATGTACTGTTCAGAAGAGACTGAGGTGCAAAAAGAGGGGTGGAGTGGCCCTTTGTGTCAATGAAAATATCAAAGCTACAGAAATTCAGAATACACATAAGGATCCAGAAGAACTGTGGGTCACCCTGGAAACAGGAAATGGGACAGCCATACGAACTGGGGTTATGTACAGGCCTCCAGACCAGGGGGAGGACATAGACACGTTACTGTTAGAAGATATACAAAACATGATAGCTAAAAGGGAGGTTCTGATAATGGGAGACTTCAACATGCCAGATACAGATTGGTCAATACCAGCAGGGACATCTGCCAGAACTAGACACATGGTGTATTCCCTGCAGGGGAGGGGCTTCAAATAACTGGTACAACATGCTGCAAGAGACAGGGTTATCCTAGATCTAGTACTGACTAACAGGGAAAGGATTACAGATCTCCAGGTAGAAGGTCACCTGGGTGCAAGTGACCATCACATGGCATGGTTCAGTTTGGCCACTAGAACAAAATCTTCCCATTCCAAGGCAAAAATATGGGACTTCAGAGGAGCTGACTTTGATAAGATGGCCAACAGAGTTAAGCTAGCCCTAGCAAAAAGAAATACAGGTGAGGGGTACAGGCAAAGTGGGCAAGCATTAAAGATACAATACTTGAAGCAACATCCCATTTACTGAAGAGAAGTCAGGGCAGGGCCCACAGCTCAGAACCATGGACACAAGGGGGAGGGAGGTGTGCACTAGTCCCTTCACAAAAGAAAGGGTCCTACAAGAACTTGATCAGCTCAGGGTGGACAAGGCAATGGGACCTGATGGCATACATCCCAGGGTACTAAAGGAGCTAAGGGTGGAACTAGCAGAGCCATTATCAGAACTGTTTAGTGAGTCTCTGAGCACAGGAGAGGTTCCAGAAGACTGGAGAAGGGCTTTTGTGATCCCGCTTCACAAGCTTGGTAACGGGGAGGAGGCAGGGAACTATAGACCAGTCAGTCTTACCTCAGTAGTGGGCAAAATTATGGAGACACTCTGTAAGGAAAGGATAGTGCAACACCTGGAATCCATAGGAGCACAGGATCCAAGACAGCATGGGTTTACAAAAGGAAGGTCCTGTCAAATTAATCTCATAGATTTCTTTGAGTGGGTAACCGGAGTGGTGGACCTAGGGGGAGCAGTTGATGTCACCTACCTTGAATTCAGCAAAGCCTTTGATACTGTTCCACATAGAAGATTGATTAATAAGCTGGGTAGGCTTGGGGTCGGTCAGACGTTGGTCAACTGGGTGGCATACTGGTTGACGGTCAGAAAACAGAGAGTGGTGGTAAATAGTATACAGTCAGAAGAGATGCAAGTCACAAGTGGGGTACCTCAGGGATCAGTCCTGGGGCCAGTCCTCTTCAATATCTTCATCAGTGACATTGTAGATGGACTAGAGGGTAAGGTTTGTCTGTTTGCAGATGACGCCAAGATCTGCAACAGAGTAGATGATCCATATGGGGTGGGCAGAATGAGAAGAGATATGGATTAACTAGCAAAATGGTCGGAAGAGTAGCAACTGGGGTTTAATGCAAAGACATGCAAGATCATGCACATAGGGAAGAGAAACCCTGAAGCTACCTATAGGCTAGGAGGAGAGTTGCTAGCAGTCACAAGTGAAGAAAGAGACTTGGGCATCATCATCACCGATGACCTGAAATCATCAGAGCAGACCAGTAAAGCAGTAGATAAGGCTAGAGGGATGCTTGGGTGCATTAGTAGGGGTATCACAAGTCGGAAGAGGGAGGTAATACTCCCTCTTTACAAGACACTGATTAGGCCCCATCTGGAGTACTCCATGCAGTACTGGAGGCCACACCTTCACAAGGACATTAACCAAATTGAGGCAGTCCAGAGAAGGGCAACCAAAATGGTGCAGGGACTGCATCAGAAAACATATGTGGACAGATTAACTGAACTCAATATGTATACCCTTGAGCAAAGGAGGGAGAGAGGTGATACGATTGAAACATTCAGACACCTTAAGGGCATTAACAAGGTGAAAGAGTCTAACATGTTTCAATATAAGAAAAATAGCAGGACAAGAGGACACAGCATGAGATTAGAGGGAGGCGATTAAGGGGTAATGTCTCTGGCTTGACTCTACCATTTGAATTTGCTTGGCCACTAGGTGAATGTTTCTTTAGGGACTTTGGGTACTGTTAAGGCCCCATCATGGGGACAAGCCATGGCGGTTAACTAGCACTAAGAAAAATAGGGCTATGGCAGGCCCAGGCACTGAAGGTTGAGGCAATGGATACCACACCTCGTGCCATGCCAGCGACCTGTGTTCAGAGGTGAGTTCAGTTTGCTGGGGGTCAGCGGGGGGAGGGCAGGTAGAGGATTGTGGTGGCCGCTGGGCTCATCTGCTCTCCTCTCCCAGATTGGGGAGTCTAGCCACCTTACTCTCGACTGACATCCAGTAGAGGCTAGATGTCAGATTAAGGGAAGTCTGGGGGGCTTACATTGGTAGGGTCGAAGGAGCGTGGTTTCTGGGAGCGCACGCTCACCTCCATGTATGCGCAGTCACCTGTATTCCCCACTGCTCTGGTAGGGATGTGAAGAAAATGGGAAATGGGTCACCATGGCAGGCTTAATGTCAATACAGGGCAGATTGAGATCCTCTGAGCGAGGACCACAGCCTGCCTGCCCAGAGCCCTGAAGGGAGAAAAACCTATATTTAAAAAAAAAAAAGGCCATGTTTGGATTTGGAGATTGCCAGTGACTGATAATGTGGGTCTGTGAAGACTGGAGCATAAAGAGTAAATTTTACATATACATATACGTGTGTGTGTGTGTGTGTGTGTGTGTGTGTGTGTGTGTGTGTAATGTGTGTTTGTATATGTATGTATGTATGTTCATTTTATTTGAGATGTTTTTGCTTCTTCGTCTGACCAGCCCCCACTGTCCCTGAGCCACCCAGCACCATCACCCTTCTCTGGGACTTACTGGCTCCTTAAGTCCTTCACAGTTTACCTCCAAGCACACACATCCAGAGCCCATGCAGTCAGTGGTGTAGTGCCTGTGATGGGCCAGGGAGTCATCTAGTCAGCCAGAGTTTTTCCACTGTTATTAGGTCTCCCCAAGGCTGTCAGCCTGCAGTGACACATCTTATGTATTAGTGTTGAGGGATGCCCTTAACTTTGCTAGGCAGAACCCCACCTCCCCAAGAGAGGAGAGCTATCCCTTGCATGCTCAGCCCTCTTTCCCTGACCAACCCCCAAACAACTGACATATGAACCCCAGTGTCCCATGTAGCAGGCAGTAGGGCCCACCATATCATCTTGCCGGCCCTAACTATATATGTTTTCTGGATTACCTTACCAACTTTCGTTAGTATTAACAACACTGATCAAACCAGTGCCTTGGCCCCTGACTGTGGCGTACATCACTACTCCAACTCCCCCACTCTAAGCTACAGGAGTCTGGGGCATGCTGCTGAGACCATGTGTTCAGACTGGAGGGAAGAGTCCCTTGTCCTGCTCTTTGGGTACCTCTCAGAGACCATGGGGATTTGTGACAATGTGGAGACAGGCACCACCCCACCCCACACCTTGGTCGAAGTGCTGGGAAGTACTTTCACAAGGGGCAGAATGTGCTGCTGCCATTTATAATGGTAGCTGGATGCTTACATCACTGGACACAGTCCCATCCCTTGCTTCTCGAAGGACTGTAATCAACTGGTACTCTGACTGTGATCTGGGCCCTACCAGTAGGGAGTGGGCCTTTTTTGATTGTTGCAGAGCCAGCAGAGGTGACTGAAGCTGAGGAGAGCATAGCGGAGACTCAAGACGGCCAGTCCAGGACTGATTAAAAGCTGAAAGGAGTTGGGCATGTATACATGGAATTAAAAGGTGTATTGTACAAAAAAAAATATTTGTCCCTTCCACCTTTTCTCCTACTGTTGCTAATTTATATAGCTATAATTCACTGCTTATGACATTTCAGTCTATTGCTGTGGAACTAGCTTTGGTGTCAGCAGAGGACTGTAGCTTCAGGTTTTGACATGCAGCAGAAGTTGAGGAAGTTTGAGTCAGGAATCATGTTTCTCTGCCATTGTCCCTCACAGTGAGGATCAAGGTATGAAGAAATACAGATAAGGTGTGACATCTCAGCTGGGCTGTTCCTAAATATTGTTTTTCAGAGTTCTCCATGAGTGTCTACATTTCTTTAGTGAGCATCTTGCATGTGGCCATGTTATTAGGAAGCGTGTAACGGGCCATGTCATAGCCACACGGTGACTTTATTATTTTATCGAATTGTGAGGAAAAGTTTAAGGGGTTTATAGACCCATGGCGACCTTGCAGTACAATCCGCCAGTTGTAAGGAAAGGTATATGGAGTTCACAGCCACATGGTAACTTCAAGGTATGTCCCCTGTTGTAAGAAAGGTTACCCGTGGGACACAGCCACATGATGTTCACCTGGTATGGCCTCCTGTTGTGCTGAAGGGTGTAAGGGAGCACTGCTACATTGAAGTTTCATCGTACAGCTCTGCATCCAGCAGTACAGTAGTGGCAGTCACACAAGTGTACAAGATACTGTGGAAGATATCTGTGACTTTTCAGAGGCCTTTTGTCTGTTTCCAGATCCAGACTCTAGCACGGATATCTTCTGCCACATGATGCCATTCTACAGTTATGATGTCCCCCACACCTGCGGCCCGGACCCCAAAATCTGCTGCCAGTTTGATTTCAAGCGGCTCCCTGGAGGAAGGGTAAACTGCCCCTGGAAGGTGCCACCCAAGGCCATCACAGAGGAGAATGTTGAAGAAAGGTGAGTAGAAAGGTTACGCTTTTTCAATTTACTTTCTGTGGAGGAAAAGGCCAAGGTTTCCACTACTGACTGTTTCTGCTCCATAGCACTAAAGTTCATAAAATTTATTGGTAGAGAGTACCACTTCCCAGCAACAGTGGCTACAGGCATATTACTTTATATTGAATGCTGTAGTTGTCTGGATGGCAGGAGGCAGACATAATGAACTGTTCTTTTTTGTTTAGGATTCAGTTTGTTATTATGAATCCTACTACATAGTCTATAAGGGGAGTAAGAAAGGAATGTAGTTTTATACATACTGTATCCTAAAGCACTTTAAGGCATTTAGGGCAGATGTCAACGGCAGACAACATATAGAACAAACCGTGGGCTGCCAGAAGCACTGTGGAGTGCATTTGGATGGTCACATTTATTGTAGATCCTAAAAATAAAAGCTGTGAACTCATTTGTTTGTGTTTACCATGTGTAAAAGCACCATAGAAACTGATTATTTTACTTGTAGTAAACATTAAGCGTGTTCACCTGTGTTTTTTTTTTTTTTTTTTTAAATATGAAGAGTGCATTTGCAATGACCACCCATCCTGTCATTTGATTTTGGATCAGTATACTGTAAGTGTAGTACCATGACTTTCCTCAGCAGTTAACTCCCTAAGGAAGAGGGAGAACACCTCGAAGTGCAGCAGCATTCGTGTCCGTCAGTTTTTATGTGTTGTTAAAATATTTGGCACTTTTCATTCTAGCTGCTGTTTGCGCTGTGCATTTGTTCATGGTAATCTGGGGCGGAACCAGCAGTTCAGCTGGAAGCAGGATTTTTACGGGGCTTCTACTTCTGAGCCCTAATTTTCTATAAAAATTAAAATAGGCTTGGATTATTTCAGCAAAGTTTGACTTACTTTGACAGTAAATAGAGTTATCTGTGCCGTATCAGTTATTTTTCATGATCGTGCATCCTAAAACCTCTGCTGAGCAGGATTTCTTTCAGCCATGAGGAGATGCATCGAAGTCATTTGAGCAGACTGAGACAGCTTCCACTCCAGTAGCCCAAGCCCAGCTTCCTTGTTAAACCACATGATGGCTGTGGTTGCTTTTCTCCAGGGGTACCTTAACCCATACTACTTTAATATAGTATATCAGGTCTAGAATGGCTCCATCGCTAGTGTGTTCTCAATCCCAGACATGCTGTACAAGAAAAAAGCCCTGGAGCATGACCAACATTGATAAGGCATTGACAGTATGATAGACAATTAGGGGGCATAAGCGACTTACAAGTACCTCATGGAAGTGAACAGGGTGCAGGTGAGAAGCCTGTTTCAATGAAAAGTGCAACACAACAAGAGGGCATGCAACAAAGCTAAGAGGGGGATTTAAGAGGGATGCAAGGAAATAATGCTACACTGAAAGAGCGATGGATGCCTGAAACAACTTTCTACAAGAGATAATAAGGACAAAAAGAGGGTGGGGGGGTTAAAAATGTATGTAATAGATATAGGAGAATACTAGTGAATAACAAGGGTAGGGGGAGTGTCGTCAAAGACCAGTTAGGGTATGCTGGGACAGAACAGCCAGAGATTAAAAATGGGCAGATGGGGGTGGGGCCAAACAGTTCTTTTCTGCCAACAATGCTGTGTTAATGCCTGACTGTGCACTTGTTTCCATAGGTATGTCCCAGTCCACATCTGCTAGGTTGAGGTCACCCATCAGGACCACGTCTCCCCACTCGACAGCTGTCCTTATTTCCCCCTTCTAAATCCTGCTCCCTGTCTCATTCTGGTTGGGGGTCCAGTAGGCATTCCCCAGTGTAATGTTCTTCCTTCCCTCTGCCCCCAGCTGTGACCACAGCAGTTTCACCCCCTGGATCCACTGCCCCATTCCATCCCTTGTGTACATTCTTCTCCCCCCATGACTCATCCCTCCTGAAGAAGGCATGTCCTGGGATTGTAAGGTCCCAATCATGGTTGAGTGTAGCTCTTGATCTTACTCAGTGTGTCAGCTCTTGCAGGAGGTAACACTAGTAGGGCTGAAACCGGCAGGCGCCAGGACCCCACTGAAAACTTCTAGCCAGCAGTGCAGAGCAGGGACTGCCCCCTGTTGTTGGCCTGCCCCCGTCATGCACACGATAAAGGGAGGGCAGTCCCCACATCCCCTCAGTTCTTTTCCCGCCATTGACTCGCATACATCGGCTCCACAGATGCCTCTCACTTCGTTTGACTGCCATTGTGTCAGTAGTTAGTCCTTTTTTCTTTCTTTTTGGACCGAAAAGTTTGCTTTTTCCGGGCCTTACCATTCTGTATGTCATCTTCTCCGACATCCTCCATCAAACAGCACCCATTTAAGTGTGCCTGCAGCAAACAAATTCCATCCAAGGATGGACACTCGGCCTGTTTCCTGTGCTTAGGCCCTGATCATGACACTAAGGCCAGCCCACAGTGCCAAAAATTCAATAGCAGGATGAGAATTCACTGCCAAAAGGTCCTTCAAGCTTTCCTCACAGAGCAAAAACTCACCGCAGTGCAGAATGATTCCTCTTCTCAGGGGGTTTCTTCTCGTAAAAAATCCTCTGGGAAGCACCATCATAAGGAGAAGAAGGAGAGGAAAAAGGAGAGATCTTACTTCGAGAGGGTTCTTGCAGTATGTCATCACAAGTAGGACTGCACCCTCTGGCATCAGGACCGCACGGCAGAACTGTAGATAGCAGTCATCAGCAGGGACCGCCCCTGGTGTCAGGTGACAGACATCAGCGTGACTACACATAGGGGCGGTCCCCCGGCCGCCCACCAGTTCTTTCCCACCATTGACCTGACTCTTCGGACCTCGGAGTAGCACAGCTTCAGTTGCTCGCCATTTTTTTGACGTGGTTATTGTTAGTTTTCCAAAACCTTCCACAACAGCAGCGTATGTCATCTCGGTGGCCCAAGAAAAAGTGCTTCAAGTGTGGCATGCAGACCCGCATTGGGATGAACATTCCCATTGTGTCCTTTGCCTGGGGCCTAAACATAAGACTGCAGAGTGTCCCATCTGCCAGGCCTTCAACCAGGCCACGCGGACCCGTTGCCAGTGGACCCTTAATACCCATTTATTGAAATGACGACTGGCATCGATGGAAAGAGTGCTCCAAGAGCTGAGAGAAAGATCATTGTTGCCTGTCCCGAAAAAGAAAAAGAAGGAGAGGCACCGGGAGCAGAGCCGTTCTCCCCAGAGGAAAAGCAGCCAGCAAGCTGATGCCATCTTGGGTGGGGCCTCCACCCCTGTGAGTACCCCAACTCCTGGGCCTTCACCTGCTCTGGCGGACTGGACACCCTCTCCCCCTGCAGTCCGGGGGGGGTCTCCTCTTCGGTGGAAACAGTTGCTGTTCTTGTTCTTAGCTCAGCCAGTAAGTTGCCCTCCGACTCTGCCATCGGGTGCCCGGCCCAGGCCAATCAGTCTGACTCTAGCCTCCTGGCTTCTGTCAGCTCAGCCCCGGTCTGTAAGTCAGTCACCGGCTCCTCCGATGTCTGCCAGACCATCACCTCTAAGTCAGCTGCCGGCCTGTTCAATGACCGTGTGGTGACTGCTCTCCCATTGGACTCCCTTGTGGTTTCTGCTCACTGTTTCCCCCCCCCATCCCACCGAGACTCTATCACTAAGGATTCGCTGACCTTTTCCAACCCTTTTGGACCTGATCCCCCAGGACCTTCCTCTGTCGGATTCCCACCAGACTTTTACCTTGGCTGACCCATTGGGGGTCCAACTGGACTTACCCCACTTGCCGGTCTTGGTTCTGCTGACGGATAGGCACCCAACAACAGATCCCTTGCCAGACCTTCTTGGGGGTGGAATGGACCAAAATCCTCCTGGGCCTTCAGGGGTGTGCCCCCCCCTTGCATCTGCCGATGGACCCGAACCCCAGTGGTCCCTTGACAATTCAACCCACCGGGTCTTGCGTCCCTCCTCTGTTGGGCCCCAACAGGTTACTATCCTGGCTACATGCTGCATTTTCCACAGTACCTGACACCGGGGGGGGGGGGCCTGATGTTGGGCTACCTTCCTTCCATGCCAGATTACCCGACATCAGGCCAGGCTCTTTAATATCAAGGCAACCAATACCCTTACTGGTACCAACTTCCAAGTTACCCTTTATATTCTATGGGGTACCCAGGATATCCTCCACCACCTCCTCAGCCAGAGCAAGAACCTATCCCAGCTTGGTGGAAGGGCACAAAGTCCTAGCTGTTACAGGAATTGGGTCAACCCCAGCTGGTTGTCAGGGCCACTCGGAAGCCATGTGCCTTCCAGCAGAGTTTCGGACAGACTAGAGTGCTATGCCCTCAGGGATTTCTTTGGGACATAGAATTCCGGAGGTGATTTCAGATGCCACTTCTTTGCCTAGTAGGCTGGAATCATCAGACTCTGATGAGGACTCTGATGTGAGGGACCAATCTGAATCTCACTTTCCCATAGAGCCTTAGCTGAAGGAGTCCCCTAAATTCCTTCCGGAGGACCCGTCCTTCGCAGAACTCCTCCAGTCCATTCAAAAGTCCTGTGGGTGGGCTTCCCAAGAATTGGACCCCAAACACAGAAGACTTGCAGAACATCTGGACCTGGTCAATGCAGACTCCCTCCCCATCCCTTCTTGGACAGGGCCGCATGAAGATCCCACTTCTAGAATCTGGCAGCAACCATCGTCCATTCCTGCCGTGTCAAAAAAGGCAGACAGGACCTACCATCCCCCGGAAGGGGTTTACCACCTCACTGCCCAACCCAAAGCTGACTACTGTCACAACTGCAGCTCTTGATAGGTCAGCACAACCCAAGCATCTTAGTGTCTATCCTCCCGACAAGGAGTCAAAGCAAATGGACCAGTATGGGCGCAAGATTTACACCACCTCTTCCTGTGCCATACATTCATTGAATTATGTGGGCCACATGGTGGCTTTCCAGAAATCAGCACTGTCCAACCTGGAAAAGGACATCCAGGAGGTACCTGACAAACAATTTAGGAATAAACTCCTGGACAAGATAAGGCTGAACAAATCATTCAGCCACCATGCCCTTCGTGCAACTTATGACTCTGTCTATTCGGTAGCACATTGTACGGCTACGCTCATCTGTCTCGGGCGCCTTGCATGGCTTTGTTTGGCATTGTTGGCACAAGATGTTAAGAGTACACTTCTGGACGCTCCCTTTAGGGGTCCAGTTCTGTCTGGTGATGATGCCAAGAACATAATTACAGAATTGCAAGAAATTGATAAATCTTTGAAAGATGTCCTTTCCTTGTACCGCTCGGCTCAGAAACCCTGGCAGACCTTTCGCCGCCAATGGAAATGGAACAAACAGAACCAGGGCAGATGCCAGAACAAGTGTCGCTCCTCTGGCTGTGGCATTCAAAACCCCTAGGCCAAGTTCCCCAAGGCTGCCACTGGGAGCAAAGTGCCCCTCCTCTCAGTGTCCTGACTCATAGACCCCGAGGAACCAGTGGGGGGAAGATTTGGCTTCCACCTGGAAGGGTGGAAGGCCGTAACCTCAGATGTGTGGGTTCTCCAACTAATAGCAAGAGGTCACTCGATAGAGTTCCTGAAGAGGCCACCTACAGATCCTCCGGGCAGGTCTCCTTAACCGTTGGGCCAACAACTTCTGGTCCTACAAGAAATTCAAGCTCTGCTGCAAAAATCGGCCAAAGAGTGAGTTCCACCAGAGCAGATAGGAAGGGGATTTTTACTCCCACTTCTTCCTGGTTCCCAAAAAGACAGAAGATCTCAGGCCTATCCTAGAGCTCAGCATGCTCAACCTCTTCGTGGAACGTGAGAGGTGTCGCGTGTTGACACTCCAGGGACTTTTAGCCCTGCTCCAACCAAACACCTGGCTGTGTTCCCTGGATATGCAGGATGCCTATCTGCATATCTTCATTCTTCCAGCCCATCGTCATTTTCTGAGATTCTTCTTCCAGGAGGAGCATTTCCAGTTCAGAGCCTCCCATTCAGCCTCTCCTCGACACCCCAGGTTTTTACCAAGTGCCTAGCAGTGGTAGCTGTGTTCCAACACTGCAGGGGCATTTATATGTTTCCCATACCCGGACGATTGGCTATTTTCAGCCCCCTCCCAGGACAGTCTGAAGGATTCTCTTTCCTTTGCCCTGGACCATTTCTCCAGACTAGGCATCTCGGTCAGTTACCCCAAGTCCCAGCTGTCACCCTCCCAGAGGCTCCAGTTCATTGGAGCAGTGCTGGACACGGTCCAGGGCAAGGCCTTCCAACCGACAGAGCAAAGACCCTAATCTCACAAACAGCACTGGTGACCTCATCTCATTGGATCACAGCTTGTTTCGTCTTGCGACTGTTAGGCCTGATGGCGGCTGCCATCCCCACAGTCCCTTTGGCCAGACTGCACATGAAAGTGACCCAATGGTCTCTATGAGTCCAGTGGGATCAGTACTTGGACGATATGGACCAGGGGGTTCTAGTCTCCAACAGTCTTCAGAGGGATCTCCTTTGGAGGCAGGACCTATCCAACCTTTTGGTGGGAGTTCCTTTCCACTTTCTTGTCTCCCACCATGGTTCTTGCATCTGATGCTTCGAACCTGGGATGGGGAGCACACCTGAGAGACCATCGGACCCAAGGAACCTAGTCCCCCATAGAGGAGAACCTTCATATCAATATTTTGAAGACAAGAGCAGTGCTCTGTACTCTTCAGGCTTTTCAGTCCCTCTTGGTTCCAAGAACACTTCTCATCCAGACTGACAACATGGCCACAGTCTGGCACATCAACAAACAGGGAGGAACCCGCTGTTATCCCCTTTGCAGGTAGGTGATGTGGGTGTGGCACTGGGCTGTTCAGCATGGCCTTTCCTTGACAGCAGTCCATGTCCCAGGTGTTCACAACATTCTGGCAGACAGTCTGTCGTTCAGTCACCAGGGCTTACGAGTGGGAATTAAAGCAGGCAGTAGTAGAAGATCTCTTTCTTCAGGGGGGTCAGCCAGACATAGGCCTCTTTGCCTCCCCATCCAACGCAAAACTACCCAGCTTTTGCTCGCTCTTTCCCGGGCATGGTGCTTTTTGGTGAGATGCACTGTCTCTTTCCTGGACAGGGAGATTTCTATACGCTTTCCCTCTCTTTCCAATCCTCCAGAAGGTCCTGCTGAAGCTTCAGGCAGAGGGAATGCACATGATCCACGTTGCCTCCCTTTGGCCTCAGCAGATATGCTTTCTGCTGCTACATCAGTTAGTACTGGAGCCCCCAGTGTCTTTTCCTTTCTCTTGCGACCTTTTGTCCCAGGAGCAGGACACCCTGCTACACCCAAGCCTCATATTTCTCCACCTTCATGCGTGGCACCTGTATACATATTGGCTTCTCGCTATGGCGTCTCATCCCGAGTTGCTCAGGCATTAGTGGAGGCTAGAAAACCCTCCACTGGATCCACGTACTCCATGAAGTGGAAAAGATTTTCTATCTGGGTCATGGCCAAGGGCCTAGACCCTTTTTCTTGCTCGGCTTCCCAGGTCCTAGAGTACTTCTTCCAGCTGTCAGAGTCGGGCCTCAGCTATTCCTCTCTGAAGGTCCATATCTCTGCGGTTTTGGCCTGCCACCTTCCAGTGGAGGGCAAAACCCTAGCTCAGCTAGAGGTTTCCAGAACATTTTTGAAGGGGATCCTTCACCTCAAACTCCTGGTCCGGAATCCTGCTCTCCCTGGGATCTTAATTTCATTTTAGAAAAACTTACTTTGCTCCCTTTTGAGCCAGCAGCAAGTTGTAACATGCATTTCCTGGTGTGGAAAACACTCTTTTTAGTTGCTATCACCTCAGCTCGAAGAGTTTCAGAGCTTCAGGTTTGTATCTTACATCGAGTGGGAGCTCTTGCAGCAGGTTATTGCTATTAGGACTATTGCTGCAGGCCTTAGGACCCACCGGAAAAAAACTTAGCTAGCAGTACCCAGCGGGGACCGTCACCCTGACATCGCTCATACTACAAAAAGGGTGGACCCTGGCTCCACCTCAGTTCTTTTCCCGCCGTGACTCGCTCACGTTAAGTTCTTAGTGTTGTTTTCACAGCAGTTCTAGCAAATTTTCTGTTTTTTTCCTCGAATTTATTGCGTTTTTCCTCCACATTCATTCCTCCTGCAGTTTGTTCTCTCCTCTCGTCTTCACTACATCACGTGTCGTCGGTCTTCTCCTGTCCCAAGAAGATGAAGTACGCCTGTGGCCACCAGATCCCATCCAAGGACGGCCACAGCAAGCGTGTCTTCTGCCTGGGACCAGACCACGACCTGAAGACCTGTGAGATTTGTCAAGGCTTTACTAGCAGGACGAGGGTCAGATGCCTGAAGGCCTTAAAAGCCCACCTGCTTGAAAAAGGGATGGACATCCTGCGATCTTCCTCTGGGGACATGGGTAAAAGCCGGGAGAAGTTGCAAAAGTCCCATGACAAGGATTGTAGCCAGTTCCATCACCGCTCAAGATCCTGCTCTCCCCACAGGAAGGCCTCTTCCTCTGGCTCGGGCTGGTCCGACCGCTCCAAGCATTCCGGGCATGGAGAGAAATTAAAGACTAAAACTCCCGCCAAAACACTGGTGTCGGTCCTGTCAGGAGCTGCTTTTACTTCTAAGCCATCCAAGTCGAAGGCTATGCTGCTGCGCGTGTCCTCTGCCCCGGCAGAGTCGACTAAAGCCTCTTCTTCCTCACAAGCCTTCGCCCTGCCGAAGAAGGCCCTGACTACGGCTCCACTGGATTCTGGTAAGCCTCCTAGCAAGGACAGGGACCCCAAGGCCAAGGCCACCTCTGGGTCCCGCCTTCCTGAGTCGGCCACGTTGGATCTGACACTGGCTAAGACACCGGTGCCAGTCATCGTGCCTTTGGCTAACGGGGCTACTGTTGTGCTAGCGCCGATCAAGGTACTGTCACTGGCCTCTCAGGCCTCTACTCCAGAGGGATCATCCTCAGGTTCCCTGCAAACCCTATCGGAGCCCGCAACATCTCCAATCCCCTCCAAAGGGGGCAGTGGCATCTCATTTCAATAAGAAGGAACTTGGAGAACTTTTTTCGATTTGGAGGAGCCAGGTCCACAAAGACGTACCTCCACCTCAACTGGAGCCAGCACCAGTTCCAGACCAACCGGACAACCAGGAGCCCGAGGGTTTGCCCGCTGGCTTGCCGGACAAAACCCCTGAGGACCAGCGTGCGTCCTCCTTACCTCGCTCCCCCTTGGCTAAACATTCTCAAGTCAAGGTCCAGAGACCGTAGACAGCACCACTCAAGGTCTGCCAGCCGTCATCGGTCTAAGCCCAGGAGCAGATCCCGCAGCTGCCGGAGGTCATCCTCTAGGCGGGCTTGCTCCCGTAGCCACGCTGGTCCCAGGTCGGGCATCAGTCGCTGCTCCGTCGGTCTAGGAGCCACCGTCAGTCTTAGGACCTTCGTTGATCTAGGAGTTACCAAAATTCTGCAGAGGGCAGTCCCTATAAACATAGTTCGGACACCTCGAGGACCAGGAGCAGGTCTTCTTCTTCCTTTCCAGGAGTTGAGGGATCTCTTGATGATAGGGATCTACCCTGTTCGTCTCCAGATGGTCCCACCTTCATGGATGTCATGAGGCATATCCAGGCCACTAACGAATGGGAGACAGAGGACCTAGATCCGAAGCTCCGGAGACTGGCTCGTTACCTGAGGCAGGTGGAACCCAAACCCCTTGTGGTGCCTTCTCTGGTTGACACCTTTCAGGACCTTACCAGGACAACCTGGAAGCATCCAGCTGCAGTCCTGGCTGTTCCTAAGAAGTTGGTTAGGCTATACAGGGCCTGGAGTGATGAGCTTTTCTTGGCGGAAAACCCTCAGGCGGATTCCACAGTGATCGCGGCTGCTCATGACAAGTCAAAGTAACCAAAGCATCTAAGCTCTCAGCCTACTGACCAGGAGTCCCGTTTCTCGGATCAAGTGGGCAAGAAAGTCTATTCTGCTTCCACTTGCTCCATCCGGTCCTTTGATTTCCTCACGCATGTGGCCCCATACCAAAATGCACTCTGGGAGAAGGGACAGGAGCTTGTCAGTGCCTTGCCAGGTTCCGCACAAAAGACGGAACTTCTGGATGTATTGAAATTGGGCTTGGACGTAAGCACGCATGTTCTCCGTGCCTCTTATGACACTGCGGATACAGCGGCTAGGGCGGCAGCATCGGGGTCTGCCTTCACCGTCATGCGTGGCTGAGATGCTCCGGCTTTCAGAATAATCTGCAGTCTGGAATCAGGGACCTCCCATTCCATGGTTCCGTCCTTTTTGGGCAGGAGACTGAGGCTTTGATCTCTTGTCTCCAGGAGTCGGGCAAGTCTATTTGGTCCATCCGCCAGATGTACAAGGGGGACCAAAGATGCTTCCGGAAGAGGCCATTTCATGAATCCTCAGGCCAACAAGCCTGTGGCAGCAACCAGGGACATAGAGGTGGCTTCAAAAGGAAGGCCGGCAACCAGCAGCCTGGTTGCACACCTTTTTGAGGCCCCAAGTCCTACCACACTTCTCTCCTCACCTCCAGCTCCTCTCAGTGACTCGCCACTGACCCCTCTTCTCCGGCGGAGGCTTCACGGGAGGTGGTAGGGGGTCACTTCTCCCTCCCTCTGAAGAGTTGGCGCTCTAGCACATCAGATTAGTGGGTGTTAGACATCGTAAGGAGAGGTCACATGCTGGAGTTTACCCAGATCCCTCCAGAGACTCCACCAAAGTCCTTGCGATACCCTCCTCCTCACATTTCTCTGATAGGAGGAGAAATCAAGGCCCTCTTGCAGAAATAGGCAACAGAGCCAGTTACTCTGCAACAGTGGGGAAAGGGATATTACTCCCATTTTCTCTTGGTTCCAAAGAAGTTGCAAGATCTTCGGCCCATCCTGGACCTTGGCTCTCTAAAGAATTATATAGAATACCGAAGGTTCAGGATGGTGACCCTTCCAGGTCTCATTCCTCTGCTGCACCAGGGAGACTGGCTCTGTTCCCTGGACATGCAAGATGCTTACATGAACATTGGGCCCCCCCCCCCCCACAGGAAGTCCCTGAGGTTCTACTTCCAGGGGGAGCATTATCAGTTCCGGGTTCTTCCGTTCGGCCTCTCCTCTGCTTCTCGAGTCTTCACCTAATGCTTGGCAGTGGTAGCTGTGGCTCTAAGGTGCAGGGTAAAGTACAGCTTTCCCTACCTTAACGACTGGCTCTTAGCGGCCCCGTCGAGACAGCGCCTACTTCAAGCTCTCGGAGACACTTGCACATTGTTCCGAGAGGCGGGGATCACCCTGAATTTACCAAAGTCTTCCCTGAAGCCCCGCCAGAGACTCAACTTTATATGGGCGGTCCTGGATTCAATCCAGGGCATGGCATTTCTTCCTCGAGAAAGAGATCATCACCTGCGAGAAGTGGCCAGTTTGGTCGTAGTAATTCCACAGGTCTCAGCCAGGACCTTCCTCAGACTTCTGGGGCATATGGCGGTGGCCATCCCAGTAGTTCCCTTGGCCCACCTCCACATGAGGATCCCGCAGTGGATGCTCAGGGTGTAGTGGGACCAGGGCTCTGATGGTCTAGACCATGTAGTCAGGATCTCAGAGCTGGTCAGAAGGACCCTATATTGGTGGTTGAACCCTTTGAATCTCAACAAAGGGATTCTCTTTTGACAGGAGCCCCCAGGCCGGACTCTGACAACAGATGCCTCCGACCTGGGCTGGGGATGCACCTCGGGGATCACCAGACTTAGGGTGTTTGGTTTCTGGAGGAGCACGTCCTCCACATCATGTTCTAGAAATGCTGGCAGTACTCAGTGCCCTAAGGGTCTTTCAGGAGGATCTCATGCCAGGCTCTCTTCTCGTGCAGACAGACAACATGGCGGTTGTCTTTTACATTAACAAGCAAAGGGGAACTCACTCTTGCCCCTTGTACAGGGAGGCGATGGTATTAGGTGCTGGAGCATCGCATTTTGCTCTCCGCTGTCCATGTTCCAGGTACCCAAAATGACTTGGCAGACAGCCTCAGCAGGTCTCTGTCCAAGGCACACGAGTGGGAGCTGCTACAGTCTGTAGCAGATCAGCTGTTCGACACATGGGGTCATCCAGAGCTGGACCTCTTTTTGTCTCCACACAACGCCAAACTGCCAGTTTTCTGCTCGCGAGAGCACACGCCTGGTGTTTTCTGCCCAGACGCGTTGTCTCTTTGTTGGGCAGGGAAGTTTCTTTATGCCTTCCCTCCCTTACTTCTCCTTCAGCGAGTATGGCTGAAGGTACAGGCCGAGGGTGCTCAAATGATTCTGATCGCACCGCTGTGACCCCGGCAGATTTGGTTCCCACTACTTCAGCGGTTGTCCTCAGAACCTCCAATTTTGCTGCCAATTTGCTCGCAACTGCTGTCCCAGGATCAGGGCAGGCTGGTATACCCAGATCTCAGATCCCTACACCTTCATGCTTGACTCCTGCAGACATAGTCAAATCCAGATATGGGGATACACAAGAGGTGGCAGACATCCTCGTTTGTGCGAGGAAGTCTTCATCCCGCTCCACCTGTGCCATGAAGTAGAAGCGGTTCTGCCTTTGGGCTTCGTCCCACCATCTAGATCCCCTTTCCTGCCTGACGAACTTAGCATTACAATATCTCTTCTCCTTATATCAGCAAGGCCTGAGCTATTTGTCCATAAAGGTGCACATGTGGCCCATCTCTGCTTATGCCCTGTTTGAAGACAGGACCCTGGCTCAGTTGGACGTGACCCACACCTTTTTGTAGGGCATTCTGCACCTGCAACCTCCCATCAGGGATCCTATCCCTCCTTGGGATCTCCTCGTTTTGCTGGAGAAACTGACTCTTTCCCCCACCTTTGAATCCACAGCAGATTGTGAGTTGCGTTTCCTTCCTGGAAGGCTTCCTTTTTGGTTGCTGTTACTTCAGCTTGAAGGGTTTCCGAGCTACAGGCCCTGATGTGTAAGGAGTCTTATATTATTTTTCATCGGGAAAGAGTTTCCCTCAGAACTGATCCTAAGTTCTTAGCTATAGTGGTCTCGGGATTGACCCTCAAGCAGTCGGTTGACCTTCTAGTTTATTTTCCTACTCCTACTAATCGGGAAGAGTCTCTTCTGCATCCATTGGGTGTCCACAGGGTGCTGAGGTATTACCTTAAGTGGAGCGCAGCACTCCGCAAATTGGAGCAATTGTTTGTGGCCTTTGCGCCTCACCACCTGGGCAAACCGATGTCAAAACAGACCATGTCCCAGTGGCTGGTACATTGTATAATGTGCTGCTATAACAAATACAACAGACTGCTACTGGGCTCGGTCAGAGGGAATTCCGCCAGAGGAGTTTCTACCTCCTTCGCCTCCTTAAAAAATGTTTCTCTTTGGGTTATCTGTGCAGCTGCTACTTAGAATTCAGTGCACACCTTTGTGAGGCATTACCGTCTGGACATTGCTTCCAGGCACCGACCCAGTTTTGGCCTGGCAGTTCTTCAGGGATTCTTGTCCTAGTTTGTTGATCTTACTTCGAGAAACAGCTCTTGCAGCAGGTTACATCATTAGGACTGAAGCCGTCAGGCGACAGGACCCCACGGAACTTGTGTAGCTAGCAGTTCCAGTGGGGACTGCCCCCGAACCGACATCAGGAATCAAACAAAAGGGGACGGTCCCCCAGAATCCCCAGTTCTTTTCCCACCGTTGACTCGCCAGCATCGGCCTCATGGGCACCTTTTCAGCGAACGACTATAACTTCTTCAGCAAAAAACATTTGCTTCTAAATGTCGGCATCTCCTACATCTGAACGGATAGAACTCCAGTAGGAAGGAGCCACTGGTATAACTAAAACTTCTCTACTGGGACTAAGAACTAGATCTCTTGTACTGGGACCTTCAACTAAGGGTAAAAAACAAACAAAACAAAAAAAGGAGTTGGTGTGTTGGTCAGAGGTAGTTGAAGTAAATTATCTGTGTACTTATCTAGGTGCTTGTCATAGGTGTCTGAAGGGAATTGTTATCTGTGAAATTAACTTAAGTGTAGAAAGATTTGCAAAGTAGGGGGAGTGGCTTAGCTAGAAGGAGCCAGGTTAAGACCAGATATAAATACTGCCCTAGATAGCTTCTGCCAGAGGACAGACAGAACTCCAGGAGGAAGGAGCTACTGGTATAACTAAAACTTCTCTACTGGGACTATATTGCCCTTCCTCCCTCCCTCCACCCCCCACCTAAACCAGTCTACTTTTATAGGCACAGGATTTAACTGACAATAGGAATTTCCTGTTTGGGAGCAGAAAGTGAGTGATCACAGAGCCACCAAAGACTCGCCATCCTAGAAGGGCAAGAGTAGCTCTCCATCCCCTCTAGCTGTTGGAGGTCTGACTCTGAGCAAGTAATGAGACTACTGAGAAAATATAGGAACTTCTTGTCTTAGAACAGGAAGATCAGGAGATTAAAGGGTGCAGAGACAGTAAGTAAGTAAGTAGGGAGAGAAGAAAAAAAAAACAAACAAACAGAGGAAAGAGTAAGTATTCCAAGTAACAGGGAGCCAGAAAAAAGACATGATGGGAGTGATGCAATGCAGTGGCTGTGGAGCAGCAGTCTTCCACGAGATGTTTAGGAGGATGCAGTGTTGTCCCATTTGCAGACACCTCTCTGGACTTAGGGGGGGAGGTTGCTCATCTCCAGGCTGAGTTGGCCAGGATTTGTGGGACCTCCTTTCCCACCCAAGGACCACCAGGGTCACTGCTTTTGCCTCAGAGGTTGCCAAGAAAGAGGAGTGGTTGGACCACAGTGGGCTCAGGGAGGGTTAGGGTGGTGGAACAGAGGCTCATCCCTCCAGTTGTACCTCTCCACAATTTCTATGCCGTTCTGGAAAAGTGTGGTTCCTCAGTGGAGGCACCCACAGTGGAGACCAAGGAGGATGCTGGGAACCTCCACAAAGGAGACCCAAAGGAGGTTGGAATGGGACCCCACAGGGGAAGGAAACAACTCCTGGTGGGGGACTCCATTGTTAGGAAGGTAGAACTGGGGGAGGAAGGGGAGAGGGAGGTAAGGTGCCTGCCTGGCACCATGACTTGGAGAGACAGGGAGCGAATCCTCAGGATCGCAGGAGCAGCTTTACAGGGGAGGGAGCTGGATGTCATTTTCCACCTAGGGACAAATGACCTGGCTAAGAAAGGGATCAGAGCAGTGCAAGAAGCATTTGTGGAGATGGGGAGGGGCCTTAGACAAATAACACACACGGTAACCTTCTCGGAGGTGCTGCCTGTCTATGGCACAGGTGAGGCTAGGATGCTCCACACCATGGGATTCAATCAGTGGTTGAAAAACTGGTGCAGAGCTCAGGGATTTGTCTTTGTTGGAGACTGGGGGTCCACCTGGAGGGATGCAGGCCTATACTGGCATGATGGTCTGCATCTGTCCAGGAGGGGAACCAGGATCCTAGGTGATAGGTTTAAATACTTCATTGACAAGTATTTAAACTAGCCAAGGGGGGAGGCACTGAAAAGGAGCAGGGAAATCCTAGCCTTCACCAAAATATCTGGGTACTAAGTGAGGTAGACACCAACATGCAGATGTCGATAGGGAGAAATGCTGGGGTAAATGGAGAAAGTGACAAATGCAATAAGGACATGGATGGGGCAAAAAGGGGTAAGGCCATCAAGAAATGGAGGGTAATGAGTACCAACGCCCGTAGTCTGGGCAACAAGTTCCCTGAACTAGTGGCCTTGATGGAAGAGGGTTGCCTGGATATTGTAGCAGTCACAGAAACATGGTACACAGAGACCCATGACTGGGATGTTAACATACCAGGGTACATAACCTATAGGAGAGACAGGGAGGGCAGAAGGGGGGAGTAGCTCTCTATGTAAGGGAAGGGATAAAAGCAACTGAACAAAAGAGTAAACAGGGAGGAGAGGAGGCACTGTGGGTCACCTTAGAGACTGAAAATGGCACCACAATCCACACAGGGGTTGTATTTAGACCCCCATTTCAGGGGGAGTGAATGTACAAGGATATGATAGAATGCATACTTAGGATGGCAGAGGAAGGGGTGATGCTGTTGATGGGGGACCTTAACATGCCGGATGTTAACTGGAGCACCTTTGCGGCAGCCACATCCAAAAGCAGGGCCATTCTTGATGCCCTTCAGGTGGCATGCCTCAAACAGCTAGTTTTGGAACCCAGTCGTGAGGGAGCAATCTTAGACCTCGTAGTCTCAAATGGAGACAGTGAGAGGATCTCAGATCTAGAAGTGGGTAGCCATTTGGGAACAAGTGACCACCAAACAGTTCGGTTTACGATAAACTCTGCTGCAGAGTCAAGCTATACAAAAGTGAGGGTTCTGGACTTCAGAAGGGCTGACTTTGGCAAGAAGAGAGAGTGCCTTAGAAAAGCACTAGCAAACAGGCTAGAAGGAGGGGTGGAGCAACAATGGGTAAATATCAAAACTGCCATCACAGAGGCAACAAGCCTTTGTATGAAGCAAATAAATCAAAATGAAAGAAAAAGCCACTATGGTTCTCAAAAGAGGTGGCAGTGAAGGTTAGGGAGAAAAAGATAACATTTAGGAAGTATAAGGAAACACAGAAGGAGGACAGAGAACTGTACCAGTTAAGGCAGAAGGAAGCAGGGAGGCTAGTCAAAATAGCAAAGGCACAAACTGAGGAAAAGATAGCTAACTCGGTTAAGAAGGAGGATAAAATCTTCTATAGGTACTTTATATCAGGGAGCGTAGAAAGACAAAGGGAGGGATAGTGAGGTTGAATAGAATGGATGGTGGGTGGGCAGAGAGTGACAGTGATAAAGAAGGGATGCTGAATGGATGCTTCTGTTCAGTATTCACAAAAGAGGAAGTGGGGGAGGTGCCTAATCCAATTAACAGAAGCACTCTGGAGAGGGGGGGTTGATCCCAGTCCTTTCACAGAAGAAAGGGTTCTGAAAGAACTCCTGAAACTGAAGGTGGACAAAGCAACAGGGCCAGATGGAGTTCACCCCAAAATTCTAAAAGAATTAAGCAGAGAACTAGTGACACCACTGCCTACACTTTTTAACAAATCATGGGAGGATGGTGTGGTACCTGAATACTGGAAGAAGGCGGATGTGATTCCCCTTCACAAAAGTGGGACCAAGATGGAGGCAGGAAACTATAGACCTGTCAAGTTTGATCTCTGTGGTAGGGAAAGTAATGGAATCACTTCTGAAGGAAAGAATAGTTGAGTACCTAGAGGCCAGTGGGGCACAGGACGCAAGGCAGCATGGGTTCACAGTGGGAAGGTCATGTCAGACGAATCTAATTGATTTCTTTGACTGGGTGACCAAAGCAGTAGACCAGGGAGGGGTTGCGGACATGGCCTACCTAGACTTTAACAAGGCATTTGACACAGTCCCACACAAAAGATTAGTAGTCAAGTTAACCAGCTGGGAGTGGGTCCCAAGGTGGTAGCCTGGGTTAAACATTGGCTGAACAACAGGACACAGAAGGTAACTGTAATTGGAGTCCACTCTGAAGAAAGAGGGGTTACTAGTGGGGTACCGCAGGGTTCAATACTGGCTCCAGTCCTTTAATGTCTTTATAAGTGAGCATTGCAGAGGGACTGAAGGAAAGGTATGCCCTTGCAGATGACACCAAGATCTACAACAGGATGATACAAGGAGGCGTGAAAGGATAAGAAGGGACTTGGCAAGGTTGGAGGGATGGTCAGAAGTATGGCATCTTGGATTCAATGCAAAGTAATGCACCTGGGAAACAAAAACCATGGGAAGATTACACAATTGGGGGGTAGTAACAACAAAAAAATGGAAAGAGACCTGGGGTAATCACATCAGATGACCTTAAGGTTGGCAAGCAATGTGGAGAAGGTGGTAGGGAGGGCTGGGGGATACTGGGATGTATGGGAGAGGTATCACCAGCAGAAAACAGGAAGTTGTTATCCCCTGTACAGACAGTTGGTGAGACCCCATGTGGAGTACTGCGTCCAGTTCTGGAGACCCCATCTCCGCAAGGACATAGACAGGATGGAGGCAGTTCAGAGAAGGGGAAACAAAAAAGATGCAGGGTCTGCAAGAGAAGTCATACGAGGAGAGACTAAAGGAACTTAATATGTATACCCTTGAGGAAAGGAGGGAGATGGGGGACATGATAGAAACGTTTAAGTACCTCAGTGAAATCAACAAAGTCCAAGAGAGTAGCATCTTTCAGAAAAGAGATGTGCAAGAACAAGGGGACACAATTTGCAGATAGAGGGGACGGCTCAGGGGCAATGTGAGGAAGTATTTTTTCACAGAGAGGGTGGTGGACACGTGGAACAGCCTTCCTGAGGAGGTTGTGGGGTCTAAAACTGTGAGATAATTCAAGAATGCATGGGACACACATAAGGCAATTTTTGTGGGGGGGGGGTGTTGGAAGAAATAGGCTGTTGGTTAAATAGGATCTGCAGCTTATCCTCTAGGTAGGGAAATGGGCAGACTAGGTGTGCCAAGCGGTCCTTATCTGCCACCAGTCTATGTTTCTATGTTTCCACAGAACGACACCCCTCTAAATGTGCCTGCGGTAAACAGATCCGTTTCAAGGATCTCCATATATGGCCTGCCTGCGGTGCCTAGGCCCGGAGCACGACACCAAGGCCTGCTCCATTTGTCAGCAGTTTAACAGCCGCACCAGGACCTGCCGTCAGAAGGCACTTCAAGGGGTTCCTGTTGGAGGAAAAGTTAAAAACGATGGAAAAAGACCCTGCCTCCAGAGGTGAGTCAGTCTCCAAGTCCCATAAACAGCGGGAGAAGGCCAGGTCCAGATCCCCGAACCAGGCCTTGGACTCACGCACCAGCTCCGGCTCCATGTGCTCAGACCGCTCTCCCTTCAGGGCTCGCTCTCAGCCTCCACCCATTAAGGTTAGATCCTCAGGCGGTTCTTCGGCTTCTCTCCACCTGCTCAAGACTTCCAGGACTTCAGACCCTTCTCTAATGCCGTCCCGGGCCTCAGCGAAGTCATCTGACCGTCATAGGTCGAAGTCCTCTTCGAAGTCTGCTTCTGCTTCCTTGGACAGATGCTGGTAACTCGACGCCAGATCGGCCTCCTAGCCTCCCGGGGGGCCTGATCCCCCCTCCGAGGAAGACCAAGGACCTGACGTTCTTTAAGTGGATGACTGAACCTAAGTGGGCTGCTGATCCTTCACCGGCCAAACACCCGTCAGACCAGATGTCCCTCAAGCACCCGACGTCAGTCAAGCGACCTCCAGAGCCGAAGACTACCCTCCCTTCACCGGTTGATACCAGTTGCTGGGGTTCATTGGAGGAGGATTTGACTTTGCCTGACGACCAGGCAGGCGACACTGAAGACGCTGGGCTTCCTCGGGAGCCTTCGCCCGAACCGGCGACGACCTCTGACCCGCCGCCTGATAAGGGTGACAGGCCAACGCCGATGCCAGGCCTGTCATTTGGCATGAATATTCAGGAAGTTCTTGGCCGGTTGGTCCGGTTTGGAACCGAAACCTATTTTGTTTTTGCATTTGTAATTTGTAGACTGTGTGGTTTTTCCGGTACTTATCGATGCCTAAAAAAATATGACTTTTAGGATTTTTTTAACTGACACGTAACACGGTTGGAACCAATAAGTTTGTAGTCGCTTGGCTTAACCACTGTTTGGGGTGACTTTAAGATATTCAGAAAGGCATGTCTGATAAACCCAAAAAGAAAACCGGACCCACTGGGTTTCAGCACTGTACCAAATGTAAGGAGGCCTTTGCCAATGCCGACCCTCACCTCGTATGTGTGTACTGTCTGGAGTTTGACCACCTCAAAGAAGACTGCCAAATATGCAGAAACTTTCCCAAAGCCACTCTGGAAAAACGTTTGAGTAGGCTAAGGGAGAGGGAGGCCGAGAAGTCCGCTGACCTGGATGGCCAGCCCAGTTCCGTTGCGACCGAACGTGAAGAGATGCCCACTGACCTGGGTGATACCTCTTTGGGCAAACGGAGAGCCAATTCTGTGGAATCGGTTCTGAGAAAAAGAAAATCAGCCAGTTCGGATCCGACTTCCCATGGTCCGACCGCTGAGGAGATGGCGAAAGCGATTTCCATAGTTCAATCGCTTTGTTCGGTTCCGAGCGAACCGATTTCTGTTCAAAGCAGACCGGTTTGATTGGAAATGTCTACTTCAGACATAGATCCTGAAACTTACTATGAGGGTGATTGGGAGGAGGAGGAGGAGGAAGATTATGATGAAGAAGATGAGGACCTAGATGGGCCGGTAGAGCCTGACATTCTCCCATACAGGCCTTCTCAGGTTTCTCCTCCCAGGCTTTCTGAGTCCCCTTCCCATTTCTTGTTTTACAAGAAAGTGGCTAAGACTCTTCAGCTTCCTTTGGAAGAGGCTAAACAGGATCAGGAAGAACCTGACTATTTAGAAATGATGGATGTACCAGAGTCAGAAAGGGTGTCTAACCCCCTACACAAATCCTTGGGAAAACGGACACAAAAAAGTTTACAGTTTCCTACATCCATACCCCCTGTGGAAAAGAGAATGGACAGGAGGTATACTTTGTCAGGTCCTGGGACGGAATTCCTTACCAATCATAGCAGCCATGTTGGGGTGGTTCAAGCTGCAGCCTGTGACAAGGCTAATATTCTTCTGGCATCTCACCCCCCAGACAAGGATTCCAGGAAAGTGGATGCCAGGGCCAAAAAACAGTACTTTGCATCCTCTTTGGGACTCAATGTACCTACATGGCATATACAGCTAGGTACCAGAAATCTATGCGGGATACGGTTCTGGAACTGGCTAAGAATGCCCCCCCTTCCCAGCTAGCCAAGGAGCTGGAGCAGGTAGCTGCAAATGGTATAGAGGCATCTAAAGTGAAATTCCACGCTGCTGTTGATTCTAATTATGTTCATTCCAGGGGCATGACTACATCTATCTCCATGAGGAGATTTGCTTTGCTTAGGTGTACCAACCTCTCACAGGATATCCAGGCTAAGGCCATGGATTTTCCTGTAACTGGTAATTCTTTCTTTGAGGATCGAACAGAGAATTATATGAAAGAATGGACGAGTACAGAACCACCTATAAGAATGCTGCAGCCAAAGAAAAGCATATCACTCCTCAGAGGCAGCAGTTTAGGGGGCAGGCCTTTTCACAGACCTTTTTACCCAGCTCAGGCCGCCTCCTCCTTTTCTTTCCAGCAGAGGGGGTTCTTTAGGGGAAGAGGTAGATTAGGGGTAACTAGGACCCCATGAGCTACTCAGTCTAAGCCCCCTGCCAAGCAGACACCCTGAGGTGTCAGTCAGAGTCGCCTCCCCAATCTTGGTAGGGGGCAGGCTGGCTCACTACTACCAGGCCTGGGAGTCTGTTACTTCAGACAAATGGGTCCTGGAAGCAGTGAGCCAGGGACTTGCTCTCAGTTTCATAAGGTTCCCAAGAATGAGAGCAAGGTCGTTCAGTCCTCCCTCTCCCTTGGAGACAGAGGCCTTAGAGGCAGGATTCTCCTCTCTTCTGCTTTTGCAAGCAGTAGAGAAGGTGCCTCTTTGTCACAGGGGAAAAGGACTGTATTCCAGATACTTCCTTACCCCAAAAAAGACAGGGGAGTGGCGACCCATCTTAGATTTAAGGTACCTGAACAAAACATTTAACAAAACCAAAGTTCAAAATGGTGACTCTGGGAGTAATTCTTCCGTCTCTGAGACCAGGAGGCTGGCTAGCCTCCCTGGATCTCAAGGATGCCTACTTCCACATTCTTATCAGACATTCTCACAGAAAGTACCTCCTGTTCGAGTTGCCCTCAGGCCATTATCAATTAAGGGCCATGCCCTTCGGCCTAACATCTGCTCCAAGTGTGTTCACCAAGTGTCTTGCAGTAGTGGCGGCATTCCTCAGGAGGCGGGGCGTCCTTCTGTTCCCATACCTGGACGACTGGCTCCTATTGGGCCAGTCCTCAGACCAAGTCAAGTCAGCCTTAGAGGTCACGCAAAGACTTCTAGAATCCTTGGGTCTCATTCTAAGTCTAGAGAACCCTGTTCTAGAGCCAGCCCAGCTTCTCACCTTCATAGGAGTAGAAATAGATACTATTCAGGCAAGGGTATTTCTCCCTCTCTCAAGGGTTCAGTCATTGGTCAGTCTGGCCTCCTCTTTTCATCCTTTAGTGTCTCGTCCAGCTAGACACTTTCTACAACTGCTGGGCCATGTGGCAGCTTCCACTGCAGTAGTTCAGGGAGCAAGATTTCAGATGAGAGATATACAGTTTCATCTCGGCTCTTACTGGTCTCAGAAAAAGAACCCTCTCTCCAAACTGGTTCCAGTCTCTCAAACCTTGGTCCAGGCCCTCCAGTGGTGGCTGGAGGAAGATGATCTTCGACAAGGGGTCCCCTTTATCAGTCAGGTCCCTTCTGTGACTCTCACCACAGATGCCTCCCTGCTGGGGTGGGGAGCCCACCTAGATTATCTTATAGCTTAGGGAACCGGGTCACACTAGGAGTCCCTTCTACACATAAATCTTCTCGAATTGAGAGCTGTCTTTCTAGCACTTCAGACATTCTCACTTGTGGCTCAAGGGAAAATGGTGCAGATCAGAACAGACAATACCACAACCATGTGGTACATCAGCAAGCAGGGAGGCACTCGGTCCTTGGCCTTGTGCACAGGGGCCATGAAAGTATGGTCTCTAGCTCATTCCCTTCAGGCTTCCCTGATGGCTGTGCATCTCCAGGGAAGGACAACATTCTAGCAGATGCTCTCAGCAGGATTTCTCAGGGTCACCACGAATGGATCCTGACCCTCTAGTTCAAGTCATTTTCAAGAGATGGAGCACTCCAGAGATAGATCTCTTTGCAGTCCCGGACAACCATCAACTTCCTTTTTATTGTTGCAGACCACCACTTCTGGGCCCTGTCCCTCAGGATGCTCTTCTTCTGAATTGGACAAGCAGGTTTCTGTATGCATTTCCTCCTTTTCCTCTGATATTCAGGGTCCTGATAAAAATCGGGTCTCAAACTTGCAAGGTGATTCTGGTGGCTCCAGACTGGGCCAGACAGCCTTGGTGTCCTCTACTGTTGTCACTGTCGGTAACAACTGCCTTTGTGTCTTCCCAGACAACACAATCTCCTCACCTCCTCTCAGAAGAGGATTGTGTCCCAACCTTCAGACTCTCAGGCTTAAAGCCTGGCTCTTGAAGAGCTAGAATATGCAAGTTTGCACCTTTCCCAGTCAGTCCTGGATGTTTTACAAGTTGGCAGAAAACCTGCTACTAGAAAGACTTACAACTCCAAATGGAAAAGGTTTGGGTTTGGGTGTTCTAGGAAGCATACTAAGCCAGAGCTGGCTGGTATTGCCACTGTTTGGACTATTTGGTGCATCTTAACAGTTTAGGCCTCCGGCCTACTACTTTCAAGGTTCATTTGGCAGCTGTGTCTGCCTTTCTTTCCGCTGGTAAGGGCTGTTCCCTAGGTTCTCATCCAGTTTTCAAAAAATTCTTCAAGGGTTTGGTTCATGTTAGTCCTCCCTTTAGGGGAGCCTACTCCTTCTTGGGATCTGAACTTCTGTATTGCCCAGCTTATGCAGCCCCCTTTTGAACCTTCATCTTCAGCTGAGCTGAAATACTTGAATTGGAAAACTGTGTTCCTGGTGGCCCTTACCTCTGCCAGGAGAATCGGTGAATTAAAATTTCAAATTGCATGTGACCAAATTGGGTTAGTTCAGTGCATTACAGACCAGGCTAGGGGAAAACATATACTGGATATAGTTTTAACAAATATGGGAGACACTTTGAGCGAGTATAAGACTCCTGCAGCTTTAGGAACTAGCGATCACTTTAAAGTGGAATTTAAACTAGCCGAACCAGTAATAAATCATAGGGGCCAAACTATTACTTACAACTTTGGAAAAGCAAACTTTGTAAAGATGAATGCTAACCTTTCAAAATGGCAGTGGAGGAAAGAGTTCGATAATAGACCATTAAAAGAAGTATGGAAAATTTTTTCATCAAAAATTAAGCAGCAAGAAATGGAAAATATTCCCACAAAACAAAAGTATATTGGGAGAAATAAAAAAGTACAGTGGTGGACTCCTAAAATTAGATCATTAGTTAACAAGAAACATAAACTTTATAAAAAGTGGAAAACAAATAGATCAAACAAAATTAGAAATCGATACACACAATTAACAAACTACATTAAAAAACAAATTAGGAAGGCTAAAATTGATTATGAAATAAACCTAGTTGAAAGGGTGGAAGGAAATCCTAAGGCCTTCTATGCTTATATTAACAACATAAAGGGGAATTCAAATACTATAGGCCCATTAAGAAATATAAATGGTGATAGTACATCAGATAATAAAGAAATGGCAGACATTGCAAACAAATATTTTTCAACTGTTTTTACTAATGATAACGTTTCATATCCTATTATAAGACTAGATCCAGATCCAAAAGACAGAATATTAATAACTCATGTAGAAATCAAAGAACGATTGGCTAAATTAGATCCTACCAAATCTCCGGGTCCTGATGGGTTTCATCCAAGAGTGCTTAAGGAGCTGGCAGAGACAATAGCTCCCCCATTAACATACATTTTCGAGAAGTCATTGGATACAGGTGAGGTCATTGATAGCTGGAGATCGGCGACTGTTGTCCCAATTTATAAAAAGGGAAATAAGATGGATCCTGCAAACTACAGACCTATTAGTCTTACTGCCATACCATCCAAGATTTTGGAAGGGGTATTGAAGGATAGATTAAATGAATATTTAGAAACAAATCATCTTACAGATAAATTTCAGCATGGTTTTGTAAAGGGTAGGTCGTGTCAGACAAATATGTTGGCCTTCTATAACCATGTTATAGATAGATTGGATAAGGGAATCCCTGTTGATGTGTTGTTTCTGGATTTCTCAAAGGCTTTTGATAAGCTCCCTCATTTTGAATTATTACAACAAATGAGATAGCTCTCTATAAATCCTTATATAATAAATTCGGTTCAAAACTGGTTGTACAGCAGAAACCAATGTGTGAGTATCAGAGGGGAACAATCCGACAATTTGGGTGTGACTTGTGGGGTGCCTCAGGGATCGGTACTGGGCCTTTGCCTATTTAATCTTTATGTATCATCACTTCAAATAAAACAAAAGTCTGTATGGATACAAAAGTTCGCTGATGACTGTAGGATTGGTGCAGAAGTAAACATCAGATCAAATACATCAAATTTACAAGATACAATAGATAATATTGATATATGGTCAAATAAATACAAACTGACATTAAATAAAGATAAATGTTTTGTTATGCATCTGGGCAACAGTAATCCTAAACTACCCTATAAATTAGGAAACACTCCACTAAAAACAACTGCTGAGGAAAGAGATCTGGGCATAACAGTATCTAACGATATGTCTTTTTCACCACATTGTCAAAATATAGCCCAAAAAGGGAATAGAATTTTAAATTGTATATTGAGGCATATGTCGTCTAGAAGTAGGACTGTTATTATGCCTCTGTATACAGCTTTGGTTAGGTCTATTATGGAATATGGGGCACAGGTGTGGTCACCCCATAAAAAAACAGGACTCAGTGATGTTGGAGCGGGTCCAGAGAAGAGCAACAAAAGCTATCCATGATATGGCAGGAAAAAATTATGCAACTAGATTGACGGAGTTGAATATGTATTCCTTGGAGGAGCGACGAAAGTGAGGTGACATGTGTTTAGTGTACAAGGCTTGGCAAAGTGATGATCTTTGGGACATCACTGGTTTAGAACTTTACAGTAGTTTATATAATACAAGGTCTCACCCAATGCAGCTTACAGCATCAAGAAGGAAGAAAGTAAGTACATGGTGGTTCAACCAAAGGGTGGTGCATTATTGGAATGGACTACCGTTGGAGGTAGGGGCTAGTCAGTCAATTACTGAGTTTAAATCTAAATGGGATAGGCATATAAACCAGATTAGAAATTAGGAGAAGTGGCGAGCATATAGGACGAAAGTCCATTTGGCTCAGTATTCTTCCTATGAATCCTATGAATTACAGGCCTTATCACTGGAACCTAATTTCATTTCCTTTCATAGGGATAAGGTGGTCCTATGCACCAATAGAACGTTTCTTCCCAAGGTGGTGTCAGACTTTCATCTGAACCAGTCTATGTCATTGCCTGTGTTTCTCACTGATCATTCCTCTCTTGGGGAGAGGAGGTTACTCAGTCTTGATGTAAAAAGTGCTCTTAGTTATTATATTGAGCATACTAAGGCCGATAGGAAGGACTGCTCTCAGTTGTTTCTCACTTATGGTGAAGTGGGAAAGGGCAAACCTGCTACCAAGAGGTCTAGTGCCAGGTGGATTGCCTCTTGTATTCGGTTCTGCTACTTTAAACTTGGGAAGGAACCTTCCTCAGGCCTGAAGGTTCATTCTGCCAGAGGTACAGCTGCTTTGGTCGCAGCAGCTAGAGATTAACCTTCGGTGGACATATGCAAAGCAACTACTTGGAAATCTGTTCACACTTTTATCAAGCATTACTCTTTGGACATCCAGTCATGAAGTGATACTAGGTTTGGCACGGCTGTGCTGCAGATCATGTTCCCAAAATAGGTTCTGTAACTCCCTCCTCCAAGGGGGTACTGCTTGGTAGTCTGCATATAGTCAGACTACAGCAAGACTTCATGTTTGAAGAAAAAAATACCATAGTAATGTTGTTTCTTGTAATGGAGTCTTGCTGTATTCTGACCTCCCTCCCTCCCTGCCTCCTGGAACCTAGTAGTTTTGGGATGTGGTAGGGCAGGCACAGTGCTGCACCCCAGAGGTGTACTGGGTATGCCTCCATCTCTTAGGGGGGTTTCTTTTAGTTTGTTAAATATTTTTGGTGGCCCACTACCTGTTATCTTTTTGGGTTTTCTCGACTTGAGTCTTCTGACCCTAAAACCTTGTTTTGCCATTTGGCACAATATTTTGGAAACAATTTCTTCCTTTAAGTTAGTTAGTTAGTGCTTGTAAGAATCTGATGGTTATACTTCAGAGTACCATAGACAGAGGTTTGAAAACCAAGCTTGAGCTCAACGGTCTATGCCTTTGCATAGAGTTAACCCTTTACTCTCCAGAGCAGTTCAAGTGTTGGGGTTAACTGCATATAGTCAGAATCCAGCAAAACTCCATTAGAAGAAACAACATTACTATGGTGAGTAATTTTTTCATCTCCCTCGAAGTCCAGGTCTTCAGGCTCCAGCTCTGCCTCCTGAGGTAGCTTCGACTCCGCATCCCAGGTGTCACGTTCCCACTACCTGGCTAGTGGTAGTGAAGCCACCTGCTCTGATCTGGGCGTCAGGTGGTAAGGACCTCAGATCTGGAACCTCGGGCCCAAGCTTGCAGCCGCTCAAAGTCCATCTGCATGAACAGGCCTTGGGCCAGCACTCTGATCTCATCAGGTTCACCTCATCCTCAGGACTGATGTCAGTTTATTCCCAGTCAGCCTCGTTTCTGGTGTCGACTCCTGGGACAAACACAGGGCCTCAGGGCACTCCTCAAGGAGATCAGCATCACAGCCCCCTTGGCTGCACAAGCCGCTATCAGAAAAAAGTTAGGTGGATAAACGGTCACCAGTGGGCAATGCTTACCTATGTCACTCTTCCGTCATCGCTGCTTTAATGGCCCCGCCATCGGCACCTCTGGCCCAGTCCCTGCCATCATCGGTCCCCCCCCCCCCCGCCATTGGCTGACGTATACTCAGGGCACAGTCCTCCCGGGGACAACCTGTCATCAGACTTAGACCAAGTGTCGTCTACTGATGTCGGACCTCCTACCGCCTCCGCTTACTCCCCACCCCCCAGAAGTGCTCAGACGCCGGACTAAGAAACTGGGCCATCGTCCGGGCTGGTAACCAACATGGAGCCTAAGCTCCACTTGTCACAGGTGAGGGACCTGTTTGGTTATTGGTAGGAGACCATCAAGACCGAGCTCCTTCCACCAAGACAAGCTTGGGCAGATACTCAGGCTCAACCCTTGAGGTAGTCCACTCCCATCTCAGGCAAGGGCAAAGCAGACCATAAGCACCACTCCAGGACCAGGAGCCACACTTTATGGAGATCATGCACCACATACAGGAGAGTATAGGCTGGGGACACTGAGGACCTTGACCCAGAGAGGCTCTGTTTGGCGAAGTATCTGCACCAAAAAGACCCAAAGCCTGCAGTGATCCCGACCTTGGTTGACCCATTTCTAGATGTCACCAAGGAGGCTTGGAAGCACCCTTACACCTCCTCCACGGTGCCCCCAAAAAAGCAGATCACCTCTATAGAGCCCTGAAGGAGGAACCCTTCCTAGGCGAGCAGCCCACAGCAGGCTTCATCATAATTTCAGTCACCCGTGAGAGATCTCAGAGGCCAAGGCACCTTAGCACACGGCCTCTGGATCGGGAGTCTAAACAGTTGGATGCTATGGAGCGTAACATATACTCCTCAGCGACATGCACCATAAGATGCCTTAACTTCCTGACTCATATTGTGCAGTTCCAAAATGCCCTTTGGAAGCAGGGAATGGACATAGGCAAGGAAATCATAGACTGCCCACAGAAGGCTGAGCTAGAGAAGCTTCTACAAACAGGCTTGGGTGTCAGCACACATATCCTGCGGTCAGCTTATGTCTTGGTGGACTTGATACCTTGAGATGGTGGTGGTGGTGGTAGATCTGATACCTTTGGATGCCCATAGATTTGATACCATGGGGTGCTGGCACATTTGATGTCTTGTGGTGTTTATTGAATTTAATGTCTTGCGGTGTCTGTGGATTTGATGCCTTGTAGTGGGGTGTCTGGGTTTGATGCCATGGAGTGACATAGTGGGCTCTAGGTCCATCACGTTTGCTCCCACTGCACTGTTCATAAGTAGGGACCAACAAGTATGCTGTGCAGACATGTACTAACTTCTAGTAGGGATTCCCTGTTCAGTCTTGGTATTCCCTTTTTAAGCACAAATGGTAGTGGATATATTAAGAAAGGCCAAAACTCACCGGCCCGATGCTCCTAATCCTGACACCAGGTGCCCAACATCGGGATTTTACCTGTGGCAAATATTTGTACCCTGTACCCCTCGTACTTGGATTCCAACTACTCTGCGGGCAAAATCTTGATGTCTGGCAACTGTGTTTCGTGCACCTGGCATCAGGATTATGAGCGCCAGGCCGGTGAGTTTCCGGATTTTGAATGGATACTATTGTAGTGAGAAAGAAATAGTATGACCCACTGGGAATTGTAGGTTATTCTCACTACAGTTTGTGATTTAATTGCTAAGTGGTGGTTAACACTGCAGGAAAGACATGTAGTTGTCCTTTCAAAATAGAACTTTGTCCAGGCTTGCATTGAAAGGACATACTGCCTTTGGGTACACTACCTCCACTTATAGGCTGTTATGTAGAAACATTAACACTGTCAACAAGAAAAAACACATATGAAGGTGATAATATGCCTTTTTTACCATGTGTTATTCCTCAAACCTTCCTTTCACTTTCTGTCTAGTGCTGTTTGAAACTCCATGCATTTTGTAAAATTCCTGGGTAGTCTGCAGAATCTTCTAAACGTGCAGATTCTCCTCCTGCTTTGTGGATGTGACTTCCAAGTTTTACGGAAGAAAACTTCATATTTGGCATGAAAAAAACAGGCTCCAAAATCTGACACTGGAAATGGTAACAAAAAAAAACACACCAAACTGTCTAGCTTAGTGGTGCTAGGGAAGGAAGCAGGTCTTACTACTTATATGTGAGACCTGTATTCATGTCCTGAGCCATGCGTAATTGACTAGGGTGGTGGAGTCTAGGGAATGTTGTGCTCACAGACTCTGGGGTGGTGGGGTTGATTTGAGGATAGCCTTCTGTAACAGTACTTCCTTCAGCAGGACAGGGAGCTGCATGGGTGACTACATGATGTGAGGTCCTTCCCGCTTATAGGCTGAAACAGTAGGCATCCTTATAAGGGAGAAGAGGAAATACTTGGGGGTGTTAGGCACAGTAACATAGCACAAATGTTTATGCATGCCTTAGTGGCCTATCTGCATTTCCAGGAATGGCCCCTGTCACCCAGCCAGATTCTGGTGAGGAGGAACAGACCCCCAAATGAAGGTAGTAAAGCTGCAGCAGCCTACGAGAATGGAAGGGCTCCTGAGGGTGATCAGCAGTGTCAGAGCAGGCAGTTGTTTTGTGATAGATGTTTAACCAGGACAGAGACACAAAGCTGAAAGTTTTACAGGTGCAACCTGGGAGCACAGGGAAGTTAAGTGATTTGCTCAGGGTCACACAGTTTGTACCTAGGCGGCTGTGGGATTCAAACCCAGGTCTCCAGATCTGCAGCTCAGAGCCTCAACCCTCTGCGCTATACTGCCTCCTTGGATATTGGGCAGGAGTAAGCAGGAAAACAAATCCAAAAACAAAAACTCGCCATTGTGTGGAGTCTACCTAATTTTGAGTCTCTAGTACAAAATTTATGAATCCTCTGCTACTTTTGTTAACTGTTTCTTTGTACTGTCTCCCAGGGCTAAGCTGCTGTTGGATCAGTACCGCAAGAAGTCAAAACTGTACCGTAGCAAGGTGGTTCTGATTCCACTGGGAGATGACTTCAGGTACGACAAGCCGCAAGAGTGGGACAACCAATTCCTCAACTACCAGAAGCTCTTCAACTACATGAATTCACACGCAGAACTCCATGTTCAGGTACCTGCGGAGGAGAGGGTTGATGCACTGATGGGGATTTGGCACTGGCTTAGACTACCTTAGACACAACACTGAGACCGTGTCAGAATGATTGAAGGTCCACAAGTTAAAAAGAGCTGGTATAAGGTTGCACTATGGGGCTCTAGTTAGCTTTATGCCACCTCACTTTATGCCTTTGGTTTTAGCAGACTGACTACCACTCAGAGAACCCAAGGTTCTGTCTCTACTGCTGAGACCCAAATTGTCAAATATTGCATCAGGTCTCTACCATGACTCCCAAGAACTACATTTGTTCTGATTCCACCTCTTGTAGTATCTTTGCAGAGGCAAAGCAAGCTGCTGTTCATACTGCATCAGTTTCCTAGTATCAGCTACTATTTAAGTAGCATGCACTGCCCGTTACAATGCTATGTACTGGTCATTCCAGCAACTTGTACTGGCTGTTCAGCAGTTGTGCTGGCTGTTCCAGAAGCTTTTACCATCTGTTTCTACTGCTTGTACTGGCTGTTCTATCAATGTGTACTGGGGATCCATGTATCTTGCACTGGCTGTCTATCGTGTGCTGACTATCCCTTTGGCCTGCACTGGCCACCCCAGCAGGCTGCACTGACTGTCCCAGCAACTCTCCCTTTCTCCCCCCCACCCAACAATGTAGAACTCACTTGTAGTACTCTTCAAGTTAAGTTGGCATTTTTTTTATGTATTTTCAGGCCCAGTTTGGGACTCTGTCAGAATATTTTGATGCACTGTATAAGAAGACTGGTGTTGTGCCAGGTATGAGGCCACCCTCCTTCCCAATCTTGAGTGGAGATTTTTTCATCTATGCCGACCGAGAAGACCATTACTGGACTGGCTACTACACCTCCCGGCCCTTCTATAAGAACCTGGACAGAGTCCTGGAATCACATCTGAGGTAGGGAACTCTGTCACTGAATTTTCCCCATCTATCTCTCCATCGCCGCCACAACACATTAGCAAGTTTCATCACAAGACCATCTTCTGTTATCTTAGAACATGTTAACTTAAACCCTTCCCATGTTTGTTTTCAGGAGTGCAGAGATCCTGTACAGCCTGGCCCTCAGCCATGCACGACACGCTGGTATGGAGAGCAAGTACCCACTCTCAGATTACTCGATCTTCACAGATGCCCGTCGGAACTTGGGGCTCTTCCAGCACCATGACGCCATCACTGGGACATCAAAGGAAATGGTTGTAGTTGACTATGGTGTCAGGTGGGTAGCAGAAAACAACTAAACTGAATTCTAATTTCACTCAAACTCTGGCCTTGTGGCAGGGAAGGTAGAATGAGCTGTAAGTGATAGAGGGAAAGTCTAGGGCTCACAGTTAGTTAAATAATTTTTTTATTTAAACTTGCCTGTAGTTTGTTGAGCTCAGTCTAAATTGAAATGACTGTAAAAGCCTGTGCAGAAGCAACTTTTGTTTGGTGAAGTCTTGTGCATCTGCACCCCCACAGACAGACAAGAATGTGCATACCCATGATGTTATGCACTGGGTATATGGCTTTAGTTTATACACATGGTTTGGAGAGACTCACAAAACTACAGATCTTACTTGAGAGGGCTCTTGCAGTAGTAATTACATATAGGATTAGCTGGCTGGCGGCAGGACCTGGAAAAATTTCTGTCTAGCTTGATTACAATGAGACCCATACGTCAGGTGGCCGGCGTCCTCACGATGTCGGTCTACGAGGGTGGTCCCGGACACCCGCCTTCCAGTTCTTTCCGCTGTCAGCTCGTGCAGCGCCCTGCTGTTAAGTTCATATCGCTCAGTCCTGTTGCTTCGTTTTTTCCGAAAAGTTTTCAGTATTGTGTTTTATACTTCTTTCGTCAAGTGAACGTCGGTATATGTCGTCCCCTTCAAAGAATAAGTGCGACTCGTGCGGCGCCCAACTGCCTCACAAAGACGGTCACTCCCTCTGCCTTTTCTGCCTAGGCCCCGACCACGAGGTCGACAAGTGTCCGCACTGCCTTCGATTCAGCGCGGCCACCCACAGACAACGCCAGCAGTCCCTCGAAGCCCATCTCCTCAAAAAGAAGATGTCTGCGATGGAGAAGGAGTTGAAGAAACTTCGGCAGGCGTCGACCTCCCCTGAAGGGCATAAGAAGCGGGACAAGGAAAGGCACAGGGAGAAGGCCTCCTCCTCCGCGACTCCGGCCGGAGTCGCGGGCAAGGTAACATCCCCTCGGGGGGATCA
Organism: Neoceratodus forsteri; assembly: GCA_016271365.2. Lineage (NCBI taxonomy): Eukaryota > Metazoa > Chordata > Ceratodontiformes > Ceratodontidae > Neoceratodus > Neoceratodus forsteri. The sequence continues at coordinate 557,552,307 of CM028129.1, read as the reverse complement.
CCCGAAGGCAGCCTCCAAGGCTTTGGAGGAGGCGTTGGCCCGCTCATCGGGTTCGCGTTCGAGCCCGCCGAGTGTCTCCGGGCCAAAGGAGACTCTAGCCCCCAGTACCGCCGCAGGCCTACTGGTGCGGGCACCTCCCTTAAGCCGGACGTCTGCTCCTCTGATGTCTGCCGGGAGAAGGCCGCTAAGACGCTTGACCCTTTGGGGCGACGCAAGGCAGCGTCCCCCTCGGATCGGGCCTCCTCTCATCCTCGGCCCGTCTCCGACGAGGGACCCCCAAAGTCGGACGCCGGCTCCTCTGGCATCCGCCGGGATTCGGCCCCTAAGCCACACATCGGCTTCTCCAGCGTGCGCCGGACCTTGGAGCCTACAGCAGACCCTGCTGCGTCTGTCGTACCAGGCTCCCCGCAGCCTTCGCTGCCGTCAGGGGAGCCCCAGTCCCCTCTTCCCGACCCCGTGGATTTTTCCCCTCTTGTCCCCAGAAGAGGCTCGAGACCCTGGGCTATCGTTCGATCCTCCTGAAGAGCCGGATCTGACGCCAGCTCCCCTGATGCCGGCTCTGGCCCCGGCTGCTCCGACGCCAGTCCCGACACCGGCCCCTCTGACGCCGGCGGGGCATATTCCGCTTCCATCGGGCCCTCCACCCCACGGGCCTGTCCGGTTGGGCCGTCTGCTCCGGCAGCTCCTCCAGTGCCTGGGCATCCGCTGTCCTATCCAACGCCGGTCTTCCCAGGTCCATAGTATCCTGCGCCACAGTACCCGGTGCCAACTCCGACGCCACAGTACCCGGCTCCAATATACCCGCAGCCAGGTTACAGATACTCCCCCTAGGGATTTCCTCCATATAACTATCCCCCTCCTCTTCCTCCTCCGCCCCTAGGCCGCTGGTGGATCTTCAGAAGACTCTTGCCTCCTGGTGGGCTAAGGCCAGGCTCAGCTCACCAGGAAGTGAGAGAGCCATCTTACGTCGACGGTGCCACCCCCGGCTCCCGTACGCCCCAGACGGCACACTCCCTCTCCTCCTTCTCCGGATTCCCGGGCTTTACCCTCGGGATCCAGAGAGGGGCAGGACACACGTTCTGGGATTCCCCCCAAGGAACCCGTTCCTGCCCCTAGACGAGTTAAGGAGTCTTACTCTGCTTCAGATTCTTCCTCCCCTTCTCTCTGACTCCTCGGAGGCTTCCGATGGCTGTTCCGAGAAAGACGACGAGCCGCGCTCTCCATCCAAGCCCCGGCCGAGGACTCCTCCGAAGTCTCCTCCGGAGGATCCTTCCTTCACGGAGTTGCTCAGGAAGATCCAGGAAGTCCATCAGTGGCATTCCTTAGAGCCAGATCCTCAACGGGTAAAACTCGCCGAACATCTAGACTTGCCCCTTACGGCTCCTACCCTAGTGCCACCCTGTTTCGAGCCTTGTTTCCACTATTTGGAAGCAACCGTCGGCTTTAGCCCCACTTCCCAGGAAGTCAAACAGGCTATACCAGGCTCTGGAGGGTGTAGACTTTTTAGACTCTCACACCCGTGCAGACTCGGTTGTGATTAGCGCCGCTCACGGCCGGTCAGCACACCCGAAACACTTGAACTCGTCTCCCCCGGATAAGGAATTTTGCTTTCTGGATCAGTATGGAAGGAAAATCTACGCTTCTTCCACACTGGAGATTAGGGCCCTGAACTATGTAGCACATATGGTGGATTACCAGAAGGCCATCCTTACCCAGGCGGAATCTAAGATTGACTCTTTGCCTGACTCCCAAGTCAAGCAGGAGTTAGCTGACCTGGTCCATTCTGCTCGTTCGGCCAGTCGTCATATTTTGAAGACGACCTACGATGCAGTGGACACCACAGGACTGAGCTCTGCGTTCGCTGTGAGTCTTCGGCGTCATGCATGGCTCCGTGTGTCAGGTCTGGTCCCAGAGGTGCAGTCAGCAATCCAAGAAGCACCTTTCAGGGGTTCTGTGCTTTTTGGTGGTGATGTTAAGGACATCATCACTGATTTACAGGAGAAGGGGACGGCCCTTAAATCTGTTGATTCAATGTACCGTCCCCATCCCCATCCCCATCCCCCACAGCGCCGTCCCTTTCGTAGACGCAGCCGGCCTCAAGCGAAACCTCAGGGAAGACGGGCCACTAAATGTCGGTCCCCCACAGCTGCCAGGCCCCCGCCATCCAAAAAAGCAACGGGTGCCCCAGCTGCGGTGCTGCCTCGCACCACCTGACTCCTTCCCTCTCCCACTGCCTCCAGACACCCTGGAGGAACCAGTAGGAGGGAGGTTCTCCCTCCACCTTCCGGGTTGGGAGAGGATAACGACAGATTCATGGGTGCTTCAAATCATAGCAGAGGGGCACTCCATAGAGTTTCTACAGAAACCTCCATGTCACCCCCCCCCCCGAACTCCTCTTACTCAAGGGACCATCTTCCTTTGGTCAGGGAAGAAATCTCTGCTCTCCTTGCGAAACAGGCTATAGAGCCCGCCCCTTCACCTCCACGGATGGGTTACTTTCCCCATTTCTTCCTCGCACTCAAAGAAGACGGGAGATCTCAGACCCATTCTCATCTCAGCTCCCTGAACCTATATGTGGAATACAAGAGGTTCAGGATGCTCTCCCTTCAAACCCTCTTGCCCCTGCTTCGGCCAGACCAATGGCTTTGTGCACTGGATATGCAGAATGCGTACCTGCACATCCCCATTTGCCCTTCGCACCGAAAGTACCTCAGGTTTGCGTTCCAGGGGGACCACTACCAATTCCGGGCACTCCCATTTGGTCTTTCCTTGGCTTTCCAAGTCTTTACCAAATGCCTGGCGGTGGTAGCGGCCCACCTGCGTTCTTTGGGAGCTCAGGTTTTTCCCTACCTGGACGACTGGCTCCTGGCGGCCCCATCCAGGAAGGAACTCCTGCATTTTCTCTCCCTCACCCAGCAGGTTTTCACTGGCCTGGGTATTACCATCAACCATTCCAAGTCTCACCTGGATCCTTCACAGAGGCTCCAATTCATCGGGGCAATCCTCGACACGACAATGTGCAAGGCCTTCCTGCCTCCAGACAGGGGGTCTCCCTCCAGTCCCAGATTTCCTTCCTATCGGAACACAGGAGGGTTCCAGTGAGGTCGGTGCTCCGTCTACTGGGGCTTATGGCGGCGGCCATCCCAACAGTTCCGCATGCACGCCTCCACATGAGAATCTCTCAGTGGACTCTCCAATCTCAGTGGGATCAACGAGTAGATGACCTAGATCATCTGGTCCTGATCTCCTCGCCGATGGTAAGAGACTTACAATGGTGGACGGCTCGAGAGAACCTATTCCGGGGGGGGGTCCCCTTTTTTCATCCTCCCCGGGATCAGACTCTGACCACGGACGCGCAGGCGAAGGTTGGGGAGCCCATTTAGGTCCTCACCGAACCCAGGGCCTATGGTCAAAGTTGGAGATAGTTCTCCACATCAACATGCTCGAGCTTCGAGCAGTGCTATATGCTGTCCAGGCCCTTCACCAATACATCCTTCCCGGTCACCTTGTTGTCCAAACGGACAACATGTGCGTGGTGTGGTACATCAACAAGCAGGGAGGAACTCGGTCCTACCCGCTGTGCAGGGAAGCGATGAGGGTTTGGGATTGGGCAACGCTTCACAACCTTCACCTCACGGCGATCCACGTTCTGGGAGTCGACAGTGTCCTGGCAGACAGACTAAGTCGCTCGTCGGCTCTACCACACGAGTGGGAATTGGACGGAAAAGTTCTAAAAAGTGTCTTCCAGATTTGGGGGACTCCTCAGATAGACCTGTTTGCCTCCTCCCAAAATGCAAAGCTTCCAATCTTTGCTCGCCTGCCCAGAGCGAGACGCTTCGAGCCACGCTCATCTCTAAGCTGGAAGGACAGATTCTGTCTATGCTTTTCCTCCAATTTCTCTGGTACTGTGGTGCTGCAGAAGTTCGCTTTGGAAGGAGCGAGAATGATTCTGTTCGCTCCTTTTTGGCCCAGGCAAATCTGGTTCTCTCTTCTACAACAATACTCAGAGGTTTCTTCTCTTCCTTTATCTCCAGGATTGCTGACCCAGGATCAGGGGACCCTGGTCCATCCGGGACTCGAATCCCTGCACCTCCATGCATGGATCCTGCAGACCTAGCTCAATCTCATTTTGGCATCTCTCCTACGGTGGGCGAGATTCTGGTGGAGGCTAGAAAATCCTCCGCTAGGTCCACCTACGCCATGAAATGGAAAAGAGTTTCTATCTGGGCTGTTTCCAGGAACGTGGAGCCCTTTTCCTGTCCTGTGACCATTCTGCTTGAGTACATGCGTCATCTTTTCAACCTGGGTCTCAGTCACTCCTCTTTGAAAGTCCATATGGTGGCTATTTCAGCCTACCATGTTCCTTTCGCTGATAAAGCATTTGCCCAGCTGGAGGTCTCCAAAACTTTCCTTAGAGGGGTCCTTCATCTCAGACCCCCTGTTCGGACCTCAGCTCCACCTTGGGACTTAAACTTTGTCCTCGAGAAACTTACCCTTCCTCCCTTTGACCGTCCAGAAAAACCAAAAGCTAGGAACTCAAAACCACATTCCAGTATATTCATTCAGTCGTTCATTCATATATTTTCTTTTATTTTGATAAAAGTCCCCTACGTTTTGCTCCTTTGAGCTTGTTCACGGGGCATTCAGAATCTGTGTCAATGTACAAAAAATGTGTATATAATTACTTTTTTCATTCACTATGTTAAGTTTTTATCACATTTACTATTATGTTAAAGGACACATTTCACTTATATTACCATCAATATTTCAATTGCCTTTTCCTCATTTTCTAGAATAATAGACTATTCCTGTTATATTCTCTCTAAAGAAAAACATAAATATAAATATTAGTTTACAGAAACACTTATTTACAACATGAAGAACAGTCCATAATATTGGCTCCAAAATGGTAACTTCCATCATTTAAATTTGAATCCCCCATCACTGACATACTTATATAGCCACTACTTCATTATATTTAAATCAGTTTTCCATCTATAATAAACAAAATCTTAAGTACATTTTTCTTTCAGATTTCAAGGTCCTTTTATACAATTAAGGGTTCTATATAATAAAATGTCATTTCATTTTAAACCATATTTCTCAATATTTGCTTATATACATTAAACCCATGTGATTTCAAATGCTACCCAACTAAACCAGATCATTTTTATTTAAAGATTCTAAAATCTAATTAACTATACATTCCATGGCTTTATAATGTAAATATTATTACCTTTAATCTTTAAAAGCTCATAGCTTTTACAATCGTTACCCTTATGTTCCTTTATTATTTCAAGAGTGTTGCCTGACTGGTTCCAATCGTTTTTCACTCTGTAGCGCAAAATAAGTGTGTGAGGTTTTGTTTTAAATTCTTAATATTTCAGAGTATTTTTTATTATATAATTTCAAAATAGCTAATACCTTTCTTTTGACTGCTCTGCGTTTAGGAGTTCAAGCCTTCTTTCAAACGTATCAGTTCTAAAGCGCTATGCAGTTTTTGTTGCAATTTTACTGTTTTCAGAAGTTAGTAATTCTTTACGTCTTTAAACCTTGCATACCTTTCAGATATCAAATGTCACTACACAGGACTCAATCGTGTTGACCCTGTAGTTTAAAACAACAAAACACTCAGTTTTACTTTTACTCTCTATGCATTTAAACAGAATTATTACAGTCTGGTTATTTTTAAAAGCTGGTACCTTTCTTTTTGCTGCTCCGCTTTTGTGAGTTCAAAACCTCTAACAGTAATGGCGTTTCTAAGACGCCGTTCGGCTATAAAGGGTTGTCTTCCTCTTGAGCCCACTTGGAAATGCCGCCAGAGTGACGTATCACTCTTTGTACTTCTTGCGAGTAGCGAGTGTTGCTTAGCAACTGTGCACTCCAACACTCCAACACTCCATAATTAGAGTGATGAAGACGGCTTCCCCAAGTGGGCTCTATTGTTAGAAACCAATTAATTACAGACTGCTCCATCACAATGAGAAATTAGTTTTCATTTTCTCCATTTCCACAGTGATCTTTTAATGATTTTTACATTGTGTTCTAACCAGGAACCTTAGGGATACTTTTACACTAAGTTATGTTTATAATGTTTGTAAATTTCCAAATTATTTTTCATGTGTGTTGTAAACATAATGATCCAAAATCATGTTTTATTTTTTATATATAAAAGTTGTTTCTTGTGTGGACTGCTTGTGATACTATTGTGGATAATACTGAATGTTCTTTTACTACACAGTTTTAATTCCTAGTATGTATTGTGTTGTTGCTATATACAATACTATTTTGTTGACAGCATCCCTTTTAGTGACATAAATATTTTTATATTGATTTATCTTACCAGATGCAGTCTAGTGCTTACCCCAAGAGTTTCAAACTTTACCTATTTTAACTCCAATAATATTTGACATCTTCATTTTATAAATGTTGTAAATCACTCCAATGTTACAATAAAAAGTTATCTTTTGGCTTCAAGCCTTCAAACGCCCTTTTACTCTAGTACTTTCTAAGTCCCTATATTCCATACTACAGTTTTTTCTTATAGAAAATGTTTACACTCCTAAGTCATTTTATTATTTTTTTGGATCACTCCAATGTAGTTATTATTTTTCAAATACATACTTGCCAGTTACTGTCTATATTCATTCCTATCTTAGGATCTAATGTTTTCAATTGAAAAATCCATTTCATTTCTGTTCTTTCTAACATTTTTGTATAGTTACCTCCTCTTGGTGATGGTTGCACTACCTCAAGTCCCCAGAACCTAAGTGATGCTCCTGTGTGGCCTGCTTGGTTAAAGTGTAATGCTACTGGTGATTGTTGATCTTTATTTCTAATGTCCCCTTTATGTTCTAATATTCTCTTTTTTTAGGGCCCTCTTAGTTTGACCTACATATAACCGGTCACATGGACACTGGAAAACATATATTACACCTTCTGTATTACAATCTATATGTTCTCTGATTTTAAATTCTGCATTAAAATGTGGATGTCTGAAAATGTTGTTTTTGCTAGTATTGCTGCATACTGTGCATTTTCCACAGCTCATCATCCCTGGCTGCAGGGGGCCCAGTAACAACTGTTTTTCCTTCATATCTTGCCTTTTAAAATGAGAATGGACTAGTTTATCTTTTAGGGTGCTTACCTTTTTAGCTACTATAATAGGTCTTTGTTGTAATACCGTATTGTGTGGGTTATCAGATGCTACAATATGCCAGTATTTGTTTATTATTTTTCTTATATCTGTCATTTTATGATTATACTTTATGGCTAACACTGTTCTTTCTATGCCTTTTTCACTTTCCTTCTTCTGTAATAATTCTTGTCTTGTCTTACTTTCAGTTTTCTTTTCTGCTTGTTTTAAAATTGTGTGTTTGTAACCCCTATTTCTGAATCTTCCCATCATTTCTCATTTTTTCCTTTGAGCCTGCGGTTTCCGCAGACTTGAAGTTTTATCGTGGAAGACGCTCTTTCAGGCTATTACTTGCTCGTAGAATTTCCGGCTCCAGGCCCTTATGTGCATAATCCTTATTTGATTTTTCACAAAGAACTAGTAGCTCTTCGCATCTAATCCTAAGTTTCTTCCAAAGGTGGTAGCGGAATCTACCTTGAATCAGTCTATTGAATTACCTGCTTCTTCACTCAGTACTCCAGTCAGGAGAATACCTGCTCCATACCATGGATGTTCACAGGATTCTGAGATACTACACCGATAGGACAAAGGATCTCAGAAAGACTGATCAGTTGTTCGTCTCTTTTGTTCACAAAAGAGAAGGCAATGCTGTTTCTAAGCAATGCCTATCAAAATGGTTGGCCCATTGCATCACTTTCTGTTATGACAAGTACAACAAAACCCTCCCGGGTCAAGTCAGAGGTCACTCTACTCGTGGAGTTGCAGCCTCTGCGGCTTGTTTCAAGAACGTGTCTGCAGCAGACATTTGTGCTGCCGCCACTTGGACTTCAGCCCATACCTTTACTAAGCATTACAGTTTGGACATTGCCTCTCATTGCACAGCAGGTTTCTGGTTAGTTGTCTTGCAAGGCCTCTTTTCTTGAGACCTGCTAGACTACTTGCTACTTTTGGAGTAGTTCCTCCTCCCGGTGCCTTTCCATTTGTTCCAGACTGCTTGGGATTCTGTCCTATATGTAATTACCTGCAAGAGCCCTCCGAAGTAAGATAGTACAGTTCGTAAGAACTTACCATAACAGTAGATCTTGAGAGGCTCTTCACAGTAATGTCTACTTCCCCTCCATCCCCTAGGCTTTTTCAGCTCCTTTTCCATTGAGGGAAATATCTGCTTCTCTCTTGTCCGGCCTTCCGGTCCTGTGGCGGGAAAGAACTGGAAGGCGTCGGGACTGCCTTTATACCGTTATGTAGCCGGTCACCTGACTTATGGGGCGGTCCCCGCCAGGGACTGCTAGCTAGAAATTTTTCCGTGGGGTCCTGCCGCTGGCCAGCGTCAGTCTTATATGTAATTACCTACTGCAAGAGCCTCTCTCGAAGATCTACTGTTACGGTAAGTTCTTACGTAACTGTACTTTTAGGTATTTGTTCTCTCCTTGTATTCATTACATATTTTGTGCGCTGCTCTTCTGTTAAACTACCTCTTCGGTATGGTACTTCCAGATGTAGTAAATGCTAACTTTCTATGTTCCATAATGCTTAGTGTTCAGTTCAGTTTATTGTGAAGGGATAAGATCCATTGAGCAAGCTTATTTGCAAGGATGTCCCTTAAGCACACATACAACAACAAAGCAAAAACATACCCGACAGACAAGGGACAGTTTATATGGAGGATATAGAATAGAGGGCCATGGGTTGACTTTGAAGCAATTGCAGGTGTCTGGTGATAATTTATCTACTATTCCTTTTGAAAGCATTTAAAGGGATTAAGGACTGTAGTTTTAGCATAGATTGGAGTTTGTTCTAGGTGGCCGGTGAGCATAACTCAAAGCTGCCAGACCGTAATAGGTAGGCACTTCAAGTGAAATATAAGAACGTTTGGTAAGTGAATAAGAGCTGTGTGCATGATGCAGGGCAGAAGTGATATAAGGGGCAGTTAATTAAGGAGGGCTGTATAAACCCTGGTATGTAAATGATTAAGACTATTGGCAGCCAGGGAGGTCCAGCTTACGTCCTTATACAAGATACAATGATGAGTTCTGGCTGTAGCATTGGTTATAAATCGAATGGAGCGGTGAAATAGGGTGTCCAATTTGTGAAGGTTTGTTATTGCACAGTTGTTGTAAATATCATCTACGTAATCCAAAAGGGGCATGAAGGTGGCCTGTACTAGTCTCATTCTAGAGTCCCAGGAAAACAGAGTTTTATTTCTGAAAAAGAACCCTCATCTCATTTTTATTTTATTGGCCAGTGCCTCAACATGGGAGGTGATGGATAGATTGGAGTCAAGTAGGAACCCCAGATATTTAATGTTGGCTACTGCCTCGAGCGTGTCGCTTAGTAATGTGGCGACTGAGGTAGGGAGATTATGAGTAGGACTAGCCCAAGAAGAACTAGACAGATAGAAGAACATTATCTTTGTTTTTTTAACATTTAGCAATAGCTTAGAAAGGATCAAGTTATAGTACCGGCCCAGTGGCGTGGAGGGCTGATACAGCAATGCCTTACCTCCTGCCACACAGGCGACCTGTGTTCGCGGTGCGAGTGGGTCATCACGGGTCAGCCGGGGTGGGGGAGAGGTTCGAGCATCTGGAGCACAGCTCTCCTCTCCCGGGGAGGGTGGGGAACAGAGACTGGCACCTGCCTGTCACCTAGCATAGGCTAGGTGTTGGCACGTCCGGTCACTTACAGTGGGGGATGGAGGAGGAGCACTCGACCGGCATACTGCGTGCAGTTCTGCCACTGTTTGCACTGCACGTTTCCCTCCACAAGAAAAAGCGGGAAACAGTCCCAGTCATGTGGCACGGATGGCTTCCCTCTGCAGGCGCCGCCCCTGAGAAGACACCTCCCCAATGGTGGATCTGGACTTGGGTTGAGTTGGGGGCTTCCCGCCACCCTGCCACTGAGGGTAAGCTGTGAAGGAACACGGGAAGGGGTCTGAAGTTCAGGGAACGGAGCTGGGAGGACAGCAATAATGTAGGGCCGACTGGGACGGGGAGAAAAATAAAGTATCAGGATATGCTGAAGTTTGAAATCGGCCTTGAGTGCTGAGCAGACTTGTGCGAAGGAAGGTTTTGAAATATAAAGAATGGTATCATCCGCAAACAGATATATATTGGAGGAGTTTTCAATATTATTGCTTAAGTTGTTTACATAAATTAGAAAGAGCAAGGGGCCCAAAATAGTACCCTGGGAGACCCCTCTCAATAGTGGGAGTAGTGAGGAAAGGGATCCGTTAATTGTTATCCATTGATGCCTGTTCTCTAGATAGCTGGCAAAGCAGCCTAATGCACTGTAGTCAAATCCTAGCTCTTTAAGGCTATCTAGCAGAAGTAGATGGTCCACTGTATCGAAGGCCTTGCTAAGGTCTAGAAAGACTGCGCCTGTGACTAGTCTGTTATTTATGACCTCGAGCCAATCACTAGTGAGTTTGGATGGTGCCGTTGTGGTGCTATGGAGTGGTTTTAATCCAGTCTGAAGTAGGTTCACCAGCTGGTAGTTATCAAGGAATGCTCTGACTTGCATACTAACCAATTTCTCAAGTAACTTTGACAGGGCTGGCAGAATTGATATAGGCCTATAATTGTTCAGGTCACTAGGGTCTCCTGGCTTAGAGAGGAAATAAATGGGTTACCTTCCAGTCATAAGGTACTGTACCTTTGACCAAGGAAAGGCTGAACAGATGTGTGATTGGAGTTGTTAGATAGTGGAAGCGGAAAATTGGGTTTAGATTGTCAGCACTCTTATTCATGTCCAGTTTGAGTAGTTTGTCTTCTACCTGTTTGTAAGTAATGGGTGAGAAGGTAAAGGAGGGCACAGGTGGTACTGCTGAGGTGGAAGCCATTGTTCGGAGGATAGATGGTTGTAAGGTAGCTGACTGAGAAGAATTAAAGGCCATTCCTGCTGTTGCAAAGTGCTCATTGAGTTCATCAAGAATTATGGTATTGTCAGTTATAGGGATACTGTTTGAGATTATTTGGTAGCGCTGGTGAAGATATACTACTGTCAACTAATTTAAAGGTTCGCCATATTTTTGCCGGATTACCTTTAGCCAATTCTAGTATATTTAGATAGTAGCTCTCCTTAGTGTTTCTGACTAATTTGGTACAAGCAGTGTGGCAGGCCCTAAAAGTAGTCTAGTCTGCGGAGGACTACGTACGTCTTGCGGTAGACCATAGTTGATCCCTTTTTTTTGCATCATCTTTTTAATTTCCCCATTGAACCAGGGGCAAGACTTTTTTTTTTTTTTTAACTCTGCAGCTGCTCAATAGTGCATGTTCGTTTATAATTGCAGTAAGGGAGGAGTTAAAGATGGCCAGAGCTTCGTTTATGTAGGGCCCTAAGTAAAATTGTTGCCAGTTAATGTCTCTCAGATCCATTAAGTAGCTGGCTAAATTAAATTCTCTGAAAGATCTCTTGGTGACAACTTTTCTAGTGTTTGTTGATTCGACTGGGTTTTTTTGTTATTTTACCAGGAGAGACACACTAAGCTGAAAGCTTGTTTACAGGTGCGACCTGGGAGCACAAGGAAGTTAAGTGACTTGCTCAGCGTCACGCAGTATGTAAGTGAGGGCTGTTGGGTTCAAACCCAGGTCTCCAGGTCTGTAGCTCAGAGCCTTAAACCACTGTGCTATACTGCCTCCTGGTTCCTAATGCACACTACAGTGTTGTGGTCACTGAGATTGTTATGGCAAATTGCTTTGTGCGAGATTTTTTTGGGGTCTGTTTGTAATGACTGCTTCTAATAGTGAACCTGACAGTTGGTTTGAACGAGACAGTTTAGTAGTTTCATTAACTAAGTCAGGCCCATCTCATCGCATAGGTTTTTGAGGGGGGTTGATTTAGCACTGAACCATTCCAGGTTTAGGTCACCCAAGATTATTGATTCATTACAGCTGTCCATGAATTGGTGTAGGTGAAGTAGAATATCCATACCCCCAGATAGGGGGCATATAGCAAGCAACAATATTTATTGATTCAGCTGTTGAAACAGTTAATTTTAATGCTAGGCACTCAAATTCTTTTGGTTTTGATATAGATGGAATGACATTAGCGGATAATTTTGAATTTATGTAGCTAGCCACCCCGCCCCCTCTAGGGGCCTGAACAGCTTGGTGAACGGTGTAGGATTGTAATGCCATGCCTTGATCTGTAATGGTGCTTTTTAACCAGGTTTCCATCAATACTAGAATATCTGGGAGAGTATATGCTACCCATGCTTGCACTTCTGTAAATTTCTTTTGGAGGCTGCAAACATTAATAAGCATAATATTTAAACCTTTTGCGGAAGTGAATTCAACAGGAGACATTAGGGGGAGTTTCAGGTCCAGGGTTAAGCTTCACATTGCCTGAGCAAAGGAGGCGCGAAACGGTTATTTGTAGGATCCATCTTTTTATGTAGAGTTTATGTTGTAGCACGTGCCTTTTACCTGCATTTGCAGCCCTTAACTTGTGTGGGTAGGGGTAGTAATGCGAAGTTGCACATAGGAGTATAATGGCCTTGTATGCAGTGGAGCGGCTGGAGATGAGAGAGAGAGAGAGAGAGAGCATATTTAGTAGTGCTCTTGTCTCATCATGTGCGGCACAGTATAAACTACAGGTAGTGGGACAACCTAAAACAGAGGGGTGTAACATCAGCAGGAGAAAATTTCCAAGTAAGTGCCATAATAACAGGTCACAACTGTGACAGAGAGTTATTAAATGAGTATTTCATTTGGTCGTGACCAGTACTGAAAAGTCAGGAACAATTAGAACTGATCATTTATGGGTCTCTAAGCTGCCACTTCCTAACATTCTTGTAAGAAACCACTATGGTTCTCAAAGGAAGTGGCAGTGAAGGTTCAAGAGAAAAAGAAAGCATTCAGGAAGTACAAGGAATCGCTGAAGGAGCAAGACAGAGAACTGTATCAGTTAAAGCAAAAGGAGGCTGGGAAGGCAGTCAGAATAGCAAAGGCCCAAACCGAGGAAAAGATAGCCAACTCAGTTAAGAAGGGGATAAAACCTTTATAGGTACATCATGGAGCAAAGGAAGACCAAGGAGGGATAGTGAGGCTTAATAAAGGGGAGGAGGGTGGGCAGAGGGAGACTGAAAAGGCAGAGATACTAAACAAATATTTTTGCTCAGTATTTACAGATGAAGAGGAGGTACATAAAACAAACAGTAGAAACACTCTGGATACAGAAGTTGATACCAGCCCATTTACAGAAGAAAGGGTTCTGAAAGAACTCTTAAAACTGATGGTGGACAAAGCAATGGGGCCTGATGGATTCATCCCAGAATTCTAAAGAACTAAGGGTAGAACTAGTGACACCACTGACTACCCTTTTAACAAATCATGGGAGGATGGGGTGGTACACTGAGGACTGGAGGAGGCAGAATGATTCCTCTTCACAAAAGTGGGAGCAAGGCAGAAGCAGGAAACTACAGACCTGTTAGTTTAACCTCAGTGATAGGGAAAATGATGGAATCACTTCTGAAGGAAAGAACTGTCGAGTATCTAGAGGCCAGTGGGGCATAGGACCCTAGACAGCAGGGATTCACAGTGGGAAGGTCATGCTAGACGAATCTGATAGATTTCTTTGACTGGGTGACCAAAGTAGTAGATCAGGGAGGGGCTGTGGACATGGCCTACCTAGACTTTAGCAAGGCATTTGACACAATCCCACACAAAAGATTAATATACAAGTTAGCCTGCCTGGGAGTGGGTCCCAAGGTGACAGCCTGGGTAAAGAATTGGCTGGAGAATAGGACACAGAGAGTAATAGTAAATGGAGTCCACTCAGAAGAAAGGAGGGTTACTAGTGGGGTACCGCAGGGTTCAGTATTAGGACCGGTCCCTTCAGTGTCTTTTATGTTTACATTGCAGAAGGACTGGAAGGAAAGTATGTCTCTTTGCAGATGACACAAAGATCTGCAACAGAGTTGATGCAGGGTGGGGTGGAAAGGATGAGAAGGGACTTGGCAAGGTTAGAGGAATGGTCAAATGTATGGCACCTTAGATTCAATGCTAAGAAGTGCAAGGTAATGCACCTGGGAAACAAAAACCCAGGGAAGACAGGGTTTTAAATAGCCGGTATCGCATCGCATTTTGCGATGCAAACCGGCTTTGCACACGACTCATTTCTTTTTCGGATCGCAAAAAAGTGCGATCCATTGACTGTGAGCCTTCTTAGCTGCCCGTATAGCCTCCTTAACCACCCATATTAAAGTTCACGTTGGTCTCAGGTGCTGGAAGTTGTTTCAGTAGTGCTTTGCAGTATAACAATACTGCAAAGCACTACTGGGAGCGATTGCCGCACCCGGGCCGCCGCGGGGTGAGGTTAGTCAATATATTACTGGCGCATGGTACCGTAGGGATTTAAACACCAGTCCCCCCTGGCTTTCAGTGGTTCTTCTGCACAGACAGCGACTCCTGAGCCCATTTCCTCTGTGTCTGTCGATTCTGCATTTTGGCGCTGTTGCTTGTTGCTGCTCAGAGTCGCATAGTATGCAGTGGAGGTTGTGGGACTCAAACCATTGTCTGCTGGAGTGTGAACTTTCTTTGGCAACCACCAGGTATGGCCCAATACAAGTGTCTGTTTTTAAGGGAAGCTTTGCTTAGAGTCACACAATATGCAGTGGAGGTTGAGGGAATCAGACCCAGGTAGGTCTGCTGGAGTGGGGAGTGTGGGGTCTCTTTCTTTGGCAGCCAGGTATGGGCCAATACAAGTGCCTGTTTTTAGAGGAGGTTTTGCTCAGAGTTACACAGTATGCAGTGGAGGTTGTGGGAATCAAACTTAGGTCTGCTGGAGTGAGAACTCTTCCTTTGGCAACCAGATATGGCCCAATACAAATGCCTGTGTTTTTAGGGGAGATTTTGCTCAGTTACACAGTATGCAGTGGAATCAAACTTAGGTCTGCTGGAGTGAGGACTCTTCCTTTGGCAACCAGATATGGCCCAATACAAATGCCTGTTTTTAAGGGAGGTTTTGCTCAGAGTCACAGAATACGCAGTGGAGGTTGTGGTAATCAAACCCAGGTCTGCTGGATGTTGTACCAAGCTCATTCACAGCTCATTACATTACTTTAACCTAGGCTATACTGCCAATTAGGCCTGTGTCTGTAGTGTGTACTGAAACAGATCACGCAAAGACAGAGCTAATTTTAATGCAAATTTTTATTCAGAATACCTTTTTTAACTGTATGTATATACAGTCATTTTTAGTATTTTTAGTTTTGCTAATCAAACTGAGGCAAGTGCTACGCATCTTCACAATTGATTAGCACAAAGTGCTAATCAATTTTCACAGCTTATTTAAAACCCTGGAAGAGTACACAATGGGGGGTGAGATACTAACAACAACAAAAATGGAAAGGGACCTGGGGGTAGTCATATCAGATGACCTAAAGGTGGGCAAGCAATGTGAGAGGGCAGTAAGGAGGGCTTGGGGGATACTGGGATGCATAGGGAGAGGCATCACCAGTAGAAAACAGGAAGTTGTTATCCTCTGTACAGACAGCTGGTGAGACCACATCTGAGTACTGCGTGCAGTTCTGGAGACCCAGTCTCCAAAGACATAAACAGATGGAAGCTGTCCAGAGGAGGGCACTAAATGGTGCAGGGTCTGCACCGGAAGACATATGAAGAGAGACGAAAGGAGCTTAATATGTATAGCCTCGAGGAAAGGAGGGAGAGGGGGACATGATAGAAACGCTCAAGTACCCCTCAAGGAATCAACAAAGTCCAAGAGGGTAGCATCTTTCAAAAAAAGAGGTGTGCAAGAACAAGAGGGCACAATTTGAAGATGGGGGGCGGCTCAGAGGTAATTTAAGGAAGTATTTTTTCACAGAGAGGGTTGTGGATGCATGGAACGGCCTTCCGGAGGAGGTTGTGGAGTCAAAATCAGTGGTGGAATTCAAGCATGCATGGGACAGTCATAAGGCAATTCTAGGGGGTGGGGATAGGAAGAAGTAGGCTGCTGGTTAACTAGGATCTGCGGCTTATCCAATAGGTAGGGAAATGGGCAGACTAGGAAGGCCAAGCGGCCCTTATCTGCCATCAAATTCTCTGTTTCTATGTTTCCTTGTCTGTATTGTTGTCTCTCACTGTCTTGCCTCTCTTTTTCTCTCCCCCACCCCCTTGCAGGCTCTTCCACTCTCTGAGAGATCTGAAACGTGTCATAATAAACGCAGCTCATTACCTGGTCCTCCGAGACAAGGAGATGTACCGATTTGACCAGTCAGCCCTCTTCCTCGAACCGGTAAATGGGACTCCCTGGCTTCTAGGCTGTTGGGGGGGGGGAGGTTGCACTATCCCTGACGCTTAGAAAAGCTTTCAGGTTCAGATATCATTTGGAAGGAGGGTGTATTGGTAAGACAAAACTCTACAGTAGCCACCTTCCTGAGGTATCCATGTTCAATGGGACATAATATTTAATAAAGCATAAGCTGCCTTTAACTAAAGAACCTGGGAGAGCTGGGACCCGTAGTTGATCAAGGGTAGAGCAAGGTGAAATTTGCACACTTAATTTTGTGTAATTTTCACAAAATGCAGCAAATGTTTGTGAAATTTTGTGCACTTTGCAAAAAAACAAAACAAAAAAACCCACCATTTTAGAAGTGCAACTTTTTTGGCTGAAAAACTCTAATTTCTAAAATAGTGCAGTGTAAAAGTGCAGGCATGCCTGTTGGCTGATGTTGGTGCATCTGTTGTAAAACTGAGCATTTTAATAAAATGTAGTATTTAAAAAAGGGGCCGTTGAAACTGCAAAATGTTGAAATGCAGATATTGTGTATTTTGGCCAGTACTGAGCATCTTTTATTAAACTGCCAGTTTGTACGTAGCTACAGAACATGCATACTGTATTTACATTTCCCGTAAGTGAGACATATTTTGCATAGCTCTAATCAGGTGCAGTACATTGCCTTCATCAGGACCATGAAGCATGCTGAGATGTTGGATTTCTATATAAATAAATTAAGCTGATGCTAGCCAGTGGGATACCTGAGGCCCAGAATACTACACTTGTGCCAGCTGGGGGCTGAGCATCTTGCTGTAGTGAGACGCCTAGCTCCTAATGGGGGTGGAGTTTGACCATCCACCATTCATGCTTTATTTTGCCAGCTAGCCAAGAGAGTCATTGTCGCTGTCTGTAAAGGCAGCTGCTCACCCAGCCCCAAGGCCAGAGGAAAGGTGTAGCCATAGCAGCCTCAGTTAGGATGGAGGAATGGGGGAAATGGAGTAAAAATAATAAAAATAAGACTGTACTGGAGTGTAAAAAGTGGTCAATGGAGAGGGTATGGAAAAGGAGTAAACTCCATTACCTTGGACTGTGCTACAAAATAGTTGGGGTCTCTGTATTGGGATCATCACTGCCTATTCTGTGGAGATCTGACCTTCACATGGCTTTTCTGTTCTGTCTGTGTTCCAGGACGACAAACGGTTAAACCAGGACTCACTGCCAGAGCGAACTGTGATAAAGTTGGACATGTCTCCGAGGTAAACTACTACACTTGGTATTCTACCTTCCCCCAACCCTGATATTTATAATCACGTACTGTTCCAAAAATAGGTGAAGCAGCAGTGGGATCCTGTAAATGGTATAAACAGGTTTCAAACAGCAGTTGTTTGCACATTTACTGAAGAGACACAAGTGGATCCTATCCATATTATTTATTGAAATTATTTTACCAGTTAATCTCAAAAACAGTTCAAATGAAAACTGATTTAAATAGGTTTGTTTCTGTGTGGATGGACAAGGAGAAGTTCTGAACTGAACTGATTAATCATGTTCTACATAATCCCAGAAACACACTCATGGTGAAGTTTATAGGAGCAGGAATGTGGATATTCCAAACCATGTCCAGAATATGGGCATGCTAAACCAGTCTACTTAAAGAGCATGTGCTCACTTCTGATAAACAGTTGGCTATTTATTAAATTTTGATTTGCTAGTAATTACTTTCTACTCTTGAAAGAAATTATTTGTTTGTGAGGCAAAACAGGTATTTTTTTCCATTTAATTTTCAAATTGCTGTCAAAAAGAATTCTATAGAATTGGTATTGTGATGTCAGAAAATTCTGCTACTGAGGAGCCCAGTGTATTCACTGAGAAACAACAAATGTTTTTCTGTCTTTTTCTAAAGAAATAAATACTGCTTTCAGCAACAAAGTTTGCCTTTTATATATTTGTAATAATTTAAATATTTTTATGATTTTTATAATTTTTAAAACTGTATTAGCTTCTTTTTTCTTATCCCCGAGTAATATCTAGTTAAGAAGAAAATACAACCTGCAAAATCGTAACAAAAGTTCATAGATTAAGAAAAATCACAGATTCAAGACCCAGGAATCTCCTAGTAATATTAGACATAATAGCAGCTACCCTAGATCTGCTGACTCCCCTCGGAACTTTCATTTGGAATACATAGAAACATATCATGTTGGAAGTAGGTGGGACTATAAATCTGGACCCTGCCACTATAGCTAACATGTTTAATAACACGTTTTCTGATCTCAGTAGTGTTCTCCTGTAAGACTTCTTTGATGCCGACAACTCCTCTGCACCCCCCCACCCCCCTCTTCGATTTGCCCGCTATTTTACTTCAGAGCAGTCAGGAGGCATGAAGTCCGTAAATATGTCAGCAAAGCAGTTGCCGGGTCAAGAACTAGTGGGGACACACTTGACCTTAAACTACTGTCCCTTACTCTTGACGAAGTGCTATCTCCACTTATTCAGATTTTCAACCTCACCCTCACCCCCGGACAGTTCCCTAACAGATGGAAATCCACCACCATTACGCCAGTCCACAAAAGTGGGGACAAGGCCCTGCATGGGAACTTTAGGCCAGTATCCATACCCCCCACTAGGCCGCTGAGCGTCTAATCTCTGACCAGCTGACGGAATACTTGGAAAAGCACAACATCCTTCGCAAGCAGCAGCACGGTTTCAGAAAAGGCCACATCACTACTTCTGCCCTCCTAGAATTCACAGGAGCAGTCCACAACACCCTGGACAATAATCAACCAACTGGGTCGGTCTTCATAGACCTGACTAAGGCTTTTGATACTGTCCATCATCGATTACTCATCACAGAGCTTTAAAAATGCTGGGCTCTTCACAGAGGCTACAACTTGATTTAAGAGCTACCTAGAAAACTGCTCCCAAAGAGTGAAAATTACCCATATCCTGTTCGATGTTCGACCCCTCCGCTTAGGAGTCCCACAGGGATCCATTCTTGGGCCACTCCTTTTCAGCCTGCTCTATGCGGATGACGCCATCATCCACGCCACACATCATGACCCCAACCTACTCTAAAACAAACTCCAGATGAGCGTCACCTCCATTGAAAAATGGTTTAATAGACAAAAGCTGGGCCTCAATTATATGACAACCAAGTCAATGCTTTTCTGCGGCTCCCACAACAAGCATATGTTTCAACCCCTCAAAATTACAAACTGCCATGGTACTGCCCTCGATCAAGTTCACTCGTTTAAATATCTTGGAATCACTGTCGACAGTAACCTGTCTTATGACACCCACATTGACAATGTTGCCTAAACTGTTAACGCACACATTGGACTTCTCTACAAGCACAGGCAGTGCCTTACCTCAGATGCCTTAAGGGTAGCGGTACAGAACTCTGTGGTCTCTCTAATCAATTATGGTCTGATAATCTACAGCTCAGCAACTGACACAGCCCTTAGGCATCTATTCTTGGCCCTAAACAAAGCCTGCCGTCTCATTACAGGATCCCATTGTCTCACCCACACGTGAGAACTCTGTGCCCAAATGGGGTGGCTCCAACTTTTCAACTGTATCAAGTACCATACTTGCTTAATGGCCAAGAAAATTACGCTAGACCTTGCACCCCAGGAGTCAAAGCTCTCCTATGAGCAGCATGCAACCCCCGCCGAACCACGGGCTCTGAAAATCAACTAATGGCATCCTCCGGTGCCGTACCATGCAGGGCCAAAGGTCCTTTGCCCACCGAGCACCCTGCTGGTTTAATGGTCTCAACTATGACATCACCTCTCTGCAAAAGCTTGTCCCGTTCAAAGCCAACCTACGCCTCCACCTCTCTGCCTCCAGCTCCTGTGACTGTCCCTCCTAATCTCCTCTCCCTCCTAGCACTTCTCTCTCTCACAACCTTCCCCCTCCCTTGCCCCACCAATGCACTTCTCCTTCCTAGCACTTCCCTCTCCCCCACTTCCTTTCCCCTCCCTCCCCGGATCTCTTTCTCCCTTCCCCACCCCACCAGTGCACTTTCTTGAAGCCCGACAATGCCCACAGCTACACCTCTCGTTCATGTCCCTTCAGTGTCTCAACTATCCCTGTCCAGGTACCTTCCTTCCCTCAATTGTATGTATTCAATTGCTTGAATCTGTATGTATACCATGTTCTGCACTGTTTACTCAAATATTTGTGCTGGTTCCCACCTTCCCTCAAATGTATGTATTCAACTGCTTGAATCTGTATGTATACCATGTTCTGCACTGTTTACTCAAATTTTGTCCTGGCTCCCACCTTCCCTCAAATGTATGTATTCAACTGCTTGAAATTGCATGTTTACTGTATTCTGTATTTTTTCATATGAATTTTTTTCTTCTTTGTATTGTTCATCACTTGATGTGGAATCTTTGTAAAAGAGCCTTGGCTCAAAGGTACTTGTAATCCTAGATTTAAAATAAAAAAAAATATATGCAAATGATTAGAATTTAGAATGTCACTTTCAAAAACTGCTGCTGCTTACTCCCTGTCAGATTAAATTTTTCCATATAGGAAGCAGGACTTTCTCCACGACTGCACAGCAGCTTTGCTGCAAGACTGTTAAATTTGTTGTAAAACTGATATTTTTTTCTATTAAGTGTAATTATACTCTGCCTCTTACAGTTATTGCTAAGTTTTGTTTATTTCAATATTTTATCTAGTCTCAGCAGTTCCATCATGGCTCACAGGAACCGACTAATTTAGTCAGTTGTAATATGTAGTTTCTGACTGCTAGCTGTTAGTTTTTTTAGTTTTTCTTATTGTTGTTATTTAAAGTCTTTTATCTTGATCACGATCGGTTACCGTTTGCTCTTAGGAACCAGTCACGTTTTTGCTAGTGAACAAGTCTGTAAATACATTGCCTGAGTAGCGGTCGGTTCCCTTTTCATTTAGGAACCAGTTGCTTCCTTGTTTGACAACACTCAGTTGGTTTTAATAGTGGTTTCTTTTAAACTTAAGGAACCAACCACGATTGCTCTAAATTTAAGTCCTTGTATATTTTACTCAGTCTGCTGACAGTCTGGCATGTCAGACAGACCAAAGAAGAGGAAGGGACCCATAGGTTTTAAGAATTATTTAAGGTGCTTCCAAACCTTTGCTAGAGGTGATCACCACAATTTGTTCATAGAGTGTTTGAGTCCCAGTCATTTTTTTTATCAAACTGTGAAATCTGTAGTGCTTTTTGTGCTAAAATCATTAAAAAAAGAACCAAAGAATTAGAGCAGACGGCTTCCATTCCAGCCTCAGTGTCACTGAAGCAAAGTGAAGAGGGTCCTTCTTCATCTCACTCCAGACAAAGGAGAGACCTTCCAAGGATACCTCAGACTCCAAAATTAATTAAAAGGGGATCGAACATATTAAATTAAAAAGGAAACGTGAGCAGACACCGGAGGCTATGCCTGCAAAAAAAAAAAAAAAAAATATAAAGAGAAAAATGTTGTTGCACCTCCTGCTGAAAAAGCAAAGGAGCTCCCAACAGACAAAAATAAAACTTCCTCTGTGGAGGAAATTGCCAGAGCCCTGCAAATTATACAGGCTCTACATGAAGCAGGTTCCATACTGTGTTCACTGGTTCAAATCCCACCACCGGTTCCCAGGGAACAAAGACTCCAAGTGTGCATTGAGGAGGAACTGGATCTAGGAGAACCCATTGAACCAGAGGTACCCCCAGACCAGGGGTTTGGTTCTCCTCCATGTGGGCAGGACGATTTTTCATCCCACTTCTCCTTTGTCTGATAAATAGCTGAGACCCTGGGCCTCCCCTCACAAGAATCCATGGATGATGGAAGAGGCAGATTTTTTTGAATATGATGGATATCACTCCATCAAAAAAAAGTCATCCTTCCTAACCATAATTCACTAAGAAAGGCTACATTTAAAATACTGCAGACACCTTTCTCTGTCCCCGGAGTGGACAAGAAGGTGGAAAAGAAATACCATCTGGATAGGATTTTGGCTGATTATCTGTATACCCATCCAGATCATGAGGGTGTTATACAGGTTACAGCCTGTGATAAAACAAAAGTCCCTCTGACATCTCACCCTCTGGACAAAGAGTCCAGAAAAATTGACACAATGGGGAAGAAAGGTTATTTGAGATCTTCCTTACTCCTCAGGCAAGCAGCTTACATGGCTTATGCTGCACAGCACTATAAGGCACTATGCACCTCCATGATGGCTTTAATTGATAAGGTTTCAGGAGATGTGGCACAAGATGTGGCAGACATTGCTGCGATGACTCTGGAGGCCACAAAGTACCAATTCACATGGCAGTGGATGCAAATGACACTGCATCCTGAATGTTGGCCTTGTCAGTTTCATTAAGATGGTTTACTTGGCTCAGAGCAACCAGTCTTACACCAGACACCCAACTAAAGGCTATGGATTTTCCATGTGAAAACAACTCCCTCTTCGGTGACAAAACTGTGGCATACATCAAAACGGTAGAGGAGTACAAAACCACCTACAGGAGTAACTCCTCGAGAGAAAGGGATTCACTTCTTATAGATCCATATGGAGTGGAAGTAGGGGCTACTAGCCCAGTTCTTTTGTCCCATACTCTATGCCTGTAGAGTACGCATAGACTAGAGGGTATTACGGGGCAGAGGCAGGAGGTCTGCTAGGTGTGCCAGCCCAGCTCCAGCCCCCAGACCACAGTCTGGACAGAATCCTTGACTACACAGATCAAACTGCCTCACTCTTCCCCAGTAGGGGGCAGGTTGTTTCTCTTTTTCAAACATTGGGAAAACATTACCACAGACAACTGGGTATTGGAGGTGGTGAGCTGGGGTTTTTGCCTACAGTTCAATCAATTTCCAAAACTCCAGGGCCACAGGATTTTCTGGCTTCCAACCCTGTCAGAGTCCATTCTGCCGGAGTTGGAAGTAAAAAAGCTCCTGCAAGCCAGGGCAATAGAGCCAGCCCCACATACCCAGAGGGGAAGGGGTCTGTACTCAAGATACTTTTTGACCAGAAAGAAAAACTGGGATTAGCATCCATTCTTGGATTTCAGACACCTAAACAGGCACCTGGCAAAATCCAGGTACAAAATGGTAACACTGGCAGTAGTTATCCCTGCTCTAAGAATGGGAAACTGGCTGGCATCCGAAAGGGTCTCTCTTCCCTCAGGTCATTACCAATTCTCACCACTTCCCTTCAGGCTCACTTAAGCTCCACGAGTATTCACAAAGTGTCTATCAGTGGTGGCAGCTTACCTTAGAAGACAAGGAATTGATATTCCCTTACCTGGATGACTGGCTCGTCACAGGAAAGTTATACCATCAGGCAAAAGATTCCATCAGGGTGACCCAAAGTACCCTGCAGTCACTGGCTTTTTTTTTAATTTTATCAATACTCAAAAATCTCAGACCCAGTTCGATCACTGAAATTCATTGGAGCAGAACTGGACACTATCCAAGGAAAGGCTTTTCTTCCTCAGGAGAGAGCGTCAAACCTACTGGCACTAGCAAAATCCTTTGCTTTAGGCCAGCCCAGAACTGCAAGACAGTTTCTAGCATTATTAGGACACATGGCCTCAACTACAGCAGTAGTGTCAGGCTCAAGGTTTCAAATGAGGGATATCCAGTATCCCCTCTCACACTGGTCCCAAAGAAGGGACCCTATTCCAAAGTTGGTGCTAGTAACAAAAACTCTGTTAATAGCACTGCAGTGGTGGAAAGAAAGGGAGAACCTCAGACAGGGTGTCCCTGTTCAGCTGCAGCACCACACGGTGGTCTTAACAACAAATGCCTCCCTCCTAGGGTGGGGGGGGAGGGGCACACATAGGGACCTCACAATTAGCAGAATTTGGTCACCTCAGGAGTCCAAACTGCACATCAACCTTTTGGAGTTGAGAGCAGTTTTTCTTGCCCTAAAGGCCTTTGCCACTCAGTTGAGGGGTCAGTCAGTCCAAGTCAGAACAGACAACATAACCACCATGTGGTACGTCAACAAGCAGGGGGGTACTAGATCTTCAAAGCTGTGCACAGAGGCCATGAATGGTCCCTAGCTGATTTTCTGGAGGTGCATCTGGTTGTCGTTCATCTTCCAGGGAAGGACAAGGCACTGGCAGATTCACTCAGCAGAATCAGCCAGGATCACCACAAATGGGCTCTGAACAGACAAGTGTTGGAAACAATTTTCAGATGTTGGGGCATCCCAGAAATAGATCTGTTTGCCTCAGAGGACAATCGCCAGCTCCCATTGTATTGTTGCAGGTCACCATCCTTGGGCACAATGACCAGCGATGCACTAGCCCTGGATTGGACAGGAAGGTTTCTTTATGCTTTTCTTCCAGTTCCACTGGTGTCAAGAGTTCTTCTCAGACTGAGAAGCCAACCTGCAACCATGATACTGGTAGCCCCAGACTGGGCCAGGCAGTGTTGGTACCCTTTGAATCTGTGGGGCAGACAAATGGGTTGTTTGGCAGACAGAGTGAGCAACAGTCTTCTAACAGCTCTCCAGGGGCAGATGGTCTTTCCAAGCCTCAAGAGCCTTCACTTGAAGGCTTGGTTCTTGAAGAGTTAGAGTTTTCTGAGCTTAACTTGTCAGAAGAGGTACTTAATGTACTGAAAGTGTTTGGAAAGCCTCTACAAGGAAGACTTGCACCTCAGAGTGGAAAAGGTTTACCATTTGGTGCGAGCCTAAAAATATCAACCCCCTCAGGGCAGGTGTGCCCGTAGTGGTCGAATATCTGGTGCACTTGCAGTCTCTAGGACTCAGGCCTGCAACCCTTAAAGTTCACTTAGCAGCAGTATCTGCTTATGTGTCTGTAGGTGTACAGAGGTCAGTGGCTTAACACCCTAGTTTTAAAAAAAAGTTTTTCAAGGGCTTGGCACTTATGTTCCCTCCTATTAGGGAACCAGTACCACCTTGGGACCTGAATTTGTGCATAGCCAAGCTCATGGAACCTCCCTTTGAGCCAGTGACTACAGCCGAGTTAAAATATGTCGCATGGAGAACTGTTTTTCTGGTGATCATTACTTCAGCAAGAGGAGTGTACAAGCTCCAACTCTTTGCATGACCCCAACCAATAGAAAGTTCCTTCCAAAGGTGGTAACTGAGTTCCACTTGAATCAGTCCATCACCCTCCCTGGATTTTTCACAATAGAATCCTGTTCGGGTGAGCAAAAGCTCCATATCTTGGATGTAAAAGGCCCCTCAGCTATTACATTACACATACTAAGGACCTCCAGCTGTTTATTACTTATGGTGAGGTGGGAAAAGGCAGGCCTGCCTCAAACAGGTCAGTTGCACATTGTATAGTATCCTGCATCCAATTCGGCTACAGTAAGGCTGACAAGCAGCCACCACAGGGCCTCAGGGCACATTCCACTCGTGGAACTGCTGCCTCTGTGGCAGCCACAAGGGACATTCCCTTTTGCTGGAAATCTGTAAAGCAGCTACCTGGAGTATAGTCCACATATTCACAAAGCACTATTGCTTGAACGTTCTGTCCAGGACTGATGCTAGGTTTGGCACTGCAGTACTGCAGAACCTTTTTCATAAACAGGTTCTGTACCCTCTTCCCGATGTACTGCTTGGTAGTCTGCTATAATGTCTAATACTACTAAGAGATTCCTGGATCTTGAAGAAAAAATTACTTTCCATAGTAATATTTTTTCTTACAAGGGATCTCCTAGTAGGATTAGACCTCCTAACCCTCCCTTCCCTTACATAACCTGAATAGGTTCAGCAATACTTTTAGTGGGGTCATAAAACACTGGCATTAATCTTTGGCCTAATCTTTTATAATAGTTCATGTACACAAGAATGGCTAGTACCACTAGCTCTCTTTTTTGTGATTTTTTTTCTTATCCTATTGGTTCTAGTCTTCTCTAACAAAGGGAGAACATTAGTGTCAAGTGTTTTTAGTTTTCACTAGTTATTAGTCTGCTGTTTAGTCTACAAAATCGAATCTGACAGGGAGTAAGAGGCAGCAGTTTCTGAATATTGTGTTCTAAATTCTAATCATTTGCATACATTCCAGTTGAAAGTTCCAGGGGCAGTCAGCAGATCTAGACTGGCTGCTGTTCTGTCTAATCCTACTACAAGATCCCTTGTAAGAAACAATATTGCTATGGTAAGTAATTTTTTCTTTCTATTAAATCTAAAGTACTGGAGTGGAAGAAATCTTTGATCTTCTTCGAGGGTATCTCTTGCAGCAGGTTATACATGTGGGAAACGTCCACCAGAGAGCACTCTTTCATGGTAGCTTTCACCAACAATGTTGACTGGGGGCTGTCCATGATGATGTCAGTCCATGCATATGTATAAATACATTAGCGGCCTCAGTTCTTTTCCCGCCGTCTCCCAGCTCGCTTCATGCACTGCTTTTGCCACAGGTGTATCGACACTACCTTCGATGAGGAAAGTCCACTTTTTTTGTTTTCCATTATGTCCAGTTTGGATTCCCTTTTCCATTGTGGAAGAAAGATCTACAGATTTGACAACCACACTCTCTATGTTCGGTGTCTGGGAGGTGCCCAAAACATTCATTCCTGTCCTCATTGTCAGGATATCAACCAGGCCACATATCGTCGACGTCTGCAGGAACTAGAATCATGCATTGAGGAGCAAAAGGTGACTGTCCTAGAAAAGGAATTGCTGTCCCACTCCTCTTCATCTCGGTCCCCATCAACAAGCTCCCAAGCGTCCCAGTTGAGACACCATTCTTTATCCAAGTACAAGCACCAAGACAAAGACAAGGCCTCGAGTGATAAAGGTAAGGGCCCTCACCCATTGACAGCTTCCACCTCTGGTCGCTTGTCAATGGCTTGGGCCTTTCCCACTCCAGTGCAAAAAAAAACAATGGTCCTGGTGGCCTTATCTTAGAGCATTCAGGCCTCCCGAAGAGACCAAGAGCCTCCACAATCGATGAGCGCCTTGCCGGTGCTCTTGTCGCTGCAGCTTTCTGAGGCTTTGTCAGTCCTAGATACAGCCCAGGCCCCTCCGTCAATGAGTTCTCAACCCTCGTCAACGACCTGTCCCTCCAGCATGGGACTGGGTGCTTTGTTGATGGCCTCTGCTTTCCAGCATTTGTCAGCATCTCTTTTTTTCTGCCCCTTTTCAGCCCTTTTGCATGGGTTAAGGATTGGCCTTGGTGGGCTTACTGTCCTTGCCACCACCGTTGCAGCCCATCTCTTATTGTGGCTTGTCGGTCCAAGCCTCGAGCATTGCTTCTCAGGCTTCAGGCTCTCGGCCCTTTCTACAGCCCAGGCCGATCCCCTCCGTCATGTCCCCCTCTCGCATGGGGTCCACCAGGGTTCCCCGTCCTTTTTCTGCTTCGTTGAAAGCTCCCACTGTTGACGTTGCCTCTGTGGTCAAAACAGTGTTGGAGGTCATGCAGGCCATACAAAAGCCTCCACCTCCACCCCCCTTTGTCTTTGTCACCCTTCCCAGCAAGAGGGTTCATCATGAGTCTCCCATTCCTCCCTCCTTCCAGGCCATGGAGGAGGAGGAGGATTTAGACTATATGGAGGAGGAGGAAGAGGACCCAGCTGAGAATGATAGGGCGCATACTCCCTCTAGCGCCTCTACTCTGTCCTTAGTGGGGGGAGGATCCCAGGCTCAATACTCCCTGCTCTCCTCCGGATGACCCTAGTTTCTTAGACATTATGACCCAGTTACAGCATGTCATGGGGTTCACAACCACCGAACGAGACCAGCAACACAGAAACTTAGCTGAATATTTGAACTTACTGGAGGACCCAGCCACTGTGGTCCCTCCACTTATCCAGGCCTATCAGGATGCCATCTCTGTAGCTTGGCACCGTCTTTACATGGTCCCTCCCATTTCTAAGCAGGCAGATCGCCTGCACCAGACCCCTGTGGACCGCCACTTTTTTTTGCAATGGCTCCCCAGGCGGATTCTGTGGTGATGAATGCACATGATAGGACCAGGAGGTGTCCCTAACACTTGAGTATTTTGCCTCCTGACAGGGAGTCCAGAAAATTGGACTTGATGGGAAAAAGAGTATATGCCTCATCCACCCTGGTCATGCGTGTCCTGAACTATATGGGGCATATGCTCAAGTACCTGAAAACAATTTGGGATGTGGTCTCTGAAGTAGCAGTGAAGATTCCTCAATCCACAGACACTGATCAGTTGCTAGCTACCCTTAAGACGGGTGCCAGTATCACTCGGCATCTGCTTCATGTCAGCTATGATGCCATGGATCCCTCTGCATGTGCCTCAGCAACTGATGTTTCCATCTGACACCATGCATGGCTCCATGTCTCAGGTTGTATGCCTGATGTACAACAGTCCATCTTAAATGCTCCATTTAGTGGGCACAAGCTCTTTGGCACAGAAACAGAAGGTATCCTTAATGACTTGCAGGCCTCTGGCTGTACTCTCCGTACGGTCCACACGATGTATCATGCTCGGCTGTCTTCCTCTCAAAGGTGGCCATTTCAATCCTTTCAGTTCCATTGTGCCTGTTGCCAGAAAGGCCCGACCCGCCAACCACCCTGAAAATGACCAGCCCAGCCTCTTGGCGGTGCCTCTGCCTCAGCTACCAAGGGCAACGGAGCCACCCCTGCTGTAGCCACTACCTTTTGACTCCTCCACCAGCCTCTCCTACCATCTTTCGCAGGCCTCGGAGGCAGTGGGCAGCCATTTCTCTCTCCATATAGAGGCCTGGTGACAGATTACAACACAGGAATGGGTTCTGCAAAGTATTCTTATGGGCCATACTCTGGAGCTCACAGCCAATCCCCCTCCGTACCTGCCTCGATTGTTGTCATACCTGCCAGACTACTTTCCTGTTCTGCTGCCGGAACTCCATTCTTTGATTCAAAAGCAGGCAGTAGGGGGGCGCTTCTGAGCAGCTTGCAGGAAGCAGCAAATTTCTTGTGCTCCTGGGTCTGTGAGAGTTAAAAACGTATTAAAATACATTTTCTTGACCGAATTTCTGAAATCTTGGCATTTTAAAATCTATGCGAATACTCTGAGACTGAAAATATGGGGAAGAATTGAGGGATGGCTGTTGCCTCATCGGAGTTCTTTGCCCCTAAGAAATCACAGCGATAGCACGAGGTAATGCCTGCATCCCCATTAGGAGCCGCGGCTTCAAGTGATCTGGCATCGGGGGGTGCCTCCCTGGGAACTATCCAGGCAACTTTGAATCAGCTAGTTTAAAACTGTGCACGATATTGACAAAAAGCTGGACTCAGTTACACATGGAGTGTCAGAGTTGGAAAACAGAATGGATGGCTGTGAGCGGGGAATGCAAAAAATGGAGCAGTCTACCTCTAAGACCTACCAGGCTACTACTAAACTGATTAAAGAAAACTTGATGCTCCGCCAATGGCTTGAGCTGCTCGAGAACCAGGCAAGAGAACGCAATTTGCATATCCTGGGGCTGAAGGAACTAGCCGAAGGAGAGGATCCACTGGAATTCGCACAGACCTTCTTACCAGCTGTGCTAGGCCTCTCGGAGGATGAACCCCAGCTCTCCCTAGAGAAAGCATATCATGTTAATCCGAGGAGGCCTCCTGTAGATATGGTGACTCCACGGACCTTCCTGGTGGTTTGCTCCGGTATGGGCGATCGTGATTGGGTGATGAGCTATGCGAGGAGAAGGCGTTCCCTACAGTATGGACAGAGTACCTTGCAGATCTTCCCAGATTTGGCCTATAGTACCTGTCTCCATTGGAAGGGGTTCGATGGGGTTCACAGCCGGTTGCACGCTACAAGATTCAACACCAACTAAAAAGGGACCTGGGGGTAGTCATATCAGATGACCTAAAGGTGGGCAAGCAATGTGAGAGGGCAGCAAGGAGGGCTGGGGGGATACTGGGATGCATAGGGAGAGGCATCACCAGTAGAAAACAGGAAGTCATTATCCCTTTGTACAGACAGCTGGTCAGACCCCATCTGGAGTACTGCGTGCAGTTCTGGAGACCCAGTCTTCGCAAAGACATAGACAGGATGGAAGCTGTCCAGAGGAGGGCAACTAAAATGGTGCAGGGTCTGCACTGGAGACATATGAAGAGAGACTTAAGGAGCTTAATATGTATAGCCTCGAGGAAAGGAGGAGAGGGGACATGATAGAAACGTTCAAGTACCTCAAGGGAATCAACAAAGTCCAAGAGGGTAGCATCTTTCAAAAAGAGGTGTGCAAGAACAAGGGGCACAATTTGAAGATAGAGGCGGCTCAGAGGTAATTCAAGGAAGTATTTTTCACAGAGAGGGTTGTGGATGCATGGAACGCCTTCCGGAGGAGGTTGTGGAGTCAAAAACAGTGGTGGAATTCAAGCATGCATGGGACAGTCATAAGGCAATTCTAGGGGGTTGGGGTAGGAAGAAGTAGGCTGCTGGTTAACTAGGATCTGCAGCTTATCCAGTAGGCAGGGAAATGGGCAGACTGGGTGGGCCAAGCGGTCCTTATCTGCCGTCAAATTCTATGTTTCTATGTTTAACTACTCTTTCCCGCTCGACTGCGTTTAAACTGGCAAGGCAAGCAATACCAATTTCAAGATCCTAAGGATGCAGAATGCATGTTGCAGGCCATTCAGCTAGAACTGGGTGGGGAAGAAGAGGAGAATGCCTTCTCTGATGAAGTGGTGCCCTGAGCCTGATATGTACCTGTAACCTCACGAGGTGTGCAGGTATGGGATGGGGCATAACTCTGACTGTCTGGGGATATTTCTTATCGAAGTATTATTTGAGCCTAATTTCTAAAACAGTTGTTATTGCAAGACATCAAATTGTGGGATTTTACATGCTTGAAAAGGCCCTAATTAATGCGTTTTAAGCATATCTGTAAGGGAACTCATTTGGACTATATGGATGGACTGGGTACAGGATACAGAATGGGAATTAGTTAAGGCTGTATTACCTATTAGGAAATGTTGCTTCTCTTATATCTTGGAGCTCATGTACGTTATATAATTAATGGATAATGCCATGATTTGTGGAGATTTGGACTAGTAGGAGTATAAAGATGCCTGGGAGGGTGGGAGATTTTTCTTGAGCACTGTGTTATATAGATATGCTAACTGGGGAGCCACTTGGAGCAGGGAATACAACCCTTTGCCTCAATCCGAGCTCGGTAAGGGCTTTTATTCACATTTCTTTCTGGTTCCCAAGTGCACTGTCGACCTCTTCCCTGTCCTGGATCTTAGGGATCTCAGCTGGTTCATCCAGCACAAAAGATTTTGCATGGTCACTCTGCAAACAGTCTTGCCTGTTTTAAACCAAGGAGACTGGATATGCATCCTAGATATGAAAGTCACATACCTTCATATCAAAATACACATGGCCCATCGGCAGTACCTCCGGTTCCAACTTTGGTGATACTGTTACCAATTCCATGCCTTGCCCTTTGGTCTTTCCTCTGTCCCCGGGGTCTTCATAAAGTGTATGGTGGTAGTAGCCATGGCCCTTCATCGCAGAGGGCACTACGTATTCCCATACTTAGACGACTGGCTCATAAAAGCCTTGTCTCGGGAAGGATTGCTCAACTATCTCACATGCACCCTGGAGCTCTTTCAGGAACTAAGCATAACAGTAAATGTAGCCAAGTCCCACATGAAGCCGTCTCAATGCCTTCAGTATATTGGAGCAGTCTTAGCTATCGCACAGGGCAGGGCCTTCCTCCCAAAGGACAGAACTCACAGCTCCTCTCCCTTGCACAGCAGTGCCTTACAGCTCACCAAATTTCCATGTGCCAGTTCATTCAGCTTCTTGGCCACATGGTGACTGCCATTTCCACTGTGCCATACGCCCATTTACACATGCGCCTGGTTCAGTGAGCCCTTCACCGCCAGTGGCACCAAAAGATGGGGGACTTCGAAGACTCCATTCGCGTGACCCCAGCCCTCTGATGGGCCCTCTCCTGGTGGCTGGATCCGGCACACCTCCTGATTGCTGTACCCTTCCAGTCAACCCTCCCCCCCCCACACCCAAACACTGATGATGGGAGCCTCCAACCTGGTTTGGGGCGCCCATCTTGGTCCACACCAAATGCAGGGCAATTGGGTACCAGATGCAGTGTCTCTCCACATCAACATTCTGGAGATGCAGGCCATTTATGTAGCTCTTCAGGCCTTCCGGCCATTCCTGACCCCTGGTCCCTTGTCAATCTAATCAGACAACACTTGCGCAGTGTTCTACATCAACAAGCAAGGGGGCACCAAGTCACAAGCTCTGTGCCACAAGGCATTGAATGTTTGGTATCAGGCCCTCTCTCTTCACCTTCATCTGGTAGCAGTCCGTGTTTCGGAGCCCAAAACATAGAAACAGATCACCTGAGCTGTCACGCACAGAGCCATGAGTAGACATTGGCAGTGGAGGTTCTCCAAGACATATTCCAACTGTGGTGGACTCCGGACATCGATCTGTTCACCTCTCCAGACAGTCGCAGACTACCTCAATATTGCTCGATCATCACAGACTCAGTCGGCAACTCCGTGGATGCCCTGTCCCTCTCCTGGCACGGGTGCTTCTTATATGCCTTTTCACCAGTTCCACTCATTCAACGAGTGTTACTCAAGCTGCAGCTGGAGAGAGTCTTCTGATTCTGATCACCCTGTTTTGGCTGTGACAGATCTGGTTCCCCCTCCTCCAGCAACTGTCAGGGATCCCCTTCCCCTTCCCTTCTGGACTGATTTTTTTATTTTTTTATTTGAGGTCTAGGATTACAATACCTTTGAGCCAAGGCTCTTTTACAAACGTTCCACGTCAAAGAACATCATTGCATGAAAAAGGCAAGAATAATCAACACACGATGGTTACGATACAATACCAAAAATTTTCAACAGCCAAATTGGGGAGGTGGAGGTTAGAGTACATAGGCAGCCAGAGGCATTTGCTCACACAGAGCCATGGGATGCTCCTCCATCCCAGTCTCAGATCCCTACATCTGCATGCTTGGCTCCTGAGGATGTCTTTATAGCACAACATCATGTCTTATCCTCTGTAGCCACGATTCTCCTGGCCTCCAGGAAACATTTTACCAGAAAGACATACGCTGCTAAATAGAAATGCTTTGCCATATGGGCTGCCAACAAGAGCCTGGATCCTTACTACTGCCCTTTGACTAACATTTTGGACTACGTTTTCACCCTGTCTACTTGGGGTTTAAGCTACTCCTCTATCAAAGTACATTTGGCCGCTATCTCAGCTTTCCATGAATCCATCGGAGACTGTCAGGTCACACAAAGAGACCTTGCCAGGATGTTTCTCAGAGGTCTTTTGCATCTCAAGGCCCCTGCCCAGAATCTAGTTCCACCCTGGGACCTCAATTTTATTCTGGAAACACTAACCCTATCTCTGTGTGAGCTGGTTGCTACCTGTGAGCTGCGCTTCCGTGCCTGGAAGACCCTTTACCTGCTGGCTGTCACCTCAGCCAGACACATCTTGGAACTCCAGGCCTTCATGTGCCATGAGACTTACCTTGTCTTTCATAAGGACATCATATCCCTCCACACGAATCCCAAGTTCCTTCCAAAAGTGGTTTCAGAATTTACTTGAAACCAGTCCATACACTTACCTGTCCTTTATCCTGATCGTAGGAACCCAGGAGAGACACTTCTCCACACTCTAGATGTGCACCGCATTTTACGTTACTACATAGCTCGCACTAAGCCCTCCCGCAATTCCAAGCAACTCTTCGTTGCTTTTGCTTCCGGGAAGGAGGGCAACCCTGTCACAAAACAAACCTTGTCAAACTGTTTAGCACATTGTAGCACCTATTGCTGCACCAAATACCACAAGCCTGTCCCTGGTGCTGTGCACACACACTCCACCAGAGCTGTCTCTACCTCTGCAGCATGCTTCAGGGCCATTTCTATAACCAATATATGTGATGCTGCCACTTAGTCTATGGTCCATATGTTTACTAGACACCACAGTCTTGGCATGGCTTCTAAGCAGTGGGCAGCATTTGGCCATGTCATTCTCCAGGGCCTCCTGTCCTAACCACCCTTCCTACTCGACTGCTTGGGAATCATCCCAAGTGTATGACCTACTACAAGAGATACCCTCGTAGAAGATAGTACAGTTTCGTACTTACTGTAACAGTAGATCTTCGAGAGGATCTCTTGCAGCAGGTCACGATGCCACCCACCTTTCCCCTCCTTCTTTGGGACAGCCATCTTCTGCTTCTATTTTAATCGTCCTGCTTGGCGATGCCTCCGGCCTCCTCTGTTCCCCTCGATGTTCTGCTCCACGAGCTGGTCCCCGGCCGGGAACTGAGGCCGCTAGAGGTCACCCATGTATTTATACATATGTATGGACTGAAATCATTGTGGGCAGCCCCCAGTCAACACTGCTGGTGAAAGCTACCGTGAAAGAGCACCCTCAGGCAGACATTCCCCAAGCGTACAACCTGCTGCAAGAGATCCTCTCGAAGATCTACCATTATGGTAAGTACGAGGCTGTACTTTTCTTTTTTTCAAATATGCAGACAGATTTGGAGTTTCCCATTGAAATACATTGCCAGCTTTTCCAGTAAAGAGTTTCTGACCTTATGATACAAGGATTATATTGGATTCTTTATTTTTAATAATAATTGGCAAAATAAAAATACAGTAATGAAACTGGTAAAGAAACAAAGGTAAACCAAATAGTTATTGGGGTGGCATGCAATAGCTTGCATCGCCTTGTATAGTCATGCATTCTCTTTTGTGCAGAGTTTTAAAAATTACTGTTACCTTTGCTGTGCATGAATCGGCTGTGGTGAGGTCTGAGTAGTGACATAGCATGCAAAATGTAGTACTAGTTGACATTTCCTAGTCAGTTTACTCCCTCACCCCCACACGGACACATACGGATTTGTATATCTAAGATGCTTTGTTGCTGAGGTTGAGGTTTTTGATTGTATGTGTGTTTACAGAATCACACAGCTTGGAAAGTATTTACCTTCTTGTATCATGTATCTATCCTATATATCAGCATTAAATTGTCTTCACCTCTTTCCACTCACTAAGACGATAAGTTCAAATGAAGAGCCTACATGTATGAAATTTAACTTGTGGTAAAAATGAGTTGGCTGCATTTGTCTGCGGTTTCAGAGTTGTTCTTCATTAAAGTCTGACCTTTGAATCCTAGGTGTTGGCTGTAGTTAGGGGTTGGTTTTGCTATTGCCAGATTTCACCCCTTTCTTGAAACTGATGCTGTGAAAATAGAGGTGTATCCCTATGTTGACTCAAGTAGTGTGGTGCACGTTCCCTGGTCAGCTACCTGCAACTGGTGCATAATGCTGCAGCTTGGGTCCTCACTCCAGCACTCTGCATCTTACTCTTGTGGATTTTAGTAGGAAAAAAGATTGAGACGTGCTAATCACCTTACACAGGTGGGTTGCATACCCATGATGCTTTATGCCGAGTGTGAGGCTTTTGATTGTCTGTATGTTTACATAAATGTATTTATGTCTTTGGTAAACGGGTAAGTGAACTGATCCAAGGACCGTTTTCACTTACGACCCGCGCCACAATGTGGTGGCAAACAAAACGGACAAAAGTAAGCATAACAAATGGTATACAGGCATCGGTGACAAAGAAGGTTACATAGCATAGACATTCATCGTACAGGCAAAACAGACAATAGTAAACATTGCATATGGTGTATGGGCATCAGTGTCAAAGAGTTGCATAGCATAGACATTCATCATATGGGCATCATGTAGACAAGATGCACAGGAAACCTAGGGTCCACGCCCTTTGGGTTTGCAGTGGTGCAGGTATTAGTGTCAGGATGCCGAGGCGTGTTGAGGCCTGGATCTAACATATGGTGGCAGCCATGGGACTGAGATACATAAAGTTAGGCCCTGTACACATTACAACTGAAGATTTGTACCGTTTTAAATAACGGTATCAAAACATTTTCAAACTCACCGCAGCAGCCTGTCCACATTATTGTTCACCGAGTTCGAACTCGGTTGTAACACGGTAAACTCCCGTCTGCATCAGCAGCAAGTAACGTTTTTAAACCCGGTAATCCTCCGTGATTGTAGCACGGTTATGTTGGCACTGTAATAGAGGGAAAACCACGCCTCATCCACTACCACAAGGTAACACGCTTTCCTCCTTCAAACCATTTTAAAAACAGACTTGAGACTAGCTACTTGGCAGGGTTTGAGCACGGTTTCTTAACACGCTTTGAAAGCTCTGTGATCGGCATCAGAGTTTGCGCTAGTTAAAACGTTTTAAGCACCTTAAAATGTTTTAACTAGCCTGATGTGTACAGGGCCTTAGTGATTCGATTGTCAGACAGGCACTTTAAATTGTTCAGCAAAGTCAGGAGATATATGCATGGATGCATACAAGCTAGAGAGTGTGGGAGCAGGGGAGGCCGGGGGGGTGGTGGAAGAGTTAGGGAGTGCAGTCAGAAACCCTATTTACCACCCTGAAAAGTGCTAGGGTGGAGCTCGTATGCTAGCATGATCTTGGGAGCAGTTGCAAGTAGATTCTGCAAGGAGCCAGGCCTTCAGGTTAGATTTGAAGGACATGTGGGATGTGGATTGGCGAATGGACAGTGGGAACCTATTCCAAAGGGAGGGGGCAGTGACAGAGAAGGCCTTACTGCCCATCACTGAAGCAACATGAGGGACCTCCAGGGGAGAGGTGGAGGAGGCCCTAAGGGTCCTAGTAATTGCCCTACTAGTAAGTAGTGGAGCATAAGGGAACAACTGATTGCTCCTAAGTGCATTGTCCATGAGACAGCCCAAGGCATAGTCAAAACGGGCCTGAAGATGTAGCCACTCCAGTGTTTGATAAAATGTGCAGTGGTGGGTAGAATGGGGGCTTTAAGAACGAAACGACATATGGCATTATATGTAGTGTTAAGGCAGGAGCATAGCATCATGGACACGAAGGAGTTACATGGGGGCTCAGTAGTCTAGGAGTGGCAGGAGCTTACCTTGAGCAACAGCTAGGCAAACATCGGGTGTTAGCAGTTGGTGAACGAGGTAAGCTGCACTTAGCTTTTGGTGTATTTTGCTTACAGTCAGAGTTATATGTTCCTTTAAAGTAAGGGAGGGATCAAGAGTAACACCTAAGCACTGACCATCTCAAGGGGGGGCCTGCAGGTGTACGTACAGAGAGGGAGGAGTTTGAGTTGGCGACCTTGTTGAGGAAAGGCTTGGAGCCGAAAAGCATGGCCTTTGTCTTTTTTTCATTGACGAGGAGTTTTCTTCAGAGGAACCAGTTTTGTGCAGCACAGTAGTTGAGAGTGAGGGTGGAGAACATGGATTCCAGGGATTTGTCACTATGATACTGGATTAAGTCGTCCGCATAAAGGAATGCATTGCAGTTTAGACAGTCAGCAGGGAGGGCATTGATAAACATGGAAAAGAGGAGAGGGCCAAGAATAGATCTCTGTAGAACTCCAGTGCGATTAGGAAAGGAATCAGAGGCAACTTTGCCTGTGAGCACAGATTGGGACCTATTTGGTTAGGCAGCTACAGAACCAGGCAGCAGGTCCAGGTAAACAGCCAGATTGTTGGAGGGTGGAGTGGAGAAGGCAGTGGTCAGCAAGATCAAATGCCTTCGACAAGTCGACAAACACCGTGCCTGTGGCCTTACCCATGTCCATATTTCTAAGGATATGGTTATATGCCAGGGCAGATGAGGTACTGTGGTGCTTGTGGAAGCCATGCTGGAGGAGGCACAGAAGGTTGAACTTATCAAGGTGTTCTGATAGCTGGAAATGCACAATTTTCTCAATGAATTTACTTAGGTGTGGGAGCGGGGAAAACTGTCTGTAGTTCTCCGGGGCAAGGGGGTCACCTGCTTTAAAAAAGGGAATCACATTATTGTGTTTCCAGGTGTCAGGCACAGTGGATGTTGATAGTTCGAGATTAATAATGTGAGTTAGTGGTCTGAAAATAGCTGGAGAGATAATTTTTAGAAATGCGGGGTAGAGCCCATCGCTTCCAGGGCTGCTCTGGTTGGGAGAGTTTTCAGGAGTTTTATGGTGACCCTAAGACTAATGGCCCCTAAAATAAAAGGGGTGGCAGAGGCAGCAGCATTTGGAGAGTCGGGGCAGTGAGCACTGCTGTTCTGGCTGGGGGGGTGGGGTGAGCAGGAAGCTTACTAAGTTGAAAAAGTCAGCGATCCCAGCAAGGTCATCTATGGAGCCTGATGGGGGATTTGAGCTGAGTTACTTGTTTACTAGACTTAGGATTTAGTACGGACCTGATTGTGGCCCAAAAGTTTTGAGGGTTTCCAAGGTTGGTTTTTTGAAGCTCTAGGAAATACTTCTGCCTTTTTTTTTCTTTTCAGAATTTCTATTTTTCCCTCCTACTGCCCCCAATGGAGCCGCCACATCAGGAGTCACCCATCAACCTCCTCCCTGCCACCAGCTCACCTGCTGCCCGGATCCCTCCATCCTGCCTTGGTTTACCCCCCAGGTGGGGTCGGGAGGGTGCCAAACCCCCGAATCTTGAAATCGTGTCAGGTCCCTGGGCAGTGGTGGCTTGACGGCACTTCAGGACTTGGTCAGCGCTCCATCTTCACTGCTCTGATGGGTGCGTTTTCCTCCCCTTTTTTGTGTGGAAGCTGCATGCCCTGACGTCATGCATGAACGACGATGTCCTGAGCTTCCGCCCCCCAATGGTGCCACTCCAGAGTTTGATTGGTCCACAGACCTCGGCCCGTGGCCAATTTGACCTCCGAGGTGTCAACATGCCGGTATGCCCTCAGCCTCAGCCAGGGGTCAGTGCATGCCAGGATAAACCCCATCCCTCCCACCGCAGAAGGCGAGCTGTCGTCGGACGCTCCAGTCTGTCTCCCCCCATCTGACCCCCGGCGTCCCTAGTCTGCTACCGAACTCAGGTCACCAGCGTGGCGCAAGATGTAGCGTCCAGCGCCCCAACCCTCAGTGCCACTGGGCCGGCCAATACTTCTGCTTTAGTGACTTGCCAGTCTGCTTACAAACATTGCGCAGTTGTCTGTAGGCATACCATAGTTGAGTGGATGGGGATGCTTTAAAGGCTTTCCATTTTGTGTCTCTGTCTTTCATTAATGCCAACAGCTCTTTAGTTAGCCAACATGCATTTCCACCTCTAACCCTTCTGGTTGTGATGGAAAAATGCTTGTCTTGGAATTTACGAAGGGTGACCGTAAAGCACATGATAGCAGAAGACACATTATCTAACATGTATAAGGGAGACCAGTTTATGGACATTGCATCCCCTATCATGGAGTCATGGTTCCGGGTAGTAAAGTTCCTAAAGGACAGGAGTTTGGGTGGAGGATGGGCTGTTTTGGTATTCATGATGTTATAAGTGGGGGGTATGGTCACTGATTGAGTTGGACATGGTGCCTGCTTGGAGGACTAGATCATTCCGATTTGTGATGATCCTGTGAAGGATTGAGTGGTTTGGGGTATGAGGGTTATATCTGGTAGTGGAGGAGATAACTTGCTCCAGGTTGTGGGACTTTAACAAGGCGGCATAGTCTGGTTCAGGGGTAGCTGCCCAGCTGAGATTAAAGTGACCGAGTAGGACAGAGTCTCTAAGTGGGGTGGTATATGCTAGGCCAGAGAGAAAACTGGAGAGGGATTATAGGAGCAGGCTACATAAAATTTTTTTGACGCACTGATGGTTAACTCAATAATAATCCATTCACTTATGGAGGTGGGGGTCGAGCAACCAACAGTGGTAACAGAAATGTGATCCTGAACCATACAGAGCAACGCCTCCTCCCCTTTTCCTGCCTGGCCTATCTAGTCGGAGCACGGAGTGACCTTGGAGCTAATACCAGACATTGTGACTTTAGCCATGTCTCAGAGAGAGCCAGCATGTGGGGCTTGTATAAGGACACCCAGGCCTCAATCTCAGTGAACTTGGATGGGAGGCTGCATACATTTAGGTGGGCGATCTTGATGCCATTGTGTCTAGTCCACGTGACGTTCGTGTGGTTGATATGAATATTTATAGGATCTGGGTTCATTTCAGTGTCACTGGCAAGGAGAGCTAGGAGAAGGAGGGACAGAAGAGGGCAGGTAGGAGGGAGCCAGTGCGGTGCCTGTACCGCAATTGAGAAGACAGAATGGCCAAACAACAATTATTAAAACGTATCTGGCCTCTTGTATCATTTATGGTAGGGAAAAAAAAATGCCTTTAGCTGGCTTGCCAGTAGTGGTGGAGGAGGCAAAAACGGTAGGCGGGTTCAAGCATATGTTGGGTAGCTTAGGGGATTATTAGTGAAAAGGCAGGGAAGAGGGTCGCCAGAGACCAGTTAAGGTTTATAGAGACGGACTAGGCACGGACCATCTGGGCAGAGTGGGTTGGCCAAGCAGTTCTTTTCTGCCGATAGATTCTGTGTTTTTGTGTTACACCTTCCGTTTGGAACAATCTACAAAAACTGCTTAACTGAGTTCATTCACTAGCCTCAACTCTTTTAA
Organism: Neoceratodus forsteri; assembly: GCA_016271365.2. Classification (NCBI taxonomy): domain Eukaryota; kingdom Metazoa; phylum Chordata; order Ceratodontiformes; family Ceratodontidae; genus Neoceratodus; species Neoceratodus forsteri. Next base: position 557,511,577 of record CM028129.1, on the reverse strand, counting down.
AGCACTTATCGTTAAACATTGCACGGACAAATGTGAATGCTTCTGACCTCCCTGAAATTTACCTTATTTTCCCTAGTTTGCCCCTTTTTTTCTTGCATCACTGTACTTTATTTTTGCCATTTGTTTATTCTTTATTTGTATATCTGTTAGCTACTTTATCTTGTGGTGAATTTCCTTTGTTGAAGCTCTGCTGATTCTAAACTATTGTATTGTATTGTCATCTATCCTACCCAGTACCTCCTTGCAAATGAGCTTTGCTCAATGGAGCTTTTTTCCCCTGGCAAAATAAATAAAAACAAATGCAAAAAAATTTAATTCATTTGCCTGTATCTGCTCACTGCAAGCATAATAAGTGTTTGTGTCTAGTTTGATGCTCCTTGTGAGCTAAAGCAATAAACTGCCTGTTTGGTGTGGGATCCAACTTAAAGTTGAAAGAGCATACATCTGGGAATACTGTTATCTCTTGGTGACAGTCCAGCCATTGAATCCAGTCATTGGCTCTAGTTAGGGGTTTCTAAGAGTCAGGGTGCATCCTATACTTGAATATAATTACTAGTGCTGGCTTTTACTGCTTAGTGCCTTGTACTGTATTGAGGCCTACAAGGGCCTACCCTTTGTCCAGTCCAGATATGGTGCCAGATTCACAAAACATTGCTCGGGCACAAACCCAGTTTGCCTGGAGTTGGTATTCACAAATCCCAGTTTGCTCACGGGCAAGGTTGGGGGGCACAATTCAAATGAAGGGAGGGGACCTGCATATACCTAGCAGTCCAATTCAAAAGTTTTTGCTCCACACCTTTGCGAAGGTCCTTGCATGGAGAAATTACAGCTGACAAAGACCTGCTGGTTATCTGGTTATTCATGCAACGTTAGTGGTTGGCGGAGGTACAGCGCCTCGTTCTTCAGTCACCATCCCCATATGCTGTGAAATTGTTCCATAGTGTAGTGGTCCCTCTCCTCCCCAGTCGCCCACCCGATTTTATAAAATTATTTTCCATAGTGTAGTGGTTCTCCCTGTCCCCTGATACTTAAAAAAAAAAAGTTTCGGGGAGGGGCCTGTCTAGCAGCCACAGCATCAACACCTTCCTATTGAGCTCCGTTACACAACAGTTCTTTTTATTAGTGTAGTCTGATATAAAATTAGTATTTTGGGTGAAAAATATCAGTTATTCTCTTCTTTACTATGGAGTGCTAAATATTTACCCGATTCTTCTGGAACTTGAGCTGAAAAAATGGGGAGAACCAAGACTATGCAGCAACAAGGGCAGCAGGATGGCGTAGATGGAGAGCCATTGACCAGTGCGGTACTAAAGGCAGTGAAAGAACTCGAAGGTTTTATTAAAGAGCTGGATAAGAAAGTCGATGATTTCACTACACTGGTCACAATATTAGAAACGATGATGGACTCTGTGGCCACAGACTCTATGCAAGCAAAGTCGCTGGCGGAGAAAGCAGCGATGGCCACAGCGGGCCTACTTCAAGAAAACAAACTTCTGTGCCTCTGTCTCGAGCAACTTGAAAATGAGGCCCATCTGGCTAACGTTCATCTCTTGGGAGTACCAAAGGAGGCTGAAGGACCGGATTTGTTAGCCTACGTTATTAGTATCCTGGCTACCACAGTCGGTTTTCAGCAGGAGGGTACTGTCACCAGAGCATGCCGGATTAACCCACGCCAGCAACCTGCACAGGTGGGGATGCTTCGGGCCATGCTTATAGTGACATTGGGACCTTCGGTGAAGGAGTTTATTCCGTAGGCAGTGAAGAAAAAGGGATAGTCCCACCTTAATGATGGTACTAGAATCTTTTATTTCCCTGACCTTTCTTTCGTGACCAGGCAGAGGAGGAACTCTTTCGACACTGTGAGAGCCTAACCAAAACAGTTGGGCATTTTTCATGCCTTCTTATATCCTGCTAAACTTCAGATTCATTATGCAGGTAAGACAGTTTTGTTCAGTAATCTTGCTGAAGCGGGGAAGAGACGGCTCAAAACAAAAGCTGATTTCACCAGCAGGGGAGCAGAGCAGGACGTTGTAGGTGAAGGAGACTGATTCCTGTTGTTTTGAAAGCCATTACCACTACTTCCAGTTTAAACTGTTTACCTCCGTATAGCTTCCTATTGTTAAGCAGCAATCACTGCTGTTCATGTTGGGCTCTTGTTTAGCAGTTGACATGAGAACAGCTGCAAGTTGTCATTTTGTCTGTTTAGTATCTATCGTTATAACTGAGAAATACACGTCTATCTGTTTATATCAATACGGAGGGGCAGGTTTTTGTTCTAGCCAAATTATTTTATTCCTTTTCAGCATTTATATCTGAGCTGTTGTGAGTAGACTGAAGGGGAAGCAGCTGGATTTACTTAATGGGACATATTTACTGCTACATGGATTTATGAACGGTCCCTGTGACCTGTCAAGAGTGTGACACTCAAGGACTTATTGGATATACAATTTCACGGTAATTAGTCCCTGGTCATGGTGCAGATGGCCATCCTTGACACACTTTGCTGGATTTTTAATCTTATATAATAGTGATATTCCCCTATGAGGTGCCCCTGTCCTTCCCCTTCTATCATCCCGCCCTACCTTCCCTATATCTCGCCCCCACCTCCTCCCCCCTGCTTCCTCTTCCCTCTCCCCTCTTTTCCTCCCCAGTTCCCTCCCCTCTTCTCCCCGTGCACTCTTTCCCTCCCCACCCCTCCTTCCTCACCTCTGCCCTAAGAACCTCTCTCTCCTCCCCACCTTCGATGGACAAAGCCTTGCCTGGCTTCTCCAAAGACCTTATTTCCCAGCAGTTTGGAGCACTCTTGTCACTGACTGCTCTCTGTTCTTTCCAACATTCTGGACCACACTCTTGTAGTGTTGTTATCGATTGTAATTCCGCAAGTGTAGCCATGAACTATTATTTGTTGACCTCGTACTCCTATATGTGTTGTAATTGTAATTGCACTTGTAACCTTGAAGTTAATTTGTGTTTACCTGTATGTACCCTTTCTGTCTTATGTCATATATTTTTGCCGACTTTGAGCCTTTGTAAATGAGCCTACGGCGCAAAGGTACGAATCCTAAACTAAAATAAATAAATAAACAGAGGGAAAAAAGAATTTAGAGCCTATGTATAGCGCCTCTGTTTACAGTTACTATGCCTTTGAACCTTGGACAGGTATATGGTATATGTTCATTTGCATACACAATAAATATAAAGTATAAAAAAAAAAAAGTTTCCATAGTATAGTGGTCCCTCACTGTTCCCGACTGCCCACCTGATAATGAAAAAAAGGTTTCCATAGTGTTGTGGTCCCTCCCCCCTCACCCACTTGATATGTAAAATTATTTTCCATAGAGTAGTGGTCCCCGATCGCTCACCCGATAATGAAAAAAAAGGTTCCATAGTGTAATGGCCCCCCCGTCCCTGATCGATGACTCTATAAGTGATCTAACATTTCCATAGTGTAGTGGTCACTCCCCAGTCACCGATCGCTATCTTCAAATGCTGTAAACGCCAGTCCCTCATAGTCTAGGGTCCCACCCCATCCAGTGTGACCCACCACCCCGCTCCCCACCCATCCCAACCCATGATCAGTGACTGGCACAGCCCACCTCACACCACTGCAGCTAGCGGCCAACTGTGCCCTCTGGGGGAATGTACTGTATACAGTATGTGCTCTCTGAGGGCTCAGTCGGTGGCTATCCGCGGTGGTGTGAGGTGGGCTGTGCCGGTCACCGATCATGGGTCGGGATGAGGGGGGAGCAGGGTTGTGGGTTGCACTGGATGGTGTGGAGGGAGGGACCCTAGACTACCAGGTACTGGCATTTACAACATTTGGAGATGGCGATCAGTGACCGGGGAAGGACCACTATACTATGGAAATATTATATTACTTATAGGATTGGCGACCGGGGAGGGGGGGATGGACCACTGCACTTTGAAAACGTTTTATCATCGGGTGGGCGACTGGGGATGGGGAGGGACCACTACACTACGCAAAATAATTTTACAAATAGAGTGGATGATTGAGGAGGGACCACTACGGTAAGGAAACTTTTTTTTTTTATCGGGTGGATGATCAGTGAATGGGGAGGGACCACTACACTATGGAAAATAATTTTACTAATTGAGTGGGTGATCAGGGAGCAGGGAAGAGGGTAGGACACTACATCACCAGGGGTGTGGGTGTCAGCTGGCGATTGGGGCTGGGGGGGGCACACAGCATTCGCCGCAGACCATGCAAATGGCCAGTTAGTGCTATGCATGCCCAATAGGCTCATTTACATGGCTGCCTTAGTGAATACCGACTTAGCGCACCAGAGCTATGCTTGCGGTGGTATTCACTCGACTGGGGGGTTGGGGCTGTGGCGGTGGGGTTAGAGGTAGTGGCATCAATGTTACTGCTGCTTCTATCCAGTCCTGTTCACAGTGGGATAGTGCCATTCGCTATCCGTCTGTCAGTAGTGAGTTTTGCGACCTTGGCAATCACAAGGTGCCATGCAAACTTTTGTGCGGCACTTTGTGTTGTTTAGAAAATCCTGGCCCTGACCTTTGCATCTAGTCCAAAATGCAGTAGTTTGTCTCCTGAGGTCCTTGAGGAGGTCAGAGCACATTACTTTATCACTTCACATATGATTGCTGTTGATCTTATTAGGATGAAGAAGAACAGTTTGGGGCAAAGATAGGTCAGCTTCCTGGGACAGATGCCTCACATTTATAAACAGCAGATAGCGCCACTGAAAAATAAGTTACAGTTGGCTATAGCCAACTCTTGTTTTACATGTAGTTCATTTATAGCCATTTGAGCTTTGGTACATCTCAGTACCATTGGTATTTTGATTAACTACTGGTAGTGACTAGACTGAAGAATAGTATAGAATTTACATTTATGTAGAACTGTTCATACACTGCATTCCAAAGTGCACTGCAAATACTTCATCTACACAGGCTAGTCAATCTGAGATGCCATGTCTCATTTTCAGTGGGGTCCTGCTTCTGCATAGGGCAGCTTGATGCCTCTCCCATACCATCGGTACTTTGATTTTCTTTTACTTATAATCTTTACTTTCACCCCCCCCCCCTTTTCTTTGTCCTACTTACCAACACACTTGTTGCTTCATCAAGCACTGCATTAGTCCTCCGTTTATTATACTCCTTCAGGGTTGCAGGGTACAGACCTCAAACTATGAGCTAAAAGAGACAATCCCCTGTGGCTTACCACTCGGCCCACACCCCTCACACACAATGGGGCCAGTTGGGACTGCCATTTGTGGCGGAAACAACCAGCCGAGTGGAATCCAGTGGGGCAGAAATGATATTCCAGTTCTAGTGGACCTTGCAGAGCAATGTTGTGAGGGACACCACTGTTTAGGCTCTCCATTCCCTGTGCCAGAAGGGGCAATCAAGCAGTAGTGTGCAGTGCTCCCCTTCCAGTAAGTGGAATATATCCCGCACGTACTACATTTCACCACTATCTCTCACATCATGTAACTGAAACCCAGATTCAAGACTGGAACCCCAGTCTTGTGGCCACACTTGTCAAGATAGCTTAATTCATGAGAATGTCAGAATTAGAGTAGCATGCATGAAACATACAAATCCTGATGATCCAAATGTGTGTATTCCATTCACAGAATATCCATTCAAAGAAAGTCCATTCACAGAGGAAAGAGTCCTGAGAGGATTTATAAATCTGAAAGTGAACAGGGCTATGGGGCCGTACATGATACATCCAAGGCTGTTGAGAGAGCTCAGGAAGATACTGGCTGCAGCTCTGACAGTCCTGTCCAACAACTCACTGGAAACACGTGTGGTGTTAAGAGGAGTGGAGGAAGGCAGATGTGGTCCTGCTTCATAAGAGCGGCAGCAGGGAGGAGGCTGGGAACTTTAGGTCGGTCAGTCTAACATCAGTGGTGGGGAGGTTAATGGAAGCATTATTAAAAGAAAGGCTAATGGAGTATCTTGGATCCAGCGGGTTGCAAGACCAGAGGCAGCATGAATTCACTGGAGCGAGGTTATGTCAGATGTACTTGATCGACTCCTTTGATTGAGTGACCAGGGAAAATAGATCAGGGTGGGGTGGCATCCTGTCTAGACTTCAGCAAGGTCTTCGAAACCGTATCACATAGGAGAAGGAGGCTTATAAGGAAACTGGGCAGTTAAGGGACGGGACCCAAGATGGTAAACTGGGTAAGAATCTTGTTGATGGATAGGTGACAGAGGGTGGTAATAAATGGCACTTTTTCTAATGAGGAGAGAGTGACCAGCAGCGTACCTCAGGGTTCAATGCTGGGACCAGTTCTCTTCAATGATATGCCTCCTTGTAGAGGACACCAAAATCTGCAATGAGAGGGACACTACGGAGGGGGTGAAGAAAATGAGTAGACACCTGAGAGAACTCCAGGAGTGGTCGAGCTTATGGCAGCTGGGCTTCAATGCAAAGAAAGTGCAAAACCATGCACCCAGGGCAAGGTAATTCAGGAGTGGTGTATAAAGTGGAGGGTGAGGGAGGTATTGACAGTCACAAAGTAGGAAATAGACCTTGGGGTTATCATAACTCTGAAGTAGTTATGATATGGAACTTTAGTATAAATTGGCTTTCCCCAGAGGCGGCACTCTGCAAGGATGCCATCTCCTCAATCCATGTGTCCCAAATGGTTGAGTCCCCCACTAGTATAACTGTCAGATGGGGTTGAGTACACCTTTTGGATTGGCTGCTTACCAGCCACCCTGAGTGTATCTCCTATACAACCATTCTCCCCGACGCAATTAGTGACCGCTCCCCTATTACCTGTAACTGGTCTAACAAAGCTGATAAACCCCCTCCCAAAATGCTTCTAAATACAGCCCTTGCTAGAATGCAACTCAAATCCCTAAAACCCCGCCTTAGAAAGCATGACTCGTCTCTTATAGATGATGCAGATAATATTGATATTGAGCTGGAGCACTTCATTACCGTTTTCAATGCTGCCTGCGATATCTACGCCCCCTTTAAAATAACGGAAAGTGAAGGGTGTCCACAATTTGTTATAAATAACATTTTCTTTTTTCTGTATGTATAACTGTCTCATACGTATGTGATGTAATTGCTGTGCATCAACTTGAACCATGACCTTATCAGGTCCATCTTGTAAATGAGCCTTGCTCAATGACGATCGCTTGAATAAATAAAGATTTGATTGATTGATTGATTGATTACACCCCCACTTATTGAACTCATGAAGTCCAGAGATCACTTGTGAGATCGTGCTTGAGCCACCGGTAGGCAGGTGGATAAACAGCACTATAAAAAGGCCAGGAATTTTGCCAGCCCAGTGGCGTTGAGGGTTGAGGCTCTGGACACCACACCGGTGACCTGGGTTCGGGAACAAGCCCAGGCTGCTAGGGGTCGGCAGGGGAGAGGGAGGATTGAGCTTCCGTAAGACTGCTCTGCTCTCCTCCCTCGGGGTGTCCAGGGTTGCCGAGTATCGCAGGGCCCCCGCTGGTGACCAGAGGCACTGCAATGCTCCAGGGCTAAATAGTGGGTTGAAGAGCCGAGACGGCCTTCCCTAGCGTCATTGCATGCTTGGGCTCTGCTGGGGGAAGGGAGAGGGAAAGGGTGTAAAACAAGAAAACTCCTCCAGTCCCGATAGGTGACAGCTCCCTGCAGGACTGGCTGCCACACACCCAGGACTGGATCTCCTCACTGACCCAGCCGGATGAACTGGATTATAGATAGAGTGCCAGGTGAGTGGTTGGTGGCCCTGCCTTGGGGGGGCGCTCAGAGCTGGGGGGCTTGTGTGGCTTGGGTTCAGCGAGGGGGGTAACATATATGAGGAGGGAGATCACGGTGGGCGGTAGAGTGGCACAGTGAGACAGGGCAGCCTGAGAGAGTTCAGGATTGGAGGTGATAAAAAGAGTAAAATAAATAAATAAATAAATAAATAAAGGCCAGGAATGCCTATACCTGGGCTATTCACCTAGGTAAACATCAGATACTTCAAGGATGAACTTTCCAACTCCTGGGTCAATGGGAAGAAGTTCTAGAGCAATATTAAGGACCTCACAGTAAAGACACCAAACTGTCACCCTCCATGCTTGATATTGATGGGGTAATCACGCAGGACCTGAAGGTTATAGCTGCCCACATTCAATACTGCCTTCACTGACCTAAGCAGTGTTCTCCTCCCAGTCTTTTCTGAGGCAGCAGTTAAATCCAGGAATGTAGGGAAACGAGACCAACCCCAGGGCCCCCCTTCTACTTCAAAGCTATTACCAAACCAGAAGCTAGAAAATATTTATAAAAGGTACTTGGAAAATCCAGATTTAGCAGGGATTCCCTTGACCTTAAGCTAGTTGCTTTAACCCTGGAAGAGCTACTGACACCTCTTACCAAGATACTGAATCTATCACTAAGACTTGCCCAATTTCCCCAAAAGTGGAAATCTGCCTTGGTTACACCCGTTCTTAAGAGCAGTGATAGGGCCCAAATAAAAACTTTTAAGTACCTCAAGGGAATCAACAAAGTCCAAGAAAGTAGCATCTTTCAGAAAAGCAGATGTGCAAGAACAAGGGGACACAATTTGAAGATGGGGGGGGGGCCCAGCTCAGGAGCAATGTGAGGAAGTATTTTTTCACGGAGAGGGTGGTGTACGCATGGAATGGCCTTCCTGAGGAGGTTGTGGGCTCAAAAACAGTGAGGGAATTCAAGAAGGCATCGGACAGACATAAGGCAATTCTGGTGGGGTGTAGGATGAAGTAGGCTGTTAGTTAACTAGGATCTGCAGCTTATCCATTAGGTAGGGAAATGGGCAGACTGGGTGGGCCAAGCGGTTCTTATCTGCCATCAAAGTTTATGTTTCTGTGTTTCCGGTGTGTGAACTATAGACCAATTTCTGTCCTCTCCCCACTGTTCAAACCTCTTGAGCACATTGTCCGACCAGTTGTTTGAGTACTTGGAAAAATACCAGATTCAGTGCTCTCAGCAGCATAGCTTTCGAAAAGGCCACAGTACCACCACAGCATTACTAGAATTCACTGTTTGCATCCATAATGCACTTGACCATGGACAACTGGTGGAGGTGGCCTTTATAGACCTTGCTAAAGCATTCAGTATGGTTAATCATACCCTGCTTCTTCAGCAACTCTTTGGCTCTAGGCTTTCTGATGACGCCGTAGCCTGGTTCAGTAGCTATCTAGATAACTGATTGCAAGGGGTGAAAATGGAAGGTGTCCTCTCCAAAAGCCTACAGGTTTGATCAGGTGTCCCTCAAGGCTTCATACTGGGCCCCCTGCTGTTCAGCCTCTTCCTACATCGCCTCCCTCTTGCGTGTCCAGATAGGATTCTCCTTTACGTGGACGATGCCGTGATTTTCACCTGTACCCTGACCTTGTTCTCCTAGAGAATCAACTTTAGTGCAGTTTTTCATGTGTTGCAGATTGGTTCACAAGCATAAGCTTCTGTTAAAGTACAAAATGACCAAAGTTATGATGTTCACAAACTCTCATAGCAAACACAAAGCCCACCAGCTCACAACACAAAACAACGACAGCTCCCCCACTTGAGCAGGTACAGTCCTTTAAATACCTCAAGGTTACCATTGACTGCTCGTTAACCTTCACAAACCATATTGACAATGTTGCTAAAGCTGTCAACACACAAATTGGACTGCTACATAGGCACAAGTACAGTCTGACCACTAATGCTGTCAGGTCTGTTATATTTAGCTTGGTTATCTCCATCATTGATTATAGTCTGGTCATTTATGGCACTGCTACTGACACTTCCCTAAGAAGGATCATGACAGTGCTAAACAAGGCATGTAGACTTATCACAGGGGCCCACCGCCTCCCTCACACCTGTGATCTGTATGCACAGATGGGGTGGCTACATTTGAAAGGTAGGATCCAGTATCAAACCTGCTTGCTAGCTGAAAAAATAGCCGTGGCCTAAACCCCGCTAGGTGTTCAACACCTGTTAAGTCTGTCCACAAACATCCACCGCACTCGAGGTTCTGTAAGCCAGCCCTTCAAGGCCCCACTATGCCACACTGTACAAGGCCAAAGGTTGTTCGCCTACCGGGCTCCCAACTGGCTCAACTCCCTACACTCCGACATCCACTCTGAACCAAAACTGGGTCTTTTCAAGTACAAGCTTAGCCAACACCTTACTTAACAGTTATGACTGCTGTACCTAAGCTGGTATTTTGCTGATCACTCCAGCAGTCCCCTCTCAGCACTTTGCAGCTGTTGCCTACCCCCTAGCAACCCCCCCAACCTTCAATACAGTCATACCCTTGTGCCTACCCCCCACCACATCCTGCATACCACTTCCTTTTCCTCTCCTACCACCTCTTTCTTTCCGATCTCTTCCCAATGTTCCCTCTTCCCTCTCCTCCTCTCCCTGGACAAGGCCTATTTGGCTGACTTTCTACTTTGTCTTATATCCCCCCCGGTCCTTTATCTAATTGTTATTTAGCCTCTTTCTGTTCTGTAAGTCTGACCACACTGACTTGTTCCATAGATTGGAATGTTATTCTGTAGGTTTAACCTATTGTTTTACTTGCTTCTCTGTATTAATTTGCTGAAAGGGAGTCTTTGTAAAAGAGCTTCTAGCTCAAAGGTATTGTAATTCAAGATCTAATAAATAAAAACAAAATAAAACTATCTCATGACCTTATGGTGGTAGGACATTGCAACAAGGCAGTAGGCAGGGCTGGTGGGATGCTGGAGTGCATGGGGAGGGGAATCACGGGCAGTAAGAGAAAAGTGGTGTTACCACTGTATCAGTCTTTGGTGAGAACTTACCTGGAGTACCGTGTCTAATTCTGGAGACCACATCTCAGAATGGACATAGACATAGACAGAGTAGAGACTGTCCAGACGTGGGCAGCTAAAATGGTGCAGCGGTTGTATCAAAAGCCCTGTGAGGAGAGACTGAGAGATCACAATATGTACAGCCGATTATGGAGACCTATAAATATCCTCATGTGAGTGAACTGGGTACAAAAGGGGAGTATTTTTCAGAGGAGAAGGTGCTGCATGACAAGGGGTATGCAAGGAATCTGGAAGGGGGATGCTTAGGAGGGAGGTGGGGAGGTACTGCTTCACCGAAAGAGTGGTGGATTTATGGAACAGTTTACCAGTGGAGTTGGTGGGAACAAAACTAGTGGTGGGAGTCAAGCATGCATGGGATCCGTACAAAGGAATCTTAGAAGAAAAGCAAAGAAGGGGAAGTAGCCGTAGAGCAGTAGGTTCTGCAGTGATAGTATAGCAGAGAAAAACTGGCCAGACCAGGTGGGCCTAATGGTCCTTATGTGCCGAGGGATTATGTGCGTAGTTTCCAGCTAAAAAGATATTCCAGGACTAGAGGGCATAGGATGAAGTTAGAGGGAGGGCGATTTAGAGGAAACGTGAGGAAGAATTTCTTCACGGAAAGGGTGGCGGACAGGTGAAACACCCTGCCAGAGGAAGTGGTGGAGGCTGAAACAATCACAGGATTTAAGAATGCATGGCATAGACATGAGGGAATTCTGGAGGTCAGGGGTAAGGGGCAACAGACTTCTAGATAAACCTTAAGGGAACCTACAAGCTCAAATGGGCAGACTGGGTGGGCCATAGGCCCTTATCTGCTGACATTGTGTATGTATGTACGGAGTTACCCCTGCTTCAGTTGCTTTGCTCATAAGTCTCACAAGGCTGATCAGGAAGTAAAGGTCATATTTCATTATCTGTGAGGCTTTTGTCCTCAGTGGACTGCCCATCACCAGTCAGATTTTGGCAGGTCTTGGATTACTTTTTTCTTTCTGAGCCTTTTGGCATTTATAAGCTGTGCCTGAAGTCTCTGCCCTGATTTTTGTGGCTTTATTAAACTTGTGTGTTTTTTTTTTTTTTGGTCTTCAAGTCTTCAGCCAAACTTTGTTGTACTCCCTTCTAATCAAGCAGGAGTAGCATATCATCTTGCATAAAATGGGCACGAAAATCCCATTCTTTGAGTTCCTATACAGCTCAGTATGTCTTCTGGCACTGAAGTCGTAATGCTTTTTCTTGTAATATCATAGCCTGTTTTCTCTGGAAGTGACTTTGATATCACAAGCAGGACATCAGCTCCTGAACATGCCTCTGCTGTAGAGAAACTGTACAAAACCGTGCTCCTATTTTCATATTAATAACTGTCAGTAATGAAGGATGGAATGGCTTGAAATTCAAGTCGTTTTAGAATTTAGTACAACTGAGGTCTGCTGAACACACAAATTTAGGGGGAAAAAAAGACTACCAGCCCATCAGGTTCTTTCCCTCACATAGTCGGTGGGGACAAGTTAAATATAACTATAACTGCTCATAAATCTCTTCACGTTTTTTAAAATGTCCTGTGCTCAATACCTACCATCACAGTCTGTTTGCAGCTGCTATTAATGAACTCATCCCAGTGCTTATCTTTTGCACTGTACGTAACTGTTGTTATTTATTATGTTTCTGCTGTTTTACACACTGGACAGTTATGAAAAAGGGTCCATGTCCGTTAAAGTCTTCCCAGTATAATAAATAAAAAAACGAAATGAAAAGATAATGCAGTTTTTTTTCTGGTAGCAGGATCCTCTCTTTTGTACTTATAATTTTTATTATTTGTAAGATGCATAATTACATACAGTAATAGAATCGACACCGTCATATTTTTTTGGGGGGGAGGGGGGATTTAAAAAAAATCGACATGGTTCTCAGATTTCATTAGAGAAAATTTAGTTTTAAACATTTTACTCGCTCCAGTGCATTCACTGCCGAAAAGTAATATCAAAGGAATGAAGGAAAAAGAAACATTCAAAAATTCTTCAAGCAAAAAGAACATTTTAAAGGGACTGTGTCCTCACTTGATAACATTGCTATACTTAGTAAGCTGGACTTCATATTAATACATTTTCTTAAATCTGCTCACTTAGACTGGTCTTTGATTGTAAGAAAAATAATAATAATAGTACTATGTAAAGACAGAGACACTTAAGTTCATTATTCATTGGTATTAACGGGAATATGTTCTGTAGGGTTCAGTTTCCTTTTCCTGCTAATTTTTTGAATTAAAGTGAGATAGTAGTTGGACATTTTTTATCCAAGAGAAAACTGGCTTTATCAGGTCATCAAAACAGAACATACTACCTTGAAAAGAAACCCTTAAGGTTGCTGGGAGTAAGATGGAGGCAGGAATGCCAGTGTCTCAAAATTCCGATTTCATAGCCAAAAGTCTGTCTTTCTGTTTTTGGGTTGCAAAGCTAACGTTGGAATATAGGTGAAATCTTTTACTTTCATAGAACATTTGCTTCATATTCCTTGCCAACTGCAAGATCCGATTTCTCTCAACTAAGAAAGAAAAAAATGTAACGAGCATATGTTCTCGCAGTATCAGATGCTAAAACAAGTGGCCCTTTAGCAGTTTGCCTCTTTTTTGGCCTAACTTGATAGACCGAGTCTAAGGTAATAGGGTCTTGTAAAGAGAACACACTTTGGACAACTTTAATACAAAATTAATTTGAGTTCCACAGTTTCCAAAATCTCTGGAGAGAACCCAATTAATCGCAGATGTCTTAATAATAATGTATTTTCAAGTCTTTCTATCTTTGCATTCAGGGCTGTTTGGTCATGTAGCAAAGCCTTAGTTGCAGCCTCCATGGTTAGCACACTCTGCTTAATACTTGCATTGGCTGTCCTTCCCACCTTCACCCTTGTTTTCCAGAGCTTCTTGCTTCATTTTAGTCACAGAAACCCTGTTGGAAAAGTTCATTATCTGATCTTTCAGATCCTTTGTACGTGTCTCTTGTTGCAAGTCAGTAATAAGATTAGAGTGAAGTCCGTGTTCTTTACATTCATTGTGCTTAAATCCAGTATCCAGTCTGGAACATTGTAACGCATGTGTCCCAGCAGCCGCAGGTCTTCCCTCTTAGCCTTACCTGGGATTGCCCTACCTACTGCTGTTGGCTGTAGAAAACTCTGGATATCAGCCTGTGGAGACTTGATGATTCTTTTCTTGCTTCATAAGTTATGTTCTGTAACCTCTGTAAGAGATAAGGAAAATGAGAATTATTTGAAAAAGACCGAGGATGAAGGCAAAAGGCTGATTTTTTTTTTTTTTTTTTTTAAGTATGAATTGCAGGGGCTCCGTAAAAGATGTGCATCTTGCCCAAGTACCGCGAGAACTCCCCAAGATTCTTTTTTAAATCTTTAGACCCACAGACTTCCTCTCTTTTTCTCTGTGCAAGCACTGTCTGAGTGATGGGTACTGTCTGCCATGGGTTAAATATTCAAAAGGTTTTTGTTTGCACACTTAAAGGCTGCAGCAGCGTTCTGACAGTTTGCTCAGCTGTCATCTGCAGAGGCTGCAGTCACTTACAGGGTCAGGTGAAAGAGGTGAGCCAGTGCCTGAGTTTCTTCCAGCATTAAACAACCTCTTCTGGTGCATTCTGCAGCCACCAGTCGCCCAAATTACCCTTCCCCAAATAAGGAGGTACAGCAAGTTTTCATGTTGCTTTAAAGATCTCTAGTTTCATAATTTAAATCTTACCCCAAACAATGGCTCACTTTATGACCTTGAGCAAGTTGATTGATCTTCCTGTGCTTCAGTCCCTATGCGCTCCAAAATAGGATAGAAATAGGACATCTCTTCCTTTCGTCTCCTCACACACTGAAAACAGGATGTTACAACTCAGCTAGACTGTCCTGGAGAAATTTATTTTGGTGGGGAAAAAAGCACTGCACGCTGGTCCCAGATTGGTGAAGACACTGTGATGTGCAGTCATGGACTAAGTGGCTTAAAAGTTCAAGTTTATTGGCAGAAAAAAACTCAGTTGAACAGGCTCATTTACAAGGTGGTCCCGATTAACAACAGGGACATTACACAAGCATGTACAAAGGGACATTACACAAGCATGTACAAAGTAACATGCATTAAACACATGAATAATCCATGAGAAGAAAATAGGACAATAATATTTACACGATATATACATAGGCGCATTACAGCGAATGGTTAACTCTGGGTAACAAGATAGTACCTCGTGAGGGAAGTAGAGACTACAAGGCCAGCAAGAAAAATAAAGATACTGGCACAGGTGGGGTGGGATAAGGGAAGGGGGGACAGAGGGTGGTACGACGGAGGTAGGAGGGGGCATACAACAATGTGGAGGGGGTAGGAAAAATGAATATAACAGGGTGGCTATGTTGACTGGGGCAAGGGCACTATGGAGGTGGCGGGGAGAGAAGGTAAAGAAAGGATAGCTGTAGATAATGGCAGGTACTGTTGAGTGACGATCCTGTGGGATACAGACTAGGGGTAGATTGGTGATGGTAGTGTAACATGGAGAGCAGGAAGGGGAGAGGAAAAAAGGGGAATGGAAGTGTAATGGAAAGTCACTTAGGGGTGAGGGGGCGTGGACAAGAGGAGAGAAAAAATAATTCCGCAGCAAATGGCCACTTAAAAAAATCATTAGCAGTGTGACCTGGGTTCGGTAACGGACTTGGGTCACTAGGGGAGGGGTCGGATGGGGGGAAGGAGGATTGAGCATCCCCATGGATGCTCTCCTCCTCCTGGGGTGGGTTACCAGGGTGCTCACAGCACCCATCATGCCTATGCCTGTGGAAGCATGGGCATTAGGGACACACGGCTCTTCAGGGAGGGGAGGACGCTGTTGGGCGCATGACAACAGCATGTCATCTGTCTGGACAAACGTTCTCTGTGCTGGCATCCTCACGGGATTGGGAGAAAATGGAAAAAGGCATACACCTCTGGCCTCATGAGCACTATGAAGCCGGGGGAGCCTTGGTAAAGGCCTGGTGGATGGAGTAGGAGGGGGTACAAGGCCCCCTCTGAAGCCGAGGAGCCAGGCATGTATATAAAAAAAAAAATCATCAGTAGCCGTTACAAGATATGCCTAAGTGACTGTATGGCCAGTAATTTTCAGGGATCTACCTTGTACAAGTACATGAAATGACCATTACTGCAGGAGCTTCGATCACTAAAAATATTAGCATAGTGATCCTATGGCTATCAAACTTGAAATTTATTAAACTTCTTGGAGCTTGGTCCGGGGGGGGTCAGTACCCTCGCTGGCTGACCAGGGAACAACACTGCCATTGGCTAGGCTGGAGCACTTCTTCGTTGCAGATGAGAGGGAGAGATGCAGTCGAGGAGTGGGAAACAGAAAGGATAATACAAAAAAATGAAAAATTGTATTGGAACTTCAACTAGAGACTAGCTGCCCTTGAAATGGTATGGGAGATATTTCAGCCTTCTCAGTTCATATTTGCTTAACCGCTGCTCTCTCTTTATATTTATCTCTTCTTTGTGTTCTGTCTCCCTGTTATTTAAAACTGACATTGTAGGTAGCCCTACAAGTGTGCAGTGTATAGGTACTCCAACCAATGACATCATTGGTTGCATGTGATGTCACTGGTTGGTACACCTATACTGATGATATGGGAGGGGGCTGTATACAGGTTGATTTTAAAGACCTAAAAGGCAGAAAACAAAAGAGAGAGACATATATGAAGACAACGGGTAGAATTTGAAATGCTGTGATGCTTCCCATCTCCTTTAAAATAGAGTTGATTTCTCATGTTCTAATGTGAAGTGGACTGCAGCGGTGTTGGCGGTGGGGGGGGGAGCACCCTCCTGGAGGAAACAAAACTTAGCATTGTGTAACCACTCCCCTTTTTCTTGTTTAGGTATCTGGTGGTTTATAACCCAGTGGAACAGGAACGATTCTGCCTTGTCTCTGTCCTTGTTAACACCCACCGTGTCAGGGTTCTAACTGAGGACGGACACACAGTCGCCATCCAGCTCAGTGCCCAGTGGGATTCTGCTACAGACATGGCACGTGACGTGTATCAGGTAGGATGTGCATGAATGTGTGTACACATACAGTATGTGGCTTTGTCTGCTAGTCTATATGTTTGTGTGTGTGTGTGTGTGTGTGTGTACCAGATATATGGATAGGAATAGGGAAAGGGGTGCAGTAGCAACAGAGCATCACAAATCTCACAATGGGACTGACTGGGGGCTAAGCACGCTGTGGACGTAAGGCACTCAAAAGTCCCTGTGGGGCAGGAAACAGACCCCCAAGCTTTAGGGCATTCCTTGCCAGCCAGTCACTGAGCATTGTTGGCTTTGGCTGTGAAGACAGCTGCCCCCCAACCCACCTAGAGTGCAGCAGTGTTGGCTATAGTTAGTCCAAGGAAAGGGGAAATAATAAAAGGGAGGGTCTATGTCAGCACATTGATGGCAAATGGAACAAAAGGTTATAGCAAATATACTTTGCATATACTGTGAGTTAGAGTTAGCGTTTCGACCATGAAGTCTTGTTAAGGCATGATTTATAAAGGGAACAGTAAGAGTAATTGGAGACCCTAAAACTTCTGCGTATGAAATTGCTGACATAAGAGGCTTTTCTATAGCACTCCGCATTGTCACTGGGAAGTCTTTACATATAGATTATTTGCACTTTTACTAGGAACACTGGCACAGCTCAGTTATGACATAAGCACAGAATGTCGATGGCATGAGGATTCTGCAGCTTCTAACTCTTCAGACTTTCTGTACCAGTGTTAAGGATAGCAGCACTTTAAATGTAGCTCCTGAATTTGACCAAACTCTTTGCAATCATTGTTGTATTATCTCCCAGAAGTAGCTGTGGAAGAAAGATATACTGTTTGTTCCTACAAGCAGCAGTCTCTAAAGTCAGTTATGCCTGTATTTAAATTTAAATTGCAAGCCTGCTTTTTCCTCTCACAAACTTCTCGACAGTCTGTGTGAAGTGCCACTTGCCTGTCTTGACAGAAATGAAGGGTGTAAAATAATTTTAAGAGCCTTATCTACTCTTTTCATCTACGTTTTCTTAGTCTTGTGCCTAAAGTAAGTCTGGGGAGTTGTCCTTTTTGACAGCATGTCTCTCTCCCTCTGCATTGAACTGCGGCTTGGTATGTTTCTGTTAGGTCTGCCTTTGGTTGGGTTTGTCCTGCTATTCAGTGTTTTTCAGTACGGTTACTAGTTTCTCATGTCTTATCTAGTTTTTACTATTTTTAATTTGAGACCGACTCTCAGAGTCATTTATAAGCGCAAGTTCCAGTTTAGTGCTCTGTTTAACTGATTGGAATGAGCATTGGGTGAGTACATTATTTTCCAGCACTAGTTTACACATGTATCTGCGGTGCCTGTGTCTTTGCTCTTCTGCAGACTAGCCTTTTTTGCACTGTTTTAGTGTTAAGAGTACAGGCCAATGATTGGCAATAACAAAGATAATGGAAGATGTTTCTCATGCAATAGTTTCCATAATATATTTGTATTAACTGAATCAAATGCATGTGCAAAATCAATGAATAACACATATACTTTCATCTTTCTTAAGTTGACATATTTTTCTAATAAATGGTTTATGACAAAAATATTATCTATGGTAGAGAAACCTTCTCTAAACCCAGCTTGAAGTGGTGATAATATATTATATTCTTCCATCTATAAAAGGAACCTCTCCAAAATTACTCTAGAAAATATTTTGGATGATATGCTTAATAAACTAATGGGTCTAAAGTTGCTTGGATCATATACAGAACCTTTTTTATGTAGTGGAACAATAATATTAGTTGTCCAAACAGGAGGGGTATAATTATATTTTAAACATAAATTGAAAAAAAGAGTCAATACTGGTATCCAGAAATAGTTGTATTGTTTGTAGATCTCAGGTGGAATTACATCAGGACCTGGAGCCTTATTATTTTTTTTTAATTAGCATAAAGGCAGTTTTACCTCCTGTATATTAATGATTAAAGGGTCATATTCATGATAGGTGAAACCCTCCATCAGTATAACATTTTCATTTCCTTCTTTGTAATTGAATATTGTTCTGAAATGTTCTACCCAAACATCTTTCGGAACATGTATTGTAGGGGTAGAGTGGTAATTATTAGTTCCTAATGAAACCAATTCCCAGAATCTTTTGGTGTCATTTGATTCTATCACTTGCATCATTGTATCTCATTGTTTTATTTTAGCTTCATTTTTTTCTCGTAATAGTTTAATATATAACTTCCTGGCTTTGTTTAAATTGTTGCAATTTTCTCTTGAATCGTGTTTTTTGGTCCATCTAATCAGAGTGTTTAGCTCTTTTTTAGCTACAATACAGTACTTGTCAAACCATGAATTTTCTATGTTTATGTTGGTGTTATTTTCTTTATATATTTTTCTGATTATCTCCTCATTAAGTTTAGCCAAGAGTGATCCATTAGGAGCACATCTTCTGCCGGATTCCTTGACAGTACATCATATTTTATATCCCAATGTGCAAACATTTCTTTCAACATTCCTTTATTCACCAGTGAGCGAAGCAGGACTTTTGTTCCCCTAGTAGACACTTGACATTGTGGTTTAACTACTGTACTTCACCACATCTTTCATCCTCCATCAATTTTAGTGTCAGTTCTGTGGAGGCATGATCACTTTCAGGTCTTATAGTTATTTTTAGTGTTCCAAATATGTCAGAATGTTCAGGTAGAAATAACACGTAATCTATAACACTTTGTCCACAGTGGGGAAAAAAAGGCCATGTTCCCCTCCAAATCACCCTTCAGTCAGCCATTTAAAACCATAAGTGGGACATTTTCTATTAATTTCTTTAACCTCAATCCTTTGTATTTGTGTTTTTATCCATACTGTTCCTTTTATTACACTCATCCAAATTTAGTTCTCCTTAAAAATATCTTAAATTATCATGTCTGGCAATTCTGGCATTAAAATCACCCGCTATGATTATAATATATTCAGGGACTCTTTCTATTATGTATTCCATGTCTTCAGAAAACATATTCCACAGGTTTTCATTATCATTATTGGATGAGGCCGGTGGGAAATAGACATTAACAACAATGAATTGTTGACATCCCCATCTTAACCTTAATATTATATAATTAGTTTCAATTTTAATCTGTGTTATGGAAGAAATATTTTTCCTGATTTTTATATATGAGGTTAAGCCACCAGAGAATCTCCCACAGGTTTTATTTCTGATTGCAGGTGAATGAAATGCAGCAAAACCATTTAAATCAATCTTTTCTTTAGACCAGGTTTCTTGAAATAATATATCATCAAACTCATTAACGAAATGTTTTCATTCATTATCCACCATTTTACCAGATAATTCTGCTATGTTCCACATGAGTAAATTAGCATAATGAGACTGATGGTTATTACTTTCATTGGGGTTAAGTGGAGTGACAGTACCACCTTTCAGTCAATATTGTTTTTCATCAAAGCCCTGATATGACAAGTAATTCAGGTTTGTCAATAACAAGCCTGCTATATCCTGTTTTTCTGCATGTGCTAAAAGTTATTTAATATTATATTCTGAGTAGCATTTGATGTTAATTTGAGTATTCGATGTTTCACTCCATGTTGGTATAGGTTGCCTGTTGTAAAACTCAATACGTCTGGACCATCTTACTGTTGGCACTCATACTTAACACAATTGTAAAATTAGTAAGACTGCAGTCCAATAGTCCATAAAAATCTTTAGTAGTCTTTATTCTTCTTTAAATTCACAGCATGTATATTCAACCGGCAACAGTTTCGTAGTTTCACACCACTTCTTCGGGCCAGATATATAATATAGTGCTGACTCTAAATATAAACAAATAAATCAATGTCTAGTATTAATATCCTTTTATCCTCTTTAGTTTGGCTACTATAGAGTATGTCAGATACCTAACTCTCAAAACAAACGAGGATCCTGCTCTTAGGTATACTCTAAATACCTTTGAAACTTCTTTACTTCAAAGCCTTTATGACAATTTTATAACTATTAAGCTCCTTGTAAAAAACATTTTCATTATTTTTCAACAATGTTTCTCTTTTCAATCCAACTTTAAATATGGCAACGCTACTACGTTATATATAAACAGCATACCTGCTTTAAGTACTTCTTTTCCACAGTTAATTTCACATGCAGTATTCAACTTCCAGCATCAATTTGCTGTGTTTACAATAAAACATAAGGCTTGTAATACATATCATTGTAATACTATCATTCTTCACTTATTTAATATGATTCTCTACTTACTATAATGTAGCTTGATTTAGATGTAAATCTGTTTGGTAATAATTACATCTGTCTTATTCTTCATTGTTAATACCCCAGTTTATCACTAGTTCTTTTTGAGTTCTTATTAAATTAAAAGACCCTGTAATAAGATTTGAAAAAATTATATGCATCAAAAAATTCTCTGTTTTTATTCTGTTTACTTCTATGTTATCAAAAATGTTTTTATTTAAGTTGTTGTTATCTTTCAATGTAAACTTCTCTGAACTGGTCTCCTTAATTTACTTGTTAATGTTTCTTATTATTGTTGCAATGTTCTCTACAGATAAGCAAAAGAATGTTATAACCCAGATATTTTAAACTGTTTTATCAGGTCTGTAAATACAGCTGCTTAATTAATAAGAATTTTAAAAGCCGTTGTGTTGTATGTTGTAAAATATCACTGAAATCTTATTCTTTGTCCTCAGATTTTCCGCTATGTGTTTCATTATACTTTCAAGAGTTTACCTGCTCATTGACTTCTTTTTCTCTTCCTGTCCTGCAACAGTTTTGTGCTACAAAAGAATAAAGTACACAGATGCAGTGTTATTTTACTTGTAAAAAGTGTCGTTCATTATTTATTGATCCACGAGATGCCGTTGACTTTTTTAACTACTGTCCAAAAGTTAAAAAGTTCCTACCTGGTTAGGACACCTTTCTGTGACAGTCTTCTGGTAAGAAAGGAGCAGTCTGAACAATTGATTCTGAGCGGTTTAAAAAGACCGCAAAATTGGCATGGGGAACAAACGTCATTCCTGACATCACACCTAATGCCTAGATAGGTGTTGCCTTGATGTGAAAGAAATGATTGGGGTGCCAGTGTCCACCCTATAGCCAAGTGGATAAAGGGGTTTGAACTCACTTGGTGCTCAGGTGGTCGGCGGTTCACCCACCGCCCATGGCTTGTTGCTGAAAACAGAAAATTATTTGGAAATAATTAAATTTCAATAATTTACTCTTTCAACTGAGTAACACATTTTATTCATCCTTTTAAATTATTACTACCTAAGAGAATAATGTTGGGGAATACAAATCATCTTGGGGTGAGGTTATTCCATAAGTTCTTATTTACAAAGTCATGTATTTTGATAGTTAAAATCGGTGTTGCTGCCTTCTTAATTTTATGAATAAGAATCCCACATTATTGCTGTATAAAATTTGTTATTCCATCTATTGTAATATTATTTCTTAATGGTACATGTATTTTAAAATGTAGTTTTCTTTTTTAATTAAACGTAGCTGGCGGTTAGAACCCCACCACCTGCCACTATTCAGCTATGTTGCCAGTTTTGTAAAAATAAGGCCATTTTATATCACTGAAGTGAACCTGCGCTCATATGGCAATATAAGTGATTCAGCCTAGCTGGTGGTTCAAGTCCCACCACCAGCCCATGACTAGCTATGTTGTAATTGTTATTTTGACTGCCGACAGTATCTTCGTGTATTTTACTAAATTGATTAGCTTAGAAAAGTACTAAAATATCTTTTACAAAATTATTATTATTACTTTTTTCAAGACTCATATCCTGGGTTACCGGATTGTTTAAATATGAACAATCTATGGATGGTCATATATACTGATTCAAAAAAACCTGTGTATATGTTCATTACCAGAACAAATTCCAATTACAAGATTCGTTCTTTCTGAATCTTGGATTAGTGCTGTCCACTGTGTAAATCCAATACACTTCTCTTTTTAATAGCAGGTCATCCCATGATATATTTTGTCCCGCTGGCTCATTAATCCTTTTGAGTCCCCAAAATCTCAGGGACACTGGTGAATGTCCTTCTCTGTTGAAATGTTTTGCCACTGATGATCTCTCATCTCTCAACCTGATATCACTTTTATGTTCCCTTATTCGAACTCTTAGCTCCCTTTTGGTCTTACCCACATATAGCTTGTCACAAGGACACTGTAAATATATACTACATGATGTGATTTACATGTTATATGTTGATTGATGTCATATTTCTTGTTTGTATAAGGATGTTCAAATGTCACTTTTTTTGTTGTGTTGTTACAGTGGCAGCATTGTCCACAAGGGAAGCTACCTTCTTTTAAAGTTCCTAATAGTAACTGTTTTCCTTGTGTAGGTTTAGTATCACTGTTTTTAAGTTCAGTATGTACTAACTTGTCCCGAAGTGTTGAATTTCTCTTAGATGTTGTCAGTGGTTTTTCTATAAATCTAATGTTGGAGCTCTCACCTAACTGTAATATATGCCAATTATCTGTCAAAGTACCCCTTATTTTGTTACTTAAATGACTATATGGAGTTGAAAACACTATCCTGTGGGTGGGGGGCGAACTGCTGACCACCTCAGCACCAAGTGAGTTCAAACACCTTTATCCACTTGCCAATAGGGTGGACACTGGTGCCCCAATCATTTCTTTCACATCAAGGCAACACCTATCTAGGTATTAGGTGTGATGTCAGGAATGACGTTTATTGGCGTCATTCATTTGACGTTTGTTCCCCCTTGCCAATTTCGCGGTCTTTTTAAACCGCGCAGAATCAATTGTTCAGACCGCTCCTTTCTTACCAGAAGACGGTCACAGAATGGCGTCCTAACCAGGTAGGAACCTTTTTACTTTTGGACAGTAGTTAAAAAAGTCAATGGCATCTCGTGGATCAATAAATAATGAACAACATTTTTTGCAAGTAAAATAACACTGCATCTGTGTACTTTATTCTTTTGTAGCACAAAACTGTTGCAGGACAGGAAGAGAAAAAGAAGTCAAATGAGCAGGTAAACGCTTGAAAATATAATGAAACTCATAGTGGGAAATCTGAGGACAAAGAATACGTTTTCAGTGATATTTTAGAACGTATAACAAAACGGCTTTTAAAATTCTTATCAATTAAGCAGCTGTATTTACAGACCTGATAAAACAGTTTAAAATATCTGGGTTATAACAATCTTTTGTTTATCTGTAGAGAACATTGCAACAATAATTAGAAACATTAACAAGTAAGTTAAGGAGACCAGTTCAGAGAAGTTTACACTGAAAGGTAACAGCACCTTAAATAAAAACATTTTAGATAACATAAAAGTAAATGGAATAAAAGCAAATAATTTTTTGATGCATATATTTTTTTTAAATCTTATTACAGGGGCTTTTATTGTAATAAGACATCAACAAGAACTAGTGATAAACTGGGATATTAACATTGAAGAATAAGACAGATGTAATTATTACCAAACAGATTTACAGCTAAATCAAGCTACATTATAGTAAGTAGAGAATCATGTTAAATAAATGAAGAATGATTGTATTACAATGATATGTATTACAACAAGCCTTATGTTTTTATTGTAAATTCAGCAAATTGATGCTGGAAATTCAATACTGCATCTAAAATTAACTGTGGAAAAGAAGTACTTAAAGCAGGTATGCAGTTTATATATAACGTAGTAGCATTGCCATATTTAAAGTTGGATTGAAAAGGGAAACATTGTTGAAAAATAATGGAAATTTTTTTACAAGGAGCGTTATAGTTATAAAATTGTCATAAAGGCTTTGAAATAAAGAAGTTTCGGAGGTATTTAAAGTATACCTAAGAGCAGGATCCTCATTTGTTTTGAGAGTTAGGTATCTGACATACTGTGTAGTAGCCAAACTAAAGAGGATAAAAGGATATTAATACTAGACATCGATTTGATTATTTGTTTATATTTAGAGTCAGCACTGTATTATATATCTGGCCCGAAGAAGTGGTGTGAAACTACGAAACTGTTGCTGGTTGAATATACATTGTGTGAATTGAAAGAAGAATAAAGACTACTAAAGATTTTTATGGACTATTGGACTGCAGTCTTACTAATTTTACAATTGTGTTAATTTGAGTATTTGAACCATTTGAAAACATTCTCTCCACTCCCTCTATATGTCTGTCTGTTATTTCTGTTTTCATCAAACTTGAGAATTGAGACATAATAAATGACTGTAAGATCACCTCATTTTCCCCTTGCATTCTATTCAAACCAAAGAGTGATAAGGTATAGTTGGTTTCTCTACCATTCTCTATATGTTTTAAATTTTCATCATTTTTTTTAGGGAAATCCCTTTTCAAGTTCTCCAAACTGGTATCATATAGATCTTGGTTAATTTATTTTAGAATAATTTGGTTCTGACTAAATTGGGACATAATTGTTTGCCATAATACAGGTGCAGCAATTTCAAGACCTAAAAAATTTAAATTAAGTTGCTTGAGCCAGATTTTTTTTTGCAGTTTCCATTTGTTTTAATAGAATATAAACTGGACAGTCTTTATCCAAGAGTCTCTTGTCACCATTAATATGTCATGGGTTTCCATATTTACCCCCAGTTCTACTTTAAGTAGATATTTAATAAGATCCTTCAGTGATTTCATTGTCTCAATGTTTTTGGAAAATTCCTGTTATCCTAATGACTGTTTCTTTCCCTTCTAATATAATGACTTTTGCCTCTTCTGTATCTATGCTTTCTTTATTCTTTTCAGATCCTTAGATTTGTTTCTCATTTTTTTGTATTTTTTTTCTCCATTACCTCTTTGCTCAAGCTTATCTTCCACTTTGTCTAAATGCCCTAATTCTTTATTTTTTAACACTACTATTGGTTCAATGTGCTGACAACTATTTCCCAGCTCCAAACCCTCATTCTTTGTTTTTTCATCTTTTAGTAGTTCCTTTTTGTGTTAAAAAACGTTGTATTCTTCCTTTTTTTCCACTGCCTCCTTTACTCTTCCTGTTCTGATTACAAGATTTCTTCCCTCTTTCTATTATGGGGGCATCTGACATCTGTAATGTTGAAAAGGATACTCTACCCTTATTCAATTTGTTTTCAATATTACTTATTTTGTTTTCTACAGTTTCCATTGTTTCCATTAACATATTAGTGAAATTGTTAATTTTCCCTCTTGTATCATTAAGGGCCTCCAACAAAAC
The DNA here is from genome assembly GCA_016271365.2 of Neoceratodus forsteri. Lineage (NCBI taxonomy): Eukaryota > Metazoa > Chordata > Ceratodontiformes > Ceratodontidae > Neoceratodus > Neoceratodus forsteri. The sequence goes on along the minus strand of CM028129.1, from coordinate 557,485,580 downwards.
TATGTTTGCCGTTACTGGATGAGCCAAGGCTTTAATGGTATATTTTGACAATGTATCAGGGCATTGCATAAGAAATTTAGGGTCCGGGTTGATGCATTCAACCTCCTTGTCAAGCTTTTAGAAAACAGTATTTCTAGGAACATGGATATGTTGTTAATCCACACTGTCTGGCAGGTTCCTTGCCGCTTTAAATCTTGCCGGAAGGTCTTCAAGCTGGCTCCTCCCACCCACCCGGGTGGTAAAACTCTCGGCCCCGCCCCATGACGCCAGATTTTCTTACCGCTTGAAGCTCAGGTTCCTCCTTAACGCCTGTGATAAGACTGGTTCCTAATTCTTCAATTTTCGAAAATAAAAAGTTTTGCTAAGAAGACTTCGTTTTCTCCTCGCTGCGTGCGATGGACAAATAGACTCCCGGTTTCCGGAGATGCCCTTGCTGGCAGAAGATGTCTCGGACGGATCCGCACTCCACGTGCATCTACTGCTTGGGCCTTGAGCACGACCCGCAGGCCTGCGACCTGTGCTCTTCCTTTTCGGCCTATGTCCTCGAAGACTGTGCTGCCCGTTTACAACTGGGGCGTCCCGAGAAGAGATTTCCTCCGGTAAAGTCAAAAGAGGCCCGGTCGGCGGTGTCCGCGGCGGCAGGCTCGGCGGATCAGCTCGAGCAGATGATCACCCTCGAAGAGGAGGCGGCACGGGCCGCTTCTACCTTGGCTGCGGCATTTGTCTCTCGTTGCCTCTTATTCGGCTTCCTTTAAGGAGCTTTGTCTGACCCTCTCGACAAAAGGTGAGGGTCCAACTTCTTCTGGACCATTTCCTCGGTCCAAAAAGAGAGACAAGAGTAAGTCTCACCTTCGACGCTGTTGGGAGCAGAAAAGATCCCCCTTCCCTAGTAGTCAGCCGTCGACTTCGGTCGACCTCTCGGCTTTGGCCACTGGTTTCACGGTGTCCCTGTCAGGCCAGTTGACCGAGACTCCCGTCGACGTGGTCGAGATTTTTCTCGACCTGTTGGACGGGTTGTCGGCTGGAGAAGCTGAGAATCCCCCCTCCCCGGTTCCCCCGTTGGGAGTTGAGGATCCCGTCGGCTCGTCTGTGCCTCCGGTTCCAGAGCCTTCGGCTGAATCGTCCGAACCAAGGGGAGTGCCGATTCCCCACGACACCTCCCCGCACCGTCCTCGGCTTAGCCGAGGTTCTCGGACATCTTCGTGGTCCAGCCGATCCTGCCGCCATAGGCGGTTCTCGGTCTCTGCACCGCGGCTGGCAGCGCCGGTCATCCTCTTCCTCTTCCTCGGATGAGGGAGGCTTCAGCGCAAGTTGCGCCGGAGGTATGAGGAACTCATGTGGCAACAGCTCCTTTTGACTGGGAATAAGCCGACGCCATCGCCTTCCCCGCCATTAAGTGGTTGTCACCGAGCGGTCGAACAACCTCGCTTTAGCCGAGGAGCCTGTTCCCAGGCCGGTTGTTCAGCCAATTCCAGCTGCCCCACCGATTCGTGGAACCTTCGCCCACAGCCATTAGTTGGGGCCCGACCAAAATTCCTCGGTCGGCTCAGGGACTGCCCCATAGGCTGTCTGTCACCCTCACTCCTGATCGACCTCCCGCAGGTGGAGGGTGGCTCAGCCCGAGGCAGTTTTTGAGGACTCTTCCGAGTCCTAAGATGATTCTCCCTTTCTCCAAGCGAATGGACTTGGAGTCCTCAGAGGACAGTCGGGTGACCATAGCCCTCTCGCCCTTTCTGGGATTGCTTCGCTCATCTCGGAGTCCACCGGATGAAGCTCGAACCTGCTTCTAAATGGGCCAGGTATCCCCTCATGGAGATTCTGGACCGAGGGATTCCCCACGGAGGCTCTTTCCGTGGCCGAGGCCATAGTGCGTCCGCCTTGAGCTCTGGCAGCTCTGCTTCCTGCCCTGCGCTTCGCCAGGATGGCTAGGAGTATGCAGTCCCTACCGTTCCCTGTCCGTTTTGGAACACCCTGGCTGAGGGGTTGGTTACACGACAGCGCTTTCTCCGTGTGCCGGGAACGCTAGGGATGTGGGACAACCTCCCGACAAGGAATCCAAGAAATTGGATTATGCTGGGCGAAAGTCTATGCTGCGCTCTTCTCGGGTTTTGCCAGGCCAGTTCGGGCCGCCCTCATGGCACATTTTTCTTATGCCCTGTTGGGCTCCTGGATGAGGTCGCCCTCATCTTCCCGCTGATCTGCAGACTGCGGTCAGGCAGGTGCGGGACCAGGGCAGGACAGTGGCCAAACAGCAGCTCCAGACTGCTTTAGATTTTGGGGACTCGTGTGCCAGGTCTGTGGAGGCCGCAGTGGCTATGCGTCGTCGGGCTTGGCTGAGGATATCCACCTTTACTTCGGATACCCAGCACAAGTTGGCGGATGTTCCCTTCTTGGGGACTGACCTCTTCGGCCCTAGGGTGGAAGGTCACCTGCAGAGGATCGAGAAGTCCAATGCTACCTTGGACTCGGTCTCTTCTGCTCAGAAGGACAAAGGCCGCAAACCACAGCCTAAGCTCTTTCGATTATGCCTTCGACCTAGTCCGCCCAGTAACGTCAGGGGCTAGCAGGCTCAGGCTTGCATCCCAAATCCAAGCCCTGAGCTTCCTCCAACAGGAAGCAGGGAGGTAAAGGCCCAGGAGGTCCTTTGGCTGGTCCCTCCTCCAAGCCTGCCCAGTGACGGGCTGAGGGGTGTCGCCCCAACCCAGTCCACCACCCCAGGTTCCCCATGGGGATGGCTCCGCACTTCCTTTCTGCCTGGTCCGGTCACCACGGACAGGTGGGTACTGGAGGTGGTGGGAAAGGCCTGCCTCTAGAGTTCGAGCAGGCCCCACCCTTCAGAGCTGTCGACTGGGGCTTCGGGTCCGAGCCCACTGTCAGCTCGCGCGGGCCGACACCTGCCTCCTCCAAAAGAAGGTGATCAGGAGGTAGCGGACCCTCCCTTAGACCCGGGTTCATGTCCAGGTACTTCCTGGTTCCAACGGATGGGGGCTGGCGCCCATTTCTCGACTCCACGCGACCTGAACAAGTTCCTAAGGTCTCGAACCTTCAGGATGGTCACTCTGGCTCAGATAATACCATCCCTGAACACGGCATGTGGTTCTGTTTCTGACCTGCAGGACGCTGCTTTTCACGCCCTATCCGTCCGTCACATCGGAGATTCCTTCGCCGAAAGGAGGGATCCTCTCGAAGTCTCCGAGCCATGCCCTTCGGCCTGTCTCCAGCTCCCAGGGTCTTCACCAAATGCATTGCAGTGGTGACAGCTTCTCATGACGCCGAGGGGTCTGGGTGTACCTTACCTGGACGACTGGCTGATGAGCAGCCCTCCAGACAGGAGCTGGAGCGGTCCAGAGATCTGGCCCTCCAGGTTTGCTCTCAAGTCGGCCTTCTCATCAACAAGGCCAAGTCAGAACTCGAGCCGAAGCAGGTGATTCTGTTTATCGGGGCAGAGCTCGACTCTCTTCGAGCCAGAGCACGGCTCCCAGTGGACAGGGCCGAGGTTATTACCTCCTTTGCCCAGTCATTTCTGGTTGGGCAATAGCGCCCTGCCCGGGACTTCCTGCGCCTCCTCGGTCTCATGGCGGCCTGCACCAGCGTGGTCCATTGGGCACGCTGGCACATGCGCCCCCTTCAGTGGGGACTGGCCAGCCAGTGGTCACAACGCTGCGATCCATTGGACCAGCTAGTGATGGTGACCCAGGAGATGTGGAACACTCTCCGGTGGTGGACCGTTCCATCTCATCTGCAGGAGGGCATCCCGTTTGTCCGCCCCGAGCTCGACGGTCTCTCTATCGACCGATGCCTCTCTGATGGGTTGGGGTGCCCATCTGGGGGAACACCGAGCGCACAGCCTCTGGTCCCCGCGGGAGTCCCGATGCCACATCAACCTGCTGGAGCTTCGAGCAGTCTGCCTAGCTCTCACTGCCTTTGCTCCGTTTCTCCGGGGTCAAGTGGTCCGAGTCCAGACGGACAATACCACGACCATGTACTATCTTAACCGCCAGGGCGGGACGCGCTCCATGCTTCTATGCAAGGAAGCTCTCCGCATTTGGTCACTCATGCGCAGCCTGGAGGCGGATCTCCTAGCCATTCATGTGGCGGGAGCCTCCAACACCCTTGCCGATGCCCTGAGCCGGATAGGGGCTGCATCTCACGAGTGGTCTCTCCTGCCGGAGGTAGTACAAGATCTGTTCTCCCACTGGAGCACACCTCAGGTGGACCTGTTTGCCTCCAGGAGAACGCAGCTGAGGCTGTTTTGCTGCCCGCCTCAGCGAGGCTCGCTGCAGGGGATGCCTTCGACGCTGTGGACCGGCTTCTCACGCTTTTCCCCATTTCCCTTGATTCACAAGGTGCTTCTCAAGGCAAGGAGGGACAAGGCGAGTTGATTCTGATAGCCCCAGACTGGCCCCGTCTGCCCTGGCACCCAGATCTCTCAACCTCAGCTCCAGGCTCCCGAGGCAGCTTCCAGCTCGCCCGACCTGCTCTCAGTCAATCAGGGAAGGTGTTCCATCCGGACCTTCAATCCCTGCACCTGACGGCCTGGTTCCTGAGCGGCTAGAGTTCCAGGCCTTGGGTCTTTCCGACGAGGTCCTCAATGTTGTTGAGGCTTCCCGTAAGGAGTCGACCAGGAAGTGCTATGCCTTCAAATGGAAGAGATTTTCCATTTGATGTCAGGGCAAGGGCTTGGACCCTTCCTCCTGTCCTTTGGCAAGCATCTTGGACTATATATGGTCCCTTTCTAGTCAAGGGCTTAGGTCGACGACCCTAAGGGTGCACCTGGCAGCCATCTCTGCTTACCGGGCGCGGGCGGAGCAGTCGGCTGTCAGGAGAAGGTGGTGGTCTGGCATTTTTCAAAGGCCTTGATCACATTTCCCCTCCGGTGCGAGAACCTCCACCTCCGTGGGATTTACTGCTGGTACTGGCAAAGCTCATGGGCAAGCCATTCGAACCAGTGCACAGGTGTGAACTCTCTCACCTGTCGTGGAAGACCGCCTTCTTGGTGGCTATCATGTCAGCCAGAAGGATGGGAGAATTCCAGGCACTCTGCATTGAGTCTCCTTACCTGGTCTTCCACGCAAAATTCCTTCCGAAGGTGGTGTCGGAGTTTTACCTTAACCAGGTGTTGACTCTGCCGGTGTTCTACCCCAGTCACACCTCGGAGGCCGAATACAGGCTCCATACTTTGGACCCTAGAAGGGCGCTCGCTTATTATAAGGAGCGCACGGCTGGGGAGTCAGGGAGGTTCGCCAGCTGGTTTCACCTACGCTGAAGCCGCACCTGGCAGACCTGCAGCCAAGCGACCATAAGCAGGTGGGTCACCTGCATAGATCTCTCGCTAAGGTTGGCGGGCATGGAGCCTCCCAGAGGGATAAGAGCCATTCTACCTGGCCATACTGCTGCATCGGTGGCTGCTTCCAGGGACGTCCCTATCCAGGAAATCTGCAGGGCTGCTACCTGTAAGTCAGCACACACCTTTATTACCCATTACCACATCGACCTTGAGTCACGCCGGGATGCTGGTTTTGGGCCCTCTGTTCTCCAGTCTCTCTTTCCCAAGTAAGTGATCGGGGTGTGCCTTGCCTCCCTCCTTCGGGAGAACTGCTAGGAGTGTGCAGACGGTGTGGATGAACAACATATCCATGTCCTAGAAATACAGGTTACTCACCTGTAACAGGAGTTCTAGGAACAGTATGTTGTTCATCCACCACGACCCACCCGACCTCCTTCGCTTTGACGCACAACCTGAGCTTCCAGCGGGCCAGATCTGGCATCATGGGGCGGAGCCGAGAGTTTTACCACCCGGGTGGGTGGGAGGAGCCAGCTTGAAGACCTTCCGGCAAGATTTAAAGCAGCAAGGAACTTGCCAGACAGTGTGGATGAACAACATATACCATTCCTAGAACTCCTGTTACAGGTGAGTAACCTGTATTTTAAGATCCTACTAAAACAGAGGGATCTGCAATATCTAAAGATTCTTGCATCATAATATTTCCAGGAAGATCTAGTGGACTGAATGGATCTAACGTCGTCATCTCTTTTGAATCCTCAATTGTAATTATTTCATCTGTCTTAGTTTCTTCCTGTGATAATTTATTTAGAGGTTTCATTTCCTTATTTTTTTCCCCGTCCTTATTCCTAGATTTTATATGTCCTTTTACTTCAAAATAATCAGAGATTTTAGAGGTACTGTTTTTAATTTTACTAATGGGGGGATCTGTTTCCTTTCCTGGTTTCTTCTCCTAGATATTTGCTCATTTCTCCTTCTTTCTTGACCTTGTCAACATTCTTTACATTATCAAGGTGGAAGTAATCTATTAAGGATTTTAGATGTGCTGAACTAACTTTTAAACTTTCTATAGATTCTTTGTTTTTAAGGCTGTTTCCCTCTAATATGTTCTCAGTATGGGTGTTTGCTTACTATTTCCTTCGTTATTATTTTCTTTGAGAATTTCTATCTTCTTTTCCAAGATTTTTCCCTCCATATCTATCGTATCCAGCACGCCTACCAAGCTCTACACTAGGTTTTCAGATTCACACCTGAGGACAACCTCTTTATCATTGACAGTTTCCTTTATTTTTTGATTTTTTTCCACCGGGGTTGATGTAGTTATTTCCAAATTCCGCCTAAAGACACAGCCCTTTCTTGGTCGGCTGTCTCTTGCCTTTTCTTTAAGGTCCTTTGCTGTTTCTTTAGTGGCAGATGTAATAATTTTACAATTTCTTACATTCATCTCTAAGGGGGGGGGTTATTGTATATTTAATATAGAAGGAAACCGTATAGCAATCAAAAGATGTTCACAAAAATTTCACAGAAATTTAACACAGTCCACAATTCACCGGATCAAGTCTGCTAATAAATCCTCAGTTCGTAGATCCACAATTTCAAACTTGATTCCGGCATCCAGTGTCTTAACACTGTGTATCAGACTCAGTAATGGTCTTTAATTCTCAGTCCCTCGATAATACCTCTCAATGAGACCTTATTATAGTTCTTGGGTAGTTCTAGGGGTTGAGTTATCCCTGAATAAATCCAATCTTTGTCACCACAATGTCTATGGCTTTTCTTTCTTCGATAATTTAGGACTTCTGAATCCCAAAAATAATAGGAGACTGGGTAGGTTGCTAAAAAAAGGAAAAGAGGAGGACTGTTTAGGATAGAGTACAAGAGATTTAACCTAGTCCAAAACTTAAATGAATCAGCTGTATCAAACGTGTCAGCTATAAGCTAGAAGAACTTGTAAAAGCCAGGAATAAAAAGGCATGGTAATGCATAAATTACTCTCACTGGAACCTACAAAGAAACCAATACTGTCAGAGAAAAAGACAATATAGCAAACTTCCTGTGATACCAAATGACAACAAAAGCAGATCTACTTACTCTTCATATTTGTGTACGAGGGATTAGTACTGGTATTTAGACCATACAATACCACAACTTTTATGATAAGTTGTAATTTCACTCAGGACTTGAGGCTCTAGGGATGAGTTTCACTATAGTCCACTTTAGAAAGGTCTTGCCACGATGCACTAAAGCATTAACATGCTGCGACCAGTACCTCTCATGGACTTATACAAGCCCTCCTATTTTTTAGTAATAAAACTTTTTTTGATCAGAATACAGATAACGAGACAAAAGTCAAAGATAATATAAAAAGGGGGACTTGCCACCACGAATACTAGAGCATCGAAAACGAGTTACGCGGTTCTGGTTTAGCTGTATTCCTGTCGATGTTCAGAACGCCACTGTCAGCTGGAGATCTAAAGAATGCCAACACATGCGCCTTTTCACCAGATTAATACACTCACGTGACAACTTTTCAAAAGAAACCCCGCGAAAAAGCAAAAACTACAAGATTACAAAAAAAACCTTTTCTTTTCAGCCAAGTCTTAAATAATCTTAAATAGCTAAAAATACCTAAAAATGTGGTGCTGACTGACACTAAACAGGACAAAACATAAATACATGATTGCACACAAATAAAAATGATATTAAATGGTATTTTACTAAATAATATAAATGGAGAAGTTGTAAAAATAGTAAATTCACACAAACAAAACAAAGCAGAACCATTTTATCAAAGATTTTAAAAAAATTGTACTTCCTTCTAGAGAGAATCAAGGAATAATCAAGGAAGACTCGGAGTAACTCCGAATGACACTAGGATCAGACTCAGGCAGGAATAATAAAGATTTTCTCCTCTTGCAACCGCAGGGACAGCTCGCTATCATTGTGATATGCTGAGGCTGGTCCAGCAATCCTGCCGTACTCCCCACAGGACACTCTCCTCCTTCGTCACTCCGCTGCTGCTTTGCTACTGACCAAACTCCGCTGCTGTAAAGATAAGAGGGCAGCAGGAGAGATGGAACCAAAAACAAAACTGGTGCACAAGAAAGACTGGAAAGGCTGATCTGTAGTCAGGTATGGATCCAGGAAATTTACCTGGGCAATGCTAGCATACCTTTACTAAATTAAAAAACAGTGTAAATCAGCTCCTGCTTCTTTCACTTCTCCACAGTGAAACATTGTATAGCAGCTCCTCCCAGAGTTTTTCTGTATCTTCCCAATGCCGCAGTCCATCATTTTTGGTGTTGCTTCTACGTTGTCAGACTGTCCTCTAAGTGGTGCACGAAACTGACAGCAGGTTGTGAACTTCTGACAGCAGCTCCCTGTTTTGGATCCACAGTGCAGTTCTACTTATTTATTTATTTTGCATTTACTGGACCTTCCTATATATATTTATTACGCAAAGGAGAAGGAGGAGGTGGAAAGGAGGGTGAGAGGGGCAAACTTGGTTTGCAGATGAATGCTGAATACAGTGCTTGCTTGCTAACAGCCGATAATATCGGGAGCCACGGTTGGCATTTGTAATACCTGGGTTTTTGCTATAGCAGGGTTCGCTATAGCGAGGGGTTACTGTATAATACAGATGGCAGCCAGGGTCAGCTAACAAATGATAAACAATGAAATCATGCCACAGGATTGCAGAAATATAGTCCAGTTGAGGTATTTTAATCTAAGAACACGTAAAACCTAGGTCTGCACAGTAACAAGATGACAGACTCAACAAATGCCTGTGGGGGCACTTTTGAAGCACTTGTGTGAGGGGAGGAGGCTGCGAATTTCAAGGGAATGGGATTTGCAGTATTTTGAGGCAAAGACAGAGAAGGCCTGTATCCCCATCTCAGATAGAAACATAGAATTTGACGGCAGATAGGGACCGCTTGGCCCACCTAGTCTGCCCATTTTCCTACGTAACAGATAAGCTGCAGATCTTAGTTAATCAACAGCTTACTTCCTCTTACCCGCCCCTAGGACTGCCTTATGCCTGTCCCATGCATTCTTGAAGTCCCCCACTGTTCTGGACTCCACAACCTCCTCAGGGAGGCTGTTCCATGCATCCACAACCCTCTCTGTGAAAAAATACTTCCTCACATTACCCCTGAGCCGTCCCCCCTCTATCTTCAAATTGTGCCCCCTTGTTCTTGCACATCTCTTTTTCTGGAAGATGCTACCCTCTTGGACTTTGTTAATTCCCTTGAGGTACTTGAATGTTTCTATCATGTCCCCTCTCTCCCTTCTTTCCTCAAGAGTATACATATTAAGTTCATTTAGTCTTTCTTCATATGTCTTCCGGTGCAGACCCTGCACCATTTTGTTGCCCTCCTCTGGACAGCCTCCACTCTGTCTATGTCTTTATGGAGATGGGGTCTCCAGAACTGCACACAGTACTCCAGATGGGGGTCTCACCAACTGTCTGTACAGAGGGATAACAACTCCTGTTTTCACTATTGATGCCTCTTCCCATGCATCCCAGTATCCCTCCAGCCTTCCTTACTGCCTTCTCACATTGCTTGCCCACCTTTAGGTCATCTGATATAATTACCCCAGGTCCCTTTCTATTTTTACTGTAGTCAGTATCTCACCCCCATTGTGTAAGCCCTGGTTTTTGTTTCCATGTGCATTATCTTGCACTTCTTTGTATAAATCTGAGCTGCCATACATTTGACCATTCCTCCAACCTAGCAAGTCCCTTCTCATCCTTTCCACTCCATCCTGTGTATCAACCCTGTTGCAGATCTTTGTGTCATCAGCAAAGAGACATACTTTTCCTTCCAGTTCCTCTGCAATGTCACTTATAAAGACATTAAAAGGACCGGTCCCAGTACTGAACCCCAGAATTCCCACTAGTAACCCTCCTTCTTCACTGTGTACTCCATTTACTACTACCCTTTGCATCCTGTTGTCTAGCCAATTTTTATCCAGGCTACCAGCTTGGACCCATTCCAAGGCTGGCTATCTTGTGTATTAATCTTTGTGGGGACTGTATCAAATGCTTTGCTAAAATCTAAGTAGGCCATGTCCACAGCCCCTTGCAGATCTACTACTTTGGTCACCCAGTCAAAGAAATCTATTAGATTCGTCTGACACGACCTTCCCATCGTGAATCCATGTTGCCTTGGGTCCTGTGCCCCAATGGCCTCTAGGTACTCAACAATTCTTTCCTTCAGAAGTGATTCCATCATTTTTCCTACCACTGAGGTCAAACTAACTGGTCTGTAGTTTCCTGCCTATGTCCTGCTCCCACTTTTGTGAAGAGGAATTACATCTGCCCTCCTCCAGTCCTTGGGTAGCACCCCATCTTCCCATGATTTGTTAAAGAGAGTAGTCAGCGATGTCACTAGTTCTACCCTTAGTTCTTTTAGAATTCTTGGGTGAATCCCATCGGGCCCCATTGCTTTGTCCACCTTCAATTTTATTAGTTCTTTCAGAACCCTTTCTTCTGTAAATGGACTGGTATCGACCCCGCCTTCGAATGTTTCTCTTGTTTGGTTTAGGTAACTCTCCTCCTCTTCCTTTGTGAATACTGAGCAGAAATATTCGTCTCAGTAACCCTACTTTTTCACTGTCACCCTACCCACATTCCCTCCCTTTATTAAGCTTCAGTATCCCTCCTTTGGTCATTCTTCGCTCCCTAATGTACCTATAAAAGGTCTTATCCCCCTTCTTAACAGAATTGGCTATCCTTTCTTCAGTTTGGGCCTTTGCTATTCTGACTACCTTCCCAGCCTCTTTCTGCTTTAACTGATAAAGTTCTCTGTCCTGCTCCTTCTGTGTTTCCTTATATTTCCTGAATGCTGCCCTTTTCTCCTTAACCTTCCCTGCCACCTCTTTTGTGAACCATAGCGTTTTTTTCCTTCGTTGTGTTTTATTTATTTTACGTGAGCTTGTTGCCTCTGTGATGGCTGTTTTGATCACTCCCCATTGTTCCTCCACCCTCCTTCTTGCCTGTTTGCTAGTGTTTTCTGAGGCACCTCTCATTTTCCCAAAGTCAGCCCTCCTAAAGTCTAGTACTCTTGCTTTTGTATGGCTTGATTGTATGGTTGTGTTTATCGTGAACCACACTGTTTGGTGGTCACTTGTTCCCAGATGCTACCCACTTCTAAATCTGAGATTCTTTCTCCATCCCCATTTGAAAGTACCAGGTCTAAGATTGCCCTCCTGAGTCGGTTCACACTAGCTGTCTCGAGACATGCCCTGTAGGGCATCAAGAATGACCCTGTTTTTGGCTGTGCCTGCAGCAAAGGTGCTCCAGTTAACATCTGGCATATTCAGGTCCCCCATCAACAATATCTCCCCTTTTTCTGCCATTCTAAGAAAGCCTTCTATCATTTCCTTGTCCATTCCCTCCCCCTGAGATGGGGGTCTGTATACAACCCCAATGCGGATTGTGGTGCCATTTCCTGTCTCCAGGGTGACCCAAAGTGCCTCATCTGCTCCCTGTTTACTCTTTAGTTCTGTTGCTTTGATCCCTTCCTTTACATAGAGAGCTACTCCTCCTCCTCTTTTACCCTCCTGTCCTCCTGTAGATTGTGTATCCTGGTATGTTGACATCCCATTCATGGTTCTGTGTGTACTATGTTTCTGTGACTGCCACAATATCCAGGCAACCTCTTCCATCAAGGCCACTAGTTCAGGGAGCTTGTTACACAGATTACGGGCATTGGTACTCATCACCCTCCACTTTTGATAGCCTTACCCTTTTGTCCCATTTCTGTCCTTACTGCCTTTGCCTTTTTTACATTTAAATCTGTTCTGTTCTCTAATAACTTCTGTACCTTGGTGTTTACCTCACTAATCACCATGTTTTGTGGGGGGAGGCTCGGATTTCCCAGCTCCTTTTCAGTGCCTCCCCCCTTGGCTAGTTTAAATGCTTGCCAATGAAGCATTTAAACCTCTCACCTAGGATCCTGGTTCCCACCCTGGACAGTTGCAGACCATCGTACCAATATAGGTCTGCATTCCTCCAGGTGGCTCCCCAGTCCCCAATGAAGCCAAAACCCTGAGCTCCACACCAGTTTTTCAACCACTCATTGAATTCGCTGGTGAGAAGTGCCCTAGCATCTCCCTTGCCATAGACAGGCAGCACCTCCGAGAAGGTTACCGTATGCGCTACTTGTCTAAGGCCCCTTCCCAACTCTACAAACTCCTATTGCACTGCTCTGATCCCATTCCTAGCCAGGTCATTTGTCCCCAGGTGGACAATGACATCCAGCTCCCTCCCTCGGCAGCTCCTCCCACGATCCTGAGGATCGCTTCCTGTCCTCCAAGCCATGGCGCCAGGAAGGCACCTTACCTCCTCTCCCATCCTCCCCAATTCTACCCCTAATGATTGAGTCCCCACCAGGAGTTGTTTCTTCTCCTGTGGGGTCCCATGCCACCCTCCTTTGGGTCTCCTTGATGAAGGTTCCCAGCATCCTCCTTGGTCTCCACTGCAGGTGCCTCCATAGAGGAACCACTATCCACCAGAAGAGTGAATGAATTGTGAAGAGGTACAGCTGGAGGGATGCAACTCTGTTCCACCACCCTCTCCCGCCTTGAGCCCACCCTGGTCCAGCCACTCCTCTTTCTTGGCAACCTCTGAGGTAGTGGCATTGGCCCTGGTGGTCCCTGGGTGGGGGAGGAGGTTTCATGAATCCTAGCCAGGTCAGCCTGAGACGGCCAACCTCCTCTCTCAGACCAGAGAGGTGCCTGCAAAGAGGGCAGCATCGCAGCCTCCAGAATGTCTCCCGGAACACTGCCGCCCCACAGCCATTGCACTGCACCACTCCTATCATGTCTTATTTTGTGTCCCCTCTACTGTTTCTCTGGATGCTTACTCTCTCCTCTCCTTACAACTCTCACCCTTCCTGTTCTGGGACAGCAACTTCCTATCTTCTTCAGTAGTCTCCTTCTTCCTTGCTCAATATCAAACTACCAGCAGCTAGGGGGGGAGAGTGAGCTACTTTTTCTACTTCAGGGTTGACAAAACCAATGTTTCCCTATGATCCTTTTCTTCCTACTGCCAAACAGGAAGTTCCTGTTGACAGTTAAATCCAGTGGCTATAAATGTAGAACTGGCTTTGGGTGGGATGGAGGGCAATTGCTAAGAAAAAAGGCTAGCAAAAGGAAGTTGTAATTTGACTCACCTGCTTTTCTAGTGTCTAAACCACACCCCCAAGTAAGCTCTCTTTCCTCCTACTGGTTTAGCAAAGTCACCTGATACAGTACCTTTCCCTGCACAGAACACACACTGCCTTTCTTTCTTTTCTTTCTTTTTTTAACCTTAAATAAGACCCCTTCTACTTCTAATAAAGTTATCTGTCTACTTAATCTTAACTGACACTGACTCCTACTGAGATACAAGTTTTAAATTAAGAAGAAAATGTAGCTTCTTTTAGTTAGCTGCTTTCTGCTCTACAAGCAAGGCTAGCAACCTGATGAGATGAGCATTTTGGTACATGCAGAATGACTGCATCTACAAATCTAAGAGAATAAGCATGTCATGGTGCAGTATGGAGGGGAATGGACAGAGCAGATCTTAGTAACTTGTCAGTAAAGCATCCGGGGAGTAGAATTGGGCCGCCGAGAGGGGAGAGCCAGCCCAGGGAAGCATGTGGGGAGGACAGAGAGAAATGGTAGATGTTATGAGATACCTCCCATTTGTTGAAGGCTGTTTGGGAGATATGGGAATAAATAAGCTGACCACATTGCAGGCAGGGGAGCAGGACACTCTGGGCAGTTATAAGTCTGGCCCTGGGTATGAGGGAGCATTTTGTGTGTAAACCTAGGCCAAGTCTTGAGCCTAGTGCTTTACAGATGTGGGAGAAAATAGTGAGAAACGTCCAGACCAGAGTCAAGGATGACCCCAAGATATTTAAAGTCTGTAACCATGTATGGGGGGACCCATCTTTACAGAGAGTGGAGAAGGACCGTCCGCATTGTAGTCTGTGATCCAAATAGTATGGCTTGGGTCCTTGAGGAGTTGTGGGCTCATTTATTTCTGATGAGCCAGAACTAAAGCAAGGAGAAATCCTCCTGTAGTTGTGATTAACTGTGGAGATGGAAGGAGACCTAATGTACAGGACAGTGTCATCTGCATGCATGATCGAGGAGCATTGACATGGTACAGAAGAAAGGTTATTTATAATGATTGAGAAGAGCAGGGGACCAAGTGTGGACCCCCTGAGGGATTCCTATATTTATTGGAATGAGGGAGGAGACCACATTGCTGGACAAACATGTCTACCAAAGAGACAGCTCGCAAACCAAGAGGTCGTGTGGAGGGAGAGGCCTGAAGTAGGTAATGTGGAGAGGAGCAGCATATGATTAACAGCACCAGATGCCTTGGAGAGGTCAATAAAGATGGTTTCAGTGAGGGAGCAGGCATCCATGGCACATGTAATTTAATTAATTAGACATGTCAGGGCAGTGGTGGTGCTGTGTTCCTTCCTAAACCCATGCTGGTTGGATGAAAGAAGGTAGGGTGACTGGAGAAATTTGGTCAACTGGGAGGCTGTGACCCTTTCACGTGATTTACTAAGGACTGGAAGTAACACAGTTTGTAGTTATTCAAAAGCTTGTGCTTCCTCTTTTTTTTTTTTTGTTGGGTAGGACTGGCATAATTTTGGCAGTTTTCCAAGTATCAGATACGATACCAGAGGAGAGTGATAAGTTGAAGATGTGTGTGATGTGGTAGGTTGTTGCCCAAGGCTCAGTAACTTGGGTGGAATCCCATTGGGTCACATGCTGAAACTAGTAGGAAGGGACCTTAATGGTTTAAGGACTTCTCCAGGGGACACATGCTTTAGATGAAAGGATGGAGAATGACGTGCCAGGGGTGAAGGAGGATGGAATTAGTTGTCAGACTTGGTGGACGAGTGATTTGTAAAGTGACAATTGGAGGCATTGGCAATAGTTTTAAAGTTATTGCAGTGGATTCCATTAATTAGCAAATTATACCGATTGTGCTCTTAGATGGGTACCCTAAAGGGTCTGTGATGTGCCCAGAAACTCTTGGGATTCCCAGAGGAGACAATTAACTGTTCCTAGCAGATAAGCCTCTTAGTGTGTCGAGAGGTCTGTTTACTTAGGTTGCATACCTGCCTGTACGCAAGTCAGTCCACCAGGTTGACTGTGGCCTTGTGGTTATGTCAGCATTTGTACCGGGATTTAAACAGGGAAAGGAGGTCCCAGCGCAGCCATCTGGTGGGGATCCTTTTAACCCATCTCTTAGTGAGACACGTTAGTTTATCCTGGACTTGGAACTGCAGGAATTGGAGAAAACTGAGGACAAAGTTGACCTTATGGGAGTAGTGAACAGAATGCCAGTCAGTGAGAGTTCATGGAGAACATTTTCATACAGAGTGAGGATTCTGGGAGGGGCTTTAGGAGTCCTGACTTTCCAAATGCAGTAGGTGAGGGAATGGTCGCTCAGAGCATCTGGTAGCACTCCTGATGACAGGATTCTGTCAGGTTTATTAGAGAGCATCTGATCCAGGAGTGAGTGTCCTCCACCACTGAGTGAGAGACCAAGCACAGGTCCCTTTCTCACCTGCGGCTGCCCTTGGGTGAGTGGCAGTCCTCTTCCTCCGGGAAGTCTGTCTGCCCCACCTCAGGAGCAGTCCCTGGACCCCCTGCCACCACTGGTAATGGTGGCCATGGGCCTCTTGGCTACGTCTGAGGCCTCCGTCACTCTTAGGCCCCTTTCCACCAAAGGGTCTAAGGTGTCTGGCGGGTCTGATAAGTTGCTCATTGAGTCTTCTGATGAGCACCTGGCCCAGGCTGTGTTGGGCTCCAGAGACTCTGGGGCCTGCCTGGCATTGGCTGATAAGTCGGGCATTGGCTCATCTGACATCTGCATGACCACCCTGGCCATTAGGTCGGGCATTGGTTTAACTGATGTCTACCCGACTGATCTGGAGTTGGGATCCAGCGAGGGCCCCGATGATTCCCAGTTGCTGGATTTGACACAGCTTTGCTGGTTGGGTCCCCCCACCGGATCTCCCCCTCCTTGCCTGTGGAAGAGCTCCCTCCACCCTCCTCAGACCGGAAAGGGGCAGAGGATGGGGGTCATCCGACAGGTGGCACTTTTTCAGGCTCACCTCCGAATCTAACGTTGGATGTCCCAGGTAACCCTCGGGGGTCCCTGCTGCCATTTTTTCAGAAGGAAACACCGACTTCGACAACACGTCTGCCACCAGCCGGTGCGACGTCTGACCCAGTTCTTCCAGGTCCTTTGGGGTCGGGTTTTGGGGCACCCCAGGGCCCTCTATCAAGGCCACCGGCAGCCCCTCCATTGGATTACCCCATGTCGGGCCCTCCAGGATACCCAACACCGCATTTCCCAGTGTACACCCCATTGGGCTACCCACTGCCAGGTTTCCAGACGCTGGGGTATTCGCCCACTTATCCTCTGCTGGGGTACCTGGCGCACTCTTTTCATATGCTGGGTTACCCGATGCCAGGTTTTCCTGCAGGTTACCCACCGACTTACCAGCCCCTTCCCTTTTAGGCTCCGACAGACTTTCGCGCTATTCTCCAGTCCTCATTGTCTGAGACCAGGGCCCAACTTGTGTCAGCGCTGAATAGCCATCACCCACCCTGGGAGATCCCCTTGAGTCCGGTGGTCCAGTCACCCAGGACTGCCCCTATACCGGACAAGTGTCATCTGACGCCGGGCCCTCAGAAAGAGCCTTCGACAGGCGGATGCAGGGTAGAGTTCCTCCTGACACTCTGGAACCTTCCTGACCTGATGTCTGGTCCTCTGACTTGGATCTGGACTCTGATTCTGATTCCTCTTCCTTGGCGACAGTGGGGTTTGAGACTCCTCTGATGGAGGAACCTCGACCTAAGGAGTTCCCTAAATCTCCACCTGAGGATCCTTCTTTCACGAATCTTAAGAAAATAGTAGAGGTCTATGAATGAAAGTCTGATGCTCACTCCCCCCCTGGTTGGAACCTCACGAGGACCTGGCATACACCATCTAGATGATGCCCTCCTCGATACTGGTGGTAGCCAAAAAGGCCGACTGGACATACCAGAGGGGAAAGACCACCTTAGCATCCATCCCAAGGTGGACCCTATGGACATTGCAGTGGCCCATGATCGGTCCTCCAAGACCACACACATGACCAGCTCTCCTCCTGACAAGGAGTTGAGAGAGCTGGACCAGTTTGGGAGGAAGTTTTATTCCTGATCAACATTGGCCATGCATGCTGAGAACTATGTAGCCCATATGTTGGTCTACCAAAAATCCCCTTTTAACCAGCTTGAGCCAGCCATTGAGGCACTGCTGAACTCTGTCAGAATCCATTTTGGCAGACTCCATTAGGTCCACCAAAGTGGCATGTAGGCATTCTCTCAGGGCCACCTATGATGCGGTGGACTCCTCGGCCAGGGGTGCCTCTATTGAGGTTAGCCTCAGGAGATTTTCCTGGTTAAGATTTGTCTGGTCTGGCGCAGGACAGGACAGGACATTCAGGCGACCATCCAGGATGTTCCCTTTAGGGGTTCAGTCCTCTTCGGGTGTGATGCCCAATACATCATCACCATCTTGCAGGATAAGAGCAAGGCCCTTAGATCAGTCCACACTATGTACCACCCTAAGTTTCAGGCCAAAAAAACTTTCAGTTGCCAAGAGAAGTGGCAGACATAGAAACATAGAAATTGTCGGCAGATATGGACCGCTAGGCCCATCCAGTCAGCCCATAGGCCCTATACATGTATGCATCCACTCACCCTAAGGGGTCAATGACTTTTCATCACTCCCTTCCTGTCCAAGGTTTCTCTGTGCTTGTCCAGCCATGTTTAAATCCCTCCACTGTGCCTGCCACTACCACCTCTTGTAGCAGACTGTTCCAAGTGTTCACCACCCTCTCCGTGTAGAAAAACATTGTCACGTTACCTCTTAATCTCACCCCCTCCAATTTCATATTGTGCCCCCTTGTTCAGGTATCTTTTGTACATTGGAAAATATCTCCCAACTGCACCTTGTTTATGCCCCTGAGGTACTTAAAAGTTTCTATCATGTCTAACTTTGTCTCCTCTCCTCTCCTCAAGTGAGTACAGTACATACTGAGGTCTCTTTGTCTCTCCTCATATGTTTTGTGGTGCAAACCATGCACCATCTTTGTCACCCTTCTCTGGACAACCTCCGCAATGTTTGTGCCCTTACACATGTGTGGTCTCCAGTATTGCACACAGTACTCCAGGTAAGGCCTTACTAGTGTTTTATACAATGGCATCACCACTTCCTGCCTCCTACTAGTAATAACTCTGCCTGTGCACCCCAGTATACGACTAGCTCACCGTGCAGCCTTTGCATACTGCTTTGATACCTTCAGGTCATCAGATATGATAACCCCTAGGTCCCTCTCCTCTTTGGTGACGGTCAGCACCCCCCCATCCTATAGGTCTCCCCAAGTTCCCCCTACCAAGGTGCATTATCTTGCACATTTTTTTTTGCATTGAACCTCAGTTGCCACACCTCTGACCATCTTTCAAGCTTCTCCAGGTCCCTCTTTACTATCTGCACCCCTTCTGGAGTATCCACCCTATTGCAGATCTTGGAGTCATCTGCAAATAGGCAGACGAAACGGCAACAGACAGACTAGCATCAGCCCAAACGTTGGCTCCTTCGGCCCCGTCGGCCATAGCCACCTCTCCTGCAAAGGCCGTGAGAGCCTCTGGTGCAGCTCTCCCTAACCCCCCCTCCCCCCTCACTTAACTTGCGATCTGCCCTCCCTCCTCCATGTCCCTCAGAAGAGCCAGTGGGAGGAAGGTTCGCCAGTCATCTGCCGGCCTGGCAGGCAGTAGCCACCGACTTATGGGTCCTTCAGTTGGCAGGACAGGGCCACACCCTGGAGTTTCTGAAAAAACCTCCAGACATGCCCCCAGTAGTGTCGTAGTATCTAAAAGGTGCACATTCCTCTTCTATGAGATGAAATTGAGGCTCTCTTATGAAAGAATGCAATAGAGCCCATCCCCTTCAACCAGATAGGAAAGGGGTATTACTCCCACTTCTTGCTGGTCTTCAGAAAGGCGGGAGACTTGCATCCTATTTTAGACCTCAGTGCTCTAAACTTGTACATAGAGTACAAGAGATTTTGAATGCTGACCCTCCCAGGTCTGCTACCCCTCCTGCACAAGGGACAGTGGCTCTGCACTCTGGATATGCAGGATGCCTATCTGCATATCCCAATCTTTCAAGCCCATTGCTGCTACCTCCGATTCGTCTTTCAAGGGGAACATTACCAATTCAAGGCCTTCTTCTTTGGCCTGTCTTCGGCGCCTCGGGTTTTCACCAAGTGCGTGGCGGTAGTGGCGATGGCCCTGAGGTGTCGGGGCCAGTGTGTGTTCCCCTAACCCGACTACTGGCTCCTGTCAGCCCTGTCGAGGGAGCAGTTGGAACTTTCCCTCTCTGCTACCCTGGATCTTTTTACACAGGTTGGGATCACTGTGAGCCTCCCAAAATCCCAACTTTCCCCTTCCTAGTGTCTCCAATTTATTGAAACTGTCATGGATACAGTACAGGGTGTGACTTTCCTCCCTCTGGACAGGGTGGAAACTTTGCGGAGGTGAGCTCGTTTAGTAGCCTCCAGCAGAAGGATCTCAGCTAAGTTGATTCTTTAACTGCTGGGCCTTATGGCAGTGACCATCCACACTGCTCCTTTAGCCAGGCTCCACGTGCGCATCTTGCAGTGGATGCTCAGGGCTCAGTCGGATCAGACACGCGGCAACCTGGACTACAGGGTCATGGTCTCCGATTTGATGCAGCGGATCTCTCATGGTGGCAGGATCTCACCAAGGGGGTACCCTTCCGGTTCCCTCCACCCACCCAGACTCTGACTACAGATGCATCAGGGATGGGTTGGGGCGCTTACCATGGGAGCCACAAAACCCAAGGTCTGTGGTCCCAGTCAGAACTACCTCTGCACATAAATGTGTTGGAGATGAGAGTGGTTCTGTATGCCTTTCAGGCTTTCCAGCACCTGTTTCACTAGGGCACTCTCTTAGTCCAGTTGGAAAATGTGTGTAGTCTGGTACCTCAACAAGCAAGGAGACACTGGCTTGTATGCCTTCTGCAGGGAGGTGATGCAGGTGTGGAACTAGGCAGTCCTGCATCAGATTCGCCTTACAGCAGTTCACGTTCCAGGCATGAAAACGTCTTAGCGAACAGTCTCAGCTGCACAAGGGTAAGAGCCCATGAGTAGGAGCTCAAGTAAGAGGTAGTTGATCACATTTTCGACTAGTGGGGTCATCCGGACCTGGATCTGTTCGCCTCCCCATACAACGCAGAACTACCCAGGTTTTGCTTGCTCGCTCCTGGGCATGGTGTTTTTTGGTGAGATGCGCCATCTCTTTGCTGGACAAGGGGGTTTTTGTACACCTTCCCTCCCTTTCTGGTTCTGCAGAGGGTGCTCCTCAAGCTTCAAGCAGAAGGGGCCCACGTGGTTCTGATTGCCCCCTTTTGGCCTCGCCAAGTTTGATTTCCACTCCTTCAGCAGCTAGTGGTGGAACCTCTGGTTCCTCTGCCCCAATCTCCTGACTGAGGAGAGGGGCATGCTGGTCCATCCAGGGCTGAAATCCCTTCACCGTCACACATGGCACCTCAGGACATAGCTACTTCATGATTTGGAGTTTCCTCCAGAGTGGCTTAGGTCCTGATAGAGGCTAGAAAGCCTTCTACGAAGATGACATATGCCATAAAGTGGAAGTTTATCTCCATTTGGGCCACCTTGAAGGGTTGGGACCCTTTTTCATGTCCCGTTCCTCAGGTTATGGAGTATCTCTTGCACCTATATGACATAGGCCTGAGCTACTCATCACTGAAGATCCACCTGTCAGCTGTCTCTGCCTACCACACTTTGGTGGAAGGTAAGACTATAGCTGAACTGGAGGTTTCCAAAACCTTCCTGAAAGGAATCCTCCACCTAAAACCCCTGGTGCGCAGCCCCGTGCCACCTTGGGACCTTAATTTTATTTTGTGAAAATTTGACTCTGCCTCCGTTTGAACAAGCTGGTTATAGTGATATGTGCTATTTGTCCTGGAAAGCAGTCTTTTTAGCGGCAGTTACTTCTGCTTGGAGGATTTCTGAGCTTCAGGCCCTGATGTGCAAGGAGCCTTATTTAATTTTTCATAGAGACTGGGTGACTCTTTGTACCAACCCTCAGATCTTACTTTGAGAAACAGCTGTTGCAGCAGGTTACACCATTAGGACTGAAGACGGCAGGCGCCAGGACCCCACAGAAATGTTCTAGCTAGCAGTATTCAGCGGGGACTGCCCCCGACGTCGGTCCACCCTCGACGTCGGGCACAGTACATAAGGGGGTGGTCCCCCAGAATCCTCAGTTCTTTTCCCGCCGTTGACTTACCAGTATCGGCCACTCGGTCTCTACCTACCGCATGATGACTTAGAACTTCAAGAGTTTCTACTTAACTAATGTCCTCTCCAACTCCTTCATTTGAGGGTCACCTTTCAAAGTGTGCCTGCGGAAAACAGATCCCTTTCAAGGATCTTCACTCTTCCTGCTTGCGGTGCTTAGGCCCAGACCATGATACCAAGGCCTGCACCTTGTGCCAAGGGTTCAACAGCCGCACCAGGATCCACCATCAGAAGGCACTTCTGGCTTACCTACTAGAGGAAAAACTTAGTAGGATGGACAAAGAACCTTCCTTCAGGGGCTATTCTTCCTCAAAGGTCCACAAACACCGGGACAAGCACTGGGAGAAGGCAAGGTCCAGATCCCCGAACTGGGCCTCAGATTCGTGGAACTCAGGCTCCACCCGATCGGACCGCTCTCCCTGCAGGACTAGGTCTCAGCCCCCCTCCAGTGAAGGTCCGGGCTTCCAATGGTTGTTCGTCTCTTCAGCCCATCAAGACTTCCAGGCCCTTGACTTCCTCTACTCCCTCTCGGACCTCTTCAAAGTCTCTGAATGCTACAAGTCTTCGTCTTCCACCCGACGTCAGGACCCTGACTCCAGGTCGGTCTCCCAGCCCCCTAAGGGTTCGGCTCCTCCACCCAGGAAGATGAAGGACCTGATGTCCCTGAAGCAGACGACGGACCCGACGTTGGCCAAGCACCCGACATCAACCAAGCATCTGAAGTCGACCAGGCGTTCGCCGGAGCCGAGAACATCAGCCAAGCACCAGACACCAGCCAGGCGTTCACCCGACCGGAAGTCATCGGCCAAGCGACCGACGTCGGCTTCACCGGAGCCGAAGACCATCCCCCAGTCACCAGTAGACATCAGTCACAGGGACTCCATGGAGGAAGACACCGCATTGCCCGAAGACCAGGTGGGTGACACAGAGGATGCCAGGCTTCCGAGGGAATCTTCGCCCACCCCGGAGACACGCGAGGACCCGACGCCCGACCCTGGCGACAGGCCACCGGTGCCAGGCATGAATATTCAAGAAGTAAAGTAACTCTTTACTTTCTGGTGGGACACCATCCAAAAACATGTGGTCCCCGTAAAACCTTCTCCTCCTCCACCTCCTATGCCCCATCCTCCACCTCAGGGGCCGGCAGGACGCCCACCAACCCCCAAGGAGCAGACTCCACCTCCTAGGGGTAGATCCCAGGATCAGAGAAGGCCTCCCTCAAGATCTCCATCAGGGTCTTCCAGCCCCAAGGGACCCAGACGTCGGTGGTATACTCCGTCGGGGGAGGACTCCAGATCGGATACCTTGGATTACTCCAGATCTCCTTCTCCTCTCAGCATCTCATCACTTGACCCACATGACCTTCCCAGGTCTCCTCCGGATGATCCCTCTTTCTTTGAGATCATGAGGCACATCCAGGACAACATGGGGTGGGATGCTGAAGACCTTGATCCCGGAAGGCAGCGCCTTGCCCGTTATCTTCGACAGAAAGACCCAAAGCCTGTGGTAGTGCCACCCTTGGTGGACACCTTCGCGGACGTCACCAAGGCTGCGTGGAAGCGTCTGCACTCCACCACTGCAGTGCCAAAGAAAGCTGACCGCCTGTACAAGGCCCCGAGAGAGGACCAGTACCTGGCTCAGCAACCTCTGGCAGACTTCCTGGTCATTACGGCCTCACATGACCGGTCCCAAAGACTGCAACACATGAGCACACAGCCACCGGACCAGGAATCCAAATGATTGGACACCCTGAGGAGACGCATGTATGCGGCTGCTACGGGCCAGGACCTGGTCGATAAGCTTCCGGATGGCGATCAGAAGGTGGAGCTCCTAAACCTTTTCCACACAGGGTCTGCTGTGGGGTCCCAAGTATTACGAGCCGCATATGATTCTGCAGACTCATCCACCACAGCTGCAGCTACAGGCGGCTGCCTCCGGCGACACTCCTGGCTTCATGTCTCCGGCTTCACCCCGGACTTACAGAACATTCTTGACGTCCCCTACAATGGCGAGGTACTCTTTGGTGAACCCTCGGAGAAGGTGATCACCAGACTCCAGGACGCTGGGAAGGCAGTCAGGTCTGTACAGGCCCAGGCCCGGTTCCTTTCATTGGAACCAGAGCCATTTTCGCAGCTGGCAACAAAGGCAGCAGCTATGTTCCGGCCAGCAACAAAGGGGCACCTTTCAGCGGAAAGCCCAGGCTAAGTCGTCCCCAGGCAGGGCCCAACACTACACCAAACCGGCTCAGCCTGCAGGGACCAGTGCTGCCACAGCATGACTCCCTTCCGGCCCCCACCTCTCCTCTGGATCATCGGGCACAAAAGGTCGGGGGTCCCATTGCTTGCCACTTTTCAGGGTGGCAGTCGATTACCGCCAACTGGTGGGTTCTCCAATTGGTTGAGAAAGGTCACTTCATAGAATTTCTCAACCACCCACCAGCAAGACCTCCCCTGCTTTCCCGTTACTTGGGTCAACACGCCCTGGTTATACAGCAGGAGGTGCTCGCGCTCCTGGAAAAAGAAGCAATAGAGCACTTTCCACGGAACCAGAGGGGTGCAGGATATTATTCTCACTTCTTTCTGGTTCCCAAGAAAACAAGGGATCTCCGTCCGATACTGGACCTCAACGAGTCGGTCCTGTACAAGCACTTCCACATAGTGACCCTCCCGGGTCTGATTCCCATGCTCAAGCAGGGTGCTTTTCTAGCGTCCATGGACATGCAGGACACTTACCTACATATATCCATTGCTCAAATGTACAGGAAGTTTCTGCCCTTCGAGTTCCAGGGCCACCATTATCAGTTCCGCGCCCTCCCTTTTGGACCGTCATCGGCACCTCGGGTATTCACGAAGTGTATGGCGGTCATAGCGACAACTCTGAGGAGGCAAGGCCACTATGTGTTCCCCTACCTGGATGACTGGCTTCTCATGGCACCCTCTCGGGAGGCCCTGATGTCCGCCATTCACTATACTCAGTCTCTGTTCAAGACGCTGGGCATCTTGATCAACCAAGAGAAGTCACGTCTGGTTCAGTCTCAGACTCTGCAGTTCATAGGTGCAGTTCTGGACACCATGCAAGGGAAGCTTTTCTTTCCCAGGACAGAGCGGAGCACATCAGATCCCCCATCAGGGACATTTCGGCAAAGAAGACCGTTCCTGCCAGATTGGTCCTTTGCCTGCTCGGACACATGACTGCAGCCATTGCAACAGTCCCACTTGCTCGTCTCCACATGTGGGTCACCCAGTGGATGTTACGGTTCCAGTGGGTGAAAAGCAAGACCATCTGCAGCTTCCAATCCGGATCACAAAGACTGTAATCTGGGATTGGCAATGGTGGCTAGATTCGAAGAATCTATCGGCGGGGGTCCCCTTCATTGCGCCGTCTCCGATTGTGACACTCTCCACAGACGCCTCAGGGCTCAGATGGGGAGCACACCTCTACGGTGTCCCGTCTGAGGGCCTGTGGACAGCCCAAGAGACTCATCTTCACATAATCATCCTGGAAATAAGAGCAGTTCTTTACGCCCTGCAGGCCTTCCAGTCGGAGATTCCATCGGGTACTCTTCTGTTACAAACAGACAATTCCGCGGTGATGTATTACCTCAACAAACAAGAAGGCACCCATTCCTACCCGCTTTGCAGGGAGGCCATGAGGGTGTGGGATTGGACTTTCCAACATGGCGCAAACCTCGTTGCTGTTCATGTCCCAGGAGTGGACCACGTCATCGCAGACAGCCTGAGCCACTCTCAGGCCAGAGTCCATGAGTGGGAATGACTCCAGGAGGTAGTAGAGGATCTGTTTCACAAATGGGTACACTAGAGTTAGACCTTTTCGCATCCCCATCCAATGCAAAACTGCCCAATTTTTGCTCGCTAGATCCAGGGCATGGTGTTTTATGGCGTGACGTGTTGTCCCTCTCCTAGGCAGGCAGATTCCTCTATGCCTTTCCCCCATTTCTGTTGATCCAGAGGTTTCCTCTGAAAGTTCGCAGAGAGCAAGCGACACTGATACTCATCGCACCATTCTGGCTCAGGCAGATCTGGTTCCCTCTACAACACCAGCTATCCTGGAAACCTCCGGTGCCTCTGCCAATCAGCTCTCACTTGTTGTCTCAGGAGGAGGGCTCCTTGGTCCATCCGGACCTTCTTTCGTTGAGCCTACATGCTTGGCTTCTACAGACATAGCCATTTTGCGACATGGCGTCTTGCAAGAGGTAGCTGATGATCTGGTGGCTGCGAGAAAACCGGCTACTCATGCCACTTATGCCATGAAATGGTGCCGTTTTTGCCTATGGGCTCAAGCGTGGGGGTTTTCGCCTCTAGACTGTCCAGAAAATTCGGTCTTGGACTACCTCCTGTCTCTCTTTCAGACTGACTTGGCCTACTCCTTGCTCTAAGTACACCTCTGTGCCATATCAGCCTATCATTGTCCGATAGGCCAACGCACCATATCCCAGGTGGACATGGCACAAGCTTTCCTGAGAGTTATTCTCCACCTTAGGCCTCCGATTAAGGATCCAATTCTGCCATGGGATTTACCCTTTGTCCTGGAGCAGCTCACGCTGCCACCCTTTGAACCAGCCGCAGATTGCGAGCTATGTCTTCTCACTTGGAAGCCGTTGTTTTTAGTTGCCGTTACTTCAGCCAGAAGAATTTCTGAACTTCATGCACTCATGTGCAAAGAGCCTTATTTGGTTTTTCATGAAGGCAGGGTATCCCTACAGACAAATTCCAAATTTCTGCCTAAGGTGGTCTCAGCTCTCACCCTTAATCAAGACATCGATCTACCAGTGTACTTTCCCAACTATACGAATCGAGAGGCCGTGTTGCACATCCTAGATGTGCATAAGGTGCCTCTGATACTACCTGACTAGAACCAAACACCACTGAAAATCAGACCAGGTTTTTGTCTCCTTTGCCCACAGGATGATGGGAGTTCCTGTTTCTAAACAGTCGCTGTCCAGGTGGCTCATTCAGTGTATCACGTTCTGTTACCAGAAGCACAATAAACCCTTACCCGTTGCAGTTAAGGGTCATTCCACAAGGGGGGTTGCTACCTCCTTTGTGGCCCTTAAGAATGTGTCCACCTCGTGTCTGTGCTGCAGCTGCTTGGAGCTCCGTGCACACTTTCATCAGGCATTATAGCCTGGATATTGCATCGATGCGAATAGCAGGTTTTGGCCTAGCAGTCCTTCAAGGACTTCTGTCCTAAGCTGTGGTTTCATTAAGGATTTCTACCTTCCCTCCTCCCAATGGTGTGGGATTTCCATTATGCTTGGGAGTCGGTCCTAATGGTGTAACCTTCTGCAAGAGCTGTTTCTTGAAGTAAGATAGTACAGTTAAGTAAGAACTTACCGTAACAGTAGATCTTCGAGGACAGCTCTTGCAGCAGGTACTTTCCCTCCCACCATGCCTGCTGGAGGTAGATTCTAGTTCCAACATCCTTTTCCTAGGATCAGGTGTTTCAGTATTTCTCTGACTGCCATTTGATGGCAGATCCTCAGTCTCCTCTTCTGATGTCATCCAACGGCCAGGAGTCTCCTGCGGGAGAACTGGGGATTCTGGGGGATCGCTCCCTTATGTACTGTGCCTGACGTCGGGTGCGGTCCCCACTGAATACTGCTAGCTAGAAAATTTCCATGGGGTCCTGGCGCTTGCCGGCTTCAGTCCTAATGGTGTAACCTGCTGCAAGAGCAGTTCTCGAAGATCTGCTGTTATAGTAAGTTCTTCCTTAACTGTACTTTCTTAACTAAAGTGGTTTCTGAAGTTATGTTGAACCAGTTGATTCAATTGCCAGTATACAACCCTAACATTCTAACTGGGGGGGAGGCAATCCTGCATACACTTGATATTCACAGAATCCAGCATTATTATACTAACAGGACTAAGTCTATCTGGAAATCGGACAGCTTTTCATTTCTTTTGCACCAAAGAGAGAAGGTGCTGCAGTTTCCAAACAGTTTTTATCCAAATGGTTGGCGAACTGCATTGTTTTCTGTTCCCAGAAGCATGGTAGAGCACTCCATCAGAAACATGGCTACCTCTACTGCTTGTTCCAGGAATGTGTCAGCCACTGACATCTGTGCCGCAGCTACTTGGAGTTCCATCTGTACTTTCACAAAACATTACAGTCTGAACATTGCCTTTAGGCGCAGGGCAGGCTTTGGCTTAGCTGTACTCCAGGGTCTCCTGTCCTGATTTTTCTGCCTTCCGCAGATTTGTTCCTGCCTCCCGTGTTTCAGTTTTTCCTCCGATTCACACTGCTTGGAACTCAGTCCTCAAAGTTATTACCTACTACAAGAGCTCTCTCAAAGTCAGATAGTACAGTTACGTAAGAACTTACCATAACAGTAGATCTTTGAGAGAGGCTCTTGCAGTAGGTAACCTTTTTCCCTCCCTCCCTCTCTCCGTCCCCCTATTTTTTCTTTGTTGCTCTTTTTCCATGAGCTCATTATAGGCTCCAGGAGCCTCTTTTCCCATTTTCCTGTCATTCCTCTTCGGAGGTCTCTGGTGGGAGAGCTGGAAAGCGGGCATGGGGACCACCCACTATATAGTGTCACGCTGACGTCAGTCACGTGATGGGTGGATGGTCCCCCATCAGACAGTACTAACTAAAGTTTCTGTGTGGTCCTGATGCCAGGGGGCGCAGTCCTTAAGGTTATTACCTACTGTAAGAGCCTCTCTTGAAGATCTACTGTTATAGTAAGTTCTTAACTAACTGTACTTTCTAGGTAGGTGGCACTGAGGCAGATTGCTTAGAGTAGGCCCATTTCTGTAGTGGGCAGCATGTTCGCTAATGGCTGTCACCATCCTGGGTGCAAGTTCAGTACCAGTTGTTGGACCCACCCACAGCCCTTCATACGAACATACGAAGAAGCCAGCAGAAGAAGGCCATTTGGTCTAGCAAGTCTGCTCATATTGCTGGGTCCGCAGCTTGAGCTAATGTCCCTGCCCTTCCTCCCCACTCCTCCCATCCTCCCTACCCATGATTCTTACCTTCCCCCTATACCTATTCCAGCCCCTCTTAAAGCTGCCCACTGTCTTCAACGAAATTACCTCTTCCGGCAGCGCATTCCAAGTGTCCACCATCCTCTCTGTGAGGAAGTGCTTCCATATCTTCTTCCTAAACCTCCCACCCTCCAGCTTAAGACTCTTCCCCCTTGTGATATGGTTGCCACTCAGCTTAAAGAGACTCTCCTTATCAACCTTATTTATCCCTTTCAAGTACCTGAATGTCCCAATCATGTCTCCTCTCTCTCTCTCTCTCTCTCTCTCTCTCTCCTGTCTTCCAGGAAGTACATGTTCAGTGCCCTCAACCTCTCCTCATATGCCTTGCCTTTCTGACTGGCTGTCATCTTTGTAGCCTTCCTCTGTACCTTCTCCAGCAGGTTAATGTTCTTTTTGAGGTGTGGGCACCAGTACTGAACTCCATACTCTAAATGCGGTCTTACCAGTGACCTGTACATGGGCTTCCTGATTGGCTAGGAGGCAGCAGGGTCCGTGCAGCTGCTGGAGGGATTCAGGTAGCACGTCACTGCGTTGATCATTGGATGGGGGAGGGTACTTGCAAGCCTCACCTCTCGACTCCTTACTGGATGTGTTGAGGGCATGGTGAGTGTAGGAACGATGGTCTTTGTTCACTGGGTTCAAGTTCAGTACCAGTAGTTAGACCTGCCTACAGCACTTCCCAATTGGCTAGGAGGCGACAGGAGTCCGGGCAACTATTGGAGGGATTCAGGTAGCAGGTTGCTGCGGTGATTGTTGTGGGTGAGGGAAGGTAGAGGCAAGCCTCACCTCTTGACCCATTGCTGGATGACCCAGCAGCATGGTGAGTGTAAGAACGCCAGTCTTTGTTCGCTGAGTTCAGGTTCGATACCAATAGTTAGACCTGCTCACAGTGTTTCCCGGTAGTCTGGGAGTCGGCAGGAATCTGAGCAGCTGCTGGAGGGATTCAGGCAGTAGTTCGCTGCAGTGATAGTTGGGAGGTGGGAGGGTAGTTAACAAGCTTGATCTCTTGACCCCTTGCTGGATGTCATGATGGCCACATAGATAACAGCTTCCGTGTCCTAGGTAAATCTTTAGCAACTTGACTCAAACAATGAAGAAAAAACATAGGCTTACCTTATTGCTGGCAACCATACCTCTCAACCTCCTGCCTTATAAATCAGGGACAAGGCTTAAACAGTCAGGGACAAAAGACCAAAATCAGGACACATATTTACAATTGGTGATAGCCACTTAGGAAGCTGGTAGAATAAGGGGCATAGTGTAAAATGCATTTCCTATAGAAGAACAAGTCTGTAACTTTAATATTTGACATTATTTTGTGCTTACAAACTCCACTGTTTGGTCATGGAAACACAGTTTTTAGGAGGGACAAGGTAAAATTTTGAGGCAAAATCAGGGACAGTTGAGAGGTATGCTAGCAACACCTTCATGAACCAACCTGATTGACCTTTTCATTACATTCAGCCTTCTCATTACACGTTTAGGGCTGTTGGAATAATTCCATGACTGCCATAGACTGGAGGATAAACCTCTGCCTCCACTGCAACACATATATTTTGTTAGCAGAAACAACATTTGAACTTACTACAATGCAGGTAGATATTAACCTGGACGCACTTTTCCAATTTCAGGACCGTAAGACACTGCAAACAGCGAACCTATTGATCTGTCATGTCATATAGTGGTTCCATACTGCGATGTGCATGGGCAACCAGTGAATCCCAGTATCTGCACAGCTGTTTAACCATCTTGTCTGAAAAGCAAAAAACACATCTCTATAAATATATTGGACAATATTCTCTGGAAGAGTCCCTGGCTCCAGGGAGAGGACCCATTGACAGTGCTAGACCTAACAGAAAAGGAAGTTACAATAAGTATAAAGGAATTTCTCCTTTCTGTATTGCTCCATGTTGTTATTGGGGATAATTACATATGGGTTCTATAAATCAGTACCCACCTTCCGGGGGGGGAATATATTGTCCCATATGTGATCCCTTAAAATAACTACAGGGATTCAACAGCTAACCACCTGGGACACTGTATGCTCAAAGGCTGCAGCGGTGGAGCCCTCAACACCCAGTTACAGTGCTCTGTAAATGTACATTTTATTTTTTTAATTTAAAATTTGATAACCAGGAAAGGTACCATGACCAAAGCTCATTTCCTGGTACAACCCGGGGAAGGGGGCACAGATAGAACATAGGGTAAACATAAGATAATGACAAGGATCACAGTTATACATAGAATTACTGCTCACATACAGTAAATTCATACAGTAATTACAGTGTAATAAATGAGTATTTTTAATACATGCAATATAAGGTAGGAACACTATTTGGAAGAAATCAGCTTATGGAGCAAAATCACAGAATGTGCTAACATTTCCACTTACAAGGATTTGACACTGAGATCCCCTTCAGTCCGCCTAGGATATTGGGGTTCATCCAGTTGAATCCTGCTCTGACCAAAAACGTGTGCATTCTAGATTGTCCTGTGCAAATCCAGCTCATGAGACTCTGACTCTATAATTTGCTGGCTCCAGGCATACTTACATGAACTGCTCATCTTGATTTGAATGGATGCCTGTAAACACTTTGGATATAAAGACAGAGGTAGAATTGTATATCATCACTACCTTGACCCTCTGCCTTCTAAAGTAAGGTTATCTGGGTTAACTGGATGATGGGACTGGCCTGGACAAGTTAGTTGGAGTGGACAGCATCAGGGATGTGGAGGAAAGATGGGGGCAATCACGGGGGGTTGGGGCATTCCCGAAACAACAGGCCTTGCCTGAGAATGGTAATCAAAAGAAACATGAAAAAGAGACCACTATGGTTCTCTGGAAAGGTCAAGGAAGCAGTGGAAGCCAAAAAGTAGGCCTTAACCAGGCACAAGGAAAAACAAGGGAAGAAAGAATGGGAAGAGTACCAAATGAGAACAAGAGAAACTAAGAGGGTGGTCAGAGAAGCAAAGGCAGACACAGAGCTGCACATTGCAATGGGGGTAAAGGGAAGGAAAAAAATTATTTAGATATATTAGGGAAAAAAATAAAGAAGGGAGGAGGAATTGTTAGGCTAACACAGAAAGGTACAGTAACTGAGGAAGACAGGCAGATAGCAACCATTCTTAACTGGCTACTCTGTATTCACAAGGGAAGATGGAGGGTCTCTGCCAGAGGGTGAAATTAAGGCAGTTGTAAGGGGAATCCCAGGGATGAGACAGCAAGTATTTACCAGTCAAGGGGTTCAGTAAGGGCTAGCAGCCCCAAAGATAGAAAAGGCCCCAGGGCCAGATGAAATGCCTCTGAGGGTCCTTAAGGAATTGGCAGTGGAACTGACTGAACCCCTGGTAGGGCTGCTCAATAGCTCAGTTGAGACAGAGGTAGTTCCAAAAGACTGGAGGGTAGCAGATGTCGTCGTCCTATATAAGGGGGGAGGGCAAGGAGCAACTGGGTAACTACAGCCCTGTTGGTCTTAACTCTGTTGTGGGTAACTGATGGAGACACTAGTCAAAGAGGACCTCGTGGACTACCTGGAGAGCTGTGGGCTCCAGGATAACAGATAGCAGGAGTTCGTAGCCAGGAGGTCTTGTAGGACCAACCTGGTAGTGTTCTTTGAGTGGGTAACAAAGCTAGTGGATAAGGGCCATGTTGTAGAGTTACTGTACTTCATTTTTGGCAAGGCTTTTGGCTTGGTGCATCACGGAGCGTTTCTGAAGAAACTAGAGGATCTGGTTGCAGTGAAGGACACAGGTAGATGGGTAAGAAACTAGTTGGAAGGGAGGAAGCAGAAGGTTGTGATTAATGGAGTCAAATCAGAAGAGGGGGAGGTTACTAGTGGGGTGCCACAAGGATCAGTTCTGGGTCCAATTATTTTCAATATGTTTATCAGCGACATCGGGGATGGAATCCAGGGCAAGATGTGTCTCTTCGCACACAATATTAAAGTAAATGTGTGATGTAAGAGTTTGGGCTTCATAGTCCACCACCCTGGGGTGGCAATAGCCCCTCTGTGCTAAAATACATTTTTTTTTTTATTTGCCCTTTATCCTGGCTGGACCACCGTCTACTTCCTCCGCCCTGGTCACGGCCCCCGGAGACCTCTACCACTGCCTATAGCTGCAGAGGACCCTCGGTCACCCCCGGCTTACCCCCCGGAGGGTGGGGCCGCAGGCCATCTTCGTGACCCCGGAACTGTGACTGGTTGGGGTCTCACAGCGGCAGTGGCGATGCGAGGATCTCCGGGGAGGGCTTCATCCTACGGTGGTCCTGCCCACCTTCTTTTTCTGTTTTTCTCCCCAGAGGAGGTGGGGGCATGCAGTGACGCCAGCGTCTGCCCCGCCTCCCCCCCACGTCAAGCGTCGGCTGTGTGAGAACTCCCGGCCTCCGCCAGGAGTCCCCAGCGCTCCGAGCGCCACCCACACCCTCCCCGGAGAAGGAGAGCTGTCCAGCGGACGCCGATCTCATTTCTTCGGCCGCCCTCTGACTCACCTGGATCCGCTCCTGAACCCGGTCGCCAGCGTCGCAAGCGGAAATCCCACCGCTGCGCCGACGGGCCGGCTTAAAATAAAAATTTTTAATGCACTCTGTACAGTTTGGTAAGGGATCATAATACTGGCAGAACTGCCAGCCAGCTGATCCCTTCCCGCTTCCTGGTCCTCCGCCTGCTTCATCTCCCTACTCCCCCATTTTGTGACATGGTACCAGGGAGAGCGCGGGGACACACCTCATACAAGTCTATGGGGCTCATTTTAGAATGGGTTTTCATTATTTGAAAGTACTTTTTGATAAAAATGAAAGTCACCGCTCAACTAATAGGGTAAATATGATAGAGACCTTCAAGTTCCTGAAAGGAATGAACAAGGTAAACTTTGAGGAACTATTTAGCATAAGTAGCTGATCAAGAACATGGAGGCACAAGTGGAAACTGACAGAGGGAGGTTCAAGAGGTAAGTGAGAAAGTTGTATTTTACAGAAGGGGTGATGCAGCAGTGGAACAGTCTGCCAGCTGATGTGGTGGGTGCTAGAACTATTAGTGGTTTCAGACACGGTGGGGACAGAGTGAAGGGCTTGCTAGTTGCTGAGGGTGGTAGTGGTAGGGTGGGGAGCACGGTGGTGGATAACTGATTAGAACCCTATATGGACAGTGGGTCCTGGGTTTGTTTTACGGGGATGCTGGATGGACTAGTGGTCTTTATCTGCCATCTTTGTCTGTGTTTCTAACAAAGCCTAGAGTTCACCATTACTCATCGCCGATGATCTCCAACTGTGAAGACACCTCAGAAGAAAAAAAAGTGTCCACTGAAACCAGTGGTAGGCGTTCATAGAATGGTAGGTTCTGGGAGTGTAACACCAATTCAAATTTTATAGAAAAAAATGGAAACTGAAAGATGGACGTCTCCTGCTATATGTTCTGAAAATAGGGGCTGGCAGTATAGCCTGGAGGTTAGAATAATGAGCTTGGTACATCCAGCAGACCAGGGTTGGATTCCCACAACCTCTACTTGCATACTGTGCGACTCTCAGCAAGTCATTTAACTGTCCCACTGCTCCCAGGTTGCCTCTGAAAACAGGTACTTGCATCTAGAGGGCCTTACCTGGTTACCAAATAACAACAAAATATGGCTGACTCCTGAAGTTCCCACAAATGGCCCCCAGCATCAGACCAAGAGTAAACACTGGTGTGCCATACCTGCCTCAAATCTCCAATGGATCACCTTTCTAGAGGCCATCCAGGTGACAGCCACCTTTGCAGGAACC
Source organism: Neoceratodus forsteri (assembly GCA_016271365.2). Lineage (NCBI taxonomy): Eukaryota > Metazoa > Chordata > Ceratodontiformes > Ceratodontidae > Neoceratodus > Neoceratodus forsteri. The sequence continues at coordinate 557,451,113 of CM028129.1, read as the reverse complement.
TCTGCTTAATGTGACTCCTCCTCAGAGGAACTAATCTGACAACAGCACTGCCTTTAGATGCAGAAATTGCCCCTGACTGTGCAAGCCACGACATGGAATGGGGCTCAGAAACAAAACCAGCGCTTGTAACACTAGATGTTATGGATCTGGAAAGGACAGATAGCCATGTCCTTCTTGCCTGCTCCAGGGCTATTAAAAGAGGAGCCACCTCCTGAGAGCCGACTCTCTTGCCACACGCAGGGTAGCCATGATCACGGCAGGAGCGGCAAAAACAGATGCACACTGACAAAGCCCACACCTGTTACAAAATAAGTATGATTTCTGTCCACAAGCACCAAAAACTGACTGAAATACCTCAGCACCAGAGTGTTCTCCTTGACATGGATATAGCAAACTAAGGAGAATTGCAATCAAGGACAACAGATTTTTCTCCATCCACTGAAGCACTTTATTGCTTCAGTGAGCTTGCTTGTGCTTCTTGCACCACTTAAATTGCTGCTGAAGGCCATGGTGATGTGATTGGCAGATCTCACCTTCACCTTCTGTGGCTGAACTCAGACCTAATAAATATCAAGGCTAGATACACTGCTCTTATTCCCAACACCTTGACTTAAAAGTGTTTTTTCACAAAAAAGGTGTATTGGTGTTGGGAGATTCCATACTTAAAGGAATCAGATGATGTAGCAAGAGGGAAAGGTATAGTTGCATATGGGTGGAGTTCATACCTGGGTTAATGGCAAGCAGGACACGGCAGTCAATTCTAAAGTGTGCAAGGAGGGGTAGGAAGAAACCATATATAGTGGTGCATGTAGGTGTGAACAATCTAGTGGGCGAGATGGTGAAAGTAGTGAGATAGAGGTTTGAAGAAATGGGAATGCTGTGTGAAGAGGTGGGGGAATTGTTGGCCTTCTCAGCGGTGCTCCCAGTAGCCTGCATGAGTACGTCGAGGAACAGAAGGATTGGGGAGTTCAACACGTGGCTGGGAGAATGGTTCCAGTCCAAGGGGTACGGGGTATTGGGAGTCTGGGGCAGGACCTGAGACAGTAATGACCTATATGCAGGGGATAGGCTACACTTGAGTGGGAAGGGGGTATTAAAGCAGAAGCTAAAGGGGTATATAGCAACAAAGGTGGATTTAAACTAGGTGGGGGGGTGGCGAGTGGACAGCTGGTAGGCAGGGATCGGAACCACGCGAGCTTACTCCCCCATGGTATCGGGGAAGGAATAAGGGAAGTGGCACGGAGGGGGGTTAAGAGGAGGGAGAATCAAGAAGGGGAGGGGAAGAGAACAGGTTGGAGAGTAGTCTCACTAAATGTGAGAAGCTTAGGTAATAAATCAGCTGAGTTACAGGCTCTCTTGGCAGTGGGGAAGGTGGACATTATGGCCACTGAGTCCCAGGACTGGGATTTGATGATCCCAGGGTAAGATATTCAGGAAGGATAGGGCTAAGGGGGGGGGTGGCAATCAGTGTTTGGGAGGGGATAAGGTGCATAAAGGAGGAGGGGCAGGAAGGCAGGACAGAGGCCCTATGGATGGAGTTTCAGGACCCAAAAATTAGGACACTGAGGATGGGGGGTGGTATACAGACCACAAGCGCAAGGGGAGGACCTGGATAGAGAGTTAGCTAAACAGATTAGAAGGGTCTTTAGGAAGGGGAGCACAGTGGTGGTGGGGATTCCAACCTACCTCAAGTGGATTGGAGCACCCCAACCACCATGAGTGCAAAGGAGAAGGTCATATTAGAGGCATTTCTGGACAGCTTCCTGGTGCAGTTGGTCCGGGAGACGACTAGGGAAGGAAGGACTCTGGACCCAGTGTTATCAAATGGAAAGGCTGTAAGGGATCTGGGGGTGGAGGACCCTCTGGCTGGGAGTGACCACCACACGGTGTGGTTCACACTCAGTATGGGAAGGGAAAAATTAGGTGTGGGTACCAGGGTGGTTGAATTTAAGGGGGCGGACTTTAAAAAGATGGGGGAAATTTTGGGTAGGCATCTAGAGGGGATTCAGCCAAGCATGGATACTTATAAAAAGTGGGATATTATTAAAACAAGGCTAGCGGAGGCTTCAAACAGAGATTGGATGCTCTGTTCTTCCAAACTTTGTTCCACACATAAACCCACACGGTGTGGGAGACAATTTAATGGGCTATTAGCCTACTTTGTCTATTCTCACTATATAATACCAAGTAAGTAATACTAGCACATGTGGAAGGATACAAAGTAAGAACGGAAGGGCAAAGAAGCCCAGTTGGTTGACTCAGGAGGTCATGGAAGGGTGAGGGCAAAGAGAAAAGTATTTCAGAGACTCTGGAAGTCGGGGGGGGGGGGTGTGTGACAAAGATGAGTATTCGAAGAAGTCCAGGGAAGTTACCAGGCTAGTTAGAGCAGCCAAGGCTTCCAGAGAGCTGGGGCTGGCACAGGGCACTGAGGATGGAGAAAAGGACTTCTTCAGATACATTAGTGAGAGACAGAAGAACAAAAACCAGATTGTGAGAATTAGGAAGGATGGTGGGTGGGTAGAGAAGGGGGAGGGGACCAGGCAGAGACACTCAATGAGTACTTCTGTTCTGTGTTCATGAAAGAGAAAGAGAAAGAGAGGCAGGTACCTTGGGGAAGGGATGGGGGTGGCAGGGGAGGGGTAACTGATACAGGAATCACAGAGGACAGAGTTCTGGAGGGATTAAGGGCACTGATGGTGGACAAGGTACCAGAACCAGATGGTATTCATCCTAGGGTACTTGAGGAACTGGCAGAGATCCTGGCAGGACCACTGGCTGACCTGTTCAATACCTCCCTGGACACAGGATGCATCCCACAAGACTGGAGGATGGCCCATGTGGTGCCAATTACCCCAAAAGTGGCCCTAAGGATGAACTGGGCAACTACAGAACAGTGAGCTTCACATCAGTTGTGGGGCTGCTCATGGAGACAATCCTAAAAGAGCAGCTGGTGACATTTTTGGAGGATAGTGGACTCCAGGACAGTCTGCAGCATGGGTTTGTCTCAGGAAGATCCTGCCAGACAAGTCTAGCTGAGCACTGTGACTGGGTGACCAGGGAAATGGACAAGGGCCATGTGGTGGGTGTCCTGTATTTAGATTTCAGCAAGGCCTTTGATTGCGTGCTCCATGGGAGGCTGGGGAGGAAGCTGGAATATATAGGGGTGGGAACAAAGATAGTCAAACGGATCATCAACTGGCTGAAGGAAAGACAGCAGGGGGTGGTAGTTGAAGGGGGGGACTCTCAGCACCGAGGGATGTGACCAGCAGGGTGCCACAGGGATTGGTACTGGGACTGGTGCTGTTTGGGATATTCATAGCTGATATCTCACAAGGGATCTGGAGTAAGATCAGTCTGTTCGCTGACTATATGAAGATGGGAGCTGTAGTAGATGACGTTGAAGGGTGGAAGGGGCTGCAGTCAGATCTGGCCAAACTACAGGAGTGGTCGGAAACATGGCAGTTGGGGTTCAACGCCAAGAAGTGCAAGGTACTGCACTTTGAAGCCAGGAACCAGGGGAGGAGCGCACAGCTAGGAGGGGTACAGTTGGAAAGCACCGAGGAGGAGAAGGATCTCGGGGTGCTTATAACGGGGAGTATGAACAACTCAGCACAGTGCAGGAAGGTGGCAGCAAAAGCCGACAAGATGCTGGGGTGTATAGCGAGGGGTATCTCCTCCAGGAATAGGGAGGTGATCCTTCCCCTGTACAGGTCACTGGTCAGGCCTTGGAATACTGCATGCGGTACTGGTGCCCATTCCTGAAGAAGGACATCAGGTTGTTGGAGGGGGTGCAGTGTAGGGTGACAAAGATGATCCACGGACTGGAGGGAAACTCCTACGGGGATAGGCTGGGCGAACTGACATGTTTTCCTTGGAGGAGAGGAGAGAGAGGGGGAATATGACTGAAACCTTTAAATACCTAATGGGGATAAACAAGAATAATATGGAAGGAATTTTCAAGATTTGGAGGGGAAGGGACACGAGAGGGCATCAGCTGAGATTGGATGGGGCAAGATTCTGGAGAGAATTCAAGAGCCATTTTTTCACAGAACGGGCGGTGGACAAGTGGAATACTCTGCCAGAGGAGGTGGTGGGCAGTTTCAAGAGGGGATGGGACAGAGTGAAGGGGTAAATATGAGAAGGGAAGGGAGGGAGGGTGGGGCAGATGCAAGATGAAGGGCTAGCTGTACAATCGAGCAGACTTGATAGACCATAAGGCCTGTTTCTGCTGGCACTTTCATATGTTTGTAAAAGAACCCTGAAGTCTTTCAAATTTGTTTCCAGAGGATCTGGACTAGATGAGCCCCAGCCCTGCAAACCGATTTAAATCACTCTCGAGACGGTCTTGTCAGCACAAGTCTTGGGTTCTTTACAACATGAGTGACCACTGCACTGGCATGGGCACAGGAATTGGGGTTTGGTAGTCCTCTGAGGCTGGGACCCAGACTACCAGTATCCTAGTTTGAAGATACCCCATGTGAGAACCGGTTCCTTGCAGCAGTTCTGTCACCATGGGTAACAGACTCAGAAGTGAAGCAGTATATTGGCAAGGCCAGCAAATGGAGTCTCAGCCACTAATTCTGGTCAAAGGTAGGGGAAGAGAACCCCTCTGTTTGCCCACCTGACACACTGCTCCTAGGTGCTACTACCACTGTAAAGGTCTTATAGAGAACTATTCCCTATCAGCCATCTAGCTGTATGTCTCCAGTCCTTCCGTTGTCGTAGTCCCTGACCACCAAGCCGTTAATAAGCTTGGGACTGACAGAGTAGTCCCTGAATTGTGACATTTTTGCACTGCTGATAGGAATGGGGGAAATAGACTACAGGGATCGGCACCCCCTAAACTGACAGATGCCAAGTAATCCATGGATAGATTGCTTAGAAAATACATCTCAGATGCTGGACCTCTTTCTTGAACGCAGGGTGCATAATAACCTCCTCAGGACAAGAGATAGAGGTGAATGGTCAGCTTTCATTCTCCTCACTCTCTCCTCAGCTTTTGACACTGTTGACCATGGGCCGTTGCAAGGACCGACTGAGGGAATATATACATCTTACTTCGACTTGGAGCTCTTGCAGCAGGCAGTAACCATAAGGACTAAGCCGACAGGCACCAGGACCCCACAGAAACCTTCTAGTGAGCAGTCTTCAGTAGGGGACTGCCCCCAACGTCGGCCCACCCCGTCAGCTAATGGTAAAAAGGGGATGGTCCCCAGCCCCACCTCAGTTCATTTCCCACCATTGACACGTTCGCATCGACGTCTCAGAAGCCTCCTGTTAGTCGACCACCATCACGCTTTATTGCAAAATGTTTTCTAGGATCGTGGATATGTTGTTCATCCACACTCTTTGGCGTGTCCCCTTCCACTTTAAATCTTGCCAGAAGTCTTCAAACTGGCTCCTCCCACCCACCCGGGTGGTATAACCCTCGGCTCCGCCCCATGATGCCAGATCTTCCTTTCCACTGGAAGATTCAGGTTGCCTCTCTCGTCAGGGTTTTATTAACTCTAAAAATTGATTAGCGTTTTGCTCATAAAAGTGCTAAAACATTGTGAAAATGCATAGCACTTGCCTCACTGTGTTTAACAAACATAACACTTCTAGAACACCTATATAAATACTTACTATATAGTTAGTATTGTCCCAAGAAAAAAAACTGCTAATCAATTTAAAACCCTGCTCATGCTCACGCATTTTGTAGGCCCTGGCTTCTAAACCTTTGGTTATTCTGAAAATCCGTCTAGTTCGCATTAGCGATCGTGACTTGTTACCTTCGATTATGGAAGACAAGTCTTCCTCCCGGATTTTGCCGGTGTCCCTGCGGTCAGAAGATGTCTTACATCGATCCCCACACTGCGTGAGTCTACTGTCCCGGTGTCGACCAAGACACCTCGAAGGGCGATTTTGTCTTGCATTTCACCCTAACGTCTTCGATGACCGTTTCGCATGCTTGAAGTTGGGGAGGCTGGAGAAACGGAACCCTCCGGTGAAATCTGAGGACGCTTGGTGGGCGGTTTCCATGGCTACGGGATCCGCCGAGCAATTCGAACACATGCAAGCATTCGAGGAAGAAGCGGCTCAGGCTGCAGAAACTACTCGGAGCTTCTTTGTTCTGCTCAACCTGGGCTCCATCTTCTTGGGTTCCTTCCGAGAGTTGTGACAGTCTCTCCTGAACAAGGAAGAGGGTCCTGTGAGCACGTACGCCTCTCGATTCTGTAAGTGGGGAAAAGGACCCGGGATCATCTTCGTCCTGACGGAGATGGTCTTGGGATCGGGAGAGATCTCGGTCCCAGGAACCGGCAGTCTCGACTCGGGTCAAAATAGGCAGGAAGGAGGGGTAGCCATATCATATGACCTAAAGGTGGGCAAGCAGTGTGAGAGGGCAGTAAGGAGGGCTGGGGAGATACTGGGATGCATAGGGAGAGGCATCACCAGTAGAAAACAGGAAGTTGTTATACCTCTGTACAGACAGCTGGTGAGACCCCATCTGGAGTACTGCGTGCAGTTCTGGAGACCCAATCTCCGCAAAGACATAAACAGGATGGAGGCAGTCCAGAGGAGGGCAACTAAAATGGTGCAGGATCTGCACCGGAAGACATATGAAAGACTTAAGGAGCTTAATATGTATAGCCTTGAGGAAAGGAGGGAGAGGGAGGACATGATAGAAACTTTCAAGTACTTCAAGGGAATCAACAAAGTCCAAGAGGGTATCATCTTTCAGAAAAAGAGGTGTGCAAGAACAAGGGTGCACAATTTGAAGATGGGGGGGGGGCGACTCAGAGGTAATGTAAAGAAGTATTTTTTCACAGAGAGGGTTGTGGATGCATGGAACGGCCTTCCGGAGGAGGTTGTGGAGCCAAAACAATGGTGGAAAAAGAATGCTTGGGACAGTCAGAAGGCAATTCTAGGTGGTGGGGGTAGGAAGAAATAGTGCTGTTGGTTAACTAGAATCTGCAGCTTCTCCATTAGGTAGGGAAATGGGCAGACTGGGTGGGCCAAGCGGTCCTTATCTGCCGTCAAATTCTATGTTTCTATGTAAGATCATTCTCCTTCAAACAGACAACGAAGTAGGGTTGTACTACATCAATAAGCAAGGTGGAGCACACTCTTACCCGTTATGCAGGGAAATGATGAGAGTGTGGGAATGGTGCCTGGAGCACAAAGCCCTGATCCAGGTGGTCTTCCTGCCAGGATTACAGAATGATCTGGTGGATCATTTTAGCAGAACAGAAACAGACCCTCACGGGTGGTCTCTCAATACAAACGTCATGCAATCACTCTTTGAAGAGTGGGGAACTCGAGACCTGGACCTTTTTGCGTTTCCTCTCAATGCAAAACCGCCTATCTCCTGCTCCAGAAATCCAGGACCTAGCATGTTTTGTCAGGATGCATTCAGACTGTGGTGGAGAAGACACTTTCTGTGTGCATTTCCTCCTCTTTCTCTAGTTTAGAGGTTACTGCTCAAACTGGAGGCGCAGGGGGGGCAAAATGATCCTCATTGCCCCATTCTGGCCTTGTCAGATCTGGTTTCCATTGATCAACAGATTGTTGGAAACTTCACCGAGACAGCTTCCACTTCATACAAACCTGCTGACCCAGGGCTCTATGGTCCATCCCAACCTGAAGTCCCTTCATTTCCACGTCTGGCTTCTGAAGAGATAGAGGTGAACAGGTTTAATGTTTCACATAGGGTCTCAGATATTCTGTTAGCTGCACACAAACCAGCTACTTGAAAAACTTACATGGCTAAGTGGAAGCGGTTCTCCATCTGGTGTGCAAATTTTTCCTGCCCACCAAAGAAGGTCCTAGAATATTTTCTGGATCTCTTGAACACAGGCCTGCAATACATGACCATTAAGGCTCTCATTTGTGCAATCACAGCGTACCATGAGCCCGTGAACTCCATGTCCCTGGCTCAGCTTCCTGTGGTCAAGTGGTTTCTTAGGGGCATTTTGCATACTAGGCCACTGGTCAGATGACTGGTAGCAGCGTGGGACATTAACCATGTGCTAGACATGCTCACACGTAAACCTTTTGAGCCCCTAGCTACTTGTGAGCTGAAGTTTCTGACTTGGAAGACCGCCTTCCTTGTAGCCATCACTTTCGCCAGCAGAGTGTCTGTAATACATGCCTTGGTCACAGACCCTCCGTATACTGTATTTCACAAAGACATGGTGATTCTTAGGACTCGCCCTAAGTTTCTACCCAAGGTTGTCTCAGAATTCCATCTGAATCATTCCTTGGTCCTTCCAACCTACTTCACGAATTTCCAGAATGAGGGAGAGTGAGAGCATATCCTGTATTCTCTGGATGTGAAGAGAGCTTTGCGGTTCTTTTTAGACAAAACCAAAGAAATCTGCACGTCAAAACAACTGTTTGTCTCTTTCAGCATGACCTGGCTGGGTCAGCCTGTTGCTATGAGATGCATTTCAGCATGGCCGGTGGCATGCTTTTGCCAATGCAACTCCATGGCACAGGTTAAGCTGGAAGGCAGAGTTCTACCAGGGCAGTTGAGGCATCTCTGGCGGAAATCCAGAATGTGCCCATTGCAGATATTTGCAATGCAGCCACTTGAAGCTCCGTGCACACTTTTGTAAAGCACTATGCTTTGAATGTCCATGCCAGGCAACATCGGTCCTTTGGCAGGACAATCCTTAATGGACTTCTGTCCTAAGTGAGCTCCTCTCTCCTGTGGCCCATGTCAGGGGATTATTTTTGCTTGGTACTCTCCCATTAGTGTAAATGAGTGGTGGAGACTTTAGATCCAGGAAGACATGGAAAAGATGTACCTACCATAATTCTTTATCTTTTTGGACGAAGTCTCCGCCACTCATTCACGCACCCACCCTCCATCCCTCTAGTTCACTTATCCTGTTTTTGGTCTTCAGCCCCCTTGTTGTTGGGCTGCAAAGCCTCTGTTGAGTTGACCCTTCTTACATGGGTCATTCGGACTATCTTATGTCCAGCACAGGTTAGTTTCACTAGGTTAGTTTATGCTGCACCTCCTCGGTAAAAAAGGTTCTGAGGTGGTTGGAGGGTCGATGCCAGGTAGCCTATACGGTGCGAGCCGAACTCGAGGTGCCACTTCCTCATGGCCCTACCTAGGCGCTGGCCCTCCTGAAGAATTTTGGCTCCTGCTGGGTCCTAGCGCCTCTGGCGTAGTCCCATTAGTGTGAATAAGTGGTCAGACTTTGTCCAGGAAGATCAAGAATTACGGTAGGTACGTAATTTCCATTTACTATATCAACGTCGTCTAGCCAAAATGTTTCTAAGGAATGTTACATATTAAGCCACCTATCAGAAGACCCATTGCTCTGTAGATCTCAATTTTTTAATAGAGAAATTAACTCTTGGACCATTTGAACAATTTGGCCATCTGTGACCTCTGTTTTCTTTCCTGGAAAATGCTATTCCCAGTGGCTGTCACTTCAGCTTTGCAAATTTCCAAGCTCCATGCATTCGTGTAGAGAACCTTACTTGATTTTTCACAAAGCTAGGGTGGCTCTTTGTACCAACCCTTCCTTCCTACCTAAGGTAATGTCTGAACACACGTTAAACCAGTCCCTGGAGTTACCAGTATATTATCCTGAACACTCCAGTCGAGGTGAACATCGCTTATATACTCAAAACGTCCATCATGTATTACGATACTACACTAATCAAACTAAAATGATTAGAGAGACTTCTCAATTTTTTGTCACCTTCGACTCAGGCTGGGAAGGTCTCTCAGTCACGAAACAGACCCTCTCCAATTGGCTAGCACATTGTGTGACATTCAGTTCTTCAAAATACAACAAGCCATTACCAGGACCTGTCCAAGCCCATTCTACCAGAGCTATGGTCACTACTGTGGCCTCCTTTAAAGGGGCCTCTGTCACGGATATCTGCAACACAGCTACCTGGTTCACAATTCACACTTTCACAAAGCATTATAACTTAGATATTGCTTCACGCCGTAGGACGGCCTTTGACCGAGCTGTCCTACAAGGCTTCCTGTCAAAATGACCACCCTTTTTTGGGGTTTATTACTTGGGATTCATTACATGTATATTACCTGCTGCAAGAGACCACTGTGTGGAAGATAGTACAGTTACATAAGACCTTACCATAACAGTAGATCTTTGAGTAGCATCTCTTGCAGCAGGTGTGGTCCCACCCTCCATCCCCCTCCTTCTCTAGGAAAACAAATTCTGGTCCAAAGACTTATGGGTTGGGATACCTATGGTACCTTGGCTTCCCCTCTGTCCTTGCTTAGCAAGCTGAATCCGGCGGGGGAAACTGAGGATACTAGGGACTTGTATAGGAAACAGGAAGCTGATGTCATGTGTGGGCAGCCCCTGGAAAAGACTGCTAAAAGAGCTGCCATGTGCCACAGCAACCTCTGGCGATGACCCAAGTGTATTACCTGCTGCAAGAGACACTCCTCAAAGATTTACTGTTACGGTAAGGTCTTATGTAACTGTACTTTCTAGGAATGGTATACAGTGTTCATCCACACTGACCCACCAGACTTCCCCTGGCAAGTGGCACACCGGTCTTGCTTCCAGTGGCTAAGATCTGATATCACGGGGCAGTGTCGAGGGAGTTGCCACCCGGGTGGGTGGTAGGAGCCAGCTTGAAGATGTTTTGGCAAGCCTTGAAGGGGAAAGGAACACTGCCTTAAGTGTGGATGAACACCATATACCACTCTTCAAACAACATGAAGTCTTGCTATATTATGACATATGCAGTGAGTCCCAGCCTTCGAACTGCTCCGGGAGGTGAAGGAGTTAACTTTTCATGCCAGGCATGGAACGCTGAGCTCGAGCTCAGTTGAAAACTCTGTCTGTTATTCTTCAAACTCAAACTGTCAGATTCTTTACTCCGCCTCACTGAACAGTCGCTCCGGAGATTTTCTCCTTCTGCTCGGTTCATTTTGTCGGCTAAAGTATTATTTTCTCGTTTTTTTTTTACCGAATTTAAACCGCAACCGGTCGGTTCAAGCTCTGTCTGTGGTATTGTAAGTACTAGATAGCTTTTACATTTATTTCTTCTGTGTGGAACTTGTAAACAGTTATCAGTTTGGTTTGAACCGATCAGGTTGTTTTGAAATATATTAATCTGTCTTTTAGAATGTGGTTACCGGTTCTTATCGGTTCTAAAAAAACACGGATTTTATTACGTTTTTTTCCACGACCCGTGACACGGTTGGGAACCGATAAGAGGGTCTTGCTTGGCGGATTGCCATAAACGGGAAAGTTTGGTTAGGACTGGCACTATGTCTGAGAAACCCAAAAGAAAAACCGGGGCCCACTGGGTTTCAACACTACAGTGTCTGTGGGGAAGCCTTTGCCAAGGCTGACCCCCACACCACCTGTGTTTATTGTCTGGGGTTTGACCACCTCAATTCAGACTGCCAGATTTGCAAAAATTTTCCTGCAGCTACCCTGGATAAGAGAGTTGGTAGGCTTAGGGAAAGGGAGGCCAAGAAGTCCGCTGACCCGGATGGCCAGCCCGGTTTGGTTCCAACCGAATCAGAGGGAGTGCCCTCTGACCAGAGCAAGACTTCCTCGGGCACAAGGAGAGCCGACTCGGAGGAGTCGGTTCCAGCAAAAAGGACAAGGAAATCAGCTGGTGTGGAGCCAAAATTTTCCTCTCCAACCGCTGAAGAAATAGCCAAAACGATTAAAATTGTCCAGTCGCTTTCCCCGGTTCTGACCGAACCGGCACCATCATGTAAGCGTACGGTTCGGCCGGTTCCACTGGTTCAAGAGTATGATTTAGAGGAATTTTATGAACCGGAGGAGGGGGAAGAGGAATATGAGGAGAGTGAATGTGGATTTGAAAGTCTGGATGTGCCCATTGAACCGGACATCTCCCCAGACAGACCTTCAGGAGTGTCTCCTCCTAGGCTTTCTGAGTCCCCTTCTCATTTTATTTTTTGTAAAAAAGTATCTGAAACCCTCCAGCTCCCTATGGAGGAAGCTGTGGATGATCAAGAGGAACCTGACTATGTGGAAATGATGGATATCCCATAGTCCAGGAGGCTGTCTATTCCTTTGCATAAATCTTTTGGGAAACAGACAGTAAAAATTCTAAAAACTCCTCACACTATACCTCCTGTTGATAAGAGAATGGACAAGAGGTACACATTGTCAGGCTCTGGTACGGAGTTCCTTACACAACAATGCAGCCATGTTGGGGTAGTGCAGGCTGCAGCCTGTGACAAGGCAAATATTCCTTTGTCCTCACACACCCGACGACAAGGACTCCAGGAGGATTGATGCCATGGCAAAGAAACAGTACATGGCAGCATCCTTGGGACTCAGACAGGCAAATTATATGGCTTATGTTGCTAGATACCAGAAATCCAGATGGGATACTGTTTTGGCTCTAGCAAAGCAGGTCCCTGGCCAGCTTGCCAAGGAGCTGGAGCAGGTGGCTGCTGATGGTATTGAGCCATCTAAGGTGCAATTCCATGCTGCAGTGGACTCTAATGATGTGTCATCAAGAGTCATGGCTACATCTGTAGCACTTCGCAGAATGGCTTGGCTCAGATGTACTAGCCTGTCATAGGATACCCAGACTAAGGCCATGGATTTTCCTGTTGTGGGTAATTCTTTGTTTGGGGAGCAGACAGAGAAGTACATGAAGAAAATGGATGAGTATAGGACCACCTATAGGAGTGCACAGGCCAAGGAAAGGCAGGCCACCCTCAAAGGCAGCCTTCCAGGGCAGGGGCCGCCTTTCATAGGCCTTTTACCAAGCCCAGGCCTCCTTCAGCTTACGCCCAGAGGGGTTCTTTAGAGGAGAGGCAGATCGGCACAAGCAGGCCTGCTTCCACCCCAGCCTCTCAAAGCCCCTGCCAAGCAGGCATCCTGATGGGGTGGCCAGGGCTGATTCTCCACTACCTGTAGGCAGGCTGGCTTACTTTGTCCAGGACTGGAAGTCTCTCACATCAGACAAGTGGGTCCTGGAAGTAGTAAGCCAGGGACTGGTTCTCAGCTTCAAAAAATTTCCAAAGATGAGAACCAGATCCTTTCCACCTGCAAATCCGTCAAAGGCACTTGCCCTAGAGGCAGAAGTCTCTGCCCTCCTGGCTCTCAGAGCCATAGAAAGGGTTCCACCCCTACACCAGGGCAAGAGATTGTACTCCAGGTACTTTCTTACCCCAAAAAAGACAGGAGAATCGCGGCCCATCCTGGATCTCAGATACTTAAACAAGCACCTTTTAAAACCAAAATTCAAAATGGTGACTCTGGGAATTATTCTGCCCTCTCTAAGGCCAGGGGACTGGCTAGCGTCCCTGGACCTCAAGGATGCCTACTTCCATATTCTCATCAGAAGCTCCCATTGAAAGTACCTCAGGTTCAAGCTGCCCTCAGGCCATTACCAGTTCAGAGCAATGCCCTTTGGCCTCACTTCTGCTCCAAGGGTATTCACAAAATGCCTGGCAGTAGCAGTTGCCCACCTAAGAAGGCAAAAAATTGCCATCTTCCCTTACCTGGACGACTGGCTCATAGTAGGCCAGTCTCCAGACCAAGTCAAGTTACATCTCCAGATAACTCAGCAACTGCTTACCTCTCTAGGTTTCCTTCTGAATCTTCCAAGTCAGTTCTAGAGCCTGTCCAGCTCCTCACCTTCATAGGCGCAGAACTGAACACAGAGGAAGCCAGAGCCTTCCTGCCTTTGGACAGGGCAAAGACCCTGGTCTCTCTGGCTCCTCATTCACCCTGCAGGTCTCTCGACCAGCAAGGCATTTTCTACAGCTCCTAGGGCACATGGCTGCTTCTACAGCAGTCGTGCAAGGAACCAGATTTCAGATGAGGGACATCCAGTTCCATTTGAGAGCCTTTTGGTCTCAAAGAAAGGACCCCCTAACCAAATTGATCCCAGTGACTCGTGCCCTGATCCAAGCCCTACAGTGGTGGCAGAATCAGAGCAATCTGAGACAGGGGGTCCCTTTGTCACTCAGTCTCACTATTTAATCCTTACTACAGATGCATCCCTCTTGGGGTGGGGAGCTCACATGGGCGAACTCACTACCCAGGGACTGTGGTCCCCTCAGAAATCTCTGCTCCACATCAACCTGTTGGAGTTCAGAGCAGTTTTTCTAGCACTTCAAGCTTCTTCCAAATCTGTTCAGAACAAAGTTGTACAGGTCAGAACAGACAACACCACTACAGTGTGTACATCAACAAGCAAGGAGGCACTCTGTCTACGGCCTTGTGCACCGAAGCAATGAAGTTGTGGTCTCTGGCTTATTCCCTGAACACCTCCCTTACGGCAGTTCACCTCCCAGGCAAGGACAATGTCCTGGCAGATGCTCTCAGCAGGATTTCCCAGGGCCATCACGAATAGTCACTGGATCCCCTGGTCCTGGAGGTAATATGTGCCAGGTGGGGCACCCCGGAGATAGATCTTTTTGCAGCCCCAGACAATCACCAACTTCCCCTTTTTTGCTGCAAGCCATCAGTGTTGGGCTCAGTCCCTCTGGATGCCTTAGCTCTCAACTGGGAAGGAAAGTTTCTCTATGCTTTTCCCCCCTTCCCTCTCCTGTTCAAAGTGTTAGTCAAAATCAGATCTCAATTCTGCAAAGTGATTCTGATTGCTCCAGATTGGGCCAGACAACCCTGGTATCCACTCCTACTGTCCTTAGCAGTCCATCTTCCCCTGTGTCTTCCCAGGAATCACAATCTGTTAACCTGTGCTCAGGGAAGGGATTGGTACCCGAACCTCAAATCTCTCAATCTCAAGGCCTGGCTCTTGAAGAGTTAGAATTTGCTGATCTACACCTCTCCCAGGGTGTAATGGATATATTGAAGGCTTCTAGGAAGCCTTCCACCAGGGCTACTTACAATTCCAAATGGAAGAAGTTTTACATATGGTGCTCTGGGAAGCATATTTCCCCAGAATATGCTGATATACCCACAGTCCTGGATTATATGGTCCATTTGAACAGTTTGGGGCTCAGACCAGCTACCCTAAAGGTGCATTTGACAGCTGTGTCTGCTTTCATTTCAGCAGGTAAACCCTCTTCTCTTTCAGCTCATCCTGTATTCTCTAAGTTTTTTAAAGGATTGCTTCACACCAACCCTCCATTCAGGGCCCCTGCCCCTGCCTGGGATCTTAATGTTTGCATTGCTCAGCCTATGCAACCTCCCTTTGAACCCTTGTCTTCAGCAGATCTCAAGTATTTGACTTGGAAGACTGTGTTTCTGGTAGCCATCACTTCTGCCAGACGCATAAGTGAATTACAAGCTTTGTCAGTGGAGCCTGATTTTATCTCCTTTCATAGAGATAAGGTGGTCCTCAGGACTAACGGGAAGTTCTTGCCTAAGGTGGTTTCAGATTTCCACCTTAATCAATCTATTTCTCTTCCAGTGTACTTCACTGACCATTCCTCCTCTGGCGATAGGAGGCTGCACAGCTTAGATGTGAAGAGAGCCCTTAGTTACTACATTGAGCGTACCAAGGGTCACAGGTTTGACTCCCCTCCAACTGTTCCTCACTTATGGTGAGGTTGGTAAAGGGAAACCTGCCACTAAAAGATCCATTGCCAGGTGGATTGTCTCTTGTATCCAATTCTCTTATGCAAAGCTGGGTAAGGTTCCTCCCTCAGGCCTGAGGGCTCACTCTACCAGAGGTACAGCTGCTTCCCTGGCTGCTGCCAGGGACATCCTCATTCTAGAGATTTGTCAAGCAGCTACCTGGAAAACAGTTCACACTTTTACCAAGCATTACTTTCTGGACACCCAGGCTAGGAGTGATGCTCGGTTTGGCACAGCTGTGCTTCAGAGCCTATTTCCTAAGTAGGTTCTGTCCCTCCTCCATGGAGGTACTGCTGTGTAGTCTGCATATGTCATAATATAGCAAGACTTCATGTTGTTTGAAGAAAAAATTGCTCACTTTAGTAGTGTTGTTTCTTCTAATGGGGTTTTGCTATATTATGACCCCCCCCGCCCGCCTGCCCCTCTCAGAACCTCTGTTTTGGGATGTGGGTGGGCAGTGCAGTGTTGGCACTTAGTAGATGCCCACCTTGTTTTTTCACCCCTCTCTTTTTCTGGGGTGACTGGGTGTTATGTTTTTCATTTTTTGGGTCTGCTGACGTGAGTCTTTGTTTTGGGAACAAAAAATGTGTTCTTATATTTAGTAGCCAGTTGGCTAGTGTAGGTTTACAGCTTCCACACAGGACCTTAGTGAGTTTATCTCGTAAAGATCTGACAGTTTGAGTTTGAAGAACAACAGACAGAGTTTTCAACCGAGCTTGAGCTCAGCGTTCCATGCCTGGCATGGAAAGTTAACTCTTTCACCTCCGGAGCAGTTCAAAGGTTGAGACTCACTGCATATGTCATAATATAGCAAGACTCCATTAGAAGAAACAACATTACTAAGGTGAGTAATTTTTTCTTATGTTCTATCCACACTAGTTGGCATGTTCCTCGCCCCTTTAAATCTTGCCGGATGGTCTAAAAGCTGGCTTCTCCCACCCACCCGGGTGGTATATGCCTTGGCTCTGCCCCTTGATACCAGATCTTTCTTTCCGCTGGAAGATTCAGGTTCCCACTAACGCTCCCACGTTGAGTAGGCCCTGGCGCTTAATCCTTCGGACAGATTACCAAAAATTAAACTCCTTAGAGTTTCTCCACCTAAATTCATGATAGCGACTGCAATGTAGGACAAGCCCTTGCCTGGGTTCTGCCGGTGTCCCTGTGGGCAGAAGATGTCCTGTACTGACCTGCACACCACGTGCATTACGCCTGGGCCATGCGCATGATACCCAGGCCTGTGATTTTTGTTGCGCCATCCATTTTGCAGTTTCGGACAATTGCCTCACAAATTTGCAGCTCGGACGACTGGAAAAACAGTTTTCACCAGTCAAATCTAAAGACACACATCATGAAGTCTTCGGAGGCACGGAATCTGCGCGACCAACTTGAGCAAATGAAGGCCTTCGAGGAGGAGGTGGCTTGCGTTGCTGAGCAGTCCTCTTCAGTCTCATTTTTTTTTCCGTTCAAACCTTCTCCAAATCCTTCAAGGAGATGTGCCAGTCTCTCCCGACTAAAGGAGAGGGCCCATCCAGTTCCCACACCTCCCAGTCCTGCAAAAAGGACAAAGGCTCGAGAGAAAATTTGTTACATCGACGATGCTCTTGGAACAGAGATCGATGTCGGTCTCGGGAGTCTCCCACGTTGACTTAGGCCGAAATTGCTACCTCGGCTGCTGGCTTCACGGTACCCCTGTCAGGCAAGCTGGCTCAGATGTGGGACAATGACCAGGTCGAAATAGTAATCGACCCCATCGACCCGTTGTTGACTGATAAGGCTGACAATTCTTTGTTTAGTACTCTGGTTCTGCTGGCCACCGAGGAGGAAACCCAGCCCACTGGGACTCCACCTGTGGATTATGTCCCTGACCTGGAGGAGCCACGGTTCTCCCCGGTCCCTCACGAGAAACATAGAAATTGATGGTAGATAAGGACCGCTTGGCCCACCTAGTCTACCCATTTCCCTACCTAACGGATAAGCTGCAGATCCTAGTTAACCAACAGCCTACTTCCTCCTACCCCCCAGTAGAATTGCCTTATGTCTGTCCCACGCATTCTTGAATTCCCCCACTGTTTTTGACTCTACAACTTCCTCAGGAAGGCTGTTTCATGAATCTACAGCCTTCTCTGTGAAGAAATGCTTCCTCACATTACCTCTGAGCCGTCCCCCCCTCTATCTGAAATTGTGCCCCCCTTGTTCTTGCACATCTCTTTTTCTGAAAGATGCTACCCTCTTGGACTTTATTGATTCCCTTGAGGTATTTGAAAGTTTCCACCATGTTCCCCCTCCTCCTTTCCTCGAGGCTATACATTTTGAGCTCCTTTAGTCTTTCTTATGTCTTCTGGTGCAGACTCTGCACCATTTTGGTTGCCCTCCTCTGGATAGCCTCCACTCTTTCTATGTCTTTGAGGAGATGGGGTCTACAGAACTGTACACAGTACTCCAGATGTGGTCTTACCAACTGTCTGTACAGAGGGCCAAAAATTTCCTGTTTTCTACCGGTGATGCCTCTCCATATACATCTCAGTATCCCCCCCAACCCTCCTTACTGCCTTCTCACATTGCTGGCCTACCTTTAGGTCATCTGATATGACTACCCCAGGTCCCTTTCCATTTTTATTGTTGTCAGTATCTCACCCCCGTTGTGTACTCTTCCCTGGGTTTTTGTTTCCCCAGGTGCATTACTTTGCACTTCTTTGCATTGTAAGCTGCCATACATTTGACCATTCCTCCAACCTTCCCAAGTCCCTTGTCATCCTTTCCACCCCACCTTGCTTATCAACCCTGTTGCAGATCTTTGTGTTATCTGCTAAGAGCATACTTTCCCTTCCAGTCCCTCTGCAGTGTCACTTATAAAGACATTAAAAAGTACCGGCCCCAGTACTGAACCCTGCGGTACCCCACTACTAATCCCCCTTTCTTCACTGTGGACTCCATTTACTATTACCCACTGTGTCCTGTTATCCAGCCAGTGTTTTACCCAGGCTACCACCCTGGAACTCACTCCCAGGCTGGCTAATATGTTTGTTAATCTTTTGTGCAGGACTATGTCAAATGCCTTGCTAAAGTCTAGGTAGGCCATGTCTACAGCCCCTCCCTGGCTACTACTTTGGTCACCAAGTCAAAGAAATCAATTAAATTTGTCAGATATGACCTTCCTGCTGTGAATCCATGCTGCCTTGCGTCCTGTGCCCCACTGGCCTCTAGGTACTCAACAATTATTTCCTTCAGAAGTGATTCCATCATTTTTCCTACCACTGAGGTCAAACTGACAGGTCTGTAGTTTCTTGCCTCTGTCTTGATCCCACTTTTGTGTACAGGAATCACATCCGCCCTCCTGCAGTCCTCAGGTACCACACCATCCTCCCATGGTTTATTAAAAAGGGTAGTCAGTGGTGTTACTAGTTCTTCCCTTCGTTCTTTTAGAATTCTGGGGTGAATCCCATCAGGCCTCATTGCTTTACCCACCTTCAGTTTTAAGAGTTCTTTCAGAACTCTTTCTTCTGTGAAAGGACTAATATCAGCCCCCCTATCCAGGGTGCTTCTGTTGACTGAATTAGGTATCTCCCGCTGCTTTTCCATTGTGAATACTGAGCAGAAATATTCGTTCAGTATCCCTGCTTTTTCACTGTCGCTCTCTGCCCAACCACCTTCCTCTTTATTCAGCCTCAGTATCTCTGCCTTAGTCTTTCTTTGCTCCCTAATGTACCTGTAAAAGGTTCTATCCCCCTTCTTAACCGAGTTGGCTATCTTTTCCTCGGTTTGGGCCTTTGCTATTCTGACTACCTTCCCCACTTCCTTCTGCTTTAACTGGTGCAGTTCTCTGTCCTGCTCCTTCTGTGTTTCCTTATACTTCCTGAATGCTATCATTTTCTCCTTTACTTTCCCTTCCCTGCCACTTCTTTTGAGAACCATAGTTATTTTTTTCTTTCATTTTGATTTATTTGCTTCACACAAAGGCTTATTGCCTCTGTGATGGCGGTTTTGATGTTTCCCCATTGTTGCTCCACCCCACTTTCTTGCCTGTTTGCTAGTGCTTTTCTGAGGCACTTTCTCATTTTGACAAAATCAGCCCTCCTGAAGTCCAGCACCTTCACTTTTGAATGGCTTGACTCTACCACTAAGTTTATCGTGAACCACACTGTTTGGTGGTCGCTTGTTCCCAGATGGCTACCCACTTCAAGATAGGAGATCCTCTCTCCATCCTCATTTGAGAGTACGAGGTCTAAGATTGCTCCCTTCCGAGTGGGTTCCAAAACTAACTGTCTGAGACATGCCCCCTGTAGGGCATCGAGAATGGCCCTGCTCTTGGATGTGGCTGCAGCAAAGGTGCTCTAGTTAACATCTGGCATATTCAGATCACCCATCAGCAATATCTCCCCTTTCACTGCCATCCCAAGGCTGCCTTCTATCATTTCCTTGTCCATTCCCTCCCCCTGAGAAGGGGGTCTGTATACAACCCCTGTGCGGATTGTGGAGCCATTTCCAGTCTCCAGGGTGACCCACAGTGCCTCCTCTCCTCCCTGTTTACCCTTTAGTTCTCTTGCTTTGATCCCTTCCCCTTACATAGAGAGCTACTCCTCCTCTTTTTCCCTCCCTGTTTCTCCTGTAGATTGTGTACCCTGGTATGTTAACATCCTAGTCATGGTTCTCTGTGTACCATGTTTCTGTGACTGCCACGATATCCAGGCATCCCTCTTCCATCAAGGCCACCATTTCGGGGAGTTTTGTGCCTAGACTACAAGCATTGGTACTCATTACTCTACATTTTTTTTTTATGGCCTTATTTCTTTTTGCCCCATCCCTGTCCTTACTGCCTTTATCTTTTTCTCCATTTGCCCCTGCCCTTCTCCCTATCGACTGCTCTGTCTTGGTGTTTACCTCACTAACTACCCTGATTTCTGGTCTCCTGGACGGTCGAAGTCAAGGTATCAGACACCCTTGACCAACAGGCTGAGGAAGTCTCACAAGCGGTGCTCCAAGAAGCGGCGAGACCGCCATTTGTCCTCATTGGATGAGGAGAGGCTTTGACGTAAGTTACATCAACGTTACAGTGACCTTATTTGGCAACAGGTCATGCTATCTGGTCCGAAGTCGGCCTCGCCACCTGTTTTGGTGGGGCTGACACCAAAGCAGCCTCCTTCAGGGGCTCCAGCCAAGGAGTCTCGGCCCATTTAGTGCCTCCCACACAGGCTGTCTGTCACCCTCACTCCCAACTGTCCGCGGCGGGTTGAAAGTGACACTGGTGGTTGGCCACTTTATCCAGACTCGGGGTCTCAGGATTCAGACCTGAATTCACGTCCATGTGATGATGATTCCATGAGTCTCAAGATGGAGGAAGGTCCCACATCCTTACTGGGCATCCTCAGTCTCGTCTCCAAATCAACGGGGATGCCCTTGGAGCCTGTTGAAAAACAGGCCGAATATCCCCTAACTTATATTCTTAGAAAAGGGGATTTTCCATCTAAGGCCTTTCCAGTGGCCAAAGCCATAGTTGGCCTGGCCTTGGAGCTTTGGCATCACCCAGTCTCCTGCCCTGCACCTTCAGCCCGGATGGCCCCCAAGTATGCAGTTCCCATCGACTCCTCTTCGGGGTTTACACAGCACCCCTTGGCTGAGGGGTTGGTGACTGAGTATGTGTTTTGGCGCTTGGACAACTCAAGAGACATGAATAGACCTCCAGACAAAGAGCCCAAGAAGTTGGTACATTCAGCCAGAAAGGTCTATGCTGCCTCCTCGCTTGGTCTCTGACAGGCAAGCTCAGCCGTCATTATGGCACTCTTCTCCAATGCCCTCTTGGGCTCTCTGGATGAGGTGCTTCCTCATGTCCCTGTGGACCTTCAGACTACAGTCAAGCAGGTCCGTGACCAAGGTCGGGCTGTTGCTAAACAGCAGCTCCAGATGGCTCTGGATATCTGGGATTCTTGTGCCTGCTAAGTGGCAGTTGCCATGTGCCGCAGGGTCTGGCTGAGAGTCTTGACCTTTACAGCAGACACTCACCACAAACTGGTGGACGTTCCTTTCCTGTGTACCGACTTGTTCGGTCCAGAAGTCGAAGAACATCTCCAGCATAGTGAGAGGTCCAGTGCCACCTTGGACTCCATTACTTCCACCCAGAAGGAACCCCAGGGTTCAAAGAAGCAGAAAAGAAAGCCTTTTCGGCCTTCTGCTCCTGTGGCCAAGCAGGCCCAGTACAAATCTGGGCAGCAGCAAGCTCAGCTTTGGTGCCCTCTGCCCAAGTCAGGGGCTTATGCACCCCGTAAGTCCGGAGGGATGGGCCCCTGCAGTCCCCCCAACGGATCCTCCTTCTTCAAGTCTGCACAGTGATGGGATAGGGGTTGCCAACCTCATGCCTATCCCGACTGCTCTGGGTCCTTCTGCAGGGGTCTGGCTTCGCCACTTCCTTTCCGTCTGGTACGCTGTTGCAACAGACAGGTGGGTCTTGGAAGTGATCGGCCAGGGACTGCCTCTGGAATTCGAGCAGTACCTGCCAAGCCGAGTCCATGCCCCAGAGGAGGAGAAAGTATCCACCGACACACAATCTGCTGTCAGAGATGACATCGCCCAACTCCTCCACAAGGAGGTAGTGGTCAGAGTTGCAGATCCCCCTGTTAACCCTGGGTTCATTTCCAGGTACTTTCTGGTCCCAAAACGGATGGGGAGCTGGTTCCCCATTCTAGATCTGCACAACCAAACCAACTTCTCAGGTCTTGCACCTTCAGGATGGTAACTCTGTCCCAGATCAGACCATCTCTTGAGCAGAACATGTGGTTCTGCTCCCTGGATCTTCAGGATGCGTTCTTTCACATCCCAATCCGTCCATCTCACTGAAGTTTCCTCTGTTTCAGGGTGGAGGGAACCCTCTACGCGCTTCTAGCCATACTGTTTGGCCTGCCATCGACCCTAGGGTCTTCACCAAATGCATTGCAGTGGTAGCAGCCCATCTTCGGCATTGAGGGGTCAGAGTTTACCCCATCTCGACGATTGGCTCATAGCAGGTCCCTCCAGACTGGAGATAGAGAGGTCCAGAGATCTTGACATTCAAACCTGCTTCAGCCTTGGCCTCCTGGTCAACGAGGCCAAGGTTGGAACTCGTGTCTTCGCAGGTGATATGCTTTATCGGGCCAGAGATTGACTCTTGCTGAGCCAGAGCCATGCTCCCGGCGGACAGGGTGGAGGGTCTCTCCTTCTTTGCCTGATCATTTCTGGTTGGGCAATTGTGCCCTGTCTGGGACTTCCTGTGACTTCTGGGTTACATGGGGGCCTGCACCTCCATGGTCTGATGGGCCCGGTGGCATATGCTCCCCCTTCAATGGGAACTGGCCAGCCAGTGGTCTCAGTATCTAGGTCATTTCGACCAGCTGGTCACTTAACTCAGAAGATCTGGGATGCTCTCCAGTGGTGGACCGTCCTGGAACATCTGCAGGGAGAGATCCCATTTGTCCGCCCCAAGCCAACAGTCGTCCTGACGACCGATGCCTCTCTCACAGGCTGGGGTGCCCACATGGGGAATCACAGAGTCCACGGGCTCTGGTCCCCCGAGGAATCCTAATGTCATATCAACCTGCTGGAGCTTAAGGCACTTTGAGTGGGGCTGGCTGCATTTGGTCTGTTCCTTCGGGGTCAAGTGGTTCAAGTCTAGATGGACAACACCACGACCATGTACTACCTCAGCAAACCGGGCGGCATGCACTGCCGGCCTCTGTGCAGGGAAGCGCTCTGCATCTGGACCTTTGTGAGGTAACTGGAGGTAGATCTCCTAACCATCCATGTGGCAGGAGCCTCAAATCAGTTGGCAGACACCCTCAGCCATGTGGGCAAGGGGTCCATCTGGAGGTAGTACACTGCCTCTACTCCCAGTGGGGCACCCCTCAGATGGACCTGTTTGCCTCCAAGGAGAACATAACGCTGCGGCTGTTCCATGCCCTCACCCCTTCACCAGGGCTTGCTGCAAGGGGATGCCTTCTCAAGGCCATGGACACCAGGCCTCTTCTGTGCCTTCCCTCCACTTTCCTTGATCTGCAAGGTGCTCCTCAAAGTCAGGAGGAACAAGGCACAGGTGATTCTGGTCACCCCAGACTGGCCTCGCCAGTTCTGGTATCCAGATCTCCTCAGCATCCGGCTCCCGAGGCATCTTCCAGCATGCCCGGACCTGCTCTCAATCAATCAGAGGAAGGTATTCCATCTGGACCTTCAATCCCTGCACCTGACAGCCTGATTCCTGAGTGGCTAGAGTTCCAGGCTTTGGGTCTCTCCAATAATGCCCTCAGTGTAGTTGAGGCATCTAGGAAGGAGTTGACCAGGAGGTACTATTTCTTCAAATGGAAGAGATTCACCATTTGGGGTCAGGGCAAGTGTCTGGGCCCTTCGTCCTGTCCAGTGGCTAGCATCCTTGACTACGTTTGGTCCCTCTTCAAAGGCGGTCTGTGGTCTACAACCCTTAAGGTGCACCTGACAGCCATCTCTGCTTACTGGGTGTGGGCCGATCAGCAGATGGTGGCACAGGATAAGGCAGTCTGGTGTTTCTTTAAAGGGCTCAACCACATTTCCCCTCCAGTGCGTGAACTTCCACCACCGTGGGATCTACTGCTGTTACTGGCAAAGCTCATGGACAAGCCATTCAAACCAATGCACAGGAGTGAGATGTCACACCTGTCATGGAAGACTGCCTTCCTGGTGGCTATCACGTCAGCCAAAAGGATTGGGGAGCTCCAGGCACTCTCTGTTGAATCTCCCTATCTGGTCTTCCACAGGGAAAAGGTTGTCCTGCACTCCAACCCGAAGTTTCTTCTGAAAGTGATGTTGGAGTTTCACCTAAATCAGGTGATGACTCTGCCTGTGTACTACCCTAGTTACACCTCGGAGGCAGAGTACAGGCTCCATACTTTGGACCTGAGACAAGCACTCTCTTATTACAAGGAGCGTATGGCTGAAGTTCAGGGAGAGGTACACCAGCTGTTTTTCACCTATGCAGAAGCTGCACCTGGCAGACCTGCAGCAAAGCAGATGATCGGCAGATGGATAACATCTTGCATTGATCTCTGCTATCAGTTTGTGGGCAAGGAACCTCCCGTAGGGATAACAGCTCATTCCACCCACCATACTGCTGCATCAGTGGCTGCTTCTCAGGATGTCCCTATCCAGGATATCTGCAGGGCTGCTACCTGGAAGTCAGCAAACACCTGCATTTCCCATTACCACATGGACCTTGAGTCATGCCGAGATGTTGGTTTTGGTGCCTCAGTTCTCCAATCTCTGTTCCTTAAGTAGGGGGGTGTGCGCTTTGCCTGCCTCCCTCCCTCCTTCCTCCCGAACTGCTAGGAATCTGCCAACTACTGTGGATAGAATAACATATTCACAATCTTAGAAAAACAGGTTACTCGCCTGTAACAGTAGTTCTAGGAGTGGTATATGCTGTTCATCCACATGAACCCACCTGACCTGCTCAGCTTCGATGCACAACCTCTACTTCCAGCAGGCAAGATCTGGCATTGAGGGGTGGAGCTGAGGCATATACCACCCAGGTGGGTGGGAGGAGCCAGCTTTTAGACCATCTGGCAAGATTTAAAGGGAAAGGGACGTGCCAGCTAGTGTGGATGAACAACATTTCTACTCCTAGAACTACTGTTACAGGTGAGTAATCTTTTTGGGGGGTTTCCTTCTAGTCGAAGCACTCCTGGGGGATCCCTTCCATCTCTGTGCGTCAGTTTCTTCCAGTTTTTGTGTTTTTTTCAGTTGTGTGTTTTTGCTTGTGTTTGACTCTTTCCCTTTAAGTCTATTCAACTCAGTCTCACAGGCTACCCCTCTCATTGTCCCTGAGTTTTCAGGGATGTCCTTATTCTTTCCCTCAGAGATTTTCCTCTGTCCCTACTGGAGAGTGTGCTTTCCGTCCCTGAAATGTGGGGTTCTGATACATAGAGATACAACAGGCGTTGGCGCCTTGCTGTGTGTCTTGTCTGATAATGCCTTGCATGTTAGGGGTTCATAATGTCGCAGGCTTCTTGCCCTTGTATCTTGATTATTTTTTTGGGGGATTGTCCCTGATGCTGATCATGTGTTCCTGAGTGTGTTTTGACCCTGTCCCCTGTTTTTTGCTGATTGGAATGTTGGGGTGCACTTTGGATGTTCATTTGGCAGTTTTACGGGATTCCTTTGAGCCGTGTAGTTTATCCGTCATTTCCTGCCACTTAAAACAATTGGATGTGAGCTTCCTTTTCTCTAACCCCCCTTCCAACCCCCATTCATGTGCCTGTGTGGGGTGCATGCTCCACTCTGGTGAGCCGATAAGACAACATAATATGGTGATGTCACGCTCATGCATGTGTTCAGAGTGCGCGCACCTGCACTTCTGCAGAGCGAGGTGCAGCGGCTCTTCCTTTCAGCGCTTCTGGAACTGTGCAGACTTTTTCCTTTTCAACCTCAGGGGGAGAGTCAGTGAGTGAACTAGGACTGAGGCATCTGGGGACTGCCAACAGTGCATTTTGTGAAGTGACAACACTCTGCACATTGCTGCTAGACTCCTACTTAAATAGTCTGCTGGGGCTAGTTTGGGATAATGAGATACTGGCAACTTAGTATTTAGCAGTTTCTTAAACATGACAGGTGTATAAACCTTGTGTCTCCACCTTGCAGTGTTCTAATTATTTTGGAAAAGGCTAGTTGACAAGATAAATCAATTAAAAAGAGGGATTGCATGTATTTAGAACATTTTATCCACACAGGGCTATTTTTTCACTGGCACTTGGGCATGTCAGAGTCTTCTCACTCTCTGTTGTGGAGATATAACACCTGCAAAAAGATGATGAGACCTTTTTACATGGGTTCTTTTTGTGCTCCCATTGTGCTTTCCTCAAGCTAATATGTCTTTTATAGTTCCTCCCCAGTCAGACCTCTGAGCTGGGGGGAGGGGCAGTGCACCTGGTGTCAGTTGGCAGTGGCAAGCAGAATTGCGTTGATACTCATTTTTGCTGTTAAGAGAGCTTTACGGTCCCGATGTTCCGCAGGACATCTCTTCAGACACACCCAACCCCAAACCAAGTACCTTGTGTTTTTTGGGGAGGCACAGAGGGATAACCAGGTGCCCTGCAGCAGGACAAGACTGGTATTGCAGATCTGCAGGCAGTCCCCAACCATGTCCATACTGAGGATCAGGATCAGGATCAGGATCAGGATCAGGATATTGGGGATTTGGGGGTAAATCCTGACCAAAAGAAGTTCCTTGAGCAGGAGGAGGAGGAACACTCAGAGGAGGAGGAGGAGGCGGGGAGTGGATAGTCAAAGAGGGAAATTTTCTTTCCCTCACTTGTGTGATTCTAAGTTTTGGTCTTATTTGATATGTACATCCTTGCAGCTCAAGGAAGCGCAATCCATGGAGGCAGTGGATATTAATCTTATTCTGTCCATGTCCTTTTGTGCTCCAATTACTTTTCTAAATGTGGTTCATTATGACAAAATTATTGTACAGTAATAGGCCGGTGCAGCCAAAAGAAGCGTTTTTTGCAAGTGGAAGAACACCCCTCCCCCCAGGCAGATGAGGCGGTAATGTTTCCATCAGACACACCACTATTCCTGTTGAGGGCCATTGGTTTTCACGGATTTTCACAACAGCAAGTGGATTCTGTGTGCAGAACAGCCTTCGCCTCCAAAGGTGCAACCTGCTCACACCCTATATCTCCTTTATTGTTACAGAGCCTTAAGCACTTTTGTGGTCCATGCCTTCCAATGGCTTAATGAACTCCCTGAATCCCTAGTGGGACTTTCCAAAATGGCACAATTAAAGAAATCCCTAAAAGAACTCACTTTGAAATCAGCCTGCTGCTGTTGATTCCTGACCAGTATACCTTGTTTTATCTTATGCTTATACATTACTGGCACTTGCAAACTGTGTCCCCATGGGACTGCTGTGCTAGAGTGTATTTCCCTGCCTGATAATTTACTGTTGCTTGTACCTGACCGGGCTCTTCTTGAGCTGGTGACTGTATTTTGTATTTTTTGTTCATTGTACTTGTCAGATGTGGAAACTTTGCGAAAGAGCACTTGTTCTCAAAGGTGTTTTCCGAATTATAAATAAGTAAATCAAACAAACTTGTGGGTTACGACCCTGAGCAGATTCATCCCCTCCAGGTTCAGAGGGGGTGGGCATGTTGTAGTTGGTATCCATGGCCCCCATCTTCCTTGGGGATGCCACGGTGGAAATCTTGCACGTGTTGGCCTGCTCCAGCTATCGCATTGTGTCTGCTTACGAGGTGTGAGGCTTTGAGGGAAGCTTGTTGATTGGCTCTGGCTTGGATGATATTTTGTAGGATGTCCAGAATCCAAAGAGCCACCTTCTGGTGTAAAACCAGCAGCAAGGCCGCATCAACACCGTAGGTCAAGGAGTGGCCAAGAGAGGTAGTTTCTGAAGGGGTTTTCGTCTCTTTCTGAACTTTGGAAACCAGAGAAGTAAGATGCCTATTCTGGTTTCAGAGTATTAGTAGCTGCAAGGCCCATGCCTGGAGACCACTACGCAGGTGCAAGACAGAAAGCAGGCACCTCACAGTGAGGGTACGCGGGTCCATCTCTGCCTCTCTTCAAGGTGTAAGACTGCACAATTTTTTACATGAGGGCCCCAGAGACCTTCAGATGCTTGGGTGTTTGGAAATTCTGGGTTTAGGTTATGCAGTAGCATTTCCAATAATCTCCTCAAAGAGGTGTTTGTTTGCAGTCCATGATTCCTAAGGACCCTGTGAAGAAACAAGTGGTATCACGGACCCTGGACCATTTAATTGGGTTCATGGTCCTGGGACAGCACTTCCAATACAGGGCACTCACTTTGGGCTGGCTCAGTCCCCAGGGTTTTCTTAAAGGTGCTTATGGTCCTGGTAGCTTGACTTCAGCAGAAGGGTCATCAGGTCAGTCCCTACCTGATGATCTGCTCTTTTGCACACTGTCTGCACCTTTGGCAAGAAAGTTAGTGACCAGGCCTCTGGAGGTGTTGGAGTCTTTCGGCTGGGTGCTGAATAGAAAGCACAGCTCTCTTGAGGTATCCAAGACCATGGAACACCTGACAGCGGTGTTCAAGACAGACTAGGAGAAGTTTTTCGTCTCGCCAGCCAGGAAGGAGACCCTACTGAGAATGGCCCACTGGCTAAGGAAGCCTATCACCAATTTTCAGCTCTTCACCTGCTGCAGATCGGAGGCCTCATGTCTGCAGCGATAGGATTAGTTCCATGAGCTTGCCTTCACATGCAGCCCTTACAGATAGATTTTCTCTCAGCCTGGGACCCAATCTTGGAGGATTGTTTGTCCAGGATACCACTCTTACCACAACTGAGGCAGTCTCTGAGTTGGTGGGTGAGTTTAGAGAATCTAAGTAAAGGTTCTCTTCCCCTTTTTGGAAGTCCCATCAGAGTTGATTATGACTTCCGATGCCAGCTTATGGGGTTGGGGGGGCAGTCCTAGACCACGTTACCATTCTTGGACTTGGTCAGTGCAGGAATGGCACCTACTCTTAACCATTCTGGAGAGGAAGGTGGTGCCCCTCACTCTCCTTTCTTTTCTAGGTCAGGTGCAGTCCTATGCTGTAAAAATTGTCCATCCAGGGGATTGGATGTTGAACCTGGAGGTGTTCATCTTCCTGTGTAAAAGCTCTGGTCATCCTCACATCGACCCATTTGCCTCCAGCCACAGTGCTCAAGTTCAGCATTTCTTCAGCTACTGCTGGTGTCCACAAGCGGAGGCAGTGGACACCCTGTCCCTAGTGTGGAATTTAGGCAGAGCGTATGCTTTCTTCCTCTGCCTCTGTTCCCTAAGGTCAAATGTAAAATAAGGCACTCAAGAAGAAGACATCTTCTAATAGCTCAGAGTGGCCTAGAAAACTGTGGATCTTACTTCGAGAGGGCTCTTGCAGTAGGTAATTACATATAGGACTGACGCCGGCAGGCGGCAGGACCCCACGAAAAAAATTTCTAGCTAGCAGTCCCTGGCTAGGGACCCGCCCGCACGCTTAGGGTGACCGCCAGAGACGCCTGTATAAAGGGGTGGTCCGACACCCACCTTCCAGTTCTTTCCTGCTGTTAGCTCGTGCAGTGCCTCGCGGAAAAGTTCGTGCTTGTCAGGCCTACCTTCATCGGTTTTACCAAAAATCATTACTTTTCGACTAACGCCAGTACTAGCATCGGTGTATGCTGTCCCCTCACCTCCGAGCACAAGAATAAGTGCGACTGTATGCGCCTCAATACCGCACAAGGACGGCCACTTCTGTGCCTGTTCTGCCTAGGCCCCAACACCCGGTTGAGAAGTGCCAGCCTGTCTTCAGTTTCAACGCTGCTACCCGAAAAGGCGGCAGCAATCCCTGAAGCCCATATTCTAAAGAAGAAAATGAGTTCTATGGAGAAGGAGCTCAAAAACTGAGGCAGGTGTCCACTTTCCTCCAAAGGCCATCTGGAAGAAGAAGGAGAGGCACCGGACAAGGGCTCTCCAACGCGTCTCCCTGAGAGTCGCTGGGATGCAACATCCTCCGGGGATCGCCTCAATCGGCCGCCTCGGGAAGTTTCCGAGGGGGCGTTGCCCACCCATGTCCTGCCTCCAGGCTGGCCTTGTAGGTGCTCTCCGGCAGTTGAGGCCTCGCCCTGTTTGGCCGCAGAGGCCTGGCCTGCCATTGTGGCCACTCCGTAAGCCGGGCGCCTGCTCCTCTGACGCCCACCCGAGAGGGCTGGTAAGGCGTCCGACCTCCTGTGCGACGCGCGCCTCCTCTCCATCAGACCAGGCCGATCATGCTACTCGCCTACTCCGTGATGGCTCTCTGTGGGATGTCGGCTCCTCTGGCGCTCCGAGAGCTCACCACTAAGCCTCACGTCAGCCTCGCCCAACGTCCGACCGGGCGAGGAACCGGACGGGCGGACCCCACCATCGCCCGCTGACTTAGACTTTAGCCTCACTGCTATCTGGGAACCAGAGTCTCCCAACCCGACCCTGGGGACTTTTCCCACCATCCTCAAGGCATGGGTTGGGATCTTTTGCTGTTTGCCGTCCTTCCTCCACCTGGAGCACTGGACCTGACGCCGTCTGACGCCGCCCCTCCGACATCGGGTACATCCGCACCAGAGCCTCCGCCGAGTGGCCCTGACGCTGGCTGACTATGGGAGATATTCATCTCCCATCGGGCCTCCGGCTCACCACTATGGACTCGGCTTCGTAGGCCCCAGCCGGCCGTAAGCTTTGGCAGCCCCTGCCCCGGTATCCTCTGTCCTAGTCCAACGCCGTACCTGGACCGCGAGATTCGGCAACCACAGTACCCGACGCCGGGCTTCCCTGACTGCAGTATTCTGACGCCACAATACCCGACGCCGCAAGTCATCAAGAGGCTTTGTGATACACCTGTCGTGTTATAACCTGCATCCTTATCCTCCACCTCTTCCTCCTCCCCTCCACTGCCGCCATGGCCACCCCTGCACTTGTGGTGACTCTGGCCTCCTGTGGGTCTTGAGGCCAATGCTGAGCTCACCAAAGAGGTCGAGAGTTGGCTCTCCGCAACGGGTGCCGTCCCAGGTTCCCCAGACGCTTGAGGCGTGCACACCTCATTTCACCTCTGGACTCCAGGTTCTTCCGTCTGGATCCAGAGAAGGCAGGACATGCTTCCTAGGGACTTCCCAAGGGGTCCATTCTCCCCAGGTCGGGAAAGGGAGTCTCTCTTCTTCATCCTCCTTTCACCTCGGACTCCTCGACTTCTTCCCGATGCCCGGAAGAGGTTGCAGCCTCGGCCTCCGCCGGCTTCCAGGCTGCGACCTCTTGAAGTCTCTCCGAGGATCCTTCTTTACGGATTTGCTTAGGAAAATCCAGGAGGTTCATCATTGGCACTCCCTGAACCAGATCCTCAGCGCCTGAAACTGCTGAACATCTGGATCTGCCCGTGACAGCTCTACCTTGGTGTTCACTCTGGACAGAGCCTCACACCGACCTTGTTATCACAATATGAAACAGCCTGTCGCCTTAGCTCCCACTTCCCAGGAAGTCGGAACCGCTATATCAGGCTCCAGAGGGTGTTGATTTCTGGATTCTCACCTGCGTGTGACTCAGTCGGGGATTAGCGCCTCACGTGCCGGTCACTAACCCCAAACATCTTAGCTCGCACCTCCTGATAAGGAATTCGCTTTCTGGACCAGTATGGGAGAAAGATTTACGCTTCCTGCACACTGGGGATCAGAGCCCTGAACTATGTCGGCCACATGGGGGACTACCAGAAGGCCATCCTGACTCAGGTGGAAACCAAACTGGACTCCTTGCCTGACTCCCAAGTCAAGCAGGAGTTGGCTGATCTTGTCCGCTCTGCTCGTTCGGCCAGTCGACACATGCTACTTGTAACATATGATGCAGTGGACACTGCTGGGCGGAGCTCAGCTTTTGCTGTAGGCCTATGGCGTCATGCTTGGCTCCGCGTGTCAGGTTTGGTCCCGGAGGTGCAATCTGCTATCCAGGAAGCACCCTTCCGGGGGTCAGTTTTCAGGGTGATGTCAAGTGACGCCATTCACCAATCAGCAGCAGCCCGGCCTCTTTCGCAGACGGAATCGGCCAAAGGTGAAACCCCAGGGAAGGCGTGGCCACAAATGCCGGGCCCTGCAGCTGCTGCCCCCCCACCCAAAAGAAGTGGTGCTTCAGCTATGGCGCTGCCCCACACCACCTGACTCCTTTCCTCTCCCACTGCCTTCGGACTCCCCGGAGGAACCGGTAGGAGGGAGGGTTTCCCTCCACCTTCCGGGATGGGAGAGGATAACCACAGATTCTTGGGTGCTCCAGCTCATAGCAGAAGGAGACTCCATAGAGTTTCTTCGGAAACCACCCTGCCACCCCCCCCGCCGAAGTCGTCGTGTTCAAGGGAACATCTTCTCTTGGTCCAGGAGGAAATCTCGGCTCTTCTGCTGAAGCAAGCGATAGAGCCTGTCCCCCTTCATCTACAAGGGACGGGTTACTATTCCCATTTCTTTCTGGTCCCAAAGCAGACAGGAGATCTCAGATCAATTTTGGATCTCAGTTCCCTGAATCTTTACGTAGAGTACAAAAGGTTCAGGATGCTCTCTTTGCAGAGCCTTCTGCCACTCCTCCGGCTGGGTCAATGGCTTTGTGCTATGGATCTGCACATTCTCTTTTGCCAATCTCATCGCAAATACCTTCGTTTTGCGTTCCAGGGGGACCACTACCAGTTCAAGGCGCTCCCGTTTGGTCTATCCTCGGCCCCCCAAGTATTTACCAAATGCCTGGCAGTGGTGGCGGCCCACCTGCATAGCAAGGGAGTGCAGGTTTTCCCATACCCGGACGACTGGCTCCTGGCGGCCTCATCCTGGGAGGAACTCCTGTGTTTCCTCTCCCTTTCCCAACAGGTTTTTGCCTGCCTGGGCATTACCATCAGTCATTCCAAGTCTCATCTGGACCCATCCCAGAGGCTACAGTTTATTAGGGCGATCCTTGATACGACCATGGGCAAGGCCTTCCTGCCTCCGGACAGGGCGGCCACCCTTCAGACCCAAATAAGTCTGTTGTCCGACCGCAGGATGGTCCCTCGAGGTCGGTCCTTCGCCTTCTCGGGCTCATGGCGGCTGCTATTCCGACGGTACCTCACGCTCGACTCTACATGAAGATCTCTCAGTGGACTCTATGCTTTCAGTGGGATCAGCTAGTGGACAACCTAGATCACTCAGTTCTGATCTCCTCGCCGGTGATGCGAGACTTGCAGTGGTGGATGGTTTGAGAGAACCTGTTTCTGGGAGTTCCTTTCTTTCATCCTCCCCCCTCCCAGACTCTAACCACAGACACCTCAGGCGAAGGTTGGGGAGCCCATCTAGCCCCTCATTGGACCTCGGGCTCCTGGTCCAAGCTAGAACAAGCTCTCCACATCAATGTGCTCGAGCTTCGGGCAGTGTTGTACGCTGTCCAAGCCCTTCACCAATACATCCTTCCCGGCCACCTAGCCGTCCAGACGGACAACATGTGCGTGGTGTGGTATATCAACAAGCAGGGAGGGACTCGTTCCTACCCTCTGTGCAGGGAGGCAATGAAGGTTTGGGATTGGGCAACACAACACGACCTTCACCTCACGACGATTCACGTTCTGGGAGTTGACAACACCCTGGCAGACAAGCTAAGTCGCTCTTCTGCTCTGACTCACGAGTGGGAACTGGACCAAGGGGTCCTAGACAATATCTTCCAACTTTGGGGAACACCACAGGTTGACCTGTTCGCATCCCCCTTAAACGCAAAACTTCCCATCTTCTGCTCGCTCGCTTCAGAGCGAGGTGCTTTTTGGAGCAACGCTCTGTCTCTAGACTGGAAGGACAGATTCGTCTATGCCTTTCCCTCAATTCCGCTTATCCGACGAATCTGAAACTAGCTTCAGAAGGAGCGAGAATGATTCTGATCGCTCCTTTCTGGCCCAGGCAAATCTGGTTCTCTCTTCTACAACAATATTCAGAGGATCCTCCTCTTCCTCTTCCTCTATCTCGAGGTTTGTTAACCCGGGATCAGGGGACCCTGGTCCACCCAGGCCTCAAATCCCTTCAACTGCATGTATGGCTCCTGCAGATCTAGCCCAGTCCTGTTTTGGAGTGTCTCCCAAAGTGGCGGAGATTTTAGTGGAGGCCAGAAAACCCTCCACCGGATCCACTTATGCCATGAAGTGGAAAAGATTCACTATTTGGGCTGCTTCCAAGAACGTGGAACCTTTCTCCTGTTCAGCAGGGCTTCTGCTGGAGTATCTACATCATCTGTTTGACCTGGGTCTCAGCCATTCCTCTCTGAAGGTACACATGGCGGCCATTTCGGCCTATCATGTTCCCTTCGCAGACGAGGCTTTTGCTCAACTGGAGGTCTCCAAGACCTTTCTCAGAGGGGTCCTCCATCTGAGGCCCCCCATCCATACTCCTGCTCCCCCTTGGGACTTGAACTTTGTTCTCGAGAAACTTACTCTTCCTCCCTTCGAACCTGCAGCTTGTGCGGATTTGAAGTTCCTTTCATGGAAAACACTCTTCTTGGTGGCCATTACTTCGGCTCGAAGAATCTCCGAGCTCCAGGCCCTGATGTGTAAAATCCCCTACTTGATTTTTCACAAGGAACGAGTTGCTCTTCGCACTAATCCTAAGTTTCTACTTAAAGTAGTAGCAGAGTCTACCTTAAATCAGTCCATAGAGTTACCTGCCTTTTTTATGCAGTACTCTAATCAAGGGGAGTATTTAGTCCATACTATGGATGTTCACCGGATTCTGAGATACTACACCAACAGGACGAAGGATCTCAGAAAGACTGATCAGTTGTTCATCTCTTTTGCTCACAAAAGGGAAGGCAATGCTG
This sequence comes from Neoceratodus forsteri, assembly GCA_016271365.2. Classification (NCBI taxonomy): domain Eukaryota; kingdom Metazoa; phylum Chordata; order Ceratodontiformes; family Ceratodontidae; genus Neoceratodus; species Neoceratodus forsteri. The sequence goes on along the minus strand of CM028129.1, from coordinate 557,416,269 downwards.
TTTCCAAGCAACGCCTGTCTAAATGGTTGGCTCATTGCATCATTTTCTGTTATGACAAATACAATAAGACCCTCCCGGGTCAAGTCAGAGGCCACTCCACGAGAGGAGTAGCTGCCTCTGCGGCTTGTTTCAAGAGTGTGTCTGCGGCAGACATTTGTGCTGCCGCCACTTGGACTTCCATCCATACCTTTACGAAACACTACAGTTTGGATGTTGCGTCTCGCCGTAGAGCAGGCTTCGGGCTGGCTGTTTTGCAAGGCCTCCTTTCTTGAGACTTGCACAACCAGAACTACCTTTTGGAGTAGTTTTCCTCCTCCTGGTGCCTCTCTTTGTTCCAGACTGCTTGGGATTCAGTCCTGTATGTAATTACCTACTGCAAAAGCCCTCTCGAAATAAGATGGTACAGTGTAAGAACTTACGTAACAGTAGATCTTGAGGGGCTCTTGCAGTAAGTGGCTCTGCTACATCCTCCATCCCCTAGGCTTTTCAGCTCCTTTTCCAGTGAGGAAAATATCCGCCTTCCTCGTCCGCCTTTCTGGCCCGTGGCAGGAAAGAACTGGAAGGCGGGCGTCTGGGACAGCCCCTTTATACCGATGTCTCCTGACGCCGGTCACCTGACATGGGGGCGGTCCCTCACCAGGGACTGCTAGCTATAATTTTTTTCCGTGGGGTCCTGCCAGCATCAGTCCTATATGTAATTACCTACTGCAAGAGCCTCTCTTGAAGATCTACTGTTACGGTAAGTTCTACGCAACTGTACTTTCTCAGTCTTCATGAACCTCGCCAACATGCACACTGTTTTTCCTTCCATTGTTGGGGGGATCTCTCCCAAGACCCTTTTTGTCTGTCTGAATCCGAAGTGATTAGCTCGTGGCCTGGCTCCAGAAAGGAAGAGACTCTTGAGACAGTTTTCTCCAAGAAGGTGGTGGGCGTCCTGATGGCTGCCAGGAAGATTCCACATCGGCGGCTTATGATAGTGTATGGCCTATTTTTTTTTTTTTTTTTCAGTTTGAGAAAAAAAAAAATGTTTTGGCCTGGAGCACCCTGAAAGGTTAGATGTAGGCCCTTGGAGCATCCTTGGGTTTGTCCCTAGGGACTATTTATTTATTTCATTTATTTAGTTTTTGTTGACCAGGTAAGTGCACTAGACAAATCCTGCCTATTTTCAGGCATGACCCGGGGTAGGGGGATACAGATGAATGCCAACTGACCAGTTTCTGTGGGAATTGGCAGCATTAAGTCCTGTCATTTGTCTATGTTATAAGTAATGGTGTAAATGGAAAGTGAGAGTCCCAAGGGACGATATCGGAAGAAAGTAGTAAATCTCGCCTTATACAGTACCTCCACTAATAGGAGGTAATTTGAGAATGGGGATTACTGAGGGCCCCAGGGAATGGTTAGGATCGTACTTGGTGGACCGCATACAATTTGTGTCAATAAATGGGGACAACTCTTCAAAACGATTAGTAACAAGGGGAGTGCCACAGGGATCCATATTAGGACCCATGTTGTTTTTAATATTTAATAACAGCCTTTCACAAGTTGTACAGCATTCACAGATACAGTTGTACGCGGACGACACCGCAATGGTAACAGTGGGATGTAATAGCAGGGATCTACAAGAAAAGATGCAGGTGGATTTTGAGAGCACGGTGGGGTGGTTCACCAGGTTGGGCCTTGTGATAAACACAAAGAAAACAAAAATATTATATTTAGGATCAAAGCAGAAAGAAAAAAACAACTTACCATTAAGGCAAACAATGATGCATATCTGGAACAGGTGTCTTGTTACACCTATTGGGAATTACATTCGATGAGGAAGTGACCTTCACAGAACATATTGGTTTGTTAGTTGATGGGGTGAGTGAAAGAGTGGGAGACTTTCGGAGAACAACCAATTGTTTAACTAAAAGTAGCAGGAAAAAGGTTACTGAACAATTAATACTCCCGTATTGACATATGGGGATCTTGTATATCGAACTGCAAATAAAACACTTTTAAACAAATTGGACATAGTGTACAACAGAATTACTGGATATGTTCTGCGGTGTGAGCCAAAAACACACCATTGTGTGCTGCTGATTACACTACAGTGGCAACCACTTGAGACTAGATGTGCTAAGACGTGGAAAAAATTAATTTATAAATATCGCGTAGACAATCCAGAGCATTACATAAATAAATGTTTGTTTGGAGGGAGTGATGAACAAAACTTAAGGTTAAGGAGGACCGGTCAATTAAATAAGATTTCCATTCCAGTCGACAAAAACTAATACGGAGAAAAGACCTTACGATATCAAGTTGTTATACAGTGGGATAACTTGCCTAATACAGCACGTTCATTTCCAGCGTATAGCCAGTTTCTGTGGGACTTGGCAACATTAAGTCCTGTCATTTGTCTATAAGTAATGGTGTAAGTGGAAAGTGAGAGTCCCGAGGGGCGATACGGGAAGAAAGTAGTAATAAATTGTTCTGGTATTGTTGTGTATGTAAATTTATTCTGAATGTACGGATTGTGAGTGTCCTGAAGGATGACATGGGAAGAATAGAGTGATAAACTGCTTTTGGTATTGTCATATATGAAAAACCATTTTATAATTGTATGCATGTTTTTTAATGTATAGGCAACAAATTAGAAACAAGACAGTCTTGTAAACTAGGCCTTCTGGCCTAAAGATTTGTTTTTCCTGTATAAAAATAAAGTTTTTACTACTACTACTTCTGCAAGCTGTCGGGACCTCTGTTCTGATCCCCTGCTCCTCCATAGGATCTGAATCTGCTTTTGAGTGCTCTTTGGAAGGAACCTTTTTTCGGACTGCTTTCATCGGTACCGTGGAACATGCTGTCTTACAAGCTGTGTTTTCATAGCTGCCCTGTACTCAGCCAGGAGGATTGGTGAGCTCCAGGTTTTGTCTAACAAGGAGCCATGCCGTGTCATGCTTAAGGACAAGCAGTAATCAGAACAATTCCATCTTTCATTCCGAAGGTCCCCACAGCCTTCCATGTGAACCAGGACATCTGTCTTCTATCATTCTGTCAGCAACCTACTCACCCAAAGGGGCAGGAGTTGCACAAGTTAGATTTGCAACGGGCCATTGGGGCATAGCTCAAACGGACCGCTGAGTTCTGGAAATCAAATAGGTTGTTCATTCTTTTCGGAGTTGCCAAGCTAGGACAGAGTCTCCAAGGCCACCCTAACTAGGTGGGTAAGGGCCAGCATTGCTAAGGCTTATGTTGCAGAAAAGAAGAGGCCTCCAGCTCTTATTAAGGCTCACTCCACCAGGGCTATGGTCTCTTTCTTGGAGAGAGGTGAGCCATCTGATTATTTTTTTGGAGTTGTGTAAGACAGCTGCGTGGTTCTTCATCCACAGTTATTCCAGGCACCTCACATTGGCTGTTTTCAGGCTCTGCTGATGTGACATTTGGTTGCAGAGTTTTGCAGGTGGCTGTTAGCAGAAAGACTCCTTTCTTGTACGTACGTACGTGGTGGACATATGAGACAATGTTCTCCCCCACCCGGTTTCTTTTCTGGGTGCTGCTTCATAGAACCCAGTTGTAATGACTACCCATTGACAATATGGAGTGCTACAGAAAGAAGAAATTTCTTCATACTTACCATAATTTCCTTTTCTGTTAGCTCCTATATTGTCAGTGGGGCCCGTCTGGGAGCCTTGCTCCTGTGGGAGAATACTGTCCAATATGCTTGTGTGGAGACATCTGTTTTTCTGTTATAAACTCTTTGAGCCTGTTTGGACACACCTCTGTAGTTCACCTGCTGAACCTATGTTTATATAGATATAGTGTATGGTGGAATGCGGTTGTGTATGGAAATCCATACACCGCAAAAGTTGTTCTGCTGTAGTAGTGACGTCCTCACTAACGCAGAACGACTTTTCATTCTGCGTTAGTGAAGACATCACAATGCAACTGCCCCCACCAGCGCTGTTCATTGGACAGGGGGCGGTTGACTTGTCACGTACGCGAGCTGGGTGGTGCTCCGAAGGAAGACGAGAGCCAGTTCCTGGCGACCAAAGATGACAAAAAGGGCTAAAAAGTAAGCAGGCTCTTATTTTTGGGCACCATACACTAGAAAGAAAAGTATATGGGAGCCCACATACACAGCCACAGTATTCAGTTACCTCATGGTTTCCATGATGATAGGGATCTCTCAAGCTTCCCTCTTGAGGTCCCGTTGGTCATGGAAAGCACTTGGTAACAGAATAGCATGGTTGTGTATGGGCTCCCATACACTATCCTATATATGAAAAAAAAAACAATGTTAGTTGCAGGCACGCACATTTGACAGTTTCAAATTTGATAAGCAAGGGTGCCTCCTTTGTTGCAGGTGAGTGCTTGCACTGCATGCAGTTTTCTTTGCCTTGTAATTTTCTTTCAAGTTGTCTCATTATTGCAGATCCTTCCAAGGCACAGAATTTGGAAGATAAAATGTGATCACTCACTCTGCGTCATCCGACGAGATAGGCCACTGTTTACTTTTTACTATTTTTTATTCTGGTCAGAGTACATATGTGTAGACAGTTAATTTGTGTGACTTTGGTGTCATGTATGGATTGTATTTATATATTTAGAGGCACTGCTAGGACAAGAGTAACTGGAGAGTTGCTGCTGTCTGGAATCCTTATGTGCCCACATTCTAAGGCTTTGGGCTGTGCCATTCCCCTAGTAGGAGTGTACTAAACCAGTTGTAATGACTACCCCTTGACAATGTAGGAGCTAATGGAAAAGTAAATTATGGTAAGTATGAAGACATTTTTTCTTTCTCCCTTATATACCTAAAAAGGCCTTCTCACCTGCTTTTACCCTTTGGGCTAGTTTTACCACTCTTGTGGCCTTTGCCTCCTTTAACCCCCTGCTCACCTCCCTTGGCTTAGCAGCACAGTCCACCTTATCCTCCTCCTGAGTACGCTTGTACTTTCTAAAAGCTGCCTCTTGTCCCCCACTGCTTTTGCCACCTCCTTGCCGAACCAGCTGGGTTTTTTGGCCTTGGCTCTCTTGCTTTTGATTTTGACACACTCACTAGTGGCCTCCATCAGACCCATCTTGAAGTGTCTGTCTTAAAGACTTTATTCCTTGTCGCTGTTACTTCAGCCAGGTGGTTGTCTACACTACAGGCTTTGGTTTGCTAACCGCCTTTTCTGGTGTTTCACAGGGATAGGGTAGCACTGTGTACTTACCCCCAGATTCTTGCCTAAGGTGGTGTATGATTTCATGTTGAATCAGTCCATTGATTTACTTATGTTCTTCCCTTCTCCAAAGAACCTGGGTGGGGGCCGGCCCAGTGGCACTGAGGGCTGGGCATCTGCCTTACCTTGTGCCACGCTGGCGACCCGGGGCACCAGGGGTCGGATGGGGAGAAGAGTATCGAGCATCTGGAGGACATCTCTCCTCTCCTCACTTGGGAGGGAGCGGGGCGTGGACCCTGGTGTTAGTGGCTCCTAGTGGAGACTGGGAGCACAACAACTGAGGGGTCTCACAGAGTGGGAAGGTGCTGGCAGATGCTCCACATGAGGGTGTAGCACGTTGGACGTCCTTGCACATCCAAGCCTTGGGGGGAATGAATAAGAAAAGCAGAAATACCCTGGCACTCAGGAGGATGACGGCGGACCTCGAGGGACCAGCCACATGTCCAATGCCAGACCCAACTTGACCAGCTCTCTCGGACCCTCTCTCCACTCCTGGGCCTTGGCTGTCTAGATTAAGAGAAAGAGCACCCAGGTAGGAGTTGTGGGGTGGTCCTGCCTTGGGTTGTGTGGAAGCTGGGGGGGTCGGTCGGGAGCTCTGAGGAGTTGGAGTAGGGGGATCCTGTCCCTGATTTCCTGGATGTGGGGGGGGGGGCCTCGAGAAGGACAGTAGGAGCCAGATCGAGTGTGGTCTTGCCTGAGGGAGATCCTGTGAGCCAGGGACCGGAGGGAAAAAAGAGCTGACAAAAAAAAAAGAACCTGGGTGAGGTGCTGTTGCTCTCACTGGATGTCCACAGAACCCTTTGGTACTACCTGGACCATACCAAGAACTGTTTCCAGTCCTCCTAACCATTTCCTATGGCCTTGGCACCAGGAGTAGGCCAGTTTCCAAACAGTGCCTCTCCTACTGGATCTCTTCCTGGATCACATTCTGCTATAGGCAGGTTGGGCAGATCCTGGCTGGTACTGTTAGAGGGCACGGCACAGTGTAAGACAGCCTCAGTATCTTATTTTTGGTTCATTTTAGCTGCTGATATTTTCAGGGCTGCTACCTGACACAGGATCCATACTTTCACTAAGCAGTACAGTCTGGCTCTGATATCCTGTGTGAGGGCAGGTTTTGGCCCTGCTGTGTTACAAGACCTGCTGTCCTGAGGGCTTGGCCCACTGTTTTCACTAGTCACCCAGTTTGGACTGGCACTACTTAGTCATTGTCCAGTGTATTAGGGCTCTATGGAGGTACCCTTAAAGAAAGTAGAGATGTTACTTACTAGTAACAGTTGATATGTCTTCGAGGGTGGAGCGCTTGCAGCAAGTAATGTCATTAGGACTGAAGCCATCAGGCGTCAGGACCCCATGGAAAACTTGTAGCTAGCAGCCTGAAGCAGGGGACCACCCCCGACGTCAACTCTGCCCAACGTCAGACGTGGAATAAAGGGGGCGGTCCGCTGGCTCCATCTCAGTACTTTTCCCGCCGACGACCCGCATAGTCCGGCTCCTCGGATGCCTCTCTTAGCAGTCGACGGCCATCGAATGTCAGATAAATTCTTCATAAATATCCTTTTCTTTGCCTCGTTTATGTTGTCACCCTTACAAACATGCTCTCCGGTGTTCATACAACGCTGTAAACATGACCTCCAGGGCAGCCGCCTCAGGAGTCTGCATGAGACGGCAGTCTTAGCTCTGGCTCACGGGTTTCCAGCCGGACCTGCAAGAGTCCATTCTGGATTCCCCTTGTCAGGGTCCCATTTTGTTTGGCCCGGAAGTCGAACAAATGGTCAAACAACTTCAGGAGTCAGGGCAAGCGGTTGCTGACGTGCATGGCATGTACAAGTCCCAGCCTGATGAACCCCACTGGCGCCCTTTTTCATAGAATAAAGGACAGGGCAGTAAACAGTCCCATGGTAAGGGGTTGAAGAGGTGGGGTGACCCTGCCCCCCAAGGTTCCCAGGGCCCCAAGCAGCTCAAAACTCCTAGGGCCCAGGCCTCCCCACCCCCTCAGCCTGACTCCCTCTGCTGCCCCCTCTCTTCATGGACAGGCAGAGTGAGAAGGTAGGAGAGCGGTTTGCGCTTCTACCCCCCCGAATGGTCCAGTATTACTGCAGACCAGTGAGTTCTGGATACCATTCAGAAAGGGTATACGATATAGCTTCTCTCTCTCTCCCCTGCCGGACAACCCCCCCCCCGGCCCGTTGTCCACCAGAACACAGTCTTCTAGAAGCCGAGATTCAACAGCTGCTAGAGAAAAGAGCCATCCAAAAGGTTCCACAGGCCCAGAAAGGGGAAGGTTATTATTCCCGTTTCTTCCTGGTCCCGAAGAAAACGGGAGACCTTCATCCAATTCTGAGCCAGCTCAACCTTACAGTAAAATACCAGAGGTTTCGGATGGTCACTCTGGCAGGCCTCTTCCCCTTGCTCGAGCAAGGGGACTGGCTGAGCTCCCTAGATATGCAGGACGCCTACATGCACATCAAGGTCCTGAAGTCTCACAGAAAGTTTCTGCAATTCAGCTTCAGAGATGAGCACTACCAATTCCGGGTACTCCCTGTCAGCCTTTCCTCTGCCCCCAGGGTCTTCACCAAGTGCCTGGCGGTGGTAGCGGCGGCCCTCCCCAGGAGAGACATCTTTGTCTACCCTTACTTGGACGATTGGCTCCTCTCCGCGTGGTCAGAGGAGGAGCTCCTAATCACCCTGCAAGAAACGCAGGCTCTATTTTCTTTCCTGTGAATTACAGTAAATTGGCTGAAGTCTCACCCCTGTCCAACACAGAGGTTGCAGTTCATAGGGGCTATTCTGGACACTGGACGGGGAAGAGCCCTTCTGCCTCCAGACAGCACAGATTGCCTCTGGTTTTTGGCCAGGGGCTCCAAAAGGGCCCCTCTCCTTCTGCCTGGGTGGTTCTACAGCTTCTAGGCCATATGGCAGCGGCCATAGCTACAGTACCCTTAGCCAGACTTCATATGAGGACTGTACAGTGGTACCTCAAGGTCCAGTGGGACCAATTGGTGGATGATCTGGATCTCCGAATCTGGATCTGTCAGGCAGTACATCGTTCTCTCAAGTGGTGGCTCCATCACGACAATCTAGCAGGAGGAGTTCCTTTCCAGAGACTTACTCCTCTCCAGATTTTGATCACAGATGCCTCTCTGTCCGGTTGGGAGCTCATTTAGGGGATCACAGGACCCGAGGATCTTGGTCTGCCACAGAGAGCTCTCTGCACATCAATGTTCTGGAAATGAGAGCAGTGTTGAATGCACTAACCGCATTCAGAGACCAACTCTCGCTGGGTCCTCTCCATGGTGCAGACAGACAATGCTCCAGTGTTCTTCTACATCAACAAACAAGGGGGAACTCATTCGTACCCCCTTTGCTGGGAGGCCATGAGAGTGTGGGACTGGGCAATAGAACACCGACTGGATTTCATCGCAGTTCATCTGCCTGGGGTTCAGAATGTTCTCGCCGAACATCTCAGCCGCTTTACCTCTCTGAATCATGAGTGGGAACTGCACCAAGATGTCGCAGACGACCTGTTCGGTCACTGGGGCCATCCAGAGCTGGACCTCTTTGTGTCCCCGTGCAACGCCAAACTGCAAAATTATTGCTCGCTTGTTCCAGGGCCTGGTGTTTTCTGGCGAGACGCATTGTCCCTCTCTTGGATAGGGAAGTTCCTGTACGCCTTCCCTACCTTTCCACTCATTCAGAGAGTACTACTCAAATTGCAGTCAGAGGGAGCCAGAATGATTCTGGTGGCTCCTCTGTGGCCTTCTCAGATCTGGTATCTGCTGCTGCAGCAACTGTCTCTAGAGCCTGCAGTTCAGTTGCCGCTCTCCACCCACTTGCTGTCACAAGAGCAGGGGACTCTAGTCCACCCTGCTCTTCATTCTCTTCACCTGCACACATGGCTCCTGCAGTCTTAGCAGAAGAGAGAGTAGGAGTGTTAAGCAGAGTGGCTGAAATACTGGTCGCAGTGAGGAAGCCTTCCACCAGGGCCACTTACGCTCTGAAATGGAAGCGCTTCTGTCTGTGGGCTACGGCCCGTGCTCTGAATCCCCTGGGTTGTCCAGCTAGGCATGTGCTAGAATATCTCCATCACCTTCTGGACTTAGGACTGAGCTATTCATCCATCAAGGTGCACATGTGTGCGGTTTCCACATATCATGATCCTATTGGAGATAAAACACTGGCACAACTCAGTGCCTGTAAAACGTTTCTTCGAGGGGTCTTACATATCAGATTTCCAAAGAGAGACATCGTTCCTCCTTGGGACCTACTTTTTATCCTGGAGAAACTCATCCTTCCTCCCTTCGAGCCAGCAGCCTCCTGCGAGCTGCACTTCCTCTCATGGAAGACCCTCCTTTTGGTAGCGGTTACCTCTGCTCGAAGGGTTTCTGAGTTCCAGGCTCTGATGTGTAAGGAACTGTACATAGTTTTCCACAGGGACAGGGCGAACCTGCGCACAAACCCTAAATTTATGCCGAAGGTGGTGTCCATGCTGACCCTTAACCAGGACATCAGCCTTCCGGTTTATTATCCAGAGTTTACTAATCAAGGTGAAGCACTGTTGCACACCTTGGATGTTCACTGTATTTTGAGGTACTACCTCCACAGGACCCGTTCCTCCAGATAGTCGGACCAGTTGTTCGTCTCATTTGCCATGCGAATGCTTGGGAGCTCCTGTTTCCAGTCACTAGCCCGTTGGCTGGTACAATGTATTTCGTTCTGTTATCAGCATCATAACAGACCACTATCAGGTGCAGTTAGGGGCCAGTGTACCAGATCGGTGGCCTTTTCTTTTGCAGCGCTCAAGAATGTCTCCTCAGCTGACATTTGTGCTGCAGCTATGTGGAGTTCAGTTCACAGCTTCATCAGACACTACAGCCTGGACATTGCGTCCAGAAGGAGAGCAGGTTTCGGACTAGCAGTCCTGCAGAGCCTTCTCTCATAGGTTCTTTTCATCAGCTGTTTCTTAGCATATCTTCCACCACTCGCTCAGGCCTGGGCCTATCCTTGGGTACTGCTTGGGACTCAGTCCTAATGTTATTACCTGCTGCAAGAGCTCCATCCTCGAAGACAGATAGCACAGTTATGTAAGAACTTGCTGTAACAGTAGATCTTCGAGAGGAGCTCTTGCAGCAGGTGTCTTTCCCACCCTCTATCCCCCAAGACAGTATTTTGGTGTTTGTTTCACCAGAGCATGGTGGGGATTTCCTGCTTGGTTCTCCAGTTTATATCTAGCCTGCTCTCCGGCAGGAGAACTGAGATGGCGCCAGGGGACTGCCCCTTTATACCATGTCTGACGTTGGACTGAGCCAACGTCAGGGGCAGTCCCCTGCCTGATGGCTTCAGTCCTAATGGTATTACCTGCTGCAAGAGCTCCTCTCGAAGATCTACTGTTACGGTAAGCTATAACCTTCCCACCCAGGATCTCCATAAAGCTATAACCTTCCCACCCACCATGCCCCTGTGATGGTGAACCTTTCCTTTCACCTTCCTGGTATGGCACTGCTTAGTTAATATACCAATTTTATCATGCACCATTACTTGCTCTGTGCTGGGCACTGTTTGCTTAGCTCCTCCTGCCTCTCTGCATGATTGTGGTGAGGCGGTCCTAAAACCTGCTGTTGGTGGATATTCAGAACTCCATGCATCAACAGCAGGAAGCTAAAGTAGTTGGGGGGCCACCCACATTATACAGGCAGTGCCATTCATTGTTGTCACTCACCTAGGCACATTAACATGGGTGGTCCCGTCTTGCAACGCTACACACAACGTCCTGATGCTCGTGGCTTACAGTCAATTGTATTATGCCTTCATAGAGATCCTCTAGAAGATCTGCTGTTACTGGTAACAAACTTTTCCATTTGTACTCCCACGGGGATGGCTGTTAAGTTTTCTTCCTTCTTCACACAGAAAAGGAGCAAGGACTGGGAATAAAATAGCAACCAACGTGGACCCTAGATGAGGGGAAAGGCCCAACCAGGACACCAGATGGTTACGCAGGGGTATCAAAATGGTGCAGTTACCATAGCGGGTGATTGATGAGATGAGGGATGTTGAATGAAAATTTAGGGATAAAACCAAATGAAGGAAAAAAGGAAATAGGGCCATATAAGGTTGACTTCCTTAACCATTAATTATTCTTGGTGATTTACCAGGTTTCATTCATGGCACGCCTCCCTGCATTCGGGATGAGTGTCTTCCAGCTTTACGAGTCCTATGACAGACACACAACGCTGAAGTCAGAAGTTAGGATTTACCTGCATGGGCGTGACCTACCTGTGAACAAGCGAGAGACATTCTCTGTTAAAGTCCTGGAGTCCAGCACTGATGATTTCTCCATTGAGAACCAACACATGCAGGTCCGCTTTTCGGGGCTCACTGGCCTAATGGAGGTAAGGAAAAGGCAAAACCAAACCATGCCTCAGTACAACTGAACAGTGTTGCATGTTATTTCATGAGCAGAGAACTTTTACAACTCAGAACTATAGCTGTCTTCTCCAATTGGAGCATTTCCCTATGAGAAAGAGAATAAGGTCTGTTATAGCATGCTTGTGTGATCAGACTTCGACCATTCAGGATGCAGGATTTGCTAAACTTCATTTTATAAAATGCTTTTACAGGTGCAAAATCCTCCTACACACACACACACACACACACACACACACCACTCACTCCAAGATTCACCTCAAGCCCAGGGAGGATAGGCAGTCCTACCAGAGTCGAAAGGAATAACAGTCCCAGACCCACTTATCCTTGGTGCCAACATTGCAGCCGATGTTGGTGTCTGCTTCGGTGCAGACATAAATTTCATGTCGGCTGGCCAGCTTCACATCTGCACTGTGTGACTTGTGCATGGTAGGAGCACTCCAGAGTTGGTACTTTTAGGAAGAAACAAGGAAATAGCCACAGTCTTTGGAAGATACCTGTGGTTCTGTCTGGCTCCACTCCTCCACTGCAGCAGAAGCTTATGGGAACCTGACTTTATCTCCCCTGATCAGATGCGAGTCTGAAGAGGCTGGGTTCCTCCCAGTTCCCAGCAGCCCTGCAACAGAGAGCAAGCTGCAAGGGAACAAGTGGGCCCCAAGAAGGGAAGTGTTAGGACTGGGAGGTTGCCACCATGAAGGGCCATTCAGGGGAATAATGGTGAGTAATAGCATAAACAGCAAATGCAAACAAAATAAATAACTAAAAAGAGTTAGATTTGTGTTTAGGAGGAGAGCTAGGAGATTATACATGTTTCACATTTCTCTCAATCCTGGCAAAACTTGGACTGACCATTTTTTTTTTTTATGTTTTTTCTCCCCTGGTCCTGATCGACCCTGTATCCTGCCATTCTCCCAGCCCAATCCCCCTACCTTCAGGCTACCTACCCTTCTTCTCTCACGGGTTACCCTCCGTGGCAGGGAGCCCCCAACTCGACCCACCAGGACCGGACCCAGTTTCAGGGAGGTGCCTTCTCAGGGGCAGTGCCTGCGGAGGACAGCCATCATGCCGCTTGATTGGGACCATTTTTTCTACTTTTCTGCAGAGGGGAGCATGCAGTGGCTGAGCGGTGTGCACGTCCGCATGTAGCACATCGGTCGGCTGCTCCGCCTCCGTGCCCTGACATGCAGGACATGGCTTGCTAACACCTAGCCTCTGCTAAGTGTCCGGCAGGCATCAGTCTCTGTTCCCCACGCTCCCCGGGAGAGGAGAGCTGTCCCCTGGACGCTCGATCCTCTCCCACCCCGCCGACCCACCATGACCCACTCACACCGCAAACATGGGTCGCCGGTGTGGCAGGAGGTAAGGCATGATGTTTCAACCCTCCACGCCACTTGGCTGGCTCTGGGCTGACCTTTTATGACTATGGGGTCTTGTCTTATTCCCCAGATTTTTTGTTTCTGTATCATTCCACATTGTTACTAGGAAGTCATAACAACTGGGATAAGATGTGCCATAACTAAGGACACTGGCACAGCTGAAAACTATGACATCAGCACAGAATAGTGGTGGAATGAGAGTTTCACAGCCTCTGACTGATCACTCCACACTTCTTTTTGTGTAGTACAGTCAAAATAGTAATGATAAAGATAGTGCCAGTACACCCACTAATGCCATGACTGTACTTTAATGTTCATGCACATATGTTTTGTGATATAAAAGAAAAAATACACAGTACCTTTTCAGAAGAGTAAAGATGCCATAACCACCATTCCTCAGGCAGGTAGAAGAACGAGCTGCTTCAAGCAGGAACCATGGACATCCTGGAGTCACCAACTCAGGATAGAACTTGTATAATTAAGCTTACTGCTTCGATATTAACGCTCCAAGATGAAAAATTAACAAGTTCAGACTATATTGTATTAGAATGATTAGCCATGTGCCTTAATAACCTAACTTATTTATTTAAAAAATTAAAAGAACTTTTCAACAAATACACTGAATACCAGTCGACCAACTCATCTCAACAATATTCTCCATGAGACTGTAATGACCACTCTTGGAGTGGTCCCAGTAATAACATTGGAACTATCAGAAAAAGTAAGTACGGTAAGTCTGATAGAATGTCTTTCTGCAACTTTCCATGTCACTGGGAAGTTATAACATACTAGTTCTGATAAACAGTACCCATAACATTCTGAATAGAAACATAAATTTGACGGCAGATAAGGACCGCTTGGCTCACCTAGTCTGCCCATTTCTCTACCTGATGGATAAGCTGCAGATTCTAGTTAATCAACCGCTGACTTCCTCCTACCCCCCCCACTAGAATTGCCTTGTTCCTGTCCCATGCATTCTTGAATTATCCCACTGTTCCTGACTCCACAACCTCCTCAGGAAGGCTGTTCCATGCATCCACAACCCTCTCTGTGAAAAAAATGCTTTCTAACATTACCTCTGAGCCATCCCCCTCTATCTTCTAATTGTGCCCCCTTGTTCTTTCACATCTCTTCTTCTGAAAGATGCTACCCTCTTGTACTTTAATTCCCTTGAGATACTTGAAAGTTTCTATCATGTCCCCCTCTCCCTCCTTTCCTCAAGGGTATATATATATATTAAGCTGCTTTAGTCTCTCTTCATATGTCTTCTGGTGCAGACCCTGCACCATTTTGGTTGCCCTCCTCTGAACAGCCTCCACTCTGTCTATATCTTTGCGGAGATGGGGTCCTCCAGAATTGCACGCAGTACTCCAGATGGGGTCTCACTAACTGTCTGTACAGAGGGATAACAACTTCCTGTTTTCTACTGTTGATGCCTCTCCCTATGCATCCCAGTATCCCCCCAGTCCTCCTTATGCCTTCTCACATTGCTTGCCCACCTTTAGGTCATCTGATATAATTACTCCTAGGTCTCTTTCTATTTTTGTTGTTCTTAACTCACCCCCATTGCATACTCTTCCTCTGGGTTTTTGTTTCCCAGATGCATTACCTTGCACTTCTTTGTACTGAATCTGAGCTACCACATATTTGATCATTCTTCCAACCTTGCCAAGTCCCTTTTCGTCCTTTCCACCCCACCTGTGTTGCAGATCTGTCATCTGCAAACAGACATACCTTTCCTTCCAGGGGGAAAATATTGCCATAGATATTGCAAGGAGAGTTCTACTGTCTGATCTCTGTCCGCAGTATGCTGCTTCAGCCTAAGTTTGAAAATGAAGCCTGTAGTGCTTGGAGAAGATGGGTAGGAAGACCGCATGGCTTGCTGTGCAACTTCTGAGATAGAAACTTCTGTGCTTTCAGCCCAGGACACTGTCCTGGACCTGACCTTCTGTGCCTTAGTCAATGCTGGGGGATTGGTTATGATGCCACATAAGTTTTTATGCTACAAACGCAGACCCATCTAGTCAGTATAGCCTAGGAAACTAACTGTCCTTTCGTAGCAGCTCTGTAGAGCCTGTAGAAGATTGTTGGAGAAGTGAAAAAACTGTGACCACTGTGACCTTACTAGGTTCATTCTGAACACTCTGCACACAAAAAGTGTGTGTTAAAAACCATCCTTAAGGTTTGTCAGTTTAGGACAAAAACATGGGCAATGCACTGCCTGATTAACATTAAAAAGAGGGACTCTTTCGAAAAAGCAGAGGACACTAATGCCAGGACTTAAGAGCAGGAAAAAACCTGGGGCTCATAAGACTGACTGGTGAAACAGACACATATTAGGAGAAAAACACAGATTGATGGCGAGAATCTGTTCAATTGCAGAGGCCCCAACAGTATCAAAAAAAAAAAAAAAAAAAGGTTACTTTTTTTTGTTGTCTTATTCTGTTTATCCTCCTCCTTGTACTGGCTGGACCCCCCTCACACCCACCGAACCTCTCTGCCCCATCACCGGCTCCTCCCAGACTTGCCCTTCCCAAGTCCCCCCACAGCTTGCCTCTATGGTGGGCTGACAGGGAGTCCCTCGACCTGCCTAACATGGATCCAGCTTTCAGGAGGTGCCTTGGTCACCAGTGTGGGGCCTGCAGATGGTTGACGCTCATCCTGCCAACCAGGATGTGTTTTCCATTTTCTGTCCTGCATCTAAGGAGCATGCATGCTGTGATGTCTAGGGTAATATAAAGCGCACTTCCACATGTGATGTACCTGACGTCCACCACTCCTCACCTGCTTGTTGCAGCTGCTGACATCCTGGCCCCCAGCCACCACTAGGGGCCAGGCAAGCACTGTCTGTCATGCCATCCTCTCCCCGGAGGAGGAGAGCTGTCCTCTCAACGCTCGATCCTCCTCCTCCCCTTCCCCGACACCCTTATTTCACTTCCAACCCCGTGTCATCATCACCAGGCCAGCCATAAAAAAAGGATTTCTAATGAGTTCTGACTCTCAGCATGGAAACCATGGGGGCACAGCAACCAGAATAAGAGCTCCTGAGTCTTATGACTGCTGAAAGAAATCTGATAAAGTCCAAGTATATTTCAAGCAAGGAACCATCCATGAGGCCCAAACAGTGCTAATGCAGAAAACTGGTCCCATGGTTTCCTCTGATTAAATCCTAAAAAAAATTGTGCCATTAAAAAGGTGTTCCAGACCTCTTATGTAGAGGACACAGAAATTAACCTGGAGGACAGGATCTTGTCCACTGGTTAAATGAGTAAGCAAACTGTAGCAGCATCCCCCTTTCAGGAGCCAGGCTGTGAATTGTAGATTCTCTTGATTCACAAGATAAAATGGGGTCCTGTCCCAAGTGGTCCCCATGAGGAGGAAGCCTAAGCAGTTCCCGAGTTGATGGGTTTACTAAATATGAGGAACAAGGCATGCTAGCTCACTTCCTGAATATTAGGAGGAAGGTTCTTCTTGGCATCTGAATTTTTCTTAGTATAATTGAAAGCCAAGCTGATAAAAGAATATTGGTAGGTTCACCTGGATTTCCTTGTCCGAGACCGTGTGTCCGTGATCTCCACATGTGGACACTTGAACTAGCTGGTGGACCTGAAAACCTGGGCCCTCTGTCGGAAAGCAGAAGATCAATTTGTAGTGCCCTGAAGCACCACCTCCTGAATGCTAACTCTTCAGGGTTAGGAATGTTCTCAAAGATGCAGTGCATGGCAGCTAAAGCAGTGTGCCAGTACATTAAGCTCTTGTGGTGGAGCAACAACTAATTTAGTTCTCTGCCACCTTATGAAGCACTTTTAGGGCTGCCAAGAGCAGAACCCGTGTCTTGTGCATCCCAGACTGTTTATGCACACGACTGTCACTGTGTTGCTTGCATGCACCCTCACCTCCTGGAACTTGGATCTGTTCCTACAACTCACTCTCAAAGATGCAGGACCCAACAGCTGAACCAGTCTGCCAGTACATTAAGCTGTTATGGTAGAGCAACAGTTGAAATAATTTCTTTTCACCCATTAAAGCACTCTTACTGCTGCCAGTAGCAGAACCCATGTCTTGTGCATCCCAGACTGTTTATGCACACAACTGTCATTGTGCTGCCTCAACGCACCCCCACCTCCTGGAACTTGATCTGTTCCTGCAACATGAAGGAGAGCTAGGGCAAAACACATAAAGTTTTGTAAAGTATAACTGGATAATATTCTGCAGGTCCTAGATTCCTGAGCTCAGACTAGTACAGAACTAAGGTCATACCAAACTGGCATCCGTTAAGAGAGATATCTCAGATGGAGAAACAAAGTGAGAAACCCCCCTATAAAAAGGAGTCATATCAGACCCTGAAACTACTCTGAAGCTGGGAGCCAAGGGGAGAAGAGATACACCAATTGAAGACCTCAAGTAGAGATGCACCCAGAGGGACCAGTAGTACCATTGCCACCATCAGTCCCAATGTGTGAAGATAATGGTATGTCTGAAACATGGAAACATAGACATTGTCGGCAGTTAAAGACTGCTTGGCCCATCTAGTCTGTCTGTAGGCTGTATACATTGCATGTGGCCACTGACCCTATGTGCTCAATAGCTTTTCATTACTCCCTCCCCTCTCAGGCTTCCTTTGTGCCTGTCCCAGGCATGCTTAAACCCCTCCACTGTGCTTGCCCCCATTACCTCCTGTGGCAGCCTATTCCAAGCATCGACTATCCCTTCTGTATAGAAATCTTCCTCACATTACATCTTAATCTACCTCCTTCCAATTTCATGTTGTGCCCCCTTGTTCTAGTACTTTTTCTACATTGGAAAAGGTCCCCCACCTGGACCTTATTCATGCCCTTGAGGTACTTAAAAGTTTCAGTCACGTCCCCCTGCTGTCTCCTGTCCTCCAGTGAGTACATATTGAGGTCCCTTAGTCTCTCCTCATATGTCTTGTGGTGCAAGCCCTGCACCATCTTTGTTGCTTTTCTCTGGATAGTCTCCACCTTACCTATGTCCTTGCACAGGTGTGGCCTCCAAAACTGCATGCAGTACTCTAGGTGAGGCCTTACCAATGTTTTATATAATGGTATCACCACCTCCTGCTAGTGATACCCCTGCCTATGCACCACAGCATGCCACTGGCCCTCCCTGCTGCCTTTGTACACTGCTGTGATACCTTAAGGTCATCAGAGATGATAACCCCTAGGTCTCTTTCCTCTTCAGTGACAGTCACCCCCCCCAACCTTTAGCTCTCCCCAGGGTTCCCTCTACCCAGGTGCATTATTTTGCACTTCTTTGCACTGAACCTAACTTGCCACATCTCTGACCATCTTTCATGCTTCTCCAGGTCCCTCTTCTTTTTCGGTACCCCTTCTGGAGTATACACTCTGTTGCAGATCTTGATGTCATCTGCAAATAGGCTGACCTTTCCTTCCAGCCCCTCTGCAATGTCACTAATGAAGACACTGAACAGGACTGGTCCTAGTACTGATCCCTCTGGTACCCCACTAGTCATCCCCCTCTCCCCAGAATGTACCCCATTTACCACCACCCTCTGTCTCCTGTCTTTTAACCAGTTCCTAACTCAATTCACCTCCTTGTCTCCCATGCCCAGACTACCCATCTTGTTAATCAGCTTTCTGTGTGGGACGGTGTAGAAGTTTTTGCTGAAATCTAGGTAGGGCAATGTCTACCGCCCCTCCCTAATTTAGTTCCCTAGTCACCCAATCAAAATAAATCTCTTAGATTCGTTTGACATGACCTTCCTGCTGTGAATCCATGTTGCCTCAGATCCTGAGTACTACTGGATTCCATATATGCCACTGTCTTTTCTTTCAGCAGTGTCTCCATGATTTTTCCCACCACTGAGGTGAGGCTGACTGGCCTGTAGTTTCCCGCCTTCTCCTCCTTACTGCCGCTTTTGTGCAGTGGCACTACATGTGCCCTCCTCCAGTTGTCTGGAGCGACACTTATGTTGAGTGACTCTGTGAACAGGGCCACCAGAGGTGCTGCTAGTTCTCTTTGCAGCTTCTTTAATATTCTCGGACGGATGCCATCTGGCCCCATGGCCTTATCCACCTTCAGCTTTGTGAGTTTTTCCAGAACTCTCTCCACTATGAATGGACTGGTATCCACCTCTTCTCCCCCCAACCCCATTGCCTCTACATCCCAACTGTGGTCTTGACCCTCCCCCTCCTTAGTGAATACTGAGCAGAAGCATTTGTTCAGTATTTCTGCCTTGTCCAGATCCCTCCCCTTACACTCTCCCCTTTAAGCCTCATACCCCCCCCACCGGTTTTTCTCCTTTCACTGATGTACCTATAAAATGCTTTGTCCCCTTTGTTTATAGACTGTGCTAGGCCCTCTTGTGTTTTCGCCTTCGCCCTCCTAGCAGCCTTCCCTGCTTCCCTTAGACATTCAAGGTACACCTCCCTGTCCTCCTCCCTTTGGCTCCCCTTATATTTCCTAGGCTTCTGAAGAAGGACTTGTTGGTCCGAAAGCTAAAGCTCTTTGTTCTTTTTGTAACATCCTTGTTGGTCCAATAAAAGGTATCAAACCATTTGTTCTAGATTTGTTCTTATATTTCCTGAAACTCAGCCTTTTAGGACTTTGTCCCCCACCTCTTTGGAGAACCATAGTGGTTTCCTTCTTCTTTTCCCTTTGGCCACTATCCTAATGCACTGGTTTGTTATCTCCACTATGACTCCTTTCAGTTTCTCCCATTGTTCTTCCACCCCCTCTATTACCTCTCCTTTCCCCAGGACTGCTTGTATACATCTACCCATTTCAGTGAAATCCGAAATCCTGAAATCTAATACTCTTGCCCTTGTGTGGCTTAATTGAGTCCATGTCTCCATGCTGAACCACCTCATGTGGAGGTCATTGGACCTCAGCTGCCCTTCCACCTGTATTTCTTCGACTCTGTTCTCATTGGTCCATACCAGGTCCAGAATTGACTTGTCCCTGGTTGGCTCATGCACCAGCTGCATGAGTCCAACCCCCTGCATAGATTCAGGGATGGCTGTGCTTCTGGGTGAAACAGCCACATGGGTGGCCCAATCCACATTCCGCATATTGAAATCCCCCAGTAGCAGGATTTCGCCATTAGCTGCCATGTCGTGTATGTTCTCCACTAGTTCCCTGTCTGCTTCCTCCCTCTGTGTCGGAGGTCTGTAGATCACCCCTGTGCATATTGCTGTTCCATTCGCTGGCTCCAGGGTGACCCACATTACCTCGGCCTCCCCCTGTCTTTCCTGAACTTCTGGAGCCTTTATACCATCTCTGATGTACAGGGCCACTCCCCCAACCTTTTTAACCTCCCTGTCCCTCCTGAACAATGTATAGCCTGGTACATTGACTTTCCAGCCATGATTAGCACAGTACCATGTCTCTTTTATTGCTTCTCTGTCAAGGTCTGCATCTGCCGACAAGGCCTCCAGGTCTGAAACTTTATTTCCTAGGCTATGGGCATTTGTTAGCATGGCCTTCCTTGGTTTACAGTCTGCCCTCCCTCTGCTCTTGATTTCCCTCTCCAGCATCTCCCCCCCACCCCAGTTTGCTTTCCTATGTGCTCTCACCCCCCCGTATCACTCGTTTTACATTCTTCACCTGCCTGCCCCTCCCTGCTTGCTTTAGCTGTTCCTGTAGTCAACTTATGTTCCCGCATGTTCCCATGAGGGGGTGTTCGTAAGCCTCCTGACCCTCCTGGCTCTCCCTCCTTGGCCAGTTTAAATGCTCATAGCTGAAGCATTTAAATGTCTAACAAAGGACCAAGGTCCCCTTCTTGGACAGATGCAGGCCGTCCTCCTTATATAAGCTCACATCTACCCAGGTCAAGCCCCAGTCCCCTATGAAGCCAAAACCCTCCCTTTCACACCAGTCTTTCAACCAGGAGTTAAAGGTATGGATGTGTAGTGCCCTAGCTTCCCCAGTGCCCTGGACAGGTAGCACCTCTGAGAATGACACTGAGTGTGCTACCTGTTTCAGGTTTCCTCCCAGCTTCCTGAAATCTTTCTGGACTCTGGCTAACTATACCCTTCTCCTGGCCAGGTCATTGGTCCTAAGGTGGACAGCGACATCTAGCTGCTCCCTCCTAGCTACTGCTGTAGCAGTCCTGTGGATCCACTTCCCGTCCCTCCACGCAGAGCTTCCTGGGAGGCATTTGACCTCCCTCCCTCTCTCCCCTGCTAGGTGACCCTAACTCCATTCCCTGGACAATAGAGTCCCCCACTAGGAGAAGCATCCCCCTCCTCTGGGGTTCCCTACCTCCCTTACCTTGGGCTCCATCCTGGAGGACCCTCCCATCCTCCTTGGTCCCAGCCTCGGGTTCCTGAGTGGGATTTTCCTGTTCCTCCAAAACAGTGTAGGCGTTACTAAGTGGGACTGTTTGGGGGATTTGCTTTTGACTCCCCTCTCTCACACTCCCTGAGCCCACCGTAGTCCAATCACTCCTTTTCCCTTGCATCCTTTGAGGTACAGGTTGTGGACCTGGTGGTCTCTGGGTGGGGGTGGATGCCGCCTTCAGCTTGGCCAACTTGGCTCGGAGACAGGACAGCTCCTCCTTCAGCTCAGAGAGGTGCCTGCAAATAGGGCAGCATTGCAACTGTGATCTTAACTGTCTGTGTCTTGTTGGGGATTCTCTAGCTGGTTGGGGAGAGGCAAAACTCTGGCTGGTTGGGGGGGTGGGGCATAGCAGTGAAGAGTTCCGTTTGCGGCTGGGGCTGGGCCGATGACATCATTGGATTTGGGGGAAATAGGTACACCCCCCCCCCCCGAGGAGTAATAAAAGAAAATACCTACAAAAAAAAAAAAAAGAACTTGAGACCTAATTTGATAAATATTCCAATAATAGAAATTATCTTTTGCATTGTAAAGCACCCAAATGATTCTGAAGATCCTAATTAGCCAATCCTAAAAAGGGAGAAAATGTAGTTTGACTGGCTCTTATAATCCATTTCAAGATAAGATGTTACTACAGTGAGAAACATTTCTTCCTAGCAACATATGGGGTTGGGAGGTGTGGTGAAGGTCCAGAAATAGTACAATGGTGGTGGGGAGTTGGGGTGGATGTAAAGGGCAGACAAGATGGGCCGGTGTGGTCCTTTTCTGCCAGGAAGTGTCTGTGTAATCTATGTAAACATGAATTAGAACAGACCTGTCAAAGTTGTGCAGGGTCCTGCAATGTTTTGTGTGGGTTCTAGATTTGTTTTTCAAAATTCAGAATAAAATCCAACTTTATCAGGAACCTTGTTTGTTCCCTTAATAAGAGGGTCCATAGTGCGTGAGCACACACACACACACACACACACACCTACCTTGTATTTCTACAGAGTGCTACTGCTGCTACAGCTCAGCACTTTCTGAACTCTCTTGGGGCAGAAGTCAGTCTGAATGGATTTGCCCTATACTGATAGTGGCTTATACCTACTCTGAAGTGTAGGTATTTTCTGTGACTTGCTGTTATTGGGATTTGGAAGTGAACATCCTTCAAATTGAAGGAGCATAGACAGTCTCCTTGCTGTAGAGATGGAATTACTGTTGGCAAGATGACCAATTTTAATTTTTATGTTTTTTTGGGGAGGGAGGAGTTCCTGTTCAGACATCTGAAGTTGAGGACTTGTCGTCACTCTCCTGATTTATTTTTTTTTTTTTCCTTCATTCGGAAGTACCGTGAGAAAAATAATTTTCTCATTTCTAGTGCTAGTACTCTACAACAATGAGAAACTGCAGCTTTTGGTCTTCCAATTGTAATTTCTGCATCTCATCTTATGAATTTAATTTAAATGTTTACAATTACTTTTGTTTTGAATTGATAACAAAGAGGCCTCCTGTCGCAGTCCCTAGCACCCTTTTGTCTGTTGTTACAGACTGTCACTGCTGGAGATGATGTGAAATAGCGTCTTTCAAGCTGAGCTATGTAGAGTATATGAGAACGGAGTGAGCGTTGGGGCTAACAACCCAAAGACACACCCCATGCCCGATTAGCGAAGAGGTGAAACAGTAGTGGCTTTTCCTATTGCTGTCTGGTGGGTGGGGGTGGGGTGGGATATTAGGGTTAGAAACCTTAATGCCACATTTCCCTACTTTTGTGGCTCCAACAGGGGTGGGTAAGTAAGTTTATTTGTTTGACGTCCAATCCCGGAGGCTCCGGGTGCCTTACAGTAAAAATTTGACAGAGTGATAAAAAAACATTAAGGCTATATAAACAAATAAATTGATTTAAAATAAATAAAACATTTTTGTAGAGGTTAAAATACGTCAGCAGGAAAGGCTGTGTTAAAAAGATGAGTCTTCAGGCCCCTCTTGAAGGCCACCCCCATAGGGGCCTCCCTCAGAGATCTTGGCAGTGAGTTCCAGAGGACCGGGTTAGCCACCCTGATTAAACGGTCACCCGAGGTTTTCTGCCTGGTCCTTGGAACCGCCAGGATATCTTCGGTGGAGCAACTGAGGGAGAGCTGGGATGGTAG
Source organism: Neoceratodus forsteri (assembly GCA_016271365.2). NCBI lineage: Eukaryota > Metazoa > Chordata > Ceratodontiformes > Ceratodontidae > Neoceratodus > Neoceratodus forsteri. The sequence continues at coordinate 557,392,821 of CM028129.1, read as the reverse complement.
GAGTAAGGAGGTCTGACAAGTAGCCAGGGCCCGATCTGTATAGGGCCTTATAAGTAAGGAAGTCCACCTTGAAGAGAATCCTCCACCTAACCGGCAGCCAGTGCAGACCCCACAGGACCAAGTTCACATGACAGGACCTTGACAGCTCTGTCAGTAGCCTGGCAGCTGCATTCTGCACTAGCTGCCATGGGTGGGGGTTCCCTCCATTGACCCTGAGGTAAAGAGCATTACAGTAGTTGAGCCTGGATATCACAAAGGCGTGCACCAGCAATGCCAGGTCTTTGGGCGGAATTAGGAATTTATTCCTGGTGAAGTTCCTCAGATGGTAGAAGCCACTTTGACAACAGCCACACCTGAGCTTCATATGACAACTTGTCATCGAGGACAGTGTCCAGATTTCTCACCCTAGAGGATACCATCAATGGGGTCGACCCCAGGACCAAGCCTGTTTTCGTTCTGGAGGCACCCTCATCATGCCCGTGACCCGGCTCAATCACCAGTACCTCTGTCTTGTCCAGGTTAAGTTCATCCAGTCCTGGATCTCGGCACGTAATTTATGCAGCACTTTGATGGCACCATTTGTTCTTGGCATAAAAGACATGCACAACTGAGTATCATCTGCATAGCTGGGAAAACCCAGACTATACTGTCTAATGAGCCTCCCCAGGGGCAGTATGTATACTGCGAACAGCATTGGCAACAGGATTAAACCTTGAGGAAGTCCACAGGTCAGGGGCCTTTGGGAGGAGAAGTTGTTCCCCATTACTGCCCTCTGCTTCCTGCCTGAGAGAAAGGACTCAAACCAGTTGATGACAGTATCGGTGAGTCTACAGTACTCTCTAAAGCAATCTAGCAGCACGATGTGGTCCACAGTATCAAATGCTGATGACAGATTGATGAGGATGAGAATTGACTGCTCCTCTTGATCTCTTGCCCTGAGGAGGTCATTTTGTACCCGAACTAGTGCTGTCTCTGTGCTGTGCCTCACCCTAAACTCAGACTGGAATGGCTCGTAGATGTCAAAGGTCTCCAGGTGTACCTCAAGCTGCAGAGCCACTATCTTCTCAACAACCTTCCCTAAAAATGGGAGTTTGGAGATAGGTCTATAATTTGCCAGGACATCTGAGTCAAGAGATGGTTTCTTCAGAAGAGGCTTCACCAGCATCTCCTTGAAGGCATCAGGGAAGACCCCCTCTTTGAGAGCGAACACCAGACTATCATGGTGAACACTGGACCAATAGCCATGACACATCCCACTAGGAGATGGGTCGGGCCAGGGTCCAGTTCACAACAAGTAGGCCGCAGCTTTGAAATCACCTCGGAGACCTTGGCCACCTCCAGTGGCTGAAACTCAGCCCAGACAATAGGAGTGCCCCTATTCCAACCAGACCCTACCCTGTGGGACTGGTCTAAACCCACTGGCAAGATCACGTCCTGAATAGAGGATACCCTGTCAGAGAAGAACAGACCAAACTCTTTGCAAAGTGTTACTGAAAAGGCTCTTTTCAGTTGTAGACAGACTGGATGAAGGAGCCTGTCCACAGTCCAAAAGAGCTGAGCTGGTCTGCTCTTCCCTGCGGCAATCTTCCCAGACAGGAGCTCTGCCTTCTTATGATCGATTGCCTTTTGGTAATCAGCATAGTGATTCCTTAAAGCCAGTCTATCCTCCACTGACCAAGTCCTTCACCAGTAACGCTCCAAATTCTGAGCCATGGCTTTCATTGCCTTGAGAGCCCCATCATACCATGGGGGTCTCGGGCCAGAAGACCTGGGTCATGTATGGACCTGTGCGATGGCATTGAGTGCCTCAGAGACAGTCCTGTTATAGGCTGCCACTGCTTCACCCAAGCCAGTTGCACAAACAGCACTAACAATGGAAAAATCAGCTACCACCAGCAGTCCCTTAGGAGACAATCCCCTCAAAGGGCAATAGCTGATCATCTCAACAGGGGAGGGACCATCGGGGGGCCCAAATGAGAATTTCACTGTACAGTGATCAGACCAAGCGACCCGATCAATCCTAAGGTCAGTGACCTCAAGACCCAGTGAGAATACCAAGTTCAAGGTGTGGCCATGATGATGGGTTGCAGAGGCAACTACCTTTGCAAGGCCCAGCGATGGCACCAGCTGGAGGAGGTCAGATCCAAGTTGCAAGGATTCATTATTGACCCAGGCATTGAAGTCTCCCAGAATTAGTCATCTAGGGGACTCCAGTACCCTGTCGGTGATGAAGCCCACAACCTCCTGCAGGAATTCTCCTCCCAACCCCAGAGGGTGTTAAACTAGGAGAATTCTGCAACTCGTACATGGACCCCCATGCACTGCCATACATTCAAATGATGAGGTAGAACCCACCAGGTGTATGGAGAAATTCAGACTGGATCTAAAACAGATGGCCACACCCCCACCCCATGATCCCTCCTCAGGCAGTGTACCATAGAGTACTCGACAGGGACCGATACTTCCAAAATTGGACCTGCATCGTCCCCCAACCAGGTCTCCATAATACATGCCAGGTCGACCGAAGAAATCAAGTCCGACATAATTGTGGTCTTGTGTCTTATCAACCTGGCATTGCATAACACTGCACGAAGGGGATCAGTGAAGGCTGTAGGCCCTTTAGCTGCCTGCCCATACAGTCTGTTGGGAACCCTAGGAATGGAGACCAAACATGTCAGGCCTCTCTCAGGGCTCTGTTTTTTCCTAGGGCACTTCCTGCTTCTTACCAACCTAATCCTGCTCACCTCCATTACACCCACACACCCTGCCCCCCTACAAATACCAACCTTCATACAGCGCCTTACAGCTGGGAGGGGGAGATAACATAAAGGGTGGCAGTCATACAGCAGGGCTGCCAGGAAACTAATTCAGAGGGGCCCAAGACTCCTAAACATGTCTAAAACAACTAAACCAGAATAAAACAATATAACAATACTTCACTATAAAATCCTAACTAATCATAAAGTCACCTTCCATACAATAAATACAAACAGATTCAGCTAAACATTGCCACACAAACATACACTATGTAATCCCCTCCTTCCCGCAACCTTCCTACCACCAAAACTAAACAATTGTAAAAACAGTTGAATAAATAAGGAGAATCCTATGTTGATTTGAGTCCAGAAGCTTTTAAAACTATTGCCAGGGGAGATTCAATAAGTTAGTCCAAAAGACAGTCACCAGGGAGAAACCCCCTGACCATGCTTCCACCACTGCCAGAGAGGAAGGTGCAATTCAATTTAGGCTTTTCGACAGTGCTCTCACCACAGTCTGACAAATCCAAGTCTGAAAGAGTTTTATGAGTGGTACTCCCACTACCACTCACTTTGATATAAAGTACTTACAAATATGTCCTGGTCCGGGTTCAGCATCCTATGCATCTCAGAACAGCAGTCACAAACAATCCCATCAGCTACAGCAGGCAAATACAGGAATCACTCCCAGGAGTCCGCAACAGTCCACAACAGCTGCCAAAACTCTAGGCCTGGCGCTTGAAAGAGTCGCCAAGCCCCCAGTCAGTCTGCAGATCTTTCAGCCCGTCAACCCACCAATGTCAACTTCAGGCCTGGATCTTAAACTCCACCAGGCCCCCGGTATTCACCGGCTTCTGGAATTTCTTTCCCACACTAGGGAGATGACTACAGGTCCGTGACAAGTCCTCGCACTAGAATACACAGTCCGATGTTATTCCTTTGGCTTTATGCTGAAATCCAGAGCTCCTCTTCCAGCTAAATGATTCGACTCAGATTACCACCCCCTCAAAATGAACTTCTCTGCAAGTGTTCCTGGATGGAGAGCGCTCCTGGCAACAGATACGGTCACCTTCCAATGGGACTCAACCCTGGTCAAACTCCTCATGCCCAGTAGATGAAACTGGACTTGAAGTAAGAGAATCTTTGTAAAAAAACAAAAAATGCTAACTCCTAACTCACTATTTTACCCCACCTGCTCTAAAACAACCTTGTCTACAGACTACCTGCTTACTGTCTAACTACTTAAGTTGCTAAAATTACACACTTCGTCGAAGCTTTTGGACGAAGCAGTCTTACTAACTAAATTAGGATTCTCCAAGAATGTTTTAAAATGCTTCAAAAAGATATCTGAGATGGAGAAATAGTGGGGAAAAATCTGTGCAAACACTAGATGTTGAGGAGCACAGACAGACAGCTGCCCATCCTGGTGGCTATCTTCACAAGTACCGCTAACTATGCTCTGGAAACCATAACGCCCTAATTTTGCCGTATCAGACCTAACTAGTGTATTAATGAAGTTTTTGCAAAGAATTTCCTTACTTTTTGAGGCAGTATAATTGTATCCTCATTTGTCTGGGCCCTGTACTCCCATCCCATCTTAGATGCGTACATATATGTTGGTGTGGAAGTACAGGACGCTCCTATCCCAGTGCTTGCATTTGTAGTAAAACAGGGATGAAATTGTCAGCACAGCCTTCTTTATTACCCCACCTCATGAACCCAGTAATGAACATTTTCAAATTCCCCCCAAAACGTGATTTCGCACAACCGTAATGCTATTGTGCGCCACAGGTGCGAAAACAGTTTAGCCAGGATTTGAAAAATGACAGCTGTCACATTCATGAGGTGGTGTAAAAAGATGTTTTTGTTAAAAATTTCTAGTGAAAATATTTAAAATTGCCAAAGTTGCGAGGAAGCATAGCACAATTTCAATGTATGCACGTAACTTTAGCATTTTTACATATTTGAACCCCAAAATTTCAACAGAGCTTTCTTATGACCCTACCTGATGAACAAGGGTGATGAAAACTCTCAAATCCCGCCCAGAAAGTGATTTCACCAGGTGACCGCAAATTCTTCTTTCTGGCTGGATTTTGCGTAATTCACTGACATTGTTCATGAGGTGGGGTCTCATAAAGGCCATGTTGAAATTTTGGTGAAAAAATATGTAGAAGTGGCAGTTATGCACCAAAGTTGAAAATCCCATTGAAATACATTGATTCCCCATACAAGAAAAGATCTTTGCGTTGTCATATGAAACAATTTGAGGAATATCACCTGGATTAAGCACCTCGTTCTGTCACGTGACCTTCCAATGCTGATCCATGCCTTTGTAACTTCCCGCCTTGATTACTGCAACTCCCTTTACCTAGGGCTTACGGGGGTTGATATTGGACGCTTGCAGCTGGTGTAGAACACTATGGCCAGGTTACTAACTGGGGTTTCTCGGATTAGTCATATCACCCCTGTGCTGCGCGAACTGCACTGGCTGCTTGTTCAGTGGTGAATCACCTTCAAGGTCGGTTTACTGACCAGTAAGGCCCTGCACGGATCGGGTCCTGGCTACCTGTAAGAGCTCCTGGTTCCTTACCGCCCACTTCGAGCCCTCTGTTCAGCCAACGAGGGATTGCTAGAGGTTGCCAGGGTTCAACTCAAAACATCTGGTGCAAGAACATTTATGTATGCAGCCCCGACCCTGTGGAATTCTCTACCTTGTCGGATTAGAGAGTGCCTGACCGTGGAGAGCTTTAAGACTGCTCTAAAAACATATTTTTTTTAGCTGTGCCTATGGGAATTGTTGAATATTGTATTATACTGGTTTTTAGTATTCAATGATTATTTGTGTTTTAATTCTTGTACAGTGCTTTGATATATGTTTGAATTGAGCTATATAAATACATTTTATTATTATTACCACGTAGCTCCCCTGGCCTGTCCTGCTATCTCCAGGACTTGTTGTACCTCAGGCCTCCGCCTGCCGTTGTACAAGTTGTGGACCTTGATTTCCCCCCTCCCCCTGGAGAAGACGAGCAGTCCCTGGGAAAGTCTTCTTCCCTGGCCGGCCCTCCGACTCGAGTCTGCTCCTGAACCCGGGTCACTGGCGTCGCAAGAGGAAATCCAACCCTGCGCCAGCGGGCCAGCTACAGGTCTGTTCTCATTCATGTTGTTGGAACTTGTGAGTTACTGATGTTCATGATGGAACGGAAAAAGGTAGATGAGCATCCAGCAGAGTGCTGTAGACTGGAAGATACCCTTTGGCAAGCAGCCCTGATTATAGAGCAGAGTAGCCCCATCCGAAAGCTGTTTTGTCTCTCAAACTAGTTCATAACCACAAAATCATATGGGTAGAGTCCTGAAACCCTCTTTTAAGGGATATAAGTATTATCACTCCACTCTGGGTTTAGTAGGCCAGGGTCTGTTTAACCCCCTTTTATTTTTCAGACACATTTGACACTAAAAAAACAATGACTGTCCCTTGGAGTTCAAAGTAGAAAACTCAGTAGCATAGCCGTGCAACATGATATCCCCAAACTAGGAGTCTGTTCTCATGTGGACTCATCTTTCGTGAGACCTTGGACTGGGTCCTCCTAGAGACTGGGGAAGAAGATGGGCTACAATTGCACTGGCGTAGCTTTACTACTGTCAGAACAGCAGCAGCTGCAGCAGAGCTCCTATGTGGTAGCCGCCACACCTCCTAAAGGTAAATTCTACTAAGAAGCAGATGCTTTCAGTGTAATCGATTCAAGTTGATAGCTGACCCTGCAATGGAGTATGCTTGCTGACAGGCATCATCTTATTCTCAACTTATTCCTGTTTGAGAGCAGCAGCTGCCTTAACTAGGCTAGCCATATTGTCTACTACACTGGAGATTGCCAGACCCGATATCGGCACAGTCTTCTATGACCTTACTTTGAGAGGGTTCCTGCAGTAGGTCTTCACATATAGGACTGCGCCTCCTGGCATCAGGTTGGAATGGCAAACTTGTAGCTAGCAGTCATCAGTGGGGACGGCCCCCCCCAACATTGGGTGACACGACATCAGCCCGACTATTACAGGGGCGGTCCTGCGCCGCCCTCCAGTTCTTTCCCACCGTCGCTTCAGTTTGTTTAACAGACGCGGTAGAACAGCGATGTCACCTGCTTAATATTCAATGATTTTTCGTCTTATTCTATATATTTTTCTCTGCATTTTTCAAACGAGTGTATGTCGTCTCATCTTAAGAAGAAGTGCTCCAAGTGCATCGCCCAAATCCCTCACAGGGATGACCACTCCCGCTGCCTCCTCTGCCTGGGGCCTAAGCACAACTCTGCTGAGTGTGCTGTTTGCCATGTTTTCAACCAGGCCACACAGACCTGACGTAAGCAGATCCGCGTAGCCCGCCTTCTGACCCAATGGCTGCTTCTATGGAAAAGGAGCTCCAGGAGCTTAGGGAGAGGTCGTCATTTCTGGCCCCAGAGAAAAGAAAGAAAAAGAAAGACAAGGAGAAGCACCAGGAGAGAAGCCCGTCGCCGCAAGGGAGACCCTCCACTTCCAGAACCATGAGAACCACTCTTACGGGTACTCTGTCCGCTTCTGCGGGCCGGATGCCTTCTCCCCCTCTTGCTGAGGTGTGCCGGCAGCCGGGTGTTGCCTCTCTCGAAGTATCTGCCAGTTCTCCCACTTGTAGCATCACCGATAAGTCGACCTCCAACCCTGCCACCGGGCACCCAGCCCAGACCAATAAGCCTGACCGCGGTCCTTCTTCCGCAGCCAGCCTGGTCACGACTGATAAGCTGGACGACAGACCCTCTGTCAACCACACAGCCGCATCTACTCTCCCGTCGGGCTCCTGTGAGGACCCTGACGCCGGAACGAGTGTGCTTGTGGAGAACACTTCGTCTCTGCCGGTCTCTACCCCCAGGGATTTGCCACCGGTTCCTGACCTTTCCCTTCCACCTGGATCGCTCCCAGACCTGTCGTTGAGGTCTCTTCCAGAGCTTCCCCCTTTGCCTGGTTCTTTTCCACCTCCGGATCCCCCTCCTCCAAGGGGTCCGTCACCGGACCAGGATCTTTTAGGTATGGAGCCCCCCCCTCGGGCCCTATGCCTAATCCCTTGCTGCTGCCCAGTGGCCCTTCAGCTCCTCCTGTGGGACCCTCTGGTGGTTTTCCGGGGCCTGACCCCCATGTTCCACCACTGAGCAGCCCTCTGCCGGACCCTTCTCATCCGACGCCGGGCTTGGTGCCTCCGACTCCAGGTTACCTGATGCCAGGATACCCGATGCCTGGATATCTGCCGTTAGGTCATCCCTCGGGGTTTGCAGGGTACCAGTACCCCTACTGGCATCATCCTGCTTACTAGCTGTTGACCGGGTAGCCTGGGTACCAGCCTCCTCCTCCTCCACCACCACTGCCGCCTGATCACAAATCTGTCTCAACATGGTGGCAGGATGCTAGGACACAACTCTTTACACAACTTAGGCAGTCCCAGCCGCTTGGAGGAATTCCTCTACCCAGAGCACTGCCTCCTGCTCCAGTTCCTTTGGGACGTGCTGCAGGTTCTCTTCCAGTGGGCGATACCGGGATGGATCCTTCCCAGTGGTTCGGAGCCCTCGGATTCAGATTCCAATAGCGACCTCTCTGAACCTCGTTCACTAGTTGAACTTCATCCAAAAGAATCCCCAAAATCCCCCCCCCCCCCGGAGGACCCTTCTTTTGGGGATCTCTTGAGAACTATTCAAACAGCAGGGGGCTGGCCGTCCAAGCAGATAGTTCCTCAGCGCTAAAGGCTGGCTGAACATTTGGACTTATCCACCACAGACCCTCTACCCATTCCCCCCCTTGGATGGGCCCACACGAGGATCTAGTTACTACAATATGGCAATAGCTCTTTTCCATCCCGGCTGTTTCCAGGAAGGCTGACAGAACCTACTCCCCCCCACCCCGGAAGGGATCTCTCATCTGACTTCACACCCAAAAGCTGACTCTATGGTCATCACGGCCGCGCATGACCGCTTGGCTCAACCTAAACACTTGTTTCTCCCCACCAGACAATGAGTCAAGACAACTTGACCAGTTCAGTAGAAAGATCTACTTGTCCACCTCCTGTGCCATCTGGCCGCTGAACTACATGTCCCACATGGTGGCTTTTCAGAAGTCCTCTCTCACAGAACTGGAGAGGGACCTTCAGGACATCTGTGATGAAAACCTCAGGGCTAAACTGCTCGACAAGGTTCGCATGAATAAATTTTCCTGCTGTCATGCACTCTGGGCCACTTATGATTCTGTGGACTCTGTGGCTCAGGCTGCAGCCTCGGGAATCTGCCTTCGGCGCCTAGCATGGCTGTGCCTTGCAGGTTTGGTACATGATGTTCAGTCATCCTTTTGGACACACCTTTCAGGGGTTCCCTGCTCTTTGGTGGTGATGCCAAAGACATTATTATAGGGCTACAAGAGAGTGGTTGGTCTCTTTGAGACGTACACTCCATGTATCGGACAGGTCAAAAGAAGCAGCCCTTTCGTCACCAGAGAAGATGGAACAAGAAGCAGAACAGGCATCAAGGTAAAAGACACGCCAGTGGCTCTGAAGCCCAGGTTCCTCAGGCTAAGTTTGGTCAGCAGCCTCGGGAACCAAAGCTCTGCCTCGCTGCCCTGATTTCGCTTCACCTCCTCCCGCTCCCTCCGTCCACCTCAGAGGAACCAGTAGGAGGTGTGACAACCCACCTCTCCCTCTGGCTGAAACAGCTTTTAGAGAGGTGTCTGTCCTCGGGTATTCGCTACCACCAGCCAGACTTTCCTTCCGGCACCTCTTTCAAGTGTACAAACTTGAATAATTAAATGTGCAATTGCACAAGTTAAAGTCTGGTAGCGTCTCTCTCTCGGGTGGCGGATGCTACACAGAGTTTACCTCAGCCAGTGGAAACCAAATATTACCTTAGAAAAATGACATCACAGTCACAACTGTTGAGCAAATAAATAGCTTTTTACTTAACAGAAAGTGCACTGAGCATTCACAACACATGTATTTACAACACAAGAGAATAACACTCATACAGGAAAAGTAAACAAATGTTTTTAAACAACAGATGGCAAAAGAAGAAGGCTATTACTGAAATATGCTAGCACTAAACTTACCCTTTCCTGTCCTTCTAAGAGACACTGGACCCTATTCTAACTGCCAACTCCCATGGACATAGCTACAAAGGAAGGCTCCAAACTAATGTTTCCCCTCCCAGCTTCCAAAGCAAAAGAGAACTCTTCATTGTCTTTCAGCCTCTTATATATTCTCCTGGGAATAGGTAATGCCTATTCCCCCTTTGAATGCACCAACCATCTAACATGTATGTATTTAATTGTCCCAATCAGACTGAACACCTATCAGTGACCAATTATATTCCATTTTAACCTTCAGTTTATATTTGAATGACCCAATCCGTTAAAACTGCCCTGTGTATGTGTCTGCAGGTTTATGTGTGTGTGGAGATGTCAACTCGAGATTTATGACCCAGCTCTTATCTAGCAGCTAGGAATTCCACAAGCTGGATGCTGCTGGACAGACGATTTTAGCCCGAGTGTATTTTTTTCAAACTGCTAAAAAAAATAAGGCACCTACAGAATCCAAACCATTAACTCTTTCCTTCCCATTTCTGTCATAGGAGGGAGCTTCCGTCTCCACCTGGAAGGGTGGAAGTCCGTCACCACAGACGTATGGGTTCTTCAGCTCATACAAAGACGTCATTCTGTTGAGTTCCTGGAGATTCCACCTTCAAACCCTCCAGAAAGGTCCTTTTACCCGTTGGGTCAGATCCCCATCGTCCACCAAGAGATCCAAGCCCTGCTACAAAAAGCGGCCATAGAACCCATCCCTCCAAATCAACTAGGAAGGGGATTCTACTCCCATTTCTTCCTAGTCCCAAAAAATATGGAGGATCTGCGACCCATCCTGGATCTCAGAACGCTCAACCTCTTTGTGGAGTACAAGAAGTTACGCACGCTGACTCTTCTGGGACTCCTGCCCCTGCTCCCGTCAAACACATGGCTGTGATCCCTGGATATGCAGGATGCTTCATATCCCCAACCTCCCGGCCAACCGCCGCTTCCTTCGTTTCTCCTTCCAGGAGAACCATTTCCAATTCAAGGCACTTCCCTTTGGCCTGTCCTCAGAGTCCTGGGTTTTCACCAAGTGCCTAGTGGTGGTAGCGGCGTTTCTCCACCGCGTAGGGCATATATGTGTTCCCATACCTGGACGACTGGCTCTTTTCAGCCCCATTCCCAGACAGCCTGAAGGAGTCTCTCCTTCAGTGTGGATCTGTTTGCCATGCTGGGCATCTCGGTCAATCTCCCCGTCTCAGCTAGTACCCTCTCAGTGCCTCCAATTTATTGGAGCGATACTAGATACAGTCCAGAGCAAGGCCTTCTTACCATTGGATTGAGCCGAGACCTTGGCTTCTTAGGCCACTTTGGTGGACAAAACTTGATGGACCCCAGCACACTCGGTGCTCCGGCTTTTGGGTCTTATGGCAGCGGCCATTTCTACCGTCCCCCTGGTCAGACTGCACATGAGGGTTACCCAGTGGTCTCTTCGAGTCCAGTGGGGTCACCGATCGGACAACATGAACCAACTGGTCATGATCTCCAACAGCCTTCAGAAAGACCTCTTCTGGTGGCAGGACCTCACCAACTTGTTGGTGGGAGCCCCCTTCCACACTCTGGGCCACCCCAGACCCTCACCTCGGATGTCTCCGATATGGGTTGGGGAGCCCATTTGTGGGATCACAGAACTCAAGGTTCATGGTCTCCTCAGGAGCAACATCTTCACATCAACATCCTTGAGACCAGAGCAGTCCTCTGTGCTATCCAGGCTTTCCAGTCATTACTCTTCTCGGGAACACTTTTGGTCCAAACAGACAACATGGCAACTGTCTGTTACCTCAACAAACGGGGAGGTACCCAGTCGTACCCTCTTTGCAGGGAATCAATAAGAGTATGGTATTGGGCTATTCAGCACAGCCTGTTTCTGACAACAGTCCACGTACTAGGCATGCACAACGTCCTGGTGGACAGTCTCAGCCGATCAGTAGCCAGGGCTCACGAGTGGGTACTAAAGCAGGAGGTAGTCGAAGACCTGTTTCTTTCTGTTCGCCTTCCCATTCAACTCAAAACTACCCAACCTTTGCTCGCTTGTTCCTGGGCATGGTGCTTTTTGGCGAGACGCACTGTCTCTCTCTTGGACAGGGAGGTTTTTATACACATTTCCTCCCTTTCCTCTCATTCAGAAGGTTCTGTTGAAACTCCAGGTAGACGGGGCCCACTTGATTTTTATTGCTCCTCTGTGGCCCCGGCAGATTTGGTTCCCACTGTTACAACAACTAGTTCTAGAACTGCCGGTCTTTCTGCCACAGTCTCACGACCTTCTGTCTCGGGAGCAGGGCACCCTGGTCCATCTGAGTCTTCAGTCTCTCCATCTTCATGCGTGGCACCTGTGGATGTAGTGGTTTCTCGCTATAGTTTCCTCTCAGGTTGCTCAGGTCCTGGTGGAAGCCAGAAAACCCTCTACCAGATCCTCCTGCGCCACGAAGTGGCAGAGATTTTCTATCTGGGCCACTGCCAAATGCTTGGACCCTTTTTCTTGCTCAGCCTCCCAGGTGATAGAGTGCCTCTTATATCTTTCTGAGTTGGGCCTTAGTTACTCCTCTATTAAGGTCCATCTTTCTGTGGTGTCTGCCTACCACCTTCCAGTGGAGGGCAAAACCCTAGCACAACTAGAGATTTCCAAAACTTTCTTGAAGAGTATCCTTCACATCAAACCTCCAGTCTGGAACCCCTGTCCTCCCTGGGATCTTAATTTTATGTTGGAGAAACTTACTTTGCCCCCTTTTTGAACCCTCAGCAAGTTGTGATATGCGCTTTCTGTCCTGGAAGACACTGTTTTTGGTTGCAGTTACTTCAGCTCGAAAGGTCTCAGAGCTTCAGGCCTTTGTGTGCAGAGAGCCTTATTTGATTTTCCACAAGGACTGTGTGGTCCTGAGGACTAATCCTTCTTTTCTTCCGAAAGTGGTTTCAGAGATGACGCTCAACCAGAGTGTTGACTGCCGGTCTGTTTTCCTCAGCATTCCAACAGGGAGGAATATCTTTTGCACACCTTGGATGTGCATCGGATTTTTAGGTACTGTACCTCCCGGACTAAGGAGGTTCGAAAGTCAAACCAACTCTTTGTGGCCTTTGCCTCCCAGTGCCAGGGCAGGGCCATCTCTAAACAGACTATATCTAGGTGGCTGGTTAACTGTATTCTCTACACTTACCAGAAATATGGAAAAATCCTTCCTGAGGTGGTTAAAGGCCACTCCACCAGAAGCGTGGCCACTTCTACCACTTTTTTCAGGAATGTATCCACTGCGGAGAGCTGTGCAGCGGCCACTTGGTCTTCTGTCCACACCTTCACTAAGCACTACAGTCTGGACATTGCCTCTAGGCATCAAGCTGGTTTCAGCCTTGCAGTTTTGCAAGGTCTTCTGCCTTAAGGCAAATACTTAGTCGGCAGACATCTTCCTCCTCCCGGAAACTCATCTCCAACTCCTCCTTTTTGTTAGACTGCTTGGAATTCAGTCCTATATTTTAATTTTATTTTTATTTAGTTTTTGTTGACTGGGTACGTGCACTAGACAAATATATGTGAAGACCTACTGCAGGAACCCTCTCGAAGTAAGATATAGCAGTTACGTAAGAGTTAACTGTAAGAGTAGATCTTTGAGAGAGGTTCCTGTAGTAGGTCTAGTTTCCCACCCACCTTCCCCCAGCTCCTGGAAATTTTCCTTTTTCATTCTGTCTAGTCCCTGGGTCTAGCCAGGGTACAGGGTCCCAGGAGTTGTTACTCCTTTCTTTCGGCTATCCTCTCTCTAGGTCTTCGATAGAAAAGAACTGGAGGGCTGATGTCACGTCGCCTGACGTCGGGGGCAGTCCCCGCTGATGATTGCTATCTACAAGTTTGCCGTTTGAACCTGACACCAGGGGGTGCAGTCCTGTAAGAGCTACTGTAGGAACCTCTCTCTCGAAGATCTATTGTTACAGTAAATTCTTACGTAACTGCTATTTATTAGCAAAGTTTCCAGGGGAAAAAAATTGCCCATTTCTAGGGACATGGATATGTTGTTCATCCACACTTATTGGCAGGTATCCTTGCCGCTTTAAATCTTGCCGGAAGGTCTTCAAGCTGGCTCCTCCCACCCACCCGGGTGGTATAACTCTCGGCTCCGCCCCATGACGCCAGATCTTCCTTACCGCTTGGAAGCTCAGGTTCCCTCCTTAACGCTCTGCGTTTGCGACTGGTTCCTATTTCTTCCGTTTTGCGAATTTGAAAGTTTTTGCTAAAAAAGACTTCGGTCTTCGATCCCTCGCGGCTGCGATGGACAAATCGACTCCCGGTTTTCGGAGATGCCCCTGCGGGCAGAAGATGTCTCGGACGGATCCACACTCCACGTGTGTCTACTGTTTAGGCCTTGAGCACACCCCCAGGACTGCGACTACAAGCTTCTTCCCTCTTCTCGCCCATTCCCTCAAGACCGTGGCTGCCCGATTGCAACTGGGCCGCCCCAGAAGCGGCTCTCCGTGAAGCTCCAAGGAGGCCCGTCTGCGTGTCCTCGCAGCGGGCGGCTTCCGGGCGGATCAGCTCGAGCAGATGATCGCCTCGAAGAGGAGGCGGCGCGGGTCGATCTTCCTCGCCTGCTGCATTTATCCCGCCTCTCTGGGTTCTTCCTACACAGCTTCATTTAAGGAGCTTTGTCTGTCCCTCTCCACTAGGGAGAAGGGCCAACGCCTGCTGGACCTTTTCTCGGTCCAAAAAGAGGGACAAGGTAATCCCTCCGTCCGACGCTCTTGGGAGCGGAAAGGTCCTCTCCCGAAGTCGCCGATCACGATTTCGGCCGACTGCGCTTCGCCACTGGCCTCACGGTGCCCCCGCCAGGTCAGTTGACTGAGACTCCTGTCGGCGGTCGAGATTTTCTCGACCAGTTGGACGGGCTGTCGCCTATAGAAGCCGAGATTCCTCTCTCCCCGGTTCCCCCGGGGGGAGTTGAGGATCCCGTGGGCTTGCCTGTGCCTCCGGTTCCGGAGCCCTCGGATGAACCCTCCGAGCTCGGCGGAGTGCCGGTTCCCGCCGACACTTCAAGCACCGACTGGAAGAGCCAAGGCTCTCGGTCTCGGTCCCGGACTTCTTCATGTCCAGCCGATCCCGCCATAGGCGGTCTCGTAGATCACGGTAAGCGGCGCGCCGCTGGCTGCCCTCTGCCCTCCTCGGACGGGGAGGCTTCGGGTGAAAGTTACGCCGACGGGTACGAGGATCTTCATGTGGCAACAGTTCCTCCTGACCGGGAGTAAGCCGACGCAGTCGCTTCCCTGCCATTGGGCGGTTGTCACCGAGCGCCACACAACCCCTCGACTTACCCGAGGAGCCTGTACCCAGGCCGTGTTGTTCGCTAAACCAGCTGCTCCACCGATTCCGTGGAACACTCCGCTCCACAGCCACTATTTGGGGCCCACCAGGGATTCTCGGTCGGCTAAGGGTCTACCCCATCGGCTGTCGGTTACCCTCACTCCCACCCGACCTCGGCAGGTAGAGGGTGGCTCAGGCCAGAGTAAGTTCTTTGAGGACTCAGCCCAGTCCAGGATAATTCCTCCTTTTCTCCAAGCGACTGGACTTGGAGTCCTCAGGAGGACAGTCAATGGACTACAGCCCGTCGTTCTTCCTAGGATCTGCTTCCGCTCATCTCGAGTCCACCGGGATGAAGCTCTAACCTGTTTCCAAATGGGCCAGGTATCCTCACGGAGATTCTGGACCGAGGGGATTCTCCAACTGAGGCCTTCCGCAGCGAGGCCAGTGGGTCCGCGCTTGAGCTTAGGCGCCTGCTCCTGTCCTGCGCCCGGCCAGGATGGCCAGGAAGTATGCGGTCCCTATCGGTTCCCTGTCCGTGTTTTTCGAGCACCCTCTGCTGAGGGGTTGGTGCCACTGCGCTGCTTCCAGCTGCTACTGGCAACGCCAGGGATGGGATAACCTCCGACAAGGAATCCAAGAAATTGGATTATGTCGGGCTAAAGTCTATGCTGCGCCTCTCTCGGCCTTCGCAGGCCAGTTCGTGACGCCCCTTGGCACATTTTTCTCATGCCCTGTTGGGCTCCTGGATGAGGTCATTCTCATCTCCCATGGATCTGCAGACTACGGTCAAGCAGGTGCGGACCAGGGCAGGGCAGTGGCCAAACAGCAGCTCCAGACTGCTTTGGATATTGGGGACTCATGTGCCAGGTCGGTGGCGGCCGCAGTGGCTGGCGGGCGTCGGCGTGGTTTGGCTGAGGATATCCACCTTACTTCGGATACCCAGCACAAGTTGGCGGATGTCTTTGGGACTGAATCTTCGGCCCTGGGTGGAAGGTCACCTGCAGAGGATCGAGAAGTCCAATGCTACCTTGGACTCGGCCTCTTCCCGCCAGAAGGACAAAGGCCGAAACCACAGCCTAAGCCCTTCGCCCTTGCGCCGGCGCGCCTCGGCCCAGTATCGCTAGGGGCCAGCAGGCTCGGCCTTGGCATCCCAAACCCAAGCCAGCCGGCTTCCCAACAGGAGGCAGGAGGAAAAGGCCCAGGAGGTCCCTCGGCTGGTCCCCTCCTCCCCTGCCCAGTGACGGGCTGAGGGGTGTCGGCCCATCCCCGCCACCTTACTCCTGGGTCCCTCTGGGGGATGGCTCCGCATCACTGCTCCGCCTGGTCCGTTGTTACCACGGACAGGTGGGTTTTTGAGGATGGGAAGAGGCCTGCCTCTAGAATCCGAGCAGGCACTGCCTCTTCAGAGCCGCCGCCTCGGGGCTTCGGGTCCCTTGTCTGCTGGCTGCTGGCCGAGCCGACATCGCCTCCTCCTCCAGAAGGAGGTGATAAGAGAGGTGGAGGACCCTCCTTCAGACCCAGGGTTTGTGTCCAGGTACTTCCTGGTTCCGAACTGACGGGGTTGGCGCCCATTCTCACTCCACACCATTCAAACAAGTTCCTAAGGTCTCGAACCTTCAGGATGGTCACTTGGCTCAGATAATACCATCTTTGAACGCGTATGTGGTTCTGCTCTTCTGATTTGCAGGACGTGTTTTTTCATCTCCCTATCCGGTCCGTCTCCACCAGAGATTCCTTCGCCTGAGCGGAAGGATCCCTTTCGAGTTCCAAGCCATGCCCTTCGGCTTGTCTCCAGCTCCCAGGGTCTTCACCAAATGCATGGCAGTGGTGACAGCATTCCATGGGAAGCCAGGGGTCCGGTGTACCCTTACCTGGACGACTGGCTGATAGCAGCTCCCTCCAGGCAGGAGGTGGAGTGGTCCAGAGATCTGTCCTCCAGGTCTGCTCTCAACTAGGCCTCCTTATCAACGAGGCCAAGTCGGAACTCGAGCCAAGCAGGTGATTCTGTTCATCGGGCGCAGCTCGACTTCTTCGAGCCAGAGCGCGGCTCCCGGCGGACAGGGCCGAGGTTCTTCCTCCTTGCCCAATCATTTCTGGTTGGGCACTGCGCCTGCCCGGGACTTCCTGGGCGCCTTGGGTCTCATGGCGCCTGCTGCACCAGCGCTGCATCCGTTGGGCCTGCTGGAACATGCGCCCCTCTTCAATGGGACTGGCCAGCCAGTGGTCACAACGCCACATCCTTTTGACCAGCTTCAGTCGGTGACACAGGGATGTGGAACACTTCCAGTGGTGGATCGCTCCAGGTCATTTGCAGGAGGGCATCCTGCTTCGCTCCACCCCGAGCCGACGGTCCTCTCATCGACCGATGCCTCTCTGATGGGTTGGGGTGCCCATCTGGGGAACATTCGGGCCCATGGCCTCTGGTCCCCAAGGGAGTCCCGATGCCACATCAACCTGTTGGAGTCCCGGCAGGTCCGCCCTAGCTCTCACCGCCTTTTGCTCCTGCCTCCTCCGGGGCAAGTGGTCTGAGTCCAGACGGACAACACCACGCACCATGTACTATCTAAACCGCTAGGCGTGGGACGCTGCCCATGCTTCTATGCAAGGAAGCTCTCCCGATTTGGTCACTGTAGCAGCCTGGAGGCGGATCTCCTAGCCATTCATGTGGCAGGAGCCTCCAACACCCTGGCCGATGCCCTGAGCCGGATAGGGGCTGCATCCCACGAGTGGTCTCTCCTGCCGAGGTAGTACAGCATCTGTTCTCCCATTGGGGCACACCTCAGGTGGACCTGTTTGCCTCCAGGAGAACGCAGGTTGAGACTGTTCCATGCCCGCCCCTCAGCAGGGCTCGCTGCAGGGGATGCCTTTCGAGGCAGTGGACCCCGGCTCTTCTACGCCTTTCCCCATTTCCTTGATCCACAAGGTGCTTCTCAAGGCGAGGAGGGACAAGGCGCAGGTGATTCTGATAGCCCCAGACTGGCCTCGCCAGTTCTGGTACCCAGATCTCCTCAGTCTCAGCTCCAGGACTCATGGCAGCTTCCAGCTCGCCTGACCTGCTCTCAGTCAGTCAGGGGAAGGTGTTCCATCCGGACCTTCAATCCCTGCACCTGACGGCCTGGTTCCTGAGCTGCTAGAGTTCCAGGCCTTGGGTCTTTCCGACGAGGTCCTCAATGTAGTTGAGGCGCCCGAAGGAGTCGCACCAGAAAATGCTATGCCTTCAATTTGGTGTCAGGGCAAGGGCTTGACCCTTCCTCCTGTTCCTTGCAAGCATCTTGGACTATTTATGGTCCTTTCTAATCAAGGGCTTAGGTCGACGACCCTAAGGGTGCACCTGGCAGCCATCTCTGCTTACCAGGCGCGGGCCGGAAGCAGTCGGTATGCGAGGAGAAGGTGGTCTGGCGCTTTTCAAGGCCTTGATCACATTTCCTCCGTGCGAGAACCTCCACCTCCGTGGGATCTACTGCTGGTACTGGCAAAGCTCATGGGCAAGCCTATTGAACCTATGCACAGGTGTGCTCTCTCTCACCTGTCGTGGAAGACCGCCTTCTTGGTGGCTATCACGTCAGCCAGAAGGATGGGAGAGCTCCAGGCGCTTCCATCGAATCCCCTTATCTGGTCTTCCACAGGGACACAGAGTTGTCCTGCCCCCCCACCAAATTCCTTCCGAAGGTGGTGTCGGAGTTTCACCTTAACCAGGTGTTGACTCTGCCGGTGTTCTACCCCAATCACACTCGGAGGCCGAATATAGGCTCCATACTTTGGACCCTAGAAGGGCGCTCATTATACAAAGAGCCACGGCTGAAATTCGGGAGAGGTTCGCCAGCTGTTTGTCACCTACGCTGAAGCCGCATCTGGCAGACCTGCAGCCAAGCGGACGAGCAGGTGGGTCACCTCCTGCATAGATCTCTGCTATAAGTTGACGGGCATGGAGCCTCCCGAGGGATAAGAGCTCATTCTACCCGCCATACTGCTGCATCGGTGGCTGCTTCCAGGGCGCCCCTTATCCAGGAAATCTGCAGGGCTGCTACCTGGAAGTCAGCAAACACCTTCATTACCCATTACCACATCGACCTTGAGTCACGCCGGGATGCTGGTTTTGGGGCCTCGGTTCTCCAGCTCTCTTCCCAAGTAAGTATTGGGGGTGTGCGTCTGCCTCCCTCCTCCGGAGAACTGCTAGGAGTCTGCCAATAATTGGATGAACAACATGTCCATGTCCTAAATACAGGTTACTCACCTGCAACAGAGTTCTAGGAATGGTATATGTTGTTCATCCATCACTCCTCCCTCTCTCTCGGCTTCGACACGACAACCTGAGCTTCCAGCGACCAGATCTGGATGAATGGGGCGAGCCGAGAGTTATACCACCCGGTGGGTGGGAGGAGCCAGCTTGAAGACCTTCCGGCAAGATTTAAAGCGGCAAGGATACCTGCCTATAAGTGTGGATGAACAACATATACCATTCCTAGAACTCCTGTTACAGGTGAGTAACCTGTATTTCTGGGAGACTTGCACCTTAAGGTCAAGAACTACCCACTCTTATCTAACAACTTGTCAAGAATGCAGGAAAAAATAGAAAACACTCATGGGATTCCGAGCTTGATAAGATTAGGTTAATAATTAGCAGGCTGCAAGCAACACTTAGCTGCAAAATTCTGCATGTTACTTCAGCCAGAAGGGCAATAAAGCTGTACAAATAAAAAATGGTACAGATGAAGTCCCAGCACCCTCTGACCTGTCTCCTGTCATGTCATCAGATTGTCCTTCACTTTCCACCAGTGAACCCTTGGAGTCACAGGGGCTTTATCACCAAGAAGAAATCATTACTTTATTCTGGCTTCAGTATTGTAACTGAACCTGAAACAAACTGAAGTGGAGAGCGAGTCTAGATGAGCATCCTTATACTGCTCTTGAATATCCACAGGTGTTTGTCATGAGTCCCCTTTGGGCTCAGGGACCTGCCTAAGTTCAGGTGTCTTTGCAGACAGGTCCTGTTGTTCCTCTTCTTGAAAAAGATCCAATTTAGGAGATGAAGAAGAGCAAGGTATAACTTAAAATTGCCACTGCCAACCAGTGAGCCAGATGTACCTGTACAGATGTACCTTCCCCGCAACATCAGTGGACTTGGTGTTGGGAGCCAAAATGTTTGCGTTTGAGTTGGAGCAAGAAGCGCAGATGCACAGAAAAACTGCCACTTTTCCCAAGAGCCCATACCTTATTCTTGAGAGAGAAGGTGGTCTGTGAAACATCATGGTGCCAAAAACAAATACATGTTTACCAGTAATGCCCCCCCCTCAAAAAAATGAACCTCCTAAGTTTGCAACTGAGTTGGAAACTAAGAAACCGAGGGTGACTCCTATCTGATTGTACAAAACATGCTGCAAAAAGGATGCTTGCATCATCAGCAAATCATGCACAAGTGTGGTCTGAGGAAACTAAAATGGCTGACAGCACCACACATTACCAAGATGGCACCTGCAGTTTTGCTGCTAACACCATGTTCAAGAGAAAGGAAGAGTGCACTAAAAAATACAGCCGCAATTACGGGAGAACATGGGGCAAACAGTGCAGGTTTGTGCACACAGTAACATCGACTTCAGCAAATGATGTGCACCGCACTCATTCCACTTAACTACAAAGAGTACAAAAATAGCATTCTCACTCGCATAAGACTCCTAAGAGCCTTATGAAACTACTCCCCCCCTCAAAAAAAAAAAAAAACACAAAAAAAAATAATCACCACCATTGAAAAAGCACTGAATAACTAAAAATGCACTGTAAGGCTGGACCTGACAGAAACATATCAAGCTGCAGTTTGATGCAGAGGGAAGGAAACTTCTTGCCAAAAAGGAAAAGATTCTCCAGACTTACTTTCGGCACCAGGCTGAGAAAAAGCACATCAAAATAATAGCAAAGGCTCCTATACTTATCTTCCCAGGCAAATGGCATTTCATACGAACCTTCCCCATAAAATTGTTTGGAGGGAGAGGAGCCGGCTTGCCAATTAAAATTTAAGCAGAGAGTACTGCTTGTACCAGCAAACAGCATCTTCTTGCTAGAGTTACTTTTGGGAGAAAAAAATGAAAACTTAAAAGATTTCAGTCTGGTCCAGGGGCTACTTGAAAACTGCTGCTATCCCTAACACAGACATATAAAGACTGATTAGTTAGAGCCAAACTCTGCTGCAGTCACAGCTTTAAGATATGCCACTGTCAGTAGTAGGGGGCATCTTACCCATTTGTTATGACTTTCATGTGACACTGTTGTATCTAACAGGAAAATAAATTATGATATTGATATGTCTTAACAGAATTTCTTATTTTCGTTCCCCTCCCCTTTCTTGTTCACTCTTTATCTTCCCTCCCCCGCTCAATGAGTCTTTGTGTACTGATTTATTTTATCTTCTGTCCTAATTGATTGAATTCTGTACCTCCCTCCCTGCAAGAGTGTGAGAAGGAAGGATGGCCAGCAAGAGCAGAAAGCACGGATGGAATTGCTCATGTATGGGACGCGATCAGCCAAGGACAAGAGTGGGGCATACCTTTTTCTACCTGATGGAGAGGCCAAGGTAGGGATTTCTACACCTTTCACTCATTTAAAAAATGTCTAGACTTTAAAGAGCAACATAGGTGTTAACCCTTGCTGTGCCGCGGACTGATATATCAGTCCAGAATTCCTATACGTTCTAATTCAGTTGGCAGCCGAAGGGTTGAGTCCCTCATAGTTTAACAGAGCACAAAATCATTTTAAACAAGGTATTGGGCTAACCTGTAGGTGTCAGCAGTCCAGAGATATCCATATCTAAGTCTGCCGTATATTGTTTCGTGGCATCTATTTCATGAAACCTTGAAGCAAAAAGTGATGTCACAGCTGGGGAATCTGTGCTTAGTAACACACCATTCTAGGATCGTGGATATGTTGTTCATCCACATTCTCTGGCATGTTCCCTTCTACTTTAAATCTTGAAGGAAGTCTTCAAGCTGGCTCCTCCTACCCACCCAGGTGGCGTAACCCTCGGCTCCACCCCATGACGCCAGAACATCCTTTCCGCTGGAAGATTCAGGTTGCCTCCTTCGTGCTTACGCATTTTGTAGGCGCTGGCTTCAAAACCTTCAGTTAATCTGAAAATTTGTCTAGTTCGCATTAGCAATCGCAACTATTTACCTTCAATTATGGAAGACAAGTCTTCCCCTGGATTTCATTGGTGTCCATGTGGCCAGAAGATGTTGCACACCGATCCCCACACCGCATGTGTCTACTGTCTCGGTGCCGACCATGACACCTCGAAGTGCAATCTTTGTCTCGCTTTTCATCCTAACGTCCGCGACGACTGTCTCGCATGCCTGAAGTTGGGGAGGCTGGAGAAACGGAACCCTCTGGTGAAATCTAAGCAGGCTCTGTGGGCGGTTTCCACGGCTGCGGGATCCGCCGAGCAATTGGAACAAATGCAAGCATTCGTGGAGGAAGCAGCTGAGGCTACAGAAACTACTCGGAGCTTCTTTGTTCCTCTAAACGTGGGCTCTACCTTCTCGGGCTCCTACCAAGAGTTGTGCCAGTCTCTCCCGACCAAGGGGGAGAGCCCGGCGAGCATGCACTCCTCTCGGTCCCGTATGCGGGAAAAGGACCCGGGATCGTCTTTGTCCCGACGGAGGCGCTCTTGGGATCGGGAGAGATCTCGGTCCCAGGAACCAGCAGTCTCGACCTTGGTCGAGATTGCCTCTTCGACTGTTGACTTTTCGACTTTGCCATCTGGCCAGTCGACCGAAGTGTTGATCAATGATGTGGAAATCGTCATTGACCGGATCGACCCGTTGTCGCTGACTCCGGTCGATGATTCTCTCGATCGAACTCCAATTCTTACTTCCCCTGACGAGGAGACCCAGCCTGCTGGGAATCCCATCAAGGAAGTGGTCCCGACCCCAGGAAATTACCGGTTCCGCCAGTGTCTCCCGAGCGCCGGAGTCAGCCTGTCCGATCTCGATCGAGGTCCCGGACCCCAGCGACCAAAAGGCCGAGGAAGAGCCACAAACGCTCTAAGAGTAGGTGACGCCATCAGTCATCTTCGTCCTCCTCGGATGAGGAGAGACTCCAGTGGAAACTCCAGCGCTACAAGGACCTCATATGGCAGCAGCTGATTTTGACCGGGCACAAGCCGACCCTAGTTTCTACCCCGACCATTACTTGGCTTTCACTTCCTAGGTCAAAGCCAACTCCTTTGGAGCCGATCAAGTCAGTTCTCCCACCCGTGAAGCCAGTGAAACCTCCCATTCAACCTAAACTGGTCTCTCCACTGATAGTGGTGGAACCACCACCCAAGCAGCCTGTGGGAGGGGCTCCTTCTAAAGAAGATAGGCCAGACACTGGGCTTCCCCGGCGTCTTTCGGTCACTGTCACCACAGACCGGCACCGGTGGGTCAAGGGTGACCTGGGCAGTCGACTGTTGTATCCGGATTCCTCGGGTTCGGATGTGACTGGCCTGCATTCTCATCCCAGGGATGACGAATCAGCCGGGGGGGGTTAGAGACGGAGAAAGGTCCTTCTTCCTTTCAGGGCATTCTTCGCCTCATCTCTTGAGTCCACAGGGATGCCTCTGGAACCAATCTAGAAAAAGGCAGAGTACCCTCTCACAGACATCCTCAAGAGAGGGGATACACCTACGGAAGCCTTTCCTGTGGCCGAGGCCATTGTTGGCCCAGCCTTGGAACTCTGGCAGCGCCCTGCCTCTTGTCCAGCACCGTCTGCCTGCATGGCTCGCGAGTATGCGGTGCCCATGGCGGGTTCAAAGAGCACCCTTCGGCTGAGCGCCTGGTGACTGCCTCTGTGTTCAGGCATACTGGCAGTTCTGCCGACACCAACCAACCTCCTGAGAAAGAGTCCAAGCTCTTGGACCATTCGTCCAGGAAGGTCTGTGTGGCTCCTTCCTTGGGCCTTCGTCAGTCAAGTTTGGCCGTCATCATGGCGCATTTCTCCCACGCCCTCTTGGACTCTTTGGATGAAGTCCTCCCACATCTCCCTGTGGACATGCAGACCACAGTCAAGCAGGTTTGGGTTCAGGGCCGAGCTGTTGCCAAACAGCAGATTCAGACAGCCCTGGACATTGGGGATTGTTGTGCCCATGCGATAGCAGTCGCAGTTGCTGCTTGGCTGAGACTCTCCTCCTTCCCAGCAGATACTCAGCAGAAGCTAGCTGATGTGTCTTTCCTGGGCACTGACCTTTTCAGCCCAGGTGTGGCTGATCATCTTCAGCGCATTGAGCAGTCAAATGCCACCTTGGACGCTACTTCTGCCAAGGGTTCTTCAGGCAAGAACCAGCAGAAGAAAAATAAGAAGCCTTTTTAGCACTCTTCCCCTGCAGCACAGCAGCCCTCCTTTCCAGGAGGACAGCAGCATCAGCAACAGCAGCAGGCTCAAGCGTGGCACCTCCGGCCCAAGCCCGGGCCCTTCCAGGCCCGTAAAGGGGCCGAGGTTCAGGTCCTGGATCCTCCTTCTCCAAGCCTCCTCAGTGACGGAGCACGGGCTGCCTCCCCCTCTCCCGCCATGCCAGCTCTGGGTCCTCCCGTGGGGGGCCGGCTTCACCACTTCCTTTCCATCTGGTCTGCTGTCACTTCGCACAGGTGGATTCTCGAAGTGGTCGGTCAGGGACTGCCTCTGGAATTCAAGCAGTACCCTCCAAACTGAGCCTGCACCCCTCAGGAAGAAAGAGTATCCGCCCAGACTCAGTTGGCTCTCCGAGACGACATTGCTTAGCTCCTCCTCGAGGCAGTAGCTCCAGTGGAGGATCCTCCTGCAGACCCAGGCTTTGTCTCCAGGTACTTCGTGGTGCCCAAGCGGACGGGGGGGGGCTGGCGCCTCATTCTAGATCTGCACGACCTGAATCAAGGCCATGCACCTTTCGGATGGTTACTCTGTCCTAGATCATACCATCCTTGGAATGAAACATGTGGTTCTGTTCACTGGATCTGCAGAACGCGTTCTTTCATGTCCCAGTGTGTCCATCCCAACAGCAGTTCCTCCGCTTCGGGGTCGAAGGGACCCTGTACGAGTCCCGAGCCATGCCATTCAGCCTGTCATCAGCCCCACTGGTCTTCGCCAAATGCATTGCAGTACTGGCGGCCATCTCAGGCGTCGGGGGGGGGGGGGCAGGATTTATCCTTACCTTGACGATTGGCTCCTAGCAGGATCCACCCAACAGGAGGTGGAGAGGTCCAGGGATCTGGCCCTCCAAACTTGCTCCCAACTCGTCCTCCTGATAAACAAAGCCAAGTCGGAACTCGTGCCTTCTTTGGTGATGGGCTTCATCGGAGTAGAGCTCGACTCTTGTCAAGCCAGAACTCGGCTTCTGGTGGATAAGGTGGAGGTTCTTTCCTCCTTTGCCCAATCATTTCTGGTTGAGTAGTTGTGCCCTACCTAGGACTTTCTGCGCCTTCTGGGTTACATGGCGGTGTCCACCTCAGTGGTCCGTTAGGCCCAGTTGCACATGCTCCCCCTCCAGTGGGAGCTGGCCGCCCAGTGAACTCAGCGCCACGGTCATTTCGACCAGCTGATCACTGAAACCCAGAAGATGTGGGACACTCTTCAGTGGTGGACCACCCCAGACCGGTTACAGGAAGGGATCACGTTTGTCCGCCCCGAGCCAACAGTTGCCTCACGACCGATGCCTCTCTCTTGGGCTGGGGAGCCCACATGGGGGACAAAAGGGCCCTTGGGCTCTGGACCCCCGAGTAGTCCCGATGTCACATCAACCTGTTGGAGGTTAGAGCAGTCAGACTGGCACTGTCAGCTTTCGCTCCTCAGCTCCTGGGTCAAGTGGTTCAAGCCCAAACAGACAATACCACGACCATGTACTACGTCAGCAAACAGGGCGGCACACACTCCTGTTTGCTGTGCAAGGAGGCACTCTGCATTTGGACCCTCGTGAACCATGGGAGGCAGATCTCCTAGCCATCCATGTGGCGGGAGCCTCAAACCATCTTGCGGATGCTCTCAGCCACTTAGGCCAGACATCCCATTAGTGGTCTCTCCATCCAGAGGTAGCTTACAGCCTGTTCTCCCACTGGGGAAAACCAATGGTGGAGCTGTTTGCCTCCAAGGAAAACACCAAGCTGAGGCTGTTTCTTGCCTGCCCCCTCAGCAGGGCTCGCTGCAGGGGATGCCTTCTCCATTTCCCTGGATCCACAGGGTGCTCCTCAAGGTCAGGAGGGACAAGGCGTAGGTGATCCTGGTAGCCCCAGACTGGCCACCTCAGTTCTGGTATCCAGATCGCCTCAGCAGTAGGCACCCGGGGTGGCTTCCAGCATGCCCGGACCTGATATCACTCAATCAGGGAAGATATTCCATCCAGACCTTCGATCCCTGCACCTCACAGCTTGGTACCTGAGCGGCTAGAGTTCCAGGCTTTGGGTCTTTCTGAAGATGTCTGCACCATGGTGGAGGCATCCAGGAAGGAATCGACAAAGAAATGTTATGCCATCAAATGGAAAAGGTTTTTCATTTGGTGTCAGGGCAAGGGCCTGGACCCTCTGTCCTGTCCAGTGGCTAACATTCTCAACTACCTTTGGTCTTTCTCCAAAGGGGGACTTCAGTCATTGACCCTTAGGGTGCACCTAGCAGCCATCTCCGCTCACCGGGCACGGGCCGGTCATCTGACAGTGGTGCAGGAGACAGTGGTCGGGTGCTTTTTCAAAGGCCTGGATCACATATCCCCTCTGGTGTGTGAACCTCCACCTCCATGGGATCTTCTGCTGGTACTGGCAAAGCCCATGGGTAAGTCATTCGAACCAATGCACAAGTGTGCCTTGTCACGTTTGCCAGAAGGGCAGGGGAGCTCCAGGCACTTTCGGTGGACTCCCCTTATCTGGTTTTCCACGGGGGCAAGGCAGTCCTATGCTCCCAACCGAAATTCCTTCCGAAGGTGGTGTCAGAGATTCAACTTAACCAGGTGTTAATCCTGCTGGTTTACTACCCTAATTACACCTTGGAGGTCGAGTACAGGCTCCATACCTTGGACCTGAGATGAGCCCTCTCCTATTATAAGGAGAGGAGAGGACAGCAGAAATTCGGAGAGAGGTTTGCCTGCTGTTTGTCATCTATGCTGAAGCCGCTTCTGGCAGACCTGGAGCCACATGGACTGTTGCAAGATGGATCACATCATGCGTAGGTCTGTGCTATGAGTTGGCGGGCAAGGGGCGTCCCAGAGGGATAAGAGCTCATTCTACCCGCCATACTGCTGCATCGGTGGCTGCTTCCAGGGACAGTCCTATCCAGGAAATCTGTCAAGCTGCTACCTGGAAGTCAGGAAACACCTTCATCACCCACTACCATATTGACCTTGAGTCATGTTGGGATGCTGGTTTTGGAGCCTCAGTTCTCCAGTCTCTGTTCCCTAAGTAAGGGGTGTGCACCTTGCCTTCCTCCTCCCGGAGAACTGCTAGTAGTCTGCCAAAGAGTGTGGATGAACATCATATCCACTCTCCTAGAAAAACAGGTTACTTACCTGTAACAGTAGTTCTAGGAGTGGTGTATGTTGTTCATCCACACGGACCCACCCGACCTCCCTGTTTGCGGATTCACAACACCTGGCTTCCCGCGGGCTAAAATATGGCATCATGGGGTGAAGCCGAGGTATATACCACCCGGGTGGGTGGGAGGAACCAGCTTGAAGACTTCCGGTGAGATTTAGTGATAGGGCCATGCCAAAGAGTGTGGATGAACAACATATACCACTCCTAGAACTACTGTTACAGGTGGGTAACCTATTTTTTCTGCATGATTGCACAGCAAGCCGGCAGCAGGATGCATCCACGATCGCAGTACAGGGCACCCAGTTAGGGGTGAAGCTTTTTATGGATGGCAGCAATATGATCAGAGAAGTCTAGGTGTTGTTCAAGCCAGACCCCGAGATGTCTGAAGGAGGTGCTGGTCTCAAGAGTGGACCTGTCCAGGGTGTGGAAAGTGTGGGTGGAGGGGAGCCGTGCAACTTTCTGCCTTGTACCGGAGGTCATGGAGACTGTTGTTTTGGCGTTAAGAAAGAGCTGATTTGAGTGAAACCCAGAGCTGAACATCGTTGAAGTCTTGCTGAAGTCTGGTCATCGCATTAGCTGGCGAGGGGCCAGAGGTATACAGGACAGTGTCATCCACATATATGTGAATGGATGTGTATGGGCAGGCTGTTGGCAGGTCATTAAGGAAGATGGAGAACAAAAGTTGTCCAAGGACTGAGCCTTTGGGTTCTCCAGTGTTGACAGTGAGGGAGGTAGAGGTGGAGTGCCAGTTCTGACAGATTGAGACCTTCTTATCAGATAGGAGTGGAACCATCTGATGGTCCAGTTAGAGAGACCTGAGAGTGAGAGTTTTGATTGGAGGATTGAATGAGAGACAGTGTCGATGGCTTTGGCCAGGTTGACAAAGATGGCTGAGGTGATGTGGCCGTTATCCATGCCAGTGAGTATAGCATCGGTAAGGCGCAGGAGAGAGGTGGTGGTTGAGCGGGACGTCCTAAAACCAGACTGGCAAGGTGTGAAGAAGGAGGTAGAGTCGAGAAAGGAGGAGAAAAGGACTAGTTTTTCTTAGATTTTAGCCAGGATCAGGAGGAGGGAGATGGGACAGTAGTTCCAGAAGCAGAGGGGTCACCACCTTTGGGAAGGGGATGGCTGTAGCGTGCTTCCACTCAGATGGGATAGAGGCAAGAGAGAAGGAGAGGTTATATAGTGAGGCTAAAGGGTTGGTGATGGCTGGTGCCGACAAGTATAGCATTTTGGAGTCCAGGCCATGTGGGCATGTGCCCTTGGAAGGATTAAGGGCAAGCAGGACCTTGAGAACTTTGTCCGATGAGATCTGCTGGAAGGCGAAAGGGGGAATGGTAGCACATAACCTTCAAGATGATACTCAGCTTTACTGTCTGGAACTTCTGGTGGTTCTGATGCATTTTTGATGCTGGAGAGTGTCCTCAGACTGGCTGCATCTTAACCCAGGTAAGACAGAGGTCACGATTGTCGAGCCTGGTAGGCAGGGCCCAGCTGTGACGAGTGGACTGACCTTGTGTGCCTCGCTGGGCAGTCAGTCACTCTACTGTAGATGCAGTTAAGAATCTTGGGGTCATCCTGGACAGCAAGTTGACACTTGATCAACAGGTGTCGGCAGTTGTCTAGGCTGGCTTTCACCACCTTCTCAACATTGCCAGGATTAAACGGCATCTAACCTCTGCTGACCTGGCGACAATAGTGCTTGCCTTTGTCACCTCTAGGCTGAACTATTGCAACATGCTATACCCTTGGGTTATCTGGAGTTTTGTTGCGATGCCTGCAGCTAGTCCATAATGCTGCGGCTTGGATGATTATGGGCTCCTCATGTAGGGACCACATTATGCCTGTGCTGCGTGCACCACACTGGCTGCCTATACGGTAGCGCATAACCTTCAAGATATGCTTGATAACTTTCAGGGCCTTCACTGTTTGGGAACAAACTGCTTAAAAGACTACCTGGTACCCTGCCGCCCAATTTGCTTACTCCACTCTTCCAATGTTGGCCTGCTTTCTGTCCCTATTTCTAAGCTTCGACAATATGGGGACGGATAGTTCTATGTGGTAGCTCCTACTTTATGGACTGCTTTGTCAGAATATATTAGATCTGCCTGCACAGTAGAGGCCTTTAAGTCTGATTTTGAAAACCTTCCTCTTTGCTTAGGCTTTTCCCTGAATTTTAAGTATTGTTAATTATGAGTTTATACGCTGCCTGTTTGTCATCGAGGCAAAGGTCAGGAAGGATGGGAAAACCAGGAGCAGTTATAAAATTTGCAAGTAGCATTTTATTATTATCAGTAATAGTAAAATAAATAAAAATGTTCAGGATAGCTATTTACAAAAGTAGTACAAACAAAGAAAACAAAGTCCTTCATCTGAATGCGGCTCTAATTCTAAATTTCAATCTCTGTCTCACAAAAGATTGCTCTCTTTATATAAGAAGTCTTTGCCTTGGCAATTAATATCTGCATCCTGAGCTTGTTAAGAGACATCCTGTTTCTCACAAATTATATCAGAGTTCTTGTCAGTTTCATTCCTTGCAGGTGCAACAAAATAAAACATTGTGTCACAGAAGTAATCTCCTGTTGAGAACTCTACAAAAGAGCCAGTGGAGGTCAAACTGCATCTCAAATTTAACCCCCTGAGTTCCAGTTAGCTTTTTGCAATCATTTCAACAATATTAACTGTGGGGGTATGTGCGAATTGCACTTATCCCCCCACGCAGCTCCACACCCACAGGAGATCCGCATGGGGACTGCATTAACGAACAGCCCTGCCCCCGTGTGCAGGTTCACGGGCAGTCCGCGTAGGGCTGTGGACCCGGCCGTGCAGCCAGTCGGCTGCTCAGACCGGGTCCTGGAGTGGATCCCTTGCACCCATTGGGCACCATGTAGCCAACAGGTGCATACATCCACACAGCACCAAGGTGTGGAGGACCCCCAGATGGCAGTCCCCCACCCTCCCAAATGTACTTTAGTGACAAGGGCTGCCACAGTGAGGGGTTTCTTAATCACCCGCCATCCCTGCTACAATGAGTGGCGTCATCTGGGGGGGGCGTGTGGCATTTACGGCTGCCTTCAGAAGATATAGCCATCGTCACCCACACAAGGCACCCGTGCCGTTGTGAATGGTGCAGAGTGCGGACACACCCCACGCCTGTCCCCGGCCCACCCCCATGTGGAGCTGCACATCCGGACGGTGTGCCAGGCGCACAGGGGGAGCGTTGCAGGTTTGTGAATGGCACCTGGAGGGCGCATTGTGCATGGCCAGGTGCAGGTGGGCTATGTGCTGGGGTTACGCAGTGCATATCCAATCCGCACCTTTTGTGACTAAGGCCCTATATGCATTTTCAAACCAAGGGATCCCAGTTTCACACAAAGATTCATATGTCTTTTCATAACCACAGGTAAGTAAGGGGGAAAGAAAAGATAGAAACAGCAAGAAACCGCATGTGAAGGCAGGGAGATAGCAGGAGGGGGAGAATCGTGATACTGTCAGAATGATCATTTCCTAGGTCTCACAAGAAAATGTTATTGCATAATCAGACAAGATACAGAAAAGAAGAGGATAGAACAGATCCTTTCATTTAACTCTTTCTGCATAACAAATAGGACTGGGTCTTATTCAACCCGGTCACACTGTTTTAATTGAGAGTTTGTAGTTGCTTTTATTGTAAAGTGCCCTGAGTCTTTGGGGAAAGGTGCCATAGAAATAAAGTTGCTTGCCTTTTCTTGCATTGCCTTAAGTTCCTGCAGCTCAGGGATACATGGCCTGTACCCTGACTGTGGTGTGTTGGGGCTATTGGCGAGTGTAACCCATTCAGTGGGAACTGAGGTGCCAGTGATCTCAATCGTATAAGGCCCTGAAGCTACCAGCCTGGGTGATCTAGCCAGTGCTTGACACCATTCCTTGGTAGCTGTCCCCAGGGAATGTCTCAGAGGGCATCACATTCATCCAGGTGAGGTGTTGATCGCTTTAACATACTCATTGCTGGTGGGCTGGTATACACATTTGCTAGATCACAGTGCAGAGGTTCTGAGTGCCAGGTGAGACCAGGACCCAGGTAAACCTGCTGGAACTCTACACGGTTTGCTTAGTGATGGCAGAGTTCCCACTAGTGGCTGAGGTTAAGTGGTCCAAGTCAACATGGATAACATGACCACCATGTTCTACCTCAACAAACAAGGCAGCATGCACTCCTTTTCTCTGTATCAGGAGGCACTCTGAACATGACCTCTGGTTTACTCCCTGCATGTGGAATGCCTGGCAGTCCATGTCATGGGAGCGTGCAACCAGCTGGAGATTGTCATTTGGGAGAGGTATACCTTAAGTGGTCCCCACATACAAGGATGGTGTCCCAGGTGTTCTCATGATGGGAAACACCATCGGTGGATGTTTTCACTTCATGGGAAAACTGAAAGAAGAGACTAATCTTCCCTTGTGAGTCTTCACCATTCATTACTGCTGTGTATAAGCCAGAGGCACGCACCCTGCAGACTATTTTTATTTTTTTTTTTTTGGAGAGGTGGTGCGGCATTAAGCTGCCCGTGGCTGGCCTTGCTGCACGTAGCATCTTGGAGTTGGCGTTAGGCGCCTCCTCCATCCCAGTTCTGTTTCTCCTGCTGTCAAGGTCGCACCTGCTGCATGAGTTGCCGAAAAACTTGACTGTGTCACTAGTCCTTCGCCAGTCGATGCTGCCTTCCCATTTCTACATCCCAGTTCTGAACTATCCCGACACCGTTGGAAAACTGGTAAGCCCGTTCCTTTTATTCTAACCAATGGCGCCGGGCTCTTTTGCGAAAGTTTGTTGAATTTATTTCTCATCATGTCTGGTTCAGGGCCAAGAGAAAATCCAAAGCGGGCTGTGCCCCCATGTGTCGGTGCCCCTGTGGCCGGCATTTTTCCATTTTGAACCAGCATGATGTTTGCTTGCGTTGCCTGGGTCCCAACCACGATATGGACAGCTACGATGCCTGTTTCTCCATGGACCACTGTGTTCTGGTGATCCGCACGTTTAAAGTCGGCAGGGCCCCCCTGACTTTTGGAAGACGGTGTCATTCTAGGGATGCCATGGCAAGATCTCTCGACCCTGCCTCTGGGTCCCCTCCCGGGTGTATACAGCCCATTGAGGTGGGAACCTCCCCGGATTCTAGCCTTGCCATCGGAGGTTTCTTCAGTGGTGCTGGAGGAGCGACTCGGTTCCTTGCAGGGCTGGGGTGTGAGCACTGCCACAGCAGTCACCTCCACGGAGGTGCAGGCTCCCGCGGTGTTGTGGCCCATGGTTTCTGGGCCCGGCATCGGCGGACCCTCTGCGCAGCCTCGGATCCTGGCACCATTCGTGGTGCTGGCGATCAATGCAGCTGAGACAGGGTGGAGGAGGACCCTGTCCCAGTTGTTATAGAAAGCGTTTAAATGCAAGGATCTGTCATTTCTAGGGACATGGATATGTTGTTCATCCACACTGTCTGGCAGGTTCCTTGCCACTTTAAATCTTGCCGGAAGGTCTTCAAGCTGGCTCCTCCCACCCACCCGGGTGGTAAAACTCTCGGCTCGCCCCATGGCGCAGATCTTCCTTACGGCAGAGCTCAGGTTCCCTCCTTAGCTCTCGCGTATAAGACTGGTTCCTAATTCTTGAATTTTGAAATCAAAAGTTTTTGCTAAAGACTTGGTCTTCTCTCCCTCGCTGCGATGTGGACCATCGACTCGGTTTGCGGAGATGCCCTTGCGGGCAGAAGATGTCTCGGGCGGATCCGCACTCCACGTGCGTCTACTGCTTGGGCCTTGAGCACGACCCGCAGGCTTGCGACCTGTGCTCTTCTTTTTCGGCCTACGTCCTCGAAGACCGTGCTGCCCGTTTACAGCTGGGGCGTCCCGAGAAAAGATTTCCTCCGGTTAAATCTAAAGAGGCCCGGTTGGCGGTGTCCGCGGTGGCGGGCTCGGCGGATCAGCTCAAGCAGATGATCCCCTCGAAGAGGAGGCGGCGCGGGCCGCTTCTACCTTGGCTGCAGCATTTGTCCCGCTCTCTCTCGGTGCCTCGTATTCGGCTTCTTTTAAGGAGCTTTGTCTGACCCTCTCGGCGAAAGGTGAGGGTCCAACTTCTTCTGGACCTTTTGCTCGGTCCAAAAAGAGAGACAAAAGTAAGTCTCACCGTCGCTGCTCTTGGGAGCGGGAAAGATCCCCCTTCCTTAGTTGTCGACTTCAGTCGACCCTAAGCTTAGCCACTGGCTTCCACGGTGTCCCCGTCAGGCCAGTTGACCGAGACTCCCGTCGACGCGGTCGAGATTTTTCTCGACCCGTTAGATGGGTTGTCGGCTGGAGAAGCTGAGAATCCCCTCTCCCCGGTTCCCCCGGTGGGGGTTGAGGATCCCGTCGGCTCGTCTGTGCCTCCGGTTCCGGAGTCTTCGGTGAAATCGTCCGAACCGAGGGGAGTGCCGATTCCCGACACCTCCCCGCACCGTCCTCGGCCTAGCCGAGTTTCTCGGTCTCGGTCTTGGACGTCTTCGCGGTCCAGCCGATCCCGCTGTCATAGGCGGTCTCGGTCTCAGCACCGACGCCCGGCGCCGCGCTCTTCCTCCTCCTCGAGGGCCGAGGGCGAGCCGGCGCCAAGTTGCGTCGGAGGTATGAGGGAACTCATGTGGCAACAGCTCCTTCTGACTGGGAATAAGCCGACCCGTCGTCTTCCCAGCCATTAGTGGCTGTCACTGGAGCGGCCGAAATAACCCCTCGTTGTAGCCGAGGAGCCTGTTCCCAGGCCGGTTGTTCGGCCAAATCCAGCTGCCCCACCGATTTTGGTGGAACCTCCGCCTCCACAGCCGTTAGTCGGGGCTCCGATCAAAAATTCTCGGTCGGCTCGGGGACTGCCCCATAGGCTGTCTGT
This sequence comes from Neoceratodus forsteri, assembly GCA_016271365.2. Classification (NCBI taxonomy): domain Eukaryota; kingdom Metazoa; phylum Chordata; order Ceratodontiformes; family Ceratodontidae; genus Neoceratodus; species Neoceratodus forsteri. Next base: position 557,358,270 of record CM028129.1, on the reverse strand, counting down.
CACCCTCACTCCCGCTAGACCTCGGTAGATAGAAGGTGGCTCAGGCCCGAGGCAGCTCTTTGAGGACTCTTCCGAGTCCGAGGATGATTCCTCCCTTTTCTCCAAGCGAATGGACTTGGAGTCCTCAGGAGGACAGTCAGTGGACGATAGCCCTTCGTCCTTCCTAGGATTGCTTCGGCTCATCTCGGAGTCCACCGGGATGAAGCTCGAACCTGTTTCTAAATGGGCCAGGTATCCCCTCACGGAGATTCTGGACCGAGGGGATTCCCCTACGGAGGTCTTTCCGGTGGCCGAGGCCATAGTGGGTCCGGCCTTGGAGCTTTGGCAGCGCCCTGCTTCCTGCCCTGCGCCTTCGGCCAGGATGGCCAGGAAGTATGCGGTCCCTACCGGTTCCCTGTCCGGTTTTGAACACCCCTCTGCTGAGGGGTTGGTTACCGACAGTGTTTTCCGGCGTGCCGGAGGCATGGGGATGTGGACAAACCTCCCGACAAGGAATCCAAGAAATTGGATTATGCGGGGCGAAAGTCTATGCTGTGCTCTCTCGCCTTCGTCAGGCCAGTTCGGCTGTCCTCATGGCACATTTTTTTCATGCCCTGTTGGGCTCCCTGGATGAGGTCCCTCATCTTCCCATGGATCTGCAGACTACGGTCAGGCAGATCGCGGGACCAAGGCAGGGCAGTGGCCAAACAGCAGCTCAGACTGCTTTAGACATTGGGGACTCATGTGCCAGGTCTGTGTGACGGCCGTGGCCATGGTCGTCGGGCTTGGCTGAGGATATCCACCTTTACTTCGGATACCCAGCACAAGTTGGCGGATGTTCCTTTTGGGGACTGACCTCTTCGGCCCTGGGGTGGAAGGTCACCTGCAGAGGATCGAGAAGTCCACCGCTACCTTGGACTCTGTCTCTTCGCTCAGAAGGACAAGGCGCAAGCCACAGCCTAAGCCCTTTTGTCCTTCTGCTTCACGGCGCCTCGCCCCAGCACGCCAGGGGCCAGCAGGCTCGGCTTGCATCCCAAACCCAAGCCGCCGGCTTCCTCAACAGGAAGCAGGGAGTAAAGGCCAGGAGGTCCCTCGGCGGTCCCTCCTGCAAGCCTGCCCAGTGACGGGCTGAGGGGTGTCGCCCCCATCCCCGTCACCTCACCCCTGGTTCCCCTGGGGGGACGGCTCCGACACTTCCTTTCCGCCTGGTCCGCTATTACCACGGACAGGTGGGTACTGGAGGTGGTGGGAAAAGGCCTGCCTCTAGAATTCGAGCAGGCCCCGCCCTTCAGAGCCGTCGCACCTCGGGGCCTCGGGGTCCGCAGCCTCACTGTCGGCTCGTCAAGCCAACATCGCTCTCCTCCTCCAAAAGGAGGTGATCAGGGAGGTAGCGGACCCCCCCTCAGACCCGGGGTTTGTGTCCAGGTACTTCCTGGTTCCGAAACGGACGGGGCTGGCGCTCCATTCTCGACCTACACAACCTGAACAAGTTCCTAAGGTCTCGAACCTTCAGGATAGTTACTCTGGCGCAGATAATACCATCTCTGGAACACGGCGTGTGGTTCTGCTCTCTGGACCTGCAGGATGCGTTCTTTCACGTCCCTATCCATCCGTCACATCGGAGATTCCTTCGCTTTCGAGCGGAGGGATCCCTCTTCGAGTTCCAAGCCATGCCCTTTGGCCTGTCTCCAGCTCCAGGGTCTTCACCAAATGCATTGCAGTGGTGACAGCTTTCCTCTTGCTTGAGGGGTCGGGTGTACCCTTACCTGGAGCGATTGGCTGATAGCAGCCCCCTCAGACAGGAGGTGGGCGGTCAGAGATCTGGCCCTCAGGTTGCTCTCAAGTCGGCCTTCTCATCGAGGCCAGAGTCAGACTCGAGCGAAGCAGGTGATTCTGTTTATCGGGGCAGAGCTCGACTCTCTTGAGCCAGACAGCTCCGGCGGACAGGGCCAAGGTTCTTACCTCCTTTGCCCAATCATTTCTGGTTGGGTAATCGCACCCTGCCCAGGACTTCCTCGTCTCCTGGGTCTCATGGTGACCCTGCAGCAGCGTGGTCTTGCTGAGCGCGGCTGGCATACGCCCTTCAGTGAGGACTGGCCAGCCAGTGGTCCAGCGCTGCGATCCATTGGACCAGCTAGTGGTGGTGACCCAGGAGATGTGGAACGCTCTCCGATGGTGGACCGTTCCATCTCATCTGCAGGAGGGTATCCCGTTTGTCCGCCCCGAGCCGACGGTCTCTCTATCGACCGATGCCTCTCTGATGGGTTGGGGTGCCCATCTGGGGGAACACCAAGCGCACGGCCTCTGGTCCCCATGGGAGTCCCAATGCCACATCAACCTGCTGGATCTCCGAGCGGTCCGCCTAGCTCTCACCGCCTTTGCTCCGTTTCTCCGGGGTCAAGTGGTCTGAGTCCAGACGGACAATACCACGACCATGTACTACCTAAACCGCCAGGGGGGGCAGCGTTCCATGCTTCTATGCAAGGAAGCTCTCGCATTTGGTCACTCGTGCACAGCCTGAGGCGGATCTCCTAGCCATTCATGTGGCAGGAGCCTCCAACACCCTGGCCGATGCCCTGAGCCGGATAGGGGCTGCATCTCACGAGTGGTCTCTCCTGCCGGAGGTAGTACAAGATCTGTTCTCCCACTGGGGCACACCTCAGGTGGACCTGTTTGCCTCCAAGGAGAATGCGAAGCTGAGGCTGTTTCATGCCCGCCCCCCTCAGCAGGGCTCGCTGCAGTGGGATGCCTTCTCGAGGCTGTGGACCCCGGGCCTCTTCTATGCCTTTCCCCCATTTCCCTTGATTCACAAGGTGCTTCTCAAGGCAAGGAGGGACAAGGCGCAGGTGATTCTGATAGCCCCAGACTGGCCCCGCCAGTTCTGGTACCCAGATCTCCTCAGCCTCAGCTCCAGGCCCCGAGGCAGCTTCCAGCTCGCCCGGACCTGCTCTCAGTCAATCAGGGAAGGTGTTCCATCCGGACCTTCAATCCCTGCACCTGGCGCCTGGTTCCTGAGTGGCTAGAGTTCCAGGCCTTGGGTCTTTCGACGGGGTCCTCAATGTTGTTGAGGCGTCCCGTGGAAGTCGACCAGGAAATGCTATGCCTTCAAATGGAAGAGATTTTCCATTTGGTGTCAGAACAAGGGCTTGGACCCTTCCTCCTGTTCTTTGGCAAGCATTTTGGACTATTTATGGTCCCTTTCTAGTCAAGGGCTTAGGTCGCGACCCTAAAGGTGCACCTGGCAGCCATCTCTGCTTACCGGGCGCGGGCGGGGAAGCAGTCGGTGGCGCAGGAGAAGGTGGTCTGGCGCTTTTTCCAAGGCCTTGATCACATTTCCCCTCCGGTGCGAGAACCTCCACCTCCGTGGGATTTACTGCTGGTACTGGCAAAGCTCATGGGCAAGCCATTCGAACCAATGCACAGGTGTGAACTCTCTCACCTGTCGTGGAAGACCGCCTTCTTGGTGGCTATCACGTCAGCCAGAAGGATGGGAGAACTCCAGGCGCTCTGCATCGCGTCTCCTTACCTGGTCTTCCACAGGGACAAGGTTGTCCTATCGCCCCCACCCAAAATTCTTTCCGAAGGTGGTGTCGGAGTTTCACCTTAACCAGGTGTTGACTCTGCCAGTGTTCTACCCCAATCACACCTCGGAGGCCGAATACAGGCTCCATACTTTGGACCCTAGAAGGGCGCTCGCTTATTATAAGGTGCGGCTGAAATTGGGGAGAGGTTCCCAGTTGTTGTCACCTACGCTGAAGCCGCACCTGGCAGACCTGCAGCCAAGTGGACGATAAGCAGGTGGGTCACCTCCTGCATAGATCTCTGCTATAAGTTGGCAGGCATGGAGCCTCCCAGAGGGATAAGAGCTCATTCTACCCGTCATACTGCTGCATCGGTGGCTGCTTCCAGGGACGTCCCTATCCAGGAAATCTGCAGGGCTGCTACCTGGAAGTCAGCACACACCTTATTACCATTAACACATCGACCTTGAGTCACGCCGGGATGCTGGTTTTGGGGCCTCGGTTCTCCAGTCTCTATTTCCTAAGTAGGGGGTGTGCGCCTTGCCTCCCTCCTCCCGGAGAACTGCTAGGAGTCTGCCAGACAGTGTGGATGAACAACATATCCATGTCCCTAGAAATACAGGTTACTCACCTGTAACAGGAGTTCTAGGAATGGTATATGTTGTTCATCCACACGACCCACCCGACCTCCCCGGCCTCGACGCACAACCTGAAGCTTCCAGCGGACCAGATTCGTGCCATGGGCGGAGCCGAGAGTTTTACCACCCGGGTGGGTGGGAGGAGCCAGCTTGAAGACCTTCCGGCAAGATTTAAAGCAGCAAGGAACCTGCCATACAGTGTGGATGAACAACATATACCATTCCTAGAACTCCTGTTACAGGTGAGTAACCTGTATTTCCTGTCTCATGTTTATCTGTTTGCGCAACCAGATTTTCCTGTGAGACCTCAGACTTGATCACTCCGTCTGTCTCGCAATTCTTTGCCTCTCACTGTCTCTCTGTCCTCTCTTGTGGTCTGTCTCCCCCCCCTTGCATATCTGCTGATATAAAAAAATGTATGCAAATCATTGTGTGGAAATGTAACTGATATTCGGATCCCTCTGTTTAGAAATTATGTAGTGTTAATTTTTGAAATGTATCTAATTGTGGTTTGAGATGATCGCAGAAAGCTGTTGTAAACTCAAGAGGTTACCAGAGTGCAATTTTTCAGCCTTTTGCAGAGGAGCTGTGAAAGGGGGGCCTCTGCTCAGGGACAGTCCGTTCTTATAGCACCTGCCTGAAATATACAAAAACAGAACACTTTGGAAGAAAGAGGATGCTTGCTAAGAATGGGGGTTGGAAGGACTTATAAGTGAGCTGAGCTGCAACTGCTGAAAGAAAAAAAGGGACACAGAGATGGAGGGAAAACTCTGAATCTTTATTTTATTTTGCCTTTGTAAATAGTTATACTGAACAAGTTTATTTTTTTATGTTACTGTTAGTGTAAATAAATATCTTTGGTGAATTCTGCAACTGCTCCTGGTTTTCCTATGCTTCCTGACCTGTGCCTCGACAACAGCTCTGCGACGACGCCATTTTCAGCGTCCTCACTAAGAGAGCTCCTGGGGTCGTTAGTCTGGTGGTTTGTGTGGTCTCTTCTTCCTCAGAGGAGGATGGCTCCCTAACCGATCTGGATTGGCATCCCGATTCCTCGGAGTCAGGGAGCCCTCTTGGACGTGGCACCAAGCGACCCAGTTTATGCTTCCCAGACTCTCCGGAGCCTGTAGTCCCTGCGGCCCCCCACGCTGATGCTGACACAGGGGGTGCTGCAGTGGATAGCGGGCTTGGTGTGAAGGTTTTCACTATGGGGTCCATGGCAGCTGCCATTCTTGGTGCTGCCATGGCCTCAGTGGTTGAGATGGGGATCCCCTCTTCTGTGGCCTCCCTCGGGAGCCTGAGGAATTGGGGTGCCCCTTGTCATTGGGTACAGGGTAGAGGGTGGCCTCGGAGTCCAAGGGGTTGAGGGGCCGGGTTGAGGTGCTGAGACCTTCCTCCACAACCCTGTGGAGAGTGGGGAGGAGCCGAAGTGCTGAACCCTGCTTCTTCTCCTCTGAGCTTTCTGGGGCGCCCTCAGTGGGCGGCACTGAGGGTTGCCCTTCTGGAACTATGCAGCCTCAGTTGCTCCACAGGGGAGATTCTCCTTTCGGGCTCAGCCAGGATTTGTTTCAACATTTGCAGCGTTCGCTGACTGGATCGACCCCTGGGTCCCCTCGCTTGGGGAGATCTGCACCTGGGTCTCGGAGCCCTTGCAGAGGCCTGGTACTTTCTATGAGGTGCCCCTTCCCGATCGCTCTGCAGACACCTCCCCTCCTCCCAGGCCACATGGATCCTACGGGGCCCTTAACCTGGGAGCAGCTCAGAGCCATTGCGGCAGCCTTTCCTAGGTATGTTAGAGTCATGGACGAGCAGGTCTTTCACCTGTCTCCCCTGCCACAGGAGGACTCTGAACACCAGAGTTCCTCGGCTTCTTCCCCGAGGAAGAGGACTGTTCAGTCCACTTTTAATCCGATGCTGATTTTACTGAATATAAGCGGTTCCTCTTGAGGTTAGTACATGAACTCTGTATATCCCACATGGTAAAACTCAGTACCCCGTGGGAGACGCGCTCCTTCTGGAGCGAGTTTAGTGCTCACCACCTTGTGGTACCATCCTGGCCTATTCCTTTCCAGGAAGCGTCTATCCGCACCTGGCAGTCTCCAGCATTCTCATCCACAGCCCCAGCAGACTGCAGGAGGAGGTATTGTGCTCCCCAGGAGTCTCTTGGTTCTCTGCCTCATCCGTCTTTGGGGATGACACCTTAGATTCTGCTTCTGGGCTTCAACACCTGGCGCACGACTGACCACTGGATCCAGATGCCACAGAGTTCGACCGATGGGGTAGAAGAGTTTTCTCTTCAGCTCGTGTGCTGCTTTGTATCCGTTCACATCAGGCTCACCACACTGCCTACAATAGGCACCTGTGGTTGATGCTGGTGCAGGTATTAGCATCTCTGCCTGATTTGGAGGAATCTAGGCAAGCCATTGCCCTCTCTGCACAGGGTCTGGAGCTTGCAAGGCACCAAACAAGGGCATCTTACGACACCAGTGAGGTGGCCTCTAGACTGGCAGGGACAGCGATCTGCATCAGGCAGACGGCATGGCTTCTCTTGTCCAGGTTGTCACCCATTGCCCAGCGTAGGGTGATCTCCTCTGCCTTCTGGGGAAACCGTCTCTTTTCTCGCAGGGCAAAGAGAATGTTACAGGGGAGCCTCCTGTCCCCCCGACCACGGGGGACACCTCCTCATCCTGACCAGTCTTAGACCTTACTGGTCTACTACGGCTCTAGGGTCTCCCCCTCCTGCGCCTCATCCACTGGAGGCTGAGGAATCTGTTCCCTAAGGGCTATGCCAGGTCCCCTCTGGGGGAGCTTGGTACTCACCCAGCAGTAATGAATGGTGAAGACTAACAAGGAAGATATGAAATTAGGTATCTACCGTAATTCTTGATCTTTCCTTGTGTCTTCATTGTTTCTGGTTTCTACATCTCTCATGGGCCTTGGTTCTTGAGGCATGCCTCCCTCTGCACGCCTTCCCCCTCCTAGAGGCCATTTGGGGGCCGAGTCTCCCTAGTACCTCAGGCTCGCTATTTTTTCTCTAAGAAGTCACAGAGCATTCAGCCTGGAGGACGGCGAGTAGGGTCTTCACCTTTGCCTCTGAGGGAACTCCTTCAGATTCTCTTCACGATGCACTAGGGTGTCCCCCGCTTGGGGCTTGGATAATCCTCTGGCTTATAACACCCTCTGGCTGTCTTTACTTCACTGCAATCTTAAGAGAGTCCATGAGAATTTCCTTCCTCTGTCTTTTTCTTGTGGCACAGACGTCCTGTGGGTCTCTTCTTTTGAAGTGGGGACTGTGCCAGTACTTCCATGGGAAAATCTCTACCAGAGTTCTTTCCCAACACCTAGGTCAGGACTCACTCCTCTTCTGAGCAGGACTGATTGCCCTCCAAAGGACAGTCTGTGAGACCTAAGCTCTAGGATATTCATAATGTTTCCAGATAAAGGGTGTGAGGAGAGGTCTGCCTTTGCCAAGTCTGCAAGACCATTAATCACCTTCAGATCTTGGTTTGATAACCTCTTAACTGGCGGGATCCTTGCTCCCTTGTCTTCAATCCCACAGTGGTTTTGAAACTCTCAAGCCAGTGGTCTCCAATTTATCATGGCAGACAGCCTTCTCCTCCCCCGTTATTCCTTACTTCCATCTCATCTATCTTTCTTCTTTCTATCCTTTGCCTTCTCCTTCTCCCGAGACCGCTCAAGGATTAAGGCCCTATGGCCACTGTGGGTAGGGTTCTCTCCCTCCTGTCCTTTAATCGGCTTATGCCTTTTTCAGTTTATATCCTTTCCTTTATCTATCCCTCGGCTCTCTTGCCTCACCCTCTTTCTCTAGAACCTGTTTCTTCCTCTCTGGCTCAGCACATCTGGGATGGAGAAGGAGTCTATGGCGCCTAATGGCCAACCCACATGCTCCACGCAGTGAGTCAGCCATGGCTCCTCTCTCAAAAAAAAAAAACTCCCATGATGGGTGCGTGCCTCCGGCTTACACCCAGCAGTAATAAATACAAAGGTTCATGCAAAGGTCTATGGGCACTAAGGGGGCTAGACGGTACAGAATAGCCCATAGCTGTTCCCTTCCAATGTCCCCTATTAGGACATATTACCCTCCTTCATAATATATTTATCCAACTGAGTTTTAAAATGTTTCTTTGTTTTAGAATAAATAACTGACAAGGGGAGCTCATTCCAAGGAGCCACCACCCTCTGTGTAAAGAAAGCCCCTGTTCTATTGGTATTATACTTAATGTGCTTAAGCTGAAGAGGGTGACCTCTTGTACCCTTAGTATCATCCTTGAATTGAAGGTTTAATTAATTTAATAAATACTCACCCTGCATTATTTCATAAAGTAGTAGATCTCCTCTAACTCTTCTTGTCTGTAAGGGCATAAGATTCAAATATTCCAAACGCCCTTCGTAGGGCATATCTTTTATACTCGCAAAATGTTTTCTAGGTCGGCACCTCATCACTGTCCACTTCAGATGAAAAATTCCACTGAGATGTAGAAGAATAAAAGCCTTTTATTACAAAGATAGGCAAGCCAGACAGCAAACTGGATACATAGTGTCGCTCCCCACAGAGCTGAACGTTTTCGCATCACAATTACGCTTTTTCATATCTTTTCTATTAAATATTAATTTAGTGGCTTGCCTCTGAACCCTTTTGATATCATTCACTACTCCTTTGGTTATGGGTCCCCACACTGGGGCCCCATAGTCCAAGATTGGACTAACATATGCTCTATTTGGGGGCATAATCACTTCCTTATTTCGACTCCTAAAGTTCCTCTTTATGTTATGTAACACCTGTTTGGCTTTACAATCTGTTTTATTTGCATGCGAGCGGAAAGTCACTTTATGGTCTACAAGAATTCCCAGATCTTTCTCTTCTGTGGAGCTTCGTAGCACCTTACCATTCATATAATAATTTTGCATGCCATTTTGGTTCCCCAAATGTATTACACAACACTTATCCACATTAAATGTCATACCCCTAGATGTTACCCAATTATGAATACTATGCAGATCAGCCTGTAGGTCTCTAGCTCCTTCAGGGTCTGTAACTGTTGTAGCAATTGTAGTGTCATCTGCATACTTACTAATCCATCCAAAACTATCCTTACCCATTGAGGTCATAAATGATGAAGATACAAGAGACGATCAAGAATTACAGTAGGTATGTAATTTTCATTTCTAGGATCGTGGATATGTTGTTCATCGACACTAATTGGCATGTCCTTTCCCTTTAAATATTTTGCTGGAAGGTCTTCAGGCTGGCTCCTCCCATGCACCCGGGTGGTATAACCCTCAACTTCCCAGGTCACCACCGGATGACCCATCATTCTCCGAGATTATGCGCCACATTCAGGAGAACATGGGATGGGAGACAGAGGATTTAGACCCAGAACAACAATGCCTGGCACGTTATTTGAGGCGAAAAGACCCCAAGCCTGTGGTGGTTCCACCCCTGGAGGACTCTTTCCAGGACGCTACCACGGCTGCATGGAAGCGTCCTTATTCAGTTTCAGCGGTCCCCAAGAAGGCCAACAGGCTTTATAGGGCCCCATGGGAGGCTCCCTGTCTATCTCAACAACCTGTGGCTGGCTCGTTAATCATCACAGCTTCAAACGACTGCTCCCAGCGGCCCCAACACCTCAGTACACAGCCCCCAGACCAGGAATCCAAACAGAGCGGGCGGCTGAAGTTCGAGAGAGGTTCGCCAGCTGTCTGTCATTTACACTGAAGCTGCACCTGGCAGACCTCCAGCGAAGCGGACGATTGGCAGATGGATTACATCCTGCATTGATCTCTGCTATAGGTTGGCGGGTAGGGAGCCTCTCGTAGGGCTAAGGGCACATTCCACCTGCCATACCGCTGCATCGGTGGCTGCTTCTAGGGATGTCCCTATCCTGGATATCTGCAGGGCTGCTACCTGGAAGATAGCAAACATCTTCATTGCCCATTACCACATTGACCTTGAGTCATGCCGGGATGCTGGTTTTGGAGCCTCAGTTCTCTAGTCTCTGTTCCCGAAGTAGGGTGTGCGTGTCTTGCCTCCCTCCTCCTGGAGAACTGCTAGGAGTCTGCCAGTTAGTGTGGATGAACAACATATCCATGATCCTAGAAAAACAGATTCTAGGAGCGTGGATGTGTTGGTCATCCACACTGTTTAGCGTGTCCCTTTCCCCTTTAAATCTTGCCGTAAGTCTTCAAGCTGGCTTCTCCGGATGATATATACCTCGGCTCCGCCCCATGATGCCAGATCTTCCTTTCTGCTGGAAGATACAGGTTCCCTCGTGCTCTCAAAGCATTTCGTAGGCCCTGGATTCTAATTGTCGGTTTTACCGGAAATTGTTTTAAAACTCATTCGAGTTAGCAACTGCAATTTTACCGCATCTGCCATGGAGGAAAAATCTTCCCCCCGGATTTCACCGGTTCCCCTGCGGCCAGAAGAAGTCGCGCAGCGATCCCCACCTAACGTGCTTCTACCGTCTAGGTGTCGGACATGACACCTCGTCGTGTGGTTTTTGCCTGGCCTTCCATCCCAATGTCCTGGATGACCGCAAGGCGCATTTAAAGCTGGGGAGACCAGAGAAAAGGAACCCACCGGTAAAATTGAAGGAGGCGAGGTGGGCAGTTTTCGCGGCCACAGGATCCGCCGAACAGCTGGTAGAAATGAAGGCATTTGAGTAGGAAGCAGCTCGAGTTTCGGCCAGTCGAAGCTTCTTCATTCTGCTTAACCTTGGCTCCACCTTTATAGGCTCCTTCAAAGAGTTGTGCCAGTCTCTCCCCACCAGGGATGAGGCGCCCTTGGGCTCGCACTCCTCCTGCCCTCGGAAGGGGGATAAGGACTCCGGGTCTTCGTCCAAGGGAAGACGTTCTTGGGACCGAGAAAGGTCCGAGTCCCAGGAGCATGTGGTCTCAACTTCGGTCAAGATCGCCTCCTCGACCGCCGGCTTCACGGACCTTCTGTCTGGCAAGGAGACCGAGGAACTGGCTGACAAGGTTGAGATTGTTCTCAACCCAATTGACCCCTTGTCGCCGGTTCAGCCCAACGACGCCTTGGAAAGGACTCTGGTCCTTGTCTTCCCTGATGAGGAGACCCAGCCTGCTGGCGGCCCAATTAAGGACCCAGTTTCGGACCCTCTGTTTTCACTGACCCTGGTGTCTCCTGATCGACCTAGTCGGCCTCCCTGATCTTGGTCAAGGTCCAGAACCCCGAAGAAGAGGCATAAGCACTCTAAGAAGAGGCAACGCCACAGGTCCTCATCCTCCTCGGATGAGGAGAGGCTTCGACGGAAACTCTGTCGACGTTATGAAGACCTCATGTGGCAGCAGCTGATTTCTACCCGCTGCTGCCCGCCTAACCTGTCATTAAATGGCTTTTCACCTCCCAGGCTAAAGCCGACCTCTTCCGAACCGAAGCCTTCGGTCCTCCATCCTCATTGATGAAAAAGTTTCCAGCACACAAAAAAACCCATAAGTGGAACGCCAAAAATCATTTACTGTGACTCACGAACATTTTCCAATTCGTTTTATTCACTTCACAATAGTTTCCAGTTCCCATAAAACGTCTAACATGTTTCGGATGCAAGATCCTTTATCAGACACACATAGGGCCAGCCCGTATCCCGGCTCGGCCTATCTCAGTCTCTCCACCAATTAGGGTGGAACCACCACCTAAGCAACGTGAAGGAGGGGCACCCTCAAAAGAGGACCGACAAGACACCGGGCTTCCCTGGCATGTGTCGATTACCGTAACCCAGGATCGCCCTCGGCGTATCGAGGGTGACTTAGGCGGCAGACCACTATACCACAATTCTTCGGACTCTGACTTCACTGGATTACACTCACATCCCAGGGATGATGAGTCGTCTGTGACAGGTTTGGAAGAAGATCCTTCCTCCTTTCAGGGCATCCTCCGCCTCATCTCTGAATCTACCGGGAATGCCTATGGAGTCCATCCAAGAGAAGGCAGAGTACCCTCTCACTGATATCCTCAAGAGAGGGGATGCACTGATGGAGGCCTTTCTGGTGGCCGAGGCCATTGTTGGCCCGGCCCATGAACTTTGGCAGCATCCTGCTTCCTGCCTAGCACCATCTGCCCACAAGCACGCGGTGCCCATGGGGTCCTTTGCGGGTTTACCGAGCACCCTCCGGCTGAGAGTCTGGTGACCACCTCTGTGTTCAGGCATACTGGGAGTTAGTCCAACACTGACCGACCCCCTGACAAGGAGTCCAAAAATATGGACCACCCTGCCCGTAAGGTCTATGCAGCCTTTTCTCTGGGTCTTTGTCAGGCCAGCTCGGCTGTCATTATGGCACACTTCTCTCTCATGCCCTTCTTGGGTCATTTGATGAAGTCCTCCCTCATCTCCCAGTGGACATGCAGACTACGGTCAAGCAAGTCTGGGGCCAGGGTCGTGCTGTTGCAAAACAGAAGCCCCAGATGGCCCTGGATATAGGAGATTCTTGTGCCCATTCTCTTGCAGCCGCAGTGACCACTCGCTGCAGGGCTTGGCTGAGGCTTTCCTCCTTCCCGGTGGATACTCGGCATAATCTTGCTGATGTGCCCTTCCTAGGCACCGACTTGTTCAGTCCCAGAGTGGCCGGTCACCTTCAGCGTATAGAGCAGTCCAATGCCAAACCTCCTCCTCCTCCAAGCCTGCTCAGTGACGGGTTGGGGGTTGCCACCCCTACACCTGACACGCCAGCTCTGGGTGCTCCCGTGGGGGGTCAGCTCCGCCACTTTCTGCCTGGTCCGATATCACTTCAGACAGGTGGGTTCTCGAACTTGTCGGTCAGGGACTGCCTCTAGAGTTCAAGCAGTACCCTCCCAGCTGAGCCCGCGGCCTTTGGGAGGAAAGGATCTCAGCTTGCACTCAGTCTGCTGCTCGAGACGACATCACTCAGGTTCTTCGCAAAGAGGCAGTAGCTCCAGTGCCGGATCCTTTTACAGACCCAGGCTTCGTGTCCAGGTACTTCCTGGTGCCCTAGCGGATGGGGGGTTGGCGCCCCATCCTAGATCTCCACGACATGAATCAGTATATCCGGTCCTGCGCCTTCCGGATGGTAACCCTGAACCAGTTTATACCATCCCTGTGAGTGAAACATGGTTTCTGTTCACTGGATCTACAGGACGCGTTCTTTCACGTCGCAATCCATCCGTCCCATCAGCGGTTCCTCTGCTTCAAGGTCGAGGGGACCCTGTACAAGTTCCGAGCCATGTTGTTTGGCCTGTTATCGGCCCTGTGGGTTTTCACCAAGTGCATTGCAGTAGTGGCAGCCCATCTTTGGCGTCAAGGAGTCCGAATATACCCTTATCTCTGGCTCTTAGCAGGTTCCTCTCTTCAGGAGGTGGAGGGGTCCAGGGATTTGGCCCTCAGAACCTACTTCCAACTCTGCCTCCTGATCAACAAGACCAAGTTGGAACTCGTGCCCTCTCAAGTGATGGGCTTTATCGGGGCAGAGCTCGACTCTTGTCAAGCCAGAGATCGGCTCCCGGCGGACCGGGCGGGTTCTCTCCTCCTTTGCCTGATCATTTCTGGTTGGGCAGTTGCGCCCTACCCGGGACTTTCTGCGCCTTCTGGGTTACTTGGTGGCGTGCATTTCAGTGGTTCGTTGGGCCAGGTGGCACATGTGCTTCTTCCATTGTTAGCTGGCTGCCCAGTGGACTCAGTGCCATGGTCATTTCGACCAGCTGATCACTGTAATGCAGAAGATGTGAGACGCGCTTCAATGGTGGACCACCCGGGACTGGTTGCAGGAAGGGATCCCGTTTGTCCGCCCCGAGCTGACGGTCGTCCTTACGAACGATGCCTCTCTCATGGGCTGGGGAGTCTACATGGGGGACAACCGGGCCCACAGTTCTGGACTCCTGAGGATTCCTGATGCCACATCAACCTGTTGGAGCTCAGAGCAGTCAGACTGGCACTGTCAGCTTTCGTTCCTCAGCTCTGGGGTCCAGTGGTTCAAGTCCAGATGGACAATACCCCGACCATGTACTACCTCAACAAACAGGGCGGCACGCACTCCCATCTGCTGTGCAAGAAGGTGCTCCACATCTGGACCCTCGTAGGCTGGTTGGAGGCGGATCTCCTAGCCATCCATGTGGCAGGAGCCTCGAACCAACTGGCGGATGCTCTCAGCCGCATAGGCCAGACATACCATGAGTGGACTCTCCATCCAGAGGTAGTTTACAGTCTGTTCTCCTGTTGGGGTAAACCGTTAGTGGACCTGTTTGCCTTCAGGGAAAACAACAAGCTGAGGCTGTAGCATGCCCACCCCCTCAGCAGGGCTCGTTGCAGGGGGATGCCTTCTCGAGGCTGTGGGCCCAAGGCCTTCTCTATGCCTTCCCTCCATTTCCCTTGATCCACAAGGTGTTACTCAAGGTGAGGAGGGACAGGGCGAAGGTGATCCTGGTAGCCCCAGATTGGCCACGTCAGTTCTGGTATCCAGATCTCCTCAGCCTCAGCTGCAGGCCCCCGGAGTGGCTTTGTACATGCCTGGACCTGATATCACTGAACCAGGGGAAGGTACTCCATGCTTGGTACCTGAGTGGCTAGAGTTCCAGGCTTTGGGTCTTTCCGACTATGTTTACACTGTGGTGGAGGCATCGAGAAAGGAATCAACCAGGAAATGTTACACCTTCAAATGGAAAAGATTTTCCATTTGGTGTCAGGGTAAGAGTCTGGACCCCTTTTCCTGTTCTGTGGCTAACATTCTCGACTACCTTTGGTGCTTCTCCAAAGGGGGTCTGCGGTCATCGACCCTTAGGGTGCACCTTGCAGGCATTTCAGCTTACCGGGCGCAGGCCGGTCAGCCAACATTGACGCAGGAGACAGTGGTCGGGCGCTTCTTCAAGGGCCTGGATCGCATATCCCCTCTGGTGCATAAACCTCCACCTCTGTGGGATCTACTGCTGATTTTGGCAAAGCTCATTGACAAGCCATTCAAACCAGTGCACAAGTGTGAGTTGTCACACTTGTCGTGGAAGATAGCCTTCCTGGTGGCTATCGCATCTGCCAGAAGGACAGGGGAGCTCCAGGTGCTTTCGGTGGACTCCCCTTATCTAATCTTTCACAGGGACAAAATTGTCCCACGCCCCTGCCCAAAATTCCTTCCGAAGGTGGTGTCAGAGTTTCACCTTAACCAGGTGTTGACTCTGCCGGTATACTACCCTAACTACACCTCGGATGCCGAGTACAGGCTCCATACTCTGGATCTGAGATGTGCTCTCTCCTATTATAAGAAGAGAACGGCGGAAATTTGTGGAGAGGTTTGCCAGCTGTTTGTCACCTACGCTGAAGCCGCTTCTGGCAAACCTGCAGCCAAATGGACCATAGCAAGATGGATTACATGATGCATAGGTCTGTGCTATGAGTTGGCGGGCAAGGAGCCTCCTAGACGGATAAGAGCCTATTCTACCCACCATACTACTGCTTCGGTGGCAGCTTCCAGGGACATCCCTATCCAGGAAATCTGTCGGGCTGCTACCTGGAAGTCAGCAAACACCTTCATTACCCACTACCACATCGACCTTAAGTCATGCCGGGGTGCTGGTTTTGGGGCCTCGGTTCTCCAATCGTTGTTTCCTAAGTAGGAGGGTGTGCGCCTTGCCTTCCTCCTCCCGGAGAACTGCTTGGAGTCTGCCAAACAGTGTGGATGAACAACATATCCATGCTCCTAGAAGAACAGGTTACACCTGTAACAGTAGTTCTAGGAGTGGTATATGTTGTTCATACACACACACACACACACACACACACACACACACACACACATATCCGACCTAACCAGCTTCAGGTGCGCAACCTTGCTTCCAGCTGGCTAAGATTTGGCGTCATGGGACAGAGCTGAGGTATATACCACCTGTGTTGGTGGGAGGAGCCAGCTTGAAGACTTCCGGCAAGATTTAAAGGGGAAAGAGACATGCCAGACAGTGTGGATGAACAACATATACCACTCCTAGAACTACTGTTACACGTGAATAATCTGTTCTTACTCACCTGTAACAGTAGTTCTAGGATTGGTATGTGTTGTTCATCCACACGGACCCACCTGACCTCCCCGGCTTCAACGCACAAACCTAGCTTCCAGCAGGCAAGATCTGGCGTCATGGGGTGGAGCCAAGGTATATACCACCCGGGTGGGTGGGAGGAGCCAGCTTGAAGACTTCCGGCAAGATTTAAAGGGGAAAGGGACATGCCAAATAGTGTGGATGAACAGCATATACCACTCCCAGAACTACTGCTACAGCTGAGTAACCTGTTTTGCTGTGCCCGTCACCCTCAGCAGGGTACTCTGCAGGGCCAAGTAGTCTCTCAGTTCTGGGTCCAGGACATCCTGTATGCCTTCCCTCCATTTCCTTTGATCCACAGTGTGATCCTCTGTCACATACTGGTTGTCTTGCAAAACTCAGTCTGCATCTGTTAAAAGTTTTCACAACTATTCAGATGCCTGAAAGGGTTACCTTGGTATGCTGCCACTACTCAACCGCAACCTCACTCCGGGTATCTGTAGGTCTGAATTGCACCAGAACCACTGCTTACTCAGTACAGTGCTCCTCACCAAAGGACAAATTACCCACCCCTTCTGTTACATCTGAGAATACTTTGCCTTAGTTATGGTAACTATGTCCTGCCTCATCGGAAATGGATCACAGAATTCCCAATTTGCCCATGATTATCTATACAAGCCCATGGATATTTACTTACGTTACAGGATAGTACACACGAAAGACTATGGGAAGTACTGTACTGCATTTCCACAGTGATAAAAATAAATATTCATTTGAACAGATAAAGATTACACAGAAGAAACCTAGCTCTAAACTGTCTACTCTAGATTATGAGTAGAAGCCGCTTACCTCCAACTGGGAACTTGATGAGTTATGGCAGACTCGAACCCGTGATGTTGCTAGTTCAGAATCCCAAAACATAACTGAAACTCTAAGAGCAAACACAGAGATATCTTTGGCAGGCCTGCCCACTATGCCCGATTCATCATACATGCCTCTTGACATCACATAATGGACCATTTCTTTGATCTCTGGAGACCATCCTTTTACAAAGAAAAAAAAAGGTCCAAACTGGATTTGTCATTTAGAACTTGGCCTTTTTGTTTTTGTGGCTGGCCCAGTCTGTGGGGTTCCATCACTTACTGCCTTGGCCCTGTTTACACTCAAAACATGCTTTCTTGTTATGAACGGGATTCAGCCCTTTGAAATTTACCAAAACTAAAGCTTATTAGATGAAAAGGGGGGGCTCAGCCCTGGATGCTTCAGTAAACAAAAGAGCCTTTGCAAGACAGAAACTGCTGCTGTCCACACCCAAACTCTGTGAGAAGCCAAGACTGCTTAGGTGACTAAAATATTTTACATGCAACATAACCAGTAAGTCACTTAACAAAAAAAAACTGGGTGTTGCATCTGTTACATCTCCATCCCCTGAAAGAATGAAAAACAATTCCTTTACTGTCCTTAAATGATGTTTGTTTTTCAAATTAGCAGATTTGCTTTACTTGCTGTGTCCCCAGTTGTCTCTCTGTTTTAATAGTTCCTTAATTCTTTCTTTAAAGCACCTCCCTTTCTTTACTGTGCCACTGGTTATTGCCTAAACAAATCATCTGCACTACCATGCTGTAACCCACATCAGTGTGTTGGGTGAATGAGCCACCAACCAATAAAATACACAGAACTGTACCAAGCTGAATCAGGTTTATTATGCTATAATGTATGGATAGTGTCTATTAACCCCTGTTTTCAAACAGTTTAACCTGATAATCCCATCGTTATGACATAATTATGTTGTAAACCTTGCTTAACTATGTGGTAATGATGGGATTACAGGATAGAATGTCACCACCTGTCAAAATTATTGGAAAGGACCTCAATTGTTGGAGTCCCATGAGGCTGCCTTGTCTGGTCCCATCTCGATTCGAGATCATCTCAGCAGTCAACAGCCTCCCCCTTGGTAAATCCCCAGGTCTGGATGGATTCCCTTCAAACTTTTACAGATGTTTTGCTAAGGAAATTGCCCCATTGCTCCTTCACTTTTTCAAGTATTTGTACGGTTCTGACACCCAAGACCCATTGATTCTTGAAGCTTGGATTATCCTACTTCTAAAATCTGACAAACCATCTAACCAGCTGGCTAGCTACTACCCCACCTCATTATTAAACTAAGACCTGGGGAGCCTAACTAAGCTACTAGCCACAAGAATTACTAGGGTCTGTTCCACTTTAATAAGCGCAACGAGTTGGATTCATCCCCTCCCGTTCATCTGATCATCTTCGTTAGCTGGCGCACGTTTTCTCTGCGGCTGGGGAGGCTTCCATCCCTATGGCCTTGGTCTTCCTGGACGCAGAGAAAGTGTTTGATCGAGTGGACTGGACTTTTCTGCTTGTTCCTCTCTGGAAATTCGGCTTCTCCCAACCTTTCCTTCACTGAATCCATGTTATTTATTCATCCCCAACCGCCAAAATTTATTGCAATGGGGTGCTCTCTTCTGGCTTTCCTCTCTTCTCTGGCACTCGTCAAGGTTGTCCCCTTCCCCTCTTCGTTTTAACCTTTATCTAGAACCCCTAATTCGATATCTTAAACTGAATCCCAAAATATTAGGTATTCCCATCGGTGACACACCGCAAACCCTCTCTGTCTATGCAGATGATGTTCTTCTCCATCTCTTTCATCCAACAGAATCTATCGCAGAGGTTTTAAAAGTTATTGACCAGTTTGGAACCCTATCGAACTACAAGCTCAACCTAGATGAAACTGAACTTTTACCACATACTCCCTGTATAAATAAGTCAGATGTTGCACATCCTGGCATGAGAAGGACCCCTGGTTCCTTAAATATCTGGGAGTCTACATATCCCATGACGCTTCTAGTATGAAAAAAAAAAAGAACTTAGAGGACCTAAACATGGTCATTCAACAAGAGCTTGCTAGAGGTCTCTTCCCCCTGTTCCTCTGGGGCAGAATCAGTATTGTCAAGATGAGTATTTTTCCAAGGATATTTTATCCCCTAAACATAGATACATAGATACATAGACAGTGTCGGCAGATAAGGGCCTATGGCTCACCCAGTCTGCCCATTTGAGCTTGTAAGTTCAGTTTGTTTTCCTAGAAGTCCGTTTCCCCTTACCCCTGACCTCTAGAATTCCTTTATGTCTATCCCATGCATTCTTAAATCCCGTGATTGTTTCAGCCCCCACCACTTCCTCTGGCAGGGTGTTCCACTTGTCCACCACCCGTTTCTGTAAGAAATTCTTTTCATTTTTCCTCTGAATCGCCCTCCTCCAACTTCATCCCATGCCCTAGTCCTGGAACATCTTTTTCGCTTAAAATAGTGTTTTCCTGCACCCTGTTCCTCCCTGTAAGATACTTTGTATGTCTCTATCATATCCCCTCTCTCCCTCCTCTCCTCCAGGGAGTACATGTTCAGTTCCTTCAACCTGTCTTCATAGGACTTGTGATGCAATCCATGCACCATCTTTGTTGCCCTCCTCTGAACCTTCTCTACCCTGTCTATGTCCTTACATAGGTATGTTCTCCAGAACTGTACACTGTACTCCAGGTGGGGCCTCACTAGTGTCTTGTATAGCGGAATTATGACCTCCCTTTTCCTGCTGGTGATGCCCCTGCCTGTACATCCCAGCATCCTATTTGCTTTACCTGCTGCCTTGTCACACTGTTTCCCTACCTTGAGGTCATCAGAGAGGACAACCCCAAGATCCCTTTCCTGCTTGGTGCATGCTATATCCTCACCCCCCAACTGATATATTGTGCCAGGGTTTTTGTGCCCCATATGCATTATCTTGCACTTCTTTGCATTGAATTTCAACTGCCAAACCCCTGACCATTCTTCAAGTTTCTGCAGGTCGCTTCTTTTTCTGTCTACACCTCTGGTGTGTCTACTCTGTTACAGAGCTTTGTGTCATCAGCGGACAGTGAAATTCTGCCTTCTAGATCCTGCGCAATGTCACTGATGAAGATGTTGAATAGGACCGTCCCAGCACTGATCCCTGTGGTACCCCACTGGTCACTCTTCCTCTGTGGAGTGACAGCCATTTACCACCACCCTCTGTGTCCTGCCATCCAGCCAGTTACCTACCCACCACACTACTGTCCTGCCCACACCCATATTCCCCAGTTTGTGTAATAGTCTTCTATGTGGCACAGTGTCAAAGGCCTTGCTGAAGTCCAGATAGGCCATGTCCACTGCCCTCCCCTGATCCACCTCTGGTTACCACTTTCTCTCTTTAAACATATTCGCACCCAGATTAACAGGTTCATGTGGCTAGATAAATCTCCTAGAAGATCCTACACCAAGCTTTCGGTTTCCCGTTCGGCCGGTGGCCTCAGACTCCTTAATTTCTTTTTCTGTTATTGGGCGAGTCACTTTTACAAATGCTTTAAATGGCTCTCCTTCAACCCCGCGTACAGTGACTCTGATTACATCCCTATCTGGCTTCTGTTGGAAATCAAGTTAATCAGTGACTCTGGAGTATCTGCCCTGTCGCTCCTTTTCACCCTCCCTGAAGGATTCAGTTATTGGGATCTCCTTAAGAGTGTGCTCCCAATTTTGTGCTTGTCTTCGTTAACAACCCTCCAAGGACCTCTCTCAACCGATCCTTTACAACTATAACATCAGGATAGGTGAGCAAGTCCTCATCTCTTCCTGGCTGCCCTCCCTACGTAACATCAACATTACAGATTTATGTGAGCATGGCGCACTCTTCTCTTCTCTCAGAATTCTGCGGAAACTCCAGTTGGACCCCCCCCCCCAATGTTTTCAAGGTAATTCAGCTAAGGCATTTACTAGTACAGTTGCTTGGTACCCCCCTAAACTCCACTAATCTGTCAGAACTTCTGGACGTCATTAGTGACATGGCAGTTGTGCCACACGACATTTCCAAAATCTATTCTCTAATTCTCTCTAAGCTGTCTCCCAGGGGTTCTGACCATTCCTTAAGTTGGGACTCCCTTTTGCCCTCCTCTAATCTCAATTGGGGCAACGTCTGGAGGGACTTTTACATATATTCTACTCAGGATAGGTTAACATTATCTCAGTTCCATGTTTTACATAATTTATATTACACTCCAGTTAAATTGGTGACAATGGGCAGGTCCACCTCCCCAGTCTGTGTAAGAGGCGGCCAGGAAGAGGGTAACCTTCTCCATATCTTCTGGTCTTGCTCCCAGGTGGCCCCTCTCTGATCCTTTATTGAGGTTAAGGCTAACACCTTACTAGGCCTGGATGGGCTTTTCACCCCAGAAATTTGTATTGTAGGGGATTATAGTCAGATCCAGGTAAGAAAGAGAGACGTTTTCACATCTCCCTGATATCCTTTGCCGTGAAGAAATTGATTCTTAAACACTGGCTGGACCAGACGCCCCCATCTTACCAGAAATGATATCACAAACTTTTATTTAATTTAAGAATCGAGTATATGATTGGCAGCTTGCACTACACACTGCCCTGATTTGAAAATAGATGGGGCAAGCTCTATACCATGTACACTATACAGTGGCTTGATTGCCCTTGTACTGTGGTCTTGGTTTCCTATGGCTCGTTCTACTTGTAGTATTATTTTTTACTCACTCCATGGGGGTTGGGAGGGAGTGGGTTAGAGTGAGGGGATTCTTTTCTCTCTTTTTTGTTGAAGAGGAGGGAGCTCAGTTGGGTTACTATGGTCTGTGTTCCAAGTTTATGGTACCATTTCCTCTTGTTCACTGCTCAAGTTTGTCTGTTTCTTGTTCTGTTGTTTAGTTGAAAAACAATAAAGCTTATTAAATTAAAAAAAAATTATTGGAAAGGAAGTGTGATCTGCTGCTTGAACATTCGTTCAAAACACACACATTCCATTCCGACAGTTACTGACCTGCTGCAATATAGATCTCAATGGCTAATTTCAGCACTTCAGTTGCTCAACATTCAAACCAGGAGGCATTCATAGCCGAGCAGGAGAACAAACGCACATTGAAAACTGTATTTTGTTTCTCTGCACTATAAAATACAATGCCTGAATAATGGTGGTTAACCACAGACGTAACCACCTCTTGTGGTTGCCATGACAACTATAAACCTCTTGCGCTGCGCTCTCAAGGTTTACTTGGTTGTTCTGGCAACTGCTTGAGGTGATTACATCGTGCTTGTTACTCAGGCATTATCCTCTGTATATTCTACATTAACATGTGCAGTCTAGTATACAGAGTCAGATAATGATTAGTTACCTTCCTCTGGGAGAGTGGACAGGATGGACGCAGAGGCTTCAGCACTTCATCTCAAAGTTCCCTTCTGCTTATTACTTTATTTATACCCCATTTGTATCTGTCTGTGACCTTCTTCTCCCTTTTGCCTTAACAGTAAGGATAGACGTTGCAACCTCAGCTCATTACTGCACCCATTCTTTTAAGAAATTAGGAGCTGCTAAGCTCACCAGCTTGTATTGTCCTTCTCAGCACTTTTCAGAATAAACAATTCTATACAAAGAAAAGCTGCATTTTGCACAACTGACAAATTCTTCTTTATGGTTACAGTAAACAGTCCCTCTTCTGATAGTAGTCCATGCAAACATGTAATTGGCAAATTACTCTCTGTGATTTAGAGAGCATTCCACACAAACATAATTAATAAATTCCTCTCTATGGTTAAAGTAAACCGCTCTTCTGAGAGTAATTTTTACTGTTAATCATTACTAAGTGAGCAGATTCCTTTAAGTGCATAACTGATATAATAAGGTTTGTCTTCCAAAAGTCACGTTTCTTGAAGGAGAAACCAGTCTTTGAAAATAGTAGTTTTCATTCACGTACTCCTTATACAAATACATCAGCTGACAAATTCATATGGTTACAGTAAATATTCTCATTAACCCTTTATTTTCCTATACCAGCGTTTATTGCTCTCCTTATACTTACTGTTATATCACAATTGTTATTTACCTACAGGTGCCTATTGCTCATGTAATAGGACTGCAGCACTGGTTCCATTTTAACATTCTCCCCCCCCGGTCCTGTGGAGCCATGAGACGGGGCTGTGGTCGGTGACCAGTGTGAACACTCTCCCTTATAAATGTGGTTGCAGCTTCTGCAGAGCACAGGCAATAAGCAGACACTCCTTCTCAATTGTGGTGCAGTCCTTCTCTCTCTGGAGAGAAGCTTCCTTCTTGTGTACACTACTGGGTGTTCCTCCCCTGTATGCCTGACCTGACTCAGAAGCGTGTCTAGCCCATGATCAGATGCATCTGTGTGCACAGTGAACTTCAGAGAATAATCTGGGCTTGATAGCACAGGTGCCTGACACAATGCCTTCTTCAGCTGGTGTTTCACAGTGATCTGCCAACTGAACTTCTCTGGCAAGGTGTCATCTATGGCATTCTTCAAAATCATATACCTCTGATCCTTGTCTCCTTCCTGAACCCTGCACACAGTAAATATCTGCTGAGTCTGGAGTAAATGCCATGTTGGAAATTCCTAAACTTAGACCAGGACAGGGGAATCGTTTTTCACGTTTGCACCAACATTATGGAATTCCATTCCAGCAGAGATTCGACAGTCCTTTGTCATCCTCATTTCGCATGGGGCACCATGAACTTCTATTCAAGGAATCCTAAGTGTTCTTGCCTCTAATTCACATGAATCGTTCTTTGATTTTAAGTAATCCTTGTGTCTTCTTATCAGCCTGCTATTATGGTAACTAACTTAATTTGTATAGTTAGACCTTGGCTGCTTATCCTTTACTTTATGTATATGATCTCTCACGGTTTCCCTGGGGATTTGTGGAGGCTTTTCACTGTTTTTGTTGATTTTAAAGGGAAACATCCATGTAGGATTAAATGAATCAGTATTGTTACCAGTGGCCAGCCTGGTGGCGCTGAGGGTTGAGGCGCTGGACGCCACACCTTGCACCAGGCCGGCGACCCAGGTTCGGGAATGAACCTGGGCCGCCAGGGGTTGGAGGAGGAGAGACTGATTGAGCGTCTGCTGGACTGCTCTCCTGCCTCCGGGAAGGGGTATGCTGCCTCGGTGCCTTAGTGGCCTCTAGTGATGGTTGGGGGTGATGCAGGGCTCTGGCAGACAGTGGGGACCTGCTGTGGTTGGTGCTGGAAGGAGGCGTGCAGTAAGATGCGCTTCCATTGGCTGCTATATGCCACGCACAAGGAGAGAATAGGAAATGGGCACCAGTCGCAGTGGCATGATGGCCGTCTTCATGGGGGAATTGCTTGGGCAAGGTACATGGCACTGGATCCGGACTTGGTGCATGAGTGTTGGGGGGACTCTCCACCTCCCCACCGCGGGGGCTAAGCTGCGGGAGTACGCTACAGACCGAGCTGAGGAATCCTCGAAACGGTGGCCAGAAATCCCTGGAGGATGCCTGGACGTGGATAAGATAGGCAGACTGGTTGCCAGGGAAGAAAAAAGTATAACACAAAAAAAAAATTACTGTTACCGGTGGAGATCTGCATTACATACGCTATTGAGCGAACCCGTAACACTTTTAGGGCCAGAATTATAACCCATTCAGTTGCCCCTTCCTTTATAGCTGCAGGCATCCATTTTCTAAATCAGAGACACAGGAAATTACATCACATCAGGGGAAGACACATATAGTCGATCAATATTTTAACCAGGAGAGGCACACTAAGGCAAAAGCTTGATTCCAGGTGTGACCTGAGAGCACAAGAAAGTTAAGTGACTTGCTCAGGGTCACACAGTAGTGCAAGTGGGGACTGTGAAATTCAAACCCAGGTTTCCAGGTTTGTAGCTCATAGCCTTAAACCACTGCACTATATTGCCTCCTTCAAGGTAAGAGAAAAAGAGTTGGGCCTCTTGATGAGCTGTCACAACCTGCCACTTAATAATTTAATGATAGCACCTGGAACATCAGGGAAGTGAAAAGGATTTTATCTAAAAAAGAAGGGGGGGTCCTGGAGATTTCCTGCTGGAAAGAAAAAGTGAAACAGTTGGAATTGTGAAATGAAAAAAAAAAAAAATCTGCCTTTTTTTTTGCTTTCACTTTGGTTTAAATAAAGATTTTTTTTTATTTTGCAACCTTCATAAGGAGTAGTGCTGGAACATGGGGAAAAGTGAGTGTGTATGTGTTGAGGGGGGGGCACTGTAGTAATACGAGGACCATGTTTGCTTCCCTTCTGACATTGCATGCATTAAAGGGGCACGTTGGATGCTTATGGGCAAAATTGGGGGGTGTCCACCCCCCCCACACACACACACACACCTATAGGTTCCGGCACCTGTGTTCAGAAGGGTCCTCTGCTGACATCCATCTATCCTATCACACACCAACACAAAGTAATTTTTTTTTTTCAATTTATTTACCCAAGATAATCCAGCTGAGATGTGCCACCTCGTTTCCAGTGGGGTCCTGCTGCTATTCATTTCTGCTGCTAGGTGGACAGGGAGCACGGGGGGTTATGTGACTTACTCAAGGTCACACAGTTAGTATTTGACTTTACTGAGGTTTGAAACTCTTATCTCCTGGACCCCAAGCTTGTGCCCTAGCCACTAGATCACACTCCTACAAATGACAGAACATAATGCCAACAAAAAAAATGAAAACACAACTACTTCAGTGCTAACAAATACTGGAACTAAATAGGTACAGGAATAAAAATGATTTACAGTGTTACCACAGTAGCAGAATATTCTGCAAATCACACAGGCACTAAACGTTTTACTAAACTGAAATGTCACAAACTATTGTACAAAGCAATAGAACCCCAAAGGAGCTCAGAAACTGTTGCCACTAACAGCACACATATTTTGTTTATAGCAGCACCTTCAAGATTAGAGACAAGTTCACATCCCCATGGACTGGGTAAAAACATTTTTTTTTTTTTTTTTTGCAGTATTTCTTTTCACCCTTCCGTACCCAAGATCCGCCACTCCTTTGGGCAGCCACGGTCCCCTGACGTCCTCATACTACTCCTCCCCTGGAGCCCCCCCCTCACCTCAGATTGCAGCCTGACCCCCGGGGTAGCCCTGCGTAACCCTTTGCCGGGTGGGCCTCCCTCCTCCGAGGGGGAAGGCACTGGTGGGGACACCCAGCACACTCTTCTCTCGGTCCCGGGGAGCTGCTGAGATAGGTGGAACTTCCATTGGAGGCCCTTCAGAGGCATCGGTAGGCTGGCTACCGTCATCCGGATAATCCCGGGCCGTTTTTCCATTTTTTGGTTCCTCCCACTGTTGAGACACTCATGCAGTGCTCCTGGTCTCCACCGGGGGCCGCTGCAAAGTGAAGCGATCCCATTACCCACCGCAGGAGAGGAGAGCAGTCCTGTGGACGCTCAATCCTCTCCTCCCCTGCTGACCCCCGGCATCCCTAGATCGTTTCCGAACCCGGGTCGCCAGGAGGCAGTATAGCACAGTGGTTTAAGGCTCTGAGCTGCAAACATGGAGACCTGGGTTTGAATCCCACAGTCCCCTCTAATATTACTGTGGGACACTGAGCAAGTCATTTAACTTTCTTGTGCTCTCGGGTCACACCTGGAATCAAGCTTCGGCTTAGTGTGCCTCTCCTGGTTAAAAAAAATATGTATTGGCTGTATGTGTTTTCCCCTGATGTGATGTCATTTCCTGTGCCTGTGATTTAGAAAATGGATGCCTGCAACTATAAAGGGAGGGGCAACTGAATGGGTTATAATTCTGGCCCTAAAAGTGTTATGGGTTCGGTCAATGGCTTATGTAAAGCAGATTTCCATTGGTAACAATATTGATTATTTTAATCCTACATGGATGTTTCCCTTTAATGTTATACACTGTTTTTCCACTTATGATTCATTGTATGTCACCTTGCCTTGCACCATTCTCTGTAGTATACTCTGTATTGTACTCTTCCTGGTCCTGCCTGAAAATGGGCATTTTTTTTGCCTAGTGCACTTGCTCAGTCAACAAAAACTAAATAAATAAAATTTTCTTTCTTGTGAGATCGGACAAGGGTTTGGACATGCTACTGATGTTTGGCACAAACCTTCAAACCCTGCCAGCCCTAGGGAGACCCATACTTTTCTGTTTGTTTTGGCGTTGCCCATCCCTGTATGATCTCAATGTTTACTGACCCAGGATTGATGTACCGACTTCCCACCCTTTGCTCAAGGTATGAGACCTCTGCCATCCCTGTTTTGCACTTCTTTGCCTTGGCTATCAGTTCTGCAGCCTTCAGTCAGCAGAGCACCTTGGTCACATGCCTGACTTTATCCTCCCATGTCTGGCTGTAGATGCTGATGTTGTCCATGTACGTGAGAGCAAAGTCTCCTGCCCCAAACAGAATAATGTGGTCCGTGAACCGTCGAAATGTGGCCAGCCCATTCTTCATCTCAGTAGGCATTACTCAAAACTTAAATAGGCCAGACAGAGTGACGAAGCCCAATCTCGCTATGGCTTAAGGTGTCTGGGGTACCTGCCAGTAGCCTTTTATCATGTCTGTAGAGGTCAGGTATGTGAGTCCCCCTAACCTCTGTAGGACTGAATATAGGATATGCATCTGACTCCATGCAGCTGTTGAACTTGCGGTAGTCGAAGCAGAACCTCATGGTTCCAGTCTTCTTGGCAATCAGTACCACTGGGGAGGCCCAGGTACTACTGGACTCCTGGATTACCGTAAGAGCCAGCATTTCCTTAATTTCCCCCTCAATGGCATGTTTCACTCCCTCTGGGACTCTGTAGGGTGGCAGCCTTTGTGGGTCTGGGACCCTATATCCATGTGAGGCTCTGCCAGCAAGGTATACACAGGTTCCCTGTGAACATTTCCCCAAACATATATAGCACCACAAACATTTTGGCAGCTTGGGCTAGTGTCAGCCTCTCGGAGAGGGTGACAGAGTACACTGAGGAGTCTCCCTTAAACTTTCCAAGGGGATCCATCAGTGGGTCTGTTTCTGCCTCCTCTGGATAGCTGCACAGAACCAGGACCATCTCGTCCCAGTCATGGTAGGGCTTCATCATGTTTATGTGGAACATTCGCTGCTTTGTCTCCTGTTGGGTAGCAACACTACGTAATTAACATCATTCACCTTCCTGAGAATCGAGTAAGGACCCTCCCATGCTGCCTGTAATTTATTCTGTTGGGCAAAGTACGTACCATTATCCATTGTCTGACTTTGTACTCATGGGCTCAGGCCTCACGGTCATATCACGTCTTCTGTCTGTGATGTACAGTGGCTATGTGCTTCTGGGTGAACCACATGAGCTCCTTCAGCTGTGAAGACATACTCCACAACAAATTCCCCTTAGGGAGCAAGCTCACCCTCCCATTCGTCCCTTACTAAATCAGCAAGACCACTTACCCTAATGCTAAGCAGGAGCTTGAAGACTGAGAACTCTGTGGACTCCTAGGGGACCTCTGTATATGTGAATAAGAGGTGGGGTAAGTACTTGTCCCACTCTCTTACATGCTGGCTGGCAAAACCCCTTTAAATAGATTTAAGAGATATATTAAATTGCTCGACCAGACCATTAGTCTGGGGGTGGTATGGGGAGGCCCTGAGCTGCCTCACCCCTCACTTCTCCCAAAGACTAGCCATTAGGGCAGATATGAAATTGGTGCCCTGGCCGGACAAAATCTTTTAGGGAAAACCCACCCAACTGAATATCTCCAGCAGTTCCTCTGCCATTTTTTCCACCTCAGCTGAGGACAATGCGACCTCCTCTGGGTATCACATGGTGTAACACGTGACCGTCAAAATGTACCTCTTGCCTATGTGAGTTGAGGTGCTGGGTGGCCCAACAGTGTCCACAACAACTTGCTGAAATGACTCTTCATTTATAGGCAGCGGAATCAAAGCTCCCTTAGCATTGTCCCCAACCTTTCCCACCCTCTGGAACTGTGGACAAGTCTGGCAGTAGTTTGCCACTTCCTTAAAGATACTGGACTAGTAAAAGTTGTTTGTCAGTTTGGCTTAGTTGTACGTCTGACTCCTAAATGTCCAGAGAAGGGTATATTGTGTGCTAAGGCCAAAAGCTGCTTCCTATGCTCCTTAGGAACTAATATCTGCCAGAGTACCCGTTACTCCGGTCATCCCTTTGGAACCCACTCACTATATAGGAGTCCTTTCTCCCAGTATACCTCCCTTTTCTCTGAACCCTGAGAGTCATCTTCCACCCTGGTGGCCAACTCCCTTAATTTCTGTACAGATGTCAGCTTGCTGAGCTCTCCACGGCTCCACACGCCTGACCTTCCCTAAACACGCTCTCCTGTGGGAGAGCCACTCTTGACTAGGCTCTCCCCATTCTGTAGCTGTGCCTCAGAACTGCTGCTCCCAGCTCATTCTTCAGATACACTTCCTCTTGCCGCTAAGGGAGGAGTTGCTTCCAGTTGCACTGCCCCCTCTCTGTCCTCAGGAGTCCGTTCCCTAGCCTTACTATGAGTAGTGGTGCACACAGTGTTGGCCAACAACTACCCATAATTACATCCATGGGCAGGTCCGGTACAGTACCCACCTCTCATATGCCCTGGCAACTTTCCCAGCGTAGAAAGATCTGGGTTGTTGGCACTGAGACCATAGGACCTGTCACTCTTCTGTGTCTGGAAAACTGGCCCGGCAGGATTTGTTCCTTGTGATTCAAGTCCTGTGTTGCCATTGAAATAGGGGCCCCAACATCTCTCAATCCCTGGGTTACCGTCTCATTTACCAATACAGGGTGCATGTATGTGGTGGAGTTAGTGGGAACTGCACTCTGGGTACAGGCCTTTAGCTGCTTGGAGCTTCCAGAGCTACACCCTCCAGCTGCACTTGCCCCCTTTTTTTATATTTTTCAGACAGTGATATGACAGGTGTCCAGTTTTTATGATTTATTTATTTGAATTTTAGTAACCGGCTGAGACACTGTCCCTTTTTCAGGGGTGTCCCAGGGGAAGGTACAATGAAGGTACAGCAATACAATGATAACCGCAAAAGACAAGTGAATATTAACAATTTTACAGTAAATTCATAGTACCAGGATTAACGTATAACAGATATACAATACAAATCGCAAATGCAAACAGCAAATAGAATACAGCAATAAACAGAAGAAGTACAGGCACATAAGCAGCATATACAAATGAAGCAGTGCATACAGGCAAAAAGTGGTGCTTACAGCTGAGTGTAGCATGAATAAACACAGCAAAGCAGATTTATGAATCAGTTCAGGAGTAGCCTAAGGGAGAAGGGTTGATGATTCAATTCAGGAATAGCCTAAGGGAGAAGGGTTGAGATGGGAGACATGAGGGACGATGGCAAGCAGGATCTGGGAGCAGGACGAGGGAAGGACGAGTCGAATAAGAGTAGAGCAAAGAAGAGGAAAATAGGACAGCAGCAAGTGAGGGCAGCACAAGAAAAAGAGGGAGGCGTGTGTGAAGGCAGTGCATAGGGGGATACAGGAGCATGAGTAGCACAAGAGGGAGGGTAGGAGAGGAATGAGCACAAGGAAGGGTGAAAAGGAAGGAGAATGAGCAAGAGGTTGAGGGTGGAAGGGCTCAGGAAAGGTGCAAAGTTGGGAGGAGGCAAGTTGGGATTTAAGAGAACGCTGGAACATTTCTGTAGAATGGCTAGCATGTTAAGACAGCAGATGGAAGCAAGTTCCAGAGAGATGGCCCAGAGAAGGTGAAGGCACGCTGACCTACAGCAAGGTGTGGTTTCAGGACTGTGAGAAGGGGTAGGTCAGCTGACCTTAAGGACCTTGTCACAGTTTTGTGTTGAACAGTTGACTGGAGGAAAGGAGGAGTGAATGTGTGAACCAGTTTGAAAGTCAGGCAGAGGGTGGAGTATTATAACCTAGCTTCAAGGTACAGCCAACTGAGTAAGCCAAGGACCGAGCAGTGGTGCTTCCTAGAGTTAGCACCAAGGGCGAAGCGAGCTATCTTATGGTAGGTTTGTTTGAGTCTGGTAAGAGGGGAGATCTGGGAAGAGTGGAGGATAGGAGCTCTGTAGAGGATAAGAGGAAGAAGGGAGGAGGAAGCAATGGCCAGGTGGGTGGAGGATGATAGGTAGGGCTGAAGGCGATACTGCAGTTCTAATTTCTGGTGAAAAGTCTTGTCCACTGCTGTGACATGGGAGTCAGAGGTGAGGTGGGAATCTAGGGTGATACCCAAGTATTTGCAGGAATGCACCAATTCCAGAGGGTCACCACAGGAGGGTAGATCATTAGGGGGAGTGGAGAGGTCAACCTAAGGGTCTGGTGATAGAGGAGCATAGACTTGGTCTTCTTGGTATTGAACACAAGAAGATTGTTGAGAAACCATGCCTCAAGATTCCGGAAATCCTGCTGTAGTTAGAAGCTTAGTGGGTCCGGGTCAGAGGAGGACCTGTACAGGATGGCATCATCAGCATACATCTGGACTGACGCACCACTGCACTGCTGCAGAAGCTCATTGATAAACAATGAGAACAGGAGAGGCCTAGGATAGACCCCTGAGGGGCACCATCGATTATGGCACTAAAAGCAGAAGTAAGGCTGGCTCATTTCACACATTGAGTACGGCCTGAAAGGAAGCATGAAAACCAGTTTAAGGATAGGGGGTCGAGGCCAGTGGAAAGAAGCATGTGGAGCAGGAGGTTATGATTGACAAGGTCAAAGACCTTGGTTAGGTCAACAAATATAGTGCCAGTGACTAGTCCTTTGTCCACAGAACAGAGGATGTCAGATGTTACTTTAATGAGGGCAGTATGAGTGCTCTGAGATTTATGGAAGCCATGCTGGTACATGGAGAGAGAACTGTTAAGTTCTAGGTACAATTGAAGTTAAGTGTGGATGATTTTTTCCTGGATTTTAACAAGGGGGCAAATAATGGAGATGGGCCGGTAATTCTCGAATGTTGAGTTTGGGACGCTTTTATGGATAGGGACTACTATTGCAGCCTTCCACTTGCTAGGCACAGAGCTTGAACAAAAAGATTTGTTGAACAGGTCATGCACTGGTTTGGCAATGGCAGGAGCACCTAATTTTAAGAAGTGGGGTTCCAGGGAGTCATATCCAGAGGAGAAGGTATCCTTAATGCACCTAAGGTGACACAGGACCTCTTTCCGGGTGGCCAGTTTGGGGTGGAATGAGGGGCTAGAAAGAGTGTCAGAGGGTGAGGGAGAAGGAGGAGGAAGAACGTGTGTGGGGAGGGAGGTCTTATGTTTTGATAGGTAAGTAAAGGCTTGGTTAAACTTGGTAGCTATTGTGGTGTGGTCAGTAACCTCAGTGCCGTTGAGATGCTTAGTATTGGGTACGGATGAGGATTTGCCTTTTAAAAGGGAGTTTATCTGTCCCCAGAATTCCTTGGGGTTAGAGAGTTTATTAGTTTCAAGGGTTTGGAGGAAAGAGCATTTTGCTGAGTGCAGTTTGCTGTTGCATTGGTTGTGCAGGTGTCTGTAAGCCTGCCAGTCAGTGGCTAGACCGGAGCTCTTATATAACTTACAGTCAGCATCCCGTGCTACCATGAGGCCTCTGAGTTCCTTAGAGAGCCATGGGGCATGCGCACCCTTAGATCTCCACTTGACCAGGGAAGCATGAAGGTTGACTATGGAATTGAAGGTATTAATAAAGTATTCCAAAGCCGTGTCAGCTTCAGGTAGGCGGCTGACCAGAGACCAGTCAACCTGTGATAGGGAAGCTAAAAAGGCCTGAGGACAAAACGTGGTCATATCCCTGGAAGAAACGATTTTAGGGGGTGGGTTGGGAAAATTGTTCCTCCATACACAGAAGGTTGGGGAATGATCACTCAAAGCGTCAGGAAGAACACCAAATGTTTGAATGTGAGGGGGGTTGTTAGTGAGGACCCGGTCAGGGAGGATGTGGTGACCAGATTTGTTATTGTGCCTGGTAGGTTCACAGATGAGCTGTGACAGATGCACGTCCACCAAGGTGTTGTGGACCAACCCCATCCCCGAACCAAGCCAGTTGTTATTGAAGTCACCACATAGTACCAAGTCTGTGGGCGGGAGGCTGGACCAGGATGTAATGAGGGACATGAGGGATGAAGTAGGAGCACTAGGAAGAAGATAGATACATCCGATGAGTAGTTTCTTTACTTGCCCAAGAACTATAGCAATATAGATGGATTCGGCTAAAGAAGCATCACGGTGGGGTTGCCAGCTCATACACAGACCAGCTTTTTGGCAGATACAGCACCTACATTGCCCCAACTCCTTACTTTTGAAACCATTTGGCTACCTTTTTGTTCAGGCGCAGGCTGGCTTCCCTTAGGTTGCCCCCACCCCAGGATTCCATTAAAAGCAGTTGAAGTCCCCCCACTGTTGCTTTGAGCTGAAGTTATGGTTAGCTTAATACAAACTGATAAGCCCTGTTGGCTGCCTCTTTCATGAAGCTTGGAGTCCTGTCCAGCAACCATATTCTCAACTCCTCTGGTACAGGTTTGAGAAACATTTCCATAAGGAACAAATCTTTTATTCGTTCCACAAAGTTAGCCTTTGTACTCTGTAACCATCACTCTAACAGTTTGCTTAGTTGTACACACATTTCAGAATAGCTATCTCCCAGTGCCTTCCTTTAATCTCCAACTTTTTGTCTGTAGGTCTCGGGATTCAATTCAAAACATTTTAACCAGCATTTTTCACTTTGTTATAGTCCATACACGCCTCATTGTCCATCCTGGTGAAGGCTTCTAATGTTCTGTCCACAAGGAGTGGCAAAAGGTGAGTTGCCATAATCCCCCTAATTTTGTCTTCTTGGTTCGAACCCCTGATGCCAGTACTTAATGGTTTATGGTGCTGCCTTCTGGCGTAGAATCTCTGTCCCTCTCTCTCATGTTCACAGTCTTGCTTCTATCTCAGCTGGATCCCATGCTGGCACTGGCTTTCTCACTCTTCTCACTATTCTCACCCTTTATCTCGCTCCTCTTTTTAGCTGGATCCTGTGCAGGCACTGCCTTTTGTCGCTCCTCTTGCTCTTTCTCTCTCTCTTGAGCTCTGTCAGCTGGATCTCATGCTGGTGCTGCCTTTCTCACTTCTCAGCTTCTAGGCTTGTCCTCTCCAGCTCCGCATCTGCCTTTGCAGTTAGCCAGGGCGAGCTCCAGCTGCAACATCCCTATCTGCGCAGCTGCCCCAGTTCTAGGCTTTGACTTACTTGCATGCTTCCTAGACTGCCTCACAAATTTGGCTAACAGTGACCAGTTTTGCAGCTCTTCCAAGGCCACTTTCATCAAGGATGTCTGTGAGTTCAGCCCATGGCAGGCCTTCCCCAAATACAAGCCCTCTCCTATTGCACAGCTCCTCAAGGTGTGCCAATTTCAGTTTTTCATATGGCCCAGACTTAGTTTCTTCTAGCTATCTACTCTTATAGCAAAATAAAAATGGTAATACATACAGTGTCCTCTTTGTATATCATGTTCTGTGACTGGAGAGATGACCTTTTTATTGACATTCTGTAACCAATCCTAACTGCTGCCAACCAGTTTGTCACAGACTGGTTCTGTCCCAGAACTGACTGCAACTTTAACCAGTTTTCACAATCATTCAGACACCTGAAAGGGTTACCTTGGTATGCTGCCACCACTCAGTCACAACCTCACTTGGGGTATCTCTAGGTCTGAATCCTACCAGGGCCACGACTCACCAGGTACAGGGCGTACCAATGGGCAAATGACCGACCCCTTCTGTTATGGCTAAGAACACTTTACCTTAGTTATGGTAACTGTACCCTGCCTCTTAGGAAAAGGATCGTAGGCTTGCCAGTTTACTCCTGGTTATCTATATCTGAAATGACTCACAGAAAACATGAACTATAGTGAAACTCTCCAAGATGAAACCCAGTTCAGCAGCAGAGTTACTACAGGAAACCATGCAATTTCAATGGGAGTTGATCCCTTTTGTCATGCAGGAAAATGTGACACTGCCCTTCATCCTGGTGGGCTTCACTGTATTTTATAGGATAATACACACTAAAAACTGTGAGGAATACAGTATTTCTACTGAAATACAAATAAATACATTTGAACCAAACGAAACCTAACTCAAAACTATCTAGATTCAAAATAGAGTAAAAAAAAAAACGTACCCTCAACTGGGAACTTGCATGATACATCCAGTAGACCAGACCTGGGTTTGAGTCTCACAACTTCCACTTGCATACTTTGTGACGCTGAGCAAGTCATGTAACCAGCCCAGAGCTCCCGGGTCGCCCCTGAAAACAGACACTTGTGCCTAGTGGGCCTTACCTGGTTACCAAAGACTAAAAAAATACAACTTGGTGAATTATGGCAGATTTGAACCCGTGATGCTAGTTCAGATGCCAGTTGCTAGTTCAGAATCCCAAAACATAACTGAAACTCTTAACAGCAAACAAATACAGAGATATCTTCGGCTGGCCGGCCCACTATACCTGCATCATCATATATGCCTCTCTGACATCATATACTGGACCATTTCTTTGATCTCTGGAAGTCATTCTTTTTTGAGAACAGCTCCAAATTGGATTTGTTATTTAGAGCTTGACCTTTCAGTTTTCCCAGCTGGCTTAACCAGTAGAGTTCGTCTTACTCTGCCTTTGCTGTTAACACTCAGATTCAGCCCTTTGAAGTTTAACTAAAAATATAGCCTTTTAGATGAAAAGGGGGGCTCAACCCTTGATGTTTAAGTAAAACAAAAGAGCCTTTGCAGGACAGAAACTGTTGCTGTCCACACCCAACCTCTGAAAGAAAAGAAAAAAAAATCCTGGGTGTTACATCTGTTAACATCCTCAATGTATGGAGAGACAGGATGTCCCTGATTCTAAGCGCACTAGACTGGCCATGCCAGTTCAGGTATGCAGGAACCACCTCCACCATGGGGCCTACAGCTGGTGCTGTCAGAGGTAATAGGTAAAGCATTTAAGCCTATGGACACTTGTGATCTCTCACATCTCTCTTAACTATGTATCTGGGAGGGCATAGAGGGTCTGGAGGACAGACACATCAGGGGAAGCAAAGGGGAAACTGAGTCATTGTGGGTTCACCTCACAGTGCCCTAGGCAAGAAGGTACAGGTGGTGGTAATCTGCAGATCACTAGGACAAGGGGAAGATAGAGATAGGGAGCTCAGGGAAGAGCTGACAAAGGGAGTGAAGAAAGGGGAGATGGTGTTGCTGGTGGTTGATCTGAACCTGCCGGATATTGACTGCTGCATTCCATCAGCCAGGTGCACCAGACATTCGGCTCTGTTGGATACATTGCAGGACTGCCTTCTGATACAGCTGGTTAAAAGTACACTGTCACCCCTCACCCTTAGGCCTCAAAGTGTCCCTGATTTAAAAAACTCATTTTGTGATGGTTCTTATTCTGTAGAGATTGCTGATGCAGCTTCTAGTTTCATTCTGATTTTTTTTTCCTAAAAAGTGAAAAACAGAC
This sequence comes from Neoceratodus forsteri, assembly GCA_016271365.2. Taxonomy (NCBI): domain Eukaryota; kingdom Metazoa; phylum Chordata; order Ceratodontiformes; family Ceratodontidae; genus Neoceratodus; species Neoceratodus forsteri. The sequence goes on along the minus strand of CM028129.1, from coordinate 557,321,814 downwards.
TGCCCACCGTACCTGTGTTACCACACAAACACGTGTTTGTTTACATTCCTTGATCAACTCTCACTGCATTTTCCCTGAACTTAGGAACACTCCCAACGCAGTCTAGTCACTTGTAATGTAGTACGAGTAGAGGGGACTATTGCATCACGTGGCTGTACTGTTTGGAGGTGTTTATAATTTTCAGGAAGTATGGAATGAGAGTAGATCAAAAATCTGAAACAAAACAAGGTTGGGCATAATGGTATATTAGCATGATTTCAGTTCTGCTAAGTAAGGAGGCAAAATAATACAACCAGCAACATTAATGAATTTTAGAGAAAGTAAGCAATCAGAAAATGTGAGTTTTTAATTAGCAATAGTATGATGCAAAAAAGGTTGACAGTGTCCCTTTAGGGAACCCGCTAGACAGGTGGACATTCTCTGGTGCTCACCAGCACAGAAATGGTGGGTGTATGGGAACCACTGGGGTCCAGTGACTCTGACTCCATTTGGTTCAGGTTTACCTACGGGACTAGAATGCCACAAACTGCAGTCCTGGATTTCAGAAGAGTAGACTTCATCCAAATGAGGGAGCTGGTCCGTGATAAATTGAGCAGGGTAGACCGCATCGGAGGTGTAGAGGAAAGTGGAGGCGTCATGCAAGGGGACCATTCTGGAGGGAACGGAGTCATGCACAAGAATTGTTACAAAATGGAACGGGCACAAGAGACCAGTATAGTTCTTATAAAGGGTCAGAGAAGCACTGAGGACAGAAAAAAAAACAGACTTTCACCAGTTACAAGGGAGAGTACCAAATAAAAACTAGGGAAGCAAAGAGGATGGTCAGGGAGGCAAAGGCAGACATGGAGCTGCGTATTGTGGAGGGGGTCAAAGGCTGGGAAAAACAATTCTTTGGATATATTAAGGGAAAAAGGAAGGAGGGATAGGGTATTGTTAGGCTACGGGGTTGGGGTTGTTATTGGAGGAGGAAAACCAAAAGCAACCATCCCTAATGATTACTTCCACTGTCTTTTCACAAGGGAAGACGGCATGCCCCTGTCTGACGGTAGCATCAAAGTAGCTGTTAGGGGTATTCCTGAAATGAAGAAGTCAGTAACCAGCGAAAGGGTGCAGAAGTAGCTTGAAGCCCTAGAGCAAATAGAGCACCAGGGCCGGATGGGAGACCTCAAGGGTGCTCAAGGACTTGGCCGTTTAACTGACTGAACCCTTAGTAGTGCTATTCAGTAGCTCATTTCAGACAGGCATAGTTCCAGAGACTGGAGAGTAGTCCCACTACATTAAGAGGGGACAGGAAGCAACCTGGGAATTACCTATCAGCCTTACGTGTGTAGTGGTTAAACTGATTGAGTCATTGATCAAAGAGGACCTTGTGGGTTACCTAGAGAGCAGCAGACTGCAGGATAGTAAACAGTATAGGTTTGTGGCAGGGAGGTCTTGTTAGACCAGCCTGATAGTTTTTTTGACTGGGTAACAATGGTAGTAGATAAGGGCAATGCTGTGGGTTTACTCTACTTCAAGTTTCAGCAAGGCTTTTGACTCAGTGCCACACAGAAGATTGCTGAAGGGTCTGGAGGACCTGGATGTGGATCACGGCATAGTTAGATGGGTAGGAGACTGATTAAAGGAGAGATAACAAAGGGTGGCGGTAAACAGGAGTTTTTAAAGTTGCTCGTTATTTTCAACAGTTTCCTTAGACTCCCTTCAGTGATGGAGCAGTGGAAGCCAGGATTTAAATTTTGTGCACAGTGCTGGCAGAAGATGTTGATCACCAACCTGGACGACATGTGCATGTACTGCCTGGGCAGGCAACATGATGTGGCTGGGTGCAGCCTCTGCTTAAGCCTGCTTCCTGAGTCCCTCAAGGACAGGAAACTGGCTCTCACTGGGTTGGCCTTTGGAACGGGATCCAAAGGATGCTCTGAGGGCCGCAACAAGGCCTGAGCTATGGCTGGGTTGGCTCAGCAGCTTGCAACCCTTGAGGCAGAAGCGATGGCCATGGCAGGCACCTCCTCAGTCTCTGTGCTGCTCCCTGGGTCAGTGCCAGAAGGCTGTTTATCAGAGAGTTCCAGGAAAATGTGCCTGGCCCTCCAGGCCTTGGGGGAAAGCCCTGCCCACTTTGGCGCTAAACACAAGCAGTGCCGGTAATGGGACCAGGAACAATCGAGGTCCTCCCGGTCCCTTGACTCACCCGATCTGTCGACAGCTGTCAAGCGCCCCATGGCCGAGGGGAAGGAAGGACTGGTCAAGGGCACTTCGGCTCCCCTGTTGAGCCAGTCAGCATTGACTCCAGTGGAGCAGGCCGCCAAGATCTTTCTTGAGCTTGTCGAGCAGTAGTTGAATGAAGTCGAGGACTCAGTGTCGCAGACCCCAATGCTCTCTGTCCTCACCCAGGAGAACATGGTCTGTTCGGTGTCCTTGTCTGGACCTCGATGAGCAGCCTCCACCAGTGATCAGGTCTTCCATACCCACGTGATTTAATGTGTGCATGTACGTGCTATATTTCAGCCCACTGGAAGGCTCTTCTCATTGTCAACTGGCTAGTCGACGGCTGAAGTTGCGGTGGAGGCATTCCTGCTGGATCAGGAGGCATCACCATCGACACTTTTCATCCTCTTCATTCTTGGTTGAAGTGAGGCACCATTGCAAGATGCACTGGTGCTACAAAGAGCTCCTCTGGCAACAGTGGACCACTGTGGGGCAGGGTAGGGCTCTACCCTCTAGACCTTTTGTCACCTGGTCATTGCCAGTGGTACCCCCCATTGACACCATACAGGTGCCCCCCCCAACACCTGCTTCTCCTCCTCTTAGGGTGGAGCCACCACCTCCACAGCTGAAGGTGGCACACTGACAAACGAGGCCCATGCAGCCACCAGTGTGCCAGCCTGGTTGTCGGTGAGGATCACCCCTGGTGAGTTTACCCAAGAGGTTTGTGTAATGAAATGGTCAAGGGTTGTTTCTGAGGAGTCCACAGAAGACTCTGATTATGAGTCTATGGCTTTCTCTGGGACTCCCCTCCTGGACTGTGGCTCAGTTGAGGCACTTTCCACTGAGCCATGGCCCGGTGTCCTTCAGGGCATTTCTCCTACTCATCCCAGAGTCCATATCGGTCTTACCTGAGCCAGTCTGAAAGAGGACTGTGTACTCCCTCATGTACATTTTTGGACCAGGACAGATCCCCAGGAGCTGCCTTCCCTGTGGCTCAGGCCATCTTGGGACTGGCTCTGGAGCTTTGGCAGCATCCAGCATCCTGCCAGGCACCCTCTTCCCGCATGGTCTGTAAGTATGCAATCCCTACAGGTTCTTTTTCAGGATTATCTGAGCACCCCTCCATGGAGCAGTTGGTCACGGATCTGGTGTTCTCCAAGTCTGGACACCATGGGGACATGGACAAGCCACCGGACAAGGAGTCCCGCAAGACTGACCACACCGCTAAATGATGTACACTTCAGCGTCTCTGGGTCTCTCTCAGGCTAGTTATGCCGTGATGATAGCCAACTTCAGTCACTCCCCGATGGGGGTCCTAGATGCAATCCTCCCTCACCTCCCTATGGATCAGCAGTTGGCAGTGACGGTCATTAAAGACCAGTGTTAATTGCTGGCTAGATGCCAGCTTCAGACAGCCTTGGATATGGGTGACATGCCCATGCCATGGCAGTGGCTATCTCTGTGTATCGCAGGGAATGACTGCGTCTGTCTGCCTTCACGGTAGACACCCAAGCTCGCTAGTTGATGTCTCTTTCCTGGGCACCAACCTGCTCAGCCCTGATGTGGCGGGAGATCTCACCTGCATTGAGAAGTCCAACAGCACCCTGGATTCAGTGACGTTATCCCATAAGGACCAGAAAAAGAAGCTTAAACTGACTTTCCAGTACCAGTCCTTTGTCACAGCCTCCTAGGCAGCAGCCCCAACAGGGGCAGTACCAAGTCAGATGTCCTGAGACCAAATCCAGAGGTCAGGGTCATAAGAATGGAGGGAGCAGGGTTAATTATGCCCCTCTAGCCACAGTCACTGGTGCCCCCCCACCCCAGAGGTGCCCAGCGATGGGTTGGAACATTGTTCCTCCATCCATCTGTTCTGTCCCTGTCTACTCTCCCCATCGCAGGAAAAACAGGCCGAATACTCCTTAACTGACATCCTCAGAAAAGGGGATTCTCCGACCGAGGCTTTCCTGGTGGCCAGAGCCATTGTTGGTCCGACTTTGGAGCTATGGCAGCATCGCGCTTCCTGCCCTGTGCCTTCAGCTCGAATGGCGCAAGTATGCTGTTTCCATCGGCTCCCCTTTGGGGTTCACACAGCACCCCTCAGCTGACGGGTTGGTAACAGAGTCTGTGTTCAGGCGCTCAGGGAATCAAGGGGACTCGAATAGACCCCCAGACAAAGAATCCAAAAAACTGGACCATTCTGCCTGAAAGATCTATGCTGCCTCTTCACTTGGCCTCTGTCAGGCGAGTTTGGCTGTCATCATGGTACACTTCTTTCATGCCCTCCTGGGCTCCCTGAATGAGGTGCTTCCTCATCTCCCTGTGGACATCCAGACCACGATCCTAGAAAAACAGGTTACTCACCTGTAACAGTAGTTCTAGGAGTGGTATATGTTGTTCATCCACACAAACCCATCCGACCTCCCTGGGTTCAGTGCACAACCCTCTGCTTCCCTCTGCAAGGCACCAATGTCTGGCACACCTCCTCACAACAAGACTCCGGCAGCTGCTGTCCCCGGCCTCCGCCAGAGGTCAGTCGAGTACCAGACGTTCATTCACCCTCCCCTTGAGAAGGAGAGCAGTCCTTTGGATGCTCAAACCCCCTCCCCCTGGCTGGTACGCCTACTCCTCAGGTCCATTTCCAAACCCGCGGTGTCGACATTGCAAGCAGAAGCCCTACCACTGCGCCAGTGGCCAGCTATTCCTGCCACTCTTTTTAATGCTTCCATTCCTTTTATTTTTATTTAGCTTTCGGATAACACCTTTGAGCCAAGGTTCTTTTACAAAGTTTCCATGTCAGACATTGAGATACAGCATAGCGTCAATGTACATAGAATGAGTCAATATAGAGGCATTATACATACAGTGAGACCATGACAACTTTAGCAGCTAGAGGCTTTGTCAAGCACAGGGAGCTAAGACTACTTAATCAAGATAAAATGGAACAATTAGGTTGATTGGAAAAGGAGACCAATTAGAAAACTGGAGTAGAGGCTGAGGAGATGAGAAATGCTATTATTAGGAGGGGAAGGGAGGAATGTTGAAAAACATAGGAATGTTGAGAAACACAGGGTGGAAGGGAAGTGGGGGGGGGTCCAAGGATGAGAAGGGCAAGGGGTGGGGACATGTAGATTATTGACATGTGGGTAAGATTTGTGACAGCGAGGATAGGGTCAACAGTCACAGGAGGCAATAGTGATGAGGTGTTGACGAAGATATCGCTTGAAAGAGCTCAGAGAAGTGTTGTTAGTAACATTAGGAGGAAGGAAGTTGTACCACACTGGGGCTCTAGATATAAAAGAGCGTTGCCCTTGAGAGGTCCGACTGAGGGGGATGGAGAAGGAAAGAGAGGTCAAGCTTCTGGTATGGCATGAGCTACCATGAGGTGCCAGCAAGGCCGAAACTCCAGGGGGTAGTAAGTTCACCATGGCCTTTTTGGCAGTGGTGCAGGTCTGGTACAAGAGCCTGCCAGATAGTTGTAGCCAGTTACCTTTCCCCCATTATTTCTCCCACCCTGCTGTCTGTATTAATTTGCACCCTGGTGCATTCCTCTTCCTTAGAGTCTCCTTATCCTTTACTTCAGCCTGTTAGCGGGGAGCAGTTTCTGACTCCTGATTCCTTCTGCTATCCCCTTAGCTAATTTAAATGTTCATTAGAGTAACATTTAAATCTTCCGCTGAAGACTGCAGTTTCCCTCCCTGATGGATGCAGGTCATCACCCTGGTATAGGCCCTTATCCTCCCAGGTGGGTCCTCAGTCCCCGATGTAGGCCAGCCCTTCCCTTCCCTTCTGCACCATTCTTTCAACCATGAGTTGAAGCTCCTGCCGCAGGGTTCCCTCCCCTGTCCCCTGTCATATACAGGCAGCATCTTAGCAAGTCACCGAGTGAGCTACAGCTACCTGTCTGACTCCTCCCAAGCTCTTTAAACTTCCCCCTACACTATCCCAGTCCCATCCCTAGCCTGGTCATTAGTCCACAGGTGCAATTATTGCAGATCTTGTTGGAACTGTGGACCTGGCCTGCATCACTGAGACCTGGCTGGATGAGAACTCTGGCCCCATAGTGGAGGCTTTAACTCCAACTGGGTACTTGATGATACACCGCCCGAGACTGGATCATGGGGGGGGGGGGTTGCGGTGTATTTCAAGACCTAACTTAACCTCACAAGTGTACCAGTTGAGGAGACTGAGTCATTTGAGTGTACCATAGTAGCAGGTGTTGGTTGTCAGATCGCCCTCATCTACCGTCCACTCGGAGATGAGAAGTGATTCCTTCAGGAAGTCACGGACTTCGTCGTCGACATGGCATTTGAGTGGCCCAGGCTGATAGTCCTGGGCGACTTCAACGCCTGGGTCGATGACGAACTCTCACAATTTGGACAGCACTTCCTACAGTTAATGACATCTCTAGGCCCACACAAATAGTTACCACTGCTACTCATAAACACGGTCACTCTCTTGACTTAGTCTTCCTCCTATTGATCGAAGCCTCTGACTTGGAGGTGGAACCAGTTGGATGGTCCGATCACTACACCGTGGGATTCAGTTTTAAGTCCCCCCTTTGTAGTTCTACCCCTGTGGAGATGGTCAGGTACCGCCCTTTACGAGATGTAAGCTCTCAAGGCCTGGCGGCGGTACTTGACCTATTGTCCTTCCCAGTGGCAAACAGTGACCCAGAGGCCCTCGTGATGGTATATAATTTAGCCATTTTAGCGGATCTGGATGTCATTGCTCCCATCGTGTTCATCCTCTCTCCCTTCGCCCTCGATCCCCATGGTTTGATGGGACTCTGACGGAGATGCAGCGATTAGGATGAAGGTTAGAGCATTGCTGGCAGAAATCCACCCCTCGATGCCGACCACCTTAGATTGATGGACCATTATTAAGTCTGTTAATCTGCAATCACCAGTAAGAAGGCAGAGTTTCTGTCTGGGGAGGTTGAGGCTGCTCAGAATCGACCAGCTCAGCTGTTTTGAACTGTGGACAGACTGTGCAACCCAGCCTGTCCACAAGCCCGAAGAGCCTTTTCGCAAGTAGAGTGCCATGAACTTGCTCGATTCTTTGCGACTAAGGTGGCTGACATCAGGGCAGCACTCCAACCAGCACACTGTATGGGCGCTGCTTTGGATCAGCACAAGGCCACTGCCTCTCAGATTTCCTGGAGTACCTTAGACTGACCGGAGTTCCTGGATGTCATGCAGATTGTCCAGATTGCGCGACCTATGTGCTGCAGTTTGGATCCAGGACCATCCTCCCTGATCTTGGGTTGTATTGATTTCATCGGGTTGGTCCTAGTACGGATAGTCTAGTGCTCCTTGGAAACAGGTGTTTCCCAGCTCCCTGAAAGAGCTTGACGCTGTGGCTGAAACGCTAATAAGTATTGTTTAAACATGCTGGAGGAGTGATGATCTAACTGTGTGCTGTTTGCAGTCCCTATCAGCCTCTTCAGCCCTTCTGAACTTGACCATCTGCTGAACTGCTTGACGCTGTGGCTGAAACGCTAATAAGTATTTTTTAAAACTCTCCTTGTGTGGACTGTGTGTATTTTTCAGTGACTGAAATAGTGCTTGTTATTTATCTAGGAGGCTGCTGCTTGACAAAATATATTGTGCCCAAGGCATTTGAATATACCGCTGTGGAGGGGGCTCGGCGGTGAGCCAGTCAAGTGTGGGGTTGTCTCAAGAGGCGAGGATAACTCTCCCTTTAAATTTAACCACTCACCGCACAGCGCGAGCGTGATTGGCTACACCACTCGGTAGAGAAAATTTAACCTAAGTCTTAAGATTCTGTTAAGAAAGGAAATTGATTTGAGCCAAAGCAATATTTAGTTAAATATTGAAATTAAAAAAGGTAGGCTTCTGCTAATAGATTTTATATTGTGTGCAAGGGTTAGACCTTTTAAAGTAGTTGATATAATGTATGTAAATAGTAAGCAAACAATTATTGTTTGCTCACAGATATTTTGTATTATAGGTTTGTTTGGTGTTTTGAATCTGCCTTATTTGGGTATGGAGGAGGAGGGGGTTTGAATGATGATTATTTGACTTCCTCTGTAGTTATTATCATGACTCTTGGCCTTAACCCCGGGATTATGGTTACAAAATAGCTCCACTTTCTAGGGGATTTGAATCTGTGTATTATTTGTTTTTAAATTTACTTTTAGACTTCATTAGAAAACAGATATATTTATGTTTAAGGATATTTATTAATCTGGATTGATTTTTTCTAAGGTTTTTTGATTTTGGAAAGACTGAGCTAAAAGGGAGAATGGTTAAGTCAGTTTTTCTGTTTTTATGTTTATTACAGTGTGGGGATATTAATCCCAATCCAGGCCCTGACATTAGACATAATTTGGGAATAGGTATTTTGTTTATCCATTCTAATATCAGGAGTCTTGTACCTAAAATTGATTTGGTTAGGGATTTTGTTAATGAAAATCATCCTCATTTTATGATATATACTGAAACATGGTTAAGTGACAAGGTGGCAGATGGGGATATTTTGATTGAGGGTTACAGTGTGTACAGGGCTAATAGAAATAAAACGGGAGGTGGGGTTTTAATTTACACTTTGGACAAATATTCTTTAAATCAAATTCATTTGGGAGTTAGTGCAGATATTTGTGAGCATTTAGCACTTGAAATTAAATTTCCAGTGGGAAAACCAATATTACTTATTGGAGTTTATCGTCCCCCAAAGAAGACAAAAGAATAGAATGCAACAACTTACTGATGTACTTTCTTCCTTTACTGATACCCATGAAATTCTTCTTATGGGAGACCTAAATGATGATTGGTTGCATTCAGCTGATGTAGGAGTACTGAAAAATATGGCACTGTCATTGGGCCTAGAACAATAAATAAAAGAATCCACTCATGTTAATTTTAAAAATTCAGCCGAATCAACCTTGTTAAATCTAGTTTTGACAAATGCTCCTTTTCAATATATGTTAATGCAGGGGTATTAGAAGATTTAAATAGTGATCATAATGTTATATTCTGTGTCAGAGGTAAAGCTCCTTTGTCAAAGCAACCTAAGCTTATTTCTTATCGAGCTACTAGAAAGTTTGATTATGTAGCTTTTATGGAAGACTAAGTAAACACACAGAAAATACACACAGAAGACAGAAAATTAATTGTGATAGAATGTTCATGATTCCTGAAATCGATCCGACTTGGAATTATTTCCTTTCAGAGTTAATGCAGATTATAGATTATCATATGCCTATGAAATTAAGGAAGGTAAAACAATCCTCTGCGCCATGGTATTCATCTACTCTGAGAAAGTTAAAAAGAAAAAAGGGTCAAGCTTGGGCAAATGCACGCAGTTCAAATTCAATCAATCAATCAATCAAAATCTTTATTTATTCAGGCGAACATCATTGAGCGTAGCTCATTTACAAGATGGACCTGAGTGGTCGTACAAAGAAAGGATACAAGTTTTGTACAAAGACATGATAATAAAATAACACCAGTACAATCAATTAGGTGAGAGATATATACAAATATTTACAGATATACAAGGCACAGTAACAATAACTTAAAACCTGTTAAAATGAAGAGGACAATCAATATAGGAGGGATAATGCTCAGATAGTAGGGCTTCTGTAGGCTTTTTTTGTACGAAGTGGGATAACTGACAAGGCAGAAGAATGAAACTAACATAGTGGATTACAGAAGGAAGGGGTGGGGAAGGAGGGAGACTAGGCCTTATGGAAGCAGTTGCATAGTTCTGGGAATAGGGTGGTGATAATTTTGAAGGATGATAAGGGTAAGAGGGTATTCAGATTCATAGATTTTGGAGTGAGTTCCAGATAAATGCTAGGAATAGCTGATAGCAGCCCTCCCAAACCGTGCAGGTGTTGGGAATCTTTAGCATAATGAGCTTATTGATCCTTAGGTGTATGGCCTGGATGTGATTCGGTGAAACAGTCTGAGATGTAGGAGGGAGTTTGTCTGACAAAGCTTTAAAGATCCAGATAGCAGCATTCTTTTTCTTCTGTGCTGTAGGGATGTCCAATTGACTGCATTGTAAAGAGAGCAATGATGGGTGCTGGAGGGAAGGTCTGTAATAAATCTAATGGCTCTATGATACAGGGTGTCTAGTTTATTTAAGAGGGAGAGGGAGCAGTGGCCGTAGATTCTTTGAGGGATTGGCAATATTATAGAAGTCTTAGGAATTCTTATGTAACTGCTGTTAGAGAAAGTAAAAGATTATATTATCATTCTAAATTAGAAAATTCTGTAGGGAATGTTAACATTTTTGGGGATATAATTAAAGAGATTAATGGTCACCATAAGCAGGGTGGTAATTGTTAAATTGAGATCTCAGGCTATTGGAGGGGGGGCCATTGCAGATGGATTTAATAATTATTTTGTGAATTCAGGAAATTTTTTTGTACCCCTGACCCACGTAATACTAATGTTAATTCCCAATTGTATTTAGATTCATCCAAGATGTTTTCACTTAAAAAATTGGAGGAGTATGAGGTTATTGAGGCTTTGTTGGGTTTAAAGACATCAAAGAGTGGTGGCCCTGATGGACTGACCCCTTATCTATTAAAAATCTCAGCTTTGAAGATAGTTGCTCCCCTTACCTATTTGTATAACTGGCCCATTAAGGAGGGAGTAATGCCCTCTGATTGGAAAATAGCTAGGGTTGTTCCGATTTTTAAAGGTGGTGATTGATTTTTTTGAATCAGAATGATTTATTTGATGAATATTAGTCAGGGTTTCGTGAATCACATAATACAATTTCAGCCGTGTCGAGGGTCTTGGATGATGTCAACAAAGCTATGAATAAGGGCCTTTCGATGGGTGCCATCTTTGTTGACCTCTCCGAGGCCTTCGACACAGTGGATCACCAAATCCTTCTTTTCAGTTTGACGGATATTGGACTATGGGGTAGTGCCCTTAAGTGGTTTTCTTATTATTATTTAGAAGGTGAGATGCAGTCAACTGTTAACAAGATTGTTTCATCGCTGCTGCCGGTGGTTCGAGGAGTCCCTCAGGGATCCGTGCTTGGACCCTTGCTTTTTTGATCTATCTCAGAGAGCTTGGATGCCATGTGAATAATATGGCCTACCAACTGTACGCAGATGATACTATAATCTACACCTCTGCTTCTTCTGTGGACGAGATCCAAATAAATTTACAGTTAAGTTTTGATAGATTATATGGGTATTTGACACAACGGAAATTTAAAATGAATGTGAGTAAGACAAACTGTATGATATTTGGTTCCACTGTGAAATTTAGAACTTGTACCAAATTATCAGTGTTATATCCTGAGGGAACAAAATTAGATCAAGTGATGACTTATAAGTATTTGGGTTTTTGGTTGGACCCCTCGGCTCCTGGTAATTCGCATACTGATGAGTTAGTTAGATCAGTGGGAATAAGGGTGGGTTTACTATATCGAAATAAAAATTGTTTGGGTGGATATATGATAAAGAAAATTGTTGAATCACAGATTTTTACTCTTGTTGATTATGGTGATGCACTTTATGATTATTCTCAGTCTGGAAGATTATATAGATTGGATGTACTGTATAATCATCTTGCGAGGCTGATCCTATAGTGTTCTAGGGATACCCATCATTGCCTAATGTACCATAGATTAGGATGGATTTCGTTATCAGAGAGAAGGCAGTTACATAAATATCTTTTGGCCTTTAAAAGTATTATTACAGTAATTCCAGAATATTTGGCTGAAAGGTTAGAAGTTAGGGAAGTTAAGCCTTCCTTAAGGAATGTGGATTATCAAGAGTTTGTAATAGCTAGGTCAAAAACTAAACATTCTGATTTCTTTTTTAGCCAGTTAGTCCCTAGATTTTGGAGTATGGTGCCTGTGAAATTCTGTTTGTACAATGGAAAAATTCCGTCACGAAAAGTTGTTAAAACCTGATACTTGGCATCACTTCTTGCACACAAAAAAGGCTTGTTGTGGTTAAATTGTTAATTATTATTATTATTATATGTTAATGTATGTATTTTGTATGTTTATATTTTTGTAATTGTTGTAACTATAATTTTGTATAACCAAGGGTCACCATTTTAAATGAGTTTTACTCAATGGTCTAACACATTTAATAACAAGCATTTGTCACTGCCGAATGTTTGCTTGCTGGCATTGGCAGTGGTAGTGTAGAAGTTACAGAGCTGCATAATAGGAATGGCAGTGAGGTATTGAACTGAAGCCAACCCCCCCCCCCCACCACCACCACCCCCCTGCAGAGAGTGACGGGCATTGGGGTGTGCCTTTGGGTCATCAGGCATAACGGCCACGCCATTTCACCACACCCCACCCTGCAGACACTGACAAGTGTCATGGTGTGCCTAGGGGTCTTTGGCCCTTATGCACACCCCATTCCATCAGGAAATACGGTGAGATGGATGCGGTATAGGAGAATGGGGTGAACTTTGGGGCCGAAGAGTCCAAGGCATACCTTGATGCCTCTCACTGGCTGCAGGCTGTGGAATGGAATGGTATGAGCATTACAGGCAAGAATCCCAAATCACACCCCTGATGCCTGTCATTCTCTACAGGGTGGGGCATTATGGTTGGAAACCCTAATACCTCAGGCATTCGTTGGTATTTTCACTCCAGATTTTCAACATGTTTTTTTTGTGACCCCACCTCATGAACAGTGGCAGTATCAGTTTGTTAGCCGGAAGCTGCTTATGCACAGCGACTATGGCATTTAGCACCACAGGTGCAAAAACATTCCAAACAGAATGTGAAAATGACAGCTGTACTGTTCATGGGGAGGTGTAAAAAATGGCAATGTTGCAAATCTGCAGTAAAAGTATAAAAAAAAAACTGGTGAAGTCACGAGCGTGCATAGAAACTGTGCAACGCACACTCGTAATGTAATTAGTTTGGGGATTTTTTTTACAGCAGATTGTCAACACAGGCATTTTGGGACCTCCGATCATGAACAGTGTCACTGTGATTTTCTTTATCTGTCCCAAACAATGATTTCCCACAGTGACCATGCATCTCTGCGCTGAAAGTGTGAAAACACATTTCGGCCATGTTGTGAAAAATGACTGCCATACTGTTCATAAGGAAGTGTGGAAAAATGCCACTGGTGAAAATCTGGACTAAAAATATTACAAAGTCATGAACTTACGAGGGTGCGTGGAAACTGCGCAATCCAAATTTTCAACATAGCCATTTTAAGACCTCTGCTCATGAACAGTGTAACAGATTTTCTTAATCTGTCCCAAACATTGCTTTCGAACACCGACTGCACCATTGTGCGCTACATGTACGGAAACGCATTTTGGGCAACAGGTGAAAAATGGCAGCTGTACTGTTCATAAGGAAGTGTAATAAAATGGCAGTGTTGAAATCTGGAGTGAAAATATTGAAAATTTGCAAACTTACGAGCGTGCATAGGAACTGCGCAACGCACGCTCGTAAAACAGTCATTTTTAGGAATTTTTTCACCAAATTTTCAACATAGCCATTTTAAGACCTCTGCTCATGAACAGTGTCACTGTGATTTTCTTAATTTGTCCTATACATTGATTTACGCACACCGACTGCATTATGCGCTACATGGCGGAAGCTGCGTGGTGGGCAAAGATGTGAAAATGACGCTGTACCTGCTCATAAGGAGGTGTGGTAAAATGGCAATGTTGGAAAATCTGGAGTGAAAATATTGGAAAATTTGCTAACTTACAAGCGTGCCTAGGAACTGTGCAGCGCACGCTCGTAAAGGTAATTTTTAGGAATTTTTCCACCAAATTTTCAACATAGGCTGTTTGAGAGCCCACCTTATGAACAGTGGCAGTGTCATTTCGTTACTTGGTCCCAAAAGGTGATTTTGCGCAGTGACTGCGAAATCACCCTTCGAGCCCGATTAATGCCATGACAGTGAGAGCATTCATGAGAAGGGGTCCTAAAAACCTCATGTTGAAAATTTGGTGCAAAAATTCCAAAAAATGCCTGAGATATGCAGCAAAGTTGAAAAAACCCTATCTATCCCATTATACAGCTTGCCAGCATTTCCTCAGTTCGCGATCGGCTTTGAAGAGTGCAGACATGTTCCCGTAGACAGAAGATCATCACGCTGGAGTCGGAGGTAAGTATGGGTAGGGGTGGGAGGCAGGGTGCGAGTGGTGGGCGCGGTGGGGGTAGAGACACAGATGGACTGTTTTTCAATTTTTTTAAACAAAGGACAGACGACGCGGGACGTTGCCATGCTGGGGGGTGTAGAGCCACGGGATTGGGCACCCCGTCGGCCTATACATGTGTAGCCGTGCTGGGGTGGGCACCCAGCGTGGCATGTGGAATACTTTGGGGAGCCGAGCACAGCCGGGTAGGGAATTGGGCACCCACGTCGGCTATACAGTAAAAGGAGGGGCGAGCACACAGTATGTGCTGTGTGTGTGTGTGTGAGCCGCATGAGCAGAAGATATCTTATCGCTGCTCAATGAAGCATAGCTCCCCCTTTCAACTGTACGCCACTGCATTTTGGACTGCTGTCATAGACAGTTCCAGCAGGCATTGGAGAACTGCGGCCGCGCCTGCAAACACACTGAGTGAATTGGAAGAGGGCTGCCACACCTCCGAAAACTCGGATGATGGCACTATGTTTCTTTCATATGCGTGCAAGCAAACATAAAAATGAATGAATAAAAAAAAAACACCCCTCTTGAAGAAAGATTCTTTGGACCCAGACTGCCATGCAAACTACAAACCAATCTCTAACCTTCCCTCTTCAGGGAAGATCCAGAAGCAAATCATTTGATACCTTTTAATGGACCAACATAGATGTAGCAACAAGAACAAAGTGCTGTGGCACTTCTCCCAGCCTGCCCACTCAATTTCAGATATGTCAGTAATGGTCTTAAAAGGAAATCTCGAAAACGCACAACAGAGACGAGCTTTTGAGATTAAACTTATTTTACATCTCAGTATGGTAGCAGATGGGATGAAGGTTGATCTGGGTTTCATGGGACACTACAGAAACTGACATCCACAGACCTCTTCTTCTTCAGACTGGCATATTATAGGACTTCAGCATGTGTGGGATGTGGGTGCGTGTGTGTATGTATGTATGTGTGGGGGTATGTGTTGTGAGGTACGTGATAAACCGGTGTGGGGCTTGCTGTCACATTGAGGTAGGCCTCTATTTAGATACATGGAGTTACAGTGTGTTACTAGTCTTACTTCACACACATAATGAATATTAATTCCTCCTTACTTTTTATCTTTGCCCGGGAGTGGGGTTGATTCCGTTGCACCATATTCAGAATACCTAGCCTGTTACTGTACATACAGGAGCGTTAATGACTGTCACATATGTTTTTTAACTCTGTACATATTGGGGTGTGAGATCTCATTTGCATGGAGGTCCTGGACAGATCTTTTTACGTTAGGCTAATATTGTAGTCATTTGTGGAAATTTAGGTATGTTAGACCTCTGGGCTTAACACACCTACTTTATATTTACTTCTAGTTACCTTATCCTGGGGAGGGTGGCAGTTTTATTTCATTGTAGTTCTGTCCAGAATCCTAGGAAATGTTACTATGCAGATAGTAGTATGGTTAAATAGTGTCACATGTTTGCTCTGTAGGTATTGGGATACATGAGCCCTTTTACTTAGGATTTCATGACAAGTTGAATTCCTTTGGGGAACAATTGCAGTGACTGATGTGAATAAAGGTTCATTAGGAGAGTGTGTGTATGTGTATGAGAGAGAGAATCTCCTTAAAGCTAGGTATCCCCCCACACATTATGGTGATGTGGGGTAGGGTGTATTGTTTGTGTTTCCTTAGACACTTCTGGTACGTCAAGTTGTTACATTCTCAGTGTGTATTGACATCAGTACATATCAGGCTACATGGTCTTAATTCCTTGGTGGTCCTCGACTAGAGTTTTTTGTTTAACACTAATACTGTCAGTTTATATTTAAATTATCATTTATAAAGCCCTGTCACTACACTAGAGGTTTTTGAAATTTATGGGGCATGATATCTAGCTGGAGAGTACAGGGGGGGTGACAGGTCCAGCTAGGTTTTACACATCATACAGTGTGCACTGATGTTTTTAAGGCAACTTTACTGGTAATTTCTTGTCTATAATGCATGCATTGAAACTTCTTGCAGTCCTAAGACAATCTTAGTGTGTCTTTAATCTTTATGGGGGTTGCTTTTCAGTAATCACATCCTTATACACACTGTCACACTCATAGCTTGATTTAGGAGTCATCTGCTCCAGCAGTGTTATCTTATGTCAATTAAATTTATATGCAGTAGGATTCTTTGTATCTGTGTTCCACCAAGCACCTTTGACCCGGGAACCCTCCTGGCTGAAGGCAATATGGTACTGTTAAACTTCTCTGGCATCATCTTCTGTATTTTTTAAATGAGTATTTCAAACCAATGGGGATTTTTTCTGCATGATCTAGATGTTAGAAGTATTGTTTTTTCTAAACAACTGCCATTAGGCTTCTGAAAAAGGACTGGTTGGTCCGAAAGCTAGAGCGCTTTGTTCTTGTTGTTACATCTATGTTGGTCCATTAAAAGGTATCAGATCATTTGCTTCTGGATCTATTCTTGCAAGGACTAATACAACAACTACTAAATCTTTTTAAGGAAGGTGATTGAGAAAGTAGTGGCTGTGTAGCTGGAGAACCATGTGACCATCCATGACATCTATGAACCCCTCCAGTCCGTATTTCGAAAGAGACATGGAACTGAGACAGCGCTGGTTCGGGTGCTTAATGATCTCCTGATGGCTAAAGATCGGAAGAGCCATTCCATTTTGGTTCATCTGGATCTCTCATCAGTGTTTGACACTGTGGGCCATGGGGTCCTACTTAGGCGCCTGAGGTTCATCTGTGGACTATCGGGTACAGTCCTCAGGTGGTTTACATTGTTCCTCATGGGAAGAACTCAGAGAGTGGTGTCCAGGGTTCATTCCTCGGATCCAGTTTCTCTGTTATGTGGGGTTCCTCAGGGTTCAGTGTTGTCCTCCATGTTGTTCGCAGTGTATATGCTGCCCCTCTGAGACATTGTAAGAAGGTATGGGCTGAGGTTTCGCTGCTATGCTGATGATACCCAGCCCTATCTTTCTTTTGACCTGACCAGGATGGAGCTCTCTCGGTCTTTAATAACTGGCTTGCAGAAATCCAGGAGTGGATGGATTCCAGTTGACTAAAGTTGAACTCGGAAAAGACTGACGGGCTGGTTGTGGATCCAGCACACTGGATAGGGGGGTTGGTTCGCCCTCAGGACTTTTTCTTGGGGGCTTATCACTCCCAATCTCTGAACAGGTGTGAAACCTGGGTGTAATTTTCGATGAAGGGCTGATCCTGCATTTGCAGGTGTCGGCCGTCGTCAAATCCTCTTTATACCATCTGAGGAATATCTCCAGGATTAAGCACCTTGTTCCATCTGGTGATCTTCCTATGCTGGTCCACGCCTTTCTATCCTCGTGCTTAGATTACTGCAACTCCCTTCACCTAGGGCTACCGGGGGTGGAAATCCGTCTCCTGCAGCTAGCGCAGGACGTGGCGGCCTGGCTTTTGACAGGAGCTCTCCAGTCCTGTCTTATTTCGCCAGTGCTACGCGGACTGCACTGGCAGCTGGTACAGTGGTGGATCACCTTCAGAGTCGGTCTTCTGACTTTTAAAGCCCTACACAGACTGGGCCCGGACTACCTGAAAGAGCTTCTGGTCCTTTACTGCCCTGGGCGATCGCTCTGCGCAGCTGATGAGGGGTTGCTAGAGATTCCAAGGGTATTTTTGAAATCTTCTGGGGCCCGAGCATTTATGCATGCGGCCCCAACCCTTTGGAATTCTCTACCCCTTCGGTTACGGGGGTGCATGACCATGGAGGGATTTAAGCAAGCTTTAAAAACATACTTATAGCACCAAGCATTTGGCGAATGACTGTGTAATGGTATTAGTAGTTATATATAATTAATGTTGCTGGGATGTCTGACATGTGATTTTACATTTTGTTTGGCACCTTGATATTTAGAAGGTGCCATAAAAATGAAGATATTATTACTGTGACGATCAACTCTCCTTCCCGTCCTGCTGCCTTAGCAGTCTTCAGGATCCACTTCCCATCTCTCCAGGCTGTGACACTGGGTAGGCATCTAACCTTCCTTTCCCTCTTTCCTAATCCCAAATCTCTCTCCCTCACAATTGAGTCCCCCACCAGAAGTTGCTTCTGCCTCCTCTGGGGTCCTCTATTATGCTCCTTGGGGTCTCCACTGTAGAGGGCTCCCACATCCCCCTTGGTCACTTTTGAGGATGCCTCCTCCTGGCAGTCCCACCCTGCCAAAATTGTTTGAGGAAATACTCCCAATCAGTTCCAAGAGGGACTTGAACCCTGGTCCCTCAGATTAAAAGTCTGATGCTTTTACAGGCTGAGCTGTCTAGGCTCTTACCCAATATCCAAATTAGTGTTGACCCCTTGGCAACAACTGAAATACATAGGAGCAGTTCTGGACACCGCTTAGGGCTCAGCCTTCCTGCCCCTGGACAGGGCCCAATGTCTGATTGCCCAAGCACAGATGGTACACGACAGCTGGTGCGTGTCAGCCTGGTCATTCCTATGGCTTCTGGGCCTTATGGCAGCAGCCATTGTCACAGTACAGTTGGTCAGGCTGCACATGAGGATACCCCAGTGGACCTGAGAGTCATAGAAACATAGAATCTGTCAGCAGATAAGGACCATATGGCCCACCTAGTCTGCTCATTTCCCCACTCACTACTGCAGTCCTAGATCCTACTGTATTTGATCTGTGACTTTCCTGCTCTGCACATCTCCAGGGTACCCTTATGTCTATCCCATACACCTTGAACCCCTGTACTGTTTTCGCAACCACCATTTCTGCTGGAATGCTGTTCCATGGCTCCACCACCCTTTCCGTGAAAAAGTACTTCCTAACATTACCCCTGAACCTTCCACCGTTCAGCCTCATATCATGCCCCCTTGTTCTTGTGCAGAGTTTTCTCTGAAATATGCTATCCACCTGTACCCTGTTTATTCCCGTAAGGTATTTGAAAGTCTCTATCATATCTCCCCTCTCTATTCTTTCCTCCAGTGAATAGAAATTAAGGTCCTTGAATCTTTTCTCGTAGGGCTTCTGATGCACTCCATGTACCATCTTTGTTGCCTTTCTCTGGACTGCCTCTGTTTTGTCAGTGTCTTTCCGGAGATATGGTCTCCAGAACTGGACACAGTACTCCAGATGAGGTCTGACCAGTGATCTGTGCAGTGGCATAACCACCTCTTTCCTCCTGCTTGTTATACCCCTCCCTATGCAACCCGATATTCTGTTTGCTCTCCACACCACTTTTTCACACTGTTTGGTCACCTTCAGGTTATAATAACCCCCAGGTTTCTCTCCTTACTTGTGTTGGCCAGAATTTCTCCACCAATCCTGTACTCCTCCCTTGGATTCCTGTGACCCAGGCGCATGATCTTGCACTTTTTAGCATTAAAACTCAACTGCCAGACATCTGACCACTCCTCTAATAGGTTAAGGTCCTTTCTTATTCTTTCCACCCCCTCCAGTGTGCCTACCCTGTTGCAGATCTTGGTGTCATCTGCAAAGAGGCACATTTTTCCTTCCAGATGCTCTGCAATGTCACTAATGAAGACATTGACTAGGACTGGCCCCAGCACCGACCCCTGTGGCACCCCGCTGATCACCTCCCTCTTCTCAGATTTCATGTCATTTACCACCACCCTCTGAGTCCTGTCCCTTAGCCAGTTTTCAACCCACTTTACCACCGTGGGACCCACTCCCAGGCTCACCAATTTATTTAGCAGTCTGCTGTGCAGGACAGTCCAGTGTCCAGAGTACAGTGGGATCAGCTCACAGACAACCTAGAACAAAGTGTTCTAGTCACTTCTCCTGTGCGTAAAGTGCACAAGTGGTGGATGGTACCCAGCAACCTGTTAAAGGGGTTCCTTTGCTGATCCCTTCCCCTCTCCAGATTCTCACAACAAATGCCTCGGGGATGGGCTGAGGTGCACATTTGGGCTCCCATAAGACACAGGATACATGGACCCCAGTAGAAAGCACCTTGTTTCTAGAAATGCGAGCTGTTCTGTACGAGCTACAGGCCTTCCAGGCTCATCTATCCCCGGGTTCCCTGCTAGGACAGATGGACAATGTCAGTGTTATGCACTGCATCAACTAATGGGGGATCGCTCCTGTCCCCTATGCAGGGCAGTGATGAGAGCTGGTATTGGACTCTGGAACACGGTCTAGAACTGTGAGCAGTGCATGTTCCAGGCACATAAAACATCTTGGCAGACAGGCTAAGCAGGTCACAGTCCAGCATACACGAATGAGAACTGCTGACCTCAGTCATCGATGACCTGTTCGACAGATAGGGTTGTCCAGAGTTGTACCTTTTTGCGTCCCCACACAACACAAACTTCTGCTTTTCTGCTCATTCATTCCGGGTCCTGGAGTTTTGTGGTGAGACGTGTTGTCCCTCTCTTGGAAAGGGAGGTTCCTGTATTCCTTCTCTCCCTTCCCTCTCATTCAGAAGGTACTCCTCAAGCTTGAGATGGAAGGAGCGGCTCTAATACACATTGTTCCCCTATGACCTTGTCAGATCTGGTTCCCTTTACTACAGCAACTAGCGTTGGTCCCACCAGTGCCTCTGCCCCTTTGCAGTGGTCTGCTGTCACAGGAACAGAGAATCTTGCTCTATCTGGGCCTTAAATCTTTCCTTCTCCATGCATGGGCTCCTGAAAACATAGCCATTGCCTGCTTTGGAGTGTCCCAAACAGTGGCTGATGTCCTCATGGCTGCCAGAAAGCCTTCTACCATATCCACGTATTCTATGAAGTGGAAGTGGTTTGCTTTATGGGCTGCTTCTCACCAGCTGCATCTGTTCCCCTGTCCAGTTAATCAGGTTCTGGAATACCTGCTGTCCTTACTGGATGCAGGCCTGCTGTATTCCTCAATCAAGGTGCTCTTTGCTGCCATTTCAGCTTTCCTTGTGCCTATTGTGGGTCGTACGGTTGCCCAGCTGGAGGTGGCCCATATGTTCTTGAGAGGCATTTTACATCTGAAGCCTCCCATTCATAATCCAGACCTGGCATGGGACCTGAATTTTGTTTTGGAAAAGCTTACTTTGGCTCCTTTTGAGCCAACCACGGCTTGTGACTTGCTCTTTCTTTCTTGGAAAGTGTCGTTATGGCTGTGGGCAGAGCCGGTTACAGCCATTTTGCTATCTGTAGCTTGAAAATGAAGTTTTGTGGAACACGTTTTGGACATTTCAGTGTATCCTTCCATGTCAAATGAAATACAATATTCCCTTCCTTCTGTTAAGAATGTTGGAGACATAACTCTAAGCTGCTTATCAGATACCATTAAGAAGCTGAAACAGCTTGTTAAATATTGGTTGCCTATGAAATTGGAGATTTGTACATTTACATGCTAAGCATTTAAACAGCTTATTGATACTAGTTTAACTTGGGAACGTATTGTCTTTCAAGAAAGATTCATACCTCATAAATGTCACCATTTCCCCAGCAAATCTATGATTTATGTTTTGTTTTGTTTTTTTTTTTTTTTACCTACAGACACTATCTGATGAGCAGTCTCAGACATATGCCAGGTCTTCAGTGAACTGCTTAGACCAAAAATGTAGCAATAAGAAGCC
This sequence comes from Neoceratodus forsteri, assembly GCA_016271365.2. NCBI lineage: Eukaryota > Metazoa > Chordata > Ceratodontiformes > Ceratodontidae > Neoceratodus > Neoceratodus forsteri. The sequence continues at coordinate 557,299,954 of CM028129.1, read as the reverse complement.
ATTTTTTACTATGCTTTGTGGGGAAAAATATATTTAGCTACAGCAACATACACACACATACACATACACACACTCTCTCTCTATACACACCATCCTCATGGCCACAACATTCAAAATAAATATTGCATTCTAATATGTTATTAAAACAATGTTTGTCAGTGAACACAGTGAAGTTCAGTTTAGAGTAAATTTCCTTTAAATATTTCTTATGTTATATTTTGTACACACACACACACACACCATCCCCATAGCCACAATACTGCCAGGCAGCCTGGGTTCAAGTCCCAGCTGTGGCACTTATTCTTTCTCATCTCTGTTTGTATGTGTTCCATAAAATATGCACACCACACTCCTGTGTGATTGTTTCAAATAAATATTTGTGCTGCCATTGAGTTGTGTATTTAAGAAAGAGTAATGTGTTTGGGGATGGCCCAGGTTCCAGTTGTCTCAGTGGCGCAGCTGGTTAGCGCAATCGGAACGATATTCCGGGCAGCCTGGGTTCAAGTCCCAGCTGAGGCACTTATTCTTTTTCACCTCTGTATGTGTCCCATAAAATATGCACACCAGACTCCTGTGTGACTGTTACAGTAAAGAAACTGTTTATGTCAGTGACCACAGTGAAGTTCAGTTGAGAGTAGATTTCCTTTAAATATTTCTTATCCTATATTTTGTATCCTGGATAGCGCAGGGGAGATGCTACATCTCACTGTCATAGGGATCTTCATTTACACATTTCTGCACTATATTTACTTAGGCTGTCCCAGATTAGATGCAATATCTTGTTTTCAGTGGGCTCATGATTTTCCCATTTTGATAATGTATATCTTCAGGGTAACCTAGTCCAGGACCCCTATGTTCAAAGGAGGTGTGCAGCGCATCTCAGTGGAAATGGGAGATGTGCCACGCAACTCCAACAATGCGCCACAGCGTGATAGTAAACCTGTGGGATGTACCTGCTGCAAGGGAATGGGCCAGCATGCACACAAATAGAATGCTGTGCAAGTTGGAGATGTGTTCCCATTCATATGCTATGCTGCGGCATACTCAGTGGGAAATTCAGCCCTCACAGTCCAGAGCAGCGTGGCCCACAGCTAGACCATAATTAGCTGGCCTAAACTGGCCAGCCACCCACAGGTGGGCTGCGGAAGTGCACCCTGGTGCACAGCAGCCTGGCAGTCCTGGTTGACTAAAAGTATCCCCTCCCATCCCCGATCGATCCAACTCCATCCCCGAAGAGCTCCATAATGTAGCCTTCCCCCTCCGGACCCAGTCACACCAGAGGAAACTACGGTCCATATTTATAGCGTAGAGGACTTCCACCTACTGCCTTGGTACATAGACAACCCCGCTCCCCCATACCCGAGCTGTTGTGGAGACTGACACTGCCCTCCACGCCCTGCCACAGCCAGCCGCCTACTGCACTAGACCCAGGCTGGGGACCTTCACTCCAGAATGACCCAAGTGGCTATACCATACATTGGGGCACTACACAGGCCGCGGACCCACCAGTGTATGCTGCTGTGTGTATGTCCCTGGCAAACCATAAGAGGGAATTGACATACCTCCAGTACATGCCTTTTCAATGCTGTATCTTCCTGCTGTCATATACTCTTCCCCATTCTCCTTTGTAACATTCCACCTTCCGGACTGCTGAGGTATTCTGTGTGCCGTGGGGTGCGATATCCTGCAGTGGCATTTGTAGTGTATGCTCCAGGCTATGGAAAGTGCATTTGTGGTTCCCCAACTGTACAAACAAATGGGAGGTTGGCTGTTACGGGACCTGTGTGAGTGAGTACAGCATCGGCTTTCACCCACAATGAGTGGTGCAACAGCACTAGGATGATGGATGTAAGTGCCTGAGGTGTTTGGCCACTGGGCGTTATCACCCGCACACATCTTGTACCTATGTATGACACATTCCGGCATCCTACTACTAGTGCTTCACCACCCGAAAATAAGATGACACTTCTGTGAATGAGCCAGGCTAAATATATAGCAATCAGGAGGCATATTCTAGGAAAATACATTGTAAAAATGTGTAAAAGGAAGACCACATTGAAGCTGCCTCTCAGCAGATCTGCATTGTGCAAATTCATTCGAAATAATGGGTAAAAGCATCCCAGAAGCTCCCCACAGCCATATCGGCTCTGACCAGAGTTTGTTTTTAAGTGCAGTCACTTCTCCTCAAAGGATTTCAGAGCTACTGGTCCTAATGTGTGAGCCTCCTTATTTGACTTTCCACAAAGACAGGGTTTCTTTGTATACTAATCCTAAGTTTCCACCAAAGATAGTGTCTCAGTTTACTTTAAATCCAACCATCTACCTGCCAGTTTATTATCTTGAGCGTGCCAATCCAGGGGTAGCATTGCTCCATACTCTAGATGTACATTGAATACTCAGTTACTGTATACACTGCATGAAGGACTGCAGAAAATCCTTGCAACTTTCTGTTCCATTCACTCCTAGGAAAGAGGATGCCCCAGTTTCTAAACAGTGCTTATCCAAATGGCTAGCAAACTTTATTACTTTCTGTTACAGGAAGCATGATAAGGAGCTTCATGGGGTGGTTCATGGTTATTCTACAAGAGGCATGGCCACCTCTGTTGCTTGTTTCAAAAATGTGTCTGCTGCAGACATCTGTGCAGCTGCCACCTGGAGTACTGTCCAACTTTCACTAAACACTGCAGTCTGGACATTATCTCTCGAGAAAGGGCTGGCTTTGGCCTAGCTGTGCTTCAAGGCCTGCTTTCTTAGGCCTGTAGGCTCCAGCCACCCAGACTGTTCACAGTCAGTACTGCTTGCTACCCGTTCCATAGGTGTGGCCTGATGAAAGCGATATCCTCAAAGAAGATAGAATAGTTACATCCTTACTGTTACAGTAGATCTTAGAGAGAATCTCATCAGTCTCATCAGGCCATGCCGTTCCACCCTCATTCCCCTTGAGGGACCTGAGACTCCAACTTGTACAGTCTCTATTTCCATGATGGTCTACCTATAGCTCTCTGGTTCGCAGAACACTAATGTCTCTCCTGGTTTCTTATAGAGAGGTCATCCAAGCATGATCTCTGGCGGGGAACTGAAGATAGGAGGGTCCACCCACGTTTGTATGAGAGCTGACATCTGATGTCATCATGGGCAGCTCCTGGTGGACTGCTTGCCAAAGTTTCCATGTGGTCCTAGCGCCTTTATAGTTCCATAGGTGTGGCCTGATGAAGGATTTTCTTGAAGATCTACTGTTATGGTAAGTATGTAACTGTGCTTTCTGGGTTGTCACTCTAAGATTGTCCTGTCACTGGAACAAAACGTGGTTCTCCTCCCTAGACCTCAAGGATCTGTGTTTCCGTATCCATGTTCCTCCATCCCAATGCTGGTACCTCAGGGTCTGAGCAGAAGGGGTCCTGTACTAGTTCAAGGTTATGCTCTTTCATCTCTCCTCAGCGGCCAGAGTCTTCACCAAGTGCATGGCAGTGATGGTGGCCCACCAGCGTCGACTTGCGGTCCAAGGGTACCCCTATCTGGATGACTGGCTGTTAGCCGATCCATCCAGAGAGGTCATGGAGAGTCCAGAGATCTGGCTCTCAAGACTTGGTCTTGTTGGTCATCCCAGACAAGTCCAAACTGATACTGAAGCAGATGATCGAGTTCAGTGGGACAGAACAAGACTCCCTGTGGCCAAGGTCCGCTTCTCTGTGTATCGGGCACTGGATCTTAACTCCTTTGCCCGATCATTTCAAGCTGAGCTTCTGCGCCATGCCTGAGATTTACTGAGGCTGCTAGGGTATATGGCATCCTGCACAGTGTAGTCTGTTTGAGCCCTCTGGTGGAAGCACCACCACCAGTGAGAGTTGGGCCGTCACTGGTCCCAGTGCCTAGGACACTTGGACCAGCTGGTCATAGTGGCCCAGCCAGTGTGAGATGCCATCCATTGGTGGCTGAATCCAGAACATCTGGAGGAAGGAATCCCATTTGTCTACCCAGAAATGACCATCACACTCATGACATACACATCTCTGGTGAGGTGGGGAGCGCACCTGGGGCACCGCAGAGCCCACAGTTTCTGCTCATGCGGGGAGTCCTATCACCACATAAACCTGCTAGGGCTCCATGTAGTGCAGCTGGCACTGATGGCATTCACTCCTCTAGTCAAGGGTCAGTTCATGGAGGTCCAGACAGACAACACTACGACCATGTTCTTCCTGAACAGGCAGTTCAGAACTCACTCCTTTCCCTTGTGTTGGGAGGCCCTCCCTCAGCACCTGGTCCCTCTTGTGCAGTCTGGGTGCAGATCTCCTGGTGGTTCATGCCACAGAAGAGCAATCAGCTGGTGAACACTCTCGGCTGAGTAGGACAGATGTTGCATGAGTGGTCCCTGAATCAGGATGTGGTAAACCGCCTGTTCTCTCAGTGGGGCACTCCTCTGGTGGATCTGTTTGCCTCCTGGGAGAACGCCAAACTGAGGCTGTTTTGCACCTATCCGCTATAGTTCGCTATAACACTGCTGAGGGATGCCTTTCTGAGGCCCTGGATTCCAGGCCTTGTGTTCGCATTCCCTCCCTTCCTTTTCATCCACAGACTCATGGTCAACTCCTGGAAGGGCAAAGCACCGTTGATCATTATAACGCCAGACTGGCTAAGGCAGTTCTGGTACCCGTATCTCCTTGGCCTCAGCAGCAGACCTCCGTGGAGACTGTCTTTCCACCTGGATCTGCTGATCAGACTTCAAGGGATGGTCGTGCACCTCATGGCCTGGTTCATGAGTGGCTAGATTTACAGTTCTTGGGTCTCTCGGATGATGTGCTCCATGTTGTGTATACCTCCCAAAGGGAGTCAAACCACAAATGCTATGCTTTTAAGTGGAAGAGATTTTGCATTTGGTGTCAGGGCAAAGAGCTTGATCTCCTTGACTGCCTTGTGGCTAGCTTCCTGGACTACCTCTGGTCCCTTTCCCAGTTGGGACAGCAGGTGATGGCCTTTAAGGTGAAGCTAGCAACCATCTCTGCTTACCGGGCGCATGCTGATAAGCTGACAGTGACCCAGGAGAAGGGTACTGGGCACTTCTTGAAAGGCCTGGACCACTTTTCCCCTCCAGTGCATGAACCACCACCAGTGTGGGACCTACTGCTGGTATTGGCTATGCTCATGGGCAAGCCTCTTGAGCCAGTGCACATGTGTGAGATGTCATGCCTGTCATGGAAAATGGCCTTCCTGATGGCTATCACATCAGACAGAAGGATTGGGAGCTCTAGGCGCTGTCAGTTGTGTCTCCTTACCTGGTCTTCCACAGTGACAGAGTTGTCCTTTGCCCCAAACTGAAGTTCCTTCTGAAGATTGTATCAGAGTTTCACCTTAACCAAGTGATCAACTGACTGGTATACTTTATGATCCCATCCTCGGAGGCTGACCACAGTCCCCATACTGTAGACCTGAGGAAAGCATTCTCTTACTGTGTGGAGCACACGGCTGAAGTTCGGGGACAGGCTCGCGCACTGTTTGTCACTTCTACTGAAGCCATGCCTGGCAGACCAGCAGCTGACCGGACGATTGCCAGGTGGATCACATCCTGCATCGACCTTTGCTATAGATTGGCTGATAAGGAGCCTCCCATAGTGGTCAAGGCTTATTCCACCAGACATACCAACTGCTTTGGTGACTGTTTCCAGGGACATCCCTATCCAGGAAATCTGCAGGACTGCTACCTGTAAATTGGCATATACCTTCATTTTCCACTACTGTATTGACCTTGAGTCATGCTGGGTTGCTGGTTTGGAGACCTCTGTTCTCCAGTCTCTATTCAGCAAGTAGGGGTGCACAGCTTGCCCCCTCCTCCCATAGAACTGCTAGGAGTCTGCCAGAGTGTGGCTAGTGAACCATACCCACATCCCTAGAAAAATAGGTTACTCAGCTGTAACCATAGTTCTAAGACTGGTATATGGTTCACATCCACGCAACCCACCTGGCCTCCGCTGGCAAGTGGCACACAGAACCCTGCTTCCAACACGCAAAGTTCTAATGTCATGGGTCAGAGTCGAGGGATATACTGGCTGCATGCTGGGAGGAGCTTAGCTTAAAGACGTCCGGCCAATTAGATTGTTCCAGTGGAACTTCCAGAGTGTGGATGTGAACCATATACCACTCCTAGAACTACATTTACAGGTGAGTAGCTTACTGTTTAGTTGCCATCAACATTGCCAGAGGAGTGGGTGAGCTCCAGGGGCTTTCTGTGAAATCTCCATTTCTGGTTGTCCTATGCCCCAATTTGAAATGCTGTCTAAGTTAACCAGCCCCAACCACCACCAATGTTATCTCCCCAAAATATCCCTTTGAATCTCTCAAGCATTCATCCCACATGGTACTGCATCCTTTTTTCTTGCTAATCCCACCTCCATGACATACTAGGATAGTAGGGTGTTTAACTACAGTTTGGCACACCTAACTGCACTAGTGGCTATAAGTAACAGGGACATGTGGGAATGTATGGGCCTCACAGCTAATGATACTTTAAGGAGTTGCAGAGTCCATCAATACCAATTAAAAGGTGAATTCTACATGACCAATATACAGGCCACTGGATGAATCAAAGGGTGGTTAATGTGTGGAACAGGCTGCCAAACGTGAAAGAGGCTACTAAATGAAGTTGTGTCAAGTACCTCACTTGATGCTTTTAAATTAGCCTCAGATAAATATATGGGGGAGTGTAAGTTTACAGTTTAGGATAATTGGTCGAGTCTCAAAGACCCTTGGCTCTAGACTCGTACTTTCCTATAATCCTATATGATCCCAAGAAATAGTAAAAAATGTTTTTATTGATAACCCATTTCCTGACACCTAGGTACTCTGATACCAGTAGGTACTGCTCTGCACGCAGGTTAGGAGGTGAGCAGATGCAGCCAGCATCTGTGTCAGCATGTGGGCACCTCCTGATGCTGACATCCCTTGACATCTTGATGCACACATGAACCTCCTGAGTCTGGCATCATTCTAAATTCCCTGTAGGACCGGCTTCTTTTTTCACCATGCCTTGACCTCATTTCATGAAGCTACTTAATTGGTTTAGTAGATATTTCTTAACATACAGTTCTAGGGCCAGGGATATGGTGTACTGTCTACACTTCTGTCAGATTCATTTCCCTTTAAATCTCTGGCCAGAAGGTCTTCAAGCTGGCTCCTCCCACCCACCTGGGTTGTAACTTCCTCGCATCGCTCCGTGACATCCGATTTTCCTTTCCGCTGGAAGAAGGTTCCCTTCTTATCACTTTGCGTTGAATAGGCCCTTTGCTTTCAAAAACCCAATATCTTCAAGATGGTTTTCAAATTCATTGTAAACTCTTTTACTGTCGTAATGGACATCTCAAAGTCTGCACCTGGTTTTAAAACATGCGTTTATGGGTAGCAGATGTCCCGGACAGACCCACACACTTCATGTGTCTACTGCCTAGGCCGTGAACACAATCCCCAGGCTTGTGGCCTTTGTTGCACTTTGCATCTGATTACTTTGGAAGACCAGCATGCTCGTCTTCTTGGGTGCCCAGGTGAACGGAACTCTCCCATTCACTCAAAAGATGCCCCCTGGGCAGGGTCCTCAGAACAACTTGTGACCTTCGAGGAGGAGGTGGCAGCTTAGGCCGTGCAACATGCTTCTTCAGCTTTGGCTTTTGTGCCACTTTCCTTTGGCGCCACTTTTACAGGGGCATTTTGGGATTTGTGCCAGTTCCTTCCCACTTTTGGGCAGGGTCCCTCTAAGGATACAAAATCCTCTAAATCTTCTTAAAGAAGAGACTAAAAAATGGTCTCGTCTACAACTGTGGGATCGCGATCTCTCTCGGACCTCGGATTTCCATGCTTCATTGTGGGTTTCAGCTATGGTCGATACTTCGGTCGGCCCACTGGCTCCACGGTCTAACCGTCGGACAAGACGCATGTCAACCAACCAGTGAAGATTTTTCTCTAGTCGGTCGACGCATTGTCGCAGGAGGGGGGGGATACCTCCCTCTCTAGATCCTACCTATCACCTCCCAGGGAGGGTCGGACCAGCTTGCTGATCCAGTCTCAAACCCTCGGGATCCTGCTCCCTTGAAAGTGGCCCACCTGGTGCATCCATGTACAGTAGGTACTTCCAAAAGTTTATAAAAGTCAGGAGAACCCCACCGGGTGATCAGTAGTCTCGGGTATAGGCTCTTTAACAGAGCCACTGTCTCAATATGTAGATGCACGTATTTGTGACATTGTGAAAAAGATTCCATCATATCTTAAAGACACTGCTGATCTATTGAGTCTCCTGGGGAGCTCCAGTTAGAGAAGGAATGGCTTCTCATCTCAATGGACGTGGAATCGCTGTATACTAATATCCCCCATGAAGGAGGGATAGAGGCAGTGTGTACATGGTTGGATGACACAACAGGTCTGGGACAGGGACAGAAAACATTTCGGGTAAGTTTATCAGAATTGATACTTAAATCAAACATCTTTCTTTTTCAAGGGGAAATATTATCACCAGGTAAAAGGCACTGCCATGGGGGCTACTTTTGTCCCAAACTATGCTGCCCTTTACCTGGGACATTGGAAAAAGGGAGTTTGTAATCAGGAAATGAACCAGTACTGTGACCTTATAGACTTATGGAAATGATATATTGATGATGTGCTAATGGTGTGGCGGGGGTCAGAAGGAGAACTTCAGGAATTTATTGAGTATTTACACTCAGCCAATTCAAACATTAGGTTTAATGTGCAAGTACATCAGAATGTAATACATTTTCTGGATTTGACCATATATAAAGTGGCTGATGACATGATAAAAACAGATTTGGTTTGTAAACAAACGGACCAAAATACAGTCCTCCATGCTACCAGTTTTTACATCGTCACACCATCAGTAACATACCTAAATCTTAATTCATGCATCTCAAAAGAAACTGTGTCTCTGAAATAGATTTTCAGAATGTTGTTAGAAGTATGACTAAGAGGTTTAAAGGGCCACCAACGCCTCGAGAAGAGCTTTGAAAAACATATTATTTGGACAAAAAGCAGCTTATATTTCTCATTAGCTCTGTATTTCTTATCCACATTATTTATTATTAAGGTCATATGCATGAAAACAAGAGGGTTGTTTCTTGAGAGCTCATCAGCTCCTATTGCTTTTTTCCAACCTGATATAATACTCTGCTTATGACATCTCAGTTATTCCCATGGCAGCCAACTGTGATGTCACAACAGAGCATTATGATTTCAAGTAGTGAACAAGCTTTAGAGGCAGATGTACTCTGAGGTATCATGATCTGGTTTGGGGGGATTTCTTCAATAATAAATAATGGAGAGGAGAAAGCTGTATATATATAGGAAATACAAGCCGAATTGTGTTTAACCATTATGTTTTCCAGAGTTTTCCTAAAGGTGTCGGTCGGCTGCTCTTTAAACAAAGCGGATACAGCTGTAAAGTACTGGAAATGGCACAAAGCGCGGTACAGGACATGTCTAGAACTAACATGTTAGAATACATGGAGAGACAGAACGACGACTCGGAGGTTCTTAATTTTATTACAACACAAGACCCAGTTTCAAATAAAGTAAAAACTGTTTAAAAAAAAACAAAAAAACTGGAGTATATTAAGAGCAGAGCCACTTTCGGCTAGAGAAACTAGCATTCCACCTAGGACTGTATACAAGAGAGGGAGAAATTTGGGTGACTGTTTGGGTAAACTCACTACAACCCATGATTAAACCAAAACAGAGCTGGTTACCTACTGTGCCAAAAGGTAATTTTCCCTGCCAAAAAATATAAATGTTGTGACATCATTCCAAAATGCACCCGCTTTAGTACAGTAAATAGTAAGAAAGAATATGAGATAAGACAATGTATTAATTGTACGTCAGTGAGTGTGGTGTACTTGGCCACTTGCGCCTGTGGTGCATTTTTACATTGGTAAAACATCCAGAATGATAGAGAGTAAGCAAACATATGAGTGATGTAAGATGTAAAACTGAGGAAAATGCCTTGTTCCAGCATGTATCTGCGAATGGCCCAGAGCATACTTTTACTTTCTGTGGCATCTAGAGGGTGACCACAGGACCAAGGGGTGGAAATCTTGAAAACAAACTTCTCCAAAAAGAGGCCTTTTTGATATATATGAAGTGGGAGCACTTCGCCCACCGGGTCTAAATAATGCTTTTAACTTATCACCATTCTTGGAAAAGAACTAGTTTTAATATACAAATATCGTTTTCATATGATTAGATCATTGTGATGCAGAGATAATTAATTGTATATGTTGAACAATTCGATGAATTTAGGGATAACATATGCTTTGCTTTTCAGTATCTAGCACCATTATTTTAAATGGGTATTACAATTCTTTGGTAATCCTGGGTGCCGTAACAAAGCTGAATATATGAGCACTAAAACTGATTTTTAATCTGTGGTCCATATGTTTATGAAGATATAAAAATATAGGGACAAACCGGTTCCTGTGAATAGATTTCATTATGATAACATAAGGACATGGGTAATATTTTATGTTTTAGTCACTATTGTTTTACTTCACTTTATTAACTTTAACAAGCATATGGTATATCTAATTATGCAGTGTCACTTTAAGATATTTTACTATTAAGTGTGTGAATGTGGAATAGTGACTCAATCCCCCTGAGGAGGGGTGCATGAGCGAAACCGGTCGGGAGCTGTTTATTTTGATGTGAGTACCCCTTTATATTTGTCTTGGCACTGCGGTTAATGGATTTCTGTAATAAAGAACTTTTGCATTTTTGTATATGCTTGGTGGATGGTGCCTTTCTTCTTTGCTGTACCCTCAGAGAAGTCTCGTCTTTCACCGGCTCCCTCTCTTTGTTGATGTTGGGTTCCCCAGCGGTCGGGATCCCGTAGCCCGGAGTCGAGCAGCCCTTGCCGACATCGGTGCTCTCGGTACTCAGGCAAGCGCTGCTGCCGCTATTCTTCCTCCTTGGGTGAAGAGAGGCTGTGATGCAAGATGCGCCAGTGCTATGAAGAGTTTATGTGGCAGCAGCTCATGCTATCCTGGGGTTAAGCCAATTCTGGCCCCCACGCCTGCTCTTTCGTGGGTGCTCAAAGGAATCGGGATAAAGTCAGCAAAACCTGCCACACATCTGTTTCCTTAAAATTCTTGTTTATTGTTGAATTTTTCTTGAACACAGCGATCCCCTGGTGTGCCCAACGTTTCACTCAACTTCGGGCTTCCTCAGGGGCTAGGATCTCGTGTTCTTCTAACATATTTTTCTTCATAGTTTCTTGAACAATAAGTTTTTTAGGCTCAGATTTTCTCTTAGACCCAGTGTTCTGTTACTATAAACCAATGTTCATAGCTTGCTATTTTAATGTCGCTCTTTGCGGTTCCTCTATTCTTTGTAACTTTTTACCAATTTGACTGGAGTCTTTAAAATGCTATTTCACTTCCTTATATACGCTTGTTTGCACTTGCTGCAAACTCTCAGTTCATCCGTCTTTTTCTCCCTTGTTTGGGAATGATTGAGCTCCAACACATAAAAAATCTGTGACACACGCTGAGAAGCTGTCATTAGCTTTGGCTGGTTGTTACAGTCGTTCCCAAACAAGGGAGAAAAAGCTGAGAACGTTGGTTTATAGTAACAGAACATTGGGTCTAAGGGAAAATCTGAGCCCAAAAAACTTATTGTTTGATAAACTATGAAGAAAAATACATGAGAACACAAGATCCTAGCCTCTGAGGAAGGTCAAAGTTTGGGTGAAACACTGGGTACACCAGGGGATCGCTGTGTTCAAAGAAAAAGTCTACGATAAACAAGAATTTTAAGGAAACAGATGTGGCTGGTTTTGCGGACTTTGTCTTGATTCCTTTGTGCAATCCATATCAAACCGCCCCGAGTATAAACTGTGGATATAATAACAAGAAGGGAACCCGTCTGATACCTTTCTAGACTTCCGTGAGTGCTGCCACCCGGGCCCCAGCCTGCTCTGGCTCAGCCTGTTCTGGCCACCCTGCTTATCAGGGTGGAGCCGCCTCCTAAGTAGCTGAAGGATGGTTCCCCTCCTAAAGATGCCCGTACCACTCCAGGCTATCTTGTCGGCTGACAGTAGACCCCGCAAAGTCAGTGGAATTCAGGAGGTCACACGCTTTTTGGCAAATCCTCAGTCTGAGGACTCCTCCCTCCATTCTTATCCATTGGACTTGGAATCGGGGAGGATTTATCTATAGAGCATGGCCCCTCTTCTTTTCATTTTGGAATCTACCGGGAGTCAGATGGAGCCTGTCGAAAAACGAGCCCAGTATAGCTTGACTGAAATTCTCAACCAAGGTGACTCCCCAATGGTTGCCTTCCCAGTTGCCAAGGCCATGCTTGGCCCCACTCTGGAGCTTTGGCAGCATGCTGCCTCCTGTCCTGCGTCATTGACCCATATGGCCCAGAAGTATGCGTTCCCTGTCGGGTTTCACTGAACATCCCTCGGCTGAGGGATTGGCAGCTGACTCATTTTTTTGGCGTACTGGCAATGTCAGGGATATGTATAAACCTCCCAACAAAGAATCCAAGAAATCGTATCACATGACCAAAAAGGTCTATGCGACCTCTTCTCTCTGCCTTTGGCAAGCGAGTTTGTCCCTTTTGCTGGCTTATTTTGCTCATGCCTTACTGAGCACTCTCAATGAGGTGCTTCCCCAGCTTACTCACAGACCACGGTCAAGCAAGTCTGAGACCAGGGCCGAGCAGTCACAAAACAGCAACTCCAGACAGCCATGGACATCAGCGATTCCTGGGCCTAATCTGTGGGTGCCACAGTGGCCATGCAGCGCAGGGCTTTGCTGCGGATTTCTACCTTCACAGCAGTCACCCAGCAAAAGTTGGCGGATGTCCCCTTCCTGGGCACCGACTTGTTCTAGCCTAGGGTGGAAAGACTCCTCATTAGGACCGAGAAGTCCAGCGCCACCCCGGAATGTGTTACCTCTGCCCAGAGGGATCCCAAGGGCTCCAAGCTTCAGAAGAAGAAGCCCTTTCAGCCCTTCTTTGCCTCTGTGGCCAAGCCATCCTAGCCCCCAATGGGGCAGCAGGCTCAGGCTTGGTGCCCTCAACTGAAGTCGGTTACTTTGGTTGTCTGCAAACCAGGTGGTTGAGGCCACGCTGCTTCCTCAGCCGGTTTCTCTTCCACCTTCAAGCCTGCCCAGTGACGGATTGGAGGTGCCTCCCCCATGCCTATCCTGTCTCCCCTGGGGCCTCCCATGGGGGGTCAGCTCCGCCACTTCCTTTCTGCCTTGTCCGCTGTTACCACGGATAGGTTGGTCCTAGAAGTCGTTGATCAAGGTCTGCCTCTGGAGTACGAGGCTTACCCTCTGTGCCTAGCCCAGGCCCCATGGGAGGAGAAGATGTCTGCCGACATGCTGTCAGCCCTTCAGGAAGACATCACCCAGCTCCTTCAGAAGGGGGTAGTGGCTCAAGTCGCAGACCCTCCATTAAGGCCAGGGTTTGTTCCTAGGTACTTTCTCATAACAAAGCAGACCGGGGAGGGGTCTGGCGCCCCATCTTAGATCTGCACAACCTGAGCAAATTCCATCGGTTGTGCACCTTCAGGATGGTCACTATGTCTTGGATAATTCAATTCCTGGAGCAGAACATGTGGTTCTGCTCCCTAGATCTTCGGGGATGCGTTCTTCCACATTCCCATCCGTCCATCCCACTGTTCGTTTCTTCGGTGCCCAGCAGAAGGGAATCTCTGCAAGTTCCAGGCCATGCTGTTTGGCCTCTCCTTGGCTCCCAGGGTCTTCACCAAGTGGTGGCATCCTGCCTGAGACACTGAGGGGTCCGGGTGTATCCATACCTGGACAGCTGGCTGATCCTGAGTCCCTTCAGGCAGGAGCTGGAGCAGTCAAGGGACCTGGCCCTGTAGACCTGCTTGACCCTTGGCCTTCTGGTGAATGAGGCCAAGTCGGAACTTGTACCTTTGTGGGTGATAAAATTCATTGGGGCGGAGCTTGACTCTTGCAGAGTCGGAGCTCGACTCCCAGCGGACCGGATTGGAGGTTCTCCCCTCCTTTGCCTGATCATTTTGGGTTCGACAGTTGCACCCTGCTCAGGATTTCCTGTGCCTCCTGGGATTCATGGCAGCATGCACCAGTGTGGTCTGTTGGGCCCGGTGGAGAATGTGCTCTCTGCAGTGGGAGCTCGCCCGTCAGTGGTCTCAGCACAAGGGTCTCTCCGACCAGCTGGTCACTGTGACCCAGCTAATGTGGGATGCCCTCCAGCGGTGTGTGAGCACAATTACCAGTAATTAACTTTGTATTGTCTCTGTATGAATTTAAAAAAGGGACTATCTCTGTTGGCTGTTTTAAACAGTATCTTGTACTCACTTATTTTATAGTGGTAACACTGAGACAACAGGCTTGGATATGGATTGCAATCAAAAGCTGTTTATTTTCAGTACTACTGATAACATTAAACACATTGACATTTAAACCACAGTACAAAACAATCCTAGGACATTTCAGTACACTTCTGTCATTTCATGTAGTTTATCCTCTTACACAGTCTTTACTATGTAGGTATGGGGGCCCTTAAAGGAATGTTCTTTCAAGAACAATCTTAATTAACACAAGTGCACTATTCCTTAGTACTAATGATCTTTGTTAGCATTAAAAATATCTTATTACATCTTATCTTTATGCATGTAATATGGAACCAGGAGTCTTTAAAAGACCACATGTTAGGTAAACACATTAAAAGTCTTTAAATATACTTGGCCAAATGTCTCAAGTTGTCTCTCGTCTCCCTGATGTCTGGAGATTTGAAGTGTCTTGAGTGGCTGTATGAAGGTCTCTTCCCGACTCCTTTGGAATCCTTCTTCTCCTCGAGGCTTGAAATAAATTAATAAAGTTATTACAATTTCAATGTTTCTCTCCTTTTTGGTCAAAAACAAAGTGCTTTAGAGTTTAGAAGAATAATAGCTTTTGAAGTCAGTAGAGTGAAGTAGATTTGACGTTTTGTTTTCAGAGATGAAATAGGCAGCACAGTTTCAGATGAAAGCGAGTTGGTAGTACGACGTCTTAGCTCTCGGAGTCCTATTTTATAGGAAACTTGTTTCCTGACAAATGACATGAGGTCTTAAAATAGTATAACAATAAGCACCTGTCAGTTTCTCATTGGCTGAGTCATATCTCTGAGTAGAAGTCCTGATTTAATCGGAAGATCTGAAGCCTAAGTACTGAATTATTTTAAATTTATCAGACCTCAGGTCAGCATCTTTATGTCTATTGTACTTTTGACCTGTCCGCAAGGTGACAATTAATAGGCTTATAACCACAAGACCTTACACTGCACATGTTCAAGAATGGGGTGTTGAAAGTTATGTTACTTGTGGTTAGGGTGCTGAGGTTGCTAGTGGAAAATGGTCTCCTGATGAGAATTAGTTGCTCTTTTGTGAGGAACATGTCCTTCTGTTGACTGTTTGGAGTTTTGGATCTGTTGCAAGCTTCCATAATTTGATCTGGTGACATAATGGATGCTGAGTTTTGACTTTAAAAATACATCTTGGCTTATCAGCTCTTACACAATGAGTTTAAGAATATATCCCATTTAACATTTTTAAAGGTTCTTGAAGCTGGAAAGCTTAAAGAATATTGTCTAATGTAGGTTCAATTATTTCTTTACTGAGATGGGTCTGTATACCTGGGTTGAGTACTTGCAGGACTGCTTGGCTGTAGAAGCTTACAAAGAAATGTTTTATGACGGGCTGTTTAATGCATGTCTGTGGCTGCTGAGATTAAGGTGTGCATCTTCCTTTCATTTTGGCAGAATCCTGTGGCTGATGGCCATATTGTGCCTACAGGTGGTTAGTCCTGAACACCTGCAGGAAGGAATCTCCTTTGTCTCCCTGGAGCCAACGGTCACCATCACAACTGATGCCTCCCTCATAGGCTGGGATGCCCACCTGGGGGAACACAGAGTCCACAGTCTCTGGATCCCGAGGAGTCTCGATACCATATGAACCTGCTGGAGTTCCAACAGTTGGGCTGACAGCCTTTGCTCCACACATTTGGGGTCAGGTCGTTCAGTTCCAAACGGACAACACCACGACCATGTACTACCTGAATAAACAGGGCGGGACACACTCCCTTCCTCTGTGCAGCAATTCGGACTGAATTTATTTTTTATTTATTTATTGGTTTATTCGAAATTACAGTCCTTTGAGTCAGAGACTCCTTTACAAAGGCTCCACGTCAAATACAATAAAAGTACAGACATTATAATACATTAAAGTACAGTTCATATACAAGTTGAGCATATTGTAACCAATTATATATAACTTAATGGGTAGAAATAGAAACAGAGCATAGAGGTAAGTTCTGTGTACAGAAATTCAGTTCAGATATAGAAGTTGTTGGGGAGTTAGTCAGGTACGGGTAAGGCTAAGGATAAGAGCCAAGATCCTTGAAGTTAAGGTGGCTGGCGGAGACTAGGGAGTAGAGTTAGTTGGGAGGAGTAGATAGGGAGAAGCAGGAAGGTCAAAAGCAGGACGTGGTCCATTGTCTGCAAAGGTGCAACAGGTGGAAAGGTGGAATGCCAATCTCCTGGCCATCCATGTGGCTGGCATGTCCAGTCATCTGGTGGATGCCCTCAGCCATGTGGGCGAGGCATCTCATGAGTTGTCCCTCCATCAGGAGGTAGTGCACAGTCTATTCTTCCAGTGGGGCACCCCTCTGGTAGATCTGATTTCCTCCAGTGAGAACACAAAGTTGAGGCTGTATTGTGCCCGTCCCCCCTCAGCAAGGAACGCTGCAAGGGGATATCTTCTTGAGGCCCTGGAACCGGACCTCCTGTATGCCTTCCCTCCTTTTCCACTGATCCACAAAGTGCTGCTTAAAGTCAGGAGGGACAAGGCACAGATGATCCTGGTGGCTCCAGACTGGCCTTGCCAGTTGTGATACCCCGATCTCCTCAGCCTCAGCTACAGGTTCCCGTTGCATTTTCCTCTATGCCCAGACCTGCTCTCATGTAGTCAGGGAAAGGTATTCCATACGGACCTTCAATCTCTGCACATGACAGCCTAGTTCCTGAGCGGCTAGAGTCCCAGGCTTTGGGTCTCTCTGACGATGTCCTCATTATAGTAAAGGCTCCTCAGAAGGAGTCAACCTGAAAATGCTATGCCTTCAAATAGAAGAGATTCTTCATTTGGCGTCAGCGCAAAGTGGTTTAACCCCTTATCTTGCTCAGTGGCTAGCATTCTTGATTACCTTTGGTCCCTCTCCCAATTGGGCTTTCAGTTGACGACCCTTAAGGTGCACTTGGCTGCTATCTCTGCATACCGGGCACAGGCTGGTATGACGTCGGTGGCACAGAAGTTGGTCTGGTGCTTTTTTAAAGGCCTTGACCACATTTTCTCTCTGGTGCATAAACTACCACTATCTTGGGACTTGTTGGTGCTGGCAAAGCTCATGGACAAGCAATTCGAAGTGATGCACAGGTGTGACATCTCTCACCTGACATGGAAGACCGCCTTCTTGGTGGCTATCACCTCCACCAGAAGGATCAGTAAGTTCCAGTGGTTCTCAGTTGAGTCTCCTGACCTGGTCTTCCATAGGGACGTGGTTGTCCTTCGCCCAAAACCGAAGTCCCTTCCAAAGGTTGCCTCGGAGTTTCATCTTAACCAGATGGTGACTCTCTTGGTGTTCTTCACCAGCCACACCTTGGAATCTGAGAACAGGCTCCATACTCTGGACCTGAGGCGAGCACTTGTCTACTATAAGGAGCACTTGGCTGGAGTTCAGGGAGAGGTTCACCAGCTATTTGTCACCTAGGCTGAAGCCGCTCCTGGCAGACTGGCAGCAATGCGGACGATTGGCAGGTGGATTATATCCTGCATTGACCTTTGCTATAGATTGGCTGGTAGGGAGCCTTCCGTAGAGCTAAGGGCTCATTCACCAGATATACCACTGCCTCAGTGGCTGCTTCCAGGGATATCCCTGTCCAGGAGATCTGCAGGGCTTCTACCTGGAAGTCAGCACACACCTTTCTAGGGACATGGATATATTGTTCAATCCACACTTACTGGCAGGTTCCTTGCCACTTTAAATCTTGCCTGCAGGTCTTCAAGCTGGCTCCTCCCCACCCACACGGGTGGTAAAACTCTCGGCTATGCCCCATGACGCCAGATCTTCCTTACCGCTTGGAAGCTCATGTTCCCTTCTTTGCGCTCTGCATTTTAGGCCTGGATCCAAACTCTTCGGTTTACCCGAAACTAATTTTAAAATTTACAAGACTTCGGTCTTTATCTTCCCTCGCAGCTGGAATGGACAAATCAACTCCCGGATTTCGTCGGTGCCCCGTGGGCAGAAGTTGTCCCGGACTGATCCACACTCCACATGCGTGTACTGCCTTGGGCTTGAGCACAGTTCGCAGGCCTGCGACTTGTGCAAGTCTTTTTTGGCCATGGTCTTAGAGGATTGCGCTGCCAGATTGCAACTTGGGCACCCTGAGAAACGTTATCCTCCTCTTAAGTCGAAGGAGGCCCATTGGGCGGTGTCTGCAAGCGGCGGGCTCGGCTGAACAGCTCGAACAACTGATCGCCCTCGAGGAGGAAGCGGCCCAGGCCGCATCATCATCTTCGGTCGCGGCATTTATCCCGCTCTCTTCGGGCTCCTTCTACACGGCTTCATTCAAGGAGCTTTGTCAGTCCCTCTCCACCAAGGGAGAGGGGCCTTCGGGACATTCCTCTTGGTCCAAAAAGAAGGACTCTAAGGGTAAGTCCCACCGTCGACGTTTGTGGAAGCGGGAAAGGACCCCTTCCCTGGATACTTGACACTCAACTTCGGTCGAGGTTGCGGCTAAGGCCGCTGGCTTCACGGTGTCCCATCAGGTCAGCCGGCCGAGGCACCCGTTGACGCAGTCGAGATTTTTCTCAACCCGTCGGATGAGCTGTTGACTGGAGAAGCCGACAACCCTTCTTCACCAGTTCCCCCGGTGGAAACCAAGGACTTGCCTGTGCCTCCTGTGCTGGAGTCCCCGGTTAAGGTCCCTGAACCGAGGGAGGAGCGGGTTTCCCCTGCCCCCTCTCAGACCCACCCTGGAAAACACCGAAGGTCTCGGTCTCGGACCTCTTCCCGGTCCAGCCGATCCCACCGACATCGACGGTCTCTATCTCGGCACCGTGGAAAGCGGCGGTGCCGCTCATCCTTGTCTTCGTCTTCTTCAGAGGATAGGCTCTGACGCAAATTGCGTCGGCGCTACAAGGATCCGATGTGGCAGCATCTCCTTTTGACCAGGAATAAGCCGACTCCGTCACCTTCCCTGGTCATTAAGTGACTGTCACCAGAGCGGACAAAACAACCCCTCGTATTCGAGGAGCCAAAGCCAGCACAAGTTTTTATTCGGCCGAAACCAGCTGCGCTGCCCGTTGTGGTGGAACCCTGCCTCCACAACCTAAATTTGGGCTCCAACCAAGGATTCTCGGTCGAGTCAGGGCTTGCCCCATCGGTTGTCTGTCACCCTCACTCCCGATTGGCCTCGGCAAGTGGAGGGTGGCTCAGGCCCTTGGCAGCTGTTTGCAGACTCCTCGGAGTCTGACGATGACTCTTCCCTGTTCTCCAGGCCCCTCGACCTGGAGTCCACTGGGGGTCAGTCGGTGGACGAGAGCCCATCCTCGTTCCTCGGAATACTTCGGCTCATCTCAGAGTCCACTGGGATGAAGCTCGAACCCATTTCAAAGCGGGCCAAGTATCCCCTCACGGAGATACTGGACCAAGAGGATTCCCCCATGGAGGCCTTCCCGGTGGCTGAAGCCATTGTGGGCCCGGCTCTGGAGCTGTGGCAGTGGCCAGCTTCTTTTCCAGAACCTTCGGCCAGGATGGCTCGAAAGTAAGGCGTTCCCACTGGTTCACTTTCCGGTTTCTTGGAGCATCCCTCTGTGGAGGGGCTAGTGACCAACAGCGTTTTCCGGCATTCCAGAAATGCTCAGGATGTGGACAAGCCACCCGATAAAGAGTCCAAGAAACTGGACTACTCCAGGCAGAAAGTCTATGCTGCTTCCTCCCTAGGCCTTCATGAGGCCAGCTCAGCTGTTCTGATGGTGCACTTTTCGCATGCCCTTTTTGGCTCCCTGGATGAGGCGATTCCTCATCTCCTGGCTGACCTCCAGACAATGGTCAAGCAGGTAGGCGATCAGGGAAGGGTGGTGGCCAAGCAGCAACTCCAAACTTCCTTGGACGTAGCTGACTTATGTGCCCGGTCAGTAGCTGCCGCAGTGGCCATGTGCTGCAGAGCTTGGCTGCGGATCACCACTTTTACAGTGGATACCCAGCACAAGCTGACAGACATTCCCTCTTGGGTACCGACTTGTTCGGCCCCGGGGTTGAGGGTCATCTGCAAAGGATCGAGAAGTCCAGTGCCACCTTGAACTCGGTCATGTCTACTCAGAAGGACAGAGGCCGCCAGCAGCAGCATAAGCCCTTTCGACCTTCAGCCCCTGCGGCACGTCTGGCCCAGCAACAGGGCCAGCAGGCTCGCACTAGGCATCGCAAAACCAAGCCTGCAGCTTCCTCCAGCAGGAAGCCGGGAGAGAAAGGTCCAGGAGGCCCCTCGGCTGGCTCTTCCTTCAAGCCTGCCAGTGACGGGTTGAGGGGTGTCGCCCCCAACCTCGTCACTCCTCCCCAGGTTCCCCCCATGGGGGGATGGCTCCGCCACTTCCTTTACACCTTGTCCGATATCACCACGGACCGCTGGGTGCTGGAAGTGGTAGGAAAGGGTCTGCCTCTGGAATTCGAGCAGTCCTCACCCTATCGAGCGGTCGCCCCATGGGGGGCTACGGGGTCCGCAGCCTCTCTGTCGTCTCATTGAGCCAACATTGCCCTGCTCCTCCAGAAGAGGTGATCAGCGAGGTGGCGGATCCTCCACCAGATCCAGGGTTTGTGTCCAGGTACTTCCTGGTCCCAAAATGGACGCGGGGGCTGGCACCCCATTCTAGACCTACACGACCTGAACAAGTTCGTAAGGTCTCGTACCTTCAGGATGGTCACTCTGGCTCAGATCATTCCATCCTTGGAATGAGGCATGTGGTTCTGCTCTCTGGACCAGCAGGACATGTTCTTTCACGTCCCAATCCGTCCGTCTCACCAGCGATTCCTCCGCTTCAGGGCAGAGGGATCCCTTTATGAGTTCAGGGCCATGCCCTTCGGCCTCTCTCCAGCTCCCAGGGTCTTCACCAAATGCATGGCAGTGGTGACAGCATTCCAGCAGCGCTGAAGGGTCCGAGTGTACCCTTACCTGGACGAATGGCTGATTGCAGCCCCCCAGGCTGGAGGCGGAGGCGGTCAGGGATCTGGCCCTCCAGGTCTGCTCTCAGATTGGCCTCCTCCATCAATGAGCCAAATCAGACTTCGATGCCAGCATAGGTGATTCAGTTCATCGAGGCAGAGCTTGACTTTCTTGAGCCAGAGCACAGCTCCAGCGGACAGGGCTGAGGTTCTTTCCTCCTTTGCCCAATCATTTCTGGTTGGGCAATTTCACCCATCCCGGGACTTCCTGCGCCTCATGGGCCTCACGGTGGCATGCATCAGCGTAGTCCATTGGGCCCGCTGGCATATGTGTCCCCTGCAATGGGGGCTGGCCCGCCAATGGTCACAGTGCTCCAGTCCTCAGGACCAGCCAGTGATAGTGACCCAGGAGATGGGGAACGCTCTCCAGTGGTGGATCATTCTGGCTCATCTGCAGGAGGGTATCTCGTTTGTTCGCCCAGAGCCGACGGTCACTCTAACGACCAATGTGTCTCTGATGGGTTGGATTGCCCATCTGGGGGAGCTCAGAGCGCACGGCCTCTGGTCCCCTCAGGAGTCTCGATGCCACAGCAACCTGCTGGAGCTTTGAGCGGTCCAACTAGCCCTCACTGCCTTCGCTCCGTTTGTACGGGCTCAAGTGGTCCAGGTCCAGATGGACAACACCACGACCATATACTGCCTAAACCGCCAGGGCGGGATGCACTCCTTGCCTCTGTGCAAGGAGGCTCTCTGCACTTGGTCACTCATGGGCAGACTGGAGGCAAATCTCCTAGCCATCCATGTGGCAGGAGCCTCCAACACTCTGGCCAATGCCCTAAGCCAGATAGGTGCTGCATCTCATGAGTGGTCTCTCCTGCTGGAGGTAGTACATGATCTGTTCTCCTACTGGGGCACACCTCAGGTGGACCTGTTTGCCTCCAGGGAGAATGTGAAGCTGAGGCTGTTTCATGCCCGCCCCCTTCAGCATGGCTCGCTGCAGGGGGATGCCTTCTCAAGGCTGTGGACTCAGGACTCTTCTACCTTTCCCATTTTCCTTGATCCACAAGGTGCTTCTCAAGGCAGGAGGGACAGGCGCCAAGTGACTAGTAGCCCCAGACTGGCCCTGCCAGTTCTGGTATCAGATCTCCTCAGCCTCAGCTCCAGGCTCCCGAGGCAGCTTCCAGCTACCAGGACCTGATCTCAGTCAGCCAGGAAGGTATCCACCGGACCTTCAATCCCTCACCTGATGACCTGGTTCCTGAGCGGCTAGAGTTCAGGCCTTGGGTCTTTCGACGAGGTCCTCAACATTGTTGAGGCATCCCGTAAGGAGTCGACTAGAAAATGCTATGCCTTCAAATGGAAGAGATTCTCCATTTCATGTCAGGATAAGGGTTGGACCCTTCCTCCTGTTCCTTGACCAGCATTCTAAACTACTATGGTCCCTTTCTCAGCTAGGGCTTGGTCGATGACCATAGTGCTGTGGCAATCTCTGCCCTACCAGCTGCGGGCTGGAAAGCAGTGGATTGGCGCAGGAAAAGGTGGTCAGGCGTTTTTCAATGCCTTGATCACATATCCCTCCGCTCGAGAACCTCCACCTCCGCCACGGATCTACCTTGTATTATCATGGAAAGCCATTTGAACGATCCACAGGTCGATATCTCTCACCTGTAGTGGAGGACCGCCTTCTTGGTGGCTATTCGTCAATGACCGAGAGGATGGAAGAGCTCCAGGCGCTTTCAACCAGATCTCCCATCTGGTCTTCCACAGGGACAAGGTTGTCCTGTGCCCCCACTAGAAATTCCTTCCGAAGATGATATCGGAGTTTCACCTTAAGCAGGTGTTGACTTTGCCGGTGTTCTAACCAATCACACCTCGGAGGCCGAATATAGGCTCCATATTTTGGACCCTAGAAGAGCGCTCTCTTATTATAAAGAGTGAACGGCTGAAGTTCAGGGAGAGGTTCACCAGCTGTTTGTCACCTACGCTGAAGCCGCACCTGGCAGACCTGCAGCCAAGTGGACGATAGGCAGGTGGGTCACCTCCTACATAGATCTTTGCTATAGGTTGGAGGGCATGAAGCTTCCCAGAGGGATAAGAGCTCATTCTGCCCACCATACTGCTGCTTGATTGGCTGCTTCCAAGGGCGTTCCTATCCAGGAAATCTGCAGGGCTGCTACATGGAAGTCAGCACACACCTTCATTTACACACTGCCACATACGACCTTGAGTCACGCCGGGATATGGTTTGGGACCTGGTTCCTCAGTCCTTAGCTTCCCAGTGGGGAGAGTGCGCCTTGCCTCCCTCCTCCGGAGAACTGTTAGGAGTCTGCCAGTAGTGTGGATTGAACAACATATCCATGTCCCTAAATACAGGTTACTCACACCTGTAACAGGAGTTCTAGGAATTGCATATGTTGTTCATCCACACAACCCAACACTCCCGGCTAATGCGCAGCCTGGCTGTAGGCTAGATCTGGCATCATGGGGCGGGCAGATTTTTCACCAAGTGGGTGGGAGGAGCCAACTTGAAGACGCTTCCAGCAGGATTTAAAGCAGCAAGGAACTTGCCAGTAAGTGTGGATGAACAACATATACCATTCCTAGAACTCCTGTACAGGTATGAGTAACCTGTATTTCTGAGGGACATAGATGTATTGTTCATCCCACCAGTCAGATCCTTGCTGCTTTAAACTGAGGAAGATCTTCAACATCTACCAATCAACGTCAAAAACTCCGCCCAGCAACATCGATCTTCACCACCACTTGGAGCTCAGGTTCCCTTCTTAGCGCTCTGCATTTTGACTGGTTCCCGAAAATAGGTCTTCAGAATTTATTAAAGTACCCATGAATCCGATCTTTCTTCTTCGCTGCAGCATAGCTTTTCGGCCCGAGAGATGTCAGTTGGTTCCTCCAGGAGGACTGCGCACTCCACGTGCTCTTTTTGCCTGGACTTGGATCACGATCCTCGGGCTTGCAATTTTTGTTCTGACCTTTCGGTCAGCTCTCCGGAGGACCGCGCGGCCCATTCGGGGCTCGGACATCTGGTAGTTTTCTCCGCTCCGGAGTCTCCATCGGACTGGCGGGTGCCCACTTCGACTGTGTCTCTGCAGTCTTATCCTGCGGGGGAAGGGACGGGGCTTCCCCTTCCCTCTCCTTTGGTTGTGGAGCTTATCCCGCTCTCCTTGGATTCCTTACATTCAGCTTATTTCAGGGGCTTCCTCATTCCCTCTCCTCAAGGGAGAGAGAGACCTGGCATGTCTCGGCCTATCTAAAGGGCACGGCAGAGTCTCTTCATCGGGAGGCGGGAAGTTTTCCCCTCCCTCTTGGCCGACCTCGACCGGTCGAGAGTTCGGCTTCGGACTCTAGCCTCCACGGTTTCCCCATCAGGTCAGTTGGCCGAAATCCCCGGCGTTGTCAAGGTCTCGACCGTCTTTTGGGGGTTCTGCTGGGCCGTCTTCCGCCGTCTTCGGCGAAGTCGAACTCATATCCTCCCGCCAAATCGACAGCCCTCTGTCTGTTCTTCGAATCGAGGAAGCGGGTGCTCCGTTTCTTCCCAGGCCACCCTTGGTTACCGAGGATTTGGGTCTCGGTCTCCACTCTCGGTCTAGCCGCTCCACGCGATCTCGGCGTTCTCAATGAACACGGGTTAAGTGGCTTGGCACGATTCCTCGTCCCCTCCTCGGATGAGGCGGGTTTCAATACGGTGGCGTCGAAACTTCCAGCGAAACATATGTGGTGACAGCAGCTGTCTGAGTTTCCAATCAACTCCAGATTCATTCTCAGATAGCAAGCAGTACCGCCGCTTAGTTAACAACCATTCGAGATGGTCGAGAGCCTTCTCCCAGGACGGTTGCTCCTCGACCTTCGCTGCCCCTCCGCTGGCGAGTCAGGCCGGACCGTGGCCTGTCCTTCCAGATCTCTCGGTTCCCTCACTCCTGCCACCCCCCGAGACGAGAAAGAGTGCCTCGGGCCTCACGGCAGCTTTTACAGACCCCTTCCGGAGCCTGGAGCCCAGGCTCTGCCATGTTTTCCTGGCCAGGAGGGACCCGGGTCTTCCCAGGAACATCCAGTAAGGCGACAGCCCATCATCTTCTAGGGTCTACTTCCAGCTCATTTCAGGTTTACTGGAGTGCAGCTTAACCAAATCTCTGATCAGGCTCCTTACCCCTTCAGGAATTCTGGATCGAAGGGTTCCTCCGGAGAGCTGCTCAGTGGCTGAGCGGCTGTGCCCAGCACTTGGAGCTATCGTGGCGGCCTGCTCTGCCCTTTCGCCTTCGGCCAGGGTAGCTCGGAGGTATCTATCCCGGTGGTTCTCTGCCCGGTTTCTCGGAGCACCCTTCGGCTGGAAGAGGTAGTGCAGCAGCGTTTTCAATGTCTTGGAAGCGCGGGGGATAATGGACAGACCCCCGACAAGGAGTCCAGAAGGATGGACTATATCGGGCGTAAAGGTTCTGTCTGCGTCCTCCCTAGGCCTCAGTCAGGCCAGCTCGGTTGCACTGATGGCACATTTCTCCCACCCTTTTGGGCTCCCTGGGCGAGGTTCTCCTCATCTCCCAGGTGACCTGCGGACCCTGATTCGACAGGTGCGGGACCAGGGTAAGAACAGTAAGCGGAAGCAGCAGCTCAGATGAGCTCTGGATCTGACGTCCTGCACCAGGTCGTTGGTGGCCGCAGTGGCCATGCGCTGCAGGGGCGTGGCTGAGGTCTATCACTTCTCCTTGGAAACCCAGCGCGGGTTGTGGGACATCCCCTTCTTGGGGACTGACCTTTTCGGCCTTGGAGTGGAGGGTTACATCTTCTTCGGGACTAAGCTCGACTTTGAGTCCGAGCTCAGCTCCGGGCGAACAGGGCGAGGTTCTTCCTCCTTTGCCAGTCGATTGGCCGGGGAATTAAGTCCTGCCAGGACCTCCTGCTCCTCCTGGGCCTCAGGGCAGCCTTCCCTTAGTGGGAGGGGCCAACCAGAGGTCACAACGCTGTGTCCCGTGGACCAGTTCATGACCTGACCCAGGAGTTAGGAGGCGCTCCCTGGACCATTCCTAACCCGGCGGGAGACTATCCTGCTTGTTAGCCCCTAAGGTTGCCAGTCTTCTCAGGCCGATGCTTCTCGGATGGGTTGGGGTGCCCATCTTGGAGAATGCAGAGTGCGTAAGCCTCTGGTCCTCTTGTGAGTCCCGATGTGTCCTTCCACGCTCGCTGGAGACAGGCAGGTCCGATTAGCCAGCACCAGCTCGCTCCGCTTTTGTAGGGGTCTAGTGGTCTAAGTCCAAGTTGGATTATTCCAAGACCATGTGCTACCTACTCCGCCAGGTTTGGTCCTATCCCTTGTCTCGGTGCAAGGAGGTTCTCCGATTGCCAAGTTCTGCATTCGAGGCTTCTAGCCATTTCATGGCAGGAGCCCAATTCCCTGGCTGCAGCCCTGGGCCGGGCATAAGCCTGCGCCTCATGAGTGTCTCCCCTGCTAGGATAGCACAGGATCTTCTCCCTTTTCCTCCGGGGGGAGAATACTAGGCGAGACTGTTTTTTGCCCGCCCCCTCAGCAAGGCTTGCTGTAAGGGATGCCATCGGGCCACGGACCCCGGGCCTCCGTGCCTCTCCCCATTTCCCTTGACCTCACGGGCAGGAGAGGAGGGATTGGCGAGGTGATGCTGGTAGCCCCAGACTGGATTGCCAGTGCTGGTATCCAACTCTCCTCAGTCTCAGCCACAGGCTCCCGAGGCGGTCTGTAGTCCGCCCGGTCCTGTCTTTCCTTTTCAGGAAGGTTATCCATCTGGACCTTCAATCCCTGCACCCTGTTATGGCCGTCCCCTGTGTGGCTAGGGGGCCAGGCCTGAGGTCTTTTCGGCAGGTCCTCGACCTTCAGGCGTCCTGCTAAGAGAGCCGACCAAGATGCTTGTCCTTTGGGAAGTTTTCCTTCTTCCGATGATGGGATAAGGCGATGCTCTTCCCGTCCCTAGGCATAGCATTCCGGACCATTTAGGGTCCATCCTTAGACCAGGGCTTGGTCGGCGACCCTCTGAGGTGCTTCTCACGGTCACCACTGTCTTCGAGGCGCGGGCGGAGGGGTGGCTGGTGGTACAGAGAAGGTGGTCTAGCACTTCTAGGCCTCAACCGCCTCCCCTTGGGAGAGTATCCCGTTTCTGTGGGATCCTTGCTGGTATGGGCTTAGCTCATGAGCAAGCCATCCGAACCTTTGCACAGGTGCGTTTCCCCCACCTGTCGTGGAAGAACACCTTCTTGGGGCCACTCCACGATCAGAAGGCTGGGAGAGTTCCAGGCGCTCCTTTAACCTCCCTATCCGGTCTTCCACAGGGACTAGGTTGTTCTGCGCCCCACCCGAAGTTCCTCCAGGAGGCGGTGGTGGAGTCTTCCCTTCGGGGGTTTTGCCTCTGCGGGTTTATCCCCATTCCACCTCGGAGGCCGTATTCAGGTTCTGTGGAACTGCTTTAATGCTCACCCTGAGAGAGCGGAGAGCTTAAATCGGGAGAGGTTCGCCAGCTGTTCATCACCTTCACTGAAGCCGCATGTGGCAGATTAAGCCCAGTGGAAGATGAGCGGGCGGTCACCCCTGCAAGGTCTCCACTTTAGGCGGGCGGGCATGAAGCCTCCCTGAAGGATAAGCGCTCTTTTTCTTAACCGTCCAGCCTTCCGCTGCATTGGTGGCTGCTTCCAAGGACACTCCGGTCCAGGATATCCATGGGGAGCTTCTGCCGGAAGCAGGCTTTACCATTCCCCTCCACATCGACCTTGGAGTCGTGCGGGGTGCTGAGTCGGGGCCTCGGTTCTCAGTCTTTCTACCTAAGTAGGTGGTGCGCCTTGCCTCCCTCCTCCCGGAGAACTGCTAGGAGTCTGCCAATAAGTGTGGATGAACAACATATCCATGTCCCTAGAATACAAGGTTACTCACCTGTAACAGGAGTTCTAGGAGTGGTATATATTTGTTCATCCTACGACCCACCCGACCTCCCGGCTTCGACGCACAACCTGGCTTCCAGCGGGCTAGATCTGGCGTCATGGGGTGGAGCCGAGAGTTTTACCACCCGAGTGGGTGGGAGGAGCCAGCTTGAAGACCTTCCGGCAAGATTTAAAGCGGCAAGGGACCTGCCAATAAGTGTGGATGAACAACATATACCATTCCTAGAACTCCTGTTACAGGTGAGTAACCTGTATTTATTGTCCATTACCACACTGACCTTGAGTCACGCTGGGATGCTGGTTTTAGGGCCTCAGTTCTTCAATCTGTGTTCCCTAAGTAGGGGGTGTGCGCCTTGCTCCCACCTCCCTGGAGAACTGCTGGGAGTCTGCCAGAAGTGTGGCTAATACACCATATTCACATTCCTAGAAAAATAGGTTACTCACCTGTAGCAGTAGATCTTACTTCAAGTAAGAACTCGTGCAGCACACAGTAACCTTAAGGACTAAGCCTCCAGGTGACAGGACCCCACGGAAACCTTCTAGCTAGCAGTCTTCAGCGGGGGACTGCCCCAACGTCAGCCAGTGGTATAAAGGGGGAGGTCCCCAGCCCCACCTCAGGTTTTTTCCCACCGTTGACCTGTTCGCATTGGCTCTTCGAACGCCTCCTGCTACAGTTCGACTGCCTTCAAGCTTTTTCAGCATTTTTTTTTATTATTTTCTTTCTAAAAGTTTCATTTTTTCTGCATGTCTCCTTCTCTTGTCTCATCCTTTTCTTCTGTCGAATGACAAAGATCAAAGTGTGTGTGCGGCAAGTAGATCCCATTGAAAGAAGGCCACAAGGCTTGCTTTCTGTGCCTAGGCCCGAACCATGGCCTGTGAGTGGTGCATACGGTTCAACCAAATTACTCGCATCCGCTGCCTGAAGGCCCTCAAGGCTCACCTGCCTGAAAAGCAGCTTGCTGCTATGCAAAAACAATCTGCAGGGAAAAGTCCCTTTTTGTCCTTCTCGGTTTCGATCTCTTCATCTTTGAAGCCTCATAAGGAGAAGAAGGAGGACTCAGAGAAGCATAAGTCCCGAGACAAAGAAAGGAGAAGGCCCAGAATCGCTCCTGCTCCAGGTCTCCCCATCACAAGAAGAGTTCTTTCGGGTTCCTCCTCCCACAGGGAGTCTGACTACTCATGCCAGCCTGCTGTTACTCCCTCCGGGCACCCGGTGGTGAAACCTCCCCTTTTGAAAAGAAGGCCAGGTAGAGGTAAGTCAGGGTCCAGAACTTGCTTCCGACTTGGACGAATTCTGAAGATGAAGGCCAACCTCCTGCTTCTGCCTCCACCTCAGGAATTGGGACCATTTCTAATGGGGCCTGTCCACCTGATACTGACATTGGTCACTGCCAGGCCTTCAGAGCGCGGCACACGTTGTCTGGGCAGCGTCATCCTCTCAGGATCTGGTGACACCTCTCCATCAATCCCCGTGACCACACGCAGCTTCCAGCTAAGCCAGCGGCTACATCTACATCAGACAACTGCCAACCGATGCCTACCCCGATGTCAACTACACTAATGTCAGACCCAGCGACACCAATCCCGCCGCTAGCCCATTCGACATCTTCAGTCAATGTGGATACCTCTTCAAATGGAGGTTCCTGGCAAGCTAACCCACAGCTCAACAAGGCGCTGGACCAAAAAGCTTCAGCTCCACTGAAGCCAGCTCCACAAATGCCGGTTTTACTGACGCCGGCCAAGCCAACGCCAGCCCCAGCACCACTTCAAGCACCTGCCAGTCCTTCAGGACCCCAAATTTCTCTTAGTGAGGTGAAAGATTTATTCCACTTCTGGTGGAATGAAATTAAGAGGGATCTCCTCCCACAGAAACCTGTGGAGCCGGTGGTGATTGTGCTGGAGCCAGAACCAAAGCCAGAACCAAGAAAATCGACTCCAGAGCCAAGGCCCTTCCACAAGCTTAGACCATAAACACCGAAAGGCCCAAACATCAGGGACGGAGGCACTGACGATCTGACTTCGAGTTGGAGCGCTTGCAGCAGGTAATATGCTTAGGGCTAATTCTGCCAGGTGTTAGAACCCCACAGAAAAACCTTCTAGCTAGCAGTTTGTACCGGTGCCATTCCAATTATTTTCCCACCATCGAAGCACCTAGTTCAACTCCACGGACTCCTGGCTTCAGCAGTTGACTGCCTACTTTAACCACATAAAGCAGTCTTTTTCCTAGCGTTTCTCGACGTCTCCCAGCTAGTTCTACTTTTCTTGCATGTCTTCGCCCTCCCCACCGTGGCGAAAGTCGAAAATCCAGTGCAGCAAGCAGGTCCCGGCCAAGGATAGTCACGAGGCCTGCCTGATCTGCTTAGGCCCTGATCATCGGCCCAACGACTGTGTCCTCTGCAAGAAATTCAACAAGAAGACCAGAATTCGAAATCCTAAAGCATTGAAAGCCTGTCTCTTAGAACAGAAAATAGCTGCAATGCATAAGTCCCCATCGGGTCACAGCTCTTCCTCTTCCATGAAGGAGTCTCTCACCAAGAGAAATCTTCAAGAAACACCACTACCAGGATAATGATTGGTCCAGCTCTGAATCCTGCCAGAAATCTTCTTGAGCTGGCCTCAACCTCCAGCGTGGAGTTGGGGTCCATCCACCAACTTCTGCTGGGACGAGCTCAAGAAGGCACGCCGTCCTCAGACAGGCATAAAGAGCAGTCTTTTCCAGGCACCATCTCTCCCAAGTCCCCTGGCTCACTGGCTCCACAAGACTTCCAAAGATTCGGCCTAGGAGTGGCAGTCACATGTTACTAGACCGTAGGGAAGGCACAAATCCAGCATGTCATCAGAAAAGCTTGGAGTATCTTCTGCCAGGTTCCCCAGTCCAAGTAGTAAATACATTTCTAGATGACCATCTGGCCCTCATAAGGTGTGTATTGTTGGTGGCGACCTAAATGTTACATTAAATACTAAATGGCACATCTTTCCCTCTCAACATAGGTCTACACAGTTACAAAATATTTTAAGGTCTCCCTCCTAAGTTAGGCATGGTAGATATTTGTCATCATTTCTTCCCTTGACAAGGTCATATACCTACTACTCTCCAAAACTCTCACGTCCTCCAGACTGGTTTCTTTTTACTTCAGTTGAGTATTTAGACTCATATGGGATCTGGTGGTGGTGCCTCTGTTTTATCAGATCATTCTCCCGTACCTAAAAATAGATGTTGCAGCACCGAGGAGTGGCTCCTTCTGGCACCTAAATTTAATGCATTTGCAGGACCAAGAATTTATTAAGATGATTAAAGCAGCTATACTGAGAATTTTAGAAGATAATGACTCTCAGAGACTTCACATAGCATAAGCTGGGACACTCAAAACTGTGTTAGGGGGAGATTATTAGATATTCTACCAATAACAAAAAGTGTGGGAGAAGTTGCGCGACCTGCAGACTAAACAACTTCAGTGGGATCTTACTGTCAGGGCACAGTTAGCTAATGTCAAGCAACAGATACAGAAGCTGGTAGACCAACAGATAGAGCAGCAATTGCTCTATCTGAAGCTTCAACACCAAGAGGGAGGATCTTGAGGGCTAGGAACTTAGCCAGACGTTTTGAGAGGTGCAAAGCACAAGCTATGGTTACAAAATTAAGAGATCCTATCTCTGGCCACCTATTACTCCACCCAAGTGAGATTAGGCAAGCAATGGCCAGTTTTTATCAGACTTTATATACTGAGGAGATTCACCCCACCCCAACAACTAATAACCACCTACAAAATTCCTGCTACCCCAACTATCACAGGCCCAGGCGGAAGGATTACTCGTCCCTATCACAGCAACTGAAGTGTGGGATATTCTTAAACTAACTAAATATCAGAAAGCCATGGACCTGACGGATATCCAGCAGAGTTCTATAGAACTTTTGTAGGTTACTGACCCCACCTCTTACTGCAACCTATATGGATATTCAAGAGGGAAACCCCCCTTCATGGCGATATCACGAAGATGGTGGCTATTCCTAAACCTAGAAAGGACCCGTCCTTGATGGCCTCCTACAGACCCATCTCAGCTCAACTGCGACTATAAATTATTTATGTCGATATTGGCCATAGGGTGAGTGTTATGCTCCTACTTTAATTGATGGTGAACAAGTGGGTTTCACCATGAAATGTCAAGCTCATGATGCAGTTAAGGCGGGTACTATTACTCACAGATTATGCTTCTCAAAGGCAGATACCATTAGTCCTTCTACGGTCTTGATGCCGAGAAGTTAAATAGGTATCTTGGCCCCTATTATAGGCCACCCTGAAATGCCTTGCATTCCCAGACAAATATATTTCCCAAATCCAAGCTATGTATCACATGCCTCTTGCCTATCTTAAACTTGATGGCATGCTTTCTCCACCATTCCCCTTAACTAGAGGCACCCGACAGAGATGCCCGTTATCCCCTTTGCTATTTGCCCTTTATTTGGAACCACTAGCTGCTAATATCAGGGCCCAAGTCCAAATGGAGGGAGTCCCAGTGGGGAGATGGTCCCATAAATTAACACTTTTTGCTGATGAGATTTTGTTGACTCTTACTTCCCCAGAAACCTCTGTCCCAGCGGTCTAGGAACAATTGGATATATT
This sequence comes from Neoceratodus forsteri, assembly GCA_016271365.2. Classification (NCBI taxonomy): domain Eukaryota; kingdom Metazoa; phylum Chordata; order Ceratodontiformes; family Ceratodontidae; genus Neoceratodus; species Neoceratodus forsteri. Next base: position 557,267,187 of record CM028129.1, on the reverse strand, counting down.
TAGCAAGTTGGCTGGCTATAAAGTTAATAGCACTAAGACAGAAGTCTTAACATATTTCTTTCAGCCCTACAAAACTTTAAAAATGGACTTCCCCTTCCGTTGGAGCAGAGTGGAGATGAGATACTTGGGTATTAAAATACCATATAAGATGATACACTTGGAATTGATGAACTTCGAACCTATCACCCAGCAAATTACCTTGGACTTATCCCGATGGGCATTACTCCCCCTGGGGATCCTATCTCGAGTTGAAACCATACAACAGAATATTCTTCCATGCCTCCTTTTTTTTGCAAACTCTCCTGGTGCTCCTGTCAAACACTTATTTTCAAACATGGGACAAATTAATCTCTCAGTTTATTTGGGAGGTAAACACCACAAGTGAAATACTCCATGCTGCAACTTTCTAGGGTACAGGAGGACTTAACCTCCCAAACATGAAGGATGTACTCAGGTGGCTCAAATTAGCATATCCTTGCTACATGCAACTTCTCAGTATGTCACATATTGGAAGGATATTGAGGTTACGCTAATGGTTTAGAGAGTTTCCTTCTTTATTGTAGAAACCCACCAGATTGTATACCATTCACAAGGTTCATGAGATTCACCTCAGAATTTTTTAGAAGCTGGCTGCAAATGTGGAGATCTTATAACCCCCTCAGGGTGACGATACCTTTCTCTGATCCCAATCCAACAATGGGAAAGGTTTCATCTCTGCTGTACCTTTCAATTAGTGGGTCCCCTAGGCATTTACTCCTTTTCCCACCTACAAACAGAATATAAACTGGCTAATACCAATACAAACCATATTTGGCTCTTGGAAATAACTTGATACCATTTGAGAAGACCCTATCAGGAGTAGCTGAATCCCCTCTCTTTTGATTCAGATGGTGATGCATCATTTATGGGGACAAGTGCAGGAGCATGTCATTGGAGGCCTTTATCTGGCACTGAGATCTTACAGTACTGATTCACTGGACTACCTTAGAATTAGGTGGTCAAAGGAATTGGGATTGGAATTAGAGGTAGACCAATGGCAAACCTCAACTTCATTATATTCCAGGATTTCTCTAATATATATTGGTGGGAATATGCGTGGAAGGCCAGAATAAGTTTTTTAGAACCCAGATATAACTGCAAATTTAGAGGATATGGAACCTGCTGGAGGGTGTGGGCAGGATGATGTCGGGTTAGGACATATCTTTATGTGGTGACAGTAGCTGTCTGGGTTTCAATCAACTCCGATCATTCTCCAGATAGCAAGTAGTCCGCCGCTTTGGTTATCAGCCATTCGAATCGGTCGAGAGCCTTCTCCCAGGACGGTTGCTCACTCGACCTTCGCTGCCCCTCCGCCTTTAGCGAGTCAGGCTGGACTGTGGCCTGTCCTTCAGGTCACTCGTTCCTCTACTCCTGGCCTCACCCCCGCGGACGAAGAGTGCTCTCGACCTGCAGCTTTTTACAGACTCTTCGAGCCTGGAGCAGGCTCTGCCATGTTTCCTGACGGGGAGGACCCCGGTCTCCTAGGAAACATCCAGTAGGATTGCCAGCCCATCATCTTCTAAGGGTCTACTTCAGCTCATTTCAGGTTTTACTGGAATGCAGCTTAGCCTGCCTCTGATCAGGCCCTACTACCCTTCTGTGAGATTCTGGATCAAGGGTTCTCCACAGTGGGGCCTCCCGAGTGGCTGAGGCTATTGTGGCCCAGCCCTGAGCCATGGTATGGCTCACTTCAGTCTTCTGCGCCCGGGCCAGGGTAGCTCTGATATATCCCATCCCGGCCGGTTCTCTGCCCGGGTTTCTCGAGCACCCTTCGGCTGAAGGGGATTATCGAGCACGCTTTTCAATGTCTTGGAAACGCGCGATGGGACAGACCTCCGACAAGGAGTCCAGAATGATGGACTATATCGGGCGTAGAGGTTCTGTCATGCGTCCTCCCTAGGCCTCCGTCAGGCCAGCTCAGGTTGCACTGATGGCAATTTCTCCACACCTTTTGGGCTCCCTGGGCGAGGTTCTCCTCATCTCCCAGGTGACCTGCGGACCACGGGTTCGACAGGTGCGGGACCAGGTAGGGCAGTGGCGAAGCAGCAGCCCAGATGGCTCTGGATCAGGCTACCTGCACCAGGGTCGGTGGCCGCAGTGGCCATGCGGGGCTGCAGGCGTGGCTGAGGTTAACATCCTTCTCCTTGGAAACCCAGCACGAGTTGGCGGACATCCCCTTCTTGGGGACTGACCTTTTCGGCCTTGGAGTGGAGGGTTACATCTTCTTCGGGACTAAGCTCGACTTTGAGTCCGAGCTCAGCTCCGGGCGAACAGGGCGAGGTTCTTCCTCCTTTGCCAGTCGATTGGCCGGGGAATTAAGTCCTGCCAGGACCTCCTGCTCCTCCTGGGCCTCAGGGCAGCCTTCCCTTAGTGGGAAGGGCCAACCAGAGGTCACAACGCTGTGTCCCGTGGACCAGTTCATGACTTACAGCCCAGGAGTTAGGAGGCGGCTCCCTGGACCATTCCTAACCCGGCGGAGACTATCCTGCTTGTTCGCCCCTGGAGGTTGCCAGTCTTCTCAGGCCGATGCTTCTCGGATGGGTGGGGTGCCCATCTTGGGGAATGCAGAGTGCGTAAGCCTCTGGTCCTCTTGTGAGTCCCGATGTTCCTTCCACGCTCGCTGGAGACAGGCAGGTCCGATTAGCCAGCACCAGCTCGCTCCGCTTGTTGGGGTCTGGTGGTCTAAGTCCAAGTTGGATTATTCCAAGACCATGTGCTACCTACTCCGCCAGGTTTGGTCTATCCCCTTGTCTCGGTGCAAGGAGGTTCTCCGCATTGGGCGGGTTTGCATTCGAGGCTTCCTAGCCATTTCATGGCAGGAGCCCAATTCCCTGGCTGCAGCCCTGAGCCGGGCATAGGCTGCGCCTCATGAGTGTCTCCCCTGCTGGGGATAGCACAGGATCTTCTCCCTTTTCCCTCCGGGGAGAATACTAGGCCGAGACTGTTTTTTTGCCCGCCCCTCAGCAAGGCTTGCTGTAAGGGATGCCATCGGGGCCACGGACCCCGGGCCCCTCCGTGCCTCTCCCCCATTTCCCTTGACCTACGGGCAAGGAGAGGAGGGATTTGGCGCAGGTGATGCTGGTAGCCCCAGACTGGATTGCCAGTGCTGGTATCCAACTCTCCTCAGTCTCAGCCACAGGCTCCCGAGACGGTCTGTAGTCCGCCGGTCCTGTCTTTCCTTTTCAGGGGAAGGTTATCCATCTGGACCTTCAATCCCTGCACCCTGTTGGCCGTCCCCTGTGTGGCTAGGGGGCCAGGCCTGGGGTCTTTCCGGCAGGTCCTCGACCTTGAGGCGTCCTGCTAAGAGAGTCGACCAAGATGCTTGTCCTTTGGGAGAAGTTTTCTTCTTCCGATGATGGGATAGGGCGATGCTCTTCCCGTCCCTAGGGCATACATTCCGGACCATTTGGGTCCATCCTTAGACCAGGGCTTGGTCAGGCGACCCTCTAGGTGCTTCTCACGGTCACCACTGTCTTCGAGGCGCGGGCGGAGGGGTGGCTGGTGGTACAGAGAAGGTGGTCTGGCACTTCTAGGCCTCAACCCGCCTCCCCTTTGGGAGAGTATCCCGTTTCTGTGGGATCCTTGCTGGTATGGGCTTAGCTCATGAGCAAGCCATCCGAACCTTGCACAGGTCGTTTCCCCACCTGTCGTGGAAGACACCTTCTTGGGGCCACTCCACGATCAGAAGGCTGGGAGAGTTCCAGGCGCTCCTTTAACCTCCCTATCCGGTCTTCCACAGGGACTAGGTTGTTCTGCGCCCACCCAAGTTCCTCCAGGAGGCGGTGGTGGAGTTCTTCCTTCGGGGTTTTGCCTCTGCCGGGGTTTATCCCCATTCACACCTCGGAGGCCGTATTCAGGTTCTGTGGGAACCGTTTTAATGCTCACCTCGTGAGAGCGTAGAGCTTAAATTCGAGAGGTTCGCCAGCTGTTCATCACCTTCACTGAAGCCGCATGTGGCAGATTGCAGCCCAGTGGAAGATGAGCGGGCGGGTCACCCCTGCAAGGTCTCCACTTTAGGCGGGCGGGCATGAAGCCTCCCTGAAGGATAAGCGCTCTTTTTAACCCGTCCTTCCGCTGCATTGGTGGCTGCTTCCAAGGACACTCCGGTCCAGGATATCCGCAGGGCTTCTGCCCGGAAGCAGGCTTTACCATTCCCCCTCCACATCGACCTTGGGTCGTGCCGGGGTGCTGGTCGGGGCCTCGGTTCTCCAGTCTTTCTACCTAAGTAGGGGTGTGCGCCTTGCCTCCCTCCTCCCGGAGAACTGCTAGGAGTCTGCCAATAAGTGTGGATGAACAACATATCCATGTCCCTAGAAATACAGGTTACTCACCTGTAACAGGAGTTCTAGAGTGGTATATATTTGTTCATCCCTACGACCCACCCGGCCTCCCGGCTTCGACGCACAACCTGCTTCCAGCGGGCTAGATCTGGCGTCAAGTGGGGTGGAGCTGAGAGTTTTACCACCCGAAAGGGTGGGGAGGAGCCAGCTTGAAGACCTTCCGCAAGATTTAAAGCGGCAAGGGACCTGCCAATAAGTGTGGATGAACATATACCATTCCTAGAACTCCTGTTACAGGTGAGTAACCTGTATTTATTGTCCATTACCACATGACCTTGAGTCACGCTGGGATGCTGGTTTTAGGGCCTCAGTTCTTCAATCTGTGTTCCCTAAGTAGGGGGTGTGCGCCTTGCTCCCACCTCCCTGGAGAACTGCTGGGAGTCTGCCAGAAGTGTGGCTAATACACCATATTCACATTCCTAGAAAAATAGGTTACTCACCTGTAGCAGTAGATCTTACTTCAAGTAAGAACTCGTGCAGCACACAGTAACCTTAAGGACTAAGCCTCCAGGTGACAGGACCCCACGGAAACCTTCTAGCTAGCAGTCTTCAGCGGGGGACTGCTAGCCGTCAGCCAGTGGTATAAAGGGGAGGTCCTCAGCCCACCAGGTTTTTTCCCACCGCTGACCTGTTCGCATTGGCTCTTCGAACGCCTCCTGCTACAGTTCGACTGCCTTCAAGCTTTTTCAGCATTTTTTTTTATTATTTTCTTTCTAAAAGTTTCATTTTTTCTGCATGTCTCCTTCTCTTGTCTCATCCTTTTCTTCTGTCGAATGACAAAGATCAAAGTGTGTGTGCGGCAAGTAGATCCCATTGAAAGAAGGCCACAAGGCTTGCTTTCTGTGCCTAGGCCCGAACCATGGCCTGTGAGTGGTGCATACGGTTCAACCAAATTACTCGCATCCGCTGCCTGAAGGCCCTCAAGGCTCACCTGCCTGAAAAGCAGCTTGCTGCTATGCAAAAACAATCTGCAGGGAAAAGTCCCTTTTTGTCCTTCTCGGTTTCGATCTCTTCATCTTTGAAGCCTCATAAGGAGAAGAAGGAGGACTCAGAGAAGCATAAGTCCCGAGACAAAGAAAGGAGAAGGCCCAGAATCGCTCCTGCTCCAGGTCTCCCCATCACAAGAAGAGTTCTTTCGGGTTCCTCCTCCCACAGGGAGTCTGACTACTCATGCCAGCCTGCTGTTACTCCCTCCGGGCACCCGGTGGTGAAACCTCCCGCCTTAGTGCTAGCGTCAGGTAGAGGTAAGTCAGGGTCCAGAACTTCGGTTCCGACTCTGACGACCCTGAAGATGAAGGCCAAACCTCCTGCTTCTGCCTCCACCTCAGGAATTGGGACCATTTCTAAGTGGGGCCTGTCCACCTGATACTGACATTGGTCACTGCCAGGCCTTCAGACGCGGCACACCGTTGTCTGGGCAAGCGTCATCCTCTCAGGATCTGGTGACACCTCTCCATCAATCCCCGGTGACCACACCGCAGCTTCCAGCTAAGCCAGCGGCTACATCTACATCAGACAACTGCCAACCGATGCCTACCCCGATGTCAACTACACTAATGTCAGACCCAGCGACACCAATCCCGCCGCTAGCCCATTCGACATCTTCAGTCAATGTGGATACCTCTTCAAATGGAGGTTCCTGGCAAGCTAACCCACAGCTCAACAAGGCGCTGGACCAAAAAGCTTCAGCTCCACTGAAGCCAGCTCCACAAATGCCGGTTTTACTGAGCGCCGCCAAGCCAACGCCAGCCCCAGCACCACTTCAAGCACCTGCCAGTCCTTCAGGACCCCAAATTTCTCTTAGTGAGGTGAAAGATTTATTCCACTTCTGGTGGAATGAAATTAAGAGGGATCTCCTCCCACAGAAACCTGTGGAGCCGGTGGTGATTGTGCTGGAGCCAGAACCAAAGCCAGAACCAAGAAAATCGACTCCAGAGCCGAAGAGCCCTTCCACAAGCTTAGACCATAAACACCGCGAAAGGCCCAAACATCAGGGACGGAGGCACTGACGATCTGACTTCGAGTTGGAGCGCTTGCAGCAGGTAATATGCTTAGGGCTAATTCTGCCAGGTGTTAGAACCCCACAGAAAAACCTTCTAGCTAGCAGTTTGTACCGGTGCCATTCCAATTATTTTCCCACCATCGAAGCACCTAGTTCAACTCCACGGACTCCTGGCTTCAGCAGTTGACTGCCTACTTTAACCACATAAAGCAGTCTTTTTCCTAGCGTTTCTCGACGTCTCCCAGCTAGTTCTACTTTTCTTGCATGTCTTCGCCCTCCCCACCGTGGCGAAAGTCGAAAATCCAGTGCAGCAAGCAGGTCCCGGCCAAGGATAGTCACGAGGCCTGCCTGATCTGCTTAGGCCCTGATCATCGGCCCAACGACTGTGTCCTCTGCAAGAAATTCAACAAGAAGACCAGAATTCGAAATCCTAAAGCATTGAAAGCCTGTCTCTTAGAACAGAAAATAGCTGCAATGCATAAGTCCCCATCGGGTCACAGCTCTTCCTCTTCCATGAAGGAGTCTCCTCACCAAGAGAAATCTTCAGAGAAACACCACTACCAGGATAATGATTGGTCCAGCTCTGAATCCTGCCAGAAATCTTCTTCGGCTTCGGCCTCAACCTCCAGCGTGAGGTTGGGGTCCATCCCACCAGCTTCTGCTGGGACGAGCTCCAAGAAGGCGCACGCTTCGTTCTCAGACAGGCATAAAGAGCAGTCTTTTTCCAGGCACCATCTCTCCCAAGTCCCCCTGGCTCACTGGCTCCACAAGACTTCCCAAGGGTCGGCCTAGGAGTGGCAGTCACATGTTACTAGACCGTAGGAAGGCCACAAATCCAGCATGTCATCAGAAAAGCTTCGGAGTATCTTCTGCCAGGTTCCCCAGTCCAAGTAGTAAATACATTTCTAGATGACCATCTGGCCCACTCATAGGGTGTGTATTGTTGGTGGCGACCTAAATGTTACATTAAATACTTAACAGGGCACTTCTTTCCCCTCTCAACATAGGTCTACACAGTTACAAAAATATTTTAAGGTCTCCCTCCCTAAGTTAGGCATGGTAGATATTTGTCATCATTTCTTCCCCTTGACAAGGTCATATACCTACTACTGCTCCAAAACTCTCACGTCCTCCAGACTGGTTTCTTTTTTTACTTCAGTTGAGTATTTAGACTCAATATGGGATCTGGTGGTGGGTGCCTCTGTTTTATCAGATCATTCTCCCCGTACCTAAAAATAGATGTTGCAGCACCGAGGAGTGGCTCCTTCTGGTGCCTAAATTTAATGCATTTGCAGGACCAAGAATTTATTAAGATGATTAAAGCAGCTATACTGAGAATTTTAGAAGATAATGACTCTCCAGAGACTTCACATAGCATAAGCTGGGACACTCTCAAAACTGTGTTAAGGGGGGAGATTATTAGATATTCTACCAATAACAAAAAAGTGTGGGAGAAGTTGCGGACCTGCAGACTAAACAACTTCAGTGGGATCTTACTGTCAGGGCACAGTTAGCTAATGTCAAGCAACAGATACAGAAGCTGGTAGACCAACAGATAGAGCAGCAATTGCTCTATCTGAAGCTTCAACACCAAGAGGGAGGATCTTGAGGGGCTAGGAACTTAGCCAGACGTTTGAGAGGTGCGAAAGCACAAGCTATGGTTACAAAATTAAGAGATCCTACTTCTGGCCACCTATTACTCCACCCAAGTGAGATCAGGCAAGCGATGGCCAGTTTTTATCAGACTGTATATACTGAGGAGATTCACCCCACCCCCAACTAATCACCTACCTACAAAACTCCCCGCTACCCCAACTATCACAGGCCCAGGTGGAAGGATTACTCCGTCCTATCACAGCAACTGAAGTGTGGGATATTCTTAAACTAACTAAATATCAGAAAGCAATGGAACCTGACGGATCTCCAGCAGAGTTCTATAGAACTTTTCGTGGGTTACTGACCCCACCTCTTACTGCACCCTATATAGATGTTCAAGAGGGAAAGCCCCCCATGGCGATATACGGAGATGGTAGCTATTCCCAAACCTAGAAAGGACTGGTCCTTGATGGCCTCCTACCGACCCATCTCGAAGCTCAACTGCAACAATTAATTATTTATGTCGATATTGGCCCATAGGGTGACGGTTATGCTCCCTACTTTAATTGATGGTGAACAAGTGGGTTTCACCATGAAATGTCAAGCTCATGATGCAGTTAGATGAGTACTATTACTCACAGAATATGCGTCTCAAAGGCAGCTACCATTAGTCCTTCTCGGTCTTGATGCCGAGAAGGCATTTGACAGGGTATCTTGGCCGTATTTATAGGCCACCCTGAAATGCCTTGCATTCCCAGACAAATATATTTCCCAAATCCAAGCTATGTATCACATGCCTCTTGCCTATCTTAAACTTGATGGCATGCTTTCTCCACCATTCCCCTTAACTAGAGGCACCCGACAGAGATGCCCGTTATCCCCTTTGCTATTTGCCCTTTATTTGGAACCACTAGCTGCCAATATCAGGGCCCAAGTCCAATGGAGGGAGTCCCAGTGGGAGATGGTCCCATAAATTAACACTTTTGCTGATGAGATTTTGTTGACTCTTACTTTCCAGAAACCTCTGTCCCAGCGGTCTAGGAACAATTGGATATATTTAGCAAGTTGGCTGGCTATAAAGTTAATAGCACTAAGACAGAAGTCTTAACATATTTCTTTCAGCCCTACAAAACTTTAAAATGGACTTCCCTTCCGTTGGAGCAGAGTGGAGATGAGATACTTGGGTATTAAAATACCATATAAGATGATACACTTGGAATTGATGAACTTCGAACCTATCACCCAGCAAATTACCTTGGACTTATCCCGATGGGCATTACTCCCCCTGGGGATCCTATCTCGAGTTGAAACCATACAACAGAATATTCTTCCATGCCTCCTTTTTATTGCAAACTTTCCCAGTGCTCCCGTCGAACACTTATTTTCAAACATGGGACAAATTAATCTCTCGGTTTATTTGGGGAGGTAAAACACCATGAGTGAAATACTCCACGCTGCAACTTTCTAGGGTACAGGGGGGACTTAACTTCCCAAACATGAAAAGATATGCTCAAGAGGCTCAAATTCGGATATCCTTGTTACATGCAACTACTCAGCATGTTGCATATTGGAAGGATATTGAGGTTACGCTTAATGGTTTAGAGAGTTTCCTTTCTTTTATTGTAGAAAACCCACCAGATTGTATACCATTCACAAGGTTCATGAGATTCACCTCAGAATTTTTTAGAAGCTGGCTGCAAATGTGGAGATCTTATAACCCCCTCAGGGTGACGATACCTTTCTCTGATCCCAATCCAACAATGGGAAAGGTTTCATCTCTGCTGTACCTTTCAATTAGTGGGTCCCCTAGGCATTTACTCCTTTTTCCACCTACAAACAGAATATAAACTGGCTAATACTCAATACAAACCATATCTGGCCCTTAGAAATAACTTGATACCATTTGAGGAGACCCTATCAGGAGTAGCTGAATCCCCCACTCTTTTGATTCAGATAGTGATACATCATTTATGGGGACAAGTACGGGAGCATGTCATTGGAGGCCTTTATCTGGCACTGAGATCTTACAGTACTGATTCACTGGACTACCTTAGAATTAGGTGGTCAAAGGAATTGGGATTGGAATTAGAGGTATACCAATGGCAAACCTCAACTTCGTTATACTCCAGTTTCTTCTAATATATGTTGGTGGGAATATGCATGGAAGGCCTGAATACATTTGTTTAGAAACCCAGATATAACTGCAAAATTTAGAGGACACGGAACGTGCTGGAGGAGGTGTGGGCAGGATGATGTGGGGATAGGACATATTCTGTGGTCCTGCCCATATATATTGCGATATTGGAAAGGGATTATAAGAGAATTAAATGCTGTCTATGAGAGGCTGGAGGTACTTACCCCAACTTTCATTTTGCCCCCTACCGGACTTAAAGTTCAGGGGACGCTCTATCGAATGCTAACTCTTCTGGTTCTGGCGGCTAAGAAGATTATTACTAGACTCTGGCTTTCCACTCAGATCCTGAAAAAAAGAGTCTTGGAGAAAGTTAACATATGAAATATATAATTTGGAGAGGATTTCAGCTAGACTGAATAATAGGACCCATAGCTTTGACAATCGTTGGAAATGTTGGACACTTTATCAGTTGGAGCACTATTTGGACTTTGTCCCCTGAGTATCATGCATAATGTTAAAACTGATATGGGACCCCAAAGCTTGGGCATGGGGGGAAGGGATCTGAATGAGCCTTTTTGGCCAAATATTGGCCAAATATTTCTGTAAGCTGGAGTGTCATGGGGATATTATTAGTATCATCATCATTATTATCAGCAATATGCCTTTCTTTTCTAGGAAGAGTCAACCTACAAAATGGTTTCCCCACATGTCGGGGATTTGGACTATATATTGCTGCTACTGCCATTTGTTCTGTATGTTATATATAAAAAATATTTCTGTATTGTACATGGCAATATACTATGCTGATAAAACTAATAAAATACAATTAAAAAAAGAAGCTTCCGAGGTCTGATGACTGTGACAGGAGACAATTCGCTTGCGGACACCTCCTCCTCCGCCTCTGGCTAAAGGGAGATCTCAGCCCCCAGACAAACGTCCATCAGCCCGGGCACCCTTGCCATATGGCAGGGCTCGTTCACCCAATAAGAGGTGATCGCCGGATGGCAATCAGGCGTCCGACCCCAACGTTGACGACCGGTCGCCTGACCAAGTGCAGGAGATGCCGGACTTTGAGTCGGATTAATGCTCTCCGATACACGCAGAGCCTGACCCTCAGCCAGACACTGCCAGGCTGGCTTTGCCAGAGTATGTTCCAGTACCGGACACCTCACTGGTGCTCGATCCCTCGGCTCCATCAGTTGTCCCTTTAGCGGACGTCTGAGCACTATTTACATCCTGGTGGAATACAGTCAAAGAGGACCTTCTGTACAGGCCTCCTGATTCACCTAAAGAAGTCCCACCTCCTCCTCCTCCTCCTCCTACTCCAGACAAGGCGGCAGGTGAAGGCTCTCGACCATCTCCCAGCCCCAAAGGCAAAAGAAGGTGCGGACTGTCCACTGTTCCCTCCTCCAGTGGATGTCCTATGTCTTCCTCTAAGGAACAACCAGATTCTTCTTCGGAATCTTCCGAAGATGAGGATCTTCACGCCCACCCCCCCTCCAGATGTGAAGGATTTGCCTTGGTCCCCACCAGACAACCCTTCATTCCTGGATATTATGAGGCACATTCAAACTATTTACCAATGGGACACAGAGGAATTAGACCCAGAATGTAAAAGGCCGGGAAAGTTTCTGGGTTCTGAGGATCCAAAGCCCCTGGTGATTCCTCCACTTGTTGAACCATTTCAGGACGTCACGAGATTGACATGGAAACACCCATCATCCACCTCGGCGATGCCTCGAAAAGTCAGCCGGCTATATAAGCCACCAAAGGATGAACCTTTTTGGGTGGAGCACCTAAAGGTGGATTCCATGGTTTTGGCCATGGCACACGGCAGACTTAATCAGCCTAAGCACCTCAGTTCACAACCCCCAGACCCAGAGTCCAAGAAGCATGACTACTGAGGGAGGAAGGTTTATTCCTCGGCTACTGGAACCATTTGTTTCCTTAATTTCTTGGCCGACATGGTCACCCATCAAAAGAGTCTGTGGGAGAAGACCATGGAGCTTATGAAGACCTTACCTGAGTCAGATACCAAAAATGAGCTTCTGGCATATGTCCAATTGTGTATGGATGTTGACAAACATGTTCTGCGCTGCTCATATGACTCTGTGGACATGGTGGCCAGGGCAGCAGCATCAGGAGTCTGCTTAGGCAGGCATTCCTGGCTCAGAGTGGCAGGATTCAGACAGGACCTCCAGGATGCTATCTTGGATACCCCTTTCCAGAGCCCAGTCCTTTTTGGACAGGAAGTTCAAGCTATCATAAAAGAATTGCAAGACTCTGGAAAAGCGGTGGCAGACTTGCACAGGATGTGTAAGCCTGAACCGCAAGAGGCCCTTTCGGAAGCAAGGCCACCAGGGGAACTGGCAGATTCAAGGAAAAGGCTTCAAACGCCAAGGTGAACCAGTGCAGTCTGGAGCCCATGGCCCGAGACCGCTTAAAGCTCCCAGACAATCTGCCCCCACCCCCCAGAGTACTGCATGACTCCCAGCAGCCGCCCCCCCAGTATCAGTCCTTAAGGGGGGAACAGGTAGAAGGGAAGTTCTCCCGCTACCTTCCAGAATGGAGCACCATAACGTCCGATCAGTAGGTGCTACAGGTAATTCAGAGGGGTTACGCAACTGAGTTCCTCAGCATATCCCGGGACAATCCTCCACTTCCATCCCACTGTTCAGCCAGCCTCCAGTCCCTTCTCCAGAAGGCCATCCAGCCAGTCTCTCCCTCCCAGCAGGGAAAAGGCTATTACTCCCACTTTTTTTTGGTTGCCAAGAAAATGGGAGATCTACGTCCCATTCTAGATCTACCTAAACCAGTTTGTCTTGTACAAGAGGTTTCTGATGGTGAGCCTTGCAAGCCTGTTCCCTCTCTTTCATCAAAGGGATCGGCTTTGCTCCTTGGACATGCAGGACGCATATATGCACATAAAGATCCTGCACTCGCACAGAAAGTATCTTCACTTCCTGTTCCGAGACAATCACTACCAGTTCTGGGTACTTCCCTTGGGCCTGTCATCAGCCCCCAGGGTTTTTACAAAGTGCCTTGCAGTGGTAGCTGCAACATTGAGGAGAAGGGATCACTTCATGTACCTCGACGACTGGCTGCTCTCCGCTCCGACAGAAGACCAACTCAGAAGCACCCTGAGGGAAACAGAACAACTGTTTCTATCCCTGGGTATCACCCTCAACTGACCAAAATCTCAGCCCTGGCCCTCCCAATGGCTTCAATATACTGGTGCGTCCTCGACACCCGGCAAGGCAGAGTTCAGACTGCGGACCAGGTCCCTGCAAGGGTAGTCCTGCAGCTGTTGGGCATATGGCAGCTGCCATAGCCACAGTTTCTCAGACTCGTCTGAACATGAGAACCCTCCAGTGGCACCTCAGAGTCCAGTGGAATCAGGGCTCAGATGACTTGGACCATCAAATCCAGATATCTGCAGTGGTTCAACACTCCCTTCAGTGGTGGCTCGATCTGGCTCATCTAGAACAGGGAATCCCTTTCCAGAGGCCAAGTCCACTGCAGACTGTCGCAACGGACACCTCTGGGCTAGGCTGGTGTGCTCACCTAAACGAGCATCAGATGCGAGGATCATGGTCTGCCATCGAAAGGTCTCTCCATTTCAACTTTCTGGAGATGAGGGCCATTCTATACGCCCTCCAGGCCTTTCAGGATCAGCTCTCCTGGGGTCTTCTGTTAATTCAGTCAGACAGTACCCCGGTAGTCTTTTACCTGAACAAGCAAGGGGGAGCAGGATCGTATCCCCTGTGCAGTGAGGCCATGAGAATCTGGGACTGGGCAGTAGAATGAGGTCTGTTTCTCCTAGCTGTCCATGTGCCAGGAAGTCAGAACGTTCTCACCGACAGTCTGAATCATTCTCGTCCCCTGAACCACGAGTGGGAGTCTGCTTCAAGACGTTCTAGACTACCTCTTCGCAAGATGGAGCAGTTTAGAGTTGGACCTCTTTGCGTCCCCGTGCAATGCCAAACTGCCAAATTTCTGCTTGCTAGATCCTGGGCCTGGTGTTTTCTGGTGAGACGCATTATCCCTCTCCTGGGCGGGGAGGTTTCTTTATGCCTTTCCTCCCATCCCTCTGGTTCAGAGAGTACTGCTCAAACTGCAGTCGGAAGGGGCCAGAATGATTCTGGTGGCTCCCTTTGGCCTTGACAGATTTGGTTTCCTCTCCTTCAGCAGCTGGCCAGAGGACCTCTTGTGCTGCTACCTTTCTCTACTTGTTTGCTCTCTCAGGAACAGAGGACGCTAGCCCATCCTTCCCTTCGAACTCTTCACCTGCATGCATGGCTCCTTCAGTCCTAGCAGAGGAGAGATTGAGAGTTTCTAAAAGAGTAGCAGAAGTCCTAGTGGTGGCTAGGAGCCCCTCCTCTAGGGCAACTTACACTATGAAGTAGAGATGTTTCTGTCTCTGGGTAGCAGCCAGATCCCTGGGACCTTTTGATGTGCTCTGTTAAGCATGTGCTAGAGTACCTTCTCCATCTCCTTGATCTGGGTCTTAGCTGTTCATCGATTAAAGTGCACCTTTGTGCTCTATCGGCATACCATGCCCCTATGGGAGAAAGGACACTGGCACAGCTGGATATATGCAAGACCTTCCTTTGAGGAATCCTGCATATCAGACCCCCGTGGAGGGACCCTTTTCCCCCTTGGGATCTTCTTTTTGTTTTAGAAAAGCTCACCCTGCCCTCTTTTGAACTGGCTACAAGGTGCGAGCTTCACCTTCTTTCTCGGAAGGCATTATTTTTAGTTCCCATTACCTCTGCTCAGAGGATTTCCGAGCTTCAGGCCCTGATGTGCAAGGAGCCTTACCTTGTTTTTCACAAGGACAGGGTGCAGCTGCGTACGAATCCTAAATTCTTCCTGAAAGTGATGCCCGCCCTTAACGCTGAACCAGGACATTTAACTTCTGGTGTACTATCCAGAGTTCTCCAATAAGGGGGAGGCCCTTTTACACACTCTGAATGTTCATAGAGTTCATTGTTTCTATTTGGATCAAACTCGTTCTGTTCAGAGCATGGACCAGTTGTTCATTGCGTTCGCTCAACACAAGGCAGAGGCTGCTGTCACTAAGCAAACGCTGACCAGGTGGTTAGTCCACTGTATCATGTTCTGTTACCAACACCATGGCAGACCCTTACTGGGCTCGGTTAAGGGTCATTCTGTCAGGGCTATTGCTATGTCCTTTGCCTCATTGAGGAATGTTTCAGCAGCAGACCTTTGCGCGGCAGCTACTTGGAGCACTGTCCAGACTTTCATCAGACATTACAGTTTGGACATAGTCTCTAGAAGGAGAACAGTTTTTGGTTTGGCTGTTCTCCAGGGACTACTCTCTTAGGAGTGTAACTTTCTTCCCTTCGTCAGTCATTCCTCCACCCTTCTGATCTGGGCCTATCTGGGTTACTGCTTGGGACTCGGTCCTAAGTGTATTACCTGCTGCAAGAGCTCCAACTCGAAGTCAGATAGCACAGTTACGTAAGAACTTACCGTAACAGTAGATCTTCAAGAGGAGCTCTTGCAGCAGGTGCCTTTCCTACCCTCCTTCCCCCAGGTCGTTGCCTTATCTATATTTCTCTCCAGTAAGGCAGCTCCTTCTTGATTCTCTATTTCTTACCAACTGAGCCTTCAGATGGGAACTGAGATGGCGCCGGGGGTCCGCCCCTTTTATACCTCGTTGGACATCGGACCCCCACTACAGACTGCTAGAAGCTGAAAGTTTCAGTGGTGTCCTAATGCTCAAGGCATTAGTCCTAAGTGTATTACCTGCCGCAAGAGCTCCTCTCGAAGATCTACTGTAACGGTAAGTTCTTGCATAACTGTACTTTCCTCCTCCTCCCGTTCATCAGGCTGGCACTGATGTCGGTCCTATAGCAGACGATGGCTCAGATCCTCCTCCTCTAGCACTTCGGAGGACTCTAGCCGGGACTCCTCTCTCTCTCTCTCTCTCACAGGGTCAGATCATTCAGAGCCTAGAGGCCGTCCTTCCTCACCAGACAACAAGGACACCCCTAGGTCACATCCTGATGACTCATCATTTGTGGATGTCATGAGGCACATCCGGGCCTCCAGTGGATGGGAGGCAGAAGACCTGGACCCTGAAAGGCAGAGACTAGCCACATGTCCGAGACAGAAGGAACCCAAGCCTTTGGTGGTTCCTCCCTTAGTGGATTCCTTCCAGGCTTTAATAAGGCTCACCTGGAAGCACCCATCCTCTATCTTGGCTGTCTCTAAAAAGTCTGATTGGCTGTACAGGGCACCTAGGGAGGAGCTATTCTTGGCTGAGCACCCTATGGCTGATTCGATAGTGATCACTGCGGCCCATGATAGGTCAAAGAGACCTAAGCATGTAAGCAACCAGCCTCCTGGCCAAGAATCCAGAACAATTGACCAATTTGGCAAGAAGGTATATTCCTCCTCTACTTGCTACATTGGGTCCCTTCCTTACCCATATAGTACAGTACCAAAACGCCCTGTGGGAGAAGGGACTAGAATTAGCTCAGGCCCTTCCTCACTCGTCTCAAAAGACAGAGCCCCTGGACCTTCTTAAATCTGGGTCTGATGTGGGCACCAATGTTTTGCGTGCCTTGTATGACACTGTAGACGCAGCCACCAGAGCAGCCACCACTGGCGTCTGCCTCTGGCACCATGCATGGCTCAGGGTCTTTGGGTTCACCCAGGACCTGCAGGCTGGCATCATATACCTCCTTTACAAAGGCTCGGTCCTCTTTGGAGATGAAGCAGAGAAATTAATCACCCATCTCCAGGACTCTGGCAAAGCTATTTGGTCTGCACAGAAGATGTATAAAACTAACCAGAGGACGTTCAAAAAGCAGCCTTTTTGTCAGCCCTCTGGTCAGCAGCTCAGAAACCAGCCTCAGCAGAAGGGAGACTTCAAATGCAGGACAACCACCCACTGTCCTGAGGGTTCCACCTCTAGAGCCACTAAGACCTCCCAAGCCACATTACTCACTCCCAGAGCCACACAATGATCCTTGCCAGACCCCCTCCTCTAGTGGAGTTTGTGGGGGAAGCAGTAGGGGGTTGCTTCTCCCTGTATCCCAAGGGATGGAGAAAAGTCACAACAGACTGGTGAGTCCTCCAACTAATAGGGAGCGGTCATACCTTGGAGCTCCTGGAGAGGCCACCAGAAAACCCACCAGTGTCCTTCCATTATCTTCCTCACATCTCCCTCATCGAAGGGGAAATCCAGGCCTTACTACAAAGGCAGTTCATAAAGCCAGTTCCCCCAGACCAAAGGGGAAAGAGATTTTATTCCCACTTTTTCCTTGTATCAAAAAGACCAGGGACCTTTGCCCCATCCTGGATCTCAGTTTTCTGAACAATTTTATCAAATACAGGAGGTTCAGGATGGTCTCTCTGCCAGGACTAATTCCCCTCCTGCACCAGGGAAACTGGCTCTGCTCTCTAGATATGCAAGACACATACCTGCACTTTCTAGGGTTCCTGCCCCACAGAAAGGTACCTGTGTTTCCTCTTCTAGGGGTGACACTACCAATTTCAAGCTCTACCATTCGGCCTATCCTTCACTCCCAGAGTCTTCACCAAGTGCCTGACAATGATGGCTGCAGGCCTTAGAAGACAAGGCTATTTTGTCTTTCCCTACCTAGATGACTGGCCTCTGATAGCTCCCACAAAAGGTCCTGCTTTGCATTCTTGGAGACACCTTTACCCTCTTCTGAGAGTTGGGGATCACCCTGAATCTCATCTCCATGGCCCAGCCAGAGACTCCAATTCATTAGAGCGGTCCTCTACACAGTGCAGGGCAAGGCCTTTCTCCTCAAGGACAGGGCGGATCACCTGCGAGGACAGGCTCAACTGGTTTCAACGGCTCATCATGATCCGGCCCAAGTCTTCTTAAGGCTCCTTGGCCATACCCACCATTCCTGTGGCTCACCTCCACATGAGAGTCCCACAATGGACACTCAGGGTGAAATGGAACCAATGGTCAGACGACCTGGAACAGAGAGTTCTAGTCTCAGATCCAGTTCGTCGGACACTGATCTGGTGGATGGACGCCGACAACCTGTCCAAAGGGGTCCTCTTCTGACAGGAGCCCCTGAGGCAAGTTTTGACTACCAGCACCTCGGGACTCAGTTGGGGTGCTCATCTGGAGGACAGGCAGACCTGAGGCTCCTGGTCCCCAGACTAGCAATCCCTGCATATCAACATCCTGGAGATGAGTGTGATTCTGAATGCCTTGCAAGCGTTTGAGACCGACCTCTTACCAGGCCCTTTCCTCATCCAGACAGACAACATGTCCATAGTGTTTTACATCAACAGAAAAGGAGGGACGCATTCCTACCCCCTCTACAGGGAGGCAGGGAGGGTCTGGTATTGGGCTCTGGAACACCATATAGAACTCACTGCTGTTCATGTTCCAGGCATCCAAAATGCATTGGTCGACAGCCTAAGGAGGTCTTGGTCCAAGGCCCACGAGTTGGAGCTCCTACAGTCGGTGACAGAGCAGTTGTTCAACAGGTGGGGTCGACCAGAGTTGGACCTCTTCGCGTCCTCACTCAATGCCAAACTGCCCAATTTCTGCTCGCTAGATGCAGGGCCTGGAGTTTTCTGGCAAGACACACTGTCCCTTTGTTGCACAAGGAGGTTTCTTTATGCCTTCCCTCTCTTTCCCATTCTTCAGAGGGTACTTCTCAAACTTAAGCCCGAAGGAGTAGAGATGATTCTCATCGCTCACTTCTGGCCATGTCAGATTTGGTTTCCTCTGCTCCAACAGCTGGCCTTGGAACCCTGATTCCTCTAGCCCTGAGCTTTCACTTGCATTCCCAGGAGCAGGGCACTCTAGTCCATACAGAACTCAAGTCCCTGCATCTGCACACTTGGCTGCTCCAGACCTAGCAGTCGTCAGGTATGGGGTTTCTTCCAGAGTGACCTACATCCTAGTGGCAGCAAGAAAGTCCTCCACTAGGTCCACCTATGCCATGAAGTGGAAAAGTTTCTGTTTGCGAGCGGCCACCTGTCACCTCGATCCCTTCTCCTGCACAGTGAACTCCATTCTTGAGTAGCTTCTCTCTCTGTTTGACATAAGCCTTGGATATTCCTCTGTCAAGGTGCATCTTTCTGCCATCTCTGCGTACCATGTACCAGTAGAAAGTAAACACTTTACTCAGCTGGATTTGTCCCATATCTTCCTACGGGGCACCTTGCATATGAGACCTCCCATCAGGTGTCCTGTTCCTCCATGTGACCTCCTTTTTATGTTAGAGAAATTCATGCTCCCCTTCCTTTGAACCAGCCATGGATTGCAAGCTATGTTTTGTTTGTTGGAAAGCATTATTTTTAGTTTCAGTAACTTCCACATGGAGGATTTCTGAGCTTCACGTTCTGATGTGTAAAGAGCCCTATTTGGTTTCCCATAAGGACAGGGTGTCCTTAAGGACCAGTCCTAAGTTTTTGCCCAAGGTGGTGTCAGAATTTACTTTGAACCAGGACATTCACCTGTCTGTCTACTACACAGAGTACTCTAACAGGGGGAGAAGCATCATTGCATACTCTGGATGTCCACCGGATACTTCATTTTTTTATTTGAACTGTACTGGTCTCTTGAGGAAGACTGATCAGTTGTTTGTGTCATTTGCTCCCAAAACTCAGGGCATCAGTTGCTAAGCAGACCCTGTCCAAGTGGTTAGTTAACCACATAGTTTTCTGTTGCCAAAAATATGAAAAGCCTTTACCGGGCTCCGTTAAAAGCCATTCCACCAGGGGAGTTGCCACCTTCTTTCCCTCATTGAGGAATGTTTCTGCTGCAGATATTTGCACAGCTGCCACCTGGAGCTCTGTTCACACATTCATCAAGCATTCATCAAACACTCGAGCTTGGATGTGGCTTCAGGCGTAGGACTGGGGTTCGGCCTTGCTATTCTTCAGGGCCTACTCTCCTAAACCTTTGCTAGCTGTTTTTCTGCCTCATCTCATGCTAGTCTGTTACTTCTCCCTTGATTGTTTGGGACTCGGTCCTCAAGGTTATTGCCATTGAAGAAAGAACTCGCACTCCAGACATGCGTTCAGTAGAAGAATTAGTTTCACTGTGTTAGGATGGTAGTTACAAAGTACAATACATATCCATAACCATGTCAGTATTGAAATAAGTGCAGCAATGCCAAAAAACTGAAGCTCCCACATTGGTGCAAAACCTCAGCGTTTTGGGGCCTAGAACCCCTTCCTCAGGAAGTCTAGCCACATGTGCCCCCTTGTGCTCATAAATACAACATACAGCTGTAATTAATCTCATTAAAGTATTAATTCACTAGCAGTGCAAATGTCCTGCTTGTCTTGTGATCACTCCACCCATCCCTGCTCTCATTAGTGTGGATGTACATCATATACCACTCCTAGAATTACTGTTACAGATGAGCAGCCTCTTTTGTTTTTGATTTTACTGAAGTAACATGCAATATCAGACTTCCAAACCATGATTTCACTACATAAGAACGACATGACACACATGACCCTATGTGCGCAGTTGGACTCTGTACTGCACAAGTAGATCAAATTTTTGCACTTTTTGTTTTGTTTTGTTTTGTTTTTTTTCCCCGCTGTTTTGACCTGCCTACCATTGGCCCTACCTCACACACAGCCCCATCACCCATCTTCTCCGGAACTTGCCTCTCCCATGTTCCTCCCTGGCTTACACCCCCCCCCCCCGGATGTGGCCACCGGGGGGGACTCAGCCCCCAGCGGAGTTAGAAATTGGTGTTGGGAGTGCACCGATGGTCAGCAGTACAGGGCCTGTGATGTGAGGCGGGTATTATCCTGCTCATTCAGGGGTGTTTCTGAGTTTTTCTGCCCCGAGTCCCAGTGATGGCCATGGAGCACTCTCCTGTGCATGCACATGTTGGTACACACCACGCGAACAGAGCAGATGGCAGCATCCACCCTCCCTGATCCTTGGTTCTTGCCTGCATCGTCATCTGTGGACACCCATGTGGCGGTACTGTGGCAGAGACCAGAGCCCTCTCTCCCTGAGATGGAGTGTCCTGGAATGCTCAACCAGTCTCTCTCAGCTGGTCCTCTGATGATCCAGGCTTGTTCTTAAACACGGGTTGTCAGCATCGCAGGCATTAGTGCTACCATTGTGCTGGTGAGCTGGCTATGTTTTTGTTCTAAAAGGGAACCAGTTTCATGTTTTCCTGAAGGCGCCCCCCCCTTTACCACCAGTAGCTTACCTGCACTGGAATTGTAATAGCCAGTTTTTGGAGTTTTCTTGTTTTTTTTTTTTTTTTAACTCTTCTTATTTATCCCTCCTTCCTACCCTCTGTGTCCACTCCTTCGGACTGCTCATGCACTCCGGCCCCACCGATCCAGGATCTGCCCCTAGAGTGCCTCTTCCTCCTTTCTGTCCTGCACAGTGGGATCTGTCCTGAATTGGTGGTCTGGGTGGAACAGTCGTCATCTAGGACCACCGAGGGGGGTTATCCATTTTTCTGTGATCCCCTTTTCCCAGCCCCTGAGACGCTGGGCGCCATGATTTAACATCCAGAGAGGCGACGGCTAATACACGTCTCTCTCAAACACCCAGCAGCGTCCGCCCTTCCCGACTCCGTCAATGGAGCCACCAGCCCCCTCGAGAGCCCGTATTCCCACTGGCTCACTCAGGATGTTGGGTGCATATTGCACCCCTGGTATCCCACCCCAGAGGGAGGAGAGCATCCGTTGGGACGCTCAGTCCTCCCTCTCCCAGTTGAACCCCGCCGACCCAAGTCCGTTCCCAAACCCGGGTTGCCGGCGTAGCTCGAGGTGTTGCATCCAGCACCTCAACCCTCAATGCCACCAGGCTGGCCTGTGTTTATGTTTTGAAGGGGAAGGGATCATAAATTCTCACTCAGAGAAGCAGGCAGCCTAGTCCTGTCCCCTTTCTGGTGCAGACTGAGAGAAGCTCTGCCCCTGCACTGCAGTATATTGTGACTAAGTTTGTAGAGTGCTGGGGTGTGCTCTATTGCTATCAATTGGAGCATAGTTTGAAATCTATATTTTTATATTTTAAAGTGCCACTGGGGTCCGATCAGAGCTACGGATCAACTAAGAATGGCCTTCTTATTTGATATGTTATTCTGATATAACCCGGGTGGCCCTCTAAAATATAAAAATATTTTATATTTTTAAACTGTACTCCCATTGATAGTAATTGAGGGCGCCCCCACATTCACCAAACTCCTGCGTCACAAAACATCAGAGCCTGGGGCAGCACAGGGGCAGAGTATTCATTCAGTTGGCACCAGGAAGGGGAATGAGTGGGCTTCCAGCTGTTCCGTGAGGATTTACAATTCCTTCCCCTTCAAAATGTAAACACACAAAAATTCTAAAAACTGGCTATTACAGCTCAAGTGCAGGTAAGCTACTGGTGGGGTACTTCAGGAAAGATATTTGATATGAGCACAGTTGGTGCTGTTTAACTGAAGTGAGTGCTGGGAACCGTGTTAGTAAACACAAGAAAAGGGTGCGTAAGTAATATTGGCTCATTTAATCTTAAGGGTCTGTGTTAAATTCACGTTACTCTCTACTTGTCAGCTTGTAATGTTTCGTATTGTACTTTTATGGACCCTGGAACTGTTAGCTCTCAAAATTTGTATATGTAATCATTTGATGCATTTTTGTGCTTTGCGCCCTTTGGGATTTGTACTCTCTTGAGTTGTACCTGAAAAGAGTAGTAGTAGATTTTATTTCTTTTGGGCACCCTTCCCAGGAGGCTCAGGGTGCCCTTGCAAAATATAAAAACATACAAACAGCATATAAAGATAAACAACAGATAAAATAAATATAAATAATATTCTCTAATGTATAAATAGATCCCATCAACTAACACTATAACTGCTTATCCTACACAATTATTATTTAGACCCCAAAGGCTTATTGAAAAAAGAAAGATTTCAATTTTCTTTTAAATATCTTTAGGAAGGGAGCCTCCTGCAGGTGACTGGCAGAGAATTCCAGAAGATCGGAGCGGCCACTTCAGAAGCCTGATCCCCCAAAAGACTTTACTCTTGCCCTGGGGACCTCCAGATGGGTCTCCCTCGCTGGTCAAAGAGAGCGAATAGAGATGTAGGGATGCAGAAGCTCCCTCAGGTAACCCGGCCCTAGCCCATGCAGGGTCTTACAGGTCAGCAGACACATTTTGAAGGAGATGTGCTAGCAGCCAGTGCAGTTTATGCAACACCAGTATAGTATGACACGACTTAGGACGGCCTGTCAATAGCTGGGCTGCAGCATTCTGCAACAGCCGCAGGCACTGCAGCACACCCCCTCTGAGCCTGAGGTAGCATGTTTTACAGTAGTCGAGCCTCAAGGTAACAAACGCGTGTACTAGTGTGGCCAGATCGTCCGGGGGGGGGGGTGGTATAAGGGATTTAATATAGGTGATATTCCGTAGATGGTAAAATACATTCCGGACAGCTGCCAACACGTGCACATCAATTGTCAGCTCACCATCCAGAAGGATGCCCACATTTCTCATCTTGGTGGAGGCCCCTAGTTTGGCTGAGCAAATAAAAAAGCCCTCAGTCCTCTCCAGAGGCCCCCACTCCCCCCAACCCAACCCAGCTCAACCACCAGTACTTCAGTCTTCCCTGGGTTGAGTCCTAACCAATTAGACGACATCCACAACCGGATCTCAAACAAGCACTTATTTAGCACATCCAACCGCATCTGATCTTCCCAGTGCGAAAGACAGGTAGAGCTGGGTGCCTTCGGCATAGTAATGAAACCTAAGCCCATATCACCTAGGAGCAGCATATACACTGCAAATAAAAACATAGAAACATAGAATTTGATGGCAGATAAGGACCGCTTGGCCCACCTAGTCGGCCCCTTTCCCTACCTAACGGATAAGCTGCAGATCCTAGTTATCCAACAGCCTACTTCCTCCTACCCCCACTAGAATTGCCTTATGTCTGTCCCATGCATTCTTGAATTCCCCCACTGTTTTTGACTCTGCGACCTCCTCAGGAAGGCTGTTCCATGCATCTACAACTCTCTCTGTGAAGAAATACTTCCTCACATTACCTCTGAGCCATCCCCCCTCTATCTTCAAATTGTGCCCCCTTCTTCTTGCACATCTTTTTCTGAAAGATGCTACCCTCTTGGACTTTGTTGAGTCCCTTGAGGTATTTGAAAGTTTCTATCATGTCCTCCCTTCACTCCTTTCCTCGAGGCTATACAACTTAAGCTCCTTTAATCTTTCTTCACGTCTTCTGGTGCAGACCCTGTACCATTTTGGTTGCCCTCCTCTGGACAGCCTCCACCCTGTCTATGTCTTTGTGGAGATGGGGTCTCCAGAACTGTACACAGTACTCCAGATGTGGTCTTACCAACTGTCTGTACAGAGAGCCAACAACTTCCTGTTTTCTACTGGTGATGCCTCTCCCTATGCATCCCAGTATCCCCCCCAGCCTTCCTTACTGCCTTCTCACATCACTGGCCCACTTTTAGGTCATCTGATATGACTACCCCCAGGTCCCTTTCCATTTTGTTGTTGCCAGTATCTCTAATTGTGTACTCTTTCCTGGGTTTTGTTTCCAGGTGCATTACTTTGCACTTCTTTGTGTTGAATCTAAGCTGCCATACATTTGACCGTTCCTCCAGCCTTGCCAAGTCCATTGTCATCCTTTCCACCCCACCTTGCGTATCAACCCTGTTGCAGATCTTTGTGTCATTTGCAAAGAGACATACTTTTCCTTCCAGTCCCTCAGCAATGTCACTTATGAAAACATTAAAAAGGACCGGCCCCAGTACTGAACCCTGCAGTACCCCACTAGTAACCCCCGTTTCTTCACTGTGGACTCCGTTTACTATTACACTCTGTGTCCTGTTGTCCAGCCAGTGTTCTACCCAGGCTACCACCCTGGGGACCCACTCCCAGGCTGGCTAATTTGTTTAAATAACATGAGGAAAAGGACAGAACCTTGGGACATACCACAGGACAGGGCCACCGGGCTTGAGGATTAATTCCCCAGAACCAGCCTCTGGGATCTCCCTCAGTGGAAGGACTCAAACCAGCTGATGACCTTGCCAGTGAGTCCAACATACTCACTCAGCCTGTTCAACAACACTCCATGATCCACAGTGTCGAACGCTGATGAGAGATCAAAGAGAATAAGAATAGATTGCTCTCCCCTATCCCTCGCCCTGAGCAGGTCATTCAGCACTCGTACCAGTGCAGTCTCCATGCTGTGCATAGCCCTGAATCCGGACTGGAGTGGCTTGTAAATCTGGAAGTCTGTGAGGCGACTCTCAAGCTGCTCCCCAACCACCTTTTCAAGAACCTTCCCTAAAAAGGAGAGGTTCAAGACAGGTCGGTAGTTTGCCAAGGTGTTGGGGTCCAAAGATGGTTTCTTTAACAGAGGCTTTGCCAGAGCCTGTTTAAGAGGCTCAGGGAAATCCCCCATCGCTAAGGAACACCCAGCAATCTCACAAAAACCGGGCCCAGACCTCCAATGTAGTCAACAGGTAATCGCATCGGGCCCGGGTCCAGGCTGCAGAAGATTGGTTTCAGCCTCAGAATCACCCCATAGGCCTCAGCCATCATCATCAGTTGGAGGAACTCTTCCCCAGGGAGACCCGAACCGTCCGTTCTCCCGAGTACCAACCCTGTCGGATGGTAAACCAACTGGAGAAATCCCAACCCTAGCAGAAAACACTCTGTCTGAGAAGAACCGAGCGAACTCCTCTCATTTTTCAGCTGAAAATGCTCTAACAGGTTCCAGACAGGCTGAACGTAAAAGCCTGTCCACAACCTGAAAGAGCTGAGCTGGTTGATTCTCTTCGGCTGCAATCGTCATAGACATAAGAGCTGCCTTTTTTTGGGTGGCTGCATTCTGATACTCGTAATGAGCCATCAGAACCAGTCTATTCTGCTGGGTCCTGGTTTTTCTCCATGCCTCTCTAACTTCTGCCCCCTGGTTTTCAGCACTCTTAGCTCACCATGAGACCAAGACAAGCCAAGACACGAAACCAGCGGGTGTACACAGGCCGGCGCTAAAAGGTCCAAGGTCCCCGTGATAGCCCCATTATAGGCCACCATGGCCTCCAGACCCTCCTTGCAAGCCTCCAGCATGGACAAAATGTCCAGTTCTGCCAACAGTCCCTCTGGCGGTAACCCTCTTAAAGGTGCGAAACTGTACCATTTCCACAGGGGAAGGGACAGTGAGGTGGGGGTGCCCTGAAGCTGAACCTGACAGCGCAGTGATCCAACCAAGCGACCGGATCAGTCTCGAGGGTGTTAGTCTCAAGCCTCAGGGGGGAATGCCAGGTTGAGCACGTGTCCAGAGCAGTGGGTCCCGGCTGTGATTTTAAGAGTTAAGCCAAGGGCCTCCATCTTAGGAAGTCCCTGGCACCAGACAAAGTCTCGTCATCCACCCAGGTGTTGAAATCGCCAAGAACAACTCATCTTGGTGACTCCGACTCCCTCTCGGAGACAATGGCCATCACCTCATATAGAAAGTCCTTGTCCCAACCAGGAGAATGGTAGTCAAGGAGCATCCTAAAGTCTACCCCGGGACCTCCACGCACCTCGATGCACTCAAAAGACCGGGCATCCCCCTCTGGGTGCACCATCAGGCCCAGTTTCAACCTAAAACAAATGCCCCAGTGAACCACAGAGAAACTGTCCAGAACTGACTCCTCCAACACAGGCCCGGAGATGTCTTCCAGTCAGGTCTCCGTAATGCATGTCAGGTCAACCGACACCACAAGATCTGCCATTATGGCAGTCTTGTTTGCCATTCACCTGGCATTGCACATTACTGCCCAAACAGGAAGACAGACGGAGGCTGTTCCATCAACTACCTACACCCTCAGTCCGGGAAGTTTCCTGGTCAGAGAGACAAAGCATGGAGGACCCCATTCCATCTGCCTCCTCATCCCAGGGCATCTCCTGGTCCCCACCACCCTAATCAGTCTCCCTCCGATCCCATCCCCTTTAAATCCTTCCCCCCTTCCACCCCACCTCACAGTTCCTATCTCCCTACAGCGCTGATGAACTGTGGCCAAAAGGGGTGGGTCATGGAAGGGGCGCAAGGCCTTCAGGAGAGAAGGGGAATAATAAAGCCTGTGAGCCTGCATTGAAAACCCATTACAAACTCTTTTAAGTAAATTTACTACTCACCACTAACTTTACACCCAATAATACACGCAATTTAAAAACCCCAGTCCATCCCCCCAAAAAACATTCACACACACCACTCACACAACTACTCACACGCCACCTTTACCTTTTAAAGCCACAGACTAACAATCCCCCCCAACCCTCAGCTCTTTAAAACTATATGTAATATCACACCTCAAAAAATGTACAACTTTAATTAAAAGGGTGTCTGTAATCAGGAATACACCTCTCCTCTCTTTAGAGGTGTTTCACCCCAGATTCACAATCCAGTCATTGGGCACCTTCAGGCTAAACCCCAGAATCTCCAACAGTGCTCCACTTGCCCAGCTCAGCAAAAGATGCAACAGAGAGTACAGCTCAAATTGACCCAGGAAGTCCCCATTCTAGTTCACATCCAAAGCCCTCTCATGGCCCTGTGCTCACCTCCTGGCTCAATCCTCTGATCCAGAAACAGCTACTCCACCATGCAGGGCTAAGTAAAAAAAAAAAAAAAGGACAGTCCTCCTCGGTGGTCCCAACTCTGAGACAAGTACCGCCACAAGTCACAGATGTTCAGGCTCTCCCCTTTCCCCTGGCAGTCCTCATGGGGCACGCCTGACAAAAAGCAGTGTGCCAGAACTCTCCACCTCACTCAGTCCTCCGGCTGCTCCCTGCTACCAAACTCCGAACTGGCTGACTGCCTCTGCTTCTCCATCGGCCAGACACTCCACGGACCTCCAGCTGGGATCCAACAGCGGAAGCACCGCCGGCACCTCCAGAATCTTCTCCTGTTTACAACCCTGGTTAAATGAATCTATGGGAAACCGCTTCTTGCAGACTGTAATCCTTGCTAAAAATAATAAAACTAACTCCTGCCACTAACTCACTACTTTCCCCTTACTAGCATTCCCCACCTAAGCATCACTGCTAACTAAAAATATGGACTAATGACAACAATAAAATAATTAAGTAAGATAGACAAAATAAGTAAAATAAACTAAAGAAAACGGGATGCAAAGGCGAGAAAATTACTAAAAATACATGGATTGCCTAACAGACTCCCGATGTGCAGCCCAGTGTGCCCGCCATCTTTCCCTCCTGCACAGAATACACAAAAAATAAGCATTCAGTTGTCTACCTACCCAGTTACCAAAAACAAAATAAATAAAATAAGAATTACTAAAGGTCTGCTCCCTCAACTGGTGGCCTTGATGGAAGAGGGATACCTGGATATCGTAGCAGTCACAGAAACATGGTACACAGAGAAGCATGACTGGGATGTTAACGTACCAAGGTACATAACCTACAGGAGAAACAGGGAGGGGAGAAGAGGGGGCGGAGTAGCTCTCTATGTAAAGGAAGGGATAAAAGCAACAGAATAAAAGAGTAAACGGGGAGGAGAGGAGGCACCGTGGGTCACCTTAGAGACTGGAAATGGCACCACAATCCGCACAGGGGTTGTATACAGACCCCCATGTCAGGGGGAGGGAATGGACAAGGATATGATAGAAAGCATACTTTGTATGACAGAGAAAGGGGAGATAGTGTTGATGGGGGACCTTAATATGCCAGATGTTAACTGGAGCACCTTTGCTACAGCCACATCCAAAAGCAGGACCATTCTCGATGCCCTCCAGGTGGCATGCCTCAGACAGCTAGTTTTGGAACCTACTCATGAGGGAGCAATCTTAGACCTCGTACTCTCAAATGGGGACAGTGAGAGGATCTCAGATCTAGAAGTGGGTAGCCATTTGGGAACAAGTGACCACCAAACAGTGTCATTCATGATAAACTCAGCTACAGAGTCAAGCCATACAAAACTGAGGGTTCTGGACTTCAGGAGGGCTGACTTTGGCAAGATGGGAGAGTGCCTTAGAAAAGCACTAGCAAACAGGCTAGAAGGAGGGGTGGAGCAACAATGGGGAAATATCAAAACTGCCATCACAGAGGCAACAAGCCTTTGTGTGAAGCAAATAAACAAATCAAAATGAAAGAAAAAGCCACTATGGTTCTCAAAAGAGGTGAAGTGTGAAGGTTAGGGGAGAAAAGCTAGCATTTAGGAAGTATAAGAAACACAGAAGGAGCAGGACAGAGAAGTGTACCAGTTAAGGCAGAAGGAAGCAGGAGGGTAGTCAAATAGCAAAGGCCCAAACTGAGGAAAAGATAGCCAACTCGATTAAGAAGGGGGATAAAGCCTTTTATAGGTCTATCAGGGAGCATAGAAAGACAAAGGGAGGGATAGTGAGGCTGAATAGAATGGACGGTGGGTGGGCAGAGAGGGACAGTGAAAAAGCAGGGATACTGAATGAATACTTCTGTTGAGTATTCACAAAAGAGGAGGTGCCTAATCCAATTAACAGAAGCAGTCTGGCTAGGGGGTTCGACCCCAGTCCTTTCACAGAAGAAAGGGTTCTGAAAGAACTCCTAAAACTGAAGGTAGACAAAGCAATGGGGCCAGATGGAATTCGACCCAGAATTCTAAAAGAATTAAGCAGAGAACTAGTGACACTACTGACTACCCTTTTAAATGAGTCATGGGAGGATGGTGTGGTACCTGAGGACTGGAGGAAGGCAGATGTGATTCCCCTTCACAAAAGTGGAACCAAGACAGAGGCAGGAAACTACAGACCTGTCGGTTTGACCTCTGTGGTAGGGAAAGTGATGGAATCACTTCTGAAGGAAAGAATTGTTGAGTACCTGGAGGCCAGTGCGGCACAGAACCCAAGGCAGCATGGGTTCACAGCGGGATGGTCATGTCAGATGAATCTAATTGATTTCTTTGACTGGGTGACCAAAGTAGTAGACCAGGGAGGGGCTGTGGATATGGCCTACCTGGATTTTAACAAGGCATTTGACACAGTCCCACACAAAAGATTAATAGTCATATTAACCAGCCTGGGAGTGGGTCCCAGGGTGGTAGCCTGGGTAAAACATTGGCTGGACAACAGGACACAGAAGGTAATTGTAAATGGAGTCCACTCTGAAGAAATAGGGGTTACTAGTGGGATACCACAGGGTTCAGTACTGGGTCCAGTCCTTTTTAATGTCTTTATAAGTGACATTGTAGAGGACTGAAGGAAAAGTATGCCTATTTGCAGATGACACAAAGATCTGCAACAGGGTTGATACACAAGGAGGCGGAAAGGTTGAAAAGGACTTGGCAAGGTTGGAGGAATGGTCAGAAATATGGCAGCTTGGATTCAATGCAAAGAAGTGCAAAATAATGCACCTGGGAAACAAAAACCATGGGGAAGATTACACAATGGGGGGGAGGTAGTAACAACAACAAAAATGGAAAGGGACATGGGGGTAATCGTATCAGATGACCCTAAAGTTGGAAAGCAATGTGAGAAGGCGGTAGGGAGGGCTGGGGGGATACTGGGATGTATAGGGAGAGGCATCACCAGCAGAAAACAGGAAGTTGTTGTCCACCTGTGCAGACAGTTGGTGAGACCCCATCTGGAGTACTGCATCCAGTTCTGGAGACCCCATCTCCGCAAGGACATAGACAGGATGGAAGCAGTTCAGAGGAGGGCAACTAAAATGGTGCAGGGTCTGCAAGAGAAGCCATACTAGAAGAGACTAAAGGAGCTTAATATGTATACTTGGTAACTTGGTATTAAGGACAAAAGAAGGCAGAGGTCCATCGAGATTGTCCCCCACACTGTGGGACATTGTACCCCATGGTAGTTAATTTAATAGCCATTTATCCAAATAAATTTTTAAGGTTGTTAGATTTGAACAGTCCACTATTTCTTGTGGTAATTTATTCCACAACTTCGGAGCGCTAATAGAGAAAAAATGCATTCTCTTATTAGTCCTAGCTTTACCTACTATTAATTGTTTATTGTGTAGTCTTGGTACAGTTTTCCTTGTGTCATGTGAGATGCCACATTGATCCATTTGGGTAGGGGACTGAAGAAGTTTAAGATCTGAGGGAGGTCCCCTCTATCCCTTCTAGTTTCAAGTGGATAAAGGCCTGTTCTTTTTAATCTATTTTCATAGTCAAGATGTGCTAAGTATGGTACAATTTTTGTTGCCCTATGTTGTATCTGCTCAATCCCTTTTATGTCAGAGATCAGGTAGGGACTCCAGAAGGGGGTCCCATAGTCCGTATAAGGCCGAATGTGAGATCTGTATAAGGTAACTATGCATTTTTCTGTTTTAGAAGAAAAAGTATGATTTATCCGTCTAAGAAGTGCATTGGCTGAGTTGGCTACTTCACTGCAGTGGTCTACTGATAATAATCTATGATTTACCATTATTCCCAGGTCTTTTTCACTATGAGATGCTCTGATAATTTTGCTGTTGAGGGTGCATATGTGTTTTGGGTTGTCCTTGCCCATATGCAGGGCTGAGCATTTAATTGTGTTAAATAACATTTTATTAGTTATTGCCCACTGTTCAGTGGTAGCTAAATCTGATTTTAATGCTTTTTGATTTATTAAATTATCCACTCTTCCTCCCAGTTTAGTATCATCGGCAAATTTTGTAATAATATTTGATAATTTTATTTTTATATCACTAATGAAAATATTAAATAGTATGGGACCCAGAACAGAGCCCTGCGGGACTCCACTAGTGACCCTCCCCTCATCAGACTGCACTCCCATTTATCCTGACCCTCTGGGTTCTGTCTGCCAGCCAACAATGCACCCATCTGATAATTGCTGATGAAAATCCCATTGTAATAAGCTTGTTCACAGGTATGACATGTGATACTTTATCAGATGCTTTGCTGTAGTCTCATAAAATAACATTGACTGGGATGTTAGAGTGTAGATGTTTGCTAACATATTCGTAGAAGGTAAGCAGATTGGTGGTGCAGGAGTAACCCTGTCTAAACCCATGCTGGGTTAAGTCTACAATATTTAAGGAATACATTTCTAGTTCAGTGATAGATTTGAGTATTTTCTCCATCATTTTACATGGGATTGAAGTGAGACTGATGGGTCTATAATTTTCAGTTTTTGAATGTGTACCTTGTTTAAATATTGGGGTAACAGTAGCCGTTAGCCAATCAGGTGATACTTGTACTTCTTGTAGGGATTTATTAAAAATTGTGGTTAATGGTAGGGCAGTAGCGCCTAATGTACTGTACCTATTAGAAATTTAGAGTTAATATTATCAGGGCCTGGACTGGTTGTTTTATTAAGAGTTTTGAGCCTAACCTTTGTGTCTTTTAAGGAAATGGTGAAATCAATGGAATGAACATTAGAGTTGGGAGTTAGATTCCAAGTGTTTTCTTGAGAAAAAACAGAACAAAAATATTTATTAAAAACTGTGGCTGTTTCAGTGTCAGAGAGAATAGTAGTGTCATTTATGACAATTGGACCTACTGATCTATTGTTTCCTTTTTTTCCATTGAGGTATGAGTATAAGGTTTTATGAGAGTCTTTTGTATGAGCTATTTTAAACTCAAGATTACGCTTTGCATTAGGTATGGGTGTTTTTAAGTCCTTAACTGATTTTCTATACTTGAATAGTGTTTCCTCTTTAAGATTATTTGTACAGTTTTTTAACAATTTGAATAATGTTTAAATGTGATTTGCTTCTTAATAGTATTATTAAACCACAAGGGTATTTTTCCCTTATTATTGTATTTATTTTTCTCAGGGACATATTGATTTTCTAGTTCATGAATTTTAGATTTAAGAGAAGTCCAGGCCTCTTCAGTATTTAGTGATAAGAAAATATGCTCCCAATTAATGCTATTTAAATGTTCGTTGATTTTGTGAAAGTCTGCCTTATCGTATTGTTTAATCATAAGTTTGTTGCATGAAGTTTGTGGGTTACAGGGAATTGGTACCTTTGAGGAAAGGAAGGAGAGTGGGACATGATAGAAATGTTTAAGTACCTCAGTAGAATCAAGAAAGTCCAAGAGGGTAGCATCTTTCAGAAAAAGAGACGTGCAAAAACAAGGGGGCACAATTTGAAGATGGAGGGCGGGTGGCTCAGGGGCAATGTGAGGAAGTATTTTTTCACAGAGAGGGTGGTGGACACATGGAACAGCCTTCCTGAGGAGGTTGTGGGGTCTAAAACTGTGGGAGAATTCAAGAATGCATGGGACAGACATAAGGCAATTTTTGTGGGGGGGTAGGAAGAAATAGGCTGTTGGTTAACTAGGATCTGCAGCTTATCCTCTAGGTAGGGAAATGGGCAGACTAGGTGGGCCAAACGGTCCTTATCTGCCGTCAAAGTCTATGTTTCTATGTCTGCTGTTTTTCTCTTTTTTGACACAGAACAAAATGAAATAAAGAATAAGGAAAGGTATTGTATGTGAAAATTTGACATTGTGTTAGCACAGATTAGCAGCTGTTTTAGGGATTGTGAAGACTTTCAGAACTGATATTGAGGATATAGTTCTGTGAACACAGACTGCATGTGAAGTCAGAACTTCAAAATAACATCTTAAAGTGAGGATGACACCATATTAACAGAGGAATACAAGGTATTGTTAAATCGCTTTTATTTAACCTTTGAATGCAACTAGAAGTTAGAAATTATATTTTCTAAATTGTATTACGCAGCTTCATGTGAGATATACCAAATCTAAATAATTTGAATGTGTAGATAATGAAGTGTGTATTTTATTAGTATTATTTCGATTTAACTTATAAGCATCTTTACACACTGAGGAATGGGTCAGTTTTTCACTCTGCACAATTTAAAAGAACTTCAGAATTGTTATGATGATGGATGAGTGTGTCTTATATTCTGGTGACTGCCCAAGGGAGAGAACATTCTTTGAGTTTCACTTTAATCACGCACGCTTTTAGTCATCTTTCCCCAAGCTTTATGCTTTGGAGGCTAAGCAAATACTACTTATGCTAGATGTTCACAGGGCCCTGCTCCTCTACTGGGAATATACAATGGAATTTTATGGTGAGGCTCGCCAGCTGTTCCCACCCTATGCTGACACTGCCTTTGGCAGACTGGCAGCCAAACAGACAATTGTCCGATGGATAGCATCTTACCTTGCTCTGTGCTACAGGTTAGCTCTCTGTTATAGGTCTGTCTGGAGATAAGCCACCTGTGAGGTTAAAAAACTGCCTCTGTTGTTGTTCCCAGGTATATTCCCTTTTCTAAAATATATAGGACTCCTACCTGGTTGAATATACACACATGCATTCCCCATTAAAGCATCCATTTGCTCATTGAAACATAGAATCTATCAGCAGATAAGGACCATATAGCCCACCTAATCTGCCCATTTCCCTGCTTGGTTTGGCAGTCCCTATTCTTATCTGTACTGCCTTTCCCCCGCTCTGCTGTATAGCAGGGTGCCTTTATGCTTATCCCATGCACTTTTAAATCCCCTGTTCTAGGAGCGTGGATATGTTGTTCATCCACACTTCTTGGCATGTCCCTTTCCCCTTTAAATCTTGCCGGAAGTCTTCAAGCTGGCTCCTCCCACCCACCCAGGTGGTATAAACCTTGGCTCCGCCCCATGAAGCCAGATCTTCCTTTCCGCTGGAAGATACAGGTTCCCTCGTGCTTCACAGCAAATCGTAGGCCCTGGATTTCAAACGTCGTTTTTTACCGCAACTTACCTTAAACTTCGTACGAGTTGTCGATTCCGATAGTAGCACATCGGACATGGAGGAAAGATTTGCTCCCAGATTTCAACAGTGCTCCTGTGGCCTGAAGATATCGTGCACCAGTCCCCACCTAACGTGTGTCTACTGCCTTGGTGTCGGACATAACACCTCCACCTGCACATTCTGCCTGGCCTTCCATCCCAACGTCCTGGACGACCGCTTGGCATGCCTAAAATTGGGGAGACCGGAGACAAGGAACCCGCCAGTGTAATCGAAGGAGACGAGGTGGGTGGTTTCCGCGGCTGCGGGATCCGCTGAACAGTTGGAGCTAATGAAGGCTTTCAAGGAGGAAGCGGCTCAAGCTTCGGCTACTCGGAGCTTTTTTGTTCCTCTGAACCTTGGTTCCACCTTTTCCGGCTCCTTCAAGGAGTTGTGCCAGTCTCTCCCCACCAGGGGTGAGGTGCCCTCGGGCTCACACTCCTCCCGCCCTCGGAAGAGCGAGAAGGACCCTAAGTCTTCTGTCCAAACGGAGACGTCCTTGGGACCGAGAAAGGTCCGAGTCCCAGGAACACATGGTCTCGACCTCAGTCAAGATTGCACCCTCAGCTGCCGGCTTTATGGATCTTCCGTCCGGCCAAGAAATCGAGGAAGTGGCTGATGAGGTTGAGATATCTCTCGACCTTATCGACCCTATTTTGACGACTCCGGTCGACGATTCTTTAGAAAGGACACCGGTTCTTGTCATTCCTGATGAAGGGACCCAGCCTGCTGGTGTCACCATCGAGGACACGGTTCCGGACCCTCTGCTTTCACCGACACCGGTGTCTCCCGATCGACTGGGTCAGCCTACTCGATCTCGATCAAGGCCTAGAACCCCCTCGGTCGAACGACTGAAAAAGAGCCACATGCCCTCTAAAAAGAGGCATCGCAGAAGATCCTCATCCTCCTTGGAAGAGGAGAGGCTTCGACAGAAACCTCTGTCGATGCTATGAGGATCCTTGTTGGCAACAGCAGATTTTAACCCGGCAGAAGCTGTCTCTGCCTTCCACCCTAGTCATCACTTGGCTACCACCTTCTGGGCCGACGCCGACCCCTCCAGAACCGAAACATTCAGTTCCCCTGCCCACGGGGCCGGTCCATATCCCGGCTTGCCCCATCTCGGTCTCTCCACCGATTCTGGTGGAACCACCGCCTAAGTAGCCTCAGGGTGGGGTTCCCTCGAAAGGACCATACAGACACCGGGCTTCCCCGATTTCTGCCCATCACGGTTATCCCTGACCGCCCCGGCGGATCGAAGGGGACATAGGCCGGAGACCATTGTACTACGACTCCTCGGACTCGGATGTCACAGGACTACACTCCCATCCTGGGGATGATGAGTCCTCCGTGGCAGGATTAGAGGAGGGTCCTTCCTCCTTTCAAGGCATTCTCCGCCTGATCTCTGAATCTACTGGAATGCCCCTGGAGTCTATCCAGAAAAAGGCAGAGTACCCCATTACCGATATCCTAAAAAGGGGGGATACCCCGTTGGAGGCCTTTCCAGTGGCCGAAGCCATTACTGGCCCGGCCCTTGAGCTCTGGCAGCATTCAGCTTCTTACCCAGCACCGTCTGCCTGCATGGCCTGCAAGTATGCGGTGCCCATAGGGTCCCTACCGGGATTCACAGAACATCCTTCGGCCGACACAGACCGACCCCGGACAAGGAGTCCAAAAATATTGACCACTCTGCCCACAAGGTCTACACAGCCTCTTCCTTAGGCCTTCATCAGGCCAGTTCGGCTGTCATTATGGCACACTTCTCTCATTTCCTCCTCGGGTCATTAGACAAAGTCCTCCCTCATCTCCTGGCGGACATGTAGACCACGGTCAAGCAAGTCCATGATCAGGGCCATGCTGTTGCAAAATAGCAGCTCCAGACAGCCCTAGACATCGGGGATTCTTGTGGCCACTACTTAGCAGCCACAGTGGCCACTAGCCACAGGGCCTGGCTCAGGTTATCCTCCTTCCCAGCAGATGCCCAGCACAAGTTAGCCGATGTTCCTTTCCTTGGTACCGACTTGTTTGGTCCAGGAGTGGCTGGTCACCTTCAGCGTATCGAGCAGTCCAGTGCCACTTTGGATGCTACCTCTGCAAAAGGTTCTTCGGGTAAGAACCAGCAGAAAACCCTCCTATCAAGGAGGCCAGCAGCAGCAGCAGGCTCAAGCTTTGCGCCCATGGCCCAAGCAGGGTCCTCAACACCACCGTAAAGGAGGCCGAGGCGCAGGTCCAGGTTCTTCCTCCTCCTCTAAGCCTGCTCAGTGATGGGTTAGGGGTTGCCACCCCTACACCCGTCATGCCAGCTCTGGATCCTCCTGTGGGGGGCCGGCTCCGCCACTTTCATTCCGCCTGGTCTGATATCACTTTGGACAGGTGGGTTCTCAAAGTGGTCAGTCAGGGACTGCCTCTAGAGTTCAAGCAGTACCCTCCCAGCCAAGCCCGCGCTCCTCGGAAGGAAATGATCTCAGCTTGCATTCAGTCTTCGAGTCGACATAGCTCAGCTCCTCCGCAAGGAGGTGGTAGCTCCAGTGCCTGATCCTCCCATAGACCCAGTCTTCATGTCCAGGTACTTCCTAGTGCCCAAGCGGACAGGGGGTTGGCGCCCCATCCTAAATCTTCCTGGACATAAGTCTCCACCACTCATTCACACTAGTGGGATTAGCGCCGGAGGCACTAAGACCCATCGGGAACAAACTTTTGCTGAAGGAGTCGGTCACGAGAGAGGCAGGCGCTCGAGAGAGGCCAGGCGCCGCGAGAGAGGCGGCGCCCGCAGCATGACTCGAGCGTATGACCATCGGCGACAACCTCCAACCGCCTCAGTTCCTTTTTTTCCGCCTGCCGAGCGCTTCAGTGACGACGCCGCCGCTTAGTCGGAGTCAAACTTCAAACTAGCGATAGTTTTCAGTTTGTTTTTGTAACTTTATCACGATAAGTAGTATCGCTAATTTTATTCTATTTTCGTTAAATTTTTCTAATATTTAAATTTTACTTGAAGAAGTCTCGGCCTACTGGACGGAGTCGACCATGAGCAGGTCAGGTGACGGTAGGGAGACTTCAGATGAAAGCTGTTCAGTCTGCCGGGCTGGGTCCGTTAGCTCCTTCTCCTCAGTGGGTTCCGGCAACGGTCAGTCCGATGTCTGGGATGGGCGGTCCTCTGCCGCATAAAAATAAACGGTCGATTCTCGGCACCGCTCGCCTCGAGCTCTTCTTCGCCCACAGGTCAAAAAGAGAAGGCATCACCGAGGTCGCCTCTGGTATGTCTGCACATCGACGCCGTTATCGCTAGTTGCCGGTCTCCTTCTTCGGAGTCGCCAACTTCCGTAATCGCGCCCCGACATCGAGCCCTCCCGCCTATAGGTAGGACTCCAGATGAGCAGTTTCATCAGTGGGCCGCCTTATGGAGCAATGGGCTCGGAGGTTGGTTCTTCTGCCTGGCCCGCTGCTCGGAGCCCTCGGGCCCTCCGCGATCAGGTAGGGCGGTTGGACCTTCCTGGCGTCGTGGTGCGTTTCTTCGTGCCAGCGAATTGCTTAGGTGTTTCCTCACGTGGTTGCGCGCAGGGGCCCCACCGTGCCCTTATCTCCTGGTTTTTTTCCTCTCTAGCTTTCCAGGTCCTTGGGCTCTTCTGGCGCCTTCCAGGGGTCTGTTGGCTTGTCGGCTCCGCTGCGCCGCTAGATCTTGGCGGCTTCCGTGGCACAACTGCGGTTCGCGAGCGCTGGCCGGTGGTGCCGCTGGATAGGGCAGCACTGTTTCGGCCGCTCGATCGCGGGCGTAATGTCAAGGCTGCGGCGCTGTTGTCGACTGCTGCACCGCTGGGGCGCTTACAGGCTGCTGCGGCCTCGGGCGCCAGGCGCCTCGGTGCCGGGCTTTCAGCCCGCTTTTGCCGCTCTCGGCGCCTGCAGCCCTGGGGACTCTCCTTGTTTTTCTGCTATTTCCTCCTCCTAATTTTCACTCCTTTCCTGTCCAAACAGTCCTTTCTGGACCATCAGGAGATGATGTTGAGCTCGACCCAGACCTTCG
Source organism: Neoceratodus forsteri (assembly GCA_016271365.2). Taxonomy (NCBI): domain Eukaryota; kingdom Metazoa; phylum Chordata; order Ceratodontiformes; family Ceratodontidae; genus Neoceratodus; species Neoceratodus forsteri. The sequence goes on along the minus strand of CM028129.1, from coordinate 557,228,356 downwards.
GTTGGGTGATGAAGGAGGAAACAGGATCTTTCTTGCTACAGAGCCTGTGGTCGAGGACCTGTCCTTTAAGTCTCTGTTGAAGAACCTGGGATCACTCTTTCTCTCCAGACTACAGACATCAATCCTGGGAAGATATTAAGACTCCAGTATCTTCATGCTTCGGAGATCCCTACTGATTTGACTCTCCAATCCAGTTTCCTTCTGAGACGCTGTCTCAAATGGTATGGAATAATCCTGCTTTTATTCCCTCAGTGGCTAAATCCATTGATAAGAAGTATTCAGCCCCAAGGATCGTCCCATTTTGGCATCCCAAGCCTTTTCGGATCCTATTGTAGTCCTGGCAGAGAATGACAAGGTCGTTCTTCCTCAAACTACTACAGCTCGACTTTATTAACAAAGAGTCTCAGAGATTTGATACATTAGGTAAGAGAGTCTTTGCTGCTCCACTCTAAGTATGCGTGTTACCGTTATCAAGGCTATTTTCTCAGTATGAGTATATCCTGTGGCACTCTATGAAAAGAATGGTTGAAGCTCTTCCAGATTCGATTCCAAGTCAGAGCTTCTTCTGACGTCTATTAGAGGTATTGAGTCCAATAACCAACAGGTCAAAGCCGCCATGGACGCTTGACACTGCTTCTCGCTCAGCAGCCAGCGCGGATTTGTACTGCGCCATTCCTGGCTGCGTGCTTCTGGCTTCACGAATGATGCTCAGCAGCAGGTGATGGCTTTGCCTTTTGATGGCTCCTCTTTTGGCCCTCAGGTGGAGCAAGCCTTAGAGGCCACTCAGAAGACTAGATCGGCCATTAAGTTGGCAGACGGCCCTGCCCTCTCGGGGCATGTGAACAGACGCCAGTTTCATAGTCGTCAGTCCTTTCGAGGCAGAGGCAGGGGAAGCTTCCATAAAAGCCAACCTGCCCAACCTCAAAAGAAGACAGAACAGAAAGCGCAGGGGCCTAAAGCTCCTAGCTCCATCTTATGAGTCGTTGGCCCAAGTTCCATCCACTCTGCCCGAGGTGGAACTTCTCCCCGTGGAGGTCGCTGATGTACTTCTACAACCAGTAGAAGTCCATAACTTGACAATGGGTCCTTCGGATAATTCGCGAGGTTATTCTCTCAATTTTTGAAACCCCGAATTGTTCCTCCCAGACGACAACCCAGGTTGTCGGCCTCTCAGCTCAGACCTCCTCACCGTGGAGATCCAGGGCCTTCGAACAACAGGGCAATAGAACTGGTGCCCCAGCATTCACGAAACACAGGGTTCTACTCCCATTACTTTCTGGTTCCAAAGAAATCTTGGGGATCTGCTCATCTAGACCTCAGAAAGTTAAACAAATTCCTCCCCAGGAGAAATTCAAGATGATTTCCTAGGTACCCTGTTACCCTTGCTGCATCAGCACGACTGGCTGGCCTCTCTGGATATGCAGGATGCTTACCAGCATATCCCCGTCCACCCGACCCACCGCAAGTTCCTCAGGTTTGTAGCTTTGGGTCAGCATTATCAGTTCAGAGTCCTGCCCTTTGGGCTATCCTCGGCGCCGCGAGTTTTTACAAAGTGTTGTGCAGTTCTCGAGCGCGCATCTCAGGAAAGTCGGACTCCGAGTGTTTCCCTACCTGGACGATTAGCTTCTAGCAAGCCCTTCCAGCCAAGGGACTTTGGAAGCCGTGCAAACGACTTCTCGTCTTCTCACGTCCATGGGAGTTCTGCTGAATTTGAAAAAATCTCAACTGCAACCCTCCCAGAGGCTCCTTTTCATAGGGACGCTTCTAGACACCTCTTCAGCGAAGGCTTTCCTTCCAGAGGACAGAAGACTCGACATCCTTCGAATGGCCCGTTACATCAGGGAGAACCAAGCGTTACAGCTCTCGATGCAACGATGTTGGGTCTCATGGCGCCCTCGGTCTTCACTGTCCCTCTGGCCGACTGCACATGAGAACCACCCAATGGATGCTCCCACTCAGTGGTCCCCGACCTCTCACCCCCAGTCTTATCCCATCAAGGTGACGGAGCCCCCTCGAAGGTCTCTCACCTGGTGGTCTCAAGAGAGCAATCTCCTGGAAGGATTCCCCTTTGCTCCCCCGGATCATCAGATCTCCATCACCACAGACGCATCGCTAATGGGATGGGGAGCTCACTGTCTCTCCCTCCACACTCAAGGTGTATGGACTCAGTTCAAACTCATCTCCCACATAAATGTCCTGGAGATGAGAGCTGTCCTCTATGCAATCCGAGCTCTGAAGGATGTCCTTTGTCACAAGAACATTCTCCTTCAAACAGACAACGAAGCAGTGATGATTACATCAACAAGCAAAGTGGTGCTCATTCTTATCTCCTTTGCAGGGAAGCAATGAGGGTGTGGGAGTGGTGCTTGGAGCACAAGTCTCTGATTCAAGCGGTTTATCTGCCAGTTATACAAAACGACCTAGCAGATCGCCTCAGCAGAGCGAGGCAGACCCTCACAGTGGTCTCTCGATCCAGCCTGTAGCTCGGTCCCTGTTCAAAGAGTGGGGACTCCAGACCTGGACCTTTTGCATCCCCACTCAACGCAAAACTGCCCTCTTCTGCTCCAGAAATCCAGGGCCTGGCATTTTCTGTCAGGATGCTCAGGCTGCGTGGACAAAACGCTTTACGCCTTTCCACCGCTTCCTCTAATCCAGAGAGTACTCCTCAAGTTCGAGTCTCAGGGGACCAAGATGATTCTCATTGCTCCTTCCTGCCTCGGCAACTATGGTTTCCTCTACTCAACAGTATGTTGGCAGCCTCTCCGAGACCACTTCCTTTGCAAATCAGTCTTTTGACTCAGGGTTCGTTGGTCCATCCCAACCTGAAATCACTTCACCTTCATGCTTGGCTCCTGAAGAGATAGAAGTGAATCGGTTCAACGCCTCTCTGAGTCTCAGACATCCTTCTGCTGCTCGAAGCCAGCCACCCAAAACGTACGCCTCAAATGGAAGCGCTTTTCTCTCTGGTGTACAAATCTCTTGGAATCCCTTTTCCTGTCCTCCTGGCAAGGTTCTGAGTATCTTTTGGACTTGTCAAACTTAGGTCTTCAGTACTCCACAGTTAAAGTTCACCTTAGTGCCATCTCAGCTGTCCCATGAGCCGGTTTCTTCCTTAACTCTGGCTCAGTTACCTGTGGTGAAGAGATTTCTTAAGGGATTCTCCATACCAGACCCCTGTTAACGTCCAGTTGCAGCCTGGGACATTAACCTGGTGCTGGACATGCTCACTGAAGCCTTTCAACCCTTAGCTACCTGTGAGCTAAAATTTCTTACCTGGAAGACTGTTCTTCCTGGTGGCCATTACTCAGCCCGCAGGGTCACTGAGATATGCCCTGGTTACGGACCCTCCGTATACTGTATTCCATAAAGACAAGGTAGTTCTCCCGACTCATCCTAATTTCTTCCAAGGTTGTGTCAGAATTCCATCTAAACCAACCTCTGGTACTTCCTGCTTACTTGCTAATTTCCAGAATGAAGGAACGAGCTCTTCATTCCTTGGATGTTAAGAGAGCTCTGCGGTTCTATTTAGATAGAACCAAGGATGTTCTGAGACTCAGCAACTGTTTGTTTCTTTCAGCGACACCGCTGGGTCAACCTGTCGCTATTAGATGCATCTCTTCATGGTTAGTGGCATGCCTTCGGCTATTGCTATTCCATGGCTCAAGTTAAATTAGAAGGTAGAGATGCACGCCACTCTACTAGGGCTGTCAGCATCCCTAGCGGAATTGCAATGTTCCAATTGCAGATATATTTCAACGCCGCCACCTGGAGCTCGTGCATACCTTCGTTAAGCACTATGCACTGGATGTTCATGCTAGGCGACATTCCGCATTGCCAGAACTATCCTTAATGGGCTTCTATCTTAGAGCCGTGAGCTCTGGCTCTCCTGCCTCTTTGGGGATTATCAGCTTGGTACTCTCCCACTAGTGTGAATGAGTGGTGGAGACTTATGTCCAGGAAGATAGGATTATCACGCACTCTACCGTAATTCTTGATCTTCTTGGACCCAGTCTCCACCACTCATTCCACACGCCCACCCTCCATCCCCTCGAGCTCACCGCTGTATTGGTCTTCACTCCCTCAAATCTTTAGGCCGTGAGGACTTCTTTGCTGACCCTTCTTACACGGGTCATACGGACTATCTTATGTCCGTTTTTTAATGTTGGGTTTACTCTTTACGTTAGTTGCGCTGCACCTCCTTGGTAAAAGGTACTGAGGCGGTTGGAGGGTCGTCGCCGAGATGGTCATTACCGCTCGAGCCGCTGCTCGCAGCGCCGTCTCTCGCGCCGACCCTCCAGCAAAAAGTTTGCTCCCGATGGGTCTTAGTGCCTCCGTCGCTAATCCCACTAGTGTGAATGAGTGGTGGAGACTCGTCCAAGAAGATCAAGAATTACGGTAGGTACGTAATTTTCCTATCTCCATGACCTGAATCAATATCTCGGGTCTCACACCTTCCGGATGGTAACTCTGAACCAGATCATACCATCCCTGAAGCAAAACATGTGGTTCTGTCCACTGGATCTACAGGACATGTTCTTTCATGTCCCAGTCCATCCGTCCCATCAGTGGTTCCTCCACTTCAGGGTCGAAGGGAACCTGTATGAGTTCCATGCCATGCCGTTTGGCCTGTCATCCCCCCCCCCCGGATCTTCACCAAGTGCATAGCAGTGGTGGCAGTCCATCTTCAGCGCCGAGGAGCAATGATCTACCCTTATCTCGATGACTGGCTTTTGCAGGATCCTCCCTTCAGGAGGTGGAGAGGTCCGCTGGACTTGGCTCTCCAACCTGCATCGCAGCTCGGCCTCCTGATCAACGAGGCCAAGTCGGAACTCGCTCCTGCTCAGGTGATGGGCTTCATTGGGGCAGAGCTAGACTCTTGTCAAGCCAGAGCTTGACTCCGGCGACAGGGCGGAGGTTCTCTCCTCCTTTTCCGATCATTTCTGGTTGGGCACTTCAGCCTGCCTGGGACTTTCATGCCTTTCTAATAACATGGCTGCATGCACCTCAGTGGTCCGTTGGCCCAGGTGGCACATGCACCCCCTCCAATGGGAGCTGGCCGCCCAGCGGACTCAGTGCCACGGTCATTTTGACCAGCTGATCACTGTAACCCAGAAGATGTAGGATGTGCTCCAGTGGTGGACTGCCGCAGAACGGTTGCAGGAAGGGATCCCGTTTGTCCGCCCCGAGCCGATGATCGTCCTTACGACTGATGCCTCTCTCATGGGCTGGGGAGCCCACATGGGGAACAACAGGGCCCATGGGTTCTGGACCCCCGAGGAGTCCCAATGCCACATCAAACTGTTGGAGCTCAGAGCAGTCAGACTGGCACTGTCAGCTTTCGCTCCTTAGCGCCGGGGTCAAGTGGTTCAAGTCCAGACGGACAATACCTGACCATGTACTCACTCCAATCAGCAGGCAAGGCATGCACCCCTGCCTGTTGTGCAAGCAGGCGCCCGCATCTGGACCCTCGTAAGTTGGCTGGAGGCCGATCTCCTACCCATTCATGTGGCAGGAGCCTCGAACCAGCTGGCGGATGCTCTCAGCTGCATAGACCAGACATCCCATGAGTGGTCTGTCCATCCAGAGGTAGCTTACAGTCTGTTCTCCCACTGGGGCACACCATTTGTGGATCTGTTTGCCTCCAGGGAAAACAACAAGCTGAGGCTGTTTCAGGCCTGCCCACCTCAGCAGGGCTCGCTGCAAGGGGATGCCTTCTCGAGGCCGTGGACCTCAGGCCTCCTCTGCACCTTTCCTCCATTTCCCTAGATCCACAAGGTGCTACTCAAGGTGAGGAGGGACAAGGCAAAGGTGATCCTGGTAGCCTCAGATTGGCCATGCCAGTTCTGGTATCCAGATCTCCTCAGCCTCAGCTGCAGGCCCCTGGAGCGGCTTTGTACATGCCCAGACCTGATATCACTGAACCAGGGGAAGGTATTCCATCCGGACCGTCAGTCCCTGCACCTCACAGCCTGGTACCTGAGCGACTAGAGTTCCAGGCTCTGGGTCTTTCCGAGAATGTCTACTCTGAGGCGGAGGCATCTCGTAAGGAATTGACCAGGAAATGTTATGCCTTCAAATGGAAGAGATTTTCCATTTGGTGTCAGGGTAAGAGTCTGGAACCCTTATCCTGCTCTGTGGCTAACTTTCTTGACTACCTTTGGTCTCTCTCCAAAGGAGGTCTACGGTCATGGACCCTTAGGGTGCACCTTGCAGCCATTTCTGCTTGCCCGGCGCGGGCCGGTCAGCTGACAGTGGTCATGCACTTCCTCAAAGGCCTGGATCACATATCCCCTCCAGTGCGTGAACCTTCACCTCGGTGGCAAAACTCATGGGCAAGCCATTCAAACCTATGCACAAGTGTGCACTCTTACACTTGTCGTGGAAGACGGCCTTCCTGGTGGCTGTTTTGTCAGCCAGAAGGACAGGGGAGCTCCAGGCGCTGTCGGTGGACTCCCCTTATCTGGTCTTTCACAGGGACAGGGTTGTCCTGCACCCCCAACCGAAATTCCTTCCGAAGGTGGTATCAGAGTTTCACCTTAACCAGGTATTGACTCTGCCGGTATACTACCCTAACTACACCTTGGACACAACGAGTACAGGCTCCATACTTTGGACCTGAGACATGCTCTCTCTCCTATTACAAGGAGAGAATGGCGGAAATTCGTGGAGAGGTTTGCCAGCTGTTTGTCACCTACGCTGAAGCCGCTTCTGGCAGACCTGCAGCCAAATGGACCATTGCAAGGTGGATTACATCATGCATAGGTCTGTGCTATGAGTTGGCGGGCAAGGAGCCTCCCAGAGGGATAAGAGCTCATTCTACCCGCCATACTGCTGCATCGGTGGCTGCTTCCAGGGACATCCCTATCCAGGAAATCTGTCAGGCTGCTACCTGGAAGTCAGCAAACACCTTCATTACCCACTACTACATCGACCTTGAGTCACGCTGGGATGCTGGTTTGGGGGCCTTGGTTCTCCAGTCTTTATTTCCCAAGTAGGGGGTGCGTGCCTTGTCTCCCTCCTCACAGAGAACTGCTTGGAGTCTGCCAAGAAGTGTGGATGAACAACATATCCACGCTCCTAGATGAACAGGTTACTCACCTGTAACAGTAGTTCTAGGAGTGGTATTTTTTGTTCATCCACACACATCGCCGGCTTTAGGGGCACAACCTGGCTTCCAGCGGGCTAAGATCTGGCATCATGGGGTGGAGCCGAGGTTTATACCACCCGGGTGGGTGGGAGGAGCCAGCTTGTAGACTTCCAGCAAGATCTAAAAGGGAAAGGGACATGCCAAGAAGTGTGGATGAACAACATATACCACTCCTAGAACTACTGTTACAGGTGAGTAACCTGTTCTTTTCGCTTCCACTACCTTCTCCGCTGGTAGGCTGTTCCGTGGATCCACCACCCTCTCTGTAAAAAAAAATAAATAAATACTTCCTAGCATTCCCCCTAAGCCTCCCTCCCTCCAGCCTCATGTTATGTCCCCTTGTCCTTGGGCACTTTTTTCTCTGAAATATGCTCCCCTCCTGTACCCTGTTTATTCCTCTAAGGTATTTAAAAGTCTCTATCATATCCCCTGTCTCTCCCTTCTCTCTTCCAGTGAATAGATGTTTAGTTCATTGAGTCTTTCCTCATAAGGCTTACAGGTCTGTAATTGCCTGCCTCCTCCCTACTTCCCATCTTGTACAGGGATTCCACTTCTTCCCTTCTTCAGTCCCCAGGTACCTCCCCCGTCTCTAGTTATTGGTTGAAGAGGGTCGTCAGCGGACCTGCTAGGACTTCCCTGAGTTCCTTCAACACTGTAGGGTAAATCCCATCTTTCCTCATTGCCTTGTCTGTCTTTACTTTTCCTAGTTCCTCCAAGAATCAACCATCCCAATGCTGTTTTGGGGTTCTTAGTCCTCCAGTCTCTAGTTGTCTACCCCTCCTTATGAGGACTGCTAGAAATCAGCCTAAGTGCAAATTGTGAACTGAATCTAGGTAGTTAAAAATAGTTGCTACTTATTTGTAACGTAGTTCCACTACTAGTATTCAGTTTGCATCCATACACCCTTCCCTGGCAAGGCTTGCTTTGCATTCCTGTTCCAGCGTGCAGATCTGAGTGTATTGGAGAGGATCTGGATGACCCCATTAAGAGGAGCTGAGCTTTGAGACTGTTCTGGTGACTGAGCATGTTCAGTGGAAGACTGCCTAAGTGTGGATGTAAACTGAATACTAGTAGTAGAACTGTGATTTCAAGTAAGTAACCCCTATTTCTGTCTCAGGATTCCATGAAATGGCTGTTGCTTTCATTTAATGTAGAGCAGACTTAAATGTGGATGTCTTCAGATACAGGTAAGCCCGATAGCTCATTTGAAAGCTTGCCAGTTGGCTTTCAGACTTTAGGACATTGCTCAAGTATGTTTCTCTTGACTAGGCTAGGGCAAATCACCAAGTTGCATTTCCTGGTTTTGCCAGGAGAATCGCGTGGTTAGCCATTTCCCGGGTGAAGCTGCATCTACAAAGTCATCTGAAATGCTGCATACAACTGCTTACCTGTTTTCCGGAGAACTCAGTTAACCCAGTAGAAGCCAGTCATTAATCTTACAATTGTAAATTGAACTGCTCATTACCTTAGTGTACTCATGAGCCAGACCTGCAGGATCTCAGGATTATTTGAACTGCTCGGTTACCTTGGTGTACTCGTGTGCTGAGCCAAGCACATTCCAGTACTGTGAACAAAACTCTTCTGTTGCCTTAGAGTGCTCGTAAGCTAAACCTGCAGGGTCTCAGGATTGTGAATTGAACTGCTCTGTTATGTTAGTGTACTCGTGTTGAGCTGGCAACCTCTCAGGATAGTGAACTGGACCGCTGTTACCTCAGTGTACTTGTGTACTGAGCCAGCTGCTTTCAGGGATTCTGAATTGAACTGATCTGTTACCTTAGTGTACTCGTGTACTGAGCCGACTACGTTCCAGTACTGCAAACAGAACTGTTCTGCTACCTCAGTGTACACATGTGCTGAACCAACCATGTCTCAGAGTAGTGAATTGAACTGCTGTGTTACCTCAGCTTACTTGTGTACTGAGTCCACCACTTTCAGAGATTCCGAATTGAATTGCTCTGTTACCTTCGTGTACTCATGTGCTGAACAGACCACATTCTGGGACTGGGAATTGAACTGCTGTGGTGCGTTTAATGTACTCATGTGCTGAGCAGACCATGTTCTAGGATTTAAGTTGAACTGCTGTGTTACCTTCATGTACTCGTGCCACACTGACTGCATCCTGAGATAGTGGATTGAAATGCTTTGCTACCTTAGGATGCTCATGTTCTGAACTGACCACATCTCAGGACTGTGCATGGAACTGCTCTGTTACCTTTGTGTACGTAGGTGCTGGGCCAACTGCATCTCTTGGGAGTGTGGATTGAAATGCTTTGATACCTTAGTATACTTGTGTGCTGAACTGACCACAACTGAGGATTGTGAATTGATTTGCTGTACTACCTTTGTGTACAAGTTTGCTGAGCCCCCTGTGTCTTTAGGACTGTAAACTGAACTGTCTGTATCAGTACCATCCTTTCTACCTGCTCTTCTGATGGTGCCAGTGCTGGTTTCAGTGCAAGTACAATTTCCTTTCATTTCCTTTCCAGATTGGAACTATCGAGGTTGTGGTAGGTTTCTGCACTTGTATCCCACTGATATAACCTTGTCACCTGTTCAGGAAATCCTGGCATCATCCTCCTTACTGGATGATGAGCAATCATAACAATACAGCTCTTACTGATAGCAACAGAGCATTATGAAGAGTATCCTTCTAGCCAAGAAGTGTAACCCCTTCTGCTCAGACAGTGCTGACTCCTGAGGGGGATCTCTTTTTCCCACTCACTGCTGAAGAATATAGATACATAGACAGTGTCTGCAGATAAGGGCCTATGGCCCACCCAGTCTGCCCATTTGAACTTGTAAGTTCAGTTTGTTTTCCTAGAAGTCTGTTTCCCCTTACCCCGACCTCTAGAATTCCTTTATGTCTATCCCATGCATTCTTAAATCCCGTGATTGTTTCAGCCCCCACCACTTCCTCTGGCAGGGTGTTCCACTTGTCCACCACCTGCTCTGTAAAGAAATTCTTTCTCATGTTTCCTCTAATCGTCCTCCCTCCAACTTCATCCCATGCCCTCTAGTCCTGGAACATCTTTTAAAAAATAGTGTTTTCCTGCACCCTGTTCCTCCCTGTGAGATACTTGTATGTCTATCATATCCCCTCTCCCTCCCTCTCCTCCAGGGAGTACATGTTCAGTTCCTTCAACCTGTCTTCATAGGACTTGCGATGCAATCCATGCACCATCTTTGTTGCCCTCCTCTGAACCTTCTCTACCCTGTCTATGTCCTTACGTGGTATGGTCTCCAGAACTGTACACTGTACTCCAGGTGGGGCCTCACTCAGTGTCTTGTATAGCGGAATTATGACCTCCCTTTCCTGCTGGTGATGCCCCTGCCATACATCCCAGCATCCTATTTGCTTTACCTGCTGCCTTGTCACACTGTTTCCTACCTTGAGGTCATCAGAGATGACAACCCCAAGATCCCTTTCCTGCTTGGTGCATGCTATATCCTCACCCGCCAACTGATATATTGTGCCAGGGTTTTGTGCCCCATATGCATTATCTTGCACTTCTTTGCATTGAATTTCAACTGCCAAACCCTGACCATTCTTCAAGTTTCTGCAGGTCGCTCATTCTGTCTACACCCTCTGGTGTGTCTACTCTACTACAGAGCTTTGTGTCATCAGCGAACAGTGAAATTCTGCCTTCTAGATCCTGCGCAATGTCACTGATGAAGATGTTGAATAGGACCAGTCCCAGCACTGATCCCTGTGGTACCCTTTGGTCACTCTTCCCTCTGTGGAGTGACAGCCATTTACCACCACCCTCTGTGTCCTGCCACCCAGCCAGTTACCTACCCACCACACTGGTGTCCTGCCCACACCCATATTCCCCAATTTGTGTAATAGTCTTCTATGTGGCACAGTGTCAAAGGCCTTGCTGAAGTCCAGATAGGCCATGTCCACTGCCCTCCCTTGATCCACCTCCCTAGTCACCCAGTCAAAAAATTCAATGAGGTTGGTCTGACATGACCTCCCCCTGGTGAAACCATGCTGCCTTGGGTCCTGTAGTCCATTGACAACCAGATGTTCCACCAATCTCTCCTTCAGTAGTGCTTCCATGATCTTCCCTACTACCGAGGTGAGGCTGACTGGTCTGTAGTTCCCTGCTTCCTTTGTTCCCACTTTTGCTAGTGGACTACATCTGCTGTCCTCCAGTCTTTGGGTACCCCCTGTTTCCAGTGAGCGGCTAAACAGGATAGCCAGAGGTTCAGCCACCACCTCTCTTAGTTCTTAAGGACCCTGGGTGCACCCCTGCCTGGCCCCATTGCTTTATCAACTCTTATTACTTCCAGTTCCTTCAGGACCCTTTCTCGTAAAGGGACTTGTGTCCATTTCTGCACCATTCTCACCCTTGTACTCCCTTCAGACCCATTACCCCCTTCTTCCTGAGTAAAGACTGAGCAGAAATACCTGTTCAATATATCAGCTTTACTGTTGTCATCCTCCATGCGGCTCCCATCCTCCCCCTTCAGTCTCACTATCCCTTCCTTTGTCTTTCTTTTTTCACTTATGTACCTGTAAAAGGTTTTGTCCCCTTTACCCACTGATTTTGCAATGTGTTCTTCTGTCTGAGCTTTGGCTTCCCTTACTGACCTCCCTACCTCCCTTTGCTTCTCCTGGTACTTCTCCCTATCCCCTCTGCCTGTGTCTTTTTGTATTGCCTGAATGCAGTCTTTTGGCTTTCACTTTCTTTGCTACCTCTTTGGAAAACCATAATGGTCTCCTCTTCCTTTTCCTCTTGCTAACCTGCTTAATGCATAATTCTGTTGTTCTTGTAATCCCCATTTTAAATACTGCCCACTGTTCCTCAACCCCTGATTCCTGTCCCATTCCCCTTAATGCCTCATGCAATATGCACAAGGCTCTAAACTTGGTGGCTGTAGATGAAGCTGAGGAGATACAGATGGGGAATGTTAATATATGCTCACTCCCTATACCTCTTTTACCACCTATCTAGCCTGCCCTGAAGGCCCTTATGGAACCAGCTTGGAGCAAACCAGTTTCTATTCCAGCAGTCCCCCAGCTCCCTGATTAAAAAGTATGCAGTACCACGGACCAAACCAGTTTACTATTCGCAGCCTGTATCAAATTCTGTTATCATTGCTACTCTCTCTTCCCTCTGACTGCCTACTTCACTCTACTACCCTGCCTCGCAGCTTCATTGAGCATGTGGGGGGAAGGGGCAGGTTCTCACTGTTTCTGTCAGGGTGGCATATAGTCCCCTCTAACAGTTGAGCCCTTAATGCTGTTCAGGAGAGTCGCACCCTGGAGTCGGTTTCCCAGTCTCCTGTGACTCCTCCAGTGCCATGCACCATTCCCCATTACACTCCTGTCTTTCAGACCAAAGTGCACTCGCAGCTGGTCTTTTGTACCATTTTGCTAGTTCCTCATAGAGAACAGTATTGTGGGTGATCTTTCAGGCATGTAGTAATCCACTGTGCCTCACAGACAGAGACCGTCACCGACTGCCTAAGCTTTTTATTTATTTATTTATTTAGGGGTTTTTTTACCAGGTAAGTGCACTAGCCATAGGGATGACTACTCTCAGGCACAACCCGGGAGAATTACAGAGCAAATTACAGGGAAGTTTCAGACAGTGGCAAATACAGAAAAATGTACAAAAGCAAGGTAAGATAACATCAGGATTTCCATTGACATATAGGGTACAAAGTTTAGGAGAAGATTACAAAACAGAGGTAGCATTGGTTTGCACAGTAGGTTAAAAACCGTCTTTGAAGTTAAATAGTCAGGTAATTAGCATTAATATGCCCAGTAAGGGCCCTGTCAGAGAAACTGGACTAATTCTTCACACACCCCGAGAGGTTGAGGTAAGACGGAGGTGCAACTGTGAAAAACATAATATTTTCTGAGGGAGAGACGAAATACAGAGGTAATCAAGAATAGGCAGTATAGGGTACATACGCAAGCTGAAAAAAAAATAGTAAAATACAACACAACATGCAAACAACAGGATCAGTTTCAGGGCATTGAACATTAGCCATTTAGAGCTTAAGTGCCTGGAGTGAGGAGATCAAAGTTACCGCAGGGGAAAAATTGGCAGCAGATGCAGGATGCCATGTTCGGGGGGGGGGGGGTTTGAAGCAGGTACAGGAGACCTGGCTAAAGAGGAAGGAGGAATATTTGATTTTAAAATTGACATGACTAGGAGCTAGACGGACATCCAAAGGCAGGGAGTTCCAGAGTTTGACTGCTGAGTGTGAGAAAGCTAGAGTTCCTTTGTTAGATTTGCATCTAGTTAGTAGCAGCAAGGCTTTATCAGACGATCGAAGACTGTGTGAGGAAGACAATGGGGTAAGCAGTGAGGCAGGGGTACCTACTCTAAGAATATTTTCAGTCAGGCAGTCAAGAGCGAGATCACAAACAGAAGTAGGGGGTAGCCAGTTTAGGTCAGCATAGAGCTGACAGTGATATTTTGACCAGGGGGAGGCAGAGACATACCTGCAGATGCTATTACATGTGGTATCCCATTTTCTGAGGAGCGAGTGGTATGCATAGAGGTAAGTGACTACGCCATAAGTTAGCGATGGAAGCAGTATACAATGAGCAATGGCTAATCTAGCTGACTGTGTGAGTACATAACTTGTTTTGTAGGCTACCGCAATTTTAGCATTGACTGCTTTACAGGTAGCTGCTATGTGCTTGTCGTAACTGAGATTTTCATCTAGGAGGACACCAAGATACTGAAAGAGCGTACTGATTCAAGGACCAGCCCCCCTGACCAGATACCTTAAATAAGTCACAATTTTGTTTTAGTTTGGCTGGAGTTCCAAACAGCATGGATTGAGTTTTATCCTGTCTGATCCTCCGATGAGGGATTGCTAGAGGTTCCCAGGGTACGTTTGCAAACATCTGGAGCTTGGGCATTTAGCTTTGCTGCTCCTTCCCTGTGGAACTCTCTACCTCATCGGGTTCGGGTTTGAGATTGCCTAACTGGCCAGAGTTTTAAAACTGCTTTAAAAACTTATTTTTTTAGCCTGGCCTTTGCTGATTGAGGTTCTGTTTTTGCTTTGCTATGTTGCTATTATACTGTTATTTGTTGAATTACATGTGTTTTGTAATAATTTATTTTATTTTATGTGTTTATTGTACAGGCGCCTTGGTTTTAGAAAGACGCCTTTTTTATAAATAAAACTGATTGATTGATTGATTATCAGCATTAAAGATTAACTTGTGAAGGGAGAGCCAGGATTGAGTAGATGTGAAAGCAGATGAGAAAGTTTGCATTATGTGGTCTACGTTCTTGTCACAGCAGTACAGTACCAGGTCATTGGCATAGAGGATTGCGGAACAATTTGGGATAGCTGATGAGATGCTATTTATAAAAATGGAGAAAAGAAGGGGGCTTAATATCGACCCCTGAGGGACACCTAGGTTAACTGGTAAGGCACTTGACTCAGATGAATTGAAACTGATAAGCTGGATTCTGTTAGATAGATAGCTATTAAACCAGACCACTGAGTTACAAGAGAGGTCAGAAGCCTTAGTGAGGTCAATAAAGAGTGTTCCTGTGAGATGTTCATTATCCATAGCAGTTAGGATATCATTTGTTAGATGCGGCAAGGCAGTGGGGGTGCTATGGCCTTTCCGAAATCCATGCTGAATCGGTGAGAGGTTATATTTGGTCAGAAATTCAGTTACTTGGATAGAGACTAATTTTTCCAAAATTTTGCATAGGACAGATAGTATAGCTATTGGCCGATAGTTAGCCATAACCCTTTTATCACCTTGCTTTGGGACGAGGGTGACTTTGGCAACTTTCCAGATCGATGGGACTTTTCCAGTGCAAAGCGAGAGTGTGAAAATTCTAGAGAGAGGTTGGGCAATGAATGGTGCTGCCAGTTTTAAGAATTTGGGTTTGATGCCTTCAGATCCCACACTGGTTTTGTCAGAGATAGAGTTCAGTAAGCCGAGTACTTCAGATTTAGTTACCACCTTAAAGTAAAAAGGGGGGAGGAACAAGGATGCAATGGGTGGAGTAGGTGTAGGTGAAGGCTGTGTGGGGAGGAATGCGGACGTGAAGCTGGACAGGTCAGAGAATTGTCTGTTGAATGCTTCAGCAATGGTCCTAGGGTCACTACAGTGGACACCATTAATGACCATGTCGTCTACAAAGTAATATAGAAACATAGAATTTGACAGCAGATAAGGACCACTTGGCCCACTCAGTCTGCCCATTTCCCTACCTGATGGATAAGCTGCAGGTTCTAGTTAATCAACAGCTTACATCCTCCTGCCCCCCCACTAGAATTGTCTTATGCCTGTCCAATGCATCCTTGAATACTCCCACTGTTCCTGACTCCTCTTGTACCTTGTTAATTCCCTTGAGATACTTGAAAGTTTCTACCATGTCCCCCCTCTCCCTCCTTTCCTCAAGCGTATACATATTAAGCTGCTTTAGTCTCTCCTCATATGTCTTCTGGTGCAGACCTTGCACCATTTTGGTTGCCCTCCTCTGAACAGCCTCCACTCTGTCTGTCTTTGCGGAGATGGGGTCTCCAGAATTGCACGCAGTACTCCAGATGGGGTCTCACTAACTGTCTGTAGAGAGGAATAACAAATTCCTGTTTTCTACTGTTGATGCTTCTCCCTATGCATCCCAGTATCCCCCCAGCCCTCCTTACTGCCTTCTCACATTGCTTGCCCACCTTTAGGTCATCTGATATAATTACTCCTAGGTCTCTTTCGATTTTTGTTATTATTAACTTACCCCCCATTGTGTAATCTTCCCCTGGGTTTTTGTTTCCCATGTGAGTTTTCTTTGATCCTCTGAATGTTTTTACATGTGCCCAAAATTTCCTGGGGTCACCAGATGCTTCCTGCAAAAGCCTCTTGCAGTAAGAGCTTTTAGCTAGCCTGATCTGCTTTTTACAAACACTTCTCTGCGTCCTATAGGTCTGGAAGTCAGTATTGAGGCCAGATTTTCTAAAGTGTCTCCAGCTCTTATCCCTAGCATGTAGTGCTGCTAGGAGATCTTTGTTTAGCCACATATTAGGTTTTGCTCAAACACGTTGGGTCTTGAGGGGTGTATGACTATTCTGGATTGCTAGAAATTGATCTAGAAAATAGTCTAGAGCTGATTGGGCATCCAGGGCCTGGGAAAGATAAGACCAGTCGATTAGACGAAACTTTGTGTAGGAACTTGGCCTGGTCTAAATTGGCGTAGTTCCTGAAGGTGATATAGCGTAGTGGCAGAGATTGGGAGCTTGAATGTTGTCATATGCAAAAGGCAGGGGAGTGATCAGATATAGAGTCTGGAAGGATGCCTGCATCAATAATTCTGTCAACCCTATTTGTTAGTATCCAGTCCAGCAGCGTGCTGGATGTTCCTCTCGGGGAGATCCTTGTGGGCATGGTTATGACTTGGTGGAGGTGATAGTTTTAAATTGTTTCTAGAAGTGAGTTTTGAGTTTGCCCTAGCCAATTTAGATTCATGTCACCAAGGATTAGTAGCTCACTGTTCCCTGCTATATTTACTGCTTCCTCAAGCATGTTTGAGGGCAGACAACCCACCAAGGGGCGGATTGTAGGCAGCAATTATAGGTATTTTCTTAGGGCCAAGAAGTAGGAGTGCATGAAGGGATTCACATGTGGAAGATAGAGAGATCTTAGTCAGCGAGATGTTGAGATGAGTCTTGTAGAATAACGCAACCCCCCAACGCTTTGGGAATATTCTGTCATGTCTGAGCAGATTGTAGCCTTTTAGCGAGCAGACAGAGTCTGGGATGGGAGGTTTGAGCCATGTCTCCGAGAGGCACAGTATTTCTGGATTATGTATGGAGACCCAGGCCTCTAGTTCAGAGAGGTTTCGTATTAGGCTCCTAATATTAAGGTGGGCTGTGCGAAGCCCTGTAGTGGTGGCCCAGGAGACATTGTTACACGCCTGAAGACGCGGAGGACCAGAGTTGAATTCCACATCACCAGCCAGTAGGATAGTAAGCAACAAAGCATACCATAGCTTGCGATGAAAGCACAAGAAGTCAGGAGTGACTTTAGGGCTGAGTGTAAGGACATAGGTTACAAGCCGATAATTGCGATATCTGGGGATTAATAGTGGAGTGAGATCAAAGCAGTCAGTGTGTCTGATCAGTTGATTAGAAAAGTGGAAGTCATAATTGGAGCCTAGCTGTTTGGAGTAAATATGGGAACATTGTGGCAGGGAAAATTTTGCCATGAAGTGGAGTAGTAGGCAGGTAACAACTGAATGCAGAATATTCCAAGACATGATGTGTAGTCACAGGAGAGAATTTGCCCTTGTGAGCAGAGAGTTAGCTGCTGGAGAGAGGAGAAACACACGGGCACTTTAATGTAGAGCAGAGTTCCAGATGCCCTTAGTAGCAGATAAATATAAGGAGCAGATGGCAAAGTGGCCTGTTTGTTTCTGGAAACTGACAAAGGTAAGCTATATAGGCAAATGCCGAGATAGGGGTGGGGGGTGGGTGGGAGCTGGCGCATGCCGGCCGGGGGTTCAGCTGAGTGAGACACGGACTGCTGTTCTCAGATACTGTAAGTTCTCAGAGCGGCAACCATTTCATAAATAATTGCCACCGCACACTACTGATCAAAAGAGCTTCTGCAAGTAAAATTAAGTCTTGCAAGAACTGCTGTGCAGCTTTTAAATCGAGAGATTAGATTTGATAAGGCTCAGCAGTAGCAATCCTCCGCGATGACCTGAAGGGGCTCCAAGGAGCAGGGTTTAGTCCCAGGTGTTTTAGGCGCCAAAACCAGGATTCAAAAATGCGCCGTTTCAGCTGTACAAACAAAGGTCCGTGCTGGAGGGAACCGAGTTTACCTGCTCATGTGGGTCGGCGGGCGGGTGGTCTACTGAAAACAGGACCGCTATTGCAGGGCTATTTCTGGGCTGGGCAGTTCTGCAGTGTCCGAGGTGTGCCCAGCCAGGCGGGGGGAATCCTGAGAGAGAGAGTAGAAAGCCAAAGTTAAATAGGGAAAGAATAGAGCAGGGCTACAGCTAACAAAGGCAGACTGGGTGGGTTCAGGCAGGGGAGCGACCAGTAAGGTAACAGACCAAGGGCAGGAGTTATGAATTCTACGAGGCAAATTGCAGACAATAGCAAGTGAAATTAACATGGGACAAATTACAGAATTGACTGAGCAGGGGTCTGGAGACTCACAACACTCAACAGTTACTCTAATAGGAGCTTAGAGCCATTAAATTACAATCATTTTCATTACAACCCCTTGTGCACTTTAGTTTTAACAAGTGATTCAGTAGCTGAGTGAGACACAGACTGCTGTTCTCAGATACTGTAAGTCCTCAGAGCGGCAACCATTTCATAAATTATTGCCACAGCACACTACTGATCAAAAGAGCTTCTGCAGGTAAAATTAAGTGTTGCAAGAGCTGCTGTGCAGTTTTTTAAATTGAGAGATTAGATCTGGTATGGCTCAGCAGTAGCAATCCTCCGCGATGACCTGAAGGAGATCTGAGGAGCAGGGTTTAGTCCCGGGTGTTTTAGGCGCCAAAACCAGGATTCAAAAGTGCTCTGTTTCAGCTGTACAAACAAAGGTCCATGCTGGAGGGAGCTGAGTTTACCTGCTTATGTGGGTCAGTGGATGGGTCGTCTCCTGAAAACAGGACCGCTATTGCAGGGCTATTTCTGGGCTGGGCTGTTCTGCAGTGTCCGAGGCACGCCCAGCCGGGTGGAGGAGTCCTGCTCATGTGGGTCGGTGGGCGGGCGATCTCCTGAAAACAGGACCACTGTTGCAGAGCTCTTTCCGGACCAGGCTGGGCTGGGCTGTTCTGCGGTGTCGGAGGCGCACCCAGCCGGGTGGGGTAGTCCTGCTCGTGTGGGTCGGTGAGCGGGCGATCTCCTGAAAACAGGACCGCTATTGCAGGGCTATTTCTGGGCTGGGCTGTTCTGCAGTGTCCGAAGTGCACCCAGCCGGGCGGGGAGTCCTGCTCGTGTGCGTCGGCGGGCGGGCGGTTTCCTGAAAACAGGACCGCTATTGCTGGGCTATTTCTGGGCTGGGCTGTTCTGCAGTGCAGTGCAAGTTTACGTACTGGGTTGCAACTTTCAGTTTGTGTTTTGCCCTTTAGTTTGTCTTTTGCTTTGCTTGTCTTCACCATATGCTTTGCAGCAGTAGACGCATCCCTGTGTAGTGAGACCCTGTGTAACTCCCCATGCCTGGATGACTGGCTTCTTGAGCTCATCCCTAAGTTCTGCCAATTACTACATTTTTTTTTTTCTTTTCAATCTATTTTTCCTCCAGTCGCGGTCTGGGGGGCATCTCTCAGGCATTCTGCCTGCTCCTGCCCCACCTGAAGTCCTCCTACCTGTGCCTCCTCTCTCCCTCCTCCTCTGTCCATGGTCGGCACCCCGGCTTAACCCCTCTGGTATGGGGCCGCCCCTTCTCTTTGGATGCTCTTAGAGACAGACTCTGACGTGGAAGAGGACCCGGGTGGAGGAACCTGGAAGGCCAGGCAGGATGGACCCGGCCTTGGGCATGGGGGGCAGGTGCTGTCGCCTTCCCCCCCAGACAAGGTTTTTCCTTTGTTCTGATGAGCTCTCTCCCCCCCCCCGTGCATGTGCACATCCCCGACGCTAGGCGCACAGCAACCCATGCCTATGTCAGGGTATGCTGAATATGTGCAGCCGAGCAGGTTGCAGACCCCCAGTGTCCACCAGAGCCACTGGCATGCTGAGCAATCCCCACCACCCCCCTGACGTCAGGCGCACAGCAAACTCATGCCTGCATCAGGGTATGGTGAATATGTGTAGCCGAGCATGCTGCAGCACCCCAGTGTCCACCAGGAGCCACTGGCATGCTGAGCGATCCCCGACCACCTCCCCCCGGTGCTCAATCCTCACCCACCACTGCCAACTCTCCAGTGCCCGAGCTCGCTCCAGAACTCAAGTCGCCGGCATAGCGCGAGGTGTGGCATCCAGCCTCAACCCTCAGTGCCACCGGGCCAGGTCTGGCAATTACTACATTAGCCAGACTTCAGCAGATGTTTGACACCTTGGAGATTCTGGTCTCCAAGCCAAAGTCTGCACTGCTCCCATGCCAAAGACTGCAATGCAGTACTGGTCATTACTGGAGCCATAAGACAGGGCCTCTACCTTGATTGCTCAAGTAGCTCAGGTTTCCTTCAGCTCTTGGGTTTCTGTTATGTCTGCACTCACCTGATGACTCTTATGGCAGCTGCTTTTGAGCTGAAGCATCTGGCCCATCACTTCCTAAACCTCATCTCGTGGGTTCCAGAACAGAGCCTTCTGGTGAGGACTGAATGTTCTTGCATCATGCACTTCTTCAATAAACAGGGGTACTCATTCCTCTCACATGCGCTGGGAAGCCGTGAGAGTAGAAGCTTGGGCAGCAATACACCAGTTGCTTCTGGTGGCTTCTTACCTGCCAGACATGCACAGTGTCCTAGCTGACACTCTTGGCTGCTTGGACTTTTTTGTTTGTTTTTGTCTGGTTCACGCTCTCAGTAAGTTGGCCTTAGCCTCCCTGGCTTCTACAACCTTTTATTGTGTGTAAAATGGTCCTGTGATTTCCTGGCCTCCCTTAATGGAGCTTGTACTGCCACCCTCTGTTCCCCTTTTTGAGTGGAGGATTTTCACATCTGTTTTGTTGCCCGGTCCAACTTTGTTTGAGTTGCGTTTGGCTGATCTCTATACATCTCTCTCACTCTCCTGCCTCTCTTATGTGATTGGTAGGGTCGGGTTTCACTGGTTAGACCTCCATTTCTCACTTGTGCTGCTGTCGTCTCCAGGGGCCACCCTCTGGGTTGGGTCGGTCCTGCTTGGTTGTTCACCTGCTCTCCCAGGTTGGGGGGAGGGGACTCTACTGGTCTGCTTCTGTGTTTTGTGACACTGTGGTGGTTCCAGATTGTTGCTGGACAAATCTTGCAGAACTGAAAGTGATGGGGTATTGCCCTGCTTATATAGGTGGAGCCACGGGTGATGGGGGGTCCAGCCACCAAAAGGTGGGCAGACCCATCTATGGAAAATGCCCTGTGGAGTCCTAGTGCCTGCCAGCTCTAGTCCATTTTATTGTGACTCTATGGAGGAAATCCTCTAGAAGATCCATTGTTACTGTTAAGGAATGCACCTTTACGGTAAGTAAGATTACTTTTCTATGTTACCTTAGTATACCATGTGCTGAGCCCACTGGATTTTGAGAATGTGAACTAAACTGCTATGTTATTCTGTATCAGCTTTACACTCCCAAGGATCCCCCTGTGGTGAGGGTAACGGAAGGCCCGTTTTTCTCGGAAGTGGTTTGTTAGTATCCACGAGTTCAGCAGACTGTCCGACTATACAACCTACCAGGTAAGACATGCCCCCAACCCCTGTTCTATCACACAAAGGATTCACTGCAGTGTCCACTCCTGTACAAGGTATGGGAAGACAGTATACCACCGGCCCCCATGCTCAGCTACTACAGTATATCAGCCAGGCATTGTTCTCTTCAGCCAGAAGAAACTTTAAGAAGTAACGGTAGTCACATTGTAGTTTAAGACTGGAAGAGACACTAGGTCTACTGGTGTCTCCCACCGACACCACCACCCCCCCAGTTCCATAAGCAAAGATTAGTAAGTGTGCTGTGCAAACGTATTAATTTATAGAAATTCCCCATCCACTGTACTAAAGAGAAATTTATCAAAGGGGGGGTGGTGGTAGTGATGCAATAAGGGGAGACACAGGAAAGCTCACACAGGGAGCTTAGTATTAGTCTAGCCAGTGGATTGTGAAAGCTTGCACTGTTCAGAGCAGGAACAGATAAATTCCTGAATGAGAATAGCATGGAGAGTTTCATAGAATGCCTGTGGGTTGCATTCTGGCTGATAAGCTTAGATACGTCAGCACTCAAATTGGGTTAAAGTCTCTGCTGTGCAGCAGGAGGAGCAGCCAGGCTGTACCCTAGGTCCTTTCCTCTGTCACTGCCATGCAACAGGAGTGGTAGACAGGATGTACCCTGGATCCTTTCCTTCATGTGCCATACAGCAGAAGGAACAGACAGCATGTACCCTAGGTTCTTTCCTCCATCACTGCCATGCAGCAGGAAGGTCCTTTCCTCTATCACTGTCATGTGTCAGGAGGGTAGACAGGATGTACCCTAGGTCCTTTCCTTCATCACTGCCACGCAACAGGAAGGATAGACGAGATGTACCCTAGGATGTTACCTGAGTCAGTCTTCACCATTCTTAACTGGTGGGTCATAGCCAGAGGTGCTGGACCCTCACAGGAGTGTTAGCTTTAAGAATTTTGAGCTGGGGGAGTCAGGGACGGTGCCGCCCACGAGGCTGGCCGTATTACATAAGTGATGTGGACTGGCCAGTAGCTGACGCCGGCTCCCCCCAGCCCTCAGTTCTGCTTTTCCCGCCGTTGAGGCAGCACCTCGTGAGGATTACAGCTACTTCGAACTGTGTCAGTCTGCTCGCCACCAAACTTTGCTTGGCGCCGTGCTAGTTTGTTGAGTAACCCTTTTTTTTGCTATTTCTTTCAGTGTGGCATTGAGTGCTTTGCTATAATTTTTTTGTTTTTTTTCCCATTGCAGTCTTGTGCAATTCGGGGCCTGCTAAATCATCAAAGACGGGGCTCGCTGCAATGCGCGGTGCCCCTCTCGCAAGCCAGTGACTGTCACTGACTGGCCATGACCCTTGTTTTTCCTGCCTGGGCCCGTAGCACGATGTGGATAGCTGTAACGCCTGTTTTTCCATGGATTTCTGCACCCTCTGTATCCATGCAGCAAAGTTGGGATAGGACCCCCCAACTTTAGGAGGACAACATCACACAAGGAACACCAAGGTCAGGTCCCTAGGCCCTGCCCTTGGGCCTCTCCCCAGTACTGTACATACCGAGGGAGAACAGGCCTTCAGTTCTAGTCTCGCCGAGACCAGAGGCCCACACAACTGGGCAGGTGGGACAGTTGGTCCCCCTCCAGGGGATCAGCTGAGCACCCCTCAGTCTGGTACCCCACTGGGGATTCTGACATCCCCAGTGTTGAGGTCTCCGCTATACACTGGGCCTGCTCTGGTGGTTCCCTCAGCGGCACCACCTGGCATGGTCTCAGTTCCCAGCACCATTTCCAAAGTTGGTGAGCGAGATGGCACCATCTATGTCGCTGGGTCCCTTTTCTGCCACTGCTTGTGGTGCTGGGAGAGGGAGGGTCTCTGGGGTCACCTCTGTGGAGAGCTCCCTAATCTCATCATTCTCAGACAAGTATTAGGTTGATCCCGACTGGTGGCCTAGCTCTTTGGAGCTTGGAGACTCTCATAGGCCCAGTCTAAGCCTTGATGTGGTCAGGTCCTCTGTCTGGCAGTGTTGGTTGTGCCGCCCCCCCTGAGTCTATTGGTGTCACTCATGGCATAAGGGACTCTTCTGGTGCTGACGCAGCACCAGATTGGAGGGTGCTGCGCATGCAGCATCGGCCTTAGTGCTACAGTCATTCCTGGTGTTGGGCCTGACACTGGTACAGCTGGCGGCGCCAAGGGGGTTTCTGGGACTGAGCTCGGTGCTGAATTCGCCCCCCCCCCGCCCGGACTGGATTTGGGAAGGTCTCCTTCAGTGCTTGGAAGGGCTGGGGTTGTGGTCCACACTCGGACTGTCCCTAGAGCGACTGGAGGCTCTGGGTGGAGTCGGAGTGCTGATCCGCACCCCCCCCGACCAGCAGGGACCCACTGTTGGTGGGGACAGGGGTTGCCTTTGTGGACCAGAACAGCTCCATTCTCCTCACCAGGGTGTTCCCTCCATGGGCAGCACCGCCTTCACCCCTCCCCAGTTAGGCGTTCACAGCTGTGCAGACCACACAGTTCTCTCCCTCGGGAGGTTTCTCCTGCTGACTCCCACAGCCCTGGCAGAGGGTCTTCTTCTGCCTCTCATGACCATTCTTCTCCTCTGCCTCCTCTCCCCCTCTCTCCCAGGGTTTGCTGGCCATAAGGGCCCCATGACCTGGGAACAATTCAGGGCTACGGCGCATGCATTCCCTGTCTACCTCAGGGCCATTGACGAGGTCATTTTTAGACCTCCGTTCCATGCTGCTCCTACTCCTGAATCCAGCTCCTCCACCTCTTTGGCTCCCTCCTCTGAGGGAGAGGATACTTCTGGCCGCACCATACGTCATACCTCTGGGCACCTTCCAAGGCTATCTCACAGTCTCATTCTAAAGATGTGAGTTGTCGCTCTTGAGCTGGGATCACTAACTGTACCAACCCTCTCACAACCCTTTTCCCAAATGCTTATCCTAATCAAAAATTTAACACAAATCTGGGACAGAGTCAGCAGAGGAACATAGATTAGTGCACAAGCATTCTTGTCTAACCTTAAATCTGGAGACTGTCCTAGGGTCTCCGCTGTGCTCCTGTTACTTTTCTTTCTACCATCCCTAAAGCCTTTAGGGTCAGACAGTGTTCCTTACAACATTCCTCAAGGGATCCAAGTGTCTCCCTCTGTCTCTCTACCATCTTATCCCTTCATTCCTCTACGTCCCCCCAACACCACCCAAACCCTCCAGCAATACCATTCCTCTCTCTCTTTATTTTCTGACCATCCTTCAGCTTTTATTTTCTTCTTTTCCTTTCCTTATTCTGTCCCTTCGATTCTTTGCCCCCTCCCTATATTTTTTTTCTCTTCTTCTTTTTCTCCTCTCTGGCAAGCAGAACTGAGGTCTGGGACTAGGATTTCTTCTCAGCCTTCCCAAGTCAGTTCTCGAGCCAGTGCAGCTCCTTACCTTTATGGGGCAGAGCTGGATACTGTCAAAGCAAGAGCCTTTCTTCCCCTGGAAAGGGCAAGAGTTCTTACAGAACTGGCTTCTTCCTTCAGCCTTCAGGTGTCTCAACCAGAAAGGCATTTCCTCCAACTCTTGGGCCACATGGCAGCTTCTACAGCAGTGGTCCAAGGAGCAAGTTCCAGATGAGGGACATTCAGTTCCATCTGAGGGCCTTTTGGTCCCAAAGGAAGATTCCCTCACCAAACGGATCCCAGTGACTCGGACCCTGATCCAAGCCCTTCAATAGTGGCAGGATCAGGACAATTTAAGGCAAGGGGTCCCATTTGCCACTCAGTCTCATTCAGTGGTCCTTAACACGGATGCTTCCCTCCTGGGCTGGGGAGCCCATCTGGGGGCCCTCACTGACCAGGGACTGTGGTCCCTTCAGGAATCCCTTCTCCATATCAATCTCCTAGAACTCAGGGCAGTTTTTCTGGCCCTGCAAGCTTTCTCTCAGTCAGTGCAGAACAAGGTGGTTCAAGTCAGAACAGACACCACCACCACCATGTGGTACTTCAACAAGCAGGGAGGCACGCGGTCTATGGCCTTGTGCACAGAAGCCATGAAGTTGTGGTCCCTGGCTTGTTCCCTGCAGACCTCTCTGATAGCAGTCCACCTTCCATTGAAGGACAGTGTGCTAGCAGATGCACTTAGCAGGATCTCACAGGGCCATCATGAATGGTCCCTGGACTCTCTGGTCTTGAAGGTGATTTTTTCAAGGTGGGGCACTCCAGAGATAGATCTCTTTGCAGCCCCAGACAGTCACCAACTTCCTCTCTTTTGTTGCAGACCCCCAGTTTTGGGCTCAGTCCCTCTGGATGCTCTGATTCTGAACTGGGAAGGAAAATTTCTGTATGCGTTCCCTCCCTTTCCTCTACTGTTAAAAGTTTTAGTCAAGATAAGGTCACAACATTGCAAAGTGATTCTGATTGCTCCCGACTGGGCCAGACAGCCTTGGTACCCCCTGTTGCTGTCCCTAGCAGTCCATCTTCCCCTGTCTCTTCCCAGGAATTACAACCTGGTAACCACCTCTCATGGGAGGATTTGGTACTCCAATCTTCAGTCTCTCAATCTCAAGGCATGGCTCTTGAAGAGTTAGAGTATGCAGATTTGCATCTGTCTCGGGGGTTCTGGATATCCTCAAAGCCTCTCGAAAGCCCGCCACTAGAAAGACCTGTAACTCCAAATGGAAGAGATTCAGCATTTGGTGTTCCAAGCAACATATTTCCCCAGACACTGCTGAATTGCTTACAGTTCTGGATTATATGGTCCATCTTAATGGCCTAGGCCTCAGACCAGCTACTCTCAAGGTACACTTGTCAGGTGTCTCTGCTTTTCTGTCAGTGGGAAAGTCATCCTCACTATCATCTCATCCTGTGTTCTGTAAATTTTTCAAGGGATTGCTTCATACCAATCCTCCATTTAGAGACCCTGCCCCTGCCTGGGATTTAAATGTTTGCATTGCTCAATTGATGCAACCTCCCTTTGAGCCTATGTCCTCAGTAGAGCTTAAGTACTTGACTTGGAAAACTGTGTTTTTAGTAGCCATTACCTCTGCCAGACGTATCGGTGAACTGCAAGCCCTGTCAGTGGAACCTGATTGTATCTCCTTTCATATGGATAAAGTGGTCCTTAGAACCAATAGAAGGCTCTTGCCCAAAGTGGTTTCAGATTTCCACCTGAATCAGTCTGTCTCTTCCTGTGTTCTTCACTGATCATTCCTCTTCAGGAGAGAGGAGGCTACACAGTTTAGATGTTAAAAGGGCCCTTGGCTATTATATAGAGTGTACCAAGGGTTACAGGTTTGATTCCCCTCCAGTTCCTCACTTATGGAGAAGTGGGAAAGGGCAAACCTGCCACCAAGAGAACTATTGCCAGGTGGATTGTGTCTTGTATACAATTCTGCTATGAGAAACTAGAGAAAATTCCACCCTCAGGCCTGAGGCCTCAGGGCTCACTCCACCAGTTGTACAGCTGCTTCCCTGGCTGCTGCCAGGGATATTCCTCTCTTAGAAATTTGTCAAGCAGCCACCTGGAAAACAGTCTATACCTTTACCAAGCATTACTCTCTGGATATCCAGGCTAGGAGTGATGCTCGGTTTGGCACAACAGTACTTCAGAACCTATTCCCAAAGTAGGTTCTGTCCCTCCTCCATGGAGGTACTGCTTGGTAGTCTGCAATAGTCAGAATACAGCAAGACTTCATGTTGTTTGAAGAAAAAAATTACTCACCTTAGTAATTATGTTTCTTCTAATGGAGTCTTGCTGTATTCTGACCTCCCTTCCTGCCTCCCCTCTCAGAACCTGTTTTTGGGAAGTGGGTGGGCAGGTGCAGTGTTGCATCTCAGGGGTGCTCCTTTTACACCCTCTTCTTTTTGTTTGGGTGTTTATTTTATTAGTATTCTTATTGAGATTGTTTTTTGGTTTTGGGTTTCCTGACTTGAGTCTTCCTTTGGGAATCCGAAACTTTTTGTTGCCAGTTGGCTAGTAAAAATTTTACAATTTCCACATAGGATAGTTAGTGGGTTTTTGCTCGTAAGAATCTGACGGTTGGATTTCAAAGGGCTTCAGATAAAGACCTCAACCAAGCTCGAGCTCAGCATTCTATGCTCTGCATAGAAAGTTAACCCTTTGTTCTCCAGGGCAGTTTAAAGGCTGGGGCTAACTGCAATAGTCAGAATACAGCAAGACTCCATTAGAAGAAACATAATTACTAAGGTGAGTAATTTTTTCTTTCGGCACCCTGCTCCTGCGGCACAGCAGCCCTACTTTCATGGCAGGCAGCAACAGCAGGAACAGACTTGGTGCCCACGGCCCAAGTCTGGGCCTCCACTGGCCCACAGACAGGGAGGTCGGGGGTTCAGGCCCTGGACCCTCTTCCTCCAAGCCTGCCCATTGACGGGATAGGGGTTGTCATCCCTCTGTCCATCACGTCAGTTCTGGGTCCTCCCGTGGGAGGTTGGCTCTGCCGCTTTCTTTTTGCCTGGTCTGCTGTTACCACGGACAGGTGGGTATTAAAAGTGGTCAGCCTCTGGAGTTCGAGCAGTACCCTCCCAGCCAAGCACGAGCCCCACAGGAAGAGAGAGAGAGAGAGAGAGAGAGAATCAGCCCACACTCAGTTTGCTCTGAGAGACTATATAGCCCAGCTGCTCTTCAAGAAGGCAGTGGTTCGAGTGGCAGATCCTCCAGTCAGCCCAGGGCTAATTTCCAGGTACTTTCTGGTCCTGAAATGGATGGGGGGGGGGGGGGCTTGCGCCCCAGTTTAGATCTGCATGACCTGAATCAGTATCTCAGGCCATGCACCTTCAGGATGGTAACTCTGTCCCAGATCATACCATCCCTGGAGCAAAACATGTGGATCTTCCTGGACATAAAGTCTCCACCACTCATTCACACTAATGGGAACTATGCCAGAGGGAGCAAACTTTTTTGTAGGAGGGTCGGCGCCAGAGATGGAGCCGCGAGGAGCGGCAGTGACTATCTCGGCATCGACCCTCCAACTGCCTCAGTTCCTTTTTTTCTCGCCGTCGAGTGCACTTCAGTGACGATGTCGCTCACCATCTGGGAGTCAAACTTCAAACTAGCAGCATAGTTTTCTGTTTATTATTTTGTAGCATTTCTCGAATAAAAGTACCGCTTACGATAATTTTATTTTTACCAAAGAAAGAAGTCTCCGCCTGCTTTGACTGAGTCATCCATGAGCGGGTCAGGTGACAGTAGGAAGATTTCGTATGAAGTCAACCGGGCTGGGTCCGGTCCGC
Organism: Neoceratodus forsteri; assembly: GCA_016271365.2. Taxonomy (NCBI): domain Eukaryota; kingdom Metazoa; phylum Chordata; order Ceratodontiformes; family Ceratodontidae; genus Neoceratodus; species Neoceratodus forsteri. The sequence continues at coordinate 557,199,693 of CM028129.1, read as the reverse complement.
CACCTTCTCCAGACGGGGAGGTATGACAATGGACGGTCCAATGCTTAAGGGGATGGGCGGTCCCCCCGGAAGCATAAAAGGAAACGTCACATTCTTGGCACCACCATTTGGCCTGTGCATTGTGACCTGAAGTCCAAAAGAAAGGCATCACTCGAAGTCACCCTCTGATACGTCTGCGCGTCGATGGTCGGTCATTGGAGTCTGTTGCCGGTCTCCTCGGTCGGAGTCACCGGTTTCTGGTTCTAGTCACTGACCTCTTCGACTTCGGAGCCCTTCCACGCCTCCTAGTAGGGCTTCCGATAAGCAGTTTCATCAATGGGCCGCTCTGATGGAGCATGGGCTCGGAGGTTGGTCCAGCTGCCTGTCCCGGGTACTCCGGGGCCTTCAGGCTCTTTGGGGGATCAAGCAGGGTGATTGAGCCTTCCTAGTCACGAGGTGTCCACTTCGGTGCTGTCGATTCCGCACTCAGGTGTTTTTCCCCCTCACATGGCTGTGGTGCAGGGGGCCACACCGATGCCTGTATCTCCTGGTATACCTTCCTTTCCCTTAAATCCTAATTTTCAGGGCCCTGGGTTGGTATCGGCGTCGGTGGGCTGCTGTGCCTTTCAGCGCCGTCCTCAGTACTGATGCGCCTGTCAGCGCTGTCCTCAGCACCGTTGAGTTTCTTGGCGCCGCGTGGCCTTTTGGCGCCGTGTTCCTCTTCGGCACCATCTGCTTTGTCGGCGCCGTGCTCTTCTTCAGCGCCGAGGCCTGGCTTTTCATCTGCCAATGTTCAAACAACATGAAGTCTTGCTATATTATGACATATGCAGTGAGTCCCAACCTTCGAACTGCTCCGGAGGTGAAAGAGTTAACTTTCCATGCCAGGCATGGAACACTGAGCTCGAGCTCGGTAGAAACTCTGTTGTTCTTCAAACTCAAACTGTCAGATTCTTTACTCCGCCTCACTGAACAGTCGCTCCGGAGATTTCTCCTTCTGCTCGGTCATTTTGTCGTTAAAGTATTGTTTTTCCCGGTTTTCCACCAAAATTAAACCAAGAATTGGTCAGTTCAGACTTTGTCTGTGGTATTTGTGAGTACTAGATAGGTTTTACATTGATTTCTTTCTGTGTGGAACTTATAAATGGTTTATCGGTTCGGTTTGAACCGATCAGGTTGTTTAAAATATATTAATCTGTCATTTAGAGTGTGGTTACCGGTTCTTATTGGTTCTAAAAAAACAAATTTTATTACGTTTTTTTCCATGACCCGTGACACGGTTGGGAACCAATAAGAGGGTCTTACCTGGTGGATTGCAATAAACGGGTAAGTTTGGTTAGGACTGGCACTATGTCTGAGAAACCCAAAAGAAAAACCGGGCCCACTGGGTTTCAACACTGCAGTGTCTGTGGGGAAGTCTTTGCCAAGGCTGACCCCCACACCACCTGTGTTTATTGACTGGGGTTTGACCACCTCAATGCAGACTGCCATATTTGTAAAAATTTTCCTGCAACTACCCTAGAAAAGAGAGTTGGTAGGCTCAGGGAAAGGGAGGCCAAAAAGTCCGCTGAACCGGATGGCCAGCCTGGTTCGGTTTCAACCGAACCGGAGGGAGTGCCCTCTGACCAGGGTGAGACTTCCTTAGGCAAAAGGAGATCCGACTCCAAGGAGTTGGTTCCAGCAAAAAAGACTAGGAGATCAGCTGGTGTGGAGACAAAACTTTCCTCTCCAACCGCGAAGAAATAGCCAAAACGATTAAAATTGTCCAGTCGCTTTCCCCGGTTCTGACCGAACCGGCACCATCAGGTAAGCGTCCGGTTCCGCCGGTTCAAGAGTATGATGTAGAGGAATATTATGAACCGGAGGAGGGGGAAGAGGAGTATGAGGAGAGTGAATGTGGATTTGAAAGTCTGGATGTGCCCATTGACCCGGACATCTCCCCAGACAGACCTTCAGGAGTGTCACCTCCTAGGCTTTCTGAGTCCCCTTTTCATTTTATGTTTTATAAGAAAGTGGCTGAAACCCTCCGGCTCCCTGTGGAGGAAGCTGTGGATGATCAAGAGGAGCCTGACTATGTGGAAATGATGGATATCCCAGAGTCAAGGAGGCTGTCTATTCCTTTGCATAAATCGTTTGGGAAACAGACAGTAAAAATTCTAAAAACTCCTCACACTATACCTCCTGTGGATATGAGAATGGACAAGAGGTACACATTGTCAGGCTCTGATACGGAGTTCCTTACACAACAATGCAGCCATGTTGGGGTAATGCAGGCTGCAGCCTGTGACAAGGCAAATATTCCCTTGGCTTTACACCCCCTGACAAGGACTCCAGGAGGATTGATGCTATGGCAAAGAAACAGTACATGGCAGCATCCTTGGGACTCAGACAGGCACATTATATGGCTTATGTTGCTAGATATCAGAAATCCAGATGGGATACTGTTATGGCTCTAGCAAAACAGGTCCCTGGCCAGCTTGCCAAGGAGCTGGAGCAGGTGGCTGCTGATGGTATTGAGGCATCCAAGGTGCAATTCCATGCTGCAGTGGACTCTAATGATGTGTCATCAAGAGTCATGGCTACATCTGTGGCACTTCAGCAGAATGGCTTGGCTTAGATGTACTAGCCTGTCACAGGATACCCAGACTAAGGCCATGGATTTTCCTGTTGTGGGTAATTCTTTGTTTGGGAGCAGACAGAGAATTACATGAAGAAAATGGATGAGTATAGGACCACCTATAGGAGTGCACAGGCCAAGGAAAGGCAGGCCACTCCTCAAAGGCAGCTTTCCAGGGGCAGGGGCAGGCCTTTTCATAGGCCTTTTTACCAAGCCCAGGCCTCCTGTCCTGCGTATGCCCAGAGGGGGTTCTTTAGAGGGAGAGGCAGATGGGGTACAAGCAGGCCTGCTTCCAGCCCAAAGCCCCTGCCAAGGAGGCACCCTGATGGGGTTGCCAAGGCTGATTCTCAGCTACCTGTTGGGGGCAGGCTGGCTTACTTTGTCCAGGACTGGAAGTCTTTGACATCAGACAACTGGGTCCTGGAAGTAGTAAGCCAGGGACTGGTTCTCAGCTTCCAAAAATTTCTAAAGATGAGAACCAGATCATTTCCACCTGCAAATCCACCAGAGGCACTTGCCCTAGAGGCAGAGGTCTCTTCCCTCCTGGCTCTCAGAGCTGTGGAAAGGGTTCCACCCCTACACCAGGGCAAAGGCTTGTACTCCAGGTACTTCCTTACCCCAAAAAAGACAGGAGAATGGCGGCCCATCCTGGATCTCAGATATTTAAACAAGCACCTTTTAAAACTAAAATTAAAAATGGTGACTCTGGGAATTATTCTACCCTCTCTAAGGCAGGGGACTGGCTAGCGTCCCTGGACCTCAAGGATGCCTACTTCCATATTCTCATCAGAAGCTCCCATCGAAAGTACCTCAGGTTCGAGCTGCCCTCAGGCCATTACCAGTTCAGAGCAGTACCATTTGGCCTCACCTCTGCTCCAAGGGTATTCACAAAATGCCTGGCAGTAGCAGTTGCTTCCCTAAGAAGGCAAAAAATTGCCATCTTCCCTTATCTGGACAACTGGCTCATAGTAGGCCAGTCTCCAGACCAAGTCAAGTTACATCTACAGGTAACTCAGCAACTGCTCACCTCTCTAGGTTTCCTTCTGAATCTTTCAAAGTCAGTTCTAGAGCCTGTCCGGCCCCTCACCTTCATAGGCACAGAGCTGAACACAGAGAAAGCCAGAGCCTTCCTTCCTTTGGAAAGGGCAAGGACCCTGGTCTCTCTCTGGCCTCCTCATTCACCCTGCAGGTCTCTCAACCAGCAAGGCATTTTCTACAGCTCCTGGGGCACATGGCTGCTTCTACAGCAGTAGTGCAAGGAGCAAGATTTCAGATGAGGGACATGCAGTTCCATTTGAGAGCCTTTTGGTCTCAAAGGAAAGACCCTCTAACCAAACTGATCCAAGTAACTCGAACCCTGATCCAGGCCCTACAGTGGTGGCAGGATCAGAGCAATCTGAGACAAGGGGTTCCCTTTGTCACTCAGTCTCACTCCTTAATCCTTACTACAGATGCATCCCTCTTGGGGTGGGGAGCTCACATGGGCGACCTCACTACCCAGGGATTGTGGTCCCCTCAGGAATCTCTGCTCCACATCAATCTGTTGGAACTCAGAGCAGTTTTCTAGCACTTCAAGTTTTTCCAAATCTGTTCAGAACAAAGTTGTACAGGTCAGAACAGACAACACCACCACAATGTGGTACATCAACAAGCAAGGGCACTGGGTCTCACGACCTTGTGCACGCAAGCAATGAAGTGTGGTCTCTGGCTTACCTTGAATACCTCCCTTACGGCAGTTCACCTCCCAGGCAAGGACAATGTCCTGGCAGATGCTCTCAGCAGGATTTCCCAGGGCCATCACGAATAGTCACTGGACCCCCTGGTCCTGGAGGTGATATTTGCCAGATGGGGCACCCTGCTGATGGATCTTTTTGCAGCCCCAGACAATCACCAACTTCCCCTTTTTTGCTGCAGGCCCCCAGTGTTGGGCTCAGTCCCTCTGGATGCCTTAGTTCTCAATTGGGAAGGGAAGTTTCTCTATGCTTTTCCACCCTTTCCTCTCCTGTTCAAAGTGTTAGTCAAAATCAGATCTCAATCCTGCAAGATGATCCAGATTACTCCAGATTGGGCCAGACAACCCTGGTATCCACTCCTACTGTCCTTAGCAGTCAGTCTTCCCCTGTGTCTTGCCAGGAATCACAACCTGTTAACCTGTGCTCAGGGGAAGGTTCGGTTCCCGAACCTCAAATCTCTCAATCTCAAGGCCTGGCTCTTGAAGAGTTAGAGTTTGCTGATCTACACCTCTCCCAAGGTGTAATGGATATACTAAAGGCTTCTAGGAAGCCTTCCACCAGGGTTACCTATAATTCCAAATGGAAGAGGTTTTCCATATGGTGCTCTGGGAAGCATATTTCCCCGGAATCTGCTGATATACCCACAGTCCTGGATTACATGGTCCATTTAAATACCTTGGGGCTGAGACCAGCTACCCTAAAAGTACATTTGGCAGCTGTGTCTGCTTTTATTTCAGCAGGTAAACCCTCTTCTCTTTCAGCTCATCCTGTATTCTCAAAGTTTTTTAAGGGATAGCTTCACACCAACCCTCCATTCAGGGACCCTGCCCTGCCTGGGATCTTAGTGTTTGCATTGCTCAGCTTATGCAACCCCCCTTTGAGCCTTTGTCTTCAGCAAAGCTTAAGTAATTGACTTGGAAGACTGTGTTTCTGGTAGCCATCACTTCTGCCAGACGCATAAGTGAATTACAAGCTTTGTCAGTGGAGCCTAACTTTATCTCCTTTCATAGAGATAAGGTGGTCCTCAGGACTAACGGGAAGTTCTTGCCTAAGGTGGTTTCAGATTTCCACCTTAATCAATCGATGTCTCTTCCAGTGTACTTCACTGACCATTCCTCCTCTGGCGAGAGGAGGCTGCACAGCTTGGATGTGAAGAGCCCTTAGCTACTACATAGACCGTACCAAGGGTCACAGGTTTGACTCCCTCCAACTGTTCCTCACTTATGGTGAGGTTGGTAAAGGGAAACCTGCCACTAAAAGATCCATTGCCAGGTGGATTGTCTCTTGTATCCAATTTTGTTATGAAAAACTGGGTAAGGTTCCTTCTTCAGGCCTGAGGACTCACTCTACCAGAGGTACAGCTGCATATGTCAAGCAGCTACCTGGAAAACAGTTCACACTTTTACCAAGCATTACTCCCTGGACATCCAGGCTAGGAGTGATGCTCGGTTTGGCACAGCTGTGCTGCAGAGCCTTTTTCCTAAGTAGGTTCTGTCCCTCCTCCATGGAGGTACTGCTGTGTAGTCTGCATATGTCATAATATAGCAAGACTTCATGTTGTTTGAAGAAAATTACTCACCTTAGTAATGTTGTTTCTTCTAATGAGTCTTGCTATATTATGACTCTCCCACCTGCCCTCTCAGAACCTTTGTTTTTGGGATGTGGGTGGGCAGTGCAGTGTTGGTACTTAGTAGATGCCCACCTTGTTGTTTTACCCCTCCTTTTTTGGGGTGACTTGGTGTTGTGTTTTTCATTTTTTGGGTCTCCTGACTTGAGTCTTTGTTTTGGGACCAAAAAAATGTGTTCTTATGTTTAGTAGCCAGTTGGCTATTGTAGGTTTACAGCTTCCACACAGGACCTCAGTAAGTTTAGCTCGTAAAGATCTGACGGTTTACGTTTGAAGAACAACAGACAGAGTTTCAACCGAGCTCGAGCTCAGCGTTCCATGCCTGGCATGGAAAGTTAACTCTTTCACCTCCGGAGCAGTTCGAAGGTTGGGACTCACTGAATATGTCATAATATAGCAAGACTCCATTAAAAGAAACAACATTACTAAGGTGAGTAATTTTTTTTTCAGGGCTTCTCCTCTCCGAATTCTTTTCCTTCCACTTTTCTTGCTGATTTTCATTCCTTTCCTGTCCATGCAGTCCCTCCTGGACTGTCGGGAGATGATATTGAGCCTGACCCAGATCTTAGACTGGGTGATGATGTGGAAGGAGCAGGACCTAATCCTTTTGTAGAGCCTGTGGTCGAGGACCTGTCATTTAAGTCTCTGCTGAAAAATTTGAATTCCACTCTTTCTCTCCAAACTATGGACATTGATTCTGGGAAGCTTTTAAGACTCCAATACCTTCATGTTACAGACATCCCTATGGATTTAACTCCCCCGGTACAACCCTCCTTTGAGACGCTTTCTCAAATGGCATGGAACAATCCCGCTCTAATTCCTTCTGTGGCTAAGTCTATAGATAGGAAGTATGCTGTTCCCAAGGATTGACCTATTTTGGCCTCCCAAGCCTTTGCGGATCCTATTGTAGTCTTGGCAGAGAATGATAAGATCGTTCTTCCTCAGACTACTACAGCTCGACCTATAAACAAAGAATCTCATAAGATAGATACTTTAGGTAAGAGAGTCTTTGCTGCATCCACCCTGGGTATGCATATCGCCAGCTACCAGGGCTATTTCTCTCAATATGAGTATATTATTTGGCATTCGCACAAACAAATGGTTGAAGCTCTACCAGAGTCTGACACTAATTCAGAGCTTCTTCAAGCCATAACCAGGGGTATCGAATTCAACAACCAGCAGGTTAAAGCAGCTATGGACACCTTTGATACTGCCTCCCAAGTGGCGGCGGCGGCTATTTGTACCTGCCGCCATTCCTGGCTGCGCACTTCAGACTTTACGAATGATGCCCAGCAACAAGTCATGGCGTTGCCTTTCGATGGTGTGTACCTCTTTGGCCCTCAGGTAGAACAGGTTCTAGAGGCCACACAAAAGACTAGGTCAGCAATTAAATTGGCTTGACCTCCTCCCGCCCCCTCTCGAGGGAATGTTAACAAACGCCAGTTTCATAGCTGTCAGTCCTTTCGAGGCAAAGGCAGGGGTGGTTTTAATAAAAACCAAGCCCCTCAGCCTCAAAAGAAAATGCAACAGAAGGCACAAGGACCCAAAGCACCAAGTGCCGCCTTCTGAGGTCGTCTGACTCAATTCTACAACCGGTGGAGGTCCATAACATCAGACAAAATGGGTCCTCCGGATAATCCGTGAGGGGTATTCCCTCAATCTTTCAGAGACCCCTCCAGATCATCCCCCCCAAATGACAGCCCAGGCTGTCAGTACTTCAGTCAGAACTTCTCACCTCCGAAATACAAGGCCTTCTGAACAACAGGGCAGTAGAAGTAGTTCCGATGGATCAACAGAACACAGGGTTCTGCTCCCATTACTTTCTAGTTCCAAAGAAAAACAGGGGTATGCACCCCATTTTGGACCTCAGAAAATTAAACAAATTTCTTCCCAAAGAGAAATTCAGAATGATATCGCTAGGAACCCGGTTACCTTTGCTTCATTAACACGACTGGTTAGCCTCCCTGGACATGCATGATGCTTACCAACATATTCCTATTCACCCAAGGCATCACAGATACCTAATGTTCGTGGCTTTGGGCCAACATTATCAGTTCAGAGTCCTGGCCTTTGGGCTATCCTCGGCACCGCAAGTTTTTACAAAGTGTTGTGCAAGTCTCGCAGCGCACCTCAGAAAGATCGGAATACAAGTGTTCCCATATCTGGATGACTGGCTTCTAGCAAGCCCTTCCAGGCAAGGAACTCGAGACGCCGTAGCCACGGCCTCAGATTTCCTCATGTCCATGAGAGTTCTGCTAAATCTCAAAAAATCGCAGTTGCAGCCCTCCCAGAAGCTCCTTTTTATAGGAACTCTTCTGGACACCTCCTATGCGAAAGCTTTTCTTCCAGAGGACAGAAGGAGCGATATCCTACAGATGGCCCGATACATCAGGGAGAGAGAACACCTTGGTTCGAGCTATCTCGATGCAGCGGATGCTAGGTCTCATGGCATGCTTGGTGTTCACTGTACCCCTAGCACGCCTGCACATGAGAACCTTTCAGTGGATGCTGACTACTCATTGGTCTCCAACCACTCACCCTCAGTCCTTCCTCATTAAGGTGACAGAACCTCTAAAGAAGGCACTCACCTGATGGTCGCAAGAGGACAGTCTTCTGGAAGGGTATCCCTTTACTCCTGTGGATCAGCAGATTTCTATTACCACAGACGCATCCCTGATGGGGTGTGGAGCTCACTGTCAGACTCTTCACACTAAAGGCACGTGGACCCAGGAAGAGTCCCAGCTTCACATAAATGTCCTGGAAAAGAGGGCCATCCTTTATGCAGTCCGGGCTTTGAACGACATTCTCTGTCACAAGAACATTTTCCTTCAAATAGACAACAAAGCAGTGATTTATTACATCAACAAGCAAGGCGGTGCTCACTCTTACCTCTTATGCAGGAAAGCGATGAGAGTGTGGGAATGGTGCTTGGAGCACAAGGCTGTAATTTAAGCAGTCTACCTGCTGGGAGCACAGAACGAACTGGCAGACTGTCTCAGCACAACGGAGACAGATTCTCATGAATGGTCTCTCGACTTAACCGTAGTTCAGTCACTATTCACAGAGTAGGGAACTCCGGACCTGGACCTTTTTGCATCCCCACTTAACCCTGAACTGCCTCTCTTCTGCTCCAGAAATCCAGGGCCTGGCATTTTCTGTCAGGATGCGTTCAGGCTGCAGTGGAAAAAACGCTTTCTTTACGCCTTTCCGCCTCTTCCTCTAATTCAGAGGGTACTTCTCAAGTTCGAGTCCCGGGGGGCAAAATGATCCTCATTGCTCCCTTCTGGCCTCGACAAATATGGTTTCCATTACTCAACAGTATGTCAGAAACCCCTCCGAGAGCACTTCCCCATGAGACGAACCTTCTGACTCAGGGATCTGTGGTCCATCCCAGTCTGAGATCACTTCACCTTCATGCTTGGCTCCTGAAGAGATAGAAGTGAACAGGTTCAATGTCTGTCGCAGAGTTTCAGATATTCTTCTGGCTGCTCGGAAGCCAGCCACTAGGAAAACTGACATAGCCAAATGGAAGCGTTTTTCGTTGTGGTGTGCAGGATCGTCTTTGCATCCTTTTTCCTGCCCACCAAATAAAGTTCTGGAGTACCTTTTAGACCTCTCAGATTCAGGTCTACAACTCTACAGTCAGTGTTCACCTTTGTGCCACTTCAGCTTATCATGAGCAAGTGCTTTCCTTGTCTCTGGCCCAGTTACCTGTGGTTAAGAGGTTTCTTAAGGGAATTCTGCATACCAGACCTCCTATCAGACGTCCAATCACAGCCTGGGACATTAATCTTGTGCTAGACATGCTCACTCAAAAACCTTTCAAGCTCCTAGCTACCTGTGAGTTGAAATTTCTCACTTGGAAAATGGCCTTCCTGGTGGCCATTACCTTGGCCCGTAGAGTCTCTGAGATACATGCCTTGGTCACAGACCTTCCGTATACTGTGTTTCATAAAGATAAAGTAGTTCTTAGGACCCATCCTAAGTTTCTCGCTAAGGTTGTTTCAGAATTCCATCTAAACCAACCTTTGGTCCTTCCTACTTACTTTGCAAACTTCCAAAATGAAGGGGAGCGTTCTCTTCATTCCTTGGATGTCAAAAGAGCTTTGCGTTTCTATTTAAATGGGACAAAAGAATGTCACAAAGCTCAACAGCTATTTGTTTCCTTCAGCGAGACCCAGCTGGGTCAACCTGTTGCTATCAGATGCATTTCAGCATGGCTAAAGGCATGCCTTCGCCATTGTTATTCCATGGCGCAGGTTAAGCTAGAATGGAAGGCAGAGTCTATGCTCACTCTACTAGAGCGGTCATGGCATCACTGGTGGAAATCTGCAATGTGCCCATTGCAGATATTTGCAGTGCTGCTACCTGGAGCTCAGAGCATACTTTTGACAAACACTATGCCCTGGATGTCCATGCCAGACGACATATTTCGTTTGGCAGAACCATCCTTAATGGACTTCTGTCCTAAATTTGTGAGCTCTTGGTCTCTCCTGCCGCCCTCTTGGGGGATTATTAGCTTGGTACTCTCCCATTAGTGTGAATGAGTGGTGAAGACTTTATGTCTAGGAAGATATGGAAATTATGTACCTACTGTAATTCTTGATCTTCTTAGACGAAGTCTACACCACTCATTCACACATCCACCCACCCACCATCCCCCGAGCTCACCTCTGTTGTTGGTCTTCACTCCCTCAGTCTTTAGGCTGTGAAGACTTCTTTCTTGACCCTTCTTATACGGGTCTTCCGGACTATCTTATGCCCGTTTTTTTGGTTAGGCTATCCATCTAGGTTAGTTACGCTGCACCTCCTGAGGGAAAAAAAGGTACTGAGGCGGTTGGAGGGTCAACGCTGAGGTAGTCATTGCCGCACAAGCAGAGGCTCGCGGCACCGCTTCTCGCGACTCCATCTCTGGCGATGACCCTCCTGCAAAAAAGTTTGCTCCCGCTGGGTCCTAGCGCCTCCAATGTAGTTCCCATTAGTGTGAATCAGTGGTGGAGACTTCGTCCAAGAAGGTCAAGAATTATGGTAGGTACGTAATTTCCATTTCTGCTCACTGGATCTCCAGGACGCGTTCTTTCATGTCCCAATCCATCCGTCACACCAGCGGTTCCTCCGCTTCAGAGCAGAAGGAACCCTATACGAGTTCTGAGCCATGCCATTCAGCCTGTCATCGCCCCCCAAGGGTCTTCATCAAATGCATTGTAATGGTGGCAGCCCATCTCATGAGTTGAGGGGTCAGATTGTACCCCTACCGCAATGATTGGCTCTTGGCAGCTTACACCCAGCAAGAGGTGGAGAGGTCCAGGGACTTGGCACTCCTGATCAATGAGACCAAGTCGGAGCTCATGCCTTCTCAGATGATATGCTTCATCGGAGCAGAGCTCGACTCTTGCAGAGCTCGACGCTTGCCGAGCCAGAGCTCAGTTCCCAGCGGACAGGGCAGATGTTCTCTCCTTCTTTGCCCAGTCATTTCTGGTTGGGACTTGCGCCCTGTCCTGGACTTTCTGCACCTTCTGGGCTACATGGCGGCCTGCACCATCATGGTCCATTGGGCCCGATGGCATATGCGCCGACCATTAGACTCAATGCCTAGGTCATTTTGACCAGCTGATCACTGTGACCCAGAACACGTGGGATGCTCTCCAGTGGTGGACCGTCCTAGACCGGTTGCAGGAAGGGATCCCATTTGTCTGTCCTGAGCCAATGGTCGTCCTCATAACCGATGCCTCTCTCATAGGCTGGGGAGCCCACATGGGGAACAACAGGGCCCAGGGGTTCTGGACCCTGAGGAATCCCAATACCATATCAACCTGTTGGAGTTCAGAGTGGTCAGACTGATGGTGTCAGCATTCACTCAGCAGCTTTGGGATCAAGTGGTTCAAGTCCAGATGGGCAATACCACGACCATGTGCTACCTTAATAAGCAGGGCTGCATGCACTTTCCGGCTGTTGTGCAGGGAAGCGTCCCACATCTGGACACTCGTGAGCCAACTGGAGGCGGATCTCCTAGTCATCCATGTGGCAGGAGCCTCAAATCATATGGCGAATGCTCTCAGCCACATAGGCGAGACATCCCACGAGTGGTCTGTACATCCAGAGGTAGCACACAGCCTGTTTCCCACTGGGACAAACCAATAGTGGATCTGTTTGCCTCCAGGGAAAACACCAAGCTGAGGCTGCTTCATGCCTGCCCCCCTCAGCGGGGATTGCTGCAGAGGGATGCCTTCTTGAGGCCGTGGACCCCAGGCTTCTTCTACGCCTTCGTTCCATTTTCCTTGATCCGCACAGTGCTTCTCAAGGTGAGGAAGGACAAGACGCAGGTGATCCTGGTAGGACCATTGTCTCCCTCCTGGACAGGGAGGTTTCTGTATGCCTTCTCTCCCTTCCTGCTCCTTCAACGAGTTCTGATCAAACTTCAGATGGATGGGGACTACAATGATCCTCATCCTCCCACCCTTCTTGCTTCGTCAAATGTGGTTCCCCTTGCTGCAACAACTGGCAGTGGAACCTCCGTTGTCCCTGCCCCTTTGCACAGGCTTGCTCTTCCAGGAATGGGGCACCTTGATCCATCCAGACCCCAAGTCTCTTCATCTCCATGCATGGCTCCTTTGGACGTAGCCATTGCCAGATCTGAGGTCTGCCCCAGAGAGACAGATGTCTTGTTGGCGGCCAGGAAGCTGTCCACCAGGGCCACTTACTTTATGAAATGGAAGCACTTCGATCTTTGGGCTGCATCACACCATTTAGATCCATTCACCTGTCCAGTGGATCAAGTTTTGGAGTACCTTCTGTCCCTCTCAGACTCAGATTTGTGGTACTCTTCTATTAATTTACATCAGTCCTTGGGTCCCTCCTGTTCAATGCCTACGTCTCTGACATAAGGACAGGAATCAGGAGTGAGATGAGTCTCTTTGCGGATGACTCAAAACTGGGGGCGGTGGTGGATGGGGAGGAGGGGAGGGTGGCCCTACAGGGGGACCTACAGGCTCTGGAAAGATGGTCTAGAAAGTGGAAGCTGAGGTTCAATGCAGGGAAATGCAAGGTACTCCACCTGGGGGCCAGAAACCCAGGCCAAGTGTACACCTTGGGGGGGTGGTACAAGTCTCAGATGCTGAGAGGGACCTGAGGGTGGTGGTGGATGTCAGGATGAACAACTTGGAGACTTGTAGGAGGGCAGCAGCCAAGGCCAACAGGATGCTGGGATGCATCGCTGGGGATCACCTCCAGAAGGAGGGAAGTGATACTCCTCTGTATAACTGCTTGGTGAGGCTGCACTCTTGAGTACTGGCAGTTTTGGAGGCCACATTTAAAGAGGGACATTAAACTCCTGGAGAGGGTCCAGAGGAGGGCAACCAAAATGATTTGGGACTTGGGGGACAGGACCTATGAGGAGAGGCTCGAAGAGCTAAATATGTACACATTGGAAGAGAGAAGGGACCGGGGGGGGGACATGATAGAGGTCTTCAGGTACATGAAGAGGGTAAATAGGGGAGGAACAAACAGGGTGCTTCGAAGGAAGGGGGCCACTAGAAGGCATGGGTGGAAACTGGAAGGGGGAAGATTCAGGGGAAAAAGGAGGAGGCGCTACTTTACCAAGAGGGTGGTGGAGCCATGGAATTCGCTGCCTAGGGGGCTGGTGGAGGCAGAGACAGTGGAGGGGTTCAAGAGGGAGTGGGACAGATACAGGGGAAGGGTTCTGGAAGCAAAATCCAGTGCAGCAAGAATATCCGGAACTGGGAAGGGAGAAGCCAGAGAAGGCGAGGGGGGCAGCAAGGTCAGCACCCAGGGTGGGGGCTGACCAAACGAGCAGACACGAAAGACCGTTAGGCCTATTCTGCTGGCATTTTAGTATGTTAGTATCTCTCTGCCATCTTTACATATCATGTACCTGTGGATGGGCACTCAGTGACCCAGCTCGATGTGTCCCGCACATTCTTGTGGGGCATTCTGCATTTGAAGCCTCCAATCAGATACCCTGTCTCACCTTGGGACCTTAATTTTATTTTGGAAAAGCGTATGCTGCCTCCCTTTGAACTGGCCGCATCTTGCAAGCTACATTTTCTGTCATGGAAAGCATTATTGTTAGTTGCCATTACTTTTGCTCAAAGAATTTCTGAGCTTCAGGCCGTCATGTGTAAGGAGCCTTATTTGTTTTTTTTACAAACAGTCTCTGCATACAAATCCTAAATTTCTATCTCAAGTGGTGTCGGAGTTTAGTTTGTATCAGTCCATCCACCTGCATGTTTAATTTCTGGAGCATTCCAGTCAAGGGGAGGCATTGCTCCATACTTTGGATGTGCATAAAATCCTGAGGTACTGTACACACTAGACCAAAGACTCCCAGAAGTCCAATCAGTTGTTTGTTTCATTCGCCTCTGGGAAAGAGGGTGCCCCGATGTCCAAACAGTGTTTGTCTAAATGGTTAGCCAAGTGTACTGTCTGTTGTTATCAGAAGTATGACAGGGAACCTCCTGGAGGGGTTAAGGGCCATTCCACAAGAGATATGACCACATCAGTGGCCTGCTTCCGTAATGTGTCAGCTGCTGACATTTGTGCTGAGGCGAACTGGAGTACTGTCCACACCTTTACCAAGCATTACAGCCTGGACATCGCCTCTCGACAACGGGTCAACTTTGGACTAGCTATCCTCCAAGGCCTCCTTTCTTAGGGTGCTATTTATCTTACAAACTGCCCAGACCATTTGTCTGTAGTGCCAGAACTGCTTGGGACTTAGTCCTACTGGTGATGACCTGCTGCAAGAGATACACTCGAAGAAGATAGTACAGTTACTTAAGAACTTACCATAACAGTAGATCTTCGAGACAATCTCTTGCAGCAGGCTTTGCTTTCAAACAACATGAAGTCTTGCTATATTATAGACATTAGCAGTTTGATCCAGCTCTAGAACTGCCCCGGAGTGCAATGGTTAAAACCATTCCAAAATAGAATTTTGGCACGAGAGCAGCTCTATCTGTGTCATTTCAGACTTGAACTGTCAGATTCTTTTACTCTCGCCTCAGTGAACAGTCGCTCCGGAGATTTTTCCTTCTGCTCGGTTCATTTCTCGTTTAAAAGTGTTTTCTCGGTTGGATTTAACCGAGAATAGTTTTATTTTAACCGCAAAACCGCTCGTTCAAGCTCTGTCTGTGGTAACCGTATGTAAATGAAGGTTTTGTGTGTGGAACTTGTAAGTTATCGGTTCGGTTTTGAACCGATCAGTGGGTTTAAAACTCATTTAAAACTAAAAGTTACTATTTTAGAGTCGTTCCCAGTTCTTATCAGTTCTAAAAACCGGATTTATTACGCTTTTTTCAATACCCGTGACACGGTTAGGAACCGATAAGGGTGTCTTGCCTGGCACTGCCGTTAAAAGGGCAAGTTTTTGTTAGGCTGGCATTATGTCTGAGAAACCCAAAAGAAAACCGGCCCACTGGGTTTCAACACTGTGATGTTTGTGGGAAGTCTTTGCCAAGGCTGACCCACACCACATGTGTTTATTGTCTGGGGTTTGATCACCTCCAGTCAGACTGCCAGGTATGTAAGAATTTCCCTGCAGCCACCCTGGAAAAAGATTGCAGGCTCAGGGAACAGAGGCTAAAAGTCCGCTGACCTGATGTCAGCCCGGTTCGTGCCAGCCGAACCAGAGGGAGTGCCCTCTGACCAGGCCAGACTTCCTCGGCAAAGAAAACTGGTTCTGAGGAACCAATTCCAGTAAAGAAAACAAGAAAATCAGCAGGTCTGGAGTCCAAAATTCCTTCTCCAACTGCTACAGAGATAGCAAAAGCCATACAAATTGTCCAGTCACTGTCTCAGGGTGTGTCCGAACCACCACTATCTGGTAAAAGGTCGGTTTGTCCGGTCCCAGTGGTTCAGGATTATGATATTGAGGAATTTTATGAACCAGAGGAGGGGTAGGAGGATTATGAACAGTATGAATGTGGCTGGGAAGGTCTGGGTGTGCCCATTGAACCGGACATCTCCCCAGACAGACCTTTAGAATCTCCCCCTATGCTGTCTGAGTCCCCATCTCATTTTATGTTTTATAAAAAAGTTGCTGAAACCCTCCAGCTTCCTTTAGAAGAGGCTGTGGATGAGCAAGAGGAGCCTGATTTTGTAGAAATGATGGATATTCCAGAGTCTAGGAGATTGTCTATTCCTTTACATAAGTCTTTAGGAAACAAACAATTAAAATTTTAAAACTCCTAATTCTGTGCCTCCTGTAGATAAAAAGATGGACAGAAGGTATACATTGTCAGGCCCTGATACAGAATTCCTTTTCAGCAATGCAGTCATGTTAGTAGTTCAGGCTGCTGCCTGTGATAAAGCTAATATTCCCTTGGCTTCACATCCTCCTGACAAGGATTCCAGGAAGATTGATGCCATGGCAAAAAAAACAGTATATGGCAGCCTCTCTGGGACTCAGGCAAGCAAATTATATGGCTTATGTAGCTAGGTATCAGAAATCTAGATGGGATACTGTTATGCAATTGGCCAAGCAGGCCCACGACCAGCTGGCTAGTGAACTAGAACAGGTGGCTGCTGATGGCATTGAAGCCTCTAAGGTTCAGTTTCATGCTGCTGTGGATGTTAATGATGTTTCCTCTAGGGTCATGGCCACATCTGTAGCTTTTCAGTAGGTTGGCCTGGCTCAGGTGTATTAGTTTGTCACAGGATACCCAGACTAAGGCTATGGATTTTCCTGTGGTGGGAAATTCTCTGTTTGGAGAGCAGACAGAGAATTACATGAAGAAGATGGATGAATATAGGACTACTTACAAGAGTGCCAGGCTAAGGAGCTGCAAGCCACTCCTCAAAGGCATGCCCCAGGGGTAGGGGTAGGCCTTTTCACAGGCCTTTCTACCAGACTCAGGCCTCCTCTGCCTATGCTCAGAGGGGCTTCTTCAGAGCAGGGGCAGACGGTGGTGGGCAGACCTGCTCCCACCCCCAGCCTAAAGCTCCTATGGAAACAGGCACCCTGATGGGGTGCTCAGGACCCATTCTCCTGTACCGTGGGGCAGGCTGGCTTACTTCAGTCAGAATTGGGCTCTTTAACCTCAGACAAGTGGGTTCTGGAAGTAGTAAGCCAGGGTCTGGTTCTCAGCTTCAAAAGTTTCCCAAGTTGAGAAGCAGACTTTTTCTACCTGCAAGTGCTTCAGAGACCTCGCCTGGAAACAGAGGTCTCATCCCTGTTAGCCTCAGAGCAGTAGAAAGGGTTCCTCCCCTGCATCAGGGCAGGGGTCTGTATTCCAGATAAAGTTCAAAATGGTAACTCTGGCAATGATTTTACCTTTCCTAAGGCCAGGGGACTGGCTAGCCTCCCTGGACCTCAAGGATGCCTATTTCCATGTCCTAATCAGAAGATCCCATCGAAAGTACCTCAGATTCGAACTGCCCTCAGGTCATTACCAGTTCAGAGCAATGCCCTTCGGCCTTACCTCTGCTCCAAGGGTATTCACAAAGTGTCTAGCAGTGGCAGTGGCCCACTTAAGGAGGCAGAGGATTGCTGTTTTTCCCTATCTAGACGACTGGCTCATTGTAGGCGGTCCCAGAACAGGTAAAATCTCACCTGCAGGTCACCCAGCAGCTTCTCACCTCCGGGTTTTCTGCTAAACCTACTAAAGTCGGTTCTGGAACCAGTCCAGGTACTGCTTTATAGGGGTAGAATTGGACACAAAGCTAGCCAGAGCCTTTCTTCCCCCAGAAAGGGTAAGGAATTTAGTGGCTCTGGCCTCTTCCTTCACTCTGCAGGTCTCTCGACCAGCAAGACACTTTCTGCAGCTCCTGGGGCACATGGCTGCATCCACAGCTGTTGTGCAGGGAGCCAGATTTCAGATGAGAGACATTCAGTTTCACTTGAGAACCTTTTGGTCTCAGAGAAGAGACCCCCTTTCCAAGTTGGTCCCAGTGACTCGAACCTTGATCCTAGCTCTCCAGTGGTGGAAGGATCAGAGCATTTAAGAGCGGTCCCCTTCATTTCCCTTCTCACGACTTGACTCTCACTACAGATGCTTCCCTTCTGGGTTGGGAGCCCACGTGACACCTTTCCACTCAGGGAGTTTGGTCCCCCAGGAATCTCTGCTCACATCAATTTGCTGGAACTCAGAGCTGTCTTTTAGCTCTTCAAGCTTTTTCTGCATCTGTCCACGACAAGGTGATACAAGTCAGAACAGACAACACCACAACAATGTGGTACATCAACAAACAGGGGGCACTCGGTCTTGACCTTGTGCACCGAGGCAATGAAGTTGTGGTCTCTGGTCTATTCCTGAACACTTCCCTCATAGCAGTTCATCTTCCAGGGAAGGACAGTGTCCTAGCGGATGCCCTCAGCAGGGTTTCCCAGGGCCATCACGAATGGTCCCTGGATCCTCAAGTGCTGGGGATAGTTTTTTGCCAGGTGGGGCATCCCTCAGATAGATCTTTTGCAGCCCCAGACAATCACAAACTTCCTTTGTTCTGTTGCAGGCCTCCAGTGCTGGGCTCAGTTCCCTGGATGCCCTTCTTCTGGATTGGGAGGTGAGTTCCTCTATGCTTTCCCCCTTTCTCTCCTATTCAAAGTACTAGTCAAAATCAGATCTCAGCCTTGCAGGTGATTCTGATTGCCCGGATTGGGCCAGGCAGCCCTGGTACCCACTCCTTCTGTCTCTGACAGTCCATCTTCCCTGTGCCTCCCCAGGAATCACAATCTGTTGACTTGTGCCCAGGAGGGTTTGGTATCCGACCTCAATCCTCAACCTCAAGGCCTGGCTCTTGAGGAGTTAGAGTTTGCTGATTTACACCTCTCAGGGTGTTCTTGAGATCCTAAAGGCTTCCAGAAAGCCTTCCACTAGGGCTACTTATAGTTCTAAATGGAAAAGGTTTTCCATTTGGTGTGCTGGGAAAATATTTCCCAGAATCTACTGAATTGCCCATTTTGTTAGATTACATGGTACATCTTAATTCCTTGGGTCTCAGACCAGCTACCCTGAGAGTTCATTTGGCAGCTGTGTCTGCTTTTGTGTCAGCAGGAAAGCCATCCCCTCTTTCCTCTCATCCTGTGTTTTCCAAGTTTTTAAGGATTACTCCATACTAATCCTCCCTTTCGGGAATCGGCCCCTGCTTGGGACCTTAATGTTTGCATTGCCCAGTTAATGCAACCCCCTTTTGAACCTCTGTCTTCTGCAGAGCTTAAGTACCTAACTTGGAAAACAGTTTTTCTAGTGGCTATCACTTGCCAGACGATAAGTGAATTGCAAGCCTTGTCAGTGGAGACTGACTTTATTTCTTTCCATAGGGATAAGGTAGTCCTTAGGACTAATAGGAAGTTTTGCCTAAGGTGGTTTCAGATTTCCATCTTAATCAATCTGTCTCCCTTCCAGTATTTTTCACTGATCACTCCTCTTCGGGTGAGAGGAGGTTGCACAGCCTGGATGTTAAGAGAGCTCTTAGTTATTATATAGAGCGTACAAAGGTCACAGGTTCAATCCTCCAACTTTTCCTTACCTATGGTGAAGTTGGAAGGCAAACCTGCCACTAAGAGATCAATAGCCAGGTGGATTGTCTGTTATATCCAATTTTGTTATCAGAAAGTGGCAGAGCCCCGGTTTGAGGGTCTATTCTACCAGGGGTACAGCTGCGCCTCTAGCTGCTACCAGAGATATCCCTTATTAGAGATTTGCCAGGCTGCTACTTGGAAAACGGTACACTTTTACCAAGCATTACTCCTGGGATGTCCAGGCCAGGAGAGATGCTCAGTTGGCCTGACTGTTCTTCAGAGCCTATTCCTAAGTGGGTTCTGCCCCTCCTCCATGGAGGTACTGCTGTGTATTCTGCTAATGTCTATAATATAGCAAGACTTCATGTTGTTTGAAGAAAAAATTACTCACCTTAGTAATGTTGTTTCTTCTAATGGAGTCTTGCTATATTATAGACCTCCCCCCCAACCTGCCCCTCTCAGAACCTCTACTTGGTGGGGTGCGGGCAACTTAGTGTGGGCACTGCTTATGTCCTGTTAGCATTTTGTCCCCTTTGGGACTTTGGGGGTGTGTACGTGTACGCGTGTGTGTGTTTTATTATACTTATGTTTCATTTTCATATTATTAGAATGGTGTTAGTATTTCTGGTCCCCTGACTTGAGTCTTGGGTGTTGGGACCATCAATGGTTGTTATTATTTAGGTAGCCATTTGGCTAGTGTAGGTTACAACTTCCACACAGATCTTAGTAGAGTTTGGCTTAGTAAAGATCTGACAGTTCAAGTTTGAAATGACACAGATAGAGCTGCTCTCGTGCCAAAATTCTATTTTGGAATGGTTTTAACCATTGCACTCCGGGGCAGTTCTAGAGCTGGATCAAACTGCTAATGTCTATAATATAGCAAGACTCCATTAGAAGAAACAACATTACTAAGGTGAGTAATTTTTTCTTCCCTCCCTTCCTCCTTCCCCTTTCTCCTGTGTGTCTCTCCCCTTCCATAGGGATGAGCCTTCTGCTTTTACCCTCTCTTTGTTACTGGATTACCTCGGAGTCCTTCTCAGTTCCCCACTTCCAGCATCCTGCTTATGGTCTCCTTGGCGAGAGAACTGAGGAGGGTGTGAGTGTGAGGGTCATCCACCTTTTATAGGGTTGGCTGATGTCAGGTGCTGACATCGGAGGAGGGTGACCTCCTCTGGTAGACTGCTAGCTAGAAAGGTTTCCGCGTGGTCCTGGTGCCTGATGACTTAGTCCTACCGATGATGGCCTCCTGCAAGAGATTCTCTCGAAGACCTACTGATCTTCCTGGACTAAAAGTCCCCGGCACTCATTCACACTAATGGAACTACGCTTGAGGCAGTAGGACCCCACGGGAGCCAAACCTCCTCTGGCGGGTCGGTGCTATGATAGGACAGCACATGTGTGGCACTGCGAGACTAGCTTGCGCTGTGTAGGCTATCTCAGTGTTGACCCTCCAATCGCCTCAGTTCCTTTTCTTCCATCGTCGAGTGCGCTTTAATGACAATGTCACTCACCTGCTGGGAGTCAACTCTTTGTCTACACGACAGCAGCTATAGCCATTCAGTATTCTTTTAATTTACTGCTTTTATTGTTCTTTTCTTATTTAAAAAATTAAAAAGAGCGAGAAGATGAACAAGAAGAAGAGGAAGAAATTCTCAGCCTGTCATCAACGGAGTCGACCTTAGACGGTATGGAGATTTAATTTGAAAGCTGTGATGGCAGTGGGGCTGTGTCCAGTCTGCTCCCCTTTCCAGTGCTCAGGGGGAGGACTGTCCACCCGAAGCACAAAAGCAGTGGGCCTGTTCCCAACCTCGATCGGGGACCCGGCTCCACCTGGACCTCAAGCTCTTCTTTCTCCTGTCAGTGAAACAAGAAGAAAGCTTGATATCGCAGGTTCACCCTCTGATACGTCTGCCGTGGATCGTCAGTGGTGGCGAGAGGGCCTGACCCGACTTCGGTGGGGTCCTTTGTGGCTCTGTTCTTAACAGCCACGATATATGACACCGGACCCCATCTCTGTCCTTAGTGGGGCTCTGGTGAGCAGTTTCACCTCTGGGCCACTCTTTTAGAGCAGGGGGTACAATGTCTGCCCAGTTGATTTGGCCAGTGGACCCGGTTCCAGGGCCTTCGGGCCTCAGAGCCACTGGGTCACATCCAAGTCAGGCAGGCAGGATGTGTGTGGTGCCTTCTCCAGCGCCATCGATGTCGACCCCGCGTGCCTACCCCCCTCACCTTTTCCTCTGCTGGGGCCGGTATGGGTACCGCTTTCCTTCTCCCTCATTTTTCTTCAGGTCTACGGCCAGTATGCCTGACGCTGCGTGTTGTGCTTGTGCCGCAAGTGCTGCCGGCGCCATGTGTGCTGCCAGTGCCACTGGTGATTCCTGCGCTGTGAATGGTGCTGAACTGCTTGACACCGTTCCAGGTGGCGGCATCTCTTGTGATTCTGGCCTGGACCTGCCTTTTGAAGGTTCTTCTGGGGTAGAAGTGGATCTGGATGAGTCTCTCTCTGTCCTCCTTTGTCGGAGATGCAGCGGATGACTCATTTTAGAGGCTGGAATGCAAACCTTCTATACCAGCAGAGCCTGTGATGGAAGATCTTCTTTTCAGTTTTTCCTCAGGGATATGGGGTCCAACATAACATTTCAGACTTCATCTGTGGACCAAAGCAGACTTCCACATATGCAGTTCCTTCAGTCCTCAGTACAAGTACACCCTGTGGAACACACTAAATTCAGTGGTCAAGAGCCTCCTGGACTCTGCCGCTCCATTGATAGGAGCATATAGCCCAGTAATCCGCTAAAAGCTTTTATAGACCCCTATGACACTGCCCCTAGGGTGACTACCATTGGCAGCAAGTGATTAACATCTCATTGGCAGTAATTATTGGTTCGGCCCTCAGATTGAGCTCTGGAAGGCGCTCAGACTCTTGCCGCCCCTCAGAGGGATGGCACCATCGTCATTCTTGTAACACGCAGTCCTTTCAAAATCATAGCGGAGGGCACAGGGCCTGAAAGCACCCGGTACCATCCTCTTGGATCTGGCCCAGGTCCCACCTCAGCTGTCTGAGGTGGACGCCTCTTGGCGGTAGTAGAGGGCACCTGATTTGGTTTTATAACTAGTGGAAGTCCAATCCAGCGGACATATGGGTCACCTGGATTGTCCGAGAGGGATACTCTCCCAATTTCAAAGAGATTTTTCCTAGACCCAGGCGGCAGCCCAGTCTGTTTGCCTCTCTGTCAGACCCTCTTTCCTCTGAGAGATGGGATCTAAGAACAGTAGAAGTTGTTCCACAGTGAGTCGGAACACAGGTTCCTACTTCCTTTGCTTGGTTCCAAGATAGCAGGCGGTATGCACCCATTTCTTGACCTTGAAAGGTTAAACAACTACGTGTTCAGGGAGGAGTTGTTCCTTCCAGAGAACGGAAGAAACGACATCTTCAGACATTTTGTTACTTCATGGAAATCGACTCTGTCCGGGCCCTTTTTGATGCAGCGGATGCTGGGACTTGCACTTTTGTCCGCAACAAATAGTGGTCTCCGACCACTCATCCGCAGTCCTCCACATAAATGACAGAACCTCGGACAAAATTACTTACATGGTAGGCACAGTTGGCCTAGCTTCTGTTAGGTCTACTCTTACCCGCTAAATCCCAGATCACCAGCATCACAGTTGCACTCCTGATCGGTTGGGGAGCTTACTGTCAAGACCTCCACATTCAGGTGTGGAGCCAGGAGGAGGAGGAGGAGGAGCATCATCTTCTCATAAATTTCTTAGAGATGAGAGCTGTCTTATATGCTTTCCAAGTCCTGAAGGACGCCCTCTGTCATGAAGTGATCCCACTTCGGACGGATGACAAAATTGTGATGTTTTCTTCAACAAGCAGTGTGGAGCACTCTCCTACCCTCTGTGCAGGAAGGCCGTGGGGAGGTGAGAGTGGTGCCTTGAGCACGTTACGTCAATTCAGTCATTGTGCAGTCACCATTCGACAAGTGGGGCAGTCCAGTCTGGACCTGGTCCTTTCTTCTTCCCCTCTGAATGCAGTCTGCCTCTATCCTGCTTCAGAAATCCAGACCTGTTTTTTTTTTTTTGTTGTTTTTTTTTATCAGGATGTATTCACCGCAGTAGACAAGATGCTCCTGTACGCTTTCCCTCCTCTTCCCTTAGTTCAGAGGGTGTTGCTCAAGTTGTAGGCAAATAGGAATTCTTTTCATCCCACACTGGCCTCAGCGGATATAATTTGTGTAGATGAACAGTCGGTCAGAAGTTCCCCCGAGGCAACTCCCTGTACGAGTGGACCCTCTGACACAGGGACTTTGGTCCATCCTTCCTGCACTCACTTCATCTCCATGCCAGGCTCCTGAGGAGATGAACGTGGGCAAGTTTTAGGTTTCCAGACAATCAACAGACAATCGGAGAGATCTGCTTAGCTGTGCATAGACCTTCCACCAGGAGGACTTAAGCGGCTAAGTGGTTTCACTTCACCATCTAGTGTGCTAAGGTCCGTCTGGACCCTTTTGGTTGCCCACCAAGTAAAATTTTGCAGTGCCTTGTGGACCTGTTGAATGCAGGTCTGCATTTCTCGGCAGAGAATGTTCACCTCTCCGCATTTTTGGACTACCTTGAGCCAGTAGACAACATGTCACTGGCTCAGTTACCATTAGTGAAGTTTTGCTTCTCCCTACTTACTTCATTAACTCCAGAATGAAGGAGAGTTCCCCTTTTATCTCTCTGAATGTTAAAAGGGTTCTGCGATTCTACATCGACAGAATGAAGAGAGATTCATCCGAGCAACTATTGTATCTTTCCGAATACCTTGGCTGGGTCAGCCTGTTGCCATGGAATGTATTTCTGCTTAGTTAGTAGCATGTCTTCGACACTACTTATCCATGGTACAGCTCAAGTTGGAAGGCTGGGTTCTCACCACTCTACCGGAGCAGTTGCGGCTTTCCTGGTGGGGATTCGCAATGTACCTGTTGCAGACATCTACACGGCGGCGAGTTGGAGCTCAGTGCATACCTTTGTAAAGAACTATGTTCTGGATGTCCATGCCTGACAATTGACTTTCTTCGGCAGGACAGTCCTTATGGAATTCTGTCTTACGTGAGCTCTGTTTCCTACCACCCTACTGGGGAGTGATTTTAGCTCTGTACTCTCCCATTATAGGGACTGAGTGGTGGAAACTTTAGTCCAGGAAGATATGGAAATTACGTACTTACCGTAATTCTTGATCTTCTTGGACAAAGTCTCCACCACTCATTCACATGACCAGCCACCATTCCCGAGCTCACTCATTCTGTTTTGGTCTTCACTTCCTTGTTGTTCAGGCTGTGAAGACATTGTTGAATTGACCCTTCTTACATGAGTCATCCATGTCTTCACATGCCCGGAAGTTAGGGTTAGGTTTTCTTTTGTTAGTTTACACTGCACCTTCTCGGTCGAAAAGGTACTGAGGTGGTTGGAGGGTTGATGTAGAGATAGCCGGTGCAGCGCAAGCTAGTCTTGCGGAGCCACGACAACGGTCCTATCCTCGCACTGGTCCTCCTGAAGAGTTTTGGTTCCACGGGTGCGTAGTCCCATTAGTGTGAATAAGTGGTGGAGACGTCATCCAAGAAGATCAAGAATTACTGTAAGTATGTAATTTCCATTTACGGTAAATTCTTATGTAACTGTACTTTGTCCAGCCTAATCTACAAAGACTTTAGTCTTCACACAGGGGAAATAGTGGTCTACATTTGGCTATTTATGTGGCTGCAGTCTTTCATACTGATTAACTTCCTCAGAAGGATGGGGGGGGTGCTGAGCTGTGTTAAGGGGCATTTAAACAGGTAGTTTTCTGATTAGAAGCCCAGTGTTGAGTCTGTTAATGTGTCAGGCAGGATCCTTGAGAAAGTCAGGAAATAATACCAACACTGCAGGGGGTACTGTGCTACTATAGGTGACATCTACCAATTCCCCACTGTCATGTATGGGTGACACTGTACTGTTTAACATGACATCCTTTTCTTATTGTAAAAGGTTGTAAATATAAAAGCAAGATCCTTTGGATTGTATAAAGTATTGTTGCAGTAATCCAAGCCTTTGTGTAAACAAACAGTCTTGGCTCATAAGTGAACTATGCTTTAGAAATGACTAAATAATTAGTAAGGAAGTATTTTCCTGTCTTTTTTTTCCCGTGTTTCTTATTTGTGTATCTTGGCCTCTGCCCCTCTCTCGGCTGTGTCCCCATCTCTGCCTCTTCACTGTACCTCCCCCACTACTCTTTCTTTTTCTGTCCTTTCTGTGTCTCTTCCTGCATGTCTCCCTCCTTTCTCACTGTCATCCCTTCCTCTCTCTCTCTGTCCGCCTCTGTCACTTTCATTTTTCTTTCTGCTTCCCGCATGTCTCCCTCCCAATGCTGTCGGTCTTTCTGCCTCGCCCCCTTCATCTCTCTCTCCCCTCCCCCACATTTTTCTACCACCTTTCACTTTATCACTCCCCTTTTCCCTTTGGCCTGGCACTCTCTCTACCCTTTTTTTGTTCTGTTTTCTCCTTGTTGATATCACTCTTCCTTATGTGTCTCAATCTTTCTCGTTTTCTTGTCTGTCTGCTGTATATTTTTCTGGTCTCTCTGGGCTGTCCTCTCTTTCTCCCTTTCTCCTTTCTTTGTGTGTCACTCCCACAATCTCCCTCCTGCCCCAACCCACCACACTCATTTGCAGGGGTGGAGGGTCTCTCCTTGGATATTTCCTCTATGGTCGACATCCGTGATCAGACCAATAAGGAGTTAGCCATGCGCATTACTACGGACATCGAGAGCAGAGACACATTTTTCACGGACCTCAACGGATTCCAGGTGTGTAAAGCACTGACTGACCTTTTTCTTTCTAACAGCCAGACTTCACCTTAAAATCCTTACAGAAAATCACAGGGATCATGAAACATTACTCAGGATTGAAGGGGTTAAAATTGTTATCAACGTTGTACAGCCAGTAAAACGCAGTTGGGGTTAAAATTTACTGACTGCCAATTTTCCTGTACTCCTTCTGACCTTTAACTAAGCTGGGGCTTTCCTATTTAAAGGGATACTGTCAGTCATCATTTGTCCTCAGATGGTCCCTAGTTTAAAAAGCATATTTTATATGATTGCACACCTTCTGTAGAATTTTCTTATGCATGTGGCTGTTTTGTATCTGCTTCATTTTTGTTAGTAAATATGAAAAACTGACTGTCCAGCATATTAGTGCTGCCCCTTAAAAACCTGTGTGTTTACAGAACTACTCCCACAGCCCCCTCCTGGATATTGAGAACGCCACATGACCACATACTGTTTAGCCATGTGTGACGCAGTTGGAGGAGACTGGTGCATTGTGAGTGGCTGGGCTGTTTGGGGGTGTTCCCAGAGCCATCATGCCCATGAAGTCTGAAAGGCAGGACATAGCCCTCTTTAAATTCCCATCTAGGTGTTGCTTTTTGTGCTGAAGAAGTGCTGTAAAATGTTGGTGCCCTTTCTTGATTTGTTTTTAATTATATGACAAAGGGGGTACAGGAGATCAAGAAAAGGAGAAGAATGTTTTGCAATGATAGAGGGGGGAGAGAGAAGACTAGGGGGAGCATTGGGAATTTTTCATCTGGAAGGGTGGGGAGTCACTGATGGGCAGCGAGAGCAATAGGTAGGGTGGTAGGCTGCAACAACTGCGATACACCAGTCTTTCTAAAAATTGCGTGGAAGGTGGGGGGATGGTTAGTTTGCAACCAAACTGAGAAACTTAAAAAGGAGATTGAGGGTCTGCAGGAGGAGCTAAGACCGGCAAGACAGACTGGAGGAGGTTATAGCCCAACACTGAAGGGAGGTTAAGAGGGAGGGCTAGTTGGGCCAACGGGGGAAGAGAGAGCCGGAAGTAGGGAAGCAGAGAAGAGGGGCCCAGGCCAAGAAGAACAGCATAGGGGAAAACCAGGTCTAAGGAAAGAAGACAACAGGAAGGAGGAGAAAGGGACTGGTGGGCGGGAGGAGAGAAGTGGTAACAACCATGGAGTCGAAAGGAGGGAATGGGCTACTATGAGGAGAGAGGAAGCGGGCATTGGAGAGGGGTTTTCAGAATATTGTTCTGCAGTACTAGAGGAAAAGGAGGAGTAGGAGGGTGGTGATGAAATTGGAGCAGTAACTGATAGAAGTCTGGATGAAACTGAAGTTGGGGGGAAGTTCTGAGGGAATTACAAAAGGAGCAGAAGGGGGAACTACTGTGCAGGAGGAAAAGGAGGAGCCAGGAGTGAGAGGTGGGGAGGAAGGGAAGCAGTCAGTACGTAAGAGGGGTGGAATCTTAATGCTGGGGAAGTCAATACTAAGAGGAGTCAGGTGGGATAGCAAAGGGGAGAGGCATAGTCGCATTTTGGTGGAGGCCATGCCAGGAATGACAGCAGAAAGGGTAGGACAATCTGTTCTAAAATGTGCTAGAAGGGGTAGGGAGAAGCCTAATTTAATTATACATTTGGGGATGAACGACCTGGCTGACAGGAAGATAGTTCTAGGGACATGGATATGTTGTTCATCCGCACTTTCAGGCAGGTATCCTTGCCACTTTAAATCTTGCCAGATTGTCTTCAAGCTGACTCCTCCCACCCACCCAGGTGGTAAAACTCTCGGCTCTGCCCCATGACGCCAGATCTTCCTTACTGCTTGGAAGCTCAGGTTTCCTCTTTAGCGCTCTGTGTTTTAGACTGGATCCTAACTCTTCGGTTTTCTGAAATTGGTTTTGAAGTTTTCTAAACTTCGGTCTTCATCTTCCCTCGTGGCTGCGATGAACAAATCTATTCCTGGCTTTCGGAGGTGCCCTTGCGGGCAGAAAATGTCCAGGACGGATCCGCACTCCATGTGCATCTACTGCCTAGGCCTAGATCACGACCCACAGGCCTGCGAGTTGTGCCACTCTTTCTCGGCCAGCGTCCTGGATGATCGCGCTGCCCGATTGAAGCTCGGGCGCCCCGAGAAACATTTCCCACTGGTAAAATCAAAAGAGGCTCGTTGAGCGGTGTCCACGGTGGCTGACTTGGCTGAGCAGCTCGAGCAGATGATCGCCCTCGAGGAGGAGGCGGCCCAGGCCGCATCTTCCTCGGCCACAGCATTTATCCCGCTCTCTCTCAGTTCCTCATATACGGCTTCGTTCAAGGAGCTTTGTCAGTCCCTTTCCACGAAGGGAGAGGGCCCATCAGGACATTCTTCTCGGCCCAAGAAGAAGGAGTCGAAAGGTAAGTCCCACCGTCGGCGTTCGTGGGAGCGGGAGAGGTCCCCTTCCTCGGACAGCCGACCGTCGACTTCGGTCAAGTTTGCAGCTGAGGTCGCTGGCTGCATGGTGCCCCCATCAGGCCAGCCTGCCGAGACTCCCATTGACGGAAGTCATGATTTTTCTTGATCTGTTAGATGGGCTGTCGATTCGAGAAGCCGACAACCCTCCTTCACCAGTTCCCCCGGTGGATACCGAGGATCTGCCTGTGCCTTCTGGGCTGCAGTCCCCGGTTAAAGTGCCCGAGCCGAGGGAGGAGCAGGTGTCCCCAGCCCCTTCCCATTCCCACCCTCGGTCCCCCCGAGGGTCTCGGTCTTGGACCTCTTCTCAGTCTAGCCATTCCCGCCTACATCGGCAGTCTCGGTCTCGATATCGGTAAGCGGCGACACTGCTCCTCCTCGCTCTTCCTTGGATGAGGGAGGCTTCGTGAAAATTACGGGCGCCACGAGGAGCTTATGTGGCAGTTAGCTGCTGTCCGGCCTGCCGCCCCGGTCCAGACCCCGGCCATGAAGTGGCTGTCGCCTGAATGATCGAAGCAACCGCTCACACCAGTCGAGTTGCCCGCTCCAGGGCTGGTTGCTCGGCCAAAACCAGCTGCTCCACCAATTGTGATGGAACCTCCGCCTCCACAACCGAAGTTGGGGGCACCGACCAAGGATTCTCGGTCGGGTCACGGCCTGCCTCACAGGTTGTCGGTCACCCTCACTCCCGACCATCCTCGGCAGGTGGAGGGTGGCTCAGGACCGAGGCAGCTGTTCGCAGACTCTTCAGAATCCGACGACGACTCCTCCCTGTTCTCCAGGCAGGTCGACCTGGAGTCCTCGGGGGGCCAGTCATTGGACGATAGCCCATCGTCCTTCTTGGGTCTGCTTCGACTCATCTCGAAGTCCACCGGGATGCAGCTCGAGCCCGTGTCCAAACGAGCCAAGTATCCCCTGACGGAGATACTGGACCAAGGTGATTCCCCCACGGAGGCCTTTCCGGTGGCTGAGGCCATTGTCGGCCCAGCCTTGGAGCTTTGGAAGCGGCCTGCTTCCAGTCCTGCGCCCTCGGCCAGGATGGCCAGGAAGTATGCGGTCCCTACTGGCTCTTTGCCCGGTTTCTCGGAGCACCCCTCTGCCGAGGGGTTAGTCACCGACAGCGTCTTCCGATGTTCCGGTAACGCTCGGGATGTGGATAAGCCCCCCGACAAAGAATCCAAAAAGCTGGACTTTGCCAGGTGCAAGGTGTACGCTGCGTCCTCCCTCGGCCTTCAACAGGCCAGCTCGGCCGTGCTGATGGCACACTTCTCCCACGCCCTCTTGGGCTCCCTGGATGAGGTTGTTCCTCATCTCCCACCTGACCTGCAGACCACGGTCCACCAGGTGCGGGACCAGGGTAGGGCGGTGGCGAAGGAGCAGCTTCAGACTGCTCTGGACATAGGTGATTCCTGTGCCAGGTCAGTAGCGGCCGCGGTGGTTATGCGACGCAGGGCGTGGCTGAGGATATCCACCTTCACGGCGGATACCCAGCACAAGTTGGCGGATGTCCCCTTCTTGGGGACTGACCTCTTCTGCCCTGGAGTGGAGGGACACCTCCAGCGGATTGAGAAGTCTAATGCCACCCTGGACTCTGTCACCTCCGCCCAGAGGGACAAAGGCCGCCGTCAGCAGCAGAAGTCCTTTTGTCCTTCGGCCCCTGCATCTCGACCAGCCCAGCAGCACCAGCAACAGGGCCCAGCGAGCAGCGGCGTCCTAAACCCAAGCCGGCAGCTTCCTCAACAGGAAGCAAGGAGGTAAAGGCCCAGGAGGTCCCTCGGCTGGTTCTTCCTCAAGCCTGCCCAGTGATGGGCTGAGGGGTGCCGCCCCCAATCTCATCACTTCCCCCCTGGTTTCCCCCCATGGGGGGACGGCTCCACCACTTCCTTTCCGCCTGGTCCGCTATCACCATGGACTGCTGGGTGTTGGAGGTGGTAGGTTAAGGCCTGCCTCTGGAGTTTGAGCAGGCTCCTCCCTTTCGAGCCGTCGCCCCTCAGGGGGCCACGAGGTCCGCAGCCTCGCTGTCGGCCCACCGAGCCGATATTGCCTTGAAAAAGAGGTGATCAGGAAGGTGGCAGATTCTTCTCCAGACCCAGGGTTTGTGTCCAAGGACTTCCTGGTCCCAAAACGGATGGGAGGGCTGGCGCCCCATTTTTGACCTGCATGACCTGAACAAGTTCTTAAGGTCTCGGACCTTCAGGATGGTCACTCTGGCTCAGATAATCCCATCCTTGGAACGAGGCATGTGGTTCTGTTCCCTGGACCTCCAGGATGCGTTCTTTCACGTCCCAATCCGTCCGTCCCATCAGCGATTCCTCCGTTTCAGAGCAGAGGGATCCCTTTACGAGTTCCGGGCCATGCCCTTGGCCTCCTAGCTCCCAGGGTCTTCACCAAATGCATGGCAGTGGTGACAGCGTTCCTGCGGTGCCGAAGGGTCCGGATGTTCCCTTACCTGGACCACTGGCTGATTGCAGCCCCCTCCAGAGCGGAGGCGGAGCGGTCCAGAGATCTGGACCTCCAGGTTTGCTCTCAGGTTGGCTTCCTCATCAACGAGGCCAAGTCGGAACTCGTGCCAAAGCAGGTGATACTATTTAGTGGGGCAGAGCTTGACTCTCTACGAGCCAGAGCATGGCTTCCGGCGGACAGGGCCGAGGTTCTTTCCTCCTTTGCCCAATCATTTCTGGTTGGGCAGTTGCGCCCTGCCTGGGACTTCCTGCTCCTCCTGGGCCTCATGGCGGCCTGCACCAGCGTGGTCCATTGGGCCCATTGGTACATGCGTCCCCTTCAATGGGGACTGGCCAGCCAGTGGTCATAACGCTGCAATCTGTTGGACCAGCCTGTGACAGTGACCCAGGAGATGTGGAATGCTCTACAGTGGTGGATCGATCCAGCACATCTTCAGGAGGGAATCCCGGTCGTCCGCCCGAGCCGACGGTCTCTCTATCGACCGATGCATCTCTGATGGGTTGGGGTGCCCATCTGGGGGAACACCGAGCGCACGGCCTCTGGTCCCCTTGGGAGTCCCGATGCCATATCAACCTGCTGGAGCTCTGAGCGGTCCGTCTAGCTCTCACCACCTTCGCTCCGTTTGTATGGGGTCAAGTGGTTCAGGTCCAGATGGACAATACCACGACCATGTACTATCTGAACCGCCAGGGCGGAACGCGCTCCATGCTGTTATTCAAGGAAGCTCTCCACATATGGTCCCTCGTGCGCAGCCTGAAGGCGGATCTCCTTGCCGTTCACGTAGCAGGAGCCTCCAACACCCTGGCCGATGCCCTAAGCCGGATAGGGGCTGCGTCTCATGAGTGGTCTCTCCTGCCGGAGGTAGTACAAGACCTGTTCTTCCACTGGGGCACGCCTCAGGTGGATCTGTTTGCCTCCAAGGAGAATGTGAAGCTGAGTCTGTTCCATGCCCGCCCCCCCTCAGCAGGGCTCGCTGCAGGGGGATGCCTTCTCGAGGACATGGACCCTGGGCCTCTTCAACGCCTTTCCCCATTTCCCTTGATTCACAAGGTGCTTCTCAAGGCGAGGAGGGACAAGGCGCAGGAGATTCTGGTAGCCCCAGACTGGCCCCACCAGTTCTGGTATCCAGATCTTCTCAGTCTCAGCTCCAGGCTCTCGAGGCGGCTTCCAGCCCACCCGGACCTGATCTCAGTCAACCAGGGGAAGGTATTCCATCCGGACCTTCAATCCCTGCACCTGACGGCCTGGTTCCTGAGCGGCTAGAGTTCCAGGCCTTGGGTCTTTCCGACGAGGTCCTCAACGTCATTGAGGCGTCCTGTAAGGAGTCGACCAGGAAATGCTACGCCTTCAAATGGAAAAGATTCTCCATTTGGTGTCAGGGAAGGGTTGGACCCTTCCGCCTGTCCCTTGGCAAGCATTCTGGACTGCCTGTGGTCCCTTTCTCAGCAAGGGCTTCGGTCGACGACCCTTAACGTGCACCTGGCAGCCATCTCTGCTTACTGGCGCGGGCCGGGAAGCAGTTGGT
Source organism: Neoceratodus forsteri (assembly GCA_016271365.2). Classification (NCBI taxonomy): domain Eukaryota; kingdom Metazoa; phylum Chordata; order Ceratodontiformes; family Ceratodontidae; genus Neoceratodus; species Neoceratodus forsteri. The sequence goes on along the minus strand of CM028129.1, from coordinate 557,166,998 downwards.
GGCACAGGAGAAGGTGGTCGAGCGCTTTTTCAAAGGCCTTGACCACATTTCCCCCCCAGTGCGAGAACCTCCACCTCCATGGGATCTACTGCTGGTATTGGCCAAGCTCATGGGCAAGCCATTCGAACCAATGCACAGGTGCGATATTTCACACCTGTCATGGAAGACCGCCTTCTTGGTGGCTATCATGTCAGCCATAAGGATGGGAGAGCTCCAGTTGCTTTCCATCAAGTCTCCTTATCTGGTCTTCCACAGGGACAAGGTTGTCCTGCGCCCCCACCCGAAATTCCTTCCGAGGCTGGTGTCGGAGTTTCACCTTAACCAGGTGTTGACTCTGCCGGTGTTCTACCCTAATCACACCTCAGATGCCGGGTATAGGCTCCATACTTTGGACCCTAGACGAGAGCTCGCTTATTATAAGGAGCGGACGGCTGAAGTTCGGGGAGAGGTTCCCAGCTGTTTGTCACCTACGCTGAAGCCGCACCTGGCAGACCTGCAGCTGCCGATGATAAGCAGGTGGGTCACCTCCTGCATAGAGCTGTGCTACAGGTTGGCGGGCATGGAGCCTCCCAGAGGATAAGAGCTCATTCTACCTGCCATACCGCTGCATGGTTGTTAGCTTCCAGGGATGTCCCTATCCAGGATATCTGCAGGGCTGCTACCTGGAAGTCGGCACATCCTTTATTACCCACTACCACATTGACCTTGAGTCACGTTGGGATGCTGGTTTTGGGGCCTCGGTTCTCCAGTCTCTTTTTCCCAAGGAAGTATCGGGGGTGTGCACCTTGCCTCCCTCCTCCTGGAGAACTGCTAGGAGTCTGCCAGAAAGTGTGGATGAACAACATATCCATGTCCCTAGAAATATAGGTTACTCACCTGTAACAGGAGTTCTAAGAGTGGTATATGTTGTTCATCCACACACCCACCCGACCTCCCCGGCTTTGGCGCACAACCTGAGCTTCCAGCGGCCAGATCTGGCGTCATGGGATGGAGCCGAGAGTTTTACCACCTGGGTGGGTGGGAGGAGCCAGCTTGAAGTCCTTCCGGCAAGATTTGAAGCGGCAAGGATACCTGCCAGAAAGTGTGGATGAACAACATATACCATTCCTAGAACTCCTGTTACAGGTGAGTAACCTGTGTTTCATCCACACGACCCACCCGACCTCCCCGGCTTTGATGCACAACCTGAGCTTCCAGCGGGCCAGATCTGGCGTCATGGGGTGGAGCCGAGAGTTTTACCACCTGGGTGGGTGGGAGGAGCCAGCTTGAAGTCCTTCGGGCAAGATTTAAAGCGGCAAGGATACCTGCCAGAAAGTGTGGATGAACAACATATACTATTCCTAGAACTCCTGTTACAGGTGAGTAACCTGTATATATAGTCCAGAGGCAGTTTGAGGAACTAGGACAGTTATGTGGTGGGGGGGCAGGAAGGTCAGTAATTTTTTCACTACTTACAGTGCCCAGGGCCAAACACGGCAAGAAAGCTGAGAATAGAGGAACTTAGCAGATGGCTAAGAACCTGATGTCATGCTAAAGGGTATGGGTTGGTGGGAGGGTGGGGAGGGACCTAGGAGGACAGTAGTCTCTTTGCCAGGGACAAACTGTACTTGAGCGAGGAGAGAAGGAAAGTGTTGAAACAGAGGATGGAGGAGTACATAGAGGAAATTAGGAATTTAAACTAGGAGTGGGGGGGGGTGGCAAGTCAATCAGAATCTTTATTTAACCAGGCAATCACCATTGAGCTAAAGCTCATTTTCAAGGTGGACCTGGGTGAAACAAGTACAAGAGACCAGGATAATACACAGTAGTTGCAGTACACTAGCATGATCAGCAAAGGGCATGAACAGCAAGAGTGAAGTAATGCAGGTTAAATGCAGCAATATTATACAGTCAAGCAATGTGTACAAACAAATAGTAATGCAGGTAAATTCAACAACTATAATGTTTATATAGGAACAGGAGACAAAAGGTGAACCATCTGGAACCCCAAGTAACGAATCAGAGGATACACTAGGGGCAGGAGAAAGATGGGTGATAGGGAGGGGTAGTAGGATGGATAAGAGAAGGGACAGCGGTTGTGGTACAAGAGTCTGCGAGTGCAGAGTGTGGGCTGTGATCTTTTAAGAGGAAAGAATCAACATGGGGGCAGGTGTAAGCAAGTGGGCAAGGGACATGCTGAGACCACAGGTTGGGAAGCCATATGAGCTTACCCCATAACAGTGACAAAGGGCAAGTACTATTGGTGATGCTAGTAAAGGAGGGCAGGATGGAGGGAGGGGTGGAAGGTGTTCATCCTTAATGCTAGGAGCCTTGGGAAGAAAACTGCGGAGCTACAGACTCTCATGGCAGAGGGGGAGGTGGACATTGCAGTCATCACCGAAACGTCGGCCACCCAGTACAATGACTGGGACCTGCCAATACCAGGGTACAGGAAATTTCACAGGGATAGAGTGATTGGGAAGGGGGGGGTGGCACTATATGTGAGGGAAGGACTGAAGTGTGTATGGGAGGAAGGAGTGGAGGGTAGTACGGAGTCACTATGGATGCAAATCCAGGATTCCAGGAATAGGACTCTCAGGATGGGAGTGGTGTACAGGCTGCCCTCTCAGACAGAAGAGTTAGACAGGGAACTAGCAAGACAGATCAGGAGGACCTGTGAGAAGGGTAGTGTGGTGATTGTGGGGGACTTCAACATGCCAGGAATGGATTGGAGTACCCCAACAACCAGGAATAGAAGGGAGCAGGTACTGCTGGATGCCTTCCTGGACAGCTTCCTGTTGCAAATAGTCAACAAACCAACCAGGTCAGGGAATACCTTGACCTCGTGCTGGCAGATGGGGAGTTTGTGAGGGAGCTTAGGGTGGAAGAACCACTGGCGGGGAGTGACCACCACTCAGTATGGTTCACATTGGCTATGGGTAAGGAAGGAGTGGAATCTGGCACAAGGGTGCTGGACTGCAGGAGGGACAACTTCTGGAGGATGGGGGAGGTGGTAAAAGGGTACCTGGCCAGAATTCAACCTAGTATAGGCACTAACCAGAGGTGGGAGCTCATCAAGTTGGGGATAGTGAAGGCAACCAGAACCTGCAGCAAGGCCCACAGCAGGAAGGCTAGGACAAAGAAACCTAGCTGGGTGAGCAAGGAGGTCATGGAAAAGGTGAGGAGGGAAAGAGCTGCCTTTAGGAGGTACAAAAAAATACAAGGAGAGGAGAGGACAGGAAGGAGTACCTGAAGGAATTGAAGGAGGTGACAAGGGCAGCCAAGGCTTCTACGGAGCTCAGGCTGGCGCATGGCATTAAGAAGGGGGAGAAGGACTTCTTCAGGTACATCAGGGAGAAAAGGAACTGTAAGGACCATATAGTAAGGATTGGGGGTGGTTGGGTGGAAGCAGGGTGTGATAAGGCAGAAGCACTAAACAATTACTTCTGCTCTGTATTTACTAAGGAGAAGAAGGGGGGTGATACCCAAGGGGGGAGGGAGGGCAGAAACAGGGGAAGGGATGACAAACAGGGAAGTCACGGAGTGCAGGGTTCTGGAGCGTTTGAGGGCACTGAGGGTGGACAAGGTGCCAAGCCCAGATGGCATCCACCCCAGGGTACTGAAGGAGCTGGCAGAGGTCCTGGCAGGACCTTTGGTAGACCTTTTTAATGTCTCATTACACTCGGGGTGTGTACCTCAGGATTGGAGGATGACTCATGTGGTGCCCCTCCACAAGAGCGTCCCCAAGGATGAAATGAGAAATTACAGACTCTGGTGAGCCTCACATCCATCATGTGTAAGCTGATGGAGACTATCCTAAGGAAGAGGCTGGTGGCCTTCCTGGAGGCCATAGGACTACACAACAGCAGGCAGCATAGCTTCATAAGTGGCAGATCCTGTCATACCATCCTGGTGGTTTGGCAGGATCTGCCTTACAGGGCAATAAGGTGCATTTAGGGCATGGATAGTAGAAGGATGTGTGTGGTGCTTTGAAGCAGATGTGGGGCAGCAGTGTTCAGAAAGACCTTCTGGACATTGCAGTGCTGCCCTATCTGCAGACACCTCTCTGTATTGAGGGAGGAGGTAACTGGACTCCAAGCAGAGCTGGCAAGGATACAGGTGACCTTTCCCTCCATACAGAGATCACGATGTCCACCACCACTCCCTCAGAAGTTGCCAAGAAGGAGGGTTGGATGGACTATGGTGGGTTCAGGGAGGGTGCAGGAGGCAGCACAGAGGCACATTCCCCCACTGGTGGCACTTCACAACTCGTGTGCCATCCTGGCAGAGCATAGAGATTGCGCAGCATCTCCAGAAGTGAACACCATGGAGGTTGAGGGGGTCATCCAGGATGGAACCTCAAGGGCAGATGCAAGGAGAACACACAGGAAAAGGAAGCAAATCCTGGTTGGGGACGCCATTGTCCGGGGGATTGAGCTGGGGTCAGGTAGCAATGGTGAGAGGGAGGTAATATGCCTACCTGGAGGCACAGTTCAGAAGGAGGGCAAGCGAATCCTTAGGATTGCAAGGGTGGTAACAAGGAGTGAGGAGCTGGATGTCATTATTCAGTTGGGGACTAATGACCTAACTGGGGGGGGGGAGAGATGTAGAAGGAGGAGTACAGCAAGAGTTCAGGGAGCTGGGGAGGAGTCTTGGGCAAGTAGCACACTCTGTCACCTTCTCAGAGGTGCTACCTGTCCACGGCAAGGGGGAAGCAAAAGAACATCCTCATCATTGAATTCAACAGATGACTGAAGAAATGGTGCAGAGAGGTGGGGTATGGCTTTATTGGAGACTGGAACCTCACCTGGAGGGATGAAGGCCTGTATTCTCCAGATGGCCTGCATCTATCCAGGGGAGGCAAAGATATCCTCTCTGAGAAGTTTAAGTGCATCCTTCGTGATCATTTAAACCTGCCAAGGGGGGAGGCGTAGACAGTCAAGAGGATTATCATAGCCCCCCCCCCCCGCAGGACATAACTGAAAGCAGTGAGGATCCAGTAACTAGCACAGTATCTAACCGTAAAACTACCGTAGTTACAATGGGGGAGAGAACAGAAGATACATCACTAATGCAGCACAGGGTAAAAACCAATAAACAAGGAACATTAAGGGGGTATACAGACAGGAATGTCATGTACACAAATGCCTGCAGCCTAGGAAACAAAATCCCAGACCTAACGACACTGATGGTAGAGACGCACCTGGACGTTGTGGCTGTTATGGAGACATGGTACGCAGGGAACCATAATTGGGATGCAGCCATACTAAGGTATACACTTTTTGGAAAGGATAGGGAGGGGGAAAAGGGGAGGAGGTGTTGCTGTGTTTGTAAAGGAAGGGATTAAATCTACAGAGGCTCAGGGATCCAGCAGAGGCATTGTGGGTCACTCTGGAGTCAGGGAATAAAACAACCATCCATGCTGGAGTAGTCTACAGGCGTCCCAAGCAGGGAGAGAATATAGATCTAGTATTAGTGGATGCCATCCATAATATGGCAGCCAAAGGGGAAGTACTACTAATGGGTGACTTCAACATGCCAGATGCAGATTGGAATACCCAGACTGCAAGTACATCAAGGAGCAGGGACTTCATGTCTGCCATGTATGGGGCAAACCTAAGGCAGCTGGTGGTTGAGCCTACCAGGGAAGGGGCTGTACTCGACTTAGTGCTGACAAATGGGGACAGAATCATGGATGTTGAGGTGGGCAGTCCCCTTGTTACCTGTGACCACAGAACTATGTGGTTTAGAGTCAACACGTTGGCAGAAGAAAGACGTTCAAAGATTAAGATCCTAGATTTCCAGAAGGCCAACTTCATGGAGATGGGTGAACAGCTCAAAATTGCCCTGGCAGCAGAAGATACGGGGGGGTAGAAGAACACTGGCTTAGGATCAAGGGATCCATAGCAGGAGTGACAAGTCAATGTGTCAGATTACTTAGCAAAAGCAAAAAAAAAGAATCGGCTCGTATCTGAATAGGGACATTAAGTTACTGGAGAGGGTGCAGCACAGGGTGACAAAGACGATCAAGAGGCTGGGGGACATACCATATGAGATGAGGCTGAGGGAGCTGAACATGTACTTGCTGGAGGAGAGGAGGGATGGGGGGATATGATTAAAACTTTCAAGTACATGAAAGGAATAAACAAGAGAGGTACGGAGGGGCTGTTCAAAGTAAGGAATGGGAGGGATACCTGGGGCCATGACATGAGACTGGAGGGAGGAAGGTTCAGGAGGGAGATGAGGAGACATTTTTTTTACAGAGAGGGTGGTAGCTGGGTGGAATACATCACTGGCAGAAGTGATATCCAGTAGAACAGTAGACTGTTTCAAAAGGGGCTGGGACAGGGCAAGGAGGAGGGTCAAGGGAGAGGAAGGGTGGGAGGGAAGGGCAGCTGCAGAATAAGCGAGCAGACTTGATAGACCACTAAGCCTCTATCTGCTGGTAGATTTCGTATGTTCGTTTCCTCCTCCCCCAACCCCGAAATTCTCTTGGCATTCCATTTCTGAATATCCTTAAAGATCAGATAATATGCAACAAGAGAATAACAAAGACTGTAAACAAAACCAAGTGTCGGTGTAATTCCACCAGTAGCACGTTTCTCAGTTTACTAAGAAAAGAATGCAGATAAAAAAAGTCAGCAACAAATTCTACAGCAGTCTTCTGTGTTATTTCTTCTTTGTTTCTCATTACCTCGTGGGCCGCAATTTTGTGTCAGGTAAACAGTGGCTAGTTTGGACTTCATGTGTTGCTATTGGAAGGAATGAGTTAACTCTGGCTTATTGCTGTACAGTTGTATACTTTCGTGTTGTAAATGCGCTCCAAGCTGTGGAGGAGCACTACACAAAATTCAAAAAGGTGAGCAATCATAAATCAGATTAATATGAGACAGAAAGGGTTGACAGGGCCTCTTTAAACACTAACCTGTTGCATAGGATTTTTATCTTGCACTAAACCCTTGCTGGTGAGTTCAGAGGGCACCTCACAATTTTTGTATCACTTATAAGTACTATGTTCCCCCTATCCATTAGACATGTAGCCAAATGCTAACACATTTCCTAAGTGGCCGAAGGAATTTCTAATTAGTTCACTACAGTTGTTTTAGTTGTTTTTAACCAGATATAGCACACTAAGCTGAAAGCTTTTTTACAGGAGCGACCTGGGAGCACAAGGAGGTTAAGTGACTTGCTCAGGGTCACACAGTATGCAAGTGGAAGCTGTGGGATTCAAACCCAAGTCTGGTCTGCTGGATGTCACCAGATTTGCAGCTCAGAGCCTTAGACCACTGCGCACTGCACAGTGGTTAAAGCCTAAAGGCAGAGAATGTGCCACACTTACAAAGGGCCTTTTCTGCAACATTAAAATGGCTACCATTGCAAGTATTTTTTGTGGCTAAAAACTTTAGATTTGCTTTAGTTACAGCTGCTCATATTAGAAGAATCTCAGTGGGAATATAGCTGTGGTTTCACTCAAGTTTCTTGGCATTTCAGATCCATTGTTCACTATGATGCTTTGGTATCTGTGTTGACCCCAGGACCGCTGTGTGAATCCATGCTTGGCCTAAAGCAAAGCACTTTCTACATCCTTTGGAATGGTAACCATGTTTGAAAAATATTTTTTAGATTCAGCCACGGAGAGTTTTTAAGAAGCTGCCCCTCCAAGCGAACTTTTACCCGATGCCAGTGATGGCTTATATCCAGGATGAGCAAGTTCGGCTCACACTGCACACTGCACAGGCCCTAGGGGCATCCAGCTTAGCCAGTGGTAAGTGTGCACTCCCTCAGTGCTCTGTTTTTATTTTGCTCTTTTTCTTTTGATTCTTGGAGGTAGGGTGTGCAAATCCTATTGCCCCCTGTCTGGGCCAAGTAAATTTCCTTGAAGGGCAAGTGTAAAAAGAGAGGTGATTCTATTGTAATGAATGGGGCAAGTGAAAATTCAGCTACAGTAATGGTTGGGCAAGTCCTGAAAGTTCTGATTTGAACACCACTGCTTAGAGGCTTTATTTATTTAATAATTTTATTTTTCCCAGGCTTTTTTTTTCTGTATTTTGTTCCCCTGTCCTCGGACCGCAGACTGCTCCCCTATCTCGGCAGCCACACATCAGTTGTGCCCACCAGTCCTTCCTCTCGAAATACATTGTTGTCTGGGACCACCATGCCCCCTCTCCCCCCAAGGAAAACCAGAGCCCAGGTTCCCCACCTCCCCGGATCTCTACAGAGTTGCTGACTTGCCTTTGAGCCAGAGACCTTGCCTGGCAGTCCAACAAGATAACTGGTTCCCCTGCTGCCTGACCAGTTACCAGGTTCTTCTCAACACCTGTACCAAACCCACCATGCTTGTGAAATCTGAACAGCTGTAATCATCCCTCCAAGTTTTGAAAGGTTATTCACTCCCTTTTCTCCCTTCCTACTCAGTCCCTCTCCCCCTTTTCAAGGTTCACATCTCCAGCCATGTTGCCATTGCCACTTTCTTTAACTTTTTCTTCACCTCCTGTGCTCAGTCCCTCTACTCCTCCCCATTAATCTCCCAGCCTCCTCCCTTGCACTGTTTCTCCTTCACGCCCACCACTCCTGCTGCCTCCCATAAAGAGCACCAATTGTGCTTATTTCAAATATCTCCCTGAAGCTACACACACACACACACACACACACACACACACACACACACACACACACACCGGTAACTTACCTGTGCTGGAGTGGAACATGGCAAGTTTCAGAATTTTCCTGTGTTTAGATTTTGATGGGGAAGGTATCATAAAGTGTCACCCGAAGGAGCTGCCAGCCAGATCCCTTCTCTTTCCTGGTCCCGACTGAGAAAATCTCCAGCCTCATGTCACCCTCGCTGTTTTGTGATGGGAGTTTGTGGAGCACTGGGGTGCGCTGCATTGCTATGAATAGGACTGCCAATTAAAGGTATATATTCTTGTACATATATATATATTCTTATATTTTAGAGGGCCACTGGGGTCATATCACAGCCACTGGTCAATTAAAAAGAGCCTTCTAAGTTGATCCCCACCCACCCACCCTCCCTTTCCTCATTCCCTCTCGATCTCAAGTCGGGTTGTTCTGGGTAAATAAATTGAAACAAACAAAAAAAACATGCACAAGATTTATGAAGTTTGCAGTGGTCGTTGCAGCAGGAGACAGAGTAGCAGTTCCAAGGATGCTTTCTCCCCTTAGGGGTGGGTCTCGTTTATTTCTTGCAGAGCGACTTCCCCTTGGTAGCCATGGGGAATGGGAACTTTTCTGCAAAGATTCTCCTTAGTTCTGTTTGTATCTCCCAGCAATGATTGGTGTGATGAGCCATTGTTGGGAGGGTGCAGAGGCACCCATACCAGGCCCAGCTCCCCTCTCGTTGGAGTATGTAGCGTTCAGTCTCTGTCACTATCTGACCCCTTCTCTGAAGGGGTTTTAGTGGGTAAGGGGTGCAGGAGGTGAGTGTATATGATGGTGAGTACAGAAATACCAGTAAACATAATGATGAAAAAAAGAGGATGCAATGGCTTCTGCTACAGGCATACATATAGACAATATACGTAGAAAATTGTAATAGGTTTGGTTACCGCTTAAAGTCAGCCTTAATAAAACTGGCATAGACTAAACCATAGTATTTATGAATCGTTGAAGCAAATGTCACTTGTAGTATAAGTTCAGAAATCTTACTTGAGTGAGTACCATCTGTGTGAAATGGTGCACAAGCTTAGTAGTATCACCATCCCTCTGCTTCTCCCAAGCAGCTCAAGTAGTGCAGTGGAAAGAACCATATAAGAAGCTCCAAACTGTGTATCAGATATTGATTTTTTTTTTAAACGGAACAAAATTTACTGACAAGAATATCTCCCTCCCCCCCCAAAAAAAAAACATTGCCTACCAGGTCTGGGGGGCATGGACTCTGTCAGCAGTAGTCTAAACATCATTTCTTACCCCCTTCAGGTTCCAGTAGCAGAATCCATCCTCTGTAAATCGTTCCCTCTCAGTTTCAGTTTTTGTATAAGATGGAAGGTGGTCTGTGTCTTGTGGGTTCAGAAACAGATGCCTTTATGCCCCATTTTTAATTGCGAGCCTCACAGTGAGAAGCAAAACAAACAGTAGATCTAGGGCCCTCTATCCCCATTTCACCCCCATTAAACTCCTTCCTCTGAAGGTGAGTTGCATATGAGAGGTCCAACATAGATGGTTCGGGGTTTCCCTGGCCTGCTGTTCCTTCTGATGGCACACTGATTGTAATTTCCAGCCTCAGAGGCTTACCCTGGTGAAAGTCAGAACCACCATCCTAAAAAATTAAAGTATGCACGTGAGCCTTCTGCATGTTAACATGGAAACACCAATTAAATTGCCTGGCAGAGAAAGATTCCTCCAGTGGAGAAGTTGCAGCAACCAATTTTGGAGGAAAAAGAGTTATCTGTCTCAGAGCCCCCAACAAGCCCAATAAGTCTCACACTCTGCTCCCATGAGTGTTTTTAGTTCAGACAGCTGCTTTCTATATTCTATATTTTGTGTGTGTGTGCGTGTGTGTATATATATATATATATCTATATTTATATATGTATAGTATTTTATATATATATATATATATATGTATTCTATAGACACAGTAACATGGACATTGTTGGCAGAAAAGGACAGCGTTGCCCACCCAGTCTTCTCATATGTTCCCTACCTATTTTGTCTCCACAGACCCTACCTGATCTCCAGTGACCCTCCCTGCCAAGTTAACAGTACTCCCCATGTCAGTCTCATGCATGCTTGAAGCGCCCAGCTGTCTCCCCCCCCCACCCAACTGCCTCTGCTGGCAGACTGTTCCAGGCATCAGCCACTGTTTCAGTAAAGCAGTATTTCCTTACATCCCTTTTAAAAATTCCCCCATTCCAGCTTCATTGCATACATTCTTGTCCTGGTGCACTTCCTCATTTGAAGTAAACCCCCTACTATACCCTGTTCACCTCGTGAGGCACTTGTAGGTCTCTGTCATGTCTCCCCCCCCCCCCGGTGTACATGTTTAGATTGTACAATCTCTTCTCGTAGGGCTTCTAGTGCAACTCCTACACCATTTTAGTTGCCCTCCTCTAGACTGCCTCCACCCTGTCTATGGGCAAGGTACAATAGGGAGAGAATTGACCAGGATGGTGAACTCAGGGAGGGAAAATTTGGCAGGAGGGATGAAAAGAGGAGGGGGGGCAGCAGCAGTTGTCTGAACTGAGAGCTGCGTTTTCAAGCAGACGAGATAGACGTTAAGGCCTAATTCTGCTGGCATTGTCATATGTTCGTATGTCCTTTCTGAGATGTGGCCTCCAGAACTGGGCACATTACTGTAGGTGGGGTCTCACCATCACCTCACTCAGTGGTAGCACTACCTCCCTCCTCCTGCTGGTGATGCTTCTCCCTGTGCTCCTCAGTATCCCACTGGCCCTGCCTAGTGCCTTGTCACACTACTTCGCCACTTTGAGGTCGCCAGATATTGTAACCCCACGGTTTCTTTCCTGCTTGTAACCATCAGTACCTCCCCATTCCCCATTTTATACTCAGCTCCTGGGTTTCTATGGCCTAATTCTAGATACTGACAAATGTGTTTGTTTTCAACAATCAGTTCATTAATGGTCACCTTGGCCTTTTCTGTCTGATCTGTTGCCTTTAGTTTTCAGCGTTACCCCTTATTATTCTACTTCACACACACACTGGCTGTAAAATCACTGAATTTCTATACATTGATTTTACAGTGCCTTATACATTACCTGTAAGAATTGCTTTATTTCCAGTAGTTTGTTGCCAAAGGGCTGATTGGGTAGCAGGGGTAGGGGTTGAATTTTGAAGCACAAGTAGAGTTTTGCTGAGACTTGAAGAAATCTAGCCTTTGACTGCACCTGGGAACCCTCTGGGCTCTCCATTTTTCCACTGTCAACTACTGGTAGCATTTAGTGGCAGAGAGGTGCTGCACAGCGAGAGAGAATCAATGTCAACTGTGACCCAGTGCTCCCACAGTAGAGTCACAGTCTAAACAACAGAAAGAATTTTGGGGAGCTAACCAATGTTTTCATTTTTGTATGCTTTGCCACTTCTGTGATGACACCTGTTTTTGATACAGTTCCGTGTGTGCTGCTTCTCTTTGTGTTGGTTAGCATTAATGGGGAAAAAGGAATCCAGTGACACCCCAAAAAAAGAGTTAAAACAGCTTATTTAATAAAACAAGCTTGCAGAAAGAGCTTTAGAAAAGTGCATCTTTTCTGTCAAGTAGCTCGCTCTGCCCCCTGTAGAGGCTTTCTAACTGGTGAAGTTTAGCTAGAAAAAATGTTTTACATTTATGGAAATGTTTTCCACCTTGAAACTCTCTTGTTTCTGTTTTCAGGTCAGTTGGAGGTGATTCTTGACCGGCGACTGATGCAGGATGATAACCGTGGTCTGGGTCAAGGGCTGAAGGACAACAAGCGCACCTGCAACCATTTCCGTCTCCTGCTGGAGAAGAGGTCCACAGCAAACAAAGTAAATTTGTCCTCCTCCTGTATCAGAGGAAGCAGTGGAAGTGCCACTGAAACATAGGTCACTCCATATGTTGGGGCTGAGTTGAAAATACAGGGGTTACAGGACATTCTGGATGGAAAAGGAGAGGGGCAGTAGTTGGGTATCCTTGCACAAAAGCAAGTGGTTTGATGCAGAGAAACAGCAGCATGTCTTGCGAGGAGGAGTAACAGTGAATAGATATGGGTTGGGAAGCAAAGGGTGTGTGTTTCAGATAATGGGGCACAGAAGCAACCTAAATATTCTGATGTCTTAATGTTTTTTTTTTTTTTTTCTTTCAATAGAGGCTTTTCTCCCTGGCCACTCATTTCTTCCAGGGTTATACCTTGGTCTGAGAGCACTGCCTCCTCCAACTCCCCAGTGCCTCAGTAACTTACTGGGTACCCCCACTTCTTACCCTCCATTGCATGGGCTGCGGGGGGAAGGGGGCACCCCCCCCCCCAAGGCAGTCCACTGTGTAGACTAGGATCCAGTTCCGGGAGGCACTAGGACTAGTGGGAGGCCCAGACTGTCATGTAGACAGATGTGGATTTTTCTGCACCCTTTTGTACAGTAGGTCTCTCCCACCTCCTCCAAAGTGAGTGCAGTTGTCTGGTTGGCCTCACACAAGCACAGCAGACCCTGTGGCAGGAGCAAACTCTGTGACCCAGCTGCAGTGGTCACTTTGGCATTGGTGCTCACTGCCGACCCACCCAAACCGAGGCACTCTACCTCATGACGGCTGCCCCAGCCCAGCCTTGCTCCCAGTGCGGCGACTCGAGTTTGCTTCCAAAGCCAGGTTGCCTGCATGGTAGCACATAACATTGCCACTGGGCTACCACGGTGGCCATGTATTTTAATGTAGCAGTTTATAATTGCCAGGAAAAGGGCAATAAAGAATTTAAAAAAGAGCAGCCGCTTAGATACAGCACTAGAGACAAAAGTGTAACTGTTATTTACAGTTAGTTTTAACTGGTAGTGGCAGGCCCATCAATGCAGCTTCAGCAGCATTGCTGCTGTCAGTGCCAGCAGCTCAAGTTTGGAAATGAGCCTTCGGTGCTGGAGGGCCCTCCACTACGTGACTGCCACCTAGGTGACCACAAGTGGTAGGGCAGATAGGGTGGCAGGCGAGGTGTGGATAGTGACTGGCTTCATGTGAGCAAGCACTACATACACAAAACCCTGGTGACCTTGCTGCTGACGTCCTTCAGGAGAAGAGAAGAGAAGAGAAAAGTAAGGGGGGTGGTGAAGATGGTACTCTTGGACCCCACGCCACTCCTGTCCTGGAAAGAACACGTAACTTTGATCCTCCGGTGGGGGGGTTAGGGAATCCGCCTCAGGGGAGGGGGGTAAAGTGTAGGAGGCAAGGCCCAGTACAGCTGGGCGAGATGTGGGGTTGAGAGGTTGGCTGGGGCTGAAAGGGTGAGCTAGTGAAGGAGGAGGAACAGTAAATTTAAGAAAAAGTTGGTTTTATCTGGTAATCCTACAGTCTGTGTCTGAGCCCTGCACAGGCCCTTGCCATTGTTCTCCTGACCGCTGACATAAGACTGAGAGCATGGAGAACAGAAGTGCCTCACTGGTACCATTTATTTTTGGAATATAATGCTATACCTTTATTTTGTGTTGGATTAACAGGGAGGCCAAAAAAGGTGTCAGCCCCCACCACTGTTTTAAAGGGACGCCGTCAGCTTTTTATTGCAGTTCTTGGTCATGTATGACCAGTGTGCCCATAGCAACAGAATTAGCAAGCTAACTGTGTTGCAGTGATCGCTAGTGCACACACTTGGGATCGCAGCTTAATTTTCAAACCTGTTTTGTAGTACTTCTAATGGTAGTTTTAAAGTCATACATGCATCTCCGAGGTCAGAATGCCACTCTTTTGGACCCTGCCCTTCATTCCTGCTGGCCAGGGAAATAGAAACCTCCAGTTTGGAAAGCATGTTGGAGCCATTCTAGACACAGGTTAGACACACGCTCACAATCACAAGAGGCTCCCAGCGGGCTTAGTTTGGTGGACCACTCATCACAAACGAAATACTAAAAAATCACCTGGTTAAACAATTGGAAAAAAAAATTAAAAATTAATAACCACTAATTATTTTAAATAATGCAGCATTCGTAACAGCTTGCTAATATTGTTACTATAGGTACACTGGTCATATGTGACCAAAAATTGTAATAAAAAGCAGGCTGTGTCCCTTTTTAAATATAAATCCTTGATGGGCAGCTGCTGTGAAATGTATTACCTTCTGCTGGCAATGTTCTTGCAGTAGAGGTCCAAGCTGACAGCAGTACCATGTGAAGTTAACCTGCTGCTCTGCAAAGTTGTAAAGGGAGGAAGCAAGGATGGGTAAAAAAAGTTAGTAACATTAAGACACCGTGATGCATCACAGGCACCATATTGCCCTATTCCCCTGTTTAAGTGTGAGATATTCAAATGCATCCCATTGTTCTGGTGGTGTTGTTTTCACAGTAGGATCCCTCATTTCTGCCCACAGTTTACAACCATTCAGATGCACAAACCGGTTTCCCCCTGCATTGGTGGCACCTGCAGTATGTTCAGTTTTCCCACTGGAGTTGTTCTGTTTGAATTTCTTGATTGTTGGAATCTTATCATTCCTCTCATCATGTGCTCATCACCTTTTTTTTCTCACTTCCACAACGCCCTTCCTCCATTCTTTCACCCCTTGAACAAATCAGCACGTTGGTCTTCTCTCCAAACTTTCCTCCTTCATTAAGACATTGACCATCACCATCTTGGGTTCCAGTTATGACGAGGTAATGCTTCTAGGTCAAAGGTTGACATCTGTACTTGACCTTTGATGCCCTTCCCTTTCAATTGTGATGTGGGTAGTGTTAGCTGTGGTGTGAAACCTCCTCCTCTGGTGTTTTGTGCATAGTGCTTCTATCTAAAGCTGTAGCTGTCGAATGTTGTAGGGATTGGCTGGTTCTGCAGGTTACTCGCTGTGTGCATAAAAAAACAATTTCCATGGGAACTACAATAGGAAAGAATAGTTGAGTACCTAGAGGCCAGTGGAGCACAGGACCCAAGGCAGCATGGGTTCACAGCAGGAAGGTCATGTCAGACGAATCTAGTAGATTTCCTTGACTTGGTGACCAAAGTAGTAGACCAGGGAGGGGCTGTGAACATGGCCTACCTAGACTTTAGCAAGGCATTTGACACAGTCCCACACAAAAGATTAATAGTCAAATTAACCAGCCTGGGAGTGGGACCCAGGGTGGTAGCCTGGGTAAAACATTGGCTGGACAACAGGACACAGAAGGTAATTGTAAATGGAGTCCACTCTGAAGAAAGGGGGGTTACTAGTGGGGTACCGCAGGGTTCAGTATTGGGTCCAGTCCTTTTTAATGTCTTCAACAGTGATATTGCAGAGGGACTGGAAGGAAAAGTATGCCTTTTTGCTGATGACGCAAAGATCTGCAACAGGGTTGATACACAAGAAGGCATGGAAAGGATGAAAAGGGACTTGGTAAGGTTGGAGGAATGGTCAGAAGTATGGCAGCTAGGATTCAATGCAAAGAAGTGCAAAATAATGCACCTGGGAAACAAGAACCCAAGGGAAGAATACACAGTGGGTGGGAGGTAGTAACAACAACAAAAAAGGAAAGGGACCTGGGGGTAATCATATCAGATGACCTTAAGGTTAGCAAGCAATGTGAGAAGGCAGTAGGGAGGGCTGGGGGTATACTGGGATGTATAGGGAGAGGCATCATCAGCAGAAAACAGGAAGTTGTTATCCCTCTGTACAGACAGTTGGTGAGACCCCATCTGGAGTACTGTGTCCAGTACTGGAGACCCCATCTCCTAAGGACATAGACAGAATAGAGGCAGTCAGAGGAGGAACTAAAATGGTGCAGGGTCTGCAAGAGAAGCCATATGAGGAGAGACTAAAGGAGCTTAATATGTATACCCTTGAGGAAATAAGGAGAGGGGACATGATAGAAACTTTAAGTACCTCAGTGGAATCAATAAAGTCCAAGAGGGTAGCATCTTTCAAAAAAAGAGACTTGCAAGAACAAGGGGACACAATTCAAAGATAGAAGGAGGGTGGTTCAGGGGCAATGTGAGGAAGTATTATTTCACAGAGAGGGTAGTGGATGCATGGAACAGCCTTCCTGAGGAGGTTGTGGTGTCTAAAACTGGGGGACAATTCAAGAATGCATGGGACAGACATAAGGCAATTCTTGTGGGGGGTAGGAAGAAATAGGCTGTTGGTTAACTAGGATCTGCGGCCTATCCTGTAGGTAGGGAAATGGGCAGACTAGATCGGCCTAGCGGTCCTTATCTGCCGTCAAAGTCTATGTTTCAGTCAGGAAAATATCCTATACCCAGAGTGTCATTAGAATTTGAAATACATTACCATCAGACATTGTACAGTGTACAGCATAGAATCCTTGAAAACTAAAATGAATTCGTTCATGGAGGGGGATGCACAAAAATAGATTTTTTTAAATTTTCATTTTATTGAAAATATTGTGCATTTTCATAAAGTCGGCAAAAAAAGATATTTCTCACTTTACAGGGTACAGTTAAAGACAGGCTGTACGTAGTTTAAATTTAACGTAAAGTTTCAAGGGCAGTCAACGAGAAATATAAAAACTACAGTTGATGCATTACTGTATGGTAGAATGCTATTATGCATGGAATTCCATGCCTGGAATATGCTTGTTCTAGGGACGTGGATATGTTGTTAAATCCACACTTACAGGCAGGTTCCTTGCCGCTTTGAATGTTGCCAGAAGGTCTTCAAGCTGACTCCTCCCACCCGGTTGGTAAAACCCTCTGCTCCGCCCCATGACGCCAGATCTTCCTTACTGCTTGGAAGCTCAGGTTCCCTCCTTAGCGCTCTGCGTTTTAGGCCTGGATCCATACTCTTCGGTTTACCCAAGATGAATTCTAAAATTTACAAGACTCCAGTCTTCATCTTCCCTCACAGCTGCGATGGACAAATCGACTCCTGGCTTTTGTCGGTGCCCCTGTGGGCAGAAGATGTCCCAGACTGATCCGCACTCTACGTGTGTCTACTGCCTGGGTCTCGGCCACGATTCACAGGCTTGCGAATTGTGCAGCTCCTTCTCGGCTTCGGCCTTGGAGGACCATGCTGCTCGACTACTTCTTGGGCGCCCTGAGAAACAGTATCTGCCGGTCAAGTCGAAGGAGGCCCGTAGGGCGGTGTTCATGGCAGGCTCCGCAGAACAGTTGGACCAGATGATCGCCCTCAAGGAGGAGGCGGCCTAGGCTGCTGCTTCTTCCTCGATCGTGGCATTTATCCCGCTCTCCTTGGGCTCCTCCTATATAGCTTCCTTTAAAGAACTTTGTCAGCCCCTCTCCACCAAGGGAGAAGGACCATCGGGACATTCTAGTCGGTCCAAGAAGTAGGACTCAAAAGGTAAGTCCCACCGTCGACGTTCGTGGAAGCGGGAGAGATCCCCTTCACCGGACCTTCAACTTCTGACTTCGGTCAAGGTTGCAGCTAAGGCCGCTGGCTTCGCAGTGTCCCCGTCAGGTCAGCCGGCCAAGACACCTGTCGACCGGTTGAGATTTTTCTCGACCCATCGGACGGTTTGTCAACTGGAGAGGCCAACAACTCTACTTCAGCGGTTTCCCCGGTGGAAACCGAGGACTTGCCTGTGCCAGAGTCCCCTGTTAAGGTCCCTGTACTAAGGGAGGAGCGGGTTTCCCCCTGTCCCCTCTCAGACCCACCCTCGGAATCCACGAAGGTCTCGGTCCTCTTCTAGGTCCAGCCGATCCCACCGACGTCGGCGATCTCGGTCTCAGCACCATGGAAAGTGGTGTCGCCGCTCATCCTCTTCATCCTTTTTTGGAGGATAGACTCCGGTGCAAGTTGCGTCGGTGCTACAAGGACTTGATATGGTAGCAGCTCTTACTGTCCAGTAACAAGCCGACTCCATCGCCTTCTCCGGCCGTTAAGTGGCTGTCACTGGACTGGCCGAAACAACCGCTCAGAGTAGTTGAGGAACCAGCGCCGGTTGTTCGTCCGAAACCGGCTGCTCCACCCATTGTGGTGAAACCTCCGCCTCCACAACCAAAGACTGGGGCCCCGACCAAGGATTCTCAATCGGGTCAGGGCTTGCCCCATAGAATGTCGGTCACCCTCACTCCCGAGCGACCTCGGCACGTGGAGGGTGGCTCAGGCGCTCGGCAGCTGTTTGTAGACTCCTTGGAGTCTGACGACGACGACTCCTTGTTCTCCAGGCCACTCGACCTGGAGTCTGCAGGGGTCAGTCGGTGGATGAGAGCCCATCCTCGTTTTTTGGAATGCTTCGACTCATCTCAGAGTCTACTGGGATGAAGCTCGAACCCGTTTCTAAATGGGCTAAGTATCCCCTCATGGAGATACTGAACCGAGGGGATTCCCCTACGAAGGCCTTTCCTGTGGCCAAAGCCATTGTTGGCCATGAAGTTGTTGCAGCGGCCAGCATCTTGTCCCGCACCTTCAGCCAGGATGGCTCAAAAGTATGAGGTCCCTACCAGCTCACTCTCCGGTTTCTCGGAGCACCCCTTTGCTGAGCATTCCGGAAACGCTCAGGATGTGGACAAACCGCCTAATAAGGAATCCAAAAAGTTGGACTACTCAGGGCAGAAGATATACGCTGCTTCCTCCCTAGGCCTTCATCAGGCTAGCTCAGGTGTTCTGATGGTACACTTTTCACACGCCCTTTTGGGCTCCCTGGATGAGGCGATTCCTTATCTCCCGGCTGACCTTCAGATGACAGTCAAGCAGTTGCGGGATCAGGAAGGGGCAATGGCAAAACAGCAGCTCCAAACTTGGTTGGACATTGCTGATTCATGTGCCCGGTCAGTAGCGGCTGCAGTGGCCATGCGCCGCAGAGCTTAGCTGCAGATCTCCACCTTCACGGCAGATACCCAGCACAAGCTGACAGACGTTCTCTTCCTGGGTACCGACATATTCGGGCCCAGGGTGGAGGGTCATCTCCAATGGATCAAGAAGTACAGTGCCACCTTGGACTCTGTCACATCTGCCCAGAAGGACAAAGGCCACCAGCAGCAGCATAAGCCCTTTCGTCCTTCAGCCCCTGTGGCACATCCGGCCCAGCAACACCAGCATCAGGGCCAGCAGGTTCACAGTTGGCGCCCCAAAGCCAAGCCTACTGCTTCCTCCAGCAGGAAGCCTGGAGGAAAAGGCCCAGGAGGTTTCTCAGCCGGTCCTTCCTCCAAGCCTGCCCAGTGAGGGGTTGAGGGGTGTCGCCCCCAACCTCGTCACTCCTCCCTGTGTTCCCCCTGTGGGGGGACAGCTCCACCACTTCCTTTCCACCTGGTCTGATATCACTATGGACCACTGGGTGTTGGAAGTGGTAGGCAGGGGTCTGCCTCTGGAATTCGAGCAGTTCCCCCCTCCCAATCGAGCCGTCGCACCATGGGGGGAAGGGGGCTACAGGTTCCACAGCCTCTCTGTCTGCTCGTCGAGCTGACATTGCCTTGCTCCTCCAGAAGGAGGTGATCAGCGAAGTGGCGGACCCTCCTCCAGACCCAGAGTTTTTGTCCAGGTACTTCCTGGTCCCAAAACAGATGGGGGCTGGCACCCCATTCTCGACCTACATGACCTGAACAAGTTCCTAAGGTCTTGCACCTTCAAGATAGTCACTCTGGCTCAGATCATTCCATCCTTGGAACCAGGCATGTGGTTCTGTTCTCTGGACCTTCGGGACGCGTTTTTTCACACCCCAGTCCATCCGTCTCATCAGTGGTTCCTCTGCTTTGGATCAGAGGGATCCTTTTACGAGTTCCGGGCCATGCCCATCGGTCTCTCTCCAGCTCCCAGGGTCTTCACCAAATGCATGGCAGTGGTGACAGCATTCCTGTGGCGCCGAGGGGTCCGGGTGTACCCTTACCTGGACGACTGGCTGATTGCAGCGCCCTCCAGGTTGGAGGTGGAGCGATCCAGGGATCTGGCCCTCCAGGTCTGCACTCAGATTGGCCTCCTCATCAACAAGGCCAAGTCAGAACTCATGCCATCGCAGGTGATTCAGTTCATCGGGGCAGAACTCGACTCTCTTCGAGCCAGAGCCCGGCTCCCAGTGGACAGGGCCGAGGTCCTTTCCTCCTTTGCCCAATCATTTCTGGTTGGCAGTTGTGCCCTGCCCGGGACTTCCTGCGTCTTCTGGGCCTCATGGTGGCCTGCACCAGCGTGGTCCATTGGGCCCGCTGGCATATGCGGCCCCTACAATGAGGGCTGGCTCACCAGTGGTCACAGCACTCCGGTCCTCTGGACCAGCCAGTGACGGTGACCCAGGAGATGTGGAACGGCCTACAGTGGTGGCTCATTCCAGCTCATCTGCAGGAGGGTATCCCATTTGTCCGCCTCAAGCTGACTGTCACTCTGACAACCGACGCCTCTCTGATGGGTTGAGATGCCCATCTGGGGGAGCTCAGAGCCTACGGCCTCTGGTCCCCTCAGGAGTCTCAATGCCACATCAACCTGCTGGAGCTTCGAGCAGTCTGACTAGCCCTCACCGCCTTCACTCCATTTGTATGGGGTCAAGTGGTCCAGGTCCAGATGGATAACATCACGACCATGTACTTCCTGAACCGACAGGGCGGGACGCACTCCTTGCCCCTGTGCATGGAAGCTCTCCACACTTGGTCTCTCGTGATCAGCTTGGAGGCGGATCTCCTAGCCATCCATGTGGCAGGAGCCTCCAACAGTCTGGCTGGTGCCCTTAGCCGGATAGTGCTGCATCTCACGAGTGGTCTGTCCTGCCGGAGGTAGTACTAGATCTGTTCTTCCATTGGGGCACCCCTCAGGTGGACCTGTTTGCCTCCAGAGAGAATTCGAAACTTCGGCTGTTTCATGCCTGCCCCCCTCAGCAGGACTTACTGCAGGGGGATGCCTTCTCGAGGCCGTGGACTCCGGGCCTCTTCTACACCTTCCCTCCATTTCCCTTGATCCACAAGGTGCTTCTCAGGGTGAAGAGGGACAAGGCGCAGGTGATTCTAGTAGCTCCAGACTGGCCCCGCCAGTACTGGTACCCAGATCTCTTCTGCCTCAGCTCCAGGCTCCTGATGCGGCTTCTAGCTCGCCTGGACCTGCTCTCAGTCGACAAGGGGAAGGTTCTCCACCCGGACCTTCAATCCCTGCCCCTGACGGCCTGGTTCCTGAGTGGCTAGAGTTCCAGGTCTTGGGTCTTTCCGACGAGGTCCTCAACGTCATTGAGGTGTCCCATAAGGAGTCGACCAGAAAATGCTATGCCTTCAAATAGAAGAGAGTCTCCATTTGGTTTCAGGACAAGGGGTTGGACCCCTCTTCCTGTTCCTTGGCTAGCATTCTGGACTACCTGTGGTCCCTTTTCTCAGCTAGGGCTTCGGTCGATGACCCTTAAGTGCACCTGGCAGCCATCTCTGCTTACCAGGCGCGGCCTGGAAAGCAGTCAGTGGCGCAAGAGAAGGTGGTCGGGTGCTTTCTCAAAGGCCATGATCACATATCCCCTCCGGTGCGAGAACCTCCACTTCCTTGGGATCTTCTGCTGGTATTGGCTAAGCTCATGGGCAAGCCGTTTGAACCGATGCACAGGTGTGACATCTCACCTGTCATGGAAGACTGCCTTCTTGGTGGCTGTTTCATCAGCCGGAAGGATGGGAGAGCTCCAGGCGCTTTCCATCGAGTCTCCTTATCTGGTCTTCCATAGGGACAAGGTTGTCCTGCGTCCGCACCCGAAATTCCTTCCAAAGGTGGTGTCGGAGTTTCACCTTAACCAGGTGTTGACTCTGCCGGTGTTCTACCCCAGTCGCACCTCAGAGGCCGAATATAGGCTCCATACTTTGGACCCTAGAAGAGCGGTCTCTTCTTATAAGGAGCGAACGGCTGAAGTTTGGGGAGAGGTTCTCCAGCTGTTTGTCTCCTACGCTGAAGCTGCACCTGGCAGACCTGCAGCCAAGCGGACGATAGGCAGGTGGCTCACCTCCTGCATAGATCTCTGCTATAGATTGGCGGGCATGGACCCTCCCAAAGGGATAAGAGCTCATTCTACCCGCCATACCGCTGCTTCGGTGGCTGCTACTAGGGACGTCCCTATCCAGGAAATCTGCAGGGCTGCCACCTGGAAGTCAGCACACACCTTTATTTTCCGTTACCACATTGACTTAGAGTCACGCCGGGATGCTGGTTTTGGGACCTCGGTTCTCCAGTCCTTTTTTCCTAAGTAGGGGGTGCGCACCTTGCCTCCCTCCTCCTGGAGAACTTCTAGGAGTCTGCCAATAGGTGTGGATTGAACAACATATCCATGTCCCTAGGAAATACAGGTTACTCACCTGTAACAGGAGTTCTAGGAGTGGTGTATGTTTTTCATCCACCTAACCCACCCAACCTCCCTGGCTTCGACACGAAACCTGGTTTCCAGCAGGCTAGATGTGGCATCATGGGGCGGAGCTGAGGGTTTTACCACCCGGGTTGGTGGGAGGAGCCAGCTTGAAGACCTTCCATCAACATTTAAAGTGGCAAGGAGCTTGCCTATAAGTGTGGATGAACAACATATACCATTCCTAGAACTCATGTTACAGGTGAGTAACCTGTATTTCTGCTGCAGTAGTAACATCATTATGTTGTTCTGCTGCAGTAGTGATGTCACTACTGCAGCAGAACAACTTGGAATGTTCCCACATAGTTGCTTTCCTCTATCCAGTGGAAGTTTTTTTTTAAACTTGAACTTGCAGACACATCTGCAGCACATTGCCAGTTAAAAAAAAAAAAATAAAATGTGAAAATTTATATTCTCTGTTGTCTTCACTAGCTGGTTTTGTGTGATTTTCTATACTGTGACTGCCCATACACTATAAAATATATGAGCAGTTGTACACAAACAAGGATTTTCTTGTATCTTCACATTCCCTCGACATTAGAGCACCTCTCGAGCTGCGCTCTCAAGGTCATCTGTTACCAAGGAAACCTCTCAATACAAGAATATCCTTGTTGTGTATGACTGATAATACACACTCCTCTATGTGTTTACAATAAAATATTTGTACTGCTGAATTCTTGGGACAGCTTTATATGTACGCTTGCGTTTCCTGCTGTCTCCAGGTATAACTCCAAGTATAAAAAAAAGACAAATAATTTATAAAAATAAGATTCTCACTGTGCAGTGAAACAAATTTTACTGCACAAGCATTTTTCAAGTCAATCAGATCTCTCCTTTTACTCGTACTGTTTTGTATCTGCCCATACTCTTGGAAAAATGAAAGGGCTGTGATAGGTACATTTAAGTGCTCATTTCTTTATTGGTTGCTTATAGATAGCTTTGAATACGAGCCATGGAAATACTGAAATTCCATGAAGACTGTCCTCTGGTCCCTGTAGCATTAGGTGTGCCTAGCTTGACAGAGAAACATAGTAAACCACCGACAGAAGGTGGCCTTGCTCGCTCTGTCTGTAGCACTCTACCACCACAGTTGGAAACCAGTTTCATCCAGCAGTGTAGCTTGTGTCAAAATATTTTTTTTTTTTTAAAGTTGTGTGCAACTCCTTTACCTTGCCCCCAAAATTACCAAAAGAAAAGTTCCATAAAGGTGAAATTGCATTTATTGAAAGCTGTTTAAAATTAGAATGGCTAAAAAGAAGGGGATAAGTCTCCATCTACACCTGCTTTTAAACATCTGAAAGTGGGACATGTCTGATGCTCTGGATTTGAGTGTTGTGCACTGCATTCCATGTACATTTTTGTTGGAATAAAAATACAAAAAAAAGATTGAAATACTTAAGCTGTGTACAACACAGGGTGAATGCTGAATGAGGAAAAACGGGTGGCTTTGTGTTGTGAATTTCGAAACTTCTCAGTCAAGGACTGAGGTTGCCATTACGTGTAGCATTTCTACAGAAAGTCACAGATACAGCAACATAAGGAGGAATGACTCTGGTACAAACAAGGCCATTGAGATTTGGCTCCCAACATTAAAGATCATTAGGAACTTAAAATATAGGATCTTCATCAGGGTTATCTCAGTCATCAGGTCACGCCATAGGAACTTCACCGTCGGTGAAGCAGGATCCACATGGAAGATTTTCAGCAGTACAACTGGGGCCGCCCATGCCGTCGAAATCCAACCCTATAAATGTGTGAACAGCCCCGCTACCTCTTCAGTTCTTTTCTGCCGTCGACTCGCTTGCTTGGGTCACTATGGAAGCTCCAATGCAGTATTCGTGCCTTTTTTCGCCTATGGCTTTTTCTTCAAACTTTTTTCAGAATCTCTTTTTATTAAAGCAGTAGCAGTGTCAGTGGCTCAGCAGGTTGCACATTCACCTTTGAGGCCAGAAGATCAGAAGGCTGTGGGTTCTATCCCCACACCAGGCACTTGGGTTAAATCCCAATACTGACACTGTGCTGTAGCATGAGAGGGGTGCTGCACTCCTCAGGTGCCATCTTTTGGATAAGACGTTAAACCGAGGTCCCATCTGCCTGTTCTGGTGGTAGTTCAGATGGATGTTAAAGATCCTATGGCACTTCTCGAAAAGAGCAGGGGAATTGCTCTGGTGTCCTGGCCAAATTTCTCCCATTCACTAAAAACACCACCAACAGCTTAATCTGGTTCAATGTCAGTTGGCATCCATCTGTATCCCCCTTCCCCGGGACGAGGCTGAAAATAGGCAGAATTGTCTAGTCTTCATTTCCCAGTCAACAAAAACTAAATAAATGAATAGAGATTCCACCAGCTTGTTTATGTCGAGAGTTAATCCTTTAACTTCTGTCTTCCGTCGCTGTGGAAAGAGGATTGCCTCCACAGACGAACATTCTGTCTGTGTCTGCTGCCTTGGGCCTGAACACAGATTTTCTGACTGTGATCCCTGCCAGAACTTTAACCAAACAACCCTTGGGCAACGCAGAAAGGCTGTAAAGAATTTTCTGATGGATCAACAGGTACCCAGATCCAGGCAGGGATCTTCCAGGGTCCCAGCCTCTCAGTCACTGATGGGATCCCAGGCCTCCAAGGTCCTAGACAAATCCTCAGGGAAAAGTCATAAAAACACAGAGATTGCGACCGCACCCCTTCCGCCCCCCCATGTCAGTCTCGTTTCCAGATGGCCTCTTCTCCTTCTACTAGGGGATAGTCATCAGCTGTGGCTGCACTAACGTGGAAAACTGCTGTCCAGGTCTCTGTGCCCACCAGACCCATATCTGACAGCACCTCCTCCCAATTCTCAGGGTGGACGGCCGTTGACCTTCACTTCGTTGGCCCCTCCTTCATCGACGATGGGCTCATCATCGACAACTCTCCTGTCGAGGCCTGCCCCTTCTCCCTTCAGGGTTACAGATTCTTCAGGTTCTCAGGGCCCAGCAGGGGGATGTCAATACCAGTGCCGTTGACGCCTCCTCCGTCGACGAACACCATCGATTTGAATGAAATCCTGACAAAGTTTACTAATGTGATTGTGCAGCAGCTGGGCGCACTTAGACCCTCTTCGCCAATGCCATCAATGGCAGCTTCGTCGTAAACACCTACTCGCTGGTCGTGGAAGCTCCCCATGGGCCGGTGGCAGCACACCTGACCTAGAATTAGAAGAGGTCAGCTTTCCCTAAATGCCAAGAAGACTGTTTCCATGACCTTTGGCATGAGGCAGAGACTCTCTAGGCTCACCGCCCTATCTTCCTTCCACACCCTAGATGAGACTTCCCTGTAGGACACCTCCCCTTTCAGATACCTGGGGATCTGGCTAGACCAACACCTCAACTTTACTGGACATGAGGACGCTATTCTAAAAAAACTGTGCCTCAAGCTTGGCATGCTTTTCAGGAACCGTAACTGTCTACCTGTACTGGCTAGGCCTGAACTAGTCCAGAAAATGATTCTCCCGATTTTCGACTACTGTGATGTAGTTTATAGCGCTGCCCCGAAGTCCAGTTTAACCAGATTGGAATCCCTCTTCAACTCCTTCTGTCACTTCACACTTGACGCTTCTCGTCACACTCACCACTGTGATCTATACCACTCCCTCGCATTCCCTTCACTTACCGACCGTCGACGTTCTTACATTGCTAAGTTCACATCCAAATTCTGGTTCAGCTCTCTTCCCTTCATCTCTCCTCTGTTCTATCTATCTGTTCACCCCCTATACACTCACTTGGATCCACTAATTCCAGGACCCTGGCTATGCCCAGCAGACTCACCTCTGCTGGCCAGTTCACCTTCTTCCACTACTTCCCTAAACTCTGGAACTCGTTACCACCACAAATCAGACACTCATCATCCACCCCCCCCCCACCTCAACTGTCACTTCTACTGCTCAAATTGCTCCCGAACCTGATGTGTGCATTTCAACACTGCGCTGTTCTACTGCCTGTCTATGGCTGCTACAGTGTCCCGTGTTACAGCTTTTGGCACTTGTTATCCAAACTAGCACCTAATCTACTGTTCTAGTTCTTATGGCAAGCTCCATTTACTGCTCACTGATTGTATATTGTCTCTGCTATACTTATGTATGTCTAACACACAGTTTGAATTGCTTGTATAGTCCCTTTATGTAATGTAAGTTACTTATTTCTCTACGAATTGTATTATTCATATGTGTATTGTACATTGTATGTATATCTCCTCTTACCCTTTCACCCAGGATGTGCCAGGAAATGAGCAACTTGCTCAGTGCACATTTCTGGTGAAATTTTTCAATTAATAAATAATTGAGGTAGACGTCCAGGAGGAATACCACCCAAACCTTATTCTTCCTGAGGAAGGGGAGGAAAAAATCTTGGGTCTCTGATAGGACTACTGCCTCCTCTGTCAGTGAGGATTCAGTAAAGCATACTCCTAGGTCTTCTCCTGAGGACCTCACATTTTTCTATGTGATGAAGCAGCTGTCCTCAGCCATGGGCTTCCACACTGAAGAAGAGGATGCCACCAGGAAAGAGATGGTGGACTTCCTGGAGATCCCAGAATCTCCCCAAAAATCATTCCTCCAGTCTTACCTGCCTTGAGGAATGCAGCTACGGCAGCCTGGCACAGACTAGCCATGGTGCCAGCTATGCCTCGCAGGGCAGATGAACTCTGTCATGCCCCCAGGTGTTCCCCTGCTATGCTGCCCAGCCCGAGACAGATTCAGTGGTCATTAAGGCAGCCCATGACAGGTATAAGATGCCTAAGCACCTTAGATCTCACTTCAAGAGGGCTTTTTGCAGCAGATTACACCATAAGGACTGAAGCCGGCAGGTGCCAAGACCCCATGGAAAACTTCTAGCTAGCAGTCTATAGCAGGGGACCACCCTCTGACATCGGCCTGCCCCTGACGTCTGCCTGTAGTATAAAAGGGGCAGTTTCACTGCACCACCTCAGTTCTTTTGCCGCTGTTGACCCGCGCAAGTCGGACTACCACTGATGCCTCCTGCTCAAGTCAACTACCATTTTCACCACAGCAATCTGTGCATGTCGTCTTCCCCTTCCTTGTCTGTCAAAAGGCAGTGAACCAAAGTGCGATTGTGGCAAGCAGCTGCCACACAAGGACAACCATTCAGCGTGCCTGCTTTTCCTAGGCCTGGATCACAACATTGAGGCCTGCTAGCACTGCCAGGATTTTAACCTGCTGCAACAAAATCTCTTAATGATGGAGAAGGAGTGTCTCCAGAGAGCCTCCTCTTTCGTGGCCTCCTTAGACTTCACTTCTTATTCGGCTAAGGATTCAAAGAAGTCTTCGGGAAAGCACAAACATCGGGAGCTGCACGGGGAGAAACCCTGGTCTGCTTCCCGCTCCAGGTCCCCACATAAGTTGGGCACCGATCAAGGGTCTTCCTCCAATGGGAGGTCGGCCCCCTCCACTCCATCAGTCCTCTTTCCCTCTGGGCTACCAGTGGTCAAACCACCCGCTCTATTAATGGTCTCGGGCAGTGGTTCTTTGGGGCTTGGTCCTTCTTCCTCAACATCTCAGCCCCTGAAGCTCAGGCCCATTTAGCCGATGGGTACTCAGCCAGGTGACTCATCCGGGTCCTCCTCAGGTGGCGAGTCCTTGCCCGTCACCTTCCTGGTCAAGGCGTCTGTGAAGTCTGTTCTAGAGTCAGGTACTGACGCCAGCTCGCGACACCCATGGCATGCAGTCACCTCCCTGTGAGAGTGATGCCTCTACTCTATTCAGGAGTCGGCTCCCCTGTTCAGGCTTCTCCCTGTAGGCCAGCACCGGTTGCTTCACCAGACTGGCATCAGCCTGTGCATGTCCTGTTGACACCGGCCTCATGGACCCTGATGACATCTCAACCATCGTCCCCAAATCTGCCACATTCGCCGGGCTGGACCTGACATCACACAGCCGACGCCAGGGGGACTGTCACCCAGTCTTTCGTACCCAGTCAGACTGACACCGGTTAACCTGATGCCACTGGAGCCAATGCCAGGGTTACTGCAACCTGACTTACTGATGCTGGGGCCTTTCAAACCTACCTCACAAATGCCGGTTCCCCCAGCCTTGCCTGAAAACCCACCCGTGGTCCTTAATGCACTTTATATGACCTGGTGGGCTTACTTCAAGGACAAGGAGGCCCTGAAGGAGCCGCCAACTCCAAGGACTCTTCCCCCAATCCTTCTAGGGACCAGGTTCCTCATAGAAAAGCTCCAGTGCCAGCTTCTAGGGAGAATACACCACAGCCAGCAAGGCTGACACCTGTTGTTCTAAGACCCATAAACATAAGCCTCGGTGCTCCCCTTAACGGATTCGGGTAAGTCAGGGATATTCCTCTTCTTCTCATACGGTGACTCTGGAGATTTGGATATCCCATCAGAGCCGACGGAGCCCAAGGATACCCTGCAGTCTCTCCCAGACTACCTGACTTTCATGGCTGTGATGAGGCACATCTAGGCTCTCATGGGCTGTTACACTGAGAAAGTGGACCCTGAGTGACTTCGGCTAGCCACTTTCCTTCGCAAGGAGTCCTTGCCTCTAGTAGTCCCCCTTTAATTGATTCCTTCAAGGATGTCAGTAGGGCAGCTTGGAAGAGCCAATTCTCAACACTGGCGATGTCCAAGTAGATGGATTATATGTATAATGCTCCAGGAGATGAACCCTGTTTGGGGAGCACCCAGAGGCGGATTCAGTCATTATTAACGTGTCCCATGACTGTTCAAAACAACCCCGACACTGTAGCACTCAGCCTTCTGATAAGGACTCGAGGCAGATAGACTGTTTTAGCAAAAAGGTCTACCCTTCAGCCTCTTGTGCTATCCGTTCCCTAAACTTCCTTGCCCACATGGTTCAGTATCAGAATGCCTTGTGGGAGAAGGCTTTCAAGGTGGCACAAGCTCAGCTGGATCTTCCTGGGAAGGCTGAGCTGTTGCACTTTCTCAAGTTGGGCTTTGATGTGGGGACCCACGTTCTCCAAGCCTCATATGATTCTGTGGACTCTGCAGATAGAGCTGTGGCTACGGGAATTTGCCTACGCCACCACCCGTGGCTTAGGGTTTCTGGGTTTTCCCCGGACATACAGTCGAAGATTTTGCATACCTCTTTTAGAGGCCCCGTCTTGTTTGATGAGGATTCTCAGAATATACTCACTCAGCTCCAAGAGCCGGGTAAGGCTACCTGTTCAGTTCACAATCTGTATGGGTCTCAGCCTAAGTCGGTCTCAGCCTAAGTCATCCCAGTGACAGCCTTTAAGTCACAGCTCCAAGCAACAACCTAGAGGTGAGCAGCCCAGGGATCCCCTGTAAGAGAAAGTCAATTCCCAAGCCATAGGAGGTTCAGCGCCTAGAGCTCCCAGAACACTTTGCCTGTCCCAGACTCCTCTTCCTGACTCCTTACCTGACTCCCCTCTTCCAGCAGAATCCCTGGGGAGGCAGTGAGAGGGGGGTCGCTTCTCTCTACAGAGAGGGTTGGTGCAGAATAACTTCGATCAGTGGGTTCAGGAGTTAGTGGAACAGGGGCACACCGTAGAGTTAGTGGAAATTTCCTCAGACAATCCTCCAGCTCCCTCCCATTACCCCCAGGCCCATCTCACCTTGGTTCAAGACGAGATCCAAGCGCTCCTGCAAAAAACAAGCCATCGAACCTGTCCTGGTTGCACAGTGTGGGAAGGGATTCTTCTCTCATTTCTTCCTGGTTCCAGAGAAAACAGGAGAACTGCATCCCATTCTAGACCTCATTCACCTGAACAAGTTTATAGAGTACAAAAGGTTCAGGGTGGACACTCTTCCTGGCTTTTCCCCTTACTTCTTCTTTTTTTTTTTTTAACTTTCTTTTTCATTGATTTTTCTCCAGACACACAGAGGATAAAGTATCTGTTTTACATATCCAAGGGTAGCATTCACAACACTGTATATTTATGATAAATACAACACTTGGCGGTATTAAATATCATGACAGGTGTTACATAAATTATTCAACCGCTATGAAACATAGAAACATAGAAATTGTCGGCAGATAAGGACCGCTAGGCCCATTCAGTCTGCCCGTAGGCCCTGTATATTGTATGTGGCCACTGACCCTGTGTGATCAATGGCTTTTCATCACTCCCTTCCCTCTCAGGCTTCCCTTGTGCCTGTCCCAAGCATGCTTAAACCCCTCCACTGTGCTGCATTTTAACATAGAAACATAGACTTTGATGGCAGATAAGGACCGCTAGGCCCATCTAGTCTGCCCATTTTCCTACCTACAGGATAGGCCGCAGATCCTAGTTAACCAACAGCCTATTTCTTCCTACCCCCCACAAGAATTGCCTTATGTCTGTCCCATGCATTCTTGAATTGTCCCACAGTTTTAGACACCACAACCTCCTCAGGAAGGCTGTTCCATGCATCCACTACCTTCTCTGTGAAATAATACTTCCTCACATTGCCCCTGAACCGCCCTCCTTCTATCTTTAAATTGTGTCCCCTTGTTCTTGCAAGTCTCTTTTTCTGAAAGATGCTACCTCTTGGGCTTTGTTGATTCCACTGAGGTACTTAAGTTTCTATCATGTCCTCCCTCAGGGTATGCATATTAAGCTCCTTTAGTCTCTCCTCATCGGCTTCTCTTGCAGACCCTGCACCATTTGGTTGCCCTCCTCTGGACTGCCTCTATCCTGTCTATGTCCTTGCGGAGATGGGGTCTCCAGTACTGGACACAGTACTCCAGATGGGGTCTCACCAACTGTCTGTACAGAGGGATAACAACTTCCTGTTTTCTGCTGATAATGCCTCTCCCTATACATCCCAGTATACCCCCAGCCCTCCCTACTGCCTTCTCACATTGCTTGCTAACCTTAAGGTCATCTGATATGATTACCCCCAGGTTCCTTTCCTTTTCTGTTGTTGTTACTACCTCCCCACCCATTGTGTATTCTTCCCCTGGGTTCTTGTTTCCCAGGTGCATTATTTTGCACTTCTTTGCATTGAATCCTAGTTGCCATACTTCTGACCATTCCTCCAACCTTGCCAAGTCCCTTTTCATCCCTTCCACACCTCCTTGTGTATCAACCCTGTTACAGATCTTTGCGTCATCTGCGAAAAGGCATACTTTTCCTTCCAGTCCCTCTGCAATGTCACTGATGAAGACATTAAAAAGGACTGAACCCAATACTGAACCCTGCAGTACCCCACTAGTAGCCCCCCTTTCTTCAGAGTGGACTCCATTTACAGTTACCTTCTGTGTCCTGTTGTCCAGCCAATGTTTTACCCAGGCTACCACCCTGGGTCCCACTCCCAGGCTGGTTAATTTGACTAATAATCTTTTGTGTGGGACTGTGTCAAATGCCTTGCTAAAGTCTAGGTAGGCCATGTCCACAGCCCCTCCTGGTCTACTACTTTGGTCACCCAGTCAAAGAAATCTCTTGATTCAGTCTGACATGACCTTCCCGCTGTGAACCCATGCTGCCTTGGGTCCTATGCTCCACTGGCCTCTAGGTACTCAACTATTCTTTCCTTCAGAGTGACTCCATCACTTTCCCTACCACAGAGGTCAGACTGACAGGTCTGTAGTTTCCTGCCTCTGTCTTGGTCCCACTTTTGTGAAGGGAATCACATCCGCCTTCCTCCAGTCCTCGGTACCACACCATCCTCCATGATTTATTAAAAGAGTAGCCAGTGGTTTCACTAGTTCCTCCTTAATTCTTTTAGAATTCTGGGGTGAATTCCATCAGGACCCATTGCTTTGTCCACCTTCAGTTTTAGGAGTTCTTGCAGAACCCTTTCTTCTGTGAAAGGATTGGGATAGACCCTATCAAGGTCCTTCTGTTAATTGGATTAGGCACTTCCCCTCCTCTTTTGTGAATACTGAGCAGAAATATTAGATTTCAGTATTCCTGCTTTTCACTGTCCCCTCTGCCCACCCACCGTTCATTCTATTCAGCCTCACTATCCCTCCCTTTGTCTTTCTCACGCTCGCTAATGTACCTATGAAAGGTTTCTCCCCTTCTTAACTGAGTTGGCTATCTTTTCCTCAGTTTGGGCTTTTGCTATTCTGACTTCCTCCTGCTTCCTTCTGCCTTAACTGGTACAGCTCTGTCCTGCTCCTTCTGTGTTTCCTTATACTTCCGGAATGCTATCTTTTCTTCATGACTTTCACAGCCACCTCTTTTGAGAACCATAGTGGCTTTTTCTTTCGTTTTGATTTGTTTATTTGCTTCACACAAAGGCTTGTTGCCTCTGTGATGGCAGTTTGATAATTCCCCATTGTTGCTCCACACCTCTTTCTAGCCTGTTTGCTAGTGCTTTTCTGAGGCACTCTCCCATCTTGCCAAAGTCAGCCCTCCTAAGTCCAGTACCCTCACTTTTGTGGCTTGACTCTGTAGCTGAGTTTACGTGAACCACACTGTTTGATGGTCATTTGTCCCCAGATGGCAACCAACTTCTAGATCTGGGATCCTCTCACTGCCCCCGTTTGAGAGTACGAGATCTAAGATTGCTCCCTCATGAGTGGGTCCTGAAACTAGCTGTCTAATGCCTGCCACCTGTAGGGCATCAAGAATGGCCCTGCTCTTGGATGTGGCTGCAGCAAATGTGCTCCAGTTAACATCTGGCATATTCAGGTCTCCCATCAACAGTATCTCCCCTTTCTCTGCCAGTCTAAGAATGCCTTCTATCATATCCTTATCCATTCCTTCCCCCTGACATGGGGTCTGTACACAACCCCTGTGCAGATTGTGGTGCCCTTTCCAGTCTCCAAGGTGACCCACAGTGCCTCCTCTCCCCCTGTTTACTCTTTTGTTCAGTTGCTTTTATCCCTTCCTTTACATGAGCTACTCCTCCCCTCTTCTCCCCTGCCTGTCTCTCCTGTAGGTTATGTACCCTGGTATGTTAACATCCAGTCATGGTTCTCTGTGTACCATGTTTCTGTGACTTCTTCTGATATCCAGGCATCCCTCTTCCATTAAGGCCATCAGCTCAGGGAGCTTGTTGCCCAGACTACGGGCATTGGTACTCATTACCCTCCATTTCCTGATGGCCTTACTCCCTTTTGCCCCATCCCTGTCCTTCTTGCCTTTGTCACTTTCTCCATTTACCCCAGCCCTTCTCCCTATCGACACCTCTATGTTGGTGTTTGCCGCACTTACTACTGTATTCTTTATCTGTTATTCTTTTGCTATGCTGAATGAGGTATTGCAGGTTAGCTAGGTCTAAATTATAACTTTTCCTTATGTGACTAAAGGCGGGGGAGGGGGGACACCAGAACAGAACCACCCAGCCAGCTGTTTCAGGTCTGTCAATCTTATGATGTCTCTCCTTCTTCCTAATTATTTTAGGGCATCAACTCTGGTCTGTTTGTAGCAGTGTGCAAAAACCAAGAAGTGTACTTATTCATCAAAGCCGATATTCTGTTTTGTAATTTGGCCATCATACTTTCCATTCGATATATCTTGTGAATTGTGTTTTCCCAGGCCAATATGCTGGGAGGCTCTGGACAAAGTCAGAGTAGAGTGATTACTTTTTCAACAGCTCCAAGGAATATGTTAATAATATAGCTATGGTGTGTCCTTCTTCTAATCTGAGATGGATAGTGTAATAGTAAGACCATCTCTGGAATGAGTTCTTTTAAGTTGGAATATAACTCTTTTAGCTGCCTTACCCACCTCTCTCCAATAGTCGATCAGGACAAGGCAGAACCACATGTTGTATGAATGAGTGGCAACCTCACACACGCATTTTCTCCAACAAGAATCTCCATTTCTAGAATATTTAGCTGTGATTTGTGGAGTGTGGAAATAACACACCGCCAACTTCCACGAAAACTCTCTCCAGGAATAGGAACTGTTTATTTTGTGCTGCCTTCTCCAAATGTGTAGCCAATCGGTGGGAGTTAGTTCAGCCATGAGCTCTGCCTCCCAATTAGCTTGCGTTATCTCCCTGTCTTTATTGGAGACATTTTGTATTGCTTTATAGAATTTAGAAATCGGATGCTGAGGTGTAAAGTCTACCTGTAATTGGGAAGGAGTACACACAGTGGTGGGGTTGGTTGTGTGGAAACATCCAACCCCAGTTCCTGCCTTAGAAAATGACGGATCTGTAAGTAGTGGAAGAAATCTCGCTGAGGCAGGGAGAATTCAGTTTGTAGTTGGGTGACTGTCTTAAATATACCTTGGTCATAAAACTGGTATGTGTGTTTCAAACCCCTTTCTTGCCATTTCCTAAATGTTAGATCAGTCTCAGCAGGGGCAAAGTTCAGGTTTCTGGCTAGAATACTTATCCATTTTGTTATTAAGGTATTTTCTGGGAGAGCAAAAAATTTTGCCCAGCTTCTTGCCTTAGCCTTAGTAAATATAGAGCCCAGGATTGGGGTGCCTGTCCATTAGGCTGGAACACCTTTATATATAGTTCAACGGGATCTCCAATAGAGCTCTTTCCAGGGTCAGCCAAACTGAAGCCTGGGTTTGTGGCAAGAGCCACTTCGAGATATGGGTAAGAATAGTGACTACAGAGTACTTAAATAAGTTAGACAGTGCCAATCCTCCTTATTCTTTAAGGAGTTGTAACCTGTGCATTGCAATTCTTGACCGACCTCCTCCCCATAAAAAGGCCCTAATAGCCTTCTTCCATTTTCCTAGTTCTGTTTGGGACAATGGTAAGGGAATATTTTGTATAAGATAAAGTATTTTTGATAGTATGCTCATTTGGATTGATTGGACCCTGGTTAGGATTGAAATTGGTAAAGGTGTCCATCTTTTAAGATCTGCTTGTACTTCTGAAAATAGAGAATTATAACTTAAATTGTGTAGGTTAGAGAGGGATGTTGAGATTTTGATACCTAAGTAAGTTATATAAGGTTTATGCCATTTATACTGGTATTTGTTCATCTGACAGTGTGGGGGAGAATACTGTAAAGCCAATGCCTCTGACTTCCCCTGGTTTATCATGTATCCCATTAGCTTTTCTATTTGGGGTACGATTCTAGAAAGACTTTCCATTGATTCCTACAGTATGGTTGAGTAATATGCAAAAGGAGATTGTCCGCGTAGTATGCTAATTTATGTTGGGTCCCATTTATGGAGTAGCCATGCAGACTGTCTGTTTGTCTAAGTAGTTGAGCTGTTGGCTCTACGTATAGCCCAAAGAGGTATGGAGATAAGGGACATCCCTGCCGTGTGCCTCTAGCTGAAAACGTAGTGAATCTGAGCCATTTACTGTATCTTTATCACTGCCTCTGGGCAAGTGTATAGTCCCTGAATGGTATTAAGGAACCCTATTGGAAAATCAAATTTTGAGAAGGTGTATTTCAGAAAATTCCATGATACCATGTCAAATGTCTTCTGGGTATTAAGACTCAGTAGTAATAATGGGGTATCTGCCATTTGTGCATGGTTCATGAGGTACAGAGTTAATTTAATATTATCTATAGTTTGTCGGGATTTAATGAATCCCGACTGATCTGGGTGGATTATAGTAAGCAGAATATTGTCTAGTCTGTGGGCAGGAATATTTGTGTAGCTCTTGTAATCTTGATTTGAGACAGAAATCGGGTGCTATGAGTCACATACTGTAATTGCAGGTTTTTTTGTGGTTTCACTATAGCCAAAATAATGGCTTGTCTCCAGGACATAGGGAAGGAAGTGGTATTATGACTCCCCTGCATCACTGCCAGCAAGGGGTTTTAATAAACTCCCATGCTCCTTTATAAAATTCGACCGCATAGCCATCCAGGCCTGGACTTTTCCCATGTTTTAAATTTCTCATTGTTGTAAATAGTTTTTGAACTGTAATGGGTGATATTATCTTTTCTTTCTAGTGCTGGGTAAGAATCGAAAGTTTTATTTGTGACAAAAAGGTGGAAATGCACTGAGAATCTACTGTCAAAGGATCTGAATATAGAGTTCTAGGATTGTGGATATGGTGATCTAGTCACACTGTTTGGCATGTCCTTTCCCTTTAAGAATCTTGTTGGAAAGTCTTTAAGCTAACTCCTCCCACCCACCCAGGTGGTATATACCCCAGCTCCACCCCTTGATGCCAGATCTTCCTTTCCGCTGGAAGATATAGGTTCCCTCCTTACTGCTCTCGTGCTTTGTAGAACCTAGCTTTCAGATCTACGGATGTACTCATGCTCGTAAAAGTAGCAGCAAATCGCTTTGCAATATCGACTGCTATGTAGGATAAATCCTCACCTGGTTACCGCCACTACCTGAGCGGGCAAAAGATGTCTTGCACCGACCCACATGCCACGTGCGTGTACTGCCTGGGTGTCGGCCATGACACTCAGTCCTGTGAGATGTGCCGTGCATTTCACCCGAATGTCTTAGACGATCACATCGCACAGCTTCAACTGGGCAGACCAGAGAAACTGAATCCACCAGTCAAATCTAAGGAAGACGACTTCTGGTGACACCACCAATATGTAAATAGTGCTGAATTTTTGCTCTGTCACCTCGACTCGTAATCTAAGTCAATCCTTCCCTCAAAGAGTAAGATAGAGACAAGAAACATATCTGATTAAGAAGCAGAAGTTGCCATAAAAAGGAAATAAAGACAAGAGACTTAAACCAGGGCTGCCAGCTACCAAAATGAAGCAACTGAAATTGGGAGCTGGAACAGGGGGCTTCGCGGCCTGCACCCCCAGGCCACATACAGCAACAGAA
Organism: Neoceratodus forsteri; assembly: GCA_016271365.2. Lineage (NCBI taxonomy): Eukaryota > Metazoa > Chordata > Ceratodontiformes > Ceratodontidae > Neoceratodus > Neoceratodus forsteri. The sequence continues at coordinate 557,129,513 of CM028129.1, read as the reverse complement.
TCATCATCGGCTTCCATGGATGAGGAAGAGCTGCAATCCCGAAAGACAGGACGTTCCCTGCGGCAGATATTACAATTGGTACAGAAAATAGAATCATCAGCAGATACGAGGCAGGATCTGCAAAGCCTGAGTAAGCTGGTATCGAACAACACGGCCAAACTTACGGAGGTTGGGGAGACTCAAGACACCTCTAGTCATCTTCTTCTTTACTTACTGAAACAAGAAAGGTAGTCGCATGTGAGGATAGAGGACATAGAGAATCGAGCCAGACAGAATAACTTTCGGCTGCAGTGCGTTCTGGAGGGGGCTGAGGAATGGTTCCCTTCAGTGACGGACTTCGCGAAGCATCTTTTATGTACGACACTCGAGCTCCCCTCAGACTTTCATTATGAGATGAATAGAGCCCATCGATCCCTGGATCCACGACTGGTAAACCCTTCAGCTAGACCTAGATCTGTAATTGTGCACATGGTGTATAATCAAGCAAAAGATTACTGTTTGAAAGAGGTGTGGATACAGAAGGAAATAAAGTACCAGGGCTGCCAAATGTTTTTTTTACCATGATTTTTTTGCCCTTTCTTCAGATGGACAGACAGAGGATTAGGAAAATAAGTAAAGAAATCAAAGACAAAATGGGCTTTCAAACAACATGAAGTCTTGCTATATTATAGACATTCGCAGTTTGATCCAGCTCTAGAACTGCCCCGGAGTGAAATGGTTAAAACCATTCCAAAATAGAATTTTGGCACGAGAGCAGCTCTATCTGTGTCATTTCAAACTTGAACTGTCAGATTCTTTACTCCGCCTCAGTGAACAGTCGCTCCGGAGATTTCTCCTTCTGCTCGGTTCATTTCTCGGTTTAAAAAGTGTTTTCTCGGTTGGATTTAACGAGAATAGTTTTATTTTAACATAAAACCGTTCGTTCAAGCTCTATCTGTGGTAACCATAAGTAAAAGTTTTTGTCTTTGTGGAACTTGTAAGTTATCGGTTCGGTTTTGAATCGATCAGTGGGTTTAAAACTCATTTAAAACTAAAAGTTACTATTTTAGAGTGCGGTTCCCGGTTCTTATCGGTTCTAAAAAAAACGGATTTATTACGTTTTTTTTCCAATACCCCGGACACGGTTAGGAACCGATAAGGGTGTCTTGCCTGGCACTGCCGTTAAAAGGGCAAGTTTTTGGTTAGGCTGGCATTATGTCTGAGAAACCCAAAAGAAAAACCGGCCCACTGGTTTCAACACTGTGATGTTTGTGGGAAGTCTTTGCCAAGGCTGACCCACACACCACATGTGTTTATTGTCTGAGGTTTGACCACCTCCAGTCAGACTGCCAGGTATGTAAGAATTTCCCTGCAGCCACCCTGGAAAAAGATTGGGCAGGCTCAGGGAGCGAGGAAGACAAAAGAATCCGCTGACCCAGATGGCCAGCCGGTTCGGGTGCCAACCGAACCAGAGGAGTGCCCTCTGACCAGGGCCAGACTTCTCGGCAAAAGAAAAGCTGATTCTGAGGAACCAATTCCAGTAAAGAAAACAAGAAAATCAGCAGGTCTGGAGTCCAAAATTCCTTCTCCAACTGCTGCAGAGATAGCAAAGCCATACAAATTGTCCAGTCACTGTCTCAGGGTCCGTCAGACCACCACTATCTGGTAAAGGTCGGTTCAGTCCGTCCCAGTAGCTCAGGATTATGATATTGAGGAATTTTATGAACCAGAGGAGGGGAGGAGGATTATGAACAGTATGAATGTGGCTGGGAAGGTCTGGGTGTGCCCATTGAACCGGACATCTCCCCAGACAGACCTTTAGAATCTCCCCTATGCTGTCTGAGTCCCCATCTCATTTATGTTTTATAAAAAGTTGCTGAAACCCTCCAGCTTCCTTTTAGAAGAGGCTGTGGATGAGCAAGAGGAGCCTGATTTTGTAGAAATGATGGATATTCCAGAGTCTAGGAGATTGTCTATTCCTTTACATAAGTCTTTAGGAAACAAACAATTAAAATTTTAAAAGCTCCTAATTCTGTGCCTCCTGTAGATAAAAGATGGACAGAAGGTATACATTGTCAGGCCCTGATACAGAATTCCTTTCTCAGCAATGCAGTCATGTTGGAGTAGTTCAGGCTGCTGCCTGTGATAAAGCTAATATTCCCTTGGCTCACATCCTCTGACAAGGTTCCAGGAAGATTGGTGCCATGGCAAAAAACAGTATATGGCAGCCTCTCTGGGACTCAGGCAAGCAAATTATATGGCTTATGTAGCTAGGTATCAGAAATCTAGATGGGATACTGTTATGCAATTGGCAAAAGCAGGCCCATGGCCAGCTGGCTAGTGAACTAGAACAGGTGGCTGCTGATGGCATTGAAGCCTCTAAGGTTCAGTTTCATGCTGCTGTGGATGTTAATGATGTTTCCTCTAGGGTCATGGCCACATCTGTAGCTTTCGTAGGTTGGCCTGGCTCAGGTGTACTAGTTTGTCACAGGATACCCAGACTAAGGCTATGGATTTTCCTGTGGTGGGAAATTCTCTGTTTGGAGAGCAGACAGAGAATTACATGAAGAAGATGGATGAATATAGGACTACTTACAAGAGTGCCCAGGCTAAGGAGGCAAGCCACTCCTCAAAGGCATGCCCCAGGGGTAGAAGTGAGCCTTTTCACAGGCCTTTCTACCAGACTCCAACCTCCTCTACCTATGCTCAGAAGGGCTTCTTCAGAGGCAGGGGCAGACGAGGGGTGGGCAGATCTGCTCCCACCCCCCCCAGCCTAAAGCTCCTGCGAAACAGGCACCCTGATGGGGTGCCCAGGGCCGATTCTCCTGTACCGGTGGGGGTCAGGCTGGCTTACTTCAGTCAGAATTGGGCTTCTTTAACCTCAGACAAGTGGGTTCTGGAAGTAGTAAGCCAGGGTCTGGTTCTCAGCTTCAAAAAGTTTCCCAAGTTGAGAAGCAGATTTTTCTACCTGCAAGTGCTTCAGAGACCCTCGCTCTGGAAACAGAGGTCTCATCCCTGTTATCTCTCAGAGCAGTAGAAGGGTTCCTCCCTGCATCAGGGCAGGGTCTGTATTCAGATACTTCCTTACCCCAAAAGACAGGAGAATGGTGGCCCATCTTAGATCTCAGATATCTGAACAAGCATCTTTTGAAACCAAAGTTCAAAATGGTAACTCTGGCAATGATTTTACCTTCCCTAAGGCCAGGGACTGGCTAGCCTCCTTGGACCTCAAGGATGCCTATTTCCATGTCCTAATCAGAAGATCCCATCGAAGTACCTCAGATTCGAACTGCCCTCAGGTCATTACCAGTTCAGAGCAATGCCCTTCAGCCTTACCTCTGCTCCAAGGGTATTCACAAAGTGTCTAGCAGTGGCAGTGGCCCACTTAAGGAGGCAGAGGATTGCTGTTTTTCCCTATCTAGACGACTGGCTCATTGTAGGCCAGTCCCCAGAACAGGTAAAATCTCACCTGCAGGTCACCCAGCAGCTTCTCACCTCCCTGGGTTTTCTGCTAAACCTACCAAAGTCGGTTCTGGAACCAGTCCAGGTACTCACCTTTATAGGGGCAGAATGGACACAAAGCTAGCCAGAGCCTTTCTTCCCCAGAAAGGGTAAAGGAATTTAGTGGCTCTGGCCTCTTCCTTCACTCTGCAGGTCTCTCAACCAGCAAGACACTTTCTGCAGCTCCTGGGGCACATGGTTGCATCCACAGCTGTTGTGCAGGGAGCCAGATTTCAGATGAGAGACATTCAGTTTCACTTGAGAACCTTTTGGTCTCAGAGAAGAGACCCCCTTTCCAAGTTGGTCCCAGTGACTCGAACCTTGATCCTAGCTCTCCAGTGGTGGCAGGATCAGAGCAATTTAAGAGGGGGGGGTTCCCTTCATTTCCCCTTCTCACGACTTGACTCTCACTACAGATGCTTCCCTTCTGGGTGGGGAGCCCACATGGGCGACCTTTCCCTCAGGGAGTTTGGTCCCCAGGAATCTCTGCTCCACATCAATTTGCTGGAACTCAGAGCTGTCTTTTTAGCTCTTCAAGCTTTTCTGCATCTGTCACGACAAGGTGATACAAGTCAGAACAGACAACACCACAACAATGTGGTACATCAACAAACAGGGGCACTCGGTCTTCGTCCTTGTGCACCAAGGCAATGAAGTTGTGGTCTCTGGCCTATTCCTGAACACTTCCCTCATAGCAGTTCATCTTCCAGGGAAGGACAATGTCCTAGCGGATGCCCTCAGCAGGATTTCCCAGGGCCATCACAGAATGGTCCCTGGATCCTCAGTGCTGGGGATAGTTTTGCCAGGTGGGGCATCCTCAGATAGATCTTTTGCAGCCCCAGACAATCACAGACTTCCTCTGTTCTGTTGCAGGCCTCCAGTGCTGGGCTCAGTTCCCTGGATGCCCTTCTTCTGGATTGGGAGGGAGTTCCTCTATGTCTCCCCCCTTCCTCTCCTATTCAAAGTACTAGTCAAAATCAGATCTCAGCCTTGCAGGGTGATTCTGATTGCCCGGATTGGGCCAGGCAGCCCTGGTACCCACTTCTTCTGTCTCTGACAGTCCATCTTCCCTGTGCCTCCCCAGGAATCACAATCTGTTGACTTGTGCCCAGGGAAGGGTTTGGTATCTGACCTCAAATCCCTCAACCTCAAGGCCTGGCTCTTGAGGAGTTAGAAGTTGCTGATTTACACCTCTCTCAGGGTGTTCTTGAGATCCTAAAGGCTTCCAGAAAGCCTTCCACTAGAGCTACTTATAGTTCTAAATGGAAAAGGTTTTCCATTTGGTGTGCTAGGTAAAATATTTCCCCAGAATCTGCTGAATTGCCCATTTGTTAGATTACATGGTACATCTTAATTCCTTGGGTCTCAGACCAGCTACCCTGAGAGTTCATTTGGCAGCTGTGTCTGCTTTGTATCAACAGGAAAGTCATCCCCTTTTCCTCTCATCCTGTGTTTTCCAAGTTTTTAGGGATTACTCCATACTAATCCTCCCTTTAGGAACCGGCCCCTGCTTGGGACCTTAATGTTTGCATTGCCCAGTTAATGCAACCCCTTTTGAACCTCTGTCTTCTGCAGAGCTTAAGTACTAACTTGGAAAACTGTTTTCTAGTGGCTATCACTTCTGCCAGGCGCATAAGTGAATTACCAAGCCTTGTCAGTGGAGACTGACTTTATTTCTTTCCACAGGGATAAGGTAGTCTTAGGACTAATAGGAAGTTTTGCCTAAGGTGGTTTCAGATTTCCATCTTAATAAATCTATCTCCCTTCAGTATTTTCACTGATCATCCTCTTGGGTGAGAGGAGATTGCACAACCTGGATGTTAAGAGAGCTCTTAGTTATTATATAGAAGCGTACCAAAGGTCACAAGTTAGAATCCCTCCAACTTTTCCTTACCTATGGTGAAGTTGGGAAGGCAAACCTGCCACTAAGAGATCAATAGCCAGGTGGATTGTCTCTTGTATCCAATTGTGTTATCAGAAAGTGGGCAGAGACCCCCGTTTGAGGGCTCATTCTACCAGGGGTACAGCTGCGTCTCTAGCTGCTGCCAGAGATATCCCTTTAATAGAGATTTGCCAGGCTGCTACTTGGAAAACGGTACACACTCTTACCAAGCATTACTCCCTGGATGTCCAGGCCAGGAGAGATGCTCGGTTTGGCACAGCTGTTCTTCAGAGCCTATTCCCTAAGTAGGTTCTGCCCCTGGTACTGCTGTGTATTCTGCTAATGTCTATAATATAGCAAGACTTCATGTTGTTTGAAGAAAAAATTACTCACCTTAGTAATGTTGTTTCTTCTAATGGAGTCTTGCTATATTATAGACCTCCCTCCCAACCTGCCCCTCTCAGAACCTCTACTTGGTGGGGTGCGGGCAACTTAGTGTGTGCACTACTTATGTTCTTTTAGCATTTTGTCCCCTTTGGGACTTTGGGGGTGTGTATGTGTACTCGTGTGTGTGTTTTATTATACTTATGTTCCTTTTTCATATTATTAGAATGGTGTTAGTATTTCTGGTCCCCTGACTTGAGTCTTGGGACCATCAATGGTTATTATTTAGGTAGCCATTTGGCTAGTGTAGGTTACAGCTTCCACACAGACCTTAGTGAGTTTGGCTCGTAAAGATCTGACAGTTCAAGTTTGAAATGACACAGATAGAGCTGCTCTCGTGCCAAAATTCTATTTTGGAATGGTTTTAACCATTTCACTCTGGGGCAGTTCTAGAGCTGGATCAAACTGCTAATGTCTATAATATAGCAAGACTCCATTAGAAGAAACAGCATTACTAAGGTGAGTAATTTTTTCTTAAGGCACAACTACATTTTCCTGCCAAACTGAAAGTTCATACGGCAGAGGCGATTAAGACTTTTATCTCCCTAGTGGACGCGGCCCCTTTGTTAAGGAGTTGAAAAATTCAGGTTCCTGCTTTGCAAATGGAATAGCTGTTATGAAGATTACAAGGGGAAGCCTGGACCCACGCTGGAAGAAAAACTGGAAGAGAAGCTCCGGGAGCTTTACCAAAAGGACTGGATGGCGACCTAAACAAGCTGCTGTGCCACGCGGAGACACAAAATGGAGGAAAGGGAGCCCAAGAAATGGTACTTGCAACTAGAGGAGAGCGGAACACTGATTGGACACCGGCATGATCCAGAAAGGACTCTGTAAACTGTAAGACTGAATTGGGGACCATTGACTGTGGCAGCGCAAAATGTGGCCTTGGGGAAATAATGGAATAGTCAGTGGAGGGGGTTGCAAAGGATGGGTAATGGGGGCAAACTCAGACCATAACAAGGGAAAGGAGTAATAACCTTTGAGAGAAGAAGGGGGCAAGATTTCAAGACTGAAGTGGACTGCATCATGGGGGAATCGGGGGTGTGCATAGAATATTCATTTAAAAGACTTGCTCCTTCAAGAGATGATCTACAGGTCCTGGAGAAGCCTTATTCATAAGGGAGGGTTGAAGTGGGGAGAGGTGGGTTTAATAGCAGTAACTCAGCGCATCTCACAGGAGGTGAACATTGTGTTTTTTTCATGACAAGGGTGTTGATCCTTGCTTAGTGAACATCCCGAGTAAGGGATATTGTGCCTACATAGGCAACTATGCAGGGAGGGGGTGCTAGTTGTTGGCTCACTTCGCTTCTTGAGTAGGCTTTTCACCTAGAAAGCCATACAAAGTAGATCATCCTGGACATAATATCTCCACCACTCATTCACAGTAATGGGATCTACGCCAGAGGTGCTAGAACCCAGCGAGAGCAAACTTTTCAAGAGGGTCAGCGCCAGAGATGATGCCATGAGGAGTGGCACCACGAGCCCTGGTTCGTGCAGTAAAGACTTGTCTCAGCATCGACCCTCCAACCGCTTCAGTTCCTTTTTTCCACCGAGCACGCTTCAGTGACAACGTTGCTTGCCCGCCGGGAGTTAAACTTCAAACTAGCAGCTTAGTTTTCAGTTTTATTGTTTTGTAGTTTATCTTCGAAGTAAGTACTGATTATATTTAATTTTACTTATTATAGGAAAGAAGTCTTCATCCCACCATTGACAGAGTCGACCATGCGGGTCAGGTGACGGTAGGGAGACTTCATATAAAAGCTATTCAGTCAGCCAGGCTGGGTCCGGTCCGACGCCCTCTCTGGAGGGCGGGTCTGACAACAGACAGACAGATGCTCGGGGAGATGGGCTGTCCCCCCTGAAAGCATAAAAGGAAACAGTCCCACTCTCTGCATCCTTCAACCTTGAGTTCTTCTTTGACACACAAGTGAAAAAGAGAAGACCTCACTCGAGGTCGCCTTCTGGTATATCATCGCATAGACGGTCGGTTATTGGAGCCAGGCACCAGTCTACACCTCTGTCAGAGTCGCCAGTTTCTGTCTCCAGTGGCCAACCTCCTCGACACCGGAGCCCTTCCCCACCTATTGGAGAGGCCTCCGATGAACAGTTTCACCAGTGGGCTGCTCTTATGGAGCAGTGGACTCAGAGGTTGGTCCAGCTGCCTGATCCAGTCACTCCGAGGCCTTCAGGCCGTTCAGAGGAACAGGTAGGGTGGTTGGACCTTCCTAGTTTTACGGCGCCTTCTTCAGTGCTGTCAACTCCGCGCTCGGGTGTTTCCCCCCTCACATGGCTGCAGCACAGGGGTCCACACCGATGCCTCTATCTCCTGCCAGTTTTCCTTCTTTTACCTCAAATGACAGTTTTCAGACCCTTGGTACACTCTCAGCACTGTCCGCGGCACCGAGGACACTTTCGGAGGCCATCCACGCACCGAGGGTTTTTTTCGGCTCTGTCCATGGCACCAGGGACTCTGTCGGCACCATTCGCGGTGTCTGGGGCTGTGTCGGCTCCGTCTGTAGCGTCGTGGCCTCTGTCAACTCCGTGTGCTGAGCTGTTTCCGATGGCACCAACTTCCTTGTGTTTGGCGCTGTGTTCTTCATCGGCGCCATGGCTTGGTGTGGCATCGTCCGGCCTCCAAGGGTTCTTGACTCCGATTCTTTCCTCTTCTGCTTTTCCTCCTGATTTTTCACTCCTTTCCTGTCCATACAGTCCTTCCTGGACTGTCAGGAGATGATTTTGAGCCTGATCCAGATCTTCAACTGGGTGATGATGTTGATGACACTGCCTTAGGAGCAGGGATCAATCCTGCTGCAGAGCCTGTGGTCGAAGACCTGTCCTTTAAGTCTCTGCTTAAAAATTTTAATTCTGCTCTTTCTCTCCAGACTACAGAAATCGATCCTGGGAAGGTTTTAAGACTCCCAGTACCTCCATGTCCCGGAGATCCCTACGGATTTAACTCCTCCGGTACAACCCTCTTTTGTGACCCTCTCTCAGATGATATGGAAGAATCCTGCTCTCATTTCTTCAATGGCTAAGTCCATAGATAGGAAATATGCCCCTTCCAAGGATCATCCCATATTGACCTTGCAAGCCTTTGCTGATTCCATTGTAGTCTTGGCAGAGAATGATAAATCCATCCTTCCTCAGGCATCTACAGCCCGGCCTATAAATAATCTCACAAGATTAGGTAAGAGAGTCTTTGCTGCCTCCACCCTGGGTATGCATGTTGCCAGCTACCAGGGCTATTTTTTTCAATATGAGTATGTTCTTTGGCATTCGCTCAAACAAATGGTAGAAGCTGTGCTCGAATCAGAAACTAATTCAGAGCTACTTCAGACCATAACCAGGGGTATCAAGTCCAACAACCAACAGGTTAAAGCTGCAATGGAAGCTTTCAATACCGCTTCCCGGGCGGCAGCAGCTGGCATCTGCACCCATCGCCACTCTTGGCTACATACTTCGCGCTTCACGAATGGTGCTCAGCAGCAGGTCATGGCTTTATCTTTTGATGGTATATATGTGTTCGGGCCCCAGGTGGAGCAGGCTCTGGAGGCCACACAGAAGACTAGGTCTGCTTTTAAGATGGCTAGACCCGCACCTGCCCCCTCCGGGGGGTGCCCAAAAGCATCAATTTCACAACCACCAGTTCTTTCGGGGCAGAGGAGGTTTTAACAAAAACCTCAACGCTCAACCACAAAAGAAAATGCAGCAGAAGGCTCAAAGCGCACAGTGCCACCTCTGAGTTTCTGGCCCAGATCCCACCTCAACTGTCCAAGGGGGACTCCTCTTCAGTGGTGGGAGGACATCTAACTCAGTTCTACAACCAGCGGAAATCCATAACATCAGACAAATGGGTCTACCGGATAATCCGAGAAGGGTACTCTCTCAGTCTTTCAGAAACCCCTCCGGATCATCCTCCCAAACGACAGCCCAGGCTGTTGACACTACAGTCAGACCTTCTTGCTTCCAAGGTATAAGGCCTTCTGAACAACAGGGCAGTAGAAGTAGTTCCGCCGGATCAAAGAAACACAGGTTTCTACTCCCATTACTTCCTGGTCCCAAAGAAAACTGGTGGCATGCACCCCATTCTGGATCTCAGAAAGTTAAACAAGTTCCTTCACAAGGAAAAGTTCAAGATGATATCACTAGGTACCCTGTAACCTTTGCTTCATCAACACAATTGGCTAGCCTCCCTGAACATGCAGGATGCCTACCAACACATCGCTATGCACCCAAAGCATCACAAATACCTAAGGTTTGTGGCATTGGGTCAACAGTATCAGTTCAGAGTCATGCCCTTTGGGCTATCCTCGGCGCCTCATGTGTTTACAAAGTGTTGTGCAATTCTCACAGCGCATCTCAGGAAAATCTGGATACAAGTGTTCCTATATCTGGATGACTGGCTCCTAACAAGTCCCTCCAGACAAGAAACTCTGGACACTGTAGCTACGGCCTCAGACTTCCTCACGTCCATGGGAGTCCTGCTAAATCTCAACAAATCACAGTTGTAGCCCTCCCAGAAGCTCCTCTTTATAGGAACTCTTTTGGACACCTCCTCTGCGATGGCTTTTCTCCCAGAGGACTGAAGGAGCGATATCTTACAGATGGCCCGATACATCAGAGAAAAAAAGGCTCGGTTTGAGCTATCTCGATGCAGCAGATGCTAGGTCTCATGGCATACTCGGTGTTAACTGTACCCTTAGCACGTCTCCACATTAGAACCTCTCAGTGTATGCTCAGTACTCAGTGGTCCCCAACCACTCACCCTCAGTCCTTTCCCATCAAGGTGACACCTCTGGAGAGGTCACTCACCTGGTGGTCGCAGGAGGACAACGTTCTGGAAGGATGTCCCTTTGCTTGTCTGGATCATCAGATCTCCATTACCATGGATGCGTCCCTGATGGGGGTGGGAAGCTCATTGCCAGAATCTCCTCACCCAAGGTACATGGACTCAGGATGAGTCCCAGGTTCACATAAACGTCCTGGAAATGAGAGACATCTTCTATGCAGTTTGAGCCTTGAAGGACGTACTCTGTCACAAGAACATTCTCTTTCAAATAGACAACAAAGCAGTGATGTATTGCAACAACAAGCAGGGCGGTGCACACTATTGCCCATTATGCATGGAAGCTATGAGAGTGTGGGAATGGTGCCTGGAGCACAAGGCTCTAATCCATGCGGTTTACCTGCCAGGAGTACAAAACGAGCTGGCAGACTGTCTCAGCAGAATGGAGACAGATCCTCACGAGTGGCCTCTCGACTTAACTGTCATTCAATAACTCTTCAAAGAATGGGGTACTCCAGACCTGGACCTTTTTGCGTCCCTGCTCAACACAAAACTGTTTCTCTTCTGCTTCAGAAATCCAGGACCTGGCATTTTCTGTCAGGATGCATTCAGGATACGGTAGACAAGACGCTTTCTATACACCTTTCCTCCTCTTCCCTTAATTCAGAGAGTACTTCTCAAATTCGAGTCTCGGGGGGGGGGGGGCAGAATGATTGTCATTGCTCCCTTCTGGCCTCGGCAAGATATGGTTCCCGCTGCTCAAGTCTGTCGGAAACCCTCCTAAAGGTGCTTCCCCTTCAGACGAACCTTCTGACCCAGGATCCCGTGGTCCATCCCAATCTGAGGTCACTTCACCTTCATGCTTGGCTCCTGAAGAGATAGAGGTGAATAGGTTAAATGTTTCTCGTAGGGTTTCAAATATTCTTTTGGCTGTTGCCAGCCACTAGAAAAACCTACACAGCCAAATGGAAGCATTTCTCTATCTGGTGTGCAAAATCCTCTGCAAACCCTTTTTCCTGCCCACCTGATAAAGTCTTGGAGTACCTTTTAGACCTCTCAAACACAGGTCTGCAGTACGCCACAGTCAAAGTTCATCTTTGTGCCATTTCAGCATATCATAAGCTGGTACTTTTCATGTCACTGGCTCAGTTACCTGTAATTAAGAGGTTTCTTAGGGGTATTCTGCATACTAGACCACCTGTCAGACGTCCAGTCACAGCCTGGGACATTAACCTTGTGCTAGACATGCTCACTCGAAAACCTTTCGAGCCTCTAGCTACTTGCGAGTTAAAATTCCTCACTTGGAAAATGGCCTTCCTGGTGGCCATCACTTCGGTCCATAGAGTTTCTGAAATACATGCACTGGTCACAGACCCGCCCCCCGTACACTGTGTTTCACAAGGACAAAGTGGTTCTTAGAACTCATCCTAAGTTTCTTCTAAGGTTGTCTCAGAGTTCCATCTAAACCAACCTTTAGTCCTGCCTACCTACCTACTTTGCGAACTTCCAGAATTAAGGGAAGTGTACCCTTCATTCTCTGCCTGTTGAGAGCACTGCGATTCTATCTAGATAGAACAAAAGAAATTTACAAGGCTCATCAACTGTTTGTTTCCTTCAGCAAGACCCTGCTGGGTCAACCTGTTGCTATTAGATGCATTTCAGCATGGCTGGTGGCATGCCTATGCCACTGCTATTCTATGGCACAGGTTAAGCTGGAAGGCAGAGTGTACACTCACTCTACTAGAGCAGTCTCGGCATCTCTGGCAGAGATCCGCAACATGCCCATTGCAGATATTTGCAATGCTGCTACCTGGAGCTGAGTGCATACTTTCATTAAGCACTACACCTTGGTTGTCCATGCCAGACGACATCTGTCGTTTGGCAGGACTATTCTTAACGGACTTCTGTCCTGAGTGTATGAGCTCTTTATTTCCTGCCGCCTTTCTCGGGGGATTATTTGCTCGGTACTCTCCCATTAGTGTGAATGGGTGGTGGAGACTTTATGTCCAGGAAGATATGGAAATACATAATTCTTGATCTTCTTGGACGAAGTCTCCACCACTCATTCACATGCCTACCCACCCACCCACCATCCCTCAAGCTCACTTCTCTTTATTTTGTCTTCACTCCCTCAATGGCTGGGCTGTGAAGACTTCATTGTTGACTCTTCTTACACAGGTCATTCGGACTATCTTACAGTATGTCCGAATTTTAGGCTAGTCCTTCTAGGTTAGTTACGCTGCACCTTCTTGGATAAAAGGTACTGAGGCGGTTGGATGATCGACGCCTAGATATTCTTTACCGCACGAGCTAGGGCTTACAGTGTCGCTCCTCGCGGCGCCATCTCTGGAGCCGACCTTCTTGAAAAGTTTGCTCCGCTGAGTCCTAACACCTCCGGTGTAGATCCCATTAGTGTGAATGAGTGGTGGAGACTTCGTCCAAGAAGTTCAAGAATTACAGTAGGTACATAATTTCCATTTTTTGGTTCTTTCTCTTTAATTTGGTTGTTCATTGTTTCCTTATTTTCTGGAAACGTGGTACAACTATGTTTGATAAAGTTGGTTATTTGTATGTACATAGTTATAGTTATAGACTGTTTAACACACAAAAAGTGTTGCATATTTTGCCGTAATTTACATGACCGGAACAACAAGGCGATGTGAAGGTAGATTATACAAGTGGGGGTGTTCGGGGGAAGGAGGAGAAGACTCTGTGCATATACCATTTTAATTAGGATGAAGGATATTAAAGTGATCTCTTACAATGTCAAAGGCATCAACTCTCCTGTAAAGACAACCAGATTTCTGGGGGAATTGAAAAGATTGGGGGGGAGACTTTTTTTTTTTTTTTTTTTTGCAGGAGACGTACTTGACAGGAACAGAGCATATGAAACTTGGAGGAGGGTGGGTAGGTATAGTAGAATCAGGCAGGGATGGCAATTCTAATCAGAAGGGATTTACCCTTCCAGATAAAGACAGTGGAAGCTGGGATGCAGGGACTTTTTGTAAGTATTAACGTGGAGCTGGGGGGAGTACAACTACATCTGATTAACGTTTATACACCTAATCATAATCCTGGAGATTTCCTGAGTAAAGTTCTACACAAGACAGCAGGCTACCAAGAGGGACAAATAATTCTTGGGGGATTTTAATACAGTTAAAATGAGTTATATAGACCGGTCACTGGGGTCAGCGGTTATGAATATACAGGCCACAAGAACTTTAAATAACTTAACAAAGGAACAGGGGCTAGGGGATTTCTGGAGGAGCCAGCATGTAAAAGGGTGGGATTATTCTTTCTATTCCTGTGCCCATAAAACGTATTTTAGGATAGACACTTTTTATACACAATTTTAAATTCCAAAATGGGTAATTTCACCCTATCAGACCGCGCACCTGTTTCTGTTCAGATTTCAGTGTAACCGGCGGAGAGGCAGTCGCTGTGGAGATTAAATGTCTCACTGCTGAATAGTAAAGCCTTAAAAAAGAAGTTAGGGGAAACTGTAGAGGAAGTGGTCAGGATTAATAGGCAACAAAGCTGTTCTAATTTATCGATTTGGGAAGCTGTAAAGGCAGTAGTGCGGGGTGAATTAATCAGCCATGCAGCAGGCCTTGAAAAATGAAAGAATAAAAAATACAAGGACTTGATAGAGAAAATAGCAGACTCAGAGCAAAGGCATAAACAGATGCCTCCATCAGCTAAAGTATATAAAGAATTAATCTAAGCCAGGGAAGAACTAAGCAAAATAGAAAACGAGGAAATTGAAAGTAAATTAAGATTCCTGAGTCACAAATATCAAGAGATGGGAGGAAAAGCCCATAAATTACTGGCATACAGACTACGTAAGGCCCAAGCAGATAAAATAGTTTCTCATATTATAAACAAAGACGACCCAAGTAAACCGTGGACTAAGCCCAAGGAGGTAGCCTGACAATTTGGGGAATTTTGTAAAAATCAGTATGAGGAAGATAAGAGAGAACAGGAGGTACAAGATTCCATAGAGAAAGTTTTAAGTAAACTTAAATTACCTAAGTTAACAACTGAGGTGACAGAATCCTTAAATGCATAATTTCAATTTAGGAAGTGAAGAATGTAATAAAGTCACTACCCACAGTGAAAGTCTCCAGGCATGGACTGATACAGCCCAGAATTTTATAAACAGCTTAAGGACATCCTATCTCCCATTTTAGCTCAAGTCTTTAATGATTGTTTAACAGAAGATAATAGGCCAGGGACATGGGCGGATGCTTTGATTACAGTCCTCTCAAAACCCGGCAAATTAAAGGACAGATGTGAAAATTATAGGCCTATATCATTATTAAATCAAGACATGAAAATCCTAACCAAATTATTAGCAGTCAGATTATAGAAATATATGGAACATCTAGTTGATATAGATCAAACCAGGCTTATTCCCAATAGGCATCTAACAGACAATATCAGGAAATTATTCAATATATTGAAGTATAGTATTCCAACAGATACATCACAATTAGCCATGTTCTTAGATGCCGAAAAGGCGTTTGACCATCTAAAGTGGACATATCTAACATTAACCCTAGAGAAGATGGGAATTAAGGGTGATTTTTTTTTTAAATGGGTAAAACTATGTTACAGACATCTAAGAGCCAAAATAAGAGTCAGTAGCACAATTTCAGATCCCTTCAGCATAGCAAGGGGATCTAGACAGGGTTGCCCTTTATCTCCCTTTCTTTTCGCTGTAAGTTTGGAACCCCTGGCAGAAACTATAAGAGCAATGACCGTTGTAAAAAGGATAGGGATTGGGACAAATATTTGTAAAACGTCCTTATACACAGATGACATCCTGGTATACATAGATGATCCAGAGAAGTCGATACCCCGCCCCCCCCCTTTTTTGCAACTGCTAGAACAATATGAACGAATCTCAGGATTTAAAGTAAATAAGGACAAATGTGAAGTTTTACATATAAAAGGGGTCATCACTAGGAAAGTGAAAAACTCAGTCCCCTTCAGATGGGTGACAAGTAAAATCAGATATTTAGGTATTTGGATCCCTCTGAACTTATAAAACCTGGTTAAAGTAAATTATACCCCACTTTTCTCACAGATTTTCAGGGACCTTCATTGATGGAACAGCCTTCCCCTCACCTTCTCAAATAGAATAGAGGTTATAAAAATGAACATCCTACTGAGATGCCCGTTCCTCTTTTCCATTCTCCCCATGAATATACCAGCCCAGGACTCAAAGAACTTAAAAAGATGACTATCTCACTTTGTTTGGGCAGGCAAGAAACCTAGAATAAGATGGACTGCACTTCAGGAAATAAAACAGAAGGGAGGGTGGGGACTACCACATTTTAAAAACTACTATATAGCAGCCCAAGTACAAATGTTAGCCAAAATGGTGCATATTAGACAGAGTGGGGGGGGGGGGTAACTTCTGGAAGAAAAAGCCCAGCCACGATTTTTCTTGCATATTCTGCCATGGACAGTCCTGGTATGGGAAAAAAACAGTTGAACTAGACACACATTTTCCGTATGGCTACAAGCTAGACAAGCATGGGAACTGCCCACCAGGATTTGGTCACTTATTCCTCTTAGATACTTACCGGAATTCCCAATAGAAACAGCAGAGAAATGTTTGAGGAGGTGGGAGGGCTTGGGCTTGAAATATTTACATCATCTTTTGGAGGGGTAGAGAATCAAAGGTTTTGGAGCCCTTCAGACTGAATTTCATATCCCCAAACAGGATGTCTATTGTTATTTGCAATGTCGGAGCTTCCTGCTGAAAGGACCGGGGATAATGGCAGTTAAGGAAGACCCAATTCCAGAGATTTGACTAATTTGCAAAAGAGGGCCCCAGACGGAGATCAGACATTTGATTTCACAAATGTATACCTTACTCCAAGAGGGAAGAGGAACCTTAGCAATTCAAAACATCCAAACCAAATGGGAATTGGAAGGGGTACAATCTATCAAAGAAGGGGACTGGGCAGAGATTTGGAGGGAGGTATACAAAACAACCTCTATGGCCACATAGAGAATTCAGGTGGAAGGTATGTGGGAGGTTTTTTATATCACCAACAATTTCAGTGCACTATAATAGAACACACTCAAACGTTGGAGGAATAGTGGTTTGAGGGGTGATTCTTACCACATCTTTTGGGACTGCCAGTTTATACTGTCATATTGGGCACAGATAAAACAAGCCATACAAAGAATTCTGGGTCTAACATCCTCACTGACTGCTGTGCACTTGGTGTTCAGGAAACCCCCGAGTGAGTTAAAGAAGCCTGGTTCCAGATATCTTTTCTATATCCTGATAGTGGTTGCACTTAAAGTGGTTACTCAAAACTGGCTAATGGGTAATAAACTGACTGTGGAACAATGGAAAACCAATATAATAAATATAAAGAACTTAGAAGCAATCACAGCAAGAGTAGGTTGCAGACTGACAAGTTTAATACAAGATGGCTGCCCTTTTTCGGTTATGTGGAGGAAGCAGAAAGACTAGGGATAATCGATCGGTAACTGGGAGGGGGGAGGAAAGAGGCAGGGTAAAAGGAACCCTTTTAAATAGGTACAGCCAGGGAGGATGTTGGAGCCCACAGAAACACTTTTGATAAACCACTGTGGGAAGAAACCACCACTCAGTAGGTCTCGGTCTTATTTTTATTTTAAAGGTAATCTGGATGCTTGTTGCAACATTGAGATATTTTTGTAAATAGTTAAGGAAAGCTTTGACTAGGTTTTATTTTTTCTTATTATAATTAATTAAAAATCAGCACAAGAGAGGAGATTCAGAGAACCAAAGACAGGGTCAAGAGATGGTGAAGGCTTAAGAGACTCCACAGACAAAGTACTCAGAGATCCACACAGCCACAGATCATGTTTGCGATATGGGAGACCTGTGGAAAGAGCAAAGAAAGTAATTGTGGTTAGTCTATACATAAGGAAATGGATTAAGAGGAGAACCATTTTATGTTTAATTTGCTTATTTAAGACTCTGTTCTGTCGCTGGGGATGTCTTGGCTGCAAATGGAAATGTGATATCTTTGCTGAATAAACTTCAACAAAAAAAAAATCTAAGGAAGCCCGATGGGCTGTCTCTGCGGCTGTAGGGTCCACTGAACAGCTAGAACAAATGAAGACTTTCGAAGAAGAGGCAGCTAGGGCCGCGGACCGGTCCTCGAGGTCCTTCTTCGTACCGCTCGACTTGGGCTCCACCTTCTCTGGTTCCTTTAGAGAAATGTGTCAATCCCTTCCCACCATGGGCGAGGGGCCCTTGGGTGCATATGTTTCTCAGCCTCTTAAAAAAGGACAAGGAACAGAGAGAAACTTCGTCTCACTGATGACATTACTGGGATTGTGAGAGATCTTGGTCCCAGGAATCACCTGTCTTGACTTCGGTCAAGGTTGCGACCTTGGCCACTGGCTTCACGGTTCCCCCCCGTCAAGCTAGCTGGCACAGATGCGGGACGAAGATCCGGTTGAGCTAATTCTCAACCCAGTTGACCCATTGTCGCTTAACGAGGCCGACAACTTCTTATTCAGGTCTCCGGTCCTGACTGTCACCGAAGAGGAGACCCAGCCTGCTGGGAATCCCATCAGAGACCCAGTCCCTAACCAGGAGGAGCTGCGGTCTTCCCCGGCCCTTCTCGACCCCGTCAGTCTCCCCGACTATCGAGGTCAAGGTCTCAGACTCCTTCAACCCATAGGCCAAAGAAAGTGCACAAGCCCTTTTAAGAAGTGGCACCGCCACCATTCTTCTTCATCTTCCTCAGATGAGGAGAGGCTTCGACGGAAACTCTGTCAACGCTATGAAGACTTACTGTGGCAACAACTGATCATGTCCAGCCAGAAGTCTGTGCCGGCTTCTACTCTGGCCATTATTTTGCTGTCACCACCTAGATCGAAGTAGACTCCTTTGGAGCCGACCTGCACCATTCCTCTTCCTTCAGAGCCGATCAAGACTATTCCAGTTTGGCCAAAATCAACCTCTCCACCGATCCTGGTGGTGCCGCCACCCAAACAGCCCCCTTCAGGGGCTCCTGCTAAAGAGTGTCGGCCTGTTCCAGGCCTCCCGCATAGGCTCTCTGTCACCGTCACCCCGACCATCCTACACTGGTGGAGGGAGACTCTGGCGGCTAGCCAATTTATCCGGACTCAGAGGACTTGGACCTTCATTCCCTTCCCCTGGATGAGGAATCAGTTGGTAGTCTCTCAACGGTGGAAGGTCCCTCTTCCTTTATGGGCATCCTCCATCTCATCTACGAATCCACAGGAATGCCCTGGAACCAGTCCAGAAATGGGCTGAATATCCCCTCACTGATATTCTCAAATCGGGGGGGGGGGGACTCACCGATGGAGGCCTTCTCAGTCGCCGAGGCCATTGTTGGCCTGGCCTTGGAGCTGCAACAGCACCCTGCCTGCACCGTCTGCCCATGTGGCCCGCAAATACGCGGTGCCCATCGGGTCCCTTTTGGGATTCACAGAGCACCCCTCTGCAAAGGGTCCGGTGACCGAATCTCTGTTCAGATGCTCGGGTAATTCAGGAGACACCGATAGACCCCCAGACGAGGAGTCCAAGAAACTGAACCATTCTGCCCAGAAAGTCTGTGCCACCTCTTCACTGGGCCTTCGCCAAGCAAGCTCGGCCATCATCATGGTGCACTTCTCTCATGCTCTCCTGGGCACTCTCAATGAGATTTTACCTCACCTTCCTGCAGACCTCCAGACCACGGTCAAGCAGGTCCATGACCAGGGTCGGGCTGTTAGCAACTCCAGACAGCTTTGGATCTCAGGGACTCTTGCGACCTCTCGGTGGCGGCCGTGATTGCCATGCACCGCAAGGCTTGGTTACAGGTTTCTACCTCCACAGTGGACACCCAACACAAACTAACAGATGTCCCTTTCCTGGGCACCAAACTGTTCAGTCAGGGTGTGGACGGTCACCTGCAAGGCATCAAGAAGTCCAGTGCCACCTTGGACTCCGTGACTTCTGTGCAGAAGGAATCACAGGGTTCCAAAAAGCAGAAGAAGAAGAAGAAGCCATTTTGGCATTCTACCCCTGCGGCCAAGCTGCCCCATTTCAAGTCAGGGCAGCAACAGCAGGAACAACCTTGGCACCCTTCTGCCCAAGCCTGGGCCCCCAGCAGCCCATAAACCTAGAGGACGGTGCTCAGGCAGTCCCCAATCTGGATCCTCTTCCTCCAACCCTGCTCAGTGATGGGATGGGGTAGCCACCCCCATACCTGTCACGCAAGCTCTGAGTCCTCCTGTGGGGGGCCGGCTCTGCCACTTTCTTTCCGCCTGGTCCACTGTTACCATGGACAGATGGGTTCTAGAAGTGGTCAGCCAGGGTCTGCCTCTGGAATTTGAGCAGTATCCTCCAAGCCGAGCCTGCGCCCCACAGGAGGAAATGGTGTCCGTACACACTCAGTCGGTTCTTCGAGACGACGTTGCCCAACCCTTCTGCAAGGAGGTGGTGGCCAGAGTCACGGACCCCCCTGTCTACCCAGAATTCGTTTCCAGGTACTTCCTGGTCCCGAGGCAGACAGGGGGGCCTGGCGCCTCATTCTGTATCTGCATAACCTGAATTAATTCCTCAGGTCACGCACATTCAGGATGGTAACTCTGTCTCAGATCAAACCATCTCTCGAGCAGAGCATGTGGTTTTGCTCTCTGGATCACCAGGAAATGTTCTTTCACTTCCCAGTCCATCCATCTCACCAAAGGTTCCTTCGCTTCTGAGTAGAGGAAGCTCTATTCGAGTTCCAAGCTATGCCGTTCAGCCTGTCATCGGCCCCACGGGTCTTCACCAAATGCATTGCAGTGGTTGTGGCCCATCTTCGGCATTGAGGGGTTAGAGTTTACCCCTATCTCAACAACTGGCTTTTAGTGGGTTCCTCCAAACAGGAGGTGGAGAGGTCCAGGGATCTGGCCCTTCAGACCTGCACTGCACTTGGTCTCCTGGTCAGTGATACCAAGTCGGAACTCATACCTTCACGGGTGATATTCTTCATCAGGGCAGAGCTCGACTCTTGCCAAGCCAGAGCTCAGCTCCTGATGGACAGGGTGGAGGTTCTCTCCTCCATTGCCGAATCATTTTTGGTTGGGCACTTGCACCCTGCCCAGGACTTTCTGTGCCTTCTGGTGCACATGGCAGCCTGCACCTCCGTGGTCCAATGGGCCCGGTGGCATATGCGCCCCCTACAATGGGAGCTTGCCAGCCAGTGGACGTAGTGTCATGGTCACTTCAGCCAGCTGATTATGGTGATGCAGAAGATGTCGGACACTCTCCAATGGTGGACCGTCCCGGAATACCTGCAGGAAGGGATCCCATTTGTCCGTCCTGAGCCGGCGGTCATTCTCACGACTGATACCTCTCTCATGGGCTGGGGTGCCCGCATGAGGAATCACAGAGCCCCTGGATTCTGGACCTCCAAGGAATCCCAATATCATATCAACCTGCTGGAGCTCAGAGCAGTCGGACTGGCACTTTCAGCTGTCACTTCGCTCCTTTGGGGTCAAGTGGTGCAAGTTCAGACGGACAATACCATGACTGTGTACTATCTGGAGGAAGAGCGGTCTGAGCGTGTGGAGCTGGAGCTGGTGCGCGAGTCCGAGGCCTGGTTCGGGGATCTGGACCTCCCGGTGCACCGCAGACAGGCCGAATGAAGATCCTTGAAAGGAATTTGTTTGCCACAGGCACACTTGGAGGGGTATCCTTCTGTGGAAGTAGTAGGAGATGCCAACATTTAGTTAATTAAGTGCTGAAAGTTCAAGTCGTTGTTCGCTGAAAAAGGTGTCCGTGAGGCCGATGCTGGCGAGTCGACGGCGGGAAAAGAACTGGGGATTCTGGGGGACCGCTCCCTTTTGTATGATGCCTGATGTCGGGGGCAGAGCCGACGTCAGGGGGTGGTCCCACTGGATACTGCTAGCTAGAAAATTTCTGTGGGGTCCTGGCTCCTGCTGGCTTCAGTCCTAATGGTGTAACCAGCTGCAAGAGCTGTTCTCAAAGATCTACTGTTACTGTAAGTTCTTGCATAACTGTACTTTCC
The DNA here is from genome assembly GCA_016271365.2 of Neoceratodus forsteri. Taxonomy (NCBI): domain Eukaryota; kingdom Metazoa; phylum Chordata; order Ceratodontiformes; family Ceratodontidae; genus Neoceratodus; species Neoceratodus forsteri. The sequence continues at coordinate 557,107,876 of CM028129.1, read as the reverse complement.
AGGCTTTGGGTCTCTCTGAGGATGTGCTCACAGTAGTGGAAGCATCCAGGAAGGTGTCAACCAGGAGGTGCTATGCCTTCAAATGGAAAAGGTTTTCCATTTGGTGTCAGGGCAAGGGTTTGGACCCTTTGTCCTTTCTGGTGGCTAGTATCCTCGACTACCTTTGGTCTCTGTCCAAAGGTGGTCTTCGGTCCACGACCCTTAAGGTGCACTTAGCAGCCATCTCTGCTTACCGGGCACGGGCCAGTCAGCAGACAGTGGCACAGGAGAAGATGGTCTGGCATTTCTTTAAAGGCCTCAACCACTTATCCCCTCTGGTGAGTGAACCTCCACCTCTGTGGGATCTACTGCTGGTACTGGCAAAGCTCATGGGCAAGCCATTTGAACCAATGTACAGGTGTGAGATGTCACATCTGTCGTGGAAGACCACCTTTTTGGTGGATATCACGTCAGCCAGAAGGACTGTGGAGTTCCAGGCACTCTCAGTGGAGTCTCCTTACCTGGACTTCCACAGGGACAAGGTAGTCCTGCACCCCCACCTGAAGTTCTTCCCGAAGGTGGTGTCGGAGTTTCACCTTAACCAGGTATTAACTCTGCCTGTGTCCCGTCCGAACTATACCTCGGATGTTGAGTACAGGCTCCATACTCCGGACCTGAGACGAGAGCTCTCTTATAAAGAGCAGAAGGTGGAAGTTCGGGAGAGAGGTTCGCCAGCTGTTTGTCACCTACGCTGAAGCTGCACCTGGCAGACCTGCAGCAAAGCAGACAGTTGGCAGATGGATTACATCCTGCATTGATCTCTGCTACCAGTTGGCAGACAGGAGCCTCCCATAGGAATAACAACTCACTCCACCTGCCATACTGCCGCATCGGTAGCTGCTTCCAGGGACATCCCTATCCAGGAAATCAGGACTGCTACCTGGAAGACAGCAAATACCTTCATTACCCACTACCACATCGACCTAGAGTCACACCGGGATACTAGTTTTGGGGCTTCAGTTCTCCAATCTCTGTTTCCCAAGTAAGTATAAAGGGTGTGTGCGCCTTGCCTCCCTCCTCCCGGAGAACTGCTTGGAGTCTGCCAAACAGTGTGGATAGAACAACATATCTACTATCCTAGAAAAACAGGTTACTCACCTGTAACAGTAGATCTTCCATGGAAGGGTCTCTTGCAGTAGGTAATTACTTCTGGGAGTTTCCAGTAGAGGGCGCTGTGACACGGCAGCTCTTCTAGCAGTTTTCACCAGGGACCGCCCACCGATGACTTCACCTTCCTGTTTCCTATATAAGTGTGGGCGGTCCCTAGTGTCCTCAGTTCATTTTCCTGCTGTCTTCAGCTTGCACAGCAGCTAGTTCAACTTCTGCGCAGCAGTCATCGACGAGAAATAGTACTGAAGATTCTGTGAACAGCCAGGGGCTCATCCAACAAGAGCTCCACCATCTTTGGATCTACATTTCTGGATACACACAGAGCAGGAGTACTCTTCCTCACTCTCTGTGTTTTCTTACTCATTCATGGCTTATACTCATCAACGTTGACGGCCAACACACCATCGACGATGCATCTATATTCCCATCGATGGCTTCCACTGTCGACGATGCATCTGTATTTTTTATTGATGGCTTATAACCATCGTCCTCGTCGACGGTTACCACCGTCAACGATGCATCTATATTCTCATCGATGGCTACCACCGTCGATTATGCATCTGTGTTCTCATCGACGGCTACCACCATTGATGATACATCTGTGTTCTGATTGACTGTTCTCATCAACTGACTACCACCATCGACGATGCCTCTGTTATCATTGACAGCAACCACCATCCATGATGCAGCCATAGTCTCACTGATGGACATCCTCGTCGACGAGGCATCCCCATTTCTCATCGACAGTGCATCATTATGCTACCTACTTAATGATGGGGCATTTTTACACTCCCTAATCAACACTGCTTCCAGCACTATAAAAGGCACATAAATAACCCCTTAACTGGGTTCTGTGGGAGAGTTCCGCCCCAGTCTCTGTACCTCACGCCTCATTGGTGGCCACAGTTTTAAGTGTCCCTCCATCGACGGCGTGCCCTCATATTCGTTCTTAATAAATGAGGCTCCATGAAAATGGCTTATGCCATGTTTTTACCCCTCCAGCTTCTTAGGTGGACAATCATAGGGGTCAGGCAGACAGAGATCGGAGCCCTGGATGTTTCCACCTAGTGGCCAGACCTGCTAAGGCTACACATCCACTCCTCTCCATCGCCCCCATGTGTCTTAAACACTCTCCCCCTCCCCTCTGTCTCAAAAGAAAAGGGACGTCTCCATTGTAGTATGGCACGTCTTTTATGCCATGCGGCATTCCCTGCCCTCCACTCCATGGGGGCAGGGTGACTCTCCATGAACTCCTATTCTTCCACCTAGGGATTTTCATGATGACCTGGACCCATTTCCACCCTGGTCACTTCTTCCTTATATGGAAGACTATTTTTCAAATTATTGTGTACTCTCGGTTGAGTTCACCAGTGATCTTGACCGCTTGGATTTCCTGAAGCTGAAATTTTTTCCTCAGTCATTTTTTTCGGAAATCTCTTCTTTGGATGCTGGTCTGCCTATAATCTGCAGCTCTCCCTCCTGATGACCCTTCATTTCATGAAATGATGATATAAATACAAAAAGTCATGGGAAGTATACCTTTATCTGCCAGAGGAGCCTCATTTGGTGGTTCCCCACTGATTACAAACTTACCAGAATGGTCATGGTGGCTGCCTAACAGCAGATCAGCCTTCAGCTATCTCAGCCATTCCACATAAGGTGGATCATATTTACCTTGCTCCTCTGGTTCCTCTCTTCCTTGCCAGCTTCCCTTGAAGTGGACTCTGTCTGGCCACTCATGATCTCATGAGCTCCCTACCACCTGATAAAGAATCCTGAAGGCTTGACTTCCAGGAGACACTAGTTCTTTTCTCCAGTACTATGAATATCAGAATTCCAAATTACATGGTCATCTGATTAAATAACATCATACCCTTGGGTCATCTTCCATTAAGATCATTAATCATCTCCCTCCTTCACTAGAACAGGGAATGCTTATTGGCTACTTTGTAAACCAAGTGTGCTAATTCCCGTCACCTACCCAGGTGGGGATGTGATGCAGTCAGTACCTCAGCCCGACAGTCCGCTATTGACATTTGTGTGCCACGCCACACTTGGCTCTGCATTTCAGGCCTTACGCCTGAGGTGCAACATAAAATATCTAAGGCTCCCGTTTTTTTTTTTTTCCCTTCTTTTTCTTTTTAACTGGCCCAAGTTCTTCAGGCCAGGTACTCAAATTTTACTGGATGATTTACAGGCATCAGGCAGACTTCTCCGTACAGTTCGCGGCATGTTCCATACTCCATATACAACCTACCATACTCGATTGTCTTCTTTCTCGGAAAGAGGTGGACAACACACAGGTACCAATACTGGTGGCTCTAGATGTCATACTCAGTCCACATGAGACAACACCTCTGCCACCCGTTGCCCCTGCTCCCACCCTCCCGTGGGGACTGGGCAGCCCAACACCTAGTAACCCACTAGGGTTTTCCCCTTTTCCCACCCCCTCCTCGACCCAGCCTCAGAGGCCGTGGATGATTATTTTTGGCCTCCATTTATAGGCCGGACACACGATCATGTCAGATGAATGGGTACTCCAGATTATATAGAGGGGTCATACTCTGGAATTTCTCTTCAGAACCCACTCGTCCTCCCCGTCATATTCATTATAACCATCAGATAATATATCTTTCCTTTCAGAGGGTTTGAGGGCTCTACTGGTGACGCACACCGTTTCTCCAGTACCCTCTCACAGGAGTATTCTGTTCCTTCTTTCGGGTTCCCAAACGAACTGGAGACCTTGGTCCAATACAGGACCTCAGAAAACTGAACCTTTCTATCCAGTAAAACAGTTTTGCATAATAACCTTGACTTACACCATGCCAATACTGAAACAGGAAGATTGACTTTGTGCCCTAGATATGAAGGGTGCCTACCTGCAACCATCCTGCTTATCACAGGTTTCTTCATCTCTACCTGCTAAGTTAATGCTATCAGTTTCAAGCACTCAGGTTTGTCCTCTCCTCGGCCCTGGGTGTGTTCACTAAATACCTAGAGGTAGTTGTAGCAGCTTTAAGAGGGAAAGGGCACTTTTATCTTCTCTTGCCTAGTTAGCTGGTCTATCAAAGAGAAACAGTTTTGCTTTCTTACCTCGAGGCTACCCTGCAAATATTTTCACACACTAGGGATCACAGTCAATTGGTCACAGTCCAAACTGACTGACTTAGTCTCCAATACATTGGAGCCGTCCTACATCTAGTCTCAGCCAGAACTTACTGTCCAGCCATCCGGCATGCCACACTCTTGTCTCTGGCATCACACATACAGCCTTAGAAAGTAGTCACAGCTAGACAACTGCTGTGCCTTCTGACTCACATGCTCCCTGCCATCCCTACGGTAGCACTCTCCAGTCTTCATATGAGACCTCTTCAGTGAATCCACGGAATGTATGGTCTCAAAGAGCAACACAAATTTTAAGGCCCATTCAGAGTCACCCTCTCCCTGCCGTCAGCTCTGCCTTGATGGTCAATCAAAACGAATTTATGAACATGGAATGCCTTTTTGGCCCCTTCCTCCCATGCACACGTTCACCACGGTGGCTTCCCTGACAGAGGGGAGCACCCCCAGTTCCTTATTGGACACAGGGCATGTGGATCATTTCTGTCCCTCAGCCTTACATCAAGCACCTAGAGTTGAGGGCATTCCGCTTAGCCCTTCCGACATTCCAACCTTTTTGACTCTAGACCATTGCTGATTCAATCAGACAACACTGCAGTGGTGTTCTACCTCAACAATCAAGAAGGTGCTCCAATCTTCAACCTCCTGACTAAACATTAAAGAACCCTGTTACCTCCCTACCTGAAGGCTCTACACCTTCACGCTGGGCCCCTTCGGGGACTTTCATAATTAGTCTACCAGTGTCCTCTCCTGTTGCCTATATTCTCCTGGCCTCCCGTAAGCCAGCCACCAGAGCAACATACAATTCCAACTGGAAATGCTTTTCCATATGGTCTACCTCTCGATCTTTGGACCCTTCCTTTTGTCCACTGACGAAGGTTCTAGATTACCTGGCTTCATTATCGGAGTCCGGTTTTAAGTTACTCTTCCATCAGAGTCCACTCTGCCACCATCTCGGTCTTCCATGAACCGCTGGATGGCATGTTACTGTACCAACATATTCTAGCTAAGATGTTTTTGAAAGGAATGTTACATATTAAACTTCCTAGTAGAGGACCCACTCCTCCGTGGGATCTCAATTTTATGATAGAAAAATTGACCCTTGAGCCTTTTTGAGTCAGCAGGCACTTGTGAACTCTGTTTTCTTTCATGGAAAACCCTGTTTCTGCTGGCTGTTACTTCCGCTCAACGTATTTCTGAACTTCAGGCCCTCATGTGTTGAGAACCTCACTTGCTTTTCCTCCTGGATGGGGTGGTCCTACGTACCAGCCCTTCCTTCCTTCCTAAAGTAGTCTCCGAACATATTTTGAACCAATCTTTGGAGTTACCGGTCTGCTACCCTGATTATTACTCCAATCAAGGTGCACATCTTATACATACATTAGATGTCCATCGTATACAATGCCATTACGCTCATCGTACCCAGTTGATTAAGAAAATATCTCAATTATTCATCACCCTTGCCTCTAGTAGTGAAGGGCTTCCCGGTGTGAAATGAACCCTTTCTTCATGGTTGGCGAATTGTATTACCTTTTCTTATAAAAAGTACAAGAATTTACCTGGACCTGTCCAAGCCCATTCCACTAGAGCTATGCCACTACTGCGGCTTTCTTTAAAGAAGCCTCCATTTCAGATATCTGCAACTCAGCTACCTGGTCCACAATCCATATGTTCACAAGGCATTACAATCTTGATATTTTCTTACGACGTTGGATGGAGTTTGGCCATGCAGTCCTACAAGGTCTCCTATCATAATTGTCCTTCCATATGGACATAACTGCTGGGGATTCTCCCAGAAGTAATTACCTACTGCAAGAGACCACTCCGTGGGCGTGGAAGATAGTACAGCTATGTAAAATCTTACCATAACAGTAGATCTCCAAGGACAGCTTGAGGTTCTTAATAATTTGGACCTACTGCTTCCTCTGGCAGACTATATGCTTATACTATTGTATATTCTTATTCCTCTGTATATTCTCCTCTCCCACTCACCCCCAGATCGCATCTGGAATCGAGCGTTACTCCGCTCAGTGTGCCTGCATGGTAAAACTCTTAAATAAATAAATGTCTCCTGCAGTAGGTACAGTCCCACCCTCTGTCCCCCTCCTTCTCTAAGAGAGCAAATTCTGGCCCAGTGACTTGGGTTGGGATTCCTTTGGTACCTCAGGTTCCCCTTGGTCCTCACTTTGTGAGCTGAATCCGGTTGGGGGACTGAGCATACCAGGAACCACCCACACTTATATAGGAAACAGGAAGATGATCTCATCAGTGGGCGGTCCCTGGTGACAACTGCTAGAAGTGCTGCCGTGTTACAGCGCCCTTTGCTGGAAACTCCCGGAAGTAATTACTGCAAAAGACATTCCTCGAAGATCTACTGTTATGGTCAGATTTTATGTAACTGTCCTTTCTAGGGGTGGTATATGTTGTTCATCCACATGAACCCACCCGACCTCCTCAGCTTCGACGCACAACCTGTGCTTCCAGCGGGCAACATCTGGTGTCAGGGGGCGGAGCCAAGGTATATACCACCCAGGTGGGTGGGAAGAGACAGCTTAAAGACCTTCCGGCAAGATTCTTAAAGGGAAAGGACTTGCCAAACAATGTGGATGAACAACATATACCACTCCAAGAACTACTGTTACAGGTGAGTAACCTGTTTGTTTGCAATATTCTTGGAAGACAGCTAATATATTCTTGGTGGAATATTCAAGCTGGTCTGAAAAAGGATCTTTTATTTTCAAAATGGTAATCTGCTGGGACTGCCTGCATAGTCTATACGCCAGAATTTTGGATGTACGGGATACCCCCTCGTAAAATCTTTGTCTCAGCCACATCAAAGCCTGCTCCATCTGGGCTATGAGATGGCATTGGATTTCAGCTTGTAATTGCGTTACCTGAGCAACTACACTGTTATCCCCACCCATGTGTGCCTATTGGAGTACTCTGAGTTGCTCTTGGAGGTCTCTCATTTTGGCCTCCGACTGCCTTTTCTTGTGGGCTGCATATGAGATAATGTGGCCTCGCTTGACCGCTTTGATTGTATCCTACAATAGTTGTGGAGTAGTTTGTGGGAAATCATTATCTTGGTTAATTTCAGATATTTTTTCTTTTAGGAGATCTTTAAACTTGGGGTCAGGAACTAATGATGGGTTAAATCTCCATATTGTCTGATCTTACTTCGAGAAACAGCTCTTGCAGCAGGTTACATCATTAGGACTGAAGCCGGAAGGCGCCAGGACCCCACGGAAATTTTCTTGCTAGCAGTATTCAGCGGGGACCGCCCCCGACGTCAGGCATAGTACGTAAGGGGGCGGTCCCCCAGAATCCCCAGTTCTTTTCCCGCCATTGACTCACCAGCATCAGCCTCTCGGTCTCTACCTAGCACACGACAACTTAGAACTTCTAGAGTTTCTCCAATCTGATGTCCTAATACAGGTGAACAGGTTCAGTGTCTCTCGGAGAGTTTCAGATATTCTTTTGGCTGCGTGCAAGCCAGCCACCAGAAAAACTTACACAGCCAAATGGAAGCGTTTTTCTCTCTGGTGTGCGAAATCTTCTTTGAATCCTTTTTCCTGCCTAACAAATAAAGTTCTAGAATACCTTTTAGACCTCTCAAATTTGGGTCTACAATACAGTCAGAGTTCACCTTTGTGCCATTTCAGCTTATCATGAGCCAATATTTTCCTTGTCACTGGCTCAGTTACTGGTAGTTAAGAGGTTTCTTATAGGTATTCTGCATACCAGACCTCCTATCAGACATCCAGTTGCAGCCTGGGACATTAATCTTGTGCTAGACATGCTCACTCGAAAGCCTTTCGAGCCTCTATCTACCTGTGAGCTGAAATTTCTCACTTGGAAAACGACCTTCCTGGTGGCCATTACCTCAGCCCGCAGGGTTTCTGAAATACATGCTTTGGTCACAGACCCTCTGTATACTGTATTTCATAAGGACAAAGTAGTTCTTAGGACCCATCCTAAGTTTCTCCCTAAAGTTGTTTCAGAATTCCATCTAAACCAAACTTTGGTCCTACCTACTTACTTTGAGAATTTCCAAAATGAGGTAGAACGTACACTTCATTCTTTATATGTCAAAAGAGCTCTGCGTTTCTGTTTAGATAGAACAAAAGAAATTTGCAAAGCTCAACAAGACCCAACTAGGTCAACCTGTTGCTATCAGATGCATTTCAGCATGGCTGGTGGCATGCCTTCGTTACTGTTATTCCATGGTGCAGGTTAGCTGGAGGGCAGAGTGTACGCTCACTCTACCAGAGCAGTCGCGACATCCCTGATGGAAATCCGCAGCATGCCCATTGCAGACATTTGCAGTGCGGCTATCTGGAGCTCAGTGCATACATTCGTCAAGCACTGTGCATTGGATGTCCATGCCAGGCGACATCTTTCGTTTGGCAGGACTATCCTTAATGGACTTCTGCCCTGAATTTGTGAGCTCTTGGTTTCTCCTGCCACCCTCTCGGGGGATTATTAGCGCGGTACTCTTCCATCAGCGTTAATGAGTGGTGGAGACTTTATGTGCAGGAAGATATGGAAATTACGTACCTACCATAATTCTTGTTCTTCTTGGACGAAGTCTCCACCAATCATTCACACACTCACCCACCCACCATCCACCGAGTTGTAACTTCTGACCTGGCATGCATTACCGGGAACTGGCTGGATGAGAATGCAGGCCCTATTTTGGCATCTGCTACTCCGGCTGGGTTCTAGGTGATACACCACCCAAGGTTGGATCGTAGGGGCCGGGGTGTAGCCATTTTCTTTAAAACGGAGCTGGGTCTTGTGAATGTACCAATGGGTTGCAGTCAATCCTTTGAGTGTATCCTGGGAACAGGTGTAGGGTTCAGTATTCTCTTCATCTGCCATCCACCCGGCGATGGTGGAGAATTCCTGAAGGAGTTTGCGGACTTCATTGTCGACGTGGCATTGGAGTCGCCCAGGTGGTTAATACTGCTGACTTCAGTGTCTGGGTCGACAATGAACTCTTGCACTTTGGAAGTAACCTCCTCCAACTTATGACTGTGTTGGGCCTTACACAGGTGGTTACCTCTGCTACCCATGTAGGGGTCACTCATTGGATCTTGTGTTTCGCCTGGAGATGGAGATCATGCAATTGGGGGTGGAACCAAATGCCTGGACGGACCATCGCACCATAAGATTCAGCTTCGGGGCACCCTCAGATAGACCTGCCCCTACGGAGATGGTCCAGTATCGCCTTTTGAGGGAGATTACCCCAGAGGGCCTATCGGTGGTACTGGACCTATCGGATCTATCAAGTGAGTGCATGAATCCAGGGGACCTCGTACTTGCCTATAATAAGGTGGTGGGTGATGCCCTGGATTCAATTGCTCCTGTGTGCGTTCATCCTCTCACCCACGCCCAGGGACCTCTTGGTTTGATGGGTCCTTGAAGGACCTGAGAAGAGTGGGACAAAGGTTAGAGAGGGCTTGACGGGAATCCGGCCTGGATGCTGACAGACTTAGGTTGATGGACCATTATGCTGTCTATCAATCAGCAATCACTCATAAGAAGGCAGAGTTCCTGTCCAGGGAGATTACTGCTGCGCGAAATCGACCAGCTCAACTCTCTCAGACTGTCAACAGACTGTGCAATCCACTCTGTCTACAGTCTGGAAGAGATTTTTCACTAATAAAGTGTGATGAGCTTGCTCGGTTCTTCGCAGATAAGATTGCCAGCATTAGATCAGGCATCGGCCCAGCTCCCTCTTCAAAGGATTGCGGAGATCAGTGGGAGGAGACGAGCGCCTGTGCTACCTGGTTTGACTTTACCAGGACGGAATTCATGGACATTGTGAGGATTGTCCAGACTGTACGACCAACCAGCTGTAGTTTGGATCCGGGCCCTACACCACTATTACTAGGTTGCATAGATATTAATCTGCCTGATCCTTGCTGAAATTGTGTGGAAGTCTTTGGAGCAGGGGGTCTTCCCTGATCCTCTAAAGGAGGCGGTCATTCGACCACTGCTTTAAAAACCCTCCTTGAACCCAGACTGCCTAGCCAACTTCAGGCCTATCTCTAACCTGCCCTTTGTAGGTAAGGTCATTGAAAAGGTGATTGCGTCACAGCTGGATGACCATCTTATGAATTAGTGTCTGTGATACTCTCCAGTCTGGGTTTAGGAAAAGACATAGCACTGAGACCGCCCTTGTCCAGGTCTTAAATTATCTCCTAATTGTGAGATCGAAAGGCTCGTACTATTCTAGTCCTTCTTGATCTCTCTCTGCAGCATTTGATACTGTGGACTATGGTGTGCTTTTGGAGTACTTGCGGCTTCTTTGTGGGCTGTCTGGTACAGTTTTACATTGGTTTCGATCTTTCCTCATAGGCAGGACACAGAGGGTTGTCACCGGAATTTATTCCTCTGACACCATCTCCCTGTCCTGTGGGGTGCAGCAGGGCTCCATTTTGGTACCCATGATGTTGGCAGTTTATATGCTGTCATTAGGAGATATCATTAGGCGATACAGTCTGGGTTTTCACTGCTCTGCAGATGACACCCAGCTGTATTTGTCCTTTTTTCCCCAGACAAGATGATACGATCTCTGTGCTTAACAGCTGTCTGGCCGAGATCAGAGACTGGATGAGTGCTAGCTGGCTGAGGTTAAATCCAGATAAGACCGAGGTGCTGGTTGTGGACCCAGGTCGCCTTGAGGCGGGCAGTAGAGCTGGGCTTCCATCAGGCCTCTGGCTTGATGGTGACCAGCTCTCAACCTCAGACCGGGTGCGTAACCTGAGCGTTATTATTGATGAGGGCTTGACCCTGAAATTGCAGTCTTCCTTTTATCATCTTAGAAATATCACGCAGTTGAAGCACCTGGTTTCTCTGGCTGACCTTCCTACACTGGTCCATGCCTTCATGATCACCTGCCTTGATTACTGCAATGCCCTGTACCTAGGGCTACTGGGTGTTGATATCCGCTGCTTGCAGCTAGTGCAGATCGCAGCGACCAGGCTTCTGACTGGTACTTCTAGAACTAGTCAGATTACACCTGTGCTGCGCGGACTGCACTGGCTTCCGGTTCAGTAGCGGATCATCTTTAAGGTCGGGTAACTGGCCTATAAAGCCCTACACGAACAGGGACCCCAATATCTGCAAAATCTTCTTACTCCCTACTGCCCCTCTCGCTCACTCCGATCCACCGACGAGGGATTGCTAGAGATTCCCAGGGTTTGCTTAAAGATATCTGGGGCACGTGCGTTTTCTTATGCTGCACCTTCCCTGTGGAATTCTCTACCTCGTCGTATAAGAGAATGCCTGATCGTTGAGAGTTTTAAATCGGAGCTCAAAACCTATTTGTTTTTTAAAGCTTAGGGTGAATGATTTTATAAATGCTTATTTAATTGTTTGGTGTCTTCTATTTCTGTGGTCTTAACTTATTTGTACAGCGCTTTGGTTTTGAAAAGCGCTTCAAAAATAAAGTTTTACTTACTTATTTACTTACTCACCTCTCTGTTGTTGGTCTTCACTCCCTCAGTGGCTAGGCTGTGAAGACTTCTTTGTTGATCCTTCTTATACGGGTCGTTCAGACTATCTTATGTCCAGTTTTTTGTTAAGCTAATCCTTCTAGGTTAGTTATGCTGCACCTCCTTCGAAAAAGGTACTGAGACGGTTGGAGGGTCAACGCCGAGATAGTCATTGCCGCACGAGCCGAGGCTCGTGGCGTAGCTCCTCGCAGCTCCATCTCTGGCACCGGCCCTCTTGCAAGAAGTTTGCTCCTGATGGGTCCTAGCGCCTCTGGCGTAGATCCCATCAGTGTGAATTAGTGGTGGAGACTTCGTCCAAGAAGATCAAGAATTACAGCAGGTACGTAATTTCCATTTTTTTTAGGGCTTGCATAGTTCTGTATTGTTTTGTGGTTCTGGCCAGGTTATTCACATTGTGTGTCACTATCCTAAATGGTATAGCCATTATTAAATCTACTGACATTCTTTACTATCTCCCCCCACCTCCCCCCACACACACACACCCACATACATCTTGGTCATGCAGCTGCAACTGTAGTTATGCATCAAGTGAGAATTATCTTTGCCCTCATTATCACAATAATGTCTGTTGATCACTTGCCCCTCTGTGTCTGTTATACCAAAAATGCAAAACAAGCATCTATAATCTATGCTGTAATACAAAAATAAAAATAGAGCCATAAACTAACTACTACTGGCCAACTTAGCCCTGTAGTTATATGAGTTAACCTTAACTATAACTATATACAATTTGCTGGAGACTTCCAACACCACAGTCACTACTCGTGGCTTTGGTGAGGGCAGTGTAATTAACTGCCTGTTAGGGATCTGTATTCTCCATTAAGGGGGAGAGACCTTGGGGAAACTCTTGACCCTAATCGTAGGTAAAGGAGGACTTACTGGAAAGATAAGTAAAATAATTATGGGTAACAAATTAACTATCTGGGTACTTGCAATAGGAAAGGTTAGGGGAAAAAGGTGCATCTTCTTTATCCCAGCACTCTGTCCTCCATCCCCAGTTAGCTATTAAAGCAAGGGGGACTAAAGTGGAAACTATGTGGATCGTCTTCAGTACTCTGAATTCTGATCTTCCCCAGAGCAAATTGCTGTGAGGTTCATCTAGGGAAGTCAGACTCAGGAGAGATTAGGATAAATTTGGACTAACTTATGGCTGGGAGCCTCTCTATCTCAAAGCAAAACAACCCTGTATTTGGCTAAATGAGTATATTTAATCTCAGGTGACCATGTCCAGCAAATATGAATTGTAGGGACATGGATATGTTGTTCATTCACACTGTCTGGCAGGTTCCTTGCCGCTTTAAATATTGCCGGAAAGTCTTCAAGCTGGCTTTCCCACCCACCAGGTGGTAAAACTGTCGGCTCGCCCCATGATGTAGATCTTTTACACAGGAGCTCAGGTTCCCTCCTTAATGCTCTCGTGATAGACTGGATCCTAATTCTTTGGTTTGCCCGAAACTCATTTAAAATGTTCAAGACTTGGTCATCTTTCTCCCTCGTGGCCGCGATGGACAAATCAACTCGGTTGGTGGTGCCCTCAGACGCAGAAGATGTCCAGGACGGACCTGCACTCCACGTGCGTCTACTGCCTCGGCCTAGAACACGACCCGCAGGCCTGCGAGTCATGCTGTTTGTTCTCGGCCAACGTCCTGGAGGACCGCGCTGCCCGGTTAAAGCTAGGGCGCCCCGAGGAGCGCTACCCGCAGGTTAAGTCAAAGGAGGCCCGTTGGGCAGTTACCGCGGCGGCTGGCTCGGCTGAGCAGCTCGAGCGGATGATTGCCCTTGAGGAGGAGGAGGCGGTCCAGGCCACATCATCCTCTTCCTCGGTCATGGCATTTATCCCGCTCTCTCTGGGTACCTCGTATTCAGCTTCGTTCAAGGAGCTTTGCCAATCCCTTTCCATGAAGGGAAAAGGGCCATTGGGACATTCCTCTTGGTCCAAAATGAAGGACTCTAAGGGTAAGTCCCATCGTCTGCATTCGTGGGAGAGGAAGAGGTCTCCTTCCCCGGACAGCCGACGTTCAACTTCGCTCGAGGTTAGCCAGCCGGCCGAGACACTCGTCGACGCAGTCGAGATTTTTGTCGACCCGTCGGACGGGCTGTTGACTGGTGAGACCAACAACCCTTCTTCACCGGTTCCCCCTGGTGGAGATCGAGGATCTGCCTGTGCCCCCGGTGCAGCAGTCCCCGGTTAAGGCGTCCGAGCCGAGGGAAGCGCGGGTGTCCCCCGCTCCTTCCCAGACCCGTCCTTGGAAACACTGAGGATCTCGGTATCAGACGACTTCTTGGTCCAGCCGATCCCGCCGACATCAGCGGTCTCGGTCTCGGCACCAAGGTAAGCGGCACCGCCGCTCGTCCTCATCTTCCTCCTCAGAAGAGGAGAGGCTTCGGCGCAAATTGAGTCAACGCTATGAGGACCTGATGTGGCAGCAGTTGCTTCTGTCCGGGAACAAGTCGACGCCATCACCTTCCTCGGCCATCAACTAGCTGTCAACCGATCGACCGAAACAACCTCTCGCCCTAGTTGAGATGCCCAAGCCTGGGCTGGTTTTTCGGCCGAAACCTGCTGCCCCACCGATTGTGGTGGAACCTCCACCTCCACAACCAAAATCGGGGGCACCGACCAAGGATTCTTGGTCAGCTCAAGGCTTGCCCCACAGGTTGTTGGTCACCCTCACTCCCGACCATCCTCGGCAGGTGGAGGGTGGCTCAGGACCCAGGCAGCTCTTTGCGGACTCCTCAGAGTCTGACGACGACTCCTTCCTGTTCTCCAGGCCGGTTGACCTGGAGTCCTCTGGGGGCCACTCATTGGACGAAAGCCCATCGTCCTTCATGGGTTTGCTTCAGCTCATCTCGGAGTCCACCGGGATGCAGCTCGAGCCCATATCCAGATGGGCCAAGTATCCCCTCACGGAGATACTGGTCCAAGGGGATTCCCCCACAGAGGCCTTTCCGGTGGCTGAGGCCATCATCGGGCCAGCCTTGGAGCTTTGGCAGTGGCCTGCTTCCTGCCCTGTGCCTTCGACCAGGATGGCCAGGAAGTATGCAGTACCTACCGGCTCTCTGCCCAGGTTTTCGGAACACCCCTCTGCCGAGGGGTTGGTCACCGACAGCATTTTCTGGCGTTCCGGGAACACTAGGGACGTGGACAAGCCCCCGACAAGGAGTCCAAAAAGTTGTACTATGCCGGGCGCAGGGTGTACGCTGCATCCTCCCTTGGCCTCCGCCAGGCCAGCTCGGCCGTGCTGATGGCACACTTCTCCCACGCCCTCATGGGCTCCCTGGATGAGGTGAACCCTCATCTCCTGGCTGACCTGCAGAGCACAGTCCAGCAGGTGCGGGACCAGGGTAGGGCAGTGGCTAAGCAGCAGATCCAAACGGCTCTGGACATAGGAGACTCCTGCGCCAGATTGGTTGCGGCCGCGGTGGCCATCCTCCGCAGAGCATGGCTGAGGATATCCACCTTCACGGCGGATACCCAGCACAAATTGGCAGACGTCCCCTTCTTGGGGACCGACCTCTTCGGCCCTGGAGTGGAAGGTCATCTCCAGTGGATTGAGAAGTCCAATGCCACTCTGAACTTGGTCACCTCCTTCCAGAAGGACTAAGGCCGCCGACAGCAGCAGCACAAGTCCTTTCGCCCTTCTGTGCCTGTGGCACGTCCGGCCCAACAGCACCAGCACCAGGGCCAGCAGGCTCGCGCTTGGCATCCCAAACCCAAGCCCGCGGCTTCCTCCAACAGGAAGTAGGGAGGTAAAGGCCCAGGAGGTCCCTCAGCCGGTCCCTCCTCCAAGCCTGCCCAGTGACGGGTTGAGGGGTGTCACCCCTAGCCTCGTCACTTCCCCCTGGGTTCCCCCCATGGGGGATGGCTCCACCACTTCCTTTCCGCCTGGTCCACTATCACGACGGACCTCTGGGTGTTGGAGGTGGTAGGAAAGGGCCTGCCTCTGGAGTTCGAGCAGGCCCTGCCCTTTACAGCCATTGCCCCCCGGTGGGCCATGGGGTCCGCAGCCTCTCTGTCGGCCCAACGAGCCGATATTGCCCTGCTCCTCGAAAAAGAGGTGATCAGGAAGGTGGCGGATCCTCCTCCTCCAGACCGGGGTTTGTGTCCAGGTATTTCCTGGTCCCTAAGCGGATGGGGTGCTGGCGCCCCATACTCGACCTGCATGACCTGAACAGGTTCCTAAGGTCTCGGACCTTCAGGATGGTCACTCTGGCTCAGATAATCCCATCCTTGGAACGAGGTGTGTGGTTCGGTTCCATGGACCTTAAGGATGCGTTCTTTCACGTCCCAATCCGTCCATCCCATCAGAGATTCCTTGGCTTCAGAGCGGAGGGATCCCTTTATGAGTTCCGGGCCATGACCTTTGGCCTTTCCCTAGCTCCCAGGGTCTTCACCAAATGCATGGCAGTGGCGATAGCATTCCTGCGGCGCCGAAGGGTCTGGGTGTACCCCTACCTGGACAACTGGCTGATTGCAGCCCCCTCCAGAGCAGAGGTGGAGCGGTCCAGAGATCTGGCCCTCCAGGTTTGCTCTCAGATTGGCCTCCTCATTAACGAGGCCAAGTTGGAATTCATGCCAAAGCAGGTGATACAATTCATCAGGTCAGAGCTAGACTCTCTTCGAGCCAGAGCATGGCTCCCGGTGGACAGGGCTGAGGTCCTTTCCTCCTTTGCCCAATCATTTCAGGTTGGACAATTGTGCCCTGCCCGGGACTTCCTGCACCTCCAGGGCCTCATGACGGCCTGCACCAGCGTGGTCCGTTAGGCCCGCTGGTACATGCATCCCCTTCAGTGGGGACTGGCCAGCCAATGGTCGCAGCACTTCGATCCGCTGGATCAGCTAGTGACAGTGACCCAGGGGATGTGGAACGCTGTCCAGTGGTGGACCATTCCAACACATCTGCAGGAGGGCATCCAGTTTGTCCGCCCCGAGCCAACGGTCTGTCTTTTGACCGATGCCTCTCTGATGGGTTGGAGAGTCCCGATGCCATATCAACCTGCTTGAGCTTCGAGTGGTTCATCTAGCCCTCACCACCTTCGCTCCATTTCTACAGGGTCAAGTGGTTCTGGTCCAGACGGACAATACCACGACCATGTACTACCTAAACCGCCAGGGCAGGAGGCGCTCCACGCCTCTGTGCAGGGAAGCTCTCCGCATTTGGTCTCTCGTGCGCAGACTGGATGGCGGATCTCCTCGCCATTCACGTGGCAGGAGCCTCCAACACCCTGGCTGATGCCCTAAGCCAGATAGGGGCTGTGTCTCACGAGTGGTCTCTCCTGCCAGAGGTAGTACTAGAAACATAGACTTTGACAGCAGTTAAGGACCGCTTGGCCCATCTAGTCTGCCCATTTACCTACCTACAGGATAGCCCGCAGATCCTAGTTAACCAACAGCCTATTTCTTCCTACCCCCCACAAGAATTGCCTTATGTCTGTCACATGCAGTCTTGAATTCTCCCACAGTTTTAGACCCCACAACCGCCACAGGAAGGCTGTTCCATGCATCCACTACCCTCTCTGTGAAATAATACTTCCTCACAGTGCCCTTGAACCGCCCCCCCTTCTGTCTTTAAATTGTGTCCTCTTGTTGTTGCACGTCTCTTTTTCTGAAAGACGCTACCCTCTTGGACTTTGTTGATTCCACTGAGGTACTTAAAAGTTCTATCATGTCCCCCCCACTTTCCTCAAGGGTATACATATTAAGCTCCTTTAGTCTCTCCTCATACGGCTTCTCTTGCAGACCCTGCACTATTTTAGTTGCCCTCCTCTGGACTGCCTCTATCCTGTCTATGTCCTTGCAGAGATGGGGTCTCCAAAACTGGACGCAGTACTCCAGATGGGGTCTCACCAACTGTCTGTACGGGGGATAACAACTTCCTGTTTTCTGCTGCTGATCTCTTCTCCCTCTAGGGCATGCCTCAGTCGGACCTGTTTGCCTCCAGGGAGAATGTGAAGCTGAGACTGTTTCATGCCCGCCCCCCTCAGCAGGGCTCGCTGCTGGGGGATACCTTCTCGAGGCCATGGACCCTGGGCCTTTCCTATGCCTTTCCCCCATTTCCCTTGATCCACAAGTTGCTTCTCAAGGCGAGGAGGGACAAGCCGCAGGTGATTCTGGTAGCCCCCGACTGGCCCCGCCAGTTCTGGTATCCAGATCTCCTCAGTCTCGGCTCCAGGCTCCTGAGGCACCTTCCAGCCCGCCCGGACCTGATCTCAGTCAATCAGGGGAAGGTATTCCATCCAGACCTTCAATCCCTGCACCTGACAGCCTGGTTCCTGAGTGGCTAGAGTTCCAGGCTTTGGGTATTTCCGACGAGGTCCTCAATGTCGTTGAGGCGTCCCGTAAGGAGTCTACCAGAAAATGCTACGCCTTCAAATGGAAGAGATTCTCCATTTGGTGTCAGGGCAAGGGCCTGGACCCTTCCTCCTGTTACTTGGCAAGCATTCTGGACTACCTGTGGTCCCTTTCTCAGCAAGGGCTTCAGTCGACGACCCTTAAGGTGCACCTGGCAGCCATCTCTGCTTACCGGGCGCGGGCTGGGAAGCAGTCAGTGGTGCAGGAGAAGGTGGTCAGGCGCTTTTCAAGGCCTTGATCACATCCCCTCAGTCACGAGAACCTCCACCTCAGGATCTACTGCTGTATTTGGCTGCTCTGGGCAAGCCATTCGAACAGATGCACAGGTGTGACATCTCTCACCTGTCATGGAAGACCGCCTTCTTGGTGGCTATCATGTCAGCCAGAAGGATGGGAGTGCTCCAGGCGCTTTCCATCGAGTCACCTTATGTGGTCTTCCACAGGGACAAGGTTGTCCTGCGCCCCCACCTGAAATTCCTTCCGAAGGTGGTGTCGGAGTTTTCACCTTAACCAGGTGTTGACTCTGCCGGTGTTCTACCCCAATCACACCTCGGAGGCTGTATATAGGCTCCATACTTTGGACCCTAGAAGAGGGCTCACTTATTAAAAGGAGCGGACGGCTGAAGTTTGGGGAGAGGGTCGCCAGCTGTTTGTCACCTACGCTGAAGCCGCACCTGGCAGACCTGCGGCCAAGCGGATGATAGGCAGGTGGGTCACCTCCTGCATAGATCTCTGCTATAGGTTGGCGGGCATGGAGCCTCCCAGAGGGATAAGAGCTCATTCTACCCGCCATACCGCTGCATCGGTGGCTGCTTCCAGGGACGTCCCTATCCAGGAAATCTGCAGTGCTGCTACCTGGAAGTCAGCACACTCCTTTATCACCCACTACCACATCGACCTTGAGTCATTCCGGGATGCTGGTTTTGGGGCCTCGGTTCTCCAGTCTTTATTTCCTAAGTAGGGGGTGTGCGCCTTGCCTCCCTCCTCCTGGAGAACTGCTAGGAGTCTGCCAGACTGTGTGGATGAACAACATATCCATGTCCCTAGAAATACAGGTTACTCACCTGTAACAGGAGTTCTAGGAATGGTATATGTTGTTCATCCACACGCCCACCCGACCTCCCCGGCTTCGACACACAACCTGGCTTCCAGTGGGCTAGATCTGACATTATGGGGTGGAGCCGAGAGTTTTACCACCCGGGTGGGTGGGAGGAGCCAGCTTGAAGACCTTCCGGCAAGATTTAAAGCGGCAAGGAACCTGCCAGATAGTGTGGATGAACAACATATACCATTCCTAGAACTCCTGTTACAGGTGAATAACCTGTATTTCTGGTAGTTCTATAACAGTTTTGTGATCTTTTTTGTCAACTGGTCCAGTTCTGGAACAAAGAAAAAGTAAGAGATTTCTTCCCACAAGTCTCAGTCCAAACTCCTGGTGGCTGCTGTACCCAGTACGGGAACAGAAGCAGCTACTGGAGGCAGGGAGTTCTCGGAGGTCCAGGTGTCCCCTTATTGTGCTCCGTCCCCCTCCTCAGGGTCACCCCAAGGGGAGAGGACCCGCACGGTCCAGTGACACACCCCAAGGCCCCGACCACAAAGCATGCCAAGGCTAATCCATCATAGTGATTTTCTCGCACTTTATATAAACTCCAAGGGCCCTCCCTTTGTCCCCCAGGTATCCCAAACTTCCGATCCCAGACCTGATCTATATAGGAGCTATTAGCAGTAACAGTAATGTATCTGTGTGGTTATTCCAATTATCCTATGGGTGGTACTTGGAGGTGAATACTATCTTTCTCTCACTCATCCTTTTTTTGTGTTGATAAATCTCACATCCACCCTGAACCGCTGTGTTATGTTTGATTTGTTCATGTTCTTCTGGCCATCCCTACCTCAGGAAATAGGTCGGATGTAGTTTCCAGAGAGCACAGACCCAATTTTTCAGTTAATTAACCTGCCTTTCCAATGATCTTAACAATAGTCTTCTTCAGACTATAAGTGATCTGAGACCCATGAGATGCCGGGGGCCCTTCGGCTGCTCCCAACACCTCTGCTTTTCTCAGTGGCCACCGCTCAGGATGGTGCACCACACCGCACCCCTTACAGAGGCCCAAGAAGTTGACTTCCATGGGGTCTGAGCACAGTTTTCAACCCCAGTGCCCCCCAGGTGTGAGCAGGGTAAGCCCACCATTTCCGGTCAATTTTTCTTTGTCTTGCGAATTGGGCCAGAAGCTTTTGATGGTGTCCAAGGTGGATTGTTGGGGTTGCTGTCCCTGGATAGCTACATTTTTCAGATCTCTGGTTGATAGTCCGGCTCTTGACCCAGTTATATTGGGGGGTGGGTGTATCCCCTGAGATTGTAAGTCTTGAATTATCTCTGCTGCCGTTTCATAGGTTCTTTGACCCGATGGGAATTGAATCACCAATCTGCTGAGGTATAGTGTATGGAACTTTAATTGCTGTTGGGAACAGGGGGATATAAGCCCTCTTCCTTTACACGATCGTGGGAGCATAATCATTATTGAAGAAGATTCTTGTTGAGCCATAAAAAAACTTTACCCTGTGACCAATCTCTTTTTAACAAAAATTCCTTCGTCTGGTATTTAAGGAACCTTATAATGATGGAACGTGGCCTGGTGTTCATTTATGTCGGCTTAGGGCCCAAAGCATGGTGGACCCACTCAATCTTGAATATAAACTCTGGATCCAAGGTGAGGGCTGTACGTAAAAGCATTTCAACAAAATCTTGTATATGAGAGCCCTCACTGTTCTCTGGCATGTCATAAATACGTAGGTTTCATTGGCGATGTCGATTTTCGGCATCTTCTTGCCTTTCTATTGTGAGATGACAAAGCTGTGTGATTTGTGCCATAGTGGTCTGTATCTGCTGTATTGTAGTTCCCTGCTCCTGTGAGGCCTGTTCGAGGCTAGTGACCCTGGATCGTGTGTCTGCAAGGTCATGTTGAAACTCCTGCTGAGTTTGTTTAAAAGTAAGGAAATCTGTTCTAAAATTGTAGCGCTCCGTAAGTATTTTGTCAAATTTTTGCTCCATTAGGCTAGTTTTCTTTGTTTTGATTGGGATCTCCCTGTTGTCATTTAATGGGATTGTTACAGCGATGCAGTGGAGGTCTCCAAGTCGGAGGTATCGGGTTTGGTGTATTCTGAGTCCTTCGCTAATAGTTGGTAATGATTTTCCCCTCTTTTGGTCTTGTTGGAAGCCATCCAGTTTTAGATAGTGTTCTGTCCTCTGTTTGGTATGAGTGAAGTGGCTGTTTTTATTAAATATTACCATGGGGTGCGGCGGAGCTCAATGTGTATGCTGCCATCACTTTAAACGCTGCACCGGAAGTCCCTTCTCCCCTTACTTCATCAGGGGGGCTTTGCTCTCTGGACATGCAGGACGCTTTCTTTCACATCTTGCTGTTTCCACCTCACAGAAGGTTCCTTCGCTTTCGCTTCAAAGGAAACCACTACCAGTTTTGGGCCTTACCATTCGGCCTGTCCTCGGCCCCACAAGTCTTTACAAAGTACCTTGCAGTAGTGGCAGCAGCCTTAAGAAGGGAAGGCCATTATGTCTTCCCTTATTTAGACAACTGGCTTCTGACAGCCCCTACCAAGGAGCACTTGCTCAGAACCATTGAGGCCACTTTTTCTCATTTTCGGATCTGGGGATAACTCTCAACCTCCCCAAATCCTCCCTTTGGCCAAGTCAGAGACTCCAATACATAGGGGGCAATTTTAGACACCGAGGAAGGCAAGGCCTTTCTTCCTCCAGACAGAACAGAATGCCTTCAGACTCTGGCTCAGCTGGTCCTGTCATCTCGAGAAGTTCAAGCCAGAAAAGTTTTAAGCTGCTGGTACATCTGGCAGCAGCCATTGCAACAGTTCCCCTTACTTGCTTGCACATGAGGGTGGTCCAGTGGAACCTTCGGATCCAATGGGACCAGTGTTCAGATGACTCGAACCTTCCAATGTCAATATCCAACTCTGTGCGACAGACCTTGATGTGGAGGCGGGACCTCTCCAAGGGGTTTACTTCTGGTCGGAGTCACCTCGGCAAATTCTGACCATGGATGTGTAGGACCAGGGCAGGGGCGCCCATCTGGCAAATTGTCAGACTCAGGGAACTTGGTCCCCATCAGAGCAACATCTCCATATCAAAGTCTTGGAGATGCGGGCTATACAGTATGCTCTCCAAGCCTTTCAGACGAACCTACTCCTGGATGCTCTTTTGATCCAAATGGACAGTATGTCTGGACCAGAAGGAGGTGGTCAGAGGTTGGTTCTCCCTCCTTCTGAATCAATGGAGAACCATAACTTTGGATGCATGGATTCTGCATATCCTATAAAGGTGGGACACCCTGGAGCTCATCGAACAGCCTCTAGAAACCCCTTCCTCACCCACCAGTTATCCCTCGGCTCACATGTCTGTTCTCTGGGAGGAGGTACAGTCCCTTCTTTACATGCAGGCCATTGAGCCAGTACCCAGGTGCCAGAGAAACAAGGGGTTTTATTCCAGGTTTTTCCTGGTCCCACAAAAGACCATCGATCTGAGGCCCATTCTAGACCTAAAGGACCTCAATCTGTATGTCAAGTACATAAGGTTCTGGATGGTAACTTTGCCAGGCCTGATGCCCCTCCTCAAAACAGGGGATTGGCTCTGCTCACTGGACATGTAGGACGCTTACCTGCACATATCAGTCTTTCTCCCAGGAAATTTCTCCTTTCAGGGGGAGCATTATCAGTTCAAGGTGCCACCCTTTGGCTTGTCCTCTGCGTCGCAAGTCTTAACCAAGTTTTTAGCAGCAGTAGCAACAGCTCTCAGAAGGCAAGGACTGTGTGTTTTCTCTTATCTGGATGATTGGCTCCTAAAGGACCCATCCAGGGAGCAGCTTTTGCCGACACTGGAGCGAACTCTCCAGCTCTTTCACTCCCTAGGCATCACTATCAACTTGCCCAAGTCAGTACTTGTTCCATCCCAAAGACTGCAGTATATGGGAGCGGTTCTGGACTCAGCACGGGGGAAGGCCTTCCAGCACCAAAACAGGGCAGAGTGCCTTATAACCCAAGCTCAAGAAGGAGCTCAAAGCCTCTATAGTCCTGCCAGGATGTACCTACGATTACTGGGCCTGATGGTAGCTGCCATACACACTGTTCTGTTGGCCAGACATTCATATGCGTATTCTCCAGTGGACCCTCCGGGTTCAGTGGGACCAGCACACAGACGAGTTAGATCGCCTAGTCCTTGTCCTTGTCTCTTCCCCAGTCCGCAAGGTACTGCAATGGTGGATGGACCCCTTGAATCTGCTTCAAGGCGTCCCATTCCAGATCTCCTCCCTGCAGCAGATCCTCACCATAGATGCCTCAGGTCTGGGCTGGAGAGCTCAACTGGGTCCCTTCCAGACCCAGGGCTCTTGGTCCCAGTTGGACACTTCCCTGCATATCAGTCTCCTGGAGATGAGGGCTGTGCTGTGTGCCATGCAGGCCTTTCAGGACCACCTTGCTCCAGGTCAGCTGCTGGTGCAGTCAGATAATCTACGTGTAGTATACTACATCAACAAGCAGGGGGGACTCATTCATACCCCCGATGCAGGGAGGCCATGAGAGTGTGGTATTGGGCACTGGATCACGATATGACACTCTTGGCAGCCCACATGCCATGTGTGTTAAACACTCTGGCAGGCAGTCTCAGCCGGACTCAGTCCAGCAAACATGAATGGGAACTGCTCTCATCTGTTGCAGAAGACTTGTTTGACATAGGGAGTCATCCAGAGTTGGACCTTTTTGTGTCCCCACTCAGTGCAAAACTGCCCAATTTTTGCTTGCTAGACCCAGGTCCTGGAGTTTTCTGGCAAGACGTGTTATCCCTCTCCTGGAACAGGAGGTTCCTCTATGCCTTCCCTATATTTCATCTAATTCAGAGGGTGCTAATCAAACTGCAGATGTAGGAGGCCAGCATTATTCTGGTGGATCCATTCTGGCTTCGTCAGATATGGTTTCCATTACTTCAGCAGCTGGCGGAGGAACCTCCAGTACCTCCCCCCCCCCCGCAAGAATCTGCTGACCCAGGCTCAGTGGACCCTGGTCCATCCCTACCTCAGGTCCCTCCATCTGCATGTTTGGCTCCTGAGGACACAGCCATCACCAGGTTCGGGGTCACAGAGTGGTAGACGTCCTAGTGGCTGCCCGGAAACCTTCTACTCGAGCCACATATGCCATGAAGTGGAAGCAGTTTGCCATCTGGGCTGCCAAACATAGTTTGTACCCTTTTCACCTGCCCGGTGAACGACATCCTGGACTACTTGATCTCTCTCTCTGTCTGACTCAGGTCTCCATTACTCCTCCCTTAAGGTGCACCTTTCAGCTGTTTCTGCCTTTCATGAGCCCATGGGTGACCGCGCTATTACTCAGCTGGATGTGTCCTGTACCTTTCTTAGGGCATCCTGCATCTGAAACCCCCAATCCGTTCTCCTGTCCCAGCTTGGGATTTGAGTTTTGTTTTAGAGAAGTTGACCCTGTCTCCTTCTGAACCAATTGCAACTTGTAATCTGTGCTTTCTCTCTTGCAAAGTGTCATTTTTAGTTGCCATTACTTCTGCTCAAAGAATTTCAGAGCTTCACGCCCTCTGGTGCGAGGAGCCTTATTTGATTTTTCACAAAGACAGGGTGTCTTTGCACACAAATCCTAAGATATTCCTGTTCTTAAAGTCGTCACCATTTATTCATACCGCTGGGTTCAAGCTGGAGGCGCTAGAACCACACAGGAGCCAAAAATCTTCAGGAGGGCCGGCGCTGAGGTAGGACCGCACATGCGTGGCACTGCAAGGCTGGCTCGCACCTCTGTAGGCCATCTCAGAGTCAACCCTCCAACCACCTCAGTTCCTTTTTTCCTGCTGTCGAGTGCACTTTAGTGACAACGCCCGCCCGCTGGAAATCATATCTTCATATCTATACAACAGCAGCGTTCAGATTTACTTGGTTTATTATTCTATTTTTCCAAAAAAAGGAGAATTTTTTTTTTCCCTCTGAGCTCTACTGTTTGAGGGAGTCAACCATGGATGATGACGGTAAGGACTCTCCATTGAAAGGCTGCTGAGGCAGCTGGGCTGTGTCCGGTCCACCACCCTTGATGGCTAGAAAGTTGTGAAGAGCGGCAGTTAGAGAGGCAGTAGATGATGAGTGTCATATTTGGTGGGGGGGGTCCACAAACTATCGAGGTAGTGGGAGAAGCCATTTAGTCCAACGTTAGTACTGCATCGAGGGGTTGCAAGGATTCTCATGTCACACGATCTTAGAGTGTAGTGGGAAGGGGTGTGTGGCTAGAGAGGAGGACAGGCAAGTGGGGAGAGATCCAAGCCAGTATTTCGAGATAGATTTTGCAGTGTGCAGGGTATGCCTATTAGTGAGCGAGGGAAAAGTCAGGGAACGGTAAAGATCACAGTGATGGCTTAGGGGAGAGGAGTCGAGAGCAAAATGGCAGAAGAAGTTAAAAAGGGTATCCAGTCAGGCTAGGGAGGACAGTGGAGCGGCACTGTAGACTATGTCACAATAGTCAGATAAAGGGAGGATCATCTTCTGTACAATCTCCTCCTTGCCGTGAATGGGATGCAGCTCCGGTTCCTGTACAAGGCACCTAACTTGGGGCGCATTTTTTTCAGAATGACGCCAGTATGTACAGAGAAGTTGAGGTGTTGGTCAAGCCATACCCCAAGATAACGAAACGAGGACGTGTCCTCTAATGAAGTCCCGTCAAGGGTGTGAAAAGTGGGCATACTGGTAAGTCTTGTCGAGTGTCTGCCTTGTGCCAAAGGTCATGGAGACTGTATTTTTGGCATTGAGAAAAAACTGATGCGAACTAAGCCAGAGCTGAACCTTATTGAAGGCCTGCTGTAGCCTGGTTGTTATGTCAGTGATGGATTTGCCAGAAGTATAAATAACAGTGGCATCCGCATACATATGTATGAATTTTGATGTGCAGACCTTTGGGAGGTTGTTCAGAAAGGCTGAGAAAGGGGGGGGGGCAAGTACTGAGCCCTGTGGGACTCCAGTGTTGATGGGGAGAGGAGGGGAGATGGAGTCAATGTAGGCCTTGAACCAATTAGTGACTGAGGGGGTAAGGCCAAATAAAGTAAGGGTATTTAGTAGGAGAGTGTGGGAGACAGTGTTGAAAGTTTTGGCTAAGTCAACAAAGATGGCAGATGTAACCTGGCCGCCGTCCATTCCAGATGAGATGGAGTCAGTAAGCCTCGGTAGTGGTGGAGTGGTTTTTCCTAAATTCAGACTGGTAAGGAGTGAAGAAGGAGGAGAGGTCAAGAAAGGAGGAGAGTTGAGAGAGAACCAGGTGTTCCTGCAGCTTTGCTAGTTTAGGGAGCAGTGAAATAGGACTATAGGTGCCTGTAGACGTGGGGTCGCCACCCTTAGGGAAAGGGAGTGCTATAGCTTGCTTCCAGGCTGAGGGAAGCACTAAGGGTAGGGTTAACATAGATAAGGACACCACTCTCTTTCTTGCCAACCCTATCATTCCTGAAGGCATTAAAACCTGGGAGGTCCACTTCATGCGAGAGTACTTAGGGCATAAGCCAAGTCTCATATGGCAACCACATCAGGTTTGTAGGTGGCAGACCAGCTCTCGACATCTTGCATTTTAAGTCTCAGACTATTAATGTTTATATGGACCAGCTTGAGGCCCTTGGTTTTAGCTCAGCACGGGTCAGCTGGAGAGGGGGGAGCTGATTCTGTAGTTAGGGAGGAGGGGGCCAGGATTTACCTCTGTGTCCAGAGACAAGGTGAGCATTAGACTTATCAGATAGATTAAGAAACTCTTCCATCTTCTGGATGAGCAGGGATAGAACATTTGTAGCAATTACCATCCCGAGTTAGACCACATATTATTAGGAGGAAGGGGTCTCTAGAGAATGATATGGAGAGAGGGTACCAGTAGAGGGGAAGGTGGGAGGACCCATCCCTTGGTAAGGACACATCTGTCATGTGGGGCACCTGATCTACGCAGAGCAGTATAATGGTATAAGAGAACACCATAGCAAGGCCATAGGGCATCATGGTAGCAACAGGATTTGTATAATATGCTCAGAGCAAATATTCTTGTGGTATACCATAACCTTGTAAATATTAACTGCTGGTAACTAAGAAACAAAGAGGTATCCCTCAAGCAGGGTGATGGTCATATGTAGGAAAACAGGCAGTTTTTGATTACAACTGCAAAACAGAGAACAGAAATTTCATTAACTACTTAGAAGAATAGGTATACTCCTGTATAGGGAGGCAGCTATAAACAAGTATTACAGGCAGTTCTTAATAGTAGGCAGATAGTAGGAGTCAGATAGTTCCATCAGCTGTCTAGAAGACAGGCATACTCTTAGCTAGGTGTTAGCTAGATCTAGTGACATAAGCAGAATGTTTGTAATCACCATTGTATAGCAGAAGACGAGTGCTATTCCCTACTTTAGCAGCCAGGCATTGTCGACGAGGCACAGGTCAGGAAGCATAGGGAAAACCAGGAGCAATTGTAGAATTCACCAAAAATATTTATTTACGGTATCAGTAACATAATACATAAACTTGTTCAGTGTAACTATGTACAGAGGAGAAATTAAATAGTTTTTCTAGGATTGCAGATATGTTGTTCATCCACACTTATTGGCATGTCCCTTTCCCCTTTAAATCTTGCCGGAAGTCTTCAAGCTGGCTTCTTCCACCCACCTGGGTGGTATATACCTCGGCTCCACCCCATGACACTAGATCTTCCTTTCCACTGGAAGATACAGGTTGGCTCCCTTGTGCTCATGCATTTCGTAGGCCTTGGCTTTCAAAACTTCGGTTTTACTGAAATTAAAACTCGTTCGAGATAGCGATCGTGCTTTTGCGTCCTCGATCATGGAAGAGAAATCTTCTCCAGGATTTCGCTGGTGTCCTTGCGGCCAGTTGATGTCGCGCACCTATCCCCATCTCACATTCGTCTACTGCCTAGGTGTCGGCCGTGACACCTCATCCTGCAGCTATTGCTTGGCCTTCCATCCCAATGTCCTGGACGACCGCCTGGCACTTTTGAAGTTGGGGAGACAAGAGAAAAGGAATCCTCTGGTGAAGTCCAAGGAGGCTAGGTGGGCGGTTTCTGTGGCCGCGGGTTCCACCGAGCAGCTGGAACGCATGAAGACGTTTGAAGAAGAAGCTGCCCACACTTTGGACAATCGAAGCTTTTTCGTTCCTCTCAACCTGGGCTCCACCTTCACAGGTTCCTTCAAGGAGTTGTGCCAGTCTCTCCCCTCCTAGGGAGAGGGGCCCGCGGGCTCGCACTCCTCCTGATCTCGTAAAAGAGATAAGGAACCGAGCACATCTTCATCTCGGCGAAGGCGCTCTTGGGATCAGGAAAGGTCTCAGTCCCAGGAGCATGTGGTCTCGACCTCGGTCGAGATCGCTGCCTTGGCCGCAGGCTTCATGGACCTTCCGTCTGGCCAAACGACCAAGGATGTGGCTGATGAGGTTGAGATTGTTCTTGATCCAATCAACCTGCTGTCGCCTGCCGAGGCTGACGACTCCTTGGAGAGGACTCCTGTCCTTGTCTTCCCTGATGAGGAGACCCAGCCCACTGGTGTCCCCATCATGGTCCTGGTCCCAGACCCTCAGGTTTCACTGATCCCTCTGGTGTCTCCCAAGCGACCGAGTCAACCTGTCTGATCTCGGTCGAGGTCTAGAACCCCCTCAGCTGAATGGCCAAGGAACAGCCACAAGCGCTCGAAAAAGAAGCAACACCACAGGTCATCCTCGTCCTCCTCGGATGAGGAGTGTCTCAGACGGAAATGCCGTTGGTGCTATAAGGACCTTATGTGGCAACAGCTGATTTTGTCCAGGCACAAGGCGACTTTGTCTCCTACCCCGGCCGTTACTTGGCTTTCACCTCCTAGGACGAAGCCGACCCCCTCGGAACTGAAGCCTTTGGTTCCTCTGCCTGCGGGGCTGGTCCGTCCCCTGGTTCAGCCTATACCGGTCTCTCCACTGATAGTGGTGGAGCCACTGCCTAAGCAGCCTGTGGGAGGGGCTCCTTCCAAAGAGGGCCGACCAGATACCGGGCTTCCCCGATGTCTGTCGGTCACGGTCACCCCGGACTGCCCTCGACAGGTCGAGGGTGATTTGGGGGGCAGGCCTGTTGGACCCCGGCTCTTTGGACTCAGATGTCACCAGACTTCACTCTCATTCTAGGGATGATGAGTCGTCCGTTGGCACAGGGATGGAGGAAGGTCCTTCCTCCTTCCAAGGGATCCTCCGTCTCATCTCTGATTCCACAGGGATGCCCCTGGAATCCATCCAGAAAAAGATGGAGTACCCTCTCACGGACATCCTCAAGAGAGGGGATACTCAGATGGAGGCCTTTTCTGTGGCCGAGGCCATTGTTAGTCTGGCACTCGAACTATGGCAGAGCCCTGCCTCATGTCCAGCACCACTTGCCTGCATGGCCTGTAAGTATGCGGTGCCCATGGGGTCCCTTGTGGGGTTCACAGAGCACCCTTCGTCCAAGAGCCTGCTGACCACCTCTGTGTTCAGGTGTACTGGCAGTTCTGCCTACACTGACCGACCTCCCGACAAGGAGTCCAAGTATTTGGACCACTCGAGGCGGAAGGTCTATGCGGCATCCTCCTTGGATCTTCATCAGGCAAGTTCGTCCTTCATCGTGGCACAGTTCTCCCATGCTCTTCTCGGGTCACTGGATGAAGTCCTCCCACACCACCCCACGGACATGCAGACCACAGTCAAGCAGGTCCGAGATCAGGGCTGTGCTATTGCCAAACAGCAGCACCAGACGGCCCCAGACATCAGAGACTCTTGTGCCCGCTCGATGGCCGCCACAGTTGCCTCTCGCTGCAGGGCTTGGCTGAGGCTCTCCTCCTTCCCGGCAGATGTTCAGCACAAGTTAGCTGATGTGCCTTTCCTTGGGACCGACTTGTTCAGCCCAGGAGTGGTCGGTCACCTACAGCGCATAGAGCAGTCCAGTGCCACCTTGGACGCCACTTCTGCCAAGAGTTCTTCAGGCAAGAACCAGCAGAAGGAAAAAGAAGCCTTTTCAGCACTCTTCCCCTGCGGTTCAGCAGTCCTGCTTCCAAGGAGGACAGCAACATCAGCATCAGCAGCAGGCCCAAGTCTGGACCCCAGCAGGCCCACAGAGGAGGCCGATGCTCAGGTCCTGGAGCTTCGTCCTCCTCCTCTAAGCCTGCTCAGTGACAGGGTGGGGGTTGCCACCCCTATTCCCATCACCCCAGCTCTGGGTCTTCCCAAGGGGGTCCGGCTCCGCCACTTCCTTTCCGCCTGGGCCGCTATCACTACGGACAGGTGGGTTCTCGAACTGGTCGGTCAGGGTCTGCCTCTAGAATTCGAGCAGTACCCTCCCAGCCGAGCCCACGCCCCTCAGGAAGAGCAGATTTCCGCATACACCCAGTCGGCTCTTCGAGACGATATCGCTCAGCTCCTCCTCAGGGAAGGAGTAGCTCTTGTGACGGATCCGTCTGCAGACCCAGGCTTTGTCTCCAGGTACTTCCTGGTGCCTAAGCGCACAGGAGACTGGTGCCCCATTCTAGATCTCCATGACCTGAATTGATATCTCGGGTCACGCACCTTTCAGATGGTCACTGTGTCCCAGATCATACCATCATTGGAGCGAAACATGTGGTTCTGTTCACTGGATCTGCAGGACGCGTTCTTTCACGTCCCATTCCATCCATCCCCATCAGTGGTTCCTCCACTTCAGGGTCAAGGGGACACTGTACGAGTTCCAAGCCATGCCGTTCGGCTTGTCATCGGCCCCATGGGTCTTCACCAAATGCAGTGCAGTGGTGGCGGCCCATCTTCAGCATTGGGGGGTGTCAGAATTTACCCATACCTCAATGATTGGCTCCTTGCTGGTTCCACCCAACAGGAGGTAGAGAGGTCCAGGGATCTGGCCCTCCAAACCTGCTCCCAACTTGTCCTCCTGATCAACGAGGCCAAGTCGGAACTCATGCCTTCTCAGGTGACGGGCTTCATCAGGGCAGAGCTCGACTCTTGTCAAGCCAGAGCTTGGCTCCCGGCAGACAGGACGGAGGTTCTCTCCTCCTTTGCCCAGTCATTTTTGGTTGGGCACTTGCACCCTGCCCGGAACTTTCTGCGCCTTCTGGGTTACATGGCAATGTGCACCTCAGTGGCCCGTTGTACCCGGGTGCTCATGCGCCCCCTCCAGTGGGAGCTGGCTGCCCAGTGCACTCAGTGCCAGGGTCATTTTCAACCAGCTTATCACTGTAACCCAGAAGATGTGGGATGCTCTTCAACGGTGGACCGCCCCAAACCGATTGCAGGAAGGGATCCCGTTTGTCCGCCCTGAGCCAATGGTCGTCCTCATGACCAGTGCCTCTCTCATGGGCTGGGGAGCCCACATGGGGGACAACAAGGCCCACAGACTCTTGACCCCCGAGGAGTCCCAAAGCCACATCAACCTGTTGGAGCTCAGAGCAGTCAGACTGGCACTGTCAGTTTTCGCTCCTCAGCTCCAGGGTCATGTGGTTCAAGTCCAGACAGACAATACCACGACCATGTACTCCTTCAACAAACAGGGCAGCACACACTCCCGTCTGCTGTGCTAGGAGGTGCTCCGCATCTGGACCCTCATGAGCTGGTTGGAGGCGGATCTCCTAGCCATCCGTGTGGCAGGAGTCTCGAACCAGCTGGTGGATGCTCTCAGCCGCATAGGCCAGACATCCCACGAGTGGTCTCTCCATCCAGAGGTAGCTTACAGCCTGTTCTTCCATTGGGGCAAACCGATGGTGGACCTGTTTGCCTCCAGGGAAAACACCAAGCTGAGGCTGTATCATGCCCAGCCCCCTCAGCAGGGCTCGCTGCAGGGGGATGCCTTCTCGAGGCTGTGGATCCCAGGCCTCCTCTACGCCTTCCCTCCATTTCCCTTGATCCACAAGGTGTTACTCAAGATGAAGAGGGACAAGACGAAGGTGATTCTGGTAGCCCCAGACTGGCCGCACCAGTTCTGGTATCCAGATCTCAGCCTCAGCTGCAGGCCCCTACAGCTGCTTTGTACACACCCAGACCTGATATCTCTCAACCAGGGGAAGGTCTTCCATCCAGACCTTCAATCCCTGCATCTCGCAGCCTGGTACCTGAGCAGCTAGAGTTCCAGGCTTTGGGTCTTTCCAAAGTTGTCTACACCGTGGTGGAGGCATCTAGAAAGGAACCGACCAGGAAATGTGCAGCCTTCAAATGGAAAAGATTTTCCATTTGGTGTGTCCAGAAGTAAGGGTCTGGACCCCTTATCCTGTTCTGTAGCTAACATTCTTGACTACTTGGTCTCTCTCCAAGGGGGGTCTATGGTCATCGACCCTTAGGGTGCACCTGGCAGCCATTTCTGCTTACCAGGTGCAGGCCGGTCCAAGCTGACATTGGCGCAGGAGACAGTGGTCTGGCGCGTTTTCAAAGGCCTGGATCACATATCCCTTCCGGTGCGTGAACCTCCACCTCCGTGGGATCTACTGCTGGTATTGACAAAGCTCATGGGCA
Organism: Neoceratodus forsteri; assembly: GCA_016271365.2. Lineage (NCBI taxonomy): Eukaryota > Metazoa > Chordata > Ceratodontiformes > Ceratodontidae > Neoceratodus > Neoceratodus forsteri. The sequence goes on along the minus strand of CM028129.1, from coordinate 557,075,183 downwards.
AGCCTTTCGAACCAGTGCACAAGTGTGAGCTGTCACACTTGTCATGGAAGATGGCCTTCCTCATGGCTATCACATCTGCCAGAAGGACAGGGGAGCTCAAGGCACTTTCAGTGGACTCCCTTTATCCGGTCTTCCACAGGGACAAAGTTGTCCTGCGCCCCCACCCGAAATTCCTTCCGAAGGTGGTGTCAGAGTTTCACCTTAACCAGGTGTTGACTCTGCTGGTATTCTACCCTAATTACACCTCAGACGCTGAGTACAGGCTCCATACTTTGGACCTGAGACATGCTGTTTCCTACTACAAGGAGTGGACGGAGGAAATTAGTGAAGAGGTTCGCCAGCTGTTTGTCACCTACGCTGAAGCCGCTTCTGGCAGACCTGCAGCCAAACAGACCATAGCAAGATGGATTACATCTTGCATAGGTCTATGCTATGAGTTGGCGGGCATGAGAGGATTAGAGCTCATTCTTCCCGCCATACTGCTGAATAGGTGGCTGCTTCCAGGGACATCCCCATACAGGAAATCTGTTGGGCTGCTACCTGGAAGTCAGCAAACACCTTCATTACCCGCTACCACATCGACCTTGAGTCACGCCAGGATGCTAGTTTTGGGACCTCAATTCTCCAATATCTGTTTCCCAAGTAAGTATAGAGGGGGTGTGCACCTTGCCTCCCTCCTCCCGGAGAACTGCTAGGAGTCTGCCAATAAGGGTGGATGAACAACATATCCACGATCCTAGAAAAACAGATTACTCACCTGTAACAGTAGTTCTAGGAGTGGTATATGTTGTTCATCCACACGGACCCACCCGACCTCCCCGGCTGAAGACGCACACAACCTGGCTTCCAGCGGGCTAAGATCTGGCGTCATGGGGCAGTGCCTTGGTATATACCACCCGGGTGGGTGGGAGGAGCCAGCTTGAAGACTTCTGGCAAGATTTAAAGGGGAAGGGACATGCCAATAAGTGTGGAAGAATAACATACAACACTCCTAGAACTACAGTTACAGGTGAGTAACCTGTTTTTTCTTTCAGTCTCTGTGTCCCTTTTTCTTATAATCTCTCTTACAGTTGCAGCTTAGCTCTTATAAGTCCTTTCAACCCCATCCTTAGTAAGCATTCTGATTTTGCAAATTTCAGGCAGGAGCTACTAGAATACAGTGTGCTTGCTGAGGCCTCTTATGCACAACTTTTGCAAAAGGCTCAAAGATTTGCTCTAAGGTAACCTCTAGTTTCCAACAGCTTTTGCAGTCATCTCAAATTATAAATAAATATATATATATATATATATATATATATATATTTATTTATTTATTTCAACAGTAACACTATATATTTTCTGAACAAAGAGATCCCAACATCAGTTACATTTCCACATATTGATTTGCATATATTTTTATATTGGCGGATATGCAAGGAAAGAAAAGCAGACCGCAAGGGAAAACTGAGAGACAGTGAGAGGCAAAGAACTGCGAGATTGTCGGGGTGATCAAGTCCAAAGTCTCGCGGGAAAATTTGGTTGCGTAACCGGACAGACAAATAGACAGGAAAGGACAGATCACTGCATTTTAAACACTGTCTCTAACAACTGGGACAGGGGCCTATTCCACCCTGTCACATACACCCCGCTCCGTAAGAGGGAACCTGTTTTATCAAACAGGTTTCCAAAACTTTCCATTCTCTAATAACATTTGCATTAGCAGTTTTTTATATAACAGTACAACAGACAGTAAAGTTTAAACTCATACATTTGTTTTTCAGCCTTTAGAGCCCTCAGTTCCTGATCCATATCTTGACAGAAAAGCAGCATTACTATTCTCTTTAACAGATTTGTGTTCTCACCTTGAATTTAAATGGCTGTAATGCCAGGTACCACCTTGTGATTCTGGAATTTTTATTTTTCATTTGGTTACGCCAACAGAGAGGATCAGAGAGGAATGTGATCAGTTACAAGAACAAAATCAGTTCCTAGCAAATAAAACTTAAGTGACTCCATGGCCAGCTTTGCTACTAAACATTCCTTTTCTCTCTGTCGTGCACAGCACAATAACCAGTGTGAGGGGATAAAATGACAGCCATGTACCGTTGGAATGTAGCTGGCGCACCATGTAAACCAAATGGCATGGTGGTGAACTGATAAAACTGCATTTGCCATCCCTACAGGATTCTGTCTCTGGATTCTTTAGCTAAAGGTATTTGCCAGTAACCCTTGGTGAGATCAAGGGTACTGATATACTTTGCACTCCACAGTCTGTCCACCAAATCATTTATTCTGGGCATATGATAACTGTCAAACTCTGACACTTGATAAAGTTTCCTGAAATCAAGGCAGAGTCTAACACCCCTTTTTTGTTTACAGTTACCATTGGAGATGACCAAGCACTCCTCAACTCCTCTATGATACCCAGTTCTTTCATTTTTTATGTTGCTTGCACACATGTGCAAGAAACATAGTGCCATCATCGGAGATTTCGGAGGTGTCTCACCTCCTCCTCCAATTCAGTCAGTGAGCTGGTAGGCGCGGCCCCTGTAGCCAATGCATTTTGGAGCTGTCTGTGACAAAACCAAAAATGCAGTGCTCCCCAGTTGAAAGGGAGCTATGCTTCAGTGAGCAGAGATAAGAAGTAGCCTTCCCCTGCACACATGAGGCATCGCGCCCCACACATACTGTAGCCGGCGAGTGCCCAATCCCGTCGTCTGAGCTGCGTCTCCCGTTGTAGGTGCCCGCTGGAGCCCACCCCAGCGTGGCAATCCAATCCATAGGCCCGGCGGGGTGCCCCAATTCCCGCCGGCTGAACGCCCCCCAACGTCCTTGTGTGCCCGCGCTGAGGCCCACCCCAGCATGGCAAACAGTCCCAGTGTCTTTTTAAAATTGTTAACCTGAAGCAGCGGTCATGGGCTCTCGATCCCCCCTCCACAACCGCACCCACCCACTGCGCACCCAACCTCCCCGCCCCCTCACCCCATACTTACCTCCAGACTCCGGCGACGATCTTCAATGGACCGGAACACGTCTGCACTCTTCAAAGCGACCGCGAACTGAGGAAATGCCGTAAGCTGTATAATGGCCTAGATAGGGGTTTCAACTTTGTTGCATATCTCAGGCATTTTTGGAATTTTGCACCAAATTTTCAACATGGGGTTTTGGGACCCCTTCTCATGGTGATGTCACTGTCATGGCGTTATTCGGGCCGAAGGTGATTTCGCAGTGACTCTTGAAATCACCCTTCCAGGCCGAATACCGCCATGACGGTGACATCAGCGAGAAGGGTCCCAAAACCCCATGTTGAAAATTTGTGCAAAATTCAAAAAATGACTGTCTTCTAGCGTCGTTAGCAGTTCCTCCATGAGCTCGTAAGTTCGCCGAATTTCAATATTTTCACTCCAGATTTTCAACATTGCCATTTTACCACACCTTCTTATGAGTAGTACAGCTGTTATTTTTCACATCTCACCCAAAATGTGTTTCCGCCCATGTTGGAGAGAATGGCACAGTCGGTGTCATGAGAAATCAATGTAGGGACAAATTAAGAAAATCACAGTGACACTGTTCATGAGCAAGAGGTCTTAAAATGGCTATGTTGAAAATTTGGTGAAAAAATTCCTAAAAATGACTGTTTTACGAGCGTGCATTGCGCAGTTCCTAGGCACGCTCGTAAGTTCGCAAATTTTCAATATTTGCACTCCAGTGACTTCCAAATACCTAAACAGCACATAGAAGCAAGCAACATTCGGCATTGACAAATGCTTGTTTTATTACCTTAACCACGTCAGCTCCTAACCGCTCTGGCAACCTATATGTCTTTTGCCTAATAGGATGAGCATTCCTCGTCACTATTACATCCTCAACCCCTTTTGTTTGGCCTGGTACCATGGTAAAAGTACTGTTAAATGTATTTAGCACATTACAAATGTCTGCAGTTTGTTCTGAGGTTAAGGAAACATTCACCTTTACAGCATCAGCATTTTTCAGTTTTTTTCCAGTCTATCATAAGCTACATCAATATCTTCCTTATCAGTTTCTGGTAAAACTAGCAAAGCAGTTTTTGGCATTTTTCAACCCATTTTTGAGAAGGTTAGCATGGTACATCTTAGTAGGATTTTTCCTATCAGGGGTCTCAGTCTCATAGTTTACAGTGCCAGTATGTCTAAGAACCTTATATGGCCCTTGCCACTTTATTAACAGTTTATTTTCTGTTGTGGGCAACAGTAGCAAAACCTTTTCACCTGGCTCGAAAACTGTTTCTTTTACCCCTTGGTCATAATATACCTTCTGCTGGTTTTGGGCCTCTTCCTGGTTACTATGGACAATTTCAACATATTTTGCCAGCTTCTTTTTTAGGGCACACACATATAGGATGTTATAGATTGTTTCTGAGTGGGGTTATCGTCCCACATTTCTTTTATCAGCATTACTATTCTCTTTAACAGATTTGTGTTCTCGCCGTGAATTTAAATGGCTGTAATGCCAGGTACCACCTTGTGATTCTGGAATTCTGACTGCTTACCATACAGCATTTCAAATGGTGAAAACCCTGTTAATGCATGTGGCACTTCTCTGTAAGCAAAACGTAGGTAGGGCAAGTATTGGTCCCAGTCCTTCCCTTCCCCTTTTACAAACCTTTCTTCACATGCGTTTTAGGGTTTGGTTAAAACGCTCAACAAGACCATCTGTCTGAGGGTGATGGGGGAGGTTTTTATGGCAGTAATAACTAGTAGTCTGTACAGCTCCTTAAGTAATGCAGCACCAAAATTACTACCCTGATCAGTAATAATTTCTTTAGGTATGTCCACTCTGCTGAAAATTTTTGCAAGCTCTGCTGCAACTTTTGGGGCTGTAACAGTACACATTGGAACTGCTTCTGGGTATCGAGTAGCATAGTCGCATACTACCAGGATAAATCTATTACCCTTTTTACTTTTGTCTAAAGGACCAACCACATCCATTGTAATTCTCTCAAAAGGCACATCTATCAAGGGTAGGGGCACCAGGGACACCTTGTCTTTTCTAATGACTGGGGCTACTTTCTGAGACTCAGCACAGGAATTACAATAGGTAGCAACATCTTCATGAATTCCAGGCCAGTAAAATCTATACAGCAATCTGGCAAGGGTGCGATCCCTTCCTGAGGGACCAGCCATAGGACTGTCATGTGATAGCTGTAATAACTCTGTTCTATACTTCTGTGGTATAACCAGTTGTTCTGTCTGTTCCTGTGTCTGAGGTTTAACCCAAACTCTACACAGTAACCCATTACATTTTTTAAACATTGGTCCACCCTGTTTTGGTTTCACCCCCAGCTGCTTGAAATAACCCTGGAGAGAAACATCGTTAGCTTGCTCTGAAAGAAAATCACGATCAGTTAACAATTTAGTTTCAGCATTTTCTTATTTTAACCCTTTATGTCCGTCAGTCATTTGCTGCCACAGTTTCTTCAGGCACTGTCTTTGTTTCTTGGAGTTCTGGATCTTGGAGCTGTGCTCAAAAAAGTCCAAATCAAAATCACTGAAAGGAAAAGTGTCCCCACGTCTGAAATTTTCTTTGCCTGAGCTCTTGTCACCACAACTGCTAAAACATCAGGATTTACTCCTTCTTTGATCAGCTCAGTAAATCCTGGAAAGTCATTTCCAATAATCACAGGTTCAGGTAACTTGGGTACTACTCCCACATTCATTTGGTGCAATACATCCTTAATGGTCAGTCACTTGGGTGGTGAGATAGTATCGAGTGTCCCCGTGGATGCAGATGACAGCAGTACCTGGTTCCTTTGCACAGTGTTTTCCCAGCACTTTAACATGCACTAGGATGTGTCTGCTTCCCAAATCAATGAGTCCCTTCACAGTCTTATCCCCCACCTTCACATCTGTTAAGTACTTGCCCAAATTTGCCAAGGACAAATTTGCTCCAGTGCCACTCTCCTTACTACGGCAGTTTCTTGCAAAATGGCCTATTATAGTTATAGCAGATAACTTCTTTGGGTCCAGATTTGTTATCACCACCAGAATTCTTATCAGGCTTGGAGTTTAAATGGAAAAAAGTGTCTTACTGGTGCTTGGCTGTTACCTCGCTGCTGTGGCATCTGTCTGGCCATTTGGTAGTCTTCGGCCAAAGAAACAGCCTTTCCCCACTCTCTGGTAGGTGTTCCTTTACCCACAGCTGCACATCTGTAGGCAGGATGTTGATGATCTGTGGAACTGTTTTGCTCTCTGGTTGGATCCATTTTTATCAGGAGTTCTCTGAGTCGGGTAAAGGCTTCTCGAGGATTGTCGACTGAGTTGTACCTCAGACATCGAAACCTCTGCCTGTGTGTGTCTCTGGAGATTTTACCTTTTCAGGATTTCAGTTTTCACCAGGTCATAGTTTTCTGACTGTGCAGTGTCCATATTGCTGTAGGCAAGTTGGGTTTTCCCTGTCAGGTAGGGTACCAGTCTGATTGTTCATTGCTGCTTTAGTCATTGGCAGGCTGTGGCAACTCTCAAAAGTTTTCAGGTATGCCTCAATATCATCTGAGGGACACAACTTTGTAAGTTTAATGGCTTTTAAGTTGCTTGCATTTTGTTGCTCATCTGAATCTCTGCCGGATCCTCTGCCTTTGATAGCTTGCAAGGCATCCAGACATCGCTGCTCCTGTTACTGCATCTCTTCTCTCATCTGCTGCTCCTGTCGCTGCATCTCTTCTCTCCTCTGCTCTGCATCCTAGTCTGTTTTTGTTGTACAGCCCACCATTTGAAAAAGTCCATCAGGCTTTTAGGTTCTGTCACTGCCTGTTCTTTTTCCATAACTTGTGCTGGCTGTACAGTCTCAGACTGGACTTCTGTCTCTGCTAGTTTGGCTGCCATTCTCCTGGTATCCACTCCTGGACTTGCTGCTGCAGAATCCATACCTTCCTCTGTGCTTCCCTGGTACTAGGTCCAGTATCCACGCACAAAACTTCTGTCTTAGGGTATGCACGGCTTAAATCCCACTTAGGCTGACACCATCTGTTGTCAAGGCACAGCTCAGGAGGCATAGGGAAAACCAGAAGCAGTTGCAGAATTAACCAAAAATATTTATTTACAGTATCAGTAACATAATAAATAAACTTGTTCAATGTAACTATGTACAGAGGAGAAATGAAGTAGTTTTTTTCTTTCAGTCTGTGTCCCTTTTTTTCTTCTGATCTCTCTTCCAGTTGCAGCTTTGGTCTTATAAGTCCTTTCAACCCCCATCCTTAGCAAGCATCCTGATTTTGTAAATATCAGGCAGGAGCTGCTAGAACACAGTGTGCTTGCTGGGGCCCCTTGTGCACAGCTTTTGCAAAAGCGTCAAAGAGTTGCACTAAGGTAACCTGTAGCTTTTAACAGCTTTTGCAGTCATCTCAAATTATAAAAATATACAGTTCAACAGTAACATTATATATTTTCTAAACAAAAGAGAACCCAACATCCATTACATTTCCACATATTGATTTGCATATATTTTTATATCGGTGGATATTTAAGGGAAGAAAAGCAGCCAGTAAGGGAAAACTGAGAGACCGTGAGAGGCAAAGAATTGCATAGATTGTCGGGGTGATCAAATCCAGAGTCTCACAGGAAAATTCGGTTGCACAAATGGACAGATAAATAGAGAGGAGAGGAAAGGACAGATCCTTGCATTTTAAAGACTTTCTCTAACAACTGGGACAGGATCCTATTCCACCCTGTCACAGGCATACCCAAATTAGGGTGCTGTCTGTAAGCCATATATTCAGTGGGTTTTAGGGAGTTTATTTGAGTTCAATATTATCTGCGATGTGAGAGAGAATTTCAGAGTTCCAGTTGAGGCAGTAATCTAAGTACATAATAAAAACTTACCCCATATAGGTTATTTAGCTAGTTACAGTGACATAGGCAATTGCAATGTCGACCTACCCTAGGGTTGTTTGAAAACTATAGTAGTATAGGTATATTGTCTAAATTGATCAGGCTAAGCAGTGGTCCGTGTATCGTAACCGTAATGGAACTAAGCCCTTCCTGTCAAGCAGTATTACCTAAACATATCACATTTGCTTAGGAGCCAAATAGGAGGTTTGTGTGACCAGCATACAGAATACTGTTATTGCATATCAATCTGGTTTGTAATCTTAGCATTGTTACTTATACTGGAGCTGGTTGCATACTTCCACTCACCATTTGTTGTCTGCAGTCCACAGTGTTTCGAGTGTCTCGTAGGGCAGCATGGCTGGTTGATGGCCAACTCCCACACCTGACGCCCACTGTGTGACACCTTTGTCGCTCTGGACCATTGGCATGGAGGACTGCTTGGGTGGGAGGCTCCTTATGACACTCAGAGATGACATGGAGCAGGGCAATTGGCGGCTGCTCAAGGAGGGGAGGTTGGCAACAAGGTCTCCAGCTGTTGTAGTGTCACTCTTGGTGGCCGAGGATCCTGCGATCTGTTGGGGGGAGAGTAGGTAGAGATTCTGTGCACACCCTTGTGACCCTGTTGATGTGGCTCCAGAATCTGCTGTGCAGGTAAGTCAGGACCTGCTTTTATGGCATGGGCTGGTGGCTCTCAGCAGGGAGTCTTTGGTGGGCAGATTTGAATTCATACAAAGTCCATTGCTCAGCCAAGCTTTGGTGGGCTTTTTTATTTGAGTTAAAAATAGTCTTTGTTCAGCCCAGCTATGGCATGTTTTTTATTTTCTTTTTTTTTGTTTGGGGGGTGACGACAACGAGGTCCGGACTCTCCCTTGGAGGGACTTGTTCTCTGACCTGGTAGTCGGGTCATCATGGACCCTGTCGGCTCCCAATTCTTTTGCACTGCCTTTTTCCCCCCAGGCCCACGACCATGCAGTGGGCAGACTGGCCATCTCTGTCTCTGCGGAGGCAGCCTAACATCCTGTATGTGGGCCCTTCCCCGTTCTTGGTGGCATACCTGTGCTGACAGCCAGCCACTGCTGGGTGCCAGTCTACAGCACGCCACACAGCCCCCCTCCCCTGAGGAAGGAGAGCTGTCTACGGACACTCGATCCTTCTTTGCCCCACCAACCCCCGAGCAACCCGAGTCCATTCCCGAACTCGGGTGGCCAGTGTGGTGTGAGGTATGGCACCCAGCACCTCAACCCTCCATGCCACCGGGCCAGTGGGCTTTTTTATTTGAGTTAAAAATAAAGTCTTTGTTCAGCCCAACTTTGGCGGGATTTGATGCAGTAGACTGTTGAATAGTCCAGCAAGGGATCCTGGCCGATTGGCGGCTGCTCTGGGATATAGCAAGCTGGCTTTAGCAGGCTTTAATGGGCTGTTTCATGAAAGACGGTTCAATAGTCTTGCAGTAGATCTCAGATATTTGGAAGCTGCTCCGGGAGGGGGATGGACAGCAAGGCACCCTCCGGCCACTGTAGTGTCACTCTTGGTGATGGAGGATTTGGCAGTCGTGGGGGTGGGTAGAGGTGCCGTGTGCACCCTCGTGACCCCGTTGATGTGGCTCCAAAATCTGCTGTGCAGGTAAATCAGGACCTGCTTTTATGAGATGGACTGGAAGCTCTCAGCAGGGGTCTTTGGCGGACTGATTTGAATTCAAACAAAGTCCATTGCTTAACCCAGCTTTGGTGGGCTTTTTTATTTGAGTTGAAAATAAAGTCTTTGTAAAGCCCAACTATGACAGATTTTTTTTAGTTAAAAATAAAGTCTTTGTTCAGCCCAGCTTTGCAGGCTTTTTTTAGCAGTAGTCTGTTGGATAGCCCAGCAAGAGATCCCGGCCGAGTGGTGGCTGCTATGGGATGTAGCAAGCTGGCTTTAGCAGGCTTTGGTGGGCTGTTCCATGAAAAACAGTTGACTAGCCCCGCAGTAGATCTCTGCCGATTGACGGCTGCTCCAGGAGGGGGGTGGGTAGCAAGGTTCCCTCTGGCCACTGTAGTGTCGCTCTTGAGGGCCAAGGATTCGGTGATCGTTGGGGGGTGGGAAGAGGTGCCGTGCGCACCCTCTCAACCCTGTTGATGTGGCTCTGAAATCTGCAGTGTACTGACATGGGTTTACGAAATCCAAATATAGTTGCAATCCTTGACAGAAGTCCAAGAAAATTTCTGTTGTAGTTTTTAAGTTCTGTCATGATGTTTTTCCAAGAGTGGTACACTTCAACATAATTTTATTTTTAATAAAGAGTATAAGTAGAGTAATAGATAGGAAATCATCAGTAAAAGGCTGTGATACACTTTGAGCCTGTTTTTACTAGTGTTTTTAAAACCTTAATCGTCCTGGACTAAAAGTCTCCACCACTCATTCACACTAATGGGAGTACACCGGAGACACTAGGACCCCACGAGAGCCAAAAATCTTCAGGAGGGCTGGCACCAGGATAGGATCATGTATGCGCGGTGGCGCAAAACTACCTTGCGCTATATAGGCCATCTCCGCATCAACCCTCCAGCCGCCTCAGTTCCTTTTTGCGCCCCGCCATCGAATGCGCTTCAGTGACAACACTCGCCTGCTAGAGATCAGGTCTTCATCTATACGACAGCAGCTATAGCTGTTCAGTATTCAATTAACTTACTACTTTTAGCATTCTTTTCTTATTTAAAAAAAAAACCAAAGAAGAAGAAATTCTCAGTCTGCCGTCAACAGAGTCAACCTTAGACGGTAGTGGTGACGGTAAGGAGACTTCGTGTGAAAGCTGTGGTGGCAGTGGGGATGTGTTCAGTCCGCTGCCCTTTGTGGCGGGGGAGTCCAACTATGGGCAGTCCGGTGCTCGGTGGGGGGAGAGACAGTCCGCCTGAAGCACAAAAGTAGCAGGCCCATTCCCGACCTCGATCGGGGACCCAGCTCCACTCGTCCTCGAGTTCTTCTTCTTCCTCCTGTCAGTGGAAGAAGAAATGGTACCACTCGAGGTCGCCCTCTGGTACATCTACGTGGAGCTCGTTGGTGGTGGAGAGCGGTAGGCCTGACCCGACTCTAGTGGGGTCCTCTGTGGCTCCATTCTTAATGGCTGCAGTCTTCCACACCGGATCCCGTCTCTGTCCTCGTTGGGGTGCCAGTTAGCAGTTTCATCTCTGGGTGGTGTTTTAGAGCAGTGAGTATGCCGTCTGCCAGGTTGACCTGGCCAGTGGACCCAGTTCCAGGGCCTTAGAGCCGCTGGGCCGTGGCTGGGTTGGTTGAGCTAGGATGTGTGCGCAGTGCCCTCTCTGGTGCCAGCGCCATCGACACTGATTCTATGTGCCTAGCCCCCCCTCACCTTTTTCCCTGCAGGGGCTGGCATGGGTAACGCTCCCCCCCCCTTTTTTAGGTCTAGATAGATAGATAGATAAATATTTTATTTATGTAGCACCCATCTCCGAAGACTCTGGGTGCTGCATAGCATAACACACATAATATACAAAAACATTTTAAAAATACAATAAAACAAATTTGAAGCAACAACAATATACAGAAAACAGCGGGGAGCAACAGCTTAACTAACCATCATAAAATATAAAATTTTTTTAAAACACCTTTGATTGAATAAATATGATTTGAGGCCCTTCTTAAAGGCCAGCAGTGGTATTGGCGCCGCATGTGGTGCTGATAGCACCGCGTGTGCTGCTGGCGCCATGGGTAGTGCCTGCATCGCGGATGATGCTGAATTCCTCAGCGCTGATCCGGGTGGTGTTGTCTCCCATGATCTGGCCTAGACCTGCCTTTTGGAGGTTCTTCTGGGGTAGAAGTGGATCTTGATGAGTCCCACCCTGTCCTGCTTTGTCGAAGACGCAGCGGATGACTCATTTTATGGGCTGGAATGTAAGCTTTCTGTATCAGCGGAGCCTGAGATGGAAGATCTCTCTTTCCAGTCTTTCCTCAAGGATGTGGTGTCCACCATAGCATTTCAGACTTCATCTGTGGACCAAAGCAGACTTCTACGTCTTGAGTTCCTACATTCCTCAGTACGAGTGCACCCTGTGGAACACTCAGATCAATGGTCGAGATCCTCCTGGAATCGAACGCTCTGTTATCAGGGGCATATATTCCAATAATCAGTTGAAAGCTTTTATAAATACCTGTGACACTGCCTTTAAGGCAGCTGCGCTGGCATTTGTAGAAGGCGACTCTCCTGCCCCAGAACATCGTGTTTCTCACCCGGTGCTCAGCAGGTGATTAACATCCCCCTTGATGGTGCTTATCTGTTCAGCCTTCAGACTGAGCTCTGGAGGCTGCTCTGAACATCAGGGCTGCCATTTAAACAGCCAAGCTGGCTCCTGCTGCCTCTCAGAGGGATGGGAACCATTGACATTTTCGTAACGGCAGTTCTTTCAAGGTAGAGGTCGAGGAGCCTTTATCAGGAACCAACTCCTCAACCACGAAGAAAACGTAGCAGAGGGCATAGGGCCCAAAAGTGCCGTGTACCAACCTCTGTGGATCTGGCCCAGGTCCCACCTCAGCTGTCTGAGGTGGATGCCTCTCGGCAGTAGAGGGGGCATCTGACTCATTTTTACAACCAGTGTGGAAGTCCATTACAGTGGACATATGAATCATCAGGATTGTCCGAGAGGGATATTCTCCCAGTTTCGCAGAGATTTCCTCAGACCTTCCATCCAGACAACAGCTCAGTCTGTCCGCCTCTTAGTCAGACCTTCTTACTTCTGAGATATGGGGCCTCTGCTGGAAGTGGGCAGTAGTTGTTGTTCCATGGCAGAACAGAACACAGGTTCCTATTTCCATTGCTTCTGGTTCCAAGATAACAGGCGGCATGCACCCAGTTCTCAACCTTGGAAGGTTGAACAAGTACCTGTTTAGGAAGGAGTTCACTAAAAACATGGCGTTGAAGTCTTCATTACCTGGACGATTGGCTCCTAGCCAGCCCACCTAGGCAGGAGACACAGGAAGCAGTCACCACACTTCTCAGTTGCTCACTTCCAGGGGTGGTTTTCTGATTCGTGGAAGGTGCCAGATTCACCTTCATAGGAGCCCTCCTGGATACCTCAAGGGAGAAGTTTTTTCTTCTGGAGGACGGGTGTCATGGAAAACTACTCTGTCTGGGCACCTTTCGATGTAGTGGATGCTGGGACTCATGGCATCGTCCGCAGCAAGCAGTGGTCTCTGACCAAGCACCTGCAGTCCTCCACATAAAGTGACAGAGCCTCGGATAAAATCACTTGCATGGTAGATGCAGTTGGGCAAGCTTCTGCAAGGTCTACCCCATACCCTCTGACATCTCAGATCACCATCACCACGGTCGCACTCCTCATCGATTGGGGTAGCTCACTGCCAAGACCTCCACACAGGTGTGGAGCCAGGAGGAGCCTCATCTTCTCATAAATATCTCAGAGATGAGAGCTCTCTTATGCGCTACCCAAGTCCTGAAGAAGAAGAATATCTTTATTTTTATGGCGCCTTTCAAATATCAAGGCACCTAACAAAGTTCAGAATCACATGTCAGACATCCCAGCAACATTAATTATATAAAACAACTAATACCATTACACAGTCATTCGCCAGATGCTTGGTGCCATAAGTATGTTTTTAAAGCTTGCTTAAATCCCTCCATGGTCATGCACCCCCGTAACCGACAGGGTAGAGAATTCCAAAGGGTTGGGGCTGCATGCATAAATGCTCGGGCCACAGAAGATTTCACACACACATCCTTGGAATCTCTAGCAACCCCTCATCGACTGAGCAGAGCGATCGCCCAGGGCAGTAAGGGACCAGAAGTTCTTTCAGGTAGTCCAGGCCCAGTCTGTGTAGATTGCCCTTTGCTGCAAAGTGATCCTCCTTCGGATGAACGACTATGCTGTGATGTATTACATCAAGAAGCAGGGTGGAGCGCTCCCCTACCCTCTGGCAGGAAAACCATGAGGATGACAGTGGTGCCTTAAGCACGATGCATCAGTTCAGATGTCATGCAGTCGCTGTTCTACAAATGGGATAGTCTGGACCTGGTCCTTTTTGCGTCCCCTCTCAATGCAAAACTGCCTCTGTCCCGCTTCAGAAATCCAGAACTTGGTGTTTTCTGTCAGGATGCATTCAGACTGCAGTGGACAAGATGCCTGTACACTTTCCTCCTCTCCCCTTAGTTCAGAGGATGCTGCTCAAGTTGGAGGCACAGGGGGCAGGATGATTCTCATCGTCCCATACTGACGTCAACAGATATGATTTTCCCTGATCAACAGAGTGTCAGAAGTTCCCCTGAGGCAGCTCCCTCTATGAGTGGACCTTCAGACACAGGGACCTATGATCCATCCCAGCCTGCACTCCCTTCATCTCTATGTCAGACTCCTCAGGGGATAGAAGTGGGCAGATTTTAGGTATCCCAGACAATCGCAGAAATCTTCTTAGCTGCGCTTAGGCCTTCCACCAGGAAGGCTTACGTGGCTAAGTGGAAACACTTCTCCATCTGGTGTGCAAAGTCCCATCTGGACCATTTCGGTTGCCCGCCAAGTAAGGTGTTTGAGTGCCTGTTGAACGCAGCTCTGCAATAGTTGGCAGTGAAGGTACACCTCTGCGCGTTTTCGGCCTATCTTGAGCCAATATAGAACTTGTCACTGGCTCAGTTACTGTTAGTAAAGAGATACCTAAAAGGTATCCTACACACTAAACCCCTGGTCAGTAGACTGGTGTCTGCATGGAATATTAACCTGATGCTAGATTGCTCACCCGTAAACCCTTTGAGCCGCTAGCTACCTGTAAATTGAAATTTATGACCCGGAAGGCAGCTTTCTTAGTAACTGTCACTTTTACTCGTGGGGTCTCCAAAATCCATGCTTCAGTCTCAGACCCCCATACACTGTCTGACACAAGGACAGGGTGGTACTCTGTACTCACCCTAAATTCCTACCTAGAGTGCTTTCGGACTTTCACCTCAGCTGGCCTTTGCTTCTCCCTACTTACTGTACTTCGCTAACTTTCAGAATGAAGGAGAGTGCTCCCTTCATTCTGTGGATGTTAAGAGGGTTCTGCGATTCCACATCAACAGAACGAAAGAGATACACAATCCAAGCAACTCTTGTATCTTTCAGCATGCCTTGGCTGGGTCAGCATGTTGCCATTAGATGTATATCTGCATGGTTAGTAGCATGTCTTCGACACTGCTAATCTATGGCACAGGTCAGGTTGGAAGGCCAGGTCCACACCCACTCTACCAGAGTGGTCACAGCTTCCCTGGTGGAGATTCATAATGTACCTGTTGCAGACATCTGTAAGGCAGCGACTTGGTGTTCAGTGCATACCTTTGTAAAGCACTACGTTCTAGATGTCCATGTCAGACAGCTCACTTTTTTCAGCAGGACAGTCCTTATGGACTTCTGTCCTTAGTGAGATCTGTCTCATGCCGCCCTACTTGGGGGAATGATTTTTAGCTTGGTACTCTCCCATCAGTGTGAATGAGTAGTGGAGACTTTTAGTCCAGGAAGATGTGGAAATTATGTACCAACTGTTATTCTTGATCTTCTTAGATGAAGTCTCCACCACTCTGTCACACGCCCACACACCATCCCCTGAGCTCACTTATTCTGTTTTTGGTTTTCTCTTCCTTGTTGTTCGGGCTGTGGACATATTGTTGAATTGACCCTTCTTACATGGGTCATCTGGGCCATCTTATACCCGGAAGTTAGGGTTGGGTTTTGTTAAGTTAGTTTCCACTGCACTTCCTCAGTCAAAAAGGTACTGAGGCAATTGGAAGGTCGACGCCAAGACAACCTATACAGCACGAGCTAGTCTCGCTGCGCATGCGTGGTCCTATCCTGGCACCGGTCCTCCTGAAGGTTTTTGGCTCCTGCGGGGTCCTAGCACCTCCGGTGTTCCCCCATTAGTGTGAATGAGTGGTGGAGACTTCATCCAAGAAGATCAAGAATTATGGTAGGTACATAATTTCCATTTCTTCATATTTTGGAATGTAGAACCTGCTGTTCTTAACATTTCCGAATGCGAAGAACAAGGTTGCGCCCTAAACGATTACCACAGCAGTCGCCAGTAGTGCTGTGGAAGCGCGATATGAGCTGTTATGGCAGCAGACAGCATTGCGTGCTGATTCAAAATTGGCAGTTCAGACCTTTCTAACACATTCCCATTACAACCTACCATCCATGTGTAGTACATGTGTATCGGAAGTGTAGTTGAAACTCAAAGTTTCATTTTTTCAAAGCAGCTGTACTGACATTGAAAAACAGTCTCAAATTGTATTATAAAAACAAATAACATTACCCGCCTTCATTGAGAACTTGCCAGATTCTCAACACCTCGGTAGTTCGGTGACATCAGGAAGGCTTTACTTTTGTGCCTCTGATGTCACTAAACTAACTTGGCGTTGAGAATCTGCTCATGCTCAATGAAGGGGGTTTATTACTCTACATGTAATTCAAAGGATGCTGGTGACATCATAAACTACAAGAGCAAAGCTCGAATAGTTCATGGTGTCACCAGAATCCCAGAATGGAATGACAAGCCTAGTTACTGCTGCTTTCCTGTCTGTTATTTTTTTGTAATATGTAGAACACTGCAAACATTCCATCTTGTAGTACCAGTGATCTGATATCCGAAAGATAGTATTGTGACTTTCTGATGTCAGAGCGAGGGTATCATGAGTTTTGGATGTCACTGATTTCCTACTGGGTGGGGGGAATGACACCTGTATATTACTTTGTTATAAAAGCACTCAGCAGTGACAATAGCACAAAGCACATTTGATATTTCCAGTGATTTTTAAAGGGGAACATTTATCAGTAGCCACCCTCGCAGGTTGAAGGCCCAAGAAAAGCTCTTTTAAACTAGGCATTGGGCTTACCTGTAGCTGGTAGAAGTCCAGAGATATCCCTGACTAAATCTGCCCTCTATTAATATAAGGCTGCCACCATTTTATGGAACACTATGACATCATACATTGTAGTTAGGCACAGCTTCCCCTACATGACATCACAATGTTCCATAAAATGATGGCATCCTAGTATCAGTATTGGTAGACATGGAGATGTATCTGGACTGCTTCAGGCTAGATGTTAGTTGAATTACTTTATTTTAAACATTTTCTTTTTAGGGGATTTCAAACTAAGGAGTTGCAGGTCATAAATGTTCCCCTTTGAAGAAGCAATTCTCACTTTATAATTACTGATATGGGTTGATTACAGCCCAAAAGCTATGTCTGAATTCTTCATTATACATCGGTGTGACATCACACTCGTGTAAAACGGAGAAAGTTGGGGGGCATGGCCTGAAGCTGATCATGGCAGACACGGCTTAGCCAAGCTCCTGCAGGCACTCAGCAGTATTGGTATCAAAGAGGTGTGTCAGCTGGGAAATCTGAACAACTGTTTGGGAAAAGGGTTGACCGGTATTAATGGCATCGGGCCGAAGCAGGAATAAGAAGTCCAAGCTGCGTTTTGACGCGTTGCAGCCTGCAAGAGCACAACGCTGCGGCCTAGAAGTCTTGAATAACTCTGGGAACACAAATGTGGCAAAGAAAGGCGCTGCAGAATTAGAGAGCTCCCTAGCGAAGGTGCCAGCCACTTTGGCCCTCATACAACATGACATGAAAGCCAGGTTTGATAATATCACAACCCAGATCTCACACATGCAATCTGTAGTGACTGGGCTCTCTGAAACATCTGCTACTCACACTAACCAGATTGCAGAGCTAGAAAGTTGGGTCAGCTTGCTTGAGGATTCCTTATCGGATGCAACCAGAGACAATAACACCCTTAAAAAGCAGCTTATGGACCTACTTGAAAAGGTGGATGACCAAGAAAGCCGATCTTGCCGCTCCAAGCTTCAGATAATAGGTCATCCTGAAAGGATCGAAGGTAGTGACCCGGAGAAACTGTTGCTTGCATGGCTCGTTGAACACCTTGGCCTTCCACCAGAACTACACAACTGCGAAATTGAGTGTCCGTATGGAGTAGGCCCTAGGTCTGCGAACTCTCACCCCAGACATTGCCTGATCAAATATGTAAGGTATGTGGAGAAGGAGGCCATACTGCGAAGAGCAAGGGAGTGAGATTCAATCACTCTGGAAACTACAAAAGTATTTGCGTTTCAACACTACAGTAAAGACCTACAACAAAGAAGACAGAGGTTCAGCGAAGTAAGAGGGCGCCTGTACAAAATGGGCTGGGCATTTGCTTTCCAGTACTCAGCTAAATTGAAAATGGACCGACCTTGTGGAACATCTCGCATATTCACTTGTCCCAAGGAAGCTATGAAGTGGGTGGACGAAGTGGTTAAGAATGGCACAGGAGGGAATGCACTGCCATGCAGGGAGCTGGATGATCATTGAGGCCTATGGACCAGGCCTGGTCTCAAGTATTTTGCATGAAGCCCTTGTTTGGAGCTGCAAATCCAAGATCAAACGATGTGCCGTGATGCGCCATGCTTTTTGTGGTAAACAGCGCTTGTAATTAGCGCCCGTATGGTTGTCTCTCTCTTCCCCCCTACGGTGGATTTTTGGACTGTCTGTTAATGGTGTCTTGATAGCACTGTGAGAATGGAAGAATATTTGTTTTTGCTCGCCTGTTAAGGTTACCCTATGGGCAAGAGCTGTTTCAGTTTAATGTTTTAAGATCTAACTCTGGAATACCCGACCTGATCTGGGGATCAGGGTGCCAACGGGGAAGCAGCAATGACGGTAATCTAAACCCGCTGCACGTACAGTATGTGTAAGAACAGATGGTATCAAGATAAGAAACTTTTTATTTGTAATAACTGTAGCGGATAATTGGGATTATTTGTGGGGGGGGGGGACTAAGGGTTAGTTCCATTAAATTGTTGTTTGGTTATATATTACTAGAGTTTGAGTGAGTTGTTCATAAGTCTTTGTTGAATTTGTAGACACACCTAAGTAGGCTAAATGGTTTTAATGAGTGCACTACGAATAAGATCGCAATGTAATGTTTGCCAGTAGTTTGCAAGGGGAAAAATTACATGGCCTGTTGTGGTCCTGGGGGGAAGGGGCCTATTACTGTTAAAGTTTCTGTGTTTATGGGGTTTCTTCATTTTAGTTGTAGTATTTGGATTTGGGGGGGGTCAGTTTAGAGATAAGGGGGTACCCATGGAGCTTGGTTCATTCGGGAGCTGGCCTGTTTCACTGTGTGGGCTATCCTCTCGTGTGGACGCTACCAGATTCTCTCCAGTAGGGCCCTTGTTGAAGCCCGTGGGTTTCCGAGGGATACTGGGTGCTGGGGATTGATTAATAAAATAAGACTGGGTAATGTAGGTGATACCGTAGCTCTAAAGATGAATTTCACTGTTCCTGATAGGTATGTGGTGTAGTGGTTGTGGAGAATTAAGAGGTGTTTTCTACAAATCTGTGAATGGCTGATGTGATAAAATTGGCTACATGGAATATTAATGGGTTAAAAACAATTATGAAATGAAAGAAACTGTTGGCTGAAGTCAAAAGAGTTAATTGTCAAGTGATTTTATTGCAGGAGACCCACATGTCCAGGGTGGAGGCATCTTAAATGAAGGGAAGCATGGGAGGGAGCTGGGTCTCTGCATTTTTCTCTACTAAGGCCAGAGGGGTTGCCATATGGCTTCCTCAGGGGTCGCAGGCTAAGGTATTGGAGCCTTGAGCAGATCTGGTTGGACGATTTGCTCTGGCAAAAATTTTGTTCCCTGGGATTGGTGTACTTAATTTGGGCTCAATGTATGTGCCCAACGTTGATGATAGTCAGTTTTTCCAAAAATTATCCCTGGAATTGGTGGCGTGGTCGGGCCCCTAGGTGGTGGGAGGGGACTACAATTGTGTGAGGGATACAATCTTAGATAGATCTAACACTAAACCTATACCAATTACAAAAAATGCGAGGGCAATGGGGGTGATGAAGGAGGAAGTTTTATTGGTGGATGCGTGGCAGCATCTCTGCCCCTCTGGTAGAGACTGTAGTTTTTATTCCCATGCACACAGGTCCTATGCCAGAATAGATCATATCTTGGTGGGCCCCACACTCCTCCCGGCCCTGTCTGGGGCAAATTACTCTCCTATTTTGGTGTCAGACCACGCATCCCTCACCGTTAATCTTTCCCTGTGGGGCCATCACTGGTATTAGGCCTTGGAGATTGGACCCATTATTATTAAAAGATCAAACCTATGTAGATCACATGACAAAATGCATTGGGGAGTATTTAAGTTTTAATAAAAAAAGGTGACACCTCTCACTCCGCTATATGAGAAGCATTGAAGGCATTTATCCGGGGCCAAACTGTTTCATTTGCAGTGTTTAAAAACCATGCGTCTACCAGGGAAATCAAAGCACTGAGGCTTCAGACTGAGACGTGAGCAAGCATATAGAGCCTCTCCCACCCGGACGGTGTACAATACACTGCAACAGCTGAAGTGGAAATATAACGCGGTGAGTGGTACCCGTCTAGAGAGGGCAATTTTACTATCTCAAGCGGGGCAGTATTTTGACGAAGGTCGTGCTGGGAAGCTGATGGCCTGGCAACTGCGCAGGAAAGATGGGGAGAGGGCGGTTTACCGAATTCACGACTCTGCTGGAGCACTAGTCGATGATCCAGAGGGGGTGGGTCGAGCCTTCTGGGATTATTACAAACAACTCTACACCTCCGAGGTGTCACCCTCAACTGAGGAAATACACTCCTTTCTTGATAAGGCAGAATTGCACACAATTACTAAACAGCAAGCTAGTGACCTTGACCTGCCAATCACGATAGGGGAAATTAGTAGGACTATTAAAGCCTTGCGTGGAGGGAAGGCCCCAGGTTCTGATGGGATACTAGTTGATTTTTTAAAATGTTTTCATGATCTGCTTTTGGAACCGTGGGAAACATGTTGTCTGAGAGTTTGTTGTCAGGTGTGCTGCCCCCCTCCACCCAGTCCGCCACTATAACTGTCCTTCCGAAGCCAGACAAGGACCCGACTAGATGTGCCTCATACAGGCCCATTTCTCTTTTAACAGCTGACTGTAAAGTGTTGGCTAAGGTATTGGCCACTAGGCTTGATCCAGTGTTGCCAGAACTAATTCACCAGGATCAGGCTAGCTTTATGAAGGGCAGGCACGGGAAATATAATATTCGGTGAACCCTGAATATCATACATCATTGGGAGAAGTCCAAACATAAACATGGTGCTGCAGTGCTGGCTTTGGATGCAGAGAAGGCCTTTGACCGGGTTGAGTGGGGGTACCTTTTTGTGGCGTTGGAAAGGCTGGGGTTTGGATCACACCTTATCTCCTAGATAAAAAAACATTGCATATGGAACCCTCAGCCCAGGTAACTGTGAATGGTTGCTTATCCCCAAGAATTACTCTGGGTCAGGGAACGAGGCATGGGTGCCATCTCTCTCCATTGCTATATGTTTTATCTTTAGAACCTTTAGCAGGGGCCATGCAAAATAACAAGGAGATTAGGGGATTTCGGATACAAGACCATGAACATAAGTTGGCTATGTACGCGGATGATCTCCTTTTGTATCCATCTGTTGATCTCCCCATGATACACTCTGTTCTGTTGAAGTATGGCTCCTTATCTGGTCACAAAATAAACTGGACCAAAAGTGAAGTATTGCCAGTTGGTACGTTAAACAGACAGTCTCTGATTCAGCAACTAAAGGGGCTCCAGCTGGTAACAAAACTTAAATACCTGGGGATTTATATCTCTAGCAAAACCCATGCCCTTTATAGGTTGAACTTTAAACCTTTGCTTAGGAAGGTATCTGAAGACTGTGAAAGATGGATGGCTTTACCTCTGTCTTTAATGGGGAGAGTGGGGGTGATTAATATGATGGTACTGCCGAAGTTTCTATACTTATTCCAATCCTTGCCGATTAGAATACCAAAAAATTATTTTAGACGAATAGATTCCATCATACATAGACTCTCATGGCGAGGTAAGTTGGCCAGGGTCTCAAAATCCATTCTTCAACTGCCTCAAAAATGGGGCGGTCTGGGGCCTCCGAATCTTTCCTTTTATTACCTTGCTGCCGAACTAGCAGCTGTTCCCACTGGTTTTGGGGGGGATCTGGGAGGGCTGGAAATGGAGGAGTTAAGCAGTGCCTGCGAGATTAAAGGGGGATTGATGGCTAGAACTTTGTGGACGGGGAAGGAACTACTGCATCCCAACCTTTGTATGGCCACAACAGTCAACGCATGGTACACCGCACATCTTCTCTTGGGTAGACCTCCTGCCCCCACTAGGCAAATTTTGATATTAGAGGCAGTAAAATTGAAGGTCTCCCCCACAGTGGCAATAGTGCAAAGATTGAAAGAGTAGGAGCGTAGAGGCCTTAGATGGGTAGGACAGCCTTATGTGGGGAATGCCTGGTGAGTTTTAATCAGTTAAATGCTCAATGGAGTGTGCCAAGGGGAGACTTTTTTTATATTTCTTTACATAAGAAATCTGTTTGGCAATACTTTGGGCATGGAGGATGGATGGGCCCCACTAACAGCGTTAGAAGAGGGTCTCTACTTCCCCCAACCAGGAGCAAAGTTGTTGTCCACCTTCTACCGAAACCTGAGGGGGGGGGGCAATGGGCATCTATACAAAAACTTGTCACAAAATGGGGAACTGATTTGTGGTACAAAATGGACGATAAGTTTGGCTTAGCGCCTGTGAACATTTGGTTGCATGCTCTAGAAATAACAAACTGGCGACCTGGGTTCGGGAACAGACTCGGGTCGCTGGAGGTCAGCAAGGGACAGGAGAGGATTGAGCATCCTAAGGATTGCTCTCCTCCCCGGGGGTGGGTTAGGGCCATGCCTCGCTCTGTAGCGGCCCCCGGTGGAGACCAGGGGCACTACAAGAAGTGGCTAGACAAGGGAACTCGAAAAGCGGAAAAATGGCGTCCGAGCGACCGGATGATGGCCGCCTGGATCCCCCCGCCTCTATGGAGCCCCTGAAGAGCCAGGGAAAAACCGATCCCAGCAGCATCAGGGCCGAGAGCAAGAATGCCTGAAGGCAGTTTCCCTCTGGAAGGAGGGGACCCGTCCGACGAAGGGTTACGTCTGGCTACCCTGGTCGGCTGCGATCTGGGATCAGGTGGAAGCTGGAATCGGGAACGGTTCGGAATGGAGACACGGGGGGGGGGGGTAGTCCTTGGCAGAAGGCCTGAAGGAGAGGCCGGTCGGGCACAGGGGGGCGATAAAACAAATAATGCAAAAAAAAAGAAATAACAAGCTAAGGCAGGTGCAATTTAATTTCTTACACCAGTCCTATTATACCCTAGTGAAGTTGAATCACCTAGACCCCTCCAAGTCAGAGTATTGCCCCAAATGTAGTTCTGCTAGAGGGGATTTCATGCACTTGGCCCTGCTGTGCTCAAAGGTTACTAATGCGAAAGAAAAGCACGGCTAACGGTGATGGTGCCAAAGACCACACTGCTTGGTCTAAAGATAAAAACTTTTGTAATTACAAACATGTAAAACACATAAAGCAAGTTCCCAAAACATCAAACATTTTCACGTCAGCTGACACTTTCTCAAGACGTAATAATTAGATGTTCAATTACCCTTTATAAAAGGATAGTAATTAAAGTGACAGAGCATTATAAAAGATCAGTAGTGCAGCAGCAATCACCAACATTGTAATACATAAATATATAAAATAAATGCTAGTTAAAGTTAAAAGAAGAAAAAAAGAAAACTAAAGAAAAAGAAAGAGGGGACAAAGAAAGAAGGGGGGGGGGTAGAAAAAAGGAAAAACCTTGAAAATGTATAAAGCATATACCGTAGCTCATATAAAACAGTGGAGATGTAACATATATGAAATCTATAAAGGTAAAGAAAACATGATGTTCATACTAAATTAGCCATAGATAAACAACAAATATTATATTTGATTACAACCAAGCTCTATTATTGTTCCGACTCCTTTAAGAAAAGCAATAATACTGAACATTGTATTTAAACCAAAATCACAGTGTGCTCGAAGTAAATATTGCCATTTGTTCTCAGCTTGTAACAACCTATTATCTAAATCACCCCCTCTGATATTCAAGTTTACTCTTTCCAATCCTTGAAATTTAAAAATATGTCTAGGACCTTTAGATAACATATGTGTGGCTAAAGCATTAGTTTTATCTTTACGTTCGATGCTGATTATGTGTTCTGATATACAATTCTTGAAAAGTCTCCCCTCGCCTTCCCCACATGAAAAGAGTGGCATGCACAGCTAGCCACATAAATCACATTCGTAGTGGAGCAATTAATAATCTATGGCTAAATTCATGTTTTCTTTACCTTTATGGATTTCATATATGTTACATCTCCATTGTTTTATATGAGCTATATGCTTTATACATTTTCATGGTTTTTCCTTTTTTGGTGATTGCTGTTGCACTACTGATCTTTTATAATGCTCTGTCACTTTAATTACTATCCCTTTATAAAGGATAATTGAACATCTAATTATACAATGGCAAGAACATTTCCTGGACTCTGATTGGTCAGTGTGCCTGAGACAGTGATGTTACTACACAGTAACATCACTGTGTGGATTTAGCAGATGAGCATGATGCCCACTCAGATATATTGTCACACTAAAAATCTACTAAAACGTTTTTAAAATATTTTTTTATTTTGTATAACATCGAGTCATTGTATAATTGCAATAAGGCACTTCAAGGTGTGTGTTATTGTGTAGTAATGTCACTCCTGGGGTGGTGGAAGCACTCTGCTTCACCTCGTGCTTCAACCCACCCCAGGAGTGACGTTATTGCATGATAACACACACCTTGTTGTGCCTTATTGCTTAATTATTATGTCTTGAGAAAACATCAGCTGACACGAAAACATTCGACGTTTTGGGGACTTGCTGCTATTATGTGTGTTACACATTTGTAATTAAAAAAGTTTTTATCTTTAGACCAGGCAGTGTGGTCTTTGGCACCATCACCGTTAGCCGTGCTTTTCTTTCGCATTAGTTACTTGTTATTCGCTGTCGGCTCCAGTGTGCGTCTTATTAGCCGTCTGTTAGCCATTTGTTATGCTCAAAGAATGCCACTTTCTGGCACGAAATCCATTCTATCATGTCCCGAGTACTGAATATCCCACTTCCAAATAGCCCCATTGAATTTCTACTGGGGGCTGACCCGGATCACCCTAAGGGAAAGGGATTGGGAGCTTTATAGTCCTTGGCTCTGGTCAGTGCCAAAAAAAAATTGTACAAGTGTGGCTGGCCCCTTCCCCACCCCTAGTCCAGCAATGGGCCAACAATTTGAGATTATGTATGTCCATTGAAAGGTCTCGATTTACCACTTCTGGTCAATTAAATACGTTTATGGAATTGTGGGGCCTACTCATACAAGCTATAGAAAATAATCTGTTTCCTATCTGAAGTAGATTCAACATTGGATTAAAACTATTACAATTCTTAAAACTCTGATAAAATGTCTTTTGGATTATAAAATACCTTTATGGTTTTATATCAGAATATAAAATTTAGTTCTGCTATGACTCTACAATGCAGTTTGCAGCCACTGTATAATCAATTTCTTGCATTAAGATTGTGATCACTACAGCTACCTTATAATATATAACTCTTCTATTCTTTGTACCTGTATTAACTACCTGTCATTTGGAATGTTACCGCTGTATCGCTTTTACCCAATGTCTTAATAAAAATTATGTTGACAAAAAAAACGGAGAAAGTGCTTTCACGCTCACACATGTCAGCTCACTGACACCTAATAAAATTGAGTTGGGAACCGTGGGCAGCAAGGGAAAAGCCATAATTCTCAAAAAATAAAATGAGAAGTAGTTAAAACTTTTCATTTTACACCCTCTCAGTGTGTAATGCTTATTCTAGGGACATGGATATGTTGTTCATCCACACTCATTGGCAGGTATCCTTGCCGCTTTAAATCTTGCCGGAAGGTCTTCAAGCTTGCTCCTCCCACCCACCCGGGTGGTATAACTCTCGGCTTCGCCCCATGACGCCAGATCTTCCTTACCGCTTGGAAGCTCAGGTTCCTCTCCTTAACGCCTTCCGCGTTGAGACTGGTTCCTATTTCTCCGCTTATGGATTTAAAAATAAAATTTTGCAAAAAGACTTAGTTTCTATCCTCCTGCCGCTGGCGGACAAATCGACTCTCGGATTGAGATGCCCGCGTGGCAGAAGATGTCTCGACGGATCCACACTCCACGCAGGTCTACTGCTTAGGCCTTGAGCACGACCCGCAGGCTTGCGACTTGTGAGCCATCTTTCTCGCCTACGCCCTCAAGACCGTGGCTGCCCGATTACAACTGGGCCATCCCGAGAAGCGCTTCTCCGTGAAGTCCAAGGAGGGCCGGTTACGTGTGTCCGCGGGCGCGGGCTCGGGCGGATCAGCTTCTAGCGGATGGTCGTCAAGAGGAGGCAAGGGCGCGGGTCAGATCTTTCTCCTCAGCCGCTGCATTTATCCCGCCTCTCTGGGCTCTTCTTACACGGCTTTTTAAGGAGTTTTGTCTGTCCCTTTCCACTAAAGGAGAAGGGCTCACGCTAAGGGACCTTATTCTCGGTCCAAAAAGAGGGACAAGGGTAAGTCCCTCCTCCGACGCCTCTTGGGAGCGGGAAAGGTCCTTCCCGGCCGCCGACCGTCGGCTCGGGTCGATCGCTTCGCCGCCACTGGCCTCACGGTGTCCCCGGTCAGGTCAGTTGACCGAGACTTACCCACTGAAGTCGAGATTTTCTCACCCATTGACGGGCTGTCGCCTTTAGCAGCCGAGATTCCTCTCCCGGTTCCCCGGGAGAGTTGAGGATCCCGTGGCTCGCCTGTGCCCGTTCCGGGAGCCTCGGATGCACCATCCGAGCCGGGCGAGTGCCGGTTCCGCCGACACCTCCCCGCACCGACTGAAATTCCGGACTCGTCTGGACCTCGCGTCCAGCCTCCCACCGGCCATAGGCGGTCTCGGTCTCGGCATCATGTAAGCGGCGCCGCCGCCGTCTCGCCCCTCCTCCTCGGATGAGGGGAGGCTTCGGCGAATTACGCCGGGGACGGCACGAGATTATGTTGCAACAGTTCCCTGGCCGGGAATAAGCCGACCCCGCCTGCCTCGCCATTAAGGGTTGTCACCGATCGCCGACACAACCCCCGACTTATCCGGGGAGCTCATACCCAGGCCGGGTTGTTCGGCCAAAACCAGCTGCTCCACTCGATTCGTGGAACCTCCGCCACAGCCACCATTATCTGGGGCTCCACCAAGGATTCTCGGTCGGCTAAGGGTCTACCCCATCGCTGTCAGGTTACCCTCACTCCCGATCGACCGCAGGTGAAGGGTGGCTCAGGCCAGAGGCAGCTTTCGAGGACCTCTTCCGAGTCCGAAGATGATTCCTCCTTTTCTCCAAGCGACTGGACTTGGAGTCTTCAGGAGGTCAGTCAATGACGACAGCCCGTCAGTCTCTTCCTAGGACTACTCGCTCATCTCGAGTCCACCGGGATGGAGCTCAACCCTGCTTCCAAACGGGCAGGTATCCTCACGGAGATTCTGGACCGAGGGGATCTCGACGGAGGCTTTCCGTGGCCGAGGCCATAGTGGGTCCGCACTGAGCTTTGGCAGCCTGCTTCCTGCCCTGCGCCGGCCAGGATGGCCAGGAAGTATGCGGTCCCTACTGGTTCCTTGTCCTGCTGAACACCCTCTGCTGAGGGGTTGTTTGTGACAGCCGCCTCGCTGCCGCAACGCCAGGGATGTGGACAAACCTCCTGACAAGGAGTCCAAGAAATTGACTATGTCGAGTAAAAGTCTACGCTATGCCCTCTCTCGGCTTTCGCCAGGCCAGTATCGGCGTCCCTCATGGCACATTTTTCTCATGCCCTGTTGGGCTCCCTGGATGAGGTCATCTCATCTTCCGCACGATCTGCAGACTACGTTAAGCAGGTGCGGGACCAGGGCAGGGCAGGCCAAAACAGCAGCTCCAGACTGCTTTTGGATATAGGGGACTCATGTGCCAGATCGGGTGGCGCCGCAGTGGCTATCATGTCGGCGGGCTTGGCTGGAGGATATCCACCTTACTGGATACCCAGCACAAGTTGGCGGATGTCCCTTTTGGGACTGACCTCTTCGGCCCTGGGTGGAAGGTCACCTGCAGAGGATCGAGAAGTCCAATGCTACCTGACTCGGTCTCTTCCGCTCAGAAGGACAAAGGTCGCAAAAACCACAGCCTAAGCCCTTCGGCCCTTCTGTGCCCCGGGCGCCTGCCCAGCAACGCCAGGGGCTGCAGGCTCGGCCTTATCCCAAACCAAGCCGCCGGCTTCCTAACAGGAGGCAGGGAGGAAAGGCCCAGGAGGTCCCTCGGCCGTCCCTCCTCCAGTTTGCCCAGTGACGGGCTGAGGGGTGTCGCCCATTGCTACCTTATCCCCTGTCCCCGTGGGGACGGCCCGCACTTCCGTCTCCGCCTGGTCCGCTGTTTCCACGGACAGGTGGGTCTTGGAGGTGGTGGAAGAGGCCTGCCTCTGAATTCCCGAGCAGGCACCACCTCTTCAGAGCCGCCGCCTCGGGGCTCGATCCCTCAGCTCACTGGCATGGCTCGTCGAGCCGACATCGCCTCCTCCCTCCAGAAGGAGGTGATAAGAGAGGTGGGACCTCCTTCAGACCCAGGGTTTGTGTCCAGGTACTTCCTGGTTCCGGAGCGACGGGGCTGGCGCCCATTCTCACTCTACACGACCTAAAACAAGTTCCCATGGTCTCAACCTTCAGGATGGTCACTCTGGCTCAGATAATACCATCCTTGGAACGCGGGCGGTGGTTCTGCTCTCTGACTTGGTAGGACGTGGTTTTTTCACGCCCTTATCCGGTCCGTCTTCACCAGAGATTCCTTCGCTCGAGCGGAAGGATCCTCTTCGGAGTTCCAAGCCATGCCCTTCGGCTTGTCTCCAGCTCCCAGGGTCTTCACCAAATGCATGGCAGTGGTGACAGTATTCCGGGCGCCGAGGGTCCGGTGTACCCTTACCTGGACGACTGGTTGATAGCAGCTCCTCCAGGAAGGAGGCAGATGGTCCAGAAATCTGGCCCTCCAGGTCTGCTTCAACTGGGCCTCCTTATCAGCGAGGCCAAGTCGGAACCTCGAGTCAAGCAGGTGATTCTATTCATCGGGCGCTGCTCGACTCTTCGAGCCAGAGCGCTGCCTCCCGCGGACAGGGCCGAGGTTCTTTCCTCCTTGCCCGATCATTTCTGTTGGGCACTGCGCCCCTGCCCGGGACTTCCTGCGCCCTGGGTCTCATGATGGCTGCACTGCGCTGGTGTCCGCAGTTCGCTGGAACATGCTGCCCCTTCAGTGGGGACTGGCCAGCCAGTGGTCACAACGCTAAGCGATCCTTTGGACCAGCTTTGAGTCGGTGACATAGATGGGAACGCCTCCAGTGGTGGACCGCTCCAGATCATTTGCAGGAGGGCATCCTGCTCGTCCGCCTCGGCCGACGGTCTCTCTATCGACCGATGCCTCTCTGATGGGTTGGGGTGCCCATCTGGGGAACACTGGGCTCATGGCCTCTGGTCCCTCGGGAGTCCCGATGCCACATCAACCTGTTGAGCTCCCGAGCGTCCGCCAGCTCTCACCGTGGTGCTTCGCTCCTCCGGGTCAAGTGGTCCGAGTCCAGACGACAATACCACGACCATGTACTATCTAAACCGCCAGGGCGGGACGACTCCATGCTTCTATGCAAGGAAGCTCCGCATTTGGTCACTCGTGCGCAGCCTGAGGCGGATCTCCTAGCTATTCACGTGGCAGGAGCCTCCAACACCCTGGCCGATGCCCTGAGCCGGATAGGGCTGCATCCCACGAGTGGTCTCTCCTGCCGGAGGTAGTACAGCATCTGTTCTCCCATTGGGGCACACCTCAGGTGGACCTGTTTGCTCAGGAGAACGCTTAGCTGAGCCTGTTCCATGCCCCGCCTCAGCAGGGGCTCGCTGCAGGGGATGCCTTCTCGAGGCAGTGGACCCCGGCCTCTTTTACGCCTTTTCCCATTTCTCTTGATCCACAAGGTGTTTCTCAAGGCGAGGAGGGACAAGGCGAGGTGATTCTGATAGCCCCAGACTGGCTCCTCGCCAGTTCTGGTACCAGATCTCCTCAGTCTCAGCTCCAGGACTCGCCGGCAGCTTCCAGCTCGCCTGGACCTGCTCTCAGTCAATCAGGGAAGGTGTTCCATCCGGACCTTCAATCTCTGCACCTGACGGCCTGGTTCCTGAGCTGCTAGAGTTCCAGGCCTTGGGTCCTTCCGACGAGGTCCTCAATGTAGTTGAGGCGTCCCGAAGGAGTCGACCAGAAAATGCTATGCCTTCAAATGGAAAAGGTTTTCCATTTGCTGTCAGGGCAAGGGCTTGGACCCTTCCTCCTGTTCCTGGCAAGCATCTTGGACTATTTATGGTCCCTTCTAGTCAGGGCTTAGGTGGCGGCCTAAGGGTGCACCTGGCAGCCATCTCTGCTGCCACCGTGGGCGGGAAGCAGTCGGTGCGCAGGAGAAGGTGGTCTGGCTTTTTCAAAGGCCTTGATCATATTTCCTCCAGTGCGGGAACCCCACCTCCGTGGATCTACTGCTGGTACTTGCAAAGCTCATGGGCAAGCATTCAACCTATGCACAGGTGTGTCTCTCTCACCTGTCGGAAGACCGCCTTTCTTGGTGGCTACGGCAGCCAGAAGGATGGGAGAGCTCCAGGCTTTCCATCGAGTCTCCTTACCTGGTCTTCCACAGGGACAAGGTTGTCGTGCGCCCCACCCAAATTCCTCCTCCGGGTGATGTCGGAGTTTCACCTCAACCAGGTGTTGACTCTGCCGGTGTTCTACCCCAATCACACCTGGAGGTCGAATATAGGCTCCATACTCTGACCCTAGAAGGGCGCCGCTATTATAAGGAGCGCACGG
Source organism: Neoceratodus forsteri (assembly GCA_016271365.2). Classification (NCBI taxonomy): domain Eukaryota; kingdom Metazoa; phylum Chordata; order Ceratodontiformes; family Ceratodontidae; genus Neoceratodus; species Neoceratodus forsteri. The sequence continues at coordinate 557,044,479 of CM028129.1, read as the reverse complement.
CTGAAATTGGGGAGAGGTTCGCCAGCTGTTTGTCACCCACGCTGAAGCCGTGACTGCAGACCTGCAGCCAAGCGGACGATAAGCAGGTGGTAACCTCCTGCATAGATCTTCGCTATAAGTTGGCGGGCATGGAGCCTCCCAGAGGGATAAGAGCTCATTCTACCCGCCATACTGCTGCAACGGGTGGCTGCTTCCAGGACGCCCCTATCCAGGAAATCTGCAGGGCTGCTACCTGGAAGTCAGCAAACACCTTTATTACCCATTACCACATCGACCTTGAGTCACGCCGGGATGCTGGTTTTGGGGCCTCGGTTCTCCAGTCTCTCTTTCCCAAGTAAGTATTGGGGTGTGTATCTTGCCTCCTCCTCCCGGAGAACTGCTAGAGTCTGCCAATGAGTGTGGATGAACAACATATCCATGTCCCTAAATACAGGTTACTCACCTGTAACAGGAGTTCTGGAATGGTATATGTTGTTCATCCATCCACCCACCCGACCTCCCGGCTCGAGCACAACCTGAGCTTCCAGCGGGCCAGATCTGGCGTCATGGGGCGGAGCCGAGAGTTATACCACCCGGGTGGGTGGGAGGAGCAAGCTTGAAGACCTTCCGGCAAGATTTAAAGCGGCAAGGAAACCTGCCAATGAGTGTGGATGAACAACATATACCATTCCTAGAACTCCTGTTACAGGTGAGTAACCTGTATTTATAGAGCGAGGGAGCGCTCCCAGCCAATTGGAACGTTCCTTTCCCCTGCGTGTGTGGCACTCCTATACTGTGAAGAGTGTCTCATGCGCAGATGCCCTGGAAACAGGCACATTCTGAGAAGTTTTTTTTATTTTAAATGTATTATTGATCGCTCTCGATCAATGAATATATTAATACTTCCCCCATCGCCATTCGTTGCTGAAAACAAGTGGTTTCACTTGCCATCAGCTTGGGCCAGAACAGCTCAGCTTCACTTCGCTGTTCTTTCTCAGCTGAAGGCGCATGAAACCACTCATTTTCAGCAACAGGTGGCACAGAGGGACGTATTAACACATAAATTGCACCATGGACCTTGGACTCGACCAATGAGAATGGCAGGCTGGCACCTTACCTCCGTTGTAAATCCTCTGATAATCACTGCAAAAGGTGCTAGCCAGCTGCATATTGAAAAAAAAATCTGACCCCAATATCGTGTAACTGTAGCCGCCATCTTCTTTCCCCGCTAAGTGCAAATCAGCACGGCACCCTCCCAGCCTTCTTCCACAGTTCACAAAACATTATTTAAAAAAAACTGCCTGGCATAAACACAAATTCCACGCTTGCATATCTCCTAAAAAAATATGTGGCAAACCTTTTCAAAAATGTTCCGGTAATGCTTGCTCCCTCCGAATTCCATCACTGTCGCTGCACTACAAGTATGCTTCCAGTCTCCCAGCTCCTCACTCATACCTCACAGTTATGAAAAAAAAAGTAAAATACATCATTCAAGCTTGCCCCAGCCAAAATAAAATAAATATGGCGGTCTGTTCCTGAAACCGAACTGCAAAGCAGCACTCAAGTCGCAGGGCAATTACTACAACAAAATGCTCCTACGTCTCCCTTCCCTCAGCCTGCCAGCACTGTGCAAATCCAACAGCTGTTCACCCAATGAAAGGTAACCATCACCCTCAGTAGAAAACTCAAACTCCGAAGTCGTCCTGATACCAGCTTGGACAGGACTTTTTTTTTTTTTTACTGTGCAGGGTTATTTGTAACGAAAACAGCCTTATATTTAAAAAAAAAAAAAAAAGGATGCATTTTTTTTGTAATCAATTAAATATTTTCACTGATGGCATAATTGCAGTAAGCCACTTGGGGGATGTGGGTTATCGGGGGATTTACCACGGCTGGCAAGGATTTACCCACTTGGCTGCGCCTCATGTGCAAACCAGTCAGCCGTGGTAAATCCCCCAATAACCCACACCCCCTCTTGGCTTATTGCTTAAATAAACCACTCAAGCTTAATTCTCGTAGTTGATGTGGGCACTTCAGGTGTGTAAATACCTATTAAACACTGCTCCCCATACACTGTACAAATATTGACCAGAGATGAGGAAGATAGTGGGAAAATACTGACCCTGAGGGATGCACTGTTTATATGCTGAGGGCAGTATAACTGTCGGAAGGCAGTAAATTCATCCCAAGAAGTTTACATTTCCCCACCATATCCCAACACAACTCCAGTCAATATCAGTTTTATTAAACCTTGCCCAAGTTACAAAGATTAGAGTGAGCAAGAGCTGAAAAATTGTTACCTAGTTCTAATAAAGTATTGCCTGGTTCTAATGAACCGTTGACTGTTTCTTTGTTTTGAGTGGGGCAATAGTTTAAAAACCTTGTATGGCATGTGACTGACTGTGGTTCAGTAAGAGACTGATTGTACCTATTGTTTAATAAAAGTCTGTATTTGCCACTCTGCTTTGTCCTTTTTCCATTTTCTCCTTTGTTTACTGCTGTCCGTATGTATGATTCCTTCCTGGGCATTGTATGCCTGTCCCCCATTCTACAATGTTGAGTGAACTGCACCAAACCATGGCACTGCCATCATGGAATTGTCCAGAAAACACAGGAATAGGGCACAGTAAACAGCAAGGAGGAAGAAATTGAGGCAGGGTCAGTGGCTTGAGAACTGAACAGTAATTACAAAAATCACTTTGTTAAGGGAAAAATAAAGCACAGCCAATGAGTGGATGTGATTGAAAGGACAAAATGGTGTGGGTGTGTGTGTGTGTGGGGGGGTGCTTGCCAGGGTCTTTAAAGTGGATTCCTGTTGTCTTATAAGGGGAAGGCAAACATCGCAACATTCCCAACGTATATCTACTAGCCCCCTATTTCTCTTTCTGTTTTTGTCTCTTGGTTTTCTGGTTCCCTGGTCTTTAAAACCAGCTGTGAATTGTGTAGCCCTCACTGCTGCATCATTACAGGTACTCAGACAGATCATCAGGTGCATTCAGTAGGTTATGATGCTGATATTGATTTTTATTTATTTACATTTTCACACACCCTTATATCTTCATCTAGGTGACTGCCATAGTTTTCAAAAAAGTCTCCTGAGCCGTGGGACTTAACAGCAGCAGTTACAGTGCATGGTAGCAGTGAACATTTTTATCTATATATTTATATTTTATTTTTGATTGCTCTTTATCTCCTGACTTGTATGATACCCGTCTTTCTCAATTTTGAGTCTGCTTTAGTACTTTTCACATTTGAAATAATTAAAGAGCACTCCCTTTAATATGGCATTTTCTCATCAATATTTGCAGCTGCTTTTTTTTTTTTTATTGATTCTATTTATGTACCGCTGCCCTGGAACTCTCTCGAGCTGCTCCTTCTCTCCAGTAGCGGTGTACTGCCCACCTGGTCCCTTGTCTCCTCAGAGGGTAGCTGCCCTTCACCAACCTCTTGCCGACAGATCCCCCAGCTCCGAGCCCCCTAAGGTAGGTCCGGCGACATGTCTAAAATCTGATTTGCCAGTTGAGGTGTTGGAAGCGCAGAGAGGGTGAAGGCAAGGCCCAGTATTGGGTGTGTGGCAGTGCAGACCTGAGGAGAGCCATTACCTATCCGGTGCTGGGATTTTTCTTTTTTGTTTCCCCAGGAGTGCGGGCGTGCAACAGCGTCTGCACGGCTGAGCTATAGACGTCTGCCGTGCTCCTCCCCCTATGTTGCTCCACACTAGCTGCACCCCCAGTCTCCATCAGGGATCCCCACTGTGCCGAAGACACCCTGGATCCCTCCCCAGGGAGAGGAGAGCAGTCCGCCGGATGCTTAATCTTCTCCCTCCCTTGCCAACCCTCAAGCTCGTTCCTGAACTCTGGTCGCTAATGTGGCGAGAGGTGTGGCATCCAGTGCCTCAACCCTTAGCACCACCGGGCCGAATCTGCAGCTGTTTTTGAACACCTATTATTCCATAAGGTCAGAGAGCACTGCCTGCTGTATTATAGTTCGTTTTAGTCACAACAGAAGTGATTTTAAACAACTGATATACAAAAACAGCTGAGGTTAGTGATGAAAACTCAGTCCGAGCCATATTAAAAAGGAGCACTTCTTTTGTTATTTCAAATGTGAAAATAGGTACTAAGGCAGACTGAAATTGCCGAACGAAGGGTGTCATACATGTCAGGAGGTAAGGGGCAATCTAGAGTAGAATAAAAAAAAAGTCTAGGTCAGAATGTTCACTGTTATCATGCACTGCTGCTTTAAAGAACATCTGCCACTACTTGCATGGGCTGCCGCACTGATGAACAATGGAGCAGCTCCTTGATGTGCTTCATTTTCATCTGTGTAGCAGCCCATGAGCAGCAGTATCAGCAGCAGGAGCCATGGACTGCCTGCCAATGAATGATGTCACTGCTCAGAGCATTTATGATGATGCAAAAAAAGAGCAGAAAATAAAAAGTGAGACATGTAGAGAAAGTGAACGGGGGATTGAGCAGACCTGAGTTGACAATGCACCAATGCATTCTTTCATATTTAAGGTTTAGATCTGTGCCCGTCCGCAGCAGTTTGTGTTGGAGAGTTGCAGCCTGTGAAACCAGAGTTCCACAGCATGGGGAGTGGCCTGCTGAACTGTTTTTCTTTTTCACTCTTTTCCAGGTACAAGACAGTCGCCCTGTCAGCTTCCCATCTCTGCTCAGTCACATGACCTCTATGTACCTGAACCACCCCATTATGGCGATGCCAGTCATGTCTGGGCGACGTGGCATCCCACCTCTGAAGTCCTTCAGTCCTTTTTCTGCTACCTTGCCATGTGACTTCCACATTCTCAACTTACGAACACTGCAGTCTGAGGTGAGCATGGTCAGGCTTCAGGGGAAGGGAGGGGAAAATGATAGTCACAGTGACATGCTGGCTATAATAAATTACATACTCATTGCTACAACTGCATGCGTTTAAGAGTTGAATCTGTTGGGACAGTCTGTATTCAGGAGTGACCTGGTGACTCCTCCTCACCAGCTGAGGGAGGCTGACTGTATTATGATGCAAGAGAATATGTTCTTCAGTTGACATAGGAGAAGGTACACGGTGCAAGATGTTTCTCTTCTCAGATGACACTAAGCTCTGTGGCAGGGTAGATAGTGAGAAAAAGGTCGGGGAGCTGCATCAGCAGTGGTTAGAGAGATGGTCCAAAGTCTGGCAGTTTAAATTCAACACCAAGGAGTGCAGAGTGATGCACATAGGGAATAAGAACCCCAAGATGGAATATTGGATGGGAGGGTTTAAGTTGACACTATCTCGGAGAAAAGGACCTTGAAGTTGTCATAAGCGACTCCCTAAAACAAATCAAGCCATTGTAACAAGGCCTACAACAAAGCAACCAGGATGGTGAGAGAGTATAGGGAGGGGCTTTAACAGTAGGAAGAAGGAGGTGATGCTGCTTTTCTATAGGTCACTGATGTGGCAACCTCGTGAGCCCTCACCTAAGAAAAGACAAATACAGGTTGGAGATGGTGCGACATAGAGTAACCAGAATTATTCAGTCAGCAGGGCAGAGATCCTCTGCGGATCAGCTTCAGAACCTGAACATGTACTACTTGGAGTTCAAAAGGGAGAGGGGCATTGTGATAGAGACTTTGAAGTTCCTGAAAGGAATGAACAAAGTAGATGGCAAGGAAATATTCTGCAGGACTGGCAAGTCAAGAATATGGGGACATTCATGGAAGCTGACAGCGGAAGATTAAAGAGGGATGCGAGAAAGGTTTATTTTACAGAGAGTGGTTGAGCATGGAACAGCCTACCAGCAGAGGTGGTGGGTATAACAGCCATTAATGGTTTCAAACATGGATAGGACTGTGTAAAAGACTTAGTAGTTACACAGAGGAAAAGTAGTAAGGCAGGGGGCAAGGGATATAAGTGGGGGCAATAACTCCAACTAGACATTAGGTCCTGGGGTGGGATAGGGTAAAATAGTGCAGACTGGATGGACACCTTGTCTTTTTCTGCCAAACATTTGTATGTTTCTGAGAGTGGGGGGGTTAGCCTTCCTCCCCTGGTTATCCACCCACATGCTCTGCCAAGTGAGCTACCAAAACTAGTGACCTTAATGGGGGTCAGACCTTGATCTGATGGCTACCCAGATGCTGTAATAGCCGAGTCAGTAAGGATGGTAACCTAACTGGGAACTGAACCCAACCCCCCCACCACCACCACCACCACCACCACTGAGACTGTCTTAAGTAATATGGCACTGCAAGGTCAGTAGTGATCAGACCCTGAGACTGTCCCAGTTGAGTCACTAAGGGTGGTGACCTATTTAGGGAGCAAAACTAGACCCTCTGAGACTTAACTAGATAATTCTGTAGCTGAGTTACTGGGACTGTTGCCGTAACTCAGATCAAACCCAGACTCTCTGTGATCCATCCAGATTATGCTACCAACTAAGGTACTTTGGATAGTGACCTAACTAGGGATCAGACCCAGATCCCTGAGGTCCAGTCAAGATTCTTTATTAACTGAGTTACCAAAAACTGTGACCTAACTGGTAGTTAAACCTAGAGTGTCCTGAGGTCCACCCAGATATTCTACCAGCTGAGTCAATAGGGCCTAACTGGGAATCAAACCCAGACCCCTGAGATCCATCCAGATTCTGTTCCATCCGAGATACTGAGCATAATGACCTAACTGGGGATCAAACCCAGACTTCATCTGATCCATCCAAGTACTCTTGCTTCTAAGTTGTGCAACCATACGGCTTATATGAGGTGCCCAGGTTCCTTTCTCCATGTCACACTGCAGGCATCCACGTTGTATCATGGGGTTGGTAAAGTGTTGCATAGTGCTGTTCTGCAAGACTCCAGTTGGAAAGAATAAAACATGTTGTCTCTCTGGAAGTCTGACCAAAGCCATAGGTATAGCTTAGCACATTGTACTACCCTGGAGAGCCCGGGTTCATGTGCGAACCCCGGAATTCCTCATTGAGGCTACATGGGATTCAAGCGCCTTGCACAAGTGAAGCATTCCACTTCTGGGGGAGGAAGGGAGGAAGAGACTGAGGGAGGGCACAGGCCTGGGTGGCCTTGGTTTCTAGCGACATGGATATGATGCACTTATCCACACTTTGGAAGTCTTCCTTTCCCTTTATGTTTAGCCAGCACGTCTTCAAGCTAAGCATCTCCCACCCACCTGGGTGGTATCCTCCTTAGCTCCGACCCATGACATCAGATCTTTCTTTCCAACTTTCCAATGGAAGAGGCAGGTCTCCTCCTTCGCAGCTGCTGCGCACATTGTATGTCCAATTCAAAAGAAAAAAAACAACTTTGTTTTCATCTTCAGGTGATTCTAGCAAGTTTTTTCTTCATGTTTTTGCTCAACTATGGACTGTGACAACCAGAAAACTGGTCCCAGATTCATGGACTGTTGTGCCCGCCTTTTACTAGGCCACCCGGACAAACTGGATCTGCCGGTCCAGTCGAAGGGCGCCTGCAGGGCCATTGCGGTGGTAGTGAGCTCGGCATTGCAGCCGCTTGAAGAGGAGGCAGCCCAGGCCGCGTCAGGCTCCTTCTTGGCTCCTGCATTGCTCCTGGTGGGTGCCAGCATCAGAGTCTCATTCACTGGTGCCTTTCTGAACATGTGCCATTCCCTTCAGACCCATGGGGAGGGCCCTTCCCAAGGGGATCATTCTTCAAAATCTAAGTGGACTAGTTGCAGGTTGTGGGACAGGGAATGGTCTTGCTCTTCTCGCTCCCACGATTCTGTGTCTGGCTCAACTGCTGTCAAGCAGTCCACTTTGGCCAATCCTTCAGGGTCCCTGTTAATGCCGCTAGCTCCATGGTGTCCCCATCGGGCTTGCTGGCTTAGACGTGGGCCAACCAACTGGTCGAGATTTTTCTCGACCCAGCCGACCTGTTTGAAAAGGTTGAGGATGACTCGCTCTCTTGGACCCCAGTCCTTTTGACTGTCTCCCAGGATGGGACTGACAAACCAGCCGATCTGGCTATTCCCCCAGGAGATCCACCCCTCCAGGGTTCCACAGAGCGAACTAGTTGTCCATGTCAAATAGACGATTCCCCATCTTTCCTCACCAGCGACATGCTTGTCATCAGTCGAGGTCCAGGTTGAGAACCCAATGCCATTCGAGATCGAGGTCTCAGGACTATCAATGTTCCCACTCTCAGCTGTCGACTAGGAAGTGCCATTGATGCTTCTCTTTCTCCTCATCTTCAAACAGTGAGAGGTCTGCTGCAGCAAGGTTACTGCAGTGCTATGAGGAGCTCGTGCAGCAACAATGGATCCTCGGCCACAGTCGACCCACGCCTCAGTCACTGGTGCTTCTTTGGTCTCTGCCAACGCAATCCATCCCAGTTCCGCCCCTACCAGCCAAGTTGGCACCGGCCTCCCCACCTGTCTTGGTGGAACCCCCACTTCAGCAACCCTTGCACAGGGCCCTGTTCAAGGCTGCTCGCTCTGCCTCTGATCTCCCCAGATGACTGTCCATTCATATCACTCACACAGACAAGTCTAGGGTGGTCCACGGGGATCCTGGGTCAAAGGCGGTGTTCAAGGAGTCCTTCTATTCTGAGGGGTCCTCCATGTATTCTGCTTGGATCCCAGGCTTCAATTGCGAGTCAACCGAAGAGCTCACCACCGAGCATGGGCCAGTCTCCTTTGGGGCCTTTCTCCGTCTCATCTCTGAGTCCGTGGGGATTCCCCTGGAGCCGGTCCAGAACTGGGCCAAATACCCCTCACCGAGTTCCTCAACAAGGACGACTCCTCAGGGGTTGCCTTCCAGGTAATGGAAGCCATTCTGTCCAGTTTTGGTGCTTTGTCAGCATCCAGCTTCTGGCTTGTTGCCCTCCAACTGTATGGTCCGCAAGTACCTGGTTCCTACCAGGTCCCTTCCCGGGTTCTCTGATCACCCCTCATCTGAGGGGCTGGTGGTGGACTCTGTCTGCAACTGGACAGACAACGTCGGGGACATTGACAAACCTCCTGACAAGGAGTCCTAAAAACTGGACCATGCAGCTAAAAAGGTTTATGCTGCTTTCTCCCTCAGTCTCCAGCAGACGAGCTCCGCCATCATGATGGCCAGCTTTGGTCATGCCTTCATAGGGGTTCTGGACCATGTCCTCCCCCACCTTTCTGCAGACTTACAGTCAGCAATCAGGATGGTCTGAGACCAGGGACGTTCTCTTGCCAAGCACCAACTTCAGATGGCCTTGGACACTGGGGATTCCTGTGACTGGTCAGTGACTGCGGCGGTTGCCATGAGGCATAGAGCTTGGTGGGGAATCTCCACCTTTATGGCAGATACCTAACATAAGCTGGTGGACATTCCCTTTTTGGGTACCAACCTGTTTGGGTCACGGAGTGGATGGTCACCTCACCAGGACTGAGAAGTCCAGTGTCATCCTGGACTCCATTACATCCTCTCAGATGGACCTTAAGGGCCAGAGGCCAAAGAAAAAGCCCTTTCAATTTCATCCCTTTCTGCCCCAGCAGTCCAAGACGCAGCAGTGCCATTCATGGCAATCTTGGGTCTGGTGGGTAAGTCCACACCCACTGCATCCAGCTCCATGAAACCAAGAAGCCAGAATGGTGGCACCGCTCTGGCAGCAAGCGCTGGAGCCTCTGCCAAGCCTGCCCAGTGATGGGTTGGAGGATATCACCCTCCTACCCTTGTCTGTTTCACATGGGGGGGGGGTTGGCTTCACTATTTCTGGCATGCCTGATCCATCATTACTACAGACAAGTGAATGCTACATGTGATGGGATGGGGTCTGCTTCTCAGTGTCAAGGCTTTCCCGCCCTACCAAGCCCATGCCTCATGGGAGTCCGTGGTGTCTCAGGACATTCTGTCCAGTCTCAGGGAGGACATCACTCAGCTTCTATAGAAAGGAGCTGTAACCCGTGATCTTACTTCAAGAATTGCTCCTGCAGCAAGTAACACCTTTAGGACTAAGCCGCCAGGCACCAAGACCCCACAGAAACTTTCTAGCTAGCAGTAACCACCAGGGGACTGCCATCTACGTCAGCCCGCCCCTGACATCACGTCTTGTATAAAAGGGGCAGTCCCCCAGCCTATCCCCAGTTCTTTTCCTGCAGTCGACCATGCTAATCAGACCTCCGCGGATCCCTTCAACTTGTCAACTGCCATTTTGCCTGCATTTTCAATGCTTTTTTCTTTTATTTCCTTAGTTTTTGACAGATCAGTAGTAGTAGTAAAAACCTTTGTTTTTATACAGGATAGTAGATGACATTTTTCTCATCATTAGGACGAATCCTATTTTCAAGATGGTCCTGTTTATAAAACATAAATACGTACTTATACATATAATTTCACAAATAGTTTAACAAATTAGACATTACACAATCATTTAACACAACATAAACAATAAACAATAACAATATGTTCCAATAAAACCAAGTTTATCCCAAACACTCACATTTTACCTTTAATCCAGCTTTCAAAGTAAATATAAACCCTTTGATAGATTCATACTGATTTGCTGTATATGGCTTTAGTGAGGTCCATAACCTATTCATAATTATGGAGAATCGCATATAACTAAATTTATTCTTTAGTTTAGGGGACTTGAAACTCCTAGTATTCGAACTTCTCATGTTATAGTTATAAGATTTATTTTTCATAAAGATACAGTGGCTGACTTGTTTTTATAACTTTATATACCTGCTTGGCCCAAATAATTTTCCTTTTGCTATCCTGAGTCATCCAACCCAACTCCTCATATAATTTACAATGATGTTCATAATAATCCTTTCTTAATATAAATCGAGCCAAACGATTATACATTACATCTATCTTAGAAAGCAAACTTTTTGAAGCTAGGCCATACACATGGCTACCATACTCCAACACGGAAGAATAAGCTGATTTATCACGGTCTCTCTCATTAATCTATTCATACAAAAGCTGGGCGCCTGAATGCCCCAGCTTTTATTAATCTTTAATAATGTATTAGTTATATGAGAGTCAAACTTTAACTGGTTATCGCATCCATACTCCAAGATATTTATATTCCTTAACTTGTGCCAAAATTTCATTTTGTAGTGTTTTTATTTGAATTTGTTTGTTTCCTATATTCAATTCTTTTCCTGTTTCTGGAATATCATCAAGTTTGTTTTTACTATTAACTATTAACCCAGAATTGGTTAGCCATGTACAGAGCCAGTAAAGTCTTCCTGTAAGTACTTTTCCATGAGTTCTGGGGTTTTACCACCTGAGATCAATATAGTATCATCTGCATATAGGCAGAATACTTGAATTTTAACACTATCCACTAAACTGATTTATATATATGAGAAGAGAGTTGGCCCTAAACTTCGAACCCTGGGGCACTCCACGTGTTACCATAGCTCTATCTGATAGTACCATCAATGTAAACTTGTTGGGTTCTTTTTCCAGGTAAGATTTAAACCAATTTAAAGACACTGTTCCCATTCCTAGTTCTTCAAAAGCGTTCCCCAGCAGGTCATGGGCCACAGTATCAAAACCCTTAGATAAAATCCAGAAGACACACCAGACATGGCATCCTCCATTTTAGATGCTACAATATCTACCATGTCTGTGAGCGGTGCCCATGGAGAAACCTCTGCGAAATCCCGACTGGTATTTTGTAAGTAAGTAATGTTCCTCCAAAAAATCAGTAAGTTGTTTCTGCACCAGCTTCTCCACAATCTTGGAAAGGCCAGATAACAATGCAATAGGCCTATAGTTTCTGGGCAAGGTAATAATTTCTTTTATAAATAGGAATTATTTTTGCATTCTTCCAGATACTTGGGAATACACCCTCCTTCAAACTCCAATTAAAAAGTTTGGTTATCACTGGTGCAGTAACCTGAATAGAGTCTCTAAGAAATTGATTTTCTATATAATCTAAACCAAATGCTTTTTTTAATTTAAGTTTTCTCATTTCTTCCTTTATCTGTTTACAAGTAAAGTACTTAAAACTAAATTTTGAAGCATTAGCATTGTTAATATAACTATTCCCTAAAATGGGCTGGGGAATATTTAAATCTGGTAATTCTACAAAATAGTTATTTAAAATATTTGCTGAGTGTCTAACCGATTGGAGAATACCCCTACTTTCCATTTGGACTATAGGTTTTGAATTTGCAGAGGGATCAAAGGATTTTAACAGGGCCCAGCATTTTCCTGGATCAGTAGTCTCCTTAGTCTTTGTTTCAAAGTATTTATGTTTTGCCTTCTTAATTTGAAATTTTAATGAATTTCTAACAGTCTTATATTTTTCCCAGTCTACTGTTCTTAGAGATGTCCCTGCTATTCTCCATAATTTATTTTTCCCTCTAATCTGTTTTTTAATTTTCTCTGTTACCCATGGAACATGATTTTTCCTCTGTTTTATTAATTTGAAAGGGGCCAACTCATTGCAAATTTCTAGGAACCATTTTGAAAATTCCTGAGTAGCCAAGTCTATTGATGGAATTAAAAACAGTCTTTACCAATTTATAGAGGCTAATCTAGCCAAGAAAACATCCTTATTGTACCCCTTAAAGCATCTCCTTTTAACCTTTATTGGAATCTGTCCCACGGGGATCCCTCTCCCCTTAAGTTTAAAATACAACCTATGGAACAATGGTCTCCCATAATCGCTGGTTTATTTCAAATGTTGTATTTCAATCTCTGTGGAGCGAAGATTAAATCAAAATGTTACCTGTGCTGTTTGGGAAGTTTTCCTGGTTGGATGTGCTATTTTTTGTTCCAGGTATAAAAATTTAAAGCATTTTTGCAATGCAGTGCCACGAGGCTTTCCCCAGGCCGCGTTAAAATCCACTATAAGTAATAATTCACATCCCATAGTATATTTCTGAATGATTAAAGCTAATTTATCAAAAGTATTAATTGGGGATTTTGGCGGGGCATATATGACTCTCACAATAAGGGCTAATTGTTGTATCTTTACTAGTAAACAGTCAATTGGACCTATCTGACCTGCAAATTGTATCTTTGTTTGTCCCAATTCCTCTTTAGTAAATAAAAGAACCCCCCCTTTTTTGCCTACCCTATCTAATCGATGTCCAATAAAGCCATCTGGTACAACCTCTCTTGTATTTATTTTATTTGTTAACCACAATTCTGTTAGTGCAACCAGATCTGGGGACTCCGTAGCAGTCCAGGATCTGAAAAGATCCAATTTATTTTTAAAACATCGAGCATTATCATATATTATTTTAAGATCAGTTTTAATTTCAGGTCCTGGATTTATTTCGATGTCCACTCCCAGGGTCAAAACCACTATTAAACAATTTGTTAATTTTTGTTTATCATTACCCACTACTGAAGTAACGAGGACTTTGCTTAACATTTGATTTCTGATCTTTGCAAATGAGTTTCTTCCTTTAATTTTAAACTGGTTCCCCCCGGTAAGTAAACCTTTTCTAATATTCAAGGTGTATCCAATTTCTAAAGCCAAAGCACTTGAAGTTTCAGTATGTTGGGAATCTAAAATCTTCACATAAAACATCCATACTATGATAGCATAAGACATAAATCTTACACCAAATTCCATTTTTTTTTTTTAAAGATTTTTTTTATTGTCACTCTATTGGAATTTGGTTTTATAAATTCCTATCATTAAATTATACGTTATTTCCTTAATATCTCTTAACTACGTGATCCTCCCTACTTAAATACACATTGACTCTAAAATGAATTTCAAATGCTATATGAGTCTCACTAAACTCCTTGTAGCTACTGAAGATGTTAAAATATAGTTACAGTTTCAGTTATTTTATACCTAAGGACTTACTTAAAATCTACCCAGAGCTGATTTCTCTCCCGAGTGGCGCTCGCGCAACTGCGTTCACGCAGTGTAGTGCGAGCGTTTTAAACAGTCCTGTCCCTCCTACTAGTTGACGCAGTCCTCCGGTCCCCTCCTTCTCTCAGCTGGGCTGGGAGGAAGCTCACAGGTCAGCGGGCTGAAAATTCGGAGTTTTGGCACAGTTGGTAAGTCACCGCATACAGTTCTTTCAGCGGGATAGTAGCAGGGAGATGAAACACAGCTGATAGTAAAACGCTACAGTGTAGCGTGAGCATTTTAAACAGTCCTGCCCTTCCTACTAGTTGACACAGTCCTCCGGTCCCCTCCTTCTCTCTGCTGGGCTGGGGGGGGAAGCTCACAGGTCAGCGGGCTGAAAATTCGGAGTTTTGGCACAGTTGGTAAGTCACCGCATACAGCTCTCACAGCGGGATAGTAGCAGGGAGATGAAACACAGCTGATAGTAAAACGCTACAGTGTGCTGGCGTTGATTAAACAGTCCTGCCCCTCCTACTAGTTGACGCAGTCCTCCGGTCCCCTCCTTCTCTCAGCTGGGCTGGGGGGAAGCTCACAGGTCAGCAGGCTGAAAATTCGGAGTTTTGGCACAGTTGGTAAGTCACCGCATACAGCTCTCTCAGGATTATGCATGTCGTCGTCTTCTTCAACGTCGTCGATCGAGAGGCACCCTTTGAAGTGTACATGCAGCAAGCAGATTCCCGCATAAGGACAGCCATTCAGCCTGCTTGTTCTGCCTTGGCCCGGACCACAACATAGAGGCCTGCCAGCACTGCCGTGACTTCAGTCACCACACAAGGCTCCAATGCTTTACTTTTGAAAAAGAAGTTCTAGGGACAAGGATATGTTGTTCATCCACACTGTCTGGCAGGTTCCTTGCCGCTTTAAATCTTGCCGGAAGGTCTTCAAGCTGGCTCCTCCCACCCACCCGGGTGGCAAAACTCTCAGCTCCGCCCCATGATGCCTTCTTCCTTACCGTTTGGAAGCTCAGGTTCCCTCCTTAACGCCCTGTGTGACAGATTGGATCCTAATTCTTCGGTTCGTCCAAAACTTGTTTTAAAAATTTTCAAGACTTCAGTCTTCCTTTTCCCTCGTGGCTGCGATGGACAGATCGACTCCCAGTTTTCGGCGGTGCCCTTGTGGGCAGAAGAAGTCCAGGACGGATCCGCACTCCATGTGCGTCTACTGCCTCGGCCTAGAACATGATCCACAGGCCTGCGAGTCTTGCTGTTCGTTCTGTGCCAGCGTCTTGGGAGACCGCTGCCTGGTTGAAGCTTGGGCGCACCGAGGAGCGCTACCCACTGATAAAGTCAAAAGAGGCCCGTTGGAAGGTTACCGAGGCGGCTGGCTCGGCTGAGCAACTCGAGCAGATGATCGCCGTTGAGGAGGAGGCGGCCCGGGCCACATCTTCCTCCTCGGTAGCGGCATTTATCCCGCTCTCTTTGGGTACCTTGTATTCTGCTTCATTCAAGGAGCTTTGCCATTCCCTTTCCACGAAGGGAGCGGGGCCATTGGGAAATTCCTCATGGCCCAGAAAGAAGAATCCTAAGGGTAAGTCCCATCGTCGGCGTTCGTGGGAGCAGGAGAGGTCCTCTTCCCCAGACAGCTGACCGTCGACTTCGGTCAAGGTTGCGGCTAAGGCTGCTGGCTTCACGGCGTCCCTATCAGGTCAGCCGGCCGAGACAGCCGTCGACGTGGTTGAGATTTTTCTTGACCAGTCGGATGGTTTGTCGACTGGTGAAGCCGACAACCCTTCTTTGCCGATTCCCCCGAAGGAAACCAAGGATTTGCCTGCACCGTCGATGCAGCAGTCCCCGGTTAAGACGTCCGAGTCGAGGGAGGCGAGTGTCCCTGCTCCCTCCAGGCCATCGCCAGACACCACGAGGGTCTCAGTCTCGACCTTTCTCGGTCCAGCCAATCCCACCAACATCGGCGGTCTCGGTCTCAGCACCAAGGTAGCGGCAATGCCGCTCCTGCTCGTCTTCCTCCTCGGATGAGGAGAGGCTTCGGCCCAGATTGCGTCAACGCTATGAGGAGCTGATGTGGCAGCAGTTACTTTTGTCCGGGACTAAGTCGACACCGATGCCTTCCCCGACCATCAAGTGGCTGTCACCCGAACGGCCGAAACAGCCTCTCGCTGCAGTCGAGATGCCCAAGCCTGGGCCGGTTGTTCGACTGAAATTTTCTACCCCACCAATTGTGGTGGAACCTCCACAACCAAAATCGGGGGCACTGACCAAGGACTGTCGGTCAGGTCACGGCCTGCCCCACAGGTTGTCGGTCACCCTCACTCCCAACCATCCTCGGCAGGTGGAGGGTGGCTCAGGGCCGAGGCAGCTCTTCGCAGACTCTTCGGAGTCCGATGACGACTCCTCCCTGTTCTCCAGGCAGGTCAACCTGGAGTCCTCCAGGGGCAAGCCATTGGACGATAGCCCATCGTCCTTCTTGGGTCTGCTTCAACTCATCTCGGAGTCCACTGGGATGCAGCTCGAGCCCATGTCCAAACGGGCCAAGTATCCCCTGGCGGAGATACTGGACCGAGGGGATTTTCCCACTGAGGCCTTTCCGGTGGCTGAGGCCATTGTCGGCCCAGCCTTGGAGCTTTGGCAGCGGCCTGCTTCCTGTCCTGTGCCCTTGGCCAGGATGGCCAGGAAGTATGCGGTCCCTACCGGCTGTTTGCCCGGTTTCTCGGAGCACCCCTCTACCGAGGGTTTAGTCACCGACAGCGTCTTCCAGCGTTCCGGTAACGCTCAGGATGTGGATAAGCCCCCTGACAAAGAGTCCAAAAAGCTGGACTTTGCTGGATGCAAGGTGTACACTGTGTCCTCCCTCGGCCTCCGACAGGCCAGCTCAGCCGTGCTGATGGCACACTTCTCCCATGCCCTCATGGGCTCCCTGGATGAGGTTGTCCATCATCTCCCGGCCGACCTGCAGACCACAGTCCGTCAGGTGCGGGACCAGGGTGGGGCGATGGCGAAGCAGTAGCTTCTGACTGCTCTGGACATAGGTGATTCCTGTGCCAGGTCAGTAGCGGCCACGGTGGCTGTGTGTCGCAGGGCATGGTTGAGGATATCCACCTTCACGGCGGATACCCAGCACAAGTTGGCGGATGTCTCCTTCTTGGGGACTGACCTCTTCAGCCCTGGAGTGGAAGGTCACCTCCAGCGGATTGAAAAGTCCAGTGCCACCCTGGACTCGGTCACCTCCACCCAGAAGGACAAAGGCCACCGGCAGCAGCAGCCCAAGCCCTTCGTCCTTCTGCGCCTGCAGCACGTCGGCCAACAGCACCAGCATCAAGGCCAGCAGGCTGGCTGCATCCCAAACCCAAGCCCGCGGCTTCCTCCAACAGGAAGCAGGGAGGTAAAGGCCAGAGGTCCCTCGGCGGTTTCTCTTCCAAGCCTGCCAAGTAGCGGGTTGAGGGGTGTCGCCCCAGCCTAAATCACTCCCCCTGGGTTTCCCCTTGGAGACGGCTCCTTCTACTTCCTTTCCGCCTGGTCTGCTATCACCACGGACTGCTGGGTGTTGGTGGTGGAAAGGGCCTGCCTCAGAGTTCGAGCAGACCCCCCACCCTTCGAGCCGCCACCCCTCGGGGCTACAGGATCCACAGCCTCGCTGTCAGCCCGCCGAGCCGACATTGCCCTGCTCCTCGAAAAGGAGGTGATCGGGAAGGTGGAAGATCCTCCTCCAGATCCAGGGTTCGTGTCCAGGTATTTCCTGGTCCCAAAACGGATGGGGATCTGGGGCCCCATCCTCAACCTGCATGTCCTGAACAGGTTCCTAAGGTCTCGGAACTTCAGGATGGTCACTCTGGCTCAGATAATACCATCCTTGGAACAAGGCATGTGGTTCTGTTCCCTGGACCTCCAGGACGCGTTCTTTCACGTCCTAATCCATCCGTCTCATCAGATATTCCTCCACTTCAGGGCAGAGGGATCCCTTTACAAGTTCTGGGCCACGCTCTTTGGCCTCTCCCTAGCTCCCAGGGTTTTCACCAAATGCATGGCAGTGGTGACAGCATTCCTGCGGTGCTGAAGGTTCCAAGTGTACCCCTACCTGGATGACTGACTGACTGCAGCCCCCTCCAGAGCGGAGGTGGAGCGGTCCAGAGATCTGGCCCTCCAGGTTTTCTCTCAGACTGGCCTCCTCATCAACGAGGCCAAGTTGGAACTCGTGCCGAAGCAGGTGATACTCTTCATCTGGGCAGAGCTCAACTCTCTTTGAGCCAGAGCTCGGCTCCCGGCGGACAGGGCCGACGTTCTTTCCTCCTTTGCCCAATCATTTCTGGTTGGGCAATCACGCCCTGCCCAGGACTTCCTGCACCTCCTGGGTCTCATGGCGGCCTGCACCAGCGTGGTCCATTGGGCCTGTTGGTACATGCATCCCCTTCAATGGGGACTGACCAGCCAGTGGTCACAACGCTGCGATCCGTTGGACCACCCCGTGGCAGTGACCCAGGAGATGTGGAATGTTCTCCAGTGGTGGACCGTTCCGGCACATCTGCAGGAGGGCATCCCGTTCGTCCGCCCCGAGCCGACGGTCTCTCTGTCAACCAATGCATCTCTGATGGATTGGGGTGCCCATCTGGGGGAGCACAGAGCGCACGGCCTCTGGTCCCCTCGGGAGTCCCGATGCCATATCAACCTGCTGGAGCTCCGAGCGGTCCATCTAGCTCTTACCGCCTTTGCTCCATTTCTACGGGGTCAAGTGGTTCAAGTCCAGACGGACAATACCACGACCATGTACTATCTAAACCGCCAGGGTGGGATGCACTCCATGTCTCTGTGCAGGGAAGCTCTCTGCATTTGGTCACTCGTGCGTAGCCTGGAGGAGGATCTCCTTGCCATTCACGTGGCAGGAGCCTCCAACACCCTGGCCGATGCCCTAAGCTGGATAGGGGCTGCGTCACACGAGTGGTCTCTCCTGCCGGAGGTAGTACAAGATCTCTTCTCCCACTGGGGCACGCCTCAGGCGGACCTGTTTGCCTCCAGGGAGAATGCAAAGCTGAGACTGTTTCTTGCCTGCCCCCCTCAGCAGGGCTTGCTGCAGGGGATGTCTTCTCGAACCCGGGCCTCTTCCTCTTTCCCCATTTCCCTTGATCCACAGGTGCTTCTCAAAACGAAGGGACAAGGCGCAGGTGATTCTGGTAGCCCCAGACTGGCCCCATCAGTTCTGGTATCCAGATCTCCTCAATCACAGCTCCAGGCTCCCGAGGCAGCTTCCAGCCTGCCTGGACCTGATCTCAGTCAGTCAGGGGAAGGTATTCCATCCGGACCTTCAATCAGGTACCTGGACGATTGGCTCCTCACCGCCCAGTCAGAGGACCAATTATCAAAGTCCTTGGAGGAGACAATCAGAATGTTCCAGTCCCTGAGAGTCACCTTGAATTTACCCAAGTCGCACTCAGAGCCCACTCAGAAGCTGTAGTACATTGGAGAGGTCCTGGATTCGGTGCAGATGATAGCCTTCTTGCCCACAGATTGAGCACAGAGGCTAAGAGAAATTGCGCTCAGAACTCAGACCTGTTTTCAGCGAGGCTGGTGCCTCAGCCACTGGGCCATATGGCCGCTGCCTTTGCCACAGTTCCATTGGCGCGCCTGAACATGAGGATCCTCCAGTGGCACCTCAGGGTTCAGTGGAACCAGGGCACAGATGAACTGGATCAGCTTATTGGAGTTTCACCAGCGGTTCGTCAATCACTGACCTGGTGGCTAAACCCAGTTCACCTAAGCACAGGAAACGTCCTTCCAGTGACCCAGTCCAAGACAAATTCTCACTATGGATGCCTTGGGCCTAGGGTGAGGGGGTGCGTCTAAGCCCCCATCAGACCAGTGGCACCTGGGATGCCATAGAAAGGTCTAGGCACATCAGCGTTCTCGAAATGAGAGCGGTGCTGTAAGCCCTTTGGGCTTTTCAGGACTTGTTCTGGCCAGGCCCACTTTTGGTCTAGTCAGACAATACCCTGGTGATATTCCATATCAACAAGCAAGGGGGGATTCATTCCTACCCTGTGCAAGGAGGCCATGAGCGTTTGGTCTTGGGCAGTGGAACACAACCTGGATCTCATGGCAGTGCATGTTCCAGGTGTTCAAAATGACCTTGCAGACAGCCTAAGTCACTCTCAATCTCTAAACCATGAGTGGGAGTTGCAGCATGAAGTCACAGAGCTCCTCTTTGACAAGTGGGGCCAGCCAGAACTGCATCCCCACACAATGCCAGACTGCCCAATTTCTGCTCACTAGATCCAGGGCCTGGTGTTTTTTGGCGAGACGCATTGTCCCTCTCCTGGGTAGAGAGGTTCCTTTACACCTTTCCTCCCTTCCTACTAATTCAAAGGGTTTTACTCAAGCTGCAGGTGGAGGAGGCCCGAATGATTCTGATAGCCCCATTCTGGCCTTGTCAGATCTGGTTCTCTTTGCTACAGCAGCTAGCATCAGAACCTCCACGACCATAGCCCCTCTCCATGCACTTGCTGTTCCAGGACCAAGGGACATTAGACAATCCAACACTCCACTCACTGCACCTGCATGCTTGGCTTCTGCAGTCCTAGCCCAGAACAGATCCGGGGTGTCTCAGAGTAGCAGAGGTACTGGTACTGGTGGCGGCAAGGAAACCCTCTACCTGGGCGACCTACGCCATGAAATGAAAGCGATTCTGTTGTGGACAGTTCCATGCTGTCTGGACCCTCTGGGTTGTCCGGTGGAATCTATGCTAGAATACTTCCTTCATCTTTCAGACTTGGGCCTTAGCTACTTGTCCATCAAGGTGCACCTCTGTGCCATATGAGCTTATCACGCACCAATGAATGGGAGAACTCTAGCACAGTTGGATATTTGCAAGACCATCTTATGGAGGATCTTGCATATCAAGCCTCCCAGAAGAGATCCTGTGCCTCCATGGGATCTCTTATTTGTACTGGAGAAGCTCACCCTGCCCCCTTTTGAGACAGTCACATCTTGCGAGCTTCGCCTCCTTTCTTGGAAGGCATTATTTTTACTTGCCGTTACTTCAGCTCGGAGGATTTCCGAATTACAGGCCTTTATGTGTAAGTAGCCTTACCTTATTTTCCACAGAGACAGGGTGGCCCTGCGAACAAATCCTAAGTTTCTTCCGAAGGTAGTGTCTGAATTCACGTTGAACCAGGACATCCAGCTACCCGTGTATTATCCAGAGCACTCCAATAAAGGAGAAGCCTTGTTGCACACTCTGGACGTATGCAGAATTCTACGTTATCTGTCCAGAACCAGTTCTGTTAAAAAGACTGACCAGTTGTTTGTCTCTTTTGCCCACGGGAAGGCGGGGGCTCCTGTGACCTAGCAAACACTAACAAAATGGTTAGTACATTGCATTACATTTTGTTATCAGCACCACAACAAACCTTTGCTGGGACCGGTAGAGGGACACTGCACTAGGGGAGTAGCTACGTCCTTTGTCTCCCTGAGGAATGTGCCATCAGCGGACCTCTGTACAGCTGCTTCTTGGAGTTCAGTACACACATTCATTAGGCTTTACAGCCTGGACATTGCTTCTAGGAGGAGAGCAGGTTTCGGTCTTGCAGTCCTTCAAGGGCTTCTCCCTTAATTGCCTACATCTGCCTTTTTGTCCTCCACCCTTCTAACCTGGGTCTTTCTTTGGGTACTGCTTGGGACTCTGTCCTAATGGTATTACCTGCTGCAGGAGCTCCCCCCTCGAAGACAGATAGTACAGTTATATAAGAACTTACCGTAACAGTGGATCTTCAAGAGGAGCTTTTATAGCAGGTGACTTTCCCACCCTCCTTGCCCTGGGACAAAAATTGCCTTTTTCTCTTTGGGATTAGGAGACCCTCTTGGTTCTACCATCATTATTGTCTTCAGCCGGGTCTCCGGCAGGGGATCTGAGATGGCGCCGGGGGACCGCCCCCTTTATACCGCATCTGACGGTGGGGCGGAGCTGACATTGGGGGTGGTCCCCCACCATAGCCTGCTAGCTAGAAAGTTTTTCTGTGGGGTCCTTATGCCTGGCGGCCTTAGTCCTAATCGTATCACCTACTGCAAGACCTCCTCTCAAAGATCTACTGTTACGGTAAATTCTTATGTAACTGTACTTTTTCACTTACCTGGACGACTGGTTGCTCAAAGCACAGTCCAGAGAGCAACTGCTCCAGATCCTAGAGCATACCAGGCAGTTGTTCCATGCCTTGGTAATCACGGTCAATCCACCCAGCTCAGTCTTGACCTCTTGTCAGCACCTACAGTACATAGGGGCAGTACTGGACACAGCTCAGTGCTTTGCGTTATTGCCACAGGACAGGGCGGACCGTCTGATGGCTGCAGCTCAGATGCTTTACAACAGTAGATATGTCACAGCCAGAACCTCCCTGAGGCTCTTGGGCCTAATGGCTGCAGCCATCGTCATGGTACCCCTAGTCAGGCTGCACATGCATATCCCCCAGTGGACATTGAGGGTCCAGTGGGACCAACATCCCAATGACCTAGAACAACAAGTTCTAGTCTCCTCCCTGGTCAAAAAGTGCTGCTATGGTGGATGGAAGTCAGCAACCTATTGAAAGGGGTTCCCTTTCTTATTCCTTCCCCTCAGCAGATTCTCACTACAGACACTTCAGGTTTGGGCTGGGGGCTCATCTGGGGCCTCATCAGACTCAAGGAATCTGGACCAGCATGGAGGCTGCACTCCACATCAATCTCTTAGAGATGAGGGCCATTCTGTATGCTCTACAAGCTTTCCAGACCCATCTGTCCCCTAGCCATCTGCTGGTGTAGACAGACCGCATGAGTGTAGTACACTACAGCAGCAGACAAGGGACCCATTCATACTCTCTGTGTCAGAAACTGATGAGGGTCTGGTTCTGGGCTCTAGAACATGGTCTAGAACTGTCAGCCATCCATGTACCTGGTGTCCAAAATATTATGGTGGACAGGCTCAGTCGGTCACAGTCTCGAATGCACGAGTGGAAGCTATGGACTTCTGTACTAGAAGACCTGTTCAACAGGAGGGGTTGTCCAGAGTTGGATCATGTTTTTGCTTGCTTGCTCCAGGGCCTGGAGTTTTCTGGCTAGACGCATTGTCCCTTTTTTGGAAAGGGAGAATTTCTCTACACCTTTCCTCCCTTCTGTCTACTCCAGGGAGTGCAGATCAAGCTCCAGATGGAAGGGACAACTCTAATCCTTATTTCCTCCCTCTAGCCTGGTCAGATTTAGTTCCCCTGACTGCAGCAGCTGGCGGTGGAACCTCCAGTGCCCCTGGCCCTGTGCAATGGCTTCCTATCACAGGAGCAGGGCACCTTGGTCCATCCAGACCTCAAGTCACTGCATCTCCATGCCAGGCTCCTAGCCATAGCCAGATTTGGGATGTCCCAAAAGGTGGCTGATGTTCTGGTGGTTACTGGGAAGCCTTCCACCAGGGCCACTTATTCCATGAAGTGGAAGTGCTTTGCTCTATGTGCAGCTTCCCATCATTTGGACTCTCACTTGTCCTATGAATCAGATTCTGGAGTATTTAAATGTCCCTTTCAGATTCTGGCCTGCAGTACTCCTCCATTAGGGTGCACCTGTCAGCCTTTTCAGCCTTCCATGTGCTTGTTGATGGTCATACGGTGGCACAACTAGAGGTGTCTCCATACCTTTTTAGGAGGTATTCTCCATCTGAAGCCTTCCCATCTGCAGTCCAGTCCCACCCAGGTACTTGAATTTTGTGTTGGAGAAACTTAGATTTACTTTAGCCCCTTTTGAGCCAGCTGTGGCATGTGAGCTACCCTTTCCGTTATGGACAGAATTATTTTTAGTTGCTTTTACTTCTGTTTGAAGGTTTTCCAAGTTTTAGGCTGTAGTCGAGGCACAGGTCAGGAAGCATGGGTGAAACCAAGAGCAGTTTCAAAATTCGCAAATAGCATTTTATTTTTCTCAATAACAGCAAAATAAAAATTACTCAGTATAACTATTTACAAAGGCAGTACAAACAGAGAAAACTAAGTCCTTCTTCTGAGGGTATCTCTTTAATTCCAAATTTCAGTCTCTCAGTATCCTTTTCCCCTTTAGCAGAAGCATTGCTGCTTTTTTTTTTTACAAATCTTTGTTTGCGAACTCATTAAGAGATTGTTCTACTTTTCACAGAATGATCTTGTAAGTTTCATTCCTTGCAGGTGCAACAAAGCAGTACATAGTGACCTACAACTGACTTCTTGTTGCCAGCATCTCAGAGAGTTTGCAAACCAGCTTCTCAAGTTAACCCCTTGCATTCCAAATAGCTTTCTGCAATCATTTCAACAGTATGACTATATACATTTTCAGACAAAGGGATCCCAATATCAGTTACATTTCCACATAAAGATTCACATATATTTTTATACCTGCAGATATGCAAGGGGGAAGAAAAGACAGAAATAGCAAGGGAAGGCAGAGAGATAGCGAGAGGTGGAGAACTGATAAACCGTCGGAGTGATCAGTCCCTAGGTCTCACAAGAAAATTTGGGTGCGCAACCAGGCAGACAAGAGACAGAAAAGAAGAAGCTGGAACAGACCTTTGCCTTTAAACTCTTTCTGCATAACAAATGGGGCAGGGCCTTATTTGACCCTGTCATATACCCCCCTCTTTAAGAGGGAACCTGTTTTACAAAAACATATTTCTAAAACTTTCTTTTAATTATCTTCTAGCATTAACTTATAACTTTTACAAGTTCAGTACATATGCAGTATAGCAAACAGAGAAATTTCAACTTGCACATTTTTGTATTTTTCAGCATTTGGAAGTCTCAATTCCTGATCCATATCTTAACAGAAAATCAGCATTGACATTTTCCTTCCCAGATTTGTGCATCACTTTAAATTTAAATGGCTGTAGTGTCAGGTACTACCGTGTGATTCTAGAATTGTTATCCTTTATTTGGTTAAGCCAGCAGAGGATTGTGATCTGTTGAAAGTACAAAGTCAACTCCTAGTAAATAAAAATGTAAGGGACTCCATCGCCCAGTTTGTCACAAGGCATTCCTTTTCAATAGTGGAGTACCTTTTCTCTCTGCCGTGCAGTTCCCTACTTATGTATATAATAGGATATTCTAACCCCAGGAAATCTTACTGTATTCCGACATATATAGTATGGTCCCACCATAGTACTGCCCCTGAGCTGAAATGGTTAATAGAACCTATGCAAATGATAGAATGCTAGGCTCAAACTCTGTTTTCAAACCATTATCTCTGATAAACAACCTTCTAACCATCAGATTCTTCACTCCGCTTGCCTAGTCAGATGCCTCTGAGAATCCTCTGCATCTTTACTCAAGGGTGTTAACTTCTTCTCGGTTCAATACCGTTTATTTCATCTCGTTTTTGAACCGCTGTCTCTGGTTTACAGGTAGATTAGTTTAGATTAGCAAATCCTCAGTAAGTTCTCAGTTTCTGTCCATTTTTTCACATCATTTGGAAACTGAGTCATTTTCTTATTTTATTTAAGGTAAACTTTTATTTACATTTGTTCACTTGTTTAGGAGTGTAACTGGGCTAAACCTTGGTTCGTTCCTAGGTCATTAAACCAACAACAACAAAAAAGTTTAGTTTAAACTTAGTCTACAGGAGATTAGCCTTTTTTGTTGGCAATGTATCAGACTCCTAAGAAAAGAACCGGGCCAACAGGTTTCCAGCACTGTACTGTGGGGAACAGTTTGCCACAGCTGCTCCCCATTGGCTGTGTGTGTTCTGTCTCGGGTTTGACCACTAGAAGGTGGACTGCAAGGTATGTCAAAACTTTCCTCAGTCAATGCTGGACAGGCGAATTAACCGACTGAAGGAAAGGTTGTCTGAGAAAACCGCTGACCCGGTTACGGACAAGTCTCCATCCTCTTAAGAAACCGACGGACCGGAGGGAATACCCTCTGACACGGGTGCCGGTTCGCAGGGTAAGAAGCAAACTGCAGAGCCTGCCGCTGAACTGGCAACCACAGCCAAGAAAAAGAGAAAGGAGAAATGTGGTAAAGGAACCACAACCAATAAATCCAATGGTTCCAACCGCAGAAGAGATTGCTAATGACATAAGAATTATTCAGTCTCTCCAGTCTCCTGCCAGTTTGGTTCTGCGGTCCTTGGTTCAGAGTCCCTTGGTTCTGCCCTCAGGTTCTATCCTGGTTTCCAGTCCTCATGATTTTGACACTGAGGGCTGTGAGGACGATGATGATTATGATGAAAATCTAGGGGAGCCTCTGGAGCCAGACGTTTCCCCTGATCCCCAGCGCCCTGACTCCCCTGACAAGGGGTCAAAGGATTTTTACCACTCAGTTTGCTTTTCTACAGCAGATAGCACAAGCTCTGGACCTCCCCACCCAAGCAGCAACTGAGGAGGAAGAGGAACCAGACTATGTTGAAATGATGGATGTGGCTTCAGCTAAAAAGCTTCTATTTCCCATCCATAAATCTTTGAGAAAGCATGTCTTAAAAATCTTACAGACTCCCACATCTATCCTCCAGTTGACAGAAAACTGGACGGGAAGTATTGGGTGGCCAAACCTGGTGCTGAATTTCTTTTTGGGCACCCCAGCCATGAAGGGGTGGTACAGGCTGCGGTCTGTGATAAATCTGGTATACCCCTGACTTCCCACCACTGGATAAAGACTTCAGGAAGATGGATTCAATGGCCAGAAAGGCATACTGTATTTAGGTTATTCCTTGGCCATTGGACAAGCCAATTATATGGCTTATGTAGCCAGATTTCAAAAGAGCCTGTGGAGTACAGTGTCAGAGATTTCTAAAGCCTGTCCAGCACCCATGGCATCTGACCTGGCAGAGGCTGTCAAGACGAGCACAGAGACATCCAAGTTTCAGTTTAGAATGGCTGTGGATGCCAGTGACACTGTGGCCAGGTTGATGGCTATTCTGTGTCCTTAAGGAAATTTGCATTGCTTAGGACTACCAATCCCTCTCAGGATACACAGACAGAATCTCTGGATTTCCCCTGCGAGCCCTCATCGGCCAGCAGACTGAGGCCTATATGAAAAAGATGGATGAATGCAAAGTGGCCTATAGGAGTGCTGCTGCTAAAGAAAGAGCAGCTACCCCCAGAAACAACAGAACAGAGGTGGGAGAGCAAGGCCTCATTATAGGCCCTTCCTCCAAGCCCAAGCCAGTCGACCTACCAACCTCAGAGGTGCTATTTCAGGGGTAGGGTAGAAGGGGCAGTGGCAGGGCTGGCCCAGTCCTCAGCCAACCCCACAAGCCAAGTCTCTGCTCCTAGCATTCCAGTGGTGGCAGGAAAAGGGAAACTTAAGAGAAAGGGTACCTTTCCTGCAGCAACCACCCTCAGTGGTATTGACCACAGATGCCTCCCTCCTGGGGTGGGGAGCACACAAAGGAGACCAAATAGCCCGAGGGATCTGGCTCAAAAAGGAGAGTCTGTTCCACTTAAATTTGTTGGAGCTCAGAGCAATACATCTGGGGGTTCTGTCCTTTGCCTCAATGCCAAGAGGCAAGGTCGTACAGGTCAGAACAGACAACATGATTATAATGTACTACATAAACAAGCAAGGGGGCACAAGGTCCACTCCCCCGCCCGCCATGCACAGAGGTTTTGCTAATATGGAAGTTGGTCTTTTCCCTGGATCTTTCTGTCATGGCTGCCTCCCAGGGAAGGACAGTGTCCTAGCAGATGCCCTGAGCAGGATCAATCAGAACCACCATGAATGGGCACTGAACATGCAGGTTCTTCTAACGTATTCAGAAGGTGGGCACCACAGAGGTGGATCTCTTCGCAGCCCCAGACAATCACCAGCTGCCACAGCTCTGTTGTAGACCTCCTGCAGTGATCACAGTGCCAATGGATGCACTGATGCTGGATTGGACAGGGAAGTTCCTGTATGCATTCCCTCCATTCTCTCTACTTCTCAGTCTTGAACAAACTCAAAACACAGCCAGCAACCATGATTCTCATTGCCCAAGACTGGGTCAGGCATCTATGGTACTCCCTATTTCTATTCCTGTCAGTGAGTAGGCCAATATCCTTAGCTAGGAGGCACAATCTGTTGACGTCCTCACAGGGCAGAATCCTTTACCCCAATCTTCAGTCCCTCAGATTCAAGGCTTGGCTCTTGAGGACATAGAATATGCTGACCTCAGGTTATCAAAAAGAGTCCTTCAGGTGCTTAGAGGCTCCAGAAAACCTTCCACAAGGCAAACTTATTCTTCCAAATGGAAGAGATTCTTGATCTGGTGCCAGAAGCTGGAGGTGGTCAGTACTTAGGCTAGTTTCTGAGTAGTACTGGATTACCTAGTGCACCTTCACTCGCTTGGTCTCAAGCCTTCTACCCTTAAGGTGCATCTAACAGCTGTCTCAGCTTATCTCTCAGCTGGTAAGAAGTCTTCTGTGGCTTCCAGTCGGGTGTTTAGAAAATTCTTCGAAGAGCTTTTGCACTTGCACTCTCCACACAGGGAGCCTACTCCTGCATGGGATCTTAACATTTGCATTGGACAGCTGAGACAGCCACCCTTTGAACCCATGTCTTCAGCAAATCTGAAGTATGTGACATGGAAAACCGTGTTCCTAATAGCTATCACCTCAGTCAGAACGATCAGTGAACTACAGGCCCTGTCTACAGCACAGAATTGCATCTCTTTTCACAGGAACAAGGTAGTCCTGAGGACAAACAGAAAGTTTCTTCCCAAAGAGGTGTTGGATTTCCATTTAAATCAGTCTATCACCTTACCAGTCTTTTTTACTGATCATTCTAGTTCAGGGGAGTGCAGGTTGCATAGCTTGGACGTCAAGAGCGCTATCAGCTATTACCATTACTTTACTAAGGCTCATAGACTGAAAAGAACCCAGTTTTTCCTGACATATAGAGAGGTAGGAAAAGGAAAACGTGCCTCAAGGAGAACCATTGCCTGCTGGATTGTTGCTTATATCCAGTTTTGTTACAGCAAAGTGGGCAAGGAACCCCCTGTTGGCCTCAGGTCCCACTCCACAAGGGGCACAGCTGCCTCCATAGCAGCTGCAAGGGTTATCCCTTTACTGGAAATCTGCAAGGCAGCTACCTGGAAAACTGTTCACACATTTGTCAAACATTACAACCTGGATACCCAGGCCAGGAGTGATGCAAGGTTTGAACAGCAGTACTGCAGAACCTGTTTCCTAAATAGGTTACACTACCGGTCAAAAGTTTTAGAACACCCCCATTTTTCCAGTTTTTATTGAAATTTACGCAGGTTAATGTCTCAATGTACTCTGAAATTAAAGCATAGAACAAATAAACAATTGGAGATAAAAAAGAAATCATAGAATCATTTTGTTTAACAAAATTTAATCTAAATTTTTGACTCATCAAAGTCGCCACCTTTTGCAGATATACTGTAACTGCCGAACACACTCGTGGCATTCTTCCTACAATGGACATCAATTATTGTTTGGGAAGTTCTTCCCAACACTCTTGCAGAAGTTCCCATAAATGTGTTGCACTTGTAGGTTGCTTTGCTTTCACCCTTCTGTCCAGTTCATCCCAAACCAGCTCGATGGGGTTTAAGTCTGGAGACTGTGCTGGCCATTCCATGATTTGAAGCCCACTGCCTTGTTCTTTTTCTCGAAGGTAGTTCTGACATAGCCTGGAGGTATGTTTTGGGTCATTATCTTGCTGTAGGATGAACCCCTGACGAACTAGGCTTAGACCAGAGGTATTGTATGGTGCGCAAATGTGCTGTGGTAGCCCTTTGGTTCAGGGTGCCAGTCACTCTGTGTTGTTGTCCTGTGAGTCGCCTATCACGCAAGCTGTTGACTCTCAGAAACTTGTCTTCTGATTCTGTTGTGGCTTTGGGTCTGCCAGACCTCTTCCTGTCAGAGTTCCTCCAGTTTCCAAGTGCCTTTTGATGGTGTAGGAAACTGTACTCACTGACACCTTGGCTTTCTTTGCAATTTCTCTACAGCAGTTTTTGCTAATCTAAACTTTTTTTTTAACCTCTAGCAGTTTACCGCTTACCTTTGTACCATTTCAGGTTATTCACTGGACTTGAATTGCTTAAATTTCAATAAAAACTGAAAAAATGGGGGTGTTCTAAAACTTTTGACCGGTAGTGTATATGCCCACCTCCAAAGGTACTACTTGGGTAGTCTGCATATGTCAGAATACAGTAAGATTTCCTGGGGTTAGATGAAAAAATTACTTACTGTAGTAATCTTGTTTCTTCCAAGGGAATCTTGCTATATTCTGGGCTCCCACCCTTCCCTACTAGAACCTAGGGGCACTGCACTACAGCTCTGATTACTGTGGTGGACACCTTGGCTGGTGTTTTCCTTGGGCCATCTGTGGCTTGAGTCTTAGAGATGAATGCCTATTTGTTTCATACATGGGGGATGCTCATATATTTGGTGGATTGTTGATTTTTTCTCATTAAGGTTTTATTAGATAGTTTAGTATCCTATGCACGCTTCGTTAGAATCTGATGGTTAGAAGGTTGTTTACCAGAGACAGTGGTTTGAAAACCAAGCTCGACCCTAGCATTCTATCATTTGCATAGGTTCTATTAACCATTTCAGCTCTGGGACAGTACTATGGCGGGACCATACTGCATATGTCAGAAGATTTCCTGTGGAAAAAACAAGATTACTATGGTAAGTAATTTTTTCTTCTAACCCAAGGTGTTCTTCTAGCTTCATAACTATATGCAGTCAGCTTCCTAAGGAGAGCTGCCCAGAGAATTGGAACTATATGCAAGTGATTGAACTGTCATTGGCTTATGACACAACATTCAAACTGCTGCCCTTATCTGCTGCAACGTTCCATCACCGTATCAGATTTCTTTCTCTGCCAGACAAGTCAAGATGCCCAGGAGACTTCCCAAATCAGTCATTCCATGTGGTTGCTCACAGAATATAAGTAATCTTACATTTTTATTCTTACTGCTGCCTTTATTTACTTAATTTTACCTCATATGTTAGTTTAGATTAGTTTTAGTAGATTCATTTTAGTTTTATTTCTCAGTTCCTCACGGTTCGGTATGACCGTTGGGGACCTGGAGCTTTTATAGCCTTTGCAGAAACTTTTCAGTTATATTTCCGCTGTTTAGTCTATTTATTAAACCTGTCTACTATTAAACTAAATTTGTTTTGAAACCATTGAACCGGTTCCTGCGAACCACTGAACCAGTTCAGTTTTGTTGAACCCTGGGTTCATTATCAGAACTGACCGCAAAAAAAAAAAAGAAAATATAACTAGATATGAAGAGTGAAATCTTTATTGCGGTTGGGTTTTTTTGTCTTTTAATAAGATGTATGAAAAACCCAAGAAAAAGACTGGACCCCCAGGTTTTAAAAACTGCCTAAAGTGTGGGGACGTTGTTGATAAGGCAGGCAAGCATGATCTGTGTGTGGTCTGCCTGGGGACTGACCATTTCTCAGCCAACTGTGAAATCTGTAAGTCTGTTCCCCAGAAAACTGTTGAAAAAAGAATGGAAAGATTACAGAAGAGACTGGATAAGGGTGCTACAGACTCTAACCAGCCCACCCCTTCTAAATCTGCGGGTGAAACCGCTGTCTCTTCCCTGAACACCCCTGATAAGGGTGATGCAAGTACTGCCAAAAGAAAGGGTGATCCAGCTAACTCTTCGGTTCCCTCCTAGAAAACAAAAAAGACTAAGCACGTTGAACCCCAGGCTGATAAACCTATGGGGGTTTCATCTTTGCCTCACAGCCTGCCATCAGCGGAGGAAATTGCCCAGGCCCTGAAGGTCATCCAGGCTTTGCAGGGTCTTCTACCTGCACCGACCCTTCCTCTACCGGTTCAAACCATGGTTACTCCCTCTGAAATCCCATTTCAAGAAATGGAGCATGAGGAGTATGGTGAGCCTATATAGCCAGAGACATCACCAGATCAGGAATTTGGTTCTCCTCCAAGGGCAGAGGATTTTTCCTCTCATTTTTCCTTTGTAAGGAAAATAGTTGATGCTCTTGACCAGGCTACTACAGAGGTCATAGAGGATGAAGAAGAGGCTGAATATATGGAGATGATGGGGTTAACACCCACTAAGAAGATTATTCTCCCAATAAGCATGTTTTTAAAAATATACTTGTCTAAAATCCTGCAGGCTCCAAATTCTGTTCCATCTCTGGATAAGAAGGCGGACAAGAAATACCAGCTACAGACAGGGAGCTGAATTCCTCTATTCTCATCCTGATCAGGATATAGTCCTGCAGGCAGCCTGTGAGAAGACAAGGGTCCCCTTATCCTCTCACCCACCTGAGAAGGACGCTCAAAAAATACACAGTATGTCTAAGAAAGGGTACTTCAAACAACATTAAGTTTTGCTGTATTCTGACAATTGCAGTGATTCCCAACCTTTGAACTGCCCCGGAGAACAAATAGTTAACTTTCTATGCAGGGCACAGAATGCTGAGCTCGAGCTCAGTTGAAGTCTCTGTCTGGAGTGATTCAACCCTAAACCGTCAGATTCTTTACTCCACGTCACTGAACGGTCGCTCCGGAGATTTCTCTTTCAGCTCGGTTTGAAAGTCAGTTAAAGTTTTCAGTTTTCATTGGTTTTTAAACCGAAAAAAGTATCTGCATAGTCGGTTCAGTCTCTCTGTGGTGCCGTGAGTACTAGATAGGAATTGTTCTGTTTTTCTGTGTGGAACTTGTAAAAGTGCGGCTCGGTTCGGCTGAACCGGCCATTTGTTAGTGAAATTTGTGTGTTTACTTAGTGTGTGGTTACCGGTTCTAAAAAAAAAACGTGTTTTGAACTGTTTTTTTCCAATACCCGTGACACGGTTAGGAACCAATAAAGGAGTCTTGCCTAACGGTTGCCAAAAAAAGGGTAAGCTTGGTTAGGTTGGCCATGTCTGAGAAACCCAAGAGAAAAAACGGGCCCACTGGATTTCAACACTGCAGTGAGTGTGGGGAGGTCTTTGCTAAGGCCGATTCCCCACAACACCTGTGTTTATTGTCTGGGGTTTGACCACCTCGATTCAGACTGCCAAATATGTAAAAACTTTCCCAAATCTACTCTTGCGAAGAGATTAGGTAGACTGAGTGAAAAGGAGGCCGAGAAGTCCACTAACCCGGATGGCCAGCTGGGTTTGGTTTCAACTGAACCAGAAGGAGTGCCCTCTGACCAGGGCAAAAGGAGAGCCGATTCCAAGGGATCAGTTCCGACAAAAAGAAAACACAAAGATAAATCGGTTCGGATCCAGAGGTTCATGTTCCGACTGCTGAAGAGATAGCCAGAGCGATTCAAATTGTGGAATCGCTCCGTCCGGTTCAGACCGATCTGGCTCCTTCTGGCAGGGGTTCGGTTCGGTTGGTTCCCCCGGTTCAAGATTATGCCCTTGAAGATTTTTATGAACCAGAATTTGAAGAGGAAGGGAATTTGAGTATGATGATGTAAGTGAAGGTCTGGATGTGCCTGTGGAAACAGACATCTCCCCAGACAGACCTTCAGGTGTTTCCCCTCCTAGGCTTTCTGAGTCCCCATCTCACATTGTTTTACAGAAAAGTGGCTGAAACCCTCCAGCTTCCTATGGAGTAGGCTGTGGAAGATGAAGAGGAGCCTGATTATGTAGGGATGATGGACATCCCAGAGTCCAGGAGACTGTCTCTTCCCCTCCATAAATCTTTTGGGAAATGGACACAAAAAATCTTAGTCTCCTAACACTATACCTCCTGTGGATAAAAGAATGGACAAGAGGTATACACTTTCAGGCTCAGACACGGAGTTCCTATATCAGCAATGCAGCCATGTTGGGGTAGTGCAGGCTGCTGCCTGTGACAAGGCAAATATTCCCTTGGCTTCACACCCTCCTGACAAGGACTCCAGGAAGAGTGATGCCATGGCAAAGAAGCAGTACATGGCATCATCTTTTGGACTCAGGCAGGCGAATTACATGGGCTATACAGCCAGGTACCAGAAGTCCAGGTGGGACCCTGTACTGGCACTGGCTAAACAGGCCTCCCCTCAGCTAGCCAAGAAGCTGGAGGCGGTGGCTGCAGATGGGATTGAGGCATCTAAAGTTCAGTTTCATGCTGCTGTGGACTCTAATGATGTGTCATCAAGAGTCATGGCTATGTCTGTGGCTCTTCGGAGGATGGCTTGGCTCAGATGTACTAGCCTCTTGCAGGACACCCAGGCTAAGGCCATGGATTTTCTTGTAGTGGGTAATTCTCTGTTTGGAGAGCAGACAGAGCATTACACGAAGAAAATAGATGAGTACAGGACCACTTACAGGAGTGCTCAGGCCAAGGAAAGGCAGGCAGGCAACTCCTCAAAGGCAGCAGTGTAGGGGCAGGCCTTTTCAAATGCCTTTTTACCCAGCACAGGCCTCTTCTTCCTTTTCTCAGAGGGGGTTCTTCAGAGGGAGAGGCAGAAGGGGGATGAGCAGGGCTGCATCCACTCCTCAGCCTAAAGCCCCTGCCAAGCAGACACCCTGATGGGCCTGCCCGGGTCGACTCTTCTATTCCAGTAGGGGCAGTCTGGCTTACTTTGTCCAGGACTGGATGTCTATTACATCAGAAAAGTGGGTCCTGGAAGTAGTAAGCCAGGGACTGGTTCTCGACTTCAAAACATTTCCAAAGATGAGAGCCAGATCTTTTCCACCTGCAAATCTCTCAGAAACCCTTGCCCTAGAGGCAGCGTTTTCTTCTCTCTTAGCTTTAAAAGCTGTAGAGAGAGAGAGTACCTACCCTACTCTGGGACAAAGGACTGTACTCCAGGTACTTCCCGACCCCCAAAAAGACGGGAGTGGCAACCAATCCTAGACCTAAGATATCTAAACAAACATCTTGTAAAACAAAAGTTCAAGATGATAACTCTGGGAATAATCCTTCCTTCTCTAAGGCCAGGGGACTGGCTAGCCTCCCTGGACCTCAACGATGCATACTTTAACATTTCCATCAGGTGCTCCCACAAAAAGTACCTCAGGTTCGAGTTGCCCTCAGGCCACTATCAGTTCAGAGCAATGCCCTTTGGCCTAACCTCAGCCCCAAGGGTTTTCACAAAGTGCCTGGCAGTAGTAGTTGCCTTTCTAAGAAGGCAAAAGATTTCCATTTTTCCTTACCTGGATGATCTGCTAATAGTGGGTCAGTCTCCAGACCAAGTCAAGTCTCACCTGCAAGTGACCCAGCAAGTGCTCACTTCTCTAGGACTTCTTCTCAACCTTCCAAGTCAGTTCTCAAACCTGTCCAGCTTCTTACCTTTATAGGGGCAGAACTGGACACACTCAGAGCAAGAGCCTTTCTTCCTCTAGAAAGGGCAAGGGTTCTTATGGAACTAGCTTCTTCCTTCAGCTTTCGGGTGTCTCGACCAGCAAGGTATTTCCTCCAGCTTTTGGGCCACATGGCAGCTTCAACAGCAGTGGTCCAAGGGGCAAGATTCCAGATGAGGGATATTCAGTTCCACCTGAGAGCTTTCTAGTCTCAGAAGGATTCCCTCACCAAACTGATCCCAGTGACTCTGACCTTGATCCAAGCCCTCCAGTGGTGGCAGGATCAGGGCAATTTAAGACAAGGTGTTCCTTTTGTTGCTCAGCCTTGTCAAGTGGTCCTTACCACGGATGCTTCTCTCCTGGGCTGGGGAGCCCACCTGGGGTCCCTTACTGCCCAAGGGCTGTGGTCCCCCCAAGAGTCCCTTCTCCACATCAATCTTCTAGAGCTCAGGGCAGTGTTTCTCACTCTAAAAGCGTTCTCACAGTCAGTACAGAACAAGATGGTTCAAGTCAGAACAGACACCACCACCACCATGTGGTACATCAACAAGCAGGGAGGCACTCGGCCCACGGCCTTGTGCACAGAAGCCATGAAGTTGTGGTCCCTGGCTTATTCCCTGAAAGCCTCTCTTGTAGCAGTTCACCTTCCAGGCAAGGACAATGTGCTAGCAGATGCACTGAGCAGGATTTCTCGGGGCCATCACGAATGGTCCGTGGACCCTCAAGTATTGAAAGTGATTTTTTTCAAGGTGGGGCATTCCAGAGATAGATCGCTTTGCAGCCCCAGACAATCGCCAGCTCCCTCTCTTTTGTTGCAGACCTCCAGTCCTGGGCTCAGTCCCTCTGGATGCCCTGATTCTGAATTGGGAAGGGAAGATCTTCCGGACATAAGTCTCCACCACTCATTCACACTATTGGGATCTGCGTCTGAGTCACTAGGACCCATCGGAGCAAACTTTTGCTGGAGGGTGGTTGCCAGAGATGGAGCCCAGAGGAACAGCACGCGAGCCTCAGCTCAGCGCGGTAATGATTATCTCGCCATCGACCCTCCAACCGCCTTCAGTTCCTTTTTTCCCGCCACGAAAGGCGCTTCAGTGATGACGCCGCCGCTTGCCGAGAGTCAAACTTCAAACTAGCAGCATAGTATTCAGTTTGTTATTTTGTAGTATTATCTCGATAAAGTATCGCTTAGTTTATTTTATTTTAAAATAAAGAAGTCTCAGCCTACTTTGACGGAGTCGACCATGAGCAGGCCAGGTGGACGTAGGGAGACTTCGTGATGAAAGCTGTTCAGTCAGTCGGCTGGGTCCAGTCCGCCTTTCTCCCGAGGGGGGTCTGACAACGTCAGTCCAATGCCTGGGATGGAGGTCCTCAAGGAAGCATAAAATAAACAGTCGATTTCTCGGCACCGTTCGGCCTCGAGCTCTTCTTCGGCCCACAGGTCTTAGAAGAGAAGGCATCACTCGAGGTCGCCCTCTTATATGTCTGTGTGTAGACATTCGGTTAGTGGGGCTAGTTGCCGGTCTCCTCCTTCGGAGTTGCCAACTTCTGCTTCTGGTAGCTAACGGCTGGCGATCAGAGCCCTGACCTACCGCAGGTAGGTCTTCAGATGAGCAGTTTCATCAGTGGTCCGCTCTTATGGAGCAATGGGCTTGGAGGTTGGTTCCGCTACCTGGCTTGGTTGCTCGTGGGCCTTCGGGCTCATTGGGCGACCGGGTAGGGCGGTTGGACTTTCCTGGTCACGCAGCACCTTCTTCGGTGCTGTCGACTCCATGCTTAGGTGTTTCCCCCCCTCACATGGCTATGGCGCAGGGGTCCACACCGATGCCCTTATCTCCTGCTCTTCTTCCTTCAAAACCTGTTTATCAGAGTCTGGGGGTGTTTTCGGCGCCGTCCTCGGCACCGTGCGGCTTCTCGGCGCCGATGGTGCGCTCAGCCCTGTCCTTGGCACCGTGCGGCTATTCGGCGCCATCCTCGGTGCCGTGTGGCTTCACAGTGCCGGTTTCGGTGCCGCGTGGTCCCTTGGCGTCGTTTTCAGTGCCGCGTGGTCCCTCGGCGTCCTTCTCGGCGCCGGGGGCTCTCGGGGCTCCCTCTGCTTTTCAGGACTCCTCCTTTGTCTCGTTTCCTTCTTCCCTCTCTTCTGATTTTCATTCCTTTCCTGTCCATACAGTCCCTCCTGGACTGTCAGGACATGACATTGAGCCTGACCCAGACCTTCGGTTGGGTGATGAAGTGGACGAAGCAGGATCTATTACTGCTACAGAGCCTGTGGTCGAGGACCTGTCATTTAAGTCTCTGCTGAAAAATCTAAGTTCCACTCTTTCTCTCCAGATTACAGACATCGATCCTGGAAAATTGTTACGACTCCAGTCCCTTCATGCCCCAGAGATCCCTACAGATTTGACTCCTCCAGTTCAGCCTTCCTTCGAGACGCTGTCTCAAATGGTATGGAATAATCCTGCTCTCACCCCTTCGGTGGCTAAATCCATAGATAGGATATATTCAGCCCCCAAGGATCGTCCCATTTTGGCATCTCAGGCCTTTGCGGATCCTGTTGTAGTCCTGGCAGAGAATGATAAGGTTGTTCTTCCTCAAACTACTACAGCTCGAACTATTAACAAAGAATCTCGTAAGATGGACACCTTAGGTAAGAGAGTCTTTGCTGCTTCTATCCTAAGTATGCGTAGTGCCAGTTACCAGGGCTATTTCTCCCAGTATGAGTATATCCTGTGGCACTCTATCAAGCAGATGGTCAAAGCTCTTCCAGACTCGGATGCAAAGCCAGAGCTTCTTCAAACCATTACCAGAGGTATCGAATCTAACAACCAGCAGGTTAAAGCAGCCATGGATGCTTTCGACACTGCTTCCTGTTCAGCGGCTGCTGGTATTTGCACCCGCCGTCATTCCTGGCTGCGCACTTCAGGCTTCACGAATGATGCGCAGCAGCAGGTAATGGTGTTGCCCTTTGATGGTGCATATCTTTTTGGTCCTCAGGTAGAGCAAGCTCTAGAAGCTACACAAAAGACTAGGTCAGCCATTAAGTTGGCTCGACCCGCTCCTGCCCCCTCTTGAGGGCATGTCAATAAACGTCAATTTCATAATCGTCAAGTCCTTTCGAGGCAGAGGAGGTTTCCATAAAAACCAACCTGCCCAACCTCAAAAGAAAACACAACAGAAAGCGCAAGGGCCCAAAGCGCCCAGCGCTATCTTATGAATTGCTGGACCAACTCCCATCTCAGCTGCCCGAAGTGGACTTTTCCTCTCCGGTGAGAGGTCATCTGATGCACTTCTACAACCAGTGGAAGTCCATAA
Source organism: Neoceratodus forsteri (assembly GCA_016271365.2). Lineage (NCBI taxonomy): Eukaryota > Metazoa > Chordata > Ceratodontiformes > Ceratodontidae > Neoceratodus > Neoceratodus forsteri. The sequence continues at coordinate 557,006,239 of CM028129.1, read as the reverse complement.
CCTCAGACAAATGGGTCCTTCGGATAATTCGTGAGGGGTATGCACTCAATCTTCTGGAGACCCCTCCGGATCGTCCTCCCAAACGGCAGCCCAGGCTGTCAACCCTTAAGTCAGACCTTCTCGCCTCCGAGATTCAGGGCCTTCTGAACAACAGGGCAGTAGAAGTGGTGCCGCTGCATCAACGGAACACGGGGTTCTACTCCCATTACTTTCTGGTTCCAAAGAAGTCCGGGGGAATGTGCCCCATTCTAGATCTCAGAAAGCTAAACAAATTTCTCCCCAGGGAGAAATTCAAAATGATTTCTCTGGGAACCCTGTTACCTTTGCTTCATCAACACGACTGGCTAGCCTCCCTGGACATCCAGGATGCTTACCAGCACATTCCTGTTCACCCGAGGCATCACAAATTCCTAAGGTTTGTGGCTCTGGGACAGCATTATCAGTTCAGAGTCCTGCCCTTTGGGCTATCCTCGGCGCCGTGAGTTTTTACAAAGTGTTGTGCAGTTCTCGTAGCGCACCTCAGGAAGGTCGGGATACAGGTGTTCCCTTATCTGGACGGTTGGCTTCTAGCAAGCCCTTCCAGGCAAGGGACCCTAGACGCCGTAGAGACGGCCTCTCGCCTCCTGGCATCCATGGGAGTTCTGCTGAACCTCAAGAAATCGCAACTGCAGCCCTCCCAGATGCTCCTCTTTATAGGGACTCTTCTGGACAACTCCTGTATGAAGGCTTTTCTTCCAGAAGACAGAAGGAACGATACCCTTCAAATGGCCGTCACATCGGGGACAACAGCTCAGTTACAGCTGTCTCGATGCAACAGATGCTAGGCCTCATGGTGTCCTCAGTGTTCACTGTACCCCTAGCACGTCTGCACATGAGAATCACTCAGTGGATGCTCAGTACTCAGTGGTCCCCAACCACTCACCCGCAGTCCTATCTCATCAGGGTGACAGAACCTTTAAAGAGGTCACTCACCTGGTGGTCTCAAGAGACCAATCTCCTGGAAGGATATCTCTTTGCTCCTTTGGACCATCAAATATCCATTACCACAGATGCATCCCTAATGGGGTGGGGAGCTCACTGTCAGGCTCTCCACACTCAAGGTGTGTGGACTCAACTTAAGTCCCAGCTTCACATAAACGTCCTAGAAATGAGAGCCGTCCTTTATGCGTTCCGAGCGTTGAAGGACATTCTCTCTCACAAGAACATTCTCCTTCAAACGGACAACAAAGCAGTGATGTATTACATCAACAAGCAGGGCGGTGCTCATTCTTACCCCTTATGCAGGGAAGCAATGAGGGTATGGGAATGGTGCTTGGAGCACAAGGCTCTAATTCAAGCGGTCTACCTGCCAGGTGTACAGAACGAATTGACAGACCGTCTCAGCAGAACAGAGACGGATCCTCACGAGTGGTCTCTCGACTCAACCATAGTTCAGTCACTATTCGAAGAGTGAGGAACTCCAGACCTGGACCTTTTTGCATCCCCACTCAACGCAAAACTGCCTCTCTTCTGCTCCAGAAATCCAGGGCCTGGCATTTTCTGTCAGGATGCGTTCAGACTGCGGTGGACAAAACGCTTTCTTTACGCCTTTCCACCTCTTCCTCTAATTCAGAGGGTACTCCTCAAGTTCGAATCTCAGGGGGACAAGATGATCCTCATTGCCCCCTTTTGGCCTCGGCAGCTGTGGTTTCCACTACTCAACAATATGTTGGCGGTTCCTCCGAGACCACTTCCCCTGCAGGTGAACCTTTTGACTCAGGGACCGGTGGTCCATCCCAACCTGAGATCGCTTCACCTTCGGCTCCTGAAGAGGTAGAAGTAAACTGGTTCAATGTCTCTCGCAGGGTTTCAGATATTTTTCTGGCTGCGTGGAAGCCAGCCACTCGGAAAACTTACATGGCCAAGTGGAAGCGTTTTTCGTTCTGGTGTGCAAAGTTCTCTTTGAATCCCTTTTCCTGCCCACCAGATAAGGTTTTGGAGTACCTTTTGGACCTCTCAAATTCAGGTCTGCAGTACTCAACAGTAAAAGTTCACCTTTGTGCCATTTCAGCATATCATGAGCCGGTTTTTTCCTTAACACTGGCTCAGTTACCTGTGGTTAACAGATTTCTTAAGGGAATTCTGCATACCAGATGTCCAGTTGCAGCCTGGGACATTAATCTTGTGCTAGACATGCTCACTTGGAAACCTTTCGAACCTCTGGCTACCTGTGAGCTAAAATTTCTCACCTTGAAGACTGCCTTCCTAGTGGCCATTACCTCAGCCCGCAGGGTCTCCAAGATACATGCCCTGGTCACAGACCCTCCGTATACTGTGTTCCATAAGGACAAAGTAGTTCTTCGCACTCACCCTAAATTTCTTCCTAAGGTTGTGTCAGATTTTCATCTAAACCAACCTTTGGTCCTTCCCTCTTACTTTACGGACTTCCAAAATGAAGGAGAACGTTCTCTTCATTCTTTGGATGTTAAGAGGGCCTTGCGTTTCTATCTAGATAGAAGCAAGGACTTCCGCAAAGCCCAGCGACTGTTTGTTTCCTTCAGCGAGACCCAGTTGGGTCAACCTGTCGCTATCAGATGTATCTCAGCATGGCTAGTGGCATGCCTTTGCCACTGCTATTCCATGGCACAGGTTAAGTTGGAGGGTAGAGTTTACGCTCACTCTACTAGAGCGGTCGCGGCATCCCTAGCGGAAATTCGCAATGTGCCCATTGCAGATATTTGCAACACGGCCACCTGGAGCTCAGTGCATACTTTCGTTAAACATTATGCACTTGATGTCCATGCCAGACGACATTCTTCCTTTGGCAGAGCCATCCTTAATGGACTTCTGTCCTAGAACGTGAGCTCTTGGTCTCTCCTCCCGCCCTCTTGGGGGATTATTAGCTCGGTACTCTCCCAATAGTGTGAATGAGTGGTGGAGACTTATGTCCAGGATGATATGAAAATTACGTACCAACCGTAATTCTTGATCTTCTTGGACGAGTCTCCACCACTCATTCACACGCCCACCCTCTATCCCCCGAGCTCACCTTTGTTGTTGATCTTCACTCCCTCAAATCTTTAGGCTGTGAAGACTTCTTTGTTGACCCTTCTTATACGGGTCACCCGGACTATCTTATGTCCGGTTTTTAGGTTAGGCTACCCTTCTAGGTTAGTTACGCTGCACCTCCTTGGTAAAAAAGGTACTGAGGCGGTTGGAGGGTTGACGCCGAGATAGTCATTACCGCGCGAGCTGAGGCTCGCGGTGCCGTTCCTCGCGGCTCCATCTCTGGTGCCGACTCTCCAGCAAAAAGTTTGCTCCCGATGGGTCCTAGTGCCTCCGGCGCAGATCCCAATAGTGTGAATGAGTGGTGGAGACTCGTCCAAGAAGATCAAAAATTACGGTAGGTACGTAATTTTCATTTTCTGTATGCTTTTCCCCTCTTCCCACTCCTGTTCAAAGTTTTGGTAAAACTAAGGTCTCAACCGTGCAAGGTGATTCAGAGTGCTCCAGATTGGGCCAGACATCCCTGGTACCCCCTGTTGTTGTCCCTAGCAGTCCATCTTCCCCTGTCTCTTCCCAGGAATTACAACCTGTTAACATCCTCTCAGGGAAGGATTTGGTACCCCAATCTTCAGTCTCTCAGTCTTAAAGCATGGCTCTTGAAGAGTTAGAGTTTGCAGATCTGCATCTTTCCCAAGGGGTTCTGGATATCTTCAAGGCTTCTCAAAAGCCCTCCATCAGAAAGACTTACAACTCTACATGGAAAAAATTCAGCATTTGGTGTTCTAAGAAACTTGTTTCTCTAGACACTGCTGAATTGCTTACGGTTCTGGATTATATGGTCCATCTTACTGGCCTAGGCCTCAGACCAGCTACTCTCAAGGTACACTTGTCAGCTGTTTCTGTATTTTTGTCTGTGGGGAAGTCTTCCTCACTATCTTCCCATCCTGTGTTCTGTAAATTTTTTAAAGGATTGCTTCACACCAGTCCTCCTTTTAGAGACCCTGCCTGGGATTTGAATGTTTGCATTGCTCAACTTATGCAACCCCTCTTTGAGCCCATGTCTTCAGCAGAGCTTAAGTACTTGACTTGGAAAACTATGTTCTTGGTAGCCATTACCTCTGCCAGGCATATCAGTGAATTGCAAGCCCTGTCAGTGGAACCTGATTTTATCTCATTTCACAGGGATAAAGTGGTCCTTAGAACCAATAGAAGGTTCTTGCCCAAAGTGGTTTCAGACCTCCATTTAAACCAATCTATCTCTCTCCCTGCTTTCTTCACTGATCATTCTTCCTCAGGAGAATGGAGGCTACACACAGTTTGGATGTCAAAAGAGCCCTTAGTTACTACATAGCGCGTACCAAGGGTCACAGGTTTGACTCCCTCCAGTTGTTCCTCACTTATGGAGAAGTGGAGAAGGGCAAGCATGCCACCAAAATATCTATTGCCTGGTGGATTGTGTCTTGTATACAGTTCTGCTATGAAAAGCTGGGAAAGACTCCACTCTCAGGCCTGAGGGCTCATTCCACAAGAGGTACAGCTGCTTCCCGTGGCTGCTGCCAGGGATATCTCTCTCTCAGAAATTTGTCAAGCAGCCGCCTGGAAAACAGTCCATACCTTTATCAAGCATTACTCTCTGGAATCCAGGCTAGGAGTGATGCTCAGTTTGGCACAGCAGTACTTCAGAGCCTATTCCCAAAGTAGGTTCTGTCCCTCCTCCATGGAGGTACTGCTTGGTAGTCTGCAATTGTCAGAATACAGCAAGACTTCATGTTGTTTGAAGAAAAAATTACTCACCTTAGTAATTATGTTTCTTCTAATGGAGTCTTGCTGTATTCTGACCTCCCTCCCTCCCTGCCTCCCCTCTCAGAACCTGTTTTTGGGAAGTGGGTGGGCAGGTGCAGTGTTGCACCCCAGGGGTGTTTTTTTGCTTGCACCCTTCTCCTTTTGTTTGGGTGCTGATTTATTATTGTTATTTATAGTACATTGGGTTTTGTTTTTGGGTTTCCTGACTTGAGTCTTCCTTGGGAATCCAAAACTTTTTCAGATAGTAAGAATTATTACAATTTCCACATAGAATTTTAAGTTTAGTTGGGCTTGTAAGAATCTGACAGTTTAGGTTTGAATCACTCCAGACAGAGACTTCAACCGAGCTCGAGCTCAGCATTCTATGCCCTGCATAGAAAGTTAACTGTTTGTTCTCTGGGGCAGTTCAAAGGTTGGGAATCACTGCAATTGTCAGAATACAGCAAGACTCCATTAGAAGAAACATAATTGCTAAAGTGAGTAATTTTTTTCTTACCTGCCTCTCTGGGAGTAAGGCAGGCTAACTATCAGGCTTACTCTGCACAGTATAAAAAATTACTGTGGCAGTCAGGCAGTGTCAGAGAAGGCACTTTCCCCTCTCTCTGATGATCTGTCTGAAACAGCAAGGTTTGGACTGGAGGCAGCAAAGTACCAGCTCCAAATGGCAGCAGATGCCAGTGACAGTGAAACCAGGTGGATGGCATTGACTATATCCGTTAGAAGGCAGGCATGGCTCAGGGCTACCAACAGAGTAGCTCTGTCAGGAACCCTTGTAATTTCTGGGCTGCCATTGGGTTCATACTAAACCCTCGTCCAGTTAACCAGATTACCCAGATCAAAACTCCCTGGGTAACATCTCAGATCTCTCTAAAATTGCGGACACGTTCAACACCATGTTCACTGACCTATCCACCTGTGTCAGTAAACTCCCTCTCAACCACCCATTGGAAGGAACATCAGCAAAACTGCCCTCTTTCTCATGCTAATCCCGCATCCCCACCCTCCATTTATTTTAAGGCCATTAGCCAGAGAGTCGCTACCAAACTCCTGAAGGCACTGCTGGGCAGAAGTAGCCCCGGCAGTTGATGGTCTTTACCCGGCTTTCCTAAAACTGATTTCATCCGCCATTGTCAAACCACTTACTTTCATCTTCAACCTTGCCCTCTCACCTTCCAATGTGCCAGACTCCTGGAAGCTTGCACATGTTATCCTTATTTTCAAAACTGGTGACCGACTTGCACCAGAAAACTACAGGCCCATCTCTCTCCTCCTTCATCTCAGCAAATTACTTGAAAAAGACATTCATTAGAAGTTATCTGAACACTTGGAAAAGTACAACCTCATATGCCCCCTCCAGCACGGTTTTCTCAATTATCAAAGTACCTCTTCTGCCTCGACACTTTTTACAGACCACATACTTGGATAGAGCCACAAAAACTACACCTGTGGCCTTCCCCTTGTCCATATTTCTGAGGCGTTTGACGTAGTTGACCACCAGCTTCTTAACTCCACTCTTCACAGTTTTGGTTACTCATCTAACACTATGTCCTGGTTCCACTGTTATCTGTCTGGTAGATCCCAGACTGTCATCATAGGCAAAGTACATTCTTCCACTTTACCTGTTGGTACTGGTGTCCCTCAGGGCTCAATACTTGGTCCTTTGCTTTTTTCCATTTTAGTAAACGTGCTCCCAGCAGATAGTTTCCCCTGTAATTCACTCCTCTACGACGATGATTTAGTCCTCTACCATAGTGACAACTCGCTTGAATCTATCTCATCCACCCTCTCTGTCAACTACGGCACTGTTCACAACTGGTTCCTCTCCAACAAACTGATAGTCAATAACAAGAAGACTAAGGTTATACTCTTTGGCTCCAAATCCTTCCTGACCAAGGTCGCCAAAGCCAACTCGTCCCTCCTGGTTCACACCCCTGAAGGTCCTCTGCTTGACATTGTCACCACTTTCAAATATCTTCGCGTTACCCTCGACCCCTTTCTTACTTTTGTGGAACACATCAACAGCACCATGCGGAAAATCCACCAAAGACTTGGTACTGCCTACAGGCTAAAGCAACTACTATCCATGAAAGCTCGCCTTGCCATCCCACTAGGCAATCTTCTGCCCCTGCTAGAATACTGCTCCTGTTTACTCTTTCATGTCTCCCTCATTATGCACCCATTTAAGCTCCACTTGCAATTCCATATGCCGCTTTGTGCTTCAAGCTCCTTACTCCACCCACCACTGTGCTCTCTACCAGTCTCTTGGATGGCTCCCATTACAGGGTCGCTTTGACTATACCATGGGTTGTCTAACTGCAAACTCCCTCAGGAGCCACCAGTCTTCACCCTACTCTTCTCTTCTCACGGACAGAGTGGTACCTAGGAATCTCAGGGTAACCTCTGTTCCCCCACTCGAAGTGCCACATATATCTTCTGTCATGGGCAGTTGAGCTTTCTCAGTCTCTTCCCCCACCCTGTAGAATAAATTACCTGCATCCATCTGCTCCTCTGCCACCCAGCTGTCCTTCATAACCAATCTGTGCAACTGGCTTCCAGTTGGGTCAGGCTTTAACTGCCCCCAAGACAATACAAGAAGGAGCAGGCTATCAAGACTCTAGGACCTGGTGAGCTGTTGGGACAACTCCATCGTCCTACATTTCTGGCCTTTCCCACTCTGTTTGTCCCTTAGCTTTCTCTGCCAGCATCAGTTGCTTCCAAGGTAACACCAGTGGGGTGCGGGCCATCGTGGCACCAGGACCTGCTGTGCCATCTTTTGGGACCATCCCTTTCCTCCAGCTCGTCACTCTGTTCCCCCTAGCTTTTTCTACCTGCATCATACCTCACGGTACTCTCTGCTCTCCTGACTTGTTCTAACCTCTTTGCAGTACTACTGAGCCTCTGTTTTGATGTTTCTCAAGCAAGTCTGAGCTTCTGTGCACCTAATTATCCTAGATCATTGCCAGCTTGTATAGTTTGTATGCTCTATGTAAGCTTCCATGCACCTACTAATTTAGCCTACTGCCCACTGTTACAGCAGGTAGACATGTTAGATAGACCTTGAACACTGAAACTATGCTTGCAGACTTGCTTTGTCTCCATTGCGCATTAATTACCTCGTCTGGAGTCATGTTACCAAATCTTGTATTATATTGTAGACGTTGTATTATATATGTTGCTCTAAACTATTGCTATTTTTGTACATCGTCCCTGTTGATTGTTATTTTGTAGCCACATCTGTGTGGCCCGGTTCTTGTCTGAAAACGGTCAAGTGGAACAGTGCACTTACCTGATTACCAAAGACATAAATAAATAAATAAATTTAACCCAGGATACCCAGGCTAAGGCCATGGATTTTTCTGTGGAGGATCATTCTTTATTTGGTAAGCAGACCGAAGCATACACGAAAAAGGTGGATGAATAAAAGGCCACCTACAAAAGTAATTCCTCCAGAGACAGGCCTTCTTCTTCTTCCTATAGGCCTTATGGAAGGGGAGGCAGATGAAGGAAAGCCTATAGTAGGCCCTTTTTATCAGGCACAGGCTGTCCCACAGTTCCAACCATACCCACAGCAGACTGAGTATTTCAGGGCCAGAGGTAGAAGAGGCTCCAGAAGAGGCTCCCAAACTACCCTGGTTCAGCCCCAGGCAAAGCAGAACCCCTGATTTAATAGTCAAGGCTGCCTCCCCACTACCAGTAGGAGGCAGACTGGCTTACTTTTTTCAGGCATGGCATTCCATCACCACAGACAAGTGGGTCCTGGAAGTAGCAAATCAGGATTTGTCCCTGAGCTTCAAGTCTTTTCCTCCCCTAAAATCAAGGGTTTTCAAACCATCTTCTCTCATAGAAAAAACATTCTTGGAAAAAGAGGTTCAAAGCTTACTCCACATGAAAGCAGTGGAGTGTGTACCAAGCCATCAGAAAGAAAGAGGCTTTTACTCAAGGTATTTCCTCACCAAAAAGAAAAATGGGAAGTGTCACCCTATTCTAGACCTCAGTCTCTTGAACCGATATCTTATAAAACCAAAGTTCAAAATGGTCACACTGGCTTTGATTTTGCCAGTTTTCCAACAGGGATATTGACTGGCATAGCTGGATCTAAAGGATGCCTACTTTCACTTCAAAATAAGAGAGTCTCACAGGAAGTATCTCAGGCTCAGACTTCCATCGGGTCACTACCAATTTTCAGCTCTGCCTTTCGGTCTCTCCTCAGCACCCAGGGTGTTCACAAAGTGCCTGGCAGTAGTAGTGACTAGGAATATCAGTCTTCCCTTATCTCGATGACTGGCTAGTCATGGGAAAGTCACCACAGCCAGTGCAAGATCACCTAAAGGTAACACTAGACCTGCTACAATCTCTAGGATTCCTGATAAATCAGTAACAATCCATTCTCACTCCAGCACAAGTCCTGCACTTTATAGGAGCAGAGCTAAACACATTACAAGGAAGAGCTTTCCTTCCTCAGGACAGGATGCAAAGCGTCCTGCAGCTGGCCATCTCATTCAAACTGAACGAGCCACATCCAGCAAGGCAATTCCTGCAAATCTTGGAACATATGGCTGCAGCAACAGGCACAGTCCTGGGAGCAAGGTATCAAATGAGAGATATACAGTCTCATCTCAGAGCACTTTGGTGCCAGAGAAAAGACAAAATGACAAAACTGATTCCAGTAACAAGAACCCTGCTTCAGGCACTGCAGTGGTGGAAGGAAGCAATCTCAGGGAAGGGATATCCTTCCAAAAGGAAAACCCATCAGTTATCCTTACAACAGATTGCTCTCTGTTGGAATGGGGTGCTCACTTGGGAGAGCACACTACCCATGGGACCTGGTCAAGTGCAGAGTCACTTCTGCATATAAACCTGCTGGAGCTTCGAGCAATGTTTCTTGCCCTAAAAGCATCTGCTCATCTAGTAGAAGGCAAAGTGGTGCAAGTCAGAACAGACAACCCCACAACAATGTACTACATAAACAAGCGGGGGGAACAAGTTCAGACCGTCTCTGCACAGAGGCCATGAAAGTATGAAATCTGGTTTACTCACTGAAGGCCTCTCTACAGGCCATTTATGTACCAGGAAAGGACAACGCCCTGGCATATGCTCTAAGCAGAATCAACCAGGCACATCACGAATGGTCCATAAACAAGCAAGTACCAGACTCAGTGTTCAGAAGGTGGGGCCACCAGAAGTGGATCTCTTTGCCTCCCAGGAGAGCTACCTCCTGCCCCTATTCTGTCGCAGACCACCAACCAAGGGTACAATCCCACTGGATGCTCTGGCTGTGGACTGGTGAGGTAGAAGTCTGTATGCTTTTCCTCCCTTTCCACTCATCTTCAGAGTCCTGATCCAGCTCAGGTCACAGCCTACATCAGTGATTCTAATAGCAACAGACTGGGCCAGGCAGCCCTGGTACCCTCTATTGCTATCCATGTCAGTGTTCAAACCAATACACCTCCCCTGGAGGCACAACCTTTTGACCTCCCATCAGGGGAAAGTCTTGTACCCGAATCTCGAGTCTCTTAGACTCAAGGCATGGCTCTTGAGGACTTCGAATATGCAAACCTGAATCTCTTTCATGCTGTTCTTGATATCCTGAAAGGATATAGAAAACCTTCCACTAAGAAAACCTATTCCTCAAAATGGAAAAGGTTCTGTATGTGGTGTGATTCCAAGGAAATTTTGCCTGCTCTAGCAGGAATCCTAGTACTCCTGGAATACCTCACATTATCTGCATTCCCAGAGGTTGAAATATACATCCCTGAAAGTTCATTTAGCATTGATCTCTGCCTATGTTTCTGCTGGGAAAAATGTTTCCATGGCAGCTAATCCCATTTTCAAAATGTTTTTCAAAATTTTGTGTCACATGCACCCAGCTATCAGGGAACCAGTCCCAATATGGGACCGAAATATATGCATTGCTCAACTCATGAAACCTCCTTTTGAGCCTGTGTCATCTTCTTGTTTACAGTATGTTACATGGAAAACTGTTTCTGGTTGCAATTACTTCTGCCGGAAGGATAAGTGAGTTACAGGCATTACGTTTGGAGAAGGACGATCTCTCCTTCCATAATGACAAAGTAGTGCTTAGAACAAACAGGAGAGTTCTTCCTAAGTTTGCTTCAGATTTTCACTTAAATGAGTCCATAACATTGCCAGTTTTCTTCACTGAACATACTAGTTCAGGTGAGTGCAGACACCATAGTCTGAATGTCAAAAGGCATTAAGTTACTATACGACCCACACCAGGGATCATAGACATGACAAACAACAATTGTTTCCACCTATGGGGATGTGGATAAAGGTACCCCAGCTTCTAAGAGGTCAGTCTCTCGCTGGATAGTCCAGTGCATTCAGTTTTGTTATTCAAAAGTTGGCAAGCAATCCCCAGCAGGCCTAAGGGCCCATTCAACCAGTTGCACAGCTGCTGCTATATCAGCTTCAAGAGATATTCCATTAGTGAAGATCTGAAAAGCAACTACCTGGAGAACAGTACACACTTTCATTAAACACTACAGCTTGGACACACAGTCCAGAAGTGATGCCAGGTTTGGCACAGCAGTCCTGCAGAGCCTCTTTCCTACTTAGGTTCTCTGCCCTCCTCCAAATGTACTGCTTCGAAGTCTGCATATAGTTATGAATATAGAAGAATACCTGGGATAAGAAGAAAAAATGACTCGTCTTAGTAATCTTGTTTCTTCCAATGTGTTCTTCTATATGCATAACTCTCCCTCCCTGCCTCCCCTTCCAGAACCAGAGCCTCTGCACTCCTATCTGAGTCTTTTTGATTTGACAGTCTCAAACACTGGCTTTTATACTCCTGGTAAGAAATAGTAATTCCCTTCTTTTTCCAGGTAATTCTAGTATGGGGGGTATCATTACATGCTGTTTTACATGTTTCATGCTGTCATGGACAGCTTAAGTTGTTTTACATTACATTACATAGGTATAAATAGATAAGTCTTAGTGTAGGTTGCCTTGTAGGCTCCTTAGAAATCTGATACATTGATGGAATGTTGCAACAGATAAGGGCAGCAGTTTGAATGGTGAGTCACAAGCCAATGATAGTTCTATCATTTGCATATCGTTCCAATTCTCCGGGCAGCTCTACTTAGGAGGCTGACTGCATATAGTTATGAACATAGAAGAATATATTGGAAGAAACAAGATTACTAAGGTGAGTCATTTTTTCTTCTGTCCCATCTATATTTTGACTCAGGACTGCGCCTAGGCCTACCTCTGATGCATCTGTCTGTAACCGAAACTGTCTCTCAGAGTCTGGGTTTATTAACAGGGGCTGAACATAATGCAGCCTTAATGGCCTGAAAATCCTCGTCACACTCTGGGGTCCATTTCACATTATTCTGGAACTTTTTCTTTGTGAGTTCAGTGAGGAGAGTAGCTAACTCAGCAAAACTGGGAATAAATCTCTGATAATAACCAGCCAGCCCTAAAAATGACCTGACATGTTTCTTGGTTTTGAGGATAGGGCTATTAGCTACAACTTCTATCTTGGAAACCTTTGGCTTGACCTCTCCATTTCCCAAAACATAGCCCAAATATCTGGTTTCCTGCAATGCACACTTGATAGAATTAATTGTCAGGCCTGCCTTTTTGATCGATTGGGTAACTGCTCATAGGTGTTCCAGGTGGCTTTTCCAGTCTGGACTGTACATCACAACATCATCTAGGTACACAGCACAATAACCAGTGTGAGGGGATAAAATTACATCCATGTGTCACAACCCCATTCAGCAGGTCAGGCCCTCTGCTCCCACAGTGCCAACCTTCGAGCGCAGTATTGTCAACAGGTAACAGAAACAGGGTAACCCTCCTGTCTGTTTGTAGGTTCGAATCACCTTTGGTCTCAAGTTCTGGAGGGATTCAAACTGTGAACCTTCTGCTAGTGTACCCAAATGTACAGGCTCAGATAATTCTGCTCTTCGGGGAAATGCCAGAGATCTTTCACCAAGGGCACCTAACCTGGTATACAAAATAAAACCTTAAAAACTCTATGAAAGACCTTAGATAAATTCTTACCTTTTCCCAGTTTGGTATACCATTAAGCTTATGAAAAGTGTTGTCAAAATCTTAACCATCCATGCATCACAGGCAAAAAGAGGGACTTGGAAGACACAGGCAGTCTCTTTGAAATAAGAGGTTTACTTAAAATGAATAAAATATGTAAAATGTAATCACAGAACAATATATCACAAAACATACAATCACTTAAAGAACAAGGTTAAAGTGCAAACTCCTACCAACAATACACTTAGACTTGTCTATCTAATGTATATCTTCTAACAGTGCTTCAAGTAGATGTTTCTTCAGAGTCGAACAGGAATGTATATGTTGAGAAACACAGAATGCAAGTTTAAAACACTGTGGTTCCACCCCTTCCCTGAGGCCATCTAGCTCCTCCTTCCAGAATGTAAAAGTATACAAAACAGGAGGGCCTGTCAAGAGATGTAGTAAATACTGTTCAGCAAAACTCATTTCCCAAATTATGACACTTAATTAAGTCTGTGATTCCTCAGTTCCTTCTTTGATCTATGAGCAGTTTCCTACTTCAAAGACATCAAAGGACATTTTATGACTAACTCTGCCAGATCTCACTGAGGTGTAATATGCTTTGTAACACCAGGTGAAATTAACTGGGCTTCCTCTGAAGACGTCATAAAATGGATATTTTCGTTTCCTTTGGCATCAAAGCAAACTGGGAAGTTGATCACCTTACAGAGATCTGCTGTTTAACATATCCTGTCCTTTGAATTGATACCTGGGGGGGGGGATCATCCCAGGAGCACAGGATTTCTCATGACAGACAATCACACTACATTTTTATTTTACAAAAATCATAGAGCAAGCAGAATCAGCTGGCCAAGCGTCACACAATATACCACTGGAATGTAGTGAGTGTGCCATGTAAACCAAACGGCTGGTGGTGAACTGATAGAATCCTATAGGAGTGGCAAATGCAGTTTCGCCTCTGAATTCTTTAGCTAGGGGGATTTGCCACTAACCCTTGGTGAGATCGAGGGTACTGATATACTTGGCACTCCCCAGTCTATCCACCAAATCATCTATTCTGGGCATAGGATAACTGTCAAATTCTAACACTTAAGTTTCCTAAAATCAAGGCCGATTCTTACACCCCCTCCTTTTTGTTTACAGTCGTCATTGGTGATGACCAAGCACTTCTCGACTCTTCTATAATACCCAATTCTTTTTTTTTTTTTTTGTAGTTCCTTAACCACATCTGCTTTTAACCGCTCTGATAATCTGTATGTCGTTTGTCTAATAGGGCGAGTATTTCTTGTCACTGTTATATGCTCATCCCTTTTTGCTCAACCTGATACTGTGGTAAAAGTACTGTTAAATGTCTTTAGCAAGTTACAAATTTCTGCAGTTTGTTCAGAGGTTAAGAAAACATTCACCTTTACAGCATCGGCAGTTACAGTTTGTTCCAGTCATAAGCAATATCAGTATCTTCTTTATCAATTTCTGGTAAAACCAGCAAAACAGCTTTTGGTGTTTTTTCAACCCATTTCTTGAGCAGGTTAGCATGGTATATCTTAGTAGGATTGTTCCTATCAGGAGTCTCGATCTCATAGTTAAGTGTGCCAGTACATCTAAGAACCTTGTAAGTCCCTTGCCACTTCATTAACAGTTTATTTTCTGTAGTGGGTAACAGTAGCAGGACCTTTTCACCTGACTTGAAAACTTTTTCTTTTACCCCGTGGTCATAATACACCTTCTGCTGGTTTTGGGCCTCTTTCTGATTACTATTGGCAATTTCAACATATTTTGCTAGCTTCTTTCTTAGGGCACATATATGAGATGTAATAGATTGTTTCTAACGGGGGTTATCTTCCCATGTTTCTTTTATTACATCTAGTGGCCCTCTAGGTTGTCTACCATACAGCATTTCAAATGGTGAAAAACCTGCTGATGCCTGTGGCATTTCTCTGTAAGCAAAAAGCAGGTAAGGTAAAGTATTGGTTCCAGTCTTTCCCTTCCCCTTTTACAAACCTTTTTAACATGCGTTTTAGGGTTTGATTAAAACGCTGAACAAGGCAGTCTTGTCTGAGGGTGATAAAGGGAGGTTCTTATGGCAGGGATACCTAGTAGCCAGTACAGCTCCTTAAGCAATGCAGCTCCAAAATTACTACCCTGATCAATAATAATCTCTTCAGGTATGCCCACCCTGCTGCCACTTTTGGGGCTATGACAGTACACATTGGAACTGCCTCTGGGTATCGAGTAGCATAGTCACATACTACCAAAATGAATCAATTACCCTTTTTACTTTTGTCTAAGGGGCCAACCACATCCATTGAAATTCTTTCAAAATACACATGTATCAAGGGTAGGGGCACCTTGTCTTTTTTAGTCACTGGGGCTGCTTTCTAACACTCAGCACAAGAACTGCAATAGGTAGCAACATCTTCATGAATTCCAGGCCAGTAAAATCTATACAGCAGTCTGGCAAGAGTGCGATCCCTCCCCGAGTGACCAGCCGTAGGACTATCATTTGCTATCTGTAACGACTCAGATCTATACTTTTGTGGTATGACCAATTGTTCTGTCTGCTCCTGTGTCTGAGGTTTAACCCAAACTCTGTACAGTAGCCTATTACGTTTTTTAAACATAAGTTCACCCTGTGTTGGTTTCACTCCCAGCTGCTTAAAATCACCCTGGAGAGAGACATTGTTAGCTTTTTCTGAAACAAAATCACAGTCAGTGATCAGTTTAGTTTCAGCATTTTTATATGTTAACCCCTTATCAGTCTTTTGTTGCCACTGTTTCTTCAGGTGTTGTCTTTCTTTCCTGGATTTCCAGATCTTGGAGCTGTGCTCAGACAAGTCCGAATCACAATCGTAGAAAGGAAATTAGTCCCCACCATTTTAGATTTTCTTTGCCTGAGTATTTGTCACAACAGCTGCTGAAACATCAGGATTTACTCCTTCTTTGATTAACTCAGTAAATCCTGGAAAGTCATTTCCAATAATCACAGGTAGAGGTGACTTAGGTACTACTACTACTACTTTCATTTGGTGCGATACCCCGTTAATAGGCAGTCACTTGGCTGGTGGGATACTATCGAGTGTCCCCGTGGATGCAGATGACATCAGTACCTGGTCCTTTTGGACATTGGTTTCCCAGCACTTCAGTATGCACTAGGGTCTGTCTGCTTCCCAAATCTGTAAGTCCTTTCACAGTCTTATCTCCCACCTTCCCATCTGTTAAGCACTTGCCCCAATTTGCTAAGGACAAATCTGCTCCAGTGTCACTCTTCTTACTATGGCAATTTCTTGCAATATAGCCTGGTTTATTACAATTATAGTAAATAATAGTCTGTGTGTGCAGATTTGTTACCCCCACCAGAGTTCTTATCAGACTTGGAGTTTAAATGGGAAAAAGAGTGTCTTACCGGTGCTTGGCTGTTACCTTGCTGCAGTGGCGTCTGTCTGGCCATTTGGTAGTCTTCAGCCAAAGAAACAGCCTTTTCCCCACTTGCTGGTCGGTGTTCTTTTACCCAGAGCTGCACGTCTGTAAGTAGGATGTTGATGAACTGCTCCATTACAAATGTTTCAATGATCTGTGGGAGTGTTTTGCCCTCTGGTTGGAGCCATTTCATAAGGAGTTCTCTGAGTTGGGTGAAGGTTTCTCAAGGATCGTTGACTGAGTTGTACTTCAGAGACCAAAATCTTTGCCTGTAGGTCTCTCTTGAGATGTTGTACCTTTTCAGCATTTCTCTTTTCACCAGGTCATAGTTTTCTGACTGTGCAGGATCCATATTGCTATAGGCAAGTCGGGCTTTACCTGTCAGGTAAGGTATCAGTCTGATTGCCCATTGCTGCTTTGGCCACTGGCAGGCTGTGGCAACCCTTTCAAAAGTTCTCAGGTATGCTTCGATATCATCCGAGGGACACAACTTTGTAAGTTTAATACTTTTTTTTTTTTTTGCTCCCTCCCAGCTCCGGGCCAGCCTCTTCTTCAGGCCACTTATACCCTCCATGCTGCACTGCCTCAGATCAGCCACCTCTTCACCCCATATTGCAGCCCCCCAGGTAAGCCCTGGACGTAACCCTTCGCAAGGTGGGTCCCTCTCCTCCAAGGGGAGGGCATAAATGGGGCGGCCAGCGCAATACTTGCCCCAGGTGCTGCTGGGATGGTGCGTGCACTGTCCTTGGACTTGTGGCAACAGGAGCTGGCGACCGTCATCCGGTCAGCTGCTGGGCTCTTTTTCCTGTTTGCTCCCTGGGGGGCATGGTGTGCCACTAACGTAAGGCTGACGCCGACATTCACCACACCTCCTTGGTGAATGGGCCCCTGCACATTGCTGTGCCCCCAGCCTCCGCTAGGGGTCAGCAATTGCTGGGTCACATCCCCACCTTCCCCCAGAGAAGGTGAGCCCTCAGCCGACACTCAAGCCTTCTCTTCCCAGCTTGCCCTCCAGCACCCGAGTCCATTCCTGAACCCGGGTTGCTGGCGTCGTAAGCGGAAATCCAACTGTTGTGCCGATGGGCCGGCTTTAATGTCTTTTAAGTTGCTTGTGTTTTGTTGCTCTGCTGAACCAGTGCCAGAACCTCCAGCTTTAATAACTTTCACAGCATCCTGCCATCACTGCTGCATTGCTTCTCTTCTCTGCTTCTCGAGTTGCTGCATCTCTTCTGTTTCTCCTTCTGTTTTTGTTGTATAGCCCACCATTGGAAAAAGGCAGTCAGGCTTTCAGGTTCTGTCACTGCTTGCTCTTTTTTACCATGACTGGTGCTGGCTGTACAGTCTCAGTTTGGACTTTTGTTTCTGCTTCTAGTTTGGCTGCCATTCATCTGGTAACCACTCCTGGAATTGCTGCTGCAGAATCCATACCTTTCTTCTATGCTTCCCTGGTACCAGGTTTTTTTTTTTTACTCTCTATTTATCCCCACTACATCCCTCCATCTCTGACCCTTCAGGAGAACCTAGGAGTCATCCCTCTGCCAACCACACTACCTGGTCCGTCCCTGATCCCCATGGAGTCACGGATTTCCCCCTGGGTGTGGACGAGGTGGGGCCCAGACACCCTGAACACTTGTCGTACCCCGAGTTTCTGCCTGGGGTCAGGCAAACTGTGGACCTTGGTCCCCTTCCTCACCCCAGAGAAGGCGAGCAGTCGTGGGATACTCAAGCCTCCTCCCCCGGCCGGCCCTCCAGCAGCCTGGGCTCGCTTCCAAACCCGGGTAGCTGGTGTCGCAGACAGACATCCAACCACTGCGCCAGCAGGACAGTCTTCCTTGGTACCAGGTCTAATACCCACGCACAAAACTCCTGGCTTAGAGTATGCACAGCCTAAATCCCACTTAGGCTGATACCATCTGTCGTTGAGGCGTAGGTCAGGAAGCACTGGTAAAACAAGGAGCAGTTTCAAAATTCGTAAATAGCGTTTTATTTTTCTCAGTAACAGCAAAATAAAAAATAAAAATTATTCAGTATAACCATTTACAAAGACAGTACAAACAGAGAAAACAAAGTCGTCCTTCTGAGGGTATCTCTTAATTCCAGGTTTCAGTCTCTCAGTCTCCTTGTCTTTCTAGCAGAAACATTGCTGCTCTTTTTATAAGTCTTTTTTTGGGGGGGGCGGACTCATTAAGAGATGTTCTACATAGAAACATAGAATTTGACGGCAGATAAGGACCGCTTGGCCCACCCAGTCTGCCCATTTCCCTACCTACTAGATAAGCTGCAGATCCTAGTTAACCAGCAGCCTACTTCTTCCTACCCCCACCCCTAGAATGGCTTATGACTTCCCATGCATGCTTGAATTCCACCACTGATTTTGACTCCACAACCTTCCTCCGGAAGGCCGCTCCATGCATCCACAACCTCTCTGTGAAAAATACTTCCTTAATTTACCTCTGAGCTGCCCCCCAATCTTCAAATTGTGCCTCTTGTTCTTGCACACCTCTTTTTGAAAGATGCTACCCTCTTGGACTTTGTTGATTCCTTGAGGTACTTGAGCGTTTCTATCATGTCCCACTCTCCCTCCTTTCCTCGAGGCTATACATATTAAGCTCCTTTGCCTCTCTCTTCATATGTCTTCGGTTGCAGACCCTGCACCATTTAGTTGCCCTCTCTGGACAGCTTCCATCCTGTCTATGTCTTTGCAGAGACTGGGTCTCCAGAACTGCACACAGTACTCAGATGGCGTCTCACCAGCTGTCTGTACAGAGGATAATAACTTCCTGTTTTCTACTGGTGATGCCTCTCCTATGCATCCCAGTATCCCCCAGCCTCCTTGCTGCCCTCTCACATTGCTTGCCCACCTTTAGGTCATCTGATATGACTACCCCAGGTCCCTTTCCATTTTGTTGTTGTTAGTATCTCACCCCCCATTGTGTACTCTTCCCCTGGGTTTTTGTTTCCCAGGTGCATTACCTTGCACTTCTTAGCATTGAATCTAAGCTGCCATACATTTTACCATTCCTCTAACCTTGCCAAGTCCCTTCTCATCCTTTCCACCCCACCCTGTGCATCAACTCTGTTGCAGATCTTTGTGTCATCTGCAAAGACACATACTTTTCCTTCCAATCCCTCTGCAATGTCGCTTATAAAGACATTGAAGAGGACCGGTCCTAATACTGAACCCTGCGGTACCCCACTAATAACCCTCCTTTCTTCTGAGTGGACTCCATTTACTATTACTCTCTGTGTCCTATTCTCCAGCCAATTCTTTATCCAGGCTGTCATCTTGGGACCCAATCCCAGGCTGGTTAACTTGTATATTAATCTTTTGTGTGGGACTGTGTCAAATGCCTTGCTAAAGTCTAGGAAGGCCATGTCCACAGCCCCTCCCTGATCTACTACTTTGGTCACCCAGTCAAAGAAATCTATCAGATTCGTCTGGCATGACCTTCCCGCTGTGAATCCATGCTGCCTCGGGTCCTGTGCCCTTTTGGCCTCTAGATACTCGACAGTTTTTTCCTTCAGAAGTGAGTCCATCATTTTCCCTATCACTGAGGTTAAACTAACAGGTCCGTAGTTTCCTGCTTCTGCCTTGCTCCCACTTTTGTGAAGGGGAATCACATCTGCCCTCCTCCAGTCCTTGGGTACCACCCCATCCTCCCATGATTTGTTAAAAAGGGTAGTCAGTGGTGTCACTAGTTCTACCCTTAGTTCTTTTAGAATTCTGGGATGAATCCCACCAGGCCCCATTGCTTTGTCCACCTTCAGTTTTAAGAGTTCTTTCAGAACCCTTCTGTAAATGGGCAGGTATCAACTTCTGTATCCAGAGTGTTTCTACTGTTTGTTTTATGTACCTCCCCCTCTTCATTTGTAAATACTGAGCAAAAATATTTGTTTAGTATCTCTGCCATTTCACGGTCTCCTCTGCCCACCCTCCTCCCCTTATTAAGCCTCACTATTCCTCCCTTGGTCTTCCTTCGCTCCCTGATGTACCTATAAAAGGTTTTATCCCCCTTCTTAACTGAGTTGGCTATCTTTTCTTCGGTTTGGGCCTTTGCTGTTCTGACTGCCTTCCCAGCCTCTTTTTGCTTTAACTGATACAGTTCTCTGTCCTGCTCCTTCTGTGATTCCTTGTACTTCCTAAATGCTTTATTTTTCCCTTGAACCTTCACTGCCACTTCCTTTAAGAACCATAGTGGTTTCTTACATTGTTTTGTTTTGTTTATTTGCTTCACACAAAGGCTCGTTACCTCTGTGATGGCAGTTTTTATTATTCCCCATTGTTCTTCTACCCCTCCTTCCTGCCCATTTGCTAGTGCATTCCTTAGGCACTCACCCATTTTGGCAAAGTCAGCCCTCCTAAAGTCCAGTACTTTTGCCTTTGTATGGCTTGACTCTATTGCTGTGTTTATTGTGAACCATACTGTTCGATGGTCACTAGTTCCCAGATGGCTACCCACTTCTACATCTGTGATCCTCTGGCCATCTCCATTTGAGAGAATCAGGTCTAAGATCGCTCCCTTTTGATTGGGCTCCAATACTAGTTGTCTAAGGCATGCCCCCTGTAGGACATCTAGAATAACTCCACTCTTCGAAGTGGCTGCTGCAACTGCACTCCAGTTAACATCTGGCATATTCAGATCACCCATCAGCAATATCTCCCCTTTTTCTGCCATTTTAAGTATACTTTCTATCATTTCCTTGTCCATTTCCTCCCCCTGAGAAGGGGGTCTATATACAACCCCTGTGCGGATTATGGTGCCATTGCCTGTCTCCAAATACCCACAGTGCTTCTTCTCCTCCCTGTTTACCCTTTTGTTCTGTTGCTTTTATTCCTTCCCTTATGTAAGAAGCTACTCCTCCTCCTCCTCTTTTACCCTCCCTGTCCCTCCTGTAGATAGTGTATCCTGGTATGTTTACATCTCAGCCATGGTTTTGTGTGTACCATGTTTCTGTGACTGCCACGATATCCAGATGTTCCTTTTCCATCAAGGCCACTAATTCAGGAAGCTTGTTACCCAGACTATGGGCATTGGTACTCATTGCTCTCCATTTTTTGATGGCTTTACCTTCTGTTGCAGCATCCCCCACTGACCTTTCTACCTCAGTCTTTTTCTCATTTAGTACCCTGTTTTGTAGGGAGAGGCTGGGATTTTTCTGCTGCTTATCAGTGCCTCCCCCCCCTTTGACTAGTTTAAAAGCTTGCCAATGAAGCATTTAAACCGATTGCTCAAAAGACTTGTTCCCTTCCTGGACTGGTGCAATTCTGCTTTGCATCGAATGTTCTTGTCAGTGTACAGAATGTTCATGTAAGTTTCATTCCTTGCAGGTGAAACAAAACAGTACATAGTGACCTGGAACTGACCTCTTGTTGCCAGCATCTCAGAGAGTTTGCAGACCAGCTTCTTAGGTTAACCCCTTGAGTTCCAAATAACTTTCTGCAATCATTTCAACAGTATAACTATATACATTTTCAAACAAAGGCATCCCAGTATCAGTTACATTTCCACTTAAAAATTGACATATTTTTATACCCACAAATACGCGCAAGGGGGAAGAAAAGACAGAAATAGCAAGGGAAGGCAGAGAGTTAGCGTGAGGCAGAGTATTACGAAACCATTTGAGTGATCAGTTCCTAGATCTCACAAGAAAATTTAGTTGCTCAATAAGACAGAAAAGAAGAGGATAGGGCAGACTCTTGCGTTTAAACTCTTTCTACATAACAAATGGGGAAGGGCCTTAATTCAGCCCTGTCACACAGACTCTGTATTTGATTTTTCACTAAGACACGGTGTCTTTGTGCATGAATCCTAAGTTTCTTCCTGAGGTGGTGTCTAAGTTTACTTTAAATCAAACCATCTACCCATCTGTTTGTTATCTGGAGCATGCCAATCCAGGGGAAGCATTGCTCCACACCTTAGATTTTCATAGAATTCTGCATTACTATGCATACCATATGAAGGACTGCAGGAAGTCCTCACAGCTGTTCATTTCTTTCGCTCCTGGGACTTGCTCGGCCTTGGGTCTTCTTGTCAACCTGACAAAGTTAGATCTCCACCCCTTGCAGGTCATCCACTTCATCAGGGCATGCGAACATATAACATTGCTGGTAGAAAAAGGCTCACAGGTCTATCAAGTCTGCCCGATTGTGCAGCTGTCAGTTTAATACCACTGCAGCTGCCCCCCCACACCCAATCCCCTCCCTCCATCCCCTCTCCCTGTCCTTCCCCTCATTGTGTTATTGTCTGTACTAACTCTGTCCCAACCCCACTTAAAGCTCTCCACTGTTCTTAGTTCGATTAACTCCTCTGGCAGTGCGTTCCATCCCAGCATCACTCTGTCTGTGAAGTATTACCTCCTCATTTCCCTCCTGAACTTCCCCCTTCCAGCTTCGGACTGTGCCTCCTAGTGCCCCTACCCCTCTTTAAGCAGAACAGTCCTCCCCCTCTGACTTTGTTTATGCCTTTCAAGTACATAAAGGTCTCTATCCTGTCTCCCCTGTCCCTTCTCTCCTCCAGCGTGTACATGTTGAGCTTCCTCTATCTTTCTTCATAAGGCATCTCCCATAGCCCCAAGATCATTTTTGTTTCCCTACTCTGCACCCCCTCCAGTAATCTCACATCCTTCTTGAGATATGGTGAACAGTACTGTACACAGTACTCCAAATGCAGCCTAACCAATGATCTATACAATGGCAGGATGACCTCCTCCTTTCTAGAGGTGATCCCTCTGGCAATGCACCCCAGCATCCAATTTGCCCTTGCTGCCACCCTCCTACACTGTGCTGATACCTTCATGTCCCCTGTGACTAGCACCCCCAGGTCTCTCTCCTCCTCTTCTGAGGCTGCTGCCTGCACTTCCCCCAGCCAGTAGTTGGTCCAGGGATTTCTGGCTCCGAGGTGCATGACCTTGCACTTCTTAGCATTAACTCATTGGGTCCATTATGGTGTTGAAACCTTCCATTGCAGAACATGACCAAAAATGGCCACCCGGACCCAGTGTTAAACCCCAGCTGCCACTCCTTTGACCAGTGTTCAAGTTTAGCTAGATCATCCCTGAGTGCCTGCCTCCCTCCCTTCCTCACTGTCCACTTTTGCACAAATCTTGGTGTCATTGGTGAACAGGTTGATCTTACTCTTGACCCCCTCTGCAGTGTCTCCAGTGAAGACATTGAACAAAACAGGGCCCAGCACTGAACCCTGTGGTACCCCACTAGTTACTGGCTTTGGCTTGGATGTTCCCCCCGTACAACCACCCTCTGTTGTCTGCTCTGAAGCCAGCTCTCAACCCATCCCACCAGCTTCTCTCCTGTCCCTGTGTCCCTCAGCTTGCTCAGTAACCTCCAGTGCGGCACTGAGTCGAAAGCCTTGCTGAAGTCCAGATACAGGACATCCACGGCATGGCCTTCGTCAACCGCCCAAGTTACCCATTCAAAGAAGTTGATTAGGTTAGTCTGGCAAGATATTCCTGAGACAAACCCATGCTGTCTTTCGCCTTGCTATCGAGAAAGATCATCAACCTCTCCTTTACAATAGTCAACATCAACTCCCCCGCTGTAGAAGTCAAGCTCACCGGTCTGTAATTGCCCAATTCATCCTTGGGTCCACTCTTGTAGAGGGGCACCACTTGCGCCATCCTTCAGTCTCTGGGTACATTTTCTGTCTCCAAGGAGGTGTTGAACAGTTCTGTCAGAGGGTCTGCCAACACCTCTGCCAGTTACTTCAAGACCCTTGGGTGTACACCATCCGATCCTGGTGCCTTGTCCACCCACAAGGCTTTTAGGCCCTTCAGAACTCTATCCTTTTTGATGACCCCATCTGTTATCTCTGCCCTCCCCATCCTTCCCCTGTTTCCCTTGTGGTATTGGGTTGTCCCTTTCTTTCGTGAATACCAAGCAGAAGTACTCGTTGAGTCCTCTGCCTGGTCTTCCCCTGTTTCTGCCCATCCCCCCTCACACTTCATTCTGACAGTGTCATCCCTACAACTCCTCTTCTCCCTTACATATTTAAATAACCCTTTTCCCCTTCTCTGATCCCCTGAGCCAGTTTCAGCTCCTTTTCTGCCTTGGCTACCCTGACTGCAGTGCTCACCTCCCTAGATGCCTCTGTGAACACCTCGCTGTCCTCATTACACCCAGATTTTTTTAACCTCATGAAGGCCAATCTTTTCTCCCCCTCACCTTCCCTCCACTTCCTTGCTGGTCCAGCTAGGTTTTCTTGACCTGGACTGTTTACTCTGAGACTTGGCACACGTGTTCATGGCCTCATTTAGTCCAATCCTAATGATTTCCCACTTCTCTTCAGCATCCATCCTTGTGTTAATTCCAGCTAAATACCCCTCTAGGATGCTGCCCATTCTGGCAAAATCTGCCTTCCTGAAGGGGCAGAGCTAGACTCCCTTCCAGCTAGGGCCCGACTCCCAGCAGACCGGCCATCGGACCTTACCTCCTTTGCCCGATCATTTCAGGTTGGGCACTCACACCCTGCCCAAGGTGTCCTGCAGCTGCTGGGATACATGACATCCTGCACCAGTGTGGTCCGGTGAGCTCACTGTTGGATGCATCCTCTGCAGTGGGAGCTGGACCACCTGTGGTCTCGGCACCTGAGCAGTTGTGACACTATTGGTATCTATAAGACAGGCTGCTAAAAAGTAAAGCACCTGAGAAAATCAAAAAATCATCTGAATAAGTAGATCAGGATTCAGAGATAACCCGTGACCCAAGAGGAATGTGTCCATAGTAAGGTGGAAATTTATAAACTACTCACAGCCAGGACATGGGTCATGGGTTATCTCTGAATCCTGATCTGTTTATTCGGCTTACCAACTTTTGTGATGTCTTTTAAGGGGACTGGGTTCATTTAGTTATTGGTGGAATAATTTTCTTCTGTTTTCGTATGGTTTTGCACACTTATGGAGTTTATAAACTATGGTATTGTAAGATTAGTCTATCCTGTCTTGCTAAAAAAAATGGGGTAGAATGCTGTTTTTGCACTGTTTACACTTGTTCTTACACTAGATGTTTTATTTGCACTGAAATTTGTTACTGTCATTTTAAGACTTTGAAGAGTATAAAATGAGCACATGTACGTTCTGGTTTCTCCTTACGGAGCGTCTCATTTTTGATGTGAAGCGCTGAGGTGTATGTGCTCGCTGCGGCTCCTCAATAAAATACTGGATGGCTTGAATTCTTCTGTGCAGTAACTGCATTTTTTGACTGGGCTGAGAGAGTGCAGCTAATTTGTGTTAGTGTAGACAGTCTCAGCACCTAGGTCACCTAGACCAGCCAGTCACGATGACATAGCCAGTTTGGGATGCCGTCCAGTGCTGGCTCATCCTGGAACACCTGACGGAAGGAGTCCCGTACGTCCACCCGGAACCGATGGACACTCTGATGACCTATTGTCTCGAGTAGGATGGGAAGAACACTTGGGGGACCACAGAGCCCACAGGCTCTGGACCCCCAAGGATTCACAGTACCACATCAACTTGCTGGAGCTCCATGCGGTGTGCCTTGCTCTGATGGCGTTTGCTCCATCTCTCCAGGGTCGGGTCATACAGGTCCAGATGGATAACACCATGACCATGTACTACCTCAGCAGGCAGTGCGAATTGCATTCCATCTGATTGTGTGGAGAATCACCTGTTCTCCCAGTGAAGTACTCCCCTGGTCGACCTGTTTGCCTCCTGGGAGAATGCAAAGTTGAGGCTGCTCTGTGCCCACCCCCACAATGCAGGACACTGATGGGGGATGCCTTCACTGGGCCTGAAACCTCGGGCCTCCTTTACGCCTTCCCTCCCTTTCCCTGATGCATAGGGTGTTGGTCACGGTGGGGAGGGACAAGGCGCAGATGGTCCTGGGAGCCCCGGACTGGCCGCACCACTTCTGGTACCCAGAGCTCCTCAGCCTCCGCAGCAGGCCTCTGTGGCTGTTGCCTCTGTGTCTGGACCTGCTCTCTTTCCACTAGGGGAAGGTCTTGCACCCGGACGTTCAATCACTGCACCTGACAGCCTGGTTCCTTAGTGGCTAGAGCTCTAGGCTGTGGATCTCTCCAGTGAGGTCCTTCGTGTCGTAGAAGCTTCTCGAAGGAGTTGACTCGTCAGTGATATACCTTCAGATGGAAACGTTTTTCCATTTGGTGCCAGGGCAGTGAGCTAGACCTCTGTTCTGCCCTGTGGCTAGCATCCTGGACTACCAGTAGTCCCTCTCTGTCAAGTCTGAGGTCAACAACCCTCAAGTTGCACCTGGCAGCCATCTCTGCACACCAGGCGTGGGCTGGTACGCCGATGATGGCACAGGAAAAGGTGGTCGGGCACTTCTTTAAAGGCCTTGACTACCTGTCCCCACTGGTGCATGGACCACCACCACCTTGGTACTTGTTGCTGGTACTGGCTATGTTTATGGGCAAGCTATTCAAATTGATGCACAGGTGTGACATCTCCCACCTATCGTGAAAGACCACTTTCATGCTGGCTATCACCTCTACCAGAAGGATCAGTGAGCTCCAGACACTGTCAGTAGAGTCTCCTTACTTGATGTTCTACAGGGACAAGGTTGTCCTCAACCCCAACATGAAGTTCTTTCCAAAGGTTGTTTCAGAGTTTCATCTTAACCAGTTGATTAAACTCCCAGTGTACTTCACCAATCCAACCTCTGAGGCCGGGCACAGGCTCCACATGGACCTGCGACAAGTGCTCGTTTATTATATGGAGCGCACAGCTGGAGTTTGGGGATAGGTTCACCATCTCTTTGTCTACTGTGCTGAAGCCGCACCTGGCAGACTGGCAGCTAAGCAGACAATTGGCAGGTGGATTGTCTCCTGCATCGACCTCTACTGTAGGTTGACTGTTAGGGAGCCTCCCATAGGGCTTAAGGCTCATTCCACCAGGCATACTGCTGTCTTGGTGGCTGCTTCCAGGGATGTCCCTATCAGGAAATCTACAGGGCTACCACCTGGAAGTTAGCACATATCTACATCTCTCATTACCACAGTAACCTTCCCCCCCTTCTTCTGTTATATCCTCTTCCCCCCCTTTTGCCACTCCCCACCAAACTCACCTTTACCTGTTCCTACCTCATCCATGCCCCTCCTTAGTCCCCACCCTCCTGGCTGTGCTTAGTCACCTCTCCACCTACTACCGCCTACTCCCGCGCCGTCTACCGACCCTCCTTCCCTGCCTTGCCATCTCTTGGTTCCACTGGCTCGGCTTGACTTTGACACTTTTCCGCTATTGCCGTGAACTCCTCCGCCTATCCCTCTCCACCGCATCCTCACTTCCCTTCTGCCGCTATCGGTTCCACCAGACCGGCTGTATTTTCCTACCTCCTACCGCTGTTGCCGCTTACTGCCGCCTCCCACCACCCTCTCTCTTCGCCTCGCCCTTTTGGCTCCATAGACCCGGCCGCAGGTTGGTACTCACCCCGCTGTTGCCGTATCTGACGGCACCTCCTTTCCACTTAATCTCTCCTCCCATCCTTTTGCCAGTTTTCCTTCCTTGTGTCTTTTCTACTGATGCCTATCCTCTCTTATTTTCTGCCTTCTACTATTCACATTTTGAGTATGTTCCATGATCAAGTGCTAAAGTATATTTTGTTTACTAATGTATGTTACATTGCCATATGTATTTCTCTCTGCATTTTTGTACTCGTTGTCTTAATAATCTGGCTGTACTCTTTGTGTATTGTAATTGTACCTCCCGGGTCGTGCCTGAAAACAGTCACTTGCTGACTAGCGCACTTACCCGGTTAACAAAAACTAAATAAATAAATAAATAAAAAACCTTGACTCACGCAAGGATGCTGGTTTTGGGGCCTCAGTTCTCCTCCCCCTGTTCCCTAAGAAGGGGTGTGCGCCTTGCCCACCTCCTCCTCCCAGAGAACTGCTAGGAGTCTGTCACAATTTGGATTAGTGCACCATTTCCACTTTCCTAAAAATGAGGGTCACTCACCTGTAGCCATAGTTAGGAGTGGTATATAGTGCACATCCGCATGACCTACCTGACCTCCCCGGGCAAGTGGCACATGGATCCCTGCTTCCAGTGTGTAAGAGCTGATGTCACGGCGTGAAGCCGAGGAGGATACCCCCCAAGTGGGTGGGAGGAGCTTAGCTTGAAGACACTCTGACTGAACTTAAAGGCAAAGGAAGATTGCCAAAATGTGGATTTGCAACATATACTGTACCACTCCTAGAACCAGTGTTGGGTAAGTTACCTTTTCTGTTACTTTCGAAAACTTGTTCCAGGACACACTGTGCATTCACTAGCAAGGATGGAGACTTACTAGAATAAGTAATACACCTTACAGTTACAGTTACTTATGTCTTTTTATACAAAAGTAATACATAACTGTAACTGATTACATTTATTTGAAAGTAACTAGTAACTAACCTATTGCTCTCAAATAAATGTAATCTGTTATAGTTACTTATTACTTTTGTATTGTTTTTGTATGAAAAGAAATACATAACTAACTGTAAGGTGCATTACTTTTTCTAGTACTTCTCCATCCTTGCTAGTGACTGCACAGAGCTTCCTGGAACAAGTTTCCAAAAGTAATGGAAAAAGTAACTTTCCCAACACTGCCTAGAACTACGGTTACAGGTGAGTAACCCTGATTTTTGGCACCTGCTATGCCAGTCAACCAATGAGTAGCATTGGTATCAGCTTTAACAACTGCTTGTCTGCCCACTCAGCCAGAGGAAGGGTACAGCCATAGAGACCCCCACCCCCCACCAAGTTATCAAGGATGAAATTAGGGGATGGGACCAAACCATTACAAATACTCCTGCTGAAATAAGTTTTCTTTTTTACCCTCTCATTCTTACAGGATATCAGTTTACCTTCATTGGAGACAGCACTAATTCTACACAGGAAGGGTTTCGACTGTGGACTTGAAGCCAAGAATTTAGGATTCAACTGTTCAACAAGCCAGGGGAAGGTAACACAGTGATCAGCAAAGCAACTGAGAATACGTAACATAGCACAGCACTTGGCACAGCCCAGGCCTAAAATTAGGACACAGTTAACACACAAAACAATCACAACACTGTGTGTGTGTGTGTGTGTGTGTGTGTGTGTGTGTGTGTGTGTGTGTGTATGTATGTATATATATATATATATATAATATATATATGTATATATATATATATATATATCTCTGTATAGTCATAATAGATAATCCACTACAGGGCATGCGGTTGTGCTCTGATATACGCACGTCTTGGTGTGCATTGTGATGCATGAGGCGGCAGGCTGAGTGTATTCAACCAAGGCATGCATGTGTCAGAGCATTGCTGCATTCCCTGTAGTGGATTCTGTCTTATAAAATGGTCACAAAATATTGGAGGGCAGGACAAAAAGTAGTCCCTGTCTGGCACAAATTAGTGTTTCAGTGATGTGATCTGGTTGATCCTGCCATGATTCTGATAGGTTTAAAATGATATAAATAGTTATCTGGTTGATCGTGCCATGATTTGGCAGCGTATTGTTTGTGCCCATGAACACCGCTTGGTCACGCTACAGTAAAGCCAGAAAGTAAAAGTTATTATAGTTAAGAGTCTAAAAGTGGGCAGGATCAACTAAATGAGTTTTTTTTTTTTAATTACTTTTTACCTATACAAATTATGGCACGATCAATCAAATAATTTTTTACAGTATGGAGCAGCTGTATAGATTTACTTCCTTACAGTTGTGACAGCCTGTGTGATGGGTGTGGTGTGATTTTGCTTGCTGGTGAGAAGGTTCAGAGGGATGGAAAGTAGTGCAGGAATGCGGTCATTGTGGGATAATGCATAGTCACGTGGACTATTTTATCCAGTCAGGGGCCCCAATTTTCCCTGATTTTTTTCCTACACATATATATATATGTATATATATATATATATATATATATAATATTGTGTGTGTGTGTGTAAGGGATAAAGGATATGCAGTAGGACTAGTAATATATCATTTGTTCAGACAAGGGCAGTTTGACCTCAGGTAGCCTCACGAGTAGCATAAGCCACATGTGAAGTGACCAAGGTCAAACTGCCTAAGTGCAGATAAATGATGTATCACATAAGGGCGCATATTTAATTTATGCAGTAGGTAGGACAGCGTGTGTGTGTGTGTTTTAATACTTATGTAATTAAAAAAATATATTTTCTACAATTTGTGTGGGTTTATTTTGTTGTCTGCCATGTCAGCGTGACTTAGTGAGCCTGGTTGCCATGGCAGTTGATGTGGAAGTGCCATCAGGACAGCATGCAGCATCATGGCATAGCTGCTGATCGGCTTAAGAAGCAGCAGTTTTGAAAAAATTCAACTGGAATGGTGGTGGTGTTCAGCAAGGGAGAAGCTGAGGAGGGGTTTGGCACATTTAATGGAAGAGAGAAGAGCAGTAAGTGTATGGCAGTGTTTTCTGTGCTTCAGGAGCTGGATGACCGTGGGGGAATGCAGCATGTTTTTTGAGTTACCAGCAGGTTTGCTGGATGCCAGTGTAACAGTGCTAGCATGAATGAAGAGGATGGTCATTCTGGTTGTCGCAGAGCAGCAGATTTTTTTCAGAGATGCAGTTTTATTTACTTAGACTATGTTTGCAGAAAGCGGGTTGTCGGTTCAGTTTACTGAAAGTGGATCATCAGTTATTGTGCAGCCAGGTATTCAGTGAGCTGTGCTGGTAGATAAAAAGAAGAAACAGAGCTGCAGACATTGTGTACAGGTAGAGTGCAGGGAGAACTACAAGACGCAGCAATGTTTAACTGTGAAGCTGAGCATTCAATAGCAAAAAAAAAAAGAAAAGACGAAGTAGAACCTGTATGGTTGGGAGGCTGTTTTTGCAAATTGTGTTAACAGGTATGTTGAAGGGAACATTGTGGGAAGGTGTGGATGGCTAGTGGACGCTGCTAGTGGGGAAAATTAATGTGCAAAATTAGGGCGGGCGGGGCAGCCAGCATGACAAACTGAGTATATGTATAAATTGCCCGTGATGTAGTAACTGTATATATAAATGTAAGATTTTACATTTATACATAAAGTTGCTCTAGAAACCTTTTGTGTCCACACATATTGTGTGGGTGGGTGTGTATGTATAGACAGACAGACCGACAGATAGGTAGGGTTTTTTTGGGTGGGGAAATGAGATTCGGCACCTTCTGGGCATTTTATAAGACAGATAATCCACTACAGGGCATGTGGGTGCTCTGATATATGCACCACCCTAGGAGTTGACTGGGTGGCCTGTAACCTCGTTAGCCCCTGCAGCAGCGTGCTCTGATATCACAAGCACACCTTGGGTGGTTGAACGCATGATTCACCCACGGCCTCGTGCTTTGCAACACAGCTAAGGTGTACTGTATCAGAGTATGACCACACATCCTGTAGTGGATTATCCATTACACATATATATGTGTGTGTGTGTGTGTGTGTGTATATATATGTATATATATATATGTATATATATATATATATATATATATACACACACACACATCATATATATATTATTTATATATATATATAGTTGTATGTATACGCAGTGTTTATGTATCTATAGAACCAACACCACACTGCTTATGTAGCACCCCATTGTAGCACTGCATATAAGCACACACAGGCAGCTATATTGGGGGAAATATTCTTGTGCAGTGGCTGACGTAGTTTGAAAGCCCGTGTGAAGCTCTTTAAAATGAGATATTGGGTTCACCTGTAGCTAGAAGCATTTCAGAGATACAGATGACTGAGTTTGTTTAAATACTACATTGCAGCCATTTTTAGAACATTGTGATGTCATTGAGGAACAAACTGTGCTTGACTCAGTGTAGTTAGGCACAGCTTGATCCTAGATAATGTCACAATGGTCTTTGTGCTTGACTCAGTGTAGTTAGGCACAGCTTGATCCTAGATGATGTCACAATGGTCTAAAAATGGCTACAACGTAGTCTGAAAGGGTAAAAGTCTGCACCATGGGACCCACACCCAAGTGTGGGACTGGACTCAGTTTGCAATTTGTGCAAACACATATGTTTTTTGTACTCCTGTTTACTGTAGTATGTAGATTATAGCAGGCTAATTTTGCTTACTTCCAGGCTGACATTTTCTGTAACTGCAAATCCCAGAATCCCCTGCAGCTGATATCAGAGCAGGACTTGCAGCAGTGGAAGATTCAGTAACTCCGATCAGATGTTTTGGGATTTGTATTTACAGATATGTGCATATGTGTGTGTGTGTGTGCGCGTGCGCGCGCAGTGGAAATTGGGACCAACCTCACACTAGGGTGTGAATGTCTTAGTATTGACAGTTCCCCTGTGATATGGAACAGACTCAGTCATCTGTATCTCTGAACTGCATCCAGCTACAGCTGAGCCCAATACCTCAACTGCAAGAGCTTTTCAGGTGCGTTCAAGCTATGATGGAGATTTGGTACAAATATGTCCATTTTGTGTGTTAATGTATGTGTGTGAGTGTGTATTTTTCTGTGCACTATCACATTTTCTGTAAGGGGCCCTTTGTCCTCGTAGTACACTATGATGTTACTTTGTGTTCCTACCAGAGTATCTCAAAGTAAAGGATCCTAGAACCATACCTGGTTATCAGGGGTGTGAACTACATTTTTTTCTCTTTGAAAGTTTGTGTGGTATGCAAAAAGCAACCCTTCAGTTTTTAGGAGAGTAGATTCTTTACAAACTGACAGTGTTAGTATGAACATACGAAATTTGCCAGCAGATAAAGGCCTAGAGGTCTATCAAGTCTGCTCGAATGTGCAGCTAGCACCCTTTATTCTGCAGCTGCCCCTCCCTTCCACCCTTCCCCTTCATTAACCCTCCCCCTTGTCCTGTCCCATCCCCTTTTGAAACAGTCCACTGTTCTACTGGATACCACTTCTGCAGGTAACGCATTCCACCCAGCCACCACCCTCTCTGTAAAAAAGTGTCTCCTCATCTCCCTCCTGAACCTTCCTCCCTCCAGTTTCGTATCATGGCCACTGGTGGCCCTCCCCTTCCTTACTTTGAACAGCCCCTTTGTACCCGTCTTGTTTATTCCTTTCATGTATTTAAAGATTTCAATCATGTCACCCCTGTCCCTCCTCTCCTCCAGTGAGTACATGTTCAACTCCTTCAACCTCCTCTCGTATGATAAGTCCCCCAGCCCCTTGATCACCTTTGTCGCCCTGCGCTGCACCACCAATGTCCCTCTTCAGATACGGGCGCCAGTACTGCATTCAGTACTCCAGGTGTGGTCTAACTAATGACCTATACAGTGGCAGAATCACCTCCTCCCTCCTTGAGGATATACCCCTTGCAATACAACCCAGCATTTTGTTGACCTTTGCAGCTGCCTTCCTACATTGTGCCAAGTTGTTCATTGACCCTGTAATGAGCACACCCAGATCCTTCTCCTCCTCTGTCTGGGCTAGCTGTACTTCCCCCCAGCTGGTAACTCCTCCTTGGGTTCTTTATCCCAAAATGCAGCACCTTGCACTTTTTGGCATTAAAGCCCAGTTGCCAGGTGTCTGACCAGGTTTCAAGCTTTGCCAGATCATCCTGCAACCCCTGCCATCCCCCTAGGTCATCCACCACCGTGTCTACCTTGGTATCATCAGCAAACAGACTGATCTTGCTCTTGATGTCCCATGATATTTCTGCAATGAATATCCCAAACAACACTGGTCCCAACACTGAGCCTTGTGGAACACCGCTCGTCACTGCCCTTGGGTGTGAGAGCTCCCCACCCACCACCACCCTCTGTTGCCTTCCCTGAAGCAAGTTTCCTACCCATCTCACCAGTTTTGCACCCGCCCCTGTGCCTACTAACTTCCTTCCCAGCCTTCCATGTGGCACCGAGTCGAATGCCTTACTGAAGTCCAGATATAGGACATCCACTGCATGGCCCCTGTCCAGTTGCCTATTTACCCAGTCATAGAACTCTACCAGGTTGGTTTGGCAGGATCTGCCATGTATGAAGCCGTACTGTCTGCTGTGCTGTCCTGTAGTCCTTTGGCCTCTAGGAGGGCCACCAGCCTCTCCTTCAGGATAGTCTCCATTAGCTTACTCACGATGGATGTGAGGCTCACTGGTCTGTAGTTTCCCGGTTCATTCTTAGGGCCACTGTTGTGGAGGGGCACCACATGAGCCATCCTCCAGTCCTGAGGTACACCCCAATATAGTGAGGCATTAAATAGGTCTGCCAAAGGTCCTGCAAGGACCTCTGCCAGCTCCTTCAGTACCCTGGTGTGGATGCCATCTGGGCCTGGCGCCTTGTCCACCCTCAGTGCCTTCAAACCCTCTCAGACTCTGCCTCCATGATTTCCCATCTGTCACCCCCGTTTCTGCCATTTCTCCCACCTTGGGTATCACCCTCTTCTCTTTAGTAAATACTGAGCAGAAGTACTCATTTAGTGCTTCTGCCTTATCGCACCTCATGCTTCTACCAACCCCCTCCTTCCTAATCCTACTATGTGGTCCTTACAGCTCCTTTTCTCCTGATGTACTTAAAGAAGTCCTTCTCCCCTCTTAATGCCTTGTGCCAGCCTGAGTTCCATAGATGCTTTGGCTCCCTTACTGCCCTTGTCACCTCTTTCGATTCTGTCAAGTACCCTCCTGTCCTCCCCTTCCTGTTTTCTTGTACTTCCTAAAGGCAGCTCTTTCTTCCCACCTTTCCATGACCTCCTTGCTCAACCAGCTCGGTTTCTTAGCCCTAGCCTTCTTGCTCTGGGCTTTGCAGCAGGTTTTGGTTGCCTCCACTATCCCTAGCTTTATGAGCTCCCACTTCTGGTTAGCGTCCATACTAGATTGAATTCTGGCCAGGTACCCTTTTACCACTTCCCCCATCCTCCCAAAGTCGGGCCTCCTGAAGTCCAGCACTCTTGTGCCAGATTCCACTCCTTCCTTGTCCATATCCAGTGTGAGCCATACTGAGTGGTGGTCACTCCCTGACAGCGGTTCCTCCACTGTAAGTTCCCTCACAAAGTCCCCATTTGCCAGCACAAGGTCAAGGGTATTCCCTAAGCTGGTTGGTTCACCGACCATTTGCAGCAGGAAGCTGTCCTGGAAGGCATCCAGCAGTACCTGCTCCCTTCTGTTCCTGGTTGTTGGGGTACTCCAGTCCACTCCTGGCATGTTGGAAGTCCCCCACAATCACCACACTACCCTTCTCGCAGGTCCTCCTGATCTGTCCCGCTAGTTCCCTGTCTGACTCCTCCGTCTGAGATGGTGTCCTGTACACCACTCCCATTCTGAGAATCCTATTCTTGGAATCCTGGATTTGCATCCAAAGTGACTCCGTACTGCCCTCCTCCCCTTCCTCCCTTACACACTTCAGTCCTTCCTTCACATATAATGCCACCCCCCCCTTCCCAATCACCCTGTCCCTACGAAATAATCTGTACCCTGGTACAGACAGATCCCAGTCATTGTATTGGTGGCCATGTTTTGCTGACGGCTGCAATGTCCACCTCTCCTCTGCCATGAGAACCTGTAACTCTGCAGTTTTCTCCCAAGGCTCCTAGCATTAAGGGTTACCACCTTCCACCCTTTCCCCCTCCATCCTGACCCCCTTTCCTAGCATCACCAATAGTACTTACCATTTGTCCTGTGTCACTGTTATGGGGGGTAAGCTCTTATGGTTTCCCAACCTGTGGTCTCTGTATATCTCTTCCCCAATTTCCACCCCCCACTCCTAGTTTAAATTCCCAACTTCCTCTGTGTACATCTGAGCATGGCAGTATGTGTGATTGTAGTTGTGATTTTTGTGCATCTCAGTGGGCAAATGTGTCTATTTCTGTGTGTATTTGATCTGTATGAACATATTTTGACTCTATACAGGGGTATATGTTGGAATCAATATGAGTGTGTCCAAGGGAGTAGGTGCCATATATCTGTAAGTAATATGTAAAGGGAATATAATCCAAGCTTTTATATCACTGATATCAATCAGACCCCCAGTCTGGGTTACTTTGGGACCAGGTACATTTTTTTATCATTTATTGTTTCCTTTACCCCCCTGTCAATGTGTCCGCACCCTGCCACTGGCCAGGAAGGCGGGTGCGTGTCTGCCTTCACAGCAGGCATCAGTGCCACCCTTTATTTAACTCAGCCTGCAGAGAGTGCACAAATGAGGGATAGGCCAACCCCCCCCCCCCGGGACCCAGGCACCTCACTGTTGCAGTATGCTCTACACCACCTTAGAAAATGGGCTACGAAATTTCTGGCCTCTGATTGGCTGATAGCTCTGCCAAGGTGGTCGCCTATCAGACAACAGAGCCCGGGTATTAAAAGTGCTAGTCCCAGACTGACCTCATCACCAGTATTGATGAGCATTGGGAATTTTCACATGGCAGACCCGCCATTTTTTACCAATCGCTCACGAACAATCCCAACCAAATGGTAAGCGGCTGTCCCGACCAACCAAACGATAAGCGGCAGTCATCCCACCCGTATACCCAAACCATCAACAACATAACAAGGCACACCTTTTTGTTTTCAGAGACAGCAGAATAACATTAATTGAACATAAGTCCTGGTTCCCACTCCCTTAAAAGCCATCCGGCATAGAAACTGGCACAACCAAGTAAAGCATGTCCACGTCCGGAGAGACAAAGTAAAGAAAACCCACCACTGCTCCTCTGCCCACTTCTCCGGACTGCTACTTGGGCTGACAGTCCCGATCACTCATATCTCCCAAAAATAGGTATCTATCAAAAGCAACCCAGGTCAACACAGCACATAAAACCAAAGCTAAATAAAACACATACCTGTTTTACACAGCCTTATTTACTTTTTTTTGATTCTGCCCCCACTGTCGACCTTCTTCTGTACAGGCTCCCCGCACGTTATCACTCACACTCCAACTTGGGAGCTACATAAAATAAAAGAAAAACAAAAGTGTGTTTTTTGGGGAGGGTGGACACCACAAACAGATCAACAAAAAAAGTAAACCAAAGTGTTTTTTTTGGGGGTTTTTTGTGTGTGTTTTTTTGGAGGGGGGGGACACCATGAACAAAGTGAAAGAGCCTGTGTAAGGATGTCAGGTCAGGATCTTGGGTCTCTCCAACTGAAACATAACAGGACCCTCTGCTGGCATTTACAAAACTGCAGGTACTATTTTATAGATAAATGGGTTTTATAGTTTTATTTTCAAATTTCTATATTAATATTAAATATTTCTGAATATTTAATATAAAATGTAGACAAATACCCATTTTCTAAGCACAATAATACCCTTCAGGGTGGGTGGTATTGGGCTATACCCACTTTTCCAGGGGCTAAAAGGCCCTCCGCCCGTGATGTCGGGCCTCATTAAGCCCCTGGGCGAGTATAGCCTAATAGCACCCACCCTGTCTGGTATTATTGCTTGCCTGGAATTCTGTAGGTTTACACACAATCCTTGATCTCCGAGATGGTAGCACATTGCACCAACAACTCACCAGTGGGCCACAAGATAAACCATGTTTACAGCATTGGATTATTTAGACTTGTATTACCTGAAGAGTTAATGTTTCTTCAGGAATTTATTCTAAAAGACCACGGCTGTACTTCCATAATGTACCTTGCTGTTGCCTCTTCCTCCTGCATTGCTTAGCAGGACTGAAGCTTGTTGTCATGGTAACAAATCCATCTCCATCCACACAGCGTGATGTGTATGCAGATGTTATATTCATATGGGGCACAGCTTGACAATGTGAAGGATATATATTGTTTTGTTGTTTCCATTTAACCTTTTTTGAAAACTGTGATCAGAAAAGAGAGAGAGAGAGCAATGCTTATCCAAAGCTGGTTTCCAGGTGTGTACCGGAGTGAGTGGAAATTAATTAACAGAAGGAAGGGCAGACAAATAAAATGCAGTTCACAAATTAAAAGAAATGACTTCATAAAAAACTAAATACAGTAGGCAGAAATCTAAGTACAGTATAAGCAAGCTACTACATACAACATAGACTGCAAAGCAGGTTAGTATTTACAGAAAAAAAGCAAAACCTTGCAGCCCCAACATGGAACTCGGGGTAAAAATTTATTGTTCAGGTGCAGGTACCTCAGTATTAAGTGCTTCCAAGAGGCAGAAACAAAAATATCTCAAAACACTGAAGATTAGCCGGCCCAGTGGCTTGGAGGGCTGAGGTGCTATGTGTCTCTCCTCCCACCATGCCAGAGACCCAGGTTTGGGAATGAACCCAGGTCGCTGGGGATTGGCCGGGAAGGGAGAGGATCGAGCATCTGATGAACAGCTCTGCTGTCCCAGGGTGGAGAGGGCAGCTGACTAGGTCCTTGGCTGCACCAAGTGAAAGCCTGGGGTAGTGTCAGCAGCTCGAGTGACACTAAGGGAGGAGCCACGGTTCTGTAGCGTGCACATGCCTCCACGTCTGCATGCTTACATGCCACCACGGCAAGGAGGGGAAACTTAAAGAGAGAAAAATGGGACTAGCGCAGGCTATGTGAATCCCTGCCCGCCCTCCTCCACCCCATGCTGTGGCCAGTTCACCTGTCCCAATCTGGATTGTATTGCCAAATGGGGGAAGTATGGCCCTCCCCTTCCTGGCCCCACCACAGGGGGTAATCTGCAAGGGATTACAGGGCTCGGTGGACTAGGGGATGAATGTCAGGTAAGAGGGGGTGAGGATAGGGCTGAGAGCCTGCTTGCCACCACCCACTGGGAAAAAAGCAATATAGAAAAAAAAAAAAAAAGAAGTTGGAGGAAGAAGTTCAAACAGATTTGAGGAAAATGGGCGGAGAGGGGTGAGAGAAAGAGAAGGGAAAGAGAGAGATTGTACAAACATAGAAACATAGTGCCATCAGAAAAAGACCGATGGTCCATCCGGCCTTCCCATGGTTCCCCATCAGTCCCCAGGATCTAATTGTTATCCAGAGTACTATCCCTCACTGTTCAACCCCTATTCCCCTCCCTGCTACATTTGCCCTGAGTAGCCACTATACCCTTTACTCTGTCTCACCTGTGCTTGAAACTGTTTATGGTTTTGGCACCTACCACCTAGGCTGGCAGACTGTTTCAGGATTCCACCACACTCTGCGTAAAATAATCTTTTCCCATTTTCTTTTGAACCTTCCACCTGCCAGTTTCTACTCTGCCCCCATGACCTCAAACTGGTGCTTATGCTAAATAACATCCGGCAGTTCACCTTTTTTGTATCGCTCCACATTGTCAATGGGGAGTTAATATATATATATATATATATATATATATATATATATATAAATAATTAACACCCATGCTGGGGTAGTGGTACATCCCAAACTTTTCAGTCAGCATTGAACCTTGGGCACATGAGCATTCCAAGATCACTAATGCCCCAGTTTTTACTGTACCACTAGAGGGTCGGCAGCAGGAGCTTTCTCTAAGAAAGGTCTGTCTACAGTTTGTCAATTTCTGGCAAGGATTGTGCAACTGGGAGACAGGTTGGAGCTACCTGGTAACATGGAGTACCCTCAAATTTAGAAATCATGCCTGTTAAGCTGTGACTTTCAAACTGACTAACCTGCCATATAAATCTAATTTCAGTGCTTTCTGTGCATGAACTGGGGGCCACATACCACTACACTGTGTTCAGGGTTTGCAGCAGAGGTCTCCAATCCCTATCAGTCTGGTGCCTCAGATAAATGATTTAGCTTAGATTTGTTAGATTTGAGGGGGTGGCACAGCTTGTGGGACTAGTTTAAATTGTCTTTCCTTTTTGTCTCTTTCTCCCAAATGTTCTTCTGGCAATGGACCCTCCTCTACCCTCCTTCAGTAGCTGGGATATAGCACAAACTAAGGGAACTTTTTTTTAGTGAAGTCTGAGCAGTGCCCTTAGTGTTGGATTATTAGTTGAGCCTGTGCTCCCTTTTATCTTATATGCAGTACGGCTATTTGACAGACAGGCCCTTCAGAGCTAAATCTGTGTGTTGCCTGTGTGTAAATTAAGAGTGGAGCACTTACCAGCGTTTCAGTTTTTCCATCCGCTGTGAGCTGCATGGTTCATCTGCATCATTGCTGGCAACTTGCCAGTGTGTATTTGTGCCTTCTTCTTAGGTATGCGCAGCTTGTGGTTGGTTTTTCACACCACCTTCTTGGTGCTCATTCCTTTGCATGCTCCCGCTACAGTGTGTGCCTGCCCAACACTGCGACAGCGCGTACATTGACATGCTGTCATCATGGTAGCGTGAGTCCATGCACGTACTGCATTGCTTGCCCAGCACAGTTGCTGAGGCAGAGCGTCTCCCTTAGAGCTGCTGCATTTTTTTGTTAATTCAGGTGCACCTTCAGCTGAAGGGGTTTCTAGTTTTGTCCACAGAGCAGCGCAAGGGGTACATTTCCATGGGAGGCACAGGCATTAGTGGGGCACAGAGTGACTGCACTCAGACAGCAGTGCTCAGCTCGGGTGTATACCATTAGGCTCAGGAAAAAGTTTGTCTCAGTAGCCTTCCCCCCATTCCTTATTGCAGCAGCCATAAAGGGCTTCATATGTTTCAGCAACCATAATGGCCTTGTATTTATTGTGGCCATCTAGGACCATAGGCGCCTTATATAAATTTTGCATCTATATTGCAGCAGGCAATACTTTGCCTTTTGTGATACTGGCTGTTAGGAAGTGCCATCGTGGCTTATCGGAGACCTGGCACGTTTAAGAGATGTAAGACCTGCAGGAGAATGATGAGCCCCTCTCCCTTAGGATCTTACTGCCCCAATTGTGTAACGATTCTGACATCTATTTCAATCCCCTTGGCCTAATGCCAAGCGGGGTACCTGGAGTACTGACTGGCAGTGGTAAGGCTGAGTTGCGCAAACTCTTTCTGCTGCTCTTAAATTAGTTGCTGAGTTCTGATGTCTCACAGGACACTCCCTGTCATCACTCCTGAACCCAAGGCAGGCCCCTCAGGTTATTGGGGGGGGTGGGGGTAATACTGGCATGTCCGGGTGCAGCAGAGCAGTACTGCTCATCCAGATTTGCAAGCAACCCCTGACCTTCACAACATGGAAGGTCAAGATGAAGATACAAGGGGGCATGGGGAAAGTCCTGACCTGGCACTCTGTCAGATGAGAAAGATGATCCTTCAGAGGAGGGGGAGAGGACAGAGCCCAAGAAGTTAAGATACCACTCCCTCTCCATTTCAGACAAAGTCTTTATCATGTCTTATAATGGAAGCTTGTCAGACATCGCAGCTGAAGGAAGTGCATGTCATGGAGTCATTGGACGCGAATTCTATCCTATCTGGCTCAGCCTCTGCACCAAAGTGTTTCCAAACTTTGTGCACTGCGATCAGATTATTGAACAGGAATAGGCCAGGTCGAATAAGTGCAAGCAGCTCCCTAGGCTAAGAGTGAGATGTTCCCCGTTCCTGGAGGAGAGCTGCAAAAAATGGGAGGTTCCTCCACTGGCAGACAAGGCTGTGCATAATTCTGTCAAGCACACAACCGTACCCATCAAAAGTTTGTTGTCTCTGACTCGAACGATAAGAGAGTGGACACTTCATACAGACAGGCATTTGCCTTCAGTGTAGTAAATCTTAGGACATTTTACTTATCTTTATGATTTCCAGAGCATAATCTCATGGGTTACGGCCTTTGGTAGCTACATCCTTCCAGAGTCGGAGGGAGCAAACATTTTGCAGTTTGTATTACTGGCTTCCACTTTCCTGGGAATGTGACAGTGGACCGTTTGCAGATGTCCAGCTGCTCCGCTTATCATATTGTGGCAGCTATGCAAGGTGTCAGGCTATGACACTTGCATCCAAGTCAAAGCTGTTCAACCTGACCTTTAATGGAAGACTGTTATTTGGCCTGGACCTGGACGATGTTCTAAAAGACATTCAGGACAAGAAGGGTCAGCTGCCAGTGTCAAAACAATGACAAAAAGCTAATGAAACATTGGGAGAGCATGGGTTTGCTTGGCAGCGAGAGTCCAGTGGCAGTTTTCGACCCTTCAGAATTTCAGAAACCAAAGGAATAGGGGAGCCTATTCCAGATTCAAGGGTAACAACAACAGAGGATCCTTCAACCGTAGACATAATAGGGTGCAGGAAGAAAAGGAGGAGGTGACTCACAATGAGGTATGTGGGCCCATCTCTTGCACCCTTTCCGTGGTGCAGAATGTTTACCAGCGATGGGCCCAGCTAACATCAGATGCATGGGTACTGGAGTTCCTGACTCTGGGTTATGCCATAATGTTCACCGCTGTTCCCAGGAGAGATCATTTTCTGCAGTCTTCAACACCCAAAAGTCAAGTGAAAAGGCAGGTAGTGAGTCAGACCTTGGATCACTTGGTACTGATCGAGGCAGTTGTTCCAGTCCTACCAAACAAGGAGGGCCTGGGATTCTATTTGATTTATTTTGTGGTTCCCAGGA
The DNA here is from genome assembly GCA_016271365.2 of Neoceratodus forsteri. NCBI lineage: Eukaryota > Metazoa > Chordata > Ceratodontiformes > Ceratodontidae > Neoceratodus > Neoceratodus forsteri. The sequence continues at coordinate 556,963,702 of CM028129.1, read as the reverse complement.
AGTCGAGGGATGGAGGGGGGTTCCCGACCAATTCCTGACCTGAAACATTTAAACAGGTTTGTCCGCCACAGAACTTCCAAGGTGGAGTCCTTGCGATCCATCATATAGGCAGTCCAACCAGGGGATTATTTAGCATCTGTAGATCTGAAGGACGCCTATCTCTACATCACCATTCGCACCAGAAGTTTCTGAGCTTTGTGATTCATGTACAGCATTTCTAGTATCTAGCATGTCCCTTCGGCCTGGTGAAGGCACCCAGGGCATTTTTGAAGATCCTGATTGTGCTAGTGGCACAGCAGAGGTGGAAGAAACATTACTTATATCCCTACCTGGCTGACTTGTTCATCCGAGCTCCTACTATTCAAATGTAGAAAAGATCAATGTTGAGGTCCTTGGAGGTTCTTGAGTCACATGGTTGAGTCATCAGTTAGGAGAACAGCTCACTGATCCTGTCTCAAACATTAAAACACCCAGGGGTGGTGTACCAGACAGATGAAGGGAAAGTGTTCCTCTCTCATCCAGGAAGGAGACCCAGAGGCAAGAGGTTTAGTGGCTGAGAAGCTAGTTGTCGCTTTCTGCTCACAGTCTTTTCTGGATTCTAGAGCTAATGACTGCAGTGATTGAGCTAGTGCCATGGGCTTGGTTGCATATGCATCTTCTCCAGAACAGATGCTGGCAGCCTGGTCACCAGCTTCAGAATACTTCCAGGCTTTGATCCTCCTATCTCAATCGGTACTGCAGTCACCAGTTGGGTGGGAGAACCTAAAGAACCTCACTAAGAGGTCTGTCTTGGAAGTCCCTACAGAACTGATTTTGATGACCTACACCAGCCTGTCAGGCAGGGGAGTGGTCCTGGACCAGGTCTCGGTCTAGGGGTCTGGAACTCCCAGGAGCAACAGCTTCAGATGAATGTGGTGGAGATGAGGGCAGTGTTTCTTACCCTAATTCATTTTCACAGTCAGGTGCAGTTCAGGGCCGTGAAGGTAAGGTGGGGCAACACCATCACTGTGGTGTACATAATCAAGAAAGCACAAGAAGCCAGGGAATGCTAACAGAAGCAACCAAGGTACTGCGGTGGGCAGACAAAACCTTCTGACCCTTTCAGCAGTTCATGTAGCAGGGGAACTGAATGTGCATGCCAACTGGCTGAGTCGAGAGACAGTCCATCCAGGGAAATGGATTTTGAACTCTGGTATATGGGCTTCTATGCAGAAGGTTCAGTCGACCTCAGATCAACCTCAGAGGACAGTGCTCGGGTACCAAGGTTCTTCAACCAGTACTGGTGTTCTCAGGTAGAGATGGATGCTGTGTTCTAGACATGGGGTTTTCCCAGAACTTACTTGATCTTCTACGAGGATATCTCTTCCACTAGGTCACACCTTTGGAACTACAGCCACCAGGCAATAGGACCACACAGGAACTTATGCTAGCTGGGGGCTGCCCACGATGATGTCATGTAAGCATCTACATAAACATGGATGGCTCCATCACTCCTCAGTTCTTTTCCTGCTGTTGATCATCCTTGTTGGACCTGCTGAGGGAAACATCGTCAACTAGCCATTGCCGTTTATTCTTCTTTACTTTAACAAACTGTTTTTTTCATCATCTCCACATGCCGTTGAAGTCAAAAGACACATTATTTCAGTATTGTGTGGAGATAAAATTTATAAAGAAGACTCGCACAAAGGTTGTGTGTGCTGTTTGGGCCTGTCTCACAACATGAGGACTTGTGAGATTTGCCAGGATTTCAACCGGGCAACAAGGCAACGCCTTAAGAAACCTCTAGAAAATGCATTTCTCTAAAAAAGCATTAGCAGCCATGGAGAAGGACCAAGACCCAGAATTTCTGTCACCATCCATGTTGGCTGAGACACGGCTGCCAAAGTCAAAGGACTGGAACAGGGAAAGGTTGCCATCATGGCCCTCCTCATCTTGGGGCCATAAGCATAGAGACAAAGAGAAGTCTACTTTTCCCGGCGAGATCTGGGTCACCATTGAGACAAGATAATCCTTCAGCATCATCGCCCACTCCAGCGATGTTGACAACAGCCTCCTGCGACCATCGCTGATACACCAAGGTCGGGGTCTAGCTTAGCCGCTGCTGTACCTGCTATGGATGGTATGGCACTATCATTGTTGGGCCTTGGCCCATCATCAGTGCACAAAGTAACGGCCCCTGACCAGGGTGTTATTGAGACTCAGGCTGTGCTGGCATCATTTTCAGAGATGATACAGTGTATTCAGAAACAACACCAACGCAGCCTAGGAACCATTTTCAGAGATGATATGATGCATTCTGAAGTCAGTTATTCCTCAACGAGGCCAACAGGCACTCAGCTTCCGTCAACAGCTGCTTCCAGCACACAGCAAATTGCTCCTTTTCTGCCGCCGCCATTTTCTCTGGCACCTTCAGCAGGTTCTGTCATCGACAGGGAGGTTGAAAATGAAGTAGATTATAATCCTGACCTCATGATATTAGAGGAGGAATATGAGGGAGAACAGTATGTAGCACCTTGTTCTAGTTCTGCCTTCTCATCCTACAGTGAGGACTCAGTGGTGTATACCTCGAGGTCTCCTTGTGAGGGATTCTACTTTTCACGCCATGTAGCAGCAAATGCAGACTGCCGTGGGCTTTACTGTGGAAGACATTTCCACTAAAAATAATTTAATGGCATTTTCAGAGATTCTTTGCTCACCTTTCATTATAATTCCACGTATTTATCCTGCATTAGAGTATGCAACCGTTAGTGCATGTTGCAGATATAACTCACTGTCTGCAGTTCCTAGAAAGGCTGATGAGCAGTTTCTAGGGACATGGATATAGTGCAGTATCCACACTTCTAGCAGTCTTCCTTTTCCCTTTAAGACCAGCTGGAACATTTTCAGGCTAAGCTCCTCCCACCCACATGGATGGTATACTTCTGCCCCATGACACCAGATCTTCCTTTTCACTGGAAGAGTCAGGTCTACTCCTTTGCAGCTCCATTCACGGTATAAGGCCAAGTGTTTATTCCAAAACCCTTTTCAGCATTTTCAACATGAAATTCTTTGTTTTTGTTGTGGTATGTTGAAGAAGCTTGGTCCAGTCCCGGCTTCAAGCAATGTGTCGCATGTAGTCAGAAGATGTCCCAGATGGACCTGCACTCCTCATGCATTTGCTGCCTCAGGGCAGAGCACAACTCTCAGGCTTGTGGCCTGTGCAAGTCGCCATTACCCTCCTTGCTCGAGGATCGCTATGCCTGCCTTGTCCTCAGTTGCGTGGATAACTGGGACCCTCCCCCCTGACTGGTCCAATCTAAAGACGTGTGTAAAGTGGTGTCTGCAGCCATGCAATCAGCCACTAAACTCATGGCCCTGGAAGAGGCAGTAGTCCAAACCGTGGCAGTTTCTTCGGCATCTGCACTGCTCCCGGTTGGGGCCAACATTAGGGCATCCTTCACGAGTGCCTTGCACGAAATGTGCCAGTCCCTGCAGACCCTCGGGGAGCACCCTTCCTGGGATGAGAAGAAGAAGGTTTAAGAAATCCCACTGTCGGACGTGGGACCAGGAATGAGCATGCTCTTCCTGCTCCCACAATGCTCTTGGCCGTTTGATGACTGTTGAGCACTCGGCCTCAGCTGAGCTTCCGTTGGTCGAGGGTCAGGTCGCTAGCTCCAAAGTAACCCCATTGGGCTTGTTGGCTATGACACAGGCCGACCAGCCAGTTGAGATTTTTCTCGACCCGGTTGACCCATTGTCTGAAGGGCTCAAGGAAGACTCAATCACGAGGACTCTGGTCCTTTCGATCCTCTCTCAGGAAGATCAGGAGAAACCAGTCAAACAGACCGTCTCCTCCCGAGAACCACCTCCTTCGGGGTCCAGCGGAAGGATCTAGTGCATGTCTTGTATACAGTCCCTCCTCCCACTTCTCGCCGAAAACGCTTCGGTCATCGGTCAAGGTCCCAGTCTAATTTAATATCGCGGTCCAGGGAGTCCTCGCTTTCTTGCACTCAGTCTTCAGCTAGAAAGTGCCATCCACACTCCTTTTCATTTTTGGTTGAAGAGAGGCTCCATCACAGGTTGCGTCGGTGCTGTGAGGAGCTGATGTGGCAGCAGTGGGTCTTCGGCCATGGTAGGCCCTTCCTTAGACCCTCATGCTTCCCTAGTCTCCCCCAGTTCAGCCCACCCCAGTTCTGTCAAGTCCAGTCTTACTGGCGCCAGCTTCTCCATCGATCTGGGTGGAGCCACCACCTAAACAGTACAGTACATTACAGTGAGCTCCTACTAAGGCCACCCGCTCAGCTACCACCTTCCGGATCAGCTGTCAGTTGAAATCACCCACTGGAACGTGTCCAGGGTGGTCCATGGGGAAAAGTGGCTGATAGCATTTTAAGAGTCTTTGGACTCCAAAGGGTCCTCTGTGCAATCCTCCAGGACCCTAGGCTTTGACCGTGAATCAGTCGAAGAACTGACCACTGAGCATAGGCAGGTATCCTTCAGGGCTCTGCTTCATCTGCTCTCTGAATTGATGGAGATCCCCATGGAGCTTTTCAAGAAGCGGGCCAAGTACCCCCTTCCTGAATTTCTCGATCAGGATGATTCCTCAGGGGTGGCCTTCCCTATGGTGGAGGCTAATTTGGGTTCTGCGCTGGAGCTCTTGCAGCATCTGGCTTCGTGTGCAGCACTGTTTGCTCTCATAGTCCATAAGTATGTGGCCCCTACCAGTTCCCTTCCCATTTTTTTGACCACCTCTCAGCCAAGGGTTTGGTGGTGTACTCCATCTTTCACAAGATGGGCAATTTCGGGTATGTGGACAAGGAGTCCAAGATGCCGGATCATGCAGCTAAGAAGGCCTGTGCTGCATCTTCCCTGGTTTGTCACGTGAGCTCCGCCTTGATGATGGCCCACTGTGGACATGCCCTCATGAGTGTCCTGCACCACGTCCTCTCCCACCTTCCTGCAGATCTGCAGTTGGCAGTCAAGATAGTCAGAGACCAGAGTCAATCCCTAGCCAAGCAGTAACTACAGTCTACCTTGGACATTGGAGACTCCTGCACCTGATCTGTGGGAGCAGTGGTTGCAATGTGCCGTAGGGTCTGGCTGCAGATTTCCACCTTCACGGCAGATACCAGCACAAACTAGGCGATGTTCCATTTTTGGGCACCTACTTTTTTGGCCCTCTGGTGGATGGGCACCTCACCAGGATTGAGAAGTCCATCGCCACCCTTGATTCAGTGACATCCATGCAGAAGGATCCTAAGGAACAGAAACCGAGGAAGTCCTTTCAGTTTCATTCCTTTCCATCCCAGCAGCCCCAGCAGGGGCCAACTCAGGTTTGGCGACCTAAGCCTAAGTTCGCCAGCCAAGGTTCCAAGAAACCCAGAGGTCAAGGTGGCAGGGCCCCTCCAGCAGCTGGTGCCAATGCCTCCTCTAAGGCTACTCAGTGATGGGTCGGGGGTGTCTGCCTCAGCTCCCAGTGGGGGGTCTGCTTCGGCATTTCTAGCATGCCTGGTCCATCCTCACTTTAGACAAATGGGTACTGGAAATGGTGGAATGTGGATTGTCTCTCGGACTTCGAGGCTGTCCCGCCCTGCCAAGCCAATGCTCCTTGGGTCTCCATGGTGTCACAGGAGACACTGTCCGCCTCCAGGAGGACATCAGTCAGCTCCTCGCAAAAGGAGCTGTAGCCCGTGTCCCAGATGTCATGGCCAGCCAGGGCTTTGTGTCCTTTTCTGGTCCCCAAACAGATGGGGGAGATTGGCACCCCATAATGGAGCTGCATGATCTCAATCAGTTTCTGAGGAAGTGTAAGTTCTGAATGGTCACTCTGAACCAAATCATTCCATCCCTTGAGCAGGGCATGCAGTTCTGCTCTCTGGACCTCCAGGATGCCCTGTTCACATTCCAGTCTGTTTGTCCCACTGGCGGTGCCTCCAACTCCAAACAGAGGGGATTCTCTATGAGTTCTGGGTCATGCCTTTTGGCTTCTCCTCAGCCCCCAGGGTCTTCACCAAGTGCATTGCAGTGGTGGCAGTCTTCCTGCAGCGCCGAGGAATGTGGGTCTGTCCGTACTTGAATGGCTGGCTGATTGCCAGATCATCTCGCGAGACAGTGGAGCAGTCCAGGGATGTGGCCCTCTAGACCTGGACAGACTTGAGCCTTCTGGTCAACCTGGCCAAGTTGGAACTCTACCCCTCGCAGGTCATCCACTTTATTCGGGCAGAGCTTGACTCCCTCCAGGCCAAGGGCCAACTCCCTGCAGACAGGGCAGTGGATCTTACCTCTTTTGCCTTATCATTTCAGGTCGGGCACTCACGCTCTCCCTGGGACTTCCTGTGGCTGCTGGGGTACATGGAAGCCTGCACCAGCATGGTCAGATGGGCCCACTGGTAGATGCACCACCTGCAGTAGGAGCTGGCCCACAAGTGGTCTCTGCACCTAGGTCACCTGGACATGCAGGTGCTGGTGACTCAGCCGATGTGGGATGCCATCCAGTGGTGACTAAACCTGGAACATCTAGAGGAAGAAGTCCCATTTGTCTGCTCAGAGCTGACAGTCACTCTGACGACCGATGCTTCTGGTGGGATGAGGAGTGCACCTGAGGGACCACAGAGCCCACGAGTTCCGGACCCTCCAAGGAGTCCCATTACCACATCAACCTGCTGGAGCTCCATTCAGTGCGCCCTGCTCTGACAGAATTCTCTCCATTTGTCCGGTGTCAGGTCATGCAGGTCCAGACAGACAGTACCACGACCAGGCACTACCTGAACAAGCAGGGTGAAACGCACTCCTTTTGGTTGTGTCGGGAGGCCCTTGGCACATGGATCGTCGTGCACAGCTTGGGTGCCGATCTACTGGCAATTCACATGGCCTGAGCCTACAATCAGCTAGCAGACACCCTCAGCTAGGTAGGCGAGACATTTCATGTGTATTCTCTGTATCAGGAGGTGGTGGACCACCTTTTCCTCCCAGTGGGGCACTCCCCTGGTCGACATGTTTGCCTCCTGGGAGAGCGCAACGCTGGGACTATTCTGTGCCTACCTCCCTCATTGCAGGGCACTACAGGGGATGTCTTCATGAGGCCCAGGACCCCAGGCCTCCTTTACGCCTCTCTCCCTTTCCCCTGATCCACAGAATGCTGGTCAAGGTGCGGAGGGACAAGGCCCAAATTATTCTAGTAGCCCCAGCCTGGCCATGTCAGTTTTGGTACCCAGATCTCCTCAGTTTCAGCAGCAGGCCTCTGTGGCAACTTACCATACTCCCAGCTCTGCTTTCCAGCCACAGGGAGAAGGTCTTGCACCTGGACCTTCAGTCCCTGTACCTGAGAGCCTGGTTCCTGAGCAGCTAGAGTTCCAGGCTTTGGATCTCTCTGAAGAGGTTCTCCATGTTGTGGAAGCCTCCCAGAAAGAGTCAACCCACCAGTGCTACTCCTTCAAATGGAAGAGATTTTCAGTTTGGTGCCAGTGCAGGGAGCTAGACCCCCTGACTTGCTCCTTGGCTACTATTCTGGACTATGTCAGGCCTGAGGTCGACCACCCTCAAGGTGCACCTGGCAGCCATCTCTGCATACCAGGCATGGGCTGGTCTGCCAATGGTGGTGCAGGAGAACATGGTCGGGCATTTCTTTAAGGGCCTTGATCACCAGTGCATGAACCACCACCTTGGGACTCGTCGTTGGTGCTTGTACTGCTCATGGGCAAGCCTGTTGAACTGATGCACAGGTGTGACATCTCTCACCTCTTATGGAAGACTGATTTCTTGGTGACTATCACCTCCACCAGAAGGATCAGGGAGTTCCAGGCACTCTCAGTGGAGTCTCCGTAGTTGGTGTTCCACAGGAACAAGGTTGTCCTCCGCCCCAACCCAAAGTTCCTCCTGAAGGTTGTTTCGGAGTTTCACCTTAATCAGGTGATTAACCTCCCAGTGTATTTCACCACTCCAACCTCGGAGGCCGAGCACAGGCTCCATCGGTTGGACCTGAGGCAAGCGCTCACTTATTATAAGGAGCGCACGACTGGAGTTTGGGGAGAGGTTCACCAGCTCTTTGTCACCTACGCTGAAGTCGCATCTGGCAGACTGACAGCTAACTGGACGACTGGCAGGTGGATTGTATCCTGCATCGACCTCTGCCATAGATTGGCTGGTAGGGAGCCTCCCGTAGGGCTTAGGGATCATTCCACCAGACATTCCACTGCCTCAGTGCCTGCTTCCTGGGATGTCCCTATCCAGGAAATCTGCAAGGCTGCTACCTGGAAATCCACACACACACACACACACACCCATTTCCCACTAGCACATCGACCTTGATTCCTGCCAGGATGGTGGTTTTGGGACCTCAGTTCTCCAGTCCCTGTTTGCCAAGTAGGGGTTTGCACCTTGCCCCCTCCTCCCGGAGAACTGCTCGGAGGCTGCCAGAAGTGTGGTTAGTGCACCATATCCACATCCCTGTTGTCGAGGCACAGGTGAGGAAGCATAGGAAAACCAGGAGCAGTTGTAGAATTCACCAAAAATTATTTATTTACTCTAGCAGTATCATTAAAATAAACGTGTTCAGTATAACTATTTACAAAGGCAACATAAAGTTTTCTTTCAGTCTCTGTGTCCCTTTTTCTCCTAATCTTTCTGGCAGTTGCCGCTTAGCTCTTTTAAGTCTTTTCAACCCCCACTCTTGGCAAGCATCCTGTTTTTGTAAGTGTTCTGTTCTTGTAAGTTTCAGGAGCTGGTAGAACACAGTGTGCTTGCTGAGGCCCCTACAGTTTTTGCAAAAAGCTTTAAACATTTGCACTCAAGTAACCTCTGGAGTTTTCCATTAGCTTTTTACAACCGTCTCAAATTATAATTATGTAGATTCCAGCAGTAATACTATTCATTTTCCAAACAAAAGGGATCCCAATATCAGTTTCCTTATCACATATTGATTTGCATATATTTTTATATCAGCAGATATGCAAGGGAGGACTGGGAGACAGCAAAGGCCAAAGAATTGCGAGATTGTCAGGGTGATCAAATTCGACATCTCACGTGAAAATTTGTTTGTGCAGCCAAACAGAGAAGAGACAGAAAAGGAAAGATCCTTGCATTTAAACACTTTCTCCATAACAAATGGGACAGGGTCCTATTCCACCCTGTCACAGTCCCTAGAAATGAACTGCTAGGAGTCTGCTAGAAGTGTGGATAGTGCACCATATCCACGTCCCTAGAAATAAGGGTTACTCAGCTGTAACCATAGATCTTCCACGGAGTGGTCTCTTGCAGTAGGTAATACTTCTGGGTATCCAACAGAGGTCGCTGTGGTGACGGCAGCTCTTCTAGTAGTTTTTCACCAGGGACCACCCACACATGACCTCGGCTTCCTATATCCAATACAAGTGTGGGCGGTCCCTGGTATCCTTAGTTCATTTTTCCACCATCTTCAGCTCGCGCAGCAGCTAGTGCAACTTCTGTGTAGCAGTCATCAGTGGAGAAATTTGGAACTAAACGAATGTCTACAGATTCTTCAACCAAACAAGCTATATTTTGTTCCTGCCATTGCGGTAGGAAGATATACTTCTTTGACAATCACACACTATGTGTCAGGTGTCTGGGACCCACACACAACACCCATTCCTGCAACTTATGTCAGGACTTTAATCAGGCAACTCGTAGACAACGGTTGCTTGAAATCCAGAGACTTTTGATGGAGCAGAAAATGTCGCTCATACCAAAGGCTCCCCCTCTACTGGTTCTCGTCCCGGGCAGAAAAGAGAGAACAAGAAACCTCCTCACACTCTCTGCCTAAGCGCCCATTGACGGACACCATTTCTGGTGTCCCTCCATTGATGGGACGTCCTTTAAATGCTTTCTCATCGATGGGGGCTTATACATTCTCTCCAGCGCTTTAAATGCAGTTCAGCCAGTAACTGCTTCGACGACAGAGGCTTATCCCCTCTCATCGATGACACTTTCCAGTGCTTTGCATATTGCCAAGTATACTGCTGCTCCGTCGATGGGGGCTCCTCTCCCGTCGACAGCATCTGACAGTTTGAGTGAAAATAACTATCTTTCCCCACGGGCTCATCGATGAGACCCCGCATTCCTCAGCAGAAACCTATGGTTTATGCCTTATTGACTGCCCCTTCACCTACTCAGGTGCCTTCATATAGGGCTCAGACGGACAGAGATCGGGACCCTTGTCTTTATTATCCAGGGGGAAGACCTGCTCATATTACCCATCCAATTCCCTCTATCACCCCTCTGGTTTCCCAACGTGCTCCCCTTCTCCCCCCCCGCCTTCCCAGGAAATGGACATCACCAGTGTAGTCCGAGACATCTTGCATGCCATGTGGCATTCCCAGCCCTTTGAAGAGCTGGGTGATCTTTCCCAATCTTCTCCCCCTCCTCCACCTAAACGATTTCATGGTGACAGGGATGCCATGCTGCCCTGGTCTCCTTCTCCATTTATAGAGTACTATTTGTCAGATGATCAAGAATTGCCGCCTGATTTTACCGGTGATCTTGAGGATGCAGAGTTTCCAGATTTGGATTTTCCTAATCCTGAATCCCCCTATTCAGAAATTTTTCTCTGGATGAGGACCTGCCTCTGTCTTCCGCAGCCTCTCCCCCAGATGACCTGTCCTTCAGTGACATGATGGTTCAGATTCAAATGGTCATGGGATTCTCTACTACGGAACATGACAAACAACGTAAGGATATGGCAGAATACCTTGAGTTACCCGAGGAGCCGGTTTTAGTGGTTCCTTCAATAATCCCAACCTACCAGAATGCCATGCTGGCTGCTTGACATCAGCCTTCAGCTGTTACAGCTGTTCTCCACAAAGTGGATCGCCTGTATCAGGCTCCTCTGGACCACCTCTTTCTGTCTAGTATTCCAGAGACAGATTCTGTGATTATTGCTACCGCTCATGACCATACTAAAAAACCCAAGAACATGAGCTCCTTACCCCCGATAAGGAATCCTGAAGAATTGACTATCTAGGAAAAAAGGTTTTTTCTTCAGGTGCTATAAATATCAGAATTTTGAACTATATGGGTCATATGATCAGATATTAATGTACCCTGAGGTCCTCTGCCATTGAACTTATCAGTAAACTCCCTCCCTCACAGGACAGGGATAAATTATTAGCTACAATGACAACTAGTAATTCTATCTCCCGTCAGCTTCTCAGGTCAGGATATGATGCCGTAGATACCTCAGCCCGACTAGCAGCCACTGGTATCACTCTGCATTGCCATGCCTGGCTTTGCGTTTCAGGCTTTACAACACAAAGTAGCTAATGCCCCCTTTAATGGGTCCAAGCTGTTTGGGCCAGGTACTCAAACTTTACTGGATGACTTACAGGCATCAGGCAGAACCCTATGTACGGTACATGGCATGTATCATACTCCAGCTACAACCTACCGTACTCAGCACTCTTCTTATTCCAAAAGGGGTGGACTATATAGAGGTAATAATAAAGGTGGCTTCTGAGGTCATACTGAATCCACCAGAGGCAGCACCTCTACTGCCCGGGGTGCCCGCTCCCACCCATCTGGTGGAGCTTCGCCCCCCCACCTCCAATTGTCCCACTAGGGCTTTTCCCCCTCCTCGACCAGGCCTCAGAGGCTGTAGGGGGTCATTTTGCCCTCCATTTGGAGGCCTGGCAAACGATCACTTACGACAATTGGGTACTTCAGATTATCCAGAAGGGTCATACTCTGGAGTTTCTCTCCACCCCATGCCCTTGCCCTCCACGCAAGATTAATTATCCTCCAAATCATGTACCCATCCTATAGTAGGAATTGACGGCCCTTTTGACCAAGCAGGCTATTGTACCGGTGCCTCTTCTAGAACAGCAAGCAGGATTTTACTCCCACTTCTATTTGGTACCCAAACGTTCAGGAGACCTCAGACCAATACTGGATCTCAGACAACTGAATCTTTACATTCAATACAAACTTTTCCGCATGAGCACCCTACCTGCCATCATGCTGATCCCAAAACAGGGCTATTGGCTTTGCGCCCCAGACATGAAGGATGCCTGCCTTCATATTCCCATCTACCCTGCCCACCACAAATTTTTGCGCTTCCACCTACTGGTTCAAAACTACCAGTTTCGAACACTTCCCTTCGGCCTTTTATCAGCCCCCAGAGTGTTCACCAAGTGCCTAGCGGTGGTAGCAGCAGCCTTAGAAAGAGAAGGGCACTTCATCTTTCCTTATCTAGATGATTGGCTAATTAAGGCAGACTCTAAAGTAGCTCTGCTCACTTCTTTAGATGCTACCTTGAAACTGTTCACAGATTTGGGAATCACTGTCAATTGCCTGAAGTCCAGTCCAAATCCAACACAAAATACATTGGAGCTGTGCTAGATACAGTTACAGCCTGGGCTTACCTCCTGCCTGCCCAGCAGGACACACTTATAGTTCTGACACTAGATATACAGACTCAGAAAATAGTCACAGCCAGAAGAATGCTGCACCTTCTGGGTCACATGCCCACTGCTATCCCTGTGGTGGCATACGCTCATCTGCACATGAGACCTGTCCAGTGGACCCTCCAGAATCCATGGTCCCAAAAAACAGGACAGTTGAAAGACAAAATCAGGGTCACTCCCTCTCTGAAGTCTTCCCTGGCGTGGTGGACAATCAGAATCAGCGAATGCCTTCCGGTCGTCCCCAATGCAAACATTGATTACGGATGCTTCCTTCAGGGCTGGGGAGCGACTTCGGTCCTTATCAGACCCCAAGGCCAATGGCCCGCTTCTCCCCCATCTGTCTCATAGCAATCTCTTAGAGATGAGAGCGGTCCGTCTAGCCCTCCAGGCATTCCGGTCCTATCTCGAGCCAGGGTCGATACTGATCAAATCGGAAACAACACTGCAGTAGTGTTCTACCGCAACAAGCAAGGGGGTACAAAGTCTCACACCTTCTGCAGGGAGACCCTTGCAGTTTGGCAAGAGACCATACAACAACAGTTGATGCTAACAGCTGTCCATCTACCAGGACATTGCAGCCAGTTAGCCGACCAGCTGAGTCACCAGTTCACAACTCACGAATGGACATTTCATGAGCAAGTGCACCAAGAAATCAACTTATGGAGCACTCCACAGATGGATCTGTTTGCAACCCCAGGCAATTACCATCTTCCCAGGTATTTTTCCATTATCCCGAACAGAAAGGGATGATCTATAGATGCTCTGTCCCAACACTGGACAGGCCTCTTCTTATATTCTTATATCCCCCGTTCCTCTCCCGTAACGGGCTGTGCTGAAACTACAGTTGGAGCCAGCTACGATGATTCTCATAGCCCCAATGTGGCCTTGCCAAACATGGTTTCCCCTACTCCTACAACAGTCAGTCCAGGACCCTGTCCCGTTGCCGATCAGACCAGACCTCTTGACTCAGTGTCACGGGTCTCTCCTACACCCCAACCTGAAGGCTCTACACCTTCATGCTTGACTCCTGAGGACACTTTCATAACTCGCTTATAAGTGTCCTCTCCAGTTACCAATATTCTCTTGGCCTCCCATAAGTCAGCAACAAGAGCAACATACAATTCCAAATGGAAAAGTTATTCCACGTGGTCAGCCTCTCGATTTTTGGACTCTTATTCTTGTCCATGGATGAGGGTTCTGGATTACCTGGCCTCACTTTCTGAGTCCAGTCTAAGTTATTCTTTCATCAGAGTCCACTTGGCGGCCATCTCAACTTTCCATGAGCCTCTGGATGGCAGGTTACTGTACCAACATCATCTAGCTAAGATGTTTTTGAAAGGAATGTTACATATTAAACCTCCTATTAGAAGACCCACTCCTCTGTGGGATCTCAATTTTATGATAGAAAAATTGACCCTTGAGCCGTTTGAGCCTGCTGCCACTTGTGTCCTCCAGTTTTCTTTCATGGAAAACCCTATTTCTAGTGGCTATCACTTCGACTCGACGTATTTCCAAGCTCCATGCCCTCATGTGTAGGGAAACTTATTTGATTTTCCACAAGGACTGGGTGGTCCTTTGTACCAACCATTTCTTCCTTCCTAAAGTAGTTTCCGAACATACTTTAAATCAATCCTTGGTGCTTCCGGTGTACTATCCAGACTACTCCAATCAGGGTGAACATCTCCTACATACTTTGGATGTCCACCGTATACTACAATACTATACTAATCGGACACAGTCGATTAGAAAGACATCTCAGCTATTCGTTTCTTTTGCCCCGGGTCGCAAGGGCCCCCAGGTGGCACCACGTACTCTTTCATCCTGGTTGGCACATTGTATTTCATTTTGTTACTAAAAACACAACAAGCCTTTTCCTGGACCTGTCCAAGCGCACTACACTAGAGCTATGGCCACCACTGCAGCTTGCTTTCAGGGAGCCTCCATTTCAGATATCTGCAGTGCAGCTACCTGGTCCACGATCCATACATTCACAGGGCACTACAATCTGGATATTGCCTCACGACGTAGGACAGCCTTCAGCCATGCAGTCCTACAAGGTCTCTTATCATAATTGTCCTCCCATCTGGTCATTATGGCTTGGGATTCATCCCAAAAGTATTACCTACTGCAAGAGACCACTCCATGGAAGATAGTACAGTTACGTAAAAACTTACCGTAACAGTAGATCTTTGAGGAGTGTCTCTTACAGTAGGTTTGTTCCTGCCCTCCATCCCTCTCCTTCTCTAAGAGAGCAAGTTCTGGTCCAATGACTAGGGTTGGGACTCCTTTGGTACCTTGGCTTCCCCTCGATCTTCGCTTTGCAAGCTGAATCTGGCGGGGGAAGTGAGGATACATAACATCAGCTTCCTGTTTCCTATATAAGTGTGGGCGGTCCCTGGTGAAAAACTGGTAGAAGAGCTGCCATGCACCACAGCGACCTCTGCTGGATACCCAGAAGTATTACCTACTGCAAGAGACACTCCTCAAAGATCTGCTGTTACAGTAAGTTTTTACATAACTGTATTTTCTAGGAGAGGTATATGATGCACATCCACACAATCTACCCAACCTCCCCAGGCAAGTAGAACATGGATCCCTACTTCCAGCATGCAAGATCTGATGTCATGGAACGGAGCCGAGAAGTATATCACATGGGTAGGTGGGAGGAGCTTAGCTTGAAAATGCTCCGGCTGGTCTTAAAGGGAAAGGAAGACTGCCAGAAGTGTTGATGTGCGCCATGTACCACTCCTAGAACAATGGCTACAGGTGAGTAACCCTCATATCCTGCTTCATCTGCTAAGCCTTATTGTGCTAACCAGCCAGAAACTGACTCAGTAGTAATCATGGCTGCTCAGGACTGGTCCAAGGCACCTAAACATCAAAGTACTTTGCTTCCTGTCAAGAAATCTAGGAGGCTGGATGTAATGGGCAGGCATATACATGCCTTTGCCTCACTGGGTTTTAAAACTGCTAATTATCATGCCCATTTGATTGAACACTAGAACAGTCTGTGGAAAGCTGCTAAGGCTGCAGCCCAGGCTTTGCCTGAGGGTTCTGCCAAGAATGAATTAATTAAAACTTCGGCTTCTGGGGCTGAGGTTGACAAACATTTGCTAAGATCAGCCTAGGATGTCTGATGCTTCTGCCAGAGTTGCTGCTTCAGGCATATGTATAAGACACTGGTCTTGGCTTAGAGTTGCTGGTTTGCTAATGATGCACAACAAGCTGTTTTGAATGCCCCCTTTAGGGGAACAAAACTGGTTTTGATGTTGAAGAGACTCTCAGGGGTCTTCAGATATCCAAAGTGACCCTCAGATTGGTTAAGTCCCTTTATCCCACTCCTTCTAGGGGACGTGGGAGGAGAGATCCTTTCATTAGCCTGTTACCAGAGGTGGTTGTGCCCACCATCAAGGCAGAGGTAGGGGAGGAGGCCCTTTGCCAGGACCCTTTTTTCCAGGTGCCCATTCAGAAGCACCCAAACCAGTTGGTGCTGGTGGCTGTGCCCACACTGGTTCCACCTGACTCTCTTTAGACTCTAACCCCACCTCCACTGTTACCTCCAGGGGTGGTTGTGGGGGCAGGATCTCCTTGCATCTAAAACAGTGGAAGGGGATTACAACAAATGAGTGAGCACTGGAGATAATTGCAAGGGGGCATGCTTTAGAGCTGTTGGCAACTTCTTCAGATCATCCTTCCTTCCTTCCAGTTATCCTCCGAGCCAATTGTCCCTTCTGAAGGAAGAAGTGCAGTCATTATTCCAAAAATCTTCTATAGAACCAGTTCCTCCAAATCAGAGAAACAAAGGGTTTTATTCTAGATATTTACTGGTCCCAAAATGGACAGGGGATCTGCATTGTTGTACTAGATCTCTGGGATCTCGGCTTCTACGTAGAATGCAAGACGTTTTTCATGGTATCCCTGCAAGCTCCGATTCCCCTTCTGCAAAAATGGGACCGGCTGTACTACATACTCAGAGGGATGCATATCTTCAAATCAAGATTAGAAAAGCCCACAGGCAGTTTCTACATTTCATGCTCGAAGCGGAGCACTATCAATTCATAGTATTGCCCTTTGGCTTGTCTTCTGCGCCATGGGTCTTTACCAAATGCTTAGTAGTAGTGGCAGCAGCCCTTCACAGGGAAGGCCTATATGTGTTCCCCTATCTGGACAGCTGACTGACTTAGAGGTAACAGTGAATGTGCCAAAGTCAGTCATGACTCCCCGCCAAAGACTGCAGGACATAGGAGCAGTCTTAAAAACAGAGAAGGGATGTGCTTTCCTGACACAGGACAGGACAGACAACCTGATTGCTGAAGCACTGCTGGTATGCAGAAATCACTATGTTCCTGCAAGGACTATGTTATATCTTCTGGGCCTCATGGCTGCGGCCATTGTGAAAGTGCCATTGGCACACTTACACATGAGTATACTACTGTGGACACTCAGGGTCCCTGACGGATGAGCTGGATCAAAGGGTCCTTGTCAAGACCCCATTGCACAGAGCTTTACTGTGGTGGATGGCTCACAACAGCCTTTTACAGGGCGTTTCACTCCTTGTCCTAGCTCCTTTACAGATCCTCACCACAGATGCCTCAGGTTCCAAATGAGGCACACATCTGGGTCCCTATCAGACACAGGGGTTATGATCCCAGGTGGAGGCCAACTTACACATCAGTGTCCTGGAAATGAGGGCTGTCCTATACAGCCTGTAGGCATTTCAGGAGCATTTAATGCCAAGTCCTCTTATAATCCAGATGTACAATGCTATTGCGATGCATCACATCAACAAATAAGGGGGCACCCATTCCTGTCCCTTATGCAGGTAACCAATGATACGGGATTCTGTCCCATGGCCTTCACCTGTGAGCCATGCATCTCCCAGGTCTCTAAACATCTTTTTTTTTTTTTGTTACAAGTATTTTTCTCACCTCTCTACTGCTGGCTTCTGTCCGTGTGGGCTCTTGGTCGGTGACTGTCTCCTGTCTGCCTGAAGCTCTGTCCATCTTCTCCAGTGCAGGCACCCCACCCTCAAACTGCTGACCTGTCTCCCCAGATCTGAGTCTCCGGGGAAAGACCACCAACTCCTCTGGCACTCTCTCTACAGTGTTGTGGGTCGCAGTCGTCTGAAGGGACTGGATCACGCATTAGATGCCCGGCGGTGACGTGGGGTCATGACCCCTGGCCCCACCATTGCCTACCGACAGCAAGAGTGTTTTTTGTGCTTTTTTTCCCCACGCCCATCTCCCACCTAGTGGAGCTTGACGGCCAGCATCTGCCGAGCTCCACCCCGCCATACGGCGGTGACGCATGTTCCATGGCTACCCCTGACAGCTGCCAGAGGTCGCTCAGGATTGATGCTTTTCCCTATACCCACCCTGGGAAGGGTGAGCTGTCCTCTGGATACTCAATCCTTACCCACCCCTACCGACCCCCGACAGCCCGGGCTCGTTCCCGAACCCGGGTCGCTTGCATGGTGCAAGGTGAGGAGTCTAGTGCCTTAACCCTCAATGTCACCAGGCTGGCTACTCTAAAACATCTTAGCAGACATCCTATGCAAGTCGGTCCAATATGCACGAATAGGAACTGCAGACCTCCGTGTTACACGACCTCTTCGTAAAATGGGGATCTTCCTGGATTAAGTCTCCACCACTCATTCACACTAATGGGACTACGCCGGAGGTGCTAGGACCCCCCGGGAGTCAAAAATCTTCAGGAGGCCCGGTGCCAGGACAGGACCATGCATGTGCGGCTCTATGAGACCAGCTTGCACAGTATAGGCTATCTCGGCGTCGACCCTCCAACCGCCTCAGTTCCTTTTCTCCCAATGTCGTTCGCCTGCCGGGAATCAAGTCTTTGTGTATATGACAGCAGATATTGCCATTCAGTATTTGATTAATTTACTACTTTAGTGTTCTTTTCTTATTTAAAAAAAAAAGAGAAGATGAACAAGAAGAGGAAGAAATTCTCAGCCTGCCATCAACGGAGTCGACCTTAGACGGGAGCGGTGACGGTAGGGAGACTTCATTTGAAAGCTCTGATTGCAGTGAGGCTGTGTCCGGTCCACCGCCCTTTGAGGAGCGGGGGTCCAACCATGGGCAGTCCAGTGCTTGGGGAAGGAGGACAATCCGCCCGAAGCACAAAAGCAGCGAGCCTAACCTTGATCGGGGACCTGACTCTGCTCGACCTCGAGCTCTTCTTCCTCCTCCTGTCAGTGGAAGAAGAAATGGTACCACTCGAGGTCGCCCTCTGGTACTTCTGCATGGGGATCATCAGTGGTGGTGAGCGGCAGGCCTGACCCAACTTTGGAGCGGCTTTGCACATGCCCGGACCTGATATCTCTCAACCAGAGGAAGGTCTTCCATCTGGACCTTCAATCCCTGCACCTGACAGCCTGGTATCTGAGAGGCTAGAGTTCCAGGCTTTGGGTCTTTCCAAAAATTTCTACACCGTGGTGGAGGCATCTCGAAAGGAATCAACCAGGAAATGTTATGCCTTCAAATGGAAAATGTTTTCCATTTGCTGTCAGGATAAGGGTTTGGACCCCTTATCCTGTTCTGTGGCTAACATTCTCCACTACCTTTGGTCTCTCTGCAAAGGGGGTCTACGGTCTTCGACCCTTAGGATGCACCTGGCAGCCATTTCCGCTTACCAGGCGTGGGCTAGTCAGCCGACATTGGCGCAGGAGACAGTGGTCGGGCGCTTTTTCAAAGGCCTGGATCACATATCCCTCCCGGTGCGTGAACCTCCACCTCCGTGGGATCTGCTGCTGGTTTTGGAAAAGCTCATGGGCAAAGCCATTCAAACCCATGCACAAGTGTGAGCTGTCACACTTGTCGTGGAAGATGGCCTTCCTGGTGGCTATCATGTCAGCCAGAAGGACAAGGGAGCTCCAGGCGCTTTCTGTGGACTCACCTTATCTGGTCTTTCACAGGGACAAAGTTGTCCTGCGCCCCCACCCGAAATTCCTTCCGAAGGTGGTGTCAGAGTTTCACCTTAACCAGATGTTGACTCTGCCAGTATACTACCCTAATTACACCTCAGATGCTGAGTACAGGCTCCATACTTTGGAACTGAGAAGTGCGCTCTCCTGTTATAAGGAGAGGATGGTGGAAATTCGTGGAAAGGTTCGCCAGCTGTTTGTCACCTATGCTGAAGCCGCTTCTGGCAGACCTGCAGCCAAACGGACCACTGCAAGATGGATCACATCATGCATAGGTCTGTGCTACGAGTTGGCGGGCAAGGAGCCTCCCAGAGGGATAAGAGCTCATTCTACCCGTCATACTGCTGCATCGGTGGCTGCTTCCAGGGACATCCCTATCCAGGATATCTGTCAGGCTGCTACCTGGAAGTCAGCAAACACCTTTGTCACCCACTACCACATCAACCTTGAGTCATGCTGGGATGCTGGTTGTGGGGCTTCAGTTCTCCAGTCTCTGTTCCCTAAGTAGTGGGTGTGCACCTTGCCTCCCTCTGCCCAGAGAACTGCTTGGAGTCTGCCAAACAGTGTGGATGAACAACATATTCACGCTCCCAGAAGAACAGGTTACTCACCTGTAACAGTAGTTCTAGGAGTGGTATATGTTGTTCATCCACACGGACCTCCCTGGCTGCAGACTCACACAACCTTGTTTCCAGCAGGCTAAGATCTGTCGTCATGGGGTGGAGCCGAGGTATATACCAGCCGGGTGGGTGGGAGGAGCCAGCTTGAAGACTTCTAGCAGATTTAAAGTGGAAGGGGACAATGCCAAACAGTGTGGATGAACATATAGCACTTCTAGAACTACTGTTACAGGTGAGTAACCTGTTCTTTCTTGATAGCCATTCTGAACTAGATTATCCCATCTCTGGAACAGGGCATGTGGTTCTGCTCCCCAGACCTCCAGGATACTTTCTTCCACATTTCCATCTGCAGATCCCACCATGGGTACCTTCTGTTCCGAGTGGATGGGGTCCTGTACTAGTTCCAGGTCAAGCCGTTTGGCCTCTCCTCAGCCCCCAGGGTCTTCACCAAGTGCATGGCAGTGGTGGCGGCCCATGTTCAGCACTTCGGGATCAGAGTTTACCCCAACTTGGATGACTGGTTGATTGCCAGTCCATCTAGAGAGGCAGTGGCAAGGTCCACAGCCAGGGTCCTCCAGATCTGCAGGGACTTGGGTCCTTTGGTCAACCTGGAGAAGTCCAAACTGGTACTGCAGCAGGCAATCAGATTTATCTGGGCAAAGCTAGACTCCCTGCGGGCCAAAGCTAAACTCCATGCAGGCCAAGGCCTGCCTCCTGGTCGACCGGCACTGGATCTTACCTCCTTTGTCCAGTCATTTCAGGTTGGGCTATTGCGCCCTGCCTGGGATTTCCTTCGGCTGCTGGGGTGCATTGCAGCCTGCAGCAGCATGGTCCGTTGGGCCCTTTGGCAGATGCACACCCTCCACTGGGAGCTGGGACATCGGTGGTCCTAGCACCAAGGTCACCTGGATCAGTCGGTCTTAGTGACCCAGCCCATGTTGGATGCTATCCAGTGGTGGCTGGTCCCGGAACATCTGGAGGAAGGAATCCCATTTGTCCGACCAGAGCCGACCAACATGTTGATAACAGATGTATCTGGTGGGGTGGGGAGCACATTTGGGGGACCACACCACCCATGGATTCTGGTCACCGAGGGAGTCCCGTCACCATATCAACCTGCTGGAGCTCCGGGCAATGCGGCTGGCCCTAATGGAATTTGCTCCTCTGATCAGGGGTCAGATCGTTCAGGTCCAGACTGACAACACCATGACCGTGTTTTACCCGAACAAACAGGGCAGCACACACTCCCTTCCCTTGTATTGGGAGGTACTCCATACCTGGACCCTCGTATGCAGTCTGGACGCTGATCTCCTCGCGATTCATGTTATGAGAAAGAAAAATCTGCTGGCAGATGCTGGCAGCCAGGTATGGGAGATGTCGCACGAGTGATCTCTGCATCAGGAGGTGGTGAACCACTTGTTTTCCTGGTGGGGCTCACCCTCAGTTGTTCTGTTTGCCTCCCGGGAGAATGCCAAACTGAGGCTGTTTTTTGCCTGCCCTCCCCAAGTCCAGGACACTGCTGGTGGTTGCATTTGCGAGGCCCTGGGCCCTGGGCTTCATGTATGCCTTTCCTCTTTTCCCTTTGATCCACAGTGTTCTGGTCAAGGTCAGGAAGGATAAGGTGCGAATGTTCCTGGTTGCTCGGCACTGGCCATGGCAGTTCTGGTAGCCAGATTTCCTCAGCCTCAGCAGTAGGCCTCCATGGCAGTTACCCCTGTGCTCAGACCTGCTGACCAGACACCAGGGGACAGTCCCACACCTGGACCTTCAGTCCCTACACTTCACAGCCTGGTTTCTGAGCGGCTAGAATTCCAGGCCTTGGGTCTCTCCAAGGGGGTCCTCCACATTGTTGAGACCTCCAAGAAAGAGTTGACTTGTAGGTGCTGTGCCTTTAAATGGAAAAGATTTACTATCTGGTGCCAGGACAAGGAGCTTGATCCCCTTGCCTGCCCAATGGCTAGCATCTTGGCCTATCTCTGGTCTCTTTCCCAGCTGGGACTGCAAGCAACAACCCTTAAGGGTCACCTGGCAGCCATCTCTGATTACTGAACGTGGGCCAGTATGCCATCGGTGGCCCAGAAGAAGGTGGTTGGGTGCTTTTTTATGTGCCTTGACCACTGATCCCCTCCGGTGCATGGTCCTCCTCCACTGTAGGACTTGCTGCTGGTCTGGGCTATGCTCATGGCAAGCCGATTGAGCCAATGCACAGATGTGACATCTCACATCTGTCATGGAAGACAGCCTTTCTGGTGGCTGTTACTTCCACCAGAAGGATTGGGATGCTCCAGGCGCTCTCAGTGGACTCTCCCTACCTGGTCTTCTACAGGAACAAGGTTGTCCTTCATCTAACCCAAAGTTCCTCCCGCAGTTAGTTTCTGAGTTTCACCTTAACTAGGTGATTAATTAGCTGGTTTACTCTACTGACCTACCTTTGGAAGCTAATCGCTGGCTTCTTCCTCTGG
Source organism: Neoceratodus forsteri (assembly GCA_016271365.2). Lineage (NCBI taxonomy): Eukaryota > Metazoa > Chordata > Ceratodontiformes > Ceratodontidae > Neoceratodus > Neoceratodus forsteri. The sequence goes on along the minus strand of CM028129.1, from coordinate 556,941,288 downwards.
GCCTGCAGAGGGTACTCTCTTACTATTTAGAGCGCACAGCTGATGTTCAGGGTCAGGCCTGCCAGATGTTTGTCACCTACGCTGAAGCTGCACCTTAGAGACCAGCAGCAAAGCAGATGGTTGCAAGGTGGATCACATCTTGCGTTGACCTCTGCTATAGTTTGGCTAGTCAGGAGCCTCCCATAGGGATCAGGGCTCATTCCATCAGACACACCACTTCCTCGTTGGCTGCTTCCCAGGATGTGCCAATTCAGGAGATGTGTAGGGCCACTACCTGGAAGTCATCTCACACCTTCATGTCCCACTACCGCATTGTCCTTGAGTCACTCCAGGATGTGCATCTTGGGACCTAAGTTCTCCAGTCTCTGTTCGCCAAGTAGGGGTGTGCGTCTTGCCCCCTCCTCCTGGAGAACTGCTTGGAGTCTGCCAGAGTGTGGATTGTGTACCATATCCATGCCCCAGAAGAAATGGTTACTCACCTACAACCGTAGATCTTCTTCCAGGATACCTCTTTCATCAGGCCACACTTGTGGAACTTATAGCCACCAGGCACTGGGACCACACAGAAACTTTTGCAAGCAGTCTGCCAGGGTCTGCCCATGATGATGTCCAACATCACTGTATATACATAAATGTGGGCAGCCCCTACTCTCATCAGTTCTTTTCCTGGCATCAACCATACTCGGACCTGTTATTGGAAATGCCACTTCTAGCAGCTACATTTTCACTTTATTATTTTCGTACCTAATAGTGTTTAGTGTATTATAGTATATATATGTCGTCGGCAGCCTAGTCCTTTTCCAGCCTTGAAGATGGTACGGATTACCACTTTTTCTCACCACCCAGTTGCCCAGGCCTCTTACATCAGGATTGCTCGTGAGGGTCGCCAGCCTTGCATTCTCACTGTTGGGCAACGCTGCAGTGCCATTATTAATGACTGGATTATGTTCGACAACCTGGTCGAGTCCATACTTACTTTCTTGCTGTCCACTTCATTGACAGTGGTGCCTGCCACCCAGACCATCTCTTGGGTGCCAGGGTCAGAGCTTTGCTTTAGCAGTACTGGCCCAGTACAAACAATATGTCGCTGTTGTCGCTGGATTGTTTGCCTGACATCAGCTAACAGCTTCCCTCAACCATACATCAAGGTCAGGACTTGGATTCTGACACACACTGTGTCTGTATGGATGGTCTGTCCCAGTCATTGTCGCATCAGCTTGTAGCCTGCTCGACTGTCACTCAGACAACCAGGTTGGGGCTTGACTTTTGCACTACTAGTATGTTGCTTGTCATGATTTGTGACCGGATTCTTCCCACTGTCGACCTCAAGCCCTCTGACTGTTGTCAGACAATATGGTCAAGGTTTGTCTCAGCACTGTTAGGCCTAGCATGGCAATATGTTGCCACGTTGTCTGGGTTTCTCTCCCCTGACACAGACTAACGCAATCACGACCACTCTCTCATAGTGGCATCACTGTACAGGCAGTCTGTCACAGTCGTCAGTGGGTACCCTGCCGTTGACTTGTTGCCTCCGTGACCATCGCTTAGATAACCAGGGCGAGGCTTGGGCTTTTGCACTGCTGGACCTATATGGCCATTATGTTGCTTGTTGTTGCCAGGTTCTCCCCGCAGTCGACTTCGAGCCCTCTGACAGTCATCAGACAATACAGGCAAGGTTTATGTAGGCACTGTTAGGCCTAGCACGGCGATGCATCACCGCGTCGTCTGGGCTTCTTTCCCCTGACTTCGACTAGCGCACTCATGACCACTCTCTTACTGTGGCCCTGCCACATAGGCAGGGCTTTCCTCTGTAAGCCTGCCTTTACCATCATTGGGACTTGTTTTTGCTTCTCCCCGTCGGTGCCACAATTAGTCATATTGCAAAATGGCTCTCTTCAGTCGCTGCCACCGGCGAGGTCTCTCATCTCATCGTCAATAAGAATGACATCAAGGTAGGGACATATCATCATGTCCTCATAATGGCTCAGGGTGACCAACCTATGTAGGCCACCAACCACCTTCTCTCCTGCTATAACAGGAGATCCCTCTTCCATGCCATGCTGCAGCACACATCAGCTGCCATGAGCTTTACTCTAAGGATACAGGGTTCTACTAACAGAACCCTCTTAAGGTTTAGCGAGCAGACAACCTTTCCTTCCATCAATTTCCACTGTACATTTGATGACTAGCAGGGCTTAGACAACATACTTACAGTGCCCAGACAAGCTGGTCAGATATCCTCTGTCTGTTCCAGCTCTTATTAGGATACCACTTTGAGCATACTGTGAGGCTTTCAGCTGCCCTCCACAAACTTAGGGCATTTACGCCCCTGGGTTTCCTCCCTCCTACCAAGGACTTCAGGAGGGGAGCTGTGCTGGACCATTACACCGTGGTCTTGTAGGATTGCCCACTAGTCAGTGGAGCACCTACTATTACTTTCTCTTATCTCCTGACAACGAATCCAGGGATAGAGATGTTATGGGTCCTCTCAGCACTCACCCATACTCTATAGGGGTTACAGGCCCCAAATTGCCCCCCACACTGGTGGGTCATACCTCTTTTCTGTACATTGAGCAGACTCATTATCTCCCCACTCACTTTGAGGGTTTGGTGTTGGGTTCTGGAATCTGATCTAGAACTATCAGCAGTGTATGTTCCAGGCATCTGAACATATCTTAGATACGCTACACAGGTTACAGTCTAGGATGTACAGATGGGAACTGTTGACCTTGCTGATCAGTGACCCACTTGAAAGATGGGGTAGTCCAGGATTGGCCCTTTTTGCATCCCCAACCAACGTAGAACTGCAGCTTTTCTGTTCGCTTGGTTCAGGGCCTAGTTTTCTAACAAGACACATTGTCCCTCCCTTTGTAAGGGAGGTTCCTGGATGGTTTTCTTCCTTTTCTTCTAATTCAGAGAGTACTATTCAAGCTCCAACTGGAGGGGACAACCCTGATACTTGTTGCTCCCCTATGACTTCAACATCTACATTATTGACTACTGAAGACTTAGCCATGGCTGCTTTTTGCTGTTTCCCAAAAACTGGCTGATGTCCTGGTGACTGCCAGAAAGTCTTCCACCAGCTCTCCTTATTTCATGAAGTGGAAGCAGCTTTTTTATTGTGCGCTTCTCATCACTTGGATCCGTTGATCGGGTTCTAGAGTACCTGCTGTCCTTAGATTCAGGCCCGCAGTATTGGTCTCTCAAAGTGCACCTGGCTGCTGTATCAGTTTTCCTTGTGTATATCGGAGGTAGTACAGTTGCACAGTTGGAAGTGGCCCATACGTGCTTAGGAGGCATTCTACATATAAAGCCTCCTCTCTGTAATCCAGTACCAGCTTGAGACCTGGATTTTCTTTTGGAAAAAGCTTACTTTTTCTCCTTGAGTGCCTGCCATGACTTGTGGTTTCCACTTTCTGTATTGGAAAGCATTGCTTTTAGTTGCAGTTTACTTGAAGGATTTCAGAGCTCCTGGCTCTAATGTATGAGCCTTCTTACTTACCTCTCCATGAAGACAGGGTGTCTTTGTGTACTCATCCTATGTTTCTACCAAAGGTGGTGTTTGACTTTATTTTACATCAACCTGTCCACCTGCTAGTTTATTTCCAGAGGATCCCAATCTAGGGGATGCATTGCTTCATACTCTAGCTGTGTGTAGAATACTCAAGTATTATACACACCGTACCAGAGACTCTGGAAAACCTTCATAGAGTTTTTATTCCATTCGTCCCTGGGAAACAGGGCTCCCCAGTTTCTAAACAGTGCCTGTCCAGATGGCTAACACACTGTACTACTTTTTGTTACCAGAAGTATAGTAAGGAACGTACTGGAGTAATTCATGGTCATTCCACCAGAGGCATGGCCACGTCTGTTGTTTGTTTCAAAAATGTGTTTGCTGCTGAGATCTCTGCAGCTGCTACCTGGAGTAATGTCCATACCTTTACCAAGCATTACATTCTGGGCATTGTCTCTTGTAGAAGGACTGGCTTTGGCCTAGTTGCACTACAAGGCCTACTTTCATAAGCATAGCAACTTCAGCCACCCAGACTATTCACTTTCAGCAGTGCTTAGTATACGTTCCATAGGTGTGGCCTGATGAAAGAGATATCCTCGAAGAAGAAAGAACGGTTATGTACTTACTGTAACAGTAGATCTTCAAGAGAATCTCTTTTATCAGGCCATGCCACCCCACCCTCCTTCCCCCTTGTGAGCCTGCAACCCTGAGGTTGCTGCTACTAGCCTACTTTGTTACTGTATGTATTTTATGCACTATATTTGATGTTGATGCTCTAATCACCTTATGTTGATAATTTGCTCTTGCTGTCATTGTATACCCTGATTGTTATTATGTTCTACTGTAATATGTTATGTACTTCTGTACTGTGTACACCAATGTCCTGTGCTCTCCCGGGTCGTGCCTGAAAATAGGCAGGATTGTTGCCTAGCGCACTTACCTGGTTACCAAAAGCTAATAAATAAATAAATCTTCATCGAGTCATTTTCCAGCCCTCTCCCGCACCTGACTCACAGAATGCTGGGTTCTCCCTGATCATTCATTGGATCTGGTCTTCCTTTTGGATATAGAGATTGCTGACTTGGGGGGTGGAACCAGTCAGTTGGTCCGACCATCACACCATAAGGTTCAGCTTCAGGGCTCCCCCTAATAGGTCTGCCCCATACGGAGATGGTTCAGTACCGCCCTTTAAGGGATATTAGTCCCAGCGACCTGACGGCGGTACTGGACCTATCAGGTTTGTCTGGTGAATGCATGAGTCCAGACAATCTCGTATTGGCCTATATTAAGGCTGTGGGAGATTCTCTGGACAAAATTGCTCCTGTTCGTGTTCAGCCTCTCACCCTCCATTCAAGGAGTCCTTGGTTTGATAGCTCCTTGAAGGAGTTAAGGAGAGTAGGCCGAAGGTTGGAGAGAGCCTGGCGGAAGTCCGGAAATAGTGCTGACAGGCTTAGGTTGATGGCACATTATGACGGCTATCAATCAGAAATCAACCGTAAGAAGGCAGAATTCCTGTCCAGGGAGATTTCTGCTGCACAGAATCGACCGGCTCAGCTTTTCCAGACTGTTGACAGATTGTGCAATCCAATCTGTCTCCAGCCCAGAGAAGCCTTTTCTCAGCTAAGATGCGAGGCATTCGCTCGGTTCTTTGCAGATAAGGTTGCTAGCATCAGGTCCGGTATCGGTCCGACTCCTCCTTTAAGGGAATGCAGTTGTCGACGGGAAGTGATAGTCACCTGGTCTGTCTGGTCAGATTTTCGACGGCTGGAGTTCACTGACATTGTGAAGATCATCCAAGCATTACGGCCAACCAGTTGTAGTTTGGATCCGGGTCCTACAACCCTCTTGGTGGGATGTTTAGAGGTTATCTGCCCGATCCTTGCTGACATTGTCTGGAAATCCTTGGAGAGGGGGGTCTTTCCTGATCCCCTTAAGGAGGCAGTAGTTCGACCACTCCTAAAAAAACCCTACTTAGATCCAGACTGTCTAGCTAACTACCAGCCTATCTTTAACCTTCCTTTTGTTGGGAAGGTTATTGAGAAGGTGGTTCCGTTACAACTGGATGATCATCTTACAACTCACAATGTCTATGATACTCTCCAATCTGGTTTCAGGAAGAAGCATAGCACGGAGACTGCCCTTGTCCGGGTGTTAAATGACCTCCTAATGGCTAGAGATCGAAAGGCATGTACCATTCTGGTCCTTCTCAATCTCTCTGCAGCATTTGACACTGTAGACCATGGTGTGCTGTTGGAGCGCCTGCGGATTTATTGTGGACTGTCTGGAACAGTCCTCAAATGGTTTCAATCTTACCTCACAGGCAAGTTTCAGAGGGTTACCACTGGAATTTATTCCTCTGGTGCTCACTCCCTGCCTTGTGGGATACCGCAGGGTTCCATTTTAGCACCCATATTGTTTGCAGTGTATATGCTGCCTTTAGGAGATATCATCAGGCGATACAGCTTGGGTTTTCACTGTTACACAGATGATACTCAGCTGTATCTGTCCTTTCCGCCCAGACAAGATGATGCTGTCTCCAAGCTAGACAATTGCCTTGCTGAGATCAGATTATGGATGAGTTCTAGCTGGTTGAGACTGAATCCGGATAAGACTGAGGTGTTGGTAGTGGATCCGGGTCGCCCAGTGATGGGTTTGGGGGCTGGCCAACCGCCGGGCTTATTGCTCGGTGGTATGTCGCTCACTACCTCCAATCAGGTGCGAAATCTGGGCGTTATTTTTGACGACGGCTTGACCTTAAAATCTCAGGTGTCAGCCATGGTCAAATCCTCTTTTTCATCTGAGGAATATCGCCGGATTAAACACCTGGTCCCACCGGTGATCTGCCAACGTTGGTCCATGCCTTTATCACTACCGTCTTGACTACTGTAATTCCCTCTACCTAGGGCTATCTGGGGTCGATATCCATCGCCCCAGTTGGTGCAGAATGCCGCGGCAAGGCTTTTGACTGGGATCTCTAGATCCAGTCATATTACGCCTGTGCTCCGCGAACTGCACTGGCTGCCTGTGAGGTGGCGGATTACCTATAAGGTTGGTTTACTAACCTTTAAAGCCCTACATGATCAGGGACCTGGCTGCCTGAAAGATCTCCTGGTACCCTATTGCCCCCTCTGTCCTCTCCACTCCGCCAACAAGGGATTGCTGGAGATTCCCAGGGTTCAATTAAAAACATCTGGATTTCGTGCTTTTGCCTTTTCTGCACCAACCCTGTGGAATTCTCTACCTCGTTGGTTGAGAGATTGTCCAACCGTCGAGAAATTTAAAAATGATTTAAAGACATATTTATTTGGTCTAGCTTATCCTAGTTATAGCTTTTAATTTAATAATTTATATATTTATGTGAATCATTGTACAGCACCTTGGTTTCGAAAGGCGCTTTATAAATAAAGATGATGATGATGGTGATAATACAGGGCTACACTGTCTCTTTACTTCTTCGTTAGTCCTTCCTTAAACATGATTTAACCTGGAACTGTTAGGCCTCTGACATTTTTGTTGAGGCCCAAGTTTGTGTAATGGCTGCGAGGTCCATCTCATTGTCTGCCATTGTTGCCTGGAGTGTGCTGATTTTATTGCCTAGACCCTTGGTAGTGAAGCAGACCCCCTTCCATGTACTCTTGATCCCTTTTGGCTGTTTACTAGTCCTTTCTATTTACTAGTCCTTTTTCTTTATGCCTCCCTGGTCTCCTTTCTTTCATGTCAATTGCAGGCTCTGTGATACCCCCCGTCCCTTCCCCCAGCGGTGTGGACCACAACCCTTTTTTGTCCACTGTGCCTCTACAAGCCCCTAGATTAGAGGGAGTACTAACTAGGTTCCCCTAGATTGACTCCCCCTGCAGTCTGTTTAACTGTTTGATAAAGACGTCAAACTTCTGCCACAGCGCACTGCCCCCTCTTTCCTCCGGTGAAAGCCGTACCCTTGAAGATCCTTCTGTCCCAGAAGTCCCTCCAGTTCCCAGAAAAGTGGTACCACATTTCCTAACACCATCCATTTAGCCACTTATTAAACTCCTGTATGTCCTCTCTCCTTATTCTCTCTTTCCCTCCTCCTCTTCCCCATACAAGGAGAGCCCTGGAAGAGGCCAGGAAGGCAGAGTGTGCCTTCAGTCTGTTCCCCAGGCTGCAAAAGTTCCGCTTCACTGTCTTCACAGTCTGGTACTCAGGTGTACCAGCACCCCCAACTCCCCACCATCCTCCCTATCCTGTCTATGTCCTGGATGGCCATTGCACCATGAAGGCACCTGACAGCCCCCTCCCATCCAACCCTTTTCCCACTTCCCTCTCTACCCCTTGATCATTGACTCCCCGACCACCAAGACACCCCTGTTTGCTTTCTTCCTGTTTGTTCACCCAGGTGCCATCAAGTTGTCCTGCCCTTTTACCCCAGTTGACTCAGAATCCCCCCCCCCCACCAGGAGAATGAGGTAGCTAATGCTCTTTCAGAGGTGCTAAGCGAGTTGCCATGTGGATGGTGTGGGGCTGGACATCCTCCTTGTGACTAGCCTGGGCTCCCTTCCCACTCCCTATACCCACCACTCTCCATCCCCGTTGACCAGTGGGCCTCTAGGGAGGGATGTTGGCTGTAGCTGACCTTGCGATGCAGCAGAGAGATCACATCTCTTGTTGCAGCCAGCTGAACATGGAGTGCCACAAGAGTCCTGCAGGTGGAGCAGTGCCCCCCTCCTCCAGAGTGTACTTCTAGAGAGAACGCCCCACAGTCGCCACAACTAACAATCTCCCTGCTGTAAACCACCCTTATTCCTAACCTAGGAAACAAATGTTTAAGTCCCTGCCAGGATTTGAACCAGAGATCCTTTGCTTGCTAAGCAAACACACATGCAGTATGCCACTAAGATGCAAGTAAAGGTGGAAATGCCGGGGATTGAACCAAGGCCCCCATACATGCAAAGCATGCACTCTTCCACTGAGCAATATCCCCTTCCTAAAAGTTTATAGTACTGCTACGTCGACACCTAAATTGAACAGAGGACCTTTGGATCTTCAGTTTCATGCTCTCCCGACTGAGCTATTTCACCTTGTACGGGGATGCTAGTTTCAGAAGCAGGTGTGCATTGAGTGATCGTGAAGGAGATGCTTAAAAGATAGGGTAGAGGAGAAGCAGTGAAGAGGGAACATATTTTAGAGAGGGGAGGAAACTGGGGTGTGCCACTTGGTTCAGTGAGGTTCTAGAACAAAGGCTGCAGGAGTGGGAGCCAGCAGAGCAGATGGACGGGGCAAGGAAGGAGGAGAGGCAGCAGGGTAGAGAGCAAAATTAGAATCTGACACAGAGGAGCAGTATCAGGGGTGCAGGATATTCCTCTAAAGGTAACCCAACTGCAGCTAGCTGGCCCCAGCTCCTCTTTTATTCCCCTCTAGTATTTCCAGACTTTCCTGAGATCTGTTTCAGCTTTTCCACGGGTTTTCTTCCCATCCATAGTAACCCACAGTTGCTGCTCCTAGCAGGTCTTCTGCCAACCTCCTCGGAGCCTCGAGTCAGTGGGCTCAGGCCTCAACACACCCCCTGCATGTCAGATCCTAGCCTGTTAAGCCAGGCAACTGGGAGTTGCATCTGGGGAGGGAATTTGGGGGGCATGTAACTCAGGAGATTGGATAAACCTCAACAGAAGAGGGGGTCTCATCTCCCTGTGTTCCTCTTATCCTCCACTTTGGCTCCCTTCAAGGTACTGTATGATGGCAGCACACCTTCACATGTCCCAGCCACCAAGCACACAAAATCACTCTGGACTGCACTGCACTGCACTGCTGCCTGTAATCATGCAGGTGGTGGTAAATCAGTGCGGGCTGCTCCTCTTTTCAAAAGAAGGGGTCTCTGGAGCACTCAAGCTTCCTACCAGCCTGCACTGAATCCCCTTACTCAGTCGATGAATCAGATTCTCCATCTCAGTGAAACCCCAGCTGCTGTGTTGTTGAGATGGCCTCCAACTAGCTAGTCAGTAAATCTGAACTCAGTGATGTCTCTATTGTCTGTTGGGCTTGTCAGCTCCTCTGTAGCCAAAGTGGCACTTGCCTGTTTACTCACTGACTGCTTTGTTGTCCGCAGCTGTCTCTCTATGGCCTGTTTCAGGGCCTGGACATCCGAAACATTCAGCCTGCATCCCTCTCCCTCCTGTATACCTCCCCATCACCTATCTCCAACAACAGCCTGATCCGAATGGAACCCATGGAGATCGCCACCTTCCGAGTCCGGCTTGGGTAACAGGATGTAAAATAAATATATATACTTACATGTATTTATATATATGTAGAACTGAAAGTTGATGACAGCGTTCCAAGGTGGGAGTGAAGAGTCAATTTTTTGTGGACTAATCATGTGACTTATCAAGTCGAAGTTACAGTAGTAGAGCATGTGGGCCTTTGGAAATGTCAAGCTAAACCAGGAGAACAGTAAAGATTCTTCAGTAAAGGAGGGGGGAAACACCCCATTCTGCTGCAGAAAGAAAGCACTGTACAGATTCAGTGCCCGGACTGAGAAAGCAAGTTCCCTGCGTGATCTGGATAGATGACCATGGAGCAAGTGGACACCTTCCCAATCAAGTTTGCAAACTTTATTTATTAACTTGTCTGGGATGTGATTTAACTTTCTGTCATTAACTCCCCATCATTATTTTTTTTCGAGGGGGGATGGAATGTATTCGCTCCCTGCCTCCTCTCATGCTGTTGCAGACTGCTCGTCCAAGCTTGGTGTTGATCCTTCAGAGCATCACATAAATCTGTATTGTACATAACAGTCTGATGGTCATTGATGCAAATACTGACCAGCCCACAGAGGGTATTTTCATGACCTTCAGATGCAGCTGCCATAAGGTATACCAAGCTGTCCATTTTGGATCTCTCTCAGATTTCATTGTCCCTTGAGTTTTGGCCACTGGTGATGTTTCACGTTTGTATTTGCCCAGGATATCCAGCTGAGAAGCAGCATCTCATTTTTACCTCATTTTATAGCTTGGGTAGGAGGGACAGAAGTACATGGAGGACAGCTGACTTACTGTGTCTGTGGTGAGATTCGAACCAGAGGTTCCCTTGCACAGTTCTGTGCTCTTAACCATCAGCCAACACTGAGCCAACTTGATCATTTTTAGAACTCTCTGGCACCGAAGCGAACTGTTGGAATTCTGTGGGGGAAGCATTTCAGTTTCCATGGTTGGGGGTGATATTGCTGTTAAATGTCAATTTGTGCTGCACTATAGCACACCTCAGCATGTGTTGGTTCTATCAGTGTGTGAAATTAAGTGGCGTCCCCTAGAAGAAACACTTGTATGGTACACTCCCAAACTCAGCTTTTTTTTTTTCAACAGTTCATTGACACAGCTGGTCCAGCTGAGTAGGAATATCTGATTTTCTGTAGGGTCCACCTTCTACCCATTTATATAGACAAGATGGACTGAAGCACAATGAGGTTAAATGACTTGCTCAGGGTCATACAGTAAGTAAGTGACTCTGGTAGGATTTGAACCTGGGTCTCCTGGTTCCCAAGCCTGCCCTCTTAACCACTAGACCACACTGCCTCCTAGTAGTTTTAATCTGTGGGTTTTTTATGTGTGTAACAGCTCTGTCTGGGATTGTTTGGTTCATCCCAGGCTGGACAATAGATGGTATAACGTAACAAATTGGGCAGGGGGAGTTTAATTCCAACTATTTTCTGAAATTTGTAGCAATAGATTGCACAATCTTCGTTAAGTGTGTCTGTGGCCCAGGAGGCAACCTTAATAAAATTAAGTGAACTAATTCTGAAAATGTTAAATTTTTTCTGTCTTGTTCATGAAGAACTATAATTTCTTTTTCATCTTGATTAGCAGAGTGCTGTGCAGAACCACGAATCAGATTTGTTATTCTCTACCCTGAATACCATTCTTTTTCCAAATGTTTAGGTAGAATGTAGATGTGGAGGAGGGTGGGGAGATTTTTTGAACAGAAATGGGGTTTCAGTGATTATGAGGCAAAAGAAGAAACAACGTACTTTGATAAAGAAAAAAATAACACTGTAATGTAAGACCAATACTAGAAGCCAGACAGACAAACTTGCTGCTGGGGGAGGGGTCTGTTTGACTTTAACCCTTGCGCTGTGGTCACTGAGACCAAACTTCTCCGTGCCTGACCTCTTAGAAGATCATAATGGGAATAGCTCGATGCCCAACCTCTACAAGACCTTTGTTGAAAATAAGAAAAGTCAGTTTAGGCAGAAAACATAATTAGCTTCTCCAATTTACCATGGGAGGGGTGGTTGTGCACTGGTCACTGTTTGTACACTTCAGATCATACTGCGAACTGTTAAGTAGAAGGCTTAGAGACCCATCTAGACTACCCTCCCACTGATGAGTGGTAGTATACAGTGTTAACCTGAGCTATGTGATTTTTAAGCCATGCCACCCCTAAACCCGGGGTACTGGGAAACATTTGCTTTCTGAATATACTTCAGGCAACCTACCTGGCTTTTTGTAATCCTGAATAATCCACACATTTTCATGACATGTCTATGTTTTGATTGTCCATGATTATCAAAGCAGAATGCTGCATCGGGAGCGGTTTGAGAGGTGATAGGAAGCCCACATAAGTAGTGCAACCCAGAAAATAGTAAAACAAAATGAAATAAAAACATTTGTGCTGAAATATACTTCCACTTGCCTGAATATTTATACATGTTTAATACGACATTTTAAAAAAAGCACCTTGCCTGCTTTGTTTGGAGAATTTAAAACCAGTCTCTTTTCTTTTAAACTACTCCCACGTCACTGATTATAATGTTGGTGGGGGGGGGGGGCCAAAATGCATTGAGTGGCCACCCCAGCTATAAAAGACAGGAGTCTGCTGATCCCCGGATCCTCTGCCTATTGCAGAAAGTCATTTACTTTGCATCTGATAAGGTAAAAAGCAAATGCCTTTTTGCTGTTTTCAGATTTCCAACAGTGACCAGCTCAGGGTAAGCACTCTAGCCCCACACTACAGCTAACCAAACACATGCACACCCTTGAGGGAGGTTACTAACTCGTATGAGGCAAAGCAAGGGAGGGGCTCATATCCGAGACTTGTCAAACACAAACAAATGCAGAAGGGTCTTTGAGCTCATTCCAAATGACTTTAGTCTGAACAGAAACCAGCATCATCACATAACTTACCCCAGTTAAATTGTCTGCAGTACGTTCATTGGTGGTGTTTTGTCTTTTTTGTTGTTGGATTCTTCTATCAAGGAGTGACAGAGAAGACCGTGAATAAGTTTGCATATTAAAAAGGAATCCTAAAGAGGGTTGGTGGGGTAGTTTCAACCCCCCCCAAAAAAAAATATCTCCCGCAGTTTTATTGTTGAATAATAATAATACAGGATGATTTATTGAGTAATACAGGGAGATGAAAGAAATCATGACTGCTACAATTGTATTTAACAGTAAAAAAAAAAAAAAAAACAAAAAAAAAAACACATACAGTACGTTTCATGAAACGTCTGTGTTTTGATTGTCCATGATTATTAAAGCAGAATGCAGCATCAGGAGCGGTTTGAGAGGTGATAGGAAGCCCACATAAATATACAGTGCAGGCCAGAAAATAGTTAAACAAAATATAGTATAAAGATTTGTGCAAAAATATACTTCCTGCTGCCTGAATTTTTATACCCTAGGCTAGGACATAGAAAAAAATGTTGACTTTCTCATCAAAAGGAAAGCAGACCCCAAAAGCAGCAGCCATACCTAGAAAAGCGGGGCTCTTTGAAGTAAGAAAAGGAGGGGAGCACTTTGAAGTGAAGAAAGATGGGAGCCTTTTTAAAAAAGAAGAGTATTTGAAATAGATTAAGGAAGGGGGCCCTTTTGAAGTAGCAGGTGCATTATGTGGAGCGGAGCAACAGCATTGTAATGGGCATGTTACAGACAGGCGGAGAACTAAATGTCTGATCTCATATCTGGATCAGGGGTGCTTTCTGAACTCATTTCTGGTTTCCAGATGAGTCCTGTTCAAGGCATGGAGACTGCTTACAAAAGGAACCACAGGATACCTTAGGTAGGAGGAGGAGGATGGGTGGGTAATCCTTATAAAATTCGTACACGTTTGCACGGCATAAATATTGGTCCCAGTTAAGAAGTGTTTGGGGGGGGGGGTTGATGGACTTGACTGACCTAGAGTCCCTTCTGATCTTAAATTACTTTTACTATATATGTTATGACTGGCAGTTTGCTTTTTTTTTTGTGTTTTTTTTTCCGTCATTTGATTTACCCCTCTCTTCCTGCCGTCGTCCAGAGATATACCCTGAACAGGCAGATTCGCCCTCACTGGGATGGCAGCAGGGGGCTTACGTCCCTGTTTTCTCTCTTTAATCCCTCTCTCCACCTCTTGGCGTGAGCTGCCACTGTTGACCTTGTACGCAGGCAGTGCCCCTGCAGTAAGAGCAAGCTCCCTGGCCCAACTTCAGGGGTCACCGTGGTGCCGTAACCGGCCACCAGCCCTCACCAACTGTGGCATGCTGCTGAGTAGTAGCTACCCCCAGCCTGACCAGTCTCCTGATGTGGCAGCCCAGGCTCACTCCCAGGCTAGGTTCGCCTGCATGGCAGCACATCATCGGGGCGGGGGCAGCCTGAGCTGCTCTTAAAGGTACAGTGTCAACCCTCCACAGGCTGATTTTGGCCCTTTTAAAGTGTGGTGTATCATAGTAATTTAAGATCTTACTTCGAGAGAGTTCCTTCAGTAGGTCATTACATATAGGACTGGCGCCACCTGGGGTTGGACTGCACGGCAGACTTTTCTAGCAATCCCTGTTGGGGGACTGCCTACCCGATGTCACGTGACCGACGTCAGTGTGGTCATATATAGTGGGCGGTCCACACGCCCACTAGTTGTTTCCATGATAGCCTCATGTCAGTTACGCCGTAGACTTCCGTACAGCGATCGTCGTTTTAGTTCTTCCAACAGATTAATTTCTCCTTCGTTAAATCCTTACTTTTCGAAATTCTACTGCTTAATGTCTTCACCCAAGAAGAAGTGCTCATCCTGTGGCATGCAGATCCCTCATAAGGACGGTCTCCTGAAGTGTGTGATTTGTTTGGGCCCAGATCATCCTGTTTCCTTCTGCTCGGAGTGCCAAACTTTTCATCAGGCCACAAAAAAGTGGAGACAGCAGGCTTTGGAGGCCCACCTTCTAAAAGTCTGCTTTGCTTCTTTAGAGAAGCAAATGGACTGCATTAGAGAGTCCTCTTCCGAGAACTGTTCTCCCTCTGTGAAGCGCCATAAGGAGAAATCTCAGGAGCCGGAGCACTCCACGGACCAACCTGAGACCTTGTCGCCCTCGACGGGCAAGGCCCAACAACCGCCTAAGAAGACCCCGGATGGTAAGTCTGGCAAATCTTCAACGGATCAGTCGACCATCAGCTCCTCCGACAGCCACACCGCTATGGCCACTAAGTCTGCCCCCAGCTCCTCCGGGGACCGCACGGCCGCTGGTAAGATGGCTCCCCAGCCTTCGGGGACCCGCTCGGCACCAGTCGGTAAGTCGGCCGGGGGCTCCTCCCCCACCCGCCCACCTTTGCCTGATAAGACACCCGTCTCCGATGGCCGTTCAGGTGTGGTTCTCCCATCTGGGCCTAGCAGCACCTCACGTGACGACCGGCAGAACCAAGGAGGAAGAATGCCCCCCTCCCTCCTCTTCCTTTGCCTTTACCCTCCCCTTGTCAGGTGGGTACCTCAGGTAAAGACTGCACGGGACCCCTCGATGTGGTGGATTCCTCGGGGTCTGTCACGTGCTCTCCTGATAGGGTCACGGGGAAGGAGGCTCCTCCTTGGCCATCTGGCCTTTCTGCTGAGGCCCCTCCTCCTCCTCCTCCAGGTGGGATCCCTTCAGAGCCAACGAATATCCCGGCCCTGATTCCACCATCAGATCTGGCGAATCCCAGTCGGACACCAGATATTCTGACGACTGTTCCACAGCCAGGGCCCTGTGGTCTGCCCCAGCCTTCAACTCTGGCATCAGACCAGGTCCCGCTGTCTGCCCCCCTGCATCTGGCCCCGACCCCAGACCCATCGATGCCAGATTCCCTTCTTGCGTCAGATCAGGTGGTGCCGGTCCTGACATCGGTCCCCCTGATGTTGGCTGTCCCGACGTTGTATCCCCTGCCGATTTATACTACAGTGGGCCCAACGTGGGTACCCACTCCGTCAGATCTGACGACTGGGATTTATACCAGACCCCGGACTGTCCCACATTACCCTTTTGGGTATCCTGGGGACCATTTCCCAGCTAGTTCTCCTCCTGAATGTAGTTCTTTTGGACAGTACTGCCCTAGTTATAACCCCTACCACAATTATCAGGGATACCAAGGTTATCATTAACCATCCCCACCGGTTATGCCTCCACCTCTTCCGGCTACATCGGATTTCAAGACTTTCATCCAGTCTTGGTGGCAGGGGGCACACTCGGAGTTGGTCTCAGACTTGGAGATAAGACTCCCTCTTCCACGTTCTCCTAGGTCTGCATCCCCAAGAAGCTCATCTGCGTGCATGGTACATATCTCTGGGGCGGCTCGTCAGGACATTACACTTCCGGACATCCGTAATCTTCCTGATGAGGGGGCAGACGATGATGAAGATGAGAAGGAGGATGCTGACGAGTCGGCAGAGGATGCCTTGGAGGAACCTGAGGGTCCGAGGCAAGGTTCCCCAAGTCCCTGCCCCGAGGGACCTGCCTTCTTGGATCTTCTGAGGTCCATGAAAGATTTCTTCTACTGGGAGTCAGAGGAACAAGACCCAATGAGGCAGAGACTAGCCAAACACCTGGACTTAGAGTCCCTGTCTCCAGTCCCATTTCTCCCTGGATCGGGCCTCACCAGGACCTCACCTCTACGGTCTGGCAGATGCCTCATTCTCTCCCAGCTGTCCACAGGAAGGCAGACAGGATTTACCAGGTGCCGAAGGATGCTCCGTTCCTAAAGATGCATCCTAAGGTGGACTCATTTCAGCTGCTTATGACCGCTCCGCTGCAGCCAAACACATGAGCACCTCTCCTCCAGACAGAGTCAAGGCAGATGGACCAGTTCGGTAGAAAGGTTTATGCTTCAGCCACATACGCACTTAGATCCCTCAACTATGTTTCCCATATGGTGTGCCACCAAAAGGCTACCCTGGTCAGGGTAGAGGCTCGTGTCCAATCTATGGAACCCTTGAGTCTCAAAGAGGAGCTTGCCAAGGACCTTCGCCTCTCTAGCTTTTCCTGTAGGCATGCTTTGTGGGCTACATACAACTCCATCAACTCTGTAGCTCACACCTCGGCAACTGCCATTGCCCTATGATGGCATTCCTGGCTTCACATCTCTGGCCTTGCCAACGAGGTACAGTTGGCGATACAGGATGCCCCCTTCCGGGCTCAGTGCATTTTGGTGGGGACACTAAAGATATCATCACTGATCTCCAGGACAGAGGCCTCGCCCTCAGATCAGTGAGGTCCATGTAATGATCAGGCACCCAACAGCAGCAGCAGCCCTTTCGGAAAAGGGCCTGAAGGCAGAGGAAGCAGGCCCCGGCTCGGCGACCAGAGCAAGCACAAGTCCATGGGTTCCGCCATTCCTCTGGCCTCCAAGAACCAGAGATGCGCAGGGGCCCTCCCCCTGAACGTCCTGCCACTTCCTGACTCACTATCCCCACTACCTCCTCAGTCTCACGACGAGGAGTAGGTGGAGGGGAGGTTCACCCACCATACACAGGAGTGGAAGGCAGTAACCTCCGACACATGGGTCCTGCAACTGGTGTCCGTCAGACACACCATAGAGTTTCTGGAACTTCCTCGAGAATCTCCGCCAAAAAGGTCTTCTTACCCCAGGGATCAGGATCTTCTCATCCAAGAAGAAGTTCAAAGGCTCTTGCTCAAGGAAGCAATAGAGTGCATTCCCCTCCAGCAATGGGGCAGAGGGTTTTACTCCCATTTTTTTCCTGGTTCCAAAAAAGACGGGATATTTCAGACCCATTCTCGACTTAAGCAACCTCAATCAGTTTGTCGAGTACAAAAAGTTTTGGATGTTGACACTTCATAGTCTCCTCCCACTCCTTCTGGAGGATCATTGGTTGTGTGCTCTAGACATGCAGGATGCTTACCTGCGCATCCCAATCTTCCCCAGCCACCACCATTTCCTGCAGTTTCAATTCCAAGGGGGGCACTTCCAGTTTTGGTCGCTTTCTTTTGGTCTGTCCTCAGCACCCCGGATGTTTACCAAGTGCCTGGTGGTGGCGGCAGCTTCTTTACACCACCAGGGCATTGCAGTTTTCCCTTACCTGGACGCTTGGCTGATCATAGCCCCATACAGGGACTCCTTACTGGAGTCTCTCTCTTTCACCTTAGACCTCTTTGGCAGATTGGAGATTACAATCAGTATTCCCAAGTCATCCATGATCCTGTCCCAGAGACTACAGTTCATTGGGGCAGTCTTGGATATGGTCCAATGCAGAGCCCTCCTTCCTCCAGAAAGGGTGAAGACCCTGATATGTCAGGCTTTGCCAATGACTTCATCCAGGACCATCCCGGCCCAGGAGATCCTTCACCTCCTTGGCCTGATGGCAGCCTCTATCACTACTGTTCCCCTGGTGAGGCTTCACATGATAGTTACTCAGTGGTCCTTGCGCATGCAGCGGGACCAACTCCTGGACAACTTAGACCATCCGGTACTGGTCTCCTCAGCGGTTCAGAAAGAATTGCTTTGGTGCAGGGACCCCTGCAACCTTTCCTTAGGTCTCCCTTTCAGGAGCCCTGCTCCTCTGGCATCCCTAACTACAGATGCTTCGAACGTGGGATGGGGAGCGCATCTGGGGGAGCACCAAGCTCAAGGGCTGTGGTCCAGCAGGCAGCATCTTTGCACATCAGTGTTCTGGAGATGAAAGCGATCTTGTACGCCTTACAAGCCTTCCAGACCCTCCTTCCCAATGGATCACTGCTGGTACAAATGGACACTATGTCGGTAGTCTGGTACCTCAGCAAACAAAGAGGAACTCTATTTTACCACCTGTGCAGGGAGGCAATGTGGATGTGGAACTGGGCGGTCCAGCACAATCTGGGTCTTGTGGCCATGCACGTTCCAGGCATTCTGAATGTCCTGGTGGACAGTCTCAGCAGATCTTGGACCCTAGCTCACGAATGGGAATTAAATCAGGAAGTGGCAGAATCTCTCTTCCTAAGTTGGTGGTGTCTGGAAATCGACCTTTTCACCTCCCAATACAACACAAAACTTCCCAGTTTTTGCTTACTTGTTCCAGGGCATGGTGCTTTCTGGCACAACGCGCTGTCTTTCTCCTAGACAGGGAACATTTTAGTACATCTTCCCTCCGTTTCCCATTCTCCAGCGGGTCCTTCTCAAGCTTCAGGCAGAGAAGGTGAGGATAATTCTCGTCGCCCCTCTCTGGCCGAGACACATCTGGTTTCCGTTCTTACAGCAGCTATCCAGGGAACCACCGGTTCCAATTCCAGTGACCCACGACCTCGTGACCCAGGATCGAGGTCATCTGATGCATCTGGGGCTCAGGACACTGCATCTTCATGCATGGCTCCTGCAGACATAGCGATTTCTCTCTTCGGGGACTCCTCCCGAGTTGCTCAAGTCCTTATAGCGGCTAGAAAACCCTCTGCTCATTCCACTTACGCCATGAAGTGGAAACGTTTTTCCATCTGGGTGACTTACAAGAATTGGAACCCCTTTTCTTGTTCTGACCCTCAAATCACGGAATACCTTCTTTATCTGTCAGGCTCTGGTCTGTCATATTCCTCCTTGAACATTCACCTTTCCGCAATTTCGGCATACCACAAGCTGTTGGATGGCAAACCCGTGGCTCAGTTGGAAATCTCAAAAACCTTTCTGAAAGGGATCCTCCACCTGAAACCCCCCATACGCAGCCCAATTCTACGTTGGGATTTGAACTTTGTGTTGGAGAAGATCACTCTTCCCCCATTTGAGCCTGCCATGAGCTGTGATTTGTGCTTCCTGTCCTGGAAGATGTTATTTTTAGTTGCCATTACGACAGCCCGAAGGATTTCGGAGCTTCACACTCTGGTCTGTAAAGAGCCTTATCTTATCTTCCACAAGGACCAGGCAGTCCTCAGGACAAATCCTAAGTTTCTATCCAAGGTGGTGTCAGAAGCCACACTGAACTGATCAGTAGAGCTTCCAGTTTGCTTTCCATCCCCTTCGAACAGAGGTGAGGCACTCCTGCACACTATGGATGTCCATCGGATCTTTCGGTGCAACACTCACCGAACCAAGGATTTCAGTAGCTGTGATCAGCTTTTTGTTTCTTTTGCCCCCAGGTCTAAGGGCAAAGTGGTTTCCAAGACGTTCCTTTTCAAATGGTTAGGCAACTGTATTCGGTATTGTTACCGAAAGTAAGAAAAACCTCTGCCAGTTCCTATCAGAGGTCATTCTACTATGGGCATGGCTGCTTCCGCTGCCTTTTTGTGGAACATTTCTGCAGCTGATATCTGTGCTGCAGCCACCTGGAGTTCTGTCCATTCCTTTACTAAACACTACAGTCAGGACATTGCTTTTAGGCGGAAGGCTGGCTTTGGCCTAGCTGTCTTACAGGGCCTTCTGTCACAGGCTGGGTCCATTCCGGTTCCCAGTTTCTGTTGGAGCTATTTTCTCCTCCTCCTCCTCCCTGGTTTCTCTCGGTCTCTCTTTGGAGGGACTGCTTGGGACTCTGTCCTATATGTAATGACCTACTGAAGGAACCCTCTCAGTGCTATTTGAAGCTGCTGCAATACATGTAATCTGTGTTGCGGTAGCTTCAGATAGCTCCGGTTTGGAGTCTGTCGGTGTCCTTTCAATACCAAGACCAGGTACAGACTAACAGGTACACTAGCTGTCTGTACCTGGTCTTCGTATGTCTGGGTGGTACACAGACTCCAAACCAGAGCTGTTTAAAAATCCCGGACTATGACCAGTCTATGGAGACACCCCGGCTGCTTCCTGCCTACCATGTCATCACGGGGACAGCTGCGGGTGCTTATGGGCGCAAAGGGGAAGGTGTTAGACCTTAAAATGCCGGCAGGCAGGGCGCAGGATCAACCAGATATGAATCTAAATAATGAACAGTAAGTGGCACATTTACTACCATTTTTACATCTGCTGATCGGGCCCCGCTTCACATAGAGATGGGGCCCGATAGGACATCGACGTTTCCCCCTTAAAGCAAGTTTTTATCAAATGCCATGAAACGTTCCCCTTTGATGTTTTTTTTTTGTTTGTTTTTTCCAAAATTGGGATAGTTCATTCCAGGCTTTAGGTCCAAGACTGACAATGGTCAAATTTTCTTTAGATGTTTTTAAACACCGGGACTTTTAAGTTCCAAGTTACCAGCTGTCCTTAAGCCACTCCTTACTGTACAAAATTGGAATAAGTTATGTAGGCAGGGTGGCTTTTTTTGAAAAAGGTTTTGGTAAGTAAGTACAGAATATGCAGGTTTTTACATTGTCAAATTTATCCCTCCCAAAGATCGATACAGGAGGCAAGGGTGAGTTAACCGAGTGTCGTCCAGGATGAAACGGGCAAACCTATTATAGACCACATCCAGCTTATCCAGATCCCTCTCAGACACCTCCCAATAAATCAAATCCCCGTAGTCAAAAAGAGGGATCATGGTGGGGGGGGGGGCACTGTGGAGCCCAAGTAAGATGGCCGTTGATCCCTAGAGCTCCACAAACTATTAGAAATAAATAGATTAAACTAGCGACTTTCCCTTAACAGGACCAACAAGCGCTAAAGTGACAGATAGAAGAAACATCACGGAACAAACGTGGGTAATCTCTGGAAAGAAAAACAGTCCGGTGAAAGAGCAAAATCAAAAGCTCTGTCGACTGCTTCTACTTCATGAGGCAAGTAGTAAAGAAGAAACCCTGCAATCTCTCTGAGGGAAACTGAACCACCTAATTGCCTCCATAACAGGACTGTCTAATAAATTTGATTCACTCACTACAAGGGTCACTATGATGGAAAGTTCTTTGGAATCTGTTACCCTAGCATCGGTGTCTGCATCAAAAACAACTGATGCAGCTATGGGGGCTGTGGCTTCCGTCATAAAAGAAAACAGGCAGTTGCGCTCTCAGCTGGAAATGCTGGAAAACCAGTCAAGAGCTTCAAACGTTAGAATACTGGACACAACCGAGAGAAGTGAAGGTGACCACTTGTCTCTGTTTCTACAGGAGTGAATAATTCAACAACTGGGTCCCGAGGCAGCTGCAGTGGTGCAGCATATTCAGTGGGCTTACGGAGTGGCCTATAGGGGACGTCAAGACAACCCTGAGGTCCCGCGTACTGTGGTGATGGTTTTAGATGGAATGGGCTCATGAGATGCTTTGATGGCCCTGGCCCGGAGGAAGAGGATCCTTCTCCATGAAGACGACCAAGTGCGACTTTTCCCTGATTTAGCTTACGCAACCAGGCAACGGAGAAAGTGGTTTGATGGCGTAAGGGCAATGCTCCGAGAAGCCGGGGTTCCTCATGGCCTAATTTTTCTGGCGCATCTGCGAGTAGTGCAGTAGAACAAGATCTTTCTTTTTTCTGGACCGGCGGATGCCCTGAAATTGTGTCAGAAACATGCCCCATCTCGTAGAAGAGAATGAGAAGATGAAGACAGTTCATCGGAGGAAGAAGTGCCCTGAGGGACTTGGTCATTTAGATAAGTCTTCTTTGATAAAGGGCTGAAGTGGGAGGGGGAGATCTTTTTTCCCATATGTTGTTTAAACAATCTTTTTGACCCGTACAAAGCAAAGTTTTGTGCTGTATTTTAGTTTTCAGCTGGCCTGGACTTTATATAATGGACTTGGGTCATATAGTTGTCCTCTTTTCCCACATATTTCAGCCCTGTATGACAATATAAATGCTATAAAAAAATCAGAATGCTTTTCAAACTGAAGGGAAAGTTTTTCTTTTTGATTTGATGTTACTTACAATAAGCACCTAATAATTAAAAGGGCGGTGATGGTCTGATAGATTTGGGGAAGCAGATGATCTTCCTGGACTAAGTCTCCATCACTCATTCACACTAGTGGGATAGCGCCGGAGGCGCTAGGACCAAGTGGGAGCCTGAAGTTTTCAGAAGGGTCGGCGCCGAGAGAGGACCACGCATGCATGGCACCGTGAGACTAGCTCGCGCCTGTGTAGGCTATCTCAGCATCGATCTTCCAACCGCCTCAGTTCCTTTTCTCCTGCCGTCGAGTGCGCTTGGATGTCGACGTTGCTCGTCTGCCGGAGTCTAAGTTTTCATCTATACGACAACAGCTCTTAATGATTTAATATTTTAAAGTAGTAATTTATTATTTTATGAACAAGAAGAAGATTATGAAGAAGATTATGAAGAAGAAGAAAAATAAATTATTTCCTGCCATCAACGGAGTCGTCCTTAGACGGTAGCGGTGACAGTAGGAGGACTTCATTTGAAAGTTTTTATGGCAGAGGGGCTGTGTCCGGTCTGCCGCCCTTAATTAGGGGGGGGTCTGACTATGGACAGTCCTGTGCTCGAGGGGGAGGACAGTTCTCCGAAGCACAAAGCTAACGGTTCCGGTGATCCGGCTCCACTTGACTTCGAGCTCCTCTTCCTCGTTCGTGGAAGAAGAATCGATGTTGCTCGAGGTTGCCCGTTGGTATGTCTGCACGAGGAATGTTCGTCTGGAGGGGCGATGGGCCCGAACAGACTTTGGTGGGTTCCTCTTGGCCCCAGTCCTAATGGCTGCTTTTTTGACTCCGAGCTCCATCTCTGTCCTTGCTGGAGCTCCGGTGAGCAGTTTCACCTTTGGGTCGCTCCTATGGAGCAGGGGGTTCGACTTTCCAGTTTTCCTGGCTCTGTTCCTGATTTCGGGACTTCTGGGCCTTGCAGCCATTGGACCGGAGCTGGGTTGATTGAATCACGTATGGTGAGGTGCCCTCTGGGTGCCTTTGCCATCGTGTCGACCCCTCATGCCTACCCCCCCTCTCCCTTTTCCATGCAGGGGCCGGCACGGGCACCACCTTTTTCTTTCTCCCTTTTCAGGATTTCCATTGGCATTTTCCTTGGCGCCTAGCTCAGTGCCTTAGTGGCGCCGGGCTCGTGCCATGGGAGTCGGGCGCGTGACTCGGTGCCTTGGTCGATGCCGAGCCTCGGGGCCTTAGTCGGCGCCGTGCCTTGAGTCGGGCGCCATGGGTTGGCACTGTCACACTGTGCGGCGCCATAGGTGCTCTTTTTGCTGCCACTGGTTGTCAGCACCTTCAGTGGTGCTGTGCACCCGCGGGCGGCGCCGTTCACCTGTGGGTGCCACGGGTGGCGCTGGGAGCACCCGCGGGTGATGCTGTAGGTGCTCATAAGTTCCATGGATGCTTCAAGTGCCATGGGTGCCACTGGTGCCTTGGGTACCATGGTGACACTCATGGGTGTCGCGGGTGGCACCGCAGGTGCCCATGGATGTCACTGGTGCCCTCAGGTACCATAGTGCCAGTGCTGCATGGGTGCTGGGAGTACCTTCGGATACTGCCATGGCTGCCCTTGAGTATTGCCCAGGTTGGCATAGGCACTGCTTGGTGCCCTCCTGTGCCACGAGTGCTGCTGATGCCACACAGGTGCTAGTAGGGGCTGTATGGCAGAATTAGTGACACATTTTTCCTTTCAGACTCCTTTCCACAGAACTTGTGGCAGGATGTTTACCGCAGAATGAACTCCTGTTCTGCAGATTATTTTTTCCACACATTTTAGTGAGTGGTGGTCTATGTGGGATCTTGTGTCATCCAGCGGTTTTCTGCTATGGAACTCTGCTGTACCGTTCTGCCAGCGGAATCTCATTCTGCTCAGCACTTTCTCTGCTCCCTATGTGGTACCAAGCTCCTCAACATCCTTCCTGATGGCGGAGTCTCTAGTGGCTCTGACCTAGCTCTCTCTTGGAGGTCCTTCTGGGGTAGAAGTGCATCTAGATGAGTCTTTCTCTGTCCTTCTGGTCAGTAATGCAGCGGACGGCTCATTTTATATACTGGAGGGCACGTCATCTCTATCTTCAGAGTCCGTGATGGAAATTCCTTTCAGTAGTTCCTCACTAACGGGGTCCACTATAGTATTTCACACTGCGTCCGTGGACCATACTCTTCTGTGTCTAGACTTTTTCAATCGTCAAGACCGTTACACTCTGTGGAACATTTTAATTTAATGGTCGGGGGGCGCTCTGACTCTTCCACTCCTTTGATGGGGTATATAGCTCCCTTGTGATATTGCCTCTTCGGTGTCTTCCTCGGCTCAGGTGGTTAACTTCTCTCCAGCTGTGATTGTTATTCCAGTCATGATTTCAGTTTGGACACTCAGGCTCTTTCCGCACTCAGATGGAGAACGTCTTGATCTTTTTTTTATCAAGACAATCCTCAAAATAGCAGCCTGAAGGCCTTGTTAGGCTCAGACTAACAAAAAAAAAAAATTATATCATATGGTTTTTATCACAGCACAGGGCCTAGCCGAAATTAACCGGTACCCCCCCCTCCCTTTTTTGGGTGGGATCTGGTCAGATTCCTCCTCAGCCCCTGAGGTGCTCGTCTCCGGGATACGGTAAAGAGTACCTGATTTCTTCTTCCCCCAAGGGGAGTACGATCCGGCGATGATATAGGTCATCTCTTCTCTGAGAGATTTCTCTCATTCAGAGACATTTCCTAGACCTAGGCGACTGCCCAGTCTGTTAATTCCTTTTCTTTTTATCAGGCTTTCTTCTCTTGAACAGAACCTTACAGCAGCAGAAGCGACTCTCCACCGAGTCGGAACTCAAGTTCCTGCTTCCTTGCTTGCTTAATTTAACAGGTGATTTCCTCCTTCTTGACGGATGGTCAAGTAGGTCCCTTTTTCTGAGGAAGCTTCTCAGATATTCACACCTTCGGTTCCTGTGCTCTGGTCCATGCCAGTCGCTCACGAAGCTTATCCTCGTCAAGTGCGAGAGGGAATGGTGGTGTTTCTTTTTCAGCAAATGAACTAGAATCCTTTCCTACTCCTTTCAGGAAAGCCAGAGTGGCTAGTGCCTCACCGCATTGAGTCATTGCCTCTTTCAGTCACTTCAACAAATGGGTTAGCCCTAACTTGGTCCTGCTGTGTCCCTCCTCCATGCACATCTGCCTCTATTGACCTTAGAAATCCAACCCCTGGTTTTTTTCTGTCTGAATGTTTTTTTCTGCGGTGGACATATCCTCCTGTACACCTTTTTCCTTTCTTCCCTGAGTTCAGAGACTGCTGCTACAGTTGTACACACAGGGGCAGGATTATTCCTCTTGGAATATACTGTGGGTAGGATCTGGTTTTACTAGACCACCATGAGAGGCTTCTAAGTCGTGCTTGGCCTTCCATCAGGAAGATCCTGTGACTAAGTGGAGACCATTCTCCTTGATGGGCTAACCCCACCTGGACCCCCTTGCTCACCAAGTAAGGGGGTCAAGTGCCTCTGGACGTGTTGTTTACAGGTCAACTATACTGGATAGTGGGGTTTCCATCTGCACTTTCCAGTCTACCCTGAACCAGTAGACTTTACCTCCGACTCTTTCAGTTCCTAAGGTCCCTTTACGTTACATTAGTACATGTCTTTGACACAATTAGTTTTGGTCCTAGATCAATTGTGAGGCCAGATTCTTACCGCTCTTCTAGAGTGGTTGTGGCTGCCTGGCAGACTTTCATTTTGTGCTCACTGTAGTCGTCGGCAAGGTGACGAGTTACAACTCCAGCGTTTATCTTATAGGCACTATGTTATAGATGCTCTTACAAGACAGCTCTTTTTATTAACAGGACAGTCCCTGGCTGTTCTTTCTGAGTGAACCCTATCTCCTACCACCCTACTCAGGGTTGTTGGTTTTAGCTTGGTACTCTCCCACTAATGTGAATGAGTGATGGAGACTTAGTCCAAGAAGATATGGAAATTATATACTTACCGTAATTATTGATGGTCTTGAACATTCTCCATTACTCATTCATACGCCCACCCACCATCCCCTGGGTTCACTCGTTTTCTTTCCTGGTCTTCACGGTACCGTGATTCAGACTGTGAGGACATTATTCTTTAGCCTTTATTGCAAAGGCCATCTGGGCCCTCTGAGGCCCAGAAACTCAGGATGAGTTATTCTCATTAGTCACGCTGCACCTCCTCGGTTGAAAAGGTACTGAGGCGGTTGGAGGGTCGACGCCGAGATAGCCTACACAAGCGCGAGCTAGTCTCGTGGTGCCGCGCATGCGTGATCCTCTCTCGGCACCGACCCTTCTGAAAACTTTAGGCTCCCGCTTGGTCCTAGCACCTCCGGCGCTATCCCACTAGTGTGAATGAGTGATGGAGACTGTCCAAGAAGATCAATAATTATGGTAAGTACGTAATTTCCATTTTTCATTCAGCTCTGGGGATCTTTTAATTATATGGTTCAACGCAAAGCTAGTGTAACTACTTTGCAAGAGCATGGTGACTACTTCCCTATTATAGGGATAAATGGTGGATATCATTTATATTGTGAACTTGAATATTATTTCAACAGCCATGCAGCTCTTGGACTCAATTGCAGCAGTTGGACTACCAGGTATTGTTAATTAGTGTATGGTTATCCCCTCACAGGAGGGACAGTATCTTATTTCATTCAACAGACCTTTTGTGAATATGAAGAGGAGTGGCGGCCCGCATTCTACTTTATATATCTAATGTTAAATGAAGATGTCTTAACTGTATGTTTGTTTTTACAGATTAATAAACATAAAGTTTAAAAAAAGAGATATCACCATTGTATTAACAGTTAGCTTTCTAGCTTCTATGGGGATACATCTCGTAACTCTATCCAGTGATTTCCTTGATATGTGAAATGTGACCTTGTCTCTGCTGTCTTAGCATAGTTCGTTTTTGTTGACTAGGAAAGGAAGGCTAGACAATTCTGCCCATTTTCAGCCTCGTCCCAGGGGAAGGGGGAATACAGATGGTATCCAGCTGAAACTGAACCAGATTAAGCTGCTGGTGGTATTTTTAGTGAATGGGGGAAATTTGGCCAGGACACTGGGGAAATTACCCTACTATTTTCGAGAAGTACCATGAGATCTTTAATGTCTTCATAAATAGAGAAAGTTTTCTAAGACATCTAAACAGTCTTGCTTTTTTAAAAACGTATTTTAGCTCTATAGCACTACAGTTCATTATTGGCATACTGAAGTTTACATATCAAGAAAGGAACACACTCAGTCCAAGCAGCTGGGAATCCCATGATTTGTTATCTCTTCATTAAGGTGCCATGTTTTTTTTTTTTAATTTGCGATTCATCTTTAAATTGGAACTCTTTCAGAGATGTTAAACACAGAATTAAATTGTGTGTTAGACGCTATCAGCCCCTCCCTGTCCCTCATCTGAAGTTTGTCAGAACCAGCCAAGTTGCTGAATACAATGTCTGGTAACCTGCTACTCTCCATAAGGAAGTAAGCAAGTAAGGTGTTCGTTGCATGTTCTCTATTGGCAGGTTTCCCCAGATACAATGTTATGTATACTAGTTTTAAATCAGTTTACATTTCTTACATGCCTGCTAGGGAGACTTCACTTGAAAGCTGTTCTGGCAGCAGGGCTATGTCCGGTCTGCCACCTTTAGAGGGGGGGGTCTTACCACAGGCAGTCTGGTGCTCGGGGGGACAGTCCTCCCATAAGCACAAAAGAAGTGGGCCCAATCCCGGTCAGGAACCTGGCACCGCTCGGCCTCGAGTTTTTCTTTGTCCCATCAGTCAAAGAGGAAACGGTACCGCTTGCGGTCACCCTCTGGTACGTCTGCATGAGGGCCATTAGTTGTGGAGGGCAGTAGACCTAACCCGACTCCGGTGGGCTCTCCAGTGGCCTCCGTTCTTAGCGACTGTGATTGTTGACTCCAGAGCCCCTCGTGTTCCTCTGATGGGACCACCAGTGAGCAGTTTCATCACTGGACTGCTCTTATGGAGCAGTGAGTGTGGCCATTGTCTCGGCTGCCCTTGCCAGTGGAACCAGTTTCAGGGCCTTTGGGCTCCAGAGCCGCTGGGCCAGGGTCTGGTCAGCCCGAAGCAAGATGCATGGACACTTTTTTTTTTTAATTCTCTTTATTCACCCTGTGGCCCGGGCATCCTTCCAGGGTACCCACTCGGGGTCTCTACTCCCTGCCTGAACCCCCGCATGCCAGTGAACCCCCCCGACTACTAAGGTAGTTTCAGCCCCCTGGATCATCCCCCGGGGTGGGTCCACCCACTCTTGGTGGCTGGTACCAGGATTAGAGGGATCTACCTGGCGTTGGGTCAGCTGTGGAGTCCACTGGTGTGCTGGGCTGGTGGTGGGATGTGGACCTGCCTCAGGGGTTCCCATCATCTCCACGGCTCCGCAGAGGGTTTTTTTCTTGTGCTGTGTTGCCCGGGCGTGGACATGCAATTGCGTTGTGCTCACACCAGGCACATTTCCGTGCCCGGGTGAAAGACACCTGCCACCGCCCAACCCCCTACCACGTCCCCCACGTTGATTATGACCGCCCTTTCCTCCTCCAGATGTCGCTAGTGCAGTGCAAGGAGTCGTCCATCCACCCCAGGAGAGGAGAGCCATCCTCCAGACACTCAATCCTACTCCTCCCCTGCCAACCCCCGACGACCCAGGCTAGTTCCTGAACACATGTTGCCGGTGTGGTGCGAGGTGTGACATCCAGTGCCTCAACCCTCAACACCACCGAGCCCACAGGTACTTTCTTATTCGATGACAGCATCTTCGATGCCCACTCTTCATGCCTCCCCCATTTGCTATCTTCGCAGGGGCCAGCACAGGTGCCGTCTTCTTCTCCCCTTTCTTTTAGGTCTGCCAGGACTTCTCTCAGAGCGGCGCAGCCATTGGCGGGGTCAGGGATCCTGGTGGCTCATCCAGCCTTGGTGCCATTATCGGTGCTGGCGCCACAAGCGGTGTTGGTTCCCACGGCGCCTACTTCAGCGCCTGGGTCCTCAATGCCGTTGGGGGTTTCACTGATCCCAATGTTTTCTTGGCCTAGGCCTACTTTTGGTGGGCTGTCTGGGGCAGAAGTAGAACTTGATGAGTCTGATGCGGACATGCTTTTGTCTGATGATGCAGTGAATGACTCAGCTTTTGGACTGGAAAGCAAGCCTTCAGTTTTGGCTGAATCTTTGGTGGAAGACCTTTCTTTTTAGTGTCTTCTCAGGACTATGGGGTCCACATTGGCCATACGGACTTCTTCTGTAGACCCAGGTAAGTTTTTATGTCTTCAGTTCCTGCACGTCCCTAATATTCCTGTGAGCCTGACTCCTCCAGTACCTCCCTCCTTTGAACCCTTTCCAAGATGATCTGGGGCAGACCGTCTTTAATTCCCTCGGTGGCCAAGTCCATTGATAGGAAATATGCCCACCCCCCCAAAAGACAGACGTGTCCTAGCCTCCCAGGCTTTTGCAGATGAGCTGGATGATCTGGTAGTGCTCACCGAGAATGATAATGTCATCCTCCCTCAGGAATCCACAGCACGACCTGTCAATAAGGAGTCTCACAAGATTGACACTTAGGGGAAGCAGACGTTCGCAGCTGCAACCTTAGGTGTGTGTATTGCTAGCTACCAGGGTCATTTCTCTCAATATGAATATACCCTGTAGAACACTCTTAAATCTCTGATTGATAAACTCCCAGAGTCTAACGTTAGCTTGGAGCTTCTTCAGATCATTACCAGGGGCATAGAATCCAATATCCAGCAGCTGAAGGCTGCGATGGACACCTTTGACACTGCCTCTACAGCAGTGGCTGCAAAGATGTGCATAAGGAGATAGTCATGGCTCAGGACATCGAGGTTTTCCACTGATGCCCAGCAGAAGGTGATGAATGTCCCTTTTGACAGTGTTACCTGTTCGGCCCTCAAGTTGAGCAAGCACTGGAGGCCACCGAAAAAACCAGGACTGCCATAAAAACAGCCAGGCCAGCTCCTGTTGCCCCTCAAAGGGGTAGGAACCATCGACAATTTCGCAACAGGCAGTCCTTTTGAGGTAAGGGCCGAGGAGCCTTTAACAAGAACCAAACTCCTCAGCCGCAAAAGAAAACGCAACAGAGGGCACAGGGCCCAAAAGCACCCAGTGCCAACCGCTGAAGATCCAGCCCAGATACCACCTCTGTTGCCCAAGGTGGACACCTCTTCTGCAGTGCAAGGTCATCTGACTCGGTTTTATGACCAGTGGAAGCTCATCACAATGGATAAATGGGCCCTCAGAATTATCAGGGAGGGATACTCTCTCAATCTCTAAGACATCCATCCATACCTTCCACCAAGGCAGCAACACAGCCTGCCTATTTCTCAGTCAGATCTTCTTACTACGGAGATACAGGGCCTTCTGAGAAACTGTGCAATAGAAGTAGTTCCAGAGACAGAGCAGAGCACCAGTTTCTACTACCACTATTTTCTGGTTCCAAAATAAAAAAAAACAGGCGGGATGTGCTAGATTCTCGATCTCGGAAAGTTTTTTTTTTTTTTTTAATTCAACTTTATTAGTTTAAGAATTACAACAAATCATATGTTTCATTCAGAGCTGTACATAGAATGACACAACTTTTCCCAAAGAAAAGGAAAAAAAAATCCACACACCCCTATAACTATATAACTTCCCCCTTCCCCCCAACCCTAACCCTCCCCGAGTGTGCTTATATTATTAACCAAGTAGCATTAACACATAGTCCTTAGGCAATAGGGTTGGTCTTGGGATAAGTGGAGAAATAGAGTTTCAAAGACAGAGCCAAGAGATCACTGATGCAAATACAACGTGTATAGCTTATCCCATCTTTTATTAAATAAATCCATAAGATTACGGGAACTGGCAGTGAGTCTCTCCATATTAAAACAGGTTGATAAGTCTTTCAAGCATTCAGTGTATGTTATGGTTAATTAGTCAGTCCAATGTTTGAGGACTAGTCTTTTGGCCACCATCGAAATTAATGCTATATGATATCTGCGCTCTTGGCTCTCAATTTTGGAATAGGTACCCAGGATGCAGATTTCATCGGTGAAGAAATTGTCCAGACCCAAAAGAGGATCCAAGTTGGCCTGGATAGAGCGCCACACGGGGGCCACTTTGTCACACAGCCAAAAAATATGGAGCAAATTCCCTTCCAATTGTAAACATCTGGAGCATAGAGGAAGAGGTAATTTCCCTAAACGGGCCAGCTTGACCGGAGTGTAGTACATGTTGTTTAATATGTGATATTGAGTAAGCCTGAACCTGTCTTGGGTATGGTACTTGTGTAAATCTGTCCAAATCCATGGCCAATTAGGGGTAATGTCTGGTAAGAGAGAGAACCAGACACAGGAGCCTGTGAGTGAGCTCAGGAATTTAAGGTCCAGTAGGTAGGAATATATTGATGAGATGCAGTGAGGTTTGGAGGTTAAAACTTGAATTTGAGAAAGAAAGGAACTGACCTGTGAGCTGCCGAATTCAGGACCAAAATTCGCATTAATAAGATGTCTCAGTTGGTATATCGTGAAGATCTTATTGTTGGGGAGGTCAAACTTGGCTAGAATATCGAGAGAGGAAAGAAGGGAGTCCTGAGAGTATAAGTTCTCAACTACTGCCTCACTAATTTGCGGAAGCCAGTCTGGGGTAATTATCGAGCCGCCTAACCGACTATTGGGGTTCAGGGTAAGGGGTTGGGCCATGTCTCTTTTAGGGGAGATTTTGAGGTAGTGAAGGCACTGGGAGAGAGTTTTAAGAGAGGTGATGATGGTTGGATTCGAGATTGAAGGTGGGAGTGCTGCTCTGGGAATGAAAAAAATTGTCTTAGAGCAGAGATTGGCCTCCAGGAGTATCTGCCTTTCGATCTGGAGCCAAATCGGGGGAGGTCCTTCAGCCTTACCTAGGAGCCATCTGCCCAGTTTGGAGAGGTGAGCTGCCCAGTGGTACAATAGTAGGTTAGGAAGACGAAGTCCTCCCCTTTCCTTTGGAAGGCATAATTTAGAGAATGAGCACCTGGTAGTTTTGT
The DNA here is from genome assembly GCA_016271365.2 of Neoceratodus forsteri. Lineage (NCBI taxonomy): Eukaryota > Metazoa > Chordata > Ceratodontiformes > Ceratodontidae > Neoceratodus > Neoceratodus forsteri. The sequence continues at coordinate 556,908,823 of CM028129.1, read as the reverse complement.
TTCGCCAGATAAATTGAGAAAAGATGGAGTGGAATTGCTGCAAATATGAAAGAGGCAACCAGAGGCCCAGTAAACTGAAGGGGTAAAAGATACGGGGAAGGACATTCATCTTAATGATGTTAATCCTGCCCCAAAGAGAGATAGGAAGTTTGGACCATCTTTGCAAATCTAACTGAATGTTATACTTAAGGTCGTCTAAGTTAAGCTTCTGAAGTAAAGCTGAGTCAGAGGTAAAGTGTATACCCAAATATTTAATTGATTTGGGAGACCATCTCATACCAAACTTAGTAAAGCAGTGTTTATGTGTGAGGGGGTTCAGAGGGAACACTTCTGATTTTGCAGTGTTCAGCTTATATTGGGAGAGGCGACCATATTGCGTGATCACCTGGAGAGCGTGCGATAATGACTTTTCCGGGTGGGCCACATGAAGTAGGACATCGTCCGCATAAGCAGAAAGAACCAACTCCTGCTGTTACACCTGGCAACCATGAATATGTGGGGAACATTTAAGATTGCGATGAAGGGGTTCTAGATACAGATTGAACAAAAAGGGGGAGAGGGGACAGCCTTGTCTGGTACCGGTATAGAGACAGAAGGCTGAGGAGAAGACTCCATTGCAATAGATCCTAGCCGAGGGAGATTTGTATATAACCTGGATCCACTTAAGGAAAGTAGGCGAGAAATCCATCTTGGCCATTGTTGCCCACAAGAAATCCCAGTTAACTCTATCAAACGCTTTCTCAGCATCTAAAGAAATAAGAGCCATTGGAATATGAGATGATTGGGCAGCATTTGAGATGTGAGAGAGGGTTCTAAGGTGGTCTGCGGGGAACGCGCTTGCACAAATCCTACCTGTTCTGGACTCAGAAGGTGAACCCAGATCTTTTTGATTCTCTCGGCAAAGATCTTAGATAGAATCTTCATGTCGCAGTTTAAGAGAGAGATGGGACGGTAACTCGCAGGGTCTTTAGGTGGTTTGTCTGGCTTAAGAATTAACACGATCGTGGCTTCCAGTAATGTAGGGTCAATAATGTCGGCATCAAACATGTAGTCACAGAGCTTAAGGAGAAGGGGGGCTAGTTCTTTGTTAAAAGTTTTGTAAAAATTAGAAGGGTAGCCATCTGGGCCGGGTGCTTTGTCAGGGGCAAGGGAGGCAATGGCGTCCTCGACCTCAGACAGAGTGATGGGGGAAGCGAGTGCACTTTTGTGGTGTGCAAGGAGGCGGGGAAGTTCAAGATCTGCTAGGTAAGTCTCGATATCCAAAAGGGGTACTGGAGGGAGTGAGTACTGTAAAGTTTTTTATAAAATTCCTCAAAAATCTGGGTGATTTCTCTGGGGGTGGTTTTAATTAGCCCCTCTGGGGTTTGCAGAGTTGGGATTAGTCTCGAACTCTCTGTTTTGTGCAATCTTGGGGCCAATAGCCTACCAGCTTTTTCACCTTGATCGATATACTTAGATTGGGTTTTTAAAATAGCATATTCGACCTTTTCTTTGAGTAGATCCACATATTCGTTCTTTGCTTTTAATAGAGATTTGAGAGAGACTAAGGGAGAAGAAGGGACGTAAGAGCTTTCCATTTCTTTGATTTTGATCAATAACGAGGCGGCACGTGCCTGTCTGCATCTTTTCCTCATGGAGGCTAATTTAATTAACTCCCCTCTGAGGTAACATTTCAGGGAGCACCTAACTGAGTCCGCCCTCGGAATGGAATTCGTATTGAGTTCCAGAAAATTAGAGATGAGATCTTTGATATGGGAGACCGTCTGGTCTTCCTTGAGAAGTTGAGTGTTGAGTTTCCTAATAGTATCATGCTGAAAGTTGGGATCCGGAGAGACCTTCGCCCAGACTGTAGCATGATCCAACAACACTGTCGGCTCAATGCCCGTCTGGAGGAGGCCAGGGAGGAGTGACTTACTGATTAGAATGTAGTCTATTCTAGACCAGGAGTTATGTACTTGGGGAAAAAAAGGAAAAAGACCGGAGGGAGGAGTTAGTAAGTCGCCAAGGGTCACAAAGGCCCAATAGCTGCGTGAAATCTGATAGGGCCTTTTGAGCCGGAGTTGTTGGTCTCTTTGGTTCGTGGGATCTGTCAAGGATTTGACAAGGTGGGACATTCCAGTCCCCTCCTAGTATTAGATGTGAGGGTAGGAGAGTACCAATTTTATCAGCTAGGGTCATAAAAAACTCAGGACTCCCTCCTACTGGACCATAAACAGAACCGAGTATAACCTTACAATTGTTGAGACACCCTTTAACCAGTATGAACCTGCCCTCTGGATCTGCCAGCTCTTCTTCTGCCAGGAAGGAAACATGGTTTTTAATTAGGATAGCCACACCCCTACTAGTCCCAGAGCCACTCGCTGAAAAAACTTGGGAAAAACCAAATCTAATTAGCCAGATTTTCTCATTATTAACCAGATGGGTTTCCTGAAGCATAAGTATGTCAATCCTGAGTAAGTCACAATGGTTAAAAACCTGAATCCTTTTGGCTCTATCTTTGATCCCTCGTACATTCCAAGTAGCTGTTTTAACCGATATTATAGCCATTTCTGGACCATTAGATTAAGAAAACATAAATTATTATATCTGCTGACAGTGAAATAGAGATAGCACACTCTAATCCCCCCCCCCCCACAAATCTATCCAAATTATAAAGGAAAAAACATTCGGATCTCTGATGTGCAGAAATTGAACAAGTAGCGAAATAGGACCATTGAAAACTAGTGCCACAAAGCCATGAATAACCTCCCCCTCTGCCCCCCAATAAAAAAAAAAAAACACCAACTATATACAAAATGGTTCCAGGCTTGAACTGGTGAGCCATGAGAAAACAGACAACAGGAACCTGAAAGCCAGACCCCAATGGCGAGACCCACGGCTTTCATAGCCCAATACCAAACACTTATGAGATTCTTACCAGGAAGGAGGCAAGGGTCTTTTGTATAAATCAGCCAGTAAAGTATAAGGTAGAGTCTCCTGTAATAGATCTGAGGGTCGCCATATCCCCCCTTAATAAGCTCGTGAGGCAGCTTCCTCTGAGCTTGTCGCAACTCCGGCTCCCCCATCCCATCTGACTATGGTGGAATAGCAGCTACTCATAGCGGTGGCCCACATGAGAATCAAAGGAAAATAAACCAAACTAGGTAGCGATTTCAGTCAGCACCTTCATGAGGCATATAACACACGCCCACTAGTTATTATAGCCAGTCACTTACCGCCATCCGCAGGGGTCTACTACCAGCGAAAAGCTGGTCTCCTATGTGGGAAAGAATCATTAGGCGAGTAAGCGATCCATCATTTAAGCAGGGCCCTGGGGGACACGATATGTAGTGGGACCAAAGTCAGTCCACAACCAACTCAGTCGGCCAGAACAAGAAGGCCCCCTCCCAAAGGTTCCGGGGCCGTGCTGGGATCTCAGAAAGTTAACAAGTACCTAGTCAGGGAAAAGTTCAAGATGATCTCCCTGGGAATGCTACTTTCTCTGATCCCTCAGTTCAGTTGGCTAGCGTCACTGGACATGCAGGATGCTTACCAGCACATTCCATTGCACCCAAGGCATCGCAAGTATCTCTGTTTTGTGGCATTGAGTCAACATTTCCAGTTCCAAGTCCTGCCCTTTAGGCTATTCTCGGTGCCTTGAGTCTTTACAAAGTGCTTCGCAGTGTTCATGACGCATCTCAGAAAGCTTGGCGTTCAAGTTTTCCCTTACCTTGATGATTTGCTTGGTTGAACTTGCTAGGAGCCAGGGACACAGGAAGCTATTGCCATGACTTCTCAGTTTCTCACTTCCATGAGAGTTCTTCTAAATCAGGAAAAATCCCAGCTTCAACCCTCCCAGCAGCTCCTCCTCTTCATAGGAACCCTCCTGAACACCTCCAAGGCAAGGGCCTTCCTTCCGGAGGACAGGAGGAAAGACATCCTCAAGATGGCTCGCATCATCAGGGAAAACAAATTGGTTTGAGCCCTTTCGATACAGCGGATGCTGCGCCTCATGGCATTGCTGTTTTCACGGTGCCTCTAGCCCAACTACACATAAGGACCACTTAGTGGATGCTCAGCACACAGTAGTCACCGACCATGCACCCGCAGTCCTTCCACGTAAAAGTAATAGAGCCTCTGACAAGGTCACTCGCATGGTGGACACGGGAAGACAAGCTTAAACAGGGTCTACCCTTTTCCCCACCAGAATCCCAGATCGCCATCACCACTGATGCATCTCTGATTGGTTAGGGAGTTCATTGTCAGGACCTTCATACTCTGGGAGTGTGGAGCCAAGAGGAGTCTCACCTTCACATAAACGTTTTGGAGATGAGAGTTGTCCTATACGCTGTCCGAGCCCTGAAGGATGTACTCTGCCGCAAAGTAATCCTCCTTCAGAAGGACAAGACAGTGATGTATTACATCAACAAGCAGGGGGAGTGCACTCCTACCCTTTGTGCAGGGAAGCCATGAGAGAGTGGGAGTGGTATCTCGAACATGATGTATTAATTCATGCAGTCTACGTGCTAGGACTTCAGAACAACCTATTGATCGCCTCAGCAGATCAGAGGCAGAGCCACATGAATGGTCATTCGCGCCAGACGTGCAGTTGCTATTCAGTGAGTGGGGCAGTCCAGATCTGGACCTTTTTGCATCCCAGCTCAGTGCATAACTGCCCCTTTCTCCAGACATCCATAACCTAGCGTTTTCTGTCGGGATGCATTCAGACTGTGGTGGACAAGACGTTTTCTGTACACATTTCCTTCTCTTCCATTGATTCAGAGGGTGCTGCTCAAATTGGAGGCACAAGGGGGTTGGTTGATTCTAATTGCCCCTTACTGGCCTTGACAGATATGGTGTCCATTGATCAACAGATTGGCAGAAGTCCCCGCAAGGCAACACCCTCTTCAAACAGACCTCCTAACGCATGGACCCCCGGTCCATCCCAACCTGCGCTCCCTTTATCTCCATCCCTGGTTCCTAAAGAGATAGAAGTGGGTAGGTTTAAGGTTTCTCTGAGAATCTCGGAAATCCTTTTAGAAGCGTGTAATCCATCTACTAGGAAGACCTACACAGCAAAATGGAAATGCATCTCAATTTGGTGTGAGAAGTCCCAACCCTTTCTGTTGCCCAGTAAACAAAAGGTGTTCTAGGAGCGTGGATATGTTCTATCCACACTTGTTGGCAGATCTGCCTTCCCCCTTAAGATCACCGGAACATCTTCAAGCTGGTTCCTCCCACCCACCTGGGTGGTATAACCCTCGGCTCCGCCCCATGATGCCAGATCTTCCTTTCTGCTGGAAGGTTCAGGTTCCCTCCTTAGTGCTCCTGCGTGTAGTAGGATCTGGCTCTCGAATCTTCGGATTTACTTCCAAATCTTACTTTAAAACTCTTTCGATTTTCGTCTTCTACCTCTTCCCTTGCTACCGCAGTGCAAGAAAAATCAGTTCCTGGGTTTCGCCGGTGCCTCTGTGGGCAGATGATGTCTCGCACCGACCCACATGCTGCATGCATTTACTGCCTGGGACACTAGCACGATCCGCAGGCCTGCGATCACTGTCAGTCCTTTTCTCCATCGGTTCTGGAAGACCGTGCTGCCCAACTTCAACTGGGGCGACTGGAAAAGCATTACCTGCCAGTTAAATTTAAGGATGCCCGTTGGGTGGGCTCTGCAGCTGTGGGGTCCGCTGAACAGCTGGAACAGCTCAAGGCCTTTGAAGAGGAGGCAGCCCAGGCCGCGGCGGGCTCCTATTTGGCTTCGGCCTTCATTCCATTCCAACTGGAATCCTCCTATTCAGCTTCCTTCAGGGAGTTGTGCCAGTCTCTCTTGACCAAGGGAGAGGTCCCTTCTGGGTCGCACATTTCGTGCTCCTGCAAGGAGGAGTCGAAGAAGGAAAAGTCGCAACATCGGCTTTCTTGGGACCAGAAGCAGTCCCGCTCACAGGAAACTCCTGTTTCGACTTCGGTCAAAGTCATGGCCAAGGCAGCTGGTTTCATGGTGCCCCCATCAGACCAGTTGTCCGAGACGCCTGCGGATGTGACCAAGATTTTTCTTGAGCCAATCGGCAGACTGTTGCCCAATCCGGCTGACAACACCTTATTTAGAACTCCGGTGCTTCTGGTGCCCTCTGACAGGTCGGCTCAGCTCACTGGGTTGGACCTGCCCATCGAGAAGCCTGACCAAGAGCCGTGGATTTCCCCGACTCCTTCTGAGGTCCCCCACCATCCCCGCCAACGGTCGAGGTCTCGGGCTCATTCCTCTACCTTGGCGTCGGACAAGACTCACCATCACTGGTGATCTTGATCCCGACACTATGGTAAGCGGCGTTGCCACTATTCGTCTTCATCCTCCTCAGATGAATAGAGGCTCTGGTGCAAGTTGCGTTGGCACTACAAAGACCTGATGTGGCAACAATTGGTCCTGACCAAAACCGATTCCGGCTTCTTCCCTGGCCATTAAGTGGCTTTCGCCTGAGTGACCACCATCAGCCACTGTCACCTCCATGGAGGTGCCAGCTGAGGCCTCACTGGCACAGCTGTAGCTGGCTGCTCCACCAGTCCGGGTGGAGCCACCACCTGAGCAACCGAAGTCCAGGGCTCTGACCAAGCAATCTCAGTCGGCTCAAAGTTTGCCCCATCGGTTGTTGGTCACCCTTACTCCCGACTGCCCAAGGCGGGTTGAGGGTGACATGGGTGGTTGCCCGCTTTTTGAGGACTCCTTGGATTCTGAAGACTCCTCACTGCTGTCCCATCCCATCTACACTGAGTCTGCTGGGGGTCTTTCCATCGACGAGGGCCCCACCTCGTTAATGGGCATTTGTCGACTCATTTCCAAATCCACGGGAATGGAGCTCGAGCTCATTCACAAACAGGCCAAATATCCCCTTACAGAGATTCTACACAAAGGGGATAGTCCGATGGAGGCTTTTCCCATGGCTGAGGCCATTGTGGGCCCAGCCTTGGATCTGTGGCAGCATCCTGCATCATGCCTTGCGCCTTCTGCCTTGAAGGCCCGCAAGTATGCGGTCCCTGTGGGGTCCCTTTCGGGGTTCTTAGAGCACCCTTCAGCGGTGGGGATGGTGGCAGACTCCGTCTTCCGGTGCTCGGGTAATAAAGAGGACATGGACAGACCCCCGGACAAGGAATCCAAGCAGTTGGATCGCTCTGGGGAAAAAGGTCTACGCAGCTTCCTCTCTTAGCCTCCGTCAGGCCAGCTTGGCCATGATCATGGCACACTTCAGTCAGTCAGTCAATCAATCAATCAAGATCTTTATTTATCCAGGCGGACATCATTGAACAAGGCTCATTTGCAAGATGGACCTGGGTATAACAAGGTCAAGTACAAGAAAGGAAATCATCATATGATATATATATATATATATATATATATATATATGTATGTAATCTACACACACACATAATATACATATATATACAGAAGCAACAGTGATACATAGGAGTATGGTACAATACATGAAGGCCATACACAAGAGAACATATTACAAGAGAACCATATACAGTTGCAAAGCGATAGGTGATGTGCCGTTCACTAGATAGCATATTGCAGGAGAACCATATAAAGGTTGCAGCCCCCTTGTGCAGTTATGTTGCTGGAGCTTAACCTGGGGGACCCAGCTTAAAAAGAAAAAAACTGCCAGAAAAATACAACAGCGAGCAGGGAAGGGAAGAACCAGAGGGGAAGGGAGAAACCCAGATAAGTGTGTAACGTTAGGATCTCTGGGGTCACTTTTCAGGAAATATGGTAAGGAAATAAAAAGGATGATAGAGGAGCTGAGATAAGGTCTGGGTTGTCAAAGAAGGACTAAGATGGATACTAAGAGGGAGGTAGGATTAAGGACAAGAGAATGACAGTGGGCCATGAAGACACGAGTGAAGGCAGAGGATAGGAATGAGATCCACATGATGAAAAGAGATTACCGACAATTGTGGGTTAGAAGTGGGTAGAATAAAAGAAACCTAGGCTGGGATCATGGAAAGCAGTCGCAAGGCTCCTTGATGTGATGAGAGTAAAGGGTCTTGAAGGTAGCGACACTGACCGGAGTACTCGGCTTCAGTGTTTTCTGAAGTCTGTTCCATAGGGAGGGCAACACTGCGCTTATTGCCGCTCTACCAAGGCGAGATTTGACTTTGGAGACTCTCAGTGAGATGGATGTGAGGCTTCTCAGGGCGTACGTGCCTATCTGATTTAAGGAGAGGCAGTCAGCGATGTATTGTGGATGTTTTTTTTAAATTGCTCTGAGGGTCCATATAGCAGCATTTCTATTCCATCTATACTGGAGGGATGACCAGCCCACGGCTGTATATAGGGAGCAGTGGTGAGTAGAAAAGGAGAGACTTGTGATGAATCTCAGAGCTCTGTGGTATAACATGTCCAATTTTACGAGGTAGGAGGCAGGACAGTGACTGTACAGGAAGTCCGCATAGTCTATCAGAAAGGAACGTTGTTTGGACCAGACGTAATTTAGCATCTCTTGTTAGAAAGCGGCTGATCCTAAAGAAGATGCCCAATCTTTGTCGTCGTTTTTTAGAAGATCCTCTCTATGATCTATAAAGGATAGCCTATGATCCAGCCACACTCCCAGGTATTTTAATTTTTCAACAAATTCCAATTTTTCTCCGAGAATTGTAGAAATTTGTGGTACTAAACCTGCATATGCTGGATTTGCTGTATGTACCAGAGGAGAGAAGAGAATTGCTTTGGTTTTCTTAGCATTAAGTAAAAGTTTTTTGTTTAGGAGCTGGTTTTGTAACAAGTTGAATTCGGCTTGCAGGTCGCTGCATGCGGCTTCTGGGGTTGGGCGGCTAAAGTAAAGTACTGTATCATCTGCGAACAGATGGATACTGGCCTTGGTTACACAGTCACTGATGTTGTTGATGTAGATGGCAAACAGTATAGGACTGAATATAGATCCCTGAGGGACACCTTTCAGGAGAGGTTTGAGGGTTGAGAATTCACCTTCAGCCTTAACTTGCTGGAGGCGATCAGAGAGGTAGCTATTAAATCACTGCAAGGACAGTGAATCTAACCCTATTGCTTGCAGAGAGGAGAGGAGAGAAGCAGTCTATGGTCGACAGTGTCGAAGGCCTTACTTAAATCTAAAAAGACAGCACAAACGTAGTTTCTATCGTCCAGTTCTCTTTGCCAATCGTTAGTCACCTTTGCGAGAGCTGTAATAGTACTATGTTTCGCTCTGTAGCCTGATTGGACTGGATTTAGGAGATTTGTAGATTCTAAGTAAAGTCTCAACTGATTGCTTACAATTTTTTCCAGTAGTTTTGACAGGACTGGAAGAATTGAAATTGGTCTGTAGTTGTTTAGATCACCAGGGTCCCCTGACTTAAACAGAGGAATGACGTGTGCCGTTTTCCAGGTGGATGGGATAAACCCTTGGGACAGGGACAGGTTAAATAGGTGCGTTACAGGCACGGCTAACACGTGCTGTGCCATCTTTAGAAAATAGGGGTCAAACGTGTCGGCGCCAGCACTTTTTTTTGTATCCAGCTTCAGCATCAATTCTTCAACCTCTTTGAGTGAAGTAGGAGTCAGGGAGAATCTTGGATCAACGACATGGGGCCCATCTCTTTGGCATAACAAGTTTGCAGGCGAGTTGTCAAATACTAGTCCTGCAGTCGTGAAGTGATTGTTGAAGTAATCCAAAACTTCCAGTCTATCACTAATAATATCAGCGCCAGAGATGATCTTGTCCAGCAGAGAGTTTCCAGGCAGATCTTTGAAGGTTTCCCAGAATTTAGTTGGATTCTTGGAGGCAGCGTCAAGTTCTGAGTGGTAATAGGCAGTTCTAGGGACATGGATATGTTGTTCATCCACACTTATTGGCAGGTTCCTTGCCGCTTTAAATCTTGCCGGAAAGTCATCAAGCTGGCTCCTCCCACCCACCCAGGTGGTAAAACTCTCGACTCTGCCCTATGACGCCAGATCTTCCTTACTGCTTGGAAGCTCAGGATCCCTCCTTAGCGCTCTGCGTTTTCGATTGGTTCCTGGAAATTTCGGTCTTCGAAATCAATTGAAAGTTTTCTGAAACTTCGATCTTCTTCTTCTTCGCTAGGCACCCGGCAAATTCCTCCAGGAAAGACCTGCACTCCACGTGCGTTTACTGCCTTGACTTGGATCATGATCCTCAACTTTGCAATTTTTGTTGTGCCCTTTCCGCCAGCTCTCTGGAGGATCACGCAGCCCGTTTGGGGCTCGGGCGACTGGAAATTTTTCCCGCTCCAGAAAATTCCTTGGAGACTCGTCGGGCAGTGTCCGCGTCAGCTGTCTCGGCTCAGCAGCTCGATCTTCTTTCCTCCAGGGAGGGGGTGGCCGCCCCTTCCTCTTCCTCGGTCGCGGCACTCATCCCGCTCTCTTTGAGTTCTCCTCATGCAGCTTCGTTCAAGGAGCTTCACCAGTCCCTTTCCTCGAACGGAGAGGGACCTTCAGGACCTGCCTCTCGGCCCAAGTCCAGGGTCGCAGGCTAAGTCCCTCCGTCAGCGCTGGAGGGTGGGAGGTTCCCCTCCGCGGCCGGCGTTTGACTTCGGTCGAGAATGCTCTGCGCTGGCCTCACGGGTGTCCCCTCGGCCAGGTCAGCCGGCCAGGATTCCTCACGACGTTGTCGAAGCTTCTGACCCGTCATCTGGGCTGTCTTCTGCTGGAGCCGCCATCCCTTCGCCGGTTCCCCCGGCGGAGGCTGAGGTTCTGCCTGTGCCTTCGGGTCGGCAGACCTCGGCCCTTTCTTCCGAGCCGAGGGAGGAGTGTGCGCGCCCTGCTCCTTCCCAGGCCCGCCCTCGGTCCCCCCGAGGATTCAGGTCTCGGTCTCAGTCCTCCTCTCGGTCTAGCTGACCTCGGCGTTCTCGGTCGGGGCACCGAGTCAAGTGGCATTGCCATTCTTCCTCGGATGAGGAGTGGCTTCGTTGCCGATGCTGTCGACGTTATGAGGAGTTTATGTGGCAGCAGCTGTTGTTGTCCGGGAATCAATCGACCCCGATTCATTCTCCGGCTAGTAAGCAGCTGCCGCCCGGTCGGCCGACGCAACCGCTTGAGGCAGTCAAGGTGCCCTCTCCGGGGCCGGTTGCTCGTCTAATCCCTGCTGCCCCACCATCCTCGGTGGAATCCAGGCCGGGTCATGACCTGTCCCGCAGGTTATCTGTTCCCCTCACTCCCGCCCGCCCTCGGCGGACGAAGAGTGTCTCAGGCCTGAGGCAGCTTTTTGCAGACCCCTCGGAGCCCGAAATCGACTCCTCTATGTTTCCTAGCAGGGAGGACCCAGGGTCTTCTCCGGAACATTCCGTGGATGACAGCCCATCGTCCTTTATGGGTCTGCTCCAGCTCATCTTGGAATTCACCGGGATGCAGCTCGAGCCTGTTTCCAAATGGGCCCCTTATCCCCTTACGGAGATTCTAGACCGAGGGGGTTCACCCTTGGAGGCCTTCCCGGTGGCTGAGGCAATTGTGGGCCCAGCCTTGGAGCTCTGGCGGCGGCCTACTTCCTGCCCTGCACCATCGGCCAGGATGGCCAGGAAGTACTCTGTCCCTGTCGGTTCTCTGTCAGTTCTCTGCCCGGTTTCTGGAACACCCTCGGCTGAGGGGTTAGTTACTGCCAATGTTTTCCAACGCTCTGGAAACGCTAGGATGTGGATAGGCCCCCTGACAAGGAGTCCAAAAGGATGGACTATGTCGGACGCAAGGTTTATGCTGCATCCTCCCTAGGCCTCCGTCAGGCCAGCTCGGCTGCACTGATGGCACATTTCTCCCACGCCCTCTTGGGCTCCCTGGATGAGGTCCTCTCTCATCTCCCGGCCGACCTTCCGACCACAGTCCGGCGGGTGCGGGACCAGGATAAGGCGGTGGCGAAGCAGCAGCTCCAGATGGCTCAGGATCTAGGTGACTCCTGTGCCAGATCGGTGGTGGCTGCAGTGGCCATGCGCCGCAGGGCGTGGCTGAGGTTATCCTCCTTCTCTTTGGAAACTCAGCACAAGTTGGCGGACATCCCCTTCTTTGGGACTGACCTTTTCGGCCCTGGAGTGGAGGAACACCTCTAGGGGTCTGGGAAGTCCGATGCCACGCCGGACTCGGTCACTCCTGCCATGAGGGACAAGGGCAGCCGACAGCCTTTGCGTAAGCCCCTTTGCCCCCCGGTCCCTGTGGCTCGATTGGCCCAGCATGAGGGCCAGTAGGCTTGTGCTGGGCGGCCTGACTCCAAACCAGCATCTTCCTCTAAAAGGAAGCAGGGAGGTAAAGGCCCGAGAGCTCCCCCGGCCTCTTTCTCCCCCAAGCCTGGATGTCATTGTCCACCTAGGGACAAATGACCTGGCTAGGAATGGGATCAGAGCAGTGCAAGAGGAGTTTATAGAGTTGGGAAGGGGCCTTAGACAAGTAGCGCATACGGTAACCTTCTCGGAGGTGCTGCCTGTCTATGGCAAGGCAGATGCTAAGGCACTTCTCACCAGGGAATTCAATGAGTGGTTGAAAAACTGGTGTGGAGCTCAGGGTTTTGGCTTCATTGGGGACTGGGGAGCCACCTGGAGGGATGCAGACCTATACTGGTGCGATGGTCTGCATCTGTCCAGGGGGGGAACCAGGATCCTAGGTGAGAGGTTTAAATGCTTCATTGGCAAGCATTTAAACTAGCCAAGGGGGGAGGCACTGAAAAGGAGCTGGGAAATCCGAGCCTCCCCCCACAAAACATGGTGATTAGTGAGGTAAACACCAAGGTACAGAAGATCTTACTTCGAGACACAGCTCTTGCAGCAGGTTACACCATTAGGACAGAAGCCGCAGGCATCAGGACCCAACAGAAAAATTCTAGCTAGCTTCTCTTCATCGAGGGCCTTGCCAGCGTTAGTCCCGCCTTGACGTCAGGTGTGGTACAAAGGCGGTCCGCCAGATTCCCTAGTTCTTTCCTCATTGGCCAACTTGCATGTCTCGACCTTCGTTTCAGTCTAGCGCTACGACACGTGGTTCAGAGCTTTCTCCGGGAAATTCTTTTTTCTTCAAGCAAGATTGTTGCTGATGTCCTCTCCGACCTCCGGTCATCCCTCCAAGTGTGCTTGCGGGAAACAGATCCCCTTCAAGGACCCCCACACGGCCTGTGTTAGGTGCCTGGGCCCAGACCACGATACCCGGGCCTGTTCGTTTTGCCAGGGCTTCAACAGCCGAACCAGGATCCGACGTCAGAAGGCCCTCCAGGCTTTTTTGTTGGAGGAAAAACTGAAGACCATGTCCTCCAAGGGGGAATCTTCGTCCAAATCCCACAAGCACGCGGAGAAAAGAAGGGAGAAGGCCCCTTCCAGGTCCCTGTCCAGGGCTTCGGAGTCCCGCAGCTCCGATTCTCGGTCCGACCGCTCTCCTTCCAGGGCCAGCTCTCAGCCTCCCCCGGCTGCGGTAAGAAAGCCTTCTTCTTCTTCTCAGGCCAAGTCCGCCAGGCCGTCGTCTTCCTCTTCCAAGGCCTTGGCGAAGTCCGGGGAGCGCCACCACCATCATCATAAGTCGGGTTCCCGCCCTTCGGCTCCCGACGTCCGGTCGTCTTCTGTGCCTCCTCGCAAAACTTTGGAGCTCACACCATTGAAGAGACCTGTGGACCCGACGCCGTCTCGACCGTCGTCGGCCGTACGTCATTCCTCCCTGGAGCCGTCGTCGGCCAAACCATCCCAGCGGACACCGGTTGGGGGACCGGCGTCCATTCCGCCTGAGAAGAGGGCTCCCACGCCTCCAACCGATGTCGGTCAGGAGACGTTGACTGAGGAGGACTTAACGCAGCCCAAGGACCAGCCGGGCGACCCCGGCCTCGCCGAAACTCCCAGGGCGCCCTCGCCCTTACCCGAGGCCCCTGTGGAGCCGACGCCAGGACCCGACGATCACGCCCACGGTGCATGGGCCGCCGACTTTCTAGCAGAAGTGAAGGATCTTGGGACACCATTAAAGGGACATGGCCCCACCGCTCCTCCTCCTCCCTTCCTCCTCCGTACTGCCCCCTTCGCCTCGGGTTGGCAGGCCGCTTACCTCCCCGGGAGCCTGGATCCTCTCCCAAGGGAAGATCAGAAAAACGGAGACCTCCGTCGAAATCCTCTTCTGGATCACCCAGCCCCAAGAGATCCAGGAGACACCGACATTCGCCGTCGACGGAGGACACGGGATCAGTCTACTCTTCCTCTAGATCCCCATCTCCTCTCTCCATCCCTTCTCCGGACCCACGTGAGACACCGAGATCTCCTCCGGATGACCCTTCGTTCATGGATATTATGCGACATATCCAGGAGAACATGGGATGGGATGCAGAAGAACTAGACCCCGAAAGGTTACGCCTTGCCAAATATCTTCGGCAGAAGGACCCCAAGCCTGTGGTGGTACCACCCTTGGTGGACACTTTCGTGGACGTCACCAAGGCAGCGTGGAAGCATCCACATTCGCTCCCGGCGGTGCCGAAGAAAGCTGATTGTCTGTACAAGGCTCCTAAGGATGACCAGTACCTGACACAGCAGCCTCAGGCCGACTCTCTGGTCATCACAGCCTCACATGACCGGTCACAGAGGCTGCAACATTTGAGCACCCTGCCACCGGACCCAGAGTCCAAACAGTTGGACGCACTGGGCAGGCGCACGTACGCTTCCGCTACCTGCGCCATCAGATCCTTGAACTACCTGAGCCACATGGTTCAATTCCAGAACGCTTTGTGGGAACAGGGTCTGGAGGCGCTGAACAGCTGCCCGGTAGGAGCAGAAGGAGGAGATGCTCCAGCTCCTCCGCACGGGTTCAGACGGGGACCCAGTGCTTGCCGCCAGCACGACTCGCTGGACTCATCGGCCCGAGCAGCAGCTTCTGGCGTATGCCTCCGGAGACACCCCTGGTTACTGTCTCCGCTTTACCCGTTGTCCAGAAAAACATTATGGACGCCTATTCGAGGGAGAAGTTTTATTTGGTAATCCTTCCGAGAAGATCATTACCAAACTTCAAGAGGCCGGAAGGTAAGGTCGGTTCAGCCATGTAGTCGACTCCAAGCTTGGTTCTTCAGGAACCAAAGGCTGGGTGGGCGGACACAGAGGCAGCAGTCTCATCTCCGCCACACATCAGAGGGGCCTGCTCAGAGAACCCAGGGAAACAGCCCGCCAGCCGAGGTCAGCGCTCCCCAGGGCCGACCCCAGCCAGCGGGCCCATCTGCCGCCACACCCTGATTCCTTTCCGGCCCTCGCCCCTCAGGATCAACGGGAAATCATGGTCGGGGGTCGCATTGCGAACTTCCTGCCAGGATGGCAGGCCATTACCACCGACAGGTGGGTTCTGCAGTTGGTCAGTCTAGGCCACTATATAGAATTCGCAGAAAAGCCACCCTCGAGGCCTCCTTTGCTCTCCCCGGTATCCGGGTCAGCACAAAAATTTGATCTGGCAAGAGGTACTCACGCTTCTAAGAAAAGGAGCGATAGAGTACGTCTCGGAGAACCAGAGAGGACAAGGATATTATTCCCACTTCTTCCTGGTTCCCAAGAAATCAGGGGACCTCCATCCGATTCTGGACCTCAGCGACTTCAATGTGTCAGTCGCCTACAAAAGATTCCGCATGGTGACTCTTCTGGGCCTTATTCCCATGCTGAAACAAGACGCCTTTTTAGAGTCTCTAGACATGCAGGACGCATACCTGCATATCCCCATAGCTCACGCGCACCAGAGGTTCCTGCGCTTCGAGTTTCTCGACCACCACTTTCAGTTCCGAGCTCTTCCGTTCGGACTGTCATCCGCACCAAGGGTCTTTACCAAGTGCATGGCAGTCGTGGCAGCATCTCTGAGGAGACAGGGCCACTATGTGTTCGCACTCTCGACGACTGGCTTTCATGGCCGCCTCGAGAGGCATTGTTACCATGGGTCCAGAGCACCCAGGACTTGTTCCAATCTCTGGGCATTCTCATAAATTACGAGAAGTCTCTCCTGGTACCGTCGCAGAAACTGCAGTTTATAGGCGCAGTTCTGGACACTGTTCAGGGAAGAGCTCTTCTTCCGGACGACAGAGCGGAGCGCATCAGATCCCTCATAAGGGATTTGTCATCGAACAAGATCGTACCTGCCAGGTCAGTCCTTCGCTTGCTCGGACACATGGCTGCGGCCATTCCTACTGTCCCTTTCGCAAGGCTCCACATGCGGGTAACCCAGTGGATGCTCAAGGTACAATGGGACCAAAGGCAAGACCACTTGCAACATCCGGTCAGGATCACGAACTCAGTCATCCGAGACTGGCAGTTGTGGCTAGTCCCCGGGTCGCTCTCCAAGGGCGTCCCGTTTGTAGCTCCGTCCCCGGAGGTAACCCTCACCACGGACACCTCAGGTCTTGGGTGGGGCACACCTGGACGGGTAAAGTCCCAGGGTACTGGACTTGCAGCTCATCTCCATATCAATGTCCTAGAGATGAGGGCGGTTCTCTATGCCCTGCAGGCCTTTCAGTCAGTAATCCCACGGTACTCTCCTGCTTCAGACAGACAACACGGCGGTGATGTATTACCTCAACAAACAAGGAGGCGACACTCTCCTTTGCAGGAGGCCATGAGGGTGTGGGATTGGTAATCGACACGCGCAAATCTGATCACTGTGCATGTTCCCGGGTGGACAACACAATTGCAGACGGCCTGAGTCGATCCCAGGCCAGAGTCCACAAGTGGGAACTTCTTCAAGAGGTAGCAGAGGATCTGTTTCTTCGATGGGGAATTCCAGAACTAGACTTGTTCGCATCCCCATCCAACGCAAAACTGCCCAATTTTTGCTCGCTAGATCCAGGGCCTGGTGTTTTCTGGCGAGAAGCTATCCCTCCTGGGCGAACAGATTCCTTCACGCTTTCCTCCCTTCCCGCTGATCCAGAGAGTTCTTCTCAAACTGCGCAGGAGCACGACCTCATGATCCTGGTGGCCCTATTCTGCCTGAGACAGATCTGGTTCCTTTGTTGGTGCAACCATTTCGGGAACCCCTGCTCCGCTGCCGCCAGCTCCCACCTCCTGTCTCAGGAGAAAGGTTCATTAGTCCATCCGACCTACGCCTCTCTGAACCTGCATGCTTGGCTCCTAGAGACATAGCCATCTTGGCGCCACGGGTCTCGCAAGAGGTTGCAGAGGTTCTTTCTGCAGCCAGAAAGCCGGGCAACGGATACAACGACGCCATGAAATGGCCTGCTTTTGTTTATGGTCACGAGCCTCGTGATCTTTCCCTTTAGGTTGTCCTGTGTGAGTAGTGTTGGATTACCTCTCTCCCTTTTTTCATTCAGGCTCAGCCTACTCCTCTATTAAGGTGCACCTCTGTGCCATTTCTGCCTATCACCACCCGGTGGACATCGCATAGTAGCTCAATTGACGCCTCGGGAATTTCTTAGGAGTGTTACACCTTAGGCTCCCATTAGGGGACCCCGTGCCCATGGGATCTGCTCTTTGTCCTGGAACAGCTCACGCCCCTCCTTTTGAACTCCGTCATGATTAAGTAGCCACATTTTCTGTCATGGAAAACGTTATTTTAGTTGCTGTTACTTCAGCTGAAGAATTTCTGAGCTTCACGCCTTATGTGCAAAGAGCCTTATTTAGTTTTCCACCGGACAGAGTATCCCTGAGGACTAATCCTAAGTTTTTACCTAAGGTGGTCTCTTCACTCTCTAAACCAGGATATTGACCTTCCGGTCTCACTCTTCAGTTATTCAAATAGAGGAGAGGCTTTGCTCCACACCCTGGATGTTCACCGCAGCCTGAGGTATTACCTCAACAGAACTAAACCTCTCAGTAGTTCTGAACAGCTTTTTGCTCTTCTCTGAGAGAATGATGGGCCAGTCAGTATCCAAACAGTCTCTGTCTCGCTGGCTTGTCCAGTGTATTTCTTACTGTTATGATATAAAACAAAAGCCCTCCCGGCACAGTCCGGGTCATTCTTACTAGAGGTGTGGCCACTTCCTTTGCAGCACTCAGAAACGTCCTCCACCTGCATATATGTGCTGCAGCCACTTGGAGTTCTGTGCATACCTTTATCAGGCATTATAGCTCGTGACACGCCTGCCAAGGGCTGGTTTCGCCTGGTGGTGCTACAGGGTCTCCTGTCCCAGGTTCAGGACCTGAATTTATTTCCTATTTTCCTCCTCCCGAATTTCTGGCAGCGTTACTGTTGGGAATCAGTCCTAATGGTGTAACTCTGCTGCAAGAGCTGTGTCCTGGTAATAGTACAGTTACGTAAGAACTTACCGTAACAGTAGATCTTCGAGAACAGCTCTTGCAGCAGGTATCTTCCCGCCCACCTTCCCCCTTGGAGGAGGCATGGCTCAGTCTTTCTGAGCAGGGATTTATATCTTTCTGTCTTCTGACGGCGAATCCTCGGTCTCCCATTTCGATGTCAGCCTGCGGCCGGAAGTCTCCGGCGGGAGAACTGGGGAATCTGGTGGGACCGCCCCCTTTTGTACCACACCTGACGTCGGAGGCGGGACCAACGTCGGGGGCGGTCCCCGCTGAAGATAGCTAGCTAGAATTTTTCTGTGGGGTCCTGACGCCTGCCAGCTTCAGTCCTAATGGTGTAACCTGCTGCAAGAGCTGTTCTCGAAGATCTACTGTTACGGTAAGTTCTTACGTAACTGTACTTTATTAGGGAGCAGAACAGATTTAAATGTAAAAAAAGGCAAAGGCAGTAAGGACAGAAATGGGGCTAAAAGGGGTAAGGCTATCAAAAAGTGGAGGGTGATGAGTACCAATGCCCGTAGTCTGTGTAACAAGCTCCCTGAACTAGTGGCCTTGATGGAAGAGGGTTGCCTGGATATTGTGGCAGTCACAGAAACATTGTACACAGAGAACCATGACTGGGATGTCAACATACCAGGATACACAATCTATAGGAGGGACAGGGAGGGTAAAAGAGGAGGAAGGTAGCTCTCTATGTAAAGGAAGGGATCAAAGCAACAGAACTAAAGGGTAAAGAGGGAGCAGATGAGGCACTTTGGGTCACCCTGGAGACAGGAAATGGCACCACAATCCTATGGGGGTTGTATACAGACCCCCCATCTCAGGGGGAGGGAATGGACAAGGAAATGATAGAAGGCTTTCTTTGAATGGCAGAAAAAGGGGAGATATTGTTGATAGGGGACCTGAATATGCCAGATGTTAACTGGAGCACCTTTGCTGCAGGCACAGCCAAGAGCAGGATCATTCTTGATGCCCTACAGGGGGCATGCCTCAAACAGCTAGTATTGGAACCCACTCGGGAGGGAGCAATCTTAGACTTGGTACTCTCAAATGGGGATAGAGAAAGAATCTCAGATTTAGAAGTGGGTAGCCATCTGGGAACAAGCGACCACTAAACAGTGTGGTTCACGATAAACATAGCCATACAATCAAGCCATACAAAAGCAAGAGTACTGACTTTAGGAGGGCCGACTTTGGGAAAATGAGAGAGGCTCAGAAAAGCAGTAGCAAACAGGGCAAGAAGGAGGGTGGAGGAACAATGGGAGTGATCAAAACAGCCATCACAGAGGCAACAAGCCTTGTGTAAAGCAAATCAATAAAACACAATGAAGGAAAACCGCTATGGTTCTCAAAAGAGGTGGCAGGAAGGTTAAGGAGAAAAGGACAGCATTCAGGAAATATAAGGAAACACAGAAGGAGCAGGACAGAGAACTCCTATCAGTTAAAGCAGAAAGAGGCTGGAAGGCAGTCAGAATAGCAAAGGCCCAAACTGAGGAAAGGATAGCCAATTTGTTAAGAAGGGGAATAAGACCTTTATAGGGTACATTAGGGAGCGAAGAAAGACTAAAGGAGGGATACTGAAGCTTAATAAGGGGAGGGAATGTGGGTAGAGGGAGACAGTGAAAGCAGGATACTGAACGAATATTTCTGCTCAGTATTCACAAAGGAAGAGGAGGGGAGTTACCTAAACCAAACAAGAGAAACACCCAAGACGGGGTCGTATACTAGTCCATTTACGGAAGAAAGGGTTCTGAAAGAACTGATAAAATTGAAGGTGGACAAAGCAATGGGGCCTGATGGGATTCACCAAGAATTCTAAAAGAACTAAGGGTAGAACTAGTGACACCGCTGACTACTCTCTTTAACAAATCATGGGAGGATGGGGTAGTACCGAGGACTGGAGGAGGGCAGATGTGTTCCTCTTCACAAAAGTGGGAGCAGGACAGAGGCAGAAAACTACAGACCAGTTAGTTTGACCTCAGTGGTAGGGAAATGATGGAATCATTTCTGAAGGAAAGAATTGTTGAGTACCTAGAGGCCAGTGGGGAGGGACCCAAGGCAGCATGGATTCACGATGGGAAGGTCGTGTCAGACGAATCTAATAGATTTCTTTGACTGGGTGACCAAAGTAGTAGACCAGGGAGAGGCTGTGGACATGGCCTACCTAGATTTTAGCAAGGCATTTGATACAGTCCCACACAAAAGATTAATTCACAAGATAGCCAGCCTTGGAGTGGGTCCCAAGGTGGTAGCCTGGATAAAAAATTGGCTAGACAACAGGACGCAAAGGGTAGTAGTAAATGGAATACACAGTGAAGAAAGGAGGGTTACTAGTGGGGTACCGCAGGGTTCAGTACTGGGACCGGTCCTTTTAATGTCTTTATAAGTGACATTGCAGAGGAACTGGAAGGAAAAGTATGTCTTTGCAGATGGCACAAAGATCTGCAACAGGGTTGATACACAAGATGGAGTGGAAAGGATGAGAAGGACTTGGCAAGGTTGGAGGAATGGTCAAATGTATGGCAGCTCAGATTCAATCGCAAAGAAGTGCAAGGTAATGCACATGAGAAACAAAACCCAGGGAAGTGTACACAATGGGGGTGAGATACTGACAACAGTAAAAATAGAAAGGGACCTGGGGTAATTATATCAGATGACCTAAAGGTGGGCAAGCAATGTGAGAAGGCAGTAAGAAAGGCAGGGGGATACTGGGATGCATAGGAAGAGGCATCAATAGTAGAAAACAGGAAGTTGTTATCCCTCTGTACAGACAGTTGGTGAGACCCCATCTGAGTACTGTGTGCAGTTCTGAGACCCCACTCTGCAAAGACATAGACAGAGTGGAAGCTGTCCAGAGGAAGGCAATCAAATGGTGCAGGGTCTGCACCAGAAGACATAATGAAGAAAGACTAAAGGAGCTTAATATGTATACCCTAGAGGAAAGGAGGGAGAGAGGGGACATGATAGAAACTTTCAAGTACCTCAAGGGAATTAACAAAGTCCAAGAGGGTAGCATCTTCCAGAAAAAGAGGTGTACAAGAACAAGGGGGCACAATTTGAAGATAGAGGGGGGATGGCTCAGAGGTAATGTGAGGAAGTATTTTTTCACTGAGAGAGTTGTGGATGCATGGAACAGCCTCCGTGAGGAGGTTGTGGAGTCAAGAACAGTGGGGGACTTCAGGAATGCATGGGACAGGCATAAGGCAGTCCTAGTGGGGGGTAGGAGGAAGTAAGCTGTTGGTTAACTAGGATTTGCAGCTTATGTGTTAGGTAGGAAAATGGGCAGACTAAGTGGGCCAAGCGGTCCTTATCTGCCGTCAAATTCTATGTTTCTATGTAAGCCTGCTCAGTGATGGGCTGGGGCGCTGTCCCCGGCCCCGTGGCCCCTACCCAGGTTCCCCCATGGGGGGACGGCTCCGCATCTCCTCCACCTGGTCCGCTTCCCGGACCTCTAAGGGTCGGAGGTGCTTAGGGAAGGCCCTGTCTTGGATTTGCAAGCAGGTCCCACCCTCTCGAGCCATTGCCCCACAGGGATCTTGGGGTCCACAGCCTCTTCGTTGGCTGCTGAGCCGACTGGCCTGGCCCTCTAAATAGAGGTAATCAGGAAGGCTGCGGATCCTCCTTCTGACCCTGGGTTCGTGTCCAGGTATCTGGTCTCATACGGACGGGGAGCTTGCGCCCCATTCTTCTGCACACCTGGATGGTCTCTCTGGCTTAGATATCCCATCCTTAGAACGGGCGTGTGGCTTCGCTCCTGGGTCTCCAGGACGCACTTACTCCTCGTTTCGTCCATTTCCAGGAGACTCCTCCTTTCCTAGCGGGAATCTCCTACGAGTTCCAGGCCAGGCCCTTCGGTCTCGACCCAGCTGCTTCTGCGGCATCGAGGGGCCCAGGCGTAACCCCACCCGGATGGCGGCCTGACTTCAACCCTTTCCAGGGGAAGGGGTCGATCAAGAGTTTTGGGTCTCAGGCGGGTCTCCTGTTACCGGAGCCACGTTGGAACTCATGTCTTAGCGGGTGATCCTTCTTCGGGACCAGGCTCAACTCTTGAGTCCGAGCTCGGCTCCAGGTGGACAGGGCTGAGGTTCTTCCTCCCTTACCTGGTCAGGTCTGACTGGGCAATTGCGCCCTGTCAGGACCTCCTGCTTCTCCTGGGCCTCGTGGCAGCCGGCCCAGCGTGGTCTGTTTCATGCGTTCCCTTGGAGGGGACTGGCCAGCTAGCGGTCACAGTGCTACGTTCCTTCGGACCAGTTTGTGTCTACGGCCCGGGAGTTAGGGAATACTCTCCTTCGGACCGTTCCAACTCTTGCAGGAGTACATCCTGTTCATCCACCCCGAGTCAATGGTCTGCTCTGACCGATGCTTCTTGGATGGGTTGGGGTGCCCATCAAGGGGAATACAGAGTGCTCTGCCTCTGGTCCTCTCAGGAATCCCGATGTCTTTCCTACCTGCTGGAGCTCACGGCAGTCCGCTTGCTTGCACCGCTCGCTCCGTTTGTGCAGGGTCCAGTGGTTTAAGTCCAGGCAGACAACACCACGACCATGTGCTACCTACCCCACCAGGCTCGGACGAACCCCTTGCGTCTCGTAAGGAGGTTCTCCCTATTGGGTCTTTCGCGCAGCTGGGAGGCTGTCTCCTAGCCATTCGATGGCAGGAGCCTCCAGCACCCTGGCTGATGCCCTAAGCCGGGCATAGGCTGTGCCTCACGAGTGGTCTTCCTGCCGGAGGTAGCACAGGATCTTCTCCCTCCTTTCCTCCAGGGAGAATACGAGGCCGAGACTGTCTCATGCCCGCCTCCTCAGCAAGGTTTGCTGTAGGGGATGCCGTGAGGACGTCACGAGCCTCTTCTAGCCTCTCCCATTTCCCTTGACCCATGGGCAGGCGCAGGAGGGTCTAGGCGCAGGCGATGCTGGTAGCCCCAGACTGGTTGGCCAGCTCTGGTATCCAGCTCTCCTCAGTCTCAGCCCCAGGCTCCCGAGGCGGCTTCCAGCCCGCCCAGTCCTGATCTCTGTTTTCAGGGGAAGGTTTTCCTTCTGGATCTTCGATCCCTGCACCTAAAGGCCTGGTTCCTGTGCGGCTAGGGGCCAGGCCTTGGGTCTTTCGGCACCTTCCTCGATGTCCTCGAGGCGTCCTGCTGGGAGTCGGCCTAACATGCTCACCTTCAAATGGTAGATTTCTCCATTTGATGTTGGGACAGGGCCTGGGGCCCTTCTCCCGTCCCCTCGGCGAGCATTCCGGACCATCTGCGGTCTGTTCTTTTGAACCAGGGCTTTGGCCGACGACCCTCTGGGTGCTTCTGTTGGTCACCCCTGTCTTCCGGGGCGCAGGTCGGAAGGCAGTCGGCGGCGCAGAAAAGGTGGTCTGGTGCTTTTCTAGGCCTCGACCACACCTCCCCTTCGGGGAGAGTATCCCCAATTCTGTGGGATCTTCGCTGGTATGGGCTTAGCTCATGAGCAAGCGTTAGAACCTTCGCACAGGTGCGAGTTCCCCACCTGTTGTGGAAGAACACCTTCGTGGGGCTACTGTGCCATCCAGAAGGAGGGGACAGTTCCTGGCGCTCCTTGAATCCCCCTATCTGGTCTTCCACAGGGACTAGGTTGTCCTGCACCCCACCCGAAGTTCCTTCCATTGGCAGTGGCGGAGTTTTTTCCCCTATCTGGGTATTGCCTCCGCCGGGGTTCATCCCCATTCACACCTCGGAGGCCGCATATAGGTTCCTTTCGGACCCTATTTTTACGCTCGCCTACACCGGGAGTGTAGGGCTGAGGTTCAGCAGCTGTTTGTCATCTATGCTGAAGCCGCACCTGGCAGACCTGCAGCCAAGTGGACAACGAGTGGGTGGGGTCACCTCCTGCATAGGTCTCCACTACAGGTGGGCAGGCATGGAGCCTTCCAGAGGGATAAGTGCTCATTTTACCCGCCTTTCCGCTGCATCGGTGGCTGCTTCCGAGGATACTCCTGTTCAGGATATCCGCAGGGCTTCTGCCTGGAAGCAGGCTTTTCCGTTTCCCCTTCCACATCGACCTTCGGTCACGCCGGGATGTTGGTCGGGGCCTCGGTTCTCCAGTCTTTATTTCTAAGTAGGGGGTGTGCATCTTGCCTCCCTCCTCCTGGAGAACTGCTAGGAGTCTGCCAATAAGTGTGGATGAACAACATATCCATGTCCCTAGAAATACAGGTTACTCACCTGTAACAGGAGTTCTAGGAATGGTATATGTTGTTCATCCACATGACCTAGCCTCGCCGACGTAGACAACCTGGCTTCCAGCGGGCTAGATCTGGCGTCCTGGGGCTGAGCCAAGAGTTTTACCACCCGGGTGGGTGGGAGAAGCCAGCTTGAAGACCTTCCGGCAAGATTTAAAGCGGCAAAGAACCTGCCAATAAGTGTGGATGAACAACATATACCATTCCTAGAACTCCTGTTACAGGTGAGTAACCTGTATCTTTTGTATCTCTGACCATTTTTGTGCAGGTTCCTTGCCCTTTTAAACTGGCTTTGGTTTGAGGGGGTCTGAGTTTTATGTGCTTTTTTCCATAACTTGGCCCTCTCTAACAAAGCAGATTTAAGTTCTGATGTAAACCAACAACATGTTTTTTTTGATATACGGACTTTAATAATGGGAGCATATTTGTTTAAGGCCCCTAAGAGTATTTCATTAAAATTATCATAAGTCAATTGTACAGTTTTTGCAGGTAGAAATCCTGCCAATGCAGGGAGTGTTTTAGCTCGTAGATGCAAGCAGATAAGTCAAAATTGCTTTTAAACCTCTTAGCTGAGAACTTTGGTGGAGGTGAAGGTTTATTGAATGACCTTACACCAGCTATGAAGTAGTGATCGCTGATGTCACTGAAAAAATGCCAGCGTTGGAGAAGAGATGTGGTTTACTCACTAAGATAACATCTAGAAGAGAACTATTCTCAGGATTCTTTTTGTTAATACGTGTTGGTTCATTGATAAATTGCATTAATCCATGCATATCACAAAAGGATGAGAGAGGTGTTGAAGCATTGGATAGCCAGTCTAGATTAAGGTCTCCAAGAATAATTCTTTCTAGTGACTCTTGCTGGACGAGGTGATTCCTCATCTCCCAGCGGACCTCTAGACCACGGTCAAGCAGGTCTGGGACCCAGGGTAGGGCAGTGGTGAAGCAACAACTCCAGTCTGCTCTGGGCATTGGTGATTGATGTGCCCATTTGGTTGCAGCCACAGTGGCCATGCGCCGCAGGGCTTGGTTGCACATCTCAAACTTTACCGCTGATACGCAACACAAACTGGCAGATGTCCCCTTCTTGGGCACAGACTTGTTCGGGTCTGGTGTGGAGGGCCACCTCCACTGTATTGAGAAGTCCAGTGCCACCTTGGACTCCACCACATCTGCTCAGAAGGACAAGGACTCCAAGCGTCAGAACCATAAGCCCTTTCATTCGTCCACTCCTATGGTCAGACCGGCCCAGCAGCAGCAGCAGGGCCAGCAGGCAAAAACTTGATGACCTCGGGCCAAATCTGTGGCCTCTTTATTCAGGAAGCCCAGTGGGAAAGGCCCCAGTGGCTCCTCCGCTGGGTCCTCCTGCTCCAAGCCTGCTCGGTGACTGGTTGGGGGTGCCTCCCCCCATCCCGTCACACCTTCCCTGGGACCTCTCGTGGGGAGGTGGCTCAGCCACTTCCTTTGACCATTGGGTTTTGGAAGTGGTTGGTCGAGGCCTCCCTCTGGAATTCGAGCAGACCCCTGCATATGGAGCCCGTGCCAAGTGTGGGGGGGGGGTTCTGGTGTCCACAGCCACTCAGTCGGCTCACCGAGATGACATAGCTCAGCTCCTCTGCAAGGAGGTGGTACGCATAGTAGCAGACCCTCCTTCAGACCCAGGGTTCGTGTCCAGGTACTTCCTGGTACCAAAACGGATGGGGGGCTGGCACCACATTCTAGATCTGCATGACCTGAACAAGTTCTTCAGGTCCTGCACATTCCGGATGGTAACTCTGGCTCAGATCATACCATCCCTGGAGCAAGACATGTGGTTTTGCTCCATAGATCTCCAGGGCACATTCTTTTACGTCCCGATCCATCTGTCCCACCGACGGTTCCTTTGCTTCCGAACCAAGGGAACCCTCTACGAGTTCCTAGCCATGCCCTTCAGCCTGTCTTTAGCCCCCAGGATCTTCACCAAATGCTTGGCAGTGGTGGCGGCTTTCCTGAGGTGCCAGGGGGTCCGGGTGTACCCTCACCTGGACCACTGGCTGATAGCAGGTCCCTCCAGGCTGGAGGTGGAGCAGTCCAGGGATCTGGCCCTCCAGGCTTGCTTTGACCTTGGCCTCCTGATCAACAAGGCCAAGTCAGAACTCGTTCATCAGTGCAGAGCTCGGCTTCCGATGGACAGGGCAAAGGTTCTCTCCTCCTTTGCCCAATCATTTCTGGTTGGGCAATTGTGCCCTGCCCGGGACTTCCTGCGTCTTCTGGGCTACATAGTAGCCTGCACCAGTGTGGTCTGATGAGCCCACTGGCATATGCGTTTCCTCCAGAAGCCAGAAGGGGAAGGAAACATATTCAAATCAGTGTTTTACAGTAACTGGAAATTGCTATTTTTCTTTTAAACTTAGATTGTGGGCTTTTAGTGACACTGTAATTTATTTTCTGTCTTTACTTAGAATTGTTTTTGGGCTGTTGAAAATTTAAAACGTAGTGGTGTATTTCTTTGCTGTCTTTAATTGCTGCAAATTTTTTCATGGCTTGTCTGACTTGCCCTTTAATTGTCTGGCCTCTGACCTCAGCTACGTGATAACTGGAGGTGGGCTTAGTGAGAGTTGAGGTAGCAAGTGAATTTTGTCTTCTCAGAAGAAGCCAGAAGGGGAAGGAAACATATTCAGGTCAGTGCTTTACAGTAACTGGTAATTGCTATTTTTCTTTTAAACTTAGATTGTGGGCTTTTAGTGGCACTGTCATTTATTTTCTGTCTTTACTTAGAATTGTTTTTGGGCAGTTGAAAATTTAAAACATGCTGGTGGTGTATTTCTTTGCTGTCTTTAATTGCTGCAAATTTTCTTCCCCACTCCCTCCCCTTCCCCCAGCTCTTAATTATATGCCCTGTTAAATCTGATTGACAGGAGCTAAACATGGGGTAGTAAGGGGTGTGGAGTAGGAGGGGCATAAGAGGGAAGAAGCCCACCCTCAGTACGACAAGTGTTTTGACTCATTTATTTATTGGTTTATTTTCTTTTTTTAAAAAGAAAAGTATCTGAGGATCAGTGGCAGGATTTTTAGGACAGTAAATTAATAAAAAGGGAACTAGGAGAGCTTTAGTAACAAGCAGTGGAATAGCAGTATAATTGCAGTATAATGTGGGGAGTGGTGCAATGCCGTGGCTGTGGGGTATTCTGGCAGACCTTCTGGACACTGAGGTGCTGCCCTACCTGCATGCATCTCTCTGGACTGCGGGATGAGGTAACCAGACTCAGAGCGGAAGTAAACTGGGTGAGGAGTACTATCACCCCTATCCAGAGACCACCCAGTCCAATACAACTACCTCAAAGGATGCCGAGAACGAAGAGCACTTGGGTGACAGTGGGCTCAGGGAGGGTTAGAGCGATCAGGCAGAGGCACATCCCAGGTCCTATTCCACTTAAGAACTCATATGCCACACTGGCAAATGGGGACAACCAAATAGAGGTATCCAGAGAAGTAGAAGGAAAGGATGTGGAGGTTAGCCAAGGAGGTGACCTCAGCGAGGAGAGCAGTGGACCCCAGAGGAGGAGGAAGCGTATCCTGGTGGGGGACTCCATCATAAGAGGGATCCAGCTAGGAACACAGGAGGGGGAGGACAGGGAGATGAGGTGCCTACCAGGTGCCACGGCATGGAGGGATGGAAGGAAGATCCTGGGGGTCACTGGGAAGGCAAGACGGGAAGGTGAGCGGGATGTCATTATCCACCTAGGTACTAATGACCTGGCAAATGGGGAGCCAGAGGAAGTTCAGGAAGAGTTCAGGAAATTGGGGAGGGGTCTCAAGCAAGTAGCTACTTCTGTCACTTTTTCAGAAGTACTACCTGTGAGAGGCAAGGGAGAGCATAGGGGTGCATGCATCAGGAACTTTAACTCATGGTTGAAGAACTGGTGCTGTGAGGAAGGGTTTGGATTCATTGGTGACTGGGGACCCACCTGGAGGGATGGAGGTTTGTTCAAGCCTGATGGCCTGCATCCATCCTGGAGGGGAATCCAAGCACTCAATGATAAGTTTAAATGCTACATTGACAAGCATTTAAACTAGCAAAGGGGGGTGGCAGGCCAGCAAGGAGGGTACCTACTTGCTCACCCCCCACAGCTAGCAGTGGAACCAGTGAACCGGAGGAGTGGCTATCTCTACAAAGCAGTGTGCAAAAGATGGAGGTTAGCGCCCAAGAGGTGGATAGGCAGAAAAGGCAAAATTCAGCAGAAGGGCAGACAGCAAGGAAAACCAGGGATAAAGGACAACCAAGGAAGGGGCTGGAGTAGAACAGCGAAACAGTCTAGGAAGATCAAATCATGGAAAACCATGTGTGCCAATGCCAGGAGCTTTAGCAACAAGATGGAAGATCTAGAGGCTGTCATGGTGCAGTCAGACCTGGACATTGTGGCCATCACTGAAACCTGGTGTAATGATAACCACGACTAGGAGATGGCCATACTTGGCTACAACATATTCAGAAGAGACAGGGCAGGTAGGAAGGGAGGAGGAGTGGCACTGTATGTGAAAAATGACATAAGGGCCACACAGATCCAGGAGGAACAAAATTGGGGAGAGATACTGTGGGTTAAGCTGGAAAGGAAAATGGAGCCAGCAATCCACACAGGTGTGGTCTATAGACCACCAGCCCAGGAGGAAGAAACAGATAGGAAGCTGATGCTAGCCATCCAAAGGATGGCAGACAAGGGTGAGGTAGTACTGGTTGGAGACTTCAATATTCCAGACGTGGACTGTAACATCCCAGTAGCAGCATCAACTAGGAGCAGATTTATCCTGGACTCCCTTCAGGGTGCCTTCCTCAAGCAACTGGTCATGGAACCAACTCGGCAGAAGGCAATACTGGACCTTGTGCTCACAAACAGGGACAGTGTGATGGGGGTAACAGTGGGGGAGCACCTGGGGAACAGTGACCACCAGTCACTGTGGTTTGAAATCACAGAAAGAGCAGAACCAAACCACACAAAAACACGTATCCTGGATTTTAGGGGGGCAGACTTTGGGAAAATGGGGAGATACTTGAAAGAGGCATTAAAGGGAATGGAGCAGGAATCAGGGGTTGAGGAACAGTGGGCAGTATTTAAAATGGGGATTACAAGAGCAACAGAATTATGCATGAAGCAGGTTAGCAAGAGGAAAAGGAAGAGGAGACCATTATGGTTTTCCAAAGAGGTATCAAAGAAAGTGAAAGCCAAAAAGACTGCATTCAGGCAATACAAAAAGACACAGGCAGAAGGGGATAAGGAGAAGTACCAGGAGAAGCAAAGGGAGGCAGGGAGGTCAGTAAGGGAAGCCAAAGCTCAGACAAAAGAACACATTGCAAAATCAGTGGGTAGAGGGGACAAAACCTTTTACAGGTACATAAGTGAAAAAAGAAAGGCAAAGGGAGGGATAGTGAGACTGAAGGGGGAGGATGGGGGCCGCGTGGAGGATGACAACAGTAAAGCTGACATACTGAACAGGTATTTCTGCTCAGCTTTTACTGAGGAATAGGAGGGTAATAATAATAAGAGTAATAAGTAATAGTAAGGGTAATAAGAGGCTGGGAAGGCAGTCAGAATAGCAAAGGCCCAAACCGAGGAAAGGGTAGCCAATTCTGTTAAGAAGGGGGATAAGACCTTTTATAGGTACATTAGGGAGCGAAGAAAGACCAAAGGAGGGATACTGAAGCTTAATAAAGGGGAAGGAATGTGGGTAGAGGGTGACAGTGAAAAAGCAGGGATACTGAACGAATATTTCTGCTCAGTATTCACAAAGGAAGAGGAGGGGGAGTTACCTAAACCAAACAAGAGAAACACTCTAAAGACGGGGCTTGATAACAGTCCATTTACAGAAGAAAGGGTTCTGAAAGAACTAATAAAATTAAAGGTGGACAAAGCAATGGGGCCTGATGGGGTTCACCAAGAATTCTAAAAGAACTAAGGGTAGAACTAGTGACACCGCTGACTACTCTGTTTAACAAATCATGGGAGGATGGGTGGTACCGAGGACTGGAGGAGGGCAGATGGATTCCTCTTCACAAAAGTGGGAGCAAGACAGAGGCAGGAAGCCACAGACCAGTTAGTTTGACCTCAGTGGTAGGGAAAATGATGGAATCACTTCTGAAGGAAAGAATTGTTGAGTACCTAGAGGCCAGTGGGGCTGGGACCCAAGGCAGCATGGATTCACGATGGGAAGGTCGTGTCAGACTAATCTAATAGATTTCTTTGACTGGGTTACCAAAGTAGTAGACCAGGGAGGGCTGTGGACATGGCTACCTAGATTTTAGCAAGGCATTTGATACAGTCCACACAAAAAGATTAATACACAAGATAGCCAGCCTTGGAGTGGGTCCCAAGGTGGTAGCCTGGATAAAAAATTGGCTAGACAACAGGACTCAAAGGGTAGTAGTAAATGGAGTACACAGTGACGAAAGGAGGGCTACTAGCGGGGTACCGCAGGGTTCAGTACTGGGACTGGTCCTTTTTAATGTCTTTATAAGTGACATTGCAGAGGAACTGGAAGGAAAAGTATGTCTCTTTGCAGATGACACAAAGATCTGCAACAGGGTTGATACACAAGATGGAGTGGAAAGGATGAGAAGGACTTGGCAAGGTTGGAGGAATGGTCAAATGTATGGCAGCTCAGATTCAATGCAAAGAAGTGCAAGGTAATGCACATGGGGAACAAAAACCCTGGGGAAGCGTACACAATGGGGGGTGAGATACTGACAACAGTAAAAATAGAAAGGGACCTGGGGGTAATTATATCAGATGACCTAAAGGTGGGCAAGCAATGTGAGAAGGCAGTAAGGAAGGCTGGGGGGATACTGGGATGTATAGGAAGAGGCATCAATAGTAGAAAACAGGAAGTTGTTATCCCTCTGTACAGACAGTTGGTGAGACCCCATCTGGAGTACTGTGTGCAGTTCTGGAGACCCCATCTCCAGAAAGACATAGACAGAGTGGAGGCTGTCCAGAGGAGGGACCAAAATGGTGCAGGGTCTGCACCAGAAGACATATGAAGAAAGACTAAAGGAGCTTAATATATATACCCTTGAGGAAAGAAGGGAGAGGGGACATGATAGAAACTTCAAGTACCTCAAGGGAATTAACAAAGTCCAAGAGGGTAGCATCTTCCAGAAAAAGAGATGTGCAAGAACAAGGGGCACAATTTGAAGATAGAAGGGGATGGCTCAGAGGTAATGAGGAAGTATTTTTCACTGAGAGGGTTGTGGATGCATGGAACAGCCTCCCTGAAGGGGTCGTGGGGTCAAGAACAGTGGGGGACTTCAAGAATGCATGGGACAGGCATAGGGCAGTCCTAGTGGGGGGTAGGAGGAATTAAGCTATTGGTTAACTAGGATCTGCAGCTTATCTGTTAGGTAGGAAAATGGGCAGACTAGGTGGGCCAAGCAGTCCTTATCTGCCGTCAAATTCTATGTTTCTATGTAATGTGTCTGAAGGGAGTACAAGGAGTGAGAATGGTGCAGAAATGGACATAAGTCCCTTTACACGAGAAAGGGTCATGAAGGAACTGGAAGTAATGAGTTGACAAAGCAATGGGGCCAGATGGGGTGCACCACAGGGTCCTTAAAGAACTAAGAGAGGTGGTGGCTGAACCTCTGGCTATCCTGTTTAGCTGATCACTGGAAACAGGGGAGGTACCCAAAGACTGGAGGACAGCAGATGTAGTCCCCTTATACAAAAGTGGGAACAAAGAGGAAGCGGGGAACTACAGACCAGTCAGCCTCACCTCCGTAGTGGGGAAGATCATGGAAGCACTACTGAAGAAGAGATTGGTGGAACATCTGGTTGTCAGTGGACTACAGGACCCAAGGCAGCATGGTTTCACCAGGGGGAGGTCATGTCAGACCAACCTTGTTCAGTTTTTTGACTGGGTGACTAGGGAGGTGTATCAGGGGAGGGCAGTGGACATGACCTATCTGGACTTCAGCAAGGCCTTTGACACTGTGCCACATAGAAGACTATTACACAAACTGGGGAATATGGGTGTGGGCAGGACAGTAGTATGGTGGGTAGGTAACTGGCCTGGCGGCAGGACACAGAAGGTGGTGGTAAATGGCTGTCACTCCACAGAGGGAAGAGTCACCAGTGGGGTACCACAGGGATCAGTGCTGGGACCGGTCCTATTCAACATCTTCATCAGTGACATTGCGCAGGACCTAGAAGGCAGAATTTCACTGTTCGCAGATGACACAAAGCTCTGTAACAGAGTAGACACACCAGAGGGTGTAAACAGGATGAGAAGGGACCTGCAGAAACTTGAAGAATGGTCAGGGGTTTGGCAGTTGAAATTCAATGCAAAGAAGTGCAAGATAATGCATATGGGGCACAAAACCCTGGCACAATATATCAGTTGGGGTGAGGATATAGCATGCACCAAGCATGAAAGGGATCTTGGGGTTATCATCTCTGATGACCCTCAAGGTAAGGAAACAGTGTGACAAGGCAGCAGGTAAGGCAAATAGGATGCTGGGATGCATAGGCAGGGGCATCACCAGCAGGAAAAGGGAGGTTATAATTCCACTATACAAGACACTAGTGAGGCCCCACCTGGAGTACAGTGTACAGTTCTGGAGACCTTACCTATGTAAGGACATAGACAGGGTAGAGAAGGTTCAGAGGAGGGCAACAAAGATGGTACATGGATTGCATCACAAGTCCTATGAGGACAGGTTGAAGGAACTGAATATGTACTCCCTGAAGGAGAGGAGGGAGGAGAGAGGGGATATGATAGAGACATACAAGTATCTTACAGGGAGGAACAGGGTGCAGGAATACACTATTTTTAAGTGAAAAAGATGTTCCAGGACTAGAGGGCATGGGATGAAGTTGGAGGGAGGACGATTCAGAGGAAACGTGAGAAAGAATTTCTTCACAGAATGGGTGGTGGACAAGTGGAACACCCTGCCAGAGGAAGTGATGGGGGGCTGAAACAATCACGGGATTTAAGAATGCATGGGATAGACGACATAAAGAAATTCTGGAGGTCAGGGGTAAGGGGCAACAAATTTCTAGGAAAACATAAACTGAACTTACAAGCTCAAATGGGGCAGACTGGGTGGACCATAGGCCCTTATCTGCCGACACCGTCTATGTATCTACTGTATGTAACTGGCCAGCCAGTGGTCTCAGCGCTGAGATCATCTCAACCAGCTGGTCTCTGTGACCCAGAGGATGTGGGACGGCTTCCAGTGGTGGCTCACCTCAGCTCATCTGCAGAAAGGGATCCCATTTGTCTGCCCCAAGCTGACAGTCATCCTGATGACTGACGCCTCTCTGATGGGCTGGGGAGCCCATCTGGGGGAGCACAGAGCCCACAGGCTGTGGTCCCCTCAGGAGTCCCAATATCACATCAACCTGCTGGAGCTCTGAGCGGTTCGTCTAGCCCTGACCATGTTTGCTCCATTCCTTTGGGGTTAAGTGGTCCAGGTCCAGATGGACAATACCATGACCATGTACTATCTCAACAAACAGGGCAGGATGCACTCCTTGCCTCTGTGCAAGGAAGCTCTTCACACATGGTCCTTCATGCTCAGCTTGGAGGCAAGTCTCCTAGCCATTCACGTGGCAGGAGCCTCGAATCAGCTGGCCGATGCCCTCAGCCGGTTGGGCGAGGCATCTCACGAGTGGTCTCTCCACCAGAAGGTAGTGCAAGATTTGTTCCCCCACTGGGGCTTCCTGCAGGTGGACCTGTTCACCTCAGGGAGAACACAAAGCTTAGGCTATACCATGCCCACCCCCCTCAGCAGGGCTCGCTGAAGGGGGGGGGTGCCTTCTCGAGGCTGTGGACCCCAGGCCTCTTCTGTGCCTTCCGTTCACTCCCCTTGATTCACAAAGTGCTCATCAGGGTCAGGAAGGACAAGGTGCAGGTGATTCTGGGAGCCCCAGACTGGCCACGCCAGTTCTGGTATTCAGATACATAGAAACATAGAAACATAGAATTTGACGGCAGATAAGGACCGCTTGGCCCACCCAGTCTGCCCATTTCCGTACCTACTGGATAAGCTGCAGATCCTAGTTAACCAGCAGCCTACTTCTTTCTACCCCCACCCCCCATCTCATCAGCCTCAGCTCCAGGCTCCTGAGGCAGCTTCTAGCACACCCGGACCTGATCTTCATCAATCAGGGGAAGGTTCTCCTTCCGGACCTTCAATCCCTGCACCTGATAGCCTGGTTCCTGAGTGGCTAGAGTTCCAGGCCTTGGGTCTCTACGACAAGATCCTCAGCGTCCTTGAGGCTTCCCATAAGGAATCGACCAAAAAATGCTATGCCTGCAAATGGAAGAGATTTTCCATATGGTGTCAGGGAAGAGGGTTGACCCCATCATCCTGTCCGGTGGCTAGTATTTTGGACTATCTCTGGTCCCTCTCACAACAGGGACTTCAGTCAACGACCCTGAAGGTGCACCTGGCAGCCATCTCTGCTTACCGGGCGTGGGCCAGTCAGCAGTCAGTGGCGCAGGAGAAAGTGGTCTGGTGCTTCTTCAAAGACCTAGATCACAAATCCCCTCTGGTGCATGAACCTCCACCACCATGTGATCTGCTGCTGGTTTTGGCAAAGCTCATGGGCAAGCCATTCGAACCGATGTACAGGGACAAGGTTGCGCTACACCCCACCCGAAATTCCTTCCAAGGGTGGTGTCAGAGTTTCACCTTAACCAGGTGATTACTCTGCTGGTGTTTTACCCCAGTGACACCTCGGAGGCGGAGTACAGTCTCTATACCCTGGACCTGAGATGAACGATTGCCTACTACAAAGAGCGTATGGCAGAAGTTTGGGGAGAGGTTCGCCAGCTGTTTGTCACCTACGCTGAAGCCGCATCTGGGAGACCTGCTGTCAAGCGAATGATTGGCAGGTGGATCACTTTCTACATCGATCACTACTATAGGTTGGCAGGTAGGGAGCCTCCCGTAGGGCTTCAGGCTCATTCCACCCCCATACCGCTGCGTCGGTGGCTGCTTCTAGGGAGGTCCCTATCCAGGAAATCTGCAGGGCTGCTACCTGGAAGTGAGCACACACCTTCATTTCCCATTACCACATTAACCTTGAGTCACGCCAGGATGCTGGTTTTGGTACCTCAGTTCTCCAGTCCCAGTTCGATAGGGGGTGTGCGTCTTGCCTCCCTCCTCCCTAAGAACTACCAGGAGTCTGCCAACAAGTGTGGCTAGAACAACATATCCACAATCCTAGAAAAACAGGTTACTCACCTGTAACAGTAGTTCTAGGAGTGGTATATGTTGTTCATCCACACTGACCCACCCGATCTCCCTGGCTTTGATGCACAAAACTGGCTTCCAGCGGGCTAAGATCTGGCATCATGGGGTGGAGCCGAAGGTTATACCACAAGGTGGGTGGAAGGCTTGAAGACGTTCCAGTGATCTTAAAGGGGAAGGCAGATCTACTGACAAGTGTGGATGAACAAAATATACCACTCCTAAAACTACTGTTACAGGTGAGTAACCTGTTTTTGGAG
Organism: Neoceratodus forsteri; assembly: GCA_016271365.2. Taxonomy (NCBI): domain Eukaryota; kingdom Metazoa; phylum Chordata; order Ceratodontiformes; family Ceratodontidae; genus Neoceratodus; species Neoceratodus forsteri. The sequence continues at coordinate 556,872,953 of CM028129.1, read as the reverse complement.
TACCTCTTAGACCTGTCAAATGCAGGGCTACAACACTCAACAGTAAAGGTACATCTCTGCGTGATTTCTGCCTACTGTGAACTAATACAGAACATGACACTGGCTCAGTTACCGCTAGACAAGAGATTCCTCAAGGGCATCCTACACACCAGACCCCCGATCAGAAAACCGGTGGCCGTGTGGGATATTAACCTCGTACTAGACATGCTCACTTGTAAACCTTTTGAGCCTACTTCCTTCATGGGTCTTTTCCACCTGATCTCAGAGTCTATGGGGTGAAGACGGAGCCCATCCAGAAATGGACCCGATACCCCTTGACAGAGATCCTGAACTGGGATGATACTCCTGAGGAGGCATTCCCAGTGGCAGAGGCCATCCTTGGGCCTGCCTTGGAGCTTTGGCAACACCCCGCTTCCTGCCCTGCGCACTCTGCCCACATGGCCCGCAAGTATGCGGTACCTACCAGTTCCCTGTCGGGATTCACAGAACACCCCTCAGCCAAGGGGCTGGTGGCTGATTCTGTGTTTAGGTGCTCTTGCAACACTGGAGACATTGACAAGCCACCCAACAAGGACTCCAGGAAGTTGGACCATGCGGCTAAGAAGGTCTACACTTTCTCCTCGCTCGGTCTTCATCAGGTGAGCTCGGCCCTCTTCTTGGCCCACTTCTCCCATGCGCTGCGGGGCACCCTTGATGAGGTGCTTCCCCATCTGCTGGTGGACCTCCAGACCATGGTCAAACAGGTCTGGGACCAGGGCCGGACTGCAGCAAAGGAGCAGCTCCAGACAGCCATAGACATTGGGATTCCTGTGCCTGTTCTGTGGCAGCCACAGTGGTCATGTGCTGCAGGGTTTGGCTGAAAATCTCAGCCTTCAAGGCAGACACTCAGCACCAGCTGGTAGAGGTTCCTTTCCTGGGCACAGGCTTGTTCGGGCCCAGGGTTGAAGGCCACCTCACCCGCATTGAGAAGTCCAGTGCCACCTTGGACTCCATGACATCTGCCCAGAAGGACCCCAAGGGGTCTAAGCAGCAGCACAAACAGAAGCTCTTTTGGTTCACCTCCTGTCAGCTCTTCGGGATGACATTGCTTAGCTCCTCCGCAAGGAGGTCGTGGTTCCTGTCGTAGATCCTCTGGAACACCCAGAGTTTGTCTCCAGGTACTTTCTGGTGCCAAAACAGACAGGGGGCTGGCGCTCCATCTTAAATCTGCACAACCTGAACAAGTTTCTCAAGTCGCGCACCTTCAGGATAGTAACTATCTCATATCATACCATCCCTGGGGCGAAACGTGGTTTTGCTCACTGGATCTTCAGGACGCATTCTTTCATGTCCCAATCTATCTGTCTCACAGAAGGTTCCTCGCTTCTGAGCAGAGGAAGCCCTCTACGAGTTCTAGGCCATGCCCTATGGCCTGTCCTTGGCACCCAGGGTCTTCACCAAGTGCATTGCAGTGGTGACAGCTTACCTAAGGTGCCGAGGGGTCCAGGTTTACCCTTGTCTGGACGACTGGCTGATCACAGGTCCCTCCAGGCAGGAGGTGGAGTAATCCAGGGACCTTGCCCTCCAAACCTGCATCTCCCTTGGCCTCCTGATCAACGAGGCCAAGTCAGAACTCCTGCCTTTGTGGGTGATCCACTTCATCAGGGCAGAGCTCGACTCTAGCAGAGCCAGAGCCCAGCTCTCAGCAGACAGGGCGGAGGCTCTTTCCCCCTTTGCCTGATCATTTCGGGTTGGACACTTTCGTTCTGCCCAAGACTTCCTGTGCCTGCTGAGTTATATGGTGGCCTGCACCAGCATGGTCCATTGGGCCCACTGGAGAATGTGCTTTCTGCAGTGGGAGCTGGCCAGTCAGTGGTCTCAGTGCAGGGGTCACTTCAACCAGCTAGTCACTGTGACCCAGCGGATGTGGGACACCCTCCAGTGGTGGTTAGTCCCAGAGCATCTACAGGAAGGGATCCTGTTTGTTCGCCGATGCCTCTCTCACGGACTGGGGTACCCACCTGGGGGATCACAGAGTCTATGGGCTCTGGTCCCCTGAGGAGTCCTGATGCCACATCAACCTGCTGGAGCTCCGAGCAGTTTGGCTGGTGCCAACTGCATATTACCTCACATTCGGGGTCAGGTGGTCCAGGTCCAGACAGACAACACAATGACCATATACTACCTCAACTAATGGGGGGACGCACTCCCTACCACTCTGCAAGGAAGCGCTCTGTGTGTGGACCCCTGTGCACAGCCTGGAGGCCGATCTCCTAGCCATCCATGTGGCAGGGGCCTCCAGCCAGCTGGCAGACACCCTCAGCCATATGGGCGAGACGTCTCACGAGTGGTCTCTCCACCCACAGGTAGTACACAGTCTTTTCTCCCAGAGGGGCACCCCACAGGTGGACCTGTTTGCCTCCAAGGAGAACGCAAAGTTAAGGCTGTTTTGTGGCCCCCCCCCCAGCAGGGAACACTGCAGAGGGATGCCTTCTTGAGGTCCTGTACCTCAATCCTCTTCTATGCCACTTCCCTTGATTCACAAGGTGCTTCTCAAGGCCAGGAGGGACAAGGGCCAGGCACAGGTGATCCTGGTGGCTCCGGACTGGCTACGCCAGTTCTGGTACTCTGAACTCCTCTGCCTCCACAGCAAGCTTCCGAGGTATCTTACACTTCGCCCGGACCTGCTCTCCTCTAATCAGGATAAGGTTCTCCCCCCAGACCTTCAATTCCTGCACCTGACAGCCTGGTTCCAGAGCGACTAGAGTTCTAGGCTTTGGGGCTCTCTGAATATGTCCTAACTGTGGTGGAGGCATCTAGGAAGGAGTCAACCAGGAAATGCTGTGCCTTTAAGTGGAAGAGTTTCTCCATTTGGTGTCAGGGCAAGGGGTTAGACCCTTTTTCTTGTCCAGTGGCTAGCATTCTTGACTACGTGTGGTCCCTCTCTGTCGAGCCTTCAATTGACAACCCTCAAAGCGCACCTGGCAGCCATCTCTGTTTACCGGGCACGGGCTGGTCAGCAGTTGGCGCAGGAGAAGGCGGTCTGGCGCTTTTTCAAGGGCCTTGACCATATTTCCCCTCCAGTGCGTGAACCACCACCAGCACCTTAGAATCTGTTGCTGGTTTTGGCAAAGCTCATGAGCAAGCCATTTGAACCTATGCACAGGTGCGAAATGTTTCACCTCTCATGGAAGATCGCCTTTCTGGTGGCTATCACAACAGCCAGAAGGATCAGTGAGCTCCAGGCGCTTTCGGTGGAGTCTCCTTACCTGGTCTTCCACATGTACAGGGTTGTCCTGTGCCCCAACCCGAATTTCCTCCCGAAGGTTGTGCCAGATTTTCACCTTAACCAGATCATTAATCTGCCAGTATATTTTACCAACCACACCTTGGAGGCCAAGCACAGGCTTCATACTCTGGACCTGTGGCAAGTGTTTACATATTATTAGAAGTGTATGGTTGGAGTTTGGGGAGAGGTTCACCAGCTGTTTGTCACCTATACTGAAACCGTACCTGGCAGACCAGCAGCCAGGCGGACATTTGGCAGGTGTATAGTCTCCTGCATTGATCTCTGCTATAGGTTGGCAGGTAGGGAACCTCCCATTGGGCTAAGGGCTCATTCCACCCATCATACCACTGCCTCCGTGGCTGCTTCCAGGGACGTCCCTATCCAGGAGATCTGCTGGTCTGCTACCTGGAGGTCAGCGCACACCTTCATTTCCCATTACCACATCGACCTTGAGTCACGTCGGGATGCTGGTTTTGGGGCCTCACTTCTCCAATCTCTGTTCCCTAAGTAGAGGGTGTGCCCCTTGCCCCCTCCTCCCAGAGATCTGCTAGGAATCTGCCAGATAGTGTGGACAGAACATCATATCCATGTCCCTAGAAAAACAGGTTACTTACCTGTAACAGTAGTTCTAGCAGTGGCATATGATGTTCATCCACACGAACCCACCCAGTCTCCCCTGGCTTGGCGCACAACACTGCTTCCAGTGGGTGAGATCTGGCATCATGGGGCGCAGCGGAGAGAGTTACCACCTGGGTGGGTGGGAGGAGCCAGCTTGAAGACGCCCAGTCAGAATTAAAGGGAAGGACAACTGCCACATACACGGGAGCAATCGGGGAGACAGGTGGGACAACTGTTCTGGGCCCATTGGCTCGGGGCCATAGGGGACTTGTAACAGGGAATGTGAGGCTAAGGGAGGGGCCCAGTCCTAAAGATGTGGCCCAGGCCCAGGAATTTCTATTGGCACACCTGGCCAGAATGAGGAGAATGGATGAGATCTGTCTGCATACCTCTCAGCACCATGTTTCACAAATCGATGGCAAGACATGGAAGAAAATCAAGTACAAATTACCACAATCAAGGACACATAGAAACAGAATTTGACGGCAGATAAGGACCGCTTGGCCCACCCAGTCTGCCCATTTCCCTGCCTACTGGATAAGCTGCAGATCCTAGTTAACCAGCAGCCTACTTCTTCCTACCCCCACCCCCTAGAATTGCCTTATGACTGTCCCATGCATGCTTGAATTCCACCACTGTTTTTGACTCCACAACCTCCTCCGGAAGGCCGTTCCATGCATCCACAACCCTCCCTGTGAAAAAATATTTCCTTAAATTACCTCTGAGTCGCCCCCTCTATCTTCAAATTGTGCCCCCTTGTTCTTGCACACCTCTTTTTGAAAGATGCTACCCTCTTGGACTTTGTTGATTCCTTGAGGTACTTGAAAGTTTCTATCATGTCCCCCTCTCCTCCTTTCCTCAAGGCTATACATATTAAGCTCCTTAAGTCTCTTCATATGTCTTCTGGTGCACACCCTGCACCATTTTAGTTGCCCTCCTCTGGACAGCTTCCATCCTGTCTGTCTTTGCGAAGACTGGGTCTCCAGAACTGCACGCAGTACTCCAGATGGGGTCTGACCAGCTGTCTGTACAGAGGGATAATAACTTCCTGTTTTCTACTGGTGATGCCTCTCCCTATGCATCCCAGCATCCCCCCAGCCCTACTTGCTGCCCTCTCACATTGCTTGCCCACCTTTAGGTCATCTGATATGACTACCCCAGGTCCCTTTCCATTTTTGTTCTTGTTAGTATCGCACCCCCCATTGTGTACTCTTCCCCTGGGTTTTTGTTTCCCAGGTGCATTACCTTGCACTTCTTAGCATTGAATCTAAGCTGCCATGCATTTGACCATTCCTCTAACCTTGCCAAGTCCCTTTTCATCCTTTCCACCCACTTGTGCATCAACTCTGTTGCAGATCTTTGTGTCATCTGCAAAGACACTACTTTTCTTCTAGTCCTCTGAAATGTCAGCTATAAGGACATTTGAAGAGGACCAGTCCTACTACTGAACCTCCGTACCCCACTAGTAACCCCTTTCTTCAGGTGGACTCCATTTACTATTACTCTCTGTGTCCTGTTCTCCAGCCAATTTTTTACCCAGGCTGTCATCTTGGGACCCACTCCCAGGCTAGCTAACCTGTATATTAATCTTTTGTGTGGGACTGTGTCAAATGCCTTGCTGAAGTCTAGGTAGGCCATGTCCACAGCCCCTCCCTGATCTACTACTTTGGTCACTCGGTCAAAGAAATCTGTCATATTTGTCTGGCATGACCTTCCTGCTATGAATCCATGCTGCCTTGGGTCCTGTGCCCCTCTGGCCTCTAGATACTCAACAATTCTTTCCTTCAGAAGTGATTCCATCATTTTCCTACCACTGAGGTTAAACTAACAGGTCTGTAGTTTCCTGCTTCTGCCTTGCTCCCACTTTTGTGAAGGGGAATCACATCTGCCCTCCTCCAGTCCTCGGGTACCACCCCATCCTCCCATGATTTGTTAAACAGGGTAGTCAGTGGTGTCACTAATTCTACCCTTAGTTCTTTTAGAATTCTGGGATGAATCCCATCAGGCTCCATTGCTTTGTCCACCTTCAGTTTTAAGAGTTCTTTCAGAACCCTTTCTTCTGTAAATGGGCTGGTATCAACTTCCATATCCGGAGTGTTTCTACTGTTTGTTTTAGGTACCTCCCCCTCTTCCTTTGTAAATACTGAGCAAAAATATTTGTTTAGTATCTGTGCCTTTTCACAGTCACCCTCTGCCCACCCTCCCCCCTCTTTATTAAGCCTCACTATCCCTCCCTTGGTCTGCCTTCTGCCCAGGACTTCTCCTTGTGTCAGTGCTTGTGTTTACTGCTCGATTTCTTCCCCTTGTGAGAAAAGGTTGAAGAATGCAAGGATGAAGAGCTCTTGCAGTGGAGTTCCTTCTCCACGGCAGATATATACAGATTACTCACCTGTATTTGAAACAAGTTCATACCAACTTACAGAGCTGTTACAATATGTGAGTTTGTGTGAAAATTGTTGTAGACTGTAACATGACTGTTTGGTGGTATTTGAATATTTCAAATACCTACTCTTCAGTGACAGAATTGCCAAATTTAGGAGGGATTGGGGAACATTTTGAAGTGAAATCGAGGACACTTGAGAGGTGTGCATGCCTAGTGGTAGGAGTGAGCCCCCATGGGTTTACAGGTGGGATGCTGGGCACCTCTGTGTCCAGCATCTATTCATCACTGTATATCAGGGGAGTCACAGAAGGAGCTGTGCTGACTTGATTCCTCTTCCCCAATCTACAAAGGGCAGTCATTTAATAAAGGAGTAACAGTGCAGATGTTGCACACCACAAAACTGTGAAAGTGTTGGTCTCTTGTGAAGTGCCAGAAAGTGCAAACCTTCTAAGGAAGTTAGTTTGGCTGTGGGCTTAGCACTTTGCAGTAAGTCCACAAATGATTAGATCTTTCTTCGAGAGGAATCTCTTGCAGCAGGTAACACATGTAGGACTGACGCCTCCTGGTGGCAGATCTCTGCAATTCTTTTCTCCAGCAGTACCGACGTGGGACCGCCCACCCAATGGTGGCTCCACCCTTGACGTCACCCAGTATAAAGGCAGATGGTCCCCACGTGCTCCAGTTATTTCTCGCCGCGGCAACGCATTAGTCAGCTCTCAGCTTTCTAACAGTTCCTCAGCTTAGAACTTTTTTCTACCTTCTCGCTTCAGTGATCCTTACAACGCACGTCCTCTCCACCGACCAAGTACCGTAATAAGTGCTCTTGCGGGAAGCAGATCCCTTCCAAGGATGGACATTCGGCCTGCCTTTTTTGCCTGGGCCCAGACCACGACACCAGTGCCTGTACCCATTGCCAGGCCTTCAACAGCTGGACCAGGATTCGGAGACTGAAGTCTCTTCAGGCTTACCGGGCCCAACAATGTTTGGCCCAGATGCTCCAGGAGGCGACCTCTGGGTGGGAATCTTGTTCCCCCTCTCCAAAGAAGTAACACAAAAAGAACAAGTGTCACCACCGGGACCAGGATCACTCGCCCTCCAGACCCAGGTCTTCCAGATCCCAGTCTGCTGGTCGCTCTGGCTCCTCCGGTTATGAGGCCTGGCTTACCTCTCTCAAACCTCCCGCCTCAGCTTCTCTTGCTATGGGGTCTTCCTTTCAGCCTATAAAAATTAGGCCCCGGACTCCGGTTCCTCAGCAGCAAAAAGGCCCTCGGACTCTGGTTCTGCGGTGGCAAAAAGGCCCCTGGACTCCGGCTCCTCAGTGCTTAAGAGGCCCTCCAACACCAGCTCTGCAGTGGCTAAAGGTAAGTCCTCCTCCCGGTCGGCCTCAGCCGATCCCCGGGAGTCTAAACAATCCGTGGAGCACTCCCCTTTCAGGGCTTTGTCCCTACCCCCGAAGCACAAGTCCAGCCGGCGTCCATCCACGGATTCCGACCAACGCCTCTCGGACAAGTGCTTAAAATCTGCTGACAGGCCGGTCTAGGCCTCTTCACGCTCTGACCATCCCCACCCTTCCCTGAATAAGGAACGTCTGTCAGACAAGGTTTTTGGCCCGACACCGGACAGTCGTCCTTCAGTGCCTCCTCCAGCGCCAGATAAGCCACCCACTGTACCACTACCATCGTCGGTCCCCCCAACACCTCTCTGAGGGACCGTACCGACGCTTCTCCGAGGGACCATACGTTGGTCCAGCTGATGTCAGAACCCGATGACGGTACTACCAAACTACCACCGACAGCGCCTGTTAGACCGACGCCGGATTCTACTGACGCCGGTTCGGGAGAAGGCAGACCGACATCGCCCTCTAAATCTGGGTCTCCGAAGCAGGGCATGTCTCAGATGAAGGAACATTTCACCTATTGGTGGGAGACAGTCATGCAGGATTTGGTTTCCCCTCCTGTTCCCACACCTAAGCCTACTCCCGTCACCCCAGAGCTAGATGTTCAGGTCACCCCGTTCCATCTGGGAATGAGGGGGATAAAACCCCCACTAGCCCCAGGAAGCACAAGGATAAGCGCAGGAGGACCAGATCTCCTTTCTCCTCCCACTCTCTTTCACCCAGAAGACCCAGACAAAGGAAGAGGAGACGACGTTCCTCCTCTTCTTCAGAAGACTATGGGCAGTCCAAACCTTCCTACCCTAGTTCTGACCCTGATTCGCTTCCAGGTGATACAGAGGACCAGCCAAAATCTCTGCCCGATGACCCCAGCTTTATGAAGGTCATGAGGCACATCTAGGAGAACATGGGATGGGATACAGAGGCCCTGGACCCCGAACGCTTGCATCTGGCAAAGTATTTGCACCAGAAGGACCCCATTAGTGGATGCCTTCCAAGACGTCACACTTGCCACTTAGAAACATCCACACGCTTCCTCTGCAGTGTCCTAAAAGGCAAATCACCTGTACCAGGCCCCCAAGGACCACTCTTATCTAGCTGAACATCCTGCAGCTGATTCTGTGGTCGTATCGGCCGCACACGATCATTTGCAGAGGCCTAAACACCTAAGTACCCAGCCGCCAGACAGGGAGTCTGAGCAGCTGGATTCTTTAGAGTGTAGGGGTATGGTGTACTCATCTGCCACCTGCAGCATACGTAGTCTCAGTTTTTTGACGTACATGGTCCAGTTCCAGAACGCCCTTTGGGACCAAGGACTGGAAATCCTGCAAGGCATACCTGACTGCCCTCAAAAGGCAGAGCTTGCTAAACTTTTGCAGATGGGCTCAGATGTGGGTACTCGCGTCCTCCAAGCAGCGTATGACTCTGTGGACACCTCAGCGAGGGCGGCTGCTACCGGAATTTGTCTTCAGCACCATTCCTGGCTCCGGGTCTCAGGGTTCAACCCAGAGGTGCAAACCACCCTTCCGGATGCCCGTTTCAGAGGCTCTGTGCTCTTCAGTGAAGACACAGAGAAGGTCATAGTTAAACTGCAGGACTCAAGAAAGGCCATCCGTTCCATGCAGTCTATGTATCGCCTGAAACGGGAGCATTTTCACTGGCCCCGTTTTCATGGCAGAGGAGGGACATCAGCCTCAGCAGCCCCGTGTTCAATCTCACACACAGCAGGGAGGCTTTGGTTGAAGAGGTGGATCCGGAGGTGCTGTCTTGACCTCCTCTAGACAGGCTAGACCTTCAGCTTTTTTCTTTCAATTGTTTAACCAGGAGTAGCACACTAAGCTGAAAGCTTGTTTACAGGTGTGACCTGGGAGCACAGGGAAGTTAAATGTCTTGCTCAGGGTCACACAGAATGCAAGTGGGGACTGTGGGATTCAAACCCAGGTCTCCAGATTTGCTGCTCAGAGCCTTAAACCACTGTGCTATACTGCCTCTTCAGCTGCCGCCCTACCTCCCCCTCATCAACCTGACTATCTAAGCGACCCCCTCTTCCAGACCTGTCATCAGGAGAGCCGGTTGGAGGTTGTTTTTCTCTTTACACCCAGGTCTGGAGAGAAGTGACCTCCGACCAGTGGTTCCTTGACCTCGTGGAGTACGGGCACTCCATAGAGTTCGAGTCTTTACCCCCGGTCAGACCTCCTCCCCCCTCCCACTATCTGAGAGACCACAGAGCTCCTATCAGACAGGAGATCCAGTCTCTTTTGACCAAGGACACTATAGAATGTGTCCCAGAGGCAGAGGTAAACTCTGGTTTCTACTCCTGCATCTTCCTGGTTCCCAAGAAGTCAGGGGACTTAAGGTCCAGTCTGGAGCTCAGTGATCTGGATCGGTGGGTCTTCTATCGGAGATTCCGAATGGCCTTGCTTCTAAATCTCCTTCCCTTCCTTTCAGTCAGGGATTGGATGTCTTCCCTGGACATGCAGGATGCATATCTGCATATATCCATCTGCAGAAATCATCGGACATGCAGGATGCATATCTGCACATATCCATCTGCAGAAATCATCGGAGATTCCTGAGATTCAGGTTCGAAGGTTGGTCCTACCAATTCAAGGTCCTCCCCTTCGGCCTTTCCTTTACCCCCGGGTCTTCACAAAATGCCTTGCTGTTGTCGCAGCGGCACTGCGTAGAAACTGACATTTCCTGTTTCCCTATCTAGACGATTGGCTTCTGTTGGCACCATCCAGGTCTCATCTTTGGGAGACCATCCTGGACAATCTCTCCCTCTGTCGGCACCTGGGAATCACAGTGAACCCAGAAAAGTTGCAGCTCCTACCCTCCCAGCATCTACAATTCATAGGAGCCCTACTGGATACCTCGTTGGGGAAGACCTTCCTACCTTCTGTCAGAGCAGAGCGCCTCAGGGCACTAGCAATCCAAGCTTGTTCAGCATCTGTCATCCCAGCCAGAGCCATTCTTCAGCTTCTAGGACACATGACGGCTGCTATAGTTTCGGTCCCCTTCGCCAGACTTCACATGCACACAATTCAGTGGACGCTTCACATTCAATGGGACCAAACCAGGGACAGTTTGGATTTGCCTATCTACAGGTAGATCACAGAACCAATTCGTCGGGAACTTCGCTGGTGGGGGTTTTCTCTGAATCTCTGCAGAGGCCTCCCTTTCCAGCCAGACACACCTACCCAGACTTTCACTACAGATGCGTCTGGGACAGGATGGGGGGCTCATCTGGGGATCCACAGGACTCAAGGGCTGTGGTCCCCGTTAGAGGAGAACCTGCACATCAATGTGCTCGAGCTACGAGCTGTCCTATACTCTCTGTAGGCACTCAGTCCATTCCTACCTCCCGGCCACCTTCAGGTTCAGATGGACAATGCCTCCATGGTGTTCTATGTCAACAAGCAGGGAGGCACACACTCTTATCCCCTATGGTAGGAAGCCATGAGAGTGTGGGACTGGGCGATGGAGCATCAGCTCAGTCTATCGGCGTTCCATGTTCCAGGTTCTCTGAACGTGGTTGCAGACGCTCTCAGCTAAGCCAAATCATTAACTCACGAGTGGTCCCTGCTACAGTCAGTAGCAGACACCATGTTCACCAGATGGGAATGCCAGAGTTGGACCCGTTTGTGTCTCAATGAAACGCAAAACTGCCCAATTTATGCTCGCTCAGTCCCAAGCCTGGAGCTTTCTGGCAAGACGCATTGTCCCTATCCTGGAAAGGGAGGTTCCTTTATGAATTTCCTCTCTTCCCCCTCTTGCAGTGGGTTCTGCTCAAAGCCCAGTCAGAGAGGGTGGTCATGATCCTGATCGCCCCTCTGTGGGCCAGACAGATTTGGTTCCCACTGCTCAGGCATCTGACAGTGGAGTCTCCGTGGCCCCTTCCACTCTCAGGTCAACTACTCTCTCAGCAACAGGGAGCTTTGGTCCATCCCAGCTTGCGATCCCTCCACCTGCATGCTTGGCTCCTCAGGACTTGGTGAAGCTCAGATTTGGAGTATCGGACGAGGTAGCTCAAATCTTGGTTGAGGTGCGGAAGCCCACTACCAGGAACACTTACGCCATGAAATGGAAATGCTTTTGTCTGTAGACCATAGCCAGGAGACTGGAGCCTCTTGTCTGTCTAGTCAACTCTATCTTACGATACCTGTTATCCCTGTCAGAGTCAGGTCTCAGTTACTCCTCCATAAAAGTACACCTAGCCTCTGTTTCTGCCTATCATCCCTGCATCCCAGACAGGACAGTGGCTCAATTGGAAGTAGTTAAAGCCTTCCTTAAGGGGATCCTGCATCTCTGTCCTCCTGTTCAGAATCCTGTTCCTCCTTGGAACTTATTGTTTGTTCTGAAAAGTCTTACGCCCCCATTTGAACCGGCTATGAGCTTCATTACCTCTCCTGGAAGACATTGCTTTTGGTAGCAGTGACCTCTGCTAGACGCATTTCTGAGCTTCATGCTTTGATATGTAGAGAATCTTATCTGATTTTTCACAAGGATAGGGTGGATCTCCGCACCAATCCAAAATTCTTCCTAAAGTAGTTTTGGAGCTTACTCTTAACCAGTCGGTTCAGCTTCCGGTTTATTACCCGGAACACTCCAACCGGGGTGAGGTGCTTCTGCACACCTTAGATGTGCATAGAGCTTTGCACTGTTACCTGTCTAGAACCAAGGAGGCCAGGCAATCGGTTCAGCTTTTTCTGTCCTTTGTGGACAGGTCCTTGGGGCGCCCAGTTACCAAACAAACGCTTTCGCGTTGGTTGGTCAACTGCATATCCTTCTGTTATGAGAAGGGTGGGAAAACCCTTCCGGGTGCAGTCAGAGCACATTCCACCAGAGCGGTTGCTACTTCTTTTGCAGCACTCAAGAGAGTGTCGGCGGCTGACATTTGTGCTGCCGCCACTTGTCACTCTGTTCACACGTTCATCAGGCACTACAGGCTGGAGATAATTTCCAGGCGTTGAGCAGGATTTGGCCTTGCGGTCCTCCAGGGCCTTATCTCATGAGAGGTCTCTCTCCCTAGGTGTGTCTGCCTCTTCTTTCCCCTTCCCAATGGTTGTCTTAAGCTTTATACTGCTTGGGAGCATGTCTGTTTGTTACTTCCCCTTCCCAAGGGTTGTTTTAAGTTTTATACCGCTTGGGAATCAGTCCTACATGTGTTACCTGCTGCAAGAGCTTCCTCTCAAAGTAAGATAGTACAGTTACATAAGAACTTACCGTAACATTAGATCTTCCATAGAAGCTCTTGCAGCAGGTATGATTTTCCCTTCCTCCTTTCCTCAGGAGAAAGTCTCTCTGCTCTGATCCAACCTTCATGTTTTTCAGTTGCGGGCTTTGTTGTTTGCCCTTGTTTTTATCTGTGAAATTTGTTCTATCCACAGCTGTCAACACTTTGGGCCTGTCATTGGCATACACGAACTGGAGCACGTGGGGACCGTCACCTGCCTTTATACTGGGTGACGTCGGGGGTGGAGCCAACGGGTGGGCGGTCCCATGTTGGAACTGCTGGAGAAAAGAATTGCTGAGATCTGCCACCAGGTGGCATCAGTCCTACATGTATCTGCTGCAAGAGCTTCTCTCGAAGGGCTAATGTTACGGTAAGTTCTTACGTAACTGTACTTTTTGTAGTCTGCACCATTTATTCTATTACCCTCTTTGCTGCATGGTCCCAGTCCAACAAGTGCTTAGTAGCACCTTTATCAGCTTATATGTGGTTTTTCCTGTATGTTGGCTGTCATGGCTCACACAGAGGGTCAAGAGGGACAGAGACGTCGCCCTCCACCAGGATCCCCATGAGGATCGAGAGGGCCCCAACACAGCCACCCTCCCCACCGGAGAACGAACGGACCCCCCCCGAAGGAGAACTGCCAGAGGGTCGAGGGACAGAGACGCCGCCTCCCCAGGATCCCCACGAGGGTCTCGGAGCCCCAGCACAGCCACCTCCCCACCGGAGAACGAACGGACCCCCGAAGGAGAACTGCCAGAGGGTCGAGAGGGACAGAGATGTCACCCTCCTCCAGGATCCCCACGAGGGTCATGAGGGCCCCAGCACAACCGCCCTCCCCACCAGAGAATGAATGGACCCCCTCCCCCCCGAAGGAGAACTGCCAGGTACGAACACAAAGTCCGGACTCTCAGCTCCCTGCATCTGGAGCACGGCGCGGTTCTGCAAGTTGTTGTTTGGCGCCATTTTCCTTTAAATTCAAATGGACCGAGCCTTGCCTTTAACTGCTACCTATGTACCATACGCCTACTGCTGTTCTAGTTAAAAAAAAAAAAAAAAAAAATTTGGAGTACCTCTATAGATAGTTTTTTTGCTAGACTTTTTCTCCATTTCTGCCTTGTATTGCTGTTACTGAGCCTGTACCTTAAGACCAGAAACTGCACATGCCACCCCGCTGCTGCTTGCTTGGTAAAATACCTGCTCTCAACCAGAGCATTTATACTGCCCGATTTATTGCCTCGTGGCATGCTACCAAAAGCTAGCTTAACACAGCCTGCAGGGTGAAATTTGTACTTTTAGCCTTCTTGCTGCCTATTTTTCTGGTACCCAGGTTTAACAAATAGTAAATTCTGCCCCGGAGCATTCATCCGACTGAACTACTGCCTCGTGGCATGCTCCTTTAAGCCCAGCTAAGCATAGCCAGAAGGAAAAACCTGTAGCCCTGTCAAGTCTTTTCTGTTTGCACACACGTTATTTAGAGTAATATACTGCTGACCTTTAGCCGTTTACAGTCTTTTTCTGCTTGAACACACTTTATTTAGAGAATTATACTGCTGTTGATAAAACTCCAATAGGGCTGGTAGCAACATAGCCTGCAACTGTAATCCCTTACCTGTAATAACTCCGCCCCTCCAGTCTCTGCTTAAATAACCCTGTCCTTTCTCCTTTCTTCCACACACAGAGGGTGAGAGGGACAGAGGCGTCGCCTCCCCAGGATCCACCTCGAGGGCCCCAGCACAGCCGCCCTCCCCACCGGAGAAGAATGGACCCCCCGAAGGAGAACTGCCAGGTGCGAACACGGAGTCCAGACTCTCAGCTCCCTGCGCCTGGAGCACAGCAGGTTCTGCAAGTTGTTGCCTTGCTGCGCCTGCTCCCCCACTCTCACCACCACCCTTGGTCAGCACTCAGTTTTATACGCTAGAGTGGTGACGCTGTTTATCCGCTGACACACGGCAGAACCTATCAGCCCACTTTCTAACTAGCAGCTTATACTATCCAACCACTAGTGGCCGCTGTACTGTGTCACAGCTTGCTACTGGCTAGCACAAAACATCAATCATGCTCCTCTATCTTATACCACTCCTCTGCCTAGCTTTTCCCCTAGCCTCTCTAACCCCAGCCTATGCAGGACCCAAACCTCCTTCACCTTCACAGCAGATCAACTCCTCCTTGCCCCCCACTAACATCCACCTCTCCGCTCGAGCAAATAATACACACCCACTCATGGGCCCTAAGCCCTTCTGTCACACCCCCTCCTTCTTCCATGGCCTATATGTCCTACGCAATCTAGCTACTGCTAGCTCTCTCAACACGTCACAAACAAGCCACTCTATACTAAAATCAAGACAACTTTGGTACCTTTCCAAGCACTACGTCACCCTGCTTCTCCTCCTCCTGGCTGGGGATGTTGAAACCAACCCTGATCCAGTGCACCACTCTACCCCCAACCCACTCTCTAAGGGACTTAGGTTACTTCACCTAATCATCCGCAGCCTCCTGAACAAAATACCGGAGCTGCAACTCACTGCCCTAAACCTCTGCCCAGACATCTGCATTATCTCTGAGACTTGGTTGAAACCACACCACACAGATGCAGAAATAGCCATCCCCGACTACACAGTTTGCAGGCAGGACAGAGTGGGCAAGAATAAAGGTGGGGGAATCGCCATGTACTTATCCACAAGGATGCAGTTCACCCCGTCTTGATCCCTCTACCTTCACCCTCAATTGAATCTATGCAGATGAAACTGACCCTCCCCCATTCCACCCCGGTGTATGTGGCTGGGATCTACTGTGCCCCAGCCACCCCAGCTCCTAGCATCCATGACCACCTAGCCACTCTAAAATCAGCTGCTGGGGAGGTTGAGCTCTACATCCTCGGGGATTTTAACCACAATTGGCTAGCTAAATTCTGCGCTGAACTAAGAAGCAAAGTACACTCCCTAAACCTATCCCAACATATCAGTCAACCCACTCGACTAAACACAAAAACACTCCCTCCTGGACTGGGCCCTCACAACCCACCCTCATAGGATAACAACAGCTGGCATCCTCCCTGACTCCATGAGTGATCACCACATGGTTTATATGGTTAGGAAGGTGCACAGACCTGCAAACCTCCCCCCTCCCAAGACCCTCTTCACGAGGGCCTACAATTCCCTCTGTCTCCATTCACTTCTAGACGACCTCACCCTAGTTGACTAGTCTTTCATCCAGACAGCTCCCTCTATTGACTACGCTCGATAAGTTCAGAAGCTAACTTGCTTGTCGCCTGGGACCTCACGCCCCCTAAGATCCAAACAGGGTAAGGGTTTACATCTCCCTGGGTCTCCGTGCGATATCATCGGCTGGTGCCGGCCAGGGACAAGGTTTGGAAAAGCACAAGCTACTCGCTCTCCTGATTCACTGCAACACTATTCCTGTCTCACGTAACTACTGCACTAAAGCCATGTGGTAGGCAAAGAATAACTCTTCAAGGTGGCCCTGCCCAACCTGAACCACCCCTCAAAATTCTGGAAAACCATTAAACCCTACTCACCCCCCGCCCAACCACCTACCCCAACCCTATCCATACATGGCAACTCTGTCTCCGACCCAAGCGTAGGTGCCTCCGCGTTCAACAATTTCTTTACAAATGGTGCGGCCTCACTCCTCACAAACCTTTCGCGCACTCCACCCAGTCCCTCCCCGCAACCCTGGCACTCCGTACCGAGCCACACATTCGCTTTCCGCCCAGTCTCTATGGCAGAATTACTCCACGCCCTAGGATCTCTTGACCCTAACAAAGGAAAATGCTTGTTTGGGCTGGACACCAACATTCTCCACCTATCAGCCCCTGCAGTAGCAGCCCCCCAGCGGACCTCCTCAACCTCTCTTTTTCTAAGGCTCAAATTCCAACTGCATGGAAGCAGGTGCTTGTCATACCCCTACCTAAGGGTGGCGACCCATCTGTACCTGGAAATTATCGCCCTATCTCCCTTCTCCTAGTTCTGGCCAAACTTCAGGAACACCTAGCTCTTTCCCAACTCACTCAATTCCTTGATTCCTCCGCCTTCTTCACCCCCTATCAGTCAGGCTTTCGGAAATCCAACTCCACTATCACCGCACTCTTAAGACTCTCAAATGACATCTCCTCGGAGATGGACAAGGGTCATATCACCTCGGCCATTTTCATCGATTTGGCCAAGGCATTTAACGCGTCTCCCATCCAAAGCTACTCGCTAAACTGAGTGAAGCAGGCCTCTCCAGCCTAGCCACCAGCTGGTTCCATGCCTACCTGACTGGCCATAAACAGTCTGTCAAAATCGGGACTCAAATATCCTCCCAACTCCCAATCTCTATGGGGTCCCCCAAGGCTCAGTACTAGGCCCCATACTTTTCTCCATATCCTTAAACGACCTCCCTCTGACCTGCTCAACCTCAGCCATACAATTGTATGCAGATGACACCGTAATATATGCCTCCGGTCCCACCCCTAGGGATGTACATGCAACCCTCCAAAAGGATTTTGACGCTGTCCAAAAAATGGCTTGATTCCAATCAACTAGTACTAAACTCAAAGAAAACAGTCTTCCTAACCTTCGGCACACAACACCGGCTCTCATGCCTAGCTACCCCCCCTACTTTCCATACCCTGGCCAGATCTCCTCTGGAGACCTGTACCTCCTTTAGATACTTGGGAGTATGGCTTGACCAACACCTGGATTTCTCCATCCACATTGACTCTCTACACAAAAAACTGCACCCCAAACTGGGGGCACTTCATCGTAATAAGGGTGCCTGCCCCGTGGTCTCAAGGAATTAGTGCATAAAATGATCCTCCCTATCTTCGACTACGGCGACGTGGTCTGCGGTGCTGCACCCCAAACCTCCTTAGCCAGTCTGGATACCCTCTTTTACTCCTACTGCTGCTTCATCCTGGACTGCCCGGCCACCACCCATCACTGCACCCTATATAGCTCCGTTTCACTGCCCTCGCTCGAGTCCTGACATCGAATACACGGCACAAACATAATAGCTAAATTCTAGACAAACTCCCTCCCCCCCCTTATCTCAGCTCCACTCTGACGGCACAACCCTCCCCGGCTTATTCCCTCAGATGCTCCGACTCTAGACTACTCAAAATCCTTTTCATGCACACCTCAAAGGACCAATCTACTTTCAAATACCGCCTATCTAAACTTTGGAATGACCTGCCTGCTCACATCAGGCTGACCACTGCCCCAAGACTGTTAAAACCACTCCTCCATGATTACCTCTCAGACACATGTAACTGCTACCAGCAGCCCAGACCATCAACCAATGGGCACCTTGATGTATCTCGACAGCCTTAGCACTGTTTTAGTGACTATTGTTTTACCTGCCTGTTCTCTGACTGTACTTACTCTACAGTGGTGGTCCACCCTTGTAGTAACAATTGTGAAACAAATTTTTGCCTGCTGTGGCACTATTGCTGGACATGTTGTATTACCCTGTACTGTACATTTCCTGCTGTATTTCCTGTGTAACCCTCAGGTCGCATCTGGAAACGAGCGGCCTCCGCTCAGCATGCCTGCCTGGTTAATCTCTTAAATAAATAAATAAATGGCCACTGTAAGACACTGTTCTGCTTCCTGCTGGCTCCTATGGGCAGGTAGTTGGTAAGAACTGCCCTCCTCTGCTAGCTGGGCCACATTGAAACAATCTGAATGAAGTCTTAGGACCTCCCCTCCCCCCCTTGCCAGACTTCCTCAGTCTATTTCGATCTATCCTAGTTAGGGATCCCTTTTTCCTCATCAAGTGGATTTTTTGTTTCTTCAAAATCTTCTGAGGATCAGTCTTCACCATTCATTACTGGTGGGTAGCAGCCAGAGGTGCAGGATCCCACAGAGGCGTGTAGGTTCTAAGATTTTAGAGGAGAGGAACCAACTTCGGAGACGGTGCCACCCATGAGGCTAGTAACGTGGTGTTTGCAGACTGGCCAGTTAACCTCTGCTTTTCCTGACAAGGTTGGATCTCTGTGGGAGCTGCTCTAAAGATCACATCTGCACCATCCGTTCTGCCTCACGTTGCTTTACGCCGTCTCAATAGCTCTTACTTCGAGGGGGAGCTCTTGCAGCAAGTAGTACCATTAGTACTAAGCTGCCAGTCGTTAGGACCCCACGTAAAACTTCTAGCTATCAGTCTATGGCAGAGGACTGCCACCGATGTCGGTTCCGTGCCGTCAGTTTTTTTTTTTTGTTTTTTTTTAACTGTCTTTTTATTGTGGTTTTAAAAGACATCGGGTCGGTTACAAGTTCCAATGTTCTGATATATACAGGAGAAATGCATCACAAGACACTTTGCTTCATCATATAGTAAATAATAATTTAGGATAAATAAATTGCTTAAACTTTGTTATTAAGTAGTTAGAGGTTATAAAAAAGCAATCAGAATAAATTTTCCCTTCCAAACAGGTCATATGTCGTGAGATGCAGGGAGGAGGCTCTGTGTTTAACAATAGGGCCAAAATTTTATCCTGGTTCAAACAACATGAAGTCTTGCTATATTCTGACATATTCAGTGAGTCCCAACCTTCGAACTGCCCCGGAGATGAAAGAGTTAACTTTCCATGCCAGGCATGGAACGCTGAGCTCGAGCTCGGTTGAGACTCTGTCTGTTGTTCTTCAAACTCGAACCGTCAGATTCTTTACTCCGCCTCATTGAACAGTCGCTCCGGAGATTTCTCCTTCTGCTTGGTTCATTTTGTCAGTTAAAGTACCATTTTTCTCGGTTTTGGGTTTGGGGTCTAAGTGAGAAATTCCAGGTGGTGAGAGGATGTGTGTGTAAGAGCCATCTGGACCATCTTTCAAGAAGTAATGGGGTAGTATTTTGGAGGCGTGCTGTCATGTTTTCCATTTGATAAATATCATAAATAAGGTTTTCCCAGGCTGAGATGAGAGGGGGATTAGGTGTCAACCATAATCTAGTCATTACTTTTAGGGCTGCTCTTAGTAGAATGTTAACTAGATATATTGCATGTTTCTCTCGAAAGTTCCTAGGGTAGTGGAGTAAAAGGGAAATTTTTTGGGGAGTGAGATCCCCAAAGAAGGGAAAAGTCCTTTTAATTGTTGATTAACCTCTCCCTAAAATTCAGTCGGTTTTGGGCAGGCCCATAATATATGAGTGTGATTTGCCAGAGTAGTCCCACAATCTCGCCATCATGAGGGATCCTGTCCCTATACAAATTTAGCAGTAATTTAGGGGGGTTCTAAAGAATTGGGCTACTATTTTCCATGAAAATTCCCGCCAGGTATAAGAGCTAGTAGTTTTATGTTGTAGTCACCATAGCCTTATCCATTCAGAAGATGTAAGGATTAACCTTAGCTCAGTTTCCCATTGTCCCTGAACTAAGGTAATAGATTGGTTCATGGACTGCTGTAATGCCTTATAAAAATGAGATACTAAATGCTGTTATGTTTCCACCACCGTGAGTTGGGGGAGGAGATCAGACGGGAAATGTTTGCTGTTCCGAGATACGGAACCCCAAGATTGAAGTGAAAAAGTCCTGATGAGGTGATGAAAATTCTTCTTGAAGCCGTGGAAATGTTTTAAAAATGCCATCCTGGTAAAATTGAAATATGTAAGTTAGCCCCCTCTCACGCCAGGAGTGAAAAATATGATCTTAAAGGCCTGGGAAAAAGTTAGGATCTCTTATCGGGAGAGCCATCCATTGTGACAATGGACGACAGTCCTTAGACTTAAGGAACTGCCTCCAGTATTTAATTACTGCTCTGGTAAACATAGGTACTCTGTCCTCTCTCTGCGGAAGTATAGAGTGTTAAATCTGATCTCCGTCTAGAACTACAGTATGTCTGTCAAATTCCTCTCTAACTGCGTCCAGACCGGGGACTGGTGTCTAGGAAGCAGCCATTTGGCCATATGCATTAATACTGTAGCTGTTAAATATTTACTTCAGTCTGAAAGTGCCAGCCCTCCCCTGTCTTTGGGGAGGTAAAGTCAGGACAGGGCTATCCGAGGTCTTTTATTATTCCGTAAAACATTTGTGATAGCTTTGGTCCATTTGTGTAGCTCCCTTTGATGTGGGGGTAAAGGAATATTCTGCATAATATGAAGTAGACAAGGCAAAACATTCTTTTGTATTGATTGTACTCTGGATAGTAAGGATAGGGGTAATTGTGACCATCTATTTAAGTCCGTCTGTATCTCTTGAAAAACCGAGTCATAATTTATAGTTAATGAGGAGGGGGAAGAGGCAATCTTTATACCAAGATAAGTTACTGTAGGTACAGCCTGTTCCATTTCAGAGGGTATTTTTGCATAGTGCTAGGTGAAGGGACATCATTTATTGTTAGAACTTCTGACGTATCGTGGTTAATTTTGTATCCAGAAAGTCTTTCAATCATTGATAATATCCTAGTTAGAGTATTCAATGATAGTACGCCACCTTGTGGTGGATGTTTTGTATTGTACAGCCCGTCAGTTCATCTTGTTGTCTCAAAAACTGAGCAATAGGTTCTACATAGAGGGCAAATAAATATGGGGATGGGGACAGCCTTGTCAGGTCCTCCGTTGTAAAGGAAACCACTCGGAGTGGGAGCCATTAATTTTGACTACTGCTTCGGGGAGGGTATAGATTCCCTGTATAGTGTCTAGGACACCTGGAGGGAAATTAAATGTGTCCAGGGTAGATAGTAGAAAGTCCCATGAGACACGATCAAATGCCTTCTGGGCATCAAGGCTTAGCTTAGCAGTAAGAGTGGAGATTTAGTGTGAAGGGCGTGACTAATTAGAAATATTGTACTTTTAATATTGTCTGTAGTCTGTCTAGTTTTGATAAAGCCAGCTTGATCAGGATGAATAATAGAGGGAAGGAGATTATCTAATCTGTGGGCCAGTATGCTAGAGTAAATTTTATAATCTTGATTTAGAACTGAAAGAGGCGGTAGGAGTCACAGAGATGAGGGGGTTTATTAGGTTTCAATATAGCTGAGAGAGTTGCCTGTCGCCACAAGGGTGGGGTCAGGGTTGTATTATGACTTGCCTGTAAAGCCTCTAATAATGGGGTTTGTATTAACTCTCTTGTTGCTTTGTAGAATTTGGCTCCAAAGCCATCAGGACCCGAGCTTTTCCCATTCTTTAGATTTTTTATAGTGTTATGTAATTCAGTTGTAGTGATCGGAGATATTATTTGGGTTTGTGTGAGGGAAGGGAGGTTTATCTGTTCTAGAAATTGAGTAAGTTGTAGTTTCAAGAGTGGGGAGGGGTCTGAATATAATGTTTGGTAGTAGTCTTTGAAAATCGATAAGATTTGTTGAGTACTGTATTTTTGCTGATTAGTTTTAGGATCTTTTATTTTATTAATCATAACCGGTGGGTGGTTTCCACGGCCGCAGGCTCCGCTAAGCAGCTGGAACACATGCAGGCGTTCGAAGAAGAAGTCACCCGCGCTTCAGAAAATTGAAGCTTCTTAGTTCCACTCAACCTAGGCTCCACCATTACAGGTTCTTTCAAAGAGTTGTGCCAGTCTCTCCCCACCCGAGGTGAGGCACCCACGGGCTCTCACTCCTCCCGCTCTCGTCTTTGTCTAAATGAAGGTGCTCTTGGGACCGAGAGAGGTCTCAGTCCCAGGTGCATGCAGTCTCGACCTCAGTCAAGATTGTCTCCTTGGCCGCAGGCTTCACGGATCTCCCGTCTGGCCAGATGACCGAGGAAGTGGCCGATGAGGTCGAGATTATTCTTGACCCTATTGACCCTCTGTCGCCGGCTGTGGGTGACGACTCTTTGGAATGGACTCCAGTCCTTGTGTTCCCTGATGAGGAGACCCAGCCCTCTGGTGTCCCCATTAAGGACCCAGTTCCGGACCCTCGGGTTTCACCGATTCCCTCGGTGTCTCCCGGTCGATCGAGTCGGCCTACCCAATCTCGGTCGAGGTCCAGAACCCCCTCAGCTGAATGACTGAGGAAGAGCCATAAGTGCTTGAAGAAGAGGCGATGCCACAGGTCGTTCTCGTCCCCCTCGGATGAGGAGAGGCTCCGGCAGAAACTCCGTCGGCCCTACAAGGACCTTATGTGCCAACAGCTGATTTTGACCAGGCAGAAGCCGGCTCCGCCACCCACCCTGGCCATTACTTGGCTGTCTCCTCCCAGGCCGAAGCCAGCCCCCTCGGAACCAAAGCCTTTGGTTCCCCTGCCCGAGGGACCAGCCCATCCCCCGGTTTGGACTATTCTGGTCTCTCCACCAATTCTAGTGGAACTGCTGCCTAAACAGCTTTGGGAGGGGCTCCTTCAAAGGAGTACCAACAAGATACCGGACTTCCCCAACGTCTGTCGGTCACGGTCACCCCGGACCACCCCCGGTGGGTCAAGGGTGACTTAGGCAGCAGGTCACTATATCCCAATTCCTCCGACTCGGATGTCACCAGGCTCCACTCTCATCCTGGGGATGACGAGTCATCCGCTGGCACAGGGATGGAGGAAGGCCCTTCCTCCTTCCAGGGTATTCTTCGTCTCATCTCTGACTCTACAGGAATGCCCCTGGAACCTATCCAGCAAAAGGCGGAGTACCCTCTCACAGATATCCTCAAGAGAGGGGATACCCCGACGGAGGCCTTTCCTGTGGCTGAAGTCATTGTTGGTCCAGCCCTCGAACTAATGCAGCACCCTGCCTCCTGCTCAGCACCGTCTGCCCGCATGGCCCACAAGTACACGGTGCCCATGGGGTCCCTTGCAGGGTTCACAGAGTACCCTTCGGCTGAGAGCCTGGTGACCGCCTCTGTGTTCAGGCATACTGGCAGTTCAGCCAACACTGACCGACCTCCCAACAAAGAGTCCAAGAATCTGGACCACTCAGCTCGGAAGGTCTATGCGGCTTCCTCCTTGGGCCTTCGTCAGGCCAGTTCGGCTGTCATCATGGCACACTTCTCTCATGCCCTTCTCGGGTCATTAGACAAGGTCCTCCCTCATCTCCCCGTGGACATGCAGACCACGGTCAAGCAGGTCCAGGACCAGGGCCATGCTGTTGCCAAACAGCAGCTCCAGACAGCCCTAGACATCGGAGATTCTTGTGCCCGCTCAATGGCCGCCGCAGTTGCCTCTCGCCGCAGGGCTTGGCTGAGGCTCTCCTTCTTCCCGGTGGATACTCAGCATAAGTTAGTTGATGTGCCTTTCCGTAGGACCGACTTGTTCGGCCCAGGAGTGGCCGGTCACCTATAGCGAATAGAGCAGTCCAGTGCCACCTTGGACGCCACTTCTGCCAAGGGTTCTTTAGGCAAGAACCATCAGAAGAAAAAGAAGCCTTTGTGGCATTCTTCCCCTGCAGTACAGCAGTCCTTCTGCAAAGGAGGACAGCAACATCAGCATTAGCAGCAGGCTTAAGCTTGGCACCCTCGGCCCAAGCCTGAACCCCAACAGGCCCGGAAAGGAGGCCGAGGTTCAGGTCCTGGAGCCTCCTCCTCCTCCAAGCCTGCCCATTGATGGGATGGGGGTTGCCACCCCTATCTCCATCACGCCAGCTCTGGGTCCTCCTGTGGGGGGTCGGCTCCGCCACTTCCTTTCCACCTGGTCCGCTGTCACTTCAGACAGGTGGGTTCTCGAAGTGGTTGGCCAGGGACTGCCTCTAGAGTTCAAGCAGTACTCTCCCAGCCGAGCCCACGTCCCTCGGGAAGAACGGATTTCCGCATGCACCCAGTCGGCTCTTTGAGACAGCATTGCTCAGCTCCTCCGCAAGGAGGTAGCAGCTCTCGTGGCGGATCCATCTGCAGACCCAGGCTTTGTCTCCAGGTACTTTCTGGAGCCAAAGCAGATGGGGGTTGGCGCCGCATTCTAGATCTCCCTGACCTGA
The DNA here is from genome assembly GCA_016271365.2 of Neoceratodus forsteri. Classification (NCBI taxonomy): domain Eukaryota; kingdom Metazoa; phylum Chordata; order Ceratodontiformes; family Ceratodontidae; genus Neoceratodus; species Neoceratodus forsteri. The sequence continues at coordinate 556,848,238 of CM028129.1, read as the reverse complement.
ATCAGTTTCTCAGGTCTCGCACCTTTCGAATGGTCACTCTGTCCCAGATCATACCATCATTGGAGCGAAATGTGGTTCTGTTCACTGGATCTGCAGGACACGTTCTTTCACGTCCCAATCCATCCGTCCCATCGGCAGTTCCTCCGCTTCAGGGTTGAGGGGGACCCTGTACGAGTTCCAAGCCATGCCGTTCGGCCTGTCTTCGGTCCCTCAGGTCTTCACCAAATGCATTGCAGTGGTGGCGGCCCATCTCCAGCATCGGGGGGTCAGAATCTACCCCTACCTCGACAGTTGGCTCCTGGCAGGTTCCACCCAACAGGAGGTGGAGAGGTCCAGGGATCTGGTCCTCCAGACCTGGTCCCAACTCGGCCTTCTAATCAACAAGGCCAAGTCAGAACTCGTGCCTTCCCAGGTGATGGGCTTCATCGGGGCAGAGCTCGACTCTTGTCAAGCCAGAGCTTGGCTCCCGACAGACAGGGCAGAGGTTCTCTCCTCCTTTGCTCAATGATTTCTGGTTGGGCGCTTGCGCCCTGCCCGGGACTTTCTGTGCCTTCTGGGTTACATGGCAGCGTGCATCTAAGTGGTCCACTGGGCCCGGTTGCACATGCGCGTCCTTCAGTGGGAGCTGACCGCCCAGTGAACTCAGTGATTTGGTCATTTCGACCAGGTGATCACGGTCACCCAGAAGATGTGGGATGCTCTCCAATGGTGGATCCCCCAGACCGGTTGCAGGAAGGTATCCCATTTGTTAATCTCGAGCCGACGGTCGTTCTCACGACTGATGCCTCTCTCATGGGCTGGGAAGCCCACATGGAGGACAACAGGGCCCACGATTTCTGGTCCCCCGAGGAGTCTCAATGCCACATCAACTTGTTGGAGCTCAGAGCAGTCAGACTGGCACTGTCAGGTTTCGCTCCTCAGCTCCGGGGTCAAGTGGTCCAAGTCCAGACGGACAATACCATGACCCTGTACTACCTCAACAAACAGGGCGGCATGCACTCCCATCTGCTTTGCAAGGAGGTGATCCACATCTGGACCATCATAGGCCAGTTGGAGGTGGATCTCCTAGCCATCCATGTGGCAGGAGCCTCGAACCAGCTGGTGAATGCTCTCAGTCGCATAGGCCAGACATCCCACGAGTGGTCTCTCCATCCAGAGGTAGCTTACAGCCTGTTCTCCCATTGGGGCAGACCGATGGTGGACCCATTTGCCTCCAAGGAAAACACCAAGATGAGGCTGTATCATGTCAGCCCCCCCTCAGCAGGGCTCGCTGCAGGGGGATGTCTTCTCGAGGCCGTGGACCCCAGGCCTCCTCAACGCCTTCCCTCCATTTCCCTTGATCCACAAGGTGTTACTCAAGGTGAGGAGGGACAAGGCAAAAGTGATTCTGGTAGCCCCAGACTGGCCGCACCAGTTCTGGTATCCAGATCTCCTCAGCCTCAGCTGCAGGCCCCCGGAGTGGCTTTGCATATGCTTGGACCTGATATCTCTCAACCAGGGGAAGGTCTCCCATACGGACCTTCAATCCCTGCACCTCACAGCCTGATACCTGAGCGGCTAGAGTTCCAGGCTTTGGGTCTTTCTGGAGATGTCCTTACCATGGTGGAGGCATCTAGAAAGGAATCGACCAGAAAATGTTATGCCTTCAAATGGAAAAGATCTTCCATTTGGTGTCAGGGTAAGGGTCTGGACCCCTTATCCTGTTCTGTGGCTCACATTCTCTACTATCTTTGGTCTCTCTCCAAAGGGGGTCTACAGTCATCGACCCTTAGGGTGCACCTGGCAGCCATTTCTGCTTACCGGGCACGGGCAGGTCAGCCGACATTGGCACAGGAGACAGTGGTCGGGCGCTTTTTTAAAGGCCTGGATCACATATCCCCTCCAGTGAGTGAACCTCAACCTCCTTGGAATCTACTGCTGGTTTTGGCAAAGCTCATGGGCAAGCCATTTGAACCCATGCACAAGTGTGAGCTGTCACACTTGTCGTGGAAGACCGCCTTCCTGGTGGCTGTCATGTCAGCCAGAAGCACAGGAGAGCTCCAGGTGCTGTTGGTGGACTCCCCTTATCTGACCTTTCACAGGGACAAAGTTGTCCTGGGCCCCCACCCGAAATTCCTTCCGAAGGTGGTGTCAGACTTTCACCTTAACCAGGTGTTGACTCTCCCTGTATACTGCTATAATTACACCTCGGATGCCGAGTACAGGCTCGATACTTTGGACCTGAGACGTGCTCTCTCCTACTACAAGGAGAGGACGGCGGAAATTCGTGGAGAGGTTCGCCAGCTGTTTGTCACCCACGCTGAAGTTGCTTCTGGCAGACCTGCAGCCAAATGGACCATAGCAAGACGGATTACATCATGCATAGGTCTGTGCTATGAATTGGTGGGCAAGGAGCCTCCCAGAGGGATAAGAGCTCCTTCTACCTGCCATACTGCTACATCGGTGGCTATTTCCAGGGACATCCCTATCCAGAAAATCTGTCGGACTGCTGCCTGGAAGTCAGAAAACACCTTCATTACCCACTACCACATTGACCTTGAGTCACGCCAGGATGCTGGTTTTGGGACCTCAGTTCTCCAATCTCTGTTCCCTAAGTAGGGGGTGTGCATGTGCACCTTGCCTCTCTTCTCCTGGAGAACTGCTAGGAGTCGGCCAGTGACACTGGTTGAACAACATATCCATGCTCCTAGAAGAACAGGTTACTCACCTGTAACAGTAGTTCTAGGAGTGGTATATGTTCATCCACACAGACCCACCCGACCTCCCCAGCTGCGGATGCACACAACCTGGCTTCCAGCAGGCTAAGATCTGGCATCATGGGGTGGAGCCAAGGCATATACCACCCACGTGGGTGGGAGGAGCCAGCTTGAAGACTTCCGGCAGATTTAAAGGGGAAAGGGACAATGCCAATGAGTGTGGATGAACAACATGTACCACTCCTAGAACTACTGTTACAGGTGAGTAACCTGTTCATATTGGCCTCCTTGATGCCAATATCAATATTGTTTATATCAATGGCAAACAATAAAGGCTCCAGGATGGATCCCTGTGGAATGCCTCTTTTTAGTGGTTTGAGTGGCGAGAGCTCCCCTTCGGCCTTGACCTGCTGAAGCCTATCTGTAAGGTAATTATTGAACCAGCACAGAGAGGTCAGGTCCAGACCTATCACTTTTAGGGTGGAAAGAAGCAGGCAGTGGTCGACAGTGTCGAAAGCCTTGCTAAGGTCCATGAACACGGCATATACAATTTTTTTTGTTTTCCAGCTCTCGTTGCCAGTCATCAGTCACTTTGGTCAGAGCCGTAATGATGCTGTGCTTGGCTCTGAAACCAGACTGCATTGGGTTTTGAAGGTTCTTGTTATCTAGGTAGATTCTCAACTGAGCATTCACAATTTTTTCCAGCAGTTTAGACAATATTGGTAGGAGAGATATCGGCCTGTAATTATTTAGGTCGCAGGGATCTCCTGATTTAAACAGAGGAATGACGTGGGCAATTTTCCATAGGTGTGGAAGAGTCCCCTGGGACAAGGACAAGTTAAATAGGTGTGTAATTGGTACAGCTAGGACGTGGTATGCAATCTTTAAGAAGTAGGGGGCAAGAGAGTCCGCACCAGCACTTTTCTTGGTGTCCAACTGTAGAAAGAGGTCTTTGACCTCTTTCAACGAAACAGGAAGGAATGAGAAGACCACATTAGTGGTGCTAGGTTCAAAGAATCTGTGCACTAACCTGAGAACGTAACACGGATGCTGGTGAATTGTCAAATGCTAGGCCTGCCGTAGCAAAGTGGTTGTTGAAGGCCTGGGGAATCTCCTTGCTATCGTTGATAGTAACATTGTCAGAAATGATTTTCGAGGGAAGTACATTTCCAGCTGTATGACCAGACAGCTCTTTGATTGTGGACCAAAATTTAGCTGGGCACCTTGAGGCAGAGTCAAGCTCAGAACGGTAGAAGTTGGCTTTAGCCTCTCTAACCAATTTGGTGCAGGAATTCCTAGCCTTCCTGAAGTGGCACCAATCCTCGGCAGTTTTTGATTTGTGGGCTTTTTTCCAGAGTTTATCTCTCGCTAGTTAGTAAAGCAGCCTTGAGTTCAGCAGAGAACCAATGGCAAGTTCTGGTCTTTACGTGGACTTTTACCTAGGGAACATGATTATTTATGGCACAAGACACTATTTCATGAAAAATTTCATATGCCATACTGACCAATTTGGCTAGGTAAAAGTTCTGCCAGTGTACAGATCATCTTAGCCCATCGATGTAGGCATTTAGGTCAAAGTTGCGTCTGGACCTTCTGGTGGAGAACTTAGATGTGATGGAGGGATTGGAGTCAGATCTTACACTGGCGATGAAGCAGTGATCACTGACATCCGAGAAAAATAATCCAGTGTAGAAAAAGGACTGTGGTTTGCTTGTAAGAAAGACATCCAATAGGGTACTATTCCTGGGGTTTTTCTTGTTAGGACGCGTAGGTTCTTCAATGAGTTGTGTGAGCCCAGGAGAGTCACAGAAGGATTTGGGGGGTAAGGAAGCCTTGGATAACCAGTCGTAATTGAGATCCCCTAGAATAATAGTTTTGAGGGTCTCATGTTCCATAATAGTCAATAGGTGAGACAGGAGCCAGGACCCAGCAGATGGAGGCCTGTAACACCCAATAACCCTGATAGCCATTGAGCGGGATGTTTCAACCTTAAGGGACAGACATTCAAAGCCATTTGCGATAGAGGAGGAGTCAATGATAGTGACCATATATTTGTCCTTGACATAAATGGCTACCCCACCACCACCCCAGTCTGCCTGTCGGCTCTGAACAGCCAATAGTTAGGGATGTTAACTTCCCTGTCGGGGATAGAAGATCTGAGCCAGGATTCTGAGACTACCAGCACATCTGGTTCGGTATGAATGACCCAGGTCTGGATTGGTGTAAGCTTTTTTAAGAGACTGCAAACATTAACGTGCATAAAGCTCATTCCTCTAAGCCTTGTAAGGTCGGATGAAGATGACAAGGCTTCTGTAGGATCAGGGTTAAGTTCAACATTGCCTGAGCATAATAGGAGGAGAAATACAATTTTCTTTAGGACAGCCAGAGATAATTTAAAGCTGTAATTTTTCCACGACTACTTGGAATGACAGAACGAGAGTGCTGGGCCCTGCTATTTATGCAGTGCTGTCCTAAGGTTGCAGCTACTAAAACCCTTGCCACGTAGCACCAAGTGGCATTATTACTATGGATATAAGGGGGCATACCCAGTATGGGTAGGGAGGTGCAGGTCCCACCCCCAGAAGCTACCTCAGACTGATGCAAGGATGGGAGCGCAGGGGTGCAACAAAAGCTATGAGATGAGTTGCTGTACAAATAGCACCATGACAGAGGGTCCAATTCCCCCTGTGCATTATTTCGGCCCGGGTGATACACTACATAAGGCACCAGCCATAGGAAGATGAAGAGAGGGAGCCAGGTATCAGCCCTCATGTTGACGCCTTATGGTGAAAAATAGTAAGCTATGACTACGGCAAAGTGTTTTTATCTGTAGATGGCATAGCCGGAATACAGACTCCTAGAGAATCACCAGACAGAACAAGACACGTCGGTGTGTGCAGGAATTTGGGGACTTCACAGGGCTGAGCAAGATAGCAGATGGCACCAAGCCTATATGATCACTGAAGATGTGCAGTCTCCCTCAGTAGCTGGTACTTTAAAAGGAGGTAGGATGTTGCCGAAGTAGGCTGCACCAATATGGTCTTACACTGCTATATGAAATGGTAATGTGCAGCGCTGTTAGCCTACGGAGAGCGTCGATGTGAGAGGCGTTTTAGATAGATGGAAAGGAGTAGTCCAAAGAATGAGAGGGGGTTGGGGAAGGCTGTCTATATAATAATGAGCCTAGAGGGAGGATGGGTGGGTGGGCGAAAAAAATGTGGCTTCACCATACCTCTTTGCTGGAAGAGTCCATGCTTGTGGTCTCGGGCAGCGGCTAAGGAAACGCCGTCCCCTGGTGGCCACGTGTCCCACGGCAGATGAGCTGGGAGCCCTAGAGGGATAAGTCTACTGATAGGTAATACGTGCAGGGTAGATGAGAACTGGGTGGTACCCTTGGGGATTTAATAGAGGTCGGGGATGTGGTGGGCGGGCGTGGTTGACAGTAGCCTATAGGAGTGAGCTAGAAAGCTGGGGCGGGGTTTAAGTGTATTTAATCAGGACCAGGGTGGGTAGGTGGGCTGAAAAATCAAGCAGCTAGGACTTCCTTCCTGGAGGTAATCAGTCCCTGAGGACAAGTCCGTACCTGAGTTTCTGTGAGGGGCTGGTGGCTTCAGACCTGGACTGCGGATGGCAGTCTGGCAGGTCATTTTCATAAGAGAACCACAGCTGTGGCTCTCAGACTACCTGAAAAGAGAAGAACAGAGGGGAATTAAATAAGAAAGGCAGGGAAGGGTGGGGCTGCTCATGAAGCTAAAAAGAAATGCAAAATGGCTTAAACGGGGGGGGTGTTACAGACCAAAATGTTAGGCAAGGTGCCACAAAGTCTGAGAGAGCAAGAACAGGGCTATTTAAAACACAATACTAGAGTAAAAAGGTGAAAGGGGGGGTTCAAAGGCCTGAGCTGAGATCGCTACTGGGTCTTATGAGGGAGCACACAACAGGCATTTAGATTAAATCAGCAAACTTCAACTATAAAATGCTAGCAAGACAGTTTTAACAGAAATCATAATTTAGTACAATATAATTCAAGCATTAACAGTGCAGAGCTATATGGAGCCAATCCGAGTGCTCCTGGGGCTGACTGCAGCCAGTGGGTCACAGCAGTAACAGACTCTGGATTTAAACCCAGAGACAACTGTCCTCATGTAAAAAAGAAAAATCAGGCAGCTAGGGCTCCCTTCCTGGAGGTAATCAGTACCTGAAGGCAAGTCCATACCTGCGCTTCTTTGAGGGGCTGGTGGCTTCAGACCTGGACTGCGGATGGCAGTCTGGCAGGTCGGGTTCATCAGAGAACCACAGCTGTGGCTCTGACTACCTGAGCTTCTGTGAGGGGCTGGTGGCTTCAGACCTGGACTGCGGATGGCAGTCTGGCAGGTCGGGTTCATCAGAGAACCATGGCTGTGGCTCTCAGACTACCTGAGTTTCTGTGAGGGGCTGGTGGCTTCATACCTGGGCTGCGGATAGCAGTCTGGCAGGTCGGGTTCGTCAGAGAACCACAGCTGTGGCTTTCAGACTACCTGATGTATGGGATGCCCTAGCTCCCCCCTTATAATATTTTTGGCGAAGCCATAAGAGGGCTTGTTCTGTTTTAACTAGCTAGGCATGGGATCAGTGCAGTGCTGAATGAATTTGTGGAGTTGGGGAGGGGCCTCAGACGGGTAGCAAGCATGGTAACCTTTTCAGAGGTGCTGCCAGTCCATGGCAGGGGTGAGGCTAGGGTACTGCACATCGTGCAGTTTAATGAATGGTTGCAAAACTGGTGCAGAGCACAGGGCTTTGGCTTCATTGGGGACTGGGGGTCCACCTGGAGAGATAAAGGTCTATACTGGCACAATGGTCTGCATCTGCCCACAAAGGGAACCAAGCTCCTAGGTGACAGGTTTAAATGCTTCCTTGGCAAGCTTTTAAACTAGCCAAGGGGGAAGGTGCTGATAAGAGGCAGGAAATTTCAAGCCTCCCCCAACAAAACATGGCAAGTAGTAAGGTAAACACTGAGGTACAGAGCTCAACACAGGGCAGGACAGGGGTAAATGGAAAAATAGACAAGGGCAATAAGAGCAGGGATGGGGGAAAAAAAGGATAAAGCCAACATTAAATGGAGGGCAATGAGTACCAATGTCATTAGTCTGGGAAACAAGCTTCCTGAGCTAGTAGCTCTGATGGAAGATGAACAATTGGATATTGTGGCAGTCACGGAAACATGGTACACAGAGAACCATGACTGGGATGTCAACATACCAGGGTACACAATCTACAGAAGGGACAGGGAAGGTAAAAGAGGAGGTGGAGTAACTCTATACATAAGGGAAGGGATCAAAGCTACAGAACTAAAAAGTAAAGGGGGAGGACAAGAGGCACTCTGGGTCACCTTGGAGACAGGGAATGGCATCACAATCCTCACAGGGGTTGTATACAGACCCCCATCTCAAGGGGAGAAAGTGGACAAGAAAATGATAGAGGACATTCTCAAAATGGCTGAAAAAGGGGAGATACTGTTGATGGGCGACCTGAATATGCCAGATGTTAACTGGATGACATGTACTGCAGCCACATCCAAGAGCAGGGTCATTCTCAATGCCCTGCAGGGGCAGGCTTTTAGACAGCTAGTATTGGAACCCACTCGGGAGGGAGCAATACTAGACCTGGTACTCTCAAATGGAGAGAGGATCACAAATTTAGAAGTCAGTAGACATCTGGGAACAAGCGACCACTGCACAGTGTGCTTCACAATGAGCACAACCATGGAGATAAGCCATACAGAAAGAAGGATACTGGACTTTAGAAGGGCTGACTTTGGCAAAATGGATGAATACCTGAAGAATGCACTAGCAAATGTCCAAAAAGGAGGGGTGGAAGAACAATGGAGAAAAATCAAAACTGTTGTCATGGAGGCAAAAAACCTCTGTGTGGAACAAATAAAGAAAAAGCAGAGTAAAAAAACAGTATGGTTCTCAGAAGAGGTGGCAGAGAAGGTTAAGGAGAAAAAGGCTGCATTCAAAAAGTATAAGGAATCACAGAAGGAGCACGACAGGGAACTGTATCAATTAAAGCAGAAAGAAGTGGGGAAGGCAGTCAGAATAGCAAAGGCCCAAACCAAGGGAAAAATAGCCAACTCAGTTAAGAAGGGGGATAAAACCTTTTATAGGTACATTAGGGAGCATAGAAAGGTTAAGGGAGGGATAATGAAGATTAATAAAGGAGAGGGGAGGTGGGCAGAGGGAGACAGTGGAAAGGTAGAGATACTGAATGAATACTTTTGCTCAGTATTCACAAAAGAAGATGAGGGGGAGTTACCTAAACCAGACAATAGAAGCACTCTGGGTAGGGAGGTTGACACCAGTCCATTCACAGAAGAAAGAGTCCTGAAAGAACTCCTAAAACTCAAGGTGGACAAAGAAATGGGGCCTGATGGGATTCACCCCAGAATCCTAAAAGAACTAAGGGAGGACCTAGTGACACCACTGACCACGCTTTTTAACAAATCATGGCAGGATGGGGTGGTACCTGAGGACTGGAGGAGGGCAGATGTGATTCCCCTTCACAAAAGTGGGAGCAAGACAGAAGCAGGAAACTACAGACCTGTAAGTTTGACCTCAGTGGTAGGGAAAATGATGGAATCACTTCTGAAAGAAAGAACTGTTGAGTACCTAGAGGCCAGCAGAGCACAGGACCCAAAGCGGCATGGATTTACAGCAGGAAGGTCATGTCAGATGAATCTAATTGATTTCTTTGACTGGGTTACCAAAGTAATAGACCAGGGAGGGGCTGTGGATATGGCCTACCTAGACTTTAGCAAGGCATTTGACACAGTCCCGCACAAAAGATTAATAATCAAGTTAGCCAGCCTGGGAGTGGGTCCCAGGGTGGTAGCCTGGGTAGCAAACTGGCTGCACAACAGGACACAGAAGGTAATAGTGAATGGAACACATTCGAAGAAAGAGGGGTTACTACTGGAGTACCTCAGGGCTCAGTACTGGGTCCAGTCCTCTTTAACATCTTTATAGGTGACATTGCAGAGGGTCTGGAAGGAAAGGTATGCCTCTTTGCAGATGACACAAAGATCTGTAACAGAGTTGATACACAAGAGGGGGTAGAAAAGATGAGAAGGGACTTGGCAAGGTTGGAGGAATGGTCAGACATATGACAAATTAGATTCAGTGCAAAGAAGTGCAAAGTAATGCACCTGGGAAACAAAAACCCAGGAGAAGAGTACACAATAGCAGGGGAGGTACTAACAACAACAAAAATGTAAAGGGACCTGGGGGTAGTCATATCAGATGACCTAAAGGTGGGTAAGCAATGTGAGAAGTCGGTAAGGAGAGCCAGGGGGATACTGGGATGCATAGGAAGGGCATCACAGGTAGAAAAGGAAGTGGTTATCCCTCTATACAGACAGTTGGTGAGACCCCATCTGGAGTACTGTGTGCAGTTTTGGAGACCTCATCTACACAAGGACATAGACAGGATGGAAGCAGTCCAGAGGAGGGCAACTAGAATGGTGCAGGGTCTGCACCAGAAACCATATGAAGAGAGACTGAGAGAGCTTAGTATATATACTCTTGATGAAAGGAGGGACAGGGGTACATGATAGAAACTTTTAAGTACCTCAAGGGAATCAACAAAGTCCAGGAGGGTAGCATATTTCAGAAAAAGAGGTGTAAGAACAAGGGGGCACAATTTAAAGATAGAGGGGGGACGGCTCAGGGGTAAGGTGAGGAAATTTTTTTTCACAGAGAGAGTGGTGGTTACATGGAACCGCCTTCCTGAGGAGGTCATTGGGTCTAAAACAGTGGGGGAATTCAAACATGCATGGGACAGACATAAGGCAATTATAGTGGGGGGTTGCAGGAAGTAGGCTGTTGGTTAACTAGAATCTGCAGCTTATCCAGTAGGTAGAGAAATGGGCAGACTGGGTGGGCCAAGTGGTCCTTATCTTCCATCAAAGTCTATGTTTCTATGTAACCGTCAGTACAGATTGAATTTCTGCTTTAGTCTGATTTAACTGAACCGGGACAGTTTCATCTCCTTCCATATGGATTTCCTGTATAATTCAGAGCCTCTGTTTTAAGTCTATTAGTTTTTGGTCTCACTGTTTTCTTTTATGGGAGGCATAGGCGATGATATATCCTCGTAGGACTGCCTTTAAAGTATCCCATAATATTTGAGGGGTAGTATGAGGGGACTTATTATCATTAAAAATTTCTGGAATTTTATTCTGGAGTAATTCTTTAAACTCCGGATCCCTTAGCAATGAGGGATTAAATCTCCAGTGTGTGGATTTCTTCTCCTGGACTGTATTAAGTCCAAGCTCTACTGGGGCACAGTCAGATAAATGAATATTCTTTATATCTGCCGAGTGAATTAGAGTCTTGTGTTCTTAACTAAGAAATAAATAGTCCAATCTAGAATAATGGCCATGGGCAGCAGTGTACTATGTAAATTTTCTCTGTGAGGGGTTCATTTGGCTCCAAGTGTCAATGAGGCCTGAATCTCTCAGGAGGCGTCTAAGATGTTTCTGTCTGGTACTTTGCTTTGACGGGTGGGCTGCTGAGGAATCCAGGGAAGGGCTCATGAGGCAATTAAGATCTCCACCTAGCACCAGGACTCCACGCTGTCTTGTGAACACCTGGTCTAGTAATCTCTGGATCGAAGAGGTGTCAGTCTGAGGGGGGATATACTTGCTACATACTGTAACCCACTGCCCCTGGACTGTGCCTATTGCCAGGGCCAATCTCCCATCTGGGTCTGAATAATGGTCTGATAGAATCAAAGGGAAGGACTTGGGGATAAGAATAACTGCTCCACGTCTCTTGCCTTTCCTATAAGAGGATTCTGTCACCTGGGAGAGCCCGAATTTTATTAATTTCTGATGTTCAGAGAAATCGAGGTGTGTTTCTTGGAATAACAGGAGATCTAGCTTCATGTGCCTTAAAGCCTTGAGGGTCCTGTATCTTTTAATTGGCCTGTTAAGCCCGTTTACATTATGAGAAATTATTTTAAATTTGGTTCCCATGTTGGTAATAATAGGTTGGTATCGGGGGACGAGCCTACTCCCTGCATTCACCCTGCTGCTCTTCAGCCTGCTGTAAAACATAATTCCTATTCTGCTTATTGTTGTCTAAGCTGTTTAAATAAAAATTCTGCTCCAACCTGAGTTCTTGTCTTTTTTTTAAATAATAATGGGAAAATAAAAACCAAAAAACCCTCACTATAAGGTTTATGCTTAAGTTAGACCAACAGGGTCCTAGTAAGCCTGAAAAGGCTACAACTATATACAGTAATCTAAGTATGAAGACTTCCAAATCCTGCTCCCCAGTCTGGTAGGGAGAGGAAGGCTGGGAATACTCCCACCTAATTGGGTACCCTATACTCTGGAGTGGAAGGGTGCCCCTTGGGATACTCTTGCCCCTAATGTGGGGATAGGAATGGTGTGGGAAGGTAAGGGATTGAAACAAAAAGCTAAACAATAACATCTGGGAAGGGGTTTGGGATTGGGGTGGGAAAGAAAAAAGGTGCATTGCGCTCATATCTCCCGGTCAATGAATGTTTCAGCCCTCCAGCTGGGTCTGTTTTCATTAAGTAAGGTGAAGAGGGGAATCCAAACAGTTATGGCCCTATGTACTTGTGGTGTCCCCCACTGGTTGGAATAATGAAAACGATAATGCTAGATAAGTAAGTTTGAGTCACTCAAAGATCTTCCTGGACATAAAGTCTCCACCACTCATTCACACTAATGGGAACTGCACCAGAGGCACTAGGACCCAGCGGGAGCAAACTTTTTTGCTAGAGGGTCGGTGCCAGAGATGGAGCCGCGAGGAGCGGTACCGCGAGCCTCCACTCGTGCAGTAATGTCTATCCAGGCATCGACCCTCCAACCACCTCAGTTCCTTTTTTCCTGCCATCGAGTGCACTTCAGTGACGATGACACTCGCCCGCCGGGAGTCAAACTTCAAACTAGCAGCTTAGTTTTTCAGTTTTATTGGTTTGTAATAATATCTCGAATAAGTATCACTTAGTTTATTTATTCTATTTAAAGAAGAAGTCTCAGCCTACATTGATGGAGTCGACCATGTGCGGGTCAGGTGACGGTAGGGAAACTTCGTATGAAAGCTGTTCAGTCAGCCGGGTCCGGTCCGCCGCCTTCTCCGGAGAGGGGGTCTGGCAATGGACAGTCCAATGCCTGAGAGGGTGGGCGGTCCCCTCGAAAGCATAAAAGTAAACGGTCGCACTCTCGGCACCATTCCGCCTTGAGCTCTTCTTCGGCCCACAGGTCAAAAAAGAGAAGACATCACTCGAGGTCGCCCTCTGATATGTCTGCGCGTACACGGTCAGTTACTGGGGCTAGTTGCTGGTCTCCTCCTTTGGAGTCGCCAGTTTCTGTTTCTGATAGCCGATGTCTTCGACATCGGAGCCCTACCCCACCCTCTGGTAGGTCTTCAGATGAGCAGTTTTATCAGTGGGCTGCTCTTATGGAGCAGTGGGCTCGGAGGTTGGTCCAGCTGCCTTTCCTGGTCATTCAGAGGCCTTCTGGCTTTTTGGGAGATCAGGTAGGGCGGTTGAGCCTCCTTAGTCGCGTGGCGCCATCTTCAGTACCGTCGACTCCACACTTAGGTGTTTTCCCCCCTCACACGGCTGCGGCACAGGGGGCCACACTGATGCCTCTACCTCCTGGTATTCATCCTTCTTTCTCAAATCCTGTATTTCGGAGTCTTGGGATGTTTTCAACACCCTCAGCGTCGATGGTACGTTAAGCCCTGTCTCGGTACGTCCTCGGTGCCATGCAACCGCCAGTGCCGTCCCTTGGTGCTGTGGCTTCTCAGCACCATCTTGCGCGCCGTCCGGCTTTTCAGCACCATCTTTGGTGCCGTGCAGCTCTTTGGAGCCGTGCGTGTTTTCAACGCCGCGCTCTTCTTCAGCATCGAGACCTGTTGGGACGTCATCCAGCCTTCAGGACTCCTCCTCTTTTAATCCTTTTCCTTCCTCATTTCCTTCTGATTTTCACTCCTTTCCTGTTCATACAGTCCCTCCTGGACTGTCAGGAGATGACATTGAGCCTGACCCAGACCTTAGGCTGGGTGATGATGTGGAAGGAACAGGATATCTTCCTGCTGCAGAGCCTATGGTCGAGGACCTGTCTTTTAAGTCTCTGCTGAAAAACTTGAATTCCACTCTTTCTCTCCAAACTACAGAAATCGATCCTGGGAAACTGTTAAGACTCCAATACCTCCATATTCCAGAGATCCCTATGGATTTGACTCCTCCGGTACAGCCCTCTTTTGAGACACTGTTTCAAATGGTATGGAATAATCTTGCTCTCATTCCTTCGGTGGCTAAGTCCATAGATAGGAAATATGCTGCTCCCAAGGATTGACCCATTTTGGCATCCCAAGCCTTTGCGGATCCTATTGTAGTCTTGACAGAGAATGATAAGGTCGTCCTTCCCCAGACTACTACAGCTTGACCTATAAACAAAGAATCTCGTAAGATAGACACCTTAGGTAAGAGAGTCTTTGCCGCTTCCACCCTAGGTATGCGTATTGCCAGCTACCAAGGCTATTTCTCTCAATATGAGTATATTCTTTGGCATTCGCTCAAACAAATGATTGAAGCTCTGCCAGAGTCGGACACTAATTCAGAGCTTCTTCAAACCATAACCACGGGTATAGAGTCCCAACAACCAGCAGATTAAAGCAGCTGTGGACGCCTTTGATACTGCCTCCCGAGCGGCAGCGGCGGGCATTTGTACCCGCTGTCATTCCTGGCTGCGCACTTCAGGTTTCACGAATGATGCCCAGCAACAGGTTATGGCGTTGCCTTTCAATGGTGTGTATCTCTTTGGCCCTCAAGTAGAACAGGCTCTAGAGGCCACACAAAAGACTAGGTCAGCCATTAAATTGGCTTGACCTCCTCCCGCTCCCTCTCGTCGAGGGGGTGTTAACAAATGCCAGTTTCATAACCGTCAGTCCTTTCAGGGAAAAGGCAGGGGAGGTTGTAATAAAAACCAAGCCCCTCAGCCTCAAAAGAAAACACAACAGAAGGCGCAAGGACCCAAAGCACCCAGTGCAGCCTTCTGAGTTGTTGGCCCAAGTCCCACCTCAGCTGCCCGAGGGGGACTCTTCTTCAGCGGTGGGAGGTCGTCTGACTCACTTCTACAATCAATGGAAGTCCATAACCTCGGACAAATGGGTCCTCCAGATAATCCGTGAGAGGTATTCCCTCAATCTTTTAGAGACCCCTCCGGATCGTTCCTCCAGACGACAGCCCAGGCTGTCGGTACTTCAGTCAGAACTTCTCGCCTCTGAGATTCAAGGCCTTCTGAACAACAGGGCGGTGGAAGTAGTTCTGCTGGATCAACGCAACACAGGGTTCTACTCCCATTACTTTCTGGTTCCAAAGAAAACCGGGGGCATGCGCCCCAATTTGGACCTCAGAAAGTTAAACAAATTTCTTCCCAAAGAGAAATTCAAAATGATATTGCTAGGAACCCTGTTACCTTTGCTTCATCAACACAACTGGTTAGCCTCCCTGGACATGCAGAATGCTTACCAACACATTCCTATTCACCCAAAGCATCACAGATACCTAAGGTTCATGGCTTTGGGACAGCATTACCAGTTCAGAGTCCTGCCCTTTGGTCTATCCTCAGCGCCGCAAGTTTTTACCAAGTGTTGTGCAATTCTCGCAGCGCATCTCAGAAAAATCGGAATACAAGTGTTCCCATATCTGGACGATTGGCTTCTAGCAAGTCCTTCCAGGCAGGGAACTCTAGACGCTGTAGCCACGACTTTACACTTTCCCACGTTCATGGGAGTCCTGCTAAACCTCAAAAAATCACAGCTGCAGCCCTCCCAGAGGCTCCTTTTCATAGGAACTCTTCTGGACACCTCCTGTGCAAAAGCATTTCTTCCAGAGGACAGGAGGAGCAATATCCTTCAGATGGCCCGGTACATCGGAGAGAGCAGCTCGGTTTCAGCTCTCTCGATGCAACGGATGCTAGGTCTCATGGCATCCTCGGTGTTCACTGTACCCCTAGCACGCCTTCACATGAGAACCTTTCAATGGATGCTCAGTACTCAGTGGTCCCCGACCACTCACCCTCAGTCCTTTCTCATCAAGGTGACAGAACCTCTGAAGAGATCACTCACCTGGTGATCACAAGAGGACAATCTTCTGGAAGGGTATCACTTTGCTCCTCTGGATCATCAGATTTCCATTACCATGGATGCGTCCCTGATGGGGTGGGGAGCTCACTGTCAGACTCTCCACACTCAAGGTACGTGGACTCAGCTCAATTCCCAGCTTCACATAAATGTCTTAGAAATGAGAGCCGTCCTTTATGCAGTCCGGGCTTTGAAGGACATTCTCTGTCACAAGAACATTATCCTTCAAACGAACAAGAAAGCAGTGATGTATTACATCAACAAGCAGGGCGGTGCTCACTGTTACCCCTTATGCAAGGAAGCGATGAGGGTGTGGGAATGGTGCTTACAGCACAAGGCTCTAATTCATGCGGTCTATCTGCTGGGGGTGCAGAACGAACTGGCAGACCGTCTCAGCAGAACAGAGACAGATAATCACGAATGGTCTCTCGACTCAGCCATAGCTCAGTCACTATTCACAGAGTGGGGAACTCCAGACCTGGACCTTTTTGCATCCCCACTCAACACAAAACTGCCTCTTTTCTGCTCCAGAAATCCAGGGCCTGGCATTTTCTGTCAGGATGTGTTCAGGCTGCGGTAGACAAAATTCTTTCTATACGCCTTTCCGCATCTTCCTCTAATTCAGAGAGTACTTCTCAAGTTCGAGTCCCGGGGGACAAAATGATCCTCATTGCTGCCTTCTGGCCTCGACAAATATGGTTTCCACTACTCAACAGTATGTCGGAAACTCCTCCGAAACCGCTTCCTCTTCAGATGAACCTTCTGACTCAGGGGCCTGTGGTCCATCCCAATCTGAGATCGCTTCACCTTCACGCTTGGCTCCTGAAGAGATAGAGGTGAACAGGTTCAATGTCTCTCGCAGGGTTTCAGATATTCTTCTGGGTGCACGCAAGCCACCCACTAGGAAAACTTACACAGCCAAATGGAGGCGTTTTTCGCTCTGGTTTGCAAAATCCTCTTTGAATCCTTTTTCCTGGCCACCAGATAAAGTTCTTTTTTTTTTTTAAACTCTTGTTCTTTATTTTATAGTAAAGAACATATACATTGCCTAAAGCAAAAATACATACCAACAATACATTAAGAGGACAAAGACATAAAATACAGAGAACATAAATAATTAAAAAAAAAATATGTATGAAAGTTAACATAAAGTGCACTCATATCCTGTATTTCATTAAGTTTTTCATGTTGCCAAACTGATACATCAGGATGGGTAGAGGGGACAACTGATACCCCCAGGATAGCAAGAAGCTACCCGAGTTCACTGGATAAACTCTGTTCTTATTGGTGTGATATATATTACCCATTTTCTCCACATAATCTCAAAAGCAGCCTGGGTTTTATTTAATGTAGCTGTAATTTTCTCCAAATTTATAAATGTCAATCATTATTTAATGCCACTGATCCAAAGTAGGAGGCAAGGGGGACATCCGCTTTTTAGTAATAGCTTTTTTGGCAGCAAGACAAGCCAGATTAATAAAATTCTTTGTTGGAATATCCAATTGGACCAGGGGGCACTCACCAAAAAGAAAAAGGAGAGGGTCTGGGTTAATATCTGGGGAGATTATTTGTTGAAGGGCTTCATGGAAACGTGCAAGAAATGGTTGCAGAATTCGGCATGACCAGAAAACATGGCCTAGAGTGGCTGAAGCGAATCCGCATTGCCTCCAACAGTCTGCTCCCCTCTGCTTGATGTACTTCTGAGTCACTACAGGGGCTCTGAAGTACCTCACCGCTATTTTCCAGGCAAATTCCTTCCAACGTCCAGAGCTAGTACCTTTCTGCATTGTTTTTATGTATCTTTCCCATGTGGGCAAGAAGATTCCCCTTCCTAGGTCCCTCTCCCAGTTTAACCTGGTTTTATCTAGGGGGCTCTCTTTCAGGGATTGTAAGCCCTTATATAAATTTGAAATAATATGGGGGTGGGACAGCTCTCCCATCTATTACTTTTATCAGAGTCTCCAGGAGCCCAGGAAGGGGACAGTCCCTCCAACTCACTTCCTTAAGGGAGTGAAGGTAATCCCTGGTTTGAAAATATCTGAACCTATCTGAGTATTGGATGTCAAACCTTTGAACGAAGTCTGTAAACGATAAGATTATCCCCTGAGGCATAAAATGGTATATCAGATGCAGACCTCTTCTTTGCCATTTGAGGTATCCCTTGTCTAATTTGGCCGGGATAAAGGAATCTGTATGGGGCAAGGAGAACAGGACGGGCCTCCACTTTGTGAATTCCGAGAGGGACAACATCTTCTGCCAGGACCTCAAAGTGGATTGTGTGAATGGGTTTGTGATTTCCTCAATTTTTAGGGTAGGAGGGAAGGAAAGCAATGTCTGAAAGACATCCCTTAGTTCCTTCTCCTGGCCTTCAACTGACTTCCACCTGGCTATGTAGCTCCTATTTAGCCAGTGTAGTGAAGTTCTAACCTGGGAAGCCAAGTAGTATACCCTGAAGTTATGAAGGGACATACCTCCTGTCTGCCTAGGAAGCTGCATAACTGAGAGATTGATCCTCGGTCTCTGCCTCCCCCAGATGTAGGCTGACACTTTCCTCTGCAACGACCTGAAAAACACGTCTGTTACCTGTATTGGGAGAGTTTGGGTCAAACAGAGAAAGCGGGGAAAGACCACCATTCTAATAGATTCTACTTTTTGGTATAAGGATAGAGGGAGTGTACTCCATCTTTCCAACTTAGCATTGGTTTCAAGCAGAAAGGGAGCATAATTTAAGGGGAACAGGTCTTCATAAGCCGTACCAGTCCGTACCCCCAAGTATTTTACACTTTTTAGGTCCCACTTGAAGGAATACCTATTCCTGAGGCCCACTGATGGAGTAAAATTTAGGGCCAGAACCTCCATCTTAGACAAGTTAACCTTATATCCTGCCAGTTCCCCAAATAAATTTAGTCAGTTTATACCAGAGAGGAGGGAGGGAGGTCTCAGGCTCAGTCATGTATATCACTAAATCATCCGCATATAGTGCGAGTTTATGGATGCCAGAGGTCAGCCTCAACCCAGACACCATCACCTCCTGTCTCAAAGCTTGGGCTAAAGGTTCTAAATACAGAGCAAACAGCAAGGGGGACAGGGGGCAACCCTGCCTAGTACCACGGGATAATGGAATAGGATATGAAAATGACCCATTGATTCAGATAAAAGCCCTGGGATCCGTATACATTAGTTTATTAAGTTAATAACAGAATCTGGGATACCAAATTTTCCTAGCACTGCCCACAGAAAAGGCCATTCGACGCGGTCGAACGCCTTCTCTGCATCCAGAGAAAGCAGAAGAAAGGGGGAACCCTCCCTCCTGGCATGCTGTAACAGTAATAGTGTTCTTTTTATGTTATCTTGTGTTTGACGCCCTGGGGCAAAACCAGTCTGGTCCAGATCTATGACCTCCAGTAAAAAGACCTCAAATCTTTTAGCTATGATAGAGGCAAAAATTTTGTAGTCAATGTTAAGGACCGAGATGGGTCTATAAGAGGAGCAGGATGTGATGTCCTTATCCAGTTTTGGTATGCTATAAATATAAGCATATCACCAGGAATCGGGGGTTAATTCACCTAATTGAACACTTCTACAGGCCTCTAACAAAACTGGAGATAGCTCTTTCCTGAATGCCTTATAAAAATCACCCGTGTAACCGTCCGGACCAGGGCTTTTAAAGGTTTTAAGGGCTGAAATAGCTTGAGCAAGTTCTACCGAGGAGATAGGTTTCTCCAAGACTTGTTTTCGTTCTTTAGATAATCTTGGGAGTCTAAGGCCCTCCAAGAAGGCCTCTGTCTCCCGAGCACCCCTATCTCTGTCAGATCTGTATAAGGCACTGTAGAAGGTCTGAAAGGCATGTTCCATCTCTCTGGGGAGAGAGACCATTTTTCTGGAAGTTGGGTGTCTAATCTGAGTAATATTGGACCGGGTCTTGTGCTGCCTAAGCCTGTGGACTGGTAACCGAGTGGCCCTGGGACCCCCTTCATAATACTTTTGCCAAATAAACTGTAAGGTTTGCTCTTTGCGGATATCTAGGATCCCTTGGATCTGATCTCTAGTGGCCTGCAGGAGTGGGAAAGCCACCTCGTCCCCCGCTGCATGCTGAGCCTGTAAGTTCTTAAGCTGCCTCTGAAGTTTATCAAGGCACAACTGTTGTTTCTTTTTATAATGCGCCACATATTTTTTATCTCACCCCGGAGAACTACTTTCAGGGTGTCCCAAAGTATTCCATTTCCTATCCCCTATTTCTCATTGTCTGCTAGAATTTGCTTAATTTTATGCTGAACCATTTCCTTAAAATCTTTTAAGTTCAGTAGGAAATTGTTAAACTTCCACAGAGTATTAACCAGATAAAGTTCTAGAGTACCTTCTAGACCTCTCAAATTCAGGTCTGCAATACTCTACAGTTAAGGTTCTCCTTTGTGCCATTTCAGCTTATCATGAGTCAGTACTTTCCTTGTCACTGGCTCAGTTAGCTGTGGTTAAGAGATTTCTTAAGGGAATTCTGCATACCAGACCTCCCATCAGACGTCCAATTGCAGCCTGGGACATTAATCTTGTGCTAGACATGCTCACTCGAAAACCTTTCGAGCCTCTAGCTACCTGTGAGTTAAAATTTCTCACTTGGAAAACGGCCTTCCTAGTGGCCATTACCTCGGCCCGCAGGGTCTCTGAGATACGTGCCTTGGTCACAGACCCTCCGTATACTGTGTTTCATAAAGACAAAGTAGTTCTTAGGATCCATCCTAAGTTTCTCCCTAAGGTTGTTTCAGAATTCCATCTAAACCAACCTTTGGTCCTTCCTACTTACTTTGTGAACTTCCAAAATGAAGGAGCGCGTTCTCTTCATTCCTTGGATGTCAAAAGAGCTTTGCGTGTCTCTCTAGATAGAAGAAAAGGTTTTCGAAAAGCTCAGCAACTGTTTGTTTCCTTCAGCAAGACCCGGCTGGGTCAACCTGTCACTATCAGATGTATTTCAGCATGGCTAGTGGCATGCCTTCGCCACTGTTATTCCATGGTGCAGGTTAAGCTGGAGGGCAGAGTGTACGCTCACACTACTAGGCGGTGGCAGCATTGCTAGCAGAAATCCGCAACGTGCCCATTGCAGATAGTTGCAATGCGGCCACCTGGAACTCAGTGCATACTTCGTCAAACACTATGCCCTGGATGTCCATGCCAGACGACATCTTTCTTTTGGCAGAACCATCTTTAATGGACTCCTGTCCTAAAACTACGAGCTCTTGGTCTCTCCTGCTGCCCTTTAGGGATTATTAGCTCGATGCGCTCCCATTAGTGTGAATGAGTGGTGGAGACTTTGTATGTCCAGGAAGATATGGAAATTACGTACCTACCGTAATTCTTGATCTTCTTGGACGAGTCTCTACCACTCATTCACATGCCAACCCACCAACCCCCGAGCTCACCTCTGTTGTTGGTCTTCACTCCCTCAATCTTTAGGCTGTGAAGACTTCTTTGTTGACCCGTCTTATATGGGTCGTCCGGACTATCTTATGTCCGTTTTTTTGGTTAGGCTGTTCCTCTAGGTTAGTTACGCTGCACCTCCTCGGGGAAAAAAAGGTACTGAGGCGGTTGGAGGGTCGACGCTGGGATAGTCATTACCGCACGAGTGGAGGCTCGCAGTACCGCTCCTCATGGCGCCATCTCTGGCGCCGACCCTCTAGCAAAAAAGTTTGCTCCCGCTGGGTCCTAGTGCTTACGGCACAGTTCCCATTAGTGTGACTGAGTGGTGGAGACTCATCCAAAAAGATCAAGAATTACGGTAGGTACGTAATTTCTATTTCCATAGTTTCAGAAAAAAGAAATGAGTAAAAATATTATTACTCAAAAGCATATAATCCATCTGGAGTTCCTGAAGATGAGCCACTATTTGAAAATCCACCTCTTTTTTTAGTGCAGTTTAAAGTAGAGGAGAATAGAAAAATATTCTGTTGAGGAAACCTGGGTAGTCCCTTCTGGTTAGTGAGTCACCCGTCCTGTCCCCTGCCTCCCTCCCATTTCAGAGGCATCCCTAGCTCGGTATGGGGGGGGGGATTAGTGGCCCCGTGGAAGGGAGAATCCCCCGAACAAGGTCAAGATCTAGAGGCAGTATAGCATCACATCTGTTTTGATGGAGCGAGACCTCCCTCTTCGTTTTGTATGCTGTAATGGTGAGATATAATTTATACCTTCAGTTAATCTAAATAATAAAAATCATTCCTGCCTTACTAAGTAATGAATCCTGGGAGTCAATTCCTCCGATGTATAGACCTAATTCAGTCCTTTATATCCCGGCTCCTAACTATTCCAGAGTTTCTGAGCCATAAGCAGTCCAGATTGTTCTGAGCACCCTGTTTTTCCCAGGGGGATGAACAAACAGATAAGAGAGTTATATACCTGGGCCTGCGGGAGTTCGCACATTATTTTCCATGTTAGGCCTGCCCCCTGGGAGTCTGGGAGTGAATGCCCCCAGAAACTCCTCTGGGTGGGCCATTTTATTTCCAATCTACTGTAGCTGCGCGAGACCAACTATTGCCCACATGAGTTATCCATCCCCCCCCCAGGGTGGTCCAGTCTGATGCCGTTCCTCTGTTCAGTCCGGGGCCAGGACAAACATATCAGTGAAAGAAACTGTATCATAATTGGTACAGATTCAAACTCAGCAATCTGCAGTCTTAGGCCCACTCCCTGCCCAGTTTGAGTCCCAGGAAGAACCCAGGTCATGATCCCCTTTGCTCCCTCCATGCACCTTACAGCTACTAAAGATGCACTAAGCTCCTTGCTACTTCCTCAGGTTCGATATGCCCTGTTTGGTCCCCTAACCCCACGAGGCCTTCACTAAGACACCCCCCCCCAAAAATCAAGCCAGCCCCCGACTTAGAGAATAGACTAAGGCTGGCGTCACTCACCATACAATTTCCCAGTTCTGATGCTTAGCTCTCAGCTATCCTGTCTGGCAAATTGGGCCAGTAATTGTTGGATTGCAGCGAGGGCCTCCTGCTGGTTTTGATGGCCCATATGACCAGCCCGTAGAGTGCGATCCTCTCTCTCTGGGTCCTCCGGAAGCCGAGACAGTTGATGGGAGTGGGAGGCCTCTCGACGGAAAGTCCTGTCTGGCCTCTTCCGCTGATTCATAAATCATCTGCCCCGATGGGTACTGCATTAACAGTCTGCTAGGGTAAGGAGAACTGAATTTAAGCTGCTGTTGGCGGAGGATGTGGAAAAGGGGAATATAGGCTCTTCTCCTATGCATTGTTGTAGACGTGTAATTGTTGTCTAGAAAAATCCTTTTGGTGCCTTAAGTCACTGTTCCCATGAACCATGCCTTTTTAGGCACTAGTTCTTTAGTGCTGTATCTCAGGAAATTAATATAATTGAACGGGGCCTAGCATTCGATTGGGAGGGCTTTGGGCTGAGTGCTCTGTGCGTTCAATTTCCAAGTCCAGCTGCGGGTCCAGAGAGAGAGAGAGAGATGTGTGAACTCCTGCAATTAATCCCTTTAGATCCTGCCCCTCGCTTTTCTCAGGTATGCCAAACACACTAAGATTTCGATGACGATGTCAATTCTCGACATCCTCCTGCCTTTCCATGGTAAGATGGAAGAGGGTGGTAATTTGCTCTAACATGGTGTGTAGATGAGTAACTGTCTCACACTGCTCTTGCATAGTCTGTTCAAGCTAAGAAACTCTGGAAGTAGTCTCAGCGATTTCTTTTTACATATTTTCTTGATTTTGTTTGAAAGAAGAGAAGTGTGATTTCAAATCCATGATTTCTGTTAGTATCTTATCTAATTTCTGATCCATGCTTGCAGCCTTTTTATTTTTGTGGTGCAAGGATTTGTTTTGTACGCAAGGTTTCAAAGGTTTCAAACAACATGAAGTCTTGCTATATTATGACATATGCAGTTTGACCCAGCATTCAAACTGCTCTGGAGGTGAAAGAGTTAACTTTCCATGCCAGGCATGGAATCTTGAGCGCGAGCTCGGTTGAGAAACTCTGTCTGTTGTTCTTCAAACTGAAACTGTCAGATTCTTTACTCCGCCTCACTGAACAGTCGCTCCGGAGATTTCTCCTGCTGCTCGGTTCATTTTGTCGGTTAAAAAGTGTAATTTCTCGGTTTTTAAACCGCATTTTGTATATATTTTAACCGCAACCGGTCGGTTCAAGCTCTGTCTGTGGTATCGTAAGTAATAGATAGGTTTTACATTATTTCTGTGTGGAACTTGCAAACGATATTATCGGTTCGTTTTGAACCGATCAGGTTGTTGTTAAACTTTATTGCAATTTAGAGTGCGGTTCCCGGTTCTTATCGGTTTTAAAAAAAACGGATTTCATTATGGTTTTTTCCCCGACCCGTGACATGGTTGGGAACCGATAAGGGTGTCTTGCTTGGCAGATTGCCATAAACGGGCAAGTTTTTGGTTAAGCTGGCACTATGTCTGAGAAACCCAAAAGGAAAACCGGGCCCACTGGGTTTCAGCACTGTAGTGTCTGTGGGGAAGCCTTTGCCAAGGCTGACCCACACACCACATGTGTTTATTGTCTGGGGTTTGACCACCTCAATGCAGACTGCCAGATTTGCAAGAATTTTCCTGCAGCTACCCTGGATAAGAGAGTTGGTAGGCTCAGGGAACGAGAGGCCAAAAAGTCCGCTGACCCGGATGGCCAGCCCGGTTCGGTGCCAACCGAACCAGAGGGAGTGCCCTCTGACCA
Organism: Neoceratodus forsteri; assembly: GCA_016271365.2. Taxonomy (NCBI): domain Eukaryota; kingdom Metazoa; phylum Chordata; order Ceratodontiformes; family Ceratodontidae; genus Neoceratodus; species Neoceratodus forsteri. The sequence goes on along the minus strand of CM028129.1, from coordinate 556,823,682 downwards.
GGGCGAGACTTCCTCAGGCAAATGGAGGGCTGACTCGGAGGAGTCAGTCCCAGCAAAAAGGACTAGAAAATCAGCAGGTGTGGAGCCAAAATTTCCTTCTCCAACCGCTGCAGAGATAGCCAAAGCGATCAAAATTGTCCAGTCGCTTTCCCCGGTTCCGACCGAACCGGCACCATCAGGTAAGCGGTCAGTTCGGTCGGTGCCACTGGTTCAAGAATATGATATAGAGGAATTTTATGAACCAGAGGAGGGGGAGGAAGATTATGAAGAGAGTGAATGTGATTTTGAAAGTCTGGATGTGCCCACTGAACCGGACATCTCCCCAGACAGACCTTCAGGAGTGTCTCCCCCTAGGCTTTCTGAGTCCCCTTCTCATTTTATGCTTTATAAGAAAGTGGCTGAAACCCTCCAGCTCCCTTTGGAAGAAGCTGTGGATGAACAGGAGGAGCCTGACTATGTAGAAATGATGGATATCCCAGAGTCTAGGAGATTGTCTATTCCTTTACATAAATCTTTTAGGAAACAGACAAAAATTTTAAAAGTTCCTCACACTATACCTCCTGTGGATAAAAAAATGGACAAAAGGTACACATTGTCAGGCCCTGATACAGAATTCCTTTCACAACAATGCAGCCATGTTGGGGTAGTGCAGGCTGCAGCCTGTGATAAAGCAAATATTCCCTTGGCTTCACACCCCCCCTGACAAGGACTCCAGGAGGATTGATGCCATGGCAAAGAAACAGTACATGGCAGCATCCTTGGGACTCAGACAGGCAAATTATATGGCCTATGTTGCAAGATACCAGAAATCCAGATGGGATACTATTATGGCTCTAGCGAAACAGGTCCCTGGCCAGCTTGCCAAGGAGCTGGAGCAGGTGGCTACTGATGGTATTGAGGCATCCAAGGTGCAATTCCATGCTGCAGTGGACTCTAATGATGTATCTTCAAGAGTCATGGCTACATCTGTGGCTTTCCGCAGAATGGCTTGGCTCAGGTGTACTAGTCTGTCACAGGATACCCAGGCTAAGGCCATGGATTTTCCTGTTGTGGGTAACTCTCTGTTTGGGGAGCAGACAGAGAATTATATGAAGAAAATGGATGAGTATAGGACTAGCTATAGGAGTGCACAGGCCAAGGAAAGGCAGGCCACTCCTCAGAGGCAGCTTTCAGGGGCAGGGCAGGCCTTTTCACAGACCTTTTACCAAGCCCAGGCTTCCTCTTCAGCCTATGCCCAGAGGGGTTCTTCAGAGGGACAGGCAGGCGAGTGCAGAGCAGGCCTGCTCCACCCCTCAGCCTAAAGCCCCTGCCAAACAGGCACCCTGATGGGAGGCCAGGCCGATTCTCCATTACCTGTAGGGGCAGGCTGGCTTACCTTCGTCCAGGACTGGGAGTCTTTAACATCAGACAAGTGGGTCCTGGAAGTAGTAGGCCAGGGACTGGTTCTCAGCTTCAAAAAATTTCAAGATGAGAACCAGATCCTTTCCACCTGCAAATCCATCAGAGCTCTCGCTCTGGAAACAGAGTCTCAATCCTCCTGGCTCTCAGAGCTGTAGAAAGGGTACCTCCCTACACCAGGGCAAAGGACTGTACTCCAGGTACTTCCTTACCCCAAAAAAGACAGGAGAATGGCGGCCCTTCCTGGATCTCAGATACCTAAACAAGCACCTTTGAAAACCAAAATTCAAAATGGTGACTCTGGGAGTTATTTTACCCTCTCTAAGGCCAGGGGACTGGCTAGCATCCCTGGACCTCAAGGATGCCTACTTCTATGTTCTCATCAGAAGCTCCCACCGAAAGTACCTCAGATTCGAACTGCCCTCAGGCCATTACCAGTTCAGAGCAATGCCCTTCGGCCTCACCTCTGCCCCAAGGGTATTCACAAAATGCCTGGCAGTAGCAGTTGCTCATTTAAGAAAGCAAAAGATTGCCAGCTTTCCTTACCTGGACGACTGGCCCATAGTGGTCCAGTCTCCAGACCAAGTCACATTACACCTTCAGGTTACCCAGCAGCTGCTTACATCTCTAGGTTTCCTTCTCAATCTCCCAAAGTCAGTTCTAGAGCTTGTTCAGCTACTCACTTTCATAGGCGCAGAACTGGACACAAAGCAGGCCAGAGCTTTCCTCCCTCTAGAAAGAGCAAAGACCCTGGTGGCTCTGGCCTCCTCCTTCACTCTGCGGGTCTCTCGACCAGCAAGGCATTTTCTGCAGCTCCTAGGGCACATGGCTGCCTCACAGCAGTAGTGCAGGAGCAAGATTTCAGATGAGGGACATTCAGTTCCATTTGAGAGCCTTCTGGTCTCAAAGGAGAGATCCTCTAACCAATTGATCCCAGTAACTCGAACCCTGATCCAGGCCCTACAGTGGTGGCAGGATCAGAGCAATCTGAGACAAGGGGTTCCTTTCATCCCTCAATCTCACTCCTTGACCCTTACTACAGATCGTCCCTCTTGGGGTGGGAGCTCACATGGGCAACCTCACCACCCAGGGATTGTGGTCCCCTCAGGAATCTCTGCTCCACATCAATCTGTTGGAACTCAGAGCAGTTTTCTAGCACTTCAGGTTTTTCTGCATCTGTTCAGAACAAAGTGGTACAGGTCAGAACAGACAACACCACTACAATGTGGTACATCCAACAAGCAAGGGGCACTGTCGGTCTTGCCTTGTGCCGAGGCAATGAAGTTGTGGTCTCTGGCTTATTCCCTGAACACCTCCCTCATGGCAGTTCACCTCCCAGGCAAGGACAATGTCCTGGCAGATGCTCTCAGCAGGATTTCCCAGGGCCATCACGAATGGTCTCTGGACCCCCTAGTACTGGAGGTAGTTTTTGCCAGGTGGGTCACCCCTCAGATAGATCTTTTTGCAGCCCCAGACAATCACCAACTTCCGTTATTTTGCTGCAGGCCCCCAGTGTTGGGCTCAGTCCCTCTGGATGCCTTCCTTCTCAACTGGGAAGGGAAGTTTCTCTATGCCTTCCCCCCCTTCCCTCTCTTGTTCAAGGTGCTAGTCAAAATCAGATCTCAACCTTGCAAGATGATTCTGATTGCTCCAGATTGGGCCAGACAGCCCTGGTATCCACTCCTTCTGTCCTTAGCAGTCCACCTTCCCCTGTGTCTTCCCAGGAATCACAATCTGTTAACCTGTGCCCAGGGGAGAGTTTGGTACAGTCTCTAATCCCTCAATCTCAAGGCCTGGCTCTTGAACAGTTAGAGTTGCTGACCTACACCTTTCTCAAGGTGTACTCGATATCTTAAGCTTCTGGAAGCCTTCTACCAGAGCTACTTATAATTCTAAATGGAAAAGGTTTTCCATATGGTGCTCTGGAAAGCATATTTCCCAGAATCTGCTGATTTGCCCACAGTCCTGGATTATATGGTCCACTTAAATACTTTGGGGCTGAGGCCAGCTACCCTGAAAGTGCACTTGGCAGCTGTCTCTGCTTTTATATCAGCAGGAAAGCCCTCTTCTCTTTCTGCTCACCCTGTATTCTCCAAGTTTTTCAAGGGATTGCTTCACACCAACCCTCCATTCAGGGACCCTGCTCCCGCCTGGGATCTTAATGTTTGCATTGCTCAGCTTATGCAACCTCCCTTTGAGCCCTTGTCTTCAGCAGAGCTTAAGTACTTGACTTGGAAAACTGTGTTTCTGGTAGCCATCACTTCTGCCAGACGCATAAGTGAATTACAAGCTTTGTCAGTGGAGTCTGATTTTATCTCCTTTCACAGAGATAAAGTGGTCCTCAGGACCAACAGGAAGTTTTTGCCTAAGGTGGTTTCTGATTTCCACCTTAATCAATCTATATCTCTTCCAGTGTACTTCACTGACCATTCCTCCTCTGGCGAGAGAGGCTGCACAACAGATGTGAAGGCCCTTAGTTACTACATAGAGTGTACCAAGGGTCACAGGTTTGACTCCCTCCAACTGTTCCTCACTTATGGTGAGGCTGGTGAGAAACCTGCCACTAAAGATCCATTGCCAGGTGGATTGTCTCTTGTATCAATTTTGTTATCAAAAACTGGGTAGAGTTCCCCTTCAGGCCTGAGGGCTCACTCTACTAGAGGTACAGCTGCATCCCTGGCTGCAGCCAGGGACATCCCTATCATAGAGATATGTCAAGCAGCTACCTGGAAAACAGTTCACACTTTCACCAAGCATTACTCCCTGGACATCCAGGCTAGGGTGATGCTTGGTTTAACACAACTATAGCTTCAGAGCCTATTTCCTAAGTAGGTTCTGTCCCTCCTCCATGGAGGTACTGCTGTGTAGTCTGCATATGTCGTAATATAGCAAGACTTCATGTTGTTTGAAGAAAAATTACTCACCTTAGTAATGTTGTTTCTTCTAATGGAGTCTGCTATATTATGATTCACCCTGCCCTCTCAGAACCTCTGTTTTTGGGATGTGGGTGGGCAGTGCAGTATTGGCACTTAATAGATGCCACCTTGTTTTCATCCCTTTTTGGGGTGTTTGGGTGTTGTGTTTTTATTTTTGGATCCCCTGACTTGAGTCTTTGTTTTGGAACCAAAAATGTGTTAATATTTTAGTAGCCAGTTGGCTAGTGTAGATTTACAGCTTCCACACAGAATCTTAGTGAGTTTTGCTCGTAAAGATCTGACAGTTTGAGTTTGAAGAACAACAGACAGAGTTTCTCAACCGAGCTCGCGCTCAAGATTCCATGCCTGGCATGGAAAGTTAACTCTTTCACCTCCGGAGCAGTTCGAAGGCTGGGTCAAACTGCATATGTCATAATATAGCAAGACTCCATTAGAAGAAACAACATTACTAAGGTGAGTAATTTTTTCTTCTGGGCTGCAGTGTGTGGCGTCTCTCCTTCTGAAAGTTCCCTGTCGTAGGACTCTGATTCTGGTGTGAGTATTTGAAATCTGTTATTACCCCTCTTTGGTCTGTTGCTAGCCATCAAAATGCTGCCTATTCCTGGTGCATTTTGTTGGGTTTCTATAGGCTAGGTGAGGAGTTTTACCTGGAGGGAGTGAGGAGCTGGTCTCTCAAGCCACCATTAACTTGAGTGCTGCACCGGGAGTCCTCCTGCCCCATCAGATCTGGTATAAAGTGGGCGGTCCCCGGCACTACCTCAGTTCCTTTCCCACCGTCGACCCGGTAACATCGACTGCATGGATGCCATCTTTGAAGTCAACCGCTATTTTATGCCTCATGCAGTTTACCGTTCGTTATCTTCTTTCAGTAGAGTTTCTTTTTTTTTTTAATTCAAGTTTATTAGATTTTCCAACATACATGCCATAGCATAATACAGGTAACACCATGAAACCATAAACTGTATATCGACATAGCCTGTCCCCCACCTCACACTCCCCCCCCTTCCCGGCTTGGCAGTACATAAAGCAAATTAAAATAACTCCAGTATTAATAACTCAGAGAGTACCTCTACCGAGGTGGGAATGGACCATATCCCTCTAGAAAATAGAGGGCAAGTAAAGAGATGGTCTATGCCCTAGTGGGAATTTAAAAGCTAATCTTGCAGCTCCGTATCTACCCCGCAGTTGGAACAAGTAAAGGGCGTGAAATCCTTGCCAGAGATTATTATATCTAGACAATGAGCCCCACAGACTTGCTCTCATTTGCTGTACCCTAATATTAAAGAGGAGTTCCTGTAGCCATTCCAGATGGGAAATGGCCAATCCATCTACCCAATGTCGAAGAACCAGTTTCTTCAGCGTTAAGGATATGAGGGCCATATGATACCTACGAGCCCTGACAGGGATTCAAAAGAACTCCCCCAAGAGACAAACCTCTGGGATAAATGAGTCTTCCGGCCCAAGCAAGGGATCAGCCTTATCCTTAATCTGAATCCATAATTTATGAATCTCTGGGCAATCCCAGAAAATATGTTTAAGTGAGCCCTCTTCCTGCTGACACGTGTTACAGAGAATATCAGAGGATCTACCCACTTTGTACAATTTAACTGGGGTCCAGTACATATCATTTAGGATCTGATACTGAGTAAGCCTCAGTCTGCCTTGCAAGAGATACTCAAAAGTAGCCTTCCAGATACCTCCCCATCTCATTGCAAGATCACGATAATGCAGAGCCCAGGCTCTGGGAACCTCAGTCTTAGAGTCCAAAGTAAGGCCTCTTAAAAGAGTGTATATTGCCGAAATAGCATGCCGCTGACCACTCAAAGTCACCAGTAAATCGAAATCTTCTCTATAATCAGGGCCCGGCGCCCACTCTAGAGGAAGATGCACCAAGGCATGGTGGAGTTGGTAAACCTTGAAAATCTGGTTCTGCCGCAGGCCGAGTTTAAGCATGATCCCTTTAGAGTCCATGCATTTACCCTCTAAGAGAAAGTCCTTAACCTTCACCCCACTGAGACTGGACAGCCAGTTCAGAGCTATGGTGTGGGATCCCAGTTTAACATAGGGATTATCCAGCACTGGTTGATTGGGGTCTCTGGTGTTTGCAGTGTCAGTGGCTCAGTAGGTAGCACACTCGCCTCTGAGGCCGGGAGATCAGAGGGCTGTGGGTTCAGTTCCCACATCTGGCACTTGGGTTAATATCCCAGTACTGACACTATAGTGCAGCACAAGAGGGGTGCTGCACTTCTGAGTTGCCGTCTTTCAGATGAGACGTTAAACCGAGGTCCCATCTGCCTGAATTGGTGGTAGTTCAGGTGGATGTTAAAGATCCCATGGCACGTATCGAAAGAGTAGGGGAATTTCCCCGGTGTCCTGGCCAAATTTTCCTCGTTCACTAAAAAAATACCACCAACAGCTTAATCTGGTTCAAGGTCAGTTGGCATTCATCTGTATCCTCCTCCCCCGGGTCGTGCCTGAAAATAGGCAGGATTTGTCTAGTGCACTTACCCGGTCAACAAAAACTAAATAAAATAAAAAAAATTAATAAATAACGCAGGAAAGCACAAAGCTGAGTGTGTACCTTAAGTGAGAGAGCAGTTGGAGAGTTGGCCAGGGCAGGTGGGAGAGAGAGGATGCAGCTAAATGTAGCATAGCCTCAGGAGAAATTTTAGCTTCAGAAATCATATGTCTCTCCAAAACCAACCAGGCCGGGACATAGGAACTTTCCTCAATTTCTGCCTGAGGAGTAAGCCATCATAAATATTTGGCCACGTGACTGGCCCAGAAGTACTAACTAAAATAAGGTAACTTAAGTCCTCCTTTCAGAGTTGAAGCTGCCAACTTACCATAGGCACACCTAGGGCGTTTCCCAAGCCAGAGAAAGGAAGATATGATTGCGTACACCTTTCTGAACCATGCTAGGGGAATCCATAAGTTCAGCATGCTAAGGGGTAGAACAATCTGGGCAAAACGTTCATTTTGACTATATTGATTCTCCCCCACAGCGATATTGGAAGGGATTGCCACCTATATAGGCCCTGTTGGATAGATGACAGGAGGGGTCCTGTTGGATAGATGACAGGAGGGGATCCAATTCAGTTTCCTCATCTGTAGATTTTCTTCATCAAGTGCATGTCTTCATCATCATCCCAGTGGCAGAAGTCAAAGTGCGCATGTGGTAAGCAGATCCCGGTGAGGGACGGCCACTCCACCTGCCTGATCTGCCTAGGTCCCAACCAGTGGCCTGACGACTGCCCTCACTGCCAGATCTTTAACAGCAAGACCCGCATCTGCCACCTCAAGACACTCAAGGTCTGCCTGCTAGGGCAACAAGTGGCCGCCATGCAGAGGACCCATTTGGGACAGATTTCCTCCTCTTCATGTAGGGACCCCTCCCCCCGCTCAGGAGAAAAGATCGTGCGGGAAGCCTCACCACCGGGATAAGGAGAAAGCCAGGTCGGAATCCCGCCCTAAGTTCCCTTACAGGCCTTCTGCTTCTTCCACCTCCAGCAGGAGGTCAGAATCAGTTCCCCCAGGTACAACGGCCATTTCTGGTGCTTCCTCCAAGAAGACCACCACCTCCTCCCACTCCAAAGGAAAGGAGGAGTCTTCTCAAGGGCGTTCATCCGCCCAAGTTCCCTTGGTGCATAGGCCCCACAAGCATTCACATGGGTAGGCGCCAGAGGTACAGGTATCTCTTTCGGGCAAAAAATCAGAGACTGTCTCCAGAAAGTCTTCAGGGTCGTCCGACGGGCACAAGGGGTCAGACGACTCCTCCAGACGCCAGGAAGTCGTAAGGCCGACAGACTACGGGTCACTTTGACTCCGCGTTGGAAATGGACCAGGCGCCACCAGCAAAAGAGCAGCCGTCTGCCCTGGAGGACCAGGCGCCAGATCAAATGCCCAGGGCCCCAAAGGATAAGGCACCTGGGCCCGTGGATAACAAGTCGCCTCCTCCTCCTCCACCTCCTCCTAAGGAGCCGGATGCCAAATTCCAAGGAGGATCGGCACCACTGGATAAGGCCCCATCGGATCTGACGCCCGAGGCACCCATGGACAAAGAGCCTCAGGACCAGATGCCGGTACCCAAAGAGCCAACTGGTCCGACACCAGGCCCCTCAAATGTGCCTACCATGCCACCTCTACCATCAGCCCCACTGGCGGAAGTGGGGCTCTTTTTAAAATGTGGTGGAACACTATTAAGGGGGACTTGCTGCCAAAGCCCAGAGAGCCATCCCTTGTTCAGGTACCACCCAGGGAAGAGTCGCCTCAGAGACCAGGTGACCTCCCCCACCGATAGGGCATCTGCCGCCCAATGATGACAACTGGCAGTCACCAGTCCAAAGTGACAGAAAGGCACCCATTGTCCATTCCTTCTTCCAGCAGACGTCCGCCCTCTTCCTCAGGGGAAGATGCAGGGGGACTCCTCCCCAGAATATTCCTAGGAGGATGACTTACTTCTACCATCTCCGGATCCGAGAGGGGACTCCCCACGGTCACCCCTGTATGATCCATCCTTCTTGGACATAATGAGGCACATCCAGACCCTGTATCAGTGGGATTCGGAGGAGCTGGATCTGGAACGCTGCCGCCTGACAAAATTCCAAGGGGCAAACTACCCAAAACCTCTGGTCGTTCCCCCACTTGTCTAGCCCTTCCATGACATTACAAAGTTGACGTGGAAGCATCAGGCTACCATGGTAGCAGTGCCAAGAAAAGCGGATCAACTCTATGACACCCAAGGGAGAGCGTCACCTAAGTGAACAGCCAAAAGCCGATTCTATGGTGCTTACGGCAGCGCATGGCAGAGTGCAACAGCCGAGACACATGAGCGCTTAGCCCCTGGATCCAGAGTCAAAAAAGCTGGACCTGATAGGCTGAAAGGTCTAGTCTTCGGCCACCTGCACGGTCAGGTCACTGAATATCTTGACGCATAAGGTCACGTACCAGAATCGCTTTTAGCTAAACTATGGATCTGGTTAAAGCACAACCAGACTCTGATGGCAAGGCAGAGCTACTAGCTATCATGCAGTCAGGCATGGACGTGGACAAGCATGTGCTGAGGAGTTCCTATGACTCTGCAGACACGGCAGCCAGGGCAGCAGCACCCAGGATCTGTATGAGGAGACATGCTTGGTTGAGGGTCTCTGGTTTCCGCAAGGAATTTGCAAGATACCATATTAGATGCACCCATTCAGGGACCCATGATTTGGAGGCAGTATAGCGCAGTGATTTATGGCTCTGAGCTGCAAATCTGGAGACCTGGGTTTGAATCCCACAGCCCCCACTTGCATACTGTGTGACCTTGAGCAAGTCACTTAACTTCCCTGTGCTCCCAGGTCGCACTTGTAAACAAGCTTTCAGGTTAGTGTGTTACTCCTGGTAAAAACAAACAAACAAACAAAAAAATCCTCTTTGGCACCGAAACAGAAAAGCTCATAATGGGGCTACAGGATTCAGGCAAGATGGCGTCTGACATTCATCGCATGTACAGGTCAGAACCGCAGGCACTTCAGTGCCGTCCCTTTCGGAAGAACCAAGGAAAGCAAGGAAAGTGCCAAATACAGCATAAAGGAGGCTTTAAGAGAAGAGACCCTCTCCTTCAGGCACCCAGGGCCCCAAAAGTGCAAAGGCAGCCAGACCTCCCCTGCCCACACCCTCCACTACTGCATGACTCTCTGCCGACCCCCCCCCCTCCTCTGGAGGAAGCACAGGGGGAGGTGGTAGGAGGGAGATTCTCCCTTTACCTATCAGGATGGTCCACCATCACTACAGACCAATGGGTCCTCCAGATGGTCGAAAGGGGATACTCTCTGGTGTTTACCCAGATTCCACCAGACAACCCACCTGTCCCCTTCCACAGCTCCCACTCCCACTCCCATGCAGCTCTCCTGTGAGCAGAGATACAGGCCTTGCTCAAAAAAAGAGCTATTCAGGAGGTACCCCGCGCTCAAAGAGGCAAAGGGTATTACTCCCACTTCTTCCTAGTCCCAGAGAAGACAGGAAACCTCCATCCCATTCTGGATCTGAGCCAGCTGAACACCTTTATTGAATACAAAAGGTTCAGAATGGTGACCTTAGTAAGCCTGTTGCCTATACTCCATCAAGGAGACTAGTTTTGCTCCCTGAACATGCAGTATGCTTATATGCACATAAAGATCCTGCCATCCCACAGGAAGTACCTTCATTTCACCTTCCAAGGAGAGCACTGCCAGTTCAGAGTGCTTCCATTCAACCTTTCATTGGCACCAAGGGTCTTCACCAAGTGCCTAGCAGTAGTGGCGGCAGCCCTCAGGAGAGGGGGTCATTATGTCTACCCTTACCTGGATGATTGGCTTCTCACAGCTTCATCAGAAGACCAATTGCATCAAACACTGGAGGAGACTTTTAGTCTTATTTCGAGCCTTGGGCATCACATTAAATCTGTCCAAGTCATACCCGTGGCCTGCTGGGAGACTACAATACATCAGAGCAGTCCTGGACACCAACCAAGGAAAAGCCTATCTTCCCACAGACCGAGCAGTCAGGCTAAGGGAGGTTGCTCACAGGGTGATGACCTCGGACCAGGTCTCAGCAAGGGTGGTTCTGCAGCTTCTGGTACATATGGCCACAGCCATAGCCACAGTTCTCCTCGCTCATCTGAATATGGGGATCCTGCAGTGGCATCTCAGAGTTCAGTGGAACCAAGGCATGAACTATCTCGATCAGCCGATTCAAGTCTCCAGTATGGTCCGTGGGTCACCCCGGCTCATCTAGACAGAGGGGTTCACTTCCAACGTCCCGGCCCCCAATAAATTTTGACGACAGATGCCTCAGGACTGGGATGGGGAGCACATCTGGCATCTCACCAGAAGGGCTCCTGGGACTCCACGGAACGGTGTCTTCACATAAACATTCTAGAAATGAGAGCAGTCCTGTATGCTTTACAAGCCTTTCAAGGAGTACTCCTTCCTGGGTCCCTTCTGGTTCAGTCAGACAATACCCCAGTAGTCTTCCATCTCAGTGAGCAAGTGGCACTCATTCTTACCCCTATGCAGAGAGACAATGAGAGTATGGACCTGGACAGTGGATCACAGCCTGGATCTCACAGCAGTCCATGTTCCAGGGATCCACAATGTCCTCGCAGGCAGCCCAAGCCACTCTCTGTCTCAGAGCCAGGAATTGGAACTTCAATAAGAAGTTGTAGACAACCTCCTCGGAAGGTGGTGTTGGCCAGAACTGGACCTCTTTGCGTCCCCACACAATGCCAAACTGCCCAATTTCTGCTCGCTAGATCCAGGGCCTGGTGTTTTTTGGCGAGACACATTGTCCTTCGCTTGGACAGAGAGGTTTCTTTATGCCTTCCCTCCCTTCCCTCTTCTTCAGAGGATCTTGCTCAAGTTGCTTGCAGAAGTGCCCAAATGATCCTGGTCACACCCTTCTGGGCTCAACAGATTTTGTTCCCACTGTTACAACAGCTAGTATTGGAACCGCTGGTTCCATTACCCCTTTCCATTCACTTGCTCTCCCAGGAGCAGGGGATGCTGGTTCATCCAGCCCTCCAGTCCCTGCATCTGTATGCATGGCTCCTGTAGACTTAGCTAGGGACCGATTTGGAGCATCCTTCAGAGTGGCAGAAGTTCTCATGGCAGCGAGAAAGGCCTCTACCAGGGCAACATATGCCATGAAGTAGAAGCGTTTCTGCTTGTGGGCATTCCTCCATTCTCTGGATCCCCTCACCTGTCCGGTAGAATCTGTGCTGGAGTATCTCCTCTCCCTCTCTGACTTGGGTCTTAGCTACTTATCCATTAAGTTGCATCTCTGTGTGCTTATCATGCACCTCTGAATGGGAAGACTCTGGCACAGTTGGACCAATGCAAAACCTTTTTAAGGAGAATCTTGCATATTAAAGTCCCCAGGAGGGATCCCGTACCACCTTGGGATCTCCTGTTTGTGTTAGAAAAGTTTACCTTGCCTCCCCCCCCCCTTTTGAACCAGCTGCAAGTTGTGAGCTACGCCTTCTATCCTGGAAGGCATTATTTTTAGTTGCCATTACTTCCACTCAGAGAATTTCCGAGCTGTGGCTCTGATGTGTAAAGAGCCTTATCTTCTTTTTCCAAGGGACAGGGTAGCCCTGCGTACAAATCCTTAGTTTCTTCTGAAGTGTAGTGTCTGAGTTCACATTGAACCAAGATGTCCAGCTACTAGTTTATTACCCAGAATACTCAAACAGAGGGGGAGGCCTTACTACATACTTTGGATGTACATAGAATTCTTTGTTACTGTCTCGCTCATACTAGTTCCTCCAGAAAGATGGACCAGTTGTTTGTTTCATTTGCCCAAAGGAAAGTAGGGGCACCAATAACAAAACAGACGTTGACCAAGTGGCTCATGAATTGCATCGAATTCTGTTATCAGAAGTACAACAGATCCTTGTACTTAGCAAGCAATGTGAGAAGGCAGTAGGGAGGGCTGGGGGTATACTGGGATGCATAGGGAGAGGCATCACCAGCAGAAAACAGGAAGTTGTTATCCCACTGTACAGAGAGTTGGTGAGACCCAATCTGGAGTACTGTGTCCAGTTCTGGAGACCCCATCTTCGCAAGGACATAGACAGTATAGAGGCAATCCAGAGGAGGGCAACTAAAATGGTGCAGGGTCTGCAAGAGAAGCCGTACGAGGAGAGACTAAAGGAGCTTAATATGTATACCCTCGAGGAAAGAAGGGAGAGGGGGGACATGATAGAAACATTTAAGTACCTCAGTGGAATCAACAAAGTCCAAGAGGGTAGCATCTTTCAGAAAAAGTGACGTGCAAGAACAAGGGGACACAATTTAAAGATAGAGGGGGGACGGTTCCAGGGCAATGTGAGGAAGTATTTTTTCACAGAGAGGGTAGTGGATGCATGGAACAGCCTTCCTGAGGAGGTTGTGGGGTCTAAAACTGTGGGAGAATTCAAGAATGCATGGAACAGACATAAGGCAGTTTTTGTGGGGGGTAGGAAGAAATAGGCTGTTGGTTAACCAGGATCTGCGGCCTATCCTGTAGGTAGGGAAATGGGCAGACTAGGTGGGCCAAGCAGTCCTTATCTGCCGTCAGAGTCTATGTTTCTATGTTACCAGGACCGGTCAAGGGTCATTCCACCAGAAGGGTCGCAACGTCATTCGTGTCCCTCAGGAATGTCTTATCAATGGACCTTTGTGGAGTTGCTACTTGGAGTTCAGTACACAGTTTCGTCAGGTACTACAGTCTGGACATTGCTTCCAGAAGGAGAGCAGGTTTTGGCCTAGCGGTCCTTCAGGAACTACTCTCCTGAGGTGCCTACGGCTTTTTGCTTTGTTAGTCCAGGAGGTGGGGACCAGAAATACAAGAAAAACACCCCACGGCTGTGCTGGGAGACAGGTCCCTGCATTGGTGACTGGGGAGAGGCTGGGGAGCTGCTCTGTGTGTCTGCTCTCCCTGAAGTTTCGAAGGTGTTGGGGTATCTCCTCCTCCCCACCCGGGGGTTATCCAGGGCGTCAAGGTTTCCAGGGAGTGGGGCACTTAATGGGAGCAGTCCTCAGATCTCTTCGACACAGCCTGTGGTCGCGTTAGGACCCCGAGGATTGGGGCTGCCATGGAGTTGGGAGGAACATAAACAGTAAGTTAAAAGAATAAATAAAGTATCATCAGTTGCATTTGGCATTGAGTTCAAAATGGTGAAGAGCCATTTTTTCCTAGCTTTGTTATACCTCATACACTGGAGGATCACATGTCATAAATCTTCCTTTTCACTATCATCACAGAAGCATAATGCATCCTTAACATTGGAGGTCTTTCCGAAACATGCCTTTAAAATATTTGTTTTGTACAACTCGTACCTAAACCTTGCATACATTTTCCTTCTGGCTGAGTCTTTAAGAACATCCAAGTAATATCTCATATAGAACACACAATCATTATTGCTATACCACTTGGAATATCTGACTACGCTAATTGCATTTAGATCTTGACAGACAAAATAATTTGTAATTCTATTTGAAACATTATCATATTTAGAACTTAATCTAATATTCTGCCTAGTATAATCCCATAGGTTGTTTAAGTAATATCTAGAGAGTAGTTTTATAACATGTGTTAGCCAGATTGAGCCTTTAAAATTCATTTGTTTCCACCAAAGTTTCTCTTGAAGGCTCAAAGCTGATAATCTATCAGTGTCAAGGCAGGAAAATTTGGACCAATGATCAGTCTGGCACCAGCTATGGCTTATAAATTTGTTAGTCCCAGCTCTGCACATATATAGCAGGTTGGGATTGTTTTATTAAGTCCCAATGCGGCTCATAAGACCTGAAGGGCTGGTTTTTCCAGTTTATAAATCTCTACTGTGACAAAATTTCTACTCTGTATAATACTTGTGTATTATATTTGGCCTGGAGGGCTTTTAAAAGAGGCCTGATAGTACTGCCTCCATATGAGTAGTTACACTTCTTTTTAAGACCTATTACTGCCACCCTGGCCTTTTCCTGTCCACTTTCCATGTGAGGTTTCCAGGAAAAGTTCCAGGTAAATGTAATATTTATTTATTTATTTATTCATTTATCTCTTTGGTAACCAGGTAAGTGCACTGATCCATTGGACCATTTTCAGACACAGTTATGGCTGCAAAATAACGTAATCAACAGAGATGATGCACAAAAATAGCAAGAGTACAGAGTAACACATATAATACAATATATACCAAATAATACAAGATTTGTTAACGTACCTCCAGATGAGGTAATTAACACGTGATGGTGACAAAGCAGGTCTGCAGGCCTAGTTTGTGTTCAAGGTCTATCTAAGATGCCTACCTGCTGTAACAGTGGGCAGTAAGCTAAATTAGTAGGTGCATACAAGCTATACAAGCTGGCAATGATCTAGGATAATTACGTGCATAGAAGCTCAGACTTGCTAGAGAAATATCAAAACAGTGAATCAGTAGTACTGCAAAGAGGTAAGAACAGGTTAGAAGAGCAGAGAGTACCATGAGGTATGATGCAGGTAGAGGAGGCTAGGGGGCAATAGGGAGGTGAGTTGGAGGAAGGGGAGGGGTCCCAAAAGATGGCATAGCGGGTCCTGGCGCCCTGATGGTCCGCACCCACTGGTGTTATCTTGGGGGCAATTGATGCTGGCAGAGAAAGCTAAGGGACAAGCAGACAGGGAAAGGCCAGAAATGTAGGGTGATGGAGTTGTTCCAACAGCTTACCAGGTCCTAGCGTCTTGATAGCCCACTCCCTCAGGTATTGTCTTGGGGGCAGTTACAGCCTGACCCAGCTAGAAGCCAGTTGCACAGATTGCTTTTGAAGGACAGATGGGTGGCAGAGGAGCGGATGGATGCAGGTAATTTATTCCACAGGGTGGGGACAGAAAGCTCGACTGCCCATGACAGAAGATATACATGGCAGTTCGAGTGGGGGAACAGAGGTTACCCTGAGGCTCCTAGCTACCACTCTGTCTGTGAGAAGAGAAGAGTCGGGTGATGACTGGTGGCTCCTGAGGGAGTTTGCAGTTAGACAACCCATGGTATAGTCAAAGCGACCCTGTAATGGGAGCCATCCAAGAGACTGGTAGAGAGCACAGTGGTGGGTGGAGTAAGGAGCTTGAAGCACAAAGCGGCATATGGAATTGTAAGTGTAGTTTAAATGGGTGCGCAATGAAGAGAACATTAGAGTAGACAGGGGAGCAGTAGTCTAGCAGGTGCAGAGGATTGCCTAGAGCGATGGCAGGGTTCCATGGATAGTAGTTGCTTTAGCCTGTAGGTAGGCAGCACCAAGTCTTTGGTGGATTTTCCTCATGGTATTGTTGTGTTCCACAAAGGTAAGAGAGAGGTCGAGGGTAACGTCAAGGTATTTGAAAGTGGGGACAATGTCAAGTGGGGGACTTGCAGGGGGTGTGAACCAGGAGGGACGAGTTGGCTTTGGCAGCCTTGGTCAGGAAGGGTTTGGAGCCAAAGAGCATAGCCTTAGTCTTCTTGTTATTGACTATCAGTTTGTTGGAGAGGAGCCAGTTGTGAGCAGCGCTGTAGTTGACAGAGAGGGTGGATGAGATAGATTCAAGCGAGTTGTCACTATGATAGAGGACTAAATCATCAGAGTAGAGGAGTGAATTACAGGTGAGGCTAGCTGCTGGGAGCGCGTTTATAAACATGGAAAAAAGCAAAGGGCCAAGTATTGAGCCCTGGGGGATACCAGTATCAACAGGTAAAGTGCAAGAGTGTACTTTGCCTATGATGACAGTCTGGGATCTACCAGATAGATAACTGTGGAACCAGGACGTAGTGTTAGATGAGCAGCTAAAACTGCGAAGAGTGGAGTTAAGAAGTTGGTGGTCAGCTAGGTCAAACGCCTTGGATAGATCCACAAAAGCTGCACCTGTGGCCTTCCCCTTGTCCATATTTCTAAGTATGTAGTCTATAAAAAGTGTCAAGGCAGAAGAGGTACTATAATGTTTGCAAAAACCGTGTTGTAGGGGCATAGGAGGTTGTACTTTTCCAGGTGTTCAAATAACTGGTAGTGAATGATTTTTTCAAGTAATTTGCTGAGATGAGGGAGGAGAAAGATGGGCCTGTAGTTTTCTGATGCAAATCAGTCACCGGTTTTGAAAATAGGGATAACGTGTGCAAGCTTTCAGGAGTCTGGCACAGCGGAAGACGAGAGGGCCAGGTTGAAGATGAAAGTAAGGGGTTTGACAATGGCGGAAGAAATCAGTTTTAGGAAAGCTGGGTAAAGACCATCACTGCCGGGGCTACCTCTGCCCGGCAGTGCCTTCAGGAGTTTAGTAGTGACTCTCTAGCTAATGGCCTTAAAATAAAAGGAGGGTGGGGAGGTGGGATTAGTGTGAGAAGGAGGGCAGTTTTGGCTGATGTTCCCTCCAACAGGTGGTTGGGGGGAGAAGTTTATTGAGATAGGCGGATAGGTCGGTGAACATGGTGTTGAACGTGTCTACAGTTTTAGAGGGATCTGAGATGTTACCCAAGGAGGTTTTGATCTGGGTAATCTGGTTACCTGTACGAGGGTTTAATATGGACCCAATGGTGGCCCAGAAATGATGAGGGTTCCTGAGGGAGCTACGAGAGGTAGTACTTGCGTTTTAATGATTTGGCTGCCTGCTTACATATGTTGCATTGTTGCCTATAGGCATTCCAAAGATGGGGAGTGGGGGATGCCTTGTAGGCTTTCCATTTGCAGTCCCTTTCTTTCATTTGCACCAGAAGTTCCTTTGATACCCATCGCATGACTGGTCTGCAGCTAGTATTGGTGCATTCATAAGGTAGAAAAAATGGGCAAACTAGATGGGCCTTGCGGTCCTTATCTGCCGTCAACTTCTATGTTTCTGTCGCTTGCAGCCTCCTCTAACCCTTCTGGTAGTGAGGGGGAAATGCTTGTCCTGTAATTTGTGGAGGACATTAGTGAGATAAGTGACTGTTGTCAAGATGTTATTTTGCAAGTAGAGGACAGACCAGTCAGCAGTCATTGCACCCCTAATAACTGTATCGGGATCCTGGTGGTTGAATTTCCTGAAAGACAGTAATTTGGGGGTGGATGTTTGTACTTGTTGGTTATGATTATAAACGTAGGAGCATGATCACTTATGGAGTTAGACATAGTGCCAGCCTGGAGGACCAATTCTAACCTATTAATGGTGATCCATTCGAGAGTGGAGTGGTTAGGTGAGTGAAGGTTGTGCCTAGTAGTGGAGGAGATTACTTGCTTCAAGCTGTGTGCCTTCAGTAAACTGGCATATACAGGCACAGAGTCACCTGACCAGTTGAGATTAAAATCCCCAGTTATTGTGGTATCTCTGGGGGGTGAGCTGCAATCAAGCCCATCCAAAAAGCATGATAGGCCCTGGATGCCCCCAGCAGTAGGGTTGAAGCAGCATCCAAGGTATAGTTTTTTTTGTGTTACCCAGGGTGATGTCGGCGAGAAGCCACTCACTAGTTGAGGAGCCAATGCAGGAGGCAGATATATGATCCTGTACATAGAGTGCCACACCCCAACCCCTCTTCTTGCCCAGTCTGTCTAGGCATAAATGGGAATAGCTGGGATGAGGATACAAGGTGTTCAAATGACATGGTTTTAGCCACGTCTCGGTGAGGCCTAGCATATGGGGCTTGTACATGGTCATCCACGCCTCAAGTTCAGCAAACTTAGCTGGGAGGCTACACATATTCATGTGTGCAATTTTAAGGCCTGCATTTCTTGCCCAAGATACATTAGAGGAGTTGATATGCATGTCAGCAGGGCCTGGGTTGCTTTCCACATCACCCGCAAGGAGGAGGAGGAGGATGGAAAAGAGAGGAGTGGTTGGAGGGACCCACAAAGGGCAGCATATGGAAAGGGGGACCACGAAGCGGCCCAGTAAGCACTTCTCATAGTTTAATAGTATGACAAGGATTGTGAAGTCATGGGAAATTACAGAATTTAGGGGGATGGGGTGGACGAGTAAACGAAAATTGGTTTAGGCATGACTGGTCTGCAGCTAGTATTGATGCACAAAAATCTGTGGTAATTAATAGTCTGGTCAGTGATATAGCTAGTAGTTAGACCAGGGAGGTATTCATTTTGTGCAACCCTGTGGGTGAGATTGCTTTTAAAAGGGGAGGTAAGAGAGTGGGTCAAGTCAGGTATTGAAGACAGAGAGGCCAGTAGCAATAAAAATATGCAGCAGTGGCGTGACCAATCGGCTGCTAGGCTGAGGAGAGGGGCGAAGCAAGGGTCTGTTTAATACTGTGAGGAGGTGGGGTGGGCGAAAAATTCAGTCCAGAACACAGCACAGAAAGATTTCCCCAAGATCAGGGAGAAGGGAACACTAGGAATTGGAAATTCAACCAAGGAGCAGAAACTGCCAATCAGTGCCTCCGCTGGGCGTCCAATCAAAACAGCGGCATTCAAAACCATGAATTTCGGAGGTCCAGTGCATACCTGAATCTGTCCAGGGGTCGGTCGGGTGGCCTGTTAGCTGCGGCCGGCTCGGAGAGTGCCGGGGCTACAGCAGCATCTTGGGAAGCCCGCAGATGGGCCGTCTGTGAAACAAGAGGGAAAAGACAGAGGATTAAATAGACCCAGAGTAGAATAGCAAGCCAAGTGGGGGGCAGGCAATGGGGAAAGAAAGCATGAGGTAAAGAGGTGGCAAGTACAGGGCAATTATTGAGAGATAAAAGAGGAGGGGAGGGGGGTTTTCTGTGCTTTGGCGCCGGGACGTCTGAGGAGGACAAAAGCAGTAGCAGGAGGGGGTGTAAGAGGAGGGTTTGTAGGTAAGGCAGAGAAGAAATTAAGCTATTTATAGAGATAGCATAGCAAGTGGGGAGGAGACATTAAAAATTAGCAGCAGAGTGACTAGCGTAGGACAGGAGACAGGGTTTGGCAGTAGAAACAGAAATGGAAAAATGCAGCAATCTTACACTGTAGCTAGGTCTAAGCTGTCAAAAATCAGCTACTAAACAATGCAGTTTGTCCAGCACTAGTCTCACAGCAGCAAGTAACACCAAGAGGCTAGGCTAAAGGCTTGTAATAGACTAGCTAAACTGGCAGGTAAAGTAAGACCAATTGATGCATAACAGGTAATTACATTTACAAGAATTCAGTCCAGAACACAGCACAGAAAGAGATTTCCCTGAGATCAGGGAGCGCCAGGAGTTGGAAATTCAGCCGAAGAGCAGAAACTGCCAATCGGTGCCTGGCTCCTCCGTTGGTCATCCAGTCAAAACAGCGGCATTCAAAATCGCGAGTTTTAGAGATCCGGTGTGTATCTGAATCTGTCCAGGGGTCAGTTGGGCAGTCTGTTAGCTGTGGCTGGCTCAGAGAGCGCTGGAGCCGCAGCGGCAGCTTGGGAAGCACACAGATGGGCTGTCTGAATCTATCCAGGGGTTGGTCGGGTGGTTTGTTAGCTGTGGCCGGTTCAGAGAGCACTGGGGCTGCAGCGGCAGCTTGGGAAGCCTGCAGATGGGCTCTCTGAATCTGTCCAAGGGTCAGTCGGTCGGGCAGTCTGTTAGTTGTGGCCAGCTCTGAGAGTGCCGGGGCAGCAGCAGCAGCTTGGGAAGCCTGCAGATGGGCTGCCTGAATCTGACCAGGGGTCGGGCGGGCAGTCTGTTCGCTGCGGCCGGTTAGGAGAGTGCTGCAGCCGCAGCTTAGGAATCCGGCAGATGGTTGTAGCTTTTCACCACCTCCAGCTGTGTTTTATTAACAAACCATTTACGTTTAGTATTTCTGACTCCAAATATCATTATTTTAGATATGGAATTGTTTATTTTCAAATCTAACTTAACAGATTGATTGAACAGTATGTTAAGATCTTCTTCGGAGGTATCTCGGTCATCAGGTACCACTGTAGGAACTTCGTCGGTGAATGGGGAATCCGCACAGAATATTTTCAGCAGTACAACTGGGGCCGTCCACGCCGTCGACATCCGCCGACATCACCAACCCTGTATAGGCGTGGGCGCACCCATTCCCTCCTTCGTTCTTTCTCGCTGTCGACTTCAAGCACAGTCTCTGCGGAAGAGCCATTGCAGCGTTCCCGCCTTCTTCAAACAACATGAAGTCTTGCAGTATTCTGACAATATGCAGTTAGCCCCAGCTCTTGGACTGCTCTGGAGATGAAAGAGTTAACTCCATGCTAAGAGCATAGAACATTGAGCTCATGCTTGGTTCAAACCTCTATCTGCTGCACTTTCAAGTGTAACCATCAGATTCCTTACTCCGCCTATTTGAACAGTCGCTCCAGAGTTTCTCCTGTCGCTTTCGGTTCACTTGGTAAAAATCATCGGTTTTAACCGTAGTTTTTTCATATTTTCATCTGTTCAGATCCCTGTCTGTGGTACAGTAAGTGGTAGTGGTAGTGAACTGTATAGAAATTTGTATTAATTACTGTGGAAATTGTAAAGTCTCTGAATTGTTTTGGTCGGTTCAGCTGAACCGATTGTTCTTTAGTCTGGTGATTCCGGTGCTTATCGGTTCTAAAAAGAGCAGTCTTTTACATTTTTTTTTCCCCAATACCCGTAACACAGTTAGGAAACGATAAGGTTGCCTCACCTGGCCTGAAACCGTGTAAAGGGTAAGTTTTCTCTGACTTAACTGTGGCCATGTTTGAGAAACCCAAAAGGAAAACCGGGCCCACTAGGTTTCAGCACTGTAGTGTGTGTGAGGAGGCCTTTGCTAGGGCTGATTCCCACACCACCTGTGTTTATTGTCTGGGGTTTGACCACCTCGATTCAGACTGCCAAATTTGCAAAAAATTTCCTAAGACCACCATAGTTGAGTTTGGGCAGGCTTAGGGAGAAAAGAGGCCGAGAGGTCCGCTGACCCGGATGGCCAGCCCGGTTCGGTTCCGACCGAACCTGAGGAAGTGCCGTCTGATCAGGGCCAGACTTCCTTGGGCAAGAGGAGAGCCGATTCCGAGGGGTCGATTCCTGCAAAAAAAAAGAAGAAAGAAAAATCATCCGGTTCGGATTCAAATCCCCACCTTCCAACTGCCGAAGAAATTGCCAGGCGATTAGTATTGTGGAATCGCTCCATTCTGTTCCAACCGATCCGGCACCTCTCGGTAGGTGCTCGGTTCGGTCGGATCCTCCAATTTCTGACTATTCTTTGGAAGAATATTATGAGCCGGAATGGGAAGGGGAGGAATAGTGTGATGATGAGGAAGAAGACGGTGGGGAAGGTCTGGATGAGCCCATTGAACCGGACATCTCCCAAGACAGACCTTCAGGAGTTTCCCCTCCCAGGCTTTCTGAGTCCCCCTCCCACTTTATGTTTTACAGAAAAGTCGCTGACACCCTTCAGCTTCGTGTGGATGAAGCTGTTGAGGAGCAGGAGGAGCCTGACTTTGTAGAGATGATGGACATCCCAGAGTCCAAGAGACTGTCTATTCCCTTGCACAAATCCTTTGGGAAATAGACTCACAAACTTTTAAAGTCTCCAAATTCATTGCCTCCAGTGGACAAATGAATGGACAGGAGGTATATGCTGTCAGGCTCAGCTTTGGAGTTCCTATACCAGCATTGCAGCCATGTTGGGGTTGTAAAGGCTGCAGCCTGTGACAAGGCTAGCATTCCCTTGGCTTCTCACCCCCCCCCCGGATAAGGACTCCAGGAAGATAGATGCTATGGCTAAAAAGCAGCACCTGGCATCTTCTCTGGGACTCAGGCAGGCTAACTATATGGCCTATGCAGCTAGATACCAAAAGTTCAGGTGGGAGTCTGTTTTGGATCTGGCTAAGCAGGCTTTCCCCCAACTAGCCAAGGAGTTGGAGGAGGTGGCTGCTGATGGGATAGAGGCATCTGAGATTCAATTTCATGCTGCTGTGGACTCCAGTGATGTTTCATCATGAGTCATGGCTACATCTGTTGCTCTTCGGAGGATGGCTTGGCTCAGATGTACTAGCCTCTCGCAGGATACCCAGGCTAAGGCCATGGATTTTCCTGTTGTAGGTAATTCTCTGTTTGGGGAGAAGACAGAGAACTACATGAAGAAGATGGATGAGTACAGGACCACCTATAGAAGTGCTGAAGCCAAGGAAAGGCAGTCAACTCCTCAGAAGCAGCAGGCCTTTCTACTAGGCACAGGCCTCCTCTCCTTTTTACCAGAGGGGGTTCTTTAGAAGGAGAGGTAGGAGGGGGATGAGCAGGGCTGCATCCACCTCTCAGCCTAAGGCTCCTGCCAAGCAGATACCCTGAGATGTCAACCCGGGTCAACTCCCCAATCTCTGTAGGAGGCAGGCTGGCTTACTACTTCCAGGCCTGGAAGTCTGTGACCTTAGACATGTGGGTCCTGGAGGTAGTAAGCCAGGGACTGGCCCTCAGCTCTAAAAAATTCCCAAAGCTAAGGGTCAGGTCTTTTCCACCTGCCAACATATCCAAAACCATTGCTCTAGAGGCAGAGATTTCTTCTCTGTTAGCACTCAGATCTATAGAGAGAGTTCCTACATCCCTCAAGGGCAAAGGTCTGTACTCCAGGTACTTTCTTACCCCAAAAAAGACAGGGGAGTGGTGGCCCATCCTAGATTTAAGATACTTTAAACAAGCATTTGCTGAAGCCAGAGTTCAAAATGGTGACTCTGGGAATAATTCTTCCCTCTCTAAGGCCAGGGGATTGGTTAGCTTCCCTAGACCTCAAAGATGTCTACTTTCACATTCCCATCAGGTGCTCTCACAGAAAGTATCTCAGATTCGAACTGCCCTCAGGCCATTACCAATACAGGGCAATGCCCTTCGGGCTAACATCAGCACCAAGGGTCTTTACAAAATGCCTAGCAGTAGTAGTAGCTTTTTTAAGGAGACAGAACATCTCTATTTTCCCATATCTCGATGACTGGCTCATAGTGGGGCAGTCTCCAGACCAAGTCAAGTCAAATTTACAAGTGATCCAGCAAGTGTTCACTTCGTTGGGATTCCTTCTCAACCTTCCAAAGTCAGTTCTCGAACCAGTGCAACTCCTCACCTTCATAGGGGTGGAGTTGGACACTGTCCAGGCAAAGGCCTTTCTTCCATTGTCAAGGGTAAAGGCCATTACAGACCTGGCTTCCTCATTTCGTCTCCTGGTTTCTCGTCCAGCAAGACATTTCCTTCAACTACTGAGCCACATGGCGGCTACCACTGCAGTGGTTCCAGGGGCCAGGTTCCAGATGAGGGATATCCAGTTTCACCTGAGGGCTTTTTGGTCCCAGAAAAAGGACCCTCTCACCCAACTGATTCCAGTGACTCAGACCTTGATCCATGCTCTCCAGTGGCGTTGGATCAGGACAACCTCGGGCAAGGGGTCCCATTTGTTTGTCAGACTCATTCTGTGGTTCTGACCACAGACGCTTCTCTTCTGGGGTGGGCTCTCACTTGGGAGCCCTCACAGCACATGGAGTGTGGACCCCTCAGGAGTCTCTTCTTCATATCAGCCTTCTGGAACTCAGGGCAGTATACTTGGCCTTACAAGCTTTCGCATAGGCAGTACAAAACAAGGTGGTTCAGGTGAGAACAGACAACACCACCACCATGTGGTACATCAACAAGCAGGGAGGCACTCGGTCGACAGCCTTGTGCACAGAAGCTATGAAAGTCTGGTCTCTGGCCTATTCTCTACAGACATCCCTGGTAACAGTCCACCTTCCAGGGAAGGACAGTGTGTTAGCAGATGCTTTGAGCAGGATTTCTCAAGGCCATCATGAATGGTCCCTTGATCCTCTAGTGCTAAAAGTGAAATTTCTGAGTTGGGGTATTCCTCAGATAGACCTCTTTGCAGCCCCAGACAATCACCAACTTCCCCTCTTTTGTTGCAGACCCCCAGTATTGGGCTCAGTCCCCCTGGATGCTCTACTGTTGGACTGGTGGGAAATTTCTGTATACCTCCCCGTTCCTCTGTTGTTCAGAGTTCTGGTCAAGAATAAGGTCACAACCTTGCAAGGTGATCCTGATTGCACCAGACTGGCCCAGACAGCCTTGGTATCCTCTCTTGCTGTCTCTGGCAGTCCATCTTCCATTGGTTCTCCCCAAAAAACACATTCTGCTAACTTCCTTTCAGGGAAGAATTTGGTATCCCAATCTTCAGTCTCTCAATCTCAAAGCTTGGCTCTTGAAGAGCTAGAATATGCAAGTATAAATCTGTCTCAGTGGGTTCTGGACATTCTCAAGGCTTCTGTTAAACCTGCCACTAGAAAAACCTATAACTCCAAATGGAAAAGGTTTGATATTTGGTGTTCTAGTAAACAGATATCACCAGATTCTGCTGATTTGTCTGCAGTTCTGGACTATATGGTTTATCTCAATAGTCTGGGCCTCAGACCAGCTACCCTCAAGGTGCATCTATCAGCTGTTTCTGCATTTTTATCAGTGGGGAAGCCTTCTTCTCTAGCTTCCCACCCTGTGTTCTGTAAATTTTTTAAGGGATTACTTCATACTAATCCCCCTTTTCGGGATCTTACCCCTGTCTGGGATCTTAATGTGTGCATTGCTCAGCTCATGCAACCACCCTTTGAGCCTTTGGCCTCAGCAGAACTTAAGTACTTGACTTGGAAAACTGTGTTCCTGGTAGCTATTACCTCTGCCAGGCGTATCAGTGAAGTGCAAGCTCTGTCAGTGGATCCTGATTTTATTTCTTTTCATAGAGATAATGTGGTCCTTAGAACCAACAGGAGGTTCTTGCCCAAAGTGGTGTCAGATTTTCATCTAAATCAATCCATGTCCCTTCTTGTGTTTTTCATTGATCATTCTTCTTCAGGAGAGAGAAGATTACACATTTTGGATGTTAAAAGGTCTCTTAGCTACTACATGGAGCGCACTAAGGCACTTAGGTTTGACTGTTCTCAGTTGTTTCTCACTTATGGTGAAGTAGGGAAGGGCAAACCTGCTACTAAGAGGACTACTGCCAGGTGGATTGTCTCTTGTATTCAATTCTGCTCTGAAAACTAGGCAAGGTACCCCCCTCAGGCCTGAGGGCTCATTCGACCAGAGGTACAGCTGCTTCTCTGGCTGCAGCCAGAGATATTCCACTCTTACAGATCTGTGAAGCAGCCACCTGGAAAACAGTTCATACTTTCACCAAGCATTACTCTCTGGACATCCAGGCTAGGAGTGATGCTAGATTTGGTACAGCAGTGCTGCAGAGTCTATTTCCTAAGTAGGTTCTATACCCTCCTTCTGCAAGGTACTGCTTGGTAGTCTGCATATTGTCAGAATACAGCAAGACTTCATGTTGTTTGAAGAAAAATTACTCATCTTAGTAATTATGTTTCTTCTAATGGAGTCTTGCTGTATTCATTCTCCGCCTCCCTCTCAAAACCTGTTTTGGGAAGTGGGCTGGCAGGTACAGTGCTGCACCCCAGAGGTGTATTGGCTCCCTCTCCTTTTGGAGGAGCTGGTCATAGTGGTCTTTATTTGTGGTTATTTAGAGTTATGTTTAGTTCACTATCTGAGTTTTTTGTTTTGGGATTCTCGCCTTGAGTCTTTTTGGGATTCCAGAACTTTGGGTTGCCCTTATGGCTAGTGTTTTTTTACAATTTCCACACTATAGGTGTAATTAGTTAGTTTTGGCTTGTAAGAATCTGACAGTTACACTTGAAAGTGCAGCAGACAGAGGTTTGAGCTGAGCATGAGCTCAACGTTCTAGCTCTCAGCATAGAGTTAACTCTTTAATCTCCGGAGCAGTTCAAGAGCTGGGGCTAACTGCATTTTGTCAGAATACAGCAAGACTCCATTAGAAGAAACATAATTACTAAGGTGAGTAATTTTTTCTTTTGGCCTACGGCCTTTTCCTTACCAACTCTCACAAATCTCTTTCAGAGATTTATTTTCTTCTTTTTCTTTTATGTTGAGAGTTAAACCGTCTACATCTCTCTTCCATCGCTGCTGCTGTAGAAAGAAGATTGCCTCCAGCGTCAAGCACTTGGTGTGTGTCTGCTGTCTTGGGCCTGATCACAACACCTCTGATTGTGAGCTCTGCCAACAATTCAACCAAACTACCCACAGGTGATGAAGGAAAGCTCTGAAAACCTCAATGGAACAACAGGTTGCCAGCTCCGAACCAGTGTCCTCTGGGCCACCTGCCACCAAGTTGCCCTCCGGGTCCAAGAGTTCCAAGGCCTCCCAGGTCAAAGACAAGCCCTTGAGGAAAAGTCACAAGAAAGACCGGGATCACAACTGCTCCCCCTAGCGGTCATCCTGTTCCCTGTCAGCCTCTTCATCGTCCAGTGCGACCCCAACGAAGAGAGCTGCTGTCCAGGTCCTGATTCACTCCAGACCCATACCGACAGCTGCGCCGCCTGACTATCAAGAAGGCACTCAGCCGTCAACCTTCAGGTCACTGGCCCCTCCTCCGTAGACGACAGGCTGTTCGTTGATGACTACCCCTTCGAGACCTGTCCCTTCTCCCTCGAAGGATGCAAGTTCATCAGGCATGCAGACTGTTTTGTCAGCCTCAGTGCCGTCAACTCCTTCTCTGGTGATGATGGACCTGAATGAGGCTCTTTATTCATTTTACCAATGTTATAGCGCAGCAGTTTGCTGCCTTTAACAGGCCTTCATTGCCGGCACCACTGTTGACGCCATCATCGTCGACCCGTCTGTCAGCCCCGGGAGCCTACCCAACGGCCATCGATGGTTCAGCCAACACCAGACCCAGTAGAAGAGGTCAGCGTCAAGAAGGAGTATCATCCTGACCTCATACTTCTAGAGGAGGTTGAGGAGGAAGAGGACCAGTACTATACTTCTGACAAGTCTACTGCCTTTTCAGTCAGGGAAGAATCTGTTAAGCACACCCCCAGGTCTCCACCTGAGTGTGCTTCCTTCTTTAGCATTATGAAGCAACTGTCTTCCACCATGGGGTTTCAGACAGAGGAGGATGCCACCAGAAGGGATCTGGCAGACTATCTGGAAATTCCAGAATCTCCACCTAAAATTATTCCTCCCATGCTCCCAGCTCTTAAGAATGCTACCACGGCAGCCTGGCACTAGAGCTCATTCAGCAACCTCCAGACACCCCTCCACTACCCACAAATTACCCCCTGGCTCATCTGCCTGTTCTCCGGGAAGAGGTATGGACTCTTCTGTGCAAGCAGTGAATAGAATTGGTGCCAGAGCAACAGAAGAAACCAGGGGTTCTACTCCAGGTTCTTCTTGGTTCCTAAGAAGACGGGAGATCTAAGACCTATTTTAGATCTAAAGGACCTCAGTCTCTTCGTCCAGTACAAAAAGTTCTGGATGGTAACTTTGCCAGGCCTTTTGCCCCTCCTCAAAACTGGTGACTGGCTCTGCTCCCTGGATATGCAGGACGCCTACCTGCACATTGCAGTTTTTCCTCCTCATAGGAGGTTTCTCTACTTTGCTTTTCAGGGGGAGCATTACCAATTCAAAGTATTGCCCTTTGACTTATCCTCTGCGCCACAGGTCTACCAAGTGCTTAGCAGTGGTTACAGCAGCCCTCAGAAGCAAGGGTCTGTACATCTTTCCTTACCTGGTGTGACAGGGTTGAATAAGGCCCTGCCCCATTTGTTATGCAGAAGGAGTTTAAACGCAAGGGTCTGTTCTATCCTCTCCTTTTCTGTCTCTTCTCTGTCTGGTTTCGCAACCAAATTTTCTTGTGGGACCTAGGAACTGATCACTCTGACGGTTTCACAATTCTCTGCCTCTCGCTCTCTGCCTTCCCTTGCTGTTTCTGTCTTTTCTTCCCCCTTGCACATCTGCAGTTATAAAAATAATATATGTGAATCTTTATGTAAAACTGTATGTGAAACTGGGATCCCTTTGTTTAAAACTGTATATAGTTTTACTGTTTAAATGATTGCAATAAGTTATTTGGAACTCAAGGAGTTAACCTGAGATGCAGTTTTTAAGTCTTTTGCAGAGCTGTAAACAAGAGGTCAGTTCTGGGTCACTATGTTTTTTTTGCTGCACTTCCATCGAAACTGACAAGAACATTCTGTAAACTTACAAGAACATTCTGTGAGAAGCAGGATCTCTTAACGTGTTCCCAGACAGACTTGTTGTAAAAAGAGCAGCAATGCTTTTGCTAGAGAGACAAGGAGAGTGAGAGACTGAAACTTGGAATTGAGATACTGTCAGAAGAAGGACTTAGTTTTCTGTTTATACTGCCTTTGTAGATAGTTATACTGAATAATTTTTATTTTTTTTATTTTGCTGTTATTGAGAAAAATAAAACTATTTACAAATATTGAAACTGCTCCTGGTTTTCCTGAGCTTCCTGACCTGTGTCTTGACAGCATCTGGATGACTGGCTTCTCAAGATCCCGTCCAGGGAACAGCAACTGCTGACTCTGGAACGTGTCCATCAGCTCTTCCAGTCTCTGGACATCACAGTTAGCCTGCCCAAGTCTATTCTAGTACCATCCCAAAGACTAAAATACATTGGGGCGGTCCTGGATTCAGAGCAGGGGAAGGCCTTCTTACCTCAAAGCAGGGTAGAATGTCTCATTACTCAAACTCAGGGGGTTGCTTAGAGAGGGTACATTCCTACCAGACTGTACTTCAGGCTCCTAGGCCTAATCTTTTCCCACTGTTCCACTAGCCAGGCTCCATATGCCTCTCCTTCGGTGGACCCTCAGGGTGCAGTGGGACCAGTGTCTGGACGAGCTGGACCATCCAGTCCTGGTCTCCTCCCCAGTGTGCAAAGTCTTGCAGTGGTGGATGGACCCTTCAAAACTTCTTCAAGGGGTTCCATTCCAACTTTTCCTCCCTGCATCAGATCCTGACTGTAAATGCTTCAGGTCTGGGCTGGGGGGGGCCACACCTGGGTCCCTTTCAAACCCAGGGCTCCTGGTCCCAGTGGGAAGCTGCCCTGCATATCAGTGTGCTGAAGATGAGAGCGGTGCTCTGTGCTATGCAGGCAATTCAGGGGCATCTTACTCCAGGCCAGCTGCTGGTGCAGTCAGACAATTTGAGTGTCATCTACTACATCAACAAGCAGGGCAGGACTCATTTGTACCCCCTTTGCAGGGAGGCCATGAGAGCGTGGTATTGGGCAGTGGAGCACAGTCTAACACTCTCTGCAGCCCACGTGCCAGGCAGCCTAAATACCTTGGTGGACAGTGTCTGCAGGACTCAGTCCAGCATGCACGAATGGGACCTTCTCTCATCCATAGCAGAAGATCTGTTCTAAAGATGGGGTCATCCAGAGTTGGACCTTTTTGCGTCCTCACACACACCGCAAAACTGCCCATTTTTGCTCACTAGATCCAGGGCCTGGAGTCTTCCGGTGAGATGCGTTGCCCCTCTCTTGGAGTGGGAGGTTTCTGTATGCATTCCCTCCATTTCCACTAATACAGAGGGGTGCTGCTCAAGCTAGAAAAGGAGGGGTCCAGCATTATCCTGGCAGCTCCATTCTGGCTCTGCCAGATATGGTTCCCTCTGCTTCAGCAGCTGACGAAGAAGCCTCCGGTTCCCCTGCCTCTCTGCAGGAATCTGCTGACCCAGGATTAGGGGACCCTGGTGAAACCAAACCTCAGGTCCCTCCATCTGGCTGTGTGGCTCCTGAAGACACAGCCACTGTCAGGTTTGGGGTCTCTGATAGGGTAGCGGATGTACTAGTGGCCACCCGCAAGCCTTCCACCTGTACCACTTAAGCCATGAAGTGGAAGCGATTAGCCATCTGAGCTGTCCAACATTCCCTTGACCCTTTCACCTGTCATGCGAAGCACGTCCTGGGCTACATGATTTCTTTGTCTGACTGAGATGTGCTTAAAGAATTTCAGAGCTTCAGGCCCTCTGGTGTGAGGAACCGTAGTTGATTTTTCACAAAGACTGGGTATCTTTGCACAAAAATCCAAAGTTTCTACCTAAGGTGATTTCTGAGTTTACACTCAATCTACCCACCTTCCTGTTTATTATCCTGAGCATGCCAATCCAGGGGAAGCACTGCTCCATACGTTAGATGTGCGCTGAACTTTGAAGTATTATCTGCTCAGAACTAAGGAGTCCTGAAAGTCTAAGCAGTTGTTTGTTTCATTCTCCCCAAGTAGAGAGGGCACCTCAGTTTCTAAGCAATGTTTATCCAAATGGTTGGCAAATTGCATTGTGTTCTGCTATAGCAAGTACAGCAAGGAGTTACCTGGAGCTGTCAAGGCCCATTCCACCAGAGGCATGGCTACTTTGGTGGCTTGTTTCAAATGGGCCTTAGCCGCTGATATTTGTGCAGCTGCCATCTGGAGTACAGTCCATACTTTCACCAAGCATTACAGTCTGGAAATTGCCTCAAGAGCCCATTCTGGCTTCGGCAGGGCTGTGCAGCAAGGACTCTTGTCTTAAGCTTACAGAGTCCCTTGACAGGTTCAGTTTACAAGGTCTTCTGTCTTACGTTCAAGAAGATCCTTGACTGGGCACGTTGTTTCACGTCTTCTGTCTTAAGTTTATGGAGCTCCAGCCTCCCACCTTATTTGTTCCTACCTGCCACAGCTTGGTACTCGTTCCTACAGTGGTACCTGATGACTGTGATACCCCCATACTGGATACAGCTGTGGGGTTTGATGCTCAGGAACAAGACATTACAAGGAGAAACCTGGTTGAATTTCTGGAACCACCAGATTCTCCCCCTCTGATTATTCTTCCTCTGCTGGCTACATTAGAGGATGTCACCATGGCTGCCTTGTACAGACCAAATATGATTCCTGCCATGCCAAGAAAGACAGACAAACTGTACCTGACTCCCTCTGGGAAGCCTTTCTTCGCAGGGCAACCACAGCCTGATTCAGTGGTGATAAATGCAGCCCATGATATGTCTAAGAGATCTCAATACCTCAGTTCTCTTCCCCCTCATAAGGGGTCAAGGAAACTGGACCTTTGCCTCTGCCACTCTGGGCCTCAGAATTGCCAAGTACCAGGCCCATATGGTCAAATTCCAGAACTCTCTGGAAAAATGCCAAAGCAGCAGCTCAGGCCCTTTCAGAGGGTCCACAGAAGCAGGAGATGCTTAAGGCCCTCCAGACTGGACAGATGTAGGTAAGAACCTCCTGAGGGTTACCTATGACATCTCAGATGCCTCACCCAGAGCAGCTGCAGCTGGTGTCTGCTTCAGAAGGCATTCTTGGCTTAAGGTGTCAGGATTTGCTAGAGATGTCCAACAATACATCCTGAATGCCCTCTTCAGAAGTTACAAACACTCTGGGGTGGATGTGCAAAATATCGTTGCTGACCTACAGGCCTTAGGAAGGATCCAGCGGTCAGTCCACTCACTTTGCCACATCCAGCCAAAAAGTGCACATAGGGTACCCTTTCGTCATGCCACCCACAGAACCAAGATGGAAGCTCAGCAGCAGGGCAAGCGCAGATCAGGAGCAGCCCTTGCCTACCTCTACCACAGGGAAAGCCCCCAGAGGTGGAGGTGGATTTGGGACAAGAAAGAAGTGGAAAGAGGTAGGTGCAGCCCCAACCACAGGTTCTGCCTCATCATGACTCCTTGTAGACTACAACCCCCCAGTACTCTGGGGGGGGGGTAGGGGGTCTTCTCCCTCCACCTGGACTGGTGGAGGGAGATTACAACAGATGCTTGGGTCCTGCAGCTCATAGGCCTCACTTTAGAACTTTTTCAGTTGCCTCCTGACCTTCCTCCAGTTCATTCAAGCTACCCTCCAGACCATATACCAGTGCTGCTGGAGGAAGTTTGCACTCTGCTGCAGAAGAGGGCTATAGAGCCAGTTCCCAGGAATCAGAGGAGCAGATGGCTCTCTTTCCACTTCTTTCTAGTCCCCAAATCAACAGAGGATTTGAGACCCATACTGTATCTGAGAAATCTAAACTTCTACATTCAGTACAAGAAGTTCAGGATATACTGTATTCTGTCACTAATTCTCCTGGTGCTGCAGGCTTGCCTTCCTGTTCATCCTGCATTAAATCCTAGGGGTCCCCTCACCCTGCATGAATACAGGAGTTCAAAGAGTGAGAATCCTGTGGACTCCTGTGGGACTTCCCTATAGACAAATAAGATGGGCAAATGCTTGTCCCAACTCCTCCCATGCTGCCCTGCAGAAGCTCTAAGGATGGTTTTAAGGGTGCTGTTAAAGTGCTCCCCAAGACCATTGGTTTGTGGGTGAGAAGGTGAGGCACATAAGTGATGCACCCCACATTTTTCCCTCCTACTTGGGGGAGAGAGACCTGCTGCTCTGCTGTCACCTGGGTGACCATGGGTGGCATTGCAGGGAAGACCGCAAGACTGGGGAACTAGGAGTGAGCATTCGGTCATTGGTTGCGTCGGCTTGCTGATAACCAGTGCCACAGCACACTCCTGGGGGTAGGGTGGGACAAACCCCCCCCAACAGAAAAATCAGGACTGGAAGGGCAGATGAAATCCCTGCCTGCTGTCCACCACATTCACAACCAAATCCATGCCACCACTGGCCATAGACCCTCCAGGTCTTCACCTCTGCTATAGGTGGACAGATGGACAGTGGGGAAAGTGGATGAAGTGGCAGAAGGTGAATCTGGTCCTGGGAGGCAAATTGGCGGGGGCAGCACAGCAGTGTGTTGTGGGTGGACCTGGAGACCTGGCCAGGTGAGTGGCTGGATCTCGATGGATGGAAACCAGGATTGGCAGAGAGTGGAAGGAGGACCTGATCAGTGCCCCGGGGGGGAAAAATAAAGTTGAAAAAAGTGTGACAGTACTCTGCCACCTCTTTATAGACCCCGGGCCAATAGAATTTTTTTTTTGTTTTGCTCCCCCAGCTCCGGGCTGGCCTCTCCTTCAGGCCCTCCTATGCCCTCTGTGCCGCACTGCCTTGGTACAGCCACCTCTTCACCCTATATTGCAGCCCCCGGGGAATCCCAGACATAACCTTTCACAGGGTGGTTCCCCCTCCTCCGAGAGGGAAGGCACTGGGAGGGCGGCCAGCGCCATACTTGCCCCGGGTGCTGCTAGGGTGGTTCGTGCACTGCCCAAGGTCTTGTGGGAGCAGGTGACCATCATCCGGATGGCCTCGGGGCTCTTTCCAGTTTGTTTCCCAGGGACGTGGCGTGCAACTAATATCAGACTTAAGCCGACATTCGCCACACCCCGTTGATTCGTGGGACCCCATGCATTGCCGAACCCCCAGCCTCTGCCAGGGGTCAGCAATCGCCGGGTCACGTCCCCACCCTCCCCCCAAGAGAAGGCAAGCAGTCATCCGACACTTCAGCCTGCTCTCCCTGGCCGGTTCTCCAGCACCCGAGTTGGTTCCCAAACCCAGGTCGCTGGCATCACAAGCGAAAAGCCAACCACTGCGCCGATGGGCCGGCAGAAGTTTTATATCAACCTCTGCATGGTCTGTTTCACCCCCACGTATCCCACAAGTAGAATGTCATGTACAATGTTGAGTAGCTGTTGCCTAAACTTATTAGGTAATATTAGCTCTTTCCGCATCTCCCATTCCTCTGCACTGCCCTGCGGCGTCCATTCGCAACAGAACAAGCCCTTCTCCTCATGCACTCAGCTCTGCCTCCCACCCTGATGATCAGGGTCAGCATTGTCTGCCTGTTCCCTTAGCTCCTTTAAGGATTCATCCCTCAGTGAAGTACTTCTGTGCTCTTTACTCCTCCAGCAAAGACAGCGCCTCCTCTGGAGTTTCCCCTGAGCAACTCTCAGCTGTTGCTGAGGCTGGACTGTCAAACATCTCAGCCTCCTGGTGTGCTACAGTGCCAGCCTGCACTACAGCAGACTTGGAGCAAACAGAAATTTATTTATTTACTGAATTTTGTTGACCCAGTAGGCCCACTGAGACTAGAAGTCCCTTTTTCAGGGGCGACTGGGGGGGAGACACAGATGGTAACCAACTGAAATTAAACCAGATTAAGCTGTTGGTGGTATTTTTTTTTAAGTGAATACCTTCATACCTTCAGTTGCCCCTTTTCTTCTTGCTGTCAGTTAAATCAGCCTTCAGTTTAATGGTCTGAGTCCAGGTAGCTGCGCACACAGTTTCACCCCTGCATTTTAGGTCATTCCCCAGAAGCATAGCTACATCAAGGTGCCAGAGGGGCACAGGACCCTAGGCAGCATGGATTCATAGCGGAAGGTCATGCCAGACGAATCTGATGGATTTCTTTGACTGGGTGACCAAAGTAGTAGATCAGGGAGGGGCTGTGGACATGGCCTACCTAGACTTTAGCAAGGCATTTGACACAGTCCCACACAAAAGATTAATATACAAGTTAGCCAGCCTGGGAGTGGGTCCCAAGATGACAGCCTGGGTAAGAATTGGCTGGAGAATAGGACACAGAGGTAATAGTAAATGGAGTCCACTCAGAAGAAAGGAGGGTTACTAGTGGGGTACCATGAGGGTTCAGTATTAGGACCGGTCCTCTTCAATGTCTTTATAAGTGACATTGCAGAGGTCTGGAAAGAAAAGTATGTCTCTTTGCAGATGACACAAAGATCTGCAACAGAGTTGATGCACAGGTGGGTGGAAAGGATGAGAAGGACTTGGCAAGGTTAGAGGAATGGTCAAATGTATTGCAGCTTAGATTCAATGCTAAGAAGTGCAAGGTAATGCACCTGGGAAACAAAAACCCAGGGGAAGAGTACACAATGGGGGGTGAGATACTAACAACAACAAAAATGGAAAGGGACCTGGGGGTAGTCATATCAGATGACCTAAAGGTGGGCAAGCAATGTGAGAGGGCAGCAAGATGGGCTGGGGGGATACTGGGATGCATAGGGAGAGGCATCACCAGTAGAAAACAGGAAGTTAATATCCCTCTGTACAGACAGCTGGTGAGACCCCATCTGGAGTACTGTGTGCAGTTCTGGAGACCCAATCTCCGCAAAGACACAGACAGGATGGAAGCTGTCCAGAGGAGGGCAACTAAAATGGTGCAGGGTCTGCACCGGAGAGACATATGAAGAAAGACGAAAGGAGCTTAATATGTATAGCCTCGAAGAAAAGGAGGAAAGGGGACATGATAAAGCGTTCAAGTACCTCAAGGGAATCAACAAAGTCAAGAGGGTAGCACCTTTCAAAAAAGAGGTGTCACGAGAACAAGAGGCCACAATTTGAAGATGGGGGCAGCTCAGAGGTAATTTAAGGAAGTATTTTTAAACAGAAAGGTTGTGGATGCATGGAGCAGCCTTCGGAGAAGGTTATGGATTCAAAATCAGTGGTGGAATTCAAGCATGCATGGGACAGTCATAAGGCCATTCTAGGGGGTTGGGGTAGGAAGAAGTAGGCTGCTGGTTAACTAGGATCTGCAGCTTATCCAGTAGGTAGGGAAATGGGCAGACTGGGTGGGCCAAGCGGTCCTTATCTGCCATCAAATTCTATGTTTCTATGACTTTTTTCTATCCCTTCGCCCCTTCCCAGCTCGGAAGATTCAAGCCAGTGGGACTGGCACAGTTGGTCTCACTGCACACTTTACCGTTGCAAACTGATCTGGTAGGGCCTGTTCAGATTTAACAAAATTCCAATGCACTGTGGAGAACATAGCTCCTTTGTCTCTCCAAGCTTGTGTAAGCTTACAGTTAATTTCAGCAGGGAGCATGTATTTAGCTGAATTAGGGTTTCTAGGGACGTGGACATGATGTACAGATCCATACGTCTGGCAGTGTTCCTTCCCTTTAAGGCTTGCTGGAACATCTTCAAGCTAGCTCGTCCCACCCACCCGGGTGGTAACTCCCTTGGCACTGTCCCATGATGTCAGATCTTCCTTTCCACTGGAAGAAGAAGGTTCCCTCCTTAGCGCTCTCTTCATGGAGTAGGCTATTTGTTTCAAACATTTGCATTCTCTGCAAAATCACTTTGTCTTCAGGCAGTTTCTCTGTCTCCACTATGGATGACTCAAAGTCAGCACCAGGATTTTAAAAATGTGAGTGCGGGCAGAAGATGTCCTGGATGGACCTGCACACCTCGTGTGTCTACTGCCTAGGCCATGAACATGATCCCCAGGCATGTGGCCTCTGTCGCACTTTGCATCCTTATACTTTAGAAGGCTGGCATGTTCGGCTTCTTTTTGGGCGCCCAGATGAACAGGATCCCACCATTCACTCGGAAGTATGCTTGTTGGGCCGTCTCTATGGCGGCGGAGTCTGCTGAACAACTTTTGGCTTTTGAAAAGGCTGCAGTTCAGGCTGCACAGCAGGCCTTCTCGGCTTCGGCCTTCATGCCGCTTACTTTTGGCGCCACCTTCCCTAGGGCGTTTCGAGAATTGTGCCAGATCCTTCCCACTTTTTTGCAGGGCCCCTCTATGAGCACAAAATCTAAATCATCAAAGAAAGAGACTAAAAAGAAGTCTTGCCGTTGATCGTGGGATTGCGAGCACTCTTGGGACTTGGATTCCTGCGCTTCTCTGGAGGTTTCAACTACAGTCGATCCTTAGTCTCAAGCCACTGGCTCCATGGTCTCCCTGTCGGGCCAGTTGG
The DNA here is from genome assembly GCA_016271365.2 of Neoceratodus forsteri. Lineage (NCBI taxonomy): Eukaryota > Metazoa > Chordata > Ceratodontiformes > Ceratodontidae > Neoceratodus > Neoceratodus forsteri. The sequence continues at coordinate 556,786,538 of CM028129.1, read as the reverse complement.
TCAAGACGCCCATCAACCAACCTGCCAAGCTTTTTCTCGACCTGATCGACATGTTGTTGCCATATGAGGCCGACACCTCCCTCTCTAGGACTCTGGTTCTGCCTTTTCTCAGGGTGGGTCAGACCGGCCTGCTGATCCAGTCTTAAACCTTTGGGATCCGATTAACCTGAAGGTTCCCTGACTTTCGTCAGCTCCCACTGAGTCCCACCATCGGCATCCCCGATGATCGAGGAAGAGGTCTCGTCCCAAAGCTCGGAGTTGAGCAACTCACTCCAGCATAGGAATTCCTGCACTTGGGCAAGCGGCGCTGCCGCTACTGTTCTTCCTTCTCCTCAGACTAGGAGAGGCTTTGCTGCAGAATGCATCAACGCTACAAAGAGCTCATGTGGCATCAGCTCATGTTTACCATGGTTAAGCCAGTTCTGGCTCCCACCCTGACTCTTCCATGGCTCCCGCCATCCAGTTCTCTGCCTTCTCCAGCTTGACTGCCGCCCAAACAACCGCCAGCGAGCACCCCCTCCCAAGGATTCCCGTACTGCTTCCAGGCTTCTTCCGGCAGCTGTCACCTTGACTCCTGACAGACCCCATAGGGTCAGCAGGGATTCAGGCAGTTGACCACATTTCATCAAATCCTTGGAGTCAGAGGGCTACGTCCTACAATCTCGTCCATTGGATGCCGAGTCGGGAGAGGATTTGTTGAAGGAGCATGGTCCCACTTCTTTCTAAGGCCTGCTCCGGCTGATCTCAGAATCGATGGGCCTCTAGATGGAGCCTGTCCAGAAACTGGCTAAGTACCCTTTCACCAAGATTCTCGACTGGGGCAACTCCCCTGGGGAGGCCTTCCCGGTCACCGAGGCCATTCTTGGCCCCGCTCTGTAGCTTTGGCAGCACCCTGCCTCTTGCCCTGTACCATCGACATGGATGGCTCGCAAGTACGCAGTCCCTTTCAGATTTCACTGAACATTCCTCAGCCGAGAGTCTGGTGGCCGACTTGGTCTTTCGGTGCTCAGGAAATGTCAGGGACATGGGTAAGCCTCCCGACAAGGAATCCAAGAAATTGGATCATATGGCCAAAAAGGTTTATGCAGCCTCCTCTCTCGGCCTTCGGCAGGTGAGTTTTGATGGCCCACTTCACTCATGCCCTTTAGGCACTCTTGATAAGGTGCTTCTCCTACCTCCTGGCTGACTTACCGACCATGGTCAAGCAAGTAAGTCCAGAACCAGGGCCGGGCGGTGGCTAAGCAACAGTTCCAGACAGCCATGACCATCGGTGCCTCCTGTGCCCAGTCTGTGGCTGCCGCAGTCACCATGTGCTGCAGGGTTTGATGGTGGATCTCAACCTTTATGACAGATACCTGGCACAAGTTGGCAGATGTCCCCTTTTTGGGCACCGATCTGTTCAGGTCAGGGATCGAAGGACACTTTACTCGCATTGAGAAGTCCAGTGCCTCCATGGACTTGGTGACATCTGCTTGGAGGGATCCCAAGGGCGCTAGGCCTCAACAAAATAAACCCTTTCGGCCCCTCTCTGCCCCTGCTGCCAAGCCATCCCAGCCCCTGGCTAGGCAGCAGGTCCAGGCTTGGTGTCCCCAACCGAAGTCGGTTGCTTTGGTCATCCAAAAGACAGGTGGTCAAGGCCCCACTGCTTCCTCAGCTGGTCCCTCCTCTGCCTCCAAGCCTTCCCAGTGATGGGCTGTGGGGTGCCTCTCCCAGGCCTATGCTGACTGCCCTGGGTCCTTCCATTGGGGGCCGGCTCCACCACTTCCTTTCCATCTGGTTCGCTGTCACTACAGACAGGTGGGTCCTCGAGGTGGATGGTCAGAGTCTGCCTCTACAGTTCGAGGCTTACCCGCCCTGGTGAGCCTGTGCCTCACGGGAGGACATGGTGTCCGCAGACTTGTCAGCCCTTTTTGGGTGGACATTGCCCAGCTCCTCCAGAATGAGGTAGTGGTTCATCCCGGACCCTCCAGTGAACCCAGGGTTTGTTGCCGGGTACTTCTGGTGCCATAGAGGACGGGGGGTAGGTGCTCCATCTTAGATCTGCACGAACTGAACAAATTACTCCGGTCATGCACTTTCAGGATGGTCATTCTGTCTTGGGTTATTCCGTCTCTAGAATGGGACATATGGTTCTGCTCCCTGGATCTTCTGGACACATTTTCCATGTCACCATCCATCTGTCCCACTACCGGTTCCTCCAGTTCCGAGTGGAGTGGAATCTTTACGAGTTCCCGGCTATGCCTTTCAGCCTCTCCTTGACTCCCAGGGTCTTCATCAAGTACATCACAGTGGTGGCATTCTCCCTGAGGCACTGAAGGGTCTGGTTGTACCCCTGCCTGGATGACTAGCTTATAGTGGGTCCCTCCAGGGAGGAGGTGCAGTGGTCCAGGGTCCTGACCCTCTAGACCTGCTTGTCCCTTGGCCTCCTCACAGGTGATACTTTTCATCAGGGTGGATCTCGTCTCTTGCAGAGCCAGGGCTTGGCTTCCAAGGGACCAGATGGAGGCTCCTTCCTCCTTTGCCTGATCATTTAAGGTTGGGCAGTTGCGCCCTGCTTGGGACTTCCTGCACCTCCTCGGATACATGGCGGCATGCACCAGCATGGTCCGTTGGGCCTGGTGGAGAATGTGGTCTCTGCAGTGGGAGCTTGCCAGCCAGTGGGCTTAGCACCAGGGCCACTTTGACCAGCCGGTCACTGTGACCCAGCTGATGTGGTATGCCCGTCAGTAGTAGTTAGTCCCGGAACATCTGCAGGAAGGGATCTCTTTTGTCTGCCTAAAGCCAACAGTCACCATCATGACTGATGCCTCCCTGATGGGCTGCACAGAGTTCATGGGCTCTGGACCCCTGAGGAATACCGATGTCATATCAACCTGCTGGAGCTGACAGCATTTGCCCCACACATTCGAGGGTTAGGTCGTTCAGGTCCAGACAGACAACACCACGACCATGTACTAACTCAACAAACAAGGCAGGACGCACTCCCTTCCTCTGTGCAGGGAAGCTTTCTGCATCTGGACCCTCATGCTCAGTCTGGACGCCGATCTCCTGGCCATCCATGTGGCCAGTGTCTCCAACCAGCTGGCGGACGTCCTTATCTGTGTGGGCAAGATATCTCACAAGTGGTCTCTCCATTTGGAGGTATTACTCAGCCTGTCCTCTCACTGGGGCACCCCTCTGTTGGACCTGTTCACCTTCAGGGAGAACGCAAAGCTGAGGCTGTAGTGCGCCCATCCTCCTCAGCAGGGAACGGTCAGTGGGATGCCTTCTCGAGGTGGGGTCCTCCTCTAGATGTTCCCTCTGTTTTCTCTGATCCACAAAGTGCTGCTCAAAGCCAGGAGGGACAAGGCATGGATGATCCTGGTGGCTCCAGACTGGCTCCGGCAGTTCTGGTACCCCAGTCTCCTCAGCCTCAGCAGCAGGCTTCCGAGGCATCTTCCTCTCTGCCCAGACCTGCTCTCTTGCAATTAGGGGAAGATACTCCATGCGGACCTTCAGTCCCTGTGCCTGACAGCCCGGTTCCTGAGTGGCTAGAGTTCCAGGTTTTGGATCTCTCTGAAGATGTCTTCACCGTGGTCAAGGCTTCTCTGAAGGAGTCGACCCAATAATGCTATGCCTTCAAATGGAAGAGGTTCTCCATTTGGTGTCAGAGCAAGTGGCTTGGCCCCTTATCTTGCCCAGTGGCTAGCATTCTCGACTACCTTTGGTCCCTCTCTCAGCTGGTCCTTCAGTTGATGACCCTTAAGGTGCACCTGGCAGCCATCTCTGGGTGTGGGCTGGTATGTCATTGGTGGCACAGGAAAAGGTGGTCTGGTGCCTTTTCAAAGGCTTGACCACATTTCCCCTCCGATGCATGAACACCACCTTGGGACTTGTTGCTGGTGTTGGCAGAGCTCCTGGGCAAGCCATTCGAAACAGTGCACAAGTGTGACATGTCTTGCTTGTCGTGGAAGACCACCTTTCTGGTGGCTATTACATTAGCCAGAAGGATCAGTGAGCTCCAGGCACTCTTGGTGGAGTCTCCTTACCTGGTCTTCCACAGGGACTAGGTTGTCCTTCACCCCAACCCGAAGTTCCTCCCAAATGTTGTGTCTGAGTTTCACCTTAACCAGGTGATTTATCTCCCAGTGTACTTCACCAACCACACCTTGGAGGGCCTAGCACAGGCTCCATACCTTGGACCTGCGATGAGTGCTTGTCTACTACAAGGAGCACACAGCTGGAGTTTGGGGAGAGGTTCACCAGCTATTTGTCATCTATGCTGGAGCCGCAACTGGCAGACCAGCAGCTAAGCGGACGATTAGCAAGTGGATTGTATCCTGCATTGACCTCTGCTATAGGTTGGCAGGTAGGGAACCTCCCATAGGGCTAAGGGTTCATTTCACCCATCATACTGCTGCCTTGGTGGCTGCTTCCAAGGATGTCCCTATCCAGGAGATCTGCAGGGCTGCTGCCTGGAAGTTAGCACACACCTTCATTTCCCACTACCACACCAACCGTGAGTCACACCGGGATGCTGGTTTTGGGGCCTCAGTTCTCCAATCTCTGTTCCCTAAGTAGGAGTGTGCACTTTGCCCCCTCCTCCCAGAGAACTGCTAGGAGTCTGCCAGAAGTGTGGATATGTGCATCATATCCACATCCCTAGAAAAACAGGTTACTCACCTGTAACAGTTCTAGAAGTGGTATGTGATGTACAGCCACACTGACCCACCTGACCTCCCCTGGCAAGTGGCACACCAGTCTTGCTTCCAGAGGGTAAGATCTGATGTCATGGGATGATGCTGAGGGAGTTACCACCCGGGTGGGTGGGAGGAGCTTGCTTGAAGACGTTCCCCAAAGCCTTAAAGCAAAAGGAACACTGCCAGAAGTGTGGATGTATATCATATACACTCCTAGAACTACTGTTACAGGAGAGTAAGCTGCATTTATCTTCCCCCTGACATCATTAACACTATGTGGCCTGAGGTAGTAGGGCTTCCTCCTACTGCCCTTGTTCTTCCATGCTGGGCATTTATAAGAGAGATGCCCCACTTGCTGACACACAAGACATTTCCATTCCCCCGATCCCTTTTCATTTTGGAGAACTGAGTGCACTCGCCCATGTTCAGGATTAGCTGGGTTCCCTTTAGGGTGTCTAGCTGGCTTACCTGTACCTTTAAACCCAGCTGTCCCTCCCCCAACACTCTCATGGCTAGCAAAAGGCCTATTTGCCATATGCCTGTCAGCCATTTTGACTGCTTGCCTGGCTGAACCCGGAGCTCGGCAAGCCAACCACACCCTTAGGTCTTCTGGACAGCACCTGAGAAACTGTTCCAGTAACACAACCTCTATAATTCACTCAGCAGAGGATGCTTCTGCACCCTCTAACCATCTTCTAAGCAAGTTGGAAAGCTGTACCCACATTTCCATGCAACCTTTTTCATTCTGTTTCTTAAATCTGTGAAATTATAATTGATATGCATCAGCAGTCAATGCATAATGTTTTAGCAACACATCTTTAACTTTAACATAATCCTAACTGTCCTGAATTCATTTAGGAAAATTCATCGAGAGTCTTTCAGATAATAAAGGGGTTAGACTGAGGGCCCACATTCCCTTGTCCAATTTCAACTGTATACATTTTCTCAGATATGCATCTACATCATCTCCTTGCCTAAAGTGAGGAAACATTTTAGAATTTGGTTTAGGACCATGTGCTTATCCTCTGTTCTCAACCCCACTTATATTCTGGATACATAGAAACATAGAAATTGTCAGCAGATAAGGACTGCTAGGCCCATCCAGTCTGCCCATAGGCCCTATGCATTGTATGTGGCCACTGACCCTTTGTGATCAATGGATTTTCATCATTCCCTCCCTCTCAAGCTTTACTTGTGCATGTCCCAGGCATGCTTAAACCCCTCCATTGTGCTTGCCCCCACTACCTCCTATGGCAGACTATTACAAGCATTGACTACCCTTTCTGTGTAGAAAAACTTCCTCACATTACCTCTTAATCTACCCTCTTCCAATTTCATATTGTGTCCCCTTGTTCTAGTACTTTTTCTACATTGGAAAAGGTCCCCCACCTGCACCTTGCTTATGCCCTTGAAGTACTTGAAAGTTTCAGTCATGTCCCCCTGCTCCCTCCTCCCCTCCAGTGAGTACATATTGAGGTCCCTTAGTCTCTCCTCATATGTTTTGTGGTGCAAGCCCTGCACCATCTTTGTTGCCCTTCTGTAGATAGTCTCCACCTTATCTATGTCCTTGCGCAGGTGTGGCCTCCGGATTTGCACACAGTACTTAAAGTGAGGCCTTACCAATGTTTTATGCAATGGCATCACCATCTCCTGCCTCCTGCAAGTACTAGATACCCCTGCTTATGCACCCCAGCATACCACTGGCAGTCCCTGCCACCTTTGTGCACTGCTTTAATACCTTAAGGTCATCAGAGATGAAAACCCCTAGGTTCCTTTCCTCTTTGGTGACAGTCAGTTCACCCCCCCCCCAACCTGTAGCTCTCCCCAGGGTTCCCTCTACCCAGGTGCATCATTTTGTACTTCTTTGCATTGAACCTCAGTTGCCACATCTCTAACCATCTTTCAAGTTTCTCCAGGTCCCTCTTCATTTTCTGCACCCCTTCTGGAGTTTCCACCCTGTTGCAGATCTTGGTGTCATCTGCAGACAGGCAAACCTTTCCTTCCAGCCCCTCTGCAATCTCACTAATGAAGACATTGAACAGGATTCATCCTAGTACTGATCCCTGTGGTACCCCACTGGTCACCCCACTCCCCAGATTGTACCCCATTTACCAACACCCTCTGTCTCCTATCTGTCAGCCAATTCCTAACTCAGTTCACCACCTTGTCTCCCATGTCCAGACTACATATCTTGTTAATCAGCCTTCTATGTGGGACGGTGTTGAAGGCTTTGCTGAAATCTTGGTAGACGACGTCTACTGCCCCTCCCTGATTTACTTCCCTAGTTACCCAATCAAAATAATCTATTAGATTCGTTTGACATGACCTTCCTACTGTGAATCCATGTTGCCTCAGATCCTAAGCACCGCTGGATTACACATGTGCCACTGTCCTTTCTTTCATCAGTGTCTCCATGATCTTTCCTACCACTAAGGTTAGGCTGACTGGCCTGTAGTTCCCCACCTCCTCCCTACTGCTGCTTTTGTGCAGTAGGACTACATGTGCCCTCCTCCAGTCCTCTGGAACTACACCCGTGTTGAGTGAGACTGTGAACAGGGCCACCAGAGGCGCTGCTAGTTCCCTTCATAGCTCCCTTAATATCCTCGGGTGGACGCCGTCTGGCTCCATGGCCTTATCCATCTTCAGCTTTGTGAGCTCTTCTAGAACTCTCTCCACTGTGAATGGACTGGTGTCCACTTCTCCCCCCCCCACCCCGGTTGCCTCTGCAACCCAACTGTGGTCCTTGACTCTCTCCCTCTCTTTAGTGAAGACTGAGCAGAAGTATGTACCCACTTACCTAATGCATTGGTTTGTTATCTTCACTATGACTCCTTTCAGTTTCTCCCATTGTTCCTCCAACCCCTCTGTTACCCCTTCTTTCCCCAGGACTGCTTGTATACATCTACCTATTTCAGTGAAATCCACCCTCCTGAAATCTAGTACTCTTCCCCTTATGTGGCTTAATTGAGTCCATGTCTCCATGCTGAAACACAACATCTGGTGGTCACTGGACCCCAGCTGCCCTTCCACCTATATTGCTTTGTCTCTGTGCCCATTGGTCCATACCAGGTCCAGAATCGACTTGTCTCTGGTTGACTCATGCACCAGCTGCCCGAGTCCAACCCCCAGCAAGGATTCTAGAATGGCTGTGCTTCTGGCTGAAGCAGCCACCTGGGTGGCCCAGTCCACGTCTGGCATATTGAAATCCCCCAGTAGCAGGATTTCGCCTTTTGCTGCCACGTCATGTAAGTTCTCTGTTTACTTTCTCTCTGTATGTTGGAGGTCTGTAGATCACCCCTATGCGTATTGCTGTTCCATTTCCTGGCTCCAAGTGTCGACTGACACCGGCCTCCTCTGTCTTCTCTGAACTTCAGCTCTTTATATCATCTCTGATGTGCAGGGCACTCCCCACCCTTTTACCCTCCCTGTCCCTCCTGAACAGTGTATAGCCTGTTACACTGACTTCCCAGCCATGATTAGCAGAGAAGTACGTCTCTGTTATTGCTGCTATATCAAGGTCTGCATCTGCCAACAAGACCTCCAGGTCTGGAACCTTATTTCCTAGGCTACGGGCATTCATTAGCATGACCTTACATGTTTTACAGTCTGCCCTCCCTCTGCTCTTGTTCTCCCTCTCCAGCATCTTCCCCACCCTGGTTTCCTTTCCTATGTGCTCTCCCCCCCGGTATCACTCATTATACATTCTTATTTATTTATTTAGTTAAACATCAGTTTAGAAACCTTTGAGCCAGAGGCTCATTTACAAAAGTACCTCGTCACAAGAGGACATCAGAACAGTAGTACAAGGGACACAGTACTTACAAACAAAAAGTTACAGTTCAATTACAATTTTGTTACAATAGAATACAATCTCACAAAGCAAAAGATAACAAAGGTGCAAAACTTATGGTCGGGGAGAGCTGGTGGGAGTAGAAGGGAGGAGATGAGGAGGAGGAATTAGTAGGAAAGGAAGGCGGGGAGCAGCTCAGTGAGCATTGTCAAACAGAGTATATATATATATATTTTTTTTTTTACTACACTAGGCTAGCGGCAGTTGCATTTGCGAGAGCTAAGCAGGGCGTTCCTGAGCCTCGGCTAAAGCAAGCTAAGCTTAGTGAGTTTGAGACACTGGCAGGGAGGTTATACCAGTGGGGGCGCGGTGAGGGAATGCCCTCTGACCTTGAGAGGTCCTGGCTCCCGGAATAACTAGGGTAGCTCTTGACAAGCTGGGCGTGATCAGGAGTCCGGTGATGCAGTGTAATGGAGTTGGATAGGGCCTACGAGATAGGCCACACAGGGCTTTAAAGGTGAGCTGGCATGTCTGATACATGAGTCGCTCTTCCAGGTTGAGTAGGGTAGCCAGGTGTACAGCTCACATGTGTGAGTGAGTCTGGGAGCACCAGCGATAAGTCTGCAGGCCTTTATTAACTGTGAGGCGAACTCTTGTTGAGGGCAGTCTGATCTGCTGAGCCATAGACCGGAAGGCCATAGTCAATGAGAGACATGACAGAGGAGGTGACAGCCAGGCGGAGGGCATCAGGAGGGAGGCATTTCTTGTGCCGGTAAAGAATGCCTAGCCGTGAGTTGGCAACACAGAATTTAGGGCAGATATATGTCCATGGAATGAAAGTGCAGGGTCAAAGGTTATACCAAGATATTTATAGGACTGCACCTGGTCAATGACGAGATTGGGTGTGGAGTGGACAGCTAAGGGAAACTTGCTGTACTTATTTTGGGGGTGGGAGAAGAGCATCGTTTTTGTTTTCTTAAGGTTGATAACAAGTCGATGCTCAGTGAACCAGGTAGCTGCAGAGTCAAAGACTAGTTGGAGGGAGTTCTGTAGCAGCATGCCTGACCCTCCCTGCCTGCTTTAGCTGTTTCTGTAGTCAGCTTATGTTCCTAAATGTTCCCATGGGAGGGTTTTCCTAAGCCTCCTAACCCTCCTGGCTCTCCCCCCTTGGCCAGTTTAAATGCTCACAGCTGAAGCATTTCAATTTCTCACTAAGGACCAAGCTCCCCTTCTCGGACAGATGCAGGCCATCCTCCTTATATAAGTTTTCATCTGCCCAGGTCAGGCCCCAGTCCCCTATGAAGTCAAAACCCTCCCTTACACACCAATCCTTCAACCAGGAGTTGAAGGTATGGATGTGGAGTGCCCTAGCTTCCCCTGTGCCCTGGACAGGTAGCACCTCCAAGAATGAGACAGAGCATGCTATCTGCTTCAGGTTCCCCCTAGCTTCCTGAAATCCTCCTTGACTCTGGCTAACTCCACCCTTCTCCTGGTTAGGTCATTGGTCCCCAGGTGGACAGTGACATCCAGTTGCTCCCTCCTAGTTATTGCCCTAGTGATCCTATGGATCCGCTTCCCATCCCTCCATGCAGCGCTTCCTGGGAGGCACTTGACCTCCCTCTCTCCCCTGCTAGGTGTCCCTAACTCCACTCCCCAGACAGTAGAGTCCCCCACTAGGAGAAGCTTCCCCCTCCTCCAGGATCCCCTGCATCCATTCCCTGGGGCTCCATCCTGGAGGACCCTGCCATCCTCCCTGGTCCCAGCCTTGGATTCCTGAGTGGGGCATTCCTGCTCCACCAAAACAGCGTAGGAGTTACTAAGTGGGACCAGTTGTGGGATGTGCTTTTGACCCCCCCTTCCTGAGACCACCATAGTCCAATCACTCCTCTTCCTGGGCATCCTTTGAGGTACAGGTTGTGGACCCACTGGTCTCTGGGGGGGTGGGGTGGATGCCAACTTAAGCTTGGCCAACTCTTCTCGGAGACAGGCAACTTCCTCCCTCCCTCAGCCCAGAGAGGTGCCTGCAGATAGAGCAGCATTGCTGCCTCCAGAACATCTCCCTGAAGCTGCTCCAAAATCACTGCACTGCACTACTCCCATCATGTCTGTTTCCCTCCTCAATCTGCTGCCTGCTATTTGTTATCTCCCAAATATTTTTTTTTTTCTTTTGTATTTTGTTATGCTTTCTCTCTTCGCTACTTCCTTTATGGATGCAGGATGTTGCAAGGCCCTATGGGACCCCCCCTATAAATGTAGGCCGAACCCTGGGATGGGTGGGTTGCGGGGTGAGATGGTGGGACTACATCACAGGCTGTGTCCAAAAACAATCACCCAAGGAGTCCTCTGGCAGTGGATCCTCACTCCACCCACAGTGGTCCAGACACAGCCAATTACAAACACACAGTCACAAACTTTTTATTTATTTTCATTTTTATTTATTTTATTCTAGGATTACAAGTACCTTTGAGCCATGACTTTTTTTACAAAGGTTCCACATCAGTCTGGGGAAACAAATACATACATGACAGTATTACAGTTGGTAGAATCCAAGCAGTTGAAATGCTAACGCTTGGGAGAGGAGGTAACAGCACAGAGCATTAAGTAAACAATGCTAGCAAGGGATTCTTAAACAAACTCAATGTTTTGAGATACAGAACAAGGAGGGCACAGGTCAGGACACAGGAGGGAGGAGCAGCCGAGGCTTTGTCAGTACTTGGAGAAAGTGCTAGTGTCAGGGTGGGGGTGGGTGGGGAGGAGGAAGAGAGAGGAGTGGTAAGTGCTAGAGGAACAGTGGATTATGAGTGACAGTCACAGGAGCTGGAGGCAGAGAGGTGGAGGTGAAGGTGAAGGTTAGTTTTGAACTGGCCAAGATTTTGAAAAGAGGTGAGGCTTTGCTGAGACCATTGAACCAGGAGGGTGCCCGGTGAGCAAAGGAACTGTGTCCCTGTATGGTGCGGCACCTGGGGATATGCAGTATTTGATTTACAGACTTCCTAGTGTGGCGTGTCGTGCACACTGAGCATAGGAAGGTTTGGACTTCAGGGGCACGAGGCCTAGCATGATCTTCTTTGTCATTAGGCAGGTGTGGTATTTTATCTGGTTGGATAGTTGTAGCCAACTTGTTTGGGAGTAGAGCGCACATGTGTGGGTGAGACGGTGGGATCCTGTGATGAGCTGGCAGGCTTTGTTAAGTGCCAGGGACAGGCGCCTAAGGGCCGTATCAGTAGCAGAGCCATAGATAAACTTACCAGCTAGAATCCCTCAATCCTTCCCAAACTAAATGGAGAAGCACACTGAAATGGCAGTTAAGAAAAGACCTCACATTCAGACTACACCAATCCCTATAATATGATGCCTGCAATTAAGGTTCAGACACAGCCAGTTACAAACACACAGTCACAAACTTATCAGCTAGAATCCCTCAATCCTGCCCAAACTAAATGGAGAAGCACACTGAAATGGCAGTTAAGACCCCAAATTCAGTTACACCTACACAGTCATAAACTTACCAGCTAGAATCCCTCAGTCCTGCCCCAACTAAATGGAGAAGTACACTGGATGACTGCTGACATAATTGCTCAATCTCAAATTCATCTTTACGCTGTGTTACTGCCTCTTTTTCACTCGGACTGCCTCCAATCACATCTTTTCCAGCTGGAATTGTGCCTGTATCTTGTCCTTTTCATACTGCAACCACAATTTTTCCAGTTCAACATCATCTGTTCTTGGTTTGTCCTTTCGTAGTGGCTGCTGCTGCCTTTGCTGTGCATTTTGTTGCTTTGGAGGCTGCTGCTGCACTGGCTCTGGACTGTCCTTCTCATTCAGCTCTCCATCCTCACAGACATCCACTGCTGTTTGGGGGAACTCCACCTCATCCATGGCTTGTGGACCAAGGACACCCTCTTCTTCCTGGTCCTTTTTACACAGGGCATCTATGAGCTGCTTTTTACTAAGCGATTCATGGTTAATGTCCTTTTTGGTGCACACAACTCATAGCTGTTCCAAGATTAGCTTGTTATAATCAATTCGCACCTTTACTGCCATTTTTTCTGACCACTGACTTCACCCGAAAATAAAGGTGAAAAGCAACAACAACAGAAAAAACATTTTTCCTGTGCACTTTGTTTTTATGACTGATTAGATATTTGTGCAATCTCTGATGATTTACTGTAGATGTCTGTATACACTACACAGGCACCCTTCCAGTAATCACAAAGTACTGGCTGGGACTTGCACGCTTCACACAGATCCCATACACTGCCACCAGATGTAACAAACCCACCTGTCCACGCCCCAACCAACGCCAAATTTGCAGCTGTCTGTCACAGACCTTCACCACTATTTGCCCCTCATCGTGTCCTTGTGCCCACGTTCAACCCTGTGCAAAGGTGGTGCACACTGGACAGCTAGACCCTCTGAGCCCAGTCACCAGTCCCCCCTGGATCAGTCCAAGACCAACTGCTTAAATCCTAGGTGAAGTGTGGGTTCTCTCTTTCAAACTTCACACCACTCCTTTCACTGTATCAGGAAGGAATGTGTTTTCAGACTGGTGGTATTTTTAGTGAATGGGGGAAATTTGGCCAGAGCACCAGGGAAATTCCCCTACTCTTTTCGAGAAGTGCCATGGGATCTTTAACATCTACCTGAACTACCACCAGAACAGGCAGATGGGACCTCAGTTTAACGTAGCATCTGAAAGACTGCACCTCAGGAGTGCAGCACCCCCCTCATGCTGCACTACAGTGTCAGTATTGGGATTTAACCCAAGTGCCTGGTGTGGGGATAGAATCCACAGCCTTCTGATCTCCCGGCCTCAGGGGTGAGTGTGCTACCTGCTGAGCCACTGACATGGCAGATGGGGAGAAAAATACTGATTTTAAAAAAAGTAAAGGAGCCCTAGGGTGGGAAGCTGGTAAGTCGTAGAAACCATAAGGTAAGCCCAGTTGAGGGGGCCAAATATAAAATAAGGAAAAAAGGGGGAAAAGTGCTTTGTACACAAGACAAATTCAGCAGAATTAGAAAAGGAGCTACGTTATGTGAAATGCATGGTAGCCCCCCCTTCTGTCCCTCCCTGCTCCCACTCAGCAGTTGCCAGTTTGTTGCTGTCTTAGATTGATAATGATTTTCTGACACTAGTGAACCAGTCTGTGCTTAAGTGTGGGCCGCCATCAAATCTAAGCCAGTGTTCTCAATAGATCAAGTTGATAGCCGAAAGATAAGAGGATTAAAGCCCCTTAAATGAAAATCTGCAAATGATGTAGAATGTAAAACGAGGATTAACTCTTCTGTCAGGCCTGCTGCTACCATATCGTTATCAAAATCCTGTGAGGGTTTTTCAGATAACTTGGATTTGACTCGCACTGCTTATCCATGTATTTATATGTATCTTGTCCAGCTGATCAACCTTATATAACCATGAAGGAGAGAGGCTCACCTTCCTACATACACACACTTAGAGAAATCTTCCAAGCAGCAGATTGCTGGCCTTCAGGGAGTGTAGGTGCAATACTTCAGTGTCCGCAACAAAATAAACCCTTAAAACACCTCTATCACCCCAACTCCAAAGCACACCACAAACCTGTCTTATCTTTTTATCTGTGTATCTAATTCAAGCCTTCTTAGTTTACCCTGTGTATCCATGCCCACTGAAAATGATAGAGTTTAACAAAATGTGTGCAACCTGGCTCTTGTGGTGGTGGGGGCTTCTCAGACGTGCAAAGGTGGTCAGGCCAGATTTTCACTGCTGATGTATGAGGGAGAGGACTTTGGGCATCAGGGAACTGTCTGATATAAACCTTTAGCTTAACTGTTCTTTACTCCTTACTGTCCGGCAGGCATGCACGGTATATCAGTGAACCCACTTACCACCGCTCCCATGACCTTTGGCTCAGATCCTGTTGGCAAGAAACATTCTTCAGACATGTTGCAAAGAAAACAAATGTGTACTGCACTGTTATTTGCCACATCAGAAATGTCTTTCAGGTCCCACTTGGAACAGAGGCATACTTACTCTTAACCCTTTTTTGGGGCCTTGATGGTTATATTACACCCTGATGAAGACTATGGGTGCCGGGGCTTGCTTTGGCAAGACAGGAGCTTCCTGTTTTGAAGTCCTTGTCTCCTCTTCCAATAACTGTTTCTGCATCATTTGCCCTGCAATTGAGTTTTTTTGGTACATGGACACCTTTCCTGCCTTCAGTGTGAAACCCTTCCGGGCTTCATCTGTCTTTACTTCAAATATTAGACTTAAACTCCAACCATTTCCTGTGGCATCTGTCATGTTCTCCCTTCAAACAGTCCTCCCTCCCTAGGCCATCATGTCCAACCCTCTCCTATCTCAGCTGACCTTCCCTCCCCACTCCCTATACCCCTCCTCCCCTTCCCACCCCACTTGCCAGGCCATGCCTACGGTACTTATCAAAGGACTCTTGCATCTCAATCTTCTTTGCACTTTGACACTAGAGGAACTGCCACTCCTGCTCACCATGACTCCTCCAATGATGTTTACTGTGTAATCTTTAGCTCATTACCTTACGTCCATATATCTGTATCCATGCAATTGTATTTAAATGGCACTACCTCCTGTTGAACCTATTGCTATATTCTGATGCTAGTATCTTCTTGTCACATGCGATGGTTATATGTTATTATGTTGTTATTACTATGTAATAATAATAAACTTTATTTCTTTTGCGCCTTTCTAAAATCAAGGCACATTACAAAATCACAATCATAAAAACATCATAAAACAAATTAAAATCCAAGCTAAAATATACAGCATTAGTTAAAATCTGTGTCATCACCAAATGCCTTTTTCCATAAAAAGGATTTTAGGCCTTTTTTAAAACCCTCCACCGTCATGCACTCTCTAATCCAACGGGGTAGAGAATTCCAGAGGGTCGGTGCCACAAAACTAAAAGCACAGGCACCGGAAGATTTTAAACTACCTCGGAATTCTAGCAACCCTCATTGGCTGGAGCGGAGAGATCGCATCGGAAGGTAAGGCACCAGAAGATCTTTCAGGTAATCGGGACCCAAACCGTGTAGGGCTTTATATGTCAGTAATCCGACTTTAAAGATGATCCACCACTGAACCGGTAGCCAGTGCAGATCCCGCAGTACCGGTGTAATACGGGAAGAACGTGAGGTCCCCATTGACAACCGGGCCACTGAGTTCTGCACTAGCTGCAAGCAGTGGATATCAACCCCAGGAAGGCCAAAGTAGAGGGAGTTGCAGTAGTCCAAACGGGAGGTCACAAAGGCGTGGATCAATGTAGGCAGGTCGCCAGATGGAACAAGGTGCTTGATCCTAGCAATGTTCGTAAGATGGTAGAAGGATACCTTAACAACCGCCAACACTTGTGCGTGCAATGTCAGCTGATCGTCAAGGATCACCCCCAGGTCTCGCACCCGTTCAGAGGCAGGGAGCTCCATATCCCCCAGGAATAAACCTGAAGTTTGATTTGCCCCCGGCCCCTCAATCCGGTGGCCAGGATCCACGACCATCACCTCCATCTTCCCAGAGTTCAACTTCAACCAGCTGGACCTCATCCAACCCTGGATCTCACTGAGACAGTTGTTAAACATTGAGAGTGCTCTGTTCTGGTCAGGTGCAAAAGACAGATAGAGCTGGGTATCATCGGCATAACAATGAAACTCCAGCCCATATCGTCTTACAATGTCTCCGAGGGGAAGCATGTACACCGCAAACAACATGGGGGACAGTACAGAGCCCTGAGACACCCCACAGAACAGAGTGGTAGGATCAGAGGAAAATATCCCCGCTACAACCCTCTGAGTTTTACCTGTGAGGACGGAGGTAAATCATCTGTGTACCAAACCCGACAACCCACAGATGCATCTCAGGTGCTCGAGCAGCACCCCATGGTCTACGGTGTCAAATGCTTCTGGCAAATCCAGAAGGACCAAAATGGACCATTTTTTCTGGTCTCTCACCATCAGGAGATCATTGAGCACCCAAACCAGTGCAGTCTCAGTGCTATGTCTCTTTTGAAAACCTGATTGAAGAGGGTCGTAGATGTTATGGATGGATAAATGGATGTCCAACTGGGCTGCCACCACTTTCTTGATAACCTTCCCCACAAAAGGGAGGTTCAAGATGGGTCTGTAGTTGGCTAGGGAGTCTGGGTCCAGAGAAGCCTTTTTCAAGACTGGTATCACCACCGCTTCCTTCAGGGAGCGGGGATATTCACCCCGAGTCTAAGGAGCTCCAGACTATCCTAGCTAGAACCGGAATGATAACCTCACCACAGCCCATAATCAGGCCAGTGGGACCTGGGTCTAAACTACAGCTTGTGGTACGCATACCCTGGACAATCCTCATAACATCATCGATTTCTGGCCTTTGAAGGAACTCCAGGCAAGCAAGGGTGCCTTGGCCGTAGAAGCTGGACCACAGCAGCTCATGGCAGTGCTGAGCGAGTCTCAGCCCTGATGTCAGCCACCTTATCTGCAAACAATCGAGCAAGCTCCTCACATTGTGTTTGTGAAAAGGCTCGACGACCCTGCAGGCAGGCTGGGTTGCACAGCCTGTCCACTGTTCGAAAGAGCTGGGCTGGTCGATTCTGTGCAGCAGCAATTTCTCCGGACAGGAATACTGCCTTCTTATGAGAAATTGCTGACTGATAGGGTTTGTAGTGCTCTAGGAGTCTAAAATGGTCAGCATCTAAGCCAGATTTTCTCCAGCACCTCTCCAACCTGCGTTCTAGTCGCCGCATCTCCCTCAGATCCCGATCAAACCAAGGGGATCGAGGCGAAGGAGAGGCGCTGCAGGTCAGGAGCAATTAAATCAAAGCAGGGTAACAACCTTATTATAGGCTAACACCAGCTCTTCAGGATTAGAGCTCATCCCAGGAAGTTCTGATAGGTCAAGAACCGTGGTTAGGCCTTCAGGAGTAACATCCCGTAAAGGGCAGTACTTAACCATCTCCACAGGGGTAGGCCTACGCGGGGGGGGGGGCAGAAATTGAATCTCACGGTGTGATGGTCAGACCAACTGACAGGTTCCACCCCCACATCGGAGGCTTCCATCCCCAGCAGGAAGACCAGATCCAGTGAATGGCCATGTTTATGAGTAGCAGAGGTAACCACCTGTGTGAGGCCCAATGAACACATGAATTAGAGGAAGTGCTGACCAGATTGCAAGAGTTCGTCATCGATCCAGGCATTAAAGTCACCCAGCACCATTAACCTGGGCGACTCAAATACCAAGTCAACAACGAAGTCCACCACTTCCTTAAGGAATAGCTTCTCATCACCGGGTGGACGATAAATGAGTGCTATCCTATAGCCCCCACCTGCCACTACAACACATTCAAAGGATCTGGTCTCCTCCACTTGGACACTAGTGAGATCCAGTTCGGTCTTGAAACAGACTGCAACCCCCACCCCCGATCCAATCTCAGGCGGTGTATCACTGAATACCCAGCTGGAACTGCGGCCTCAACTACTGGGCCAGTATTACTGTCCAGCCAGGTTTCGGTGATGCAAGTCAGGTCCGCAGTGCCCACCAAGTCTGCTATAATGGCAGTCTTGTTCACAATGGACCTGGCATTGCAGAGCACTGCCTGGGTTGGATAGGACTCCTGGGATGCCCCAACCACCTGCCCACCATTTACAGAGGTGGTGCCCTTGGGTATGGAGAAGAAAACAAGGAGATCCCCATTCAGCACTCCATTTCACCCCAGGGTGTCTTCTGGATTTAACCACTCAGATGCGAGCACCCCCCTCATCCATCCGCCGCTGTTCACGGCCCTCCGACACCTCCCACGAGCAATTCCCAAGGCCCTACAATGTTGGTATACAGGGAAAAGCAATGGAAGGGGAAAGAAAGGGTGGAGGGCATGAAGAGTGGCAGATGTATAGTGCAAGACGGGGGAGGGGGTAGAATGATAATAAATATCATCATCCACAAACATGGCACCAGTGATAGTAATATCTAAACTCCCTATAATAGAATAAAATCAGAAAACAATACAAAAATTAAAAATCAAACTGAAAAGAAAACTAAATCATAAATAAAACAAAACTTAGCAAACAAAGTCCACTTAATATAAATTAGACAACACAATCCAACAACAGAAATGATTAATTAATAGCAATATACAGTCCAGGTAAATTTTAAAAAGTCTTTTCCGAACAGTGGAGCTCCCACCTTCCACCGCCAAAATGTCCAACTGTGAAGCCACAGACTCTCACTCTGTGGAATCAGTAACCAGGGGGACACAGATTAAAATTAAGGCCAAGATCCCAGAGGTGCTCCCCCAGTTCAGCCCCCCCAAGGAGCTCTCACCACCCAAGAGGGTACAGTAAAGGTAGGAAGCTCTCCAAGACACAATAGTGTACTAAGGTAGGCAGATCCAGGAGCAGTTAATCAAAGTACAGTACCAGTAGCAAGCCTTCAAGGGCTCTCACCACCACTAAGTAACATACCCTGAACTGTATCCTTCAAAGAACCCCACCAAGATCAGTTCCACCACTAAGAAATTAGGCAGCAGCAGCAAATAAAATTTAAAAAGCAGAGGTCTTACTTTATTGTCATCATCCAAGAGTAGATCAATAAGGGGGGAAAGGACTAGTTGAACCACTGCTTACACCAGGGACTCACTTCACGGAACAACCCGCTTTGCCACGGACCTTACCGCCATCCGGTCAGCTCTCCAGCTGTTCCAGTGCGGATCAGAAGTGCTGGGAGAACTGCCACCAAGTAGCAACAGTCTCCCAGCCCACCACCTTAGAGAGGACAGGTGTCCGAAGCGCAGACCGCCGGCCACAAACAGGGATCCTAATAAGTCCAGGGATCCTAATAAGTCCAGGAACTTACTTCCCCAGACTCTCTTCTTTCCAAGAATAGGTAAGCTGAGTGCAAATCCACGAGCCAGAAAAACAAATCCCCGCTCGAGAACAGGTAATTCCAGAGGCGACAAAACCTCCTAACACACAACTCCTGGGCCCTCCGTTCTGACCATATTCCTCCAATTCCAACCTCTGCTTCACTCCAATGTGCAGTGTCCCAGAAAAGAATACTTATCCCCCTAATCCAGGGAGTCAGTCCTCTTCAGGCACAGCCAAAGCTGCACTAGCACAAATGGATGACTGCACTTGGTGGGGCTTAAGAAACCGGAACAGCAACAAACGGCAACAGTAAGCGAAATCTCCAGGGGCTATAAAACCTCCAATTGACAAATCCTCACTCCCTGATTTCCGTAATGACTCTCCAATTAAGTCCTCCCCTCCACTCTGTTGCACAGTGCCCCAAGGTGTTACCCTCAATCTTCGGTCGTCAGGTAGTATTCACCGTTCCAGTCCTCCGCTCCACACCGCTACACAAAGTCCCAAGAAAACTACACTTAACAGAATTGGGAGAAATGGAACTCCAAAGACTCATTATGACAATCGGACTTTCTACTGCCCGCAAAAAATAAACAAACTCAAAACAAAAACGGGGAAACATAAAATATAAAGCAAAACATAATCGAACAAAACAACCAAAACGCTAAAATGGGAAGGTAGAATGCTAAAAACGTGAGCAACGTAATGTGCTCACAGATCGCGGGATGTAGTTATGTTCGTTCACTCAACCTGTGATGTCTTAACCCTGTTGGCAATTGTTTTGCCCCCAGGGCCGTCTTGTAAATGAGCTTGTCTCAGTGATGTTTCGCTTAGCAAAATAAAGATTTTGATTGATTGATTGATTTGGAGCAGGGCAGCTCCAGCTTAGCACTGGGTCCTTCCTGTCACTGAGCACACATTTTTCTGCTTTCTCTCTCGCTCTCTGGTTATATTACCAACAGTCAAAGTCCCAAACAGTTCCAGTTCATGTTCCTGGGTGCCCACAACTCATTCAATGAGCCCTCAGTTCATCTACACCCATGTCCAGTCCTGATTTCAGGTGGAAGCCAGTCATGCAAGGTGCCGTTGATATGCTTTGATGCTGAAATTGTTGCTCACTCTGCTCAAGATAATTTTGTTTGTTCAGCAAGTTCAATAATTTTGTGAGTTTGTCTCCCTCTCACTTCTCAATAGGCTTACTTGATATATCAATCAGTCAATCCAAATCTTTATTTATCCAGGTGAACATCATTGAGCAGAGCTGATTTACAAGATGGACCTGGGTAGGACAAGGTCATTAACAATTTCAATGGGATAAATATTATACATGGTAATAAACGTACTCATTTACCGAGTCAGAGGTCAATACAAAGTATACACGAAAATAAACCTGGTAATACAGCATCATTCATAGCATTACAGTAAAACATATGAAAGGATTGTACAGAAGCTTCAGTTGTGGGGGAAAAAAAGATAGAGGTGGATAAGAATAAGTACTCATCGTGTGCTCCTTTGGAGGGGGAAGTCCGGTATTTGTGGGCAGGTCTGGGGAGGGAGAGCTATAAGAAGGGAAACTATTTATAAGGAGGGGGAGAATGGCATAAGGTGACAAAGGGGTGAGATGGTAAGTGCAATGTGAAGAAATTGAGGTAAGGAGTGAAGCGAGTATTGCTACTCATAGGGTAGGGAGGCATTCATGCTAATTTAAGAGCAGTGATGGGGAGCACATAGAAAATTCCCATGGATAAGGGAAACAAGGATAATGGAAGAGAGTAGTAGAGTTATACGTTTGGTTTGAATGTACTAGTCAGACATATTAGTGGTGCGATGTATATATGTGACCAAGCTAACGATGTGGGAAGCATTTGCAGTGTTCCTTAAAAAGGCGCGAATAAAGAGACTTAAAGGAAGTAATGCTTATAGGTACTGTATGCTTAGTTTCATCATTTTTTGTAGTTTGTTCCACAAAGAGGGCAGCGTGAAGCTAATGGCAGCCCTACCAAAGCAAGAGTTAACACTGGGCACGTTCAACTTGATATAGGAGTAACTTCTTAGTGCATATTTGCTTATTATGTTTTGTAGGAGACAGTCTGAAACATATTGCGGTAATTGATTGGATATCGCTCTTAAAGTCCATATGGCAGCATTTCTGTCCCCCTAAACTGAAGTGAGGTCCATCCCACTGCTGCATAAAGGGAGCGATGATGTGTGGTAAACGGAAGTCCTGTAATAAACCTTAAGGCTCTGTGGTAGAGCGTATCCAATTTTGCCAGGTAGGAGGTGTGACAGTGGCTATATAGGAAGTCTGCATAGTCATATATGAACTTTTATGAATTATTGATTGATAGTCATCTTGTTCAGTTGTTTTTAACTATTATGTATTGTTTTCTATTTCACTGAAGTATTGTCTGTATATGGTTTCACAAAGGTACTCCATACTGCTGCTTGTTTGTTTCTGTATTACCCTTATTCTTTCTGTTGAAGCATTGTGGGGTACATTGGTATGAAAGACACTATATAAACTAAAATTGTATTATATTACCATCTTTTTCCTCGTACCAGGCCTGAGGTGTGTCTCCCTATGGTTTTCTTATCATCCTTCTCAGTGGCCAGCTCCCCAGCAGTGCTATGCCTAGCCACAATGGCCTCACAGGTACACAGCTCCTGTGCAATGGAGGGTGAACCCTTTATGGCCCTGTTGCATGGGTCACTGTGGCCATGAAATGTTGTACTTTCTTCCCTGGTCAAATACGTGCTGCTTTACCTGACAATGACCACCCAGGTGTAAAAAACAAGGTTGCTCCAGAACTCGTGCAACCTGCATAACCGCATGACCTGCCACCTCTGGGCCATTAGATAGCTCTCACAGAATTTTTATTTGTTTAGTTTTTGTTGACCAGGTAGGTGCACTAGACAAAAGCATTGCCTATTTTCATGTTTTATAAACATATTTCTTTGGTCGTAGATATGGTGCACTGTTCACACTTAGGCAGCTCTTCCTTTTCCTTTAAATCTTGCCAGAAGATCTTCTAGCTAACCTCCTCCCACTCACCCGGGTGGTATCCTCCTTGGCACCACCCCGTGACATCAGATCTTCCTTTCCACTGGAAGCATCAGGTCTCCTCCTTCACAGCTCCTGTGTGCAGTGTCTTCAACTACTTCTTTCTCCATAGGTTTCCCAACGGCATTCAGATGGAGCACAACATCCAGAAGGTTGGTCCAGGGTTAAAATGGTGTGCCATTTATAACCAGAAAATGTCACACACTGATCCTCAAGCCATGTGTATGTACTGCCTTGGGGTCCAACATAATCCGCAGGCTTGCGGCCTGTGCTGGTCCCTTCAGCTCTTGACACTGGAGGATCATTACGCCTGCCTCCTCTTAGGCTGCCCAGATGAACAGGATCCTCACATTCATTCAAAGGATGCACGAAAGGCGGTTTCCACGGCGGTGTGTTTGGTGGGCCAGCTTGCCACCCTTAAAGAGGCTGCAGCCCAGGCTGCTTCACACTCAGTTTGTCTCCATGCTTCTCTCGCTAGGCTTATGTGCTTCGTTCCCTGGCGCATTTCAGGACTTATGCCAGTCTCTTCCTACCCTCGGGGAGGGCCCTTCCCATGGGTCCAAATCTTCTCGGGCCTCCAAATCTAAGATGTCCCATCGCCGATCGTGTGACTGGGAATGAGCATGTTCTTCCTGCTCCCATGACTCTGCTTCTGCTTCCACGACCATTGAGCCATTGGCTTTGGCCAACGCTTCTGCTGTTCCTGCCCAGGCCACTGGCCCCTTGGTTTTCCCATCAGGCTTGCCAGTCAAAACATGGGTTGATGGCCAAGATTTTTCTCAACCCAGTCGATCCATTGTGGTAGGACGGTGGGGATGAGACCTTTTTTTTATTTCTATACTGCTTTTTCTTCCACAGGGCTGGCAGGTGGCTCCTGCTCCCCTTGGGGGGCTCAACTCTCTCTCCAAAGGCCTGCCCTACGATCCAACCCCCCCCCGGGCAGTTCTCCCACAGATTCCCCTCTGTGACAGGGCCAGAGGAAGAAGGCTGGCGGGAAACATATTGGGGTTGTGAGGACCAGGCGACGCCCTGGGGCAAAATGGTGCCGAGACAGGGGTAATCCCTGTCTTGTTCCCATACCCAAGAGACAGGAGTCGAGGTCATCTCCAGCATCTCATCCAACCCGGGCAGTGTTATGTAATGCTAGGTCTATTAAAAACAAGACGGCTATTATAGCTGAACTTGTTGAAACAGTAGACCTGGCATGCATCACTGAGACTTGGCTGGATGACAATTCGGGCCCAGTATTGGCCTCTGCAGTTCCAGCTGGGTTCTCAGTGATTCACCACCTGAGGCTAGATTGTTGGGGTGGGGGATGTAGCCATCTTTTTTTAAGACTGAACTGGGCCTTGTGGATGCTCCAGTGAGGGCTGTTAGATCCTTTGAGTGTGTCATGGGTGAGAGTGTAGGTTGCAGGGTACTCCTCATCCACCGAACACCAGGTGATGGGGATGTATTCCTGCAGGAGATTGCAGACTTCGTCGTTGACATGGTGCTGGAATTCCCCAGATGGATAATTCTGGGGTGTTTCAATGCCTGGGTCGATGACGAACTCTCGCAATTTTGTCAAAATCTCCTCAAGTTAATGACAATGCTGGGCCTGACACAGGTTGTTACTTCCTCTACCCATATAGGAGGTCACTCATTGGATCTTCTATTCCTCTTGGGTATGGAGATCACTGATTTGGAGGTGGAACCAGTCAGTTGGTCTGATCATCGCACCATAGGGTTCAGTTTCAGGGCTCCCCCAAATGGACCTACCCCTTTGGAAATGGTTCAGTACCGCCCCTTGAAGGGAGTTATCCCAGATGGTCTGTCAGCGGTGCTGGACCTATCTGGATTGCTGGATGATGGCACAAATCCTGCGGATCTGGTACTTGCCTATAATAAGGCAGTGGGAGATGCCCTGGACTTGATTGCTCCTGTTCGTGTTCGACCACTTACTCTTTGCCCACAGTCCCCTTGGTTTGATGGGTCCTTGAAGGAGTTGAGGTGTAGTGGTCGAAGGCTGGAGAGAGCATGGCGGAAGTCCGGCCTGGATGCTGACAAGCTTAGATTGATGGAGCATTATGATGGCTATCAATCAGAAATCACCCGTAAGAAGGCAGCGTTCCTGTCCAGGGAGATTTCTGCAGTGCAGAACTGACCGGCTCAACTCTTTCATACTGTGGACAGATTGTGCAATCCAATCTGTCTGCAGTCTGGAAGAGATTTTTCACTAGTTAAGTGTGATAAGCTTGCTCAGTTTTTTGCTGATAAGGTTGCCAGCATCAGGTCCGGAATCGGCCCGGCTCCTTCCATGAGGGGTTGTGGAGGTCGATGGGAGGTGGTGAACACCTGGTCTGTCTGGACGGATTTCAGCCGACCAGAATTCATGGACATTGTGAAGACTGTCCAGACTTTGCGTCCAACCTGTTGTAGTTTGGATCCGGGCCCTACAGCCCTTTTGGTGGGATGTGTAGATGCTGTCTGCCCGATCCTTGCTGAAATTGTATGGAGATCCATGAAGAGGGGAACCTTTCCGGATCCCTTAAAAAAGGTGGTCATTAGACCACTCTTGAAAAAACCCTCCTTGGATCCCTTCGATCCAGCTAACTACCGACCTGTCTCTAACCTTCCCTTTGTGGGGAAGGTTATTGAGAAGGTGGTTGCACTGCAATTTGACAATCACCTAGAAACTCACGGTGCCTATGAGGCTCTCCAGTCTGGATTTAGGAAGAGGCATAGCATGGAAACTGCCCTTGTCCGGGTATTAAATGGTCTTCTGATGGTGAGAGATCGAAAGGCTCATACCATCTTGGTCCTTCTCGATCTCTCTGTGGCTTTTGACACTGTGGAACATGGGGTCCTTTTGGAGACTCTGCGGGTCCTTTGTGGCCTGTCAAGTATAGTCCCCAAATGGTTTTAATCTTTCCTAACAGGCGGGTCTCAGAGGGTGGTCACTAGAATTTATTCCTCTGATGCTCTCTCCCTGTCCTGTGGGGTACTGCAGGGCACCATATTGGCTCCCATGTTGTTCGCAGTGTATATGCTGCCTTTAGGAGATGATATTAGGTGATACGGCTTGGGTTTTCACTACTATGCAGATGATACTCAGCTGTATATGTCCTTTATGCCCAGACAGTTTGATATGGTTTTCATGCTAATTAGTTGCATTTCTGAGATCAAAGACTGGATGAGTTCAAGCTGGCTGAGATTAAATCCAGATAAGACTGAGGTGTTGGTTGTGGAACCAGGTTGCCCAGGGGTAGGTTTTGGTGCTGGGCACATGTCGGGCCTTTGGCTTGATGGTGTCCAGCTCATTACCTCAGATCGGGTGCGTAACCTGGGTGTTATTTTTGATGATGGCTTGATCTTGAAGTGTCAAGTGTCAGCTGTGGTCAAATCCTCATTTTACCATCTGAGGAATATTGCCCAGGTGAAATATCTGATTCCTCCGGGTGATCTTCCAACACTGGTCCATGCCTTCATTACTACCCATCTAGACTACTGCAATTCCCTCTACCTAGGGCTGTCTGGGGTTGATATCTGCCACTTGCAGCTGGTGCAAAACGTTGCAGCTAGATTATTGACTGGTGCCCCTAGGTCCAGTCACAGCATTCCAGTTCTGCGTGAATTGCACTGGCTGCCGGTTCAGTTGTGGATCACCTATAAGGTAGGCTTGCTTACCTTTAAAGCCCTACATGAACAGGGACCTGACTATCTAAAAGATCTCCTTGTTCCCTACTCCCCAAATCGTCCTCTCCGATCTGCTGATGAGGGATTGCTAGAGATTCCCAGGGTTCATCTTAAAACATCTGGCATGCATGCTTTTTCGTTTGCAGCACTGACCCTGTGGAATTCTCTACCTCATCAGTTAAAAGAATGCCTGTCCGTTACAAGTTTTAAAACAATGTTGAAAACATTTGTTTTTATTAGCCTTTACTGATTAATTATATTGTTTTACGCTTATTTTAATATTTTTATATTGTGTTTTAATGCATCTATAATCTGTGAAGAACCTTGGTTTTGAAAAGTCTATAAAAATAGAGTGATTTGATCCCCCGCCCCCCGAGCACAATGTAGAATCCCAGGGGTGCCAGAATTGGGGGCCGCAGCTGTGGCTGTCGTACAGCCTGCCAGTCCCATTTTCCTCCTCCCCTTGTTGCAGACGCACATGGAGGTGCACCCATGCTGTGATCCTGCAACACCCACCCTTCATGCTGCCCTCCATCCTGCACTGCCCCAAGGCCTCCACCTGATGGCAGTTGTACAGCAGGGATGAGAACATCCCTCCCCAGGAGAGGAGAGCTGCCTCGCCGGCCACTCACTCCAGCTCCCGCCCATCCCCCAGCTGAACCTGGGTTGCCGGTGTCGTGCGAAGTGTGGCATCCAGTGTTACAGCCCTTAGCGCCACTGGACCGGCCGACTCACTTTTTTTTTTTTCCATAGTGCTTTTTCTCCCCAGAGCAGCTACCAGACATGGCTGTCAACTCTCTCAGTGAGAGGGGTCAGTTCTGCCCATGAGCGTGTCTTGCTCGACCCTAGGTGACAACTCTCTTTTGAGGACCCTGGTCCTCTCAGCCCTCTCTCAGGAAGGACTGGACAAGCCTGCTGCTCAAGCGGTCTCCCCTCGGGAGATGAACCCCTCAGGGGTTCCTCGGGGCCAGGCTGCAGTTGATCATACTGTGCTTTCCCCCGTGTCTCCTCCCCAGCAACCTGACTGTCGTCGGTCAAGGTCTCAATCTGGCTGTTGTTCAAAATCTAGGGAATCTCAATGTTCCCGCTCTAGACCATCAACCAAGAAGCATCATTGGTGCTCTTCATCTTCCTCATTTTCAGATGAAGATTGGCTGCACCGCTAATTGCAGCATCTATATGAGGAACTGCTGTGGCAGCAGTGTATCCTCGGCCACGGCCAGGTTCCGCCTCAGCCCCTGGAGCTTCCATGGTGGCCTTTGCCACGGCCTGCTCCAGTTAGCCTGGTCTAGCCAATGCCAGCATCTCCTCCCATTTGGTGGAACCCCCCCCAATAGCCCTTGCACGGGGCCCCGTCCAAGGCTGCCTGCCCGGCATCTGGTCTCCCAGGTTGGCTCTCTGTTAAAATCATCCATTCGGATGAGCCCCGGATTGTCCAGGGGGAGTCTGGGTTGAGGGTGGTGTTTGAGGAGTCCTCAGATTCAGAGGACTTCTCCATGCACTACCTTCAGATTCCAGCTTTTGACTGGGAGTCCTCAGAGGAGCTCACCACTGATCAGCCACTCTTTCGGGGCTTTGCTCTGATTGGTCTCTGAGTCCATGTGGATCCCATTGGCACCAGTCTAGAAGCAGGCCAAGTGTACCCCCTGACCAAAATCGTGGACAGGGATGATTCCTGGGGGTCACCTTCCTGGTGGTGGAAGCCATTCTTGGTCCTGCTCTTGAGCTATGGTAATGTCCAGCCTCTTGCCTGATGCCCTCAGCCTGTATTGTCCACAAATATGTGGTCCCTACCGGGTTTCCCCCTGATTTCACCGACCATCCTTTGACTGAAGGATTGGTGGCATACTCGGTGTTCCGGCGGATGGGCAACATCGGGGATGTCAAAAAGCCCACCGACAAGTCCAAGAAACTAGAACATGCAGCCAAGAATGTCTACACCACTTCCTCCCTAGGCCTTCAGCAGGCTACCTCTACCATCATTTTGGCCAACTTCACCCATGCTATCATGGGTGTCCTGGACCAGAGTTCTTCCCCGCCTCCCCACAGACCTGCAGTTGGCGGTTAAGAAGGTCCGAGATCAGGGACATTCTGTTTGCCAGACAACAGTTCCAAATGGCCTTGGACATCAAAGACTCATGCACCTGGTCCATGGCTGCTACAGTCACCATGCGACATTGGGCTTGATTTCAGATCTCCACCTTTACAACTGAGACCCAACATAAGCTGCCAGATGTCACCTTCTTAGGTACCTACCTGTTTGGTCCAGGGGTGGATGGTCACCTTACCCAGATCGAGAAATCCAGTGTCACCTTGGATTCTGTAATTTCCTCTTAGAAATAAACTAAGGGCAGAGAAACTGAAGAACAAGCCTTTTCAGTTTCGGCTCTTACCAGTGCCACAGTGCAGATCACTGTAGCCCCAAGCAGGGCAGACACAGGCCTGATGGCTTTAACTTAAGCCTACCATTTCTGGCTCTAAGAAGTCCTGAAGCTGGGGAGTTGGCGCTCCTCCGGTGGCCAGCACTGGAGTTTCTGTCTGGCCTGCCCAGTGACAGGTTGGGTGGTGTCACTTTCCTGCCCATTCTGCTCCAGCCTTGAGTTCCCGTGGGAGGTCAGCTCCATCATTTCTGGCATGCCTGGTCTGTCATCACATCGGACAGATGGGTGCTCAGTGTGGTGGGTCACGGTCTGCCTCTACCCTTCGAAGCTCTTTTGCCCTACCATGCTCATGCCCTACAGGAGGCTGTGGTGTCCCCAGGCATGCTGTCCGCCCTTCAGGAGGACATTGCTCAGCTGCATCAGAAAGGCACTGTGACCTGTGTCCCAGACTCCATGACCAGTCAGAGCTTCGTCTCCAGATATTTTCTGGTTCCCAAATGGATGGGGGCTAGTGCCCACTATTGGATCTTCACAATCTCAGTCAGTACCTGAGGAAGCGCAAGTTCCAGATGGTCAACCTAAACCAAATCATCTCATCCCTGGAGCAGGACATGTGGTTCTGCTCTCTGGACCACCAGGGTGCCTTCGTCTACATTCTGATCCATCCATTGCACAGGTGGTTCCTTCAATTCTGCATGAAAGAGATGCTGTACAAGTTCTGTGCCATGCAGTTTGGCCTTTCCTTAGCTCCCATGTTCTTCACCAAGTGCACTGCAGTAGTGGCAGTATTCCTGTGGTGATGAGGGGTCCAGGTGTACCCATACCTGCACAACTGGCTGATTGCCGGTTTCTCTCAGGAGGAAGTGGAGTGGTCCAGCCCTCCAGACTTGTTTGGCCATGGGCTTGCTAGTCAACCAAGCTAAGTCAGAGCTTCACCCTGCTCAGGTTATTCACTTCATTGGGGCAGAGTTCGACTCTCTGCGGGCTATGGCCCATCTCCCGGTGGATGGGGCAGCAGATCTTCCCTCCTTTGCCCGATCTTTTCAGGTTGGGCACTCATGCCCTGCCAGAGACTTACTGTGGCTGCTGGAGTACATGGCCTCTTGCACCAGTGTGGTCTGGTGGGCCCACTAGCAGATGCACCCCCTGCAGTGGGAGCTGGACCACCAGTGGTCTCAGCACCTTGGTCACTTGAGCAGCCAGTCACTGGAACATCTGCAGGAAGGAGTCCCGTTTGTCCGCCCAGAGCCAACAGTCACTCTGATGACTGATGTGTCTCTAGTGGGATGGGGAATCCAACTGGGGGACAACAGAGCCCATAGGCTTTGAACCCCCAGAGAGTTCCAGTGTCGCATCAACCTGCTGAGCTCTGTGCAGTGCATCTCACTGTGATTGCCTTCGCTCCATTTGTTTGGGGTTAGGTCTTGCAGGTCCAGACAGACAACTCCACAACCATGTACTACCTCAACAGGCAGGGCGGGATGCATTCCTGCTAGTTGTGGCGGGAAGCCCTCTGCATCTGGACCCTCGTATGCAGTCTGGATGCCGAACTCATGTGGGTGGTGTCTCCAACCAGCTAGCGAATGCCTTCAGCCAAGTGGGCGAGGTGTAGCATGAGTGGTCTCATCACCAGGAGGCAGTCAGTTGCCTGTTCTCCCAGTGGGCAATCCCCTGGTCAACCTGTTCACCTCCTGGGAGAACACAAAGCTGAGGGTGTTTTGTGCCTGCCCCCGCAGCATGGCTTGCTGTTGGGGAATGCCTTTGTGAGGCCTCGGGCCTCATATATGCCTTCTCTCCCTTTCCCCTGATCCACAAGGTGATGATCAAGGTGTGGAGGGACAAGGTATGGATGATCTGGTAGTTCCAGACTGGCCATGCCAGTTCTGGTATGCAGATCTCCTCAGCAGCAGACTTCTGTGGTGCTTGCCTCTGCACTGGACCCACTCTCTTGTTATTAGATGTAGGTCTTGCACCCAGACCTTCAATCCCTGCACTTGACAGCCTGGTTCCTGAGCAGGTAGAGTTCTAGGCTTTGGGTCTCTCCGAGGTGCTCCATATTGTCAAGGCCTCTCAGAAGGAGTCAACTCGCCATTGCTGTGCCTTCAAGTGGAAGAGATTTTCCATTTGGTGCCAGGGCAGGGAGTTAGACCCCCTGTCTTGTCCTGTGGCTAGCATTCTGGACTGCCTGTGGTCCCTCTCTCAGTCAGGCCTAAGGTCGATGACCCTTATAGTGCACCTGGCAGCCATCTCTGCATAATGGGCACGGGACGGTATGCTGATGGTCGCACAGGAGAAGGTGGTTGGGCATTTCTTTAAGGGCCTTGACCACTTGAACCCACTGGTGCGTGAACCTCCATCATCTTGGGACTTGTTGCTGGTACTAGCAATGCTCATGGGCAAGACGTTCAAACTGATGCACAGATGTCACCTCTCCTACCTGTCATAGAAGACTGCCTTCTTGGTGGCTGTCGCTTCCGCCAGAAGGATCAGTGAGCTCCAGGTACACTTGGTGGAGTCTCCATACCTGGTTTTCCACAAGGACAAGATTGTCCTCTGCCCGAACCTGAAGTTCCTCCCGAAGGTTGTTTCGGAGTTTCACCTTAACCAGTTGATTAACTTCCCGGTGTATTTCAGCAATCCAATCCAGCCTCAGAGGCCAAGCACAGATGCCACACATTGGCCCTGAGGCAAACGCTCACTTTACTATACAGAGTGCATGGCTGGAGTTCGGGGAGTAGTTTGTCGGATCTTTGTCACCTATGCTGAAGCCATACCTGGCAGACCAGCAGCTAAGCAGACAATTGGCAGGTGGATTGCCTCCTGCATCGACCTCTGCTATATGTTGACTAGTAGGGAGCCTTCTGTAGGCCTCAGGGCTCATTCCACCAGACATACCACTGCCTTGATAGCTGCTTCCAGGGATGTCCCTATCCAGGAAATCTGCAGGGCTGCTACCTGAAAGTCAGCACACACCTTCATCTCTTATTACCACACTGACCTTGAGTCACGCTGGGATGCTGGCTTTGGGGCCATAGTTCTCCAATCCCTCTTTCCCAAGTAGGGGTGTGCACCTTGCCCCCTCCTTCCAGAGAACTGCTAGGAGTCTGCCACAGTGTGGATAGTGCACCATATTCATGTCCCTAGAAATGAGGATTACTCATCTGTAACTGTAGTTCTAGGAGTGGTATATGGTACACATCCACGCAACCTAGCCGACCTCCCTTGGCAAGTGGCACACAGATCCTCACTTCCAGCATACAAGATCTGATGTCATGGGGCAATGCCGAGGAGGATACCACCCGGATGGGTGGGAGTAGCTTAGCTAGAAGACCTTCCAGCAAGATTTAAAGGGAAGGGAAGAGCTGCCCAAGTGTGGATGTGCACCATATACCACTCCTAGAACTACGGTTACAGGTGAGTAACCCTAATTTTTTTTTTTGCCATCCCCTCCCATCCAACCCTGGCTCACATAATCTCATCTAGTCAGCACTGTTTTGTGACATGCAGTTCCGCCGGTGAACTGAGTGGTTGGGCAATGATTTTATTCCACCTATACCTCCCTCACTCTTTTACTGCTGCCTGTCGGTAGACATACCTTTGTGTGTGGCCCAGGTAAATGGTTTTTTGCTGGAGAGAATACCCAAAGCCATGGGGGAGAGCCCATTTTTGCACACTTGCTGGCCAAATAGTGGGAGGATTCTGTTTCTCCACTCTGATGCTAAACTTTCCCATATAGAAGCAGCTGAATATCCAAGTGAAAATGGGAAAGTCTACCTACCCCACTGACCCTCAACCCTGTCACTGTGGGCCAACAAAGTTGCCCTGGAAATGCTGGGTGGGGTTCTGTGGCAGAAGATCGTGCCCACTTTCATCCTGTCAGATGCTTGATCCTCTTCCTGCCAGTGAGCTGCAGCACTCTGGTCCTGGAACATGACACTTATTTTTCCATTTTTTCCCCCACTTCCTGCTACCCCTCCAGCCCAGGGTTGTGAGCCAGATCCACGCCACAACTCCAGATTTCCCACACCCAGTGCCACCCAAGATGCAGCCCAAATACCCTATTTCTAAACAAGCAGGCATGCTCAAAGGATTAACCCATAGAAATATATTTGATAATAATTACTCTTCCAATCAAAATGTTTCTTTAGCCAAGGATTTTTTTTTCAGAATGAAATTCCTAGTGACAACAGCCCCAGGGTAGACGTTAAGTTTCTCATTTATATTTTTGTCCCTTTTTTTTTTTTTTTTTTGCCCTTTATTAGATCCTCCTGTCCCCCAACGAGATGTTTGGGTCCACACAGGCTGCACCATTCCTCCAACCAGCAGGGCAGGTGAGCAGCTGCCTTCACAACTAAAATCAATGCTGTTTTGTCACTGACAAGTAGGGTGGTGCACAAACACCAGGCAGTCCACACCCTATCTTCCTAGGAACAGAACGCCTCACCTCAGCAATGCAGCAAGCATCAAGCCCCCACCCCTGCCGATCTCAGCATGGGGAGGTAGACATTAACCCTACAGAAACAGACAGGAAGGGACCAGCAGCCACTCAGATGCATCGACCACTGATTCCTCCATTTCTATGTATTCCTCCATGTCTTCACCTCCCTGGCAGGGCATTCTGGGGAAGGGACATCCTTCATGGCCCAGCCTAGGATCTGGTGAGAGAATGGAGGGCAGACTTATATGATGAGAGGCCGAGGTGCCAGCAGCCTTCAGCCATGTCTCCTACCTCACTGACCTGTGCAACATGTACACTGACGTGTACGTGCACAGTACACACACAGGGAAAGCAAGCTCCCAGGGTTTCTGTGGTGCCAGAAACCACTGTCAACTTTCCCCTACTAAGTTGCATTGCTACTGGCAGCTGCCTCAGCCATAGCTTGCCTCCCTCTGTAGTGGCCTGAGTCCACTCCTGAACGCAGGTCATTTGTTGCGCTGCCATTGGGCCATCAAGGCACCCTTCTTCTTGCCATCTTAAAGAAAGACATTCAACTATAGAAGTCTGCTTTTACAGTGTGAAACAAAACTCAGTTTGGCAGACCCCCTGTGGGTACACTTCACAACTGCAACATAATTTTTCATGGTTGGTGGCTAACGTCAGTCATTAAGCCTAAATGGCAGTATAAACCAGTGGGGTGGAAGGAAATCAATCATACTTCATAACTTGTGTCTGCTCCTCCCTGGAGCCCCTCAAACTCTTTCTGAAAACAGAAGGCAGAGTGGATGAAGCTGACTGGCAGAAACGAACTCACAGCAGATTGCGATTCCTCATCTGTTCTGTGGGGAAGTAGCTGGCTTGTTTACGCTTGTCAAGGGTTGCACGGAAGGAAAACCTGCCTCATTTTTTCCGTTAAACAGATGTAGCCCTTCTGTTGCTTCTCCCCCCAGCATGTCACTGCCTGTAATGATCCCTCTGAGAGCAGCAGCTAACTGTTTCAGCTACTGTATTATTTATACCTTTGTGTTGAAACCCTGCTCTCTTCTGACACCACTTTTCCTTAAAGAACAGGTCTCCACTTCAGTAGATAGCTTTACAGATATATCTAATTATGAGTTATTGACGTGTAACACCTTTTAACAGTGCCCTTGTCTTCCCCAAGCTTTGCAGTATGTTTCTTCTAACTTATTCATGAAATCAAATATAATATAGAATTGTGGCTGAAGAAACATGCACAACAGAGCTGTGATTCCATCAAGAGATTCTAATGATGTTACAAACCATGTGAGCAAAGCTGGAGGGGTCTGATGTCATCAGAATACTGAGATGGCATCATAGTTCTGTTGTGCATTCCCCCTTCCGACACTATTTTTTATAATGTATGTTGGAAAATGTTTTCATTTTTTATTTATTGATCTCTTGTAGAACACCTGTGAGTGGATGCTCATTTGTATGTTACACATCAGTTACAAGAAAAAAATTGAACAGGTACATAGCATTACATTACAAGGCATTACATTACAAGCAAGTACAAAATTGCACTGGTACAAAACAATACATTATAAGCTAGGTAGACAATAAATTGATGTGAATTACAAGGTTGGGATAGCATTTAGCTTAAAGTATAACATTTAGACACTGCTACAGCATTGGTGAGAAGGCGCCTACGTCAGAGTTATTCATACTTGTGGTGGGAGAAACAGAGTGGGGAATAGGCATAGCTGCAGCATAGTGAAGTGTATGCCTGCGTAAGGGGTTAGAACAGACTTAAGGAAGGATGGAGACAGTGAGGCTAGAGAGGACTCAGATGGGGGATGAGGGTGGGGACAGAGAGGGGAAGGGGTATCCAGTGGGGAGGGGATGGGGTAAATGAGGGGATGGAACAATGAAGTGCTGTGAAGGTAGGTGCCCTTAGGATTAGGTGGAACACTAAGTGCTGCTGCTTTACGGTGGTCCAAACGTGTGAAAGTTATTTTGGTCATCATGAATGGCCAACATAGTCACAGTTGTCTTCCATGGCAAGATGCTGCCTGAGCTTACACTTGAAAGCACCAATGGTTGTGGTATCAGAGACGGCTGAAGGAAGAGCGTTGGTCCAATGTGGTGCACAGTAGTAGAGTGCACATTGATCCTGTGCAGTGCGGCATCACTGAAAATTTGGCTGTGGGTGCTTCTGGTCAGCCTGGCACTTACATGGTGCGTGAGTAGAATCTGGACTCCTGGTGGCATCAGATTTAGTGTGATTTTTTTTTTGGGCCAATAGACAGGTATGGTACTTAACTCTGGTCTTCAGCTGGAGCCACCCTGCCCATGAATAGAGCTCCCAGGTGTGTGTAAGCCTTGCAGCACCTGTGAGAAGTCAGCAGGCCTTATTAGGGGTCTGGGAGATGCGATGGAGCACTAAGTCTGGTGTAGAACCATAAACAGGCAGGCCGTAGTCAATGAGAGTACAATTGAGCTGGCTATGGCCATATTAAGTGCATCATTTGTAAGGCTATGGTTGTGGAGGTTTAGTGTCCCGATTCTGGAATTGATAGCCTTGGCTGTGTTGTCTATATGCTGTGCATAAGACAGAGTGGAGTCAAGTGTGATACCCAGGTACTTAAAGTGCTGCACAAGGTCCAGCACATTGCCACTGTTATTCAGGATGGATAGTGGGAAGGTCTTGTGTTTGCTGTGGGTGCTGGAGTAGATATTAGTCTTAGTTTTCTTGTAGCTGAGGATTAGTCTATGCTCAACTAAGCCCCAGAACTCGCATGTGAGTCGAAATGTTTTTTGCTTAACCTTATTCAAAATGGCTGTCTAGGGTGGAGTGATGTTTCGGCAGCAGTACAGGGCTTGCATTAGCAGTGGTAAAGTGGGGGTCAGTTTGACCCTTTACTTCAAATATTGGAGATCAGACCAGAAAATATTGGGGTGAGAAATTTCTGGAGTGGCTTTGTACAGCATTATATCCAATACTTTTTCTGCTAAAAAGATCAGAGCAAATCTTTCAATATACAGGGTCAGTGCTGAAGCACTGCTTTTATTTTTGTGCGTCAAAATCCCGATTTGGGGACTTCAATAGGGGGTTAACGCAAGCCCTGGCAGTAAATCCTAGTTGGAGGTTGTTTTGAAGTATTTCAGGGTTGGGGTTGCAGGTGAAAATGACGGTGTCATCGGCATACAGTAGCATGCGACTGGTGCTAGAGCCTGGAAGTTTAAGAAGATACTGAAGAGGAGGGGGCCCCAGTATTGATCCCTGGGAGACCCCCGAGCAGATAGGTTTGCTATCTGAGACGATGTCCCCAATCTTGACCCACTGTGAGAGATTGCTGAGATAGCTGTTAAACCATAGAACTGTATCAGAAGAGAGACTGGTGTCAGCTAGCTGTTCAAGGAAGAGTGTGCAGTGAACCGTATCAAAAGCTTTTGATAGGTCAATGAAGACAGCCCCTGCTAACTGTCCTTGATCCAGGGCTTGATGCATATAACCAGTGAATTCAAACAGGGCCGTAATAGTGCTTTGCCCCGTTCGGAACCCATGTTGTTCTGGGCATAGGAGTTTGTGGATGTTCAGGCATTCCACAAGCTGATCCGCCGCTATCCGTTCAAGTGCTTTGGAGAGTGGCAGGAGAATGGAGATCAGTCTGTATTTGTTCTGAAGTGTCTGGTCTCCACTTTTGTGAACTGGTGTTACAGAAGCCAATTTCCAGAGCTGGGAGAACTGAGAGTGGTGGAGGGATAGGTTGATGATGGTGGTCAGGGGGCCTAGTACTTCCTCAAGTGCCATAGTGACAAACTTAAGGTCCAGGGTGTCTCACTGTACCGTGTTTTAACCAAATGAAAATGTTAACAATTATACAATGGCAAGAAAAATTGTCTTCTCTCATTGGTCAGTGTGTGCCTCGGACAGTGATGATATTAAGCTATAACATCACTGTATTAAGTTCAGGCACACAACTGACCTCACAACAGTGAAAAAACCCTCCGTGCCCACACAAGCCACCGGCAAGCCAACAGTCCCTCAAGCAGTCACAGCTTACACCAGCTCGCCTCCCCAAACAACAAACGACGTTTCTGCATCACTGCGCACTCCTTCAATGTATTAAAGCAAAGCAACAACATAAAAAAACGCGTTCCCTATCTTTGACTGCATACCTGCTCATGAATATGAAACCAAGGCTACCGGACGCTTCGAAAACAGAAACAGTGCCAATGCTATTTGAAACCCTCACCAGCTCCCCATTAAACCTAAAAACATTTACGTTTCACAAAAAGCACTTTTTCCACATAAAAACGACCTGTAACTTACAGGTTATGCTGATGTCCAGTTACGAAGCGCAGCGGCAAACCAGAAGTAAACACTCTCCCTCGATGTTTTTTTTTCCACTTCCATTCCTTTCTCTCACCGCTAACAAAATAAAAAAATACCTCTTCAACTGCTTCCAAAACAAGCAGCGGGAGCACAATAATTAAATTCAAAAGATGCCACACGACGAGTGTGTTGGGGGCGGGGAGGTTCCATCTACAACAAAGGCATATATTAGCAGCAGCACCACCTAGTGGACTACTTTTTCTCTTATTGCTGAAATAGACCTCTCATACAAAAAGCAATAAAAATATTACCAAACATTTTTTTTATTTTAACTTTTTAATATTATTTGAAAACGAGTCATTGTATAATAGCAATAAGGCACTCCAGGGAGTGTGTTATTGTGTAATAACGTCACTCCTGGGGTGGCGGAAGCACTCAGTTTCGCCTCGTGCTTCGACCCACCCCAGGAGTGACGTTATTACACAATAACACACACCCTGTCGTGCCTTATTGCTTAAGTATTCTTTTTATACTTTCTTTAATGTTAAACAGTATTCAATTAACATTTATAAAAAAAAAACTGAACTTCAAATAGTCTCTTGCAAATGGTTTAAACATTCTTGTACTTTCTGTTGCAACAATGAAAAGTGAAGTATCAATCCTTCAGCAATGTGTGCTCTAATATGGCTTTTTTTTTTTTTGCACTCAGTAAGATGGCACTAAAACTCTGCACATGACATCAAAGGTTATACCTGTTAGTGGCAAGGCAAAAACGGCTCTACCATGAGAGAAACTGGGATGAGGAAGAACAGGAGGTTTTGGCAGGGAGGACATGTGGTCCCTCTTCACAAGAGTGGAAGCAGAGAAGAAGTGGGTAGCTATAGGCCAGTCAGTCTCACCTCTGTAGTAGGCAAGATCAATGAGGCGCTGCTCTGGGAAAGGACAGTGGAACCCTTGGAAGTCAGTGGAGGACAGGATCCAAGGCAGCATGGATTCACAGCAGGAAGGTAATGTCAAACAAACCTGATAGACTTTTTTGACTGGATGACGAAGGAGGTGGACTCAGGGGAGTGTTGGATGTCATCTACCTCGATGTCAGCAAAGCCTTCAACTCTGTTCCACACAGAAGGCTGGTTTACAAGTTGGGTAGCTGGAGGTGGGTCTCAAAGTGGAGAACTGGGTTAGAAATTGGTTGAGGGACAGAAAGCAGAGTGTGGTAGTAAATGGAATCACATCTGAAGAAAGGGGGAGTCTAGTGGGGTACTTCAAGGATCAGTCCTGGGGCTAGTCCTATTTAGTGTCTTCATTGCTGAAGGGCTGGAGGGAAAGGTTTGCCTGTTTGCAGATGATACTAAGATCTGAAATAGGGTAGACACTCCAGAAGGGATTGAAAGAATGAGGAGGGACCTGGGAAAGCTGTAAGAATGGTCCAGGGTGTGGCAGTTGAATTTAACACAAAGAAGTGCAAAGTCATGCACCCGAGGCGCAGAAATCCTGCGGAGAGTTACAGGATGGAGGGAGTTACTTATGGTCACCAGGGAAGAAAGGGATTTAGGGATAATCATCTTAGATGACCTAAAGGTGGTCAAACAATGTGACAAGGCTGTGATGAGAGCCTGTAGGATGTTGGGGTGCATAGGTAGGAGGATCACTAGCAGCAGAAGGGAGGTGGCGTTGCCCCTGTACAAAATGCTGGTGAGGCCTCATCTGGAGTATGTTGTACAGTTCTCGAGGCTGCACCTTCACAAGGACATAGACAGGGTGGAGGCAGCCCAGAGAAGGGCAACTAAGATGATGTGGGGCTTGCACCAGAAGACACATGAGGAGAGAGTAAATGACCTCAATATGTATACAGTGGAGGAAAAGTGGGAACGAGGAGATATTATTGAAACCTTCGAGTATCTTAAGGGCTTGAACAAGGTGCAGTTGGGTGACATCTTTCGTTATAGAAACTGTACAAGAATGAGGGGGCACGATATGAGATTGGAAGGGGCAGGATAAAGGGGAATGTGATGAAGTTTTTCTTCACAGAGAGGGTTGTGGATGCATGAAATGACCTACCCCAGGAAGTAGTAGGAGCCAGCACTGTTGAGGGGGGGGTTCAAACATGCATGGGATAGGCATAAGGGAGCAATAGAGGTTAAAATGAGAGGCGAAAGACCAAACGGGGTCAGCGGCCACTGATGTAGGCAGGGAATATGGGCAGACTAGGTGGGCCTAGCAGTCCTTATCTGCCATCAGTTACTATGTTACTGTGGAAAGAGTTCCCAGAAAGGCCTTTGAGTAACAGATAGGAGTAGGTAGTGTCCATAATACTGCTGCCGCATGAGTTTGGGCCCAAGGATTCTAGGAGCGGACTGACAGGTGTTCTCTCTAAGGTTCTCGGGACGCCACTGGGGGTTGGAGGGGATTCTGCCGACTGCATCTCACTGGCATGGTGCCAAGGTTGGTGTGGTACAGGACCTCTTGTCAGGCTTTCCCAGCCCAGACCATCAGAAGCAGTAGGATTCAAGGTGCGGTGGCTGTGAGGGTCCTGCTGCGAGGGTTCAAGAGGGATTTGGTGGCCATGCATGTTGCTGAGCAAGATAGATTTGATGCTGTGTGGTGCAGGGGCAGCAAACAGTGGTTACCAGACATAGGTGCACCTTCACCAGACATCAGGGAATTAACTTATGGATCTCCAATGTGTCTGGGCCATGCTCTTGAATCCTATTGGTGGGATTTCTGGACAGAATCCTGGGTTTGGAGGTCTTGGGCAGGTGGTGCAAGCAGCTGGATAGCAGCAGGAATGGATCAGGATGGCAGCAGTGTGTTTCTTATGTGGGTATCTTCAAGGGATGTGCATCATGCCTTTCAGGCCTAGCGGGTTTCCTTGAAGCTGGCAAAAGGAAAAGTATGGAGAAGAAGCTGGAACAGGTGTGCAGATAAAGGGAAACGCCATAAGCTGGGACACCAGTGTCAGTAACCACCTGAATAAGCAGCGAGACTATGGTACAGCATGTATCCTATTGTTAAAGGAACAAGGTTTTCCACAGAAAAGGGTGTCAGTAACAGAGAGTGATATGGTATCCACACAAGTATTTCTATGGGGTAACAGCAGATCCCATATTGGTAGAAGCAATGCACAAGGACATCAAGGAGTAACAGTAAGGGACAGGAGAGTTTCACATAAAAGATATAAACTGTGCGAGTGTGGTTTCCTCAAAGATGAAATGGGCCTAAGGGCTGATGAACTGTAATTCAGGTGTGCCGACCCCAAATGTGCTGGAAATTAATTAAGTGCATGAGATGAACTAGTATTGAACCCCATCCCTCTAAGTAAATGGGACTGCATGTGAACTGTCGGGTGGGTGTGGAGAGGAGAGGGATTATTTGAGTGACATTGTAACTATTTCTGAAAGCTGAAATGAACAGAGAGAGGCTGTGTGTACTTAAAGCATTTGGAAGGGGTCTCCTGGTGAGCCGTAACACCCATTAGACACTGGAGTCACCCTTGGCTGTGCCTACCCCCATTTGGGCAGACGTACATTCTGCAGAATAGGCCAAAGGAGTGCATTGCATTTATTTAAAGTGATGTTCCAACCTAGCGTTATAAGGTATTGGGCTTCATTGCCCAATACCTTATAGCAGCGTGAGCTGACAGGCGAAAAAATTGGAATTTTAAAACTGCTTACTTTTTGATGTAGAAGTGATTGTAACTGGGGTCAAAACTTCGGCCAGCCTATTCCTTCCAGCTTCCTGGTGCCCCCGCTCTGCCCCAGCTCTGCCCCTGTGCTCTGAGAATTTGTGACATGCGGCCAGGGTGAGCCCCATACATGTCTATGGAGGCTATTTTTAAAGCTTTTTTTTAGTCATTTTAAACAGTCCTAGAGAAAAACTAAAGCAATCACTTAACTAGTATGGTCCCGCTTAGTTAAGCAACTGCTTTGGTTTTTCTCTAGGACTGTTTAAAATGACTAAAAACGGGCTTTAAAAGCAGCCCCCATAAACTTGTATGGAGCTCGTCCCCATGCTCTCCCTGGCCACACATCACAAATTCTCAGAGCACAGGGGTGGAGTTGGGGCAGACTGGGGGCACGAGGAAGCTGGAAGGGATTGACTGGCCGAGGCTTTGTCGCCAATTACGATCCCTTCCCCAGCAAAAAGTAAGCACTTTTAAATTCAGATTTTGCCACCAGTCTGCTCAGGATGATATAAGGTATTAGGCTATGAAGTCCAATACCTTGTTTTAGAAATTTCCTTTAAAAATGTTATAAGAAAGGCTTGCTAAGCTATGAAACAGCTTGTTTCCAGAGGCACCCTGGGAGGAGAGTGCAGGGGGAAAGAAGAATACAAAAAATATACAACAAAAGCAAAACCATACAAATAATTAAAACTTACATAAGAAGTTGTTATAATAACAC
Organism: Neoceratodus forsteri; assembly: GCA_016271365.2. Classification (NCBI taxonomy): domain Eukaryota; kingdom Metazoa; phylum Chordata; order Ceratodontiformes; family Ceratodontidae; genus Neoceratodus; species Neoceratodus forsteri. The sequence continues at coordinate 556,744,960 of CM028129.1, read as the reverse complement.
AGAGTGTGGTTATCTCTGACAAGAGCACACCCAGGTGCGTTGTTAGGCACGAGGCACTTGGCGCCTGCAAATATGCACCTGGATGCTGTTTTATCAGGAGATAACCCACACCTCAGAGTGTGTTATTGCGCTTATAAAATGGGCCCCCAAGTACAGATTGAATATTAAAAAAACAGAAAAAAGCTGTTGAAATGGAAAACATTTAAGAAACATTTTTCTTTAGTTGGAGGGATAAAGTAGTCCCTCTATGTAATGTGCTGTACAGTACAGTACACTGTATTTGGCTTGGTCACCCCAACAGTACTCGGTATATCCAAGCTCCCCCCCAGCAAAACTAAATCACTGCCACCCTCCCCATGTACAGCTCTCGTGCCCGTTCTTTCAAACAGTGATATCTGATCTGCTTCTGCATCAGCTGTTTGTGATCTCCGAGGTCTAGGATGCCCCCACCAGCACCACCCTTTTCTAACTAAGGTTTTTAAAAAAAAAAAAAACACAATCTCCGAAGGCACCACAGAGCACAAATTATATTTTTAAATGCGAAGAAGGAAACTGCTCTGTACCACGGTCATTAAGGGACACGCTCGCTATGAGTCAAGCGGGACTTCCTGGGTGTAAATGTCTGTCAATGTATCCCATAAACACAACCTGAAGAGTGGATTGTGTTGTGCCGTCCCACAATCTCTATTCTCTACAAAGAAGCTTAGTGAATGCCTCTGCATTTTTCATCAACATTTTCTATCGGGATTCAGGTGTTTCCATGTTGCCGCATCTCTAAAGAAAAGCCGGTAGTGGGGAGAAAATGAGGGTTTACAGTAGGGGGAAGTGCCTGCCGGGTGGGGGTTTAGCATGATGGTGTTTCATGCTTCTTCCCCACCAGAATCCCTTGTGTGCCCTTTTTATTATTTTGGTTATCTTTGTCTGCTGAATTTATTTACTGATAGCGAGCATGTCCCACAGTGTCAACAAGGAAAGACATTTTCTTTGCAGCACGCGGGATGCCGTTTCCCTGCTGTGAGCTATGCTAGCCTGTATTTTCGTTTAGGGTTGGCACAGCTCACTGATTTGGTGTTGTAGTGGGGCTCAGGAGTGGAGGGTAGTGCCAGTTGGCTACAATATCTTCTAATAAGGACACGGCTCAGAAGATGTTGTAGCCAATCAGGTTACAGGATTTCTTGAGCCCATTTTATAAAGGCAGATAATAAATTACTATAAACTACTGGTGTGATCCTGTTTCAGACAGAAGTCCATCTTCTTCCAAGTTGGGTAACAGGGTGTGCTTTGAAACAACTGAGAAGCTGCATGGGATATACTATATTGGACTAGATATCTGCAACAAATCTCTCTCTTGCTTACATCTGAGGGAAGTTTTCCAGAGTTTAAAGCACAGCTGACTTATTTTGGGGCTGACTGCTTTCAGAGCACAAACCACCTGGCTGTTTTGGGGCTGGGAAGGTTTACCTGTGTCTGACTTGGATGTCTGGATTTTTCTCTGTTTGATTAGCAGCGTATTTTATCTGTCAAATTGTTGTGTAGGGCATCTTGCTGACCGGAAGGCACTCATCGCAGTGGTGGGTCAGAGCTTTTAGCTAATTGTTTCGTGAGGGCACAGTTTAGGCCCAACCTCTTCCCACCCTCGCCCCACCCACCCCTGGAAATAGTTCCTTTATACCTGGGGTTCTGACATCATTTCTCAAGAGTGCAAGGTGCATGTCACTGTCATATCCTCTCTAGCACACTGCACTGACAATATAAGCATACACATTGTATAATATATATATATATATATTTCTATATAACAAACCAATCACACACACACACACACACAAAAAAAGTAAACATGTGGGAGTAGAAAGTAATGGCTGTGGGCAGTCTTCCGGGAGTCTTTCTGGAGGCTGAGATGCTGCCCATTTGCAGACAACTCTCTGCCCTGAGGGAGGAAGTTGCCCATCTTCAGACCACACTGGACAGTAGGAAGGGAACCTCCCCCATCCAGGGAGCACCAGAGCCACCACCACTACCTCAGAGGTTGCGAAAAAAGCACAGCAGTTGGACCACAGTGGGCTCAGGGAGGGTGAGGATGGTGGAACAGAGGCGCACCCAGTCAGTTGTTCCACTCCACAATCCATACACCATTCTGGGGGAGCATAGCTCCCCTATGGATGCACCCGCAGAGGAGACTAAGGAGGCTGAGGACAACTGTCACAAGGGAGCCCACAGGAAGGAGGCAGAGGACACTACAGGAAAGGAAGCAGCTCTGGTGGGGACCCAATTATTAGGGGATAGAACTTGGGGAGCAGGGAAAACTGAAGTAAGGTGCCTGCCTGGTGCCATGGCTTGGAGGGACAGGAAGCGCATCCTCAGGATCACGAGAACAGCTGCATGGGAGTCTGAGCTGGACATCATTGTCCACCTAGGGACAAATGACTTGGCTCATCATGATATCAGAGCAGTGCAGGAGGATTTTGTAGAGTTGGGGAGGGGCCTAAGACAAGTAGCACACACAGTATCCTTCTCAGAGGTGCTGCCTGTCAATGGCATGGGTGAGGCGAGGGTACTTTGCACCATGCAGTTTAATGAATGGTTGAAAAAATGGTGTGATGCACAGGGGTTTGGCTTCATTGGGGACTGGGGTTCCACCTGGAGGGACACCAGCCTATACTGGCAGGATGGTCTGCATCTGTCCAGGAATGGAACAAGTCTTTTGAGCAATCGGTTTAAATGCTTCATTGGCAAGCTTTTAAACTAGTCAAGGGGGGAGGCACTGATAAGCAGCAGGAAAATCCCACTCTCTCCCTACAAAACAGGGTACTAAATGAGAAAAAGACTGAAGTAAAAAGGTCAGTGGGGGATGCTGCAACAGAAGGTAAAGCCATCAAAAAATGGAGAGCAATGAGTACTAATGCCTGTAGTCTGGGTAACAAGCTTCCTGAATTAGTGGCCTTGATGGAGGAGGAACATCTGGATATCATGGCAGTCACAGAAACATGGTACACACAAAACCATGACTGGGACATAAACATACCAGGATACACTGTCTACAGGAGGGACAGGGAGGGTAAAAGAGGAGGAGGAGTAGTTCTTACATAAGGGAAGGAATAAAAGCAACAGAACAAAAGGGTAAACAGGGAGGAGAAGAAACACTGTGGGTAAATTTGAGACAGGCAATGGCACCACAATACGCACAGGGTTAGATACAGACTTCTCTCAGGGGAGGAAATGGACAAGGAAATGATAGAAAGTATACTTAGAATGGCAGAAAAAGGGAGATATTGCTGATGGGTGATCTGAATATGCCAGATGTTAACTCAGTGTGCAGTTGCAGCTGCCACTTCCAAGAGTGCAGTTATTCTAGATGCCCTACAGGGGGCATGCCTTAGATAACTAGTACTGGAGCCCACTCGAGAGGGAGCAATATTAGACTTGATTCTCTCAAATGGAGATGGAGAGAGGATCACAGATGTAGAAGTGGGTAGCCATCTGGGAACTAGCGACCATCGAACAGTATGGTTCACAATAAACACAGCAATAGAGTCAAGCCATACAAAGACAAAATTACTGGACTTCAGGAGGGCTGACTTTGCCAAAATGGGTGAAGTAAGGAATGCACTAGCAAATGGGCAGGAAGGAGGGGTGGAAGAACAATGGGGAATAATAAAAACTGCCATCACAGAGGTAACAAGCCTTTGTGTAAAGCTAATAAACAAAACAAAACGATGTAAGAAACCACTATGGTTCTCAAAGGAAGTGGCAGTGAAGGTTCAAGAGAAAAAGAAAGCATTCAGGAAGTACAAGGAATCACAGAAGGAGCAGGACAGAGAACTGTATCAGTTAAAGTAAAAGGAAGCTGGAAGGCAGTCAGAACAGCAAAGGCCCAAACCGAGGAAAAGATAGCCAACTCAGTTAAGAAGGGGATAAAACCTTTATAGGTACATCAGGGAGCGAAGGGAAGATCAAGGGAGGGCTAGTGAGGCTTAATAAAGGGAGGGAGGGAGGGAGGGCAGAGGGTGACTGTGAAAGGCAGATACTAAACAAATATTTTTGCTCAGTATTTACAAATGAAGAGGGGGAGGTACCTAAAACAAACAGTAGAAACACTCTGGATACAGAAGTTGATACCAGCCCATTTACAGAAGAAAGGGTTATGAAAGAACTCTTAGAACTGAAGGTGGACAAAGTAATGGGGCCTGATGGGATTCATCCCAGAATTCTAAAAGAACTAAGGGTAGAACTAGTGACACCACTGACTACCCTCTTTAACAAATCATGGGAGGATGGGGTGGTACCCGAGGACTGGAGGAGGGCAGATGTGATTCCCTTCACAAAAGTGGGAGCAAGGCAGAAGCAGGAAACTACAGACCTGTTAGTTTAACCTCAGAGATAGGGAAAATGATGGAATCACTTCTGAAGGAGAGACTTGTCAAGTATCTAGAGGCCAGAGGGGTACAGGACCCAAGGCAGCATGGATTCACAGCAGGAAGGTCATGCCAGACGAATCTGATAGATTTCTTTGACTGGGTGACCAAAGTAGTAGATCAGGGAAGGGCTGTGGACATGGCCTACCTAGACTTTAGCAAGGCATTTGAGAAAGTCCCACACAAAAGATGAATATACAAGTTAGCCAGCCTGGGAGTGGGTCCCAAGATGACAGCCTGGGTAAAGAATTGGCTGGAGAATAGGACACAGAGAGTAATAGTAAATGGAGTCCACTCTGAAGAAAGGGGGGTTATGAGTGGGGTACCGCAGGGTTCAGTATTAGGACTGGTCCTCTTCAATGTCTTTATGTTACATTGCAGAGGGACTGAAGGAAAAAGTATGTCTCTTTGCAGATGACACAAAGATCTGCAACAGAGTTGATGCACAGGGTGGGGTGGAAAGGATGAGAAGGGACTTGGCAAGGTTAGAGGAATGGTCAAATGTATGGCAGCTTGGATTCAGTGCCAAGAAGTGCAAGGTAATGCACCTGGGAAACAAAAACCCAGGGGAAGAGTACACAATGGGGGGTGAGATACTAACAACAACAAAATGGAAAGGGACCTGGGGTAGTCATATCAGATGACCTAAAGGTGGACAAGCAATGTGAGAGGGCAGCAAGGAGGGCTGGCGGGATACTGGGATGCATAGGAGAGGCATCACCAGTAGAAAACAGGAAGTTGTTATCCTCTGTGTACAGACAGCTGATCAGACCCCATCTGGAGTATGCGTGGCAGTTCTGGAGACCCAATCTCGCAAAGACATAGACAGGATGGAAGCTGTCCAGAGGAGGGCACTAAAATGGTGCAGGGTCTGCACTGGAAGACATATGAAGAGAGAGACTTAAGGAGCTTAATATGTATAGCCTCGAGGAAAGGAGGGAGAGGGGGACATGATAGAAACTTTCAGGTACCTCAAGGGAATCAACAAAGTCCAAGAGGGTAGCATCTTTCAAAAAGAGTGTGCAAGAACAAGGGGCACAATTTGAAGATAGAGGGGTGGCTCAGAGGTAATTTAAGGAAGTATTTTTCACAGAGAGGGTTGTGGATGGGAACGGCCATCCGGAGGAGGTTGTGGAGTCAAAAACAGTGGTGGAATTCAAGCATGCATGGGACAGTCATAAGGCAATTTTAGGGGGTGGGGGTAGGAAGAAGTAGGCTGCTGGTTAACTAGGATCTGCAGCTTATCCAGTAGGTAGGGAAATGGGCCGACTGGGTGGGCCAAGCGGTCCTTATTTGCCGTCAAATTCTATGTTTCATACAGTAGGGATCCAATACAATAATATGAAAAAAAAAACAGGCATAATTCAGCAGTGACGCATTGGAGAATGCATTTGGACGTTGTAATTTCTGCAGACCGTGATTGAGAGGCACTCCAAATAGGGACAAAAGCAGTCAAGTACAAATACAGATGAATGATTAACAATAGTATACTGTATGTATGGGCAGCTAATGTGCTGGGAGGGGGGGCAGGTGCAGACATGGGAGGTGTGGGCATGAAGTAGGGCTTTCTTGGAAGAGGGGGAGAACGTGGCATGAATTCAGAGGGTGAGGCTAGACCAAAGATGAGGGAGCCTGTATAACAAGGCAGACTGACCAATATATAACACTCCATCCAAATGTGGGGCTGTTAGAAGTGTGACCCACCTCTTCAGGCAGTTAATGCATGCAGCTTCCCTCTGTTGCAGATCATTTCTTTTGCAAGCCTCTGCTGTTTGCAGCTTGAGCTCCATTCCTGTCCCATTAAGGAATTTCAATTATAGTTAAAGCAGCAGTGCAATGAAAAAGTTATTCCAAAACGATAATTTTCTGCTGTGGTTATGAAAAATATTGGTAGAACTGTTGATTTGGGTTTTCTGGATGCTTTCTATGCTGAGTACTGCACATTTGCATTTTTGTCTGGATTCTTACTCTCCTGGAGTCCCAATATTATTTCTATGGAAAAATGAGGCAGCCATCTTTTTTTTCTTGAGAAATAATTGCATTAAAACTTTCATAAAATTCTTCTTCAATTACAAGGAAAACTGGAAATGTTACCACCAAAATAAACTGGAATACATATGGCATCAATTAGGAAGAAAAAGAGGTGGGGTCAAATTTTACCCCTTTTCTGTTGCACTGCCGCTTTAAAACCCCTCATTGAGATTTTGTACAGCATCAGGAAACAGAAAGGCCATGTGTGCTGTTTTCCTGCGTCATGAGCCATAGCACTACCACTGCACCAGCTGGTTGGCCTTTTCATGGGCTTTCAAGCTATGATGAGCACGGTTCATAAATATGCACTTTTATCAAGGGTCCCAAGGCAGGAGATGATTTGCTATTACTACAGGCAGTATAAAAGGGAACTAAGAAAATGGGGGAGGGGGTTCTGAGGAGGGGAGCCAGATGAGATGGGGAAGTCAGGGCAAGTCTCCCTCAAGAAGGCTGGCCTATGGGGTGCCAGCTCTCCAGAAGACATATAGAGCTCTAAACCATAGCTGTTTACCTTGCCAATAAACAGAATATGTGTAGACGTGGAAGTGATGAGCTGAGCACTTAAGAGGAGTTGAGCATTTTCAGTAAAGGCCAAATGAGATTGTAAGCTATATTTTAAAGTCCACTTTAATGCATAGGGGGTCTGACCAGGGTCTTTGTACTACAATGAATGTTTGAAAACAGAAGCCGGGGGAGTTAACACGAGAGAGTGGGCCCATAAGTTCCTGTCTCTAGAGATTTGAACAAGTTTCATGTCTTACAAGTGTGGAATGTGGAGTGTATGCATTGTGGTGCTGGCAACTGGTGAGTCATTCTTCTGCTTCTTCTTCATTTCATTCATTATGTTCACCATGTGTGTGAGCACGCAGTGAACATCTTGCTATGATAATGCCTTTTGAGGGGTGTGACACTGTCCAATGCAGAGCAGTGTTTAAGGGGCAAGTCAGTGCCACACCAATCATCATTCAGGCTAATAATGATGGAGTTTTGGCTTGCTGGGCAGAGAAGTCATGTACTTGAAAACAAAAAGCCAGCCCAGTCCTGGGTCACCTCTTTCCTTTGATCTACACAGCAGAGCTGATGTGCCTTACCAGCCTGGAATTCCAGACATCCAGGAGCTCAGACCAGCTGTAGCAGAAAAAACCTGTGTGTGTATGCTGGCCTGGTGGCGCAGAGGGCTGAGGCACTGGACATCTTACCTCGCGCCATGCTGGTGACCCGGATTCAAGAACAAGTAAGGGTCATTGGGGAGCCAGCCGGGGGGGGGGTAGGGAAGGAGCAGGATTGAGCAGCCTTTATGGCAGATCTTACTTTGAGTGGAAGCTCTTGCAGCAGGCTATAACATTCAGGACTATGCCGAAGGCACTAGGACCCTCTGGAAACATTTTTAGCCAGCAGTATACAACAGGAACCGCCCCCGACGCCGGCCCTGGTATAAAAGGGGTGGACCCAGCTCCACCTCAGTTCTTTTCCCGCCACGTGCCACATGTGAAAAGAAAGATCTTGTTCCAGCTTGCCAGGAACAGCTAAAATGTTTCCAAAAAACCCACTTTTTGTTACCGTTTTCTACGTTTTTTTCAAGTATACCGTTGTCAGACCGTCTACGATGGATTTTGAAGTTCTTCGACGGATATCTTCACCGTCATCAGCCTCGCCTGAACACCATCAGAACAAGTGCGATTGTGGGAGGCAGATCCCGGCCAAGGATGGTCATAGAAGTTGCGTTTTGTGCCTCGGACCGGACCACGACACTGCAGCCTGCTCCGCCTGCCAGGCATTTACTAGCCGGACCCAGATCCGTTGTCTGAAGGCCCTGAAGGCTTTTCTTCTGGAGAAGAAGATGGATCTGCACTCCTCTGAGGGGAAACGCAAAGAAAAATCCAAGCGACACGGGAAAGACCATAGTCGGTCCCGGTCTCACTCGCAGCCCTCTCCCAAGAAGGCCCGCCCTTTGGGCTCAGGAGAGCGTCCTAAGTCGTTGCAGTACAAGGCCGCCCTTTGGGAGAGAAGTCGGCTACCAGGTGTAACCCCACTAAGGGTTACCACTAAGCCCTAGGAGGCGAAAAGCTGCAGCCCCACCTCCAAGGCACTGGCGCCGCTTGCCAAAGGCGCGTCCGGAGCCCAAGGACTCTCCGGCGTCCCCGGTGGCACCCCGTTGTCGCTACCACCACCGACGCCGGTTGAAGGGGCGAAGGGTGAGGGATCGGCCATGAAAGAGCTGATGTCCCCGTCGCCCAAGTCCTTCTCCCCCCTGAGCCCCCAGGAGGGCTCTCCTTCATGGGCCGATATCCCGGATACTCCCTTTCCAGGCCGAGCGGACAAACTTTTTTTGAAGGACGAGCTGCAGGAGCTGTTTTCCTCTTGGTGGGGGCAGGTCCAGAAGCGCCCCCCCCCCGTTGCCGGCCCAGACACCGGTACTGGACCCAGCTTGCAAACCACAGCTGGGAGGTGAGCCTTCACCGCGGAAGTCCCCAGAGTGACCACCTACACCTCCTTCTAGGGCTCGTTCCCGCACCCAACCTGGAGACCACCAACGACACTCCAAGGACTCTGGAGACCTTCGTCGGTCCAGGTCATGTACATGCAGCCCTTCTTGGTCTTCTAGACGAGAGCGCTCCCGTCTGTCCTCTGACGGACGTCAGTCTTTGCTCTGTCGCCGATCTGAGGATTGGAGTCGGTCTACGGACCGACTACGGTCCCCCAGTTACCGGCGACAGAGGGAGTCTGGTCATAAGGAGAGATCAGACTATTCTAGATCTTATAGTCGATCTCCCTTGTCCTCATCTTCGTCATCTTCCTTTCTCAGCTTGCGGCGGTCCCCGAGAGAGAAGGACCAGCCTCGCTCGCGTCCAGACGATCCAACCTTCATGGACATCATGAGGCATATCCAGGCCTCCAACTAGTGGGAGACAGAGGACCTGGATCCGGAACGCCAGAGACTGGAAAAATACCTGAGGCAGAAGGAGCCGAAACCACTGGTGGTCCCTCCTTTAGTGGACACTTTCCAGGACCTCATGCGGACTACCTGGAAACGTCCAGATTCCATCCCGGCTCTTCCTAAGAAGTCAGATAGGCTGTACAAGGCCCAGAGGGCAGAAGCTTTCCTAGCAGAAAACCCTCAGGCAGACTCCTTGGTAATCACGGCTGCCCATGACTAATCCAGGCAGCCGAAACACCTTAGCTCACAGCCTCCCGGCACGGAGTCTCGGTATTTGAACCAGGTAGGCAAGAACGTTTATTCTGCCTCCACCTGTTCCATATGGTCCCTTAACTTCCTGACACATATGGTCCAGTACCAGAATGTGCTATGGGAGAGGGGACAAGAGCTTTTGAAGGCCATGCCGGATTCTGATCAGAAGACGGAACTTCTGGACATCATGAAATCGGGCTCGGATGTAGGCTCCCATGTCCTGAGAGCCTCGTATGACACGGCAGATACGGCAGCCAGGGCAGCTGCTTTTGGGGTGAGCCTACGGCACCACGCCTGGTTGAAAGTTTTGGGCTTTAACCAGGATCTGCAGTCTGGTATGAAGGATTTACCATTCCAGGGTACCGTGTTATTTGGGCAGGAGATGGAAGCTTTGATTTCTCGTCTCCAAGAGTCGGGCAAGTTTATCTGGTCGGTCTGTCAGATGTACCATGGCAACCAGCGAAGGCAACGAAAGCAGCCATTTCGTAAGCCCTCAGGTGGCCAAGGTCATGCCCGTGGTAATCAGCAGGGGCAGAGAGGCGGCTTCCATAGGAGATCCGGTAACCAGCAGCCTGGAGGCACTCCTACCCATCGGCCTAAGTCCTCCCAGGCCTCTCTGCCTACACCCGGCTCAGTCCAATGACTCTCTTCTGCCCCCTCTTCCACAGGAAGACCCAGGGGAGATGGTCGGGGGCCGCTTCTCCCTTCATCTCGAAGGGTGGAAGTCGTTTACTGTGGACCAATGGGTCGTAGATATCATCAGGAGAGGACACACGCTGGAGTTCATGGAGTTTCCCCCAATTACTCCACCAAAGTATTCCCGTTATCCTCTTTCTCACATCCCACTAATAGAAGGAGAGATTCAGACCCTCTTGCAGAAAAGGACAATAGAGGTAGTCCCCTTGCTTCAGCGGGGAAAGGGGTTTTACTCTCATTTCTTCCTGGTCCTAAAAAAGACACAGGATCTTGGTCCCATTCTGTACTTCAGCTCTCTCAATCTCTTTATAGAGTACAAAAGGTTCAGTATGGTGACCCTCCCAGGTCTACTTCATCTGCTGCACCAAGAAGACTGGCTCTGCTCCCTAGACATGCAAGATGCATATATGCATATCGGGGTCTTCCCTCCCCACAGGAAGTTTCTGAGGTTCCACTTCCAAGGGGAGCACTGCCAGTTTCAAGTTCTTCCGTTCGGCCTCCCTTCCGCTCCGCGAGTCTTTACAAAATGCTTGGCAGTGGTGGCCACGGCTCTAAGTCGCATGGGACACTACGTTTTCCCATACCTAGATGATTGGCTACTTACAGCCCCGTCAAGGGCAGGCCTACTTCACGACCTTGGAGACACCTATACTCTGTTCCGAGAGCTGGGGATCATCCTGAATCTATGAAAATCATCCCCAGAGCCCAGTCAAAAGCTCGTCTTCATTGGAGCGGTCCTGGATTCTGTCCAGGGCATGGCTTTTCTCCCCCAGGACAGGGGCGATCACCTGCAAGAGATTGCCGAAGGGATCTCAATAACTCCTCAAGTTCCAGCACAGAACTTTCTCAGGCTACTGGGGCACATGGTGGCGGCCATTTCTGTCACTTCCCTGGCCCGCCTCCATATGCGGATCCCACAGTGGATGCTCAGGGTGCAGTGGGACCAAGGCTACGACGATCTAGAGTTAATGGTCAGGATCACCGAGTCAGTCAGGAGAACTTTGCTTTGGTGGATGGACCTCCAGAACTTGGAGAAAGGGGTCAGCTTTTGTCTGGAGCCACCAGGTCAGACTCTTACGACAGATGCATCAGACCTGGGGTGGGGGGACGCATCTGGGTGCTCATCAAATGCAAGGGGTTTGGTCACCTGAGGAGCGATCCCTTCACATCAATGTACTAGAGATGCGAGCAGTTCTGTATGCCTTACAGGCCTTTCAAGAGGACCTGGTGCCAGGCTCTCTTCTGGTTCAAACAGACAATATGGCGGTCGTCTTCTACATCAACAAGCAAGGGGGTACTCATTCGTATCCCCTTTGCAGGGAGCCGATGACAGTCTGGTACTGGGCACTGGAGTGGCGCATTCTGCTGTCCGCAGAGCACGTTCCAGGCATCCTCAATGATCTGGCCGACAGCCTGAGCAGGTCTCGATCCAGAGCACATGAGTGGGAGCTGCTACAGTCCATGACAGATCTGCTCTTCGACAAGTGGGGTCATCCAGAGCTGGACCTCTTTGCGTCACCACGCAACGCCAAACTGCCAATGTTTTGCTCGCAAGAGCACGCGCCTGGAGTTTTCTGGCCAGACATGTTATCCCTTTGCTGGGCATGGAGGTTCCTCTATGCCGTCCCACCCTTTCCTCTCATTCAGAGAGCCCTACTAAAGTTACAGGCAGAAGGGGCCCGAATGATTCTCGTAGCCCCCAGATGGCCTCGGCAGATTTGGTTCCCACTCCTGCAGCGGCTATCCACGCAGCTTCCAGTTCCGCTGCCCATCTCCTCGCAGTTGCTGTCCCAGGAACAGGGGTCACTGGTCCATCCGGATCTTCGTTCCTTACACCTACATGCTTGGCTTCTTCAGACGTAGCTCAACACAGATACGGAGTTTCCCCCGTAAGTGGCAGCAGTCCTAGTTTCAGCGAGGAAGCCCTCCACCTGCTCTGCCTATGCTATGAAGTGGAAGCATTTTTGTTTATGGGCCTCGTCACAGCATTTGGACCCCGTCACTTGTCCAGTGAACTCAGCATTGCAGTATCTCCTCTCCTTGTATCAAAATGGCCTGAGTTACTCCTTTATCAAGGTACATATGTGGGCCGTCTCCGCCTATCATGCTCTCATTGGAGATAAGGCGTTGGCACAATTGGATGTCGCCTGCACCTTTTTAAGAGGAATTTTGCATATGAGACCTCCCATTCGGGACCCTATCCCACCCTGGGATCTCCTTTTTGTGTTGGAGAAGCTCACCCTTCCTCTCTTTGAGCCAGCAGCAGATTGTGAGCTGCATTTTCTTTCTTGGAAGGTTTGTTTTTTGGTTGCTATTACCTCAGCTCGAAGAGTTTCCGAGCTTCAGGCTCTGATGTGTAAAGAGCCGTATTTGAATTTCCACAGGGAAAGGGTTTCCCTTAGAACAAATCCTAAGTTTCTTCCAAAAGTGGTCTCTGAGTTGACCCTCAACCAGTCGGTTGATGTTCCAGTCTATTTTCCTTCCCCATCTAATAGAGGGGAGGCTCTCCTTCACACACTGGATGTCCACAGGACTTTGAGGTATTACCTCAAATGGATGGCTACGCACCGTCAACGGAGCAACTTTTTGTGGCCTTTGCACCACAATGCTTCGGCAAACCAGTGACCAAGCAGACGATATCGAAGTAGATAATCCACTGCGTTTCCTTCTGCTATGAAAACACAAAAAGCCCCTACCGGGCCTGGTTAGGGGTCACTCCACCAGAGGAGTGTCTGCTTCATTCACTGCCCTGAGAAATGTCTCTGTCAGGGACATATGTGCAGCCGCTACCTGGAACTCGGTGCATACCTTTGTCAAGCATTACAGCTTGGATATCGTCTACAGTTGCTGAGCCAGCCTCGGTCTGGCTGTTTTGCAAGGACTTTTGTCCTAAGGCCTCTGGAGTCAGCATATTCCACCTCCTGGGGTCGTCTACCTCTTTGGCGTGGACTGCTTGGTATTCAGTCCTGAATGTTATAGCCTGCTGCAAGAGCTCCTACTCGAAGTAAGATAGTGCAGTTACGTAAGAACTTACCATAACAGTAGATCTTCGAGAGGAGCTCTTGCAGCAGGCGTTACTTTCCCACCCGCCTTCCCCCTCGAGGTGTGCAAATCCATCTTCATTTACATCTCCTTTGTGTGCTTCATCTCCTTCTCTTGTCAGGGCTTGTTTGCGGGCCTTGACGGGAGAACTGAGATGAAGCTGGGTCCGCCCCCTTTTGTACCAGGGCGGGGTCGGTGTCGGGTGCGGTCCCCGCTGTAAACTGGTGGACGAAAATGTTTCCAGAGGGTCCTAGTGCCTGCGGCATAGTCCTGAATGTTATAGCCTGTTGCAAGAGCTCCTCTCGAAAATCTACTGTTACGGTAAGTTCTTACATAACTGTACTCTCTTCTCTCTTCTCCTCTCCTGAGGAGGATCTGTGTCACCCCTCCCCCCCGTGGTTCTGTTGCCATCAGGTGGAGGTCCGACGGGCAGTGTGGGCGAGTGGGGGTGGCAAGCTGCGGGAGGGAGCCTTGGAGCAGTGACGTGTGCATGCCTGTGCATGGGGAGGGCAAAAAAGGGGGGAAAAGCCAGGGCATAAAATATAAATTAAAAAAAAACCAAAAAACCTGTATGGGTGTCTCTCTCCCTCTCTTCAGCCTGGAATTTCAAACATCCAGGGGCTCAGGTCAGCTGTAACAGAAAAAAACCTGTATGTCTGCGTGTGTGTGTGTGTCTCTCTCTCTCTCTCTCTCTCTCTCTCTCTCTCAATGCCCAGCTCTGCAGATGTATACTAGCTGTACTGACCATATTCAAATGTAAATAACTTTAAAATGAAAAATGATGGCATGGTACTGTGAGCATGAAAGTTGTTCAGCACAAAGATATCTACAAAATGAGTGATGTTTCAATTATAGATATCCTTTAGTTTTTTTATAATTAGCAAAAAAATAGCAGAAATTAATTTTTTTTCATGTTTTCAACAAACAAATGCGAATAACTTTAAAGCAAAAAAATGATGAGGACTTCTGGTGACATTGCCTCCTTAATGGCCACTTGAACATCGAGCTCCCCACCTGACGAACCCACTAACCTAGCAAAATATAACTTTTTGAAATGATTTTTTACATACAAACAGCAGGCAAGGCATGGCATCATCTAAGATTAAAGGAGGCAATAATAAGTTCAACGTCTTATCCACGAAGACAACGGATCAGATCAAGAGGTAACCGACTCTGAGGTCTCAGAGCTGTCACAGAAACACATGCATTCCTCTTCCACCAAAGCGAAAACCAAAGAAACCCAACAAAATGACTACAAAACTGGATAAAATATTGACAGAACTTCAAGAATTTAAAACAGAATTCCATAATTTTAAAGAGTCCCAAGCATCTTTCCAAACAGACTTAACTGCACTCAAAACTGAAGTATCTTCTCTGGAGGAATCCTCAGCTGAGCAGGCAGATCACACTAAGCAAATGCAAACAACCCTAGCCCAAGTGATCAAGGTCTGCCAACTCACTGTCAGTCACCAGGAGGATGCCGAAAATCGACATTGCTGAAACAGTATTAGAATCTTTGCTGTGTCTGAGAACATTGAGGTGGCAGACATTCATGACTTCATAGAGACTTCATTGCACACCTCCCTCACCTTGGATCCAGATTTCCAGCTAGAAACTGAATGTGTCCACCGGGCCCTGGGGCCCAAACCCTCCAACCCTAATGCTTGCCCCAGGTCCATGTCGTGCCCATTTTGTGCTATCACACAAAAGAAATGCTGCATAAGAAAACGTGGGCATAAGGGAAAATATTTTATGGCAATATACAAATTTTTATGCACAATGACTACACATCAGTAACAATGCAATGTAGATGGGAGTACATTCCCTTATTTCCTATTCTCCAGCAAAATAAATTGAGTTCCGAATGCCATATCCGGCTTAGCTGATTATTCAATATCCATATGGGCAGTAGAGCTATGAAACTGCCTCGGCAGCCATCGAAGATCTACAGAAAAGGAGCTTTACAATACCACCTCAAACTGTTCTACCTCAGAGGCCCACAACCAGGCATTTCTCATAGAAGGCTCCCTTTCAAGACTCCAGGGCTCAATAAACATCCCTCGACTCCTTGAAGAAGCTGCTGATGCAGTTTTCCACCCAGGATACTTGATTTCCCAGGACTGAGATTGTCTTTATTTCTTCTCAGCGAGTAGCCTTGTGGGCACCGGGCACCTTTTGGCCCAGCTTTCCTTCCTTGGGGGGGGGTGATGGATAAGAGCACTGCCTAGGCATGGGAGGGGGCTTCTACTCAGATCTGGATGGCTGCTTTCTGTCCTTCACACTATACACTGACCAGCTCTCTCTCAACAACTATTGTACATATTCAGGGCCTCTCCTTCCTTCATTTGGGCGCAGTAGTGGGGGTGTGAGCTGGACCTGAGTCCCCCATCTATATGTTTTGAATTGAGGAAGGGACAAGTTGAGTAGACCAAGGGAGCGAAGGTTCCCTGGACACCTGGATTCCTGTTAGATAGGGAAATCTTTTGGATTAAGCTTCCTTGCTTTGTGCTGGAAGATATGAGGTCCCTTATAGTGTTTCAGTGGACGGAGGTGGGAATGACCCCAGAAGCCTGGGGCCTTTTGCATGGGCCCCTCTGCTACAGTCATCCTGTTAAATAGGGAATAATCTTGGCTTGACCTTGTCTCTGTCTGTGACACACTTTATTTAAATAACAGCATCTTAATCGGATGGACAGTGGTGGGTGGCGGCGCAAGGAAGGGCGCCTTTTCCCATGGACCTTGCCGATCCAGGCTTCTGTTAAATACTGAGTATCCTTGGCACCACCTCTCACCTTAAATGTATGGAATGTGGGTTGGAGGCCATGAGTTCGGCCTGCACTTGCCCAGGGCACCTGCTGCAATTGGACGATCTGAGGGAGGGGAACAGTCACCGCGGGTACGTGGGATGGGCGGCTGTGCTGGATATGGGGTGGTAGGCCCTTCCCACATCTCTCTTGTGTTGGGGCTGGGGGGCAGATGGTGGGTGGTGCTCCCACATGAGAGGACATTATAAGTTTGATTCCCCTCAATATCTTGCTGCCTTTACTTGCTTGGGGGGGGGGGTTCGCTGCTCTTGGGCTACAGTTGGGAACTATGTGCCAGCAAGCACACTTTCTGAGGACCAAATCCAGCTTGTGGCAGATTAGTTCTGGACATTGGCTGGCCAGCCTCTGTTTATTCGTTTAAACAGAGGGTTACAGACGTTTTTCTTTAACCCTACCACAGTGGCAATTTATAACAGCCTCAGTCCTATTTTGCTGACATAGATTTAATTTAACATAAAGTGTGAAGACCATCAATATAAGGACAATGCTCTGGGGCCAGAGAACCTTTTATTGTGGTATTTTGTTGGGGCGTATAAGTGTTTGCAAAGAATTAAGTTAAACTGTAATGCCTCCTCCTGAGATTTGATATGTGAGCAGTAAGGTTGATGGGGAGGGGGATTTCTTCGGATGATCGGAGATGATGCTCTGTTTTTCTCAGTTTGTTCCCAGGTCCCCACCTTGCCCACCTCCTTTATTATTTGATGGTACTTTCCTTGCTTACCTTACTTCTTCCCCCACCTCCCACATTACGGGGTCAGCAACACCCCGAGGGAGACAATCCCTGTATGGGATATGCCTTCCTCCCTAGATGGTCATTTTTACTGCCACAATTAGGAATGTCCACTGTAGCATTCCTTATTTTGCAAGTCCCAACCCATCATATTGTACACCTCAAGGAGAGAAAGGTGACTTGGCCCATTTACTCTGGGTTTTTTAGTAGCTGGCCCAGTTGGCCTTTGTGTTTCATACACCAAAAACTGCCAATTGGCAAAAAAAGTCATTTTTTGCTACTAGTTAGTTCCCTCCTTTATATAATGTTTGTTTTTGTTTCTTTCTTAAATGTTCTCTATGGTACATGTATATGGTTGAATAACATATTTGCATCAGGCACTATAACATTTTGTCAGAAGGACCAAAGCAATTCTGTTCTAGTATCGCTGGGAGGATAGAGGTGGGAAATTTTGAATTCTGTATCATCTCTTATGGAGCTGGAGCAGGGCTTTAGCATTATCAATTTCATTTCAAGTGATAAATGGGTATCCATTTCAGAATAGTATCGCATAATGTAAATGGGCTGCCAGACCTATTAAACATTATAGAACATTAACGGCCCTGAAGAAACTTAAACCTGACCTCCTGCTGCTGCAGGAGACCCACTTATCCATGAGTGAGCACCAGAAATTAGAGAAATTCGGTTTTACCCAAGTGATAGACTCCGTATACAGACAGGTAGGCGCAGGGGTGCGGTGGTCCTTGTACCTAAAGATTCCCACTTTGTTGTCTCAAACCATTATGCAGATAAGGAGGGCCACCTAGCCCTAGTGATGGGCACTCTCCAGGGTCAAACTTTAATGGTATGTAGTGCTTATATCCCGCCAGGCAGTGATGCCTCATCAATCCAACAAATGATAGATACTGTTATCACCCATAAGCAGGATCTATTGGTTCTGGGGGAGACCTTAATTGGTTATTAAACCCTTCCTTTGGCACCTCAGCCTCCAGACCCCTACCACTTTCCTTGGGACAAAAACATCTTAAGCAATTACTCAAAGATGTGGGCTAGTTGACGCCTGGTGTCATCTCTATCCCTCTCAGACAGTTTTCATTTTATTCCCGTGTCCATTAACACTACTCAAGATTGGACTACTTTTGTGTGAGTGGAGAGCATCTAGATTTGATTCAGAATGCAGAAATTAAGAATATTTACCTATCTGATCATGCCCCTATTACTCTGGAATTAATTATATCCCAAGGACGGAAAAACACCATTTGGCATTTTAATAATTCTTTATTGAAAGACCCTGCCATAAGAATTTATTAAAAGAGAAAATCCCTGAAATTCTAAGCCCACACCTCACCCCAGCTCCTATGGGATACTCTAAAATTGGTATTACGAGGCTATATTATAGCCTTTTCCACCAAGAAGAAGACAAGACAGAGTGAGGCCCAACTTAGGGAACTACTCGCTAAACTAAAATTTCTTCAGTATGCTCATATGCAAGGAGATCATTCCTTAGTGGAACAAGTACTCCAAACACAACAGGAGATACAACACATTCTGACAAATAAGACAGAACAAGGTCTGATCTGGCTTCATCAGAAGTATTAGGAGGGGGGCACGGGTGTCACAAATCCTGGTGTATCGGTTGCATAAACAAATGCAGATGGTCTCGATACCTAAAATTAAAGACTCCCAAACTGAAAGACTATCTTATACTACTTCCCAAATACTATTTTTTAGACAGTTCAACACAGAACTCTATATAGAGCCTTCCGCTCCTAACCAGACTTTAGTAGAAAACTTCCTGTTGGGACTGAAGCTCCCGTCCTTGGGAACCCAGCATACTGAGCAACTACTTCGCCCTATTACTGCTCAAGAGCTTTATTCTGTGATCCATGACCTTAAAAATTGGAAGAGCCCTGGCCCAGATGGCTCTGGAGCAGAATTTTATAAAGGCACTTTTGAATTGATAAAGAACACTTTCCTCACGGCCCTCAGGGAGAGGCACACCACGGCAGATTACCCTATATCTTGGAGACAGGCCACAATCTCTGCTATTTTGAAACCTAACAAACCTCCCCATTTCTGTGATTCGTACCATTCTATTTCAGTCATGGGCCAGGATTATAAAATTTGCACCAGTATTCCAACACATCGCCTTGATGGAATTATCCCACATATAATTCATCCAGGTCAATCCGGATTTATTAAATCCAGACAAACAACAGATAATATTTAAATAAACATGTATGTAATTAACCATTTAACCATGCTCACTCCCATAAGACTTCACTAATGATTTTAAGTTTAGATGCCCAAAAAGCCTTCGACAGATATCCTGGCTATTCCTTCAAGCAGTTCTTTTGAAGTTTGGCTTTCCTCAAGAATGTTTAGACAATATTAAAGGAATATACACTGACTCTGAGGCCACAGTTAAAGTACATGGATCCCCTTTAGCCCGTTTCTCTTTATCCCATGGCACTCGGCAAGGATGTCCCCTTTCCCCTTACCTTTTTGTCTTACACGCGGAACCCATAGCCCAGTACGTGCGCCAACTACCACAGATTCAGGGCTATTTAATAGAAGGATTCTCGCACAAACTAGCTTATTATGCAGATCGCCTCATGTTATATATATCACCAACCCAGAAACATTGCTGGCAGCCCTAGAGGAAAGTCTGCTTACCATAGAGCACGCTACTGGTTATAGAATAAAATAAAACAGAAGTATTATTGATACAGAGCCCTTCTGCTTCAGCCTTGATGCAGAAATATCCATATAGATGGAATCACTCCTATATCAGATATTTAGGCATCCATTTCACTTAGGACCCACATACTACATTTTCCCAAAACTATGACCCTCTATTTATACAGGTTAAAGCAGACTACAGAGATGGACCCATCTGCCAATCTCCTTACTTAGCAGAGTCCAGTCTATATAAATGAACATTCTTCCTAGAATATTATATTTAATGCAAAATATCCCATATTTTCCAACTGGGAAAGGAGTGACCAGATGGAATAGAAACATCTCCTCATACTTGTGGCAGGGGGAATAGGCCAAGGGTGGCCTTACGAAAACTACACCTGCCTAAGGACCGAGGAGGGCTGGCCCTTCCTAACTTTCATAATTATGCCTTGGCAGCCTTGCTTAATCACATGTCAGATTGGTTTGGCCCTCCTGTGAGAACCCCCTTGTGGGTACAAGTTGAGCAGGCACTTTCTTCACTCCCTTTGGATTACACCATGGTATTTGCAAGCAAATAGCGCTGATCTTTCTCGGGAGAAATCCCCATACACAACAGATCTAATTCATCACTGGGCAGCATATTTAAAGAGGCCTGAGAATTTGGGGGGAGCCAGATGGACAGGGATCCTGGCTTTGGATCGAACCTTTGTTCCGGCGAGACTGGATCACGAGTTCAAGAGATGGCTCAGGAAAGGCCTTGTCCACGTTTATCATTTTTATCAAAATAGTATCTTTAAATCCTTCCTTCAACTACAAACATAATTCTCTCTCCCTCAGAAAGACTTTTAAAGATAGTTACAGATATGCCATTTCTTAGGCACTACCTTAGGCCAAGACACAGCTACTAAAGTTATCCTACTATTATTTTTATTGCTTAATCGGTTACAAGGGGAATCTTCCCCGTGACACCTGATATCTCCTTTTTACAAGGCCATGACACATCTACCAACAACGCTGCTGGACGGGGTCCACTCCAGTTGGGAAGTGGAACTGATGTTGGAGTTGAAACCAGATTACTGGCTCTGGATATGGCATAGGCAACACATGACAACTGGCTCATACAATTGGAGAGAATTTAGTTGGAAAGTGATAATACTTTTTTTCCGCACTCTGCAAATTACAGCTAAGTATATGACTACAAGGGACCCCTCATGCTGGAGAAAGTGTGGATGTGAGGTATCCACTCATGCCCACATTTTCTGGTTCTGTCCCATGCTCTCCCACTTCTGGGAGGAGGTGGGGAAGGTCCTGGAAGATCGTTTTCCTGACCCTTGGACCCTTAACTCCGGAAATAGCTATATTACTACATCTACCCAGACAAGTCAAGTATAGACATCGTTTACTCAATTAGCATTCTCCTTGCAGCAGCTAAGAATGTCATTATAAGATTATGGCTCCAACCCACTTCCCCAACGATTCAGGGTTGGGAGGACACAATTTACAACATATATAGAATGTAGAGTATGATGGCAAGGGTACAAGATAGGACCCCTACCCTTATGAATAGGTGGACTATATGGCCTCATGCAGACCAGACTTGGTCCCATAGTCTACTGGGGAGGGAAGGCCAATTTTCAACTGTCCGGTCAGCCCATTACTCAATTCCCATGTCTAGCTGGTTTTTACTAGGAATATTGTGATGATACCAGCCCTTGGCTAGCCACCCCAACTTTTACTTATTAAGACTCACCCGCCCTGAGGGGATCCCACTGCTTTTTTTATAAGATGCATTCTGTGAAAAATGTGTGATATACAATTGGAGCTAGATGCCATTGAATGCCTTGATTGGATGTATTACTGCATGTACCATCTAAAATGCAATAAAAACCACAGTTTAAAAAAAAAAAATGATAGCATGGTACTGTGAGCACAAAAGTTGTCCGGCACAAAAATATCTACCAAATGAGTGGTGTTTCATTTATGGATGCCTTTTAGATTTTTTATAATGGCAGGAAATTCAATTTTTTTAACTTTTTGGGTGGTATGGCATAAATGGAATATGCTACCCTCCTACTGGAAATATTGTTGATACTTTTTGTTCTTATGCCAGTTAACCTGATGACATCACTCATGGCTTCACCACTCAAGATGTCATCAGGTCAATCAGCACTCGAACCAAAACTATCAACAATATTTCCAGTGGGGGGTAGCATATCCCATATGTATTCTTTGCAAAAACTCCATTAATGTATCAGTTTGTGTTGCTATTAAAGCAACAAAAGTATGGAAATGTGATGTTAGGGTTTTCAGTACTAACTCATTCCCCCCAAGCAGTCAAAGGGGGCAAGGCAACATAAGCAACCACAGACATCCATCATCAGCTAAGACAAACGGCATGCAAATCTTTCCACACGACACAAGATATATCCATCATAATGGTCCAGCAGTTCTGTAGCCATGGATACACATGCACACTTGCACACCACCTGGGAAGTATGGTAAAAAACTCCCATAGGATCACACTGTAAATTGTAAGTAAGGAATAACACATGACAGGGTATGCAGCAATATTAAGATCTTCCTGAACATAGTCTCCACCACTCATTCAGACTACTGGGATCTACACCAGAGGTGCTAGGACCCAGCGGGAGCAAACTTTTCAAGAGGGCCGGCGCCGAGAGGAGCGGCACAGCGAGCCCCGGCTCATGCGGTAAAGACTAGCTTGGTGTTGACCCTCCAACCGCCTCAGTTCCTTTTTTCCCCTGCCATCGAGCGCGCTTCAGTGACGACGTTGCTCGCTCATCGGGAGTCAAACTTCAAACTAGCAGCTTAGTGTTCAGTTTATTGTTTAGTAATTTATCTTCAAAATAAGTACCAATTATAATTAATTTACTTATTATGAGAAAGAAGTCTTCAGCCCTCCATTGACGGAGTCGACCGTGAGTGGGTCAGTTGACGGTAGGGAGACGTCGTATGAAAGCTGTTCAGTCAGCCGTGCTGGGTCCGGAGGGAGGGTCTGACAACAGACGGTCTGATGCTCGGGGAGGTGGGCGGTCCCCCTGAAAGCATAAAAGGAAATGGCCCCACTCTCGGCACTGTTCAGCATCGAGCTCTTCTTTGGCACACAAGTCGAAAAAGAAGGCATCACTCGAGGACGCCTTCTGGTATGTCTGCGCGTAGATGGTCGGTTATTGGGGCTAGGCGCCAGTCTCCACCTCTGTCGGAGTCACTGGTTTCTGTCTCCGGTGGCTGACCTCCTCGACACTGGAGCCCTTCCCCGCCTGTTGGAGGGGCTTCTGATGAGCAGTTTCACCAGTGGGCTGCTGTTATGGAACAATGGGCTCAGAGGTTGGTTCAGCTGCCTGATCCGGTCACTCCGAGGCCTTTGGGCCATTTGAGGGAACAGGTAGGATGGTTGGACCTTCCTAGTCATGCGGCGCCTTTTTCGGTGCCATCGACTCCGAGCTAAGGTATCCCCCCCTCACATGGCTGCGGCGCAGGGTTCCACACTGATGTGTCTGTCTCCTGCAAATTTTCCTTCTTTTACCTCTTGGTGCTGTCTGCAGTGCTGAAGACTCTCTTGGCACTGTCCATGGCACCATGAGGTCTGTCGGCACCATCTGTGGTGCCGAGGAGTCTGTTGGCACCGTCTGCAGCTCCGGGGGCTCTGTCAGCGCTGTCTACGGTGCCACGGGCTCTGTCAGCACCATGGCCTCTGTCAATGCCATGTGCTGGGCTGTTTCTGATGGTGCCGACTTCCTTGTGTTCTGCGCCGTGATCTTCGTCGGTGCCGAGGCTTGGTGCTGCGTTGTCCAGCCTCCAGGGGTTCTCGACTCCAATTCTTTCCTCTTCTACTTTTCCTACTGATTTTCACTCCTTTCCTGTCCATACAGTCCCTCCTGGACTGTCAGTAGATGATTTTGAGCCAGACCCATATATTCGACTGGGTGAAGAGATTGAGGGAGCAGGGGTTAATCCTGCTGCAGAGCCTCTGGTTGAAGACCTTTCCTTTAAGTCTCTGCTTAAAAATTTAAATTCTACTCTCTCTCTCCCCAGACTACAGAAATCAATCCTGGGAAGCTTTTAATACTCCAATACCTACATGTCCCAGAGAGCCCTATGGATTTAACTCCTCCGGTACAACCCTCTTTCGAGACCCTCTCTAAGATGGTATGGAACAATCCTGCTCTCATTCCATCCATGGCTAAGTCCATAGATAGGAAGTATTCCCCTCCCAAGGATCGCCCCATATTGGCATCACAAGCCTTTGCTGATCCCATTGTAGTCTTGGCAGAGAATGATAAAGCCATCCTTCCTCAGGCATCTACAGCCCAGCCTATAAATAAAGAATCTCACAAGATAGACACCTCAGGTAAAAGAGTCTTTGCTGCCTCCACCCTGAGTATGCGTATTGCCAGCTACCAGGGCTATTTTTCTCAATATGTGTATGTTCTTTGGCATTCACTCAAACAAATGGAAGAAGTTCTGCCTGAATCGGAAACTAATTCAGAGCTACTTCACACCATAACCAGGGATGTCGAGCCCAACAACCAACAGGTTAAAGCTGCAATGGACGCTTTCGATACTGCTTCCTGAGCGGTGACGCCTGGCATCTGCACCCTTCGCCACTCTTGGCTATGTACTTCGGGCTTCACAAATGATGCCCAGCAGCAGGTCATGGCTTTACCTTTTGACGGTATGTATCTGTTCGGGCCCCAGGTGGAACAAACTCTAGAGGCCACACAGAAGACTGGGTCTGCCATTAAGATGGCTAGACCCACCCCCTCCCGGGCGGGGTGCCAACAAGCATCAATTTCACAACAGTCAGTCCTTCCAGGACAGAGGCAGAGGAGGTTTTAACAAAAGCCACAACCCTCAACCTCAAAAGAAAATGAAGCAGAAGTCACAAGGGCCCAGAGCACCCAGTGCCACCTTCTGAGTTTCTGGCCCAGGTCCCACCTCAACTGTCCGAGGCGGACTCCTCCTCAGTGGTGGGAGAACGTCTGACTCCATTCTACAACCAGTGGAAATCCATAACATCAGACAAATGGGTCCTCCAGATAATCCGTGAAGGGTACTCGCTCAATCTTTCAGAAACCCCTCCAGATCATCCTCCCAAATGACAGCCCATGCTGTTGACACTGCAGTCAGACCTTCTTGCTTCCGTGGGAAAAGGCTTTCTGAACAACAGGGCAGTAGAAGTAGTTCCACTGGAGCAACAAAACACAGGTTTCTACTCCCATTACTTCCTGGTCCCGAAGAAAACTGGTGGCATGCGCCCCATTCAGGATCTCACAAAGTTAAACAAATTCCTTCACAAGGAAAAGTTCAAGATGATATCACTAGGTACCCTGCTACCTTTGCTTCATCAACACAATTGGCTAGCCTCCCTGGACATTCAGGATGCCTACCAACACATTCCTATATACCCAAAGCACAACAAATACCTAAGGATTGCGGCGTTGGGTTAACAATATCTGTTCAGAGTCCTGCCCTTTGAGCTATCCTCGGCACCTCGAGTTTTTACAAAGTGTTGTGCAATTCTCATGGCACATCTCAGGAAAATCAGAATACAAGTGTTCCCATATCTGGACGACTGGCTCCTAGCAAGTCCCTCCAGACAAGGAACTCTGGACGCCGTAGCCACTGCCTCAGACTTCCTCACGTCCATGAGAGTCCTGCTAAATCTCAACAAATTGCAGTTGCAGCCCTCCCAGAAGCTCCTCTTTATAGGAACTCTTCTGGACACCTCCTGTGCAAAGGCTTTTCTCCCAGAGGACAGAAGGAGTGATATCTTACAGATGGCCCGATACATAAGAGAAAACAGCTCAGTTCGAGCTATCTCAATGCAACGGATGCTGGGTCTCATGGAATCCTCAGTGTTCACTGTACCCTTAGCACATCTTGACATGAGAACCTCTCAGTGGATGCTCAGTACTCAGTGGTCCCCAACCACTCACCCTCAGTCCTTCCCCATCAAGGTGACCGAACCTCTGAAAAGGTCACTCACCTGGTGGTCACAGGGGGACAACCTTCTGGAAGGATATCCCTTTGCTCCTCCGAATCATTAGATCTCCATTACCATGGACATGTCCCTGATGGGGTGGGGAGCTCATTGCCAGAATCTTCACACCCAAGGTACATGGACTCAGGACGAGTCTCAACTTCACATAAATGTCCTGGCAATGAGAGCCGTCCTCTATGCAGTCTGAGCCTTGAAGGACATACTCTGTCACAAGAACATTCTCCTTCAAATGGACAACAAAGCAGTGATGTATTACATCAACAAGCAGGGCAGTGCACACTCTTACCTATTATGCAGGGAAGCTATGAGAGTGTGGGAATGGTGCCTGGAGCACAGGGCTCTAATCCACATGGTTTACCTGCCAGGAGTACAAAACGAGCTGGCAGACCGTCTCAGCAGAACGGAGACAGAGCCTCACGAGTGGTCTCTAAACAACCGTCATTCAGTCACTCGTCAAAGAATGGGGAACTCCAGACCAGGACATTTTTGCGTCCACACTCAATTCAGAGGGTACTTCTCAAATTCGGGTCTCGGAGCAAAATGATTCTCATTGCTCCCTTCTGGCCTCGGCAGATATGGTTCCCACTGCTCAACAGTCTGTCGGAAACCCCCCCCCCCCAAAGGCGCTTCCCCTTCAGACGAACCTTCTGACCCAGAGTCCCGTGGCCCATCCCAATCTGAGATCACGTCACCTTCATGCTTGGCTCCTGAAGAGATAGAGGTGAATAGGTTCAATGTTTCTCATAGGGTTTCAGATATTCTTTTGGCTGCGCGTAAGCCAGCCACTAGAAGAACCTACACAGCCAAATGGAAGCGTTTCTCTATCTGTTGTGCAAAATCCTCTTCAAACCCTTTTTCCTACCCACCAAAAAAAGTCTTGGAGTACCTTTTTTAGACCTCTCAAATACAGGTCTGCAGTACTCCACAGTCAAAGTTCATCTTTGTGCCATTTCTGCATATCATGAGCCGGTACTTTCCATGTCACTGGCTCAGTTACTGTAGTTAAGACGTTTCTTAGGGGTATTCTGCATACTAGACCTCCTATCAGACGTCCAGTCGCAGCCTGGGACATTAACCTTGTGCTAGACATGCTCACTCGAAAACCTTTCGAGTCTCTAGCTACTTGTGAGTTAAAATTCCTCACTTGGAAAACGGCCTTCCTGGCAGCCATCACTTCGGCCCGTAGAGTTTCTGAAACACATGCACTGGTCACAGGCCCCCCGTACACTGTATTTCACAAAGACAAAGTAGTTCTTAGGACTCATCCTAAATTTCTCCCTAAGATTGTCTCAGAATTCCATCTAAACCAACCTTTAGTCCTGCCTACCTACTTTTCGAACTTCCAGAATGAAGGGGGGTGTACCCTTCATTCTCTGGATGTTAAGAGAGTGTTGTGATTCTATCTAGATAGAACAAAAGAAATTTACAAGGCTCAACAACTGTTTGTTTCCTTCAGTGAGACCCAGCTGGGTCAACCTGTCGCTATTAGATGCATTTCAGCGTGGCTGGTGGCATGCATTTGCCTCTGCTATTCTATGGCACAGGTTAAGCTGGAAGGCAGAGTGTACGCTCACTCTACTAGAGCAGTCGCGGCATCTCTGGTGGAAATCCGCAACATGCCCATTGCAGATATTTGCAATGCGGCTACCTGGAGCTCAGTGCAAACTTTCATTAAGCACTACGCCTTGGATGTCCATGCCAGACGACATCTGTCGTTTGGCAGGACTATTCTTAACGAAATTCTGTCCTAAGTATGTGAGCTCTTATTTCCTGCTGCCCATCTTGGGGGATTATTAGCTTGGTACTCTCCCATTAGTGTGAATGAGTGGTGGAGGATTTATGTCCAGGAAGATATGGAAATTACGTAACTACCGTAATTCTTGATCTTCTTGGACCAAGTCTGCACCACTCATTTACATGCCCACCCACCATCCCCCGAGCTCACTTCTCTGTTTTTGGTCTTCACTCCCTCAATGGCTGGGCTGTGAAGACTTCATTGTTGACTCTTCTTACACGGGTCATTCGGACTATCTTATGTCCGATTTTTAGGTTAGTTACGCTGCACCTCCTCAGAAAAAAGGTACTGGGGCAGTTGAAGGGTCGATGACGAGGTAATCTTTACCGCACAAGCCGCTCCTTGCAGTGCCATCTCTGGCGCCGCCCTCTTGAAAAGTTTGCTCCCGCTGGGTCCTAGCACCTCTGGCATAGATCCCATTAGTGTGAATGAGTGGTGGAGACTTTGTCCAAGAAGATCAAGAATTATGGTAGCTATGTAATTTTCATTTACCGCACGCCCCAGCTGGGTTGTGAGCATAAGGCGCAGCTGAGTGCCTTCATTCACCTGGGAAGTGCAGTATATGATTCCTATAGGATCACATTATGAATTATAAATAAGCAGTAACACACAGCAGAGTGTGTGGCAATGCTAAATTGATGCATGCCTCAGGTGGGTTGTGAGGCACAATGTGAAGCAGAGTGCCTTCAACCACCTGGGAAGTGCAATATATAATTTGCGTAAGATTACATTATAAATTTTAAGTGATCAGTACTACGTGGCAGGGTGTGTGGTAAGGCTAACTTGCTGCATGCCCCAGGTGGGTTATGAGGCACAAGGTGAAACAGAGTGCCTTCAACCACCTGGGAAGTGTGATATAAAATTCCCATAGGATCACATAGTAAATGGTAAGTAAGCAGTAACACATGACAGGGTGTGTGGAAATGCTAAATTACTGCATACCCCAGGTGGATTGTGAGGTACGAGACACAGCTGAGTGTCATCAACACCTGGGAAGTGGAGATGTCTTCACTCAGCTGCCGCGAAGGCACCTATACTGCCATGGAAGCACATGCTAAGGATGTGGAAGTGGAAGAGTCAGCAGCAGAAGGCCCCTGGCTTCTTCAGCTGGAAACACAGGCAACATTCCAACTTACATGGCACACAGCTGAATGACACAAAATGAAACCCAAAAAAGGGAAACAGCAGCAGAGTAAGATGTAGCGCTCGGCAGTATGGACAAGGCAGTTTTCATGCGCACTGACTAAATGCAAGGAAGAAAAGGAAGTGTTGGTGGGTGGCTACACGGGTGTCTGAAACAATCTGAGGCATGCTCTCCTCCAATTAACCAAAATGTAATTTGCTTTTCAAATAGCTCCCGCCTTCCGAACGAAAGGAGAGGGGTGCAAAACTGTTGTATGCTTAATATTTCTATTTTCCCCTGCTCTGTCAATGCTGCCTCACCGTGGCAG
This sequence comes from Neoceratodus forsteri, assembly GCA_016271365.2. Taxonomy (NCBI): domain Eukaryota; kingdom Metazoa; phylum Chordata; order Ceratodontiformes; family Ceratodontidae; genus Neoceratodus; species Neoceratodus forsteri. The sequence continues at coordinate 556,716,078 of CM028129.1, read as the reverse complement.
TGTGTATCTCTTCCCTTAAACTAAAGAACCCTAAAATCTGGCTGTATAAATTCACAGATGACTGTAGACTTGGGACAGTGGTGAACAATCAAGTAGATATTACATCCCTGCAGAATGCTATTAATGTGATTTCAGAGTGAACAGTAACAAATAAACTTGTCCTGAATAAGGACAAATGTAAGGTTATGCATTTCAGTAAATACAATGCTAGGGGCTCTTATAATCTTGCTAACAATATGCTGACAGTCACTTATGAGGAAAGAGACTTGGGGATTCGGGTTACTGCTGATCTTAGGTTTTGGTCCCATTGTAGGGCACAAGTGAAGAAAGCAAACCAGAATTTAAACTGCATCCTTAGGCATATATCTAGCAGGGATGAAAAGGTACTTATGCCAATGTATGCAGCTTTGGTGAGACCACATCTGGAGTATTGTGCCAGGTGTGGTCCCCAATGAATAGAGAAGATATCAACAGACTGGAGGGGGTTCAGAGAAGATTTATTAGATCAATAAAGGGTTTAAAGGGTATATCGTATGAAGCAAGATTGTCATCCCTCAACCTGTATTCCCTTTATTATAGGAGGTTTAGGGGTGACCTGTGTTTATTATATAGAATTATGGGGGACGAAAATCTTTGGGCAGAGGTTGGTATCCAGCCCAAGACTCGTTGGTGTAGTAGTAGGAGGCATGACAGTCAACTTGTCCATTTCAAATGGAACCGTAACTTATGGAAGAGTTAGTGCAGTCAAAAGGGTTGTGGTACCCTGGAATGAACTTCCATCAGTGGTGGTGAAGAGAAAATTTTGGTATATGGCAAGCAAATATGGACACAAGTCTGCTAGCTTGAAATTGCCTATGAGGTGTGAGCCACAGATTCTCGTATTCCCACTTTTCATTATCAGGCAAAGTGATCTTGGGGCACGCTGCATTTCTCATGCAGCCACCCATCAACACTTCCTTTTCTTCCTTTCATTTAGTCAGTGCACATGAAAACTGCCTTCTCCATACTGTGGGATAATGGGATGCCTGGCGCAGCTTGAGTCACACAGCTGTGAACCTCTCGGCACCACTGAAAACAGATAGCCTAGTCTATTCACTCAGGTCTAGTGGCACTGGATCCTTATACATTCCTAAAACCAAGACCAAACTTGGGAAAATCTTACTTCTTCACTGCCCCTACAGTCTGGAAATCTATCCCTATTTCATTCCATCAGTGTTCATCCCTTCATGCTTTTTTTTTTTTTTTAATTTATTTCACTCCTGTCACGGGCCCAAGGTCCTCTCTCAGGTATCCTATCCTTATCCTGCCCACCTGAGGATCCCCAAACTTTGCCTCCTTTCTTCCCCTCCCCATCCATGCCAGCATCCCCAGCTAACCCTATCCAGGGTGGGTCGCCACCCCCTCCTACTACGGGCACTCTTAGTAAGTCAGACTCCAGCATCGGACGAGGAGCGGGGCAGGAGAAATTGAAGGCCAGTCAAGGAAGCCCAGCGTGGGGCATGGGGGATAGGTGCCATCGCCTGATCCTCGGTGCCGTTTTTTTTCCTTGTTCCGGTTACGCCCCTGACATAGGACATGCAATGCCGCCTGGCCCATGATGTAAGTGCTCCCACCTACGTCCGGAAAGCAGCTGCCCAACGTCGCCCCTTACTGAGCCCGAGTGCATAGCAGTGCCGCCGGTCTTCACCGGTGGCCGCTGCTGCACCGGGCTATCCCAGGATCCCTCCCCGACAGAGGAGAGCAGTCCATCAGACACTCGATCCTCTCTTTCCTCTGCCAACCCCCGGTGATCCGGGTTCATACCCGAACCCAGGTCACCAGCATGATGCGAGGTGTGGCATCCAGCGCCTCAACCCTCAGTGCCACCAGGCCGGCTATCCCTTCATGCTTTTAAAACAACATATCGCACCTTCCTAAACCAGGCATCTGTATGTTCTTGCCTTTAGGCTGCTACTGATTGGATCCACATTCCTATTTTTGCTCTATTGCTCCTAACAACTGGTGTTACATACCTCTGAACCACGTTCTGTATGGCAGTTGTTGAAAACTGAATTGTAATGTTTTGAATCTATGTTCTAGAATATTGCTTTGTGTAATTGTCTGGCAGTATTGCCTACAGGTTAGAGTAACGAGCTGTGAACGAGCTTAGTACATCCAGCAGACCAGACCTGGGTCTGATTCTCACAACCTCCATTTACAGACTGCGTGACTCTGAGCAAGTCACTTCACCGCCCAGTGCTCCCAGGTTGCCCCTGAAAACAGGCACTTGTGCCTAGTGGGTCTTACCCAGTTACCAAAGACTAGGGGAAAAAAAATAATTTCCAACACTGTTATATCCCTGCACTGCTGTATTTTATGTATTGTACCTTGTTTTTTTATGGAATACTTTGTCATTCCTGCTACATTACTGTTGACCACTTCTGTTGCATTCTCCCAGCCAGGTCATGCCTGAAAATAGACAACTGTTTTTGTCTAGGGCACCTACCTGGCAAATATAAACTATTTATTTATTTTTATTTATTAGAAAGATCAGAATTACAACCCTTTGAGTCAGAGACTCCTTTACAAAGGCTCCACATCGTGGAAAAGAAAAAAAAAAAAGTAACATAAGGCAGACAGTCCGAGATAACACTTTCAGCACATGTTAGAACAGGTTACAGGAATGGCAACTTGCAGATTACCCAGAGTCAGTATAACAAGAATGTAGGCACAAAATGTAAGAAGTAATTACAACGTACACTATTAACACAGTGTTAGAACAGGTAACAGAAAAGCAATGGGCAGGTTACCCGAGTCAGTGTTACAATTTGGTAGGCACAATATATAAAAATAGGTATAGTACAGTGAATAAAAATTCGAGAAAGAACATGACTTCATCAGTGGCTGGATTAAGGGGAAAGGAGGAGGGCAGGAAATGACAGTGGGCATTGACTGCAGAAAGAAGGGGATGCAATCTCCCAGCAGAGATGTTGATTAAGGGAAATCACAACTACTGGCGAATATTATTACCTCCTTCAGCCCAGACTTGAAAAGGCCAACCCTCAATTGAGATGATATTTCTAGGGGGAGTTCATTTATCCAGAGGGGTGCCCTATAGTAGAAAGCGCATTGAACTAGAGATGTCCTACACTGGGGAACTGACAACAGGGCTTTAGAGGAGAGATGGGTGGCCCTAACTGGGGGGGAGCAGTTTGGAGGAGGTTACGAAGGCCAGGCAGGGAGAGCCTGAGTAGAAACTTTTTGGTCAAGTAGGCAGGTATGGTAACGGAGTGTCCCATCAAAGTTCAGCCAGTTAACGATCCGGTAGAGGTCACGAGTATGTGTCATTCTGTCACACCCAGTCACAAGATGCCAGGCTTTATTTAGGTCAGCCTTGACCCCTGTGAAGGGCAGTGTTGTTGGCGGAACCATAGAGGACAATACCGTAATCTACCAGAGAGAGCACTGAAGAGGTGACAGCCAAATGGAGTGCTTCAGAGGGCAGGCACCGCTTGTGCCTATATAGAAGGTCAATTCTGGAGTTAATCACCAAGCATACAGTGTGGATGTGGTTATTGTAAGTGAACACAGAGTCAAGGGTGATGCCTAGATACTTAAAAGAGGTGACTTGATCTAGGCCAGAGTTGTGAGCATTAAGGATAATCAGAGGGGTTGCTGCATGCTTGTTCTGGTGGCTGGCTAAAACCATGACCTTTGTTTTTGTTGTAGTTTATCACCAGCTTATGTGCTGCGAACCAGGCTTCTGATTTGGTGAAACTTTTTTGATGTTCGAGCTGGAGAGGGGTGGGGTCTGGGTGGCTACAAAAAAGGACAGCGTCGTCTGCATAAAGCAGTATTTTGCTGGAGCAGGAGTTGGGAAGTGAGTTTAGGAAGAGACCAAACAGTATTGGTCCTAATATTGAGCCTTGCGGGGCCCCTGAATGTACGTGGAGATAGGACGAGAGGGAGGTCCCAATTCGAACTCTCTGGGATCAATCACTAAGATAGTGTGTGAACCAGCAAGCAGTGTCAGGAGCAAAGCCCATTGAGTGAAGTGTATTAATTAGGAGGGAATGGCTGACAGTATTGAAAGCCTTGGTCAGATCTATTAAACAGATTCAATCAAGTGACCACGATCGAGGGCTTGGTGATTAAAGCTGGAGTATTCGAGCATGGTGGTTGCTGTACTATGACCTTTCCTGAGTCTGTGTTGCTCAGGGCAGAGGAGAAAACATTTAGTCAGGTGGTTGGTGAGCTGGTCTGAGACAATTTTTTCTAGTGCCTTGGACAGAGGGGAAAGAATGGAGATGGGGTAATAATGTGACGGAGAGGTACTATCCCCACCCTTATGGATGGGGGTGACGACCTCAAGCTTCCAGAGGGAGGAGAATTGACTCAGACACAGGGAGAGGTTTAAAATTTTAGTGAGGGGGACTAGCACAGTGTCAAGGGTGAGAAGGAGGAGCTTTAGGTCCAAGGATTCACCACTATGTCTGGATTATCCCAGAAATTTGGTTAGGTATGATCTTGCTTCCCTTGTGGATACTGTTTTGAGGTGAAATGGGGGGACAGTTGAGGTAGCATGGTTGACAGAAGGAGGTTTATAGGAGAGTCAAAGAAATTAGGGGGAGAACACTACTGAGATCAGAGAAGAATGTGTTAAGGGAGTTGGCAATGATAATTGGGTCCTGGGTGACGTTCCCATTTATGTTAAGTTGGGGGGGGCATTGATTTGCCATTCAGTTCTTTGATGTTGTTCCACAAATTGCACCCAGATCCCCAGGGAAGAGGATAGTGGTTCCTGGTAATAGGCTGCCTTTGCCTTCTGAACTTCCCAAGTACACTTATTTCGAGCTGCCCTGTATAGTTGCCTATCAGAGGGTTTACCAGAGTCAAGGACCTTATGACAAAGGACATCCCTATGACGCATGAGGTCGAGAAGGGCCTGGGATGTCCAGGGGGGTATCAGGACCTCCAATGAACTGCTTGAAGAAAGGGGTGAAATGATCACAAGCAGCATTAAAAGTGGTAGTGAAGTGGGAGAAGACTCCATCAACGGACTGAGATGAGTCCAGTGGCAATCAATCACTGGAGCAGAGATAGTTTTTGAAATGTTCCAGCACACCCTTTTTTAGATGGCGCCGACTAAATAAATGTTTGGGGGAGTAGTAAGTCTCTTCTCACATCCTGGGATTCATATAGCGCCAGATCTCCATAAGGCTTAGTTCTAAGCTTAATCATCCCAGGAGTTTGGCTGTCCTAGAAGGAAGGTGTGTCGACCAGCCTGATCTGTCGAGACTCAAATTGACGGTATTGTTAAAATCCCCCCTCCCCAATTATTAGGCAGTGTGCATCAGAGACTATGTCAGTATTTATTTTCTTGAGAAAGGGGGCCCTGAGTTGTTCCTCATTTGGGGTGTATACCTTTAGAAGGATGCAGCTTTGGCCTATTAGTCTGTGGGCTATCACTACCCCCTTCCCCATCCCCCCATAGGGACTTTTCAAGATGTTGCTTTCTTAGAAGCTTACACTGTAATAGTTTAGAATTTACATGTTTGCCATCTGGCAATGGTAGCTTTTGTTTGCTGCAGGCTAACATGTGTGACCACTGTGTTGTCGAGGCACCGGTCAGGAAGCATAGAGAAAACCCAGGAGCAGTTGTAAAATTCCACAAAACTGTTTATGTGTAGTTGCAGTAACATAAAATAAAATAAACTTGTTCAGAATAACTATATACAGAAGCAAAATAAAATCTCTTGTAAAAAAAAAAAAAATCTTCCTTGCAGCTCAGTTTAGCCATTTTTATAAGTCTTTTTTAACCCCCATCCTTTGCAAGCATCTTGTTCTTTGTAAATTTCAGGAGATGCTAGAACAATGAGAGCTTCCTGAGGTCCCTCTAGCCTTTGCAAAAGGCTCAGACATTTGCACTCAAATAACTTCTGGCTTTTTACAGTTATCTCAAATTATAAATACATATACATTTCAACAGCAACAATAAACATTTTCTAAACAAAATAGATTCCAATATCAGCTACATTTCCATACATTGATTCTCATGTTCTTATATTACCAGATGTAGATATGCAAGGGAAGAAAATAGACAGCAAGAGAAAACAGAGAGACAGAGGCAAAGGACTGCGAGACTGTTCGGGTTGAGCAAGTCCATAGTCTCAAAGAAAAATTTGGTTGTGCAACCAGACAGAAGAGACAGAACAGGAAAGAATGCAGATCCTTACATTTACACACTTTCTTCATAACAAATGGGACAGGGTCTTATTCAACCCTGTCACACACTGTATATCAGAAAAGAAAAAACAAAGATGGGGGTAGAGGTAGTTGTTGATTTAAGTCTGTATACATTATGTAAGTCAAATAATGACAAAATGGGTATCTGAGTATCAATAAAAAGGTTACATTACTGGGCTGCACCAACCGATGCCTTCCCCCAGGAGGAGAGGTACCCACTTGGCGAAGGGTAACGACGAGCTACCTCGAGGTAGGCTGCAATGTGAGGTGAAGGGACTCGGGAGGGGGGTTAGAAGGGGTGCTGGTGACCTTGGATACCCAAAGGAGAGGCGGATTCAGGGCACGGAGGGGAGAAAAATAGATCACTCACAAAAAGGTTGCATACTCATCTATGACTTTATTATAATTAGAAAAGATTCAGCTCAATGGTAACATCTGTAATGAAGTCATATTTACATATACATGAGTACTTTGCAATGTCATTTAAACTATGGAAATTGGTGGTATCAGAATATAGAGTTATAACAAAACCTATTGTATAAGTGTATGATTAAATTGACACACTGTAACAGTAATATCTTTGCCATTATAATTTAGTTGTCATCTTCATCCCCACTGTTTTCATCCTCAGCATCAATGATCTTATCTGCCAGACTGGCAGAAAGAATGTCATTGTCATCTTCCTCATCTCATTGATTCAGGGTCTCCTCCTGGGACAGTGTGTCCACCAGTTCCTGTGGTTTAATGTCACCATCACACCAGTCATACTCCAGGATTCCTGTTTCATTAAGTTTCCACCCATGTGTTTCAGGACTTGGGATGTTTTGGTGTGACACATGGGCATTTTTCCAGACAAGGGCTTAGTAATTCACTCTCAGTACATGCATTCTCAATGTTGACCTACTGTACATAAAGGCAGTAGACACAGATCAACGCCATCGGAATTTGACAATATTTGTCTGCTTCCTGTGTAAAATTTCTGCCTTGCAATGTCATAGTGACATTTGTTGATACCTATATATGACAGCTGCCCATACAAGCAGTAGACAAATCTTTCAAGGTCAGCATGGATTGCATCTGATACACATTCTGTGTCACCAAGTGCTTGGAAAGTTGTCATATACTCCTTTTGTTTTTTCAGGATGTTGTAGGGTTTGATTTTCCCTTTCCTAACAAATGCACTTGTGCTGTCACACCCCAAAAATGCATGCAGTGCAATCAGTGTACTACACATTTCAGCACCTTGAATCTGGATTAGAGTTTTAATGTTCAAAAGGCTACGTTTATTTGCCACTCCTATGTCAAAGCAGATGTTCTTCTGTATTTGATCAAAATAGTACAGCAGCAGCAGAAATTCATCTGTGTGTGGTGATCTGATGATGTCAGTTGAGGATGATGACGCCGCTGCATGAAAGCAGTGAAGCAATATTCATATATCCACTTCTTCCTGAGAAGAAGAAAGCTCTGGTACAGGGTGGCTCTGTGGTGTGATTCCGTCAAGGCTTGTCAGAGATACAGTTTTCCTCACAAACAAGATTTAACACCCCATTAGTCTCTGCGCATGTTTCCTTTTGCCACTCATTGAGAAGAAGCTTGATCAAATTTGTCTCATTATTTGTGAGAAAGGATTTCCAATCTCTTGGCACCTTTATTGATGGACCTTACAACAAGTAAGAATCCGATGATCCTCATCTTCTGCGCTCAGCTGACTTTATGGAATTACATCTGTAAGTGTCTGTTACAAAGTCCAACCTTTGTACCTTTGGTAATGCACTGAAGACATTTTCAGCTACCTCTCCAAATGTCTGTGGTAGACCAGTCATTGACTGGAGAAGTGCATTGCCTTCATAGATGTAAACCTTGCCTTCATCCCAATTCATTGTATTTATTTATTTTATTTATTTATTTATTTCAGTTTCGGATAGATACCTTTGAGTCACAGATTCACTTACAAAGGTTCCACGTCACATAGATTAGATACAGACAAAAATTTTTACAACTAATGCAATCAGAGCATAAAGATTCAGAGGTTACAGAGCACACCAACCTAACATTTGGTTACTTGGGTTACTTAGCATAGTTAACTGCACAGTGCATAACAAGTACAGATATAATACAACATTTGATACTTAAGGGAAGAGGCAGGCCAGAGGCCACTGTCAGAGAAGGAGGAAGAAGAGGCCAGAGTTCAGTTACAGTCGCAGGTGCTTGCTGACAGGAGGTGGACCCTAAGAAGGGTTTTGAATTGACCAAGGCTTTGTTCATTTGCCAGGGTGGTGGGAAGGTTGTTCATCCAAAAGGGGGCCCTATAGCTGAAAGAACTTTGGAATTGGGAGGTATGGCTGTGGGGAACAGAGAAGAGATGGTGGTTAGAGCTACGAGTGTACTTTAACTTATTGTATGGTGGATTAAGAGGGAAAGTCCAGAGGGGGAGAGTCCTAGGGTAATTTGCTTGGCTAGAAGGAAGGTGTGGAACCTAATTCTTTTGTTGAGATTAAGCCAGTTGGTAGCACTATAAGGCATGCAGGTGTGTGTAAGGTGGTCACAACCTAATACAAGCTGGCAAGCTCTATTTAGGGAGAGACCGAGACCAGCTAGAGATGAGGTGCTTGCCACCCCATATATTGATATACCATAATCAAGCAGAGAGAGGACTGAGGAGGAGACAGCAAGCCTAAGGGCAACAGGGGTGAGGCAGTGCTTGTAGCAGTGCAAAAGGCCTAGTCTGACGTTAAGGGCCTTGGTTAGGTGGTGTATGTGTTTGTGGAAGTTGAGGCCTGAGTCCAAGGTGATGCCCAGGTATTTAAAGGAGTCAACTTGATCTAACGGAGTCAGATTTGAAGTTAGTACGTTTGGGCAGAGCACCTTCCTGGTATTCTGTGGGTGTGAGAATAGCATTACTTTGTTTTTTTTTATAATTAAGAATAAGGTGTTGTGCAGTGAACCAGCTTTCAGCACAGCTGAAAGAGGACTGGAGGGTGTGATGGAGTTGGAGAGGGTCAGGGCTGGAGGAGAAGATGACTGCGTCGTCAGCGTAGAGTAATAGATTGCCAGGACAGGACTCAGGAAGGGAGTTGAGGAAGAGGCTAAAAAGTAGCAGTCCCAAAATGGACCCCTGAGGGACACCAGAGAGGACAGGAAGTCTACTGGATAAAGTACCACCAATTTTGACCAGTTGAGACCAGTTCAAGAGTTAGTCCGTGAACCATCCCAAGGCATCTTAAGATAGTCCTAAGTTGGTCAATGTGGTTAGAAGGAGGGAGTGGTTGATGGTGTCAAATGCCTTAGTGAAATCAGTAAAGACAGCACCAGAGATGTGACCCATGTCAAGTGCAGTGTGTATGTGTGTGTGGTAAATTCGAGGAGGGCAGTAGTAGTAGTACTGTGTCCGTTGCAGAAACCATGTTGCTGTTTGCAGAGAAGGTTGTATTTATTGAGGTGCTCTATGAGCTGATCAGATACAATCTGCTCTAAGGCTTTGGAGAGGGGTGGGAGTATGGAGATGGGTGGGTAATTATTAGTATTGGAACGATCCCCACTTTTAAAAATTGATGCGATGAAGGCAGATTTCCATTTAGAGGGAAATTTACCTAGGCATAGAGACCAGTTTAAGATGTGGGTGAGGGGGCAGAGAACCTCATTAAGGGTGAGACGTAGGAGCTTCAAGTCCAGAGAGTCGAAGCTGAAGAAGGAGTGACTAAGGGCAGTTTTGAGGTATGGCTCCGCAGACAGAGTGATACAGTGCAGGTAAAAGGGGGGGCTACGGGGGGTATAGGGGCATTAGATGATAGAGGATCAAAGGAATTAGGAGGGAGAAGGTATTATTGAAGGTTGCCGGCGATACGGGTAGGGTCATTGGTCAAGGACCCATCAGTTATGACCTGTGCCAGGACTGGGTTGGTGTCCTTACCACTCCTTAATATTGTTCCAGAACTTGTGCCCTGAGCCCCAGGAGGAGGTTAAGGAGGGTTTATAAAAGTCTGCTTTTGCTTTGTGAACTGCCCAGGTGCACTTGTTCTGAACCTCTCTGTACTTATTTCTGTCAAGGGGGAGTCCGGATTCAATGGCGCATTGCCACAATGAGTCTCTAGTCCGCAACAGGGCAATGAGGCGATCTGAGACCCAGGGCACATGATTACCTTTAACCATTCCTTTAGTGAATGGAGCATATTTGTCAGAAATAGTGTTGAAGGACAGGATGAAGAGGTCAAAGGCTATATATGGGTTGATGGAGTTAATAATGAAGGACCAGTCCATGGCCCTGAGGTGAGCTTTAAGAGCTGCAAGTTTACCAGGGCCAAGTTTGTGTTGTGCTATTAATTTAGGAGGCGATCTGGGGACTTTGCAGGACCAGGAACAGAGGACTGGGGAGTGGTCACTAAGGGTATTTGGGAGAACAGAGACATTAGAGATTTTGTGTGGACGATTGGTGAAGACAAGGTCAAGCAGTGAGGAAGTTCCAGTGCGCATATCAAGGCGGGTGGGGTAAGTGACCACCTGGAATAGGTCCTGGGCTGTGGCAGCATCAATGAGCGGAGTGGCGTCTTTACTTAACCAGTTGATATTAAAATTGCCTAGTACAATCGTTTCCAAATGCGATTGTAGGGTGTCCAAGTAAGATAGTACTGAGTGAAAGGCTACTTTTTGGTCCCTAGGTGGAATGTATACCACAGTGACATGAAGCGGGATATGGGCATGCCCCAAGGTTAGTTTAACGGAAAGGGTCTGTGTCCCAGAGCCAAGCTGGGGGGAGGGGAGCTGTTGAACATGGATTATGTCCTTAGAGTAAATGGCGCAGCCACCCCCTTGTTTACCCAGTCGGTCAACAAGGAATAGGTTATAGCCAGGAAGGGTTACTGAAGAGTCAGGAATTCTAGGGGAGAGCCAGGTTTCAGTCATGGCTATAAGATCAGGGTGGTATTGTACTACCCAACCCTGGAAGGAGTCCCACTTTTTTAGTAAACTGCAAACATTGAGGGATGCAATCCACAGACCAGCAGGAGTAGGTTGAGAAGGGGCCGTGGGTAATGGGGGCCCTGGGTTAGGGTGGACATTGCCTGACATGAGAAGTAGGAGGAGAAAGTACCTTAGTGCAGGATACCAGGACATCTTCCTTTTGTTGTAGTACGAGAGCTTGGTTGAGCATTCAGTGGAAGAGCTGGTAGGAGTGGGGAGTTTTTGTAAATACGGGGTAGCCAGGAGTAGGAGTTGGCATGAAAGGTGGGATTGCTGCATCAGGAGATGCAGGTGGTGGGGCTGCCAGTCTCTGGAGGATGAGTCCAGTGTTGTGTGCCTAAGACAGCAAACATGGAGAGTAACTAGGGCGAAGATCATATGCTCAGACCCATTTGTAACAAACTGGTGGGTGAGGGAGGATACTCATGTGTGTAAGAGCTGCCAAGAATCCAGACTATAGTCTGGTTCAAAAGGAGGGAGTGGTTTGATGAGACAGGACAGGGCAGAGGTCTGTGTAGTGGGAAGCAGAATGCACAGGTGTAAAATAAGGGGAAGCATCCTTGTGCTATAAGTGTGCTAAATTAGGGAAAAGTGAAAGGCAAGAGAAAAAAACAGTAGAGCAGCCTCTAGTGGCAAGAATGTATAAGCTGCTAATGGAGATGTTGGCTGATCAGTTAAAAACTCCTATAAAAAGCATTGTTGAGCAAGGGTGGTGGTGGGGAGCTGATGTCCTGCATCGGCGAGGGCAAAACAATGCAGGTTCTTCCACGAGTTGGTAGGGGACTTCTGTGCCACATACCTGCCCGGATTCAGTGAATGGAGAGGGCGTATTGCTTCCCATGGCCCTCACAACCGCTCTGGGGACCCACAGAGGATCCTTGTCTGTGGAGAGAAGTACAGAGGATGAGCAATTTATACACTGGGAGTTGTAACAGGGGGGAGGGTAGCTGCTTGAATCCGAATTAATGCAGGAGCACTGCTGTGACAGTGTATGACCTCTAGCAAGCTGATGTGTTTCTATTTTGAGGATTTTAATTTATTACTTTACCATCGGGAGCCAGGACTGTTTGCCAGAGACCTGAATGAGCACTTAATATTATTAAAGTAAGCAACTTGGACCCAAGTGAAAGCAAGCTGGGCAATTCAGTTAATACAATGAAGTAAGCAACTAATTAATTTAAAATGCAGGTAGCAGAGCAGTAAAACCTAGCCACTTTACCTGCGATTAAGGTCATGCACAAGTTAAATCATATAACAGTTAAGGCAAATGTAAGCATATTAAGGCACTGGCTGAAAACAGTGGAATTTAAGCAGTGGGGAGAAATGTTACAGGAGCAGGAGACTATCTCCAAACATAATGCCACAAACGTACATAGGTGGCTACAAACACCACAGAAATGGGTCCAACACCAAATCCAAAAGGTACTCACAAACTGTCCAAAATAGGTCGGCACCTCATAACCATCTATTCTTTGAGATGAAATCCACATACGATGCATCAGGATAAAAGCCTTTTATTTCCAAAATAGGCAAACAGGTCAGCAGGCATACAAGATGAGCTCAATACACTTTTCCCCTCCCCACAGAACCAAACGTTTTCGCGACACAACTACGCTTTCTCAAGGCTGTGGCAATAAGAAATAATACACCTTATATACCTTTCTTAAAGGTGAAGTTTAAAGGTAACGTTACATTCCCATGGATTTATCCCATATAAACAAAATGCCACAAAAAGACAGATTTTTAAATAGTTTTGTCCAATACTAAGAAAACTACCTAAATATGAATATAAAATACATTAACAAAAAATATAAAATATTATTAAAAAGAACAGCAGAAACAGAATAATCGTACTATAGCCTTATTAATACATCTAAAAGATATATAATGTGTTCCCAAAAGACATTGACAATCTGTAAATCACCTATAAAAAGGGAGAAAGCTGAAAAAAATCATTTAAGCCAGGAGCAATATATGATTTCAGAACATATTGCCAATAAGTTTCTCTTTGTCGTAATTTTAAATCTAAATCTCCCCCTCTGGGACCTATAGTAACTTTCTCAATGATTTGAAAGCTAAAATGATGTTCTTCTCCCTTAAAATTGACATGTTGAGAAAGAGCAGTAACACCATCAGCATGTGCAATGCTTCTAACGTGCTGTCCTATCCTTTCTTTTAGTTTTTGGGTTGTTTTACCCACATAAAAACCAGTGCATTTATTACAACATGCCAAATAAACCACATTCAAAGTATTGCAATTTGCAAAAGTCATGATTTTATATTGTTTTCCAGTAACTGGTTGTTTAAACATATTACCAGTTTTTATAAACTTACAAAAATGACAATTTCCACATCGAAAAGTTCCATTAGGCCAAAGTACTTATTTTATTCACATTTTGTGTCTCCCCACTATAGTAACTATGTACCAATTGATCCCGTAAATTACGGCCCCTTTTATATACAATTTTTGGGAAATTTTTAACCAAATCTTTAAACTTATGATCTGCTGATAGTATATGCCAATGTTTTTTAATTATGTGAATAAATAAATGTGCCTGTGGACTAAAAGTGGTAACAAATTTTGGAACATCATTTTTATATGTGATTTCCTTCTTATCTTGTTGATCTTGGGCATGTTTTTTAATACTCCACTTATGCTCAGCTTTTTTACGTCCCTCTTGTATACATTCCATATTGTAACCACGTTGTAAGAATCTATTTGTTAATTCCTCAGCACCTTTTTCATAATCCCCTTCATGAAAGCAATTACTCTTATATTGCAAAAACTGTCCAACAGATATATTCTCTGTAACATGTTTAGGGTGACAACTCTAATAATGTAATATACTATTTCTGTCAGTACTTTTTCTAAATAACTTTGTGCTAATATCCCCATTATTTTCTTTTTTTACCATTAAATCCAGAAAACTAATTTCATCAGGATCCACTTTTAGTTCAAATTTGAGATTACAATTCGATTTCTCTAAGTAAGCTTTAAACAATCCCAATTCTCCTATAGAACCCTTCCAAATGAAAAATAAATCGTCTATGTAACATTTATAAAAATCAATTTTATCCAAAAAAGGATTCTCATCACTAAAAATGCATTTTTCTTCCCATTTTGATAAATATATAATCGCATAATTAGAGGCTATGGCTGCCCCCATGGCTGTTCCTTTTTTTTGCAAAAACATCTTTCCATCAAAAATAAAAGTGTTACAAGTTAGAACCTTTTCTGTCAACATAAAAAGAAATTCCACAAACGGTTGTGAATGCGAGGTCTTTTCATACAAACTCTCTCTTAAGCTTTCCAACCCTTCATTGTGTGGAATATTGGTATATAGGGAACAAACATCCAAAGTTACAAAACTTGACTGTGGATCGATATCAATATCTGCAAGAAAGTCCATAAATTGTGCTGTGTCCTTTAAATATGACCGAGTTTTTTTGTGCAATAGGTTTAATGAAATAATCTACAAAATGTGCAATATTATCAGTCAGAGATCCAATGCTGGCCACTATCGGTCTGTATGGCGGGTTCTTTAAACATTTATGAATTTTGGGAAGTCCATATAAAACAGATTTTATGGGATGTTTTATAGACAAAAATTCGTATGTATCACGACTAATTAGACCTTCCATTAATGCCTCATGTAAAATATTATCAATCTCCCGTTTAAACTTATTCACAGGATCCCAAGACAAGCTTTCATAAAAATCTGTATTTTTTAGTTGGTATAACATTCCCAATTCATATTCTCTGGTGTTTATAACTACTACAGATCCTCCTTTGTCAGTCGGCTTTATAGTGATCGTTTTATTATTTTTTAAGGCACAAATAGCTGCATTTTCTTCCGATGTACAGTTATAATATCTCGATGGTGGTGCCAATAAATTTTCTAAATCCTGAATGCACACCTTCTCAAACACCGAAACTGCGGTGTTTTGTGGAGGAAAAAAAGTTGATCTATTTTTAAAATTAGGAACAGTATCAAAATGATCTGCTGTCTCTCTGTCTTTTTCCAGCACATTGCATTCCCGTTTCTCTTCATAAAAAAATGCTTTCAGATTCAATTTTCGGGTGAACTTATAAAAGTCCACAACTGTTTCAAGATTTAAAATTATGACAAAGAGAAACTTATTGGCAATATGTTCTGAAATCACATATTGCTCCTGGCTTAAATGATTTTTTCAGCTTTCTCCCTTTTTATAGGTGATTTACAGATTGTCAATGTCTTTTGGGAACACATTATATATCTTTTAGATGTATTAATAAGGCTATAGTAGGATTATTCTGTTTCTGCTGTTCTTTTTAATAATATTTTATATTTTTTGTTAATGTATTTTATATTCATATTTAGGTAGTTTTCTTAGTATTGGACAAAACTATTTAAAAATCTGTCTTTTTGTGGCATTTTGTTTATATGGGATAAATCCATGGGAATGTAACATTACCTTTAAACTTCACCTTTAAGAAAAGTATATAAGGTGTGTTATTTCTTATTGCCACAGCCTTGAGAAAGCGTAGTTGTGACGCGAAAACATTTGGTTCTGTGGGGAAGGGCAAAGTGTATTGAGCTCATCTTGTATGCCTGCTGACCTGTTTGCCTATTTTGGAAATAAAAGGCTTTTATCCTGATACATCGTATGTGGATTTCATCTCAAAGAATAGATGGTTATGAGGTGCCGACCTATTTTGGACAGTTTGTGAGTATCTCCAAACATACGCCGACAGCAGCATATTAATGCAAATGGCGCCAAGTTTAAACAATGCAGGTCCTTCCACGGATTGGTAGGGAACTTCCACACCATGTACCTGCCCGGATTCAGTGAATGGGGAGGGTGTCTTGCTTCCTGCGGCCCTCAAGACTGCTCTGGGGACCCACAGAGGATCCTTGTGCCAACAGCAGCAAATTAAGGCAATGGTGCCAAGTTCAAACAATGCAGGTCCTTCCACGAGTTGGTAGGTGACTTCCATACCATGTACCTGCCCAGATTCAGTGAATGGGGAGGGTGTCTTGCTTTCCGCGGCCCTCACGACCACTCTGGGGACCCACGGAGGATCCTTGTCTGCCCGGATTCAGTGAATGGGGAGGGCGTCTTGCTTCCTGCAGTCCTTACGACCACTCTGGGGAGCCATGGAGGATCCTTGTCTACCCAGATTCAGTGAATGGGGAGGGTGCTGTCTCATCTTCAAGTCTGTGAGTGCTGTCTCATCTTCATGTTTGTGAGGAAGTGTGGATTTCTCTGTCTTCACTGGTAAGCCATCTGAAGTTGCTAATGACCATGGCAGTGGACTCAATGGATACGAGAGAGCCTTCTCCATGCTAAGAGGTTGTTCTGTTCTGATAGCATTAGCAGTTGCCCAAAGAGGTTTCTTTGTGCAGTCACTTGAACAATCTTATTTTGTGAGGATCTGAGTTTCTTTGCTGAAGGGAAGCAAACATCTTTAGTGACTGCTATTTCAAGGACACTTGAAAGGGAACTGTTTTGTCAACAAGCCTTGTCTCCACAAATTGTTGAAGGGCTTCTTTTCCCTATTTTTCAGCACTGAGCAAGTCATTTTCAACATCTGGGGCTCGTGCACCATATGAGAGACAGAATAGTGCCTCTTTGACTTCTATCTCAACAGGATTGGTGAAGTTTCTGAATGCATTGTTCAGCTTCTGTACATCCTTCTCACTGCATGCCATCTCTGCAGGCCTAGCATCTTTGTGAAAGGACTCCCCTGAATCTACCATTCCAACAGTTTCAAGTGTGGTAGCCACATAGCTTGCTTGGGCATGTCTTGTTACACACCACTGGTAATCGGCTGGATAATTCCTGCTGAATTTAACAATACCTCCACTGGACTTGGTATGTCGATTGATTGTTGGTTCAATGGTCAGATCAACAGCATTTCCTGATGCTGGCACATCAGATCTACACCCATGTAACCCACCATTCTTCAGCAAGACAGTTCCAGGATGAGTATGCTCTAGGTTCAGGTGTGTCATAAAATAGATACCTTGCATAATTTTGGTGATCCAGGCTAAAAAGCAGAGGCAAAGTTGTTCAACACATGGTAGGTGCAGGTCAAAGTTGTTCTCCTTGGTAGCACACAGAAACCTAAGAACCAACCAGATTCTGTCCATGTTCTGAATCCAAAACTGTACTGTCTTCCCAAGTTTGTCATGCCTCACTTTCTCTTTAAACTTGAAATACTTTTTGCAAAGTTGGTGACAAGAGTCACTGGCAACTGCCTCACGTAATGTGTCAGACCCTGATCTTTCCACTTGCGTTTTCACCTCCTCTTTGGCCTCTTCTACCAATGTCTGTACATCAGTGCTGTTTTAGAATGACTGAAAATGAAGGCGTTCAAGTGCCTCAAGGGTAAGCTTATGCACCTGCATGGCCCTGCTGTAGTGTTTGCCTCTCAATACATTTTGAATAGAGCCACTGGCACACACCTCTGACTCAGTGATGATGTCGGCAAACCCAGTACCATGTAGGAATTTCCCAAGGGCTCCTAAGTAGGAGCAAACTGTGCGGAAAACACCAAGCTGCACAGTTACATCACTGAAATGGCGTGCATTCTGCCACACGATAGCATATGCCTTCTTTGCAACAGCAAGATCAAAAGTAAAAATCGTGTACCATTGGCCAACCTCTCTGGTAGCATTTTGTGATACCTGCAGCACATGTTGAACAGTGGAGTTCTCTGTAACAGAAGAGTTGATTGGTGCCATGTAGTCAACATTTGTTTGTCTTTGCACTGATCCTGACTGGTCCCCTGTGGAAGATACCTAGCCTGTCCACCCAGGAACAGATTGTGTTCCATCATACACCTGGCCTCTGCAGAAAAAACACATGAAATATGATGCACAAGCTTGGTTCACAATCTCTGGAACAGAGGTGGCAGTCTGAACTATCTAGCCCATGAACTATATATATTCCCCTTTGATTCCAGTAAATCGTCCTTCTGGGTCTAAGTCAACTTGCGGGTGCCTTTAATACTGAAAGGCATATAGCTCCCCAGCCCAGGAGCATTGTAACATCGCATGCTGTACAGCGGTGAGGTGGGTCTCCTGCAGGAAAGCTATTCCAGCCTCTTTCTTTTGCTATTCCAGCAGGATTCTCATTCTCTTCATGGGATTATTGATGCCTTTAAATAAGTAACAATCTTAACATCTGCCATATCTGTACTTTATATCTAATGTAATATTTCTGAGTTCCAACCTGCTTCGTAACTGCCCCAAAACTTGGAACTGAAAGAACATTATGCAACAAGCATGTTTGCATGGTAAATAGAACTTTGAACAAACATTTAAAACATAAAATGTACTATGAAGAAGAGCCATTAAGCTTTATTGTGCTACTTCAATGTGGTCCACCTGAATACACCTCCACCAGACAAGATGTGAAGTTGGGGGGTGTTAGAACCTCCTTTAGGAAGGGTCTTTTCCTGGCCTTAGGTTCAAGGCAAGCTCACGGCCAGAGGGTGGTGTCAAACAGAATTAAGGTATGAACTCAGTGCTGTTTGTGATGGAATGAATGCAACAACCGTGGGTGGTGTGGTCTATAAACTGCTGCTACAGCTCCCACAACCAATAACTTAAATGTCCAGTGGTGTGACAGTGTACAGACAACCCAGTGTTATAGGAAGGAGGGGCTGCCTGGCCAGCCCACCAGCACAGGGGTAGAACTACCGCTCGCACCACTGGCAACCCGGTTTGGGAGTGGACTGGAGTTGCTAGAGGGCCGGCCAGGGGGAAGGTGGATTGAACGGTTTCTGCACACTCTCCACCTCCGGTGGGGGGGGGAGAGAATGCGTCTCCGGTTCAAGGCTCCAGGGTACCTGAGGGACGTCCTGTTACCAGCAGCCCAGTTAGAACTGGTAACGGGACATGTGCCAGACACAAGGCATGCTTACACCACAGCATCATTGTACACCACACCTCCTGTAGGTATGGGAAAAAGCTCCACTGGATGAACTTCATGACGATCCTGTCACACCACTGCAAAGCAAACCCTGGGCTCCCTTCCTGAATCTGGAACTGACAGTCCAAAGGGGTAAAGGGGAACCCCAGAGGCCCCGATCTCATCTGTGTCAATCTTCACCATTCATCACCTTTGGGTTCTGGCCGGAGGTCACAACCTCACAGGAGCTTTTTTTTTGAATGGGCGGAGTCGACACACCGACGGCGCCACCCTGGAGGCCTGCATAGCATTCACGGGTTGGCTGTTAGGTGTCATCGACCCCGCCCTCCTGCCAGTTCTTCGTCTCCCGCCATAGAGGTCACACTTCATGTGGAGCTGCTATCAACAGGCCTTCTAGTTTCTCGACTCCGAGTCTTCGACTCCGTAAACAGTGTCCTGCCGGTTCCATTTTCACCACTACTCGATGCTGCTGTGGTAAGACTGCTCCATATTTAAATTTTCAGTGATGTCTAGTCTTTATTTGAATTGTTTTTCCGTCGATCATGTCTCGGTCAGGGGGCAAGAAATCATCAAACGGGGCGGCCCCCTGTGCCTGTGTGGCTGCAAGTACTCTATTACCGACCAGCATGGTCATTGTCTTGTGTGTCTTGACCCACTTCACAACATGAATTCATGCGACACCAGCTTCTCCATGGACCGTTCTGTCATCAAGCAACACGCGTGGAAAGTTGGATGAGTACCGCCGATTTTTGGGGGACGGGCGTGCACTCTTCAGGCCAAGCCGCGGTCTCTCTGCCTTTCCTCTGGGTTCCCTCCAAGTTCAGTTTGGACTGTGGAGGAGGGGGCTTCTGCTTCTAGTAGTCTCTGTGTGGCAGCCCTTCTGTGGTTCAGGAGGCCCAGTCTGTTCCCTAGGGAGCGGGAGGGAGGGAGGGAGCCATCGCTCTGGCAATCGCTTCTCCGGGGGCAAAGGCTCCCCTGGTTTTGTTTCCTCGGGCTGGGAAGCCATGGGCCCTGATGGCACCGTGGTCAGCACCGTCTCAACTGTCAACACCGTTCACAATGCCGATGGTGCTGACGGCACCGTGGGAGGTTCTATGGCACTGTCTTTGACTGTTTCTCACCTTGGTGCCATTTGAGGTGCCGAGGCTGGGGACGGCGCTGTGTCTAGCTCTGGTGCTGCTTGCAGCACTGAGCAAGGACATGGCATCATGGGAGGTGTTGCCCTCAACGCCAAGGGAGCTGTTAGTGCTGCTGTCGGTGCCGTCTCTGACTCCGGTGCTGCTCACAGTGCCATGGGTCGGGACAGCGCCGTGGTGGGCATCGACTCTGCTTCTGCTAACGCTCTCGGCGCCATCTCTTCTTCAGGCACCATTCATAGTGCCGTTGAGGAGTTCAGCACTGGCTCTGGTGCAGACACCCGGACTGGTGACTCCTTCGGTCTGGACAGGAGCAGGCGTCCATGTACGGTCTGGCACCAGACTTCGGTCTTTACCTCTTCGGAGATGGACTCAGAGTCTGGTTTGGACCAACTGTCTGACTCTTTGGAGTTGGCGGCCCATGTGGGCACCCTGGTAGTTTCCTCAGCTGACTGGAGCCAGCCTCCCTCTGAGGAGCAAGCAGTAGCCTCCAAGTCTAGGGTCGGGGTGATGACCAGCAGGCGGTAGTGCAGGCCACTATTGCCCTGCAGCCTGGGCTCAGAGGGTTTTCTGCTCCCTCAGTTGGGGTACCCCCTCAGGTGGTGTGTCTGTATCGCCCAACTTTAGGGCCGACCGGAGCACCCTCGGGAGGGGAGGATGCTACTCCCTGGGTGGTCTCCTCGGGGTCTGACCAGGGCTGTCAGCTGCCTAGGCTGGTGTTTTCGAGGAGGACGTCTTTTTCAGATTCTAAGGGATTGAGGGGTCAGGGTTCAATGCGGTGACCCTTTTCTGGGACCCACCCAGATTCGGGAAGGATTCATAGCACAGACCCCCGTCCTTCCTTCTTGGTCTCCTTGAGAGGGCCCTGGTCTTTGGAGGGTAGGGACCGTCCTTTTGGAATTCCACAGCCCCAGTCACCTCACAGGGGGGAATCTTCAGGGCACAGCCTAGACAGTTCCAGCATGGTTGATCAGCTTTCAGCTGTTGGGTTTTCTGGAGCTCCACCTTCTCTTGGGTCTCCTGGTGCGCTCTCTTGCCCAGACAGAGGACAGTCACCTTCTGTTGTTGGCTTAGCCCCCACTCCTCTGTCACCATCTCCTGCTCTCCCAGGCATTCTTGGTCCTAGGGGACCTCTTCTGGGAGCAATTCAGGGGTGCAGCTGCTCATTTCCCTATGTACGTCATGGCCTTGGAGAAGCGGGTGTTCCACCCATCCCCTGAGCAGCGAACCTCTGGATCTCCGAGGTCCTCCGCTTCCTCATCCTCCTCTTCGGGAGGAAAGGAGCCCTCTGTCCATATCTCCCCTGCTGCTGATCTCACAGAGTATCAGCGTTTCCTCATGAGGATGATGGAGGACCTGCATGTCACCCCACCCACTCAGCACAATTCGGAGCATTCGATGTGTGCCTTCTTAGGCAATTTCAGTGTGAACACCCTTGTGGTGCACACCTGGCCTGCTGCTTTCCAGTAGGCATTGTTGTGATTCTGGCAAAGACCCCTTTCCGGAGTCCCAGCCCCTAGGGATCTGAGCCAGAGGTATTGTGCCCCCCAGAGTCTCCAGGTCATATGCCTCATCCTCAGTCAGGACTGATGCAGCTGGACACTCCTGATGGGCTTCACACCCTCCACCGTGACCGGCCCCCAGATCAAGATTCCATGGATTTTGACTTCTGGGGAGGAGGACCTTCTACTCGGCACAGTTGCTTCTTTCAATTTCTGCACATCAGTCCCACTATGCTACTTATGATAGGTTTCTGTGGTCCAGGCTAGGTCAACTCCTAGTCTCTATGCCTGATTTGGAGGTAACCAGACAAGCCATTGCACTCTCTGCAAGTGACCTGGAGCTAGCAAGGCACCAAGCGAGGGCATCTTATGACACCAACGAGGCAGCTTCCAGTGTCATAGAGACAGCGATCTGCACTAGGCGGATGGCATGGCTGCATCTTTCCTAGTTGTCACCCTTGGCCCAGCGTAGGGTGATTTCCTCTGCGTACTGGAGAACCCATCTTTTCTCCTGTAGGGTGAGGCGGCTTCTCTTGGGGCAACCCCCTGCCCCCTCCGGTGGGTCCCTGTCTCACTCTCCCCAGTCTTGGGCCTCACCAGGCCCATAAAGGTTCTCCCTCCCAGTGTCTCACTGACTGAGAGCTAAGGGACTTAGTTCTTTAGGGTCTAGGGCCCCCTTTGGGGGGGCTCAGTACTCACCCAGAGGTGATGAATGGTGAAGACTGACACAGATAAAATATGAAACTTGCATACCTACCGTAATTCCTGATCTTTCTGTGTATCTTCACCATTCATCACAATCCCACCCTCCATCCCCCTGAGGCCTCAGTCTCTCCCCCCCTTCCTCTGATCAGGAGCAGGGTGACCTTGGGCATACAGAGGGATTTATACCTTCTGACAGGAGGGGAGAGGGATCAGAGGAGAGGGCACTTCTCTCCTCAGTGCCTCAGCTTCACCATTTTGGGATGGAAATTGGTGGTTGCCCGCTCTTCTTTCTCTCTCTCTCTCTTCCTCTATTCTCCTCCGTTCTTGTCCTTATGGACTCATCCCTCAAATTAATTTAAAAAACTTTCTGTTTCTCACCTCCAGATATGTGGTTTCAGGGGAGGACAGCCCTGTATCCTGTCTTTTCTGCTCATGTCAGAGTTTATTGCCAGTGATTCTGTGCCTTGAATTCTGGCAATTCAGCCTTCTGGCTACTCCTTCACAGTTCCTATACAATCTGGAGACAGGTCAAAGGTTCAGGGTATGTCCTCTCCCTCCCTATTTCTAGTTTTTCCCCCCTCCCTCCTTCCCTCTTCTTTCTGCTTCCAGAAATTGGGGCCCCTTCCCAATCCCCTTAGATTTTCTAACTCTCCTTCTGTCCTCTCCATCATTTATTTCTCCTTTTAGTTTGTATATCTTTTCCTCTGTCTGTCCCTTGGACTTCCTTGTTCCTCTCTCCCAACTCTTTCTTACTCTACAGTGACTCAGAACTGGCAGGAGGGTGGGGTCGACGACACCTAATGGCCAATCCATGAGCACCACGCAGTGCATCGGCCTCAAGGGCGGCGACTTCACCCATCAAAAAAAAAAGCTCTCACTGGGTCGTGACCTCCTGCCAGAACCCAAAGGTGATGAATGGTGAAGATACACAGAAAGATCAGGAATTACGGTAGGTACATAATTTTCATTTCTGGGGGGGGGGGGGTACGCCAGGGAGCACTTCGGGTAGGGGTGGCCTCAGTGTCACCACAGAGGTGGTTGCAGGCAGAAGAGCCAATGGGGAGCTGTTCTGGCTGGAAAGTTCAGTCAGTAAAAACAAAACAAAAAAGGAGGAGGAGCTGCACACCAGCAGAATGCCATAGCATAGGGAGAAGCCCTTTCACTTAGTTAATAACTATACCATGTGGTGTGTTATCATCTGTCCCAGGTCAGAGAAAAGAGACTCCCCCCAGGGCCCCCCAACCCATTCTTCACAATAACCTTTGTGGTTTTAATTTATTACATGACAAAAACATACTGGAGTGCTATCCGCCTAGTATGGACCTGCTGTCAAACTCATGTGATACTGTAGACTGCCGTGGCAAGCATGCAGTAATGTAGTCATGGCTGTCTACCAAAATCAAGGCAGGAATCCATCCCTCAATCGACCTCCTAGGCCATAGCCAGACCTGCTACTGAAGCATTCCCATGACCCAGAGATAAAGAGGCACCTTTGATTTGGTCTGCTCCCATCCGTGAAATGGACCCTCCTCTGAGGGGAGCAGCCCTCCATCAACTAGGGAGTCTATGTTTGTGTTTTCTTATTGTTCCAATAAGGGGGCCTCGAAAAAATGTGCAGTTGTGAGGAAGTTTGTAAGAGCTAATTATGGCTTGCCATTGAATTGTTATGCTTGCCAAGCAGCAGCTCCCCCCAACCAGCTCCTGGAACCTACCAGGATCTCAGTGAACAGTGCTAGGAACCCCTGAGCACCCCCCCGACAGGCGCTTCAACCTTACTTAAGAAGATCGTACACAAAAGATTAATATACAAGTTAGCCCGCCTTGGAGTGGGTACCAAGGTGGTAGCCTGGGTTAAAAATTGGCTGGACAACAGGATACAGAGGGTAATAGTAAACAGAGTTTACTCTGAAGAAAGGGGGGTTACTAGTGGGGTACCGCCGGGTTCAGTACTGGGACCGTTCCTCTTTAATGTCTTTAAAAGAGACATTGCAGAGGGACTGGAAGGAAAAGTATGTCTCTTTGCAGATGACACAAAGATTTGCAACAGGGGTTGATACAGAAGGTGGAGTGGAAAGGATGCAAAGGGACTTGGCAAGGTTGGAGGAATGGTCAAATATATGGCAGCTTAGATTCAATGCAAAGAAGTGCAAAGTAATGCACCTGAGAAACAAAAATCCAAGGGAAGAGTACACAATAGGGGGTGAAATAATAACAACTACAGAAATGGAAAGGGACCTGGGGGTAGTCATATCAGATGACCTTAATGTGGGCAAGCAATGTGAGAAGGCAGTAAGAAGAGCTGGTGGGATACTGGGATGCATAGGGAGAGGCATCACCAGTAGAAAACAGGAAGTTGTTATCCCTTTGTACAGACAGTTGATGAGACCCCATCTGGAGTTCTACGTCCAGTTCTGGAGACCCCATCTCCGCAAGGACATAGACAGGATGGTGGCTGTCCAGAGGAGGGCAACTAAAATGGTGCAGGGTCTGCACCAGAAGACATATGAAGAGAGATTAAAGAAGCTTAATATGTATACACTCGAGGAGAGGGGGGACATGATAGAAACTTTCAAGTACATCAGGGGAATCAACAGAGTCCAAGATGGTAGCATCTTTCAGAAAAAGAGATGTGCAAGAACAAGGGGGCAGAATTTGAAGATGGGGGGGACAGCTCAAAGGTAATGTGACAAAGTATTTTTTCACGGAGAGGGTTGTAGATACATGGAACAGCTTTCCTGAGGAGGTAGTGGACTCAAAAACAATGGAGGAATTCAAGAATGCATGGGACAGACATAAGGCAATTCTAGTGGGGGGGTAGGAGGAAGTAGGCTGTTGGTTAACTAAAATCTGCAGCGTATGCATTAGGTAGGGAAATGAGCAGACTAGGTGGGCCAAGAGGTCCTTATCTGCTGTCAAATTCTGTTTCTATGTTCTAAGATAAACTGCTTCCCCCACCACCCCAAACGACCCCAGGCACCCACATCCACCTCCCAGCTGAGGCTTGGAAGAAGTGTTTTTAGTCATTAGTCCTGTGAAAGTTCTTTATCTCAGTAAGCCTTGCAGAAGAATGGCAATCCACAGTTTATACATCACACCCCAAGTGCTGGTAATGCAAAAGTCAGATTTGTACTGTCAGTCTGGTGACTGTTTGCTTAAGGGGTGTTCAAAGGTGTGGAGACATTGGGAGCCTGTTGAGCTGCTGTAGATAGGGCAGTCTTGTTGAAGGTTTTCAGTGAGTCCCATATGTTGCTGGATAGCCTGGGCTGGGGTCGAATAATTTATTTATTTAGAAAAGTCAGATTTATAACTTTTGAGTCATGGACTCATTTACAAAGGCACCTCATCGCAGGGAGGGTAGACAGAGTTACAGGGTGAGGTACAAGAGTGATAACATTACAGATGCAGTACAATAAACATGTAGAACACATAGATTGTTCACAATCATGTATCTCACAAAATAGGTTGCTTGCAAGATGTTATAATCAAACAAAATATTACAATCATATACAGGTACAGCCCTGGACGTACCAGTGAGAAATACCTACGAATGAGGAGGTTAGGAGGGGAGTGGGGCAGGAAGGGGGGGGGAGTTGGCAGTCCAGAGGATGTAGTCAAGACTGGGGGCCAGACAGGAGGGACCCACCATTGTGTTAGGTGCAATTACAGCTGTGTGCGTCTAAGAGATGGTTCCAGAGAGCAACTTTAAAAGGACCTATTTTGGTACAATCTGTGATGTAGGGTGGGAGGGAGTTGAACCATGTATGGGCACTGTTGCCATGATCAGGTTTGTACCTCTTTGATTTTGAACTATGTTTGGAGTAGAGGTGGGCAAGCCAGGATTTTGTCACCTAGAGCCAAGCCAGAGGTCTGTCTTGACTCTAGGAACCAAAACACAAGCCAAGCCCTGGCTACTGTGGGCTGTGTTCTACATAGGAGTTGAATATTTCAGACACTATACTACCCGATCAGACTGACAAAAATGCTAACTTTGACCATGACTGGCTCAGCTTGACCTTGGCTCTCAGTTGCTTATAGAAGCTGAGCCAAGCCACTCCAGGCACTAGGCTTGAGCCAGCTGTGACTTGCCCAGCTCTAGTTTAGAGTTCCTCAAGTTGGATGCCCTATAAGTGGAGAAATTCTTTAGTGCCTCCCAGTTCAGCAAAGCAGCAGGTGCCTTCAGCAGTTTACACTTCCAGCCTAGCAATATACTCTAAGTATTCTGCTGTAGCTTTTTGCTTCAGGGTTTTTTGCACCAACAGTACTGGATGGTGGCTTTGGATTGTCACATGAGCATAGTCATGTTCAAGATGTAAAAGTCTGTTGCAAAAAAAAACAACCTATTTTTCTGCAGGCTGTTTTCAGTACCTCATCTTTTGTTTTGTAGGCGAGACAAGCCATTATTATAGATCTAGGGCATGCATTGGGGTATTTTGGAAGGGCACCCAAAGCCCTGTGTGCTCTAATAATCTTCATGGGTGTGTCCTTAGGTAGGCCAAGGGTTTCTAGGAGTAGTTGCTCTGTAAATGTAATCATATGTCCAGTTTCTGATTTTTCTGACCGACCGTACAGTGTGATGATGTTGTGTCAATGCTTGTTTTCGAGTTCTTCCACCATTTGTTCGCAATCTTGTTCCCTCTGGTGAAGCACTAGTATAGTGGTGTTGTGTACATCTACTGTGCAAGTGTAATCAGAAGGGCAGGCCTCCATTGCACTGGTGTGTTTTCTACTATTCTTAAGCCCCTCTGATTGTCCACCACCACCATAGTTTCCAGTCTGCAAAGGGTTTCACAGATGTTTTTAAGTTGAGAGCAAAGTTTCTTTGAGGTGATTGTAATTTCCTCATCATCTCTGGCATCACTAGGGCAGGGCAAGGAAGCGAAGGTGTGAGAGATGGAATCACATCTGCCTTGAGGTGGTTCAGTTCATCGATTTGCCCAGTTTAGGGCTGGTGGTCATGGTAAATTCCTTTAGTCTGTGCCTGGTCATCATAATTACTTCCGATACAGTCCTTTTTGGAGTTGAATGGCACAGTTCATTGTTCAGGATTAAGTTGGTATTTGGGGAGCCAACATGAATCTCTGAAATAAGGCTTCCATCAGCCAGGTGCCTTCAATGGAAATCTTTGACACATAGAATTTTATGAGAAGATAAAGACCATTGGCCCATCCAGTTTATCCAGTCCCAACCTCTTTCATGGTACCAGCCTAGTACTGTCAAGACTGAAATTTGCTTGTATAATGCACACCCAACCCCTAACCCACCCATCATTAGGTGTCTCCCTCTCCCATGCTTAAATGAATTGACTGTCTTTTTGTTCCATCTGTCCACTACCCTTCTGTAAAGAAGTACTTCCTTTGTCCTTTTTGAGCCTGCCTTCCACCAGCCTCATTTTGTACCCCCGTGTGATGGTGCTCTTGTTAAGTGTAAACAGCCTCATTTTGTACCCTCTTGTGATGGTGCTCTCATTAAGTGTAAACAGTCCCAGGCAGTACACCCTGTTGATACCATTCAGGTATTTGAAGGCTTCAGTCATGTCTCCCCCCCAACCACCACCACCAAATTTCTGCTCTCAACAAATATATGACTATGCCCTCCAGTCTCTCCTCGTAGAGCCCCCCCCCCCGGCTGACCATGTATCATCTTAGTCATTCTTCTCTGAACACACTTTAGGTAGTTCATATCCTTGTTCAGGTGTGGGCTTCAAAACTGGACACAGTATTCCAAGTGGTCTATTTATTTATTTGAATTTTGATGACCGGGTAGGCCCACTAAGACAGAGTTGTCCCTTTTTCAGGGGCGACCCGGGGAATGTAAGCATTCCATACATAATCAAAAATACATTGTTTTACAGTGGTAGAGCTATTTACACATTCCATGGTACAGAAATAAAGTTTAAATTATAAGTGAGCACTGTTTGTAAATCTATATGTACAGAAATATGATACATCTTGTAGATCTACTTATAGATAAACAATGACTGTTATGGACATGGGTTACAAGACAGAGGAGCATACATATTTTCTTAATGTTTGAGTACCTGATAGGTCTAATGCAATATTGGAGGAGAGGTTCATACAAAACATATTCTTAGGTTGTTGTTCTGCCTGTGCATATTTATAGAACAACGTAAGAAGGGGATATAATAAAATGTGGGGCATTCATAATGTTGAGGACATTAAACCTTTTGGGGTAGAGAGAACAGAAGATGAGGGTTGGGGGAGAAGACATGAAAATGAAAGAAGTTATTTACAGATGGGAGGGGGAAGAATATTTCTTTGAAATGTTTTTTAAATTGAGTAAGAAACGTACAAGAAAGTAAGACGTGGGAGGCTATTCCATTTTTGAGGGTCTGCAACTGAAAAGGATCTTTTACCAATAGCTAAGCGAGTCATTGGTAGACTCAACATTGGATATTGGGAGGATCGAAGGAACCTGGTGAAGGGTGTCAGTATGAGTATATTGGAGAGGCTGGGTGGGGAGAGAAGGTCTAACCAAAGATCTACATGGGGAAGGATCACCCCCCTGTTTTTGCTTGAGAAGGCCCTCCCTATGTGTGACAGAAATGAGAATGAAGTAGTTAATTGTTTTGATTTACTTAAACTATTTTTCTGGTCTTCTGCATCTCAACAAGAGTTTTTCTGGGCTTGCTAACAACAAAGGGAAAAACACTGGGATTCTACATCACTAGCAGGTCATCTCTCAGGACAGTGTAGTAGGTAATACATCTCAGCAGACCAAAAGGAGGTGGACGGGACATCCACACAGATTTTGGACAGAATTTGACCATTCAAATACAAACTGGTTGTTAAATGGATCTTATTGGACATCTATAGGTTTTTAATCTGATTGGAGGCGAGAGAACTCAGATTTGTGCAGAAGTTAAAATGATTGGTTAATTCACAGGAATTACCTAATCACAGAGTTTCAGATGTGGGCTATAAATTTAGAGCATTTGTCTCCAGTGGGGCTTTTGTCTGATACTATCCATGAAGATAAGAAGAGCCTACCTTCAGCCAAAGTTTGTGTAGGGGACAGATGGCTTATATTTCAGTTTCTCTGTCAGCTTAGAAAGTCAAGTACCTTTTTATGTTACATTAGTCTGCAGTGTTTTCTTTGCTGACTCCTGTTATTTAAAACCATGTTTATTATTCCTGTAAAAGTGTTTTCCTCTCACTTGTACAATTGACATCCTGAAGTTGCACCTTGACTCCTAAAGTAAAATCTTTTATTTATTTATTTTATTTTATTTAGTTTTTGTTAACTGGGTAGGTGCACTAGCCATAAAATGACTATTTTCAGGCACAACCCAGGAGAGTACAACAAAAAGAGAACAGTTGAACAACAGCAACATCGGTACAATAATACAAATAGAGGAACAGTACAGCAGTGCTACAAAAATACAATGCATAGAAACAACAAGAAATAATGGCAAGCATTATACAGATAATGGCAGTAAGATATATAATAAGTGCAGAAACCACGGACCCGACCTGTGGAGCGAAAGGGTTAATAAGATAGTAAGGTTATATAGAGAAAAAAGTGAGGAATGTTCAAACATAACAAGAAAGACTGACAGAAGGAAGGTCAGGGGTGGTGGTGGTTATATTTA
Source organism: Neoceratodus forsteri (assembly GCA_016271365.2). NCBI lineage: Eukaryota > Metazoa > Chordata > Ceratodontiformes > Ceratodontidae > Neoceratodus > Neoceratodus forsteri. The sequence goes on along the minus strand of CM028129.1, from coordinate 556,686,025 downwards.
CCTAACAGTTGTAACTGTGTCTTAGTTGCAAGATAGTAATTTATTTTGTCTGGCTAAGGGAAAACTACCCAAGTTAACTGTGGTGACCTTCCTAGCCTTGTGCAGGAAGAACTGAAATCCTGGGCAACCAGGCTGGTGGCAGCTGAGAAACAAGGAAACAGATGACTCTCTAAAGGCAGTTATAGACAAAAGAGAGAGGGTTGTCACATATGTATCCCAGCATCCTGCTCGCTTTGCTATAAGCCTTACTGCAGTGTGCTGAAGTCATACGACTGTCACTAACTGCAACTTCCAAGTCTGTCTCTGTTGTAGTTTGTGCCAGACTAACTCCGGCCATCCAGTATTCCATATTTGTTTTTTGTCCCCAAGTGCGTAACTTTACATTATTTGGCATTGAATTTTGACTGCCGAATTCCGGATCAATTCATCAATTTTGCAAGATCCTCCCGTATACCTTCATCACTGTCCACCCTACCAAAAATCTTGGTATCATCCATGAACAGACATCCTGCCTTTTCTTCCCTCACTGACATTACAGATAAACACAATGAAAAGCACTGGACCCAGGACTAATCTCTGAGGTACACTGCTTATCACCCATCTTACCCCTAATTCAAAACATTTACGACTACCCTCTGTGTCCTATCCTGAAGACAGTTCCCCACCCATCTTGTCAGCTCTTCTCCAGCCCGTTTATTCCCCAGTTTCTTCACCAGTCTGTTATGGGGTACAGAGTCAGAAGCATCACTCTGATTACCAGTATAGAAACAACTCTGACTACCAGTATAAACCACTTGCCTATAACCTAACTTTATTGTAAGAAATCCTTGTCTGTAATGTTTTGTTTCTATTTTTTTTTTTAAACTTTATTTTTATTTGATTTACTGCATATAGTGTACAGTACATAAATTATGTAGGCAGGCATAGGATTGATCATAATAACATTACATAAATGCTATACTTCAGTTTTACAGTGACATCAATTGCAAAGCCCCTATATGAAGTTACAACAAAGGAGGGTTATCTAAACTTAATTGTTTACCATCCAGTGTTAATTAATGAAACTGGCTTAAAGCAGACATGAGCGGGAGACTAACCAGTATATCTGCTGATCTGAAAAAAAAAGAGAACCCTATCATATAGATAGATATATCTCCCAGCTACATCGGTGAAAAACGTCAATAATTATTAGCTTTCTACTCTATTAACTCTAGCAACCATTTGAAAAAAAAAATAAAAAAATTACCACAACAGTTCAGAATATCAGCTGAAAGTTCAATCAAGATCAGTCCATGTTTTTCAGAGTATTTTAAACCCTTCTTTAGTTCAAAGTGAGTTTTCTAGACACAAAGTCCAGTCTGGTATGGAGTTAGGCTGTCCCCACCCAACTAATCCAATAAAATAATCAAACATTAGATACCTGTACATGTATTTGGTGTCTGGAGTTTCTGTTATATTTAACCATAAACCCTTGTAGTCATGGACATAAAGGAGAACATTTCCCTGTTACCCCAACACCAGTCTGTTACTCACTGTCCTCATTTTCACTGTCAGCATCTGTGTTTTTCAGTTCAAATTCCTTCTCCACTCGATCAGCAAACTTGCCTGCTTTGGCTGGGTCCGAGAACTGAAAAGTTTTTCCCCCATAAAATATATGGAGACTTGCAGGTAGTAGCAATGCATGTTGTATCCCCAGTTGCCTCAAACAGACCCGTGTAGCATCACATCCTTTTCTCCTTTGCCGTGTCGCATAGCCCAAGTTGGGGAATATATGGATTTTATTACTGTCCCACTCCATCGATCCATTCTTCTTTGCTTGGGCTAGATTTGCGTCTTTTTCACCTATGGACCCCAGTACCACCAGGAGTGTTCGAGATGGCAGCTGACCATTGATAGTGCACTGTCTGGAGCCAAGAGGCATTATCTGATAGGCTTTAATTATTGTGTAGGTTGCCGGCATTTGGAACAGATCTTGGAATAAACCCAACAGAAAACTGGAATGGTTCTCACCTTCGACATTCTCTGGTAAGCCCAGAATTCTTAGGTTGGTGGCTCTGGATAGGTTTTCTAAGTTTTCAAGCAGGCTTCTCATCAAACCGTTTTCTTTTACCAGGCCTCATGAGGCTGCCATCATTGTGGATGCTGATTTAGCTGCTGCTTTGGTGTCTACTGCCAGTTTACCAACTTTTGAGCCCATAAGTTTAAACTGTGCAGTGAATTCCTCCATCCGACCATCCAGTTTTTGAATTGCTTTAAGGAGAGCTGCATTAGGTGGCTGAATCACTTCCTCTGATGTACCAGTGCTCAATTCTTTGCTTTGCCCGGCCTTAGTGTCTTTTGGGCGGGCACCTTCTCCACCCGGTGCCGCTTTGTTTGTTCAGCCCATGACTTCTGATCACCGAAGACTGACTTTGATAAAAAAGGTATCAAAATGATCAGCACAGCAAGTTCTTTTAGTATTTTGAAATTATTTGGTCTGCTGAAGTAGTTTTCTTTATTAGTTTATTCAAAATGTAGTTTTGGTTGCAGAGCTTCTGTAGAGAGCTGTTACTAGCTCAGCTGCTGGCTACGCCCCCATCTGCATTGTTTTGTTTCTGTGTTTAAGACGTGGAAGCTTTGTAAAAGAGTTCATACTCAAAGGTTGTATCCAAAAATACAAATAAAATAAATAAAAATAGGACATTCAGAGACTTATTCATGTCCACATCTTGTAAAACCTTGTTAACAAATGCAGTAAAGTTCATCTGACAAGACCTACCCCATACAAATCCATGCTGCTTATTATACTGGAACCCCTGTACTACCAGGAAGTCCATCAGCTTTTCCTTTATAATAGATTCCAAGAGCTTACCCATTATGGATGTCAGGCTTGTCATCCTGTAGTTCCTTGGATCCCCTCATCCCTCTCTTTTGTAGTGGGATGACATCTGTTACCCTCCAATTACCTGGGACCACACCGGTGTCCAAACAGCAATTAAGTAGATCTGTAAATGGCACTGTCAGGGCTTGTGCCAGTTCTTTCAGCACATGTGGAGCCAACTCATCTGGTCCAGGGGATTTCTGTACTGTCAATCACAATAAGAACCCTCTCCACAGAGATAGAACCCTTAGGCCAATTTAGTTTTTCCCTTACCTGGATGTCATAGTCTGGGACTGGACCTCCTTTCTTGTCTGTAAAAGCTGAGTAGAAGTATTCATTAAGTATCTCAGACATTTGTTCATCACCTTCCACCCAAAAGTCTCCTTTTTTGCCTCTGTATAGCTCTTTTACATTTCCTTCTTTCCCTTCTGTAACTGGAAATGCCTAGTCATTGTCCTTTACCCCCCTCTGCTGTTTTTTTCCATATAGTTTTTTTTATCCTCTGGGCCAGGTGAGGAGGGCCACCCTACCCCCACACATGCAGACTGGCTCTGGACCCAGAGCAGCTGCGCAAGCTGCAGCATGACAGACAGGGTGTTGTGAAGTCTGTCCTCCATTTTTCTCTGACTTCCAAGAAGGTGCAATGAGCATGTTGTGTAAGCTTCACCTACATGGAGACCCCCCCCCAGTCCTGTGGATGTGGTGCCTCCCATATGATGCAACTCACACACACTGCCAGTTGGATTCCTCCAGGTGGCGATCAAGTGGTGAGCCACAGTAACCCCCCTCCCCAAGGGCAGTCCTTTGGGCACTCAATCCTCTGTCCTCTGGCCAGCTTCGAGCAGTCCATGTCTGTTTCTGAACACAGGTTGCTGGCATGGCAGTAGGTAAGGTGCTTCAGTGCCTCAGCCCTCCACACCGCTGGGCCGACTCCCCCCTCTGCTGTTTTAAGCTCTGCGTTTGCTTTGCCTTTCTCACAGTCTTGCTCATCTCCCTAGACAGCTAAGCTTTACCTCCCAACTGTCTTCTGACCGAGAAGACTTACATACTCTAAATGCAGCTTTCCTTTTTACTGCTTCCCTGACTCCCTTTGAGAACCAAGTCAGACTACTCCATTTCTGTTCTTTCCAAGCTGCTTAAGGAACTCTTTTGTTACCTTGTTCTTGATAAATGCCTATTCCTCCTCCAGTCTCTTTCTGGTCATGTCCTATGAGTCCTGCACTAAGTTCACCCTCCTTCATCCTAAAGTCTGCTGTATTGAACTCTAACACCAATGTTCTAGTTTCATGCCGTTGTACCCTTAGTGCTAGTTTGAACCGTACTGTAAAATGATGGCTTGTACCAAGTGGTTCATCTACTGATAGTCTGCCCACACCATCTCCATTGGTTAGGACCAGCTCCAAGGTACTTCCTCCCCTAGTGTATTCTTAGCACATGTTGAATCAGAACATGGTCCTGGAGGGTATCCACCATACCTTGACTACTGCTATATGTTACTGGGGTGCTGCTGTCTGCATAAGGTAAGCAGAAGTCATTCCATACAATCAATTCTCCTCCTCCCGTAGCCTTTTTTATTTCAAATTTCCCAATTCATCATCCACTTTCTCAGTTTGGGTGGGTAGTCTGTAAACCCGTCACATACGAAGCAGCCTCCTTTTTTCTGGTACTAGTTGTACCCATTGCATATCTGCTTCCCCTTCCCCACCTGTTTCACTGTCCTCCATAGCCTTGATTCCATATACCATCCTGAAAGGCCAGTCCTCTTCCCCTGCACTTTATCCTATCCTTTCTGAATAAGACATATGCTGGGTTCCGTAGGTCCCAATCATTATGTGGTGTGGCCCATGCCTTCATAGCTGCCATGATATCTGGATTACCTTCCTTCGCTGTGGCCTGTACGACACCCACCTTATTGCCAAGGTTTCTGGTATTCAAGCTTGCTATTCTCCAGCTGTTTTGTCTCCCCTTTCTCTCTCTCTCTGATTCTCATTATCTGTAATTTTTGCATCTTGCCCTTAGCTTTGCCCACCCTCTCTATGTAAATTGAGCAAATCATATTTGTGAAATTCCCCTTCCCCACACCCTCCCTGATGTCTATGCTATGGGGAGCGCTTACTAGTTTACATAATTGTGATCTAGCTCCTAAGTTTTCTCTGGCACAAGCCTTCCCCTTAACTCATTTAAGTGCCCAAGTACACAGGTCTTGAACTTCTGTCCCAGTGCCCTTGTTCCTTCCCTGTTGGGGTGAAGGCAGCCTGATTTGAACAGCCTCCTATCACCCCCAGAAGTTCCTCCAATTCATCGAGTGAAAGTGGCTGCAACAGCAATCTGCTGTTAGGAGCCTGGGGCCAGATATTCAAAAGTTTTCCCAGGCGCAAATCCGAGTTCGCCTGCACAAACTAGGTTTTGCACAGATTTCCTATATTGAAAAGCCTGGTTAGCGTGCGCAAACAGCGTTTGTGCCCAGGCTAACTTTGGAGGGGGGTGCAATGCAAATGAAGGGGTGGGGACCTGAATCTTGGCACAGTCCAATATTCAGAGTATGTGCACTATGCAAGGCCATTTTGTGTGGTCTCCTTGCGCGGCACAAGTAGCACCGACCTACAACATGACTTACTCCCATGCAACCCTAGCAGTTGGTGGAGGAAGTGTGTTAGCTTCCTCGACAACCAGTGCAGTAGACCCTGGTGTCTAGTGGAGCCCCCTCCTCCTCAATGCCACTCTCATCTATAAACAAACATGTCCCTGGTGTCCCGTGGTCTCTCCCCCCACCTGCACCTATGCCCAATGATTTACTAACTCATAATTATTTTTTACCACTGTTTGTATTATATTATAGTTGATTTAGTCAGTTCTTATTACTGCTGTAGTGCAGAGTTTGTATTATGCCTCCTTTGTATGTTTGTCACCCTTCCTCAGTGACGTGGAACCTTTGTAAAAGAGCTGTTATGTGCTCAGAGGTAATGTAATCCAAGAAAGAAAGAAAGAAAGAAATGTATGTAGTATTCCCTGGTGTTCAGTGGTCCCTCCCCCCACCCACACCCATGCCCGATGTTTACTGTATGTAGTATTCCCTGGTGCTTAGCAGTCCCTCCCCCCACCTGCCCCCACACCTGACGTTTACAGTATCATTCCCTGGTGTCAAGTGGTCCCTCTCCCCACCTGATCACCCACTCGACACACAGACAATATTTCCCTGTTGTCCAGTGCATCCCCATCCCAATCCTGTATGTTGCAGTTAAACCATTCTCTGGTGTCTAGTGGGACCCCCATCCCAATCCCTGTATACTGCAGTAAAAGCCATTCCCTGGTGTCTAGCAGCCCTCCACCCCAGCAGGTAGTGTCTCACACCTGCTCCCCCCATCCCGACCCCACACGGCAGCCAGCATGGCCCTCTGCTCTCCACCACAGGCGGCTGCCAACTGAGCTGTCAATGAGTGCATACTGTACAATTAGCTGTTGCAGTATGCGCTCATTCACAGCTCAGTCGGCAGCCAGCCGTGGTGGAGAGCAGAGGGCTGTGTCAGTCACCGGGTCGGGATGGGGGGGGAGCAGGGTGGTGGGGCACTACCTGCCAGAGCAGGGGGATTTCTAGACATCAGGGAACAGCTTTACTGTAGTATACAGGGGATCAGAAATAGTATGGGGGTCTACTAGGCACCAGAGAATGATTTAACTTTAATATATAGAGGATCAGGATGGGGGGATACACTAGACACCAGGGAAACGTTGTCTGTGTGTGTCAGGCGGGTGATCAAGTGGGGGGACGGACCACTGGACACCAGGGAATAATACTGTAAACATTGTGCGTGCGTGCAGTTGGGGGGAGAGACCACTAGACACCAGGAAATACTACATAAACATCAGATGTGGGTGCAGGTGAGGGGAGGAACCACTGGACTCCAGGGAATACTACATAAATCATCGAACATAGGTGCAGGTGGGGGAGGGACCGCTAGACACCAGAGACTGACATATACTTAACATTGAGCTGGGGATTTGGGGGGAAGATCACTACTATCAGTGAATGATTTATTTTTAACATTAGGCCAGCGATCGGTCAAGGAGGGCCCACTAGCACCAGCGATAGGTCTCTGGGGCCTGGCAATTGGGGGGAAGGGAGCGGCACCACACAATCCAGCCTCGCTCCCCATGCAAATGAGCCCATAATGGCCATGCAAATGGCCCCTTAGCACTTTGCATGCCCAGTGGGCTTATTTACATGGATCCATTTGAATATCAGAAATTTAGCACAGGCGCAAGCCATTGTGGCGCCCTATTTCGGAAGCCATATTAGCACTGGTCTGCAATGTCCCTGTATTCAGTCGGATAGTGCCAGTGTGCTATCCCACTGAATGTAGCATTTTTGGGCGCCCAGGCAAGTGCAAGGCACAGCAAAAATATTTGAACTCTGCTTTGTGCATTTTTGAAAATCAAGCCCTTGATATTTTGCGTTCAGATAGATAACTCTAAGTTAGTCTTTTTTGTTTTCTAGGTATATATCTAGATCTAGTTAGCAGGAGTAAATGTTGTGTTTTTAAAGCTTTTAATTTCACCAGACTACACACAGCCATAAAAATCACACAAATCACCTCAGGTAATCTTTGCTATAATTAGTGAAGACTAGCTGTTTCCTTACAGAATAGTCCACTCAATTATCCCTCAGGTGTTTGTTAAACTGTAAATGTAGCCTTTAATGGATAAGGAAAGGTACTTAAAATCACAGCTATACTGCTATAAAATTCATTCTAAACCAGTCCTTGCTAAGTCAATGGTCCTGGATGCATGATCGCATCACTATCACATGTGAAATGAGGCATTATCGGAAAAGGAATAGCAATAAAAATTCTAGCATAGAGATCCCTAGAACCATAAAACAAATAGGCAGATTTAGGGGAAAAAAAGCTTCTAATAGCAATCATAAGGAAGGACACACTAGGACTACACCCACAAATCAAAACGCTGTGCACAACATATATGTTTTTGCACATTTTGACTTTATTACTCCTTTGAGCATCCCCCCCACTCCAACCATACACTATGAGCATGTTTGAGAAGGTCACAGTACATACCAGACACTTGGGCCTGGCTCTTAGAGCCCGGAAGCTATTTTTAACTTCTTACAGATTCTTTGTAGCCAGGTCTTTTGTCCCCACATGTGCGATGATACCTGGCTTCACTCTCACTTTTCAGACAACCCTTCCTATCCTAGTCTGGAGTCTTTCAGCTGTCATCCATGGTAAAGAGCGTACAACCCTCCCCTTTTGGTCTGTAGCACAGACAATGAGCTCTGCCCCTCTTACGATTGAGACACCAACTGTAAGCACTCTCTTCCCATCTTAATCTCTTCTGCCTAGTCTCCCTCAACTTAGGATTCAGAGCTTCCCCTTGGGTGGGGGTCAGCTGTGCCCAACTCTCCTAGTGAGAAGAATCCATTGCCCGATGGTAGTTACCATCCTGCCAGTGCTCAGCCTCTGTAATGGTCTTCTCCCGGCTTACCATATTCCAACCCCCATCCCTAACCCCCTTGGTTGGACATTGGGATCAGAGTGAAGATATGAGTCACGCCAGATCCCACTCCAGTTTGCCCTGCAGCTGACACATCACAGGCGAAGCTGCCGACTGCTCAGCATTCAGTGTACCTAGCCTCCTACAAATGGAAATGTCCCACACCTCCAAACTGATTCTCTCCAGAGTGTGGCTCTGCAGTTTGTGAAGCTGATTAAGTCCCAACCCTCAGATCCTCCTTCCTGTCCCCTGTCCTCTCTTATCCAGGGACTACCACATATTTGATTAATACTGTTCCTCTGCTTAAAATTCCAGTTACTTGTTTATTCCCTGTCAATACCTTCTTGACCGAGTCCTTACTTTGTAATGCTTCTTCTTATCAAAATAACACAGTAGGTCTATTATAGTTAGGAGTAGAGACTGGTGTGAATGTATACATTCATCCAAAACCACAGATGGGCCTACCCCATATAGGGTGTGGTGACCTTTGAGGAATTGCACTACCCTCTTATACCACAGCTGGGCCCACCCCAGATAGGGTGAAACAACCAAAGTAGAAATGCACTGTCTTCTTACACCACAGATAGGCCGGCCTAACCTAGTTAGTGAGCAGTGGCCAAAGTGAGACTGCAGTGCCCTCGTATACTGCACCACAGTATACCACTGTTAGAGCATAGGCTGTTCCTTAATCAGCAGTACAAGCTCAGTTTTCCCCCTCATGCCTTTCTTTGGTAGTTTACCTCTCGAGCAGTCTCTCGCTAATTTGTAAGCCTACAGTATATTCTCTAAGGTTATTTCATACTGTTGATCTGGCATTCATATATGCATACATACATACATACATAGTTGCCAGCAGATTAGGCCTCATGGTCCATCTCGTCTGCCCGAACACAGCTCACTGATAAGGTACAGCAGCTGCTTTACCTCCCTTCCTTACCCCATCACTCCCACATTCCCCTTCTCTACTACCCCTGTTGTTTTCCTTTCCCCCAACCTGTTCCATGCCCCTGTGTCTGTCCCAACCCCTCTTGAAACCTTCCATAATTTCCATTTGTATCAGCTCATCTGGAAGCCTTTTCCAGGGTGCCACCTCCTTCTCTGTGAAATAATGATCCCTCACTTCCCCTCTGTAGCTTCTCCCTTCAATTTAATTGTAGTAAATATGGCCAACTTGTGTGCCTTAAAACAATTGCATTGTAAACCTCTTTGAGAGCCCCAGCTAACAGTCTCAAAATAGCTATACTATAAATAAGGTAATACCGTGTTTATGTGACTGTTAATAAAATTTTGTAATGTAATAACCCACCACAGCATCGCTCCCCTGATTAATGTTTTTACCAACTTTCAGCAATAATATGCTACTCTAGTCTGTATTTGGTACAGTTCCCTAAATGTACAAATGCTAGTAGCCCCACCCTTTTATGGTATTAGTCTCACCTCAGCCATAGGAAATTGAAGGACAGGATAGTAGCTTTCCTAGAGGAGGGTGCTCGGCTTGACACAAAACAGCACAGTTTTACAGCAGGAAGGTTCTGTCAGACTAACCTGGTAGACTTCTTTGATTGGGTCACCAAAGCAGTAGATTGGAGGGAGCCATTGATGTGGTATATCTGGACTTCAGTAAGGCCTTTGGCTCCAAGCCACACAGGAGACTGGTCAACAAACTGGAGAACATGGGAGTTGGGCATAAAGTAACATGCTGGGATAGGAACTGGTTGAATGGGAGAACACAAAGAGTTTTAGTCAATGGCACGCTGTCAGAGGAGGGTAGGGTTGCTAGCAGGGTGCCGCAGGGCTCGGTTCTTGAGCCGATCCCTTTCAATGTATTCATCAGCGACATCGCTGACAGACTGAAGAGAAAAGTGTGCCTATTTGCAGATGATACCAAAATCAGCAATAGAGCTGACACACCAGAGGAGCATCAACGCATGGTATCCGATCTCTGAAGGTTGGAAGAGTGGTCAAAAAAAACTGGCAATTGAGATTTAATACAAAAAAATGCAAGATCATGCACCTAGAAAAGCGTAACCTCAAGAAAATGTACTCAGTGGGAGGGGAGCAGCTGGCAGCTACTAGGCATGAAAGCGGCCTGGGGGTTATCATTTCAGATGACCTAAAGGTCGGCAAACAATGCGAGAAGCCAGCACTGATGGCTAGTGGCATCCTGGGATGCATAGGGAGGGGCATCATAAGCAGGAGGCAAGAAGTGATCTTGAATCTGTATCGGTCCCTGGTGAGGCCTCACATGGAATACTGCATCCAGTTCTGGAGGCCACACCTCAGGAGGGACATAGGCTGGAGACGGTACAGAGAAAAGCAACAAAGATGGTGCAGGGCTTGCATCAGGGTTGACAGTATACCCTAGAGGTTAGAGGAACGAGGTGTGAATGAGCTTGGTACATCCAGCAGACCAGACCTGAGTCTGATTCTCACAATCTCCACTTGCATACTGTGTGACTCTGAGCAAGTCACTTAACCGCTCAGTGCTTTCAGATCACCCCTGAAAACAAGCACTTGTGCCTAGTGGGCCTTACCCGGTTACCAAAGACTAAAATAAAAAAAATAATAAATAAAAATAAAAACCATATGAGGTAAGTGTAACCCCCCCCCTACAAATTGGGGTTCCCCAAAAGTCTTCCTTGAGCTTGCCTAAATGCTCACTGCCAGGCTGGTGTTCTGCGTTTTAGTAGAATAAATGTATTGCCAGAGAGTACCTGTATAGCCTCTGTGTACTGTCTCTTTAAGAGCTGCCTGGATTGCAGTCTTAATTAATCTAAAAGGGAGCTCTGTTAGAAGATGTGCTTGTTTGCTGATCATTTGTTAGAGTAGAAATAATATTGCAATTTGTTCTAACCTGCCTTCTTTGCAGCAAGAACTGTTCTGTTTATCTCCACCAACTAGGCCGGGACTGTCAGGATGGGTCAGTCAGTACTGTTACATAGAAACATAGAATTTGAAGCCAGATAAGGACCACTTGACCCACCTAATCTGCCCATTTTCCTACCTAACGGATAAGTTGCAGATCCTAGTTAACCAACAGCCTACTTCCTCTTACCCCCCACTAGAATTGCCTTATGTCTGTCCCATGCATTCTTGAATTCCCCCACTGTTTTTGACTCTACGACCGCCTCCAGAAGGCTGTTCCATGTATCCACAACCCTCTCTGTGATGAAATACTTCCTCACATTACCTCTGAGCCGTCGCCCCTCTGTCTTCAAATTGTGCCCCCTTGTTTTTGCACATCTCTTTTTCTGAAAGATGCTACCCTCTTGGACTTTGTTGATTCCCTTGAGGTATTTAAAAATTTCTATCATGTCCCCCCTCTACCTCCTTTCCTCAAGGCTATACATCTTTAGTTCCTTTAGTCTTTCTTCACATGTCTTCTGATGCAGACCCGGCATCATTTTGGTTGCCCTCCTCTGGACAGCCTCCACCCTGTCTATGTCTTTGCGGAAATGGGGTCTCCAGAACTATACACAGTACTTCAGATGTGGTCTTACCAACTGTCTGTACAGAGGGCCAACAACTTCCTGTTTTCTGCTGGTGATGCCTCTCACTATGCATCCCAGTATCCCCCCAGCCCTCCTTACTGCCATCTCACATTGCTGGCCCACCTTTAGGTCATCTGATATGACTACCCCCAGGTCCCTTTCCATTTTTGTTGTTGTCAGTATCTCACCCCTACTGTGTACTCTTCCCCTAGGTTTTTGTTTTCCAGGTGCATTACTCTGCACTTCTTTGCATTAACTCTAAGCAGCCATACATTTGACCATTCCTCCAACCTTGCCAAGTCCTTTCTCATCCTTTCCACCCCACCTTGTGTATTGACCCTGTTGCAGATCTTTGTGTCATCTGCAAAGAGACATACTTTCCCTTCCAGTCCCTTTGCAATGTTACTTATAAAGACATTAAAAAGGACCGGCCCCAGTACTGAACCCTGCGGTACCCCACTAGTAACCCTCTTTTCTTCACTGTGGACTCCATTTACTATTACCTCCTGTGTCCTGTTGTCCAACCAGTGTTTTACCCAGGCTACCACCCTAGGACCCACTACCAGGCTGGCTAATTTGTTTATTAATCTTTTGTGTGGGACTGTGTCAAATGCCTTGCTAAAGTCTAGGTAGGACATGTCCACAGCCCCTCCCTAGTGTACTGCTTTGGTCACCCAGTCAAAGAAATCAATTAGATTTGTCTGACATTACCTTCCCGCTGTGAATCCATGCTGCCTTGGGTCCTGTGCCCCACTGGCCTCTAGGTACTCAACAGTTCTTTCCTTCAGAAGTGATTCCATCATTTTCCCTACCACTGAGGTCAAACTGACAGGTCTCTAGTTTCCTGCCTCTGTTTTGCTCCCACTTTTGTGAAGAGGAATCACATCCGCCCTCTTCCAGTCCTCAGATGCCACCCCAGCCTCCCATGATTTATTAAAAAGGGTAGCTATTGGTGATACTAGTTCTTCCCTTAGTTCTTTTAAAATCCTGGGGTGAATCTCATCAGGCCCCATTGCTTTATCCACCTTCAGTTTTAAGAGTTCTTTCAGAACCCTTTCTTCTGTGAAAGGACTAATATCAACCCCCTATCTAGAGTGCTTCTATTGACCTGATTAGGTATTTCCCCCTGCTTTTCCATTGTGAATACTGAGCAGAAGTATTCATTCAGTATCCCTGCTTTTTCACTGTTGTTCTCTGCCCAACCACCTTCCTCTTTGTTCAGCCTCAGTATCCCTGCCTTAGTCTTTTTTTGCTCCCTAATGTACCTATAAAAGGTTTTATCCCCCTTCTTAATCGAGTTGGCTATCTTTTCCTCGGTTTGGGCCTTTGCTATTCTGACTGCCTTACCCGCTTCCTTCTGCTTTAACTGGTACAGTTCTCTGTCCTGCTTCTTCTGTGTTTCCTTACACTTCCTGTTGGACTCTAAAATGGAGCCTGCCTACAGGGGCTTGGTGGGATCAAAACTTGTAGGAATTGTAGTTTTTGCATTTTGGCACCTAAACTAACCTGGAGGGGGAGCCCTTGTTGTGACTGATAGACAGATAGCCAACCGAACCTTTTGGATCTTGGGGAAATTCCCAAGCTGCTTGCAGCTAGTTTTAGTTCTGAGTTGGGAAGTGAAGAGATAACAGCTTGAATGATTCAAGCAGCAGACCTAGCATACATTCACGTGGGAGAATTGTGGAAAGGCCTGAGTTTTGGCCTGCCTGCATGCCTGCCTGCTGTCCTGGAGGGTAACCCGTGAGGTGGGCGCATGAGGAAGGGTGCCGTCCGTAACAGTGACTCCTTCCCAGTGCAATCCCTCATGGCGATAGGAAGGTAGGGCAACAGGATGAGATTGTGGGCGAACTGAGTGACAGGATGTCACTATGCGTACGCGCGCGGGGGTGGGTGGGAGTGAGCACAGTGAGCATGGGCTGGGAGGGGCAGAGAGGCTGTAGGGGTGGTGCTGTAGCTGGCCGAGGCTGTGTCGTGGCATTGGGGGTTGGCTGAGTGGTTGGGGTGGGTGAGGTACGGGTTTGGGTCCGGGTGCTGGTGCGATTTTATTGCCTGACCCAACTCTTTATTTACTGCTTTAATTCTCCCCCAACATGCACCCCTGGAGTTGAGAATCCTTAAGTAGAGGGTGTGGAAGTGCCCAACAAAAAGCAGTAAAAGCTGTCCTGGCACCATTGTCCTGATGTGCTGGGATGTGATCTACCTTTTCTGGTGATGTATGCTGGCCATGGGTGGCATTCTTGATATGCAGTGTGTGTGTGTCGACATACATGCTCTGTTACTGAGTACACCTCTTCCCCAACCCCGTGACTACGAACTCTGCAAGCACATGGGTAGCACGACCTGTGCCTAATCATAAATGTGCAGCTGTGGAACGGGGGGGGGTTAAAGGTGTATTCTTTAGGCGCTTGTGCCATTATTCCCCCAACTTCATCAATGAGCACCCATAAAAGCCACCCACCTTCCCTTTCATCAAGTCGTATGCCTGTTGCTAGTAACCACTCACTTGCACTCATTGCCTTTTTGGGTCACAACTGAACAAGACTGAGCAAGAGTGCATGAGTGTGGAGTGTGCAGCATATACAACACATCTTGTGTCCCAGCAGCCGAGCATGACAAACACTGTATTGCTGTGGACTGTGTCATGGTCTAAGAACATGTTCATTCCCATCGTTTCCCCTCTATCCGACACCTTCTTTTCTTCCCTATTTTCCTCACTACTCACCCTGTCCCCTACCACCCCCACCTCCCTCTGTGCTTTTTCAACTTGTTGACTCCCCTCAGTACGTCTCCAACCAGAGTCGCCTCACCTGTCTTATCAATTCACCCTACCCCATACTATACATCTACCTGTCCATTTCATAAGGCCACTGCCAACTGATATGGCTTCAACCCTATCACCGATCCCATCTCTCCACTACCCATTTCCATCTAGAAAAAGCGCTAACCATATAATATCTAACTGTTGTGATACACCAGGACTTATTGTCTTGAACGTAACATATGCTCTCCAATCCTGTCTCCCTAGCCATGGAATGTGAACAGAGGGCCTGCAATTGGAGCGATGATGAGACATGGGCTCTGATAGCAGTATGGGGGGATGACCAGATTCAGCTGGCATTAAACGGCCAAAGAAAGAACAGCCACATCTACAAAGACATCGCAGCACAAATTCGAGATCTTGGATTTCAGCGTACTGAAAGTCAGTGCAGGTCTCGCATGAAAGGACTGAAACATAGATACATCCATTGCAGGGATAGCAACAACCGCAATGGCCATGGACGGGTAGAGTGCCGATTTTATTGAGAGATTGATGCCATCCTCAGCACTCGTGCTGCAACAGACCCAGCAGTGCTCATAGAGATGGCAGTGGCAAGTGTTCCTGGAGGAAATGATTCAGACAGTGAGCTAGAGCATGAAGGGGTGGTGCTCGACAAACCGACCGATGGCACTCCTTCAAGCAGTGATGGGCCACTGTCACAGCTCACCCAGCCAGAGGAAACCATCGAAACTACTGCCTCACAACCACTTCCCTCCACTTCACAAAGCTCCAGGAGGCGAGCAAGCGCGGTGGCGTAACTATGGCATCAATAGCAGAGCAGTTTATGAAATATATGGGCAGCAGCGGATCAGAGGTTCCTGCAAGCAGAGCAGCGATGCAAGGATTTGTCATTGGAGGGCATGCTGTGACATGAACAGGCTGAAGTGGAGACGGGCGATGAACAAGCTGATGTGGAGCAGAGTGCCACAGATTGGCGTGTGAGAGGCAGCGCATTGAACTGATATAGAGCGAATGGAGTTGCGACGCATGGAGCATGAGCACAAAATATTCAAACTGTTCTTAGAGCCTGACCATCCTTCCACTGCAGCATTACAAGTTCCAGCAACACCACAAATACAACGTGCATCCCGCTCACAGTTTATGCGCATTGATGAACCGTCGCAATATGTTGAACCCGAAGCTCCCGTCACTGCCCCATTCCCAAACTTCCAACAGCTGGTGACACCTCATCTGAAACGATCTTTACGCCTGGAGCATATTTCCATGGCTGTACCACAGCAGTATGCAGAGCAAGAGCGTCCAGTATTGGCTCGACCAAACAAGCTTCAACAGCCGACGACACCGCTAGTCCCACATGCATTCCGATCACTGCTCCAGCCCACTGCTGACGAAGGGCCTTATTCAGAAAATGAACCTCCTGCCACGCCTCCATTACACCTGTTTCAGCAGCCTGCGACATCGCTTGTTCAACGAGCAGGCGATGCGCGACACGTAACCAATACGGAAGAACAGCGGTATGCCGATCCGGATCGCCCAGTCAACTCTCCACACTACACGGCTCAACACCCTGCGATACCAGTGGTGCAACAGTCATTTCGACAAGTGAAAATATCCATTGATGAAGAACAGCCTTATGGTGCGGGTGACCATCCTGTTACCATGGAACAGTTTCATTTGGCTGCACCACCAAATGGACAAACATGTTTCAGACAGCAACTGCGTATGGATGAAGAACCGCGGTATTCAGATACTGAGCTTGACATTGATTATGCACGTACATTTGCACATATTTGATGTTCTGAAACGGACATACCATTATGATAGCAGTAATTCACAGGGTATTGAATTACTAGCAAGGGAATGTACAATATTTCGCAAAAATGTAAATTTGTTTTTTGATATGCTATTAGTGCTCTTCATGGATTGCATATTAGTGAGATGTAATGAAGCAATGCCAAAAAAGGAGCTAGCCATGCAATAAATATTGTGGTGTAGACGAAACAGTGCAACAATAATGTTGTGTACTTTGGGATAGGTGGGTTAATAGTAGTAGATTAAGCAAGGTATTCTTTATGTCTTGGATTTTTTATAAAGTTTTTACACGCAAAAACATACCAACATACGAATGTGCCAGCAGAAGCAGACCACCTGGTCTAAGTCTGCTCGAGTGTGCAGCCAACACCCCTAGTCTGCAGCTGCCCCAACCACCCTCCCTTTTGTCATCCCACTACCAGCCCCTACCCTCACCCTTCCCTGTTCCCTGTCCCATGCCCTTTTGAAGCTGTTCGCAGATGTACATGATACAACCCATTAACATACTAACATACTAAAAGCCAGCAGAATAGGCCTGTCAGTCTTTCATGTCTGCTCGTCGTCCTGCCCTTAGTGGTCACTTTCTTCCACCCCCCCATTGTCCCCGTGAGGGTCAATCTGGGCTTCTGTACCCCCATGCAATCTGTCCCACCACCTCTTGAAGCCATCCACAGTATCTTGCTCGACTAGGCAACCGGGCAATGCATTCCATGGCTCTACCACCCTCTCTGTGAAGTAAAATCTTCTACGTTCTCCCCTATAGGTTCCCCCACCAGTTTCCATTCATGCCCTTCGGGTTGGGCCCTTTGCTTTAGCCTGAACATTTCTTTGGCTCCACCCAAGTTGATCCCTTTCACATATTTGAAATCCTCAATCATGTCCCCCCCATCTCTCCTCTCCTCCAGTGAGTACAGCCCAAGGGCTGGCTGACAGTCCTCATAGGTCCTACCCACCATGCCCCGGATCGTCCTGGTTGCCCACCTCTGGACACTCTCCAACAGTACTATGTCCTTCTAAGGTACGGGTTCTCCAGAATCATGCTCTCCAGAACGCTGTAGGTATGGCATAACCACACTTGTAAGATTTTCATTACTGTTGTAACAAGCCAAAATATAGAACTCTACCTTTTTAGGACTGTGAACTGATCAACTGTGAGCCATGTGCAATAACAAATGTAAAGAACTGTATTTTGTGCAACAAAATCACTAAACAATCAGTCTTTTGTTGTCCATCTGTGTACTGTTTATTACTACATCAACTTTATAATGGCATGTACAAACAAATAACATGTACACATTTCCAGTGGCAAATAACATCTGAATGCACGGTGGGTTGTGCACTGGTGTCCGTGCCCAACTGGTATATGTGGCATAGCGGGATGGAGTCAAGGGCATAGCAAGCAGTCTGGAGAGCTGTGAGGGGGAGAGACTGTGTGCACATGCAAAGACTACATAGCATGTCATGTGCAAGGAATATCTAAAACCATTTATCCAAGCACAATGTGCATGGCACCATGTAGCCCCGAGCGAATATGGTAGGCTAGTCACACCCGGCTCCCTCCTGATGCTGTGATCACTGTAAAAGAAATACTATGGTCCACCATGGTATTGTAGTAATAACCCGCAACCTGCCCATATCCCCGACAGCCAGTAAGAGCATTGCAATTATTTCCATGGTGGTCCTGTGTCACCACCACAGGATCCCCTGCCAACACAGCCCCCCCATTCCGGTGCAGCAGCAAACCCTCCCTCATACCTCTGTGGCTGCCTGCCAAATGATAGCCAACAGTATCCGCTGTAAGCTCATTGGCCCAACACTGTGGACCAATGGGCTTACAGAACATATTGCAATAGTCCCCCACAAAGATGTGAATGAAGTCAAGCAGTCACATATTTCTGAATGACTATTACAGTGGGGAGGGGGACCATTGAACCGCCAGGGAAAGGTGTCAATGCTCATGTTGTCAATCAGTGCTTGGGGGGGGCACAAGAATATCAATGAATTCTCTACTATTTACGGTGCAGCATTCGGTGATGGCGGTGGTCCACTGGACCAACAGGGCAGATGTGGGTGTTTCTGGACAGTGTACTGGGTGGGCAGATGCCCACCTACAGCTGGCGCCTGCTGTGCTTCTCCATGCAGTACACCATCATGAAGTCCCTCCTCTGTATATTAACCAGGGGCACATTTCTGGGGTTGAATATCTGGGTAGTAGGAGTTGTGAGTGGGGTAGAAACAAATGACATCTGTGCTTGTTGAGGTGGGGTGTGGGGGAGGGGGTGGTTATGCTGTGTTGCCAGCAAACGCCACTCCAAAGACAACAATAGACACACTATAGCTGACGTCATGCAAATAGCCATGCCAAGTAGCCAATTTGGGTAAGGGCTGTGCCATTGGCACTGGCACAAAGAACATCCTGCCCTTCATCGCGCTTAACGGCCTACCTAATTTATGAGTTTAAGTACTCCACAAGAGCACTGCATATAATACGAGCATGCTCTAACCCAGGGCCTCTGCCTGCTGTCTCTCGTGCATTCCCATGGGGCTGCACCAAAACAGGTACATCATCCACGAAGATCCAATCTGAATCAAAAATCTCACCCTGACTTTCACATAGGTTATGCAAGAGGCAACATGTGTATACAATGGTGGGTACAAAGTTGGTGTCTATATCTATTCTCTTCAAGAGGCACCTCCAGCGACCCTTAAGGCGGCCAAAGGCATTCTTCACCACCATCCGTGCACGTGACAGTTTGTGGTTAAAACCTTTCTGCTCTGCTGTCAGTCGACCAGTGTCTGCAAATGGTTTCATTAACCATGGCATTAAAGAGTATGCTGGATCACCCAAAAGAAAAATCGGCACACTAACAGTCCCAATGTCACGAGTTACACTGGGAAATAAAGATCCACTGATACCTTTAGCATATAGTGTGCTGCTGGAGAGAATGCGTGCATCATGTACTTTGCCCGGCCATCCAATATTCAGGTCCCAAAATCGGTGCTCATGGTCAACAACAGCCTGCATTACAATGGAGTGCCACCCTTTTCTGTTGTAATAGTCGGCAGGATCCACTGCAGGTGCAAGAATGGGAATGTGTGTGCCGTCTATTGCTCCCGCAGTTTGTGGAAATCCAAACTTGTCTTGAAACCCAGAGGTGATGTTCTCTAACCGAGTACCTGTGGGAATTTGTATTAGATGCTTAAAACATGAGCAAATGGCAGAGCATACATCACGTAGTGCAGCACACACCACTGACATGGAAACTCCAAATAGGTGTCCAATGAAACGGTACTCACTATTGGTTGCTAATCGCCATAGGGTGACTGCCAGTCGTATATCGGGAGAAATGGCCAGTCGCATGCTAGTGTCCTGCCGTTGAATCAGTGGCTTGATTTTGTCAAGAATGTAGTAGAACGTTGCTCTGCGTACACGGAAATTTGCAAGCCACTGCTCATCATCAAAATGGGCAACAACAACCGTCCAAAAAACTGGAGTCCGGATTCGAGACCAAACAGTCCTAATTCGTGGTTGGAAGGCTTCAGACATCAAGCAAAGGAACAGAAATACCATGGCTCTTCGGCGCTGCAAGTATTGATGCAGACGATGGGTAGAAACAAAAGTTGTTCCTTGATGATTTGCATTGCCTCTGTCCTTCAGTTGTATTGCGGAAGTCCATATATCAAGATCCGTGATTAAATCTGTGAAGGTATATTAGCAATTCATGTTATTTCATTAACTTGAGTGTAGCTGTGGCACAGCTTGAAGCTTATGCATGCAGCGCATACAAACTACTCTCTGGTCTACAGAGGCAGTGTAGCGCAGTTGGTTAAGTCTCTGAGCTGCAGACTGGGAGACCTGGATTTGAATTCCACAGCCATCTAAGGTGCATACTGTGACGATGCATACTGTGTGAATCTGACCAAGTCACTTTACTTCCTGTGCTCCAAGGTTGCATCTCTACACAAGCTTCTGCTTAGTGTTCTACCCTGGTTAAACAATGTTCCTTCCTTTCCAATGACCCGGGCATGGACTCTAGCACTGTGTTCCCAGCTTCCCTCCCACCTGTGGCACCCCTTACTAAATACTGAGCACAAGAAGTCATTAAGCGGTTCTTGACTTACACCACCCACACCCTTATCCAACCATATCTATTAATGCTCTCTTGTCCCAACAACAGCATTTTGCCAAGAAGAAAGTAACAAATTCATGCGCATCATCTTTAATGGCCATGGCAAAGCTTTGCTACTTGGATGCTAGGTGGATATTTGCTGCCTCATTACCAGTTCAACTACCTGTGTGCCTACACAGCAAGGTTAGTGATTTCAGCCTAGCCTTATGCTTGGTCAGATAGCATCGATAGCAAAGTGTGCGTGAGTAATGTAAAAAATAAATGCCCACCCATTCCAACATAAACCCCTTCTGCCGTACTAGCTGGGCTACGTTGCTAAACTGTATAACCCCAAAACAGTATGCAAATGTAGTTGCAGAGTGCAGCAAGGTACACTGCAGATAAACTGCTATAACAGTATGCAACACACGTGGGCCAAGATTCAGAAAGAAGTTGCCCTTGGCGCAGTACTAATAAAAAAAACATTAAACACCGAATGCAAATAATGGGAGTTATTGGTCCCCAGCACATGGCCCACACTGGGTTAAGCCCAGCAACCTCGGCACGGTTAACTCCCACAGCTGGGTACTGCAACACCGGGAAACCAGCATCACGGCCAAAACAAATGTTTTCTGTCACATGGTAACAAAGTTCAGTAAGCCAATGTGGATTAGTGTGTTTGTGGGGGGGCAAGGGAGCCAACTATGGAGTTAGCAGCAAACTGGGATTGCAACTGAATCATCTAATGCCATTGCGGTTAAAGAGCACTGAAATGAAACAACTACAGCGGTACTAGGAGATGGCACAGGAGAGTACAGGCCACTCATGAAGTGAGTATGATCATGGAGGCACCGATTATGGCATTGCTTAACTGTAACAAGCCCTTGGACTTTGCCCCAGAGAAAGTACTTGTGCCACTCACACGTGGTCAGAGCAGTTATATAGGGGGGCAAAACATACAGTTACGAGGTGTGTGTTACGCCAGGAAACAACAACGGTTTGGCGACCCAGCAAAACACATACTGAAAGCAAAATGATCCTCGAGCTGCCACACTATTTGTCATGAACCTGGAGAACAGGGCAATTATATTACTCTGTAGAGTAATGACGGAGGTACACTGCCATTCACTGGCAAATCATTTAAATATGTTGGTGTTTGCCATGGCACCACTCCACACATGGGAAAAGCACAACGAAAAAAAAGGGCAGACACCACCCTCATCAGTAGCAAGGGACAAACACCAGTGGAGGTGTGTGAGAGCTCGCCTAATATGTATCACGCTATATGACAGCAGGTTCAGTCATCCAGCTACTTCAAGCTGCTGGCTAGAGAGTCATATTTGTGCCTGCCATAGCCCGCCCACCCCAACATAAAAGCACACATAGAAAATGAACGACAACATCATAAACCTTGGGGCACACATTTGCAGATCTCCTGAAAGGAATGCAAGCCACATTTAACCCCAACAAAAGCAAACTGCAGCCATAACATCACAGTTTGAACTTGCACTGCCCACTACACCATACTGCATGCTGCACTGGACTCAAGTGCTCTCTGCCATACAGAACATGGCCATGCAGGGCAGGGAGAGCACAATATCGTTTTGAACACTGGCACAAGAAATGCAGCCATGGATCACTATTACGAACTTGCACATCCAGCCCCCAACCCCACCCTGATAATGCACAATGTGCCACTGCTTTGTCTGCCATACAGAACATGACCATGCATGCAGAGTGGGGTAGCTTACTGAAGTCTGGCACAAGAAAAGCAGCCATATCTGAACTCCAACCCCAACAATTGATAGCAGATCATAGTAGGCAGACAGCATATAACTGTGCGGCAAATAAAAACAAAGCCGACGATCGGAGCAATGCACTGCGAACGCACGGGTGATGACTTCTGCATTCGAGAGCACTTCCTGGATACGGCATCAACATGCAGGCCAGGTACAACAGTGGCCGTGACGCGATGATAACTGAAGAGCTGGAGTTCTTGAGCCGGAATGGGCGCTTTACACTGCGCACTGCAACGGCACACTTGGGGACAAACCACCCACGCCAGGGAATGCGGTTCAGGCGAATGTTCATTTTACAATGGAACAAAAAGCGTTTAGACAGCATGGGATGGACCAGTACGGTCCTTCCACAACGCTTATTCTGTTGTAAGACTGTGTGTGTAAAAGCGCCTTTAGTGTGTCTGTGCCATTGCCTTGCTACAGATTGTCATCACAGCAGTAGAGCCTTGTGAATGGCCAGTGAGTATCATGTAGGGTGTGGTCTTTATTCAGTCAGAGAGAGAGAGAGACAGAGTGAAAGCAAAGCACTGCAGTTGTTCAGTGAGTCAGTGCACAGTTTGTCTCCTCTGTGTTTGTGGAATTTGAGAAAAAAGAGAATATAACTTCCATATTTTGGCATAAAAACAGTCATTTTCTGTATTTCAGCAATTGCTGCTGCTGACTTTGTAGTTGTTTTTTGCCACTACTATTTCTGTAAGGCAAGGAAGGCCTGTTTTTCACTCTAGGCCTGCTAGGCCAGAAGGTCACAAGGGAACATAATTTCTAGTCTGTATCTTGTGTGACTGAGAACTGAGTCAGCCTCTACAATCATCAACTCAAGTCAGCACAATCTAGGTGGCCTGGCTCGGAGGGCAGGGGGAAATTTTGTTGTGAAAAAAAAATGTTGTAGTTGCAGTTTAAATCTGATCCACCTCATCAGTGACCCAGAGTACCTGAGGCTGAGATTTGTTTTTTGCCAGTGCTGGGCTTGTTGTGGTAGGGCTGAGAGGGCAGCAGCGTGTGTCGCTGTACTGTACTAATAAAATAAAAAATTGTAGTTGCAGTTTAAATCACAGCAGCCTCTGACCCACCTCGTCAGTGACCCAGTGTACCTGAGATTTTTTTTGCCAGTAGTACCAGGCTTGTGGGAGGGCTGAGGGCAGCAGTGTGTGTCGCTGTACTCCGTTAAAAAAAAAAATTGTAGTTGCAGTTTAAATTACAGCAGCCTCTGATCCACCTCACCAGTGACCCAACGCACCTGAGATATTTTTTTGCCAGTAGTACCAGGCTTGTGGGAGGGCTGAGGGCAGCAGTGTGTGTCGCCGTACTTTGTTAAAAACAAATTGTAATTGCAGTTTAAATCACAGCAGCCTCTGAGTGACAATAAATCTTAGTGTGTCTGTGCCATTGCCTTGCTGTGACCCCTGAGGTGGCAGTGTGTGGCTCAGAGTCAGTTGTATTGCAAAGAAGTACTGTATATCAGAACTTGTTGGTTTCCACTGTTTCAAAAAAATGGATATCCGACATTTCTTTAAGTCCAAAGAAAAGAATACATATGAAGAAGTGCGAGTAATTGCCAATTCAGAAAGTAATGATAATGTTGCACTCCCTCATTCTACTGCATCATGTACCACTGTGCATGAGGGGAACGCTGAACCAAGCCCAAGTGACCAGAACAGTCTCAGTTATATCGATGCTAACACAGAAGGCATAAATAAAATGAACAGTGAACTAGTAAATGCTCAAAATATCACAGACTTGGGAACACTTGAGCCAGGGCCTATCCAGAGTAAGCTTACCTTATTACCCACAGCGCACATTTGGAGGGAAAAAAAGGTTATTCCAGTTTCACTGTTTTGAAAATTACAACTGGTTAGCATATTCTGTTACTCTGGATGCTGCTTTTTGCTATCCTTGTAGATGCTTTGGAATGAAATATGGAGCCACTCGGCCTAATAAAGATTCTTTGTTAAGCATAGGATTTGTTAATTGGAAAAGGGCACTTGACTCATTTAGAGAGCATGAAAAAACTTCATATCATGCAAATGCAAATGGGCTGGATTTAAAGACACAAAAAGTACTGGTGATATTGTTCACAAATTACAAGCTGCAAACATCAAATAAGTAAATGACAGGCTGCTATCGTGAGCGCATCATTGCTGTCACATTATTTCTGGCAAGGACGTTCTTTCAGGGGTCACGATGAAATGCATGGTAGTTTAAATAAAGGAAATTTTCTGGAATGCTTGGATCTATTAAAACAATTTGATCCTTTTCTACAAATGTATAAGGCACCTTCAAATGCCAGTTATATTTCTCTCCAAACTCAAAATGAGGTGATTGCTTGTTGCACAGAAGAGGTCATTTCAAAGATAGTTGCTGAACTTAACAGCCAGGAATGTTTGCTGTTATGGCAGATGAAGCAAGAGACAAACATAAAGAGCAGCTGGCAATTTGCGTGAGGTATATTGTACCTGGAACTGGAAGCATTACAGAGCGTTGTATAGGATTCACAGAATTTAAATCTTTTAATGCTGACTCCATTGTGGAATCACTGCAAAAATATCTCCAAGACAGTGGAATTATGGGTGCAAAATGTGTGGCACAAGCATATGATGGTGCCTCTGTTATGAGTGGGGCAGTAGGGGGAGTTCAAGCTAAGTTCCGCCAGCATCATCCAAAGGCTGTGTATGTGCACTGCAATGCACATGAGCCAAATCTTGTACTTTGCCATACATGCAAATGTATTACTGAAGCAAGAGAATTTTTCTGCACTATGGAAAGTGTGTACGAGTTTTTTAGAACTTCCCTTGTTCATCATTATGAGTTTGTCAATATACAGTGTCAGTTAGGCTTGAGCCCATCAGAGTTGGGCCAGTTGTCAGATACTCGCTGGTCCTGCCAGATCCGATCAATCAAGGCCTTGATGAACTGCTATGTAACTGTACTTCAGTGCCTTGCTACTATTCGCACTCCAAAAGCCATTGGACTGTTAGCATCCTTGCAAAGGTCAACCACAATTTACTGCCTGGTCATCTTTCATTCTCTTCTAAAGGTAACAGAAGGCATCCACAAAGTTTTACAAAGGGAAGATCTAGATCTATCCACTGCAGTAGATTTTGTTGACTCAGTTTGTCACACTCTTGAAGAGATACGGAGTGAGGACAGTAGCAATGAACTGTTTAAGGAAGCTGTGGATTTCTGTAACAAGAATAATGTGGAAATACATGACACAAACAGAAGAAAAAAACAGAAACGGATGATTTTATTGTTGAGGCATCAGTGGGAGTGCGGGACCAAACTTCTTCTCAAGTGGACTTTCGAAACAAGCTTTATTATCCATGCCTTGACAGAATGTCTGTTGAACTAAAGCAAAGATTTTCTAGTGTTGCAGTCGAGATAATAAATTGCATCTGTGCATGCAATCCCTCGTCTGCAACATTCCTTTGCTTTGAATTTCTGACCCCTCTAGCTCATCACTATGGGATTGAACTGCCAAAGGAGGAATTGTTTGTTGTAAAAAATTACCTGAAACGAAAAATGGAAGAAAAACAAATTAATACAAATGAAGTTTATAGGCTACTAGACCCTCTTATGTTTCCAAAACTCAAGAAGTTGGTCCAGGCAGCACTAACTTTTCCAGTGACAAGCTGTAGCTGTGAGCGCTCCTTTAGTGCACTGCGAAGGGTACATACATGGCTCAGAGGCACCATGACTCAAAACAGATTACAGGATCTTGCAATTCTAGCAGTTGAAAAGGAAACGTGTTCTGTGTTATCATCAGATCAGGTAATTACACGATTTGCAAAGAAAAGCAACAGACGGCATCAGTTGTTAATTATTACCGGAGAAAGAGAGAGAACAGCATGGAGGAGAACAAGAGAATGCACAAAAATAAAAATGATTAGGCAGTATTATTTGATGCTCTTTGTTGTTATTGTGTATTTCACTGCTGTATTTTTGAATGTGGACTTTCTAGTCTGAGTCTGAGCAGAAAGATTAAAACAAAATATTTTATTAAAGGGCCCACATCATGTGAATATAAAAATAATGTCGTGCTCCACCTTCATATGCCTGTGCTTCACATTTTCCAATTTTGGTTAGTACCGTGGTTAAGTGACGTAGGTAGGATACAGAGTTGCTGCGTATAAACATTAAAGAGCAGCTGACACCTTTCCTTTGGGAACACTTTGAAAAACTTTAAAAAACATTTTAAATTTGGACACCATTCACCTTGCATTTCTTTATCTATCTTCTATGGATTTCTTCTCTACATTACTTATTATTGATTGCCTCTGTAGCGCGTTCCCTAATTGAATTGCATATGCTCTGTTGTCACATCACCTTCTATTGCCTTGGGAATAACAGTGATGTGACAAGCACAGTACTATGACATCAAGTTGGGAAGAAATAACAGGAGCCGTTGAACACTCAGAGAGCAGTGCCAGCAGATATCCTGTCTCTGTTTCCATGCATATGACCTCAGTAATAACCAATAAAGATAAGAAATACAGAATGAATAAGTAATATATAGCTGCTTTGTGTACAAATATTTTGTTAAAGTTATTCTCAATGTGTCAGTGGTTCTTTACTTCTTTAAATTCCATTTTCTTGTACTTCCCCAAGTTCCCTTATTGCATCAAGTATCCTATTTTACTCAGTCAAATCATGGATCTGTGTGACTGTGTGGAAAATAATTTCATAAGGTGGCCTCCCTGAGTGTGACCCTTATGAAATTGGATGCCATTGCCCAACCCTCCTCAGTGCCCAGCATACTTCTTAAATATCAATAGATTTAGCCCCGGATCTACTGATATTTGCAAAATATGCTATTGATTCTATAACTTTTAATCTGCAACATGTAGTTTTTGCCTGTCAAGTGACAAGCCAACCAAAAAAAAGACACAAAATAATGGAAAAGGAATAGGGAAAAAAACAAGGCTGAAGTAGCAGAAAATTTGTTATTTTGCATGAAAGAGCATCAAAGGTTCTACAGCTTCTGGGGACCTAGGCGGCCCCCAGACCCACGGCGTTTTGTTTGCTGCCCAGGCCCCCAATGTTTACTCATGCTGACAATGCCTCTGCTGCTGTCTGAAAAAAATTTAGTCTGCAGTCTCCTGACTCCGGTCCTCCGGACATACGCCACCTACAGGACTGCACAGGTAAAATGTCTTAAATACTTACAATGCCAGTTGTCCAGAGGACAACTGGCTAAACATGACGTGCTTGTCTCTGCCAACCGGCTGCTAGCCTGGGACATTGGGCTGGGGGATTTGTCGACCCTGCTGATCAGGGCAGTAATTTTGATGCTGCATTGTTGGAGGAGCTGTACCAATTGTTAAGTATCTGCACCATAAGAACCTCCCCTTATCACCCTCAGACAGACGGTCTTGTCAAGCGTTTCAACCAAACCTTAAAACACATGTTAAAAAGGTTTGTGAAAGGTGATAGGAAAGATTGGGACCAGTACTTACCTGTTTTTTTGCTTACAGATGAGTGCCTCAGGCATCAACAGGTTTTTCGTAATTTGAAATGTTATATGGTAGACAACCTAGGGGGTCGCTAGATGTAATAAAAGAAACATGGGAAGAGCACCCCACTCAGAAAAAATCTGTTACATCTTACATGTGTACCCTGAGACATAAACTGGCAAAATATGTTGACATTACCCATAATATTCAGGAGGAGGCCCAAAACCAGCAGAAGGTGTATTATGACCATGGGGTAAAAGGAAAGGTTTTTGAGCCAGGTGAAAAGGTCTTGCTACTGTTACCCACTACAGAAAATAAACTGTTAATGAAGTGGCAAGGGCCTTATAAGGTGTTTAGATGTACTTGCACAGTTAATTATGAGACTGAGACCCCTGATAGGAAGACTTCTGTAGAAACAAAGCTGTTCTGCTCATTACTACACTACCGGTCAAAAGTTTTAGAACACCCCCATTTTTCCAGTTTTTATTGAAATTTAAGCAATTCAAGTCCAGTGAATAACCTGAAATGGTACAAAGGTAAGTGGTAAACTGCTAGAGGTTAAAAAAAAAGTTTAGGTTAGCAAAACTGCTTTAGAGAAATTGCAAAAAGCCAAGGTGTCAGTGAGTACAGTTTCCTACACCATCAAAAGGCACTTGGAAACTGGAGGAAACTCTGACAGGAAGAGGTCTGTGCAGACCAAAGCCACAACAGAATCAGAACTCAAGTTTCTGAGAGTCAACAGCTTGCGTGATAGGCGGCTCACAGGACAACAGCACAGAGTGACTGGCACCCTGAACCAAATGGGCTACCACAGCATTTTGCAGCGCCATGCAATACCCTCTGGTCTCGCCTAGTTGGTCAGGGTTCATCCTACAGCAAGATAATGACCCAAAACATACCTCCAGGCTATGTCAGAACTACCTTTGAGGAAAAGAACAAGGCGGTAGGCTTCAATCATGGAATGGCCAGCACAGTCTCCAGACTTAAACCCCATCGAGCTGGTTTGGGATGAACTGGACAGAAGGGTGAAAGCAAAGCAACCTACAAGTGCAACACATTTGTGGGAACTTCTGCAACAGTGTTGGGAAGAACTTCCGAACAATATTTGATGTCCATTGTAGGAAGAATGCCACGAGTGTGTTCGGCGGTTACAGTATATCTGCAAAAGGAGGCTACTTTGATGAGTCAAAAATTTAGATTAAATTTTGTTAAACAAAATGATTCTATGATTTCTTTTTTATCTCCAATTGTTTATTTGTTCTATGCTTTAATTTCAGAGTACATTGAGACATTAATCTGCATAAATTTCAATAAAAACTGGAAAAATGGGGGTGTTCTAAAACTTTTGACCGGTAGTGTATGTTGAGCTATAAAGCTCTTGGTCTGTATTGCTTGTTGATTCTTGTTTGTTATGTATCTTACCATTACAACTTTCTTCTTTACAGGCTTAATGGTTGGGGGGGGAGTGGGTTTGTTTGTTGTTGGGGAGGAGGGGTCAAAGGAGCACTATGGGTATTGTCATACAAAGGTGTGTGCAGTGCAATTTCATATGGCCCGATACTCCAGGTTCTAAATCATTTGGAAAGGATCCCCTTAATAAGACACAGAGGATTCACCCAATTTTTAAGTATGGATGTATAAGATTCTTACAAAATCATAGGCCCCTATGCACAAAGGGGTGGAATATACATGCCATAGGTGTGTACTCCATCAGCGGAGCTCTGTACCTGCTGACAGGTGTGCACCTGGCAGCATGCATGACCGCCGACCATCTATCCATGGCCCCGGCACACAGGGTCATGTGGGGTGGATAGGGGTGGAGCTGCAGACCTGGGCAGGCATCCAGTAGGATGCCCATCCCGGGCCCCACAGTGGATCCTTTACACAGCAGGGCACGTATTAGCTGCATGCCCTTGCAGATGTCAGATGGCTGGCGGCTGTGGAGGCGTGAGGTGGACTGTGCCGCCGGCCGTTTCAGCTGCACACTGACTACCAGGTATGGGTAGGGAGGGTATTGCTGCAGGGGTGGGGAAGACACTGAATACCACAGAGGCGGCGGGTGTGTAGGAAGGGTTGGGGTGCACATGCTTTGCAGTGCAGGACAGGGTACCAGTCCGGTGCCATGGCTGGTGAGGGGCGGGGAGCGAACGGACCTGCTGACTGGGGCTCCACTGGTTGGGAGTGTCTCCATGATGCCAGGTCCAGTGGGGGAGGCCATGTGTTGGGGCAGGGGGTCACTGGCCCATATTGGGGGGCGGGGTTGCCTTGTGTTGGTGGGGGGGAGGTTGTATGGCAGGTCCAGGGACTGGGCGGACAGACTCATCGCCGGGGTGCAAATCCGCAATGGAGGACCACTATGATGGGCAGGCACTAGCCCAATCAGCTGCCCCAGCCCTCCCCATCTGCCTTGTGGGCTGGGGCAGCACAGAAGGTCAAGTCCCATTCTCATTGTGCTGGCAGGTGCTGTCGATGGGGGCGTGCAGTGGGTTACAGCAGGGTCCCCCCCGGCATTACCTCCACACCACTGCGCCTCCCCCCATGGGTTCCAGTACGTGCCTTTGTGCATGGCTCTTAGTGCAGACACACACCCTGCCTGCCCCCAGCGCATGGCAGTCTGCACGGCTAGGGAATTGGGTGCATAGGGGCTGCATGCCCCAGTTGGTGCATCCCACACAGGGGGCACAATGGGCATGGAGTGGCTCTGTGCTGCAGATATGTGGTGCGTAGTCACTTCACATATTAATGCATAGGGCCCATATCCCTTAATGGTAAGGGGATTGACTCTGTAGTGAAACATTATAATGTGGTACGTGATTTAGCTAGGGCTCACTGTGATATAGAATTGCTCCAAGAGACACACTTCTCCCCAGAGGAGCATAATAAACTCTGTAGAAGTTGGGAGGAGAAGGTGCTAGTGGCCTCCCAACCCCTCCACCAAGAAGGCAGGGATAGTCATTTTGTAAAAAAAAAAAGGCCTGGCTTTTGAAAAAACCTTTACTTTTGCTGATAAAGAGGGCAGACTGATCATTTTATCAGGCAAAATAGGTGGTACGTTAAAGCACTTTGTAAACGTCTACAGCCCAACTGCTACAGTTCCACAGTTCTTTTGGCAGGTGTTTGGAAAAATGGCCACCCTCCCTGAGGGGCAGATTATTTTACTGGGAGACTGGAACTGTGTGGAGGATCTGATTATGGACAGATCCCCAGGGGCCCAACCCAGTTCAAGAGCTGGATCTAAATTACTCTGAGCTCTTAGAGAAGATGCAGGGATGGTAGATATATGGAGGGAAACTTACCCATCTAGTCAAAATTATACATTCTGTTCACATGCCCAACGTAGTTATGCACTGACCATTTTTACACCCAGAAAGTATAGGGACACACTAATCAAGATTTAGATATCAACCCAATTTACTTATCAGACCATGCTCAGGTTAGTATCATGGTTGGCCTGGGTCCACTGGATAAACAATCCATATGGCGACTTAATGTGGGATTTTTTGCGAGATGAGATGTTTTCTAGTAGGGTAAAAGAGACCATCACCAACTATCTGAAAGAAAACACAGACACTGCATCTAAGATAGAATTTTTTGGGACGGCCTTAATGCAGTGCTAAGAGGGGAAGCTATTTCATACACCGCATACAAGAAAAAACTTGGCCACACCAAATAAAAAAACTTAGAACTGAAAATAAGAGAATTAGAAATGAAACACAAAGTGGGAGGACACCCTGAATTTTTAGGGGAATTAAGGAAATTAAAAAAAAGAACTACAGTACTTATCACTAGAACCAAGAATAATTAAAGGTTTGTTTCCCAGAAGTACTATTTGGGGGGGGGCGGGATAGAGCAGACCGCCTGCTGGCTTATCGACTGTGTAAAAAAAATGGCAGACAAATATATTCCTAGCATTAAAAAAGACCCTGGAGTAGACCTGCTGGAGAGCAAACCTAGTAAAATTGCAGAAAATTTTTAAAGAGTTTTGTACTAATCTTTATTCCCAGGAAGCCAATCCTGGAAAGCCAGAGCTAATAAGGAAATTTCTAAGTAAAATAGAGCTCCCACAGCTTACACAAGAACAAGCTCAAAATCTAGAGCATCCATTTACACAAGCAGAGGTTGAACAAGTAATCAAAGAATTAGAACATAATAAGTCACCAGGTCCGGATGGTTTCGTTGTGGAATTTTAGCAAAACTTCTGTACCGAACTAGATATGCAATGAATGTCATGCCCAAGCCGCTAGCCCAGACACCTGGAGAAGAGCACTTATCTCTGTAACACCAAAACCAGGCAAAGATACCACTTTGTGTAATGGATTTAGACCCATTTCCTTGCTAAATCAAGATGTGAAAATCTTTGCAAAGTTAATAGCTAATTGGCTACAGCAGATTATAGTCCAGTAGGTTCACTCTGATCAGTCTGGGTTCATTCCAGGCCAACACCTGCATATATGTCGGCTTTTAACCACAGTGTCAGGTTTTTTCAGCAGCCCGCTGGCGTGCCAGAGGGTTGTAGTAGCGCTAGATGCTGAAAAGGCATTTGATCCTCTTGATTGGATGTTCTTAAATGCATCTCTAGCCAGATTTAATTTTGGAGACACATTTCAGTCCTGGATTATGGCCTTATACGTTATGCTCTAACCCTTCTGTCCAAATCTGATTTTTTCTTTATATCACATTTTTTCACCCAGCTGCCGGCCTAGGCTTGGTGGTGGCGTGCTGCCTATATGAAGCGCCCATTCCCCCTGTTACAGGGATCACGCTGCTTGGCAGTGGGGTATGTGTTTTTACATGGTTACGTTAGTGACTATGTAGTCCCTAAACCCACCCCCAGAGGACGCCATTGTGAAGGACCAGAGTCCAGGCAGGGAGCCGTGCTGAGACACGGCCTCCACCAAGTGCCTAACAGTGCCTTCCCTTCTTGACATTGGCCGTTAGTCGGGTCGGTGTCTAACCCTCCCCTGGTGAGAAAAGCTGCCTGAAGGCAGCTCAGTCTAACTCCTCCCTTCCCCCCGATGACCTGGGCTCGTTCCTGAAGCCGGGAGGTGTGGTGTCCAGCACCTCAACCTTCAGTGCCACTGGGCCGGAGCCAAAGTCTGGCTTAATGGGGTTTTGTCATCATCCTTTCCAATCAGAGAGGAACTAGGCAGTCTGCCCTTTTTCTCCCCTTTTATTTGCTCTTTATATGGAGCCGTTGGCAGAGGCTTTTAGGACTAGTCCTGATATTAAGGGTATCAAGATAGGGCCAACAGAAAACTACATATCTTTGTATGCAGACAGTGCCTACCCTCCTGTATTTGCAAGACCCAATCAGAACACTTCCCAAAGCGATGTCCCTCCTGAAAGAATATGGAGAGATATTGGGCTTTAAGATAAAATCATCTAAATTGGAAATTACATCACTAGGAGTCAGGGTTACTCCTGAAGTTAAGAAATTGACTAAACTCAGGTGGTCAGTTAAAGATTTTCGTTATCTAGGGTTACACATCACTCCTGATCTTAGCAAAAATCACCAAGCAAACTATACTAAATTAATAGAAGAAATTAGACAGGACTGCGAGAAATGGGCAGCTCTCCCACTCTCTCTAACGGGGTGCATTGAAACAGTGAGGGTGAATAGTCTCCCATGACTGCTCTTTCTATTTGGAGCTTTGCCCATATGTCTCCCTAGACAATTTTGGCATACAACCCATAGAATGCTTCTAAAGTTTATATGGAATGGCAAAAAACCATGGGTAAAATGGAGCTTCTTGGCCCTGGAGAAGGGCAAAGGAGGGTTGGGGATGCCGGAAGCAGAGCCTATTACAGAGCTGTGCAACTGCAACATAGGAGGCATATGTAGTTACTGAACAGCAGCTGGCCTAGGCAGCAGTGGAACAGGACAGTTTGGGTCCCACAGGGGCAAAGGACCTATTGTTTAATAAACTGGAGGTGAAGGTTATAAATGCTCTGCCTGTTCCGAGATTTAAGACTCTTTTACTCACCTGGAGAGAGACATTAAATAGTCTGAAAGCTGAAGACGATATCCTTGCATTTACTAGAATGAGAGCGTGTAGGGACTTCATGTCTGGAAGAACCAATGCAATTTATGCAAGATGGGAAAGGCAAGGTTTGGTCAGGATGGGACAATTTCTTTCAGGGACTACCATTAAAAGTTATCAACAGTTAAGGGAGGAGTTTAATCTACCACACAAAGACTTTTATTGTTATCTGCAGGTCCGACATTACTTAGCCACGAGGTATGAATCAGGTTTTGGGAAGGAAGGGAGTGTACACCCACTGATAATTTTCTCCTTGAAACAAACAGAACATAGCTGTGAAGGGAAGTTGGTATCCATAATTTATAAGTTTTGTAGAGATCTCAACCTCCAACCCAGACTGGATGTACAGTTTAAATTGGAAACAGAGTTGGGAACGAAAGTTTCTGAACCTAAATGGAATCAAGTTTGGTAGCAAGTGCATAGGACAACTGTATCAACCTCCTGGAGGGAATTTAGGTGGCAGGTGTTGATAAAGTTAGTCAGAACACCACTGATTACAAAACACTGTGGGAAATACCCTACTGACCTCTGTTGGAGGGGCTGTGGGCAAGTTGGGACTCACAGGCATATCTTTTGGAGTTGCCTGAGCATGAGAATTTTTTTGGGGGGTTGCCAAGCCATCAGTAGTATTCTACAAACTCAAGTCCCAGATGTTGGTGAAGTGCTGGTGCTTGGCAGTTCCCCCTCCAGGGATACATAACCCAGGGCAAAAACACTTGTTCAACATATTTGTTGCTGCAGCAACTAAAGCCATCACTAAAAAATGGCTTTCGACGCAAACCCCAGAGAAATCGCATTGGCTGGCATGCTGCCAACACATTTGGGAGATGAAGAAACTTACATCTCACCTCTGTCTTCAGAAATAAAAATTTACAGCTAGGTGGCTACCTTTTTATGAATTCATAAGTAATAGAGAGGGGGTGCCACTTCTGGAAATTCTAGCCAAAAAGGTTTAGGGATTAGTCCTGCCCCACCTCTATTATCCACTGAGAGGGATTTAGCTTTTAAAGTAATGGAACGGTAACTTTAACTAACTGGGGTATTTGCCAGACAAACACAATCTGTCAATGAATTATTTGCAACTGTATGAAGATGATGATCAATGTTGGTCTAGTTTATATAGTGCTCCAAGGGTGAGGGGAGGGGGTGTATGGAGAATGTTTTATTATGTGTTACTATCTCTCCATGTCACATCTTACCACTGTCTTTATTGTGTCATATGTCAGTGATGTGATGCTATTTTTGTAACTCTTTTTAACAAATATTCAATAAAAATGCAATTTAAAAAACAAACAGAAAAACACTACTTGCAAATTTTACAACTTCTCCTGGTCTGCATGTTTCCTGACCTAAGCCTCGATGACACTGTGTGCTATGGGTCTTTACAAAATGCCTAACAGTGGTGGCAGCCACCCTTCACAGGGAAGGGATTTATGTCTTTCCTTCTTTGGATGATTGGCTACTGAAGGACAGTTCCATTGAAGCTCTCCTTCACACACTCTCCTAAACATGACAACAGTTCGAGGCACTGGGGGTCATAGTGAATGTGCCAAAGTCTGTATTGATTCCAATGCCGCTGACTACAATATAAATGTGCAGTGTTGGACACAAAGAAGGGTTGTGCCTTCCTACCTCAGGACAGGGCAGACACCCTTATTGCTCAGGCACACTTAATTCACAGGAGCCACTACATCTCCACCAGAGCAGTGCTACGTCTCCTGGGGCTGATGGCTCCTGCCATAGTGACAGTGATATTAGCTGGGCTTCATATGCAGACCCCACAATGGACACTCAGTGTTTAGTGGGATCAGTTGACAAACGAGTTGGAACAGATGGTTCTCGTCACGTTCCCCCCTTCATAGAGCATTACTATAGCAGATGGACCATGACAACTTACTCAAGGGTGTTCCATTCCTTTTACCAGCTCCTGTACAGATACTTACCACAGATGCCTCGGGATCTGACTGGGTTGCTCATCTTGCCCCCTTCCAGATGCAAGGAGGCTGAACAGCACATCAGTATCCTGGAGATGAGGGCTGTCCTATACAGCCTCCAGGCATTTCAGAATCATCTCTGCACCAGTCCTCTGGTAATACAGATGGACAATGTCAGTGTAATGCACTACATAAACAAGGGGGTACTCACTCCTATCCCCTCTGCAGGGAAACAATAAGAGTGTGGCATTAAGCACTATCTCATGGCCTACAACTGTCGGACGGGTCTCTCCTGAGTCTCCAAATCACCTTGTCAAACAGGCTAAGCTGATCTCAGTCCCTGGTTCACAGAGCAGGACTGCTGACATCTGTGGTACGTGACCTCTTCGCAAGATTGGTTCATCTAGAGCTGAACCTTTTTGTGCAATGCAAAACTGACGTATTTCTTCTCACTTGCTCCAGGGCCTGGAGTTTTTTTGGCAAGAAGTGTTGTCCCTCTCTTGGAAAGGGAAATCCCTGTATGTATTCCCCCTGTTCTTCTCATACAGAGAGTCCAGCTCAAGCTAAGAGTGGAGAGTGCCACTGTCATGCTCGTTGCTCCTTTATATCCTCACCAGATATGGTTTTCACTCCTACAGTATCTGGATCCTCTACCTCTCTGTTGAGGTCTGCTGTCACAGCATGAGGGGTCTCTCGTCCATCTGGACCTGAAATCTCTACCCCTGCATGCATGGTTCTTGAAAACATAGCCACTGTATGCTTTGGGGTGTCCCCTATCAATCAATCAATCAGTCAATCAAAATATTTATTTTGCCAGGCGGAACATTATTGAGACAAGCTCATTTACAAGATGGACCTGGGGCAAAACAATTGCCAACAGGGTTAAGACATAACAGGTTGAGTGAACATACATAACAATTACATAGTAATAATAACAACATAATAACATATAACTATCACATGTGACAAGATACTTGCACCAGAACATAACAATATGTTCAACAGGTAGTAGTGCCATTTAAATACAATTGCATGGATGCAGATATATGGTTGTAAGGTAATGAGCTAAAGTTTATACAGTAAGCATCATTGGAGGAGTCATAGTGAGCAGGAGTGGCAGTTTCTCTAGCGTCAAAGTGCGAAGTTTAAGATGTAAGTGTCCTTTGATAAGTACTGTAGGCATGTCCTTGCAAGTGGGGTGGGGAGGGGGGTATAGGGAGTGGGGAGGAAAGGTCAAACGAGATAGGAGAGGGTTGGACATGATGGCCTAGGGAGGAAGGACTGTTCGAAGGGAGAACATGACAGATGCCACAGGCAGTGGTTGGGGTTTAAGTCCAATAAGGTTGCTGATGTCCTACTTGTGGCTAGAAAGCCTTCTGCCAGACATAATTATTCCTTGAAATGGAAGCATTTCACTTTGTTGTCAGCTTCCAGGGATATGAACCCTTTCACATGTCCTGTGTATTCTGTTCTGGAATACTTTGCCTTCCATATCTGAGTCAGGATTACAGTATTCCTCTATTAAGGTGCACTTGATTGCTATTTCTGCATTCCATGCCCCTATTGATGGCCGTACACTTGCCCAACTAGAGGTGTCCTGTACTTTTCTAAGAGGTATACTGCATATGAAACCTCCTATCCATTATTCAGTCCCACCCTAGGACTTGAATTTCATACACTTGTAACAGAGGGTAGCCAGCACCTGCAGTCTGCTAAAACGTCACTTAGAATCACTTCAACAATTACTGCTGTGTAATGTGTAAGGAAGAGAGCATACCTTGTTTTAATCACCATATGTGCTTGCTTTATTTTCTGTGCTGGCAAAGGTGCTGCTTACAAACAGATACTGTAAATGGCAACATCCATGAAAGTAAAAGGAGCTCATAAATCTTCCTGTTCCCCCTCCATTCACAAGAACTGTCCACGTCACCTGACACATTTCACGCAAGTTGCATTTTTTCATTCACCCCTGAGAAAGAGGGTGCTTCTGTGTCAGAACAATGCCTGTCCAAATGGCTGGCTAATTCTATTTTTTCTTGTTATAGGAAGTACAGTCAGGAACTTTCTAGTGCTATTCGTGGTCACTTCACTAAGGGTATGGCCACCTCTGTTACTTGTTTCAGAAATGTCCCTGCTGCTGACATATGTGCTTCTGCCACATTTATTTATTTATTTATTTATTGAATTTTGTTGACTGGGTAGGCCCACTGAGACTAGTAGTCTCTTTTTCAGGGGCGATCCGGGGGGGGGGGATACAGATAGTAACCAACTGAAATTGAACCAGATTAAGCTTCTTTCTTGGGCCACTTCTTTTTAGCCTCTTTCTGAATGATCTTCCACAATCATGTCCTGCACAAATCATCCTTTATGCTGACGCCGCCGTCATTCTCTCCACTCACAAGGATCCGGGCCACCTTCAAAAGTTATCTACAGCTTGCCTTCACCTCAATTGAAACTTGGTTTAGTACACATAAATTGGTTCTCAACTATAAAAAAAAAATTCCATGCTCTACTGCAGCCCGCACAACAAACACAGACTCAATCCCATCACGATCAAAAACTGCCTTGGTGCAACCCTCGAACAGGTTCAGTTCTTTAAATATCTAGGAGTTGCCATCGATTGTAACCTATCATATGCTATGCACATTGACAACATTGTCAAGGCTGCCAACACTTGCATTGGCCTACTCTTCAGGCACAGGCAATGCCTTACCTCAGATGCCTTAAGGATTGCAGTACAGAGCTCAGTAATCTCAATAATCAACTATGGCCTGATCATGTATGGCTCTGCCTCTGCCACCACCCTCAGGTGCATATCCATTGCACTAAACAAAGCTTGCCGTCTCATAACTGGTGCCCATCGCCTCACCCACATGTGTGATCTCTACACACAGACTGGGTGGCTTCAACTTTCAAACTGGATCAAGTACCAAACCTGCCTTATGGCAAAGAAAATAACACTAGGCCTTGCTCCCCCAGGTGTCCTAGCTCTCCTCTGCCCAGCGCGGACTACTCACATCACCAGGGGGTCTGAATCCCAACTACTGCATGTGGCACATGGACAGCTGGTTCTGATTACACTATGATATTTTTTTCTGCAATATAAAATATGTAGGGGAGTGTCTGTCAGGAGAAACTACTGTCTTGCTGAAACTACACATCAAACCGCCCCAGGTATAAGTTCAAAGGACAGGATGTGGGTTAAACTACAGATATCTGGGATGCAATTAGCTTGTCAGTTTGCTTTGAAGCCAGGAACTAAAATATCCATTTATGACATCCTCAGGGAAATCCTGTGATTTGCACTAGGTGTCATGAAGAAAGGGGCATATGCATGTGTTTGGGGTGTCTTCCAAGGAAGCCAGTTAATTATATCAAAGAGATTTTGATGTCTGTGTGAAGCAGGTCCCAGACTAAATTGGGAAGTCCAATATGCAATTGTTTGGGGTATCATCAGAGGAAGCCAGTTAATTACATCAAAAAGACTTTGATGTCTGTGTGAAGCGGATCACAGACTGGTTTGGGGAAGTCACACGAAGGGAAGAGATTCACTGATGTCACCTATTTTTTTTAAATATCTTATTAGGACATCCTTTGTTATAAAATATAAATTTTAACACACCAAGGCGGAGTTAGGTGACCTCAGAGAGAAGGCCGGCTCAAGACTGCTTTTAAGTATACTGAGCAGACCTTAGAGTCAGAGAGAGACATTCATTTTCTGACTGAGAAAGAGGAACATCAAAGCACTGAAAGATTAAGAAAGTAATGATACATTAGATAAGACCAGTCTGAGTGTATGGGTTGTAGGAATTTGTACTTTTAAACCTGTTTTGTTTTTAAGATTGTATGTGTTGGGATATCTTGTTCTGTATTTACTATTTTCCTATTTTTACCTATTTTTTTGTTTATATATGTTTATTGATTTTGCAAGTAGGTCTTACAAAGCAAATGCACATAAGAGGATAGCATTACACAATGTAGTACAAATCTGTTCTTTTACAAAGTACTAATGAAAAACACCCCCTCTAGAGATACATCATAGGGGGAAATAACGTAGCACATATTATCAGCAAAATCGAATTAAAGTAATGCATGCAGCCAGGAAAGCCCAAGGGGATACAAATCAAGGATGGGTTGTATACCAAAGTCCCTTTTAACATATTGACTATAGTAGTCTAATAGCATCCCCCAATACTGTAACCGGTAATAAAGTTCAAAGGAGAACTTCCCCAAGCTCCCAGGAAGAAAAAGTCATAAAGTTAGCATAACCTTAAAAGGGACTAGCTAGGCATTTTTATATAAACTAATTAAAAACCAAGCTCATTATTACAAATTTGTATAAAAAACTGTACGAAGAAAGGACTGTATTGGAATTAACATAGGAACAGCAAATCCAAACCCAGTGATCTAGTTTAGTATCAGAAATACTGCCCAACAATAATAGAGAAGAAAAGCAGGTAAGGCACATTAACAGCAGATCTGCTTAAATTCAGACAGTCAAAGTTTGTAACGACAGGGTATTACTGTATATCTACCCCGATCCACTCAGTCCTGAAACTGAAGAATGTAGACAGGTCCCACAACAGTCAAAAAACAAAAGAGCAAGACATATGTCCTCAGTCTCCACAAAATCACACCATATAATCCAGGCCTGCCATGCGCTTCAATCTGCATCTGAGAAGTTGCTCTCACTTTCTGCAGCAGTCTCCGATTCCAACTGGGAAATCAGTCTCTCAGCATCCCGCACTTCATTTAATAACACTGCTTCCCCTTCCAGATAACACGAAGTTTAGCTGGTAGTAACAATTGGTAGGGAATTTTCTTTAGCCTCAGCCATCCCTGAAGCCCATCAAATGCTTTGCGCCATTGTCGGGTACTATAGGAGAGGTCCGGGAACATTTGCAGAGTGTCTTCCCCATATTTTAAAGATCTACAGCACCTAGCAACTGTCAAAGCCCGATCCCTGTTCCCAGTACTGGTACAGATGATGGGAAATGTTCATATGGCTGTATAGGCATGTGCTGCATGGTGGGGAGTGATATGGTAAGCTTTTTCAACGTGCAGAGGGGGATCGGACTCTTCCAGGCCCAGAATAGCTGGTAACAGCATGGTAGCAAAGGCCAGGGGATCGTCACCTTCAGCCCCTTCTGAGAGGCCCAGGATTCGCAAGTTCTTTTCCCTAGCCTGATTTTCAACATTTTCCAAATGTTGTCTAAGGATCGAATTTTCTTTTATTAACTTCATAGTGGCATCAACGGTTTTGAGAACCGATGTCTCTGAGCATTGAGTAGTCGCTTCGCACTGGTCCATACGCGACTCTAAAGCTGACACCCAAGGTGTAAGGGTGTCAAACTTCTTATCAAGTTCTTGAACTGTTTTGAGCAGTCGATGCAGAGTAGCTAGGATGTTGTTTAGTGAAGCCTCTTCCATTGGTTCGGAAGTTGAATCCAGTGCTGCGCCACACTGCCCAGGCCTCTCGTCTCGATTCTGTCGCCTCGGAGTAAAGAAATCACCTGCTGCAGCTGCCGTTCCCTTATTCTTGCCCATTCTAACTTCATGTAAAGCCAGTCCACACTCACAGCTCTCCACTCATGCTTCAATATTAGAATTTGAATAGAGGAAACTAAAGTTTAATTAGTTTTAATCCAGATTTCTCCTGGGAGCTCAGTCTAATTGCTGCTTCCTGCTAGGCTGCTCAGCAGCGCCCCCTATTTTTACCTATTTTAAAGTAAAGATATATATTTTAAAAACAGAAACTGCCTGCTGTGCCTTGAAACTTCTTTTTTTATAAGTGAAGCTTCGATGGTTACAGTTGACCCTGTGCATGAGCTTACTGTGGTACCAAACCGGGAAACAGGTAAGAGTTCTCTAGGTCTTGCACAGAGTTCTAAGGGTTCATTTTGTAACACCTGGTTAGGTGCCCATAGGCAGAGATATCTGGCCCCCTGAAGACAGAATTATCTGAGCCTGACAATTGGGTACGCTAACAAGAGGTTATCAGTTTGAATCCCTCCAGAACTTGGGACAAAGGTGACTTGAACCCACAAAAACAGACAAGAGGGTTACCTTGTTCTGTTAACTGTTCACAATTCTATGCTCAGAGGTTGGCACTTTGGGAGTAGAGAGCTGACCTGCTGAGTGGGGTTGTGACACTGCATATCCCGTGTTTCCGCACCACACAAGGCAAAGATCCTTTGCGCACAGAGCTCCCAGCTGGTTCAATGGTCTCAATATTGATGTTGCCTCAATGCCAAAGCTCGGTCCATTCGAATCCAGTCTCCATCACATCCTGTCTGCATCTAGCTCCTGTGACTGTCCTTCCTAATTGTTCTCCCCTCTCCTCTTTGCTTTTTCCACCTAGCACTTAACCCTCTCCCCCCTCTCAACTCCCTCTCCCATACACCCACTCATCCTCTCCTCCTCCCACCCACCTTCCCTACCCCCTTGTAGCACTTTAATTGATATTTGACAAGTGCCTATGGCCTCACCCCACTAGTGTGTCTCTCTTCCATACCGTGTTAGCCCTGTTACCAGACCTCCTCCTGGCATTTTTGCCACTGTATTGAATGTATAAAACTGTATGTAACTGCCTGTAACCCACTGTTATACTGTTATTCAATGTTTTGTTTGAATTGTACCTCATCCAGTGTGGAACCTTTGTAAAAGAGCCTCTGGCTCAAATGTACTTGTAATCCTAGATTCAAATAATAAAAAAAAAAAAAAAAGCTGTTGGTGGTGTTATTATTAGTGAATGGGGGAAATTTGGCCAGGACACCGGGGTAAATTCTCCTACTCTTTTCGAGAAGTGTCATGGGATCTTTCAATGTTCACCTGAACAACCACCAGAACAGGCAGATGGGACCTCAGTTTAACGTCTCATCCGAAAGACGGCGCCTCAGGAGTGCAGCACCCCCCCCCATGCAGCACTACAGTGTCAGTATTGGGATTTAACACAAGTACCTGGTGTGGACACATGAAGCAATGTCCACACTTTCACTAAACACTACAGCCTGGACATTGCCTCTTACAGACTTGCTAACTTTGGGCTTGCTGTATTGCAAGGCCTTCTGTCTTGATCACATATTGTCAGTAGTGCTCAACCTCTTGTTAGTGCCCCTGCAATTTCCTTGCATAACTCTTTTGAGCACCTAAAACAGATTACTGATGAAGAAATCACCAGCTGTCCTGACCCTGGCATAAACATAGGAAACATCAAGAACCCCAATTTTAGTTGTCAGACCCCAACCTCACAGATTCCAGCTTTACTGCCCCCCCCCCGAAATGACCCAGATAAAATCACCCCCAACTAATGATTGATGCCTAAACAAGTGTATGTTTTCGGAGGATCCATCACAAAATATATTGACCGGACAGTTTGTAATGTAGATAAAGAACATAGAACCTGTTTAAGTTATCGAGGGGCAAGAGTTTCAGATATAACATCAATGACAAAAACAATACTGTCATCAGCAGGTACAAATCCCCTAGTGGTCATTCATGCAGGGACAAACGACATCACTAGATCCTCATTACAACAACTAAACAGGATTATGTTTCCCTCTGCAACATATTGGTGGAGCGAGGGTGTTACATACTGTAAGTATGTCCGAAATACTACCGGTCCCTAGAGCTACAAAATATATTTCTGATAAAATAAAAGCATTGAACGAATGGCTATGTAAATGGTGCTATCAGAAAAACATTCCTTGCCTGACACACTGGGAGGAATTCTATAATAATCTCTCCCTATTTTGCTGGGACGGTTTACATCTCCGCAGAAGAGAAAGTTTACTACTGGGACACAAAATCACCACATTTATTGAAAATCATTTAAACTAATGGCAAAGGGGTAGAGTGGGTAATTACCCAAATCTCTTAATATAAAAAAGTCACCAATCACATCGTAAACCCCTGAATGTCTTATCTCTTCATGCACGCTCTCTTAATATCATTAAACAAGCTGAATTAGAAATTAAAATACAATCCCTTGACCTGGGACTAATAGCAATAACACAAACCTGGGGTAACTCTGACAAAAAATGGATAGGTGAAATGCCCGGATTTAAACATTACTTTAAAAATAGAATTGATACAAGAAAAGGGGGAGGTGTAAGTATATATGTCAGGAATGACATTCCATCATTTGAATATTCAGCTACCGCCCAGTCAGAGAGCATATGGGTATATACTCAACCCCTGGGCCTTCCTCAAACCTTTGTAGGTACTTGTTATCGCCCTCCTTCTGTTGATATTAACTTAAATACACAACTTGCTAAAGAAATCTCTCAAATAGCAGATAACAGTCCTGTCCTAATTTTAGGGGATTTTAATTTGCCCACCATGAACTGGCAAACCCTAACAGGCTCAAACCAACATGATGAACAATTACTTACGACTATTATAGATCTAGGCCTTGGTCAACTCATTAGGGAACCTACTCAGGGAGCAAATATTCTAGACCTTGTTATAACCAACCTAGAGACTTCTATAACAAACCTTCAGATTACTGACCCTCTTGGTAACAGTGATCATATGTCTATATTCTTCTCCATTCCACTCCATCTGCAACCCAAATCCAATAATCTTAAAATTAAGCAATATGATAGGGCAGATTTTCATAAAATTAACAAACATTTAAATTCTGTACAGTGGGACCACATTCTGTCTCCTCTTAGCACTGAAGAAGCCTGGGACTTATTTAAATCAAAAATCCATGAATCAGAACAATTATATGTCCCAGAAAGGAATAAATACAGTCTCAAAGGAAAAATCCCTCCATGGTTTAATAAATCTATTAAGAAACAAATTACATGTAAACAAAAACTATTCTCACTATTAAAAAAATATCCTTTAGACCAAAAAAATGGCATACTAGCCAAATACAGGGAGGCTGTTAAATTAAAAAAACTGATTAAACTTGCAAAACGTAATCTTGAATTCCAAATTACATATATAAAAGATTCACATAAAGCTTTGTATTCTTA
Source organism: Neoceratodus forsteri (assembly GCA_016271365.2). Lineage (NCBI taxonomy): Eukaryota > Metazoa > Chordata > Ceratodontiformes > Ceratodontidae > Neoceratodus > Neoceratodus forsteri. The sequence continues at coordinate 556,641,258 of CM028129.1, read as the reverse complement.
TTCTGTAGCGGATCCAGGATTTTACAATGGGGGGTGCTGTGGTGGTGTGTGGACTTGATATGTAACTGTTTGACATTTTTTTAATTCTTTATATTATCTTTTCCACTAAATTTATGACTAAAAATAATAATGTAATCTATTGTTCTGAATGTAGATTTTCTTACAATCAATATATTAGACTTCTCCAGCAAAGTGAAATGTAGCAGTAGCAAGCAAGTAAGTTACAACAGGGGGTGCACCTGCACCCACTAAAACCCCCTAGATCTGCTACTGTTCTTATTTAAGCAGTAAAAAAAGAAAGGGAACAACATTATTAGAAACATTAAAACCAACAAGAAGTCCTGGCCCCGATAACATAAATCTTAAATTTCTTAAAGGAGCAAAAGAAGCAATTACATTGCCACTAACTATTATTTAAAAAAAAAAAAGAGCCGAGTTGACTCACCACCCCAATCTGGGAGAGGAGAGCTGCCAAGTGGCTGCTTAATCCGCTCCCAGTCCTCCCCCGACCCTCAGCAACCCAAGCTTGTTCCTGAACTCGGGTCACCAGCATGGTGAGAGATAAGGTGCCCAGTACTTCAGCCCTCTGCGCCTTCAGGCCAGCTTTTACACCATATTTTCTGAAAGACAGCCCCATTAGGCCTTCCCTAGAAATATACCATTCACTGTAGAGTACAATATTAGGCATGGAGTTTAAGAATAGCTGCCGCCCCATTAATCTAAGAACAGAATGTTTCAGTTAATACTATGGTCACATGTTATGCTCATTATTTCCAGCAGGAGCTTTGGAAACCCCACTTTCCTGCCTAACAGTCAGTCTGTATCTATACCTCGTGCTGAGGAGATGTCCCTGCACCTGTTACTGAATAAACCTATTATTTTATGCGTCTGACTCAGTTCGTTCAGTACCAGCAGTTGACTATTGCAGAAGCACCAGATGGGAAAGCAGAATATTGGAGAAGGTAAGGGGTTCCGTGGCAGACCAAATACCAAATCACCACACATGGTGGAGAATGCTGCCCTTCTTCTGCCCAGACCCCCAGCTTGCTTATCTGCATCGTTGGGTACCCCAGAGTCATCTTACAAGTGTACCTGAATTGTTTGCATGCTGAGAAAATTCAACCTGGCAGCAGAGAGGACAGTAAAAACCTAATTGTATCCTGCTTTATTTAATCTTCCTGCAATCTGCCTCAGTAATATAAATGTGCATGAATGTGGGACACTGTTTTGTCAGCAGCAGTCTACAAAATTATTTTCAAGCCTCCACAAACCCAAGGAGCTGCAACCCCCCAAGCTCCTACAGTGTGGCAGGGTCTGTACAGCCTCTCAGTCTGAATACAGTCAATTGAAAAGGCACCAAACAGAAATTTTAAATCATTCCCCTGTTGCTGTCTCTGGACTGCAACTCCAGTAAACTTGAACTGTTTCAAACCTGTTAAACAGCAGCTATATGCCTGACTTGTCCTGTCTGAAATGCAAACTGTTCAACCCTAGACCTCACGGAGCTGCAAACTGGGCTCCGCTGTCAACTGCTCCACACAGTAAGAGAAAAAAAAAGGAAAACTCCAAGCAAGAAAAGGAGCAAAGGGAGAGACCAGCAGAAAAACAAAGGATTCCACCAGCTCAGCTCTCCTCCAGACCACTTACCTCACTTGAGCCGAGCCGTGCTACTCTGCCTCCCCTCCAGACGCCCAGGCAGCTTCCCCTACTCAGCACACAACAGTCCACTTCTACCACTTGGAGCCACTAAAACGGCCTCTCGGACCCAGCTTGTCCCCAAGACACTGACCGCTCCACAAGCCTCCTGCTCCTTGACTCACCGGCTGCCTTGCTCACAGCTGCTGCTTTTCACTGGTGGCTCTGCAATCTCCAGCAGACTGACCAACAACTACGGAGCTCCTTTCTGTTGGCAGCCGCATGGAGCGCTCCTCTCCCAAAACACACGATACTGCACAGAAAACTCCCACTCAGCCATGCTTCACAAACAGCCCACCAGGAAATAAACATAACAAAGATAGTTCATCAAGCGAAGCCACAGACTTCAAACTGAGGGCGCAGTACACAACACTTGGGAGCAGCTACAAAGAAATAAAACACAGTATACCAGCGAGGGGAAGGCACAACAAAATAAAAATAATACTGTGCAAAGCACAAACCTGGGGGGCAGAACAACACATACCGTCTAGGGGCAGCAAAGCACCTAAAAAAACAGAAAGCAATTCACGCAGTACAAGAATTCCCCAGCTCTTTTCCACTCACCCAAAAATACAAACAAAAAAAAAAAAAAAAACCAGAAAGCCTGCCATTTGTCTGTGTCAGGCTTGGGAAAGAAGGCCTCGAGTCTGGCAATCACCAAATTGTCCATGCACAGCAGCCTCCACCTTGTAGTAGTAAAAACAATAACAAGGCAGTGACCCTTAACCCCTGGTGGTGGCCATCTTGCTACAGTCAATAAATGCTACAACCCTGGATGTCACAATCCAGCGGCCATCTTGTGAAGGGCACCAAATGACCTCAATCCATAAAAATGAATAGTACTCCATACAAGTCAATGGCAAACCTACGCAATTAAAGGGACAGTACACCAAATAATTGATTTTGTAATACAACTTTATTTAAATAACAGACAACACCAAAATAGAGCGGAAACTGTTTATTAAGATGTCATTTGATAGGAAGTGCTTGCAATAATTGTGCTTTTGGCTACAAAACTATTTCCTTCTCAGCATTTCATCAATTCCACAACGTCTCGTCTCATCTCCCGCATGACAGCAATTCCTGCTCAGCCTTATGACCCCTAATTTGGTGAAACACAGCTCGCCTCCAATCACATTGTCCAAAAACGATACAGATATGGGCGCTGGAGCTTCCAGTATGCTATCTTCTCCCACCTCAGGAGCATGGGGCGACAAAATTGAAACCATCCTGCATGACATCCAGTCAACCAACTCCGCTCAAGGAACGCAAACTATGCAGGCTATTTAGGATGACCTCACCTCTATTAAAAATATTTCATCTCGGTCCACTGCTCATTCTAGCTTACAGACAGTACTCTTCTCAGCACTACCTCACAAAGATGCTGTCGACTGGCTCGACCAATTTCAGGCCTGGATTTATTTACACAGTTGGACTGATCCTTTACGCATCTCCAATGCCTTGTGCTTGTTTCTGAGAGGGACTGCAATTTCTTGGTTCCACGCCCATCCAGAGCAAGTAAAATGGGACACCGCCACCCTTTATTCAACCTTCAAGGATCATTTTCTCCAAGCACACCCATCCTGGGCATTGGAACACCAGCTGTGGGAACACACCATGCAACCCCCCGAGTCCTTAGAAGCCTTTATAGTGGACATTAAGTTCTGGTGCAGATGCCTGCAAAAGGCAGAAATAGAGCAAATCACTAACTTTGTATGGGGCCTCCCCCCTCATCTCCACCTGTATGTCATACAACAGAAACCAACAACTTGGATGGACGCAATTCAAGCTGTATGACTCGCAAAAGAGTCTTTAGCAATGTCTCTGCCTACCACTGTGCAAGCGCCCCAATCCTTACAGTTAGCCGCACTTGCAACCTGTGTCCAGTAGCAGTAATCAATGATAAAGATGCTCACCACAAATATCAACAGCTTACACGTCAATGCTACTACTGCTTCCCCTGCAAACTCTGTCAATGTGCTGCAGCCACTTTGACAGTGACCAGAACCTCCCCTACCTCCACAAGAACCAGTAACCTGTCAGTGGTGTGGGTTCAGGGGACACACTGCTGCTGTCTGCCACAAACTGCAAAACTACCACAGCAATCAGGAGACCCAAGGGCACCCACCTCAGCACAACCAGCAATGTGGCCGCAGGTGCTCCCAGGATCAAGGGAACACAGCCACTAACCACCCCACCGACTCTCGTAACTCAAACAAACTGCACCCTCCAGCTGCTAAGTCAGGCACAATATTGCCTCAAGGAGCAAATGTTCCTGTTATCAGGTCATCTCTCTTTGCAAACTACGTCCCTGTCACCACTGGGAATTGCTCCATGCGTGCCTTGGTCGACTCTGGAGCAGAAATCTCCATTATCCACAGCAATATACTAGAAACATAGAAACATAGAATTTGATGGCAGATAAGGACCGCTTGGCCCACCCAGTCTGCCCATTTCCCTACCTGATGGATAAGCTGCAGATCCTAGTTAACCAGCAGCCTACTTCTTCCTACCCCCACCCCCTAGAATTGCCTTATGACTGTCCCATGCATGCTTGAATTCCACCACTGTTTTTGACTCCACAACCTCCTCTGGAAGGCTGTTCCATACATCCACAACCCTCTCTGTGAAAAAATACTTCCTTAAATTACCTCTGAGCTTTCCCCCATTCTATCTTCAAATTGTGCCTTGTGCCTGCACACCTCTTTTTGAAAGATGCTACCCTCTTGGACTTTGTTGATTCCCTTGAGGTACTTGAAGTTTCTATCATGTCCCCCCTCTCCTCCTTTCCTCGAGGCTATACATATTAAGCTCCTTAAGTCTCTCTTCATATGTCTTCCAGTGCAGACCCTGCACCATTTAGGTGCCCTCCTCTGGACAGCTTCCATCCTGTCTATGTCTTTGCGAGATTGGGTCTCCAGAACTGCACGCAGTACTCAGATGGGGTCTCACCAGCTGTCTGTACAGAGGGATAATAACTTCCTGTTTTCTACTGGTGATGCCTCTCCCTATGCATCCCAGTATCCCCCAACCCTCCTTGCTGCCCTCTCACATTGCTTGCCCACCTTTAGGTCATCTGATATGACTACCCCAGGTCCCTTTCCATTTTTGTTGTTGTTAGTATCTCACCCCCATTGTGTACTCTTCCCTGGGTTTTGTTTCCCAGGTGCATTACCTGCACTTCTTAGCATTGAATCTAAGCTGCCATACATTTGACCATTCCTCTAACCTTGCCAAGTCCCTTCTCATCCTTTCCACTCCACCTTGTGCATCAACTCTGTTGCAGATCTTTGTGTCATTTGCAAAGAGACATACTTTTCCTTCAGTCCCTCTGCAATGTTGCTTATAAAGATATTGAAGAGGACCGGTCCTAATACTGAACCCTCGTTACCCACTACTAACCCCCTTTTTCAGAGTGGACTCCATTTACTGTTACTCTCTGTGTCCTATTCTCCAGCCAATTCTTTACCCAGGCTGTCATCTTGGGACCCACTCCCAGGCTGGCTAACTTGTATATTAATCTTTAGGTGGGACTGTGTCAAATGCTTGCTAAAGTCTAGGTAGCCATGTCCACAGCCCTCCCTGATCAACTACTTTGGTCACCCAGTCAAAGAAATCTATCAGATTTGTCTGGTATGACCTTCCGCTATGAATCCATGCTGCCTTGGGTCCTGTGCCCTCTGGCCTCTAGATACTCAACAATTCTTTCCTTCAGAAATGATTCCATCATTTTCCCTACCACTGAGGTTAAACTAACAGGTCTGTAGTTTCCTGCTTCTGCCTTGCTCCCACTTTTGTGAAGGGGAATCACATCTGCCCTCCTCCAGTCCTCGGGTACCACCCCATCCTCCCATGATTTGTTAAAGAGGGTAGTCAGTGGTGTCACTAGTTCTACCCTTAGTTCTTTTAGAATTCTGGGATGAATCCCATCAGGCCCCATTGCTTTGTCCACCTTCAGTTTTAAGAGTTCTTTCAGAACCCTTTCTTCTGCAAATGGGCTGGTATCAACTTCTGTATCCAGAGTGTTTCTACTGTTTGTTTTAGGTACCTCCCCCTCTTCCTTTGTAAATACTGAGCAAAAATATTTGTTTAGTATCTCTGCCTTTTCACAGTCACCCTCTGCCCACCCTCCTCCCCTTTATTAAGCCTCACTATCCCTCCCTTGGTCTTCCTTCGCTCTCTGATGTACCTATAAAAGGTTTTATCCCCCTTCTTAACTGAGTTGGCTATCTTTTCCTCGGTTTGGGCCTTTGCTGTTCTGACTGCCTTCCCAGCTTCCTTCTGCTTTAACTGATACAGTTCTCTGTCCTGTTCCTTCTGTGATTCATTGTACTTCCTGAATGCTTTCTTTTTCTCTTGAACCTTCACTGCCACTTCCTTTGAGAACCATAGTGGTTTCTTACCTCGTTTCGTTTTGTTTATATGCTTTACACAAAGGCTTGATACCTCTGTGATGGCAGTTTTATTATTCCCATTGTTCTTCCACCCTCCTTCCTGCCCATTTGCTAAGCCATTCCTTAGGCACTCACCATTTTGACAAAGTCAGCCCTCCTAAAATCCAGTACCTTTGTCTTTGTAAAGCCTGGCTCTATTGCTGTGTTTATTGTAGAACCATACTGTTCGATGGTCGCTAGTTCCCAGATGGCTACCCACTTCTACATCTGTGATCCTCTCTCCATCTCCATTTGAGAGAACCAGGTCTAAGATTGCTCCCTCTCGAATGGGCTCCAGTACTAGTTGTCTAAGGCGTGCCCCCTGTAGGGCATCTAGAATAACCCCACTCTTAGAAGTGGCTGCTGCAACTGCACTCCAGTTAACATCTGGCATATTCAGATCACCCATCAGCAATATCTCCCCTTTTTCTGCCATTCTAAGTATACTTTCTATCATTTCCTTGTCCATTTCCTCCCCTGGAAAGTCTGTTCTAACCCCTGTGCGGATTGTGGTGCCATTGCCGGTCTCCAAATTTACCCACAGTGCTTCTTCTCCTCCCTGTTTACCCTTTTGTTCTGTTGCTTTGATTCCTTCCCTTATGTAAAGAGCTACTCCTCCTCCTCCTCTTTTATCCTCCCTGTCCCTCCTGTAGATAGTGTATCCTGGTATGTTTACGTCCCAGTCATGGTTTTGTGTGTACCATGTTTCTGTGACTGCCACGATATCCAGATGTTCCTCCTCCATCAAGGCCACTATTTCAGGAAGCTTGTTACTCAGACTACGGGCATTGGTACTCATTGCTCTCCATTTTTTGATGGCTTTACCTTCTGTTGCAGCATCCCCCACTGACCTTTCTACTTTGGTCTTTTTCTCATTTAGTACCCTGTTTTGTAGGGAGAGGCTGGGATTTTCCTGCTGCTTATCAGTGCCTCCCCCCTTGACTAGTTTAAAAGCTTGCCAATGAAGCATTTAAACCGATTGCTCAAAAGACTTGTTCCCTTCCTGGACAGATGCAGACCATCCTGCCAGTATAGGCTGGTGTCCCTCCAGGTGGAACCCCAGTCCCCAATGAAGCCAAACCCTGTGCTCCACACCATTTTTTCAACCATTCATTAAACTGCATGGTGCAAAGTACCCTCGCCTCACTCATGCCATTGACAGGCAGCACCTCTGAGAAGGATACTGTGTGTGCTACTTGTCTTAGGCCCCTCCCAATTCTACAAAGTCCTTCTGCACTGTAATCTCATGATGAGCCAAGTCATTTGTCCCTAGGTGGACAATGATGTCCAGCTCAGACTCCCGTGCAGCTGTTCTCATGATCCTGAGGATGCGCTTCCTGTCCCTCCAAGCCATGGCACCAGGCAGGCACCTTACTTCAGTTTTCCCTGCTCCCCCCAGTTCTGTCCCCCTAATAATTGAGTCCCCCACCAGGAGCTGCTTCCTTTCCTTGTGGTATCCTCTGTCTCCTTCCTGTGGGCCTCCTTTGTGACAGCTGTCCTCAGCCTCCTTAGTCTCCTCTGCGGGTGCATCCATAGGGGAGCTATGCTCCCCCAGAATGGTGTATGGATTGTGGAGTGGAACAACTGACTGGGTGTGCCTCTGTTCCACCATCCTCACCCTTCCTGAGCCCACTGTGGTCCAACTGCTGTGTTTTCTTCGCAACCTCTGAGGTGGTGGTGGTGGTGGCTCTGGTGCTCCCTGGATGGGGGAAGTTCCCTTCCTACCGTCCAGTGTGGCCTGGGGGAAGGTTCCCTTACTACTGTCCAGCATGGCCTGAAGACGGGCAGCTTCCTCCCTCAGGGCAGAGAGTTGTCTGCAAATAGGGCAGCATCTATTTGTCATGTACCTACTGTTGCTCCAGCTGACCTAAAGTACATTATCACAGCAAGCACAGCTACAGTACCTATCACAGGCATGGTCCATCTTAAGCTCCACTTCAGCTCACAGCAAGCTACTGTTAAATTCTACCCAGTGCCCGAACTTCAACCAGATATAATTCTTAGCCTGGACTTTCTCAAAGTGCACAAAGCCATCCTGGATTTTGCCGCAAACAAACTTTCACTAGATCCCCAGAGGCAGCTCGAAGCTATATACTCAGTCACTATTCCTCCTAAATCAGAGATGGTTTTGATTGCCAAGATTCGAGGTGAACCACTCCCACAAGGTATTGTTGGCATTGTCACGGGATCCTCAGCCCTACACTCCTCAGGTCTCCTTCCAGGGAACACCTTGTCTGCTGTGCATGGTAGCTCAGTATTTCAAAAATTCTGCAACTTCACAGATGAGCCAGTGGTCATTTCAAAGGGTGCCAACATCAGAAAGTTTGTTTGTCTGTCTTCAGGGGACCAACTTCAGCTTCTGCATGAGCCTCGGCCTGGTTCCACTAACATTCATTCCGTCAGTACCATTACAACTACTCCAGCTTCAAAAGGGATACCTTTCAGTCAGCTGCTATCTGTCTCAAAACTTCCAGAATGTCCAACAGAGAAACAGAAACTTCTGAAAGTCCTGGAGAACTACCCAGATGTCTTTGTTGGCCCTGATAACTAACTCAGAAGCTGCAATATCCTGCAACACACCATTGAGGTGTAGCCCAACCAAAAGTCAATTCGTCAGTGAGCCTACAAAGTGGGACACAAACAAAAACAAGTCCTGGAGGACTTAATCAAGGACATGCTTGAACAGGACATTATTGAGGAATCTACAAGTCCCTGGAGTCACCTTGCCTGCTGGTGGTTAAGAAAGACGAAGGGTATCATTTTGTGGTGGATTACAGAAAGCTCAATGCCTACATGCTGCAGGATGCTAATCCCATACCTACAACTGAAGACACCTTAGAGAGCCTTGGAGCAGCCAACCCAGCTTACTTCACCACTCTAGACCTTCAGAGTGTATTCTACCAAGTTACTATTGATCCAGCTTCACGCCCATACACAGCCTAGCACTGCCACTTGGTACTTTCTCAGTTCAAGCATCTGTCTATGGGACTTAATAGTCCAGTCACATTTCAGCATGTCATGGAAGCTGTATTATGTGGACTGTCTTGGAAATCTTGCTTAGTTTACCTCAATGATGTTATCGTCTTCACCAGAACTTTCCAAGAGCACCTCCAGCATCTCAAAGAGGTGTTCGAACATCTCAGGCAAGCCAACCTCAAACTTCGCCCAGAGAAGTGTTGCTTTGCACAGCATCAGATTCATTACCTGGGACATGTGGTTAGTTCTCAAGGCATCTCTCCAGACACAGATAAGCTCTCAGCAGTAAAAGACTATCCAGAACCTAACAACCGTAAAGACCTTAGAGCTTTCCTGGGCTTGTCTGGCTACTACAGAAAATTAATTTGCAAATATGTCAAGATAGCATCTCTATTGTATGCCCTCACCAAAAAGGGATGTGACTACATATGGATTTCTGAATGTAAAGAGGTCGTTGAAACTTTGAAAACAAACCTAATATCTTCTCCAGTATTGGCCTATCCCAGGTTCGACCAACCCTTTAAACTCTACTCAGATGCTAGTTCCTTTGCAGTGGGCGCTGTACTGTGTCAAATCCAAAATGGAACAGAACGAGTTGTGTCCTATGCCAGGCACTCTCCATCCTCACCTGAACAAAACTATGGCATCACAGAAAAAGAATGTCTAGCCATGATACTTGCTGTAAAGAAATTTGACTGTTACCTTCGCTACTCCTCCTTCACAGCTATCATAGATCACTCTACCCTCAGATGGTTGTTCGAAATGAAGGAGCCAGTATGTAAGTTTGCCCCATGGATTGCCATCTTGCAATGCTACAATTTTGAAATTCAATACCGACCAGGTCAAGTTCATTCTAATTCTGATGCTGTAAGACAGAGACGGTATCCCTCCACTTCCTCTTCAACAGATGAAGAAGCCTGCCTACAAACTCTTCCTTTCCACACCACAGATGAGCTCCCTGTGGACACTGCTACAGCACCTCAAGTTGCTTTTCTGATGGGCTGGTCCGGTGGCACAGAGGGTTGAGGCATGGACACCACACCTCGTGCCACATTGGTGACCCGGGTTCAGGAACGAGCCTGGGTCTTTGGAGGTATGGCGGGGGGGGATTACATGAGCGGGTGCCAGATGCTGTCCCTCTGCCTCGGTAGGGTGTAAGAGGTGTCCTTAGAGCTTGGCCACCCCCCTGGTGGAGGCCAGAGTGGTGGCGCCTCTCCAAGAACTGCCAGCGTTAGGCCGAGGGAGGGTTGAAGAGACCTGGCACTGGAGCTGTGGTGCACATGTGCGCCTCCATGCATATGCGCCACCACTTGCGGGGGTCTCGGGCGTAGGATCATAGGGAGTAACGGAGGAAACAGCGGGGGCCACCAAGGATGATGCCTCCGGACAGGCTCAGGGGGATCTACTGGGGCGCGCATAGCACCTCAAGACCCCGAGACCGGTAGGGTTGGTGGACAATGAGGGTTACCTGCTGCAGGAGGATAAAGAAAATTGGGGAAAAAAAAGTTGCCTTGCTGCTGCCAACTACTTCTACAGAGAAAAGCACCAATCCTCACTTATTACAAGCAGCCGAAGAGCTTCTTACAACCTCTAATACTGATATCTCCCTGGCAACGATTAAACTACAACAAAGAACTGATCCTCAATCTACAGACATAATCACGTATCTAGAGACTGGAACTTTACTACAACAAAAGAAACACTGCCAGGATGTCCTATTCTTCATGTCACAGTACTTCCTCAATGACGGTGCGCTTTTTCACATTTGGACCAAGGAAGGCAAGGGTCATCGCATGGACAGAACTCGTGTAGCGCTAGTTGTGCCAGCCTCTCTCATCCCTCAGGTTCTTCTCTCCACTCATGCCTCTCCACTCTCTGGAGGTCATATGGGAATTCACAGAACTCTGGAAAAGACAAGGCTTTACTTCTTCTGGCTTCACATGAACAGGGACATTGTCCGATTTGTCAAATCCTGGCAGCCCTGCTCCCAAACAAAGTTTCCCGGCAAACCAACAAAGGCACACATCATCCCAATGCCTGTAGCCACTGAACCATTCCAAAGAGTCAGCATGGACATTCTTGGCCCTTGCCTGCATGCCCCGACTCTGACAACAAGTACATTCTTGTTTTCATGGACTACCTTACAAAGTATTTGGAACTAATTCCCCTTAAAGACATTAAAGCTGCCACAGTGGCAAGTGCCTTCCTCAACACAATCATTTGTCATCACAGTACCCCAGTGTACCTGCATTCATACAGAGGCACTAACTTTCAACTATTATGCGAGAAACATGCAAACTTCTCGACGTCAGAAAGACTCACACAACCAGTTACCATCCACAATGCAACGGACAGAGTGAGAGAATGATGTCTACCATTCTTAATACACTATCCAAGTACCTGGGTGAGACTCACGATACTTGGGATCGTTTTGTTCCCTTCATTCAGTTTGCATATAATACCAGCCCATGTGTCAATAGTACAGAGTACACACCATTTTTTCTAGTCCATAGTCATCACCCAAGAACACCTCTGGACAAGGATCTCTCATTCTAGAGGTTCCAAAGACAGCTTCATCCTTCATCATTCCAATGCTGGAACAGCTTGAACTTGCCAGACATGTTGCAATTGACACAGTGGGCAAGAGAAAATCTGCAGTGCAGAAAATGTCAGCAGCCAAGTCACATGAACCTTCATTTTCTGTTGGGGACTTTGTCTACTTGTACCAACCTGTCCTTGTTCTGGGTGCCACCAAAAGACTGCTTCACCCTTGGACTGGTCCCTTCTACGCTGTAGAAAAGTTACCTCCTGTTCATGTTCACTTGTGCCACAAGTCCAATGGAATACTGGTACACAATAAAATCCACATCGACAGACTGAAACATGGGTACCTGAAGGATACCCTCCCTGATGATCCCAGTCCCCTAAGTAATGATGCTGCACTTAAACCTGCTATACTTTCGGAAACTGAACTTCCTGCAGACAATTTCAGACCAGTTCCTTCACTACCCCATGGTCCTGACAATCACCTGGATCCTGTTTTGCCAACTCAGCCTGATGGACTTTCAGGAATTTCTCAATCATTTGCTGCTGCATCTTCTTCTCAGAACTCTCCTGTATATCAGATCGAGAAGATATTGTGCAAGAAATATGCCAACAGATCCTGGATTGATCAGGTAAAATGGTGTGGTTATGACAGCTCGCAGAACTCTTGGGTCCCTTTTTCTGACCTGACCCTGTCCTGTCAGGAACTGGTCCAATCCACACATAAGTCCATTCCAACTGACCGCAAAAGTAAAAAAAAATGTTAACTTTAAATCTGAACTCAGTGGTCATGTCTTTATTCTTGTAGTTTCATAATTCACTTAACTGTGTATCTAATGTTTACAGAATTTACTGCCTTTGCCCTAACCATTTTTTTCTCTCCTAGGGTTAGACATAATTGTGGTTTGCAATACTGTCATATAATTCAAGTGCAATGGGTAATTCCTGCAGCCCTCTCTTTCCTTTCCGTTCCCCGCACTTTAGCGCTTGTGGCATGGCCAAGCCTCAAGTGCTATGGTGCCCCCCCTTCCCTGGCACTACACTGACCGGCCACCAGTGTAGTCCAGATTCTTTCCTCCCCTTCCCTGCAGCTAAGTATTGTGGTTTTCAATTAATCAAAAAGTCTTCTTACCAAATTACTCCACGATGCTGATAAATGTATTAATATTTACAAAATTTGCTCAATATCTCTGAAATGTCCTTTACTAATGTTTGCTTAATGTCAAATTAATACGAGCAAACGAAATTTGCCAGCAGATAAAGGCCTAGAGGTATATCAAGTCTGCTCGATTGTGCAACTAGCACCCCTTATTCTGCAGCTGCATTTCCCTTCCACCCTTCCCCTCCATTGACTCTCCCCCTTGTCCTGTCCCATCCCATCCCATTTTGAAGCAGTCCACTGTTTTACTGGATACCACTTCTGTAGGTGACGCATTCCACCAAGCTACCACCCTCTCTGTAAAAAAGTGTCTCCTCATCTCCCTCTTGAACCTTCCTCCCTCCAGTCTCATATCATGGCCCCTGGTGTCCCCGCCCTTACTTTGAACAGCCCCTCTGTACCTGTCTTGTTTATTCCTTTCATGTACTTAAAGGTTTCAATCATGACCCCCTGTCCCTCCTCTTTCTCCAGCGAGTACATGTTCAACTCCCTCAGCTTCCTCTCATATGATAAGTCCCCCAGCCCCTTGATCATCTTTGTCGCCGCCCGCGCTGCACCCCTTCCAGTATAATGTCCCTCTTCAGATACGGGTGCCAGTACTGCACGCAGTACTCCAGGTGTGGTCTAACTAATAACCTATGCAGTGGCAGAATCACCTCCTCCCTCCTCGAGGATATACCTCTTGCAATGCAACCCAGCATTTTGTTGGCCTTTGCAGCTGCCTTCCTACATTGTGCCGAGTTGTTCATTGACTCTGTAATGAGCACCCCAGATCCTTCTCCTCCTCTGTCTGGGCTAGCCGCACTCCCCCCCAGCTGGTAACTCCTTCTTGGGTTCTTCACCCCAAAATGCAGCACCTTGCACTTTTTGGCATTAAACCCCAGTTGCTAGGTGTCTGACCAGGTTTCAAGCTTTGCCAGATCATTCTGCAACCCCTGCCATCCCCCTAGGTCATCCACCACCGCTCCCATCTTGGTATCATCATCAAACGGACTGATCTTGCTCTTGATGAAACATAGAAACATAGACTTTGACGACAGATAAGGACCGCTTGGCCCATCTAGTCTGCCCATTTCCCTACCTACAGGATAGGCCGCAGATCCTAGTTAACCAACAGCCTATTTCTTCCTACCCCCCACAAGAATTGCCTTATGTCTGTCCCATGCATTCTTGAATTCTCCCACAGTTTTAGACCCCACAACCTCCTCAGGAAGGCTGTTCCATGCATCCACTACCCTATCTGTGAAATAATACTTCCTCACATTGCCCCTGAACCACCCTCCTTCTATCTTTAAATTGTGTCCCCTTGTTCTTGCACGCACATTTTTCTGAAAGATGCTATCCTGATGTCCAATGATATGTCTGCAATGAATATCCCAAACAACACTGGTCCCAACTATGAGCCCTGTGGAACACTGCTCCTCACTACCCTTGGGTGTGAGAGCTCCCCACCCACCACCACCCTCTGTTGCCTTACCTGAAGCCAGTTCCCTACCCATCTCACCAGCTTTGCACCCCCCCGTGCCTTCTAACTTACTTCCCAGCCTTCCATGCGGCATTGAGTCGAATGCCTTACTGAAGCCCAGATACAGGACATCCACTGTACCCGCTCATGTCATCTCCCCCCCCGCTTACCTCCACTTCCCCATCCTCCCAAAGTCAGCCCTCCTGAAGTCCAGCACTCTTGTCCAGATTCCACTCCTTCCTTGCCCATATCCAATGTGAGCCATACTGAGTGGTGGTCACTCCCTGACAGCGGTTCTTCCACTGTAAGTTCTCTCACAAAGACCCCATTTGCCAGCACAAGGTGAAGGGTATTCCCTAACCTAGTTGGTTCACTGACCATTTGCAGCAGGAAGCTGTCCTGGAAGGCATCCGGCAGTACCTGCTCCTTTCTATTCCTGGTTGTTGGGGTACTCCAGTCCACTCCTGGCTTGTTGACTACAGTTAAGGTAATGATTACAGTTATTCTATTTTTTTATTGGTACACTGCCATAGTAATGCTTTTTCTTGTTCGAGTGTTACTCACATTTACAGTCCCCGGGATGATGTAGAGTACAGGGTTAAGCATGGGGCATAAAATAGCTGCTGACCCTTTAATCTAAGAACAGAATGTTTCTGCTAATGTTATGGTCACGTTATGCTAATTATTTCCAGCGGAGGCTTTGGAACCCCCAATTTCCTGCCTAACAGTCAATCTGGGTCTGTACCTAGTGCTGAAGAGATGTCCCTGTGCCTGTTACTGAATAAATCTAATTCTGTTTATTATTTTATACGTCTGACTATTGAAGCGCACTGTGCAGTGCCGCACCTTTACAGATAATGGAGCCCCACTAGCGTCCACCATACTTCCGGGTCATGGACTTTTTGTAAGTAAAATAAAGTATGTTGTGGCGCAAGACAAAAGCTGCAACATAAATAGCTTAACTGGAGGGTAAGCCTTGTGGGGGCAGGAGGCTAGAATGACGACAGCTTTCCTTTAAATGGGAGCAACAGTGTGCTGCAGCAGCTAGCAAGGCAAACATGCATCAAGAGAACCTTCATAGGCAGGTTGAGAGACATTTAAATGCCTCTTTACAGATCCATGGTCAGGACCCACACTGAATACAGTGAGCATATCTGAGGAAAAATATTGACATGACTTGAGACAGTACAGAGGAGAGCAACCAGGGTGCTTGAAGGTTTAAAAAAACTTGGCTCCGAGGACTGACTGACAGAATTGGGGCATTTTCCACAGAACAGAGAAGATTCCAAGGGAACATTATCATGATCTTGAAATGTAGTAGTTGTAGTAAAAGCATTTATTTTTAAGCAGGATAAAACCCTTCAGCCCCAAAAAGGATCTATTTACAAGGTTGACCTGACAGTAAAATGCACAGTTAGAAATATAAACAGTTTTGAGAACAATGTAGTAAAGTACATGTTTGCAAAAATAAATTAATATAAGTGTAATTCATATATTATACTATCCCCCAACCTAACAATCTGGGGCATAGCTCTGTACAATAAATTACAGTTACAATTTGAAGACATGGGCCCAGATATTCAAAAGGGTTGTGCCATGCGCAATAGGGATGCGCCAGCACAAGTCCGAAAATGCACCATTCTGCGACATTCAGCGGGAGGCAGATGCACCCCCCATATCACACTGCGCAAGAGCGCAATGATAATGAATGCATGCGCAACTGAAGGGGTAGGAACCATGCATAAATGGCGCAGTGCCATATTCAACAACATGTGCCATGCGCAATAGGGGAGCAAGCGGAAGTTGCACGATAGCGGAAATGAGCCAAAATAAAAAGGAACAAGAGAGGCGCAAGAACGCTATAGGGAAGGCACATGTTGCTGAACCATAGCCAGCCACACAGGCAACACACACACGCAGGGCAGGACAGAGACGGAGCACCTGGAACTCCCAGGAACAGGGAAGGTGTGGGGAGCCACAACCACAGTGCAGTGCAGAAGGGGGAAGTGCCACACAGCACTGAGGCCACCACAGGAAGGTGTTCCCGGTGCAGGGGAAGTAGCAGCCAGGACAGTGGGAACACAGAAACAGCTGCCGGGGGGGGGGGGACACAAGCCAGGGACATGGCCAGTGCCACCATCCAGATGGAGGCAGTTATGAGGGGGGTGAGAAGGCAGGCAGCAGGGGGGTGCAGCCGTGGAAGGGCAGTTGGCGGTATGCCCCCACAGGCAGTACCGAGCCCGCACCAGCTTCGAGCTGTACACCAATACCAAGATCATGGACTGGTACTGCCTGAACCAGGCAATTCTGAGGCAGTTCTGTGAGCTGTGCAGTGATGTGATGCAGGCACCCACACGATGGAGCCATGCTCTGTCAGTGGAGATAAAAGTGACAGCTTGCATGTGCTTGCTCGCCATGGGTACCTTCAAGAGACCAACAGGGGACACGACAGGCATAACCCAGTCGGCCGCATCATGCCACCTCACCCAATTCCTCAGTGCACTGCTGCCACATGCTGCGGAGCACATCTATTTCCCCAGCGCACCGGCGGAGCGCACAGCAAACATACAGGAGTTCCACAGGGTAGCACGTATGCCTGGCATGCTAGAGGCAATAGACTGCACCCATGTGGCCATCTGCACACCACCTGACCCCGAAGGGGCCACATACATGAATCGGAAGGGGTATGCAAGCATCAACTGCCAGGTGGTGTGCAATGCCAGGGGGCGCATAATCAATGTCCGTGCCACACACCCTGGGGGAGCACATGATGCCTTCATCTGGCACCAGTCAGCACTGTGCCACAGATTCGAGAGTGGGGACATCCCCACTGGCCACTTAGTGGGTGAGTATGCAAACCACGCAGAAAGACATGGAGCTTGGGAGGGGCATAGTCAGAGGTGACATGGGTATTGGCCTAGATGGCCCAAGGCAGGGTGACGCTGATCACCAAACTAACTTCCACCCTCTACACACAGGTGACAGTGGATACCCACTCCGTCCCTGGCTGCTCATACCATACCGGCGGCCTGTGACCCCATCGCAGCAATGCTACAATGAGGCACATGCCACCACACGCAATGTCATCGAAGCGGGTGTTCGGGACGCTGAAGGCACGTTTCCGTTGCCTGGACACGTCTGGCGGTGCCCTACAGTACAGCCCCTCAAAGGCCTGCAGGCTATTCCTGGCCTGTTGCACCCTGCACAACATGGCCAACGACTGTGGGATAGCCGTACAGGTCAAAGAGGGGGGACAGCGATGGGGATGATGAGGACGCTGGTGAAGATGGTGATGGGCAGCCTCCCCTTGGGTGAAGGGAACCCCGACTGATCCAGCTGGCACAGCTGCACTGGGACACCATCACAGAGGAGCACTTCAGCCAGCCTAGGTAAGTCATGGGGCCATGTGCAACCACCAGTGGCAAAGGCACAACCCACAAACATGCTTGGACAAACACCAGGCGTCCATGTCGTCAAGGAAAGTGGCCGAGCATGGAACCGCACATGCAGCCAGGGATGGGCAAGGTCTAACATGGCACGTGGTCACACACACACACCTCACAAGACATGCACAAAGGGTAGGAGGCACGCCGACCCGACCGCCACCCCTAGCCACACACACGTCCACAGACCACCATGCCCAGTGCCTGTCATTGTGCGTATGTCAGATGCTGGGCACCATTGCACAGTGGTGGACAGCGCAACACAGGCATCATCATGTACATGCCACAGCGGACAGTAGCCAGGAGGGTGTGCAGATGGAATGTGTGCGAGCGTGCAGGGCCGGGTACCCCACCCGTGCATTGCACGCTGAACAACACAATGGACGCAGGGCAGCATCAGACAGTAGCCATGCTGGGAGACAGGTCAGTCACGTGCCACAGTGCCACGGTCACCACGGATGCATGGATGGCCCTGCCGATACCCGCCAGCAGTGACAGGCTGATCAATGGCCTCATGGGGTGGCACCGACGGTCCCCCAGGGGTTCCACTGCGTGAACATGACCGTGCTCGCACAGGGGTCTGCAGCACACTGAACATGCCTGCGCCAGGCGTGCTCGGGATGCCCACAGCTGAACCCGGTGTCGACAAGGAGGGTGTTGCAGGATGCCGGGAACGGGGGGGTGGACATTGTACTGTGCGGTGTCTGCGATTCATGGGCAAATAACTGTGTGCCCATTGTGGCCATGACAGCTGTGATTGCCTGTGTCTGCCTGTCAATGGCAGTGGTCACATCCTCCCGCAATGGGTCCATCCCTGCCAGGAGCAGAGCAGTGTCTCTGCTGCGCTGCTCCTCTGCCTGGTGCAGATCCGCACTGAGTGCATCCACCGCCATCACAAGCCGCACCTGCTGATTGACTGATGCTTGGAGTATGCGGGTGTGCTCATCTAAGAGGTCATCTGCCTGATCGGCATGCTGTTCCTCATGGTGTTCGCGGCCTTGATGGTCAGCACCCCTTGAGGGTGGGCGCTGCACACCAGGGCCAGGCCTGGGCATGTCCACAGGTGGTGCACTGACGCTGCCCCCTGACAATGTACCCCCATGGTCATTGGCTGACTGCTGACACTGCCCCTCGGGCTGCCGCTCTCCAGGGCTCAATGGTGCCATCGCAGTGGCTGCAACAGCCCCACTGTCCTGGACACACACCAGTGCTGCCCCACTGGTGCAGACAGGCACAAGCTGGGACTGTGATGTTGCACAGGCCTCCACGGCGGCACCACCCACGGCTATGCCAGTGATGTCACCTGCTGTGTGGCCATCCTGTAGCCCACACGTATCACTGCCCATGACGTTAGCTCTATCATCATCAGTGATGGATCTGGCACCAGCCCGAGTCTCAGCATGCTGGCATCCATGGACGCTGGGACACGGGCAGGGCCTCCTCCGCACCTGCTCCACCAACATCAGTCTGGACATCCAGGTGGGCCCACTGTCACCCTGACCCTTGTATGCCTGTGGAGGTGGATAGGCCCTCCTCTATCTCCATGCTACCACCCTCAGTGAAGAAGCCCACCACCGCTGACCCATGTAGATGCTCAGGAACTGTAAGGAAAAAACAGTAGCATTAACGTATGTGACCTATCCTGTCGCCCCCCCCCCTCCATTGACAGAACAGGACCTACCATGCAGTGATGGGCTACCACCTGTCTGGAATCCACCACCCAGAACACCCTCGATGGTGCAGCGCTGCATGCTGCCAGCAACCTGCTCTTCTTGTGGGGTCAGGTGTTGCACCTCCGGCTGTCCCCCGCTGGTCGCAGACCGTGCTGCTTTGATGGCAGCCACCTTCTCCTTAATCCTCTGCCTGTCCGTGCCCATCTTCTTTTTGCACTCCTGCACGGACTGCTGGTGGCTGCCATGCAGGTTGATGGCACGCGCCACCTCTTCTCATGCAGCAGCACGGGCCTGTGGTGTTCTCTGGCGTCCGCTGAGCAGCAGTTCCTGGTCGAGGTAGGCCTCAAACAGGGCATCTGTTTCTGCCTTGGTGAAGTTAGGCCTCCTCTTCCACCCATGTCTCATCAGTCATTATTCATCCTGTAAGAATGACAGGTGTTACCTGTGACTGTGCAGCCCCATGCATGTCCCAAACACCACAGTCCACGCTCCCAAACAGCATGCAACTCACCACAATAGACAGCAGTAACCGACTATGACCAGTGCAGCCCAATGTTGCAGTTTTATAGCGCAACGCATGCAAATGAGGCGAGGCACATTTTTAAGTGGATGCAAATGCAGTGTCTGCGCCATTGAATGGCTGATTAGCTGATTTGCATATGCCGGCTGAATATCGCGCTGTTGCGCTTTGCGCAATTGTGTTGAACGTGCTCAGCTACGGGCGCAGCTGTGTGACATGTGCAGTACACACCTAACTGCGCGTGCCCGGGGTGATGACGCAGGCGCCTGCCGTGCTGCTGACATGCTGTGCGTGGGAGGCAATGCAGGGCACGGCCACCATTGTGCCAGTGGCACTACTGCGCTGTTCACATATAGGGCGCTGTGGCACTGGGGCACCGTAGGTGCACTGGGGCCATAGCGCTGTAGGCCACTACAGGAGGTGGCACACAGGCACCCAATTGCGCTACATGCATTGGGTTCCAATCACGCTGTGGCTGTCCGTGCACGAGAGACTCTTGACCCTGTGCCCAAACTTTGCCCCCTAGGAGCCATGCATCCGCATGGGTGCACCCCTATCGTGCTATTCGGTGATAGCGCGATGGTGAATGGCAGCGCAGTACCGCGCAGCATCCGCACATGCGCGAGGGAGCACCATTTTGAATCTGAATATGTGGAAAGATGACACGGAGATGAGCACCTATCTGGAGCTAGGTGGAACTGGCTAACCTTGTCTCCCTAGTTTGGTGAGGCACCCCTGGACAGGGCCAGGAGTGCCATGTGGCAGGAGGTGGCAGTGGCCCTGGAGGAGGTAACAGGGATCCGGAGAACCGCAGAGAAGTGCAGACACCGGTACGGGGACCTCCAGCGGAGGGACCCGGACAGGCTTGCCTGCCTGCGGGCACGTGCCAGGAGAGGCGCGGTTCCACGGCCAGGTAGGTGCTTCATCCATACACTGTTTACGTCCATACGGGTATCACGGTGGGCATGTGTCCACCACACGGGGGGGTGGTCCATCCAGTGTGGGCAGTGGTGGTGGTGGTGGTATAGGGGTGCGGGGGCTGAATGATTTGGTTGTGTGGGATCACATGCAACTAGGGGTGGGGGGGCCTTTGCTTCTGGATTGTACTAATGTTCCTCTCTCCATGTTTGCACCCTAGGCCCTGAGGAACGACGCCATGCAAGGGAGGAGCGGCAGCGGCAGGAGGCACATCCCAATGCAGGAGGACCCTTACTGGCTCAGCGCCAGGACCAGCCTGATGATGGTGAGTGCCTTACATCCAGGATTTTCTGTGCATGTTGTGTAGTAGGGCGAGTGGTGGGGCATGGCCACCATCCATTGACACCACTGCCGTGCATGCCACATAGTACAGTCAGCACTGTCTAGTGGCACTGCATGTCTGGGAGTGCATCACTGGTGGTCCATGTGTGCACCGGGTACAGGGCTGTACCACTGCCTTCGCACCGCAATGCCACATAACAGTACAGCCACGGTGGTGCTGTGTGGGACTTGGGCGGTGGATGTGTGCAGCGGTCCATGTGGCTGTGTGCACCTGGGTGGGCAGGTCTCATGGACACGATCACTGTGGGTGGTTGCACACCATCACAGGGGGTGTCCTATGACTGTATGCCATGCACAATGGGTGGGCTGCAGGGGGCTGTGCATTCACGCCTATTGACTCTGCTCCCTTGTCCTAGATGAACAGAGGATGGTCTGCATGGAGAGGGTGCTGCAGGAGCTGCTCTGGGTGGCCAGGGCCTCTCTGGCCATTCTGGAGTGGGTGGATCGGCATGGCGCGAGGAGACGACATCACCAGAGGTGCCACAGGAGCGGGGAGCAGGGCTCCCACTGAAGACTGTGCACACGGACCACTACAACCCCCATGGACCCACCCTCACACCCCTACTTCCCTCTCCCATTTGTTCACCCCTGCCCCTTACCCACCTCCACCCAGTTTGTGGCCCTCACCCCATTTATAATGTAAATATGTACATAGTTTTGATTCTAATTCTAATACACTTGTTTAGTTATGGCTACTGTGGTGGTCTCCGATTTGCAGTGGGCTAATGGTGCTCAGCTGCAGTGGTGTGCATGGTGTCTGGGGTGGTGCTATCATGGGTGTGTGTGTGTGTGTCTGTCCGTAGGGGAGGCAAGGTTGGCATGGGCATAGGTCTCAGTCACTGTCTGTGGTTTGTGTGTTGTTCCCTGTGTACTGGATGATTGTGTGCAGTGGTACACAGTGCATGCACTGTGTCCCTGGCGTACCTGTCAGACCATCCATGGCCTGTGCAGCTGCCACCCTTGCATGTCTGTGGCCTGCACAGTCTGCTGGCATGTTGGTGGTGGCTGCCCATGCTGGACTGTCACTGTACCCAGTGCGATGCTGGGTTGCCTCCTGTCACTGGTGGGGTGCACGTCTGCCTCGGGTGGCACTGTTGCCTTCACTGTTGTTGTCCCACCTTGATGCTGTCCCTTGTGTCTGTTGCAGGGGATGTGCTCCACTATCTGTCACTTGTGCTCCAGCTGCATGCTGGTGGCGTACATCATCGTGGTGCCTGGACAGGGTTGCTGGCACACCTGTGCCGTGGAGGGGTTCTGACCATGTGCACACGGCTGCCATGGCCACATGCTGGGGGCTTGGTTGACCAGCTACTGTGTCCCTGTGTTGGTGTGCCCTTGGGTATGGGTGGCTGTTTGTCTGTGCACTGTGTTGCATCCTGTGTGGCGCATGCTTCCATGCAACACTGTTCCATGCAAGTCTGTGGGATGGGATGTGTCCTTGGGAGGGTGTGCAGGGTGCTGTACCACTGGTGGTGGGGTCCGGGGCATGCCCTGTTGCATGTGGGGTACCTCGTGTGCCGACGCATGGTCGGTCTCTCAGCTGTACCTCGGGGAAGGGGGACGTGCAGGATGGCACTGTGTATGATGTTGTTGCATTGCTGTCTGCTGCTGCCAGCTGCAGGTTGCACATGGTGGGGCTGCCTTGCATGGCTACGTGGTGCACAGGGTTGCATTGTCACAGTGGGGGTGGTGGCATGCATAGGGTGTCCTGCACTGCTGGGTGCTACTCCTGGGAAGGGTGTAAGGTGATCATGGTGCAGGGTGTGCGCTGTATTGGTGGGATGGTGTGGCACGGGGTGGTCAGCTCTCCTTGTGTGCCAGTCACAGCTTGCCAGGGGGTGTGCTGGGGCACCATGGCCCAGCTGTGGGTTGGTTGCTGGTATCCATGGGCCGGTGGTTATTCTAGCTCTCCCCCAGTTGTGCAGTGCATGGGGTGTGGGGGGGCGATGTCAGTTCTGCTGTGTGCTTCTCTGCCCATCTGTGGCATGGGTGTTGGGCCCCTGCGTCCCTGGTTGTGCTGTTGCATTGTTGCCCTGCTCCATGGGGCGTCCCTGCTTGCGCTATGGCGCATCTGGACTGCTCCACTGAGCATCCCTTGTTGCACTATCAGAAATGCGCAACTGCACATACCTGGTTGCGCTATGGCGCAGGTGGTGCCATATTCAGTCGTGTGCCGTAGGCGCATCTTGGCCTGTGCAGTTTTTGAATATTGCACTTCTTGTGCATGGGCGCAGTGGACTTGCGCTTGCTCCTGCTGTTGCGCACTTTTTGGGCACAGTTTGAATATCTGGGCCATAGACTATAATACATGAGTGTAAGCACTCAGTAAAGATGACAAATAGCTAAATGCAACTAAGTAACAAAACAATTACATTGTTCTGTCATAGAAGAACCAATAACATATTTAGAATTATGGAGCTTCTCAGCTTTCCTTAGTTCTGGCCGGAAAGTACTCCATATAACCAGAATATGATAATTTAAGGTCATCTGACCATAATTATTTCAAATTTTTTGCACCTTCATACCTCCTTGACCCCTTACCTTGTATTGTACTTCGGTGTACCTTCTTCCCAAACCGCCAACATAGCATTTCACAAGGAGTTTCATTTGAGGTTCAGGAAGAAGGCACACTGAGGTACAATCTGAAAGAAATACAGCGACACTGTTGGACAAATGCAGTCCTTCAGGATGCACAAGCATGAAAGGACAAAGGGATGCACAATGTCACTGAGATTCAAGGAAAATGCCAGGAAGATGTGCTTCACCTAACAAGAGGTGGACGGTTGAAATAGACTTCCAGAGCAGGTGGTATCGGCTGATACTGTAACGACCTTCAAGCTTAGACATATCTTCAGGAAGTAAGTGGCTGTTTTTGCATTTTCTTGCAAAGCACATAATGTGAACCAAAATGTGCACTGTGGCAGGGGAAAGGTTTGGGCACCAACAACATTGATAACATCGAAGTGCCATATACTGAGAGGCATAAAGCTGCCCTATGCAGAAGCAGTACCCCATTGCAAATGAGATGCAGTATCTCAGCTAGACTATCTTGTCTAACTAGCATGCTTGTAAGCTGGGAGTAGATACATTTGAAGTCTTTTTGTTGTTGCATTGAGTGGAAAGAACTGCAGTGATTTACATGCTGATCAGAAAAACAAGTACAGTACGTAGAATGCATAAATTATACAAGAGGACAGCAGAGCTAGCCTTAAGGTATGTCGCACCCCGAGGCAAAGTTGCAAATGGCACCCCCACCAAAGATTTTTGTTTTAAATCTTCCTCCCAGCCATTTAGACCTTCTAGGGATCAGCACACTTGCATATACCTAAACTAGTGGTGGCCTGGGGGGTATAGACTGAGGCTGAACCAAATCCTTCTCCCTCCACCTTGATGTGAAGTGCTGGCTGCAGGGTACATGTGGCAGAAGTGGGGGAAGAAGAAAAAATGTCAGTTTATTTAGCTCACTGCTTTGCTTGTTCACTCACCAGAGGTAGTAGTGCTACTGTTCTTGATAGACATACCACACCATCTGCGCCAGCACGACTCTTCGAGTCCGACTCCTCTTTCTCTGTCCCGAGTTGCCCAACTCTCCTCTCCCACTCCTCAGAGCCCATGCTGCTGCCACTGATGAGTCAAGAGCCGATGATGGCACATCCCTGCCATCGATCACGTGCATCCTTCTGTCTTCCAGCTGAGTGGCACTGGGCTGGTAGCACTTGAGCACTTTCTTTGTTCCACTTTCAGGTCCCTTTGTCCATCTGCTCCTGCCCTGCCCAACAGGAACGCCCATGATGAACTTTTTCCCCTCACACAAAATAAAGTTTTTTTTTTAAGTTCAAAGTTCGGATGGATCACGTCCACAACCGCCCACCACCCGTCAGTGCCACAGAACTATTCCACTCTGAGCCACCCTCAACCACTTGAACTTTGGGTTCTTGCTGCCACCAAAGCTGCTGCCAAGTAACCATGCTAAAAACAGTTAGGCGTGGGGGTGCAGAGGGATGCTACCTGCCAACACTTGCAACAACAGCATGCTGTAGTACTATTGGCTGCTGAATATAGTTTAACATTCAGACAGCAGATTCAATACCAGTGAGGACCAGTGAGGACAATTTCTTTTAAAAAAACAACAAAAAAACAAACACTGTTATTCACGGGGAGGGGCAGGGGCCAGGGCAGGCATGGGACAGGACAGGCCCCAGTAACATAATAATCAATGCATTTTTGGTGCCCTCTATTGATGGGCGCCCTAGGCAGCTGCCTAGTTCACCTATCCTTGAGGCTGACCCTGGAGGATTTGTGTGGCTCCAAATGCACATCGAACCAAAGCCTCAAGCTCAATATTAAGCATCATGGATATGCAAATCTCATACGTGTGTGTGTGTGTCTCAGTTTCTGTGTGTTTGGGGGGGATAAATCTAAGGAATGTTTTATCTGGTACATTCTATTTGACTTGTTACTACTCAGACCTCCCCGCAGCCAACTCACTGGTACATTTGTAGTCTTTTTATTGTTAAAGTGTGTGGAAAGGGGTGAAGTAATTTACATGCTAATTAGAAAAAAGAACAATACATAGACTGCATACATGATACAAGCGGGTAGATACTTTCCAATTTATGTGGTTTATTTAAACACACATCCAATCAGAAGCCTCAAGCCCAGCACAAAAATCATGGATGTGCAAATCTGGGGATGGGGGTAAACTGATTGCAAAATGTGGTGAAAGCAAAAAAAAAATGTGTGCACTCACTCATGGTGCAAACACTGCTGGAGAAACAAACACGCTGGTCACACAAAGATCATGCTCAGTGCTAAATTTAATTGATTTACATGGTCAGCAAAAGTAGCAGACAGAAGCAATCCACAGGCAAGAACCCTCAACATTTCGCATGTGCACACTTTGCCAAGAAGTAAAACATGACAGAAGAGGTATAGTGCCCATATGTGCAATGAGTCTAACAGTTCTAAATAAACTTGTTAAAAATAAATGTTACAATACTGAAACAACATAAACAGTCAAACTGTACCTAGTTAATGATTATACTGGTGCCAATGCTGTCCTTATAACAACTCAACTCAGATCAGTTAAAATAAAGATAGCCTAGCCTTGAGCCAAAATGTTCCAAAAATGGATACACCAAGCTAGCAAAGCATGCCTTAAATGACTGCATTCCAATTTTACAAGAAAGGCAACACCTCAGTCTTATCATTAAGCTCAGGTGTGCAAGAGGCTTTTAACTTATGGATCAAAAAGGACTCTTGATGAGCTAGCTGCAGGTCCCTGTCACCTCCCCGAGGACCCACAAAAACCCTTTCAATGTCAATAAATGTCCAATTATGCTACAGCGAACTGGAGACTGTGTGGTGTGGTCATTGCTGTGATTAGTGATGGCATGCATGTGTTCTCCCACCCATTCCTTGAATTTCTGTTTAGGTCTTCTGACATACTAAGCACCACAATTGCACATTCTTTATTGCTTTTACAATAAACAACGGCATATTGTACAATCATCTGTCAGGTATCATCATTGTTTTATCAGATACAGCCAATGTAAACTAGAAAAATTAAAGCCTAAACAGTTTGAATTCAGGACAGGGGGGAAAAAAGAAATAAAATAATTAATCATGCAACTTATCCAGGTAAGCTACAGCTTACTAAGGCTTTTCGGGTCAAGTCCATGATGTTCAAAGTCCATAAATTATAACTCAACATCCCATGCTGTTATGCCCCCCTTTCCTGGAAAAAGGAACTCCTAAAATGTTTAGCAATACTAGTACAATTCTCCACACATCATGTCATTATATATCATAAACCACAGGGAAAAAAACAAATAATACATTTATTGTATGTCAGAGAACATTAAGCTCAAGTTCTGATGTGATTGTGACCAATTAAAAATATCAGGAAACCGGTTTCTTTGTCTGAGTCCGATTCATTTATAATACGACCCTCGGACGATTGAAACTCCCGAGCTATAGATTCCACTTTTTTACCTGCTTGCAATGGGTCAGTGTATTGGTAGGTCTTACCACCGTAATGGATGCGTACTCGGGCCGGCATGAGGAAAGAATGCAAGACTCCTAGCCCTCTGAGCCGAGCTCGCATTGTGTCAAATTTCTTCCTTCGAGTGCGGGTTGAAAAGGAAAGGTCTGGAAATAGGTGGACGGTAGATTCATTGAAATCAAATCTTTCTGAGGACCTCGCCACTTGCAGAATACAATCCCTAATGAGAGAGCTTGCCGTCACCAACAGAACCACTCTTGGTGCCTCACCACATGGCCCTGCAGCTCATGGTGTAATGTGAAAGGCTTTGCTGAACTGTCCCTCCATAGTTTCCTGGGGAATTCAAAGTGCAGCAGGCAACCAAAATTGTAGAAAAGAAGGAAGGTCCTCCTCTTTGCTACCCTCTGGGAGACCGATTATGAGAAAATGCGATGCCCTGTTAGAGTTCTCCAATGCCTCTAGTCTGTATCGAAGTTGAGCATTTTCTTGTACAAGTTCAGATGTTGCTGTCAGTGCTTGTGCAGCCATTTTCTCTGCAGTTACTGCTGTTTGACTGACCGCTTCTAATTTCATATTTTGCTCTGCAAATCGCTGGATGAGCGACACTATGAGTCGATCGCATGCTTAGAGGCCTGTAAAGCTCTCCAAGGGGGCTCTCCACCAGCGATAGTCATTGAGGAATTTGCGACCTGCTCAACTGCTGCTGCTGCATTTTTAGGTCCACTTCCAGTAACTTTTTGGTTACGACCCATGACCATTTCGTATCCTACGACACCAGAAAACTTGAGCTGTCCACTGTTGCAGTCAAATTTAACTTTTACCCACAGCAAATTATGATTTTAAACAATTAAAGCTGAAAAATGTGCAGAGCTGCATTTAAGTGTGTCTTGCCAGTATGCTGCTCCACAGCGCCCCCTTCAGCACCACAGTTACAATTGCCCGGACAGACTACATTAGTGGAGTCACAGTTAATGAGGTTCTTGATGTTAACTGACTCCCCATTAGTCAGGTTTGTAAATGTTGTGGTATTGCAGATAACATCGCAATATTTACATCGCTGGCATCTATGATAACCTGCTGGCAAAGTGGGCAACCAGGTTTTAGATTTTGTCACAGGCTGCAGGCTATAGGGAACGGTATTACCCATGTTTTTAGACCTATGATAAACCGTACATGGGTACTCTGAGACAAAAAGTTGCAATTTAGATTCAGTTTTCAGAATATGCCAGTTTTTCTTAATGATTTACTCAATTTACCTAGACTCCACACTATAGGTGATCACAGAATTCAAACATTCAGAAATGTCCTTCCTTAGTCTCTGTCAACAAGCAAAGTACTTCTTTCTGTGCCTGCAGCATTCATCCAAGCAGTCTGAATATCAAAATAATCGTTTCCCCCTGTTTAAATCTAGTACTCATCAGAACGGCAATTCCCTCTAATACAGTTTATGTACTACAGTTACGGCATATTTCAGGTATTGCTTTCATAGTGTGCCTGGTATGACATGAACTAGCTAATAAGATTATGTTATGATCAGTCAGTTTATGTAACAATATAGTGTCAATCGTATTCTCAGAATCTATTATGTTACAAATATCCAAAAATGACAAGTGACCCAGGCTGCATGTAATCGTAATGCGTAAATTCGGATTGGTGGAATATAAATATTCCAGGAAAAGATCTAGGTCTTCCTTTGAACCTTGCCAAATCATAAAACAATCATCAATGTATCTTTTCCATAAGGAAATCTGTTCAAAAAAGGAACTTCTAATCTCATCATAAATGTACTATTCCTCCCACAGACCCATATATAAGTTCGCAAAATCTAGTGCAAAATTCACACCCATGGCCATACCACTTACTTGGAGATAAAATTCTCCGAAAAAAGTAAATGCATTACATTCAAGAATGAACCTTGAGGCCGGCCTGGTGGCGCTAAGGATTGAAGCGCTGGACACCACATCTCATGCCACGCCGGTGATCCGGGTTCAGAAATGGACTTGGGTCACTTGGGGTCGGCCCAGGGGAGGAAGGATTGAGCATCTGGAGGACTGCTCTCCTTTCTCGGGGAGGGGGAATAGTGCTGTGTGCTGTTGACTGACACCCAGCAGTAGCTGGGTGTTGGCATACGTGCACAGCCATGCAAGGGATTGGCCCATGTCCAGGGTGATTGGCTGTCTCTGCGAAGGTGGAGACAGTCTCCCCACCCATTGCACGGGTGTAAGGTGCGGGAGAAAAATAGAGGAAAACCGGGACCAGGCTGGACCCGTGATGGCCCGATTGCTCCTGTGGGACTGCCCCCCAATTCTGGATTACTGCTCGGGGGGGGCACGTCAGCACTCCTTGCCCTGGCCTCGCAGTGAGGGAACTCCGGGGGTGCCTGTGCGGAGCAATCAGGGGCCGGAGGACATACCCCTCCGAGGGAGGGGTCGTAGTCCTTGTTGGGTCCAAGGAGGTGCGGAAAAATGTACCTATAAAAAAAAAAAAGAATGAACCTTGAAAGCTGTAACAAAAACTTACTAGGGGGCATACTGTGTTGCGGTTGCTGATCCAAATAATAGCCTAAAGCTTGCAAACCACCTTCATGTGGGATATGTGTGTAAAGTGACTCCACGTCAAGTGTTACCGAAAAATGGTTATCCTCGACATGGATTTCTTTCAGTGATTCCAAAACCTGACTAGAATCCATCCCTCAAATATGATCTCAAGCCTGATACAAAGGGTTTTATAAAACTATCAACATATTGAGATAGTGATTCTGTTACTGCTGTTCTAACTGGTAGTGGCACTAACTGGTACTGTGTTCTGTTTGACATATCACTACTCAGACTTCACCATAGCCAGCTCACACACACACTAAACAAAACAATAATTTTTAAAATTAGTACAAAAAAAATTAGATCTGGTCCTGACACTGTTTTCCTTTTATTACTGAGTTGTACAACAGTTATATTGTTATCATTTTTTTTATTTTTAATGGCTGTATGTGTTGAATTTAATCATTATCTCTTGATTAAACTTGAAGTTTCAAAACAAAATCTGTGCAAAAGAGTATTATAATTGGGGAGGGACCTAAGACGAGTAGCATACACAGTTTCCTTCTCAGAGGTGCTGCCTGTCAAAAGCATGGGGGAGGCGAGGGTAATTGGCACCATGCAGTTTAATGAATGGTTGAAAAGCGGTACGAACAGGGGTTTAGCTTCATTGGGGACTGGGGTTCCACCTGGAGGGACACCAGCCTATACTGGCAGGATGGTCTGCATCTGTCCAGGAAGGGAACAAGTCTTTTGAGCAATTGGTTTAAATGCTTCATTGACAAGCTTTTAAACTAGTCAAGGGAGGCACTGACAAGCAGGAAAATCCCAGCCTCTCCTACAAAACAGGGTACTAAATGAGAAAAAGACAGAGGTAGAACGGTCAGTGGGGATGCTGCACTGGAAGGTAAAGCCATCAAAAATGGAAGCAATGAGTACTAATGTCCGTAGTCTGGGTAACAAGCTTCCTGAATTAGTGGCCTTGATGGAGGAAGAACATCTGGATATCGTGGCAGTCACAGAAACATGGTACACACAAAACCATGACTGGGACATAAACATACCAGGATACACTGTGTACAGGAGGGACAGGGAGGGTAAAGAGGAGGAGGAGAGTTCTTTACATAAGGGAAGGAATAAAAGCAACAGAACAAAAAGGTACACAGGAGGAGAAGAAGCACTGTGGGTAAATTTGGAGACAGGCAATGGCACCACAATGCAGCAGAGGTTGTATACAGAACCCTTCTCAGGGGAGGAAATGGACAGGGAAATGATAGAAAGTATACTTAGAATGGCAGAAAAGGGAGATATTGCTGATGGGTGATCTGAATATGCCAGATGTTAACTGGGCGCAGTTGCAGCTGCCACGAAGAGTGCAGTTATTCTAGATGCCCTACAGGGGCATGCCTTAGAACAACTAGTACTGGAGCCCACTCGAGGAGGGAGCAATATTAGACTTGATTCTCTCAAATGGAGATGGTGAAGAGGATTACAGATGTAGAAGTGGGTAGCCATCTGGAACTAGCGACCATCGAACAGTATGGTTCCAATAAACACAGCAATAGAGTCAAGCCATACAAAGACAAAAGTACTGGACTTTAGGAGGCTGACTTTGTCAAAATGGGTGAGTGCCTAAGGAATGCACTAGCAAATGGGCAGGAAGGAGGGGTGGAAGAACAATGGGAATAATAAAACTGCCATCACAGAGGTAATGAGCCTTTGTGTGAAGCAAATAAACAAAACAAAGCGATGTAAGAAACCACTATGGTTCTCAAAGGAAGTGGCAGTGAAGGTTCAAGAGAAAAAGAAAGCATTCAGGAAGTACAAGGAATGCAGAAGGAGCAGGACAGAGAACTGTATCAGTTAAAGCAAAGGAGGCTGGGAAGGCAGTCAGAACAGAAAGGCCCAAACCGAGGAAAAGATAGCCAACTCAGTTAGAGAGGGATAAAACCTTTTATAGGTACATCAGGAGCGAAGGAAGACCAAGGGAGGGATAGTGAGGCTTAATAAAGGGGAGGAGGGTGGGCAGAGGGAGACTGTGAAAAGGCAGAGATACTAAACAAATATTTTGCTCAGTATTTACAAAGGAAGAGGGAGGTACATAAAACAAACAGTAGTAACACTCTGGATACAGAAGTTGATACCGCCCATTTACAGAACAAAGGGTTCTGAAAGAACTCTTAAAACTGAAGGTGGACAAAGCAATGGGGCCTGATGGGATTCATCCCAGAATTCTAAAAGAACTAAGGGTAGAACTAGTGACACCACTGACTACCCTTTTAACAAATCATGGGAGGATGGGGTGGTACCCGAGGACTGGAGGAGGGCAGATGTGATTCCCTTCACAAAGTGGGAGCAAGGCAGAAGCAGGAAACTATAGACCTGTTAGTTTAACCTCAGTGATAGGGAAAATGATGGAATCACTTCTAAAGGAAAGAATTGTCGAGTATCTAGAGGCCAGAGGGCACAGGACCCTAGGCAGCATGGATTCACAGCGGAAGGTCATGCCAGACGAATCTGATAGATTTCTTTGACTGGGTGACCAAAGTAGTAGATCAGGGAGGGCTGTGGACATGGCCTACCTAGACTTTAGCAAGGCATTTGACACAGTCCCACACAAAGATTAATATGCAAGTTAGCCAGCCTGGGAGTGGGTCCCAAGATGACAGCCTGGGTAAAGAATTGGCTGGAGAATAGGACACAGAGAGTAATAGTAAATGGAGTCCACTCAGAAGAAAGGAGGGTTACTAAGTGGGGTACCGCAGGGTTCAGTATTAGGACCGGTCCTCTTCAATGTCTTTATAAGCGACATTGCAGAAGGACTGGAAGGAAAAGTATGTCTCTTTGCAGATGACACTAAGATCTGCAACAGAGTTGATGCACAGGGTGGGGTGGAAAGGATGAGAAGGACTTGGCAAGGTTAGAGGAATGGTCAAATGTATGGCAGCTTAGATTCAATGCTAAGAAGTGCAAGGTAATGCACCTGGGAAACAAAAACCCAGGGGAAGAGTACACAATGGGGGGTGAGATACTAACAACAACAAAAATGGAAAGGGACCTGGGGGTAGTCATATCAGATGACCTAAAGACGGGCAAGCAATGTGAGAGGGCAGCAAGGAGGGCTGGGGGGTACTGAGATGCATAGGGAGAGGCATCACCAGTAGAAAACAGGAAATTATTATCCCTTTGTACAGACAGCTGGTGAGACCCCCATCTGGAGTATTGTGTGCAGTTCTGGAGACCCAATCTCCGCAAAGACATAGACAGGATGGAAGCTGTCCAGAGGAGGGCAACTAAAATGGTGCAGGGTCTGCACCGGAAGACATATGAAGAGAGACTTAAGGAGCTTAATATGTATAGCCTCGAGGAAAGAAGGAAGAGGGGGGACATGATAGAAACGTTCAAGTACCTCAAGGGAATCAACAAAGTCCAAGAGGGTAGCATCTTTCAAAAAAAGAGGTGTGCAAGAACAAGAGGGCACAATTTGAAGATAGAGGGGTGGCTCAGAGGTAATTTAAGGAAGTATTTTTTACAGAGAGGGTTGTGGATGCATGGAACGGCCTTCCGAAGGAGGTTGTGGAGTCAAAATCAGTGGTGGAATTCAAGCATGCATGGGATAGTCATAAGGCAGTTCTGGGGGGTTGGGGTAGGAAGAAGTAGGCTGCTGGTTAACTAGGATCTGCAGCTTATCCAGTAGATAGGGAAATGGGCAGACTGGGTGGGCCAAGCGGTCCTTATCTGACATCAAATTCTATGTTTCTATGTTTCTATGCATGATGAGAATAGGTAGAAGCTATCACCAGCCACCTAAAAAAGGAAACTTGGCTATGGGGAAGAGGGGGGGTCTGCTGGATGCCAGGGATAACCAACTCACAGGATTCTGGGGCCATCGTACCACCAGAAATGGCATGGAATGGTATACACATATTGGCACAGCCATCAAGGGATGGGGTAAGGGGAATGACTTTGGCAGTAGTGCCATCTGCCAGAGGCATATGCCATGGGCTGACCCCTGCGACAGTCAAAGCCTAGTATGTTTGAGGCTGCACAGCCTACAAGAACCACAAACATCTGACCAGGAGGTCTGTATTAGTGTATACTACACTACTGTCCCAGGGGAGAATCCACCCATGCAAATAGAAACACCTGTTTGTGTATGGTAGTTTTCTTGAGTGAAAGTACAGGTAGCCCAGTGCACCCCCCAAATAGCTCCACACGCCACTCCCCAGATAGGTGAGCAACAGTATACAATATAGACTGTACATACTGGCATGGACAACAAACCATCATCAGGGTATGGTGCAAGGGGTTGGGGAAAAAAACGTTGACAGTAGCATCATGCATCTGGTGCCATGCTATGGGTCACCCCCTATGTTGTCGCAATTAAGCATGTTAATGGTCAGACAGCCATTAGTATCGGGACAAGCAATCTGCATTACTGAAGTTGCCCCACTGTCACAGGAGAGAATACCTCTGCCGCAGACAGCAAAACCCATTTATGTATGTTTCAGTGAGTGGCTGTAAAGGGACTTCTCAGTATTGCACCACCCACTACAGCAACTGTACGTGCATCTCCTTTTATCTCAACCAGGGGGAGGAAGGAACCTGCCTCATAATTTCATTTTTTGGGTCATGGTGAGACCAAAAGAGATAAGGCTAAGCCTCCTGGAAAGTATATGCATGGTGATTTCCATATACATCCCATGATGTTTTGCATTAGCGGGGTATGTGGAGTGTCGAATTTGGTATACTATATAAACCCTTATGTGCCATTTCTATGGGGATATTCTTGAGCAGACCGGGTTAGGCAAAGGCTCATACAAAAGTTGTCCACAATTCACTGGGTAATTTTCCTGTTTCTTTCCTGCAGATTTACTCTGGCATGCCCATGAGAAGTCTACTGCCCACACTGTGTGCTTTCAAAGTGAACCTGAAGCACCTTATAATACGTGAATGTCAATGCGTCTGCCATCACTAGCACCACACTAGTCACCTCCCTCCATTTCCCTACTGCTGAACGGATATTACTCTGTCTTTTGCACACTGCACTTGGGGCTCATCCCCACCCCACCCCATCCCCACCCCTTTTCTTCAGCACTTAGCAACACTCTAACACCTTCTTGTTTGCTGACAACTGACAGGTTTCACTGTTGGGCACAGTAAATTGTCTGTTTTCTGGTGCGTATCTGACTGTGTTTGATATCTAATCTTGTTTGTTACCTTGTATTTTTGCAATCCTTTGTATAATTTCACATGTACTGAAATGTGTTGATATCTAATCCTGTTGTTAACTCGTTCACTTGAAATCCTTTGTATAATTTCGTATCTGTTGTCTGAAATGTCCTGACATGGAACCTATGTAAAGAGCTCTGAGCTCAAATAGTTTATGCCGAGAACTGTAATAAATAATAAATAAATAAAAAAACACCAAGCAGTCCCAAAAAGGGTAGCATGGTATTCCCACTGAGTTGGTGACAGAAAGAACTTGATTGATCAATGGCCTTCTTGCTTTCCTGAATTCATGTTTGTAGGAATAAACCTGAATCGGGGTGCTCGAGAGAGTATGATGGCTGCTGGTATGTTTTAGAGGTCAAGTGTTACAGACTTGCCTTTGGGGTTTTCTACACTATAACTACATAAAATGGCACAACAAACTCACTCCACACTAAAAGATATATCCGGATCAAACACACATCTAACTGCCTGCCTATCTCTGCACCCAGCCATGTGCAGATACAGCAATAATCTAGTCATGATACAGCATAAACACAGTGCTATGATCACCCATGTCCTTATTGTAGGTCAGTCCACAAAACACTTACCTCTAGACACCTGCAGTTCTGCTGAGGAATCTTGGTGGTGCACTTTGCCCCTTTTATATGCTCCAAACAGAATTAGGCATGCTAATGAATGAATGCATTCCAGTAATGACATGGTAATGTGGAATTTCCCCTTAGAATGCAAAATTAGTTTATTTGCATACTTTGAATATTGCAGTTTTGCTCTAAGCTCTATTGTAGTTGTGCTAGTGCTGATACTGCACTAGCCCAACATTCATATCCGGTGCTGATATGATGTCACACATCATGGACAACATCATCATACAGAACAGGCATGCACGGTATGCTGTTGTGCAATGGTATTGAGTAGGACTGTGCAGGACTGCACATGCGCACACTGCGCACATGCCACCCCATGCCTGCCACAGGCTGAAGGACCCACCCCCACTGGAAGTACGCACTGTGCTGCACAAAATGACATTAGTGCAGCACTAGTGGTAACACCTGTTGCACAAACAGGCCACACATATATAGTTAGGACACCGCTTTTAGTCTGGTGTTGCTATTGGCAAACTCTAGATCAAGCAAAAATGATAGGAGGACACCTGTCCTACAAAGGGACACCAGGTGGACCACAGCTGAGATGGCCAACCCTGTGGAACTGGTGGTTGCCAGGGAGGACCAGTTGCTGGGTAAGGGAAGGGGACTGACAGGCCCAGAAGGGAAATATGGACATCTGTGAGCAGGCAGTTCACCCACAGGATCAGACTCACCCACACAGGTGACCAGTGCCATCACAGATACAATGACCTGTTCAAGAGGGAACATCTCTGCTTGCAGCAGCAGATGGCGATGGTGGAGAGTGGCACGGTGTCCCAGCCTGATGAGTACAGAGAGGTCTAGCTATGTTTTTGGGAGTGACCTGTTTGCAGTACTGCTTCCAGGGTAATGTACCTCCCGGGTCGTGTGGTTGTGTCCCCTCTGTCCTGTGGGACCTCTCAACTATATAGCCTGATCTTATCAATGCTGCTGTGTGGCAACACTGCCTTAGTGGGTGTCCATCAATGCCCTGTACATTACAGGACCTGCTGTGTATCCCTGAGGCATGCACCTGCCATGGCAGCATGGTTGTGTGCTACCACACTGACATGGGTGCAGTGTCAGGGTGGATGACTAGGTAATGTATTTATTAATTTTATTTAGGCTTTGTTTACTGGGTAAGGTACACTAGACAAGTAAGTGCCTATTGTCAGGTATGACCTGGGACAATGTAATATGTGTTCTAATTGTAGCTGTGATGGTAGGTGTACCCAACAACACTTGGGTGTGACCACTGTCTGTTTTGTGCACACTGTCCATGATCTACCGTAATTCTTGATCTTCTTGGACGAAGTCTCCACCACTCATTCACACTAATGCGATCTACACCGGAGGTGCTAGGACCCAGCGAGAGCAAACTTTTCAAGAGGGCTGGCACCAGAGATGGAGCCGCAAGGAAGCGGCACTGCGAGCCCCGGCTTATGCGGTAAAGACTATCTCGGCGTTGACCCTCCAACTGCCTCAGTCCCTTTTTTCTCGCCATTGAGTGTGCTTCAGTGACAACGTTGTTCGCCCACCGGGAGTCAAACTTCAAACTAGCAGTTTAGTTTTCAGTTTATTGTTTTGTAATTTATCTTCGAAATAAGTACCGATTATATTTAATTTTACTTATTATAAAAAAGAAGTCTTCAGCCCCCCATTGACAAAGTCGACCATGAGTGGGTCAGGTGACAGTAGGGAGACTTCATATGAAAGCCGTTCAGTCAGCCGGGCTGGGTCCGGTCCACTGCCCTCTCCAGAGAGAGGGTCTGACAATGGACGGTCAGATGCTCGGGGAGATGGGTAGTCCCCCCGAAAGCATAAAAGGAAACAGTCCCACTCTCGGCACCATTCAGACTTGAACTCTTCTTTGGCACACAAGTCAAAAAAGAGAAGGCATCACTTGAGGTTGCCTTCTGGTATGTCTGCGCATCGATGGTTGGTTACTGAGGACAGGCGCTGGTCTGCACCTCTGTCAGAGTCGCTGGTTTCTGTCTCCGGTGGCCAACCTCCTCAATATTGGAGCCTGTCCCCGCCTATTGGAGGGGCTTCTGATGAGTAGTTTCACCAGTGGGCTGCTCTCATGGAGCAATGGGCTCAGAGGTTGGTCCAGTTGCCTGATCCGGTCACTCCGAGGCCTTCGGGCCATTCGAGGGAATGGGTAGGGCAGTTATACCTACCTATTCGCGCGGCGCCTTCTTCGGTGCCGTCAACTCCGTGCTCAGGTGTTTTCCTCCCTCACATGGCTGCGGAACAGGGGTCCACACCGATGTCTCTGTCTCCTGCCAAGTTTCCTTCTTTTACCTCAAATCGCAGTTTTCAGACCCTTGGGACACTCTCGGCATCATCTGCGGTGCCAGGAACACTCTCGGTGCCATCCACAGTGCCGGGTCTGACTTGACACTGTCCGCAGCACTGGGGAGTCTGTCGGCGTGTCCGTGGTGCCAGGGGCTCTGCTGGTGCCGTCTGAGGTGCCACAGGCTCTGTCAGCCCTTTGGCCTCTGTCAGTGCCGTGTGCTGGGCTGTTTCCAATGGCGCCGACTTCCTTGTGTTCGGCACTGTGTTCTTCATCAGCACCGAGACTTGGTGCGGCACTGTCCGGCCTCCAGGGATTCTCAACTCCAATTCTTTCCTCTTCTACATTTCCTTCTGATTTTCTCTGCTTTCCTGTCCATATAGTTCCTCCTGGACTGTCAGGAGATGATTTTGAGTCTGACCCAGATCTTCGACTGGGTGATGATATTGATGGAGCAGGGATCAATCCTGTTGCAGAGCCTGTGGTCGAAGACCTTTCCTTTAAGTCTCTGCTTAAAATATTAAATCTCTCTCTCTCTCTCTCTCTCTCCCCCTCTCCCCTACAGAAATCGATCCTGGGAAGCTTTTAACACTCCAATCCCTACACGTCCCAGAGATCCCTATGGATTTAACTCCTCTGGTACAACCCTCTTTCGAGACCCTCTCTCAGATGGTATGGAACAATCCTGCTCTCATTCCTTCCCTGGCTAAGTTCATAGATGGGAAGTATGCCTCTCCCAAGGATCGTCCCATATTGGCCTCACAAGCCTTTGCTGATCCCATTGTAGTCTTGGCAAAGAATGGTAAGTCCATCCTTCCTCAGGCATCTACAGCCCAGCCTATAAATAAAGAATCTCGCAAGATAGACACCTTAGGTAAGAGAGTCTTTGCTGCCTCCACCCTGGGTATGCATATTGCCAGCTACCAGGGCTATTTTTCTCAATATGAGTATGTTCTTTGGCATTCACTCAAACAAATGGTAGACGCTCTGCCCAAGTTAGAAACTAATTCAGAGCTACAGTACTTCAGACCATAACTAGGGGTATTGAGTCCAACAACCAGCAAGTTAAAGCTGCTATGGATGCTTTCGATACTGCTTCCCGAGCAGCGGCGGCTGGCATCTGCACCCATCTCAACTCTTGGCTACGTATTTTGGGCTTTACGAATGATGCCCAGCAGTAGGTCATGGCTTTACCCTTCGACGGTATGTATCTGTTTGGGCCCCAGGTGGAGTGAGCTCTGGAGGCCACACAGAAGACTAGGTCTGACATTAAGATGGCTAGACCCGCACCCGCCTCCTCCGGGGGGGGGGGTGCCAACAAACGTCAATTTCACAACCGTCAGTACTTTCGGGGCAGAGGAGGTTTTAACAAAAACCAAAACCCTCAGCCACAAAATAAAATGCATCAGAAGACACAAGGCCCCAAAATGCCCAGTGCCACCTTCTGAGTTTCTGGCCCAGGTCCCACCTCAACTGTCCGAAGGGGACTCTTCCTCAGTGGTGGGAGGACATCTGACTCAGTTCTACAACCAGTGGAAATCCATAACATCAGACAAATGGGTCCTCCGGATAATCGTGAGAGGTACTCGCGCAATCTTTTGGAAACCCCTCCGGATCATCCCCCACAAACAACAGCCCAGGCTGTCACCAGTACAGTCAGACCTTCTTGCTTCCGAGGTACAAGGCCTTCTGAACAACAGGGCAGTAGAAGTAGTTATGCTGGATCAACGAAGCACAGGTTTCTACTCCCATTACTTCCTGGTCCCGAAGAAAACTGATGGCATGCGCCCCATTCTGGTTCTCAGAAAGTTAAACAAGTTCCTTCTCTAGGAAAAGTTCAAGATGATATCACTAGGTACCCTGCTACCTTTGCTTCATCAACATGATTGGCTAGCCTCCCTGGACATGCAGGATGCCTACCAACACATTCCTATACACCCAAAGCACCACAAATACCTAAGGTTTGTGGCGTTGGGTCAACATTATCAGTTCAGAGTCCTGCCCTTTGGGCTGTCCTCAGCGCCTCAAGTTTTTACAAAGTGCTGTGCAATTCTCATGGTGCATCTCAGGAAAATTGGAATACAAGTGTTCCCATATCTGGATGACTGGCTCCTAGCAAGTCCCTCCAGACAAGGAACTCTGGATGCCGTAGCCACGGCCTCAGACTTCCTCACGTCCATTGGAGTCCTGCTAAATCTCAACAAATCACAGTTGCAGCCCTCCCAGAAGCTCCTCTTTATAGGAACTGTTCTGGACACTTCATGTGCAAAGGCCTTTCTCCCAGAGGACAGAAGCAGTGATATCTTACAGATGGCCCGATACATCAGAGAAAACAGCTCGGTTCAAGCTATCTCGATGCAACAGATGCTGGGTCTCATCGCATCCTCGGTGTTCACGGTACCCTTAGCATGTCTCCACATAAGAACCTCTCAGTGGATGCTCAGTACTCAGTGGTCCCCAACCACTCACCCTCAGTCCTTTCCCATCAAGGTGACAGAACCTCTGAAGAGGTCACTTGCCTGGTGGTCGCAGGAGGGCAACCTTCTGGAAGGATATCCCTTTGCTCCTCTGGATCATCAGATCTCCATTACCATGGACACATCCCTGATGGGGTAGAGAGCTCATTGCCAGAATCTTCACACCCAAGGTACGTGGACTCAGGATGAGTCCCAGCTTCACATAAACGTCCTGGAAATGAGAGCCATCCTCTATGCAGTCCGAGCCTTGAAGGACATACTCTGTCACAAGAACATTTCAAACGGACAACAAAGCAGTGATGTATTACATCAACAAGCAGGGTGGTGCACACTCTTACCTATTATGCAGGGAAGCTATGAGAGTGTGGGAATGGTGCATGGAGCACAAGGCTCTAATCCATGCAGTTTATCTGCCAGGAGTACAAAACGTGCTGACAGACCGTCTCAGCAGAACGGAGACAGATCCTCATGAGTGGTCTCTCGACTTAACCATCGTTCACTCACTCTTCAAAGAGTGGGGAACTCCAGACCTGGACCTTTTTGCATCCCCACTCAACACAAAACTGCCTCTCTTCTGTTCCAGAAATCCAGGACCTGACATTTTCTGTCAGGATGCCTTCAGTCTGCAGTCGACAAGACGCTTTCTATACACCTTTCCTCCTCTTCCCCTAATTCAGAGGGTACT
The DNA here is from genome assembly GCA_016271365.2 of Neoceratodus forsteri. Classification (NCBI taxonomy): domain Eukaryota; kingdom Metazoa; phylum Chordata; order Ceratodontiformes; family Ceratodontidae; genus Neoceratodus; species Neoceratodus forsteri. The sequence goes on along the minus strand of CM028129.1, from coordinate 556,600,176 downwards.
TCTCAAATTCAAGTCTCAGGGGGACAAAATGATCCTCATTGCCCCCTATAGCCTTGGCAGATATGGTTCCTGCTGCTCAACAGTCTGTCAGAAACCCTCCCGAAGGCGCTTCCCCTTCAGACGAACCTTCTGACCCAGGATCCCGTGGTCCATCCCAATCTGAGGTCGCTTCACCTTCATGCTTGGCTCCTGAAGAGATAGAGGTGAATAGGTTTAATGTTTCTCATAGGGTTTCAGATATTCTTTTGGCTGCACGTAAGCCAGTCACTAGAAAAACCTACACAGCCAAATGGAAGAGTTTCTCTATCTGGTGTGCAAAATCCTCTTCAAACCCTTTTTCCTGCCCACCAAATAAAGTCTTGGAGTACCTTTTAGACCTCTCAAATTCAGGTCTGCAGTACTCCACAGTCAAAGTTCATCTTTGTGCCATTTCAGCTTATCATGAGCCAGTACTTTCCATGTCACTGGCTCAGTCACCTGTAGTTAAGAGGTTTCTTAGGGATATTCTGCATACTAGACCTCCTATCAGATGTCCAGTCACAGCCTGGGACATTAACCATGTGCTAGACATGCTCACTCGAAAACCTTTCGAGCCTCTAGCTACTTGCGAGTTGAAATTCCTCACTTGGAAAACTGCCTTCCTGGTGACCATCACTTCGGTTCGTAGAGTTTCTGAAATACATACACTCGTCACAGGCCTCCCGTACACTGTATTTCACAAGGACAAAGTAGTTCTTAGGACTCATCCTAAGTTTCTCCCTAAGTCTCAGAATTCCATCTAAACCAACCTTTAGTCCTGCCCATCTACTTTGCGAACGTCCAGAATGCAGGGGAGCGTACCCTTCCTTCTCTGGACGTTAAGAGAGCACTGTGCTTCTATATCTGGATAGAACAAAATAAATTTGCAACACTCAACAACTGTTTGTTTCCTTCAGCGAGACCCGGCTGGGTCAACCTGTCGCTATTAGATGCATTTCAGCGTGGCTGGTGTCATGCTTTAGCCACTGCTATTCTACAGCGCAGGTTAAGCTGGAACGCAGAGTGTACACTCACTCTACTAGAGCAGTTGCAGTATGTCTGGTGAAATCCACAACGTGCCCATTGCAGATATTTTCAATGCGGCTACCTGGAGCTCAGTGCATACTTTTGTTAAGCACTATGACTTGGATATCCATGCCAGACGACATCTGTCGTTTGGCAGGACTATTCTTAATGGACTTCTGACCTAAGTATGTGAGCTCTTATTTCCTGCTGCTCGTCTCGGGGGATTATTAGTTCAGTACTCTCCCATTAGTGTGAATGAGTGGTGGAGACTTTATGTCAAGGAAGATATGGAAATTACGTACCTACCGTAATTCTTGATCTTCTTGGATGAAGTGTCCACCACTCGTCCATACACCCACCCACCATCCCCTGAGCTCACTTCTCTGTTTTTGGTCTTCATTCCCTCAATGGTTGGGCTGTGAAGACTTCATTGTTGACCCTTCTTACATGGGTCATTCGGACTATTTTATGTCCATTTTTAGGTTAGTCCTTCTAGGTTAGTTATGCTGCACCTCCTCAGAAAAAAGGTACTGAGGCGGTTGGAGGGTCGACGCCGAGATAGTCTTTACGCACGAAGCCGGGCTCACAAGAACAGCTTCCTCATGGGCTCCATCTCTGGTGCCGGTTCTCCTGAAAGTTTGCTCCCGCTGGGTCCTAGCACCTCTGGCGTAGATCCCATTAGTGTGAATGAGTGGCGGAGGCTTTGTCCAAGAAGATCAAGAATTACGGTAGGTACGTAATTTCTATTTATGCCGCATGGGTCCCAGTATGCATATGTCAGGTAATGAATGGTGTGCTATTATACTGTACAGGGTGTGCCAAACATGTACCGCTCACTGTGTTGGCCTACACCTATGGTACCAGGTCCTCCCCTACTGTTGCACAGGTACACTTCTTGTGCCTATGTCATATGAGACCTGGTATTCCATGCATCCTACTACATTCTGTGGGGTATACATGACCTGTAACTGGCATGTACAGGTGTGTTGGACAGGGTGGGGAGGATGGCTGGATATGACCACTACATAGGCTAGCATACACTGTTGTAGGCCATTCCTACAACAGTGAAAGGTAGTATTCCGGCTTCGACTGGGCGATGGCACACTTGTCTCTGTATAAGGCCACAGATATTCACAATGGTAAGAATTGGTCCTGCATGGTCCTGTCCACCCACACCATAAACGTGGCAGCTGGTGCTCAGTACTAGCATATGGGTGTGTATACTGTTTAGGGTTTATAGTACTGTGCAGTGAGTTCCACTGCATGCTAGTGATCATATCTCCTTTGTCCTCCTCACACTTCAGCTGCCAGCAGGGCTAGGCTAGGGCCTGGAACAGCAGCAGCACTGCCAAAACCAGCCACAGGATAAACCAGGCTGTGATGGGGCCCAGTGGAGCCAGTCAGCAGATACATGCCCACTTAGATACCCAGCACTGTATGTTTCACACTCTGGGCTGCATATCTACACACTGTGCTGCATGCTTCTGTGGTTGGAGACAGTTGTTCCTGTGTGCCTCAACATGCTGCATGCATGTCTGTGGGGGCAGCACCTATGCAGCTTTGGTTGGAGACGGTCACCCTGTGCGTGGGTTATTGCCCCACCACTGACACTGTGGTGTGTCAGGGTCTGTGAAATTTACTGTTGTGCATGTCCTTAAAGTAGGCATGCTGCCCTGTGTGTACATACTGTGCCATGGCATGCATTACACCGTGTAGTAGCGTGTCCCTTGTACCGCTATCCTGATGCACCAGGGAGTTGGCGGTAATACTCACACTCCCAGTTGTTACACTCATCATTGATGGCCAGCTCTATTGTGCCACATGCTCAGGACTATGTAGACGTATCTGTCTGGCAGAGGTAGGCATGGGTCTATGTCATACCAGTACACCACTGTGCCACGCTGTGTGTGTCATACAGCACCCATGGAAGTCTGCCTGCAGCGGTGCCAGCTCCAGTACCATATCACTGACAGTCACGCCATTGCATTTCAACAGAGCCAGGCTTATGTGGCATGGCGTCAGTGGCAGGATGGGCATTGGTGAGTGTTCCATGTACTTTACCATATGTGACCACCACTGTGATGCATAGTTGGTAGTGTCTAACCAACACAATGATGACTAGAGAATGATTATTGCATTGTACATGGGTAGAGCCATGCCTACATTCAGACAGACACAACTGTGTCTTTGTAGGACCCACTGTCTTGCACTGGCTCTGTATGAGTGGGAACCCTGTACCTAGGGTGAACCCAGCAGCTGCTGGGACAAGGGGTGCCTCCAGGCGGCTCTACATCCCACATTGGCACTGTTTGCTGACCATGGTACAGAGTATAAAGCACCCACCCATGTAGAATACTGCTGCACATGCGTGTTACCCTAGCTGCTGCACACAGTGCTGCATGACAGTCCAATCCCTATACAGCTGTGTTATGTGAGCAACATTTGTGCCTGTGCCTGCCCCTGCAGCAGAACAGGGTGGCTCATGGACATCTATTGCCCCTTGCACCTGTGTTGGCCTGTGTGCTGGATTACTTGTCTGCAGGGCACTGTGTGTATGTGTGTGTCTCCAAGTTGCTTTGGGCCATTACATTGCCTATCAAGCTCTAATCTAGTGCTGTGTTACTTGTGCTGTGTTCCCACATCTGGCATGCCCACCATTGTCATGTGTCCCTTGCATGTCTCGAATATGCAGCATGGCACACTCATTGTATGTGCAGTCCTCTACTGTTGGGATCCACAGTGCTGTCTCGGATATGCCACGCACATTCCATTGCGGCTGATTGCCTTCATCCACCTATGTATGATATGAAGGCCCATGTGTTGGCTGGTTGTACTTCTGTTATGCATGTTATACCACTCCCGTGTCCCTCGTCCTGTGTGCACAGCTGACTGAGTTCAGTGTATCTCTTGCCATAGGTGCCCAGGTTGCTGCAGAAGGGTGGCAGGATGTCATGTATTGTGAGGGCAGGGATGAGCTGCTCCTGCACCAGGTCCATCTCCTCCTGATGCTGGTGAGGAGGGTGGAGGAAAATGCACAGGCTGTAAGAGACCTCCTGGCTGCAATACAGCACCAGCTGCAGCAGCAACAGCCGCCACCATCACCAGCACCACCTGCAGCCCCTTAAACTATGGATATCGGTGCCCTTTTCAGCGAGTGCCCTTTTCTTGTTTTGGTTTGTATGGACAGCTGCCTTTTATTTTGTGTTTTTCTGAATGGGCAGTTGCCTTTTTTGGTTTTGTTGTCCCCCCTTTATATGGTTGGTTGCCCTTTTAGTTTTTGTTGCCCCACCATTTGTACAGGTGATTGACCTTATTGTTATTGCTGCCCCCCCCCCATTTATATGGGTGGTAGCCCTTTTCATTTTTGTAAACCCCCTCCTCTGTCTAGGGGTATTTGGGATGGTATAAGTTAATGGGGGAGGAGGAGCACTACTGCCAGAAACAAGTCCAAAAACCACTTTAAAGGTAACATAAATAAGTACCTGAGATCCGTGTTCAGCTTGTGATTGGATGAGCTCTGTCGAGGTGCCAATGAAGTAACCAGGGATGCAGCCTGAAATGCTTTGGGGGGGGGGGGCAAAACTTGTTAGTCAACAAGCTTAAACAGAAACAGTTAATTTGGTTACTGATTACTGAAAGATGTAACTGTCCAAACGGTGACGTCTTTTAAACAGTTAGGATTTATTAACTTCAGTTCCCTTAAACAGTTCATAAGGTTCAAGCCACATGTTCAACCACTTCATGGAGCTGGGAGCACAGTTTAATTTGGTTCACATTTCGACGGCCAGAGCCATGGCACAAGTCTTGGGGGCACAAGCTACAAACCTGGATCCCCTTCAGAGCGGAGCTGGGCAAGCTCCAGAAAACATTTGTGATGGCAGCAGAGTTATTAATGGGCAATCCTTTTCCCCACAATCCGTGCTTCATGGGATCTCACCTCCTACCGAGGCCAGGGTGGCTGTCGCCCCAACCCAGTCCCAGATCCATGGCCCGACCCTGCAACTCTCCCTGACTCTGTAGCACGACAGTACAAAGACCTTGTCTTCCCGCCATGGCAGTATTTTATACCTAGATGCCAGGGCCCTGCCCAGCTATTGGTCCTGGCACCTAATCGGTCATTATGGTTCCCTGGGCATTGTAGTAAACCCAACTTGGGGGCTTACATTTTTGTTGTCCCTCCCACCATTTGTGTGGTGGTTGCCCTTTTTGTTGGCCCCCACCCATTTGTATGGGCAGTTGCCCTTTTTCTTTTTGTTGCCCCCCATTTGTATCAGCAGTGGCACTTTTTTTTTTAGTGTCCCCCTATGTGTATGGGCTGGTGCCCTTTTTGGTTTTGTTTCCTCTATTTGTGCAGGCTGTTGCCCTTTTTGTTTTTGTTGCCCCCCCCCATTTGTACGAGCAGTTGCCCTATTGTTTTGTTGGCCCTCCCATTTGTATGGGCAGTTGCCATTTTGTTTTGTCCCCCATTTGTATGGTCAGTTGCCCTTTTGTTTTGTTGGACCCCCATTTGTATGACTGGTTGCCCTTTTGTTGTTGTTGTCTCCCCCAATTTGTGCGTGTGGTTGCCCTTTTGTTTTGTCCCTCCTCAATTGTATAGGCAGCTGCCTTTTTGTTGCCCCCCCCATTTGTATGGACAGTTGTCCTTTTTTGTTGCCTCCCCTCATTTGTATGAGTGGTTGTCCCTTTTTTATTTATTTATCATTTTTCCCAGGAGGCCTCCGTCCTGTCTCTGCCCTGGTCACGGCCCCCGAGACTTCCACCAACCGCCAAGTGCCGCAACTCCCGGTTACCCCCGGCTTGCCCCCCCCCCCAGAGGGCAGTGCCTCGGGGCCGGTTCCCCTAATTCCAGCACCATGGAACTGGTATCTGGTTGGGAGTGCGGCGACGGTGGCTAATTGAAGCCCCGTGGAGGGCTTCATGTAGACGGAGGCTCTCCTCTCCATTTTCTTTAGTTTTTCTCCGAGGCAGGGACGTGCAATGATGTCCAGCATCCGCCCTGCCTCCATTGAGTGCGAGTGCCAGTGTTGTGGGACCCCTGGCCTCCGCTAGGGGTCCGTCATGTGCTGGATACTTCCCCACCCTCCCCCTGGAGAAGGAGAGCTGTCCATAGGATGCTGAATCCTTCTCCCCCCGGCTGGCCTCCAGTGACCCAGGTCCATTCCCGAACCTCGGTCACCGGCGTTGCAAATGGAAATCCAACCACTGTGCCAGCGGCCTGGCTATGGTTGCTCTTTTTGTTACCCCCACATTGTTACAGGAGGTTGACCTTTTTGTTTTTGTTGTTCCCCCAATCATACAGGTGGTTTCCCTTTTTGTTGCCCCACCCCATTTGTACGGGCAATTACCCTCTCTGTTTTTGTTGTCACCCTCATTTGTACAGGTGGTTTCCTTTTTGGTTTGGTTTATCCCCCCATTTGTACAGGCAGTTTCCCTTTTTATATTTGTTGTCATACCCCCATTTTTATGGGCAGTTACCCTTTTTGTTTTTGTTGGCACCACCATTTGTGTGGGAGGTTGCCCTTTTTGTTGTCCACCTCATATATATGTAGACTTGCCTTTTTTGGTTTTGTTGTCTCTCCCCCCCTCCCCATTTGTACGGGTGGTTGCCCTTTTATTTTGTTGCTGCCCCATCTGTACGAGTAGTTGCTGTTTTGTTTCTGTTGCCCCCTCCCATTTTTACGGGTGGTTGCCCTTTTTGTTTTTGTTGTTCCCCCTTTATGCAGGAGGTTGTCCTTTTTGGTTTTGTTCCCCCCAATTTTATGGGCAGTTATCCTTGCTGTTTTATTTCTCCCCTTCACCCCATGGGTGCTTGCCCTTTTTCTTTTGTTTATCCACCCCACCTTATTTTTGTTGTTCTTGTTCATGTTGTTGTTGTTTTGGACAGCCTGTTGCCATTTTTGCATAGTAGAGTTTATTTTTGTACCTGTGCTGCTGTGTTCTGCTTCCTTCATTGGTGCCCTACTAACACCCACTGCTGTCTCCTGTGTTCAGCGCTATCCTCAGTGTTATATTCAGTGCTGCACAAATGCACTGTGCTGCGTTGAGCTATTCGCACTGTGCCAGTGAAGTGCAATTGCGCAGCATGTGTGCAGCCCTATATTTAAAGGTATTAGTGCGAGTGCATTGCCTTTGAATATACCTCAGGGTGGGTACTGGCGCTAGCAGAAATGTCTGACTATGGGGCTGTAGGTGTTTTATTGTTGTATTTTTTGTATTATTTTTTATTGTATGCCAGACTGATTTGTAAAGAAAATGGTAAATAGCATCTCATTAAGCTTGCTAAGCTGTTAGAATTCAAGTGAATCAACACAAGTACTCAGTGTGTGATGTAGCAAGTGGTAAAATAACATGAGTTCCAAATGCTATTTTGCTAGTAGCTATGTTCTGAGCTAGAATAATACTTCTTATTTTCAAAATTTATGTTTGCACTCCAATGGTATACATATTTATCTTCAGTGTTAAGAAATGGAATATCTTGTTGGCACAGCAGTAGCGCTACCGCTTGCTGTGCTGACAACCCAGGTTCAGAAGTTAACTCAGGGCATCCAAAGGCCAGCCTGGGGGAGGAGGATTGAACCTCCAAAGGACTGCTCTCCTTCTCTGGGGGGAAGGTTTACAGAGCCCGATGGTTGTCTAGCCCCAACCGGAATCTGTGGGAAAGGCAGCCGGGACTGTCAAGAAGGAAAAGGGGGTGTGACAGATGCTGACATGTGATGCATGGGAGCACATCCACTCCCTTCTCCATACCTCTACTCACCCGTCCGCATCACAAACATCTAGTAGCACATCTCCATCTGCGGGAGATACTGTGCCCTACTCCACCTAAACCAGTATTCCCTCCTGAGAAGCCTCAGAATACCTCTATGTGGTTTGGGAAAGAGAACATCAACATTTTTCCCAACCGTGGTCATGTTCCACATTAGCAGTCTACAGACTGTGATCTTGTGCCCCCTTGTTCAAGTCACTGCCTGCTATGCTCTATCCACTGTACTGCACTCCAATTCAGAACCATGAAACAAAACATAAACATTGCTGTTTAAAAACATGTGCTTACATTCTTTAGGAGTAACTTGGTCGAACTCTGTAGCCCTGTGTGTGAATGGTGGTGATGGGGGGTTACCATGACAACACGTTCCAAAAGCCACAACTACAGGAGCTCCACTAGGAAAAAAGTCCTTAGCTAAAAAAAAAAAAACAAACAAAAAAAAAAAAAACATGGATGAACTATTTTATTACAAAAAAATAAAATACCAAAGAGTTTTAACATTCAAACATAGATTTTTTTTTTTTACAAAAAGAATACAGTGGTCCATTTTCTTAGCACAATAATACCCTCCAAGGTGGGCAGTATTGGGCAATACAGGACCACCCAGGGGTGTAATGAGACTCAATGCCGCAGGCAGAGGGCCTCATTACGCCCCTGGGCAGTCTGGTATTGCCCAATATCACCCACCCTGAAGGGTGTTATTGCTTGCATAATCAGAGACATACAGAAACAATTTAATAGCCAATCACCCAGCAAATAGTAGCACTTTTGATGAAAACATTGTTAAACCATTAAGCTCTAATATTAAAGCTGGTGTGGGAAGATATAAGAAACAATACAGGCTTTAGATGCTAAGCTCAGGGAGGATCTAGCTATGCTTGAGAACTAATCAGCCATCTGGCAATTGGGGTTCAACACCAAGAAGAGCAAGGTCATGCACATGGGAGCTAGGAACCCTGAGGTCAGCTATTGGCTATGGGGTATATAGGTGTCCAATTCGGAGGAGGAAAAGGATATTGGGGTAATAGTCAAGGGAGACATGAGACTCTCTGCGCAGTGCTGTAAGGCGGCAGTCAAAGCAAACAAAATGCTGGGATGCATAACCAGAGGAATAGCCTCCAGGAAAGAGGAAGTCATTTTGCCATTGTACAGGTCATTGATGAGACCACACTTGGAGTACTGTGTGCAGTTCTGGTGCCCTTATTTGAAAATGACATCAAACTACTGGAGGAGGTACAACATAGGGTGATTAGGATGATCCGGGGCCTGGGGGACAATCCCTATGAGGCAAGACTGCAGGCGCTTAACATGTATTCCCTGGAGGACAAAAGGGGGGGATATGACAGAAACCTTCAAGTACCTAAAACATATGAATAAGGTTAGAACGGAGGACATTTTCAATTTAAAAAGGAAGGGGACCACAAGGGGAAACAGTCTGAAATTAGTGGGGGGTAGATTTAAAAAGAAAATGAGGTGGCGCTTTTTCACAGAAAGGGTGGTGTCAAAGTGGAACAAAGTGCCAAGGAGGTTGTCTCATTGAAAACGGTGTGCAATTTTAAAAGGAGGTGGGACAGGGTAAAAGGGAGAGTCATAACTAGTGGGAGGATGGTGAGGAGAGGAGGGGAGTGGGTGGGGATGATAAATCGGGGGGAGGGGAAGGGCAGCTCCTACAAAATAGACTGTGAGCTGCACACTTGAGCAGACTTGATAGGCCATTATGGCCTATTTCTGCTGGCGTTTCTGTATGTTTGTAAAGTCAGTTCTCCATGTCTGATTCTGGAGTAGTCTCTTTAGCCAGGAAATCTTGCCGTATTTTTTTTCCATGTCTTTTGCCTGCCTCTATCAGGTCCCCAAACAGAAAGGTCTTACTGTTTTTTGTTAATAGCATCTGTATCGCAGGAAAAGTAAAGGTAGTGATCCAGCCAGAACCCAGATATTTTTTTTTTTGTTAACTTTATTTTATGCACTGGTACTCTCTGTGGCATCCTTCAGAGGTGCCCAACTCGATCCTGCTCCTTCTACTCTCTACCGTGGCCAGCCATCACCGGTTCACCCCCCCCAGAGGAATTTCCCAGCACTTCGGATCACTCCCTGGAACTGAGCCCGCCCGCCCTTGGTGACACTTTCTGAAATTAGAGGGTCCATCCCTCTGGTAGGTCAGCCGTGGATTCCCGGTGTGGCCTGGCCCGGCATTAGGGATGAGAGGGAGATCCCTGGGGCCGTCATCTCCTCGGCGAGCCGGGGATTTTCTACTTTTGGTTCCCCCCTCTCCCTGCGGAGCCCAGCCAGCAAGACAACAAATTGCCGTGGCTCCACCCCATGGCATACGCCACACGACCCCAATCGGCGATCCTCCAGCCACCGCCAGAGGTCGCTCCAAGAGCAAGTGCACCCCTTACCCACCCCCGGGAAGAGAGAGCAGTCCTCCGGATGCTCGATCTCTTCCCTCCCCTGGCTCGTTCTCAAACCCGGGTCGCCAGTGTGGCGCAAGGTGTGGCGTCCACGCCTCAACCCTCAGCGCCACCGGGCCGGGCCAGACCACAGATATTTGATGGTAAATACTTCCTTCAGATGAAGCCATCAGGACTTTTAAGGCTGAGGGCTCTGGATTTGGTTAGTCGATGTCTAGTCACAAAGATCATAAAGACCACTTTTTTTTTTTTTTAATTGAGGGTGCACCAGTTTGCACAGAACCAGCACTGGACATTGTGGAAATCATGCCACAACTATGCTGCGAATTCAGGAGGTAAGGGTCCACAGGGGTAAAACACAGTGTCATCCGTATACATATGGATTTTTGAAGAGACAAGCAGTGGAAGATCATTTATGGAAATCGAGAACATGATAGAACCCAGGACAGAACCCTGGAGGCCATCTAACCTGATTTGGAGGAAAGAAGAAAAAGGATATGTCACAGTGACCATTTGAACTTGTGTCTGCTAGCCAGAAGATAAACCACTAGAAGATAAAATAATCTGCTGACAGTGTCTATGTATCTATATAAAGTGAACTTACAAGGCCAAATGGGCAGACTGGGTGGGCCGTAGGCCCTTATCTGCCGACAGTGTCTATGTATCTGTGTGTAACCCCTAGGTGGCGCTATCCCAAGGGCTACTACCCCTGCCTGTTTGGCTACGGACAGGTTGAGGGGCCTAGGTCCTATGGCGGGTGCCTCCACCCAGAGGTCAGGGTTTGTAGTGGTTAGACTAGCTTGGTCACAGCCCTCTGGGACACTGAGACCCCCTTTTATTCCCTCTAGTGGCTCACACAGTACCCTGGAGTTACAACCTCAATACCCCACGTATACACACTGTTCACTCATATAGATACCACTTACCCTCGAGACTGATTCTGCAGCACATCTCTGAGTACCCCCTGTAAAATAAGGTTAAACAACATACACAGCAAAACACAATATTGTTTCCATAAGTACCAACACCACAGACAGTATATAGTATAACAACAACAAATCTAATTTATTTAGGGGGCAGTAACACGGGAGGGGGAAATCAGGTTAATTGGTGGCATTAAATCACAGTACTGTGCACACATACAGGGTCTGAAAAGTCACACTCTGGGTACTCAGGTTGGGGGGGGGGGCTAGCCAGGTCCGTTGCCTGGGGTTGGCCGGCAGGTGCAGATGGATGGGGCCCTGTAGAAGAAAATATACACAACACCCAATTGTAATCCAGAACCAGATGGCTCAATCCATGAAGCAGGGAAACAACAAGAATTAGATGACACACTTGTGATTGAAAACAGACTGCAGGGGAATACCCTGATTTGTACTCACAATACCCAAGCTGAGGACCGGATGGCAGATGATGGTAGATGTTCTTCTGGATTGACAGAACAACAGGGCAAGGAGACAAGGTCCTTGTGAATGGACCCCACTGCAGTTGATAGCAAACGTATTTAGTCCAAGCTAAGCTGGGGTTTGCTTCCAGTTTCAGCACACAGCACACAGCACGGGGGGATTGGAAATAGCGATTCCCCACAAGCACTACGCACATTCATATGTAAAAGGAAAGTACTATACCAGGCAGGCTGCCCCTCGATCCCGATTGCAATTACTGCAAAATACCCGGGAGCACAGCAGCTTCAGTTTCTGACAGACTGAGCGCGATTCAGCAATTTCTCCAGTCTTCTACAGGGTGAGCCTGGTTTCCACGCTTCAGACTTCCTTCTTTCTCCTCACAATCTGATTCAGTCTGAACTGGCACTCACAAAGGCTGCAGACCGAAATTCAGGGCCTCACACGCGCTTCCCACATGAAACTATACACCGCAGAAGCAAAGAGATCCTTCTCTCTTCACAGTCACAACTGATCTAATCTTTCTAGTCACAGAGTAGGGCATTTCCTTTAGCTCCACACCATTCTGTTGGCTGGTTCGGCTGTCACTCACAATAAGACTCCTTCTGTTGGTAGAAAAAGGTGCCAAGGTTAAAACTACATTTCCCAGAGTCACTGCCCATACAATCCCCTTGTGGCTGGCTCAAAATTAAGAGTCCAAGTTCTGATTCATCCACAGGCTCCATTTTAGGGCTCCCTTAACCCAACTGGCCCAGCACAGCAATTTAGGACAAAAATGAAAGAGCTAAACTGAAACAGTTCATGCTAAACTAAAGACAGGTTAGACAAACCACATTTTCTCAGTCACTCTAAATGATTTCTGGCACCTCTTCAGGATTTCAGGACCTCTCCAAGCCCGCCGGGACTTCGGACCCGCTCCTCCCAGGACCAAAGGACCCGCTGCTGCACCAAAGAAGCCTCTGGGGTCTCCACTTGCTCAGCGGCCCCCTTTGAAGAAAAGCCGTGCTCCGCCAGGCGCCTGTTGCCAGGGGCCACACCACCCTGCTCGCCCGGGAAAGGGGAACCAGGAGCTCGGCAGCTCACTGGTACCTTGTACCGCCAAAGGCGCAAAGCCGTGAGGTATGTTCTACAATTTCCTCCCACGGCTTTCTCCTGTTGGGGTTGGGGCTATGCTGGTTCCACCCTTCATTTTAAAGCGCTGTTTTCACCATAATTTTGGACTTCTGGAACTCCCAAATGATCCGGGACTGTGAGCGCCGCCTCCCGGCGGCCTTCGATACAGCTCCTTGGTGAACCTCGTCCTGCCGGCGGCTTCGCGCCTTCCCCGCCCCACCTCACCCACCCTGGTCGACCCTTTAGCTATATAGGCTCCCATTGGTCATATGACTAAGTGTCCACTTTTCCATTGGCTCCTTATACTCTACTACCACTGGGGGCGTTAGTCGCTTCTCCTGTGGTTAGCACCTTGTAACTACTAGGTCGTAACTCGGCCCCCTGCTTTAGCCTAAGCCCGCTTCTTCCATGCCGCCTTTCCAAATAGACTGTCCATTGCTGAATACCTACACTCCCAAATCTATCACAGTCCTACGTGGCGTTTCAAATAGACGCTCGCCTACCTCTCTCTCTCTCCACTGCTCCTTCTTAAACTCTTCTCTTTCCTCTAACTATAGTATCCTGCTCCTCCTCCATAAGAGTCGCTTGTGCTTGTCTGTTAGTCGTAAAAGACTAACCCTTTTGCTATGCCTGCTTTTCCTGCTTGGACTAAACAGTATCTCTCTGTCTCTACCCCAAGACAAATAAAAAAACGTACCATCACTCAGTGACTTTAGTTTCTCAAACCTGCTCCTCTCATACCACCAACCTATACCTACTTTTCACTACTTTCTTCAAAAAAAAGGATGCACATACCTGTTACTTATGAGCTATTCGACACAAAGGAAAAAACAGAAAAAATACAACATGCTTCTCATGGCACAGCTTGAATTCCTAGCTCAGTGGCTACTACTGCTAGCTGGTGACATTGAACCCAACCCAGGCCCGCACCAAAGCAACACCCCATCAACACCCTTTACCAAACCGAATAAAGGCCTTCTAATTGCTCACATGAATATCAGACATCTTCTAGGTCACTTAACTGAGCTTGAGGCCTGGATACAAATGGTTAAACCCGACATACTATGCCTCACTGAAACATGGCTAAAACCCCGCATCCTGGATGCCCAATGTACCCTGCCTGGATATGCTATTATCCGTCAGGATAGAACTGGTTCTAAGTGGGGTGGGGGTGTTGCCATCTACTACAAAAGCCACCTTATGCTAAAAGCTGCCCCTATCCTTAGTCCCCAACTGCTCTGCGAATCACTGCATGCAACACTGTCCCTAGGTGCGAAGTACCTGCACATAATATGTCTATACAATCCACCCACTGGTGGATTGGAAAGTCTCCAGAAACTACTTCAACATTCATCACAAGTCGTTAACATGAATGAGACCATCTTGCTAGGTGATGTTAATCTGAACTGGCTGGGACCAAATCATAGCACCCTGGCGTCACTAGTTCAAAGGCATAACTACCATCAGTTAATAACTGAGAATACGAGAATGACTAACTCCCTATCAGGGACACTGTTAGACTGGATCCTCACAAATAGACCAGACCACATAACTAAGGCAACCATCCTGGCTGACACTATAACTGACCACTCGCCCACGATCTGCCACTGGCGCTCCTGCCCACCACCTGCTCCTCGATCCCGCCTGGTCACCTTCACTAACTTTGCGAAACTGGATCTACATGCCTTTCTCCTTGACATAGCCAATACGGACTGGTCTGAAATCTACCTTGCAACAAGTGCTGAGGATGCCCTAGACATGTTCCTGACCAGGTTTGGTGAAGTACAAAATCGGCATGTACCTAAAATAAAGAGAAGGGTCAGAGGTCAACAAACGCAATGGTTAAATAAAGAACTACTCCACCAACTCAAAACCCGGGACAAGTTCTGGAAGCATTTCAAGACTACTGGCCTACCCAGGGATCAACTTATCTACAAACAGCATAGAAGTGTTTGCAAAAAACAAATCAGGCTTGCAAAAAGCAAGTACTGCCAGAATCTGTTAACCAGCTCCTCAAAAGATCCACGCAAATTCTGGGGTCACATCAAAACCTTCCTTGGCACCCCTCAATCTGTCACCCCCTTGGAAATGATTCTTCAAGGTATCCACTACAATGACACCCTTACCATAGCTAACGCCTTCAATCAACAGTTCTCGGACCTATCTCCCTATACGTCCACCCGAAATACGGCACCTGCTGCTCCTCAGCCACTCTATACCAAAGAGAAAACTGATACATCGACAAATTACCCTTTACAAGCAGCAACAAAAACTTTTTATTTCAAGGCTGTGTCTAGAAAACACGTTCTTAAACTCTTAAACGCCATATCTGATAACACCAGCCCTGGCTCTGACACACTGGAACTCCGACTGCTGAAAGCTGCTGCCCATCTCATCTCCTATCCATTAGCCAGGATTTTCACACTGTCCTTCTCCACGGGCACAGTCCCAGGGATATGGAAGGCCACTAGAATCACCCCCATTTTCAAAAAAGGAAACAAAAACGAAATATCGAACAAGAGACCCATTGCCATTCTCTCGGTCCTCAGCAAAATCTTAGAAAAAATAGTAGCCACCCAGGCCACCGAATTCCTCGAATCTTCAAACTTACTCTGTGAAGCACAACATGGTTTCAGGAAACATCACAGCACCACAACAGTGTTAGCAAAGTTTACCTCTGATACTCTTGTAAATATGGACGAAGGTCATCTAACTGGGGCTGTGTTCATCGACCTCACCAAGGCTTTCGACCTTGTGGATCACCCCACTCTACTGACTACCCTTAAAAATCTTGGCTTCTCATCTCCTGTAACAAACTGGTTCAGAAGCTACCTAACAAACAGGACACAAGCGGTCAAACTCAACTGTGCTATCTCTGACAGCACCACGACCAATATTGGAGTACCGCAGGGCTCAATACTAGGCCCTCTCCTTTTCTCACTGTTCATAAATAATCTTCCCAGCAGTATAGCATCTGGTGCCTCGCTACTCTATGCTGACGACCTGGTCATCTATGCTCATTCAGGTTGTATTGACCATCTAAATGCCACTCTGACATCTGCCTTCCACTCTGCTCAACACTGGCTAAGCGCTCATCGCCTCATACTTAACGCCAGCAAAACAAAAGCCATGCTACTGGGAACGACCCATAAACTAAGATCCTGCTCATCTCCCCTGAATATACTTGACCTTAGCGGAACCCCTCTCGAGGTTGTAAGTACGTTCTGCTATCTGGGTATACTGCTCGACCAAACCCTTGACCTTAACCAGCACATCCAAGAAACCTGCAAAACGGTTAACTGCAAACTGGGGGCTGCCTACAGAACTAACTACATGCTCACACCCACTGCCAAACTGGCCATTGCCAGGGGAATTCTCCTGCCAACTCTATCCTACTGCGTCCCCATCCTAACCACGGAGCACAAAACAACACTGCAAAAGTGGGATACCACCTACAACAATGTTTGCTGATATGCATCAAAGGCCCCCCGCCTCAAACATCACTGCCAACTTTACAAGGACCTAGGCTGGCTTTGCCCCTCCGCCACCAGACTGTACTACCTATGCTGCCTTTCAGACTCCATAATCAGAGTGGCTAGACCTGCTACACTATCTGAACTGCTCCAGCCTATTATCCCCTCGCATGAGCTGAGATCGTCTGACAAGTCTCTCCTAAAAGTTCCCCTCTGCTGCACTTCCAAGGGCTCAGGTGCATTTGGGCATGCTGCCCCACAAGTGTGGAACTCACACCTGTTGACCTAAGACAGCTTCCTCACACTTAACTCAAGCGAAGACTACAGAAATCACCTCACTTCTATGGACCAATGTGCCTGTTATGATCCTCCTGAATCCTTTCTTCATGCTACCTCTTCCTCCCCCTGTCTACGTTTCACCTCCTTATCCCTTGTATATGCCTATTGTCTACTTTCCCCCTAATTTTTGCCTTGCATATCGGTTTTGGACTACTTGCACTTTCTATTATGAAAACAAAGAAACTTATATGGCTCTACTGTTTAGCCTTCCGAATGCCTATGTGTATTACAAATGCTCTAGTCACTTTACTTTTCTTAGTGTATGACAAATGCCATTTCACCTTACTGTTTTATGTGTATTATAAATGCCTCTAGTCACTTTACTGTTCTTGACTTTGTGTATGACAAATGCCAATTACCTTACTACTTGGTGCCTGTTTCTCAACCTACTGTTTGCACTAATCTTTGATGTACTTCTTTGAAACTGGTACTGGTCTCTCTCCCTAAATACCTTAAACCTCATCTTCTTCCCCTCCCCCCCGCACACCAACTAGCCCAGGTATACTAGCCGGCTTTCAGTTCCGCGGCACCGGGTCGCTGCCGCACCTTTTCACGCTAAAGCTGCCTTTTGCCGTAACTCTCACCTCAGAGACCGAGTCCCCTTACTTACCCGGCCAGCATACGGTTCCATGAGCCCGGATGCCGACTGTAGCTATCTACCACTCTTGCCGCATCTTCCCGCCTTACCCCGTTTCCTGTTTCCGCGACTCTGGCTTTTCTGCTGCCGTGCAATATACCATGCCTCCTAGCCGTCTGTCTACCTCACCCTCCTCCCCCCCATGTCGACCTCCTCGCTGGTTGCCTCGCCCTGTAAATTAACCCGTTAGACTGAGTGCACCTCGCTCGTCCAGGTCGCCAACCCTGCCCAGCTTGGACACCCGCCAGCCTGGCCACAGCTCCCTGCCTCCAACCAACTCAAGGTTCCGCGAGTCCGGTCACTGCCCCTTGTTTTCCCCGCTACAGCCGTAATCACGCCTGCTGTTGCCGAACTCAGCACAGCTCCCTCTGTAACCCTACCCCCTTACCCGGTCTCCAGAACCTGTGGTCTATACACCTTCCCATATTTCCTACCTCTCCGCTACCGCCAGCCAGCCTCTTACCTACTTCTACCCTGGTCCCCCAGCCCGCGTTTTCTCAAACAGAATCAGTCCCATGAGCCGGTTATAGACTCTTGCCTCCACCACGCTAAACCTGTAACTTTCGCTTGTCCCACCCTACCTTGTTGCCCCCCACCGCCTGCCCTGGACACTCTCCCTCTAATTATCTCAGATGCTGGGTGCCCTTTCCCTACAGCTAAATCAGCTGGCAGGGCTTCTCTTACCTTGGTCTCCAGCCCCGCCACCTCCCAACGAACTTTAGCTGTGCACTTACCCTTCCCTGCCCACATCCCCCTTGTTAGTTTCTCCAATTTAATCCAAAATCTATCCTTTCACCAGTACCCTCTGTTTGCACTACCTGCTTATAAAAATTGTATACTTGCATCAATGTACCTGTACATGTACTGTATAACCTGCACTGTTCTACTTGTATTGTAATTGTACCTCTCGGGTCGTGCCTGAAAATAGTCACTTGCTGGCTAGTGCACCTACCCGGTTAACAAAAACTAAATAAAATAAAAATAAAAAAACAGTTATATCTTTCAACAAGGCTCCCTCTGCACATGTAGCAATGGCAGAAACGGAGCGAATTGACAGCAGCCCGGGCGGGATTCGGGCATTAGAACACACAGTCCCCCCATACAAACTAATTAAGTTTGCAAGCAGACAGCTCTTAAAGACACAGTACGTGGAGGCTCAAATAGCACTCACTTGGAACCACATTTAAACAGCTCAGATGCCGAACACCGCCCAGACTTGGAGCATTCAGGCAAGCTCCTGGAAGACTTTTGGGAACCCCCATTTGCAGGGGGGTTACATGTGTATCTACTCTAAGGTCAGTGCAACCAGCCCTATCAAGCTTATCTAGGAGGGGATGGGCATCAGTGTTTAAAGCCTTGGCGATTTCAACAAGGTATCTGAGTTAACTGGGCCATGATCCGTCCCCTTCAGGACAGGATCAGTGAGCCTGAGAAGGGAAGATGCCAGTCACCACCTACACATTTGCATTGTTTGGTAAACTAAAAATTCCAGTTTAATTTTTCTTTTGTTTTCCAGTTTTCTGATCATTTTCCTTGATTTTCAAAAGATTAATATGGATTCACAGGAATTATTTCTGCTTCTTCACCCACTGTTTATTTAGCTTGATCCTATGAATGCTCAGCTGGTAAAGGAAACAGTGCTGCTTGTATGTAACAACAAACAACATAACCAGCAGCAGGACAGTGCCACCCCTTTGCCTCTGAATCCAACATGGCAAGAGTCTGTGAAAAACTCTCAAAACAAATAAAGGTTCCAAAGAAAAAGGAAAAAAATTGGAAAGAAAGGATTAAGGGTTTGTTAGCAGTAGTGCTCATCTGATGCAGTAGTTGATATAAAGAACATGTTTAACAGCTAATATAACACTGCTACATCAAGTCTAGTTTGGCATGAACTCACGTAACTGTTCTACCTCCTGTTAAAAATTTATGTAAGAACAACTGTCCCTCTGACTCATTTCTGTATTAAACTTTGTGGGGCATCTCTCCCCTGCTGCAGTTGATAGCTCCCCCTGCAGCCAGACAGCCCCCCTCAAGAATTTCCAGTGTAACCTCTGGTGGTGATGTGATAAGGTATAATCCTGTATGAAGCCAGTGCATAACAGTCAGCGGATCTCTTCTATGTGAAACACCCCCTGGGGTAAGGGATACTGTGAGAAAGTGCTGATGAAGTGGAAGATCAGTTCCTTCCCAGGGCTCCTGTCTCCTTAATTAGGCAAAAGGCAGTGAGAGCGCCATCAGGACCAGCAGACGGAGGGAGGGAGTATGTGAGCAGGTTTGCTTAGCATCCTCTGGCTCCCGGCAAAGCCACAGGACTGCTTTGATGGTAGCAGTAACCTGGGATTTTTAAAGTCCCCGGACAGAACTGCCACTGCAAGGGTGTGAGTGAAGCACACCAAGGCAGCTCTTCATTTTATGTAATTAAAGAGTGCACAGTGCGACTGGAGAAACACTTTCATCAGATTTGCTTGCAGCGTAGTTGCAGGTGCAGAGAGAGGGAGAGATGGGAAGGTGATTAGCAAAAAAGGTTTAAAATTCAATCTGTCAGAAATTATTCACCCAGCAAACAAAAGGAAGCTCACGTACCAATCCTTTGGGGTGGATTAGAATAAACTTCCGAGATGGATTTATAACCGCCTACAAACAGCAGCGACAAAGTTGGCTTCAAACCTTTTACCAGATCGTTAAAGATTAATCAGAGGGTTGAGATATGGGCCACCTGCTCCTGTGTTCAGGAAGGTACTGTTTTGTTTTTTTTTCCTTTCTCTGCCTCTGTTGCCAGGCAGCAGCTGGATGTAAAATGCTTATCAACTCTTTACATTTCCTGAACTTTTGGGATCCTTCACCAAGATTGTAACTTATAGGAGTAGGGAACCATTAGCAGAAGCTTCCACTAGCTGTGGGGTCTATCCCTGACTTCCACCTGAGGGGTTTCCTTCAATGGACTACATTTACTGCTCAGTTTTCACTCCCCCCTCCCCAAAGGAGATGTTTTGTTTTAGTCTCTTTCAGCAAGGCTGGGGGCTCCATGCTTGGCTGCTAGTGGATATTATACAGCAGGTTTGCTTTCTGTCCATTTACCTGAGCTTTAAGCAGGACGACTCCAGGCCCAGGTGGGACTAGAGGCAGGACAGAGTGATGCGTGGAGGGGGAAGGTTTCTACTGCCTTGCTACTGCAGTTCACAGATTTTAAAAACAAACAAGCAGGGATTACGTATCGGTACAGGTGAGTGGTAAGGAGATCTGCCAAATGTGTGGATACGGAAGGGAGGAAGAGTCTTATTGGTATTGATTCTGTCACTGTATTTGTTATTATAATGTTTACTTATTGTTTGTTCTGTTTATCCTAGGTCGTTCCTGAAAATAGGCACTTTTTTACCTAGTGTACTTATCGTGTTATCAAAAACTAAATGAATAAATAACTAAATTATAGTGGTTTTCAGTTTACTGCGTAAATCTCTGCTGACGTTTGTCAAATTACAGCAGTTCTATAATCTTTTTTTTTTCTTTTATTAAAGGCAGGCTGGCCCAGTGGTTAGAGCATTGAATGGTGATAAGGAATTCACAGGTTCATTATTGTTCTGTGTTTTTTTTTTTTTTCATATATAGGTTTTTCTGCCTTCCCCTAATGCCATTTCTAAGAGATATGCACCAGTGATCAGGGATCTACCCTGTTTAGGCAATTTTGCTGCCATTTGAAAGATTGGGGCTTTTTCGCTTACGTTTTCTTTCCTTGTTTGCCTCTCTCTTCCCCTGGCATTGACCTTGCCCATCAGGCTTGATGTTGCAGCAAGCCCCCTGGACTACCTGCAGGGGGATAGAAACATAGACTTTGATGGCAGATAAGGACCGCTTGGCCCATCTAGTCTGCCCATTTCCCTACCTACAGGATAGGCCGCAGATCCTAGTTAACCAACAGCCTATTTCTTCCTACCCCCCACAAGGATTGCCTTATGTCTGTCCCATGCATTCTTGAATTCTCCCACAGTTTTAGACCCCACAACCTCCTCAGGAAGGCTGTTCCATGCATCCACTACCCTCTCTGTGAAATAATACTTCCTCACTTTGCCCCTGAACCGCCCTCCTTCTATCTTTAAATTGTGTCCCCTTGTTCTTGCACGTCTCTTTTTCTGAAAGATGCTACTCTGTTGGACTTTGTTGATTCCACTGAGGTACTTAAAAGTTTCTATCATGTCCCCCCTCTCCCTTCTTTCATCAAGGGTATACATATTAAGCTCCTTTAGTCTGTCCTCATACAGCTTCTCTTGCAGACCCTGCACCATTTTAGTTGCCCTCCTCTGGACTACCTCTATCCTGTCTATGTCCTTGCGGAGATGGGGTCTCCAGAACTGGACACAGTACTCCAGATGGGGTCTCACCAACTGTCTGTACAGAGGGATAACAACTTCCTGTTTTCTGCTGCTGATGCCTCTCCTTATACATCCCAGTATACCCCCAGCCCTCCCTACTGCCTTCTCACATTGCTTGCTAACCTTAAGGTCATCTGATATGATTACCCCCAGGTCCCTTTCCTTTTTTGTTGTTGTTACTACCTCCCCACCCATTGTGTATTCTTCCCTGGTTCTTGTTTCCAAGGTGCATTATTTTGCACTTCTTTGCATTGAATTCTAGCTGCCATACTTCTGACCATTCCTCCAACCTTGCCAAGTCCCTTTTCATCCTTTTCACGCCTCCTTGTGTATCAACCCTGTTGCAGATCTTTGTGTCATCTGCAAAAAGGCATACTTTTCCTTCCAGTCCCTCTGCAATGTCACTGATGAAGACATTAAAAGGACAGAACCTGCAGTCAGCCCTCCTCAGCTGAGGCATGCTGCCCTCTGGCAACTGCCTGCAGCCTGGCCTGCCTCCTGTTGTCGGTGACTGGAGTCCGTTCCTGAACTCTGGTTGTCTGCAAGGCTGCATGACCTGCTGTCACGGGGTCATAAAGGTGGCTACTGCCCCTTTTCTGGTCGATTTCTCCACTGGTTACTCCCTTCCTCTCCCTCAATGTTTGGGGTCACCACGACTACATCCTTCCTGCAGCTGGAAAGGAGGTTGGGTGGGTGAGCACTCCATTTAGAGCCAATGCCGCACCTTTGTTGGCTGGTGTGAGGTACGCATATGCCTTGTGGCTCGTGCTTTCACTTTGTGGGAGTCCAGCACCTGGCCTCCACAAGAGGCTAGCCACCAGCCAGCCTCAGCATGGAATTCAGACCAGCCTGGCCTCCAGTTAGCCTCAGCCTGGAATTACAGGGCTCACACTGAAACTTTGGTCTCCCATTGTGCCACTGGGCTGGCCTAGGAATTAAGAAGTTCAAACCCCATCACAGCTACAGGCACAGAGTGACCTTGAGCAAGTCTCCTGTGCTCCAGTCACTCCCATTTATAAAACTGGAGGGAAGCAGACCCCAGCTGAAATGAGACCATATTGGCAAGGTTGTTCTGGGTAATGAACAATATACAAAAAAAACATTTTTTTAGTATTGGTAGACTCAAAGCAATTAAAAAAAAATATATATTTTTTTTAATTTACCGACTGGTTTACGTCACCCCTTCAGCTCCAACTTTAGTATTGCAAGTCTCAAAGCAATATAAAAATATTTTTATTTATTTTTTATTTACCGAGTGGTTTACATGTCACCCCTTCAGCCCCAGCTTTTAGTATTGCAAGGCTCAAAGCAATTTAAAAATATTTTTATTTATTTTTTATTTACCGACTCGTTTTCATGTCACCCCTTCAGCCCCAACTTTTAGTATTGCTAATCTCAAAGCAATTAAAAATTTTTTTTTTACTGACTAACTTGGATGTTAATCTTTCAGAACACCCCCCCCCCCAACTGCATTTCAACTTTGAGGGTAAACACCTGGCAATGCAACGTTTATTTGAAATTTTAAAGGGTTGCAAAAATAAGAATTTTGCTTGTTTATACCGTGTTTTGTTCTACAGTTAGCTTACCCAGATAGCTCAACTTAGATGCAACATTTCATTTTCAGGGGGGTCCTGCTTCTACTCAGCTGTACAGCAGAAGGAGGGTGGTCAGCTTTATAGTGCAGTGGCTGGGGAGCTGCTGGACATGTCAGCAACCTGAGTTCGCATCCCAAAACTGAGATGTCACAGCACGCTAACAGTGGGAGACTGAGCATCTACTCCCCCCCCCCCCAAGTTAGGATGGGAGACCTGTGTCACCTGCATTTCCCTCGGGTGGTCTCAAGAGACTAGCATGGGACAGCTTTGGTTACTGTGTTGGATGATACAGGAGGTAAGAGAGTTACAGTAAATACACAAATCTAGCAGGGGTGTGGACCGAAGGAAATGAAGGTCAAGTGACGTGCTCAGAGTAACACAAAAAACAGTAGCTGGCAGGATTTAATCCTGGGATTTCTGGCTTCCCAAGCATGTGTGCTAACCACTGAACTACACTACCTTCATTCTGTTCCAGATGCCTCTCTCATCTGCTATAATAAAAGTAAATAGTGTGTGAGTAAAGTCAAGTTAATGAGGGTCTGCCTTTTTCTCCAGGTTCTGCTGACGTTCAAAGGCCTGCATTGATTGCCCCCCCAAGGGACTACAAGCTGTCACTAGACCCAAGTCATATGTTATTTTCCTTATTAAAGAATCCATGATTATACAACCCATATGTAGTCCTAGACTGTGGAATACTGCTATGTAATGTAGGCATGGAATAGTTTATTAACCAAAATATTTTTTTCACTGTCACATCATGCAGCAAATAATGTTTTAACTCAGTTTTGTCTGGATGGCCATTTTGTATTAGGGTTAAACAATGGAAAGCTCAGACTTCAAGAAGTGCTCCAGGTAGTAGACAGTTAATAATGTTTCAAGCCTGTAGAACTGGCAATTGAATTTCTTTCTTCTTTTTTTTTAAATATAATTTTGCCCTTTGACCCCCATCATCCCTTAGCCCACCCAACCCTGTCACCCACCTTCTCTTGGGACTTACCAGCTCTGACAAATTCCTGAATGAATTATCCCTGTGGCAGGGCCAGGGCAGGGAGGAGGCCCATCCTCCCCCCCCACATGCCCACTTCCAGATCTGTGGAGATTTCCCAGTCAGTGGCTGTGGCCTGCAGTAGGCTAGGGATTCGCCTAGCCATCTGGTAGAGAGGGTCTGCATTTTCAATCCCCAATGCTGCCCGCATGCAGTGACACGCCGCATGTGTGTGCCTCTGCTTACACACATGCATCGGCATTAAGAGCAGCCCTCCCCTTCTGGGGATCCCAGATGTGCTTACCAGTCCACCTCATCTCCACTAGGTAGCAGCTGCCAAGCAAGACACTTGAAGCTCTCTCCCTGAGGAGGAAGAGCAGTCCTTCAGGTGCTGAATCTTCCTTCCTTTCCCTAGTCGACCCCTGATGACTAGAGTCCACTCCCAAACCTTACTTGCCAGCATGGCCAGTGGTAGCACTATTGCCAAGCCACTAGGCTGTCCAATTTAATTTATTTTTTAACCCTTTTATTCCCCCAGCCCTCCACTTGGACAGTCATGGTCAGCACAGCTGCTCCCTCTCCATGCCCAGGAAGGCAGGTGAACAACTTCCTTAAGAACCAATGCCTGGCATTGCTTAGTTGGCTGATACATTTATTTATTTAAAATTTGGTAATGGGGAAAGGGAGTACAGAAAGAATAAAAATTACAAACATTTCAAAAACATCAGGGAGGTTATATAGACAACTAAACAGGTACAAGAGCGTTATACTGAACAAGCAGGTAAACAGCATCATGGCTCATAGCAACGAAAGGTAGCCAAATGTGTAACTATTAAATAAAGTACACAGTGCCTGTTGGAGAAAGTGACAGTACTTTGGGATACAGAATCAGACTGCTGGTGTGGGCACATTAAGCCTAATTAAAGGGGAGAGGGCATTTGCCAGAGGTGAGTACAGGAGGCAGGGAGGGCAGGGAGAGTCAAGAGTGGGGTTGACAGGGACAGAGGGGAGCAGGGAGGTGCCTTAGTTGGAATCTAAGGTCTGGGAGTGAGAATGAGAGGTGGATGGAAGAGTGGAGCAGATTGCAGAGGGAAGGGAGGATGTAGGAGAAGGCAAATTGCCCAGCAGAGAAGTGAGGGTGGGGAATAGAGAAGGTAGGAGGATCCTTGGTGTGCAGAGAGTAGGAGGAGAAAGGGACAAGATAGAGGTATGATGAAAGGTAGGACGGAAGGACCCAAACCAGTATTAGCAATGAAGGAGGAACAGTGGGACTGGTGACGTGAAGCGAGTGGGGGGATAGAAAGGGAGGTGTAGAGGGAGCAGTCATGGGTATGGGGTGGGGGGGAGTTGATAGAGAATGACAAAACATTGCAGAGAGTATCCAGTCTGACTAGGAAGGAGCAGTGTCATAGACCACATCTGCGTAGTCGAAGACCAGGAGAACCATTTTTGTGATCAGCTCCCAGTGACCTTGGGGTAAGGTAATCCTTGTTGTAGTACAGGGCACCTATTGTGCCCTTCCCTTTTGGGAGTCAAGTGCACCCTTACATGACATGCACTGTTCTCCGCCAGCCTCAGCATGGAGTTCCATGGCCTGAACATGAACCCCAGTCTCTTGGGTGGCACTGTAAGATGCTGCCGCAGCACCACTGGACCAGCACTCTAAATGTTTGATGTTTTTTTTGCTCCTTTAGGCCAACCAGTTAGACCTCCTTCCACTGTCACCACTAGGCTGCTGCTTGACCACAGAGTCCCCCTCTAGTCAACTGTTCCTACTGGACTACCTTTGCTACTACCCCAGTACCAATTCAGATTTTTCCTTGGGGTAGGGCATCATCTTACAGCACCACTGCAGACATTCCCTTACGTACCTGGTCAGCTATTGAACAGTATTTATTTATTCGTTTGCCGGGTAGGTGCACTGGTCTGAGAACCACTTTCAGGCACGACCTGGGCCATTGAGGATGGCACAACAAGTACAAAGGAGGATGTGAACAGGCATAGAAGTCATTAATAGACAGTGATTATATACAGGATAATATACAGGATATTTACATGAATACAAAAATAAAGTTGCAGCACAATAGATAAATACAATTTTCGACAATAGCAGGTAGTAGCCAAGTTTTAATACAACTTAGGCATGATAGGTGATGGAGAGGGAAGAGGGGTGTCAAGGCAGTGTTGTGATGGACCAGGAAGAGAAAAGGAGATAAAGGGGAGTAGAGGCAGGGTACTCAGTCAGGAAGACTGGAGCAAGGGGTGGAGAACAGAAGATGAGATCTAAGGAGAGAGAGTGGAAGAGTCCTGGAGAGTCAATGGTTCTAAGCAAGGGAGGGGGGCAGGATGTTTCAGAGAGAAGGGGATGCAGACGAGAAAGCCCATTTACCCATGCAGGTGGAGACTGGGGGACACTCGAGCAAGGAGCCAAAAGAGTTGCAAAGCTCTCGAATAAACACTTTTGGCTTAAGGAAGTGGAAGAACGGAGAAGAAACTTGGTTTTGAATGGCCTTATTGACTGTACTGGCCAGGAGATAGGTCTGTCAGTTTTGTGGGGGGTGCCAGCCCATGGCCTGGTAGAGCAAGCAGTGGTGAGTGGAGTGAGGGGCCAAAAGGGCAAACTGTCAGATATTGTTGCAGGTGGTGTTTAGCCGAGCTAGGTTAGAGGAAGAGTTAAGGATGTAGATTGGGGCACAGTAATTAAGTAATGGTGGGAAAGTAATTTGGGCAATGGCAAGCTGGGCTTCAGGAGTGAGATACATAATAAGGTGGTAGCTGGCCTCCAATTTTTGACTGATGTAGCGGTTAAGGATATCTATGTGACTGGTAAAAGTGAGGGCAGGATCAATGGTGACACCCATATATTTAAAGGAGAGTACAGTTTCCAGGGATGATCCATCTGAGGAATGGATGGAGAGAGTGGTATGGGTTTGGGTGAGTTTTTGGTAACCTGGATTTGGAGCCAAATAGCATTGCTTTAGTCTTTTTAGTATTGACAGTTGGTTAGCAGTGAACCAGTCATGGGCTTGAAGGTAGTTGGTAGGGAAGAGGAAAGCTTTGACAGGGATTTATCACTCAAGTAGAGGATACGGTCGTCTGCATATAGCAGGGAGTGGCAGGATAGGCTGTCTTGGGGGAGAGAATTTATGAACAAGGAGAAGAGAAGAGAATGGGCCCCAGGATGGATCCCTGAGGGACACCAGTGGAGACAGGTAGGACATAATACATCAATGTGGAGCTGGGGGGGGGGGGTTGTACCATCCTATCTCCATACTTAATATGAATTATAAAATGAATACAGCGGTCTAGACACACAGGTTAGATAAATCACTTCCCAACTTAATTCATCATGACCAATCTGGATTTATCAGACAGAGACAGACATGGATAGTATCCATCGTACTTTACTCATATTAGACCATGTCACATAACACTCCATACCTACAATCTTCAGCCTTGATGCTGAGAAGTCATTTGATAGAGTCTCATGTAGTTTCTTATGGTATACTTTGGAGGCCTATGAGTTCCTGTAACCGTTTCTACGCTGGTTACAAAATTTATATACCTCCCTGCAGGCATATGGGAGGGTAAATAGTTCTTGCAGTACACCGATCACTCTGAAACAAGGCACCCATCAAGGGGCACTCTCTACCCCCTACTTTTTGCACTCTGTAATGAGTCTTTAGGTATAACTATCAACTCTAATGTGGGAACTGAAGGGATACCACCGGTGGACATAGAGTTCAAGATTGCTGTTTACACAGATGTTGTGCTGCTGACTCTATTATCTCCAGAGGATTCCATTATACAGTAGTAGCCTGGGGGAAACTAGATACATTTGTGAAGGTGTCAGGCTTCAAATAAAAGTTACAGAAAACAGATATCCTACAGTTTAGGTATGCCCTGACCGCAGACTTGAAGAACAGATTTCCGTTTTTATTTGTATTTATTTATTTATTTTTATACTGGAAGACATGTGAGCAATACTGCTTGTTTTCACAAGCATCCAGTGTAACAAAATAATGGGGGAGGGGGAGACGCAGGAAATGAGCAGCAGTAGAATACAGCAAATAAGAGAGCATGGAGAGTATAGTTATGAGAACAAGAGTACAAAATCTGTTCTACAAACAATAGGAATAAATTAACAGATAAGGAATTTAGTCATATACAAAAGGAGTGGGTTAAGGGCGGTTGCTTTGGAATTTGTTGAGCAGAAATTTCGTAAGATTGCTTTTGAATGTAGTGACAGATGTGCACTAGGCGAGGGGAAGGGGGAGAGTGTTGAAGAGTCTTGGGCCCCCTGTAGGTTAGTGAGCGTTGGCCCAGTGAGGTGTAAAAGAGTGGGATTGCGAAGGAACAGTTGGCGTGCTGTCGGGGGAAGTGGGGCTGGAAGCGTAATGAGAAAAGGGAGGAGGTACCAAAGCCCTTGAGGGCTTTGAAGAGGAAAGTGCAGGGTTCTGCTTGTGAGCCTGTCCTCAAGGGAGAGACTTTGCTGCCCTGTATAGGGTACAGTGATATGTTAACCTTGGGAGACCAGATGCTGTGGTGGGTGGATCTCAATCTGTCAAAGTGTTTCGAGGAGGAAGGGGGAGAGTATATTAGAGAGCCATCATCAAAGAGGGGAAGGAGAAGGGAGTTAGCTAGCCGGGTTCTAGCATCAGAGGTGAGGATTTGCCTAACACGGTACAGCATACCGAGTCTTTGATGCACTTTAGAGATAAGGAGATAAATGTGGTTTTCAAAATTGAAGTGGCTGTTGAGGAGAATCCCAAGGTATCTGAATTCTAGGACCCGTTCAGTCTGGCTGTCATCATTGTCAAAGAGGTTGAAATCAAAGTTGGTGTTTTTCCTGATACCGAAGAAAACCATGGATTTGTTGTTTTTTTTGGCATTGAGGACCAACCCATGTATGGAGAACCAGGTGTGGAGTCTACTGAAATTGGATTGAAATTTTATCTGAGGGAGGAAGGGTCATTGTCACAGCAGAAAAGGACTGCATTGTTGATGTAGAGGATGAGTTTGGTGGTTGTGCAGATGTCAGGGAGGGAGTTTACAAAGAGGGTAAATAGTAGTGGGCTGAGAATGGAACTTTGGGGGACTCCATAATTGATGTGAAGGCAGTTGGAGAGTTGGCCCTTGATTGTGGTTCTATGGGTCCTGAGATTGAGGTAGTTTTGGACCCAGTTTATGACATTTTTGGAGAAGTTCAATTGAGTGAGGGTCT
The DNA here is from genome assembly GCA_016271365.2 of Neoceratodus forsteri. Classification (NCBI taxonomy): domain Eukaryota; kingdom Metazoa; phylum Chordata; order Ceratodontiformes; family Ceratodontidae; genus Neoceratodus; species Neoceratodus forsteri. The sequence goes on along the minus strand of CM028129.1, from coordinate 556,570,819 downwards.
TGATGAGGATGGCATGGTCAACAAGGTTAAATGCCTTTGTGAGGTCAACGAAAATGGAGCCTGTGTAAAGGGCGTTGTCAATGGCTTGGTAAGTTTCATGAATGTAATTGACAAGTGCAGTCTCGGTATTGTAATGTGCCCTGAAGCCATGGTGGAAGCTTGTTAAGATGCTATATTTATTAAGAAAGTATGTGGTCTGGCCGAGTACGATTTTCTCAATGATTTTTGAGAGGGGGGTGCAAGGAGTGAGATGGGTCTGTAGTTGTTAATGTCATTTTTAGGATCTGATTTGTGGAGTGGTTTGATGATGGTGCTTTTCCATGTGCTGGGGAAAGTGCTGAAGGACAGGGAATGATTGAATATGTTGGTGAGGGGAATGGTTAAGGGATGGATGGCGAGTTTGAGGATGCAAAAGTCTAGACCATCCGGGTTGATACACATTTTGGGATTGTTTTTTTGTCATGTACCAGACTGTGTCGGAGGGTGAGAGGGACTGAAAGTGGAAATTGGGGGTGTTGGGGCCATGAGGGGGGGTTTCAGAAGGGGTGCAGGGGAGGGAATAGAGTGCTGAAAGGGGTAGGTGGGGAGGGAAGGGGTTTGAATCCTTTTAAACAGATACAGAAAAGAAGAATGCCTGCACTCAAGAGACCTTAGTAAAAAACTTTTATTTTATCTTCATGTTAAAATTCAGTCAGTGCCACCAGACTCTGCTAAAGAGACCTCTCCATGCACATTTGGAGCACCAGCTCCTTTCTCAAGGGGTGAAGTTCAACTCAAATGAAACTCTTCAGATACCCACCAGTGACCAATAGAATCAACAGTATTTAAATATTTAAATAACATCATACATAATTATATCAAGAATGCATGGGCTTCTTAAAGCAATACACAGTTTTAAACTGATCACACACACCTAAAAATGGTGAAAGGTGAAAATACATTACTCGCAAAGGAAACAGACATAGAACATCAATATACATTAAATAAATATTACAGACGGCCCTAATTCATATGGTAATTTGCATATAAATAAACAATGCAGAAACCTATTAAATAGAACCACCGATTATTTATTACAATTATTCCCAATTTTTTTTGAAAAGGTAACTATAAATGGGATTCAGGCCCTATATTCTTTATTACTGAATCACTGGCTGTGGTGTAATTCAGGCCTAATGTGCCTTCTTACTCAGTCAGTAGCTGTGCTGGGATTCAGACCTGATGTGCTTTGTTGATGAATCAGTAAATGTAGTGGGACTTGTGCCTAATGTGCCTTGTTTCTGCATCAGTGGCTGTGGTGGGATTCAGCCAGGCATGATGTTACTTCTTACTGCATCAGTGACAGTGGTGGTGGAATTTGAACCTGATGTGCCTTATTACTGAATCAGTAGCTGCGGTGGGCCTTTCAAACGGAATAAAATTGTTCTAAAGTATCTTGGTATTAATATCCCCAAAGACCTAACTAACCTTGACCTGATTAATTATAAACCTCTGACGCAAAAGCTAAACCAAGACTTGAGCAAAAGGAACCAACTCCCTCTGGGTTTCTTCTGCAGGGTGGAGTCCATTCGTATGATGGCCCTGCCTCAGACTCTGTATTTGTTACAAACCCTACCAGTTCTGCCTTCATAGATCTATTTTGAAAGATACCACCTGTACCACCACCCCCACCACCACCCCCCAAACTAACCACCCTCATCACAATTAGGCATTTAAGCTGAAGAGAAATATAATATTTTAATTTCCTCTGTGGCTTTATATGTGATACGGTGTAACAGCCGTAATATAAACAGTGTTAGAGTAGTGCAGTGGGATTTCACATTCTCAGCATGGCACCGCTCACTGTATCCCTTCATACAGTGAATTGTACTAAAATTGTGACTTGGTGCCACACTGCTCCAGCACTGTTTGCATTATGGCTGTTACATCAGATTGCATATAAAGTCATGGAGGTAATTGAAAAATGATTGCTTTAGCTTAAAAGGCGACTGGTTTTGAGGTTAGGGTTGGGGGGGGGCAGGTGTTCTCTTTTAAGGCATGGAACAAAATGGTCTCTTGTTTTCTCTGGGCAAGACTCTGCCTCCAAGTTCAATATGCCACCCTCCAGCTCCCTAGAGACCAAGGAGAAGTGAAACTCTCAAATTTTACAGATTATGCACTAGCAGCCCACATGCAAATTACTTGTTACTGGATGGCAGACTTTTATCAGGCACCATAGTAACATATTGAATTACACCTTAATGATCTTTTTGATATGCCTAAACACCTGTTTACACATCCCGTTCCTATATCGGAAGGTTATGTGTAGCATTGGTAGTGACTTTATTTATTGAGTACCCATTCCCAGGGGTTCAGGGTGCTTTAAACAGGGAACATTCATAGAATAATAATAAATATATATCAAAATACAAATAATAAATATATAGCAGCAGAATGTAAAACAAAAACAAATGAAAACAGTAACACCAGATATGAGGCAGACTAACATGTACCAAAGGCCTCCCTAAACAAGTGGGCCTCCAGGCCCCTCTAAAAGGCTTTCACCGAGGTGGGGCCTCCCTCAAGGATCTTGCTAATATGTTCCGCAAGGCTCGGCCAGCAACCTCAAAGACACAGTCTCCTGATGACTTGAGCCTGGCCCTGGGAACAGCCAGAAGGCCCACCTCAGAGGAGCAGAGGCGGTGTAAGGTACAGTAAGGAGTCAAATGGTCAATCAGGTAAGCAGGGCCCAGTCTGTACACGGCTTTGTAGGTCAGCAAACCAGCCTTCATACCTCTCAACCTTTTGTCACTGAAATGAGGACATGGACCCTCAAAATGATGGACGTTGAGGGACAGTGACCATCATAATAAGGGACGCATCCTCAAACATGGAAACACAAGCTCAGAACACAGTGGGGCATAGAAACACAGAAACTGACGGCAGATAAAGACTGCTAGGCCCATTCAGTCTGCCCATTTTTCCCTGCCTACCATAAAAGCTGCAGACCGTACTTGACCTCCGACTTTACCTCCTTATTCCTATTGCTAGGGTTCCCCTATGCCTGTCCCATGCATGCTTGAACCCCCCCCCACTGTGTTTACCCCCACCACCTCCACTGGAAGTCTATTCCATGCATCACCACCCTTTCCATGAAGAAATATTTCCTCAAATTACCCCTTAGTCTACCCCCTTCCAACCTCATGTCATGCCCCGTCGGTCCTGGACATCTCCTTTTCTGAAAGTTGCTACCCTCTGGTACCCTGTTTATGCCTCTTAGATATTTGTAGGTTTCTATCATATCTCCCCTGTGTCTCCTCTCCTCCAGGGTATACATACTGAGGTCTCTCAGTCTTTTCTCTTATGACTTTTGGTGCAGGCCCCTGCACCACCTTTGTTGTCCTTCTTTGAACTGCCTCCACCCTGTCTATGTCCTTACGGAGATGCAGCCTCCAGGACTGGACACAGTGTTCCAAATGAGGCTTCACTAATGATCTGTACAGTGGCATCACCACCTCCTTTCTTCTGCTGGTGATACCTCTCCCTGTGCACTCCAGCATCCCACTGGCTCTCCCCGCAGCCTCGTCACATTGTTTGGCTACCTTTAGGTCATCAGATGCGATTACCCACAAATCCCTTTCCTGTTTGATGACCATCAGTATCCCTCCCCCCAATCATGTAGTCCTCCCCTGGGTTCTTGTGCCCCAAATGCATGATTTTGTACATTTTCGCACTGAATCTCAACTGCCACACTCTGGACCATTCCTCCAGTTTACCTAGGTCCCACCTCATTTTTTCCACCCCTCCCGGGGTGTCCACCATGTTGCAGATCTTAGCGTCATCCACAAAGAGACATGCCTTCCTTTCCAACCCTTCCGCAATGTCACTTATGAAGACATTAAACAGGACTGATCCCTGTGGCACCCCACGGGTCACCCTCTCCTCAGATTGAGCTTCATTTACCACGACCCTCTGTCTTCTATCACTCAACCAGTTCCTAACCCAGTTTACCACCTTGTGACCCACTCCCAGGCTGCCCAGCTTGTTCACCAGTCTTCTATGTGGAACAGAATCAAAGACGTTACTGAAATCCAGGCAGGCCACATCCACTGTTCCCCCGATCCACTACCCTAGTCACCCAGTCAAAAAAATCAATTAGATTTGTTTGACATGACCACCCACTAAATCCATACTGTCTCGGATCCTATGCACATTTCAAGACCTTAGGAGGCCCAGCAGTAACCTGGCTGATGTGTTATGCACCAGTTCCAGGCGTCACAGGACACCCCTACAACCCCAAAGTATAAGGCACTACAGTACTTGAGTCTGGAAGTCACAAATGCGTGTACCAGAGATGGCAGGTCTTCCGGTGGGATCAAGGCTTTAATCCAGGAGATGTTCCTGAGATGGTAAAAACTGCTTCAGACTGCTGTTGACACCTGAGCTTCATCAACCTCTTGTCCATAATGACCCTTTCATCTTAGCTGAGGCTTCCAAACTGGTGGGACCAAGCACACAAGCACAAAGCCAGTCACCACCCTGGTTGCTTCTGCCTCCCACCCCCACCCTTTTGACCAGGCTCAATCACTAGTAACACTGTCTTAAATGGGTTGAGTCTTCGGCAGCTTAATGACATTCAGTGCTGAATCTCGGCAAGGCACAAATGAAATACTTAGACCACATCCGGCACCCCAGGTGAAAATGACAGGTACCGCTGGTTATCATCTGCATAGCAGTGGAAGCCAAGCCTGTATCATTTAATGATCTCTCCCAAGGGCAGCATATACACTGCAAATAATATGGGAGAGAGGACTGACCCTTGGGGTACATCACAGAGCAGGGGCTTCTGGAATGAGGAGATATTCCCCACACCACCCCCTGCTTCCTATCAGTGAAGAAGGATGTGAAGAAGGATTCGAACCAGCTGATGACAGTGCCAGTGAGTCCACAGTACTCTCAGAGGTGGTCCAACATCAACCCATGAACCATGGTATCCAAAAGCTGAAAAAAAATAGAGTAGAATGAGAAGTAACCACTCCCCTCTATCTCTCACCCTGTAGAAGTCATTTTGCACCCTGACTAATGCAATCTCTATACTGTGGTGGCCCGGTGGCACTGAGGGTTGAGGTGCTGGACACCACACCTCGCGCCACACTGGCAACCCGGGTTTGGGAACAAGCTCAGGTCATGGGGGATCAGCAGGGGCAGGAGAGGATTGAGCATTCAGAGGACTGCTCTCCTCTCCTGGGAGTGGTTGGGTTGGGCTTCCCGCTGTTCATGACTCTCAGTGGAGACTGGGGGTATCGCCACTTGCAGGAGCCACACGCAGGGGTATGGAGGTGACGGTAGATGTCCTGCGGATGTGCGGATCGTGCCTACCGCGCAGTGGACATCATTTCACATCTGTGCCTCTGGGAACCAGAACAAAGGAAAAAACCCTGGCACCTGGACAGGCAAAGGTGGGGCCAGTGGACGACCACCACACCCTCTGGGTCTGACATGGCTGGTTTCTGACTCTCCTCCACTCCCCGGTAGCCCTTCTAGATTATACATAGAGCGCCAGAGTAGTTAAAGGCAGTCCCACCCCGGGGGGGGGGGGCTCAGAGCTGGGGGAAGGGCGGTCGGCAGAGTTGTGGAAAAGTGCTGGCCAGCGGAGGACCGATCAGGAGGACCTCAGGCTGGGTGGAATACGGCCACTCCGAGTGTCCCACTGGAGAGCAAGTCTAAGGGACTGGAGATTGGAGGATAAAGAAACTTGGGGGGAAAAAAATCTCTGTACTGTGCCTTGCCCTAAAACCAGACTAGAAATGCTCATAGATATCAAAGTCCATGAGGTGTTCCTCAAGCTGCAAAGCCACCATCTTCTCAATAACTTTTCCCAGAAAGGGAAGGTTAGAGACTGGTTTATAATTTACCAAGCAAATCTTTCAGTGTACTTGGAAAAGACCCCTCCAATAGGGAGCACCAAACTATTTAAGTGAACACTGGAACCAGAGTCCCCACATACCTTAATAGAAGGTGTGTTGGGCCAGGGTCCAGTTCACAAAAGGTGGGCTGCAGCTCACCCCACAGATCTCTTCTGCCAAAACAGATCTAAACTCTCCCCAGACAGGAGGAGTGCTTCTTTTGGCAAATAGCGCGTCTCTGCCGGGCTGCTACAGGTTAGCTGTGGAAACCCAGCCGAAATGGATGACACTTTGTCAGAGAAGAACTGGGTGAACTCCTGAAACTTGGCAGATGAAAATGCTTTAACTGGTTGTAGACTGGCAGGGTGAAGTAGGCTATCCACAGTCCTGAAGTGCTGAGCTGGTCTGGTCTTCCAAGAATTGATCTTCACTATTGATTCATACTTATTGGTCTAGGAGGTGGAAGACTAGGTTTGTAGGCCAAGGCGCCTAGCTTCACCTGAGTTCTTTCCTTCTAGGTTGCTTGAAAGGATAGAGCAAAGAATCTTACCAGAGCAAGGGAAAGGATTATGATTTCTTTTGGCTAGGCAGATTTACTGTGTGTTGTTATTTTATTTGGTACTCACAGGGATTGCTGCTGTTTGTTGCTAACATTTTATTGCTTTATTTTTCTCTGATTCAAAGTGTTGTTGCTGGGTATACCTTCTGCTGCATTATTACAAGGTGTGCCTACAGTGTGTGCTAACAGATTACTGCTGTAATTTTCTAATTCAGATTGTCTTTTGCAAGGTATATCTTCTGTTGCTGCTTTATTTTTCTCTGTAGCAAAGTGTTTCTTACAAGGTATATCTTCTGTGAAATTATTACAGGTGGTGCTTAATTTTTTGTGACTTTTTATCATTAGGCTAAGCAAAATTACTGTTTGCCACTGTTTTATTTATTTTTTTGCTGAAACGGTTTTTTGTTTCAGAGGTGTTGCAGTCTCCTTCTCACATTGAAGGAGCTAATTACTTTCCTACCACAACTCTTCCAGGGTATTAGGTGTGTATCTAGGGGGTGGAGCTGGCAAACTGTAAGTAACTTCCAACAGAAAGAAGGGTTAAAAGCCAGGTTAGTTGGTATCTTGGAGGTGGAAGACTAGGTTTCCTGGCCAAGACACCTAGTTTCTCATGAACTCTTTCCTTCTAGGTTGCTTGAAAGGACAGAGCAAAGAATCTTACCAGAGCAAGGGAAAGGATTAAGACTTCTTTTGGCTAGGCAGATTTACTGTGTGTTGTTATTTTTATTTTGTACTCACAGGGATTGCTGCTGTTTGTTAGTAACATTTTATTGCTTTATTTTTCTCTGATTCAAAGTGTTGTTGCTGGGTATAACTTCTGCTGCATTATTACAAGGTGTGTGCTAACAGATTACTGCTGTAATCTTCTGATTCAAATTGTCTTTTGCAAGGTATATCTTCTGTTACTGCTTTATTTTTCTCTGTAGCAAAATGTTTCTTACAGGGTATATCTTCTGTGAGATTATTACAGGTGGTGCTTTACAGGTTTTGCAGTTTTATCTATCATTAGGATAAGCTTTCAGGGTTACTGAATTTGTTGCTGACCGACGGTTTCTGCTCTTACCTCCTTGTTTCTTTTGTACGTGGTTCTTCTTTTTTGGCAGAGGAAGGGCCAGCCAGCCACCCCCATCCCCAACCACCCCACACTACACTCCTTTTATAGGATAGCACAGTTATGACATTTCCTGTGGCAAAGCAGGAAGGGGCGGATCAGTGGGGTATCCACATGGTGACCTAATTTATAGGGCACTAGTAATTTAAGTCGTTATGACAAGTTGTACAAAAACAAACAAAAAAAACACAAAATCAAACTTTTGCTTTCATTTTCTTCCTTCTAATTACCCTGACGAGGTTATAAACCAAGCAAATTATCTGGAATGGATATTAACTGCAGGCACTGCGGAACACTTTTCAGAAGGGCAGTTTTACAGGATTTAGGACACTGTCCTACATGCTGAACCATTGGAGATAATAGGGCTCAGCTCCAGGCAGCACAGGCAGAGATTGCACACCTCAAATTTCATATTCAAGAGGAAATATATTATAAGAACCACCCCCCATTTCCCCAACATCCAACAGCAGCACCTCGACCATAGAGGTTAGTTGGTCCAGGAGGTTGGCAGGTGGTTAGGAGGGGCAAATAGGGCACCCCATCACTCGGTGCTCTCCAACATATTACCTCCACAAACCATATAAAAACTACAAACAGGTATCTGCCTCTATCTCCGAAATCAAACAAAGGGGCAGAGGACACTGCAGCACAGGAGCTAGCACAACAAAACTCACCCAAAACAGGAACCAAAACAAAAAAAGCAAAAAGGAAATCAAAAAAACTTCTGATCATGGCAGACTCCATGATTTGGGGAGTTGATGACTATCTCCAGCCAGGGGTAATGGTCAGATGTCTCCCAGGCACATCAGCGTGGAGAGACACTGACCGCATTGATAAAATTGTTTAGGAAGCAGGGGAAAACACTGACATCCTGGTACACATAGGGGCTAATGATCTCGCCAGCCGGTCAGTTGTGGAAACCAAGGAACACCTGACCAGGCTGGGTGACAAACTGTCATCCATTTCATCCGGCATCTCCTTCTCTGAGATCCTGCCAGTTTGGGAGAGGGGGCAGATGGACGGAAGGTCAGAGAAGGGGAGAGAGGGGAGCTAAACATGTGGTTCAAGGGCTGATGCCAGGAAAAAGGACACAAATTTGTAGGGAACTGGCAACAGTTTTGGGAGCGAAAGTTCTTTAAATTTGATGGACTGAATCTGACTAAGGAGGGAGTCAGTGCATTGGGGCAGTAGTTTGACGTCTTTGCAGAATATTTAAACTAGCAAATGGGGAGAGGGGTGCAGCATCCCATACGTCGAATGGGAAGAACACCCCTCCCCACTCAGCTAGTGGTCAAACAAGAGTTCAGTATGTTCATTTGCATCACCAGGTAAGGAAAAATGTCCGGTTCCCCATACAACGCACAGGAGAAATGCCAGACCTCACCCAACAACTAACACACCAAAATCTGGCCAATGGAAAATCATGTACACAAATGCTCACGGTCTGGGAAACAAGATCCCAGACCTGCAGGCAATAATGACAGAGGCTAAAGTGGACATAGTAGCAATTAGCGAGACGTGGTTTACCAGTAACCACACTTGGGAGACTTTAGTACCTGGCTATGTGCTGTTCAGAAGAGGCCGAGGTGCAAAAAGGGGGGGAGGGTGGAGTGGTCCTGTACGTCAATGAAAATATCAAAGCTACAGAAATTCAAAATACACATAAGGAGCCAGAAAAACTGTGGGTCACGCTGGAAACAGGAAATGGGACAGCCATAAGAACTGGGGTTGTCTACAGGCCCCCAGGCCATGGGGAGGACATAGACACATTACTATTAGAAGACATACAAAACATGACAGCTAAAGGGGAGGTTCTGATAATGGGAGACTTCAACATACCAGATATAGATTGGTCAATACCAGCAGGAACATCTGCCAGAACTAGACACATGGTGGATTCCCTGCAGGGGAGGGCCTCAAACAACTGGTACAACAACCCACAAGAGGCAGGGCTATCCTAGATCTAGTACTGACTAACAGGGAAAGGATCACAGCTCTCTAGGTAGAAGGTCACCTGGGGGCCAGTGACCATCACATGGTATGGTTCAGTTTGGCCACTACAACTAAATCATCCCATTCCAAAGCAAAAATATGGGACTTCAGAGGAGCTGACTTTGATAAGATGGCCAACAGAGTTATGCTAGCCCTGGCAAAAAGAAATACAGGTGAGGAGGTACAGGCAAATTGGGCAAGCATTAAGGATGCAATACTTGAAGCACCATTCCATTGTGTTAGAAAGAAAAGGAAGTGCAAAAGAAGAATGAAACCACTTTGGTTCTCAAAAACTGTAACAGAAAAGGTCACAGCCAAAAGGCTGGCCTTCAGGAAATATAAGGGAACACAACGGGATGAAGATAGGAAGGCATACCAAACTTCCCTAACGAAGCAGGGAAGGCAGTAAGGTAGGCAAAGGCCCAAACCAAGGAAACACTAGCATAAACATTAAAAGAAGGTGACACGACTATCTATAGATACGTTAGTGAAAGGAGAAAGTCCAGAGGGGGTATTGCTAAGATCAAAGGAGATAAGGGGGCGTGTGAGGAGGAGGAGGACCATGTAAAAGCACCTATCCTAAATAGATACTTCTGCTCAGTATTTATTGAAGAGAAGGTAGGGCAGGGTCCACAGCTCAGCACCATAGACACAGGGGGGAGGGAGGTGAGCACTAGTCCCTTCACAAAAGAAAGGATCCTACAAGAGCTCGATAAGCTCAGGGTGGACAAGGCAATGGGACCTGATGGCATACATCCCAGGGTACTAAAGGAACTAAGGGTGGAACTAGCAGAGTCATTATCAGAACTGTTTAGTGAGTCTCTGAGCATAGGAGAGGTCCCAGAAGACTGGAGAAGGGCTCATGTGATCCCGCTCCACAAGAGTGGTAGCAGGGAGGAGGCAGGGAACTACAGACCAGTCAGTCTTACCTCAGTAGTGGGCAAGATTATGGAGGCACTCCTTAAGGAAAGAATAGTGCAACACCTGGAATCCACAGGAGCACAGGATCCAAGACAGCATGGGTTTACAAAAGGAAGGTCCTGTCAAACTAATCTCATAGATTTCATTGACTGGGTAACCAGAGTGGTGGACCAAGGGGGAGCAGATGATGTCACCTACCTTGACTTCATCAAAGCTTTCGATACTGTTCTACATAGAAGATTGATTAATAAGCTGGGTAGGCTCAGGGTAGGTCAGAGGTTGGTCAACTTGGTGGCAAACTGGTTAACGGGCAGAAAACAGAAAGTGGTGGTAAACAGTATACAGTCAGAAGAGATGCAAGTCACAAGTGGAGTACCTCAGGGATCAGGCCTGTGGCCAGTCCTCTTCAATATCTTCATCAGTGACATTGCAGATGGACTGGAGGGTAAGGTTTATCTATTTGTAGATGACACCAAGATCTGCAACAGAGTATATGATCCAGATGGGGTGGGCAGAATGAGAAGAGATCTGGATAAACTAGCAAAATGGTCGGAAGAGTGGCAACTGGGGTTTAATGTAAAGAAGTGCAAGAGCATACACACAGGGAAGAGAAACCTCGAAGCCACCTATAGGCTGGGAGGGGAGTTGCTGGCAGTTACAAGGGAAAAAAGAGACTTGGGCATCATCATCACCGATGACCTGAAATCATCCAAGCAGACCACTAAAGCAGTAGGTAAGGCTAGGGGGATGTTAGGATGTATTAGTAGGGGTATCACAAGTTGGAAGAGGCAGGTAATAATTCCTCTTTACCAGACACTGGTTAGGCCCCATCTGGAGTACTGCATGCAGTACTGGTGGCCACACCTTCACAAGGACATTAACCAAATTGAGACAGTCCAGAGAAGGGCAACCAAAATGGTGCAGGGACTGCATCAGAAAACATATGAGGACAGATTAATGGAGCTCAATATGTATGCCCTAGAGCAAAGGAGGAAGAGAGGTGACATGATCAGAAAATTCAAACACCTTGAGGGCATTAACAAGGTGAAAAAGTCTAACATGTTTCAATATAAGAAAAATAGCAGGACAAGAGGACACCACATGAGATTAGAGGGAGGCTGATTAAGGGGTAATGTGAGGAAGTTCTTTTTCACAGAAAGAGTGGTGGATGCATGGAACGGCCTACCTCAGGAAGTGGTGGATATGAATACAGTGCAGAGCTTCAAACAGGCATGGGATAGGCATAAGGGAGCAATACAGATGAGTATGAATAGATAGGCCATTGACAGAGCAAAGGCTGATGGCACATTTATAAGGTAGAAAAAGAAATGGGCAGACTGGATGAGTCCTGCGGTCCTTATCTGCCATCAGCTTCTATGTTTCTATGGCCTGGAGGCACCAGGAACCCACAGGAGCTTTTTTCTACAGGGAGGGAGCCGACGTTGGCTACTTATGTCACCCGCACTCCTTAAAGAGCTCACATGTTGTCACACATGCTAGGCAATAACTGTCATCAGCTCCCTCATGCACCTCAGTTCTGTTCTTCCTGCCGATGAGTGCACACCGTGAGAGCAACAGCACCTCAGTTCATCGATGGTCACTGCATTTCAGATTGCCACTGCTAAGTTTTTATTCATGGTGACTTCTCCCTGTAATTTTTGTCTCAGTGATGCCAAAACCTGAAAGAAGATAAGGGGGATAAGGAGACAAAGAAAGTCCGGCAGCCTCCCATCATGAAACAGACCAGCATCAACTCTGCTGGACATGCCTTGACTCAGGCCAAGGTACAGTCTCTGGGCCTTTCCCCTTATTCTCTTCCCAGCACCTCTGATGTTGAGGAAGCACAGAGTTCTCCCAGGCCTCACCCCACCAAGGAATCGGAGACCCTGGGGGTGTCTGGTGGACAGCTGGCTCCTTTTGGGAAACCGGCTGTGAACCCCCATATACATCTGTCCTGCATAGCAGACATCCATAGTGTTGAGGTTGAAGCTATAAACTCGGTCTTCCTTGTTGGACACCTTGGTGTTGCGGCCTGGCACTGCCCCGGCTTCTGGCTCCATTCTTGGTGCCAGTAAGTGGAGTGCCATCAGCCATGACATCGGGTCCTCATCGCTGGTGGTGGAACCGATGATATAAGCTCAGTTTTCCCCAATGGACACCTCGGTGTCATGTCCTAATACCACTCCAGCTCCTAGTGCCATTGTCGGTGCCAGTGAGCAGAGTGGTACCAGCCATGACATTGCGTCCTCATCCCCAGTGGTGAAGCTAATATTATTTGCTCGGTCTTCCATAGTGGACACCTTGGTGCTGTGATCTGGTGTCACTCCAGCTCCTGGCACCATATGCAGTACCAGTGAGTGGGGTGGCCACAATGGCAGTAGAGGGACAGACCCACCAGGGCTGTTCGGCATCAGCTGGGCGGGGTGCTGGTGATCCTTTCCACTGGTAGTCCTCGAGGCATGAAGGGGAGGGATGACGGTGCCATGGTGATGGGCACAGCATTGGCCATTGTCAGTCTGGTGCCTGACACCAGGCACAGTGCTTGTGATGGTAATGCCCTGGGGCCATCCAAGGTTCTGGTGCCATTCGCAGTGTCAGGCCAGTTCCCATCACCTCATGGTGCCGGAAATGGGGATGACCCTGGGGTTAGCATTGGACCTGATGCTGGGCCCAGCGTCGGACTTGACACCAGGTCAATGTCAGACCTGGTGCTGGGCCTGATGTTGGACCTAGCATCGGGCCGGTTGTGGACCTGACCTTGGACCTGGCATCAGGCCAACGCCAGACCTGATGACCGGCCCATCACCAGAGCTGCTCAAGGGGATTGTATGGCTCCACTCTCCTTACCTGGAGGAATCCTACCCCATAGGCACCAACTGGGTTGTTACATAGATGCATAGATACTGTCAGCAGATAAGGCCTATGGTCCACCCAGTCTGCCCATTTGAGCTTGTAAGATCACTTTAAGTTTTCTAAGTCTGTTGCCCCTTAACTCTGACCTCCAGGATTCTCTTATGTCTATCCCATGCATTCTTAAATCCTATGATTGTTTCAGCCCCCACCACTTCCTCAGGCAGGGTGTTCCACTTGTTCACCACCCTTTCTGTGAAGAAATTCTTCCTCCCGTTTCCTTTGAATTGCCCTCCCTCCAAATTCATCCCATGCCCTCTAGTCCTGGAACATCTTTTTCACTGGAAAATAGTGTTTTCCTGCACCCTGTTCCTCCCCATAAGGTACTTGTATGTCTCTATCATATCCCTTTTCTCCATTCTCTCCTCCAGGGAGTACATATTCAAGTTCTTCAGTCTGTCCTCATAGGACTTGTGATGCAATCCCTGCACCATCTTTGTTGCTGTCCTCTGAACCTTCTCAATCCTGTCTATGTCCTTATGTAGGTAAGGTCACCAGAAATGGACACTGTACTCCAGGTGGGGCCTCACTAGTGTCTTGTATAGTGGAACTATGACCTCCCTTTTCCTGCTGTTGATGCATATGCATCCCAGCATCCTATTTGCTTTACCTGCTGCCTTGTTGCACTGTTTCCCTACCTTGAGTTCATCAGAGATGATAACTAGAAGGTCCCTTTCCTGCTATATCCTTGGCCTCCAATTGATATGTTGTTCCAGGGTTTTTTGTGCCCCACATGCATTATTTTGCACTTTTTTGTGTTAAATTTCAACTGCCAAACCCTTGACCAAGCTTCTGCAGGTTCCTTCTCATTCTGTCTACACACTCTGGTGTATCCACTCTGTTACATAGCTTCATGTCATTAGCGAACAGGGAAATTCTGCCTTCTAGGTCCTGCGCAATGTCACTGATGAAGATGTTGAATAGGACCAGTCCCAGCACTGATCCCTGTGGTACCCCACTGGTCACTCTTCCCTCTCTGGAGTGACAGCCTTTTACCACCACCCTTGATGTCCTGCCACCCAGCCAATTACCCACCCACCACACTACTGTCCTGCTCACTTGTTTCTCTTGGTATCCAGTTTAGATAGCACAGGTTTAATGGGGGAGGGGGACAAAACTGCGTGGTCACTATAGCATGAGTGAAAACAGCAACAGGCAAAGTATAGCATGGACATATCAGTGCTGTCCCTGTCGCTGTTTTCACCCTCAACATGCCTGGTTGCCACTGTGTCATCACTGTGGCTCAGTGGGTAGAGCCACAGGCTGTGGAGGGTGGCAGTGCCTGCATCCCAGGTTTGGATCTCACTCACAGCAGTTTTTTTTTGTTTGTTTTTTTCCTCCCATCACTTGCCCTGCAGTGGCCCCACCCTTGCCTTCCCTCTTGCAACTCCCCACATCCCCAGACTGTTGCACCCCACCAGCTTAACCCCATCTTCATTTCCACCACCCCCTTGTGGCCCACGCAGAGTTCTGTCTCTTCTGCCGCCCACGGTCTGATTGTCATCCATTCCCCGACATATGCTCCCCAGGGAGTTTGTTATATATTTGTTTGGGGGATGCAGGGGGCAAAGCCCCAGCAGAACAGTTGTTTCATTAAGTTTTCTGTCTGGCGCTGTTTCGGTGGTGTGGTTTTGTCCCACGTGGTTCTTTCCGTGCTATTTTGACCTAGACATAGTTCTCTTTCATAGATCAACTTTGTTTGGTTGGTCTTGCCAGGCCCTCCCCTCGGACAAGATCTTCTGAACATTTCTGCAGCCCAGGTATAGGCTCTAGAGCCTCTGGCTCCTGCTTCCCTTTTGGGCCCATACCACCTTTGCCTGAATTTTCAGAAATCATAGGCTCCCTGGGCAAGTCACCTGGAGTCAGCATGAAAGTGTGGCTGGTGACTCATACCAGTACCATAGACATGTTGACCAGGTCCATTTCCAACTAAGCTTCCTGGCACTACCTATGTCCATGTCCATTGCCTTTTCTTTATCAACATCCTCTTCTGAGAGCATGGAACCCTCTTTTACATGCCCTAAACCTCTGAGTAAGTTCTGCACCACAGATTTCTGGGGGACATGTGGGGCGCTGGACATTGGCACTATTGCCAGCCGCAATACATAGAAACATAGAAACATAGAATTTGACGACAGATAAGGACTGCTTGGCCCACCCAGTCTGCCCATTTCCCTACCTACTGGATAAGCTGCAGATCCTAGTTAACCAGCAGCCTACTTCTTCTTACCCCCACCCCCAGAATTGCCTTATGACTGTCCCATGCATGCTTGAATTCCACCACTGATTTTGACTCCACAACCTCCTCCGGAAGGCCGTTCCATGCATCCACAACCCTCTCTGTGAAAAAATACTTCCTTAAATTACCTCTGAGCCACCCCCCATCTTCAAATTGTGCCCTCTTGTTCTTGCACACCTCTTTTTTTGAAAGATGCTACCCTCTTGGACTTTGTTGATTCCCTTGAGGTACTTGAAAGTTTCTATCATGTCCCCCTCTCCCTCCTTTCCTCGAGGCTATACATATTAAGCTCCTTAAGTCTCTCTTCATATGTCTTCCGGTGCAGACCCTGCACCATTTTAGTTGCCCTCCTCTGGACAGCTTCCATCCTGTCTATGTCTTTGCGGAGTGGGTCTTCAGAACTGCACACAGTACTCCAGATGGGGTCTCACCAGCTGTCTGTACAGAGGATAATAACTTCCTGTTTTCTACTGGTGATGCCTCTCCCTATGCATCCCAGTAACCCCCAACCCTCCTTGCGCCTCTCACATTGCTTGCCCACCTTTAGGTTATCTGATATGATTACCCCCAGGTCCCTTTCCATTTTGTTGTTGTTAGTATCTCACCCCCATTGTGTACTCTTCCCCTGGGTTTTGTTTCCCAGGTGCATTACCTTACTTCTTAGCATTGAATCTAAGCTGCCATATATTTGACCATTTCTCTAACCTTGCCAAGTCCTTCTCATCCCTTTCCACCCCACCCTGTGCATCAACTCTGTTGCAGATCTTAGTGTCATCTGCAAGAGACATACTTTTCCTTCCAGTATTTCCACAATGTAAACATAAAGACATTGAAGAGGACTGGTCCTAATACTGAACCCTGTGGTACCCCACTAGTAACCCTCCTTTCTTCTGAGTGGACTCCATTTACTATTACTCTCTGTGTCCTATTCTCCAGCCAATTCTTTACCCAGGCTGTCATCTTGGGACCCACTCCCAGGCTGGCTAACTTGTATATTAATCTTTTGTGTGGGACTGTGTCAAATGCCTTGCTAAAGTCTAGGTAGGCCATGTCCACAGCCCCTACCTGATCTACTACTTTGGTCACCCAGTCAAAGAAATCTATCAGATTTGTCTGGCATGACCTTCCCGCTGTGAATCCATGCTGCCTAGGGTCCTGTGCCCCTCTGGCCTCTAGATACTCGACAGTTTTTTCCTTCAGAAGTGATTCCATCATTTTCCCTATCACTGAGGTTAAACTAACAGGTCTGTAGTTTCCTGCTTCTGCCTTGCTCCCACTTTTGTGGAGGGGAATCACATCTGCCCTCCTCCAGTCCTCAGGTACCACCCATCATCCCATGATTTGTTAAAAAGGGTAGTCAGTGGTGTCACTAGTTCTACCCTTAGCTCTTTTAGAATTCTGGGATGAATCCCATCAGGCCCCATTGCTTTGTCCGCCTTCAGTTTTAAGAGTTCTTTCAGAACCCTTTCTTCTGTAAATGGGCTGGTATCAACTTCTGTATCAGAGTGTTACTACTGTTTGTTTTATGTACCTCCTCCTCTTCATTTGTAAATACTGAGCAAAATATTTGTTTAGTATCTCTGCCTTTTCACAGTCCCCTCTGCCCACCCTCCCTCCCTTTATTAAGCCTCACTATCCTCCCTTGGTCTTCCTTTGCTCCCTGATGTACCTATAAAGGTTTTATCCCTTCTTAACTGAGTTGGCTATCTTTTCCTCGGTTTGGGCCTTTGCTGTTCTGACTGCCTTCCCAGCCTCCTTTTGCTTTAACTGATACAGTTCTCTGTCCTGCTCCTTCTCGATTCCTTGTACTTCTGAATGCTTTCTTTTTCTCTTGAACCTTCACTGCCACTTCCTTTGAGAACCATAGTGGTTTCTTACATCGTCTTGTTTTGTTTATTTGCTTCACACAAAGGCTCGTTACCTCTGTGATGGCAGTTTTATTATTCCCATTGTTCTTCCACCCTCCTTCCTGCCCATTTGCTAGTGCATTCCTTAGGCACTCACCCATTTTAGCAAAGTCAGCCCTCCTGAAGTCCAGTACTTTTGTCTTTGTGATGGCTTGACTCTATTGCTGTGTTTATTGTGAACTATACTGTTCGATGGTTGCTAGTTCCCAGATGGCTACCCACTTCTACATCTGTGATCCTCTCTCCATCTCCATTTGAGAGAATCAAGTCTAATAGTGCTCCTCTCCAGGTGGGCTCCAGTACTAGTTGTCTAAGGCATGCCCCTGTAGGGCATCTAGAATAACTGCACTCTTGAGTGGCAGCTGCAACTGCACTCAATTAACATCTGGCATATTCAGATCCCCATCAGCAATATCTCCCTTTTTCTGCCATTCTAAGTATACTTTCTATCATTTCCTTGTCCATTTCCTCCCCTGAGAAGGGAATGTCATGTCTAACCCCTATGCGGATTGTGGTGCCATTGCCTGTCTCCAAATTTACCCACAGTGCTTCTTCTCCTCCCTGTTTACCCTTTTGTTCTGTTGCTTTTATTCCTTCCCTTATGTAAAGAACTACTCCTCCTCCTCCTCTTTTACCCTCCCTGTCCCTCCTGTAGACAGTGTATCCTGGTATGTTTATGTCCCAGTCATGGTTTTGTGTGTACCATGTTTCTGTGACTGCCACGATATCCAGATGTTCCTCCTCCATCAAGGCCACTAATTCAGGAAGCTTGTTACCCAGACTACGGGCATTGGTACTCATTGCTCTCCATTTTTTGATGGCTTTACCTTCTGTTGCAGCATCCCCCACTGACCGTTTTACCTCAGTCTTTTTCTCATTTAGTACCCTGTTTTGTAGGGATAGGCTGGGATTTTCCTGCTGCTTGTCAGTGCCTCCCCCTTTGACTAGTTTAAAAGCTTGCCAATGAAGCATTTAAACCGATTGCTCAAAGACTTGTTCCTTCCTGGACAGATGCAGACCATCCTGCCAGTATAGGCTGGTGTCCCTCCAGGTGGAACCCCAGTCCCCAATGAAGCCAAACCCCTGTGCTCCGCACCATTTTTCCAACCATTCATTAAACTGCATGGTGCCAATTACCCTCGCCTCCCCCATGCTTTTGACAGGCAGCACCTCTGAGAAGGATACTGTGTGTGCTACTTGTCTTAGGTCCCTCCTCAACTCTGCAATGTCCTCCTGCACTGCTCTAATCTCATGATGAGCCAAGTCATTTGTCCCTAGGTGGACAATTACGTCCAGCTCGGAATCCCTTGCAGCTGTTCTCGTGATCCTGAGGATGTGCTTCCTGTCCCTCCAAGCCATGGCACCAGGCAGGCACCTTACTTCAGTTTTCCCAGCTCCCCCCAGTTCTATACCTGTAATAATTGAGTCCCCCACCAGGAGCTGCTTCCTTTCCCTGTGGTGTCCTCTGCCTTCTTCCTGTGGGCCTCCCTTGTGACAGTTATCATCAGTCTTCTCTGCGGGTGCATCCATAGGGGAGCTATGCTCCCCCAGAATGGTGTATGGATTGTGGAGTGGAACAATTGACTGGGTGTGCCTCTGTTCCACCCTCCTCACCCTCCCTGAGGCCCACTGTGGTCCAACTGCTGTGCTTTCTTGCAACCTCTGAGAGTAGTGATGGTGGCGCTAGTGCTCCCTGGATGGGGAGGTTCCCTTCCTACTGTCCAGTGTGGCCTGGGGAAGGTTTCCTACTACTGTCCAGTGCGGCCTGAAGACAGGCAACTTCTGCCTCAGGGAAGATAGTTGTCTGCAAATAGGGCAGCATCTCAGCCTCCAGAAAGACTCCCGGAAGACTGCTGCCCCACAGCCATTACATTGCACTACTCCCCACATGTTTATCTAGTTTTTTTTTTTATTGTATTTGTGTGTGTGTGTGTGTGTGTGTGTGTGTGTGTGTGTGTGTGTGTGTGATTTGTTATATAGAAATATATATATAATACAATGTGTATGCTTATATTGTCAGTGCAGTGTGCTAGAGAGGATATGACAGTGAAATGCACCTTGCACTCAGGAAATGATGTCAGAACCTCAGGTATAAAGGAACTATTTCCAGGGGTGGGTGAGGGTGGGAAGGGTTGGGCCTAAACTGTGTCCTCACTAAACAATCAACTAAAAGCTCTCAACCACCGCTGCATAGTGCCTTCCTGTCAACAAAGATACCCTACACAACAATTTGACAGAGAAAGTACCCTGCTAATCAAACAGAGAAAAATCCAGACATCCAAGTCAGACACAGGTAAACCTATCCAGCCCCAAAACAGCCTGGTGGTTTGTTAGCCACAAAGGAAAATCAAATATGCAGTTATTTCAGCCCTTCTGAGGATGCTGACAAGATAAGGAGTTTTAAAAAAACCCTTCCTGAATTAAAAACTAAAACAAACACAAAGCAATACCACTTTAAAAGTGAGGAAAACTTCTCTCAGATGTAAACCCACCAAAAGTTGCAAAATATATTGATGCAGATTCTCACAGAATTCTAGTAATCAGTCCAGTTAGCTCACAAGGAAAATCAAATATGCAGAAGATAAGCAGTTTTAAAAAACCCCTTCCTTGAATTAAAAACTAAAACAAACACAAAGCAATACCACTTTAAAAGTGAGGAAAACTTCTCTCAGATGTAAGCAAGAGAGAGAGAGATTAGTTACAGATATTTAGTCCAAAATAGTATATCCCACGCAGCTTCTCAGTTGTTTCCAAGCACTCCTGTACACAACTTGGAAGAAGATGGACTTCATACCATGTCCTTACATCTAGGACTCCTCAGAGCTTTCAGCCATGCCACCTGTGTTATCCTTCCCTGACCCAGAGCCTTTGAGGAATGTTGAAGGACATTTTGGATATGTCCCTTTGCACTCCCCCCACCTCAACGGATGTCCAGTAATGGTACTGCACAGCCATGACTCTGCAGGTACAGTGCCTCACTCCACCTCAGGGATGGGGGTAATGCAGACCTGACAGGGCCTCATCACCTGGTGTATGATGACCTCCTGAAGCTGACTATTCTCAGGCAGATGTTTTGGCAGCAGGGTGTTTTACCTAGGCTTGCGTGATAATGCACATTGCCTCACATCAAGCAGCTTAAAGCAAGTGCCTGTGGGTGCAGTTAGGTCAGCTTCTAGCTGCCATGCCACACTCAGAGTTAGTCGGGCAAGCATTTAGCCTTCTGTCAGGAACCTGGAGTTGGCAAGGCACCAAACAAAGGCATGGTATGATGCCAGTGAGGTGGCCTCCAGGCTGGTGGGAACTGAAGTCTGCATTCAGTGGACAATGTGGCTTCACCTCCCACGACTGGTTCAAATGGCCTGGTGAAAGGTGCTTAACTTCTAGTTCCAAAGGGCTCACTTCTTCTCCCATAGGGTGAGGTGAGAGCTATTGGGGCACCCTCCTGCTCATATGTCTGACCCAGTCCAGTCTCTGGTCTCACCAGACCTGTAAGGAGCCCCTGCCCTCAGGTGTTGTCTCCCACATAGAGGGCTGAGAGTATTTGTTACCATCAGGGTGAGCCAGCTCCTCTCTTTTTTGAGAAGCTTGGTACTCAGACGCATAAGTATAAATCAGTGGCGAAGATTGATGCTTGGAAGATATTAAAATTACATACTTACTGTAATTGATCTTCCAAATATCTTCACCATTGATTAAGGCACCCGCCCACCATCCTCCACTTACCTGAAAGCAGAGGCTTCTGGTAGATCACCCCATGGGCACTGCCAGCAGATCACTCTACTTGTCTCCTCTGGCATAGTCCAGTGGTGAGGGAGTGGGGTCACTCATGGCCTCTCTACCAACGAAAAATTTTAAAAAATGTGTATTTTTTTCCCTACTGAGTGGGTAGGTGGCCCCCTTACCTCCATTTTTTTCTTTCTCTCCTTCTCCTTGTTAGTTGATATATGCAATATGTGCCCTGGGTACTATCCAGTCTACACCACTGAGCAGATTGTGTGCCTCTAGAGAGGTGTGATGGTTGCAGAGAGAAGCAGAGCATGTTCTTCTTCATGTTGGAATCTTTTTGGTTTGTATCCTTTATCACTTCTTTTTTTTAAATCATTGTTTATTGAAAGAAATGTTTTAAATAGCAGAAAAACAGAGTATAGTACAGAAAAGTTCAGTAGTCTGGTATGGCACATGCAGGCTGGCATCACAGCCTATAATTCACTGCAGGTATTGTAGATACTTACACAACATAGAGGATAATGGATGGGCAACAGTGAACAACAACGCTGTGTTCACTTTGAGAGGTTGTCATGACAACCTTGAGACGTGAACTCAGAGTTGTTTACTGTTGTCCATCCATTGTCTTTTATAGTGTATGGGCAACAGTTACATGACAACAGAGCACATGTTAAAAAAAATGTGTGTGGCAGCAGTGCCCAATTACGACCCCCCCCCCATGCTGCATTTTCCAGTCTGTCCCTACACTCACACACACTCAAAAGTTCGCTCTCGGGGTTTACTTTGAGTGGTTTTAATGTAGTAATCCTAACAAGCCTATTTTATGGCAGTTCCATTTTTTTGTTGTGCGCCACTCTCTTTCGGTGCCAGCGCCTACTGTCATGGCCATTTCTTGAAATGTGGGAAGTTCGTGAGACACGTGTGCACAAAGATGTTTATGTTGTTATGCTATTGTTGTGATGTACTCGAGGGTATAACAACCTCTTGACACCACAACAACAGTATAACAATGATAGGAATTTATTGAATTCCATCAATAACCCATACACTATAACATCAATAATCTAGACCAGTGGCCCCAATTATAAAAGGAGGGCAAGGGAGCTTAAGCCACTATGGTGAACTCATACATGCAGTATAACTGCCTATGTTAAATAAAATAGATGAATGCATCCTGCACTTGAGTCATAAAAAGATGATGTACTAGTAACCAATAAATAGAGAATTTCTATTGTAAAAGCAATCTGTACTCATTATGTTTTCCTTTTTGCGTCCAATAGTTTATGGGATGAATTCAGAATTAATATCCATTCCAGCTGATACATAACGTATCCCTTGTCATGTCTCTCTGTGCTTTGGGCTTTGCCCACTCTGCCTGGAGCATGCTAGAGGAGATAACCACGTATTTTCTCCCTTGGACTGCTAGTCCTGCAACTGCGCTCCATCCCTACTTTTCTCTCATCTTTCATAGAGAAAAGAAGGTTATGAGTTTACTCACAAGTTTACTGATGTTCTATCAGGTTTCACAGAGTTATTACTTTTTGGGAGTCCAGATGTCATTTTTCAATTTTTTGGCATTTTGCCATCTCATTTGCAAGGCAGTCCCAAATTGGATCCCTCTTTTGCTACTTCTGCCAGAGCCATTTGCTCAGGGCTGCTGTTCTGTCTTTACCTACCACTTTCCACATTCTGTCTGGCTAGTCGTAAGAGGCTCTGGCTCTGTTTAGCTCCACAACCCTTGTGCCACTTAGTAGGCCCAAATCCTAGTCTCTGAGTTGGCAGTTGGGTTCTGATTGGTCTATTTTATTTCCTATATCCTTTTACTATCCCTTTGGGCTAGAGAGAATCTAGTCCTCTCTTTTATTTTCTCTCCATTTTGTTTCTGTTCAAACAGAACTAAGGTACATGAGGGAGCTTACAACAGTTATTGCCTAGTGCAAGAGACACCATATGAACTCTGTGAGGTGCACGGGCAACGTCAATAGCCGTCAGCTCTCTCCCTGTAGAAAGAGCTCCCATGGACTCCTTGTGTCTCCAGTCCTAGACCCATAAGTGTCAGTCAATGGTAAATATATTCTGGAAGATCAATAGATCTTACTTCAACAGTGCTCTTGCACAGGGTTTTAAATAATTGATTAGCAGTTTTTTTCTTGGGACAATACTAACTGTACAGAAAGTATTTTTTTTTTTTTTTATTTAGTTGTTTAACCAGGTATAGCACACTAAGCTGAAAGCTTTTTTGCAGGAGCGACCTGTAAAGTACCTGTAAGTGAGTATTTAAATAGGTTTTCTAGAAGTGTTATCTTTGTTGAACACAGTGAGGCAAGTGCTATGCATTTTCACAATGTTTTAGAACTTTTATCAGCAAAACGCTAATCAATTTTTAGAGTTAAATAAACCCTGTTGCAGTAGATAATTACATATAGGACTGATGCGGCGAGGCTCAGGACCCTGGAAAAATTTCTAGCTAGCAGACTCTGGCGAGGGACCTTCGTCAGGTGATTGATGTCATCGTGACGTCAATATAAAGAGGTGGTCCCCCGCCCACCTTCCATTTCTTTCCCGCCGTTTGCTTGTGTCAGATGCCTCGGAGTTAAGTTCAATGAACGTCAGTCTGTCGTCAGTAGTTTTACCATCATTTTTTCCTCGCTTTATTCGTCAGAAAGTTTGTCTTTTCAGTGGTGTATGTCATCCCCTATACCCTCTGAGCACAAAAATAAGTGCGACTCATGCGGCGCCCAACTCCCACACAAGGATGGCCACTCCCAGTGTCTCTTCTGTCTGGGCCCAGACCATCAGGTGGAGAAGTACCAGCATTGCCGGAAATTCAATGGGCACCTGCAGACAGAGGCAGCAGTCCCTGGAGGCCCACATCCTTAAGAAGAAAATGTCCTTCATGGAGAAGGAGTTGAAAAAGCTCCATCAGGCTTCCACTTCCCCCGAAGGCCATCGAAAGAAAAAGGACAAGGAGAAGCACTGGGACTGGGGCTCCTCTTCCACCGCGACATCAGCTGGAGTCGCCGTGCTTCAGGTAATGTCCCCCTCCCCAGGGGACCGTTCCACGACGGCTGTCTTGGAGGCTTCCAAGACGGCATCAGTCCACCCGCCGGGCTCACGCTCGGGCCTTTCGGGTGCCTCCGGGCTTAAGGAGGCTCCCACTGCCAGTAAAGCCGCCATTGTGCAGCCTACTGGCATGAGTGGCTCCGGTCAGCTGGACTTCAGCTCCTCTGATGTCCGCCCGGAGAAGGCTGCTATGTTGCTCGACCCTTCGGGGTGGCGCACAGCCCATCTTCTGCCTGACCAGGCTGCTCCTCCTTTGCAACCTGCCTCAGGTGACGGGTCCGCTAAGTCGGACAACAGCTCCGACGCCCACCCAGACTCCACCGATAAGTCAGACGTCGGGTTGCCCAATGCCCACGTGGCAGCAGAGCCGACGCCAAATGCTCCTTCGTCCGTCGTTCCTGGCTCCCCGCAGCCTTCACTGCCCTCCGGGAACCCTGGGTCTCCTCAGCCTGACCACGGGGGAATTCTCTCCTCCCTTCCCAGGCAATGCCAGAGATCCTTCTGCACCCCCATCAGGTCTCTCTGCTGCTCCGGATGACCTGACGTCGGTTCCCTGGGTGCCAGCTCCGACGCCAGTCCTTCCGACGCTGAGTGACATCCCCCCCAGATGCCACCCCTACGCCGGGCCCACCATCCGCCGGGCCTCCGGTCCCTGGCCCACCTGCAGGGCGCCCTGCCAGTCCGTCTGCCCCAGCAGACCCCCCAGCTCCAGGGTATCCGACCCCGTCATACCCTGGTCCGCAGTATCCGGCACCCCAGTACCTGATGCCGGCCTATCCAATGCTGCAGTACACAGTGCCTCATTACCCAACACCGAGTTTTCCACCATCTAGTCATGGATACTCACCCTACGGATACCTTCAGTATCCGTATCCCCCTCCCCCTCCTCCTCCACCGCCCCCCCAGCCACCGGTGGATTTGAAGGAGACTCTGGCCTCCTGGTGGGCTGAGGCCAAGGCTCAGCTCACCAGAGAGGTGGAGAATCATCTCCCGGCGACAGTGCCAGGTTCTGGTTCCCATACGTCCAAGATGAGAGACTTCCTCTCCACCTCTGGACACCAGGGGCGAGCCCTCTGGTTCCAGGGCAGGGCAGGACACGCTTCCCAGAGGGCTTCCCAAGGGGTCCGTTCCTCCCCTATGCCAGGAGAGGGAGTCGTCGTCTTCCTCCTCTTCTTCCTCCTCGGGCACCTCGGATGACTCCAAGGGTTGTTCCGACCCGGACGACGAGCCACGCTCTCTGACTAAGCCCAGGCCTAGGACTCCTCCGACGTCTCCTCCAGAGGATCCTTCCTTCACGGAGTTGCTGCGCAAAATCCAGGAGGTTCATAAGTGGTGTTCCTTGGAGCCAGATCCACAGTGTAAGAAAACTCACTGAGCACCTGGATCTGCCAGAGACCGCTCTGACCTTGGTGCCACCCTGGATTGAGCCTCATGCCGATCTTGTCCACTATTTGGAAGCAGCCGTTGGCATTAGCCCCTCTTCCTCGGAAGTTGAACAGGCTATATCAGGCTCCCGAGGATGTTGACTTTCTTGATTATCACCCTCGAGCTGACTCGGTTGTGATTAGCGCCGTTCACAGTCGGTCAACTAACCCGAAGCATTTGAGCTCATCTCCACCTGACAAAGAATCCCGTCTTCTGGACCAGTATGGTAAGAAGATCTTTGCTTCTTCCACTCTGGGTATTAGAGCCCTGAACTATGTTGGTCACATGGAGGATTACCAGAAAGTGATTCTTAGTGAAGTGGAATCCAAATTGGACTCCATTCCTGACTCTCAGGTTAAACAGGAAGTGGCTGCCCTTGTCCGCTCTGCACATTTGGCCAGTTGGCACATGCTTCGTGCCACGTATGATGCAGCGGACACTGCTGGTAGGAGCTTGGCTTTCGCCGTAGGTTTACGGCATCATGCCTGGCTCCGTGTGTCAGGGTTGGTCACGAAAGTGCAGTCCGCTATTCAGGAAGCGCCCTTCCGGGGTTCGGTGCTGTTCTGTGGTGATGTCAAGGACATTATCACCAATCTGCAGGAGAAGAGGACTGCAATAAAGTCTGTGGACTCCATGTACAATCCCCCTCAAATGCAGCATTGTCCTTTTCGCAGGCAGAATCAGCAAAAGGTGAAACTCCGGGGAAAGCAGGCCAATAAATGCCAGGCCCCTCCGGCTGCCAAGTCCCCACCACCCAAAAAAGCAGCACGGACTTCAGCCATGACATTGCCCCACACCACCTGACTCCTTTCCTCTCCCACAGCCTCTGGGGTCTCCAGAGGAACTGGTAGGAGGGAGGTTTTCCCTCCACCTCCCAGGTTGGGAGAGGATAACTTCAGATTCCTGGGTGCTCCAGCTGATTGCAGAAGGACACTCAATAGAGTTTCTTTGGAAACCCCCTCGAAATCCCCTCCAAGGTCATCATACTCTCAGGAGCATCTTCTTCTGGTCCAGGAAGAAATTTCAGCACTTCTGCTGAAGGAGGCGATAGAGCCCATCCCCCTTATTCTTCAGGGAACGGGATACTATTCACACTTCTTCCTGGTCCCAAAGAAGTCAGGGGATGCAAGGCCGATTCTCGACCTCAGTTCCCTGAACTTGTTCGTGGAGTACAAGAGATTCAGGATGCTCTCCCTGCAGAGTCTCCTGCCCCTTCTCCGTCCGGGACAGTAGCTGTGTGCTCTGGATATGCTTACCTGCACATCCCTATCCACCCTTCCCAATACAAATACCTGCATTTTGCATTCCAGGGTGACCACTACCAGTTTAAGGCCCTCCCATGTGGTCTTTTCTCAGCGCCCTGAGTGTTCACCAAATGCCTTTCAGTGGTGGCAGCCTACCTGCATGCCCAGGGGGTGCAGGTTTTCCCGTACCTGGATTATTGGCTCCTTGTGGCCCCATCCAGAGAGGAACTCCTGCGCTTCCTTTCCCTTACCCAGAGGATTTTTACCTGTCTGGGTATTACCATCAACCACTCCAAGTCCCACTTGATCCCGTCCCAGAGGCTCCAGTTTATTGGGGCGATCCTGGACATGACCTCTGGCAGGGCCTTCCTGCCACCGGACAGGGTGGCCACACTCCAGGCCCAGGTCAGCCTGTTGTCCAGCTGCAGGCAGGTCAGCGCCAGGTCAGTCCTTCACCTCCTCGGGCTCATGGCAGCTGTGATCCCGACAGTCCCTCGCGCTCAGCTCCACATGACGATCTCTCAGTGGACGCTTCGGTCTCAGTGAGATCAGTTGGTGGACGACCTAGATCAACTCGTTCTGGTCTCCACTCCTATGGCTTGGGACTTGCAGTGGTGAATGGTTCTGGAGAACCTTTGGCGGGGAGTTCCTTTTGTCTTTCTCCCCCTCCCAGACACTGACTCACGGACGCCGGTGAGGGGTTGGGGAGCCCATCTGGCCTCACAGACCCAGGGCCCTTGGTCCAAGCTCTAGAAAACTCTTCACATTAATGTGCTCGAGCTTCGGGCAGTGCTGTACGCTTTTCAGGCTCTGCATCTGCATCTGCTTCCCGGTCCCTTGGCTGTACAGACAGACAATATTTGTGCGATCTGGTACATCAACAAACAGGGAGGAACTCATTCCTACCCTCTTTGCAGGGAGGCAATGCGAGTTTGGGATTGGGCAGTGCAGCAACACCTTCACCTCACGGCAATCCACGTCCTGGGTGTTGAGAACACCTTGGCAGACAGACTCAGCTGGTCGTCTGCTCAAGCTCACGAGTGGGAACTGGATCAGGGGGTCGCAGACAATATCTTCCTATGTTGGGGAACACCACAGGTGGATCTGTTCGCATCCCCTCAAAACGCAAAACTTCCTGATTTCTGCTCGCTCGCTCAAGGGTGCAGCATTTTTTGGAGAGACGCTCTGTCTCTAGATCGGAAGGGCAGATTCGTCTATGCTTTCCCCCCAATCCCATTGATTCCGAGGGTCTTGCAGAAACTCTGTTCAGGAGGAGCTTGAATGATTCTGATTGCTCCTTTCTGGCCCAGGCAAGTTTGGTTCTCTCTTCTGCAACAGTATTCAGAGGAACCTCCTCTTCCCCTGTCACAACTTTTGCTGACCCAGGATCAAGGGAGCCTGGTCCATCCAGGCCTCAAGTCCCTTTAATTACACGCGTGGCTCCTGCAGACATAGCTCAAGCCTGATTCGAGGTTCACCCCAAGTAGCTGAGATTCTGGTGGAGGCCAGGAAACCCTTCACCAGATCTACTTATGCTATGAAATGGAAACGGTTCACTATTTGGTCCGCCTCCAAAGATTTCAAGCCTTTCTCATGCTCTGTTGGGCGGCTTCTGGATTACCTGTGACACCTCTTTGATCTGGGTCTCAGTCATTCATCCTTAAAGGTTCACATGGCGGCCATTTCAGCCTAACATGTCCCTTTTGCAGACAGGATGTTTGCTCAGCTGGAGGTCTCCAAGACCTTTCTTAGAGGGGTCCTCCACTTGCAACCCCCTATCCGGGTTCCTGCCCCTCCTTGGGATCTGAATTTTATTCTGGAGAAGGTTACTCTGCCCCATTTCAAGCTGGCAGCCTCAGCAGACCTAAAGTCACTTTCTTGTAAGACTCTCTTCCTAGTGGCCATCACTTCTGCTCGAAGGATTTCCGAGCTCCAGGCCCTGATGTGTAAAATCCCGTATTTGATTTTTCACAAGGAACGTGTGGCTCCACGTACCAACCCTAAGTTTCTCTCTAAGGTGGTAGCGAAATCTACGCTGAATCAATCCATAGATTTACCTGCTTTCTTTACACAGCACTCTAATCATGGAGAGTACCTCCTGCATACTTTGGATGTTCACCAAATTCTGAGATACTACACCAACAGGACGAAGGATCTCAGAAAGACTGACCAACTGTTTGTCTCTTTTGCTCCTAAAAGAGAAAGCAATGCTGTTTCAAAGCAATGCCTGTTGAAATGGTTGGCTCATTGTATCACCTTCTGTTATGACAAGTACAACAAGACCCTGCCAGGTCATGTCAGAGGCCTCTCCACCAGAGGGGTCACTGCCTCTGCAGCTTGTTTCAAGAACGTGTCAGCGGCTGATATTTGTGCAGCCGCCAGTTGGACTTTTGTCCATACCTTTATGAAACATTACAGTTTGGACATTGCCTCTCACTGTAGAGCAGGCTTCGGGTTGGCTGTTCTGCAAGGCCTCCTTTCCTAAGACCTTCACAGACAGAGGGTCTACTTCTGAGTAGTTTCCTCCTCCCATTTGCTTCTCCTTGTTCCAGACTGCTTGGGACTCAGTCCTATATGTAATTACCTACTGCAAGAGCCCTCTCAAAGTAAGATAGTAGAGTTATGTAAGAACTTACTGTAACAGTAGATCTTTGAGAGAAGCTCTTGCAGTAGGTAATGCCTTCCCGCCCTCCATCTCCCTAAGATTTTTCAGCTCCTTTTCCAGGATGGGAAATATTTGCTTCTCTCTCGTCTTGCCTTTTGGCCGTTGGCAGGAAAGAACTGGAAGGCGGGCGTGGGGGACCGCCCCTTTATACTGATGTCGCATGACGTCGGTCACCTGACATGGGGGCAGTCCCCAGCCAGAGACTGCTAGCTAGAAAATTTTCTGTGGGGTCCTGACACCTGCTGGCATCAGTCCTATATGTAATTACCTACTGCGAGAGTCTCTCTCGAAGATCTACTGTTATGGTAAGTTCTTACGTAACTGTACTTTATGACAAGTACGTAATTTTCATTTCTCCCTGTAGCAATTTTCCTGGACAGGAAAGCTGCCTTCTTATGGGAGACTGCTGTTTGATACTCACCGTAGTGAGTTCATAAAGCCAATTTGTCATCTTCAGATCTAGATCTCCTAAAACAACACTTCAACCACCGACCCAAAGATTTCATCTCCCTGAGTTCCTCGTTGAGCCATGGAGATCTCAGGTATGAAGCCTAGGGTTGTATACGAACCTGTGCAACAAAGTGGAAGGCCAAGGCAGTGGTTCTGTTATAGGCAACCACTGCCTGCTCCACCCTCTCCCACAAGTAGCCAACACACCTGAGATGACCAAGACCACCTGGAGTCCTTCTGGGGACAACCCCCTTAAAGGACAATAATGGCCCATCTCCACTGGGAGCAGACTATGAGGGGGTGCCCTAAATAAAAATTTCACTGTGAAATGCTCCGATGACTGACTGGATCAAGGTTTTTATTCTCAAGCCCCAACGAGAAGATTAAGTTCAAGATATGTCCATGATGGAGAGTCGCATAATTATTTACTTGAGCCAAGCCCAACGACTGCATCAACAGAAGGAAATCCTGACCAAAGTGTGAGAGCCGATTTGTTGACCTAGGAATTGAAGTCACTCAGAGCTAATCATCTGGCTGACTCCAACACCCTCTCAGCAATGAAGTCCATGATTTCCTGCCTTCTCATGCACCGGTGGACAGTACACGAGAAGGACTCTTAGGAGTGTTATGGCTCGGTTTTAGTTACTCAAACCCAAACTTGGAAGCCAAATGTGTGGGAGGCAACCTGAGTTACTTTATACTAGCCCAAGAGCAAATCCTAATCCCAGTGTAGTGGATCTCACGTAAATCCTACAATGATGTGAGTTTCACAGGACAAACTGATAACAAGAAACCCATACTATAACATCAATAAGTTTATTTTGAGCAGCATAGACTTGAAAAGAAAAAAGATGGTGTGTGAGCAATTAGCAAATAATTAAGCAACATTCTCTTTCAAATACATTTGTACCAGTGCACTCTTGTTAGAAGAATATTGCATTACTGACAGTCTTTGGCTTCCCCTGGAAGGGGGGATGTGGGGGGAATGATGAAAAGGTGTGTTCTTGGAACAGTTCTTTTAGGTGATACTCACAGTACAACAGTCTCAGTTCCAGTTTGGCATATAACCAGTCCGGCTGATGACAGTTTATAAAGTTCTTAGGAAAACATGCACACACATTAGCCACTCAAACACACAGCTCCCCAGGTAAAATCTCACTCCCAGCCCTTTTAGTCTCTTGCCAATGATGAAACATTAACTAGGGAGTTCATCTGGCAAGTGCTTACAGTCACTGACAAACACTTGTTTTAACTTGATCCATGGGGAAGGGGGTGATGCTTGCTGGCATTCTGTCCCTCGATAGTTCAATCCCTTCACAGATGTTTGGAGCTGGTGAGAGTCTTGTTCCTGATCGACTTGTCACATTGTGATTTTGAGGCATGGTAAATGGTACAGGATTATGCATGTTGTCTTTTCCTGAGGTACCGTAACTTTGTGTTGATGCAGAAAGACATGATGATGGTATCAGATGTTAAGAATATCATCTTGATGGTGTTGAAAGAAGCTGATGGCTTTCGATGTTATGAGATGCCACAGCTCTTGAGGGCATTGTTGGATGTTAAGCATTACCATCTTGAGGGCATTGTTGTTCAGACAAACCACATCTCTTGATTTAATGAGATGTTCAGAATGCAATAATTTCTCTCAAGAAATGGTCATATTTGTATACAGTACATTTTATGTAGCAAACATTTTTGTCTCACGTCATCAGACAGGAACATTTGATAAACATGTTTTCACCCAAGTCAATAAAACAATTTGAACCCTTCTCTAATTTATTACATTTCAACAACACGTTGGCTTTGTAACAAGAAATGCTAGGGAGCATTAGTGTTTAAAAAACCTCCACTGAGAAAAACTGATAATGCCTATAATACATTTGTTTACGCATATTCAGCACCACATATCCTGTCTGTTCTTTAAACAAGGTTTAAAATGACATTGTATCCTTTAACTAGACTTAGGAAAAATAAGCATATCTCTACGTATCCTTGAACAGTATAAAAAGGCTTGCAGAAAAACTAAAGAGACATTTTCAACCTACAGAAATGACAGGCTGGCTTTTAGCAGAAATAGTGAACCAGGTCAATAATTCAAGTTCAAACCTGACCTGAAAATATGTGACCCTATACTGCCTATACCCTGCAGCCTGCACCTGGACCCCCATCACGGACATGCTTTCAAATGACGAAGTCTACCTAACTGAGTGCACAGCAAAGCTCAAGTTGGACCTAAAACAATGACCAACCCACTACCCCCCATGATCCCACTGTGGGCTATGAACCATGGAGAACCTGGCTGGGACCGCTGTGTCTAGGACTGGACCTGTGTCATTGGTAAGCCAGGTTTCTGTGATGCAAGCCAGATCAACCAAGGAAATCAAGTCCACCATGATCGTGGCCTTGTTCCTGATCAATCTAGCATTGCGAAAATTGCCTGAGGGGGATGAGTGGCGGCTACTGGCCTCAAGGTTACCTGCCCACTCAGTCCAGTGGGAGCCCTGGTTATAAGAACTAACCACATCTTGCCTCTCTCTAGGTCCCATTTTGCCCCAGGGTGCCTCCTGATCCTCACCACCCAAATAGTGCTCCCTGTTAACACTCCCTGCCCCATGTCATCTGCCATCCCACCTCCTTACGATGCCCACCGCTACACAGCTGACACCCTGCTCCAAAGGTCCAGATTTTTGGAGCAACCCACTGTTAACCAACTTTTGTATTTCTGCATGGCCATAGCCTATGATTTGGATTTTTCAACTACTAGAAATAGATCAGGCCTTTCCGCGCTGGAGATAGTTGGAATTGATTAACATTTTTCAGTTTGCTGACTCACAGGGGGGTCCTACCTTTGCAACTGTTATAGGATAAAAATATGGTCTTATAGGCAGAAAACATTTTAGGTACTTTTAACTATGCACATACCTCCTGCACAACACTGTACTTGGCCATTGGCTACTACATCCCACTCCACTACTGTTGTGGATTATCATGGGAGTTTTGAGTGGGGAGACTTGGCATCACCTCATACGATACCTTTATAGGGGCCTTCAGGCTGTGCACCCACATGCAGTACTACCAAATATACCCTGTATCGTTGGAACCAGGAGCTCTGCACATAGTTTAGTTATACTTTATGGAAAATATTTTCCCTATTAGCTATTAAAAAACACTTCCTCAGTACTATGGCATCAACAAGTGTAGGATTCAATTCTTCTGAACCCTCAGGTCCAAACTAAATAAATGGGACCTAACTATGGTCTCTGCTAGTGTAAGTGTGAAAAAGAAAATACGGATCATGCCCATATCTTTTGGGATTCTCAGATTCTTGCAACCTTCTAGCAAAATCTTGGTGCACAGTTTGCATCCCTCTCTTTCAACCCTGAACAAATTTTTCCATCCATGGTGCTGTTATCTATCCCACCACACGTAGTAAAGGTGGGCTCCGGGACACTGGTACCAAACACTTCTCCTAGCTGCTAAAAAGGCTATCACCTGCATTTGGTTACAAGTTCAGCCCCTACCATAGCACAATGTCAGTGTATTGTAACATCTGTTTACATATGAGAGAAACTTACCCATACCCTCCGGGATCAGGATTCATAATTTCACACTATGTGGCAGTGTTGGGTTCCTTATATTATGCCCTTAGATTCTAACTGTATTCCTTAAAATCCTACTGGATTCTCTGTGCCTGACATTTACTCAGATAGGCTAGTCAAGTTTGTTTTTCATTAACATAGTTATGCATTCTTACTACCTTTTTTATTGTATTAGGCTATGTACTATTTGAATTTGCTGCCTTTTTTGGTAGCACTTAATTCTAAACCACATGGTTCTTTAATATTGAATTTATTTGATATTATGATTAGTAGGACGTAAGCTGGACATTTTTCCTTAGAAAATTCCATTTACCCTCCCTTTCCTAGATTTATTGTGATGTCTTTGTGTCCTTTTGTAATAATAACTCTGCACACAAGTGTGATTTGTAATGTATGTTTTATTACAATACCAATAAACTTTAAATTTAAAAATAAAAAAAAAATGTAGAGCAGGGGCAGAGAGTGACAATTGGAGTCAGGTGTGGCTTCATCTGCCTCCTGGCAACCGATTTCCTGCCGTTTCTTTTTCCCTCAAGTGAGTGCACTCATGACATCCTCAGAGAACTTCACCAGTGATGCACTGACATCCTCACCCCCCAAGCATGTCTGGTATCCTGCCTCCACTGCCACTTGGGTCACCTAGCTGGCAGTATTGAAACAGTACTGAAGTAGGAGGCACATCCGGCCATCCCCTAAGGATGACAGCATCCTCTGGAATGCAAAATTCTTCCCCTCCTGCTGACTCTTCAACTTGGGCTCATTCCCAAACCCAGGTCACCAGTGTCACATACAGCAGTGCTGTTGTTGCACTGTTGGCAGGATGATTTCCCAGTCATCGCAGCCTCCACACCACTTACAAGGCCCTGAACAGTGCTTTGGGGGATGGGAAGGATTGCCCTTCTATCTCTGACCCTGCCATGAAGGACATATTCTTGTTTGACCTCCACCAGCTAAAGCCCCTGATACGGTATGTGACAGGGATGGGTGACCAGGGAGGAAGGAGGATGACTGTGTGGGAGGAGGAAAAAGTAATATGGGGGAAAAAATGCAGTTCAACTGGGAATTGAACCCAGGCCACTGGAATACCAGCTAGGTGCTCTACCAGCTGAGCTATGGCACCAATTTGTTAGCCTGAGGTACTGTATCTAGTTTCTTCTTTTTTTCATTTTTTTCTATTCCCCATTCCACTGATATGGGTTGCCACAGTTGCACCATTCTTGTGGCTCGGGGGGGGGGCAGGGCAGGCAAGCAGCTGCATTATCCTTGGCTGACACCAGAGCTGCTCCTAGGTTGGATAACAGATGGCTTCAGCCTCCTGTGTTGTTAGTCCTTCACCTTTCATTTGCACTAAATCCATCACTGGTACTTTAAGAACAAAGGGGGAAAATGCATACAAGCAATCAGGGTTCACTAAGGAATCTCACTGTTTGTTTTACAGTTTCATGTTGGAGAAGTATTGTCTGATACATTGAGGCCTGCTGAGTAAAGGGAGAAGCTTGAGTCGGACAGAAACTTGGGGTCATCTTGATCTGCTATGTGGAGCATGCTCGGTGCAAAGCAGTTCTTCTGGAGTCCTGATAAGATGGAGCTGACCAATAAGATGAGACAAATTCTCATTGCATCTCTACTCTACGATTTCTTCTCAATGGGTTTGTAAATCCTTGAATCAGAGGACTGTTCTGATGGGTTACTAAACATTTAAAGTGGTGGAAAATTAACACCTAGGCAGCACACCACTATTATGACATTACTAAATGCTTATTTTGGTTACACTTTAAGTGTCCATTTGAATCCGAGTGTAAGGGTACTCTTCACCTGACCATAAATCCAGAGAACCGTGGTTACAATTTGGTGACTAGTGCTGGTGCTAAGCCAGTGACTGAAAAAAGAGCCTTCTTGGCTGCCCCCAATACCACATCAGGAGAATCAGGAAGTAGAGCCAAGGGTAGTGGGTATGCAGTTGTCACAGATGAATTCCCTCTGACAATGGGCCAGGAAGACAAACATCTAGCAGCTTTGGCAATGTAGAAGATATTCCATCCATGTATATATGGTCTGTTTTCTTAGCTGTTTTAACTGATAAGCTACCCTGCCACCAAGGAACCGCAAGCTATTATGGTTGCTACAGTGCTTTCTTATTTTAGCAGTGTCAGTGGCTCCACAGGTTGCATGCTCAACTCAGTGGCAAAAACACTAGAAAGTTGTGGGTTCTACTCTCGCACCAAGAACTTGGAGTTTTATCCAGTACTAACATTATAGTTTAGCACTACAGGAATGCTGTACTGTTGAGGTGCTGTCCTTCAGCCTAAAAGTTAAACTGAGGTCCCTTCTCTCACCTCTGGTGTCTGCACAGGTGGTAGTCAAAGAATCCATGCTGCTAACCATAAGAGTAGGGAACCTTCACCAGTGCCCTGATCAACGTTGTCTCTGACAATAGAACCTGCCACCCAGAATGCACCTGGAAACAAGCTGTCGTATCTTAGTGTGCCTTCCCTGGTCAAATACTACAAATAAGCTTACCCGATAGTAGAGCAGTTAAGGAACCTCTTTTGCTACTGTCAGACTGGTTTGCCTGGTTATTTGCTGTGGGCCAGTAGAAGGCTGATAAGGTGGGTACCTCCAGCTTTTGGGGGAGGAGAGCTGTGTTGCTTGCTTTATGGCTGCTCCCTGGTAGCCACAGGAAGTCAGCCCAAGAAAGGGCACACAAGAGTTTATACAGACAGCATTGCCTCTGTGTCGTCACATCTTGATATGTGTGTGGTTGGGGGCCCTGACTGACACTGTCCGGGGGGAGGGGAACCAGGAAAAAAGAGCATCAGTCTGGCAGAAGACTCCATTACCTTGAGCCCTGCTGCACCTGACACTCTTCTTTCATTCCCCCCATGTGTGACTGTGCTCCAGCTGGGGAGGTGGGGACACCTTTCTGTCTATCAGCCCTGGAAGCTGTGAAAGACCTCTGGGGCGCAATGGCGGGTGATGGGACTGGGCAGTCATTATGAACCCAAGAGATGACAGCTGGCTCAGGAAGAAAAGCACAGGCCTCCAGCTGAACACAGAGTGATTCCAGGCATGTGAGGGCCCCTGGCTGAAGGGTCTTTTCTCAGGGGGTGGCTGGCTGGGTGGTGCAGTCTGAAAGGCAGTATGGGGACCGTGGTCAAGCATGCTGACAGGAACTGGCCAGAGCAGATGGACTAACGGGAAGCAGTCCAGGAGACAGTACTGGAGGAACAACAGCTGAGTAATAACATACTAAAAAATGACAGATAACAGCAATGTTACATTTAGCAGGGTGGTATCCTAGGGACCTGGGTTCAATTCCCAGATAGATTACATTATGTTTCATTTTTTATTACAGTTTATTTTAAAGCAGAAGTATTTGTTAGTCAACAAAATAGTTCATTATGTAGTTTTAACAGTTCAAGCAAAAATGTATGCCTGACATCCTGAAATTCACATTTGATGTATTTCTGATTTTCTCAGCTATTCTTAAAACAGATTTTATAGCTAATTTCATAATTAATGGCTCACGTCACTAATGATGGCCACCACTCACAACTTAAAAAAAATAACCTCTGCCAGCCCGGTGGCACTGAGGGCTGAGGCGCTGTATGCCTTACCTCGTGCCATGCTGGCAACCCATGTTTGGGAATGAGCACAGGCTGCCAAGGGTTGACAGCGAAGGAGAAGGATCAAGCATCCGAGGAACTGCTCTCCTTCTCTGAGGAGGGGGGTTGCCAGTATTTGGCACAGTACTGGCCCTGGCAGTGCTGGGGGGGCAGGATGCCGATACTGTAGATAAGGGAGGCAGAGAGGGGTAGACGCCTGGAGGACCATGTGCGGATGCGTGCACACTCCCACCACTGGTGTCCTGCACACTTTCTCTCCACAAGGGAAGAAAATCAAGGAAAAAAGCCCTGGTTGTCCAGCTTGATGGCTGTTTGTTGACCATGCACCTCCGAGGACATCGCTGCAACACTGGATCTGGTCCTGGCAAGGAAGATGAGGGGCTTCCGGCCACCTCGCCATGGGGGGGCAAGCAGCGATGGTCTGTAATGTGGTGGTGCAGGGATGAACGGCTGCCAGAGACAAGGATGCCTGGAAAGAATTAGCCAACCAGGGTCCAGGAGAGAAACAAAACTAACAAAAAAAAAAAATCTCTTCCAGTGTTGTTACCTGTTGAGTGTACATACCAGATTCATAATGCAGATGTAACAGAATGGTGCTGCCACATGTTTCTGATGGTAGACATGGCATAGGATTGGGAACTTTTTAAAACTTCAAAATCCGGTATCTTAGCTCAGGAATGAAAGAAAATGGGGAAAAATGGATATATAGAAGTTTTTACTAGAAACACATAGTTGCTAAAAAGAAAACTGCATGGTGATTAGCAAATACTGCTGCTTTAAATGCACGGCTGTGGCTAGTACAGCACCAGTAATTAACTATCTGACTGAGGACAGACGTCCCTCACTGCACCATCTGAGCCCCTCTGTCCAAGCCTCTGACCTACCCTACATTAGGAGAAATGTCCCATATTTTATACCTCAGAGCCACCTCTGTTCATATTTTGCACCTGCCTAACAGTCAGAGGAACGTTCCTCATTTTATTTCTGCAAATCCCTCGTTCATACCTCTTACCTACCAAGTACTAACAGGAATGACAATCATTTCATCCCATGGAACACATCTGTCCATATTTCTCACCTGCCCCCATATGAGGAGGTATGTCCCTCATTTTACCCTAAGAACCTTTCTGTGCATACCTCTCACCTGCCTATCATTAGGAGGAATGTCCCTAATTTTACCCCTCAGAACCCCTGTGTTCATACCTCTCACCTGGCCATCATTGGGAGAGATATCCCTTGTTTTACCCCTCAGAACCTCGCTGTTCATACCTCTCACCTGGCCATCATTAGGAAGGATGTCCCTCATTTTACCCCTCAGAACCCCTCTGTTTATACCTCTCACCTGGCCATCATTAGGAGGGATGTCCCTCATTTTACCCCTCAGAACGGCTCTGTTCGTACCACTCACCTGGCCATCATTAGGAGGGATGTCTCTCATTTTAGCCCTCAGAACCCTTCTGTTCATACATAGAAACATGGACTTTGACAGCAGATGAGGACCACTTAGCCCACCCAGTCTGCCCATTTCCCTACGTAGTGGATAGGCTGCAGATCCTAGTTAACCAGCAGTCTACTTCCTCCTACCCCCCACCAGAATTGCCTTACATCTGTCCCATGCATTCTTAAATTCCCCCACTGTTTTTGACCCCACGGCCTCCTCTAGAAGGCCGTTCCATGCGTTCACCACCCTCTCCAAGAAAAAAATACTTCCTCACGTTGCCCCTGAGCCGTCCTTCTCTATTTTCAAATTCATACCTCTCACCTGCCCATCATTAGAAGAGATACCTCTCATTTTACCCCTCAGAACCCCTCTGTTCATACTTCTCCTGCCCATCATTAGGAGGGATGTCTTTCATTTTACCCCTCAAAACCCCTCTGTTCGTACCTCTCCTGCCCATCATTAAGAGAGATGTCCTTCATTTTGCCCCTCAGAATCCGTCTATTCATACCTCTCAGATGCCCATCATTAGGAGGGATGTCCCTCATTTTACCACTCAAAATCCCTTTGTTCATACCTCCCACCTTGTAAAACATTTGAAATAAATAATTAGAGGGATGTCCCATATTTCGCCCTTAAGAATCTCTCTGTTCATACGTCTTAACTGCCCCACATTAAGAAGGATGTCCCTCATTTTTCCCCTAACAATCCTGTTCATACTTCTGAACTGCCCCACCTTAGGAGGGATGTCTCTCATTTCACTTCCAAGAACTCCTCTGTTCATACTTCTCTCATGACCCACATTAGGAGGGACAACCCTCATGTTACCCCTCAGAACCCCTCTATTTATACTTTCCACCTGTCCACTTGTCCCACATTAAGAGGGTTAGCTCTCATTTTACCCTTCAGAACTCCTCTGTTTATACTTCCCACCTGCCCTGTATATCTCTCATTTTACCCCTCAGAACTCCTCCGTCGATACTTATTAACAATCCCACATGTCGAAGGATGTCCCTCATTATGCATCTCAGCATCTCTTTGTGCACACCTCTCACCTGCCCCACATTGAGGGATGCTCCTCATTTTACCACTCAGAACTCTTCAATTCATTCTTCTCACCTGTCCCACATTATGAAGTCCCTCTCTCATTTTACCCCTCAGAACCACTTTGCTGATACTTGTCAATTGTCTCACACTAGGAGGGATGTTTCTCATTGCATTTGATGCACATGGGCACCAAACACTTTGAGACAGTAACAGGAACTGAGAGATGTGTCACTGCCACGCCAATTACAGCTACATCTGCAAGAGGTGTGGTAGGTGTACACCAATCATCAGGCCTTCAGGTCATGACAGCAGTTCAACTCTGGTGACGTGCCATGCCATGGACGTGAAACAAATGAACCGCTCCAATGGAAGCGCTTCATTTGTAGCCCAAACTCCTGCCATGTGAATTAGAGTGCACACTAATGTGCGTGGGAGCAGTTGCTCCTGTATTCTCTGTCTTCTCTGAACCTCCCCCCCCAAAAGCTTCAACTGTGGCTGTGGTGTGGTCTCTCTGGGTGCTGGCTTCTGCCCCCCTCAACGTTAGCTGCCATGCGACTTTTTCTTACAGCCAACATTGGGGGGGCTAAATCCTGTATCGAGACACACACACACACACACACACACACACCCATATTAATGTGACACACTGGGAGCCCACCCCAGTGTGCCAAAATAATTCTTTTTTTTATGTTTCCGACACCGGGATGCCCACTCCCGGTGTCAGATGTCTCCCTCCACACCCCCAAAGCCTGAATAGATATTTTGCCAACATCAGGGTACCCAATCGCCATGTCAGCATGTTTCCCCCAACCCTCCCAGCTAATGTGGCACACTGGAAGCCCACCCCAGTGTGCCAAAATATTGAAATATGTTTCTGACACCAGGATGCCCACTCCCGGTGTCGGATGCACCCTCTCCCCCCACAAACCCATACAGTGCTGACATTGGGGTGCACAATCCCCGTGTCAGCATGCCCCCCTCAACTATTGTGGCACACTGGGAGCACACCCCAGTGTGTCTATATTAATTTTTGCCCTGTAAAATAAAGAAAACTGTCCCCGATGTCTTTTATTTTTTCCCTGTAAAAAGAAAATAGTCCATTGTCGTCTCCTAGGCCCCCATCCTCACCCATCCTCTGTGTACCCCACCTCCCCACACCCCCTCACCCCATAGTTACCTCCAGAGGTCTGGTGCTGTCATCTTCTCTGGACCGGGAACACATCTGCACTCTTCAAAGTTGACTGACAAACTGAGAAATCACGGTAAGCCTTATAATGGGACTCAATGTGGGGGGGAGTTCAACTTAGGTTGAT
This sequence comes from Neoceratodus forsteri, assembly GCA_016271365.2. Taxonomy (NCBI): domain Eukaryota; kingdom Metazoa; phylum Chordata; order Ceratodontiformes; family Ceratodontidae; genus Neoceratodus; species Neoceratodus forsteri. Next base: position 556,529,699 of record CM028129.1, on the reverse strand, counting down.
ATCTCGGCTAATTTTACGAATTTTGACTCCATATTTTCAACTTGGAGTTCTTGTGACTCCACCTCATGAACACTGGCACTGTCATTTTGTTTTCCAGTCCCGGAAGATGATTTCTCAGTCACTGCATGGAATCACCTTTCGTGACTGATTAATGAAATGACAGTGCCACTGTACAAGAGGTGGGCCCCAAAAAGCCCATGTTGCAAATTTGGTGAAAGAATTCTGAAAAATGACTGCATTATGAGTGTGCATTGTACAGTTTCTATGCACGTTCATGACTTCCCCAGTTTTTAATATTTTCACTACAGATTTTCAACATTGTCATTTTTTCAAACCTCCTTATGAACAGTCTAGCTGTCCTGCCCAAAATATGTTTTCGCACCTGTGGCGCAGAATGGTGTGGTCACTGTATGAAATCAACTTTCAGAATGGAGTATTGAAATGATTGTGCAACTGCTCATGAGGTGGGGTCCCAAAAAGCCCATGTTGAAAATTTGGTGAAAAAATTCCAAATAAATGATTGCATTACAGCCGTGCATTGCACAGTTTCTATGCACGCTCGTAACTTCACCAATTTTTCATATTTTCACTCCAGATTTTCAGCAGTGGCATTTTTTCACACCTCCTCAAGAACAGTATAACTGTCATTTTTCACATCCTGCCCAAAATGTGTTTTTGCACCTGTGGTGCCGAATGGCACGGTCGCAGCATGAAATCAACTTTCAGGACTGAGTAACAAAATTATAGTGCCACTGTTCATGAGATGGGGTCATAAAAAGTCCATGTCAAAAATCTGAAGTGAAAATACCAACAAACGCACAGGGCATTAAGGTTTCCAACTGTAACGCCCCACCCCAACCCCACCCTGTAGAGACTGACAGACTTGGGTGTGACTTGGGGTCGTTGACCATAATTCTCATTCCATTCCACCCCCATGCCCACCCTGCAGCCAGTGACAGGCATTGAGGGTATGCCTTGGGGTCTTTGGCCCTAACATTCACCCCATTCTCCTATAGTACACCCATCTCCACTTATTTTCTTATGGAATGGGGTGAGTGTAAGGGCTGAAGACCCCAAGGCACACCTTGATGCCTGCCAGTGTCTGCAGGGTGTGGTGAGGTGGAATGGCGTGAGTATTACAGCTAATGACCCAAACGCACACCCCCAACGCTTGTCAGTCTCTGCAGGTGGAGGTGGGGGTTGGCGTTAGGGTTGGAAACACGAGTGCCTCAGTAAGGAAGTAAATCAGGGAGAGGCAGTGGACATCACCTACCTTGATTTCAGGAAAGCCTTCGACGCCAACTAACATAGAAGGCTGATATAACAAGATGGGTAGTCTGGCCACAGGGCACAAGCTGATACACTGGGTTAGAAACTGGCTGACAGACAGGAAGCAAAAGGTGGTGGTAATAGGATCCAGTCCGGGGAGAGGGTGATGACCCATGGGGTACCTCAGGGATCAGTCCTGGGACCAGTCCTATTCAATGTCTTCATTACAGACATTGCAGAAGGGCTAGAAGTAAAGGTCTGTCTGCCTGTTTGCAGATGACACCAACATCTGTAACAGAGTGAATACTCCAGAAGGGGTGGAGAAAATGAGCAGGCACATGGAGAGCCTTGAAAAATGCTCTGAGGAGTGTCAACTGAGGTTTACTGCAAAGAAGTGCAAATAATGCACCGAGGAAGAGGAAAACCTGGGGAGAGTTACTGGATGGGGGTGAGGTGCTGGCGATCACCAAGGAAGAAAAGGACATAGGAGTTACCAGTTCTGATGACCTTAAGGTGTCAAAACAGAGCACAAATGTTGCAGGGAGGCCCAGTGGCATGCCTGGGTGCATAGGCAAAGGTATCACTAGCAAAAGCTGTGAGGTGGTGATGCCATGCATAATGTACTAGTGAGCCCCATCCTACAGTACTGTGTGCAGTTCTGGAGGCTGCAGCTGTGCACGGACATTGACAGGGTGGAGCCGGTCCACAGAAAGGCAACCAAGATGGTACATGGCTTGCAAAATGGAACATATCAGGACACATTAAAGGGCCGCAATATGTACTCATTGGAGGACAGGAGGGAGCGGGGGAACATGATACATACATTCAAGTACCTCAAGGCTATACACAAGGTGCAGGGGCGGACATCTTTCAGTGCATCAAACATTCAGCATTGACAAATGCTTGTTTTACCAATAGAGTCTCTCTGCTCATACCTGTAACCTGTCCCACATTAGGAAGGGCGTCTCTCATTTTAACCATTTAGAAACCCTCTGTCGATACTTGTCAACTGTCCCACATTAGCAGGGATGTCCTTCATTTTACCCTCAGAACCTCTCTGTTGATATTTTTCACCTGCCCCACATTACAGTTGGAGGAAAATTTCTCATTCTACTGCTCAGATGCCCTGCCCTGCCTTACATGTAGAAGGTACTCTCTCACATTCTACACTGAGATTTTATAGCAGGCATTCAGTCATTGTTGCTGCTCGATCAACAACCAGCTTTATGAAAGATGAAAGCTCTAGTCTCTTTGTTGTGATTTTTTTGAGTTCTTTATGATGAGATGTTCTACATTTTTGTTGCTTTCCCACATTTTAAGAGAATAACTTCATGCTTTGGTGACATAAAATTGAGAGGCATACGAATGGTTGTTACAGATCCCATTCTGTTCCCTGCTGTTTCAGCTTCCACCTTTAATAACTACAGGATCTGTGAAGGGTACCTTGATGCAAAGGACTTGTATCATTCTGGGTTCCACTGCCCCCGCCTGACTGATGCCCATGAACGTATGTATTGTTGTCGCCATGGTAACCGTACACTCAAGTACTGCTGTAACCAGTCAGAGTTTGAAGACCTCATGAAAGTCAACCTATCAGAGATTGCCGCCACATCCGTAGATGTGTGAGTATCAGAATAAAAGAGAACAATATGTGTTTCATCTTTATTTTCTAATTCAAATTACAGTTTAGTTAATATAATTGACCAATGGTAGCTTGAAGAGGAATTTATGTTTATATTTATTTTCTATTTTTGCCATTTCTCCACATGCTCAAGTAGCCATTCCTGCCTCCATTTGTCACCTCAGCTTTTCTTAAGTCAAAGTTGCCTTCAAGGCAGCCCTGCCTCAGAGGCAGATCTCACTGCAATGCAAAACTTAGTTTTTTGCACTTACAGTTTCACGCACTAAGTCCCTTGTCTTCTATATTTATTATTCTAACACCACACCACCATGGATCACCACTGAAGTGAAATTCTGACAAAAGAGAAGTAAAAGAACCATGTGTGGATTCAAACTCTCAAACTCTTGTTTTTCAGCTGTAGACCCTTAAAGCCAGCACAGTACTGCAGTTCAGCTCTTTAGCTCTAGCGGTTAAAGGCCTTCCTGGGAGAAAGCCCTATCTATAATATCTGCTTCAGAGACAGTCTTATCTCAGAGGCAGCCCTGCCTCCAAGGCAGGGCGAGTGAGATGTGCTTTCAAGGCAGGGCTCACTCAGAGGCAACTTTGGTTTAAGAAAAGTGTCTCTTGCCCCCAGACCACCACCACCAGCACTGTGCAGTTCCTGTCTCTCATTCAGTATAGTAGCCTCAGGGAGGAGGAATTGGCTTAGCGCTGCTCCTTCATGTCAGCTGCCCTTTCACCTTTTTACCCCTCTACTTCCACTTCAATGTGGTGGTCTCTGCAATGACATTGGTTATTAGACTGGGTGGGAGGGTGGCTGAACCTCCAAGTGATGTATCCCCGATATGATGACCATGCATAAACAGGTCAAAACACAGAAAAAGCACCATACCTGACAGGGACTAGTCAGGGTGGTGTATATGGAGACGTTTGACTGGATGAATGTGTGCAGAACTAGAGTAGATGCCATACACTCAAACTGAAGGCAAACAGACAAAGGGAAACCTTATTTTACAAAAAGTGTGGTTACCATGTGACATAGCCAGTCTTGTGAGACTGGAGCAGAAAGCACTGTTCAGGCTTTCAAAGCAGGACTAGGTAGATCTCTGTGGGGAAAATTGTATTGAGAGTTAAACATCATGAGTAGAGAGGAGCATTCTGGCTAAGCTTGGATGTATGTTGATACTTACCAAGCGTTGTGTATTGACTGCTGTGCAGCTGGAGAGATGGATAAGATGGTTGCTAGGTCCCCTTCCATCAATATTATACTATGAGCCTGATCCACATAGGTTGCTTGAATATGTGCAAACTGAGCATATTCTGAGCACAGCTCTGCACCCCCTAACGCCAGTTCACATAGGAGCGCATTCACAGCTCCCAACAACCACACTCCACTAGTGCAGAGGCGCACACTGAAACAAGAAAGGACATAGCGTTGCTGAGAAGTGGAAGTGAGGCATACATAGTAGTTTACAAATATTTTACATGCTTGTACTCAGCCATTCCCCACGGTCATATAGTGCTGCAAGAATAGGTTGTGAGTTTAGAACCTGGATCTCCAGATCCACAGAACCACTAGGCTGGATTAATTGCTCCCCCCGAAGAACATCATGGGGAATAAGTGGCAGTTAATTCACAAATGCGCACAGCACAAAATACTTAGGTGCATGCACTCACTAACATCACTTCAAATACAAATGCATACCCACTGGATATAAAAGGACAGACAGACAGACACACACACACACTTGCACGGACACACACGCATACACACACACACACACACTGCTAAATACAGAGATAAAGCACTGCCTGCTCAGACACTCACAAACATCACTACATTCAAACATAGCACAATATAGACACACACACAGCACTACAGACATGCACAGCACAGCACACACTCATCATAATATACAGATGCACTTCATACACATACACAGACGCACAGACTTACAACACTATATACAGTGACACGCACTACACACACACATATATTCATTGCAAAAAACTTTGTTAATGCACCAGTTAGGGTTAAAAGTGACAAAACCCTAACACTCGACCCCCACCCTACAGGCAGCAACAGGAAAAAACATTGCGGTTTCACCTCTCCTGCGTCTTCATAAATCAGACATGGGGTGTACCTTGGGGTTGTTAACCCTAATGATTACCCTTTTCTATCAGTAAATAAGCTGAGATGTGTAGAGTATATGAGAATGGGTTGAGCATTATGGGTAACAACCCCAAGGTACACCCCATACCTGATTTGCAAAGACACAGGAGAGGTGAAACCATAATAGTTTTTTCCTGTTGCTGTGATGCTGTCCTCCAGCTCTGCCCCTCATGGCATCAGATCTCACACACTGGAAGCAGGGATCCATATTCTAATTGCCAGGGGAGGGTCATGTGGATGTGAACTGAATACCAGTAGAAGAACTACAATTACAGGTAAGTAACCTCTGTTTCTATCAACCTGGATTCAGTTTACTGCCCACATTTTGGCAGACTCCTAGCAGTCCTCCAGGAGGAGGAGGAGGAGGCAAGGTGTGCACCTCAGCTATTTGGCAAACAGAGACTGGAGGACTGAGGCTCAAAACACAGCATCATAACCACTAAGCACATTGATGCTGTGGTGAGATATGAATGTATGTGCACTAGACAGGTAGCAGCCCTGCAGGTCTCCTCGAATGGGGGCATACCTGGCAGCAACAGCAGAAGCAGCAGTACATCTGGTAGAATGAGCCTTCAACCCCTAGGGCAGCTCCCTACCACCCACCCTGTAGCACAGATTGATGTGGGAGGTTATCCATCAGCTAATGGTCTCTTTGGCTGCCAGTCTGCCAGAAGCAACTATATTGTAGGCCATGAACAGCTGGCGAGCCTCGCTATCAACCCTCTGCCATGCATTCCCAATAGTAGTGGAGTGCCTGGCACACGTCCAGAGTACGATGCACGTGTGCAGGATTGGAAGTGGGCTTCGGAAAGCAGTGTCAGAGGTATAACAGCTGCTCAAAGTGCAACTCTCAGGCTACCTTATGTAGGCACTTACATGGGGGCCAAGGATGACTTTGTCCTTGAGGAAAACCAGATATGGAGACCCCCCTGAGAGCATCTGGAGCTCACTCACAGAGGTAATAATAACCAGAAATGCGGTCTTCCATGACAAGTGTGACATCTCACACTTGGGGATCAACTCAGATGGTTTACCCATCAGCATAGCAAGCATAAGCAGTAACTCCCACAGTGGCAGAGGCTCACACACTGGAGGGGATAGGTTATCCTAACCTTTGAAAAAGCACTTAAACACTTTGTCCTGTGCCACAGTTGGCATACTGGCCCATGTCTGGTACACCGAGATGGTAGCCAGATGCACCTATAGAAACATAGAAACATGGAATTTGATGGCAGATAAGGACCGCTTGGCCCACCCAGTCTGCCCATTTCCCTACCTAATGGATAAGCTGCAGATCCTAGTTAACCAGTAGTCTACTTCTTTCTACCCCCACCCCCTAGAATTGCCTTATGACTGTCCCATGCATGCTTGAATTCAACCACTATTTTTGACTCCACAACCTCCTCCGGAAGGCCATTCCATGCATCCACAACCATCTCTGTGGAAAAAATACTTCCTTACATTACCTCTGAGCCACCCCCCCATCTTCAAATTGTGCCCCCTTGTTCTTGCACACCTCTTTTTTTGAAAGATGCTACCCTCTTGGACTTTGTTGATTCCCTTGAGGTACTTGAAAGTTTCTATCATGTCCCCCCTCTCCCTCCTTTCCTCGAGGCTATACATATTAAGCTCCTTTAGTCTTTCTTCATATGTCTTCCAGTGCAGACCCTGCACCATTTTAGTTGCCCTCCTCTGGACAGCTTCCATCTTGTCTATGTCCTTGCAGAGACTGGGTCCCCAGAACTGCACACAGTACTCCAGATGGGGTCTGACCAGCTGTCTGTAAAGAGGGATAACAACTTCCTGTTTTCTACTGGTGATGCCTCTCCCTATGCATCCCGGTATCCCCCCAGCCCTCCTTACTGCCCTCTCACATTGCTTGCCCACCTTTAAGTCATCTGATATAACTAGTCCCAGGTCCCTTTCCGTTTTTGTTGCTGTTAGTATCTCACCCCCCATTGTGTACTCTTCCCCTGGGTTTTTGTTTCCCAGGTGCATTACCTTGCACTTCTTAGCATTGAATCTAAGCTGCCAAACATTTGACCATTCCTCTAACCTTGCCAAGTCCCTTCTCATCCTTTCCACCCCACCTTGTGCATCAACTCTGTTGCAGATCTTTGTGTCATCTGCAAAGAGACATACTTTTCCTTCCAGTCCCTCTGCAATGTCGCTTATAAAGACATTGAATAGAACCAGTCCTAATAGTGAACTCTGCGGTACCCCACTAGTAACCCTCCTTTCTTCAGCGTGGACTCCATTTACTATTACTCTCTGTGTCCTATTCTCCAGCCAATTCTTTACCCAGGCTATCATCTTGGGACCCACTTCCAGGCCGGCTAACTTGTATATTAATCTTTTGTATGGGACTGAGTCAAATGCCTTGCTAAAGTCTAGGTAGGCCATGTCCACAGCCCCTCCGTGATCTACTACTTTGGTCACCCAGTCAGAGAAATCTATCAGATTTGTCTGGCATGACCTTCCCGCTATGAATCCATGTTGCCTTGGGTCCTGTGCCTCTAGCCTCTAGATACTCGACAATTCTTTCCTTCAAAGTGATTCCATCATTTTCCTACCACTGAGGTTAAACTAACAGGTCTGTAGTTTCCTGCTTCTGCCTCCCACTTTTGTGAAGGGAATCACATCTGCCCTCCTCCAGTCCTCGGGTACCACCGCATCCTCCATGATTTCTTGAGAGGGTAGTCAGTGGTGTCACTAGTTCTACCCTTAGTTCTTTTTAGAATTCTGAACTAAGGGTAGAACTAGTGACACCACTGACTACCCTCTTCAACAAATTGTGGGGGGATGGGGTGGTACCCTCTGTGTCTTATTCTCCAGCCAATTCTTTACCCAGGCTATCATCTTGGGACCCACTTCCAGGCTGGCTAACTTGTATATTAATCTTTTGTATGGGACTGAGTCAAATGCCTTGCTAAAGTCTAGGTAGGCCATGTCCACAGCCCCTCCCTGATCTACTACTTTGGTCACCCAGTCAAAGAAATCTATTAGATTCATCTGGCATGACCTTCCCGCTGTGAATCCATGCTGCCTTGTGTCCTGTGTTTTCTGGCCTCTAGGTACTTGACAGTTCTTTCCTTCAGAAGTGATTCCATTATTTTCCCTATCACTGAGGTTAAACTAACAGGTCTGTAGTTTTCTGCTTCTGCCCTGCTCCCTCTTTTGTGAAGGGGAATCACATCTGCCCTCCTCCAGTCCTCAGGTACCACCCCATCCTCCCATGATTTGTTAAAGAGTGTAGTCAGTGGTGTCACTAGTTCTACCCTTAGTTCTTTTAGAATACTGGGATGAATCTCATCAGGCCCCAAGAGTTCTTTCAGAACTCTTTCTTCTGTAAATGGGCTGGTATCAACTTCTGTATCCAGAGTGTTTCTGTTGTTTGTTTTAGGTACCCCCCCCCCCTCTTCATTTGTAAATACTGAGCAAAAATATTTGTTTAGTATCTCTGCCTTTTCACCGTCACCCTCTGCCCACCCCCTCCCCTTTATTAAGCCTCACTATCCCTACCTTAGTCTTCCTTCGCTCCCTGATGTACCTAAAAAAGGTTTTATCCCACTTCTTAACTGAGTTGGCTATCTTTTCCTCAGTTCGGGCCTTTGCTGTTCTGACTGCCTTCCCAGCTTCCTTTTGCTTTAACTGATACAATTTTCTGTCCTGCTCCTTCTGTGATTCCTTGAACTTTCTGAATGCTTTCTTTTTCTCTTGAACTATCACTGCCACCTCCTTTGAGAACCATAGTGGTTTCTTACATCATTTTGTTTTCTTTATTTGCTTCACACAAAGGCTTGTTACCTCTGTGATGGTAGTTTTTATTATTCTTCATTGTTCTTCCACACCTCCTTCCTGCCCACTTGCTAGTGCATTCCTTAGGCACTCACCCATTTTGGCAAAGTCAGCCCTCCTGAAGTCCAGTACTTTTGCCTTTCTATGGCTTGACTCTATTGCTGTGTTTATTGTGAACCATACTGTTCGATGGTCGCTAGTTCCCAGATGGCTACCCACTTCTACATCTGTGATCCTCTCTCCATCTCCATTTGAGAGAACCAGGTCTAAGATTGCTCCCTCTCCAGTGGGTTCCAATACTAGTTGTCTAAGGCATGCCCCCTGTAGGGCATCTAGAATAACCCCACTCTTAGAAGTGGCTGCTGCAACTGCATTCCAGTTAACATCTGGCATATTCAGATCCCCCATCAGCAATATCTCCCCTTTATCTGCCATTCTAAGTATACTTTCTACCATTTCCTTGTCCATTTCCTCCCCCTGAGAGGGGGGTCTGTATACCACCCCTGTGCGGATTGTGGGCACATTGCCTGCCTCCAAATTGACCCACAGTGCTTCTTCTCCTCCCTGTTTACCCTTTTGTTCTGTTGCTTTGATTCCTTCCCTTATGTAGAGAGCTACTCCTCCTCCTCCTCTTTTGCCATCCCTGTCCCTCCTGTAGATAGTGTATCCTGGTATGTTTACGTCCCAGTCATGGTTCTGTGTGTACCATGTTTCTGTTACTACCACAATATCCAGATGTTCCTCCTCCATCAAGGCCAGCTTAAGGGATGTGACTCATTACTGGGTGTGTTCATGAAAACATTGTACCAATGGCCTGCTAAAGCAATGCATTAAAAGTGTATGTAAACAAAAAGGTAATCCTGGATTTTTAAAATTGTGTTCAAAGTTTCACATATGCACAAATAACATATAATAAGGCTGTGGCCCTTGGCCATGTGTAGCTTTTTTTAATAAGTAAATTTCCCTAGGAGGACTAGTTTTACCCAGCCAGAATGGGACATGGAAAGACGCAGTGAATAAGGCTGCTGGAAAAAAGACATTTTTGTAGCATGATCTTTTAATAAAGTTTGATTATTAAGGCTTCAGTGTTGTGTGTTTATTTGTTTTTGTTTTTTTCTGGGGTTTGTTTTGCATTTCTGTTTATGGGTAAACTTGAAATTATAGTTCTGAATGTAACAGCTGGTGCCCTGTGATGTTACACTCAGAACTGGGCATCTTATTTTTTTTTTTAGTATATTTAGCAGAAAAAAACCACTGTGCCCCCTTGCTGTGTATCTGCCTCCATGATATACTATCCAAGTGGGGTTTGGTACGGGCATTCTTTGGATTGCGCTAAAAACGTGCATTTTGATTTGGTGGATTGAAGAGCAATGTCAGGGAATTTAAAGCCACCACTGCATGGTTCTTACACAGCAGGATGTCGAGCACTCTACTGTGTGGTGCTCGACTTTCAGCTATGTTAAGACCATGCAGCAGGGGTGTGACACCATATCATTATTGTGTACTGCAGTCGCTAATAAAGGTAGGGTATATGGGCAGACTAGATGGCTCTAGCGGTCCTTATCTGCTGTCAGTTTCTATGTTTCTATGTTTGGATTGCGCTAAAGATGTTTGTTTTGATTTGGTGAGTTGAAAAGCAATGTTGATGAATTTCAAACCACCACCACCACATGGTTTTCACATGGTAAGCACCTCTTTGTTTGTTTGATGCAGGGCTATGCCAACAACTGTAAGGACCCCCCTGCAACATATTTTGTGGGGCCCACCTCCCCACCAATAAATGTAAAATAACCATTAGCACATATGACATTTTTATAGCATAAGTTTTCTTGCATCAGTCCTGCTGAACATAGATAGTTTGTCCATGCTGCCCCATCCCCCTTCCTGGCACCCTAATCAAAGAACTGAACAATGTAATTTGTCCCTGCTCCTCCTGGGGATACCAGCACCAAGATTCAATGTTTTGAGTAATGTGCCCTATTGCTTCTTTGTTCTGTACCCCCCCCCCACACACACAACCGTGTGAAACTAGAGTTGTAATCTTCTGACATCACTGCTGACAAACCCAATTTCAAAAGAATAAGCAATTTCAAAAGAGAAACTTGCAAGTTTGTCTGTAAAGATTTTGTTAATGCTGACCTCTGAGGCAGTGGGCCCCCTAACAGTGCAGGCCCTACTGCGACCGCAGCTCTTGCGCACACACACACCACACCCCAGTCACTGCCCTGGTGTAATGTTTTATTTTCAGCCATGTTGAGACCACGCAGAGGTGTGAGTGTTTTCTCCTCAGTTTTGTTTTTACCCCATGTGGCTGTTTGTCTTCCTCCATCTTGTTTTCATCCCTGTGGCAGTGTGTGTTCCTCAGTTTTGTTTTCAACCTTGCAGCTGTGTGTGTTCCTCCATTTTATTTTCAACCCCTGCAATTGTGCTTTTCCTTATGCCTGCGATAGTGTGCCTTTGTCCTTGCCCTTCATTTTTTCTACTCTTTTTGTTTCCACCCCTCCATTTTGTTTCCATTCTTGCATTTTGTTTCCAGCTCTCCATTTTTTATCAGCAATTGGTGGCCGCCATTGTTTTACAAAGACCATTTTATTCTTAAGAAAGACTGCTTTGAGACTGTTATACTTACAGATTGTTGTATTATTTAGACTGAAAGGAATTTGTGTTTCACATGATAGAGCAGGAGTTTGGCTTAGTTAAACTTTTTTTGAAGAAAGTTGCTGTGCGCCACTCTCCTTCATTCCATCGTGTGTGTTCTTTATTCCATCATGCCATCCGCTGTGAATCAACTGGTGTGCACTCTCCTTTATTCTGATATATCATCTGTTATGAAGCAATGCATGCACACTTTCCTTTATTCCATCATATCATTTGTTGTGAAGTAACTTGTAACATTGAAACATAGAAACATTGACTTTAACAGCAGATAAGGACCGCTTGGCCCACCCAGTCTGCCCATTTCCCTACCTATTGGATAAGCTGCAGATTCTAGTTAACCACCAACCTACTTCCTCCTACCCCCACCCCACTGTAATTGCCTAATGGCTGTCCTATGCAATCTTGAAATCCCCCCACTGTTTTTGACCCCACAACCTCCTCAAGAAGGTGGTTCCATGTGTCCACCACTCTCTCCATGAAAAAATACTTCCTCATGTTGCCCCTGAGCTGTCCCCCCTCTATCTTTAAAATGTGTCCCCTTGTTCTTACACATCTCTTTTTCTGAAAGATGCTCCCCTTTTGGACTTTGTTGATTTCCTTGAGGTACTTGAAAGTTTCTATCATGTCCCCCCTCTCCATCCTTTCCTCAAGGGTATACATGTTAAGCTCTCTTAGTCTCTCTTCATATGACTTCTGTTGCAGACCCTGCACAATTTTAGTTGCCCTCCTCTGGACCGCCTCCATCCTGTCTATGTCCTTGCAGAGATGGGGTCTCCAGAACTGCACGCAGTACTCCAGATGGGGTCTCACCAACTGTCTGTACAGAGGGATAACACCTTCTTGTTTTGTACTGGTGATGTCTCTCCCTATGCATCCCAGTATCCACCCAGCTCTCCTTACTGCCTTCTCACATTGCTCGCCTACCTTAAGGTCATCTGATATGACTACCCCCAGTTCCCTTTCCATTTTTGTTGTTGTTAGTACCTGCCCCCCCCCATTGTGTACTCTTCTCCTGGACTTTTGTTTCCCAGGTGCATTACTTTGCATTTCTTTGCATTGAATCTAAGCTGTCATACTTTTGACCATTCCTCCAACCTTGCCAAGTACCTTCTCATCCTTTCCACCCCCCCTTGTGTATCAACTCTTTTGCAGATCTTTGTATCATCTGCAAAGAGACATACTTTTCCTTCCAGACCTTCTGCAATGTCTCCTATAAAGACATTAAAGAGGACTGGTCCCAGTACTGAACCCTGCGATACCCCACTAGTACCCCCCCTTTCTTCAGAGTGAATTCCATTTACTATTACCCTCTGTGTCCTGTTGTGCAGCCAATTTGTTACCCAGGCTACCACCCTAGGACCCACTCCCAGGCTGGCTAACTTGTTTATTAACCTTTTGTGTGGGACTGTGTCAAATGCCTTGCTAAAATCTAGGTAGGCCATATCCACAGCCCCTCCCTGGTCTACTACTTTGGTCACCCAGTCAAAGAAATCGATTAGATTTGTTTGACATTACCTTCCTGCTGTGAATCCATGCTGCCTTGGATCCTGTGTCCCACTGGCATTTAGGTATTCAACAATTCTTTCTTTCAGAAGTGATACCATAATTTTCCCTACCACTGAGGTCAAACTAAGAGGTCATAGAAACATAGAATTTGACGGCAGATAAGGACCGCTTGGCCTGCCTAGTCTGCCCATTTCCCTACCTAATGGATAAGCTGCAGATCCTAGTTAACCAACAGCCTACTTCCTCCTACCCCCCACTAGAATTGCCTTATGTCTGTCCCATGCATTCTTGAATTCCCCCACTGTTTTTGACTCTATGACCTCCTCAGGAAGGCTGTTCCAAGCATCTACAACCCTCTCTGTGAAGAAATACTTCCTCACATTACCTCTGAGCTGTCCCCCCTCTATCTTCAAGTTGTGCCCCCTTGTTCTTGCATATCCCTTTTTTTGAAAGATGCTACCCTCTTGGACTTTGTTGATTCCCTTGAGGTATTTGAAAGTTTCTATCATGTCCCCCCTCTCCCTCCTTTCCTCAAGGCTATACATCTTAAGCTCCTTTAGCCTTACTTCACATGTCTTCTGTTGCAGACCCTGCACCATTTTGGTTGCCCTCCTCTGGACAGCCTCCACCCTGTCTATGTCTTTGCAGAGATGGGGTCTCCAGAACTGTACACAGTACTTCAGATGTGGGCTTACCAACTGTCTGTACAGAGGGTCAACAACTTTTTGTTTTCTACTGGTGATGCCTCTCCCTGTGCATCCCAATATCCCCCCAGCCCTCCTTACTGCCTTCTCACATTGCTGGCCCACCTTTAGGTAGTCTGATATGACTACCCCCAGGTCCCTTTCCATTTTTGTTGTTGTCAGTATCTCACCCCCCATTGTGTACTCTTCCCCTGGGTTTTTGTTTCCCAGGTGCATTACTTTGCACTTCTTTGCGTTGAATCTAAGCTGCCATACATTTGACAATTCCTCCAACCTTGCCAAGTCCCTTTTCATCCTTTCCGCCCCACTCTGCATATCAATCCTGTTGCAGATCTTTGTGTCATCTGCAAAGAGACATACCTTCCCCTCCAGTCCCTCCGCAATGTCACTTATAAAGACATTAAAAAGGATCTGCCCTAGTACGGAACCCTGCGGTACCCCACTAGTAACCCTCCTTTCTTCACTGTGGACTCCATTTACTATTACCCGCTGTGTCCTGTTGTCTAGCCAGTGTTTTACCCAGGCTACCACCCTGGGACCCACTCCCAGGCTGACTACTTTGTTTATTAATCTTTTGCGTGGGGCTGTGTCAAATGCCTTGCTAAAGTCTAGGTAGGCCATGTCCACAGCCCCTCCCTGGTCTACTACTTTGGTCACCCAGTCAAAAAAATCAATTAGATTTGTTTGACATGACCTTTCTGCTGTGAATCCATGTTGCCTCGGGTCCTGTGCCCCACTGGCCTCTAGGTACTCAACAATTATTTCCTTTAGAATTGATTTCATCATTTTCCTTACCACTGAGGTCAAACTGACAGGTCTGTAGTTTCCTGCCTCTGTCTTGCTCCCACTTTTGTGAAGGGGAATCACATCCGCCCTTCTCCAGTCCTCAGGTACCACACCATCCTCCCATGATTTATTAAAAAGGGTAGTCAGTGGCATTACTAGTTCTTCCCTTAGTTCTTTTAGAATTCTGGGGTGAATCCCACCAGGTCCCATTGCTTTATCCACCTTCAGTTTTAAGAGTTCTTTCAGAACCCTTTCTTCTGTGAAAGGACTAATATCAATCCCCCTATCCAGAGTGCTTCTATTGACTGGATTAGGTCCTTCCCCCTGCTTTTCCATTGTGAATACTGAGCAGAAATATTCGTTCAGTATCCCTGCTTTTTCACTGTTGCTCTCTGCCCAACCACCTTCCTCTTTATTCAGCCTCAGTGTGCCTGCCTTTGTCTTTCTTTGCTCCCTAATGTACCTATAAAAGGTTTTATCCCCCTACTTAACCGAGTTGGCTATCTTTTCCTCAGTTTGGGCCTTTGCTATTCTGACTGCCTTCCCCGCTTCCTTCTGCATTAACTGGTACAGTTCTCTGTCCTGCTCCTTCTGTGTTTCCTTATACTTCCTGAATGCTATATATTTCTCCCTTACCTTCCCTGCCACTTCTTTTGAGAACCATAGTGTTTTTTTCTTTTGTTTTGATTTGTTTATTTGCTTCACACAAAGGCTTGTTGCCTCTGTGATGGCAGTTCTGATGTTTCCCCATTGTTGCTCCATCCCACCTTCTTGCCTGTTTGCTAGTGCTTTTCTGAGGCACTCTCCCATTTTAACAAAATCAGCCCTTTTGAAGTCCAGTACCTTCACTTTTGTGTGGCTTGACTCTACAGCTAAGTTTACCGTGAACCGCACTGCTTGGTGGTCGCTTGTTCCCAGATGACTACCCACTTCAAGATCAGAGATCTTCTCTCCTTCCCCATTTGAGAGTACCAGATCTAGGATTGCTCCCTCTCGAGTGGGTTCCAAAACTAGCTGTCTGAGGCATGCCCCCTGTAGGGCATCGAGGATGGCCCTGCTTTTGGATGTGGCTGCAGCAAAGGTGCTCCAGTTAACATGTGGCATATTCAGGTCCCCCATCAGCAATATCTCACCTTTCTCTGCCATCCCAAGGATGCCTTCTATCGGTTCCTTTTCCATTTCCTCCCCCGAGACAGTGGTCTGTATACAACCCCTGTGTGGACTGTGGAGCCATTTCCAGTCTCCAGGGTGACCCACAGTGCCAAGTCCAAGAAGAAGAAGATGACATGAACACACATGAGAACTAATGTTCACATTTATTGAACACCACTGTGGAAGCCCCTAGCACCTCGGCAAAGTGCCTTCAAAGGGGGCACTTTTCTGAGGCACTAGGGGCTTCCACAGTGGTGTTCAATAAATGTGAACATTAGTTCTCATGTGCGTTTATGTTGTCGTCTATGAGAGCAACCGTTTTGAAATTGACCCACAGTGCCTCCTCTTCTCCCTGTCTACCCTTTAGTTCTGTTGCTTTGATCCTTTCCCTTACATAGAGAGCTACTCCTCCTCCTCCTCCTCTTCTTCCCTCCCTCTCCCTCCTGTAGATTGTGTACCCTGGTATGTTGACATCCCAGTCATGGTTCTCTGTGTACCATGTTTCTGTGACTACCACAATATCCAGGCATCCCTCTTCCATCAGGTCTGTAGTTTCCTGCCTCTGCCTTGCTCCCAGTTTTATGAAGGGGGAATCACATCCGCCCTCCTTCTGTCCTCAGGTACCACGCCATCCTCCCATGATTTGTTAAAAAGGGTAGTCAGAGGTGTCACTAGGTCTCCCCTTAGTGCTTTTAAAATTCTGGGGTGAATCTTAAGCGAAAAAGATGTTCCAGGACTAGAGGGCATGGGATGAAGTTGGAGGGAGGACGATTCAGAGGAAACATGAGGAAGAATTTCTTCACAGAACGGGTGGTGGACAAGTGGAACACCCTGCCAGAGGAAGTGGTGGGGGCTGAAACAATCACGAGATTTAAGAATGCATGGGATAGACATAAAGGAATTCTGGAGGTCAGGGGTAAAAGGGCAACAGACTTCTAGGAAAACATAAACTGAACTTACAAGCTCAAATGGGCAGACTGGGTGGGCCATAGGCCCTTATCTGCCGACACTGTCTATGTATCTATGTAATCTCATCAGGCCCTTTTGCTTCGTCCACTTTGAGTATTAGGAGTTCTTTCAGGACCCTTTCTTCTGTGAATGGACTGGTGTCAACCCCCCTGCCCAGAGTGCTTCTATTGTTGGGTTTAGGTACCCCCTCTTCTTCTTCTTTTGTGAATACTGAGCAAAAGTATTCGTTCAGTATCTCTGCCTTTACACTGTCACCCTCTGCCCACCTCCCCTCCCCTTTATTAAGCTTCAGTATCCCTCCCTTGATTTTCCTTTGCTCCCTGATGTACCTATAAAAGGTTTTATCCCCCTCTTAAATGAGTTGGCTATCTTTTCCTAAGTTTGGGCCTCCACTATTCTGACTGCCTTCCCCACTTCCTTCTGCTCTAACTGATACAGTTCTCTGTCCTGCTCCTTCTGTGATTCCTTATACTTCCTGAATGCTATCTTTTTCTCCCTTACCTTCCCCGCTACCTCTTTTGAGAACCATAGTGTTTTTTTACTCCATTTTGTTTTCTTTATTTGCTTCACCCAAAGGCTTGTTGCCTCTATGATGGCAGTTCTGCTTTTTCTCCATTGTCCTTCCACCCCTCCTTTCTGCACATTTGCTAGTGCATTCCTTAGATACTCACCCATTCTGCCAAAGTCAGCCCTTCTAAAGTCCAGTATCCTCGTTTTTGAATGGCTTGACTCCACAGCTGTGTTTATCGTGAACCATATTGTGTGGTGGTCACTTGTTCCCAGGTGGCTACCTACTTCTAAAACTGTGATCCTCTCTCCATTTGAGAGTACCAGGTCCAAGATAGCTCCCTCCCGAGTGGGTTCAAAGACTAGCTGTTGGAGGCATGCCCCCTGTAGGGCATCGAGAATGAACCTGCTCTTAGATGTGGCTGCAGTAAATGTGTTCCAGTTAACATCTGGCATATTCAAGTCCCCCATCAACAATATATCCCCTTTTTCCACCATTCTGAGAATGTCTTCTATCATTTCCTTGTCCATTTCCTCCCCCTGAGACAGGGGTCTGTATACAACCCCTGTGCTGATTGTGTGCCATTCCCTGTCTCCAACATGACCCACAGTGCCTACTCGCCTTCCCATTAACTCTTTAGTTCTGTTGTTTTGATCCCTTCCCTTATGTAGAGAGCTACTCCTCTTCTTTTACCTTCCCTGTCCCTTCTGTAGGTTGTGTACCCTGGTATGTTGACATCCCAGTCATGGTTCTCTGTGTACCATGTTTGTGTGACTGCCACGATATCCAGGTGTCCCTCTTCCATCAGGGTCACTAGCTCAGGAAGCTTGTTACCCAGACTATGGGCATTGGTACTCACTGCCCTCCATTTAATGTTGGCATTATCCATTTTTGCCTCATCCCTGCCCTTATTGCCTTTTTTCTTTTTTTCCATTTACCCCTGTCCTCCCCCCTGTCGAACTCTGTACCTTGGTGTTTACCTTACTAACTACCTTGTTTTGAGGGAGGAGGCTTGGAATGTCTTGCTTCCTATCAGCCCCTCCCCCCCTTGGCTAGTTTAAAAGCTTGCCAATGAAGCATTTAAACATATCACCTAGGAGCTTGGTTCTCTTCCTGGACAGATGCAGACCATCGCATCAGTACAGACCCACATCTCTCCAGGTAGACCCCCAGTCCCCAATGAAACCAAAACCTTGTACTCTGCACCAGTCTTTCAACCATTCATTGAACTGCATGGTGCAGAGTACCCTAGCCTCACCCCTGTGTGCCCTCTCCTTTATTTCATCACATCATTTGTTATGAAGCAATTGGTGTGTGCTGTCCTTTATTCCATCATATCATTTGTTGTGAAGTAACTCGTGTACCCTCTCCTTTATTCCATCATATCATTTATTGTGAAGTAACTCGTGTACCCTCTCCTTTATTCCATCATATCATTTGTTGTGAAGAAACTCGTGCACCCTCTCCTTTATTCCATCATGTCATTTGTTGTGAAGAAACTCGTGTACCCTCTCCTTTATTCCATCATGTCATTTGTTGGGAAGTAACTCGTGTACCCTCTCCTTCATTCCATCATGTCATTTATTGTGAAGCATTTTTGGTGCCCTCTGTTCAGTTGTTCCTCTGTAGGGAAGCATTCAGTGTAAGTGTACTTTCTCCTTTATTTCATTGCATCCTCTGTTGTGAAGCAATTGGTGTGTGTTCTTTATTTAACATTTTATGAGCATGGCCAATGCATACCTCAGGAAGGTCCACCACCTAAACATACAAAAGGAGATACATTTTGTGGGAGACAATATAAATCCAAGTAGGCATTCCATGCAATTTCAATGGCACTGACAGAATTTGATTTCTGTTTGAATTAGCTTACTTTGGACTGCGACATGGGAAAGGCCCCTCCAATGGAGAGAGTGCTGTTAAATTGATGGCAACAAGGGCTGTGCTATCCAATCTCATGGTCATTTCCACAGCAGAAGGCCTTTTCATGTGCTGCTGGGATAACATTACAAGAGCACCTTTGCTGCAGCCACATCCAAAAGATGGGAGCAGCCACTTGCAACAAACATTTTTCTGGGTACCTGACAAACCGATACTAAGGCCCAAAGAACCTGATGCTAAAACTGTTCCTGGGACCTGCTGCATCCAAAGCATGAGGTCTGTGGTGGCTGGTGTAATTGCTGCTAGAGACTTTACTTGGTTCTGCACACCTTGCCAAAAAGATGATGGCCCATGCGTGAACCTTGAGCATGTGAAAGCATGGCCAGTGAGAGGCTCATGATTTCCCAGGGTTACACGTAAAGCACATCACAGACTGCTAATTGAATGCTTAATCATGTTCTCTCTATGGTATCCCCTATTCCTAGTGAATACTGCAACAAGACAGAAGCTGCTCCTGGGTCTTCTGTTTCTGGCACTCCTGGGACAGATGTCTCCTCTGCTCCAGGCACTCCTGTGATGGACCTCTCCTCTGCTCCAGGTACTCCTGTGACAGACTCCTCTGCTGCTCCAGGCACTCCTGTGATAAACCCCTCTGTTGCTCCCAGCCCTTCTGTGATGGACCCACCCTCTGCTTCTGTTCAACTTAATGTGGACACAGTAGGTCCAGCAAGTAAAAAAAGTTTGAATCCTGACAAGATACAGCTGTGTAAATTCTACACCATTTACAACTCAAAAATATTTTACATAGGACAAGCGATTTCATTTAATGAAATTAAATGTGTTTTTAGTGTTGAATTCCTACACCAGCATGTGAATGGATGTTTCACAGGGCCACAACAGCAGGATACTGATGATGTGATCAGGCAACAATGACTTCTTCATAGGCTAGTAAATCTGTCTGGACAATTCAGTTTTGGAATTATACCAGCTGTACTGCAAATTATCTCTAAGAGATATGAAAACTTCCAGAAGCAAATATTCTTCAGTGGCACATGGTACTTGGAGTCCACGTTACACTCACCACTCGCTGAACTCCCTTACTCTTGGACAGTATCACCAGTTGTCATGAATGTAAAATATGTCAACATTTATTACTTTTTCCATGACTGCCATAATATTTTAATAGTAGCTTACCACATAAATCAAAATTAGTAAACTCTTCTAAACTTAAGCAGTTGTTTGGCATCCTCTGTTACATTAACAACTTACGTGTGGTATCCACCATTCTATTAACAACTTTGAAGATTTTTTTTCTCAGGCATTTCATTCACAGCATAGTCCACTTTTACAGCATCAGGACATCTTGAATTGCTTAAAAAATTATCTGCTGCCGGCCCGGTGGCGCTGAGGGTTGAGGCGTTGGACGCCACACCTCGCGCTAATCTGGCGGCCCGGGTTCGGGAATGGACTCGGGCAGCCAGGGTCGGTAGGGGAGGAGGGATCGACATCCCAGCGGATGCCACTCACTAGGTAACAAGAATGCCTTCATTCTGCATTCCTTCCATAGCCGTGGAAGCACCGGCACCAAAGGAAGGAATGAGGGCGCTCGCCAGCGGAGTCGGAGGGGGGGACATCAGGTGTGCATGAGGGCTGACATGCATCAGCACGCCACCACTCGGGACGACGCCCCAGCGCACGACGCCCTCAGGGGACGGGTCCCAAGGAGGAAATGCAGAAACACCCCTCCGGTAGCCTAGATGAAGTCCGCTCCAGTACCACCCAGGAGGCCACCTACAGGAAAGATCCCACTGTGCGACAAAGGAGAGGAGGAGTAGGCACTCTAGGGGCAGATCCTCAGGTAGGTGACCTCGGGGGACATGAGCAAGGGACGGAAGGAGGGGCTCCGGAGAGACAGCAGGAGGATAAAAAGGAAAATAATAACAAAAAAAAAAGATCTGCTGTTACTTTGAAAATTTAACCTTCATGCCTTCATGTCACACTTTGGTGCAACATTTTTATGAACTTACCCAACTCCGACTGAGACAGGGGCCAGAGGTAGTCGAGAATCTGCACCACTGGTCAGGTAAAAGGGTCAGTCTCCTTGCCTGCATACCAGAGTGAGAACCTCTTCCACTTGGAGGAGAATGTTTTACAAGATGACTCTTCGGGATGCCTCCAGCACATGGAGAGCGTCTTTCAAAAGGCCTAAAGCTGGGAACTCTTGCCGCTCAGGTATCAGGCTGAGAGATGTAAGGACTGAAGGTCCAGGTGTCGACCTGTCTATTTTGTCTTGTCAGCAGGTCCAGATGGCAAGGAAGCCACCACAGTGATCTGCTACTACAAAAACAGATGAATGTGCCAGCAGAAACAGACCACCCAGTCTTTCTAAGTCTGCTTGAGTGTGCAGCTAGCACCCCTAGTTTGCAGCTGCCCCACCCCCTTCCCTTTGTCATCCCACTGCCGCCCCCCTCCCCACCCTCACTCTCCCTGTTCCTGTTCCCTGTCCCAGGCCCTTTTAAAGCTGTTCACAGATTTACATGATACCACCCATTCTGGTAATGCATTCCATTTTGCTACCACCCCGTGAAATAGTGTCTCCTCATTTCCCTCCTAAATCTTCACCCATCTATTCTTAGTCCATGCCCCCTGGTGTCCCTCCCCCTCCTTAGCTTAAAAACCCTGTCTGCCCCATCCTTATTGATTCCCCTCAGATACTTGAATGTCTCTATCATGTCCCCCCTGTCCCTTCTATCCTCCAGGGTGTACAAATTCAGGTCTCCCAACCTGCTGTCATAGTCTCTCCCCTCCATTCCACATATCATCTTCATTGCCCTCTTCTGTACCCCCTCCAGCAGCCTGATATCACGCTTCGGATATGGCCTCCAAAACTGCACACAATACTCCAAGTGCGGCCTTACCAGCGACCTGTAGAGGGGCAAGATCATCTCTCTTCACCTGGACGAAAACCCCCTCGCTATGCACCTCAGCATTTTGTTTGCTTTTGCAGCCACTCTCCTGCACTGGGAAGTGTTGTTCATGGTCTCTACCCTAGGTCCTTCTCCTCAGTGATTCCCAACTTAACCCCCTCCCCCAGACAGTATTCTCTCCTTCAGTTCTTCGCCCCGAAGTGCATAACCTTACACTTCTTTGCATTGAACCCCAGCTGCCACCTCTCTGACCACTCCTCTAGCTTGCTTAGGTCCCTCTGCAGCTGCTTCCATCCCTCCCCTCCATCCACCACTTTTGTTGTTTTCTGTGAACAGACTTACCTTGCTCACCACCCCATGCGCAATGTCTGATATGAAGAACCAAAATAATACTGGTCCCAGCACAGAGCCCTGTGGCACCCCGCTTATCACTGGTTTCAAAGTTGAGAGTTCCCCTCCCACCACCACCTGTTGCAGCCTCCCACTCAGCCAGCTTATAATCCAGTTTGTCATTTTTGCCCCTACCCCTACACCACCTAGCTTCCCCCAAGCTGCCCATGAGGCACTAAATCGAAGGCCTTGCTGAAGTCCAAGTAAAGAACATCCACTGCATGACCCTTATCCAGCTCACCTGTCACCCAGTCATAATACTGTATCAGGCTGGTTTGACAAGACTTCCTCGAAACAAATCCATGCTGCCTCACATCCTGGAGGCTCTTGTCCTCCAGGTATGACACCAGTCTTTCCTTTAGTATCGTTTCCATGAGTTTGCACACTATGGAGGTGAGGCTTACCGGATGATAATTACCCAGTTTGTCCCTTGGTCCACTCTTGTGTAACGGCACTACATGTGCCATCCTCCAGTCCAGTGGCACACATCCCGACTACAGTGAGGTGCGGTACAGATCCACCAGCGGCTCCACCAACACCTCCGCCATCTCCCTCAGCACACTGGGGTGGATCCCATCTGACCCTTGTGCCTTGTCTACCCTCAGTGCCCTCAGTCCATCTAGGACTCTACCGCCCTCAATTCTTCCATCTGTCGCCTCCTCTCCCCGTCCCCACCCTCCCAGCCCATGGTGGTTGCAGTCCCCGCTTCTTCCGTGAACACTGAGCAAAAGTATTCATTCAGTGCTTCCACCTGTTCCTTCCCTTTTCTGTCCACTCTCCACTCTTTTTTATCCTCACTATTGTCTCCTTGCACTTCCTTTTCTCCCTGATGTATCTGAAAAAGTCTTTCTTCCCCCCATTAATTCCCTGCACTAATCTCAGCCCCCTCTGGGCCTTGGCTTCTCTCACTTTTCTGGTCACCTCCCTGGACCATCTTGCATACTCCTTCCTGTCCCCTTCTTTCTCCATCCTTCTATACCTCTCATGCATCTCTTATTTTGCCCTCACCACCTCCACTGCCTTGCTGTTCAACCAGCATGGTTTCCTTGCTCTGCTCCTCTTACTCTGTGTCTTGGTGTAGGCTTCCACTGCCTCTGTAATCCCCCATTTAATAATACCCCATTTCTGCTCCACGTCCATCTCCTGCCTTATGCCCTTCAGTTTCCCTTTCAGTACTTCCCACATCCTCCCAAAGTCCTCCCCCCTGAAGTTTACCACCCGGGTTACTGATTTCTCTGGCTCCCCGCGCATCGTGATATTAAACCACACCATTTGGTGATCACTGTCAGCTAGTGGGCCCTTCACCCTTATTTCCCTAATGAGGCTGAGGAGATCCTGGTACTAGAGCTATCTGGGCTAGTCTGATGCTTTCAGGATCAGGCTGCCCTTGTCCCTTAGTAGCACCACCTTGTGGATCAAGGGAATGGGAAGAAAGGTATACAGAAGGCCTGGGGTCCAGGGCTGACAGAAAGCTTTTGCTTTCAGCATTCCCATCTTTAGAGGTGGGCACAGAAGAGCCTCAGCTTTCTGTTCTACCAGGAGACAAACAGGTCCACCAGAGGTGTGCCCACCAGGTGAACAGCTGTGTCACCACATCCTGCTGCAAGAATCACTTGTAATATGTTTCTCCCACTCTGTTGAGCACCTCTGTTTTCCCTAGGCTGGTGCCTCTACCACTGGCCAATGAGCCAGTGGAGACTAATGGGCTCCTGCTGGACTTCACTTTGTCTCCAGATCAACCTCTTTGGGTTCTACTCTGTCACTGTTGGTTGAATTATCAGATGAATTTACCTGGAGACCACCTCTGCTAGGCAATTTTCTCCAGTTACTCCTCTCTCTAGCACCGCTCCTCATAGTCTCCATCCCTTTGCCACTGGCTGAATTACCAGATGAGTCAGTGTTGATCTGGGGGTCCCTGGTTTCAGATAAGCCCCAGTGTTTCCTTGGGGCCAGGAAGCTTACAAGGCTCTGGGGTGAGCTGCCCACTGATGTTGGCCTCAAAGCCCACCACCACAGTCTGTTGCCTTACCTGACCTTGCAACTCAGCAAGCTCTTTCAGTGACTGCCAGGCAGGACTCCCCCTTTGATCAGTGCCCCCTGTATGCCAGCTGCAGCTCCTTTGGTTGCTCCTCCACCTGACCTATTCAGGTCTCTTTTCTGGGATACCTAGTTAGGATCTGAACCCCCCACTGCTGACAGACCTGCCAGAAGAGCCTCCTGGGAGCCTGCAGGGCACAAGGAGGAGCTGTCTGGTGGTGCCAGCTTCCACTGCTGGCCATCTGAGTTGACTCTACTGCCTAACACTATAGCCAGTATGCCCTCTCGAGGGCTGCCAGGTGGGCAAGACTGCTATCTCCTTCAGTGCTCCTCCTTGCTGCTGGCTGCAGCTCCCTTCAGCCACTTCATTTCTGGAGCACTTCTGAATTCCTCCTGCTTTGCCACCAATTAATTACTGAATGGACAAACTGCCCTAGAACATTTCTTTTTATACTCCTAGGAGAGTGTGTGGATACCCTGAGGGGGTTCCCTGACTGGCTAGGGAAATGGACACTGCTGATTGCTGACTGGTTATACAAATGAAGAGTTGTAAAGCATCATGTACTGTATCATCATCGAGACCTGCTAGTCAGAACTTACGTCCGTTCCCCTGCACATGCTGTTGCCAACAGACCTAATAGCTGTGACTTTCAAATAGGTGATATGTGCCATTGAAATCCTGATGCAAAATCTGCAGGATCAGATCACCCATGACAAGCTTCTTAAAACAAAAGGAAGAGTTTCCCTATCAGTTGTGGGGTTGCAGAAGAAGGGGAAGTCTTCCATAGACACCATTGCCCAAGTACTACAAATTAAATTGTTGAGGCAGTGTGGTCTAGTGTAGTTAGAACACCATCTTGGAAATTAGAAGAGTGCAGGTTCAAACCCCACTATAGTTAAATGCTCACTATGTGACCTTGGGCAAGTCACTTAATCTCTCAGTGCTCCAGTCAACCCAGCTATGGAAATGGGCAGGAGGAGAACCCCACTGGAAACAAGAAGTTGCATTTCAGCTGGGCTATACTGGGTAAAGAAAAAAAGTGTCGCTGGTGGAACACCTGCCACCACTGCTTTCAGCAAGGACACCAGCTGTAGAGGACAGGAGCGCCCACTGCTGCTCTCCTGCATGGCCACTGAAACAGGTGCAGCAATGCTCAGCAAAGTGAAAGAATGACTGACTACCAGGGCAACAGGTGGAAAATGTGGAGGGGGAAGATACTGAAGAATGATTAAAATATATTTTGTTATATAATCAAACTGTTTTATTTAATAAAGTTTTCAATTACACAGGTCACAGACAAGTACAACCTATGGAGTGAAAACATTTTGGTGGAATAAAGATCTGTCTCCCCCTTCTTTTCATGGTTTTATTTATCCCTCTTATTTTGAGGGCCTGAAGTTGAAGCCTTGCCCCATTAACAAAAACCTGTGCAGATCCAAGGGTGCATCCATGGGGGGGGGGGAGATGAGGGGGACACATCCCCCTTAATTTTTTAAGTGGCCATTCATCTCCCCTGCAACATTCTGGCAGCTGTCATTAAATCGGTCAGAAGAGATACAGATACAGTTTCCCTTTCTCAAAAAAAAAGAGGAGAATAAAGCACCACACACAGTAAATGGCCACAAAACGCTGGAGCTGACAGCTCCCTCAGCACCAGTGACTGTCTTATCTTGCCCATGTTTATCAAAGTTCTCAAGGCCAGCAAAGCTCTGGTCTTTGTTGGGAATGTGTGAATTAACATAGAAACATAGAATTTGACAGCAGATAAGGACCGCTTGGCCCACCCAGTCTGCCCATTCCCCTACCTACTGGATAAGCTGCAGATCCTAGTTAACCAGCAGCCTACTTCTTCTTACCCCCACCCCCCAGAATTGCCTTATGACTGTCCCATGCATGCTTGAATTCCACCACTGATTTTGACTCCACAACCTCCTCCGGAAGGCCGTTCCATGCATCCACAACCCTCTCTGTGAAAAAATACTTCCTTAAATTACCTCTGAGCCGCCCCTCTATCTTCAAATTGTGCCCTCTTGTTCTTGCACACCTTATTTTTTGAAAGATGCTACCCTCTTGGACTTTGTTGATTCCCTTGAGGTACTTGAAAGTTTCTATCATGTCCCCTCCCCCTCCTTTCCTCGAGGCTATACATATTAAGCTCCTTAAGTCTCTCTTCATATGTCTTCCAGTGCAGACCCTGCACCATTTTAGTTGCCCTCCTCTGGACAGCTTCCATCCTGTCTATGTCTTTGCGGAATTGGGTCTCAGAACTGCACACAGTATTCCAGATGGGGTCTCACAGCTGTCTGTACAGAGGGTAACTTCCTGTTTTCTACTGGTGATGCCTCTCCCTATGCATCCCAGTATACCCCCAGCCCTCCTTGCTGCCCTCTCACATTACTTGCCCACCTTTAGGTCATCTGATATGACTACCCCCAGGTCCCTTTCCATTTTTGTTGTTGTTAGTATCTCACCCCCCATTGTGTACTCTTCCCCTGGGTTTTTGTTTCCCAGGTGCATTACCTTGCACTTCTTAGCATTGAATCTAAGCTGCCATACATTTGTCCATTCCTCTAACCTTGCCAAGTCCTTCTCATCCTTCCACCCACCCTGTGCATCAACTCTGTTGCAGATCTTAGTGTCATCTGCAAAGAGACAAACTTTTCCTTCCAGTCCTTCCATAATGTAAACATAAAAGACATTGAAGAGGACCGGTCCTAATACTGAACCCTGCGGTACCCCACTAGTAACCCTCCTTTCTTCTGAGTGGACTCCATGTACTATTACTCTCTGTGTCCTATTCTCCAGCTAATTCTTTACCCAGGCTGTCATCTTGGGACCCACTCCCAGGCTGGCTAACTTGTATATTAATCTTTTGTGTGGGACTGTGTCAAATGCCTTGCTAAAATCTAGGTAGGCCATGTCCACAGACCCTCCCTGATCTATTACTGTGGTCACCCAGTCAAAGAAATCTATCAGATTTGTCTGGCATGACCTTCCCGCTGTGAATCCATGCTGCCTAGGGTCCTGTGCCCCTCTGGCCTCTAGATACTCGACAATTCTTTCCTTCAGAAGTGATTCCATCATTTTCCCTATCACTGAGGTTAAACTAACAGGTCTATAGTTTCCTGATTCTGCCTTGCTCCCACTTTTGTGAAGGGGAATCACATCTGCCCTCCTCCAGTCCTCGGGTACCACCCCATCATCCATGATTTGTTAAAAAGGGTAGTCAGTGGTGTCACTAGTTCTACCCTTAGCTCTTTTAGAATTCTGGGATGAATCCCATCAGGCCCCATTGCTTTGTCCACCTTCAGTTTTAAGAGTTCTTTCAGAACCCTTTCTTCTGTAAATGGGCTGGTATCAACTTCTGTATCCAGAGTGTTACTACTGTTTGTTTTATGTACCTCCCCTCTTCATTTGTAAATACTGAACAAAAATATTTGTTTAGTATCTCTGCCTTTCACAGTCTCCCTCTGCCCACCCTCCCTCCCTTTATTAAGCCTCGCTATCCCTCCTTGGTCTTCCTTTGCTCCCTGATGTACCTATAAAAGGTTTTATCCCCCTTCTTAACTGAGTTGGCTATCTTTTCCTCAGTTTGGGCCTTTGCTGTTCTGACTGCCTTCCCAGCCTCCTTTTGCTTTAACTGATACAGTTCTCTGTCCTGCTCCTTCTGCGATTCCTTGTACTTCCTGAATGCTTTCTTTTTCTCTTGAACCTTCACTGCCACTTCCTTTGAGAACCATAGTGGTTTCTTACATCGTCTTGTTTTGTTTATTTGCTTCACACAAAGGCTCGTTACCCCTGTGATGGCAGTTTTTATTATTCCCCATTGTTCTTCCACCCCTCCTTCCTGCCCATTTGCTAGTGCATTCCTTAGGCACTCACCCATTTTGGCAAAGTCAGCCCTCCTAAAGTCCAGTACTTTTGTCTTTGTATGGCTTGACTCTATTGCTGTGTTTATTGTGAACCATACTGTTCGATGGTGCTAGTTCCCAGATGGCTACCCACTTCTACATCTGTGATCCTCTCTCCATCTCCATTTGAGAGAATCAAGTCTAATATTGCTCCCTCTCGAGTGGGCTCCAGTACTAGTTGTCTAAGGCATGCCCCCTGTAGGGCATCTAGAATAACTGCACTCTTGAGTGGCAGCTGCAACTGCACTCCAGTTAACATCTGGCATATTCAGATCACCCATCAGCAATATCTCCCTTTTTCTGCCATTCTAAGTATACTTTCTATCATTTCCCTGTCCATTTCCTCCCCTGAGAGAGGTCTGTATAACCCTGTGCGTATTGTGGTGCCATTGCCTGTCTCCAAATTTACCCACAGTGCTTCTTCTCCTCCCTGTTTACCCTTTTGTTCTGTTGCTTTTATTCCTTCCCTTATGTAAAGAACTACTCCTCCTCCTCCTCTTTTACCCTCCCTGTCCCTCCTGTAGACAGTGTATCCTGGTATGTTTATGTCCCAGTCATGGTTTTGTGTGTATACCATGTTTCTGTGACTGCCATGATATCCAGATGTTCCTCCTCCATCAAGGCCACTAATTCAGGAAGTTTGTTACCCAGACTACGGGCATTAGTACTCATTGCTCTCCATTTTTTGATGGCTTTGCCTTCTGTTGCAGCATCCCCCACTGACCGTTTTACCTCAGTCTTTTTCTCATTTAGTACCCTGTTTTGTAGGGAGAGGCTGGGATTCTCCTGCTGCTTGTCAGTGCCTCTCCCTTTGACTAGTTTAAAAGCTTACCAATGAAGCATTTAAACCGATTTCTCAAAAGACTTGTTCCCTTCCTGGACAGATGCAGACCATCCTGCCAGTATAGGCTGGTGTCCCTCCAGGTGGAACCCCAGTCCCCAATGAAGCCAAACCCCTGTGCTCCGCACCATTTTTTCAAACATTCATTAAACTGCATGGTGCCAATTTCCCTCGCCTCCCCCATGTTTTTGACAGGCAGCACCTCTGAGAAGGATACTGTGTGTGCTACTTGACTTAGGTCCCTTCCCAACTCTGCAATGTCCTCCTGCACTGCTCTAATCTCATGATGAGCCAAGTCATTTGTCCCTAGGTGGACAATTACATCCAGCTCGAATCCCTTGCAGCTGTTCTCATGATCCTGAGGATGCGCTTCCTGTCCCTCCAAGCCATGGCACCAGGCAGGCACCTTACTTCAGTTTTCCCAGCTCCCCCCAGTTCTATACCCCTGATAATTGAGTCCCCCACCAGGAGCTGATTTCTTTTCCTGTGGTGTCCTCTGCCTCCTTCCTGTGGGCCTCCCTTGTGACAGTTATCATCAGTCTTCTCTGCGGGTGCATCCATAGGGGAGCTATGCTCCCCCAGAATGGTGTATGGATTGTGAAGTGGAACAATTGACTGGGTGTGCCTCTGTTCCACCCTCCTCACCCTCTCTGAGTCCACTGTGGTCCAACTGCTGTGCTTTCTTCACAACCTCTGAGGTAGTGGTGGTGGCGCTAGTGCTCCCTGGATGGGGGAGGTTCCCTTCCTACTGTCCAGTGTGGCCTTACATGAATTACATGACTGTCTCTGCAGAACTGGGAGAGAGAGGGGGTCTTCTGTATGTAAATCAAGGCCTCAGCAAGTTTTTTCCAGTTCCTTGACTTCCTTGGCTTTCCTATCAATCAATCGATCCACTTCCTGTTTATTAACCCATCAGTCGCTGAAATCCCCTGCCATTGATCCTCCCATCACATCACCAGCCACCCAAAGGAGAAGGAGTATCTTTGGAGGAGTTCTCTGCCACAGCTGACCCACCCAACCATGTGTAAGTTTGCTCCTAATAATCAGATTACATAAATTAGGTCTCCTGCTGCAGCTAAAATTTAGCTTTCATGTGTTTTTTTTATATCTATGAATGAAGTCCATTTTTAGCTCCTTGGCATTCAATTAGAGAATGTGTAATGCATGAAAAGACTGAAATTTATATGTGCTGCTAGTTCATGTTGTGAGAACATATGCTCACTCTACTTTCATTACCAGTTACAATTTGCATGGAAACTTGATCACAGATAATTGACTGTAAATTGAAATACTCAATGAGTTTGTTGGACTATGAATCTCACAAAATAAGTTTACATAGACACTGTCGGCAGATAAGGGCCTATGGCCCACCCAGTCTGCCCAGTTAAGCTTGAAAGTTCAGTTTATGTTTTTCTAGAAGTCTGTTGCCCCTTACCCCTGACCTCCAGAATTCTCTTATGTATATCCCATGCATTCTTAAATCCCATGATTGTTTCAGCCCCCACCACTTCCTCTGGCAGGGTGTTCCACTTGTCCACTGCCCTTTCTGTGAAGAAATTCTTTCTCATGTTTCCTCTGAATCACCCCCCCTCCAATTTCATCCCATGCCCTCTAGTCCTGGAACATCTTTTTTGCTGGAAAATAGTGTATTCCTGCACCCTGTTCCTCTCTGTAAGGTACTTGTATGTCTCTATCAGATCCCCTCTCTCCCTCTTCTCCTCCAGGGAGTACAGATTCAGGTAATTCCACCTGTCGTCATAGGACTTGTGATGCAATCCCTGTACCATCTTTGTTGCTCTCCTCTGAACCTTCTCTACCCTGTCTATGTCCTTACGTAGGTAAGATCTCCAGAACTGTACACTGCAGTCCAGGTGGGGCCTCACTACTATCTTGTATAGTGGAATTATTATCTCCCTTTTCATGCTGGTGATGCCCCTGCCTATGCATCCCAGCATCCTATTTGCTTTACCTGCTGACTTGTTGCACTGTTTCCCTACCTTGAGGTCATCAGAGATGATAACCCCAAGGTCCCTTTTCTGCTTGGCGCATGCTGTATCCTCACACCCCAACTGATATGTTGTTCCAGGGTTTTTGTGCCCCATATGCATTATCTTGCACTTCTTTGCATTGAATTTCAACTGCCAAACCCTTGACTATTCTTCAAGCTTCTGCAGGTCCCGCTTCATTCTGTCTACACTCTCTGGTGTGTCCACTCTGTTACAGAGCTTCATGTCATCAGTGAACAGGGAAATTCTGCCTTCTAGGTCCTGCACAATGTCATTACGACATGAAGACGTTGAATAGGACTGATCCCTGTGGTACCCCACTGGTCACTCTTCCCTCTGTGGAGTGACAGCCATTTACCACCACCCTCTGTGTCCTGCCACCCAGCCAATTATCTACCCACCACACTACTGTCCTGCCCACTCCTATATTCCCCAGTTTGTTTAATAGCCTTCTATGTGGCACAGTGTCAAAGGCCTTGCTGAAGTCCAGATAGAAACAATGTTGGCATGCTCATTAGCAACAAAGGCTAGTACACCACTTTTTCTTCAAATAAATTCTTTATTTTAGGTAAATAGTCCCAACGTTTCGCCTAGATAATTAGGCTTCTTCAGGGGAACTGTAAAAAATTATATATATATTTCAAATAACAAGTTAAACTGTACACTTTTAAACTTGATCATTTTGCATTTAATATACTTATTCATATATCTAAGCAATGATGTTAATATAAAGATATATAATTCCTTAAGTTTTGAGAAACATCTATGTAAATAAACATATATGTAAATATGCAAATTAACTCAACTTCTCCTATTATGAGAACCACCAAATTTCATACAAAACTATTTTTCTAACTTTTTAACACTACCTTTTGGGGCCAGAATATCTGTCATTTCCCTTTAAATTATATAATTCTTATGCTATCATTTGAAACATGATAAACAAAATGTACATAATATTAATTATTGCTTCTTTTAAAGTTCTACTAAAAAATCATTTTTTATTTCATCACCTTGTATCGTGTGTACATCTACTATTCATCTTCACAGCATTTTCTAGTTTTTATTTTTAAATTTATATGGGGGGAGAAAAGCTAGAAGAAAAACAAAAAAAGTTTTTATTAAACTTAAAATAAATACACTTTCACTGTTTTTTAACTTGTTAAACATTACTAAATTCCTATTTTACTTGATTTATCATATTTGTTTACTTCCAATGTCCAATATGCCATTTTCACTTGTTTCTATTGTAATTGTCACTCATTTAAATTCAAATAAGGTTTTGGGGATTGGAACAGGTTCCTATTCCTGAAAGAGGTAGAAATTATGATGATTTGTTATTAAAATGAGAAATGTTTTGGATTTATGAGATGGGTTTGATTTATGAGAAATGGAGCCTTAATGAAGATTTAAATTGGCAGGTATGTTGGTAAAAAACTAGTGGAATTATGTCTTTAAATAAATACAGTGAACTTTACATTAACAATCAACATAATATATAATACAACATAGTATATAGCATAAAGTGACCCTAAATAATAGGTTAACCAGTAGCTGCTTTAACCTTTCCTTCCTGTATTTCTCCCTCTCCCCCCTCCATTGGATTTACAGCACTGACTCCATTATATTTGTTCTGTTTAGAATGGTAGATTTGGTATTGATAGAACATCATAAGCAATAGAACATTATAAGTAAAAGAATTTACATTTTTTGAAATCTAGAAAATTAAAAAGTAATATAAATCATGAATAAGATTAGTTAAGCTTTAAGGACTGAATTGTGCCGAGAAGGAGAGTAAATGGTTACTAAGGTAACAAACAGGCTTTAGCCAGGTATGATGACACACAGGCTCTTTAGTTATTTCAGTTAACCAGTAGCTGCTTTAACCTTTCCTTCCTACACCCTCCCCATTGGATTTTCAACATTGATTCCATTACATTTGTTTTATTTATAATGGTAGACTTGGTGGTGATAGAACATCACAAGTAATAGAACATTACAAGTAAAAGATTTAACATCTTTTGAAAAAATTAAAAAGTAACATTAACCATGAATAAAAGTAGTCAAGCTTTAAGGACTGAATTGTGCCGAGAAGGAGAGTCAATGGTTACCAAGGTAACAACCAGACTTCAGCCAGGTATGATGACACACAGGTGTTGTCACATGACTCTTCTCCTTGGCATAAAGAGGTTGCTAAATGAGGAACCAGATGATGCCTGTTGTTCCTTGGTAGAGGTTTGCACGCTTTATGAGCATTGAAACACTTCGCAGCAACAAACTTACATAATTTAAACAGCAGCGCGGTATAGTTTATATATTTAAAAGGTTTTGGAGAATGGATGCAGTTGAGTACGCGCTGAATGAGGGAGAAAAACCTTTTGAATAGCGAACTCCGAGGGAGAGAGTTTAAAACACTGCGAGTGTAGAAATCATTTGTATCAGTAAGTAAAAAACACCTTTTTACTGTGAAATATGGCCTCAGTAGTTCGAACTACCATAGTTAAAATACACAAGCCTGGCTAGGAATGCCATTATAGATCAGCAAGATAAGCATTAAGATTTTATCTCTCAGTAGGACAGAGCAAGCTGTAATGCAGAAATGACAGAAGAGCTTTATGGAGCGTTTGAAATGCTTTAGCTAACATTTGCACTGAGGTTTTACTTCGTAATATGACTAAAAATCGAATAATGATTTCGATATGTAAAGAGCTCCTAGAAACATTTGAAATATTTAAATATACAAGTTTGACTAGGAACACTGTAATAGATGAAATGCTGAAATGATAAAAGAGCTTTATGGAGCGTTTGAAATGCATTAGTGAACATTGGCACTGAAGTTTTTACTTCGTAGTATGACTGAATCTAATAACAATTTTGATATTTAAAGAGCTCCGTGGAGCATCAGAAATGTTTAATTACACAAGCTTGACTAGGAAGGCTGTAATAGTTCAGAGAGATAAGCATTGGGATCTCACTTTTTAGTGAGCTTGAATGTACTGTAATGTTGAAATAACCAAAGAGCCTTATGGAGCATTTAAAACGTATTAGGAAACATTGGTAATGAGTTTTTACATAATCAAATGAATGTATCATTTAATTTAATTGAAAAGAGCTCTAAGGAGCATTTGAAATGTTCTAGGGAGCATCTACATGATTTTTACATACGAAACGACTGTTCTTTAACATTTACAGTGGCTTTAATAGCAAAGACTTCTAATAGCCAGAGTCACTCGCTTCTAGTGTAAAAACATAGTAAAATGGGAAAAACATAGCTCCTTGAGAGAGTATGCCTTTGAGCACTTGGTTTATTGATGCAGGGTTCCGGGTTCAACTCCCGGCACTCAGCAAAGTGACAGATGTTACCCGATATCTGGGGAATGAAAATACATTAAAATTAAATACAAAGTATATCTGAGAGACTGTGAGTGTCTCCTTATAAATTAAATAGTGAATTAGGTACTACTTAAGTGGGACATCTTAAAACATAAAGAAATGAGTACAAAATGTTGGGTTATGAATTTAAATGAGTGACAATTATAATAGAAATGAGTGAAAATGGCATATTGGACATTGGAAGTAAACAAATATGATAAATCAAGTAAAATAGGAATTTAGTAATGTTTAACAAGTTAAAAAACAGTGAAAGGCCCAGATATTCAAACTGCTCCCAAAAAGTGCGCAATAGCAGGAGCAAGCACAAGTCCATTGAGCCCATGCGCAAGAGGCGCGATATTCAAAAACTGAGCTGGCCAAACTGTGCCTACAGCCGATGACTGAATATTGCACCACCTGCACCATAGTGCAACTAGGGAGGGGAAGCTGAGCAGATCAGATGCGCCATAGCGCAACAAGGGATGTTCAGCTGAGCAGTCCAGAGGTGCCGTAGTGCAACCAGGGGCGCCCCCCAGCAGCAGAGCAGCAATGCAACTGCACAACCAGGGAGGTAGTGGCCCACCACCCATGCCACAGATGGGCAGAGGAACACACAGCAGAACAGACATCGTCCCCCCACACCCCATGCACTGCACAACTGGAGGAGGGCTGGAATAACCACTGGCCCATGGAGACAAGCAACCAACCCACAGCCGGGCCAAGGTGCCCCATCACACCCCCCAGCAAGCTGTGACTGGCACACAAGGAGGGCTGACCACCCTGTGCCACACCATCCCCCCAATGCAGAGCACACCCTGCACCATGACCCCTAGACACCCTGCCCAGGAGCAGCGTCCACCACTGCAGGAAACCCCATGCATGCCACCACCCCCACTGTGACAATGTAACCCTGTGCACCACAAAACCATGCAAGGCAGCCCCACCACGAGCACCCATCAGTGGGTGGCAGCACACAGCGATGCAATGACGGCATACACAGTGCCACCACGCACAGCCCCCCCGAGGTACTGCTGAGAGACCAACCATGCGTCTGCACACAAGGTACCCCACACAGGACAGGGCATGCCCCGGACCCCACCACCAGTGGTACAGCACCCTGCACAATCTCCCAATGACGCACCCCGACCCAGCACTGGCCACAATAGCCAGTGCAGGCACCCACAGTGGTACATAGAAGCATGCACCACACCGGATGCCACACAGTGCATGGACAGACACCCATCCATACCCAAGGGCACAACAACATAGGGACGCAGTAGCAGGGCAACCAAGCCCCCAGCGTGGGCCCATGTAAACTGTATACACACAACCTGCAGTCCTCCATGGCACAGGAGTGCCAGCCACCCTGCGCAGGCACTGTGGACCTGTACGCCACCAGCATTTGCCCGGAGCACAAGTCAGACAGTGGTGCACATCCCCTGCAACACACACAAGCCACAGCATGGAGGTGGGTCAACAACTGTGGAGGCCACAGTGTCACCTGAGGCAGACATGCACCACACCAGTGACAGAAGGTAACCCAGCATTGTGACGGGTACAGTGGCTGCCCTGCATGGACAGCCACCACTGACATGCCAGCAGACCGTGCAGGTCACAGACATGCATGGGTGTCAGCTGCACAGACCACGGACGGGCTGACAGGGGCGCCATGGACACAGAGCATGCACTATGGACCACTGCACACAGTCATCCAGTGCACAGGGCACAACACACACACACACTCACACACACTGACTGATAGCTACCCCCACACCATAGTCACCTCCCCACAGACACACACACATACCCATGACTGCACCACCCCTGACGCCATGCACACCACTGCAGCTGAGCACCTATAGCCTGCTGCAAATCAGAGACCACCACAGTATTCATATCAAAATATCTGTATTCAAACAAAATATAAAACTATATACAATAATATATACAAAGTTGGGAGGGAGGGCCACAAACAAGGTGGGGGTGGGTAAGGGGCAGGGGTGGACAAATGGGACAGGAAAGGAGGGGTGTGAGGGTGGGTCCGGGGGGTAGGGGATATCAGGGGCAGAAGGACTTTCAATGGGAACCCTGCTCCCCGCTCTGGCTTCTCCTCCGCCGGTGCCTCCTGAGGACCCCAATCTGGTCAATCCTCTGTAAGATTGCCAAGGACGACCTCGCCACGTGCAGGATCTCCCGCAATGCCTCCCTGATGTCATTCAGCTGGTAGACACCTAGAACAAGGGAGCACAGTCAATAGGTGTGAATGCACAGCCCCATACAGCCCACCCACTGTGCATGGCATACGGCCGTGGGACATGCCTCTGTGATGGTGTGTGACCACCCACATTGATCACGTCCACATGACCTGCCCACCCAGGCGCATACAGCCATGCGGAACACTGCACATGCCCACTGGCCAAGTCACGCACAGCACCACTGTAACCATTTAGTGACATGGCTATGTGGTGCAAAGGCAGTGGCACAGCCATGTACCCGGTGCACGCATGGACCACCATCGATGCACTCCCAGACATGCATTGCCACTGGACAGTGCTGACTAACAAGTTGCGTGCATGGCAGTGGTGTCAATGGATGGTGGCCATGCCCCACTGCCCACCCTGTTACACGGCATGCAATGGTAATCATGGAGGTATGGCACTCACCATCATCGGGTTGGTCCCTCGGGCGCTGTGGACCATCACCCCAACTTGCCTCCCTGTCCTCTTCATTGCGCTGCAGCTCACATGCCAGGTGCCGCTCCTCCGGCCCTGTGGTGCAAACATAGAGAGAGGAACATCGGTACAATCCTGTAGCAAAGCCCCCCTGCCCCCAGGTGTGTGCCCTCCCACTCAGCCAGACCCACCACCCCACACCCTGATAACACCACCACAGCCAACACGGACGGTCCCTCCCCATGTGCTGGACACATACAACCGTGATACCCATATGGCAGATAAAAGTGTGTTGATGTAACACCTACCTGGCTGTGGCACCGTGCCCCTCCTTGCACGTGCCCGCAGACAGGCTAGCAGGTCTGGCTCCCTCCGCTGCAGGTTGCCATACCTGTGGAGGCACTGCTGTGCTGTCGGCCCTCTTCCAGTGGCCTCCTCAAGTGCAGTGGCCTCCTCCCACACCTGGCTCCTGGACCTGTCCAGGGATGCCTCCCCAAACAGTGGTCCATGGTGTGGCTCCACTATGGCCACTAGGTTGGCCAGTTCAACCTGGCTCCATTGTGCAACCCTCCTGCGTGCCATTCTCCTAGCTCGGTCTGCAAAAATGGCGCTCTGCAGCACGGCTCCCCACATGCAGATGCTGCGCGGTACAGCGATGCCATTCCCTATCGCGCTTTCACCGAACAGCGCGATAGTGGTGCACCCATGCCTGATGCATGGCGCCTAGGGGGCAAAGGTCAGGCACAGGGTCAAGGGGCTCTGGCGCACGGACATGCACAGTGCCATTGGAACCCAATGCATGTAGCGCGATTGGCTGCCTGTGCGCTACCTCCAGTAGCGGCCTACCGCGCTGTTGCCCCAGTGTGCCTATGGTGGCCCAGTGCCACAGCGCCATGTAGGTGAACATCGCTGTAGTGCCACTGGCACAATGGTGGCCGTGCCCTGCATTGCTTCCCGTGCACAGCACGTCAGCAGCGTGGCAGACGCCTGCATCAGCAACCCGGGCATGCGCAGTGAGGTGTGTACTACGCATGTCACAGAACTGCACCCTTGGCTCAGCACGTTCAACACAATTGCGCAAAGCGCAACAGTGCGATATTCAGTCGTCATATGCAAAACAGCTAATCAGCCATGCAATGGTGCAGCACTGCAATTTGCATCCACTTAAAGTTGCGCCTCGCCTCATTTGCATGGGTTACGCTATAAAAGTGCAACATTGGGCTGCACTGGCCATAGTCAGTTACTGCAGTCTATTGGTGAGTTGCATGCTGTTTGGGAGTGTGGACTGTGGATATAGGGACATGCATGGGACTGCACAGTCACAGGTAACAACTGTCATTCTTACAGGCTGAAAAATGACTGAGCAAGTAGTGGGAGAGGAGGAACACAGTGGTGGGAGAAGGCCTAATTTTACCAAGGCTGAGACCAATGCCCTGTTTGAGGCCAACCTGGATCAGGAGCCGCTTCTCAGCGGACGGCAAGGAACACCTCAAGCCTGTGCTGCTGCATGGGAGGAGGTGGCACGTGCTGTGAACCTGCATGGCAGCCACCAGCGCTCCATGCAGGAGTGCAAGAAGAAGATGGGCACAGACAGGAGGAGGATAAAGGAGAAGGTGGCTGCCATCAGGGCAGCACAAGCTGCGACAGGTGGGGGACAGCCGGAGGTGGTACACCTGACCCCACAGGAGGAGAGGATTGCTGGAAGCATGCAGCGTTGTGTCATTGAGGGTGTTCCGGGTGGTGGCTTCCAGACGGGTGGTAGCCCATCACTGCATGGTAAGTCATGGTCTGTCTATGGGGGGGGCAGGGTAGGTCACATGCAGTAACGCGACTTTGTTTTCCCTTACAGATTCTGAGTGTCTGCATGGGTCAGCGGTGGTGGGCCTGTCCACTGAGGACAGTCAGCTGGAGATGGAGGAGGGCCCATCCACCTCCACAGGTATACGTGGCTCAGTGCGACAGTGGGCTCACCTGGCTGTCCACACTGATGTTGTTGGAACAGGTGCGGAGGAAGCCCTGCCCATGTCCCTGCGTGCCAGTGTCCACGGATGCCAGCATGCTCTGACTCGGACCAGTGCCGAGTCCGTCACCAATGATGATGATGTCACTAACGGCATGGGCAGTGACACGCATGTGCCACGGGATGGCCACACAGCAGGTAACATTGCGGCCATGGCTGTGGGTGGTGCTGCCGTGGAGGCCTGCGTGTCAGCACAGTCCCAGCCTGTGCCTGTCAGCACCAGTGGGGCAGCACTGGTGTGTGTTCAGGACAGTGGGACTGTTGCGGCCACTGTGGTGGCACCACTGAGCCCTGGGGAGCGGCAGCCGGAGGGGCAGCATTAGCAGTCAGCCAATGGGCTTGGGGGTACAGGGTCAAGCGACGGCGTCTGTGCACCGCCTGTGGACATGCCCAGACCTGGTCCTGGTGTGCAGTGCCCACCCTCAAGGGATGCTGAGCATCAGGGCCATGCACACCCTGAGGGACAGGATGCCGAGGAGGCAGATGACCTTTTGGACAAGCACACCCGCCTACTGCAAGCATCAGTCCAGCAGCAGATGCAGCTTGTGACATCGGTGGATGCACTGCATGCGGCTCTGGAGTGGACAGAGGAGCGTCACAGCAGAGACACCGCTCTGATCCTGGCAGGGATGGACCGGTTGCGGGAGGATGTGACCGCTGCCATTGACGGGCATACACAGGCATTCACTGTTGTCATGGCCACAATGGGCACACAGTCATGTGCCCATGCATTGCGGACACCACGCAGTGCACTGTCCACCCCCCGTTCCCGGCGTCATGCGACACCCTCTCTGTCAACACCGGGTTCAGCTGTGGGCATCCAGAGCATGCCTGGTGCAGGCATGTTCAGTGTGCTGCAGACCCCTGCGCGAGCATGGTTGCGTTCACGCAGTGGAACCCCTGGGGGACCATTGGTGCCACCCCATGAGGCCAGTGGTTGGCCTGTCAGTGCTGATGGGTCTCGGCGGGGCCGCCCACACATCCGTGGCGGCTGGGGCACTGTGTCACGTGACTGACCTGTCTCCCAACACGGCTACTGTCTGGTGCTGCCCTGTGTGCATTGTGTCTTTCAGTGGACAGTGCACAGGTGGGTACCCGGCCCTGCACGCGGACACACAGTCCATCTGCACACCCTCCCGGCTGCTGTCCGCAGTTGCGTGTGCATGACGATGCCTGCATTGCACTCTACACCAATGTGCAATGGTGCTCAGCATCTGACACACGCACATGGACAGGCAGTGAGCGTGGTGGTCTGTGGACATGTGTGTGGCTAGGGGTGGCGTTCTGGGTTGGTGTGCCTCCTACCCTTTGTGCATGTTTGGTGCATTTGTGTGTGTGTGTGTGTGTGTGTGTGTGTCCATCTGCATGGCATGTTAAACCTCACCCATCCCTGGTTGTGTGTGTGGTTCCATGCCCTGCCACTTCCCTTGACGGCATGCACCCCTGGTGTGTGTCCATGTGTGCTTGTGGGTTGTGCCTTAGCCACTGTTGGCTGCACATGGCCCCATGACTTACCTCGGTTGGCTGAAGTGCTCCTCCATGATGGTGTCCCAGTGCAGCTGTGCCAGCCGGAGCAGTCGGGGGTCCCATCGCCCAAGGGGGGGCTGCCCATCACCATTGTCACCGGCATCCTCATAGTTCCCATCGCTGTCCCCTTCTTCGACCTGTACAGCTATCCCACATTCGTTGGCCGTGTTGTGCAGGATGCAACAGGCCAGGAATAGCCTGCAGGCCTTTGAGGGGCTGTACTGTAGGGCATCGCCGGAGGTGTCCACGCAATGGAAACGTGCCTTCAGCATCCAGAACACCCGCTTGATGACATTACATGTGGTGGCGTGTGCCTCATTGTAACGTTGCTGCGATGGGGTTGCGGGCCGCCCGGTAGGGTGTGAGCAGCCAGGGACGGAGTGGGTATCCACTGTCACCTGTGTGTAGAGGGTGGAGGTTAGTTTGGTGATCAGCATCGCCCTGCCCCGGGCCATGTAGGCCACTGCCCATGTCACCTCTGACCATGCCCCCCCAGGCCCTATGATTGTCCATGTGGTTTGCATACTCACCCACTAGGTGGCCAGTGGGGATAACCCCACTCTCGAATCTGTGGCACAGTGCTGACTGGTGCCAGATGAAGGCATCGTGTGCTCCCCCAGGGTGCGTGGCACAGACATTGATTATGCGCCCCCTGGCATCGCACACTACCTGGCAGTTGGTGCTGGCATAGCCCTTGCGATTGATGTATGCGGCCCCCTCGGGGCCAGGTGGTGTGCGGATGGCCACATGGGTGCAGTCTATTGCCCTTAGCACGCCAGGCATACGTGCTACCCTGTGGAACTCCTGTATGTTTGCTGTGCGCTCCCGCCGGTGTGCTGGGGAAATGGATGTACTCCGCAGCATGTGGCAGCAGTGCGCTGTGGAATTGGGTGAGGTGGCGTGACATGGCTGACTGGGTTATGCCTGTGGTGTCCCCATTTGGTCTCTGGAAGATGCTAGTGGCGAGCAAGCACATGCAAGCTGTCACTTTGGTCTCCACTGACAGGGCATGGCTCTGTCATGTGGGTGCCTGCATCACATCACTGTACAGCTCATAGAGCCGCCTCAGAATTGCCCAATTCAGGCGGTACCGGCCCACAATCTCGGTATCACTGTACAGCTCGAAGCTAGTGCGGGCTCGGTACTGCCTGTTGGGGGCATACCGCCGACGGGCCCTTCCACGGCCACGCCCCTGCTGCCCGCCTTCTCACCCCCCTCATAACGGCCTCCATCTGGAAGGTGGCACTGGCCATGTCCCTGGCTTGTGTTCACCCCCCCGGCAGCTGTTACTGTATTCCACCCCCCACTGTCCTCACTGCAACTTCTCCTGCACTGGGAACACCTGCCTGTGCTTGCCTCACTGCTGTGTGGTGTACCTCCCCCTTTTGCAATGTCTCCCCACACCTTCCCCTGTGGCTATTGCTTCCAGGTGCCCTTTCCTGCCTGGCCCTGTGTGTCCCTGCTGCCCAGTGTGTCCTGCTGTATTTTGCTCTCATGTGGCTTCCCTGTAGCGTTCTTGCGCCTCTCCCTTGCTCCCTTTTATTTTGGCTCATTTCCGCTATGGCGCAACTTCCGCTTGCTCCCCTATTGCGCATGGCGCAAGTTGATGAATATCGCACTGCGCCATTTATGCATGGTTCCTCCCCCTTCAGTTGCGCATGCCTTCATTATCAATGCGTTGTTGCTCAGCGTGATTTGGGGGGCGCAACTGCCTCCTGCCGAATGTCGCCAGAGATAGGCGCCATTCGTGCTTGCGCAGGCGCAACCCTAGTGCGCATGGCTCAACTCTTTTGAATATCTGGGCCAAAGTGTATTTATTTTAAGTTTAATAAAAACTTTTTTCGTTTTTCTTCTAGCTTTTCTCACCTATATAAATTTAAAAATAAAAACTAGAAAATGCTGTGAAGATGAATAGTAGATGTACACACGATACAAGGTGATGAAATAAAAAATGATTTTTTAGTAGAACTTTAAAAGAAGCAATAATTAATATTATGTACATTGTGTTTATCATTTTTCAAATTATAGCATAAGAATTATATAATTTAAAGGGAAATGACAAATATTCTGGCCCCAAAAGGTAGTGTTAAAAAGTTAGAAAAATAGTTTTGTCTGAAATTTGGTGGTTCTCATAATAGGAGAAGTTGAGTTAATTTGCATATTTACATATATGTGTATTTACATAGATGTTTCTCAAAACTTAAGGAATTATATATCTTTATATTAACATCATTGCTTAGATATATGAATAAGTATATTAAATGCAAAATGATCAAGTTTAAAAGTGTACAGTTTAACTTCTTGTTTGAAATATAATTACATATATGTTATAATTTTTTACAGTTACCCTGAAGAAGCCTAATTATCTAGGCGAAATGTTGGGACTATTTACCTAAAATAAATCATTTTATTTGAAGAAAAAGCGGTGTACTAGCCTTTGTTGCTAATGAGCATGCCAACATTTTTTGTATTTGGAATGTACCGAAAATCAACAAGCTCCACGTAAGACACATCAACTTAAGTGTTATTTAAAGAAGGCAATTTCCCTGGACACCTCCTTTTTTTGAAGTCCAGATAGGCCACATCCACTGCCCTCCCCCATCCATCTCCCTTGTCACCCAGTCAAACAATTCAATGAGGTTTGTCTGGCATGACCTCCCCCTAGAGAAACCATGCTGCCTTAGGTCCTGTAATCCGTTGGCAACCAGATGTTCCACCAATCTCGCCATCAGTAGTGCTTCCATGATCTTCCCCACTACTGAGGTCAAGCTGACTGGTCT
Organism: Neoceratodus forsteri; assembly: GCA_016271365.2. Lineage (NCBI taxonomy): Eukaryota > Metazoa > Chordata > Ceratodontiformes > Ceratodontidae > Neoceratodus > Neoceratodus forsteri. Next base: position 556,486,193 of record CM028129.1, on the reverse strand, counting down.
GTAGTTCCCCATTTCCTCTTTGTTCACGCTTTTGTATAAGGGGAGTACATCTGCTGTCCTCCAGTCTTTGGGTACCTCCCCTGTTTCCAGTGATTGGCTACACAGGATTGCCAGAGGTTCAGCCACCACCTCTCTTGGTTCCTTTAGGACCATGGGGTGCACCCCATGTAGCCCCATTGCTTTATCAACTCTTATTCCTTCCAGTTCCTTAAGGACCCTTTCCCGTGTAAAGGGACTTGTGTTCATTTCTGCACCTTTCCCACCCCTTGTACTCCCATCAGGCCTATTACCCCCCTCTTCCTCAGTAAAGAGTGAGCAGAAATATCTGTTCAGTATGTCTGCTTTACTGTTGTCATCCTCCACGCAGCCCCGATCTTCCCCCCTCAATCTCACTGTCCCTCCCTTTGCACTTCTTTTTTCACTTATGGACCTGTAAAAGGTTTTGTCTTCTCTACCCACTGATTTTGCTATGTGCTCTTCTGTCTGAGCTTTGGCTTCTCGTACTGACCACCCTGCCTCTCTTTACTTCTCCTGGTACTTCTCCCTTTCCCCTTTTGCCTGTGTCTTTTCATATTGCCTGAATGTGATCTTTTTGGCTTTCACTTTCTCCGCTACCTCCTTGGAAAACCATAATGACTTCCTCTTCCCCTTGCTAACCTGCTTGATGCATAATTCTGTTGCTCTTGTAATCCCGGTTTTAAATATTGCCCTCTGTTCCTTAACCCCGATTCCCTCCCCATTCCCATTAATGCCTCTTTCAGGCATCTCCCCATTTTCCCAAAGTCTGCCCCCCTAAAATCCAGGATACGTGTTTTTGTGCGGTTTGGTTCTGCTCCGTCTGTGATTTCGAATCACAGTGACTGGTGATCACTGTTCCCCAGGTGCTCCCCCACTGTTACTCCATCACACTGTCCCCATTTGTTAGCACAAGATCCAGTATTGCCTTCTGCCGAGTTGGTTCCATGACCAGTTGCTTGAGGAAGGTACCTTGAAGGGAGTCCAGGATAAATCTGCTCCTGGTTGATGCTGCTGCTGGGAGGCTCCAGTCCACATCTGGAATACTGAAGTCTCCAACCAGCACCACCTCACCCTTGTCTGCCATCCTTTTGATGGCTAGCATCAGTTCCCTATCTGTTTCTTCCTCCTGGGCTGGTGGTCTGTAGATCACCCCTTTGTGGATGGCTGACCCCATTTTCCTTTCCAGCTTAACCCACAGTATCTCTCCCCATTTTGTTCCTCCTGGATCCTTTCTGACCTTTATGCCATCTTTCACATAAAGTACCACTCCTCCTCCCTTCCTGCCTGCCCTGTCTGTTCTGAATATGTTGTAGCTGGGTATGGCCATCTCCCAGTCATGGTTATCATTGCACCAGGTCTTTGTTATGGCCACAATGTCCAGGTCCGACTGTACCATGGCAGCCTCCAGATCTTCCATCTTGTTGCTAAGGCTCCTGGCATTGGCACACATGGCTTTCCATAATGTGAACTCCCTGGACTGTTTAGCTGTTCTGCTCCAGCCCGCTCCCAGGTTGTCCTTTTCCTTGATTCTCCCTGCTGTCTGCCTTTCTGTTGAATTATGCCCCCTTTCTACCTATGCACCCCTTGGGTGCTTATCTCCATCTTTTGCACACTGCTTTGTAGAGATATCCACTCCTCCTGTTCACTGGTTCCACTGCTTGCTGTGGGGGGTGGGCAATTAGGTACCTTTCTTGCTGGCCTGCCACCCCCCTTGGCTAGTTTAAATGCTTGTCCATGTAGCATTTAAACTTCTTATTGAGTGCTTGGATTCCCCTCCAGGACGGATATAGGCCATCAGGCTTGAACAAGCCCCCATCCCTCCAGGTGGGTCCCCAGTCACCAATGAATCCAAACCCCTTTCTCACAGCACAAGTTCTTCAACCATGAGTTAAAGTTCCTGGTGCGAGCACCCCTATGCTCTCCCATGCCTCTCACAGGTAGTACTTCCAAGAAGGTGACAGAAGTAGCTGTTTGCTTGAGACCCCTCCCCAATTTCCTAAACTCTTCCTGAACTTCCTTAGACTCCCCATTTTCCAGGTCATTAGTACCCAGGTGGATAATGACATCCGGCTCACCCTCCCATTTTGCCTTCCCAGTGATCCCCAGGATCTTCCTCCCATCTCTCCATACCCTGACACCTGGTAGGCACCTCACCTCCCTGTCCTCCCCCTCCTGTGTTCCTAGCTGAATCCCTCTTATGATGGAGTCCCCCACCAGGATTCGCTTCCTCCTCCTCTGGGGTCCGCTGCTCTCCCCACTGAGGTCACCTTCTTGGTTGACCTCCACATCCTTCCCTTCCACTTCTTTGGGTACCTCTGTTTGGTTGTCCCCATTTGCCACTGCGGCATATGAGTCCTGGAGTGGAATAGGATTTGGGATGTGCCTCTGCCTGACTGCTGTAACCCTCCCTGAGCCCACTGTCATCCAAGTGCTCCTCGTTCTTGGCATCCTGTGAGGCAGCGGTGTTGAACTGGGTGGTCTCTGGATAGGGGCGAAGGTATTCCTGACCCAGTTTACTTCTGCTCTGAGTCTGGCTACCTCATCCCACAGTCCAGAGAGATGCCTGCAGATAGGGCAGCACCTCAGTGACCAAAAGAATTGCCTGAATATGGCTGCCCTGCATCCGCTGCATTGCACCACTCCCCACATTATAATGCACTTATACTGCTATTCCAGTACTTGTCTCTTACTTAAGCTGTTTAGTTGTATTCAAAATGAACAATACATAAAATGAACAATACATAAATTTAATATGATTAGATTATGGACTAGATAGTCTGAGATTGAGATTCAGTATAATCAATTTGTGCTAAACGTTGCGTAGTTTTATTATTATATTGCCTTATGATTTGCTAAGCTCAGTGCAGAAACAGACAATGCAAATAGCACAGTTCAATCCAAATCAAGAAGTCTGATAGTTCAATAGCAGGCACCTTCTTTAAACTATAGGTATCATAAGCATCTGAGGCTTAAATTCATGGTATTTTTTTCCTAATTCAACACACAGTTCTGGGTTCTGTACTGCAGAGTGAGAAAAAGCCTCTAGCAAATAAATGCCTGGGTGACTCGAAAGTGCCTTGGAGTTTACAAACCCCAGAACTGTTAGTACTGTGTACTACCAGTATTTGGGCATCTCTAAGCACAAGTTGACAATTTTCCTTATGAAATATATGTATGTGCGGTAAACATATGAAATGTTCAACATTTGATAGCAAAAATATATGAGGTTATCAATTGGAATGCTTTGTTTAAACCCGTTTATTTTCCTTAATTATATCTACACTTTTCTACTGCAACTTGCTGTACTTATTTTTAATGCATTTTATCAGAACAATTAAGCTTTCTGATGATGAAGGAGGCAGATGATTGTCATATTTTTCTTGCTATTATTTTCAATTAGCATTTTTGTAAAATAGACAATAATAACTTTGACTCGTAAGACTTTTCTCATTCTATCCTTTGTCTTGCAACAAATTAATTATAAAAATAATGACGTCTTCTGTTAGTCTATGTGCTCCATAGCCAGTGGCATTGGTGCTGACACAAATGGTTTGGTAGAGCCATGCCCGCCCCCCAACATTTTACCCGTGGTTGCACCCCTGAGCAGGTCATAGGTCCTTTTCATACCTGGACTCCCAAAACCTGTAGCAACCTGACACTGAGAGAAAAAAAACAAAAACTAATGTATATCCATTTTCAAACTTGAATTCAAAATAATACTGTAAATCTATGTAAATGCTGCTGCAAAATACCTTAACACTTGTTGACTCTAACCTTTATAATCAGTTCTGCTCTGTCTCAATATTTGCACCAACTACTACCATGGTTTTATAAATGCAAGTTCTAGTTCATCTTTCCTCATGACACAGTATACTGTTAAGACTGCAAGGTAAGTTTTCATCTCATCTTCTACAATATTCTGTAAATGTCAATACTAAGTGTGTCTTTTGTAATTTTATTATGTCATTTCATGCACTTTCTGTACCCATTCCCAGAACGTGACTGAAAACAGGAAAAGTGTTCTAGACCACTGTTCTGGGTCAACATACAAACATACATAATGTTGGTACTGTAAAGAATGTTGGAGACCCTGTCCAGTCATAGAACACTGTTTTCCTATTCCTTCTGAAAGAACTGTAATAAAACAAGTGAGGGAGCTGGGACTCACTGTATGATATGGTGGTAGTAGTGTGGTAGGCACAAAAGGAAGACCTTCTTGTGTTGAACTGTGGTCTTACTCTTTTTTCATTGTTTCCTATCTAGGAATCCGGTTCCTCTTCTGGGAGTTGGACTCTATGGCCTCTTCATTCTGGCACTTATGACAGCAGATTTACTTTACTTCTGCAAGGTGAACCACTGCGGTTTCTATGGGAATCATAAGAACCTGGGCAGGAACTTGGTGTGCTCTGTTTTTGGCAAATCCAAGGACCCCTCCCTCAGCAGAACAGACAGTACCACAAATCAGGGGAAACAACGAGAGCCTGTGCTGCGTCGATTATGGCTAGAGCGCGCAGCTAGGGAAGGAGGGACCTACAGAGTCTGAAATGTTGGAAATGTTGGCAGGAGACCCTGGATAAGCTGAGGGTCAAAGGTTAAACTTAAGCACTGCCCTGGAAACATGATCACCCCACTGTGAATCTTAAAAAAAGTGTCATCTGGAGCTCCATCTCTGCATGCCGAATGGGAGGAGAATGCATTTAGGGATTCCATTTCACAGCCTCCTTGGCTATGTGCATTGCAGCATTCCCCTTCAAGGAAAAGAGAGATAAAACATTTGCTTGGCTGATAAGGACCACAGTTACAGCAGACCTCTTAATCACTGATAACTGCTATGAGGGTGGAAGAGTAGTAAGCAGAGGAGAAAATGGAGCAAGCAAAGCTCTAGGAGGTTCTGTGGGCATGCCCCCACAGACAACATTCTTTTAAATTGTCATCAAAATATGCAGTTTCCTACCGTTCACAAAGCAGATTTATTTGTAAGTGGACGAATGTGAGAGTGAGGGAAATGGGTGTGACACCCATTTAATACAGGAGTATTACCAGTTACATTTCTTGATGCTGGTATATCGTGAAAGCCACACCAGGCCTTCTAGCTGGAACTTATATCAGGAGCCCACTTTTATTTCCTTTTTTAAATTTGCAATTTTTATTGAAAATTTTTTTGTTGCATAAAAACATACAGAGATACCAATCCATTGTTCACTGGGATAGCTCAAGATTCACATACTGTACATACAGAAATTCAAACAGAATAAGTGTGTGCAACTATGAATGCAGCCAAATAATCATATCCACATCAGCAGTGTAGCAAAACTGCTCATTAAATAGAGTAATGAAGTAACACAGAGTTAACTGAATCAAAGACCACAGAAGTCTCCGCTTACTACTCGTATCTGCCATAGCCACTAAAAAAGCTATCACGTGGCTCTGGCACAGCTCCAGAATTCCCACATTGGTGGGATGGAGAGGTATAATGATTAATGTCCATAATATGGAATACATTATATACAACTACATGGATAAACTACCCCAATCTGAGATTCGATGGAGGAAATGGGTTCTCTATCAAATTTCCCATTACTCCAATTTTGTGCCATAGAGTGGGGCTCCTACACTCCCATACTCTCCCTCTTGCCATACAAATGTTTCTTCTTTTTCCTTCCTTTCTCCTCTTTTTCTCTCCTCTCTGCCTGTCTTCTCAGATTCGTGTTCTGCAGACATCTATTAATCCTCTGATAGGAATATTTTTTTGCTCTCTCATGATAGCTCCCATGAATAGTATTTGGCTTTCTCTGGGGCTGTCACATGGGATATACTTGTATCTGTATCTTCCTTAACAGGATTTTTTTTTTATCAATTAAATGCTTATTAAATTAGATATTTACAGGTTAAGTAATAATATCTTCAACTGTTCCTGTGCAGGTCTTTTTGCATCATTGGATTATTTTGGATATATGGACCCATATTGGAAACCTTGGACTTGTTGGAGATGTGGGCTTCGATAAAATGACATATTTCATTTGTGTGACACCATACATGTTACTAGAATTTGTTTTTATCTTGTCTGATGTTCACATGGGGTGAAAAAAACCGCAAGCTGTGTACACACTGTTGGGGGATTTAAGCTAACTGAACTGGAGAGGGATCTGGGGATTATAATTTCAAACAACCTTAAGGTGGGTAACCAATGCAGCAAGGTGGTGGGCAAGGCAAATAGAATGCTGGTGTGCATAGGGAGGGGCATAACGAGCAGGAGGAGGGAGGTGCTGATGCCTCTCTATAAAACCATGGTGAGGCCACACCTGGAGTATGGAGTTCAGTTCTGGAGACCTCACCTATGCAAGGACGTAGACAGAACTGAAAGAGTTCAGAGAAGGGCAACCAAGATGGTGCATGGTATGAATAGGAAGCCCTCTGAGGTGAGATGCAGGGAATTGGATCTGTGCCCACTGGAAACTAGAAGGGAGCGGAGGAACATGATAGAAACTATTAAGTACATGAAGGGGATTAATAAGGAGAGGGAGGGAAGCTTATTCGCAAGGAAAGTGCTAAAACTAGAGGCCATAGTCTATGATTGGAAGGAGGAAGATTTAAGGGCAATGTGAGTGGGTGCTACTTCATGGAGAGGGTGGTAGAGTCCTGGAACAAACTACCTGAAGAGGTAGTGGGGGTCAAAACTGTGGAAGGATTCAAGAGGGCATGGGCAGACATAAGGGGTTGACCAGTGGGCAGAGTGGGATGTCCCTTGACAAAAGTAAGAGGTGTGGGGGACAGACTCAATGGGCCAGAGAGGTCCTTTTCTGCAGCCACATTTCTATGATTCTATAATGTGCTCTGTTTTTATCTCCTTTCTATAACACAATAAAAATACAGATTAAAAAAAAAGAGTTAACTTAATCAAGTACCCTTGTCCGCTAGTGCCTAGGACATTCAAGGTCTCCCAGCCCTGCTCTCCACTTCCCAAAGGAATGTTTTCACAGCTCCAACTAGGTCAAACCATGGGGCTATGCCAAACTGAGCAGATTTCTGCAAGGTAACAATGAGGAGTACCTCCTTGCAGAACTAAGTTGTCTCTGTGTTCCAGAATGTACAACAGTCAAGGCTGCCAACACTGCCAAAATGTAACTAATTTATTTTGCTATGAATAAGTGATTTTCCCCATTTGATGCATGTCATGCATTAAATTCTGTCAGGCTGCTAGGGTAGGAGGAAGAGACTATGCAAGTCTGAAGTAATCCATTTTTTTCCTACTGTGCAACAAATATAAAACAGTGCAAAACACATAGCCTCCTCTACCACATCTGGTATTTCTAGAAACACCACCTTTGGGGAAATCAGTCCCAAATGACCAAATATTATAATAAAAGTACTGCAATGATCAGCCCAATGTGCCATTAACAGTTGGCAACTCCAGAACCCATACGTGTGCATGGCAACTTCCTCAACATAGCCCTTTTAACAATAAGTTTTCCCACTGTAGGAGATCTTTACCTTGAATGTGGGGAGCAATGAAGTACCTAATAATTGTCTTCTAGAAGAAGACCCTTAAGACGTGCAAAGATGTCACCAGGTGTGAAGAACTGAGTGCTAGGGCCTAGAGGTGTTCCGGGATCGCCAGACCTAAATTGGCATGCCGCTTCCTTCTAATGGAGTATGTCAGGGCTGAACATTGAGCATTGAAAGATTTATAGAGCACAGAAATTAGATGCCTGAGTAGAAGGTCATTAAAATCTGCCGTAAGAGGACCAGAAAAGGGGAGACTACATACAATGTGTGTGTGGGTTGGGTATATGTGCCTGTATCCACAATCTGACTTGGGGCTCAAATTTTAAAAGCACTTCTCCCTTTATGTGCCTTTGGCAAACCATCTTTAAAGTCAGTCCCCGAGTGTTTAGCAGACTTCAGTGGTGCCACAAATGGAAAGGGAATTGACAAAGTTGAAAATGGCAGCTTTTGGATTTTGAGTAGCTGATCCATGGCCTTCCATTTTTTGAAAAAGATTTCCTAAAAATATTTTGGCATGGCACCCAAGGCAGTATATTACAAGCTTCATTTTGAATGTAATGCTGACTGGTGTCCAGAATTCCAGATGCAGGGTGTACTTGAAACACTTCTTACATATACAGAATAATGTACAGGCAACAATACATAACAGGGTTGTATTTCCTTTGTGGGGTTGAGAGGACAGCATCTGAACTTCAAGAGGTCCATGCCGTCATCTCAACCCTAAGATGGAAATACATGCTGAGTTGTGGGTGGTTGCCCATATTTTATTTACTATAGCATTTTTTTTATATAGGAGTCACAGAAGCATCCTCCCTAAAGTAAAAAAAAAAACAAAAAAAAACTTGCCATTTCTTTGTTTTGTTCCATGATCGAAATTAAATGTACAGACGTTCACAAGTTAAAAGAGACAGCTTTGGGCACTGGGTGGTTAGTAAGCAGCTGTGTGTGATGTTAATGAGAAATTAAAAATGTTATGACCTTTGAACTGTGCTTAACAGCTGTTTGGAATGTGCACATTTTGGAATGCGTACAATAGTTCAGAATGTGGACAACACAGAGGCTAATGTCTTAGCAGGCCTACCCTGTTAACAAATTTCAGTAAAAAATAAATAATAATGTATCAATCACTGTATGCTACAAGGCTGTGTTAACTTTGCGAGGTTATCATAGCAACCATCAGACCTCAAGAGTAAAGCTTGAGAATTCTCTGGTTGTCATGACAACCTTGAGAAGCCAACAAAGCCTTGTTGTGCAGAGTGACCCCATACATTGTTTTTTTATAGTATATGGGCCACTGTTTATAAGTCAAATTTATTACTGGCTTTGCTCCGCTATCTTCAGTAACCTCCCCCCCAACACACACACATGCACACAGACAGATACATATACACCAAACAAAAGTGCCGTTTTCAGAAATTTTATTAGCAGAACAACAGGAAAGGTCAAAACTATTCCGATACATTCGGGTAAAAGGGTCCATTTTTCTCTAACAGATATAGACTGTTTCCTACTTCAGGATTTTTTTCTTTCTTCAACAACAGACTGCCAAGCTGATTGAAAATCCACCACAGCCATGGCCGTTCACTTGCTTATTCAGATGAACCTAAAATTGGAAGGGGATAGATGCTGACAGTAACTGAGCAGAGAATGAAGTGAATGATCAGCTGTGTGGGTGGCTTAGAACCACTTTTGAACTCAATTTGAATTCGATGTTGTAGTACAGCACTGATGTACTCAAGAGGGCACCACAACTTCTTGATGCCACTATTGTATTACAACAGCTCTGGGATTGTTGTTGATTCCTATGTAGAACAGCACTCTCCCATATACTATAGATTATTACTAAGGGACTTGCATCCGAAACGGAGTTTGTTTGTGTTCGGTGTCCCTTTCTGTATGCAAGCAATATCCGGATGCCAGCAATATCCAGCACCCATTTTTGGAAAATGTGGAATGTTTCTTCTAATTCAGGACTGTTAAAAAGTATGGACAGAGATTCTAAGGAGTAAAGTGAGAGGCGACCCTGTTAATGTGGGACTGTGAAGAGTTATGGAGAGGTTCTGAAGAGAAACTGGGGGATAGTCTTTCTGATGTAAGACTGTTAAGAGGTATGGACAGAGGTTTTGATGTGTAAAATGAGGAACAGAACTCCTAATCTGGGACAGGTGAAAGGTATTCACGGTGGGGTACTGAGGGTTAAAAATTGGGATGTCCCTACTGATGTGGGACAGCAGAAAGATACAGGGCCAGATCTTCAAAGGCCTTAGACCGACGCAAGGTGCCTGCATCGAACAGGTCTGATGTAAGAGGAACCGTGCGCCAAGGGCTCATTTCAAAGGCAGCCTGCATCACCCAGCAGACTGTCTGCACTAAAGTGTGCTAGCGCCCACCTTGCACCCCGAAAGTGGCTGCGGCATGGTGCTAGGGGGCTTGCGGCAGACCCAGAGTGCCGCAGCCCTCTAATCCTGATTTTCAGAGACCTCCCCAGGAACTAAGTACCAAGTACCGTTAGACCAGCGGAGGGCTGGTCTAAAGGTACGTAGACATCTCCTGGGAGGGTCGTCCAGTATATGCCACTGTGAGGCCTGCCCCAATCCATCCAGGATGAGTGCTCCCTGGTGATCCAGTGGCCCCACCCCCACCCCGACTGTCCATGTGCTGGATGTACTCCCCCTGATGCCCTGGTGCCCCCCCCCACTCAGCACATAGTCCCCACAACCCCACACACCCCCATCCATACCCCAGATTCGGCGACCAGCACAGTTCTCCTCACCCTCATTACGGTCGTCATCGACGAACTGTCAGTGTGTACCTGCAACAGCACGCACACTGACAGTTCATGCGGTGGCCGTGATGGGGTGAGGAGGGCTGTGCCAGTCGCTGAATCTGGTTAGGGTATGGGGGAGGCATGGTGGTGTGGGGTTGGGGCACTTTAGCCAGCATCTTGCCTGTCTGTGGGTGCCGCAGACACCCTGCTGCCATTGCGGCATGCCGGATGGGTGCGCCATCCATTTGGCACAGCACCACCTTTGCCAAAAGCCAGTGGACTGTGGCACTGGGACCCTGTGGAATAGAATATTGGGCGTGGGTCCTGGATGCACCCGCACTCAGCTAAAGCTGCCATTGTCACAGCTTGTGTCGGGGCATTGAAAATCTGGCCCACAGTCTTTACAGAGAGACTCTAAGGGATATTCAGTTTTCAATGCAACATTATTTGTTTAAAGTTTCATCATAACCATACAAAAAACAATTAAAATCTCAAGATATGGACTTCCGGTGATGTCACCGTCCTAATGGCTGCCTGAACACAGAGCTCCCCCATCCTCCACACTAATAATTGCTCCACACAATCCAAATCTCTTAAATATTTAAAGAAATGACTATGGTGAACAGTGGAGGCAAACTCAACTGAAGCTCCAGATCTAAACAAGCAGGAACAAAGAAGGATCAGTGAGGATTGAGCCCAGCGAGTTCCATGGCGAACGGCATGGATTCTCCAGCTAGCATGGCTGACATGGACACCGAGGCTGAGTAAGAATCTCTCGCCCGCTCATGCTGCGAGACCCTCCTGTCTGAAATTAAACAGTTCTGATCAGAGAATAAACAAGAATTTGCCAAACTTCACACAGATTTTCTCAGTCTGGAGAAAAGAGTCAGATCCTCGGAGGACAGATTTTCTACAGCCGATGACGACCTAATTCACCTTTCTCAAGCGATCGACTCTCTTGTGCACCACCAGGAACAGTTAGCTGCAAAATGCCTAGACCTAGAGGCACGCTCCCGCAGGGAGAACTTAAGAATATACAGTCTCCCAGAGGATGCAGAGACCGGAGACATGACGGAGTTTCTCTCCGACTTACTCAAGCGTGTACTAGGCCTGCCACCATCATTTATATTTAAAATTGAGTGAGCACACAGAGCTCTCGTTCCCAAGCCGACCTCTGCAACAGCCAGACCACGGTCAGTAGTGGTGAAATTCTCAAGTTTTAAGGACAAAGAGATGGTTATTTGTACAGTGTGGCAACAAAAAAGGGTAGAATAGAATGGGGATCTGCTAATTTTTGACCAAGACTACCCCCATCCATTCAGCAATAGCGACTAACCTACACGCCTATTCTACGGGCCTTGCGGAGCATGGGGGTGAAGTTCCAGATGCCCTACCCCTCTCGATTACGAGTGCACTGGCTCACAGGACCGGAGCTGTATCACTCCATGGAGGAGGCGACCAAGGTCTTTGAAAGCAAAGGGCACACTCTCCTGCTGGACAAAAAATGGAGAAACTACCCCACCAACACGCGGCCAACCTGGCAAACAGCAGCTCGACACAACCCCAAGAAAGTGGGACAGCGATCAGCACTGGCTACTCCACAGGACATAAAAGGTTTTCTCCAAGGACTCTCGTGCCCATCAAGTGTAGTCCACCAAACGGTTCCAGGAACTGGGGGCACCTGAATTATATAATCAGAACTGTAAGTACTGCGACTGGGTTTTTCTTTGCAGGGCCTGCACTGCTGGGGGTATTCCTCGACACGCTGCCAGGATCTGAACCAGGGGTTGTGTATTCCCCGACCTTGAAAATCTCCTCCTAGTCTCTGAGAGTCCAGCTCCTTAAAAATAATGAGCACTCCACAGTTGGATACTAGTGCGTACATTTAAGCTTGTCGCCCTACGCCATATTGATCAACATCCTCCCACCTTGCTTGTATTTTTTCTCCCCTTCTGTTTGCAGCATTTTATTTTTTAATTTTTAACTGCCTTCTACTTCAGGCCGGACTCGAACTGTCAGAGCTAATTCGGTTGTTAAAACATGGACATGGGAAGCGTGGGAGGGGGAGATAACATGTTGGGAGGAAAGGGAAGCAAGACAGTTGAAGCTAATAACATAAAGGGAAAACTGACCACCCACAATGGGACAGTATGATTACATATGTTAAAAGGGCAAAAGAGTTGAAATTGTCTGTAATGAATCATATACACGTTTTATAAAACAAATTATTTTTGGCCAGGGGGATGGGGGTGGGGATGTCTTGAATTTTTGTAAGACTTGTCTGTCTGGCAGTTACGCCGAATATAGGTTGAACTAATATTTCAGATCCTGCTCTGGGTCACACATAGAGAGACCTCACACCATGCGCAGGGGGAGGGTGCTGTACGTAAATGTTGTGACGTCTTCCCATGGGCTCCCCAATCGAGGCCGATGACACAATTAGGCCACAACACCTGGCCAGGACCTGGCTCTTCTTGGGTCCAGGAGGACCGAGCTACCAGAGCTCCATGCGCTCCTACCTGAGTACACATATCTACTCGGGACTACAGGGAACACCTTAACATGTTCCCCTACCTTGGGGGTCACAGTGTGAATAGTTCTAGAGGTGGAGGGTGGTCATTTGTTGTTAGGCCCCCTCTGCATAGTTGACAAAGTTGTGTGCTGTTAACCAGACATTGGATGTTTTTTCTGTTGTTTCTAATTGTATGTATAATGCCACACCATTTGCTCAGTTTCTATACATTGGTATGTGACAGGATATAGGGAGAACACTGGAACCTGTTAGCCAGAGGGAACAAGATGGGGACTCATAGACCTCCGAATAGCTATAGGATGGGTTGGGAAGATAGGGAGAATACAGACTCATAGAATATCCCAGTATGGTGCCCACCTATAGAGATAAAGGATGAATAAACAAAAAAAACATTGCAGTGCTTTCTCACAATGTTAATGGGTTGAATAGACCTGTCAAAAGATATAGCATCCTCTCTGCACTCAAGAAACAGAGACCAGATTTTATTTGTTTGCAGGAGACTCATTTAGACAAAGTTGAGCATCTGAAACTGAAGAAGTTCAGCTTCACCCAGATGGCTGCATCATCATACGGAAAGGGAAAGAGGTGGGGTACTGTGGTCTTGGTCCCTAGGGGCACCCAGTTCTAGAGATCAGCCACTTATGAGGACCCTGAAGGCCGACTAGTGATTTTGCAGGGACATCTAGAGGGGTCCCTGATCACACTGGCTTCTATCTATATCCCCCGGGTTCCCCAGCCTCAGTGATCAGGACCCTGCTCCAAAAAATCACAGAGCACCAAGTAGGGACACTTATAGCAGGGGGGACTTTAACCATGCTTTGGAACGAGTTGACTCCACCAACACTAGATCCACATTGGGGTCGACAACACTCAGGGCCCTTAGGAACTACTTTAAGGGGGCATTCTGGGTGGACTCCTGCAGGATGACGCACCCTGGAGATAGGGAATACACTCACTCTCTCCTCCCCCCCCCCCACATGGCTCGTATGCCTGAATTGATTATATTATGATTTCTAAAGAGCATCAACCTCAGATTAGGGAATGTTACCACACCTCCTCCATCCTTTCAGACCACTCCCAACTAACACTAAAAATGGATTGGCAGCGGGAGAAGGGTGGATCACTTTGGAAGTTTAATAACTATCTTCTGAATATAAAAGACTTCACAGACATGGTTAAGACTAGAATACCCCAAATAGTATTGGAAAACAACTCCCCAGAGATCTCCAGAGCCACCCTTTGGGATACTGTAAAAGCAGTATTAAGGGGGATATTATAAAATATGCAGCCCATTGGAGAAAGCAACAGACCTTCCAAATAGAGAATCTACAGCAGCAACTTCATGCGCTTCAAATACAGCATGCAGCAGGGGACGTAGCGGTATACCCTCTGCTGCAGGCTATGAAGCAGCAAATTCAAAAGCTTGAGGATATCAAGATGGAGCAGGCCCTCCAACGTCTTCGACAAAGATATTATGAGAGCGGGCCAAGAGCAACTAGGTTATTTGCACACAGATTGAGGCAACAAACCTCACAGACCTCCATAACGCAAGTCAGGGACCCAGAGAGTAGGCAGATGATGAGAACCCTTAAACAAATCTTAGAGACTTAGAAATTTCTATCAAGATTTATATACCCCAGATCAGGTACAAAATGAGCATCAGGCAGAGGCTTATCTGGCTAAATTAAAACTTCCCCATCTTACACAAGAGCAGCAACAAGCCTTGAACAGCCCCATAACCCCCACTGAAATAGAAGCCTCAACAAATAATCTAAAAACACACAAATCCCCTGGCCCGGGTGGGTACACATCCGAGTTCTTTAAAATGTTTAGGGAAGAGATCGACCAACCCCTATTGGAAGTATGCAGAGCAGCCCAGATGGGTGATGCAATCCCAGAATCTTGGAACTATACTGTTATCTCTAGTATTCCCAAACCTGGGAAAGATACTACATACTGTACAGCATACCGGACTATTTCGGTCCTAAATATTGACTATAAAATCTACACAACAATATTAACTAGGAGGTTGGAATTGATTGTTCCGGGGCCGATTGACTATGACCAGATGGGATTTGTCCCTGGGAGACAGTCCCAAGACAATATAAAAAGAACCCTGCACATCCTGCACCATGCCACCCAATCAGGGTTCCTATTCTTATTGCAGAGTTTGGATGCGGAGAAGGCCTTTGACCAGGTGGTGTGGTCTTTTCTCAGGGCCATGCTGGGGGGCTTTGGCTTCTCTGAGTCCTTTTGTAATCTATTAAGCAATATCTACACCAAGCACAGGGCCTATGTTAAGGTCAATGGAGGTATATCGGCCCCTATCTCCTTGTATTGAGGTACAAGACAGGGATGTCCCCTGTCCCCCCTCCTCTTTGCCTTATATCTAGAACCTTTGGCGCAGGCATTGAGGCAGAGGAGGGAGGCGGAGGGGCTGGAGGTTGGGGGAGAACATATAAATTCGCTCTTTATGCTGATGACCTCATAATATACCTTCATAACCCGGAAAGATCATTGGGGCTGCTGTGGAGCTGTTTGGCAGAATTTAGCTCCCTGGTGGGCTATAAAATGAACACAACCAAAACAGAGGTCTTACGAATACATTATGACCCTTCTGAAGACACAAAAAAAACTTTTCCCTTTAAATGGAGCGTAAAAAGCATAAAGTATCTTGGAGTTTATTTGGGGCTGGACAGTTCACAGCTATTCTCACTCAACTTCCTACCCATCCTGGAGAAATTGCAGGCAGACCTAGAGAGATGGGCTCTGATCCCACTCCCCCTCTTGCAGCGAGTGGAGGCAATCAGAATGGTACTGCTCCCCAAGATTTTATATTTATCCCAAACCATCCCTATTCAATTGCCCAAGAATTATTTCACTGGACTAAACAGAACGATAGCCTGATTAATTTGGGGTCCTTCTAGGCCGAGGGTTAGATTCTCAGTTCTTCAGATGCCAAAGCAGAGGGGAGGGCTGTCTCTTCCTAACCTAAAGCTATACCACCAAGTGGCGCAATTGAGGACAGCTTTTTATTGGTTAAATACAGACTATCTGGCAAAATGGAAGACCTTGGAAGGCCTGGTAAACCTGAACAGGATACTTCTAACAAAAAAAGATGTTTATTCCCTTAATGGAGGGAGAAACCCATACACGGTCTCTGTGCTACGAGCCTGGTATGGGATACTGGACAATAGGAGAGTTAGAAAGTGGCGTTTCTGCCTTTCTTCAGTCCCATATCTAGATACATTTGAGCCAGCATGGATGGATGTGGGCTACCAGCAGTGGGAGAGAAGGGGCCTACACTTGATATGGCACTTTTTAAAAGATAAGGAAATTCTAGCATTCCAGGATTTGGTGGAAAAATACAGAATCAGATGGCAAGATCGATTTTGTTACTTCCAAATAAGGGACTATATAAGATCTCTCTCTTTGAACAATTGGAGAGATGACCCCCCTCCACAGATAGCAGACTTAATCAAAATGGCAGTAGAGGGTAAGGTATTATGAGCCCATATCATCTCATGCTTATACAAGGCTCTTCCTGTTTGGCAGAGGGACTCTCCACAAACAGACAGGCTTGGTCAAGAGACCTGGGGGCACCCATCTCAGATGACATATGGGACAGAGCTTTAGGGAGGATCCAATGGGGTATTTCTGCAGGGAATTGGAAAGAATTTTCATGGAAAGTGTTTATTAGATTCTTTAGGACCCCTGCGGCTCTGGCAAAGGTTCAGTAGGACAGATCCTCATCTTGTTGGTGTGGGTGCAAGGTTTCACCTGCAGCCTTAGTACATATAATGTGGGAATGTCCTACATTGGTCTCCTTTTTTCAGGAGTTGCAGAGGGCCCTCCATTCTATTTTTGGATCTGACCTCCAACTTACCCCCACACTCTATTTTTTCTTGGATGTCCCGAAAAATTACAGAGACACCCTCCCAGGGAAATTAATTAAGATTATTATTCTCACAGCCCAGAAGGCTATTACCAAGAAATGGCTAACTAAACATAAAATCACAGTACAACACTGGCGTGATTTAATGATAACAGTCTACAGAATGGAGGCTCTGACTGCAGTCCTGAACAAAACTCAAGCCCACTTTGAGCTGATATGGCGGAGATGGGTCCTGTACATTAGTATTCAAAAAACTGAATTCATCCCTTAGACAGTGAACACCATGTCGGAGAGACATCCCAGAGAAGGGGTCATAGAAGCTGCTGAAAATGACTTAAATATCCACAAATGTTTTAGAAACCTTCTAAATATATACATATTTGATAACCCCATGGGGACATTAGCTGGCATAGCCCCTTAAGCGAAATGTTATTTATTTCATTCTTCATAATCAGTTACATCTTGGAAGCCGAATTTGCCTTAGTTTAGCTTTTAATGTGTGTTTTATTCCCAAAAAATAGAAGAAACTACCGTATCTGAGAGTCTACCAATAATTATTTATGTATCAAACTCATCTTATTAATTATTCATGAGAAAAGTTCTTATTGTAAAAACTAATGTAATTAGTGGCATTATATGTTTGTTATGCTATTTATGTTGTTATGTGTTGTATTGTTATTTGTTAAAAAAGGGGAAAATTCCATTTCTAAATAAAGTTTAAAAAAAAATCTCATGGTATATCACACACATATGCAAACATTTTGTATTTAAGTTACAAGACTACAATGATTAATTCATTTCTTATGTATATTCTTCCTTAGTTTATCAGCCTGATATGCAAGTAAAGCCACAGCACAGGTTAATTTTTTATCTTGAGCATCCAGGAATCTGCAACAAGATCAACTGGGCAGGCAAAGATTTTTTTTTCCAAATATGGATCCAATATTTATTTTCTAAGAATCTCAAGATGTGGGCATAACAGCATATAGGCCCCCATATTCAAACTGTTAAAACTGCAGTAACATTGAATAGCGCCGACTGATGGGGCAGGGGCTAATTCAGAGCCCACCAGAGCACCACACAGACCCAATTGCAAGACGATACTGACAATGCCATTCACTGCATCCATGCAAATGAGGGATCCCCATGCATACTGGACGCAATGGTAAAATCCTGTTTTGACAGTGCTAAACAGCCTCCACTGCAGTGCTTTTTTCACTTAGATTTATTCCATCCTGTTGGCCCCCATCTTGATGACCCTCCCCAGCCCGCTCACCCCGATGCCCCCATGACTTACCCCTCATGGCAGGATCAGAAGGACTTCCACTTGTCCCCCCAAGTAGGATCCAGGTCAAAAGGACTTCACTATGTCCCCCTGAAGCAGGATCTGGTGTGGGTGCCTGGTCAGTGGTGGTAGGCCTTTGAAAGGGCTGAATTCATCCTGCAAGGCAGAATGTCTTTTTCCGCTTGTTTTTTCTCTATTTTCCTGTAACCGTGCAATGACACGTACCATTGTACCAACTTCCCCCAGCCTTACTTGACTTCCCAGCTGTCCCATGAGGTGCGATGCGGGAAGTGCGAGCTACCCTCAATGGGAGAGGAGAGCAGTCCTCTGGATCTTCAATCCTCTCCCCGGGAGACCACTGGTGACTTGAATTCACTCCCAAACCCTGGCCACCAGCATGGTAGGCAGTAGTGCTACCACTGGGCCAGCTGTTTAAGTGCTGTTTAATGCTTCCAAAACCCTGCCCTTAACCTTGCATGCCATGTGCTCTCTCCCCACTGATTACCCTCTGGTTAGATATAGCTCCCTTCCCTGGTGGTCTAGTGGTCACCCTAGCCCTCTATTACATTGAAGACAGCAATCCATAGATGTTTTACTGTGCAATATTTTGGATTGATGCTCATATGTATGGTAACACAACACTGGATGATCATACAACTCTCCCTCACAGTCATCAGCCCCCTGTTACTCAGAATTCACCTCCCTACACCAACACCCCTGGCCCAGTTGCCGATGCCCTTGAAGGGTGGAAAGGATAGTGACAGCACAGTCTTCTGCTCACCACCTTAGCCAACCACCATCTGACAGGCTTTTGTGACTGCACATACTGTAGAAGCTGATTTAACAGTATGCACTTTCACATATGCCTGTCATATTGAACATATAGCACAGGACCAGTCCCTTGACTGACCCTGTGGCACCCCGCTTGTGACAACTTTTTTTTTACATATTTTTTCCTCCTTAGGCCACAGGCTAGGACCTCCTTCCACTACCAAAAAGGCATGCTACCCACCCTATTGAGGCTCCATTGTAGCTATTCCTGGCCCCCCACCCACAACAGACCTCTGTGCTGCTCCCCCGCTTAACTCCTGGGGCTAGGTATGCCTTCAACTCCTTTGGTATTTCTTTCAGTAAAGGAATTGGGATGTACTCCATATATAGTCTTTCTTCAAAAAGATTTTATTCACTGGCCCAGTAGCGCTAAGGGTTGAGGCATTGGATGCCACACCTTACACCATGCCGGCGACCTGTGTTCGGGAATGAGCACAGGTCACCGTGGGCCAGCAGGGAGGAGATGGACTGAGCATCTGATGGACTGTTCTCCATCTCTGTGGAGGGGGGAGTGCAGCAGCCAGTGCACACCTGACCCCTAGTGGAGGCTGGGGCTCGATGGCACAGTGCCACATAAACGGGAGGGCGAGAGACGCAGCGGATGCTTGATGTGGGTGCACATGGGAGGGTGCATGAACACCGTTGCAGGCATCATTGCACTCTGCACTCCCTCAAGGGGAGGAAAAAGCAGAAACAGTGGCTCCAGGTCATGCTGCTTGATGGCCGTCCGCTGGCGCATGCCGTTCCTTGGGCTCCACCGCCTGTTCCGGATCCGTGTCTGGTGGGGGATTAGGGGGTTCCTCGCCTCCCCGCCATGGGGGAGTATGAGGTGGTGGCCTGAGATCAGTGTGGGCAGACAGCGGCCAGAGGAGGAGAGGAGAAAGAGAGCCGACCGGGGCCACGACTGGAAAAAAGTAAGCAAAAAAAAAAATTTGTATTCAGTGTTTCACACACACTTTTAGGGGCTACATTTCATGGCACATCCATTTCATCAGGTCCATCATGTTTTTCTAATAATAAATACATTTCAATTTGTCTGTGCAACTGGTTTCATGCTTGTGTAATGTAGATAAACTTTGGCTGTTCACCTCTCTATCTGTGGGATATACCACCCTGAAGGGGTACGGAAGCAAGGAACCCTTGGGGAGGGTTTCACCCCTTGAGGTGCTGTCTGAGTCATTCCCTTGGCTAAAGGTACCTTAGGAAGAAGCCCACTGGAAAGAGAGGCATGCCGCTGGAGGAGGAGGAGGAGTGGATGGAGGGGCCAGGAAAAATGCTTGTGTGTGGAGTGAGGAGAGCAGTCCTTAAATAGGCCAAAAGGGAGGGTGTGGCCAGTTGCACCAACCCCCTGAACTACAGGCTATAGCCTTCCAATTCAATGTGTCTGTGCAACTGTTTCATGCTTGTGTAATGTAGATAATCTTTGGTTGTTCTCCTCTCGATCCATGGGATATACCACCCTGTAGGGGTATGAAGGCAAGGAACCCTAGGGGAGGGTTCCACTCCTTGAGGTGCTGCGGGAGTGATTCCCTTGGCTAAAGGTACCTTAGGAAGAAGCCTAAAAAGAATGTCAAGCAACAGGAAATTATAAATGGAATCTGGCTGCAGGTTATACCCTATTCAGGAGGGATAGGAACAGGGCCAATGGGGAGATGTGGCCCTTTTCAGCCTTCTATGACCAGTTCAAACCACACAGAGTTGTGGTCACTAGACCCCATTGGCTCCCTATCCATTATCCCTTCCACCTCCTCCAAGCTGGACAACACTAAATTAAGGATGACATCCTGTCTGGTGGGTTCCCTGACCAATTGCACCAAGAAGTAGCCCTGCATTATGTCCAGCAGTACCTGACGTCTAGCACTCTTTACTGCTGGGGAGTCCAATCAATGTCTGGCATATTCAAGTCACCCACAACCACCATTCTGCCCCCCCAATTATCTGTCCCCATCCTTCTGCCCTGGTGGTCTGTAAACTACTTCCATCCTTATCTTTTTCCTCTCAGCTGTTCCCTGCTGCACCAAAATTGACTCCACCACCTCCCCCTCCTAAATAGCATTATTTACTGTGGCCTACACACCCTCCTTAATGAAAAGGGCCACACCTCCCCATTGGCCCTGTCCCTATTCCCTCCTGAATAGGGTATAACCTGGCAGACAGATTCCATTTATAATTTCCTGTTGCCTACATTTCTGTTATGGCCAGTACATCTACTCTCATCTGAAAGATGGCACTTCAAGAGTGCAATAACACCTTATGCTGCACTGCAGTGTCAGTACTGGGATTTACTTCAAGTTCCTGATGTGAGGCTGGAACCCACAACATTCTAATCTTATGGCCTCAGAGGCTAGTGTGCAACCTGCTGAGTCACTGACACTGGATCCTTCTGATCTTGTGGCCTCACATTTTGATTCCCAAGCTCCTGATGTTCAGAAATAGCCACCACCACCCACCGATGTTCAGAAATAGCCACCACCACCCACCCTTTTTGATCCCTCTTCAGTTTCTGTTCCCTGTCCTTTTCCTGTACCTCCCTTCCTTCCCCTCATTTCCACTGCCCACATTGCCTTCTCCTTAGCCCCTTACCCTCCTTCCCTTACCTTGATCCAGTCCCCCTCCAGCCTATGCAGTCCCTAGTTCACCAGTGCCTCCTGCCTCTTTCTGGGGAGTACTATCCAGGCCCTTTACTTCTACCTACAAGACACCTACAATCTACTATTAGCCCTAAAAAATCCACTAGTCCTGGTCCAGATGGTATATGTTCAAAATTCCTCCTGGGCGCTAAAGAAACAATCACTCTACCACTTACAATTATCTTTAACAAATCACTTCATGAATCTATGGTCCCACCAGATTGGCTAACAGCAATAGTCACTCCTATTTTCAAGCAAGGCTCTCATTCATTAGTTAACAACTATCGTCCCATTAGTTTAAGTTCTATTCCCTGCAAACTACTTGAAAAAGTCATTAAAGCACTCTTGGAAAAGGAAATACTATCCTTAAATCTTACAGATATTTCCCAACATGGATTCAGATCTGGCCTATCCTGCACCACAAACTTGTTGACTTTCTACAATTCCATTAGTTTAAACCTTGATTTAAACATTCCCTCTGATATTATTTTGTTGGACTATAGCAAGGCTTTTGATAAAGTGTCCCACAGCATTCTCATCACCAAACTTATTCAATTAGGTTTTTCAGCTTCACTTGTGTTATGGATTAAAAGTTGGTTGATGGATAGATCCCAGAGGGTACGGGTCAATGGCACTCTGTCAGACATAGGCAGAGTGATGAGCGGAGTTCCCCAGGGCTCTGTCCTGGGACCCACTCTGTTCAATATCTTTATTAGCGACATGAAAATTCACTCTTCAAATATCCTCACAAAGTTTGCCGATGACGCTAAGCTGAGTGGTGCTGTTAACAATGCTGCAAATAGACAAACTTTACTCAATGATCTTTCATCTATCGAACACTGGGCCCCCACTAACAAAATGGAGTTCAACATATCCAAATGTGCTGTTCTGCACATCGGGAAAAACAATCCCAAACAAGTATACACACTGAATATCACCATCATTAAGGTTTCTTGTTTAGAAAAAGATCTAGGGATTCTAGTTAATAATAAACTGACCCCAGTTTCACATTGTAATAAAATAGCTAACCAGACAAACTCACTTCTTCGAAAGATCAACTGTACTTTTGTTTCTAAAACCGAGCAGTGTATCATTGCACTATACAGATCACACATTAGACCATATCTAGATTATGGTTCTCTATTTTGAGTCCATACCCTCTTGAGGGGCGTAGATAGGGTTGAGAGGATTCAGAGAAGAGTCACCAAAACTATTCCCCATTTGGCACATGTTGATTACGAAACTAGACTACATAAAACTGGGTTACACGCGCTTAAAATGAGAAGATCAAGAGGGAACTTGTTCCAACTTTTTAAGATTACTAAAAACCCAATTTTGATGAGGCAATGTGGCATTTCATTTGCAACCAGAAAAATTGGACCCAGATTAAATAACAAACAACTGGACATAGCCAAATGTAATACCAATAAAAGACAAAACTTCTTTTCCATAAGAACCCCAAGATTATGGAATACACTTCCCCAAGATATTGTAGACGCACCCTCCATTATGACTTTTAAGCTCAAACTAGATGAATGGTTAACTAGATAGGATTCACAGTTAATGATCCACATATGTGGAGGACAATACCTATAGGCTTTGGCCTTCTCTTGTCCCTCTAACCAAGTAACCAAGTAACCTCTTCATTTTTGCATAAAAAGTTTTACTGAGATTTGACAAAAATTGCATCCAAAGAAATATTTAAACAAGCAGAAAACAACTAATGTAAAATTATACATTTACCAATATGAGTACAATTAGTAACCGAAATTTTGCATTAAGAAGAAATAGTATCAACATCACTCCTAATAAAACCTGAGAAAAGGATTACATTGACAGAATACTCATATTCAAGATATTTCCATGAAATTCAAGGTGAGTATAGAACTAAGCTTGACAAGACAGGGATCCATTAGCTACAGCCTCCCTCAAGTCAGATGAACACTGCACAAAACCTGACTTTTTACATTTTAGTGTTTTTGTGGACTTAGCAATAAATAATAAAGCAGTTAGCCAAAGTACAGTAATTCCTTTAAAAGTCCCCTTGTTCCCCAGCAAGCAAGTTATTCTCAGTTATCCAATTCTGTAAATGTTTCAGTAAATAACATGTAATAATGTTTGCAATAACATTTATAAGGCTTATTTATTTATTTATTTATTCCCAGGAGGACTCAGATTGGTTCATTGGGATAGCCTTCTCACTTAGACTTGGTAGTCCTTAAGATATTTCCCATACAACCATCATCACCATCCTCCCCATTCTAATTAAACCAAGATTCCATATTCTGCACAACAAACCGTACCGACAAAACAAAATTTAATATTACTTAATAACTCATTAATGGAAGTGTACATATAAGGGACCCCAAATTTTCCCAAAGGAAATTAATTTCTGCTCCTTTAAGTAATAAATTCATTCTACTCTTATTGCAACTAGCAAAAAATTCTGCCACGTGTTAAAAGATGGGGGGAGAGAATCCTTCCATTTTAAAAGAATAAATTTTTTTGCCAAAATCATAGAAATAGCGAAAAAAATTCCCTGATGGGCAGTCATTTCACTATTTTGATCTGAAAAAGCCAAAAGGCCAATCATAGGATCAGGTTTTATATTCAAATTCAAGACCCTATTAAGAAAATTATAGATTTTGGCCCAATAGTTACACAAAAAAGGACAATCATGTAACATATGGATTAAAGTACCTGAGGTACATGCACATCTTGGACAATTCGATGGCAGGCTTTTATTAATCTTGTATAACCTGTAGGGAGTAAAATATTTCCGGTGAAGTGTATTGAGATGTATTTGCAATAATTTGCTAGATTTAACATAAGCAATCTGAAAAGCTAAAATCTGATCCCACAAGCTGTCAGATATCTGAGCTCTGAAATCGTTTGCCCATTTTTCTTTTAATAAATCCAAATCTTCCCCATAAGACTATCACTAACAGTCAAATTATATAATTTAGATACTCATTTTTTACTAGGGGTTTGTTCTAACAGGTCCAAAACCCTAGTACTTCTCAAACAGCTAGAGCTATTTTTAGCCTTAATGAAATTCTTTATCTGAAGATATTTGAAATATTGTGCATGAGGGATGTCATACTTTTGTTGTAATTGTGAAAATGATAACATAATATT
The DNA here is from genome assembly GCA_016271365.2 of Neoceratodus forsteri. Taxonomy (NCBI): domain Eukaryota; kingdom Metazoa; phylum Chordata; order Ceratodontiformes; family Ceratodontidae; genus Neoceratodus; species Neoceratodus forsteri. The sequence continues at coordinate 556,461,590 of CM028129.1, read as the reverse complement.
CACAAACAATTGAGAAAAATCAAAAATTTCATTTTCATTCGATTCTCTATATTGAGCCCCCATAATTGATGGCAAAAAATAATAATTTTTATGAACCGGAGAATATTTAGTAATCAGGAGACTGATCTGTAACAGTTTATGAAACTCCTGCCAACATTTAATAGAAGTATACGTAACTGGGTTAATGATTTTCCATGAATTATTTTTGTTGCTATAATAGCCTGAAAACAGAAACTGATTCAAAAGTTGTCTACCATGAATATCTTGTTCAACCATCATAGATAAGGACAAATTCCCTTAACCAATTCCATATTTCCCCTATTTGAGCCACATAATAATAATATTTAAAATTTGGTAAGGCAAACCCTCATTTTTCTTTTGGAAGAGTAAGCTTTTGATAGGAGATCCTTGCTTTTTTCTTATTCCAAATAAAGTTTGTAATAATCCTTCTTAGATTGTCAAAAAGACATTCGGTATAACAACAGGAATAGCATTACATTTATAGAGAATTTTAGGAAGAAATTTCATCTTTATCACATTTATTCTACCAATTAAGTTTAATGGAAAATGAGTCCAATTATTCAGATCACCTTTTAATTCCGTAAGTAGCTTAATATAATTAACTTGATACAGTGTTTCATATTTACTTGATAAGACTATGCCCAAATATTTAATAAAGTCCAATTGGTCTCCTATCCCAAGCCCTATCATATCTAAATGGTAATTATCATCTAGTTTCATCAAAATAGTTTTTTTCCAATTGATTTTATAGCCTGAAAAATTACCGTATTTACAAGCCAATCTAATAAACTCTGGAATAGATTTTAAAGGGTCTGTTAAATAAAGAAGAATAACGTCTGCATAAAGACTAATCTTATGAACCAAATTTTTTACCTTTATTCCATTAATATTTTCATTCTTGTGGATTGCAATAGCCAGAGGTTCCTTTGTCAAAATAAAAAGCAAAGGGGAGAGGGGACACCCCTGTCTTATACCTCTATATAAAGAAATAGGGTCAGATAGAAAACCATTTATTCTAATAATAGCTACTGGGGATGAATACAGTAATTTGACCCAGATCAGGAACATTTCTCCTAAATTCATTTTTTTAAGAAGTGTAAATAGAAAAACCCATTCCGCGCAATTGAAGGCCTTCTCAGCATCAACTGCAAGTAATATAGCATTATGATGTTCATTATTTGCAATGATATTTATAGTTCTCTGAATATTATCAGCAATCTTTCTTCCTTTGATGAAACCAGACTGATCCATTTCGATAAGATCCGGAAGTGTCCCCTCCACCCTCAAAGCCAAAATCATGGCAAAAACTTTATAATCGGCATTTAATAAAGATATGGGTCTATAAGATCCACATAAAGTTGGATCTTTCTCTTGTTTATAAAATTGTAGCAAGATAGCCTTTTGAAATTAAGGAGACATAGATTGAGACATTGTAAAATTCTCAAAAAGTTTTAACAACAAAGGGATCAAAAAAGTTTTTAAATTTTTATAAAAATCAACCGGAATCCCATCAGGACCCGGGGTCTTACCCGAGGGAAGACTATCAATTGCTCTGGAGATTTCATCCTGAGTTATTGGTTTATCTAGAGCTTGTCTCTTTTCATCACTAATTTGCTCAATCTGTAGATTAGACAAAAATTCTTCCATTCCCTCTTGATCACAAGCATACTCTGATGTGTACAACTTTTGGTAATATCCTGCAAACAATTTAGATATCATAATAGGATCCCTCTCAAGGTTATCTGCCTCAAATTTTATAAAATTTATGTTATTTTTTTCTTTATCTTTCTTTAACTGCAAGGACATTAGTCGCAAAGGTTTATCTGAAAACATATAGTAATTAGCCCTTGTTTTTAAGATTTGATTTTCAGCTTTATCTGGTAAAATTCGGTTTAAATCCATTCTTCTTGTTAGCCATTTTATTATAAACCTCCATCTCATTATTTAGAAAATAAATTTGTTCCAAAGTCTGAATTTCTGCTTGTAACAATCTTTCTTGTTTATGCCACTTCTTTTTCTTTTGGTTCTTATGTTGTTGAAAAATAGTTTTCATCCATATTTTAAATGTTTCCCATATCATATCAATGGTAGTTTCTGACTCATTGTTAACTTGAAAGAAAAATTCCATTTCAGACTGAAAAAACAAAAATAATTTTTCTTCATTAAGAAGTGTTATATCCATTTTCCAAATATAATCTAAATTATTGGTAGATAATGTAAATCAATTATGCAGGGAGAATGGTCCGATATAATACCAGGATAATCAATTTTCCCTATCATATGTAACAATGTATCAGAAATTAAGAAAAAATCAATTCTAGAAAAGGAATGCTGACTTGATGAAAAAATAAAAACTTCTCACATTTTGATTTAATGTTGACCAAAGATCAGAAAGTCTAAGATCTTTCATAAAGTTCCTAATTATCTTAATTGATGTGCCAAAGAAGAGCTAGAAAAAGAAGTCCAATCCTGCTTCCTCAAAATAAGATTAAAGTCACCACCAATAATATAAGGAGTGCTACAAGCAGTTAAATGTAAAAAAAAAATCAGTAAAAAAAGATGGATAGTTTTTATTTGGGCCATACAAAGAAGCTAGAGGAAAAGATTTACCATGTATAATGATTTCAGTGATCGCATATCTGCCATTTGGATCAGAGATAACCTTATTCGCTTGAAAGGGAAAACATTTTTTTATGTAAAAAGATTGCAACTCTCATTGAAATATGACTATTCCCTGAAAATACACCTTTTCCCCAGCGTTTCTGTATCCATAAAAAATCTAACTCCTGAAAATGTGTTTCTTGGAAACAAATGCAATTAATGTGCTTTCCTTCTAAATATTTTAAAACTTTGTTAATTTGAACTTTGTTTCGTAGTCCCTTAACATTTCATGAAGCTATTCTCAGTTTATCAGCCATTGATATATATATTCTTTTCCAACAGTACATCTATATGTAACAACCAACTTTTGTGATATATAGTTTGTGCACAAATATGGAATCCGAGTCTAAAACATCATAAAAAATCTATTCAAAATACCCTGGAAACCCCCCCAATTTGGATGGATGCATAACAGATGCCAGTTTAACCAATTAAACCAAATTGACCCTCCCCCTCATTAGCTGAGACAATGTGGGCCATCATCTCTATAGCCAATGTGACTCCAACCTCAAAGGTTTATCCAATTAATTAATTGAAAAGCAGCAATAGCCAATTAATGCTAAATCAAGCAGGGATTTAAATTTGTTCCACCATGTTTGGTTAATAAGGGTGTATCTGTGAATTGCGCATTAAAGGGGTTGAAAGAAGATAGAAACATAGAAACATAGAAGTTGACGGCAGATAAGGACCGCAAGGCCCATCCAGTCTGCCCATTTCTTTTTCTACCTTATAAATGTACCATCGGCCTTTGCTCTGTCAGTGACCTATCTATTCATAGTCATTTGTATTGCTCCCTTATGCCTATCCCATGCCTGTTTGAAGCCCTGCACTGTATTCATAGCCACCACTTCTTGTGGTAAGCCATTCCATGCATCTACCACCCTTTCTGTGAAAAAGAATTTCCTCACATTCCCCTTAATCGGCCTCCCTCTAATCTCATGCTGTGTCCTCTTGTCCTGCTATTTTTCTTATATTTAAACATGTTAGACTCTTTCACCTTGTTTATGCCCTTAAGGTGTTTAAATGTCTCGATCATATCACCTCTCTCCCTCCTTTGCTCAAGGGTATACATATTGAGCTCCGTTAATCTGTCCTTATATGTCTTCTGATGCAGTCCCTGCACCATTTTGGTTGCCCTTCTCTGGACTGCCTCAATTTGGTTAATGTCCTTGTGAAGGTGTGGCCTCCAATACTGCAGTACTCCAGATGGGGCCTAACCAATGTCTTGTACAGAGGGATTATTACCTCCATCTTACGACTTGTGATACCCTACTAATACACCTAACACCCCTAGCCTTACCTACTGCTTTAGAGGTCTGCTTGGATGATTTTAGGTCATCAGTGATGATGATGCCCAAGTCTCTTTCTTCCTTTGTGACTGCTAGCAACTCCCTCCCAGCCTATAAGTGGCTTCAGGGTTTCTCTTCCCTATGTGCATGATTTTGCACTTCTTTGCATTAAATCCAGTTGCCACTCTTCTGACCATTCTGCTAGTTTATCCAGATCTCTTCTCATTCTGCCCACCCCATCTGGATCATCTACTCTGTTGCAGATCTTGGTGTCATCTGCAAACAGACAAGCCTTACCCTCTAGTCCATCTGCGAGGTCACTAATGAAGATGTTGAATAGGACTGCCCCAGGACTGATCCCTGAGGTACCCACTTGTGACTTGCATCTCTTCTGACTGTATACCATTTACCACCACTCTCTGTTTTCTGCCAGTCAACCAGTTTGCCACCCAGTTGACCAACTTCTGACCCACCCGAGCCTACCTAGCTTATTTATCAATCTTCTATGTGGAACAGTGTCAAAAGCTTTGCTGAAGTCAAGGTAGCGACATCAACTGCTCCCCTTGGTCCACCACTCTGGTTACCCAGTCAAAGAAATCTATGAGATTAGTTTGACAGGACCTTCCTTTGTAAACCCATGCTGTCTTGGATCCTGTGCCCCTATGGATTCCAGGTGTTGCACTATCCTTTCCTTAAGTGCCTCCATAATCTTGCCCACTACTGAGGTAAGACGGCCGGTCTGTAGTTCCCGCCTCCTCCCTGCTACCACTCTTGTGGAGTGGGATCACATGAGCCTTTCTCCAGTCTTCTGGGACCTCTCCTGTGCTCAGAGACTCACTAAACAATTCTGCTAATGGCTCTGCTAGTTCCTCCTTTAGCTCCTTAAGTACCCTGGGATGTATGCCATCAGGTCCCATTGCCTTATCCACCCTGAGCTTAGCAAGCTCTTGTAGGACCCTTTCTTTTGTGAAGGGTAGTGCTCACCTCCCTCCCCTGTGTCCATGATGCTGAGCTGTGGGCCCTGCCCTACCTTCTCTTCAGTAAATACTGAGCAAAAGTATCTATTTAGGATAGATGCCTTTACAGGGTCCTCCTCCTCACATGCTCCCTTTTCTCCATTAAACAGCAATACCCCCTCTGGACTTTCTCCTTTCACTAATGTATCTATAGAAAGTCTTGTCACCTTCTTTTACTGTTAGTTACTAGTGTTTCCTCAGTTTGGGACTTTGCCTGCCTTACTGCCTTACCTGCTTCCCTTAGGGCAGTTTGGTATGCCTCCCTATCTTCATCCGCTGTGTTCCTTATATTTTCTGAAGGCCAGCCTTTTGGCTCTGACCTTTTCTGCTACTATATTTGAGAACCAAAGTGGTTTCCTTCTTCTTTTGCACTTCCTTTTCTGTCTAACACAATGGGATGTTGCTTCAAGTATTGTATCCTTAATGCTTGCCCACTTTGCCTGTACCTCCTCACCTGTGTTTCTTTTGCCAGGGCTAGCTTAACTCTGTTGGCCATCTTATCAAAGTCAGCTCCTCTGAAGTCCCATATTTTTGCCTTGGAATGGGATGATTTAGATGTAGTAGCAAATTGAACCATACCATGTGATGGTCACTGGCCCCTGGTGACCTTCTACCTGGAGATCTGTGATCCCTTCTTTGTTAGTCAGTACTAGATCTAGGATAGCCCTGTCTCTTGTGGGTTGCTGTACCAGTTGTTTGAGGCCCTCCCCTGCAGGGAATCCACTATGAGTCTAGTTCTGGCAGATGTTCCTGCTGGTATTGACCAATCTGTATCTGGCATGTTGAAGTCTCCCATTATCAGAACCTCCCTTTAGCTGTCATGTTTTGTATATCTTCTAACAGTAATGTGTCTATGTCCTCCCTCTGGTCTGGGGGCCTGTAGACAACCCAGTTCTTATGGCTGTCCCATTACCTGTTTCCAGGGTGACCCACAGTTCTTCTGGCTCCTTATGTGTATTCTGAATTTCTGTAGCTTTGATATTTTCATTAACATACAGGGCCACCCCTCCCCCCCTTTTTGCACCTCGGTCTCTTCTGAACAATACATATCCAGGTACTGAAGTCTCCCAAGTGTGGTTACTGGTAAACCACGTCTCACTAATTGCTACTATGTCCAGTTTAGCCTCTGACATTATTGCCTGCAGGTCTGGGATCTTATTTCCCAGGCTGTGAGCATTTGTGTACATGATTTTCCATTGGCCAGATTTTGGTGTGTTAGTTGTTGGGTGAAGTTTGGCATTACCCTGTGCATCGTATGGGGAGACAAACCTTTTCTTACCTGGTGATGCAAATGAATGGCAAACACCTGAATTCCTGTTTGACCACTAGCTGAGGGGAGGGTGTTCTTCCCATTCGACGTATGGGTGCTGCACCCTCTCCCATTTGCTAGTTTAAATATTCTGCAAAGGCGTCCAAACTTCTGCCCCAATGCACTGCTCCTCTTTAGTCAGATGCAGTCCATCAAATTTAAGAACTTTCGCTCCCAGAACTGTTGCCAGTTCCCTACAAATCTGTGTCCTTTCCTGGCACCAGTCCTTGAGCCACATTGTTTTAGCTCCCTATCTCCCCTTCTCTGACCTTCCGTCCATCTGCTCCCTTCTCCCAGACTGGCAGGATCTCAGAGAGGAGATGCCAGGACAGAAATAGATGATAGTTTGTCACCCAGCCTAGTCAGGTGTTCCTTGGTCTCCACAACTGACCGGCTGGCGAGATCATTAGTCCCTATGTGTACTAGGACATCAATGTTTTCTCCTGCTTTGTGAACAATTTTAGCAATGCGGTCAGTGTCTCTCCATGCTGATGTACCTGGGAGACATCTGACCATCACCCCTGGCTGGAGATGGGTATCAACTCCCCGAATCATGGAGTCTCCTATGATCAGAAGTTTTTTGGATTTCCTTTCTGCTTGTTTAGTTTTGGTTCCTGATTTGGGTGAGTATTGTTGTGCTAGCTCCTGCAGTATGTCCTGCTCTGCAGTGTCTTCTGCCTCTTTATTTGATTTCAGAGATAGAGGCAGATACCTGTTTGTAGTGTTTATATGGTTTTTGGAGGTAATGTGTTGGAGAGCAGAGAGTGATGGGGCACCTGATTTGCTCCTCCTAACCACCTGCCAACCTCCTGGACCAACTACCCTCTGCGGTCGAGGTTTTTCTGTTGGATGCTGGGGAAATGGCGGGTGGTTCTTATAATGTATTTCCTCTTCAATATGAAGATGGCTATAGCAATGCTTATAAGCCATTAATGCTTCTTCAGCATTGTCAAAAGTTTGTAATTTACAAGAAACTGAATCTTGGCAGCTCTCTGTTTCCAGCTCTTCTTTCGGCTCATCAATTAAGATAATTAGGAACTTTATGAGAGATCTCTTAGACTTTCTGATCCTTGGTCAACATTAGTAAATTTCACTCCAACTTCATATAGCTTTTTTTCCACTGGATTAAAGAGTTTCCTTTTGTTCACTGTTTCTGATGAAAAGTCTGGGTAAACATGTAGCGAGATATCCTGATATTTCAAATTCCTTTCCACCCTTGCTTTGGCCAAAATAGCGTCTTTATCTTGATATTTGTGGGGTTTCAAAAGAACAGGTCTGGGAAAAGAATGGTTAGATGATGAACCAAACCTGTTCCCACCCCTATGGGCCCGATCTAAAGCAATTTTATGCTCTGGATAAGAAAGGCCCATAACTGTCGTAATCATCTTCTCAAAAAAGGCCAGTGGATTCTCCATTCCCTCTGCCCCCGCAGGTAGCCCGCACACTCTTAAATTAACCCAGCAAGAATGGTCTTCCATCTCTGCGAGTTTTTGCTGTAAATGTGAAATCTTTTTTTCATGAGTTGCAAAAGATTTAGATGAGACCGTAGAGATTTCTTCTACATTTGAAATTCTAGTTTTCAACTCATTTGTCCTGAGTGTAAGGGCCGCTAATTGTTCAGAGATTGAACCAATGGAGTCTGATACCCTTTTCATTGTTACTTTCATATCAGTAATAGCTTATTTCATTTCAAGACGAAAAGCTGAAAGTACCTCCAATAAATCTTCCTGCTTTCAACCCGAAATAGGCACAGAGCAATTTTGTGAATCTAAAGCCATCGCAAAGTCTGCTGAATCTCTTCTAGCTTCATAGGTATCCTCTGAACCCTCGGTTTGTCCCAAGCAGTGACCTCCCTCTCAATCTCTTTAGCTGACTTAATAGGTTCTACAACATCCACAACTTTGGCATCAACCGTATTATCCATGACAGGTAAATTTGTTTCTTGAGACAAAGAATTCTTTGGCAACAATGTGTTATCCACTGAGCTCAAGTTCTGCTTGTTAAAATACAAAAAATGTTTTTTACCTGAAGTTGGTGTTTTCAGGAGAGGAGAGATCAAATTGCCACTTACCACAGCCGAGCAGGCAATATCGGGGGGTACCTGAGGCAAGGTCTGTTCCACTGCATCTGCTGGAAAGGACAGATTCAGTTCTACTTCATGCTTCACTTTTTTCCACTTGGAAAATTGCTGCTTGCATTGTTCTTTGGTTCACCGCACATTTTTGGACATTCCAAAAAAAAAAAAAAAAAAACTTCAGAAAAGAGTTAGAGGTACATCTTAAACCATAGAATTGGAACAATTAAAAAGGCAACTTAAAACATAAATATAACCAGTCTGATTCATTTCAGGCGGCTTTCCATCAGGCCTTCTCGCTGCTGCTGAGTCTGGCGTCTGCTCAGCTCCTTCTTCTGCTGGTAAACGGAACTGACATCATCTCCTCACCCAACGTGTGTTTCCTCATTTCCAGGCTTATTTATTTATTTATTTAATTTTAGTTTGCCTGGTAGGTGCATTAGACAACACAATGCCTATTTACAAGCACAACCCAGAAGAAATATAAATGCAAAACAATTTTACATATCAGAATAAGGCAACAATAAGCACAACTGTGACAAATTAAAGAGCAGCTGACACCTTCAGGACAACTTTAGCAAAACAAAATTTAGACACTGTTCAGCTTGTATTTCACATTATTTTTGTATTTCTCTTCCTCATTGTTTATTACTGTGGTCATTTGCAAGAAAACAGGATCTTTGCTTCTGATGAGTTCATCTATTCCTGTTGCCTTCTCCCTACCTAATATCATAATGCACTACTTGTGACATCACAGTTACTCCCATGGCAATAGATTGTGATGTCACAACACATGATTATGACTTGAAGTAGAGAGTAAGCTATAGAGGCAGATAAACTCTAAAGGAACTCTGAGGAATGAATGACCATTATGTATTCATACAAATTTACTCAGTAATAATAATGGGGAAGAGACATATGTAAAATATATATGAAATGCAAACTAATTTGTACCTAATTACTAAGTTTTTCAAAGTTTTCTCTGAGGTATCAGTAGCTCTTTAAGCAATAGAATAACAGACAATGCAGCTAGATGAAAGCACGTAGTGTATGTGGCGTTTTTTTGTATGGTCCACCACTAAAAGACCCCTTACCTTCTCTGTGGTCTGCCAGCCCCTTCAGTTGCTGCCAGTGCTGCTGGTGAGGACCCCATCTGGACCGCGTGAATAACTAGTCAGACGCATAAAATAAAGAATAAGGCAGGTTTATTCAGTTCAGTAGATGTTCTCTTCATGAGGACAAGCCCCACACTGACTAAAACTCTGACTGGCAGACCAACATGGCACTGCCAGACAGTGCAACAATTAGATACATGCAGTTCTAAGTGCTCTTAAAGGGGCGGCAGCTAAACATTAAGCCCCATGCTTAATGTGTACTTCACATCACCGCTGGAACAGTGAATGTGAGCACCACTCAAACAAGCAATAATCTATACGTTTCTAAGAATTTTTAAGTAAATAATTTAAGGCAAAAAAAACATTGTCCTGCATTACAAGGCATTAGATTTCACAAAACAGAACATTACTCCGCTGCAGGAATGGGGGGGGGGAACCTGGACTACACTGGGGACCAGTCAGAGTAGCACCAGAGAGGAGGGAAACACAATAGTACTTGAGACTTGGTCATGCCACAAGTGCTAAAGTGTGAGGGAAAGAAAAAGGAAGAGTGGGAAGGGTAGCAGCAAGAGGATACCCAGAATGCAGGCTCACACCTTAATAACAGTTGCATAAACAGGTGGACTGTCCATTGAAAGAGACATTCCTAAGGGGAAGAAAATGTTAGTGCAGGTAAATAGTACCATGGCAACAGGTGCAAGAAAGAGGTACTACAAGATATTTACTGCAAAATAATTAAACATGGATACTGTCACCAAAGAAAGAAGATTCAGTCCCAAGCACACTGAGTCTGGTAACAAAAGTTCAAAACCGCCGTCAACTTTTCCAGTCAGTGGGAATGGAGGCATGCATGGACTGCACCAGTTCCTGACAGAAGGGGGTCAGGTCATTAAAAGCGACCCAGGAGTTCTGCCCACTATCGAATCCACACCACTTTACTCTGTAGGTCCAGGATCCATTGACAAGCTTCTTTCTTAGGATCTTCTCAATCTGGTACACTGGGGTGTGTGGAAGAGAGTTCTGAGAAGGAGAAGAAGAAGATTGAGAAGAAGAGAAAGTCCCAGGCAAATCATCTGGTAAACTGGAATCTGGCTGGAGAGTGTCAGGAGTGGGAAGATCTGTAGGAACTGGCTGCAAGTTATCTGGGGGACTCTCAGCTTCAGAGAGGATGTCAGGCTCAAGGGCAGTTTCATTTGTGGGAGGACTGGGGTCATCTGGAAGGTTGTTATTGAGATACCCATGCTTTAGTCAGTTTATATGGACTTTGTTGTGTACTAGCTTGTCATCCGACTTGCATCGCAGATGAATGTAGACCGGAGCTTTTCTACAATGTAGAAGGGACCAGTCCAGGGGCAAAGCAGTTTCTTGGTGGCGCCCGGAACTAGAACAGGACGGTACAAATAGACAATGTCCCCAACAGAGAATGAAGGCTCATACGCCTTGGCTGCAGACATTTTCTTCATTGCCGATTTTCTCTGGCCCAAAGTGGCGATTGCAACTCATCGGGCAAGTTCCAGCTGTTCCAGAAGAGGGATAATAAAAGAGGAAGCTGACTTAGGCACCTCTAGCAGCAAGAGATCCCTGTCCAGTGGAGTTCTTGGGTGACAGCCATGGACTAAGAAGAAGGGGGTGTATTCTGTGCTATCAACACAAGGGCTGGTATTGTATGCAAACTGCACAAAGGGAACAAACCAGTCTCAGGTGTCGTGAGTCTCATCCAGATACTTGGAGAGTGTGCTGAAAATGGTGGACATCATTCTTTCACTCTGTCCATTGCATTGTGGATGGTAACTTGTGGTATGTGTCTTTTTTATGTCAACAAGTTTGCAAGTTTCTTGAACAATGGTGGACAGGTAGTTAGTGCCTCTATCTGAATGTAGGTACAATGGGGTACCGTGACGACAAATGCCTGTGTTGAGAAATGCACTGGCCACAGTGGTAGCTTTGATGTCTCTTAGGGGAATGAGTTCCAAATACTTTGTCAAGTAGTCCACAAAGACAAGGATGTATTTGTTACCAGAGTCAGAGCATGTTGGTAAGGGCCCAAGAATGTCAGCGCTGACTCTTTGGAATGGTTCAGTGGCTACAGGCATTGGGATGATATGTGCCTTTGTTGGTTTGGCTGGAGGCTTTCTCTGGGAGTAGGGCTGGCACAATTTTATTAACTGGACAATGTCTCTGTTCATATGTGGCCAGAAGAAGTGAAGCCTTGTCTTTTCCAGAGTTCTGTGAATTCCCATATGACCTCCAGAGAGTGGAGAGGCATGAGTGGAGAGAAGAACCTGAGGGATGAGAGAGGCTGGCACAACTAGCTGTACGTGAGTTCTATCCATGCGATGATCCTTGCCTTCCTTGGTCCAAATATGAAAGAGCACACCGTCATTGAGGAAGTACTGTGAAGTAAGGAAAAGTACATCTTGGCAATGTTTCTTTTGTTGCGGTAATGTTCCAGACTCTAAGTAGGTGATGATGTTCGTAAATTGAGTGTCAGTTCTTTGTTGCATTTTAACAGTTGCCAGGGACAGATCAGATGCAGAGGAGATGAGAAGCTCTTCAGCTGCTTGTAGTAACTGAGGCTTTGTGTATCTCTCTGAGCAGGCAGTTGGTAGCAGCAAAGCAACTTGAGGTGCTGAAGGAGTGTCCACAAGAAGCACATCTGTGGCATGGAAGGGAAGAGCTTGTAAACAGGATTCTTCATCTGTTGAGGAGAATGCAGAGGGATATCGTCTCCGGCTTACACCATCAGCATTTGAATGAACTCAACCTGGTCTGTATTGGATTTCAAAGGTGTAGGATTGCAGCATGGTGATCCATTGGGCGAATTTGCCTACTGGCTCCTTCATTTCAAATAACCACCTGAGGGCAGAGTGATCAACGATAGCTGTAAAGGAGTAGCAGAGGTAGCAGTAAAATTTCTTCATGGCAAATACCATGGCTAGACATTCTTCTTCTGTGATGCCATAGTTCTGCTCAGCTGAGGAAAGAGAGCGCCCAGCATAGGAGACAACTCATTCTGTTCCATCTTGAATTTGACAGAGCACAGCACCCACTGCAAAGGAACTAACATCTGAGTAGAGCTTGAATGGTTGGTCGAACCTTGGGTAGGCCAATACTGGAGAAGAGATAAGGTTTTGTTTTAAGGTGTCAAAGGCCTCTTTACATTCAGAAGTCCAGTTATAGTCACATCCCTTTTTTGTGAGGGAGTACAGCGGAGCTGCAACCTTGGCGTAGTTGCAAATGAACTTTCGGTAGTAGCCAGACAAGCCCAGGAAAGCTCGAAGGTCTTTGAGATTATTAGGCTCTAGATAGTCTTTGACTGCTGAGAGCTTGTCTGGATCTGGAGAGATGCCTTGAGAACTAACCACATGTCCCAGGTAATGAATTTGATGCTACGCAAAACAACACTTTTCTGGGCGAAGCTTGAGATTGACTTGTCTGAGATGTTCGAACACTTCTTGAAGATGTTGGAGGTGCTCTGGCAAAGTTCTGCTGAAGACTATCACATCATCCAGGTAGACTAGGCAAGATTTCCAAGACAACCCATGTAGTACGGCTTCCATAACACGTTGAAATGTGGCTGGACTGTTCCAAAGACCCATAGGCAGACGTTTGAACTGGAAAAGTCCCAAGTGGCAGCGCCATGCTGTGTATGGATGAGAAGCTGGATCAATTGAAACTTGGTAGAACCCACTCTGAAGGTCTAGAGTGGTGAAGTAAGCAGGACTGGCCGCACCAAGACTCTCTAAAGCATCTTCGGTTGTAGGCAAGGGATGAGCATCCTGCACCGTGTAGGCATTGAGTTTTCTGTAGTCTACCACAAAACGATACCCTTTGTCCTTTTTTACCACCAGCAAGCAAGGTGCACCCGGGGGGCTTGTAGATTCTTCGACTATGTCTTGGTCAAGCATGTCTTTGATTATGTCCTCAAGGACTTGTTTCTGTTTATGTCCCTCTTTGTAGGCTCGCTGAAGGATTGGTTTTCTGGTTGGGCTATACTTCGATGATGTGTTGCAGGATATCACAACATCCGAGCTTGTTATCTGAACCAACAAAGACATCCGGGTAATTTTCCCGGAATTTCTAAAGTTGTTGCTTTTCTGTTGGAGATGCTGGAAGTTTGGAAGAGGATAGACGCTGACTGAGGGATAACTCTGTTGAAGTTGGAGTGGTCGTGATTATTGACAGGAGTAGAGTTGGTGAAACCAGACTGAGGTTCTTGCATGAGATGAAGCTGGTCCCCTGAAGACAAGCAGACACACTTCCCGATGTTGGCACCCTTTGAAATGACCACTGGCTCATCTGTGAAGTTGCAGCATTTTTGGAAGACTGCGCCATCAAGCACCACTGATAGGGTATTTCCCGGAAGGAGACCTGATGAATGCAGTGCAGGGGATCCTGTGACGATGCCAACAACACCTTGTGGAAGTGATTCATCTCGAATCTTGGCAATCAAAACCATTTCTGACCAAGGAGGCACAGTGACTGAGTCTATAGCTGCGAGTTGCCTCTGAGGATCTAGCGACAGTTTGCTACAGGCAAAGTCTAGGATGGCTTTGTGAGCTTTCAGAAAGTCCAGGCCTAGAATTATTGCAGGTTGAAGATCAGGCACGATATAAAACCTGACAGTAGCTTGCTGTGAGCCAAAGTGGAGCTTGAGATGGACCATGCCTGTAATAGGTACTGTATCTGTACTGGCTGTGATAATGTACTTTATGTCGGCTGGAGAGACATTAGGTATGTGACGAATAGCTTGATTGTTTAAAATACTGCTATTGATAACTGAAATTTCTGCTCCAGTGTCGACCAAGATGTGTGTAGACCAATCTCCGATGGTTACAGGTACATAGTTCGCTAGAAGAGGTGAGCGGATGACAGGTACCTTTGCCCCAAGAAGTGAGAGTGTGCCAGAGTTCGCAGTTGGAGGAAGAGTTTTGTTTGAATTGCAAGAGTCAGAGGGTTGGTCAGTTGCTGTGTTCCCCTGGTGCTGGGAGTAGTTGTGGTTATCTTGCTGATTGTGCAGCGGTGGGCGCCTATGTTTCTCTTGATTTCTGTTGTACTTTAGCTTTCGGCAGACAGCAGCAGTATGCCCCCTGAATCCACACCACTGGCAGGTCACTGGTTCTCGTGAAGGAGGAGGTGGATGAGGTCACTGTCGAATTGGGCGAAGGACATTGACAGAGGTAGTAGAAGAAGCAGTTGAGCTATGGTGCAGAGTATTGATACTTGTAGTGAGCGCCTCTATCATTGATTGTTGCTGCTGGACACATTGCGAACGTGGCTAACTGCGACAACTGAGGTGCTTGTATACTGGTAGCCTGGGACATTGCTATGGATTGTTGTGCAAGTCGTGCTGCTTGGATTGTGTCCATCCAGGTTGCTGGTTTCTGCTAGATGACATAAAGACAGAGTTGAGGAAGCAGTCCCTGAACAAATATTGTGATTTGTTCTTTCTCAGGTTTCTGTAAGCGTTTGCAGCGAGACTCAGCGTCCACTATGAAGGCTTCAAAAGATTCAGTGGGTTACATTGTACGTTCCCACAGCTGTTGCTCCAATAACCAGGGTGGGTGTGCTTAGAGAAAATGGGCTTTGAAGGTGGCGTACAGTGTGGCAGTATCTCCTTTGACTTGGTATGGAAGTCCGTTGAACCTGGAAATGGCAGTCCCTCTCAGAAGCAAGCGCAAGGCATTGGAAATACGCACAGGATCAGTCCAACCATGCAAGGAAATCCATGCTTGGAAGTATTCCAGCCAGTCAACCGCTTCTTCGTGAGGCAAGGCTGAGAAGGGTACTGGTTGTAGGCTGGTATGGACCGTGGACTGTGGTGAAATGGCTTTAATGTAGGCCAGGTCATCTTGAATAGCTTGCATAGCTGGTGCTCCTTGAGCAGAAATAGAAGACTGGATGTCATGGAGAATTGTTTTGATTTTGTAGCCCCAGGCCCTTGAGGTGGGTGAAAGTAGGACTCTGGATGCTCCGGCGCCCATATCTGTGTCGGCGTCAGACATTGTGGTTGGAGATGAGCTTTGTTTCACTGAAGGTAAATGCAGGAGAGAAGGAGTTGTCATCATGCAGGAGACAGGACGTCGTGTCATAGATAAAGTGCCGAGCAAAAATTATTTTGTAGGCAAAAGTACAAATTTTGTAGCAAAGTTCATCAATGACATCATAATAAAGAACTTCCACTCAATTCTGTGCTGTTTGTTATTTAAATAAAGGTTTTATTGCAAAAATCAGCTTTTTGTTGCAGTGTCCATTCATTTCAATAGGCCCATTGTTTTCAATGGAGTGAGGTCAATTTGTGCCCTTCCCAAGATGGCCGCTGAACTGTGACATGCAGTTCCTGTGGGTTTTGACTGGCCTGACTGTAGCAAGATGGTCACCAGCAAGGGGGTCAAGCGTCACTTCCTTTCTTGTTGTTTTGCTCTACTCAGGATGGAGAATCCTTGCCACAAGGCTGCCTGGCTGCTTAACAATGTCCAAAGTGGCGATTGCCACCTTGAGGTGCTTCTTCCCCACTAAGAAGAACAAATTAGCAGGCTTTCCGAGTTTTGGTGAGTGGCACTGACTGAAGGGGAAATTACTCTATTTATTTATCTGCTTCCCAGTTTGTTTGTGTTTTTTTTTCTCTTTTGCTCCCAGACTTTCCTTCTTTTTATTTTTTGATTTACTGCCCTCAGGGTAGCTTATTTGATACTGCTTCCCCCTTTGATGCAGATGCTGAGCTGCCAGTTTAACTCTTCGTGTGCACCTCATTTGATTTGCTATGTTCAGTGAATTATTATTTTTATTTACTTTTCTCTTTGCTCCCTTTTATTTGAGTTTGTTTGTTGTATGGCCCCCCATAGCGTGGGCAGGGCAAGTGGCCAATTTGTTGCGCCGTTCAGTCTATGGGAGTGCCTCGCTCTGTTTTGCAGTTGCAGCCCTGATTTGTTTATTTATGGTTTCTCTGCCCCTGTTTATTTATTGATATGGCCATTTTGTAGCATGGCCGAGCGGGGAGTGGAAGGCTCCGGTGCAGCTTGGATTTTTGTTTTCTTGCCCCCGTTTGTTTATGACCATTTCTGAAGCATGGCCAAGTGGGAGAGGAGTGCTGAGTTGCAGGCAGAAGGCTTGTGGAGCCGGAGAGCGGATCACTCCTTTACATCTGCGGGGATTAGTGGAACCGTGCTCCGGTAAGGAGCTTTGCTGAGGATCCACTGTGGAGTGGAGCCATGGTCTTGTGTAGGGGTCAAGTGTGGGAGCTCCAACTTCGGGAGTGGATGACTGAGTGATCCTCTGTAGCGTGGGCAAGTGGCTGCATGGGGAGAAGCAGAGCCCCATGTAGTGGCAAGAAGGAAGCCACAGTTGCTGTCTGTGCAGCGAGGGTAGAGTAACTTGTGGAGCGGCAGTTAGCTACGTAGGGAAGCAAGTTGGAGGGCTGAGAGGCAGATCATCGATATGGGAGTGAGAGGAATGGTACGGCTGATTTGAGAGGAGCAGAGCTGAGCCACATGGTGCACTCCTTTGTAGCTTCAGGAGCGAACTGTGGCTGGTCGGGGGGCCTCCGGTGAGTTGGGGAGCGGAATTGCTTCATGGCAAAAAGCTGAGCGGCTTGGCTGGGATGAGGCAGGACGGCCAAGTGTGGAGTGGAGCACTGTTTTGCAGGTGCAGTCCTGTATTGCTTTGCATATTGGAGCCACTGTGAGTGTGCCAGTCAAGTGGTGATTTACACTGAACTCGAGGTATGGAGCAGTTTGCTGTGGGCTGCCATTGAGATGCAGCATCAGTTTTAATTTGTAGATTTTTTTTTCCTCTGGTTTACTTTAGCAGTCTCATAGTTGGATCCTCACAGTGACAGGTACTGTATGGAGAGCTTGCTTTACAGAAGTGAGCCGTTTTAGATAGCAGGCCTGTTACCACGCAGTTGATACTGCATTTGGGGGGGGTTGACGTTCGTAGCTCCATGGGGCATAGATTAAAGAATTTTAAATTTTAACATTGCTGTTGGCCAGCAGTGTAGAAAACTTTGACTTTCTGATTACAGTAGAGGGCTACAGGCTGCTGTACAAAACAGGATACAGTCCACTTTCCCTCAGTGCAGCCAGGGCTGTATTTAAAGTAGCATTCAGACATTTCAAGCATACTCGGGTAATGACTTGGGGTAACCAACGAAGCAGACAAGTGAGGTGGAGTCTGGACAGAAGAAGGGACGCATTCTCCACCATGTGTGGCATTTTTTTGTATGGTCCACCACTAAAAGACCCCTTACCTTCTCTGTGGTCTGTCAGCCCCTTCGGTTGCTGCTGGTGCTGCTGGTGAGGACCCCATCTGGACCGTGCGAATAACTAGTCAGACGCATAAAATAAAGAATAGGGCAGGTTTATTCAGTTCAGTAGGTGTTCTCTTCATGAGGACAAGCCCCACACTGACTAAAACTCTGACTGGCAGACCAACATGGCACTGCCAGGCAGTGCAACAATTAGATACATGCAGTTCTAAGTGCTCTTAAAGGGGCGGCAGCTAAACATTAAGCCCCATGCTTAATGTGTGTTTCACATGTAGTACAACTTTGTACAAAAGTACACTGGATGAAGCAGATTGATGATTAAATGTACAATACAGCACATCAGGTATATGAGCACCTATCTGTGGAAATTAGGAACCTATGTAGCCACCTCTTGAATTGTAGATGGGATTGTGGGAGCATGAGGGTAGATGGAAGGGGGTTCCAAAGACTCGGGACAAAAAAGGAAAAAGCTTGCTCACCCATATTCATTGAGCATTTAGGAATGGAAAGGTGTGACAGGTCACTAGACCTCAGGTGGTAGGCCTGATTAGGATGTTTGAACAGGGTAGCCAGAGTGGCAAGTTTAGCAGACCTAATAATTTTATTGACTGTACAGCCTAGGGTATATTGTTGCCGGAAGGATGGAGATAGCCAACCTAAACTAAAATAGAGTGTGCAGTGATGGGTCTGTCAGGTCATGGATAAGGCAAAACAACAGATATTATTATAAGTGGTATTCCATTTGGTTAGATTACATTTGCTTGCTCGAGAGAACGGTATAAAACCATAGGTAAAGCTTGGCAGAAGGACTCCCTGAGCAATGGCAAGTGGTTCCATATCATATTAGCAACTTCAAAACGGCAACTAGATTAACAGCGAGTGTACTTCCCTGAAATACAAACAACAGCAATGTATACTACACCGAACACCAACATCAGTGACAGATCCTTATATTCTCTGTGGGAGGATAATAACTTACTTTTTATGCAGGGGGCTATGCACCCCACACACCCTATTTTATATAATCAATTCTGGGGGGGCACATTTCAGGGAAGGGGAGAAACTCAAGGGGGGATGCAACTCGGGAGGGGGAGAACATTGGGGGGACAACCTGCAGGCAGTGGGAGAAAAAAGTTTGGGTAATGGGACTTCAGCATCTAACAAAAAAAATTAAACAACCCCCCCACACAAAAAAATACAAAAACTACACAAACCCCTAGCTAGTCCTGAACCCAGGTCCATCAGCATCAAAGGCAGTGACAGTAGCCACCATATGAAACAAGCAGCTCAAAAATAGTCTGCCAGTAAAACCTCTTATCCTTACTCTATAAGGCTGTATTCGCTATACTTACTATATAAATTGCTATTCCCGCACCCTTGCTATTCTTCCATATTCGCTATCCCCACAGGCACTCAAACTGAGTCTCCCATAACATGGGTTACCATGGCAAGTCTGCTAGCAGGAGTCAAGGCATGTCTAACTTTATAAGCAAGCCTTAGTTTGGTGTTGACAGCTTTTCAGGCATTTGATATGTGTAAGGTAAAATCTAGAGCAGGATCAAGGGTAAGGTCTAGGTATTTAAAGGAGTCAACAGTGGCAAGAGGGGAGCCATTTAAGCAGTAGATTGCCAAGTCATCTGTACACGCCTTCAGCTTGGGTGCTGAACTAAAAAGCACAGCATGGGTTTTACTAGAGTTGAGGAGAAGTTTATTTTGTGCTAGCCAAGTCTGGACACTACAGAAGTCAGCTTTGAGCTGTGAGTTAACACCAGCTAGATTCTCGGAACTGGTATACAGCACCATGTCATTGGTGTAAGACTGGGTGGAGCAGAAAGATGGAGCCTTGTGGGGATAACTGATAAAAATGGCGAAGAGTAATAGGCCCAGTCCCTTGATGGACATCAGGATTTATGGTAGTAAGATCAGATTTGGATTGGTTCACCTTTACAAATTGTGATTTATCACTAGAGTAGCTAGCAAACAAGTTTACTGCAGTGGGAGAAATTTCAAGGGACAATAATCTGGTCTTGAGAATGGAGTGATCCACAAGACCAAATGCTTTTGTTACATCAATGACAACTGACCCAGTATACATACCCTATCCATGGCTACTGTAACGCCATTTGTAAACTGGATGAAGGCTGCTGTTGTGCTGTGAGCCTGTTTGAAACCATGCTAAGCAGGAGATAGTAAGTTATGTTTATGAAGGAAAGGAGCTCAGTAACTAAAGCATGGGACATACCACTTCATTATTTCTTTTTCTTTCCCTTTCATTGATTGCTCCAGCTTTGTAAGGTGGGCTTGTCTCTGTTTCTTGGTATGAGACAACTAATGATTCTACCTCTCATACAGGCTTTAATGGCATCCCATAATATAACACTCGACACCTCTGGAGTATCATTAGTGTCGAAGAAGGCTCAGATTTTGGCTTCAAGACAGGTTTGAATTTGGGATCCTGTAATAAAAAGTGTGGAGGCACCACCTGGGGTGGTTGGTGTTGGGCCACCTATGCTCAGTGTGTGGGAGGTTGATGCATGACCAGAGATTATGACTGGTTCAATGGCTGCAGCTTGGACCATGTCTAGGGCAGTGACTTCTATGAGGAAAAAGTGCAATTGACTGCTTGTGTTGTGTCTGTCTGAATGAAAGGTAAAGTCCCTGTCAGTGTGATGAAGCATTCTCCATGGGTCTAGCAGTGAGAATTCAGTAGCTAGGTGGTTTAAGGTTATTCTGGACTGAGATGTATACCTAGTCTTGTACAGTATTGGGACTCACTCCTCACTGAAGTCCCCACCTAAAATCAACCTGTCTCCTGGTTGGTACACATCAGACAGCGAATGGGTCAGTGGTGGAAAAAAGGTTGAAGAAGCCTCGTTCAGGCCATAAACATTTCCTTTAAAGAGCAACTGACGCATTCAGGAGAACTTTAACAAAACATAATATTTAGACACAATTTAGCTTCTATTTCATATTAGTTCTGTATTTCTCCTCCCCATGATTACTGAAGAAATTTGCATGAAAACAGGATATTTACACCTGAAGAGTTCATCTATTCCTGTTGCTTTCTCCCTACCTTATGGCATAATGCACTGTTTGTGACATCACAGTTACTCCCATGGCAACAGATTGTGATGTCACAACAGAGAATTATGACTTGTAGTAGCGAGTCAACTGTAGAGGCAGATGAGCGCTGAAGGATAAAGATCATGTATTCTTGCACATTTTTTAAGTGATAAGTAATTATTATGTTTTTCAAAGGTTTTGTTTGAGGTGTCAGAAGTTCTTTAAGTAGTGTGTGATCAAATGGCTAGCCTTATGATCACCCGTTTGCCACTGCTGCTGGCTCTAGTGTCCAAGAGTTTGATCGGCTGCTTCTTGTGAATTAATATGGCTACCCCCCTAAATTTAGTGGTTCCCGAGCTGCCCACTAGTTGACCCACCCATTCCCATTGCAGTTTAAGGGTCTTAGCTGGAAGCAGGTGAATCTCTTACAGAAGCATTATGTCACAGTGCAGTATTTTAGTGAGATACCTGCTTCCTCTTTATAGGGGAATTAATACCTTACACATTCCAAGAGACAAACTTTACATCAGATTTGCTACTAACTATCCTAATGTTCTAAATGAAGATTGGTAAAGGACATACTATGTTTCTGTGTGTGCGTACGTGCATGTGCATGTGTGAATCTGTGGCACTCCCACCCTCTAAAGTCATTCATATTTTTCCCCTCTGCTCCTTCCAGCACACCAGTAATTTGAATGTTGTTCTTCTGGCCCAGGCACTACAGAGCATCAATCTTATCCCATAAATCCAAGATTTTGTTTTTAGGCTGATACATCTCTGTATCTCTTGAATCTGTGTGGCAGTCTAGCTGCTGTAGGGCGTGTTCAGTATCAAAAACTCTTATAGTCATTTGGTCCATCTGTGATTGAAAAGAATCTATATAGTTTTTAACTCCTGTGATCTCCTCCAGTATTTTATTGAACATTTAGGCAATAGTAGTTGGGTCTAATATGAGCAGGGGTCTTAAAGCCACAGCCTCCATGTCTCACACAGCCATACCTTCACTTGATGATTCTGAGAGAGAAATTCATGTTTTTCATTTTAAAAATGACAGAATTGGTTCTACTGGAATAAATACTAATGAAATCCAGTGGTAAAAGTTCCCAATTCAAAACTCAGAAAAGGATTTTTAAAGTAGTATACAACCCGAGGCTGAGCACTACAGAGTTATGCACGCATTTTGGTCGTACTCCAACTAGAAGTCAGACAATATATTTTAAATAAAAATGGGACCACCAAGATCCCATCCCTGGTGGAATGCTAGTAACCTAAATCCTGAATCTCCCCAATAACAATGAAGATGGTAACTAGGAGTCCACCCCCAGTGGAATGCTAGTACCGCAACTCCTAAAGCCCCCCTAACATTGAAGATGGCCACCTGGGAGCTAACCCTCATGTTGAACAATATCATATTAAAAAAAAAAGAAATTGTGACCACTGGGAACCCACCACCAGTGGGATGCTAATGTCCTGACCCCTAAAGACCCCAAACAACAGTGATGGCTACCAACAGCCCATCCCTGGTGTCTGCTACTGATTCCATTCCCTCACCACTTTGGTACTGATACCAGGAACACATCCTGGTGTTGGGCAATGGCTTTTAAATATAAATGCAGCCTGTGGGAGTCCATCACTGGTAGTATAATAGTGCCCCATCTTCCTAAGCCCCCCAACAACTAAAATGGCCACTGGAGCCCATACTCGGTAGCTGCTACTAGTCTCCTCACTTCGATACCGAATACCAACAATGAGAACCTAGCCTGGTGTTGGGAAATCTGTCTGTTGTTTTTTAAAATGTGGCTACCAGGATCCAGTTCCCCGATGGCACTCTACTGCCCTGATGTCCAAAGTCCCCAAACATCAGAGGTGGCCACAAGAACTGATCCATGGTGGGCAC
The DNA here is from genome assembly GCA_016271365.2 of Neoceratodus forsteri. Lineage (NCBI taxonomy): Eukaryota > Metazoa > Chordata > Ceratodontiformes > Ceratodontidae > Neoceratodus > Neoceratodus forsteri. The sequence continues at coordinate 556,438,879 of CM028129.1, read as the reverse complement.
TATGGGTAGGGGGCCCCAACAGATCACAGTGAGCTCAGACCCTCTGCTTACTTCCTTGGCTGGCTGCTGTCTGAATAATTTCAACCATGATTTAACAAATACAGAAACACAGCATGTATTTCCTTAATCACAGATGCAGTTCATTCAGATGGCAGCTGAAATAGCCTCTGTCTGGTGGAGATGGCACGAGTGTGGGTGACAAATGCCAATGGATGCCAGGGACTGTGTGGCTTGGGGATGGGTCAGGGAGGGGGCTGCCACTGGACACCAAGACAGATTGACTCTGGCCAGGGTGACACACCAGGGATTCATTCATCTGGGGCTGGATAAGTGAGGGAGGAACCACTAAACACCAGGAATTTGTTGTTCAGGGCAAGGTGAGGGAGGGTGGTACCACTGGACACCAGGAATTTGTTGTTCAGTACAGGGTGAGAGAGAGAGAGAAACCACTAGACACCAAGGATTTGTTGTTCAGGATTGGGCGAGGGAGGGTGATACCACTGCACATCAGGAATTTGTTGCTCAAGTCAGAGGGAGTGAGGGAGGAAGGAACAACTAGACACCAAGGATTCATTCAGGGCAGGGTGAGGAAGAGGGTACCACTGGACATCAGGGATTTGTTGTTCAGGACAGGGTGAGGCAGGGCGGTACCACTGGATGTAAAGGATTTAGGTGGGGCAGGGTGAAAAGAGGAGTATCACTGGCCATGAGGGATTGATTGTCAGGGTAGGGGGAGCGAGGGGCATATCACCGGACAGCAGAGACTGTTTATTATAGAGGTGGGGTGAAGGAAGAGATGCTACTGGACCACTAGGGCTGCTTGGCACAGGGTAGGATGATGACAGGGTGTGTGGCACTGGGCCAAGTACTGCTTGCCAATAAAAGTATTGACTGTGTGCGTCAGTACAAAGCAGTTTGTCTGTTATTAAAATTCCCCTAAAAAAGTAAGGAATGCCGGCCCATCGGCACAGTGGTTGGATTTCCACTCACAACGCCGGTGACCCAAGTTCAGGAGTGGACTCGGGTCGCTGGAGTGCCAGCCGGAGGAGAAAGGTTGAGCATCCAGGGACTGCTCACGCATTCTCCCTGGGGGAAGGGAGGGAGGGTTCAAGGTATGTAGTTTGTCTGACCCCGGGCGGAGACCCGAGGTACAGCAAGTCCAGCAGCCTGCGGGAGGAGCTGATGGGAGCTGGGTGGTGAATGTCGGCACTCAGTGCCTTGACGTCAGGGCACACACCACACAGAGGAAATGGAGGGAAAAACACCACTGGAGCATGGGCAGATTGAGCACCGACACTGACCCTAATTGTGACTGCCTGCCTGATCACTGGGGGACCAGACGAAATAACGAAGACATCCGGTGTGTAGGGCCCCGTACCCACCGGAGATATATCCATGGCTCCATGGGGGAACCCCAAGAGATTCAGGTAAGGCAAGTCATGGGGTAGTGCTCAGGTGTCTCCCGAAGAAGCGTAGCTCTGGGGTAGGGAGGAGGAGGAACAAATAGCAAGTTAAAAAAAAAAATAAATAAAAGTAAGGAAATTAACTGCAAAAAAAACTACTTTAAAGCACCAGTTAGGGTTGAATCCTAACACTGCAAAAGGAAAGGAAGGCAGTGTTAGGATATAAAGAAAGTCCTCCGAGCCTTGGTGAATTTGTGGTGTGAGATTCCTCAGGGCTTGAATGATTACGTGATGGTGATCTGGCTGTGCCCTAACTTTGGCAGGTGCAGAAAGATACACCCCAATGCTAGGAAAGAAGGTGCTAAAGTTATGACAATTCCAGTGCAGAGCTGTGTGTTCATGCAAACCCCAAGAAACACCTGCAACAAATTAATCAAGGCTCCGGGGCTACTTTTACTCTAATTTAGTATTTCCTCCCTTTTTCAGTGTTAGGATTAAAAAAAAACAGAATTTGTCATTAGAAAAGGGCCGCTTGGCCCACTCAGTCTGATACTTTATTATAGTTGTTTGCAATAAATATAGTAAATGAAAACTCAGATTTCAAATTAAAATGGCTACAGCAAGCAGGCTTTCTAGAACCCCAAGACCAAAGTATAATGCATACCTGAACAAAGTGCATTATACAACAGGAATGTCAGGAAGCAACCTTACCCAACTCCCTCCAGCCAACACAGCAAACAAGTGGGAAGGATCAGGTGCCCCCCTCCCATTATTAGAATAGGTACTATCCAACTTCATACTGATGTCATTATACCTAGTATCAATGTGCCCTCCAGTTCAATAACATAAGATAACAAACTCTGGTCCGAGCCAAAATGGCTGCTAATGCCTTAGCCCGAAAAAGGATATACAAACATAAATTACCCAAGTTCCCCTCCTTCATTGCCACCAGATCCCATCTCCAGTTGTATATCCCATAACCTTTGCCCCCACACACATACCCTTCCACTCACTCCACTATCAGCCTCTTTCCTAGCGTGCCAACTCTTCTGCCCCGTATCTCCTGAGAGCTCTTGTGTCCCTCTGCTCTGCCCTATAATGCATCCTACTCCTCCCTCTCTACATCACCGACCCATCTGGTATCACCACCACCTCACATGGTAAATCCACACTGTTGATTGTAATCTCTGAGGCACTCCAAAGTCCTTACAGACTGGGTTATGTCCACCTGATAGGCTGATGATGTACATGTGACTTCAAAGGTGAAATCCGACCCATCTTGGACTCTGCCCTGTCCCACAAGCCTCAGTTTTTTGTTCATATGCATCAAAATAGGCTGAGCACAGTCACTGGGCTTCTGCTTCCTCAGCACTAAATTTACCTTTATATCAATATTTTGCAAGGTAAGAACCTTAGCTTTATTTGACTTTTTCACCTATTTTTACCCTGCATTTACCTTATTAGCAGGTTTTTATTTTTTTAGCAACCTTGGTTAATTTGCCTTTCAGTCTTCTGTGCTGCCCTCCAGCTCCTTATGGGGTCAGCTGAATGTTTGGTGAGTCTTGGGACAGATTTCAACTAACTAGCTAGCTAACTAGCTAGCTATTCAGTCCTTGATAATGTCTCTACGTGCTCTCATGCTCTGTCACATTTTAAATATGCTGCCTGATTATGGTCTGCATTTCCCCATTGATGCCAGCTCTCCTCCCAGTAGGGCTAGTGTCTGCCTTACACATGTGACCCAATATCCAATGGTCACATGCATTGTGGCATGGCCAGGAGCAAGAGGAGCGCTCCCCTTTCATGAGGAGCTCTCTCAATAGCAGTCACACACCTAGCATCCACCCAGAGTTGCTGCTAGTGACTTCAGGATCAAGGCACTGTTTCTTCTCCCTAAGCAGTATAAAGGAGGGGAGAAGGGAAGAGATACATCAATTCAAGTTTTTACTCGGGATAAGTCATTGAGCAAGCTCACTTACAATGACACCCCTCTTTCATACAACACTTTGTTACAAGAACAAATACATAAAAAATATAGCATTCTGTAAAAAGAGACAGTTAATCAATCCCTATTTAACATAGAAACATAGACATAGACTTTGATGGCAGATAAGGACCGCTAGGCCCATCTAGTCTGCCCATTTCCCTACCTACAGGATAGGCCGCAGATCCTAGTTAACCAACAACCTATTTCTTCCTACCCCTCACAAGAATTGCCTTATGTCTGTCCCATGCATTCTTGAAATCTCCCACAGTTTTAGACCCCACAACCTCCTCAGGAAGGCTGTTCCATGCATCCACTACCCTCTCTGTGAAATAATACTTCCTCACATTGCCCCTGAACTGCCCTCCTTCTATCTTTAAATTGTGTCCCCTTGTTCTTGTAAGTCTCTTTTTCTGAAAGATGCTACCCTCTTGGACTTTGTTGATTCCACTGAGGTACTTAAAAGTTTCTATCATGTCCCCTCTCTCCCTTCTTTCCTCAAGGGTATACATATTAAGCTCCTTTAGTCTCTCCTCATACGACTTCTCTTGCAGACCCTGCACCATTTTAGTTGCCCTCCTCTGGACTACCTCTGTCCTGTCTATGTCCTTGGAGATGAGGTCTCCAGAACTGGACACAGTACTCCAGATGGGGTCTCACCAACTGTCTGTACAGAGGATAACAACTTCCTGTTTTCTGCTGCTGATGCCTCTCCTATACATCCCAGTATACCCCCAGCCCTCCCTACTGCCTTCTCACATTGATTGCTAACTCTATAAGGTCATCTGATATGATTACCCCAGGTCCCTTTCCTTTTTTGTTGTTGTTACTACCTCCCCACCATTGTGTATTCTTCCCCTGGGTTCTTGTTTCCCAGGTGCATTATTTTGCACTTCTTTGCATTGAATCCTAGCTGCCGTACTTCTGACCATTCCTCCAACCTTGCCAAGTCCCTTTTCATCCTTTCCACGCCTCCTTGTGTATCATCCCTGTTGCAGATCTTTGTGTCATCTGCAAAAAGGCATACTTTTCCTTCCAGTCCCTCTGCAATGTCACTGATGAAGACATTAAAAAGGACTGGACCCAATACTGAACCCTGCGGTACCCCATTAGTAACCCCTCTTTCTTCAGAGTGGACTCCATTTACAATTACCTTCTGTGTCCTGTTGTGCAGCCAATGTTTTACCCAGGCTACCACCCTGGGACCCACTCCCAAGCTGGTTAATTTGACTATTAATCTTTTGTGTGGGACTGTGTCAAATGCCTTGCTAAAGTCTAGGTAGGCCATGTCCACAGCCCCTCCCTGGTCTACTACTTTGGTCACCCAGTCAAAGAAATCTATTAGATTCGTCTGACATGACCTTCCCGCTCAGAACCCATGCTGCCTTGGGTCCTGTGCTCCACTGGCCTCTAGGTACTCAACTATTCTTTCCTTCAGAAGTGACTCCATCACTTCCCCTACCACAGAGGTCAGACTGACAGGTCTGTAGTTTCCTGCCTCTGTCTTGGTCCCACTTTTGTGAAGGGGAATCACATCCGTCTTCCTCCAGTCCTCGGGTACCACACCATCCTCCCATGATTTATTAAAAAGAGTAGCCAGTGGTTTCACTAGTTCCTCCCTTAATTCTTTTTGAATTCTGGGGTGAATTCCATCAGGACCCATTGCTTTGTCCACCTTCAGTTTTAGGAGTTCTTGCAGAACCCTTTCTTCTGTGAAAGGACTGGGATCGACCCCCCTATCAAGAGTGCTTCTGTTAGGTGGATTAGGCACTTCCTCCTCCTCTTTGTGAATACTGAGCAGAAATATTTGTTCCAGTATCCCTGCTTTTCACTGTCCCCTCTGCCCACCCACCGTTCATTCTATTCAGCCTCACTATCCCTCCTTTGTCTTTCTACGCTCACTGATGTACCTATAAAAGGTTTTATCCCCCTTCTTAACTGAGTTGGCGATCTTTTCCTCAGTTTGGGCCTTTGCTATTCTGACTTCCCTTCCTGCTTCCTTCAGCCTTAACTGGTACAGCTCTCTGTCCTGCTCCTTCTGTGTTTCCTTATACTTCCGAAATGCTATCTTTTTCTTCCTGACTTTCACAGCCACCTCTTTTGAGAACCATAGTGGCTTTTTCTTTCATTTTGATTTGTTTATTTGCTTCACATAAAGGCTTGTTGCCTCTGTGATGGCAGTTTTGATGATTCCCCATTGTTGCTCCACACCTCCTTCTAGCCTGTTTGCTAGTGCTTTTCTGAGGCACTCTCCCATCTTGCCAAAGTCAGCCCTCCTAAAGTCCAGTACCCTCACTTTTGTATGGCTTGACTCTGTAGCTGAGTTTAATGTGAACCACACTGTTTGATGGACGCTTGTCCCCAGATGGCAACCCACTTCTAGATCTGAGATCCTCTCACTGCCCTCATTTAGTGGCACATAACAACTCTTATACAGTTATAGAACCATATTCATGCAAAAGAGAAGTTCCAGTAAAGTGCAAAGTTATTAGTCAGTTGTTCTATATGTTTTGTTATAGAGTTAAATCTCATGTAACACTCAAAAAGTTCTATGAGATTTAAAGAGCGACTCCCTATTATAATAAAAAAATCTTAAAAACACTAAATTTAGACCAATTATATTTCAACTTTATTGTTTTCTAGCTATTTGCAATTTTCTTTTATTTTTACCTGCTTCTGGTCTACTAAATGTTGTACATAATGCAGCAGTTATTTTACTGAATCTGTCAAAATGTATCTGACTCTCCCCTGCTAACCACACAATTGTTGTTTGTGACATCACAGTCTGTTGCTATGGTGAGGACTATGATATCATAAACAAAGGCACTGCGAGGTTAACAGGGGAGAGACAAATGATTTCTATACAGACTTTTTAGATGGACTACCAAGATGTGCTGTAACATTGAAAATGAAAAGAATGTATTGTCTAGTAAATTATAACAGCAGAAACATCTTATTTATGAAACCACATGCTGAAGTGTAGAGTTGCTCTTTAACGCTATGACTCAAAAAATTGGTTATGGCAGCAGATGGTATTTATGTCTGATAAGTCGGGTGTGGTCCCCACCTGATCGTTGTCCTAGTGCCATCATGCTGGTTTTGTTTGTTGGTGTGGGCATTCTTAGACCTTCACCATGTTGGACTGGGCCAGCTTCTCTTCCCCACTTCATATGAATGCACGCATGATCGGCCAGCATCATGACGCTGCTCATCAGTGTCATAAATTATAGCTGCGCATGTGCAGGTGACAATTGCCATCTTGATTTGGGTGTTCCCTATTCCCTCTTGCCCTACTCCTCAGTGTGCGCTGTTCATGCAGGCAGGGCATCAGAAAGTGGTACATTGCTGGTTAGCAAAACATTATTGTTGCGGTCCACCTTGGGTATTTTGCTGGAGGCACAGCTCATTCACTCGGCTGGAGGTGACCCTGTCAGCATGTCTTCTGGTGTTAGTAAGACCTCTCTGCTCTGCTGCCATCCACTGACACAGCCATGGAACTTCAAGTCTCTTCTGGCTGCCATCTTGAAAATGGCAATAGCCATTTAGTAATGTAGCTCCGAAAGTGACCCAACTCGCATCACTTCCAGCAGCCATGTTGTTTGGGCAGTGGCCATCCTCCATCATTTTGTTTTTATTAGGACATCAATGTTACAATAACAAAGTTACAGACCATACTCCTTTGGTACAAAATAAGAAAAAAAATATTAGTACTTCTGTACACAGGCTGTATTGTAAATATGCACATACACATTTACAAGTCAGTAGAGCTGAATTAACAATTTGTAACATAAATAAATGGGTATTTCTTATAAGATACTGTTGCTTTGTGGCATCTCTTTGACTGGTTTCCATATCAGATCATTTAGTTTGTTAAATCATCATGCATTCTAGTAAAAGTGATTTCCACAGGGAGAAGTTTGGTGGTATTGGGCTCTTCCACACTCTGGTAATGTATCTCCTGGCATTTAAATGTGTAATGTCTAACAACATTAATTTGGGGCTAGATGGAAGTAACTAATAAGAGGGTGAGTCTAATATACATAACTCAGGATCTAATTTCAGTGATGTATCCAGCATTAATTTTATAATTGTAAACATTTTGTTGCTAAAGTTCTGTCAAGAGTTTGCAATTAACCATTATGTGTTAAATACTACCTGTAATTTCCAAGCATCTGTTACATAATACATTGAGTATGTATGTGGAGTAACACATTCTGTGCATGGTGTAATATTGAATTTGATTTAATCTGTTTTTATAATTTACCATGAAGCACATATCTCTGACCATTTTTCCTTAGACCAAATTCTAACAATGAAGTTATGTTTGCCATCCCTGTTTTAATTTATTCAAATCAACTTTAAGGTTATCTATTAGCAGGTGATAGATGTTTGATATAATTTTTTTTCTAGCTTGAGTGTTATAAAGAACTTCATAAGCTGCTGAATGTTTTTCCAGCTTTAGTGTGTTTCTTAATAATTCATGTAATGCTAAGTTTTATCTAAGTCAGGTTTAAGCTGTATTTGAGAAAAGGTCATCAAATATGAGTTCTCAAATAAATCTCCTATATTCTGAATTCCCATTCTATACCAAATGTTTATGAAGCTTTCATTAAATACTTTATGAAATCCATTGTTCCTTATTGGTGTATGCTCTGTGATAAGCTCTTTATAATTTAAAATGTTGTTAATTTTTTTGTCCAGATTATTAGTGCAGTTGACATTAATATATTACTTCCTCCATTTATTTTGCTTTCTTCATTGTTCACACATAATATCTTATATTTCTGTAAATGCTTTAAGTTAGTTTCACTGTCCACTCAGAATGGAGATTGATCTGAAAAACACTTGAACAATAGTTCCACTATGGTTGAGAAAAATAAAACTGAAAATGGAGTAATTCCAACCCATCCCTGATGTGCTATGTATTAAGTTTATTCATGTTTAATCTTGGTCTTCTGTTTTTCCATATAAATCTTGGTACTAGTTTATCTGAGTAAAAACACTGTAGTTTAATATTTATTGGAGTGGTCTGGAAGATATAAATGTTCATTTTAAGAACCTGCCCTTGCTCCCATAAGGTAAGAGGATGGCTGGACCATCTTGAAAAATTTATTTTTATTTGTTCTATTAGAGTGCCTAAATTATACTTAATGAAGTTATTTGTAAGTGTAATTTAGTATGTTATTTTAGTTTGCAAAATTTGAAATGAAAGAGTGTCTTCTCGAACATTGGTTACAGCTGGGTTTATTGCTAAGGCTTCCATTTTGTACCAATTTATTTTTAATCCAGATAATTTTCCATAGTCATGTACTGTATTTAAAAGTATCAGTATTTCCTCGGATCAGTGATGTACAACAAAACATTGTCTGCAAAAAGTGAAACATTAATATTATGTTCTCCTGATGCATACCCTCCTACAACATTAGAATTTTTTATGTAATTTTCTAGGGGGTGTAGTGAAAGTGCAAACAATCATGGGGAAATAGTGCACTCTTTCCTGGTGCCCCTAGTTACTGTAACCTGAAGAGTGGAGCTATAAGTTTATTGGTAATGAATCTTGCCTTGGGTTTCTCATATATTATTTGGATTCAGCTCCTAAACTATTACCATAACCAGCTTTCTCCATGACTTTATTGGCTTGATTGAACCTGAAATGCCAAGAGGGAGGGAGGACAGAGACAGAAAGAAATAAACTAGACTCTCAGAAGAGTGACAGGTAGAGAAAAAGGGGTGTAAAACAAACAAACAAACAAACATAAGAGACAGCTAGAGAAGCTACATGTCAGGGGTAACGCTGTCCTGGTAAACTAATCAACTAAAAAGATTGTTTTGACTAGGCAGTAATATCCTGAAGAAGTAGTCAGTGAACCATGAATGTTGATTAATTTTCTGCTGAGTTGATTTACTTTGCTGCTAAAAATATTGAAGTATGGATGGTGTAATACCAAAATAAATGTTGAGCTCTTACAATACCTACCAACGAGTGGGTGTTTGCTCCACTGTGTGGGAGATTTCTATTGAGGTTTTGTGGAGCAAATCCCTCCCAGTGTTTTTTTGTTGTTGCAGGTGGCGGAGCTGAAAGAATTAAACAGACTCAACAAAATAAGTGTCGGAGTATTTAAAAGAAGTCCTTATAAAAATCTATTTAGAGCCCATCTGGGTCAGGGGCTTTTCCTCCTGTTAATTGCTTAATTGCCTGGTGTATTTCCCCTATTTTTCTTATAGAAACATAGACGTTGACAGCAGATAAGGACTGCAAGGCCCATCCAGTCTGCCCATTTTTTTCTACCTTATGAATGTGCCATCGGCCTTTGCTCTGTCAATGGCCTATCTATTCATACTCATCTGTATTGCTCCCTTATGCCTATCCCATGCCTGTTTGAAGCCCTGCACTGTATTCCATATCCACCACTTCCTGAGGTAGGCCATTCCATGCATCCACCACCCTTTCTGTGAAAATAACTTTTTACATTACCATATCGGACTCCCTCTAATCTCATGCTGTGTCCTCTTATCCTGCTATTTTCTTATATTGAAACATGTTAGACTCTTTCACCTTGTTAATGCCCTTAAGGTTTTTGAATGTTTCGATCATAGCCCCTCTCTCCCTCCTTCGCTCTAGGGTATACATATTGAGCTCCGTTAATCTGTCCTCATATGTTTTCTGATGCAGTCCCTGCACCATTTTGGTTGCCCTTCTCTAGACTGCCTCAATTTGGTTAATGTCCTTGTGAAAGTGTGGCCTCCAGTACTGCACGCAGTACTCCAGACAGGGCCTAACCAGTGTCTTGTAAAGAGGGACTGTTACCTCCCTCTTCTGACTTGTGATACCCCTACTAATACACCCAAACATCCCCCTAGCCTTACCTACTGCTTTAGTGGTCTGCTTGGATGATTTCAGGTCATCGGTGATGAAGATGCCCAAGTCTCTTTCTTCCCTTGTGACTGCCAGCAACTCCCTTCCCAGACTATAGGTGGCTTCAGGGTTTATCTTCCCTATGTGCATGATCTTGCAGTTCTTTGCATTAAACCCCAGTTGTCACTCTTCTGACCATCTAGCTTTTATTTATGTTAATGGTAATGCTGGAATATTGATTTCCTCTTCTTAATTAATGGTGTTTTCTTCCATGTATTCGGACTTATGAAGATTTTTAGAATACTTATAAAAACTTATATTTTATTAGCATTTATGTAACTGAACATTACATATATTTCCACACAGGCAGGCTTCACAGAAATTGAATACTTGCACAACACAAGCACAGCATTGTAACAGTGACAACAAATATAACTTTACACCTGTACTGTGTTACATCACTCGGGGGTGTACTGATTTATCCAACATTTAATCCCCCTAAATCAAACTGGAGATTAAATCCAGATTAACTTCAATATTTACTAGATAATTGTTCTTCTATAATGACCAATGCAGCCATGAGTAGGGACTGTGGAAATTTGGTAACCATATATTTCACCCTATTAAACAGGTTAGGTGTCCCCATCCACCTGCATCTTCTGTTAGAAATGATAAAACTTAAATCTCTCCATGCAACTCAAACATTATGGTGATTAACCATTTTTAGGAGGAAATAACCCCCTTCAAACATATAGTTTCCTTTTTGTTGCCCCAAAAACCTATAATCTTTTAAGCAGTTTACTTTTCCACCCTAAACATCAAAAAATGGAGGCATTATAAATGTGTATGCAGCAAACCAAAAACAGAGGTGCAATACTGCTAGTCATAAGGCACTATAAGATTTTATATATTTAACCACTGTTAAGGCACAGTTTAAAAGTTGTGGTGAAGGAAGGGCACACTTGAGAGATACTTGTTCCAGGAGAACAGAAGGGTTTAAATTAACTAAAGTAGTACCATATAACATCTTTCCTACATAAACCCATAAAGTTCACTACTTAAATTAGTAGATAATGTCCAGGTAAACAGTCTCTAAGCCATCTATCTTCAGCCACTCCCATAAAATTTATAGTCTCAGTTTACAGATTAATCATCCGCATCTTCCTCTGAATCTGATTTCTCACCTCTGGTAGAAAACTGGCTTTCCATTTTTTACCAACAGCTTGGCAGCATCGGTGGGGTCAGAAAATTGATAAACCTTCCCTCCATAAACTATTCGGAGAGTTGCTGGCATCAACAGAACATGGTGCACTCTCAAAGCATGAAAACAAGATCTGATGTCATCAGATCCTTTCCATCTCATTCTGGTCATGTAGCTTAAATCTCGGAAAATGTGCACTCTTGCATCCTGCCAATGGAGTGGGCTGCATTGTTTTGCATTGTTTAGGATCAAGTCCCTCTGTTCTGACAATCTGAGCTCCATCAGGATAGTCCGAGGTAGGTTACTCCAGTGGCATTTCTAGGACTCCCTCCACATGGTGAGATATGATATATATTTTTTAATCTCAAAGTCCCCCTCAAGATTTAATATTTGAATCAACATTTCTTTCAAAAAACCTTGGGGTTTTCTCCTTCTGTGGTTAGCGGTAGACCCAAAAGTCTGATATTGGCTGATCGGGCGGCATTTTCTATATTTTCGGGAAGCACTAAGTTTGGTCGACAGTAAACCTGTTGACCACCATACAACAACAACACAATACTGGCGGGTATTGTGCCGCCCAAGACCCCAGTGGTTTTTGTGGGGGACTGTGCTACCCACACCCCCTGGACTTTGAGATTCTCAACTCCAGGTTGGAGTTGGTCCAGGGAGGGGGCAGGACACTGGGGGACTGCAAAACATGGAAATGGACCATTACAGCGACTGTCGCTGTAGTGGTAATTTTCAGTGTTTCGCCATCGGGGTGTCAGGCAAAAGGGGGGCACCCATAGTTCGAGCCACCATCGGAGTAAAGTGTTTTCTTTTGTGAGACCTGTAGATACAACCAGGGCCATCACCACTGTCTTCGTCGCTCCTTTAGTGTCCTCGGTTAAAGTTGCCACTTTTGTATTGAGCAATTTTAGCACTGAGCTAAAGTCCTCCAATTTTTTTGTCCAGGCCTTGACTCGCCTGGAGCAGCGCAGCATTAGAGGGTTGGGCCTCAGAACACTTCCCACCACCAGGATGCTAGTCTTTACTCCCGCCCGCCATCAAGTCCTTAGAGCGGGCTCCATCCTGGTTTACTGTCACTTTGTCACCTCGCATCTTATCTCTGGTTGTGAGTATACTGTACCTTCATGAAGATTTTTATATCTGTAGAATCTGGAGACGATGCTAATTCGGCTGACAGATAGCTAAATGCAATATAACTGCTTTGAATGTTTTTTTCCGAAATTAAGCGCTACATATTATGGAACTGTACAGAGAGGTTGTTCTCAGCTCAGCTGCTGGCCATGGCCCCACAATACTTATACAAATCTGTGTTTATATCTTCTTTTATTGATGATATTTTGGACCCTGATGTATCCATCTCCATAGCTTCTATTTCCCTCTTTGCTCTTTTTTTTTTGTAATAGATAAACTAGCCTCTTGCCGGATTTATCAGAGTGAAAATAATATTTTGTTTTAGTCAACAGCACCAATCTTTCCACCTGTTAATTTTATAACTCTTTGTATTTGTGTGTTAAGTTCTCTATTTTTCTGTTCTAAGTATAGATCTGTTTCTGAATGTTTGTTGTGCCTTCCATATTTGGACCTCTAAATTATCTAGATGATTTTTGTTTTTTTCCCTATAAATACTGTATGAATCTGTAATACCTTTAAAGAATGCTTTATAAGCATCCCAAATTAAATTTAAGTGTACCCCATGATTTAAATTTGTGTTGAAGTAGACTTTGGATTCATTGTTTACAATTAGCTTATGTATTTTTTTATCTTTTAATAACATTGGATCTAGCCTCTAATATTTTATATTTTTGGTGGTATCCATAGATGCCACGGATGAGAGCACAGGAGCGTGATCTGTCAAAGTTATAGGGTGGTGTTTGATTTGTCGAATCCAGTTAGAAATGAAAATGGATGTAATGGATAGTTAAATTCTTGAATATCGTGGATGAGGCATAGGTCAGGATGCATAGGCAAACCAGGAGAAGTAATACAATTCACAAGTAGCGTTTTATTATTATCAATAACAAACAGAGTGAGATGCAAAAAGCACCCATAGCCACAAAAGCACACCACAATGGTCTTCAATGATGTAAAAACGTGCAGCAAACAATCCAACTTCCACTTTAGACATCGTGCAATACCGGGATGCAGGTAGATTACATCATGGCCTCCGCTGATGACTTCTGATGTTTCGCTTAGTTACCACTAAGCTTCCTCAGAGAGAGATCTGTTATGCCCAATAGTGCCACTCAATGTATAGCAACCCATATGCAAATTTATAAACTCAGTTACCATATAGTACGTGCAGGGAATACAATGCATCATATTTAAAAAAAAAAGAACATAATGTTGCAACCCCCATTATGCAAAATTCAGAGTATAGTTATATAGATAATATATTAATGTATACGCCTTACACTAAATAGTGTTGTGGCTACATATACTCATACATAATTCATTGCAATTTATCCAGCATGAACCATACAGAATATACAAAATATGCAATGATTTTGTGAATATGCACACATAAATATTTTTAGAGGAATACAAACATCAGGCACAACACTTAATGTAAAAATCTAAACCTAGCTCAGTTGCCAATCCCATACATTGCCAATCCATATTAAATTCCCATAATACTATTGGACTGGCAATATATGGGATTCTTATACATTTTTTTATATTCTGTATGGTTCATGCTGGATAAATCACAATGAATTACTGTATGTATGTGTACTGGTATATGTAACTACAACACTGTTACTTATGTGACTGAACTCTGAATTTTGCATAATGGGGGTTGCAACATTATGTTCTCTTTTTTGCTTTGCATTCCTTGCATGTATGGTAACTGAGACCGTGACAACATCTACCTGCATCCTGGTATTGTGCCACGTCTAAAGTGGAAGTTGGATTGTTTGCTGCACATTTTTATGCAGTAAACAGTGAGCCTTTTCTATCATTGAAGACCACTGTGGTGTGCTTTTGTGGCTACGGGTGCTTTTTTCATCTCACTCTGTTTGACTTGCTTCATTTAGCACCATAGCAACAGTCCTGGTGCTCTTTTTTTGAGTTTCATGTTGCTTATCAATAACAATAAAATAAAAAATTTAAATTGTGCAGGATAGCATTTATACAGGCAGTTCAAACAAAACAATGTCCTCCATCTGAGGGTATCTCTAAATCAAAATTTTATTTTTTTAAATTACATTTTATTATGTATAAAGGAAACCACATATTCTTAGATATACACTTATGATAAAACAGTGCACAGCTGCTCTGAAAACAAGGCTTGCTCAGGAAAATATGCCAAATGGAGACAGGGTAGGGGGATAAACATGCAAAGAACATAACATTCACATAGGAGAAGGGAGAGAAATAATGCTTTCCTTCAAGTTACATAACTCTGTTCCTTTGCAGCATCTGAAAAGTCTTTGGAAGCTGCTCAGACAATGTAGAAATAAACAGTTCTGAGAACCCTTGTGGCAAGAGTAGATAGGGGATACCATAGATGAGAAAAAAATCTCCAGTATAGTAAGAGAGCACTGCTAAAACCATAAGGATGTTTAGATAACTGGGAGAAAGGTGAGAAGGTGAGAGAGAGAGAGAGAGAGAGAGAGAGAGAGAGGGGGGAAAAAAAGGAAGAGTGGCTGGCTCGACCTATGGTTCTAAATCTAAATTGCAGTCTCCCTCTCTCTCTCTCTTTCTCTCTCTCCCTAACAAAAGATTGTTCTCCTTAAGTTATATATAACGTATTTTCCTGGCAGTTAACTTCTGCATCCTCAGCTTGTTCTGCATCCTCAGCTCATTCAGATACATCTCTTGTTTTTCACAAAATGTATTAGAAATTTGTCAGTTTCTGTTCCGGTGATGTCACCCTCCTGAATGGCTGCCTAGGAGAAGAGCTCCAGCATAACCCGACTGATAAAAACCCCTAACACAGAACGAAACAAGTTAAAACTACTACGTACTGCCAAAACTATGTCTGGGGGGTTAGGACCCAGCTAAATCGTGCTTGGGGAGACATAGAGGGAGGACAGATGGGAATGGATCCCAGAGAAGGCCTACCCCCAGTCGCAGTGTATTACCAGCGAGCAGCACAGTGGGAGATCAGGACACTGATAGAGAAGGTGAGAAGCTGTCCCGCTCCCAATTCGAGATGCTCTTGTCAGAAATTAGAGCGTTTCGGGCTGAAAACAAAAAATTTACTCTACTTCAGACCTGCTTATCAGAGGTTGAGGAGAGACTGGACTGCTCGGAGGCCACGGCAGGCGAGATGGCAGAGGAAACTCAGAGCCTGCATCAAGCTGTAGATTTCCTTGTGGACCAGCATGAGGAGTTCCAAGAAAAATTACTGGATCTGGAGGCCCGATCACGGAGAGATAACCGCCGCATATATGGCCTCCCAGAGGACTCAGAAACGGGTAAAATGGAAGATTTCTTGACGGACTTGCTCAGAGATGTGCTGGACCTCCCACTCATGTTTCAATTTAGAATCGAAAGAGCTCATAGAGCCCTGGCACAAAAACCAACAAACCAATCTGCAAGACCAAGACCTATTGTTCTAAAGTTCTCAAGCTATAGAGACAAGGAGGTGGTGTTGAGAACTGCTTGGACCAAAAAGGTAGTTACCTATAACTCTGCTAGGCTCCTGTTCGATAATGATTACCCCACGGAGATAATGAAGAGAAGGGCAGCCTACGCACCTATAATGAGGATCCTGAAAGAACATGGGGTCCACTTCCAGATGCCTTACCCCGCAAACCTGTGTGTATTTTGGGACACTGGCAGCAAGACCTATACAGCTCCTGAAGAGATACACCCAGAACTAAAGAGTCGGGGCTGGAGTTTCCAGTCGACTGGTCCAGTGCCACAGGAAAAGCGCCCCCTCGCTCGCGGTGGCAGAGGAGTATGAGAAGATGGGGAGGATCCAATAAGCAACTGGGTGCCTTCTGATCATTGCAAGAGATTAAGGAGAGCCTGCGGAGAGTACACAGCCCCACCAAAGGAGCAACATCCGAGAATCAGCCACCGAATACCTGATCTGGACTATTGTTTAAAATTTTGGTGACGCGTTGTTATGTGCCTCTGTCAGCTGGGGGCCATGGGGAACGCTGCCAATGGAGTGACATGAGTTCCCTTGCTGCAATCAATAAATATTTATCCAAGAACGGGGGGTGGGAGTGATTTGGGGGGACTATCGTTTTCCTCCAGATGCTGTTATACCCCCTCACTCCAGGGAAATGGCTCTGAATGGATATTGTACATTCAATTTATCCCTTAATGCATAGAGACACAGAGCTCCTTAGTACTAGAAGGACATATAGCTTTCTTGTTGTTGTTATATAAAACATGGTTCTGGACTCTCCTTAAAGTTTGTATATTTTTAACTCTGAGTAGACCCAGTGACAGCCTGGTTTTCTTTTGCCTTCTCCCCCCATTTTCCCTTTTATGTTGTTGATCGGGGGGGGGTGATTCCAGGGTACTGGAATATGAAAAGAGGGCCCATGACGGGTGGACTTAATTTAACTTCCCTCTGTTTATAATAGTTTATAATGGAGACATCTCTATTTTTTTTTTCTCCAGCGCTCAGATACATAAGTTGCTGGATCGGGTGATGCTGGGGGATTGTTTGGAGTGTATGCCATTCTCTTGGGTTTTTCTTCACTGGGTGATGCACCTTTTACTCGATCCCGAAGTTTGGAGGGATTGGGGAGGCCTGACTAATTTTTTGGTCACTATTCCTCCCATAGGGACACAGTCAGAGTTTTGGACTCTGGATCCTGTTTTCAGAGGGTTGGTCCTAATACCCTCTATTTTTGGAAGTGCTAGTGTAAATAAGTTCTTCAAGTTGATAGTTCTTACAGGTTTTTTTTTTTACATTAACTTGAGTGATGCACTTACTTTAAAGGCCAGTTTTTTACATAATGGGTTACAATTCAATACCAGCCAATGGGAGACATGGTTTACTGTGGGTGGAGGGTATAAGTGGGTAGAAGAGAGGGAAAATTCTTTTGCATCCATAGCAACTGTAGAAGCTAAGGTCCCTACAGTTATTGTCCAACCAATCCTCTTTGGGGCAGCTTTAAGTAATAAATCTCAGGTCAATGGATACCTCTTCCACAATTTCGGTCTGCATAATGTTAATGGGCTAAATAACCCAATAAAAAGATACAGGGTAATTAATTCCCTTAAGAAAATGAAACCTACATTTCTATTACTGCAGGAAACTCATTTAAACAAAAAGGAACATCAGAAGCTTTATAAATTTGGGTTCTCCATCATAATTGCCTCGGTCTATGGGAGGGGAAAGAGAAGGGGGGCTGCAGTCCTGGTCCCTAAAAATATCCCATTCCACTTGACAATCATATGCGGACCCTGAGGGGAGGCTTGCTATTGCAGTGGGGCAGCTGGAGGGAAAGGATATTACTCTTGCCTCCTTATATATCCTTCCCGGTTCGGGGGCCGAAGTGAGAAAATTATTATTTCAAAGGGCCATGGAGGTGCATAGGGGTGTACTGGTATTGGGAGGAGATCATAATCAGGTGACTTCACCTTTAGATACCTCGAGTGTGTGATGCCCCAAAAAAACCCTGCTCAAAAGGCAACACAGGTTTATTTCTCAGCGGCTCAGTGGGTGGACGTATGGAGACACCTATACCCTAATAAAAGAGAGTACACACATTTCTCTGCCCCCCATAAAGTCTACACCCGAATAGACTACATACATGTTTCTAAGGAACATTTGTATAGAGTACAGGGTTGTGTACAGTCCCCAACGGTGCTATCCGACCATTCAAGCACAACTTTAAAAATAAGATTGGAACAGGAGAAAAACAACACTCTGTGGAGATTTAATAATTTCCTTTTAAATATGAAAGATTTTAGAGATATGATTCAGAAGAGAATCAAACAGATTCTCTCAGAAAACAATACCCAGTGGGTAACGGTGGGCATCCTGTGGGATACCCTGAAAACAATTTTGAGGGGGGGTGTAATAAAATATGCGTCTTATCACAAAAAACAGCAACAGCTGTGCTTAGACAAACTCCAACATCAATTTCAAGACCTGCAGGCCCAGCACGCTACGGGAGACGAAGGGGTTCTTCCCCTATTACGTACCACGAAAGAACAAATCCAGGGGATTTTGGACATACGCACGAACAAGCCCTGCAGTATATTGAACAGAAATATTATGAGGAGGGCCCTAGGGCTACCCGCCTACTAGCTCATAGACTCAGGCAACATAAGACTCGTTCCAATATAACTCAAATTAGAGATCCAACTTCAAAGAAGTTAGTCACTCTTCCCAAACAGATAGAACAAGCTTTCCAGACCTTTTACAGTATCCTCTACCAGGCCAAAAAGAGAGAGAGGACTCCCAGGGGATTGAGGACTTCTTGCAAGGTCTTGACCTTCCAGTGATATCAGAAGAACAGAAACAGGCCCTAACAAAACCAATTTCAGTTGAAGAGTTGGGTCAAGCAATTGTGGCTCTGAAGACAGGTAAAAGCCCTGACCCTGATGGTTATTCAAGTGATTTTTATAAGACATTTAGACAAGACCTATCCCCGCCTCTCTTGGAGGCCTGCAGAGGGGCCCAGCAAAGGGAGGCAGACCCAGATTCATGGCGGTATGCTTATATAGCCAGTATACAAAAGCCTGGTAAGGATATTGCTTCCTGCTTTTCATATAGACCTATTTCTGTGCTTAATATGGATTACAAGATATTTGCTTCCATCCTTGCGAAAAGATTCAAGAGGTTTATACCCCAGATAATACATCTAGACCAGACGGGCTTTGTTTCAAGCCGCAAAATGCAGGATAACATCAAAAGAACACTGCATTTGGTGCACCAAGTGGGGCAAATGGGGATACCTTTTTTACTTCTTTCGTTGGACACGGAGAAGGCGTTCGACAGGGTCGGATGACCTTTTCTGTGGCCAACGATGGAGAGGATAGGCATACCACAATCCGTTATATCAATGATAAAGTTAATGTATTCCGACCCCAGAGCCTATATTAGAATAAATGGCTCCTTTTCCTCCCCCATCTCATTGTCACATGGCACTAGACAGGGTTGCCCCCTGTCGCCTCTATTATTTGCTATATACTTGGAGCCTTTAGCCCAGGCCTTGAGACAGGAGGAAGGCTTGAAGGGGGTGGGGGTTGGTCCAGAGACTCATAAATTGGCATTATATGCTGATGATTTATTAATATATATGACAGACCCCAAGGCCTCCCTTCCCCATCTCTGGGAGTTACTAAACAGATTTGGAGACCTATCTGGATATAGAGTCAATCTCTCTAAGACAGAGGTGTTGGCCTTAAACTATGCCTCATCAATACAGGTGAAAACTAAATTTCCTTTTCAGTGGGTTTTGGAGTGCATTAAGTATCTAGGTGTACAGATTGGAAGGTCACATACAGACCTCTTCTCCTTAAATTACTCCCTCTTTCTGGTTAAGATGTCTGCCGACCTAGAGAAATGGAGAGCTCTCCCCTTATCTCTGTATCAGAGAATTGAAACCATCAGAATGGTAGTCCTCCTTCGCTTCCTTTACCTGGCTCAGACCCTCTCAATTTCGATAACAGAGGCATTTTATAGGACTTTGCAAAGGAAAATATCAGCATTTGTTTGGGCATATCAGAGACCAAGGATAAACCTTTCCGTATTGCAGCTTACTAAACAGGAGGGAGGAAAGTCTTTACCGAATTTTAGATTGTATTATTTAGCTACTCAGATTAGGATACCTCTATATTGGCTTGACGAAAGCTATGTGGCCAGGTAGAAATCAGTGGAGGGCCAGGAGAGGGAGCTTAAGAACATATGTCAAACCCTACTGTCTTCTCCTTCAGAAATAAGGTCGGACAGGGTAAATAATCCATATACCTACTCAACTTTAAAATGCTGGCAGGGGGTGCTGGCATCTAAAAGTCTTACAGACTGGAGATCTGCACTGTTTTCTCTGCACTACATGAGCTCCTTCATCCCAGCCAGGTTAGATGTGGGGTTCCATGGATGGCAGAAGTGGGGTCTGCATTTGGTGTACCATTTCATGCCTCAGGGAGTGATTTTGTCCCTAACAGACTTAACCCAGTAGTATGGTATTCCGTATGCGGACAGGTTTAGATACTTTCAGACCAGGGACTACCTTCGGAGGTTTGGAGTGGTGAAGTGGAGAGACTCCCCTCTCCCCGGACTTTTAGAAATTTTTATTAAGGTAATAGATAAAAACCCAGTTCCCACACATATGATCTCTGCTCTTTACAGGGTCTTGAGATCTTTGGAGGACGATTCAACAAAAAAGATTAGGTTAGTATGGCAAAAGGATCTGGGGGTGGAGGTTTCTCCTACACAATGGGAAAAACATTTAGAAACAATGGGGAAGGGCATCAATTCAGGGCATTGGAAGGAGTTTGCATGGAAACTGTCTGTAAGATATTTTAGAGCCCCGGCAATAGTTCAGAAATACCACCCCTCCAGAGGGGCATGTTGGAGGCAATGTGGATATGCCCTCGCCACATTGGGCCATATATTTTGGTCCTGTAAGGTGCTCCAATCCTTTTTAGCAAAATTTCTGGAGGCCTTGCAACAAATAATCTCACCAGATATAATAATTGACCCTTACTTCTATTTTTTTGGAGAGTATCCTCAGGATTGTAGGGATGGACTGACAAAGAAATTTATAAATCTGGTTACCCTTGCAGCCAAAAAAGCTATAACCAAACAATGGCTCTCCCCGCTGCCTCCTACATTGGACCAATGGTCTCAGATAATGATACAGATCTATAGAATGGAGAAGATTACGGCTGTATTAAATAAATCCCTAGCTAGTTTTGAGAATTTCTGGAGGAGATGGGTAATGTACATTGTACCCCTACAATCAGATATTATACCATGATTTCTAAGCCCTACAGTTCATATAAGCTATTATTAACTTAGGTACTGGATGAAATAAGATGATGTATACCTTGTAAGTGCTCTTTTTGTTAGTTGTTTCTGTAAATTTTTATTCTTTTTCCTTTTTTGGTTTTTATTTTTATACATTTTTTTGGGGAAAAAAAATAAAGAATGATAGTTCAAAAAAAATAAATTTGTCAGTTTCTTTCCTGTGGCCACTACATGCAGTCTTCAACAAGTGCAGCCAATTAAAGAGCACGTTTTATGGTGTGAGTGCTCACAGACATGAAGAACCGTTACCTGGCTCCGAGTTTGATGGTACTAAAAAACATTTTCTGTATGGTGGCATTATCAGGAGCAAAGGGATCGTATTTTGGCTCCAAAGAGTCGAGTCGTTGATCCCTTCCACTTCCCTATTTGGAGACACTCCCCCCACGCTGTTCCATATTCTGACACCACAGTGTGCCTGCACGGGGGTGCACTGCATAGGCATGTTTGGAGCGCGTCCCTCACGCAAGTGCATTGTGATGTCAAAATATGGGACAGCATGGAAGTGTGTCTCCAAACTGGGAAGAGGACGGGATCGGCAGCTCGGTTCCTTGTAGCCAAAATATGATCCCTTCACTCGCGATAATGCTACCTTAGAAAAATGTTTTTTTAATACCGTCAAACTTGGATCCAGGTAAGGGTCCTTCATGGCCTTTGGGGGAGTGCTCTGTAACAGATCAGGAAAGGTGCTCTTTAAGGCATTCTGGCCAGAGCTGCTTTTCCTGCTGACAGCTCTGCAAACAAGCTTGTGGAAGGTCAAAATACAGCTCAAGGTTACCCCCCCCCCGTGTTCCAGATAAAACCAAATAATTTTCTGCATTCAACAGTGTAACTATGTACATTTGCAAACCAAGAGATCCCACTTTCATATCCATATTTATACATATTTGTTAACCACAGAGATGCAAAAGAAGAAAGAAAGAATAGAAACAGCAAATGAAGGAAGGTAGAAAACAGGAGGAAATTGTGGGACCATTGGAGTGGCCAGTTCCTAGGTTTCACAAGGAAATTTTGATTACGCAATCAGACAGACAAGAGATAGACAAGTGACAGAATAGGAGAGGACAGAATAGATCATTGCTTTTAACGTTCTCTGCATAACAAATGGGACAGGGTCCTAACCAACCCTGTCACATACCCTCCTCTTTAAGAGGAAACCTATTTTTTTCTTCATTTTTAAAACAGGGTTCCATAACCTTCTTTTATTTCTCTTTTAATATTACCTTATAACATTTACATGTCTTCGCATATGCAGTAGCCCCTTTTCATCACATCTGTTACAGCAAACATTTCAGTTAAGCACCCACATTTTTTCAGACTTCTGAATTCTCAATTCCTGAACCATATGTTGACAGAAAATCAGCATTGACATTCTCTTTCCCAGATTTGTGCATCATCACCTGAATTGTTTTTTTTTTTTTACTATTTAAAGGGCACAGAGCACATCAAATACATAATATACTGAGTCATAGCATAAATTGAAATGCATTGGATAAAAAATTAATTGTGGTCCATCAAAAATTATACTTCATACTAAGACAGTTACCCCTAAAATAGTATGCTTAAAGCAGCAGTATTTGTTAGGCGGCAAAAAAACAAATCATCTCTTTTTTTTAGCAAAAATGTATTTCTGACAACCTAAGATTCATGCTTAGTATAATTTTTGTTTTCCCAGATGTTGTTAAATCTTTTTTATAGCTGATTTTGTAATTAGTGGCTCACATCATTAAAGATGGCCGTCATTTGCCATTTTTTAAAATCACTTCCCCTGGTGTTTCTTGTTGAATGTACATGCTAGATTCATGCTGTAGTTGTATTAGGGACTGGAAGGAAAAGTACACTTCTTTGCAGATGACACAAAGATCTGCAACAGGGTTGATACACAAGGAGGCATGGAAAGGATGAGAAGGGACTTGGCAAGGTTGGAGGAATGGGCAAAAGTGTGGCAGCTTGGATTCAATGCAAAGAAGTGCAAAGTAATGCACCTGGGAAACAAAAACCCAGGGGAAGATTACACAATGGGGAGGAGGTAGTAACAACAACAAAAATGGAAAGGGACCTGGGAGTAATCATATCAGATGACCTTAAGGTTGGCAAGCAATGTGAGAAGGCAGTAGGGAGGGCTGGGGGGATACTGGGATGTATAGGGAGAGGCATCAGCAGCAGAAAACAGGAAGTTGTTATCCCTCTGTACAGACAGTTGGTGAGACCCCATCTGGAGTACTGCATCCAGTTCTGGAGACCCCATCTCCGCAAGGACATAGGATGGAGGCAGTTCAGAGGAGGGCAACTAAAATGGTGCAGGGTCTGCAAGAGAAGCCATACGAGGAGAGGCTAAAGGAGCTTAATATGTATACCCTTGAGGAAAGGAGGAGAGGGGGACATGATAGAAACATTTAAGTACCTCAGTGGAATCAACAAAGTCCAAGAAGGTAGCATCTTTCAGAAAAAGAGATGTGCAAGAACAAGGGGACACAATTTGAAGAAAGAGGGGGGACTGCTCAGGGGCAATGTGAGGAAGTATTTTTTCACAGAGAGGGTGGTGGACACATGGAACAGCCTTCCTGAGGAGGTTGTGGGGTCTAAAACTGTGGGAGAATTCAAGAATGCATGGGACAGACATAAGGCAATTTTTGCGGGGGGTAGGAAGAAATAGGCTGTTGGTTAAATAGGATCTGCAGCTTATCCTCTAGGTAGGGAAACGGGAAGACTAGGTGGGCCAAGTGGTCCTTATCTGCCGTCAAAGTCTATGTTTCTATGTAGGATGGTTCTTCTGCATGTTTCTGATAGTAAACAGCACAAAATATTATTTTTTTTCATGGTAGGTGTGGCATGGGCAGGGAACTTTTATAAACTTCAAGATCCCACATCTTGATTTAGGAATGAAAGAAAATGAAAAGAAAAATGTTTATGTTAATATTTTTGCCAGACAAACCTTATTACCAAAAAACGTGTATCATTACTAACAAATACTGTTGCTTTTAATAGGATAAAAAAGAAGGGTGGGGCAAATAGGTACAATTCTGATGTCCATTACAGTAACAGAATCCCCCCTATTGAACAACCCAGTCAATCAAAAGGCCCTCTAATCCACTGACACTATCTTGACCATCACTTTGAATTTAGATGGCTGTAGTGCCAGGTGCCACCTTGTGATTCTGGGATTTTTATCCTTCATTTTGTTAAGCCATCAGAGAGGAATGTGATCTGTTATAAGTAAAAAGTCAGCTCCTAGCAAATAAAACTTAAGGGACTCTACTTCCCATCTGGCAGCAAGGCATTCTTTTTCAATAGTGAGGTACTTTGTCTCTCTGTCATGCAATTTCCTACTGATATATAGAATGGGATGTTCCTCCCATCTATATTCTGACTCAGGACTGCACCTAGGCCTACCTCTGATGCATCTATCTGTAACAGACATTGCCTCTCAAAGTCTGGACTTGTTAAAACAGCAGCTGAACATAATACAGCCTTGATGGCCTGAAAAGCTTCATCACACTCTGGGACCATTTCACATTATTCAGGTACTGTATTTTCATGAGTTCAATGAGTGGAGTAACTAACTGGGCAAAACTGGGAACAAATCTCCTGTAGTAACCAGACAGACCTAAGATTATCTGACATGTTGTTTTGTCTTAGGGACAGGAGTGTAAGCCACAGCTTCTGGGGAAATCTTTGACCTGACACATTTCCTTGTCTTAGGGAGAGGACTGTTAGCAACAGTTTCTATCTTGGAAATCTCTGGCTTTACTTCTCCATTTCCCAAAATATAACCCAAATATCTGGTTTCCTGCATGGCCAATGCATACTTGGTAGGATTAATCATCAGGCCTGCATTTTTGTTAGATTGGATAACTGCTTGTAAGTATTCCAGGTGGCTTTTCCAGTCTATACTGTACACCACAACATCATCCAGGTAAGCAGCACAATAACAAGTATGAGGCGCTAAAATTATATCCATGTACCACTGAAATGTAGCAGGTGCACCATATAAACCAAACAGCATGGTGGTGAACTGATAGAATGCATTTGGAGTGGAAAATGCAGTTTTAACTCTGGAGTTTTTAGCTAGGGGAATTTGCCAGCAACCCTTGATGAGATTGAGGGTAGTGATGTACTTGACTCCTCCCAGTCTGTCCACTAAATCATCTATTCTGGGCATTGGATAGCTGTCAAATACAGACAGTTGATTACATTTCCTAAAATCAAGGCAGATTCTTACACCCCCTTCTTTTTTTATTTACAGTCATCATTGGTGATGACCAAGCATTTCTTGATTCTTCAATGATTCCCATCTCTTTCATTTTTTGTATTTCCTTAACCACAGCTGCTCTTAACCACTTTGGTAATCTGTATGTCTTTTGTCTGACAGGGTAAACATTCTCTGTGTCTGTGAAAAAGGACCCTGGAGTGAAACGCAATGGTGAGTGCAGCACCCCTTCCCCATACCCACACCCACGTACAAGATGAACCCACCAATCAGTGGGGTCATTCATGGAGTCCAAGACCCTCATATCATGTGTCCCAAGTCTCCAAAGTTCCAGAAAGGTGTACCACCAGAGGTTTAAATCTGCTGTGATTCATTTCATGTCCCAGACATTTTGCTTTGCAGTCTTTCATGAGGCAAGTCGAGGTGTTATTCAGACAACCAACAGAGTGTGATGCATTTTGTTGCAATTATCAACATAATTAACAACAAATGTCTTTGCTTTTCTGTCCCAGGGGGGCTTCCTGAACATTAAGTATCATCACTGGCATAGTTTATTTGTTTTGGGATAGTAATATGTGTTGGAGGCCTGCCCCTCGGTTCGTGCGCTATTCATCCTCTGCCCTTCGCACCCTCTGCCCTTTTTCCTCTCCCCCCTTTACAGTTTTCAATCTATCAGTGTTGTAGAGCAGTGGGTATTGCCCGTCAGGGGGGAACGGGTCGGGAGGTGCAAACGGTGGAGGGTGAATGAGCAGGGCTCTCACATCGGGGTTGTTAGGTCCAGAAGACACCCTGGGGCAAAATGGATTCTGGAATGTGGTCCCCCATGTCTGGTCTCCATACCCAAGGGCACCACCACTATTGGTGGGCAGGTAGCCCAGGCGTCCCTGGAAACCCGTCCAACTCGAGCAGTGTTATGCAGTGCCAGATCTATTATAAACAATACTGCAATTATTGTAAATCTTGTTAGGACAGCTGATCTGGCTTGCATCACTGAAACCTGGCTGGCTGAAAATGCTGGCCCCATGTTGGAGGCTGCGATTCCGGCTGGGTACTCTGTGATACATCGCTTGAGACTGGACCACGGGGGGGGGGTTGCGGTCTGTTTCAAGACCAAACTGGGCCTCACGAGTGTACCAGTCGAGGAGGCTAGGTTATTTGAGTGTACTGTAGTAGCAGGTGTAGGCTGTAGGATCACCCTCATCTACCGTCCACCCAGGGATAAGAAGCGATTCCTTCAGGAAGTAGCAGACTTCATGATCAACATGGTGTTTAATTCACCCAGGCTGATGGTCCTGGGTGACTTCAACATCTAGGTCGATGACGAACTCTTGTAATTTGGACAACACTTCCTCCAGTTGATGACATCACTGGGCCTTACACAGATTATTACCTCTGCTACTCATAAACACGGTCACTCTCTTGACCTGGTCTTCCTCCTGGGGATCAAAGCATCTGATTTGGGGGTGAAACCTGTCGGATGGTCCGATCACTACAGCGTGGGGTTCAGTTTTTGCACCCCCCCCTTTGTAGGCCTACCCCTGTGGAGATGGTCAGATACTGCCCTTTATGGGATGTGAGCCCTGATAGCCTGGCGGCGGTACTCGACCTATCGGAGCTTGCTGTGGTAAGCAGGAGCCCAGAGACCTTGGTTCTGACCTATAATAAAGTCATTACTACAGCTCTGGACTCTATCACTCCTGTCTGAGTTCATCCTCTCTCCCTTCACCCTCGGTCCCCTTGGTTTGATGGGACCTTGAAGGAGATGCGGCGACTAGGATGAAGGTTAGAGCATTGTTGGCAGAAATCCACCTTGGAGGCCAACCATCTTAGATTGATGGAACATTATCATGTCTATCAATCAACAATCTCCCGTAAGAAGGCAGAGTTCCTGTCCGGGGAGACTGCTGCTGCTCAGAACCGACTGGCTCAGCTCTTTTGAACTGTGGAAAGGCTGTGCAACCTGGCTTGTCTGCAGTTTTGAAGAGCTTTTTCACAGTTGGAGTGTGACAAGCTCACTCAGTTCTTTGTGAATAAGGTGGCTGGCATCAGGGCGGAGATCCAACCAGCACACTCTATGGGGGATGCTATTGATCAGTGCTCGATCGGTTTCCCTCTTTTCATGGAGTACCTTTGACTGTCTGGAGTTCACGGATGTCATGCGCATTGTCCAGGGTATGCACCCTATGTGCTGTAGTTTGGATCCGAGCCCAGCTTCACTGATTATGGGTTGTTACGACATCATTGGCCCAGTCCTGGCATGGATAGTCTGGTGCTCCCTTGAGTCGTGTGAGTTCCCTAGCTCTCTGAAGGAGGCGGTGGTGACACCCCTCCTGAAGAAAGCTTCTCTGGACCCAGACTGACTTGCT
Organism: Neoceratodus forsteri; assembly: GCA_016271365.2. Lineage (NCBI taxonomy): Eukaryota > Metazoa > Chordata > Ceratodontiformes > Ceratodontidae > Neoceratodus > Neoceratodus forsteri. The sequence continues at coordinate 556,410,904 of CM028129.1, read as the reverse complement.
AACTACAGACCTATCTCTAACCTCCCCTTCGTGGGGAAGGTAATTAAGAAAGTAGTGGCTGTACAGCTGGAGAACCATTTGACCATCCATAACATCTATGAACCTCTCCAATCTGGTTTTCAAAAGAGACATAGTACAGAGACTGCACTGGTTCGGGTGCTCAATGATCTCTTGATGGCAAGAAATCAGAAAAGCTGTTTCATTTTGGTTCTTCTTGATCTCTCCTCAGCGTTTGACACCGTGGACCATGGGGTGTTGCTTGAGCGCCTGAGGTTCACCTGTGGCCTGTCTGGTACAGTCCTCAGGTAGTTTAAGTCCTTCCTTACTGGCAGAACTCAGAGGGTGGTGTCTGGGATTTATTCCTCCAACCCTTTCTCTCTGTCATGTGGGGTCCCTCAGGGCTCAGTGTTGTCCCTCATGTTGTTTGTGGTGTGCATGCTGCCCCTCAGAGACACTGTAAGATGGTATGGGCTGAGGTTTCACTGCTATGCTGATGAAACCCAGCTCTACCTGTCTTTTGCACCCGACCAGGATGGTGCACTCTCAGTATTTAATAATTGCCTCGCTGAAATCCAGGATTGGACGAATTCCAGCTGGCTGAAATTGAACTCAGGAAAGACTGAGGTGATGGTTGTGATCCGGTTTGCTGGATAGATGGGTCAGGGGCTGGTCAGCCTATGGGGCTTTTCCTTGGGGGCTCCCAGTTTCTTGCATCTGAATGGGTGCAGGACCTGGGGGTGATTCTTGATGATGGGCTCACACTGTGATCTCAGGTGTCGGCAGTCGTCAAGTCATCCTTTTACCATCTGAGAAACATTGCTAGGGTCAAACATCTTGTTCCGTCTGGTGATCTTCCCACAATGGTCCACACCTTTGTGACCTCGTGCCTTGATTATTGCAACTCCTTCTACCTAGGGTTACCGGGGGTTGATATCCGCCGCCTGCTGCTGGTACAGAACGCAGGTGCCTGGTTGTTGACAGGGACTCCCCAGATGTATCATATCACGCTGGTGCTGCGCAAACTGCACTGGCTGCCGATTCAGTGGCAGATCACCTTCAAAGTCAGACATCTGACTTATTAAGCCCTACACAGACTCGGCCCAGACTACCTGAAAGAGTTTCTGTCCCCCTACTGACCCAGGTAATCACTCCGCTCAGCTGACGAGGGGGTGCTAGAGATTCGAAGGGTATCCTTAAAATCTTCGGGGGTCCATGCATTTATGTATGGAGCTCTAGCCCTTTGAAATTCTCTACCCCGTCAGCTATGGGAGTGCGCGACCGAGGGGGGCTTCAAGCAGGCCTTAAAAACCTATCTGTGGCACCAAGCCTATTCGGATTGATTTTATTGAATTTTTACTGATGATTTGTTCTTATACTGTATTTAATATTTAATCTTGTTTTATCTATTTTTTTATGTTAAAGCGCCTTGATAATTTTGAAAAGTAATTGATAAAGTTGCTATTATTATTATTATTACTGTATATGTGAATAGAATCATGCTTTATTTTTTAAATTCATCTTTATTAACCACTGTACAGGTTAAAATGACATAAAAATAGCAAGTAGCAGCACAGCAATTGTTATCAATCCATGTAAGTGCATGCAGTAAACAGTTGTACAGTCTCATGTCTGCTGTTATTTGTCTATCTTATTCAAGTTACACAGTTCTGAAAATCACGACCTTTCCATTTTTTTTAAATTCCATCAACCACAGCCATCCCCAGGATGTCACATGGGCATCATTCAGGTCTCTGCCCCATTCCATCGTGTCCTTCTTAATCATGGGACAAAGTCTAGGTCATTTGGGATAATATTTTCAAAACTTTGATCAGTACAAGTAACTCTGCAAGAAAGATCAGGCCTCCGATTCTTCATTTTTTTCTATTGTTAACTGAGGTCAGTTGAGTCTCCTCAGGAAAGAGGAAACTTTTTTCAGGTCATCTTGCACTTTGGTAGTCTGATATACAGAAATTCAGAATAATTTCTCTCAAAGGTTAAGTATATCATTAATATTCTGCTATGATGAGAAGACTGTACTTTCAGAAGGCATCGATCCACCATTTGTGCAAACACCAGGTTAATAGCCTGCTTGCTCTGCTGCTGTTCTCATAACATTTTTGACTGGTGTAACACAGTTTACCTTCCACTCAAGATCCAACATGGGGGGGGGGGGGCTTGCAGCCACTACAGCAAGTCACACTTCATGTCAGTTCTTCTAGTGATTCAACATCTTCAATAAAAACTTTGTTTTTAAACTGAAACTATCCAGACTTTATTGAATTCAGTGCATGATTTGGCACTATTGAGCCTCCAAGTCTGAGCAGTTTTCAGAATGGGACACCCTAAAAAACAGACCAACAAAGGAGGAGGATGGAGAGGCCAACAGACTGTGGCTCCAAGTAACAGCATGAGGGTGGCAACAGCATCGAAGGCAGGGGAAGCTAAACTTACAATAAAAGATGTCCTGCTGACAGTAATTGCCTTGGACCTCTGTTTAACTGCCTTGAATCAGAAAGTGTGTGATTTTAAGGGCCAACCCCAGCAACGTGAAACTCAGCCAGTGACTACAATTATGGTAGCATGGGAGTCAAACCAGGCAGTGCAGAAAGCGATATCCTTGACTGCCATTCTTATAAAACAAAAGAGTTCTCTGCTTTCGTATCAAGAACTTGGCAGAATCAGAGCCTAGTGTCTAACTTTCATATGCTGGAACTCGCAAAAAGTTTAGAAAGGGCAGATCTGATTGCATTTGCCTGTGAATGGCTGGCTGTGTAGTTAGATAAAAATCTAAGCCCTGTGAAACTTAAGACTTACAGAATCACTCCCTGCAAGAGGTGGAATAATCCTGAGACAGCATATGCCTTTTTGGTGATATTAGCAGGATTCCATGAATGTGACAGAGTACTGGAGGTGGCAAGAAAACCATAACCAATTTTGGACACTGAGAAGACAAAAAATGTCCATCTTTCCCAATCTAAGCAACACTATAAGGGATCGTAGGAAAGCCTTTGGCCCTAAGAACAATGCTGCATAAATTGAGGGTTTCCCATTCACTTCAGTTTTCTACATTTCTCAATAAGTGAATAGTTTGTTCTGCTGGAATGCAAACTGACTGCCTATTGTACTGTACTGTACTATTTCCACCCCTTCTTGCAATCCGTATTGTACAAGCTTGTTTCCATATTTTTAACATATTGGCTTTATGCATTTCCTGTATCTTTCTCATTGTATCTGTACTATGTTTTGCTCATGACTGTACTCTCTTGGGTTGTGTCTGAAAACAGTCATTTTATTGTCTAGTATGCTCACCCGGCAATCAAAAACTAAATAAGAAATAATGCAGAAAATAATTTATTTCTGGCAAAGTCTACATAAATGGGGTCCCACAGGAGGCTGAAAAACTTGTCACATGAATTCAGAGGGACTTTGGAAAGAAAGACCAGCAAAAAATTAAGTACTGTGAGTACGGGGAAGGGATCTATGGGAAAGGCAGGAGTTCTTAGCGTAACAATGGCAGAATATCTTTTAAATGAAGACACTGTTAAATTGCTTCACTATTTAACATGTACTTTGGGGAGTGGGGACTTAAATGACTGCATTGATGCCAGTCATTTTGTAGGGTGATTTCATAATTGTTTTGAAAGTCTGTTTGGAAGTTGAAGGGATCACAGTTTGCTCCTGACATGGTACCCAGCTGGTCCCTTCACGTCCCAATTGATCCAATCTGCCCCCATGCTCAGGCAAATAATAACGTGTGCCCATTGAGAGCATGGGGGCAAGCCCCACTAAAGTTAAAAGGTTCAGATTTATGTTCATTTTTGCACATAAGAATGGTCAGTTTGAGACTAATGAAGGGTGTCGCTCAGCTAACAAGGGTGTTCCTCTCCCTTGGTACACGTCATTATGTGCCTGAGAACAGGGGCAGATTGTATCAATCGGGAAGTAAAGGGATCGTCTAGCTACCACATTGGGGTTAAACTATAATCCCTTCACTTTCCACACAGACTTTCAAAGAAAATAGGAAGTCACCCTAAAAAGACTTTCTCTGATAAAAGCTTTAAGACTGTGTAAGTGTTATTCAATTTTAATAAACTTGCTAAATCTCTTTAATTTGTAATAACTCTACTGTAGAGTCCCTGTGGAACCCTCTTGACAAACAGGCAAGTCACCTATACGGGGCTATCTTGTTGAGCAAAATAAATAACTAAACAAGAATACCACAGATCAAATCAAAGAGAGAAGGAGGGAGGCAAGCTTTTGGCAAACGAACTATATAGAGTAGGCTGTTTGAAGAGAAGGGACAGAACTGATTACGGCAAAACAGTTCTACATTCAGAACAGCAGTTGGTACTGTATATTATCAGTTGCCAATGTCTGCTAACCTTTGCTGTGCTGCAGACTGATATATCAGTCCAGAATTCCTATACATTCTAATTCTCTTTGGCGGCCTAAGGGTTAAGTTTGTGATACATATTAGCTTGTCTTGGGCATAATATCAACAGGACTGCATTCTGTATATTTTATCTGTTATCTGTAATTCATTTTGTGTAATATGGAACTTGCATTTCATACACAGGATGACGTTGTGTGAACATATTGTATGACAATAGATTTTGAGAGGTGTGTCAGTGTCGGTTCAGTGCGGGACAGTCTGCAATGGGCTCAACAGTGTCAGGCCTAATATCAGCCAGGCTGATCATGACACTCTTCTGGTCTTGCTGGGTGGAAACTTCATGTAGTTCAAAGAAAAGAGCCACCCAGGTCATGGGGCAGCTTTTTCCTTTGATCTGCAGAACGCTGCCCAGCAAGCAGAGCTAATGAGCATCATGATCAACCTGCTGTGATCCTCCCCAATGAAAACAGAATCCTCCCACCCTCCCTCTCCCAAGTATCCCTCCCACATCCCATTGCTTCCTCTTCCTTCTTAATTTTCCAATATTATGGTGTCTAATCCTGGTGCCAGGTAGTACCTCCCCACCTCATCCATTTTCACTGTGTGACACCAGGGATCCTATTCCCGATGTTTCCAAATGTAACACTGACAACGAGGTGCCCAATCCCCCATGTCAGTACCTGAAATAAAGAAAACTGTCCCTTGTAGACTTTTTTTCATAATTTTTTCAGTTCCCGTAATCCCACCCTCTGCCAAGTACCCCTCCCACCTCCCCATCATTGCCCATGCCCCTAGAGGTTAAACCGACACTGTGGTGCCCCGTCCCCAGTGTTGGTATCTGAAATAAATATAACCATACCGCACAGTCTTTTTTTTAATACACCCTGTAAAAAAGAAAAACATCCATCGACGTCTGTTGCCACTGCTGGTCCATCGCCGCTGTTACCCTTCCCTCAGCACCACCAACTCACACACACCAACCCTTACTTACCTACTGTGGGTCCAACACTGTAATACTCTTTGGACCGGAGACAGGTCTTCACTCTTCTACGCAGGACTGGGAACAGAGGAAATCAGGTTTGTGGTTCTATGTGGTTCAATGTACTTCAATGGGTTTTGAACTTGTCCTCATAACTTGGTCATTTTTAAAATATTTTTTTCCAGAATTTGCAACATGGCCTTTTGAGGGCCCCACCTCATGAACAAGGGTGGTGAAACTATACAGATCCATCCCAAAAGGTGATTTCACAGTCATCACACAAAATCACCTTTCGGGCAGGATTTGACCATTTTCTCCACCCTTATTCATTAGCTGGGGTTATAAGAAAACTATGTTGAAAATGTGGGGTAAAAATATTAAAAATCAACAAAGTTATGAGTGTACACTGACATTTTTCAATGTATGCTCATAACCTTGGTAATTTTTCCTATTTTTACCCCAGATTTTCAACATAGCCATTTTTTCACACCAACTGTCACAATGTAACAGATGACATTTTTCAAATCCTGGCCAAAATGTGTTTTCACACTTGTGACACGAAATGACATTTCAGCCACTGTTTTATAAATGACACTTGTCATGGTCAAAAGGAGTGGTCATAAAAAGACTATGTTGAAAATCTGGTGTCAAAATGTGAAAAAACAACTAAGTTGGGAAGAAATGTTGAATTTTTCCAGCGCTTACTCATGACTTAATTTTTGCAGATTTTGGTACCTAATGTTCACTATTCCTTGTATTACCCCACCTCCTAAACAGGTGTCATTTTTCAAATCTTCTCTGAAACTTGTTTTTGCAGTTACAGTGTGAAATCACCTTTCGGATGGAATTTAAAAAACTCGGTCTGTCTTGATAATAATGTCTTTTGAAAATTTGGGGTCACATGTGGCAGCCAACTGAAAATTAGGTATTGCCTCTCACCTTGCCTATCCTGGGTAAATACAATCTAAAAATGTGTAAAAGCAGGACACCACTGAAAATGAGACTCTGAATTTCATCTGGTAAATCCTGAATAAATATATAGTAAAAATGTGTACAACAGCAATGCCAGGGGCAAACATTCAACACTGACAAATGCTTAACTTATGCCTCCGGCTCTGGAATCAGTTACCTACTGTTCTGTGACTCTTTGTTGATTTTGCACCATTCTTTTTTTTTTTTCCTTTTTATTTAGTATGATTTATCGTCTGTCCAGCCAGCCCCCATCAGTCCTAACTGCCAGTGCTCTGCCTCGCCACACACCCCAAGATTTAACTCCTGAGCACCCTGGCTTGCCCCCCAGGGCAGGGCCACGGGGGGGCCCATCCCCCAATGGAGACTGAATGGTACAGCGGCAATGAGAGCTGGTTGGTGGCATGGGGTCTACGGCATGGGGATGGACATCATCGTACAGCTGTCAGAACATCCTTTTCCCTGTTTTCTCCCCCGGGGACATGTAGCATGTAGTGACATTCCTGGCAACACGCCATACATCTGGCACATCTCCCAGTCATGACCAGTCCTGGCTGTTGGACCCCCAGCTTCCTCAAGGGGTCGGTCTAGCACCACGGTTCATGGGATGCTCGATTCTCCTCCCCCCGGCCGGCCCGCTAACTTCCCAGGCTTGCTCCTGAAGCTGGGTCGTTGGCATTGCGAGTGGTAGCTTTACCACTGTGCTGGTTGGCCGGCCATTTGCATTATTCTTATGTCTTTGCTGAAAAGTGCTCTAAAATGTTGTAAGGCATTCTGTAAATAAAGATTATTATAATGATTTACCAATACATTTACACCGATTTCCAAAATTTGTTTTTTTCTAGAATAGACTTCCATAATTTGGGACCTGGGACATTTTGACTTTCAAAACACTGTGAATGACTTGTTCCAAATGTGGACTCATGGAAGTTGTTGACTTCCACAATAATAAATTACTTAATTAACTACTGCATACTACTGGTATAGCCCCCCAACCCCCAGCAAAGAGGTGCAAAAAGCTCATGGGGAGTGGCACATATGCCAAATATTTATACTTTTACTGGGTCTGGGATGGTCACCACCTTACTGGGTCTGCTTTGTGGCCCCCAGGGTCCTCCAGCTTTTCAGCAAGTATAGTTGACAAGTGCAGCCAGTTCCCAGAAATGATGTAAAACACTACTGATAGGGTACTAAAAGTTAATCTTAACTCAAGTTAAAGGAGGTTTACACAATAGCAGCTGTCCTAGCTCTCAGAGGACAGTCACTTGAAATGTAAACTGACCCACAAGTCCCAATGCCCAATCCAACACATTACTTTCAGACTGCATAGGCAATAACTTTCAAACCCCACAGGGTACAAGTCCTACTATGTGGCAGTCCACAGCACATAGTTCAAGGAATTGCTCCTCTACACATCCACATACACTTCAGCTTCTGTTGCAGCCACTAAGTATCTTTGGTTTCTGTCTCCACAGACAGCTGGATACCCAGGGCCTCCCAAAAGGGACATGCCCTGACTGCTGGTACTGCAGGTCGCTGGGGAATTGTCTCACAGAGCTCCACAGGGACCAGCCCACAAAATTACTGGTACCCTTCTTTTATGCCAAAGATTTCTCCTGTTGAGGAATTTTATGTTATTAATAACTCTTATAAAATGAGAAACAAAAATCAAGCCATCTGATTAGCTATAACACCAGTACAGCAGTGTAACTACTGTATCTGACCACAATTACATGCCTGTACATCTTTCAAGCTCACAGCCTCTGCACAAAAAAAATCTATGCACCCCTCCCCACACAAGCTAACTGGCAGCCATGTTTCTTTCAAGAACCGAACTCCCCAACCTCATTACTCAACGGCTTCAATTATGTTATAAATGCCAACAAAAACTACTAAATTTCTATAATAGCTCCATAGTGTGTCATGGGGTGCATGGGGTCATACTCTCGTAACTAAAAACAGCTCAGCAAAAAATGACACAATCAAAATGTCATGCTCCGACATAACGTTGGGCACAACAGTGATCACACAAGAAACGTGCACACCCCATTGAAAACAATGGGACTTTTTCTTTTTTTGCGAAGGGGCTTTGCCCCCCGCATACCCCCTAGACTTTAGATAATTAACTCTGCAGAGTGTGTGGACTTTAGGGATGGGGAGAAACTCTGGAGGGGGGCAAATTCATTTTTTTTATTAAAAAACAAAAGATGCAACACCAGGAGACCTGGGGGAACTGAACTACAGTCCCAGGTCTCCACTGCTGCTGTGTCCTGGTGCCTTGGCCACTCCTCCATGGGAGCGGCTCAACCACACACAGCAGCACAGGCTTCTTTACTCCTTCCTCCACTTCGCGGTCAGCAACAGGGGTAGCAGTAATTCCCCACTGCTCTTATACCCCTGTCACTGTAAATGCTTTTACACTTCACAAAATACGGTTCTTGCTGCACTGTTTGTGAAGCACTATATTGACCCGGTACCGTCATGGGGGGGGGGGGCAGCATAAGCAAACCACACATATCCAGCATGACATATACAAATAGGAATTATTTTTTCTAATACATAAATATAGATAAAAACAGAATGTGTCACCAGAAAACATAGAAACATAGAATTTGACAGCAGTTAAGGACCGCTTGGCCCACCTAGTCTGCCCATTTCCCTACCTAATGGATAAGCTCTAGATCCTAGTTAACCAACAGTCTACTTCCTCCTACCCCTCACTAAAATTGCCTTATGTCTGTCCCATGCATTCTTGAATTCCCTCACTGTTTTTGACTCTATGACGTCCTCAGGATGGCTGTTCCATGTATCCACAACACTCACTGGCCCACCTTTAGGTCGTCTGATATGACTACCCCAAGGTTCCTTTCCATTTTTGTTGTTGTCTCACCCCCATTGTGTACTCTTCCCCTGGGTTTTTGTTTCCCAGGTGCATTACTTTGCACTTCTTTGTATTGAATCTAAGCTGCCATACATTTGACCATTCCTCCAACCTTGCCAAGTCCCTTTTCATCCTTTCCACCCCACCTTGTGTATCAACCCTGTTGCAGATCTTTGTGTCATCTGAAAGAGACATACTTCCTTCAGTCCTCTGCAATGTCACTTATAAGGACATTAAAAGGACCGACCCAGTACTGAACCCTGGCAATCCACTAGTAACCTTCCTTTCTTCACTGTGGACTCCATTTACTATTACCCACTGTGTCCTGTTGTCCAGCCAGTGTTTGACCAGGCTACCACCCTAGGACCCACTCCCAGGCTGGCTAATTTGTTTATTAATCTTTTAGGTGGGACTGTGTCAAATGCCTTGCTAAAGTCTAGGTAGGTCATGTCCACAGCGCCTCCCTGGTCTACTGCTTTGGTCACCCAGTCAAAGAAATCAATTAGATTTGTCTGACATGACCTTTCTTCTGTAAATCCATGCTGCATTGGGTCCTGTGCCCCACTGGCTTCTAGGTACTCAACAACTCTTTCCTTCAGAAGTGATTCTATCATTTTCCCTACCACTGAGGTCAAACTGACAGGTCTGTAGTTTCCTGCCTCTATCTTGCTGCCACTTTTGTGAAGGGGAATCACATCGACCCTCCTCCAGTCCTCAGGTACCACCCCATCCTCCCATGATTTATTAAAAAGGGTAGTCAGTGGTGTTACTAGTTCTTCCCTTAGTTATTAAAAGGACTGGTAGGCCTATCCAGTCTATCATATTTTACCTGCCTATTACTACACTCTGGACCCTATTCAGTCACAGGTGACCCTCCCTCCTCCCTTTCCTCTACTTATCATTCCCATGTGCCTAGCCCATGCATGCTTGAAGCTCCCCACTGCCTTTGCCCCCCCACCTCCTCTGGTAAACCATTCCAGGTATCCACCACCACCCTCTCTGTGTAGAAGTATTTCCTTACATACCTCTTAACCTCCCCCCCCCAGCTTCCTATCACGCCCCTGTGTTCTGGTGCTCCTTCTCCTCTGAAAGAGACCATCCTCCTGCACTTTGTTTACCCCCATGAGGTACTTATAGGTCTCAATCATATCCCACTTTTACCCTCTTCTCCTCCAGGGGTACATGCTAACCTCCTACAGTCTCTCCTCGTATGCTTTCTCATGCAACCCCTGCACCATTTTAGTGGCCCCTCTCTGGACCGCTTCCACCCTGTCAATGTCCTTGCAGAGGTGTGGCCTCCAGAACCGGACAGAGTACTTAGGTGGGATCTCATTAGTGAGCAATATAGTGGCAACACCACCTCCCATTTCCTACTAGACGTCCCCCTCCCTATGCACCCCAGCATCTGGCAAGCCTTGCCTATTGCCTTGTTGAACTGCCCTCCACCTTGAGATTATCAAATATGAGTACCCCAAGGTCCCTCTCTTGCTTGGTGAGTGTAAGTACCCCCATCCCACCTTATACACAGTCCCTGGGTTTCCCCACCCCAGGTGCATGACGTTGCACTTTTTGGCACTGAAACCCAGCTGCCACTCCCTAGTACACTACTCTAGTTTCCCCAGATCCTTTTGCATTCTATCCAGCCCCTCCCGGGGGTCCACCCAATGCAGATTTTTGTGTCACCCACAAAGAGACACACCTTCCCCTCCAGTTCCTCATTAATGTCACTTATGAAGACATTGAAAAGTACAGGTCCCAGTACTGAACCCTGTGGTACTTCACTGGTCACCCTCCCATCCCCTGAGTGATTTCCAGTTAGCACCACCCTCTGCCTATCTTTCAACCAGTTTGATACCCAGTTTACCACCTTCTCTCCCACCCACAGGTTGCTAAGTTTTTTACTCAGCCTCCTATGTGGTACAGTGTCAAAGGCCTTACTGAAGTCCATATAGGCCACATGTACTGCCCTCCCCTGATCCACCTCCCTAGTTACCCAGTCAAAGAAATCTACTACATTTGTTTGACATGACCTCCTCGCTGTGACACTGTACTGCTGGTGATCCTGCAGCCCACTGGCCTCCAGGTACTCCATCAATCTCTTCTTCAGCAGGGACTCAATTAATTTCCCCACCACTGATATGAGACTGACTGGCCTGTCCCCACCACTGATGTGAGCCTAACTGGCCTGTAATTGCTAGCCTCATTCCTACTGCCATTTTTGTGCAGAGGAACCACATCAGCCCTCCTCCAGTCCTCTGCAACTACCTCCCCCCCAATGAGTTGCTGAATAGTGTTGCCAGAGGGATGTATAGCAATGTGCTCAGTTAGTTTAGTACCCTTGGGTGGGTCCCATCTGGCCACATCACCTTGTTTATTTTTAGAACTTCCAATCCCTGGGCAGACTCTCTCTTACAAAAATGGACTTGAATCTACTCCCCTCTCCCCCTGGTGCCTGCTGATGCGTGCAGGTCCATCCCCATCTCCCTCCACTATGAAGAGCAAGGCTAAGTAATTATTTAAAATTTCAGCTTTTTCTTTCTTTGTCTCCCTCTGCCCAGTCTCCCCCCCCCACTCTTCTGTTCCTCACTAACCCCCTTGCCATCCTCATTTTGCTCAAGTGCCTGAAGAAGGTCTTATTCCCCTTCTCCCTTTGTTTATCTAGATATACCACCCTGTCCCCCTCCAGTTGGGTCTCCTTGTATTTCCTAAAAGCTGTTTTTTCTCCCTTACCATTTTAGCTACCTCCATTAAGAACCATAGTGGCCTCTTCCTCTTCTTACTTTTTTCCTTCAAGAAACTTGCCATTGCCTTAGTTATTCCCTCCCTCGTCCTTTTCCATTGTGCCTCCACTCCTTCCTGGCCACCTCCCCTTCAAGGTATTTACTAAGGCAGACTTCCATTTCTTTAAAATCTGCTCTTCTGATGCTCAGAACCGTAGTCCTAGTGTATTTTTTCTCCTGCCTGATCCACATGCCAAACCACACTGTACAATGATCACTTGTACCCAGGAGGCTACCCACTGTGACGTCTGCAATGATGTCCCTGTTTGTAAGTACTAGATCCACTACTGTCCCATCTCTAGTGAGTTCTGCAACCAGCTGCCTAAGAACTACCCTTTGCAGGGAGTCTAGGGTGGCCCTGCTTCTAGCTGTAGATAGATTGCCCCAGTCTGCATCCAGCAAATTAAAGTCCTGCATGATCAGTACCTCTCCCTGCTTGCCATTCTGCCAGTGGCTCCCCCCAAACCCTCCCCAAATCCTCCCTCTTTGTTGGTGGTCTGTACATCACCCCCACATGGATAAAAGCCCAGATCCAGTCTCCAAATTAACCCAAAGAACTCCTTTCTCATCCCCATAGCTTCCTTCTATCTCCGGGGTCTTTATACCGTCCCTCACATAGAAAAAAATCTCTGCCCCTTTCCTTCCTGACCTATTCTTCTGAATCATGGTGCAATCTGGAATGGCCACATCCCAGCTGTGGTTGTTGATGCACCGTAGTTCTGTTATGGTAACTTGATCCAAGTCCAATTCTGCAATGGTTGCCTCAAGATCAGGAATTATATTTCCTAGGCTTCTTGTACTGGCACACATGGCTCTCCATTCCTTTCATCCCTCTCCGTCCCTACTCTGCCCTCTCTTCCCCAGTCCATCCTTCAGCCTTGCTATGTCCTTGGTACTATCTCCTCCTTTGTTAACCACCCTCTGTCCACGCTACCTAATTCCTCTTTCAACTTAGACCCATCTCCCAGCTCTTCTCCCCACTTGTCCCTTCACCCCCCCTCTGCCCCAGGGGAATTTATTTTCCCTAGACTTCTCCTCTCTGATGCTCCACTTTCTGGGGAGGTATTTACTGCCTCCTTCATCATTTCTGCCCCCCCTAGCTAGTTTAACTGCCTGTTGAAATAGCATTTAAACGGCTGCCCCACTGACACAGTGGTGGGGCTACTACTCATGCTGCCAGTGACCCAGGTTTGGAAATTAGCCTGGGTCACCGGAGGGCTGGCTGGAGGGAGGAGGACTGAGCAACCTAAGGGACGCTCTGCTCTTCCGGGGAGGGAGGGTTGCAACATCTGTTGCACTACTGGCACCTGGTGACCACATGTGGTGGTACAGTTCGGGTCGCCAAAAGAGAGGGAAGGACATTGACTGGAGCCTGGAGCGGCAGCTCATTTCTGCATGTGCATGCCTCCTTGGGCTCCCTTGCACGTGGTCGCCCTCGAGGAGTAGGACCATACAGGATGTGACCCCCCCTTCCCACATTAGGACCTCCAGGATCAGTGGTCACCCTGACCCCTGGCATGGCCGCCCAGGGATGCTGTGGTACGGAACCATCCTTTGGGATGGTCCCCCGTAAGGGGGTGATCTCACAGGGTTGATATCCCATGGCTGGTGTGTGCTGTGGTACTGGTGCTGATCCAGGGGTGAAGCCGTGGACAGGGTGAAAAATAGAAATAGAAAAAAAAGCAGTATTTAAACCTTCCACTCAGGACTGCCATTCCCTCCTGGAAGGATAGAGGCCATCTCCCTTGTACAGGCCTCTGTCCCTCCAGGTAGGACCCCAGTCCTTGATGTAGCCAAATGTCTCCTTACTGCATTGTGCCATCAACCAGTGGTTGACACTAGTGCAGCGTTCCCTCCTCCCCCTGGCTGTGCACAGGTAGCACATCTGTGAAGGCCACTGTGGAAGCTACCTGCTTCAGGACCCTCCCCAGCTCCCTAAACCTATCCTCCTGTACCACACTTGCTATATCCAGAGCAAGGTAATTTTTCCCCAGCTGGACAGTAACATCCAGCTCCCCCTCCTACCCCACTGCCTTAGCGATCCTAAGGACCCACTCCTCATCCCTCATTGTCATGACACTAGGTAGGCACCTCTCCTTTCTCGTCCCTTTTCATACTTTTCCCAATACTAACCCCTTACCAACTGAGTGCCCCAACAGAAGTTGCTTCCTCTTCTGCTGGGGTCCTCTTCCTCCAACCTTGGGACCTCCCTTTGGAGGATCCTCACATCCTCCCTTGCCACTACCATGGGTGTGTCCTCTTGGCAGTCCCGACCTGCCAGGACAGTGAAAGAGTTGTGGCACAGGCAGAGGAATGTGTTTGTGACCTCCCCACCCTTCTGGAGCCAACCACAGTCCAGCTGACCCACCTTGGCACCCTCTGAGGCAACAGTGGTGAACTTGGTGGCCCCTGGGTGGAGGAAACAGTCCCATGAATCCTAGCCAACTTGGCCTGGAGTCTAGTGACCTCCTCCCCTAGCTCAGAGAAATGCATGCTGATGGGGCAGCACCTCAATCTCCAGAAGGTCCCCCTGAAGACTGCTGCTCCCCAACCACTGCACTGCACCACCCCTATCTTTCCCAATTCTACGCTCTCTATGACATTAAAAGAACTTATGTCCTTACCCCAGATAGACTTCCCCCTTTTTTTTTTTGACTGGTTTACCCCTTGTAGCCATACCATAGAGTTTTAGTTAACTTTCCCCTTATGTCTTAATAAGACTGTGGCAGACTGGTCTTTCCAAGACTCAGCTTGTGACTGTTATAATTCTTGAACCCTTCAGAAGCTTGCAAGGGTACTCAGTAGCTGCCACCACTCAGCATAGACAACTCTCTCAGGGTGGGCCACTGCTCACACAGTACAGTGCTACTTACCCATAGGCAAATGACCCACCCCTATCGGTCACAGCTGAGAGCACCTTACTTTAGAAGCAAACTATAGTAACTGTACCCTTCTCTTCAGAGGTGGAAACATAGGTTTTGTCAGTTATAAATCAGGTAGCCGTACCTCAAATGACTCAGTCACAGAAACATGAAGTATGCAAAAAAATAATGTATATATTTCTTCCACACTGTTTATTCTGCTATGGCCAGGACAGGTTGGGCTCCCCTCAGCTCTACTCTGCCAACTGTCCTGCATCTCCCCAGGACTTATTTGAGGGATGAAACACCCCCCTGAACTCCCCCCCCCCCGTGGCAGGGTCAGGAGGGTATGGATGTCTTCCACCCCAAGGCACAAATCCAGTCTTCAGCCTACAGGTCCTGGCGATGTGGCGTATGATGTATTGGTGGGCAGGTTTCATATATGCCTGACCTGCCAGCATTTTCCTCCATTATTCCTCCTCTCCCCTAACTGGGACGCACTCATCAATGTGCACATGTGGAGGCGTATGCATACTACGGAGTCCCGCAGCACCTCCCTTCTTCTGCTGCTCCAGTCCCATACTACCACCAGACCTCCACCTGGCATAGTCATTAGATGGAGCATGCAGTCCTCAGAATGCTCAACCCTCTCCCTCACCTTCCACCGGCCAGCCCCTCACAACCATTTCTCATTCCCAAACACAGGCCACAGGTGTGGAGCGAGGTGTGGCAAACAGTGCCTCAACCCTCAGCGCCATGGCACTGGCCACAAAAATATATATTTTAATACTTCAAGATGTTTTCATATATAATAAAAGATACTAAACAAAAACTATGGGGAACAGTAATTCTACAGAAATAAAAAAGAAAATGTCTTGCACACAGCAGAAAGAAAACAAAGAAAAAATGATACTGCACTTCCTAATTTTCCCAAAGTATAATAGCTTACTCACACAGGACACCTAGGTGAACCGGGGCAGATTCAGACCTTAGATGTTAACTATTTGGAGCTCCAACCTGACTGACTCTTTCAGGGTCTACCAATCCTCAAGACCCTTCAGTTGCAGCCCCCGACATGTCTTCTAGTATGTCACTCTGACATCATAGATTGAACACTTCTTTTGGGTCCTGGAAAACCTCCCATCTAGAAAGACTGGACCAAACAGGAATCTTGGGTTTTGCGGGTTACAAGGGCCATCCTTTTGTTTTCCCTCCTGTCATACAACAGGAGTGACTGCTGTACTCATTAGCCATGGCCATTCACAAAACATGAAAGGGCTATTTTTTTCTTTCAGCTCTCCTATTAACTGGCCAGGGGTCCTGTAGTACAGGCCAAAAAGATTGTAATCACTTTCTGGAACCATCTGGCATGCCTCTGGCAACTAACTTTATCAGGTAGTTTTTATCATAGCTGAAATACTTACAAGAGGTCCCTACTGGTAATATAAATTAAACACAGAAACACAGAAACGTAAAAAAAGTTACACGCAAGTTGTTACATTCCACCACCCCTCCCACCCGGAGAAATAAAAAAGAAATTCTTTAGCACCACTAAATGATGTCTGTATTTCATGTGAGCTGGCTGGTTCCACCTGCTATGTCCTCAAGTCACTCTCTGGGTGAACCCCACCTTAGTTTCTCATAGTTCCTCTCCAAAATAATAAGGTTGCAGCATCTGCAAAGCCCAGAGACTCCCCTAGACACTACTTCTCTATTGTGGCCTAGGCTGTCTCCCTGGGCAGCAGCTTCCTGCTGAGGCACACGACTGGATGTTCCTCTTTTGAGTGTGCAACCTGACTCAGAACTGCACCTGGCCCATGATCAGATGCATCTACGTGCATAGTAAACCTTAGGGAATAGTGTTAGCTGGCAAGCACAGGTGCCCAACACAATGCCTCCTTCAGCTGATGAAACACAGTACTGCAGATTTCTGTCCACTGAACCTTTTCCAGCATTTTCTTCCTGATGAAGTGAGAGAGGGGTTTGACTGTGCTGATAAAATTTGGCACAAACTTATGGTAGTACCCTGCTGTCCTTAGAATGGCCCATACTTTCCTCTTGTCATGGGCATGGCCCATCCCTGGGTGGCCCCAATTTCCACTGGCTCAGACCAGATGTACCCACTCCTCACCCTGTGCCCAAGGTGCCATTCCTATTTGACCCTTCTGTGTCTTGACAGTCTGCCCAGCAGCCTGCAGTTGGCGGGACACCTCGGTCATGTGCCTGATGTTATCCTGCCAAGTCTGGCTGTAGATAGCAATGTCATCCATGTACGATGTATGTATGAAGGTGAGCGGTTCTGATACCCTAAAAATGTAAGTGAGATCACACTTAAAACTGTTAAGAGTGGTTTCGGTGGCAGTATTAACATATTCTTGATCAAGCTTGATTAGTAATATATAATTTTTTTTTTAAAAACCTTACTTTAACATGCCTGTTTCTAGGGCAGTGGCATGTGAGACACTCTTCGCAGAATAACAGTGTCTCATACGCAGAGGAAAGGAGTGCTCCAATTGGTTGGGAGCACTCCCCTGATCTATAATGGTTATAAGAGTACATTCTCAAATTCTTTTGGTGAGAGAACTGCGAAGTAGAGCAGTTCTGACATACAAAGGACTTGAGAATGCACTCTTATAACCACAGGAGGCACAGGAACTGTACATATAAGTGCATTATAAATCACGCTGAACATTTATTTTTAAAGAATGGCATTTTAATTTACATTTAAAATGTTTTACTTTATAGAAATTAAGAGAAAACCCTGTGTGTGAAGTGGGCTATGCCAAATTAACTTAGTACTTTAGAATTCTAGAACTAGTCACATGAGACACCCTCTTGCAGTTATAAGAGCACCTGGAATGTTTAGAAAAAAACAATCTTTATTGGCTACACTGATGTCATGATTTACAGCCTCATATACTACAGTAATCCATCTTGCGCCTCTTGGTGGATTTTTACAAACCAGTCTGGCTGTCAAGTTTTTGTCCACAACTCGGTGGCTTGCTCCAGCAGTTGAACAAAAATAGCAGCTGAAACAGTTGCTCTTACTCCCTCCTGGCCCAGATAGCACTTACCCCTATTGCACTGTCTCCCTCCGACCCACAGAGCAGTGAAACAATCAGGCAAGGCAACTTTTATTTCTTGGGTGCCCTCTCCCGAAGGTTCTGGATACTGTGCATTTCTCTCCTAGCCCACTTGCACTCACTGACTGCTGTACTGTAATCAGCAGCAGTCGCTGTTTGCTTTGTGACCACTGATTCATGTCACATAGCAGCTCTGTACTAACTGAGCACTGCTCGCTCACTCTGCTCACTATCTGGGCTCCCTCTCCTCAGAATGATAATCAAGACAAGGCAGAATAAAACTCCCAAAGAAATAGTCAAATGAAAAGGAAGGAAGAGAAAGAAAGAAAGAAAGAAAGAAAGAAAGAAAGAAAGAAAGAAAGAAAGAAAGAAAGAAAGAAAGAAAGAAAGGAGCAATCAACAATACAAACATGTAAGGAGGATTCACATTGTACAATAAGCAGTACTGGGCACAACCCATCAGCGGAGGAACTATTTTCCACAAAACTAACAATAATTAAATATGTTTTTAAATAAATAAAAAAATAAAAGCTTTATAATCCCATTACCAACTTCATAAGTGCAATAACACACTCCAGGTTGTTGGTTATGCTGTAAGAAATGTACTTCTAGGTGCCCCTAGTAGTGTGTTTATTACAGCATAACCAACACCCATGTATTATTACTTACTTACCCAACTGTACCTTCTCACATAGCCAATGTCGGCAGAAAAATACCATTGGTCCATCCAGTCTACCTAATTTTACTTTAGCCTGTGACCTATAGTCTATATGGGGGGTTTGCTGCTGCCTCCCCCTTGCTCCCTGCTACCCTGAGTAATTATTAAGCCCTTTGCTCTGACACAGCCATGCTTGAACCAATGAATATTTTTTGTGCCAACCACCTTTACTGGCAGGCTGTCCCATGGCTTAACCACTCTCTGTAAAGTAAGATTTTCTTGCATCCCTCCTGAATCTCCCTCCTCCAGCTTACATTCATGTCCCCTTGTTTTCAGCCCTCCGTTCATGCTAAATAGTTCCTTGTAGTTTACCTTGTTTATTCTTTTCAGAAACTTGAAAGTCAGTATCATGTTGCCCCTCTCCTTTATGGCCTCCAGTGAGCACATATTCATTGCCCTGAGCTGGTCCTCTTAAAGATCTGCCCTGCTGGCCATGAATCATTTAGGTTACTCTATGCTGCATCCTCTCTAGCCTGTCTCTGCCTTTCCTCAGGTGAGGACTCCAGGACTGGGCATTGTATCCCAGAGGGTGTCTCACAAGTGATCTATACATAAGTAGTATTATCTCTTTCCTCCTGCTATTAAAACTCCTTCCAATATACCCCGAAGTTCTCATTGCCTTGCTGTAGGCACTGATACATTTGCTGGTTTATTTTAGGGAGTCACTTATAATGACACCCGAGTCCCTTTCCTCAATGTAGTGGCCACTGGCCAGCTTAACTTCTTCCATCCAGTATTCCTTCATGGGATACTTGCTCCACTTGTACATCACACTGCACTTGCTGCTGTTGAATTTCAACTGCTGGAACTTGTCTCACATACCAACTATAAGAAAAATTAGTTCTCAGTAAGCCTATTTTCAAACTCTATGGCTCTGCCCTTTATGTCTCTGACTCCACACCTATGCTCATCCACCCACTTCTGGCTGGCTGTACTCTACAAGCCTTGTATTTTAAGGCACAGCCTTGGAGGTTCCAGTAATAGGCTGCTCCCTTCTTTACTATCACAACATTAGCAGTTAAGAAAACAATCTCATGTTGTCTGGGAAAAAGACGATTAAGGGGGGATCTGCTTCAGATGTATAAGATCATAAACAGTGAGAAACTAAGATTATAAATAGGAACTGAATTCCAGCAAAAGGAAACCACTTTATCACACGACCAACAAATAAGGCAAGATAATAATATCAGAAATTGCAAGGAAATGGAATATCTTGCCTAAGGAGATACAATAGTTCAGGCTATGGCTTCCTCTGCCAGCAACCTGAGTTACCTGATTTGAAATAATATACATATATCAATAATATTAGATCTTAAGCTTTGAATTGTACTGGTTGGAACCACTGGTCTCCCTACTTGTATCATTTCTGCTCTGATTCGTTTTCTGCCTGCAGTTAGTTTCCCTAAGAGAACCGTGAGGTTCTGTACTCACTATGTTGCACTAAGTTCCTCTCTCTAGGAGTCTGCACCCTTTCCGCCTAGATCACCTGCATACTGCTGTTACCTCTTGCCTCTGGGGTACTCCATCTAGGCTGTTTTTCTCACAATCTCCTTTGCTTACTTTGCCTTCTCTAGCCTCCCTTACCTAGTCTTTCCTTCTTTACTAGCCTATGTTGTACTACTTTTGAAGTCATGCTTTTTGGCATATTACTTTGGTCTAACATGCTTATTGTTTCCTAGACTGTCGAGTTTCTGTCTGTGCTATGGTTGCCTCTGACCTTCTAGTCCCTTCTGTTTGTTTCTCTCTCACCCCCGCTGAAGATAATGAATCTGATTTTACCTTCTCAAATCTGCTGGTCAAATCTGCATTACCCACTATCCCAGGTGAATGCCTCTGTCCCAGACCAATAGACCACACTGTTAGATACCTAACTAAGAACAAACATTACTCCCTCTCATTAAAGCTTCTTGCTGTCACATTGGCTCCTACTTTTTTTCCTACTTGGCTCACTGCCCTCTCTCTATACCTATCAGGTGATGTTGAATACAATCCAGGCCCTCAGACTAAACAGGCCAATCCCAATCCTAATTGTCTCCCTGCATGATTACATGCCAAGGGTCTGAAGGTTGTATACCTCAACATGAGAAGTCTCACGATGAATCACACAGAGCTTGAAGTTTGTGTTTCTCATGATCCTGATATTCTTGGAATCTTAGAATCCTGGTTAAAACCCTCCATTCCTGATGTTATGTGTTCCCTTAATGGGTACCATATGCTTTGAGCAGATCACCCTTCATCAGAAAAGGGAGCGGCCTGGTTGTATTCTTTAAGTCCCAACAAAACCTTACTCTCTTGCCTACCCCCTCCCTAAATTCCTGTGAAGTACTTCACATCCTTCTGGTCCTAGGGGAGATGAAGAAGGTCCATTTAGCTCCAAGAGGAGGTAAATCTGGTCTTAATGAAGTAATTGACTACCTGCCCTCTGCTGTCATGCAAAGCAAGCTCATTCTTATGGGTGACTTTAATTTAGACTGGCTCGGTGACAACTCCAAATCTTTTGAATCTATTCTCAATAAGGCCCACCTGTCCCAATTAATAACTGATCCTACTAGATACTCCAGCAATGGAGTTCACCACTCTGTCATTGATTGAAACCTGACAAATAGGAATGATAGGATTACGGCTGCTGGTACACTTACTGACTCTATCAGTGACTACTTACCAGTCTTTTGTGCGTGGAATGCAAATCCCCCTTCCTGCCTCCCTAAGGGCTATTAGAAATTTCTCAGCTCTAAACCCTGAGGCTTTTCTTGATGACCTCAGCTGTGTCAGCTGGTCCCCTCTTTATGCTACCCACGACATTGACACTGCCATAGACCACGTCACCTAGATCTTCGCTCTCGACAGGAAAAACATCTCCCAGTCACTTGCCGTCAGGTCAGAGGGACACCTACAAGATGGTTTCACAGTTCTCTTCTCTCTATGCTAAAATCTAGAGGTAAATGCTGGGCCAAATTTAAATCTTCCTCCCTATATTCAGACTAGCTTGCTTATCATGCTATGAGGAATTCTTGCAAAAAAGAAATCAGATCGGCTAAAAGTAAATACTGCAGGGATCTTCTCCTTGCTACAGTCAGAGACTCCAAGAGTTTCTGGTCACAAATTAAGGGGCTTTTGGGTAATTCTAAAGGACCCCCCCCCGATATGGTCCTTGGGAATGTTAACTGTAACAATTCCACCACTATTGAGAATGCATTCATTTTCTCCGCTCACTCTCGTTTCCAATTGCTTTGGTCCTGCCCTTTGCAACCCACCACCTCCTCTAACTGCCCATTTATCCTCCCACTTTATCTTCATAAAGTCTCACACCAAGAGGTCTTGCATCTTCTTACCTCTATCTCACCCTTCAGTAGTGCTGGCCAGGATGGGTTTGAACCAAAATTAATTTGGCTGCCCCTCTCCTCGCCTCCCCCATCACCCTACTCATTAACCTCTCTCTTACCACCTCTACTGTCCCTAGTATAAGGACAATGGGCAAGATAATACCTGTGTTTAAGAAAGGGGATCCTAAAGCTATTAATAATTAGTGCCTGATAGCCATCCTACCTACCATAAGTAAACTATTGGAAAAGATTATCTACTTCCAGGTCCCAGCCTACTTACTAAAATATAATTTTCTATCTTCTGCCCAGCATGACTTTAGGGCTGCTCATACCACGCCTACTGCACTTTCCCACTTCTCTAGTGATAGTAAATCAAATATTGACAGAGATATGCTTATTGGGGTCATTTTTGTTGACCTTACCAAAGCTTTCAACCTGGTTAATCATCCCCATCTGCTACATAAACTTGAGTTCCTTGGAGTCTCCACCCCCACATTAATGTGGTTCTCTAACTACCGCCATCAATTTTTCTCATTCAATTAGGTCCCCTCTTCCCCTACTTCCATTAATGCTGGTGTTCCCCAAGGTTCCATCTCAGCCCACTGCTCTTCTTCATCTTTGTAAATGATATGCCTAACACCCCTTCTCACTGTCATATTTTGCTATACACTGATGACTTAGTACTCTACTCTGGCTCTTAATCCCTGACAGACATAAATTCCCGGCTCACCTCTGACTTACATAAAGTCCAAACTTGGCTCTCCCAAAATTGCCTTGTCCTAAATGCTGATAAGACCCAGGCCATGCTCTTTGGGTCCCCTCAAAAGGTTTGTGCTTATGCCACTGCCCTCAACATCTAGTGTCTTGATGGTTCCCTCATCTCTGTAACCAGCAATTTCAAATATCTATGTATAACACTTGACCCTGTTTCGGACTTTTCTGAGTGTAACCCCCTTGTTGCCCGGGGTTACTAGAATCCCAGTAAGACCTAGTGGTAGGCAGGGAAGGCAGCTTGTGAAACTCCAGTTAAATGGATTTCACACTGTCTCACTCTGTTCTCAGTCTCAGCTGAGACTGAGGGATGACATCACCATAGAACTATTGCAGTTGCATGAGCCACATTGGAATCTGCAGAAGGGAGTTAGAGTAGAATGTTGGGAGGTTTGAACAGTCAGTTGGTAGTAGTCTGCAGTTGGAGATTGGTGTGAGAGGAGCACAGCAGCTCTGTGCTCAGGCTCTTGGATCTTCAGCCCTGAAATAGGGCTACATTTAGGGAAAGGTGTATGTTTCCGCCTAAAGAGAGACACAGTAAGCTGTTTTTAAAGTGGTGGAGACCGCTGATACAGGTCTCTGTGCCCCATCCCTCAGGGGATGGGGCAGAAAGGTTTGCCTGCTATTCCAGGGGCAACCCCCTGACTACTGCTAGTGAACAAGCTGCCCTATTTTGTCCACGAGTGTGGGGTACAAGAAGATTTTGTGATTCGCCTGTGGGGCACCTGCAACCAAAGGGTGAGTTCTGCTTTTTCTAAAGGGCCCATGTTTCATCCTGAACTGTATTAAAGTGGGGATTAGACTGCTGAAGTAATGGGAGGCCTAGAGTAATAGGCTTAGCCAAAAGTAAATGTATGTTCAAGTCCAGCACAAGGGGAAGTCAAGACATGTAGAGGAGATGTGATATACGTCTACCCAGTAATCTACATTGCCAAGCTTTCAAAAGAGTTGTTTAGTGTCCAGAGAAATGGCTGGGTATGGATTGTGGGATCTGGAGGTGGGAGACCCCCATCTTTAGTAACCAGGTCCACCGCTACGGATTTGCTCTGTGGATTTCTACTTTGCCTCATGCACTTGGCCAGTGATGAGGAAAGTACCCAGACGTGGGATGGATGGACATTTCCCTCTAGGAGTCGAAGGCTCTAAGGTGGTTTGGGGAGCCACCAACATGAAAACTGGTTCATTCCCATATGGACTGCAGATCAAGTGGCTGGCGGGGGAGCCGGGCCATGGGGAAAACCCAAGTAGTGTACAAGTCGGGCTGTGTACCCAAAACTGCGTGCAAGTCCGGGCTGTGTACCTGGTGGGTTCAGAGCCTCAGGGCTGAAATGTGAAGAAGCGTTCTGTTATCTCTAATCTGCATTAACAGGAATGTAGCCCCGTGGGAGTCCGTCTATGCTTTGTTTGTTCAGTTTGGATGTGAATAAAAGCCACACTGTAGAATCCCATTCCTGGTTTTGGACATTACAGTTATTGCTTCCTGTGTTCGGATTTACTTGGGTGCCCCTGTGCAGAGTAGCCAAACCTAGGCCCCCTGTGCCGAGTAACCTAGTCCTCCCCGAACCCAGTCCCCACCAGGTACTGCTGTCAGCTTCAACAGCATGCCACCTGTCATTTGCAAAAAGGCAGGGGTCCGGGGGTTACATGAGCATATCTCCCACATCTGCAAGTCTGTGAACACTAAGCTTGGACTTGAGTACAAGATCCGATATGCCCAGGGAGTCTTACTTCCTAGTCTGTGCTATGCAATCCCTGCCTTCTATCAGGCCAATGCCTGTTTCTTCCTTAAATGGATCACATCTTATACTAATGTGCATAGATCATCACTGTTTGCTCTATTCGAACTTAAAGTGGCTCCCCCCCAGCACTTTTACAGTCTATGCTGCTCAACTGACATCATTAGGTCCTATAAACCAGCCTCACTAGCCTCTATGCTCACACAGAAACATAGAATTTGATGGCAGATAAGGACCGCTTGGCCCACCTATTCTGCCCATTTTCCTACTTAACAGATAAGCTGCAGATCCTAGTTAACCAACAGCTTACTTCTTCCAATCCCCCACCAGGACTGCCTTATGTCTGCCCCATGCATTCTTGAATTCCCCCACTGTTCTTGACTCCACAACCTCCTAAGGAGGGCTGTTCCATGCATCCACAACCCTCTCTGTAAAAAAATACTTCCTCACATTACCTCTGAGCCGTTCCCCCTCTATCTTCAAATTGTGCCCCCTTGTTCTTGCACATCTCTTTTTCTGAAAGATGCTACTCTCTTGGACTTTGTTGATTCCCTTGAGTTACTTGAAAGTTTCTATCATATCCCCTCTCTCCCTTCTTTCTTCAAGGGTATACATATTAAGCTCCTTTAGTCTTTCTTCGTATGTCTTCTGGTGCAGACCCTGCACCATTTTGGTTGCCCTCCTCTGGACAGCCTCCACCTTGTCTATGTCTTTGCGGAGATGGGGTTTCCAGAACTGCACACAGCACTCAAGATGAGGTCTCACCAACTGTCTGTACAGAGGGATAACAACTTCCTGTTTTCTACTATTGATGACTCTCCCTATGCATCCCAGTATCCCCCAGCCTTCCTTACTGCCATCTCACATTGCTTGCCCACCTTTAGGTCATCTGATATAATTACCCCCAGGCCCCTTTCCATTTTCACTGTTGTCAGTATCTCACCCCCCCACTGTGTACTCTTCCCCTGGGTTTTTGTTTCCCAGGTGCATTACCTTACACTTCTCTGCATTGAATCTGAGCTGCCATACATTTGACCATTCCTCCAACCTTGCCATGTCCCTTCTCATCTTTTCCACTCCATCTTGTGTATCAACCCTGTTGCAGATCTTTGTGTCGTCTGCTGAGCTATTGCCTTTCTGACGGCAAGTATATAGATTGGTAGCAAAGTGTGATACCATCTTGGTCTATGGTGTGGATAAATCGAAAGGACCACTATCTCTGCTGTCAATTCAATGTTTTCCCCCCAGGCACTCTCCCTACTCCAGTTGTGGTGAACAGCAGAACAGAGTCAATCTAGTGCAAAACCAAAAGATATGACCCAGGGGAGCCAACTTACAATTACAACCACTCCAGCAGGTGCCAAATGACATCAGAAGGTACTTTGTTAATATAGCTGGGGATCAAAAGTATTGTGACCGGGATTTCCATACAAACTCCCTCCAGGTGTTGGAAGAGGTGATCTTAATAGCTTTCAGAGTTGCTTCCTGCCAGATTGGGAAAGGAACCTGTAAATTCAGGTCTTTATTCCAGGCTTCAAGGACTGATAATGAGGAATCTCCTAGTAAAGCATTAAGCATTTTATATAGATGGCCAATTAAATTCCCCCAGGAATTGCCCTCCAGAGTATCCTTTAGTAAAAACCAAAAGTATAGGGGAGAAGAAGGTGGTGGGGGGGACACGTCACAATGTCCCTCTGTCGCAAAATATAGTTCCTCACCTGACTATAGCAGAATAGGTCTCTATCTGGGAGAGAAAAAGCATTTTGTAATTCTGAAAAAGAACAAATACCTGTATTATTAAGGAACTGGAAAAAATAGTTATGTTTCATGTTTATTGTTCACTGTGTCCTAATCTCGTTTGTTGAAATGACCTCAAAATGTTTTGCTTTACTTTTGTTACTGCCAGTTTCACTGATTCTACATCATTGTCTGCATTTTAGTTATTCTGTATCTTATTACTTCCTAAGTAGTCTGCTGTTGCTTGATACTTTGTAACCTTTTCTGCACTTTCTATTGACTGTATATTTGTTCTTGACTGTACATTCTTTGGTCACCTGCTGTTACCTGCTATTGTACTTTTCTGGGTCATGCTTGAAAATAGGCATCTTTGTGTCTAGTGCACTTACCTGGTAAACAAAAGCTAAATAAATAAATATCAATCACATTTTTAAGACTAAACTTGATAAATACCTTCTTGAAGTAGATGGAGCAAAATGGACCCACTAGTGCAGGGGTCAGATTAGATAGACTTGCCACCTCCTTCTGACCTAATACCAAGTATGATCATGTAACAGTCCAATGGGTTCCCACATAAATGACTACTAGGCTTATAAATCTTAGCTCATATCCATAATGCACCAGGTTCCCATGGTACCTTTACTGCTATTAAGGACCATTCATGCCTCTGCTTGTCCTCTTCTTTGCTACTATCATGACAGCAAGAAGATTACGGCAGAGCACAGGTTTGATAATTTAAAAAAAGTAAATATTGCACATGGAGCCTTCACTGAGGGCTGCATCCGAGGGGACAGCAATTACTACTGACCCAATGGTAGGTTTGACTGCATTCTTGACTGCTGCATCAACCACCACAACATCAGACATGTTCTTGAGGCAAGAGGAAACCGAGTCTGCACAAAGGTGAGTGAAATCGTGCAGCTCAGAGGAGAGGATTGGCCGAGTGATGCATCAGCATCCTCTGAATGGGAATCTAATGTATCCTCTGAGTGGGCACCGTGATGCTTGAAAAGCGAGGTTTCCCTCAGTTGACTACCCAGGTAGGAGTGGGAAAAAGTCTCCCTAAGCAGGAGGAGGCCTTGGGGAGAGATGCTCTAAGTGGCAGAAGGCCACAAAACTCACAGAAAGAAAGGGAAAAATTTCCCCAGAAGCAGAGAGAGAGACAGGGGCAGGAATCAAGCCCCAGGACTTCTAGCTAGAGGGAGAGATTTGTGGTTAGAAAAGGGGAAGCCTCCAGCAGTTGGTTGGGCTAAAGAACACATATGACCTCTCAGAAGTAGGTGCAAGCAGACCAGGCCTCACTCAAGGACCCCACACCTAGTGGAAAAAATTATTCTGGGCAGGGAAATCTGAGGGGGCAGATAGCCAGATGGCTCCCTTAGGGCCAGAAAGGCCCTTTAAAAAAAAAAAAACACAGGCAAGACAGACAACCTAATCCCCGTATCACCCCCCAGGTTCTGTTCCATACTCATTCAGAGAACTGAACCACTACGGTAGGGAGAGGTCAGAGTCCTGTTCAGATTCTGATAGGTCATTACCCACTCCTACTATGCAGAAATGTCAGGTAGCCATCAGTGTCAATGTCTGGAATCCAACCGTGGGGGGAAGGGGCTTGGAGCCTAGCTCGAGGCAGCCATTTGACCTGGACGCCCCCAGCGATTCTCCATTTGAGTTGGTACCCTTATCCACCATGGCGGACTATCTCATCTCACAGCTATGCAAACCTCTGGACTGCAAGGCATGCTGCAAACTGCAGAAGGACAGCCCTCCCCCACAAAATGTCCCTTGTCTCTCAATTTATTTTATTATTTATGTATTTATTTCTAATCTCAGATTAACCATTTGAGCTCAGAGCTCTTTACATGGGTTTCACGTTAGTACATTTAGAACAAGTAGGGGATTATACAGAGGACTTAAACAAACAAGGCAATAGAATTAGAATAAGAACATTTAGGTACAGTACATTTGGTCTTTAAACAAAGGAATGCAAAAAAATACAGCAAAAACTAAAACTGGAATAGGTAAACACAGTCAGATACATACAGGAACAGACTAAATAACTGTGCCCAACAGGGAGCCTGTTAGTAGTCAGCAACATGAGGGTGTTAGCGCATAGAAGTGCAGGAGACATGGGGTGGAGGGTTGAGCCCCAAGTGCAGGGTGTCCGAGAGAGAGAGAGAGAGAGAGAGAAAGGTCTGTTTGGCAGAAGTGTAGATGGTAGGAGATGCCTTTGCTAGGTGCTAGTGATGGCAGTCACATTGAGATTCTTGTATTAAATGGTTCTTTTTGAAGGTCCACACAGTGGGCAGGCTAATAATGTTCTCATGGAGGGAGTTGAACCACAACAGTGCCCGATAGGCAAAAGACCTTTGTCCTTGAGATGTCTGACATTTTGGAGTCAGGAAGGACTGCAGTTCCGAATTTCAGGTGGGCCTGGGATTAGTGCTGGGAACTAGGAGTTGTTGGACCCCAGTCGGGAGCTGACCAAGGCAGATCTTTTTGGCCAGGAGGCAGGATTGATATTTTAAGAGACCAAAGAGCGTTAGCCAGTGAGCCTTTGCATAGAGATCGCAGGTGTGGGTTAGTCAGTGTGCCCTAAGGTGAGCCTGCAGGCATTGTTAAGGGCAACTTTTATATGTCGGAGGGCAGTATCTGTGGCAGAGCCATATATTGGCAGTCCGTAGTCCACTATTGAATTTAATTGTCAGTTTTCTGTTTATCTAGGCAAAACAGGCAAGGATCTAAAAAAAGGGCACAGTCAAACACCTCTGAATAGTCCAGGACAAAGTCCTAGACCTAGTAGGAGCCCTCGTCCTCTTCAGTGCCATGGTTCAAGAAGTAATGAATGACTCTACCTCTCTGGACCTTCCTATCTTCAGAACATTATCCGGAGGATGATACCCATCTTGGGCAACACCAATGTTACCCTTTCTGCAGAGAGGAGGAAACTGGCTCCCATCCGATTTCATCTCTATTCCACAGATTCGGCATTCAAGGAGGCATGCGTGGAGGTGGGAGGATGCCTCTTTAGGGAACCACTCCTTAAAGAACTGAGAAATGTCAGAGAAGGCTATTCCCCCATCAAGAAAACCCATATATCTTTCAAAAACATGAGACCTCTTTTTCCCCAAGACCAAGGGTGCAGGGATCCCTTTTTGTCCAATCTCATCAACAGATCAGTTTCTAACAAGCTCTTAACTATAGCTACATGAATGCTTCATATGAGTAGTTTTGCCAAGGGGTTGTGACCACAGTCAGGGAAAAGTAGTGCCAGGTTAAACTAGATAAGTACAGAAAGCAGCAGGAACCGGTACCTACTTAAAGGGACACTATTCAGTGTAGCTCCAAACAAATTTCACGGACTGCTGTAGTTCCATTAACTGTGCAAAATACTTTATTTTGTGCAAAACCAGTGTGCCAAGCGGTCCTTATCTGCTGTCAAATTCTATGTTTCTATATAATAAAACATCAGAGCACTCGCAGTTCAACAGGAAGCAGTAGTTAGCAGCAATATATCAGCAAGTCCACAAATGTCTGAAACATCCAAATAAAATCAAATGAGCTGCTTCCTGAACGCCTATGGATAGGAATCCTTGTGAAGCACAGCTTCAGAAAGACCACAGGATAGAGTCCATGTAAGTCAGAAGGGGGACATACCAGACAAATCCCCCCAGCCACAGCAGGTAAGTAAGTCTCACATACTTCCTCATATCTGTCCCAGAACCTCTTCAGTTGTGGGGAAGGTTGGTGTACTTTGCGGCCGACTGTCAGAGCACCACCCAAGACCAGCGAGAGCCTGGAAGCTGTTCAAGGCTATTGCTTTGAGTGAAAGGACCACCCACCGACACAGCACCCTGGTCATGCACCGTTCCACTTCTCAGACAAAGCGCAGAAGTTGGGCTACTCAGAGATGGAAACTGCTGGTAAAGGGTACAGTTTCAAAGACAGGAAGTGGAGAAGTGTGATAAAATAAGATTTTCCTCATTCCAAAGGAGGACAGAGGCTCCAGATCCTCAAATCTTCCCAGGCAGTGACCTTTCTGGGGTTTGAGGTAGACTCCAGATCAGAGGCCCTCAAACTCCCCTTAAAAGGTCAAGGAAATGAAGAGGGAGCTCAGGAGGGTCCTAAACTACTCCCCTTCTCTCCGGGACATAGCCAGAAAACAAAGGGCTCTTGCCCTCTTTAGTTCTGGCAATCTTCCCGTCCCCACTCCACTACAGGAGTTCAAGATCCACTCTTTACAAGTAACATGGGCTTTCAATGTCTGTGTGCCTTCACCCTGCCCAGGGCATTCAGAGCACATCTGGTGGCATGGAACAACAGCAGCATTCTTTCCTGCTATTAAAACCCCTTCCAATACACCCATTCTGGCCACATTGCTGTAGGCATTGTTATTATAAACTCTCCAAATGATGGGGGTTTGTTTTATCTTCCTTGCCAGCAGAACTGCCTGCCTTATTACTCACTCCAGCCCCCAGGACTGATACCTGTGGGGGACCAGAGGAGTGTGACTGATAAGTTGCACCCTGCTCAGCAGTTCTCAACTGCTGCACAGTCACATGGAATGTGTGCACTTTTAAGCAGCCACATACTCAAAAGTGTGACCTATCTCAGAGCAGCTCGAACTTTGCTGCATAGTGCCCAGTATGCTGGACCCTTCATAGCCATTATTACTGCTGCAACCTGGTGGCCAGCACACCAACTCCCCTTAGTAAGTGACGGCCCCATGGACATCAGCAGGGCATGAGAAGGCATGGACGCACTAGGAGGGGAAGCAAAAGGAAAACACCATGTTTCTGGTGCTTTTAAGGACAGCAGAGTGTTCACTGTGGCAGTGGGAGAGACACACTCTGTGTAGGGGGAACTGATCATGGAGCTCCTGACAGGCTGAAGAAAGGCCTAATCCACACAAATGGCCAACCAGTTAGTGAAGCACAGGTGTGCCCACAGAGCAAGAGGGGCAGTGATAGTAAAAGCAGGTCTGGAGTACACAAAAAAAGACTAAACTTGCAGCAACTGCTTTCTTCGGCAACACAGTGACCATTTTGCTGACTCCTGACCTGGCAGTCGCCAGTCAGAGGTGAGGGATCTTGGCAGGTGATCACCACGGACGTCTGGGATAGTGGCTGTTCTGTATGCTTGATGTCCTTTCTGCTAGCCAATAGGGCATCGATTAAACATTCTGCATACTAATTCTGTGGATTGGCAGCCTGCTGTGCCAATCAGAAGCAGCCTTTACCCAAGAAAATGTTGAGGGCAGTTCCAAAAGTCAGAAGTCAGCAGTGAGCTCATGGAGAGTGAGGTGGGCTTGTGCTGGCGACTACTATTCTGGGAAGCCGGGCTGGGCTTCCATAGCCAACCATCAGGGAGTGACTTCAGAGGTTTCTACAACCTGACATACCGAGACTGAACTGTGTGCCTACTGAACATGTCAGGATGAAATGTTTTCCTGTGAAAGGAACTGAAGTCTGCCTTGAGAAAAGGCATAAAACGTGTGCCACAGCTGCCCGCCTGTGGGCACCAGAGAAACAGACTGAGGACAACAGTGAGAGAAAACCTGCATCAATCCTGCAGACAGTCTGGGAGAAGGCTAGTTAGCGCTACTGTTGCTAACACTTCACACTAGGATTCTGAAGTCTAGACATGGGTGTGAGGCATGTGGCCACTGCTCCTCAGACTGGTCTGTTTTGTGGATGAGGAAAAGGGAAGTGCTTGAGAGGTCCAGACCATTGCAGTCATGGAGAGTCGGATTTACATCCAGAGGTACCTGAGACCTGAAGCATCTTCAAGCTGCAAACCCCCCCCCCCCATATGCACCAACTGAACCACGAGCCTGAGAGGACCTGCAACTGCAGGAAGCAGGAAAAGGAACCCCAGATGACAGGGAAGCTGGTACACCAGAACCATGAGTGCTCTAAGGGCTTGCCCTGCAACTGGGAAAGTTTGTACAGAATTTTTCTACTAACTCTACAGATTTGGCCAATGGGCCAAGAGTTACAAATACATCATTTGGGGGTTTTGACATTTTAAACAATGGCACAGTCTGTGGGGTTTTCCAGTGACTCACTGGGAGCTCCCTTTAAGGTTTAAAACTGATATCTGTAGGTAGTGCCTCAGCACAGGTTGTCTAGTAATACCAAAAAGGTTTACAATCTTATTTATTTATTGAATGTTGATGGCTGGGTAGGCCCACTGAGACTCAAAGTCCTTTTTTCAGGGGCGACACAGAATTAATTACATGGTGGAAAGATTTCACAATAAAGCAGGAAGTCAATGAACCACAGAGGCTCCAGAAACATAAGGCCACATTGGTTAGACAACTTTGGAACATAAATAACTTGGAATATAACTAGGAGCTAAGATATATAGACAGGCTGTAGGATCAGAAATAACATGCCAGGAGAAATACAAATATTGAACAAGTAGGAACAATTCAATGGATGTAAGTGCATAGACTGTGCTCAAGGAGAAATGTCTTAAGCACTTTTTTAGAAGCTGCCAAGAGAGGAACAATCTTGGAGCACTGTCAGCAGGGCATTCCACTTAGAAAGGGCAGGGAAAGCAAAGGATCTTTTGCTCGCACAAGACGTTGTTCTTGGTATCTCAAATAGTGCAGCTACTGAATGACCTAAGCGTTCTCCTAATAGGTTTTACTGCCAATACATCACTGAGGCTGGTGGTGGCGGTGGGGGTGTAACACCTTTGACTAATCTGAAGGCTAGGCAGAGGAGGGGGTACTTGTAACCCTTGACAAAGGAGGGTCAATTTAAGGAGCGGAAGACATCATAATGGTGTGCCCTTGATGGGGCACCGGCAGTAAACCTAGCAATTTTGTTGTACAGAAGTGTTAGCTTATTAACTTCTGAGGGTACACCGTCAAAAGGGCATGGGAACAAGGGTGCTGTAATGTGGGCGCACCTTATGTGGGCATCCGGGACTTGCGGGCGTCCTACTGTCAGGGTGTCACTCTGCCTTCCCCTCCCAACGTGCCCCACTGTGGAGGTGATTATATAAATGTCCGGAGGGTGCAGGGGGCTCACAGTGGCACATTGTCTGTGGTGCTGTTGTTCAGGGGTGACACATTACAGGGGCACATTGTCTGTTGTGCCGTAGTTTACACGTCAGGTTTCGGGTAACATTGGGGGACTGCACTTTTTTCCTTGTCATTTTTTTAAAGGGTGCTCTTTTTCTTGCACCCTTTTAACCACACTTTCTTGGTTTGTGCCTTCATTATACAGAACCACTTCTGAGGACCTTAGCGTCTGCAACTTCAGTGCACCATAAATTAAGGCTGGGAGCAGCGTAGTGTTAGCAACAGTAAGCCATGAATCATTAGTCAGATAATTACACAGATGATAAAGCAGCCCAATTTTCTAGTGTAGAGACTTTAAGGTATGATCAACATGGTGCTTAAAGGAGAGTTCCTGGTCTATGTGCACTACAAGATATTTGACCAAGTCCACTATGTCAGTTGGAACACAAGTGGCTGTGGCAACAGAAAACAGATGTTGTCTAGCAGTACCAAGGAGCCTAGAGCTGAACAGGACTGCTTTGGTTTATTTAGTGTTGAGGACTAGCTTGTTTCTATTGAACTATTTTTCTAGTTCCTAGAAATTGCTAGCCAGTTGAGTACTGATCTTTTGCTACTGTATTGTCTTACCTGGTGGGGGTGGGCACCGGTACTGTGTTATAAAGTGTTTTTACAGGTCGAGCCTAGCCAGGCACTTAACTTTGGTCCTGCACGTAACATTCACAAGTTTTTTCCAAAATGTTTTGCTTTGCATTCCCCCATCCCTTCTGAATATCCCACAATAAACATTTTATTAGTATTTCACATTTTGTCTCTTGAGCGTGTTATTAGTGTAAGTCACATTTTTGTTGAATTTAAGGTTGCTTTGTGAGTGGGTGGAGGCACTGTGCTAAACTTAAAAGATCTGAGGCCTAATATTCAAAGCTTTGCCCAGTGGGCAAAGTGATTGTCCGCTATTTGTGCCTATGTGCAGTATTCAAAAGGGTCAAGGACACATGCTAAATGGGATAGCATGTGCATGGATCGGTGCGCAACGGGAGGGGTGGATGCATAAATATGGGCACAGCACAATATTCAGCCAGTTAGTGCTGTGCAAAGGGAACAGCGCCAGCCACTTTGCACAGCGCAGTTTCCGCTAAAAAAAGTCCAACTTACTCTGGGCAACCCTAGTGACTGGCAGAGACACTGCAACCAACAATTAAATTGGGGGAGCACATCTGCTCCCTGGTCTAGTGGCACCCCCCCCAACCTCCGAACCCTGTCCCCATAACAACACAAGCATTCCCTGTTGCCCAGTGGCACCCCTGTCCTCCGATCGCCGTCCCATTATATTAAAATCCCCTGGTGTCCAGTGGCACCCCTCATCCTCCGAACTCTGTCCTCATATTATATTAAAATTCCTTGGTGTCCAGTGGCACCCCTCATCCTATGATTGCCATCCTCGTATTATATTAAAATTCTCTGATGTCCATTGGCAACTGCCGTCCCCGATTGCCATCTCTGTATTATATTAACATCCATTGGTGTTCAGTGGCACTCCCCCATCCTCCAAACTCCGGCCCCATATTATATTAACTACTCCCTGGTGTCTAGTGGCACGCCCCAACCACTATTCCAATAAACTGTGATATTCCCTGATGTCTAGTGTCATCCCTCACCCACCGATCCCCATACAAGCATAACTGGTCCCTGGCATCTAGCAGTCTCCCCCCCCCCGCACTGCTGGCACCAAGCAACACACCTGCCAGCTCCCCCTTACCAGTGTTGTGGATCCAATATGGGAAACAGCACAGCCCACCGCTCACCGCTTTGGCTGGCTGCCATAAGGACTGACAGGGAGCACACATCTTCTGTACTGTAAAGGGAGCACATGTACTGTTAGACAGTATGTGTGCTCCCTGTCAGTAAATACAGTGGGCAGCTGAGGTGGAGAGATGACGGCTGTGCTAGTCACCATACTGGATCCGTGGCACTGGTGGGGGTGGGTGGGTGGCAGGGTGCTTTGTTTGGTGCAATTGTGCAGGGGACGGGTACTAGCTGCCGGGGACTGGTTACACTTGTTTGGGGATGGGGATCGGTGGGTGCCACTAGATGCCAGCTAATGTTACAATTTACAGGGCCAGTGCTCAGAGGTTGGGGATGCCACCAGACACCATGGAACATTTAATACATATGGGGCCAGGATCAGAGGACGGATTGACGGGAATTTACTATAATA
The DNA here is from genome assembly GCA_016271365.2 of Neoceratodus forsteri. Taxonomy (NCBI): domain Eukaryota; kingdom Metazoa; phylum Chordata; order Ceratodontiformes; family Ceratodontidae; genus Neoceratodus; species Neoceratodus forsteri. The sequence goes on along the minus strand of CM028129.1, from coordinate 556,375,425 downwards.
TGGGACAGGACTGAGAACAGGTGCCACTAACCACCAGGGAATTTTAATATAGTACATGGCCAGTGATTGGAGGTGCCACTAGACACCAGGGCATGGGTTATAATTCACTGGGATGGGGAGTGCCACTAGACACCACGTAATGGGTTGTACCTCAAGAAGATGGGGCGCGGAGGCCACTAGACACCAGGGAATGGGTTTTACTTCATGGTGACGGTGATTGGAGGGCAGGGGGTGCCGCTTAATACCAGGGAATGGATACTTCTCTACAGGGACTGGCGATCAGAATGGGGGGGCAGTCGCAGGGGTGCAAACCTGCTACTACTTCCCATGCAAATGAGCCCATAATGGGCATGCATATGGCCCCTTAGCACCTTGCATGCCCTATGGGCTCATTTGTATGGTGCCAGCTCCATATCGCTCCAGGGGGGCCCAGCACTAACAGGTTTGGAGGCGTAGTTCAGTGCACCTTTGTATAGCACAGATCCATATCAGGGCAGTGCTATTCGACTTTGCACTGCCCTGACATTGTCCTATATTCAGTCGGATACTGCCAGTGCGCTCTCCGACTGAATATCGCATCCTTGGGGTTGTGGGCAAGTGCCACAGTTGGACTAGTCCACCAGGATAGCTGGAAATTTCCAGGTGGGCTCCCTCTGTTGAGTACCTGGCCACCTTCCAAACTCTGAAAATCTTTGCATCTATTATCTATTTTTTCATTAAATGTGGCATTTTGGGCACTTTAAGTAAACATAAGATGCAAACACAGACCAAGTGTATTAAATTTTAGTAGAATACTGATATCAATAAATCACCCTGGGCCCTCCAGTTGATTTTCCAGGTGGGCCCCTGTATCTACCATCAAAGTGGTGGGTCACCTGTACCCCAGTCCTACTGGCAAGAGCAGTGCAAACCTTTGTGCTCCACTTTTGCCCATTTTCCACTATCAGACCCCAGGACATGAATTCCATGAGGAAAATCATCACCCGGGACCCCTCAACCTTGTTTGAGCCCATAAGTAAGGGACAGGGCTGCCGCTATTAATTTTGGGGCCCAGGACAAGTCAGTTGAAATGGGTCCATTTTCCAAATCAGCTAATGCCAGCTCCTCAGGTGGGGCCCCCCCTGAGCTTGGGGCCCCGGACAACTTCCCCCCATTACTGCAGCCCTGGGCAGGGGCAGTAACAACATCCGTGGTAACCTGGTTACATTAAATTGGCTAGTTTGTTGGGACCCACTTATAATGACCCTGACCCCAGGTCCCTTCCCTTGGAAGTAGTGGGGCCAGCTTATCTCCTCCCATCCAGTATCCCTTTCTGGGGTTCTTGCTCCATATATGCATCACACTGCACTTGCTGCCGTTGAATTTTAACAGCCAGTCCTTGTCTCGAATACTACTGCAAAAGATATAAGCTCTTTATAAGCCCGTTTTGCAATTCCATGGCCCCTCCCTTATGTCACTGTCTCCACACCCCGTATTCTTCCACCTTGGCTTGCTGTGTTATACAATCACAGAACTTTCCTTCAAGTTCTAGGACTGTGTATACAAACATTAAGCCTTGGATTTGCTACCAAATAAGGTAGCAGCCAAATTTTAGACCCTTGCTGCCTGCCGCGCTCCATCTGTGACGTCATCAGACCGGGCCGGTCTCCAGGAGGAAGTGCGCCGTATACCTGGGCTTTAGAGTTTGGTTGCTAGGGTCCGTACAGCTGGACTCCTGTACTCTGCACCCCCTTTGCCCAGTGGATGTTTTTGAGCGACAGGGCTGTGGTTTTAGAGCTGGAGGCGAAATAGAGTCCGGCAGCATGAGTGCGCTCAGTCCCGAGAAGGTTGGTAAATGGTTCTCGAGTTAAATGGATTTATACACTGCAGCAAAGTTTGTCTGTCTGTCGGAGCGAGTGAGACTAAACCTAAGAACCAAGTCTCGTTTTTTAGATATTATACAATTCCCTAAAATGTTTTGTCTCAGGGAACGTTACAAATCTCACTTTTTCTGTGTTCTTCCTCTCATTTTGAATGATGTTCTGACATTGAGAGCTACGCAGCCCTAAAAGCGAGTCTTGCTATAATTAAAAGATAAATGCATTTCTTTGGGAAGAGTTAAAAAAATCTAAATTTTTTTCGATGGGGAATGCATATTTTAATCGTATTTTTTTCAGTTTATTTTACCAGACTAGCCAGCGCAACTGAGCTATAACCTCTCAACTGCCAGTGGGGTCCTGCTTTTTACACTTTTCTGCAGCAGGGTAGAAGGGCACTTTTCCACAGCTGAGTAGAGGAGCACTGAACTGAGAGGTTAATAGAATTTGAATTTGACGGCAGAAAAGGACCGCTTGGCTTGGCCCGGCCCACCCAGTTTGTTCATTTTTCTCTACTATCCCCGCAGACACTATTTGATCTACAGCTCTTTTCTCCCTCCCCCTTCGTTTCCACTATGATTCCTTTGTGACTACCCTATGCATTCTTGGATCCCATTTTCGCCCCCAACACCTCTGCTAGAAGGCTGTTCCAGGAATCCCCCACTCTTTCTGTGAAGAAGTTCTTTCTCACATCTCTCCCGAATATAATCCCTCCAGCTTCAAAGCATGTCCTCTTGTTCTTGAGCACCTTTTTTTTTTTTTTTTTTAAATGCATTCTCCTGCATCTTATTTAGCCCCGTGAGGTATTTAAAGGTCTCTATCATAGCGCCCCTCTCCATACTCTCTTCCAGAGTGTACATATTGAGGCTCTTTAGTCTCCTTGTAAGGCTTTTGATGCATACCCTGCACCATTTTAATTGCCTTTGTGTGGACTGCCTCCACTCAGTGGCCTTCTGGAGATTTGGTTTCCAGAACTGGACACAGTACTTTAAGTGGGGTCCTACTAGTGATCTATACATTTTGATATCTCTCTCTCTCTCTCTCTATATATATATATATATATATATATATATATATATATCTCTCTCTCTCATATATATATATATACACACACACGAAATGACTGTTTTGATCCAGCTGTATTTTTTTAATGATTTTTATTGTTTTGATCTGTTATTTATATGGTGCCTTGGCAATTGAAAGCGCCTATAAATAAAATTATATGATTGTTATTATATAACAGCACGCTATCTCCACCTTTCAGCTGGTGGTACTCTCCCTATCATACAGCATCCCACTAGCTCTCCTGACTGGCTTATACTTTTCTTGGCCGCCTTTAGATTATCAGATATGGTTACCCCCAGGTTTTTTTTTCTTGCTTGGTAGTTGTCAGTACCACTCCACCCATTTTGTTCTCCACCCCTGGGTTTTTGTACCCTAAGTGCATTATGTTGCAATTTTTCGCATTGGAACCCAGCTGCCATACCTTTGACCACTCCTCTAGTTTACTCTGATCTTTGCTCATCCTTTCCACCACCCCCTGGTGTGTCCACCCTACTGCAGATTTTGGTGTTATTGGCAAATAAGCAAACCTTCCCTTTTTAAGCTTTTCTGTAATGTTATAAACACATTAAAGATGACTGTAGTGAGCTTTGAACCTGCAAGCTCATGTTTCTCAAGCTGGTGCTTTAACCACTAAATCACAGTGCCCACTATTGTTTACTATTACTAGCATGTCGAGGATAGCCCAGATGAGATTTAATATTTCTTGTTTTTTTTTTTCCAGTGGAGTTCTGCTCTTTAGCAGATTTACAATTGGGTGGGACTGGTGCACAGAGAGGTCATGTGGCTTGCTGATGAAGGTCACAGTGGCCTAGGTGGGATTTGAACCTTGAAACACTGGTTCTCAAACCTGTATTCTAGTTATTAAACAATGCTGCTTCTCAATATACATGCAAATATGGTAGTTTTTAGGTGCTTGGCAAGATCCTACATGGTCATGAAAAGTGGATTCAAGCCTGTTTTATTGAGATAAGGAATTTTATGTAGAAGCATAAAATTTGTGCGCAGAAAAGAATCACTTGGACTATCCAGGCTGTTTGACAGGGTAATCCCCCTTCTCTTTGAAAACATGCCCTGTGAGATCTGTAGCTTCCCTACAGAAGTGGAAGAAGAGACCTTGCTAATACATTTTATCCAAAGGATGGCAGTCTGCTGGGTCCCGTGTGCCTGATTTCCTTTTCTGAGGGACCATATCTGGTAGGTGGGGTAGTTTGTGCTCCATACCCAGTCAAGCCAGTCCTCCCCTACACCAGTTCTTTAGAGCTTTTGTTTTGTTTACATGCTGGCAGCATTAGTTCCCAGAGTACAGCTGACTGAGCACCAGGGAAGACAAAAAAGACCAAGTGTGTGCGGTTGTTTTGAAGCTTCCTACCTGCAGCCTGCCACCCCAAGTGGACAATATAATTTCTGCATACAAAATGTGCTGGGCGACTATTGATGAGTTCATTGCTTTTTCCTGCAAAGCCCTATGTGCTGCTGGCACTCACCCTGTGGAGTTCTGTTGTGTGGCTCTGACTTAATTTTTTAAAACTTTATTTGTATCTTTTTTTCCTTTGGGAGTCTTCTCCCTCCATCCACACTCCTGAGATCATTAGGTGGCTGGTAGGGCAGGTACCTACCAAGTGGCACTACCACTAGTGATGCTGGTGACCTATGTTTGGGAATGAGCTTCAGTTGGGAAACAGTTGGGGGAAGGCACAGTAAGTGTACCAAAATATGCTCTCCTCTTTTGGGGAGGGAGAAACATGATCCCTGCTGCAAGACTGCCACCTGGTTGATCACAGGTGGTAGTGCTGCTGGGGACACTGGTGGGGGTAGGGGGGCATTGGCCTGGCTCTGGGCAGCATGCTTGCAGTTGGTGACCCTGTCAAGCTGACATCCTGTGGGAGTGAGACTGAACATAAGCAACTTGGAGTGAGTAGAATGATCCTGGGCATGCTCAGGCCCCGCCTCCTGCTGCTGGATGCACTCTTTACCCTGTGTTCTCCTGTCTCTCTGGTCCTGTTGAAGGTGTGCGGCTTTAGTCCGGCACAGATGGGCTCTGCTATGGGGAGGGAGGTAAACCCATGGGGTTGGAGGAGAAGTGTAGGTGCCAGGTACTTGGGGGGTGGGGGTGGACAGGTCTGGGCCTGACCCATCACAATAAGACTGGCAGTAAGAGCATAAGCAGTGATTTTTTCCTAAATAAAGAGAATGCGGTGGGTGGGAGAAGAAGGTCTGACCTGTTATTCACACTGTTTTTTTTTTGGGGAGGGGGGGGCAGGGTCCCCTTTAACAGGCTCAAAGAAAAATTCCATATTCCAAATCAAGACCTAGTTAGTTATTTGCAGGGGAGATATTATGTCTTCGTCCCAGGTAATTGAGATAAAATTACCAGAGAGCTTACAGGATTGAAGGACTTTCTGTGTTTGGTCGTGGTGCTGAGAGACAAACTGAGTTGTAGCTCCACGATATTTATTTATTTATTTGCTTTTGATAACCGTGTAAGTACACTAGACAAAAACCTGCCTATTTTCAGGCATGACCCGGGAGAGTACATTACAGGCAACAAGAACATTAAACGGTTTTGTACAATACAGGGAGTTACAGTGGTAAGAGTTTCAATGCAGCAGAGCAGCAATTGCAATAGTCAGGTTAACAGAGGTATAACATAGGTACATACATACAGTTTCGGTATACAAGATCAGTGAAAGCATGATTAAGACAATAGTACAACAACAATGCAACAACTAATCAGGAATACTGAAATTAGAACTACCGGTATGGTACAATACAGGCAGTTAAGGTAATTACAGAGCAGTGGAGGCTAAGATCAGGACAATAGTGTATAAAGTGCCTTAGATTACAACCACCAGCGGGGCAGGGTTAAGAAAATGGGTACAGGCTAGTTAAGTTCGAATGTAGTACAGAAGTAGCTTGGGACTAGCGGAGAGAAAAAGAGCAAGTCTAGGAAACCTACCAAGGAGTAATATGGAACAAGGAGGGGAGAGTAGGTAGTAAGTGCCACAAGTGTCAGCATTTTGTTAGAGCAGGATAGTTGTAGGGAAACTATGTTTAGTAGCAGGAGGGAACAGAGCAAGGTAAGAAGGATAGGGTAAAGGTCATGAGCAAGAGCAAATGTCTAAGGCTTTCAGGTATGAAAATACAGTGAGTGCTGCAGGGGAGAGAATGCAGTAGATTCCCCTACAAGAAGGGATCAGAGATTTGAAAAAGTTTACAAGGGTTTGACCTTTCGAACTTGAAGAGAGTTTGGGTGGTGAAGGCAAGGATATGCCAGGGGGTGAAATGTGAACTTGAAAGGGGGTTGCCATGCTTAGTTCCCATACCCAAGGGCTCCGCCTTAGAGGGTGGGCAGACGATGGGCCCAGCTGCCTGACCTTATTCTCTCCGGCTGTGTTCTGGAATGCCAGGTTGATGAGGAATAAGACTGTCATAATGGCGGACTTGATATCGTTGGTCGACGTAGCTTGCATCACAGAGATCTGGCTGGATCAAAATGCTGCTTCTTTTTTGGAGGCAGCAGTGCCAACTGGGTACTCCGTGATACACACCCTGAGAGAGGATCGCAGGAGCAGGGGGTGGGGTGGGGGTGGCCATTTGTTTTAAATCTAGCCTGAACCTCATGGTGCTAACTGTAGATCCTTCACGGTCCTTTGAATGTGTGGCTGCCCAGGGAGGCATGAATGCAGGCTTCAGGGTTCTTCTGCTCTGTCATCCCCCGGGAATAGATGGGGACTTTTTGAGGGAGATCGAGGAGCTCCTCTCCAGTCTGGTGTTGGAGTCCCTCAGGTGGCTGATTCTGGGGAACTTCAATGCTTGGGTTGACGGCGGGCTCTCGAAATTTGGAAGCGATCTTCTTATGAGCATGGAGGCCCTGGGCCTGACACAAAATGTATCATCGGCAACACACTTGGGTGGGCACACAATGGACTTAGTTTTTTCAGTAGGTTTGAATATTACTGACCTCTGTGTTGATCTAGTGGTTTGGTCAGATCACAGCACCGTGGGGTTCACATTTGGGGCCCCCCTCCCCAGATGGTTCTGCCCCTGTGGAGATGGTCCGGTACTGCCTGTAAGGAGTTTCTCTATGGGACTGTCAGCGGTGCTGTAGTTATCGAGTGTTGGGGCAGCTTGTGCAGTTGGGACAGAGGTAGCAGTGGCGGCCTATAATGGGGCTGTGATTGTGACCTTTGACTCAATCGCACCCATTCATGTCCACCCCTTGTCTACTTGCCAGAGACCTACTTGGTATGATGAGGATCTCCGGAGTTTAAAGAGGTGCTGGAGCAGATCTGGCCAGATGGAGGACAAATTGGCCCTGAGGTCACATTATGCTGACTATCGGGGCAACCTCCAAAAGAAGGTGAAATTTCTGTCTAGGGAGATTGCTACGTTGGGGAGCAGTCCAGTTCAGCTCTTCTGTACGGTATACAGACTTTTACATCCTGTCTGTCTCCGTGCTGGAGGAGCAGGTTCTAACAGTAGGTTGGAGGAGTTGTCTCTGTTCTTACCCGACAAGGTGTCCTCTATCAGGGCTGATGTCTCCTCGAGTATCTCTTGAAAGGGATGCGGTGTCTGGCCTGAGTTGTGCTGAAACACTCATCCTGTCTGGGATGAGTTTGAGCTGGTTGGGGTGGAGAAGGTGATGGGATAATCTCAAAGCTGCGGCCTACACATTGTTATCTGGACCCAGGTCCGACGTGCCTTTTGGTTGGATGTTCGGACCTAATAGGACCTGTGGTTGCTGAGGTTGTCTGGAGTTCACTGAGGAGTGGGGTCTTCCCATTGTCCTTGAAAGAGGCTCTGGTTAGACCTCTTTTACAGAAGCCCTCTTTGGACCCGGACTGCCTCGGCAACTACAGTCCGGTCTCAAACCTCCCATTTTTAGGGAAGGTTATAGAGAAAGTGGTGGCCTTTCAGCTTGAGAGACATCTCGCATTTTCTTCTACCTATGAGCCTTTCCAGTCTGGGTTGCGGGAGGGCATAGTACGGAGTCTGCCCTGGTAAGGGTGCTTAATGATCTCCTGATGGTGAGGGACAGGAGAGTCCGTACCGTCTTGGTTCTCCTGGACCGCTCTGCGGCGTTTGACACCGTGGACCATGAGGTGCTGCTTGACCACCTGCGGTTCTGATGTGGCCTGTCCAATAATGTCATCAACTGGTTCAGGTCATACCTGACAGACAGAGTGCAGAGGGTAAAAATGGGACTTGTCTCATCTAGCTCGAAGCCTCTGAGCTGTGGGGTGCCGCAGGGGTCGGTTTTGCCGCCCTTATTGTTCGTGGTGTACATGCTGCCATTGGGGGACATTATCAGGTGTGGTTGGGTTTCACTGCTCTGCAGATGATACCCAACTGTACCTGTCCTGCACCTGATGTCCAGGTGTCAGACTCCATATTTAACAGCTGCCTTGAGGAAACCCAGTGTGGATGACTCATAACTGGCTTAAGCTCAACCCAGACAAGACTGAGGTACTGGTGGTGGAGCCAGGTCGGGGGTGGGGGTGGGGGGTGGGGTTGTCCCTAGTCTAGTGTTGGGGGGTGTTCCCCTTGTCCCTTCTAGACAGGTGAAGGATTAGGGTGTGATTCTTGATGACAGCCTGATACTTGATGCTCAGGTGTCAGCTGTGGTCAGAAGTGTTTTTTATCATCTTAGGAACATCGTCCGAATCTGAGCCGTGATCTCTCCTGAGGACCTGCCCACACTGGTACATGCTTTCGTAACTTCCAGGCTGGATTACTGTACTGCCCTGTACCTTGGGTTATCTGGAGGCAACCTCCGCAGGCTACAGCTGGTGCAGAACATGGCGGCGAGACTTTAGACTGGGGCAAGGAGATGTGAGTATATAACCCCAGTCCTCTGCAGACTGCACTGGCTGCCAGTCAGGTGGAGGATTATCTTCAAGATAGGGCTCCTTACCTAGAAGACCCTGCATGATAGGGGCCCTGCCTATCTCAAGATCTCCTTGTCCCTTACCGTCCGGCCCGGACACTCTGTTCTGACGAGGGAGGCCTCCTTGGGGTTTCCAGGGTTAGGTTGCGGCATTCGGGAGACAGAGCATTTGCGGTGGCTGCGCCAACCCTGTGGAACTCCTTACCTGATTTTTTTGAGGGGGCTTCCTCAGTGGAAGCCTTTAAAAAGATACTAAAAACATACCTGTTCCAACTAGCTTTTATTGATTGATGCTGCTTTGAATAGATAGAGGGGAGTCTATATTTAAAATGATTTTATTATATGTGTGGTTGTTTTTTTTTTTAAATTGTGTTTTGTATCATGGTTTTCATTGTGCAGTGCCCCGAGTCCCAGGAATTGGGTGTTTTTTATAAATAAAATATCTATCTATCTGTCTGTCTATCATGTTCTACTGGAAGGTCCTGACGTGTTTTTTAGGACACCAAATATAACAAAACATTTTGGGCACTCCTTTTCTGCACCATGTTGCAGACAATATGGGAGTGAAATCATTCACTTCCATACTTTATGGATGTGCCCTGAAGCACAGCCATTTTGGTCGGAGATGTAGAAGGCTTTGGAGAGGGGTGGTACTGGGGCCTATTCCCTATCTTAAAAAAAAAAAAAAAAAAACGTTTGGTAGCTGGTATCACTAGATCTTAGGGTGGAGTGTGTAATATTACATTTTGGGGTGGGTGTTAAGTAGAGCATCAGGGAGTATTTTTCTGAGGGGAATTGTACAGAACCTAGGGATTGCCATCCTGAGGTCAGGAGGTAAACAACTGCATCTGGGGTATTACCGGAGAGAGAGAAAGAAATATAGTAAGAGAAAGAAATATAGTAAAAGGGGGTGCCTTGTGCATAGCTGAGTATTATTGTTGTGTAAGTGTAAGGTAATTACTGTAATTGGGGGTAGTATTCTGAAGTTGGGAGAGGGAGCAAGGCAACTAAGGGTAAGAGGGTTAGGCTAGAAAAGGTGGTAGCTATGCTGGGAGTGGTGCAGTGCAGTGGCTGTGGGGCAGCAGTCTTCAGGCAGACCTTCTGGAGACTGCGGTGCTGCCCCATCTGCACACACATCTCTGGACTGAGGGAGGAGGTTGCCAGACTCAAGGCAGAGGTGGTTTGGGTTAGGACGACCTCAGCCCCCATCCAGAGACCACCTAGTCCACCTCCGCTGCCTCAAAGGGTGCCGAGAAGGAGAAGCAGCTGGATAACAGAGGACTCGGGGAGGGTTAGGGTGGTGGAATGAAGGCACATCCCACATTCTATACCACTACAGAACTCCTGCACTGCACTGGCAGGGTGGGACTGTCCCACAGATGCACCCGAGGTAGTGACCAGGACGGATGTGGAAGTTCTCCATGGTGGAGACCCAAAGCGGGGTAATGGAGGACCCCAGAGGAGGAGGAAGTGAATCCTGGTTGGGGGACTTAGTTGTGAGGGGGATTCAGTTGGGGACAGGGAGGAAGGTAAGCTGCATTTCAGATGCCTAGGCTAGAAGGGATGGAAGAAGGATCCTAGAGATTGCTGGGGAAGCAAGGAGGGAGAGCTGAATGTCATTGTCCATTTGGGGACAAATGACCTGGCTAGGGAGGACCCAAATGCAGTGCAGGAAGCATTCAGGAGATTGGGGAAGGGTCTTAGGCAAGTAGCACAATCCATTTCATTCTTAGAGGTGCTACCTGTCCATGACAAAGGGTAAGACAGGACTCTCTGCACCAGGAACTTCAACACATGGTTGAAGTGGTGCGAAGGAGAGGGATTTGGATTCATTGGTGAGTGGTCTCCACTTGGAGGGATAGAGGCCTGTACAGAGGCCTGCATCCATCCAGGAGGTGAACTATGATCCTCGGTGAACAGTTTAAATGCTACGTCAGGAAGCATTTATACTAGCTGGGGGTGGGGATGGCTAGGGTGGAAAGACACAGACTGTCCACCCCACACATAGACAGGCTCCACAGTGGGCATCCCAAGGATGAGAAATCCTAAAAAGAACAAACAAAAGTAAGAATCCAGGGAGGAGTGGGAAAGGGAGAAGGGAAACAAAATAGGAGAGGGCAAGTGGGCAGGATGGGGGAAGGGGGTAGCAAAATCTGGAGAGCCATGTGTACAGATGCTCAAAGTCTGGGCAACAAGGTTTCTGACCTAGAAGCCACCATAGTGACAGTGGACCTGGATATAGTTGCAATAATAGAGACCTGGTACAATGACAACGACGACTAGGATGCAGCCATACCAGGGTGTGCTCTATTCAGAAGGGACAGAGTAGGTAAAAAGGGAGGAGGGGTGGCTGTTTATCAATCAATCAATGAAATCTTTATTTATCCAGGTGATCACCATTGAGCAAGCTCATTTACAAGGTGGACCTGCTGTTGGCAGGGAAAATTGTACAGTTACATATAAATATACATAATACAAAAAGAACAACATGTTTACAATACTGATAGGAGCAGAGTATTTACATTCCAAGTCACATGTACAAGAAAGATATACATAACACAACCCGAACGTCACACATATACACAGTTCCCACAGGAGCAGGATGTGTATGGATGTCATATACAAACCATAGAAGAAAAAAAAAAAGATTATTTATATTCCTGTCCAGCAGAAACACGTTACAGGCCTGGATGGAAATTCCTAAGCTATGGAGGTGCGCATAACAGTGTGTAAGCCTTAGGTAAATGCGGCAGAAGGGGGATGGTGAATAAGAGGGATGCAGAGGGTGCTAAGGGCAAGTGGGGGCAGAGGAAGGGGGAGTAGTAGTGGCAAGGACTGATTTGGATAAGCAGCTGGGACTAGTGTTGAAGAAGAGAGGAACAAAGTCAAGCTGCTAGGAGCTATAGAAGCAATTACAGATTTCAGCAAATGTTTTGTCATAGAGGGTCTTAAAGAAGGCAGGACTGACAGGTGAGCTAAGTCTCAACGATTTTTGTATCCTATTCCAGAGAGTAGGCAGGGCATAGCTTATGGCGGCCCTTGGGACATTCAAAGAAATCTGCAATTGACTTCTTAAGGCATAGTTCCGAATAGGAATAAGGGGGAGACAGTCAGCAACGTATTGTGGGAGTTTGATGGTAAGGGCTTGGAGTGTCCATAGGGCTGCATTTCCATAACACCTGTATTGAAGGGAGGGCCACCCTACGGCTGCGTATAAAGAGCAGTGATGTGTGGAGTACGGGAGGCCAGTTATAAATCTCAGTGCTCTATGATATAATATATCCAGTTTTGCAAGATATGAGGCAGGGCAATGGCCATAAATGAAGTCGGTGTAGTCAATTAATGAAAGGAATGTAGATTGGACAAGCTGTCTTTTTGCGTCTGTGGTCAAGAGGCGTCTAATTCTGAAAAAAAGACCAAGTCTCTACCTCAGTTTTTTCAGCAGTTCTTCTGTGTGTTCCACAAAATAGAGTTTTTGTCTAGCCAAATACCAAGGTATTTGAATTTAGTCGCAAATTCAAGATTTTCTCCTAATAAGGTAGAGATTGATGGTAATGGACTAGCGACAGCAGAGTAAGCCCCTGGGCCTGATGGTGAGAAAAGAATGGCCTTGGTTTTTTTTTTTGTATTTAGTAGTAACTTTTTGCTAAGGAGCTGGTACTGCAGAGTATTAAATTCAGCTTGTAACTCAGTGCAGGCAGCTTCAGGAGATTTCCGGCTTAAGTAGAGCACCGTGTCGTCAGCAAACAAGTGAATACTGGCATCTTTGATGCCTGTGTCCAAGCTGTTGATATAAATGGCAAACAGTAATGGGCCCAGTATGGAGCCCTGGGGGACACCTCTTTTTATCGGTTTAAGTGGAGAAATCTCTCCATCAGCCTTAATTTGTTGCTGTCTATCAGAAAGGTAGTCTTGGAACCATCCCAGTGCGGTTGAGCCAATGCCTATAGGTTTTAAGGTAGAGAGCAGCAGGCAGTGGTCGACAGTGTCGAAAGCCTTACTGAGGTCCAGAAACACGGCACAAACAAATTTTTTGTTGTCTAGGTCCCGTTGCCAATCATTAGTAACTTTTGCCAGTGCTGTAATTGTACTATGCTTCGCTCTAAAGCCAGACTGCATTGGGTTGAGTAGTCTAGCATTGTCTAAGAAAGATCTGAGCTGCGTATCCACAATTTTTTCCAGAAGTTTTGAAAGTATGGGAAGAAGGGAGATTAGTCTATAGTTATTTAGGTCACAGGGGTCCCCTGCTTTAAACAGGGGAATGACGTGAGCAGTTTTCCATGCCTTGGGGATGGAGCCTTGTTCTAGGGACAGATTGAATAGGTGTGTTATAGGTGTAGCAAGTATATGGTATGCTGTTTTCAAGAAATATGGGTCGAAGGAGTCGGCCCCAGCACTTTTTTGTAGTATCTAGTCGTAGAAGAAGATCTTCAACTTTTTTTATGGTGGTAGGTGAAAAGGAGACGTCCATGTTATTGCTACTTGGTTCTGAAGGCTGGGTGTTGGTCTGAGGAAGAAGGCTGCTTACAGGTGCGTTATCAAATGCCAGGCCAGCAGTGGCAAAGTGATTGTTGAAAGCCTGCAGTATCTCTAATTTATTGTTAATGATATTATCAGTGGTAATTTTGGAAGGAAGTGCACTTCCTGGAGAGTTGCCAGATAGCTCTTTTATGGTGGACCAGAACTTGGTAGGGCAGTTTGACATAGAGAGTAGCTCGGTTTGATAAAAGTTGGCTTTGGCCTCTCCGACCAACTTAGTACAGATGTTTCTAGATGCCCTGAAGAGACACCAGTCTGCGTCGGCACGAGATTTATGAGCCTTTTTCCAGAGGTAATCTCTTTTGAGTAAGGCAGCCTTCAGATCCGGTGAGAACCAACGATAGGTTCTGGCTTTTAGTCGTGCTTTAACCAGGGGAGCATGGCTGTTTAGGGTGCTGGATATGATTTCTTGAAGAACGTCATAGGCATCGCTCACTGACTTAGCCAGGTAGAAACTCTGCCATAGCAAAGAGTTTTTTTTAGATCATTGAAGTATGCAATAGGATCGAAGTTCCATCTGGACCTTTTAGTGGAAAACTTTGATGTAGATAGAGGTTTGGTAACAGTTTTCATGCCACCAATAAAGCAGTGGTCACTAACGTCCGCTAAGAGGATACCAACATGGGAAAAGGAATGAGGTCTGTTAACAAGGAGAACATCCAAGAGGGCGCTTCTCATTGGATTTTTTTTGTTGATGCGAGTAGGCTTAGTAATAAGTTGAGTGAGCCCTTGAGAGTCGCAGAAATGTTTCATGGGTAACAAGACCTTAGTCAGCCAATCATAGTTAAGGTCGCCTAGTATGATTGTTTCCATTGGGGTAGTATCCAGTTGGGATGACAGGTGTGTCAGAAGTTGCAGTCCTGCTGCTGGAGGTCTATAGCAGCCTATGGTGCGGAACGCCACTGATGGGGAAAGCTTGACTTTAAGAGACAGGCATTCAAATCCACAGGCAAAGGAGGTAGCATCTAATATAGATACTGAGAATTTGTTTTTAACATAAATGGCTACTCCTCCACCCCTGGTCTGCCTGTCGGTTCTGAAGAGGAGGTAGTTAGGGATGTTTACCTCTCTGTCTGGGGTGGATGCCTGGAGCCATGTTTCCGAAAGCACTAGTACGTCTGGTGCAGTATGAATAATCCAAGCCTGGACTGAATCGAGTTTCTTTAAAAGACTACACACGTTAGTATGCAAGAAGCTAATTCCTTTCAAAGTTGTGAGTTCAGAAGGAGATGAGAGCACTTTCGTAGGGCCAGGGTTAAGTTCGACGTCACCTGAGCATAGGAGTAGAAGGAGCACAATTTTCCTCAGGGCAGCAAGGAGAAGTTTAAAGGCACGAGTCTTTCTACGTCTGGTATAGGTTTGAGTACATGGGTCCAAAGACTGAATCATCTTATTGTGCTGCCCTACGGATACATATCCTAGGATCCATGCAGAATAGCACCAAGCCATACCTAGTTTGAATGGATAGGGTATAGGACCACATAGAGGATATTGGTTAGCAGTTCCACTTCGAGGAGATTCCACAAATTGTGAGGGGATCAAAGGCGTACAGTGGCAGCATAATTTGTTCATAGTGTTGGTATATGGGAGACTAGCATGGTAGAGCATGCACCTTTGTTGGAATCAATTCTGTCAGGTTGTCTAACCACATAGGGTATTATACAAAGCTGGTGAATAAGCGAGCCAAACAAGGCCTGTCATGGTTGCCCCTTATGTAAGTAAGGAGCATATTGCAGTAGCTTCTGCTATCTAAGTTATATAGGTCCCAGGGGTCGTTGTTCCGTATGCGACTGTTTGGGGAAGTTTAAAAATGGAGTAACGCAAGATAAATGTATACCGCCCTCGGCTAGAGAAAGGAGAGAGTAGCTCGAATTAATAGTGGAGCAACACAAAGGCTAGCAGTCTGAGCGAAAACAGCTCAATTAGCAACTGAAAAGCCTGTGATTTCTTTGGTGCCTTGCAGTCTGGAGAGAGCTACAAAGTCACGCAGGGGCTGTAACACTTGGTTGCTGGGAACATTTTTAGACAATAAACACAGTTTTTTTGGCAAATCAGTCACAGTTCAGTAATTTGTAGTACAGTTTTCAAGTAAAACAGTGCCTTAGCAAGACAAGATATGCTAGACAGCAAGACAGGATATGCTAGTCTGCAATAAACAAACCTAAAGTACCAAAATGGTATGCCTCGGCAAGACAGAATGAGATAAAGCTGCTAGAAGGTTTAGTTGCAAAAAGGAGATGGGAGGAATTGCGGTTGTTGACAGTAAGTAACCAGTAAATTGAAACATCAGATAGGAGTGGGCGGAGACTGTGTGCATTTAAAGGAGGCCAGGGGGGTGGGACGAAAAATCAAGGGGAAGTTTGCAGAGCTTGCACTGAATCAGTGCACATACAGTTGGAGAGAAACTGCAGCGGCGGGAATGGTAAATTACTTTACACAGGCCGAGCAGAACAGGCTAAATTAAAATATATAAATTAGAAGCCGAGTACAGGGATGCAGGCTTACATTAAGCCTCACGTCTCGGGTGCTCCTGTCTCAGGTGAGTGAGACCAGCCAATCAGGAAGCTCTACACAGGCATGGAGCCAATAGCGCTACCCTGAGAAGGCGCTGAAATTGAAAACAGCAAATTGCAAGTGATGATCCAGTTCAGCGTTCACACAGCCCAGAGAAATCGTGGCAATTTTTCAAGCATCGACCTTATCTATATCTTTGGGGGTGATCAGGCTCCTTGCACGTATAAATGCTATGGCTGGATCGTGACCGCTGCCCGAGGGGCAAGTGGCACCTGTAAGGAAGGAGACAGCAGATTAAATAGGAGCAGATGGGGGTGTCTAAACAGAGACACACAAAGAGAGCTGAGCATCAACTTGAAAGACAAGTCAGGGGGCAGTCTCAGACAGAGGCAAGATGCCGACTAACTCGGAAATCCAAAACAAGCACAAAAGAACAGACTGATGGGGGAGGGCAGGAGGGACAGAACAGAGACAGAGGAGGACAGGGGGACAAAGGAAGATGATTAAGAATGAAAGTCAAGGGCAGAAGCCTTAGGCTCAAGACAGAGGCTACACAGATTTTACAGTTCATTGAATTTTCTAAGTCCATTGCAGTAAGCATGTAAACCCAGTACAGTCTTAAATAGGATTAAAAAAAATATATATATTAACAAAGCCAGTAAAACTTTTTTACAAACTCAGTTCAAGGCAGTGTACAGAGTGAAAGCTTAATTGGGGAAAAAATCAAAGGGAAGTTTGCAGAACTAGCACTGAATCAGTGGACATACAGTTGGAGAGAAACTGCAGCAGGGTGGGAATGGTAAGTTACTTTACGCAGGCCGAGCAGAACAGGCTAAATTAAAATATATAAATTAGAAGCCGAGTACAGGGATGGAGGCTTACATTAAGCCACACGTCTCGGGTGTGCTCCTGTCTCAGGTGAGTGAGACCAGCCAATCAGGGAGCTCTACACAGACGTGGAGTCAATAGCGCGCTACCCTGAGAAGGCACTGAGATGAAAACAGCAATGCAAGTGATGATCTGGCTCGGTGTTCACACAGCCCAGAGAAATCGTGGCAATTTTCAAGCGTCGTGCATCTATATCTCTTTGGGGGTAAGTGGATCAGGCTCCTTGCACCGTAGAGGTGCTGTAGCTGGATCGTGACTGCTGCTGCCGAGGGGCAAATGGCACCTTATCTATCTCTTTGGGGGTAGGTGGATCAGGCTTCTTGCACCGTAGAGGTGCTATGGCTGGATCGTGACCGCTGCCCGAGGGGGCAAGTGGCACCTTATTATCTCTTTGTGGGGTAGGTGGATCAGGCTTCTTGCACCGTAGAGGTGCTATGGCTGGATCATGACTGCTGCCTGAGGGGCAGTTTACGTGAGGGAGAACATAAAAGCCACAGAAATACAAGGAAAGCAGGGAGAATCAGAGGTACTGTGGGTTACTCTAGAAACAAGGAAGGGGGCCGCTCTTTGAACAGGGGTGATCTACAGACCTTCAGCTCAGGGAGAGGAAGTATATAAGGAGATGATGGAGGAAATCCAAGGGAAATAAGGGGAGCTGTTGCTAGTAGATGACTTCAGTATGCCAGATGTGGATTGAAGCATCCCAGCAGCAGCTACAGGTAGCAGTGGGGAAATCATAGACTCTCTGCAGGGGCATTCTTCGGGCAACTAGTTGGAGAACCCACCTGTGGGAGGGGGGCAGTACTAGACCTAGTACAGTCAAATGGGTTAGTGTCACTGACATCACAGTGGAGAGTTACCTGGAGATGGGCAATCATAAGATATGGGTTGATATACGAACTGAGCCAGAAACAAACACTAAAACAAGGGTCCTGGATTTCAAGAGAGTTCATTAAGGAAGCACCGGCAGGGATAAGGAAAATAGAGGGGATAGAGGAGAAATGAGCAGTAATAAGGAAGACCATAGAGAAGGCAACAAACCTCTGTGTCGGGCAGATCATAAAGAGCAGGAGAAAAAAGAAACTGATGAGGTTCTCCAAGGAAGTAGCAGTGAAAGTAAAGGCACAGAAGCTAGCATTCAGAAGGTACAAGACAACTCAGAAGGAAGAGAACAGGGAGGGTTAATGGGAGAAACAGAGGGAGGCAGGAAAAGCAGTTAGAAGCACCAAGGCACAAACAGAGGAGGACATTGCCAAGTCGGCAAAAAAGGGTGACAAGACAGTCTTTAGATATATAAGCAAAAAAAGGAAGAACAAGGCAGGGATAGTAAGGCTAAAAGGGGAGGGAGGGGATTGTGTGGAAGAGAACCAGAAGAAAGCAGACATATTGAATAAGTACTTTTGTTCAGTGTTTACAAAAGAGGGGGAGGGTGACTGGTCACAGATAGGAGAAAAGGGCATAAATGGAAGGGAGGTGGACACTAGTCCTTTTACGGAGAAGAGGGTCCTCAAGAGACTAGAGCAGCTAAAGTTTGATATGATAAGGCAATGGGGCCAGACGGGGTACGCCCCAGGATATTGAGGGCTCTAAGGAAGGAGCTCACTCCACCACTGATGGCTCTTTTCAACCTATCTTTGGACACGGGGTAGTCCCAGGAGACTGGAGGAGAGTGGATGTGGTCCCGCTTCACAAGAGTGGGAATAGGGAGGAGGCAGGAAACTATAGATCTGTAAGCCTGACTTCAGTGGTGGGCAAAGTTATGGAAAAACTACTAAAAGAAAGGATTGTGGAATACCTTGTGACAATGGATTGCAGGATATGAGGCAGCACGGGTTCACAGAGGGCAGATCTTGCCAGACAAACCTGATTGATTTCTTTGACTGGGTGACCTGGGAAGTGGATCAGTGAGGGACAGTGGATGTGGCCTACTTAGATTTTAGTAAGGCCTTTGACAGTGTTCCTTGCAGGTGACTGGTAAACAAACTGAACAGCCTGCGAGTGAGTCCCAAGGTTGTGAAATGGGTACAGTGTTGGCTGAGTAACAGAAGCCAGAGGGTGGTGGTAAATGGGGTTCACTAGGAGGAAGGCACAGTGACAAGTGGGGTGCCGCAGGGGTCAGTTCTGGGACTGGTCCTCTTCAGCGTCTTCATTAGCGACTTTGCAGAGGGTCTGGAAGGGGAAGTATGCCTGTTCGCAGACTACACCAAAATCTGCAACAAGGTGGGCACACCCGGGGGGGGGTAGAAAACATGAGGGAGGACCTAAAAAAGCTGGAAGAATGGTCAAGGGTATGGCAGCTAGGCTTCAGTGCTGTGACAGGGTGACTCCTGTCATAGTGGACACCCCTGGGATAAATTGAAACCCCTTGCCCAAGCAGTTTATATGTTTTGTATAATGTTCAACATGCTGGTTGGCTGGTTATAAATTAAGTGCTGAAGTGCTTAAAATGCTTTCTGTGCATATTAACCTAAAAACAAAACTAAGAGGGCAGTTTTAATAAAAGAATAACATAAGTTTTTGTCGCTTTTTCTAGATGTTAGCAGCTGTCTTCTAAGATATATTTTGCAGCAGACAGCATAAGGTAATTTCACCCTGCAGGAGAGTTTAGGAGAGCACAGAATGTTCTGACCTCAGCTCTGACCTTTAACAATGTTGTAAACAAGTTACGTAGTGTGCTGCAGGTGCCAAATAACTGTTCTCTGGGGTGCAACAGTGGCCCCTAGTGGCTAGTTTTGTCTGCTGTTAATCAGAAGGTAGGGGAAATTGTTTTTCCAACTTCTAGTGCACCTATAAAAGCTCTACCTCCCTACCTCAGTGTTGAGAGAGGACGGATAGGGAGGTCCATTGAATATTGACTGAGGAAGGTGAAAGATCTCCTGGTAGTGTGTGTACTTTCACACTGTTTAATTCATGCTAGGCTGAAGAAAGCCTTAGAAATTGTTGAAGCTAAGCAGTTGTCTGACTTACCATTTTGCTTTCTGTATATTTTACTTGATAATATTAAAATGACAAACGTACTTGTGCGTTTTTTATGCAGCTGATTTGTGGTCTGCCTGAAATTGTGTTATCCTAAACCCACACCCGGTGACATATGGTGTCAGCAGAAGTGGAATCTGACTGGATGTCCCAGGAAATGGAGGGAGTCTAGTCAGTTGGTGCCAGACCTGGTACCTGGGATATGCCGCAGAGATGCATGTTGCCAGGTGAGATGAGGACAACGCCAGATGGAGATGGTGACCTGGATGAGGCACCATGGATGGGATGAGATGGACCCAATGGCCAAATGGAGAACCTGATACGGCTTCTGCACTGGATGAGTGTGAGATGGCTGGAGGCTGATCAGTGCTGAAGAGAGGTGGAGCACAGATGCCAGGAACTTCTCGAGAGGTCCCACTCAGAGTATGTTGAGGAAGAATTGGTGGAGCAGGATCCATGGGCTGTGGAAGAGGAGGACCCCCTGACTGAGCATTTGTGATCTACGTTTGTGGAAATCCCATTGTTGCCCATTTTTCTGGACTGCTATTTGGTAGAGGATGGTGAACGAGAAGAGGAAATCCCAGGTAAGACTTTTACTGGCAGTGTATTACTGGGGGAGAAGACTTCAAGCAAGATGGAAGAAGCCATTTTGGCTGAAGGGACTTTTGCATGTTTTAAACCTTTTCCTACGAAAAATGATTGTTCTCCGGATGTTGAGTGGGGAAAGTTACAAGTGTGGGATCCTGAAGTTACCCAGTTAAGGGTGTATGTAAAACTCAAGGATGGGGGAGACGGGTTAATGGTGGCGTGGGGGACAGGTTATGGTGGTTTGAACTTAGGAAGGAAGTTCTCTTATCATATGAGGCCCAACCCCCGGATGAAGCAGGTGGATGCACAGGTAGTGGTACCCGTGGCATATAAGAAAAAGGTGATGGAAGATGTGCACTCTAGTCACTCAGGGCATGTGAGCCATGGGAAGGTTTTGGCTAGACTAACCCCGTATTACTATTGGCCAGGCATGTACAGGCAGGTAGCAGCATACTAGAAGACCTGTTATAGGGGCAGACAGATAGCGACCCCTGATAGTGATGTAGGAGGAGTAACCCAGAGGGTGAAGGTCAAGGGATGGCACCCTTGGAGGAAGGGGAGACTCCCACATAGAACAGAAAAGACTGGGTGGTAGCCAACACCACTAGTAGTGTATAAGATTTCTTATGCAAACCCAGAGGTTAGGGATAGGCTGTTAGGCATACAGCGTGGTATGTTACTTGCTTATCTTTAAATATTTAAGTGGGGATGTATCAAGGTAGTTCTTTCCCTGAAGACAGTTCTGCTGGGTGCTGGATGGTCCAGCTGTTCAAATGTATCTGGTCAGGAAAAGTCAGAAGATGGTATAAAATTACTGTTGATAGTTCTTTCTCCTGGCATATGTAATGTTTTGTAGTTTACTAATGCAGTAAACATGTAAAATGTATCAAAGTATTTGTATTGTTATGAATAGGATACTTTACAAATGTGTGGTGTGTTTTTTTTTTTTTGTTTGTTTTTTTAAAGGGACCCTGAGATGGAGCTTCAGGTGAGGATGAGCTGAAGCTCCACACCCTTCCAGGGTGTTACTTGAGAGTTGGACAGCTGTAGGACGGTTGCCCTCTTATGCGGGGGGGAGATGTGTGATAGGGTGACCCCGTCATAGGGGACACCCCTGGGATAAATTGAAACTCCTTCCCCAAGCAGTTTATATGTTTTGTATAATGTCCAACATGCTGGTTGACTGGTTATAAATTAAGTGCTGAAATGCTTATTGTGACGCTTGGCCAGCTGGTTATGATTGTTCTATGCCATTTGTAATATAAAAATATAGCCTGTGTGTAACCCCTAGATGGCGCTATCCCAAGGGCTACTACCCCTGCCTGCTTGGCTAGTAGCAGGTTAAGAGGCCTGGGTACTGAAATGGGTGCCTTCACCCGGAGGTCAGGGTTGTTAGTGGTCATGCTAACCTGGGCACAGCCCTGTGGGACACTGTAACCCCCCTCTTTCCCTTCTAGTGGCCTGAACAATACACAGTAATCACTTTCACAATGACCCTTATTCACCATACAATTACCCACACTGTTTGCACTTACCACCAGGGCTGGTTCCTCTAGCTCAGCCCTGGGGACCCCCTGTAAAACATGGTTATGCACAGCAAATAGCAACAGGACAGTACTTTTGGTACAAACTGGAACCACAGTCAGGTTAAATGCAGAAAGAGTTGGATCCGATTTATTCAGAGGACTTAAACAAGGGAAGGGCGTAATCAGGTTGATTTGCTTAAAGGCTATATCAGTCAGACAGTTATGCATGCACTTCAGAGTCCCTACACAGTCACACACTCTGGGTACCCAGATTGGAAGAGGTGGGCTAGCCAGGAACGTTGCCCGGGTAGTCCGGCGTCGCAACTGGTTGGGACCCTGTGATGGAAGAAAGCAACATGCACAACACACACCATTTGTAATCCGGAGCCAGAGGGCTCAGTTCATGAAAGAAAAGGCAACGAGACAATCAGATGACATCACTTTAGATTTAGCTGTTGTTGCAGAGAGCTACCCTGATAAGTACTCACGATACCCAATACGGGACACAGGCAGAACGAAATTGAGACTGTAGGTTGTTGAGCTGGAGTGCCAGGAGAAGCAGGGCCCACACGAATCACTGAGGCATCATTCCTGTTCAAGGCATTGAGCAGGGGGCTGTTCCCTAGGCAGGTCTCTTATCAGTGACTGTTTCTGTGTAACGGGTATTCTGGCTGGGCCAGTGTGGTAAGGCCCAGGCCAAATGGAGATGAGTACGGATTCAATCCGTGGGAGCTGGATGCAGTCTACAGCAAGCAGAACACAGTTCAGCACACAGTGGGAAACCAAATCATGACCCACTAATAGCGCACAGCACATTTACATGTAAGAAATTCTACTGTACCAGGCAGATTGCTGTCTGGTCGCAATTATAGAGTCTCTGCACCAACCGGGAGTTCAGAGGTGGCTGGAAATCCTGACAGGCTGATCGCATTCAGCAAATCTTCGGTCTTCTTCTGGTTAAAGCCTGGTCACAGTCTAGTAGCTTAAATTGCTCTCCAAATTCGGATTCAATCCAAAAAAAGGCACAGGTTCCCTCTCGGGGACAGCAGGCAGGCATGCAGGCCAAACTCAGGCCTTTCCACAGTTCTCCCGTGCGAAACTACGCAGGTCTGCTGCTCGACTATCTCAAGCTGTTACTCCTTCACTTCCCAACTCAAATCTGAACTGAAACTGCAAGCAGTCTGGGACATTTCTCCAGGATCCAAAAGGTTCAGTTGGCTGATTCCTCTGTGAGTCACAACAAGGGCTCCCCCTCCAGGTTCGTTTAGGTGCCAAAAGCCCAAAACTACAATTTCTACAGAATTTTGCTCCCACAAAGCCCCTGGGGACAGGCTCCATTTTAGAGTCCCCAAAGGTACTGATTGGCCCATTTTAGCAGTCCAGGACCAAGATAGTGCAGATAAAGAGAAATGTCCATGCTGCAAAGAAGGCAGGTTAGACAAACTGCAATATTATTACTATTCTAATAAATGATCAGCAAACAAGTACATCTTATAACAGAGCTCCCTCTGCGCAAATAGCGATGGCAGAATGGAGCGATTATCTGACAGCCCGGGCAGGACTCGAGCATAGAAACATCAATCCCCCTCCCAGATTAATTATAACTGCAATCTAGGCAGCTGTTAAAGAGACAGTACACAGGGGCTATACAGGCACTCTCTGGCAATAACGTTTAAACTCCTAAAACGCAGGACACCAGCCTGTCAGTGAGCATTTAGGCAAGCTCAAGGAAGACTGTTCAGGAACCCCCCATTTGTAGGGGGGTTACTTGTGCTTATGGGTGCTCCCCCCTGGTCAGAGAAGCTACAGGATATATTGACCTGAAACCAGAAACTAGAAGGTAATTAAAGGACCAGAGAGACTTAATTAAAATTGACCCAGCTACCAGGATATAGGGTTTGTAAATGTTTGATGTCTTGGAGGAAAAAAACATGTTATACCACCATGGTGCTAAAAGTCATAAAATCCTTTAATGTGCCCTGGGAATAGGAACTGCTCGAGATCAAAGAGGGGATGTTAATTAAGGAGTCATATTGGGAAATGAGTTTTTGCTGATGTCACCTTATTTGAAATACCTCCTGATAGGACATCCTGTTTGTATATGTTTTATATTCTAAAAGGAGGCGCTCGATGACATCATAAAAAAGGTGTGGAGACACAGTTTTAAACTGTATACTGTGTTTGAACTTGTTGACATTTCTTTTTGGACTCTTAAGAAACACAATCGCTGCTCTAACTTAAGCATTATAAAGAGGTAATACATTAGATTGAAAAAGTCTAATTGTATTGTTTTAGGAGTTTATGTTTTGTACTTTAACCTTGTTCTTTTAAGTGATTGTATGCTTTTTGATATAGTGTTCGGTGTTTACATTTTACATATTTTTATCCATTTTATTAAGTATATTATTTTGAAAGACTGCCTGGGTGTGTCTTTGAAGTTCTTTTTGCATGTGACATATAGAGGCTTAAGACTGACAAAAACTGTTCAAAGCTTGATGGTGTTACTAAACTGGGAAAAGGTAAGAATATTCCTAAGGTCTTTTTATAGAGTTTTAAGGGTTCATTTTGGATACCTGGTTAGGTGCCCTTAGGTGAAAGATATATTGCATCCCCCGAAGAGAATTTTATCTGAGTCTATACATTTGGGTACGTTAGCAAAAGGTTCACAGTTTGCATCCCCCCCCAGAACTTGAGACCAAAGGTGATCCGGACCCACAAGCAGACAGGAGAGTTACCCTTTCTGTTACCTGTTCACATTACTGCATTCAGAGGTTGGCACTGTGGGAGCAGAGGGCCTGACCTGCTGAGTGTGTTTGTGACACTTACAATACTTTCTGTGCATATTAACCTAAAAACAAAACTAAGAGGGCGGTTTTAATATAAGAATAACAAAAGGTTTTTGTCTGCTTTTTCTAGATGTTAGCAGCCTGCTTCTAAGATATATTTTGCAGCAGACGGCATGCAACATTAATGCACGACAGTAGTGGGCTGTGATAGGGAATTAATGCCCAGTTGGGAGTGCTTCCGACCTCCAACCGGGCATTAATTCCCTAGTAGAGCCGCTGCTGGAATGCATTAATGTGCTTGTAACATGGCAAGCGCTAAAAGCAATGAATATATCTTGTGCTGCTCATTTCAAAACTGACATGTTGCAAAAAAAATACTAGATATACATTTAGAATGCTCACTTTTCTTTTTGGCACAGACTTTTTTTCTTTCGCAACATGCTTTAATATTATGGTTGCTGTACCAACGTCTTTAACATGGCAGAGTACAGTGGTGCATGGCATGTTCCTTGCGATGTTATGACTTTCGGACATTCACAAGCCTTTATTTATTGTTACCATCACTCACACTGTTCTACTAAGTAATAAAGTTATCCTGCAATGCAGTATAGGTGACAGAGTACGATTATCTGTCACAGCAGTTTCTCTGGCGATTTCTGCTTCCCTAAATATTTTAACAAATGTGCTTACTTACAAAAATCAACGGAGTCAAACATTCAAACACTGACATTGTTCATCTATTCTAGCATACTGTCATAATACCACAACATGCAGCCTGAGGTTTAATCTCCTCGAATCATTTACATAGATGCCTTTTTCCACCTTTACTATGGTTTCTTGGCAGCTGGTTTTTCACTTTTCCAACCGCTTTTAAACTGACTACTGATATTTTACTTGCCGCAATATTATACTTGCAGTTATTAACTCTAGAAACACTGGGCAGGATTCACAAAGACAGCCAAAAATCCCACAGCTGCGGGAAAAAGGCATGCAGCCCCTTGGAAACGCTGGTGCGGGATATTCTGAAAGAAAAATTGAGCACCTGTGGAAATCTGTGTTTAAAAAAAAAAAAAAACAAAAAAAAAAACAGCAGTTGCAGAAATTCCGCAGTTGCGGAAAAGGCTTAGGAGGCATAACAACAGTGATCCAAATTAGCTGGAGCAGCAGACTTTGACAGTCTTGCCCTAGATGTAGCTGAAAGTACCCACAGAGAGAGACCAGCAACCATTCCCTCAACTGGGACCACTGCAGCACCACTGGTACCAGCAAACCCATGCGCCACAGTGGCTGGCTGTAACTGATGGTCGTGTCTTTCCCTGGAGTGTTTGTATTGCCTGCTGCAGTAGCACTCACTACAGACTGTTCCAAGTCCCTGCTGCCTGTGGGGTTCCTTCATGGGTGCACTGGGTCTTGGTGGTTGTTTGTTGTCTTTCAATGACAATGTGTGCTAGTGTTGCTGTAACAACTGCTACTGATATACATACACTGGTTTGCTATTACTTGTGCCTGACCGCCACTATAATTGTATTGTAGTTGTTGGGTCACTGCATTGTGCTCGGGGAGTGCTACGCCTCACTCTCTTGTGTGGAACATTTTTTCCGCAATTGCGGAAAAAAAATGGCCGAGAATAGCCTTTCAGGGGATGTGCCATACTTATCATCGACTTTTTTCCCTCAGGAACTTACGAAGCTGCACTTTTTTCCACAGTCCTCAGTGTATTTTTTCTGCAGCTGTGGACTTTTTGTGTATAGCACTCAGAGAGCAAGTTTCCCCTTTTTTCCCCAGCTACGGAACTTTTGGGGACTTAGTGAAGGTTTTGTACCTTCAAAATGTTTTGTGAATCTCTTCCCCTCCCCACTATACGTTGCGTGTCACATATTTATAAACTCGTTCAAAACTGTTATCTGCTATGTAACACACTCGTTTTCTCATAATATGTTAAAACTTTAAAATAAAGGCATTACATACAGTAAAATAAGATACATTTGTAAATATGTATAGTAAGAAAACACTTATAGATAGCAGTCACATAGTAGTGTATGCTTTAAATATACACTGAAGCAGCAAGCCTTCGCTGTAGCCAACTCTCATTGGATCACAGCTCGGTCTGTTCTTCGGCTGTTGGGTCTAGTGGCGGCTGCCATTCCCACCATACCAATGGCCAGAATGCACATGAGGGTAACACAGTGGACACTCAGGGTCCAGTGGGATCAGTGCTTGGACGACCTGGACCACAGAGTCATGGTCTCCAATGGTATGAAGAAGGATCATCTTTTGGTGGCAGGAGTTATTCAATCTCTCCTCGGGAGCCCCTTTTCACCCCTCCTCCCTCCATGACCCTCACAATGGATGCCTCTGGTCAGGGTTTGGGAGCCCACTTTGGAGACCACCAAACCCAGGGGAAGTAGTAGCCACAGGAAGTGCATCTGCACATCAACGTCCTGGAGATGAGAGCTGTGCTCTACACTCTACAGTCGTTTCAGACCCTCTTATGCCCGGGAACTCTCCTTGTCCAGACCGAAAAAACCGCCACGGTTTGGTACATAAAGAAATAAGGAGGCACCTGATCGTACCCCCTTTGCAGGGAGGCAGTGCTGGTATGGTACTGGGCAGTCCAGCACGATCTGTACTTGACAGCAGTCCATGTCCGGGGCATTCACAACATCCTGGCGGACAGTCTCAGCCACACCATTGTGTGGGCTCACGAGTGGGAACTGAAACAAGAGGTGATAGAAAACCTGTTCGACCAGTGGGATCGAGCAGAGCTGGACCTCCTTGCCTCCCCATCCAATGCAGAACTACCTAGTTTTTGCTTGCTTGTTCCCGGGTGTGGTGTTTTTGGGTGAGACATGCTGTCACTTTGTTGGACAGGGAGGTTTCTGTATGCCTTCCCTCCCTTTCCAGTTCTGTAGAAGGTCCTGCTGAAGCTTCAAGTGGAGGAAGCACACATGATCCTCATTGCTCCTCTCTGGCCTTGGCAGATCTTGTTCCCTCTGCTGTGGCAGCTGTCGTTGGAACCTCCAGTACCTCTACCTCTCCTTCATGACTTTCTCACACAGGAGCAGGGCAATGTGGTGCACCCGGGCCTCAGATCTCACCACTTGCATGCGTGTATCACACTTCGAAGTAGCTGTATCACACTTCGGGGTTTCCTCCCGAGTAGCCCAAGTTTTGGTGGAAGCCAGAAAGCCTTCCACCAGAACAACATATGCGATGAAGTGGAAGAGGTTTACTATTTGGGCGACTGCCATGGGTTTGGACCACTTGTCTTGCCCGGTGCCCCAGGTCCAAGAGTACCTCTTGCATTTATCTGATTTGGGCCTCAGCTATTCCTTGCTGAAGGTTCATCTTTCTACGATCTCTGCCCATCACCTTCCAGTGGAAGGCAAAAATCTTGTTCAGTTGGAGGTCTCCAAAACCTTCCTTAAGGGGGATCCTCCACTTCAAACCTCTGGTCTGTAGTCCGCTTCCCCCCTTGGTATTTGAATTTCATTTTAGAGAAGCTTACTTTACCCCCTTTTGAGCCAGCAGCAAGCTGCGATATGCACTACCTGTCTTGGAGAGCGCTATTTATAGTTGCAGTTACCTCAGCTCGAGGGATTTCCGAGCTTCAGGCCCTCGTTTGTAAGGTGACGTGGGACGTGCTTTGTCACGTAACAAGGAAGTTGGTTGTTGGAACAAGGTAGCGTTTTGAATTTTTATACAGGCATTTCAAATTGAATAAAGGATTTGTACTTTCATTCAACCATATGGATATGCTTCATCCTTATGCCTGGTGAGTCTGAACACTTCAGTGGCAATTTTGTATTTGATTTACATGGCATAGTCCTGGCGTTAGGCAGTAGTGCTGGTCGCTATTCTTTTCCTCGTTTGTAAGGAGCCTTATTTAATTTTCCACAGAGACAGGGTGGCTCTGCAGACTAACCCTTCTTTTCTACCAAAAGTGGTATCTGAGTTTTCATTAAACCAGGATATTCAATTGCTGGTTTACAACACTCTCGATATGCACAGGATTTTACATTATTGTATTTCACGGACCAAGGAGCTATGCAAGCCCAATCAGTTACTTGTTCCCTTTGCACCCAAACGTCAGGGCATAGCTATTTCCAAGCAATGCCTCTCTAAGTGGTTGACTAACTGCATCATTTTCATTTACCAAAAATATGAGAAACCACTTCTGGAGGAAGTAAAGTGGCACTGGACCTGTGGCATGGCCACTTCTACTGTCTTTTTTTCAGGAATGTGTCTGCTTCTGATATTTGTACTGCGACTGGCCACCTTGAGTACTGTTCATACTTTCACCAAGCATTACAGTCTGGACATCGCCTCTAGGTGCAGGGCTGGGTTTGGACTGGCTGTTCTTCAGGGACTATTGTCCTAACTGAGGTCTTGAGTTGCAGACTCTTCTGCCTTCAGGGCCTCAGTCTCTGACTGCTTCTTCTTGGCTGCTTGAAATTCAGTCCTATGTACAGTATAATGACCTACTGCAGGAAAACTCTCAAAGTGAGATATAACAGTTACGTAAGAACTTACCATAATAGCAGATCTTCGAGAGAGGTTCCTGCAGTAGGTCATATTTTTCCCTCCCACCTTCCCCCAGCTTCTGCTTATTCTTTTCCTTTCCCAGGGTTCTTTGTCAGTAGCCCCGGGTTGAAGGAGTATTCTCCTTTCTCCTGTATACCTTTCCGGGTTCTTCCAGTGGGAGAACTGGAGGGCGGGCGTGGGGACCACCTCTTTTATAGAGTCACACTGACATCCAGTCATGTGATGCCGGGGGCAGTCCCCCGCTATGGATTGCTAGCTAGAAGTTTGTTGTGTGGTCCTGACACCAGGGGGCACAGTCCTATGTGTAATGACCTACAGCAGGAATCTCTCTCGAAGATCTACTGTTACGGTAAGTTCTTACGTAACTGTTATTTCCTTACAGCTCAAGAGGTACAGTCCGTGGAGATGGTGGATGTCAATCTGTCTCTATCTTGTAGGCTACTATTTGACCAAGATTACTAAGCAACACTTAACAGTTAATTTCTTTCATTTCATTTTTATTGGTTATACTGGAAAGGCATGTGAGCATTGCTGCCTGTATACACACGCGTCCAGTTACATGCAACAATCATGAGACATGACATAGACTTCAACATTTAACTTACAGTGAGGGTTAATACAATGGTACATAAAATCAGGATAATATAGACTAAAGGGCAAACCATGAACTAGCCTTGGTGAATTAACAAATACAAGGTGACATTAAGCATTCAGTGAGGGTTTAACAATAATATAATATAACAGTGGGAAACAATTTAAGTGCAATCTAAAAACTAGCCTAGATGGATTAATGATACTGCAAGTGTTAGAAAGAGAGGGTAAGTGCCAGAGGTGGATAACCAGAGAATGAGGGGAAAAGAGTGCAGAAGGGGAGCCAGATTAATGCTGCGAGCAGATGCAGGTGAGGGAGAAATGTCTCCTGATATTGTGTTTTGAAGGCGTTTGTGGAGGGACAGGGTTTTAGTTCCAGAGGGAGAGAGTTGAAGAGCATGGGTCCCATAAAGTAGAGTGTTTTCTGGCCTTGAGTGGTCCAGTAGAAAGGAACCATGAAAGAGAGAGTGGAGGACAGTTTAGTGGTCCTGGTGGTGGCAGCTGTCTGGAAGAGAGAGGTGAGGCTGTTGGGGAACACTCCATGGGAGAGTTTGAAGAAGAAGGTTGCCATCTTGCAGTTGAGGCGGGCCTCAAGGAAGGGCCAACTGGTGAGCTTATAAATGTCACAGTGGTGTGATTTTTAGGGAGACCAGAGGCAAAGCAGATGGATAGTGTTGTGGTAGGAGCTTTGAAGTCTGGAGAACTTTTTGATGGAGAGGTGGGGGAGAGAGAGAGAGGTGAACCGTAGTCGAAGACAGGAAGGAGGAAGCTGGAGACTGAGAGATTTGGATTCCCTGTTAAGGTAATGCTTGGTTCTGTGGAGGATACCAAGGCATTGGTGGGCTTTTTTGATTGTAAGGCTAGTGTGAGCGTCGAAATTGAGGTGGCTATCCAGGAGTAAGCCAAGGTACTTAAATTTACTGACTTTTTCAGTGGAGTTACCAAGGTTGTCATGGAGGGAGAGGTCAAAGCCAAGGGGTTTGTGGGTGCTGGAGAAAACCATGAACTTAGTTTTTTTTGGAGTTGAGTACAAGACCTTTGAACGTGAACCAGGTGTGAAGTCTGCTGAAATCGAATTGGCAATCAAAGAAGTACTGATACGGTGACAAAAAATAAATATTTCTTTACCAGTAATTCCAGTTTTTTGTCTGAGCCACTAGGGATCCACACTGGGCAGGGCCAGAGATTGCCCGCAGTTGTCATTTAGATGGCTTGGCAGACATGTTTTTTTTTTTTTCTCCATTTTCTCTCCTTATCCAACCACCTCATATGGTGCAGGCAGATGTGTCTGGCAGCCACACATACACACAGTATCCCTCTGCTACGGAAGTAGCTTCCAGCCCACTGCGTGGGTCACTGAGGTGACGGAAGTTCGGGCCATCCCTTTCGAGCCGGCAGCATTGCCCTGTGATAGCGTTACCCCAGCCACCTGCGCCAGCACCCGAGTTTACTCCGGAGTCTGGATCTCAGTCATGGGAGAGGGACATGTTACTTACTGGGCCAGTAGGTAGCCCTCATCTCATTTTTCTTAACTGTGCGTGGTGCTCTTGACACTGCTTTTGGTTTTTCCCGCAGTGCTCTGCTTGTTGTGTACCGGCTCCTGTCAGCAGTCATTTGTTATGGACTGTCCTCCCCCGCTAGCTGGGACAGGATAAAATAGTCCGATAGAAGTCTTAGGACATGCCCCTTCCTCCCATACTCCCTCAGTCCAACCTTCTGTCCAAATCTCTGGCATACAAAAACACTGAGAAATAGGGAAAAAAAAACACGGTAAATGTTGAACAACAATATATGTTAACTCCACATGAATGAAACTATATGAACTATAGGACTGAAGATACCATAGGGAAAAATACAGCACTGAAGACTGGAAGGGCCTGACTGACTATGGATGGATCCAACACACAACTGGAATTACCAGTAAGGAAATATAATCCACCTTTGTGTGTGGGCTGCAATAGGCAGTCAGGTGATATGGACACTAATAAGCAGTCCCTAAAGTTGGAGGGTAGGTGCTGTACCTTCAGGCACAGCACTCACTAACCAAACGCAGCATTGGCAGAGCTGAGCATGTTAAGGTGGTAAGGACTGGAAATGTTTGGATGAAAGAACATGTAGCAGCCTTACAAATGTGCTCCATAAAATCATGTACTTGGGCAAACGCACGCCTACTTTGCAGTTTTCCTAACCCACCAACTAACTGTGGATGAAGCCTTCGCAAAACTGGAATTACTGGCAAAGAAATATTTATTTTTTTGTCACCATTGTATCGGTACTTCTTTGATTGCCATTCACATAAATTTTGTCTGCACTGAACTGTAATGCTATGCATGTTGATTTTTCTGCCTTGTACCTCCTCTCCTGGGTTGCACCTGTAAATGAGCCCCTGGCTTGGTGTGCCTTTTTCGTCACCAATTCCTAAATAAATAAAACAAAATAAATACATACATTTCTGGTTTGACATGCCCAAGGATGTAATGCAAGATGACATACAGATCTCTTTTCTTCCTCCCCCCATCCCCAACACAGGCTGATCCGGTTCAGCTGCGAGAGGAGGGTAACCAGTACTTCAAATCAGGTGACTATGAGGCAGCATTATCCTGCTATACAAAGGCCCTCCATCTGTCTGAAGATCCGAAGAGTAAGGTGATCTTGCACCGAAATCGTGCCGCTTGCTACCTCAAACTGGTAAGTGTGTGCATGTGTGTGGGTCCGCGCTCATGCATGTAAGTAAAGGGTTCTACAGAGTTTGTATTGGGCACATTTCGTTTATTTTTACTCAAGCTTTTTCCTGTGGCCTTTTGTTCTGGCAGGGTTATCAGCCCTGCCCCCCACACCACAGGCAAATGCCTCCCTCGAGACATACTTGTAATGCCATAGATTCCTCTCCATCCCTGGAGCAAAAATACAGCTGGGAGTCCTGTGCAATAGCATGGGTTGGGCTTCATATGCCGGAGCCAGGCTCTTACCATTTTTTTTTTTTTCTGGTTCCTCTCCATCCGGCAGTGTGTAATGAGACAGACGTGTGTGTGTGTGTGTGTGTGTGTGTGTGTGTGTGTGTGTGTGTGTGTGTAGGCATGCATATGCTGGCTGTATCTTATACTCTGTTTTTAGCCACTCCACATCTGGATGTGCTAATGAAACTTCACAAACATGTAGCAACACAGCACAAGCCAGCACTACCCACCACTGAAAAAAGGCAAAGGCAAAAAATAAATTGTCCAGATAAATGCAGTTTAATGTTAGAGCCTCAAACACAAAAGGTGTAAAATCCACAGACCTTAAACATGCTGTTAGCACAGTCTGGAAGAACAAGGGCAGGGCCCACTGACTTCTACTGGTTTTGCAGTATCCTCTTCAGGAAGTGTCCCAAGATGCTTCAACATGGGCAATTTAAGGCAAGTTCTTAAAGGAGACATCGCTTAATTAAAAATTATATATATATAGATAAATTCAATAACCCAATTAGTGAACCCTCAAAAATATTATCAATCTATATTTTATATAGAAAACATATAAAAAAGTCTCCCTTAAAACAACAAAAGAAAAATCTATAAATCTTCAAAAAATGTTTTATATATATACAAATTCAAGTGTATATTAATACTTTATACCAAACCTAAATCACTCCAACATAATGAATTTATGTATGTATATATGTGTATTATTTCATACATTTATATGTATGATCAACATCAAATACATATAATAAAATTAATGGGACTTACAGCCCTTATCTATTGTACAGGCAACGGTGATATAAGCCAAAATAAGTGTATAATAAATATTATAACTCCATAAGAATAATGGTCATGCCCACCCTAAGACAAACATAAGATGAGAGAAAAAACAAATGAATTCATTCAATTGTGTTACAGTCTGTTCAGAATCTAATAGGTATCATCATTCCATGTATTTACATTTATAACATCAATCTTGTTTTCTACACAGAATAAATACCATTTTAAACTGTTCCCACACCCAATAAGTCAAATGGATATAAATACAAATTTGTATTTATGAAGATGCACTGTTAAATCAATATCATCATTTAAACCAGATGATACAAGTGCACCCAGTGTAAAAATCCAGAATGACTCTTTCTCCGAGTCCTTTTAACATTGCTGCCTCATAATCCCACAAACGCGTGGTCAGTACCAATAAAAGAAAAGTCATGACTACTCTGATATTTTACTTCTTGTAAATGTGAACTTAAGGCACTCTTACAGTCCTTTAACCTGATGGAACTCAAATGTTCCCCTGATCCTGATTTTAAATGGGCAAGAAGTCATGCCCACACAGAAGGCCCCACAACAAGTGGCAAGATAAATTACATTAGTGGTGCTACAGTTAATGAAATGCTGAATTTCATATATTTTAGGATTATTTTTTGTAGAAAAAAAACTTATTTTTAGTTACAACCTTACATTGTGTACATTTACCACATTTGAAACGCCCTTTAGGCGCCGATGGTATCCATCCCAGAGAGGAAGGTCTATTATAAGGCAAAAAACTATGTACTAATATTTCCTTCAAATTTTTTCCTTTTTTAAAAAACATCTGCAACTTCTCCTCTACCACTTCTCTCAAGGTAGGTTCTGTGGCTAGAATATGCCAATATGTTGACAGAATATTTCTAACATCCTCACTGTCAGCTCCAAACTTAGTGATAAATAACATTTTAACTTGAGTGGCTTCTCTTTTTTTTTTTTTTTTTTTATATTATAACAATTCCAATGTAGGTGTCTGATCTGTCTGTTGTTTAACCTTATTAAGATGTTCCATATTATAGCCTCTGTTTACAAATCTCTGGCATAATTCCTTACACCTTTTTTCACTGGTTGGAACATCAGAGCAATTTCATTTAACCCTATAAAGTTGTGACTTGCGGATGTTGTTGATGGTGTGGCGGGGATGACAGCTGCTTGATAACAAAAGATTATTACGGTCCGTCTCTTTACGATAAAGATCTGTTATAATCTCCCCATCTGGGCCCTTAATAATTTCTAGGTCCAAAAAAATGTATCCTGTTCATCGATTGATTCACTGCAAACTTCAAATCTGGATTTGACTGTTCCAAACATTGGAGAAAACCACGCAACTGTTCAACATTTCCCTGCCACACCATCAACACATCATCAGTAAAGCTACGCCAGAGATCTGTATAATCAAAAGATTGATTTTTTTGTTCTGTCATATATGATCTGTTGTTCCCATAGGCCTAAATATAGATTTGCATATGTGGGGGCAAAAGTAGCCCCCATTTCAGTGCCCTTCACTTGTAAAAAATGCTGTCCCTGGAACAAAAACTATTTTTAGTAAGAACCAACCTTGATAGATCAAGCAAAAAAATCACAAAATGGTTCATCATAGGTCATGCTTGTTGTTAACCAATGATCAAGTGCATGGAGGCCTCCGTCATGAGGGATATTAGAATAGAGGGATTCTATATCCAGTGTTACAAGAAGTCAGATGGGTTCCAGTTCTAAATACTAACATACTAAAATGCCAGCAGAATAGGCCTAATGGTCTTTCGTGTCTGCTCGTTTGGTCAGTCCCCAACCTGGGTGCTGACCTTGCTGTCCCCCTCGCCTTCTCTGGCTTCTCCCTTCCCAGTTCCGGATATTCTTGCTGCATTGGATTTTGCTTCCAGAACCCTTCCCCTGTACCTGTCCCACCCCCTCTTGAACCCCTCCACTGTCTCTGCCTCCACCAGCCCCCTAGGCAGTGCATTCCATGGCTCCACCACCCTCTCAGTGAAGTAGCACCTCCTCCTTTCTCCTCTGAATCTTCCCCCCTCCAGCTTCCAGCCATGCCCTCTAGTGGCCCCTTCCTCCTTCCTTCGAAGCACCCCAACTGTTCCTCCCCTATTTACCCTCTTCATGTACCTAAAGACCTCTATCATGTCCCCGTGGTCCCTTCTCTCTTCCAATGTGTACATATTTAGCTCTTCGAGCCTCTCCTCATAGGTCCTGTCCCCCAAGCCCCAAATCATTTTGGTTGCCCAAATCACCCAGTATACCCAAAATCTGGGTGGTGTCTCTGATACAGGATCTCAAAGTGGGGACAATATGATTTATATGTCCATCCACAAACATAGATAGAGGTTCCATCAGGGATCCTATACCAGAGACAATTGGGCATCTGGGGGGGTCAAATCAAAGATGTATGAACTTTTGGCAATACGTAAATGGTCTGTCTAATGGGAAAATCAACCTTCAAATATTCTTTAGATTGTTTGGTAATGATTCCCCTAGCAAGTGCTTGGTCAATACATGCATCCACTTCAGTTTTAAAGGCAACAGTAGGATCTGATTTTAACCCCACATAAAAGGAGGTATTGGATAGTTGTTTAACTATCTCACTCCTATATTTTATCTTATCCATTAAAACAATTGAACCCCCTTTATCAGCTGGTTTAACAATCAGGTGTGGGTTATTACGTAACACATCCAAAGCAACTCTTTCAGCAGCTGAAAAATTATTAAACACATTTCTCTCCTGATGTTGTAAAGTTTCAGTCTCCCCCAATACTGCCTTTTCAAAAACCAAAACAGCTGGTGAATAAGGTGGCACGAACGTAGAAGGTTTCTTAAAGTTAATGTTACAAACATTATTATTCCCACACAGTGTTACAGAGTCCCCAGTTGCAGTCTCTTTCCCCCATTGTTTTTTGGAAAAAAATTTTAAACTAAGTTTTCTAGTGAACTTTTTCACTTCTATATACTTTTCAAATGGTTTAACACAGCATGCAGGAATGAAATTAAGTCCCTTAGACAGTACCTGCAATTGTGTGTCCGTGAGTTCAAAAAATGAAAGGTTGATAACATTTATTTCTAGGGACATGGATATGTTGTTCATCCACACTTATTGGCAGGTTCCTTGCCGCTTTAAATCTTGCCGGAAGGTCTTCAAGCTGGCTCCTCCCACCCACCCGGGTGGTAAAACTCTCGGCTCCGCCCCATGGCGCCAGATCTTCCTTACGGCTTGAAGCTCAGGTTCCCCCTAAGCGCTCATTTAAGACTGGTTCCTAATTCTTCAAAAGTTCAAATCAAAAGTTTTTGCTAAAAGACTTCGTCTTCTCCTCGCTGCTGCGATGGACAAATCGACTCGTTTTCGGAGGTGCCCTTGTGGGCAGAAGATGTCTAGAGACGGATCCACACTCCACGTCGTCTACTGCCTGGGCCTTGAGCACGACCGCGAGGCCTGCGACTTGTGCTCTTCCTTTTGGCCTATGTCGCCTGAAGACCGTATAGCCGACACAACTGGGGCGCCTGAGAAAAGAATTCCACCGGTGAAATCTAAAGAGGCCTCGACATTGATGCAACTGGCGGCTGGTCCCGGGCGGATCAGCTAGAGCAGATGATCGCCCCTCGAAGAGGAGGCGGAGCGGGCCGCTTCTACCTCGGCTGTGGCATTTGTCCCGCTCTCTCTCGGTGCCTCGTACTCGGCTTCTTTTAAGGAGCTTTGTCTGACCCTCTCGACCAAGGGTGAGGGTCCAACTTCTTCGGGACCTTTTCCAGGTCCAAAAAGAGCAAAAGTAAGTCTCTCCATCGACGTTCTTGGGAGGCGGGAAGATCCACCTCATAGCCGACAGTCGACTTCGGTCGACCCCTCAGCTTCGGCCACTGGCTTCACGGTGTCCCCGTCAGGCCAGTTGGCTGAGACTCCCGTCGACACGGTCGAGATTTTTCTCGACCCGTTGGACGGGTTGTCGGCTGGAGAAGCTGAGAATCCCCTCTCGGTTCCCCGGTGGAGGTTGAGGATCCCGTCTGCTCGCCTGTGCCTCCGGTTCCGGAGCTTGGTGGGATCGTCCGAGCCGAGGGAGTGCGGTTTCGACACTTCTCCTCGCTTTCTCGGCCTAGTCAAGACTCTCTGTCTCGGCTCTGGATATCCTCGTGGGTCCTCAACTGACTCCGCCGCCATAGGGCGGTCTCGTTCGCACCGCTGGGTAAGCATGGCGCCAGCCTCCTCCTTCCCTCGGATCTAGGGAGGCTTCTCGCCAGTTAAGGCCGGAGATAATGAGACTTATGTGGGTAACAGTTGCTTTTGATCGGGAATGCCGACCCAGTCGCCTTCCCCCGCCATTAAGTGGTTGTCATCGAGCAGTCAAACAACCCCTCGAGGTAGTCGAGGAGCCTGTTCTCAGGCCAGTTGTTCGGGCAAATTCCAGCTGCCCCACTGATTCTGTGTGGAACCTCCGCCTCCACAGCCATTAAGTTGGGGCCCACCAAAAACTCTCGGGTCGGCTTTGGTTTGCCCCTAGGCTGTCTGTCACCCTCACTCCCCGATAAACCTCGGCAGGTGGAGGGTGGCTTCAGGCCCGAGGCAGTTCTTTGAGGACTCCTTCTGAGTCCGATGATGGTTCCTCCTCTTCTCCAAGCGCATGGACTTGGAGTCCCGAGAGAGGTCAATGGACGAGTAGCCCTTCGTCCTTCTTAGGGTTGCTTCGACTCATCTCGGAGTCCACCGGGATGAAGCTTGAACCCATTTCTAAACGGGCCAGGTATCCCCTCACGGAGATTCTGGACTGAGGGGATTCTCCTACGGAGGCCTTTCCGGTGGCCGAAGCCATAGTGGGTCCGGCCTTGGAACTTTGGCAGCGTCCTGCTTCCTGCCCTGCGCCTTTGGCCAGGTTGGTCAGGAAGTATGCGGTCCCTACTGGTTCCCTGTCCGTTTTTTCGAACACCCCTCGCCGAGGTTGTTATCGACAGCTGCCCGCATGCCGAACGCCAGGATGTGGACAAACCTCCCGACAAGGAATCCAAGAAATTGGTTTATGCCGGGCGAAAAGTCTATGCTGCATCCTCTCTCGGCCGTCCTCATGGCACATTTTTCTCACGCCCTGTTGGGCTCCCTGGATGAGGTTGTCCCTCATCTTCCCGCAGATCTGCAGACTACGGTCAGGCAGGTGCGGGACCAGGGCAGGGCAGTGGCCAAACAGCAGCTCCAGACTGCATTAGACAGCGGGGACTCATGTGCCAGGTCTGTGGCGGCCGCAGTGGCTATGCGTCGTCGGGCTTGGCTGAGGATATCCACCTTTACCTCGGATACCCAGCACAAGTTGGCGGATGTTCCCTTTTTGGGGACTGACCTTCGGCCTGGGGTGGAAGGTCACCTGCAGAGGATCGAGAAGTCCAATGCTACCTTGGACTCGGTCTCTTCCACTCAGAAGGACAAAGGCTGCAAGCCACAGCCTAAGCCCTTCGTCCTTCTGCGCCTGACAGCCTCGCCCAGCAACGCCAGGGCTAGCAGGCTCCACCTGGTATCCCAAACCCAAGTCGTCGGCTTCCTCCAACAGGAAGCAGGGAGGTAGGCCCAGGAGGTCCCTCGGCCGGGCCCTCCTCCAAGCCTGCCCAGTGACGGGCTGAGGGTGTCGCCCCATCCCTGTCACCTCACCCTGGTTCCCCGTGGGGGCGGCTCAGACACTTCCTTTCTGCCTGGTCCGCTGTTACCACGGGAAGGTGGGTACTGGAGGTGGTGGTGAAAAGGCCACCTCTGGAATTCGAGCAGGCCCCGCCTCTCAGAGCCGCCGCACCTGGGGGCCTCGGGTCCGCAGTCTCACTGGCGGCTCGCCGAGTCGACATCGCCTCCTCCTCCAAAAGGAGGTGATCACGGAGGTGGAGGACCCTTCAGATCCGGGGTTCGTGTTCAGGTATTTCCTGGTTCAACGGACGGGGCTGGCGCCTATTTCGACCTACACGACCTGAACAAGTTCCTTGGGTCTCGAACCTCTCAGGATGGTCACTCTAGGCGAGATAATACCATCTCTGAACACAGCGTGGTTCTGCCTCTGGACCTACAGGACGCTGCTTTTTCACGTCCCTATCCGTCTGTCACATCAGAGATTCCTCCGCCGAGCGGAGGGATCCTCTCAGTTCGAGCCATGCCCTTCGCTTATCTCCAGCTCCCAGGGTTTTCACCAAATGCATGGCAGTGACAGCATTCCTGCGGGCGCCGAGGTCCGGTGTACCTTACCTGGACGATTGGCTGATAGCAGCCTCCTCCAGACGGGAGGTGGAGCGGTCCAGAGATCTGGCACTCCAGGTTTGCTCTCAAGTTGGCCTTCTCATCAACGAGGCCAAGTCGGAACTCGAGCCGAAGCAGGTGATCCTGTTCATCGGGGCAGAGCTCGACTCTCTTCGAGCCAGAGCACGGCTCCCGGTGGACAGGGGCGAGGTTCTTACATCCTTTGCCCTATCATTTCTGGTTGGGCAATCACGCCATGCCCGGGACTTCCTGCGCCTTCTGGGTCTCATGGCAGCCTGTACCAGCGTGGTCCGTTGGGCGTGCTGGCACATGCGCCCCCTTCAGTGGGGACTGGCCAGCCAGTGGTCAAAATGCTGCGATCCTTTGGACCAGCTAGTGATAGTGACCCAGGAGATGTGGAACGCTCTCCAGTGGTGGACCGTTCCATTCCATCTGCAGGAGGGCATCCCGTTTGTCTGCCCCGAGCCGACGGTCTCTCTATCGACCGATGCCTCTCTGATGGGTTGGGGTGCCCATCTGGGGGAACACCGAGTGCACGGCCTCTGGTCCCGCGGAGTCCCATGCCACATCAACCTGCTGGAGCTCCGAGCGTCCGCTAGCTCTCACCGCCTTTGCTCCGCTTTCTCCGGGTCAAGTAGTCCGAGTCCAGACGGACAATACCACGCCATGTACTACCTGAACCACCAGGGCGGGACGCCATGCTTCTATGCAAGGAAGCTCCGCATTTGGTCACTCGTACGCAGCCTGGAGGCGGTCTCCTAGCCATTCATGTGGCAGGAGCCTCCAACACCCTGGCCGATGCCCTGAGCCGATAGGGGCTGCATCTCACGAGTGGTCTCTCCTGCGGAGGTAGTACAAGATCTGTTCTCCTACTGGGCACACCTCAGGTGGATCTGTTTGCCTCCAGGAGAAGCGGTTGAGGCTGTTTCATGCCCGCCTCCTCAGCAGGGCTTGCTGCAGGGGATGCCTTCTCGAGGCTGTGGGACCCGGGCCTCTTTTACGCCTTTCCCCATTTCCCTTGATTCACAGGGGTCTTCTCAAAGCAAGGAGGGACAAGGCGCAGGTGATCCTGATAGCCCCAGACTGGCCCCGCCAGTTCTGGTACCCAGATCTCCTCAGCCTCCGCTCCAGGCTCCCGAGGCAGCTTCCAGCTCGCCCGGACCTGCTCTGTCAATCAGGGGAAGATGTTCCATCCGGACCTTCAATCCCTGCACCTGACGGCCTGGTTCCTGAGCGGCTAGAGTTCCAGGCCTTGGGTCTTTCCGACGAGATCCTCAGTGTTGTTGAGGCGTCCCGTAAGGAGTCGACCAGAAAATGCTATGCCTTCAAATGGAAGAGATTCTCCATTTGGTGTCAGGGCAAGGGCTTGACCCTTCCTCCTGTTCTGTGGCAAGCATTTTGGACTATTTATGGTCCCTTTCTAGTCAAGGGCTTAGGTCGACGACCCTAAAGGTGCACCTGGCAGCCATCTCTGCTTACCGGGCGCGGGCCGGGAAGCAGTCGGTGGCGCAGGAAAAGGTGTCGGGCGCTTTTTCAAAGGCCTTGATCACATTTCCCCTCCGGTGGTAGAACCTCCACCTCCGTGGGATCTACTGCTGGTACTGGCAAAGCTCATGGGCAAGCCATTCGAACCAATGCACAGGTGTGATCTCTCGCCTGTCGTGGAAGACCGCCTTCTTGGTGGCTATCACGTCAGCCAGAAGGATGGGAGAGCTCCAGGCGCTTTGCATCGAGTCTCCTTACCTGGTCTTCCACAGGGACAAGGTTGTCCTGCGCCCCACCGAAATTCCTTCCAAGGTGGTGTCGGAGTTTCACCTTAACAGGTGCTGACTCTGCCGGTGTTCTACCCCAATC
Organism: Neoceratodus forsteri; assembly: GCA_016271365.2. Classification (NCBI taxonomy): domain Eukaryota; kingdom Metazoa; phylum Chordata; order Ceratodontiformes; family Ceratodontidae; genus Neoceratodus; species Neoceratodus forsteri. The sequence continues at coordinate 556,333,820 of CM028129.1, read as the reverse complement.
ACACCTCGAGGTTTAATAGGCTCCATACTCTGGACCTTGAAGGGCGCCGCTTATTAAGGAGCGACGGCTGAAATTGGGGAGAGGTTCGCCAGCTGTTTGTCACCTACGCTGAAGCCGCATCTGGCAGACCTGCAGCCAAGCGGACGGATAGGCAGGTGGGTCACCTCCTGCATAGATCGCTGCTATAGGTTGGCGGGCATGGAGCCTCCCAGAGGATAAGAGCTCATTCTACCCGCCATACTGCTGCATCGGGTGGCTGCTTCCAGGGACGCTCCTATCCAGGAAATCTGCAGGGCTGCTACCGGAAGTCAGCACACACCTTTATTACCCATTACCACATCGACCTTGAGTCACGCCGGATGCTGGTTTTGGGGCCTCGATTCTCCAGTCTTTATTCCCTAAGTAGGGGGTGTGCGCCTTGCCTCCCTCCTCCCGGAGAACTGCTAGGAGTCTGCCAGTTAGTGTGGATGAACAACATATCCATGTCCCTAGAAATACAGGTTACTCACCTGTAACAGGAGTTCTAGGAATGGTATATGTTGTTCATCCACACGACCCACCTGACCTCCCCGACTTCGACGCACAACCTGAGCTTCCAGCGGGCCATATCTGGCGTCATGGGGCGGAGCCGAGAGTTTTACCACCCGGGTGGGTGCGAGGAGCCAGCTTGAAGACCTTCCGGCAAGATTTAAAGCGGCAAGGAACCTGCCAATAAGTGTGGATGAACAACATATACCATTCCTAGAACTCCTGTTACAGGTGAGTAACCTGTATTTTCTCCTCACTGCCTGACTCTTGTAGGTCCGACGGTTCTCCTGCCAAGTTCGAAGCTGTGTCGGTCATTTGTTGTAACTCACGCCTAAATTCTGCTGTAATCTTGCATGCTCATTGGCGATGTCCCCCCCCTTCTCGTTTTTCTGTATCCTGGAATTGAACTGACCTCAGGCTGCATCGTGGGATGAGAATTTTCAATGCTGCTGAAGTTGCTGATGTCATCGGGACATCAGCTGCCCTGGTTCCAGTGCGCTGTGTCATTTCCCTCGCTGTTTCGTCTTCTAAAAAAAGATTCTATTTCAGAAGCTGAGGTAAAATGGTCAAAGGACTGGTTAGCATTTTTGAGAATGGATTTCAGAGTGGAGTCGGACATATTAGCGTTATTACAGTCCTGGTCATATTGATTTCTGCGCCCCATTCTTTTACTCTGGTCATTTCTCCTTCTAAATCCTTTCTGAAAACTCCCTTTTCGATTTAAATTTAGAAGAGGGTCCTGAATTATTTTTCCAAGTAAAAACCCAATCGTATAAATAGTCTTTCTGATCTCTTTCCCATTTTACCAGTTTTTGCTGTTTGAGAGTTGTAGTTTTCAAAATATTCTCAAATTCTATAAAGCTTGGATCATTTTGAAATTTAGAAATGCGGTCTTCTCCCGCTTGCACCAGCACCTCAATTTCACTCTGTTGATCTTTATAGTCCCGTATCAAGCAATGAACAAACAGCATAGAAGCATCCTGTAGTTGTTTTTTCCAATCACTTATAAGATTAAGTAGATTGTCACCATACCCTGGCCATTTAACAACCCTCAATCCCCGAGGTACTCTATCAACTTTAACATAAGCTTCCAGGTTATCACAATGCCAAAAAATCCATCTTGCTTTTAAGATTGCAGCTTCAAATTCACGAAAGGCAATGTTAATTTCGGGCTCTGTGGTAACTGTTTCAGCTTGTTCTGTTTGTTCTCCATCATTGTGCTGCTCAGAGGTGGGCACCTGTTCCATATTAAAAGGATCTCCCACACCCATGTGTGAGAAAAGGGCCGTAACAAGGGCCTGTGCTAACAGCATCTTTAAGGTCTGTGGATTTTACACCTTTTGTGTTTGAGGCTGTAACATTAAACTGCATTTGTTTGGACAATTTATTTTTTGTCTTTGCCTTTTTTCAGTGGTGGGTAGTGCTGGCTTGTGCTGTGTTGCTACATGCACATGCTGGCTACCAGGTGTTCCCCGTGCCGACATGGTGGCAGAATTGGGTGGCCGATCATGACCCCCTCCTTAAGAGAAGAGCGCAGTCCTCTGGATGATCCACCCTCTCACACCCCGGCCGACCCTGGTAGCCAGAGCTTGCTCCCGAACTCAAGTTGCCAGCACGATGGGAGGTAAAGTGTCCAGCGCCTAAGCCCTCCATGCCACTGGGCCAGCCTGGGTACATTTTACTATTAAACAGTGATGTGAGAATACAAGAGGCCTGGGTTTGAGTCCCAGACTCAGGACTTTTCCTATAGCTGGTGAGGCTGAGCAAGTATTGTGAGTTGGTAGCTCCTGCCTCTGGGAGGGGTGGTGACTCATACTATTACATGACTGATACTGATGGCTCAGGGAAGGTGTCATGTGGACAGGAATGCACTGCCGTAGATAGGGAGGGTAAATCCTGTTTATGGCATGATGCAGGATGTTGACAGATGACACAGTGGCATGTATTTATTCCTGTGCCAGTAAGTGTTGGTATTGTTTCCAGTTCACTTTTGTCTAGCCTGAAGATCTACTGTTTCAGACCACAGCTAAATGGAGATGTGGTGGTGGAACATAAGAAGAATTCCTGGAAGAACTTGTCTAGTGCTCACAGCACTCTGCCCAAGGCTAGTAATTACTTCTAAGCTGATCGGAATTGGGGGTCTCTCATGCAGCCTCTGCACTGTACTGTGGTAATTTTTGGCTCTTCTCACTTTTGCCTCTGTGTTTTAATTCCTTTTATGCAATGTATTTGTATTCTCCACCATGCATAGTAATGCATATGACCATATAGCTGCTCCTGTTCTGTTGGACCTTTTTATGCCCAGACTGTTTTTCTGCATTCTGTATATATTGGCTGTACTTCGTATTTTGCCTGTCACTCCTGTATAGTTGTTGTCTACCAACTGTTGTATATATCTGTATCAGCATATCTTGTACATTTTACTGTGACTATTATTTGTATGCTCCATGTCCCCTTCCCCCAGAATGCATCTGGAATCGAGCGGTACCCCGCTCAGTACGTCTTCCTGGTAAAACTCTTAAATAAATAAATAAATGTGTTGATAGTGTGACTATGGATGGCTTTGCAATGCTATTCCTGCCTAGTTGCTGCACCTGGACTGCTGGGTCTCCTGTCCTCTTCTCCTTCTGGTGTGGAAAATTCAGATCCAGCTTAGACCCTGTCTGCATTTTGGGGGTGATCATGTGGGGTTGGAACATCAATGAGATAAGCAGTGGACAGCTGTAGTCCAGTGGTGAGCATGCCAGATGGTATGTGATTTCTGAATGGGCCAATGGAGAAAAGAAGGAAATGGAAAGCGATAATAAAAAAGTGCATCTTGGTATGGGTGAGGGGTGGGTGGAGGTTGAATCTGACATGACCAGGATTTAAGAGACTGCTGACTTCAGTCCAGGGGACTGGAGGGTGGTGGGAAAAGGGAGGGTGGCGGGGCAAGCGCAAGGTGTTTAACCAGTTTCGCACCATTCAGATAACAAATCACTTTGCACCCCTGGAGGAGGCTCAGATACCTGACTCCATTGGGGGGGGGGCTGTAAGTCAGTCGCGGGAAATGGGCAGGATGACTTGGTGGCACCCGAGAGGGTGAGCAGAAGGAGGTCAGGAAGGAGAGTCTTAATGATTGGGGACTGAAGTATTAGGGGAGTAGAGAGGGTGGTGGTCAGGTGAAGGAAGTGAAATGATCAGATGCTTTCCTGGTGCATCAGCCATTGGGGATATAAATAGGATAGTCAAGATGGCGGAGAAGTGGGAGGAGGAGGAGGAGCTGGGGCTGCTGGTACACTTGAGTACCAATGATCTGGTGAAACAGCCTGTAGAGATAGTGAAGCAGAACTTTAAGAGGCCAGGGGACAGATTGAATGCACATTCAGCTTCCCTGGCCTTTACCAAAGTCCTCCCTGTGTGGAATAAGGAGGTTGGGTACAATAAAGTAATGAACATATGAACATATAAAGAAGTCAGCAGAATAAGGCCATTTGGTCTATCTAGTCTGCTCATATTGCAGGGTCCTTAGCTTAAACTACTGACCCTGCCCCCCCAGATCAGCTATTCCCCTCAGTCTGCCCCCACGACCCTTATTTTCCCCTTAACTCTGTCCCAGCCTCTGTTGAAGCTGCCCACTGTCTTCATCAAAACCACCTCATCCAGAAACACATTCCAACCTTCCACCACCTTGTCCATGAAGATATGCCTTCTAGCCTCCCTCGTAAACCTCCCCCCTCCAACCTGAGACCATGTCCCTTGTGTTTTGGTGTCCACTAAGCTTAAAGAGACCCTCCTTATCCTCTGAGGAGGGCTTATGAGAAATTGACTCGTCCCAGGAAATATGGAGGAGGGGGGCTAAAATGCCCCCATATTTTGCATTATTTTACATTACATAGGGCTAAGTATTTTCAGTGGAGTCATTTCTCTGAGGTACTGTCCGGCTGTGTTCCTTCGTGGTTACTTATTGAGAGGGAGCTTTGCGCCTAATATCATGTTTGTCCTTCTTCATTACTTTATCTTCCCTTTGCAAGGCTCCCTCATGGGCCTCGCCAGAGCCAGATTGGTTGGTCTTTATGGGCCCATTCACAACTGTGTAGACATCTGAATTTACAGTACGTTTGGGACGTAGGTCAGCCTTTAGTTGGGAACCTGAACATTCATGTAGGTCAGAAACTGTTGGTGGCCTCCTAATGGCGTTGGCTTCCATTGTGTACTTTGGGGGAATTCTTGTCCGGCAGTGCTTTTCCCACATGCGCACTATTTCAGGAGGCATTTGGTGTGCCGTCTAGTAAATTTTTTCAGTTTTGTCGATTACGGCATTGTTTGCCTCAATTTCTAGGCTGCCCTCCTTGGTCCAATAAAGGTGGCCTTTTGTTTGAACAGTTGCTGAATGTGTCCCGAAAACCGCATTCAGTTTCTAATCTGTATGAAGCAATTGGTCAACATTTTTGGAATGCTATAACTCCCATGGCCTTTTATTGGACTAATATTTTGGGGATTGATCAGTTGGTGGATTACTGGTTCTCTATCTGGTTTATTTATTTATTTTTTTTGTCAGTTCTCTTTATTCTCTGGAGGCCTGGGGCATCTCTCCAGGGTACCCTCTCAATCCTACCTGTGCTCCCCACTTGAAACCTCCAACCCCATGGTTTGTCCAGCCCCCTGGATCACCACCTTTGACGGCCTTTCTGGAATTAAAGGGACAGTCATAGAGTTAGACAGGAAGAGGAGATCCAGGGAGGTAGGTCCAGCTGCGGGAATGTGGGCAGGTCACTGGGGCCCCCTTCACCTCCACTAGACCACCAGGGTATTTTTCTTGTAAGTTTTCCCCAGAGCGTGGTCGTGCAATGACGGCAGCGCACCTGAAGTGCAGCCGTCTGCTGCTGCTCCTCCCCCAACATTACGTCGAGCTATACTTCCTGTAGGGTCCCCAGTCTCCACTAGGGGCTGCACTGGAGCAGGGCTTACCTGGATCCCTTCCCAGGAAGGGACAGCTGTCCTCCGTATGCTCAGTCCCTTCTCTGCTGACCCCAGACGACCCGAGTCTGTTACCGAACCCAGGTTGCCGGCGTGGTGCGAGGTTTAGTGTCCAGCACCTCAACCCTCAGCACCACCAGACCAGCTCTGTGTATGGTTTAACGTTTATAAATAAATTAAGCAAGACAGATTGATATTTTAACACTTCAGTATTCTTCGTAACCTTTATTATTCTCCTCCGATGAAGTTGTATGAGATGGGGAAACGGATCTCTCCTCAATGTCCTTGATGTGGTAGTGAGGATGGTAATTTATTTCATATATGTGCCTGCATTCATCCTTTTTGGGAGTCTTATTTGTTCTGGTTTGGATCCTCTTCTGGACCTCCAGGAGGCTTTTACTCTGGAGATTTGCACTTTAAGTGATTTCGGTTCATCTCTTTAGGAGCCCAGAATGCCACATATGGCATTAGTTTCGGCAGTGGCCAAACTCTTGATTTTACATCATTGGTTAGACCCTACTCTGCCATCCCATCTGGAATGGGTGGTGAAAGTGCAGCAGGCTCTTAATGTGGAGAGATCTATTGCCTCTTCCTTTAATGTATATCATACCTATAAAGCCCGATGGGAGTCTTTACATACAGTATTGTTGTTATCTTGATTGTTATTTTTGTTACCTTGATTGTGGGTCTTTTCTGAATTGTTATAGTCCTTTTTATACAGCGTATTATTGTCTGGTGGACTCGGCAAAGGGGAAGATTAAGGGGTCCTTTCTTTTGTTTGGTTCTCTTTGTATTATTCAGACGGTATCTGGCATGGCCATGGGGTTTAGGTGGGGGGGGCTGGGCTAGGTTGTTCTTGTTCTAATGTTGGTCTTGTTTTGTTGGTGATAGTGGAGAGCACCAGATCACGCCCGGACCTCGCTATTAGCATAGAGTTCAAGTTACTTCGCTCTCAAAACTACATTTAGTTTTTTTTTTTTTTTTTGTATTTGTTTATTTGAGTTGGGGGCATTGCCCCACACCCCTACTTTCTTTCCTTTTTTTTTTTTTTATATGTAAAGGGAGGTGTGGGAGGCAGATCCCCCCCAGCTCAAATAAACAACTCTAAAAATAACAAATAATGGTTTTGAGAGAGTAAGCGTAACTCGATAGCTTGAGAACTGCTGTATTCTCAAACACTTTACACTACGCAAGTAGCGGTGGTCCTGTATTCTCACTATCGCCGTTTTGTTGAGTGGATTAGTGCAGTGTGTTTTCTTTGTTGGTTTGCTTGTTGGTTGTGTTATATCCTTGTTCATAATAATTCAGTAAAGTTCACTTACTTGCAAAAAAAAGGGACCCTCCTTGTCCACCCTGTTCCTTTCAAATACTTGAAGTTTTCAACCATGCCCCCTTTCTCTCTCCTTCTTCGGATTTTCTCTAGCAGCTTGATGTCCTTTTGAGGTATGAGCACTAGTGCTGTGCACTGTACTCCAGATGTGGCCTCATTGATGATCTGTACAAGGGCAATATTACCTCCTCTCGCCTGCTGCTGATCCCTCCGTCAGTGCAGCCCAACAGTTTGTTTGCCTTTGCTGCTGCTTTTCTACACTGTGTGGAGTGCTTCAGGTCACTAGGAATCATCACTCCCAGATCCTTCTCTTCTGATGCAGATACCCCTCCCGTTCCCAGGCTATACTCAGTCATGGGGTTTTGGCTCCAGTATGCATAACTTTGCATTTCTTTGCATTGAAGCCCCAAGCTGCCAAATCCCAGACCACCTCTCTAGTATTTTTCAGATCCTCCTTTAGGTCTTGTATCCCTTTTACTGTGTCTACCCTCACACAGAGCTTGGTGTCATCTGAGTATAGGCAGGTTTTGCCCTTAATGCCTTCTCGAGTATCACTGATGAAGACACTGAATAGTGCTGGTCTGAGCACTGATCCCTGTGGAACCCCACTAGTGACCTCCTTGCTGCTAGATAGCTCACCCTCCCACCACCACCACCACTCTCTGGGCTCTGCCCCTCAGCCAGTTTTCCACCCATCTGGTCAGCTTCTCTCCAACCCTGAGAGCCGCCAACTTCCTGATCAACCTCCTATGGGGCGCAGAGTCAAAGACCTTGCTAAAGTCCAGATAAGGAATGTCCGTCACTTGGCCCTGTCCTCTGTTTCCATGACCCAGTCAAAGAAATCAATCAGATTTCATTTGATACACCCTCCCTCTCATAAAGCCATGCTGCTTCACATCCTGGAGACCATGCTGCTCATCTAGCTACTTTACTGACTTTTCCTTAAGTATGAGCTCCATAATCTTGCACATGCTTGAGGACAGACTGACCAGTCTGTAATTCCCTGGGCCATCTTTAGGACTGCTCTTATGAAGGGACACTACATGTGCCATTCTCCAGTCCTGCAGTACTACACCTGACTCCAGTGAACTACTGAACAGGCCAACCAAAGGATAAGCTCCTCTGCCAGTTCCCTGAGCACCCTTGCATGCTTTCCAGGCCTTGGGATTTGTTCACCTTCAGCGCTAGCAGCCCACCTCACCCTATCCATCTCTGTCACCTCATCTGTGCTCCCTACCACCCCCCAGCTCTTCTTCTTCCCTCCAGTGGCACCAGTCTGTCTTTCTCCCTGGTGAAGGTGGAACAGAAATACAGGTTACTCACCTGTAACAGGAGTTCTAGGAGTGGTATATGTTGTTCATCCACACTTTTTGGCAGGTTCCTTGCCACTTTAAATCTTACCTGAAGGTCTTCAAGCTGGCTCCTCCCACCCACATCGGTGGTAAAACCCTCGGCTCCGCCCCATGATGCCAGATCTAGCCTACTGGAAGCCAGGGAGGTCGGGTGGGTCGTGTGGATGAACAACATATACCACTCTTAGAGCTCCTGTTACAGGTGAGTAACCTGTATTTCTAGGGACGTGGATATGTTGTTCAGTCCACACTTTTTGGCAGACTCCTAGCAGTTCTCTGGGAGGAGGGAGGCAAGGCACGCACCCCCTACTTAGGGAATAAGGACTGGAGAACTGAGGTCCCAAAACCAGCATCCCGGCGTGACTCTAGGTCAATGTGGTAATGGGAAATAAAGGTGTGTGCTGACTTCCAGGTAGTAGCCTTGCAGATTTCCTGGATAGGGACGTCCCTAGAAGCAGCCACCGAAGCAGCGGTATGACAGGTAGAATGAGCTGTTATCCCTTTGGGAGGCTCCATGCCCACCAACCTATAGCAGAGATCTATGCAGGAGGTGACCCACCTGCTAATCGTCCGCTTAGCTGCAGGTCTGCCAGGTGCGGCTTCAGCGTAAGTGACAAACAGCTGGTGAACCTCTCCCCGAACTTTAGCCGTTCGCTCCTTATAATAAGAGTGCGCTCTTCTAGGGTCCAAAGTATGGAGCCTATATTCAGCCTCCGAGGTGTGATTGGGGTAGAACACTGGCAGAGTCAGCACCTGGTTAAGGTGAAACTTGGACACCACCTTCGGAAGGAATTTCGGGTGGGGGCGAAGGACAGCCTTGTCCCTGTGGAAGACCAGATATGGAGACTCGACGGAAAGCGCCTGGAGCTCTCCCATCCTTCTGGCTGATGTGATAGCCACCAAGGAGGCGGTCTTCCACAACAGGTGAGAGATGTCACACCTGTGCATCGGTTCAAATGGCTTGCCCATGAGCTTAGCCAGTATCAGCAGTAGATGCCATGGAGGTGGAGGTTCTCACACCGGAGGGGATATGTGATCAAGGCCTTTGAAAAAGCACCCGACCGCATTCTCTTGTGCAACCGACTGCTTGCCAGCCCGAGCCCGGTAAGCAGAGATGGCTGCCAGGTGTGCCTTAAGGGTTGTCGACCGAAGCCATAGCTGAGAAAGGGACCACAGGTAGTCCAGAATGCTAGCCAAGGAACAGGAAGAGGGGTCCAACCCTTTGTCCTGACACCAAATAGAGAATTTCTTCCATTTGAAGGCATAGCATTTTCTGGTTGACTCCTTACGGGACGCCTCAACGACGCTGAGGACCTTGTCAGAAAGACCCAAGGCCTGGAACTCTAGCCACTCAGGAACCAGGCCATCAGGTGCAGGGATTGAAGGTCCGGATGGAGACCCTTCCCCTTGTCGACTGAAAGCAGGTCCGGGCAGGCTGGAAGCTGCCTCAGGAGCCTGGAGCTGAGGCTTAGGAGATCTGGGTACCAGAACTGGCGGGGCCAGTCTGGGGCTAAAAGAATCACCTGCGCCTTGTACCTCTTCACCTTGAGAAGCACCTTGGGGATCAAGGGAAGTGGAGGGAAGACATAGAAGAGGTCCGGGGTCAACGGCCTCGAGAAAGTATTCCCCTGCAGCGAGCCCTGCTGAGGGGGTCAGGTGTGAAACAGCCTCTGCTTCACATTCTCCCTGGAGGTGAACAGGTCCACCTGAGGGTAGCCCCAATGGGAGAACAGATCTTGTACTACCTTCGCAGGAGAGACCACTCGTGAGATGCAGCACCTATCCAGCTGAGGGCATTGGCCAGACTGTTGGAGGCTCCTGCCACATGGATGGCTAGGAGATCCGCCTCCAGGCTGATCACGAGAGACCAGATGTTGACAGCCTCCTTGCACAGAGACAAGGATTGCGGCCTGCCCTGATGGTTGAGGTAGTACATGGTCGTGGTGTTGTCCATCTGAACCTGAACCACCTGACCCCCGTATAAACGGAGCGAAGGCGGTGAGGGCTGGTCGAACCGCTTGAAGCTCCACCAGATTGATGTGGCATCGAGACTCTTGAGGGGACCAGAGGTCGTGGGCTCTGAACTCCCCCCAGATGGGCACCCCAACCCATCAGAGAGGCATCGGTCATTGGAGTGACCATCTGCTCAGGGAGGACGAACGGGATACCCTCCTGCAGATGAGCTGGGACGAGCCACCACTGCAGGCCATCCCACATCTCCTGGGTCACTGTCACCAGCTGGGCCAGAGGACCGGAGCGCTGTGACCACTGGCTGGCCAGCCCCCATTGCAGGGAAAGCATATGCCAGCAGGCCCAACAGACCACGCTGGTGCAGGCCACTATGAGGCCCAGGAGGCCCAGGAAGTCCTGAGCGGGACGCAGTTGCCCAACCAGAAATGATTGGGCAAAGGAGGAAAGGGCCTCGGCCCTGTCCGCCAGGAGCCAGGCTCTGGCTCGAAGAGAGTCGAGCTCTGCCCAGATGAACTGAATCACCTGCTATGGCACGAGTTCCGATTTGGCCTCGTTGATGAGGAGGCCAATCTGAGAGCAGACCTGGAGGGCCAGATCCCTGGACCGCTCCGCCTCCAACCTGGAGGGGGACACAATCAGCCAGTTGTCCAGGTAAGGGTACACCCGGACCCCTCAGCGCTGCAGGAATTCCATCACCACTGCCATGCATTTGGTGAAGACCCTGGGAGCTGGAGAAAGGCTGAAGGGCGTGGCCCGGAACTCATAAAGAGATCCCTCTTCTCTGAAGTGGAGGAATCGCTGGTGAGACGAACGGATTGGGACTTAAAAGAATGCGTCGTGAAGGTCCAGAGAACAGAACCGCATGCCTGGTTCCAAGGATGGAATCATCTGAGCCAGAGTGACCATCCTGAAGGTGCGAGGCCTTAGGAACTTGTTCAGGTCATGCAGATCGAGAATAGGGCGCCAGCCCCCCCCCCCGCGTCCATTTTGGGATCAGGAAGTACCTGGACACAAACCCTGGGTCTGGGGAGGTCCGTCCCTCCTGATCACCTCCTTCTGGAGGAGCAAGGTAATGTCGGCTCGGCAGGCGACAGAGAACTCGTGAACCCATAGTCCCCGTGGGGTGACAGCTCGATAGGGAGGAACTGCTCTAATTCCAGAGGCAGATCCTGCAGCCACCCCTACACCAGCGGTCCGTGGTGATAGCGGACCAGGCGGAGAAGAAGTGGTGGAGCCTTCCCCCCACAGGGGAACCCAGGGAGGAGTGACGAGGATGGGGGCGACACCCTTCAACCCGTCACTGGGCAGGCTTGGAGGAAGGGCCTGCTGAGGGACCTCCTGGACCCTTGCCTCCAGGCTTCCTACTAGAAGAAGCGGCAGACTTGGCCTTAGGGCGCCAAGTGTGAGTCTGCTGGCCCTGATACTGGTGTTGCTGGGCCGGATGTGCTGCAGGAGCGGAAGGGCGAAAGGGCTTACGCTGCTGCTGGCGGCCTTTGTCCTTCTGGGGAGATGTGACCGAATCCAAGGTGGCGTGGATTTCTCGATCCTCTGGAGATGGCCTTCCACTCCAGGCCCGAACAAGTCGGTGCCCAGGAACGGAGCGTCTGCCAGCTTGTGCTGGGTGTCCGCCGTGAAGGTGGAGATCCGCAGCCAAGCTCTGCGGCACATGGCCACTGTGGCCACTACTAAACAGGCACAAGAGTCACCAATGTCCAATGAAATTTGGAGCTGTAGTTTAGCCACTGCCCTTCCCTGATCCCGCACCTGCTTGACCATCGTCTGAAGGGCAGCCGGGAGATGAGGAATCACCTCATCCAGGAAGCCCATAAGGGCATGTGAGAAATGTGCCATCAGAACGGCTGAGCTAGCCTGATGAAGGCCCAGGGAGAAAGCAGCGGAAACCTCCCGCCCGGAGTAATCCAACTTTTTGGATTCCTTATCGGGTGGTTTGTCCATGTCCCGAGTGTTTCCAGAACGCCGGAAAACGCTATCAGTCACTAACCCCTCTGCAGAGGGGTGCTCCGGAAACGGAGGTGAACGGTGGGGACGCGCGTGCTACGAGCCATCCTGGCGAGAAGCGGCGGGACAAGATGATGGCTACTGCCACAACTCAGGAGCCAGGCCAGCGATGGTTTCGACCACGGAAGGCCTCCGTGGGGAATCCCCTCGGTCCAGTATCTCCGTAGGGGGATACTTGGCCCGTTTTTGAACGTGTTCGAGCTGCATCCCAGTAGACTCTGGAAGAGTCGAAGCATGCCCAAAAATGAGGATGGGCTCTCATCCACCGACTGGCCCCCTGCAGACTCCTGGTCAAGTGGCCTGGAGAACAGGGAAGGGTTGTCGTCAGACTCCGAGGAGTCTGCGAACAGCTGCCGAGCGCCTGAGCCACCCTCCACCTGCTGAGGTTGATCGGGAGTGAGGGTGACCGACAACCTATGGGGCAACTCCTGACCCGACCAAGAATCCTTGGTTGGGGCCCCAGTCTTAGGTTGTGGAGGCGGAGGTTCCACCACAGTGGGTGGAGCAGCCAGTTTCAGCCGAACAACCGGCGCCAGGGGGCCGCTCCTCGATTACCACGAGGGGTTGTTTCTGCCGCTCCGGTGACAGCCACTTAATGGCAGGAGAAGGCGACGGAGTCGGCTTGTTACTGGTCAGCAAAAGTTGCTGCCACATCAGGTGCTTGTCGCGCCGACGCAACTTGCGCCGGAGCCTATCATCCAAAGAGGACAAGCGGCGACGCCGCTTTCCATGATGCTGAGACTGCTGATGTCGGCGGGACCGGCTGGACCTGGAAGAGGACCGAGACCTTCGAGGATTCTGAGGGTGGGTCAGAGAGGAAACGGGGGAAACCTGCCCCTCCCTCGGTGCAGGGACCTTAACCGGGGATTTCGGCACAGGAGGCACAGGCAAGTCCTCGGTAACCACCGGTGGAACCGGTGAAGGGTTGTCGGCTTCCCCAGTCGACAGACCGTCCGACAGGTCGAGAAAAATCTCGACCGCGTCGACGGATGTCTCGGCCAGCTGACCTGATGGGGACACTGTGAAGCCAGCGGCCGCAGCTGCAACCTCGACCGAAGTCTAGAGTCGACAGTCCAGTTAAGAGGATCTCTCCCACTCCCACGAAAGTCAACGGTGGGACTTACCTTTATAGTCCTTCTTTCTGGACCAACTGGAATGTCCCGATGGCCCTTCTCCCTTAGTGGAGAGGGACTGACAAAGCTCCTTAAAAGAAGCAGTGTAGGAGGAGCCCAAGGAGAGCAGGATAAATGCCGCGGCTGAGAAGGAAGAAGCAGCGGCCTGGGCCACCTCCTCCTCATGGGCGATCATCTGCTCCAACTGCTCCGCAGAGCCTGTCACCGTGGACACTGCCCAGCGGGCCTCCTTAGACTTGACCAGCGGGTACCATTTCTCGGGGCGCCCAAGAAGTAGTCTGGCAGCTCAGTCCTCCAAGACCGAAGCCAAGAAAGACTTGCACAATTCGCAGGCCTGCGAATCGTGGCCAAGCCCCAGGCAGTAGATGCAGATGGAGTGCGGATCGGTCCGGGACATCTTATGCCCACAAGGGCACCGACGGAAGCCGGGAGTCGATTTGTCCATTGCAGCTGCGAGGGAAGACGAAGACCTTAGTCTTGTAAATTTTAAAATTAGTTTCGGGAAATCCGAAGAGTGTGGATCCAGGCCTAAAACGCAGAGCGCTAAGGAGGGAACTTGAGCTTCCAAGCGGTAAGGAAGATCTGGCATCATGGGGCGGAGCCGAGGGTTTTACCACCTGGGTGGGTGGGTGGGAGCCAGCTTGAAGACCTTCCAGCAAGATTTAAAGCGGCAAGGAACCTGCCACAAAGTGTGGATTGACAACATATCCACCTCCCTAGAAGTACTCATTCAGTACTTCTGCTTTGCCCCCATTCTCCTCCAACCCGTCCCCTTTCCTGAGCCTAACAATCTCATCTTTTTTGTCCCTTTTCTTGCTAATATAGCAAAAAAAGGCCTTCTTCTCCCCCTTTTTAATTCTCTGTTGGCTGCAGTTCCTTCTGAGCTTTAGACTACCAAACCATCTTACCTGCTACGCTAGCCATCTTCAGGCAATCCTCCCCGTCTTCCTCCCTCTTGGTCCTCCTGAATTTCTTGTAGGCTAACTGCATGTCCCTTACTGCCTTACTCCATGCTAAACTGTCTGGGTGATTTTGCCCTTGAATGTTTCCCCATGAGCCTAATGCACTCCTCTCTGGCAGCCACAATTCCCTTCTTGATAATGGACCACCTTTGTACCCCCTGCATATCCACTGGAATGCTTGCCAGGTGGTTTCTTAGCAACTCGTCCATCTTTTTGAGGTTCACCTTCCTAAAATCCAGGATTTTAGTCTTAGTGAGGGCCTTTCCTCTGCCCATGTCCAACCAGAATCGCACTGTGTTGTGGTCACTTACACCCAGAGGCTCCTCGACCGTTACGTCCTGGACATGCTCCCTATTTGTCCGCACCAGATCAAGGACTGCCCCTCCCTGGTGGGTTCTGTGATGCCCTGAGTTAGGAACTCACTTTGCAGTGCATCTAGGATACTCTGACTCCTGGTGCAGGTCGTGGCCAGTACCCTCCAGTCCACCTTGGGCAGGTTGAAGTCTCCCACTATTGCCACCTCTCCCTTCCCTGCAGCAGTCAATATGTGTAAGTTCCATTCCCTGTCTCTTTCCTCCTCCTGGTTGGATGGTCTGGAAACAACCCCCAACCTCACCTTCCTCCCCCTATGAGAGAGTACCTGAATCCACATTGCTTCTGTCCTCTCCTTCACCGACTTCTCCCTTGTACACATTATACCTGCCTTGATTTAAGCCGCTGCCCTCCCTGTTTTTTTCCTGCTGCCTTGTTCCTTCTGTATAATGTATACCCAGGGATCGAGAATCCCCAGTCATGGTTTGGTGGGGCCCATGTCTCAGTGACCACTGCCCTTCTCTGCCAGCAATGCCTACTGGTCACCCATCTTGTTTCCAAGACTCCGTGCATTCAGGGACACCACCTTTCACCTAGAGTCTGAGCCTCCTTCCCTTCCCTTCCATCTGCCTTTCTCATTTCTCCTCGTTGCTTATGTCCCCCAACCCTTCTCTCCCTCTCCCTCTCCCCCTCCACCCTCCAGTCCTGCCCTACTAGTATGGAGTGGCGGCCTTGTGGCCTCCTCCTCCTGGAGTCTCTGGGTCTGCAGGCCCACTTGCCCCCCCTCATAGTTTAAATTAAATTGATAGATTATGTACTTTAATTTGTCCCCGAGGACCTTGACCCCCCACTGAGGTGCAGTCTGTCTGATGCAAAAGTGTTTTATTTGACCAGGTCTCTCCCAGCCCCTTCTCCTTGCACTATTCCCTCAGCCAGTCATTGAATTCCTCTGTCCTTTTCTTCCTAACTATGCTGGCTCTTGGTACTGGCAACACCTCTGAGAATGTCAGCAACCTGGCTACCTCCCTGTCACCTTGAATCTGTCTTATACTACCCCCACTTCCTCTCTGGCTAGGGTGTTGGCACCAACCCCCCAATTCTGGGCATCCCTCTCTACTGTCATCCCTGGCATGCAAAGCACCTTTCTACCTGTATTTGGGACCCCCTTTCTTCCTCAGTGTACACCCTTAATTATGGAGTCCCCTAGGATTACCACCCTTCTTTCTTCTCCATTCCTGCCTTCATGCCTTTTTTGACTGCTGTACAAGTTTCTGCACCACCTAACTGCTTCCCTTCCATCCATCCTGCCCTTACTCTCCCCAAGCTCTGCTTGTCTGACACCTTCATAGCCTCTACTTGCCTCTCCTTCTGCTTTCCCACTATCCTCTATGTCCTCTGGCCACACACACACCCACACCATTTCCTTCCCCTCTCCTTCTGTCACTCTACCCTCTCCCTCCTCTACCCTCTCCCTCCTCCCACCCTCTGCTCCACTATCCTTGTTCCCTCCTCCCTGCCAACCCTGACTACCTTGTATGGTCCTACCCCCCCACCACACTCCTGTCCTACTTCCCCAGACCCCGTTGTCTTAACCCGACCTCTCTCCCCACCTCTTATTCCCTCCTCCTTACTTCCAGACGTGGGTGAAATCTGTTCTTTGAATGCTTCCACTCCTGTTCAACCCTCGCAGACCCACACCTTCCCCTTCCACTTGCCATTCCCCTCCATGGGTTCCATGGCCCTCTGAGGTAGGGGTATCCCTGGATCCTGAGTGCCTTCTTATCCCCTTCCCCTCCCTGTTGACTTCACTCCCCTGGTCGTCATCCATCTTATTTTTCTATCTCCTGCCCTGCTTCCATATGAACTGTCTTGCTTCTGCCCTTAGATGCTTCAGGCTCCTGTACACTGAACAGCCCCCTGTTACCCACATCATCCCCAGGAAGACTGTGGTCCCACAGCCATTACATCATAATACCCTCTTCCTACTATCCTGGTACCCCCACATCCTTCTGGCCCCTGCCTCACTTAACCCACCAGATATGTGCCTCCATATATAGATCAGTTGGGGATGTCTACAACAGCCCCCAAATCCACTCGAATCTCCTACCCCCTACTCTTCTTTGATGCTCTTCATGAATGTAAGCTGACCCTAGATAGGGACCAGCTGCACTCCCTTGCCTGTGATATTCTTGTCAGCTAATCTCAGTTAGTATCCTTTCTGCCCTCTCTAAGCCTCTCCTAATCTGATGTATATTTATAAGATGACCCTAGATATGGATTCGCTGCAATCCCCTTCCAACATCCTACAGTTTTTCTGCCCTCCCTTTCCTTTTACTTACTCTCCACTGGCCAGTGAGGCCTGTGGCCTGCAGTCCTCCCTGTGGATGCGCTACAGAAATCTCCAGACATGACTGAGTCAGATGCCACACTCCTGCTGGTGGCACTCATGTTTTGGGGTCGCTCATGCTTTGGGGTCGCTTGGCAGTATGGGTACTAATGCGGAACTACAGCCTCACTATTGGAGAGCTGCAGTCATGTGGTCCGCTGGGCCTACCGCTCAGGTTGGCTGGTCCGGCTTAGCACCCGCCCTCAACCCTCCCACTCCCACTGCTGACATCCTCCTTCTACCTGACCCTACAGCTCATGAACTCACAAAGACATTGATTTAGTTAGTGCAGAGGCAGTTCTGCGACATGCCACCCGCCGCAATGATTTATGAGGCCTCTGCAGGGCTCAGTTAAACAGGGGGCACCTGGGGATTCTGGCAGAGCGGCAGAAGGAGCCGCGGAGGAGGGGAACGCCAGGAGGCATAAGGGGCAAAAAGAAGAGCTGAAAGTTCCAGTCAACCCTGAGGTGCTGTCTTAAGACGAGGTGATAGCTGGGAATTTTAGAATTCTTACCTCGCTGTTGCTGTAACTACGTCTCACGATGGAGCGTTCCACACAAGAGCTGTTCCAAAACTTCACGATTGTGCTGATCATAGTGCTTCTCATGTGGCTTCTTGTGAAATCATATCAAGAATAAAGGACTGGTCAACAAACCTTGGATTTAACAGCTTTGCTTTGGTTTTAGAATGTGAAACCAATCAATGTATTACTCTCCCCACCTTCAGCTTGCTTCCCCATAAATTGACCTGCTTCTTGTCTGTGGATGCAGAATGATGTCATTGCAAAATGATACTGCTTCTGGTTTTAGGTTCCCGTTCAAAGAAGATGAGGGTATTCAGTTTAGATCGCTCAAAATGCTGTTATTTATTGCTTATGTACAGATGTCCTCATTGAGATGATTCCCATGATAATGGGATATCCCGTAGTGATACCATGGTATAAGGCAATGCTGTGCACTGGGGGATACCACAGTAACGTTGCCCAACACTGAGAAATATCCCACTGAGTACATCTACATATCATATCATTAAGATGGTTATTTATGTGATGATGGGGAGAAACCACAGTAGCACACATACTTGTTGCAGATGTTAGAAAATATATTGGCAGATTTCTATTTGACTTACCCATTCATCTGAGTATAGTCTTTATAGAAATAGACTGGGGATTGTCTACATTTTAAAACATCTTTGCCTGGCTTAAAATATTAGCATGTTGATACAGCTCTTTGAATTGTAATTTCACAATCTCCTTTAAAATTGTTGTACAATCTGTATTATAAAGTCTATAAGTTATCATAATGAAGGAGACAAAGTGTGCAGCTGTGGAGTCATGAAATGTGTTATATCTTGCGAGTACCATTTGTTAGTCATCATTGCTGTGCTGTAATTGTGTGCTTTATGTTACAAAAAAATACAAGCTATATATTTGCAAAAGAAATCAAATGTTTGTAACAATGTTGTTCCTTGGATAACTGAAACAAAGGGTATCACGCATATGTCGGGTATGGCATGTCTAGTGCCTGACTAGATAAACTTAATCTTGTAAAATGTAAAAAAAAAAAATAAAAAAAAAATAACTACGTTTGCAGTTTTCAACTACATGGAAACAGTGTCTAAAATCAAAAATCAACTCAGTTCTGTTGAGTTTTGCTTTTGCAATTTAAATAAAAAAACAGAAAACAAAAAAAAGACATTGATTTAGTTTTATAAACTCAAAATAGCAAATCCCATCCCAGCAAGGCATTCCACACAGACGCCGACTTGTCTGGTTGGTCTTATTCCACTTTCCTCGCCATGTTCAGTGGCGTCTGGAAGAGGGCGTGGACTACTTAAGCAGGCTGTTTTAACTGCAGAAACTACAGCATCTCTAGTAGAGGTTTGCAGTCACATGGTCTGTGGCACGGCGCAGGTGTAAGTGCTCAATCATAGAACAACATACATCACCAATTCTTTTCAAAGTTCCAGTTTTAATTAATTCTTCTTCAGAAGTTATTTACATCAGGACAAATTCAGTACAACAGAATAATCTGGCAGCTTAATCTTCTATTTGGAGCAGCAAATACTCACTTCATAACTCAACAGAGCGCCTTCAGTAACATCCTGGAGTGTACCTCCAGACCCACAAGCAAATCTAATTACCAAACTCAAAGTTCAGCATGTATACACTGCAGGGGTCAGGTTACATCTTACATCTTAACCCCCGCCCCCCATACTTTTATTTCAAATATTATCTCTTTATTTACAACATTTATATTTTATGTGGTATGTCTAAACATTTTCTACTTGACATAACAACTCACTCTCGCACATAGAAGTGAAATGCAGTCTTTCTGTGACATGTTTAATTCAACCTCTAATCCCAGAAAGAACCACCCCTTGTTATTCAGTATAAAGGCAGTCAGAAAACGGCCAGCTGACTCCTAAGGAAACTACTGCAGCTGAGAAAGAGTCCACTCGGGGCTCTGAAACACCAAAAGAGAAACAACAAAAACCCTCGCTTTCAAGAGGTCCCAACTGCAGCACCAAACCTCCTTATTCCACTTTCAGAAGGTTTGTAGAACTCAAAACATTATGTATTATTTAGTAAATTTCATTTTAGGGGAAACCCAAAGGCAGTATAGCGCAGTGGTTTAAGGCTCTGAGCTGCAAATCTGGAGACCTGGGTTTGAATCCCACAGCCCCCACTTGCATACTGTGTGACCTTGAGCAAGTCACTTAACTTCCCTGTGCTCCCAGGTTGCACCTGTAAACCAGCTTCCAGCTTAGTGTGTTACTCCTGGTAAAACAACTTAAAAAAAAAAAAAAAATTGCCTTTGCGATACAGCGAATGCTCAAATGGCTAATTGTTACGGCACTTGCAGTATTGCACTATCGAGAAGGAACTCAGTGGCATATCACTAAGAATGAACGCTGCATTTCAACAAAGCTCTTTATAAGACAGGCATAACAGGGTCAAATTAAGGACCCAGCAAGTTCTTTCATTTATTTAATATCCTGATAAGGGCAACGGGTGTTTTCAGGCTTACAAAGCCATAACAGTACATTATAAAACAGCGCCCTATATTTACAGAACTGAGTGTTTGCTTAAGAGAATATACCCAGGCTACGAGTAGGTATTTTATCAAGGAAAGCAGGAGAGAACCAACAGGTTCTCACAATTATTTATTTAGACAGCCAAGTCCTCGAAAGCACAGCAAGGACAAATAGAGCTGTAACAGAATTAGCAGCCTCTTACAATATGAAGGGCTATTTCCTCACAAAAGAGGTTCCCTCTCTACTATACAAGCAAAGAGCCTGCGCTATTGGAAACAACTTTTAATATAGGACAAACCGGGAGATTCTGTTCATTACTAACTAACCTAGAATACCAAACCAGATTCATTTCCCCGACGGCTAACATATCAGCCCATCAATACAGAAACATAGAAACATAGACTTTGACGGCAGATAAGTACCGCTTGGCCCACCTAGTCTGCCCATTTCCCTACCTAGAGGACAAGCTGCAGATTCTATTTAACCAACAGCCTATTTCTTCCTACCCCCCACAAAAATTGCCTTATGTCTGTCCCATGCATTCTTCAATTCTCCCACAGTTTTAGACCCCACAACCTCCTCAGGAAGGCTGTTCCATGCGTCCACCACCCTCTCTGTGAAAAAATACTTCCTCACATTGCCCCTGAGCCGTCCCCCCTCTATCTTCAGATTGTGTCCCTTTGTTCTTGCACATCTCTTTTTCTGAAAGATGCTACCCTCTTGGACTTTGTTGATTCCACTGAGATACTTAAACATTTCTATCATGTCCCTCCCTCCCTCCTTTCCTCAAGGATATACATATTAAGCTTCTTTAGTCTCTCCTCGTATGGCTTCTCTTGCAGACCCTGCACCATTTTAGTTGCCCTCCTCTGAACTGCCTCCATCCTGTCTATGTCCTTGCAGAGATGGGGTCTCCAGAACTGGATGCAGTACTCCAGATGGGGTCTCACCAACTGTCTGTACAGGGGGATAATAACTTCCTGTTTTCTGCTGGTGATACCTCTCCTTATACATCCCAGTATCCCCCCAGCACTCCCTACTGCCTTCTCACATTGCTTGCCAACCTTAAGGTCATCTGTTATGATTACCCCCAGGTCCCTTTCCATTTTTGTTGTTGTTACTACCTCTCCCCCCCACTGTGTAATCTTCCCTTGGGTTTTTGTTTCCCAGGTGCATTACTTTGCATTGAATCCAAGCTGCCATACTTCTGACCATTCCTCCAACCTTGCCAAGTCCCTTCTCATCCTTTCCATGCCTCCTTGTGTATCAGCCCTGTTGCAGATCTTTGTGTCATCTGCAAAGAGGCATAGGCATACTTTTCCTTCCAGTCCCTCTGCAATGTCACTTATAAAGACATTAAAAAGGACAGGACCCAGTACTGAACCCTGCGGTACCCCACTAGTAACCCCCCCCCTTCTTCAGAGAGGACTCCATTCACAATTACCTTCTGTGTCCTGTTGTTCAGCCAATGTTTTACCCAGGCTACCACTCTGGGACCCACTCCCAGACTGGTTAATTTGACTACTAATCTTTTGTGTGGGACTGTGTCAAATGCCTTGCTAAAGTCTAGGTAGGCCATGTCCACTGCCCCTCCCTGGTCTACTAGTTTGATCACCCAGTCAAAGAAATCAATTAGATTAGTCTGACATGACCTTCCCGCTGTGAACCCATGCTGCCTTGGGTCCTCTGCCCCACTGGCCTCTAGGTACTCAACAGTTCTTTCCTTCAGAAGTGATTCCATCACTTTCCCTACCACAGAGGTCAAACTGACAGGTCTGTAGTTTCCTGCCTCTGTCTTGGTCCCACTTTTGTGAAGGAATCACATCTGCCTTCTTCCAGTCCTCAGGTACCACACCATCCTCCCATGATTTGTTAAAAAGGGTAGTCAGTGGTGTCACTAGTTCTCTGCTTAATTCTTTTAGAATTCTGGTGTGAATTCCATCTGGCCCCATTGCTTTGTCCACCTTCAGTTTTAGGAGTTCTTTCAGAACCCTTTCTTCTGTGAAAGGACTGGGATCGGCCCGCTCTCCAGAGTGCTTCTGTTAATTGGATTTGGCACCTCCCACTTCCTCTTTTGTGAATACAATAGATACATAGACAGTGTCGGCAGATAAGGGCCTATGGCCCACCCAGTCTGCCCATTTGAGCTTGTAAGTTCAGTTTGTTTTCCTAGAAGTCTGTTGCCCTTACCCTGACTTCCAGAATTCCTTTTATGTCTATCCCATACATTCTTAAACTCGTGGATTGTTTCAGCCCCACCACTTCCTCTGGCAGGGTGTTCCACTTGTCCACCACCCGCTCTGTGAAGAAATTCTCTCCCACGCTTCTCTGAGATCGTCCCTCCCTCCAACTTCATCCCATGCCTCTAGTCCTGGAACATCTTTTCGCTTAAAAATAGTGTATTCCTGCACCCTGTTCCTCCCTGTAAGATACTTGTATGTCTCTATCATATCCCTTCTCTCCCTCCTCTCCTCCAGGGAATACATGTTCAGTTCTTTCAACCTGTCCTCATAGGACTTGTGATGCAATCCATGCACCATCTTTGTTGCCCTCCTCTGAACCTTCTCTACCCTGTCTATGTACTTACGTAGGTAAGGTTTCCAGAACTCTACACTGTACTCCAGGTGGGGCCTCACTAGTGTCTTGTATAATGGAATTATGACCTCCCTTTTCCTGCTGGTGATGCTCCTGCCTAGGCATCCCAGCATCCTGTTTGCTTTACCTGCTGCCTTGTCACACTGTTTCCCTACCTTGAGGTCATCAGAGATGATGATAACCCCAAGATCCCTTTCCTGCTTGGTGCATGCTGTATCCTCACCCCCAACTGATATATTGTGCCAGGTTTTTGTGCCCCATATGCATTATCTTGCACTTCTTTGCATTGAATTTCAACTGCCAAATCCCTGACCATTCTGCAGGTCCCTTCTCATTCTGTCTACACCCTCTGGTGTGTCTACTCTGTTACAGAACTTTGTGTCATCAGCGAACAGTGAAATTCTGCCTTCTAGGTCCTGCGCAATGTCACTGATGAAGATGTTGAATAGGACCGGTCCCAGCACTGATCCCTGTGGTACTCCACTGGTCACTCTTCCCTCTGTGGAGTGACAGCCATGTACCACCACCCTCTGTGTCCTGCCGCCCAGCCAGTTACCTACCCACCACACTACTGTCCTGCCCACACCCATATTCCCCAGTTTGTGTAATAGACTTCTGTGTGACACAGTGTCAAAGGCCTTGCTGAAGTCCAGATAGGCCATGTCCCCTGATCCACCTCCCTAGTCACCCAGTCGAAAAATTCAACGAGGTTGGTCTGACATGACCTCCCCCTGGTGAAACCATGCTGCCTTGGGTCCTGTAATCCATTGACAACCAGATGTTCCACCAATCTCTCCTTCAGTAGTGCTTCTCCATGATCTTCCCCACTACTGAGGTGAGGCTGACTGTCTGTAGTTCCCGCTTCCTCTTTGTTCCCACTTTTGTATAAGGGACTACATCTGCTGTCCTCCAGTCTTTGGATACCTTCCCTGTTTCCAGTGATCGGCTAAACAGGATAACCAGAGGTTCAGCCACCACCTCTCTTAGTTCTTTAAGGACCCTGGGGTGCACCCCATCTGGTCCCATTGCTTTATCAACTCTTATTACTTCAAGTTCCTTCAGGACCCTTTCTTGTGTAAAGGGACTTGTGTCCATTTCTGCATCATTCTCATCCCTTGTACTCCCTTCAGACCCATTACCCTCCTCTTCCTCAGTAAAGACTGAGCAGAAATACCTGTTCAATATGTCAGCTTTACTGTTGTCATCCTCCGCGCGGCCCCCATCCTCCCCCTTCAGTCTCACTAACCCTCCCTTTGCCTTTCTTTTTTCACTTATGTACCTGTAAAAGGTTTTGTCCCCTCTACCCACTGATTTTGCAATATGTTCTTCTGTCTGAGCTTTGGCTTCCCTTACTGACCTCCCTGCCTCCCTGTGCTTCTCCTGGTACTTCTCCCTCTCCCCTTCTGCCTGTGTCTTTTTGTATTGCCTGAATGCAATATTTTTGGTTTTCACTTTCTTTGCTACCTCTTTGGAAAACCATAATGGTCTCCTCTTCCTTTTCCACTTGCTAACCTGCTTAATACATAATTCTGTTGCTCTTGTAATCCCCATTTTAAATACTGCCCACTGTTCCTCAACCCCTGATTCCTGCCCCATTCCCCCTTAATGGCTCTTTCAAGTATCTCCCCATTTTCCCAAAGTCTGCCCCCCTAAAATCCAGGATACATGTTTTTGTGTGGTTTGGTTCTGTTCTTTCTGTGATTTCAAACCGCAATGACTGATGGTCACTGTTCCCCAGGTGCTCCCCCACTGTTACCCCCATCACACTGTCCCTGTTTGTGAGCACAAGGTCCAGTATTGCCTTCTGCCGAGTTGGTTAAATGAACAGTTGCTTGAGGAAGGTACCCCCGAAGGGAGTCCAGGATGAATCTGCTCCTAGTTGATGCTGCTGCTGGGATGCTCCAGTCCACGTCTGGAATATTGAAGTCCCCAACCAGTACTACCTCCCCCTTGTCTGCCATCCTTTGGATGACTAGCATCAGCTCCCTATCTGTTTCTTCCTCCTGGGCTGGTGGTCTATAGACCACACCTGTGCGGATGGCTGTCCCCATTTTCCTTTCCAGCTTAACCCACAGTATCTCTCCCCCATTTTGTTCCTCCTGGATCTCTGTGGCCCTTATGTCATTTTTCACATACAGTGCCACTCCTCCTCCCTTCTTGCCTGCCCTGTCTCTTCTGAATATGTTGTAGCCAGGTATGGCCATACTGAACAGAAGTATTCATTCAGTATCCCTGCTTTTTCACTGTCACTCTCTGCCCACCCACCATCCATTCTATTCAGCCTCACTATCCCTCCCTTTGTCTTTCTACGTTCCCTGATATACCTGTAAAAAGTTTTATCCCCCTTCTTAACTGAGTTGGCTATCTTTACTCAGTTTGTGCCTTTTCTATTCTGACTACCCTCCCTGCTTCCTTCTGCCTTAATTGGTACAGTTCTCTGTCCTGCTCCTTCTGTGTTTTCTTATACTTCCTAAATGCTATCTTTTCTCCTAACCTTCACCACCACCTCTTTTGAGAACCATAGTGGCTTTTCTTTCGTTTGATTTGTTTATTTGCTTCACAAAGGCTTGTTGCCTCTGTGATGGCAGTTTTGTTATTTCCCCATTGTTGCTCCACCCCTTCTTCTAGCCTGTTTGCTAGTGCTTTTCTAAGGCACTCTCCCATCTTGCCAAAGTCAGCCCTCCTGAAGTCCAGAACCCTCACTTTTGTATGGCTTGACTCTGTAGCTGAGTTTTTCGTGACCCACACTGTTTGGTCACTTGTTCCCAAATGGCTACCCACTTCTAGATCTGAGATCCTCTCACTGTCCCCATTTGAGAGTACGAGGTCTAAGATTGCTCCCTCACGAGTAGGTTCCAAAACTAGCTGTCTGAGGCATGGCCTGAAGGGCATCAAGAATGGCCCTGCTTTTGGATGTGGCTGCCGCAAAGGTGCTCCAGTTAACATCTGGCATATTAAGGTCCCCCATCAGCAGTATCTCCCCTTTCTCTGCCATCCTAAGTATGCCTTCTATCATATCTTTGTCCATTCCCTCCCCCTGACATGGGGGTCTATATACAGCCCCTTTGCGGATTGTGGTGCCATTTCCAGTCTCTAAGGTGACCCACAGTGCCTCCTCTCCTCCCTGTTTACTCTTTTGTTTGGTTGCTTTTATCCTTTCCTTTACATAGAAAGCTACCCCCTGCTGCCCTCCCTATCTCTCCTGTAGGTTGTGTACCCTGGTATGTTAACATCCCAGACATGGTTCTTTGTGTACCATGTTTCTGTGACTGCTACAATATCCAGGCATCCCTCTTCTATCAAGGCCACCACTTCAGGGTGCTTGTTGCCCAGACTACGGGCATTGGTACTCATTACTCTCCATTTCTTGATGGCCTTACCTCTTTTTGCCCCATCCCTCTCCTTATTGCATTTGTCACTTTCTCCATTTACCCCTACGCTTCTCACTATCGACATCTCTATGTTGGTGTCTACCTCACTTAGTACACTGATATTTGGGGGCTAGGATTTCCCTGCTTCTTTCCAGTGCCTCCCCTTGGCTAGTTTAAATGCTTGTCAATGAAGTATTTAAACCTATCTCCTAGGATCCTGGTTCCCCTCCTGGACAGATGCAGACCATCATGCCAGTATAGGCCTGCATCCCTCCAGGTGGACCCCCAGTCCCCAATGAAGCCAAATCCCTGAGCTCTGCACCAGTTTTTCATCCACTGATTGAATCCCATGGTGTGGAGCACCCTAGCCTCACCCATGCCATAGACAGGCAGCACCTCCGAGAAGGTTACCCTGTGTGCTATTTGTCTAAGGCCCCTCCCCAGCTCTACAAACGCTTCCTGCACTGCTCTGATCCATTTCTTAGCCAGGTCATTTGTCCCTCGGTGGACAATGACATCCAGCTCCCTCCCCTGTGCAGCTGCTCCTGCGATCCTGAGGATTCGCTCACTGTCCCTCTAAGCCATGGCACCAGGCAGGCACCTTACCTCCCTCCCTCTCCCCTTCCTCCCCCAGTTCTACCTTCCTAACAGTGGAGTTCCCCACCAGGAGTTGTTTTCTTCCCCTGTGGGGTCCCATGCCACCCTCCTGTGGGTCTCTTTTGTGGAGGTTCCCAGCATCCTCCTTGGTCTCCACTGTGGGTACCTCCATAGAGGAACCACACTTTTCCAGAACGGCATAGAAATTGTGGAGAGGTACAACTGGAGGGATGCGCCTCTGTTCCACCACCCTCAGCCTCCCTGAGCCCACTGTGGTCCAACCACTCCTCTTTCTTGGCAACCTCTGAGGCAGTGGCAGTGACCCTGGTGGTCCCTGGGTGGGAGAGGAGGTCCCCCAAATCCTGGCCAACTCAGCCTGGAGATGAGCAACCTCCTCCCTCAGCCCAGAGAGGTGCCTGCAGATGGGACAACACTGCATGCTCCAGAACATCTCCCGGAAGACTGCTGCTCCACAGCCACTGCACTGCACCACTCCCAACATGTCTTTTTTTTCTGGCCCCCTAACTGTTATTTGGAATACTTACTCTTTCCTCTGTTTGTTTAATTCTTTTTTTTTTCTCTTCTCTCCCTATTTACTTACTGTCTCTGCACCCTTTTAGCTCCTGATCTTCCTGTTATGAGACAAGAAGTTCCTATATTTCTCAGTAGTCTCCTTACTTGCTCAGAGTCAAACCTCCAGCAGCTGGGGGGGGGGAAGGGGACGGAGAGCTACTCTTGCCCTTCCAGGATGGTGAGTCTTTTGTGGCTTTGTGATCACTCACTTCCTGCTCCCAAACAGGAAGTTCCTGTTGTCAGTTAAATCCCGTGCCTATAAAGTAGAACTGGATTAGGGGGGGGGTCGAGGGGAGGGAAGGAGGGTAATATAGTCCCAGTAGAGAAGTTTTAGTTACACCAGTAGCTCCTTCCTCCTGCTTTTCTGTCTGCTTTGTGGCAGAAGCTGTCTAGGGCAGTGTTTATATCTGGTCTTAACCTGGCACCTTCTAGCTAAGCCACTCCCCCTACTTTGCAAATCTTTCTACACTTAGTTAATTTCACAGATAACAATTCCCTTCTGACACCTGTGACAAGCACCTAGATAAGTACGTACATAGATAACAGATAACAATTTACTTCTGCTACCTCTTGACAAACACACTAACTTTTTTTTTTTTTTTACCCTAAATTGAAGGTCCCAGTACAAGAGATCTAGTTCTTGGCCCCAGTAGATAAGTTTTAGTTATACCAGTAGCTCCTTCCTCTTGGTTTTCTGTCTGCTTTGTAGCATTTATAGCATTTAAAGTCTTACAGTTTTATTATTTATTTCCTTCCCATATCATTTCTGTTCCTTTAAATTACTTTAGAAATGCAACACCTAAAGCACTCACTTCTATTCTGTGTGCTAACTTCCTATTTTTATAATGCAGAAGGTGGGGGATTATTCTACGTTACGGCAAACCATTAAGAAATGCTGTTTTATACCCATAGCTCTTTCACTCATTATTTTAAATTTTTTTTAAACACTAAGTTATAAGGTTATGGACTTCTGGTGACGTCACGCCCTTGATGCCAGCCTGAATTTATAGGCTCTGACCGAAGCCAACAAAAACCTCCGTTTTACAACATAAACTGAGAAACTTGAAACAGGAATTACCAAAGGAGGTGATACAATGGCAAAATGAGGGGAGAAAACCCTGAAAAAGCCTCCCCTGATTCCAGATGATGCAGGATTGTCGGATTCTGGCAGTGAAGCTTCACAGGCCTCTACTACCTCGCGGCACAGTAATGGCGCTCCCGGACAGCCACCCCGGCCACCCTGCAGAGACAGATGACTATAGTCCTAGCAGAGCTTCGGGACTTCCGAAGTGAATTTCGGTCAACCACAACAGCTTTAAGAATGGATATTGGAAAATTAGAAAGCCAACAAGAGCAACTAGATCTTCGCTTCACTGAATCCGACACCAGAATAGACAGAGCCGAGCAAGCAATACTACAATTAAACCAAGATATGCTGACCTTGCAGGAGAGGGCAGAGGATGCTGAGAGCAGGAGCAGACGGAATAACATTCGGATCTCAGGAATTCCAGAAGGGGAGGAGGGCAAGGACCCGCATCGATTTATACACCAACTGCTGATTCAGACGCTAGAGGTACCTGATGAGAAAACCCTAGAGTTTGAAAGGGTACACTGTACATTAGGTCCCAAGCCCCCTCCGGACACGAGGCCTCGTGCTATCTTGGTCCGTTTCCTCCGCTTTCAGGAGAAAGAATATGTACTGCACACAGCGTGGAAAAAAGGCCAGGTGACATATAAAGGTCAGCGGTTGTTCCTGGAAAACGATTACGCTCCGGAGATCATGGCCAGGTGTAGAGCCTACATTCCCATCCTAAAAGAATTAAAAAAAAACAAGGTCTGCGCTTCCGAACACCCTATCCAGCAAAGCTGACAGTTTACTACCCAGAAGGACAGCTTACTTACAACTCTGCAGCAGAGGCACTGGAAGATCTACGAAAGCACAAAATCAAAGTACAAACGCAGGCAGATAAGCCCTCCAGAGGAACCCTAGCAGCAAAGTTAGCCCAGCAGGTGTGGCAGTCAGGCCGTCGGGACGGAAGAAGGCGACAAGGCATGGAAGCAATCCGCAAGATAGTTGACTCTCTGCAAGAACAGGCACAAGGAAACTCCTGAACTACCAGCAAGGAAAGCACTAAACCCAAGACTCCGTGAAAGCGGAGAACTAACAATACCAGCTTTCGAAGGACACTTTCAACAGCAGATACCAGAATGGGAGGAAAGTCCACCTGCAGAACTTCTCTGACGCCTCCTTACTGAGACAGCATTCTCCACCCCCCCCCCCCAAGTGAACTCGTTATTCCTGAAGCACACCAGTTAAGTGTGAATAATATTTTGTATTTAATTGGAAGATCCTCTATGAGGTCGAGGGGTGGGGGGGGTCCTTTTTTGTTTTATTTCTCCTCGCTGGCGAGATCTGAATCTCACTCGCTGCCTGCAACTGGTTAAAGACTGTAATCATTAACCGCACAGTAGTAAAGCAGTTGGCAGGCATAAGGGAAGGCAGAACAAAATGGTTATATTAAATGCACGCTGAAAATAGAAAATAGAGTTAAAAATCTACGTTTCGACCTTAGGTCTTCTTCAGGAAATATCTAAAAGAGAAAAAAAACAAGTTAGTGTAGAGGAGAGGTAAAATGAGAGAGATATATATGTGGAGAAAGAAGAAGGGAGGCAAAGGAGAAAGTGATAAATGATAAGATTAAGAGAGAATCTGTGAAACAAAAAGGTGATGATGGGAAAGATAAAACATAATGGGAGAGAAAGAGCTGGGAAGTTCCCAGGTAGAGACTGATTAACAGGGCCTTGTAAGAAGGCTGAAAGGTGACAAATGTGTGAGAAGGAGA
Source organism: Neoceratodus forsteri (assembly GCA_016271365.2). Taxonomy (NCBI): domain Eukaryota; kingdom Metazoa; phylum Chordata; order Ceratodontiformes; family Ceratodontidae; genus Neoceratodus; species Neoceratodus forsteri. The sequence goes on along the minus strand of CM028129.1, from coordinate 556,303,853 downwards.
CAGAAATGGAGACATATGGTGAAAATGAAAAATAAATCGGTACAAAAACAAATTGACTTTAGGGAAAAAGGGAGGCTGAAAGATGTTAGTGGAAAATAAGTCTATCAATTAAACCAGAGGGCTGCTGGGGCCAAAGGCGGATGATCAGCTTGGCTTCCATGTTTTTCTATGGTTAGGATCCTGGAAGCCCTGCTGAAGGACACAAACAGAAAGGTCATTGACATTGTGGTCCCTGGAGATAAAGTTGGATACAGTGGGTTTAGCAGTTTCACCATTCCTGACCGCTCTGTAATGTAAGGGAAGGCAGTGTGAGCTGATGATCTCTCAACTAAGCAAACCACCTATCAGTCAATGATAACTTTTATACGCACATCCTATTCAGGAAGTACTGCAACAGCGTTTTAAAGAAGCCCGGAACTGCAGACCCGCAAGTAGGTTGTTGCTACTGACATACAGGTATGTCTGCTGAACGAGGAGAGAGACTATTTGCCAAGCCTGTCAAAAGTTATATGCTAGTTAACATCACAGCTATGAGAGCATACAATAGGTGGAACAGCTAGTTGGTCACTTGCTAACGCCTAGTAACTCCCCCCCCCAATCTCCAAGCTTACTCTGGCAAACAATCTAAAGCAGGTAGAGTACTAGCCAAGTCGGGTCTGAAAGTCAATAGAGGAATTTAGGTGTTAAGGTGTCCCTCCTCTGAACCCCCCCCTTTTTTTTTTCCTTTCCTCTCCTCTCTCTCTCTTCTGTTCTCAGTGAGTAATAATTTAAAAAACTCTCTATTCCCTTATCCCCCTCCACACTAAAAATGTAAGTACTCCTGTTTTCTCCCCAAGCAGCAACGCACCATTGCAGTAGGCTGGTAGGTAGGAGTGTGACTAACCAATATCCTAGCCCCTATCCCTTATCTGGCATTGGAAGTGCCAAGGGGTCTCATTTTGGAGTTCCCCCTGTATAGTGAGAACATCTCGCTACTGAGGGCCTAGATAGCTCTCGTAATTGGAAGTTCGTGTTTTACAATTCTAGTTTTGTTAATAAAAATGGTTGTAGCCCGGTTGGCGCCACTCCACCCTATAGCCACTGCATTACTGATATACTACATGTACTTGTTGAGTGGTTTACGGAACATATTATTTGACAATGTTAGATGCCAGTTCCAAGGCAATCAGTTTTGGCTTGATAGCTGTGTTTATAGGTTTTTGAAAAGTGCAGTGTAACAATGAGAAAATAGTAATTGCACGATTGTGTCTAAGTACCACTATGTGCTGTTGGAGGGGAGGGATGGGGGGGTCCCTGGTAGCCATGCAGCCTCCTGGAAACCCATATTCAACATACATTCTAACATGGAAGAGACCCCCCTGAAACTAGTCTCTTGGAATGTTAATGGGCTTACTACCCTGGTAAAACGAGCTAGGGTTCTCGCGCAGGTAAAGAAATCTAAAGCTGACATTATATACCTGCAGGAGACCCACTTAAGTAACAACGAGCATGTTAAGCTGGGGCGGATCTCGAAGGGTGAGGTATATGGTTTAACATATACTGGTGGGAGAAGGAGAGGAGTGGTCACAATAATCCCACATCATGTAGCTTGGCGGTTACAATCAAAATGGACAGATCCAAAGGGTAGGATGGTACTGCTCCGTGGTCTGGTGGAGGAAACGGAGGTCACATTGGCCAATGTCTACTTTCCACCAGACTCCTCGACTAGTGACATCAGATGTTTACTAGACAAAATAGTGCAGTTCACCAGGGGAACACTACTACTTGCAGGAGACTTTAATATACTCCCCAACCCAGAAAAAGATTCTTCCAACCCAAATACCCCCAGAAAAACTCCGCAACAGAGGCTTCTGACCAGGTTTACGGCTGAGGTAGGCCTGTCAGACATATGGGGCCACATGCACCCATACTCTAGAAACTATACTCACTACTCAGCTGCCCATCACACATACTCCAGAATCGATCTGTGCTATACACAAATAGAGCAGTTAGAACGGCTGATTGACTGCCAAATTGGAGATATTGTTCTGTCAGATCATGCCCAAATCATCAGTAGATGGAAGCTGGGCTTACAGAAAAAGGAAAATATGTGGCGCTTAAACCCCGCCTATTTAAAGTCTAAACAATTTAACGAATATGTATCCGAAAAGATAACTGAGATAATTAAAGACAACACAGCCCCGGAAACCTCCCCAGGCATCCTTTGGGACACCATAAAAACAGTACTGAGGGGACACCTTTTTAAATACACATACCTCCTTGCAAAAAAGCTTAAACAACACAAAACTAGCCTCGAGGAAACTTTACATTTCTTGCAAGCAGCACATAAACAAGGTGACAACTCAGTGCTCCCACAGCTAAAACTAGTTAAACAAGACCTAGATAAGCTGGTATTACAACAGACAGAAATTTCTTTAACCTTCCTCCGTCAAAGGTACTACGAAGTGGGACCCAGGGCCAATAGATTATTGGCATATCAAGTTAGAAAACAGAGGAAGGTAGCTGCTATCACTACTATACGTCACCCAGTGAGTGGTAGTCCCCAAAATAAACTCAATGATATAGTTGAGGCATTCACCATGTACTATTCAACCCTCTATACCCCAGAAAGGTCAACAGCCCCAGAAAAGATAAAAGAATTCTTACAATCCCTAGCTTTGCCAAGGATCTCCTCAGAACAGGGAGAACAGTTGCTTGCACCTATTACAATGCAGGAGCTGTTGAACGCTCTATCGGGTGCCAAAACAATGAAGGCCCCAGGCCCAACGGGTATGGAGCAGAGTTTTATAAACCCACCAGTAAAATAGTAACGCCATCTCTCCTAAGGGCCTGTAACTCTGTCCAGGAAGGGAACCCCCCTCCACCCACCTGGGCCTATGCCACAATATCAGTAATTCCTAAACCGGGAAAAAAAAAACAACTATGTGAATCTTATCGGCCAATTTCTGTTTTAACTTCCGACTATAAAATATTCATGGGGATACTAGCCCGTAGGTTAGAAGTTGTACTCCCGTAAATAGTACACAGAGATCAAACTGAGTTTGTGGGAGGACGTACCACCACTGATAGCATAAAAAGAACCCATCATATAACACGCAAAATACACACCTCTAATTACCCTGCAGCCTTAGTAAGCCTCGATGCTGAAAAGGCCTTTGACAGGGTTCTCTGGCCCTTTTTATATTCAGTTATGGAAACTATGGGACTCCCTAGGTCTCTGATTCAAGTAATCACGAACATCTACACTTCTCCGAGGGCCTGGGTCCGGATCTCTGGGCACCATTTAAGATCATTTCAGCTGGGAAGGGAACTAGACAGGCTACCCTCTCCCCCTCCTGTTCGCCTTTGTCTATTGAGCCTCTAGCACAGCTAATCAGGCAAGCCCAAGACATTCAGGGAATTGAGGTGGGTGGGGAGGAGCATCGTATAGCACTCTATGCGGATGATGTACTCTTATACTTACAGAACCCGGTAATTTCATTCCCAAAGATAAGTAAGTTATTAGAACAATTTGGGCATCTTTCAGGTTATAAAGTTAATATCTCGAAAACCGAAATTTTGACCTTTCATTACACACCAGACCCAATGATGCAAAAGCAATTCCCCTGCAAATGGAATCCTGGGAAGGTAAAATACCTAGGGATAAACCTAACAAGGGACCTGAGAGATGCATATAAGCAGAACTATACTCCATTTACAGTACGGCTGAGAGAAGATTTAGCCCACTGGAGTACACTCCCATTAAGCTCATCTAGGAGGATAGAACTTATCGGAATGGTGATCCTGCCCAGGGCTCTATATCTCTTCAATAACGTCCCCATTTCTCTCCCCAGGTCACTGTTTCGGGACTGGGAAAGAGCAATATCTAACTTCATATGGGCTGGCCGTAGGCCAAGAGTCAGGCTGAAACTCCTCACTAGACTGAGGAACGCAGGAGGATTAGCACTTTCAGACCTATACTGGTACTATCAAGCTGTACAACTTGTTCATGTTATGGCCAGGCAGATCCTGAACAGTGAAATGCACTGGGCAGAACTAGAACAAACAGCCTCCCCAGATCCGGTTTACTTTAGCTTATTATATGGTACAAGTGACCCTACAACTCGGAATCAGACCTTGCCAACAGAATTACAACACAGAGTCAAGGCCTGGCACCAAATCAAGAGGCAACTCTCTATACTCCCATTTCTGCTGTTAATCTGCCCAATTGGAGCACTCCCAAACTTCCCGCCTAGAACAGTGGACCACGCGTACCAGCACAGCAATGGGTCAAATACGGACTGAACTACCTATTTCAAATAACAACAGGAGGGACTTTGTCCACATTTCAAGAAGTTAAGGAGAAATTTGGACTTCCCAATTCCCATTACTACAGGTACCTACAACTAAGGCACTACTATGAAGCATTGCCAGCTGCAGTGCGATCCCCAGAATGCTGGCCCCCCCCTTGATAGTTAGTTTGCAAAAATTAATAGCCTCACCGGGACAAAAGCACCTTACATCGGCCCTTTATCGGGCCCTGAAATCGACTTCAGTATTAACTCAGGTAGATACCCACGAGAAATGGCAACAGGAACTAGATTCACCAATAGAAACAAAGCAGTGGGAACAAGCATGCTGGCAAATCTCACACACATCTAGCTCGCTGCAATGGCGAGAATTCGCATGGAATTTTTTAGTACTTTTTTTTACACCCCAGAGATTACCAGTCATTACACCCCGAGACGCACTGCTGAATGCTGGAGGATTTGTGGAAAGAAAAGAGCTCACCTCACACATATAGAATACTCATGTCCCAAACTGCAGCCATTCATCCATGGCCTACAGAAAGAACTTCAGGAGATATTTGGCGAGCCCATACAGCTGACACCACAGGTGTTTATCTTATCAATATACCCCGAGGATTTCAGAGACCAAAGCGCCCGGTACCTACTGGCTATCCTCCTTTCAGCAGGGAAGAAAGCCATCACTAAAAAGTGGTCCACCCCCAACACCCCCACAGTAAAAGACTGTTGGTCCATTTCCAGGCAAATTTATCAAATGGAAAAGTTAACTTACAGAATTAATGATAAAATAGGGAAATTTAATACAAGATGGAACAGATGGCTCCTATATTACATGCTCAAAGATACAACCTTTGTCCCATAACCCGTTAGAAGCTCTCCTTCCAAATGCTCCTTCCTCCAACTCACTTCCATCCCAAACCTCTAACTCCCACAACTCTTCCCCCCTTCCTCTCCTGATTCCTTACTACCTCCACCCCCAGCTCCAGTAAAGAAAGGAGGCTTGCTTGGTCTGGTGGGGCCCTTCCCCTCCTCCCCCCATCACTGATTCCCTGATATATCTCCCTCCCTGAGGTCTGAGGGTCAGTACAACTGAAATGAATAGCATTATGGTATACTCTGAACTGCTTGTAGTTCCCCAAGACATTTAAGATCTTATAGATAAGAAATGTTTGTTTGTTTTTGTTTTAAAAATTTATTTTTATACAGGTTAATCTGATTGGAGAAAAAATCCCCATTTACAACAAATACCTGTGGAATTTACAATAAAGACAAAACAATTACAAAATTAAAACAAAATACAAAATCACAATTACCTAAAAGCAATTACAACAAACATTTAAGTAATTATACAATTCCAATTTAAAAATATGCAGATCGGAAATTTCAGTCATATGGCAAGGTAACTTACTCCATATCCCTGCTAAACTATTTTGTAACACCATATCCCCCATACGATTCATAATTTGTATCATGGGCAACTTTTTAGTAGTCCTCCTAAGGGTATCTGAATATTTAGAATCTGAGTTCTGACATATCAAATTTCGTAAAGGATGCATTTTTAGGTATATCAAACCATGACAAGTAGTAAGCCATATATATTCTCTTCGAGCTACTGGACGCAACCAACCAAGTTCCTGATAAACTACACAATAATGGACTCGAGATCCATTATTTAAGATATAATTCCCCAGTCTATAATAAGTCTGGTCCAATTTGTGTAAGAATTTTTTATACGAATGTATATATAATGATAAACCATAATCTAAAACAGGCAACAACAATTGTTTTACCAATTTAATCTTGACATCCCTAGTCAAACATCCTGACACTCTTCTTAATGCCCCCAGTCTTTGATTGACTTTTTTTATTTGTGACAATATATGATCTGAAAAAGAAAAACGATAATCAACCAAAACTCCCAAATATTTATAAGTATTAACCCCTTGTACCCTTGTCCCATCCAAAAAACTAATTTTCAAGTCAGTTATATCTTTATTAGGTTTAGATACTACAGAAAAAAATCATACTCTGAGTCTTCCCAGTACTTATCAAGAGTCCAGAGTTTCTTATCCAAGTTTCAATATTAGAGAAATCTGTCTGGAGTTGCTGCCTCAGCTCCCCAGGATCTTTAGCAGATGCTACCAATACTATATCATCTGCATAAAGTCTGACATCAGTGCCAGTTACATAATCAGGAAGATCATTAATATAGATATTAAATAACATAGGGCCCAAAATTGACCCCTGAGGTACACCACGGTTCAAATCCAGGAGATCCGAAACAGCGGCCTCACAGACCACCCTTTGTTTTCGATTAGTTAAATAGGATCTAAACCACTGTAATGAATTATGATGTATCCCTAAGTTCTGCGATCTAAACAAAAGTGTTTCATGATGAACTAGATCAAAAGCTTTACTTAGGTCCACAAACACTGCCCCAGTTTGGTTTCCCTGGTTCAATGATGTTGCCACCAGGTTACCAAAATCAAGTAGGGCAGTATTTGTGGACCTACCCCCTCTGAATCCATGCTGACAATTTGTTAACAACCCCAAGTGGTCAAGGTACTGCACAAGCTGTTTATTTATCAGCTTCTCCAGTACCTTTGACAGAATCTGAAGCAAAGTGATTGGTCTATAGTTGGAAGGGACTGTGATATCACCACCCTTGTGAATAGGAATAATTTCACCCATTTTCCAACAATCAGGAACAACTGAAGACTGTATTCTCCAATTATAAAAATAAGTAACTATAGGAGCTATAACATCAGACCCCAGTTTCAAAAATTTGGGATCAATATTATCTATTCCAGCACGTTTTGATATTTTTAGATTCCTCAATTCCCTAGCTACATCCTGTATCCTTATACTCTTCAAATTAAAGCCCTCATTATTCAAGGAGAAAATATCAGAGTGTATACCCTCCTGGGCAACACTCCCTAGGTTAGGTATCTTTAGATCTGGTAAATCCTTAAAATAATGGTTCAACAAGTTAGCCACTTCTGAAGGATTATCAACCAAACTATCTCCCACTATTAAATTAATTGAAGTGAGATTTCACAGGAGTTCTTAAGTTGGAAATAACCTTCCAGAATTTATTTGGGTCATGTATATTGTCAAAAGAACTCTGGAAGTATTCTTTTTTTGCCAATTTTACTTTATATTTACATTTATTTCACCATTTTTTAAAAAGATCCCAGTCCCCCTTCAATTTAGATTTTTTGGCTTTTTTCCAAATTCTATTTTTAATACGCAAAAGGGTTTTCAATTTATCATTAAGCCATAATGGATTTTTAATATTATTGCTCTTTTTTATTTTAGGGGCATGAATTTGAATAATATAAAGGAAAGAATCCGTAAATTCTTGAATAGCTAAATCTAAATCGGGAATCAAAAATATCCTTGACCAGTCAAAATTTCTAAGACTGTCCCTAAATGATGACTCATTAAAGTGCCTAAAGTCACGTACCCAAAATTCATGATCATCATTACACCTAACTTTTTGGATTAGCAAGTGACATTGAATAGGGTTATGATCCCCCATATTCAGTGGTAACACCTTACAGCTCTCAACTTTCAAATCATCTGAAACAAAAAACAAATCTAATATAGTTACGGTTGATCTATTGTTTAAACTTCTTGTTGGATGTTGTATCAGTTGTTGTAAGCCTAATATTTCAAAACTAGATCTAAGTTTATTACCTCTTGTTTGTCCCCAGGCTGCATTAAAATCTCCAGTTAGCACCACACTTTGAGCTTTCAAAATCTCAAAGAGAAAATCAGCTAGAATGTCAAAGTTGCTTAATTTAGTTTTAGGGGGTGCATAAAATGCTCCAGCTGTTAACTTCAATTTTAACAACCTGACAACCAAGCAATCAATCCCTTCCACATTTTTCCCAAATAATATTTGATATGGACCCAGGACTCTAGCTGAACAGATAACTGGACTAAGGTGATCGACAGTACCCCGATAATGGGAGGAAACTTTGTAAACCAGAAATGCTCTTAAAAATGCCTTATTGCAGTAACAATATGTATGTACAAGCAAGAATGATGTAAGCATTCCTATGTGACTCCTTTACTGTGCATTGCACAATCGTATGTAATGAAAACGAAAACAAATAAAAATGAAAATAACAAAAAAAAGTTATAAGGTTATAACAAGTTTAAGGCTCAGCTGCTAGGTTCCCTTATTTTATTATTTCAAAGGACACCCCCTAGAATAGCGATTGCCTTAAAACAACCATGAGCACATAAATTCAGCAACCCAAAAACGTACATTAGGCTGAACTAAACAACCTGACTGTGCGACGATGCGCACTGTCGCAGCACCTTTAGGGCAGTACACAACCAGACCTTCAGGTATCCAGCATTTATACAAATATAATGTCGGGGCCCTCAACCCTTCACAGGAGCACCCTGTGACATGGTCCCCTGGGCCGACCACTCAGGCTGGCTGATCTGGCTCAGCACGCACTCACAACCCTCCCACTGCTGACGTCCTCCCTCTTCCTGACCCCACAGCTCGAAATTCACAAATAACGTTTAGTTTTATAAATTCAAAAAAGTAAATCCCATCCCAACGAAGTACTCCACACAAACTCTAACTTTGCTGGTTGATCCTGCTCCTTATCTAGTTGATCTCTGGAAGAGATTTAGGAGTTTAATGGGTGATTGAATGGATGGTGTGAGGAGGAGGGGTAACACTTTGTGGGGGATTGGGGGGGGGCTTCTGGGACAGGATGCTGTTCAGGGGTTATGGCCTTCACCTGACTAGAAAGGGTGCTGGTGCTCTGGGGCTGAAGTTTGATGTTTACATTGGACAGTTAAACTGAGAAGGGGGAGCAGATGGGAAACTTGGCTAGGGTTCCCTCTGAACAAGGGACCATTAGCAGCAAGGTGGGTAATGGCAAGGTTGAATTTCGGATTAGGTTAGAAGAAGAGGCCAGTGAGGGAGGGCTAACAAAGTCTACATTCTGCGAAAAACTAAGAGGGCTAGGGAAGAAGGAATAGGAAAAGGCAAGATAGAAAGGGTCTGCCTTCATGCCAGGAGTCTGGGAAGTAAAATTAGTGAGCTCCAGACAATGGTGGCACACACTGAGATGGATCTAGTAGCCATCACAGAAACTTGGGATACAGGGAATAAGGACTGGGACCTGAAAGTTCCCCAGCTGCACTCTGTTTAGATGGGATAGATGAAAAGGTAAAAGAGGGGGAATAGCCCTATATGTCAAAGAGGGCATAGAGGCAGTGGAGGATGGAAACATCAGAGGAGGTAATGGGAAAACAGAATCACTGTGGGTTCAGCTCCTGGCATCCTCAGGCAAGAAACTACAAATGAGGGTGATCTGTAGGCCGCAGGACAGGGGAAAAGAGAGATGAGGAGATGCTGGCAGAACTAAAAACTGAGGTGGAAAAGGGGGCGGTGGTGATAGTGGGAGATGTAAACCTGCCAGATATTGATTGGATCATTCCAGCAGCCAGGAGCTACAGAAGTTGGGCTCTACTAGATACATTTCAGGACTGCCTGCTGGTACAGCTAGTTAAGGAACCCACTAGGCAGGCTGCCATTCTCGATGTGGTGCTCACCAACATGGAAGTGTTAGGAGGAGTGAGGATAAGGGAGCCATTAGGGTCCAGCAACCATAACTCTGTATGTTTTGACCTGGCCCTTGGGACAAGTAAGCACTCATGAAAGGCTGAAGTCCTAGATTTCAGAAGAGCAGAGTTTAACCGGATGAGGGAGCCGGTCTGGGACAAGTTAGTTAGAGTGGGCAGCATCAGAGATGTGGAGGAAAGATGGGGGGCAACCAAGGGGATCATTCTTGAAGCAACAAAATCTTGCATGAGAACGATAATTGAAAGAAACAGGTACAAGAGACCAACATGGTTCTCTGGAAAGGTCAGGGAAGCAGTGAGAGCCAAAAAAGAAGGCCTTCACCAGGTACAAGGAAAGGCGGGAAAGGAGGAAAGGGAGAGTACCAAATGAAAACAAGGGAAACCAAAAGGGGATCAGAGAAGCAAAGGCAGACACAGAGCTTCATATTGCAGAGGGTATCCAGGGTGGGGAAAATAGTTCTTAAGATACATTAGGGGAAAAAAGAAAGAAGGGAGGAGGAATTGAGGAGGATGGGCAGAAAGCAGCCATTCTTAATGACTACTTTTGCTCTGTATTCACAAGGGAAAACAAAGTGCCTCTGCCACAGAATGGCATTAAGGCAGCTGTAAGTGGGGTCCCTGAGATGAGGCAATAAGTATTTAGCAGTGAAAGGATATGGAACGGACTAGCAGCCCTAAAGATTAGATGAGGCCTCTGGGCCAGATAGGAGGCATCCAAGGGTGCTCAGAGAATTGGCAACAGAACTAACTGAACCCCTGGTGGAGCTATTCAATAGCTATCAGACAGTGTTTGTTCTCGAAGACTGGAGGGTAGCAGTTGTACCGCTCTGTTTTGGGGGGGGGGGTCAAAAGGAGCAAGTGGGTAACTACAGACCTGACAACCTCTATTGTGGGTAAACTGATGAAGACACTAGTCAAAGAGGACCTCGTGAACTACCTGGAGAGCAGTGGACTCCAGGATAGTAAACCGCACATGTTCATGGCAGGACGGTCTTGTCAAAACAACCTGATAGTATTCTTTGACTGGATAATGAGGGTGTTGGATAAGGACCATGCTGTGGATTTACTCTACTTCGATTTTAGCAAGGCTTTCGACCCTGTGCCTCGTAGAAAGTTGCTGAAAAAGCTGGATGATCTGGGTAAAGCAAAGGACACAGATGAGTGAGAAACTTGTTAGAAGGGAGACAGTGAGGGTTGTAGTTAAAGGAGTCAAATCAGAAGAGAAGGAGGTCAGCAGTGGGGTGCCACAAGGATTGGTCCTCGGTCCAGTCATTTTCAATGTGTTCAGTAGCGACATGGGAGAAGGCAGCAGGGGCAAGATGCATCTCTTTGCAGATGGCACTAAGCTCTGTGGCAGGGTAGACAGCGAGGAGAGGGTTAGGGAGATGTAGACAGAGTTGCAAAAGCTAGAGAGGTGGTCAGAGGTTTGGCAGTTAAAATTCAGTGTCAAAAAGTGTAAGTTGATGATGCACATAGGAAACAAGAACCCATGGACAGAGTACTAGATTGGGGATAGGGAGGGTAAAGCTGTGCACGACCTCTGAGAAAGAGACCTAGAGGTATCATCAATGACTCTCTGAAACAGTCAAACCAGTATAACAAGGCCTACAGTAAGGCAAACAGGATGCTAGAGAGTATAGGAAGGGGTGTTGACAGTTGAAGGAGGGAGGGAGGTATTACTGCCTCTCTGTAGATCACTGGTGAGGCCCTACCTGGAGTACTGTTTCCAGTTCTGGAGTCCTCACCTAAGGAAAGATAAGGATAGGCTGGAAACAGTGCAATGTAGGATGACCAAAATGATTCAGGGCCAGCAGGACAGATCTTACGAGGACTGGCTCAAGGCATTGAACATGTACTTGTTGGAGGCCAGACAAGAGAGGGGAGATATGATAGAGACCTTGAGTTTCCTGAAAGGAATGAACAAGGTAAACTACGAACAACTATTTACCATAAGTAGTGGATCAGGAACACAGGGGCACACGTGGAAACTGATTGGGTGAGATTCAGTTGGGAAGTGTGAATGTTTTATTTTACAGAAAGGGGGTGGTGGAGCTGTGGATGCCAAAACTATCAGTGGTTTCAAACATGACTGGGACAGAGTAAAGGGCTTAATTGTCGCTCAGGGTGATAGTGTTAGGGCAGGAATCCTGGGGGTGGATAGTGTGAGTTAGAACTCAGTATGGACAATAGGTCCTGGATTTGTTAGGGTATATGGGCAGACTGGATGGACCAGTGGTCTTTTTCTGCTGTCACTGTCTGTTTCGGTGTTTCTATCTTCTAGTACCATGTGCGTGCATGGTACTCCAGTTTTACCTGGAACATTTTGTAAATGACAGAAATTCTTTTTTCTTAAAATAATAAACCATCTCTGTCTCACAGCCTGCACTTACTTAGTTGATCTCTATTCCACATAGTTCACACTGTTCACCTCAGGGCAGTGTACTTCCAGTGTCCCAGCAGCTGTGCACCACCCCAAAGTGACTTAGAAATGGTAGGGGGTGTGACGAGGCAAGGAGATCTAGGTTCAGCTCTTACCAGAGCCAGTTACATGCTGTGTGACCCTGCGCTAGTCACTTAACCTCTGAGTGCTTCAGTCCACCCAGCTGTAAAAATTGGTAAAAGCAGGATCCCACTGCAGACAAGATATTGCATCTCAGCTAGGCATCCCGGGTGATTAAACCCAAACACACACACACACACGTAATTATCTCACCATAACACGGAGCAGAACTTACTACCCGGTTAAAACAAATGTCTTAGTTTAACCCCAAAACCACAGGTTTTAATGTATTTCTTCACCCGCTTTGAACTTGCATTTTAAATTAAGCACACAGATTATCAAAACAAGTATGATTCATACAAATTTGTCAATGACTTCATATAATGGTAGGCAAGTACATTTCATTGATCAGCCTTAAATGGGTCTTTACAATCTGTCAATCGAATGTACACTATGGCACAATATAGTAGAAAGTGCAGTCCTCAAATAGTAGCACAGCATAAATACAAACATTTCGGATAACCAACCGGTTTTAGTCCAAATGTTTTCTGTTTAAGAGGCAGGTTCTATCGGTTTTGGATCATGACTAGCACCACCTTAGAACCAGAATATTGATGTGACTGTCGATTTACATCGTTTAGAGGCATGATATGAAAATAAAGGGGGAGAGGAAGGGGAGTAGCACCCAAGGAAGTTACTTCAGGGGGCCATTTCCTTCCCTGCATATGTAAACACACTATAGATTAATAAATGAAAACAGAGAACACTGGATGGGTAACCATGCAGAATCAGTGTGTGTTCTGCCACAGAGGGGTCTGATTCCCTGTCACCTCGAGAGCAAAGCTTGAAGGTCCTGGGAATCAGACCCGAGGTGGCAGAACACTTGGTTCTGCATGGGGTTACCCATCCTGTATTTCTTATAGTGTATGGTGCCCCTCAAATTATTTACAAGTATTTTTTTCGGCTTTTAAAATGCATTTTTTTTCCAATGAAAAAGAAATTGTCTCCAACTTGATAATATGGTGAGTTGTGTGGTTGCTAGGGACTTGGCGTCCCAGTGTTAGCAGCATACACTCCCATTGGTTGCACTTCTTGTGTGGGTGGGCAGATGTCTTGCTTTGCGAGAAAAGAAACTCTCCATATGCCGAAACTTGTAAGTAAAAACCTTTTTAAAGATAAAATCTGTTTTTTTTTTTTTTTTTATTTATTTAGTTGTTTAACCAGGTATAGCACACTAAGCTGAGAGCTTTTTTACAGGAGCGACCTGGGAGCACGAAGAGGTTAAGTGACTTGCTCAGGGTCACACAGTATGCAAGTGGAAGCTGTGGGATTCAAACCCAGGTCTGGTCTGCTGGATGTCACCAGATTTGCAGCTCAGAGCCTTAGACCACTGCGCTATACTGCCTCAACTGGTTGATCCAGCTTTTCAAGTTATTTTTAATTAACTGATCCCTACTCTGACAAACCACTGCGGCCATTTTCAGTGTGTCTAGAGAAATATTGGCGGGCAGCAGTTTTCCGTTTGTGCTTTAAAAACAGGGCTTACGCTTCACAGTCTGAATGAATGGAATGTTGTTCTGCACGTACGGTCAGTACAGCATTCCAGTCATTCTTGTGCGTGTGGATGAACAGCATTTCGGTATGGTGGAATTTCGAGTGAGAACAACGTTCCACCATACACTATATATGTATAGTGTACAGTGCATTACTGTTCTGTCTAGAATTTCATCCCTTTCAAAATGCTGTTGTACCACAGTTCAAAGGTCATGGGATGTGACTGTACCCTTGTGTGGTACACAAGCATTCTGAAACCTCTAGAGACTGCATACTGTAAGTCACTTTCATTCTAAAAGCAAAATAACCATGGCATGCACATTTCACATAATACTATACACTATAAAAAATACAGCATGAGCAACTTTATGCACAACCAGTGTATAGTGTATGATGGAACTTTGTTATTGTTGAAAATCCATCACTGTCTAAATGTTGTTATGCTGCAGTAGCTATGTCATCGTAGTTGTTATGCTGCATTAGCTACGTAGCTACTGCAGCATAACAACATGGAACGTGTTCCCTCTCATGCTCTACCATTTAAAAAGAAAAGAAAACCTGTACTGAAGTGAATCAGTCAGCAGGTCCCTTGGTGTGGCAGTGGTCTGGTAAACAGCAGTCCCCAGTGTAAGCGGATATTAGTAGGGATCCAACGGATGCTCTGAGGGCTCTCTCTGTTTAGCCCTGTTTGATTTTAAATATAAAGCGCTGGTACAAAAAAAACAACAAATGGCAGCACTACTGGTAAGAGGAGCATCAGAGCGTCGGGGGGCAGAGCAACAAGAGCTCCAACTGGCATCCGCTCCTGTTCTGCAGGCATGCCCTCCTCAAAAACAAACAACAGAAAAGACCTTACACTATAAAAAAAAAAAAAACAATCGCTAGTCACCTATCGGTGACAAGCTCGGTTAGTGCGTCTCAAGGTTGCCATTGGCGACCGAACCTCTAGAGCTTCACTCTTGTTTACTGCAGTCGCCAAGGCAACCTGTTGATGCACTAACCAGCTTGTTACCGATAGGTGACTAGCGATTATTCTCTTATGTTCTGCCACCTCAGGGTTCTGATTCCCATAGACCTCTTGAGCTTCGCTCTCGAGGTCAGAGGGAATCGGAATCCCTCCATGGCAGAACACACTGGTTGTAGATAGTTGTCCATCCAGTATTTTCTATATGTGTGTATGGCTTTCAGGATTACAGAGGGCATCATAAAATACTAAAATGTCAGGCCTTAATCCCACTTGCACTATCGCCATTATTTTTCTAATGGCAATGAGAAAATGTGCTAACTGGGCTAGAATTTCTCGATTTGTTGAAATTAATAAATCCACTATGATTTTAGTAATGGTTTGCATATGTTACTAAGATAGTCTCCTAACAGAAACCATAAGCAATTTATTATTATATGGATCTGATCTTTTTTTTTTTTTAATCATTTAAGAGTTTCTCACCTGCAGCCACAGTTCTGCACATATCCAGCCACCGCTCCTCCACCGCCGACCCTGAAGCTGTCGTGCCCAGCTGGCATAGGCAGCTACACCACCGAGAGGGGCTCCCCCTAAGCCTCCACGCCCAGTGAGGATCCATTACTGGCACACGCCTTCCAGACATCGTCGGCCGGTGAAGCTGCGGCCATCAAGCTGCCGCAGACTTGTGCTGCCATTTTCCCTTTTCCTTTTCCTCGATGGGAGCACTGATGTGCAATGACGTCTGTGCACTGGCGTGCAGACGTCTGCCGTGCTCCCCCGAACTCGGCACCTGCCTGTCTGCAGTACCTCCGGGCATCCCCAGGGACCACCAGCGTGTGGTGTGCGTCCACCCCTTTCCCCAGGACTAGGAGAGCTGTCGTCAGACGCTCAATCCTGGTCCTCCCCTGCTGACCCAGGCTTATTCCTGAACCCGGATTGCTGGCGTGGAGCAAGGTGTGGCGTCCAGCGCCTCAACCCTCAACTCTCAGTGCCACCAGGCCAGCCATATGGATCTGATCTTGAATATTGCCTGTATTATATATACAATTAATGATAGACGCTGAAGGGAGGCCAACATATCTAACTTCAGTTACTCTACATTTAACAGTCAGGAACCTAAAAGCTGCCAGGAACCTTCTTTGCTCTGAGTAGTCGAAATGTCCAAATAAGGCTTCAAACTGTGAATCTTTTTGGATTTTGAAAAATGTGTCAAATACTTCATATAATGGTAGTGGCAGTTAACAGTCCTCTAATTAGTTACATCAGTGGGAGTTTTTTGATCAATTAATTTATGTAAGTAACTTTTACTAGATGTAGACAGGGAACAGAATTTGACCAAATAGCATGTAACATCATAAATGCAATCTCATTTGTGACTTTTATATTCTCGGATAGATAAGTCATCCAAATTACTTCAGCCTGAGGCAGCGACAGCTGTGTAAAATAACACTGTACTAATCCTTACCACAGTACAACGTAAACACCCTTTGAACTGGGCATCTATTGAACATATATGTTAGGAGAGTTAAATTGGATGCAGTGAATCCCCATGAAGAGGGTGCTGTTCATAAAAAAACAAACAAGCACTGAAAAGTTAGTAAATGTGAAAGTGTTTAATTCTTGCATCAAAAAACTGCTTTAGCAGTTCATTGCAACCCTCGTTTAAATTGAATCAGGAGTCTTGAGTAATATGCATTGTGGGTGAAGGGCAGTATCTGAAGGTCTACTTTTATTTTAATTAGGAAACTGCAGAAGTGTGTGTGTGTGTGTGTGTGTACACGTGTGTATGTGTGTATATATATATATATATATATATATATGTGTGTGTGTGCGTGTGTATGTGTGTGTATATATATATATATATGTGTGTGTGTGTGTGTGTGTATGTATGTATGTATGTGTGTGTGTATATATATGTGTATATATATATATATATATATATATATATATATATATTATACATACACATCCATAATCCGTATACGTTCAGAAATACTCGGCACTCAAAGGGTTAATTAATGAGCAAGGATCAGTCTTTAAAAATGACCCCAAGCCCCCCACGGTTTACTTACCTCCTACAGACTTTACCAGTCCTTGTTTCAGCTTTTTGTTATGCAGACTTTGCTTTGGGGACGGGATCGTAAATTCTTCTAAAGGAGCTGGCCACCAGATCCCTCCCCCTTCCTGGTCCAGTTTTGCTATAGTTCTGCCCCTCCCCCCACCGTGCTTCAGTGTTTTATGATGTAGTTTGGGGGGGGGGGCGCCATTAATCACAATGGGAGCTGGTTTTCCAGGGCTTTTTTCATATTGTAGAGGTCCACTGGGTATAGATCAATAACACCACTCAACTAACAAGAGCCTTGTTCACTCAGGTTAATAGAGGTGTGGAGCACATTGCTAGAGAGGGTGCTGTGTGCACAGTAAATAGTGTGCATTGCTTTAGTCTGTGCTGGATGCATTTGTAGGATCCCTGCCATTAGGATAACTTGATGTGCCAGTGATCTTACTCTCCCTTATTCCACCTATGTAACTGTACCCCCTGTGGTGTGGATTGGGTGGGAGAGGTGGAGAGTTGAGTCGAGCATAGTAGTTGGAAGTCACCAAATGTAAAAGAATTGGGGGGAATCATAAAAAAAAAAACAGGAACTATATCTTGTTACAGTATTTGGAAGTTGCAGGTGGCACAGACCAAGCTTGAAATGGAGTAATTTTCCTGACTCAGCTGCTTTTATTTATATAGTATTTGCATAGCACATCAGTCTGAATGCACTTTTATGACTGTGTTTTCCTTTTCTTGCCCTACAGGAGGACTATTCCAAGGCAGAAAGAGATGCGTCTAAAGGTAGGCCCAAGCTGTGTCATATGTAGAATGTTTTTTTTCTTAAAATCATAAACTGTATTATTTCTGTCTTAGTGAGTCAAGCCTTCGGGACTACATATATGATGTCGGGAACACATTAAAAATGAGCTAACACCCTGTGTGTACATCCTGGTCACACATAAAGTGAAATGAAAATGAGCTTTAGCTTCCCTGGTGGACGAAGCATCTCTGAAGGAGGAATAAAAACACAGTGTTCTCAAGTTCTGCGTGCAGAAAGTAGATCTATTCCATCAGAACCAGCATCTCAAACTATTCCAGTGCGTCAGCGCTCACTGCTCCTGCTGCTCCTTCTAGGAGTCTCAGCAGCCATGGAGTGTTGCATTTAAATAGTACTGTTTGTCACTCATTGTGACAGGACGACAGTACAGCTGACCCAATAATAGCTGCTCATCTTCTGATAGACTGGTAACTTCTAATTTCTCAATCAGTGATGTCACATTGCTTGCAGTGTATGAAGCAGAATCACATCAGACATGCCAGCCTGCAGGTAGAGTTCTGTTCTGTATAGTGCTCCTGCACAAGTATTAGGCATAGAAATAGAAGGACTAGAATGGCAATGACAAGAGTGCTAATACGTTTACTTCTGCCAAGATAGAATGCTTGCATGTAATTCTCTATGGGCCAATAACAGTCACATGATTAGAACATCATGGCATTGACATTCACTTTCATTTCATGTTTATTTTATACTGGAGGGGCTGTGGGCATGAATACTCATTTTCACAGGCATCCAGTTCTAAACAATACAATACATACATACAGTAGTAAAATACAATAATTGACAGATTAACAAAACAACAAAAAATATAAAATTATCTGATCGGTTCAATCACTTGGATATAGAATTAACTAATATATAACTTTTGAGGCATCTCTTAAATGCAGACAACTTAGAACAACTAACAATAGAACTACAGTAGGTAAATGATTTTACAATTTTATAGCCACAAAGTTTAAAGAATTTTGAGAAAAAGAAGAATGAAAGAAGGGGACTTTTACAAGAATTTCTACTTTGTATTCTTGTGTGAACAGCATTTTTTTTTTTGGAAATAGTCTAGTAATGCTATCCGATAACAAACCTAACTGAATCTTATGCAGAAAAATTCCAGTAATTTGGAATGAAAAATTTCAGTTAAAGATAAACATCCAAATGATTTGTAGAGTTGACAGTGATGAGTCTGTCTGGGTAATCCAGTGGCAAAACCTATAATGCTGTTGAATGTAGTCCAGAGTTTTGAAAGAATTATTTCAGTGGAGTATGAATATATGTTAACGCCATAATTAATGAAAGCAGAAAACTGTGTGGGAGAATAGTCTTCGTTTCAGGGGTACTATTATTAATATGATAATGAGCCCAGTCTCTTATGAAGTCTACCAATTAGATCAGTGATGTGGGATTCAAGAGTAAAATATTGATCAGGATTTAAACCAAGATATTTAAAAAATGTGACTTGTTCAGTATTGTTCCTGTAATTATCATAAAGCGAAAAATAATCAATGGGGACTTTCCTAGAACTGTTGAAAATAATACATTTTGTCGTTGAAGAATTAAGAACCAGATTATGTGACTCAAACCAGAAATGTAATAAACTAAAATCCAGTTGTAAAGATTTTCGAATTTTTTTTATATTGTTGCGTGCACAAAAAAGAACTGCAGCGTCTACATACAAAATCAGTATGTATAAAAAGATCGGATAGTGAATTAACAAAAAGAGAAAATGAAAGGGGTCCAAGTATGGACCCCTGCGCCACTCCACATTTTAGCAGAGAGTCAGTAGATGAAAAACCATGCACAGTATTTATGTTCTTTGTTTCTGATTCTGTAAATAATGTCCAACCTAGGAGATAACTTCAGTTGAAAAATAAACCTTAGTCAGTAATGTTAAAAGCACAGCATGGTCAACCAAGTCAAATGCGTTGGTATTGGTAAGGTCCACAAAAACCATAGCAACATAGTTCCTTTCATCAAATGCTTTGATGACTTGGCTAGTGAACCTCACCAAGGCCCTTTCAGTATTATGATTGGCTCTGAAGCCATGCTGAGAGTCTGACCACAAGATTATACTTAACAAGCTGTTCAATGAATTAGTCAGAGACAGTTTTCTCTAAAATCTTTGAGAGTGGGGCCAACCAGGAGATAGGGCGAAAATTGTTTAAATTAGACTTTGGGCCTGATTTATGTATGGGTTTAACTATGGTGCATTTCCATTTGGATGGAAAGACACTATGGCAAAGTGAAAAATTAAACAATTTAGAGAGGGGAAGAGCAAACAAATAACTGACTTTTTTTAAAGATCCTGTAATCAGTATCATCCAAACCAAAACTTGGTCAAGGATTCATTTTGTTAACATATTGTAAAACATCATTAGGTGAAAGAATTCGAAAGTAAAACATAGGAACATTAGCAGCCAAATTTCTGTGTGAAAGATTATACTGATGAATAGAGGGATTGTTAACCAAGGGTAGATTAATAGATCGCATCTGTTGCCTGTTTTTCCCTAAATTGGAGAAATTTGAATTAGAAGCATTAGCTACGCTGACCAGGTCATTTATAAGAGTGCCATCCAAGTCTATTGAAAAAGAATCAGTGCCTTTGGTTTTACCCATAAAAGAACTGAGGGTATTCCAAGTTGATTTAGTGTTCCCTTTTTCATTAATTAATTTTTGTTTAAAAAAATCCTTTTTGGAGGGTTGAACAGCTGATTGACATTTATTCTGCAGCGTTTTATATTCCAAAAGATGTTCATAATTTTTTTTTTTTGTTAGTGTTATTTCTTCTGGAGCCTCACCTAGCTATTCAGCGTCCCCCTATGTGTCAGCCAGGTATGAGACCCCCTCCCCTTAATCCTCCACGACTTCCCCTTTGTTGCGGGGTTGGGGTGGGGAATCCCTCACCCACCAGTCCAGATCCAGTTTGGGGAAGGTGCCTTGCCGACGGCACCGTAAGGGGGGACCGTCATCATCCAAGGGAGGTCTCCATATTTTTTCTTACTTTTTTCTCCTGCAGAGAGAAGGGCATGCAAGGACGTCGGCAGAAGGAGCACGCATGCATCTACCTGCAGCTCCTCCAGATGTCTGCCCCAGCTTTGCCCCTTTCTGCAGTGTCGGCTCGCTGCCCCTCTCCGCCACCGCTAGGGAAACCAGTCGAAACCACGACCACTGGTCTCCCCGGAAAGGAGAGCAATCCCTCAGATGCTCAGTCTCTTCCAACCCTGCCGACTCTCTCGCAGCCTGTGGTCGTTCCCGATCGTGGGTCGCCAGCATAACTTGAGGTAAGGTGGCCAGCGCCTCAGTCCTCAGCACCACAGGGCCAGCACGATGGTCATCATTTTAAATTTTTTTTTTTGCATTTGGTCCAGACCTTATTTTGTATTCTAAATAGCTTAAGTAAATTAGGAGTACTCCAAATATTATCTCCTCTAACCCTTTATCTTTTTAACGGGAGTAATTTATCACAAATTCAAAGGAAATGATGACAAAAAATATCATAAGCCTCATCAGTATTATTGATACTATCAAGAAAAGATCAATCAAGTGGCCGGCCTGGTGGTGCTGAAGGTTGAGGTGCTGGACGCCACACTTTGCGCCACACCGGTGACCCAGGTTTGGGAGCGAGCTCGGGATGTAGAAGATTGAGCATCTGAAGAACTGCTCTCCTCTCCTGGGCAGGGGAAGGGTTGTCATCCTGCTCCTTGGCTGCCCCCTAGTGGAGGCCGGAGGGCCGCGTCAGATCACGGGAGACACAGAAGTGCTGTTATGTGGCGTGATGAGTGTCCCTACGCACACATTCATGCCGCGAAGGAAAGGGTGTACGGGACAAAAATGGAAAAAGCAATATTAAAAAAAAAAAAAAAAAAAAAAAAAAAAACAATCAAGTAATAGCATTTCCTTCTAAAATTTTTGTTCCTCCAGATCTTTAAGTCTTAGGTAGTGATTTTGGACATTCTTTTTGGATATTTGACTAACAACAAAAAACTGCACATTGATCACTTGTTCCATCTGGAAGAGCACCAGAGGAAACAATATGTGATGGTTTATTGGTGATCACCCAGTCCAAGATGGATTCATACCCATTTTTTTTGTTGGTTCTGGTGGTATCGGGGATAATTTGATGAAGGCCAAGATCTGAAATCAAAATTTTTTGTTTCAGTACTAGAAAATAAATTCTAATTAATGTTAAAATCATCTACAATTAGAAGTTCTTTGCTAACTGGTAATTTAGGAAAATGTTGAAAAAGTAAGTGTGTACCCACTTTAGAATTGTCAGGAGGAATATAAACACTGCAGATAGTCAGAACCTTACTATTGCTCATGGTAGCATTAATTGCAAGGGACTCATAGTAAGGACACTCAGGAATGATTGTAATCTCTCAAACTAAGAGATTATCTGCCACATAAACAGCCACTCCCTCTTCTTCCAATTCTGTTCTTTCTAATTACTGAGTATCCCTGCAAATGTATTTCCTCATCTGTAATTTTGTCAGTAAGCCACGTTTCTGTTAAGGCAGTAATATCAAATCTATTCTCAACTACCCAACTTTTTAAATGAGATATTTGGGAGCCAGACTATGAATATTTAAGTGTGCCAACTGAAGTGAGGATGAAACGGCTGTGCAATCAGCATCAGAAGCAGAAAAACTGTCCCATGGACGTGGATTTGGGTGAACTGAACTGGACAACAGTAATAACAACAAAATGATTTGTCTATGTCTGTTCCCAAAACCATGCCTTTCTTTTGCCACTGTGGTGCCTTTAGAAATAAAATTAACAGTGCAACTGTTTTTTAGATAATTGTAACAACTTTGTAAATGAATTAACCAAATAACAATTGTCTCAGATTTGGAGTAATCAGGCCTTGTCGTAGAATGGAACCTAGAGCCAGTTGGGTTAAAAAATAAGCAGGTAGGTGAAAAACTACTTTCTGTACATTTAAAATAAGCCTGTGCATAAACTGAAACCAAATGTTGAACTTGCTCATTTAATAATTCGAAGCATGACAGAAAGGCTGGCTGTTCATTAGTGACCACCCCCCAACCAAATGCAAACACATTATAAGATAAAACATCATGGCAAGTTAAGATGAACTAAACTATCAGAGAAACAATCTAAAAAACCTTTTAAAAAGCAGCCTCCTGCTGTAGACTCCTGCCACTCCAACGGGAGCCACTCACGTGGAGATCCGCTCTGTGGAGTGCTGCTGAAGTGGATCAAGTTTTTCAAAGGGCTGTGCCCCGCCTTTTTCTGTTGTCACAAATCAACAAAGTCCAAGAGGGTAGCATCTTTTCAGAAAAAGAGATGTGCAAGAACAAGGGGGCACAATTTGAAGCTAGAGGGGGGACGGCTCAGAGGTAATGTGAGGAAGCATTTTTTTCACAGAGAGGGTTGTGGATGCATGGAACAGCCTCCCTGAGGAGGTTGTGGAGTCAAGAACAGTGGAGGAATTCAAGAATGCATGGGACAGGCATAAGGCAGTCCTAGTGGGGGGTAGGAGGAAGTAAGCTGTTGGTTAACTAGGATCTGCAGCTTATCTGTTAGGTAGGAAAATGGGCAGACTAGGTGGGCCAAGCGGTCCTTATCTGCCATCAAATTCTATGTTTCTATGTCACCTCCCACACCCCCAACCACCGGCTCCTGCCACCAGCTGGAAAAAAGGAAAAGAGGGACAACCAAGCTGTAAAATAGGCTATGGGACAGGCGATGTCTTTACCCATTTGGGCAATAGCAAAGTCTTTCAGGCAGCAAACAAAAGGAAAAGTGCAGCATGTCATTCTAATCTTTTTATTTCTCTGGTATCAGGTAGACCGTCTTTAAAGTGGTAAAAGGGAAAAGAAAAGTGCTTCAGAGGCTGAGCAATACAGAATTTAATTCTTTGTTAAATTAGTTAAAATATAATTAATCCTGCCTAATTTACAAGCGGACAGTCTCGGTGAGCATGCTCAGCTATTATACTGGCATGTGAAAATGCTTGGAACTTTAAAAATGATTTAATACCTGCCTCGTGGTATCAGTGGTAGTGCATTGCTCTGTCATGTAAAGGGCCCAGTTTTGAGCTGCATGTTTGACCCTTCCCTCAGGGCTAGTATAGTCCAGGACATGCTTTGGAGGTAGTGTTCAGACACTGTTGGGATGGAGTAGAGACACTTGCTACACAAGCATCTTCTATGATGACTCAATGTAATGGCCTTGGCTGGGTAGTTAAGCTCATACAGCCTGCCAGGCCCCTCACAGGGCAGCCTCTTAGAGGGGTGTTGCATTTGTGTGTAGAATCTGGTCTTAGGAAGAGAATAGATAGGAGCAGGCAGATGAAATGGCCTATGTTACCATGCCTCTCAGGGAGGGGGTCTCATTCTGGGTTCTTGGTTCACCTGCTGGACAGCAGGAACTCACCCCCACTGGTCTGCCTGCTGTCCAAGGAGCTTGTCCAGCCTTCTTAGGAGCTAGGACAGAGATAAGTCCTCTGGGGCACTTCTTCTGTAGAGCTTTCCTGACACGTTCTATGCTAGTCATGATGGAGAATACAAGCAGATGAGGAGCACTAACTGATGAAGAGGAGGAGTTATTTAGCACAGGCCTGGTGTTGGTGAATAAGGCGCTCGAAAGGAACAGTTACTAATGGTGTGCAAGGCTTATGGACCATGGTAGGAGGTCCTGGTCCTGTCTGAGAAGTGAAAAAATTGGGGTGAAAATGTTTTGGGTCAGCCCAGTGGCTTTGTGGCAGAGGGTCCACTTGAGTTACATGGGGGTTCAAGGTTTGTTTTCTGAGATTCTTAATGGGGTGGGGAATGCCAGCACTGTTCAAATGGAAGTACTAGGTCTCTGTAGAGGAATTCTGGTTGTTACTGCTGTATGACAACCACCTTTTGACCCTGGGGATGGGTTCAGTCAGCACAGAAACTCCTTGCTCCACTCCAGATGCCAATGGGGGTAGCTGTGGCTCTCCTTGCAGTGTGATTACACATCGCTTGGGCAGGATCTCCCCCAAGAATATTTGAGGCTTCTTCTGTCGTGAATCAAGCCAGACAGGCCTGACATGTATGTGATTTAGCCATTGGGTGGGGAGGGCACTGCAAAGGGCAACCAAGACAGGACTAGCTATCCAGAGCCATGTTGAGTGGAGGAAAGGCCATGTAGGAGTTGGGTAAGTGGTACATTAAAAATAAAATATTCTGGCCAGCCCAACAGGCACAGTAACAGAGCAACCAGTCATGACACCAGTGCACCGGGAATGGGCTCGATCTGGCAGCGAGAGGAGGGTTGAGCATTCAGAGGACCCTGTCCTTCTCCAAGAATGGAGGGTTGCTGTCTCTGCTGTAGTGTTGCCACTTAGTTGACCACGGGTCAAAGCACAGTGGGAAGGGGGATGTATGTTGGGTTTGTGGCTGGTTCACCTTCATGCATGTTCCTGCGCAGAGCATGCTCGATCCTCTTTCCCTAGTTGACTTTTGGTGCCCTGAGTTCATACCTGAACCAGGGTCACTGGCATAGTGAGTGGCATTGCTGCTGTTGTGCGAATGGAACGACTGCGTGGGGCTCCCCCTCCCGTAGTGGAGGAGAAAAAAGGACATGAGGATCATAATAGACAAAGAGAGCTAAATCATGGCAAGCAGTGAATGCCTGCTGTTAAAAAGGCTATGGGATTTCATGACCTGCAAGCCTTTTTCTTCAATTCAGAACTGTCTTTAAATGTGGGAAAGAAAAAAGCTATGGTATTTGGGTCTGCCCCATGTCTGAAGAGCTACACTGGCTCTGCCCCTCTGCTCACTGCTACCATATAAAGTGGTTAGTGAACTCAGATATTTGGGTTTCTGGGTCAGCTGCTCCTCACAGGGAACACCACATCTACAAACTTGTCAGAAGCCTAGGCCCAAAGATTGGCTTCCTGTTCAGAAACAAATCCTTGCTGACTCGGTATTGCAAAGACAGAGAGAATAATCCAATATATGATACTTCCTTCTTTCCACTACATGGACATCTTCCTTCATAGTGCCTCCAAGTCCAGGTTGGCCGCGTTAGATGTTCTTTACAGTAGGCTAGCCAGGCTGATATTATTTGTTGAAAACTGGTAACCAGGAGAGGCTCACTGAGCCAGGGCTCGTTTTCAGGTGCGACCCTGAGGGAGGGTAAAAGGAGACAAAAAACATTATAAGTGCAGACAAAAACTGTGTACAGGCAGTTATAAAACATAGGCTTAGGTATAATGCAGAGGAAATGAGAAAAAACAATGATCCATTATGTTAAGCAGCTGAGAAAACTGCAGTAATAAGCAAAAACGATGATCCATAAGAACATAAGAAAGTGCTGGCAGAAGGGAACCGTATGGTCTGTCTAGTCTGCCTGTGTGGGCTAACCCTCCCCCCCCAGTTTTTTTTCCTTCCTAATTTGCATAGTGCCTATTCTATGCTAGCTTGAACTGTCTTGCTGTCTTTGCTGCCACGACTTCTGGGGGCAGACCGTCCCAAGGCTCCACCACCCTTTTGGTGAAGAAAAACTTCTTGATGATGATTTGAGTCTACCTCCTTATAGGTGAACAAAACAAAGCAGGCGGCTACAAATGCCAATAACGGGACCAAAACCTTGAAAAAGCGTAATAATGATGTGAAAACGTTCGGCTCTGTGGGGAGGGACAGTATGTATCTTGTTTGCTGGCTGACCTGCCTATTTTTGGAATAAAAGGCTTTTATCCTGCTACATCCTGGTGGGTTTCTTATCTGAAGTTGACAGTGACGAGGTGCCGACCTACTAAAACATTTTGTGAGTCCTTGTAGGTGCATGCTGTGCCTCCTTGTTCATGTAAATGAGCTTTCTCTGCAAAGGTCCTGAGTTTGTACGGAGTTAATTCCTTTGAGGTATTTGAATGTCTCAGTCATATTCCCCCTGTCCCGCCTCCATTCCTGTGAGTACAGTCCAAGCCACCTAAACAGGACGTGCTTAAGCGGGATGCCTGCTTAAATGAGACGTCCCTCCAGGAATGGATCTATCACCATTAAAAACATAAATGTCAAAGTCGTTTAGTAGGCACAGCCCTAATTGCTAAAGCCACTTTAGTGGGACGAATCTGGGACCATTTGCAAGTGATTTTGCAGGTGAGTCCATTACTGTAATTGTCAGTAATCACCTGCAAATCTTTTAAAACTGCATAGCCTGCCAAGATCTTTAGATGGTTCCACACCTTCTGTATGCTTCTGTGTGTTGCACCATGTCTCTACCTCGGAATGAACTAACTTTGTGATGAGAGAACCAGAAGAGGAACCAGACAGCAAGGATGCGAGTTACGACGAACTGCAGGTGATAACATCTGAAACTCTGTCAGGTCTAAGAAAGGCAATGCGCTGGTGTCAGTATAGGGGCCAAAATGAAACCTGGCAGCAGCTTTTCACTTGCGAGTGTGCTATCCAACAACTTGCTGTCACTGAAGGACGCCAGCATTCTATCACTGACTTTTCCAGCACAGCAGCTCTTTCAACATTGGCTACTTCAGTGGCTACTCCTACATTAACTGCTTCTTCGGCTGCTGCTTGATCAGCTGAAGCCTTTGATACTGAAGCATTTACATTCCTCACACAGTCAGCAGCCCTTCTTATGAATGAAACGGAGGAAGAAAAAGTTTACACTGTCCTGTAACATTCTAAACTGCACTGTACAAGCTAAAATAAAAGAAATAAAATAAACAAAAGGAACACTAAAAGCACAAGCACGAAAAGCAAAAAACAAAAGACAAGTGTCACGAAGTGCATTTTATTCACATACAGTAATAGCCCTTCCCTCACATGAGTTTCTGGAGCCCACCCAACAACCAAAAAGGCTGCTGAAACCAAACTTCGTTTTAGAGAGATGGTTGTTTAAGCAGGACGATCCCTTTTCCACCAGGGCATCCCATTTAAGCGGCTTGTACTGTACATCTTGAAATGGTTGTGTCTTGACTAGTAGGGTTCTTGATGAAGTCTGTGAATCATTTTTGTAGCTTTCCTCTGAACTGTCTCCAGATGATCTCTGTCTTTCTTGAGGTGTGGCCTCCAGAACTGGATGCAGTACTCTAGGTGCGTCCTCACTAAAGACCTGTACAGTGGGATTATCACCTCGCTTTTTCTACTCATGATACGCCTACCTATGTATCCAAGGATGCCGTTCGCTTTCTGTGCTGCCTTTTTGCATTGCCTGGTTGTCTTTCACTCATCAGATATGAGTACTCTTAGATCCCTCTCAACCTTAGTTTCTGTCAGTAGTGCCCCTCCTAGGGTTTATTTCCTGCTTGAGTTCTTTTTCCCCAGGTACATAACTTTACACTTCTTGGCATTGAAGTTCAACTGCCATTGTTATGTTAAGTAGCTGAAAAAGCTGTAGCAGTGAATATAGGAGTAGCACAAGGGGTGACTAGCCAGCAAATTGTGTGGCAAAAACAGCAGCTGTAAAGTAGGTGGAAACCCCAAGCCAGGAGAGGCTACAGTCAGCAAGCAGAAGTGGAAGGGAACAGAGACCATATGTCAGCTAAGGCCCGGGCAAGAGCAGGAGGTGGGAATGAGATGTTTGAGCTGATTTTTAAAGGAGAGGTGGGAAAGGCGAAGAGTAGAGTGGAGATTGTCCCAGATGGAAGGAAGTCAATAGTAGAAAGGCAAGCAGTCTGCCCAACAGTGGATTTGGAGTGATACATGGAGAAACTTAAGGAATCTGTAGAACGAAAAGCATACAAGCCAGAGAGAATACGATAAAGGAGAGGGGAAGATGCTCGACTGCTGTAATGACACTTACCACTGCAAGCTTTACATTGCATTAAGCTGGCTGTCCTAGGGTGACAGGAGAGTATTGCACTTCATCCCGTCCTCCCTGATGGGTGTCAGCGGCATTGTACCTTCTTCTTTGCACTCCGTGCTTAACTGCAAGTCCTGTCCTAAATCCTTGTGCTCCAAAGAATCAGTCGAGCTGATGATTCTACACATAAATATAACTCATTGGTCCCTTGTATTCAGTCACAGATGCCCGACTACCTGGAATATTTATGGATTTAGTCATCCCACATTATTATCTACTTAGGAGAGATAGGGGCATTGGGAGGGGTAGCCCTATACATTAGGGATGGAATATAGATAATAGAAGATACAGCTATAAAAAAAAAAAAAAAGGAGGGGGAAGGGGAAGGAAAGTGAAATCCTGTATGGGTGCAGCTGACTACATCTCACGGAAAGAGAGTTAGGTTATTTCTGGTCTACAGACCACTGAGTAAAGAGATAGAGAACAGATAGAAGAAATTAGAATATGGAGCAGCAAAAGGGGATATGGTGTTAGTTGGAGACGTAAATCTGCCAGATTTAGGTTAGGATATCCTAGCAGCTAAGAGCAACAAGAGTCAGAAACTGCTGGATGCTGTACAGATTGTTGGTGCAGATTGTCAAAGATCCTACAAGGCATGATGCCATACTGGATTAAGCTCTCACCAATTTGGAAATAGTTGGGGAGAGACTGTCAGGGAGCCTTTTGGGTCCAGCGATCATAATACTGTGTGGGTAGCACTAACAGGAAGGAATACTGGCACGCGCCCATAAACACTGGTCATTGACTTCAAGAAAGTAGATTTGTGGAAAATGAAGGTATTAGTTATTGAAAGGTTAACAGATATGAACCAGATAGATGGGGTGGAGGAGCAATAGCAAACAGCTTCAAAGGTTCAGTCCTTGAAGTGATAGGGGTGTGTGCGAAAAAGGTCTGAAAAAATGCAAAAAAATAAAAACAAAAAAAAACAACTAGTTTTTCAAAGAGGATGAGGAAAGCAATAAGGGGGAAGAGAATGGCTTTCCTCGAATACAAAAAAGCAAAAGGGGATGAGACTTGGCAGGAGCATCAGGCTAAATGCAAAAAGGCCAGGGTGGAGATTAGGATTGCAAAGGCAGATACTGAGCTGAGGATTGCTGAGGGAGTAAAAGCTTGGGAAAATTTTGTTTCTATATATTAGTGATAAAAAAGAAAATGAGGGAGAATAGTTAGGCTAGTTAAGGGAGGGAGGGAGGAGAGTAGTATAGGACAATGAGCAGAAGGTGTGTGTTCTGCTGTGCATTTACAGTTGAGAATAATGGTCCTCTGCTCGACAGCGTCATAAAGGCTGACATGGGTGGGTCAGAATGGTTTGGGGTGCATATTCCAGTAGGCGTGGTATAAAAGTACTAGAAGATATCAAAGCAGGCAAGGCATTGGGCCCAGATGGTCTGCATTCCAGAGTGCTTAGGGAATTGTTGTTTCAAAATATGAGTCTTACTCTACCACAATTATATTATTAATTTTATTATTTAAATCCAATGTCGTGAAGTGACTCTTATTGAAAAAAATATTTTGTCCCAGGATATGAGTACATGAAATTGTAGAGACAACTTGCTTCAATACAAAGTCACTTAATGTTGAGTTTTCATTTAGCTCCTAAAAAGGTTTTCAATCCAAATAGTAACATTTCAGAACTTGAACAATGTTCCTTCATCAGACTTGGAGCTTATTATTCACTGAAAAGTAGAGGAACAAAAAATAATATATAAAAACAATATGTTTCTAATGTTTAGAAAAGTGTGTTATTTCAAAAGTTATTATTTTATCAAAATTAATGTAGAAATCAGGTGGAACAGACCTGATGGGACCTGAAATAACTTGCGAGTTTATATGGTGCTGGGAAGCTGCACTGTGTCTCGAAGGAGATCAAATTTAAATGTCTAAAACAGGGGACAGAAGAACGAAAAACTTCATTA
This sequence comes from Neoceratodus forsteri, assembly GCA_016271365.2. Classification (NCBI taxonomy): domain Eukaryota; kingdom Metazoa; phylum Chordata; order Ceratodontiformes; family Ceratodontidae; genus Neoceratodus; species Neoceratodus forsteri. The sequence continues at coordinate 556,273,329 of CM028129.1, read as the reverse complement.
AGCCTCAGTTTGTAACTATAATATAAGTAAAAACCAGCATCAATTGTATAGAACTTACTGAGAAAAACTCTCAATTCAAATTTTCATTGGAGGAGAGAAGAGACGGGGGGGACATGATTGAGGTCTTCAAGTACCTCTAGGGAATAAATAGGGTAAACATGGAGGGGATCTTTAGACTAAAGCAGGGAGGTATCACCAGAGGGCATGATTTGAAGTTGGAAGGTGGAAGGGTGAGGGGGGAAAAGAGGAGGAGGTTTTTCACTGAGAGGGTGGTGGACCCTTGGAATGCACTGCCTGGCGATCTGGTTCAGAGATCCACAGTGGAGGGCTTCAAGAGAGGGTGGGACAGACACAGAAAGTGGATGTATCAGATGATGGCCTGTCCCGGGGGGTTGGGATGGATGATAGGGGTTTCTGGAACACAAGGGGGGGAGGGCCTCGGCACCCAACTAGGGATCTGAGGTTCGAGCAGACTCGATAGACCATAAGGCCTAATCTGCTGGCAAATAGTATGTTAGTATGTAAATGAGCGAAGTCTGAACGACTTAAACAAGTGTCAAGCGGTGCTTCTGTAGAACGCTATGGTAAAAATAAAAATCATTACCAAAAAATGATAGTTCTACAAATCTGAAAAGAACTGATTTTATATTTCAATTACCTTAACTGCACGATTTTTTAAGTCTCTTATTTTGCGTTTCCTTCACTGGTTTAGATCCAGATAGGGATTCAAAAAACAACTCGCGCAAACGCTCCCGGCGCCATTACTTGCTAAAGTGCTGTGTGTAACATACATTGACACTTCTAAGGTGAGCAAGAAGGGCCGGGCCACTTATAATAATAATAATAATAATAATAATAATAATAATTATAATAATCATAATAAGCTTTATTTCTTTTGAGCTTTTCTAAAATCAAGGTGCATTACAATAAAATGACAGTCATAAAAACATCATAAAACAAATTAAAATCCAGGTTAAAATACACAGCATTAGTCAATATCCATATCACCTCCAAATGCCTTTTTCCATAAGAAGGATTTTAAGCCTTTTTTAAAACCCTCCACCATCATGCAGTCTCTAATCCCACGGGGTAGAGAATTCTAGAGGGTCGGTGCCACGAACATAAAAGTTCGGGCGCCGGAAGATTTTAGAACTACCGTCGGAATCTCTAGCAACCCCTCGTTGGCTGAGCGGAGTGGTCGCGCCGGAAGGTAAGGCACCAGAAGATCTTTCAGGTAATCAGGGCCCAAGTCGTCAGCACGCCATCAGGTGTGTTCATACGTGGCCCGGCCCTTCTTGCTCACCTTAGAGGTGTCGGTGTATGTTACATACAGCACTTTAGCAAGTAATGGCGCCGGGAGCGTTTGTGCGAGTTGTTTTTTGAATCCCTATTTGGATCTAAACCAGTAAAGGAAATGCAAAATAAGAGACTTAAAAATTGTGCAGTTAAGCTAATTGAAATATAAAATCGGTTCTTTTCAGATTTGTAGAACTATCATTTTTTGGTAACGTTTTTTATTTTTATCATAACGTTCTACAGAAGCACCGCTTGACACTTGTTTAAGTCGTTCAGACTTCGCTCATTTGAATTGAGAGTTTTTCTCAGTAAGTTCCTATACAATTGATGCTGGTTTTTACTTATATTATAGTTACAAACTGAGGCTTAATGAAGTTTTTTGTTTTTCTGTCCCCTGTTTTAGACATTTAAATTTGATCTCCTTCGAGGCACAGCGCAGCCTCCCAGCACCATATAAACTTGCATGTTATTTCAGGTCCCATCAGGTCTGTTCCACCTAATTTCTACATTAATTTTGATAAAATAATAACTTTTGAAATAACACACTTTTCTAAACATTAGAAACATATTGTTTTTATATATTATTTTGTTCCCTACTTTTCAGTGAATAATAAGCTCCAAGTCTGATGAAGGAACATTGTTCAAGTTCTGAAACGTTACTATTTGGATTAAAAACCTTTTTAGGAGCTAAATGAAAATTCAACATTAAGTGACTTTGTATTGAAGCAAGTTGTCTCTACAATTTCATGTACTCATATCCTGGGACAAAATATTTTTTTCAATAAGAGGAACTTCACAACATTGGATTTAAATAATAAAATTAATAATATAATTGTGGTAGAGTGAGACTCATATTTTGAAACAGTTATTTATATCCATTGAATAGTCTCACTCCTCTCATTTTCTCACAAATTTATTTAAAAAAAGGAACCTTGAGAGACTTTACAGTGGATGTTGTGCTTAGGGAATTGACCACAGTATAGTCAGTACCGTTAACCACAGCTGGTAGAGGAATAAAACACAACCAGGGACTGGTAGTGTTGTGGTCAGAGGCAAACAGTCTGTACAAGCTAGGCTTGACCAGCACCTACTGAAGACTCAGGGTAATCCCATAGTCCTGCAGACATCACCACCTGATGTGTTTCACTTGAGAAGGAACCCTTGTGTGAAATGTGTCAGGTGGTGACTTCAGTAGGAGGAGGGGTTCCTATTCATTTACCACGAATGACGTTTATGTGTACCGCTTTCACTAGCAAAGCTGTTTGGAAAGATGTACCAGTACTGCACTGCATTATGGGATTACCTTGCATCTTCAGTAGGTGTCGATCACCCCTAGCTTGTACAGTACCCTTAACCAGTAAGCCCGTATTTATTAACTCATTACAATCAGGAGTAATGCCAGGGGATTGGAGGTCTGCTGTTGTAGTGCTGCTTCGGAAAGGGGGTGACAGGGAGGAACCAGGCACTGTAGGCCAGTCCACCTTACCTCCATAGTACTTAAACTGATGTAGACCATGTTATTATTATTATTATTTTTTTATGTGCCTCCCCTCCTCCTCCTAACTGGCCACTCCGGGCCGCCTATGACCCCCTGGCCAGTGTGGTGAGCTGCCCGGCTGCTAGCCCATATTTGTAGATATTATTCTGTTGTATATATGTTTTTTATTTATATATAATCCTGTGTACATGTACATGCCAATGTCAGCAAAGACAAATAGAGAAAAGACTGGATTTTTTTTTTTTTTTTTTAAAAGGGGTTTGACCTTCCTCTGACCTACAAGGCCAGCCTTGCTTGCAGGAATCTGACAAGTTCGTGTCAAAAAGCTTGTGGTTACATGATCAAAGAGTATTCCTCCAAGTTAACTGGCCAAGGGAAATGGAAACAACAAAATCAGCTTGTATGATTGTATAACTTATAGGATCTTCCTTATAACTAATTAAATTAAGCCAGTTCAAAAGTCCAGGGTATTGTAGCCAGGAAAGACCTAACAGGCCTGTGTGAGGTAATAGAAAAAAAACACATCCTTATAACATACCTGTGTGAAATTCCACTTACAGGGGTTTATGATTGTAAACCCTATGTTAACTGGGAATCTGACCTCAATGATTATCAGGAAAATAAGACCTTGGGGAGGGGCAAGAGTGACACCCGGTAGCCTAAAAAGAGAAAGGCCAACTTCTATTCGTAGACCTAGGAGTGGTCTTCTATTTAAGCTGTCCAGCACAGACACTCAGGGCCATTCTATTTGGACTTTCTCTCCTAACTACAAGACAACTGCCAGCACAGAGACTGCCTAAGAAACAAAGGCTGCTACAGAAAGACTGAAATATTTTGCAAACCAGAGATTCTCTGGACTTTGAAATCTTCATACTAAGGTATAGACTTGACTAACAGTTTAATGCATTTTTATGTATAATTTTCCATTTTGTTTCTTATACTGTAACCTAAATTAGCATATGTTGTCTTTTAGTTGTAACTGCTTTTATGTAATTATTTTAGTAAAACCCTTTGTTTTCCTAAAGAATATCTGCCTGCTTGAGGTTTGTATATATTGGTGTGTGAATTGTGAAAACAGTATTAATAATCTTTGGAGACTGTTATTTGCCAAAGGGGTCACACCATAAGCAACCAAATTGAAAAGAGTCTGTAAGGGATCTGGAAGGATAGGGAGAATACCAAAGTCTCAGGGATGAGTTTGCGGGTATGTTGAGCCAGGCTGTTGCATGTTCTATAGAGAGAAGGCCAAATCAACTGTTAAGCTGCCACCCTGAAAAGAGTGTGATGCCCCCTGGGAGAAAGTGTCCAAAGGACTCTCTGAACCCCCTACCTGCTGGCAGCAGCTCCTGATGTCCCGAGTTCGGGGTGCGAGTCTGGGTCACCAGCATGCTGAGCGATCACCCATTGCTTAGCGCAATGGTGCCTGCCTGATGTAGACCATACTGAAGGAAAGCTTGGTGGTCTATCTGGAGAACACGGACTCCAGGATTAAAAATAGCATGACTTTGCCTCAGGTAGGTTGTGTCAGACTAACTCGATGATGTTCTTTGATTGGGTCACCAGAGCAATGGACAAAGGGTGGCAGTAGATCTGCTTTACTTTAAATTTAGTAAAGCCTTTGATTCAATACCTCACAGGAGGCTACTGAAGAAGATGGAGGATCTGGGAGTTGATCAAGGTTTAGTTAAAGGACAGGTAAACAACCTTTTTTTTTTTTTTTTTTTTCACAGACTGTTCCAAATCCGGCTTCACAGAGAGGTAAAGGAAGGGCTGCTGCTTACAATGATGCTAAAACTGCATTTATAAACTTACCATTTTAAAAAACTGCTCTGTCAGCTCTACAAAATGGCCGGCAGATGTAGACTGTAATGACATCATAGGAGCGAGTGGCCCAGAGCTATATGGCACTCTGCAGTGCTAACTTGTTCCATGCACTTACAGTTTGTACACTTCTTTCACTAAAATGATCAAAGTCATGACTTGCGTATTATTTTTATCAAAACGCATGTGGGCCTATGATTTTGTTAATTTTTTTAGGTAGCTGGCCAAACTTTTTGCTTTGAACCACACAACAATATTAGCAAATACCTAATGGTCTAGTTGTTAAGTTCTCCAAATCCAAGTTTTTTTTTTTTTTAAACTTAGTTACTGATGGCAACCCCCCCCAATGTCCAGCAGACCTCCCCCTACCTCGAGTCAGGCCTCCTGCCCACCTGTCAGCCTGCTGTAGCACACTCCACATCCTCCCAGTCTTGCACATAAAACTGATCTTGGTCTCTGATCCCACAACAATGCACAATTGCTTTCTGCTAATACTGAATTAGTTGTGATGACTCTGAGCACACACCTACTGAATCATGTTGCTCCTTCCCAGCTGGCACTAGTAAATGACATCATTTACTAGTGTCAGTCAGAGAACTCGTAAAACTCAAGGTGAACAAGGCAATGGGGCCTGACTGGATTCACCCCAGAATTCTAAAAGAACTATGGGGAGAACTAGTGACACCACTGACTACCCTTTTTAACAAATCATGGGAGGATGGTGTGGCACCTGAGGACTGGAGGAGGGCGAATGTGATTCCCCTTTACAAAAGTGGGAGCAAGGCAGAGACAGTAAACTATAGACCTGTTAGTTTGACCTCAGTGTTACGGAAAATGATGAAATCACTTCTGAAAGAAAGAATTGTTGAGTACCTAGAGGCCAGTGGGGCACAGGACCCAAGGCAGCATGGCTTCAGAGCGGGAAGGTCATGTCAGACGAATCTAATAGATTTCTTTGACTGGGTGACCAAAGTAGTAGATCAGGGAGGGGCTATGGACATGGCCTACCTAGACTTTAGCAAGGCATTTGACACAGTCCCACATAAAAGATTAATAAACAAATTAGCCAGCCTGGGAGTGGGTCCCAGGGTGGTAGCCTGGGTGAAAAATTGGCTGGACAACATGACATACAGGGTAATAGTAAACGGAGTCCACTCCAAAGAAAGGGGGGTTATTTGCAGGGTACCGCAGGGTTCACTACTGGGTCCAATTCTTTTTGGGCTGGCAGTATAGCCTAGAGGTTAGAGGAATGAGGTGCGAACGAACTTGATACATCCAGCAGACCAGACCTGAGTTTTATTCTCACAACCTCCACTTGCATACTGTGTGACTCTGAGCAAGTCGCTTAACCGCCCAGTGCTCCCAGGTCACCCCTGAAAACAGGCACTTGTGCCTAGTGGGCCTTAACCGGTTACCAAAGGCTAAAATAAAATAAATAAATAAATAATGTCTTTATAAGTGACATTGTGAAGGGACTGGAAGGAAAAGTTTGCCTCTTTGCAGATAACACAAAGATATGCAACAGGGTTGATACACAAGGGGGGGTGGAAAGCGTGAGAAGGGGTTTGGCAAGGTTGGAGGAATGGTCAAAAGTATGGCAGCTTAGATTCAATATAAAGAAATGCAAAGTAATGCACCTGGGAAACAAAAACCCAGGGGAAGAGTACACAGTTGGGGGTGAGATACTAACAACAACAAAAGTGGAAAGGGATCTGGGGGTAGTCGTATCAGATGACCTAAAGGTAGGCAGGCAATGTGAGAAAGCAGTAAGGATGGCTGGGGGGATACTGGGATGCATAGGGAGAGGCATCACCAGTAGAAAACAGGAAGTTGTTATCCCTCTGTACAGACATTTGGTGAGACCCCATCTGAAGTGCTGCGTGCAGTTCTGGAGACCCCATCTGTGCAAGGACATAGACAGGATGGAGGCAGTCCTGAGGAGGGCAACTAAAATGGTTCAGGGTCTGCACCAGAAACCGTACGAAGAGAGACTAAAGGAGCTACTTTGAGGAAAGCGGGGAGAGGGGGGACATGATAGAAACTTTCAAGTACCTCAAGGGAATCAACAAAGTCCAAGAGGGTAGTATCTTTCAGAAAAAGAGATGTGCAAGAACAAGGGGGCACAATTTGAAGATAGAGGGGGGATTGCTCAGGGGCAATGTGAGGAAGTATTTTTCATGGAAAGGGTGGTGGGCGCATGGAACAGCCTTCCTGAAGTGGTCGTGGGGTCAAAAACAGTGGAGGAATTCAAGAATGCATGGGACAGACACAAGGCAGTTATATTTGTGGGGGGGGGGTGTTGGAGGAAGTAGGCTGTTGGTTAACTAGGATCTGCAGCTTATCTAATAGGTAGTGAAATGGGCAGACTGGGTGGGCCAAGTGGTCCTTATCTGCTGTCAAAGTCTGTGTTTCAGTCGGAAAGGAAGAACATGATTTGGTCGGTGTGTGCTCAGAGTCGCAGCTGGTATAGCATTAACGGCAAGCAGGCGAACATTGTTGTAAGACTGGGGACCAAGGACCGACATCAGTTTTATGTATGGGACGGGGAGCATGCAGAGTGTGCTACAGCGGGTTGGTGGGCTTGCTGGCTGGGGAGGAGGGTGTTCGCTGGACATGAGGGGGGTGTTGCCATCAGTACATAATGGTTTAAAAAAACTTGGATTTACAACAATATGCCTGAATTTGGACTGGACTGGTGCTGCACTGCAGGAGGGCTTGAGACAGAAATTTTTATTTACCTTTCCTGTGGCTGTTTCTTAATCTGTAGATGGAGTTGATTAGTAAAGTGTTAGTCGCCACATGTGCTGACCATGTTAGAAAAAAAATATGGTGTTTTTTTCCCCATTTTTCTCTTCTAAAATGGTGGATTCTGGGGAACAGTTTTATGACCATCTGCTTTATTTAGTGGCACCTTGTTCCCACCTGTGGAGTTCATGACATAGGCACATGCTGTACTGTAGTCAGTAACCCTTTCTGCTCCAGATGGCTATAGCACAGAACAGACTACTGACGTGTTTTGAATAGTGGTTCTCTTTCGGTAATCTTTTCTGGCACACATAGTGACCCACTGTTACAGTACTGTCAGATAATGTGACAGATACAATGTACTGTTTGCTTATTTTCATAAATATAACTTTTCTTTCTGTTGTATTATATTTGCTGCTGGAATTGAGTGAGACCACAAAAGAGAAACAAACATTTGTCAATGCAAATGTTCGCCACTTGTATTGCCGTTGTACTGGGTCTTGCTTGTACAAAAGTTTTACCATATATTTAGAGCAGATGAGATAGAATGTCTCATTTTCAGTGGTGTCTTGCTTTTACACATTGTTAGATTGTACCCAGGACAGGGCAGCTGAGAGACATCTACTTTTAAGTGGGCTCCCACATTTTGACCCCAGATGTCCAACAGTCTTTTTATGATCTGACATTATGATCAATACAGGTTGCTGTGCGACTGTGGAAACAAGTTTCGGAGGAGATTCGAAAAATTACACCTGCCATGTTCAGGAAGTGGGGTAACACAAGGGATAATGTATGTTGGACATTAGGTGCCAAATCTGCAAAAATAAGAGTTATGAGTAAATCCTGGAACAGTTCAATGTTTCCTTGTAACTTGCCTGGTTTTTCACATTTATACCCCAGATTTTCAACATAATCTTTCTATGACCACTCCTGAGTGTGACATATGTCATTTATAAAACAATAGCCGAAATGTAATTTTGCTCCACGAATGTGAAACACATTTTGGGTAGGGTTTGAAAAATGACAGTGGTCACATTCTTGAGGTGGTGTGAAAAAATGACTGTTAAAAATATTGGGTCAAAATACTGAACATTACCACCATTATGAGTGTGGGTTGAAATATTTCAACATGTGCTAATAACTTTTTTTTTTTTATATTTTACCCCAGATTTTTCAATATAGCCTTCTTATTACCCCATATGGCCTTCTTTTGATCCTACCTCATTAAAAAGGGTAGAGAAAATTTTCAAATCATGCCGAAAGATGATTTTACGTCACCAGTGTGAAAACATGTTTTGGCCAGGATTTGAAAAATGACAGCTATCGCATTCATGAGATGGTGTGAAAAAATGGCTATGTTGAAAAGTTGGGGTCAAAATACTGAAAATTACCACAGTTATGAATGTGCATTGAAAAACTGCCACGGTCTCATAACGTTGTTGATCTTCCCTTTTAACATGGCATTAAAAGAAAAAACACAAAAGCAGCAGTTTCATTCGTTAAAGTATCCTATGTGGTACATCAGCAACCGTGGTCTAATACCATAGTAGACCATGGTTTGTGACATAATACCTTGGCAATCCACTACAGGCAAGAATCAGTACACAAGTGAAAGTAATATGCAAATAGTTCTTAGTTGTTCCAGCTTGTGTTTGCGAAGGTTTTTCCTGGCACAGGGTGTTTGACATTTTCAAGATTGTTCTGTGTTGTAACTGCCACACAAATTCATGAGTTACTAAAAATTGTACATTTCAACTCCACATATACTGTTAATTATGCTGCAACAGTATTTCTTTAGAAGTGAAAATTTACTTACTGTTACCATCCCTTCTGATCTACTGCTTTCTAAGCAACTTTGGGTGCAGTGCATTGTGGATGACTGAATAATATTATCTGTCCTAGCCTTTTCTTGGTGAATACACAGTGGTAAAGATGAGCATGCAGCTTCTATAACCGAAAGCAAAAATAACAGACAGTGAGATAAACAAAGCAAAATCAAAGAGAGAGGATACTTCTGTGGGTGAAAAGAAAAATAAATTGAGAGAAACAAAAAGAAATCCAAGAAACAGACCAACAATACTAGTCAAAACAAGTATTTGAAAGGTGAAAGCAGTAAACGTTATGTTGTTCTATGTCCTGTTGAGTTAGATAGTTTAGAGAGGGAAAAAGTGAAAATAATATTCCACAAAATAGTAGTTGTTCAATAAAGTGTTTTTCAGATTGGCTTAATTCAATACATTTGGAGAAATGGTGCTTGTGCTGCTAGGATTGTTTGACAGCCACCTATTGGTCTGCAAAGGAACTGCAGGAAGAAAACTAAGATGTACCATTGCACACTCCCATCATGCAGTGCAGCCCATATCTTGTAATACACACAGAGGAAAATCAAAGCTCCTAGAATAGAAAGTGAATTGCAAGTTTTTGAAAAGTTGTAAAATATGTTTTGATGTTAGAAAGCTTAAAGCTTGTAATGAAAGTTATTTTAACAAAAGTGAAATAGCAGCCACAATATTTCCAATAGGTGTGTTCCAATTGTTTTGAAGTATATGTACATCATGTTTAACAGCTCAACATACAGTATTCTGAGAGTAAATCAGTGCGATTGTACTCATTTATTCAAAGACTATTAGTTATACAATCATTGCCATGTTATAAGCGGATTAAGCCACTTGAAAGGATGGGTCTACAGTGAAATTAATCCATGGTTGGTGGGGGTTTGGCCCACCGGGGGTTGGCCCGCAGGCCAAGTGGGCCAACCCCACTGATTAATTCCACAGTAGACCCATCTTTTCATGGCTTAATCCTTACTTGTCAGTCTTCACCATTTATTACTGCTGGGTGTAAGCCAGAAGCGCGCACCTGCCGCGGGATTTTTTTTTTTTTTTTGTGAGGGAGGAGTCGGCGCTGAGCAGTTGTGTTTCTCCCACCGTCAAGGCTGCACCTGCTGCGCGAGTTAGCATTTTCATAGTACGCCATTAGGCCTACCTTGTCGACGCCGTCTTTTCGACAACTCTTCATCCCGGTTCTACATCCCGATGCCATTACTGGCCGGTAAGTTCATTCCAGTTATTTGTTTAACGGCGCCGGGATCTTTTGCTGTATTTTATTTTATTTTGCATCATGTCTGGTTCAGGAGCCAAGCGTAAATCGAAAGCGGGACGTGCCCCAGTGCATTGGTGCTCCTGTGGCCGGCATTTTTCCGTGATGGACCAGCATGAAGTTTGCCTCCGGTGACTGGGGCCTAACCATGCTATGGATAGATGCAACGCCTGTTTTTCCATGGATCGCCATGTTCTGGAAATCCGCATGTTTAAAGTCGGCAGGGCTCCGCCGACTTTCGGAGGACGACGTCGCTCTCGGGCCTCCCAGGCCAGGTCTTTAGACCCTTCCTCCGAGTCCCCTCCCAGATCTATAAGGTCTGGTGAGGAGGAGGCCTCCTCATCTTCAAGCCTTGCCGAGGAGGAGGAGGAGGCTTCTTTTGTGGTGTTGGAGGAATGGCACGGCCCCTCCCAGGGTTGTGTCGGTGCCGCTTCGGCAGTCGCCTCTCCTGAGGTGCAGACTCTCCCAGTGTCGTGGCCCAGGGTTGCTGGGTCCAGCACTGGTGGACCCTCGATGCTGCCTGGTGGCACCACTTTGGATCCAGGTGCTGTTCACGGTGCTGGTGATTGGGCCGGTGACCTGCATCGATGCCGTTTGGGTTCCAGCATCGTGTGTGGCGCCGGTGGCCCAGCCGGGGCAGTGGATGGCTCTGTGTTGGGTTCTGGGGCCGTGGACAGTGCGGTGGGAATGGCTGGCGCCGCTGGAGATGCCGGCGCCATCTCTCAGGGTGTTCTCGGGGTGGTCAGTATTGAGGTCCTGATGGTCAACTCCTCTTCGGAGGATGTCGACTCATATGTAGACCCGGATTGACTGCCTGATTCCTCGGAATCAGAGATCTCTGTGGGACATGGTATCAGGCGGCCCAGCGCCCCAATTCCTGAATCTCCGGAGTAGTCTGCCTCTGAGGATTCCCAGGCTGGGCGGCCTGGGGTCCATTGGGGAGGACAGCTCAGGATTTGGGAGGGATTGTCCTCGGGGGCGCAGCAGCTGCCAGCCTTGGTGCTGCTGTGCCTTCCAGGGGATTGGAAGCCCTGGCTTTGGTGACCTCCCCGGGGCTCTGGATCATGGGACTCCTTCGCTGGGGTCGAGGTGGAGGGTGTCCTTGGTGTCTGAGGGGTTGAGGGGTCGGGGTGAGGGGTGGCAGCACACCTCTGCCACCCCACAGGGTGAATGGAGGAGCCATAGCGCCGAGCCCCACCTCCCCTTCTCGGGCTCCGGGGTCCCCTCTGGTGGCGCTGCCGAGGGTTGCCCTTCTGGACTCATGCAACCCCAGGTGCATCACAGGGGAGATTCCCCATCTGGGCTCTTCCGGAGTTCGCATTCCCAGAGTTCTGCCCTGCGAACCAGTCTGATCTCAGGGATCCCTCTAGCTCGGGCACCGTTCCCTGGATTCCAGATCCCTGGCAGAGGACAGCCACCTCCTTGCAGGTGCCCTTCCCCCATTGCTCTGCAGCCACCCCCCTCTGTCCCAGGCCACGTGGGTCCTACGGGGCCTTTATCCTGGGAGATGTTCAGAGGCACTATGGCGGCCTTCCCGTCATACGGTAGGTACATGCATGAACGGATCTTTTGCATGTCCCCACCGACGCAGGAGCCTTCTGGACATTTGAGTTCCCCATCCTCCTTGGAGGGAGAGGAACCTACTATTCACCTCTCTTCTGACGCTGATTTCACTGAATATCAGCGCTTCCTCTTGAGGATGGTTCAGGATCTCCGTATTTCTTTTGTCAGATGGGACAATACCGAGCAGGAGATGCACAAATTCCTCAGTGAATTCAATGCCCATCATCTGGTGGTGCCATCCTGGCCTATTCCCTTCCAGGAAGCATCTAGCCACACCTGGCAGTCTTCAGACAACCCTTTCCCAGCCGCGGCAGACTGCAGGAGGAGGTATTGTGCTCCATTGGCGTCTCTAGGTTCTCTTCATAACCCTCTCTTGGGTTTGGTATTCCTAGAGACCCCTTCCGGGTGTCGGCGCCTGGTGCACAACTGACCACCGAACTTGGATTCCCTATAATTCGACCGGTGGGGGTCGAAGAGTTTTCTCTCTTTCTCGTGCGATGTTTTGCATTGTATCATATCAGGCACACCATGCTGCCTATAACAGGCACTTGTGGTCACTGCTGGCTCAAGTGCTAGCATCGATGCCTGATTCGGAGCAATCTCGACAAGCCATTGCCCTGGAACAGGCAAGGCACCAAGCAAGGGCATCTTATGACACCAGTGAGGTGGCTTCCAGGCTTGCGGGGACAGCGATCTGCATTAGGCGGACGCCGTGGCTTCGTCTATCGAGATTGTCGCCCCTGGCCCGGCATAGGGTGATTCGCTCCACCTTCCGAGGGACCCGCCTTTTTCCACCAGGGCTAGGAGACTTCTGCAGGGGCTTCCTCCATCCCCTCGTCTTCAGGGGACACCTCCTAGCTCTCCTCGGCCTTAGGCTTCCAGCCTAGTACAGTCAGGGTCTCTTCTTCCTGTTTCCCACCAGCAGGAGGCTGAGGGTCCTGTTTCCTCAGGGTTGTGCTAGATCTCCTTCCGGGGGCTTGGTACTCACCCAGCAATGATGAATGGTGAAGATTGACAAGGGAAGATATGAAACTTACGTATCTACCGTAATTCTGATCTTCTCTTGTATCTTCACCATTCATTACTGAATCCCACCCACCTTCCCCTCATGGGCCTCATTTCTTGGGTGTCTCCCCTGCCCTGCTCGCCCTTCTCCACCTTCCCCTCTCATGGCCGTTGGGGCCTAAATCCCCTGGTCTTTGGGACCTTCTGTTCTTCTCTCAGAAGAGCAGCAAAGGATTAGAGAGGGAGGAGAACGAGTGCAGCTTTGTCTTTTCCTTCTGTGGGAACTCTTTCTGATTTTCTTTGAAGGTGTTCTTTCGAGCATCTTTCCTTCAGGCCAAGTTAGTTCAGTCACTAGCCAACATGGCTAGTTTCTTTAGACAGTCCTCTTCCTTCGGTTCTCAGACCTCACTGGTGTCCCTGAATCTTGTTTATGCCAGTCTGGGGCTAGTTAACGGCTGCTCTAGCCCGACTTGAAAATTGCCTTCTTGAACAGGTCTTCTGGTTTCTCTTGGCCTCTGCCTTCCCCAGGGAGTCAGAACGAGTTTCCTTCTCTGTCCACCTTACCAAGAGGTTGCCCTCTTTTAGGGCCCCCCCCCCGTAGTACTGACACGTGTCGGTGTGCTGGTGGGGTCCTTTCCTCTCTACCTAGTTGGGGGCTCTTCCTTCCCGGAACAGATTGTTTGCCTTGGCAATCTGTGAGCTCTTAGCTTGAGTGATGGGTAATAACAGGATAGCGGGATGTGTAGGGAAATCTGCCTCTCTTGTACCAAGCTGTGCAGAAGGTTCCTCGAACCATCTAGACCAGTTTTGTTGGAAAGGATCCTTGTTCCCTTGCTTTTAAGTTCCGAGCTGATAAGCCTTAAAGCCAATTTAACTCACAACTCGTGGCAGAATTTTTTCCCTCCTCCCAATATCCCCTTCTCTTCTTCCTCTTCCTTCTTTCTTCCTCTTCCCTTATCTGTTCCTCCCTCGGAGCCGCCCTAGGAGTGAGGTCCTGTGGTTCCTTAGGGTAGGGTTCTCCTCTTTCCTGTCTTCTATCAGCTTATTCCTTTTTCAGTTTGTTTCCTTTCCTTTGTCTATCCCTCGGCTCTCTTGAATCGCTCTTTTTCTCCTAATTCCTTTATTTTGCCTCTCCAGCTTACAGATTTGGAATGGAGGAGGAGTCTGCTGTGCCTAATGGCCACACCTCGCACACACCGCAGTGCATCGCTCCCGTGGGTGGCGCCGTCAGCGCCGACTCCTCCCTCCAAAAAAAAAATAAATCTCCTGCATGCTTCCAGCTTACATCCAGCAGTAATGAATGGTGAAAATACAAGAGAAGATCAAGAATTACGGTAGGTACATAATTTTCATTTTTCTCATATTTGTACCCCACATTTTCAATATAACCTGTGTATGACCCCCACCTCATGAACAAGGATGGAGAAGATTTTCAAATCCTGCCCAAAAGGTGATTTCATGCCACAAGTGCGAAAACACGTTTTGGACAGGATAGAAAAAAATGATAGCTATCACATTGATGAGGTGCTGTGAAGAAATGGATGTGTTGAAAATTTTGGGTCAAAATACGTGAAAATTAGCAAAGTTACAAGACTGTGTTCATAAATTTCTACATAGGCCCATAACTGTTTTTTTATTTTTTTTTCAGTATTTTTACTCCAAATTTTCAACATAGCCTTATTATGATCCCACTTCATGAACAAGGGCGGAGAACATTTTCAAATCCTGTCTGAAAGGTGATTTCATGCAGTGACCGTGACATCACCTTTCGGGACAGATCTGCAGAATTTCACTGTCGTTATGAGGGGAGGTCCCAAAAAAGCCATGTTGAAAATTTGGGGCAAAAAATTTTCAAAAATGACGAAGTTATCATGACAAGTTCAAAACCCTTTGAAATACATTGAATTGCATTTCTCATATCCTCAGTTTGCGGTCCAGCGTTGGAGAGTGAAGACGTGTCTCTGGTCCAGAGAGGATTACGGCATTGGAACCCCAGTAAGTAAGGGCATGGGAGGTGTGGGGTGGTGGGTGCTGAGTGGGAGGGTTGGGTGGGGACAGTAATGGTGGCAGCGGCAACAAACATCAATAAACAGTTTTCTTTTTACAGGGTGTTTTAACAGGAAAAATAAACGAGGGGTGGTTTTCTTCATTTCAGGTACTGACACAGGATTGGGCACCCCCAGTGTCGGTGTTATGTTTGGTCACACGGGGGGTGAGCTCTCAGGTGTCGCACAATCAAAATGGGCAGGGTGGGGGTGGTAGCTGGCATGGGGGATTGGGCACCCCTGTGCTGGAATAGTAACATGGAAGGGGCGGGAGAGATTGAGGGAGGGTTTTCTTTATGTTTGGCAGCATTGGGGGTGGGATTGCCAGTGTTACCAGTGAAAATATGTTGGGGGGTTGTAGCTGGAACTGGGGGCTATGTTGGGGGGGATGGACCACAGCAGGCTGATCATGACAGATCAGCTATGCATGCTGGGTGGTGTTTAGATCAAAGGAAAGAGCCACCCTATTATTGGGTTGGCTCTCTCCTTAGAACTACACAAAGTTTCCACTCAGCAAACTAGAACAGTGTCAAGATCAGCCTGGCTAATCACTGATGTGACACTGATGAGCTCCTTTCAGACTGCTTTGCACTAGTCTGACAGTGTCACACCTCTCAAAACCCACTCTAACAAAATGTTCACTGCACATGCGCAAGATGAACATAAACAAGTGCTAAAAATAGTTACGTAGCATGCAGCAAAAGCATTTAGTCATGTATGGTGATGTTCTTATGGAAACATTAATAGTTTGTATAGTGCTCGAAGAGAGCTACACATAACATTTTTATTTCACACACAGGCAAAGTGCTTCATTTGTCAGGATGTTAAGCATACTGTTTCTCAAATTTACATGTAGCATGTGTGACTGGTATGCCAGTTGAAAAAGATTCAGGCTATGAATAATATTAATGAGCATTCTCTATTTTTTTTTTTGTCTTGCAGGAAGCTACTTTTGTTTTACTACTTCTGACAAAGCAGTTTAGTCAGCGTGTCACATCAGAGAAACAGAGTCTTAGGAGGCAGAATGTGGCAGAAGTTGATGAACGATGTGTGTGTGTTTTTTTTTTTTTTTTTTACTGTCAACCTGTGTGGGAGGGGATGAGTGGTGGGGTGAGCTCAGGACCACTGTTAGCTTGTTCATAGTAGATATAGCGATCTCTTAGTTGTATGACTTGTGTGGTTTTCTCTCACTTTCCCCAACCTATACCATTCCCTGGATAGTGAAGGGCTGAGATATTAACTGTACTATTAACCCACCCATTAAGTAACTGCTGTTCTGAGATCCTTCTAATCATTGCCAACGTATCGTACATGTACAGCAGTGCCTATGCTGCTGTGACAGCAAAACCAAACCAGTCACACAGTTAACAGGTCGCTGTCTCTACTATGGACAAGCTGTCAGTGATCATGAACTTGCTATATATTAAGTGCACCTCCCTCCATCTCTCACATACTATAGCTTGCCAGTGAAAAACACACACACACACGCAAAATCATTCATCAGCATATGTGACATTCCGCCTCCACATTCTGAGTTTCTCCCCCCTTCTCCAGTGTGCTGACTAAACTATTTATTTAGAACCAGTAAAAAGAACACAAAAGTAGCTTCTTGCAGGACCGAAAAGATAATGCTCATTAATTTAATTCATAGTCCGAATCTTAGTCAAACATGCTACATAACGCATTTGACAAACCTGAATCTATACATCCAGATGAACTTAGCCTTTGTCAGCATATGAAATAAAGTCTGAAGTGGGTGTGGTTAGTAGCCTAGCTGATAAGATGAACTTTGACTGAGCTCTTCTATTTTAACCTAATTTGGTACTAAATTTTATTAGTTTCGTACACATTCTGGTTCTAAACACAGAAGGAACTGTTGGTAGCTATTTTTGTAGGTGTCTGAAGTGAAAGTTATTAGATGGGATGGCCAAAATCAGCGGCTAGAACAGATTCTTCACAACTGGGGTCCTCGAAGCAGGCCTCTGGTGGGCTGCCGATACCACCAATGGGAGGCTTCTCTGCCACACTGGACACATTGCAGGTTGCAGTGAATGCCCTGACACAGTCAGTCAGGAATATAGACCCAAAAAAAATGGATGCTTATGTGGAGTGCCTAACGGTGGTTGAAAACCAGGTGGAGAATATGGCTGGACACATGGAGGAGGTAAAAAGACCTCAGGGATAACTCTCGCAGCAGCTGCAGCATCCTTGAAGGAGCAGGAATTTCTTTGTTCATGGATTGAACAAATTGAGAATGCTGTTTGTGCAGCCAGTATTCAAATCTTGGGGTCCCTGGAGGGGACAGATGGAGAGGACACTGCTACTTTCCTCAAACAATGGCTACTGGAGGCGTTGGGACTGTGGTTTGTCCAGAGACTGATTTGCGCATACCAGATTTTTCCATAGAGAGCCCATTCAGCTGAGGAAGGACCAAGAATGTTGCTTATGGTGTTGGATTCATCGGCGACCAGAGACGGGATAGAGTGGTTAGCGAGAATGGGCTAGTTTTTATGGACGAGAGCAGAATTCTCTTTTTCCCTGATTATTCCTTTGCTACCAGGATCTGCAGAAAAGCTACTGAGGGAGTCGTAAAGAAGTTGGAGGTTCTGTTTCAGCTTAGCTTTCTGGCATAGTTGCAGATCTTTATTGGGGAAAAATTTACTCATTTGTTGATTCAAAAGCAGCAGGTGCATGTGTTGAGAAGCTGCTAAAACTGCACCGGTATATAAGACTGCACCGGAAGGCTGAACTATGTAGTTCATGAGTACACACTGAACTATTTAAATGAAATTTAATTTCATTAGCGAACATATCCAGGACCTGCAAAAGAGCTGAACTTTAGAGCTCCGGATTTCAGCTGATCCTTGTTGTTTAGTCTTTTTACATTACTTTTCTAGTAGCTCTGCACAACATTTCTAATTGTGTAGCTTACGAACTGATGTTTGTACAGTATCTTTAAGTTCAGGGGTCTAGGTAGTTACGCATGGCGCAGAAGGGACTGTAGAGAATAGGGTGAGTTGTCCTCTTTTTTTTCTTCATTTGAATATGTTTAAGTTACAAGTGGTAGTTGGCTGAGGCGGGAAGTCTCGAGGCATCTTAAAGAGGACCTTCCCTGATGGTCCAAAAAGTTACAGCTTGTAGTCATTATATGCAGTGCTAGACCTGACAAGGTGTATGCATTTGTTATTTCTGGCCAAGGTGTACTCTGCCTTCTATAATTTGGATTTGTTTTTGAGCCCTGCTGCACTTGCCTTTGCTGTTCAGCTGCTAGCTGCTGATGACATCACTGTAGGATAGAGGAGTGACTCACACTGTGCAGTACCTTGCAGTTGCAACAACGTTGCAAGGGAAACCTACCAGTACTCAGTGTACATACTGTGTTTCCCCCTTCCTCAAGACACCCTGTTAGCAATGCATTATGCCAAAATCTAAATGCTTTATGTTTTGTTTTTTTGTGAAATTGACTCTGCCCTACAATGATGTCAGCAGTACAACCCTGGGCCCACAGCAACACCAGGCTTGCTATAGAAGCTCTGGTACACCCTGCAGTTTTTAGCAGCTCAGAATGCAAAAACTAATTGCAGCAGACAGTAATGAAATACAATTCCAGAATCAATGCAAGAAGGGGTAATTAATGCATGAAAGTCAAACTGACTGGGGAAGGTCCTCTTTAAAATGGAGTGAGTTTCTCTTGCTGCAGACAGATGAGTTTTTTTTGGCGCAAACACCCCGGATTACAGGAGATGGGGGAGCTCTGTTGATCTGTGGAGCACGTGGGGTCTCTCATTACTAGCAGTAGGCAAGGGACTGTGGCAGGGAGATCCTGCCACTCTTGAGGACCGACCTTTTCTTAAATCTGTTGCAACAGTTTGTCTATATCTTAGCCTAATCTAGCATTTACAGTTTCTATTCCATAGCTTTGGCCACCTATGGGCACCCCCTCCCCTTTCTTGACTATGCTATAGTGTCTTCTTTAATTCCTTTTTCCTCTCAGGTCCTTGCACAGGGAGGTTATTTGTGGTGCCCTCCGAGCCGATGTAAAACAGGCTATGTTCCTCATTGTTGGATTTAGTATGCAATAGCACTGTGTCATAAAATACCTTGATGTACATGCTTTATGTGTATGAAACCTGTATCATCATAAATATCATAAGTAGGGTTACTAGTCAGTAGCTTTCGTCAATACAGATGCGGTATTACTCCGATTATCTATCCCCCATCATATAGTCGTCCAATTTTTGTTTAAGTGTATTGATGTTATAATAAGTAGTGATATCAACCAGAAGTGCATTCCAAATTGATACCACCCTTTGATTAAACCATGACTCTATCTTATTTGTCCTAGGTTCCCCTTTCAGCTGTAATGTATGTGCTCTAGTAATTATTATTGTCTCTTTCTTTACCAATTCTGCACATTTCCACAGTTCTTGAATTTTGAATGCCGCATATACCATTCACAGGTCACCTCGTAACCTACTATATTCCAGGCTAAATAATCCTTGCTGATTTCTTCTTTCATTGTATGTCAGATTATGCAGGCCTTTGATTTTTTTTTTTCTTTGTACACACTGTAATTGCTTTACATCCCTAGCATGGCAAGGGCTCCAGAACTGCACTCTGTATTCCAACAGAGGTCTGACCAGAGAAACATGTAGTGGCATTATTATGGTTTTATCCCTACTCTTGATTTTTCTTAGTATGCAGTTAGTAATTTTACCAGCTTTTTTTACGACATTTGTTGTGTGCCCTGAAAATATCAGGTCATTTGCGACCAGAAAACCAAAATCACGTTCTGAGGTTGAATTTCTTAGTTCTTTTCCATTTAGGTTATAATTTGTTAGTAGGTTATTTTTCCCAAAGTGTAACACACCACTCTTCTCTATATTGAATGTCATTTAATGTTGTGTTGCCCATTTGTTAACTTTGTCCAGTTCGTTTTGGAAGTTAACAATATCTCTGTGAGTGCTCACTATGGTTCCTATTTTGCTGTTGTCCGCAAACTTGGCAATCTAGCAATGATGTGATGTTTGAAGGGATGATACATAGATATTGAATAGTGTGGGCCCCAAAACAGAGCCCTGGGGAACTCCACTAGACACCTCTGACCAATCTGACATATAACCCCTAATATGTACACGTTGCTTCCTTTGCGTAAGCTATGCTTTAATCCACCTGATAATGTACTGGTTGATATTCAGATCTTCTAAGCATCGGATTAATTCTTCATGTGGGACTTTGTCGACGGCTTTGGAGAAATCCAAATATGCAACATCAACTGGGAATCCCTGGTCAAGTGCGCAGCTGGCATGTTCAAAGAAGCATAGCAAATTAATTTGGCAGGATCCCTTTTGTGTGAACCTGTGTTGTGTGTGTGTGTGTGTGTGTGTGTGTGTGTGTGTGTGTGATCTGTGTGTCCTATTTTCTGCATATGATCCTCTAAGCCTTCTTTTATAAATTTGTCTGTAACTTTGCTTAATATGCATGTTATACTTATGGGTAGTTTTCTACACAAGTTTTAGCACCCTTTTTATAGATGGGTGTCACATTTGCTGTGATCCAGTGTGTAGGCACTACTCCTGTCTGTAGTGATAATAAAAGAAACTGCGTCAGCGGGTCTGCAAGTTCTTCCACTAGTTCCTGTAAAATTTGAGGGTGTATCCCATCCAGTCCAGGTGATTTGTTTCTGTTTAGCTTTTTGAGCTTATTTGATATGTTGGTTCCGTTTATAGGGATCAGATTGTCAGGAAACTCCTCTAAGATTATTTTGGAGATTAGGTGGTTATTCTTTTCCTGAAAGACACTAGTGAAGTAATTGTTGAACGAATTAGCCATGTTTTATTCATTTGCAACCACCTCACCATTCACTTTTATTTGTGTCCTGCCTCTGACTGTTGATGTAATTAAAAAAAGTTTTCTTGTTGTCTTTAGTTTTGTTTGCAGTTCTATTTTCCTCATTTTGTTTTGAATTTTTAATCAATGTTTTGCATTTCTTGGCTAGTTCTTTAAATCGTTTTAACCTATCTGATTATGGATTTTGTTTGTATTATTTATATGACCTTTTTTCCTTTTTATGTGACTTTAGATTTTCCTGTTAAACAATGTTGGAATTCTTCCATTGTTGTTGTACTTTAGTTTATCAGGAATGTAATATTTGGAGCAATGTTTCAAACATTCCTAAATAATCTGCTTTGTCCCACCTTTTTAAAGTGGTTACCCCCTTTTATTTTTCTATAACGTTAGTTATATAGAATTGGACCATGTTGTGGTCACTTTGTCCGATTGGTTCTCTAACCTTACATTTTGTAACATTATTCATATTGCTGAGTACAAGATCTAATGTATTGTCACCTCTGGTACATTCGTGTAATTGTTCAATCATTGCATATTATGTCATCCAGTAGTTGTTTTTCAAAATTAGTTGACCCTGTATGGTCATTCCAATTTATGTTTGGGCAGTTAAAATCATGAAACAGGGGTACTTTGCTACTTAAATCTATGTTTTATATGGTGTTTAAGAAGTTATTTTACTCAGTAGTTAGGCCGGGTGCCCTATAACATACTCCCATGGTGAACGTTTTGTTGTTAGGTTGTAGTACATTGACCAAAATCTGTTCTACTGATTCACTCATTTGCTCCTTTGGTTTTATCTCATGAGCATTTAATGTTTCTTTGACTAATAGGGCTATGCCTCCACCTCTTTTTTCCTTCCTGTCAGTGCTGAATGTGTTGAAACAGCAATTTTCTTCCCTCAACTGTCCTCTTGCCACCAGGTCTCTGTTATGGCACAGAGATTTATATCTTCATGTTTTAGTAGGTAGTTAAGTTTATCCATCTTATTTGTAAGACTTCTAGCAATGTTGAAAATGCCACGGCACTAGGTATTTTTGATAAAGGTAAAAAGTTACTAGGGGGCTGTATTATAACAATTAAGTTACTGGGCGAGAGATATCAGAAAACCCCATTGTGTTATTTAAATGCATGTAAATTACACATTGTTTGAGAGGTCCTTTGGCACCATGCATTCCTGCTTTAAGCTGAACCAGCCTAAAATGTCATGGTGATTTGCATATACCTCCCATGATGATTTGCATTATGGTGGTATGTGTGATGTTGTGTTTCTTTGAAATGTAGCTTTATTGCCAGTGCCCTTTGGGGTAACCCTCACTTCAGTGCTTCTGCACTGAGGTTCTTTGTCTTTAGCTTGTTTTGGGGGTTTTCTTGTTTGAGCTCCCCATCACCCAAACGCACAAGACCAACATAGGGAATGAAATAATTTTTACTGAAGAGATAGATCAGTAGATCAGTGGGTCAGTAGGTACTAAGTGCAGAGGAAGGACATGCATAATCTGTTGCTGCAAACTGATATACTGAAGAAGGGATATACCATTGCTTAAGGTTATTCTTTGTGTTTTAAATAAACATCACACAGAGAATTGTGTGTTGAACCTGAAGTTCTGTGTCTGGTCCATCTGTTATCCCACATCCCCTTCACAGACTTGGTGTCAGAAGTGTGATAACTTGCTGGAAACATCTGGACTGGGCTAGGGGGACGTTGTCTGGTAGATATTGCCCAGATATCCCAGGTGGACCGATGCACCAGGAATTGCCAGAGGAGAACCTGGAGAAGACAGTCCATGGAGTTCTGACTAGAACCTTGGCCAGCAGACAGGGAGAGAAGCTGCTGCCTGGACTGGACCCAGTAGCTTGGAGGAAGGCCAAGCCTGAAGACGATGAAGAGATGCAAGGGGATGAGGAAGAATCGAGGGAACTATGGGAGAATTTGGGCCTCAAAATTAGGGAGCAGAAATAGCATACTAAAGCCCACCCCTTACAACTAGCTGGGGAAAGATACCTGTCAAAAAAGAGGAAACATTGGTTCAACCTAAGGGTAGTACCTATCTGGAATGGCTTGCCTGTGGAAATGGTGGCCAGCAATAGTATGAATGAGTTTAAAAACAAACTGGACAAGTACTTAATAGCTAACAAAGTTCAGGGGTATACGTAGGTCATACGTGGCGAGCGATATGGACTATGGTCTTCTATGCTCAGTATTAACCTGTATAACCTCCTCTTGAAGATGCTCCACCTGAGGATGTAGGGGAGTTGTTGAAATGGCTCTGCATAAAACAGGTGCAGATGGAAAGAGATAGAGACATTAAGCAGAAAAATAGCGACACTGAGTGGAGAAGTTAAGATGCCAAATGGGTGGATACCAGGAGGGTCTTGCATGCCATCAGTGCAGGGCAAACAGAAAGAGCCAGTAGCCCAAAAGACATTAAACTTTCGGACAGTGATGACATTGAAGCCTACTTCACAGCGTTTGAGAGGATCATTTGAACATGCTCATGGCCAAGGGAACAGTGGGTTGTTCAACTGGCACTACACCTGACAGGCAGTGCCCAGTTGGTTTATAGCCACATGAACTCCCAAGAGGCAGAGGACTATGACCGTGTGAAGCAGGAGATCCTCAGGTGCTATGACATAAACACTGAAACCTATCACCAGAGGTTTAGGTTTCTTAAAATGCAGTCACCGGATACCCCTGAGAGACTTATGTCCATTTCAAGGACCTCTACTACAAATGGTTGCAGCCACATAACAAGAGCAAGGACCAGTTGCTGGAGGTGTTAGTTATAGAACAGTTTATTAAAGTTTTACCACAGGATGTACAACTTTGGATTCGAGAGCATAAGCCTGATTCCGCTGATAAAACCATCATATTGGCGGAAGACTTCCTGGCAGCCCGACCATCCAGACCCAGAGGGTTCCAAGGGACATCAGCAGTTGCAACCACCAGCAATCCGGTAAGGAACCCTTTTATTTATAAACCGTAAAATCCAGCCCCAGTGAAGCAAGACTGGAGAGCAGAGAGGGGTGGGGAGTGAATTCCAGTAGCAGAGATTGTATGTCATGGGTGCCAAATGAAAGGACATTATGTAAGAAACTGCCCTAATATAAAGAAAGAGATGGCTCAACTAGCCTTAGCGAACTGGGATCACTTTATGGCTGCTGTACAGATTGGATCACAGCAGGTGATGGGAATGATTAATTCAGGGAGCCGCCAGACTCTTGTGCGAGCAGATCTGGTGACTGGGAATAATAAAGGGCCAGATACAGCAGTCATTTGTGTGCATGATGATACCCATTGCTACCTTACAGCCACCATACAAATGACTGTTCAAGAAAAGGCACATAAGGTAGAAGTGGGATTGGTACCTCGCCTACCCATGCCAGTTGTTATCAGGCATGACCACCCAGACTTTGCTTCATTTATTCATTGTCATGTCGCCCAGGACTGTGCTGTAGTTGCCATAACCACCAGAGCTCAAGTGAAGCAAGGACATGTACCATCTGTGTTCCCATTTGATGATGATGTTTTTGAGGATCCTGGCAAGGACCATAAAACTAAGGTGGAGAAGAGGAAGCTAAAGAAGAACTGGATTGATGCTCATGCTGGTGTACAGCCAGACTTGGGACACACTTTTAAATGTGATATGCAGCATGAGCAAAAAGCAGCCCCTTCACTTAACCCTTGTTTTTCACAGGTGGGGAAGGGAATGGAAAAAGGTGCCCCTCAGTTTGTTGTACAGAGAATACACTAACCCCAGAAGTGGAGAGGTGGTAGACCAGCTAGTGGTTCCAGAAAAATTCCACTCCCAAATCTTATATCTGGCGCATGACATTCCTTTAGCAGGCCATGCAGGCAGAGATAGTACCCTGAATAGGATATTACTCAGGTTTCCTTGGCCCTCTATCCACTAGAACGTAGCTGAGTATTGTAAAGCATGTGCTGAGTGTCAGAAGGTAGCTCAGGCAGGAAAAAGGAATAGAGTACCACTACAGCCCATCCCCGTTGTGACTAACCCCTTTGACAGGATAGCTATGGAGGTAGTTGGCCCCCTGGAAAAGAGCTCTAAGGGTAACAGATTTGTACTGGTTATACGTGATTACGCTACCCAGACGCTATCCCCATGAGAATTGTCACAGCCCCAAGGATAGCAGAGGAGCTGTCAAAGGTGTTTAGCTGCATGGGAATCCCCCAGGAAATACTTACTGATCACGGGAGTAATTTTAATGCACACCTGCTAAAGAAATTATACCATCTGCTGGGTGTGGTAGCAGTGCGTACTTCCCTATACCGCCCACAGACTGACGGCCTTGTGGAGAGGTTTAATCAGACATTAAAGAGAATGTTGAAAAAGTATATAAAAGAAGAGGGTAGAGATTAGGATAGGTACCTCCCCTATTTACTTTTCGCTTACAGAGAAATCCCTCAAGCATCCGCTGGTTTCTTTCCTTTTTCATTATTGTTTGGGAGGAACCTGAGGGGGCCACTGGATTTTAGTAAAGAACACTGGGAAGAAGGGAAGGGAAGGAAATGTGATATCTTAATGTCGTAGAGTACATGACTCATTTACGCACACACCTGGTGAGGTATATCAACGTGGCACACCAGAGCTTAGAACAGAAGCAAGATCTGCAGAAAGAAAGATAGACCAGGGTTTGAAGACTAAAACATTTCAGTCAGGGGACAAAGTTTTGTTACTTCTTCCCTCCACAGAGAAGAAACAAGTAATGAAATGGCAGGGTCCCTTCACCATTTTGAGGCAAACAGGAGCAGTGAATTATGAGCTTAGCATGCCAGGAAAGACCCCCCCCCCCGAAAATTTACCATGTGAATCTCCTTAGGAAATGGCGTGAGAAGCCTAACCCCTCCTTTTATAACTATCCTGAAGTTAGGGAGTCAGAGCTGGAGGTTGCCTGTAAAAGTCTAGAGCAGTCAGGACAGTTGGGGGAGATCCAGGTAAACCCATAATTGGAGCCTCAGCAACAGAAAGATTTGCAGGGAGTATTACAAGAATTTGAGCCCATATTCACAAACATCCTGAGAAGGGCCAAAGGAATTCTGCACACCATAACTACCACGGAAGACAAGTCCATACACCAAAAGCCCTACAGATTGTCCATGAAGGTGAGGGATGAGGTGATTCAGGAAGTCAAAAAAATGGAGCAGTGAGGCATAATTGTGCCCTTAAAGAGTGCATGGTCTTCACCCATAGTCATAGTGGACAAGAAAGAGGGTGGGATATGTCTATGCCTAGATTTTAAGAAGCTTAACAGTGTCACTATACTGTGGCATTTTGGTGTGCTGGTCAGCCAGTAAAAGACCCTTACCTTCTCTTTGGCCTACCAGACCCATCTGTCGCTGCTGGTGAGGACCCCCTGCTGGTACTGAACAAACTGAGTCAGATGCATAAATCATAAATAAAGATTTTATTCTGTATAGCAGGATGTTCCTCTCCTGAGGTCTTGCCTCAGACTGACTAATTCTCTGACTGACAGGCATTACATGGCACTGCCAGGCAGTGCAACAAATGGTTACATGGAGGTTCTAAGTGCTCTTAATGGGGTGGCAGCTAACAACATTAAGCTCCATGCTTAATGTGTACTTCAAATCACTCCCTGGGTCGTGAAAATGAGTACCACTCGAACAAGCATTAACACACTATAAACTTTTTTTTTCTCAAGCATTTCAAGGCGTGGCATATTTAAAACAAAACAGTACTCCACTGCAGGGGAGGGAAGTGTCTGGGGACCAGTCGGCGTAGCACCAGAGGGAGGGGAAACACCATAGCAACTTGACGCTTGGTCAGGGTGACAAGTGCTACAGTGCAGGGAAGGGAGAGGGCAAGAGAGGGGAAGGGTAGCAGCTGGAGGATACCTAAAATGCAGGATAACACTTTAATAACAGTTGCAGAACAGTAATATTTACATGAACACAAGAAATGCCATGGGCAGTAGACAAATTAGTCCCAGACCACACTGAGTCTGGTTCACAAACATTCAAGACCTCAGTCAACTTTTTTGGTCAGTGGGAATGGAGGCATGTATGGCTTGCACCAGTTCCTGACAGGATGGGGTCAGGTTGTTAAAAACAACCGGGGGGGGGGGGTACTCATAAGCAGCTAAAGGAACAGGATGCATCTCTCCCACGCTCCGCATCACACCGAAATAAAAATGTGTTTTTTGCATGGTAAAGCTAAAATTTTCATATTTCTTGAATTGCTTCTACAACATAAGTATGGATGACTACCTTATATCAAGTAAATCGTCCCGTCAGTCATCTAAAAATGTCAAAAAAGCGAGTTCACAGGACGGCGGGATGACCAGTGGAGCGGGCCCGATTTCCCTCTCGACCGCCGAGATCACCTTCATCAGCAGAGCAGTCATGGAGCAGATCCTAACAAGCATTAATCCACACTGGAATCAGTTAAAAAAATCCATCTCAAACATAACTGCTGGACTAAAACAACACTCCACCCAGTTCAATGAGTTGGAACAGAGAGTATCGGACATGGAAGATACCAACTGGGGAGTGCCAGACAAAGTTGCTAAGCTGAAAAACCACATGGAGGAGTCACGGGAGGCTTTGGACTACCAAGAGAATTATAGTAGAAAAAATAATTTGAGGATCAGAGGCCTACCGGGGGGAGCTGAAAGAGGAAGCTTGATGGATTTTGCACAGAGACACTGCCCAAATTGCTGGGTATGCCTGTACCAAATGGCAGGCTGAAAATTGAGAGAGCGCATAGGGCCCTGGTTCCGCGTCCACCCAGTGATCAACCGCCTAGACAGGTTATATTACGTTTACCGTTTATCATTTACACCAATTCCCCAACCGCCAAGACATCATGGCAGCTTATCGGAAGAAGAAGGACCTAGTGTATGAGGGTCACAAACTTTCACTGCACCAAGATATGTCAGTGCAGATTCAAAGGAAGAGGCAGACATTCAGTAACCAAATGGATTGCATGAGAGAAAGAGGCCTTGAATTCTTCATGACGTACCCAGCTACAGTAAATGTACGCTTGGAGGGGGCCACATACTCATTCTGGGAGCCAGGAAGTTACAAGCCTTTATTGATGACTGGGACAAAAGAATAAGCGCGGGTGAGAAGATGGTCCCAAACTTCATACATTATCAATGACAATCTTTATTGAACACTCTTGCATGGTGTGTCTCCTGGGGAATCGGGGACTACCCACGTGAGGACCTTAGGGAAACCCGTACTTGTTCCGGCTCATCTTTTTCCCTATGGATTTAGAAAACTTGGTGGCTAAATTGCTCTCCCTTCACCGTTTTCACCTAATGCAGGTGGTGTCTGGGGGGGTTCAGCCTTCAACAGCACAGTATGGACTGTTGGCTTCCCACATGGCCAGGGACTGCTGCTGAAATACCGACCTGCTATGAACGAACACTTGAGACCTGGGACTAGCCTAGTAATTTGTACGGAGGACAATGTGACTTGTGCCTACATGTATGTACTGGGGAAGGAAACCCACCCAAAGGAACTTTGGAATGTCAGGACAGCAGGCCGAGTGGTTGAGGAATGGATCCGTGGGTCGCACTGTATGGCAGTGGTCCAAAATGGTGAAGAGACAGCAGCAGAACACTGGTGAGTTGGGGCTGATGGGGGGGGCTTGTCCCCTGTCATGCCTCAGGCTCCTGGGGGGGCTGTTTGAGGCCTGGAATAGATTTTTTTGTTTTTTTTCCAACCACCACATAATTGGACTGTAAATAAGCCGGGAGGGATATGGGAGGTGGGTGGAAGAGACAGGGGAAGAGGCTGACAATATGATGGTTGAAGGGGCAGAGGAAATCTTACACATGCTGATTCCAGAAGGGCAATATAGAGGGAAGAGACTGGGTAAATGGGGGGGGAGTGGGCGCCCTGCTCCTGTCCTACTCATCTGTGGCGGGGGGATAGAAAACTATATAAATGCTGGTGAAGGGAAACTCTTGAGAGTGAATATTGAAAATCAACAGAAGTATGTTAACCAAGGGCAAAGGGGGGAATGGGCTGGAGCCTGGCTGGGGGTGCGGGGGTCTATGCTGGGGTTCCGTGGGACCAGTAGGGAGCACCGGGCTGAACAGTCACGTCCGGTGGCTCTTGCCCGAGAGGGGGAGCATACACTGTGCTACGGAGGGGGAAAGGCCCAGATTGCCTTAGCTGAGGCAGACAGGACTACGAGGGTTGGCATCTAGTGGTAATTACCCCATGCAAGGCTTAGACTGATTGGAGTCGAAGCGCTATCATGTAGATAGCAGTTGAAGGGGAAAAGGTAACAAAAAGCACATGCAAAAGTACAGGGTTACTTAATTGTGATGTGGGGGGAGGGGGCGTAGGGATG
This sequence comes from Neoceratodus forsteri, assembly GCA_016271365.2. Taxonomy (NCBI): domain Eukaryota; kingdom Metazoa; phylum Chordata; order Ceratodontiformes; family Ceratodontidae; genus Neoceratodus; species Neoceratodus forsteri. The sequence continues at coordinate 556,244,065 of CM028129.1, read as the reverse complement.
GATATGAGGATAACAGGATTCATGAAACATAAATACAGTTGGGGAGAAGGAGTATTACAAAAGATCAGATTGTAAATGGGAGGCAGGTAGGCAGGATACTGAAGCCACGACTTGGGGGGATTGTTTGGATGTTTACCTGTTTATTGTTCATTGTTTTGTTATTTGTTTGTACCGACCACATAATTTTTCTCGATTGAAAGCTCAGAAAAGGGGGGCTCTCTGAACAGTACAGGGGTCTGCTGATGTCTAAGGAGGAGATTAAGGGAACTTTTCAGATACAAAAATGGTCAAAGATCAGTCCACAACTGTGATACATTAGAATGTGAAGGGATTCACATCTCCAGCTAAGAGAACTAAAGTGTTAACTGTACTTAAACAAAAAGGGGCTTGTGTAGCACTGCTCCAGGAGACTCACCTGACCCCAAGGGAGCATAGCAGACTAGTAGGAGGATGGGTGGGGGCCTGCCACACGTCCTTGCATAACTCTCAAAAGAGAGTAGTGGCTATATTGGTGCACAAGAGCTTCCTATTCACAATCCACTGTACGGTCAAAGACCCCTTGGAGGGCCGCTACATTTTTATAGTAGGGGAGGCTTATGGGAAGGAATTGACATTTGGGAGTGTATATATACCATCTGCACTAGATCCAGCCTTCCATCAAACAATAATAGATGTACTCATCAGGGAACAATTCCCTAACTTGATAATGAGAGGGGACTTTAATTGTGTGGCTGACCCCAGGATGGACTACTCTGGGACAAGATCCAGGGCAGTAGCGGCCATCCAACAATGGCAGATGGGGCACTTGGACCTTAATATGGTGGATGTGTGGAGGACTGCGAACCCTGGGGCCTGGGAGTATACATTTTTCTCATATCCATATGTCTCCTGGTCCAGGTTATACTCCATCTCTGTTCCAAGAGAAATGTACTCACGATTAATGGAGGTTAGGCACAGTTCCATCTTCGTTTCAGATCATGCCATGGTGCAGTGGGCAGTGAGTCTGTCACAAAGGGTGGAAGGAAGTGGAGGATGGCGGTTTCCTACTTACTTATTAGCAAAGAAAGAGTTCTGGGAATACATAAAGGCACAATGGAAATTATACAAGGAGCATAATCAGGGGGCAGTAGACATGGTGGGTAGTTACTGGGAAGCAGGAAAAGCCTACATGGGGGGGGTGATAATTGGGTACACGGCCAGAGTAAAGAAAGAAAAAAGACAGAAACAGTTGGACTTAGAAAAGAAAATTAAGGATTTGGAGTGCAGCGCGATTAATACTAGGGATGATGGAATATTGAGGGAGTTACAGGTGACTGGGGAGGCGCTGGATATTTGTTTAACAGAGGAGGCCAAAACAAGAATGTTTTTTGCATGACAGAAAATATATGAATGGAGAAATAAACTGGGACCCTTGCTGGTGCATCTGATGAAGGGGGGGGGGGTTTAAAACGATGAAAAGACTAGTGAATATTAAAAATGAGGGAAAATTAATACAGGAAGAAGCACAAATTCGTAAATGTTTCCGAGAATATTATGAAACACTGTACCAGGCAGAGTGCGGAGGATCGGAGCAGTGCATGAAAACATTATTGGAGGGATCAAATATTCCGGTTTTAGATGAGGAAATGAGAACTGTATTAGGGGCTAAAGTGACAGTAGAGGAAGTGGCCAAGGCTGTTGGGACCCTGCAGAGAGGAAAAGCAGCAGGACCTGATGGGTTTGGGGCTGAGTATTATAAGGAATTAAAGGGGGAGTTGGCTGCACCATTACGAGATTTGTTGGAGGACGCAAGAGGGGAAAGGGGATTACCGAGAACATACTTTGAGGCCAATATCTGTGTCCTCCCCAAGCTGAGCAAGGACCTGATGGAGTGCTCCTCATACAGACCAATATCTTTCTTGAATTATGATTGTAAGATTATGATAAAGGTCTTGGCTCTAAGGTTGGAAAGAATGCTCCCTCTTATTGTTCATCCTGACCAGACGGGATTTGTGCAGAACAGATTATCATATCACAACATGAGAAGACTGCTGAACGTGATATGGTGGGGCACTCGGTATCCTGGGCAGGCATGTGTGCTGTCCATGGATGCCGAGAAAGCATTCAACAGGATAGAATGGGCATATATTATGAAGGTATTGGAGAGATTTGGCCTAGGGGAAGCATTCATACAGTTGTTGTGGGCTTTTTATAGAGCGTCAGTGGCATGGGTGCTGGTTAATGGCCTTCCGTCTGAGGAGTTCCAGCTTGGGAGGGGTACTAAGCAGGGGTGTCCCCCTTCCCTCTTTTATTTGCTATTGCAATAGAGCCACTGGCAATAAAAATCAGGAATGATCCAAGAATAACGGGTCACAAGGGTAGAAGGGGTGCCCAGTACACCATAACATTATATGTAGATGATATTTTACTTTTTATAACAAACCCGGAGAGATCTGTGCCTGGTCTCCTGGGGAACATTAACCATTTTACAAAGTTCTCGAGGTATAAAGTAAATATACATAAATCAGAAATAATGTACTTAAATGGAAGGGAAGGGGGGGATGGAGCTATGTGGGGCCTAAAACTAGTGGATAAGGCATTTACTTATCTAGGCATTAGGGTGGGAGGGACTTGGGAAGCTTGTATGCGTTAAACTTTTCCCCACTATTTGAGACAATTTTGAAAGACCTTAGCAGATGGAGAGCCTTACCGATCTCATGGCTAGGTAGAATTAATCTTCTGAAAATGAACATTCTTCCTAGGATTCTTTATGTAATGCAAATGGTACCCACCTGCCCAACAAATAAGGACATCAAAAAAGCGGAGAAGGGCTTTACGGAATTTATTTGGCAAGGTAAGAAATCAAGGATTAGCCTGAAAAAACTTAAGGCCTCAGGGGAAAATGGAGGTATGAACTTCCCAGACATTAAGGGATATTTCCTGGCTACACAACACAGATACCTACATAATTGGGTAAAAAGACATGGAGCGGCTACCTGGGTTGATTTAGAGGAGGAAGGATGTCTGGGATGGGTTTTTGGCTTATCTAGGGGAGGGAGTGGTACAGTCATATAGACGAACAAGAAACCCAAATCCATTAGTTGCCACGGTACTGGAGGCATGGGAGAATATCAAGAGAAGGGGAGGTGCCTAAATAAACACCACGCTAGTTCTGGTGGTGGGCAACCCAGACTTTTTGCCAGGGCTCAAAGATGAAGGATTTCAGCTGTGGCAGGACAAGGGGGTTAGATGTGTGGGAGACCTACTCACTCGGGAAGGAATGTACACCTTTGCGGAAATTTAGATGGGACTGGGAATACCCACCTTGCACTTGTTCAAGTTCTTTCAGATTAGAAATTGTCAAAAACAAAATAGGTGACGTCAGCAGAAACACCATTGACCGGTAGAAGGAGAAATGGGAGCTAAGATTAATGAGAACGGGCTAATGGGCTGGGCGGCAAAATCGGATAGAAATTTTTCAGGATGACACTTTAAGGGTGAAACAATGGTGGGAATGTGACTTTAGCACCTTGATCTTGGAGGATAATTGGAAATTAGTATTAGCTTCTCACATGGGCCTCCTCCTTTGTAATAAGTTTAAGGAAATGTAATATAAATTCCTACATATGTCATATTACCCACCTAGTATGGTCCACACGTTTTGCCCAGGGGAGTCTCCATGTTGTGGCAAGTGTGGAACAGATTGGAGCATGTATTTCCACTATTACTGGGAATGCCCACATTTGACACCATATTGGAGGGGGATTGCACATGAACTGACCAGAATGGAAGGATGACCAGTAGCGTTATCCCCACAGTCGCTCCTATTAGAAGTAGAGGAATTGGGGGATGGTGAGTGGGGGCTACACCCCAGGTGGATGAGAGTTTTGTTGTTGGTGGCCTGCCAGGGGATACAGAATTTGTGGATCACTAATTCTACCCCAACGGTGGAACAGTAGAGGCTACTGGCAATTAAAGTACTTGCAGTGGACAGGTTAATGTATACGTTGAAGGGAGGAGAGGTTTATGAATGATTGGGGCAAATTCCTAGTGGCTGTCACTCCAGAGAAGCGATGATACTGAGGGACGGGGGAACGGCATAGGGGGAGGCTGGGAGGTACACTGTAGAGAACAGCTTAAGGACATTGTCCAGATTTTGGGGGCGGGGGGGTGATTTGGAGGGCGTACGTATCCTAGGAAATGGCAATAAGGACATAATCTGAGCAAAAACTATTTTTTACTACTATGTTTATTAATAAATATGGTCATAGTACAACTTGTTGATGATGGTTTGTTGTCCGATTTGGATGTTTTTGTTGTTTTTTTTTTTTTTTTAAATTGAACCTTAATCTTATTAAGTAGAATAAGTGTGCCAATCTTACATTTGGAGAGCTTTATTGGGTGTGCCAATGTCTTTGATAAACAAGTGGATGTATATGAATTCTAAATGTTTTTTATATATACATGGATTATTTGAAAATTATAATAAAAATATACAAAAAAAAGTGACCCAGGAGTTATGCGCTCTATCAAATCCACGCCACTTCACTCAGTATGTCCAGGATCCGTTGCTGAACTTCTTACATAATATCTTCTTGATCTGGTACACTGGTGTGTGTCCAAGATAGTCCTGAGAAGATAAAGAAGGCTGAGAAGAAGTTGTCCCAGGGAGTTTTTCCTGGTTGATCAGGCAAAACGGGATCCGGTTGGAGAGTGTCAGGAGTGGGAAGATTTGTAGAAACGGGTTGCAGGTTGTCTGTAGAGGTCTCGGCTTCAGAGAGGATGGCAGCCTGAAGTGCATCTTCATTGTTTGGTGGACTGGGGACATCTGGAAGGGTGTTACTCAGGTACCCACGTTTTAAGCAATTGATGTGGACTTTGTTGTGCATCAGCTTTCCATCAGACTTGCAGCGTAGACAAAGATGCACAAGAGGAAGCTTTTCTACTATGTAAAAGGGACCAGTCCGGGGGCGAAGCCGTTTCTTGGTGGTGCCCCAGAACTAGGACAGGTTGGTACAAGTACACAATGTCCCCAATGGAGCGTGAAGGCTCATGCGACTTAGCTGCTGACATTTTCTGCATTGCAGATTTTCTTTGGCCCAGCGTGGTGATGGCAACGCGTCGAGCAAGTTCAAGCTGTTTAGCATTGGAATGATTGCTCAATCAATCAATCAAAATCTTTATCCAGGCGGGCACCATTGAGCAGGGCTCATTTGCAAGATGGACCTCGTCATACAAAAATCATAGTACAGTAACCTGGTAAAACATAATGCAATATTATACAAAGAAAAATATACATATGTATATCAGCATTTGTGTGAGAGGGCCTTTACAACAGATAGGCTTATAACTAGGTACAGCCGGAATGTTCACTTAAAAGGCAAGAAGAGGGATACCAGCTTAGGAAGAAATGACGGGGTTGGAATAGTTAACTGGCATACTTCAGGGAAGGTGGTGGAACTTGGCCATGGCTAAAGAGAGGCAGAGAAGCCGGTATTTTGGTAGGGAGAGAGAGGCGGGACAGAGGCAGGGTGGGAGGCAGGATGGGCAGGAGGGAAAATGATGAAGGAAGAAGCTGATTTTGGAACTTGTAGCAGCGAGAGATCCCTGTCCGGTGGCGTCCATGGACTAAGAAAAATGGTGTGTACTCTGTACTGTCGACACAAGGGCTTGTGTTGTAAGAAAATTGCACAAATGGAACAAAACGATCCCAAGTGTCGTGAGTTACATTCAGGTACTTGGAGAGTGTGCTGAGAACGGTAGACATCATTCTTTCACTTTGTCCATTGCATTGTGGATGATAATTGGTTGTGTGAGTATTTTTTTTTTATGTCGAGAAGTTTGCATGTTTCTTGAACAATGGTTGAAAGGTAGTTAGTGTCTTTGTCTGAATGCAGGTACAGTGGGGTACTGTGATGACAGATGACTGTGTTGAGGAAGGCACTTGCCACTGTGGCAGCTTTGATGTCTTTCAGGGGGATTAGTTCCAAATATTTTGTTAGGTGGTCCACAAAAACAAGGATGTATTTGTTGCCAGAGTCCGAGCATGTAGGTAAAGGCCCAAGAATGTCTGTGCTGACTCTTTGGAATGGTTCAGTGGCTACAGGCATTGGAATGATGTGTGCCTTTGTCATTTGGTAGGAGGCTTTCTTTGGGAGCAGGGCTGGCAGGATTTGACAAATCGGACAATGTCCTTGTTCATGTGAGGCCAGAGGAAGTGAAGCCTTATCTTTTCGAGAGTTCTGTGGATTCCCATATGACCTCCAGAAAGTGGAGAGGCATGAGTAGAGAGAAGAACTTGATTGATTAGGGAGACTGGCACAGCTAGCTGTACATGAGTTCTATCCATGCGATGGCCCTTGCCTTCCTTGGTTTAAATGTGAAAAAGCACACCGTCATTAGGGAAGTATTGCAAAGCAAAGAAAAGTACATCCTGGTGATGCTTCTTTTGTTGCGGCATGGTTCCAAACTCGGTATATGATTATGCCTGTGAACTGAGGATCAGTTCTTTGTTGCATTTTGACTGTTGCCAGGGAGAGGTCGGAAGTAGAGGAGGTGAGAAGCTCTTTGGCTGCTTGCAGTAAGTGAGTATTTGTGTCTTTCTGTAGAAGCAGTTGGTAGCAGCAAAGCAACTTGAGGTGCTGTAGGAGTGTCCACAGAAAGCACATCCGTGGCGTGGAAGGGAACAGCTTGTAAGCAGGATTCTTTATCTGTTGAGGATGGTGCTGAGCGATATTATCTCTGGTTTACACCATCGGCAGTTGAGTGAACTCGACCTGGTCTGTACTGAATTTCAAGGTTGTAGGATTGCAGCATGGCAGTCCATCGGGCAAACTTGCCTACTGGCTCCTTCATTTCGAATAACCATCTGAGGGCAGAGTGATCAACAGTAGCTGTAAAGGAGGAGTAGCAAAGGTAACAGTCAAATTTCTTTACTGCAAATACCATGGCTAGACATTCTTTTTCTGTGATGCCATGGTTCTGCTCAGCTGAGGAAAGAGAGCTGCCGGCATAGGAAACAACTCGTACTGTACCATCTTGAATTTGACATAGCACAGCGCCCACTGCAAAGAAACTAGCATCTGAGTAGAGCTTAAAGGGTTGGTTGAACCTTGGATAGGCCAATACTGAAGAAGAGATTAGGTTTTCTTTCAAGGTTTCAAAGACCTCTTTGCATTCGAAAGTCCATGTATAGTCACATCCCTTTTTGATGAGGGCGTACAGTGGAGCTGCAATCTTGGCATAGTTGCAAATGAACTGTCTGTAGTAGCCAGACAAGGCCAGGAAAGCTCAAAGACATTTGAGATTGTTAGGTTCTGGATAGTCTTTTACTGCTGAGAGTTTGTCTGGGTCTGGAGAGATGCATTGAGAACTAACAACATGTCCCAGGTAATGAATTTGATGCTGTGCAAAACAACACTTCTCTGGGCAGAGCTTAAGACTGGCTTGTCTGAGACGTTCAAACATTTCCTTGAGATGTTGGAGAGGCACTGGTAAAGTTCTGCTAAAGACAGTAACATCATCCAGGTAGACTAGGCAAGATTTCCAAGACAACCCACATAGTATGGCTTCCATAACCCTTTGGAATGTGGCTAGACTTTTACGAAGTCCCATAGGCAGACGTCTGAATTGAAAAAGTCCCAAGTGGCAGTGCCATGCTGTGTATGGATGAGAAGCGGGATCAATGGAAACTTGGTAGAACCCACACTGAAGGTCTAGAGTGGTGAAGTAAGCAGGGCTGGCCGCACCAAACTTCAGAGCTTGATCCCCGTAAATAGCTTCAAAAGTCTAGCCAGTGCTAACCTATGCAAACCCTGCATTTCCCGCTAATTAAATGTCATGTGTCCGACCCATTAGGCCTGAATTAAATAACCATCTCTCTTCCCCCAGTTTCTTCCCTCCACCTTCACTGACCTCAGTGAGTCTACCCCCCTTTTTTTTTTCCCTTTTCCTCTTGCCCCCCAGCACCACCCCCTGCTTCTGTGCCTCCACCTCCCTAGGCACCCCAGACTCACTCACCTCCTCATTCCCCTTTCACATTCCCCCTTCTCTTCTCTGTATCCCATACCAGGCCTACACCTCCGTTGTACCCCCTTCCAGTAGTACTACTACCTGAGTTGATACTGTCTAATACAAAAGTACTGCCCAAATGCTCAGTATTTTTTGCCATGTACAACCTCCAAAGCTCTGTTTCACCTGTGTTCTCATTGTAAGCACTGTGTAACTTATGTTTATCTACTGTACCTGTGTATTTATTGTAAACATTGTGTAAATGTTCTTGTTTTCCTTTTTTGTATCCGATATACTCTCTATTTATTGTGTACCATATTTTTTGTGTATGTCCGAGTATTTGACTCCTTTTGTCTACTAGTACCTCCTTGTAAATGAACTTGCTCAATGGAATTTTCCTGCCAATAAACCTGAACTTGAACTTGAACCAAGACTCTCTAAAGCATCTTCGGTTGTAGGTAAGGGATGAGCATCCTGCACCGTGTAGGCACTGAGTTTTCTGTAGTCTACCACGAAGTGATACCCTTTGTCCTTCTTTACCACCAGCAGGCAAGGTGCACCCCAGGGACTTGTAGACTCTTCAACAATGTCTTGTTCGAGCATGTCTTTGATTATGTTCTCTAGGATTTGTTTCTGTTTGTGTCCCACTTTGTAGGCTTGCTGACGGATTGGTTTCTGGTTGGGCTGCACTTTGATGGTGTGTTGCAGGATATCACAGCATCTGAACTTGTTATCTGGACCCACAAAAACATCTGGGTAATTCTCCAGGAATTTCTAAGTTGCTGTTTCTCTGTTGGAGATGCTGGAAGTTTTGAAGAGGATAGTCGCCGACTGAGGGGTAACTCTGTTGAAGCTGGAGTGGTCGTGATGGTACTGACAGGACTAGAGCTGATGGAACCAGGCTGAGGTTCTTACATGAGATGGAGCTGGTCCCCTGTAGATAAGCAGACAAACTTCCCATTGTTGGCACCCTTTGAGATGATCACTGGCTCATCTGTGAAGTTGCAGCATTTTTGGAAGACTGTGCCCCCATGCACTGCAAACAGGGTGTTTCCTGGGAGAAGACCTGATGAATACAGAGCGGGGGATCCTGTGACAATGCCAACAACACCTTGTGGAAGAGGTTCACCTCGAATCTTAGCAATCAAAACCATCTCTGTTTGAGGAGGCACAGTGACTGAGTCTGTAGCTGCGAGTTGCCTCCGAGGCTCTAGTGACAGTTTGTTTGATGCAAAGTCTAGGATGGCTTTGTGAGCTTTGAGGACGTCCAGGCCAAGAATCACTGCAGGTTGTAGATCAGGCACTAGGTAGAACTTGACAATAGCTTGTTATGAGCAAAAGTGTAGCTTGAGATGGACCACGCCTGTGATAGCTACTGTAGCTGTACTTGCTGAAGTCCAGATAGACCACGTCCACCGCCCCTCCATGATCACATATTACCGTCACTTCATCAAAGAATTCAATCAGGTTGGTCTGACATGACCTTCCCCTTGTGAACCCATGCTGGTTCTCATCTATGAGCCCCATCTCCCCCAGTTATTGTGCCAGCCTTTCCTTTATAAATGCCTCCATCAGCTTCCCCATCACCAAGGTAAGGCTGATCAGACGATAGTTGCCCGTTTCTTCCTTTCCTCCCCCTTTGTGCAACGGCACCTTATCAGCCTTTTTCCAATCCCCCGGGACTGTTCCCTTGTCTAGAGACGTATTAAATAATCTTGTGAGTGGTGCCGCTAGCACCTTCCTTAATTCCTTGAGCACCCTGGGGTGGATTTTCATCGGGACCCATTGCCTTGTCCATCCACAATTTTCCTAACTCCTCTAACACCCTTCCCTCTGAAAATGGGCTTGTGTCAACCTCCCTGACCACCCTTCCGTTGTTGCTCAACACTGGCCTCTTTACTTCTTCCTCAGTCATAAAGACTGAGGAAAAGTATTCATTCAGCAGATTTGCTTTCTTCTCATCTTCCTCTATCAGAGTTCCCCCTTCCCCTTTTAACCTCATTATCCCTTGCTTATTTTTCCTGTGTTCACTTACATACCGGAAACATTTCTTGTCTCCTCTTTTAGCCTCCCTTGCTATTTTCTCATCTGTATCCTCTTAAGCTCTCCTGACTATTTTACCTGCTTCATTTAGCTTCTTCTCGTAAACTTCCTTATCCTCTATCCCTTGTGAAGCTTTGTAGGTCCTGAATGCATTCTTTTTTTCCCTGACTGCTCTTTTCACCTCTGCTGTAAACCAAATTGGTTTCCTCCCTCTCTTGCATTTGCTTACTGCCTTGATGCACTGCTCTGTCGCCATCAGAATTCCCCTCTTTATTGCTCCCTATAATTCATCAACTCCCTCTAGATTCTCTTTCCCATCTGTTTCCCTTTTGAAAATTTCTTTCATTTTTTAAAAATCCACGTTCCTGATGTCTAGTATCCTAGTGAAGGACCTAGTCTTATCCGTCCCAGTCTGAAGACTAAACCTTACCATCCTGTGGTCACTCTCCCAGATTTTCTCCGACCTCCACATCCACGACATTATCCCCATTGGTCATTACCAGGTCGAGTATGGCCCTTCCCCTTGAAGGTTCCCATACCAACTGTTGAATAAATGCCTCCTGTACTGACTCCAGCAGCTCCCTGCTTCTTTCAGATGTTGCTGTTGGGACCTCCCAGTTCACACTGGGAAGATTTAGATCCCTGACCACCTGAATTTCTCTTATGCTTGCCATTTTTTGTATTTCCTTTGTCAGCTCTCTATCGCCCTCCTCCCCCTGGTTCGGTGATTGGTATGCCACCCCTATCCTTACTACCACCCTGATCCTCTTAGTTATCATGACCCAGGGGATCTCTGCTGAGCCCTTTCCCTCCCCACTCACCGTTGCTTTTATCCCGTCTCTTACATAAAGGGCTACCCCTTCCCCATTTGTCCCTCTCCTGTCCCTCCTGTAGAGATTATACCCTGGTATATCCACTTCCCAACTGTGGTTATCAGTCCACCATTTCTAAGTTACTGCTATCGGGTCTAGATCTTCTGCCCACACCACTGCCTCCAGGTCCCCCATCTTATTCCCCAGACTCCTAGTATTTGCTAGCAGACCCTTCCATCTATCTCCTCCTCTTTCGTTTGCTTTCAGTTTATTGTAGGTAGAACAGAAGGTGTAGGTAAAAAGTAAGGAGAAAGAGCCTGGGAAGTATTGTCAAGTCCTAGGAAAAGTGCTGTCAGTGAAAACAAGTACAGGTTTCCTTAAAGGAACTTGGGTACAGTGATTTTAAAGATTTAAAGAAGCTCAGTTTCACGAGGATTGCCAGCTTTGGAGTTTTCTGTAAAGGTGAAAAGTTACTAGGGGACTGTATTATAAAAATTAAGTTACCAGGGTAGAGCTATCAAAAAACCCTGGTTGTGTTATTCAAATGCATGTAAATGACAGATTATTTGAGAAGCACTTTGGCAGCATGCATTCCTGCTTTAAGTTGAACCAGCCTAAAATGTCATGGTGATTTGCATATACCTCCCATGATGCTTTGCATTATGGGGTATGTGTGATGTTGTGTTTTTTGAAACTTGTCTTTATTGCCAGTGCCCTTTGGGGTAACCTTTGCTTCAGTGCTTCTGTGTTGAGGTTCTTTGTCTTAAGCTTGTTTTCGGGTTTTTCTCATTTGAGCTCCCCATCACCCAGACATACAAGACCAATGTAGGGAATGAAATAATTTTCACTAAAGAGATGTAGCTGTAGATCAGTGGGTCAGTACGTACTGACTAAGTGCAGAGGAAGGACATGCATAGTCTGTTGCTACAAACTGATGTATTGAAGAAGGGATATGCCATTGCTTAAGGTTATCCTCTGTGTTTTAAAAAAACATCACACAGAGAATTGTGTGTTGAACCTGACGTTCTGTGTCTGGTCCATCTGTTATCCCACAACCCCTTCACAGGGACCCCTGATCAATTCAACTCCCTGCGCCTGATAACTCCCTCTCAGAACGTTTCCTATCCAAAATAAGTTTCATTATCCAGTAGTTTAACATTTGTATTTTTACATATCTGTTGCTTATGACAGTTCAAAAATAACAGTGGCTTACTGGCTGGTGTTTTCTCAGCCAGCAAGAGTGCTCGAGTTCAATTAAAGGCCTCGCCACCAAATTTCTTATTTTTATGTTTTAGGTAAGTGAAAGCCATGTTTGGCTTGGTTAATTTTTCCTTAATCGGCTTGGTGTATAAGTCTTAGGCAGTGGGTGCAGAGATAGTCACACTGTGTCAACAGATAGGATTACTATCATTGGTTTACCTTCAGATGTGGTCCTACTGAGAAATGCATTTCTTCTATCCCGTATTGAAAGTATGCATTTCCTGACTGTCGTGCTTGTGATGTATTTCATACAGTGCAGTTTTTTTATTGCTCAGTATGCTTTAAAACTCAATAAACATTAAAGAAATAAAAAGATTATGCAGGTAATACTTTTTCACATTTCATATTGTCAGCACGTGCTGACTAATGTTTTACTAATTGACTCCATCAATAGGAGAAGCAACAGCCACAACAAAGGCCAGAATAAAGGTAAATAAAAATTCCTTTTCCCTTTAACCACTAGACCACCAGGTATTTGCTACTATTGTTGTGTGGTTCAATGAAAAACTACCATCTGCTTATCTAAAAAACAAAAAAAACAAAATTATGGCCCCACATGTGTGTTATGCAAGCAGTAACACGTGACAAGGTGTGGGTTATGTCCTGATAAGAGCACGCCCAAGTGTGTTATGAGGCACGAGGCGCTTGCGCCGAGTGCCTTATGCACCTGGACGTGCTCTTATAAGGATATAACCCACACCTCAGAGTGTGTTATTGTGCTTATAAAATGAGTCCCCCAAGTAGAAATAAAAAAAAAACAAAAAACTGTCAAAATGGAAAGAAGGGAAAAAGAGTTTTTTAGTTACAACACTAAAATAGTTCCTCTATGTATAGACTTCCTGTACAGTACAATACAGTGTATATCTCTTGGTCACCACTAGAGGCCCCCTCCATACTGCTCAGGACACCCCAGTCCATCTCTCTCTCACACACACACACACACACACACACACACACACACACACTGTATGTGCTTTTGCTCAGGTTTGATCCTTCTAGTCTGTCACCTACAAATAGTCACACTGTAAACATTGCCCCCCCCACTCTGTGAGAGACACACACACACACACACACACACACACACACACACACACACACACATTGTGCAGGGCTTTTAAATGTCTGTTTCTTTCAACTGAGAAGGACAGTTTGTGAAGGAGTGAGCATGTCCCTCTTCAGGCGCCAGAGTGCAGACCGTTTTCACAATACTTCACAAGGTATTTTTTTTTATTTAGTTTGCTTTTCCCTTTTTGTGGCTTTTTGAAGTAGCGAGCGTGCCACTTGCCGACCACCATAGTAAGTGCTTTTCTCTGAGCACTTTTGTGCCTGAATGTCTCCCCTGGATTTTACAATTATTATTTTATTTTATTTTATTTTATCACATCTCTATTTCTCACCTTGCAGCCACAGTCCTGCTGTACATCCAGCCACCGCTCCTACCTTTGACCCCGAAGCCGACGTGCCCTGCTGGCATACATAGCTACAACCGTCGAGAGGGGCTCCCCCCTTAAGCCCCCTTGCCTGGCGAGGATCCAATACCAGCACACGCCTATTTCAGGCATCGTCATCCGGTGAAGCTAGCGGCTATCAAGCTGCCGCAAACCATGCTGCCTTTACCCTTTTTCTGCTACCGGGAGCACGGACGCAATGACGCCCACAGCTGCAGATGTCTGCTATGCTCCCCCTGCTGAGCACCAAGCACTGCAGTTCCTCCGGGCATCCCCAGGGACTGCCAGAGTGCGGTGTGCACCCACCCCTTTCCCCAGGACCAGGAGAGCTGTCGTCAGACGCTCGATCCTAGTCCTCCCGTGCTGACCCCCGACAACCCAGGCCCGTTCCCGAACCCGGGTCGCCGGTGTGGAGCAAGGTGTGGCGTCCAGTGCCTCAACCCTCAGCGCCACCGGGCCAGTGTTTACAATTATTATTTTATTTTTTTAAGAGCTGTTGGAGGTGCAGACATCGGTTTTGATTTGAAAGCTGTTTCAGAGAGCTGCTGAAGGCGCGGCTGTTGGCTTTGAAAGAAAGCCATTTCTGCCCAGCACCCGCGTCGACCCTTGGCTTTACCAGGAAGTGTACATTTGCCAGGGGTAAATGTTTATTTTTGTCGGTGGGCGGTAATGTTGTGTGTGTTTGGGGGGTGACTCTGATGGTGCTCGGTCAGGCAAGTCATCGTACTTTTAAAATATGGAGGCTGGAATAGTGAGGCACTGTCATTTTTCTTTTAAAGCATCCTGACTGGCTGAAGAGGTGCCGGGTGGCACAATATGCCCTGATAAGGACATGGCCACAAGTATCTCACAGTCAATCAGGACGCAGGATTCTCTCAACCAATTTTATAATAAAAATTATAAAAAGGGTCTCAGAAATGCTGCAATCTGATTGGCTGTTAGGATTCCAACAGCCTTACATTAATCCCGGTTACACTGTCATGTATAGCCTGATCACCATGGCTCATGAATTCTTCCTGCCAGCATTCCATCCTGTCGCACTGCTGAATGACAGAAATGATGCATTCTGATTCTGAACCAGCATTCTTAAACTGTTGGTAGAAAAACTATTTTATTAAAAATCTCCCTCTAAATGAGGAAGACATTCAAAAAGTACTCTCTAAACACTTTTCTTCTTGAATATTGTTTTATAATAACAATAAGACACTCCTAGAAGTTAGATTAACAGCCAGTTAATCACCCCTTAGGAACAATATGGCACTTGGCTGCGCCTCGCGCCACATTACACCCCTGGGGGGGTCATTAACAGCCTGTTAATCTAACCCCTGGTCATGCCTTATTGCTTAAAAATACATATGTTAAGTCATGATTTTGATAATTTTAGTGAAAAAGCATACAACTTGTAAATGGAAGGAACAAGTTATCACTGTAGAGTGCTATGTAGCTCTGGGCCACTCGCTTCTATGACGTCATTACGTCTTACATCTTTGTCATCGAGGCACAGGTCAGGAAGCATAGCGAAAACCAGTAGCAGTTGTAGAATTCACCAAAAATACTTATTTACAGTAGCAGTGACATAAAAATAAATAAACTTGTTCAGAATAACTATGTACAGAGGAAAAATAAAACTAAGTTTTCTTTCAGTCTGTGTCCCTTGTTCTCCTAATCTCTCTTGTAGTTGCAGTTTAGCTCTTTTATAAATCTTTTCAACCCCCATCCTTAGCAAGCATCCTGTTTTTATAAAAGTATCAGGCAGGGGCAGCTAGAACACAGTGTGCTTCTTGAGGCCCCTTTGTACAGCTTTTGCAAAAGGCTCAAAAATTGAACTCTGGTAACCTCTAGCTTGTAACAGCTTTTTGCAGTCATCTCAAATTATAATTATATACATTTCAACAGTAATGCTATATATTTTCTAAACAAAAGTGATCCTAGTATCAGTTACATTTCCATACAATTATTTGCACATATTTTTACATCAGCAGATCTAGATATGCACGGGAGAAAAACAGACAGCAAGAGAAAACTGAGAGACAGTGAAAGGCAAAGAATTGTGAGTCTGTCTGGTTGATCAAGTCTGATGTCTCACAGGAAAATTTGGTTGCACAACCAGACAAAGAAGAGATAGAAAAGGAAGATCCTTGCATTTTAAACACTTTCTCTAACAACTGGGACAGGGTCCTATTCCACCGTGTCAAATACACCCCCCCCCAAGAGGGAACCTGTTTTATTAAACAGTTTTTGAAAACCTTTTATTCTCTACTAACATTTTGCTGCTTTCAGAAATTAAGCACATGCACAGTATCAGTTTTTATGTAACAGTACAGCAAACAGTAAAGTTCAAACCCATACATTTGTTTTCAACTTTCAGAACCCTCAATTCCTGATCCATATCTTGACAGAAAATCGGC
Source organism: Neoceratodus forsteri (assembly GCA_016271365.2). Taxonomy (NCBI): domain Eukaryota; kingdom Metazoa; phylum Chordata; order Ceratodontiformes; family Ceratodontidae; genus Neoceratodus; species Neoceratodus forsteri. The sequence continues at coordinate 556,228,105 of CM028129.1, read as the reverse complement.
ATTGCTATTCTCTTTACCAGATTTGTGTATCACAGTGAATTTAAATGGCTGTAGTGCCAGGTACCACTTTGTGATTCTGGAATTTTTATCTTTCATCTGGTTAAGCCAACAGAGAGGATTGTGATCTGTTACAAGAAGAAAGTCAGTTCCTAGCAAATAAAAGTTAAGGGACTCCATGGCTCGCTTTGCTGCTAAACATTTCTTCTCGATGGTGGAGTACCTTTTCTCTCTGTCATGCAATTTCCTACCTATGTACAGAATATGATGTTCTGTCCCATCTACATTTTGACTTAGGACTGCACCTAGGCCTACCTTGGATGCATCTGTTTGTAGCAAAAATGGTTTCTCAAAGTCTGGGCTTCTTAAAGCAAGGGCTGAACATAATGTAGCCTTAATGGTTTACATAGAAACATAGACTTTGATGGCAGATAAGGACCACTTGGCCCACCCAGTCTGCCCATTTCCCTACCTACTGCATAAGCTGCAGATTCTAGTTAACCAACAGCCTATTTCCTGCAACCCCCCACTATAATTGCCTTATGTCTGTCCCATGCATGTTTGAATTCCTCCACTGTTTTAGACCCCACAACCTCTCCAGGAAGGTGGTTCCATGCGTCCATCACTCTCTCCGTGAAAAAGAATTTCCTCACATTACCCCTGAGCCGTCCCCCTTCTAACTTTAAATTGTGCCCCCTTGTTCTTACACATCTCTTTTTCTGAAAGATGCTACCCTCCTGGACTTTGTTGAGGTAATTAAAAGTTTCTATCATGTGCCCCCGTCCCTCCTTTCATCAAGGGTATACATATTAAGCTCTCTCAGTCTCTCTTCATATGGTTTCTGATGTAGACCCTGCACCATTTTAGTTGCCCTCCTCTGGACTGCTTTCATCCTGTCTATGTCCTTGCGTAGATGAGGTCTCCAAAACTGCACGCAGTACTCCAGATGGGGTCTCACCAACTGTCTGTATAGAGGGATAACCACTTCCCTTTTTCTACTTGATGCCCCTCCTATGCATCCCAGTATCCCCCTTTTCCTACTGACTTCTCACATTGCTACCCACCTTTAGGTCATCTGATATGACTACACCCAGATCCCTTTCCATTATTGTTGTTGTTAGTACCTCCCCTGCTATTGTGTACTCTTCTCCTGGATTTTTATTTCCCAGGTGCATTACTTTGCACTTCTTTGCATTGAATCTAAGTTGCCATATGTCTGACCATTCCTCCAACCTTGCCAAGTCCCTTCTCATCCTTTCTACCCACCCTTTTGTATCAACTCTGTTACAGACCTTTGTGTCATCCGCAAAGAGGCATACCTTTCCTTCCATACCCTCTGCAATGTCACCTATAAAGACTTTAAAGAGGACTGGACCCAGTACTGAGCCCTGAGGTACTCCACTAGTAACCCCCCTTTCTTCAGAATGTGTTCCATTCACTATTACCTTCTGTGTCCTGTTGTGCAGCCAGTTTTCTACCCAGGCTACCACCCTGGGACCCACTCCCAGGCTGGCTAACTTGATTATTAATCTTTGTGCGAGACTGTGTCAAATGCCTTACTAAAGTCTAGGTAGGCCATATCCACAGCCCCTCCCTGGTCTATTACTTTGGTCACCCAGTCAAAGAAATCGATTAGATTTGTCTGACATGACCTTCCTGCTGTGAATCCATGCTGCTTTGGGTCCAGTGCCCGCTGGCCTCTAGGTACTCAACAATTCTTTCTTTCGAAGTGATTCCATCATTTTCCCACCACTGAGGTCCAAACTAACAGGTCTGTAGTTTCCTGCTTCTGCCTTGCTCCCACTTTTGTGAAGGGGAATCACATCTGCCCTCCTCCAGTCCTCAGGTACCACCCCATCTTCCCATGATTTGTTAAAAGTGTGGTTAGTGGTGTCACTAGGTCCTCCCTTAGCTCTTTTTAGGATTCTGGGTGAATCCGTCAGGCACCATTGCTTTGTTCACCTTGAGTTTTAGAAGTTCTTTCAGTATTCTTTCTTCTTTAAATGGACTGGTATCAACCCCACTATCCAGAGTGCTTCTACTGTTTGGTTTAGGTAACTCCCTCTTCTTCTTTTGTGAATACTGAGCAAAGTATTCATTCATTATCTCTGCCTTTTCACTGTCTCCCTCTGCCCACCTCCCTCTCCTTTATTAATCTTCCCTATCCTCCCTTAACCTTTCTATGTTCCCTAATGTACCTATAAAAGGTTTTATCCCTTCTTAACTGAGTTGGCTATCCTTTCCTCGGTTTGGGCCTTTGCTTTTCTGACTGCCTTCCCACTTCTTTCTGCTTTAATTGATACAGTTCCCTGTCGTGCTTCTGTCTGTGATTCCTTATACTTTTGAATGCAGCCTTTTTCTCCTTAACCTTCCCTGACACTTCTTTGAGAGCCATAGTGTTTTTTATTCCACTTTGTTTTCTTTATTTGTTTCACACAAAGGCTTGTTGCCTCCATGATGGCAGTTTGTTTTTCTCCATTCTTCCACCCTCCTTTCTGGCCATTTGCTAATGCATTCCTCAGGTATTCATCCATTTGCCAAAGTCAGCCCTTCTAAAGTCCAGTATCCTTGTATTTGTATGGCTTGTCTCCATGGTTGTGTTTATTGTGAAGCACACTATGCAGTGGTCGCTTGTTCCCAGGTGTCTACTGACTTCTAAGTTTGTGATCCTCTCCATTTGAGAGTACCAGGTCTAATATTGCTCCCTCCCGAGTGGGTTCCACCACTAGCTGTCTAAGGCATGCTCCCTGTAGGGCATCGAGAATGACCCTGCTCTTGGATGTGGCTGAGGTCCATGTTGCCCAGTTAACATCTGGCATATTCAGGTCCCCCATCAACAGTATCTCCCCTTTTTCAGCCATTTTGAGAATGCCCTCTATCATTTTCTTGTTCATTTCCTCCCCTTGAGACGGGGGTCTGTATACAACCCCTGTGCAGATTGTGATGCCATTCCCTGTCTCCAATGTGACCCAGAGTTCCTCTTGTCCTCCCCCTTTACCTTTTAGTTCTGTTACTTTGATTCCCTTCCCTTATGTAGAGAGCTACTCCACCTCTTCTTTTACCCTCTCTGTCCCTTCTGTAGATTGTGTACCCTGGTATGTTGACATCCCAGTCATGGTTCTCCGTGTACCATGTTTCTGTGACTGCCACAATATCCAAGTGTTCCATTTCCATCAGGGCTACTAGCTCTGGAAGCTTGTTTCAAGACTACGGGCATTGGTACTCATTGCCCTCCATTTAATGTTGGCTTTATCCTTTTACCCCATCCCTGCTCAATTGCCTTGTCCAAATTTCCATTTACTCCTGTCCTGCCCTCTGTCAAGCTCTGTACCTCAGTGTTTACCTACTACCTGCCATGCTTTTGTTGGGAGGCTTGAACTTTCCTGCCTCTATCAGCACTTCCCCTTGGCTGGTTAAAAGCTTTCAAGGAAGCCTTTAAACCTGTCACCTAGGAGCGTGTTTCCTTCCTGGACAGATGCAGACCATCATGCCAGTATAGACCTTCATCTCCAGGTGGACCCCCAGTCCCCAGTGAAGCCAAAGCCCTGTGCTCTGCACCAGTTTTGCAACTATTCATTAAACTGCATGGTGTGCAGTACCCAGCCTCACCCCGCCATGGACTGGCAACACCTCTGAGAAGGTTACCGTTTGCTACCTGTCTGAGGCCCCTCCCAACTCCACAAATTCATCCTGCACTGCACTGATCTCATGCCTAGCTAGGTCATTGTCCCAGGTGGACAATGATATCTAGTTTCTCTCCTGTGATGCTGCTTCTGCAATCCTGAGGATTGCTTCCTGTCCCTCCAAGCCATGGCACCAGGCAGGCACCTTACTTCCCTCTCTCCCTTCCCCAGGTCTACACCCCTAACAATTGAGTCCCCTATCAGAAGCTGTTTCTTTCCTTGTGTTGTCCTTGCCACTCTTTTGTGGGTCTCCTTGTGGCTGTCCCCAACATTCTTCTTGGTCTCCAATGAGGGTGTCATCATAGAGGAACCTTGATTTGCCAGACAGACATATGATTTGTGTAGAGGTGCAACTCGGGGCTACGCCTGTTCCACCACCCTCACCTCCCAGAACCTACTGTGGTCCATCTGCTCTTCACACATGGCAACCTCTGAGGCAGTGGTTGTGGAACTGGTGCTCTTTGGGTGGGGGAGTTCTCCTTAGTCCTTGCCAGTTCAGCCTGGAGGTGGGCAACCTCCTCCCTCAGAGCTGACAGTTGCCTGCAAATAGGGCAGCAACGCAGGTTCCAGAATGTTTCCCGGAAAATTGCTGCCCCACAGCCAGTGCATTGCACCACTCCCCACATGTCCCTCTTCCTTATAATATACAATGAGTAATATACAAATTTTTTTTTGGGGGGGGGGTGTGTGTATATTTATGCTTTATGCACTGTGCTGGGTAATTAAGAATATGACAGTTCTGCTCCAAGACCTGTTGAGGAAGTGATGTCAGAACCTTGGCTATAAAGGAAATGCCACAACCACTGGTGACTGTTAGAAACAATCAGTTACACCACTGCTCCACCACCCTGGTGAGTACTGCCCTTTATAGTAAGTCAACCAACACCCAATGTACTAGACCACTGCTCCTACACAAACCACTCTACTGAGTCCAGGGATAAAAACAAACTCACTGTTCAGCCAGCAGGACACTTCCAAAATATTGCACAAATATCCTTCCAACTCCTGTGTGTCTAGCACAGAAATCAAGCAATTTCAGTTGTATTACAACCCCTCTGGTTATAAAATTACTACACTTTAATGGAATCCTGCAATTCTTAATGCCAATAAGAAAATAATGAAACTCTGTAGAAAGTGTAGCTTACCTTCCTAGTCCCCTACAATATTATGTTTTACCAAGTTACCAGTTCCTCAAATGCGTTCTAGTTTGTTCTCTGCAGTATAGCCAATTTCTCAGCTTCCAAAAGGAACAGGCAGGTCCTCTGACTGATTTTACTCTGTGTAGTATGCCTAAACAGAACAGTGATACAAGCCCCACCCAGAATCAATTGATTGACTAGTGACACCTGTGATGTAAGCAGGCCTTTCAGTGAAGACAATTTGCTATGTCTGCTTCTAAAACACACAAACCCTTTATCTGAAACCAGGGATAAACTCACTGCTTAGCCAGCAGGACACTTCCAAAATATTGCACAAATATCCTTCCAAATCCTATGTGTGCAGCACAGAAATCAAGCAACTTCAGTTGTATTACAACCCCTCTGGTTATAAAATTACTACACTTTAATGGAATCCTGCAATTCTTAATGCCAATAAGAAAATAATGAAACTTTCTGTAGAAAGTGTAGCTTACCTTCCTAGTCCCCTACAATATTATGTTTTACCAAGTTACCAGTTCCTCAAATGCGTTCTAGTTTGTTCTCTGCAGTATAGCCAATTTCTCAGCTTCCAAAAGGAACAGGCTGGTCCTCTGACTTGCCACCCCTATAGGATTCTATCAGTTCACCACCATGTCCGCTTCATCACACCCTGGGGTCCATTTCACATTATTTGGGTACCGTTTTTTCGTGCATTCAGTGAGGGGAGTAGCTAATTCAGCAAAGTTGAGAACAAATTTCTGATAATAACCAGCCAGCCCTAAAAATGACCCGACATGTTTCTTTGTTTTAGGGACAGGGCTGTTAGCTACAGCTTCTGTCTTAGAAACCTCTGGCATAACTGCTCCATTTCCCAACACATAGCCCAAATATCTGGTTTCTTACATGCCTAGTGCACATTTGGTAGGATTAATAGTCAGACCTGCATTTTTGATAGCTTAGATAACTGCTCGTAGGTGTTCCAGGTGGTTTTTCCAGTCTGGACTGTACACCATGACATCATCCAGGTACGCAGCACAATAACCAGTGTGAGGGGATAAAATTACATCCATGTACCGTGGAATGTAGCTGGCGCACCATGTAAGGACATGGTGGTGAACTGATAGAATCCTGTAGGGGTGGCAAATGCAGTTTTATCTCTGGATTCTTTAGCTAAAGATATTTGCCAGTAACCCTTGGTGAGATCGAGGGTACTGATATACTTTGCACTCCCCAGTCTGTCCACTAAATCATCTATTCTGGGCATAGGATAACTGTCAAATTCTGACCAGAGACACTGGTTTACCGGGATTGAGAAAGAGCATATTCCATTTTGCACATTGTAAAAAATGGTATTGTAACCGGTGTCTACTAGGCCAAAATCCGGTTTTAGCAGTATTTGGTTCTCTGTACTATTATTTAACAATTTTTAACTCTGCTAACTTGTATTTTAGCAATTTTGACCTCCACTGTTGCACATCCTTCCATCCTGTACCAATTTAAAGTTATTTTAGGTACAAGATGTGATGGCAGCAGCAGTAGTACAGCCCCATCACTAAGGTGTGATGGAAGCAGCACTACTGCCCTATCCTTCAGGTGCGATGGCAACACCAACAGCACTACAGCCCCCCATCTCTGTGATGGCAGCAGCAACAGCACTATGACCCCTCCCTCAGGTGTGACAGAAGCGGCAGCACTGTGGCCCCCATCCCTTAGGTATGATGGCAGCAGTACTACATTCCCCATCCACCAGTGGTGATGGCAGAATCGCTACAGCCCCCACCCCTTTGGTGTGATGGCAGTAGCAACAATGCAGTCCACATCCCTCAGGGGTGATGGCAGTAGTGACAGCACTATGATCCCCTTTCTTCAACACCCACACCCCACATACACAAGTTACAAATGACTTGGTCTCTTTGCTTGTTAGAACTCAGATGTGAATTAATCTGAACCACCACTACTACTAAGGTGGACCACATTTGTTTTTTCCTATCTATAATTTAACTGCCTGAATTGGATATCTGCCCTGTGACACCGCTGACCAGGGTTAGGGAACAGACTTGGGTGTTGGAGGGCCAGCTGGTGGGTGAAGGCTTGAGTGTCCAATGACCACTCATCTTCTCCTGAGAGGGAGGGTGGGTTCACGGCTCAGCATTTGCTGGCCCCTTGTGGAGGCCAGAGGCACGACAACATGTCAGCCCTCACTGTAGGAGGGAGCATGACGGATGTTGGCTTGTGCCTTGACATCATGTGGCCTGTCAAGAAAATGGGAAAACACCCGCTGGCCAACCGAAGGACCGCTGTTGGTCCCTCCATAAGCCGGTTAGCCCCAGACATGTATCAGTTCTGACCCCTGCCATTCTCAGGATACACAGGAAGCTCTTTGGGGCAGTTCTCCTCTCCTGATAGCCTCCCACAGGGGTAGGGCCCCTCAGTGAAGGGTTACTTTGGGTTACCTGGCAGCACAGCAGTAGGGGGCAGTAGATGGTGGTCGGAACTTAGCAGCGTTGGTAGGGGCCTTGGCAGGCCTGAAGGAGTGGATGGCCAGGGTAGGATGACAAAAAAAAACTGCTTGAATTTGTTTTTTGAAATAAAGTGTCTTCACCTAAAAATCCATGAGTGATTAGTGGAGGACCTTCAAATGGATTTATGCATCTCCCAGACATGTGGATGCTTTTTTTTGGTGTCCATGAAAAGGGTGTCTCTCAGTTTTCATGTCTTTGTTCAGATGTGAATTGAGCACCACTCTGCCCCCAGCATCATACAGCCCCTGGGGTCTTACCTTCTGTCGTCATTGACTGTGCTTTCAAAATCCACTGGCCAAACATAAGTACACTTAAATACTTAGCATTTGCTTTTTGTTGAAGCAGTCTATCAAAAAACCTTTTGTTGTCACAGAGACTGAAACAGCAAGTGGGAGAAAAGGTGCAAATGATCCAATTCACCTAAATCAGGTGCTTACTGTGAAGTCTTTTCATAAGTAGTAAGGCAGTTTCTTCTTTGTGAACATTCTTTCATTCAGACTAGTTTTCATTCAAACAACTGAGGCGTTTGGATGGCCCTACTGATTACAGTATAAACTTGAATAAGCTAGTTGGTAACAGTGATCCTGCACTTAGCAATCTACAACCTAGATGCTCATATGCAAAGAATACAATAAAAACCTGACTAAAATCTAAAAACAAGCTTATAAAACACATAAAATGTATCTGAACATTTATCTTTACCTATACAAAATCATTGCAGCTCAAGTAAAACTCACGTCAATTACATGGTACCCTGACTACTGTTCTATGATGTAGTAAACATATATTGGTATTTTTATTTTATATTATTTGTAAAGCAGGTAAGGCCCACTAGGCAGAACTGTCTGTTTTCAGGAGTGACCTAGAAGCACTGGAGAGGTTAAGTGACTTGCTTGGAGTCACACAGTATGCAAGTGGAGGTTGTGGGAATCAAACCCACGTCTGCTGGATGTACCCAGTTCAATCACTGTTTGTTACTCTAACCATTAGGCATGGGTGGTTAAAGTGAATGGCTGATTACAACAAAGCAGTGCGAGTGATTTCCTTACTGACTCTATATGCAGCAAAGCAGAAAGAATGCAAGAACCTCAGCATTCATTTTAAGATGCTGAAATCTGGGTCGGCCCGCTGGCACTGCGGTAGCACCATTGCTTGCAATGCCAGTGACCCAGGGTCAGAAGTGAACTCTGGTTGCTGGAGGTCTGGCTAGGGGAGTAGGATCGAGCACCCGGGGGACTGCTCTCCTCCTCTAGGGAGGGTGGGCTGCAGGTTCTGCTGCTTTACCACCACCTGTGTGACCACGGATGGTGGTGCAGTGGTGCTGCAGAGTGACCAGGAGGGGAGGACGCTAGCCAGGATCGGGAGCAGTGGCATGTCTCTATATGACCTACCTCCTTGGATCTCCTCTAGTGCAGATGCCCTCAGGGACAGAGACCAGCAAACCAGGAACAATCACCCCACATTGGCCACTGGCAGAAAGGACCCAGGTGCCCCAGACTTCATAACCAGGCTCCATGAGGGACCCACTGAGCTGCCCGACACACACTAAGGGAGTGTGGAAGGGTGACCTGGGGTTCCCTCCCTTCCCACCTGGGGGGGTACAGTCCAGGTAGGATAGGGACAGGCCCACAGGAGCTCCTGAGCATTACCTGGGGGTGAAGCTAGGGGATACCCAGCCTAGGGATCTCTGAAAAGTGGAGACTGATGCTGTGAGAAGGGGACACAGAAAGAGAAAATAAAAAAATTTAAAAAGATGCTGAAATCTTAAAGATTCTGTGCAGTGACATGCAATTTCCGTGAGGCACCGGTGCAAGAATTCAAAATCCGCAAACCAAGCAGGATTCCGTGATTGTTACCGGTGTTACCAGTAAAAATGGAAAACCAGGGTCCCTGATTCTGACACTTGATTAAGTTTCCTAAAATCAAGTCAGATTCTAACATCCCCTTCTTTTTTGTTTACAGTTACCTTGGGAGATGACCAAGCACTCCTCGACTCCTCTATAATACCAAATTCTTTCATTTTTTTGTATTTCCTTAACCACATTACCTCTTAATTACTCTGGCAACCTGGATGTCTTTTGCCTAATAAGACGAGCATTCCTTGTCACTACTGCATGCTCAATCCCTTTTGCTTGGCCTGGTACTGTGGTAAAAGTACTGTTAAATGTCTTTAGCACATTATGAATGTCTACAGTTTGTTCTGAGGTTAAGGAAACATTCACCTTTACAGCATCAGCATTTACAGTTTGTTCCAGTCTGTCATAAGCTAGCTACATCAGTATCTTCCTTGTCAGTTTCTGCTAAAACTAGCAAAGCAGCTTTTGGCATTTTTTCAACCCATTTCTTGAGGAGGTTAGCATAGTATATCTTAGTAGGATTTTTCCTGTCAGGGGTCTCAATCTCATAGTTAACAGTGCCAGTACGTCTAAGAACTTTATAAGGACCTTGCCACTTCATTAACAGCTTATTTTCTGTTGTGGGTAACAGTAGCAAAACCTTTTCACCTGGCTCGAAAACCTTTTTATTTACTCCATGGTCATAATATACCTTCTGCTGGTTTTGAGCCGTATTTTGCCAGCTTCTCTCTTTGGGCACACATATAAGAAGATATAGATTGTTTCTGAGTGTGGTTATCTTCCCACATTTCTTTTATCACATTCAGTGGCCCTCTTGGCTGCCTACCATACAGCATTTCAAGTGGTGAAAACCCTGTTGATACCTGTGGCACTTCTCCGTAGGCAAAAAGTAGGCATGGCAAGTATTGGTCCCAATCTTTCCCTTCCCCTTTTACAAACCTTTTAAACATGCATTTTAGGGTTTGGTTAAAACGCTCAACAAGACTGTCTGTCTGAGGGTGATGGGGGAGATTCTTATGGCAGTGATACCTAGGAGTCGATATAGCTCCTCAAGCAATGCAGCACCAAAATTACTACCCTGATCAGTGATAATTTCTTTAGGTATGCCCACTCTGCTGAAAATTTTGGCAAGCTCTGCTGTAACAGTATGCATTGGAACTGCTTCTGGGTATCGAGTAGCATAGTTGCATACTACCAGGGTAAATCTATTACCTTTTTTACTTTTGACTAAAGGACCAACCATATCCATTGCGATTCTCTCAAAAGACACCTCTATCATGGGTAGAGGCACCAGGGGCACCTTGTCTTTTCTAGTGACTGGAGCTACTTTCTGACACTCGGCATAGTAATTACAATAGATAGCAATATCTTTATGAATTCCAGGCCAGTAAAATCTATACGGCAATCTGGCAAGGGTGCGATCCCTCCCTGAGTGACCAGCCATAGGACTATCATGTGCTATCTGTAACAACTCTGTTCTATACTTCTGTGGTATAACCAATTGTTCTGTCTGTTCTTGTGTCTGAGGGTTTTACCCAAACTCTGTACAGTAACCCATTACATTTTTTAGACATTGGTCCACCCTGTTTTTGGTTTCACCCCTAGCTGCTTGAAATAACCCTGGAGGGAAACATCATTAGCTTGCTCTGAAAGAAAATCACAATTGGTTATCAATTTGGTTTTAGGATTTTCATATTTTAACCCTTTATGTTAAGAGGGCAGTTGTGGGGGCCACTGACCATTGTTCGAAGAGGGTAAGCAAGAACAGGAAGAAAAGGAGGCCACTGTGGTACAGTAGGGAAGTGGGGGCCAGTATCAGAGCTAAGAGACGAGCCTTCAGACAGTACAAGGGAAAGAGGGGGACATGATAGAGACCTTAAGTACCTAAAGGGGGTTCAACAATGTGCCTACTGAGAACTCATTCCCATTGAAGGGGTGACCCAGAAGAAGGGGTTATAATCTCCAGCTCGAGGGGGGTAGGTTTTCGGGGCAACATCAGGAAGAACGTCTTTACCAAGAGGGTGGTGGACACCTGGAATGGGCTGCCAAGGGAAGTGGTGGGTGAGAATTCAGTGGGGGAGTTCAAGAAGGCTTGGGACAGACATAGAGGGCTGCTGAAAGGAAGGGGGGACTGGGGCAGGCCTAGGGGATGCTAGGCAAATGGACAGACTAGGTGGGCCTGCAGATCCTTTTCTGCTGTCACTTTCCTACATTCCTATGTCCATCAGTCATTTGCTGCCACAGTTTCTTCAGGCATAGTCTTTCTTTCCTGGATTTCCAGATCTTGGAGCTGTGCTCAAACAAGTATGAATCAAAATCACTGAAAGGAAGAGTGTCCCCACCATCTGAAATTTTCTTTACCTGAGCTCTTGTCGCCACTGCTGCTGAAAAATCAGCATTTACTCCCTCCTTGATAAACTCAGTAAATCCTGGAAAATTATTTCCAATAATCACAGGTCCAGGTAACTTAGGTACTACCCCCACTTTCATTTGGTGTGACACACCCTTAACGGTCAGAGTCATTTGGGTGATGGGATAGTATCGAGTGTCCCTGTGGATGCAGATGACACCAGTACCTGGTCCTTCTGCACAGTGTTTTCCCAGCACTCGAACCTGCACTAGGGGCCGTCTGCTTCCCGAATCAATGGGTGCCTTCACAGTCTTATCTCCCACCTTCACATCAGTTAAGTACTTGCCCCAATTTGCCTAGGACAAATCTGCTCCAGTGCCACTCTCCTTACTACGGCAGTTTCTTGCAAACTTATTACAGTTATAGCAAATAACATATTTGGGCACAGATTTTTTACCCCCACCAGAGTTCTTATCAGACTTGGCGTTTAAATGGGAAAAAGAGTCTTACCAGTGCTTGGCTGTTACCTCGCTGCTATGGTGTCTGTCTGGCCATTTGGTAGTCCTCAGCCAAAGAAACAGTCTTTTCCCCACTCTCTGGTCGGTGTTCCTTTACCCACAGCTGCACATTTGTAGGCAAGATGTTGATGAATTGCTCCATGGCAAATGTGTCGATGATCAGTGGGACTGTTTTGCTCTCGGGCTGGATCCATTTTATCAGGAGTTCTCTGAGTCGGGAGAAGGCTTCTCAAGGATTGTCGACCGTCAAGGATTGCCGGAATCTCTGCCTGTATGTCTCTCCGGAGATGTCATATCTTTTCAGGATTTTGCTTTTCACCAGGTCATAGTTTTCTGACTGTGTAGTGTCGATATTGCTGTAGGCAAGTTGGGCTTTCCCTGTCAGGTAGGGTACCAGTCTGATTGTCCATTGTTGCTTTGGCCATTGGCAGGCTGTGGCAACTCTTTCAAAAGTTGTCAGGTATGCCTCAATATCATCTGATGGACACAGCTTTGTAAGTTTAATGGCTTTTAAGCTGCTTGTGATTTGTTGCTTATGTGGGTCTCTGCAGGATCCTCTGCATTTGACAGCTTGCAAGGCATCCAGCTGTCTCTGCTCCCGTCGCTGCATCTCTTCTCTCATCTGCTGCTCCTGTCGCTGCATCTCTTTTTCTCTCTGCTTCTCAGTCGCTTTTTGTTGTATAGCCCACCACTTGAAAAAGTCCATCAGGCTTTCAGGTTCTGTCCCTGCCTGTTCTTTTTCCATTACTTGTCCTGGCTATACAATCTCAGACTGGACTTCAGTTTCTGCTAGTTTGGCTGCCATTCTCCTGGTAACCACTGCTGGACTTGCTGCTGCAGAATCCATACCTTCCTCTTGCTTCCCTGGTACTAGGTCCAGTACCCACATACAAAACTCCTGTCTTAGGGTATGCACAGCGTAAACCCCACTGCTGTCACCATCTGTCGTTGTCGGCACAGGTCAGGAAGCATAGGGGAAAACCAGGAGCTGTTGTAGAATTCACCAAAAATATTTATTTACAGTAGCAGTAACATAAAAAGAAATACATTTGTTCAGAACAACTATGTACAGAGGAAAAATAAAATGAAGTTTTCTTTCAGTGTCTGTATCCCTTGTTCTCCTAATCTCTCTTGTAGTTGCAGATTATCTCTTTATAAGTCTTTTCAACCCCCATCCTTAGCAAGCATCCTGTTTTTGTAAATATCCTATCAGGCAGGAGCTGCTAGAACACAGTGTGCTTCTTGAGGTCCCCTTTGCACAGCTTTTGCAAAAGGCTTAAAAATTGAACTCTGGTAACCTCTAGCTTCCAACAGCTTTTTGTAGTCATCTCAAATTATAATTATATACATTTCAACCGTAATGCTATATATTTTCTAAACAGAAGGGATCCCAGTATCAGTTACATATCCATACAATGCACATATTTTTATATCAGCAGACCTAGATATGTATGGGAAAAAAAACAGCAAGAGAAAACTGAGAGACAGTGAGAGGCAAAGAATTACGAGGCTGTCTGGTTGATCAAGTCCGACATCTCACAGGAAAATTTGGTTGCACAACCAGACAAAGAAGCGACAGAAAAGGAAAGATACTTGCATTTTAAACACTTTATCTAACTACTGTGACAGGATCCTATTCCACCCTGTCATAGTCTGCCGGTCATTTTGCACAGTTGACAGAGTGGGTTTTTTACATGGTAAGGCTGTTTACGTTTTTTAAATGCTACAAAACAGCATTTATCTTATATTTATAAATGCAGTTTTAGCATCAGTGTAAACAGCAGCCTTTCCTTTACCTCTCAGTGAAGCTGTTTTTATATTATCTGGCAAAAAAATTTTGTTTATTGGTCCTTTAAGTGGGTTTTCATGCTCTGACGTGCATTTTAACAAGGCATACTAGTGTCCACCCCCCTTTTTGCTGGTGGACTTTTTATATGCTCCAAGTAATTTACAGTGCTTAAATTCCATTGGGAATACATGTGAAAATCCCTCACTGGTTAAATACAATAAATAGCCACGAGGAGAACAAACACTACAGAATAATAAAATATAGACAGTACAATGCAGCATTAAAACAGATAAAAAAATGAGAAGCCACAAGGTTAATACGAGAAGGATACATTTGAAAAGAATATATAGAGTCCAGTAGTTGTACGTAAGGAACCGTCCCCACAGATGTGTTCTGTAAAAGTCCTGAGATACTTCCCATCTTGGTAAAAAGGTTTAATGTTTCTCACAGTCAAGGCAACCAGGTGGCAGACTCAAACATCCTCATATTTCAATGATGATGTGGTAGAAAGAACATTCAGATGGAATCATAAGCTGAGAATGCATGCACGACAAAGAGACATAACACACAGTTTACAAATTCCTCATAGAAAATTGCACATCAAAAAAGACAGTTATTGAAGATCGTAACATCTTATATTAAAAAACATTCCATTTTGATTAAATTAATTGCATCAGCACTCTAGAAACACAAAAGCAATTGTTGATGTATTGGAACGGGTGCAGAGATTGTTTCTTGCTCTGTAATTTCCATAACATCTTATACTTTCATGTTTAAAAACAAAACAAAAAAAAAAAAAAACACAAATGTAGAACAGGGGAAGGGACAACATAAAAGAAGAGCTAAGGGCAATAATCACCATGGCAAAATACATGGATACACTCAAGAATTATTACTATTAGGATATTGGGTTTCAAATCCATTTAGTTCAAAAACAGCTGTAAATCAAAATACTCATTGAACCCTTTGTGTGGGGGGGGTGGACATAAAGGAGGAACTGGGGAAAAGTAATCTCAGTTGTAAAATACATGGACAGCTCAAGCATGTAATACTGTTCGGATATTACAGTGCTGAGAAATTTTTGATGATTAAGAGCACACATAGGTTGGAAACCGAAGGTTCAGGAGGAGAGAGGTTTACTAAGGGGGAAGACTGTAATGGAGGAAATGGGGAAGACCATAGGGCATGCAGTGGGACAGCAAAGAAGGGGAAAGAATAACAGTAAGAAAGGGTGGGATACTGAAGGCAGCATAGATACAGGGGAGGATGTGGCACACAAAAGAATGAGGACGGCAGAGAAGCAAAATAGAGGAAGGTCAGTAGGCCATGGATAATAGATGGAGGTTACAGGGGGGGAAATGACAGGATGGTCAGATGTAATGGATGTGGAACAGCCATATTCCTAGGAATAATGTGGAGGGAAGGGGGATGTCTGGTCTGTAGGCATGTTGGGCAACTTAGGGATGAAATAGAGTGGCTAAGATAAGAATTGGGAAGGAGCTGGGTGGGCAGGAAGGCAGGGGGAAGGAATTGTCCCAGATGGGCAGGTCAGATAGAGGTCCAAGGCAGAAGCCTATCAGAGCAAGGGAATGCCGGAGGGACAGCAACCAGGGGGGAGTGAAGGGAGAGATTGGAAGGTGGTGGGGGAAGGGGTAGTGAAAGAGTCAATCCAGAGGGGAAGGATAGGGTAGCAGGGAAAGTTAGCAGAAGGCATTAGGGGCAAAGGGAGAAGGACCTCAAACAGGTACACAGTTTTACAGGATCTGGATGACCAAGGGGAAAGGAGGGGAGTTTGGGAAGCAGGGAGAAGCAGAACCAAGTAAAAGGGGATCAGGGAAGAAGGGGAGGGTCACCAGGCAGGAGGGGAGAGAGGGATAGGGAAGCAGCTGATTCATGTGGAGGAGAGGTCATGAAGAACATTAGCAAGGGGAATAGGGAGGAGAATGACATGGGCAAGGAAAGGGCATCTACTGGGGGGAGGTCACAGTAGGGTAAAAGGATGGTCCGATGGGGGGGCAAAGCAGGGGGTTACCATGAGGAAGGAGGAAGCTGGGGAACAGGAAAAGGTGTTACACTGGGAGGTGGCCATAACGGGGGAAACATGTGAAGCATGATCGCCAGGGTGGGCACTATGTCAGCAAGGGTCACGTACGGGGGGGGGGGAGAGATGGTTGTTATAACAGGCGACTGTATTCTGAAGGGAGTAAGATGGGGTAACAAGTATACAGGGAGTAGCAACAGGAGGGTAGAGTGCATGCCAGGCATGACGGCAGGGAGAGCGGGGGCCATTATACCAAAACATGAAGGGCAGGGGAAGCCTCACATTGTGGTAGATTTGGGTAAGGGAGCGGGGCTCAGATAGAAGTATAGGCGCTATGTATACCTTCCCTAACAGAGTTATTATTGTGTTTTTAAACTAGGTTTGCACATATACCAAACCTGTGGTTGAGCGTACCTCTGGGGGAGAGGTGGTAATAATTGCAAGGTTGTAACCTAGCAACTAACTTTCTGCTGTGCAGTCTGATACAAGGGGAGCCGAGATCCATATCCGGAGGGGCTGAGGTAAACACTTTTACTGATAGCAGGTGTGCTTGTGTGTAAATCCACTGCATGAGGTGGTAAAGTATTTTTGTTTTTAAATAAAATGGAGGATTTTTATTGTTTGGGAGGTTTAAACGGGCTGTGGTGACATGCTGTGACCGGAGGCTAGATACACTTGCTTCCGGTTGCCTCACTATATAATTGAAACCTCGAGCGAGCGGGGCAGCGCGCAGGCCTGCAGGTGGAGATACACACAGAGACACGCATCTGTGTGTGTCTGCCATGTCCGCCATGGAAGCCAGGAAATCAGGCTTGAAAGTACAACAGAGTAACGAACTATTCCAGGTACATCAATAATATTAGAGGGACTTACTACCAAATAACCGGGTGCAAACAAATATATTTTGAAGTTACAAAGTTAGAGGTAATTATATTTAAGCATCATGGCCCAAACTAAACTAAAGCTAAGGCTAGGAAGTATCAGAAGCAGTGCACAAAGTGTAAAATGTACGCTGAAGGGTCAAAATGCAAGGACTTTTGCTGTGACAATTGCATATTGATTGAAACTTTGAGGGAGGATTTAAAAGGGCTGTATAAAAGATTGGAGGTACACAAAGAAATCAATGAACTAGGAAAGTTTTGGACACGATGAAACATAATATATCCTCACATGATACCAACAATCAAGTAATTATAACATGTTCTGAACAACAGGCCTCTAGCCCCATTTTCATAAGGGAGCATTCTGGTACCTGGGAGCCAGTACTAAAGGGAGGTAGAAGTTCAGGAAAGATATGTAAATCCCTACAGGATTCCTTTATGTCACCGAATCAATTTGAAACACTAGCAGAGAATGGTCAGCAAGTGGGAATGGAAAATTTAGAGGGCCAGTTTACGTTAAATGAGGAGACCCAGCATCCAGCAATTTGTTATCCCTCGAATAAAAATCACCTGGAAGGAACCAGTCTGCACTTAGACCCATAGTCTAGGAAAGAAAGAGATTTGCAGGGTTTGAATATGGAAAATAAGCCAATAATAAGACAACATAGCAGTAATCGACTTAAAAGGGACATCCTGATTATAGGGGATTCAATCACAAGAGGAACGGACACTATTATATGTAAATGCAGAAAAGAGAATGCTGTGGTGAGCACGCTTCCTGGGGTAAAATTAACAGATACAGATGGACTATTAGAGGGGCTTATGGAAGGGACATACAACCCGCTGGTAATTTTGCATGTCAGAACCAACGACATAGGAGTTAATGATTTAATTACCATTCAAAGAAACTACAAACACATTGTGGAAAGAGTAACAAACAAAGGGGGTGAAATAATAATTTCTGGTATTTTACCAACAAAGGGAAATTATGGTTATAAAAACAATGAAATCACCAGGGTAAACAACTGGTTAAGGCAGTTTTGTAAATTACAAAATATTGGCTATATGGACAATACTATATCATTTCAAAATAAGGCCGTTTTCAAACCAGATGGTCTGCACCTGTATAAAGTTGGAGTAAGAATGTTGGGTACAAAAACGAATGAAGTAATTAAGGTTCATTTAAACTGGGTAGGGGAGCAGGATTCCCAGGAACGTAGCCAAAAAATCTGATCACATTACTACATCCTATTACAATTGGAAAGGAATACTAATTGATGCCCGAAGTTTGGGGAACAAAATAGATGAATTTAAATATCTACCGGATCATACAGAAATACATATAGCCGTTATAACTGAATCCTGGTGGGAGGATGGTGACATAAATGGGAAGAATATACCTGGCTTCAACTTATATTAAAAATCCAGATAATATAGAAGAGGAGGGGGTATAGCCGTATATATTAAGGATAACATAGTTAGCGAAGAAGTTGTACAAGAAGAAAACCAAATGGAAATGCTCTGGGTTAAACTTTTATCATCAAATAAAGCTAAAATTAACCTGGGGTGGTGTATAGGCCCCCCTCAAATTCTATACAGGCAGACAACATAATACTTACATATATCTCTAATCTGGACCCTTCAGAAAATAGTATCATTTTGGGGGATTTTAATTTACCCGGTATAGACTGGGTAAATCTGGAAGGAGGTTCAAACAACATGAAGTCTTGCTATATTATGACACATGCAGTGAGTCCCAACCTTCGAACTGCTCCGGAGGTGAAAGAGTTAACTTTCCATGCCAGGCATGGAACGCTGAGCTCGAGCTCGGTTGAAAACTCTGTCTGTTGTTCTTCAAACTCAAACTGTCAGATTCTTTACTCCGCCTTACTGAACAGTCGCTCCGGAGATTTTCTCCTTCTGCTCGGTTCATTTTGTCGGTTAAAGTATTATTTTCTTGTTTTTTGACCGAATTTAAACCGCAACTGGCTGGTTCAAGCTCTGTCTGTAGACAGGGAGAGCGACTCGAGGGGAGTCGGTTCCAGCAAAAAGGACTCAGGAAATCAGCTGGTGTGAGCCAAACTTTCTCTCCAACCGCTGAAGAAATAGCCAAAGCGATTAAAATTGTCCAGTTGCTTTCCCCGGTTCCGACCGAACCGGCACCATCAGGTAAGCGTATGGTTCG
Organism: Neoceratodus forsteri; assembly: GCA_016271365.2. NCBI lineage: Eukaryota > Metazoa > Chordata > Ceratodontiformes > Ceratodontidae > Neoceratodus > Neoceratodus forsteri. The sequence goes on along the minus strand of CM028129.1, from coordinate 556,209,144 downwards.
GCCGGTTCCACTGGTTCAAGAGTATGATTTAGAGGAATTTTATGAACCGGAGGAGGGGGAAGAGGAGTATGAGGAGAGTGAATGTGGATTTGAAAGTCTGGATGTGCCGATTGAACCGGACATCTCCCCAGACAGACCTTCAGGAGTGTCTCCTCCTAGGCTTTCTGAGTCCCCTTCTCATTTTATGTTTTATAAAAAAGTGGCTGAAACCCTCCAGCTCCCTATGGAGGAAGCTGTGGATGATCAAGAGGAGCCTGACTATGTGGAAATGATGGATATCCCAGAGTCTAGGAGACTGTCTATTCCTTTGCATAAATCTTTGGGAAACAGACAGTAAAAATTCTAAAACTCTTCACACTATACCTCCTGTTGATAAGAGAATGGACAAGAGATGCACATTGTCAGGCTCTGATACGGAGTTCCTTACACAACAATGCAGCCATGTTGGGGTAGTGCAGGCTGCAGCCTGTGACAAGGCAAATATTCCCTTGGCCTCACACCCCTGACAAGGACTCCAGGAGGATTGATGCCATGGCAAAGAAACAGTACATGGCAGCATCCTTGGGACTCAGACAGGCAAATTATATGGCTTATGTTGCTAGATACCAGAAATTCAGATGGGATACTGTTATGGCTCTAGCAAAACAGGTCCCCGGCCAACTTGCCAAGGAGCTGGAGCAGGTGGCTGCTGATGGTATTGAGGCATCTAAGGTGCAATTCCATGCTGCAGTGGACTCTAATGATGTGTCATCAAGAGTCATGGCTACATCTGTGGCACTTCACAGAATGGCTTGGCTCAGATGTACTAGCCTGTCACAGGATACTTAGACTAAGGCCATGGATTTTCCTGTTGTGGGTAATTCTCTGTTTGGGGAGCAGACAGAGAATTACATGAAGAAAATGGATGAGTATAGGACCACCTATAGGAGTGCACAGGCCAAGGAAAGGCAGGCCACTCCTCAAAGGCAGCCTTCCAGGGGCAGGGGCAGGCCTTTTCATAGGCCTTTTTACCAAGCCCAGGCCTCCTCTTCAGCTTACACCCAGAGGGGGTTCTTTAGCGGGAGAGGCAGACGGGGTACAAGCAGGCCTGCTTCCACCCCTCAGCCTAAAGTCCCTGCCAAGCAGGCACCCTGATGGGGTGGCCAGGGCCGATTCTCAACTACCTGTAGGGGGCAGGCTGGCTTACTTTGTCCAGGACTGGAAGTCTCTTGCATCAGACAAGTGGGTCCTGGAAGTAGTAAGCCAGGGACTGGTTCTCAGCTTTAAAAAATTTCCAAAGATGAGAACCAGATCCTTTCCACCTGCAAATCCATCAGAGGCATTTGCCCTAGAGGCAGAAGTCTCTACCCTCCTGGCTCTCAGAGCCGTGGAAAGGGTTCCACCCCTACACCAGGGCAAAGGATTGTACTCTAGGTACTTCCTTACCCCAAAAAAGACTGGATTTCAGATACTTAAACAAGCACCTTTTAAAACCAAAATTCAAAATGGTGACTCTGGGAATTATTCTACCCTCTCTAAGGCCAGGGGATTGGCAAGTGTCCCTGGACCTCAAGGATGCCTACTTCCATATTCTCACCAGAAGCTCCCATCGAGCGTACCTCCAGGTTGAGCTGCCTCAGGCCATTACCAGTTCAGACAATGCCCTTTGGCCTCACACCTCGGCTCTCGGTATTCACAAAATGCCTGGCAGTAGCAGTTGCCTACCTAAGAAGGCAAAAAATTGCCATCTTCCCTTACCTGGACGACTGGCTCATAGTAGGCCAGTCTCCAGACCAAGTCAAGTTACATCTTCAGATAACTCAGCAACTGCTTACCTCTCTAGGTTTCCTTCTGAATCTTCAAAAGTCAGTTCTAGAGCCTGTCCAGCTCCTCACCTTCATAGGCACAGAACTGAACACAGAGGAAGCCAGAGCCTTCCTTCCTTTGGACAGGGCAAGGACCCTGGTCTCTCTGGCCTCCTCATTCACCCTGCAGGTCTCTCGACCAGCAAGGCATTTTCTACAGCTCCTGGGGCACATGGCTGCTTCTACAGCAGTAGTGCAAGGAGCAAGATTTCAGATGAGGGTCATCAGTTCCATTTGAGAGCCTTTTGGTCTCAAAGAAAGGACCCTCTAACCAAGTTGATCCCAGTGACTCGAACCCTGATCCAAGCCCTACAGTGGTGGCAGGATCAGAGCAATCTGAGACAAGGGGTTCCCTTTGTCACTCAGTCTCACTCTTTAATCCTTACTACAGGTGCATCCCTCTTGGGGTGGGGAGCTCACATGGGTGACCTCACTACCCAGGGACTGTGGTCCCCTCAGGAATCTCTGCTCACATCAACCTGTTGGAGCTCAGAGCAGTTTTCTAGCACTTCAAGCTTTTCCAAATCTGTTCAGAACAAAGTTGTACAGATCAGAACAGACAACACCACTACAATGTGGTACATCAACAAGCAAGGAGGCAGTCGGTCTACGGCCTTGTGCACTGAAGCAATGAAGTTGTGGTCTCTCTGGCTTACTCCCTGAACATCTCCCTTACGGCAGTTCACCTCCCAGGCAAGGACAATGTCCTGCAGATGCTCTCAGCAGGATTTCCCAGGGCTATCACGAATGGTCACTGGATCCCCTGGTCCTGGAGGTAATATTTGTGAGATGGGGCACCCCGCAGATGGATCTTTTTGCAGCCCCAGACAATCACCAACTTCCCCTTTTTTGCTGCAAGCTCCCAGTGTTGGGCTCAGTTCCTCTGGATGCCTTAGTTCTCAGTTGGGAAGGGAAGTTTCTCTATGCTTCCCCCCCTTCCCTCTCCTGTTCAAAGTGTTAGTCAAAATCAGATCTCAATCCTGCAAAGTGATTCTGATTGCTCCAGATTGGGCCAGACAACCCTGGTATCCACTCCTACTGTCCTTAGCAGTCCATCTTACCCTGTGTCTTCCCAAGAATCACAATCTGTTAACCTGTGCTCAGGGAAGGGTTTGGTACCCGAACCTCAAATCTCTCAATTTCAAGGCCTGGCTCTTGAAGAGTTAGAGTTTGCTGATCTACACCTCTCCCAAGGTGTAATGGATATATTGAAGGCTTCTAGGAAGCCTTCCACCAGGGCTACTTACAATTCCAAATGGACGAGGTTTTCCATATGGTGCTCTGGGAAGCATATTTCCCCAGAATCTGCTGATTTACCCACAGTCCTGGATTATATGGTCCATTTGAACACTTTGGGGCTCAGACCAGCTACCCTAAAGGTGCATTTGGCAGCTGTGTCTGCTTTCATTTCAGCAGGTAAACCCTCTTCTCTTTCAGCTCATCCTGTATTCTCTAAGTTTTTTAAGGGATTGCTTCACACCAACCCTCCATTCAGGGACCCTGCCCCTGCCTGGGATCTTTATTGTTCATTGCTCAGCTTATGCAACCTCCTTTGAACCCTTGTCTTCAGCAGAGCTTAAGTATTTGACTTGGAAGACTGTGTTTCTGGTAGCCATCACTTCTGCCAGACGCATAAGTGAATTACAAGCTTTGTCAGTGGAGCCTGATTTTATCTCCTTTCATAGAGATAAGGTGGTCCTCAGGACTAACAGGAAGTTCTTGCCTAAGGTGGTTTCAGATTTTCACCTTAATCAATCTCTTTCTCTTCAGTGTACTTCATTACCATTCCTCCTCTGGTGAGAGGAGGCTGCACACTTAGATGTGAAGAGAGCCCTTAGTTACTACACTGAGCGTACCAAGGGTCACAGGTTTGACTCCCTCCAACTGTTCCTCACTTACGGTGAGGTTGGTAAAGGGAAACCTGCCACTAAAAGATCCATTGCCAGGTGGATTGTCTCTTGTATCCAATTCTGTTATGAAAAGCTGGGTAAGGTTCCTCCCTCAGGCCTGAGGGCTCACGCTACCAGAGGTACAGCTGCTTCCCTGGCTGCTGCCAGGGACATCCCCATTCTAGAGATTTTTCAAGCAGCTACCTGGAAAACATTTCACACTTTTACCAAGCATTACTCTCTGGACACCCAGGCTAGGAGTGATACTCGGTTTGGCACAGCTGTGCTTCAGAGCCTATTTCCTAAGTAGGTTCTGTCCCTCCTCCATGGAGGTACTGCCGTGTAGTCTGCATATGTCATAATATAGCAAGACTTCATGTTGTTTGAAAAAAAAAATTACTCACCTTAGTAATGTTGTTTCTTCTAATGGAGTTTTGCTATATTATGACCTCCCCGCCTGCCCCTCTCAGAACCTCTGTTTTTGGGATGTGGGTGGGCAGTGCAGATGCGCACTTAGTAGATGCCCACCTTGTTTTTTCACCCCTCCCTTTTTTGGGGTGACTGGGTGTTGTTTTTTTTCATTTTTTGGGTCTCCTGACTTGAGTCTTTGGTTTGGGACCAAAAAATGTGTTCTTATATTTAGTAACCAGTTGGCTAGTGTAGGTTTACAGCTTCCATACAGGACCTTAGTGAGTTTAGCTCGTAAAGATCTGACAGTTTGAGTTTGAAGAACAACAGACAGAGTTTTCAACCGAGCTCGAGCTCAGCGTTCTATGCCTGGCATGGAAAGTTAACTCTTTCACCTCCGGAGCAGTTCGAAGGTTGGACTCACTGCATATGTCATAATATAGCAAGACTCCATTAGAAGAAACAACATTACTAAGGTGAGTAATTTTTTCTTCTAGCATAGACAAACAGTACCTAGAAGCTACGGACAGTGCTGGATTGGAGCAAAAAGTGCTCCAGGGTACCAGAGGAAGTAACATTCTGGGTCTTATATTTACTAATACGGGAGATTGGTTGGGAGATATTGTTGTAAGTGCCCTTCTAGGTACCAGTGATCACTGTTCTGTGAATTTTTACATTAAGGAGACAACGGTGGAACTCACAAATACTGATCCTTCTCAAATATTTAATTTTAGCAGAGCTGAATTTGCAACCCTAAATAATATTTTGAGTAACTGGGACTGAGAATCAGAGTTCAGAGATGCTAACACTGAAGAAACTTGGGGGATCCTAGTTAAAAAAAATAAATAATGAAGTGGCTGTATATATTCCTAAAAAAAGGAAATATGGGAGTAGGAAGATAACACCTGGGTGGTTCAATAATAATATCAAAGCTGTGGTTAAACAAAAGAATAAAGTGTTTAAAATTGAGCGTCGTACACATGACGTTCAGGGTATGATGATATATAAGGACTTGGTCAAGACAACCAAAAAAGCTATTAAAAAAGCTAAAGCAGCTTATGAATTAGAATTGGCCGAGAAGGTGAAAGATAATTACAAGTTATTTTATGCACACATAAACAAAAATAAGCAGGGGCACAACAGTATTGGACCATTTAAGGGTAAGGAAGGATATATTTCAGACTATAAAGAACTAGTAAACATTCAAAATGATTACTTTTGTTCAGTGTTCAACTCTAGTACATCAGCAAAGTTAGAAAATATAGCTAAATCAGTAATAGGGACATTCAAATCGATGTCGTAGAAGTTAGGGGCAGGTTGAAAAATATCAGTAAAAATAAATCATCTGGCACCTGACAACATGCATCCAAGAGTATTACAAAAAATTGCAGATGCTATTGCACCCCAATTGACTTATATTTTTCAGTTAGCCCTTGACAGGGGAGACGTGGTACAGGACTGGAAGGAGGCAGTGGTGATACCCATATTAAAAAAGGGATCGAGAACTAAACCCGAAAATTTTAGACCAGTGAGCCTCACATCAGTCTTGGGCAAAGTTCTGGAGGGTATTCTAAAATATATTATAATTAAACACCTTGAGCAGAATAATCTTCAGGATAAGGCACAACGCGGGTTCACTAAATCAGAATCATGTCAAACAAACATGCTGGTCTTTTATGAACAAGTTAGCTGAATAATTGACCTAGGAGGCTCAGTGGACGTGGCTTATTTGGATTTTTCCAAAGCATTTGATAAACTCCCCCATGAAGAACTAATAAGTATCCTAGAAGAAAACAACCTAAAATTGAATATAATTAACTGGGTGAGAGAATGGCTGACGAATAGAGGACAACGAGTGGCGGTAAATGGGGTCATGTTTGAATGAGTTGGAGTGACAAGTGGAGTTCCTCAGGGCTCCGTCTTGGGTCCTTGTTTGTTTAAAATATATGTGGCAACTCTGAAGTGCTCACATCCTAATGTGTGGATTAAGAAATCTGCAGATGACTGCAGAATAGGGGAAACTGTTAATAGTGTTGGAGATGGACAAATTCTGCAATCAGCACTTAGTGAAATATGTAATTGGACAATCAAATACAAATTGGCCCTGAATCTAGATAAATGTGCTATTATGCACATGGGGAGATGTAATATAAGCATAGTATACAATTTGGGGAACAGATTCTTGCCAGTCTCAATAAAGGAAAGGGACCTGGGAATAACTATGACACCAGACCTCCATTTTAGCGAACATTGCAACATGGTGGCAAGTAAGGCAAGTCGCAACTTAAATTGTATCTTGAGGGCACATGGGTAGTAGAGATAGTGAGGTGATGCTCCCGTTGTACCGTTCATTGGTTAGGCCCCATTTGGAATATAGGGTACAGGTATGGTCACCCTATAAAAAGAAAGATGATATGAAATTGCAGAGGGTTCAGAAGAGAGCTACAAAAGTTATATCAGGCTGTATTGGGCTCACATACCCAGACAGGCTAAGAAAACTAGGATTATATACCCTCCAGTTTAGAAGGACACGAGGGGACATGTGCATGGCCTACAAAGCACTTCAGAACAAACAAATGGCAAATAGTTACGGATTGTCAATTAAGCAAGGAATATATTTTAGCAGAGGTCATCCTCTACAACTAACACTGGAAAAATGGAATACACTAAAGAGAAGACATTGGTTCAGCCTTAGAGTTCCCCCTTTATGGAATAACTTACCAACGGAGGTAGTAGGCAGTAGTACCATAACAGTTTAAAACTAGGTTTGATAATTGTATATTCAACAATCACAAAATGATATGAAGTAGTAAGGCAAGCAGAATGTGGATGAAAGTCTAAATAAATGCTTGAAAAATCTATGTAAATTGTCTGGCGGGCTGCAAGGTGAAGATGGTGCACGAAAGATTCACAGAGCTAGGAAAGATCTGCAGTGGGGCGGGACAAGCAGTAGCTTTCTTGGAGGTACTGCCAGTCCCGTGGGCCAGCACTGAAAGAAAGGGGAGGATTGAGGAATTCAGCTCATGGCTTGGGGGGATGGTGTGAAACTAATGGGTATGGGCTGGTGGGAGAGTGCACATATCTGGTCAACAAAAACTAAAATAAATCAACATGGGATAATAAGGACCTATATGCACCAGACAGGCTACATCTTGGCAAGGAGGTCACAAGGGTCCTGAAAGGCAACCTGGAAAGGTACTTGATTGACAGGCTAAATTTAAGCTGATCAAGGAGGGGGCAACAGAGGCTAGGCACTTGGCACCAGGAGAGGAGCATCTCCCTCAGAAGGAAATAAAAAGGTAAGGGGGCAAGGGAAGGGTTAGAAGGGACTTGGGGGAGGCACAAAGGAACACGAGTAAAGAGGGGCAGGGGTCACACTGGAAGGATATGTCCTTGAATGCAAGGAGCCTGGCCAACAGAGCAGCAGACCTGCAGAGGAGCGTGGCAGAGGGTGACATAGACATAGCTGCCATCACAGGGACATGGGAAACCCATTACCATGACTGGGATCTTGTGATCCCTGGATACCAACTGCACAGGAAGGACAGTGCAAAGGGAAGGGGGGGAGTGGCATTGTATGTAAGGGAAGGGATAATGTGCAACAGGGAGTAGGGAGGGGGCACTACCGAAGCCCTATTTGTGGTACTCCAGAACACAACTGGGAGAAGGATTCATGTGTGGGTGGTGTACAGATCACCTTTACAGGGAACAGAGATGAATATGGAGCTGGAGGAACAGATAAGGAGGGTAGTGGGGAGAGGAAAAACTGTAATACTAGAAGACTTCAGTCTACTTGGAATAGACTGGAGCACTCCACCCCGGCTACCTCCTGTAGCAGGGAACAGGTCCTCCTGGATGCTATCCAGGACTGTTTACTGACACAGGGAGTCACAGAGCCAACAAGGGAGGAGGACCATACTAGACCTAGTGCTATCAGAGGGAGAGAATGTCTGGGATGTGGAAGTGAGGGAACCCCTTGCAGGCAGTGACCACTACATGGGTAGGAAGCAGCCATGTCAAAAACGAAGGTGGTAGACTTTAGGAAGGCAGATTTCAATAGGATGGGGAGCATAGTACAGGAGCACCTTGTAAAGTTCCAACCACAGATGGATACGGACCAGAAATGGATCATCATTAAGATGGGAATAATTGAGGCCACTGACACCTGTATAAGGGCCCATAAAATGAATTCCAGAACCAAGAGACCTAGCTAGTATAGCATAAAGGTGACTAAAAAGGCAAAGGAGAAGAGGGCAGCCTTCCTGAAGTACAAGCGTACCTCAAGGGAGGAGGACAGAGAGGTATATGCTGTGAAATCTTGAGAGGAAGGCAGAGAGCTCAGGGCAGCCAAGGCTGAGAAAGAACTAAAGCTGGCCCTGGGGATTAGGGAAGAGGAGAAGGACTTCTTCTGATCCATTAAGGAGAGAAGAAGCAGAAGGGATGGGATAGTTAGGATAAAGAGGGAGGGAGGCTGGGCAGAGAAAGGGGAGGAGCAAGCAGAGGCACTAAACAAGTACTTTTGCTCAGTCTTCACCAAGGAAGCGGACGGACCTATGCCATAGGGGAAGACTGGGGGATCCTTGAGGGGGAAGGAGTATGACTGAGAGATCAGGGTAGACAGAGTCCTAAGAGGGCTAAGGGAACTGAGGGTGGACAAGGCACCTGGCCTGGATGGTGCATCTGAAGGTCCTGAGGGAACTGGCGAAGGTATTGGCAGCCTCATTGACAGACCTGTTTAACACCTCGCTGGAGATGGGATGCGTGCCACAGGATTGGAGGACAGCTCATGTGGTACCACTCCACAAGAGTGGACCCAGGTACAAGCCAGGTAACTCTAGGCCAGTGAGCCTAACCTCCATAGTGGGTAAGTTAATGGAGGCCATTCTAAAAGGAAAGCTGGTATCCTTCTTTTTTTTTTTTTTTTTTTTTTTTTTTTTAATTATTTAACCAGGTGAGACACACTAGGCTGAAAGCTTGTTTGCAGGTGCAACCTGGGAGCACGAGAAAGTTAAGTGACTTGCTCAGGGTCACACAGTATGCAAGTGGGGGCTGTGGGATTCAAACCCAGGTCTCCAGATTTGCAGCTCAGAGCCTTAAACCACTGCGCCTTCCTTGAAGAGAATGGTCTCCAGGATGACAGGCAGCATGGGTTTGTCAGGGGGAGGTGTTGTCAAACCAACATGATAGACTTCTTCAACTGGGTGATGAGGTCTCTGTACAGGGGGCAGGTGGTGTATGTACTGTACCTGGACTTCAGCAAGGCATTCAACTCAGTGCCACATGGCAATCTGATCAGCAAGCTGGGGAACCTGGGATTAGGGGAAATGCTGGTGTGGGTAAGGGCTGGCCAAGGGACAGGAACCAGGGAGTGGTGGTGATGGTGGGGGGACTTTCTGACTTTCCAAACCTGAACCTGTAACCAGTGGGGTACAACAGGGCTCAGTACTCGGTCCTGTGCTGTTCAACATAGTTATAGGTGACAATGCAGAGGGGGTTAGTAGCAAGATCTGCCTTTTTGCAGATGAAACTAAACTCTCTGGGAGGGTGTACATGGAGGAGGGGAGACGGGTTTTAAGGGAGGACCTGGCTAAGCTGGAGAAATGGTCGGGCATCTGGCAGTTGGCTTTAATGCTAAGAAACGTAAAGTAATGCACATGGGAGCCAGAAACCATACAGGTGACCATATCAGAGGAGGAAAAGGACCTGAAAGTAATGGTCAGGGGTGATATGAAACACACAGCACTGGTGGCACTGAGGGCTGAAATGCTGGATGCTTCACCTTGCAACATGCTGGTGACCCCGGGTTTGGAACAGACTCTGGTCGGCCGGGGAGGTAAGGATTGAGCGTCCAGAGGACTGCTCTCCTTCCTTGGGGTGGTGGGTTTGTGTGCTGCGTACGTCAGCACAAGAGAGGTCCGACCCTCGCCCAGGTGTGCTTGGCTACCTCCGCGGAGGCGGAAACAGCTGCTGTGCCCACTGCACGGGTGTGAGGGCATGGGGAGAAAATGGAGGAAAATACCGGGACCTGGCAGGACCCATGATAGCCCTGATGGGCAGTGAGGACGTACCCTTCTAAAGAGGGGGGCTGTAGCCCCTGCTGGGTCCGCAGAGGACTGGTCAAATAATGTAGTGATATATATGTATAAAAAAAAAAAAAAAAAAAAAAAAAGGCAGCAGCCAAAGCAAATAAAGTGCTGGGCTGCATCGCCAGGGGAGTCACCTCTAGGAAGGAGGAAGTTATTCTGCTACTCTACAGGTCACTGGTGAGGCCACACCTGGAATACCCTGTTCAGTTCTGGTGCTCTTACCTGAAGAAAGATATCAAACAATGGAGGGGGTCCAGCGGAGGGCAATCAAAATAATCAGGGGCATGGGGGACAGAGTATATGAGAAGAGGCTGAGGGAGCTGAACATGTACTCCCTGGAGGACAGAAGGGAGAGGGGGGACATGATTAAAACCTTCAGGTACCGTAAGGGCATAAACAGGATTGGTACTGAGGGCATCTTTAACTTAAGAAAGGAGGGTGCAACAAGGGTGCATAGCCTGAAATTGATGGGGGGTAGATTCAAGAAGGAAATGAGGAGGCACTTTTTCACTGAAAGGGTGGTGTAGGGGTGGAATGAGTTGCCAGAGGAGGTGGTGGAAGCAAAGACGGTGGCCAGTTTCAAGGAGAGTGGGATAGGGTAACGAAGAGGATTAGGACTGAAGGGGACACTACTGAAAAGTGGATGGGGAGGGGAACGGGATGGTGAGGATTGACTCCAGGAGGAGGTTTTTTTTTTTTTGGGTGGGCAGCTCCAGGGATTTAACTGAGCTGCCCACTCTAGCAGACTCAATAGACCACTATGGCCTGTTTCTGCTGGCAATTTCGTATGTTCGTATGATATTTGGTTTCAAATCCATTTAGTGCAAAAATGGATGTAAATCAAAATGCTTATTGAGCCCCTTAGGGGAATCTTTACATCTAGCATAAATGTCCACATAGCTGCTTTCCTGAGTAATGTTTTATCTAATTCACCACCTCTATGAGATGGGAAGATTTTTTTTTTTTTGCCCCTCAAAAGGTAAGTTTATGTCCATCACCCATATCCTGTACTTGCTTTCCCAGTGCGTTGTCTAAAACCCTTTTCTCAATGTCCCTCAGAAGCTCTCTGATCCAAATTTTACATTTCAATCTCGCCTTCCCCACATACACACATTTACAGTTGCAACTTGCAAGGTACAAATATTTTCCTGTGTCGCGTGATTGTCTAGTTACAAACTCATGTTCCATGGAAGGATTCTGAAATGCTACTCTTTTTGACTACTCCACAAAACATGCAGTTACCCCATGGAAAAGTTCCCTTCAGCAGTGGAGATAACCAAGTTTAGGAGTTTCTGGGAATTTGCTGGTAATTACTCGGAACCCTATCCCCAGCAGTTGTACCTCTTTTGTGTGAAATATGTGGATTGGCCTGCACAGTAGTTACATAATTCAAGCGTACAGTAGGGTCACCGTTATCCAACACAGAAGATTGATTATTAGCCCACTGAAGGTGACTACATACTTTGTCTTTACCTCTATCTATAACAAAGTCTGTATACCCCCTTCCATGGAACCGTTGTGTTAACTCAGCATTCTTACGTTTGAAGTACACATCTGAAGTGCAGATCTGTCTAACATGGATAAACTGGCTACCAGGAATATTAACCCTTGTTTGATAGTATTGGCGACTGTTAAAGTGTAATAGTGAATTCCGATCTGTCTTTTTGCTGTGTAAATCAAATGACAACCCCCATCCCTATTTTTACTCACCTGTACATCCAAATACTGTAGATCACACTTTGCGTATCATTTTTTTTTTTTAATTCTTTGGTAACCAGGTAAGGCTCACTAGACACAAGTGCCTGTTTTCAGGGGAGATCCGGGAACACTGGGGTGGTTAAGTGACTTGTCTGCATTTTTTATTCTGTAGTGTCCTCCTTGTGGCTATTTATTATATTTAACCAGTGAGGGAACAATGGAATTTAAGCACTGTAAATCACATAGAGTACAGTGCCTTCAGAAAGTATTTACCCCCCTTGGATTTTGTCACATTTTGTGATGTTGCAAACTCAAATTAAAATACATTTATATGGGATTTTTTTGTCACGTATCTACACAAATTACTCTATAATGTCAAAGTGGAATGAAACTTCTGGAATTTTTTGTACATGTAATTTAAAATAAAAACCTGAAATGTCTTGAGTTGATAAGTATTCACCCCCCTTGCTATGGCACTCCAAATTGAGCTCCGGTGCATCCGATTTCCTTGTGAGATCACTCTAAAACTTGAATGGAGTCCACCTGTGGTCAGTTCAAATGGTTGACATGATTTCAGAGGAAATACACCTGTCTATATAAGGTCCCACTGTTAACAGTGCATGTCAGAGCAGAAACTCTACCATGAAGACCAAGGAGCAGTCCGTAGAACTCTGTGATAGAATTGTGAGGAGGCATAGATCTGGGGAGGGGTATAAAAACATTTCTAGGGTGTTGAAAGTTCCCAGGAGCACAGTCAAGTCCATCATTAGGAAATGGAAAGATTACGGAACCACCTAGACTCTTCCTAGAGCAGGCCGTCCTCCCAAACTGAGCAACCGGGCAAGAAGGACCTTGGTCAGGGAAGTGACCAAGAACCCAATGACCACCCTGACAGAACTACAGATTTCCATGGCTGAGATGGAGAACCTGTCCAGAGGACAACAATCTCTGCAACACTTCACAGATGTGGCCTCTGTGGCAGAGTGGCTAGACAGAAGCCACTCCTGAGAAAAGGCCACATAATAGCACACCTGGAGTTTGCAAGGAGGCACGTGGCAGACTCTTGAGACCATGTGACAAAAGATTCTCTGGTCTGATGAAACAAAAATTGAACTCTTTGGCCTGAATGCAAAGCGCTATGCCTGGCGCAAACCGAACACAGCTCATCACCCATGTAACACCATCCCTACCATGAAGCATGGTGGTGGCAGCATCATGTTATGGGGATGCTTTTCAGTGGCAGGGACTGGGGCACTTGTCAGGATAGAGGGAAAAATGAATGGAGCCAAATACAGGCACATCCTTGAGGAGAACCTGCATCAGTCTGCAATTGACCTTGGACTGGGGCAAAGATCTACGTTCCAACAGGACAACGACCACAAGCATACAGCCAAAGCAACACTGGAGTGGCTTCAGAACAAGAAGGTGAATGTCCTTGAGTGGCCCAGCCAAAGTCCAAACTTGAATCCCATTGAGAATCTGTGGAAAGACTTAAAGATTGCGGTTCACTGACGCTCCCCATCCAACTTGACAGAGCTTGAGCAAATCTGCAAGGAAGAATGGGCTAAAATCCCCAAATCCAGATATGCAAAGCTGATACAGACATACCCAAGAAGACTCAAAGCTGTAATTGCTGCCAAAGGAGCTTCTAGAAAGTATTGACCCAGAGGGGTGAATACTTAAGTGAACAAGATATTTCAGTTTTTAATTTTTCATAAATGTTTGTTACACAATACGAATATTTTTGCACCTTTAAATTGTTGAGTATGCTGTGTGAATCAAGGGGGGAAAAATAATTTCAATGCATTAAAAATTCTGGTAGTAACACAACAGAATGTGACAAAATCCAAGGGGGTGAATACTTTTTGAAGGCACTGTATATAAATACCACCAGTTGGGGGTGGGGGGGCAATAGTATGCCTTGATAAAACGCATGTCACAGCACAAAACATTGGCAGCTTTGCTTTTACTGCTGCTGCTTGCGAGTAACTTTTATCATCCTGATGTTTGAATTTATATAATCTGACACAGTAGAGGGAGAGTACCACAGACGAGTGGGTCCTGGAGATAATTGCAAAGGGACATACTCTGGAGTTATTGGGAACCCCTCCAAAGCATCCTCCATCTCTTTCAACTTATCCCCCAGGACATATAGCCTTGCTGAAAGAGGGGATGTGAGCTTTGTTAACCAAATGTGCCACAGAACCTGTACCTTCTCGTTAGAATGGCAAAGAGTTCTACTCTAGATACTTCCTAGTACCCAAATGGACAGGAGATCTCAGGCCTTTGTTATTTCTGAGACACCTAAACTTCTACTTAGAATACAAGAATTGAGGGAGTATATAGCAGCCAGAGTGGATTTAAACTAGGTGTGGGGGGGAGGCAGTTGGGTGGAATTCAAACAAGGTTTCCAGGTAGGGGGGCCAAGCGGGCTTACCCCCCACCCCATACAAGTAGGGATGGAATAAGGGAGGGTACATACAGTGTTGATAACGATAGTGTTCAAAGGGGGAAGGGTGGAAAGAGCACATATTGGAGGGTTGTCTCCTTGAATGCAAGGAGCCTGGGAAACAAAATGGCTGAGTTGCAGGCTCTCATGGCAGAGGGGGGAGGTGGACATAGCTGCCATCACTGAAATATGGGCCACCCAATACCAGTACTGGGACCTAATGATCCCGGGGTACAGAATATACCACAGGGATAGGGAAAGGGGGTGGGGTGGCAGTCTGTGTGAGGGAGGGAGGGGATAAGGTGTGCCAGGGAGGAAGGGGAGGAGGGTAGAACAGAGGCACTATGGATACAATTCCAGGATTCAAGAAACAGGACCCTTAGGATGGGGGTGGTGTATAGGCCACCGTCTCAGGCAGAGGACCTGGACAGAGAATTAGCGAAGCAGATCAGGAGGGTCAGTGGGAAGGGTAACACCGTGATTGTGGGGTACTTCAATCTGTCAGGGGTAGATTGGAGCACCCCAGCCACCTTGAGCACAAGGGAGCAAGTCCTTCTTGAGGCTTTTCAGGACAGCTTCTTGGTACAGATGGTTGTCGAGGCACAGGTCAGGAAGCATAGGAAAACCAGGAGCTGTTTCAAAATTCACAAATAGCATTTTATTTTTCTCAATAACAGCAAAATATAAAATAAAATTATTTAGTATAACTGTTTACAAAGGCAGTACAGAGAAAACTAAGTTTTTCTTCTGAGGGTATCTCCTAATTCCAAGTGTTAGTCTCTCAGTTTCCTTGTCTCTGTAGCAGAAGCATTGCTGCTGTTTTTATAAGTCTTTGTCTGGGAACTCTTTAAGAGAGCCTGCTTCTTACAGAATGTTCTTGTAAGTTTACAGAATGTTCTTGTAAGTTTAATTCCTTGCAGGTGCAACAAAACAGTACATGGTGTCCCAGAACCGACCTCTTTTGGACAACTCTGAAAAGTGCTTAAAAACTGCATTGCAGATTAACCCCTTGAGTTCCAAATAGCTTTTTGCAATCATTTCAACAGTATAACTATATACAGTTCAGTTGGGATCCCAGTGTCAGTGACATTTCCATATAAAGAGTCACTTATATTTTTTATACCCGCATATATGCAATGGGAAAGAAAAGACAGAACAGCAAGTGAAGGCAGAGAGATAGCGAGAGGTGGAGAATTGAGAAACCGTCGGAGAGATCATTTCCTAGATCTCACAAGAAAATTTGGTTGCGTAACCAGACAGACAAGAGACAGAAAAGGAGAGGATAGAACAGACCCTTGCGTTTAAACTCTTTCTGCATAACAAATGGGACAGGGCCTTATTCAACCCTGTCACTATGGTAAACAAGCCGACCAGGTTAGGCAACACTCTGGACCTTGCGCTTTCTAACGGGGAGTTTGTCAGGGAACTGGGGGTGGAGGATCCACTGGCAGGGAGTGACCACCACACAGTGTGGTTCTCACTCAGCATGGGCAAGAAGGCTGCAGGAACAGGGACCAGGGTGTTGGACTTCAGGCGAGCTGACTTTGGGAGGATGGGGGAAATAGTGGCCGGGCACTTAGCCGCAATCCATCCACACATGGATGCTGGCCAGAAATGGGAAGTCATCAAGTTAGGACTTGCAGAGGATCCTGTACCATGACGCACAGAAAAAAGGCTAGGGCCAAGAAACCTAGTTGGTTAAACGGGGAGGTGTTGGAGAAGGTGAGGGTAAAAAGGGAAGCCTTCAGGAGATTCAAGAGATCCAGGCGGGGTAAGGATAGAGAGGAGTACCTGAAGAAATCTAGAGTGGTGACCAGAGCAGATAGGGCAGCCAAGGCTTCCAGAGAGCTTAGGCTGGCACAGAGCATCAAGAATGGGGAAAAGGAATTCTTCAGGTACATAAGAGAGAGAAGGATCTGCAAAGCTCAAATAGTAAGGATCAGAAAGGATGGGCGTTGGGCAGAGAAAGTGGCAGAGCAGGCAGAAGCGCTAAATTAATACTTCTGTATTTACTAAGGAAAAGGGGTCTACGACATTTCACTCCTGTCACCACTCTCACCACTTTCACTCCCATCATTTCACTCCTGAACAAATTCACTCCCAAGCACATTCGCTCCTGGTCATTTCACTCCCACTAATTAAGTGCACCAATTCGCAATCAGTAGAGTATAAATCTTCTGTAGCTGTACCCAGCATTCATTGCTGTTACTGATTCACATGTTATGTGCTTTACTTGCTGTGTGCTCTATTTACTATGTACTTCTGTGGTGCCTTTCATCCACTTTCAATTACTGAAGCTGAAACCAAAATGCTGTTTGGTGTGTTTAATGCTTAAATAAAGTATAATGCTTTTAAAGAAAGTGAATAAAGTTTCCTAAGCACCTAAAAATAAAATTTAATGTTTCTAAATAAAGTGAAAAGGACCAATTAACAATCACAATTGAAAAAACTGCCTCCAAAAATATGAATGAGAGACAAGTGCCCCATGTCGTGAGGTCCAGAAAAGCACAAATGAAACACACTCCTGTTATGTTCTTGCATGTGTCTTGTCGGCGTCTTAGACGCAGTACCGTAATGAGGCAGTTAACCAGCAACGAGCTCCATAAAAGAAGCACACTACAGTTATGAGAAAAAACGTATAATTCTTACCTGTGTCCTGTAGTAGCAAAGAAGCCACAACATGCTGGAGGGGGAGGAATTTCAGTACGGGGGAGTGACCTCATATAGAATAGTGGATGGGTGACCATCCACAACAAGGCTGTGTTTCCATCGAGGTTGTTGATGACATCATGGAGACCTGGAGAGCGAAGCTCAACAACCGAGATGGAAACACAGCCATAGTTGTGGATGGTTAACCATCCACTATTTTTTATAGTATATGGTTCCTGGCTTGTGTGTCTTTTTTCATTTTTCCCCCAAGTTGACGGTTACCTTCATAATGTTATGCTGCTCCCGCTCTGACTCGTCCCGTTCTCAGGTTGGCTTCACCCCGTCCTGCTAGCTCGGCACCACTTAGTTTGAAAATTAAAAAAAACAGCAATTCACTTTAGTGACACAGAGCCTTGTGAGGCTTTCCATGTCAAGAAGACGAGGGTCCCCCGACCGGCGCTCACTTAATTGCGCCGCCATGTTCCACATTTTTTTCTTCTCAGAGCGTTGTTAAGTAAGCCAATCAGGTGGCAGGGCAAGGCAAAGAAGTTGTTGTACTATCGATGTGACGTCAGACCGATAGTACAACAACTTTTTTGACCTTTGAACTGTCCTACAACAAGATTTTGAAAGCCACGGCTTTCTATTCATTATAAGTCCTAACCATATACAGTACTATAAGCAGATAGTGCTGCTGAAAATGAAGGGGATTTGCAAACCAGAAGGTATTTTTATTAGATAATTCTAATGCTGCTGTGCACTTGAGTTGTTCGGGATAGTATTCTCATTACTGATTCCAGTGCTGCTGTGCACTTGAGTCATTCGGGAGCGTAATGATTGGGAGCTAATTTGTAAGGGAACTAGCTTGTACGAGAGCAAGTTGTTGGTAGCGAGAGTGGCAGGAGCGAAATGTCGCGCTCCCAAGGAAAAGGATTGGTCAGTGCCTCGGGATAGGGAGGGTAGGCATGGGGGGAGGGGTGACAGATGAGGAAATCACAGTGGCCAGGGTACTAGAAGGTTTAAGGGCACTGAGGGTGGATAAGGCACCAGGACCAGATGGCATACACCCCCGGGTACTGAAGGAATTGGCGGAGGTCCTGGCAGAGCCATTGTCAGACTTGTTCAGTACCTCTCTGGAAACAGGGTGCGTACCCTATGACTGGAGGATGGCTAATGTAGTGCCCCTCCACAAACGCAGACCCAAGGATGAACCGGGTAGCTATATACCAATAAGTCTCACATCTATTATGGGAAAGTTAATGGAGTCAGTCCTTAAAGAGAGGTTAGTTACCTTTCTAGAAGGTAATGGTCTTCAGGAGGGGAAGCAACATGGGTTTGTCTCTGGCAGATCCTGCCAGACCAACCTGGTTGACTATTATGACTGGGTGACTAGGGAACTGGACAAGCTCCATGTGGTGGCTGTCCTGTATCTGGATTTCAGCAAGGCATTCGATTCGATGCCACATGGGGGAGGCTGATTAGCAAGTTGGGATACCAGAGAGCAGGGACAAAGATGGTGAATTGGATCAAGTACTGGCTGCAAGGGAGGCAACAAGGGTAGTGGTGGGAGGGGAACTCCAGCTCTAAGGGCTGTAACGAGCGGGGTGCCGCAGGGCTCGGTACTGGGCCCAGTGTTGTTTGGCATTTTCATAGCTGACATCTTGCATGACATTAAGAACAAGATTAGTCTCTTTGTGGATGACACCAACATCAGTGCGGTGGTGGATAACACAGTAGGATGGCAGGGGTTGCAGGATGATCTGACAAAACTTGAGGACTGGCCAGACACTACAAAATAGAACCCAATCTACAAAAATAACTGATTGTACCTCCCCCCCCCCCCCCCTCTCCCCAATACCACCAGTGTCCCCCAGAGCTCAGTCCTTGGCCCCATTCTCTTCTCCATCCTACTAAACGATCTGCCAAAGGCTTTCTCCACCACCTCTATACACATGTACGCTGATGACATGGTCCTCTTTACTTCTCTGGCCGCTCCCATGAAGAAGTCACCTACAATCTCCAGACTGATTTCAACAAGATACAACACTGGTTCAACTCCAACTAGCTCTCCCTGAATGCCAAGAAGAGAGTCTCTATGTCCTTTGGCACTAGACAGAGACTATCCAGACTTACAACCCACTGACCTTCTGCACCTTAAATAACACCACCCTGGAAGACGTGCCCTCCTTTAGGTACCTAGAGGTCCGGCTTGATCGCCACCTCTCCTTCTCCACCCATGTGGACTCCATCCTATCAAAACTGCGCCCCAAGCTCAGTGCCCTCTATAGAAACTGCACCAGTCTACCACTTCCTGTGAGATGCGAAATAGTCCAGAAAATGATTCTTCCTTCCTTCAACCACTGCGATGTCGTCTACAGCACTGCCCCCAAGTCCATCCTATCCAGACTAGACCCTCTCTTCAATGCCTTCTGCCGCTTCGCCCTCGATGGCCCCCCCCGCACCCATCACTGTGAGCTTTACCATTCACTGGCCCTTCCATCCCTGAGCAGCCGGCGCCTACTTCACTGTGCTAAATTTGTTTCTAACTTTTGGCTCAGTTCCCTCCCACCCTACCTCATTTCCTCCCTATCTTCCCCAGCGCATGCCCTCAGGTCTACTGACTCCAGGCAATTAGCTGTCCCTCATAGAAGAACCTCCACAGGCCAATCTGCCTTCTCTTACCACCTCCCTAAGCTTTGGAATGACCTGCCGGCCCAAATCTGCCATTCTTCCTCCAAATACTCTCTATCCTCCGCCCTCTCTAACTTCTTCGCACCCAATTGTACATGCCCTTGACCCCCCGCCGATGACTCAGCCCCCACCCGTACCCCTCCTCCTCACACGCCTGACCAGAGGCTGGGCCTCGCCCAATTGACTGGCTTATAATAAAGTTGCCCTAACATTTCTTTGCTCTTACCTCTCCAGGCTTGTGCTCCTAGTTCGCACTGCCAGCCCGATGCATCTTTTTCTCTTTCTCTTATTCTCTAGA
Organism: Neoceratodus forsteri; assembly: GCA_016271365.2. Classification (NCBI taxonomy): domain Eukaryota; kingdom Metazoa; phylum Chordata; order Ceratodontiformes; family Ceratodontidae; genus Neoceratodus; species Neoceratodus forsteri. The sequence goes on along the minus strand of CM028129.1, from coordinate 556,189,132 downwards.
TTTCAGCACTTGTGTAATCCATGTGTCGTTTCTGTGTTAATCAAACATGTATGCCACCAGCCACGTGGCACAAGTATGTAGTGCTTGCACTTGCTTAAGCCTGCCTAGCTACACTCATCCATGTAACCACCGTTTTGATTTGTTTGACTCTAAATTTCAACCCATTGTCTGTTTTATGTATACTCCTCCCATGTAACCCAAGTAACCACTGTGTTGAACTTGCTTGACTCTAACTGCATCATATTGTTTGTATTATGCATTCTCCTCCCATGTACTACCCCCCCCCCCCAGGTCGCACCGTGAGATGAGCATTGTTTTGCTCAGTGTACCTCTCCTGGTGAAACATTTTCAATAAATAAAATAAAGTTGGGGTTCAATGCTAAGAAGTGTAAAGTCATGCACTTGGGAGCAAGGAACCCAAGGATGTGTTATCAGTTGGGAGGGGTGCAGATAGCTGCTACAGAGGAGGAGGAGAAGGATCTTGGGGTGATAATAATGGGGCAAATGAACCACTCAGCACAGTGCAGGAAGGCAGCAGTGAAAGCCAACAAGATGCTGGGGCGTATAGCTAAAGGAAATGCCTCCAGGATGAGGGAGGTGATCCTGCCTCTATATAGATCATTGGTGAGGTCGCACCTGGAGTACTGCATGCAGTACTGGCACCCATACTTGAAGAAAGATGTTGGATTACTGGAGGTGGTCCAGCGTAGAACAACAAGGATGATCATGGGATTAGAAGACATACCCTACGAGGGGAGGCTGAGAAGGCTTAACATGTACTCCCTGGAGGAGAGGAGGGATAGGGAAGATATGATTGAGACCTTTAGATACATGAAGGGTATAAACAAGATTGGTACAGAGTGGATCTTTAAGTTGAGGGGGAGGAGGGACACGACGGGTCATGGTCTGAAATTGGAGGGAGGAAGATTCAGGAGAGAAATTAGGCAGTTGTTCATGGAAAGGGTGGTGTCTATGTGAAATGCGCTGCCTGAAAAGGTGGTGTCCTGTAAGTCGGTAGGCAGTTTTAAAGGGGGATGGGACAAAGTGAGGGTGAGGGTCACCATGATGGGGGGAGGGGCAGCTGCAGTATGAGGGATTGCTAGTTGCACAATCTTGCAGACTTGATAGGCCATATGGCCTGTATCTGCTGGCAGCTTCGTATGTTCATATGTTTGTAAGAAGTTTTGCATGGTCTGTCTGCAAAATCTGATTCCCCTGTTGCAAACAAGGGACTGGATTTGCTACTTGGACATGAAGGATACATACTTTCATATCTAGATCAGACAGTATCACAAAAAGTATCTGAGATTTGTCTGGGAAGGGGAGCACTTCTAGGTCAGAGTATTCCCCTTTGCCCTGTCTTCTACGTCACAGGTCTTTAGCAAATACTTGGAGGTGGTGGCAGCAGCCCTTCGCAGGGAAGGTCTGTATGTCTTCCCATAGCTGGACAATTGGCTATTGAAAGCCATTTCCTGGAACCAATTTGAATACACCCTATCCCAAATAAGGCACTGGATACGGAATAAGGATGCTGTCACTAGAGATCATGACTTGAGGCTGGTAAATTTAAGAAAAATTTGAGGAAGTTCTTTGTATAGATAGAGAGAGAGAGAGAGAGAGAGAGGTGGATCCTTTGGATCCTTCGAACAGTCTACGAGCAGAAGTGGTAGGGGCAGCAACCATTAACAGGTTTAAGCATAGTTGAGACAGGGCAAAGGGACAAATAAATATGCTGAAAGATGGGTGACGGGATTATGTGATGGTGTGGCAGAAGAGAAACTCCCTTGGGCATACACCTTGTTGCCATCGTTCCAGGTGTGTAACATAGGTAACAACAACTGTAAGTTTCCATCTCTATATCCCTTACGCTTAGCTTTAACTTGTATTTGAAACTTTGATATGCTTGTGTAAACATACAGTGCCTTGTAAGTTGTACAGTGTTTCTAGCAATAGTAAAGTCTATACCATGTTCTCTTGTCATCAGGGGCCCGATATTCAGAAGTTTGTGCAGGCACTAATTGACATTTGCCCATGCAAACCAAGCTTTGTGCTGGAGCTTCTCTATTTCTCTGCCCCTGCAATTGCTGCCCCACTGGCTGACATCCTTAATCTTTCTTTCGATAACTGCGTCAGTGCCTAAAATCTGGAAACAAGCCTTAGTTTTTCACTTCTACCCAAGGGGGGGTGATCCTTCCTCCCCCGGAAATTACCACCCAATCTCTCTTCTCCCTATACTAGCCAAACTCCAGGAGCACCTGGTCCTGGCACAGCTCTCCACTTACCTCTCTGATTCCAACTTCTTCACCCCTTCCAATCTGGTTTTAGGAAACATCACTCCACCACCACCTCCCTGCTTAGGCTTACAGACACCATTCTCACAGGGATGGATAGGGGCCTAATCACCTCTGCCATCTTCGTCGACCTTGCAAAGGCTTTCAACATGGTCTCCCACTCCCTCCTCCTTTACAGCCTCTCCTCAGCTGGCCTGTCTCTGCCACAAATTGGTTCAGAGCTTACCTTACAGGTAGGACGCAGTCAGTCAGGCTCACTGATTCAGTATCCCCTCCCCTTCCAGCGGACACCGGCATCCCCCAAGGATCTGTGCTTGGCCCCATACTTTTCTATATAAATCCTAAATGACCTTCCGTCAGTATGTACCTCAACCTCCATGCATATGTACGCTGACGACACTGTCCTGTTCACCTCTGGCCATACTGTCTCGGATGTTGAAACCTGACTCCAGTTGGACTTCAGCAAGCTCCAATGCTGGCTTATCAATCACCAACTCTCTCTAAATGCCAAAAAGACCATCTCCATGACCTTTGGCACAAGGCAGAGACTCTCCAGGCTCACCTCCCTTCCCTCCTTCCACACCCTTGATGGGACTTTGCAAGGGGACACCTCCTCCTTCAGATGCCTTGGAGTCTGGCTTGACCAGCACCTCAACTTCTCTGGATATGTGGACGCTATCCTGAAAAAACTATGCCCCAAGCTTGGTGCTTTTTTCAGGAACCGAAACTCCCTACCTCTCCTGGTAAGGTGTGAACTAGTCCAGAAGATGATTCTCCCTATCTTTGACTACTGCGATGTAGTCTACAGTGCTGCCCTGAAGTCCGACTTAACCAGATTGGATTCACTATTCAGCTCCTTCTGCTGCATCACTCTTGATGCACCACTATGTACTCACCACTGTGATCTTTACCACTCCCTTGCTTTCTCTTCACTTACCAACCGTCGACTGACCCATATTACTAAATTCACCTCTAAGTTCTGGTTCAACCCCCCATTTCTCAACTGCCCTGACTATCCCCCCCCCAATTCCGAACACTCACTGAGATCTACTGACACTAGGATGCTGGTTGTCCTCGAGACTCACGGCAGCTGCCCAGTCTGCCTTCTCTCACAACTTCCCAGATGGAATTCATTGTCACCCCAAATGAGATACTCATCTTCCTCTTACTCCATCTCCCTAGCCCTTACAAATTACTACTCCTCCAACTGCTCATGCCCCTAGCTGTGGTCAGCAAACTGTTTGCTCTGCTCACTTTGCTGCATGGCTATACTACCTCCCTGTGGCAGTTGACCTATAGCACTTAATTACAGTTTGTACTTTAATTCACTCACAGTATGGGTTCCAGTATTTCTTTCATTAATCCAAGTGTACCTTGTATGTCTTGACGTATCGCAGTCGCTGTATCAAATGTCTGTACACAGCTGCTTAACTGTATATGAATGCTTGTATTTTTGTATTTCTGTACTTTGTATTGAATTTTTCCAGCCATTCTTGTATTTTGTATTAGTATCTCCCTTTACCCTCTCTCCCAGGATGCACCAGGAGACGAGCAACTTTTTGTTCAGTGTGGCTTTCTGGTGAAACTTTTCAGTAAATAAAAATAAATTAATTAAAAGAACTCTGTTTCCCTGGCAAACAGGGATACCGCCTGCACAAACCAAACAGTGGGGTGGTACCTCCTCTATGCCACGCAACCCCAGCAGCTAGCCGGAGGTACTTATCAACTCAATGGTAGGTCACAGGAACGACTCCACCCCTGTGGTTTGTGGTACCCCCATCGCCAGCCCCGTATTATAAATATAAGTCCCTGGTGGTAGTGGTCCCCTTCCTCCCTCTGATCCCAGCCCCATTATAATATTTAAAATCCCTGGTGCTAGTGCTCCCCTTCCTCCCTCCGATCCCAGACCTGTTGTAATATTTAATATCCCTGGTGCTAGTGCTCCTTCCCTCCCTCTGGTCCCAGCCCTGTTATAATATTTAATAACCCTGGTGCTAGCGCACCCCTTCCCTCCCTCCCTCCAATCCCAACCCTTTTATAATATTTAATACCCTTGGTGCTAGTGGTCCCCCTCTCTGATCGCCAGCCCTGAAGTGACATATTCCATCCCTGGTGGTAGGGATGTCCCGCGCCCACCCCTCCATCGCCAACCCTGAAGAGGCAGAGTCAGTCCCTGGTGGTATTGATATGGCCCCCCCCAGGTTCGATCACCAGCCTCGAAGTGACAGTCAAGTATCTGGTGGTAGTGATGTCCTCCCCCCTCTTTCGATCGCCAGCCCTGAAGTGACAGTTAGTCCCTGGTGGTACAGTGATGTCCCCACCCCGTTTGATCTCCATCCCAGAATTAAAATAACCCTCCCTGTCCCCCACCACCACCACCATATCCCTATCGTCAGTGCCATGGGTGCATATGGCGACCTACACAACCCTCCTCACACCTCCTTGGCCAGCCGCCATATGCCCAGGCAGTGAGCACGCCTATTATTTATAGGCCAGGGCATGTGGCGTGCCCTGTCCTATAAATAATAGGCGCGCTCTCTGCCTGGGCATATGGCAGCCAGTTGAGGAGGTCACCGTATGCACCAATGGCACTGCCAATAAGGATATGGTGGCTGGGGGGGGGGTGCCTGGTGCTGCAGGAAAGGGACCACTGGATGCCAGGGATGGTTTTGTTTGTTTTAATTTTGGCCTGGTGATCGAATGGAGGGGGGGCATCACTACCACCAGGGACTGACACTGTCACTTCGGGGCTGGCGATCAGAGAGTGGGGGGCCATTAGCACCAGGGATATGTATTTTTACCACAGGGATGGTGATCGGAGACCAGGGATGTTAATTTTGAATATGGGGCTGGGGATCAGAGGGAGGAGGACCACTAACAGCTGGGATAGCTTAGCTAGCACGGATGGCGGGGAGGGGGGGCACCACCGCCACACTACCTGTCTCCAGAACCCATGCAAATGGGACCATAATGGGCCTTGCATGCGCAGTGGGCTCATTTGCATGGGTACCTTTGAAAACTGCTTATAGTGGTCCGGTGCTATCAACTCCTGAGCCCAACTTTGGAAGCCATGCCAGGGTGGTGCTACCTGATTTAGCGCTGAGCTGACATGGCCCTATATTTAGTCGGGTAGCACCTGACTAAATATAGCATCCTGGGATCCCTGAGCAATTGCAAAGCACATTGCAAACATGTGTGCTATGCTTTGTGCCTATCTGAATATCGGGCCCCAGAAGTTTTGCTTTAACTGGACACCATTGTAAACAAGCTCTGCTCAGTGTTTTTTATTCTGAAAATTGTTTTTATTAAAATGCGGGGATGCATTAAAAGAGGAGTGACCAGAGCAGGGGAAGTAATCCTTTCACTCTACAAGGTCCTGGTCAGGTCCCTCCCGGACTGCTGTATGGAGTTCTGGGCTCCCCATTACAAAATGGACAGTGAGGCAGAAGAGGGTACTATGCAGGGTCACCAAAATGATCACGGGTATGTAGAATGAAAACTGAGGAGAGGCTGGAGGCCCTTAACATGTCACCCTGGAGTAAAAGGAAGCCAAAGGGGGGAATGATCTCAGTCTCCTGCATACTAAAGGGTATTGACCAGGTCAAACAGGTGGAAATATGTCGTCTGGTGTGCTCCTGCAGGACATGGGAACATGTCCCGAAGCTTGAAGCTGGTAAATTCAGGGGTACAGTTAGGAAGCAGTTCTTCTCCAGAGGGTAGTGGACCTTTGAAACTGTCTACTAGTGGAGACAGTGGACATAAACTGTACAGGCTTTCAAGGTAAGCATGGGCAAATTGCTGCTTAGCAAGGGAAATGCAGGGTACCCTGGTAGTAGAGTGGTAGGAAATTAATCTCTGTTAATCAGTACCTTTGCATAGCATATTTGTTTGTCCCAGCTTATGAACCGGGGACTTTGATGGACCTAGAAATTTAGTGACCTTAAATTACTATGTTACCTCTTCCTGGGCTGGCTATGTTTGCAACCACTCTTACTGTGTATCACAACTTTTTGGAAGGGAATAGAAGTGATTTATGTTTTTTATAGAGCCTTCCATACCCACTGTATTCCAAGTCACTTTTCAGTTCATGACCAGTTGACAGCAGCCATTAGGCAAGCACAGAGAAGTTTAACTGATATTTAGGGAGATCAGGAAAGGTTGGGGGGGGCGCCGTGGTTAAGCTCTCAATGATTTACTTGTTTTTCTAGTAGCCTGGAAAACTATTTCAAAAATAATATATTAAGAGACAATTACAATTATATTTCATTATTTCCTGCATTTATGTCCCAGTATCTTTCATTACTGAGAATATTTGCTTGAAGACATTATCTTCGTTGCCCAGACTTCTTCTCATCCTCCTGTATCTTGCTTTACTAAAGTCACAATTCTTTGTTTGTGACTGTGGAATCTGTTGGTGTGGAAATGATTGTGATCTCAGAAACAGGTTATAACTTTAGAAGGGAACAGGCTTTAGGATGAGATGAGGTCTGAGAGACACACAGATCCTATTTCATGTACATGTACTAAGTTGTAAAGAATGAGGAGAAAATTAATGAAATTAATGAAACAAGCTAAACGGTGTCAGAATAGTGTATTTTAAAAGTTTTCTGGATGCTGGAAAATGCTTAAAATGACTTACTCAAAGTTGTAAGAGTAAGGGGCTTTGGTGGATTCATACTTGAGTTTTCAGGTGTACAGTCCTTTGCTTTTACCACAGTTTTCATTTTTCCTTCTTGCAGCAATTGAAGCAGATGGCGGCGATGTAAAAGCACTGTTCAGACGCAGCCAGGCCCTGGAGAAACTCGGCCACTTGGACCAAGCGTTCCTTGATGTGAAGAGGTGTGCATTTCTGGAACCCCAGAACAAGGCATTTCAAGAATCCCTGCGACGGTTGGGGATCCAGATTCAGGAGAAGGTAACGGCCTAGAACAAGGAAGAGGAACCCCAGTAGACATGTGATGTCATATGTTGGCCTTTGCTCTCTTCTCTGCGAGGGCAGTGTTCCCTGTTGATAATAAATGTGGGCAGCCTAAAAACCTTTTTTCCTCCCTACTGTTTATTCCCCTTCCTCTAGCGAAGTCTTTCCTTTGAGACACTCCATGGCTACCAGACTGCCAACACCCCCTGACAACAACTGCCACCTCCATGTAGCAATGGCTGTACTCCCCAGGCAGGAACGGGAAGAGAGTTAATCCTGAAACTCATGATCTTCCCTTGTCAGTCTTCACCATTCATTACTGCTGGGTGTAAGGCGGAGGTGCTCACCTGCACAGGAGTGTTTTTTATTTTTGGGGGGGGCTGGTGCCAACGATGTCACCCACGAGACCCACACACTGCGCGGTGCACGCAGGTTGGCCGTTAGACACTGCAGGCGCCTCCTCTACCCCAGTTCTGTTTCTCCTGGCATCGAGGTCGCACCTGCAGTGTGGGTTTCAGTGCTTGCTGCGTCATCGGGCCGGTTCCGTATTCCAACGTCATTTTGCTGCCTCTCCATCCCGGTTCTGAATCCTCCTGATGCCGTTGGATACTGGTAAGACCATTTCTTTTATTATTATTGCCAGTGGTGCCTGGTCCTTTTCCTGTGAATTTTGTTGTGTTCTTTTTGCGTCATGTCTGGTTTGGGGGCTAAGAGAAAATCCACAGCGGTCCATGCCGCCATGCGTCTGTGCCCCTGTGGCTGGCATTTTCCGTGACGGACCGGCATGACGTTTGTCTGCGATGCCTGGGTCCCAACTACGATATGGACAACTGTGATGCCTGTTTCTCCATGGACTGCCATGTTCTGGAAATTCGCGCATTTAAAGTTGGCAGGGCCACGCCAACTTTGAAAGGACAGTGTTGTTCTAGGGATGCCATGGCAAGATCTCTTGACCCTGCCTCTGGGTCCCCTCCCCGGGTCTATTTAGCCCGTTGAGGAGGAAACCTCCTCAGATTCCAGCCTTGCCATTGAGGAAGTTTCTTCCGCGGTGCCGGAGGAACACCTCAGTTCCCTGCGGGGCTGGGTCGGGGGCACTGTCATGGCAATCACCTCCTTAGAGGTACAGTCTCCCCCAGTGTTGCGGACCATGACTGCTGGGCCCGGCACCAGCGAACTCTCGGTGCTGCCTGCCGGTGCCACTTTGGATCCCGGTGCCATTTGAGGTGCCGGGGATTGGGGCTTCACAGTCATTTCTTTGGCTCCCAGGGTCACTCATCTGGAGGTATGCATGGTCTTCTTCGGAAGAGGATGACTTGCTTGCCGATCTGGACTGGCATCCCGACTTCCCGGGGTCGGGGTGCCCCCTGGACGCGGCACCAGGCGACCCAGTGTTTGCCTCCCGAGCTCCCTGGAGTCTGTAGTTTCTGCAGGCCCCTTGCTGACTCTGGTATTGGGGGAGGGGGGCCCACGGTGGATAGCAGTCCCAGAGGACATGGTGTAGCGGTCTCTACCTCGGAGGCCAGGGCAGCTGCCATATCTGGTGCCGCTTTGGCTTCTTCGGTTGGGATGGGGACTACTACTTCTACGGACTCCCTCATGGGGGGCCTGTGAAATTAGGGGACCCCTTAGCACTGGGGTCGAGGAAGAGGGCGGCCTCGGAGTCCGAGGGGTTGAGGGGCTGCAGTGAAGCATAGAGCCCTGCTTCTCCTTCTTGGAGTCCTCAGAGGTGCATTTAGTGGGCGGTGCTGGGGGGGTTGCCCTTCTGGATCCATGTGTAACCCCCCTACAAATGGGGGTTCCTGAAAGCTTTCCCAGAGCTTGCCTAAATGCTCCATGCCTGACTGGTGTTCGGCTTAAGGCCACTAAATGTGGGCATAGTGAGTGCTTTTAAAGCCTCCAGTACTGCCTCTTTAAGAGCTGCCTGCTCGCAGGCATTCATGATACAGATAGGGGGACTGGGGTTTCCCTGCTCGAATCCCGCCCGGGACTGCTTTCTGATCACTCCGTTTCTGCAGTCGCTAGGAGCGCTGAGGAAGCCCCCTTGAAAGGTGTAACTATTTGCCTGAAATCATTTGGAGTGATTGGGAAAATGCAGTTTTGTTTAACCTGCCTTTGTTGCAGATGGGACTCTGTGTGCTGTGCCCCTCCATCTTGGACCAGGACAGTTCGAGGGGTCCAGTAGGGGCGATGGGGTATCTAAACTGGAGTAAAAAGCAGCCAACCAGAAACCAGGACCCTAGATGGAGCCGGCTGACCAATGGGGACACAGCTTGTAATTCTGGGAAGTGGCATTCTGGGCCATGGCGACGTTTTGCACCAATGAGGGCAATAATGAATGACTGGCATCTGCAGCCCTCCAATGCGATTGGGTGGCGCCTGAATAGAGAGACTTTCCCCAACTGCCAAAGGCAGAGACTCTGTGGCTGTGAGCGAGGAAGGAGCCCTGGGCTTCTGCGCCATTAAGTCTTCGCACGGGAAGCGCATGTGTGTGGTGAAGGCCAATTTCGGGCGGCTCGGTCGCCGTTAGAGTCAGACTAAATCCGCGGGGCAGCGGTTAGAGGGGGCTGTACAGGAGCCCAGCTACCTACCAGGCTCACCCTGTAGGGGACTGGAGAATCTGCTAAATCGCGCTCGGTCTGTCAGGACAGTGAAGCTGCAGTGAGATCCCCGGATAGCTGTGAGTTCAGTTGGGTCCTAGGAGCAGCTGCCTGGTATGGTACCCCTCTGTTGTTTTCCATATAAATGGGTGAGGAGGCCTTTGAAGCTCAGCCTCAGCCCTGCGAGTGGTGAAAGAGTGGTTCTCTGTTGGAGTTGTGAGTACTGAATCAGGGTAGCTCCCTGTTAAAGGTTACAAACAAAGGCAAAAATCGTCTTGTTGTATTGCTGACTGTAGTAATTGAGCTTTCTGGCTCCATCTAATCTACTCAGGAATTAAATGCTTGTTTGTGTTAGGGCCCCAACCAGCTGCGTCAAGGAACTAGCCATTAAGGCTTGGGTACCCATAGACAGTAATTTATAGGTTTGGCCTGTGCACAGAGCCATAGGTAGATTCTCATATATTGTACATGGTTTTAAATAGCCGGTATCGCATCGCAGTTTGCTATGCAAACCGGCTGGACGCGCTAGTCAAATTTAGCTTGAATCGCAAAAAAGTGCGATCCATTTGTCTGCCTTTTTTTTTTTTTCTCCCACTGTTTCAATGTGTGGTTCTGCGTAGCGCCAACCGGAACTGGAAATACGAGGAAGCAGTCAGCAAGCGCGCGGCAAGGCATACCCACGAATGTGGTTGTTGGAGGACATGTAGGGACTGCAAGTGAGTAGGCGGGCAGGCTAGCGGGTGAGTGAGCGGGCAAAACGGACAACCAGTGTCATCAGCATCAGCCACTAGACCACCAGGTATGTAAAAAAAAACGTAAGCTTGCTGTTAACCTGGGCTGTTAACCTATTCTTCATGCCCCTGTGAGACAAGCCCATTGCAAGAGGCATCAATTAAAGGATGTAGCAGAGGACTCTTCTTTCCTTTTTTTTAATGCTGTTCTGTTTCTTCAATCATGCTCCTCAGATATTCAACCCTGTCAGCACCACAATCACTCTGTGGGACACTTTCAGTTATGTCGGGCATTCCTCTCAGCTGTCCCTGATTATGGAGGTGTCCCTCATTTTACTTCTTAAAACTAATCTCTCCCTCATGGAAAAGATGCATCCCACAACTGCTGCTAATTCAGAATTTAAAGCAATAATTCATAATATCCCAACTCATCTAAGGAAAAACGCAGTGATTCCACAGCATTATCTTGTGTCTGCATGTCCCTCAATTCAGTGCCAAAGATTGAGATGTATGGTGGGGTGAGGGTTGTGGCAGGTGACTCATATGTTTAGATTTTGGCAAAGGGGACATCTGGATGGGGAGGCAGAGATGATCTTACTTCGAGAGGACTCTTGCAGTAGGTAATTACATATAGGACTGATGCTGGCCAGCAGCAGGACCCCATGGAAAAATTTCTAGCTAGCAGTCCCTGGTGAGGGACCACCCCCACGTCAGGTGACCAGTGTCATGCGACGTCGGTATAAAGGGGCGGTCCCAGACGCCCACCTTCCAGTTCTTTCCCGTCGTTAGCTCATGTAGCACCTCGCAGTAAAGTTCGTGCTTAGTCAGCCCTGCTCTTTCGTCGGTTTTACCGAGAATTTTCAGTATTTTTTCTTCCTATCGTCAGATCATCGTCGGTGTATGTCGTCCCCTACACCTTCCAAGCACACAAACAAGTGCGACTCGTGAGGCGCCCAACTGCCACACAAGGACGGCCATTCCCTCTGCCTCTTCTGCCTAGGCCCTGACCACCCAGTCGACAAGTGCCCGCATTGCCTTCACTTCAACGCGGCTACCTGCAGACAACGCCAACAGTCCCTGGAAGCCCATCTTCTAAAGAAAAAGATGTCTTCGATGGAAAAAGAATTGAAGAAGCTCAGGCAGGCGACGATTTCTCCAGAAGGGCATCGTAAAAAGTGGGAGAAGGCCTCCTCGCCCGCGACCCATCCAATGGCAGCCTCCAAGGCTTTGGAGGAAGCATCGGCCCGCCCGTCGGGCTCACGCTTGGATCCGCGGCTTTTCTGGGCAAAGGAGGCCTCCGCCCAATTCAGCCGCAGGTTTGCGATTTGGTGCGCGGGCGATTCCATAAGTCAGACATCGGCTCCGACGCCTGCCGGGAGAAGGTCGCTAAGACGCCTGACCCTTTGGGTGGCGATTACTCGCCCCCCGGACCGGGCCGCCCCTCCTTGGCCCGCCTCCCGACGAGGGACCCCGTAGAAGACGGACGCCGGCCCTCTGGTGCCTGCCGGAACTAGTCTTTAAGCCGCACCTGCTCCCGACGCAGCGCTGGGCGACGGAACCCACGACGATCCTCCAACCCCTCGTAATCGGGTTCCCTGCAGCCTCGCTGCTGTCTGGGAGCTCTAGTCACCCCAGCCTGACCCTGGGGATCCTCTCGCCCCGGCCGATGCGGGGATATTCCACCTGTCCAGACCCTCCTAGGGAACTGGATCGGACGCCGCGGGATATTCCCCTTCCGTCGGGCCCTGCTCCCTCCGGGCCTTTCACTGTTGACCCGCCCGTGGGCCCACCTTCTGGGCCGTCTGCTCCAGCAGCTCCTCCTTGCGCCCGGGCTCCCGCCGTCTTATCCGACGCCGTCGTAGCCGGGACCGCAGTATCCAGCGCCGCAGTACCCGACGCCTCAATACCTGGCACCGGTTTTCCCGCAGCCGGGTTTCGAATACTCACCTTACGGATACAACCCATATTCCTTTCCCCTTCCTCCTCCACCACCCCTTCGGCCACCGGTGGATCTGCAGGAGACTCTGGCTTCCTGGTGAGCTGAGGCCAAGGCTCAGCTCACCAAGGCAGTAGAGAGCCGCCTTACGGCGATGGTGCCGCTCCTGGCCCCCGTACGCCCGAGACGGCACACTCCCTCACCACCTCTGGACTCCAGAGCCCTTCCTCTGGATCCCGAGAGGGGCAGGACACGCTTCCAGGGATCTCCCCCCCCTAAGGAACCCGTTCCTCCCCGTAGCTGTGTTAGAGAGTCTTATTCTGCTTCTGATTGTTCTTCTTCCCTCTCGGATTCATCGGATTCCTCCGATGGATGCTCCGAGAGAGATAACGAGCCTCGCTCTCCGTCCAAGCCCCGGCCGAGGACTCCTCCGAAGTCTCCTCCAGAGGACCCTTCCTTCACGGAGTTGCTCAGAAAAATCCAGGAAGTACATCAGTGGCGCTCATTGGAACCAGATCCTCAGCGGGTCAAACTCTCCGAACATCTGCACCTGCCCCTAACAGCTCCTACTTTAGTGCCACCCTGGATCGAGCCTCACGCCCACCTTGTTTCCACTATTTGGAAACAACTGTCGGCTTTAGCCCCGCTTCCTAGGAAGTCTAACAGGCTATACCAGGCTCCTGAGGGTGTAGATTTTTTGGACTCTCACCCTCGTGCAGATTCGGTCGTGATTAGCGCCGCTCACGGCCGGTCAGCGCATCCCAAACATCTAAGCTCGTCTCCTCCGGATAAGGAATCTCGCCTCCTGGACCAGTATGGAAGAAAAATATACGCCTCTTCCACACTGGGAATTCGGGCCCTGAATTATGTTGCTCATATGGGGGATTACCAGAAGGCCATCCTTACCCAGGCGGAATCTATGATTGACTCCTTACCTGACTCTCAAGTCAAGCAGGAGTTAGCTGACTTAGTCCGTTCTGCTCGTTCGGCCAGTCGTCACATTCTGCGGATGACATACAATGCAGTGGACGCTGCTGGGTGGAGCTCCGCTTTCGCCGTGGAGTCTTCAGCATCATGCTTGGCTCCGTGTGTCAGGTTTGGTCCCAGAGGTGCAGTCCGCAATCCAGGAAGCACCTTTCAGGGGTTCGGTGCTTTTCTGCGGTGATGTCAAAGACATCATCACTGACTTGCAGGAGAAGGGGACGGCTCTGAAATCTGTGGATTCCGTGTACCATCCCCATCCCCCACAGTGCGTCCTTTTTGCAGACTGTCGGCCACAAGCGAAACCCCAAGGAAGGCGGGTCGCTAAAAGTCGGGCCTCCGCAGCTGCCAGACCCTCCCCACCCAAAAAGCAGCGGGTGCCCCAGCTGTGGCGCTGCCCCACACCACCTGACTCCTCCCCTCTCCCACCTCCTCTGGACACTCCGGAGGAACCAGTAGGAGGGAGGTTCTCCCTCCACCTTCCGGGTTGGGAGAGGATAACAACGGATTCATGGGTGCTTCAGATTATAGCGGAAGGGCACTCTATAGAGTTTCTACAGAAACCACCCCGCCACTCCAAGTCGTCCTATGCAAGGGACCATCTTCCTTTGTTCCGGGAAGAAATCTCTGCCCTCCTCGCGAAGCAGGCCATAGTACCCGTCCCTCCTCATCTTCAAGGGACAGGTTACTATTCTCATTTCTTCCTGGTCCCAAAGAAGACGGGAGATCTCAGACCCATTCTCGATCTCAGCTCTTTGAACCTTTACGTGGTATACAAAAGGTTCAGGATGCTCTCCCTACAGACCCTTTTGCCCCTCCTTCGGCCGGGTCAATGGCTTTGTACGCTGGATATGCAGGATGCATATCTGCACATCCCCATTCGCCCCTCTCATCACAGATATCTTCGGTTTGCTTTCCAGGGGGACCATTACCAGTTCCGGGCACTCCCGTTTGTTTTTTCCTCGGCTTCCCGAGTTTTTACCAAATGCCTGGCCATGGTAGCGGCCCACCTGCGTACGATGGGAGTTCAGGTGTTTCCTTACCTGGACGACTGGCTCCTGGCGGCCTCATCCAGGGAAGAGCTCCTGCATTTTCTCTCCCCACCCAGCAGGTTTTCACTTGCCTGGGTATTACCATCAACCATTCCAAGTCTCATCTGGATCCCTCCCAGAGACTACAGTTTATCGGGGCTATCCTCGATACGACGGTAAGCAAGGCCTTCCTGCCTCCGGACAGGGCGGCCTCTCTTCAGTCACAGATTTCCCTGCTGTCAGAATGCAGGAAGGTTCCGGTGAGGTCGGTTGTCCGTCTCTTGGGGCTCATGGCAGCCACCATCCCGACAGTTCCCCGTGCTCGGCTCCACATGAGGATCTCTCAGTGAACTCTTCGCTCCCAGTGGGATCAACTTGTAGACGACCTAGATCATCTAGTTCTGATCTCCTCGCCGATGGCAAGAGACTTGCAATGGTGGATGGTTCGAGAGAACCTGTTTCGGGGGGTCCCCTTCTGTCATCTTCCCCTTTCCCAGACTCTGACCACAGACGCATCAGACAAAGGTTGGGGAGCCCATTTGGGTCCTCACCGAACCCAGGGATCTTGGTCCAGATTGGAACTAGCTCTCCACATCAATGTGCTCGAGCTTCAAGCAGTATTATATGCTCTCCAAGCCCTTCACCAATACATTCTTCCCGGTCACCTAGCCGTCCAGACGGACAGCATGTGCGTGGTGTGGTACATCAACGAGCAGGGAGGGACTCGATCCTACCCTCTATGCAGGGAAGCAATGAGGGTTTGGGACTGGGCAACTCAGCACAACCTTCACCTCACAGCAATTCATGTTCCAGGAGTCGACAATACTCTGGCAGACAAGCTAAGTTGCTCCTCTGCCCTTTCACACGAGTGGGAGTTGGACCAAAAGGTGCTAAATCACATCTTCCATCTTTGGGGGACCCCACAGATAGACCTGTTCGCCTCTTCCCAAAACGCAAAACTTCCCAACTTTTGCTCGCTCATTCCAGAGCGAGACGCTTTCTGGAACGATGTTCTTTCTCTAAGCTGGAAGGGCAGGTTCGTCTATGCCTTTCCCCCGATTCCTCTGGTCCCTCGTGTGTTGCAGAAACTATCAACAGAAAGAGCGAGAATGATTCTGATTGCTCCTTTCTGGCCCAGGCAAATCTGGTTCTTTCTTCTACAACAGGACTCAGAGGTTCCTCCTCTTCCTCTTCCTTTATTTCGAGGTTTACTGACCCAGGATCAGGGGACCCTGGTCCATCCGGGACTCAAGTCCCTACAACTTCATGTATGGCTCCTGCAGACCTAGCTCAATCCCGCTTTGGTGTCTCTCCAAAGGTGGTGGAGATTCTGGTGGAGGCTAGGAAGCCCTCCACTAGGTCCACCTATGCCATCAAATGGAAGAGATTTTCTATTTGGGCCGCCTCTAGGAACATGGAGCCTTTCTCTTGTTCAGTGGCCGTTCTGCTGGAATATTTATGTCACTTCTTTGACTTGGGTCTCAGTCATTCCTCCTTGAAAGTGCACATGGCCACTATTTCAGCGTACCATGTTCCTTTCGCAGATAAAGCATTTGCCCAGTTAGAGGTCTCTAAGACTTTTCTTAGAGGGGTCCTCCATCTGAGGCCCCCCGTCCGGACTCCTGCTCCCCCTTGGGACTTGAACTTTGTTCTCGAGAAACTTACCCTTCCTTCCTTCGAACCTGCGGCCACCGCAGATCTGAAGTTTCTTTCATGGAAGACGCTCTTCTTGGTGGCCATTACCTCCGCTCGAAGAATTTCCAAGCTCCAGGCCCTTATGTGTAAAATCCCATACCTGATTTTCCACAAAGAATGAGTGGCTCTTCGCACGAACCCTAAGTTTCTGCCTAAAGTGGTAGCAGAGTCTACCTTAAACCAGTCTATAGAGTTACCTGCCTTTTTCACGCAGTACTCCAACCAAGGAGAATATTTACTCCATACCATGGATGTTCACCGGATTCTGAGATACTACACCGACAGGACGAAAGATCTCAGAAAGACTGACCAGTTGTTCATCTCTTTTGCTCACAAAAGGGAAGGCAATGCTGTTTCCAAGCAATGCCTATCGAAGTGGTTAGCTCATTGCATCACTTTCTGTTATGACAAGTACAACAAGACCCTCCTGGGTCAGGTCAGAGGTCACTCCACCTGAGGAGTAGCGGCCTCTGCAGCTTGTTTCAAGAATGTGTCTGCAGCAGACATATGCGCTGCCGTCACTTGGACTTCCATCCATACCTTTACAAAACACTACAGTTTGGACATTGCCTCTTGCCGTAGAGCAGGCTTCGGGCTAGCTGTTTTGCAAGGCCTCCTATCTTGAGGCCTGCAAGGCTAATGCTACTTTCAGGAGTAGTTTCCTCCTCCCGGTGTCTCTTATTTGTTCCAGACTGCTTGGCATTCAGTCCTATATGTAATTACCTACTGCAAGAGCCCTCTCGAAGTAAAATAGTACAATTACGTAAGAACTTACCGTAACAGTAGATCTTCGAGAGAGGCTGTTGCAGTAGGTAATACCTTCCCGCCCTCCATCCCCCTAGGCTTTTTCAGCTCTTTTTCCAGGAATGGAAACATCTGCTTCTCTCTCATCCGGGCCTTCCTGGCCTGTGGCGGGAAAGAACTGGAAGGCGGGTGTCTGGGGCCGCCCCTTTATACCGACGTCGCATGACGCCGGTCACCTGACGTGGGGACGGTCCCTCGCCAGGGACTGCTAGCTAGAAATTTTTCCATGGGGTCCTGCCGCCAGCCGGCGTCAGTCCTATATGTAATTACCTACTGCAAGAGTCTCTCTCGAAGATCTACTGTTACGGTAAGTTCTTACGTAACTGAACTTTTTTTAAGCAAGTACCCTAGTCTGGCAAAGGGGACAGATGGGTGTGGATGGTGGTTAGGCACTGGAGGGTTTTAGTAGTTCTGGCAAAGGGGGACAAGGGTGGGAAGGGTGTGGTACTGAAAAGTGTGTGTGTTAGTGTTGGGGGTTCTGAAACAGATGAAGCAAAGGCAGGTTGATTTTAATTACAGATTTTATTTAGAGTACAGTATTTATATATTACACACATTTCGGCATTTTAAATTTTGCTAATCAAATTGAGCTATGTGCTATTCATTTTCATAACTGATTAGCAGTTTGTGCTAACCAATTTTCAGAGCTTATTTAAAACCCTGTTGTATGTGGTAAGCTAATCAACCTGATTCCTCCCGGTCCTTGTTATCTCCCCTTAAATAAATCAGATTGCTTGTCTTATAAAAGTACACTGGCTAGTTTGTGTATTCATGGGGAAATACTGCACAGTGAATGTGGTGTAACTGTACCTTACTTTTCAGGGGGTCCCCGGAGTGAGCTGACTGGTTCGAGCCGGGGGGTAAGTGTATATGGTAAGGACACTGAAATTAAACTGCGTGGGCCACTAGTGGGAAGAAAGGGGGGTTGCAGCAACCCAAAGGGCTGTGACCGAGTCAACCTCGACTGTTCTAACCCTGACCTCTGGGTGGAGGCACCTGCCAACGGATCTGGGCCCCTCACCCTGTTACAGGTAGGGCAGGCAGGGGTAGTAGCCCTTAGGATAGCGCCCCCTGGGGGTTACACATGCAACCCTGGTCGCACCACAGGGGAGATTCCCCCTCAGGGCTCAGCCAGGATATGTTTTCACATATACAGAGTACGCTGACTGGGTCGATCCTGGATCCCCTCGAGCTAGAGGATCGCCAGCAAGGTCTCAGAGTCCTGGCAAAGGCTGGGCACTTTCTGTTAGGTGCTCTTCCCCAATCCCTCTGCAGTCACCTCCACCTCTCCCTGGCCATGTGGGCCCTATGGGGCCCTTAACCTGGGAGACTTTCAGGGCCATAGCGGAGGCCTTCCCTGGGTATGTTAGAGCCATGGATGAGCAGGTCTTCCGACTGTCTCCACCGCTGCAGGAAGACTCTGAGCACTCAAGTTCTTAGTCTTCCTTGGCTTCCTTTTCTGAGGAAGAGGATCGTTCAGTCCACCTTTCCTCCGATACTGATTTCACTGAATATCAGCAGTTCCTCTCAAGGTTGGTACAGGAATGATATATATCCCACGTGGTAAGACGCAATAGCGAGTGGGAGACGCGCTCCTTCCTGAGCGAGTTTAGTGTGCACCACCTAGTGGTACCTTCTTGGCCTATTCCCTTACAGGAAACGTCAGTCCGCACCTGGCAGTCACTAGCTGCCTCATCCCCAGCCCCAGCGGACTTGCAGGAGGAGGTATTGTGCTCTCCTCAGGAGTCTCTTGGTTCTCTGCCTCACCCGCCTTCGGGGCTGACAGCCTTAGATACTCCTTCTGGGCTTCAACACCTGGCACATGACCGACCACTGAATCTGGATTCCTCTGAGTTCGACTGGTGGGGAAGAAGAGTTTTCTCTTCGGCTCGTGTGCTTCTTTGGCTCTTGTGCTGCTTCGTATCAGTTCACATCAGGCTCACCACACTGCCTACAACAGGCACCTGTGGTCAATGTTAGCACAGGTGTTAACATCTTTGCCCGATTCGGAGGAATCTAGGCAAGCCATTGCCTTCTCTCTGTGCAGGGTCTGGAGCTTGCAAAGCACCAAGCAAGGGCATCTTATGACACCAATGAGGTGGCCTCCATACTGGCAGGTACAGCGATCTGCATCAGGAGGATGGCATGGCTTAGTCTATCCAGGTTGTCACCTGTTGCCCGGTGTAGGGTGATTTCCTTGCTTCTGGGGGACCTGTTTTTTACTCCCGCAGAGCAAGGAGGAGCTTGCAGGGGTGCGTTCTGTCCCCCCGACCATGGGGGACATCTCCTCAACCTGACCAGCCTTAGGCCGTGTATGGTCTAGTAGGGCTATGGGATCTCCCCCCGCCTCACCTCACCCGCAAGAGGCTGAGGGAATCTGTTCCCTCAGGGCAGTGCCAGGTCCCCTCTGGGGGGCTTGGTACTCACCCAGCAGTAATGAATGGTGAAGACTGACAAGTGAAGATATGGAAATTATGTACCTACCGTAATTCTTGATCTTCTCTTCTTCACCATTCATTACTGATTCCCACCCACCCACCTTCCCCTGTTGGGCCTCAACTCCTGGGTGCCGCCACCGTGCTCGCCCTACCCCTCTTCAAAGCCAATTGGGGGCAGAGTCCCCCTGGTTCCTCAGGGCACTCTGTTTCCTTTTCTAAAAAGTCACAGAGTGTTCAACCTCTGAGGGCGACGAGTAGGGTACTTGCTTTGACCTTGGAGGAACTCCCCAGGGTTCTCAGTGGGGTGTACTTGGGGTCCTCACATGTTGTGGCTCGGATCTCTGTTCTAGGCTTTTGAAGAGGTGAGGGCTTCAGTTTATATCCTTTCCTTTTCCTATCCCTCGGCTCTCTTGCCTCATTCTTAGTTTTCTCTATCCCCCTTTTTTCTTTCCTCTCCCAACAGAAGAGAACTGGGTGGAGGAGGAGCCTGCAGCGCCTAATAACCAACCCAAGTCACACACAGTGCGCCGGGCCAGGCGCAAAGGCTGGCACTGGCTCTCCTCCCCCAAAAACAGCTCAGACAGGTGCGCAGCTCTGGCTTACACCCAGCAGTAATGAATGGTGAAGATACAAGAGAATATCAAGAATTATGGTAGGTACGTAATTTTCGTTTTTGTCAGGTGGCATGGTAGGAGGTGGTGCAGGGTCCAGATGTACAAGATGCAGTAATCTTGCTGTTGCTGGGGCCACTTTTTTACTTTTTCCTCTCAGCCCCCTGGGATGTCTGTGTGCAATGGGCTCCATGTGGGAGCACGCACAGTGGTGCGCTGATTATGAGCCCAGCAGACTTCTCCACTGCTTTTCCACCTTTGGTCACCCAGGTGGCAACACCGCAGTGGAGACGGTGACTCCTCCCAGAGGAGGAGTGTGCCCTATGGGACACTCAGTCCTCCTTCCCCTGGCCAGCCCCCCTATGATCTGGGCTTGTTCCAGAACTTGGGTTGCTGGCATCGTGAGTGGTATCTGTACTATTACGTTGGCAAGCCCGCAAACTTTTTTTAAATTCTTTTTGTCCTTGATTCTTGCCCTGATGGTTGCCCCCTGTCCCCCACCCTGATAGTTGGGTTGTCCTGACTCCACCCATCCAGCTGGGAGGGCAGCCTAGCAGCTGCCTTCACAGGCTGAACTAATTTTGCTCCTTGGTTGGTTGACTGGCTGGGGGTGCCCAGATGGCTGGCGCATTGTTCTTCTCCAGGGTGTCAGGCCAATACCTGCATTTTAAATTTGTAGAGCTGAGGCCATATAGATAGAGGGCCTTTGTTACTGGTGCCTTGGGCTGGACTTCTGTGATGGGGTAGGTATCCTTTTAAGGGGTTCCAACTGGACTGTGTATAAAATTGGTGAACATACACCTGGGGAGGGCACTCATGATCGATGCAGACCATGAGGATATTAATTGCAGAATTTTTAATATATATGCCCCACAGACTAAGGCCCTGCAGATTGATTGATTTATTTCAGGAATTGCAGCCCTTCTTGCATACTGCAAGGATTATGGTGTTAGGGGGTGATTTTAACTGCCCCTTTCCTGAAACTGCAGGAAGATGTTTGGACAAGAAAACATATTGCAGTTTTAACTTTCTTAAGGGCACGGTCACAGCAGCTGGCTTAGAAAGTATGTATAGGGAAGTTCATCAGTCCTGGGGTTACACTTTCTCTAAGGGAAGTGTCCCATCCTGGATCAGTTACATTTTTATTACCAGTTCAATGGTTATGGCTGAGGCAAAGACTTGGGTGGTTGAAACTCAAGATCACTTAGCCCTAACAGGGGTTATCTCCCACTCCAGCTACTTCCCCAAAATGTAGAAGGGGTCTTGCACTTGAATTCTTACTTGTCCCAGTCGAAAGTACAGGACAGATGGAAGAAACTGTGGCAGGCCTTAAATGCTCTGTTCTTTGTATGCCAAAGCAAAAGTGAGGACTGGGGCTTCTGCATTATAGTTTGATACTTTGAGGAGGCACAAGAACAGGTAATACTGCACTGGCTTCAGAACTCCCACACATGGCACTGGGTGCAAATGGAAAGAGTGACCTGTCAGGATACCTCCTTGGAGGAAATCCTCTTTCACCTGCAGGCCCCAAACCCCATGCTGTATAGTTTCTCCCCAAGCGTGCACTCAGTCATCCGCACCTGGTTCAAATTACTCCAAAAATATAAACTTAAAGGGAGGCTGGTATGGCTTTTGCCCTCCCCCAATTTGCACAAGGATTTTACACCAGCCAGGCTGGACCTCGGTAACAAGTGTTAGTACAGACAAAGTCCACAGACTCCATTGCAGCTGCTACAGGACGGGGGATACTTATGTTCTAGGCACTCAGAGATCTGCTGAACTTCCAGAACTTTGCTGTCTTCCAGTATTTCCAGGTGAGGGCATATTTGTCTCTCCTATTGCAAATAACTCTTCCCCCCCCCCCCAAACCTCCTAGTCGCCTCTTGCTAGTACTGTTGACTAATGCCATGGAAGGAGTTCTGGGTAGTCAGTTGGTATCTGTCGTTGAGGCATAGGTCAGGAAGCATACGAAAACCATAGGCAGTTGTAAAATTTGAAGCAAGTGTTTTATTAACAGTACAATAACAAAATATAATTGTTAAGAATAACTATTTTACAGTGGCAGTAGAAACATAGAAAACAAAGTCCTTCTGAGTTTTACTTCTCAATTTCCAATTTCAGTCTTTCATTCTTTGTCTCTCTGTTTTGCAAAACATTGCAGCTCTTTTTTATAAGTCTGCAGGAGCTCGTTAAGAAAACACGCTTTTCACACAGTGTTCTTGTCAGTTTCAGCAGGTGCTACAAAAAGAACATTGACACAGAACTGAGCCCTTGTTTACATCTTCTGCAAAAGGCTTAAAAATTGCATCTCAGGTTAACCCCTTGAGTTCCAAATAGCTTTGCAATCATTTCAACAGTATAACTATATACAGTTTTAAACAAAGGGATCCCAGTATCAATTACATTTCCATAAAATGATTCACATATATTTTTATACCAGCAGATACGCAAGGGGGAAGAAAAGACAGAACAGTAAGTAAGTAAGGGCAGAGAGATAGCGAGAGGCAGAGAACTGCAAAACCATCGGGGTGATCAAGTCCTAGGTCTCACAAGAAAATGTGGTTGCACAACCAGACAGAGAGGAGACAGAAAAGGAGAGAATAGAACAGATCCTTGCATTTAAACTCTTTCTCCATAACAACTGGGACAGGGCCATATTCAGTCCTGTCACAGTATCCCAGATCTATCAGGTAGTGCAAACAAAAGGGCCTTCTGATACCACCCAAAGCCTTCGAAGCCTGGAACATGGAACTGGAGCACCCCTGCTCCTCCTCCTCCTCTGAACAATGGCAGCAAAGAAAAAAATTACTCACCTTAGTAATTATGTTTCTTCTAATGGAGTCTTGCTGTATTCTGACTATTGCAGTTAGCTCCAGCCTTTAAACTGCCCCAGAGAACAAAGGATTAACTTTTCTATGCATGGCATAGAATGCTGAGCTCGAGCTCAGTTGAGGTCTCTTGTCTGTTTCCCTTTTAAACTCAACTGTCAGATTCTTACGAGCAAAAACTCACAAACTATCCTATGTGGAAATTGTAAAATTTTTACTAGCCAACTGGCAACAAGGAGTTTTGGATTCCTAAAAAGACTCAAGTCAGGAAACCCAAAACCAAAAACCAACCCCATTAAGGGATAACAACAATAACAAAAAAACACCCAAACAAATAAAGGGAAGGTGTGTAATAGGCACTTCTAGGGTGCAACACTGCACCTGCCCACCCACTTCCCAAAAACAGGTTCTGAGAGGGAGGCAGGGAAGGAGGTCAGAATACAGCAAGACTCTCTTAGAAGAAACATAATTACTAAGGTGAGTAATTTTTTCTTCAAACAACATGAAGTCTTGCTGTATTCTGACTATTGCAAACTACCAAGCAGTACCTCCATGGAGGAGGGACAGAACCTACTTTGGGAATAGGCTCTGAAGTACTGCTGTGACAAACCGAGCATCACTTCTAGCCTGGATATCCAGAGAGTAATGCTTGGTAAAGGTATGGACTGTTTTCCAGGTGGCTGCTTGACAAATTTCTAAGAGAGGGATATTCCTGGCAACAGCCAGGGAAGCAGCTGTACCTCTTGTAGAGTGAGCCCTCAGGCCTGAGGGTAGGATCTTTCCCAGTTTTTCATAGCAGAATTGTATACAAGACACAATCCACCTGGCAATAGTTCTCTTGGTGGCAGGTTTGCCCTTTCCCACTTCTCCATAAGTAAGGAACAACTGGAGGGATTCAAACCTGTGACCCTTTGTACGCTCTATGTAGTAGCTAAGGGCTATTTTAACATTCAAACTGTGTAGCCTTCTCTCCCCCCTGAGGAAG
This sequence comes from Neoceratodus forsteri, assembly GCA_016271365.2. Classification (NCBI taxonomy): domain Eukaryota; kingdom Metazoa; phylum Chordata; order Ceratodontiformes; family Ceratodontidae; genus Neoceratodus; species Neoceratodus forsteri. Next base: position 556,165,286 of record CM028129.1, on the reverse strand, counting down.
AATGATCAGTGAAGAAGACAGGGAGAGACATGGACTGATTCAGGTGGAAGTCTGAAACCACTTTAGGCAAGAACCTCCTATTGGTTCTAAGGACCACTTTCTCTCTATGGAAAGACATAAAATCAGGTTCCACTGACAGGGCTTGCAGTTCACTGATACGTCTGGCAGAGGTAATGGCTACCAAAAACACAGTTTTCCAAGTCAAGTACTTCAGCTCTGCTGAGGACATAGGCTCAAAAGGAGGTTGCATAAGTTGAGCAATGCAAATATTTAAGTCCCGGGGGGGGGGGGGAGGCAGGATCCCTAAAGGGGAGATTGGTATGAAGCAATCCCTTGAAGAATTTACAGAACACCGGATGAGATGATAGTGAGTAAGACTTTCCCACTGATAAAAAGCAGACACAGCTGACAAGTGTACCTTGAGAGTAGCTGGTCTGAGGCCTAGGCCATTAAGATGGACCATATAATCCAAAACTTTAGATAATTCAGCAGTGTCTGGAAGGATATGCTTCTTGGAACACCAAATGCTGAATCTTTTCCATTTTGAGTTATAAGTCTTTCTGGTGGAAGGCTTTCGAGAAGCTTTGAGAATGTCCAGAACCCCCTGAGACAGGTGCAAATCTGCATACTCTAACTCTTCAAGAGCCATGCCTTGAGATTGAGAGACCGAAGACTGGGGTACCAAATCCTCCCCTGAGAGGAGGTTAACAGATTGTAATTCCTAGGAAGAGACAGGGGAAGATGGACTGTTAGAGACAGTGGCAGGGGGTACCAAGGCTGTCTGGCCCGGTCTGGAGCAATCAGAATCACTTTGCAAGGTTGTGACCTTATCTTGACTAGGACTTTGAACAGTAGAGGAAAGGGAGGGAAGGCATACAGAAATTTCCCTTCCCAGTTCAAAATCAGAGCATCCAGAGGGACTGAACCCAAGACTTGGGGTCTGCAACAAAACAGAGAAAGTTAATGATTGTCTGGGGCTGCAAAGAGATCTATCTCTGGAGTGCCCCACCTTGAAAAAAACACTTTCAAAACCAGGGGGTCCAGGGACCATTCGCGATGGCCCTGAGAGATCCTGCTCAGTGCATGTGCTAGCACATTGTCCTTTCCTGGAAGGTGGATTGCTGTCGGAGAGGTCTGCAGGGAATAAGCCAGGGACCACAATTTCATGGCTTCCGTGCACAAGGTGTTAGACCGAATGCCTCCCTGCTTGTTGATGTACCACATGGTGGTGGTGGTGTCTGTCCTGACCTGAACCACCTTGTTCTGCACCAACTGAGAGAAGGCTTGCAGGGCATGAAAAACTGCCCTGAGTTCCAGGAGATTGATATGAAGGAGGGACTTCTGGGGGGACCACAGTCCTTTGGCTGTGAGATCCGCCAGATGAGCTCCCCACCCCAAAAGAGAAGCATCCGTGGTAATGACCATCGAATGAGACTGAGTGACAAAAGGGACCCTTTGCCTTAAATTGTCCTGATCCTGCCACCATTGAAGAGATTGGATCAGTGTTCGAGTAACTGGAATCAGTTTGGTAAGAGGGTCCTTCCTTTGGGACCAAAAGGCCCTCAGATGGAACTGAATGTCCCTCATCTGAAATCTTGCCCCTTGGACCACTGCTGTGGAAGCTGCCATGTGGCCCAAGAGGTGGAGGAAGTGCCTTGCTGGTCGGGACACCTGAAGGCTGAAGGATGAAGCCAGTTCTATAAGAACCCTTGCCCTTTCCAGGGGAAGAAAGGCTCTTGCTTTGACAGTATCCAGCTCTGCCCCTATAAAGGTAAGGAGCTGAGCTGGTTCGAGAACTGATTTGGGGAGATTGAGAAGGAAACCCAGAGAAGTGAGCACTTGCTGAGTCACTTGCAGGTCTGACTTGACTTGGTCTGGAGACTGACCTACTATGAGCCAGTTGTCCAGGTATGGAAAAATTGAAATCTTTTGCTGCCTTAGAAAGGCTCACAACCTTCTACTTAGAGCCCATTTCTCCTCCAGCTGCTCCTGTTATAACTAACAACTTACTACTATGCTTGTTGTACTATAAATGTATATGTAATGTATATTACCCACTCATTCTTTACACTGTATGTATCCACCCCTGTCTGTATTCATTCAACCAAATGCTTATAGGAAAGCCTTGGCTTCCCAAAATGTACTGCATGTGTATTTATTTCAAGTATGTATTTGGATCTCGGCCCCCAGGTCACATCTGGAATCGAGCTCTTAGCTCAGTATGCCTTCCTGGTAAATCTCGTAAATAAATACATAAATAAAAGGCAACAACTACTGGCAGGCACTTTGTGAAGACCCTTGGAGCTGATGTTTGGCCAAAGGGAATTGCTTTGAACTGGTAATGGCCTGAGGGCAACTTGAACCTGAGGTACTTTCTGTGGGAGCACCTGATGGGAATATGAAAGTAGGCATCTCTGAGGTCCAGTGAGACTAGCCAGTCCCCTGGCCTTAGAGAGGGAAGAATTATTCCCAGAGTCACCATCTTGAACTTTGGTTTTAGAAGATGTTTGTTCAGGTATCTTAGATCTAGGATGGGTCGCCACTCCCCTGTCTTTTTTGGGGTAAGGAAGTATCTGGAGTACAGACCTTTTCCTCAGTGTAGGGTAGGAACTCTCTCTATGGCTCTTAGAGCCAGAAGAGATGAAACCTCTGCCTCCAGGGCAAGGGTCTCGGAGAGACCTGCAGGTGGAAAAGATCTGGTTCTCATCTTTGGAAATTTTTTGAAGCTGAGAACCAGTCCCTGGCTTACTACTTCCAGGACCCACTTGTCTGATGTAATAGACATCCAGTCCTGGACATCGTAAGCCAGCCTGCCCCCTACAGGAATAAGAGAGTCGACCCGGGCAGACCCATCAGGGTGTCTGCTTGGCAGGGGCCTTAGGCTGAGGGGTGGATGCAGCCCTGCTCATCCCCCTTTCTGCTTCTCCCTCTAAAGAACCCCCTCTGTGAAAAGGGAGAAGAGGCCTGTGCTTGGTAAAAAGGCCTACCCCTGCCCCTAGATTGCTGCCTCTGAGGAGTTGCTTTCCTCTCCTTGGCCTGATCAGTCCTATAAGTGGTCCTATACTCATTCATTTTCTTCTTGTAATTCTCTTGTCTGCTCCCCAAACAGAGAATTGCCCACCATAGGAAAATCCATGGCCTTAGCCTGGGTGTCCTGTGAGAGGCTAGTACATCTGAGCCAAGCCATCCTCCGAAGAGCCACAGATGTAGCCATGACTCTTGATGACACATCATTGGAGTCCACAGCAGCATGAAATTGTACCTTTGATGCCTCAATCCCATCCACAGCTATCTCCTCCAGCTCCTTGGCCAGCTGGGGGGAAGCCTGTTTAGCCAGTGCCAGTACAGTGTTCCACCTGGACTTCTGGTACCTGGCTGTATAGGCCATATAGTTTGCCTGCCTGAGTCCCAAAGAAGATGCCATGTACTGTTTCTTTGCTATGGCATCCATCTTCCTGGAGTCTTTGTCTGGGGGTGAAGCCAAGGGAATATTTGCCTTGTCACAGGTAGCAGCCTGCACTACCCCAACATGGCTGCATTGCTGGTATAAAAACTCTGTATCTGAGCCTGATCGTGTATTCCTCTTGTCCATCCTTCTGTCAACAGGAGGTACAGAATTGGGAGACTTTAGGATTTTTTGTGTCTGCTTCCTAAAAGATTTGTGAAGGGGAATAGACAGTCTCCTGGACTCTGGAATGTCCATCATTTCCACATAATCAGGCTCCTCTTGATCTTCCATTGTCTCCTCCATAGGAAGCTGGAGGGTTTCAGCCACCTTTCTGTAAAAGAGAAAGTGGGAAGGGGACTCAGAGAGCCTAGGAGGGGATACACCCGAAGGTCTGTCTGGGGAGAAGTCCGGTTCCACAGGCACATCCAGACTTTCACCATCACCATCATCATCTTCAAACTCCCCCTCCTCCTCCTCAAACTCCGGTTCATAAAAGTCTTCAGGGGTATAATCTTGAACCGGGGGAACCGACCGAACCGAACCCTGGCAAACGGTGCCGGATCGGATTTTTCTTCGCGTTTTCTTTTTGTAAGAACCGATCCCTGAGGATCGGCTCTTCTCTTGCCTGAAGAAGTATCACCCTGGTCAGAGGGCACTCTTCCTGGTTTGGTCAGAACCGAACTGGGCTGGCCATCCGGGTCAGCGGACTTCTCGGCCTCCTTTTCCCTCAGTCTACCTAATCTCTTTTCAAGAGCAGATTTAGGAACATTTTTACATATTTGGCAGTCTGTATCGAGGTGTTCAAATCCCAGACAATAAACACAGGTGGTGTGGGGATCGACCTTAGCAAAGACTTCCCCACACTCACTGCAGTGTTGAAACCCAGTGGGCCCGTTTTTTTTCTTGGGTTTCTCAGACATGGCCAGCCTAACCAAACTTACCCTTTCAAACAACATGAAGTCTTGCTATATTATGACAGTAGCAGTTTGATTCCAGCTCTAGAACTGCTCCGGAGGTGAAATGGTTAAAACCATTCCAAAATAGAATTTTGGCCACGAGCTCTAAGAAGCAGCTTTATCTGTGTTATTTCAAACCTGAACTGTCAGATTCTTTACTCCGCCTCAGTGAACAGTCGCTCCGGAGATTTCTCCTACTGCTCGGTTCATTTCTCGGTTTAAAAAGTGTTTTCTCGGTTGGATTCAACCGAGAATAGTTTTATTTTAACCGCAAAACCGTTCGGTTCAAGCTCTATCTGTGGTAACTGTAAGTAAATTGAAGGTTTTGTCTGTGTGGAACTTGTAAGTTATCGGTTCGGTTTTGAACCGATCAGTTGGGTTTAAAACTCATTTAAAACTAAAAATTTAATATTTTAGAGTGTGGTTCCCGGTTCTTATCGGTTCTAAAAAAAACGGATTTATTACGTTTTTTTCCAATACCCGTGACACGGTTAGGAACCGATAAGGGTGTCTTGCCTGGCACTGCCGTTAAAAGGGCAAGTTTTCTGGTTGAAGCTGGCATTATGTCTGAGAAACCCAAAAGAAAACCTGGCTCACTGGTTTCAACACTGTGATGTTTGTGGGAAAGTCTTTGGCAAGGCTGACCCACACACCACATGTGTTTATTGTCTGGGGTTTGACCACCTCCAGTCAGACTGCCAGATATGTAAGAATTTCCCTGCAGCCACCCTGGAAAAAAGATTGGGCAGGCTCAGGGAACGAGAGTCCAAAAAGTCCGCTGACCCGGATGGCCAGCCCGGTTCGGTGCCAACCGAACCTGAGGGAGTGCCCTCTGACCAGGGCGAGACTTCCTCGGGCAAAAGAAAAGCTGGTTCTGAGGAACCAATTCCAGTAAAGAAAACAAGAAAATCAGCAGGTCTGGAGTCCAAAACCCCTTCTCCAACTGCTGCAGAGATAGCAAAAGCCATACAAATTGTCCAGTCACTGTCTCAGGGTCCGTCCGAACCTCCACTATCTGGCAAAGGTCGGTTCGTCCGGTCCCAGTGGTTCAGGAATATGATATTGAGGAATTTTATGAACCAGATGAGGGGGAGGATGATTATGAACAGTATGAATGTGGCTGGGAAGGTCTGGGTGTGCCCATTGAACCGGACATCTCCCCAGACAGACCTTTAGAATCTCCCCTATGCTGTCTGAGTCCCCATCTCATTTCATGTTTTACAAAAGTTGCTGAAACCTCCAGCTTCCCTTAGAAGAAGCTGTGGATGAGCAAGAGGAGCCTGATTTTGTAGAAATGATGGATATTCCAGAGTCTAGGAGATTGTCTATTCCTTTACATAAGTCTTTAGGAAGCAAACAATAAAAATTTTAAAACTCCTAATTCTGTGCCTCCTGTAGATAAAAGATGGACAGAAGGTACACATTGTCAGGTCCTGATACAGAATTCCTTTCTCAGCAATGCAGTCATGTTAGGGTAGTTCAGGCTGCTGCCTGTGATAAGCTAATATTCCCCTGGCTTCACATCCTCCTGACAAGGATTCCAGGAAGATTGATGCCATGGCAAAAAAACAATATATGGCAGCCTCTCTGGGACTCAGGCAAGCAAATTATATGGCTTATGTAGCTAGGTATCAGAAATCTAGATGGGATACTGTGATGCAATTAGTCAAGCAAGCCCATGGCCAGCTGGCTAGTGAACTAGAACAGGTGGCTGCTGATGGCATTGAGGCTTCTAAGGTTCAGTTTCATGCTGCTGTGGATGTTAATGATGTTTCCTCTAGGGTCATGGCCACATCTGTAGCTTTTCGTAGGTTGGCCTGGCTCAGGTGTACTAGTCTGTCACAGGATACCCAGACTAAGGCTATGGATTTTCCTGTGGTGGGGAATTCTCTGTTTGGGGAGCAGACAGAGAACTACATGAAAAGATGGATGAATATAGGACTATTTACAAGAGTGCCCAGGCTAAGGAGCGGCAAGCCACTCCTCAAAGGCATACCCCCAGGGTTAGGGGTAGGCCTTTTCACAGGCCTTTTTACCAGACTCAGGCCTCCTGTGCCTATGCTCAGAGGGGCTTCTTCAGAGGCAGAGGCAGACGAGGGGTGGGCAGACCTGCTCCCACCCCCCCAGCCTAAAGCTCCTGCTAAGCAGGTGCCCAGGGCTGATTCTCCTGTACCGGTAGGGGGCAGGCTGGCTTACTTCAGCCAGAATTGGGCTTCTTTAACCTCAGACAAGTGGGTTCTGGAAGTAGTAGGCCAGGGTCTGGTTCTCAGCTTCAAAAAGTTTCCCAAGTTGAGAAGCAGACTTTTCTACCTGCAAGCTGAGACCCTTGCTCTGGAAGCAGAGGTCTCATCCCTGTTAGCTCTCAGAGCAGTAGAAAGGTTCCTCCTGCACCAGGGCAGGGGTCTGTATTCAGATACTTCTTACCCCAAAAAGACAGGAGAATGGCGGCCCATATTAGATCTCAGATATCTGAACAAGCATCTTTTGAAACCAAAGTTCAAAATGGTAACTCTGGCAATGATTTTACCCTCCCTAAGGCCAGGGACTGGCTAGCCTCCCTGGACCTCAAGGATGCCTATTTCCATGTCCTAATCAGAAGCTCCTATCGAAAGTACCTCAGATTCGAACTGCCCTCAGGTCATTACCAGTTCAGAGCAATGCCCTTCGGCTTTACCTCTGCTCCAAGGGTATTCACAAAGTGTCTAGCAGTGGCAGTGGCTCACTTAAGGAGGCAAAGGATTGCTGTTTTTCCCCTATCTAGATGACTGGCTCATTGTAGGCCAGTCCCCAGAACAGGTAAAATCTCACCTGCAGGTCACCCAGCAGCTTCTCACCTCCTGGGCTTTCTGCTAAATCTACCAAAGTCGGTTCTGGAACCAGTCCAGGTACTCACCTTTATAGGGGCAGGGTGGACACAAACCTAGCCAGAGCCTTTCTTCCCCAGAAAGGGTAAAGAATTTAGTGGCTCTGGCCTCCTCCTTCACTCTGCAGGTCTCTCGACCAGCAAGACACTTTCTGCAGCTCCTGGGGCACATGGCTGCATCCACAGCTGTTGTGCAGGGAGCAAGATTTCAGATGAGAGACATTCAGTTTCACTTGAGAACCTGTTGGTTTCAGAGAAGAGACCCCCTTTCCAAGTTGGTCCCAGTGACTCGAACCTTGATCCTAGCCCTCCAGAGCAATTTAAGATTGGGGGTCCCCTTCATTCCCCCTACTCACGACTTGACTCTCACTACAGATGCTTCCCTTCTGGGCTGGGGAGCCCACATGGGCGACCTTTCCACTCAGGGAGTGTGGTCCCCCCAGGAATCTCTGCTCCACAACAGTTTGCTGGAACTCAGAGCTGTCTTTTTAGCTCTTCAAGCATTTTCTGCATCTGTCCATGACAAGGTGATACAAGTCAGAACAGACAACACCACAACAATGTGGAACATCAACAAACGGGGGCACTCGGTCTTCGGCCTTGTGCACCGAGGCAATGAAGTTGTGGTCTCTGGCCTATTCCCTGAACACTTCCCTCATAGCAGTTCATCTTCCAGGGAAGGACAGTGTCCTAGCGGATGCTCTCAGCAGGATTTCCCAGGGCCATCACGAATGGTCCCTGGATCCTCAAGTGCTGGGGATAGTCTTAGCCAGATGGGGCACCCCTCGGATAGATCTTTTTGCAGCCCGAGACAATCACAAACTTCCTCTGTTCTGTTGCAGGCCTCCAGTGCTGGGCTCAGTTCCCCTGGATGCCCTTCTTCTGGATTGGGAGGGGAAGTTTCTCTATGCTTTTCCCCCCTTCCCTCTCCTATTCAAAGTACTAGTCAAAATCAGATCTCAGCCTTGCAGGTGATTCTGATTGCCCGGATGGGCCAGGCAGCCCTGGTACCCACTCCTTCTGTCACTGACAATCCATCTTCCCTTTGCCTCCCTAGGAATCACAATCTGTTGACTTGTGCCCAGGAAGGGTTTGGTATCCGGACCTCAAATCCCTCAACCTCAAGGCCTGGCTCTTGAGAAGTTGGAGTTGCTGATTTACACCTCTCAGGGTGTTCTTGAGATCATAAGGCTTCTAGAAAGCCTTCCACTAGGGCTACTTATAGTTCTAAATGGAAAAGGTTTTCCATTTGGTGTGCTAGGAAAATATTTCCCAGAATCTGCTGATTTGCCATTGTGTTAGATTACATGGTACATCTTAATTCCTTGGGTCTCAAACCAGCTACCCTGAGAGTTCATTTGGCAGCTGTATCTGCTTTTTGTGTCAGCAGGAAAGTCATCCCTCTTTCCTCTCATCCTGTGTTTTCCAAGTTTTTAAGGATTACTCCATACTAATCCACCCTTTAGGGAACGGCCCTGCTTGGGACCTTAATGTTTGCATTGCCCAGTTAATGCAACCCCACTCTTGAACCTCTGTCTTCTGCAGAGCTAAGTACCTAACTTGGAAAACTGTTTTTCTAGTGGCTATCACTTCTGCCAGGCATAAGTGAGTTACAAGCCTTGTCAGTGGAAACTGACTTTATTTCTTTCCACAGGGATAAGGTAGTCCTTAGGACTAATAGAAGTTTTGCCTAAGGTGGTTTCAGATTTCCATCTTATTCAATCTATCTCCTTCAGTATTTTTCACTGATCACTCCTCTTCTGGTGAGAGGAGGTTGCACAGCCTGGATGTTAAGAGAGCTCTTAGTTACTATATAGAGCGTGCCAAAGGTCACAGGTTCGAATCCCTCCAACTTTTCCTTACCTATGGTGAAGTTGGGAGAAAGGCAAACCTGCCACTAAGAGATCAATTGCCAGGTAGATTGTCTCTTGTATCCAATTGTTATCAGAAACTGGGCAGAGCCCCAGTTTGAGGGGCTCATTCTACCAGGGGTACAGCTGCGTCTCTAGCTGCCAGAGACATCCCTATATTAGAGATTTGCCAGGCTGCTACTTGGAAAACAGTACACACTTACCAAGCATTACTCCCTGGATGTCCAGGCCAGGAGAGATGCTCGGTTTAGCACAGCTGTTCTTCAGAGCCTATTCCCTAAGTAGGTTCTGCCCCTCCTCCATGGAGGTACTGCTGTGTATTCTGCTACTGTCATAATATAGCAAGACTTCATGTTGTTTGAAGAAAAAATTACTCACCTTAGTAATGTTGTTTCTTCTAATGGAGTCTTGCTATATTATGACCTCCCCCCCAACCTGCCCCTCTCAGAACCTCTACTTGGGTGGGTGCGGGCAACTTGGTGTGGGCACCTTTTTATGCCCTGTTAGCATTTTTGTCCCCTTTTGGGGCTTTGGGTGTGTGTGTGTGTGTTTTATTATACTTATGTTTTATTCTCATATGATTAGAATTGTGTTAGTATTTCTGGTCCCCTGACCTGAGTCTTGGGTGTTGGGACCAGCAACGGTTGTTATTATTTAGGTAGCCATTTGGCTAGTGTAGGTTACAGCTTCCACACAGACCTTAGTGGGTTTGGCTCTTAAAGATCTGACAGTTCAGGTTTGAAATAACACAGATAGAGCTGCTTCTTAGAGCTCGTGGCCAAAATTCTGTTTTGGAATGGTTTTAACCATTTCACCTCCGGAGCAGTTCTAGAGCTGGATCAAACTGCTACTGTCATAATATAGCAAGACTCCATTAGAAGAAACAACATTACTAAGGTGAGTAATTTTTTCTTTTTATGGCAACCATGAAACAAGACTCCTTATCGGTTCCTAACCGTGTCACGGGTATTGGAAAAAAACGTTGAAACACGTTTTTTTTTTAGAACCCATAAGGACCGGTAACCACACACTAAAGTAAAACACAAAGATTCACTAAAAGTGATCGGTTCAGCTGAACCGATCTAACACTTTTACAATTTCCACATAGAAAAACAGAACAAAACCTATCTAGTACTAACGGTACTGCAGACAGAGACTGAACCGACTATGCAGAATAATTTTCGGTTTAAAACCGACACTTAACCGACTTTCGAACCGAGCTGCAGGAGAAATCTCCGGAGCGACTGTTCAGTCAGGCGGAGTAAAGAATCTGATGGTTGAGTTTCAAAGAGAAACAGACAGAGACCTCAACTGAGCTCGAGCTCAGCATTCTATGCCATGCATAGAAAAGTTAACCCTTTGTTCTCCGGGGCAGTTTAAAGGCTGGAGCTAACTGCAATGGTCAGAATACAGCAAGGCTTCATGTTGTTTGAATCTGTCTCTCCACTCACAGAGCAATCAGCTGGATGCTTTGGAGAGAATATAACTGGAAATGTACAATGCACATCTTCCTTGCCCCTGCATAGCAGGTCCACTGAAGCACCGCATTGACATTGGCATGCTGGAGGCAGAATGCGAGCTTAGGGCCACCCACTACCACATCCTGTGGGCTGGGCTGGTATTACACCTATTCACAAGGAACTTACTAACATACTAAAATGCCAGCAGAATAGGCCTAATGGTCTTTTGTGCCTGCTCGTTTGGTCAGCCCCCACCCTGGGAGCTGACCTTGCTGCCCCCCTCTCCCTCTCTGGCTTTTCCCTTCCCAGTCCCGGCTATTCTTGCTGCACTGGTTTTTGCTTCCAGAACCCTTCCCCTGTACCTGTCCTACCCCCTCTTGAACCCCTCCACCGTTTCTGCCTCCACCAGCCCCTCTGGCGCATTCCATGGCTCCACCGCCCTCTCAGTGAAGTAGCACCTCCTCCTTTCTCCCATGAACTCCCCCAGCTTCCACCCATGCCCACTAGTTGCTCACTTTCCTTCAGACACCTCAACTGCTCCTCCCTATTTACCCCCTTCATGTACCTGAAGACATCTATCATGTCCCCCCAGTCCCTTCTCTTTTCCAATGTGTACATATTTAGGTCTTCGAGCCTCTCCCCATAGGTCCTATCCCCCAAGCCCCAAATCATTTTGGTTGCCCTCCTCTGGACCTTCTCCAGGAGTTCAATGTCCCTCTTTAAGTGGGGCCTCCAAAACTGCATGCAGTACTTGAGGTGCGGCCTCACCAAGCAGTTATACAGTGGGAGTATCATTTCCCTCCTTCTGGAAGTGAGCCCCCTAACGATGCATCCAAGCATCCTGTTGGCCTTTGCCACTGCCCCCCCTACAAGTCTCTAAGTTGTTCATCTTGACATCCACCACCACCCCCAAGGTCCCTCTCAGCCATCGAGACTTGTAGCATTTCCCCTCCCACCAGGGTGTACACTTGGCCCGGGTTTCTGACTCCCAGATGCAGTACCTTGCATTTCCCTGCATTGAACCTCAGCTTCCGCTTTCTAGACCACCTTTCCAGAGCCTCCAGGTCCCCCTGTAGGGCCACCCTCCCCTCCTCCTCCACCGCCCCCTCGTGACCGCCACACAGACTATCTTCACCCCACATATGAAACTTTCATAGACAATTTATTTTTATTTTCTTACCTGCCCCATAAAGTGAAGGACCGGCAAAAAGGTACCTAATGGCAATATTAATGGTAGCAGCCAAAAAATATATAACATTGAAATGGCTGAATAGAACCCCTCCAAAGCTAGCCAAATGGCACCAGGTAGTGAAAGGGATATATGACATGGCGATATTAACATTCTTCATCAGGCAACCAGTAGAAAAACAAACAGATGGGCTAGGTGGGTGGCATTCATGCTGGACTCAGACCCGCAGTTTGTTCCTTAGAGGATTTCTGGTAGGATGAACCAATGGTAGACAAAATAGGGAATATCATAGTTACTTGAATACTTCAATATGGGCGGGGTTACTGTGACAGGGTTGATTAAGACCCTGTTCCATTTGTTATGAAGAAAGAGTTAAAAGCAAGGATCTGTTCTGTCCTCTCCTTTTCTGTTTCTTGTCTGTCTGATTGCACAGTCAAATTTTCTTGTGAGACCTAGGATAGAACTGATCACTCTGACAGTTTCGTGATTCTCCCCCTTCCACTATCTCCCCGTCTTCACTTGTTGTTTCTGTCTTTTCTTCCCCCCTTGCTTATCTGTGGTTATAAAAATAAAAGTGGATTTTTATGTGAAACTGCGTTCTCTGTTTTAAAAATATATTTAGGTACATTGTTGACATGATTGGAAAAAGCTATTTGGAACTCGGGGGTTAACCTCGAGATGCAGTTTGACCTCCACAATCTCATTTGCAGAGTCAGCAACAAGAGATCAGTTCTGGGACACAGTGTTTTATTTTGTTGCAACTTGCCCTGCAAGGAAAGAAACTGACAAACTTTCGGGCCATTGTGTGAAAACAGGACATGTATTTTAACGAGCTCAGGATGCAGAAGTTAATTGCCAAGAAAATACGTATTTTATATATATATATATATATATATATATATATATATATATATATATATGTATATATATATATATATATGTATAAATAGGGGGCTCCATGATGGGCAGGAGTGAGATATGGAAATATTCTCACTCCTGCAAATGAGCTCTGTATTCTCCCGAGTGCCGAAGGCACGAGTGAGAATGCACAGCTCACTCTGCAGGAGTGAGAATATTTCCCACAGCACACAATCTACACATCACGTGTGCTTTTTATACAGTGGGGTAGGAGCTTAAGAAGTGTTGTTATGTTTTGCTGTGTCTTTTTCCTGTTTCTGTGTGTTTTTTTTTATTTTAGTCTTTGGTAACTAGGTGAGTTTTTAGGAGTGACCTGGAAGCGCTGGGCAGTTAAGTGACTTGTTCAAAGTCACACAGTATGAAAGTGAAGGTTGTGAGAATCAAACCCAGGTCTGGTCTGCTGAATGTACCAAGCTTGTTCCATTGGTGGCTGCTCCGAGGGTGCGAAATCTGGGCGTGATCCTTGACAACAGATTGACTCTTGAAGATCAGGTGTCATCTGTTGTCAGCAGTGGTATTTATCATCTGTGGAACATTGCCTGGATTAAACCCCTCATTCTGCCTGAGGACCTGCTGATTCTAGTGCATGCTTTTGTGATCTCCAGACTGGACTACTGTAACTTTCTATACTTCAGGGTCATGGGAGGGACCCTCTGCAGACTTCAGCTAGTGCAGAATCCCAGCCCATTCAGAAACACTCCCACACCCTCAGACCACACACAAACGGTGCTGTCAGTATAGCCTAGAGGTTAGAATAATGAGCTCTGAACAAGGCAAGGCAATTTTATTTATAGGGCGCCCAATCCCGGAGGCTCTGGGCACTTAACAATAGTTAAAACAGGACACAATAAAAACAGCATAAATATAAAAGCAATAAAAATGCTAAATATGAAATATAGCAGATTAAAATAGAGTAAAAAGGGGGGGGCTGGATTATCACAGCAGGGACTAGCACAAGGTTTTTCATCAAGAAACTGAAAAGGCCATGGCAAAGAGGTGAGCCCTCAGCTTCCGCATGAAGACCTCAACTGAGGGAGCCTCCCGGACAGAAGGTGGTAACGAGTTCCACAGGGTTGGCCCAGAGACGCTAAATGCATGCTCTCCTGAGGTCTTGAGCCAAACCCTGGGAATGTCCTGGAGGCCCCTCGAGGCAGAGCAGAGGGAGCAAGCAAAGGTCACCAGAGTCAGGAGTTCTGACAGGTAACCAGGCTCCAATCCATACAGGGCTTAAAGGTGAGAAGACCCACCTTGAAAAGGACCCTCCACTTGACCGGCAGCCAGTGCAGAGCCCGCGGGACCAGAGTCACATGACTGGACCTCGAAAGGCTCATCAGCAACTGGGTCACCACGTTCTGCACTAGCTGAAGTCTGTGGAGGGTCCTTCCCATGACTCAGAAGTATAGAGAGATGTAGTAGTCAAGTCTGGAGGTCACAAAAGCATGCACTAGCGTTGGCAGGTCCTTGGACAGAATGAGGGGCTTAATCCGGGCAATGTTCCGCAGATGATAGAAACTGCTACTGACAGCAGATTACACCTGACCATCAAAAGTCAATCTGTTATCAAGGATCACGCCTAGATTTCGTATCCATGGGGCAGCCGCCAATGGAGCAGAACCCAGGAAAAGCCCTGAGTCAGCCCCAGGTGGCAGCCGATCACGTCCACAACTAGGCTCAATCACCAGTACCTCCGTCTTGCCCCGGTTAAGTCTCAGCCAACTGGAAGCCATCCAGTCACTGATTTTCTCAGGCAGTTGTTAAGCTGCTCCTGATGTTCTGGGGACAAAAGACAAATACAGCTGGGTATCATCTGCATAACAGTGAAACTCCACGCTGTACTGTCAAATGATCTCACCCAGAGGCAGCAGGTACTCTGCGAACTGCATCAGTGACAAGATCGAGCCCTGCGGCACTCCACAAAACAGGGGCATTGGGGAGGAGGAGAAATTCCCCATCACCACCTGCTGCAGCCTGTTTGAGAGATAGGACTCAGACCACCTGATGACAGTAGCGGCGAGTCCACAAAACTCATGGAGCCGATCAAGAAGCACAGTGTGGTCCACAGTACCAAATGCTGAGGAGAAATCAAGGAGAACAAGAACTGACTTGTCTCCTCTGTCTCTAGCCCTGAGCAGATCATTATGCACCCTCACTAGAGCTGCTTCTGTGCTGTGTCTAGCCCAAAAACCTGGCTGAAATGGCTCATAGATGTCCGAGGACACCAGACGATTCTCGAGCTGATGTACCACTAACTTCTCAACAACCTTGCCCAAAAAGGGCAGGTTGGAGATAGGATGGTAATTCGCCAGGACATCAGGGTCAAGGGAAGATTTCTTAAGGAGGGGCCTCACTAGCGCTCCTTTCAAAGCCACAGGGAGGACCCCCCTGTGCCATTGAGCACCTGACAATCCTGGTGAACACTGGGCTAACAGCCTTGACACATCCCATTAAAGGAAAACTGCATGTTAAAATCAGGAAAATATATTTTTTACCATCCATTGTGTGTTCTTAGTTCATCCCAGTGTTATTTTTCAGCTCAGGCTGTGTGAGGTGTTTTTTCTAACTTTCTCTTGCTATTTTATGGCCCTTGGGGGCTGCCATTTACCTTTCTTTTATTACTTCTTGTCCCAGATAGTCTTCCCAGAGTGCCCTCTGCTCTGAGGTCTAATAGCCCATGCATCTGACCGGTGTCTTCTTACAGTGTTTGTATTGTTTATAGAAGCTACAAGATGAAAGAATATATGGAGCATTGGAATGGTTTCTATGGTTTGCAAACATCATGGAGCACAACTAACAAGTTTGTCTGCTCCAACAATGCTAATTACTCCCGGGCATAGCAGAGAAGTTTTATCAGCAGCACTCATCGCTGCACGCAACCTGTATATAAACTGTTACTTTGCTTAGACTCGTGCTCTCCCTCCCCCTTTTATTCGACATATTCTGTACTTTTGATTTTGATTGTGTGGGTAATGGGTAAATGACTGCAATATACTGTAGACGAGGTAAAACAAATTGTTTGATAATCTGGATTCTTTTTAATTTAGCAAATTTAAATCCCTTCCAAATTTGCACTTTTTGAGACAAGGTATTTAAAACTCTTGACCAAACTTCTATTGGGCAATTCTGAGCTTGAAATTCTACCCCTAAAATAATTAAGGGCTGATGAGAAAATTCTACTAAATTATAGGAAAATGAGTCCTGCCTGTAAACTCCCAACAAAAGTCCTTTAGATTTTAGAGGATTTAGTCTAGCATTAGATATTGCAGCATATTCTGTAAAAACAGTAATAAATTTTGAAAAATCTAAATGGTTTGAAAAAAATAAACAAATATCATCCGCAAAAGCCTGAATTAGTCCTGAGGTCGGAACCCCCGGCACACTTACTCCGATCCATAATGGAGGAAGACATATTGCTCTTATTAAGGGTTCTAGGGAAAAGTTATAAAGAAGCGGACTCAAAGGGCATCCCTGCCTCACTCCACAGTTCATAATAAATCCTTCTCCCAAAGAACCTTTCAATACTGGGTATACTGTTGCGTTCTTGTATAATCCCCTTAACATATTTATAATACCCTGTGGAATCCCAAACCACTTTAATGTAAGGAATAAAAAGTCATGATCTACCCTATCAAGCCTTTTCAAGATCTACTGAAACAATAACCCTGAAGAACCCCATACCCGACCTGCTCAATTATATCCCTGATGAATCCTAATATAGTATGAATTCTTCTATTCGGTATCCACTGTGTTGAACAGGTAAAATAAATCCTCTACCACTCCTTTCAATCTATTATTAATAACAGAAGCCAACATTTTGTAATCTGTATTTAGCAAAGTTAGTGGTCTCCAGTTTTTAAAGTCTCCCTATCTCCGATTTAAAATATAAACCTACGACCTTCCATAAAGAATTTAGACTCACTCCTGACTTTAGAAAAAAATTGAATAATATCCAGAGGCAATCTGTTAAATCTGAAGAGAATACTTTATAAAAACTCATTGGGTAGCCCATCCAAACCTGGGGACACATTCAGCTTAAGTGATGTAATGACTCCCAAAATTTCTGCCTTGGAAATAGGCCGCTCAAGAACTTTTAAATCCTCCTGTTTCCAAGGTTGATTTAAACTGGGTCCCAAAAACTGCAGAATTCGAACAGATGAAGAAACGCCTTGGGACTCTAGTCCTCGGAAATGCTCTTTAATAATCGTCCCTAGTGCACTAACTGTGGAAACTGTAGAATCCCCACTAGTTAAAAAATCTAGGTTCACCTTTTCCTTAACTGTTTTGCACAATTCAAAGGGATCTCGAAAACCGATTTCTTTAAATGATTTTGAACCAATGCTTGCAAAGTTTTACTCTATCATACTGTTTGTTTTCATTAAACTTTTAATCTTCTCTATCTGTTCTGTATAATTATTTCTAGAGGTGTTAGCACATGTAAGGATATGAAAGAGCTGTCCTCTAAGTCTTAGATATTCTAAAAAATCAGTATTTCTTCTCCTTGCCCAAAATGTTTAAACCATTTAATACAATCTTGCTTAGTCTCCTGCCACCATCTCCCATGATCCTGGTACAAAAGGCTACTGATAACCTAGCTTGCAAAATACTATGGATAACTTCCTAACCACCTTCTCTGTCAGGCATGATGTATTTAATTTCCAAATTGAATTAGGCCGACTAAACCCTTGATCGTCCCTACCTTAACTAGTAATAAAGCATGATCTGAAAATTCTATGGGAATCACTTGAGGACTATGAAACTGTATCCCCTTAGATATAAATAGATAATCAATCTCAAAACTTTTTCCTTTAGTAAAAAAAGTACCTATTCTAATTTTTTTTGAGCTATCCATACAACTAACCAGAGTTGCCGTTTTAACAATCTTCTGGATACAGTACAAGTCACAATATAATTTCTTTCCATGTCCTAAACTGCTTGCCCCTCTGGCCTTACTTAAAGTACAATTAAAATCCCCTCCCCAAAAAATCGGTAATGTTGTTACCAAGTAAGGACAGCTTCGAAAAACACTCCACCCTTCCCCTTTGATTGAGGACTGTAAATATTAACTAACCTAATCCTTTTACCATGCCATAATCCATCAAGCACTAACACTCTCCCCGGACAGACTTCTATTAAGTTAAGTAACTGGAAATTAAACGAGTTGAAGAGAATGCCTAACCCGTCCGCCCTGTCCTCCCCAAAGGACCAAAATGACGGTCCCCAGGGCCAATCTTTAGAGAAAGCCTTAAAATGTAAAGTAGAGAACATCCATGTCTCTTGCAGGAAGCAGATAGAAATATGTAAGTCAGCAATTATTTGAAACACTGCTCGTCTCTTAATTGTCTTTAATAAACTATGGGTGTTAAAAGTAGCCCAAGTGATCTCCATTTAGTAACTCAATCTAGCCTGCCTAAGTATTCTAATGTTATTTTTCTCCTTTTCTTCTTCTTACCCTTGTAATCATCCTTATGTGCCTTTTCTCCCTCCTGAATTGATATTTGGGAATCCGTATCCCCCATGTCCATTTCTGAGTCTCCCCATGCTAGCTCTTCAAAAGGATTTTTGGATTAAACCCTCCATCTCCACTGGTACCACAGGCTTTACTACTCTACCTGACCTACGTAATAATGGAGGGGGTTTAGGTGGATCAAGCTTACCCTGAATCTTACCACACGGCTCATCTACAGAATCAAGATAGCAAACTGGTTGTTGAAGCATAGGCCCCTCTTTGTTAGATTACCTCTGCTGCCCTAATTGCCCTTCATCCATAATATTTTCCGGCAAAGGCACCTTTTTTTTCAGAGAAAAAAGCTCCTCCCGCTCAACTGTTATCTCATGGAGAGACTCTCCTACCTCTTGTGCTTGTTGTACCAAAAGATCTGACATGCCACTAACATGCGTATTTTGAACAGCCCAAGGACAATCCCGAAAAGCATGGTTTTTCTCATCGCACAAATCACATTTTAATGCATTTGTGCAAGAATGGATACTATGACCTACCTTCCCACAGTTGTCACATTTTGGCTGGTCACAAACGCTGGACAAATGAGTTTTAGATCCACATCTATAGCATGCTCTAGGCTGCCCGCTATAGAAACAAACCCCTCTGTCTCTCCCTAACGTAAAAGAGTTTGGAATATGATTTATACCAGTTGCTGATTGTTTAAGTTTGACTTTGAATTTCCATGCTCCAGTCCAAAATAATTCCGAATCCAAAATGGGTTCGGGCTCACTTAAGACCTCACATTTTTGTGAAAGCCAAAACTTAATGTCTTCCACCTGGACACCTTCATTTCTAAACATCACTGTGACGAACTTTATTAGGGGTTTAGACAGGAATTACAAAAAAAGGCGTCCACAGAGGTGAAAATTTCACTTGATTATACCTTTCCCAAAAAAGGTCTAGTAATGCTGGTGAACGAAAACTTGTATCAAAATTATCCTCACCTGAAATGTTAATAAATGCATAGACATCCCTAGGTGAAAATTTCAAGGAATCTTTAATTAAAGTTTTGCCCACATAAAATCTATTGGGTCTATCTTGCAAACCACCCTTGTAGCGAATCCTCACCGCATTTCTTCTAGGGGCTGCGTCCCTTTTACTCTGAGAAAAAAGGCTAGATAAAAGGGGTTTGTCTTGCTTCACCACATTAATATTTATTCAATTCAGTATTCCCTTCCTTACTTAGGGGAATATTATGTTCACTGCTTAATTCTGACCTAGGGTCATCATTTTCAACTACCGGTACTGATACTGCGCCCTGGGGAGATGCACGTAACCCTCCCCCTTCCCTTGGCTTCCATGCAGGAGCAACTGACCGCCAACCCCAGGAATTATCCCAAGAAGAATCAGGAGTCCATACCCCTTCGTCTTTCTGCATCCACCCAGCTGCCTTCAACGCTGATTGAGGCGACCAGGAGCTATCATGATCCCCTACCCCCTTCAAACAACCAGCTCCTTGTTTAGTATTAAACAGAGACTTCACATTTGTTTTCCCAACTGTAGAACTAGGAGGGAACATAAATTCAGTCATATCAACTTGATTATCAGTCTCAACTTGATAGAGAACATTGTCTTTTTCATTCTCGTTTATAGCTGTAGTATTAAGAACAAAACCAGAATTCTTCATGACTTGTAAAGGTGTAAAGTTCTGAACAGAGTTCGGGATACTCACACAGCCCACGTTGTTTGCACTTAACCCGAACCCTCTCATCTCCGTTTCCCTGTTTGTTGAGGCCACTACTGCAGTTTTCTTCCTCTCTGTCGTTTTCCTTCCCCCTCCGACTTCCATATTGGGTTTTCGGCTCATAGTGACGTAAATCGCTCTCGCCAGTCTCGCAAGAGACGGTACCACACTGTCACAGATTCGCTCCTCCATTTCCGTGTTGCCCGGCTGTCTTAGCCGGTTTTAAAGGTATTTGTTCCATTTCCACGGTATTTGAAACTGGCACATCCTCCGCTTCAGCAGAAATAAAGATATCTTGCCTGTCTCCGTTACTCGGAACGTTCTCTGTGGAAAAACTCTCTGCACACTGCTTCACTGTATCTTTCAGTACGTCCTTTACCAAACTCCCTTCCTCCAACACCGCGCTAACCAGCGCTCTCTCCATCTTCCCAAGCTCTAACTGAGCCATGCTGCTCGCAGTCAGAGCTCCTCTATGCCCATACTCCCCCTCTGGCCACTGGGACAGCAGCACAGAGTAGGGGAATTTCCCCGGTGTCCTGGCCAAATTTCCGTTATTCACTAAAAATACCACAAACAGCTTAATCTGATTCAAGGTCAGTTAGCATTCATCTGTATCCCCCTTCCCCGGGTCGTGCCTGAAAATAGGCAGGATTTGTCTAGTGCACTTACCCGATCAACAAAAACTAAATAAAATAAATAAATAAACTCTTCCCAGATAGGCGGAGTGCCTCCGAGACCCTCAGTCCGACCACTGTGAGGCAAATGCCTCCCTGGCGGAATCCCCAACTGGATGGCTGACACTCTGTCAGAGAAAAACAGAGCAAACCCCTCACACAAGGTGGATGACAGTGCTTTTCTCGGCTGCAGACAGGCAGGGTGCAGAAACCTGTCTACAGTTTGAAATAGCTGAGATGGTCTGTTTCTCCCCATGGCAATTTCCCCTGGACAGGAATTCAGCCTTCTTACGGGAAATTGCCCCCGGTATTGGGCACGTAGGGACAGCCTATCGGCCTCCAGCCTCATCTTCTGCCAGCAATGCTCCAACCTCCGACCGTTGTTCTTCATCTCCTTGAGGTCTCCATCAAACCAGAGGGACCTCAAGTGAGAAGATCTGGGTCATATACGAACTGGTGTGAGAGCATCCAGAGCTTCGGAAACCGTCCTGTTATAAGTGGCTACCCCCTCTCCGGCACCCATTGAAATGCCGTGTCAACTTGAGATAGGTCACAGCGCCAACAGTCCCTCAGGGCGACGCCCTTAAAGGGCAGAAGCTGACCATCTCCATGGGGGGGGGACTACTGGGGAGGGGGGCCCCAAACGTGAACTCCACGGTACAGTGGACAGACCAAACGACCTGATCAGTCTTGAGGTTATCAACCTCAAGACCCAGCTGGAACACGTGATCGAGTGTGTAGCCATGCTGGTGTGTCACAGAAGCAACTGCTTGTGACAGGCCCAGTGAGTACATCAACTGGAGGAGGTTGTAACCAAAACGTGAGGATTTGTCATTGATCCAAGCATTGAAGTCCCCCAGGATTAAACACCTGGAGGGACTCCAACACCTGGTCGACAATGAAGTCCGCCATCTCCTGCAGGAAATCTCCCCCAACCCCAGGAGGGCAGTAAACAAGGAGAATCCTGCAACCTGCACTTGCGCCCCCATGCACAGCAACGTACTCAAAGGATCGGGTGTCACCAACTGGGTGCACCGTGAAGCCCAGGCTGGCTTGAAAACAATGGCCACACCCCCGTGATCCTTCTTCAGGCAGTGCACCCCGGAGTACCCGCAGGGATGGCAGCAGGAAGAACTGGGCCAGCATCGTCGCCAAGCCAGGTCTCCGATATGCAAGCCAGGTCGACAGCAGAAATCAAGTCCGCAAAAATGGCAGTCTTGTTTCTTATTGACCTGGCATTGCAAAACACCGCTCGAAGTGGGTGAGAAGACATGACCAGACCTCTAGCTGCCTGCCCACTTGGTCCGGTGGGAACCCTGGGTATGGAGACCAAACCAGTCTGGCCTCTCCCTCAGCTCCGTTTACACCCAGGGCGTCTCCTGGACCGGACTACCTCAGTGCAGCTTTCCACCCCCTCCTCGGCTCCCTGCAGATCCCTCACCTCTTAGTAATTCCGACCTCCCTGCAGCGTCTCGCTGCGGTGGCAGAAACAGGGAGGTCAGTAAAGGGGCAAAGGTCGCGGAGCTGAGTGGCAATGTAGGTAATTCTAGCAGGGCCGCGGCACCAACATATCTTGCCTGGTTTATTCTAGTCCCCACCATAATTCTGAAAATGCCAACAGGGAACATCCCTTAATTTAGAAACTGTGCCTGTTTAGCTGAGGGTTTCAAATTGAATAACATGCTTGCTAACTTCCATTCAAGTGCTTGCAGTACCTGAATGGAGACCACTTACCTTGTAGGATGTTTTTTTTCTGGTAGGTCTGCAAGGAATCAAAATATTTAGCCTGGTGTCTCAGGTAAGTAATTTTTATTTGTCTTGGGGGAGGGGGGCAGCAAGACAGTAGGGCTGTTGCTGTCTTGATTTTCATCCCTCCCCTAGCGTCTACCAGTGCATTTTTACCTTTGCTTCCCTTTTGGTGTTTTTATCTCTCTAGCCAGGAAGTTAGAAAATGTGTGGTGCTGTAGTCTGGGCTGCCCGCTTCACATCTGGCGAGTCTGCTGCTTGGGAGTGGGGGTTGTTTTGGGCTGTATGATGAGTTTTGTGTGAGCTTTTGTTGTTTCCCTTTGTACACAGGGATTCTGTTTTGTCCCTTGTGGTTGGGGGGCCCCCCTACCCCATCTTGCCTGAGATGCAGGGCAGTAGTGAAGTGCAGTGTTGTTTCCTTAAGTGCACAGTTTTTGTCCCCCTCCCATCAGTCTTTAAGTGCAGCTTCAGTGTTGGGTGCAGTTTTTGGCATCTTTATTGTGGTGTTTTACTTTACATTGCTGGCCTCTTGGCAGCCAGTTTTGATTGCAACGCTTTGCGCACTTCCTGGCTGGCAGCGTTTTTACTTTTAGTTGCTGGCCTCTTGCCAGCTGGTTTTGACCGCAGCACTTTACACACTTTCTGGCTAGAAACAGGGTGTTTTGCATGCTGTGGAGTATGCTCAACTGTTATCTTGAGCAGGGATGTGCATGAGTGAGGCACACCCCAACATGATGACATCATGTGCGCCGTGTGATGCCAGACGGTCTCTCCTTCCTGTCCCACGCAGCTGACTGGAGCATTTTGCTCAGAGTACCGCACCTTTGCACACTGCCACGTTTTTGCTCTGAGAGAACAGCCTGGCATGGGAACACTAGTTGGATGTAACCACAGGTGAAGCAAGTCCGATTTTTTTGTTATTCTTGTTCAGCATTGCCAGAGTGGGGTGGCTTTTAGGAGTCACTAGCCACCTCAGCCAAGACCCAGCTTCCACAGTAAAGGGGAAGTCTGTGTTATAAAACCTTAACTACAGGGCTGTATAGAGTTAAAGAAATAGAGAGTAACCGCCCCCAACAGCTGGATGTGCTAGGCAAAAATTGCAAATTAGACAAGAAACCTCTCACACCATCCACCACCACTCAACATAAGCAGAATCTGAAAACAAGGAATAGACTTAATAAAGTGCTTTATTTTTCCCAAAGTGCTTAGTGAATCATACCTCTCAAAAACTGCCTCCAACCGGTTTCGCTCACCACATCATTAGGGAGTGCCCGAGATGGTGTGTGATCTCACTTTTAAATGTTGCTCTTAAAGGGCCGTACATAAAACATACATAAAACAGTGCAACCAATTAATATATGAATAATAAACATAATAAAGAATACACACACACATCTCTGACATGAAACTGTGTACACCTAAAAAAAGTGCTGTAAATAGAAGACTGTAATAAATATTTTTAACACAGTATATGCAATTTATATGACCATTTATATATTAATTCAATCCATTTTTCCTTTTTTTATTATTATATACATTTAGTTCTGTCAGTCCCAAGTTTATGTTTTTATCAAATGATCAAGATTACTGAATATATTTCCTCAACTTAATAATAATATTATTAATAGATGTTGTATTAAAGGGAAGGTTAAAGCAGAAATACTGAGGGGGGGGGTTAAGGGGGAGCGGGAAAACTTAAAAAGAGATTAATAATGCATGCAGTTTGGAAAGGGGGATAAGATTGGTATTTTATTATAAAAAGCGGGGAAAAAGAAAGATGAATAAATCAACATATTCATATACCGCTATTTATAATTTCTAAATTTACTTGGAAAAATCATTTTTTCACCCTCCTTATTCATCCCTTAGAAATAATGATATGTCTATACCATCATTTAAACCTGGAAATCATAATCCCCCTAATTTGTAAATCCAATAAGCCTCTCTTTTACATAATGCAAAATCCAAATCCCCTCCCCGTGGTCACACTGATACTTTTTCTATGCCCTGAAATCTAAATTTGTATGTCTGTTGGTGTTGATTTTCCTGTATATGTAATGTAAGGGCATTATGTGAATCCTGAATTCTGATGCAGCTTAAATGTTCTCCTACTGTGTTTTTTAATAAATGCTTAGTTTTACCGATATAGAAAGAGGAGCAACTACAAGTCGCTAGATAATCTACTGCACTTGTGTTACAGTTGATAAATTGTCAAATCAAAAATGTCCTACTACTATTCACTGTACTAAGTTCTTTGGTTTTAGAAATATATGGACAATAAACACATGCCCCACAGGAAAAGCGCAGCATCCCATTGGTTTAGATGGCAGCCATGAATGTAGTTTCAGACTCTCCATGGGTAGAAAACGATGTACCAGCATATCCTTGATGTTTGTAGCCCTTTTATATGTGATTTTAGGAGGAGCAGCAGCTATAGTGGATAGGGCTGGTTCTGCTTCTAGACTATGCCAGCATTTATTCAAACATTCTCTAACAATATAGCTCTTGGCACAGTATTTTGTCACAAAAATCAGCTGATCACCCATAGAATTTGTCTTGTCTTTATATGTCAATAATTCTGTTTGCGGTATTTTGTCAACATGTTCCTGTGCTTGTCTAATAAGGCCCACATTGTAACCTCTTTCCTGAAATCTCCGACTCATTTCTCTAGATCCGCTGACGTAAGTATCTGGGGTACAGCAATTCCTCTTAATTCTCATAAATTGAGACTTAAGGATGTTGCTGATGGTGTGGCGGGGGTGACAGCTGTTTGCCATAAGAAGGCTATTTCGATCTGTAACTTTTCTATATAGATCAGTCTCGATTGTGCCATCAGGCATTCTATGAATATCCAAACCCCAAAAATGTACATAAACTTGTCATATTCTATGGTGAATTTTAGATTTGGATTTGATGCCTCTGAATAGACGGTCTTAAGCTGGAGGGTGGGGGGTTTAGGAGGGATGTCAGGAAGCACTTCTTCACAGAAAGGGTGGTGGACACTTGGAATGCGCTGCCATAAGAGGTCATCTCGTTAAAGACAGTGAGCAGCTTTAAGAGAGGCTGGGATAGGCATAGGGGGAAGATAAGAATCATGGGTAGGGTGGATGGGAGGAGTGGGGAGGGAGGGCAGGGACATTAGCTCAAGCTGTGGACCCTGCAATACGAGCAGACTTGATTGACCAAATGGCCTTCTTCTGCTGGCTTGTTCGTAATATGGCACAAATTCAAGCAATACTGTCTCACTCCCCCGCCACACCATCAGCACATCATCCAATAACCTCTTCCACAAATCTACTTGCTCAAAAAAAGGATTAACATTTTCATCATAAATGTACCGTAATTCCCAGAATCCAAGGTAAACATTGACATGTGGGGACAAAAGTAGCCCCATAGCTGTCCCCTTTATCTGGAGGAAATGCTGGCCTTGAAATACAAAAGCATTTTGGTAAGAACAAATTCAGATAGTTAACAAAAAAAAAATGAATAAAGGGTACAGAGTACTGAGTAACTTCCTGCATCCGAAATCTAAGTGCTTCCAGACTTTCTTTATGGGGCACATTTGTATTCTATGACTGAATGTTTAAAGCAACTAACACCCAGTCGTCTTCCATCTGTAGATCCCCCAGGATGCCCAGAATCTGGGTAGTGTAATATAGGAACTATGTGGTTGACATGTGTATCCACAAATCTAGAGAGAGAGGCTCTGTCTATGAGCCTATACCAGACACTATTGGGTGTCCGGGGGGATTCACAGTGCTTTTATGTATCTTGGGGAGCATATACCGTATATTTTCTGTCTAATAGGATGTGCTACTACCAAAAATTCCGAGGTTTGATCTGAAATGAGACCCATCTCATGAGAACGCATTAAATTGCATCAGTCTCCTTTTTAAATTTTACAGTTGGATCCAATTTTAAGTCTGCATAAAAGACTGTATCAGACAATTGTCTAAACATTTCCCTTTTATAATCCTCGGTGTTAAGAATAACTGTCGAAACCAGTTGGAAGCATTAGTTGCAGGGTTCCTGCTGGCGTCTCTGTTTTTGAGAGGTATGATTCACTAAGCACTTTGGAATAAATAAAGCACTTTATTAAGTCTAGTCCTTGTTTTCAGATTCTGCTTATTTTGAGTGGTGGTGGTGGTGGATGGTGCAGGAGGTCTCCTGTTTAAACTGTGTATAGTTTAGCAAGTCCATCACATTGAGGCTAGCTTAGGTCATGAGTGGACAGTCTGTATTGCTCATTAAGGGGACAGTATCTTTCCTGCTATGTATAAAACAGGGTGGCCTGGGTATGTTGAACCCCATAACCTTCTTTTTTAGTATGCTTTTGTTTTTTTAACATCAGTGAAACTCTCAAACAAGAGGAGAGGGTATGGGTTCCTCTTATACAGGAATTGCTGGCTTCCCGTCTTGGCACAGTGGGAGCGAGGGGTATGCTGCATCTACCTAGCTTAGGTGCTGAGCCAGTTTTGCCAAATTATGTGATGGATATCTTAACTAAGACTAGGTAGTAGAAATTAAGTATTGTTGCTTTATGGAACTCCTCTAGGAAGCGGTTGTATGTACAGCGTATGTCCTTCGGTGTCTCCCCAGATCTTTGTGGTTGTCCGCTGGCTGGAACACAGGAATGCTGCAAGCTGGGTTACCAGTTAATAAAAGGATACCACCGCAGATGTGGGATGTCCTAAGGTTAAGTGCGCATGGAAGATTAACTGTGAGGGGTTCTCACAGGCACAAGAGTTTGGGCGAGTGGTATTGCCCTCGACTAGAGTGTGATAAGATAGTGGAAACACGGCCCATTTATTTTCAGAATGCCCTTATGCTGAGGCACTTTGGGAAGGCCTTGCACAACAGGGGCAGAAGCCAGGACTAGCTTCGATTCCTCTTGAGTGTCTTATTTTTGGATGTACCTGGATACCCTGGTAACTCTTTCTGCATTATTCAAATGTTATTTATGGCAGTCCCGTTGCACATTTTCTTTGCCACAGAAAGTTATTGCTTTTGCAGATTTGTTCAACACTGTATTTTCAGCACGTGGTAAAGTTTATTAAAAAGGATGTTAGGGTATATTGCGCTTCACAGAGATAGAAATTATGGACGAATGTACCACATGCTTTTCTGTTGTGGGCTGGTGTATCTTAATGGAATATTAATTACTTTTTGCCTGGGTGGTGACCTTATAACTTCTCATAAGTTTTTTCTTGCTACATTATATGTTGTTTTGCTTTTGAAATTATTATTCTTTTTCTTTTCTTCCCTTTGTATTTTTGTTTTTGCTATTTTTTTATGACTGTTGGGCCCGATTCCAAGACGACTGGTGTAACTTGCATGCAGTTACGAGTTACGCCAGTTGCCCCTATGCTAGGGACCGTACGCCGCATTCCAGAAGCGGCATGGTCCCAGCATTTGCGACATGCGAGATATGCCATGTATGTGGCAGTAGCCCATGCATGGTGTATCGCAGCTGCATGTCACAACTCACGGCAGACAGCAGGCCCCAAAAGCCCCCGGCCCCGGACCACCTCGGCAGACACCAGGAGGCGTGGGAGGGCAAGTGCACAGGCGTCGGGGAAACGACACCAGAAATGGACCCTCGAGGGTCCAGGCAGATTGGGGGTTAGGGAAGGTGTGTGTTAGTAGGGGCTTGGGAGTTCACCTGGCACCATTGCCGGGGCACTGCATGGTGGCATCCGATGGTGTCAGCTGTCGGATGCCACTTAAGACAGGTCTGAGCTGTTGTACCTTAGGTATGCCACTGCGTCTCTTGTAGTCGCAACTGTGGGTTATGACAGCCACCCTACTGGATTTTGGCTTCGTTGCTATCATAACCCACAGTTGCGCCAGGCATTGGCTGCGGCGTAAGTGTTGTATCCTGCGATTGTCACAGCCTGCATCGCCATGACGCATCTCGCCTCTTGTAATATGGGCTGGCGTATCGTCTGGCATAAGTAGCGAGCTACGCCATGGGGTTCGGCATATCTCGCCTTACGCCGGCATATCCCCTTCTGGAATCGGGCCCATTGTATTTGTTTCTGTTAAATTTATCTGTAAGTTTGTTTTGCCTATAATTCAATAAAAATTCCCCTTCTCTTCTTGTTTAATTTTTGTTTTAGTAAAATGCCCCTACTCTTCTTCAAAGCTACCATGGGATCTTTTAGTTGTGGCGCCTCTGAGTGGCTTTGCTTATGCTGCACTGTGGCATCAGTTAAGTACTATCCCAAGTACCTGGTGTTGCGCTAGAACCCATACCTTCCAATCCTCCGACCCTAGAGGGTGAGCATGCTACCTACTGAGCCACAGGTGAAGATATTCTAAAGAGCTGTGTCAATGGCTGGGAACTTTCCTGTACAATAAAACAATTACTTTTAAAACAATAAAATCACATAGTTAATAGCATTGAGGTTGGCCCGCTGGTGTATGCGATACCACTGCTAGTTGAGTGCCAGTGACTTGAGTTTGGTAACAAGCCTGGAGAGTTGGAGGGTCATTGGAAGTCGAGCATCCAGCGGGCAGCTGTCCTCCTCTGGGGGTGGTGGAAGGTTACAGCATTTGGCAATAGGTCGACCCCTAGCATTGGCTGGGGGTTGGTGGGACAGAGACTGCACCAGCAAGGGGATTGGAGGAGAGGCAGATGTCTGGTCCTCAGACGTGGAGCACACCTGACATCATCAGGACATTATTGTACATCCTCACCTCTGTGGAGGAACTCAGAATGAAAAATGGCCATCAGATGGGAGGGTAACACTGTTCCTGCTCAACACATCCTTCACCGGATCTGACCTGCTTGGGCCTGGCTGCCCCTGGCCTTGTTCTCCACCTGTGGCCAACTTGGATACAGTGGGGAGTTAGCTGTGGCATTGAAGGCAACCCACCATGGAGGGCAAGCTGGGGGGTCTGGCTACTAGGTGTGTCACAGATGGACTTGGGGGTGGGGGGTGTCTAGAACCATGAGAAGGATGGTCTCGAGGCGGATGGGATAAGGGCGCTGGAAATGGCTGAATGTGGTCCTGTCCGATGGGAGAGAGTAAGGATAAAAAGAATTGGGGGATAGCATTGAAGCACTCCATGGGTTGGGTTACTTTTGTTAATCAAACCCTAGCAGTGTTTGAGTTACTGACACTATCCCAGCCTCTGATTCTGCCTTAAAGAGGAAGAGAAATGCTGTGACATTCCTCAGTACATATTTCAAACAACGTGAAGTCTTGCTATATTATGACACATGCAGTATAACCCCAGGTTAGAACTGCTCCGGAGGTGAAAGAGTTAACTTCCATGCAGAGCATGGAATCTTGAGCGTGAGCTCGGACGAACACTCTTATCTGTTGAAGCTCAAACTTAAACTGTCAGATTCTTTACTCCGCCTCACTGAACAGTCGCTCCGGAGATTCCTCCTGCTGCTCAGTTTATTTTTCGGTTTTAAAGTGTAATTCTTGGTTTGTTTTACCGAAATTTAACCTTAATCGTCGGTTCAAGCTCTGTCTGTGGTATTGTAAGTAATAGATAGGCTTATTTATTATTTTTCTTCTGTATGGAACTTGTAAACGTCTTTTTTGGTTCGGTTTGAACCGATCAGAGGGGTTTAAAAATTACTTTCTAGCCCTTTTTAGTGCGGTTCCCGGTTCTTATCGGTTCTAAAAAAAAACGGATTTTATTACGTTTTTTTCCACGACCCGTGACACGGTTGGGAACCGATAAGAGAGTCTTGCTTGGTGGATTGCCATTAACGGGCAAGTTTGGTTAGGCTGGCACTATGTCTGAGAAACCCAAAAGAAAAACCGGACCCACTGGGTTTCAGCACTGTGGCCTCTGTGGGGAAGCCTTTGCCAAGGCAGACCCACACACCATTTGTGTATATTGTCTGGGGTTTGACCACCTCAATGCAGACTGCCAGATTTGTAAATTTTCCTGCTGCCACCATGGAAAAAAGAGTTGGTAGGCTCAGGGAAAGGGAGGCCAAAAAGTCCGCTGACCCGTATGGCCAGCCCGGTTCGGTTCCAACCGAACCTGAGGGAGTGCCCTCTGACCAGGGCGATGCTTCCTCGGGCAAACGAAGAGCCAGCTCTGAGGAGCCGGTTCCAACTAAAAGGGCTAGAAGGTCAGGTAGTTTGGGGCCAAAAGTTCTTTCTCCAACCGCTGAGGATCCAGATTGTCCAGTCTCTTTCCCCAGTTCCGTTCGAACCGGCACCGTTGGGCAAGCGCCCGGTTCGGTCGGTTCCCTCGGTTCAAGATTATGATTTTGAAGATTTTTATGAGCCAGGGGAAGGGGAGGAGGGGTACGAGGAGAGTGAGTGTGATTTTGACAGTCTGGATGTGCCCATTGAACCGGACATCTCTCCAGACAGACCCTCAGGAGTATCCCCTCCTAGGCTATCTGAGTCCCCTTCTCATTTTTTGTTTTACAAGAAAGTTGCTGACACTCTGCAACTCCCTGTTGAGGAAACTGTTGATGATCAAGAAGAGCCTGATTTTGTGGAAATGATGGATATTCCAGAGTCTAGGAGACTGTCTATTGCCTTGCATAAATCTTTTAGGAAACAGACAGTAAAAATTCTGAAAACTCCTTATTCTATCCTCCCTGTGGCTAAAAGGATGGACAAGAGGTATGCTTTATCAGGCTCTGATACAGAGTTCCTATCTCAGCAGTGCAGCCATGTGGGGGTAGTGCAGGCTGCAGCCTGTGACAAGGCTAATATTCCTCTAGCCTCTCACCCTCCTGAAAAGGATTCCAGGAGGATGGATGCCATGGCAAAAAAGCAGTACATGGCAGCATCTTTGGGACTCAGACAGGCAAATTATATGGCTTACGCAGCTAGGTACCAGAAATCCAGGTGGGATACTGTCCTGGCCCTAGCAAAACAGGCCCCTGAACAGCTTGTCAGGGAGCTGGAGCAGGTGGCTGCGGACGGTATTGGGGCATCCAAGGTGCAGTTTCATGCTGCTGTAGACTCTAATGATGTTTCATCTAGAGTTATGGCTACATCTGTGTCTCTTCGCAGAATGGCCTGGCTCAGATGTACTGCCCTGTCTCGGATACCCAGTCTAAGGCTATGGATTTTCCTGTTGTGGGAAATTCTCTGTTTGGGAGCAGACAGAGAATTATATGAAGAAAATGGATGAGTATAGGACCACCTATAGGGTGCACAGGCCAAAGGAAGGCAAGTCACTCCTCAAGGCAGCATGTCAGGGGCAGGGGCAGGCCTTTTCATAGGCCGTTTTACCAAGCCCAGGCCTCCTCTTCTGCTTATGCCCAGAGGGGTTCTTTAGAGGAAGGGGCAGAAGGGGCTCTAGTAAGCCTGCTTTTACCCCTCAACCCAAAGCCCCTGCAAAACAGGCTCCCTGATGGGGTAGCCAGGGCCGATTCTCCAGTACCTGTAAGGGGCAGGCTGGCTTACTTTGTCCAGCACTGGAAGTCTTTAACATCAGACAAGTGGGTCCTGGAAGTAGTAAGCCAGGGACTGGTTCTCAGCTTCAAAAAGTTTCCGAAGATGAGAGCCAGATCTTTTCCACCTGCAAACCCATCAGGGGCACTTGCCCTGGAAGCAGAAGTTTCTGCCCTCCTGGCTCTCAGAGCCGTGGAAAGGGTTCACCATACACCAGGGCAAAGGGTTGTACTCCAGGTACTTCCTTACCCCAAAAAAAGACAGGAGAATGGCGGCCCATTCTGGATCTCAGGTATCTAAACAAGCACCTTTTAAAACCAAAGTTCAAAATGGTGACCCTGGGATTATTTTACCTTCTCCAAGGCCAGGGGACTGGCTAGCCTCCCTGACCTCAAGGATGCCTACTTCCATGTTCTCATCAGAAGCTCCCATCGAAAGTACCTCAGATTCGAACTGCCCTCAGGTCATTACCAGTTCAGAGCAATGCCCTTCGGCCTCTCCTCGGCTCCAAGGTGTTCACAAAATGCCTGGCAGTAGCAGTTGCTCATTTAAGAAGGCAAAAGATTGCCATCTTTCCTTATCTGGACGACTGGCTTATTGTAGGCCAGTCTCCAGAACAGGTCAAACTTCATTTACAAGTAACCCAGCACCTGCTTACATCTCTAGGTTTCCTTCTAAGTCTTCCAAAGTCAGTTCTGGAGCCTGTCCAGCTTCTCACCTTTGTAGGCGCAGAACTGAACACAAAAGAAGCCAGAGCCTTCCTTCCT
Organism: Neoceratodus forsteri; assembly: GCA_016271365.2. Taxonomy (NCBI): domain Eukaryota; kingdom Metazoa; phylum Chordata; order Ceratodontiformes; family Ceratodontidae; genus Neoceratodus; species Neoceratodus forsteri. The sequence goes on along the minus strand of CM028129.1, from coordinate 556,132,827 downwards.
CTGGAGAGCAAGGACCCTGGTGTCTCTGGCCTCCTCTTTCACCCTGCAGGTCTCTCGACCAGCAAGGCATTTTCTACAGCTCCTGGGGCACATGGCTGCTTCTACAGCAGTAGTGCAGGGAGCGAGATTTCAGATGAGGGGCATTCAGTTCCATTTGAGAGCCTTTTGATCTCAAAGGACGGATCCCCTAACCAAATTGATTCCAGTGACTCGAACCCTGATCCAAGCCCTCCAGTGGTGGCAGGATCAGAACAATCTGAGACGGAGGGGTTCCCTCCACTCCCCAGTCTCATTCCTTGACCCTTACTACAGATGCATCCCTCTTGGGGTGGGGAGCTCACATGGGCGCACTTCCACCCAAGGGCTGTGGTCCCCTCAGGAATCTCTGCTCCACATCAATTTGCTGGAGCTCAGAGCAGTTTTTCTAGCACTTCAGGTTTTCTCCACAGCTGTCCAGAACAAGGTAGTTCAGGTCAGAACAGACAGTACCACTACAATGTGGTACATCAGCAAGCAAGGGGGCACTCGGTCTACGGCCTTGTGCACCGACACAATGAAGTTGTGGTCTCTGGCATATTCTCTGAACGCCTCCCTTACGGCAGTTCACCTCCCAGGCAAGGACAGTGTCCTAGCAGATGCCTCAGCAGGTTTTCCCAGGGCCATCATGAATGGGCACTGGATCCCCTAGTACTGGAGGTAATATTTGCCAGATGGGGCACTCCGCAAATAGATCTCTTTGCAGCCCCAGACAATCACCAACTTCCCCTTTTTTGTTGCAGGCCCCAGTGTTGGGCTCAGTCCCTCTGGATGCCTTCCTTCTCAGTTGGGAAGGGAAGTTTCTCTATGCTTTTCCCCCCTTCCCCCTTCTTTTCAAAGTGCTAGTCAGAATCAGATCTCAATCCTGCAAGATGATCCTGATCGCTCCAGATTGGGCCAGGCAGCCCTGGTACCCACTCCTCATGTCCTTAACAATCCACCCTCCCCTATGCCTCCCAGGAATCACAACCTGTTATCCTGTGCCCAGAGGAGAGTTTGGTATCCGAACCTTCAAATCTCTCAATCTCAAGGCTTGGCTCTTGAAGAGTTAGAATTTGCTGACCTATACCTTTCTCAAGGTGTATTGGATATCTTGAAGGCCTATAGGAAGCCTTCCACCAGGGCTACCTATAATTCAAAATGGAAGAGATTTTCCATATGGTGTGCTGGTAAACATATTTCCCCAGAATCTGCTGGTGTGCCCAAGATCCTGGATTATTTGGTGCATTTGAATTCCTTGGGGCTGAGGCCAGCTACCCTAAAGGTGCACTTGGCAGCTGTGTCTGTCTTCTTGTCAGCAGGTAAGCCCTCTTCTTTATCAGCTCACCCTGTGTTCTCCAAGTTTTTTGAAAGGTTGCTTCACACCAATCCCCCGTTCAGGGATCCTGCCCCTGCTTGGGATCTTAATATTTGCATCGCTCAACTTATGCAACCCCTTTTTGAGCCATTTTCTTCAGCAGAGCTGAAGTACTTGACTTGGAAAACTGTGTTTCTGGTAGCCATCACCTCTGCCAGGCGCATACGTGAGCTACAAGCCTTGTCAGTGGAGCCTGATTGTATCTCCTTTCATAGAGATAAGGTAGTCCTCAGGACTAACATGAAGTTTTTGCCTAAGGTGGTTTCAGACTTTCACCTTAATCAATCCATGTTTCTTCCTGTGTACTTCACTGACCATTCCTCCTCTGGTGAGAGGAGATTGCACAGTTTAGGTGTCAAAAGAGCCCTTAGTTACTATATAGAACGTACCAAGGGTCACAGGTTCGAATCCCTCCAATTGTTCCTCACTTATGGTGAGGTTGGTAAAGGGAAACCTGCCACTAAAAGATCCATTGCCAGGTGGATTGTCTCTTGTATCCAATTCTGGTACGAAAAACTGGGTAAGGTTCCTCCCTCAGGCCTGAGGGCTCACTCTACCAGAGGTACAGCTGCGTCTCTGTCTGCTGCCAGGGACATTCCTATCCTAGAGATATGTCAAGCAGCTACCTGGAAAACAGTTCACACTCTTACTAAGCATTACTCCTTGGATATCCAGGCTAGGAGTGATGCTCGATTTGGCACAGCTGTGCTACAGAGCCTATTTCCCAAGTAGGTTCTGTCCCTCCTCCATGGAGGTACTACTGTGTAGTCTGCATATGTCATAATATAGCAAGACTTCATGTTGTTTGAAGAAAAAATTACTCACCTTAGTAATGTTGTTTCTTCTAATGGAGTCTTGCTATATTATGGCCTCCCTCCCAGCCTGCCCCTCTCAGAACCTCTGTTTTTGGGAGGTGGGTGGGCAATGCAATGTTGGCACTTCTTTGATGCCCACTTTATTTCACCCTCCTTGGGTGCTTAGGTGTTATGTTTGAGTTTCTTCTTGAATCCCCCGACTTGAGTCTTTGTTTTGGGGATCAAGATCAAAAAAATATTTTGTAGTTAGTAATAGCGGCTAGTGTAGGTTCTGAGCTTCCACACAGAACCTTAGTGAGTTTTGCTCGTAAAGATCTGACAGTTTAAGTTTGAGCTTCAACAGACAGAGTGTTCATCCGAGCTCGCGCTCAGGATTCCATGCTCTGCATGGAAGTTAACTCTTTCACTTCCGGAGCAGTTCTAACCTGGGGTTGTACTGCATATGTCATAATATAGCAAGATTCCATTAGAAGAAACATTACTAAGGTGAGTAATTTTTTCTTGCTTACCTCTGGTTGTCTCCGTTCTGATCTCTCTTTGTGCCCCCGTCTTCCTCGTCTTTATAATCAGCTGTATATACATCATCATTATTGTGCCAGTGTAAATGGTCCAACCAGTGACATCATCAGTTAGAATCTGTCAATAGAATAGAATCAGCCAATAGCTTCTGATACTAATACCGATACATGATGGGCTGCTACTTTGATGCAGACTGAGCCCACTGAGGTGCTGCTCCATTTTCATTAATTTAGCAGCCCATGTAAGCAGTCAGAAGCCAGCGACTGATTCTAACTTATGATATTACTGGTTGGATCATTTATAATAGCACAGTTGTGAGCTATATACTGAGCTGACTTTTAAGATCAGGGAAATGGAAAATGAAAAAAAAAAAAAGAAAAGGAACGCCATGTACAGAAAAGAGATGGGGGTAAGCATACAGAAAGAGGATGAGAGCTACGCATACAGGAACTGGGAGTGTTGCAATGCTTCCGTTCCCCATTAATGCTTACCTGTTAGAGGGGTGAAGCTCTGAGCAGCTTGTTTAACAGAAGCTGAGGTTGGAGCCAATGGTTATGGGACCAGCTAAGACAGAGTGGGTGACACCAAGATAAAACTCAATACCCCAACCCTGATAGGGTTAGATTTTAACATTTTTTTACTAACTATAAACCTTTTAGCTTGTTAGTCAGAGGTATGGTTTAGTAGCAAGTTGAAGGGATGGCTGTTTGGCTGTTAATGATACAAATAACCATCCTGGCTACTGGCTGGTGCAGGAACAGCTGGTGCTGGTTATATTTCTAGTGCACCATTTTTGTGGAACTCACCCAGCAGGGGAAGGAGCTTTTTTGCAGCAGCACCACCAAACCCTAGTTTAAACCACTACATAGTGGTCCATCACACAAACCCTTTGTCCCTGGTCTTGTACTGGGAGGGGTCCCATTGACCCCCTCCATACGGGTGAAAGATCTGGGCATGACCCTCGATGACACTGGATGCTCAGGTGTCTGCTGTTGTAAAAGCTGGATTTTACCATCTGAGGAATATCGCCCAGATCCGGGACCTTATACTACTTGAGGGCCTGAGCACACTGGTATATGCTTTTGTCACATCCAGTCTGCATTACTGCAATGCCCTGTACCTAGGGCTATCTGGAGGCAGTCTCCGTCAGCTGCAGCTGGTGCAGAACATGGCAACGAGGTTATTGATGGGCATATGAAGGTGTGACCATATTATTCCTGTCCTCCGCAAACTGCACTGGCTGCCAGTTAGGTGGAGGATTATCTTCAAAGTCAGTTTGCTGACCTATAAGGCCCTACACGAAAGGGGACCAGCCTACCTGCAAGATCTCGTTCCTCATCGCCTGTCCTGGTCACTCCATTCCACCGAGGGTTGCCTTCTTAAGGTTCCCAGGGTTAGGCTGCAGCATTCAGGCAACCGTGCATTTTCTGTTGCTGCGCCTACCCTGTGGAACTCATTGCCTAACCATCTTTGGGAGGCATCCTTGGTGGCAACCTTTAAAAAGGATTTAAAGACCTTTTTATTTAACATATAAATAAATACATTTTAACTAAGTATTTTAAATTGTAAAGATAGATTTTAAGTCTGCTGCTGTTAGCTCCATTTGGATCTGGTGTATGGTTTTGTTTATTATTTGTATTTACACTGTGTTTAATTGATATGTGAAGCGCGCCAAGTCTCTGGAAAGGGGCGCTGTAAAAATAAAGTATCTATCTATATATTTATCTATATCTAAAGCCACTTGAATATAATCTCCAAGCAGTGGTGTAGACTTTTTTCTTTTGTTTTCTCTTTTACTAGTTTTCACTAGTTTTTTGAAGCTCTATGAGCTGGGTTTTTACAGAACTAGTGCTGTGCTAACTCAGGGGCTTGTCAAGAACAACTGTGCTCATTACTCAACAACCTCATAAGCCCCTACGTTAAACCTTACCTACTTCAGACTGAAACAGTTCACTTTGCAGAGTTTTTAATTTCCAAAATGGGAGAAGGGATCAATAAATTCTCCTCTACCATCCGATCCCTTCCCCTTCCTAGTGCAGATCGTAGCCAGCTCCTCCCCCGTGGTGCCCCAGCGCTCTTACATTCTATGATGCAGGAGTTTGTGGAATATGCGGGCCCACTGCATTGATTAAAATGGGAGCTGAGTTTAAAGTATATTATGTATTGTTTTATAGGGCCACTGCGGTCAAATCAAAGCCTCATTTCAATTAATAAGAACTTTGTTAGTTGAGCTGAGGTCTTAATTTGACCACAGTGGCCTTCTAAAATGCTTAATAATATATAGTAAACTCCATTCCCATTCTAATCAGTGCAGTGCAGCCCTGTGCTCTACAAACTCCTTGATCATAAAATGTGAGAGTGCCAGACCTCTGATGCAGCAGTAGCGCTATTGCTCACGACACCAGTGATCCGAGTTCAGGAACAAACTTGGGTTGTTGGGGGGACTGGCTGGGGTGGGGAGGAGGAGGAGGAGGATTGAGAATCCCAGAGGACGCTGTCCTCCTCCTCCTCCAGGGAGGGAGGGCTCCATGCTGTGCTCCAATACTGCCACCTGGGTGACCACAGGTGGCAGTGCAGCTGGAGAAGGACTGGGGTGGGAAGGACATTGCAGACATCGGTATATGGACGCACGCTTAGTGTGCACAGACACACCTTGACATCATAGCATGTGACGTCCTAGAGGGTCAGAGAACGGGGGAAAAAGACTGCACCCCAGCACCTCCGTGACGATGATGGCCCCTGTATATTCAGGTCCCCTGCCTCCCTCAGTGCATGTGCACCTCCTGACAAAACACGAAAGTTCAGGGGTAATCCCTCCTAGCCCAACCCCACCTGGGGGGCAAAGCCAAGGATTCATGGAGGTAGGTTCTCGTGGCTATAGGGGAGGCAGCAGGGGATCTGGTGGTGCCAGGATGTCCCAAGAGAACAGCAGAGGGCTGGAGAGCAAGGGGCACAAATAAAAGGTTAAAATAAATAAATAAAATTTGAGAGCATGGGGTGGCACAAAGGCGGAGCTGGCTATGATCTGCACGAGGAAGGGGAAGGGATTGGACAGCCAAGGAGAGTTTACGATCCCTTCCCCAAAAGTGTTTTGGAAATTAAAAACTCTGCAAAGTGGTCTGTTTCAGTGCAGCATAGGTAAATTTAACGTGGAATATGGGGGCTTAATTAAATCATCAAAATTGGTGCTTTTTAATGCGAGTTCCCTTTGCTATCCCTGATCAAACAAAGGCACCATTTTACATATCAGTCCTCCAATAGAGTAACCAGTAAATGGCTCTCATTTCAGAGGTGTCCTATCTGCATGAATATACTTTAATAAATAATGAAACAGGCATTTATTGGTATATGAAAGGACAGCTGTGAGGATAACTTGGTCTCCTTGATGGTAGATGGTGTTCCAGCCCTCTCTCCACAGCAGTTGCCAAGACACTGCAACGCTGTGAAAAATGTGTTTCAGAAAATCTAGCTGGTAGTTAGCCAAACAGAACCTCAGTATACCAAATTTATGTTCTGTTTGATTTCATTCCTGAATTGAGATGTGTGGGTTTGACATTTTTAAAAGTTTCTTCTCTCTTGCCATACCCTTTATGACAAGGCCAAACATCTTGTTGTGGTGCCATACTGTTTTATCATTAGTCATGTGTGTCAGCACTGTCTTAATACAGCCACAGAATGAATCTAGTAAGTATGGTCAAAAAGTAAACTGAAGGAAAAAGACTATTAAAACTGCTGGTGGTAGGGCCACCCAGAAGCCCAGAGGAAGTGCGACTGGGGTTCCGGAGCGTGCCCTTGTGCCTGCAGCTGGGCAGCCAGACTGAGATTAGAGTTGCTGCCTAGCAGTGCATCCCAGTTAGAATGGGAAGATGCTGCAGCAACCCCTTTTATTGTGCTGGGGAGATTGCGCCTCGTGAAGGGTAGATGCTGACATGCCACTGTGGCATGTGAGGCTGTCTGTGGAGGTGTGTGGCATTTCTGGAAGTGGGTAGGGCTTAGTGGGTAAAGGAGAAGAATGGAAAAATGCCACCTCAATAATTAGGGTGACATTTGGGGCCCCGCCACTGTGAACCCCTCCCAGCCTGCAAGATGCTTGTCTTTGGGGGGGGGGTACTTCCCAGCAGGGGGAAAGCCACTGGAGGATGCTGGGTGGGGGCTGCTGGTTTGATAGGACTGGGAGGTCTCCGTTCTGATGCATGGCTCATGTGGGTGAGAAAAAGCCTGATTGGGGAAAAAAATGCCTGTGGTGGTCATTTATTGATTTAAGTCATTTTTACAAAACTAACAACAAAATGAATCAAAGAATGTCACGAATACATTACTGCTACAAAAATCATGACAACTGTTTGCTGACTAACGCTTACTGCTGCTGTAAAAATCTAAAAATGGCATAGTGGCAGCAATGCCAGCGACACAGACAAGCCTGGGACATCGGGTGCTGGCCAGTGGGGAGGAGGATTGAGTGTCCTAAATGACTCTCTCATCCAGGGAGGTAGGACAGCAGGTTCCACTGCAATACTGCCACTTTGGTGAGTACAGGTGGCAGTGCATTTGGAGTGACTTCAAAAGGAGGACACACAGACACTGTGCACAGGCATGCAGTTGCATGTGCACATAGTATACTCGCTGCCTATCTAGAGGACAGGGGAAACCTAAGGAAGAAAATCCCTGGTAGTTTGACCACATGGCATTATGCCAGCATGCTTGAGCTCCACTGACCCAACAATGCTGCCACCTTCTACTCTTGGCAGACTGGAAGGGAAGCTCCCCTGTTGCTAGCCTTGCTTGTAGAGTAGAAAGCAGCTAACTAAAAGAAGCTACATTTTCTTATTAATTTAAAACTTATATCTCAGCAGGAGTCATTGTCTGTTAAGATTAAGTAGACAGATAACTTTATTAGAAGTAGAAGGGATCTTATTTAGGGTTAGAAAAAAAAGAAAGAAAAGAAAGAAAGTCAGTGCGTCTTCTGTGCTGGAGGGTACTGTATCAGCTGACTTTGCTAAACCAGTAGGAGGAAAGAGAGCTTAATTGGGGGTGTGGTTTAGACACTATAAAAGCAGGTGAGTCAAATTACAACTTCCTGTTGCTAACCTTTTTTCTTACTAATTGCCCTCCATCCCGCCCACCCAAAGCCAGTTCTACTTTTATAGCCACTGGATTTGACTGTCAACAGGAACTTCCTGTTTGGCAGTAGGAAGGAAAGGATCATAGAGGAACACTGGTTTTGTCAACCCTAAAGGAAAAAAGTAGCTCACTCTCCCCCCCTAGCTGCTGGTGGTCTGATATTGAGCAAGGAAGAAGGAGGCTACTGAAGAAAATAGGAAGTTGCTGTCCCAGAACAGGAAGGGGGTGAGAGTTGTAAGGAGAGGAGAGAGTAAACATCCAGAGAAACAGTAGAGGGGACACAAAATAAGACATGTTAAGAGTGGTGCAGTGCAGTGGCTGTGGGGCGGCAGTGTTCCGGGAGACATTCTGGAAGCTGTGATGCTGCCCTATTTGCAGGCACCTCTCTGGTCTGAGAGAGGAGGTTGCCCGTCTCCAGGCTGACCTGGCTAGGATTCGTGAAACCTCCTCCCCCACCCAGGGACCGCCAGGGCCAATGCCACTACCTCAGTGGTTGCCAAGAAAGAGGAGAGGCTGGACCAAAGTGGGCTCAGGGAGGGAGAGAGTGGTGGAACAGAGTTGCATCCCTCCAGCTGTACCTCTCCACAATTCATTCGCTCTTCTGGTGGATAGTGGTTCCTCTATGGAGGCACCTGCAGTGGAGACCAAGGAGGATGCTGGGAACCTTCACAAAGGAGACCCACAGGAGGGTGGCATGGGACCCCACAGGGGAAGGAAACAACTCCTGGTGGGGACTCAATCATTAGGGGTAGAAATGGGGGAGGAAGGGGAGAGGGAGGTAAGGTGCCTTCCTGGCGCCACGGCTTGGAGGGACAGGAAGCGAATCCTCAGGATCGTGGGAGGAGCTGCACGAGGGAGGGAGCTGGATGTCATTGCCCACCTAGGGACAAATGACCTGGCTAGGAATGGGATCAGAGCAGTTCAAGAGGAGTTTGTAGAGTTGGGAAGGGGCCTTAGACAGGTAGCGCATATGGTAACCTTCTCGGAGGTGCTGCATGTCTATGGCAAGGGAGATGCTAGGGCACTGCTCACCAGGGAATTCAATGAGTGGTTGAAAAACTGTGTGGAGCTCAGGGTTTAGCTTCATTGGGGACTGGGGAGCCACCTGGAGGATGCAGACCTATACTGTGCGATGGTCTGCATCTGTCCGGGGGAACCAGGATCCTAGGTGAGAGGTTTAAATGCTTCATTGGCAAGCATTTAAAGTAGCCAAGGGGGGGGGCACTGAAAAGGAGCAGGGAAATCCCAGCCTCCCCACAAAACATGGTGATTAGTGAGGTAAACACCAAGGTACAGAAGTTATTAGGGAGCAGAACAGATTTAAATGTAAAAAAAGGAAAAGGCAGTAAGGACAGAAATGGTGCTAAAAGGGGTAAGGCTATCAAAAAGTGGAGGGTGATGAGTACCAATGCCTGTAGTCTGTGTAACAAGCTCCCTGAACTAGTGGCCTTGATGGAAGAGGGTTGCTTGGATATTGTGGCAGTCACAGAAACATGGTACACAGAGAACCATGACTGGGATGTCAACATACCAGGATACACAATCTATAGGAGGGACAGGGAGGGTAAAGGAAGAGGAGTAGCAGCTCTCTATGTAAAGGAAGGGATCAAAGCAACAGAACTAAAGAGTAAACAGGGAGCAGATGAGGCACTTTGGGTCACTCTGGAGACAGGAAATGGCACCACAATCCGCATGGGGGTTGTATACAGACTCCCATCTCAGGGGGAGGGAATGGACAAGGAAATGATAGAAGGCTTTCTTAGAATGGCAGAAAAAGGGGAGATATTGTTGATGGGGGACCTGAATATGCCAGATGTTAACTGGAGCACCTTTGCTGCAGGCACATCCAAGAGCAGGGTCATTCTTGATGCCCTACAGGATGCATGCCTCAGACAGCCAGTATTGGAACCCACTCGGGAGGGAGCAATCTTAGACCTGGTACTCTCAAATGGGGATGGAGAAAGAATCTCAGATTTAGAAGTGGGTAGCCATCTGGGAACAAGCGACCACCAAACAGTGTGGTTCACGATAAACACAGCCATAAATCAGCCATACAAAAGCAAGAGTACTGGACTTTAGGAGGGCTGACTTTGGGAAAATGAGAGTGCCTCAGAAAAGCACTAGCAAACAGGCAAGAAGGAGGGGTGGAGGAACAATGGGGAGGGATCAAAACAGCCATCACAGAGGCAACAAGCCTTTGTGTAAAGCAAATCAGTAAAACACAACGAAGGAAAAAACGCTATGGTTCTCAAAAGAGGTGGCAGGGAAGGTTAAGGAGAAAAGGACAGCATTCAGGAAATATAAGGAAACACAGAAGGAGCAGGACAGAGAACTTTCAGTTAAAGCAGAAAGAGGCTGGGAAGGCAGTTAGAATAGCAAAGGCCCAAACCGAGGAAAGGATAGCCAATTCTGTTAAGAAAGGGGATAAAACCTTTATATGTACATTAGAGGCGAAGAAAGACCAAAGGAGGGATACTGAAGCTTAATAAAGGGAGGGAATGTGGGTAGAGGTGACAGTGAAAAGCAGGGATACTGACAGAATATTTCTGCTCAGTATTCACAAAGGAAGAGGAGAGTACCTAAACCAAACAAGAGAAACACTCTGAAGATGGGGGTCGGTACCAGTCCATTTACAGAAGAAAGGGTTCTGAAAGAACTAATAAAATTGAAGGTGGACAAAGCAATGGGGCCTGATGGGATTCACCCAAGAATTCTAAAAGAACTAAGGGTAGAACTAGTGACACCGCTGACTACTCTCTTTAACAAATCATGGGAGGATGGGGTGGTACCGAGGACTGGAGGAGGGCAGATGTGATTCCTCTTCACAAAAGTGGGAGCAGGACAGAGGCAGGAAACTACAGACCAGTTAGTTTGACCTCAGTGGTAGGGAAAATGATGGAATCACTTCTGAAGGAAAGAATTGTTGAGTACCTAGAGGCCAGTGGGGCACAGGACCCAAGGCAGCATGGATTCACGATGGGAAGGTGGTGTCAGCAGAATCTAATAGATTTCTTTGACTGGGTGACCAAAGTAGTAGACCAGGGAGGGCTGTGGACATGGCCTACCTAGATTTTAGCAAGGCATTTGATACAGTCCCACACAAAAGATTAATACACAAGATAGCCAGCCTTGGAGTGGGTCCCACGGTGGTATCCTGGATAAAAAACTGGCTAGACAACAGGACGCAAAGGGTAGTAGTAAATGGAGTACACAGTGAAGAAAGGAGGGTTCTAGGGACATGGATATGTTGTTCATCCACACTCATTGGCAGGTATCCTTGCCGCTTTAAATCTTGCCGGAAGGTCTTCAAGCTTGCTCCTCCCACCCACCCGGGTGGTATAACTCTCGGCTCCGCCCCATGACGCCAGATCTTCCTTACCGCTTGGAAGCTCAGGTTCCCTCCTTAACGCTCTGCGTTTGAGACTGGTTCCTATTTCTCCGTTTGCGGATTTAAAAATAATTTTTTTGAAAAAAGACTTCAGTCTTCTATCCCTCATGACTGCGATGGACAAATCGACTCCAGTTTGGAGATGCCCATGCGAGATGAAGAAGATGTCTCGGACGGATCCACACTCCACGCGTGTCTACTGCTTAGGCCTTGAGCACGACCCGCAGGCTTGCGACCTGTGCTCATCTTCTCGGCCCTACGCCTCGAAGACCGTGCTGCCCGATGCAACTGGGCCGTCCAGAGCGTTCCCTCCGATGAAGTCCAGGAGGCCCGGTTAAGCGGTGTCCGGCGGGTCTCGGCGGATCAGCTCGAGCGGATGGTCGCCTCGAAGAGGCGGCGCGGGCCGTATCTTCCTCGGCGCGGCATTTATCCCTCTCTCTGGGCTCTTCTTACAGCTTCTTTAAGGAGCTTTGTCTGTCCCTCTCCACTAAAGGAGAAGGGCCTACGTTCTGGGACCTTATTCTCGGTCCAAAGAGGGACAGGGGTAAGTCCCTCCGTCGACGCTCTTGGGAGCGGGAAAGGTCCCTCTCCCCGGGCCGTCGACCGTCGGCTTCGGTCGACCGCTCGGCTCGGCCACTGGCCTCACGGTGTCCCCGTCAGGTCAGTTGACCGAGACTCCCACCGATGAAGTCGAGATTTTTCTCGACCCATTGGACGGGCTGTCGCCTTTAGCAGCCGAGATTCCCCTCTCCCCGGTTTCCCCGGGAGGAGTTGAGGATCCCGTGGGCTCACCTGTGCCTCCGGTTCCGGAGCCCTCGGATGGACCATCCGAGCCGAAGGGAGTGCCGGTTCCGGCCGACACCTCCCCGCACCGACCTCGGAAATTCCGGGACTCTCGGTCTCGGTCTCGGACCTCTTCGCGGTCCAGCCGATCCCACCGTCATAGGCGGTCTCGGTCTCGGCACCGCGGTTAGCGGCGTCACCGCTCGTCCTCGTCCTCCTCCTCGGATGAGGGAAGCCGGCGTCAGAATTGCGTCGGCAGTACGGGGACCTTATGTTGCAACAGCTCCTCCTGGCCGAGTAAGCCGACCCGTCGCCTTCCCGGCCATTAAGTGCTGTCACCGGAGCGGCCGACACAACCCCTCGACTTATCCGAGGAGCCTATCCCAGGCCGGTTGTTCGGCCAAAACCAGCTGCTCCACCGATTCCGGAGGAACCTCCGCCTCCACAGCCACCAATTGGGGCTCCGACCAAGGATTCTCGGTCGGCTAAGGGTCTACCCCATCGGCTGTCAGTTACCCTCACTCCCGACCGACCTCGGCAGGTGAAGAGGGTGGCTCAGGCCAGAGGCAGCTCTTCGAGGACTCTTCCGAGTCCGAGATGATTCCTCCTTTTTCTCCAAGCGACTGGACTTGGAGTCTTCAGGAAGGTCAGTCAATGGGCGATAGCCCGTCGTCCTTCCTAGGACTGCTTCGCTCATCTCGAGTCCACGGGGATGGAGCTCGAACCCGTTCCAAACGGGCCAGGTATCCCCTCACGGAGATTCTGGACCGAGGATTCTCCGCGGAGGCCTTTCGGTGGCCGAGGCCATAGTGGGTCCGGCACTGGAGCTTTGGCAGCGCCCTGCTTCCTGCCCTGCGCCTTCGGCCAGGATGGCCAGGAAGTATGCGGTCCCTACCGGTTCCTTGTCCGGTTTTTCGGAACACCCCTCTGCTGAGGGGTTGGTTACCGACAGCGTTTTCCGGCGCGGCAACGACAGGGATGTGGACAAACCTCCTGACAAGGAGTCCAAGAAATTGGACTATGTCGGGCGAAAAGTCTACGCTGCGTCCTCTCTCGGCCTTCGTCAGGCCAGTTCGGCCGTCCTCATGGCACATTTTTCTCATGCCCTGTTGGGCTCCCTGGATGAGGTCATCCCTCATCTTCCCGCCGATCTGCAGACTATGGTTAAGCAGGTGCGGGACCAGGGCAGGAGCAGTGGCCAAACAGCAGCTCCAGACTGCTTTGGATATAGGGACTCATGTGCCAGATCGGTGGCGGCCGCAGTGGCTATCGTCCGGCGGGCTTGGCTGAGGATATCCACCTTACTCGGATACCCAGCACAAGTTGGCGGATGTTCCTTTTGAGGACTGACCTCTTCGGCCCTGGGGTGGAAGGTCACCTGCAGAGGATCAGAAGTCCAATGCTACCTTGGACTCGGTCTCTTCCGCTCAGAAGGACAAAGGCCGCAAACCACAGCCTAAACCCCTTCGTCCTTCTGTGCCCCAGCGCCTGACCCAGCAAACGCCAGGGCCAGCAGGCTCGGCCTTGGCATCCCAAACCCAAGCCGCGGCTTCCTCTAACAGGAGGCAGGGAGGAAAGGCCCAGGAGGTCCTCGGCCGGTCCTCCTCCAAAGCCTGCCCAGTGGCGGGCTGAGGTGTCGCCCCATTCCCGTCCATGCCTTACCCCTGGGTCCCCCCGTGGGGGGACGGCTCCGGCACTTCCGTTCCGCCTGGTCCGCTGTTCCCACGGACAGGTGGGTCTTGGAGGTGGTGGGAAGAGGCCTGCCTCTGGAATTCGAGCAGGCACCACCCTTCAGAGCCGTCGCCCCTCGGGGGGCTCCGGGATCCCCAGCCTCACTGGCGGCTCGTCGAGCCGACATCGCTCTCCTCCTCCAGAAGGAGGTGATAAGAGAGGTGGTGGACCCTCCTTCAGACCCAGGGTTTGTGTCCAGGTACTTCCTGGTTCCGAAACGGACGGGGGGCTGGCGCCCCATTCCGACCCTACGACCTAAACAAGTTCCTAAGGTCTCGAACCTTCAGGATGGTCACTCTGGCTCAGATAATACCATCCTTGGAGCGCGTGGTGGTTCTGCTCTCTGGACTTGCAGGGCACGTTTTCACGTCCCTATCCGTCCGTCTCACCAGAGATTCCTTCGCTTCGCAGGAAGGATCCTCTTGAGTTCCAAGCCATGCCCCCTTCGGCTTGTCTCCAGCTCCCAGGGTCTTCACCAAATGCATGGCAGTGGTGACAGCATTCCTCTGGCGCCGAGGGTCGGTGTGCCACTACCTGGGCGACTGGCTGATGGCAGCTCCCTCCAGGAAGGAGGCGGAGTGGTTCAGAGATCTGGCCCTCCAGGTCTGCTTCTCAACTTGGGCCTCCTTATCAACGAGGCCAAGTCGGAACTCGAGTCAAGCAGGTGATTCTATTCATCGGGCGCAGCTCGACTCTCTTCGAGCCAGAACGCTGCTCCCGGCGGACAGGGCCGAGGTTCTTTCCTCCTTTGCCCGATCATTTCTGGTTGAGCAATTCATCCTACCTGGGACTTCCCTCGCCTCCTGGGTCTCATGGCGGCCTGCACCAGCGTGGTCCGTTGGGCCCGTTGGAACATCGTCCCTTCAGTGGGGACTGGCCAGCCAGTGGTCACAGCGCTGCGATCCTTTGGACCAGCTGTATGCCGGTGACACAGGGGATGTGCAGCGCTCCAGTGGTGGACCGTTCCAGATCATTTGCAGGAGGGCATCCGTTAAGTCCGCCCGAGCCGACGGTCTCTCTATCGACCGATGCCTCTCTGATGGGTTGGGGTGCCCATCTGGGGAACACCGGCTCATGGCCTCTGGTCCCCTGGAGTCCCGATGCCACATCAACCTGCTGGAGCTCCAGCGGTCCGCCTAGCTCTCACCGCCTTTGCTCCGTTCCTCCGGGGTCAAGTGGTCGAGTCCAGACGGACAATACCACGACCATGTACTGTCTAAACCGCCAGGGCGGGGCCGCTCCATGCTTCTATGCAAGGCTCTCGCATTTGGTCACTCGTCTCTGCGCAGCCTGGAGGCGGATCTCCTAGCCATTCACGTGGCGGAGCCTCCAACACCCTGGCCGATGCCCTGAGCGGATAGGGGCTGCATCCCGCAGTGGTCTCTCCGCGGAGGTAGTGCAGCATCTGTTCTCCCATTGGGGCACACCTCAGGTGGACCTGTTTGCCTCAGGGAGAACAACAGCTGAGTCTGTTCCATGCCCGCCCCCTCAGCAGGGGCTCGCTGCAGGGGATGCCTTCTCGAGGCAGTGGACCCCGGGCCTCTTTTCGCCTTTCCCCATTTCCTTGATCCACAAGGTGCTTCTCAAGGCGAGGAGGGACAAGGCGCAGGTGATTCTGATAGCCCCAGACTGGCCTCGCCAGTTCTGGTACCCAGATCTCCTCAGTCTCAGCTCCAGGACTCGCGGCAGCTTCCAGCTCGCCGGACCTGCTCTCAGTCAATCAGGGAAGGCGTTCCATCCGGACCTTCAATCCCTGCACCTGGCCTGGTTCCTGGGCTAGGTTCCAGGCCTTGGGTCTTTCCGACGAGGTCCTCAATGTAGTTGAGGCGTCCCGTGAGTCGACCAGAAAATGCTATGCCTTCAAATGGAAAAGGTTTTCCATTTGGTGTCAGGAACGAGGCGTGACCCTTCCTCCTGTTCCTGGCAAGCATCTTGGACTATTTATGGTCCCTTTCTAGTCAAGGGCTTAGGTCGGCGACCCTAAGGGTGCACCTGGCAGCCATCTCTGCTTACCGGGCGCGGGCCGGGAAGCAGTCGGTGGCGCAGGAGGAGGTGGTCTGGCGCTTTTTAAAGGCCTTGATCACATTCCCCTCAATGCGGAACCCCACCTCCGTGGGATCTACTGCTGGTACTGGCAAGCTCATGGGCAAGCCATTGAACCTATGCACAGGTGCTCTCTCTCACCTGTCGTGGAAGACCGCCTTCTTGGTGGCTATCACGTCAGCCAGAAGGATGGGAGCTCAGGCGCTTTCCATCGAGTCTCCTTACTCTGGTCTTCCACAGGGACAAGGTTGTCCTGCGCCCCACCGAAATTCCTTCCGAAGGTGGTGTCGGAGTTTCACCGCAACCAGGTGTTGACTCTACGGTGTTCTACCCCAATCACACCTCGGAGGGTCGAATATAGGCTCCATACTCTGGACCCTAGAAGGCGCTCGCTTATTATAAGGGCGCGGCTGAAATCGGGAGAGGTTCGCCAGCTGTTTGTCACCCACGCTGAAGCCGCATCTGGCAGACCTGCAGCCAAGCGGACGATAAGCAGGTGGGTAACCTCCTGCATAGATCTCTGCTATAAGTTGGCGGGCATGGAGCCTCCCAGAGGGATAAGAGCTCATTCTACCCGCCATACTGCTGCAACGGTGGCTGCTTCCAGGGACGTCCCTATCCAGGAAATCTGCAGGGCTGCTACCTGGAAGTCAGCAAACACCTTCATTACCCATTACCACATCGACCTTGAGTCACGCCGGGATGCTGGTTTTGGGGCCTCGGTTCTCCAGTCTCTCTTTCCCAAGTAAGTATTGGGGTGTGCGTCTTGCCTCCCTCCTCCCGGAGAACTGCTAGGAGTCTGCCAATGAGTGTGGATGAACAACATATCCATGTCCTAAAATACAGGTTACTCACCGCTAACAGGAGTTCTAGGAATGGTATATGTTGTTCATCACACAATCTCGACCTCGGCTTAACAACCTGAGCTTCCAGCTGGCCAGATCTGGCGTCATGGGCGGAGCCGAGAGTTATACCACCGGTGGGGTGGGAGGAGCAAGCTTGAAGACCTTCCGCAAGATTTAAGCGGCAAGGATACCTGCCAATGAGTGTGGATGAACAACATATACCATTCCTAGAACTCCTGTTACAGGTGAGTAACCTGTATTTACTAACGGGTACCGTAGGGTTCAGTACTGGGACCAGTCCTTTTAATGTCTTTATAGTGACATTGCAGAGGAACTGGAAGGAAAAGTATGTCTCTTTGCAGATGACACAAAGATCTGCAACAGGGTTGATACACAAGATGGAGTGGAAAGGATGAGAAGGGACTTGGCAAGGTTGGAGGAATGGTCAAATGTGTAGCAGCTCAGATTCAATGCAAAAGTGCAAGGTAATGCATATGGGAAACAAAAACCAGGGAGGCGTACACAATGGGGGTGAGATGCTGACAACAGTAAAAATGGAAAGGGACCTGGGGGTAATTATATCAGATGACCTAAAGGTGGGCAAGCAATGTAGAAGGCACTAAGGAAGGCTGGGGGATACTGGGATGCATAAGAAGAGGCATCAATAGTAGAAAACAGGAAGTTATCATCCCTCTGTACAGACAGTTGGTGAGACCCCATCTGAGTACTGTGTACAGTTCTGGAGACCCCATCTCCACAAAGACATAGACAGGGTGGAGGCTATCCAGAGGAGGGCAACAAAATGATGCAGGGTCTGCACCAGAAGACATACGAAGAAAGACTAAAGGAGCTTAGTATGTATACCCTTGAGGAAAGAAGGGAGAGGGACATGATAGAAACTTTTGAGTACCTCAAGGGAATCAACAAAGTCCAAGAGGGTAGCATCTTTCAGAAAAGATGTGCAGAACAAGGGGCACAATTTGAAGATAGAGGGGGGACGGCTCAGAGGTAATGTGAGGAAGTATTTTTCACGGAGAGGGTTGTGGATGCATGGAACAGCCTCCCTGAGGAGGTCGTGGAGTCAAGAACAGTGGGGGAATTCAAGAATGCATGGGACAGGCATAAGGCAGTCCTAGTGGGGGGTAGGAGGAAGTAAGCTGTTGTTTAACTAGGATCTGCAGCTTATCTGTTAGGTAGGAAAATAGGCAGACTAGGTGGGCCAAGCGGTCCTTATCTGCCGTCAAATTCTATGTTTCTATGTTTGCTGCCTCATCCCATGATGAAATCCGCCTCGGAAACCAAGGAGGAACTCCATGGACCCTATGATGGTGAGTACATATGAATATACAAAACTGCCAGCAGAAAAAGGCCATATAGTCCATCGAGTCTGCTTGATTTTGCAGCTAGCACTCCTAGCTGCAAAGAAAAGAAGGATAGAGCAGGGAAGTTGCCAGGCTGAGTAGGGCAGCTCCGGTGATAGGGGCATAAAAAGAATAATAAAAATTAAAAGCACACAGCACACAGTACAGAAAATGCAGCTACATTTCCAGAATGTGGAACCCACTTTTGTGACATATTTTTTTTGCGCAGGATACAATGCCAATGACAACCATAGAACTGGCCAGGTGAACAACGCATTGCAGAAGTTCAGCTTAGTACAGTAGCTGTTTGATGCAAGGAGAAATAATCTGGATTAGCTCCAACCCTGAACATACCAGGGCTTTTAAAAAGTAAATAGAGAGTTTACTTACTCAGAGGTGAGAGTATGTGTCCTTAGCCGTCTGAGATTTGAACTCTGTCTATCTTTTGCAGGTGAAGTTTATGTCTACCACAGATGCCAAAGTACAGCAGATGTTTAAGGTTTTACTTGACCCTGAAGAAAAGGACACAGACAAGAAACAAAAGGTAACACAGGCTGGTGGGAGTCTCGGTCTTATGGGGCGGGCGGGGGGGTGTATTGCACCTGGAAAAAAATCACAGCATGCCAATCCGAAGAGTAACTGGGCACTTGAGTCACCCAACCTAGAGAGAAGGACAGTGCAGCCATGGTGACTACTAAAATAGAGGGGGCTAAAAAGACAAAAAACACTCTCCTCCCCCTCCCCCCCATGAAAAGCCACATAAGAGACCAAGGTGAATGGCTTTAAGGATCGAGGTAGCTCTAACTTGGAGGGTGCAGTGGCTGGGGACAAAAGAAATTAATTGCATAAAAAAAGGGGGGGGGGCTAGGCCCACCCATTCTCTCTACCACATGGAATCCCACACTACAGACAAGCTGGTGGCCAAACGTGTCGTAGAGGTGAGGTGCTCAGGTTTTTTGGAGAGAGAGGGGCATAGACTGCCTGGCTGTCATGCACCCTTTGCCAGCTGACCAAGGGGTGTCATTTGTCTTGACAGTAGTGGCAGCTGCTCCTCGACCTCTCAGCCAGTGGAAGGGTACAGTACTCTGACCCGATGTTTGATGTGGGAAATGAGAAGCCATGGATGAAAACAGTGGTGGGGGTGGAGAAAGAAAGGAAGGAAAGAAAGAAAGATACAAGTGTATATATATACACACACACACACAATCTTTTGGTCATATAATAAATTGAGAAAACATCGGAAGAAGTTGGAGGATATGAAAAGATTGCTCACCATAGTAATGATGCTTCTTCTAACACCAAGAATCCCTCACATAATGATTACATTTTAAGCATCATCTCCTAGGAGGCAGTTGCCCCAGAGACAGAATCCATTCTAATTAGTATAATTTAGAATAGTGGTTTGAAAAACTGTGCAACCACTGTCCACTCTATCGGTTGCCAAATTTATTTTTCCGCCTGGAGAAAATGGTTGCCTCGAGTCGAGCGCTGGTACTACTGGGTCTCCAGGCATTTATTTATTTAATTAATTAAAAAGTATTAGCTTTTAAGTGAATAAGTTCATTTCTTTACTGCTCTGCATTTAGTTAGGGTATTTTATTGTAAATCAGTGATCTTTCCAGCTCCTGTTTTGATTCCCGGAAACCAGAGACTACCCCGTGGCTACCTTTTTTTTTTTATTATTAATTAGCTTTGTTAGTTGTTTTGGTAATTTTATCACTTTCTTTCCTCTTTTTAGTAAGTGATCTTGTTTTTCAAGTCATGCTGTACAAAAATGGAAGTGCTTTCATTTTCCATTTCTGTCTGTGCCCTTTCACCATGATTTATTTTTTTATAGTTTTTGTTAACCAGGTACACACCTTAGGCAGTCAATGCCTAATTTCAGGTACGACCCATGAGATTACATAAAAGATTCCATACAAGGTAATACATACAAGAAGAATACATTGTAGCACGACAGGCAGTGAGGGGAGGAAACATGAAACATGGCATTGCATAATGGAAGGGTAATTCACGCAAAGTGATACAATTCATCAATATGTGAAACAGTACATAAATATGCAAAGAGGTGTGCAAAGTAGAATAACATAATGGTACTTTGTAGTACAATGAACAAGGAAAGGAAGAAATATATTAATTAAACATTCTGTCATAGGAAGGGACATTTTAGGAATGGTATCCATCTACCCATGTGAAGCTACACGAAGGATGTACAAGTCCCATGACAATAGATCAACACTGGTTGTACCTAAACTTATACGAGTACCATACAGAGATTGCTCAGGTTCAGCGGCTGGACTAGCATGCCAAACTAAGGAGAGATTTACAGTACCTAAGACGAAAAGTAGGCACTGAGGGTAGAGATGAATTTCAGGTAGTATGGCTTTGCGTAGCTTAGAGGTACAGGAAACTGCGATTTAACCTTTAGCACAGTTTTTGGAGGTCAGAGTTGTTTTGTACTACTGGGCTCGTTTTTCATGTTTTTTGGAATCACTGTGAGGTTTTTTTTGTTTGTTTTTTTTTCACTAGGATCTCTGTAAATTGGCATGTCAGCGAGACCTAGGGGATCCACAGGCTGAAAAATTGTTAAAATTATTCCAGTTCCTGGCAAAGGCAGATTGATATGAACTCTGTGAAAAGTGCCAGGGATATCATAGCTTTATTAATTGTGAGTCCTACATATTGCTTTTTGCCCTAAAACTTTAAACAAAAGGGCAAATAAAAGTCCTTATGGCTTCTCAGTGCCTTCTTGTCACTAAAAACTTATAAAGAACGGCTCTGAGGCAGTTCACAGTTATGGTGGAAAGCACACATCAAAAGGTTCCATCTCCTCATATTCTGCAGCAGCATCATAAAATGTAATGGGTGACAAGAACAAAGATAAAGCTGCTCAGACATCTGAAAGGCATGACAAAGACGGATCAGTTACAAGGGTGTCCGAAGGGGGAACCCTGAGTCTGTTGATGGCAAAAAAATAAATAAGAGCCTCTGAGCAGACACTAGAAATTATGCCTGCTTAAAAGAAATTAAAAGAAAAATATGTCACTGCCACTCCTCCTGAATGGAGAAAGGAACAGGCAGATGACAGAGAAAAAAATGCCCTCATCTGAGGACATATCAAAGATGTGGCAATTTTTCCAGGCCGTCCAGGCTATGGGAAGTTTTAATAATGTAAATGTCACCCTTCTCCTCATGCTCAGGTTCCAGTCTGTTAGCCTGTGGAGGAGGAGGAGGAACAGGAGTGTTATATACAGGAGGAGGAAGGTGACTCCATGGAATCTGAAGGTGAATCTGTGCAAAACGTTTTTTCTCCTCTTAGGGCATAATGAGGGATATATTGCCTGTCCCTCCTTTGTCAGACAGATGCTTGATACTCTTGACACTACCCACTCAGGAAACTGAGGATGATGAAGAAAATGCTGAATTTATGGGCATGGTGGGGATAGCGCCTTCAAAGAGGTTGCTAGTTCCATACATAAGTCTGTTAAGAAGGCCATATCAAAAGTCATATCTGCACCTATTTCAGCTACAGTCATTGATAAAAAGATTGAAATAAAATATTAGGTGGACAGACAAGAGTTGGAGTCCCTGTATGGATACCCTTATTACCAGTCCAGGCTGCTGCTTGCGAGAGAGCAAATGTCACACACTCTGCACAGCCTCCTGAAAAAAATCCAAAAATTGGATTCTTTGGCCAAGAAAGTTTATACCTCAGCTTCCATGCTCATTGGGCATGCAGCTTATTCTGCATATATAGCACAATACCAGAAAGCACTGTGGAACATAATTCTGGCACTTGCTAATAGAGCAGACAGTGATTTGGCACATGACTTGGTTGCCGCAGCAGATCAGCCCTGGACACCACTAAGTACCATCTCCTTACTGCTGTGGTTACCAGCTACATTGCAGCTAGTGTTTTAGCTCATGCAGTGTCCTTAAGAAGAGTTTCCTGCTTAAGGACTACCATACTTTCCCACGATGCCCAAACCAAAACTGTATTCACTTTTTGGTGACAAAACAGGCATACGTGGAAAAAGTGGGTGAATACACAAACCACTTACAAGAATAACAATGAGAAGGACAAGACCTTCTCCTCCTGCAGGCCCTATGGAAGGGGAGGCTGAGGCAGGGGTTACTTTCCAAGAGTCTATACCCCATATGTCCCTTAGGAGTATCAGCCACAAGGCGACTGCTACAGTGGCAGGGCCAGAAGTGGCACAAAGTGTACTGCTGCTGCAGCACCAGCACCCAAGCCCCAGCCAAAGCAAAACCTCTGACAATTCCATCCAGGTTGCCCAGCCATTGCCAGTGGGGGAAGACTGGCTCACTACCATCAGGAATGGATGAACTTTACCTTAGCCAAGTAAGTTCTGGATATGGTGGGCCTAGGACTGTCTGCGCAGTTCAGAAAATTCCCCTGGCTGCAGAAATACAAAACTTCTCCAGCACTCTTGACCACAGAAAGAATGCTGCTGTAACTGGAAGTAAAAAAAATTGTTGACAGCAAAAGCTGTAGAAATGTCCCTGCCTCTCCCGTGGAGCAAGGGTCTATTCTCAAGATATTTCCTGGTCCACAAGAAAAATGGGAAGTGGTGACCCATTTTCGATCTCATGCATCTAAACAAGCATATAAAGAAAGAGAAATTCAAGATGGTCACACTGAGAACAGTGATATCATCCCTGCAGTCGGAACACTGGGATCACCAGATCTGAAAGATGCCTATTTTCATATCCCAGTCAAACATCACACAGAAAATATATCAGCTCTCCCCTTCAGCCGCACCTCAGCACCAAGGGTATTCACAGCGTGCTTGGCTGTGGTGGCAGTACACCTTGTCACAAACCCACTCAGCAGGTCAGCCCTCTACTCCCAAAGTGCCAACCTCCGAGCACAGTCTTGTGAACAGTTAACCGAACAAGGTAACCCTCTTGTCTGTTTTTGTGGGTTCGAGTCACCTTTTGTCCCAAGTTCTGGAGGGATTCAAACTGATAACCTCTTGTTAGCATACCGAATTGTCAGGCTCAGATAATTCTGTCTTCAGGGGGCCAGATATCTTTGTCTACGGGCACCTAACTAGGTATTACAAAATGAACCCTTAGAACTCTGTGCAAGACCTAGAGAACTCTTACCTGTTTCCCAGTTTGGTACCACAGTAAGCTCATGCACAGTGTCAACTGTAACCATCTAAGCTTCGCTTATAAAAAGAGAAGTTTCAAGGCACAGCAGGCAGTTTCTGTTTTTAAAATATATATCTTTACTTTAAAATAGGTAAAACTAGGAAAACAGTAAATACAGAACAAAATATCCCAACACATGCAATCTTAAAAACAAAATAGGTTTAAAAGTGCAAATTCCTACAACCCATACACTCAGACTGGTCTTATCTAATGTATCCTTACTTTCTTAATCTTTCAGTGCGTTAATGTTCCTCTTTCTCAGTCAGAAATGAATATCTATGTCAGTCTCTAAGGTCTGCTCAGTATACTTAAAAGCAGTCTTGAGCCAGCCTTCTCTCTGAGGTCACCTAACTCCACCTTGGTGTATTAACATTTATATTTTATAACACAGGATGTCCTAATAAGATATTAAAAAAAAAAAAAAAAAAAAAAATAGGTGACATCAGTGAATCTCCTCTCTTCATGTGACTCCCAAACCAGTCTGTGATCTGCTTCACACAGACATCAAAGTCTCTTTGATGTAATTACTGGCTTCCTCTGACGACACTCCAAACAAATGAATATGCCCCTTTCCTCATGACACCTAGTGCAAATCAAAGGATTTCCCTGAGGACGTCATACAATAGGATATATTAGTTCCTGGCTTCAAAGCAAACTGACAAAGCTAATTGCATCCCAGGTATCTGTAGTTTAACCTACATCCTGTCCTTTGAACTATACCGGAGGGTGGGGGGGTTGATGTGTCATTTCAGCAAGACAGTAGTTTCTCCTGACAGACAGTCCCCTACATGCTTTATATTGCAGAAAACACATCATAGGGTAATTGGAACCAGCTGTCCAATTGTCACACACCTGAGGCAAAGTGTGGTGGTCTTCCCCTATTTGGACGACTGGCTGGTCTCAGAGAAAACAGAACAGGAGATAAGGTATTTAATTCAGATTGTAAAACGCACCTTGGAGTCTCTGGGATTCTTGATAAATATGCAGAAATCTCAACTAGAACCTGTTTTAATACTGGACTTCATAGGAGCAGAGCTAAACACCATGTAGGGGAGAGTTTGCCTGCCATAGGCCAGAGTTTCAGCTTTGAAAGCAACAGCAGAGTCATTCACAGCAGGACAGCCAAGACCTGCAAGGAATTTTCTGCAGTTACTAAGACATATGGCCACATCCACAGCTGTGGTGCCATGGGCCAGATTCTAAATGAAAGATATCCAGTGCCACTTAAGAGACAACTAGTCTCAAAGATGGATCTACTCTCAGAGCTAGTGCCAGTGACAAAAGCATTGGTACAGTCACTGGAATAGTGGAAGGAAGAAAGCAACCTCAGAGAAGGCATTCCTTTCCTTCAGCAATCACCAACAGGTGTTCTTACCACACGTGCCTCATCCCTGGGGTGGGGCTACCACCTACAGGACCTCATAGTAAGTGGCACATGGAGCCAGTAGCAGTCAGCGGGAACACATCAACCTCCTGGAGCTTAGAGCAGTGCTATTAGCAATGAAGTCATTCTCCTCCCAACTAAGGGGTCAGTCTGTCAAATCAGAACAGACAATTGCACAATATATTATATAAACAAGCAGTGAGGGGCAAGATCCTCAAAACTGTGTGCAGAAGCAGTGAGGATCTGGGACTTGGAATACACCTTAGAAGCAAACATTTATGCGGTGCACTTGAGCCAGAAAAGACAACGTACTGACATTCTGGAAGCAGAATCAGCCATAGAAATCACAAGTAAGCCTTGAACAGACAGGTTCTGGCCTAAGTGTTCAGAAGGTGGGGCACTCCCAAAATAGACCTGTTTACTTCTCACACAATTTTGTTGCAGACCACCAGCCAGAGGGACAATCCTAGAGGTCACCCTGGTCTTGGACTGGATAGGAAGGTTCTTTCCCTCCATTTGCACTTGTTCAGAAGGTCCTTCTGAAACTCAGGAGGGAACCTGCAACAATGATACTAATAGCTCCAGTCTGGGCCAGGCAGACCTGGTACTCTGTTCTCCCAGGCCCTGTCCAGCAAGTTTCCAGTCAGCCTACCACTGACATGATCTCAGGGCAGGATAGCATTCCCAGTCCCCAAGATACTATGCCTGAGGGCATGGCTGTTGAGGAATTAGAATATTCTGGCTTAAATCTCTCAGAGGAGGTCCTGAAGGTGCTTAGAGTTTCAAGGAAACCAGCAACCAGGAAAACATACTCCTCTAAATGGAAGAGACTTTCTTACTGTTGTACCCCCCATAAAAATAATCCCAATAGAGGCAGCACTGCCTATAGCCTTGGAATACTTGGTACACTTGACGTATCTAGGCCTTAGGCCTTCAACACTAAAGGTGCACTTAACAGCATTGTCAGCCTACATATCACCAGGCAGTGGAAAATCACTGTCCTCACAACCCATTTTCAAAAGGGTTTTTAAAGGCCTCAGCTACTTGTACCCACTGACAAGGGACACCCAGTCCCTCCATGGGATCACAATGTCTACCTTGCCCAGCTCATGGAGGATCCATTTGTGTCCATGAACACTGCTGACCTAAAGTATGTCACATGGAAAACCATAATCATGATTGCCATGACCTCTACTAAGAGGGTGAGTGAACTGCAAGCCCTCTGTACACAGCCAAATTACATAATCTTCCACAGGGATAAGGCAGTCCTTAGAACTAACACAAAGTTCCTACCTAAGGAGGTGTCTGAATTTCAGCTGAACCACTCAGTAACACTTCTGTGCTCTGTCCAGAACACTCTACTCTTAAGTGAGCAAAAACTGCACAGCATTGACCTGAAAAGAGTTCTGAGTATTTACACGGACCAGACAAAAGAAGTCAAGTTCAAAAACACTTAACTGTTTGTTACCTGTGACGAGGCTGGCTAAGGTAAACCAGCAGCTAGGAGGTCTATGTCTTGATGTATAGTCTCTTGCATTCAATTCTGCTATGAAACCGGCTGGAAAAATGCCACTCAGAGGCTTACAGGTACACGCTACAAGAGGCACCTCTGTCTCTGTCTCTGTGGCATCCATAAGGGGCATCCCCTTATTGGACATCTCCTAAGCAGCTACCTGGAAAACAGTGCACACCTTTACAAAGCACATTACAAAGCACTGCTTTTTGGACATACAGTCCATGAGGGATGCCAGCTTTGGAAATGCTGTCTTGCCAAACCTTGTTCCTAAATAGGTTCTGGACTCCACCTCCCAAGGTACTGCTGTATAATCTGCTTAGAGTGTAACTATTAAGTGAGAGGTTACTGAGGTTAGAAGAAAAATTACTCACTGCAATAATGTTATTTCCTCTCAGGGATCCCTCACTATGGTTACACTCTTCCACCCTGCCTGCCCTTCCAGAACCTGAACATAGGTTCTCATAATTATCAGTTAATTTTATTAAGGTTGCTTGAGCATAAGTATTGCAGTTACTCTACACATATAAAGTTGTTTTTTTTCTTTACATTTTATGCATTTTTGCATCTACATGTCTGTTTCAATGTGATATTTTTCCAAAAATTATTGAAATTTGTATAATTTTGGTAGCCTTTTTAGCTAGATTCACTAGCCACTGCTCCTCTCTGGTTATAGAAACAAATCAGGAAACTGAGTGGAGCGTGGTTGCAGAGTTTTTCAAATCACTATTATAAATTCTACTAATTAGAATAGACTTCTGTCTCCAGCGCATTTGTCTCCTAGGAGACGATGCTTAGAGTGTAACCATAGCAAGAGATCCCTGAGAAGAAACAACATTACTTATATATTTATCCCCGGATCAATTACAGATTATAAAACTAAATTTAGATGATTTGCTCACAAAAATTAAGCAGGACATCAGACGTTGGCAAAACTTCCCAGTTTCTTTCTGGGGGAGAATAAGTATAGTAAAAAGGAATATTTTCCCGAGGATAATGCTGAACTCTTATATTCCGTTAATTTGGTTTAACAAATTGCATTCAGTAATCTCTAACTTTGTATGAAATGGAACTACCCCAAGAATAGCAAGAGACAGACTATTCCTTCCTAAGACACAAGGTGGCGTTAAGCTACCTAACTGCTTTTTATACTATATGGCTACCCATATCAACAAGTATATAAAGTGGCTCAGCCCTCCAAAGGAACATGGGAGTTATCACCCTGTCTGACTAGACTTAGAGCTTAACTTATTACAATTTAACTTATCACCTGAGGCTATTCTATATACTAAACTTAATCTTCTCCCCTCTGAAACAAAACTTTTGGTTATAGGAACATCACTAAAAATTCATCAACAGATAGTCTTATATATGGGACTAAAGCTTCAAAAGAATTGCAACCAGCCTGTTTTGGACAATTTAAATTTTAGAATAAATGGTAAACCTATCTCTTCTAATTGGTTCACAAGATCTACGCTTCTCAAATTATCCTCGTTTATAGAAGGGGATTTTCTCCCCCTTATGAAAGTGGTAATGAATGAAAATATGAATAAAATATACCTATTTAGGTTGCTATTAGTCAAGATAGCTATAAAAGCTTATTTAGGACCCAAGCTGTGGGTATTACAGGAAAGCTCTAGACCCCATCATATAGCTAACCTCTATCAGTTATTGTTAAAATTTAAATTCTCATTAGATCCATTGCTCGCCTCCTGTTGGAAAAAAGAACTTAATGACTCCTCACAAGATTGGACTAGTTTATGGTGTAATATATACAAATTCATTCCACTGGACAATTTATGATTGATTCAATTTAAAATTTTACAGAACGAATATTTTACTCCGCAAAAGCTTTTCCGGTTTCAGCTGACAGATTCAAACGTACGTCTCAAATGTGGCCTAGCTGAGGGATCAATTAGTCATATCCTCTGGTTTTGCCCTAAGGCTCAACGGAGTTGGAGTTTGGTTAGAAATGATATCGGAACAAAACTGTCACTAAAGGATGCATTCAGCTTTCAGTCTTGTATTCTTGGAAACCTGGAAAAGGTTAGAGGGACATCTAATAAAGCAACTCTGTCTTTAATTGCCATCTCTACAAAACAACTAATTAAATATTGGATTGACGAGGAGGATTTAAGTTTAAAAGAATGGACCTTGAAAACTGTATTCAATGTACAGATTACCAGATTAATTTATAAATTTCGTAACAATGTTGCCACCTACAACAGTAGATGGGGAAAGATTTACGATCTTGTAATGTAATCTACCCTCAATTTGATTTAATAATTTATATTATTATTAGGTATTTTTGAGGCGAATAAATAACTGTTAAAGTACCTTATTTTACTCCAAGTCATGAAGACTTGTCTTGCAAGCACATATTAATAGTCACTAGCATGTAGACAGTGTCACTGGCTCAGTAGGTAGCACACTCGCCTCTGAGGCCGGGAGATCAGAGGGCTGTGGGTTCAGTTCCCACATCTGGCACTTGGGTTAATATCCCAGTACTGACACTGTAGTGCAGCATGAGAGGAATGCTGCACTTCTGAGGTGCCGTCTTTCGGATGAGACGTTAAACTGAGGTCCCATCTGCCTGGATTGGTGGTAGTTCAGGTGGATGTTAAAGATCCCATGGCACTTCTCGAAAAGAGTAGGGGAATTTCCCTGGTGTCCTGACCAAATTTCCCTTGTTTACTAAAAATACCACCAACAGCTTAATCTGGTTCAAGGTCAGTTGGCATTCATCTGTATCCCCCTTCCCTGGGTTATGCCTGAAAATAGGCAGGATTTGTCTAGTGCACTTACCCAGTCAACAAAAACGAAATAAATAAATAAATGTAGTGCTTAATAGTATATAGTATATAATATAATCTCTTTATTCAACATACTCATTTGGGAGGGAGCAGGGTGGGGGGTGAATATGTTGTTTGGATTTATTAATTCAGATACCGTCAATGTATCTTCTAATGTGTGACAGTGGTTTTCTCTTTTGTTTTAATTATGTATGTACTTATATGAAAAACAATAAAATAAAATAAAGAAAAAAAAAAAAAAGAAACAACATTACTATGGTCAGTAACCTTTTCCTCTGAGGAATCCATCAGTGAGCCATACAAAAGTGCACCAGTCTGCAGGAGTGTGCTGCCCCGGAGATGCAATTTTATGTAAATTTTAGAATTCAGAATACAAGTTTAAACTCTATGCTGTGGTCATGCTCCCTTAGTCAATTAACATTAGAGTTGTTTCTATAGCCAAGGGAGAAGTGACCACTAAATTGATCTAAATGACTACTAAAATATTTCAAAACATTTTCTAAGAAATTTTGAAAACCCCAAATAAATTGTTAGCAAACAAAATGTGGCCTAAAATGACCACAGCTTTAAGATTGTTGAGAGGCTGCAATAAGTAATGTCCAAGCAACCACAAGATAAGAACTGATTCTTGTGTGAAACTATTTTCAGGTTTTGGAAGGAGAGGCAGGGTCAAGGTTTGTAAGGCTCATTGATGGATACCTGAGAAGAAACAACATTACTCTGCTGAGCAAATTTTTTCTTCAACCAACAGGATTCCATAAATGATGCCTTATAAAAGTGCAGACTTATTAGCAGTAACGTGGGAGGATGGGCCTAGAACCTGTTTAAGAAAAAGATTCTGCAAGACAGCAGTTCCAAAACTGGCATGCTTCCTAGACTGTAGTGCTTTGTGAAGGTGTGCGCTGTTTTCCAGGTAGCAGCTCTACAAATTTCTTGAACAGGGATGCCCTGTCTGGAGTGTACTCAAAGGCTTCTGGGAAGTAATTTACCAGCTTTTTCATAGCAGAACTG
Organism: Neoceratodus forsteri; assembly: GCA_016271365.2. Taxonomy (NCBI): domain Eukaryota; kingdom Metazoa; phylum Chordata; order Ceratodontiformes; family Ceratodontidae; genus Neoceratodus; species Neoceratodus forsteri. The sequence goes on along the minus strand of CM028129.1, from coordinate 556,102,929 downwards.
TATGAAGGAAACTATCCAATGAGAGATGGTCTTCCTAGCTGGTGGGTTACCTTTGTCAACCTCTCCATAGATAACAAAGAGCAGTGTGCTATGAGACCTAACATCCCTTGTCTGGTCCATGTAGTAGCCTAATGATCTTACTTTGAGAGGGCTCTTGCAGTAGGTAATAACTTGTAGGACTGCACCCCCTGGCATCAGGACCACACGGAAACTTTTGCTAGTAGTGTCTGATGGGGGACCGCCCACCCGACGTCACGTGACAGACGTCAACATGACACTATGTAGTGGGCAGTCCCCACGTCCGCCCTCCAGTTCTTTCTTGCCATCGACCTGTGCACGTCGGACCAACTGAAGCTCGTTGCAGTAGTTCGAATGCCTAACTCAGATGAGTATCCATTTTTTCTTTGAAAATTGTTCTAATAGTTTTGTATGTCGACCTCTTCTACAGAATCTCATAAAAACAAGCGCGGTTCTTGCGGCATCCAGCTTCCGCATAGGGACCAGCATACCTTCTGCCTCTTCTGCCTGGGACCAGACCACAACGTCATGGAGTGTGAGGCCTGTGCTCAGTTAAGCCAGGCCACACGGAAAAGGCGCCAGTAGTCACTCAAGGCCCCTCTCCTAAAACAAAAAATGGCTTCGATGGAAGAAAGAGCTGAAGAAGCTGAAAAGCGCCTCCTCCTCCTCCCCGACTGATCCCCATAAGAAGAAAAAGAGGGACAAGGACAAACATCGGGACTGGGAGCAGTCCCCCTTCCCCCACCAAAGCTGCCCATGGACCCTTCAGTGGAGGATCGGCCCCCTTTCTCTGGGAAGGTGAGTGCTGCGGTCAAGTCTGCACTCCTGCCTACAGAGCAGATTTTGGCCTCCCCGCTGCCACTGGTTACGGTGATGGCAGGTACCTTAGATTCATCTGAAGCTGCCGCCGCATTTAGACCCATCACTACCCCGGGCTCTAAGTTGGCAGGTGCAGCCAATAAGCCACCCGTCAGACCCTCAGACGAGCACCTGGCCAGGGCTGGTAAGTTGGGAGTTGGGGCCTCTGATTTCCGTACGACTCGGATCTATCAGTCGATCATCAGAGCACAACTCTTTCGTGTCTGTCAGGCTCTGACGACGCATAGCCAGACTCTGTCCCGGCTGGAAGGCAAAGTTCACCCCAGGTTTTCATCCATGGAGAGCCCCCGTCTCCTCCTCCATCGAAGATTCCTCCGCTATCGCCGGACCCACAGGTCCCGATGGAAGGAGACCTTTCATCAGGTTTACCTGACATCGGGGTCCCAAAAGGCCTTACGTTGGCTCCGCCACCACCAATAGTAGTGCCAGACCCTGCTCCTCCTCTACGTCTGCAGGTCCCCCTGCCTCTGTCAGGACCGCCAACGGGCTTTCCCCTGTCAGGGCTCCCTACAGGTATTTCGCCTTCTGAGCTCCTCTCGAGTTTTTGGGCCCTTCGCTGGGGTTTCCCCTCACAGGTCCTCCAGCAGGACCCCCTTCAGGCCAGCGGCCTTTGGGACCGACAGGCTACCCTCCGTCAGGGCTGCCATCAGGCTACCCTCAGTTAGGATTGCTGCCTGGCTTTACAATGATGGGGGCACCGTCGGGATATCCGCCGTCCAGCTATCCTCCATCAGCCCTGACGCCGGATCCATTTTCGATGACCTATTATTACTCTGGTTATCCTGGTTATTACCCTCCACCAGGTTATCCTCACCATTATCTGTCCTCTGGCTTCTTGGGACACAGACATCCACCTCCTCCTACTCCACCTCAGGTGGATTTTAGGGAGATTCTAAAATCTTGGTGATCTGAGACCCAATCACAGTTGGTTTCAGAACTGGACAGCAGGCATCTGCTACCTCTAGACACAGGCTGCCCAGATTCCACCCCTAGGGCGCCCTCTCCAGTCATTCCTCGCACTTTGATGTCAGGCCAGATGTCAGCCCGAACACAACCCCTGATGTCCGAAGGGATCTCCAGGGAGCCAGAACCTCCGATTACCGATAAGATTCTAGAGGATTCAGATGATTCCTCACCCACCAGCTCAGGTTTTGAGACACCTCCCCATGAGGAGCCAGTCCTGTGGGAGTCTCCCAAATTTCCACCTGAAGATCCCACTTTTGTGGACCTCCCCAAACAGATGGCGGAGGCCCAAGGCTGGAAATCAGAGGCTCTACACCCAAAACAACAGAGGTTGGCAGAGCATCTGGATTTCCCGGAGACGATTCCGGTGCTCACACCCCCATGGCTGGAACCTCACGAGGATTTATCCTCGACCATCTGGCAGAGACCGTCCTTCATCCTGGCCATGGCCAAGAAAGTCGACTGGATTTACAGGACCCCTGAAGACAAGGACCAGCTAAGTGTGCATCTTAGGGTTGATTCAGTGGTCATTACTGCAGCCTACGTTCGGTCTGCGAAGCCAAAGCACCTTAGTACTTCTCCTGACAAGGAATCCAGGCAATTGGACCAGTTCAGGAGAAAGTTTTATTCTTCTGCCCTAGCTATACATGCTCTGAACTACGTCTTGCACTTGCTAGAGTACCAGAAGTCTTTGTTCTGCCAGCTCGAGCCCGTTGTCAAGGCCCTACTGGACTCTGAAACAAAGTCCACCTTGGCAAACACCTTAAAAATGGCCAAGGTGGTGGGACATCGTTCTTTGCAGGCCACCTACGATGCAGTGGATTTCTCCGCTAGAGGTATGGCCACAGCTGTGAGCCTTGGCCGGTACTCTGGGCTTTGAGTCTCTGGCTTAGCCCCTGATGTTCAGTCGGCTATTCAGGATGCCCCTTTCAGAGGCTCTGTCCTGTTTGGCGGAGATACCCAGGACATTGTCACAGACCTGCAGGATAAAAGTACAGCTCTTCAGTCTGTTCACACCATGTACCATCTGAAACAACAATAACAAGAAAAATGTCCTTTTCGTCGGCAGAACAGATGCCAGACGAAAAACCAGCAAGCGCCCAAATGCCAGTTTAAATGTAGGGCTCCCAATACAGCCGCTGCCTCCAGCCAAAACCCAAAGGGCTTCAGGAGGTCCTCCCAACCCCCCATTCCTGACTTGCTGACCGCCCTCCTGCCTCCTCGTCTGTCGGGGGAACAGGTGGGCGGAAGATCTTGAGACATCTGGGAGTCCATCACAACAGATGCCTGGGTGCTTCAGTTAATAAGGCTTGGTCACATTCTTGAATTTCAAGAAAAACCTCCAAACAATCCTCCAATTTTTTTCTCATTACCCAAGGGCTCATATTCCCATTTAAGGGAGGAGATCATGGCTCTTCTTTGAAAAGAAGCAGCAGAGCCAGTGTCGGCAAACCAGATCGGGAAGGGATTCTACTCTCACTTCTTTCTGGTACCCAAAAAGACAGGGGATCTACACCCAATTCTGGACCTCAGTACCCTGAACCTCTTCATAGAGCACAAGAAGTTTTGGATGCTGACACTGCAAAGCCTACTGACTCCTTTTCAAAGGACAATGGCTTTGTGCCCTGGACATGCAGGATGCGTACCTACACATCCCAATATTCCAACCACATTGCAAATTCCTCAGGTTTTCTTTCCAAGGGGAGCATTACCAGTTCAGAGCTCTCCCTTTTGAGCTGTCCTCCGCACCACGGGTTTTTACCAAATGTCTAGCGGTAGTGGCAGGTACATTGAGGTGTCAGGGGCACTATGTCTTTCCTTACCTCAATGATTGGCTCTTTGCAGCCCCGTCAAGGGAGGGGTTGGAAGCTTCCTTATCAGCTACCCTACACCTTTTCGAGTGCCTGGGTATTACTGTCAGCTACCCCAAGTCCCAGCTTTAATTTACTGGGGCGGTGCTGGGCACAGTACAGGGTATGGCCTTTCTCCTCCTGGACAGGGTTGACACACTGGAGAGGCAGGCCAAGCTGGTATCTTCCAACTGACACATTTCAGCCAGGGTGGTTCTCCATATTCTTGGCCTCATGGCAGCGGCTAGCCCTATGGTTCCATTGGCCAGACTCCACATGCGAATCTTATACTGGACTCTGAGGTCCCAATGGGATCAGAGGGAGGACGACTTGGACAGTCAGGTCCTCATCTCCAGCCCAGTGCAACAGGATCTGTTATGGTGGCAAGACTCCAGCAACCTGATTCAAGGAGTTCCTTTCCAGACCCCTCCTCACTCCTGAATACTGACTATAGATGAGTCAGGAACGTGATGGGGTGCCCATCTGGGACGCCACAGGACCCAGGGCCTGTGGTCGCCTGTAGAAATGCACTTGCACATCAGTGTGCTAGAAATGAGAGTAGTGCTTTATGCTCTTCAGGCCTTTCAGCACATTCTTTAACAAAAGACCCTGTTGATCCAATCTGATAACATGTGTGTGGTATGGTACATCATCAAGCCATCTGCTTGTATCCTCTTTGCAGGGAAGAGTTTTGGGTCTGGAATTGGGCGGTTCTGCACAAGGTCCGTCTTCTCTTGGTTCAGGTCCCAGGCATACTGAACATTCTCGAGGACAGTCTCAGGCACACTAGGGTACGGGCACACAAGTGGGAGCTAAAACAAGAAGTGCCAGATCACATCTTCGACCTTTGGGGTCATCCAGAGGTGGATCTCTTTGCAGCCCCACCAAAAGCAAAACTTCCCAACTTTTGCTCACTTGATCCCGGGCCTGGTGTTTTTTTGGCAAGATGCACTGTCACTTTCTTGGACATGGAGATTCTAGGGACATGGATATGTTGTTCATCCACACTTATTGGCAGGTTCCTTGCCGCTTTAAATCTTGCCGGAAGGTCTTCAAGCTGGCTCCTCCCACCCACCCGGGTGGTAAAACTCTCGGCTCCGCCCCATGACGCCAGATCTTCCTTACCGCTTGGAAGCTCAGGTTCCCTCCTTAGCAGCTGCGTTTAAGACTAGTTCCTAATTCTTGAGGATTCGAAATCAAAGAGTTTTAGCTAAAAGACTTGGTCTTCTTCTCGCAGCTGCGATGGACAAATCGACTCCCGGTTTTCGGAGGTGCCCTTGCGGGCAGAAGATGTCTAGGACGGATCCGCACTCCACGTGCGTCTACTGCCTGGGCCTTGAGCACGACCCGCAGGCCTGCGACTTGTGCTCTTCCTTTTCGGCCTACGTCCTTGAGGCCATGCTGCCCGATTACAACTAAGGCGCAAAAAATTCCACGGTGAAATCTAAAGAGGCCCGATTGGCGGTGTCCGGCGGCGGGCTCGGCGGATCAGCTCGAGCAGATGATTGCCCTTGAAGAGGAGGCGGCGCGGGCCGCTTCTACCTCGGCTGCGGCATTTGTCCACTCTCTCTCTCGGTGCCTCGTACTCGGCTTCTTTTAAGGAGCTTTGTCTGACCCTCTCGACCAAGGGTGAGGGTCCAACTTATCGGGACCTTTTCCAGGTCAATAAGAGCAAAGTAAGTCTCTCCGTCAACGCTCTTGGGAGCGGGAAAGATCCCCCTCCCCTTGTCGACAGTCGACTTCGGTCGACCCCTCAGCTTCGGCCACTGGCTTCATGGTGTCCCCATCAGGCCAGTTGACCAAGACTCCCGTCGACGCGGTCGAGATTTTTCTCGACCCGTTAGACGGGTTGTCGGCTGGAGAAGCTGAGAATCCCCTCTCCCCGGTTCCCCCGGTGGGAGTTGAGGATCCCATCTGCTCATCTGTGCCTCCGGTTCCGGAGCGTTCGGTGGGATCGTCCGAGCCGCGGGAGTGCCGATTTCCCACACTTCTCCTCGACTTCCTCGGCCTGAGTCGAGACTCTCTGTCTCGGACATCCTCGCGGTCCAGATCCCGCCACCATAGGCGGTCTGGTGTCGGCTTTTGCGGCAAGCGCGCCGCCGCTCTTCTCTTCCTCGGGCGAGGAGGCTTGGCGCAAGATTGCTCGCGAGTCGCGAGGAACTTATGTGGCAACAGCTCCTTTTGACCGGGAATAAGCCGACCCAGTCGTCTTCCCGGCCATTAAGTGGCTGTCACCCGGAGCAGCGAAACAACCCCTCGTTGTAGGAGGAGCCTGTTCTCCGGCGGTTGTTGAGCCAATTCCAGCTCCCCACCGATTCTGGTGGAACCTCTGCCTCCACAGCCATTAGTTGGAGCTCCGACCAAAATTCTCGGTCGGCCTTGGGTTTTCCCATAGGCTGTCTGTCACCCTCACTCCCGATAAACCTCGGCAGGTGGAGGGTGGCTCAGGCCGAGCAGCTCTTTGAGGACTCTTCTCAGGTCAATGATGTTCCTCCCTCTTCTCCAAGCGCATGGACTTGGAGTCCTCGGGAGGGCAGTCAATGAGCGATAGCCCTTCGTCCTTCTTAGGGTTGCTTGACTCATCTCGGAGTCCACGGGATGAAGCTCAAACCCGTTCCTAGCGGCCAGGTATCCCCTCACGGAGATTCTGGACGAGAGTTCTCCTTCGGAGGCCTTTCCATTGGCCAAAGCCATAGTGGGTCCGGCCTTGGAACTTTGGCAGTGTCCTGCTTCCTGCCCTGCACCTTCGGCCAGGTTGGCCAGGAAGTATGCGGTCCCTACCGGTTCCCTGTCCGGTTTTTCGGAACACCCCTTGGTTACCGACAGCGTTTTCCGGCGTGCCGGGAACACCAAGGATGTGGACAAACCTCCCGACAAGGAATCCAAGAAACTGGATTATGCCGGGCGAAAAGTCTATGCTGTGTCCTCTCGGCCTTCATCAGGCCAGTTTGGCGTCCTCAGGCACATTTTCTCACGCCCTGTTGGGCTCCCTGGATGAGTTGTCCCTCATCTTCCGCGAGATCTGCAGACTACGGTCAGGCAGGTGCGGGACCAGAAGCAGGAACAGTGGCCAAACAACAGCTCAGACTGTGTTGACGCCGGGGACTCATGTGCCAGGTCTGTGGCGGCCGCAGTGGCCATGCGTCGTCGGGCCTGGCTGAGGATATCCACCTTTACCTCGGATACCCAGCACAAGTTGGCGGATGTTCCTTTTGGGGACTGACCTCTTGACCCTGGGGTGGAAGGTCACCTGCAGAGGATCGAGAAGTCCAATGCTACCTTGGACTCGATCTCTTCCGCTCAGGAGGACAAAGGCATGAAGCCACAGCCTAAACCCTTGTCCTTCTGCGGCTTGCCACGGCCAACAGCGTCAGGGCCAGCAGGCTCGACCTTGTATCCCAAACCAAGCCGTCGGCTTCCTCCAACTGTAAGCAGGAGGTAAAGGCCCGGGAGGTCCCTCGGCCGGTCCCTCCTCCAAGCCTGCCCAGTGACGGGCTGAGGGGTGTCGCCCCCATTCCTGTCACCTCACCCCTGGTTCCCCCCGAGGGGGGACGGCTCAGACACTTCCTTTCCGCCTGGTTCGCTGTTACCACGGACAGGTGGGTACTGGAGGTGGTGGGAAAAGGCCTACCTCTGGAATTTGAGCAGGCCCCGCCCTTCAGAGCCGTCGCACCTCGGGGGGCCTCAAAATCGCAGCCTCACTGGCGGCTCGCTAAGCCGACATCGCTCTCCTCCTCAAAGGAGGTGATCAGGAGGTGGAGGACCCCCTTCAGACCAGGGTTCGTGTCCAGGTATTTCCTGGTTCCGAAGCGGACGGGGGCTGGCGCCCCATTCTCGACCTCACGACCTGAACAAGTTCCTAAGGTCTCGAACCTTCAGGATGGTCACTCTGGGCGCAGATAATACCATCTCTGGAACACGCGTGTGGTTCTGCTCTCTGGACCTACAGGGCCGCGTTCTTTCCGTCCTATCCGTCCGTCACATCGGAGATTCCTCCGCTTTCGATCCTCTTGAGTTCGAGCCATGCCCTTGACTTATCTCCAGCTCCAGGGTCTTCACCAAATGCATGACAGTGGTGACAGCATTCCTCTTGGCGCGAGGGGTCGGGTGTACCCTTACCTGGATGATTGGCTGATAGCAGCCTCCTCCAGGCAGGGAGGTGGAGCGGTCCAGAGATCTGGCCCTCCAGGTTTGCTCTCAAGTTGGCCTTCTCTGCTGAGGCCAAGTTGGAACTCGAGCTGAAGCAGGTGATCCTGTTCATCGGGGCAGGCTCGACTCTCTTGAGCCAGAGCATGGCTCCGGCGGACAGGGCCGAGGTTCTTACCTCCTTTGCCCAATCATTTCTGGTTGGGCAATCGCATCCTGCCGGGACTTCCTCGCCTTCTGGGTCTCATGGCGGCCTGTACCAGCGTGGTCCGTTGGGCACGCTGGCACATGCGCCCCTTCAGTGGGGACTGGCCAGCCAGTGGTCTGGCATGCGATCCTTTGGACCAGCTAGTGATAGTGACCCAGGAGATGTGGAGCGCTCTCCAGTGGTGGACGTTCCATTCCATCTGCAGGAGGGCATCCCGTTTGTCCACCAGCCGACGGTCTCTCTATCGACGATGCCTCTCTGATGGGTTGGGGTGCCTATCTGGGGAACACAGAGTGCGGCCTCTGGTCCCAGGAGTCGATGCCACATCAACCTGCTGGAGCTCCGGCGGTCCGCCTAGCTCTCACCGCCTTTGCTCCGTTTCTCCGGGGTCAAGTGGTCCGAGTCAGGCGGACAATACCATGACCATGTACTACCTGAACCGCCAGAGGCGGGGCCAGCGCTCCATGCTTCTATGCAAGGAAGCTCTCCACATTTGGTCACTTCGTGCGCAGCCTGAGGCGGATCTCCTAGCCATTCATGTGGCAGGAGCCTCCAACACCCTGGCTGATGCCCTGAGGCGGATAGGGGCTGCATCTCACAGTGGTCTCTCCTGCGGAGGTAGTACAAGATCTGTTCTCCCACTGGGGCACACCTCAGGTGGACCTGTTTGCCTCAGGAGAGCAGAGCTGAGGCTGTTTCATGCCGCCCCCTCAGCAGGGCTCGCTGCAGGGGGATGCCTTCTCGAGGCTGTGGACCCCGGGCCTCTTCTACGCCTTTCCCCCATTTCCCTTGATTCACAAGGTGCTTCTCAAAGCAAGGAGGGACAAGGCGCAGGTGATCCTGATAGCCCCAGACTGGCCCCGCCAGTTCTGGTACCCAGATCTCCTCAGCCTCAGCCTCAGCTCCAGGCTCCCGAGGCAGCTTCCAGCTCGCCCGGACCTGCTCTCAGTCAATCAGGGAAGGTGTTCCATCCGGACCTTCAATCCCTGCACCTATGAGCCTGGTTCCTGGCGGCTAGAGTTCCAGGCCTTGGGTCTTTCGACGAGGTCCTCAATGTTGTTGAGGCGTCCCGTAAGGAGTCGACCAGAAAATGCTACGCCTTCAAATGGAAGAGATTCTCCATTTGGTGTCAGGGCAAGGGCTTGGACCCTTCCTCCTGTTCTGTGGCAAGCATTTTGGACTATTTATGGTCCCTTTCTAGTCAAGGGCTTAGGTCGACGACCCTAAAGGTGCATCTGGCAGCCATCTCTGCTTACCGGGCGCGGGCCGGGGAGCAGTCGGTGGCGCAGGAAAAGGTGGTCGGGCGCTTTTTCAAAGGCCTTGATCACATTTCCCCTCCGGTGCGAGAACCTCCACCTCCGTGGGATTTACTGCTGGTACTGGCAAAGCTCATGGGCAAGCCATTCGAACCAATGCACAGGTGTGATCTCTCTCACCTGTCGTGGAAGACCGCCTTCTTGGTGGCTGTCACGTCAGCCAGAAGGATGGGAGAGCTCCAGGTGCTTTGCATCGAGTCTCCTTACCTGGTCTTCCACAGGGACAAGGTTGTCCTGCGCCCCCACCTGAAATTCCTTCCGAAGGTGGTGTCGGAGTTTCACCTTAACCAGGTGCTGACTCAGCCGGTGTTCTACACCAGTCACACCTCGGAGGCCGAATATAGGCTCCATACTCTGGACCCTAGAAGGGCGCTCGCTTATTATAAGGAGCGCACGGCTGAAATTCGGGGAGAGGTTCGCCAGCTGTTTGTCACCTACGCTGAAGCTGCACCTGGCAGACCTGCAGCCAAGCGGACGATAGGCAGGTGGGTCACCTCCTGCATAGATCACTGCTATAAGTTGGTGGGCATGGAGCCTCCCAGAGGGATAAGAGCTCATTCTACCTGTCATACTGCTGCATCGGTGGCTGCTTCCAGGGACGTCCCTATCCAGGAAATCTGCAGGGCTGCTACCTGGAAGTCAGCACACACCTTTATTGCCCATTACCACATCGACCTTGAGTCACGCCAGGATGCTGGTTTTGGGGCCTCAGTTCTCCAGTCCTTATTTCCCAAGTAAGTATTGGGGGTATGCGCCTTGCCTCCCTCCTCCCGGAGAACTGCTAGGAGTCTGCCAATAAGTGTGGATGAACAACATATCCATGTCCCTAGAAATACAGGTTACTCACCTGTAACAGGAGTTCTAGGAATGGTATATGTTGTTCATCCACATGACCCACCCGACACCTCCCCAGCTGGACGCACAACCTGAGCTTCCAGCGGGCCAGATCTGGCGTCATGGGGCGGAGCCCAGAGTTTTACCACCCGGGTGGGTGGGAGGAACCAGCTTGAAGACCTTCCGGCAAGATTTAAAGCGGCAAGAAACCTGCCAATAAGTGTGGATGAACAACATATACCATTCCTAGAACTCCTGTTACAGGTGAGTAACCTGTATTTTCTGTACGCATTTCCTCCCTTCCCAGTCTTACAGATTGTGTTGATCAAGTTACCAACGGAAGGAAAACAAATGATATTGATAGCTCTATTTTGGCCTCGACAGATTTGGTTCCCACTGTTCCGGCAGATGGCAGCAGAACTTCCAGTTCCTTTACCTCTTTCCTACAACCTCCTGACCCAAGAGGGCACACTAGTACATCGGGACTGAAATCCTCCATCTTCACACGTGGCTCCTCAAGACACAGTCACTTCATAATGCAGGTTTCTCCTCAGGTAGCTGAGATTTTGGTGGAGGCAAAAGCCATCTACTAGAGCTACTTGCCATGAAGTGGAAACACTTTCCATTTGGGACACCTCGAAGTCTTGGGACCCTTTCTCATGCCCTGCTCCTCAGGTCATGGAGTATCTTCTCTATCTGTCAGACCTGGGCTTGAGCTACTCGTCACTGAAAGTGCATCTAGCAGCCATTTCTGCCTACCATGGTTTAGTGGGTGACAAGATTCTGGCTCAGACATTTCAAAAACCTTCTTAAAGGGTATCTTGCATCTAAAACCCTCAGTTCATAACCCTGCTCCACCACGGGACCTTAATTTTCTTTTAGAGAAACTGATCTTGTCTCCCTTTGACCCAGCAAGTACATGTGACATGTGCTTTTTTGTCCTGGAAAGCGCTCTTTTTAGTTGCAGTCACCTCTGTTCAAAGAATTTCCAATCTTTTGGCCCTGATGTGTAAGGTGCCTTATCTGATTTTCACAGAGACCAGGTGGCTCTGTGCACAAATCCTAAGTTTCTTAAAAAAGAAAATTTTGGGAACTACCCTGACTCAGTCTCTCAAATTGCCAGTGTATTACCCCGAGCATTCTAATCCAGGGGAGGCCATCCTGCATACTTTAGATGTTCACAGGATTTTACGTTATTACACACACAGGACTAAATCTGTCTGCAAATTGGATCAGCTTTCTGTTTCTTTCGCACCAAAAAGAGAAGGTGCAGCAGTTTCCAAACAGCGCCTTTCCAAATTGTTGGCCAAGTGCATTGCTTTCTGTTACCAGAAGTATGCTAAAGTCCTTCCAGTGCAGGTGAAAGGACATTCTACCAGGGGAATGGCTACTTCTACAGTCTGTTTCAGAGATGTATCTGCTGCAGACATCTGCTAGCAGCTACTATGAAGTTCTATCCACACTTTCATGAAACACTACAGTTTGGAGATTGCCTCTAGGCGGGGCTGGTTTTGCACTAGAGTCTTCCAGGGACTTCTGTCCTAACTCTCAGCTTTCTACCAGATCTTTGTTCCAGCCTCCCATGTTTTCCTGTCCTTGGACTCTGATTGCGTGGGACTCAATCCTACAAGTTATTACCTGCTGCAGAGCCCTCTTGAAGTAAGACAGTACAATTACGTCAGAACTTACCGTAACAGTAGATCTTTGAGAGAGGCTCTTGCAATAGGTAACCTTTTTCCCACTCACCTTCCCCCTCTTTACTCACAGCTCTTTTTCCAAAAGTCCTTTCTTGGGTTCAGGAGCCTCTTCCCATTCTTCTGTCATGACTCTCGGAGGTCTCCGATGGGAGAACTGGAGGGCGGACGTGGGGACCGCCCACTAAATAGTGTCACGCTGATGTCTATCATGTGACGTCAGGTGGGTGGTAACCCATCAGACACTGCTAGCAAAAGTGTCCGTGTGGTCCTGACACCAGGGGGTGCAGTCCTATAAGTTATTACCTACTGCAAGAGCCTCTCTCGAAGATCTACTGTTACGGTAAGTTCTTACGTGACTGTACTTTCTTTTTACATCCAGGCAGTGCAGCTTTTGCTCACCTGTAGTGCAGTGTTCAGGATAGAGGACAGGAAGGGTAACTGACTGATTTATGTGGACTTCTCAAACGATCTTCGGTAGGAATTTCCTATTGGTTATAAGGACTACCTTAACTCTGTGGATTATGATGTAGTTTAGATCTGTACAAAGGCTTGCAGTTCACTTACCCTCCAGGCAGATGTCATGGCTATTAGCAAAACTGTTTTCCATGTGACATATTTAAATCTGCTATAGCCATAGGCTCAAAGGAAGTTCTGTCAGCTGGGCAAGACAGATGTTCATATCCCATTGAGGTACTGGTTCTCTTATGGGGGGAGGGGGTTAGATGGTTGAGACATCTCAGAGGCCTTTTAAAAAACGGTTGTGAGGCCAAGCTGTAGGTTGACATAACTGCCAGGTGTAATTTCAGGGTTGAAGGTCTCAGACCTAAGGACTTTAAGTGTACTAAATAGTCCAGAACTGTAGGCGGTTCTGCTTGCACTGGAATTATCGATCTTATCTGTGTCAGTCTTCACCATTCATCACCTGTGGGTATGTGGCGGAGGTCATGACCCGCAGGAGCGTTTTGTTTTTTTCGATTGGCAGAGTCGACGCACTGTCAGCACCGGCCTTGAGGCCGAAGCACTGCATGGCGCTCACAGGTTTGCCTTTAGGTGTCGTTGACCCCTGGATGTCGTTGACCCCGCCCTCCAGCCAGTTCTTCGTCTCCCGCTGTAGAGGTCGCACCTCGTGAGGAGCTACTATCAAGAGGCCTAGTCTCCTTGTTGTCGATGCTGAGAAATATTTTGACGACGACAAATACTTTTCCTGCCAGTTCCGTTTTCGCCACCACTTGACGCCGCTGTGGTAAGACTGTTCCTTTTCTTTATTTTGTCAGCGACGTTGAGTCTTTGTTTTACTTGTTTTGCCATTGATCATGTCTCAGTCAGGGGCAAGAAATTGTTGAAGACAGGGCGGCTCCTATACGCCGGTGCCTGTGCAGCCGCAAGTACTCCATCACCGACCAGCATGATCGTTGCCTCGCGTGTCTTGGCCCGCTTCACGACATGGATTTGTCGATGCCAGCTTCTCCATGGACCATCGTGTCATCGAGCAACATGCGTGGAAAGTTGGATGAGCTCTGCCCATTTTCGGGAGATGGGCGCGGACTCGTCGGGCCAAGCCACGGTCTCTTGGCCTTTCCTCCAGGTCCCCTCCCAGTTCTATACGGACCGTGAAGGAGAGGGGGCTTCTGCTCCTAGTAGCCTCACCATTGCAGAAGCCCCTTCCGTGGTGCGGGAGGCTCAGTCCGTCCCCACTGGGGGGGGGCGGGCAGGAAGCACCCCTCTGGCAGTCAACCCTTTGGGGGCGAAGGCTCCCCCAGTGTCATTTCCTCGGGCTGGGAAGCCTAAGTCGGCACCATCCTCGATGCCGACTGTCGATGCCGTCCTAGGCCTCGACACCGTTCGCAGCACCATGGGTCCTGATGGTGCCGTGGTCAGCGCCGGTCCGCCACGCGGTGGCGTCTCCGCTGTCGATGTAGTTTGCTGTGCTGATGGTGCTGACGGTGCCGTGAGAGGTTCTGCGGCGCCGTCTTTGACTGATTCTCACCTCGGTGCCGGCGCTGTGTCTAGCTCAGGTGCCGCTTGCAGTGTAGAGCGAGGCACGGCGCTGTTGGAGGTGTTGTCAGCACTGAGGGAGCTGTTGGTGGCACTGAGGGAGCTGTCGGTGCCGTCGGCGGCGCTGTCCCTGACTCCAGTGCCGTTCACAGTGCTGAGGGTCGGGACGGCGCTGTGGCAGGCATCAGCGTTGTTTCTGCTACTGCTCTCGGTGCCATGTCTTCTTCGGGCACCATTCGCGGTGCCCGTTGGAGAGTTCGGCGCGGCTCCAGATCCAGACACCTGGAGTGGTGCTTCCTTCAGTTAGAATGGCAGCAGCCATCTGCATACAGTCTGGCACGGTTTGGGTCTCTACCTCCTCAGAGGCGAGTCCGAGTCTGGTGCGGACCGGCTGTCCGACTCTTTAGAGTTGGCGGCCCATGTGGACACCCTGGTAGTTTCCTTGGCTGACTGGAACCAGCCTCCCTCTGAGGGCGGCGGTTTCCCCGAGTCTGGGGTCACGGGTGCTGACCAGCAGGCAGTGGTGCAGGCCACTATTGCTCTGCAGCCTGGACTCGGAGGGATTTCTGCCCCCTCAGTTGGGGTACCCCCTCAGGTGGTGTGCCTGGATCGCCCAACTTTAGGGCTGATCGGAGCACCCACGGGAGGGGAGGGTGCTATTCCCTGGGTGGTCCCCTCGCGGAATGACTGGGGCTGTCAGCTGCCTAAGCTGGGGTTTGCGAGGAGGAAGACTCTTTCCGAGTCCGAGGGGTCAAGGGGTCAGGGTTCGATGCAGTGACCCTTTTCCGGGACCCACCAGGGTTCGGGAAGGAGTCTTAGCGTGGACCCCTGCCCTTCCCTCTCAGACTCCTCAAGAGGGCCCTGGTCTTTGGAGGGTAGGGACCACCCTTTTGGAATTCCACGGTCCTGGTCGCCTCACAGGGGGGAATCTTCAGGGCACAGCCTAGGCAGTTCCAGCATGGCTGATCAACTGTTGGCTGTAGGGTTTTCCGGAGCCTCTTCTTCTCTTGAGGCTTCTGGTGCTCTCTCTTGCCCGAACAGAGGACGGTCGCCTTCTACTGTTGGCCTTGCCCCTACTCCTCTGTCACCATCTCCTGTGCTCCCAGGCATTCTTGGTCTTAGGTGACCTCTCTCCTGAGAGCAGTTCAGGGGTGTGGCTGCTCACTTCCCTTCGTATGTCAGGGCCATGGACAGACAGGTGTTTCACCTTCCCCTGAGCAGCCAGCCCCTGGATCTCCGAGGTCCTCCACTTCCTCATCCCCCTCTTCAGGGGGAGAGGAGCCATCCGTCCACATCTCTCTTGCTGCTGATCTTGCAGAACATCAGCGTTTCCTCATGAGGATGATGGAGGACCTGCATGTCACCCACCCACTTAGCACAATCCAGAGCATTCGATCGCGCCTTCTTAGGTGATTTCATTACGGACACCTCTGTGGTGCCTGCCTGACCTGCTTCTTTCAGAAGGCGTTGTTGCGATTCTGGCTAGGCCATTTCAGAGTCCCAGCCCCTAGGGACCTGAGCCAGAGGTATTGTGTCCCCGGAGTCTCAGGTCATATACCTCATCCTCAGTCAGGACTGACGCAGCTGGACAGTCCCGATGGGTTTTGCGCCCTCCACCGTGACCAGCCCCTGGATCAAGATTCCATGGATTTTGACTTCTGGGGGAGGAGTACCTTCTACTCGGCACAGTTGCTTCTTTCAATTGCTGCACATCAGGCCCACTATGCTACCTATGATAGGTTTCTGTGGTCCAGGCTAGGTCAACTCGTAGCCTCTATGCCTGATATGGAGGTAACCAGACAAGCCATTGCACTCTCTGCACGTGGCCTGGAGCTAGCAAGGCACCAAGCGAGGGCATCTTACAATGCCAGCGAGGTAGCTTCCAGGATCATATGGACAATGATCTGCACTAGGTGGCCGGCATGGCTGCGTCTTTCCCGGTTGTTACCCTTGGTCCGGCTTAGGGTGATTTCCTCAGCGTACCAGAGAACCCATCTTTTCTCCCGTAGGGTGAGGCGGCGTCTGTTGGGGCAACATCCTACCCCCTCCAGGGAGTCCCCATCTCACTCTCCCCAATCTTGGGCCTTCCCAGGCCCGTAAAGGTTCTCCCTCACGGTGTCTCACCCACTGAAAGCTAAGGGACTTTGTCCTTTAGGATTTAGGGCCCCCTTCGGGGGGGGGGTGCTTGGCACTCACCCACAGGTGATCAATGGTGAAGATTGACACAGATAAGATATGAAAATTACGTACCTTCCGTAATTCCTGATCTTTCTGTGTATCTTCACCATTCATCACAATCCCACCATCCATCCCCCTGGGGCCTCAGTCTCTGGGTCCATCTCCCTCTGTGTGCCCCTCTTTCCCCCCCTTCCTTTCCGCTGGTCAGGAACGGGATGACCTTGGGCACACGGGGATTTTTACTTCCTGTCAGGAAGGGAGAGGGATCTGGGGAGGGGGCACTTTCTCCTCAATGCTCCGGCTCCACCCCTTTGGGGTGGGAGTTGGTGGTTGCCCTCTCTTCTCTTCTCTCCTCCTCTGTCCTACTCCGTTCTTGTCCTTAGGGACTCGTCCTTCAAATTAATTTAAGTAACTTTAT
Source organism: Neoceratodus forsteri (assembly GCA_016271365.2). Classification (NCBI taxonomy): domain Eukaryota; kingdom Metazoa; phylum Chordata; order Ceratodontiformes; family Ceratodontidae; genus Neoceratodus; species Neoceratodus forsteri. The sequence continues at coordinate 556,086,427 of CM028129.1, read as the reverse complement.
TTCTCACCTCCAGATAGGTGGTTTCAGGGGGAGTACAGCCCTGTATCCTGTCTTTTCTTCCAGAATAGACGCTTCTGCCCATGTTGGAGTTTATTGCCAGTGATTCTGTGCCTTGAATTCTGGCAGTTCAGGCTCTGGCTACTCCTTCAAGCTCCTATACAATCTGGAGACCAGTCAAAGGTTCAGGTATGTCCTCCACCCTCCTATTTCTAATTTTCCCTCTCTCCTTCCCTCTTCTTTCTGCTTCCAGAGATTGGGGCCCCTTCCCAATCCCCTAGATTTCTAACTCTCCTTCTGTCCTCTCCCTCGTTTATTTCTCCTTTTAGTTTGTATATCTTTCCTTTGTCTGTCCTTGGACTTCCTTGTCCCTCCATCCAACCCTTTTTCTCTGCTGCGACTCAGAACTGGTGGGAGGCGGGATCGACGACACCTAATGGCCAACCCATGAGCGCCATGCATTGTGTCTGCTTCGAGGGTGGCACTGATGGTGCATTGACTCCGCCCGTCCCCCCAAAAAAAGCTCCCGTGGGATCGTGACCTCCGGCCACATACCCACAGGTGATGAATGGTGAAGATACACAGAAAGATCAGGAATTACGGTAGGTACGTAATTTTAATTTCTGAGCGCACCCAGATATGAGAATCTCTTCCACTTAGAGGAATATGCTTTTCTTGAGGCTGGTTTCCTGGAAACCTTCAAAACTCTCAGTACTTCCTCTTATAGATTCAAACCAGAGAACTGTAGACTTAAAGAACCATGCCCTCAGGTGCAGTGTTCTGAGGTCCAGCCTGGGACAGAGTCAACAGATAGTACCTCGGTGGCAGGTTGACTGGAATTGTAATGAACATGATTGGCTGCATTGAGTACCATCCTTGCCTTGCCCAATTGGGCACTATCAGGATACTTTTGTTGGCTGGCTCCTGAGCTTCTTGAACACTCTCAGTATGAGTGAGAATGGTGAAAAGGCATACAGGAACCCCTGACTAATCCAGGGCTAGTGTGTCCTCTGGGACTGTACCTAGCAGGTGGCCTGCATCAAAACTTTGGAGCTCGTCTTCCAAGAAACAAACAGATCTATTTCTGGGGTACCCCCTCTTCTAAAGATAGAAAGCAGCACTTGCTGGTTCAAGGCCCACTCATGGTTTCCGTGGCTAATTCTGCTTAAGGAGTCTGCCAGCACATTGTGGCAAATGTACTGCAGAAATCTTGGTGTCCATCGAGTAAGCCAAGTCCTAGATCCTTATAACTTCTGTGTACAGTTTTGAGGCTTTTGTTCCTCTCTGTTTGTTCATGTCAGGGGTGTCCAACCTTTTCTGGGTTATGAGCCACATTTAAATTTCTAAGTAACGTGAGCCACAACAACATGCGGCCCATACCACATTAAATGTGCAGTCCTTACTATACCCATATTTACTCATATTTAGGAGTTAACATGTGAGCCACGACAACGTCCGGCCCGTACCACATCCATAGATACATAGATACATAGACAGTGTCGGCAGATAAGGGCCTATGGCCCACCCAGTCTGCCCATTTGAGCTTGTAAGTTCAGTTTGTTTTCCTAGAAGTCTGTTGCACCTTACCCCTGACCTCCAGAATTCCTTTATGTCTATCCCATGCATTCTTAAATCCGTGATTGTTTCAGCCCCACCACTTCCTCTGGCAGGGTGTTCCACTTGTCCACCACCCGTTCTGTGAAGAAATTCTTTCTCATGTTTCCTCTGAATCGTCCTCCCTCCAACTTCATCCCATGCCCTCTAGTCCTGGAACATCTTTTCGCTAAAAATAGTGTTTTCCTGCACCCTGTTCCTCCCTGTAAGATACTTGTATGTCTCTATCATATCCCTCTCTCCTCCTCTCCCAGGGAGTACATGTTCAGTTCCTTCAACCTGTCTTCATAGGACTTGTGATGCAATCCATGCACCATCTTTGTTACCCTCCTCTGAACCTTCTCTACCCTGTCTATGTCCTTACGTGGGTATGGTCTCCAGAACTGTACACTGTACTCAGGTGGGGCCTCACTAGTGTCTTGTATAGTGGAATTATGACCTCCCTTTTCCTGCTGGTAATGCCCCTGCCTATACATCCCAGCATCCTATTTGCTTTACCTTTATCTGATTTGTTTTTTTTACCTTTGCTTTATCCAGCGTGTGGTCCTTACCATACCCATATTTACCCGTATTTAGGAGTCAAAATAATAACAGTCATAGTAAATAGTCAATATTGGTATTTTATTAAGTTACAGTATTTTTAAGAAATGGTTGTAATTTTAAAATAATTATTCAGAGCAGCACTGGAGCTGCTTTAGATTTGCTCGCAGGCTTAGTAAAAGTAGCTTGTTGAGCACTCGGGGCACTTTTCAGCTCCTGTACTTTAACTTTTCTCAAATTTAGAAGACTGACATGTACTTGACAAACCCCTCAAGAGTCACATCAGACTACTTTGAGAGCAACATGTGGCTCACAAGCTACAGGTTGGCCACCCCTGGTTTATGTAGTACGTTGTGGTGGTATTGTCTGTCTGTATTTGGACTGACTGACCCTGTTACTGGGAGTAGAAGGACTGCATTGCCATCAGTACTGCCTGAGCTCAAGGAGGTTTATATGATCCTGAGGGTTCTGGATGCCACTTACTGTAAGGTTCTGGATGCCACTTACTGTGAAGTCCTCATGGTGGGCAACCCTCCCTAGGAGTGAAATATCTGTTGTGAGGACCTTGGTGTTATTTTCCTGGAGGAACGGAATGCCCTCTCTGAGGTCGCTTTCCTTCATCCACCACTCCAGTGCATGTACAAAGCCTTTTGTGACTGGCAGTAACTGAGACCGGGAGTTCGATCTTTGGGACCAGTAACCCTTAGGTGGTACTATATGTCCCTCATCCGGAATCAGGCACATGGCACCACAGCTGTGGATAAGACCATGTGGCCTAGCAGCTGCAGAAACTTTCTTGCAGGTCTTGACTGGCTTAAGGTGAGTGATTCTGAACTGGCAGTCAGATTTGATGTCGTGTGGGAGAAAAGCCTTCCCTTCAGGGTATCCAGTTCTCCTCCGATGAAGTCAAGGACTTATACTGGTTGTGTCTGAGACTTTTGCAGGTTTTTCAAAGCGCTTCTTACCAGCTGTATGGAGCATGTTGTATCCTGATTTGTTTTCTGAGACTGGTCAGTTGTCCAGGTAAGGAAAAACACTACACCTTCTCTCTTTTAGGTGGGCTGCCACCACAGCTAAGCATCTTTTGAATACTCTTGGTGCTGAGGTGAAACCAAATAGTAGGGCTAAGTGTTGCTGGCAGTTCCCAACTTGAACATTATTTTCTGAGTGGGTCTGAGTAGAATGTGGTAGTAAGCATCCTTCAGATCCAGTGGCCCCAACTAATCTCCAGACTGCAGAGATGATATTAGTGTGCCCACTGTGACCGTCTTGAATTTTTTTGTTCTTGATATGTGTGTTCAGGTACCTTCAATCTTGAATGGGATGCAAATCTCCATTTTTCTGGTGGGTTAGGAACTATCTTGAAAAAAAGCCCTTGTCCCACTCTGGTGCAGGGGGCTTTTCTACTGCTTTTGCTTGCAGTATTTTCTTTACTTCCAGTTCCATCAGAATTCTCTCTGTTGGTGAATGAGCTGGGAAGCTTTTTTGTCTCTGTGGCTTGGGACATGCTTTGTAATTGTAGAGACAATCCCTGACACACTACTTCAAAGACTCACTTGTCCATGGTGATTTTTATCCCATTCCTGAACTTAGTGGACCAGCATTCCTCCCAGTGGTAATGGTTGACTGGTGACCTGGGCAAAATTGTCAGGCTTTTGTTTTGGCTGTGGTTTAGGAACTGGAGACGTAGCACACCTTTAGCTTCTTCTTCCTTCGGAGGCAGTATAGCGCAGGGGGTTAAGGCTCTGAGCTGCAGATCTGGAGACCTGGGTTTGAATCCCACAGCCACCTAGGTGCATACTATGCAATCCTGAGCAGGTCACTTAACTTCCTTGTGCTCCCAGGTCGCATCTGGAAACAAGCTTCGACTTAGTGTGCTACTCCTGGTTAAACAATGTTCTCTTTCCCTTCTTCTGTCCCTACCTATGTATTACTCTCTGTGTGGCTGATATTCATAGCCAGTGTAGGGTTTGGGGTAGTAACCTCTGTCCCTACCTCCCCTTACTTAAGGCCTGTAGGAAGTGGAGGACTTTTTAAAAATGGCTCTGTACTTGTCCACTTTTTCATGTATGCTTCTGTTTTGTCACCAAATGAGAGTTTTACTCAAAGGGAAATCTGTGACTTTTGCTGGAGTGTCCTGGGTAAGGCAAACCTCCTCAGTGCCAAGGCGTGAGCCAGCACCCTAAAGCAGAGTCACTGATATCTGCAGACATGTGGAACCAATATTTTGTGGCATCCAGGGCTGACTTTGCTGTTGCAGCCAGGTCCTGTACCACTTCGCCATCTACTTTCTCACTCAGAGGCAGTACTGAATTTCATTCTGCTTTCTGGTACTGAGCTGTATAGGCCAAATAAGTTGCCTATCTTAGGAGCAAGGAAGCGGTTATGTACTCTTTGTTGGCCATAGTATTTATTCATTTAGTTTTTGTTGACCGAGAAAGGAGGACTAGGCAATTTTGCCTATTTTCAGCTCGTCTCAGGGGAGAGGGGAAAGATACAGATGCAAACTGACATACAGAACCAGATTAAGCTGTTGGTGGTATTTCAGTGAATGCATTCGGTATGCCTGGAATCCTTCTCAAGGGGCTGTGCAGAGAGAGGCACCTTAGGTTTCTCACAGGCAGCTGCCTGTACCACTCCTTTGTGATCAGGGTGGGCATACAGGTATTCCACCTCCTGTCTGTCCACCTGATGCTTTTTTTCAGTTGTATTATCGATGCCAGCTACTGAATTGGGTGCTGACATGATTTTTGATGTTTTTTTGTTTGTTTTTTTTAGGGATTTGTGAGTGGGGACTATTAGCCTCCTTGTAAGAGCTGACCCCATCATGTCCACAAACTCCAATTCCTCCTCAAACTCCTCTGTTTCATAAGAAGGGATATTGAGGGTATCTACCATTTGTTTGATGAAAGAGTAAGAGGTATAACCCTAAGTAACTCTGGGACGGAAACCAAACTCTTGATCAGGGACATCAGGTTCTATAGGTTCACCCTCTTCTTCCTCTTCATATTATATATCCCTCTCCTGTACAGGTTGCTGGTGAGGAACCGGAGCCTGGGGAGTGGGGACAGGCACATTAAATAAATTTCCCATAGCCTGGAAGGCCTGAAAGAACTGCCACACCTTTGTCCTGTCCTCTGTCGATGGCATTTGATTCTGTTTGCTTTCTCCTTTTCCTTTACAGACGTAGCAGGTATATGGTTTTCTTTTTGTTTTTTTTCTTGGTAGGCACCGGTTCCATTACCTGCTGTGAGCCTCTTTCGTTTGTATTTTTACCATTAATGGAATCAGGATTCCCACTTACTGCCTTTTCTATGCCTCAGCAGCTGTATATTCCTTATCTGTCCCTTTTGATAGGGACTGCTGCTTATGAGAAGAACCATCACATGCATGCTTTCCGCCATCATTGGGAGCTCCCTGTGAGCTTTTATTGTGCTTTGGTAACACAGAGGCAGACTGAGAAGCCATAAATTCTTCTATTCTTGGCAGAAACGGTTGGCTAAGCGATCCTTATCTGCCAACAAATTTTTGTTTCTATAGGTTTCTTTTTAAAGCCCTATTCTTTGCGGTGTTAGGGTAAAACCTTTTACAAAGTTCACAGTTTTTACAATTGTGATCTGGCCCCAGGCATTCTAAACAGAGCTCATGCCAGTCTGCCTTTGCCAGGAGCTGAAAACAACAAGTACAGTTTTTAAAGTCTGTGGACCCCGTTTTCTTTTTAGGTTTATCAGTCCTGCCAAACATTGACAGGACATATAAATTATAAGTATTCGGTTTCCATTCATAAAAGTGATAAAAACAATTTCTAAATAAAAATATGTAAAACCACTTTAAAATATAGTAAAAACAAAAGCAATTAAAAGGTTTTACACAGAATGCATAGTTCCCATAGACAGGAACCACATCGTAAAGAGATCTTTTCCGGTTCTTCAGAATCAAGCAGGAACTAGAGAAACTGCAAAAAAAATTTAAATTATTAAATAAAATGCCCTAACTAATGCAGCGTATTCAAAAACTAACTTTTTAGAATAAATCTACAAACAGTATAAGTAAGGTATTAAACAGAAGACTGGAAGGCTGAAGATGACTTTGGGGTGACTGATCTCTTCAAATGGAGAAGGAAACCTAATGTTAAGCTAGTAGGGAGAATGTGACCACAGCAGAGTTTAAACTTGTATTCTATGTTCTAAAATGTATATAAAGTTCTGTGTCTGGGGCAGCACACTTCTGTGGACTGGTGCACTTTTGTAAAGCATCCTAGATGGATTTCTGTTGCTGGAAAGGTGATGTTTTAAGATCAGAAAAACACAATATGGCAGAGAGTCTTGTGCTGGGCACCTTCCCACAGATAAACTAATTGTCTAGAATACAAAAAATATTTAACAGAAACTGAATTAATACCAGTGTACATAAATATTGTATCTGACAACATGCCAGTGAAGTACATTAGAGTTAAAGGATAAAATGGCAAAAGGGAAGAAGGTGATACTTCTGGGTAGATCCAGATGTGTCGGGAACCATATTTAAGGTTTTCTCATTGCTGACTTATGTTCTAGTAGAATCTTGTTGATAAACACAGACATTTCAGTCCAGTAAGCCCTCCCCCCCCCAAAATCATGGGGTAAGGAGGGTCCAACTCTTCCCCTACCTCGATCTCGGAGTGAGGAGATGCGGGCCCCCCCTCCATCAAGGCGTGGAAAAGGGTTGGACTCCCCTCAAGTAATGAGGTGAGGATAGTCTGACCTGCCAATCACAGGGTGAGGAGGGTGCGTCTCCCATAATGACATGGTGAGGAGAGTCTGACCCCCCCAGTCATGGGGATAGAAGGGTCTGACCCCCCCCTGCAAACACGGGGTGAGGAGGTCTAACACCCCCCACAGTCATGGGGTTAGGAGGGTCTGACCCACCCTCTCGATAAGGTAGGTGGGAGGGGTTAACACGCACCCCACCGCACCCCATCACAGGGAGCGGTGTCCTAATCCCCTCCTGTCATGGTGTGAGGAATATCTGATGCCCCTGATCATGAGGTGAGGAGGGTCTGATCCCCCCCCATCATGGGGTGAGGGAGCATCTGACTCGTCCTCCCAATCAGACGGTGAGGATTTGACACCCCACCTGCCGATCATGGAGTAAGGAGTGTGTGACACCCCCCCCAACAATTATGGGGAGAGGAGGGTCTGACTCCCCTAATCTCAGTGAGAGGAGGGTCTGACTGCCCTGATCATGGGGAGTGGGAGGTGGACATGACTTCTTCCAATCATGGAATGAGGAGACACCAAAACATAAAAGATGACAGAAAATGGCCCATTGAGTCCACCCAGTGCCTGCCTGCATCTGCACCCAACCTAATGCTGGACCAGAGATAGTGTACTGATAGCTCTGACTGTATTGTTACACTACCCCAGTCTACTCATCTCCTTCCCTCAAATGCCCATTCTCTCTCCTTCTTATGGTTTGGACTATTTCCTTTTGCCTTTCCCACTTGTGTTTGAAGCTGGCGACGGACTCTGGCCCGACTACTTTGTCTGTCAATGCATTCCACTTCTCCACAACCCTTTCTGTAAAGAACTTCCTTACATCCTTCTTAAAACTTCTCTCCTCCATTTCCTCCCACCAGTTTTCATCCATGGCCTCCAGTGTACTCCTGTCCACTTTATTAATACCCGTAGGTACTTAAAGGTCTTTATCATATTCCCCTCTCCCTATCATATAGAGTGTACATATTGAGGCTCTCCAGCCTCTCACCTATGTCTGCTACTGCTGCCCCTGAATCATCCATGTGGCTGTCCTCTGAACATCTTCCAAGAGGTCCCTGTCCTCTTTCAGGTGTGGGCTCCAGTACTGCACACAGTACCCCAGTTTATGTTTCACCAATGATCTGTACTGGGGCAGAATCACTTCCTTTTGCTAGCAAACACACTCTCTATGCACCCCAGCATCCTGTTTGTTTCTCTGCAGCCTTCTAGCACTGGTCATGGGACTAGAGACTGTCACTAATAATGATCCCCGGCAGGGGTGTAGTCAGGAATTTCAGATCTGCACACCAAGTGAACTCACTGCTACCCCCTTAGGGTGAGCTACCCCTTCCCCCACTGTCCGTGCCCTGTTCATGCCCTCTCAGCTGACATGTCATTTTTTGTGTTATATACCAGCACACCACCAACAGGTGTCAGACTAACAGACTGGCTTTTGGTTACAATATTGCACTGTGACCAGCCTATGTACCACATAAGGTAGCCAGTCCCATAGAGGTCCATTCACACACTCCACACTATACATGCCATCACACCACTAGCCACACCACCAGCAAGTGTCAGACTAACAGACTGGCTTTTGGTTACAATATTGCACTGTGTCCAGCCTATGTACCTCATCAAGGTAGCCAGTCCCACAGAGGTCCATTCACACACTCCACACTATACATGCCATCACACCACTAGCCACACCACCAGCAAGTGTCAGACTAACAGACTGGCTTTTGTTTACAATATTGCACTGTGACCAGCCTATGTACCTCATCAAGGTAGCCAGTCCCACAGAGGTCCATTCACACACTCCACTAGTCATACCACACCACACACGAGGATCTTCATTGTTTACTACAGCTTATTATAGAGGCAGGAGCTGTGCAAACTTAGACAAGGCATAAAATAACTGGATTTGCATCAGAAAAGTACTTCCCAAAAAAAAAATAAAATGCTTGTTCCTTGACAAGGCCTTTAGCAAAATGTGATTGTGGTAAAACATGGGTAGTCTAAAACAGCTGTGAAATCTTGTAGGTAGAAAAACTCAGTGCCTTGAATTGGTAATGATGGTTTGGGATGGACAAGCTCAGAAATCAGCAGTGGTAACCCTAAATGGAGATGTATAGGCATGCATCCTGTAACTGTATAGAAGCAAGAAGCTCCCCATGATCCAATGAGTACAAATATCCAACAGCACAGCACAGCAACATGAGACAGGTATCAGGAGGCACACAGCAGGGATACAAGTACGAGTGTGCTTGGTGTATTTTTTTTTTTTGCAAACTGCAGTGCTGTCATCCACTGCAGTGCACAGTCATCCGGTCCAGAACCCCTCTGTCACTGTCAGGTCTCGCTCTTTCTCTCTCTCACTCAGTCTCTCTTATCACATTTACTTCCAAGTCTCAATATTTTATTTTATTGGATTGATTGTTTTACTGCATCCTGCAAGAAAGCACAGGGAATGGGCACCACTGTGCCTACTGCTTTTTTTTTGGGGGGGGGGGGGGGTTGGCAACATGCAGGGCACAGGCATCCAGCCCAGCACCCCACCCCACCCTCACTGTCTGGTCTCCTTTTTTTTGTCTCACTCTGTCTTTTTCCAAGAAGCCAAGTCTGTTTTAGACAGGCAAAGGGCAGGTTGTACACTGACTTTTTTCCTCTCAGACTCAGTCTCTTGGCTTCTTTTCCCTTAATCTGTACTTATTGTCTGTACAATATGTTTTGTATTGCACCACCACAGTCAGGCAGCCAGACTCCAAATATTCTATTTCTCTCTCCCCCTCCCCCATTTCTCTCTTTCCCTCTCTCCCCCTCCCCCAGTCCCAGTCTCTTGCTTCCTTTATGTTATCCATTTTATCCTCCTCCTCCTCCTCCATCAGTCATTCATCAATCATCATCTATTTATTTTACTGCATAATAGTAACAGCAGCTGTAGTACTGATACTCAGGCAATGCTTCCTGGGCCTGCACACAGTCAGCAGCAAAGATGAGACTCAGCAACAGCCCATTCTATTTTGGAGGTTTGGAGGAATTGGTTATGCAGTACTTTTCTTTTTGTAACCTTTTCTTTTCTTTGCCAGCCAGTATTTCTTTCAACCCCAGGCATACCCACCAGCTCAAACTGCTCTGCTCCCACTCACTCTCTCATCTCTCTGTCCCCTCTACATGCTATCTATTCCCTGTGTTGCAAAGCACTGCTATGTATACCATGATACAGTGTGTCACATGACACCTTTACTGCAACAGCTTTCAACTGGCTGCCTGTCATCATCATCCTCCTATGTAGATGGTGTACGTAGCTCGTGGTATGCTATCTGCTTCCCTCAGTGTGATTATGCCACCCACTTACCTAATGCTGCTGACCTGTTGTTCAGTCACCCCACTGTGGTGCAACATCTGAGTGCAGAACATACAACCTCCAGTCACAGCCACAGGAGGTGAGGCAGAGTAACAAAAGCACAATTTTGTACTTAACCATGCACTTGGAACTGGACTCATACAGCTGAGTCATTATTTATCCTAGTCCATGGTAAAGTACTGGATTGGGAGGAAAGTTCTGATTCCTGGAAGAACAGTCCACCCAACCCTAATCTCAATGCCCTGAAGACCAAGGCAGACCAACATAGTAATCCATGGCCAGAAGGGACTCTAGGATCAGCATGCTCCTTCCTGCTTTATTAAGCGGGTTAAATTACTGTGCTGTGCAAAGATATACTAATTTGAAGGGATTTTCTACAGGCTCAATCACTTAAGGTGCCCTGTGATTCCCTTGGTAATCTACGATTTATCCAGGCTTACCCTGAATGCCTATACTGTTTATGTACACCGTTTCCTCAGGTATTTCTTTTTTTTTTTTTATATAGGTTCTCCACCCTCTAGGAGAAGAAAGGACTCATATCACCCCTAAATTTTGACAACCCTTGAGCTTTAAAGCAGCAGTACTACCTAACCAGGAAGTGGTCCGTTACAACCATTGAAGCGCCACAAACAACAAGGCGGCTACTATCTGGTACTACTGCTGTCAATGTAGCAGGCAGCAGAAATGTAAACAAACACAAAGGGTAACTGAGCACATTACAGGGTGATAGTACAATGTCGGTGGCAAAGAGTACAAGGTACATGCTCAGCAGCGCACAGGGAATAAACTGTCAAAAAAGCACAGTTTTTACATTGTACTGCTGCTTTAAGATGTGACAGTGCCCTGCTGTAGGACACCAGGTCCATCATCTCTGTCCATTTTTTTTTTTTTTTGCTGATGTTCTAAGAGAATGAGAAAGACTGACTCAGACTCATTTTTTTCCATTATGAACATGTACAGGCCCAGCAGCTCCTCACTGCTTTTTTTCCACCATGTCACTGAATATTTTGGTGACTCTGCTTTGCACCCTCTTGACTGCTTTAATGCCTTCTTTGTATGAAGGAGCCCAGACCAGCATTCAGTGCTCCAGGTGAGGCCCGACCAAGGCCTTGCAACAGGCAGGATTGCTGCCCCTGCCTTGCTGGTCACCTCTCAGTGCACCCCAGCATTCTGCCAGCCTACTCGTCAGCAGCTACATACTGCTGAATTCTTTTGCCCCTTGTCTGTTATAACCCCTGAAGTGCTGTCTTTATTGTTCTACCAGTATAGGTTCCCCATTACAACGCCCCTTCATCAAGAATGATATTAGTAACTACAGTAAAGCAAGGCTGTAAACTAAAGATAATAAATTGTTCATTCATTCGATGATAAAACTTTGAACCACTTCTACTGCAGCTTCTAGAAAAGATGGTCATTGTTCACAATACTGTGGTACACTTTTTAAAAAGATTACTTGTATCACTGCTTTAAATTGTAATGTAAGTGGGATCACTGCTTTAAATTGTAATCTAAGTGGGACCATATTTTCATGCAACTTCTACATGTATCCTAGACATCTGTAATTTTAAACATTTTAAACCCAAGACCTTATCAATTTTTAAAGAGCCATTGACACCTCAAAAAGAACTTTGAAAAACATAATATTCAGACACAAAGCAGCTTATATTTCTCATAAGCACTGTGTTTCTTATCCCCATAAATAATTACTGAAGTCATACGGATGAAAACAGGAGAGATGTTCTATGGGGGTTCATCAGCTTTGACTGCTTCTCTCTGACCTTATGTCATAATACCCTGCTTGTGACATTGTAAGTGTTTCCATGACAGTATACTATGATGTCTCAACAGAGCATTATGATTTTAAGCAGAGAATAAGCTATAGAGGCAGATGAACTCTAATGGATAAAAATGTTGTTTTGTAAGAATTTCTTTGGTCATAAATAGCGAAGAAGAAAACTATAGAAGATATGTAAAACATGGGCTGAATTTGCCTAACTTATGTTTTCTTAAGTTTTCCCAAAGGTGGCAGTTGAACTTTCACCCTAAAACTAAACAGTTAAAAAGGAATATTTGCTTAAAACGATGTCCTTCCATAATGTGCAGTTACTACTGTGAATAAAAGCCATCTTTTCTGGGAGATTGTAAGGCTTCAGAGTTCTATCACAGAACCACAACTTTGAACCTGCAACATTGTTTTGTTGTAGTTACCACCACCATCCCAAATAAAGTGATATTGAGCCATAAAATGTGGTTCCTATGGTATGTTGGTGGAAAAATAAAAGTGGCAAATTTCAGAACGCACAGGACTGGAGTCTTGTAGTTTCCAATTTACTTTCTCAGACTCACAGTAAGGTCTGAGTCACAGTGAATGGCAAGATTTGCACAAAAGGCATGTATCTGATTGTGCCATCTCTGCACCTGGATTCAGTCACAATGGCCAATTCTACAGCCACCAACTTCACAACAAAGCATACTGAGACAAGCAAGCGGGACAGTGAAGCAAAATAGGAAACTAGGCTTCAAGATAGATGCCAGAATCAGCACCTAAGAGGATCACGTGCTCCATGTGGAGCAGGCAGTTGTGGAATCAGCATTCCACAGACTGCCAAATCCATATATGGAAAAATACATTTTAAACCAAAAATAAATCTCAACATCTATCCCCAGTCCTCTATGCCATATGGGAGGCTGGGAGGGACAACAGTACACCCGGGGAGATATTGATTACCCATGAAAGTCTTGGGGCTATGCACAGTAGGCATGCAGACCATCTCCCTGTCCTGCAACCAGACAGCTCAGCTGAGCGCAGAGTAGACTAAGCACAAGGTCCCTCCCTAGAATCACACTCATTTACTCATTCTCATCACACCTGCTGCTCCTCTAGTCTCCAATCTCTCTCAGTCCCGACTCGAGTCCGCGAGACTCCTCCGTTCTGCGATTCTGACTTCCTGGGCTGGTGTGCCAGCTCCCTCATCTCGACCGACTAGTGGCACTCTCAGCGGCTCAGATTCCTGCTCACTGGGCTCCCTAAATAACGCACAGCCGCTTTCCCGACTGAAACCCGGCTCGGCTTCCTAAGGACCATCCACACACAGAGTGACTACAGCTGTTTCACTTCCAGTATGATGGTCCAAACAAGCGGCAGCCAGCTGTCTCCCCTCTCGGTGTCTCACTGACTCACGACTGGAGCGGCCTTATGACTGCTGCAGTGCCGATGTCCCGACTCCTCTCCGCCCAACTTCTACCACGGCCAAGCTCCAAAAGTGCTTTCTCCACGACTATGCCCGCCTCCACTTTTCAGTTCAGAAGGAACAACAGACCAGACTCACCTTTCCATGGGCATTTAAAGAGCCCCACGACCGCCCCTTTCTAGCCATGCCTCCTTTCTTGGAAGCGGACCTGATTGAGATGGCAAAATATATCTGTCGGGTCCTCTGGGGTCACGTCACAGATTTAGACCCCATCCCCACCCTCCTCTCTTAAAAACAACGTAAAGGTTGAGGCGGCAAGGCCCACGAAAAAAAAAAGAGAATCAAACAAAGAATATGAGATGCCAGCTGGCTCCTGCTACCCAATTCGCTGATATTTAGCATCATTGCAGTGTCTGTGTATCGGTGGCTACGCCTTGATCCCCAGCCCTCTTTCCTCAGTCTGCGCCACCTCACCCCCTGACCAGTATTCTGTTTTGGATTTCATTTGTCAGTAAGCATGAGCTTACTCATTCTGGAATTAAATTTGGGTTGCCATATCTTGGACCTCTTTTCCAGTCTGTCCAAGTCTCTGTTTTCATTCCACATATTTCCTCCACTGTATCCACTCTGCCTCCAATTTTGGTATAATTTGCAGAGAGACTGATTGTACCTGCATTTCCTCCTGAGCACTGGAGATGAGTATATTGAAAAGGACCTGCCCCATGACAGACCCCTGTGGGACCCCACTAGTGACCTCTCTAACTTCTGAGTATTCTGTGGTGAAAACTACCCTTTAAGTTGCCCAGGTAGCCCTGTCACTGCACTCATGTACATCTGTGTCACTCTCCTGCTCTGAGTTCTCAATTTCTAATCCGCCTAGTTAATTATTCTTCCATCCCCTGATCTCAACTTTTTCACATGTCTCATACGGGCTACAGAGTTGAAGTTCACATATAAGTATGTCTGCTGCTTTGCTCTTAGCCATTGCCTTCATGATCCAATTGAAGAGGTCTATCAAGACCTGCCTGACATGGACCCAGGGTGCCTTTTCTTCTGGAGCCTGTTAGCCTCCAGTTATTCCACTGTATGATCTTTTATAATGGTTTCTAGCAGTTTTACAGGATTGAGGACAGGTTGACTAGTCTGTGGTTCCCTGGGTTCTCCCTGCTTCCGCTATTGTGGAGTGGGATCACGTTAGCCTCCCTCCAATCTGCTAGAACCACCCTTGTGGCTGTGAAGCAGTTAAAGAGGTCAGTTAGTGGTTCCTTCAGGAACCGAACACACTCCCTTAGCATCCTGTGGTGCAGATCATCTGGGCTTGGTGAGTTGTCCACCTTCAGGGTCCTGAGCCCCTTGAGTACCTGACACTGCTGTCCCTACCATCTCTGATCCATGTCTTCCCCCACCCTTGGTGAAAAATCCCACACTGTCGGAGTTGTCCCTCATCTTCCTTCATGAACACAAAGGCGAAGCGCTCATTTAGAATATCTGCCTTCTTATCTCCTTTCTTCAATCTGACAGGTACCCCCTTTGTCCTAAAGTGTTACTAGATGTAGCAGAAGAAAGATCTGTCCTCTTTTTTTATACCCTCTTCTATTTTCAGCTTGGCCGCTGTTTTTCAAACAACATGAAGTCTTGCTATATTATGACATATGCAGTATAACCCCAGGTTAGAACTGCTCCAGAGGTGAAAGAGTTAACTTCCATGCAGAGCATGGAATCTTGAGCGCGAACTCAGATAAACACTCTGTCTGTTGAAGCTCAAACTTAAACTGTCAGATTCTTTACTCCGCCTCACTGAACAGTCGCTCCGGAGATTCATCCTGCTGCTTGGTTTGTTTGTCGGTTTTAAAGTGTAATTCTCGGTTTATTTTACCGAAATTTAACCGCAATCGTCGGTTCAAACTCTGTCTGTGGTATTGTAAGTAATAGATAGGCTTATTTATTATTTTTCTTCTGTGTGGAACTTGTAAACGTCTTATTCGGTTCGGTTTGAACCGATCAGAGGGGTTTAAAAATTACTTTCTAGCCCTTTGAGAGTGCGGTTCCAGTTCTTGTCTGTTCTAAAAAAAATGGATTTTATTATGGTTTTTTCCACGACCCGTGACACGGTTGGGAACCGATAAGAGAGTCTTGCTTGGTGGATTGCCATTAACGGGCAAGTTTGGTTAGGCTGGCACTATGTCTGAGAAACCCAAAAGAAAAACCGGACCCACTGGGTTTCAGCACTGTGGCCTATGTGGGGAAGCCTTTGCGAAGGCTGACCCACACACCATTTGTGTATACTGTCTGGGGTTTGACCACCTCAATGCAGACTGCCAGATTTGTAAGAATTTTCCTGCTGCCACAGTGGAAAAAAGAGTTGGTAGGCTCAGGGAAAGTGAGGCCAAAAAGTCCGCTGACCCAGATGGCCAGCCCGGTTCGGTTCCAACTAAACTTGAGGGAGTGCCCTCTGACCAGGTGATGCTTCCTCGGAAATGAAGACAGCTCTGAGGAGCGGGTTACATCTAAAAGGGGTTAGAAGGTCAGCTAGTTAGGGCCAAAAGTTCTTTCTCTAACTGCTGAGGAAATAGCCAAGCTATCCAAATTGTCCAGTCTCTTTTTCCAAGTTCCTCGAACCGTACTATTGAGCAAGCTCGGTTCGGTCGGTTCCCTGGTTCAAGATTATGATTTTTGAAGATTTTTATGAACCAGGGAAGGGGAGGAGGGGTACGAGGAGAGTGAGTGATTTTGACAGTCTGGATGTGCCCATTGAACCGGACATCTCGCCAGACAGACCCTCAGGAGTATCCCCTCCTAGGCTATCTGAGTCCCCTTCTCATTTTTTGTTTTACAAGAAAGTTGCTGACACTCTGCAACTCCCTGTTGAGGAAGCTGTTGATGATCAAGAAGAGCCTGATTTTGTGGAAATGATGGATATTTCAGAGTCTAGGAGACTGTCTATTCCCTTGCATAAATCTTTTAGGAAACAGACAGTAAAAATTCTGAACTCCTCATTCTATCCTCCCTGTGGCTAAAGGATGGACAAGAGGTATGCTTTATCAGACTCTGATACAGAGTTCCTATCTCAGCAGTGCAGCCATGTGGGGTAGTGCAGGCTGCAGCCTGTGACAAGGCTAATATTCCTCTAGCCTCTCACCCTCCTGAAAAGGATTCCAGGAGGATGGATGCCATGGCAAAAGCAGTACATGGCAGCATCTTTGGGACTCAGACAGGCAAATTATATGGCTTACGAGCTAGGTACCAGAAATCCAGGTGGGATACTGTCCTGGCCCTAGCAAACAGGCCCTTGAACAGCTTGCCAGGAGCTGGAGCAGGTGGTCAGATGGTATTGAGGCATCCAAGGTGCAGTTTCATGCTGCTGTAGACTCTAATGATTTTCATCTATAGTTATGGCTACATCTGTGTCTCTTCGCAGAATGGCCTGGCTCAGATGTACTGCCCTGTCACAGGATACCCAGTCTAAGGCTATGGATTTTCCTGTTGTGGGAAATTCTCTGTTTGGGGAGCAGACAGGGAATTATATGAAGAAATGGATGAGATAGGACCACCTATAGGAGTGCACAGGCCAAAGAAAGGCAAGTCACTCCTCAAAGGCAGCATGTCAGGGGCAGGGGCAGGCCTTTTCATAGGCCATTTTACCAAGCCCAGGCCTCCCTCTTCTGCTTATGCCCAGAGGGGTTCTTTAGAGGAAGGCAGAAGGGCTCTAGTAGCTTGCTTCTACCTCAACCCAAAGCTCCTGCAAAACAGGCTCCTGATGGGGTAGCCAGGGCCGATTCTCCACTACCGGGGCAGGCTGGCTTACTTTGTCCAGGACTGGAAGTCTTTAACATCAGACAAGTGGGTCCTGGAAGTAGTAAGCCAGGGACTGGTTCTCAGCTTCAAAAGGTTTCCGAAGATGAGAGCCAGATCTTTTCCACCTGCAAACCCATCAGAGGCACTTGCCCTGGAAGCAGAAGTTTCTGCCCTCCTGGCTCTCTGAGCCATGGAAAGGGTTCTACACATACACCAGGGCAAAGGGTTGTACTCCAGGTACTTCCTTATCCCAAAAAAGACAGGAGAATGGCGGCCCATTCTGGATCTCAGGTATCTAAACAAGCACCTTTCAAAGCCAAAGCAAAGTTCAAAATGGTGATCCTGGGGATTATTTTACCCTCTCTAAGGCCAGGGGACTGGCTAGCCTCCCTGGACCTCAAGGATGCCTACTTCCATGTTCTCATCAGAAGCTCCCATCGAAAGTACCTCAGATTCGAACTGCCCTCAGGCCATTACCAGTTCAGAGCAATGCCCTTCGGCCTCTCCTCGGCTCCAAGGGTGTTCACAAAATGCCTGGCAGTAGCAGTTGCTCATTTAAGAAGGCAAAAGATTGCCATCTTTCCTTATCTGGACGACTGGCTCATTGTAGGCCAGTCTCCAGAACAGGTCAAACTTCATTTACAAGTAACCCAGCACCTGCTTACATCTCTAGGTTTCCTTCTCAGTCTTCCAAAGTCAGTTCTGGAGCCTGTCCAGCTTCTCACCTTTATAGGCGCAGAACTGAACACAAAAGAAGCCAGAGCCTTCCTTCCTCTGGAGAGAGCAAGGACCCTGGTGTCTCTGGCTCCTCTTTCACTCCTGCAGGTCTCTCGACCAGCGAGGCATTTTCTACAGCCCTGGGGCACATGGCTGCTTCTACAGCAGTAGTGCAGGGAGCGAGATTTCAGATGAGGGACATTCAGTTCCATTTGAGAGCCTTTGGTCTCAAAGGACGGATCCCCAACCAAATTGATTCCAGTGACCGAACCCTGATCCAGGCCCTCCAGTGGTGGCAGGATCAGAACAATCTGAGACGGGGGTTCCTTCTACCCCAGTCTCATTCCTTGACCTCACTACAGATGCATCCTCTTGGGGTGGGAGCTCACATGGGCGACCTTTCCACCCAAGGGCTGTGGTCCTCTCAGGAATCTCTGCTCCACATCAATTTGCTGGAGCTCAGAGTTTTTCTAGCACTTCAGGTTTCTCCACAGCTGTCCCAGAACAAGGTAGTTCAGGTCAGAACAGACAATACCACTACAAGTGGTACATCAACAGCAGGGGCTCCGGCCCACGGCCTTGTGCACATTGGCTACAATGAAGTTGTGGTCTCTGGCATATTCTCTGAACGCCTTCCTTACGGCAGTTCACCTCCCAGGCAAGGACAATGTCCTAACGGATGCTCTCAGCAGGTTTTCCCAGGGCCATCACGAATGGGCACTGGATCCCCTAGTACTGGAGGTAATATTTGCCAGATGGGGCACTCCGCAAATAGATCTCTTTGCAGCCCCAGACAATCACCAACTTCCCCTTTTTTGTTGCAGGCCCCCAGTGTTGGGCTCAGTCCCTCTGATGCCTTCCTTCAGTTGGGAAGGGAAGTTTCTCTGCTTTTCCCCCTTCCCTTCTTTTCAAAGTGCTAGTCAGAATCAGATCTCAATCCTGCAAGATGATCCTGATCGCTCCAGATTGGGCCAGCAGCCCTGGTACCCACTCCTCATGTCTCAACAGTCCACCCTCCCCTATGCCTTCCCAGGAATCACAACCTGTTATCCTGTGCCCAGGGGAGAGTTTGGTATCGAACCTAAATCTCTCAATCTCAAGGCTTGGCTCTTGAAGAGTTAGAATTTGCTGACCTACACTTTTCTCAAGGTGTATTGGATATCTTGAAGGCTCCTAGGAAGCCTTCCACCAGGGCTACCTATAATTCAAAATGGAAGAGATTTTCCATATGGTGTGCTGGTAAACATATTTCCCCAGAATCTGCTGGTGTGCCCACGATCCTGGATTATTTGGTGCATTTGAATTCCTTGGGGCTGAGGCCAGCTACCCTAAAGGTGCACTTGGTAGCTGTGTCTGTCTTCTTGTCAGCAGGTAAGCCCTCTTCTTTATCAGCTCACCCTGTGTTCTCCAAGTTTTTTAAAGGGTTGCTTCACACCGATCCTCGCTCAGGATCCTGCTCTGCTTGGGATCTTAATATTTGCATCGCTCAGCTTATGCAACCCTTTTGAGCTATTTTCTTCAGCAGAGCTGAAGTACTTGACTTGGAAAAACTGTGTTTCTGGTAGCCATCACCTCTGCCAGGCGCATAAGTGAGCTACAAGCCTTGTCAGTGGAGTATGATTTTATCTCCTTTCATAGAGATAAGGTAGTCCCTCAGGACTAACAGGAAGTTTTTGCCTAAGATGGTTTCAGACTTTCACCTTAATCAATCCATGTCTCTTCCTGTGTACTTCACTGACCATTCCTCCTGTGTGGAGAAGATTGCACAGTTTAGATGTCAAAAGAGCCCTTAGTTACTATAGAGACGTACCAAGGGTCACAGGTTCGAATCCCTCCAATTGTTCCTCACTTATGGTGAGGTTGGTAAAGGAAACCTGCCACTAAAGATCCATTGCCAGGTGGATTGTCTCTTGTATCCAACTATGTTACGTAAAACTGGTAAGGTTCCTCCCCAGGCCTGAGGGCTCACTCTACCAGAGGTACAGCTGCGCTCTGGCTGCTGCAGGACATTCTTATCCTAGAGATATGTCAAGCAGCTACCTGGAAAATAGTTCACACTTTTACTAAGCATTACTCCTTGATATCCATAGTAGGAATGATGCTCTCGATTTGGCACAGCTGTGCTTCAGAGCCTACTTCCCAAGTAGGTTCTGTCCTCCTCCATGGAGGTACTGCTGTGTAGTTGCATATGTCATAATATAGCAAGACTTCATGTTGTTTGAATAAAAATTACTCACCTTAGTAATGTTGTTTCTTCTAATGGAGTCTTGCTATATGATGACCTCCCCAACCTGCCCTCTCAGAACCTCTGTTTTGGGATGTGGGTGGGCAATGCAATGTTGGCACTTCTTTGATGCCCACTTTATTTCACCCTCCCTTGAATGCTTAGGTGTTATGTTTGAGTTTCTTCTTGAATCTCCGACTTGAGTTTTTGTTTTGGGGATCAAGATCAAAAAGGTATTTTTGTAGTTAGTAGCCAACGGCTAGTGTAGGTTTGCGGCTTCCACACAGAACCATAGTGAGTTTTTGCTTGTAAAGATCTGACAGTTTAAGTTTGCGCTTCAACAGACGGAGTGTTCATCCGAGCTCGCACTCAAGATTCCATGCTCTGCATGGAAGTTAACTCTTTCACCTCCGGAGCAGTTCTAACCTGGGGTTATACTGCATATGTCATAATATAGCAAGACTCCATTAGAAGAACAACATTACTAAGGTGAGTACTTTTTTCTTCTCTTACAGTATTTATCACTCGCCACAGAGTTCCCTTGTTCCGATTTGCTGGTCTCCCTGGTACTTCTGAAAGCTGCCCTCTTTATCCCAGTTGCTTCATCCACTTCCCTTAAAAACCGAAGAAGTCTTTTCTGTGTCTTTTTCTTTCTTTTTTTTTTTCCCAAATTATTTTATTAGAGAAAAGAGGTACAGAGGTCATACTTCCACAATACTGTGCTTTGATACCTGAATGATTGTTAGTGGTATGATACAGTAAAACATTGGGAGCATTTAGACATTATATGACATTACATCCATTACCTGATTAACCTGTTCATTTTATGTGAAACCAGTCCTGGATTGAAGACTATAAATCCAATTTTACTACTTTATCATTGTAACTTTCTGGTAGCAAAGAAAGAGTTTATGTGGGAGGCCAAGGTTATAGGTCACTTACAATTCACACATATCCCTGTCACTTTCTCTTTTACAGTTAGTATATCCCAGGAATTCTAGTAGGGATTCCTGTATGACCACAGCGTAGATATCTATGTCTATATGTGCCGTTGGCTATATCCAAGGAGCAGCAACAATGCACTTTATCCCACAATATTTTAGAGCATTTCTTGAGTTTAGAGGGGAAAGGTACCCACCTCCACCGCCTCAATCAGAGGTGCCCATGTACGATAGAAGACATTAAGATGGCCTTGGGCATTGCTTTTGTGCTTGTTCTAATGCCATACAGTCTCTCAAGTTGTTAACCCATCTAGCTACTAATGGGGGTGTCGGGGAGAACCACACCTGGGCCACTGTTCTTCTCGCATTAATAAGAGCAAGGTCCCAAAGGGATCTTATACGCCTAGGGGTCCCAGTGTAGGGTCTACTCCTAATAACAGTTCTATAGGGGATTTAGACAAAGGATACCCCAACACATTACTCATTGTTAGATGGACGTTGTGCCAAAATGGAGCAACTTTAGGGCAAGCTAAGTCCAGATGGATAAAATCAGCATTTGCCATCTGGCATTTTGGGCAGAGCTCTGACCTAGACTCATCTATCTTGTGCAGCCTCTCAGGTGTCAAGTATGCTCTATGCAATAAATTAAACTGCATCTGGCGGAGCTTATTGCTCTTAGAGCAATTCATATAGTGCTCGCAAGCACATTTCCATGTAAGTTTGTCTAACGGGAGCAGCATATCTTTACTCCAGCTAGTTTTACTTTAGTTATGTTGCTTATTCTGTAGGTACCCCTGAATTATACCATAATAGACTGAGAGTACCCCCTTCCCAGGTTGTGACCTAAACAGCTCTTCCTCCAGAGGTGAGGGATCCGCCCACCCTTTTTCTTGTGAAAGCTGCTCTCCACATTTTTGCCGTAGTCTCAGAAATATAAAGAAATCTCCTATTGATATTCCCCATTCCTTACGAAGGGTATCAAAACTCTTTAAAGAACCACCTTCATACAGCTGACTAATTGCTACTAACCCCAGTTTCCTCCAGGCCAAGATTCGCTGTATTACTAATGGTGCACAGTGTAAATCATCCTGAATTACACTTAGCAAGCTCATATTTGGAGACCTTTTATTTCTATAATCTAAACATTGGTGAGCTAGTATCCACACCTGCATCGTGGTTTTAGTGAATGGATTATATGGTAAGCTATTCCCTAAGTTTGCCAAGGCATCCACTAAGATATCATTTTTAAGATTCCCATTTAGCATATCTTCTTCAATTTTTAACCAGGGGCAACTTGCTTCTTGTTCTTTGATGGGCAGATAGGCTAATTGTGCTGCCCAATATTAACTTTTAAAATTAGGTAGTCCCATACCACCTCTACCTGGGGGAGTTGTAAAATGTTCTGTTTCACCTTAACCCTCCCATGTTTACACACAAATCTAGTGATAAGCTTATCAAGCTGTATAAAGTGTTTTTGAGGGAATTTTATAGGGAGAGATTGGTATAGATATAAAATTTGTGGCAAAATGGTCATTTTGACCTCCCCCACTCCCAGGTGTAGACAGCGGGAGTACATTCCATCGCTCACGATCTTCACTAAGCTTATCCAATAGAGGGGAGAAATTCTGGGCGTATAAGTGGCTAGGTGTGGCTAAAATGTGAATACCTAGATACCTGATGGTATGCACTAGTTGCAACCCTCCCAGATTTGCAGTCAATTGAGCCCTGTTCTCTGACCCCACAAGAAGCAATTCACTTTTAGTCCAATTAACACGGTGTCCTGAAAGGTGGTCAAAGATGTGCATCAAATCATGTACTGAAGGTAAACCTTGGCTGGGCATTAGTGATAAAAACCTGATTGTCCTACATAGCCACTTTGTGTTTCTACCTCCACTCACAAATCCCTTATATCCGGATGTGCCCTTAATGCTGTACCAGGGGTTTCAGAGACATTACATATAACAGGGGTGACAAAGGGCACCCCTGACATGTGCCTCTGCCAGACAGAATGGTGCTGTGAGAATGCCATTAACCAGAACCCATGCTTATGGATGAGTGTAAAGGGTTCTTATCCATGAACTAAATATCGTACCAATTCCAAACCACTTCAATACGTCAAACAAGTACCCCCATTTCACGCGGTCAAACGCCTTCTCGGCGTCTAACGCTACCACCGCTGTACCATGGGTTCACTTAGATTTAGCCCACTGATAGATTATGTTTAAAGTACGCCTAATATTATGCTTCTCATATCTACCCTGGACAAAACCCGACTGGTCTGGATGTATCAGTTTAGGTAAAACAGACTCCAACCTGGCTGCCAGACCCTTCGCCAAGATCTTATAATCTGCGGTAAGTAACGAGATTGGCCTATATGATGCACATTTAGTCGAGTCTTTCCCCGGTTTGGGTAACACCGTAATTATAGCTGACCACGTAGAAGGGAGCAGAACTCCGCTCTTCAAGCTTTCTAAAATCATATCAGCCAGCAGGTCCAATATGATGGTTTGGAATTGTTTTAAAAAAAAATCATTTGGTAGACCATCTGGGCCGGGGGCTTTACCACTTTTCAGAGATCTAAGAGCTATGGCAATTTCCTGTTTAGACAAGGGGGAGTCAGAGTTCAACCTCACCTCATCTGTAATTCTAGCAAGAGGGATCCCTTGAAAAAACTGATCATATTCAGATAGATTTGGATTGTTCAGAAGTATAAAGTTGTGTATAGAATTCTCCAAAAGCTTTACCAATCTCCCCCATCTCTTGTACTAAAGTCCCAGTTTCATTACGAATCTGGCCTATATTCCATTCAGCTGCTTTACACTTTAATTGCCAGGCCAAGAGTTTCCCAGCCCTATCCCTATCATAGTATGCTCCAGCATTAGAAAGTAATATAGAACATTCTAGGCAGGCAGTGGAGAGTATATTTAACTGCCATTTCTTCTTTGGAGGGTATTATAAAGGGCATGGTATGCTTCTGTTTGTGGGCCTTCTCAAGTGCTTCCACTTCTCTCTTAACTGTGATAGCTCCACCTGTTCTTGTATGCTTGTATGAGGCATATGTAATAGTCTGGCCTCTAATATGCTTTAAGGCTTCCCATCAGGTTTTTGTGGGAGGTATCTCCTCTTCTGTTAAAAGGAGATATTCCTTTATGCATTCTCTCATGTATTGTAAGTAATTTGATCTTTCGAAAGCAGGAGATCTAGCTTCCAGTTACCCACCTTCTTAGGTTCTTCTGGCCCCTAAAGGTAATCAGGTGCACTGCATGGTCTGATACAATAATCGGACAATATGTAGCCTGTTCAACGTTCACTAGTAGGGCTCCAGACACTAATATTCTGTCTAGCCTTGCATAGGTATGATGCATATGTAATAGAAAACTATAGTCCTTCCCAATGGGGTGGACGTGCCGCCAGGTATCCCTCTGAAGTTCCTCCAGGGCTTTGGCATTCTGGGTTTTATGCACAGGTGTTCTGCTGGACTTGTCTAAAATATTATCCAAAGCACAATTGTAGTCCCCACCAAGAATCCAAGTGTCTACCCAGCCGGCCATATCAAGAGCCAATTTTTGGAAAAAACTTGGGCTTTCAACATTCGGTGCATAAACTGATCCCACTAGAAATATCCCCCTACCAATTATATTAATCTTGGCCAGTGCATACCTCCCCACTTGGTCTGTTTTTTTTTTTTTCAAGAAGCTGGACAGGGAGTCCCTTTGGAATCCATATTGAAACTCCCCGTGCCTTTGAAGAAAAAGTAGCTGAGATTCATAATCCCCCCATAAATCTTGCAGTTTTTTGTTTTTCCCATTGTGAGAACTGGGTCTCTTGCAATAGTATAATGTTCACTCTAGCTCTCCTTACTTCCCCCATAACCTTCCTCCTTTTAAGGATTGTTTTTAACCCATTCACATTTCAGGGCACACATCTGATGTTTTCACCAATAATTGTCAAAGATGTACACTTGCATTACCTCTAACTTATACAAATTCTGTGCCTCTTTTCTAAACTTTTTTTGTACCTTCCCCATGTGCCCCCCCTTCCCCATTTACAAGCATATTCCTATGTTTCTCTCCAGTGATCCTGTCTCACCCCAAGACTGTGCCAACTTCGGAACCATGTTTCAGCAATTAATGGTGCCTCTAGAATACACAGTCCTGCAGGTCCCTCGAGAGTTCCAACTCCAGGCCAAAAAGACTTCCCTCCACCCCTTAGTAGCTCTTCTACTCTAAACACTCCCTTTTTATTCCCAGTTTAGCGCATTTCCTCCCTCCTCTCTACCCTAAGCAGAAATAATTCTGCCAGCATTCCCACTACAGAGAACAAGCAGTGATGGTATAGTTTAACAAACATTAATTACACAAAAAGACACCCTTCATCTAAAACTCTGCATAGTCACAACAGATGAAAGCAAATAAGGAACGTGTGTTAATTGGAATCTTGCAGTCTAAAGCAACTAGATTCTTAAACAGTAACTACAGCAGAGTGCACAATATGGTCAATAGTTTACAACCTTTAATCACTAAGGCATGAACAAGATATCAGACCTATCTAAATTTCTGGTGCTATACATAGACAGAAATGAATTGTATCCTGGAAAGAAACTGATGCCACATTTTGTAAAATAGATTTAAGCTTAGGCATATATAACCACTCTCCAGTCTTAGGGCTATGATCATGTGTATTCTACTTCCCCGTATTAAAAGTAAAATTAAAAGTAAAATTGTCAGGCTCCGCTGAGTAATTAAGAAGTTCCCCGCTGATACTCATACCCCCAGGCATGGTCAGGCATATAAGACAAAGTAACTGTGGCTTTTTCCATCAGGAGACAGTGCTCCTTAAATCAATTACAAGCAGGACCGAAACTGAGGAAATAAAGCAAAAATCAGACAAGTCCTGATTGTGATGGCTGGCTTAGCTTTCCTGGCAATGCGCACGCCTAAATCCAGGCTCTCTGTTCTCCCGCCGAGACCCGAGCCCCTAGGTTCGGTTGGGAGGGGGAGTTTCAATCACTATACAATCCCCGTATTAAAGTTAAGTTTTCAGGCTCCACTGAATAGTTAGGAAGTTCCCCGCTGATACCCGTACCCCCAGGCACGGTTGGGCATATAATACAAACTAATGGCAGCTTTTTCCATCAGAAAGACAGTGCTCCTTAAATCAATTACAAGCGGGACTGAAATTGAGGAAACAAAGCAAAAACCAGTCAAGCTCTGACTGTGATGGCTAGCTTAGCTTCCCAGGCAATGCACACACCTAAATCCAGACTCTCTGTTCTCCCGTTGAGACCCGAGCCCCTAGGTTCGGTCGGGAGGGGGAATTTCAATCACTATGCAATATGGACCTCTTATTGTCTGAGTCACACATTTTAGGTGACCCTGGTAAGACTGGATGTGGCTAAAGGAAATTAGAGCACCAGAGGACTTAATTATTAGTGGCTGCTGCATTACTTAACTGCACTTCGATTCCATTTTTCCTTCTTCAGACATCAGGCACTTCATTCGCTCTGGCCTTCTCCTCAACCAGCCATTTCTGCGCTTCTCTGGGGCAATTAAATACGTGTGGTTTTTGGCCCGGTCTTTCCGCCTGCAACTTGGCTGGATAAAGAAGTGCAAATGACCACCCCAGATGAAATAATCGACTTTTAGCTGGATTAAAGTGCTGTCGTCTCTTCTGTAACTCTCTACTATAGTCCTGGTAGATGTGGACTTTCCTGTTCCCAAATTGAATGGGCCCAGCTTTTTTTACTTTTTGCAGGATTTTCTCCTTATCAGGGTACCTCAGATACTTTATTAAACAGTGGCGAGGCCTATCGCCAGGCTTCGGTAGTGGACCAACCCGATGTGCCCTCTCTGCTTCAAAGGCCACATACTCCTCTGGTAATCCCAACTGCATCCCCACCCATTGATGCAGGCCTTGGTTAGGATTTCGGCCTTCAGTTCCCTCCGGCAGCCCTGTTATTTGTATATTCGACCACCTGGACCAATTTTCTTGGTCATCCAGTCATTCTTTTAACTCTGCCATCTCGGATAGCAGGCCACTACGTTCCGCTGATACTCCAGAGTCCTCCATCTCCCCCAAGCACCTTTCCAGTTCGGAGATCTGAGTAGCATGTGTGGTCGCAGTTTCCAACAGGCCCGTTACCACCGATTGTAAGTGAGTCAACTGTGATGTTATATTATTAAACCTCGATTTAATCTCTTGTTGCATCACTAATAGTGTGTCTGGTACTCCAGCTAGAGTTTTCGTTACAGACTCCATATCTACTGTATGCAAGTCTGCTACGCATTCCACCTCATGCTCTCTATGATTGCAGGACAATGTACCCGTCGCTTTAGATGGATTGCGGGCATTAAAAGGCAGTTCGGTTTGTTTATTTTTCTGCTTGCCAGATGCCATTAGCCTTAAGTAAAATTCTCTTGTTGTATTGAAGCATTGAAGTCGCAGTATCCGACTATTTAAGCGATATTAACACTGGTGTCTCGGGGAGCTCTGTCAACAAGCGTCTGCCATCTTCGCTTGCTCCATTTTCAGTACTAATAACAATCTGGCTACTTTCCTGTTCTATCACCACTTTCTCCGATTTTTCAGGAGGTCCCTTTTTTCCTTCAGTTTAATCTTTTCATTTCTACATCTGCTGCCTCTCATTCCTTAAAACATTGTTCCTCTGCTTCCAAGAGCACTAACAGGGAGGCCCTCTGCTTGCTGTGTGTTGTGGCTGTTTTATTTAAACTTGCCTGGAGTAAACCCAGCTGTACACCCGTGGTACATAAATTCAACTTCCTAGGGAAAACAACTGGCCTCTACTTATTAAGCTGAAATGTGCTGCATAATTTAGGCAAGGTTAAAGCTGGAATGTACTGCATATATAGCATAAGGACTTCTATTGTGTATCTCTTGTATTATATATTTTTTTCTTTGTTGTTCTACATTTTATATCTCCTATCTATGTAATTGCGAACTGTATGTGTATGTGCCTCAGGACGTCCTTGTGAATGAGCTTGCTCAACGGAGTCTTTCCTGCAATAAACTTGAACTTGAACTTGAACATAGGGCCGAAGCACTTGTAGCAGCGGCAGCAGTTGTTTCATCGTTTTCTTTCAACAAAACCGGCGATTCTGGCAATTCTCCTTGAGTTTTCCTGACTGGCAGGGTGGGGAGGACAGCAGCCTCCCCCATCCTGGACGCCATTACTGCACCAATGCACAGGAACTGGATGTTCGCAGCTCCCCCCACTGGCCGAAAAGAGTAGGGAAATTTTTTATTCAAAAACTGAAAACAAAATATACAGAAATGTATTGCTTCATACATACATAAACCATAAAGAGAAAAAACAAAAGAGGAATAACAGCATACTTGAAACTAAAAACAAAATAAGCTGTTACTGTACACAACCCTGTCTCATCCCCATTAAAAAGTAGGGAGTTCAATAAGGAAAAGAAAACATACAAGAACATGTTCGTCATGCAATTCATAATAAAGGAAAATCAAAACATGAAGAAGTATTACAGTATACGGTAACCGCAAACAGAAAATATCTACATTAGGAGATAAAAACCATCCCTGACTCCCAACCCAGTCCAAATGAAAAGGCAGGGGAACATCACAATACAAAGAAAAATAAACTCAGGAAAAAATCCAGGAGCAGAAATCCCAGTAGCATCGGAAACCCCCAGATGGTGCTCGGAGCTATAGATAATACACAAACCCTGCAAAATTTGGGTTACTATTTGAGTGGGAGTACACACCTTTTGTTGCAGCAAAAACGCACATCTGGCCTGCCATAAATAGTAGCGGCAAAAGGCAAAAATCAAATGCAATGTACTGGGGTGATAGACGCCATAAATTAAAATATCATAGGTGAGAGTAGAAAGGGTCTTGTCTTTCCACTTGTGAAGGAGAAGGGTCCAAACAGGTCACGTAGAGGGGCAATCAATAAAAAAATGAAACATAGTTTCAGGAATAGAAGGGCATGGGTCACGAGGACAAGTTCTTTCCTCCGGAGATTTATGTTTCAGGTTATCCCGAACACCTAGCCTGCCATGACATGAAAGCCAGGTCACATCCCAAACCCACTGTGGAATGCGGGGATCAGTCAATTGGCGAAAGACACAAGAAGAGTCCAGAACAGAGCCAAGAGGGTTCCGCAACACCAGGAGGTCCAGAAAGGATGATCCCAGAATAGACTGATATAGTTGCTTCCTGGATGAAGAAAGAAGCATCGCAGGAGTCAAAAACCATTGATGAATCTTTAAAAAAGTTGGGATAAAAAAACGAGGGAGATTATATTTCCGAAAATTCCGGGGAATCTCCGTTGGTAGAAGACGCCATGCCACACACAACGGAGCAGCACAATGATGGAGAAGGGAAAACCAAAAAACTGACTGGGCTTGCAATAAGGAAGGAAAAGTGGTCTTGAGAAACAAACAGTGAAAGAACACCAAAGGGTTCAACATCCGAACACCGCCATAGCTATAATCAAGATACGTGTAATTCCTTTTCACCGGGTTCAAGCGACTGCCCCAGAAGCCCTGAAAGAAAACATTATACAAATGAGCTTCCAAAGAAAAGGGAACTGGAAAAACAGAAGTCAAGTGAAGAAATAGAGGAAGGACAAAAGTTTTCAACAGCAAAACTCGTTTCCTTTTAGAAATAGTATGACCCTTCCAGGAAGCAACGGTGTGAAAAGCCTTGTCCAAAACAGCAGTCAGTTGGCGAGGGCATCATCTGGTGTGCCAAAGGACAGCCGAAAGTCTTGATGGGGAGGTATAACAGACAGTACCCCAACAATACCTAGCAGTAGAAGTAGGAGAGAACTAGGGAGAAGGCAACAGTGGGAGGTATACAGCGGAGCTTTACATGAAATTCAGCCTAGAGCCAGATACTCGCTCAAAGTCCGAGAGGAGATGGAGTAAGGCCATCTCTTGAAGTTGTGGTGTGGTGAGAATACATAGGTCATCTGCATATGCTAACACCGGAGGTACAGGGGGTGCAGAAAAAAACGAGAGATGAGGAATAGAAGGATGATGCAAAATCCTGCGAAGTAAGGGATCAATATGAGAAACGTAGAGAAGACTCAATGGGCAACCTTGCTGAACTCCAGTCCTACTCAAAAATGAGGGACAAGGGATGCCATTCACATAAGGCTGGATCCACGCAGTAGAATAAAGCAATTTGAGCCACTGGATGAAACGACATGGGATATCATAGTGAGAAAGGACATGGAAAAGATAATCATGGTTCACCCTGTCAAACGCCTTCTCCTGATCTAGAGAAAGAAGAAGTGAGGGAGAAGAAGAAGAGCTGAATGCAGAGACATCATGTAGAAGAGAAAGATTCGAAACGATGGAGCGATGTGGAATAGCAAAAGTCTGAACTTCAGAGACAACATGTGATGCAACAGGAAGAAGTCGATGGAGCAAAACAGAGGCAAAAATCTTGCAGTCTACATTCAAAAGGCTCAGTGGTCTCCAATTCCGAATATCTGCCCTATCCCCCTTCTTATACAAAAGAAACATGATGGCATCCGAGAAGTGTAGGGAGAATGAGAAGAAATAATAGCATTAAAAAGCACGGTAGAGAAAGGAGAAAGAATATCAGTAAGCGTGTGGTAAAGCTCCGCTGTTAGACCAATTGATCCTGGAGGAGTGCATCGTTTTACTTTTGATGGCAGTCTGGACCTCCAACAAGGATGCGGAGCAATCAACCTGGTACAGAGATTTAGAGGGGAGAAGGAGAGGAAAATCAAGAAAAAAAAATCCAGAGGTGAATTCACTGTAGGGGTACCAAAGGCACTTTCCAGATGTGAAACCTTACCTGAAGGAGGTAATAGTATTGTATACAGATGCAGAGTCAGGGTCTACAAGACTGTCCATATCTCGTGGCCAACACTCAGTCAGAACAACAGCTAGATGTCAGATGAAGCTTTGGAAGACCCAGTGCCACAAGAGGCCTCTAGACGCAAGGAGCAGGCTCTATCATACTGGTATGCTTCCATCTGTGTCTTCAGGGAAGCAGTAAGAGGGGAGAGATCAAAACCGGACTCAGACACTCTCAAGATAGTATCCTGTAAATGTCGTCGTAAAAGTAAGTACCAATGATGAGAGGAGGCTGATTTCCTCCTAGCGTGCCGAAGAAAGAAATGCTTGAGATCCAGTTTGGTATCTTCTCACCACAGAAGGGGGAGGTGTAAGCATCTAGCACTGAGGCTCAGGCCAACAAAAAATCCAGACAATCCCGAATGAGACTAGCATCAGACAACAAGGAGCTTATCAATTTCCAATGCGATGAAATGACCAGAGAGTGAGAAGCAGTAGAAGGACAGCAGAGCATGGAAATGGCCATGTGATCCGAGGTTTCTCAGGGAATAACTTTAGCCTGGTGAACCTTGACATTCTGTGACAAAGAAAAAATCAATACAATTGGCCAGAAGTACTCTGTGATAGGTTTTAGCTCCTGTGGGGTGTACCTCACAATAGCAAGTCCTTAAGAGGCAGTCTGAAGAATGGTACGTGAAACAGTAGAGTCGCCAAAAGTTTCGGTGAAACCCCTCTATCCGCCAGGAAAGACCATGGTTGAAATCCCCAATGTAAAGATGGCCGGGAGGTATGTAAGTAAGGTTGTAAAGATCTGAACAAGTCAAGTGTGCAGCGATACTTTGGGGTGCATAAACATTCAGAATCTGGAGCCGTAGGGTGATGGAAAGTGCAGTCAAGCATAAGGCTCTACCAGGAACAATGTCAACCAGTCGGGTAATGGTGCAATCAAAACCAGAAAATAAAATGCCCAGACCATCACAGGAATCCACCCCGAGGACCAATAAGAAGGGCCCCTGGTCCAACCCATGAAACCCGAGACAGTTAGTAATGGGTCTTTAATCTGGTATCCTGGAGCAAATAAAGATCATGAGGAGATCCAAAAGGTATTGTAAAGAGGTGAGAAGTTTCCTATAGGTTTCATGCTGCATACATTAAGCTGTAAAACAGCGGAGCTCAAACACCCAACATAGGAAAAGAGCAGAAAATGAAAAACTAGGGAAAAACGCAAGGGCAAACTAAGAAAATCAAGTAACCGCAGATCACTGTCCAGTGTTGGGTCTGGTGGGGGTGGGATCTCACTGGGAATCAGAGGAGTAATCCATGTTGATAGAAGAAGCTTGAGAGGACTCTGAATCATTTTCTTCTTCCATTATGTCACTCCACTGTTTCCGTTTCATCAAGGCCTGGTATCAGTTCCTAGTCAGAATGGACTGCCTAGGAGGGGTACCGGGAGCCTTCCGCTTGCCTTTAGACTTGCCCCACTTACCCTGGGAAACCTCCTCGAAGGGAACCTGGTCTGGAGGGGGAAGAGGGGGCATAGGGTCAGATGGGGTAACAATCTGTATATCCAGGTCCGAACTGGGTGGGACTTGGTCCCGTGGCAAAGGATCAGCCATAAAAAGTGCAGGAGAATCAGAGTTGATGACAGCAGAGGGACTTGGTCCGGACTCCTCCGCACACTGTGAAGGATCTGAGATTGGGTATCAGAAATAAGGGCCACCTTGTCCTGAGGGTGCGATCCAGTCTATTGTGGTCTGCCCAAGGGCACAGGAGGTAGGTATGGCTGGACTCATAGATACTTAGATACATAGACAGTGTCGGCAGATGAGGGCCTATGGCCCACCCAGTCTGCCATTTGAGCTTGCAAGTTCAGTTTATGTTTTCCTAGAAGTCTGTTGCCCTTACGATCTCAGAATTCCTTTATGTCTATCCATGCATTCTTAAATCCGTGATTGTTTCAGCCCCCACTTCCTCTGGCAGGGTGTTCCACTTGTCCACCACCCGTTCTGTGAAGAAATTCTTCCTCATGTTTCCTCTGAATAGTCCTCCCTCCAACTTCATCCCATGCCCTCTAGTCCTGGAACATCTTTTCGCTTAAAATAGTGTATTCCTGCACCCTGTTCCTCCCTGTGAGAATACTTGTATGTCTCTATCATATCCCCTCTCTCCCTCCTCTCCTCCAGGGAGTACATGTTCAGTTCCTTCAACCTGTCCTCATAGGACTTGTGATGCAATCCATGCACCATCTTTGTTGCCCTCCTCTGAACCTTCTCTATCCTGTCTGTGTCCTTACGTAGGTAAGGTCTCCAGAACTGTACACTGTACTCCAGGTGGGGCCTCACTAGTGTCTTGTATAGTGGAATTATGACCTCCCTTTTCCTGCTGGTGATGCCCCTGCCTATGCATCCCAGCATCTTATTTGCTTTACCAGCTGCCTTGTCACTGTTTCCCTACCTTGAGGTTATCATAGATGATAACCCCAAGATCCCTTTCCTACTTGGTGCATGCTATATCCTCACCCCCCAACTGATATATTGTGCCAGGGTTTTTGTGCCCCATATGCATTATCTTGCACTTCTTTGTATTGAATTTCAACTGCCAAACCCTGACCATTCTTCAAGTTTCTGCAGGTCCCTTCTCATTCTGTCTACACCATCTGGTGTGTCTGCTCCAGAGCTTTGTGTCATCAGCGAACAGTGAAATTCTGCCTTCTAGGTCCTGCACAATGTCACTAATGAAGATGTTGAATAGGACCAGTCCCAGCACTGATCCCTGTGGTACCCCACTGGTCACTCTTCCCTCTGTGGAGTGACAGCCATTTACCACCACCCTCTGTGTCTACCACCCAGCCAGTTACCTACCCACCACACTATTGTCCTGCTCACACCCATATTCCCCAGTTTGTGTAATAGTCTTCTATGTGGCACAGTGTCAAAGGCCTTGCTGAAGTCCAGATAGGCCATGTCCACTGCCCTCCCCTGATCCACCTCCCTAGTCACCCAGTCAAAAAATTCAACGAGATTGGTCTGACATGACCTCCCCCTGGTGAAACCATGCTGCCTTGGGTCCTGTAGTCCATTGACAACCAGATGTTCCACCAATCTCTCCTTCAGTAGTGGTTCCATCATCACATCACATCACATCACATCACAGAGGTTACATTTCTGTGGATCTGGACAGCCAAGGCTGACATGACCACAGGCCAGACAGAGCAGCGGGGTTTATCGCAGGTGTGGCTGAGGTGTGTATGAGCCCCGCATTTATGGCAGGTACGAGGCTGGCCCGAGTAAAAACACAAACCCCTGTCCGACCAATGTAGAAGCTGCCTAGCAAGTGGGTAATACCCGGTCTGTTTGTCTTAATTGTACTTTAACCTTCCAACTCCTAGTCAAATAGTCCTCGGCCCAAGATAGGTCGAGGAGCCTCAAGGATATCAAGAGCACTGCTTAAGCCAGTATTGGACATCCGCTATGCCTCACTCCTCATTACTGAAACAGAAGAGTAATAAGTTTAACAGTAGATTTAGTAAGGGAATGAGCATAAAGGGGTCCATAAGGCTGAGATCTCACCAGTTCATATTTAGTCCAAAATCTCTCTAAGGTGTACACATTTTTAAAACTAATATCATATATAGATTCCCCCTTAACATGTAAAAAAGCAAACAATTCACTAGCAGAGATGCCCAGAGAGTCCCTTAACATCGAGTGTAAGACAGTTTTATGATCAGGAGCTTCAGAAAGGTCACCAAAAAATTTCAGGCGAACAGCATTTCCTACGCTGAGCTGGGGCACCCAAGTTCTGAAAAAGATCGCTAAGGCGAAAGGAGCGATCTTGCAATGTCTCACCATAGGCAGAGGAGGTGGAGCTGTGTTGTTCTTGCCAAGTTGGGACTCGTCGTCTGATGTAGAAAGTACAGAAGCAAGGAGCTGAGGAGCAGAGCCATGGTCCTGAGCTAGCATAGTGGTCATTAAAGGAAGAGGTGGTTGGCCAACATTGGAGTCCTGGGTGAGAGTTGAAAAATCCCTGTGTGGTTGCAACTGAGGAGGTGTGGATGGTAGAGAAACAGTTGAAGTGGAAGGAATAGGAATTGAGGCACTGTGAATAATGTCCTGTGCACTAACTGCATGAGGTGAAGACCAAGGTGCACCAGGAAGCGGTTGCTTCCAGCCTGCAGCCCATATAGCAGAAGCTGGGGACCAGGCTAAGTCTGAAGAGGCATTAATTCCATGGATGAGAGCAGGAGAAAAGGAACCTTGATGCGTCTCGGCAGAGCAGGTAGGGTTCGCAGTATGAGCAGGAGACAGAGTAGAAGGTAGCATAGTAGAGAGCACAGTCGGAGTGGAAATCAGCAGTGGGGCTGAATGAGAGGCGTCATCTTCATGCACAAAACGACACAGGAGAGAGCGATGCTGTTGGTAGAGAAGGCATAGATGTGCAGGGGACAAGGAAGCAGTACTAGGCACAGGGATCGGTGCTGTAGAGGGGTTCTGGGAGGCAGGGGCGTCATTTCAGCAAAATCATAGGGGTAGCAAGGTGGGGTGGGCATGATGTGGGTGGGGTCACGGTGTGGGTGGGGCCACGGTGTGGATGGGGCCACAGTGTGGGCGGAGCCAGAGAGGGTGGCATTTGTCAATGTGACATAGAGCTAGTTACCAAGTAATTTAAAAATGGGTATGAATTGGATAGTAAAGTCTGAATATAAATCTGAAATGGGTCATTATCCAAACAGTGGCAAACACACTACGATCCTTCGCTTACTTCCATAAATGCTCACAGTACCAGCGGTTCCCGTTTTTAGCCGTCTAAAAATTCTAGCTTGTATTTTGAATCACCTCCTCAGTAGCCACCATGCTTGGCAACTTTCCTGTGTCGGACGGACGCCCCATCGTTCCAAAAGACCCCGAACCAACATAAAACACTTAAAAACAAAATATTCTCCGGTCTTGCAATAATTTTATGCACAGTAACCAAAGCACGAGGTCACAGATGACAGCCTTTAAAATTCCGCTATAGGAAGGCCGCAGAAAAACAACAAATCAAACTGCAAATCTTAATGCTCACGGAAAAAAAAAAAAAACACACACACACACACACAATTCAGTTCAGAGCCTCGACAAACGAGACAAAGAAAAACTAAGGGGGGGCATCACCACTACTATGCCTAGCAACAAGGAACTATTTTGCTTTGGTGGAACAATAAAATAACAAAAATGATGATTTAAAAGAGAAACAAAAAGTATTTCTATATTTTTAGTCACCCAAAAATGTAAGCCATTGCATAATAGCAATATACCCTTCCAGGGGTAGGGTATACTGGTGGTTACCTCTTCTGGTATGGTTTAAGTCACTCGGCTGCACCTCATGACGAACCACCAGCAAAGTGGAAATCCATCAGTATCCACCCTGAAGAATATAACATATTATATAATGTGGTAAATCGAATAGGCAAATCCTGCAACCTGATTGGTTGGCTGGTACCTTTCCCAGCGTGGTAAATCCTCCAGTGTACCCATTGGAAAAAGTACCAGCCAATCTTCTCGTGCCAATCCGATTACGCTTCATTTTGATCGAAACTGCAGCCATTTGTCCTGTAAGCGCTTTGCTAAAACACCTTGATAAATAAAAAAAATTACATCCTCCTTCCAACCGTCACGGACTTCAGTTACTTACAAAATATCTAAAAAATTAAATAAAACTACATTTGCCATTGTATAATATAAATTTATCCCTCCAGGGTGTGGGTATACTGGAGGACTTAACACGACTGGTGTGGATTCGGTCCACTTGGCTGTGCCTCGTGACGAATCCCCTCAGCTAATAATAAATCCTCAGTATACCCCTGGAAAATAAATATAGTCTTTATACTTGTACAACTACCCCATATATTGAACAAGGTTTAACACTGTTTAAAAAACATTTTATTATACAGCAATAAGAGCACTCCAGGGGTTATGTTAATGGCCAGTTAATCCTCTCTAGGGGCATTATGCCCTAGAGTGATAACTATCATTAACACAACCTAAGATGCTATACTAAGTGGACGTGGCTCTGTGGTCAA
This sequence comes from Neoceratodus forsteri, assembly GCA_016271365.2. Classification (NCBI taxonomy): domain Eukaryota; kingdom Metazoa; phylum Chordata; order Ceratodontiformes; family Ceratodontidae; genus Neoceratodus; species Neoceratodus forsteri. The sequence continues at coordinate 556,049,432 of CM028129.1, read as the reverse complement.
TTACAACAAAGGCTTCTCTCACTTGTCGAACACGACTGCTAACATCTGAAAGCATCATGACGTCATGGGACTTTTTGTGAAGCAGTGTACAGTTACAAATAAAATGGTAATTGTGTCTGCATTCCTTTTCACATTGACGATTACATTGAGTAAGCTGTTGCACTGCTGCTGCCAAATGTTCAGAGCCCAGCCCAGTTTTTTTAATCCCCACTCCAAACACTGACACACACACACACACACACACACCTAAAGCTTAGTTGTCCAGCTTGCTCATTTCTTATCATTTAGGCAGATTTAGCTGAGCGGGAAAACTGACTATTGTCCCCGTAGTTAGAGAGTACAAAGAAACTTCAGGTTCAAATCTCACTACAACTCAACATCTAGCTTGGAGTGAACCCTTGAGCAGGTCAATTGGCCTCCTTATGCTGTAAATCTCTCCCAGATGTAAAACTGGGCAGAAAGGAGTGGGGGACCCCACTGTTGTTAAGATGTTTCATAGCTGGACTACTATCCTGGAGCCATGGGTGTAGGCAGGCATACGCCATGTACACCATGGTGCATACTTGTATTGAAGGGGGCAGCATATAGGCCCTGAACAGCTTCCCTAGTCCATGGACACAACACAGAACCAGCAGAACCTTTCTGTATGTTTATATGTCAGCACCAGAAGGATTGGCCACTGCTACTGTCTTTGCAGCCCAAGGGCTATACAGCTTTACAGGGTCTGGGCTGGTGTATTGGTGTCCCAAGGAACAATGCATGACATCTGCATATACCCATGCAGTGGGGGGGAGCAACCAGTGTCGGGGAGTACAAGCGTCGTGTTGATTGTGCCATACAGTGACACACACACAGTCCTGGTGTACATATGTATTGTCTGGCTACACCTACACCTGCCTGTAGCAATATACTGTACCACAAAGAACTAAGAAGATTCAGGTTGCGTGCAGCGTCAGTTGCTTGGCCCCACATCATTCCACAGCTCAGTCAAACAAACACAAGTGAGAAAAAATGTCTAGACCTGCCAGCAGGCAGCTGCCTATACCACCTTTGCTGGGCAATGCTGGCTGGCTGTACATGGGATGCTCTCCAACTCCTCTGCTACTGCAGCTTCTCCCTAAGCTTGCTCCTCCGTGGCTCACTCCAGCTCCAACAGAAAACACTTGGCTTCTGCTCCTCCTCTGTCTCACCTCACCTGCCAGATGCCTAAATCCTAGCACCTCCCCCACCTGTGTGCAAGTGTAGCGATCAGGAGCAAGGGCAAAGGATGGGGACTTGGGACCATCAGGTCTCAACAGTAAAGAGGTTCCGGTGCTACTATACTGAGCAGCTCACTGAAGCCCCTCCTTTTCTAAGTCAGTGACTGGCCACCACACCACCGGTGACCGGAGAGTCTGTTGTAGGCCTCAGGCTCACTCAGCCTGCCTTAGCTGCCTAACTAACCTCCTCCTTCCTGACCCGACCTTAATGGCAACCCCACCTGGCGCACCACCTGCAGAGTGCTCCAGTGGTCACCGCCTGGCCCACCACTCGCTCTATTCTCTCCCCAGTGTCACTCCTGCAGCACCAAGGTGCCTGGTAGTCTCCGACTGGCCGACTGACTCCCCTCCCAACCCAGTCCTGACCTGGATGCGCCTCTCTCCGTCTCCCGGCTGACACACTGCACTGCCGACTTTGCAACAAGTGGTCCCGTCCCGACTTGCACTGCAGTTGTCTTCTGTTTGTCTCTGCCCTAGCGTGCCCGCTCTGCTGATGGATGCGGTGCGGATGATCGGATCGCCCGACTGCCTGGATCAGCTGCTCTCGGTTTGAAGCTTCCTTCCTTGGCTTTAATACTGTACACCTACACGGTACACCTGCTGCCTAGCCCTTACTGTCTGCCTACTTGATGGACCCGGTCAAATCCCGCCGTTCCCCACGCTTAGCGCGCCCGCGGGTCGCGCCCCAGTAAGTCTATCCCAGCCAATCACAGAAGTGCCAGCCCCAGCACAAGTGGCACTTGCCAATCCCAACCAATGATTTTCGGGAGGCAAACTAAGCTACAGACAGTCGGGCGCCATCCGATCAACTGTGCTAATTTAATGCCAGCACAGCAGACTGTCAAAGCTCACAAACCTCGGTCCTCCTCACACAGCAGCACAAGTGTGCGCTAGCCCGAGGGCATGTTCATGCTAGCGGCAGCCGGCCATAGCATCCATTTAAGGAGCCACGCCGAGGTGGTCCCAAGGAGCCAGGGCAGGCAGGGGTCGAAGCCCTGCTATATAGGGTCGATTATTTTCATAGGAGTCGCGAATGCGACCCCAGGCGACCTAAATGGCGCTTCTGACGGGAGGCTGTGTAACATCCACGGTAATAGCAGCAGTGGAAGACTGATGCACCACAGTTGAGGCATTGACAGGAGGCACAGAGTCTAAGAGACCATTTCTGTAATTCATAGCAGGAGAAGTAGGCTGAAGAGCAGGAACTGGAACCTGGGGACAGAGAGCAGCATTTCCACCACCTCCACCAGGATCTGGAACAGCAGCCATCTTGGAGTCTCCAGCTAAAGGGTCCCCCCTGCTCACAGGAAGCAGAAGAGTAGGGGAATTTCTCCGGTGTCCTGGCCAAATTTCCCCCATTCACTGGAAATACCACAAACAGGTTAACCTGGTTCAGTCTCACTTGGCATTCATCTGTGTGGGATTGTGAAGGGGGAAGGGTAACTACAAAGTGGGGTGCTAGCTGCACACTCGAGCAGACTTGATAGTCTGTGTGGCTTGTGTTTGCTGGTAAGTAGTAAGTAAGCTTTAGAAGGGGTGGGCAGTATGGGGGGTGCATGACATGTGGGACTCAATAAAGGGGGCAATAGTGAGAGCCAGGGACCTCTGGGTGAGGAGGGTGTGTAAAAATAGGAGAAAGAGGAAACCACTGTGGTTTGACAAGGAAGTGAAGGGCAGCATCAGGGCTAAAAGGAGAGCCTTTCAGAAGTTCAAAACAACACAGGGTGAGGAAGATTGGAAGGAATACCAGGTTAGGCAGAAGGAGGCAGGCACGGTGGTAAGGTGAACAAAGGCTAGGGCAGAGGAGAACATTGCCAAGGCAGTCAAGAAGGGGGACAAAACCTTTTCTTGGTATATAGGCAAAAGGAGGAAAGCTGAGAAAGGGATTTCCAGCCTTAAAAATAAGGCAGGGAAGAGGGTGGTGGGGGAACAGAAAAAGGCTGTGCTGCTGAATAGCTATTTCTGCTCGGCATTTATGAAGGAAGCAGAATGGAAAAGGGGCAACTCTAGGGTAGTAGAAACCACAGGTGAGGGAGTGGATGTGAGTGAATTTCAGGAAGAACAGATACTAAGGGAGCTTAGAGATTTGAAAGTTGACAAGGCCATGAGGCCAGATGGGGTGCATACGAGGGTTTTGAAGAAACTGAGGGAGGTGCTGGCTGCTCCCTTGACTGCTATTTTTAACAACCCCTTAAGCTCAGGGGTAGTACCTAAAGACTGGAAGTGTGCGGATGTGATACCCCTACACAAGGGAGAGGAAGTGTGTGTATGTGATACCCCTACACAAGGGAGGGGGGGAAGACATGGGTAACTACAGGCCTGTGAGTTTGACATCCGTGGCTGGAAAGCTCATGGAGAAACTGCTCAAGAACAGAATGAACAGCTAAGCTACCAAGAGGCAAACGGACTTCAGGACCCGGGGCAGCATGGGTTTGCAGAGGGCAGATCCTGTCAAACAAACTTAAGAGAGTTTTTTGACTGGGTCACCAGGGTGGTGGATAGGGGGGCTTGGTGAATGTGGCCTACCTTGATTTCCGAAAAGCTTTTTGACTCTGTGCCACACAAGAGGCTCTTACACAAATTGGCCTGTTTGGGGCTGGGGGAGGTGGTCAGACAGTGGGTGGCTAACTGGTTGGAGGGAAGAACACAGAGGGTACTGGTCAACGGGGCACCCTTGGAGGAGTCTCTGGTGGTCATTGGTGGGATTCCCAGGGGTCGGTGCTAGGACCTCTTCTGTTTAATATCTTTGTAGGGGTCATAGCAGTGGGTCTTGAGGGGAGGATAAGTCTCTTTGCAGATGACGTAAAGGTTTGTAGTAGAGTGGAAAAACCAGTAGAGGGGGAGAGGATGCAAAGGGACCTGGTGAGGCTAGAGGAATGGTCAAGAATGGCAATTGTCATTCAACACGACTAAGTGTAAAATCATGCATTTAGGCAAGAAAATGGGAGAGCAGAGTACTTGCTGGGAGGTAGTTCCTGCAGGTAACTGAAGAAAAGAGACTTGGGCATCATCATTTCCACTGATCTGAAGGTAGGAAAGCAGTGTGTGTGTGTTGGGGGGGGCAGTGGCAAAAGCAAGCAGAATGTTGGGTTGCATAGGGAGAAGTTTCAAACAGAAGGCGGAGGTCATAGTACCCCTTTACAGACAGCTGGTTAGGCCTTACCTGGAATACGGTGTTCAGTCCTGGAGGCCCTACCTCAGGAAAGGGTGGAGCGAGTTCAGAGGAGGTGACAATGATGGTGAGGGGCCTACAGCACTTACCATACTAGGTGAGATTGAATGATCTGGGCCTGTACTCCTTGGAGCAAAGAAGGGAGACATGATCGAGACTTTTAAATACTTCAGGGGTATAAATAAGGTGCCTGTGGAGAACCTTTCCCACTTGAGAGACCTAGGGTAAGGGACATGAATATCAGATGGGGGGTAAGGGTAACTTTAGGAAATATTTCTTCATTGAGAAGGTGGTGGACAACTGGAATGGGTTGCCAAGGGAGGTGGTGGGGGAGAAGACAGCGGGGGGAAGGGGTGGTTCAAGAGGGCCTGGGATAAACACAGGGGATTGTTGAAATGGGGGAAAGACTACAATAAAAGCCTAGGGGAATCCTATGCACTCTGGGCAGACTGGGTGGGCCTGGCCGTCCTTTTCTGTTGTCACATTCCTATGCTCCTGTCTGTCTGTGTCTCTGTCTGTCTCTGTCTCTGTCTGTGTCTGTCTATCTATCTATGCAAGTTATCTTATACACTGACATTGATCACCCTGCAGTTGCTGCAGTGTGAAAGCAATGGTTGCTAACAGCTTTGACTTTCTGGTCTCTCATTTATTTTCTGTCCTTTCTGTTTTAGACTAATATTATCTTGTTAAACCTCCAAAGCCTGTTTCCTTCTTGGCCATACTAAGGTCACACTTCATTAATGCCATCATGGGCAAGAATAACTGGAATTTGATTTTGCCCTGCTAGCAAGTCATCCTAGATTATGGAACTTTGGGTTCTGTATAGGCTGTTTTTGACCTGCTGCCCCACCACTCTCATTTGAGTCCCCCCCCTTCCCTTAAGGGAGCGTGATCATACCGAGCTGCTTGGTGACTCTGGCTCACTTGACCACTCTGCATTATGCTTACTGGTATTGCGGTTACCAGCGGGGGATCTGGAGGCTCTGGGTGGCGGGCTTGTGGACTAATGGATTGTCTACATAGATTAACTCTTGCCAGCTGGGTGAAGGATCAGTCAACTCATTGGAGCCCTACACCTCAACACGATCAGTTGTGGACACTCAGCTCAGTCTGAGCATTGCCTTTCCTTCAGTAACAGGTTAACGCAGAGCATCGCTGGTTCCTTTCAACACCCACCATTGCTCCCTATACCTAATGCTTGGCTGGCTATCCCTGCAGGCCCACCATGACATCCTTATGGGCACCATAATTGTTAAGGCTCTTCGGGATAGAGAGCTCTCTCCCCTATCATGCATCCTCAACCTTAGGTCCTGCATACAGACACTCGGAGCCTCCTCTCAATGTCTCCTTGAACATCCCCAGACTGCAAAAAAGATGGGTCAGGAAGTACTAACATACTAAAAAGCCAGCAGAATAGGCCTATCAGTCTTTAGCGTCTGCTCATTGGTCAGCCCACCCTGGGAACTGACCTTGCTATCCCCCTCTCCTCTCGGGCTTCTCCTTCCCAGTTCTGGATGTTCTCTCTGTACTGGACGTTGCTTCCAGAACCCGTCCCCTGTACCTGTCCCACCCCCTCTTAAACCCCTCCACTGTCTCTGCCTCCACCAGCTCCAGGGGCAGCGCATTCCATGGCTCTACCACCCTCTCAGTGAAGTGACACCTCCTCGTTTCTCCCCTGAATCTCTCCCCTTCAGCTTCCACCCATGCCCTCTAGTTGCCTCCCCTTTCTTCAGAGCACCCTGACTTTGTCTCCCCTATTTACCCCCCCCATGTACCTGAAGACCTCTATCATGCCCCCCGGTCTCTTCTCTCTTCCAGTGTGTGCATATTTAGTTCCTCGAGCCTCTTCCCATAGGTCCCGTCCCCCAAGCCCCAGATCATTTTGGTTGTTCTCCTCTGGACCCTCTCCAGGAGTTCAGTGTCCTTCTTTAAGTGTGGCCTCCAGAACAGAGGGAGTATCACATCCCTCCTTATGGAGGTGTTTCCCTAACGATGCATGCCAGCATCCTGTTGGCCTTGGCTGCTGCCCTCCTACAAGTCTCAGAGTTGTTCATCTTGACATCCACCACCTCCCCCAGGTCCCTCTCAGCCATTGAGACTTGTAGCATTTCCCCCCCCTTCCCCAGGGTGTACACTTGGCCCAGGTTTCTGGCTCCCAGGTGCAGTACCTTGCATTTCCCTGCATAGAACCTCAGTTTCCACTTTCTAGACCACCTTTCCAGAGCCTCCAAGTCCTCCTTAAGGCCCATCCTCCCTCCTCCCCATCCACCACACGCCCCCCAGCTTTGAGTCCTCCATAGGGACTGCGTCTCACTCCTGATACCCTTCCTTATGTCAGAGATGTACATGTTGAACAGGAGGGCTCAAGGACCGATCCTGAGGGACCCACTAATGACCCTCCTTGGCGATGAGACTTCCCACCAACCCGACCCTCTGGGTCCGGTCCTGGAGCAATTCCCTATCCATGTGATCATCTTGTTTCCCACCCTCATTTCCCCCAGCTTATCCAACAGGCCCCCATGAGGAACACAGTCAGACGCCTTGCTGAAGTCAAGAAAGAGGACGTCTACCGGCCTACCCAGGTCCAAGTCTTCTTCCTTGCTGCCTCTAGGCTTTTAAATAATTTGCCTGCCTCTCTTCAGTCACTGGGCACATTCCCCCCTCTTCAAATCACACTTTAAAAATATCCTTTTAACCACAGCTCTATGTAAGTGCCCCAACCTGACCCAAGGAGAGTGGAATGTCCCTCATCTGGCTTTAGTCTGCTAGACATGTTTCAGCTGCATCCGCTAGTATTTCAGTCAGTTCACTGTCACTTATTTTTATATAGTGTTATGCATTATACAGAGCTGTATATTATCTGGAGGCAACCTCCGAATCTAGTCAGGCTGCCATTATTTCCATATGGCTCCCTCACTCTGTGCCCGGTGAGGGCAGTCGAACTGTGGACTTGATTGTGAAGTTGTTGCTTACTGGATCATGGGCTTGGGTATATTACTGGGGGCCTAGACCGCTGTTTGTCACTTGTTGCTTTCCTATGCAATGTCTGAGCTACCTGTACAAACTGTCGCATAGCTGTCGGCCTGCTGCTCATGTACCTCTTCACCTGTATGTTGCTTTGACTGTTCTGTTTATGTGCCACCTAACTTGCCTGGGTCATACCTGAAACTTTCCCTCTGATCAAGGTACCCACCCACTTGTCAAATAAATAAATAAAATAGAACAGAAGTTTAGGCTTTTGGTAAAACTGGGAACTAACTTTAGGTACTGCATAGCCTGGGATGTATATTAACTTGAGTGGTGTCGCCGTTGGTTTGACAGTTGGTGGCGGGGAGGGTGGATAGGGGTGGCAGGGGCAGGAGTGGGCTGCAAACCATCCAACTAATGGCACTAGAGGTGTGGAATCTTAATGTCTACTGAACGATTCTGAGCTTGGCATCCTTTTCGGGAGGAGTTATGGCAGGAAATGAGAGGGGTGACATGGTGGGAAGCAATGGACTTGTTAAGACAAACATTTGCCAATACCAAATGTTTACTTGCTGGTATTAGCATTGGAAATGCAGGAGTTAGACAGATGCAGAGAGTAGGAATGGCAGTGAATTATTGAACTTCACGCCAACCCCACCTCCACCCTGCAGAGACGGACAGGCATTGGGGTATGCGTTTGGGTCGTCGTCCATAACGTTCATGCCATTTCACCTCACCCTATCCTACAGACATCGACAAGTGTCGAGGTGTGCCTTGAGGTGTTCAGCTGTACAGTCACCCCATTCCATAGAGACATGCACTGGAATGGGTGCAGTATGGGAGAATGGGGTGAACTCTGGGGCCGAAGAGTCCAAGGCACACCTCGATGCCTGTCACTGGCTGCAGGGTGGGGTGGGGTGGGGTGGGGTGGAATGGCATGAGCAGTACAATCGGCAATCAAAGGCACACCCCTGATGCCTGTCAGTCAGTACAGAGTGGGACGTTATGGTTAGAAACCCTAACGCTCCAGGCGTTTGTTGGTAGTTGCACTACAAGTTTTCAACATGGCCTTTTTGTGACCCCCACCTCATGAAAGTATTTGGGACCTCTTCTCATGAACAGTGGCACTGTGATTTTGTTAATGTGTCCTGAACTTTGAGTTTCCACACCGACCGTGCCATTGTGCGCCAGATGTAGGAAAACACAGATCAGGCAGGATGTGAAGAATGACAACTGTACCATTCATAGGGAGGTGTGAAGAGATGGCAATGTTGAAAATCTGTAGTGAAAATACTAAAAATGTTCGAACTTCCGAGTGTACGTGGAAGCTGCACAACTCATGCATGTAACACAGTCATTTAGTGGAATTATTTCGGCAAATTTTCAACATAGGCATTTTGTGACCTCTGCTCATGAACACTGTCACTATGATTTTCTTAATTTGTCCAGAACATTGATTTCCCACAGTGACTGCGCTATTCTGCGCTAGATGTGTAAATGCATATTTCGGGCAGGATATAAAAAATGGCAGCTGTACTGTTCATAAGGAGGTGTGAAAAAATGCCAGTGTTAAAAATCTGGGTGAAAATATTACAAATGCGCGAAATTATGAGGGTACGTGGAAACTGCGCAACGTACGCTTGTAACACAGTCATTTTATGGACTTTTGTCACTAAATTTTCAACATAGGCATTTTAGCACCTCTGTTCATGAACAATGTCACTGTGATTTTCTTAATCTGTCGAACACTTACTTCCCTAGCGACCACGCTATGCGTGCGGAAGTGCAGACAACATTTCGGCCAGGATGTGAAAATAATAGCTGTACTGTTCATAAGGAGATCTGAAAAAATGCCAATGTTGAAAATCTAGAGTGAAAATATTACAAATTCACGAAGTTACGAGTGTGCGTGGAAACTGCACAATGCATGCCCATAAAACAGTCATTTTTATGTTGCTTGCACGCATGTGCAAGAAACATAGTGCCATCATCGGAGATTTCAGAGGTATGTCACCTCCTCCTCCAATTCAGTCAGTGAGCTGGCAGGCACGGCCCCTGTAAGCCAATGCATTTTGGAGCTGTCTATGACACGCTCCAAATGCAGTGGTTCCCGATTGAGGGGAGCTACACTTCAGTGAGCAGCGATAGAGCGTAGCCCCCCACACACAGGCGTCAGCGCCCCCCCTGCGTGCTATTAGTGGCGACCGGGTGCCCAATCCCGTCGACTGAGCTCTCGTCGTTCCCCAGTAGTTGGTGCCACGCTGGGAGCCCACCCCAGCATGGCAATCAGTCCTTTGGCCGACAGGGTGCCCAATCCCCGTCGGCTGGGCAACCCCCCGTCCAATGTGCTCACGCTGGGGCCCACCCCAGCATAGCAAGCGTCAATAGCGTCTTTTTTTTTTTAAACCTATAAAAACAAAAGCGATCCATGGCGTCTCCGACCCCACAACCGCACCCACCACTGCGCCTCAGCCTCCCACCCCACCTCACCCCATACTTATCTCCGGACTCAGCGCGGCGTCTTGGTGGACCGGGAACACGTCTGCACTCTTCAAAGCCGACCATGAACTGAGGAAATGCCGGTAAGCTGTATAATAGGCTAGATGGGGGGTTCAACTTTGTGCATATCTCAGGGCATTTTGGGAATTTTGACCAAATTTTCAACATGGGTTTTTATGGCCCTTCTCATGAATGATGTCACTGTCATGCGTTATTCGGGCCTGAAGGGTGATTTTGTGCAGTGACTGAAATTACCGCCTGGCCTGAATACCGCCATGACAGTGATGTCATTCATGAGAGGGTCCCAAAACCCCATGTTGAAAATTTGGTCCAAAAATTCCAAAAATGACTGTTTCTGACGTGCGTTAGCGCAGTTCCTATGCAGGCTTGTAAGTTCGCGAATTTCAATATTTTCCTCCAGATTTTCAACATTGCCATTTTACCACACCTTCTTATGAATAGTACAGCTGTCATTTTCATCTCACCCAAAATGTGTTTCTGCCCTTGTGCGCCAGAATGGTGCAGTCGGTGTCTGAAATCAATGTCTGGGACAAATTAAGAAAATCACAGTGACACTGCTCATGAGCAGAGGTCTTAAAATGGCTATGTTGAAAATTTGGTGAAAAATTCCTAAAATGACTATTTCTGATGCGTTGCACAGTTCCTACAGAGGCTCGTGAGTTCACAAATTTTCAATATTTTCACTCCAGATTTTCAACATTGCCATTTTACCACACCTCCTCATGAGCAGTACAGCTGTCATTTTCAATCTGCCCAAAACATGTTTCTGCCCATATGGCGCTGATAGGCGCAGTCGATGTGAACTCAGTGTATGGGACACATTAAGAAAATCACAGTGTCACTGTTCATGAGCAGAGATCTTAAAATGGTAATGTTGAAAATTTGGTGAAAGATTCTAAAATGACTGTTTCGGTGTCGTTGCACAGTTACCATACTGCCTTCGTGGGTTTGCGCATTTTCAATATTTCCACTCCAGTTTTCAACATTGCATTTTACCACACCTCCTTATGAGCAGTACAGCTGTCATTTTCACATCCTGCCCAAAGCGTGTTTCCGCCCATGTAGCGCACAATGGCGCAGTCGTTGTGCAAACTCAATGTATGGGACATTAACAAAATCACAGTGACACTGTTCATGAGCAGAGGTCTTAAAATGGCTATGTTGAAAATTTTGGAAAAATTTCTAACAATGACTGTTTTACAAGCGCGTTGCTTGCAGTTCCCACGCACGCTCGTAAGTTCGCAAATTTTCAATATTTGCACTCCAATGACTTCCAAATACCTAAACAGCACATAGAAGCAAGCAACATTTGGCATTGACAAATGCTTGTTTTGATTTGTTTCAGCAAATTTGCAACATAGACTTGTTGAGAGCCCACCTCATGAACAGTGGCACTGTCGTTTCATTAATCAGTCACGAAAGGTGATTCTGTGCAGTGAAGACAGTGACTGCATTCATGAAGAGGGGTCCTAATAACCCCATGTTGAAAATGTGGTGCCAAAAGTCCCAAAAATGCCCGTGATAGCCACATAAGTTTAAAAAAAAAAAACATTTATGCCATTATACAGCTTGCCAGCATTTCTTCAGTTTACGGTCGACTTTGAAGAGTGCAGACGTGTTCCCAGTCCACCGAAGATCGTCGCGCCGAACTCTGGAGGTAAGTATGGGGTGAGGGTCGTGTGTGTGTGTGGGGAGGTGGGGTACGCAAATAGTGGGCGCGGGTTGGCGGAGGAGCACCAGACACGTCGAGGGACTGTTTTTTCATTTTACAGGTTAAAAAAAAAATACAACGTGGGGTCGGTTTTCTTCTTCTGAGGTGTGTTTGGTACATAGGTGGGCTCCCAGTGTCCTGCATTGTGGAAAGGGGACCAAAAGCTGATGGGATTCGACCCCCCATTGGCACACAGAACAGGTGGGGCGCATGATGCCGAGGGGATTGGGCACCCCTTGGCAACACTATGAAATGATTGTGGGGCCATTATGCCGACAGGGATTGCGCTCCCCCATCAGCAAATTGAACTGAGAAGGGGGGGACTGAAGCTGATGGGGATTGGGCCCCTCCCATCGGCAAAGAAAGACTGTTTGGGGGGGCATTATGCTGACGGGGTGTGGGCTCCCTGTCTGCAGATGAACTGGGTTAGGGGCATGCTGACAGGGGGACTGGGCACCCCATTGGATTTTATGGGGCTCTATAGCTACCACCACGTTTACAGAAGTGTTACACCAGGCAAGGTACCGCCCTGCAGTGATGAGTCGCTCCCTCATTGCAGTGGAACGGCTAACGCCGCAGTGACGAGGCGGCCCCTCATTGCAGCAGCCAAATTGTTGGTGAGACTTCTAGAAACCAGTGCCATCAGTACAGTGGGTCTGCATTGGTCCAACAGTGCCAAGCCTGCAAATGCAGAGCCACCGTTGGCCGCCACAGTGCTGCACCTCCACAACCCGCTTCTCTCCTAAGCTGCCTGCATAATGTTTCTTAGCGCATGCGCAAACAAACAAAAGTATATCCTCCTCTCCTGGCGCTACTGCTCACAACATCTAGTGTAACCCCTGCAAATGGGGTTCCCAAAAGACTTCCAGGAGCTTGCTTGAATGCTCCAAGCCTGAATGGTGTTTGGCATTTAAGCCATTTATCAGTGAGTGTTTTAGAGCCTCTGGTACTGTCTCTTTAAGAGCTGTCTGCTTGCAGACATAATTAGTTTGTATGGGGGACTGTGTGCTTCTCTGAGTACCACTCAGGCTGCTGCCAATTCACTTCATTTTGCAGTCACTAGGGTGCAAAGGGAACCTATCTGAAAGATGTAACTGTTTGCCAGAAATTATTTAGAGTAATAATGAAATTACAGTTTGTCTAACCTGCTTTCTTTGCAGTCAGAACTGTGTCTGTCTAGTTCCCCATTCTGGTTTTGAACTGTTGAACTGGACCAATCAGTGTAAGGTAAGCTAGCTCTAAAATGGTGCCTTGGGCGAATCAGAACTTGGACTCATAATCTGAGCCAGCCACAAGAGGATTGTATGGGCAGTGACTCTGGGAGATGTAGTTTAGACTTCAGCACCTTTTGGACCAACAGCAGCAGTCTATTGTGAGTGACAGCCAATCCAGTCAAGAACTGGGAGGAACTCAAAGGAAGTGCCCGGTTTTGTCAGTTGGAGTTTCAGTTGAGCTTTGGCAGTGAAGAAGGAAGAGCCCTGTGCTTTTTCAGTGTGCAGTTTAGTCAAAAAGCGTGTGTAAGGCCCAGAGTTCCGGTCTGCAGCTTGTGTAACAGCTTGTTAGGACTGAATCCGTCCTGTAGAAAGAATCAAAGGATCTCTGAAGAGTAGAAACCAGGCTCACCCTGTAGAAGACTGGAGGAATTGCTGAAAATTACTTTCGGTCTGTCAGGAACTGAATCTGCATGTGTTCTCCGGGTATTGTGCAGTAATTGCGATCGGGATACAGATGCAGCCTGCCTGGTATAGTGCTTTCTTTTATATGGATGTGTGAAGAGGTTTGTGTACCTCAAGTGAGCCCTGCTGACATTGAAGGACCCTATCTTATTTGGAGGTCGTGAGTACTAATTCAGGATCACTCCTGTTGAATTGCCACATTAAATCCAAATGGAATTACTGTACTGCTGACTGTTTAATTCTCATTTCTCTGTGTGAAAGAGTGCTACCAGCTGCCAGGTTTGGACTAGCCACTAGGGCTTGGGTACCCAGGGACAGTAACTGATAGGGATAGGCCTGTGCACAGAGCCATAGATAGATTATTAGAGTGATAATCTAATTAACCTGATTTCCCCTGTCCTTGTTATATCCCCCTAAATAAATCAGAGCTGCTTGTTTCAGCAAAGTTATACTGCCTGAGGTATTTGTCTATGTTAAAGTACTGTACTGTGATTGTTGCACTGTATCTCATTTCACAGGAGGTCCCAGTGCCGGAACCAGACCTGGGGGTAAGTGTATACTGTGAAGGTAATTCTGATATATTGTGTGGGCCACTAGTGGGAAGAAAGGGGGGTTGCAGTGTCCCAGAGGGCTGTGACCAAGTTAGTTTAACTATTGCAAACCCTGACCTCTGGGTGGAGGCACCCGCCATTGGATCCAGGCCCCTCAACCTGTTAGTGGCAAATCAGGCAGGGGTAGTAGCCCCTGGGATAGCGCCATCTAGGGGTTACATTAGCAAGAAAAGGGTCTCTGACAGGAGGCAGTACGTCTGGCTAAGGAGCTGCTCGCATGGAAGGGTGTAAGACTTGGTGCTGAGGTTGGTATCTGGAGCCAGACTTGTGGAGCTGAGAAATCTCAAACTACACCAGGCTGTATGTTAAAAGCTTTCTGTGACAGATCTGACTGGGACACTACACTTTGATTACCCCAGTTAAAATAAAACTAGATATGTCACGTGGGGGGGGGGTGATGGAGGGGTCACATCCAGCAGTGGATGAACTGTCGTTGTCTAGGGACATGGAGGAGTGGGAGGGAAGGGATTTGAGACAGTTTAACAGGTCAAGGAGTACAGAAGTGGCCACACATTTTCAAGGGATATTTATTTATTTATTTATTTATTATTTATTATTTGTTAACTGGGTAAGGCCCACTGGGCACAACTGCCTGTTTTCAGGGGTGACCTGGGAGCTTTGGGCTGGTTACATGACTTGCTCAGAGTCACACAGTATGCAAGTGGAGGTGGTGGGAGTCAAACCCAGGTCTGCTGGATGTACCAAGCTCATTCACAGCTTGTTACTGTAACCTCTGTGCTATACTGCTTTAAATGTACATCGTGCAACAACCTGGGCATATTACTTGAAGACAGACGCTAGGCAGTGTTACTTTTACAGCTTCAAGAAATGGTAGTTTACTCACCTGGTAAAAGTGATTGTGGGGGCATCTGTGAGGCACGCCACATTTATGACATCATGGGTCATTAAAAAACAGTACCCATCAACCCAGGTGGGTTAGACATGTTGTGATGCTAAAAGCAAGGAGCGTGCAAAGTTTGTTTTGTTGTCCTGAGACACACCCATTGGATAGTGTCTAGTAAAGGTGTATAGGGTGGCCCATGTTGCTGCTGCGCATATTTCTTCTGCTGTGGCCATATTCTTTTCTGCCCACAATGTAGCGATCACTCTTGTTGAATGGGCTTTCAGATCATTTGGTGTTATTGAGTTGTTTGCATGATAGGCCTCTGTGGTCGCCGGTTTGAGTGTCTTGGTGATTGATGCTTTAGATGTTGGATGCCCTTTCTGGTTGCCCTGGATAATAATACAGTTTGTTGGTCTTGCGAATCTCCTCTGTGCAGGATATTTATGTTGTCAGTACTCTCCTCGTACCCAGCATTGTCTGCTGCGTATCCTTTGTGTGTCCTCTGCAGTAGTTCCACGGGTATCTGGATAGTTTGATTGAGGTGGAATGGGAGGCTACCCTTGGTCTGAATATTGGGATAGGTCTAAGGATATGCTGTCCTTGTAGAATTGCAAAATGGTGCTTTGCATGAGAGAGCCTGTAGCTCTCCACTCGTCTGGCTGAACAGATCGTCATAAGGAATATGGCCTTTAGGTTTATCCAGTTTAGTGCTACTGATTCCATAAGCTTAAATGGTGCATTCATCATAGCCCTCAGTACTTGTACGAGGTTTAAGTCCCAAGGAGCTAGTATGATTTTCTTTGTAGGGTGTATGTTTGTGGCAGCCTTTAAGAATTGCACAATATCAAAGCGTATTGTATTACCTGAATAAATTACTTGAATTAGGCTGTCGAGGGGGGTCCGATAAAGGAGGGACTCTGTCTCCACCCCCCTGGGGAGCTGGAGGAATGCGGGAAAAGGCCGACTGGTAAAGTGCAGACCAGGGGAAAACAGAATCTCCATGGAAACACGAGCAGGGGAAATGGAAGTATAGGGAAAGGGTGGAAGGTAGTCCTGCTAAATGCCAGGAGCTTGGGCAATAAAATGCCTGAGCTCCAGGCGATGCTAACTGAGGGAGCGGTGGATGTGGCAGCGGTCACTGAGACCTGGGCCACTGCAGGACATGACTAGGACCTGAACCTGGAGGGTTACACTATGTTCAGGAAGGACAGGGGGGGGGAAGGGAGGAGGGTAGCAATGATAGTCAAAACTGCATTGGCATGGGGGAGTAGAGGAGGCGGAGGGAACCGTGGAGGCGATTTGGGTCACTTAATAACAAGGGGTGAAGAGGTAAAAATTGGAGTGGTGTATAGACCCCTGCACTGGCGGAGGAGCTGGAGGACAGTCTGGTGGCAGATGTTGGGAGACACTGCAGATTGGGCAGGGAAGAGTAGTGGTGTTGGGGACTTAAACATGCCAGAAACAGACTGGGAGACTATGACATCATCGGTGGCCAGGAACAGAGGTTGTTGGATGTCTTTCAAGGCGTTCCTAACTCAGCAGGTGGAGGAACTGACCAGGGAGGTGGGTACTGGATGTGGTCCTGGCAGACAGTGACCAGATTGGGGGCCTGGAGGTAAGAGACCTGCTGGTGGGGAGTGACCATGCCACGGTCTGGTTCTGCCTGGACCTAGGAGGGTTAGAAGGCTGCACAAAGACTAAGGTAACTGACTTCAGGGGGGCGGATCTTAAGGAAATGGGAAGGATCCTTAAGGAGCATTTGGATGTGATTGGGCCAGACATGGACGCTGATAGTAGGTGGGAAATCATCAGGAGAGGGATGCAGGATGCTACCAGCACCTGTGCAAGAGTAAGACAAAAATATGGTAGGACCCGAAAACCCTGCTGGTGGACCAGGGAGGTCCAGGAGGTGGTGCGGGAAAAGAAGGCAACCTATAGGCAATTCAAGTGCTCAAGGACTGAAAGGGATCGAGGGGAGTATGAGCCGATGGCTAGAAGGGCCACTAGGGTGGTGAGATTGGCTAAGGCAAGGAAGGAGCAGAACCTGGCCAGGGAAATTAGGAGAGAGAACAAGGGGTTCTTTAGATACATCGGGGAAAAATGAAGGGTGAAGTGGCAGATTAGCAGGATTAAAACAAGGGAGAGATGGGCACAAGACCCGGGGGAGCAGGCTGAGGTACTAAATGAGTACTTCACCCAGTTTTCACCAAGGAAAATGGGGTGCTGCATCATACATGGGAGGAGATAGTGATACTGAGGAGGGGGGACCTAACCCGATCGGCAGGTCTGGAGAGGGAGGCATCACTGGCAGGAGGGGAAGGTTAAGCAGGGAGAAGAGGTAGCGGAAGTGGAAATCACGGCAGAGGTGAGGGAAGCTCTCAGGTCCCTTAAGACAGAGAAAGCACCGGTGCTGGATAAATCACATCCCAGAGTGCTGAAGGAACTTGCGGATGTCCTGGCGAAAACCCTGGTGGAGCTTTTCACCATCTCTCTGAGGACAGGGTGGGTGCCCCAGGACTGGAAGGTGGCGCATATAGTGCCTATCCACAAGGGGGGATCAAGGGAGGTGGCAGGAAACTACAGGCCTGTCAGCCTGACATCAGTGGTGGGCAAGGTGATGGAGGGCATTGTCAAGGAGAGGCTAGGGGGGACCTGGAAAAGTCAGGGTGCCTGGACAGTAGACAGCATGGATTCGTCCCGGGGAAATCTTGTCAGACAAACCTTGTGGAGTTCTATGACTGGGTGACAAGTGCCTTGGACCTGGGTAGACCTGTGGACGTCCTCCTTCTAGACTTCAGCAAGGCATTTGACTCTCTTCCTCACGAGGGCCTGGGAGAAATGGGGGTGGGGAACCAGATGGTCAGATGGATAGGCAATTGGCTCCAGGACCGGACTCAGAGGGTCGTAGTTGGCGGGACAGTCTCATCCCCAAGGAGGGTCATTAGTGAGGTCCCACAGGGATCAGTCCTTGGGCCCCTCCTGTTCAACGCCTACATCTCTGACATAAGGACAGGTATCAGGAGTGAGATGAGTCTCTTTGCAGATGACTCAAAACTGGGGGTGGTGGTGGATGGGGAGGAGGGGAGAATGGCCTTACAGGGGATCTGGAGGCCCTGGAAGATGGTCTAGAAAGTGGAAGCTGAGGTTCAATGCAGAAATGCAAGTGCACTGCACCTGAGGCCAGAAACTCGGGCGAAGTGTACACCCTGGGGAAATGCTGCAAAGTCTCGATGGCTGAGAGGGACCTGGGGTGGTGGTGGATGTCAAGATGAACAACTCGGAGACTTGTGGGAGGGCAGCAGCCAAGGCCAACAGGATGCTGGGATGCATTGCTGAGGATCTCCTCCAGAAGGGAGGAAGTGATACTCTCTCTGTATTTCTGCTTGGTGAGCCGCACCTCAGTACTCGCGTGCAGTTTTGGAGCACACTTAAGAGGACATTAAACTCCTGGAGAGGGTGCAGAAGAGGGCAACCAAAATGATTTGGGGCTTGGGGACAGGACCTATGAGGAGAGGCTTGGAGGCTAAATATGTACACATTGGAAGAGAGAAGGGACTGGGGGACATGATAAAGGTCTTCAGGTACATGAAGGGGTAAATAGGGGAGGAGCAGTCAGGGTGCTTGAAGGAAGGAGGGGGCCACTAAAGGGCATGGGTGGAAGCTGGAGGGAAGATTCAGGGGAAAGGAGGAGGTGCTACTTCACTGAGAGGGTGGTGGAGCCATGGAATCGCTGCCTAGGGGGCTGGTGGAGGCAGAGGCGGTGGTGGGGTTCAAGAGGGGGTGGGACAGGTACAGGGGAAGGGTTCTGGAAGCAAAATCCAATGCAGCGAGAATATCCAGAACTGGGAAGGGAGAAGTCAGAGAAGGCGAGGGGGGCAGCAAGGTCAGCTCCCAGGGTGGGGGCTGACCAAACGAGCAGACGCGAAAGACCGTTAGGCCTATTCTGCTGGCATTTTAGTATGTTAGTAACATTACATAAATAACCATTCAAGGGTAATCTGTTGTTCGGGGATGACTAGAGAAATACCTAAAAGGAAAAGAAGGCAAGGCACTGAACAAGGAAAAGACTAATAGGACCACTTATCTGCCAGACAGACAGAGTTATAGATCGCAGTCCTTTTGTGACAAAAGAGGAGGGAACTATAGTTACAGAGGCAATCACTACAGACAACCCTATCCACCCACTAACCATTACCTCGGGTACGGGGTAGAGGGAACACACAAAGAGGCAGAGCAAACCACAATGCACGTATGAATCAGTCGAGACAATGACCATTTATGCTACAACCAATACCACGCCACGCCACACCAGTAGGCGCAAGGCTACTACACTTCGCACACACGTGGAAACACTCCACAACAAACAGATGGGTCCTAGAAATAATATAAAAGGGATATACCACAGAACTCACTCAACTTCCAAGGCTAAACAGACTAGTCAAATCACCAGTGTCAAGACTCAAGGTAACCCCTACTCAAGTACAGACAGTGATAAACGACCTGTTACGCAACAGGGCCATAGCACAGGTACCCAAGTAAGAAGAAGGGAAGGGAGTTTACTCCATCTTCTTTATGGTTCCTAAAAAGACCGGAGGCCTATGCCCAGTACTAGACCTCAAGTACCTTAACAAATCTGTACAATACACGCCGTTCAAAATGGAGACAATCAGATCCACACTCAAGGTAATCAGACTGGGAAACTTCTTGACATCAATAGACTTGAATGACGCATACCTTCACATTCTAATGAGACCATCACATTTAAAATACCTAAGATTTCACATACTAGGAAATTATTACCAGTATCAGGTACTCCCATTTGGGTTGGCATCAGCGCTAGGGGTCTTCACAAATGTCTCAAAAGTACTGGCTGCAAAAGTAGAGAATGCATTCATGTAATTCCGTACCTGGACGACTGGCTCTTCAGAACCAGATCAGAACAACAATCCTCCAGAGAAACAAGACAAGTGGTAAACTGCCTACAGGAACACGTATGGGTAATAACATATTCAACAGCTGTCTCTGCCCCAGTCAATCCATAGAGCACCTAGGCACGTTGATTGACATGCCAAGAGGTGTAGTATATCCTTCCCACACCAGAGTGACAACTGTCATTGCCTTTAGGCAACGTCAAAATGCAAAAGAACCTACACTACTCGTCATCTCTCAGGTACTAGGACTAATGTCCTCCTCCACCAACACGATACCCTGGACAAGATGACATGAGACAACTCATACGTTCTTAATAAAACAGGGTCCAACATCGAGCATAGACCTGGCACAGAAGGTCACACTCCCACATGTCATCGAAAAAAAGCCAGTCATGGTGGACAAACAGACCCAAACTTACACGAGGTATGCCCCTCGACACTCAACCAGAGGTCATCATAGAGATGGACACAAGCCTAACAAGATGGGGAGCTATAACAGGCCAGCACAGAGCACAAGAGAGATGGTCACTAAAAGATATCAAGCTCATGATAAACGTACTGGAAATGCGGGCAGTGTTCTTAGAACTACTTCACTTCCAAAAACTAGTCCAGAACAAACATACTAATAAAATATGACAATCAGGTGACCATCTCATACATAAACAAACAAGGGGGAACCAAAAGCAGGGCAACGCTCGTAGAAGCATCAAAGTTTATGCCATGGGCACAGAAAAATCTCAACCCATCTCAGCAATCCACCTAGCAGGGAAATGAAACACCACAGCAGATTGGTTGAGTCGCTAACAGATACAACCCAGGAGAATGTCAACTACACCCTCACATATTTGCCCAGATAAACAGGTGATGGGGACTGGTAGAACAGGATCTGATGGCATCCAGCAAGAACAATCAGTGCCCAAAACTCTGGGCCAGATACAAGGACAATCGGCTAGCAGGCATGGATGCATTAACAGCAAGCAGGACATTCAACATAGCATACATATTTCCACCGTTACCACTACTCACTCAGGTACTGAGGAAAACACACATGTCAGCGCCAGAGTCATTCTCATAGCACCGCACTGGCTACCAGCAGTCACGGTTTGCAACAATAGTATCGATGTCCTTGGCCATCCCTGGAGATTACCTGACAGACACAACCTACTGAGACAAGGACCAATAGTGCATCCGAATCCTCACCATCTACAACCGATGGCCTGGCTCCTGAAAGAGAGAGACTGCTGAAAGCAGGCTACCACCCCGATGGTAATTAACACCATGACAATGTCCAGGCAACAGTCTACCACTACCATCTACCAATGACACTGGAACATCTTTGAAAAAATGGTGCAAACACCATAAAATGCATCCAAACAGTTGTACCATACAGGATATTTTACTATTTCTACAAGAAGGTTTAAATCTGGGACTATCACCAGCCTCACTTAAGGTTCAAGTCGCTGCCACAGGAGCAGCAAGAGGTCAAATTCAGGGCACAGCTCTGGGCGCACACCAAGATATTGTGCAATTCTTTTTTTTTTTTTTTAAACTCTTTATTTATTTTCCATTTTTTATCAAACAAACAGAAACATACTTACAAGTACATGGTATAACACAGAACAGTACATTGGGTCAATTAATTACTAACATACTAAAATGCCAGCAGAATAGGCCCTAACGGTCTTTACGTGTCTGCTGGTTTAGTCAGCCCACCCTGGGAGATGACCTTGCTGCCCCCTGCCTTCTCTGACTTCTCCTTCCCAGTTCCGGATATTCTCGCTGCATTGGATTTGACTCAGAACCCTTCCCCTGTACCTGTCCCACCCCTCTTGAACCTCTCCACCGTCTCTGCCTCCACCAGCCCCCTTGGCAGCGCATTCCATGGCTCCACCACCCTCTCAGTGAAGTAGCACCTCCTCCTTTCTCCCCTGAATCTTCCCCCTCCAGCTTCCACCCATACCCTCTAGTGGCCCCCTCCTCCTTCCTTCGAAGCACCCTGACTGCTCCTCCCCTATTTACCCCCTTCATGTACCTGAAGACCTCTTATCATGTCCCCCCGGTCCCTTCTCTCTTCCAATGTGTACATGTTTAGCTCTTCGAGCCTCTCCTCATAGGTCCTGTCCCTCAAGCCCCAAAGCATTTTGGTTGCCCTCCTCTGGACCCTAACAGCTACTAATACTAAATGCTGTATTTGTGTTGCACTTGTTTCATCTTTTATAAATCTCTGTACATTGCTTACATTATTTACTTTGTTTTCAACCCTGTATTTTACAGTCTTGCAAATTATTTGTATTTTTCTGAATACCTTTATATCTTCATATTCAATGTGCTATGTCTCGTTGTTGTTGTTCTTGTATTTGATTTGTATTTCTCCTGGGTCATGCCTGAAAATAGGCATCTCTATGCCTAGTGCACCCACCCGGTCACCATGACCGGGCTGACTTTGCCAAAATGGGTGAGTGCCTAAGGAATGCACTAGCAAATGGGCAGGAAGGAGGGGTGGAAGAACAATGGGGAATAATAAAAACTGCCATCACAGAGGTAACAAGCCTTTGTGTGAAGCAAATAAACAAAACTAAACAATGTAAGAAACCACTATGGTTCTCAAAGGAAGTGGCAGTGAAGGTTCAAGAGAAAAAGAAAGCTTTCAGGAAGTACAAGGAATCACAGAAGGAGCAGGACAGAGAACTGTATCAGTTAAAGCAAAAGGAAGCTGGGAAGGCAGTCAGAAGAGCAAAGGCCCAAACCGAGGAAAAGATAGCCAACTCAGTTAAGAAGGGGATAAAACCTTTTATAGGTACATCAGGGGCGAAGGAAGACCAAGGGAGGGATAGTGAGGCTTAATAAAGGGGAGGGTGGCAGAGGGTGACTGTGAAAAGGCAGAGATACTAAACAAATATTTTTGCTCAGTATTTGCTAAGGAGGAGGGAGGTACCTAAAACAAACAGTAGAAACACTCTGGATACAGAAGTTGATACCAGCCATTTACAGAAGAAAGGGTTCTGAAAGAACTCTTAAAACTGAAGGTGGACAAAGCAATGGGGCCTGATGAGATTCATCCCAGAATTCTAAAACGAAGGGTAGAATTAGTGACACCACAGCTACCCTGTTTAACAAATCATGGGAGGATAGGGTGGTACCCGAGGACTGGAGGAGGCAGATGTGATTCCCCTTCACAAAAGTGGGAGCAAGGCAGAAGCAGGAAACTACAGACCTGTTAGTTTAACCTCAGTGGTAGGGAAAATTATGGAATCACTTCTGAAGGAAAGACTTGTCGAGTGTCTAGAGGCCAGAGGGGCACAGGACCCAAGGCAGCATGGATTCACAGCAGGAAGGTCATGCCAGACAAATCTGATAGATTTATTTGACTGGGTGACCAAAGTAGTAGATCAGGGAGGGGCTGTGGATATGGCCTACCTAGATTTTAGCAAGGCATTTGACACAGTCCCACACAAAAGATTAATATACAAGTTAGCTAGCCTGGGAGTGGGTCCCAAGATGACAGCCTGGGTAAAAAATTGGCTGGAGAATAGGACACAGAGAGTAATAGTAAATGGAGTCCACTCTGAAGAAAGGGGGGTTTCTAGTGGGGTACCGTAGGGTTCAGTATTAGGACTGGTCCTCTTCAATGTCTTTATAAGCGACATTGCAGAGGGACTGGAAGGAAAAGTATGTCTCTTTGCAGATGACACAAAGATCTGCAACAGAGTTGATGCACAAGGTGGGGTGGAAAGGATGAAAAGGGACTTGGCAAGGTTAGAGGAATGGTCAAATGTATGTCAGCTTAGATTCAATGCTAAGAAGTGCAAGGTAATGCACCTGGGAAACAAAACCCAGGAAGAGTACACAATGGGGTGAGATACTGTCACAAGTGCCTCTGTGATAAAAGGGGCTTTAAATTTGTGTTAGATATTTTCTTTTGGGTATTTGATTGTTGGAAGTTTCCCCTTTAAGAGAGAAAAATCATATTTGAAGGGTAATCAGGCAGAACCCCCAGGTAAGTTTGGAATTGATAGAATTGATTTCTTTTATTCCCTTGGTGGAGTCCTTAGGGTTGTCAGGAAAAATTTATGTTGTTTGGACCTTGTGAGTAGATGCTCATGTTCATGGTTTTGAGCGATGTTAAAAGCAACACGTCCGTGCATAAATCCTGACGTTAAGTTAGTTTAAAATAACATTCGTTTTCGGTTTGCAAGCAGTAGCTTGTCATTTGGATTATAAAAGTAAATATCCCCTAAAATCGAGTTTGGATGGACTGAATGTTGTTCTTGGTGAGGGGCTATGTGGGGCCAGCGCAGGAGCGCTGTGTGCACCTTAGTGAGGGATTTCTGTTCTGGCTTTGTTGTTCCTGGTTGCTGAGAAGGTTCTCCCATGTTGTTGAGTAGTACTGTAGAGTCTGGAGCCTCAGGTAAAATGTATGTGCTTTGTTTCCTTTCTGTGTTACTTGAATTATTTAGTTAGCTTTTGTGTTAATCTCCCCAAAGGGATTGGAGAGTGGATTTTTGTTTATTCAGGACAGGACCGGGGGTTCGTTTTGCGCTTAAATAAAAGGTTTTATTTTATTTAGAAACCCCCTCGGTCTGTGTTTCTGTTTGTAGGCTCAGATACCGAATTCTAAACTTTTGCTTGCTAATAATCCAGCCGTTTAGTACAAGGGCTGGTGTGTTTGCAAAGTGGCATTTCTCAGGTAGACAATTTTCTTTAGTTTACAATGTAGTGCTGTTAACCCATTTTCCAATTGGATAAGCTCACTGTTAAGGGTATTTAGCTTGTTAATTTACTTTAGATATAAAGATTTAGATGGAATTTTGCCACCCTCCTTAGTTGAGGTGAGGCATTTTTCTTGTTTTGGGGAGTGAGGATAGTTTTTGTAGTTGGTGTTTTGGGAGTTCCTGGTGTCCAAACTCTTTTCGGCATTGGTGCTGTTTTGGGAGTTGGCCGCGCTCCTGAATTCCTTTATACTATTGTTAAAGGGGTAGTTCCTTTTCACGCTAGAAAATGAATACAAAACATCTAAAACTATTATAATTCATTCTGGTGACAGCATGAAAGTAGTTAGAATAACAAAGATGTGTTCAGGTTATGTAAACTAAATAATGATGCAGTGTTTAATGAAATTAATTTGAAAATGTTTTGCTGAGGTGGAGTTAAATAATCACATGACTCCTTTGGGGTATAAATTTAGATTGTGTGGGATGAGAGATTAGATTCTGTTTTGCTGTGGGACTGGAGGTATGCTCTGGAAACTGCTGAAAAGTGCTCTGTGGAGTTATGATGAACTGTGGTACTTACTGCTTTGAAGTGAAGATTTAGAATTGTCAGAAGATTTTGTCTACTCTGGTATCTACTGTTTAAATGGAAGTGTGAGCTGGAAAATATTTAAAGGAACAAAAACACTGCCAATCTGAAATTCTCCTGTTGTAATAACATCTGAAAAAGAATAAATTGAATTCAAAATATCTACAAGGACTGGTGAGACATTTCTTTTCTATCTGATTGCCCACATATTCCTGCGCCCTACCACAGATACTAACAACAACAAAAATGGAAAGGGACCTGGGGGTAGTCATATCAGATGACCTAAAGGTGGGCAAGCAATGTGAGAGGGCAGCAAGGAGGGCTGGGGGGATACTGGGATGCATAGGGAGAGGCATCACCAATAGAAAACAAAGTTATTATCCCTCTGTACAGACAGCTGGTGAGACCCCATCTGGAGTACTGCGTGCAGTTCTGGAGACCCAGTCTTCACAAAGATATAGACAGGATGGAAGCTGTCCAGAGGAGGGCGACTAAAATGGTGCAGGGTCTGCACCAGAAGACATATGAAGAGAGACTTAAGGAGCTTAATATGTATAGCCTCGAGGAAAGGAGGGAGAGGCGGGACATGATAGAAACTTTCAAGTACCTCAAGGAATCAACAAAGTCCAAGAGGGTAGCATCTTTCAAAAAGAGGTGTGCAAGAACAAGGGCACAATTTGAAGATAGAGGCAGGCTCAGAGGTAATTTAAGAGTATTTTTACAGAGAGGGTTGTGGATGCATGGAACGGCCTTCCGGAGGAGGTCGTGGAGTCAAAAACAGTGGTGGAATTCAAGCATGCATGGGACAGTCATAAGGCAATTCTAGGGGGTGGGGGTAGGAAGAAGTAGGCTGCTGGTTAACTAGGATCTGCAGCTTATCCAGTAGGCAAGGAAATGGGCAGACTGGGTGGGCCAAGCAATCCTCATCTGCAGTCAAATTCTATGTTTCTATGTTTCTACAAGAGCAAATAAATAAAGTAAATAAATTCCCTATCCCATGCCCTTTTGAAGCTGTTCACAGATTTACATGATGCCACCCATTCTGGTAGGGCATTCCATTTTGCTACCACCCTCTCTGTGAAATAATGTCTCCTCATTTCCTTTCTAAATCTTCCCCTCCTCTATTCTTAGCCCGTGCCCCCTGGTGACCCTCCCCCTCCTTAACTTAAAGACCCCGTCTGCCCCATCCTTATTGATTCCCCTCAGATACTTGAATGTCTCTGTCATGTCCCCCCTGTCCCTTCTATCCTCCAGGGTGTACATATTCAGGTCTCCCAGCCTGCTGTCATAGTCTCTCCCCTCCATTCCGCATATCATCTTTATTGCCCTCCTCTGCACCCCCTCCAGTAGCCTGATATCACGCTTTAGGTATGGCCTCCAAAACTGCACACAATACTCTAAGTCAACGGTTCTTAGATTTTGTCACAGTGAGCCTCCCCAAATCCATGGAAAAGATTTTGAGCCTCCCCCAAAAACTGAAATATTCTTGGACCTCCCCAAGGAAAAATAACATGCTATACTTTGTGCAGTACACCATGAATAAATTGAAACCCCTTTGAGTACTTGGCTCACATTCAGTTCTTTGTCTTATACTGATGTGGAACCTTTAAAAAAGAGTTATTGTGCTCAAAGGTGTTATCTGAATAACAAATAAATAAAATATGCAAATTTTATTATTCAGTTTATTGTAAACCCCGGTCAGCATACTTGCTCTATTTTCATTCTTGAACCATTGTTACCCCTTGTTGCAGAACCTTCATGGGTCAGACTACTTTCTCTGTTTCCTCTCTATATGAAATAACCTTCCTGCATACTTTGCCTCTCCCCTCTTTCCCTGCTCCTAGGCAACTTCTCTGGGATTACTTTGCTCCTTCCTGCTACTGCTCTTTGAACTTATATGCTCAATCATTGTATTTGGGCTGTTCTGCCATCACCTACTACTATCCTCTTTCAGTTTGCTTCATCTCTTCACACAAAATACATAAAACTCAAAATTTAAATACTGTACTTTTGAGACTTGCTTGAGCCTCCTGGAAGAGGTTGGAGCCTCCCCAGGGAGGCTGGCCTCACCATTTGAGAACCCCTGCTCTAAGTGCATCCTTACCAGCGACCTGTAGAGGGGCAAGATCACCTCTCTTTGCCTGGATGAAAAAAACGTCGCTATGCACCCCCGCATTTTGTTCACTTTTGCAGCTGCTCTCCTGCACTGGGCAGTGTTTTTCATGGTCCCTGTTATCATTACCCCTAGGTCCTTCTCCTCCTCAGCGATCCCCAGCTTAACCCCATCCCCAGCCAGTATTCACTCCTTGGGTTCTTCACCCCAAAGTGCATAACCTTACACTTCTTTGCATCGAACCCCAGCTGCTACCTCTCTGACCACTCCTCTAGCTTGCTTAGGTGCCCCTGCAGCTGCTTCCATCCCTCCTCTCCATCCACCACTGCTCCGATTTTGGTGTAATCAGCAAACAGACTTACCTTGCTCACCACCCCGTGTGTAATGTCTGATATGAAGAGCCCAAATAATACTGGCCACAACACAGAGCCCTGTGGCACCCCTCGTCACCGGCCTTGGAGTTGAGAGCTCCCCTGTCACCACCACCCGTTGCAGCTTTCCACTCATCCAGCTTGTAATCCAGTTCCATCATTTTTGCCCCTACCCCTACACCAGTTAGCTTCACCCCAAGCCACCCATGAGGCACCAAAATGAAGGCCTTGCTGAAGTCCAAGTAAAGAACATCCACCGCATGACCCTTATCCAGCTCACCTGTCATCCAGTCATAATATTGTATCAGGTTGGTTTGACAAGACTCCCCTGAAACTAACTCATGCTGCCTCACATCCTGGAGGCCACTGTCCTCCAGGTATGACACCAGTCTTTTCTTTAGTATCGTTTTTATGAGTTTGCACACTTTGGAGGTGAGACTTACCGGTTGATAATTACCCGGTTCAACCCCTGTCCTGCTCATGTGTAATGGCACTACATGTGCCATCCTCCAGTCCAGTAGCACACATCCCAACTCCAGTGAGGTGCTGTACAGATCCGCCAGCAGCTCTGCCAACACCTTCGCCATCTCCCTCAATACCCTGGGGTGGATACCAACTGGTCCTGGTGCCTTGTCTACCTTCAGTGCCCTCTGTCCCTCTAGGATTCTACTTGCCTCAGTTCTTCCATCTGTCACCTCCTCTCCGCCTGTCCCCACCCTCCCAGCCCATGCTGGTAGTGGTCCCCCTTCTTCCATGAACACTGAGCAAAAGTATTCATTCAGTGCTTCTGCCTGCTCCTCCCCCTTTTCCGTCCACTCCCCACCTTTTTATCCTCACTATTGTCTCCTTGCACTTCCTTTTCTCCTGATGTATCTGAAAATTACTCCCCATTAAGTCCCTGTGCTAATCTCAGTTCCCTCTGGGTCTTGGCTTCCCTCACTTTTCTAGTCACCTCCTGGACCTTCTTGCATATTCCTCCCTGTTCACTTCCTTCCCTATCCTCCTAAACCTCTGGTACGCCACTCGTTTTGCCCTCACCACCTCCACAACCTTGCTGTTCAACCAGCATGGTTTTCTTGCTCTGCTTCTCTTACTCTGTACCTTAGTGCAGGCTTCTGTTGCCTCTGTAATCCCCCGTTTAATAATATCCCATTTCTGCTCCATGTCCATCTCCTGCCTTATGCCCTCCAGTTTCCTTTTAAGTACTTTCTTCATCCTTCCATATTCCACCCCCCTGAAGTTTACCACTCGAGTAACTGATTTCAGTGGCTCCCTGCACATCGTGATATTAAACCACACCTTTGGTTATCACTGTCGGCTAGTGGGTCCTCTACCTTTATTTCCCTCACTGCCTTCCCATTCGACAATACCAGATCTAAAGTGTTCTTTAGCCTAGTAGGTACATTAACCAACTGTGTCAGGAGATCCTCCTGGATCACGTCCAGGAGCACCTGCTCCCTAGCACTGGAGGTGACCAGAATGCTCCAGTCAACCCCAGGCAAATTGAAATCCCCCACAATGACCATCTTCCTTTTTCTACATACCTTTTTGATTTGTCCCACTAACTCCCTGTCAAGCTCCTCAGACTGGGACAGCGGCCTGTATACCACCCCAAACCTCACTTTCCTACCCCTCGAGTCTAGGAGCTGCAGCCAGATTGCCTCTGTTCTCCTTTCTTCTCCCTAGTCCCTTGTGCATTTGATCCCGTCCCTCACATAGACTGGCACCCTACCCCCCCACCCTCCTTATGGTCCTTCCTGTATAATTTGTAACCTGAATTGTCAGATCCCAGTCCTGGTGCTCAGTTGCCCACGTTTCTGTGACAGCTGCAATATCCACCCTCCACACTAAGAGTGCCTGTAGCTCAGCAGTTTGTTTCCTAGGCTTCTTGTATTCAATGAGACCACCCTCCCTTCTGCCCCTTCCCTTCACTAGACTTCATCTCCTCCCTTCTACTCCTCCTTTTTGGCTGCCCGAGTCCTTCCCTACTAGCCTTGGGGTTAGACTGTGACTCCACTCTATCAGATACCCACCTACTTGCTGTCCACTTGCCCCCCTCCATCTAGTTTAAATCCACCCTTGTGCTAATATACCTCCCAGTCCTTGCTTTAATACCTCCTTCCCTCCCCTCAGGTGCAGCCTATCTATTGCAAACAGGTTGTTATTATCCCAGGTACTGCTCCAACTGCCCACAACCCCATACCCCTTAGTTTGACACCATTCTACCAACCATGTGTTCAATTCTCTAATCCTCTCCTTTCTCACTGTGCTTGTGCAGGGTACTGGGAGCACTTCAGAGAAGGCCAGACTCCCCAGTCTCCTGCTACAACCTTCCCACATCCTCAGTCCTCTCCTTGTTACCTCGATCGTTTCCCCGATAGGTCATTTGTCCCCACATGTACCACAATGTGTGGTTCTAGGGGTGGATATGTTGTTCAATCCACACTTATTGGCAGGTTCCTTTATTTATTTAGCTTTTGTTTACCAGATAAGTACACTAGACAAGTATTATGCCTATTTTCAGGAGACGACCGGGAGAGTACAACATGAGGAACAACAGTCAAGGAGACATGGCAAAGTACAGTTTTGCCGTGTCACTTTAAAATTCCCGGAAGGTCTTCAAGCTGGATCCTCCACCCACCCGGTGGTAAACTCTGGCTCTGCCCCATGGCGCAGATCTTCCTTACCGCTTGGGCGCAGGTTTGCACTCTGCGTTTTGGGCCTGGATCCAAACTCTTGGTTAATCGAAAGTTATTTAAGATTTACAAGACCTCGGTCTGTATCTTCCCTAGCAGCTGCGATGGACAAATCGACTCCCGGATTTCGTAGGTGCCCCTGTGGGCAGAAGATGTCCCAGATCGATCCGCACACCATGTGCGTTTATTGCCTTGGACTCAGCCATGACTCACAGGCTTGTGAGTTGCGCAAATCCTTTTTGGCTTCGGTCTTGGAGGACCGAGCTGCCCGGTTACTGCTGGGACGACCCAAAAAATGTTATCCTCTGGTTAAATCTAAGGGGCTCGTTGGACGGTGTCCGCGGCTGCAGGCTCGGCGGAACAGCTGGAGCAGATGATCGCCCTCGAGGAGGGGCGGCCCAGGCTGCATCATCATTATCTTCAGTTAGCGGCATTTAATCCTCTCTTGGAATCCTCCTACACAGCTTCTTTCAAGGAGCTTTGCCAGTCCCTCTCCACCAAGGGAGAAGGCCCTTCGGGACATTCCTCTCGGTCCAAAGAAGGACCCCAAGGATAAGTCCCACTGTAGATGTTCATGGGAGTGGGAAAGGTCCCCTTCCCCAGAGAGTCAACACTCTCGACCGGTCGAGGTTGCGGCTAAGGCCACTGGCTTCACAGTGTCCCCCTCAGGTCAGCCGGCTGAGACACCCGTCGATGCGGTCAAGATTCTTCTCGAACCGTCGCATGGTCTGACTGGAGAAGCTGACAACCCTTCTTCACCAGTTCCCCCGGTGGAAACCGAGGACTTGCTTGTGCCTCCTATGCCGGAGTCCCCAGTTAAGGTCCCTGAACCGAGGGAGGAGCGTGTTTCCCCTGCTCCCTCACAGACCCACCCTCGGAAACACTGAAGGTCTTGGTCTTGGTCTTGGTCTTGGACCTCTTCTCGGTCCGGCCGATCCCGCCAACATTGGCGGTCTCGGTCTCGGCACCATGGAAAGCGGCGGCGCCGCTCATTCTTGTCTTCATCCTCTTCAGAGGATAGGCTCCAGCGCAAATTGCGTCAGTGCTATGAGGAGCTAATGTGGCAGCAGCTCCTTTAGACTGGGAATAGGCCAACTTCGTCATCTTCCCCGGCCATTAAGTGGCTGTCACCGGAGCGGCTGAAACAACCCCTCATAGTGGTCGGAGCTGAAGTCGGCACCAGTTGTTCAGCTGAAACCGGCTGCGCCACCCATTGTGGTGGAACCCCCGCCTCCACAACCAACATTTGAGGCCCCGACCAATGATTCTCGGTTGGGTCAGGGCTTGCCCCATCGGTTGTTGGTCACCTTCACTCGATCGACCTTAGCAGGTGGAGGTGGCTCAGGTGCTTGGCAGCTGTTCGCAGACTCCTCAAAGTCTGATGATGACTCCCTTGTTCTCCAGGCCTCTTGACTTGGAGTCCACTGGGGGTCAGTCAGTGGACAAGAGCCCATTCTTGTTTTTGGGAATGCTTTGGCTCATCTCAGAGTCCACTGGGATGAAGCTCGAACCCATTTCAAAACAGGCCAAGTATCCCATCATGGAGATACTGGACCGAGGGGATTCCCCCATGGAAGCCTTCGCAGTGGCTGAAGCCATTGTTGGCCCAGCCCTGGAGCTATGGCAGTGGCCAGCTTCTTGTCCAGCACCTTCGGCCAGGATGGCTCGGAAGTATGCTGTCCCCACTGGTTCACTCTCCGGTTTCCCGGAGCACCCCTCTGCGGAGGGGCTTGTGGCCGATAGCGTTTTCTGGCGTTCCGGGAATGCTCGGGATGTGGACAAACCTCTCGACAAGGAGTCCAGAAGTTGGACTACTCCGGAGGAAAGTTCGCTGCTTCCTCCCTAGGCCTTCATCAGACCAGCTCAGCCGTCCTGATGGCACACTTTTCACACACCTTTTGTGCTCCTGGATGAGGTGATTCCTCATCTCCCAGCTGACCTTCAAACCACGGTCAAGCAGGTGCGAGATCAGGGAAGAGGCGGTGGCCAACAACAGCTCCAGACCTCCCTGGACATTACTGATTTGTGTGCCCAGTCAGTGGCGGCCGCAATGGCCATGCGCGCCAGGCTTGGCTGCGGATCTCCACTCACGGCAGATACCCAGCACAAGCTGGCAGGCGTTCCTTCCTTGGTACCGACTTGTTCGGTCCGGGGTTGAGGGCATCTTCAACGGATTGAGAGTCAATGCCACCTTGGACTCTGTCACGCCTGCCCAGAAGGACAAAGGCAGTCAGCAGCAGCGTAAGCCCTTTCTTCCAGCCCCTGCGGCATGTCCGCCCAGCAACACCAGCATCAGGGCCAGCAGGCTTGCACCTGGCACCCCAAAGCCAAGCCTGCTACTTCCTCAACAGGAAGCCAGGAGGAAAGGTCCAGGAGGCTCCTTGGCGGTCCTTCCTTCAAGCCTGCCCAGTGATGGGTTGAGGGTGTCGCCCCAACCTCATCACTCCTCCCCGGGTTCCCCCCCGAGGGGAGTCAGCTCCACCACTTAATTTCCACCTGGTCCGATATCACCACGGACCGCTGGGTGTTGGAAGTGGCAGGAGAGGGTCTGCCATTGGAATTCGAGCAGTTCCCACCCTATCGAGCCGTTGCCCCATGGGGGCTACGGGGTCTGCAGCCTCTCTTGTCAGCCCATCGAGCCAACGTTGCCCTGCTCCTCCAGAAGGAGGTGATCAGGGAAGTGGCGGATTCTTCTTCAGACCCAGGGTTTGTCTCTAGGTACTTTCTGGTCTCAAAATGGACGGGGGTCTGGCGCCCCATTCTAGACCTCCATGACCTGAACAAATTCCTAAGGTCTCGAACCTTCAGGATGGTCACTCTGGCTCAGATCATCCCACCCTTGGAACCAAGTGTGTGGTTCTGTTCTCTGGACCTTTAGGACACGTTCTTTCATGTCCCAATCCGTCCGTCCCACCAGCGATTACTCCACTTCAGAGTGGAGGGATCCCTTTACGAGTTCCGGGCCATGCCCTTCGGCCTCTCTCCAGCTCCCAGGGTCTTCACCAAATGCATGGCAGTGGTGTCAGCATTCCTGCAGTGCTGAAGGGTCCGGGTGTACCCGTACCTGGACGACTGGCTGATTGCAGCCTCCTCCAAGTTGGAGGTGGAGCGGTCCAGGGATCTGGCCCTCCAGGTCGCTCTCAGATTGGCCTCCTCATCAATGAGGCCAAATCAGTACTCATGCCAATGCAGGTGATTCAGTTAATCGGGGCAGGCTCGGATTCTCTTCGAGCAAACACGGCTCCCGGGGACAGGCCGAGGCTCTTTCCTCCTTTGCCCAATCATTTCTGGTTGGCGCAGTTACCCTGCCTAGGACTTCCTGTGCCTTCTGGGCCTCATGGCGGCCTGCACCAGTGTGGTCCGTTGGGCCCGCTGGCACATGCGTCCCCTGCAGTGGGGACTGGCCCGCCAATGGTCACAGCACTCCAGTCCTCTGGACCAGCCAGTGATAGTGACCCAGGGTTGAGCAGCTCTCCAGTGGTGGATCATTCCACTCATCTGCAGGAGGGTATCCCGTTTGTCCGCCCAGAGCCGATGGTCACTCCTAACGACCGACGCCTCTCTGATGGGTTGGGTGTCTATCTGGGGAGCTCAGGCGCACGGCCTCTGGTCCCCCAGGAGTCTTGATGCCACATCAACCTGCTGGAGCTTTGGGCGGTCCGACTAGCCCTCACTACCTTCACTCTGTTTGTATGGGGTAAAGTGGTCCAGGTCCAGACGGACAACACCACGACCATGTACTACCTAAACCGCCAGGGCGAGACTCGCTCCTTGCCTCTGTGCAAGGAAGCTCTCCGCACTTGGTCTCTCATGGGCAGACTGGAGGCAGATCTCCCAGCCATTCATGTGGTGGGGCCTCCAACACTCTGGCCAATGCCTAAGCCGGATAGGTGCTTCATCTCACGAGTAGTCTCTCCTGCGGAGGTAGTACACGATCTGTTCTCCCACTGGGGCACACCTCAGGTGGACCTGTTTGCCTCAGGGAGAATGCTGAAGCTGAGGCTGTTTCATGCCTGCCCCTTGAGCAGGGCTCGCTGCAGGGGATGCCTTCTTGAGTCGTGGACCCGGGTCTCTACACCTTTCCCCATTTCCCTTGATCCACAAGGTGCTTTTCAAGGTGAAGAGGGACAAGGCGCAGGTGATTCTGGCAGCCGCAGACTGGCCCCGTCAGTTCTGGTATCCAGATCTCCTCAGCCTCAGCTCCAGGCTCCCGAGACGGCTTCCAGCCCACCTGGACCTGATCTCAGTCAACCAGGGGAAGGTATTCCACCTGGACCTTCAATCCCTGCGCCTGACGGCCTGGTTTCTGAGCGGCTAAAGTTCCAGGCCTTGGGTCTTTCCAACGAGGTCCTCAACATTGTTGAGGCATCCTGTAAGGAGTCGACCAGAAAATGCTGTGCCTTCAAATGGAAGAGATTCTCCATTTGGTGTCAGGATAAGGGGTTGGGCCCTTTCTCCTGTTCCTTGGTCAGCATTCTGGACTACCTATGGTCAGGGCCCCTGGTGTTCTGCGGCAGAATTTTCTGATTTCTGCGGCAGAATTTTCTGATTTCTGCGGTATGATTTATTCATTTCTCTGGCAGAATGCAGTCCTGTCATTGGCTAAATATGATGTGATGTCATCGATGATATCATATGCTGAGCATAGCGGGGCTTCAGGATAAGCGAGGTGGGAAAGAAATCCTGACACTATGGAAAAACAGTATATTTATATGAAAATTCACCAAAACAATGAATTCTCTGACACTATATATATATTCTCGGCATGATGCAAATTCTCGACAAATTCGCAACCACAGAACCTTAGAATTCAGGGGCCTTGCCTATGGTCCCTTTCTCAGCTGTGGCTTCAGTCGACGACCCTCAAGGTGCACCTGGCAGCCATCTCTGCTTACCGGGTGTGGGCCGGAAAGCAGTCGGTGGCGAAGGAAAAGGTGGTCAGGCACTTTTTCAAAGGCCTTGATCACACATCCCCTCCGGTGTGAGAACCTCCACCTCCGTGGGATCTACTGCTGGTATTGGCTAAGCTCATGGGCAAGACATTCAAATCGATGCACAGGTGTGACATCTCTCACCTGTCATGGAAGACCACCTTCTTGGTGGCTTTCACGTCAGCCAAAAGGATGGGAGAGCTCCAGGCGCTTTCCATTGAGTCGGCTTATCTGGTCTTGGTTGTCCTGTGCCCCCACCCGAAATTCCTTTCAAAGGTGATGTCAGAGTTTCACCTTAACCAGGTGTTGACTCTGCCGGTGTTCTACCCCAATCACACCTCGTGGGTCGAATATAGGCTCCATACTGTGGACCCTAGAAAGAGCTGTCTTATTATAAGGAGAGATGACTGAAGTTCTGGGAGAGGTTAGCCAGCTGTTTGTCACCTACACTGAGCCGCACCTAGCAGACCTGCAGCCAAGCGAGCGATAGGCAGGTGGGTCACCTCCTGCATAGATCACTGCTATAGGTTGGCAGGCATGGAGGGCCTCCCAAAGGGGTAAGAGCTCATTCTACTCGCCATACCGCTGCTTCGGTGGCTGCTTACAGGGATGTCCCTATCTAGGAAATCTGCAGGGCTGCTACCTGGAAGTCAGCACACACCTTCATTACTCACTACCACATTGACCTTGAGTCACGCTGGGATGCTGGTTTTGGGACCTCGGTTCTCCAGTCCTTATTCCCTAAGTAGGGGGTGCACGCCTTGCCTCCCTCCTCCCGGAGAACTGCTAGGAGTCTGCCAATAAGTGTGAATTGAACAACATATCCACGTCCCTAGAAATACAGGTTACTCACCTGTAACAGGAGTTCTAGGAGTGGTATATGTTATTCATCCACACAACCCACCCGACCTTCCCGGCTTCGACGCACAGCCTGGCTTCCAGTGGGCTAGATCTGGCGTCATGGGGCGAAGCCGAGTTTTACCACCCGGATGGGTGGGAGGAGCCAGCTTGAAGACCTTCCGGACAAGATTTAAAGCGGCAAGGAACCTGCCAATAGGTGTGGATGAACAACATATACCACTCTTAGAACTCCTGTTACAGGTGGGTAACCTGTATTTTCCTCTTACCCCTCTTTACGCACCTTAGGATTGCCTGTCCTGCCGTGACAACTTTTAATCCTGGTATGGACTCCACAAATATCCGACATTCTCCCGAGTCCTGCTTAACCAGGTTAGTCCTTCAAATATGCTCGGAACCCCATGCTGTGTTCCAGCTGTAGAGAGGGTTATCATTTGGGGAATAGTAACTAATCAGGAGGTTAAAATAGTACCTCGCCCCCAGTTTTCCATTTACCTACCTCCCTCTACATTTTTCTGCTATATACCACTTTTTTCTTAACCCGTTACCCTACCTCCAGTTACCTAACGATGGCCTCACTTGACTGAAAGCTCCACCTCTCTCCCACCTCAGACGATGCCACCTCCAGCTGAACCCCACCCCACCCCCTCTTATCTAATCAGTCTATCTGGTAATGTGTACTAATTTGATGTGTATAAGTTCACATTTTACTGTTACAACCTGTGCATATGCTTCTTGGTTTTTCCTTTTTTGTCTTGTCAATAAACATTGTATTTTGGTAATGTTTGTTCAACACTGACGTGGAACCTTTAAAAAGGGCCTTGACTCAAAGGTATTAATCCCAAACTGAAATAAATAAATCTAATGAAAGATGTCCCAGCCAAGAAGAGGGTGGTATTCTGTTGAGGAGAGGCATATCTTGGAGATGGATGGTGTTCTGGTAATAGGGTGAGTTGTTGGATGGGGGTCTGGTCCTGGTCTTGGTGTGATCCAGCAGCTGATATGGCATTTGGCTTGGGAATGTTGTTTGGGAGGCTAGGGGGCCAGCTGCATAGAGGTTGGCCTGCTTGGGGAGGCTTGTCTTGGTGCTTGCAGGGTGATCCAGCTGCAGAGAGGCTGCTTGGCATGGGGTTGGAGACTGGTACAGATGCAGGGAGAGTAGTCAGCTGGTTGTGAAAGGCTGGGTCTGGAAGGCAGCACAGGTACATGGACAATTGTTAGCTGGGGAGGAAAGCCTGGTCCAGGGACTGGAACGGTGATCAATAGTCATGAAGGATGGTTTGCCATATGGGGTGACTTATCTAGGTAGTGGTGGTGGGGTGACACAACTATGCAGTGTGACTTAATTGAAGACATTTTTCCTACAGTATCTCTGAAATGAAAGCAGTGGCAAAACCACAGTGACCAACAATGTTGTTTACTGCATTCTTATCTGGAAAGGAGTTGAATGGTAACAAACCTCTGCTGGTTGGCACTGCTGACAGTGTGGGGTGACACTGCTGTCTCCCTCTGTGTGGGGAGGTGTTAGTGTGGGGAGGGGGTAGAGAAGCATAATCCAATGACAACTACCACAACAAACTCTGCATCTGTTCTACAGGTTGAGTGGACAATGGGAGAGACCAAAAGACGATAGCATGCATTAGTACTGCCGCCAAGACTTTTCTTATGATTGCACCAGGCACAGCTTTATAATATCCTGAGATGCTAACATGTCTGAAAAGGCATGGGTGGTGCATTTTTAAATGTCTGGTTTATATTAGTTTATGGCTTCATATTGTTATAAAGTTAATTGGTGTTATATCTTGTCAGAACTAACATCAATGAACTTAGTGAAATATACTGTACATAACTCAGAAAGATAGAATGTACTGTAACTCAAACTATCCCACCAGTGTCTCAGGATGTAAATCAATTGTGTTTGTGCCACTTTCGCACAGGAAGAAAACAAAACTCCTAAATGCAAGGTAATAGTTCTGTGATATCATTGTTACAAAAACTGTCCAAACTAACCCATGAAAGCTGAAAACTATCACTGTGTAGCTGACCCAAACTCAGTGAGCAGTGTTGAGAGGCAGGCCTGTCCATGTTATCTCCCATGTGGCTGTGCCACGTTACATGGCCAACACTGTAATGTGATACCTGCACTACACTGTGCCAGTGCACCACCATTGCTTCACTGTGCCACTATTTATTTATTTATTGGACAATCAGAAGAATTACAATCTTTGAGCCAAAAGCTTGTGTACAAAGGATCCTCTGCAAACAAAGGGAGGGGAACAAACAAGTACAAGTATAGTGGGGAAAACAGTGGCAACAAGAAAAAATGACTCACCTTAGTAATGTTGTTTCTTCTAATGGAGTCTTGCTATATTATGACATATGCAGTGAGTCCCAACCTTGAACTGCTCGCGGTGAAGAGTTAACTTTCCATGCCAGGCATGGAGCGCTGAGCTCGAGCTCGGTTGAAACTCTGTCTGTTGTTCTTCAAACTCAAACCGTCAGATCTTTACAAGCTAAACTCACTGAGGTCCTGTGTGGAAGCTGTAAACCTACACTAGCCAACTGGCTACTAAAATAAGAACACATTTTTTGGTCCCAAAACAAAGACTCAAGTCAGGAGACCCAAAAAATGAAAAACACAACACCAAGTCACCTCAAAAAAGGAAGAGTGAAACAACAAGGTGGCATCTACTAAGTGCCAACACTGCACTGCCACCACATCCCAAAAACAAGGTTCTGAGAGGGCAGGTGGGGGAGATAATAATAGCAAGACTCCATTAGAAGAAACAACATTACTAAGGTGAGTAATTTTTTCTTCAAACAACATAATCTTACTATATTATGACATATGCAAACTACACAGCAGTACCTCCATGGAGGAGGGACAGAATCTACTAGGAAATAGGCTCTGAAGCACAGCTGTGCCAAACCGACATCACTCCTAGCCTGGATGTCAGGAGTAATGCTTGGTAAAAGTGTGAACTGTTTTCCAGGTAGCTGCTTGACATATCTCTAGGATAGGGATGTCCTGGCAGCAGCCAGGGAAGCAGCTGTACCTCTGGTAGAGTGAGCCCTCAGGCCTGAGGAGGAACCTTACCCAGTTTTCATAACAAAATTGGATACAAGAGACAATCCACCTGGCAATGGATCTTTTAGTGGCAGGTTTCCCTTTGCCAGCCTCACCATAAGTGAGAAAAAGTTGGAGGGAGTCAAACCTGTGACCCTTGGTATGCTCTATGTAGTAGCTAAGGGCTCTCTTCAGATCTAAGCTGTGCAGTCTCCTCTCGCCAGAGGAGGAATGGTCAGTGAAGTACACTGGAAGAGACACAGATTGATTAAGGTGGAAATCTGAAACCACCTTAGGCAAGAACTTCCTGTTAGTCCTGAGGACCACCTTATCTCTATGAAAGGAGATAAAATCAGGCTCCACTGACAAAGCTTGTAGTTCACTTATGTGTCTGGCAGAAGTGATGGCTACCAAAACACAGTCTTCAAGTCAAGTACTTAAGCTCTGCTGAAGACAAAGGCTCAAAGGGGGGTTGCATAAGCTGAGCAATGCAAATATTAAGATCCCAGGAAGGGGCAGGGTTCCTGAATGGAGAGTTGGTGTGAAGCAATCCCTTAAAAAACTTGGAGAATACAGGATGAGCTGAAAGAGAAGAGGGTTTACCTGCTGAAATAAAAGCAGACACAGCTGCCAAATGTACTTTTAGGGTAGCTGGTCTCAGCCCCAAGGTATTTAAATGGACCATATAATCCAGGACTGTGGGTAAATCGGCAGATTCTGGGGAAATATGCTTCCCAGAGCACCATATGGAAAACCTTTTCCATTTGGAATTATAAGTAGCCCTGGTGGAAGGCTTCCTAGAAGCCTTCAGGATATCCATTACACCTTGGGAGAGGTGTAGGTCAGCAAACTCTAACTCTTCAAGAGCCAGGCCTTGAGATTGAGAGATTTGAGGTTTGGGTACCAAACTCTCCCCTGAGCACAGGTTAACAGGTTGTGATTCCTGGGAAGACACAGGGAAGGTGGACTGCTAAGGACAGTAGGAGTGGTACCAAGGCTGTCTGGCCCAGTCTGGAGCAATCAGGATCACCTTGCAGGGTTGAGATCTGATTTTGACTAGCACTTTGAATAGGAGAGGAAGGGGAAGCATAGAGAAACTTCCCTTCCCAACTGAGAAGGAAGGCATCCAGAGGGACTGAGCCCAACACTGGGGGCCTGCAGCAAAAAAGGGAAAGTTGGCGAGTGTCTGGGGCTGCAAAAAGATCTATCTGCGGGGTGCCCCATCTGGCAAATACCACCTCCAGGACTAGGGGGTCCAGTGACCATTCGTGGTGGCCCTGGGAAATCCTGCTGAGAGCATCTACCAGGACATTGTCCTTGCCTGGGAGGTGAACTGCCATAAGGGAGGTGTTCAGTGAGTAAGCCAGAGACCACAACTTCATTGTTTCGGTGCACAAGGCCGTAGACCGAGTGCCCCCTTGCTTGTCGATGTACCACATTGTGATGGTGTTGTCTGTTCTGACCTGAATAATTTTGTTCTGAACAGATTTGGAGAAAGCTTGAAGTGCTAGAAAAACTGCTCTGAGTTCCAACAGACTGATGTGAAGCAGAGATTCCTGAGGGGACCACAATCACTGGGTAGTGAGGTCGCCCATGTGAGCTCCCCACCCCAAGAGGGATGCATCTGTAGTAAGGATTAAGGAGTGAGACTGAGGGGCAAAAGGAACCCCCTGTCTCAGATTGCTTTGGTCCTGCCACCACTGCAGTGCCTGGATCAGGGTTTGAGTCACTGGGATCAACTTGGTTAGAGGGTCTTTCCTTTGAGACCAAAATTCTCTCAAATGGAACTGGATGTCCCTCATCTGAAATCTTGCTCCTGCACTACTGCTGTAGAAGCAGCCATGTGCCCCAGGAGCTGTAGAAAGTGCTTTACTGGTCGAGAGACCTGCAGGGTGAATGAGGAGGCCAGAGACCAGGGTCCTTGCTCTGTCCAGAGGAAGGAAGGCTCTGGCCTGCTCTGTGTTCAGTTCAGCGCCTATGAAGGTGAGGAGCTGGACAGAGCTCTAGAACTGACTTTGGAAGATTCAGAAGAAACCTAGAGAAGTGAGCAGTTGCTGAGTTATCTGTAGATGAAACTTGACTTGGTCTGGAGACTGGCCTACTATGAGCCAGTCGTCCAGGTAAAGGAAGATGGCAATCTTTGCCTTCTTAGGTGGGCAACTGCTACTGCCAGGCATTTTGTGAATACCCTTGGAGCAGAGGTGAGGCCAAAGGGCATTGCTCTGAACTGGTAATGGCCTGAGGGCAGCTCGAACCTGAGGTACTTTCGATGGGAGCTTCTGCTGAGAATATGGAAATGGGCATCCTTGAGGTCCAGGGACACTAGCCAGTCCCCTGGCCTTAGAGAGGGTAGAATAATTCCCAGAGTCACCATTTTGAATTTTGGTTTTAAAAGGTGCTTAAGTATCTGAGATCCAGGATGGGCCGCCATTCTCCTGTCTTTTTTGGGGTAAGGAAGTACCTGGAGTTCAAGCCTTTGCACTGGTGTAGGGGTGGAACCCTTTCCACAGCTCTGAGAGCTAGGAGGGAAGAGACCTCTGCCTCTAAGGCAAGAGCCTCTGAAGGATTTGCAGGTAAAAAGGATCTGGCTCTCATCTTCGGAAATTGTTTGAAGCTGAGAACCAGTCCCTGGCTTACTACTTCCAGGACGCATTTGTCTGATGTCAGAGACTTCCAGTCCTGGACAAAGTAAGCCAGCCTGCCCCCTACAGGTAGCTGAGAATCGGCCCTGGCAACCCCATCAGGGTGCCTGCTTGGCAGGGGCTTTGGGCTGAGGGGTGGAAGCAGGCCTGCTTGTCCCCGTCTGCCTCTCCCTCTAAAGAACCCCCTCTGGGCATAGGCAGAAGAGGAGGCCTGGGCTTGGTAAAAAGGCCTATGAAAAGGCCTGCCCTGCCCCTGGGAAGCTGCCTTTGAGGAGTGGCCTGCCTTTCTTTGGCTTGTGCACTCCTATAGGTGGTCCTATACTCATCCATTTTCTTCATGTAATTCTCTGTCTGCTCCCCAAACAGAGAATTACCCAGAACAGGAAAATCCATGGCCTTAGTCTGGGTATCCTGTGACAGGCTAGTACATCTGAGCCAAGCCATTCTGAAGTGCCACAGATGTAGCCATGACTCTTGATGACACATCATTAGAGTCCACTGCAGCATGGAATTGCACCTTGGATGCCTCAATACCATCAACAGCCACCTGCTTCAGCTCCTTGCAAGCTGGCCAGGGACCTGCTTTGCTAGAGCCATAACAGTATCCCATCTGTTTCTGGTATCTGGCAACATAAGCCATATAATTTGCCTGTCTGAGTCCCAAGGATGCTGCCATGTATTGTTTCTTTGCCATGGCATCAATCCTGCTGGAGTCCTTATCTGGGGTGTGTGAAGCCAAGGGAATATTAGCCTTGTCACAGGCTGCAGCCTGCACTACCCCAACATGGCTGCATTGTTGAGTGAGGAACTCCATATCAGAGCCTGACAATGTGTACCTCTTGTCCATTCACTTATCCACAGGAGGTATAGTGTGAGGAGCTTTTAAAATTTTAAAGTCTGTTTCCCAAAAGATTTATGCAAGGGAATAGACAGTCTCCTAGACTCTGGGATATCCATCATTTCCACATAGTCAGGCTCCTCTTGATCATCCACAGCTTCCTCCATAGGGAGCTGGAGGGTTTCAGCCACTTTTTTATAAAACATAAAATGAGAAGGGGACTCAGAAAGCCTAGGAGGAGACACTCCTGAAGGTGTGTCTAGGGAGATGTCCGGATCAATGGGCACATCCAGACTTTCAAAT
Source organism: Neoceratodus forsteri (assembly GCA_016271365.2). Classification (NCBI taxonomy): domain Eukaryota; kingdom Metazoa; phylum Chordata; order Ceratodontiformes; family Ceratodontidae; genus Neoceratodus; species Neoceratodus forsteri. The sequence goes on along the minus strand of CM028129.1, from coordinate 556,006,624 downwards.
CCACATTCACTCTCCTCATACTCCTCTTCCCCCTCCTCCGGTTCATAATACTCCTCTAACTCATACTCTTGAACCGGTGGAACCGGCCGAATCAGGCACTTACCCGATGGTGCCGGTTCGGTCTGAACTGGGGAAAGCGACTGGACAATTTTATCGCTTTGGCTATCTCTTCAGCGGTTGGAGAGGAAAGTTTTGGCTCCACACCAGCTAATTTTCTAGTCCTTTTTGCTGGACCCGGCTCCTCAGAGTCGGATCTCCTTTGCCGAGAAGTCTCGCCCTGGTCAGAGGGCACTCCCTCCGGTTTGTTCCGGCTGGCCATCCGGTTCAGCGGACTTTTGGCCTCCCTTCCCTGAGCCTACCAACTCTCTTTTCCAGGGTAGCTGCAGGAAAACTTTACAAATCTGGCAGTCTGCATTGAGGTGGTCAAACCCCAGACAATAAACACAGGTGGTGTGGGGTCAGCCTTGGCAAAGACTTCCCACACACACTGCAGTGTTGAAACCCAGTGGGCCGGTTTTCTTTTGGGTTTCTCAGACATAGTGCCAGCCTAACCAAACTTGCCCGTTTATGGCAATCTGCCAGGTAAGACCTTCTTATCGGTTCCCAACCGTGTCGGAATCGTGGAAAAAAAGCGTAATAAAATGCTTTTTAGGAACAGATAAGAACCGGTAACCACACACCAAAAGATAGATTAAGATATTTTAAGCAACTTGATCGGTTCAAACCGAACCGATAAACCGTTTACAAGTTCCACACAGAATAGAAACAAATGTAAAACCTATCTAGTACTCACAATACCACAGACAGAGTCTGAACCGATTGGTTGCAGTTTAAATTTGGTTGAAAACCGAGAAAAATAATACTTTAACCGACAAAATGAACCGAGCAGAAGGAGAAATCTCCGGAGCGACTGTTCAGTGAGGCGGAATAAAGAATTTGACGGTTTGAGTTTGAAGAACAACAGACAGAGTTTCAACTGAGCTCGAGCTCAGCGTTCCATGCCTGGCATGGAAAGTTAACTCTTTCACCTCTGGAGCAGTTCGAAGGTTGGGACTCACTGCATATGTCATAATATAGCAAGACTTCATGTTGTTTGAAACAGGCATTGTCAGCAGCACATCAATTATACTACACAAAGTAAATTCTTGCAAATAATTGTATAATGGTAGGTAGAACATTGCATAAGCCATTGTATGGGAGCAGAATACATGGGGTAATTAAAGTGCAAGAGTTCAACTACAGTATGTGGAAGCTATGGGTACCCCAAGGAAACGGGTAAAACAGCATTCAGTTTCCTAGAGGAGACAATTTAGGGAACATCCATTAGAGTCCGTACTGCAGGGAAAAGTAGGGCACATACTAAGAGGGTGAGGAAAAGCAACAACAGATGAGTAGCAGTAGGATCAGGAGAGACTAGCGTGTGTGGAGTTGGAGGGGGTGTGGAGCTTCATTCACAAATCAGGACTGTGTAGTACAGTATGGTCTGCATGCCCATTGGCCCATGCAGTGGACCAGTAGGTGTACAGCCCTACTTTACACTGTCAGTCAGCGGGCTTGTGGGCGGCTTGCGGGTGGGAAGCTGCCGCCCACTGCTGACGAGAGGAGGTGCAGGGTGGTGGGGTCTAAGTGGGCGGGTGGGGAGGGGGTACCACTGGACCACCAGGGTGTGTGTCAAATGCCTGCAGGCAGGCGAAGGAGATCGGTCCACTGGACCACCAGGGATCATTTTAGTACATGCCCATGATCGGGCAGGGGATAGCGGTCCACTGGACCACCAGGGATTAATTATCATGCCCACAATTGGGTGAAGGGGTAGGGTCCACTGGCCCACCAGGGATTATATTACTTCATGCCCGTGATCAGGTGAAGGGGTAGGGTCCACTGGACCACCAGGGTTTACATTAATGCATGCCCATGATCGGGCATTGGGGTGCGGAGCCTGCTGAGGGGCGGCGGTCCCCGATGGCTGCAGCCTGGCAGGGCGTCAGGTGCAAGTCGCCGGGGATTGGCACACCACATGCAAATGGAGCCATAATGACATGCAAATGGCCCCATTTGCACCTTGCATGCATAATGGCCCCATTTGCATGCCCAGCACTGAATATCGCGGTTGATGTGCCTAGCGCAACCGCACTTGCGCTGGCGCATCCTTCTGCTCCCCTTCTGCCACCCACGTGGTGCAGTGCTACGGCGCTGTGCACAGTGTGTGCGCCCTCAGTGCCATATTCAACGGTGCTGAGCCATGGCGCAGCACCGTTGAATATCGCCTGGACTATGCCCTGGCTCAACCCAGTTGCGCTGTGCCCAGGCTTGCGCCCCTGTCTGACGCAGTCTGAATATCTGGCCCCTGGTGTGCTGTGCAAAGTAGGAATTATTTTTTTCTGTGGGGGGCCCCAAGATTTTTTTCCAAATTTGAGGGAGGCTCGAAATCTTTTTCATGGCTTGGGTGAGTCTCACTATCAGAAAGTGTGAGAACTAATGCTATATATAGGATGATCTACAGTATGTACCCCAGGAATGGTTATTTTAAGCTTTCAAATTATGTATTTTATTAAAGTTTATTTTTGTATCATACATACTAATATACTAAAATGCCAGCAGAACAGGCCTAATGGTCTTTCGCGTCTGCTCGTTTGGTCAGCCCTCACCCTGGGAGCTGACCTTGTTGCCCCCCTCGCCTTCTCTGGCTTCTCCCTTCCCAGTTCCGGATATTCTCACTGCATTGGATTTTGCTTCCAGAACCCTTCCCCTGTACCTGTCCCACCCCCACTTGAACCCCTCCACCATCTCTGCCTGCACCAACCCCCTAGGCAGCGCATTCCATGGCTCCACCACCCTCTCAGTGAAGTAGCACCTCCTCCTTTCTCCCTTGAATCTTCCCCCCTCCAGCTTCCACCCATACCTCTCAACCTCTTGCCTCTTGAATCAGGGACAAAGCTTAAAAAATCAGGGACAAAGACCCCAAATCAGGGACACATCTTAAAAACTGGTACTAGTCTCTCAGAAAACTGAGACAATGAAGTGATTTGTCTTAAGATGCATTTTCTGAAGAAGAACAAGCCTGTTACTTTAATGTTTGACATTATTTTGTGCTTTTAATCCCCACTGTTCTGTCACAAAAACTCAAATTTTATGAGGGACAGAGAAAAATGTTGAGGCAAAATCAGGGAAGTCCCTGAAAATCAGGGACAGTTGAGAGGTATGCTCCCCACCATGCCATCTAGTGGCCCCCCCCTCCTTCCTTCAAGCACCCTGACTGCTCCTCCCTATTTACCCCCTTCATGTACCTGAAGACCTCTATCATGTCCCCCGGTCCCTTCTTTCTTTTAATGTGTACATATTTAGCTCTTGAGCCTGTTCTCATAGGTCCTGTCCCCCAAGCCCCAAATCATTTTGGTTGCCCTCTTCTGGACCCTCTCCAGGAGTTTAATGTCCCTCTTTAAGTATGGCCTCCAAAACTGCATGCAGTACTCGAGGTGCGGCCTCACCAAGCAGTTATACATAGGGAGTATCACTTCCCTTCTTCCGGAGGTGATCCCCCTAGCGATGCATCCCAGCATCCTGTTGGCCTTGGCTGCTGCCCTCCTACAAGTCTCCGAGTTGTTCATCTTGACATCCACCACCACCCCCAGGTCCCTCTCAGCCATCGAGACTTGTAGCATCCCCAGGGTGTACACTTGGCCCGGGTTTCTGGCCCCCAGGTGCAGTACCTTGCATCTCCCTGCATTGAACCTCAGCTTCCACTTTCTAGACCATCTTTCCAGAGCCTCCAGGTCCCCCTGTAGGGCCACCCTCCCCTCCTCCCCATCCACCACCACCCCCCCAGTTTTGAGTCATCCGCAAAGAGACTCATCTCATTCCTGATACCTGTCCTTATGTCAGAGACATAGGCGTTGAACAGGAGGGGCCCATGGACTGATCCCTGTGGGACCCCACTAATGACCCTCCTTGGGGATGAGACTATCCCACCAACTATGACCCTCTGGGTCCGGTCCTGGAGCCAGTTGCCTATCCATCTGATCATCTGGTTCCCCACCCCCATTTCTCCCAGCTTATCCAACAGGCCCTCGTGAGCAGCAGAGTCAAATGCCTTGCTGAAGTCTAGAAAGAGGACGTCCACTGGTCTACCCAGGTCCAAGGCACTCATCACCCAGTCATAGAACTCCACAAGGTTTGTCTGATACGATTTCCATGGGATGAAGCCATGCTGTCTATCGTCCAGGCACCCTGACTTTTCCAGGTCCCCCCCCAGCCTCTCCTTGACAATGCCCTCCATCACCTTGTCCACCACCAATGTCAGGCTAACAGGCCTGTAATTCCCTGCCACCTCCCTTGATCCCCCCTTGCAGATAGGCACTATATGCACCAACTTCCAGTCCTGGGGAACCCACCCTGTCCTCAGAGAGATGATGAAAGCTCGCCAGGGTTTTCACCAGGACATCCTCAAGTTCCTTCAGCCTCTGGGATGTAATTTATCCGGCCCTGGTGCTTTCTTCGTCTTAAGGGACCTGAGGGCTTCCCTCATCTCTCTGCTGTGATTTCCACTTCCGCACCTCTTCTCCTGTAGCCTTCCCCCTCCTGCCAGTGATGCCCCCCTCTCCCCAGACCCCTGATCGGTAAGGGCCCCCTCAGTATCACTGTCTCCTCCCATGTATGATGCAGCACCCCATTTTTCTTGGTGAAAACTGAGGTGAAGTACTCATTTAGTACCTCAGCCTGCTCCCCTGGGTCTTGTGCCCATCTCTCCCCCTGTTTTAATCCTGCTAATCTGCCTTCACCCTTTGTTTTTCCCCAATGTATCTAAAGAACTCCTTTTCTCTCTCCTAATTTCCCTGGCCAGGTTCTGCTCCTTCCTTTCCTTAGCCGCCCTCACCACCCTAGTGGCCCTTCTAGCCATCAGCTCGTTTTTCCCTCGATCCCTTTCACTCCTTGAGCACTTGAATTGCCTATAGGCTGCCTTCTTTCCCCACACCACCTCCTGAACCTCCCTCGTCCACCAGCAGGGTTGTCAGGCCCTACCGCATTTTCATCTTATTCTTGCACAGGTGCTGGTAGCATCCTGCACCCCTCTCCTGATGATTTCCCACCTACTATCAGCGTCCATGTCTGACCCTATCACATCCAAATGCTCCTTAAGGATCCTTCCCATTTCCTTAAAATCCGCCCCCCTGAAGTCAGTTACCTCCGTCTTTGTGCAGCCTTCTACCCCTCCTAGGTCCAGGCAGAACCAGACTGTGGCATGGTCACTCCCCGCCAACAGGTCCCTTACCTCCAGTCCCCCAATCTGGTCACTGTCTGCCAGGACCACATCCAGTACCCGTGCCTCCCTGGTTGGTTTCCCCCACCTACTGAGTTAGGAACGCATCTTGAAAGACATCCAACAACCTCTGTTCCTGGTCACAGAAGATGTCATAGTCTCCCAGTCTGTTCCTGGCATGTTTAAGTCCCCCAACACCACCACCCTTCCCACATGATCCAAAGTTTTGTTTTTAGGATGAAAGGACATGCTGGGTGGGATATGGGTGGGACTGTATGGATAGTGATGGCTAGCATGGTCCATTTAGAAGAGCTGGGGACCCCCCACACTTGCCAGTAATGGCAGCTATGGATCTGTGGATGGTCATTTCAGAGTCTGGTCTGCAGTGGTGTCCAGGGAAAGAACAGAGTTAGAAACATAGAAACATAGACTTCGACGGCAGATGAGGACCGCGTGGCCCACCTGGTCTGCCCATTTTCCTATCTATAGGATAAGCTGCAGATCCTAGTTAACCAACAGCCTATTTGTTCCTACCCCACCACAAGAAATGCCTTATGTCTGCCCCATGCATTCTTGAATTCTCCCACAGTTTTAGACCCCACAACCTCCTCAGGAAGGCTGTTCCATGCGTCCACCACCCTCTCTGTGGAAAAATACTTCCTCACAGTGCCCCTGAGCTGCCTCCCCATCTTCAAATTGTGTCCCCTTGTTCTTGCACACCTCTTTTTCTAAAAGATGCTACCCTCTTGGACTTTGTTGATTCCACTGAGGTACTTAAAAGTTTCTATCATGTCCCCCCTCTCCCTCCTTTCCTCAAGGGTATAACTTCTTTAGTCTCTCCTCATATGGCTTCTCTTGCATACCCTGCACCATTTTTGTTGCCCTTCTCTGGACTGCCTCCATCCTGTGTCTGTCCTTGTGGAGATGGGGTCTCCAGAACTGGACGCAGTACTCCAGATGGGGTCTCACCAACTGTCTGTACAGAGGGATAACAACTTCCTGTTTTCTGCTGGTGATGCCTCTCCCTATACATCCCAGTATCCCCCAGCCCTCACTACTGCCTTCTCACATTGCTTGCTAACCTTAAGGTTATCTGATATGAATACCCCCAGGTACCTTTATTTTTGTTGTTGTTACTACCCCCCCATTGTGTAATCTTCCCCTGGGTTTTTGTTTCCCAGGTGCATTATTTTGCACTTTGCACTGAATCCAAGCTGCCGTACTTCTGACCATTCCTCTAACCTTGCCAAGTCCCGTCTCATCCTTTCCACAACCCCTTGTGCATCAACCCTGTTGCAGATCTTTGTATCATCTGCAAAGAGGCATACTTTTCCTTCCAGTCCCTCTGCAATGTCACTTATAAAGACATTAAAAAGAGGGGAGGCACTGGTCTTAATAATATGGGTCAAACATTTAGACAGACACACACTCAGAAAACTGGAAGCTAGTGACTTAACAGCACTCTACCCTTGATCACAACCTGGACACTAGCTGAAAGTCCTAACAGTGGAGTAATAATGACTCAAATTGAGTCTTTTGTGGGATCCACCTCTTGAACTGCCAGATACTTGCAACTCTTAATGAGTATTAACTACAGGCCATCTGGAACACTGGCGAGATTAGCATGAGGACTAGAGCCTGCTAAAGTAGACTTTTTAACCATTAACAGCCATGAAAACTTGCACTAGTCAAGGCGGACAAGTAGAGTTGGCTGCATTAGCCCTGGATAATTTGCACTAGTGTTTGGGCTAGTAAAACAATGTTAAGATCGACCCCTGATTTTGAGTGCTCACACTTTTGAGACAGATTTTGTCATCATTCATTGTTTCAGCTACATGTCCAGGTTACAAACAAGTTCTCTTGTCAACATAGCCCTTTGTTTGTGAAAGCAGTCAGCCTGGGAGGTGTAAAAGTATTGCCAGTAACACCATTAGCTCTTACTTATTTTTTTATTTTAGTCTTTGGTAACTGGTAAGGTCCACTAGGCACAAGTGCCTGTTTTCAGGGCGACCTGGGAGCACTGGGCGGTTAAGTGACTTGCTTAGATTCCCACAGTATGCAAGTGGAAGTTGTGAAAATCAAATTCAAGTCTGGTCTGCTGGATGTATCAAGCTTGTTCACACCTCATTCTTCGAACCCAGGAGTTCTCACACTTTGCCTTAGTGAGCCTCCCCAAGCCTTGGAAAAGATCTTGGGCAGGATTCTCAAAGAACAGCAAAAATTCCGCAGCTGCGGAAAAAAGGCTCGCAGCACTGCAGAAACGCAGTTGCGTTATATTCTTAAAGAAAATCACGCAGCTGAGGGAATTCTGCAGAAGGTCCTGCAGCTGCAGAATTCTAGCAGCTGATGGAATTCCGCAAGTGCTGCGAATCCGCAGCTGTGGCTCCGCAGCTGTGGAAATGGCTGAGGAGACACAGCAATAGTACAACAAGTAGCTGAAGCAGCAGACATTAACATTGCTGCCATAGTATGAGGCTGACAGCACCCACAAAGATACCAGCAACCAGCCCCTCAACTGAGACCACTGCAGCCCCACAGGTAAGAGCAAAACCATGGCACCACCGTGGCCGACTGTCACCGCTGGTCATCCCTCCCTGGGGCGTTCCTGTTGCCTACTACAGGGGTAGCACTCACTGCAGGCTGGCCAGGCTCTACTGCCTGTGGGGCTCCGTTATGGGCTGCACTGGGTCTGGTGGTTGTTGTCTGTTGCCATATCATGGCAATGCATGCTTTTGTTGCTGTAACATCAACCACTGCTATACTATGTGGGATGCTATTACCTGTGCCTCACCTCCACCTTAATTGATTCCAATTGTTGGGGCACTACTGCAGTGTGCTGAGGGAAGGGTTACACCTCATCCCACTGTGTGTAACATTTTTTCCTCAGCTGCGAAAAAACTGGCTGTGAATAGCCTTTCAGGGCTGTGCCTTACTTATCTCACACCTTTTTGTCCTGAGGGACTTCTGCATCTGCACTTTTTTCCACAGTCCATAGTGTTTTTTCCCGCAGCTTTTTTGTGAATAGCACTTGGAGCAAACTCCCCTTTTTTTCGTAGCTGAGGAAGTTTTGGGGACTTAGGGAAGGTTTTGCACCTTCTGAAAGCTTTGAGAATCATGCCCCTTGAGCCTCCCCCAACTACAGAAATCATCTGGGCCTCCCCATAGTTAGAACAACTATCATACTTTGCACATTACAGGAAGAATTCAATGAAGTGCTTTTGAGTCCTTGAGTTTATTCTCATTTTATTGAACTTGTTATTTCCTTCCTATAACCCCCGGTCAGCCTACTGGCTCCACACTTCTGACTTGTGGACCCTATTTACCTCTCGTTGTAACACCTTCTTGAGTCAGACTGTTTTCTTTGTCAGTTTTACCCTGCTCTTAAACACCTTCTTGGGGACCATTTTCTCCCTCCTGGCCTTACATAGAAACATAGAATTTGACGGCAGATAAGGACCGCTTGGCCCACCCAGTCTGCCCATTTCCCTGCCTACTGGATAAGCTGCAGATCCTAGTTAACCAGCAGCCTACTTCTTTCTACCCCCACCCCTAAAATTGCCTTATGACTGTCCCATGCATGCTTAAATTCCACCACTGTTTTTGACTCCCGACCTCCTCCGGAGGCAGTTCCATGCATCCACAACCCTTTCTGTGAAAAAATACTTCCTTAAATTACCTCTGGACCCCCCTCTATCTTCAAATTGCTCCCCTTGTTCTTGCACCTCTTTTTTGAAGATGCTACCCTCTTGGACTTTGTTGATTCCTTGAGGTGCCAGAAAGTTTCTATCATGTCCCCCTCTCCTCCTTTCCTCGAGCTATACATAATAGCTCCTTAAGTCTCTCTTCTGTGTCTTCTGTGGTGCAGACCCTGCACCATTTTTAGTTCCCTCCTCTGGACAGCTTCCATCCTGTCTATGTCTTTGCAGAAGACTGGGTCTCCAGAACCGCACAGGTACTCCAGATGGGGTCTGACCAGCTGTCTGTACAGAGGATAATAACTTCCTGTTTTCTACTGGTGATGCCTCTCCCTATGCATCCAGTATCCCCCAACCCTCCTTGCTGCCCTCTCACATTTGCCCACCTTTAGGTCATCTGATATGACTGCCCCAGGTCCCTTTCCATTTTGTTGTTAGTATCTCAACCCCATTGTGTACTCTTCCCTGGGTTTTGTTTCCCAGGTGCATTACCTTGCACTTCTTAGCATTGAATCTAAGCTGCCTACATTTGACCATTCCTCTAACCTTGCCAAGTCCCTTTTCATCCTTTCCACCCCACCTTGTGCATCAACTCTGTTGCAGATCTTTGTGTCATCTGCAAAGAGACATACTTTTCCTTCCAGTCCCTCTGCAATGTTGCTTATAAAGACATTGAAGAGGACCGGTCCTAATACTGAACCCTGCGGTACCCCACTAGTAACCCCCCTTTCTTCAGAGTGGACTCCATTTACTATTACTCTTTGTGTCCTATTCTCCAGCCAATTTTTTACCCAGGCTGTCATCTTGGGACCCACTCCCAGGCTGGCTAACTGTATATTAATCTTTTGTGTGAGACTGTGTCAAATGCCTTGCTAAAGTCTGGGTAGGCCATATCCACAGCCCCTCCTGATCTACTACTTTGGTCACCCAGTCAAAGAAATCTATCAGATTTGTCTGGCATGACCTTCCAGCTGTGAATCAAGCTGCCTTGGGTCCTGTGCCCCTCTGGCCTCTAGATACTGACAGTTCTTTCCTTCAGAAGTGATTCCATCATTTTCCCTACCACTGAGGTTAAACTAACAGGTCTGTGGTTTCCTGCTTCTGCCTTGCTCCCACTTTTGTGAAGGGAATCACATCTGCCCTCCTCCAGTCCTCGGTACCACCCATCCTCCCATGATTTGTTAAACAGGGTAGTCAGTGGTGTCACTAATTCCACCCCTTAGTTCTTTTAAATTCTGGGATGGTCCCATCAAGACCCATTGCTTTGTCCACCTTCAGTTTTAAGAGTTCTTTCAGAACCCTTTCTTCTGTAAATGGGCTGGTATCAACTTCTGTATCCAGGTGTTTCTACTGTTTGTTTTAGGTACCTCCCTCTTCCTTTGTAAATACAGAGCAAAAATATTTGTTTAGTATCTCTGCCTTTTCACAGTTACCCTCTGCCCCCCATTAAGCCTCACTATCCCTCCCTTGGTCTTCCTCAGCTCCTGGTGTACCTATAAAAGGTTTATCCCCTTCTTAACTGAGTTGGCTATCTTTTCCTCAGTTTGGGCCTTTGCTGTTCTGACTGCCTTCCCAGCTTCTTTTGCTTTAACTGATACAGTTCTCTGTCCTGCTCCTTCTGTGATTCCTTGTACTTCCTGAAAGCTTTCTTTTCTCTTGAACCTTCACTGCCACTTCCTTTGAGAACCATAGTGGTTTCTTACATCGTTTAGTTTTTTGCTTCACACAAAGGCTAGTTACCTCTGTGATGGCAGTTTTATTATTCTCCATTATTCTTCCACCCTCCTTCCTGCCCATTTGCTGTGCATTCCTTAGGCACTCTCAACCATTTTGGCAAAGTCAGCCCTCCTGAAGTCCAGTACTTTGCCTTGTAAGGCTTGGACTCTATTGCTGTGTTTATTGTAAACCATACTGTTCGATGGTCGCTAGTTCCCAGATGACTACCCACTTCTACATCTGTGATCCTCTCTTCATCTCCATTTGAGAGAACCAGGTCTAAGATTGCTCCCTCTCGAGTGGGCTCCAATACTAGTTGTCTAAGGCATGCCCCCTGTAGGGCATCTAGAATAACCCCACTCTTTGAAGTGGCTGCTGCAACTGCACTCCAGTTAACATCTGGCATATTCAGATTGCCCATCAGCAATATCTCCCCTTTTTCTGCCTTACTAAGTATACTTTCTATCATTTCCTTGTCCATTTCCTCCCCCTGAGAAGGGGTCTGTATACAACCCCTGTGCGGATTGTGGTGCCATTGCCGGTCTCCAAATTTACCCACAGTGCTTCTTCTCCTCCCTGTTTTCCCTTTTGTTCTGCTGCTTTGATTCCTTCCCTTATGTAAAGAGCTACTCCTCCTCCTCTATTACCCTCTCTGTTCCTCCTGTAGATAGTGTATCCTGGTATGTTTACGTCCCAGTCATGGTTTTGTGTGAACCATGTTTCTGTGACTGCCACGATATCCAGATGTTCCTCCTCCATCAAGGCCACTAATTCAGGAAGCTTGTTACTCAGACTACGGGCATTGGTACTCATTGCTTTCCATTTTTTGATGGCTTTACCTTCAGTTGCAGCATCCCCCACTGACCTTTCTACCTTGGTCTTTTTCTCATTTAGTACCCTGTTTTGTAGGGAGAGGCTGGGATTTTCCTGCTGCTTATCAGTGCCTCCCCCCTTGACTAGTTTAAAAGCTTGCCAATGAAGCATTTAAACCGATTGCTCAAAAGACTTGTTCCCTTCCTGGACAGATGCAGACCATCCTGCCAGTATAGGCTGGTGTCCCTCCAGGTGGAACCCCTGTGTTCCACACCATTTTTTCAACCATTCATTAAACTGCATGGTGCAAAGTACCCTTGCCTCACTCATGCCATTGACAGGCAGCACCTCTGAGAAGGATACAGTGTGTGGTACTTGTCTTAGGCCCCTCCCCAGTTCTACAAAGTCCTTCTGCACTGCTCTAATCTCATGTTGAGCCAAGTCATTTGTCCCTCGGTGGACAATGACGTCCAGCTCAGACTCCCGTGCAGCTGTTCTCGTGATCCTGAGGATGCGCTTCCTGTCCCTCCAAGCCATGGCACAAGGCAGGCACCTTACTTCAGTTTTCCCTGCTCCCCCCAGTTCTATCCCCCTAATAATTGAGTCCCCCACCAGGAGCTGCTTCCTTTCCTTGTGGTGTCCTCTGCCTCCTTCCTGTGGGCCTCCCCTGTGACATGTGTCCTCAGCCTCCTTAATCTCCTCTGTGGGTGCATCCATAGGGGAGCTGTGCTCCCCCAGAATGGTGTATGGATTGTGGAGTGGAACAACTGACTGGGTGTGCCTCTGTTCCACCATCCTCACCCTCCCTGAGCCCACTGTGGTCCAACTGCTGTGCTTTCTTTGCAACCTCTGAGGCAGTGGTGGTGGCTCTGGTGCTCCCTGGATGGGGGGTTCCCTTCTTACCATCCAGTCTGGCCTGGGGAAGGTTCCCTTACTGTTGTCCAGTGTGGCCTGAAGACTGGCACATTCCTCCCTCAGGGCAGAGGTTGTCTGCAAATGGCAGCATCTCAGCCTCCAGAAAGTCTCCTGGAAGACTGCCCCACAGCCATTACATTGCACTACTCCCCACATAATTATGTACTTTTTTTTTGTTTTGTTTTTTTTGTGTGTGTGTGATTGGTTTGTTATATAGCAATATATATATTATACAATGTGTATGCTTATATTTTCAGTGCTGTGTGCTAGAGAGGATATGACATTGATATGCACCTTGCACTCTTGAGGAAATGATGTCAGAACCCCAGGTATAAAGGAACTATTTCCAGGGTTGGGCCTAAACTGTGCCCTCACAAAACAATCAGCTAAGAGCTCTGACCCACCACTGCGATGAGTGCCTTCCTGTCAGCAAGATACCATACACAACAATTTGACAGAGCAAATCCCCTGCTAATCAAACAGAGAAAAATCCAGACATCCAAGTCAGACACAGGTAAACTTCCCCAGCCCCAAAACAGCCTGGTGGTTTGTGCTTCTGAAAGCAGTCAGCCCCAAAATAAGTCAGCTGTGCTTTAAACTCTTCCTGCACTGAAAATCTTAAGAATTGTAACAAGACTGTCTTTTCCTGATTAAGTTCCTTATTTCACCTTTCAGTTAGAAGTAGCCTCCACCTGAAGAATATCTGCTACAAACCAAAGACAATTGCAAGGTTCACCTCCCTCTGTTGTGAGCACAACTTGCTTTCTTGCAAATCCTATGTTCAGTATTGTAGCTCCCAGCAAGAGGTAGCTTGCCTTAAAAAATATTAGCTGTTCCCTTGCTCCTAGCATCTCTCTGTTTAGCCTTTGTATTTGTGCTTTTCTGCAGCCAGTATAATGGGTCAGTTGTTACCTTGTTCCTATTCATTTGCATTATTTTGCATTTTGTTTTGCACAGTTTACAAAAAATGTATTTCCTCCATACAGCTTTCCCCCATGTCATACCAGGAAACAAGTGTTTGGTGGGGGATGTCTTTCCTGGTAACCATTTTGTACATAAGTTCGCATGCCATTATTCGCTTTTGGTTTGCTGCATCCTTTCACACAAAACATCCTAAACTTGGCATTTGATATAGTACATTTTAAGGCTTGCTTGAGCCTCCCCTGGAACAGGTTGGGGCCTGCTCTAACCTCTAGGCTATACTGCCAGCCCAACCCAACCTAATCTTTCCCACTGCAGCAAAGCTGTCCCCGCTTTTGTAACAGTATCAGAGACAGTTGTCTTCCACTTTGATTTGCTGGTAAACATTTTCATCTATAACAAAATGTTGGCATTTTTAAATGTGTTAAATTATTTTGCTTCTTCAAGAAAAAGTATGGACCCCAAAGGTGCAGGGGCACAGTTTGCACCTAGCTAAACATCGGCCCTGCTTGGTGGTAGAAGTCAATTGTGTCCTGTTTTTTCTTCATGCTTTCCTGTTGTTCAGCCATTTTTCTCTCTATCCTTTCCTAGGTTTCGGCACCAACTTTATGTTCTATTGTTTCTTATGAATAATGGGGTTAAACAACTTCCCTCTTAAACTGAACTTGTTTATTGTCTTACTTTAGCTTTATTAAACGCACCTAAGGCAATATGTCCCAGCAGGCTGTTTAGCTTTTAAAATGTCCTTTCTCTTTCTCTTGTCGGAAGTTCAGATTCACTCTCTAGCTGTCTCACACTGATCTCCTCTCCACTTCCTTTTCCTCTAAGCTAGCAAGTAAGGCTTGAGAGATGTCCCTTGACTATTAACATCACAAGGTGCGATTCTAGAAGACTTGTGGGAAGTCTACGCCAAATCGCCAATCTCAGTTGCGGAAAGGACCCTGTGCCTGATTTTAGATGGGGCAGGGCCCCCGCGCCAAGTCCAGCGACTTGAGACATGCGGACAGCTACACCAAACTAAGGGCATAACCAAGGGGCATGTCGCAGGTTGCACCCTCCAGCAGTCCAGCACAGGTGCCCCCACACACCTGGAAAGCCCGTGGTACTGCTCCTCTCCCCAGCCCCAGAATCCCCACTGTCGGCAAGCCCCACAGGGCTACAATGACCCCCAGCCCCGACCCCCCGACTGCATGTGCCCTGCAGGGCAGCTCTGTCCCCCAGAACCCATTTCCCAACCCCAACCCCCAGGTCCCTGAAGAGCAGCAATCTGTAAAATAATATTATACCATGGACATTAATCAAGAGCCAATCAGAAAGGCAGACTGGCACCTTAGCCCCATTGTAAATCCTATGATAATCACTGGCAAAGGTGCCAGTCTGCCACATCCTGATACCACCCTGAAAAGATATCACGCTGATACCCACACCACCACCGCAACGTCGCCATGTTTCCTCTCACTAAGAAATCGCACTAGGCCTCGTATTCAAAAAGAAAACCATGGCTGTATCATTGACCTAATCGACAAAACCGAACTCTATCAACTTTTCACATTAAACACTACGTAAGAGCTAACTTGAAGCACTCAGTAGTATTTTTAAAATCGTTCACCAGTAAACAGTTCAGCACCGCTGCACCCACCTCGCTTGTTAGTGTTTTCGGCTCCTCTCCGTCCTGTTCTCAATCTTCGCTGCTGCTCCACTCACTCATTCTGGATGCCTGTCACTGGCTGCAGGGTGGGGGTGGAATGGCATGAGTATTACAGTCGGCAATCCAAAGGCACACCTCTGATGCCTGTCAGTCTGAACAGGGTGGGACGTTATGGTTAGAAAGCCTAACGCCCTGGGCGTTTGTTGGTATTTGCACTACAAATTTTCAACATGGCCTTTTTGTGACCCCCACCTCATGAAAGCATTTGGGACATCTTCTCATGAACAGTGGAGCTGTGATGTTGTCAATGTGTCCCGAACTTTGAGTTCCACAGTGACCGTGCCATTGTGCGACAGATGTACGAAAACACAGATTGGGCAGGATGTGAAGAAAGACGGCTGCACCATTCATTGGGAGGTGTAAAGAGATGGCAATGTTGAAAATCTGTAGTGAAAATATTAAAATGCTCAAAATTCCGGTATACATGGAAACTAGCATAGCGTGTCTTGATAGCGGTCATTGGTGGAATTATTTCTACAAATTTTCAACATAGGCATTTTGGGACCTCTGCTCATGAACACTGACACTATGATTTTCTTAATCTGTCACGAACATTGATTTCCCAGCAACGCGCTGTTCTCGCCAGATGTAAAAGCATATTTCGGGCAGGATGTGAAAAATGATAGCTGTACTGTTCATAAGGAGGTCTGAAAAATGGCAATGTTGAAAATCTGGAGTGAACATGGGACGGTAAGGGGTTGTATGCTAGGAATAGGATACATCTTAACCTAGAGGGGAAGGAGATCTTAAAACTGAAACTCACTGAATTCATAAACAAGACGTGGGGTTTAAACTTGTAAAGGGAGGAGGGACTAGTGAATAAATGGAGTCAGGAGAGCAGACCCAGGTCTCGGGTCCAGGGCGGGAAAATGAGGACAGGTGACTGGCGTGAACAAAGCAGGGGCTGTGCAGGAAAGGGCAAATAGGGAGTGCGTGGGGCGAGTCAGTTGGGTGGGGTGGGGGGATGGGGTGGAGGAAGGTACTGATCAGCGCCAGGAGCATGGGCAACAAATGCCAGAGCTCCAGGTGATGCTGGTGGAGGGACCAGCGGATGTGGCAGCAATAGCGGAAACATGGGCCACTCAGAAAAATGATTGGGACCTCAATTTGGAGAGCTACACAATATTTAGGAGGGACAGAGAAGAGGGTAGAGGAGGGGATGTAGCGCTGATAGTCAAGAATGGCATAATGGTTAGTGGAGTGGAGGAGGCAGATGGGGGAGTGGAAGCAATTTGGGTAGCCCTGCAATTGAGGGGAGACAAAAGACTGAAAGTAGGGGTGGTATACAGACCCCCAGCAATGGATGAGGACCTGGAGGGAAAATTGGTTGAGAATATCAGGGGGCACTGTGACCGTGGAAAGGGTAGGGTGGTGGTCATGGGAAACCTAAATATGCCGGGGGCAGACTGGGACACTATGACATCAGCAGTGGCCAGGGAGCAGAGACTGATGGATGTGTTTCAGGATGCCTTTCTGGTCCATCAGGTGGGGGAGCCTACTGGGGGGGGGTACTGGACATTGTCCTGGCAGACAGCGACCAGATAAGGGGTCTGGAGGTGTGTAGCCCACTGGCAGGAGGAGGAGACCATGCCACGGTCTGGTTTCTGCTGTGTCTGGGGGGGACAACCACTCAAATACAGCAGCAGTGGACTTCAGGGGCAGACTTTGTGGGCATGGGCAGAATTCTGAGGGGAGCTTGAACAAGATTAGGCCAGACATGGATGCTGGTAGCTTGTGGGAGACCATTAAAAAAGGGGTACAGGAGGCTACTAGCTCATGTACAAGGGTAAGTTACAAAATCGTAGGGCCAACAAGCCGTGCTGGTGGACCAGGGAGGTGCAAGAGGCAGTGAAGGATAAAAAAGCTGCCTATGCACATTTTAAGTGCTCCAGGGGGGTCAGGGAGAGAGGTGAGTACGAGTTGACAGCCAGAAGGGTCACAAGAGTGGTAAGAGGAGCCAAGGTGAGGATGGAGCAAAACCTGGCTATGGATATCCAGAGGGGTGGAAAGGGATTTTATAGATACATAGGAGAAAAGAGGAAAGGGAGAGCACAGATCTCCAGGACTAGGACTGGTGAGGGATGGGCTCAGGAGGCAGAGAGCAGGCAGAGGTACTAAACAAGTACTTTGCCTTGGTATTTATGGGAGGTGACAGGGGATCCATTCAGCCGGAAGGGGTCGGGACAGCTGAGAGGAGAGGACAGTTGGAGAGGAGAGGACCAGAAGAGGCTGGGGCACCAGGTGGGCCAGGCCTAGAAGGGGATGGGTGCTTTGTTGAAGGGGGGGTTAGGGAAGGGGAAACCACAGAGGATAGCGTGAGGGAGGCCATAAGAGTGCTGTAAACTGACAAGGCACCAGAACTTGATGGGATGCATCCGAGAGTCCTGAAGGAACTGGTGGACAAACTAGCAACTCCACTAGTGCACTTTTCAATGCATCGCTGCAGACAGGATGGGTGCCTCAGGATTGGAAGCTGGCTCACATGGTGCCAGTCCACAAAGGGGGGGTCTAGGGAGGAGATGGGAAATGACAGGCCTGTCAGCCTGACTTCAGTAGTAGGCAAACTAATGGAGGGCTTCATCAAGGAGAAGCTTGGGAGGCAACTGGAAAGGCTGGGGCACATGGATGACAAACAGTATGGTTTTGTCCTGGGGATATCGTGCCAGACCAACCTCATAGATTTTTACGACTGGGTGACGGGGACCCTGGACCAACAAAGACTAGTGGACGTCCTATATCTGGATTTCAGTAAGGCGTTTGACTTGGTACCCCACATCGGATTGTTGACAAAGTTGGGGGGGAAGGGGGTGGGAAGACAGTTGCTTAAATGGGTAGAAAACTGGCTCATGGATAGATCACAGACGGTAATGTTTGATGGGATAGTCTCCTCCCCTAGGAAGGTCTTCAGTGGGGTTCCCCAAGGTTTGGTACTGGGGCCACTCCTGTTCAATGCCTATGTCTCCAATATAGGGAGCGGTGTTAGGAGTAGGATGAGTCTTTTTGCGGATGACTCAAAACTGAGAGCACTGACTGCCACAAGGAAGCAAGAGAGACAGTCCAGAGGGATCTGGATACCCTGGAGGGTTGGTCAAGGAAGTGGGGACTGAGGTTTAATACAGGGAAGTGTAGGGGGCTACATCTGGGGGTCAGAAACCCAGGTCATGTGTACACCCTGGGAGGGGTCTCGCTGCAAGCCACAACGAGTGAAAGGGACCTGGGGGTGGTGGTAGACACCAGGATGAACAACACTGAAAACTGCAGAAGATCTGCATCAAAGGCAAACAGGATTCTGGGCTGCATAGCCTGGGGAATAACGTCCAGGAAGAAGGAGGTGATCCTTCCTCTGTATAATGCCATGGTTGGGTCACATCTTGAGTACTGCGTGCAGTTCTGGAGACCTCACCTTAGGAAGGATATAGCATTGTTGGAGAGGGTCCAGAGGAGGGCAACCAGGATGATCCGGGGCATGAGTGATAGGACCTATGAGGAAAGGCTGGGAGTCCTTGGGCTGTACTGCTGGAGGAGAGGAGAGACAGGGTGACATGATTGAGGTATTCAAATATGTGAAAGGGGTTAGCAGGGCAGAGCCAAAAGAAAATGTTCAGAGCTAAGGAAAGGGGCACAACCGGAGCACAGTGGAAGTTGAAGGGAGAACCTACAGGGAGAAACGTAGAGGCATTACTTCACTGAGAGGTGGTGGAGTCATGGAATGCATGTCTGGAATCTAGTTGAACTGAGCACAGTGGAGGGCTTTAGAGAGGTGGGACAGATGCATGGGTATACTGAAGCTGAAGTTGACACCCTCGGGGGCCGGGGGGAGGAGGAGCTAACGCCCAATAGGGGCTGGCTAACGAGCAGACACGGAAGACTGTTTGTCCAAGTCTGCTGGCTTTTAGGACGTTAGTATGTAAAGTACTACAAATTTGTGAAGTTGTGAGGGTGCGTGGAAACTGCACAACACACGTTTATAATGCACTTATTTTATGGACGTTTATCACCAAATTTTCAACACAGGCATTTTAAGACCTGTGCTCATGAACAGTCACTGTGATCTTACATATCAACATACATACGAACATATGAATCTGCCAGCACAACACACCAATCGGTCTATCTAAGTCTGCTCGAGTGTGCAGCTAGCACCCTAGATTGCAGCTCCCCCTTAGTTCCTCCCCCGCTTGTCCCAGCCCCTGCCCCTGCCCTTCCTCTTGCTTTATCCCACTCCTCCTTAAAGCTATTGACTGTCCTGCATGTTACCACCCCCTCTGGCAGCGCATTCCAACTAGACACCACCCTCTCAGTGAAGTAGTGCCTCCTCATTTCCTTTTTGAAACGTCCCCCTTCTAACCTTAGTCCATGCTCCCTCATCTCTCTTCCACTCCTCAGTTTAA
The DNA here is from genome assembly GCA_016271365.2 of Neoceratodus forsteri. NCBI lineage: Eukaryota > Metazoa > Chordata > Ceratodontiformes > Ceratodontidae > Neoceratodus > Neoceratodus forsteri. Next base: position 555,987,208 of record CM028129.1, on the reverse strand, counting down.
ACACCCCCTCAGTGCTAGGTTTATTTACCCCCCCAGGTATTTAAACGCTTCAGTCATATCCCCACTATGCCTCCTCTCCTCCAGTGTGTACATGAACAGCTCCTTCAGCCTAACTTCATATTCCTTTCCTTCCATCCCCCTTAACATTTTTGTTGCCCTCCTTTGCACCCCCTCCAGTAACTTTATATCTCTCCTCAGGTATGGCCTCCAGTATTGCACACAGTACTCCAGGTGCGGTCTGACCAGTGATCTGTATAGAGATAGGATCACATCCCTGTGTCTGGATGAGAACCCCCTTGCGATGCATCCCAGCATCCAGTTTGCCTTTGCTGCTGAGCTCCTGCACTGGACTGAGTTGTTCATGCTCCCAGTTATCAACACCCCTAGGTCCTTCTCCTCCTCCTCCTCCTCTGTGATCCCCAACCTAACCCCTCCCCAACCAGTAGTCCCTCTTCTGGTTCTTAGCCCCAAAGTGCATCCCCTTACACTTTGCGTTGAATCCTAGCTGCCACTCCACCGACCATGTCTCTAGTTTGGTTAGGTCCCCCTGCAGTTTTTCCCATCCATCCTCTTTGTCCACCACCCCCTATTTGGTATAATGTGGAACAGACTAACCCTGCTTCCCACTCCGTGCGCTATATCTGAGATAAACAGCCCAAATAGCACAGGGCCCAGCACTGACCCCTGCGGCACCCTGCTTGTCACTGCTGTAGGTGCCAAGAGCTCCTCACCACCACCACCACCTGCACCCTCCCCATGGGTGTAGGCAGGCATACTCCAAGCACTCCATGGTTTGCAATTTTATTTAAGGGGGTAGCAAATAGGCTCTGAACTGTTTCCTTTTTCCATGAAAACTAACAAAGAAAATACTGAACCTTCCTGTAATTTCATTCATAGGAGTTGAAACTAGAAGGACAGGTCACAAATACTCTCCTTGCATCCCAAGGACAATACAACTTTACAGGCTCTGGGCTGGTATGTGGGTGTTTTAGGGAACAATGCATAGCATTTGAATTTACCCAAGCATGGCAACAACCATTGTCATGAGATACAAAGTTGTAATTATTGTGCTAAATGAGGCAACAAACACGGTCCTGGTGTACATTTGTATATTATTGGCTACGGGGGTAGCAGTGAGTCCATGTGGTGTGCAGATCTGAAATCCCTGGCTGCACCCTGACTCTCCCATGTAACCTGTTCCCTATCCATTTAGTCTGCCTTTTTTCCACCCCCACTGCCGTCAGCTTCCCCGTCTCCCATGAGGCATTGTATCAAAGGCCTTACTGAAGTCCAAGTACAGGACATGTACTGCATGGCCCTGTCCAACTTCCTTGTCACCCAGTCATAATACTCTATTAGGTTGGTTTGACAAGACCTCCCTGAGATGAACCCATGTTGCCGGCCATCTTGGAGGCCATTACTCTCTAGGAATGCCATCAGCCTCTGCTTCAGTATCGCCTCCATAAGCTTACCCACTATGGACATGAGACTGACCATCCGATAATTTCCTGGCTTCTCCCTAGGCCCATTCTTATGTATGGGCACCACATGGGCCACCCTCCAGTCCTGGGGCACACACCCCGTTTCCAGGGAGGTGTTGAACAGATCTGCCAGTGGCTCAGTCAACAACTCCGCCATCTCCCTTAGCACCCTGGGGTGGATGCCATTGGGACCTGGTGTCTTGTCCACCCTTAGTGCCCTCAGCCCCTCTAGCACCCTACTCCATGTGATCACTTTGTCTGTCACCTCCTCCTTTCCCCACCCCCCCTTGCTGGTAGTGGACCATCCCTCTCCTTAGTGAAAACGGAACAGAAGTACTCATTTAGAATTTCCGCTTGCTCCTTCCCCTTTTCCACCCAATCCCCTCCCTGTTTTATCCTCACAATATGTTCCTTGCACTTTCTCTTTTCCCTGATGTAACTAAAAAAGTCCTTTTCCTTCACCTTTATGCCCTGTGCTAACCTTAATTCCCTGGAGGTCTTAGATTTTTTCACCTTCCTGGGCACCTCCCTTGACCAACTCCCATTAGCCTCTTTATAGCGTTGATACGCCAGGCATGCCATGGCGTGCTGCAGCAGATCAGTTGGGGTAGCAGGAGCCAGCTGGTCTCTCACTCTCTCTGCATTCCTTTTTTTTTCTGTGGGCTTTCCCGGATGCTCTTTGTCCTTTCTGAGGTTTTAAGGGAGAAGGGGTGGGGTCTCTAAAACTTAAAGAGGACAAGAAGTAAAAATTATACTTACCCCACGAAAAGTGTCCTGTCATTATTACTTGTATGGTTGGTTTTACTATTAGTCTGACAAGATATGTTGCTTGTTATTTTTATTTTAACATTAATAACATTATTGATTTTGATAATATGGCCATTACTGGAGCAGCTTCACAAACCTTTCCGGTATTCACACTGTAGAAGTGAGCGTGCCGGTTTGGTCATGGCGTGACTGATTGAGTTTAGCACTGTCTGCTGTACTCACGCCAAGCACTCAGTATTGTTACAGTGCAGTCAAATGGTTAGGCATCATTACTACCTCTAGTGTGGTAACCCTGTAATGGTTAGGGCACTGTACATCAACGATGCGCAGCAGCTGATGTTTCTGAGCACTACCGCAGTGCCCTGCTCCAGTCAGTGCAATTGTAATGTACCAAAAAAGTGCCGCCACCCCCCCAACAAGAGATTAACAGCTATTTCTGCTCATTGTAAAATGTTATTTAATTATTTAGTACACCACTCGGACACTACTTCTTCCTAATGAGCTGCCTCAGTCACAGCCTTAGCATGCTGCACCTTTCGTAAGCCAGCCAGTGTCCGTTCTCCAGTGTGGTCTCGGAATCAAACTAACCTGCATCCCAGTGGCAATCTAATCTAGAGACAGCTGAGTGTTTAGAGGTGATCATTTTGTTTGCAGCTTTTCTGCTCTCCAGACCCGAAACCCGTATTCTCTGCCGTTAGATCTCCTACTGTTTCAGATGTTTTGTTAACTAACCACATGTACGCATGAGTAACTTTTTAACAGCGTTTCATTCTGCATTCTGTTTGTGCAGTAACGCATTTTGGGTATATTCTTTGATAGTTTCTTGGTCCTTTAAATACCCAATGCTGACCTAAGGCCTGCTTGTTTAGTGGGCTATTTGTTTTCCCTATGTGCACATGGCCAAGTTTATTTAGAGAGTGAGACCCCTTTCTCCTTGTGGTTTCTGTGAGAGTTGTGGGTTTTTAAAAATAGAAAAAATCAAACTACTTATGCCAATATTCAGTTTATTGTTGTTGTAACTCCCCGAAGCAAACTAATCTGCTGCAGCCCAGGGTTAAACTCAACTGAGATAGAGAAGAGGCTTGTAATAAATAAATAAACATACCTGAAATTAAACTGGTGAGCTGATGGGCCTCCTGTAACTGACAGCATATGTAGCCTTCAACATGTTGGTGTCAGTGGGTGGCTGGGGGGGCAGGTATGGGAATGGAAACAAGAGATTGTGCAGTTCACGGCATGTCTGTAAATGCTGGAATGCTGTTTTTTTTTTTTTTTAAACACCCCGTGTTTAGTCACTGACAAGCTAAAGGCTACATATGCTGTCAGTTACAGGAGGTTCATCAGCTGTACTGACATTTCATATTTTACCAATCTTCTCCACCATTACATGAAATGGAGTGTTTTCTCTTTCGGGCAATCCATATCCAATGCAGTTCCCAGTTCCTGCCTGTCAGCTCGCCCATTTTAGTTACAGATCTGGTTTTGGTTATTTTTTTTTTTTTTATTTGTTTATAACAAACCCTCACCTCTAGTTCAGTTGAGATTTGCACCGGGCTGCATGCAGGTTAGTTTGCTTCGGAGAGCTACAAAAGAGATTGGGGAAGTAGTTTTTTTGGTGATAGTAAAGGATTACGGCCAGATCGCTTAGCTGCGCTGCTTGAGACTGCTCGGTGAAGTGTCTCTTACAGTTGCGTGAGCTAGTGACAGGCTATACACACACAACACAGACTGGCAACCAAGTATTGAAAGCAGGTCAAATTTTTATTGGAAAAAATAGTGCCATGCTCTATACACATACACACACACACACACACACACACACACACACACACACACACACACACACACACACACACATACTGGCAACCAAATAATAAAAACAGGTCAAATACATACAGAATCAGACTACAGTGGAGGCAGAACATTCTTCATTTACAGTGCAAATACAGAATCAAACTATAGGTGCGCCCAGACTACAGCGGAGGGGGAACTTTCTCAGCATTGTCCTCCACCTCGGCACGTTTTGCCTCCTGGTACTGCACAACCTGCTCAAAAATATTATTGAATGCTGATGACACAGTCCTGCCGTAATGCTCGAACCACATAAACGTGGCCAGGTAAGAGGCCACCATTGGCATTTGTGTCCCTTTCATCTTCTTAAATTGCTTTTTGCCCTAGACCAGTACACCTCAACCACTTGTGTGTGCGCTCTGGTTCTGGGGTCTCAACATTCTCGGAGTGATTCACAGTTTTGTGTACATAGTTCATATGTGGGATCTCATCGATCCTGTTGTCACATGACCACTGCATATCAAATGTCGCTGAATTCAGGAATTGTTCTGTATATCAGCGCGGCTGAAGTCCGAATTTCTACCTACTGTTATCAATGTTTCATTATTCTGTTGGGGCAGAGTACTCTAGACATCAAACGCAGTTTAAGGCACGCATTTTTCTGCATGTTCAAACTACTGTTATCACGTATTTATTTTTTCTAATTCCTAAATATTGGTTACTTCTTTCTACTGTGGGGGGCGCTCCGCCCCCCCATACCCCTGTGTCCTCAGTGGTTACTATGTTACTGTTGCCAAAAAGTGTTCCTATACGCACAACCATTTTTTAAATAACCACCGAGGACCGGGGGCAGAACGCCCCGCATAAAAAGAAAGATACAAATTTTAGAAATAATTGTTCAGTTCTCATTCTGATGGGAAAAGGCGTTGCAGGTGGCGTCACTTAAGGCATAAAGCAGGTTACCGTAAACCTTTCATGTTTGCTTGCGCAACTGGCCCTAATCCTTTACTATCGTTCCCCCCTTTTAACGAGCCTCATTTCTTTATCTTGGCTTAGATTGTCACTGAGATACAGGTTAGTTTGATTCCAGAACCACACTGGAGAATGGACACTGGCTGGCTTCACGAGCTGCGGCATGCCAAGTCTGTGTGTCTTAAGCAGCTCAGTGGAAAGTTGTAGTGATCAGTGGTGTACTAAATTAAAAAATTATTTACATTCAACAGTAATACCTATAGAGCACTTAAGAAATTGAGTCACATAACTCACACATCATGTTCTTCAGTGTTAAATATAATAGAGAATATTGGATGGGCAACCTTGCAGAACCAGTGTGTTCTGCCACAGAAGGTTGAATGCCTGTGTCCTTGAGGCTGACCGAGAGGTCAAGAATCAAACCCATGGTAGCAGAACACACTGGTCCTGCATTGGTTATATATCATGTATTTTGTATAGTGTATGGTGCCCCTTGTATCCTATTTTAGGTTTTCTATCCAAATGTTTTCATTGAAAAATAAACTGCAGTCTTCTGTTTCGTATTTCGGGAGCTATGGCTTGTTCTTGCCAAGTTGTGTGGTTGCTAGGGACTGGGCATCCGTATGTTAGCAATGTACACTCCAATTGGTTGCCGCTGTAGTGTGGGTGGGTTTTCAAATAAAAAAAACTTAGCGGGCAAATGTCTCGCTCAGTGAGCTTATCCACGAACTGGAGGCAGAAACTTCTTTTTTTATGCTGGTTCTCATCATGGAGAATAAACTGCTTCTGAATGGTGAGTGTTTTAAAAATGCTGTGCACAGCTTCCACCTGTGAAGCAGATTAAACTGCTGTCAATGTGCAGCGTTTTGTTTATGGTGGCTTTCACAGGGCTTGAACTTTCACTCTAATGAATGGAATGCTGTTCTGCACATGTGGTTAGTACAGCATTCCATGTGTAACCCTGCAAATGGGGGGTTCCCAAAAGTCTTCCAGGAGCTTGTCTGGGTGGCGTTCGGCAAAATGCTATTTAAATGTGGGCACTGTGAGTGCTTTCAGAGCCTCCACGTGCGGTCTCTTTAAGAGCTGTCTGCTTGTAGACTTAATTTGTTTGTATGGGGGGACCATGTGTTTTAATGCCTGAATCCCACCCAGGCTACTGTCTAATTGCTCCGTTTCTGCCATCGTTAAAAGTGCAGAGGGAGCTCTTTTGAAAGATGTAACTAGTTTGCTAGGAATTGTTTAGAGTAATAATGACAATACAGTTTGTCTAACCTGCTTTCTTTGCAGTCTGGACTGTTTTTGTTTAGCCCTCCATTCTGGTACTGAACTGTTGAATTGGACCAATCAGTGTGAAGGGGGGATTGTTAAAATGGAGTCTGCTGGCAAATCAGAACTTGGACTCTCATTGTGGAGCCAGCCACCTATGTACTGTGTATAGCCTGTGTCTCTGGGAAATGTAGTTTGGACCTTGGCGCATTTTTGCACCAACAGAGGGAGCCCTATTGTGAGTGACAGCCGAACCAGTCAACTGAACTGGGAGGAGCTAAAAGGAAATGCCTGGCACTGTAGCTGACAAGCTCAGATTGGTAGTGACAGTGAAGAGAAAGGAGCCCTGCTTCTGCTTCTTGGTGTAAGTCACGCAGGAAACGCGGGAGGACCTAAAGTCAACCTACAGCTGTTGTGAGTGCCATTTCGGACTGAATCTGAGTTTTGTGAGGAGAAAGAAGAACCAGAAGTGTGGAAACCAGGCTTGCAGTTAGAAAACTGAAGATTTGCTGAAGTGCGATCGGCCTGTCAGGGACTGCTGATGCTATGCGTGCTCCCGGGTAATTTGCAGTGTTTGCAATCGGGATCGAGAAGCAGCTGCCTGGTATAGTAATTTCCTTTACATATAAATGTGTCTAATGCTTGTGGGGGATTGCGATTCCATTTCCCCTTTTTACTGTCAGTGGTGAGCTGAAGCTGGACTCAATTTAATCGGACTGAATCAACTGCTATCCAAAGCAGTTGTGCCCTGCCACGAGGCCTCGACTCCATACCCTGCTCTTCTGGCAATCCAGAGCAACCACTTCCATCAGGTTCTCTGCTTGGGGAATTGCGAGTACAAATTGGGTAGCTCCCTGCACCATTCATTTAATCAAAGTGTGTCAACTGATTTCTTTTTGTTTTCTTTCTATGGACTGAGCCATCCGGCTCCAGATTACGAGTGTGTGTTGTGCATATATTTTCTTCCTGTGGGGCCCCATCCATCTGCACCTGCCGGCCAACCCCGGGCAATGGACCTGGCTAGCCCCCCCAACCTGGGTACGAGAGAATGACATTTGGACCCTATATGTATGCACAGTACTGTGATTTGAATATTGCTAAACCCAATCAACCTGATTGCCCCTCCCGTGTTACTGTCCCTAAATAAATCAGATTTGTTGTTATTGAACTATATACTGTCTGTGGTGTCGGTACATATAGGACCAGCATTGCAGTGTGTTTGTGTATCTTGCCTAACCTTGTTTCAGGGGTGTCCTCAGACGTGCTGCAGATTCAGTCTCGAGGGTAAGTGGTATCTATAGTTGTAAAAAGTGTGCATATGTGGGGTATTAGGAAGGTAGCTCCCATGTACTGTGTGGGCCACTAGTGGGAACAAGGGGGGTCACAGTGTCAGGGAAGGCTGTGCAGGCTGGATTTAACCACTACCAATCCTGACCTCTGGATGGAGGCACCGTCACTGGACCTGAGGCCCATAACCTGTTACTAGCCATACAGGCAGGGGTAGTAGCCCTTGGGATAGCGCCAACTAGGGGTCACACATTCATTGTTGTACATGTGGCTGAACACATACCTCTCAAGCTTTCGTCACCAAAATGTGTGACAAATGAGCAAAATGTGTGACATATCATCAAACACGGCACTGCAAGCTCAGAACACTATGGCTATCAGTGCACTAGTGTTAACAATGTTTGCTGATAATTGAGTACGATAGATAATTATGAATTTCTGCTTTAAACTCTATGAGAAATGTGGAATATCACTACCTCAATATGGGACAAAGGATTTCTGAGAGTTAAAATGAGTGACATACCTCGTTATGTGTGACAGTTGAGAGGTATGGCTGAACAGCATTTCAGTATGGTGGAATTTCCACTTAGAACAACATTCCACCATACACTATATGTGTAAAGCGGACGGGCATGTTTACTGTACTGAGCCATGTGCCGTTCGAATACAGGAACCAAGTCATCATCAACAGCAAGCTCGAGCAGTAAACAAACTTTGAGGAACGGCTTCACAGTTAGTAGACAGAACATTTATTGTTTATTCATTACAAATCGGTTTACAACCTTTGAGTCAGAGACTCATTTACAAAGGCACCTTTGTCGAGGGGAGACATCAAGACAGCTATTACAGTACAGATTAAAACGAGGATAACATTACAGGTGCAGTAAAGGAACATTTAACATAGATACACTTAGGTTACATAATGTAGTAGTTTGCATGTTACTTAGGTTACAGTGTTACAAAACAGTGAGTTACACTCATGGATATAGTAGGTCCTCAGAGGACAGCGAGTTCGTCCCTGTTTGGACCTAGTAGGGAAGAGGTGGGTCTAGGGGAAGGAGAGGCTGTCCAGTGGACATTGTCGAGCCAGGGGCAAGGCGGGCGGGTACCACAGGTTACAACAGGGGGTTAGTTGTGCTTACAACAGTGGGTCTTAAAGATATGGTTCTGAAAGGCTGTTTTGAAGGAGCCAATTTTTGGCAAGTTGGAGATGCAGCTAGGGAGGGAGTTGAACCAGGTGGGGGCTCTGTAGAGGAAGGATCTCTGGGCAAGAGAGGTCTTGGTTCTGGACACCTTGAAAGTGGCCTTAACAGAGTTACGGGTGATGACGGACAATGATGACTGCTGTAGGGAGGTGGAGACCCCCGGGAGAGAGTCCTAACAGTGATTTCTTAGCGAGAAAGCAAGTCTGGTAGAGCAGTTGCTCCTTAAAGTTGAGCAGATTGGTGGTAGTATAGAGAAGGCAGGTGTGAATGCGGCTGGGGGCACCGGTCAGGAGCCTACAGGCCTTATTGATGGAGAGTTGGATTTTGGAGAGGGCAGTGTTGCCAGCTGTGGCATAGATGGGCACGCCATAGTCCATGATGGACAAGACGGAGGAGGTGATGGCCAGCCTGAGGGCAACCTGAGGCAGGCAGTCCCTGTGCCGGTATAGCAGGCCAATCCAAGAGTTAATGGTGGCTGACAGGGCATTAATGTGGGTGTGGAAGGAGAGGGCAGTATCGAACGTGATGCCTAGGTACTTGTATGTGGTTACTTGTTCTAGCGGGTGCAGAGTGCTGTGGATAATCAAGAGGGGGTATTTTTAGCTTTATTTTTGTGGTGAGAGAAGAGCATTGATTTGGTTTTCTTTAACTTAATGACCAGTATGCAGTTGCTGAACCACCTTTCGGCTTGGTTGTAAGCTTGCTGGAGGTATAATTGGAGGGAGGTGGTATTGGGATGTGAGGCAATGAGGACTGCATCGTCGGCATAGAGGAGCATTTTACCAGAACATGAGCTGGGAGGGTGTTGAGGTAGAGACTAAAAAGCATTGGACCCAGGATGGAGCCCTGAGGGACCCCGGAGCAAATGGGAAGAGAGCTGGAGAGGGAGTCGCTGATCTTGACACGCTAGGATCTAGCAGAGAGGTAGCTAGAGAACCCGGAAATGGGACTGCCAGAGAATCCAAGTTGGTGGAGAGAGTTGAGTAGAAGGGAATGACAGACAGTGTCAAATGCCTTGGAGAGGTCAATGAAGACTGCTCCTGCAAGGCTGCCAGAGTCGAGAGCAGCATGCAGGTTTTGGGAGAATTCCAGGAGAGCCGTGGTTGCACTGTGTCTGGGCGGAAACCGTGCTGCTCTGGGCATATAATGTTGTGCCAGGTTGGTATTCAGAGAGCTGGATCAACACCACTTTTCAAGGGCTCTAGAGAGTGGGGAGGATAGAGATCAGCCGGTAATTGTTGGAGGTGGACTGGTCCCCACTCTCATGTATGGGTGTGATTTCAGCAGTTTTACAAGCACTTGGGAACTGACCCAGGCATAGAGACCGGTTTAAAAGATCAGTCAGGGGGGCTAGGATTTCGTCCATGACCATACGGAGGATCCTGGCATCGAGGGGGTCACTGCTGGGGTTATTGCTGCTTAAGGCTTTTAGCAGGTGCGGCCTGGCTTCTTGGGGGGAAAGGGTGCGCAGGTAGAATGGTGGGCAATGCAGGACAGGAGGGAGAGAGGTGGGGATTGGGTCAAAGAAGCTGCTGGGGAGGACGAGGCTTAGGTCGAGAAGGCAGTTAAGGCAATTGGCTATAAGGTGGATCTGTGGTGGGGTGCCATAGATGGAGAGCTGAGATGGTAGGGTGGGGAGCAGGACTTCCCATTTAGCTCTTTCATATTATCCCAGAAGGTCAGGCTGAACCCCACATGGAAGAGAGGGTGGTCTGGTGGTGCTCTGCCTTGACCCGCCTATGGCCCAAGTGCACTTATTGCTTTCTACGTTGTAGGTCTGTCTATCAGGACGTCTTTCCAGATTCTACAGCAATGTGCCAGACATTATCTCTGTTTTGAGTCTCTGGAAGAGGGGTGGGGTGATCCATGGGGCATTGCATTTTTTTGAGCGGATCCTGGTGGGGGGGGGGCCAAAAAGGTCACAAGCCTTACAGAAGGCATTTGTGAAGTGGTCAAGGGCTGAGTCAATGTCAGGGGTGCGCTGGATAGGGGACCAGTCTAGCTGGGCTAGGTATTTTAATTTTCTGAGGCCACCGGTGCATAAACAGTGGTGTAGAGTGGCCTGGGACACTGGTTTCAAGTGGAGGATGGCCAGAGGCAGAGGACTGGGGAGTGATTGCTAAGAGAGTCGGGAGGACAGTGACATCCCGGATTTTGTAAGTGAGTTAGATACAACAACATCTAGGAGTGCTGGTGCCAGCAGAGTGGTTGAATCTGGTGGGCTGGGTGACTAACTGGGATATATCCAGGGCAGCAAAGGAGTCCCGTATATGGGAGGCAGTGGAGGCAAGCCACTTAACATTGAGATCACCTAGGATGACTTGCTCCACTTTGTGAGGGAGAGATGTGAGGTAGTCAATGAGGGACTGGACAGCTTGGTTTTGATTCCTCGGGGGTACGTAGGAGACAGTGAGAAAGAGGTCCTCGGACGGGGCCAGGTGTGATTTTTAAGGTGAGGGCTTGGGCTCCATAATCAAGTTTAGGAGCTGGGAGTGCCTGACCTATAAGGGAGTCCCGTACAAGTAGTGTGCAACCACCACCAAGTTTGCCTACTCGGTCCTCTCTGTAGATGGTATATCCAGGGAGGGTGATAGCGGAGTCGGGGTGGATGTGGAGAGCCAAGTCTCTACCAGTGCAGTTAGGTCAGGTTGATGTTGAATGACCCAGCACTGGAGGGCAGCAGATTTCTTTAAGAGACTGCAAATGTTTAGGATGCAAAACAGAGGCCAGTTGCAGTACAGGGTTTAGAAGGGCTGGAAGCTATAGGTCCTGGATTTGGGTGTATATTCCAGATAATACTAATAGCAGTGTAATTATTCTGGTTAGTAGCCGATGGCATGGGAGACCCTTGGGTCGACACCCAGCTGAGGACTTTACAATCATGGTGCATGGGATAGATAAAGGCGAAGGGTGGGAATGGCAGGGAGAGCTGGGTCCAGGTCAGGCCTTGGAGGGCAGAGGGAGGGGGGTGTTGGCAGGTGGGGGTGTTGGGGTTCACAGGTGTGTCGAGGGTGGGGAGGGCCGAGTCACTGTGTAGTAGTCTGGGATGAGGTGCCTAGTGTGGAAGAAAGGTGCTCGGTCAGTGTGAGGTCTGTACCAAGAGTGTGAAGGAAAGCGGACTTAGTGATGGAGTGTAGATACCCATAGCAGCTGAGCAGTAAAGGAAGAGTGTCCAGGAATAGTAGAGAGTAAGGAGATGTTGAGCAGCTTTAGCACGGTTGGGGGAACCCCCTCTAGTGGGCAAAGAGTATAAGCTGCAAATGGGAAAAATCAGCATCTATCAGCAGAAGAGGGAGGGGACAAAGTCTGATGACTAGTGATAGACTGGCCACACAGTAAGTGAGATGAGATAGGAACTGTATTGTGTTGGATTGGGGAGGTGTGCTTATAACTGGTCCCTCTAGTGCCTAAAAGATATAATCTGCTAATGGAAAAGTCAGCACTTCTGGCAGGGAGGTTCTGAAGCAAGTTTTTTTTTTTGGGTGAGGGAGGCACTGCAGCAGCCTCAATGGGACACAGAAGTCAAGGGTGCAGCCCACAGACTTACAGCTCTAAGAAAAGGGCACAGGGCTCAGGCAGATAGCAAAATCACATTATCTTAACCTCTTTCAAACTTAAACCAACTCTTAAGAAATCTCTACATCAGACTAAACATTACTTAAAGTGAGAAATCAAGAACATGTCAAGCAGAGGGCAGTTCTAGCATTAATTTCTTGGCAGCAGTTCCTAGAAGACTTCTGGATTGCTGCACATAGTGTGAGAAACACTAGCAAATAGGGGCAAGCAAGAGTCCTCCAGGGGTAGATGCCAATTCAGAGTTCCAGCCCATACCTTGCTTGGAGGTGTGCGCGTTGGTGCGCTTCTCCTTAGTCTGCTTACCAAACTGCAAAATGCAGTTTGTTTGAGAGGAAACAGCCCTGAAATGGCACAGTAGTATTGAAAGCTAAAAAAATGATACCAAGACGCAACAAATCATATGTTAATAGCTTTACTGAGAATGACAACACACAATAAACCAGATCAGAGCTATAAGCTACTTTCCTGTCCCCTTTAAGCTGCCTGCCTGCCTGTTAGTGACACGGCTGCTTACTAGCCCAATGAGGCCCTGATTGAGAAACATTTAATTTTCATTTTTTTTTCATTCATTTCTGTTTTTATACCGATTGGTTTGTGGGACAAGCCCATTTTCACAAATGACCAGTTTATACACAAAACATAACACATCAGACTTTACAAACAGTAAACATTCAATAAATATACATTATGTAAAACATGTGCAAATTGAATTCATCAGCAAACTGTTCCTAAGAGCTGTCTTAAAATTTGATAACTGCTTTGCACCTGACGGAGTTATAATTTCTCTAATTTGCATAATAACCTGTTACTCTGTGCACTTTACCACTGTTGGAACTGGATGTAACTAATTGCCTCACCATTGTGTCACCTTGTTAAATGTTCTTTCCTAGCTGACGTTCTGCTATGTTGTTCCTGTATTATCCTGTACTACTCTGTATTCACCGTGTTGTACTCTCTCGGGTCGTTCTTGAAACTAGGCATATTACTTGTCTAGTGTACTTACCCGGTAAACAAAAGCTAAATAAATTATAAGGAAGATTATTATATATCCTAACAGTGGCAGAGTGCAAGCAGTTTTGACCAAAAGATGTAGAGAAGAAAGGCAACATAAAACACCCCTTACTCCATAATCTTGTACAACCAGATTTTGCATTCCTACAAAACAGACTAAGGATACCTTGTGGCATAGTACCTAACTGAACCTTATGCAAAAACATCAGTGATCTAAAATCGAAACGCTCTCTTAAAGACAACCAGCCAAAATATTTATAAAGAGAACAGCGGTGTGTCAACCTTAATTGACCAGTGGCAAAACGTAACAGAATGATAAGTAACTTGAAGTTCAGAAAACATTGTATCTGAAGTGTAAGAATATATAATGGACCCACAATCCATCATGGATAATAATAGACTATGTGTAAGTAATGATCTTCTATGAACTGTAAGGTTACATCTAATTCCATACAGAAGAGCCCCCGACCTTTTCTGTACCCTATACTATGTAAAACAGTGGATGGGCGACCATCCTAACAAGGCTGCGTTTGTTCCCTGGAGGAACTGATGACATGAACCTCCCGAGGAGGCGAGAACCTCCACCTCCGTGGGATTTACTGCTGGTACTGGCAAAGCTCATGGGCAGGCCATTCGAACCAATGCACAGGTGTGATCTCTCTCACCTGTCGTGGAAGACCGCCTTCTTGGTGGCTGTCACGTCAGCCAGAAGGATGGGAGAGCTCCAGGTGCTTTGCATCGAGTCTCCTTACCTGGTCTTCCACAGGGACAAGGTTGTCCTGCGCCCCCACCCGAAATTCCTTCCGAAGGTGGTGTCGGAGTTTCACCTTAACCAGGTGCTGACTCAGCCGGTGTTCTACACCAGTCACACCTCGGAGGCCGAATATAGGCTCCATACTCTGGACCCTAGAAGGTATTTCGCTTATTATAAGGAGGCCTTAAACAGAAGTCAGGAGAGAGGTTCGCCAGCTGTTTGTCACCCTACGCTGAAGCTGCACCTGGCAGACCTGCAGCCAAGCGGACGATAGGCAGGTGGGTCACCTCCTGCATAGATCACTGCTATAAGTTGGTGGGCATGGAGCCTCCCAGAGGATAAGAGCTCATTCTACCTGTCATACTGCTGCATCGGTGGCTGCTTCCAGGGGCGTCCCTATCCAGGAAATCTGCAGGGCTGCTACCTGGAAGTCAGCACACACCTTTATTGCCCATTACCACATCGACCTTGAGTCACGCCAGGATGCTGGTTTTGGGCCTCAGTTCTCAGTCCTTATTTCCCAAGTAAGTATCGGGGGTATGCGCTTTGCCTCCCTCCTCCCGGAGAACTGCTAGAGTCTGCCAATAAGTGTGGATGAACAACATATCCATGTCCCTAGAAATACAGGTTACTCACCTGTAACAGGAGTTCTAGGAATGGTATATGTTGTTCATCCACATGACTCCTTCGACTCCTCCCCAGCTCGGACGCACAACCTGAGCTTCCAGCGGCCAGATCTACGCCATGGGGGCGGACAGAGTTTACCACCCGGTGGGTGGAGGAACCAGCTTAAGACCTTCCGGCAAGATTTAAAGCGGCAAGAAACCTGCCAATAAGTGTGGATGAACAACATATACCATTCCTAGAACTCCTGTTACAGGTGAGTAACCTGTATTTTCTGTACGCATTTCCTCCCTTCCCAGTCTTACAGATTGTGTTGATCAAGTTACCAACGGAAGGAAAACAAATGATATTGATAGCTCTATTTTGGCCTCGACAGATTTGGTTCCCACTGTTCCGGCAGATGGCAGCAGAACTTCCAGTTCCTTTACCTCTTTCCTACAACCTCCTGACCCAAGAGAGGGGCACACTAGTACATCCGGGACTGAAATCCCTCCATCTTCACACGTGGCTCCTCAAGACACAGTCACTTCATGGTACGGGTTTCTCCTCAGGTAGCTGAGATTTTGGTGGAGGCAAGAAAGCCATCTACTAGAGCTACTTGCGCCATGAAGTGGAAACACTTTTCCATTTGGGACACCTCGAAGTCTTGGGACCCTTTCTCATGCCCTGCTCCTCAGGTCATGGAGTATCTTCTCTATCTGTCAGACCTGGGCTTGAGCTACTCGTCACTGAAAGTGCATCTAGCAGCCATTTCTGCCTACCATGGTTTAGTGGGTGACAAGATTCTGGCTCAGACATTTCAAAAACCTTCTTAAAGGGTATCTTGCATCTAAAACCCTCAGTTCATAACCCTGCTCCACCACGGGACCTTAATTTTCTTTTAGAGAAACTGATCTTGTCTCCCTTTGACCCAGCAAGTACATGTGACATGTGCTTTTTTGTCCTGGAAAGCGCTCTTTTTAGTTGCAGTCACCTCTGTTCAAAGAATTTCCAATCTTTTGGCCCTGATGTGTAAGGTGCCTTATCTGATTTTTCACAGAGACCAGGTGGCTCTGTGCACAAATCCTAAGTTTCTTAAAAAAGAAAATTTTGGGAACTACCCTGACTCAGTCTCTCAAATTGCCAGTGTATTACCCCGAGCATTCTAATCCAGGGGAGGCCATCCTGCATACTTTAGATGTTCACAGGATTTTACGTTATTACACACACAGGACTAAATCTGTCTGCAAATTGGATCAGTTTTCTGTTTCTTTCACCAAAAGAGAAGGTGCAGCAGTTTCCAAACAGCGCCTTTCCAAATTGTTGGCCAAGTGCATTGCTTTCTGTTACCAGAAGTATGCTAAAGTCCTTCCAGTGCAGGTGAAAGGACATTCTACCAGGGGAATGGCTACTTCTACAGTCTGTTTCAGAGATGTATCTGCTGCAGACATCTGCGCAGCTGCTACTTGAAGTTCTATCCACACTTTCATGAAACACTACAGTTTGGAGATTGCCTCTAGGCGCAGGGCTGGTTTTGCACTAGCAGTCTTCCAGGGACTTCTGTCCTAACTCTCTGGCTTTCTACCAGATCTTTGTTCCAGCCTCCCATGTTTTCCTGTCCCTTGGACTCTGATTGCGTGGGACTCAATCCTACAAGTTATTACCTGCTGCAAGAGCCCTCTTGAAGTAAGACAGTACAATTACGTCAGAACTTACCGTAACAGTAGATCTTTGAGAGAGGCTCTTGCAATAGGTAACCTTTTTCCCACTCACCTTCCCCCTCTTTACTCACAGCTCTTTTTCCAAAAGTCCTTTCTTGGGTTCAGGAGCCTCTTCCCATTCTTCTGTCATGACTCTCGGAGGTCTCCGATGGGAGAACTGGAGGGGCGGGCGTGGGGACCGCCCACTAAATAATTATCACGCTGATGTCTATCATGTGGCGTCAGGTGGGTGGTAACCCATCAGACACTGCTAAGCAAAAGTGTCCGGTGGTCCTGACACCAGGTGCAGTCTCATAAGTTATTACCTACTGCAAGAGCCTCTCAAGATCTACTGTTACGGTAAGTTCTTACGTGACTGTACTTTCTTTTTACATCCAGGCAGTGCAGCTTTTGCTCACCTGTAGTGCAGTGTTCAGGATAGAGGACAGGAAGGGTAACTGACTGATTTATGTGGACTTCTCAAACGATCTTCGGTAGGAATTTCCTATTGGTTATAAGGACTACCTTAACTCTGTGGATTATGATGTAGTTTAGATCTGTACAAAGGCTTGCAGTTCACTTACCCTCCAGGCAGATGTCATGGCTATTAGCAAAACTGTTTTCCATGTGACATATTTAAATCTGCTATAGCCATAGGGTCAAGGAAGTTCTGTCAGCTGGGCAAGACAGATGTTCATATCCCATTGAGGTACTGGTTCTCTTATGGGGGGAGGGGGTTAGATGGTTGAGACATCTCAGAGGCCTTTTAAAAAACGGTTGTGAGGCCAAGCTGTAGGTTGACATAACTGCCAGGTGTAATTTCAGGGTTGAAGGTCTCAGACCTAAGGACTTTAAGTGTACTAAATAGTCCAGAACTGTAGACGGTTCTGCTTGCACTGGAATTATCGATCTTATCTGTGTCAGTCTTCACCATTCATCACCTGTGGGTATGTGGCCGGAGGTCATGACCCCGCAGGAGCGTTTTGTTTTTTTCGATTGGCAGAGTCGACGCACTGTCAGCACCGCCCTTGAGGCCGAAGCACTGCATGGCGCTCACAGGTTTGCCTTTAGGTGTCGTTGACCCCTGGATGTCGTTGACCCCGCCCTCCAGCCAGTTCTTCGTCTCCCGCTGTAGAGGTCGCACCTCGTGAGGAGCTACTATCAAGAGGCCTAGTCTCCTTGTTGTCGATGCTGAGAAATATTTTGACGACGACAAATACTTTTCCTGCCAGTTCCGTTTTCGCCACCACTTGACGCCGCTGTGGTAAGACTGTTCCTTTTCTTTATTTTGTCAGCGACGTTGAGTCTTTGTTTTACTTGTTTTGCCATTGATCATGTCTCAGTCAGGGGCAAGAAATTGTTGAAGACAGGGCGGCTCCTATACGCGGTGCCTGTACTGACCCATAAGTACTCCATCACCCGACCAGCATGATCGTTGCCTCAGCGTGTCTTGGCCGCTTCACGACATGGATTTGTCGATGCCAGCTTCTCCATGGACCATCGTGTCATCGAGCAACATGCGTGGAAAGTTGGATGAGCTCTGCCCATTTTCGGGAGATGGGCGCGGACTCGTCGGGCCAAGCCACGGTCTCTTGGCCTTTCCTCCAGGTCCCCTCCCAGTTCTATACGGACCGTGAAGGAGAGGGGGCTTCTGCTCCTAGTAGCCTCACCATTGCAGAAGCCCCTTCCGTGGTGCGGGAGGCTCAGTCCGTCCCCACTGGGGGGCGGGCAGAGCACCCCTCTGGCAGTCAACCTTTGGGGCGAAACTCCCCAGTGTCATTTCCTCGGGCTGGGAAGCCCTAAGTCGGCACCATCCTCGATGCCCGACTGTCGATGCAATCCTAGGCCTCGACACCGTTCGCCAACACCATGAGTCCCTGATGGTGCCGTGGTCGCGCCGGTCCGCCCAAGCGGTGGCGTCTCCGCTGTCGATGTAATTTGCTGTGCTGATGGTGCTGGCGGTGCCGTGAGAGAGTTTCCTCTTGGCGCCGTCTTTGACACAATTCTCACCTCGGTGCGGCGCTGTGTCTAGCTCAGGTGCCGCTTGCAGTGTAGAGCGAGGCACGGCGCCGCAGTTGGAGGTGTTGTCAGCACTGAGGAGCTGTTGGTGGCACTGAGGAGCTGTCGGTGCCGTCGGCGGCGCTGTCCCTGACTCCAGTGCCGTTCACAGTGCTGAGGGTCGGGACGGCGCTGTGGCAGGCATCAGCGTTGTTTCTGCTACTGCTCTCGGTGCCATGTCTTCTTCGGGCACCATTCGCGGTGCCGTTGGAGAGTTCGGCGCCGGCTCCGGTCCAGACACCTGGAGTGGTGCTTCCTTCAGTTAGAATGGCAGCAGCCATCTGCATACAGTCTGGCACCGGATTTCGGTCTCTACCTCCTCAGAGACGGAGTCCGAGTCTGGTGCGGACCGGCTGTCCGACTCTTTAGAGTTGGCGGCCCATGTGGACACCCTGGTAGTTTCCTTGGCTGACTGGAACCAGCCTCCCTCTGAGGAGCGAGCGGTTTCCCCCGAGTCTGGGGTCACGGGTGCTGACCAGCAGGCAGTGGTGCAGGCCACTATTGCTCTGCAGCCTGGACTCGGAGGGATTTCTGCCCCCTCAGTTGGGGTACCCCCTCAGGTGGTGTGCCTGGATCGCCCAACTTTAGGGCTGATCGGAGCACACACGGGAGGGAAGGGTGCTATTCCCTGGGTGGTCCCCTCGCGGAATGACTGGGGCTGTCAGCTGCCTAAGCTGGGGTTTGCGAGGAGGAAGACTCTTCCGGAGTCCGAGGGGTCAAGGGGTCAGGGTTCGATGCAGTGACCCTTTTCCGGGACCCACCAGGGTTCGGGAAGGAGTCTTAGCGTGGACCCCTGCCCTCCTCTCAGACTCCTCAAGAGGGCCCTGGTCTTTGGAGGGTAGGGACCACCCTTTTGGAATTCCACGGTCCTGGTCGCCTCACAGGGGGGAATCTTCAGGGCACAGCCTAGGCAGTTCCAGCATGGCTGATCAACTGTTGGCTGTAGGGTTTTCCGAGCCTCTTCTTCTTGAGGCTTCTGGTGCTCTCTCTTGCCGAACAGAGGGTGTCGCCTTCTACTGTTGGCCTTGCCCCTACTCCTCTGTCACCATCTCCTGTGCTCCCAGGCATTCTTGGTCTTAGGTGACCTCTCTCCTGAGAGCAGTTCAGGGTGTGGCTGCTCACTTCCCTTCGTATGTCAGGGCCATGGACAGACAGGTGTTTCACCTTCCCCTGAGCAGCCAGCCCCTGGATCTCCGAGGTCCTCCACTTCCTCATCCCCCTCTTCAGGGGGAGAGGAGCCATCCGTCCACATCTCTCTTGCTGCTGATCTTGCAGAACATCAGCGTTTCCTCATGAGGATGATGGAGGACCTGCATGTCACCCCACCCACTTAGCACAATCCAGAGCATTCGATGCGCGCCTTCTTAGGTGATTTCATTGCGGACACCTCTGTGGTGCCTGCCTGACCTGCTTCTTTCCAGAAGGCGTTGTTGCGATTCTGGCTAAGGCCATTTTCCAGAGTCCCAGCCCCTAGGGACCTGGAGCCAGAGGTATTGTGTCCCGGAGTCTCAGGTCATATACCTCATCCTCAGTCAGGACTGGCGCAGCTGGACAGTCCCGATGGGTTTTCGCCCTCCGTGACCAGCCCCTGGATCAAGATTCCATGGATTTTGACTTCTGGGGAGGAGTACCTTCTACTCGGCACAGTTGCTTCTTTCAATTGCTGCACATCAGGCCCACTATGCTACCTATGATAGGTTTCTGTGGTCCAGGCTAGGTCAACTCGTAGCCTCTATGCCTGATATGGAGGTAACCAGACAAGCCATTGCACTCTCTGCACGTGGCCTGGAGCTAGCAAGGCACCAAGCGAGGGCATCTTACAATGCCAACGAGGTAGCTTCCAGGATCATATGGACAATGATCTGCACTAGGTGGACGGCATGGCTGCGTCTTTCCCGGTTGTTACCCTTGGTCCGGCTTAGGGTGATTTCCTCCGCGTACCAGAGAACCCATCTTTTCTCCCGTAGGGTGAGGCGGCGTCTGTTGGGGCAACCTCCTACCCCCTCCAGGGAGTCCCCATCTCACTCTCCCCAATCTTGGGCCTTCCCAGGCCCGTAAAGGTTCTCCCTCACGGTGTCTCACCCACTGAAAGCTAAGGGACTTTGTCCTTTAGGATTTAGGGCCCCCTTCGGGGGGAGTTGGCCATCACTCACTCAGGTGATCAATGGTGAAGATTGACACAGATAAGATATGAAAATTACTGCATCTGCACTCCTGATCTTTCTGTGTATCTTCACCATTCATCACAATCCCACCATCCATCCCCCTGGGGCCTCAGTCTCTGGGTCCATCTCCCTCTGTGTGCCCCTCTTTCCCCCCCTTCCTTTCCGCTGGTCAGGAACGGGATGACCTTGGGCACACGGGGATTTTTACTTCCTGTCAGGAAGGGAGAGGGATCTGGGAAGGGGGCACTTTCTCCTCAATGCTCCGGCTCCACCCCTTTGGGGTGGGAGTTGGTGGTTGCCCTCTCTTCTCTTCTCTCCTCCTCTGTCCTACTCCGTTCTTGTCCTTAGGGACTCGTCCTTCAAATTAATTTAAGTAACTTTATTTCTCACCTCCAGATAGGTGGTTTCAGGGGGAGTACAGCCCTGTATCCTGTCTTTTCTTCCAGAATAGCCGCTTCTGCCCATGTTGGAGTTTATTGCCAGTGATTCTGTGCCTTGAATTCTGGCAGTTCAGGCTTCTGGCTACTCCTTCGCAGCTCCTATACAATCTGGAGACCAGTCAAAGGTTCAGGGTATGTCCTCACCCTCCCTATTTCTAATTTTTCCCTCTCTCCTTCCCTCTTCTTTCTGCTTCCAGAGATTGGGGCCCCTTCCCAATCCCCCTAGATTTCTAACTCTCCTTCTGTCCTCTCCCTCGTTTATTTCTCCTTTTAGTTTGTATATCTTTTCCTTTGTCTGTCCCTTGGACTTCCTTGTCCCTCCCATCCAACCCTTTTTTACTCTGCTGCGACTCAGAACTGGTGGGAGGGCGGGATCGACGACACCTAATGGCCAACCCATGAGCGCCATGCATTGTGTCTGCTTCGAGGGTGGCACTGATGGTGCATTGACCCGCCCCGTCCCCCAAAGCTCCGTGGGATCGTGACCTCCGGCCACATACCCACAGGTGATGAATGGTGAAGATACACAGAAAGATCAGGAATTACGGTAGGTACGTAATTTTAATTTCTGAGCGCACCCAGATATGAGAATCTCTTCCACTTAGAGGAATATGCTTTTCTTGAGGCTGGTTTCCTGGAAACCTTCAAAACTCTCAGTACTTCCTCTTATAGATTCAAACCAGAGAACTGTAGCACTTAAAGAACCATGCCCTCAGGTGCAGTGTTCTGAGGTCTGGCCTGGGACAGAGTCAACAGATAGTACCTCGGTGGCAGGTTGACTGGAATTGTAATGAACATGATTGGCTGCATTGAGTACCATCCTTGCCTTGCCCAATTGGGCACTATCAGGATACTTTTTGTTGGCTGGCTCCTGAGCTTCTTGAACACTCTCAGTATGAGTGAGAATGGTGAAAAGGCATACAGGAACCCCCTGACTAATCCAGGGCTAGTGTGTCCTCTGGGACTGTACCCCTAGCAGGTGGCCTGCATCAAAACTTTGGAAGCTCGTCTTCCAAGAAACAAACAGATCTATTTCTGGGGTACCCCCTCTTCTAAAGATAGAAAGCAGCACTTGCTGGTTCAAGGCCCACTCATGGTTTCCGTGGCTAATTCTGCTTAAGGAGTCTGCCAGCACATTGTGGCAAATGTACTGCAGAAATCTTGGTGTCCATCGAGTAAGCCAAGTCCTAGATCCTTATAACTTCTGTGTACAGTTTTGAGGCTTTTGTTCCTCTCTGTTTGTTCATGTCAGGGTGTCCAACCTTTCTAAGTTATGAGCCACATTTAAATTTCTAAGTAACGTGAGCTACAACAACATGCGCTATACCACATTAAATGTGCAGTCCTTACTATACCCATATTTACTCATATTTAGGAGTTAACATGTGAGCCACTGACAACGCATGCCCGTGCACTCACATCCATAGATACATAGATACATAGACAGTGTCGGCAGATAAGGGCCTATGGCCCACCCAGTCTGCCCATTTGAGCTTGTAAGTTCAGTTTGTTTTCCTAGAAGTCTGTTGCACCTACCCTGACCTCCAGAATTCCTTATGTCTATCCCATGCATTCTTAAATCCGTGATTGTTTCAGCCCCCACCACTTCCTCTGGCAGGGTGTTCCACTTGTCCACCACCTGCTCTGTGAAGAAATTCTTTCTCATGTTTCCTCTGAATCGTCCTCCCTCCAACTTCATCCCATGCCCTCTAGTCCTGGAACATCTTTTCGCTTAAAATAGTGTTTTCCTGCACCCTGTTCCTCCCTGTAAGATACTTGTATGTCTCTATCATATCCCTCTCCTCCTCTCTCCAGGGAGTACATGTTCAGTTCCTTCAACCTGTCTTCATAGGACTTGTGATGCAATCCATGCACCATCTTTGTTACCCTCCTCTGAACCTTCTCTACCCTGTCTATGTCCTTACGTAGGTATGGTCTCCAGAACTGTACACTGTACTCCAGGTGGGGCCTCACTAGTGTCTTGTATAGTGGAATTATGACCTCCCTTTTCCTGCTGGTAATGCCCCTGCCTATACATCCCAGCATCCTATTTGCTTTACCTTTATCTGATTTGTTTTTTTTACCTTTGCTTTATCCAGCGTGTGGTCCTTACCATACCCATATTTACCCGTATTTAGGAGTCAAAATAATAACAGTCATAGTAAATAGTCAATATTGGTATTTTATTAAGTTACAGTATTTTTAAGAAATGGTTGTAATTTTAAAATAATTATTCAGAGCAGCACTGGAGCTGCTTTAGATTTGCTCGCAGGCTTAGTAAAAGTAGCTTGTTGAGCACTCGGGGCACTTTTCAGCTCCTGTACTTTAACTTTTCTCAAATTTAGAAGACTGACATGTACTTGACAAACCCCTCAAGAGTCACATCAGACTACTTTGAGAGCAACATGTGGCTCACAAGCTACAGGTTGGCCACCCCTGGTTTATGTAGTACGTTGTGGTGGTATTGTCTGTCTGTATTTGGACTGACTGACCCTGTTACTGGGAGTAGAAGGACTGCATTGCCACTAGTACTGCCTGAGCTCAAGGAGGTTTATATGATCCTGAGGGTTCTGGATGCCACTTACTGTAAGGTTCTGGATGCCACTTACTGTGAAGTCCTCATGGTGGGCAACCCTCCCAGGAGTGAAATATCTGTTGTGAGGACCTTGGTGTTATTTTCCTGAGGAACGAATGCCCTCTCTGAGGTCGCTTTCTTCATCCACCACTCCAGTGCATGTACAAAGCCTTTTGTGACTGGCAGTAACTGAGACCGGGAGTTCGATCTTTGGGACCAGTAACCCTTAGGTGGTACTATATGTCCCTCATCCGGAATCAGGCACATGGCACCACAGCTGTGGATAAGACCATGTGGCCTAGCAGCTGCAGAAACTTTCTTGCAGGTCTTGACTGGCTTAAGGTGAGTGATTCTGAACTGGCAGTCAGATTTGATGTCGTGTGGGAGAAAAGCCTTTCCCTTCAGGGTATCCAGTTCTCCTCCGATGAAGTCAAGGACTTATACTGGTTGTGTCTGAGACTTTTGCAGGTTTATTAGAAACTGTGTTTTCCAAGGCGCTTCTTACCAGCTGTATGGAGCATGTTGTATCCTGATTTGTTTTTCTGAGACTGGTCAGTTGTCCAGGTAAGGGAAAAAACACTACACCTTCTCTCTTTAGGTGGGCTGCCACCACAGCTAAGCATCTTTTGAATACTCTTGGTGCTGAGGTGAAACCAAATAGTAGGGCTGCAGTGTTGCTGGCAGTTTCCCAACTTGAACATTATTTTCTGTGAGTGGGTCTGAGTAGAATGTGGTAGTAAGCATCCTTCAGATCCAGTGGCCCCAACTAATCTCCAGACTGCAGAGATGATATTAGTGTGCCCACTGTGACCGTCTTGAATTTTTTTGTTCTTGATATGTGTGTTCAGGTACCTTCAATCTTGAATGGGATGCAAATCTCCATTTTTCTGGTGGGTTAGGAACTATCTTGAAAAAAAGCCCTTGTCCCACTCTGGTGCAGGGGGCTTTTCTACTGCTTTTGCTTGCAGTATTTTCTTTACTTCCAGTTCCATCAGAATTCTCTCTGTTGGTGAATGAGCTGGGAAGCTTTTTTGTCTCTGTGGCTTGGGACATGCTTTGTAATTGTAGAGACAATCCCTGACACACTACTTCAAAGACTCACTTGTCCATGGTGATTTTTATCCCATTCCTGAACTTAGTGGACCAGCATTCCTCCCAGTGGTAATGGTTGACTGGTGACCTGGGCAAAATTGTCAGGCTTTTGTTTTGGCTGTGGTTTAGGAACTGGAGACGTAGCACACCTTTAGCTTCTTCTTCCTTCGGAGGCAGTATAGCTGGGGGTTAAGGCTCTGAGCTGCAGATCTGGAGACCTGGGTTTGAATCCTACAGCCACCTAGGTGCATACTATGCAATCCTGAGCAGGTCACTTAACTTCCTTGTGCTCCCAGGTCGATCTGGAAACAAGTTCACTTAGTGTGCTACTCCTGGTTAAACAATGTTCTCTTTCCTTCTTCTGTCCCTACCTATGTATTACTCTCTGTGTGGCTGATATTCATAGCCAGTGTAGGGTTTGGGGTAGTAACCTCTGTCCCTACCTCCCCTTACTTAAGGCCTGTAGGAAGTGGAGGACTTTTTAAAAATGGCTCTGTACTTGTCCACTTTTTTCATGTATGCTTCTGTTTTGTCACCAAATGGAGAGTTTTACTCAAAGGGGAAATCTGTGACTTTTGCTGGAGTGTCCTGGGTAAGGCAAACCTCCTCAGTGCCACAGCGTGAGCCAGCACTCCTAAAGCAGAGTCACTGATATCTGCAGACATGTGGAACCAATATTTTGTGGCATCCAGGGCTGACTTTGCTGTTGCAGCCAGGTCCTGTACCACTTCGCCATCTACTTTCTCACTCAGAGGCAGTACTGAATTTCATTCTGCTTTCTGGTACTGAGCTGTATAGGCCAAATAAGTTGCCTATCTTAGGAGCAAGGAAGCGGTTATGTACTCTTTGTTGGCCATAGTATTTATTCATTTAGTTTTGTTGACCGAGAAAGGAGGACTAGGCAATTTTGCCTATTTTCAGCCTCGCCTCAGGGAGAGGGGAAAGATACAGATGCAAACTGACATACAGAACCAGATTAAGCTTGTTGGTGGTATTTCAGTGAATGCATTCGCATGCCTGGAATCCTTCTCAAGGGCTGTGCAGAGAGGCACCTTAGGTTTCTCACAGGCAGCTGCCTGTACCACTCCTTTGTGATCAGGGTGGGCATACAGGTGGCATCTCCACCTCCTGTCTGTCCACCTGATGCTTTTTCAGTTGTATTATCGATGCCAGCTACTGAATTGGGTGCTGACATGATTTTTGATGTTTTTGTTTTTTAGGGATTTGTGAGTGGGACCATTAGCCTCCTTGTAAGAGCTGACCCCATCATGTCCACAAACTCCAATTCCTCCTCAAACTCCTCTGTTTCATAAGAAGGGATATTGAGGGTATCTACCATTTGTTTGATGAAAGAGTAAGAGGTATAACCCTAAGTAACTCTGGGACGGAAACCAAACTCTTGATCAGGGACATCAGGTTCTATAGGTTCACCCTCTTCTTCCTCTTCATATTATATATCCCTCTCCTGTACAGGTTGCTGGTGAGGAACCGGAGCCTGGGGAGTGGGGACAGGCACATTAAATAAATTTCCCATAGCCTGGAAGGCCTGAAAGAACTGCCACACCTTTGTCCTGTCCTCTGTCGATGGCATTTGATTCTGTTTGCTTTCTCCTTTTCCTTTACAGACGTAGCAGGTATATGGTTTTCTTTTTGTTTTTTTTCTTGGTAGGCACCGGTTCCATTACCTGCTGTGAGCCTCTTTCGTTTGTATTTTTACCATTAATGGAATCAGGATTCCCACTTTACTGCCTTTTCTATGCCTCAGCAGCTGTATATTCCTTATCTGTCCCTTTTGATAGGGACTGCTGCTTATGAGAAGAACCATCACATGCATGCTTTCCGCCATCATTGGGAGCTCCCTGTGAGCTTTTATTGTGCTTTGGTAACACAGAGGCAGACTGAGAAGCATATAAATTCTTCTATTCTTGGCAGAAACGGTTGGCTAGCGATCTCATCTCCAACAAATTTTTGTTTCTATAGGTTTCTTTTTAAAGCCCTATTCTTTTATGTGTGTTAGGGTAAAACCTTTTACAAAGTTCACAGTTTTACTAATTGTGATCTGGCCCAGGCATTCTAAACAGAGCTCATGCCAGTCTGCTCTTTGCCAGGAGCTGAAAACAACAAGTGTTGTTTTAAAGTCTGTGGACCCTGCTTTCTTTTTAGAGTTTATCAGTCCTGCCAAACATTGACAGGACATATAAATTATAAGTATTCGGTTTCCATTCATAAAAGTGATAAAACAATTTCTAAATAAAAATATGTAAAACCACTTTAAAATATAGTAAAACAAAAGCAATTAAAAGGTTTTACAAGAATGCATAGTTCTATAGACAGGAACCACATCAGTAAAGAGATCTTTTCCGGTTCTTCAGAATCAAGCAGGAACTAGAGAAACTGCAAAAAAAATTTAAATTATTAAATAAAATGCCCTAACTAATGCAGCGTATTCAAAAACTAACTTTTTAGAATAAATCTACAAACAGTATAAGTAAGGTATTAAACAGAAGACTGGAAGGCTGAAGATGACTTTGGGGTGACTGATCTCTTCAAATGGAGAAGGAAACCTAATGTTAAGCTAGTAGGGAGAATGTGACCACAGCAGAGTTTAAACTTGTATTCTATGTTCTAAAATGTATATAAAGTTCTGTGTCTGGGGCAGCACACTTCTGTGGACTGGTGCACTTTTGTAAAGCATCCTAGATGGATTTCTGTTGCTGGAAAGGTGATGTTTTAAGATCAGAAAACACAATATGGCAGAGAGTCTTGTGCTGGGCACCTTCCCACAGATAAACTAATTGTCTAGAATACAAAAAATATTTAACAGAAACTGAATTAATACCAGTGTACATAAATATTGTATCTGACAACATGCCAGTGAAGTACATTAGAGTTAAAGGATAAAATGGCAAAAGGGAAGAAGGTGATACTTCTGGGTAGATCCAGATGTGTCGGGAACCATATTTAAGGTTTTCTCATTGCTGACTTATGTTCTAGTAGAATCTTGTTGATAAACACAGACATTTCAGTCCAGTAAGCCTTCCCCCCCCCAAAATCATGGGGTAAGGAGGGTCCAACTCTTCCCCTACCTCGATCTCGGAGTGAGGAGATGCGGGCCCCCCCTCCATCAAGGCGTGAAAGGGTTGGACTCCCCTCAAGTAATGAGGTGAGGATAGTCTGACCTGCCAATCACAGGGTGAGGAGGGTGCGCCTCCCATAATGACATGGTGAGGAGAGTCTGACCCCCAGTCATGGGGATAGAAGGGTCTGACCCCTGCAAACACGGGTGAGGAGGTCTAACACCCCCACAGTCATGGGGTTAGGAGGGTCTGACCCACCCTCGACAGGTAGGTGGGAGGCTAACACGCACCCCACCGCACCCCCATCACAGGGAGCGGTGTCCTAATCCTCCTGTCATGGTGTGAGGAATATCTGATGCCCCTGATCATGAGGTGAGGAGGGTCTGATCCCCCATCATGGGGTGAGGGAGCATCTGACTCGCCCTCCCAATCAGACGGTGAGGATTTGACACCCCACCTGCCGATCATGGAGTAAGGAGTGTGTGACACCCCCCAACAACCATGGGGAGAGGAGGGTCTGACTCCCCCATCTCAGTGAGAGGAGGGTCTGACTGCCCTGATCATGGGGAGTGGGAGGTGGACATGACTTCTTCCAATCATGGAATGAGGAGACACCAAAACATAAAGATGACAGAAATGGCCCATTGAGTCCACCCAGTGCCTGCCTGCATCTGCACCCAACCTAATGCTGGACCAGAGATAGTGTATTGATAGCTCTGACTGTATTGTACACTACCCCAGTCTACTCATCTCCTTCCCTCAAATGCCCATTCTCTCTCCTTCTTATGGTTTGACTATTTCCTTTTGCCTTTCCCACTTGTGTTTGAAGCTGGCGACGGACTCTGGCCCGACTACTTTGTCTGTCAATGCATTCCACTTCTCCACAACCCTTTCTGTAAAGAACTTCCTTACATCCTTCTTAAAACTTCTCTCCTCCATTTCCTCCCACCAGTTTTCATCCATGGCCTCTCAGTGTACTCCTGTCCACTTTATTAATACCCCGTAGGTACTTAAAGGTCTTTATCATATTCCCCCTCTCCCTATCATATAGAGTGTACATATTGAGGCTCTCCAGCCTCTCCACCTATGTCTGCTACTGCTGCCCCTGAATCATCCATGTGGCTGTCCTCTGAACATCTTCCAAGAGGTCCCTGTCCTCTTTCAGGTGTGGGCTCCAGTACTGCACACAGTACCCCAGTTTATGTTTCACCAATGATCTGTACTGGGGCAGAATCACTTCCTTTTGCTAGCAAACACACTCTCTATGCACCCCAGCATCCTGTTTGTTTCTCTGCAGCCTTCTAGCACTGGTCATGGGACTAGAGACTGTCACTAATAATGATCCCCGGCAGGGGTGTAGTCAGGAATTTCAGATCTGCACACCAAGTGAACTCACTGCTACCCCCTTAGGGTGAGCTACCCTCCCCCACTGTCCGTGCCCTGTTCATGCCCCTCTCAGCTGACATGGTCATTTTTGTGTTATATACCAGCACACCACCAACAGGTGTCAGACTAACAGACTGGCTTTTGGTTACAATATTGCACTGTGACCAGCCTATGTACCACATAAGGTAGCCAGTCCCATAGAGGTCCATTCACACACTCCACACTATACATGCCATCACACCACTAGCCACACCACCAGCAAGTGTCAGACTAACAGACTGGCTTTTGGTTACAATATTGCACTGTGTCCAGCCTATGTACCTCATCAAGGTAGCCAGTCCCACAGAGGTCCATTCACACACTCCACACTATACATGCCATCACACCACTAGCCACACCACCAGCAAGTGTCAGACTAACAGACTGGCTTTTGTTTACAATATTGCACTGTGACCAGCCTATGTACCTCATCAAGGTAGCCAGTCCCACAGAGGTCCATTCACACACTCCACTAGTCATACCACACCACACACGAGGATCTTCATTGTTTACTACAGCTTATTATAGAGGCAGGAGCTGTGCCAAACTTAGGACAAGGCATAAAATAACTGGATTTGCATCAGAATGCGTTACCCCCCCCCCCAAAAAAAAATAAAATGCTTGTTCCCTTGACAAGGCCTTTAGCAAAATGTGATTGTGGTAAAACATGGGTAGTCTAAAACAGCTGTGAAATCTTGTAGGTAGAAAAAAACTCAGTGCCTTGAATTGGTAATGATGGTTTGGGATGGACAAGCTCAGAAATCAGCAGTGGTACCCCTAAATGGAGATGTATAGGCATGCATCCTGTAACTGTATAGAAGCAAGAAGCTCCCCATGATCCAATGAGTACAAATATCCAACAGCACAGCACAGCAACATGAGACAGGTATCAGGAGGCACACAGCAGGAACAAGGCACGAGTGTGCTTGGTGTATTTTTTTTTTTTGCAAACTGCAGTGCTGTCATCCACTGCAGTGCACAGTCATCCGTCCAGAACCCTCTGTCACTGTCAGGTCTCGCTTTCTCTCTCTCACTCAGTCTCTCTTATCACATTTACTTCCAAGTCTCAATATTTTATTTTATTGGATTGATTGTTTTACTGCATCCTGCAAAAAGCACAGGAATGGGCACCACTGTGCCTACTGCTTTTTGGGGGGTTGGCAACATGCAGGGCACAGGCATCCAGCCCAGCACCCACCCCACCCTCACTGTCTGGTCTCCTTTTTTTGTCTCACTCTGTTCTTTTTTCCAAGAAGCCAAGTCTGTTTTAGACAGGCAAAGGGCAGGTTGTACACTGACTTTTTCCTCTCAGACTCAGTCTCTTGGCTTCTTTTCCTTAATCTGTACTTATTGTCTGTACAATATGTTTTGTATTGCACCACCACAGTCAGGCAGCCAGACTCAAATATTCTATTTCTCTCTCCCCTCCCCATTTCTCTCTTCCTCTCTCCCCTCCCCAGTCCCAGTCTCTTGCTTCCTTTATGTTATCCATTTTATCCTCCTCCTCCTCCTCCATCAGTCATTCATCAATCATCATCTATTTATTTTTACTGCATAATAGTAACAGCAGCTGTAGTACTGATACTCAGGCAATGCTTCCTGGGCCTGCACTACAGTCAGCAGCAAAGATGAGACTCAGCAACAGCCCATTCTATTTTGGAGGTTTGGAGGAATTGGTTATGCAGTACTTTTCTTTTTTGTAACCTTTTCTTTTTCTTTGCCAGCCAGTATTTCTTTCAACCCCCAGGCATACCCACCAGCTCAAACTGCTCTGCTCCCACTCACTCTCTCATCTCTCTGTCCCCTCTACATGCTATCTATTCCCTGTGTTGCAAAGCACTGCTATGTATACCATGATACAGTGTGTCACATGACACCTTTACTGCAACAGCTTTCAACTGGCTGCCTGTCATCATCATCCTCCTATGTAGATGGTGTACGTAGCTCGTGGTATGCTATCTGCTTCCCTCAGTGTGATTATGCCACCCACTTACCTAATGCTGCTGACCTGTTGTTCAGTCACCCCACTGTGGTGCAACATCTGAGTGCAGAACATACAACCTCCCAGTCACAGCCACAGGAGGTGAGGCAGAGTAACAAAAGCACAATTTTGTACTTAACCATGCACTTGGAACTGGACTCATACAGCTGAGTCATTATTTATCCTAGTCCATGGTAAAGTACTGGATTGGGAGGAAAGTTCTGATTCCTGGAAGAACAGTCCACCCAACCCTAATCTCAATGCCCTGAAGACCAAGGCAGACCAACATAGTAATCC
The DNA here is from genome assembly GCA_016271365.2 of Neoceratodus forsteri. Taxonomy (NCBI): domain Eukaryota; kingdom Metazoa; phylum Chordata; order Ceratodontiformes; family Ceratodontidae; genus Neoceratodus; species Neoceratodus forsteri. The sequence continues at coordinate 555,955,684 of CM028129.1, read as the reverse complement.
ATGGCCAGAAGGGACTCTAGGATCAGCATGCCCTTCCTGCTTTATTAAGCGGGTTAAATTACTGTGCTGTGCAAAGATATACTAATTTGAAGGATTTTCACAGGCTCAATCACTTAAGGTGCCCTGTGATTCCCTTGGTAATCTACGATTTATCCAGGCTTACCCTGAATGCCTATACTGTTTATGTACACCGTTTCCTCAGGTATTTCTTTTTTTTTTTTTATATAGGTTCTCCACCCTCTAGGAGAAGAAAGGACTCATATCACCCCTAAATTTTGACAACCCTTGAGCTTTAAAGCAGCAGTACTACCTAACCAGGAAGTGGTCCGTTACAACCATTGAAGCGCCACAAACAACAAGGCGGCTACTATCTGGTACTACTGCTGTCAATGTAGCAGGCAGCAGAAATGTAAACAAACACAAAGGGTAACTGAGCACATTACAGGGTGATAGTACAATGTCGTTGGCAAAGAGTACAAGGTACATGCTCAGCAGCGCACAGGGAATAAACTGTCAAAAAAGCACAGTTTTTACATTGTACTGCTGCTTTAAGATGTGACAGTGCCCTGCTGTAGGACACCAGGTCCATCATCTCTGTCCATTTTTTTTTTTTGCTGATGTTCTAAGAGAATGAGAAAGACTGACTCAGACTCATTTTTTTCCATTATGAACATGTACAGGCCCAGCAGCTCCTCACTGCTTTTTTTCCACCATGTCACTGAATATTTTGGTGACTCTGCTTTGCACCCTCTTGACTGCTTTAATGCCTTCTTTGTATGAAGGAGCCCAGACCAGCATTCAGTGCTCCAGGTGAGGCCCGACCAAGGCCTTGCAACAGGCAGGATTGCTGCCCTGCCTTGCTGGTCACCTCTCAGTGCACCCCAGCATTCTGCCAGCCTACTCGTCAGCAGCTACATACTGCTGAATTCTTTTGCCCTTGTCTGTTATAACCCTGAAGTGCTGTCTTTATTGTTCTACCAGTATAGGTTCCCCATTACAACGCCTTCATCAAGAATGATATTAGTAACTACAGTAAAGCAAGGCTGTAAACTAAAGATAATAAATTGTTCATTCATTCGATGATAAAACTTTGAACCACTTCTACTGCAGCTTCTAGAAAGATGGTCATTGTTCACAATACTGTGGTACACTTTTTAAAAGATTACTGTATCACTGCTTTAAATTGTAATGTAAGTGGGATCACTGCTTTAAATTGTAATCTAAGTGGGACCATATTTTCATGCAACTTCTACATGTATCCTAGACATCTGTAATTTTAAACATTTTAAACCCAAGACCTTATCAATTTTTAAAGAGCCATTGACACCTCAAAAAGAACTTTGAAAAACATAATATTCAGACACAAAGCAGCTTATATTTCTCATAAGCACTGTGTTTCTTATCCCCATAAATAATTACTGAAGTCATACGGATGAAAACAGGAGAGATGTTCTATGGGGGTTCATCAGCTTTGACTGCTTCTCTCTGACCTTATGTCATAATACCCTGCTTGTGACATTGTAAGTGTTTCCATGACAGTATACTATGATGTCTCAACAGAGCATTATGATTTTAAGCAGAGAATAAGCTATAGAGGCAGATGAACTCTAATGGATAAAAATGTTGTTTTGTGGGAATTTCTTTAGTCATAAATAACGAAAGAAGAAAACTATAGAAGATATGTAAAACATGGGCTGAATTTTGCCTAACTTATGTTTTCTTAAGTTTTCCCAAAGGTGGCAGTTGAACTTTCACCCTAAAACTAAACAGTTAAAAAGGAATATTTGCTTAAAACGATGTCCTTCCATAATGTGCAGTTACTACTGTGAATAAAAGCCATCTTTTCTGGGAGATTGTAAGGCTTCAGAGTTCTATCACAGAACCACAACTTTGAACCTGCAACATTGTTTTGTTGTAGTTACCACCACCATCCCAAATAAAGTGATATTGAGCCATAAAATGTGGTTCCTATGGTATGTTGGTGGAAAAATAAAAGTGGCAAATTTCAGAACGCACAGGACTGGAGTCTTGTAGTTTCCAATTTACTTTCTCAGACTCACAGTAAGGTCTGAGTCACAGTGAATGGCAAGATTTGCACAAAAGGCATGTATCTGATTGTGCCATCTCTGCACCTGGATTCAGTCACAATGGCCAATTCTACAGCCACCAACTTCACAACAAAGCATACTGAGACAAGCAAACGGGACAGTGAAGCAAAATAGGAAACTGGGCTTCAAGATAGATGCCAGAATCAGCACCTAAGAGGATCACGTGCTCCATGTGGAGCAGGCAGTTGTGGAATCAGCATTCCACAGACTGCCAAATCCCCATATATGGAAAAATACATTTTTAAACCAAAAAATAAATCTCAACATCTATCCCCAGTCCTCTGCGCCATGGGAGGCTGGGAGGGACAACAGTACACCGGGGAGATATTGATTACCCATGAAAGTCTTGGGGCTATGCACAGTAGGCATGCAGACCATCTCCCTGTCCTGCAACCAGACAGCTCAGCTGAGCGCAGAGTAGACTAAGCAGCAAGGTCCCCTCCTATGAATCACACTCATTTACTCATTCTCATCACACCTGCTGCTCCTCTAGTCTCCAATCTCTCTCAGTCCCGACTCGAGTCTGCCGAGACTCCTCCGCGTTCTGCGATTCTGACTTCTGGGCTGGTGTGCCAAGCTCCCTCATCTCGACCGACTAGTGGCACTCTCTCAGCGGCTCAGATTCCTCGCTCACTGGGCTCCCTAAATAACCGCACAGCCGCGCTTCCCGACTGAAACCCGGCTCGGCTTCCGCAAGGACCATCCACACACAGAGTGACTACAGCTGTTTCACTTCCAGTATGATGGTCCAAACAAACGGCAGCCAGCTGTCTCCCTCTCGGTGTCTCACTGACTCACGACTGGAGCGTCTATGACTGCTGCAGTGCCGATGTCCCGACTCCTCTCCGCCCAACTTCTACCCACGGCCAAGCTCCAAAAGTGCTTTCTCCACGACTATGCCCGCCTCCACTTTTCAGTTCCAGAAGGAACAACAGACCAGACTCACCTTTCCATGGGCATTTAAAGAGCCCGCACGACCCGCCCCTTTCTAGCCATGCCTCCTTTCTTAGGAAGCGGACCTGATTGAGATGGCAAAATATATCTGTCGGGTCCTCTGGGGTCACGTCACAGATTTAGACCCCATCCCCAACCCCTCCTCTCTTAAAAACAACGTAAAGGTTGAGAGCGGCTGTGAAAGCCCACGAAAAAAAAAAGAGAATCAAACAAAGAATAGAGATGCCAGCTGGCTCCTGCTACCCACTTCGCTGATATTTAGCATCATTGCAGTGTCTGGTGTATCGGTGGCTACGCCCTTGATCCCCAGCCCTCTTTCCTCAGTCTGCGCCACCCTCACTCCCCTGACCAGTATTCTGTTTTTGGATTTCATTTGTCAGTAAGCATGAGCTTACTCATTCTGGAATTAAATTTGGGTTGCCATATCTTGGACCTCTTTTCCAGTCTGTCCAAGTCTCTGTTTTCATTCCACATATTTCCTCCACTGTATCCACTCTGCCTCCAATTTTGGTATAATTTGCAGAGAGACTGATTGTACCTGCATTTCCTCCTGAGCACTGGAGATGAGTATATTGAAAAGGACCTGCCCATGACAGACCCCTGTGGGACCCCACTAGTGACCCTCTCACTTCTGAGGTATTCTGTGGTGAAACTACCCTTTAAGTTGCCCAGGTAGCCCTGTCACTGCACTCATGTACATCTGTGTCACTCTCCTGCTCTGAGTTCTCAATTTCTAATCCGCCTAGTTAATTATTCTTCCATCCCCTGATCTCAACTTTTTCACATGTCTCATACGGGCTACAGAGTTGAAGTTCACATATAAGTATGTCTGCTGCTTTGCTCTTAGCCATTGCCTTCATGATCCAATTGAAGAGGTCTATCAAGACCTGCCTGACATGGACCCAGGGTGCCTTTTCTTCTGGAGCCTGTTAGCCTCCAGTTATTCCACTGTATGATCTTTTATAATGGTTTCTAGCAGTTTTACAGGATTGAGGACAGGTTGACTAGTCTGTGGTTCCCTGGGTTCTCCCTGCTTCCGCTATTGTGGAGTGGGATCACGTTAGCCTCCCTCCAATCTGCTAGAACCACCCTTGTGGCTGTGAAGCAGTTAAAGAGGTCAGTTAGTGGTTCCTTCAGGAACCGAACACACTCCCTTAGCATCCTGTGGTGCAGATCATCTGGGCTTGGTGAGTTGTCCACCTTCAGGGTCCTGAGCCCCTTGAGTACCTGACACTGCTGTCCCTACCATCTCTGATCCATGTCTTCCCCCACCCTTGGTGAAAAATCCCACACTGTCGGAGTTGTCCCTCATCTTCCTTCATGAACACAAAGGCGAAGCGCTCATTTAGAATATCTGCCTTCTTATCTCCTTTCTTCAATCTGACAGGTACCCCCTTTGTCCTAAAGTGTTACTAGATGTAGCAGAAGAAAGATCTGTCCTCTTTTTTTATACCCTCTTCTATTTTCAGCTTGGCCGCTGTTTTTCAAACAACATGAAGTCTTGCTATATTATGACATATGCAGTATAACCCCAGGTTAGAACTGCTCCAGAGGTGAAAGAGTTAACTTCCATGCAGAGCATGGAATCTTGTGACTCAGATAAACACTCTGTCTGTTGAAGCTCAAACTTAAACTGTCAGATTCTTTACTCCGCCTCACTGAACAGTCGCTCCGGAGATTCATCCTGCTGCTTGGTTTGTTTGTCGGTTTTAAAGTGTAATTCTCGGTTTATTTTACCGAAATTTAACCGCAATCGTCGGTTCAAACTCTGTCTGTGGTATTGTAAGTAATAGATAGGCTTATTTATTATTTTTCTTCTGTGTGGAACTTGTAAACGTCTTATTCGGTTCGGTTTGAACCGATCAGAGGGGTTTTAAAATTACTTTCTAGCCCTTTAGAGTGCGGTTCCCGGTTCTTGTCTGTTCTAAAAAAAATGGATTTTATTATGGTTTTTTCCACGACCCGTGACACGGTTGGGAACCGATAAGAGAGTCTTGCTTGGTGGATTGCCATTAACGGGCAAGTTTGGTTAGGCTGGCACTATGTCTGAGAAACCCAAAAGAAAAACCGGACCCACTGGGTTTCAGCACTGTGGCCTATGTGGGGAAGCCTTTGCGAAGGCTGACCCACACACCATTTGTGTATACTGTCTGGGGTTTGACCACCTCAATGCAGACTGCCAGATTTGTAAGAATTTTCCTGCTGCCACAGTGGAAAGAGTTGGTAGGCTCAGGGAAAGTGAGGCCAAAAAGTCCGCTGACCCAGATGGCCAGCCCGGTTCGGTTCCAACCAAACCTGAGGGAGTGCCCTCTGACCAGGGTGATGCTTCCTCGGGCAAATGAAGAGCCAGCTCTGAGGAGCGGGTTACATCTAAAAGGGCTAGAAGGTCAGCTAGTTAGGGCCAAAAGTTCTTTCTCTAACCGCTGAGGAAATAGCCAAAGCTATCCAAATTGTCCAGTCTCTTTTCCAAGTTCCTTCCGAACCGGTACCATTGAGCAAGCTCGGTTCGGTCGGTTCCCTGGTTCAAGATTATGATTTTGAAGATTTTTATGAACCAGGGAAGGGGAGGAGGGGTACGAGGAGAGTGAGTGTGATTTTGACAGTCTGGATGTGCCCATTGAACCGGACATCTCGCCAGACAGACCCTCAGGAGTATCCCCTCCTAGGCTATCTGAGTCCCCTTCTCATTTTTTGTTTTACAAGAAAGTTGCTGACACTCTGCAACTCCCTGTTGAGGAAGCTGTTGATGATCAAGAAGAGCCTGATTTTGTGGAAATGATGGATATTTCAGAGTCTAGGGACTGTCTATTCCCTTGCATAAATCTTTTAGGAAACAGACAGTAAAAATTCTGAACTCCTCATTCTATCCTCCCTGTGGCTAAAGGATGGACAAGAGGTATGCTTTATCAGACTCTGATACAGAGTTCCTATCTCAGCAGTGCAGCCATGTGGGGTAGTGCAGGCTGCAGCCTGTGACAAGGCTAATATTCCTCTAGCCTCTCACCCTCCTGAAAAGGATTCCAGGAGGATGGATGCCATGGCAAAAGCAGTACATGGCAGCATCTTTGGGACTCAGACAGGCAAATTATATGGCTTACGAGCTAGGTACCAGAAATCCAGGTGGGATACTGTCCTGGCCCTAGCAAACAGGCCCTTGAACAGCTTGCCAGGAGCTGGAGCAGGTGGTCAGATGGTATTGAGGCATCCAAGGTGCAGTTTCATGCTGCTGTAGACTCTAATGATTTTCATCTATAGTTATGGCTACATCTGTGTCTCTTCGCAGAATGGCCTGGCTCAGATGTACTGCCCTGTCACAGGATACCCAGTCTAAGGCTATGGATTTTCCTGTTGTGGGAAATTCTCTGTTTGGGGAGCAGACAGGGAATTATATGAAGAAATGGATGAGATAGGACCACCTATAGGAGTGCACAGGCCAAAGAAAGGCAAGTCACTCCTCAAAGGCAGCATGTCAGGGGCAGGGGCAGGCCTTTTCATAGGCCATTTTACCAAGCCCAGGCCTCCCTCTTCTGCTTATGCCCAGAGGGGTTCTTTAGAGGAAGGCAGAAGGGCTCTAGTAGCTTGCTTCTACCTCAACCCAAAGCTCCTGCAAAACAGGCTCCTGATGGGGTAGCCAGGGCCGATTCTCCACTACCGGGGCAGGCTGGCTTACTTTGTCCAGGACTGGAAGTCTTTAACATCAGACAAGTGGGTCCTGGAAGTAGTAAGCCAGGGACTGGTTCTCAGCTTCAAAAGGTTTCCGAAGATGAGAGCCAGATCTTTTCCACCTGCAAACCCATCAGAGGCACTTGCCCTGGAAGCAGAAGTTTCTGCCCTCCTGGCTCTCTGAGCCATGGAAAGGGTTCTACACATACACCAGGGCAAAGGGTTGTACTCCAGGTACTTCCTTATCCCAAAAAAGACAGGAGAATGGCGGCCCATTCTGGATCTCAGGTATCTAAACAAGCACCTTTCAAAGCCAAAGCAAAGTTCAAAATGGTGATCCTGGGGATTATTTTACCCTCTCTAAGGCCAGGGGACTGGCTAGCCTCCCTGGACCTCAAGGATGCCTACTTCCATGTTCTCATCAGAAGCTCCCATCGAAAGTACCTCAGATTCGAACTGCCCTCAGGCCATTACCAGTTCAGAGCAATGCCCTTCGGCCTCTCCTCGGCTCCAAGGGTGTTCACAAAATGCCTGGCAGTAGCAGTTGCTCATTTAAGAAGGCAAAAGATTGCCATCTTTCCTTATCTGGACGACTGGCTCATTGTAGGCCAGTCTCCAGAACAGGTCAAACTTCATTTACAAGTAACCCAGCACCTGCTTACATCTCTAGGTTTCCTTCTCAGTCTTCCAAAGTCAGTTCTGGAGCCTGTCCAGCTTCTCACCTTTATAGGCGCAGAACTGAACACAAAAGAAGCCAGAGCCTTCCTTCCTCTGGAGAGAGCAAGGACCCTGGTGTCTCTGGCTCCTCTTTCACTCCTGCAGGTCTCTCGACCAGCGAGGCATTTTCTACAGCCCTGGGGCACATGGCTGCTTCTACAGCAGTAGTGCAGGGAGCGAGATTTCAGATGAGGGACATTCAGTTCCATTTGAGAGCCTTTGGTCTCAAAGGACGGATCCCCAACCAAATTGATTCCAGTGACCGAACCCTGATCCAGGCCCTCCAGTGGTGGCAGGATCAGAACAATCTGAGACGGGGGTTCCTTCTACCCCAGTCTCATTCCTTGACCTCACTACAGATGCATCCTCTTGGGGTGGGAGCTCACATGGGCGACCTTTCCACCCAAGGGCTGTGGTCCTCTCAGGAATCTCTGCTCCACATCAATTTGCTGGAGCTCAGAGTTTTTCTAGCACTTCAGGTTTCTCCACAGCTGTCCCAGAACAAGGTAGTTCAGGTCAGAACAGACAATACCACTACAAGTGGTACATCAACAGCAGGGGCTCCGGCCCACGGCCTTGTGCACATTGGCTACAATGAAGTTGTGGTCTCTGGCATATTCTCTGAACGCCTTCCTTACGGCAGTTCACCTCCCAGGCAAGGACAATGTCCTAACGGATGCTCTCAGCAGGTTTTCCCAGGGCCATCACGAATGGGCACTGGATCCCCTAGTACTGGAGGTAATATTTGCCAGATGGGGCACTCCGCAACTAGATCTCTTTGCAGCCCCAGACAATCACCAACTTCCCCTTTTTGTTGCAGGCCCCAGTGTTGGGCTCAGTCCCTCTGATGCCTTCCTTCAGTTGGGAAGGGAAGTTTCTCTGCTTTTCCCCCTTCCCTTCTTTTCAAAGTGCTAGTCAGAATCAGATCTCAATCCTGCAAGATGATCCTGATCGCTCCAGATTGGGCCAGCAGCCCTGGTACCCACTCCTCATGTCTCAACAGTCCACCCTCCCCTATGCCTTCCCAGGAATCACAACCTGTTATCCTGTGCCCAGGGGAGAGTTTGGTATCCGAACCTAAATCTCTCAATCTCAAGGCTTGGCTCTTGAAGAGTTAGAATTTGCTGACCTACACTTTTCTCAAGGTGTATTGGATATCTTGAAGGCTCCTAGGAAGCCTTCCACCAGGGCTACCTATAATTCAAAATGGAAGAGATTTTCCATATGGTGTGCTGGTAAACATATTTCCCCAGAATCTGCTGGTGTGCCCACGATCCTGGATTATTTGGTGCATTTGAATTCCTTGGGGCTGAGGCCAGCTACCCTAAAGGTGCACTTGGTAGCTGTGTCTGTCTTCTTGTCAGCAGGTAAGCCCTCTTCTTTATCAGCTCACCCTGTGTTCTCCAAGTTTTTTAAAGGGTTGCTTCACACCGATCCTCGCTCAGGATCCTGCTCTGCTTGGGATCTTAATATTTGCATCGCTCAGCTTATGCAACCCTTTTGAGCCATTTTCTTCAGCAGAGCTGAAGTACTTGACTTGGAAAAACTGTGTTTCTGGTAGCCATCACCTCTGCCAGGCGCATAAGTGAGCTACAAGCCTTGTCAGTGGAGTATGATTTTATCTCCTTTCATAGAGATAAGGTAGTCCCTCAGGACTAACAGGAAGTTTTTGCCTAAGATGGTTTCAGACTTTCACCTTAATCAATCCATGTCTCTTCCTGTGTACTTCACTGACCATTCCTCCTGTGTGGAGAAGATTGCACAGTTTAGATGTCAAAAGAGCCCTTAGTTACTATAGAGACGTACCAAGGGTCACAGGTTCGAATCCCTCCAATTGTTCCTCACTTATGGTGAGGTTGGTAAAGGAAACCTGCCACTAAAGATCCATTGCCAGGTGGATTGTCTCTTGTATCCAACTATGTTACGTAAAACTGGTAAGGTTCCTCCCCAGGCCTGAGGGCTCACTCTACCAGAGGTACAGCTGCGCTCTGGCTGCTGCAGGACATTCTTATCCTAGAGATATGTCAAGCAGCTACCTGGAAAATAGTTCACACTTTTACTAAGCATTACTCCTTGATATCCATAGTAGGAATGATGCTCTCGATTTGGCACAGCTGTGCTTCAGAGCCTACTTCCCAAGTAGGTTCTGTCCTCCTCCATGGAGGTACTGCTGTGTAGTTGCATATGTCATAATATAGCAAGACTTCATGTTGTTTGAATAAAAATTACTCACCTTAGTAATGTTGTTTCTTCTAATGGAGTCTTGCTATATGATGACCTCCCCAACCTGCCCTCTCAGAACCTCTGTTTTGGGATGTGGGTGGGCAATGCAATGTTGGCACTTCTTTGATGCCCACTTTATTTCACCCTCCCTTGAATGCTTAGGTGTTATGTTTGAGTTTCTTCTTGAATCTCCGACTTGAGTTTTTGTTTTGGGGATCAAGATCAAAAGGTATTTTTGTAGTTAGTAGCCAACGGCTAGTGTAGGTTTGCGTGCTTCCACACAGAACCATAGTGAGTTTTTGTTTAAAGATCTGACAGTTTAAGTTTGCGCTAACAGACGGAGTGTTCATCCGAGTCAAGATTAAGATTCCATGCTCTGCATGGAAGTTAACTCTTTCACTCCGGAGCAGTTCTAACCTGGGGTTATACTGCATATGTCATAATATAGCAAGACTCCATTAGAAGAACAACATTACTAAGGTGAGTACTTTTTTCTTCTCTTACAGTATTTATCACTCGCCACAGAGTTCCCTTGTTCCGATTTGCTGGTCTCCCTGGTACTTCTGAAAGCTGCCCTCTTTATCCCAGTTGCTTCATCCACTTCCCTTAAAAACCGAAGAAGTCTTTTCTGTGTCTTTTTCTTTCTTTTTTTTTTTCCCAAATTATTTTATTAGAGAAAAGAGGTACAGAGGTCATACTTCCACAATACTGTGCTTTGATACCTGAATGATTGTTAGTGGTATGATACAGTAAAACATTGGGAGCATTTAGACATTATATGACATTACATCCATTACCTGATTAACCTGTTCATTTTATGTGAAACCAGTCCTGGATTGAAGACTATAAATCCAATTTTACTACTTTATCATTGTAACTTTCTGGTAGCAAAGAAAGAGTTTATGTGGGAGGCCAAGGTTATAGGTCACTTACAATTCACACATATCCCTGTCACTTTCTCTTTTACAGTTAGTATATCCCAGGAATTCTAGTAGGGATTCCTGTATGACCACAGCGTAGATATCTATGTCTATATGTGCCGTTGGCTATATCCAAGGAGCAGCAACAATGCATATTATCCCACAATATTTTAGAGCATTTCTTGAGTTTAGAGGGGAAAGGTACCCACCTCCACCGCCTCAATCAGAGGTGCCCATGTACGATAGAAGACATTAAGATGGCCTTGGGCATTGCTTTTGTGCTTGTTCTAATGCCATACAGTCTCTCAAGTTGTTAACCCATCTAGCTACTAATGGGGGTGTCGGGGAGAACCACACCTGGGCCACTGTTCTTCTCGCATTAATAAGAGCAAGGTCCCAAAGGGATCTTATACGCCTAGGGGTCCCAGGTGTAGGGTCTACTCCTAATAACAGTTCTATAGGGGATTTAGACAAAGGATACCCCAACACATTACTCATTGTTAGATGGACGTTGTGCCAAAATGGAGCAACTTTAGGGCAAGCTAAGTCCAGATGGATAAAATCAGCATTTGCCATCTGGCATTTTGGGCAGAGCTCTGACCTAGACTCATCTATCTTGTGCAGCCTCTCAGGTGTCAAGTATGCTCTATGCAATAAATTAAACTGCATCTGGCGGAGCTTATTGCTCTTAGAGCAATTCATATAGTGCTCGCAAGCACATTTCCATGTAAGTTTGTCTAACGGGAGCAGCATATCTTTACTCCAGCTAGTTTTACTTTAGTTATGTTGCTTATTCTGTAGGTACCCCTGAATTATACCATAATAGACTGAGAGTACCCCCTTCCCAGGTTGTGACCTAAACAGCTCTTCCTCCAGAGGTGAGGGATCCGCCCACCCTTTTTCTTGTGAAAGCTGCTCTCCACATTTTTGCCGTAGTCTCAGAAATATAAAGAAATCTCCTATTGATATTCCCCATTCCTTACGAAGGGTATCAAAACTCTTTAAAGAACCACCTTCATACAGCTGACTAATTGCTACTAACCCCAGTTTCCTCCAGGCCAAGATTCGCTGTATTACTAATGGTGCACAGTGTAAATCATCCTGAATTACACTTAGCAAGCTCATATTTGGAGACCTTTTATTTCTATAATCTAAACATTGGTGAGCTAGTATCCACACCTGCATCGTGGTTTTAGTGAATGGATTATATGGTAAGCTATTCCCTAAGTTTGCCAAGGCATCCACTAAGATATCATTTTTAAGATTCCCATTTAGCATATCTTCTTCAATTTTTAACCAGGGGCAACTTGCTTCTTGTTCTTTGATGGGCAGATAGGCTAATTGTGCTGCCCAATATTAACTTTTAAAATTAGGTAGTCCCATACCACCTCACCTGGGGAGTTGTAAAATGTTCTGTTTCACCTTAACCTCCCATGTTTACACACAAATCTAGTGATAGCTTATCAAGCTGTATAAAGTGTTTTTGAGGATTTTATAGGAGAGATTGGTATAGATATAAAATTTGTGGCAAAATGGTCATTTTGACCTCCCCCACTCCCAGGTGTAGACAGCGGGAGTACATTCCATCGCTCACGATCTTCACTAAGCTTATCCAATAGAGGGGAGAAATTCTGGGCGTATAAGTGGCTAGGTGTGGCTAAAATGTGAATACCTAGATACCTGATGGTATGCACTAGTTGCAACCCTCCCAGATTTGCAGTCAATTGAGCCCTGTTCTCTGACCCCACAAGAAGCAATTCACTTTTAGTCCAATTAACACGACGGTGTCCTGAAAGGTGGTCAAAGATGTGCATCAAATCATGTACTGAAGGTAAACCTTGGGCTGGGCATTGCGTATAAAAAACCTGATTGTCCGCTTACATAGCCACTTTGTGTTTCTACCTCCACTCACAAATCCCCTTATATCCGGATGTGCCCTTAATGCTGCACCCAGGGGTTCCAGAGACATTACATATAACAGGGGTGACAAAGGGCACCCCTGACATGTGCCTCTGCCAGACAGAATGGTGCTGTGAGAATGCCATTAACCAGAACCCATGCTTATGGATGAGTGTAAAGGGTTCTTATCCATGAACTAAATATCGTACCAATTCCAAACCACTTCAATACGTCAAACAAGTACCCCCATTTCACGCGGTCAAACGCCTTCTCGGCGTCTAACGCTACCACCGCTGTACCATGGGTTCACTTAGATTTAGCCCACTGATAGATTATGTTTAAAGTACGCCTAATATTATGCTTCTCATATCTACCCTGGACAAAACCCGACTGGTCTGGATGTATCAGTTTAGGTAAAACAGACTCCAACCTGGCTGCCAGACCTTCGCCAAGATCTTATAATCACGGTAAGTACAGTTGGCCTATATGATCACATTTAGTCGAGTCTTTCCCGGGTTTGGGTAACACCGTAATTATAGCTGACCACGTAGAAGGGAGCAGAACTCCGCTCTTCAAGCTTTCTAAAATCATATCAGCCAGCAGGTCCAATATGATGGTTTGGAATTGTTTTAAAAATCATTTGGTAGACCATCTGGGCGGGGGCTTTACCACTTTCAGAGATCTAAGAGCTATGGCAATTTCCTGTTTAGACAAGGGGAGTCAGTTCAACCTCACCTCACTGTAATTCTAGCAAGAGGGATCCCTTGAAAAACTGATCATATTCAGATAGATTTGGATTGTTCAGAAGTATAAAGTTGTGTATAGAATTCCCCAAAAGCTTTACCAATCTCCCCATCTCTTGTACTAAAGTCCCAGTTTCATTACGAATCTGGCCTATATTCCATTCAGCTGCTTTACACTTTAATTGCCAGGCCAAGAGTTTCCCAGCCCTATCCCTATCATAGTATGCTCCAGCATTAGAAAGTAATATAGAACATTCTAGGCAGGCAGTGGAGAGTATATTTAACTGCCATTTCTTCTTTTGGAGGGTATTATAAAGGGGCATGGTATGCTTCTGTTTGTGGGCCTTCTCAAGTGCTTCCACTTCCTCTCTTAACTGTGATAGCTCCACCTGTTCTTGCTTATGCTTGTATGAGGCATATGTAATAGTCTGGCCTCTAATATAAGCCTTAAGGGCTTCCCATCAGGTTTTGTGGGAGGTATCTCCTCTTCTGTTAAAAAGGAGATATTCCTTTATGCATTCTCTCATGTATTGTAAGTAATTTTGATCTTTCGAAAGCAGGAGATCTAGCTTCCAGTTACCCACCTTCTTAGGTTCTTCTGGCCCCCTAAAGGTAATCAGGTGCACTGCATGGTCTGATACAATAATCGGACAATATGTAGCCTGTTCAACGTTCACTAATAGGGCTCCAGATACTAATATTCTGTCTAGTCTTGCAAAAGTCTGATGCGCCTGTGATAGAAAACTATAATCTCTCTCTGCTGGGTGAACGTGTCTCCAGGCATCAGTCAGGCCCATATCCCTCTGAAGTTCCTCTAGGGCGTTGGCATTCTTGGTTTTGTGCATAGATATTCTGCTGGACCTGTCTAAAATGTTGTCCAACACGCAGTTGTAGTCTCCCCAAGAATCCAGGGGCCCACCCAGCCGGCCATATCAAGAGCCAATTTTTGGAAAAAGGTTGGACTCTCAACATTTGGTGCGTATACCGACCCCACTAAGAATATCCCCCTACCAATTATATTAATCTTGGCCAGTGCATATCTCCCTGCTTGATCTGTTTTTTTTTTTTTTTTTTTTTTTTTCAAGGAGTTGAACTGGGAGTCCCTTTGGGATCCATATTGAGGCACCCCGTGCCTTTGAAGAGAAAGTAGCTGAGATCCATAATCCACCCATGAATCTTGCAGTTTTTTGTTCTTCCTGTTGTGAGACGTGGGTCTCTTGCAATAATATAATGTTCGCTCTAGCTCTCTTTACTTCCCCCATGACCTTCCTCCTTTTAAGAATTGTTTTTAAGCCATTCACTTTCTAGGACACACATCTGATGTTTTCAGCCATAATTGTCGAACATATAAGCTTCCAGTACCTCTACCTCATAAAAATTCTGTGCCTCTTTCCTAAACATTTTTTGTGTATACCGCGTGCAACCCCCCCCTTTACAAACATATACCTGTATTTCACTCCAGGGATCCTGTCTCACCTCAGGACTGTGCCAACTTCAGAACCATGATTCAGCAATTAATGGCACCTCCAGAATACACAGTCCTGCAGGTCCCACAAGAGTTCCAGTTCCAGGCCAAATAAACTTCCCCCCACCCCTTAGTAGTTCTTCTACTCTAAACACTCCCGTTTCATTCCATAATTGGCGCACTTCCACTCCCTCTCTACCCTAAGCAGAAATATTTCTGCCAGTATTCCCACTACAAAGATCAGGCAGTGATGGTATAGTTTAACAAACATTAATTATACAAAAAGACACCCTTCATCTAAAACTCTACGTAGTCAGAACAAATTGAAACATTTATAAAAACAATGTATATTAATTGGGATCTTGTAACTTAAAACCACTTAATATTCTTAAACAGTAACTGCAGCAAGATGATCGAAATTATTGTAACCCCTTTAAACATTAGGGCACAGCCAAAATATCAGATCTTTCTAAATTTCTGGTGCTATACATATTCAAAGATAAATTGTATCTGGAAAAGAAACTGTCATCAATTGTAAAATAGATTTTAACTTAGGCCTATATATCCACTCTCCAGTCTTACGGCTACAATCATGTATGGTCTAGTTCCCCGAACTAAGTTACATTTACAAATAAAATTGTCAGGCTTCACTATAATAATTAAGGAATCCCCCACTGATGCTCACACCCCCAGGCAGTCTCAAGCATAACGAGATGACTCTGGCTTTTTCATCGAGTGGGCTATGTTCCTGGAATCAATTCCAAATGGGACTGAGACCGAGATAATGTAACCAAAAAAAAAAAAACAGTTAAGCCCTGCTTGTGATGATTGGCTCAGTTTTCCTGGTTACACGCACATCTCAGTCCAGGCTCACTACTCTCCCCACTGAAACCCAGGCCCCTGGGCTCGGTCGGGAGGAAGAATTTTAAACATTATACAGTCCCCATATTTAAAGTAACATTTTCAGGCTCCGCTAAGAAAGTAAGAAGTTCCCCGCTGATACCTGTACCCCCAGGCACGGTCGGTCCTATAGTACAGTGTGGTTGCAGTATTGCAATCAGAAAGACAACGTTCTTTAAAACAGCTCCCAGTGGGACCAAGAATCAAGAAAATAAAGCAAGAGCCAGTCAAGTCCTGACTATGATAGCCCAATTAGCTTCTTGGATAGTACTAACTCCTGAATGTAGGCTCTCTGTTCTCCCCCTAGGCCGGATCGGGAGGGGGAATTTCAAGCACAATACAGTGCAAATCCCCCACTGTTCAAACACCATTTTTAGTTCCCCTTGTAAGACTGGATGTGGTTAAAGGAAATTTAGAGCATCAGAGCAGCTGCGTTACTTACTATACTTCGATTTTATCTTTCAGGCATCAGGCACTTCATTTGCTCTGGCTTCCTCCTTAGCCATCCATTTCTCTGCTTCCCTGGGGCAGTTAAATATGCAAGGTTTCTGTCCCGGTCTTTCCACCCACAGCTTGGCTGGATAAAGAAGTGCAAATGACCATCCTAGACGAAATAGGTGACTTTTAACTGAGTTAAAGCGCTGTCGTCTCTCCTGTAATTCTGTACTATAGTCATGATAGATGTGGACCTTCCCAGTCCCAAAATGAATGGGTCCCGCTTTTTTTTGCTTTTTGCAGGATTTTTTCTTTATCAGGGTACCTCAAATATTTTATTAAACAGTGGCGAGGTCTATCTCCAGTGTTCGGTGGTGGCCCAACCCGATGCGCTCTCTCTACTTCAAAGGCTGCATACTCCTCCGGTAGCCCCAGTTGCGTCACCACCCATTGATGTAGGCCTTGATTAGGGTTTCGGCCCTCAGTTCCCTCCGGTAGCTCTATTATTCTTATATTTGATCGCCTTGATCGATTTTCTTGTTCATCCAGCCGTTCCTTTAATTCTGCCATCTCGGATAGTAGGCCAGTGCATTCTGCTGATACTCCAGCATATGAGTCCTCAGTCTCCCCCAAGTGCCTTTCCAGTTCTGAAATCTGGGTAGCATGTGTGGTCGCAGTTTCTGACAGGCTTGTTACCACTGAATGTAGGTGAGTCTGCTGCGATGTTATGTTATTAAACCCCGACTTCATCTCTTGCTGCATCACCAATAAAGTGTCTGGTACTCCAGTTAGGGTTTTCGTTAGTGACTCCATGTCAACCGTATGCAGGTCCACTACGCAGTCCACCTCGTGTTCTCTCTGATAGTAGGCCGATGCACCCTTCACTTTAGATGAGTTATGGGCATTAAAAGTCAATTTGGCTTATCTTTTTGCTTGCTAGATGCCATTAACTTTAAGTGGTAGTCCCTCCTTGTTTTAACGCATTGAAAAGCGCAGTATCTGATTATTTAAGCACTGGTAACTCTGGTGTCTCAGGGAGCTCTTTCAACGAGCGTTTGCCATCTTCACTCACTAGCCACGCCCCCTGTGCTCTTTTTCTTTCTTACCTGCCTCAAACGGGAGCTACCTGTTTCCTCCATTCCGTGCGTTATGATTTTATACATGGCCTCATCACCCCCTTCTTCCTTCACCCCCACAGGTTTCTTCTCTGTTAACTGGGCTGGCAGTACAGCCTAGCTGTGAATGAGATTAGTACATCCAGCAGACCTGGGTTTGATTCCCAGAAACTCAACTTTTTATTTTTATTTATTTATTTTAGTTTTTGTTGACCGGGTAAGTGCACTAGACAAATCCTGCCTATTTTCAGGCATGACTGGGGGGAGGGGGATACAGATGAATGCCAACTGACCTTGACCCACATTAAGTTGTTGGTGGTATTTTCAATGAATGAGGGAAATTTGGCCAGGACACCGAGGAAATTCACCTACTCTTTTCAATGAGTGCCATGGGATCTTTAACATCCACCTGAACTACCACCAATCTAGGCAGATGGGACCTCGGTTTACCGTCTCATCCGAAAGACGGCATACTGTTTGACTCTGAGCAAGTCACTTAACCTCCCCAGTGCTCCAGGGTTGCCCCTGAAAACAGGCACTTGTGCCTAGTGGCCTTACCCTGTTACCAAAAGAATAATTAAAAAAAAACAAAAAAAACGTCCCCACCTTTCTGAAATCTGCCCTTCTGAGATTCAAGACCATTGTCCTTAAAGCCTATCACAGGGTAAGGAGAGTCTGACCCCCTCCCCCATTCATGGGGTGAAGAGGGTCCAAACCACCACTGACCACGAGTGAGGAATGTCTGACAATCTAGGTTCACAGCTTGAGCATGTGATCCCCATTCTGGCTAGTAGGAGGCTCAGCATAGTTTGCTTGGATCCAACTACTGTATGTCATCTACAGTTGCAGTCCTTCTTGAGGTTTTGGACAGCCCAGGTGATTGTCTCAGCAGATCTAAAGGAGTAGGGTTTTGGGAGCAGCTTCTAAGTGGGGAAATGGGATAACATAGAATCTGTTGGAAAATAGGGATCTCTTGGCTCACCCACTCTGTCTATCCCCCGCCTATACTGTCACCGCAGACCCTACCTGATCTCTGGCTACTTTCTCCAAACCCTGATTTCCTAACAAGATTCCTTTGTGCCTATCCCAAGCATGCTTGAAGCCTACTGCTGTTTTCACCCCCACCACCTCTGTTGGAAGATTGTTACATGTGTCCACCACACTTTCACTGAAGAAGTACTTACTTACTTCCCTCCTACATTTCACACTTCCACCTTTACTGTACGTCCCTTAATCTTGTGCACCCTTTCTTCTGAAAAATACTCCCCCTCTTGAACCTTATTCATCCCTGTAAGATATATATATTTGTCTCTGTCATTTTCCCCAGATATCAAGGGATGAGATCCTTGCTCATGCCAGGAAATGTTGGTGGTGCTACTGAGGGTACTAGCTATACCTGTATATCACAAATCAACCAGAACAGTGCACGCTTGAAGCCATGAAAACAAAAATAATCCAGAAACTCTAAACTTGGAAATGCTTCACAGATTTATTGCTGAAAACTTAAAGTAGTGAGACAAACCAGATAACTCCCTGATTTGTCTCGCTACTTGGTGTTTTCGGCAATAAATTTGTAAAGACTTTCCAAGTCTGGAGTTTCTAGATTTTTATTTTCATGTCCTCAAATGTGCGCTGTTCTGGGTGGTCTGTCATTTCCCCCCCTCCTTCCTCTCTTCCAGGGTGTACCTATTGAGATCCGTCACTCTCTTCTCATAGAGTTCCTTATGCAGCCCCTGCCCCATTTTAGTTGCCCTCCTCTAGACGCCCTCAACCCTGTCTGTGTCCTTCCTGAGAAGTGGTCTCCAGAGCTGGACACAGTACTCCAGGTGGGATCTTGTTGATGATCGATACAGTAGTAACACCTGCTCTCTCCTTCTGTTGGTGATACCCCTCCCTATGCATTGGTGATACCCCTTCCTATGCATTCCAACATCACCCTGACACTGTCTCCTGCCTTGTTGCATTGCCTTGCCACATTAAGGTCATCAGATATGATTACCACAAAGTCCTTTTCCTATTTAGTGATTGTCAGCACCTCTTTCCCCCATTCTGTACACCATCTCTGGGTTTCTGTGCCCTAGGTGCATGATTTTTGCACTTTTTTGCATTGCCCTAGGGGCATGATTTTGCACTTTTTCACATTGAAACAATCAACCATAAATGGCTAAGAGAGACCCCCTCCACTGTTGCAGAGTGATGCTATTTGATCAGCCTGTCGGCTGCATCCTGCTGCAACAGGTGATCTATACTTAAAGCACATAATATGAAACCAGCCCTGTTCCCACTGCTGGCAGCCTCTCTGCTTTGCACTCTACTAATTGTTGGTCTTGGTGCCTCAGTGCTTGCCATGGACCAAGAACGCTTCTTCTTTACTCCTGCCTTTCGCCAGATGTCTCCCCATAATCAGATGGGAACTCACTCCAGTGGGCCCCTATTCTATGCCTTTCTCTCTAACCTTGAATGTCGCTTGACTCTGCCTCTTCCTATTCTGTGTTGCTTCGTGCCCCTCCATGCTGCAGTGTCCTTACAACCTGATCTTCTCCCTGCTGCTGCTGTTTGGGGATGTGGAAAGCAATCTGGGCCCCTTCAAATATTACTTCTGATCACTCCAGTAATTTGTGGACTTACTCCTCTGGACTGAAAATTGCTCATATAAACCTGTATAGCCTCCCGTCGAAATTTACTGACCTAGAACCCTGGATAGCCCTCTACAAACCCCATGTCCTTGGTATCTCCGAAACGTGGCGAATGCCACATATCCCTGATGCAGCCTATCACCTGCCAGGATACTCCTTGCTGAGACAAGCTAGACCAGGCAAAAAGAATGGTGATGGTGTGGCACTGTACTTCAGGGAACTCCTCTCTGCTTCCCCCATCCTCCACTATGACCCCACTTCACCCAGTGATTGGCTCATAGCTCAGCTGACCCTCGGCTCTGCAGAGAAGATTCGCGTGGGATGCTGTTACAACCCCCCAGCAGGAGGCACTCCAGGTCTCATTACCTACCTGGAAGCCCTGGCTAACCTCTCCCCTACCAGGGACACTATTCTCCTTAGTGATTTTAACCTTAATTGGTTAAGTGCCCCGGTATCAGACTACTCAAACCTGTTAAAGCAGCACAGTCTGGTCTAAGTCATATCTGTCCCCACCAGGCACAACACTCAGACACAAAACCACTCCCTCTTAGACTGGGTGATCCCAACAGAAAGGACAAGGTATTCCAATCTGGAACACTGTCCGACGCCATCAGTGATCACTCCCCCACCTTCATCGTCTGGGCCACCAAGGCCACATGCCCCCTCCCTAGACTCATATCTTTCCATAACGTTAGATACCCTGACACTTCCACCGTACTTGATGATGTAAGGGCAGTGCACTGGTCGGCTCTTTACTCCCTTTCGGATGTGACAGAGGCTATGGGTTTCTTCACTGCAGCCCTCCTTTGGATTCAGGATCTACACTCTTTCTCCCCCCCCGCTACCTGGAGAGTGAGGGGAGGCTGCACCCGTGAGGTCACAAAAGAACTCCTGGCCATGATGAGGGATAGGGATAATAAGTGGTCTGACTATGAAAAGGCCCCTTCCCCTGCTCTTTGGAATGAATACAGGCACCTGCAAAACCCGTGCAAGCAAACTGCCCTGGCTCAAAAGTGTGACTACTTCTGCAACCAACAAAGGGACAGCCTTAGGGACCCACACTGCTTCTGGGACACAGTTGGCTTCCTGCTTACCCTGTGTACCCGCAACTCCACCATTCATCTAAGCTCTCCCTCTGGCCCTCTGACTGATCCAGTTGAGGTTGCCCAAGCCTTCAATAAAAAGTTCACGGACCTTACAGCCCACCTAAGCAAGCTACCTACCTGAGGGGAAGGATGGGGTGGGGGGAGGAAACCACGGATAGGGTAATCACAGTGGAAAGGGTGATGGAGAGCCTTAAGGCCCTGAGGGTAGACAAAGCACCTGGGCCAGACTGAGTTCATCCCAGAGTGCTGAGAGAGTTGGCAGTAATCCTAGCAGGGCCACTGGTGGACCTGTTCAACCCCTGTCTGGAAACGGGGTGTGTGCCCAGGGATTGGAGGGTGGCACATGTGGTGCCTCTCCATAAGAGTGGGCCCAAAGACGAACTGGGGAACTACAGACCGGTGAGTCTTACTGCAGTTGTGGGAAAACTGATGGAGACTATCCTCCAGGAAAGGCTGGTAAAACTTCTTGAGGATAATGATCCCCAGGACACTAGGCAGCAAGGGTTTGTCTCAGACAGATCCTGCCAGACAAACTTGGTTGACTTCTTCGACTGGGTGATGCGGGCACTGGACAGGGATCATGTGGTGGACATCCTCTACCTGGATTTGGTGCCACACAGTTGGTTGACCAGCAAGTTGAGCAGTCTGGCAGCAGAGCAGAAACTGGTCAGATGGGTCGAGAACTGGCTGCTGGATAGACAGCAGAAGGTAGTAGTTGGGGGGGGGGCATCAGAACCCAGGGCAGTAACAAGTGGTGTCCCACAGGGTTTGGTGCTGGGACCGGTTCTGTTTAACATTTTCATTGCTGACATCGCAGTAGGGATCAAGAGTAAGATCAGTCTTGTGACAGGGTGGAATAGGACCCTATTCCAGTTGCTATGGAGAAAGTGTTTAAATGCAAGGATCTGTTCTGTTCTATTCCTTTCCTGTCTCTTGTCTATCTGGTTGTGCAACCAAATTTTCCTGTGAGACTTAGGATTTGATCACCCCAACAGTCTCGCAGTTCTTTGCCTCTCACTGTGTCTCAGCCCTCCCTTGCTGTCTGTTTTTCCTCCCTTGCATATCTGCTGATATAAAAATATATGCAAATCATTATGTGGAAATGTACAGTAACTGATATTGGGATCCCTTTGTTTAGAAAATATATAGTGTTACTGTTGAAATGTATATAATTATATTTTGAGATAATTGCAAAAAGCTATTGAGAATTCGAGAGGTTACCTGAGTGCAAATTTTTAAGCCCTTTGCAGAAGAGCTGTGGAAAAGGGGCCTCAGCTCAGGCACACTGTGTTCCTGCCTTGCACCTGCCTGAAACATACAAGAACAGGATGCTTGATTAGAATGGGGGTTGGAAGGATGTGCAAGAGAGCTGAGCTGCAACTACTTGAGAGAGAAAAATGAACACAGAGATTGAAGAAAAACTCAGATGGACTTTTCTGTTTATTTGACCTTTGTAAATAGTTATACTGAACAAGTTTATATTTTTTATGTTACTGCTAGTGTAAAGAAATATTTTTGGTGAATTCTACCACAGCTCCTGGTTTTCCTATGCTTCTTGACCTGTGCCTCGACAACAAGTCTCTTAGCAGATTACACCAAGATCTGTGCGGAGGTGGATGGGGGTGGGGGTGGTAAAGAACTCCATGAGGATTTTGGCACGTATGGAAGAATGGGTTTCTTACTTGGCAGCCTGGATTCAATGCCAAGAAGTGCAAAGTGATTCATTTAGGAGCCAGAAACCCAGAATACAGTTACTGGTTGGGGGGGGGGGGGTGCAGTTATCCAAGACCAAAGAGGAGAAGGATCTGGGGGTACTGGTAACTGGGGAAATTAACCACTCAGCCCAGTGCAAGAAGACAGTGGTAAAAGCCAACAGGATGCTAGGGTACATAGGAAGGAGGATTACTTCTAGGCATGGGGAAGTCATCTTGCCCCTGTTCGGGTCCCTGGTGAGGCTGCACCTGGAGTACTGCATGCAGATCTGGCGCTTCTACTTAAAGAGGGACATCAAACTACTGGAGGGGTACAGTGCAGGGCAACAAAAATGAACCTGGGGTTGGGGGATAAACCTTATGAGGAGAGACTGAGTGAGCTCAATATGTATACCCTGGAGGATAGAAGAGAGAGGGGATATAATTGAGATCTTCAGGTATCTGAAGGGCATGAACAGAGTAGGCACCGGGAGTTTGTTCAGTCTAAAAGGTAGAAGGGAAACCAGAGGACACTCTCTGAAGTTGGAAGGGGGCAGGTTCAGGAGAGCAATGAGGAGACACTGTTTCACCGAAAGGGTGGTTGCAGGGTGGAATGTGCTGCCAGAGGAAGTCTCATCATTACAGACAGTGGGAAGGTTCAAGAGGGGGTGGAACAGTTTCAAAGGGAAGGTGCAAACCGTGATGGGACATGGGGTGGGTGAGAAGGAAAAAGTATTTTGAGGGGGGTCAGCTGCAGTCTAATGGACGGAAGTGCTGCACACTTGAGCAGACTAAATAGACCGTAAGGCCTGTATCTGCTGGCAACTTGTATGTTTGTATGTGAATGCCTACATGTCCAGGGCCTGATCTTGCCAATCGATCCTCCACCTCATCTCATACTAGCCCCCTCCACCTCTCCTTTCTACTTCAGGGCTATCTCCACAAAGGACACCACCAGACTCTTCAAGAGTCTACCTAACTGTGGCAGTCCTGCTAGTGATGGTCTCTTCCCATCAATGCTTAAACTAATTTTCTCTACCATCTTGAAACTCCTCACTTTCATCTTTAATTTGACTTTGACTACCTCTACCATGCCAGACTCCTGGAAGCATGCCAGGGTGGTGTCTATTTTTAAAGCAGGTGACCCACTATCCTCGGACAATTATAGGATTATCTCCCTGCTTCCCCACCTAAGCAAGCTTTTGGAAAGGATTGTTCACTGCCAGCTGTCTGACTACATCGATAAATATAACTTACTGTGTAGCCAGCAACATGGATTTCGCAAGCTCCACTGCACTATATCTGCCATGGCCCAGTTTAAAAACCATGTCCATAAGAACATGGACCTGGGGAAAGCCACGGGTGCTGTTTTTGTAGACCTGACCAAGGCCTTTGACCTGGTCAACCACCACCTACTGTGCACTACTATCCACCAACTTGGCTGCTCGTCGGAGATCTCACTGTGGTTTAGCAGGTTTAGCAGTTATCTCTCTGGGCGATACCAGTCTGCGTGTATTGGCTCTGCCACCTCCCCTGCCCTTCTGGTCTTTACGAGTGACCCTCCGGGCTCCATCCATAGGCTCACTGCTATTTTCCCTCTTTATAAATTCCCTCCTCTCTGACTGTGACTTGTGAAGCCCTGCTGTATGCTGAAGACCTTGTCCTCTTCTACAGTGACAAGTCCCTGGCAAACATATCCTCTGTTCTATCACAAAACTATAGTTCGGCATACAACTGGCTCCAGACCCATCGGCTCCTGGTCAATGAAAAAAAAATCTAAATCTATGCTTTTTGGGTCCAAACCACACCTTGCCAGCATTGCCAATTCTCACCCCAGGAATTCTCCAATATTCCTAACTCTTGCAGTCAGCCTTTAAAGTAGAACCGCCTAGAGATAGAATGTTATGCTAATGATGGAACCATCATTGGCTCATGCCCCTTATTCAAATGCTGCCCTTATCAACTGCTGCTTTCTGTTAACACCTCAGATTTCTTTCTCTGCCTGTCAAGACTAGATGCCCTGGAGACTTCTCTTCACAGTCGTTCCTCAGTTCTTTTTCATACTTTATTTTTTAATCTTTTATCATAATCAAGTCTTACGACAAGCGTTACATACAGCAAACAGACCATCTGCTTAAACATTATTTTGGAAAAAGTCTCCTTAATTAAAGGATACATTATCCATCCGCTGTATAGTGGTACATCATTGGAAGGTTACTATAATTTCAAGACTTCCTAAAATTGAGTCCATATTTTGCCCTTACTAAGTCCAAGAGCTACATGGCTTGCCTTGATGAAACAGGATTGTCCAGCAATCTAATCCAACAATGTCAGGGTCCCTTTATGGGACGATTGATGCTACGCATTAATGCTTAATGAAAAATATAAAACACTAGAAGATTTATGCAGCATACTTTTCACAATGGGTACAAAAATCTGCAACACTTTCCTGCCAAGCCAGGAATTATAGATGAGAAGAAAACCAGTACAGCATCAGAAAAAGAACAAAACACCCAATCTGATCTATTTTACCAAAGAACTAGTCCTCCCAAAAAATGAGACCTACCTTTTAATCTGTTAAGCCAATCATTTATAAACTTTAGAAACAATCTATAAATTAGAGTCCCAAAATGCCTTACTTGACAAAACTGCAAGCTCTGCAAAGTCCCAGAGAATAATGTCTCTCAAGTTGCTGGTACATCCAAGACATCTTCATCTTCCAATTTCTCCGGTATTACTCTCGAGGCTGCCCTCCTACAATCCGCCCATTTGCCAGCTTAGATAGGATCTGAGAAAATAAATGTTTTATTTTGGTACACGATCCGAAGCCTTGCTGGAAAGATAATAGTATGCGGTATATCCAGGTCATGAAGAAGTCTCCTTACAGCATCAGACTTTTTATGCTGCTGCCATGTGGTGTAACTGATATCAGGGAAGAGGTGCACAAAATGTTCATCTTGCATTAATGGGGCAGCTCGATGAGCATAGCGGAGAATCTTATCCCGGGCTCCAACACTCAATGTAATTAACATTAAGGTACGAGGTTCTTCTGTACTGGAAGCCTGACCGGGGGGGGTCACCCAATACATTTTTGAATGTCCCAGTGCTTCTGTACTCCTGTATGGAGTAATTCCTCCGTCAGCCATTCATGAATGGTCAGAATTGGGTGATCATGCTCCAGACCTTCAGTTAGCCCCTCGTTCCTCATTTTTGACTTAGAAATTATAAATATCTATATTTTTTAATTTTCATTTGCTGCCTTTATTTTCTGTTTAAATGTAATAATTGCTAGTTAGAGTAGTGTTTTAAGTGTTTTTCCCAGTTTCTCTCGGTTCGGGATAACCACTGAGGAACCAGGAGTTTGGTTAGTTTAGTCGGAGTTTTTCAACAAAAAAGTTGTTTTTAGTTATATATATTTTACTAGTTTTTTTGTGGTTTAGGAACCATTAAGTTTGGTTATTTTTTTTTTCCCCTGAATCCTGGTTCTGATCGGAACCTAGCTCGGTTCCAGAACTGACTGCAACTGCAATAAATACGTTCAATTTTAATTTCAGCTTGTGGTTGTTGTGGTTTTTCTTTGTACGAAAAAAAAAAAGATATGGCAGAAAAACCTAAGGAAAAAAATGGGCCTCCAGAGTTTAAAACCTATATTAAGTGTGGGGATGTGTTTGCCAAGGTTGACAAACATGATTTATGATTGGTCTGCCTGGGTAAAAAACACTTCTCCTGTGATTGTGAGATATGCAGATCTTTCCCTCAAAAGACGCTTGAAAAACATTGGGAAAGACTCCTTAAAAAGTTGGGTGCTTCAGGCTGTGACCAGCCTACACCCTCAAAAAATGCAGGTGAAACCGCAGAACCAAAGCAGACCACCCCTGATACGGGTGATTCTTCAACTGGCAAAAGAATTGGTGAACCGGTTCAATCTCCAGTTCCTGCAAAAAAAAACAAAAGAAAACCAAACACATTAAACCCCTTGTGGAAAAACAAAAAGGGACTTCTACTGTGCCTCCCAGTTTGCCTTCACCTGAGGAAATTGCTCAGGCTTTCAAAGTTATACAAACTTTATAGGTTAACCCCAGACACGGTTTGGCAAACACTTACCCTAGCTCATACCTCAATCCAAGAGAGAGAGGAGTATGAGGAAGAGAAGAGGACTCATTGAACCTGAGGTTTCCCTGAACAGTAGTTTGGGTCTCCACCCAGAACAACTGAAGATTATTCTTCCCATTTCTGTTCTGTGAGAAAAATTAGTAGAGGCCTTGGACATAGCCACAACTGAAGCAGTGGAAGATGAAGAAGAGGTTGAGTACCTCGTACTTATGGGGTTAACACCCACTAACAAGCTGTTTCTCCCAATCAACAAGGTCTTTAAAAAGGGCATTTTAAAATATCTGTAGACACCAAACTCAGTTCCATCTCTAGACAAGAGGGCGGACAAAAAGTACCAACTGGATTGGGAGGGGGTCTGAGTTCCTGTTTACTCACCCTGACCACCAGGGTGTTATCCAAACAGCAGCCTGTGATAGGGCAAAGGTACCTTTAGCATCATACCGTCCTGAAAGGACTCCAGGAAACTAGACAGCACGGCCAAGAAAGGCTATCTGTTGGCCTCTTTGGCTATAAGGCAGGCTAATTATCAGGCTTATGCTGCACAGTATCAGAAGTCTCTGAGGAAGTCAATCTTAGCCACGTCTGATGAGGCTCCATCTGGTCTTTCAGCTGACCTGGCTGAAACTGCCAGGTTTGGCCTGGAGGCCACAAAGTACCAGTTTCAGATGGCAGTCGATACCAGTGATACTGCTGCCAGGTGGATGGCCCTTACTATAGCCCTCAGACGATTTGCATGGCTCAGGGCTATGAACCTCACACACGATACCCAAACGAAAGCCATGGACTTTCCTGTGGAGAACAGTTCTCTTTTTGGTGACAAGACAGAGGCTTGTATGAAAAAGGTGGATGAGTATGAGGCCACCTACAAAAGTAATTTGGCCAAAGAAAACCCTTCACCTTCCTTCAAGCCCCATCGAAGGGGAGGCAGGGGTAGAGCTAGCTACAGCAGGCCTTTCTATCAGGCCCAGGCTCTACCTCAATACCAGCAGTACCCCCAGCAGACTGGGTACTTCAGGGGTAGGGGCAGAAAGGGGTTTAGACGTGGTTCCCAGACTGGTCAGGCCCAGCCCCAGCCTAAACAGAATTCTTGACTTAGTTGCAAAGGCAGCCTCCCAAATTCCAGTAGGGGGCAGACTGGCTCACTACTTTCCGGCTTGGAAAAACGTTACCACAGACAAGTGGGTCCTGGAAGTAGTGAGTCAGGGCTTGTCCTTAAGCTTCAAATCCTTTCCACCCCTAAGGACAAGACATTTCAAAACAGCTTCACTTACAGAAAGAATGCTGTTATGTAACCCCTAGATGGCGCTATCCCAGGGGCTACTACCCCTGTCTGATTTGCCACTAACAGGTTGAGGGGCCTGGATCCAATGACGGGTGCCTCCACCCAGAGGTCAGGGTTTGCAATAGTTAAACTAACTTGGTCACAGCCCTCTGGGACACTGCAACCCCCCTTTCTTCCCACTAGTGGCCCACACAATATATCAGAATTACCTTCACAGTATACACTTACCCCAGGTCTGGTTCCGCACTGGGACCTCCTGTGAAATGAGATACAGTGCAACAATCACAGTACAGTACTTTAACATAGACAAATACCTCAGGCAGTATAACTTTGCTGAAACAAGCAGCCTGATTTATTTGGGGGATATAACAAGGACAGGGGAAATCAGGTTAATCAGCTTATCACTCTAATAATCTACACTATGGCTCTGTGCACAGGCCTATCCCTATCAGTTACTGTCCCTGGGTACCCAAGCCCTAGTGGCTAGTCCAAACCGCAGCAGCTGGTAGGGGCCCTTTCACACAGAGAAAAGGAGAATTAAATAGTCAGCAGTACAGTAATTCCATTTGATTTAATGTGGCAATTCAACAGGGAGCAACCCTGAATTAGTACTCACGACCTCCAAATAAGATAGGGTCCTTCAATGTCAGCAGGGCTCACTTGAGGTACACAAACCTCTTCACACATCCATATAAAAGAAAGCACTATACCAGGCAGGCTGCATCTGTATTCAATGCAATTACTGCACAATACCGGGAGAACACACAGCAGATTCAGTTCCTGACAGACCGAGAGTACAATTTTCAGCAATTCTTCCAGTCTTCTACAGGGTGAGCCTGGTTTCTACTCTTCAGAGATCCTTTGATTCTTTTCACAGGACGGATTCAGTCCTAACAAGCTGTTACACAAGCTGCAGACCGAACTCTGGGCCTTACACATTTTGACTAAACTGCACACTGAAAAGCACAGGGCTCCTTCCTTCTTCACTGCTAAAGCTCAACTGAAACTCCAACCGACAAAACCGGCACTTCCCTTGAGTTCCTCCCAGTTCTTGACTGGATTGGCTGTCACTCACAATAGACTGCTGCTGTTGGTCCAAAAGGCACTGAAGTCTAAACTACATCTCCCAGAGTCACTGCCCATACAATCCTCTTGTGGCTGGCTCAGATTATGAGTCCAAGTTCTGATTCGTCCAAGGCACCATTTTAGAGCTAGCTTACCCCACACTGATTGGTCCAGTTCAGCAGTTCAAAACTAGAATGGGGAACTAGCAGACACAGTTCTGACTGCAAAGAAAGCAGGTTAGACAAACTGTAATTTCATTATTACTCTAAATAATTTCTGGCAAACAGTTACATCTTTCAGATAGGTTCCCTTTGCACTCCTAGTGACTGCAAAAATGAAGTGAATTGGCAGCAGCTTGAGTGGTACTCAATCAAAGAAACACACAGTCCCCCAGACAAACTAATTATGTCTGCAAGCAGACAGCTCTTAAAGAGACAGTACCAGAGGTTCTAAAACACTCACTGATAAATGGCTTAAATGCCAAACACCATTCAGGCTTGGAGCATTCAAGCAAGCTCCTGAAGTCTTTGGGAACCCCCATTTGCAGAGGGTTAACACCTTCCTGGCCTGGGAAAGCTTGCGTCGCGCTGTCAAGTACTCCCATAAGTTTCAACTGCAACCACATACATTTGCATTAGGCTCGTATAATAATCATCAGTCAATATATCATTTTACCAAGAACACATTTCTGAAAACATTGCAGTACGTCACTCTTTTACACAGTATTACATACACATTGTACCATAACTCAAGTTATTACCTCTGTACATGAAACCTGAAGAGGGGGCCCTTCCCCATCAGTTACCTTTGGGCTGACGCGGCACCATACTTAGAGGGCAACACAAGTAACTTGAGTTAGCACTGACGCCAGTTTGGGCAATGAGCTCCTGGGACACATACACTCCTCTTTATGGACAACATTGAGAGGCAACCACAGGCCTCCCAAGGGAATCATAACTGAGGTGCACCACAGGCTTTACAGCTCTAACCAGTCTTTCTAGGGGAACTGTTACAGTCTCTGCACTCTGAGCCTCATTTTCAGCATTGTCCACACTTGTCAGGAGTCTCCATGGGGTAGAGGCTAGAACTTGGGGCACTTTCAGCTCCAGGAGTTACAGTTTCTGAGTCCACAACATTTGGCTGCATGGAGAGCTTTGGACACTGGCAGTGGACTGTCAGGGCACTCAAAATACTCTTCTTGTTGGTGTATCACCAGTCTGCCCCATCTATCATTTTCCTCCCTGAAAGCTCAAACAGTTCAACCATGCACAATGATTCCATTTCATCTGATCTGATGCTTTGCACTTCACTTTCTGGGAGCATTGGCTCCAGGGATGAAGCTGGGGCTTAGACAGTCCAGAAGGCCCAGCTTTGTCTCCAGTATTGACTAGGGATTGCCCAAACAATTGACTCAGTTCGTAAGAAGATAGTATTCAAAGTCACTCTCACTTTCTTCCGATATGGACTGACAGTCATGCTCAACTGGGACTTGTGGAGGGAACACTTTAACTTTGCTTCTGTAGGTGCAGACTTTCTTGATCTTTTCTTAGCAGCAGCTCTAGTCACTGGTCCAGAGGGCATCTTCTAGGGCCTCAGACTCAATTAAGATTTGTCCAATGGGCAGTAAATGATTTCTATGCATTCTTTTACATCTTTTGAATTATTCTCAGGCCTTACTTTGTACACTGGCAGATCATCTAGTTTGCCCACTACAATGTAGAGGAGATGGTGCCATCTGTCAGCAATCTTGTGCTTGCCATGCAATCCCAGATTTCTTAGCAATACCCGATCTCCCTCCTGGAGTTCCTGTGCTTTCACCTTTTATCATACCTTCTTTGCTGGGCCAGATTTCTTTGGCAGCCATGGTTTGAGCCAGTTGGAATGCCATGAGTTAGCTGGGCCTTTAACTTTGCACATACTGTAAATAGTTGTCAGCTTGAACCCCATCAGAGAGACCCCAAAACACACATCTACTGGTAGTCGAGCTTCTCTTCCAAACATCAGGCGGTAGGGGAGAATCCAGTGGCATCACTTTGAGTGATATAGCATGTACCAGGGTGCTAATTTGTTGGCTCCATCTAGGCTTGTCCTTTGGGTGCAGGGTGCCTAGCAGCATATCTAGCAAAGTGCGGTTGAAACGTTCAGGCTGTGGGTCCCCTGGGGTGGTAAGGAGTGGTTCTGGACTTTCGAGACTCCCACAGAGAAAGCATCTCTTGATCAGACGACTCTCAAAGTCTCTCCCTTGATCAGAATGGATTCTTTGTGGAGCCCCATAGTGAACAAAAAGTTTTCTACAAGTACTTTGGCCACAGTGGATGCTTTCTGGTCTTTGGTGGGGAAGCTTGGGCATATCTCGTGAAATGGTCAGTGACCACCCAGCACATTACTGATATTTCTTTGATCTGACTCCAAACTTAGAAAATCAATACAGACCAGCTCCATGGGTGCACTGGTGGTGATGTTAACAAGGGGGCAGCCCTCTGAGCAAAGCTTTCCTCTGTAAGCAGCGACTAAAGTTCGAATGTGTTGCTCCACATCAGCCCCCATCTTAGGCCAATAGAATCTGGATCTCACCAAGTCAAGTGTTCTGTCTATACCAAGGGCCCCATGTGGTTGCAAGGACCTCAGTACTGAGTCTCAAAGGCAGTGGGAAGCACTAGTTGTTGTTTGTCTACTTGTCCCCTCTGTCTACTGTTTCTCTGTATAACAGTTTATTGATCAGTTTCAACTTAGGACCTTCTTTGTATAACAGTGCAGTTCTCAAATCAGTGGAGCGTAATTTGACACATCTTTTCCTGCATAGAGGGCTTCTAAAGCTGCTTTGATCATGGGATCGCTGGATTGAGCCCGGCCAATACTGTCATTGTCCAGCTGAGGCAGTGCACCAATGTCTATTGCAGAAAAGTGGCACAAGCAGCAGGTATGCAATTCTCAGAGGCTCCTAAGCAATCCACCATGCAGTCCACTGCGTCCGTGGACATTGTTCTCCCTGTCAAACTTCCGGCAGAGTGCCCCAATGTCAGGTTCTGCCAATCGGACCCAATCATTCTGGGAACAGGCCTCCGGAGAGAGCATCAGCATCTATGTGGTTCAGACCTGCTCGGTATTCGAGCATAGTCATATGTAGATAATGCAGAAAGCCACCTATGAGTGGCATCAATCAGCTGAAGTCTGCACATAGGTCAAAGGATTATTGTCAGTTTTTACTAGTATTTTAGCCCATACAGATACTCATGGAATTGGTCAACAATAGCCCACTTCAAAGCTGGAACTCTAACTTATGTACAGGATAGTTCTTTTCGATGGGGTCAGGCTTCTACTGCAAGGCCACTGGTCTCAGGCCATTCTCGTGCTCTTGGTACAACACAGCCCCCAACCCTTGGCAAGCTAGCATCAGTGTGCAGGACGTACGGTTTTCTTGGATCGGCATAGGCCAGCACTGGAGCATGGGTAAGTTGATATATGATCTCATGAAAAGCAGTCTCACAATCAGAGGTCCAGCGGCCCAAATACTTCACTGGATGAAAATACACTCTTTCAGTCTTGAGGACGCTGACTTTGGTATTTTTGTGGGTTGGGGATACCCTTGAGTAAGGTTAAGTAAAGGGCGGATCACTCTTGAATAGTCCTTGATGAGAGCCGATAATAACCACAGAATCCCAGGAATCTTTGCAGTTCTTTAGATTTTGGCTGTGGCCAGGTGGTCAAGGCCTCAACTTTACTTGGGTCGGTCTCTATTCCTCGTGGATACTATGTGTCCCACATACTTTACTGATGTTTGAAAGAATTGACACTTATCAATGGACAGTTTAAGGCCAAAGTCCTCCAGTCGGTCCAATACCTTAAATAATCTGCTCTCATGTTCCTCCAGTGAGCTGCCAAACACAATAACATCATCTAGGTATACCAGGCACTCTAGTAAGTTCATGTCCCCACTGCCGCTCCATCAATCGTTGAAAAGTGGCTGGGGCACCTGAAACCTCCTTGAGGCATCCTCATGAATTCATAGAAGCCAAGCGGACAGATAAAGGCTGTCTTTTCACGGTCCTCTGGGGCCATCGGGATCTGATAGTACCCACTGCGGAGATCCAGCACAGAGAACCACTTGCTCCCGCTTAGGCAGTCCAAAGCATCCTGAATGCGGGCATTGTGTACTGATCAGGATAGTCCGCCGTTTAAGGTGCGATAATCCACACACATCCTTACTGTTCCATTCTTTTCCTCACTACACAATGGGGGAAGCATAAGGGCTTCTGGATTCTTGTATTACACCAGCAGCTAACATCTCTTGCAGATGCCGCCTCACATCATCTATGTCAGCAGGTGCCAGGCGCCGAGACCTCTCACGAAATGGTCTTCGTCATGCAGCCGGATATTGTGCTCAGCTCCTTGCACGCATCCCATCCCATTCCTTTAAAGAAAACACCTGGTCTCTCTGGGCAAGCTTCTCACTGATCTTCACTTTTCCATTCAGCTGGCAGCGGGGAGTCGCAAATCAAACAAGTCAGGAGTTACTCTGTCATTCTTCCTGAACTCTTGCTGCTGGGTAGCACTGCAGTGTCTGCACAATGCACATTAGCCAGGATGCAACCTCTGTTTACTCAATGTCTCTTTTCAGACACATTATGAATTTGGACCATTACCCTTCTGGCATAAGCATGGGCTCTAGCGGGCAAAATACTAGGCTTGACCAGCAGTCCCTCTGGCAATTTTCCATCGCCTGGTGCATCCAACATTAATATTTTATTCTTAACATCCTTTCTGATATGGACCTCTCCCTGTAAGGTACACTGGGCATTTGACGCCAGGATC
Source organism: Neoceratodus forsteri (assembly GCA_016271365.2). Classification (NCBI taxonomy): domain Eukaryota; kingdom Metazoa; phylum Chordata; order Ceratodontiformes; family Ceratodontidae; genus Neoceratodus; species Neoceratodus forsteri. The sequence continues at coordinate 555,921,837 of CM028129.1, read as the reverse complement.
AGAGACTCAGGATCCTTCTTCCATACAATTCCACCGGTTCCTCTGGTTCTGTTTTTCAGCATCTCTGTGCCTCATAGGCCTTCTTAATTAAAGCCGGAACTCTTAAAGCTCTACTAGTTTTGAACCCTGCACCTGCATACCTTGCCAGCCTTCCGAACATATGAGCATTGTTCATCTAGGACACATCACACAATCAGAGGGACACACTAAAGTAGGGTCTCTACTTGTTGGCTCTCAGCCACAGGTGAGAAGACAACAAATTGATATACCAGATGATGACCTACTCCTTAACATACGGTCTTCAACAGTTATAAGGTACGCCAGACAATGCTTCTGATACCAATCTTGGAACATAATTATCATGGAGCCACTATCTACAGTGCTCACTGCACCGTCCCTTACAGTGGTTCCAGGAGGACCAATTCTGGACCAGTCCAGAGGTAGTGAGGCCTGAGCAACAAGCCCGTAAATATAGCATTTTGCCTCACTAGATCATGTCGCGCCACCTAACCACAATTTTTCCAAGCTCCTTACCCTTATCAACCTTTATCATCTGTGTCTTTCATGTGCCCATCTTTCCCACAATAATGCAAAACATACTTTCTGGGTTTAGAGCTAGCGAGGCGCCTACACTGGGAGCCAGGGCGGTGTAATACTAACTGGAAACGCTGCCATCTCTGTCTGCGGCGTGATAAGCATTTTTGGAGACATCTCGTCAGTTTCTCCACTTCCATGGTCAAGGAATCGAGTTCGAGCTGTTATCAGCAGGAGATACATGGGTGGTACCCCACCCCCATAGCAAATACAGTCGGATATAGGTCAGGGCCCGTACATCAGGCGTGGCCTTCATAAAGGGACCGTTTTTGAATTCGGATCTCTCTCAACAGTTCGCCCCATTGTGACATATCTTTTTCCTTGTCAGAGCACTCATTGACTGCCAACCTCTGCCCTAGACTTCACTTGATGTGTCACCCTCAGTCACTGGGTCGTAGCGCAGCTATTGGTGCAGGTCCCTCCGAGGTCGTCTTTTCTCAACTCCTCGAATTTCTCTCATTAACTCATCATAGGAGGGTGGGGATTCCAGTCGATCTGCCAGGCGTAACTGAAGCAACAGCAGTTCTGAGAAGGGGCAGACTTAAGGATCCTGTCCAGCCTGGTTCGGTCCAGTTCAATGCTGGCAAACTACCTTTTCTGAGGCATTCTTGCAACAATTTTTCCACCGAGATACATACACAGACAACAACTCCCTTGGTACTGTCGTGCATCTCTTACTCTCCACCATAGATCCTCATCAGAATCTGGGCTCCCATACACATTCTCAAGGCCTCAAGATAGGCCTGTGCAGTCGCTTCAGGGTTACTGGCCCGTTTACTTACGGATGGTAGCCAGGCAGGACCTCGGAGGCTCTCACTAACCCTCTTTCGCTTTTCACCTTCCGACATTGCCATTCTAGCACTTGGGGGCAATATAGTCTATCCAGGTCTCCCAGTCATCCTCCCTTGGGGTGGGAGGTGCCAGAGAAGATCCTCAACCTTCGGTAAGAGTCGTGACTAATGGCAGGTGCAGAAATCAGAGTCTGCATTGGTTCAGCCACCATTACGGGCACTGGAGCAGGAGAGGGTGTTGGGAGGAACACCCCAGGTGGCAAGAATAGTTTCTTCAAGTCCTCCACAGTTTTCCCCTCCCAGCAACCATTCAGCAAATTTCTCCTCAAAAGTTTCAGATAGTGGTGAGGGCTGATTCCCCGGGTCTTTACTAGTAGTTATCACTCTCCAAGCAGTGAGGGCTCCTCTGGGGTAATGGTCTGTGGCACTTTGGAGCTATCTGGGATCCTTAAACTCTACTAGGGCCAGGAAAGTGTGGGTGAGCAGATTAGCATGCCGACCCACCACCACAGGGTTTGTAAACCTTCCACCTTGGAAAGTACTCCCTGCACAGTGTCCGTATTGATACCCAGGGGATGTCCAGGATAAGCATAGCATTTTGAGGTTGATCTCCTCCCCAGTACACTACTCCACCAGCGGTGCACAGCCACTTCTGTCGGGTACCCATTTTTTTCTTAACAGTGGTTAGTAAATATGGCCACTAGGGACACACAATCCCAGCGGTGCCTCAAGATGTAACCCCTAGATGGAGCTATCCCAGGGCTACTACCCTGTCTGATTTGCCACTAACAGGTTGAGGGCCTGGATCCAATGACGGGTGCCTCCACCCAGAGGTCAGGGTTTGCAATAGTTAAACTAACTTGGTCACAGCCCTCTGGGACACTGCAACCCCCTTTCTTCCCACTAGTGGCCACACAATATATCAGAATTACCTTCACAGTATACACTTACCCCCAGGTCTGGTTCCGCACTGGGACCTCCTGTGAAATGAGATACAGTGCAACAATCACAGTACAGTACTTTAACATAGACAAATACCTCAGGCAGTATAACTTTGCTGAAACAAGCAGCTCTGATTTATTTAGGGGATATAACAAGGACAGGGGAAATCAGGTTAATCAGCTTATCACTCTAATAATCTACCTATGGCTCTGTGCACAGGCCTATCCCTATCAGTTACTGTCCCTGGGTACCCAAGCCTAGTGGCTAGTCCAAACCGTGGCAGCTGGTGGGGCCCTTTCACACAGAGAAAAGGAGAATTAAACAGTCAGCAGTACAGTAATTCCATTTGGATTTAATGTGGCAATTCAACAGGGAGCAACCCTGAATTAGTACTCACGACCTCCAAATAAGATAGGGTCCTTCAATGTCAGCAGGGCTCACTTGAGGTACACAAACCTCTTCACACATCCATATAAAAGAAAGCACTATACCAGGCAGGCTGCATCTGTATTCCGATCGCAATTACTGCACAATACCGGGAGAACACACAGCAGATTCAGTTCCTGACAGACCGAGTGCAATTTCAGCAATTCTTCCAGTCTTCTACAGGGTGAGCCTGGTTTCTACTCTTCAGAGATCCTTTGATTCTTTTCACAGGCCAGGATTCAGTCCTAACAAGCTGTTACACAAGCTGCAGACGGAACTCTGGGCCTTACACACGTTTTTGACTAAAACTGCACACTGAAAAGCACAGGGCTCTTCCTTCTTCACTGCCAAAGCTCAACTGAAACTCCAACCGACAAAACCGGCACTTCCTTTGAGTTCCTCCCAGTTCTTGACTGGATTGGCTGTCACTCACAATAGACTGCTGCTGTTGGTCCAAAAGGCACTGAAGTCTAAACTACATCTCCCAGAGTCACTGCCCATACAATCCTCTTGTGGCTGGCTCAGATTATGAGTCCAAGTTCTGATTCGTCAAGGCACCATTTTAGAGCTAGCTTACCCCACACTGATTGGTCCAGTTCAGCAGTTCAAAACTAGAATGGGAACTAGCAGACACAGTTCTGACTGCAAAGAAAGCAGGTTAGACAAACTGTAATTTCATTATTACTCTAAATAATTTCTGGCAAACAGTTACATCTTTCAGATAGGTTCCTTTGCACTCCTAGTGACTGCAAAAATGAAGTGAATTGGCAGCAGCTTGAGTGGTACTCAATCAAAGAAACACACAGTCCCCTATACAAACTAATTATGTCTGCAAGCAGACAGCTCTTAAAGAGACAGTACCAGAGGTTCTAAAAACACTCACTGATAAATGGCTTAAATGCCAAACACCATTCAGGCTTGGAGCATTCAAGCAAGCTCCTGGAAGTCTTTTGGGAACCCCCATTTGCAGGGGGGTTACAGTTAGAAAAGAGGTGCAAAACCTGCTGCTGTCAAAGCCACTGGAACCTGTTCCTCCACAGCAGAGAGGAAAGGGGTTTTGCTCAAGATACTTCCTCACCACAAAGAAAAATGGGGAGTGGTGGCCTATTCTAGACCTAAGGTTACTAAACAGGCACTTAACAAAGCCACATTTCAAAATGGTAACATTGGCAGCGATTCTGCCAACTCTCCAGAAGGGAGCTTGGTTGGCATCTCTGGACCTAAAAGATGCTTACTTCCACGTCCCCATAAGGGAGTCTCACAGAAACTACCTCAGGTTCAGACTCACATCAGGTCATTACCAGTTCTCAACACTTCCATTCGGGCTCACTTCAGCACCAAGAGTGTTCACAAAGTGTCTGGCAGTAGTGGTTGCTCGCCTAAGAAGATTAGGTGTCACATTGTTTCCCTACCTAGATGACTGGCTAGTGGTGGGAAACTCACTACAACAGGTAAAGGATCACCTTCAGATAGCCTAGGAGCTCCTGGCATCTCTAGGGTTCCTCATAAACCTCAAAAAATCTGTCTTACTACCAGTGCAGGTTCTGCACTTCATAGGAGCAGAACTGGACACATTGAAAGGAAGAGCTTACCTGCCTCAGGACAGGGTAAGCAGTATTCTGAAGATTGCTGGCTCATTCAGACTGAACAAACCAAAGACAGCAAGGCAGTTCCTGCGGTTACTGGGACACATGGCCGCAGCAACAGACACAGTCCTGGGTTTCAGGTTCCAAATGAGAGATATACAGTTCCATCTCAGGGCACATTGGTGCCAAAGGAGAGACCCTCTCTTAAAGTTTATTCCAGTAGTAAGAACGTTACTGAAAGCCCTCCAGTGGGGGAAGGAGGTAGACAATCTCGGGGAAGGGGTACCCTTCCAGCAAGGGTCTCCATCAGTGATTCTCATAACAGATGCATCACTACTGGGTTGGGGTGCCCACCTAGGGGAGCACACCACCCATGGAACTTGGTCAAGTGCAGAGTCAATCAGCACATAAATCTGCTGGAACTGATGGCAGTACTCTTAGCCTTGCAGACCTTGACACCATTGGTGCAGGGCAGAGTGGTACGAGTCAGAACAGACAATACCACGACACTGTACTACATAAACAGGGAGGAACAAGGTCAAGCCCCCTGTGCACAGAGGCAATGAAGATATGGAGTCTAGCTTACTCAAAGCTTCACTGCAAGCTATTTATCTGCCTGGCAAGGACAACACCCTAGCAGACACCTTGAGTCGGATCAACCAGGTCCATCACAAATGGATCCTAAATGGGCAGGTGCTGGAGGTAGTGTTCAGAAGGTGGGGCACCCCGGAGGCAGACCTCTTTTCATCCCACGAGAGCCACCACCTGCCACAGTACTGTTGCAGACCACCATCCAGGGGCACAATACCCCGGATGCTCTGACTCTGGATTGGTCAGGGAGACAGCTGTGTGCCTTCCCTCCTTTTCTCCTAATCCTCAGGGTTCTGATCAAACTCAGATCACAGCTAGCATCAATGATCTTGATAGCACCAGATTGGGCCAGGCAGCCATGGTACTCCCTGCTGCTCTCCATGTCTGTGGCCAAGCCAGTACACCTCTCTCGGAGGCACAACCTGTTAATCTCCAACCAAAGGAGGATCCTGTACCCGAACCCCAGATTCCTCAGGCTCAAGGTATGACTCTTGAGGACTTAGAGTATGCAGGCTTGCGTCTCTCGGAAAGTGCCCTGGATGTTTTAAGAGGTTACAGGAAGCCCTCTACAAAGAAAACCTATGCTTCTAAATGGAAGAGATTTTCTATTTGGTGTTCTGCCAATGATGTGGTACCTGCACAGGCAGGAATTCCGGTTTGCATTCCTTGGGCTTGCAGCCCACTACTTTAAAGGTCCATCTGGCTTCAGTATCTGCTTACATCTCAGTCAGAAAGGGTGCCTCCATGGTATCACACCCTATTTTCAAAAAGTTCTTCAAAGGTTTGGCCCATCTAAACCCCGCTCACAGGGAACTGGTGCCGTCTTGGGACCTGAATTTTTATTTATATATTTGTAATATCGGAAGACCTTTGAGCATGAGCTCTTTCACAAAAGTTCCATGTCAGGGTGGACAAATAATACAAGAGACAAATACAGTAGTTACAGGTTCAGAACAAATACAGTTGTTACAAGGGTTCAGCACATTAGGCAATTAGAGAGTAGTATATGAGAAGTTAGACAAACACTGGAAAACAAGTGATTGTAAAATGTTTGCATTGCCCAGCTCATGGTACCCCCATCTGAGTCCATGGTCTCAGCTCATTTGAAGTATGTTACCTGGAATACTGTGTTTCTGGTAACCATCACTTCTGCCAGAAGGATTAGTGAGCTTCAGGCTCTGTGTATTGAAAAATACTACATCTCATTCCATAGGGATAAGGTAGTTTTAAGAACAAATAGGAAATTCCTCCCTAAAGTGGTCTCTGATTTCCACTGAAGTCAGTCCATCACTCTGCCAGTCTTTTTCACTGTGCATTCTGGTTCACATGAATGTCGACTCCAGTCTTGATGTCAAGAGAACTCTGAGTTACTACATGACTCGCACTAGCGACCATAGACGGGACAGACAACAGCTGTTCCTGACCTATGGGGATGTGGGTAAAGGAAATCCAGCATCTATTTGAAAGCTGGAAAGGAGCCCCCAACAGGACTAAGGGCCCATTCCACAAGGGGAATAGCTTCTGCCATAGCAGCTGCCAGGGAGGTTCCACTGTTGGAAATCTGTAAAGCAGCTACCTGGTGGACAGTTCTCACCTTTAGAAAGCATTATAGTCTGGACATCCAGTCCAGAAGTGATGCCAGGTTTGGCACAGCAGTCCTGCAGAGTCTGTTTCCAAAGTAGGTTCTGTGGCCACCTCCAAAGGTACTGCTTCTTAGTCTGCAAGAGTTAGGAATATTGGAGAATTCTTGGAGTGAGAAGAAAAAATTACTTACCATAGTATCTTGGTTCTTCCAAGGTATTCTCCAATATTCATAACTTACCCACCCTGCCTCCCCTTCTAGAACCAGTGGCCTCTGCACTCCAGGCTGGATGACCATATGTAGGGGTGCCACACTCTGGCTTAGTCTGTCTTTTTAGGCCGTATTGGTCATTGTTTTCCCCCTTCTTCAGGTTGTATTGACATTCGGGGGTTGTTCCCCAAGTTGGAGGTTTGTTTTGAATTAGTTTAAGTTTTTTTATTGTTACATACATTCAATAACACGGGCTGGGCCTGTCTTGCAGGCTCTCCATGAAATTTGAGGTGTTAACAGAATGCAGCAGTTGATAAGGGCAGTATTTGAATAAGTGGCACAAGCCAGTGATGGTTCTGTCATTAGCATAACATTCTATCTCCGGGCAGTTCTACTTTAAAGGCTGACTGCAAGAGTTATGAATATTGGAGAATACCTTGGAAGAACAAGATTACTGCCGTAATTTATTTTTTTGTCTGGCTCTTCCCTCTTGGTACTAACACCCTAGGGCCCCGAGCTCCAGAATGTTTCCAACTTCAAGTACCTGGGCGTAGGGTTAATCAAAAACTCAGGGCTGCATACTGACTAAAGCAGTTCCTGACCAGTGAAGCCTGCTTAGCTATTGTGCAAGGCAACCTGCTACCAGTTATAGACTACTGCCCCCCCCTCATATATTCACGTGTCCTCTGCACTGCGGTCGTGCCTCAGCTCAGCCTACAACATTTGTTGTTTTGCACTCCTGGCACCATGCACTACGCACCACTGTAATCTTTAGCAGTCATTGGGCTGGCTCCCACTTGCCAGTCGATTCGACTATGCTCTAGGCTGCATCATGGACAACACCCTTAGAGGTGGTAATGCATCACCTTATGCGTCCTTCCTGAAGGCCAGAGTTCCCCCCAGATGTTTTGTCCCCACTATGAAATCTCCAAAGTCTCTACTGTTATGGGTGGCAAAGCTCTATCAGTTGCTGCTCCCTCTCTAAGGAACCGTCTCCCCGCACCCCTCCAGTCCGTAGACACCCATTGCATTTTCAAGTACCATTTCAAAACCTGGTTACTGAATGAGGCCAAATGCCTGTGCTTTCCTGGGTAATCTACATCTACTTGCCACCGCTACTTTGTTGCCAGCTCAGTTCTTATGACTATCCTGCCCCTTACTGCGCTCCATGCCTGCTCTCTGTTTCCTGTCATCCTGTGTATATTTTGTTACCCTTCCACAACTCATTTGTGAACTATTGGACATTTTATTTATTTCTCCAGTGTACTTATTGTTACCCTTCCCAACTCACTGTGAACTACTGTACATTTACTTTGATTTTCTTTTAACACATTGTAAACTGTTTCTGTACATCTGCTTGATTTTTTCCCTGATATATTGTAATCTTTTCTCCATTTTTAACTATCTCTGATTGGCGTGCCGCTGTGTTTCCCACTGTTTTTCTCTGTACGCAAATCTCGGCCCGGGTCATGCCTGAAAATGGTCCCCAGGCTCAGTGCACCTACCTGGTTATCAAAGACTTAAATAAATAAAATAAATGTGGAATAGGTAAGAAAATGTACTAAATAGGGAAAATTTGTTTCTCTTTGAGACACTGGGCAGAAGATTTTTTAATCCCATGAAATGGCCTGGATGTTGTACATCATGTCTGCAGATGAAACAACTGTGGTGTGACTCTAGGCAAGTTTAAGACGGCACCAATAAAGTAGAACTGAGGAAACATGAGCTTCGAAATTGGGGAGGGACCAGCCAGCCAGGTGGCACAAAGGCAGTGCATTGCAGCACCACCAGGAAGAAAAAAATTACTCAGTGTAGTAATGTTGTTTCTTCTAATGGAGTCTTGCTGTATTCTAACAAAATACAGTTAGCACCAGCACTTGAACTGCCCTGGAGAGAAAAGGGTTAACTCTATGCCAGAGCATAGAACGTTGAGCTCGAGCTCGGTTTTCAAACCTCTGTCCCTGGTACATTCTAATGTAACCGTCAGATTCTTATGTGCATTAGTGCTAAGTAGCCTAGCTCTAAAAGTTTGAAAAATTAAGCCACTGGCCAACAAGAACTTGGGTCAAAAAGACTCAAGTGGAGAACCCAAGAACAAAATCTTTATCCAGATATTGGTAATAACTATATGAATAATAATTCAAAAGTATTAATAACACTCATCCTGGCCAGGATGAAATCAAAGAAGTACACCTCTGGGGTGCAGCACTGCACCTGCCAACTCCCACATCCCAAAAAGAAGGTTCTCAGAGGAGAGGCAGGGAGGGAGGTCAGAATACAGCAAGACTCCATTAGAAGAAATTACTATGGTTAGTATTTTTTTTTCTTCAGACAAAATGAAGTCTTGCTGTATTCTGACAAAATGCAGACTACCAAGCAGTACCCCCCGGAGGAGAGATCTACTGAACCTACTTTGGAAAAAGGCTCTGCAGTACTGCTGTGCCAAACCTAGCATCACTTCTGGCTTGAGTATCCAGACAGAAATGCTTGGTAAATGTGTGAACAGTTTTCCAGGTGGCTGCTTTACAGATGTCCAAAAGAGGAATAGCTTTAGCTGCTGCAACAGAGGCAGCTGTACCTCTGGTTGAGTGAGCCCTCAAGCCCGACGGAGGCTCCTTGCCCAATTTTGTGTGACAGAAATGAATGCAAGAGACAATCCACCTGGCTATTGTTCTCTTGGTGGCAGGTTTACTATTTCCCGCTTCTCCATAAGTGAGGAACAACTGAGAACAATCATTTCTGTGGGCCTTAGTATGGGAAAGAGAAAGGGGAAATTGTTTAACCAGGAAAGGCACACTAAGCCAAAGCTTGTTTCCAGGTGCGACCTGGGAGCACAAGGAAGTTAAGTGACTTGCTCAGGGTCACACAGTATGCAGGTGGGGGCTGTGGGATTCAAACCCCGGTCTCCAGGTTTGCAGCTCAGAGACTTGAACCACTGTGCTATACTGCCTCCAGTATGGTCCATATAATAGCTTAATGCCCTTTTTACATCCAGACTGTGCAGCCTTCTCTCACCTGAAGAAGAATGATCCATGAACAACACTGGTAGGACATAGACTGGTTAAGATGAAAATCTGAAACCACTTTGGGGAGAAGTTTCCTATTTGTCCTGAGCACCAAAGAAATGCAAGCAAAGCAAGATGGCGGTCGTGCTGGACTAGCCTTTTGTTATTACGTTTCGTTGCCCTGTTTTATTTTTGTTTATTTAGTTTATTCTTATATATTTTAATTTCTGCAAAGTTGTTTTACTGCATTTTTACTGTGTTTTGTTTGCTATTAGTTTTCTGTGTTTGTTTTTGCTCAGTCGATGGTCCCTGGCGGCGTTTCCTCTGTGCCTTTGTGATTTTCTGGTATAGAAGTGAAGAAATGGAACCCGGTCGCATGCTGGAGCTTGGTAGCTTGGAGCCCGGTCGTTCGCTGGAGTGTGGTGCCTTCGCTGGTGCTTGGTCGGTACTCCCGGAGCAGCTATTGTGCCAACTAAGCGAAGCATTTTTTGTTTATCAAACATTTAGTTTGTGCCTGGGAGTCGGAGGGCGGACCTCTTTCCTGAGGGATTAGCCTTCTGAATTGTGCTTGGTGGATCGCTGGATCGTTTTCTGGGTGTGCTTTGGAGTGTTTTGGCCATGGAAGCCTGAACTCTGGAGTTGTGGCTCTACTGACTTTCACCACTCCTTTGCCTCTTGGACTTAGTGATATATTTTTTTAGTGTTGGATAAAGAAGGACCTGGTTCGGGACTTTCTACTGTGAATTCATTTTAGGAACTTGGCTGAAGGGACTGTTGCAGAGTTTGGAGTACTGTGAATGGGGGCCTGATTCATTGATCAGTGCCCCTTTTTTCCTGCAATTTAATACTTTTCTTAGTTCAGAAGTAGGGCCTAAGTAGCGGTCTGGCTGCAGGTGGCTTTGCCCCCCCCCCCATGTTTGTGCCTGGGTAACTTTGGGTGCTATCTGGGACCGAGCAGGAGCCGCCTCACTCTCCGGGAGCCAGGGATTAGTGGGGGAGCTCCTAATTTATCCTTGGGTTGGTCCTTCAGGCGTGGCCTTGTCGTATTTGTAGCTGCAGGTTCTTTGGGGTACAATTTGACCTGATAAGGCAGATTAAGGGGTGAGGTGGAGAGCCCCCGCTTTCAGTGGCTTGGTCTATATATACTGGCTTTTTCTGGAGACTTTTTGGTCCCTTTTGGGATTTTTACTGAGACATTATTGCATATTGGAAATATTTATTCTACTTCGTAAAATCTTGACATTTGGTTAAATTTACATTGGATTACGTTGGGTTATTATGGTTCCTCCCACTATTTGATACCTTTTTTCCATGTTTCTAAATTTGTTTTAGGATTCCCTGGTGGTGCGAGAACCAGGGTGCCTTGCTATTTTTTCTCCTCCTTCCTTGGTTGTGTGAGGGCTGTGGGATGGGGAATTTTTTTATTTTTAAACATCCTGTGAGAGGGGATTGCTTTATCATTTGATTATTATCCCCGAGAGGGCTGTGGGAGAGGGAGAATTTTTATATTTGAAAGTTTATTTTATCCAGTGAGAGGGGACTGTGTTATTGTATTATTTTATTTTATTTTGGGGGTGTGAAAACCATCTTATAGTGGGAGCGGGATTGTTTATATATTTTATTAGGGCAAAGATCATTGTTTAAGTTGTTTTTCTGGGCTTTTGCTTTCTCTGCAGTATCACCTTTGTGATTTAGGAAATTTGTGTTTTATGTGCTTTCCCCATTGTTTTAATAGCGTAAGTGAAATGTGCCTGCTTGCCCCTCCTGTCCTGGGCTATTTGGCCTCAGCTCTCCGTGCCCTCTGCCCCTTCTCTGCTCTCCCTCTACCTGCTTCTACCTACCAGTGCTGTTGAGCTTTGGGGATTGCTCATGGGGGGGGAGTCAGGGATGGGTGGGGGGTTGCGAACAGTGGAGCCCCAATGAGCGGTACTCTCCCATAGGGGTGGTTAGGACCAGAACATGCCCTGGGGCGAAATGGTATCTGGAACGTGTTGATTCCATTCTGGTTCCCATACCCAAGGACACCTCCGCTTTGGGAGGGCAAGTAACCGGGACAGTTCGCTAACCTCGTCCAACTCTGGCGCTGTTGTGCAATGCCAGATCTGTCTGTAGCAAGACTTGTCTTATTGCAGACTTTGTTGCTAGGACAGATTTGGCTTGCATTACCGAGACCTGGTTGGACGGGAATGCTGCCCCGTTTTTAGAGGCGGCTGTTCCCACTGGGTACTCTGTTGTACATCGCCCGAGATTGGACTACGGGGGTTGCGGTCTGTTTTAAGACCGAATTGGGCCCAACCAGTATACCAGTTGAGGAGGCCAGGTCATTTCAGTGTACTGTGGTAGCTGGTGTGGGGTGCAGGATAGCTCTCATCTACTGTCCACCAGGTGATGAGAAGCTATTCCTGCAGGAAATAGCAGACTTCGCTGCTGACATGGCTTTGGAGTCACCCAGACTGATGGTTCTGGGTGACTTCAGTGCCTGGGTTGACGACGAATCCTTGCTTTTTGGTCAACATTTCCTCCAGGTGATTACATCTCTGGGCTTCACACAGGTTGTTTCCTCAGCTTCGCACAAGGGTGGTCACTCTCTTGATTTGTTTTTTCTTCTGGGGATCGAGGCCTCCGACTTAGTGGTGTTACCAGTCGGTTGGTCCGACCACTACTCGGTTGGGTTAAATTTTTCGGCCCCCCTGTGCAGGTCGACCCCTGAGGAGTTGGTCAGGTACCGTCCTTTGTGGGATGTGGTTCCTGAAGACCTAATGGCAGTTATTGACCTCTCGTTGTTGGACGAGACTTACACAGATCCCGAGCAGTTGGTCACGGCCTATAATGAGGCTGTATCCTCAGCTTTCGATCTGATTGCTCCTATCCATGTTTGCCCCCTCCTGCATCGCCCTGGGGTTCCTTGGTTTGATGGGACTCTAAGGGAGTTGCGTAGATCGGGGTGTAGGTTACAACGTCGTTGGAGAAAGTCTGCCTCTGATGCCGACCACCTTATTTTGTTAGAGCATTATAAACTTTATCAAACAGAAATTTCCCGTAAGAAGGCAGAATTCCTATCCAGGGAAATTTCTGTTGCACGAAATCGACCTGCTCAACTCTTCAGAACTGTTGACAGGCTATGCAAACCAGCCTATCAGCAGTTCCGTTGAGTTTTTTCGCAAATTGAGTGTGATGAGATCGCTCACCTGTTTGCGAATAAGGTGGCTGACATCAGGTGGGAGTGCCACCAACTTCACTCTAAGGGGGTTGCTGTTGATCGGTGCTTTGTCACAGAGCTTGGTGTTTCCTGGAATATCTTAGACCTGCTGGATTTCGTAGATATTATGTGGATTATCCAGGAGATGCATCCCACTTGCCGTAGTTTAGACCCTGGCCCTACTTCCCTGATTTTGGGTTGTAGTGATATTATCGGCCTGGTTTTATGTCGGATTGTCCGCTGCTCTCGGGATTTGGGTGAGTTTCCTAGCTCCCTGAAGGAGGGGGTGGTGACCCCGCCCCCCCTTCTGAAGAAAGCTTCTTTAGACCCGGAGAACCTAGCAAACTACAGGCCTATCTCTAACCTCCCTTTTGTGGGGGAAGGTTATTGAGAAAGTTGTGGCTGTTCAACTGGATAACCATTCAACCATCCATAATTTATACGAACCTCTCCAGTCGGGTTTTCATAAGAGGCATAGTACTGAGACCACTCTGATTTGGGTGCTCAATGATCTCCTGATGGCGAGAGATCGGAGACACTGTTCGATCTTGGTTCTCCTGGATTTATCATCAGCTTTTGATACTGTGGATCATGGGGTTCTGCTCGAATGTCTGAGGTTTATCTGCGGGCTGTCTGGTACAGTCTTCAGATGGTTTTCGTCTTTCCTCACTGGTAGAATGCAGAGAGTTGTCTCAGGTTTTTTTTCATCTGGGGCTTTCTCACTGCCCTGCAGGGTACGTCATGGTTCGGTGCTGTCTCTCCTGTTATTCGCAGTATACATGCTACACCTTGGAGACATTGTAAGACAGTATGGACTGAGGTTTCACTGCTATGCTGATGATACCCAGCTCTGCCTGTCTTTTGCTTCCGACCAGGTTAGTGCTGTCTCAGTACTGAACAGCTGCCTCATAAAAATCCAAGACTGGATGAATACCAGTGGTCTAAAGTTGAACCCAGGAAAGACTAAGGTTTTGGTTGTGGACCCAGGTCATAGGGCAGAGGGGGTTGAGGACTGGGCTCCCTTCCAGTTTAGTCCTGGGGGAGGCCCAGATTCTCACCTCTGAACGGGTGCGGAATCTGGGAGTGTTGCTTGATGATGGCCTGACTCTTTGTCATCAGGTGCCGGCAGTCATCAAGCTGGCCTTTTACCATCTTAGGAACATTGCTAGGATTAGGCACCTTGTTCCGTTTAGCGACCTGCCTGTGTTGGTCCATGCCTTTGTGACATCGCACCTTGATTATTGCAACTCCCTTTACCTAGGGCTTTCTGGGGTTGATATCCGCCACTTACAGCTAGTGCAGAACGCAGCAGCACGTTTGTTGACTGGGGTATCTAGAAGATCTCATATCACCCCTGTGCTGCACGATCTGCACTGGCTAACTGTACAGTGGCGGATCACCTTTAAAGTAGGACTTTTGACTTACAAAGCCCTACACGGATCGGGCCCCGATTACCTGAAAGAGCTCCTGGTTCCTTACACCCCTTTGCAACAGCTCCGCTAGGCTGATGAGGGGTTACTAGAGATTCAGAGGGTTAATCATATTGCAATGTACCTGACTAGGATGCTATGACCCCTAATGTTGTTAATTTACTCTGCTGTCTTATGTATACCCTGATTGTTATTATGTACATCCGTATTATGTTTTATGTACCACTGTACTCTGTAACCAATGTCCTGTGCTCTCCTGGTTCGTGCCTGAAAATAGGCAGGACTGTTGCCTAGCGCACTTACCTGGTTACCAAAAGCTAATAAATAAATAAATCTAAAGTCATCTGGTGCACGTACCTTTGGGTTTGTGGCACCTACCTTCTGGAATTCTCTGCCCCGTCAGCTTCGGGAGCGCAGGACAGAGGGTAGTTTTAAGCAGGCACTCAAGACTTTTTTATGGGGGAAAGCATTTTTGGTATTTTTTTTATTTTATATTATATGTACTGTGTTTTGTTTTTATGTGAATTGTAGAGCGCCATGAAATGTGAAAGGCGCTTATACAAATAAATGTTATTATTATTGTTGTTATCCTTGTGAAAGGCGATAAAGTGAGGCTGTGTACGGGGCCTGTAACTCACTGATCCTCCTAGCAGAGATAATGGCCACCAGAAAGACCGTCTTCCAAGTCAAGTACTTTAGCTCAGCTGAAGCCAGTGGTTCAAAGGGGGGCTGCATAAGCTGTGCCATACAGATATTCAGATCCCAAGCTGGAGTTGGTTCCTTAAAAGGAGGGTTAAGATGTACCAATCCTTTGAAGAATTTACTACAGACAGGGTGAGATGCAAGGGAAGATCCCTTCCCTGCAGAAAGACAATCAGACACAGCTGCTAAATGAACCCTAAGAGTGGCAGGCCTGAGGCCTAGGCCATTCAAATAGACCAGATAGTCCAGAGTTGTGGCTAGACCAGCCGAATCTGGCTGCACATTTCTCTGAGAGCACCAAATGCTGAATCTTTTCCACTTAAAATTGTAAGTCTTTCTGGTGGAAGGCTTCCTAGAGACCTTCAGAACATCCAAGACCCCTTGTGAGAGATGCAGTCCTGCATACTCTAACTCATGAAGACCCAGGCCTTGAGCCTGAGAGAACTGAGATTGGGACACCAAATCCTTCCCTGAGAGGAGGTCAGGAGATTGTGTCTCCTGGGGAGGCAGAGGGAAATTGCGACTGCTAGGGACAGTAACAAAGGGTACCAAGGTCGCCTGGCCCAATCTGGTGCCACCAATATCACTGGACAGGGCTGAGACCTGATTTTTATCAGTACTCTGAATATCAGAGGGAAGGGGAGAAAGGCATACAGGAACCTGTTTGTCCAGTCCAACAGTAGAGCATCCTGAGGAACAGACCCCAGGAGTGGAAGTCTGCAGCAGAACAGGAGGAGCTGATGATTGTCTGGGGCTGCAAAGAGATCTATCTCTGGAGTGCCCCACCTCCTGAAAATGATGTGAAGAACTTGGTGATTTAGGGACCACTCGTGGTGACCCTGAGAAATCCTGCTGAGAGCATCTGCCAGTACATTGTCCTTCCCTGGGAGATATACTGCTACCAGGGAGGTCTGGAGAGAGTAAGCCAGAGTCCAAACCTTCATGGCTTCTGTGCACAAGACTGTGGACCGAGTGCCCCCTTGCTTGTTTATGTAGTACATAGTGGTGGTGTTGTCTGTCGTGACCTGCGCCACCTTCCCCTGTACCAATTCTGAAAATGCCTGAAGGGCTAGAAGCACAGCCCTGAGTTCCAGTAGATTGGTGTGAAGGAGAGACTCCTGCTGTGACCATGTGCCTTGAGCAGTGAGGCTCCCCAGTGGAGCTCCCCAACCCAGAAGGGATTCGTCTGTGGTGAGAATCACTGAGGGTGACTGGTGAAGTAAGGGAACCCCTTGCCTGGGATTGTCCTCCTCCAACCACCATTGGAGAGCCTGGAAAAACGTTTGAGTTACTGGAATTAACTTGGTAAGCAAATCCTTTTTCTGAGACCAGAAGGACCTGTGATGAAACTGAATGTCCCTCATTTGAAACCTAGCTCCCTGGACCACTACAGTGGAAGCTGCCATGTGGCCTAGAAGTTGGAGAAAGTGCCTGGCTGGATGAGACACTTGAGGTCTGAAAGAGGCTGCCAGATCTGTTAGGGCCCTTACCCTTTGAAGGGGAAGAAAGGCATTTGCTTAAATAGTATCCAGCTCTGCCCCTATGAAGGTGAGAAGCTGGACTGGCTCCAGCACTGACTTGGAGAGATTGAGAAGAAATCCCAGAGAACCTGGAAGCCTCTGGGTAACTGCCAGAGCTGACCTTACTTGATCTGGAGACTGGCCTACAATGAGCCAGTCGTCTAGATAGGGGAACACAGAGATGCCCTGCCTCCTGAGGAAGGCTATCGCTACTGCCAGGCATTTTGTAAAAACTCTAGGGGCAGAGGTGAGGCCGAAGGACATGGCTCTGAACTGATAATGACCTGAGGGCAACTGGAACCTGAGGTACTTTATGTGGGAGCATCTGATTGGTATGTGAAAATGGGCATCCTTGAGGTCCAGAGAGGCTAGCCAGTCTCCTGGCCTCAGAGAGGGAAGAATAATTCCCAGAGTCACCATTTTGAATTTTGGTTTTGTAAGATGTCTGTTCAGGTATCTTAAGTCTAGAATGGGTCGCAACTCCCCTGTCTGTTTTGGGGTAAGGAAGTACAACCCTTTTCCCTTGTGCAACAGAGTAACTTGCTCCACAGCTTTTTGAAGCAACAGAGAAGAAACTTCTGCCTCTAAGGCAGCTGTTTCCAAAGGTGTGGCAGGCTTGAAGGTCCTTGCTCTGATTTTGAGAAATTTTTTGAAACTGAGAGCAAGCCCCTGGCTCACCACTTTTTGGGTGACAGGTGAAGACCATTGGATTTGATTTAACTTTATCACCAGCTGTGGCTATCTTGCTGCTAATTTGTATTATATATGAGATAATGACTTTAGTTTTTGGTTTAAATATGAGCAGCACAAGAGTTTAAGGAAATCTGCCCGTTCACATGGTTGCTTAGCTCCTGTTGCGACTTTTGTTATTGGGATCCGGCTTTAAGACTCTAATTATTCAGCGAGTGTACTTCATGCAAGCAAATGTTGAATTAAATAACTGCTTTAATATTGTACTCTCCCGGTCCTTTAAGAGATTGAATTTTATCCACACTATTTGTCTGGTTTAATATGTTTTTAGTATTGTAATGATTAAGTATGATCTAAATCCAGACTGGTTGATCTTATAATGATCACTAATTTTGAATATTGGTTATTGGGAGTTCGGGGAACTGTTTGAATATTCAGATAGTTTGTGTGCTCTGAGGGAATCCTTTGACTTTTATGTCATTTTGGTATAAGGGTAATTCTTAGTACATATATATGATTGCCTCTTGTCCTTCCTGGGCTGTAAGCAAATAGGGATACATTTTGCTGTATATTATAATGGTATTTCCCCCATGTCGTAACTAATGAGGGGGTGTCTTATTTATACTGATCCTTAAGTGAAGAAATGTTCGTAAGATCTTCATGCTGTTATTCCTCTGTGTATGTAAGTTTTTGCTTGCAAAATGCATAAATAAAAAAATGGGCACCTGCTGTGTAAAGACTTTCTTAAGGGAAAAAAAGGAATATGACGATGTATTTGGTAAAATAAAGAAAACTATGTACAGACACTACATGTACTGTATTGATAATTGAGGGCCCCCCTCTGGTAGTGCCCTCTGTTTTGGGGGAAAGGGCATAGCCATGTGACTTCCTGCTGAGTCTGTAAAACAAAACAAATAGCAGCACTCAGTGCTATGACCAGGGTGCCAGGTAGGAGTGGATCGATCCAAAAACCGATGTCAAAATAACAAACACCCGCTGAGCTTCCTGACAGAGTCTACATAATTGGAGCTCAGCATTACGGACTCTCTTTTCATTCTGTATGCTGGTAGCTGTGCTTATTTTTGTGATTATGTTTAATAACAGACTAATATACTAAACACCAGCAGAGTAGGCCTGTTGGTCTATCAAGTCTGCTCGCGCTTCCAGCACCTTATTGGGTACCATAGCCTCTCATCTGTCTCCTCCACTGTTACTCCATCTGCCAGGGCCTGCCCCCCGGCAAGCCAGCCTCTGCTTCTGCAGTGCAAAAACTTCTGAGTTTTTGCACTGCATCCTGTTATATTTCAGGATTCAGTGTATGGTGTGGAAACTTTTCTTTTTGCTCCCACAGCTACCCTGCAGTTGCTCACGGAAGGCTTCCTCTGCAGGGGGAGCTGTGGACTCCAAGTGGTTTGTGCTGTTAGGGGGTAGGGTAGGTGAGGAGATAGGAGGGTGTCTGTTGGCCCCATGAATGACTGTGACAGAGACAGTTCCCAGGCACAAAAGAATGGGGGAAACTTTAGCAAGCAGATAGACTGACTTTTGCCATCCAGCTGCCTGGGCCTGTGAGAACCCCCCCAGCTTGGAAGCCCTGCCACGGTTGGTTAAGCCATGGGGGACTCTAAGGGAAGACATGGTGTTTCTGGGAGGACAGGCGATGGTAAGTTTGAAGGGCGTCAGCCGCTGCCTTGATGCAGAATAATCTACATGAAAAATAAAAATGTAATGTTATTTGAAAACAAAGGCCATTCTTTTGACATGTATAAAGAGCCATTCCATTTTTTTAATTTTTTTAAACCAAGCTTTTTCTCATTCTGGTTCTGCCCGATGGTACCTCTTCAGCCTCGTCACTGACCTTCTCACGAACTTACTGGTTGGCCACCATTTATGCAGAACCACGTTGTGGTGGATGGTCTGTGGGGTCGGTTATGTAAGAAACTGTGGAGGCATGCCAGAATGGAACAGACCAACATTTTTCTCTATCCTCCAGTTTTCCTCCCGAGGGTTCTGTGTACAGTGATGCAAATGTGAGCAGGCATCCAGCAGGAACATCTACTGTGCCCCTGCCTGGTCTCTACTGGTCGGCAGTCAAGTAGCGGGAGCAGTGTCCCTCCTCCCTGAGGAAGGAGAGCAGTCCCTGTGATGCTCAGTCCTTCCTCCCCTGCTTGCCCTTGCTGGCCCACGCTGATTCCCGAATGTCGGTTGCAAGCATCATGAGTGGTAGTGAACTGTTGTGCCTGTGGCAAAGAACCATTTTAGGTTGCCCAACAATTTAATATGTTGCTGTGCCGGGGACCTGGCTTCGGGAGCAGACCCAGGATGCTAACAGTCGAGTGGCTTGCTGGGAGGGAACACTGCTACTGACAGTATGTCCCAGCCAGAGAAAGTATGGTGCTACACTTCTTCATGACCACAGTGACTCTGAGTGGAGACCCAAGGAACTTGCTCCCCCACCAGGTGCTTACTGTGCATGTGAGAGGCTGGCATTGGGCTGTTATGACACCAGAGGTTGTGGCAGGGATATTTGGGAGTATAAGGGAGGAAAGAGTTAAGGGAAAAATGGCAGCTACCAGTGTGAGCATTGTGGCACTCACTGACCTCACACCCTCTCTGCTGCTCCCAAGCTGGATTGCACTTAGAAGAGGGGACACTTCACACAGACCTTGCGGGGGGGGGGATAAACTATAGGGGACCATGGAGTTGGTAGCTGAAATGTGTTGGTGTTGGGAGGTTGTTAGGGGGCCATGGAGCAGGTAAGAGACATATTTTGGTGATGGGAGGTTGCTGGGTGACTGTGGAGTGAGTACGAGAAGTTTTGGTACTGGGAGGTCGCTGGGGAAGCACGGAGTGGGTATGAAACATGTTTTGGTGTTGGGAGGTTGCTAGGGGACTGTGGAGCAGGTAAAAGATGTGTGTTGGTAAATAAGTAAGAAAAAGTTTATTTATAAAGCACCCTATCCCTGAGGCCCAGGGTGCTGTACAGGATGCAGATGGTGACAATTCATTAGTGCAACAAATATAAAACACATAAATAGTTTAATTAAAACAGCATAAGACAGCAGCTAGAGGAGCTAAAACTGGAAGAAATGCTAGGTCCCGAAGGTGTCCCTAAATAGATGTGCCTTCAGGTCCCCCTTAAAAGCCGTCAACGAGGGGGCCTCCCTCAAGGGCATTGGGAGTAAATTCCACGGGGTTGGCCCTGCCACCTCAAATGAGTGATCTTCTGATGTTTTTAGCCGGGCCCTGGGAATCACTAGGAGGCCCTCTTCAGAGGAGCAGAGAGTGTGCGGAGAGCGGTGAGGAATCAGGAGGTTACTCAGGTAGCCAGGACCCAGTCTTTATAAGTGAGAACACCCACCTTGAAAGTAAGTCCCCACCTCATGGCAGCCAGTGCATATCACTGGTGGTGCTAAGAGGTTGCTGGGGTACTGTGGAGCAGGTAAGTGATGCGTGTACTTAGTCACCAAGCAAGAGAGGGACCTTAGGGTAATCATACACTACCGGTCAGAAGTTTTAGAACACCCCCATTTTCCAGTATTTATTGAAATTTAAGCAATTCAAGTCCAGTGAATAACCTGAAATGGTACAAAGGTAAGCGGTAAACTGCTAGAGGTTAAAAAAAAAAAGATTAGGTTAGCAAAAACTGCTTTAGAGAAATTGCAAAGAAAGCCAAGGTGTCAGTGAGTACAGTTTCCTACACCATCAAAAGGCACTTGGAAACTGGAGGAAACTCTGACAGGAAGAGGTCTGGCAGACCCAAAGCTACAACAGAATCAGAAGACAAGTTTCTGAGAGTCAACTGCTTGTGTGATAGGCGGCTCACAGGACAACAGCACAGAGTGACTGGCACCCTGAACCAAAAGGGCTACCACAGCATTTTGCAGCGCCATGCAGTACCCTCTGGTCTACGCCTAGTTGGTCAGGGGTTCATCCTACAGCAAGATAATGACCCAAAACATACCTCCAGGCTATGTAAGAACTACCTTCAAGGAAAAGAACAAGACGGTAGGCTTCAAATCATGGAATGGCCAGCACAGTCTCCAGACTTAAACCCCATCGAGCTGGTTTGGGATGAACTGGACAGAAGGGTGAAAGCAAAGCAACCTGCAAGTGCAACACATTTGTGGGAACTTCTGCAACAGTGTTGGGAAGAACTTCCTGAACAATATTTGATGTCCATTGTAGGAAGAATGCCACGAGTGTGTTCAGCGGTTACAGTATATCTGCAAAAGGTGGCTACTTTGATGAGTCAAAAATTTAGATTAAATTTTGTTAAACAAAATGATTCCATGATTTCTTTTTTATCTCCAATTGTTTATTTGTTCTATGCTTTAATTTAAGAGTACATTGAGACATTAACCTGCGTAAATTTCAATAAAAACTGGAAAAATGGGGGTGTTCTAAAACTTTTGACCGGTAGTGTATCTGATGATCTCAAAGTGGCAGGGCAGTGTGACAAGACAGTAGGCAATGCTAATGGGATGCTAGGGTGCATAGGAAGGGGGATTTCTAGCAGGAGAAGGGAGGTGGTGTTGCCACTGTACCGCTCAATAGTGAGACCTCACTTAGGGAGCTCTGCCCAGTTCTACGGGATGTACCTTCGCAAGGACATTGACAGGATGGAAGTGGTCCAGATGAGGGCTACCAAAATGGTGAGAGAGTTGCACGAAACACCATATTAGGAGAGGCTGCAAGAGCTCAACATGTACTCCTGGAAGAGAGGAGAGTGAAAGTGGACATGATTGAAGTACCTCACGGGTGAACAAGGTGTAGGAAGGGAGGCTGTTTCAGTTGAGGAGGAGCACTAGAACATGGGGGCATGCAATGAAGCTTGATGGGAATTTAAGAGAGACATGAGGAAATACTTCTTCACAGATGGGGTAGTGGCTGCCTTAAACAGCCTGCTGGAAGAGGTGGTTGGAGCAAAGATAGTGGGGAGCTTCAAGCATGTGGGGGATAGGCACTTGTGCAAAATAAGTGCAGGAAAGGTAGGAGAGAGGGACACTGATGGCCAAATAGGGTCCACGGTGTAGTAATCGGCAGGAAAAATAGGGCTGACTAGATGGGCCTACGATCCAAGTCTTGCTATATTATTAAAATTGCAGTTTGTCCCACCATTAGAACTGCTCCGGAGGTGAAAGAGTTAACTTCCATGCCAGGCATGGAGCTTAGAGCGCGAGCTCGGTTAGAGAAGCTCTGTCTGGATAATTTCAAACTGAAACTGTCAGATTCTTTATTCCGCCTCACTGAACAGTCGCCCGGAGATTTCTCCTACTGCTCGGTTCATTTCTCGGTTTAAACAGTATTTTCTCAGTTAAATTCAACCGTGAGTATTATTATTTTAACCGCAAACCGATCGGTTCAAGCTCTGTCTGTGGTATTGTAAGTAATAGACAGTTTTATTTCTGTGTGGAACTTGTAAATGTTTTATCGGTTCGGTTCGAACCGATCAGGTTGTTTAAAACTTTAAAAAAGTAAGCATTTTAAAGCTTTTAGAGTGCGGTTCCCGGTTCTTATCGGTTCTAAAAAAAAACGGATTTCATTACGTTTTTTTCCACGACCCGTGACACGGTTGGGAACTGATAAAGGTGTCTTGCCTGGCACTGCCGTTCAAAGGGCAAGGTTGTTGGTTAGGCTGG
The DNA here is from genome assembly GCA_016271365.2 of Neoceratodus forsteri. NCBI lineage: Eukaryota > Metazoa > Chordata > Ceratodontiformes > Ceratodontidae > Neoceratodus > Neoceratodus forsteri. The sequence goes on along the minus strand of CM028129.1, from coordinate 555,898,930 downwards.
CATCATGTCTGAGAAACCCAAAAGAAAAACCGGGCCCACTGGGTTTCAACACTGTAGTGTCTGTGGGGAAGCCTTTGCCAAGGCTGACCCACACACCACTTGTGTCTGTTGTCTGGGGTTTGACCACCTCAATTCAGACTGCCAGATTTGCAAGAATTTCCCTGCAGCCACCCTGGATAAGAGAGTTGGCAGGCTCAGGGAACGAGAGGCCAAAAAGTCCGCTGACCCGGATGGCCAGCCCGGTTTGGTGCCAACCGAACCGGAGGGAGTGCCCTCTGACCAGGGCGAGACTTCTTCGGGCAAACGTAAAGCTGACTCTGAGAATCCAGTTCCAGCAAAGAAAACTAGAAAATCAGCAGGTGTGGAGTCCAAAATTCCTTCTCCAACTGCTGCAGAAATAGCAAAGCTATACAGATTGTACAGTCACTTTCTCCGGTTCCGTCCGAACCGCCACTGTTTGGTAAAAGGTCGGTTCGGCCGGTTCCAGCGGTTCAAGAATATGATATTGAAGAGTTTTATGAACCAGAGGAGGGGGAGGAGGATTATGAACAGTGTGAATGTGACTTTGAGAGTCTGGATGTGCCCATTGAACCGGACATCTCCCCAGACAGACCTTTAGAATCTCCCCCTACGCTTTCTGAGTCCCCTTCTCACTTTCTGTTTTATAAAAAGGTTGCTGAAACCTCCAGCTCCCATTAGAGGAAGCTGTGGATGAGCAAGAGGAACCTGATTTTGTGGAAATGATGGATATCCCAGAGTCTAGGAGATTGTCTATCCCTTACATAAATCATTTAGGAAACAAACAATAAAAATTTTAAAGCTCCTAATTCTGTGCCTCCTGTTGACAAGAAGATGGACAGGAGGTACACTTTGTCAGGTCCTGATACAGACTTTCTTTCACAGCAATGCAGTCATGTTGGAGTAGTTCAGGCTGCAGCCTGTGATAAGCTAACATTCCCTGGCTTCACATCCTCCTGACAAGGACTCCAGGAAGATTGATGCCATGGCTAAAAACAATACATGGCAGCGTCCTTGGGACTCAGACAAGCAAATTACATGGCTTATGTGGCAATATACCAAAATCTAGATGGGACACTGTCATGGTTTTGACAAACAGGCCCCTGGCCAGCTTGCCAAGGAGCTGGAGCAGGTGGCTGCTGATGGTATTGAGGCATCCAAGGTGCAATTCCATGCTGCTGGGATTCTAATGATGTATCCTCTAGAGTCATGGCTACATCTGTGGCCTTCGTAGGTTGGCTTGGCTCAGGTGTACTAGTTTGTCACAGGATACCCAGACTAAGGCTATGGATTTTCCTGTGGTAGGAAATTCTCTGTTTGGGGAGCAGACAGAGAATTACATGAAGAAAATGGATGAATATAGAACAACTTATAGGAGTGCATAAGCCAAGGAGCGGCAAGCCACTCCTCAGAGGCAGACCCCAAGGGGTAGAGGTAGGTCTTTTCACAGGCCTTTTTACCAAACCCAGGCTGCTTCTGCTTATGCTCAGAGGGGGTTCTTCAGAGGGAGAGGCAGACGGGGTGCAAGCAGGCCTGCTCCCATCCCTCAGCCTAAAGCCCCTGCCAAACAGGCACCCTGATGGGATGCCCAGGGCCGGTTCTCCATTACCTGTAGGGGGCAGGCTGGCTTACTTCGTTCAGGACTGGGAGTCTCTAACTTCAGACAAGTGGGTCCTGGAAGTAGTAAGCCAGGGTCTGGTTCTCAGCTTCAAAAGATTTCCAAAGATGAGAATCAGATCTTTTCCACCTGCAAATCCTCTAGAGACCTTTGCCTTAGAAACAGAAGTCTCAACCCTCCTGGCTCTCAGAGCTGTAGAAAGGGTTTCTCCCCTACACCAGGGCAAGGGTCTGTACTCCAGGTACTTCCTTACCCCAAAAAAGACAGGAGAATGGCGGCCCATTTTGGACCTAAGATATCTGAACAAGCACCTTTTGAAACCAAAATTCAAAATGGTGACCTGGCAATGATTTTACCTTCTCTAAGGCCAGGGGACTGGCTAGCTTCCCTGGACCTCAAGGATGCCTATTTCCATGTTCTAATCAGAAGCTCCCACCGAAAATACCTCAGATTCGAACTGCCCTCAGGCCATTACCAGTTCAGAGCAATGCCCTTTGGCCTTACCTCTGCCCCAAGGGTATTCACAGAATGTCTAGCAGTAGCAGTTGCTCATTTAAGAAGGCAAAAGATTACCATCTTTCCCTACCTAGACGACTGGCTCATTGTAGGCCAGTCTCCAGAACAGGTCAAATCACACCTGCAAGTTACCCAGCAGCTGCTCACCTCTCTGGGTTTTCTGCTCAATCTTCCAAAGGCAGTTCTGGAACCTGTCCAGGTACTCACCTTTATAGGTGCAGAATTGGACACAAAGCTGGCCAGAGCCTTCCTACCCTTAGAGAGGGTAAGGAACCTAGTGGCCCTGGCCTCCTCCTTCACTTTGCAGGTCTCTCGACCAGCAAGGCACTTCTTACAGCTCCTAGGACACATGGCTGCTTCCACAGCTGTAGTGCAAGGAGCAAGGTTTCAGATGAGGGACATTCAGTTCCACTTGAGAGCCTTTTGGTCTCAGAGAAAAGATCCCCTTTCCAAGTTGATCCCAGTGACTCGAACCGTGATCCAGGCCCTTCAGTGGTGGCAGGATCAGAGCAATTTGAGACTAGGGGTCCCCTTCATCCCTCTATCTCACTCCTTGACCCTTACTACAGATGCATCCCTTCTGGGATGGGGAGCTCACATGGGCGACCTCTCCACCCAGGGAGTATGGTCCCCTCAGGAATCTCTGCTCCACATCAATTTGTTGGAACTCAGAGCTGTCTTTTTAGCACTTCAGGTGTTTTCTGCATCTGTTCAGAACAAAGTGGTACAAGTCAGAACAGACACCACCACAGTGTGGTACATCAACAAACAAGGGGGCACTCGATCTTCGGCCTTGTGCACTGAGGCAATGAAGTTGTGGTCTCTGGCTTATTCCCTGAACACTTCCCTCATAGCAGTTCACCTCCCAGGAAAGGACAATATTCTGGCAGATGCTCTCAGCAGGATTTCCCAGGGCCATCACGAATGGTCACTGGATCCCCAAGTACTGGAGATAGTTTTTGCCAGATGGGGCACCCCTCAGCTAGATCTTTTCGGAGCCCCAGACAATCACCAACTTCCACTGTTTTGTTGCAGGCCCCCAGTGATGGGCTCAGTCCCCCTGGATGCCTTTCTCCTAGATTGGGAAGGGAAGTTTATATATGCCTTTCCCCCCTTCCCTCTCCTATTCAAGGTGATAGTCAAAATCAGATCCCAGCCTTGCAACATGATTCTAATTGCTCCAGATTGGGCCAGGCAGCCCTGGTACCCACTCCTTCTGTCCTTAGCAGTCCATCTTCCCCTGTGTCTCCCCAGGAATCACAACCTGTTATCTTGTGCCCAGGGGAAAGTTTGGTATCCGAATCTAAAATCCCTCAACCTCAAGGCCTGGCTCTTGAGGAGTTAGAGTTTGCTGACCTACACCTTTCTCAAGGTGTTCTTGAAATCCTGAAGGCTTCTAGGAAGCCTTCCCCTAGGGCTACTTATAATTCTAAATGGAAAAGGTTTTCCATCTGGTGCTCTGGGAAGCATATTTCCCCGGAATCTGCTGATTTGCCCATTGTTTTGGACTATATGGTCCATCTTAATTCTTTGGGCCTGAGATCAGCTACCCTGAAAGTACATTTGGCAGCTGTCTCTGCTTTTATTTCAGCAGGAAAGCTCTGTTCTCTTTCCACTCACCCTGTATTTTCCAAGTTTTTCAAAGGATTACTTCATACTAATCCGCCTTTCAGGGACCCGGCCCCTGCCTGGGATCTTAATGTTTGCATTGCTCAGTTGATGCAACCCCCCCTTTGAACCTCTGTCTTCTGCAGAGCTTAAGTATTTGACTTGGAAAACTGTTTTTCTAGTAGCCATCACTTCTGCCAGGCGCACAAGTGAGTTACAAGCCTTGTCAGTGGAGACTGACTTTATTTCCTTTCACAGGGTCCTTAGGTAGTAGTACAGTAGTCCTTAGGACTAACAGGAAGTTTTTGCCTAAGGTGGTTTCAGATTTCCATCTTAATCAATCTATCTCCCTTCCAGTGTTCTTCACTGACCATTCCTCCTCTGGTGAGAGGAGGCTGCACAGCTTAGATGTTAAGAGGGCCCTAAGTTACTATATAGAGCGTACCAAGGGTCATAGGTTCGAATCCCTCCAACTTTTTTTCACTTATGGTGAGGTTGGGAAAGGTAAACCTGCCACTAAGAGATCCATTGCCAGGTGGATTGTCTCTTGTATCCACTTTTGTTATCAAAACTGGGAAAGGTTCTCCTTCAGGCCTGAGGGCTCACTCTACCAGAGGTACAGCTGCGTCTCTAGCTGCTGCCAGAGACATCCCTATCTTAGAGATATGTCAAGCAGCTACTTGGAAAACGGTACACACTTTCACCAAGCATTACTCCTTGGATATCCAGGCCAGGAGGGATGCTAGATTTGGCAACCGTGCTTCAGAGCCTATTCTACGTAGGCTCTGTCCTCCTCCATGGAGGTACTGTGCTGTGTATTCTTCAGATTGTCATAATATAGCAAGACTTCATGTTGTTTGAAGAAAAAATTACTCACCTTAGTAATGTTGTTTCTTCTAATGGAGTCTTGCTATATTATGACCTCCCCCCCAGCCTGCCCCTCTCAGAACTTCTACTTGGGTATTGGGTGGGCAGTCCAGTGTTGACACTTATTTATGCCCATTTTGTGTTTTTCCACCCCTTCTTGGGGGTTTGGGGTGTTGTGTTTTTATTTTATCTTATCTTATTTATTTTCTGGTCCCCTGACTTGAGTCTTGGTGTTGGGACCAGGAATATGTGTTAATATTTAGGTAGCCAGTTGGCTAGTGTAGGTTACAGCTTCCACACAGAACCTTAGTGAGTTTTTGCTCGTAAAGATCTGATGGTTTCAGTTTGAAATTATCCAGACAGAGCTTCTCTAACCGAGCTCGCGCTCTAAGCTCCATGCCTGGCATGGAAGTTAACTCTTTCACCTCCGGAGCAGTTCTAATGGTGGGACAAACTGCAATTGTCATAATATAGCAAGACTCCATTAGAAGAAACAACATTACTAAGGTGAGTAATTTTTTCTTTCTGATGACAAATTCGGTGTTTCTGTGTATTTGGTGGGAGGTTGTTGGGGGAATTTGGAGCGGGTAAGAGATGTTTGTTGCTGTTGGGAGGTTACTAGGGAACTATGGAGTGAGTAAGTGACGTATGTTGGTGTTTGGGGGGGGATTGCTTCGGGACCATGGAGTGGGTAAGAGACATGTGTTAGTGTTGGGAGGTTGCTGGAGGACTGTGGAGTGGGTAAGAGATGTGTTGGTGTTGAGGTTATTGGGGGGGGGCTGTGGAGCTGATAAGAGACGTATGTTACTGTTGGTAGGTTTTGGGGTAACTGTGTAGCGTGTGCGAGACATGTTGATGTTGGCAGGTTGCCGGGGGACTGTGGAGCAAATAAGAGACATGTGTTGGTGTTGGGAGGTTGCTGGCGGACTTTGGAGTGGGTAAAAGACATATGTTGGTGTTGGGGGATTGCTGCGGGACCATGGAGCAGGTAAGAGATGTGTTAGTGTTTGGAGGCTTCTGGAGGTAAGCCTGTTGTGGGGTGTCTGACTGGCGGATAAAAAAAAAAAATGGAAAAAAATAATTCTTTGTTATTTAAATACGCGCACAAGAAAGTATTGAAGAAGAAAAAAGAGACAATGTATCATTCATGACAAATCAATATCTGTTCAGTTCCAGTATATTACTGTTACCCTTTTTTGTTCCCAGGCCGCACAAAACCTGATAGTCCTAGCACGTGAGGAGGCGGGAGCGGAGCAGATTTTCCGGAGCGATGGCACGCAACTCTTGCAGCAGATGCTGGACACTGGTAGGCCAGAGATGGTGCTGGCTGCACTGCGGACACTTGTGGGTCTGTGTTCTAATCATCCATCTCGGGTCAGTGCATCTCTGCATTTATAGTACAATACTGTTTACTGCAGCATCTCTCATCCCTTGTATTACAAAACTCTTTATAGCTGTTACCATAAAGTAAGTGTGTGTGTGTGTGTGTGTGTGTGTGTGTGTGTGTGTGTGTGTGTGTTGGACTAGGAAAGTCCTTGACTGGTAAACATAGGGAGAGTAGACAGCTTAGGCCATGATGAGGGGAGTTTTTTGAGTTTTAAATGTATAAAGGCGTTGAGTTTTATGTGCTGCCTTTTTCATGGTTTCGTTAAGTACTTTACAATCTCTGAACAGTTGGCAGCTGCCGTCTGATGCACTCGGAGGGAGTTTTGCGAGATACAGGTAGGTTAAGGAAAGCTTGAGGGGGGTGTTAAGTACAGAGATAGAATGAGAGAGACAGAGAGGAGGTTAAGCACAGGGATGTTACAAGACTTGCTCTTGGACACATAGTGAGTAAGTTACAGATCTTACTTCAAGGGAGCTCTTGCAGTAGGCAACACCGTTAGGACTAAGCCGCCAGGCACCAGAACCACACTGACAATTTCTAGCTAGCAGTCTACAAGGGGAAACCACACCTGATGTCGGTGCATCAATATCCTTACTGGTATAAGAGGGGCGGTCCTCCATGCCCACCTCAGTTATTTTCCTGCCGTCGACCTCCGCTTGTCGGACCTTGCGGATCATTGCTTCAGTCAACTGCCATTTTCTTTATTATTTGTATTAATGTTTTCAGTTCGCCTTTTGGCTCCATGTCATCACCATCTTCTTCTGTGGACTCCCACAAGTCAGAGTGTGCCTGCAGAAAGCAGGTCCCTGAAAAAGACGGCCACACTACATGTATCGTCTGTCTAGGCCCGGAACATGACACTGAAGTCTGCGAGGCATGCCAGCAATTCAGTCCAGTCATGCTCAAAAGATGCCAGAAAATCCTTGAAAACCATCTCTTTTAGCAAAGATTGGCCACCTTGGAAAAGGAGCTGTAGACCCAGGTTAAAGCAGGGACTTCAGCGGTGATGTCCTTCAAGAAGAAACATAAGAAGTGCTGGGACTGGGATCAGTCCACTTCTGAGCTGCGGTCACCTCCAGGGAGCCATGGCAGAGGCTGAGTCTTCCCCCCCGTGGGGGGGGGGGGCTACTCCAGCAGCCATCTCAGCTCTCCTTCCTTCTGGGCTGCCTGTTCACAAGCCTCCTGCTATTATTTCTGTGGCGGGCAGTGCTTGTGTGGGTTTGGATGATTCTTCTTCCGTCCCACCACCCCTGTTGCTCAGGCCTGTTATCCATCAGGGTGCCGAGCCAGGTGGCCAGGCAGGTTCTTTGGGTGATGCTTTGGCTGACACCACCCATCTGGCCTCAGCATATTCGCTGGACCCTGGTTTGTGGTCTGCTGAAGGTCGGTCGGACCAATGCCTGCTATTGCATGTTCTTTCTGAGCAGCAGCCTTCTGCTGTGGGGTGCCCCCCCCCCACGGTGCCTTTAGCTCCTCAACCACTGCCGGTGGTTCACCCTCAGGATTCTTCCCATCAGGTGCCGGCAGAGCCTTCCTCTGTCAGTCTCCCATCTACAGACCCGGCACCGAGCCATCCTTCACCAGAGCTGATGGGTCCTTCTCCTTTGGGTTGGGCGCCTCGATCTCCTCGCCTCCAGTTACCGCTTTGGTTCACCAGGAGTCGGTTCCTACCTCGAACCCCTCAGAGTCTGCCCAATTAGCAGCAATAACCAGTTTTGATCTCAGGCCATGCTTCGGACCTTCCGATACTGAGTTTGGACCTCCAGTTCACCTGGGCATTTGTCAGGTGCGACGTCAGGCCCCGTTTACAGATTCTTGACACATTATCCGGCACTGGGCTGTTCCTTCCACCTGACACTCCTTTGCCAGATGTCAGCGACGACCGCGCTCTTCTCATGGCGAGGTGGGCATTTGCCCAAAGACTGGCCCCCACCCAGCAGGTGCTGGTTCCAGCTCCTCCCGCGATGAGGGACTCCCCTTCATCCGACACGGATGCCCCCCCTCCGGAAATGGAACACCATTTGGGGGCTAGGACGGTCACAACCTCTGGTCTATCACCACTTCTGCACTCTGCATCGGATTCAGAGAGTGCGTTGCATGTGGCCTCAGATTCCCTTGACTCCCCGAATTCCCACCTATATTCGCTCATGTATGGGTGGTGTGATCAGGACATTCCTAAACTCTCTGTAGGACCCCTCTTTGCTGGCTATGATGAAGACAATCCAGGTTTCACAGGGGTGGCGTACTGAGGAGCAGGATCCTCAGAGACGCCGTCTGGTGCAGCACCTGCGCCTTCTGGCGGTTGAGTCAGTGGTTATCCCACCCTTGGTGGTACCACATGATGACACTTCGTCTACAGTTTGGCAACAGCCGGCATCAGTCCCGGCCATTCCAAGGAAGGCTGACAGGCTCTGTCACACTCCCGCCAGCAAGTCCCATATTGACTCCCACCTCAAGGCTGACCGTTCCATATTATCGAGGGCCCAGGAGGAGTGTAGGGGAACCAGTCATGGGGGTGATTTACCTCCGGACCAGGAGTCCAAGCCTTTGGACTTTCTGGGGCACAGGGTCTGTGCCTCTTTGACACTGGCCTTGCGTGCCCAGAACTACCTTGTGCATGAACTGACACATCAGCAGTCTCTTCTCGGGCTGGTAGGGGACTTGCTTCAATCCCTGCCAGAGCCCTCAGCTTGGTCTCCTCTTGAGTAGCTATTAAGTTCTGCCTCTAACGTAGTCTTTCATGCCTTCCGTGCCTCATATGACACTGTGGATGCTGCTGCTCACTGCTCAGCCTCTGGTATCTGTATCCCGATATCTTGATTGGTTACATCTGACCGATTTCACCCCAGTGGTTCAGGCTTCCATTATGAATGCCCCTTTCCGGGGCCCTTCGTTGTTTGGGGAGGACGTATAGGCATTGCTGTCCACCCTACAAGAGTCTGGAATGATCCTTCCTGATGGTTCCTGTACTCAGTGGGGCAGCTTGTATCGGCCTCTGGCCCACCATTCAGGACAGTGACCCCAGTGTCCTCAGCACTTACGGACTTTGGGCAAGTGCCAGGCCTCTTCGGTCCCCACTACCCCAGCCATTAAGGCCCACAGGCTAGAGGCAGAGGCGCTGTTGGTGCCTACCACTTCTTCTTAGAACCCCGGTCCCCCTCTCCATTTTTTGTCGGTTGGGGGTCCGAAAGGGGGGAATAGAATAGAGGGGTGAGGGTTCTCCTCTTTCTTTTTACTCTTTCAGCTGTTTTCTTTTCAGTGTTTATTCCCTTCTAGAGATGTCTCGTTGAGGGGCATTAGCTCAGGGCTCCACCTTACAAATGGACCTCTTAGGTTCTCTTTAGGTAAGGTGGTGTGCCACTTTAGCTATCATTGTGGCTCCTGGAGGGTTGGTTGCTATGTCCCCTCCTCCAGGGCTTTTGGGCCTCACTTTTGTCTTGGCTCCTATTCTCTTCCATGCTGGGCCGTTTCAGGGGCCTTTGCTAGGCCAGGATAGGGACATCATGTTCACGGTGTACGGGCTTATTCTGTCGCCCTCATCCTTTCGGCGGGAGACCGCTCCCTCCCCCAGGGAGTTTAGGGCTGGGGTAGGACTCTCTGGTCCTCCCAGGGTGCCCAGGCTGGGTGGTTGCTTCACGCTGTCACTCTAGGCCTTTCTAAGGTCCACCCTTTACATTGGCACAGCACCAGGGCCCGACGCAGGCCCATCATCCCCTTTTATCCCCTCCCCCTTTCTATGGGGTGCGATGCAGGTCTGAGACTGCTTGGCCCTTCCCCGTGATGGAGGTCACAGTCATTCAAGGAGCGAGCTACAAAGGGTTTTCCCTTTATTTTTGTATCCCTACGGAGGTTACTTTCTTCCTGACGCATGACACCTTTTGTCAGAAGCGTCTCTAACACTCGCTCATTCTGATCCCTGCAGAGGCTTCCTTCCTTATTTGGAGAAGGCTCCTGGGGGGTTTTGCGGACCGGAGGTCCGTCGGCTTCGGCCTTTGTTTTCCCTTCTATACCCGGATATGGTCCCCATAGATTTCCCCAGTCACAGTGTGAGGGGGGAACACCTGATACGCTCACAGGGCTCTTCAGCCCCAGGTTTCTTGGAGTGCTCCTGGGGCGGGAAGGTTGGTACGCCAGTGTCCTATAGCCTTCCTTAAGTAGGGGACGACTAGTTCAGGTCCTCCTCCCTCTGGGCCAGATGACTTCGGTCTTGGTCCCTGTGGATAGGCTTTTGTCTATCAGCCTTTCCATCACTGGGTATGCATGGTGGCTTGACCAGCCTGCCCTGGGGCTGGCAGGGGGTTCTGTTTCACAGAGCCCCTCCCCATGCCTGTTTTTGGTGGCCTTTTGGGTTTGTCCTACCTGCAGTTACGGGATAATTCTATCTTTGGGCCGCGGATTCCCATTTAGCGGGAGTGTTCCAAGGTTATCCGGTGTTCGACGGATGGCAGTGACACCTTTCGCCTGCATAAGGGGTGTCGCTCTTTGTTTCCCTCGCCTGGGCCACTCCTGTCAATTCTTGTAAGGAATCGGTCTGACCTTTGTTTTCCCAGTTCCCTTTACCCCTCCTCTACTTCCCCAGGCAGGGGTGGGGCAGTGGTTTTTTTTGGGACACCCTTCCTTAAGGGAGGTGATGAGAGGGACATTTCTGGCCTCAAAGCAGTCGTCATGAGGTTCTTTCCTGGGGTGTCTCTGCCCCTCACCTATGTTAGGCGGCTGGGATGGGACCATATTGGGGTCCCTCAGAGTATTTGGGGGAGGGAGAAAGTCCCTTTTTAATGGTCCCTTTCTCTACTTCACAGAGCCATTCCAGCTTTGTGCTTCCCTTTTGCCTGGTTATTACCACGCTTAGGTCTTTACATTGCTTCCTTCCAGACGAGGGAGGATACCTACCCAGGTGATCCTTTTTTATTGCCTCCTGTCAGAGATATAATCTCTTCCTCTTGCAGGATGGTCTCCTCCCGGGGCTGTCCAGCCCTCGGGACTCAATCACATGTCATCTTCGGGTATTGGGTTGTTCCTTAGTACCAGGAGATGAGCCAGTTTGGCTGTCCTATATGACTGGCATCAGGGGACATCCTCTTATCCTGCTTCAGATTCACCTCTGGTTTGTTTTTCCTCAGAGGGACAGGGTAAGGTATCCACTATCCACTATCCACTCAGGGGAGGCTACACTGCATATCTGTTGGCTCCCAGGCCCAGTGTGCTCTGAGGTATCCTGCCCCTTAGCCTTTTTAGGTTTTTCCCCAGTTTCCTTGGGAGAGGGCATTCCTTCTGCTACCCTCTTCTTCAGTGGACTGGCTTTGGGCTAAGGACCTTCTTGGGACTTTCTTCTTCCCTTCTGCCTTCTGCAGTGTTTCTTCCTCCTGGTTTTTTTTTTTATTCCACTTGTGGCACTGCTTGGGACTCGTTCCTGATGGTGTTGCCTACTGCAAGAACCCTGTTGAAGTAAGATAGTACAGTTACATAAGAACTTACTGTAACAGTAGCTCTTCGAGAGGAGCTGTTGGCAGTAGGCAGATTTTTCCCTCCCTCCATCACCCTGCTCCTTTTTTCCACCTCAGCCTCTCTTGGCTTCAGGAGTACTCTCTTTATTCTGTTGGACCGTGTCTCAGGGTCTCCGGCGGGGGGAACTGAGATGGGCGTGGGGGACTGCCCCTATTATGAACTGCACTGCTCGTATCTCTATGCATATGTTTTGCTGTGTATAACTACTTGATCATGCAATGTGTGTCCTGACTCTGTACACTGACTGTGTCTGTATTTATGTTGTCCAATGTACTCGAACATGTATTTCCTGTACTCTCCCGGGTCATACCTGAAAATAGGCAAATGTCTTGTCTAGTGTACCTACCCAGTTAACAAAAGCTAAATAAATAAATTAAATAAATACAAGTACGGACATCGATGTGCTGATGTCAGGGGCCGTTCCCCCCCCCCCCCGACTTGTAGACTGCTAGCTAGAAATTTTCCATGTGGTCCTGGTGCCTGCCGGCTTAGTCTTTTTTGTATACATCTTTATTTAAGTTTAAAATTCAGTTGATATAACCATTCGTGTTACATACTGTGTTTTCTTAAAGATTTAGGAAGTTCTTCTAACAAAACAGTTTTACTCTATATTCAGTACTAGGAAATTCTTATTAGAGTCTGTAGTACATTTGACCTGTTAAGAGTAGAAAAATATTAATACAATAACATTAAAAGACAAAAAACAAGTGAATACGGGTAGTACCAGCTGGTCATCTGTACAAAGAACGTTATTTATTTCTAGGTGGTCGAAAATGAAAGAGGTAAAAGATTAGGATCTTTTCTTGTGTAGAGGGAACACTTTTGACTAAGTACAACATAAACAAATACAGATACAGGGGTGATCTCTGTCCTATTCATTTCTATTAAAAAGTGAGTCTATTTGTTGTACTGGGGACTTTTCTCCACTAGATGGGGTGTGATCTATACTTTGGGTTGATAAGAGTTCCCACCTAGTCCATTGATTCAAGTAAGCTTCTGTCTTATTCTGGAGGTTGTATATGAGCTGCTCAAAGCTTTGTGTGTGTATATGTATGTATATGTATATATATATTTCTGCAATAGGCGTGGACATAAATCCTATGTGATAAATCTGAGCTACTATGAGATAAATTCAAATTTTTACATTTATCCACATAGTAGACGCATCATCACAGATTTATACACATAGTAGATATGTCACAATCACTCCGGAACTCATTTAGAATGTTCAGTCTCAGTACCAGTACTAACTGTATTCAAATGCAAATAACTTTAAAATGAAAAAAGATAGCATAGTGCTATGAGCATGAAAGTTGTGCAGCACAAAATTATCTACAGAATGAGTGGTATTTCATTTATAGATACCTTATAGATTTTTTGATAATTAGCAAAAACACAGCAGAAAATTCATATTTTTTTCATTGTGTCCGCAAACAAATGTAAATAACTTTTAAAATGAAAAATGATTGCATGGTACTGTGAGCACAAAGTTTATTCGGCACAGAAATATCTACAAAATGAGTGGTGTTTCATTTATAGATATTTTTTAGTTTTTTTCAGAATTAGCGAAAAACAGCAAAAAATTCCATTTTTGTGCACTGTTTCATCAAACAAATGCAAATAACATAAAAAAAAGACAGTATGGTACTTTGGGCACAAAAGTTGTTCAGCATAAAAATATCTACAAAATGAGATGTGTTTTGTTTCTAGATTCCTTTTAGATTTTCTATAATCAGCAAAAAATGGCAGAAAATTCAATTTTTATTCACTTTTTTAACTAACAAATGCCCCCTACAAAAGCAAAAACAAAAGAATTGCATAAATGGAATATGCAATGGAAAACTCGTGTAATAAATGATTTATCTGCACTCGAGCAGTTTGACCTCGGACACCTCTTGTGCAGATAAATCATTTATTACACTTGCTTCCATTGCATATCCCTTACATATAGTATTATATTTTTCCAGTCTTCCGTAGTCGGGGGCTTTCTTGAGCTATTTCTTGTGATGGCTTTGTAGGCTGCCATGAAAAGAATTGACCAAAGATAGTATGTTTCTTTACCCTTAAGTGATCTGTGAGGTATACCTAAAATAAGGTTCAGGGGGTTAGTTGTTCTGAGAGGTTAAACAGAGTTGTAATATGCTGAGCTAGTGTTTGCCAGAAGGTTGTTTTTTTATACAGTTAAAAAAAAAATGTGCATGGCTTGCCTTGGTATCTCCACATTCCCTCCAGCATTCTGATGTGGTCCCTGGGTTTCGTTTGGCCAGAAACTGTGGTACCAAAAAAAACGTGGCACGCACCTTCCAGGTGTATTCCCTCCACGATGGGGAGGATGTGGTAGACCAGGTCATTTGCCAAATCTTAGGTCATATGGGCTGGAGAAAGGGAAAGCTGAGGTTTCATTCCTAGTGTAGCTTAAAGCAATCTGCTATGTTGGTTTGCTGTAGTATGAGACATATATATATATATATATATATATATATATAGTCTCATACTACAGCAAACCAACATAGCAGATGCTTTGAAGCATCTATATATATATAGGAAATAGCATGTTCTCCGGCTGTTGAGTTCCAAATCCGAACAAAGGGTGTACTGTCAACCAAAAATCTGAGAATGGGTGTTCACCCTTCGCTGTTGTAAATTCTAAGTTGATAATAACAGAGCATGTCTTTTACCTCCCATGCAGATTTGGTTGTTGCCTCATCGTAAGTTATTACTAGGTTCTGTCGTAGTAATTGCCATGGGGCTACAAAACCTTTGGAGGCCTGGATAGTGTATCAGGCATATTCCCTTGCTGGTTTATAATCTGGGTTAGTTACAAACTAGGCATATTTCCAGAAGTGAGGTTGGTTTGCTTGATGGTAGGTTCCCCTTTTCCAGCCTTCTAAAATTGCTGCTGGTCCTACAGGTAGCTGCAAGGAAGTCTGTTTCAGATTGTCAGGGCAAAATAATATAGATGGGAGGGAACAGGTTAATGGTCTAGCAAGATCTATTTCCTTCCAGTGCACTGTGTAATTTGCATTACCCCACAGAAGAGCTAATCTCATCTGGGAGGAAATCCAGTAGTATTGTAGATTAGGAAATGCAATTCCACCTACATTTTTGGGGAGAATTAGCATTTGCAATTTAATACAGGGTTTTTGACCCTGCCAAACAAAAGCAGGTAACAGTCTTTGCCAAGATAGCAGCTCCTTAGCTGATATGCTACAAGGTACGCATTTAAATAGATATAATAGTCTGGGTAAAGCATTCATCTTAATGGCCTGGTTCCTAGTGTAGAACGATAGGGGCAATAGATTCCATCTCTTCATGTCTGTCTTTAGGGAGGCTATTAGTGGGGGTAATTTAATTTAAAAGCTGGTTTAGGTCCGTAGGTATTTTAATCCCTAGATATTTTATTGAGGGCATATCCCATTTAAATCGAAATTGATTTCTAATAGGGGTGGGAGCATTATAATTAAAAGTTAAGAACTTCGGTTTTTGCTGTATTCAGTGACTATCCCGACATCTCAGAGAACATTTTTACTTATGGAATAGCTCTGGGAGGGTCTTATTTGAGTCAGAGAGAAAAACCAGAACGTAATCTGCGAAAAGGGCTAATTTATGCTCTGTAGTTGCCAGATGTATACTCTGTACCTCCACTGTTTGTCTGATGGACTGAGCCAAGAGTTCTATGTAAAAGGCAAATAATGTGCCTCTTTGAAGTGGGAAGCTCCGGGATATATTTCCATTGGAATGTATATAGCCTTGTGGGTTGTCATAAAATTTTAAAATAGGATTTATAAACTGCTCTGGAAGTCCAAAACTGGCAAGGACCCACCGCAAAAACACCCGTGATACCTTATCGAATGCTTTCTCAGCATCTAAACTGATAAATAGGGCAGGGTTCTTTTGGTTTTAGATATGTTCAATAAGATATACACTGCATCTTATATTGTCAGAGGCCTGGCGGCTTGGTGTGAATCCACTCTAATCTTGGTGGATTAACATAGGGGCTACCTGCTTCAGTCTCTGAGACAATATTGCCACCATAACTATATAATCGATGTTAAGGACAGAGATGAGTCGATAGGAGCCACATTGAGAGGGATCCTTGCCAGGCTTCAGGATGACTGAAATATTAGCATAGTTCCATGATGGGGGAATGTTTTCCCTTTGGGGCAGTAATACCCTGAAACAAACGGTGGAGGCGGGAGGACAGCTGCTGTCTAAAAGATTTATAAAATTCTTCAGGTAACCCGTCGGATCCTGGGCATTTACCAGTTTTTAGTTGTCCAATTTCTGAGTCTATTTCCTGGGTGGAAATGGGGGCAATTAGGGTCTGTGTGAGATTTTTAGGTAGAGATGGGAGATTAAGAGAAGTTAGAAAATATTCAATTTGCTATGTAGGAGCCTGTGTGTGTGTTGGGGGGGTGTATATAATTGCTTGTAGTATTCAAAAAAAGTACCAAGATTTTGACTATGGTGTATTGGGGGGAGCCTGTTGTAATGTTTTTAATACAGGAAATAGTCGCCCCAGCCCTCTGTATTCTGAGGTGTCCAGCCAATAGGTTTAATGGTCGAGGGCCTCCATCGTAATAAGTTTGTCGGAGAAAAAGTAATTTTTGTTCAATATAATAATCTAGAAGTTAGTTTAGTTCTTGTTTTAAAGCCTTTATCTCTTTTGTAACCTTTGCATTAATTTAAATGTTTTGTTGTTCCTCTAGGGCCTGTATGCGAGATGTCAGGGAGACCCTTTTCTGGTCCCTCATCTTTTCATTCCTTACTGATATTTCAATGAATTTCCCTCTGCATATGACTTTTATTGTATCCCATAATATAGAAATATCTACCTCTGGAGTGTCGTTGTCCAGGATAGCCTGTCTCGGGGTGTCTTTACTATCTTGTATAGTTTCCTGACTATGCAGTAATGATAAATTAAGTCTCCATATAGTATTATTTCTAATATTATCAGATT
The DNA here is from genome assembly GCA_016271365.2 of Neoceratodus forsteri. Classification (NCBI taxonomy): domain Eukaryota; kingdom Metazoa; phylum Chordata; order Ceratodontiformes; family Ceratodontidae; genus Neoceratodus; species Neoceratodus forsteri. Next base: position 555,882,451 of record CM028129.1, on the reverse strand, counting down.
GTGTCTGTGAAAAAAACTGGCACATGATCAGATAAAATATAGTCTCCAACCCATGTTTTCTGAGCTATTTCCATATGCTCATGGGACAGTAAAAAATAGTCTAGGGTAGAGTAGCTCACGTGGGCTTGGGAGTAAAATAATAATAACTTTATTTAATATAGCACCTTTCAAAATGTCAAGGCACTTCACAGATATAAACAAATTGACTAAAACAATAAGTAAGAATAAAATCCTAGAAAATCAGGAAACGCTTTGTTGCATAGAAAAGTCTCCAGTGGCTGCTTGAAACTCCCCACTGTCCTGCACTCCTGTAACTGACGTGGTAGAGAATTCCAGAGGGTAGGAGCAACTAACATAAAAGCCCGAGCCCCCAGATGAATTCAGACTAACCCTCTGAATCTTCAGCAACCCCTCATCAGCTGAGCGGAGCTGTCGCACAGGGGTGTAAGGAGTCAGAAGCTCTTTCAGGTAGTCAGGACCCTGTCCGTGTAGGGCTTTGTAGGTTAACAAACCTACTTGAAAGGTGATCCGCCATTGAACCGGCAGCCAGTGCAGATTGCGCAGCACTGGGGTAATATGAGATCTCCTTGATACCCCAGTCAATAAACGTGCAGCAGCGTTCTGAACTAGCTGCAAGCGGCGGATATCAACGCCCGGAAGCCCTAGGTACAGGGAGTTAACAATAGTCAAGGCGCGAGGTCACAAAGGCGTGGACCAAAACGGGCAAATCACTGGAAGGAACAAGGTGCTTGATCCTGGCAATGTTCCTAAGATGGTAAAAGGCTAACTTAATGACTGCCAACACCTGATGCCGAAGGGTCAGCCCATCGTCAAGTATCACTCCCAGGTCACGCACATGTTCAGAGGTAAGGATTTGTGCGCCTCCCAGAAATAAACCAGAGGGCAAATCAGTCCTCAACCCCTCTGTCCTGTGACCCGGGTCCACCACCAAAACCTCAGTCTTTCCTGCGTTCACTTTAACCCGCTGGAACTCATCCAGTCTTGGATTTCAACGAGGCAGCTGTTAAATACCGAGAGAGCACACACCTGGTCAGGGGCAAAAGACAGGTAGAGCTGGGTATCATCAGCATATCAATGAAAACTTAGCCCATACCATCTTACAATGTCTCCAAGGGGCGGCATATACACTGCAAACAACATGGGGGACAGTACCGAGCCCTGGGGCATCCCATAAGGCAGAGAGAAAGATTCGGAAGAAAATATTCCCGAGACTACTCTCTGAGTTCGACTGGTGAGGAAAGATGAAAACCATCTGAGCACTGTTCCAGTCAGCCCACAGACCTCAGGCAGTCGAGCAGAACCCCGTGGTCCACAGTGTTAAAAGCTGAAGAGAGATCAGGGAGTACCAAGATGGAACGGTTTCTCCGATCTCTCACCATCAGGAGATCACTGAGCACCCGAACCAGAGCAGTCTCAGTACCATGCCTCTTATGAAAACCCAATTGGAGAGGTTTGTATAAGTTATGGATGGTTAAATGGTTCTCCAGTTGCGTTGCCACCACTTTCTTGATAACCTCTTCCACAAAACGAAGGTTCGAGATAGGTCTGTAGTTCGCTAGAGTCTCTGGGTCCAAAGAAGCTTCCTTCAGAAGAGGTGTCACCACCGCCTCCTTCAGGGAGCTTGGAAACTCACCGGATTCCAAGGAGCACTGGACAGTCTGAGCTAAGACCGGGCCGATAATATCACTACAACCCAAAATCAGGGAAGTAGGGCCGGGGTCTAAACTACAGCATGTGGGGCGCATCCCCTGATCAATCCTCATAATGTCAATGAACTCCGGCAGGTCAGAGGTACTCCAGGAAATACCGGGCATAGTGGCCAAGTGCCGACCAACCGCATCTCCCATAGAACAGAACAGATGGATCTCCTGCCTGATGTCGGCCACCTTATTCGCAAAGAATCGAGCAATCTCATCACACTCCATTTGTGAAAAAACTCGACAGAGCTGCAGACAGGCTGGGTTGCACAACCTGTCCACAGTTTGGAAGAGTTGAGCCAGTCGATTCCTAGCAACAGCGATTTCCTTGGACAGGAATTCTTCCTTCTTAAAGGAGATTGCTGATTGATAGAGTTGATAATACTCTTAAAATAAGATGGTCGGCATCCAAGGTGGATTTCCACCAGCGACATTCTAACCTGCGTCCCAACCTCTGCAACTCCCTCAGAGACCCATAAAACCATGGGGCCCGAGGGCAAACATGGACTGGAGCAATCTGGTCAAGAGCTGAAGAAATAACCTTATTATGGGCCACAACTAACTGCTCTGGACCTGTGCTGGTCTCACCGAACACCGAGAGGTCAGTCGCCACCACCAGGTCTTCAGGGACCACATCCTGCAAAGGGCGGTAACTGACCATCTCCACAGGGGCAGACCTACTGGGGGCAGAAAAATTGAACCTCACGGTGTAGTAATAAAAGGTATAGTGTTTACTTGATCTGTTCAAACATTTCCATGTATCACTGTAGCCCAGGTCCTTCGGTAGTCTGGTCAGTTCCTTTATTTTTTTTTATCTATACCAGAGCATTCCCTTCTCTGTCCCAACAGTGCTGAGAGATTTGCATTAATACCTCCTCTGCAAATAATTGTACTGACCCCCCCACTGGGATAATAATAAAAAGAAAGCCCGGTAGGTTTTAAGGTCTGTATTTGGCGACAGATGCACAGAAGCAATAGTCATAATTTTCCCATTCAGTCTTCCCTTTGCCACTGTGTACCTTCCATCCTTGTCCACCATTTGTTCCAGGCATTCAAATGGTACTTTTGGGGGTATTAAAATAATGGCACCTGTTCTCAAGTCCCCCTTTATATGATGATGCAATCACTTGAGAGAATCCAAGGCGCTCATATTTTTTGTGCTCCGGGGTGAGAGATATGTCTTCTGTAGAAGGGACGTATCAACACCCTCACACCTCAGAAACGACAAAACCTTGGAGCGCTGAACTGGACTCAACAGTCCACGAACATTATATGTACATATTTTATAACCCATCGTTATATTTCTTAAAAGTAAGGGTTGTTCAAACAACATGAAGTCTTACTGTATTCTGACTATATACAGTTAGCCCCAGCACTTGAACTGCTCCAGAGAGTAAAGGGTAAGATCGAGTTTGGTTTTCAAACCTCTGTCTGTGGTACTCTGAAGTGTAACCGCCAGATTCTTTACTCCGCCTTACTGTGAAGTCGTTCCGGAGATTCCTCTTGCGCTCCGGTTCGGTCTAGTTCGAATCGGTCTTTTTTTTTTCAAACCGTGATTTTCTGCATTTTGGTATTCCTACCTCTGTCTTGGTACGGTAATTGGTAGCTATAGGTAGTGGTTATTTTCTGTTTGCTAAGAAATTGTTTTATTTTGGTTCTCGGTCGGTCCGGTTCAGAACCAAAGCTTATCTCCTTTATTAATTATTATTACTATGTGTGTGGTTTTTCTGGTACTCATTGGTTCCTAAAAAAATCTGATATTTTAGGATTTTTTTAACCGACCCGTGACACGGTTGGAACCGTTGAGTTTGTAATCGCCTGGCTTAACCACTGTGTAAGGTGATTTTTTTCTGGTTTAAGGCATGTCTGAGAATCCCAAGAAAACCGGACCCACTGGGTTTCAGCACTGTACCGAGTGTAAGGAGGCCTTTGCCAAGGCCGACCCTCACCTCGTCTGTGTGTATTGTCTGGGGTTTGACCACCTCAAGAAAGACAGCCAAATATGTAAAAACTTTCCCAAAGCCACTCTCAATACACGTTTGAGTAGGCCAAGGGAGAGGGAGGCAGAGAAGTCCGCTGACCCGGATGGCCAGCCTGGTTCGGTGGCGGCCAAACCTGAAGAGATGCCCACTGACCTGGGCGATACCTCTTTGGGCAAACAGAGAGTCAATTCTGCGGAACCGGTTCCGAGCAAAAGAAAGAGGAAATTGGCTGGTTCGGATCCCGCTTCCTATGGTCTGACCACTGATGAGATAGCGAAAGTGATTTCAGTAGTTCAGGTCGCTTTGTTCCGATCGGTTTGGTCTGAAGTATAGGCTTCAGATATAGATCCTGAAGCATACTATGAGGGCGATTGGGAGGAGGATGAAGACTATGAAGATAAGAGGCTAGATGAGCCAGTACAGCCTGACATCTCCCCAGAGAGGCTTTCTCAGGCTTAACCTCCCAGCCTTTCTGAGTCCCCTTCTCATTTCTTGTTTTCCAAGAAAGTGGCTGAGACTCTTCAGCTTCCTATGGAAGAGGTTGAACAGGATCAGGAAGAACCTGGCTACCTGGAAATGATGGATGTCCCAGAGTCAAAGAGGGTGTCTGTCCCCTTACACAAATCCTTGGGGAAGCAGACACACAAAAAATTTACAGTTTCCTATATCCATTCCTCCTGTGGAAAAAAGAATGGACAGGAGGTATGCTTTGTCAGGGCTAGGGATGGAATTCCTTTCAAATCATAGCAGCCATGTTGGGGTAGTACAAGCTGCAGCCTGTGACAAGGCTAATATTCCCCTGGCATCTCACCCCCCCCAGATAAGGATTCCAGGAAAGAGGATGCCATGGCATAAAAACAGTACTTGGCATCCTCTTTTAGACTCAGACAATCTAATTACATGGCATACACAGCCAGGTACCAGAAATCTATGTGGGATACGGTTCTGGCACTGGCTAAGGATGCCCCTCCCCAGCTAGCCAAGGAGCTGGAGCAGGTGGCTGCAAATTGTATAGAGGCATCTAAGGTGCAGTTCCACGCTGCTGTTCATTCCAGTGATGTTCATTCCAGGGTCATGGCTACATCTATCTCCATGAAGAGATTTGCTTGACTTAGGTGTATCAACCTCTCGCAGGATACCCAGGCTAAGGCCATGGATTTTCCTGCAACTGGTAATTCTCTCTTTGGGGACCAGACAGAGAACTACATGAAAAAAATGGATGAGTACAGGACCACCTATGGGAATGCTGCAACAAAAGAGAAGCAGACCACTCCTCAGAGGCAGCAGTTTAGGGCAGGGGCAGGCCTTTTTACCAAGCTCAGGCCTCCTCATCTTCTTTTCAGCAGAGGGGGGTTCTTTGGGGGAAGAGGTAGACGTGGGGTAACTAGGACCCCATCAGCTACTCAGTCCAAGCCCCCTGCAAAGCAGACACCCTGAGGTGTCAGTCAGGGACGCCTCCCCAATCCCAGTAGGGGGCAGGCTGTCTCACTACTACCAGGCCTGGGACTCTATTACTTCAGACAAATGGGTCCTGGAAGTAGTGAGCCAGGGACTTGCTCTCAGTTTCAAAAGGTTCCCAAGAATGACAGCAAAGTCTTTCAGTCCTCCCTCTCCCTTGGAGACGAAGGCCTTAGAGGCAGAAGTCTTCTCTCTTCTGCTTCTACAAACAGTAGAGAAGGTACCTCTTTGTCACATGGGAAAAGGACTGTTGTCAAGATACTTCCTTACCCCCAAAAAGACGGGAGTGGTGACCCATATTGGATTTAAGGTACCTGAACAAACATTTGACAAAACCAAAGTTCAAAATGGTGACTCTGGGAGTAATTCTTCCGTCTCTAAGACCAGGAGATTGGCTAGCCTCCCTGGATCTCAGGGATGACTACTTCCACATACCTATCAGACATTCCCACAGAAAGTACCTCAGGTTCGAGTTGCCCTCAGGCCATTACCAATTCAGGGCCATGCCCTTCGGCCTAACATCTGCCCCAAAGGTGTTCACCAAGTGTCTTGCAGTAGTGGTGGCATTCCTCAGGAGGCAGGGCATCCTTCTGTTCCCATACCTGGATGTCTGGCTTCTAGTGGGCCAGTCCTCAGACCAAGTCAGCTTTAGAGGTCACCCAAAGACTTCTAGAATCATTGAGCTTCATTTGAAATTTAGAGAAGTCTGTTCTAGAGCCAGCCCAGCTTCTCACTTTCGTAGGGGTGGAAACAGATGCAGTTCATGCAAGAGCATTTCTTCCTCTCTCACGGGTTCAGTCACTGGTCACTTTGGCCTCCTCTTTTCATCCTCTAGTGTCTCGGCCAGCCAGACACTTTCTACAGCTGCTGGGCCACATGGCAGCTTCCACAGCAGTAGTTCAGGGAGCAAGATTTCAGATGAGAGACATTCAGTTTCATCTCAGATCTTTCTGGTCTCAGAAAAGGGATCCTCTCTCCAAACTGGTTCCAGTCTCCAAAACCTTGGTCCAGGCCCTTCAGTGGTGGTTGAAGAGGACAATCTTCGACAAGGAGTCCCCTTCATCAGTCAGGTCCCTTCTGTGATTCTCACCACAGATGCCTCCCTGTTGGGGTGGGGGGCCCACCTAGATCATCTCACAGCTCAGGGAACTTGGTCACACCAGGAGTCCCTTCTACACATAAATCTTCTCGAATTAAGAGCTGTCTTCCTAGCTCTCCAGTCATTCTCAGTGGTTGTCCAGTGGAAAGTGGTGCAGATCAGAACAGACAATACCACAACCATGTGGTATATCAACAAGCAGGGAGGCACTCGATCCTCGGCCCTGTGCACAGAAGCCATAAAAATTTGGTCTCTAGCTTATTCCCTTCAGGCTTCTCTGATGGCGGCGCATCTCCCAGGGAAGGACAGCATTCTAGCAGATGCTCCCAGCAGGATTTCCCAGGGTCACCAGGAATGGACCCTGAACCCTGTCATTCTTCAGGTCATTTACAGGAGATGGGGCACCCCAGAGATAGATCTCTTTGCAGCCCTGGACAATCATCAACTCTCTCTTTATTGTTGCAGACCACCCCTTCTGGGTCCTGTTCCCCAGGATGCTCTTCAACTAAATTGGACAAGCAGGTTTCTGTATGCATTTCCTCCTTTTCCTCTGATATTCAGGATCCTGATAAAAATCAGGTCTCAGCCTTGCAAGGAGATTCTGGTGGCTCCAGACTGGGCCAGACAGTCTTGGTATCCTCTTCTGTTGTCACTGTCAGCAACACTGCCCTTGTGTCTTCCCAGGCAGTACAATCTTCTCACCTTCTCTCAAGGGAGGATTCTGTACCTCAACCTTCAGACTCTCAGGCTCAAAGCCTGGCTCTTGAAGAGCTATAATATGCAAGTTTGCATCTTTCCCAGTCAGTTTTGTATATTATAAAAGTTAGCAGAAAGCCTGCAACTAGGAGGACTTGCAACTCCAAATGGAAAAGGTTTGGGTTTTGGTGTTCCAGTAGGCATATTAAGCCAGAGCTGACTGACATTGCCACTGTTTTGGACTATTTGATACATCTTAACAGTTTAGGCCTCCGGCCTACTACTGTTAAAGTGCATTTGGCAGCATTGTCTGCCTTCCTTTCTGCTGGTAAGGGCTCTTCCATAGATTCTCATCCAGTTTCCAAGAAATTCTTCAAAGGCTTAGTTCATGTCAATCCTCCTTTTCGGGAGCCTACTCCTTCCTGGGATCTGAGCATCTGTATTGCACAGCTTATGCAGCCCCCTTTTGAACCTTTATCTTCAGCTGAGCTGAAATACTTGACTTGGAAAACTGTGTTCCTGGCGGCCATTACCTCTGCTAGGAGGATCAGTGAACTACAGGCCTTATCAGTGGAACCTGATTTCATTTCCTTTCATAGGGATAAGGTGGTCCTCCGCACCAATAGAAAGTTCCTTCCCAAGGTAGTGTCAGACTTTCATCCGAATCAGTCTGTGTCTCTGCCTGTCTTTTTCACTGATCATTTTTCCTCTGGAGAGAGGAGGTTACACAGTCTGGCTGTGAAAAGGGCTCTTAGTTATTATATTGAGCATACTAAGGCCCATAGAAAGGACTGTTCTCAGTTGTTTCTCACTTATGGTGAAATGGGAAAGGGCAAGCCTGCTACCAATAGGTCTATTGCCAGGTGGATCGTTTCTTGTATTTAATTATGCTACTCTAAACTTGGGAAGGAGCCTCCTTCAGGCCTGAGGGCTCTTTCTACCAGAGGTACAGCTGCTTTGGTCGCAGTGGCTAGAGATATACCTTTAGTGGATATATGTAAAGCAGCTACCTGGAAATCTGTTCACACCTTCACCAAGCATTACTCTTTGGACTTTCAGTCACGAAGTGATGCTAGGTTTGGCACAGCTGTGCTGCAGAGCTTGTTCCCAATATAGGTTCTGTAGCTCCCTCCTCCAAGGGGTACTGCTTGGTAGTCTGCATATAGTCAGAATACAGCAAGACTTCATGTTTGAAGAAAAAATTACTCACCATAGTAATGTTTCTTCTAGTGGAGTCTTGCTGTATTCTGACCTCTCTCCTTGCCTCCCCTCCTAGAACCTAGTAGTTTTGGGATGTGGTGGGGCAGGCACAGTGCTGCACCCCAGAGGTGCTCTGGACATGCCTCCATCTCTTGGGTTTTTTTTTTCTTTCAGTTTGGTGAATCACTACCTGTTGTGTTCTTTTAGGGTTTTTTTGACTTGAGTCTTTGACCCCAAAACCCTGTTTTTGCCACTTGGCACAAAAATTTTGAAACAAGTTCTTACCTTGAGTTAGTTAATTTAGGGCTCGTAAGAATCTGACTGTTACACTTCAGAGTACCACAGACAGAGGTTTGAAAACCGAGCTCAAGCTCAACGTTCTATGCCTTTGCATAGAGTTAACTCTTTACTCTCCGGAGCAGTTCAAGTGCTGGGGCTAACTGTATATAGTCAGAGTACAGCAAGATTCCATTAGAAGAAACAGCATTACTATGGTGACTAATTTTTTCTTCTATCTAGACTGAAGTTTAGTAGAAGAGATCCTAGTATACACCATTTAGCACACCTATTTTGTTTCACATTCACATCTTCAAACAAGGTAAATTGTACAGCTGGTGTAACGAACACAAAAAAACTTTGTTCAAACTGTGCACTTAAAACTTTTGTCAACTTCCAAGGTAGGAGGTCAGATATTTTTAGTGACCTCTGTGCCCACCTTGATGTAAAAGGTAGGTAGAAGACGGGTTTGCAGTTCCTCCTAGGAGGGAGGTCCTCTTCCTGAGTCAAATTAGTTTTTGACTCAATAACAATTGTGGCTTATAGGACTCTTTGACCCTGAGCCCTGTCCGCTTACATGAATTGTTTTTTACTACGGCAGTGTTCTCTGGAGGGAGGGTTGCGATAAACTGGTCCTATCCCCCTCTTGATACACAGAAGAGAGAAGACATTAAGAAGTATACAATTTAGTTCAAGAGCTTTACTCCCTTTAAACTTTCATTCTTTCCCCCTCCCTCTGCCTGTTATGTCTCTAGTCTCTTCACTGAGGAGCAATTTCCCTTCTCGGGGAGACAGGGAGGTTCGTGGTGTACTACTAAGTATATGAGATATAAGTTGCAGCACACTAACACTCGATGCAGCACCGTGCTATATTTCAGAACCCTCCCTACCCCGAGTCAAAATATATCAAATAGCGCTGTCTGCCCCGGCGTGGACAGTGAAGATGATTCCAGGGATGAGTTCTTTTATATAAGATTTTCTTTAATTTATAGTGCTGTCCCAAATCCTAGGACAAACCAACACCACATCTCGTTTCCAAATCCAAACCAGGGGGAAGTTCTGGATCTACAGAAAATTATTTTATTCAGTGACGTTCCCAGAGTGGATTGGAATGCCACGTTGCTTAAAGGAGAAGTCCACCCAGAATGTGCAAAAACATATGTAGAGTGTTTTGATATGTATGTTAAATCCTAGTGTGTCCTTCCCTCTGTCTGCTGTTAGGAGTTTTTCCTAAATTAGCCTGCTAGCTGTATGGTAGTTTTATGACCCTTGGGGATCTCCATCACAATTAGGTTTATTGGCTTTATTTCTCCTATGATGCACCTTGGCTCATGTGACAGTGATATAGCTATGCCCTTAGATTTAGCAGGGTCTGTCACAGCTCAGCCACAAAGATAATACTTCATTCAGAGAAGTCACACTGCTAGATTTTGGGTGAGTGTAATCATTATTTTTTGACATTAGTACCTTGTCCTGCTATGTTACAACCTATAAGGTGATGTTCAATTTTTACTACTTCGTACTAGTGCAAAAACTGAAAGAGACTGAGAGGAATAGAGTAAACAGTGACGTGATTCAAACACACACACACACACACACACACACACACACACACACAGCAGGACAAGGTACTGATATCAAAAAATAATGATAGCCGGCCCGCCGGCGCAGTGGTAGGGTTACCGCTCGCGGAGCCAGTGACCCGGGTTCAGGAACGGACTCTGGTAGCTGGAGGGTCGGCCGAGGGGAGGAGGATCGAGCGCCCAGAGGCTGCTCTCCTCCTCTGGTTGGGGTGAGATGCGGGTCCTGCTGCGATACCATCACCTGGGTGACCACGGGTAGTGCAGCGAGGACCGCATGTAGCAGGGAGGGAGGACGTCTGCCGGGAGCCGGAGCGTTAGCACGTTGTGATGTGCGTCGCTCCTAGGCTCTCCCTGCCTGCAGACGCTGTACTGGGATGGGCGAAAAAAGGAAAAATACCCTCCAGTGCTCCCTGTAGACAGAGCTTCAGGCCCCGATCGCAGGGCCCCTGCCGGCACAGGTGATGGATCCCTGACGAAATCACAGTCGCTCGGGGCGGTGGAAGGGGGAACCCCACCTCGTACCCGCCTGGGGGTCAAACCAAGGCAGCGTGGGGGGATGACTGCACCCGATGCCGACAGACTAGCAGGGATGCACAAGGCCGTAGGAGACTCCTGAAGGTGAGGAAGTACCGGGGTGAGAAGGGGGCGTAAAAAGAGAATATAAAAAAAATAAATAAAAAATAATGATTACACTCACCCAAAATCTAGTAGTGTGTCTTCTCTGGAAGAAGTATTTTCTCTGTGGCTGAGCTGTGACAGACCCTGTAACAAGACACTGGCTTCCTGCAGGGGCAATTAGACATCACACCAAAGGACACTCTGGGAAGACTAGAGGCCATAAAAGAAACCAGAATGGCAACCTCCAAGGGCAATAAAACAGTTAGGGAAAGTTAGAAAAAACATCTCTCGCAGCCAGAAGAAAAGAAAACGCTGGGACCTGGTTAGAACACAGAAAAAAAGACTACTACATATCTTTTTCTGATTTTTAACATGGAGTTTTCCTTTAATTCCACAATGAATATATACTGGAGGGAGTAACTGAAAAGGGTCCTCATGGGATCTGAAACGGGTTATGCGGATGTTATTTTGTGCTTTTTAAACGTGAATAAAACTTCCTTCACGTTTACTTTGGAGCTGGTGTCATATGTGGTGGTGAGTACCCAAGTTTTTCTGTCTGTATATGTGATCGTTTACTTGAGAGCACCACAGCCTTTTGCACACATTTAGTATTTGAAGAAATGAGAAATACCCCAGTGCTATGAATCGGGCACCTTTCACTGCAGAAAAACTTTTATGCAGGGAAGTTTTTAAGTCTGCCTGGCGTGGTGAAGATAGATTTTTTTTGGGGATCACATTAATAGATAAGTTTACTAGAACCAGACAAGGCATTTTACCTGTGTTTCTACTGTGATTAATGTGAGGTCTGCTTTTATGTCTCTTCTCACTAACAGTGGTCGCACATGGTTGCTTCTGCACCCAGCGACAGCAATAACAATCACTTCTAGACACTACCACCATCCCGCAAAACCAGTCTCGACTCATATCATAATTTATTTTTTTTTAATGTTTTATTGAATTTTTTTGATGTAGAAAAACAGTAAACCATGTGGATTCCAACAATCAACAACCTGTAAACTGTTATGAATGCTGCATTGTCTATTGCAGTATGTCCAAGTATGAGCCAGGTTTGTAGTCTCTTACGTCAGTAATGCAATTTATGTATTTTTTCCCATAGAGATTTTTATCTTCTGGTCACCCCTGGCATGCCCCCCCCCCCTTCAGCCTGGTTCCCCCAGCTCCATCACTCGTCTTCCCTGGTACTTACCTTCTCGCCAACGTCCTGGCTGATTGGACTGTAGTGGGAGCCCAGTCACCGATGCAGAGCTTGTGAGGGATTGGACATCATGTTGTGGCCAGAGGGTTTTTCCTCCTCAGTTCGGTTCCCCCTGGATGTACTCCATGCAGTGGCATAATGACAAGCTCCACCTCTGTGGAGAAGTCCTCAAACGCCTAGGCTGGTCTGTCTACACAATGTGCGCAGAACTGCGCTGCCACCTGGATACATCCAGGTGGCAGTCGACAGCTGGTCACGTAAACCCCCCCTTCCTGGAGGAGGAGAGCTGTTCTATGGACATTCGATCCTTCCTTCCCGGGCCAGCTCCCGAGCAACCCATGTTTGTTCCCAAACCCAGGTTGCGGGCATGGCAGGAGGTAAGGCACTGAGCGCCTCAGCTCTTCATGCCACTGGGCTGACTTACAATTTATTTTAATGCAATTAATTTTCTTGTCTGGATACTCTTTCTTACAGCGTCAATTAGAAATGAGTCCAATACATGTTGTTTAAGGAAACCTAAAAAAGGGGAACAGAAGTACAGAAAATGGCAATATCAGTGCCCCCACATAGGGCCCTGCTCCTTCTGAGTGCTATATTTACTGAAGATGCAGACAAAAATCAAAATACAATCTTATACGTGCAAAACCTAAACATAAGTAATTAAACTGCTCTTTTCTCAGTAGTTACTTCATGTGTCTGAGCCCATTACATCCCATGGGTATCTTTTGTGTTCTAGGATTGAGGGGGTATGGAACACTGGACATATAACCTCTAAGCGTAGAGCAGTCGCCTAGTATATATAGCTGTGGAGAGTCTGGTAGCTCCAACTCACATGCATTAGAGCAGATGCCCCTTACCTCCATGCAAAGAGATGCCAGGCTTTGACACAGGTATAGTATGTGGGACATTCACGCTTCTGGGGCATTGTATCTCTGACACCTGTTATGTGGGAGGAGTGACATATGTTTTAAGTCCAGCTGAAGTGTGATGCTATCTGCATTCTGCATTCTGTATCTTGTACTGGATACATTTACCCAGCATTTCTTTGCAAGAATACTAGCCATTCTTACATTGGCAACTACAGTACGCTTACCTGCAATAACCAGTTTTTCTTGCCTAAGTTATGGGTATATTTTCATGGCTCCCTTTTTATATCCTCCCTCTGACATTAATAATTTCTGCCATGAGCTGGCCCAGTGGCATGGCGGTAGAACTACCACCTGCTACACTGGTGACCCAGGTTTGGGAATGGACCCTGGTCTCTCAGGGGCTGGCTGGGGGGGGGGATTGAGTGTCTCTTGGACAGCTTTATTGCAGCAGAGGGGGAGGGATTCATGCATCCTGCTGGTTGGCTGTCACCAGGAGGAATCTGGGTAACAGTGTAGCAGGACCACAGGCACTTGGGGAAGGGACCCATGCATGGATGAAAGGATTGTCTCTGCAGAAGTGGAGCATGCACATCAAGTCATTGCATATACAGTACGTGGTCCCATGCAGAGATTGAACAGTGGCCCTGGGAGGAGATCTGGACCTTCATACAGAAAGCAGCATCACTAACTGATTATAAAATGCAGCAGTTCAAGATCATGCACAGCCTGTTACACTCTGGCTAAGTTGCATAAAATGGGGTCCCTTCCGATGGCAAACAGTTATAAATGTGGGACGAAGACGGTTCATTCATGCATGTGATGTGAACTACTGTCTCATAGCACAATTCTGGTCCTCTATATGGCACTCCCTTACCCCTCCTTTTGAGGCTGAACTACCTGTTCTCTCCTGAAGTTTGTGTGGTAGGCCACGTCATGCAACCCAAAATAATGACGAGCAGAAGGCATGCCTTTGCACTGATTGCGGTTGTGGCCAAAAAGCAGGTAATAATATTGTGGCTGGATGAAAAAGCCCCGACTTACAAAGAATGGCTTACTGACGTACTTGAAGTATTTCTCCTCTTACAGGGAAAATTTAATGACCTTCATAGAGCCCATAGGGCCTGTCAAAGAAAATTTGGTAACCTAAACGCACTGTTCACAGTCCTTGCAGAGAGGAGTAGAGTGCCATCACAACAGGTCTAGAGCATAGTTACTCCTACCATTACAGCATCCAAGAGACCAGCGCCATATTGCTTCTTTAAACCATGTCAGCCCCCTTTTGTTGAGATTCAAGTGATGTTCCTTTACCCACAGTACTCAACTGGAGGATATCATTTGAGTGTTTACCATTAACACTGGTCAAGGAATAGCATACCACTTCTTACATCGATATGAATCAACCCATGGGTGGTGACCTATTCCCAGGACACCTGGATGCCTGGCTGAGTAAATACAGAGCGAATGCCCAACACAGTTTTAATAGGGCTTTCCCCAGTTAGTGGTCCACCCACTTGTCTTGTAGCTCCCTACCCTTAATATGTTTTCCCAGTAAGCCCCATCCTATTCTCTATTTCTCCCCCTTTTTTAAAAACACATCCTTGATTGATGATGGGTTGTGATGACAGATGGGTGATTACAGGCCAGATAAAAAAGCATCTTCAGTTAGGTCATGACCTTATCTGTTGATTGTGGGTTGTACAACCATATTGTCCTCATAGGGAAATCTTGGAGGATCTCCTTGACTGACTGGCCACTAGGCATGAACCTGCATTTTGAATGTTCACAATACCGGTTGTGCAGCCATCAAAGTTGTACGTACCGTATATACCCTGTGGGACTGTAAACGGACTCTAATACAAGTTGACCCATCTTTCTGTACTAGTACTTTACCTTCTCTATCTGATTCTGTCTTGGTGTTTTGTATTATATTTATTGTTGAAAATTTAATTCAGTAAAACCTTATTCAAAAACAAACCCTCACTGTATTGGTGGGTGTTCACTGTCCAGGGGCTCCTCACTGACCCCGACCAGCGATCCTCTTCTGATCACCTTGTTGCAGTCTAATAGAGGCCCATGTCCTCTACTGTGAATGCTGAACAGAAATAATTAATCATCGTTCAGCGATTTGTCTTGCCCTTCTTATCCTCTGCCAGTTCCTTCCCCTCTTTTTGTGCCTGATCACTTCATTCTTGGTTTTAAGTTTCTCCTGAATATAGCAGAAAACTGCCTTGTCACCTACCCTGACCCCCTCTGCCAGCCTTAGGTCTGCTTCTGCGTTTGCCTGCCTCACTGCCCTGTTAGACTTTCTCACCATTTCCTGGTATTCCCCACCCCCACCCCATCCTTGTCCATCTGATTTCAATAATACCTTTTATTACAGAAAGGTTTTTATCTTCCAGGCCTGAGCAGGCAGGCAGTCAGCCCTGTCCCTGCCTCCCCCAACCGGTGGCCATCTCCCCAGAACACTTACTGGATCTGGAGAATCCCCTATGGATTGCCCCCCATGACAGGGCCGGGGGGTGAGGACCATCCTCCACCCCCATGGAGACACACATCCAAATAATGGGCCAACATTTTTGTGTGGCGGCATGGGTCTGGGGCTGGCAGGCAGGGCTTCACAAAGCCCACTCAGCCATTTTTTCTGTTTTCTCCCCCAGGACATCAGCTTGTGATGTGTGGAGGCACACATGTGCTGGGTCAAACCAGCAGTTCCCTCCCTTCATGTCCTCCAACCTTCACTACCACCAGGCCTCTACCTGCTGGCTGTTGATGGCAGAGTTCTGAACCCTCCCCTTCTTGGGAGAGGCGAGCAGTCCTGCAGACGCTTAATCCTCCCCACCCAATGGACCCCTACCAACCTGAGTCTGCTGTAGAATCTGGGTTGTCAGCATGGCAACCGGTAGCACTGTTGCTGAGTCACTGGGCCAGCCTGACATCTTTATAGTTAATGAATGCCTTCCTTGTTTCCTTCACTACCTTAGAAGGTGCTTTTGAGAAACATATTAGTTTCTTCCCCTCCTATTCTTGCCTACCATTTTTACACAGAGACCTGTTGCCTCTAGTACTCCATTTTGAAGTTATTTATTTATTTATTTGAGTTTTGGCAACTGGGTAAGTCCACTGAGACAATTACAGTCCCTTTTTCAGGGTCGACCCAGGAGTACAACATGATAAAAACATATCTGTATAAATTGAAGGCATAACAGGTAAAGACAGTTCAACAAGTGGATATAAACAATGAATGATAGTAGTCTTTGATAACACACTAAAATTGTATCATAAAATACAGAAAAGCAAAGAAAAATATTTACACAACTGTGTACACAAAATACATAAACAGCAAAGCATTTCAGTTTGGAACTAGAGTAATCATAAGATTGTCAACAAATATAGCAGAGTAATCCTGCAACTGCCAACAAATAAGAGAGGGAGCAAGTGTGTAACAAGTGCAGTCATCAGTGCCCTTTATAGCAGGAGCATGTAGCAGAGGCAGTAAGAAAGGAGAGCAAGCAGGTCTTTAACTTGGAGAGTGTGACAGGATAGGACAGAGGTGGGAAGGGAGTTCTAGTTGGTGACAGCAACAAAGGGGAAGGACCTACGCACAACAGCAAGCCAAGCAGTAGACCTTTGTAGGAGGGGGAGTGTGGCAGATCTTAGTGTACGTGGGGCAATTCTGTGGCAGATGGTATCTCTAAGATAAGTGGGAGTATAAGCGTGAAGTTACTTAAACATGAAACATAGAATGAAGAATCTTAGTCTTGATTCGTAGGGTAACCACCCAGGGAAGAAAGGACGTCACAGTGATGGTGACGGGCAGTGACCCCAAGGGCGAACCTCCCCACTCTATGGTATGCTTGTGTGAGAAGAGACGTGGCAGCAGCACTGGTAGAGAGCAGTAGAAGGGCACTGTAGGTTAAGATTGGGAGGAGGGATGAGGAGGCGATCTGATGGCAAGCTGCAGCAGTGAGAAAGGGGTGAATGCGATAGAGGAGGCCTATCTTTTAGTTCAGGGATTTAATTAGCAAGGAGACATGGGTGAATAGTGAAAGTGAGGGGTCCAGAGCGATGCCCAGGTATTTAAAAGTAGGGACAGATTCCAGAGTATCTCCGTTGAGAGAGGTTATATTGAGAGGGGCAAGGGTACTTAGGGAGGAGGGTCTGTGGGTAAATAACATGTATTTAGTTTTTTGAGTATTAAGGACAAGATTCTCTGTTAGCCTACTATGTAACAACTATGGAACCTGTTTATCTTATATTTCATGTTACTATGTAATGTGCTGTTCTTTTTCTGTATGCTAATGTCCCGTCCCCTGTACAATTTATGTATGATGTGGAACCTTTGTAAATGAGTCTCTGACTCAAAGGTCTTTCTGAATATCAAATAAAAAAAAAAAAAAAAGTCTAAACCACACTTCCAGTGCAGTGAAATCAGAGGCAAATTCCTGATTAATATGGGTAATGTTGGATGATGAGTGATATAAGATAGCATCATCAGCATAGAGGTGCACAGAGGCCCCTCCACAATGGTATGATAAGTCATTGATAAAAAGGGAGAACAGCAAGGGATCCAGGATAGACCCCTGAGGGACTCCATGGGTTATAGGTCTAAGGTCAGATAGGTCTAAGGTCAGAGAGTGAATCAACCCATTTGACCTGAGAACGACAGGTAAGATAACTTTGGAACCAGTCGAGGGCAGTGGAATCAAGACCAAGTATCTGGAGCTGCTGGAGCAGGAGGCTGTGATTTACCAGATCAAATGCTTTAGTGAGATCCACGAAGACGGCTCCAGTGGCAGATCCCTGATCCATGGCTTGAGCAATATCTGAGGTCACTTTCAATAAAGCAGTAAGGGTACTATAATTCTTTTTAAATCCATTTGGAAGGGGGATAATATGTTGTGGAATTCCAGGTAGTTCTGAAGGTGATTGTAAACTATGCGCTCCTGAATTTTGGCAAGTGGGCAGAGAATGGAGATGGGCCTAAAGTTTTGGACCACAGATTTGGGCCCACATATATGCACTGGCACAACGACAGCAGCTTTCCATTTGTCAGGAACAGTACAAGATAGGAAGGATCTGTTGAATAAGGTCACGGACTGGACAGGCGAGGTCAGGAGCACCAAGCTTGAGAAACTTTGGCTCAAGAGTATCATGACCTGGAGAACTCTCAGGTTTCAGATTGGAGAGCAGCCCCTGGACCTCTTTAAGAGTTGTCAGTTTTAGCTGAAAATCAGGGCGACCCCTGGATAGGCCATGGGAGGAGGGATTGGGGGGTGAGCAGACAAGTTATGAAAGAGCGAGGTATATTTTTGGAGATCAGTGAAGAATTTATTAAATCCTGTGGCATTAGATAGGGTGTCTATTTTTTTTTTTTTTAATTTATTTAAGGATTCGGAGAAGACCTTTGAGCACAAGCTCTTTTACAAAGGTTCCATTTCAGATTGACAGTCAATAGACATATTAAATCGAGCAGGTATAGAACATACATAGGTTACAATATTACAGTGTTCTCACTAGTAACATGGAATTAGTACAGCATCAGTAAAGGATATAGAAAAGCAGTGGTGAGCTACATGGGGAAAGCAGGGAGGACCCTCTTTTGAGTTTACGGAAGACTTAGGAAGGGTAAGCAGCCTTGTGTCGGGGCTTTGTCAAAAACAGGAGGGCGAAATAGTGGCGGGGGGTGCTAGGGAGGATGGGGGGAATGGAGAAGGTGACACTAGAGGGTAAAAGTGCTTGATTAAATGGTCATAAGGGGGAAATGGGGAGGGAAGTGGTGCGGGGATGGAGTTATGATGAAGGGAGGTACTCAGTGGAAACAACAGGGGCAGCATGCTGAAAGCCACATGGGGTGGGTTGGTCCTAGGCATGTCAGAAGAGGTGTGGGGGGCGGGAAGGACCGAGGGGGGGGTGGAAACAGAGTGGGTGCCTAGTGTCAGTTCAGGGGGCAAGGTGTAGGTTAAGAATACCAAACGAGGGGAAGAGTGGCTACTACGGAGAGCAGACACCAGCTGTACAGAGAAGCGGGGTGCAGCAGGGCTGCCATATGAGCAACTAGGGAGGCTAAGAAGGGGGAGGGACTAGCCTGCAGAGGCAGTCACACTCTGTGATTGATTTAAGGTGTTGCCTTAGTCCAGTTTTGAAGTGTGATAGGCATTTGGAGGTTTGAATGGGCACAGACCAGTGAGGATGGTGCCCAGGGTAGTAAGAGAGCTAGGGAGTATAGCTGTTTTACCTTTTATCAGGGAGTTGACCCGTCTCCAAAACTCCTTGGGGTTGCACAGGTGTTTTGTTTGTAAGGATTTTACATGGTGAATCAGTTTCAATTTTCTAGATACTGCTACTTCTCTCTATACCAGTCATAATTTGTCCCCCAACAGCACCCTCATCCTCTTGAAATTAGCCCTTCAGAAGTCCAGGACCTTTGTGAGTCCAGGTCCTGGGCCTTCAACATTATAGAAACATAGAACATAGAAACATAGACTTTGATGGCAGATAAGGACCGCTTGGCCTAGCTAGTCTGCCCATTTCCCTACCTACTGGATAAGCTGCAGATCCTAGTTAACCAGCAACCTAATTCCTCCTACCCCCCCACTATATTTGCCTTGTGTTGGTCCCATGCATTCTTGAATCCCCTCACTGTTTTTGACCCCATGACCTTCTCAGGAAGGCTGTTCCATGCACCCACCACCCTCTCCATGAAAAAATACTTCCTCATGCTGCCCCTGAGCCGTTCCCCCTCCCCATCTTCAAATTGTGCCCCTTATTCTTGCACATCTTTTTCTGAAATATGTTACCCTCTTGGACTTTGTTGATTCCCTTGAGGTACTTGAAAGTTTCTTCATGTCCCTCCTCTCCCCTTAAGGGTATACATATTAAGCTCTTTTAGTCTCTCTCTCTTCGTATGGCTTCTGGTGCAGACCCTGCACCATTTTGGTTGCTCTCCTCTGGACTGCCTCCATCTTGTCTATGTCCTTGCCGAGATGGGTTCTCCAGAACTGCACGCAGTACTCCAGATGGGGTCTCACCAACTGCCTGTACAAAGGGATAACAACTTCCTGATTTCTGCTAGTGATGCCTCTCCCTATGCATCCCAGAATCCCCCCAGCCCTCCTTACTGCCTTCTCACATTGCTTGCCTACCTTAAGTTCGTCTGATATGAGTACCCTCAGGTCCCTTTCCATTTTTGTTGTTGTTAGTACCCCCGTGTACTCTTCCCTGGGCTTTTGTTTCCCAGGTGCATTACTTTGCACTTCTTTGCATTGAAACTAAGCTGCCATACTCTTGACCATTGCTCCAACCTTTCCAAGTCCTTTCTCATCCTTTGCACTCCTCCTTGTGTATCAACCCTGTTGCAGATCTTTGTGTCATCTGCAAAGAGGCATACTTTTCCTTCCAGCCCCTCCGCAATATCACCTATAAAGACATTAAAGAGTACCGGTCCCAGTACTGAACCCAGCGGTACCCCACTAGTAACTCCCCTTTCTCCAGAGTGTGCTTCAAAGAGTACTGGTCCCAGTACTGAAAACTGCGGTACCGCACTAGTAACTCCCCTTTCTCCAGTGTGTGCTCCTTTTACTATTGCCCTCTGCATCCTGTTGTCCAGCCAATTTGTTACCAACTATCACTCTGGGACCCAATCCCAGGCTGGCTAACTTGTTTATTAATCTTTTGTGTGATACTGTGTCAAATGCCTTGCTAAAGTCTAAGTAGGCCATATCCATAGCTCTTCTCCGGTTTACTACTTTGGTCACACAGTCAAAGAAATCTGTTAGTTTTGTCTGACATGACCTTCCTGCTGTGAATCCATGCTGCCTTGGGTCCTGTGTCCCACTGGCCTCTAGGTACTCGATAATTCTTTCTTTCAGAAGTGATTCCATCATTTTCCCTGCCACTGAGGTCAAACTAACAGGTCTATAGTTTCCTGCCTCTGCCTTGCTCCCACTTTTGTGAAGGGGGAATCACATCAACCTCCCTCCAGTCCTCGGGTACCACACCATCCTCCTATGATTTGTTAAAAAGGATAGTCAGTGGTGTCACTTGATCTCCCTTTAGTTGTTTCAGAATTCTGGGGTGAATCCCGTCAGGTCCCAATGCTTTGTCCAACTTGAGTTTTAAGAGTTCTTTCAGGACCTTTTCTTCTGTGAATGGACTGGTATCGACCCCCTGCGCAGAGTGCTTCTGTTGTTTGGTTTAGGTACCTCCCCCTCTTCTTCTTTTGTGAATACTGAGCAAAAGTATTCGTTCAGTATCTCTGCCTTTTCACTGTCACTCTCTGCCCACCTCCCTTCCCCTTTATTAAGCCTCATTATCCCTCCCTTGGTCTTTCTTCACTCCCTAATGTAGCTATAAAAGGTTTTATCCCCCTTCTTAACTGAGTAGGCTATTTTTTCCTCGGTTTGGATGTTTGCTATCCTGACTGCCTTCCTAGCTTCCCTCTGCCTTTACTGATACAGTACTCTGTCCTGCTCCTTCTGTGATTCCTTATACTTCCTGAATGCTATCTTTTTCTCTCTAGCCTTCCTTGCCACCTATTTTGAGAACCATAGTGGTTTTTTACTTTGTTTTGTTTTCTTTATTTGCTTCATGCAAAGGCTTGTTGCCTCTATGATGGCAGTTTTGATTTTGCCCCATTGTTCTTCCACCCCTCCTTCCTGCCCATTTGCTAGTGCATTCCTTAGGCACTCCCCCATTTTACCAAAGTCAGCCCTTCTAAAGTCCAGTACCCTCGCTTTTGTATGGCTCGACTCCACAACTGTATTTATCATGAGCCACACTGTGTGGTGGCCGCTTGTTCCCAGATGGCTACCCACTTCTAAATCTGTGATCCTCTCTCCATCCCCGTTTGAGAGTACCAGGTCCAAGATTGCTCCCTCCTGAGTGGGTTCCAACACTAGCTGTCTGAGGTATGCCCCCTGTAGGGCATTGAGAATTACCCTACTCTTGGATGTGGTTGCAGTAAATGTGCTCCAGTTAACATCTGGCATATTCAGGTCCCTCATTAACAATATCCCCCCTTTTTCTGCCATTCTGAGGATGCCTTCTATCATTTCCTTGTCCATTTCCTCCCCCTGAGATGGGGGTCTGTATACAACCCCTGTACAGATTGTGGTGCCACTACCTGTCTTCAAGGTGATCCACAGTGCCTACTCTCCTCCCCATTTAACCTTTAGTTCCGTTGCTTTGATCCCTTCCTTTATGTAGAGAGCTATTCTTCCTCCTCTTTTACCCTCCCTATCCCTCCTGTAGATTGTGTATGTTGACATCCCAGCCATGGTTCTCCTTGTACCATGTTTCTGTGACTTCCACAATATCCAAATGTCCCTCTTCCATCAAAGCCACTAGCTCAGGAAGCTTGTCACCCAGATTATGGATGTTGGTACTCACTGCCCTCCATTTTATGATGGCCTTACCATTTTTTGCCCCATCCCTGCCCTTACTGCCTTTGCCTTTTTCTCCATTTACCCCGTCCTGCTCCCTATCGACCTCTGTACCTTGGTGTTTACCTCGCTAACTACCCTGTTTTGTGGGGGGAGGCTGGGAATTTCTTGCTTCATGTCAGTGCCTCCCCCCTTGGCTAGTTTAAAAGCTTGCCAATGAAGCATTTAAACCTATCACCTAGGAGCCTGGTTCCCCTCCTGAACAGATGCAGATCATCGCTCCAGTATAGGCCTGTATCCCTCTAGGTGGACCCCGAGTCCCCACTGAAGCCAAAACCCTGTGCTGCACACCAGTTTTTCAACCATTCATTGAACTGCATGGTGCAGAGTACCCTAGCCTCACCCATGCCATAGACAGGCAGCACCTCCAAGAAGGTTACCATGGGTGCTACCTGTCTAAGGCCGCTCCCCAGTTCCACAAACGTCTTCTGCACTGCTCTGATCCCATGCCCAGCTAGGTCATTTGTCCCAAAGTGGACAATGACGTTTTGCTCCCTCTCCCATGCTGCTGTTCCCGTGATCTTGAAGATTCGCTTTCTGTCCCTCCAAGCCATGGCGCCGGGCAGGCACCTTCCCTCCCTCCCACAGTTCTATCCCCTTAAAAATTGAATTCCCCCACCAGGAGCTGCTTCCTTCCCCTGTGGTGTCCCACGCCACACTCCTGTGGGTCTGCCTTGTGAAGGTTCCCAGCATCCTCCTTGGTCTCCACTGCAGGTGCCTCCTTAGAGGAACCATGCTCCGCTAGAATGGCATATGAATTGTGGAGAGGTACAGCTGGAGGGATGCACCTCTGTTCCACCACCCTCACCCTCCCTGAGTCCACCGTGGTCCAACCACTCCTCTTTCTTGGCAACCTCTGAGGCAGCGGTGGTGGCACTGGTGTTCCTTGGTTGGGGGAGGCTTCCCTACTCCTTGCCATTTTGGCCTGGAGACAGGCAACCTCCTCCCTCAGAGCAGACAGTTGCCCTTCAAATAGGGCAGCAAGACTGCCTCCAGAATGTTTCCCTGAAAACTGCCGCCCCACAGCCAGTGTTTTGCGCTACTCCCCACATTGCACCACTCCCCACATATCTCTCTCCCTTCCCGCCTTATATGTATGTGTATGTATGTATGTATATCTATATATCTATATATATATATATATATATATATATATATATATATATATTATATATGTATATAATATATATATATAACATTTTCTTTGCCTTTTTTTGTTAGTGTGTTCATGCTAGGCAACCTTATTAAGTTCTCTGCTCCCTGTCTGACGGAGTAAACCCAACCTTTTTTTTGCATATTGGATCCTCAACAACTCCAAATACTACATGTTCCTAGCACTTAAGTCAAATCTTTTGGCATCCACATTCAGAAGAGGGATGGTGTGATAAACATTACAGTGGGAGGGATCTTACCCTTTTTGAGATAAACAGTGATAAAAGCATTGGTGGTAAAAATCTCCTTCTCCACTGTCTCATTATATACTGTATGTCTCAAAGAGGTTTGGCTAGTTCCTGTACTCTAAATTTCTGCAGAAAAAACATCCCTCTATGGTCTTTACCACTAGGCCTGCAATTTAATCGCCTCCTCAATTTGCCCCATGTGTAACTGGTCTATCCTGCTTCTGACTTACTTCCCCTGACAGTTGGGAGCAGACCAAGCGTCCCAAAATATTTTGCTAATATAACAACCCCAGCTTTGTCGAGTGGCCTATATTTATATGTGCCTATGTAGAATTCTTTAAAGCAAATCAAACTTTATTTGTAAAAAGCGCCTTTCTAACAACCAAGGTGCTTGTACAACATAATAAATAATTAAAACACATCAATAACTTAACAGAAATACAATAATTTAAAATTCAGTAAATTACAGCAGCGACCTAAAAAGTCAGGGTATTCACCCCTCTTGACTGAAGTTTTTATCAACCATTTTTCCTCTCTGCTTCCACAATGAAAGTGCAAGGAGTTGAATTGCACCCCCCCCAACACACACACACTTTCTCAGTATCTCTGCCTGGTTTTATATAGGGCACATTCAGCTTTTAGGTTAAGTATCCTACTGTTCTCAATTTGTTTAGTTGCATCATGCTTTGTAATGCGCAGTTGTGTGTTGGGGGGGGCCTCTTGAACTCATCCTCTGACAGATTAGGTTCAAACTGGGCTAGGGGAAAGGACCAGGGAGGGAGGGTTCACAAAGCATGCAATCAACATGAAAGACAAGAAGTTAAGAAGACTAAGAAACAGTAAGGAGGGGAAAAAAGGAAAGGGAAGGGGATCTACCTTAACACCAAGAATCTGGATAATAAAATCAGCAAGATCCAGGTAATGATGTCAGACACTCTGATGGACCTCATAGCCATTACAAAATCTGATCCTGAGAACATAGCAACTCAGACCTGACTGTCCCAGGTTACACATTGTTTAGGAGGGATAGAGGAAAAGGTTAAGGGGGGGGAGACATAGTCTTGCATGTCAAGGAGTGCATCACAACTGGAAGATGGATAGATTGGGGAAGTAATGGGAAGACAGCGTCACTGTGGCAGCTCATTGTGGTCTCAGGCAAGAAACTGGTTGGTGGTGATCTCTGGACTGCCAGGACAAGGAGAAGAGAGGGATAATGAGCTTGGGGAAGAACTTGGAAGGGAAGTGGCAAAGGGTGAGGTAGTGGCAGACTAGGTGGGCCAAGTGGTCCTCATCTGCCGTCAAATTCTATGTTTCTGTGGTGGCTGGTGACTTGAACCTGCCAGATATTGATTGGGACATTCCAGCTGCCAGGAGCACCATAAGTCACGCCCCGCTGGATACATTCCAGGTCTGCCTTCGGATGCATCTACTGTAGTTAAGGAATCCACCAGTCATGCTGCCATTCATGATGTGGTGTTCACCAGCTTGGAGGTGGCAGGAGGTGTGCGGATAGGGGAGCCGCTAAGGTAAAGTGACCATAACTCTATTTGGTTCGAGCTAGCCCTTGGGACCAATAAGTCCCAGTTGAGGACTTGAGGTCCTTTATTTCAGAAGGGCTGATTTCAACAGGATGATGAGTTGGTCCAGGACAAGTTAGTTGATGTAGATGGCATCTGAAGTGTGGAGGAGAGAGTGGGTGCAATTAAGGGGGCCATTCTTGAGACATATAAGTTATGCATGAGAACAGTAACAAAAAACAAGTACGAGAGACCAAGATGGTTCTTGGAAAGGGTTAGGGAAGCAGTGAGAGCCAAACAGAGGCCTTCACCAAGTACAGGGAAATGCAGAGGAAGAAAGAATCGGGAGAATACCAACTGAGGAATAAGGAAGCAAAGAGGAAGGTCAGGGAGGCCAAAGACGACACTGAACAGAATCCAGTGCACACTCCCCCATGTTAAATCTGAGAAGTTAAAATGTATTTCTGCCTTAATTGCCTATTTTCTTACTTTTATCTCCATGGAAAAGGGGTTCCCCTAGTCATCATTTTACAGCTGTAATGTTAACAAGCCAAACCACCAGACGCCAAGGTGGAACCCCACGGTTTAGTTCTAGCTATGAATGCCTGCAGTTTGTACTCATACACAGTGCATTGCTTAAATTGGCTCCTTTTAAGTAAAGTGTTTCCACATAGGTGATTCACAGGTGATCAAAGGGAGCACGCTACAGGACTACAATACAACTCCCAAATTCTAAACAAATTCCAAGACTGGCATGCTCTACCCTTGATTAATTCACAAAGTTCAAATCACATTTCTGATGAGGGGTGCTACTGGCTTTGTGGCAAGTGTCAGTGGCTCAGCAGGTTGCACACTCTCCTCTGAGGCCGGAAGATCAGAAGGCTGTGGGTGCTATCCCCACTCCAGGCACTTGGGTTAAATCCTAATACTGACACTGTAGTGCAACATGAGGGGGGTGCTGCACTTCTGAGGTGCCGTCTTTCGGATGAGACGTTGAACCGAGGTACTATCTATTGTTTGTTTGTTTGTTTATTCGCTTAATGGGTAAGCACACTGGAAACAAGTTTCTTTTCACAGGTGTGACCCACATATATTACATACAACAATACATATTCATGTGGATGTTAAAGATCCCATGGCACTTCTCGAAAAGAGTAGGGGAATTTTTTATTTAAAACTAAGTAAAGAGTTTTTTTTTTTTCACATCATTCATACATTTTTTTTCCATAATACAAAAAATGTATTTCAGAAATTATATACAGTGAAAAAAGAGAATCCATAATCTCCACCTTCCTTCTTATCCTACCCAGTGTATATTTTTCCACATTTTTCCTATTTGCATTACCCCAGATTTCCTTAATTCATAATTATAAACAGTATCCAGTTAGGTTTGTAACTTAAACATCACATCTTCTAATATAAGATTTTGCCCTTGCAGAAACCTTTGACACCTTACTCACCATATAGTCCATTTTATACTTGAAAAAATTACATATATCGTTTTCCTATCCCATTGCTCCTATTCCTTCAAGAGTTGTCCATACACCAATTGCTCATATGTCATATTTTTAAAACATTTTGTATTCCACATTCTGGCTGACTTTTCCCATAAGGTGCATATAAAGGAACATTCACAAAAGAGATGTTCCATGGTTTCTATCTTTCCTATATATTCGTTATGTAAACACATTCTTTCTTCAATTACTTTATGTTTATGATTGTTCTGTACATTTAATTTTCTGTGACTGCATAACCATATGGTTTCTTTCATTTTCTTCGGAATCCTATTTTCTAGAGTGGCTTCTAAAATTGTGCTTTCCTTTATGTGATTTGGTACCTTAAGAACTGGTGTTTGATAATAATTTTGTTCTATAATTTCCTTGTATAATTGCTTTCTAGCTAATAAACCTACTGTTTCCTTTTGTAGATTCCATTGCTTTACATATTTTCTGCTAATCTCAGTGTATTCTGGGAAATGTACCTCTTTAACT
This sequence comes from Neoceratodus forsteri, assembly GCA_016271365.2. Classification (NCBI taxonomy): domain Eukaryota; kingdom Metazoa; phylum Chordata; order Ceratodontiformes; family Ceratodontidae; genus Neoceratodus; species Neoceratodus forsteri. Next base: position 555,855,388 of record CM028129.1, on the reverse strand, counting down.
TTCTTTGCAGTAGGGGAATTTCCCGGTGTCCTGGCCAAATGTCCCCCATTCACTAAAAAAATACCACCAACAGCTTAAAATCAGGTTCAATTTCAGTTGGCATCCATCTGTATCCCCGGGACGAGGCTGAAAATAGGCATAAAATGTCTAGTCCTCCTTCCCGGTCAACAAAAAATAAATAAATAAGTTACTTGCACCCCTCATCAGAAATGTGATTTGAGCTTTGTGAATAAAACAAGGGTAGAGTGTGCTAGTCTTGAAAAGCAGACACTGAGGTGTGTATTGTGAAGGGATCAAGGATGGGGAAACACAGTTCTTCAGGTAGATTAGAGGGGGGGGAAGGACGCAGAATTGTTAGTCTGACGGAGTAGGGTACTAGATGAGGCCATGCAAAAGGCAGCAATCCTTAATGATCACTTATGCACTATCTTCGCAAGGGAAGACAGTGGAACCCTGTCAGAGGGAGACATCAGGATGGCTATAAAGAGGGTCCCAGAGATAAGGCAGACAGTATTTACTAGCGAAGTCCTGAAAGGGATAGCAGCCCTAAAGATGGATAATGCCTCAGAACCTGATGGTATGCATCTGAGGGTGCTCAAGGAACCAGCAGTAGAACTGACTGAACCCCTGGTAGATCTGTTTAGTAGCTCATTAAAGATGGGGGGGGGGGCTTCTGAAAGACTGAAGGGTAGCAGGCGTAGTTCCACTCCAAAAGAGGGGGCACAAGGAGCAGGCAGAGAATCCAGACCTCTCAGTCAGTTTGGCTTCATTGGGGACTGGGGTTCCACCTAGAAAGGACACCAGCCTATACTGGCAGGATGGTCTGCATCTGTCCAGGAAGGGAACAAGTCTTTTGAGCAGTCGGTTTAAATGCTTCATTGGCAAGCTTTTAAACTAGCCAAGGGGGGAGGCACTGATGAGCAGCAGGAAAATCCCAGCCTCTCCCTACAAAACAGGGTACTAAATGAGAAAAAGACCGAGGTAGAAAGGTCAGTGAGGGATGCTGCAACAGAAAGTAAAGCCATCAAAAAATGGAGAGCAATGAGTACCAATGCCCGTAGTCTGAGTAACAAGCTTCCTGAATTAGTGGCCTTGATGGAGGAGGAACATCTGGATATCGTGGCAGTCACAGAAACATGGTACACGAAAACCATGACTGGGACGAAACATACCAGGATACACTATCTACAGGAGGGACAGGGAGGTAAAAGAGGAGGAGTAGCTCTACATAAGGGAAGGAATCAAAGCAACCAACAAAAGGGTAAACAGGGAGGAGAAGAAGCACGTTGTGGCAATTTGGAGACCGGCAATGGCACCACAATCCGCACAGGGGTTGTATATAGATCCCCTTCTCAGGGGGAGGAAATGGATAAGGAAATGATAGAAAGTATACTTAGAATGGCAGAAAAAGGGGAGATATTGCTGATGGGTGATCTGAATATGCCAGATGTTAACTGGAGTGCAGTTGCAGCAGCCACTTCTAAGAGTGGGGTTATTCTAGATGCCCTACAGGGGGCATGCCTTAGACAACTAGTATTGGAGCCCACTCAAGAGGGAGCAATCTTAGATCTGGTTCTCTCAAATGGAGATGGAGAGAGGATCACAGATGTAGAAGTGGGTAGCCATCTGGGAACTAGCGACCATCGAACAGTATGGTTCACAGTAAACACAGCAATAGAGTCAAGCCATACAAAGACAAAGGTACTGGATTTTAGGAGGGCTGACTTTGCCAAAATGGGTGAGTGCCTAAGGAATGCACTAGCAAATGGGCAGGAAGGAGGGTGGAAGAACAATGGGGAATAATAAAACTGCCATCACAGAGGTAACAAGCCTTGTGTAAAGCAAATAAACAAATGAAACGAGGTAAGAAACCACTATGGTTCTCAAAGGAAGTGGCAGTGAAGGTTCAAGAGAAAAGAAAGCATTCAGGAAGTACAAGGAATCACAGAAGGAACAGGACAGAGAACTGTATCAGTTAAAGCAAAAGGAAGCTGGGAAGGCAGTCAGAACAGCAAAGGCCCAAACCGAGGAAAAGATAGCCAACTCAGTTAAGAAGGGGATAAAACCTTTATAGGTACATCAGGGGCGAAGGAAGACCAAGGGAGGGAGGATAGTGAGGCTTAATAAAGGGGAGGGAGGGTGGGCAGAGGGTGACTGTGAAAAGGCAGAGATATTAAACAAATATTTTTGCTCAGTATTTACAAAGGAAGAGGGAGGTACCTAAAACAAACAGTAGAAACACTTGGATACAGAAGTTGATACCAGTCCATTTACAGAAGAAAGGGTTCTGAAAAGAGCTCTTAAAACTGAAGGTGGACAAAGCAATGGGGCCTGATGGGATTCATCCCAGAATTCTAAAAGAACTAAGGGTAGAACTAGTGACACCACTGACTACCCTCTTTAACAAATCATGGGAGGATGGGGTGGTACCCGAGGACTGGAGGAGGGCAGATGTGATTCCCTCACAAAAGTGGGAGCAAGGCAGAAGCAGGAAACTACAGACCTGTTAGTTTAACCTCAGTGGTAGGGAAAATGATGGAATCACTCTGAAGGAAAGGATTGTTGAGTATCTAGAGGCCAGAGGGGCACAGGACCCAAGGCAGCGTGGATTCACAGTGGAAGGTCATGCCAGACAAATCTGATAGATTTCTTTGACTGGGTGACCAAAGTAGTTGATCAGGGAGGGCTGTGACATGGCCTACCTAGACTTTAGTAAGGCATTTGACACAGTCCCACACAAAGATTAATATACAAGTTAGCCAGCCTGGGAGGGTCCCAAGATGACAGCCTGGGTAAAGAATTGGCTGGAGAATAGGACACAAAGAGTAATAGTAAATGGAGTCCACTCTGAAAAAGGGGGTTAGTAGTGGGGTACCGTAGGGTTCAGTATTAGATCGTCCTCTTCAATGTCTTTATAAGCGACATTGCAGAGGGACTGGAAGGAAAAGTATGTCTCTTTGCAGATGTCACAAAGATCTGCAACAGAGTTGATGCACAAGGTGGGGTGGAAAGGATGAGAAGGGACTTGGCAAGCTTAAAGGAATGGTCAAATGTATGGCAGCTTAGATTCAATGCTAAGAAGTGCAAGGTAATGCACCTGGGAAACAAAAACCCAGGGGAAGAGTACTCAATGGGGGGTGAGATACTAATAACAACAAAAATGGAAAGGGACCTGGGGGTAGTCATATCAGATGACCTAAAGGTGGGCAAACAATGTGAGAGGGCAGCAAGGAGGGCGGGGGGGATACTGGGATGCATAGGGAGAGGCATCACCAGTAGAAAACAAGAAGTTATTATCCTCTGTACAGACAGCTGGTGAGACTCCATCTGAGTACTGTGCAGTTCTGGAGACCCAATCTCAGAAAGACATAGACAGGATGGAAGCTGTCCAGAGGGTGGCACCAAAATGGTGCAGGGTCTGCACTGGAAGACATCTGAAGAGAGACTTAAGGAGCTTAATATGTATGGCCTCGAGGAAAGGAGGAGAGGGGGACGGATAGAAACTTTCAAGTACCTCAAGGAATCAACAAAGTCCAGGAGGGTAGCATCTTTCAAAAAAAGAGGTGTGCAAGAACAAGGGGCACAATTTGAAGATGGGGGCTCAGAGGTAATTAAGAAGTATTTTTCACAGAGAGGTTGTGGATGCGGAGCGGCCTTCCGGAGGAGGTTGTGGAGTCAAAAACAGTGGTGGAATTCAAGCATGCATGGGACAGTCATAAGGCAACTCTAGGGGGTGGGGGTAGGAAGAAGTAGGCTGCTGGTTAACTAGGATCTGCAGCTTATCTATCAGGTAGGGAAATGGGCAGACTGGGTGGGCCAAGCGGTCCTTATCTGCTGTCAAATTCTGTTTCTATGTTTCAGTCTTACATCTGTTGTGGGTAAACTGATGGAGTCACTTTTCAAAGAGAACCTTATGGACACCCGGAGAGCAGTGAACTCCAGAATTGTAAGCAACATGGGTTTGTAGCAGTGAGATTTTGTCAGACCAACCAGATAGTTTTCTTTGCTTGGGTCACAAATGTATTGGATAGGGGGCACACTGTGGATTTATTGCACTTCGATTTTAGCAATGCTTTTGACTTGGTGCCTCACAGAAGACTGCTGAAGAATATAGTGGATCTCGGTATGGAATGTGGCGTAGTAAGATGGCTAGGAAATTGGTTGAAGGAAAGAAAGCAGAGGGTTGTGATTAATGGTATCAAATCAGAAGAGGGGGAGATCACGAGTGGGGGACCACAGGGATCAGTCCTGGGTCCTGTCCTCTTCAGTATGTTCATCAGTGACTTTGGAGAAGAAATGCTCTTTGGAGGGTAGATAGTGACTTGGGAATTAGGGAGATGCAGAGTGACCTGCAAAGGCTAGGGAGGTGTTCTAAGATTTGGCAGGTGAAGTGCATTCAGTGCCGAAAAGTGCATGGTAATGCACCAAGGGAACAAGAACCCCAGGACAGTGTTCTGTATGTCACAGTAAAGCTGGGCACTGTGGCTGAGGAAAATGACCTAGGAGTCATCATTAGTGACTGCCTTAAACAGTCAAGCCAGTGCAACAAGGCCTATAGTAAGGCAGATAGGATGCTACTGACAGTAGAAGAAAATAGGCATTACTACCTCTTTATCGATAGGTGGTCAGGTCACACCTGGAGTACTGTGCCCAGTTCTGGAGTCCTCACCTCAGAAAAGATAAGGACAGGCTAGAGACAGTGCACCAGAGGGTGACCAGGAGGATTCAGGGCCATCAGGGCAGTTCTTACGGAGATTTGTTTAAGGCACTGAACATGTACTCACTGGAGACCAGATGAGAGAGGGGTGATATGATAGAGGCCTCCAGGTTCCCGAAAGGAATAAACAAAGTGAACTGCAAGGTACTATTTAGCATGAGTAGCACTTCAAGGACACGGGGACGCAGTAGAAACTGATAGAAGGGAGGTTCAAGAGGGATGTGAGAAAATTTTATTTTACAGAAAGAGTGGTGGAACCATGGAACAGTCTTCCAGCCAAGGTGATGGGCTCCAAAACCATAAATGGTTTCAAGCATGGCTGGGACAAAATGAAGGGTACAGCGGTTATTCACAGTGGTTGCAGTAGGGTGGGGAACTGGGGACTGTATAGTGAGGGCTAGTATCCTGCATGGACAATAGGTCCAGGTACTTGATAGGGAACTACAGGCAGACTGGATGGACCTGGGTCTTTTTTTCTGTCATTGTCTATATTTCTATGCTTAAGCTGCTTAGATTTCTGTTTAAGCTCTTGCATGCACAGTTTTTTTGTGACTTGCCATATAGGCAGCAGTTCTGCCCCCCCAAAAACTTCATGCGCTTCCCAAAAAGTAACTTTTGTCACTTCTGAGGTATCCTCCATGTCAAAGTACAGTGTTTGTTTGGATGCTCAGTCAAAGCTGATTTTTTTTCCCCCTTTAAAATGGAGGTATACAGCACCGTCTGGTGGCAGCTCTTGCTGAGCCCTGATCCCAGATATTGAGTAAAATTGCAGCATGATCAGTGGTACAACCATTTTGTGACTTGCACTGTTATGTATCTTTGCTTCACGGGATCTTGACATTAAACGTAGTTCAACTAAACATTTTGTTTGGTGTTGAGTAATATAGTCTCTGCCTACTAGGATAATGAAGCACCATGGATTTACAGGGTCTTTAATCAGCTGACCTGAAGGCGCTCTGTCCCATGTGGTTGCACAGGCTGCCCTATTCGGTTTCTGTCTAACAGGGTGGTTTACACATATGTTTAAGTCATCTCCTAGTACTATGCATCTCGCCTCCCCCCCCCATTTCTAGTACTTTACAAGACAGCTTGCAAAAGAAGTCAGGCTCATTTGTATTTGTAGCATACATAGAAACATAGAAGTTGATGGCAGAAAGAGACTGCTAGGTCCATCTAGTCTGCCGATTTGTTTTAGACCTGTGTTAACACTCCAGTTGCCCTTTGTAGTCAGGGCTCCCTTGTGTCTATCCCATGCATTCTTGAATTCCCCCACAGTGTTGACCCCCACAACCTCTTGGGGCAGGCTGTTCCAGGCGTCCACCACTCTTTCTATGAAGAAAAACTTCCTGGCTTTGGTAGAGAATCTCCTTCCTTGCAGCCTAAGGTCATGTCCCCTGGTCTTGGAGTCCTTCTTGAAGTGAAAAAGTTCCTGTGCCTGTACTTTGTTAATGCCTTTTATGTACTTGAATGTTTCAGTCATGTCCCCTCTCTCTCTTCTCTACTCTAAGGAGTACATATTCAGTTTCCCAAGTCTTTCTTCATAGAACATGTACTGCAGACCCTGAATAATTTCTGTCGCCTTTCTCTGTACTATTTCCACCCGGTCAGTGTCCTTCCTGAGGTGAGGCCTCCAGAATTGGACTCCATATTCCAGGTGAGGAATGACCAGTGATCTATACAGTGGTAGTACCACCTCTCTCCTCCTGCTCATGATTCCCATCCCAATGCAGCCCAGCATTCTGCTGGCCTTCAATGTTGCCTTCTAACACTACTTACTAACCTTAAGATTATGATTCCTAGATCTTATTCCTGGTTTGAGGCCGCTAGTCTTTCGCCTCTTAGGTAATACTCCTTTCTTGGATTTTTCTTTCCTATGTGCATGACCTTGCACTTTTTGGCGTTAAATCTCAGCTGCCACACTCCAGACCATTCTTCTAGTTTCTTGAGGTTAGCTTTCATCTTGCTCACTCCTTCTGAGGTGTCCACTCTGTTACATATCTTGGTGTCGTCTGCGAACAGACACACCTTCCTTTCCAGTCCATCAGCGATGTCTGCTATAAAAACATTGAAGAGCAGAGGCCCCGGCACTGAGCCCTGGGGCACCCCACTGGTTACCCTGCCTTCCGTCGATTGTGTTCCATTACCCTGTACTCTCTGGGTTCTGCCTTGTAACCAGTTTTGTACCCATCTGACTACTTCTGGACCAACCCCTGTGTGGTCAAGCTTTTTTACCAGCCTTCTGTGTGGAACCGAGTCAAAGGCCTTACTAAAGTCCAGGTAGACCACTCGAGCAGATTTGTCTGGCATGACCTACCTGCTGTGAAACCATGCTGTTTAGGGTCTTGTTGGCCTCTAGTTTCGAGAAATACTATGATCCTCTGTTTGAGTAGTGCCTCAATTAGTTTCCCTACTATAGATGTGAGGCTCACTGGTCTGTAGTTACTAGCCTCTTCGCAACTGCCTGATTTGTGAAGTGGAACCACTATTGCCTTTTTCCAGTCTTCGAGTACCACATCAGTCTTCAAGGATTTCATGAATAAAAGTGCCAGAGGGGCTGCTAATTCTGCCCCCAGTTCCTTAAGCATTCTGGGGTGCATCTCGTCTGGTCCCATGGCTTTGTCTGCTTTTAGTTTATTTAGTGCCTCCGGTACTTCGGCTTCTGTAAAGGGATTCATGTCTACCCCTGGTCCTGGGGTGTTGTGTTTTTCAAGGCTGGGCCATCCCTTGGGTCCTCTTTGGTAAACACCGAGCAGAAGTATTTGTCAAGGATTTTGGCTTTCTCTGTGTCATGTTTGGTGCATTTCCCTTTCTTCAGTAGCAATCTTTATTATCCCCCCTTTTGCCTTCCTACATTCTCTAATGTATCTAAACAATGATTTGTTTCCTCTCTTTGCCCCTTCTGCTATCTTTTCCTCTGTCTGGGCTTTTGCCTTTCTAATTTGTTTGTTAGACTCTCTCATTTTTTCCTTGTACGACTCCCAGTCTTTCTCAGTTTTGGTTTCCCGGTATATGCTGTATGCCTTCTTTTTTTCTTTGACTGTGGTAGCCACTTCCTTGGAAAACCATAGAGGCTTTAATTTTCTTTTTGCTTTGCTAACCCATCTGGCACATTGATCTGTGGTAGCCTTTACTGCTCTCTTGAGTCTCCCTCACATTGCCTCCACCTCCTCAACCTCTATTTCCATTAACTGGCTACTTATGATGTTCTTCATTTTTTTAGAAGTCAGCCTTTCTGAAATCTAGCACCTTTATCTTTGAGTGGCTGGTATCCTGTGTTATGTTTACCTTAAAGCTTACCATGCAATGGTCGCTGTTGCCCATATGGCATCCCAATGCGATGTCCTTGATCCTTTCCAAGTTTGTTAGGACAAGATCAAGAATGGCATGTCCCCTTGTTGGGGTTTTAACAAGTTGGCACAGTCCCGCGACTTTCAGTGACAATAAGAAATCCCTACTTCTAGGGACATGGATATGTTGTTCATCCACACTCATTGGCAGGTATCCTTGCCGCTTTAAATCTTGCCGGAAGGTCTTCAAGCTTGCTCCCCACCCACCGGGTGGTATAACTCGGCTCCGCCCCATGACGCGTAGATCTTCCTTACCGCTTGAAGCTCAGGTTCCCTCCTAACGCTCTCGCTTGAGACTGGTTCCTATTTCTCCGCTTGCTGGATTTAAAAATAAATTTTGCGAAAAAGACTTAGTCTTCTATCCCTCGCGGCTGCGATGGACAAATCGACTCCCGGATTTCGGAGATGCCCATGCGGGCAGAAGATGTCTCGGACGGATCCACACTCCACGTGTGTCTACTGCTTAGGCCTTGAGCACGACCCGCAGGCTTGCGACCTGTGCTCATCTTTCTCGGCCTACGTCCTCGAAGACCGTGCTGCCCGATTGCAACTGGGCCGTCCCGAGAAGCGTTTCCCTCCGGTGAAGTCCAAGGAGGCCCGGTTGGCGGTGTCCGCGGCGCCGGGCTCGTCGGATCAGCTCGAGCGGATGGTCGCCCTCGAAGAGGAGGCGGCGCGGGCCGTATCTTCCTCGGCCGCGGCATTTATCCCGCTCTCTCTGGGCTCTTCTTACACGGCTTCTTTTAAGGAGCTTTGTCTGTCCCTCTCCACTAAAGGAGAAGGGCCTACGTTGGGACCTTATTCTCGGTCCAAAAAGAGGGACAAGGGTAAGTCCCTCCGTCGACGCTCTTGGGAGCGGGAAAGGTCCCTCTCCCGGCGTCGACCGTCGGCTTCGGGTTGACCGCTCAAGCTCGCCACTGGCCTCACGGTGTCCCGTCCAGGTCAGTTGACCGAGACTCCACCGATGAAGTCGAGATTTTTCTCGACCCATTGGACGGGCTGTCGCCTTTAGCAGCCGAGATTCCCTCTCCCGGTTCCCCGGGAGGAGTTGAGGATCCCGTGGGCTCGCCTGTGCCTCCGGTTCTGGAGCCCTCGGATGCACCATCGAGCCGAAGGAGTGCGGTTCCGGCCGACACCTCCCGCACCACCTCGGAAATTCCGGGACTCTCGGTCTGGGACCCTCTTCGCCAGTCCAGCCGATCCACCGTCATGGCGGTCTCGGTCGTGACACCCCGCTGATGGCCAGCGTCGCTCGGCCTCGTCCTCCTCACCGGATGAGGGAGGCTTCGCGTAAATTACGTCGGCGGTGCGAGGACCTTATGTTGCAACAGCTCCTCCTGGCGGGAGTAAGCGACCCCGTCGCCTCCGGCCATTAAGTAACTGTCACGGGCTGCCGACACAACCCCTCGACTTATCCGAGGAGCTCATACCCAGGCCGTTGTTAGCGCCAAAACCAGCTGCTCCACCGATTTCGTGGAACCTCCGCTCCACAGCCACATTATTGGGCTCCGACCAAGGATTCTCGGTCGGACTAGAGTCTACCCCATCGGCTGTCAGTTACCCTCACTCCCGACCGACCTCGGCAGGTGAAGGGTGGCTCAGGCCAGAGGCAGTTTTCGAGGACTCTTCCGAGTCCAAGATGATTCCTCCTTTTCTCCAAGCGACTGGACTTGGAGTCTTCAGGAGGGTCAGTCAATGGACGATAGCCTGTCGTCCTTCCTAGGACTACTTGCTCATCTCGGAGTCCACGGATGGAGCTCGAACCTGCTTTCAAACGGGCCAGGTATCCCTCACGGAGATTCTGGACCGAGGGATTCTCTGACGGAGTTCTTCCGGTGGCCGAGGCCATAGTGGGTCCGGCACTGGAGCTTTGCAGCGCCTGCTTCCTGCCCTCGCGCTCCGAGCCAGGATGGCCAGAAGTGTCGGTTCCTACTGGTTCCTTGTCGGTTTTTGGGGCACCCCCTCTGCTGAGGGGTTGGTTACCGACAGCGTTTTCGGTAGCCTGCAGCGCCAGGGATGTGGACAAACCTCCTGACAAGGAGTCAAAGAAATGGACTATGTGGCGAAAAGTCGCTCGTCCTCTCTCGGCTCTTCCGGCCAGGCCAGTTCGGCCGTCCTCATGGCACATTTTTCTCATGCCCTGTTGGGCTCCTGGATGAGGTCATCCTCATCTTCCCGCCGATCTGCAGACTACGGTTAAGCAGGTGTGGGACCAGGGCAGGCAGTGGCCAAACAGCAGCTCCAGACTGCTTTGGATATAGGGACCCATGTGCCAGATCGGTGGCGGCCGCAGTGGCTATAAGGTCAGGGCTTGGCTGAGGATATCCACCTTTACTGGATACCCAGCACAAGTTGGCGGATGTTCTTTTTGGGACTGGACCTCTTCGCCCTGGGGTGGAAGGTCACCTGCAGAGGATCGAGAAGTCCAATGCTACCTTGGACTCGGTCTCTTCCGCTCAGAAGGACAAAGGCCGCAAACCACAGCCTAAGCCCTTTCGTCCTTCTGTGCCCCCGGCGCGCCCGGCCCAGCAACGTCAGGGCCAGCAGGCTCGGCCTTGGCATCCCAAACCCAAGCCGCCGGCTTCCTCTAACAGGAGGCAGGGAGGAAAAGGCCCAGGAGGTCCCTCGGCCGGTCCCTCCTCCAAGCCTGCCCAGTGACGGGCTGAGGGGTGTCGCCCCCATTCCCGTCACCTTATCCCTGGGTCCCCCCGTGGGGGGACGGCTCCGGCACTTCCGTTCCGCCTGGTCCGCTGTTTCCACGGACAGGTGGGTCTTGGAGGTGGTGGGAAGAGGTCTGCCTCTGGAATTGAGCAGGCACCACCCTTCGAGGCCGTCACCCTCGGGGAGCCGGGATCCCCAGCCTCACTGGCGGCTCGTCGAGCCGACGCCGGCTCTCCTCCTCCAGAAGGAGGTGATAAGAGAGGTGGTGGACCCTCCTTCAGACCCAGGGTTTGTGTCCAGGTACTTCCTGGTTCCGAAGCGGACGGGGCTGGCGCCCATTCTCACCTCACACGACCTAAACAAGTTCCTAAGGTCTCGAACCTTCAGGATGGTCACTCTGGCTCAGATAATACCATCCTTGGAACGCCGGGCGTGTGGTTCTGCTCTCTGGACTTGCAGGACGCGTTTTCACGTCCCCATCCGTCTGCCGCACCAGAGATTCCTTCGCCTCCGAGCGGAAGGATCCTCTTCAGTTCCAAGCCATGCCCTTCGGCTTGTCTCCAGCTCCCAGGGTCTTCACCAAATGCATGGCAGTGGTGACAGCATTCCCTGCGCGCGCCGGGGTCCGGTGTACCCTTACCTGGACGACTGGCTGATAGCAGCTCCCTCCAGGAAGGAGGCAGAGTGGTCCAGAGATCTGGCCCTCCAGGTCTGCTCTCAACTGGGCCTCCTTATCAACGAGGCCAAGTCGGAACTCGAGCCGAAGCAGGTGATTCTATTCATCGGGGCGCAGCTCGACTCTCTTCGAGCCAGAGCGAGGCTCCCGGCGGACAGGGCCGAGGTTCTTTCCTCCTTTGCCCGATCATTTCTGGTTGGGCAATTGCGCCCTGCCCGGGACTTCCTGCGCCTCCTGGGTCTCATGGCGGCCTGCACCAGCGTGGTCCGTTGGGCCCGCTGGAACATGCGTCCCCTTCAGTGGGGACTGGCCAGCCAGTGGTCACAACGCTGCGATCCTTTGGACCAGCTTGTGTCGGTGACACAGGGGATGTGGAACGCTCTCCAGTGGTGGACCGTTCCAGATCATTTGCAGGAGGGCATCCCGTTCGTCCGCCCCGAGCCGACGGTCTCTCTGTCGACCGATGCCTCTCTGATGGGTTGGGGTGCCCATCTGGGGGAACACCGGGCTCATGGCCTCTGGTCCCCGCGGGAGTCCCGATGCCACATCAACCTGCTGGAGCTCCGAGCGGTCCGCCTAGCTCTCACCGCCTTTTGTCTGCTCCTCCGGGTCAGAGTGGTCCGAGTCCAGACGGACAATACCACGACCATGTACTATCTAAACCGCCAGGGCGGGACGCGCCCATGCTTCTATGCAAGGAAGCTCAGATTTGGTCACTGTGCGCAGCCTGGAGGCGGATCTCAAGCATTCACGTGGCAGGAGCCTCCAACACCCTGGCCGATGCCCTGAGCCGGATAGGGGCTGCATCCCACGAGTGGTCTCTCCTGCCGGAGGTAGTACAGCATCTGTTCTCCCATTGGGGCACACCTCAGGTGGACCTGTTTGCCTCCAGGAGAACGCGAGCTGAGTCTGTTCCATGCCCCCCCTCAGCAGGGCTCGCTGCAGGGGATGCCTTCTCGAGGCAGTGGACCCCGGCCTCTTTACGCCTTTCCCATTTCCCTTGATCCACAAGGTGCTTCTCAAGGCGAGGAGGGACAAGGCGAGGTGATTCTGATAGCCCCAGACTGGCCTCCCAGTTCTGGTACCCAGATCTCCTCAGTCTCAGCTCCAGGACTCCGCGGCAGCTTCCAGCTCGCCCGGACCTGCTCTCAGTCAATCAGGGAAGGTGTTCCATCCGGACCTTCAATCCCTGCACCTGACGGCCTGGTTCCTGAGCTGCTAGAGTTCCAGGCCTTGGGTCTTTCCGACGAGGTCCTCAATGTAGTTGAGGCCCCGTAAGGAGTTCCACTCAAAATGTTATGCCTTCAAATGGAAAAGGTTTTCCATTTGGTGTCAGGGCAAGGCTTGGACCCTTCCTCCTGTTCCTTGGCAAGCATCTTGGACTATTATGGTCCCTTTCTAGTCAAGGGCTTGGGTCGGCGACCCTAAGGGTGCACCTGGCAGCCATCTCTGCTTACCGGGCGCGGGCCGGGAAGCAGTCGATGGCGCGAGGAGAAGGTGGTCTGGCTTTTCAAAGGCCTTGATCACATTTCCTCCAGTGCGGGAACCCCACCTCGTGGGATCTACTGTTGGTACTGGCAAAGCTCATGGGCAAGCCATTCAACCTATGCACAGGTGTGCTCTCTCTCACCTGTCGTGGAAGACCGCCTTCTTGGTGGCTATCACGTCAGCCAGAAGGATGGGAGAGCTCCAGGCGCTTTCCATCGAGCTCTTACCTGGTCTTCACAGGGACAAGGTTGTCCTGCGCCCCACCCCAAATTCCTTCCGAAAGGTGGTGTCGGAGTTTCACCTTAACCAGGTGTTGACTCTGCCGTGTTCTACCCCAATCACACTCGGAGGTTTAATATAGGCTCCATACTCTGGACTCTAGAAGGGCGCCGCTATTATAAGGAGCGACGGCTGAAATTGGGAGAGGTTCGCCAGCTGTTTGTCACCTACGCTGAAGCCGCATCTGGCAGACCTGCAGCCAAGCGGACGATAAGCAGGTGGGTAACCTCCTGCATAGATCTCTGCTATAAGTTGGCGGGCATGGAGCCTCCCAGAGGATACAGAGCTCATTCTCACCCGCCATACTGTTGCAACGGTGGCTGCTTCCAGGACGTCCCTATCCAGGAAATCTGCAGGGCTGCTACCTGAAGTCAGCAACACCTTCATTACCCATTACCACATCGACCTTGAGTCACGCCGATGCTGGTTTTGGGGCCTCGTTCTCCAATCTCTTTCCCAAGTAAGTATTGGGGTGTGCGTCTTGCCTCCTCCTCCGGAGAACTGCTAGGAGTCTGCCAATGAGTGTGGATGAACAACATGTCCATGTCCCTAGAAATACAGGTTACTCACCTGTAACAGGAGTTCTAGGAATGGTATATGTTGTTCATCCACACGACCCACCCGACCTCCCCGGCTTCGACGCACAACCTGAGCTTCCAGCGGGCCAGATCTGGCGTCATGGGGCGGAGCCGAGAGTTATACCACCCGGGTGGGTGGGAGGAGCAAGCTTGAAGACCTTCCGGCAAGATTTAAAGCGGCAAGGATACCTGCCAATGAGTGTGGATGAACAACATATACCATTCCTAGAACTCCTGTTACAGGTGAGTAACCTGTATTTCTTGTTGCTGTCATTAGTGTGCTCCAGCTAATATCTGGTAGGCTGAAGTCCCCCACCAGTATTACTTTACCTTTATCAGACATTTTGTGGATTTCCTGTCTTAGGTATTTGTCTCCTTTATCGCCTTGATTTGGGGGCCTGTACACAATGCCAATTCAGAAGGGTTTTCCCTTGCCCGTGTCTGCTGTTAGCCATGGTGATTTGAAGTCCCCAGTTTGCCCTTTTATTTCTGTGGCTTTTATTTCCTCCCGAATGTAAATGTCTATCCCCCCCCCTTTTTTTTTTTGCCCTGACTGTCTTTCCTGAACAGATTGTAACTGGGAATGGCCATATCCCATCTGCGGTTTTCCGTGAATCACATTTCTGTTACAGCCACCCCGTCCAAACTTTCAGTTTCCAAAATGGCTGTGAGTTTGGGAAGTTTGTTGGTTAGTCTCCAAGCGTTTGCAACCATTGCCTTCCAAGAATGTACATCCTCTTTGGTTCAAGGTTGTACCCTCTTCCTGTACTGCTCCAGTTTGCTCTATCTGGCCAAGAGATTATGGAGGTTGCTGGTTCAGGCGGATGTTGGCTCTGATTTGTTTTCTGAGGATGTATGCATGCACTTGGCATTTTGGAGAGTGATGACCAGCCTGCCAAAGGCAGGGGTGTGAGCTGCATCATACTCCCCTTTATTTAGTTTAAACTACCTGTATAGACATCAAATTTTTGTCCAAGTGCTCGAACACTTTCTCTGTTACATTGACGCAATAATAACCTCTGCACCTTGCATCATCCCTTTATTCTGTTGTTCTATATGATCATTTGGCTAGTTATTTACTACTGGGTAGTACATGCTCACCATGCACTGGATCCTAGAGGGTAGGATCCGTGGTCAGATAGCACTGCTGTCCTACCACAGCAACTGTCTGGCCAAATGGGAGGTATCTGTTGGTATCCTAGTTTCTAGGATACTATCTGAGCAAGACTAGTCTCCAGTATTCAGTTATGTTATGACAAAACTGGTAAATTGCCACCTAGAGGCCTCAGGGCACACTCCAGAAGAGGCATGTCTGCCTCTGTGGCAGCATCGAGGGGTATCCACCTGTAAGAAGTCTGTAAGGCAGCACCTGGAAAACAGTACACACTTTTACAAAGCACTACTGTCTGGACATACAGTCCAGAAGAGATGACAGTTTTGGCACTGCTGTCTTGCAGAACCTTTTCCCTAAATAGGTTCTGTACCTAGCCTCCCAAGGTACTGCTATGGAGTCCGCACCTGTTAAACTTAAATAAGGGATTCCTGGGGTTTCAGGAAAAAAAATGACTCACCATAGTACTGTTGTTTCTTCTAAAGGGATCCTTCACTAAGTTTAACCATCCCTAATCCCTGCCTTCCCTTCCCTTCAATCAATCAATCAATATCTTTATTTTACCAGGCGGAACACCATTGAGAATAAACTAATTTACAAGATGGACCTGGAGGAGATGCTCATTAACAATTTGATACAGTCACAAGTACATTGGCAGACAGTATACAAGTATTTACAATTAATATAACATGGTAGTTTCACATAAAGCGATAGTATGGACACCATAATAGCAGGCATATGATACAGTCACAAGTACAGTGGCAGACAGAATACAACTATATATAATTAATATAACATGTCAGTTTCACATACAGCAGTGATATGGACACTATACTGGCAGGCCGAGATGCTGAGTCTAATGTAATACATAACAATTATATAGGTATGCAATATATGTACACGGGTGTGTGCACAATGTATAAAAAAGAGGAAAACAAAAATTATAAATGTAGACATGGTACTCAGAAGGGAGGACAGGGGAGAGGTAAGAACAACTACATTCTTAAACTGATATTCAGTAAAAACAAGATCGGTCAAAGGACACTACATAAGCAATAATACCCAACAGGGTGGGTGGTATTGTGCTATACTGGACCGCCCAGGGGTGTAATGAGGCCCGACGCTGCAGGCGGAGGGCCTTATAGCCCCTGGAAGGTCCGGTTAGCACAATACCACCCACCCTAGAGGGTATTATTGCGCTTAGAAAATGGGCATTGTTAAAAAAAAAATAAATAAATAAAAAAATAATTAAAAGTGTTAATAAAAAGTTAGTTTACAATAAGTTTTGTCATAAAATAGTTCCTCCGCCTGCATTATACTGATGTTTTTTTTTTTTTATCTGGGGTGGTAGTGGAGCCTCTCTTCTGCCTTTCATTTGGTTGTTAGGGTTAACACACACACACACACACACACACACACACACACACAGCGCTTTTGGGAGCAATGCCAAAATTAGTTGAGCGCGATAGAGATGGACACAAACCCTGTCCTGCTTTACATCTTTGGAGCTCACGATCGCCAATCTCAGTAAGTTGTGGAGAGATGAGAGATGGGGAGCAGTCTCAGCAGTGGGAAGGAAAGAGACGCGCTGCAGCTAGGAAGGAAAGAGATGTGTTGCTGTTGGGAAGCAGTGGATAGGCATATTTGTTTCCGGGAGGTAGCCAGTGTATTGGAAGAAGCGCGGCAAGCAGCACTTGTGAGCTGCTGTGGAGAGGCGCACGATGCTCATTTGAAAACTCTCCATTGGAATGACAACTTCCTTTTTTTCTGCCTTCGGGTTTTTTTTTTTGTGTGTTACTGTATACTGCTTAACAGCGCATACTGACTCGAGCGAGCGAGTGGGAAACCAAAAGTAGCTTTAGGGATGCAGGGTGAAAAAAAAAAAAAACTATTATGTTGGGTTGTGGCAGTAGGGTATACCGGAGAGGGATGGTTGGATGACAAGGGCTGGATGTAAGCTCTCGCTAAGTGACAGAAAAAATGGCGGACATTTGAGAATGAATTGAGGGGGTTTTAGCCAAGTAGGGAGCAGGGTTCTGCTGATGGGGCTGGCTGGACTGGTACTTTTAATAGCCGGGCATCTGTTGTCTGATAGATGCCCAGCTAGAGAAGTACCTCAGCCAATCAGAAGCCTCTAATACTTTTACCCATTTTCTAAAACCCCTGGATTACTCCGGATCTGCTAGAGCAACTTTCCTCAAGAGATCGTCTCTGGCAAATGGCATGAGCACATGGTTCAGCAGCAAACATTCAATGGTACAAACAAGCACGATCTGACTGCAAGAAAGCTATCCATTGAGCAAAAAGCACCTACTACAAAGAAGCCCTCACCAGTTCGTGGAATAGCAGCAAATCCTTTTGGGACAATCTCAATGACATCACTGGGAAAGACTCCAAAAATGCTCCATCTATACTCACAATCGATGGGGTGCTGTCCTTAAACCCTCTTCTCATTGCCGACTCCCTGAATCATTCCTTCACGGACCTAAGCAGTGTGCTCCCTACTAACTTCTTCAATCCCCTTACCACAAATGACCCACAATGGAAACGACTGCCTCCCCATGACCAACCACTATTTCACTTCAAAGTAGTCTTTGAAGCCCGATGCCAGAAAATACCTGGAAAAGGTACTAGGGAAGTCAAGATGCCGTGGGGACTCCCTAGACCTAAAATTTGTTAGCCCGGCACTTGAGGAAGTTCTTGGCCCGCTGACGCAAATTATAAACCTCTCGCTTTGTCACTCACAATTCCATCAACACTGGAAATCTGCAACAGTTACCTCTGTGCATAAAAGTGGTGATTGGACTCTGCACAATAACTATAGACCAATTTCGATACTCCCCCACTCTCCAAGGCCCTAGAGCGGATCATGGATGATCAACTTGTGGAGTATCTCAACCACCATCAACTACTGTGTCCTGAACAGCATGGGTTCAGGGGTGGCCACAGCACCATCACAGCCTTGCTAGAATTTACGGGATACATCCACCATGCATTAGACCAAGGCCTCCTGGTAGGAGCCACATTCATTGACCTATCAAAGGCATTTGATACGGTGCATCATGGGCTCCACCCTCAATCAACTAGCTGACACTGGGCTCTCCTCAGAAACTTTGGGCTGGTTCACTAGCTACCTGAGCAACCGCTATCAGCAGGTGAGGATCGGGGATGTGATCTCTGACAGCAGACCTGTCAAATCTGGTGTACCGCAAGGTTCCAGATTAGGACCACTGCTTTTCAGCTTATTCTTAATTAACCTCCCGACCTCTAGCTCGTGTCAAATGCTCCTTTATGCAGATGATGTGGTTTTATTCACCAGCAGCCAACACCCTGAACATCTGGAGGTGGATCTACAAAGTGGCTTTGCATCTGCGGAGCAGTGGTTTAAGGACCATAGACTGGTCTTGAATTATAAAAAGACCAAGACCATAATGTTCTCCACACCACAAAGCAAACACAGAGCCTTCCCACTTGCAATTATGAATGTTGGGTGTGCCACTCTCGAACTTGTTCAGCACTTCAAATACCTAGGTATCACTATCGATTCTACCCTATAGTATGCTGAGCACATCGACATTACTGTAAGGGCCATCAATACCAGAATCGGAATCCTATATCGGCACAGGCACTGTCTCTCACACGAAGCCCTGAGCACTGCCATTAATAGCTCAGTCGTCTCGCTCATCGATTATGGGCTGGTGATCTACGGATCTACAACACACAGCCCTCCACCGCATCTCAACCGCAATGAATAAAGCCTGCCATCTCCTCACAGGTGCTGCTAGACCCACGCACACCTGTGATCTCTATACCATGGCTGGCTGGCTACAGCTCAGTGGAAGAATCTGGTACCAAACCTGTCTCCTTGCCAAAAAAGCCTCCTTAAACCTTCTACAACCAGGAGTATGGAACCTACTGGCTCATTTCTGGAGCACAGAGCAAACCAGAAGTGCTGCCTCTCAGGTATTCCATGTGCCAAGGTGCCACACTACCTTGGCTCAGCGGGGTTTCTCATACCAGCCCCCCTCTGGACTAATGCGCTACCTCAGGACATCTGTGATGCAGCAACGATTGGCTCTTTTAAACACAAACTGCGTCAACACCGTCTCACCATGGGTACCTGTGCCTGCCCTCACTAAATCCCGCCCCAAGTCAGTAATCCCATTGCCGTAGTCTACACCTACCCTCTAGCACTTCTGAACCCTGTCACTGTTCCACTGGGTAGCCCTGACCTTGCACTTCACTGACCCCCCCCCCCTCTCCCATGGCGCTGCCACACACCCACCTCTCTTCACTACTCTTCCACTTCCTACCCCACCCACCCCTCCTCTTACCATTGCCTCTCCATCTCCCCCGCCTGCTGTACTGATTTTTGTCTTTCCTTCACGTGGGTATACATTGCACAATGCCTCAGTATAGTGTAACCATGAACTTTATCTGTATTGTTGTTCCATAACGTGTTTGTATATTTGCTACCGAACCACTCTGTATTTGAATGTTTATGTATCAATCTGTACTTGTCAACTGACGTGGAACCAATTAACGATCATCCGCTCACTGGTGCTATCCAAGATTTCAAAATAAATAAATAAATAAAAACATTCAGTGACACAGGTTAACACTGGACAGGCAGGGCTAAGTCTAATGCAAATCTGGGGAGATGATTCAGTTGCTTATAGGTAAGGATGAGTGACAGACAGGGGTAGAATAGAGCCAGTGTTTAAGGGGGGGGTCATTGATGGAAGCAGTTGCATGTCTCCTAATAAGACCGCAAAAAGAGTTTTTTAAAAAAGGACAGTGGCAACGGGGAAGCGAGCTGTAGTGTTTTTTGTGCATTATTCCAGAGAACAGGGAGGGCATGGCTTACTGCCACTCTGCTGAAGCGCGTTCTAACTTTGGGAATGGAAAGAGAAATATAAGAGAGACTTCTTAACAGATGGGTACCGGGGTTGCAGGCAGGTAGGCAGTCCTTTGTATTGAGGCAACTTATTAGTGGTTCTATAAGTCCAGAGCACAGCATTCTTATGTCTCCTGAAGCTAAGTGAACATCATCCCACGCTCCTGTAGAGGATACAGTGATGTGTTGAGTAGGGGGCGTCAGTAACAAACCTAAGCATCTGGTGGTACAGGGAATTGAGTTTGAAAAGGGCGACACTCGAGCTATGCCCATGCAAGAAGTCTGCATTGTCAGGGAGGAGCATGAACATTGTTTGTACCAACCTTTTTTCCCCCTCTTGAGTTAGCAAATGCCTGATTCTAAAGAAAATCCCAAGCCTCTGCTTTAGTTTTTTTGAGATTTCTTCAATATGGACTTTGAATAAGAGTTTAAAGTCTATCCAAACCCCCAGGTATTTAAAGAATCCCGTGTAATCCAGTGGTTCACAGAGCAAGGTGAGGATTTGTAGGACTCTCCCTGAGGTGCAGGGATTGGAAGAGTTCACTGATGGGGTGAAGACCATGGCCTTCGTTTTCTTAATGTTTAATATTTTATTTTATTTTTTATTTAGCTTTTGTTAACTGGGTAAGTGCACTAACCATAAAATGACTATTTTCAGGCACAACCCGGGTGAGTACAGACATGCAGAAACTTAACAGGATAACAAATTATAAGTGCTTTACATACAATGAGTTAAACAGGATACAATATATCAGAACATACAAAGTAAAGTGCTTTACATACAATGAGTTAAAGTGGATACAATATATCAGAGACATACAGAGTAGACCATTTATAAGTTCATAGGTGCCTACCTATGCAATGAATAGAGAGGACCTTGGACAATAAATTATCAGGTGACATATCACATGAACAGAACAAGGTACACAAAAACAAAAACAGGTAATACAAAAGGAAGAAATAACCATTGAGAGCAGGGGGTGTCATTAAGGAAAAGGTTGGTTAGTGAGGAAGAGGGGAGCAAGCCATGAAATTAGATTATATGAGTGTATGTAAGTGTAAGGGAGATGCCTGCAGTGCAACATTGTATATGGGCAGGGAAAGGGAGCCGGAACAGGCTGAGGCAGTAAGAGAGTTATATAGAGGTGAGGAAATACTATTGTATGGCCAGAGACATCAGTCATTGGGTAGGGTGAAAGCAGGAACAGGTATCAGCAATTGGCAGATTCCAGCGCAGTTTTCTCTTAAAGCATGTGTGGGAGCCAGAAAGTCTAATGTCGAGGGGAAGGGAATTCCACAGCTGTGGAGCTGCATGCTCAAATGCAACAGTTCCTTTCCTAGTGCGGCACCTCGGCAAATTCAGAAAGGATTTATCAGCTGATCGTAGACCATGGAGTGTGTCCTGAGGAACAAGCATAGCTGCAAGACACCTAGGGGTTTGATTTCGAATTATCGAATCAGTAAGAGAGCCAAAGTAGTATTTCCTACTAGCTAACGGAGAGAACCAACCAAGATCATTATAAAGCTGACAGTGGTGTTTAAGCCGAGGAGCAGAAGAGGCATAGCGACGTATGTTGTTATACGTAATATCCCATCTGAGTAGGTCAGTTTTATGAGCAGCCCCAAATAAGGGAGCCCCATAGGTAAGGGTGGGGAGCAGAATCCCCCTCGCAATGGCCATTTTAGCCGATGGCATGAGCATAGAACTAGTCTTATATGCAACACCCAGTTTGGAGTTGACAGCTCTGCAAACAGACTGTACATGAAGATTAAGATCAAGAGATTGATCTAGCAGGATGCCCAGGTACTTGAAAGAGGTCACACATTCCAGTAATTGACCTTCTGAGTCCTGCACCGTCAGTGCTGTTGTGCAAGCCCGGAGCTTTGGGGCCGATCCAGGCAGCATGGCTTTAGTTTTGCTAGTGTTGACAGCCAGTTTGTGGTCGTATAACCAGTTTTGGATATTGTTAAAGTCAGAGGAAAGGGTTGTGTTGATAGTGTCTTTATTAGTAGAACTTGTATAGATGACAAGATCATCAGCATATAGAACAGCAGAGCAGGATTTTAGAGCAGCTCCAATGCTATTTATATAAAGAGAGAATAGGAGGGGCCCTAGGATGGAGCCCTGAGGTACACCAATGTTAATGGTGGTACTGTTCGATAGAGAGGAATTAAATTTCACCACTTGAGTTCAGTTTGTCAGGTAGCTTTCATACCAGTCAACAACAGAGGAGGAGAAATGCAGGTGTCGAAGCGAGGAGAGAAGCAAAGTGTGATCAACAAGGTCAAAAGCCTTTGTGAGGTCAATAAAGACAGCCCCAGTCAGATTACCAGTATCCATTTTTGAAAGTGTGTCTGTGGTGAATTTAAGGAGTGCAGTCGTTGTGCTATGTCCTTTCCTGAAGCCATATTGGGTATCCGAGAGCAGGCTGTGCTTAAGTAGATAGTCAGTTGTCTGAGTTGAGACAATTTTCTCCAGGATTTTGCTCAGTACCGAAAGTATGGCAATTGGTCTGTAGTTCATGACAACCTTAGCATCCCCTTTTTTAAGTACAGGTGTGATCCGAGTAGCTTTCAGAGGTCAGGGACCACTCCACCTGAAAGTGATAACGAGTAAATTTGGCCAGCGGTAATGCAATAAGGGAGCTGCAAGTTTCAAGAGGTGGGGTTCAAGGGAGTCTGAGCCAGAGCTGGTATGATCAGAGATGGACCTCAGGAGCTTCAGGACTTCCTTTCTAGACACGGCCTTAAAATAGAATGGAGGAGTATAAGGAGGCACAGGGGACAACAATATGGACTTTGAATGAGAGCTTAGAGTACACGAGATTAGTCTGTAAGTGATTAAATTCCTTCTGGAGGTTGTTACACGCTTGTTCCAAGGTAGGTCTAGCTACATACAACACTGTCGTCAGCGAACAGGTGGATATTTGCTGATCTGACTCCGGCATTTAAGTCATTTATATAAATGGCAAACAAGAGTGAGCCAAGAATGGACCCTTGGAGTACCCCTCTTGGGAGGGTTTTCAAGTGGTAGAGGTCGCCCCCGCCTTGACCTGTTGGTATCGGTCGGTGAAGTAGTTGGAAAACCATTCAAGGGCCAGATTGTTAATGCCAATATTCCCTAGGTGGCCAAGAGCAAGGTGTGATCCACTGCATCAAAGGCTTTACTAAGGTCAAGGAACAGTGCGCATATGTAGTTTCTGGCATCCAGAACATTCAGCCAATCGTTCATGACCTTAGCAAGTGCTGTGGTGGTGCTATGGCGAGGCTGGAAGCCAGACTGGGCTGGGTTTAGCAGGTCGGTGTCCTCCAGGTGCTGTCCAAGCTGGGAATTAACCACCTTTTCAAGTAGCTTAGAGAGGATAGGGAGTAGGAAAATTTGGCAGTAGTTATTTAGATCAGTAGTGCTGCCTGATTTCTAAAAAGTGGTATGACGTGAGCAGTTTTCCATATGGCAGGGAGTGTGCCCTGGGTAAGGGGCATGTTAAAAAGATGGGTTATTGGGGGTGATAGGACATAGTAGCCAAGTTTAAGGTAGTATGGCTCAATCAGATCTGCACCTGCACTCTTCCTGCTATCCAGTTGGAGCAGGAGGTCCTCAACTTCCTTCACGGTGACAAGGACGAAAGAGAATACTTTGCCTTGGGTGGTTGAGACTAGGACCGGGCAAGCAGAGTTTGAGTTACATAATTGTGCGCGGAGGTTGTTGGCTGGAGAAGCATCGAAGGCTAAACCCGCTGTGACAAAGTGATTGTTGAAAAGTTTGAGGATTTCTTGCTTGTCGGTGGCAGAATTGCCAGTCGAGATTTTAGGCAGGAATAGACTAGAAGAGCTGTGACCTTGAATTCTTTAAAGTTTTCGAGAATTTAGTTGTGCTATTAGCTGAGGATTCAAGTTCAGAGTGGTAGTAGCTAGATTTCGCGCCCCTAGTCAGACTGGTGCACCAGTTTCTAGCAGCTCTGAAGACTGCCCAGTCAGCAGGCTGTTCAGACTTCCTTGCCATTTTCCAGAGCGAGTCCCTATGAAGCAACTCTGCTTTCAAACTGACGGTAAACCATGGGCATGTTTTCTTCTTAGTGCGAACTTCTGCGAGAGGCACATGTTTATTAGTGGAGCCGAGGACAATGTTTTGCAAGACTTCATAGGCTTCGGCTACTGAGAAGGCCAAGTAGAAGTCCTGCCAATTGGCGTGTTGTAAATCAAACAGGAAGGCGTTAGGATCAAAATTCCATCTCAGTCTCTTAAAGGCGTAGCTAGAGGAGGATGCACACTTTGAGGAAGTCCGCACGCAGGCTATAACACAATGATCACTAATGTCATTGAAAAATACTCCAGAATGAGAGTAAAGATGGGGTTTGCTGACCAATATGACATCAAGCAGGGTGCTGTTCTTAGGGATTTTTGTTGGGGTGAGTAGCTTCCATTATAAGCTGTGACAAGCCAAAGTGTTACACAGTTCTTTTACGGGTAGGGTTGAAGTAGATAACCAGTCCATATTAAGGTCATCTGTAATAATAACTTCAGAGGATAAAGAACTTAGTACATTGGATAAATGATGTAGTACCTTGTTCCCTGCAGAAGGAGGCCTGTAACAACCTATGATGTAAATAGGGGTTGACGAGGAAAGTTGTGGTTTTAGAGTAGCGCATTCAAATTCAAGGGGTACAGAAGTAGAGTCACTGAAGTCAATGATGGTGGCAGTGAGTTTGTCCTAGACATAAATGGCTACCCCCCCGCTAACCTGTCTGTCCTATGAACATTACACTAACATACTAAAATGCCAGCAGAATAGGCCTAACGGTCTCTCGAGTCTGCTCGATTTTCAGCACCCGCACTGAGGGCCGATTTTGGTGTCCCCCCTCCCCCCTTGGGTTATACTGTCCCCAGTCCCAGATGTTCCACCTGTAGTGGGCCGGGTCAGATTTACCCTCCCCCTGTACCTGTCCCATCCCCTCTTAAACCTGTCCACAGTCTCCACCTTTACCAGCTCCCTGGGCAGTGCATTCCATGGCTCCACCACCCTTTCAGTGAAATAACATCTTCTTCTCTCCCCTCTGAGGCTGCCCCTTTCAGGTTTACAGCCGTGACTTCTCGTTGCCCCACCCTCCTTCCTTTGGAGCACCCTGACTGGGCCTCCTTTATTGATCCCTTTCATGTACTTAAAGACCTATCATGTCCCCCCCCCCGTCCCTCCTCTCCTCCCCTCCAGGGTGTACATGTCAAGCTCCTTGAGCCTTTCCTTATAGGTCCTCTCCCCCAGGCCACAGATCATTTTGGTTGCCCTCCTTTGGACTCTCTCTAGGAGTGTAATGTCCCTCTTTAAATGTGGTCTTCAAAACTGTACACAATACTCGAGGTGTAGCCTAACCAAGCAGCAGTATAGTGGAAGGATCACTTCGGCCTTTCTAGAGGTAATCCCCCTGACGATGCATCCCAGCATTCTATTTGCCCTTGCTGCTGCCCTCCTACAGGTCTCTGAGTTGTTCATTTTGACATCTACCACTACCCCCAGGTCCGTCTCACCATCCGTGACTTGAATCATGTCTCCTCCAAGGGTATACCCCTCGCCTGGATTTCTGACTCCCAGGTGCAGAACCTTGCACTTCCCCACATTGAATTTTAGTTTCCATTTTCCCGACCACCTTTCCAGAACCTCCAGGTCCTCCTGCAAGACCACCCTCCCCTCCTCCACATCCACCACTGCACCCAGCTTTGAGTCGTCTGCAAAGAGACTAATCTTACTCCTGATCCCCCTCCTGATGGCTGAGATATAGGCGTTGAACAGGAGTGGCCCCAGCACTGACCCCTGGGGAACTCCACTAGTAACCCACCTTGGGGATGAGGCTAACCCTCCAACCACCACCTTCTGGGTACGCTCAGAGAGCCAATTTCCTATCCATCTTAACAACTGTCTCCCTACCCCCATTTCCTTCAGCTTAGCCAGCAGGCCACTGTGGGGTACCAAATCAAATGCCTTGCTAAAGTCCAGAAAGAGGACATCCACTGGCCTACCCTGGTCCAGGGCCCTCGTCACCCAGACATAGAACTTAACAAGGTTTGTCTGGCACAATGTACCCGTGACAAAGCCATGCTGCCTATCGTCCAAGTACCCAGTTTGCTCCAGTAACCCCCCTACCTTTCCTTGACAATACCCTCCATCACCTTGCCGACCACCGATGTCAGGCTAACGGGCCTGTAATTTCACACCTCCTCTCTTGATCCCCCCCCCTGTGGATCGGCACAACATGGGCCACCCTCCAGTCTTGGGGCACCTACCCAGTCCTTGGAGAGATGTTGAAAAGCTCTGGTAGAGGGACTGCCAGGATATCCGCCAGTTCCCTCAGCACTCTGGGATGTATCTCATCTGGCCCAGGTGCTTTCTCCGTCCGAAGGGACCTGAGGGCTTCCCTTACTCTCTATTGGGATTTCAGCCTCCGCGTCCTCCCCTTTTCACCCTGCACTGCTGGGTCCCCACTTGCCTGTGGTGGCCACTCCCTTTCACCATACTCATCAGGGCCCCTGGTCTTATATGAGGGGGATGTTTATTTCATAGTCCAGTGTAGAAGGCCTCAACCAGGATTCTGTCACCACAACAATGTTAGGGGAAGTGAGATTGAACCAGAGCCTGGTAAAAAGAGAAAACTTTAATATTATATGGTACTTTTTACAAATGCTTTTTTTTTTAAATCTCTTTCTGGGACGCCCCGCCCCCATTCCTTTTGTACTCTGTGTATACCAGGTCTTTTTATACAGTGTTCCTGCCAGGGTATTTTCCAATTACCACTTCAAGGCTTCCATTGAGCTTCTCTTACAGATATCTTAGCACTTCCTGATAATCATCACCTCACAACTATAGACCTGTTCCTGCTCATTGCCCACCCCACCTTCCTGTTAAGTTCTTCTCACCTGTCCCATCATAATTACTTTGACACTATGCATCACAGTATATATAGACCTTACACTCTGTTTATTGTAGGTCTTTATTAGTCTGTGTTCCTGTCAAGATACCTGTCAAATTAACACTTAAAGGCATCCATTCAGCCTCTCTTAAAAGTATCTTAGCACTTCCTGCTAATCATCCCCTCACAGCTTATAGACCTGTTCCAGTTCATTGCCCACCCACCCTTACTGTTAAATTCTTCTCAACTATTCTGTGACAACTATTTTAAACAATACATCACGGTGTATATGAATGCTGCATATTTTGCTTAGTTTGCTATTCACCTGAAGAAGGGACCTGTGAGGCCCAAAAGCTTGTATACTTTACCATCTTTGTACAAGACATATGTTGGTCCAATAAAAGGTATCAAACCTGCCAGCGACTTCCAGAACCTGATAAAAGGCTCAGACAAGAATCGCTTTTTCCTATTTGCTTGAGCATTACTTGTTACAGTGTAATCAATAGTCTGCATGAGTGCCTGAAACACTGTACACCTATAATGTATGCGGGTAGTCCTGCACTGTCAGTTCCACAAACATAAAGACGTTGTCTCATGATCTGCGAGCCATTCAAACCTGGCTAAAACAAAATAGGCTGATGATAAATGTGGCTAAGACACAAGCCATGCAGTTTAGCTCTCCCCCCCCAAAATAAGGACATGCTAAGCCCCCTCCAGATTGCTTGTCTAGATGGGACTGTGCTGGAGGCAGTGCAGTCCTTCTGCTATCTTGTGGTTAGCTTGGACCCCACACTTGATTTTAACCTGCATATATCGAAAACATGTAAAGCAATTAACTCTAAATGGGGCCTGTCATACAGGATTAGGCACAACCTTACCCACCATACCTGCCTGTCGATTGCACGTGGCATACTGTTTACAAAGCTCATATACAATGTTGCAGTATATGCACCCCTCAGCATCTAAACTTGCACTGAGGTGGTGGGATGTCATCTACAATAGAATGTTGCTTGTGCTTCCCGACAGCAGATTTGTCCATCACTGTAGGCTATACGAGAAGCTGAATTGGCTACCTCCCTGTGACAGGGTTGAATAAGGCCCTTTCCCATTTGTGATACAGAAAGAGTTAAATGCAAGGATATGTTCTGTCCTCCACTTTTCTGTCTCTTGTCTGTTAGCGCAACCAAATTTTCTTGTGAGACCTAGGAACTGATCACGCCAATAGTTTTGCAATTCTCCACCTCTCGCTGTCTCTCTGCCTTCACTTGCTGTTCTGTCTTTTCTTCCCCCTTGCATATCTGCAGTTATAAAAAAAGATATGTGAATCTCTGTGTAAAACTGTATGTGATAATGGGATCCCATTGTTTATAATAATAATGATAGTTATACTGTTGAAATTATTGCAAAGCTATTTGGAACTCAAGGGGTTAACCTGAGATGCAGTTTTTAATCCTACTGCAGAGCTGTGAACAAGATGTCAGTTCTAGGACACCATGTACTGTTTTGTTGCACCTGCATCGAAACTGACGAGAACATTCTGTAAACTTGCAAGAACATTCTGTGAGTTCCCAGCCAAAGAATTGTAAAAAGAGCAGCAGTGCTTTTGCTAGAGAGACAAGGAGAGTGAAAGACTGAGAGACTGAAACTTGGAATTAAGAGATACCCTCAGAAGAAGGACTTCGTTTTCTCCGTTTGTACTGCCTTTGTAAATGGTTATACTGAATATTTTTTATTTCTATTTTGCTGTTGAGAAGAATAAAACTTTTTTTGCAAATTTTGAAACTGCTCCTGGTTTTCCTCTGCTTCCTGACCTGTGCCTCGACAACAGATGGTATCAGTCTAAGTGGGATTTACGCCATGCATTCTCTCAGCCAGGAGTTTTGTGTGTGGGTACTAGACCTGGTACCAGGGAAGCATAGAAGAAAGTTCTGCAGCAGCAAGCCCAGGAGTCATTACCAGAAAGATGGCAGCCAAACTAGCAGAGACAGAAGTCAAAGCTGAGACTGTACAGCCAGCACAAGTGATGGAAAAAAAAAAAAAAGAACAGGTAGTGACAGAACCTGAAAGTCTGTATGCCTTCTTCAAATGGTGGGCTATACAACAAAGACAGACAGAGAAGCAGTGACAGGAGCAGCGGAGAAAAGTAGAGGATAGAACAGATCCTTACATTTAACTCTTTCTGCATAACAAATGGGACAGGGCCTTATTCAACCCTGTCACACCTCCGAAGCTTTGAGAGACCATGCACTAGGAAGCACCATCTACAGTGTATTAAGAAAACAGCAACTGCAACAACTCGCAATGTGGCTGCATCCACATTACAGTCTGTATTTACTTAGATCCTCTGACTGTAACCTGCTTTAGGTACCTAAATTAAGAACAAACCTTGGGTCTGCAGCATTTCAGTACTTTGCTACCAAATTATGGAATATAATCCCATCTGAGATTAGGGGTTGTGCCACTGCAGGGAGTTTCAAAAATATCCCTTCGTAAGCACCTCCTAGGCACATCCAAATGCCTCCCTAGGAGGTGATCTGGTTATTGGGCCCTAACCCATTCTTGAACTATGTTGCCACTAAAGTATTATTACTTAACTGTTTGCCCAAGGATTATAATACTGT
The DNA here is from genome assembly GCA_016271365.2 of Neoceratodus forsteri. Classification (NCBI taxonomy): domain Eukaryota; kingdom Metazoa; phylum Chordata; order Ceratodontiformes; family Ceratodontidae; genus Neoceratodus; species Neoceratodus forsteri. The sequence goes on along the minus strand of CM028129.1, from coordinate 555,826,117 downwards.
TTATACTGTTTTTTTGCCACTTGTCTCTCTCCCTATCGTAACTAGTACTTTGTCTGATGAGGTGATACGCACCTTACAACACACTTGTGTACCTTGTCTTTTTTTTCTTTTATATGTACTTTATACTCCTTCGTCTCCAGCTGACCCCTTCTGACCAACACCCCCCCCAGTCCCGTTACCCCGGAATCACTGGGACTGACCTGTCTGCCCGGTCCAGGTGCCGAGCCTGCGGAGGTTCGGATGTCATCCTACAGCCGGAGTGATTTTCCTCCGTTTTTCTCCCATTCCCCTGCTGGGGCGCACACAGCCAGACATGTGTGGGTAGAGGCACGCACATGTCAGCAGAAGTCCTGCAGCACCCTCCCTTCTTCTGGCCCCTCAGACCTACACTACTCTCCGGCCTCCACCTGGGGGTAGTCGTTCGGCAGGAGTGCCACTCTTCCCTCCCCAGGAGAGGACAGCTGTCCTCTGGACGCTTGATCCTCTCCCTCCCGTGCCGACCCCCTGCAGCCTGTGCTCATTCCCGAACACAGGTTGCCGGCGTGGCGTGAGGTATGGTGTCCAGAGCCTCAACCCACAGCGCAACCAGGCCGGCTTGCTTACCTCGTCTTTAACCGTTTGCATCCTGTCTGTTGTTTACTTTGTCTGAGTATATGTTTGTACATTGCTGTATACTTTAAACTGTCTGGTGTTGCATCACCTTTGTTGTAACTCTCCCAGGTCGTACCTGAAAACAGGTAGTTGCTGCCTAGTGTACCTACCTGGTTAACAAAAAATAAATAAAATTCAGTGCTCTGAGTTATTTTATTTTTCATAACAAATATGCTTGTTCTGCCTTGTTTTAACTACTTCAAAAAATATTTCTGAAAATCATTGGAAGAATTTTTTGATAGCCATTTAAGTGGTTTCAGTGGTCTCAGCTCACCCTGGTCTTTGAAATAAATATGATGGTAAAGTGCAGGGGTGAGTGTGAGCACATAGAACAGAGACTGAATTTAGTTCCAAATTCCATAATTTGCATAAATTCTAAAGCTCTGGGGGCTGTTCATACCAGGAGAATGATTGCTGTTGCTGGACTTAGTGAGGGATCCCTTTTGAAGAAACATTACAATGGTAATTTTTTTGTCTCGTGCTCGCATCTTGTCACTCCATGATTTTCAGAGGGGGTTTCTTAGTTTTCAGATGACAGCTGATATTTGAAATGAGCCCATCTACTGACAGTAAGGTGAAATCCATCAATGGGAAGTTACTCTAACATTTTAAATACAACTTGTTCATCTGAGGCGAAGTCCTCACTGCTTCTCCCTATGTGAGACTCCTCTCAAGCTTCCCCTATATCGAAACAATCATTGGTGTCCAGTGCACAACCCCCCATTATGAACAAGTTGCCATTCAAAATGTTAGAGCAGTTCCCATCCATAGATTTCACCTTGCCATCAGTGGATAATTATTAGCTGGCATCTGAAAATTAAGAAACCCCTTTTGAAAATCATGGAGTGACAGGATGCGAGTATGAAAATATAAACTTCAAAAACATCTGCAGACTCTTGAGCAGCTGGGGGCGATTGCACTGGACACCAATGATTGACTGTTTTGATATAGGCCACAAACCAGTAGCACACCCCTAGAAAATGCAGGAATTTATAAGAAATGTTATTACATTTGATAAATGAGCAGGGGTAGAGCTTACTAAACCTCTGCTGTGATTATTAACTTGGAGAGGGGTGTGTGTAGCCCTCACTGTTAGGAAGCTCCCCACACACTAGCTGTAAACTACAAGGTATCTGCTCGCTTTACAGATGTTAACATAGAGAAGCTGTAGAGGAGTCTTGCATAGAGAGAAGCAGTGATGGCTCCAGCTCAGATGAGCGAGTTACAATTTAAAATGTTTGAGTAGTTTCCCATCCATGAGTTTCACCTTGCTGTCAGTGGATGGGCTCATTTCAAATATCAGCTTGCATCTGAAAACTAAGAAACTTTTTGAAAATCATGGAGTGAAAAAGATGTGAGTACGCATACCTCTCAAGTGTCCCTCATTACGCCCCTTAAAATTGCTCTGTCCCTCCTCCGTCCCACATGGAAAAGATGCTGCCCACACAGAGAATGTGCTGTAAATTCAGATTTTAAAGCAGAAACTCTTAATATTCTACAGTACTAAATCCAAAATAAACTTTGTACAAGCAAACACTATGGTTTTCACAGTGTTATGAGCTTGTATCTCCATGTTTGAGGATGTGTCCCTCATTCTGAGGGTCTGTGTCCTCATTGTCCCTCATTTTGAGTGTCCAGAAATGTTCATGTCCCTCATTTCAATAACAAAAGGTTGAGAGGTATGCGAGTACGAAGGTATGAACTTTAAAACTGCATGTCTTTTGAGCAGCTGGGTGGGTGGCGGGGAGTGAGTGGAGTGGGCACCAGTGATTGTTTTGATCTAGGCCACAGACCAGTAGTAGACCCCTAGAAAATGCAGGAAATTAAATGAAATATGATTAAATTTGGTAAATGAGCAGGGGTAGAGCTTGCTAACCCTCTGATGTGAAAGTTTTTTTAAAACGTTCTTTAAAATTTGTTTACATTTAGTATTTTATAGATTGATTCATTTATTGAACTAATGATTTGGGCACAGAGCCATCTCTGCATTCTTCAAGAAAGTCGCCTCTTTCATCCTTTGGGTGGCAGAACTGTGAACGAAAGCACCCAGAAAATGCATGAGGTGACACTCCTGAACACTGTAGAGATGCCTCTGCACCAATATTTTAAATCTCTTATTGTACCTGATTTCATTCAGTAAGTGTCAGGAACCACAAAACCGGCTGGCCTGGTGGCACTGAGGGTTGAGGCGCTGGATGCCACACTTTGCACCACGCCAGCTACCCGGGTTCGGGATTGAGCATTGGAGCTGGGGGTCGGCAGGGGAGCGAGGTGGATTGAGCGTCGGAGGACAGCTCTCCACTCCTTGGGAGGGATCCAGGTTCCTGGCGCAGTAGAGACCCCTGTGGTGACTGGAGGTACATTTTCCAGTACAGGGGTTAGAATTGGGGAAGAGCTGTGGACGCCAAGGGGCAGCCACGTGCAGATGTCATTGTACGGCTGCGCTCGGGGCAAGCAAAAAGTGGAAAAAAACCTCTGGCCACCCGGTGAGATGAAGGAGGCCCCGGTGGAGCGCCCGCATCCCTACGCCAGCGTAGCGCACCCAGGTCTCTCCAGGGCTGACCCAGCGATGGAAGGGAAGTCCTTCACACACAGGTACAAAGAGCCACCAAGGGAGGGCAGGCCCAGTCCCGGAGGTGATCCGGGGGTCGGACTTGCCGGTGGTCATTCCGGGCGCGGGGAATGTGGGAGTTCAGGCCAGTATAGAGGCACATCCGAGTGGACACTCCCAAAGGATGCCCGGGTGGTTCAAAGGAGATAAAGAAAGTTTATTAAAAAAAAAAAAAAAGGAACCACAAAACCTTTTTATCTTGTGTATCGCTGGCATCTCGTGCGATGGCATAAAGTGGAACATTTCACTACAGCAGCACAGGGGTGCAGCGTTTCTTTCTTTCTTTTTTTTTTAATAAAACAAAAGCACTTAACCAGGCTAGGGAAGCCACAGTAAAGGGACTGAGGGAGGGGAGCCTATAGGGGACTAGTAGAAGTAAGGTGGGTAAAAATAAGGTGAAGGTTCAAATAAGAGTAGTGGAAGATGTTGAGGGGGTAAGGCTCTCAAGGTGTGCAAGCAACAGGAAAAATAAGAAGGGTAAAAAATGGAGGAGTAGAATCACAAAACACAAAAGGTGATCCAGAGCTAGTTTGATGGGACTCTGCCTTAATGCCAGGAGTATGGTTAATAAAATCACTGAGCTCCAGGCATTAGTGGATGACACACAGGTGGACCTAGTAGCCATCACAGAAACTTGGGCAACAGAGAATAATGCCTGGGACCAGTCAATCCCAGGTTACACAATGTTCAGACAGGATAGGGGGAAGGCAAGGGGGGGAGCTGTATATGTCAGGGAGGGTATAGAGGCTGTGGAGGACGAACGCATCAGGAGTAGCAAAGAGAAACCGAGTCACTGTGGGTTCAACTCACATTGCTGTCAGGCAGCAAAATGAAGGTGGAGTGATCTATAGACTGCCAGGACAAGGGGAAGAAAGAGGCAGGGAGCTTGGGGAAGAGCTAGCAAGAGGAGTGAAGAAGGAGGGAAATGGTGGTGGTAGGTGATCTGAACCAGCCAGATGCTGACTGTGACATTCCAGCAGCCAGGTGCACCAGAAGTCGAGCCTTGTTGGATACATTGCAGGACTGTCTGCTGGTGCAGCTGGTTAAGGAACCCACTCTACAGGCAGCCATTCTTGATTGGATGCTCACCAACTCGGAGATGGTGAATGAAGTGAGGGTAGCAAAGCCACTGGGGTCCAGCGACCATAACTCCATTTGGTTCAGGCTGGCCCTCTGGACCAGAATGCCTCCACCAAACTGAAGTCCTAAATTTCAGAAGAGCTGACTTCCACGGGATGAGGTAGCTGTCCCACGATAAATTGACCTTGGTGGATAGCATCGAAGGTGTAGAGGAAAGGGGTGGGATCAAGGTGATCATTCTCAAGTCAACAAAGGCATGCACAAGAACTGTTACAAAATGAAACGGGTACAAGAGAGAATATTGTTTTCGGAAAGGGTGAGGAGGAGCAGTAAGGCCAAAGAAAAAGGCTTTCACTAGGTACAAGGAAAAGCAGAAGAAGGAGAAATGGGGAGAGAACCAAATGGGAACTAGGGATGCTAACAGGACAGTCAGGGAAGCTCCATACTGCGGAGGGGGTCAAGGTTGGGTGAAAAACAATTCTTCAGATGTAGTAAGGAAACAAGGAAGCAGGAAGGGGGTATTGTTAGGCTGCAAGAAGCGGGGAGGGTTACAGAAGAAGATGAACAAAAAGTAGGCGTCTTCAATGATTACTTCTGCTCATGCTTGAAAGTGGCATGAAGGCAGTTGTCGGGGGCATTCCTGAAATGTGGCAGCCAGTCTTTACCAGAGAAATGATCCATAAGGGGCTAGAAGCCTTAAAAGTAGATAAGGCCCCAGGGCTGGATGGGATGCATCTCAAAAGTGCTCAAGGAATTGGCAGCAGAACTGGCTGAACCCCTAGTAGGGCTATTAAGTCACTCAGTTCAGATGGGATAGTTCTGAAAGACTAGAGGGTAGCGGACATAGTCTCGTTACATGGGGGGTGCAAGGAGCAACCGAGGTATTACAGATGTGTCAGCCTTACCTCTATAGTGGGTACACTGATGGAGTCACCGATCAAAGAGAACCTTGTGGACTACCTAGAGAGCAATGGTCTATAGGATAGTAAACAGCATGGGTTTGTGGCAGGGAGCTTTTGTCAGACCATCCTGATAGTCTTTTTTGACTGGGTAATAAAGGTGGTAGATAAGGACCACACTATGCATTTACTGCACTTTGATTTCAGCAAAGCATTTGACTCAGTGCCACACAGAAGATTGTTGAAGAAACTGGAGGACCTGGGTGCAGCTAGGAACATAGTTAGATGGGTGGGAAACTGGCTGAAGGAGAGACAGCAGAGGATGGTCATGATTGGGGTGTCGCAGGCATCTGTCCTGGGTCCTGTCCTCTTAAGTATGTTCAACAACAGCATTTGAGAGGGCATCTGAGGCAAGTTGTGTGTCTTCGCAGATGACACGCAGATCTGTGGCAGGGTAGATAGCGATAAAAGGATCAGGGAGATGCAGAGGGATCTACAAAGGCTAGAGTGGTGGTCTTAGGTTTGGCAGTTGAAATTCAACACCAGAAAGTGCAAGGATCTTCCAAGAAGCAATCTACAGCATTGATTCCCACTGATAGATATGGGGCTGGGGCACTAGGACCCTGCAGGAGCAATTTATTTTTTGCAGGGAGGGCGTCAATTTCGTGTAGCGACGGTGCCTTCACAACTCACGTGGTGCCACATGTGCTAGCCAGTAACCGACGCCGGCTCCCTCAGGACCTTGGTTCTGTTCTTCCTGCATTCATGTGCATACCCAGGGAGCAGCATCAGTGCCTCAATTCAAACTGCATCACTGTTCTTCAGTGCATGACCCCAGTTTTCTCTTTTAGGTCTTTTGTTTTGGGATGATGCCAAAACCAAAGAAGAAGGAAGCTAAGGAGCATCATCTGCCTCCCATCATGCGTTGGTGTTCCTATGGGAAACAGATGACGACAACGGACTGGCATTGAATGTGCGTGGCCTGCCTTGGCCTGCGACGTGAATGAGTGCAACAGCTGCATATCGATGGATCACCACACGCTTGAAATATGCGCAGTGAGATGAAGTCATTCCCGCCTTGCCTTCGGAAGAAGGCATCGCACTCATGAGGCCAAGGTACAGACTCTGGGCTGTGCCTTTCCCCTGGGCTCCCTCACGGCACCTCCAGTGTCAAAAAAGCATAGGATCCTCCTGGACCTCACCCCGCTGAGGAGTTGGAGGTCCTGGGGGGTGGATCTGGTGGACAGCCAGTTCCTTCTGGGGCTAGCTGTGACCCCCCCCCCAAGTCTGTCCTGGACAGCTGATGTCCCTGATGGTGAGGCGGAAGCGGTATGCTTGGTCTTCCCTGGTGGACACTTCAGTGTCACGGCCTGGTGCAGCCGTGGTTCCTGGCACCATTTGCAGTGTTGGTGAGCAGGGTGGCGCTGGCCGCGACACAAGATCCCCTTGCGACACCGTTTGCAGTGTTGGGAGAGGAACCAACACCAGGGCTGTACAACATCCAGTTGCTTGTTGGAGGTGGCTCTCTTCTCCAGTGTTGCTGGTGATGCCGAGGGGGAGGAAAGCCACACTGCCCTTGGCAATGGATGCATTGATGGCCATGATATTGGTCCTGGGCCTTGCAACGAGCACGATGCCAGTGACAGTGTTTCCTTGGTCCCAGTGCCGCACGCGGCACTGGGTCAGTCCCCGGTGCTGCTTCCAGCATCTTGGATGGGGATGGCTCTTGGATCAGCACTGGGCCCAACATGGAGGACAGCGCCGGCCGTGACGATGGGGTGAACCCGTCTTCAGGCCAGTTGTCGGCCCTGAGCCCAGTGTCAGGGGCGGCACACGTTTAGACTCACATGACAGTCCAGAGGTGGTGTTCTGCCTGGAGCCACCTGCTGATGCCATAACCAGTGGGGATCAGAGCTACCATATGGGGATTGGACGGCTTCGTTCTCCCTATCTGGGGGAATCTCCCTGTGGGCACTGACCAGGTCGTTCCTCAGATGTAGGCTGACCATGTTCAGGTGGTCCTGCCCAGCCCAGCCCTCCCCTCTGGAGAGGTCCCCTGTGCAACACTGCAGCCCAGGTGAAGGTCCTAGAGACCGTGATTCTCGCTTCCTCCCTGACCCCTGCCAGAGCTAAGTGGGTCTATAGGCCCTCTGGGGCCAGTCATCTGGTATCAGCACAGAAAAGTGATTGGTGCCTTAGAACATTACCACAGGGAGTCTAACAGGGTCCAATATAGACCCATCTCCTTCCCCCTGTGCCACCACCCTCAGGTTTCCGGACCTCATCTCTGTCAACATCCTCCTCAGAGGACAGTGAATCAACCCTTTACTTGTTCTCGGCTTCTGAGTACACTGTGTGCCAGAGATTCCTGGTGGATATGCTTGAGGCACTAGAAATAGGCTCATATTCATGTTCAGTAAATGCAAAGGTTAGGACCGCAGCCAGGGAATAGTAGTCTCTCAGTCAAAAATAGTGATATTGGAAAACACAGGGGACTGGCACCTACCTACAGGATTAGTAAATCTTATGTAGCTCCACATTAAAGAGAACCGTGGACTCCAAGGTTTTGTCAGTGCAAATTCAATCTTTATTTCTTTCAGGTGCTGACAAGGTGCAGATGCAGTTCTTTCAAATATAAGCACTCATGACTTGACACAGAAACACATGTCATAAAAAAACATTTTTGTTGCAAAGGTGGCTTCTTCCGCCTCCTGTTTTTCTTTCTTGTACTTTTTTTTTTTTTTGGAAATTTTGGTTTATTGGTTTTGTAAGCAAAAACTTGCAGCACAATATTATTACATAGGAGGATAACAACATACATTATCTTTCCCTGATGTTCTCTTAAAAAGTACTATTGAAAGACACCCTCTCTAGTGGTACATCATGGCTTTCTTGTCCTTCTTGCCTGGGTTATATCCCCTCTGTGGGTACATCCCAGTTAGTTGCTAAATGCAGCCTGTGCCCCGGGCTTTATCCAGTCTAACTCCACAGAGCAACTGCTTTGCGTGTGTGTCTGGGGGTGCTATGCATCTTTGTTGACCAATACACTAGCTTTCACACAGGATACACCCCTGTGGTTGCAGAAGAAGCAAGTCATGTTATCTTAATCCCTTCTCTGACTAAGTCAGACTTTTTTACTTGGTATACCCTTTCTCAATATGCTTCTGGGCCTTGGTGCACTACCTTTAGGGGTGCCTGGGGAGATGAACACATCTCATCTGCCTTGAACTGTCTAGTTCTGCAGCTGCAGATGCACCAAGGTTCTGCCTTTCTTTTCCCTGTTGTGAAGAAATAGGGACATGGTTAACTCACAAGTTCAGTCTGTTCTTTGTCTGGTAGCATGGAGTTGCCCCTTTTCAGGAGTCTGTTTGCCTTTTCCATTTGACTCATTATGCCATCTCATTGCCAAGGGGATTTCATTCTTGGGCATTACCCTCGTGCATCTGCCAGAGCCACATGCACAGGGCTGCTGCCCTTTTTTTCCTGAACCACTATCTACCTTCTGTAATGCTAGTAGTATGAGGCTAAGGCTGTCTATAAAGCCAGCCACACCTGTGCCACCTAGTGTGCCCTGTTCTTAGTTGATAGTCAGGTTCTATTTTGTTTATTTCTCATATCCTTTCCTTATCCCTTTGGGCTAGAAAGACTCTTGCCCTGTTTTTTATTTCTCTCTAGTTTGTTTCTGTCCTGGCAGACAGAACTGAGGCGCTGAGGGAGTCGACGTTGGTTATTGGCTAGCTCGTGTCGCACCACATGAAGTACACAGGGGCTGTCACTGCCTGGCAATGGTTTCCTTCCTGAAAAAAAACTGCTCATGCAGGGTCCTAGTGCTTCTGGCCCCAGACCCATCAGTGGGAATCAGTGGTGAAGATATTCCGAAAGATCAACAATTACGGTAAGTACATAATTTTAATTTATGCACCTAGGGAACAAAAACCCCAGGTATTGGATGGGAGGCATAAAACTAAGCATTGTGGCAAAAGAAAGGGACTTGATAGCATTAGTGACACACTCAGACAGTCGAGTCAATTAGATGAGGCATGTAGTAAGGCTAGTGGGATGCTGGAGTGTATCAGAAAGGGTACTGACAGCAGGGAAAAGGTATTACTACCTCTGTATAGATCACTGGTGATGCCACGCCTAGAATACTGTGCTCAGTTCTAGAGTCCTCACCTGAGGAAGGGAAAGCTGGAGATCTGCAATGCAGGTTGACTAAGATGATTTTGGGCCAACAGGGCAAATCTTATGAGTATCATCTTAAGGCATTTAGCATCTATTGGCTGGAGACCAGGCATGAGAGAGGGGGGATATGATGGAGACTTTCAAGTTCCTGAAGGGAATGAACAAGGTGAAATGTGGGAAACTATTTAGCAGCTGTAAGAATTCAGGAACCCAAGTTCATGAGTGGAAGCTGGTGTGTGGAAGGTGTTGGAGGGATGTGAGGAAGTTCTGTTTTATGGAACGGGTGGTGGAGCTGTGGAACAATCTGTCAGCGGATATGGTGGGCACTAAGACCATAAATGGATTCAAGCAGGGCTGCGACAAAGTGAGGGGTTTGGTGGTTACTCAGGTCGGTAACAGTAGGGAGGGGAGCAGGGGTTTTGGCATGTAGGGATAGAACCCCGTATGGACAACAGGTCCTTGGGCAGATGGGGAACTACAGGGAGACTAGATGGACTCTGTTTTTTTTTTCTGCCGTCATTGTCTATGTGTCTGTGTTAACACATATGTCACTCTAGGAAACTCAAGCGATTTATAATAATTTTATAGTGCCTTAGAGAGATGCATTTTGTGGATTAAGAGCATCACGTCATGCTGTTTGGGTTAGCAGAACCACTTACCTTGGCAGTCTTCGCACCCAAACATCAAGAAGTGACTCTTATTCAGTAAGAGACGTCTCTTGCAGGTCCAAGAAATATATATCTGGGATCCCGTCACAGTACTGAAGCTGTACTTTGCAGTGCAGTGGGCAATATTTAGAGGGAATATACAAGATGCCATCTGCTGGTTAAGGAGAAAAAGGGGCCCAACTGTCGTCTGGGGGCTCACAGTCAAGCAGTATACACAAACAGTATGTCAAAAGTGTTAGAGAATGCATTTACTCAGTCAGAGGTCTCTAACTTACTTTATCTCACCTCTCTCTCTCTCTCTCCCACTCTTTTTGACTGGCTTCCTGTAGACTATGGCGATCCTGAATGCCCTGGGAATGGAGCGTTTTTCCTCAGCCATGGGGGTAGAAAACGAGCAGATTTCTCTTGCAGCCTGTAATGTACTGCAGGTTATGATTGATGCCCTGACAGACGGGGCAAAGAAAAACGTTCGTGGGAAGGATGCAGCAGTTGTGTTAGGTAAGTGCAAGATGCAAACGTTGATGTGAACCTCCCCCCAAAAAAAGAACCTTTACTGAGCAGTTAAGTTTAGTTGTGGGTTACACATGTAGTCAGTTGAGTGTGGTTGTTACATGGCGTGGTAGCAGCATTGACTGATGCTGTTTATCTGGGAGACTGGATTTGGGAGTGGAATAAAGGATGGTAGATGCTTCATAATGGTGTCATGCTCAGTCTCGGTGTGGCAGAAGGCAATGGCTGCCCAGTAGAAATTCACCCCATATCAGCTATGGAACAGCTGCTGGGAAGGGGCCATGAGCAGTGAAGGTCTCCTGTTTTTGAGGTTGGGCCTCAGCAGTTAGTCCTTAGGGAGGAGATACTCTGCCACTTTGTTTTTTGTGTCCCCACCCTGGCGATGCCATGGCTGCACCTTTTTTCCAGCTGGCAAGGTGGATGAGCATCTGCCTTTATAGCCATTGTCTATGCTTCTTCCTTGACTGACAGGGAGTGTACAAATGCTAGATGACCTGCTCCCTTTCTTTCTGGGAGCCAAGCATCTCACCTCTGCAAACCCCTTGGCCATCGACTAGCCCCAGAGTGGTATTTCATGATGTATGCATAAACTTTGTTGCATCGCCATCGGTCCAGCTCACCCAACCATTTTATTCTCATAGAGCAGTTTGTACTCTTCCACACACTGATCTATCCCCTTCGAGCCATCCCGTCACCCACCTTTCCCATGTACCTGCCCCATCCTCCTCCGCCCAATAACAGGGCCTTCATGGTCACCTTTACCCCTCCAGAGAGCCTGATCCAGTGGAGGAGGGTGCCTGGTTGGTGATGCAGGGCTTGTAGAGAGCTGGCTGTCATTCTGCATCAAGTCAGAGATTGTTTCCTCTGCTTTTCTTCCCAGTCCTCTTGATATGTAGCCAGCAAACCGCTAAGGTACTAGCACATGGCAGGCGCTTACCCCCTCCCTTGCTGAGTGTCTTCTGCTGCATTGCACCTCTAAGGACACCCAGGTGACAGTAACATTGCACAGAACACTGCCCTCCATTCCTGAAGGAGGAAAGCATCCTCTTAGATGCTCGATCCTCGTTCCCCTGTCTGTGCCCCAGATCACTGGGCTTGTTCCTGAACCCCAGTCACCAGTGTCATAAGTGACAGCCTTACTGTTGTGCTGATGGGCTGCTCAACCCAACCAGTTCTAACCCTCAACCTTTTATTGATTGATCAAGTTGTACCTCAATGAGTGCCCTCATGGAATTTTACCATTTTGGACCTTTGCGCACAATCCAGTGATGTCCCTGTGGGAATTTTCAACAGGGTACTATAAGTGAAATACATCAGTATTAACATTTCAGACACCAATGACGTGCACTGGCTTTGGCCAGGACCTCTTTTATCTAGACAGTAGCTGCAGTGATGTAGGGTGCCTGAAACCAACTCTAGCCATGAGATGGGAGTTTAAAGGAAAAAGAAAAGTTTTTGGTGAGTCAGTTTCGCTTATAGTGGATGGTATCCACATCATAAAACTAATGCCCCCCTATTCTCCGTAAGAGCCCCTCAAACTGACTGAGCCTGTAGGCTGAATTCCCCATCATAAATAGAACAACAGGGTTTTAAATAAGGAGTTTTGATTGATTAGCACTTTTCAGCGGAAAAGTGCTACTCAGTGTAGCTAATGTGTAGCAAGGGGATCGAATTGACTAGCAAAATAAAAAAAGTTGTCATATGCTGCATGGCTGCAAACTGAAGCTGCTGGACTAGGTACAATGGGGAATTGGGCTAGCAGCAGACAACAAAATGGAGTGCCTCCCCTCTCTGTCAGCATGACCACAGCTCCCCCCTACCACTAGGCGAGTCTCATTTGTAAAAGGGTAGCCTAGTTAGACTGCACAACCTCTCCTCTCTCAGCTCAAAACAGAAAACTATAATCCTTTCTAACTCAACTGCAGTAAACAAACTTCCTTCATTGCCCATACAAAATCTAAGCAGCATTGAACTATTCAAAATGAGTTGACCAGTCATATCCATGATGCATCAGGTCGCACCAGTCCATACTCACTCAGCAGCACGATTTATGGGTTTAAGTGCACGGAGAACACCAGTTAACTTGCAAGGCACTTTTTCTGCTGGCAATTTTTAACCATGACAGAAACAATATACTTTAGGTAAACATAAGGTATGTGAAGCCCCCACCATGTAAGAACAACTGTTCTTTTGCAGTAATGAATCAGCACTGCAGTATTAAATACCTTCAAGTTTTTTAAGTTGAAAATTTTACAATTTTAATAAAAGCTGATTCCAGAGATTGGATCTGTCTGCGTTTTAACGTGGTGTGTAAACAGTGACAGAAACTACTACAGAGCACAGAAGAGTTCCATTTAGAAATAGGGATGACCAGGCTGGTGACTGATCACTTTGCTTTGCCACTGTCACTAGCCTGAAAAATAGAAACATAGAATTTGACGGCAGATAAGGACCGCTTGGCCCACCCAGTCTGCTCATTTCCCTACCTAATGGATAAGCTGCAGGTCCTAGTTAACCAGCAGCCTACTTCTTCCTACCCCCACCCCCTAGAATTGCCTTATGACTGTCCCATGCATGCTTGAATTCCACCACTGTTTTTGACTCCACAACCTCCTCCGAAGGCTGCTCCATGCATCCACAACCTCTCTGTGAAAAAAATACTTAAATTACCTCTGAGCCGCCCCCATCTTCAAATTGTGCCCCTTGTTCAAACAACATGAAGTCTTGCTATATTCTGAACACGCAGAGTCCCAACCTTCGAACTGCCCCGGAGATGAAAGAGTTAACTTTCCATACCAGGCATGGAATGCTGAGCTCGAGCTCGGTTGAGACTCTGTCTGTTGTTCTTCAAACTCAAACTGTCAGATTCTTTACTCCGCCTCACTGAACAGTCGCTCCGGAGATTTCTCCTCCTGCTCGGTTCAATTTGTCGGTTAAAGTACCGCTTTTCTCGGTTTTCGACTGAATTTAAACCGTAACCTGTCGGTTCAGTCTCTGTCTGTGGTATTTGTGAGTACTAGATAGGTTTTATTTTATTCTGTTCTGTGTGGAACTTGTAAACGGTTTATCGGTTCAGTTTGAACCAATCAAGTTGTTTAAAAGTCTTGAATTGTGCTTTTAGTGTGGTAACCGGTTCTTATCGGTTCTAAAAAAAACTGATTTTTTTCCACGACCCGTGACACAGTTGGGAACTGATAAGAGGGTCTTGCCTGGCGGATTGCCATAAAAGGGTAAGTTTGGTTAGGACTGGCACTATGTCTGAGAAACCCAAAAGAAAAACCGGATCCACTGGGTTTCAACACTGTAGTGTGTGTGGGGAAGTCTTTGCTAAGGCTGTCCCCCACACCACCTGTGTTTATTGTCTGGGGTTTGACCACCTCAATGCAGACTGCCAGATTTGCAAAAATGTACCTGCAGCTACCCTAGAAAAGAAAGCTGGTAGGCTCAGGGAAAGGGAGGCCAAAAAGTCTGCTGAACCGGATGGCCAGCCCGGTTCGGTTCAAACCGAACCAGAAGGAGTGCCCTCTGACCAGGGCGAGACTTCTTCGGCCAAAAGGAGAGCCGATTCTGAGGAATCGGTTCTGGCTAAAAGAACTAGAAAAGAAAAATCAGCTGGTGTGGAGCCAAAACTTTCCTCTCCAACCGCTGAAGAGATAGCCAAAGCGATCAAAATTGTCCAGTCGCTTTCCCCGGTTCCGACCGAACCGGCACCATCAGGCAGGCGCTCGGTTCGGCCGGTTCCACCAGTTCAAGAGTATGAGTTAGAGGAATTTTATGAACCGGAGGAGGAGGAAGAGGAGTATGAGGAAAGTGAATGTGGATTTTAAAGTCTGGATGTGCCCATTGACCCAGACATCTCCCCAGACAGACCTTCAGGGGTTTCTCCTCCTAGGCTTTCTGAGTCCCCCTCCCATTTCATGTTTTATAAAAAAGTGGCTGAAACCCTCCAGCTTCCTATGGAAGAAGCTGTGGATGACCAGGAGGAGCCTGACTATGTGGAAATGATGGACATCCCAGAGTCTAGGAGGCTGTCTATTCCCTTGCACAAATCTTTTGGGAAACAGACATTTAAGATTTTAAAGACTCTAACACTATACCTCCTGTGGATAAGAGAATGGACAAGAGGTATACATTGTCAGGCTCTGACACGGAGTTCTTACACAACAGTGCAGCTGTGTTGGGGTAGTGCAGGCTGCAGCCTGTGATAAGGCAAACATTCCCTTGGCTTCACACCCCGGACAAGGACTCCAGGGAGGATTGATGCCATGGCAAAGAAACAGTACATGGCAGCATCCTTGGGACTCAGACAGGCCAATTATATGGCCTATACTGCTAGGTATCAGAAATCCAGATGGGACACTGTTATGGCCCTAGCAAAACAGGTCCCTGGCCAGCTAGCCAAGGAGCTGGAGCAGGTGGCTGCTGATGGTATTGAGGCTTCCAAGGTGCAATTCCATGCTGCAGTGGACTCCAATGATGTGTCATCTAGAGTCATGGCTACATCTGTGGCACTTCGAAGAATGGCTTGGCTCAGATGTACTAGCCTATCACAGGATACCCAAATTAAGGCCATGGATTTTCCTGTTGTGGGTAATTCTCTGTTCGGGGAGCAAACAGAGAATTACATGAAGAAAATGGATGAGTATAGGATCACCTATAGGAGTGCACAGGCCAAGGAAAGGCAGGCCACTCCTCAAAGGCAGCTTCCCAGGGCAGGGGCAGGCCTTTTCATAGGCCTTTTTACCAAGCCCAGGCCTCCTCTTCTGCTTATGCCCAGAGGGGCTTCTTTAGAGGGAGAGGCAGACGGGGTACAAGCAGACCTGCTTCCACCCCTCAGCCCAAAGCGCCTGCCAAACAGTCACCCTGATGGGGTTGCCAGGGCCGATTCTCAGCTACCTGTAGGGGGCAGGCTGGCTTACTTTGTCCAGGACTGGGAGTCTCTGACATCAGACAAATGGGTCCTGGAACTAGTAAGCCAGGGACTGGTTCTCAGCTTCAAAAAGTTTCCAAAGATGAGAACCAGATCCTTTCCACCTGCAAATCCATCAGAGGCACTTGCCTTAGAGGCAGAGGTCTCCTCCCTTCTAACTCTCAGAGCTGTGGAAAGGGTTCCACCCCTACACCAGGGTAAAGGGTTGTACTCCAGGTACTTCCTTACCCCAAAAAGACAGGAGTATGGCGCCCATCCTGGATCTCAGATACTTAAACAAGCACCTTTTAAAACCAAAATTCAAATGGTGACTCTGGGAATTATTCTACCTCTCTAAGGCCAGGGGACTGGCTAATGTCCCTGGACCTCAAGGATGCCTACTTCCATATTCTCGTCAGAGCTCCCATCGAAAGTACCTCAGGTTTGAGCTGCCTCAGGCCATTATCAGTTCAGAGCAATGCCCTTGGCCTCACTTCTGCTCCAAGGGTATTCACGAATGCCTGGCAGTAGTAGTTGCTTTTCTAAGAAGGCAGAAGATTGCCATCTTCCCTTACCTGGACGACTGGCTCATAGTAGGCCAGTCCCCAGACCAAGTCAAGTTACACTTACAGATAACTCAGCAACTGCTCACTTCTTTGGGTTTCCTTCTAAATCTTCCAAAGTCAGTTCTAGAGCCTGTCCAGCTCCTCACCGTCATAGGTGCAGAGCTAGACACAGTAAAGGCCAGAGCCTTCCTTTCCCTGGACAGGGCAAGGACCCTGGTCTCTCTGGCCTCCTCATTCACCCTGCAGGTGTCTCGACCAGCAAGGCACTTTCTACAGCTCCTGGGGCACACGGCTGCTTCTACTGCAGTAGTGCAGGGAGCAAGATTTCAGATGAGGGACATTCAGTTCCATTTGAGAGCCTTTTGGTCTCAAAGGAAGGACCCTCTGACCAAATTGATCCCAGTAACTCGAACCTTGATCCAGGCCCTACAGTGGTGGCAGGATCAGAACAATGAACAATCTGAGACAAGGGGTCCCCTTTGTCACTCAGTCTCGCTCTTTAATCCTTACTACAGATGCCTCCCTCTTAGGGTGGGGGGCTCACATGGGCGACCTCACCACCCAGGGGTTGTGGTCCCCTCAGGAATCTTTGCTCCATATCAATCTGTTGGAACTCAGAGCAGTATTTCTAGCACTTCAAGCTTTTTCCAAATCTGTTCAGAACAAAGTTGTACAGGTCAGAACAGACAACACCACCACAATGTGGTATATCAACAAGCAAGGAGGCACTCGGTCTACGGCCTTGTGCACCGAAGCAATGAAGTTGTGGTCTCTGGCTTACTCCCTGAACACCTCCCTCACGGCAGTTCACCTCCCAGGCAAGGACAATGTCCTGGCAGATGCTCTCAGCAGGATTTCCCAGGGCCATCACGAATGGTCACTGGACCCCCTGGTCTTGGAGGTGATATTTTCCAGATGGGGCACCCCACAGATAGATCTTTTTGCAGCCCCAGACAATCACCAACTTCCCCTTTTTCGCTGCAGGCCCCCAGTGTTGGGCTCAGTCCCCCTGGATGCTTTAGTTCTCAATTGGGAAGGAAAGTTTCTCTATGCTTTTCCCCCCTTCCCTCTCCTGTTCAAAGTGCTAGTCAAAATCAGATCTCAACCCTGCAAGATGATCCTGGTTGCTCCAGACTGGGCCAGACAGCCCTGGTATCCACTCCTACTGTCCTTAGCAGTCCATCTTCCCCTGTGTCTTCCCAGGCTTTACAACCTGTTAACCTGTGCTCAGGGGAGGGTTTGGTACCCGAACCTCAAATCTCTCAATCTTAAGGCCTGGCTCTTGAAGAGTTAGAGTTTGCTAATTTACACCTCTCCCAAGGTGTAATGGATATCCTGAAGGCTTCTAGAAAACCTTCCACCAGGGCTACTTATAATTCAAAATGGAAAAGATTTTCCATATGGTGCTCTGGGAAGCATATTTCCCCAGAATCTGCTGATCTGCCCACAGTCCTTGATTATATGGTCCACTTAAATAGCTTGGGGCTGAGACCAGCTACACTGAAAGTGCATCTGGCAGCTGTGTCTGCTTTTATCTCAGCAGGTAAGCCCTCTTCTCTTTCAGCTCAACCCTGTATTCTCCAAGTTTTTCAAGGGATTGCTTCACACCAACCCTCCATTCAGGGACCCTGCCCCTGCCTGGGACGTCAATGTTTGCATTGCTCAGCTTATGCAACCCCCTTTTGAGCCTTTATCTTCAGCAGAGCTTAAGTACTTGACTTGGAAGACTGTGTTTCTGGTAGCTATCACTTCTGCCAGATGCATAAGTGAATTACAAGCTTTGTCAGTGGAGCCTGATTTTATCTCCTTTCATAGAGATAAGGTGGTCCTCAGGACTAACAGGAAGTTCTTGCCTAAGGTGGTTTGAGATTTCCACCTTAATCAATCTATGTCTCTTCCAGTGTACTTCACTGACCATTCCTCCTCTGGCGAGAGGAGGCTGCACAGTTTAGATGTGAAAAGAGCCCTTAGTTACTACACAGAGCGTATCAAGGGTCACAGGTTTGACTCCCTCCAACTGTTCCTCGCTTATGGTGAGGTTGGTAAAGGGAAACCTGCCACTAAAAGATCCATTGCCAGGTGGATTGTCTCTTGTATCCAATTTTGCTGTGAAAAACTGGGTAAGGTTCCTCCCTCAGGCCTGAGGGCTCACTCTACCAGAGGTACAGCTGCTTCCCTGGCTGCTGCCAGGACATCCCTATTCTAGAGATATGTCAAGCAGCTACCTGGAAAACAGTTCACACTTTTACCAAGCATTACTCCCTGGACATCCAGGCTAGGAGTGATGCTCGGTTTGGCACAGCTGTGCTTCAGAGCCTATTTCCTAAGTAGGTTCTGTCCCTCCTCCATGGAGGTACTGCTTGTAGTCTGCATATGTCAGAATATAGCAAGACTTCATGTTGTTTGAAGAAAAAATTACTCACCTTAGTAATGTTGTTTCTTCTAATGGAGTCTTGCTATATTCTGACCTCCCCGCCTGCCCTCTCAGAACCTCTGTTTTTGGGATGTGGGTGGGCAGTGCATTGTTGGCACTTAGTAGGTGCCCACCTTTTTGTTTTCATCCCTTCTTTTCTTGGGGTGAGTTGGTGTTGTGTTTTTCATTTTTGGGTCTCCTGACTTGAGTCTTTATTTTGGGACCAAAAAATGTGTTTTATGTTTAGTAGCCAGTTGGCTAGTGTAGGTTTACAGCTTCCACACAGGACCTTAGTGAGTTTAGCTCGTAAAGATCTGACGGTTTGAGTTTGAAGAACAACAGACAGAGTCTCAACCGAGCTCGAGCTCAGCATTCCATGCCTGGCATGGAAAGTTAACTCTTTCATCTCCGGGGCAGTTCGAAGGTTGGGACTCACTGCATATGTCAGAATATAGCAAGCCTCCATTAGAAGACACAACATTACTAAGGTGAGTAATTTTTCCTTCTTGCACACCTCTTTTTTTTGAAAGATGCTACCCTCTTGGACTTTGTTGATACCCTTGAGGTACTTGAAAGTTTCTATCATGTCCCCCCTCTCCCTCCTTTCCTCGAGGCTATACATATTAAGCTCCTTAAGTCTCTCTTCATAAGTCTTCCGGTGCAGACCCTGCACCATTTTAGTTGCCCTCCTCTGGACAGCTTCCATCCTGTCTATGTCTTTGCGGAGATTGGGTCTCCAGAACTGCATGCAGTACTCCAGATGGGGTCTCACCAGCTGTCTGTACAGAGGGATAATAACTTCCTGTTTTCTACTGGTGATGCCTCTCCCTATGCATCCCAGTATCCCCCAGCCCTCCTTGCTGCCCTCTCACATTGCTTGCCCACGTTTAGGTCATCTGATATGACTACCCCCAGGTCCCTTTCCATTTTTGTTGTTGTTAGTATCTCACCCCCCATTGTGTACTCTTCCCCTGGGTTTTTGTTTCCCAGGTGCATTACCTTGCACTTCTTAGCATTGAATCTAAGCTGCCATACATTTGACCATTCCTCTAACCTTGCCAAGTCCCTTCTCATCCTGTCCACCCCACCTTGTGCATCAACTCTGTTGCAGATCTTTGTGTCATCTGCAAAGAGACATACTTTTCCTTCCAGTCCCTCTGCAATGTCGCTTATAAAGACATTGAAGAGGACCGGTCCTAATACTGAACCCTGCGGTACCCCACTAGTAACCCCCTCATTTCTTTGTTTTGTGCTGCCGCCACTGTCCAAGACCACACTCTCCTGCTGCCAGCTACATGCTTGTTCACTTTCTGCCTACCGCGATGCGCACGCCATTCCTGTGCTGTCTATAACTCACAGCGCCGACCACCTAACCACTAATCGGTACTCTCCACACAAGTTGCATGCTGGATGTGGGGGACAGCACAAGCGCAGGAAAGGCAAGATTGATATGCAGCAGATTTACTGAGCCAGGCTCTCCAATCAAAACAAAGGATGTGCACTTACAGGAGGACATGGGTTGTGGGGGTGGGGGTGGCAGTCTTTTACCCAAGAAAAAAAAACTAATTAAAGAGGAACTCCTTGCTAAACATAATCTCTGGGGGGAACAAAAACATTGTTGCACACTCAAGTCCTGCCACTTATTGTGTACTTAGTACGCAAATTAAACTGCATGGGCTCGTAAATTCCCTTTTTGGATGTATATTTCGGGTCTGAACATAGTTTGCAGGACTGCACGTTGACATAATAAAATAAAATACACAGAAACATGGATTGCACTGTTTTGCGATCCATTCCTTGTTTTGACTAGCGCGATCAGCTGGTTTGCATCGCAAACTGCAATGCGATACTGGCTATTTAAAACCCTGAACAATTAGCCTTGGCAGGGTGAAAGGCTTTGCACTTAGTGAGGTGAGACTAATGTTCACTGTACCATTTTTTTTTTTTCAGAACAGATTTGATTAGGGCTGCCTTGTTTCAAGCAAAACACTTCTGTAAATCGTTCTTTTAAATTCTGCAATGTATCCACTAAGATTTCCCAACAGAGATGCAGCATATCATGTTTAGTGTGGGAGAGGGAGTCTTGCTTTTACCCAGTTTTACAGCTTGGAGGAACTAAAGTGCAGAGAGGCCAGGTGTCTTGCTCGAGGTCACACAGTGAGCCAGTGGCTGGGCTAGAATCTGAACCTGTAATTTCCTGGTTCATAGTTTTGTGCTCAAGCCACTATACCATGTTACCTTCCCAACTGAACCATTTGTCAGAGCAGTTTAACTAAAAACAAAATTAAAGGTTCATTGCTGCTGAGCAGGTCAGCCCACTCCTGATTTGGTAGGTGCAGGCTGTGGGGAAGCCCTGGGCTGATTTGTGGCTTCTCATTCTGCAGAGTTGTCAGGGAAACAATGTATTTATTTATCAGAAATTTCTGACACATGCTGAACTGCAAGTAGCTTGTTTCCAGATGTCTCTTGACTGGGGGGGTATGTGAGAGGGAGATCAGTATGAAATGAGCGGATGCTTCAGTTGCTGGGTATTGTACAATATGTGTTTTACTAGGTAGAATGCAAAATGTTTACATAGGAGAAAGATTAAACAGCTCTATGAAGTGCAATAAACCTTTTTGGGTACAATGGAGAAAACAGTATACACGGTTGGATAATGGCCCCGCAGAGGGCAAAGCAGACTAAGAAGGAACACGGCATAGGATGAAATGCAGAGACTTAGTATAAATAAACATAAGCTTTTGGACCGTTTTCCAGGTACGAAGTCTGCTTCAAGCTGCCGGGGTGTGGAGGAGCAGCTACAAGTGGGGCTGAAATGTTTCCAGGCTTACTTCTTTAGGGACCATTGTGAAATGAAGGACTAGAGGTGGGGAGAATGTTCCAGTGGGCAGGGAGCCTCCTGGAGAATGTGACTTATCCTATTGACTGCCAGTGTCTGGGAGTAAGGCAGTAACGAGGCTTTGCATAACTAAGGGAGAAGGCAGAAGGAGGGGTAGCATGAAGAGGAAGGAAAGGTAATCGGAGTGCGTGTTAGACCAGAACTTGAAAATCAGTAGAATGTAAGTTTAGTCAGCCCCAGAAGAAGGTCATCCCAGCTTGGAGTACTGGTAACAGTGGTGAGTGCAGGAGGAGAGGGGAGCAAGTCATAGCAATTGGCAAAAAGCATTGAAAAGGAGGTTCAGCCTGGCTGGTGAGGACTTTGGGGGGGGGGGGGCTACACCGTAAACTTTGTTTCCAGAGTCAAAGATGGGAATAATTTTCTGAACAATCTCACATCTAGGAGGGAATGGATTTGTTACGGTCTATGACACCAAGCTTGGGGAGGATTTGTAAGGAAATAGGGTCCATGTCTTAGGGGAAGTGAAGAGACTTGTCCAGTCATAACCCAAGGCACTTAAAAAGAAGTGATGGCATCCAGAGGTGATCCACCACCAGCCATGACATAGGGATGAGCGGTGAGGTTTGCCGGTTTGGTGTTGGAAACAAGTTATGGCCATGGTTTCTGCACATTTATGGTCAGTTGGTTTGAGCAGAACAGTAGCTAAATGGCATTCAGATGTGACTGAAATCTGGATTCAAAAGAGCTGATGTAGGGGCTTCTGTGTTGTCTGTGGGAAATAATTACATATGAGCAATGTGCCACCCCACCAGGGTAGTAGTACAGCCCAAAGCTATGACTTCAGCATAGAACCCTAGGGACATGAGGATTCCAGTTGCAGCAGTTCCCCAGCTTCAGCTGTACCACTTAAGGGGTAGGAGATTAGATAGATGTCTTTGGAAGAATTGTAATTCAACTATTTTGTTGTTTTTTTTTTGTTAAGGAATTGTGTGACTCTGGGGCAGGTGGGCTCTTCCTAAATTAAAAAATCAGTGCCTGTTGAAACATAGAAACATAGAATTTGACGGCAGATAAGGACCGCATGGCCAACCTAGTCTGCCCATTTTCCTACCTAACAGATAAGCTGCAGATCCTAGTTAACCAACAGTTTACTTCCTCCTACCCCCACTAGGACTGCCTTATGTCTGTCCCATGCATTCTTGAATTCCACCACTGTTCTTGACTCCACGACCTCCCTCAGGGAGGCTGTTCCATGCATCCACAACCCTTTTCCGTGAAAAATACTTCTTCACATTACCTCTTGGAGCTCTTCTATCTTCAAATTTGCCCCCTTGTTCTTGTACATTTCTTTTCTGAAAGATGCTACCCTCTTCGACTTTGTTGATTCCTTTGAGGTACTTGAAAGTTTCTATCATGTCCCTCTCTCCCTTCTTTCCTCAAGGGTATATGTTAAGCTCCTTTGGTCTTTCTTCATATGTCTTCTGGTGCAGACCCTGCACAATTTTGGTTGCCCTCCTCTAGACAGCCTCCACTCTGTCTATGTCTTTTCGGAGATGGGGTCTCCAGAACTGCACACAGTACTCCAGATGGGGTCTCACCAACTGTCTGTACAGAGGGATAACAACTTCCTGTTTTCTACTATTGATGCCTCTCCCTATGCATCCCAGTATCCCCCCAGCCTTCCTTACTGCCTTCTCACATTGCTTGTCCACCTTTAGGTCATCTGATATAAGTTTTTTAAATTGACTTACCTCCCAGTTAACACTCATTGTCAGTGCCTACAGTGCCTGAGGATCACATGCCATTTTTTGGGTGTTTGTTCTGGGTCTACTAATAATACAGCCTAATGCCTTCATTTAAAGGATTTTCCTTTGTGGGGAGTTTAGTTGGATAGTGTGGGATTGTATGTTAGGTGTGTGTCTCCCCACAGCGGCTATCAGCGTGGTTGTTTCTTCTCCTTAACTGACTAGTGTACAGCTTGGCATGCCATTTTTACTCTCTGATCCCAACAGTTGTATCTGGAATGGTTGTATATCTGTCCCCTAGGAAAGAGGCTGGTAACTTGCCATTTGCTGCAAGGTGGGCTTTTCTGATCCCATTTTGGTACCTTCTGTACTGGGGCTAATACTCTCTTGATACTTTCCTTATTCGTAGTTTTTGTTGGGGTGTTTTTGCTGGATTGATGTCCTAGCTACATATTTATGAGTGCTGCTATTCACATTTGGTCTGTCCTTAAAAATGCAGCTCTTTGCCATTTGTATTTTTTCCATTGCTGGTTCCCTGCCAGCACTCATGGCGGCTCTTAACACCATTATTTTTTCTGCTCGCTGGCTCCCTGCCAGCTCTTTTGGCAGTGTTTTCCCCATGCTGTCTGTTCTCCCTCATCAGTTGGGTAGCGTTACGTGCTCTTTCATGATGTCAGTTTGTACATGCTTCCTTCCGCGCAGCTTCCTTCCTCACTCCTGTGGGGGAGTGACCTCCTGTCATTTCAGTGACACAGACATTCTGTACAGCTGGTACCACTGAGACAGTATCAGGGAACTCTTCTTCCAATTGACGATCCAACCATGTGTGGGCAGAACCTCTAAGGACCTCGACACCGACCGTTCCACCAGCCGCGCAGTCAGGAGTTGGACAAGCAAGTCGTCCAGGTAGGGGTATACATGATGCCCCTCTTGTCTCAGTTGTGCCACTAGCATGATCAGGATCTTCAGGGGGAAAAAAAAAACCCTGGCACTGTCGCCAGGCTGAAGGGTAGCACTCAGTACTGGAAGTGCTGTCCCTGAATTGCAGTCCTCAGGAACTGCTGGTATGATTGGCAAATGGGGATGTGGAAATAGGCATCTTTCAGTTCTGTGTACACTAAATAATCCCCTGGTTGGACTGACCTTATGATGGATTGCAAGGACTCCATTTTGAATGTTGTGTGGCAGACAAACTTATTTAAATGTCTCAGATCCAGAATCGGTAGGGCCCTCCCCCCCGACTTCTTGGGAGCCATAAAACTGATTAGAATCACGGGCCCTTCTCGTTCGGGGGGTGGGGGGACTGGAACACTTGCCTTGATCTGTATCGAGTGAGCTAAAGTTTTACTGACCACCTGCCTCTTCCCCTGAATTTGAGATTCCAGAGATTACAGGAAATGACCTGTCATGGGTACTGAGGAAAACTCTGTGGTGTAAACCATAGCGAGGCTCTCCAGTACCCACACATCTGAAGTTGGGCCCATCGCTGGTAAAAGTTCTGCAGACTTCCACCAAGGGAAGGGGTAGAGATAGATCTGCATACCTTCATTGTGAGTTACCTCTTCTTCATCTTATCTATATTAATCTTCATCATTCATCACTGGTGGGTCCATGACAGAGGCACTAGGACCCTGCGGGAGCCTTTAAAAAAGGTTTTTGGAAAACCTGGGGGAGAAGTCGATGCTGGGAATGGAACGGAACCACCCACAAAGCCGACATACTACATGGTGCCTGCGGGTTGACCAGCAACCGACGCCAACTCCTCCCCTACCTCAGTTCTGCTTCTCCCGCCATGAAGTGCACATCGACCTCGTGTGGAGCTGAAGAATTTGTACTGTGCCATCATGGTCTGCTTCTTCGAAGCTTCCAGGTCTGTTGCCGCCGCTTACTTGGCGTGGTTTCTGACTCCAGAACACCGATAAGATCTACCGTTTTTTCTTTTCTTTGTTCGGTGCCAAGTCTTTTCTTGTAGTTTGTTTTATTTAAACAATTGTCATGCCAGGTTCTGGGGACAAGAAGAAAAAGGACAAGAAGTCTTCTAAAGCGGGCCGGCCACCCATGCTTCGGTGTCCATGTGACTGGAGAATGACTATGATGGACTGGCACGACTGTTTCCTGACCTGCCTGGGTCCAAACCACGACATGGAGCACTGCGATGCCTGCTTCTTGATGGACCACCACGTTTTGGAGTACTGCACGTTTAAGGTCAGCCACGCTTCACCGACTTTTGGGGAGCAGCATCACATGTGGGACGTCAGATCCAGGTCTCTTGACCCTTCCTCCAGGTCCCCTCCTGGTACTGTACATACTGCGGAGGAGGGGACCTCTGCCACTTAGAGCCTCGCCAGGGCAGAAGCTCCTTCCACGGTGCCAGAGGGACAGTCGGGCTCCTCCAGGGGCCTGGCTGGGGGCCACCATTCTGACTATCACTGTGTAGGCTCCCTCGGTATTGCTGCCTACGCCTTCTAGGCCTGGCCTGGTGGTTTTCTCGGTGCCTCCCACCGGTGCTGCTGCTAATCCTGGTGCCATTCATGGCTCCAGTGAGCAGGGTGGCATTGCAGTCGGTGCTAGACCTCCCCACAGCGCCGCTCACGATGCTGAGGGAGGGCTTCAGTGGTGGCCACTCTGGTGATCTCCATGATCGCCTCCTCTTTGGAGGAGGATGATCTGGATGCAGACCCAGACTGGCCACCCGACTCTCCGGGGTCAAAAAAGCTCTCCTTCACCTGGAACTAAGGCACATCCCCAGTCTTCCTCTCTTTCTTTGGGAGAGGTGATCACTTTCTGCATGGGCCCTGGTGTTGACCCCGGCGCTGGCTGAAGGGGAACCTCGTATTGAGAGTGGCACTGTTCCTGCAGAGATTGAGTCCTCCGGCGTCGAGGTCAGAGCTGACACTGATTCCAGTGCCGCTCTGCCCTCCGGTGCCACAGAGGGGACTGTCACATCTGCCACTCTTCTGGTGAGTGCGGAGGACGTGGTAGCTCTCTTTAGATTGGTGGTGAGGACCAGGTCCCTCTCAGAGGTGGGGGGGTGAGGGGCCGGAATGATGTGCGTGGGCCTTCCCCTGGAGCCCTGTGGGGTTCGGGGAGGAGCTGCATCACTGGGCCTTCCTTCTGTCCTTTGGGTGGGATCCTTTTGGGTGGGGCTTGGAGCTGCCCTGCTGGACCTATGTGGCTCTTTTCGCCTCACGCAGGGGGTTCTCCTACTGGGCTCAGTCCTGACCGCTTCAGTATGGTTGTGCGACTGTTGATGTAGGAAACCAGCAGATTCCTCCCTGGTGTGGGATCGCCTGTCAGGTCTCGCAGCCCTAGCAGAGGGCCTGCTCACCCAGTGAGCATGCTTCCCCCCTCCCTCTGCCTCCTCCACCCTCTTTCCCAGACCATGGAAAGGGATTAGCCTGCTGTACTGATTATATTTGCAGTCGGTATGTGAAAGCACACAGTGAATGCTTGTGACCTGTACCTAGTCTGGCGTGCTGCAGAGCTCGGCGGCCTCTCGGTGCACTAAACCGCACCCCCCATCCCAGCAGGAGATCTCATTATAGGCGTCCTGCCCACAACCTTCTAAATTATATATCTCTTTCCTCCCCAGCTCTGGACCATCATTCAGCTGTGCTGCTGGCCCTTGCTCTTCGGCCTGAGACAGCAAATCGACCGGAGCCCTCCCCCTTCCTCTACAGCTTCCCAGACCTGAAAACTTGACCATCCTAGGTAATTACGTCTGCTGGAGTATCCCAGTGGGCATCTGGTGCCTCTTTGGAGCAGCTTTAACAGCACTGTGGGATTTGAACTGCAGGAAATCTGGTGTACCCTGCAGTAAGCAGCTACTCTCTCCATTAGGCTATATTGCTAGTAGGTGTTTACTGGTAGAAACTGAAATAACACCCTTTCAATATGAAATCTTCCATGCTCCCCCTGCTAGTGGCTTTGCTACTGGCACTCCTAATAGGTACAGATTTCTGCACCTCTATCCTAGCCACTGACCAAGTGAACCTGTCCAGTTTCTTGCATCTCCAAAAATCTGATGCCCCAATAATCAGAAATGATCGGTGGGGGAAGTGCAGATCCAGATACTTCCGTTCTCCTGAGATAGTAGCTAAATATCTCCCAGAGAGATACGGTCACTGCTGGAGAAATTGTGGTTGCACTTCTGCAACCTTAGATCACATCTTCTGGCAATGCCTGTTGCAATGCCTGTTGCTTATGGTAATGTTGGATTACCTTACAGGCAGAGATATCTCTTTGCCTGGATGAACCCATAGAATTGACAGCCAAACAGGCATTGCTGGCTATTTATCTGGATCACTCTCCCCCTTGGTCTCGAACATTGCTTCCGATACACCTATTGGCGGCTCAGAAATCCATAACTAGGAGATGGATGTCGCCTATAATTCCAATCATAAAAGACTGGAACAAAATAGTCTAGGATGAAATGGCAGAAATGGGTCAGACGACAAGCTGAGATTGATCTGGAATTTTCTTCATAAAATCTCTTAATTATTAAAGGGGATGGAGGCCATAAGACTATAAGAAATGATAAGAGCCAGAAAAAAGGAATGTAATGAAGGCTGGTGAAGTTGGGATGGAGAAAATGGATAATCTTTAACACTACTGAATTAAGATAACTTTTGTTACAGGGATAGCGGGGGCTCAATTCTGAACCGCAGACAAGGTCTACTAACTCCTTTTGTAAGCAATAATTTGTTTTTTAAATGCCATTTTCTTTCTGTAAAGGAAATAACATTGCAACTACTGTCTTGAGTGAAAAAATTATCAATAAAAAATAAATAAAAAAAAAAAAAAGATTGGTGGGAGCTCTCCTCCCCTAGGCTCTTTCTCCTAGCTCTCCTCTTAAACCTAGAATGCTTCTTACTTGGCCTCTCCCTCAGCTCTCTCACCCTATGGCCCACCTCCCTGTACCATGGTTATCTGCCTCTCCTCTCACTGCTGCTACTGCTAGCAGGGGATGTAGAGAGTAACCCTGGCCCTACTAACATCTCCATCGCTTACTCAAATTAGACATGGATCACTTCAGGAGAGCTCAAAATTGCCCATCTTAACATATGCAGCCTCCCTGCAGATTTCACCATTCTGGAAGCTTGGGTTCATCTGACCTCCAGAGGCCGACTCTGCGGAGTTCAGCTGCTGGGGAAGGAGAGTTTTCTCCTTGGCACACCTCATACTGTCTATTGCATCACATCAGGCCCATCATGCTGCCTTCAGCAGGTACGTATGGTAGATGCTGAGCCAGTTGCTAGCATCAGTGCCTAATTTGGAAACAACCAGGTAAGCCATTGCACTCTTCTTGCGTGGCATGGAGCTTGGGAGGCACCAAGCAAGGGCATTGTATGACACCAGTGAGATGGCGTCCAGGCAGGTGGGGACAGCGATCTGTAGCTGGTAGACAGCGTGGCTTCACCTTTCCCGGTTGTCACCCTTGGCCCAGCTTAGGGTGATTTCCTCCACTTTCCAAGGGACCCACCTTTTCTCTTGCAGGATAAGGCAGGAGCTTCAGGGGCGACTTCCTTCTCCCAGACAGTGGGAGACCCAACCTCACCCTGACCAGTCACGGGCCTTGTCTGGCCAGCGAGGAGTCCCCCTCTCCCTGTGTATCCCCCACAGCGGGCTGAGGGAAACCCTTTCCCTCAGGGAGGTGTCATGTCCCTTTCAGGAGGCTTGGTTCTCACCCACCAGTGATGAATGGTGAAGATTAATACAGATAAGATATGAAAATTATGTACCTACCGTAATTGTTGCCCTTTCTGTATATCTTCACCATTCATCACTGCTTTCTGCGGACCATCCCCATTTGGGCCTCGGCTTCTGGGAAGAGCCACCTCCCTGCTTGTCTTTTCCCAGAATTGAAGCCAGTTGTGGGCACAGTCCCACTGGCACCTCTGAGTTCCCTAGTCCTTCTCTGAAGTGCCGGGGGACCCCACCCCTGGGGGGAGGACAAACAGGACCTCTTGCCCTCTAGGTCTGGAGTCTCCATGGCCCTGTCCCATCTGTGCTTTTTCTGCGTTCCACTCTGCTCGTGAAACATCTTCAGATCCCTCACTTTGGGGGAAGGCCCCCAAGGACTCGTTCATCTTCTCATTTTCCTCAGTCCCTGTGTAGAGATTCTCCTAGTGCCTCTCCTGCCTAGTGCAGGACTCCTGTTTCCATGGACACTGGAGTGTCTGCTGTCTATGTCCCGTGTTTCAAATTTCTATCTGGACCTTTAAAAAAAAAAAAAAGGGGAACAGTGAGGGCTAATCTGCTGGTGTTGGACACCTTCTCCATTCCCTATTGAAATATATTGCCCTCTCTCTCTCTCTCTCTCTCTCTCTCTCTCTCTCTCCTCTCAACCTGGTGTGCGGGGAGTGGGTCTTACTAGGAATGGACTTATCCTCACCTCTGCTCTTCTATTCAGCTCTTCCCTTCTAACCACCTGATCTTCCCTTGTCAATCTTCACCATTCATTACTTCCTGGGTGTAAGCCGGAGGCGCGCACCCGCCACGGGAGCTTTTTTTTTTTTAAAGTCTAGCTAATGGCACCGCCCTCGAGAGTGACGTCATGCGCGAGGGGCGGCCGTTAGTAGCGACCGACTCCTCCTCCAACTCAGTTCTGTTTCTCCCGCCGTCGAGGCAGCACCTGTCCGCGTGTAGCGCTTCAGTGTTTTTCTTCGTAGTTTCCGACTCCGTTTTCCTTGCACTCGACGCCGATACGGTAAGACTGTTCTTTTTTCTATCTTTCGGCGCCGGGTGTATTTCCTACTGTGTTTTAGTCTCGTTGGTTTCGCGTTATGTCCGGTTCTGGAGCTAAGCGTTCTTCGAAGACGGGCCGCGCCCCTATGCGTCGGTGCTCCTGTGGCCGGCACTTCTCCGTCTCAGACCGGCATGACGTTTGCCTTCATTGCCTGGGACCCAACCATGATATGGATTGCATGACGCCTACTGATCGATGGACCGTCAAGGCCCTCAAGTCCGCGGGTCATGCTCGGCTAAGGCCCGCCGACTGGGACGGCGTCACACGGGAATCTCAAGTAGATCTTTGGCCCTTCCTCGGTCCCTCCCGGCCTATACGGTCCGAGGAGGAGGGGGTTCTCATCCTATCTTGCCGAGGAGGAGGCCCTTCCGCGTGTTGGGGACGCCAGAGTTCTCCCGGGCCGCATCGCTGACACCGCCGCAGTCACCCTTCGGAGGTGCAGACCTCGCGTCGAGGCTCCTGGCTTTTTGGGCCCGGCTGGTTGACCTCGACGCCGCAGATCGCTGCGCCGCTCGGGATCCTGGCGCCGCTCAGGTGCCGTGATCAAGCGCGCTGCTCCCGGCGCCAGCTGATCCCGCGCCGCCACGGCGCCGTGATCGAGAGGCGCTGTTGGCGGTGTGCTGCGGCCCGGCGCCGCTCGCAGTGTCATGGATATGGCGGCGCGGCTGACGTGTTGCTTTCGCCTGACGCCGCTGGCGCTTGTCGGCCTTCCTCCCCTCGGCGGGCTGGCCTGCCGGAGCCGCTGGGGTGGGTTAGGCCTCCTGCTGCCGGCGTGGGGGGCGAGTGGTGTCACGATTTGGTACTGGGCCGTTCATGCCCCTGCGGGCCTCGGGGACCCCTGGGTGGCCAGCATCGAGGTCCTGCTGGTCTCGTCCTCCTCGGAGGACGATGACTCAGATGTGGACCCATCCTGGCACCCTCATTCTTGAGGAATCTGGGTCCCCGGTGGCTAGGGGTACCAGGGCGCACGGCCCCTCCTCTGTCCCCCTTGCCGTTGCCTCTGGAGGGTTCCTCGGCTGGGGGTGGCCGAGGTCCCGGGGCAGACGGGGGGTGACGGAGGGGAGGCCCCTCTGGAGGCTCGGTGACAGCTACCCCGGGGTGCTGTTGCCTCCTCTAGGGACAGGGGACATTGCAGTGAGGAGGGGCCCTCTCGGAATCCGAGGGGTTGACAGGCGGCCTGCTGCTGGTCTTCTTTGGCCACCTCAGGAGGGTGGCCAGGAGCAAGTGCAGAGCCCACACCCTCCCCAGGGTTTTAGGGTGTCCTAGGCGCTTTTGAGCGGACTGCCCTTCTGGATCCATGCAGTCCCGGCCGTCATAGGGGAGTTTCTCCCAGGCTCTTCCAGGCTCCGCTTCCCCAGAGTTCCGCTTCATGGCCTGGTTTGATATCCGGAATCCCTCCTACTAGGGCTCCTTTCCCCGGATTCCAGAGCCCTCGCAGAGAGCAGTTGCCTCCTCGGAGGTGCCCCTCTCCCATCTCTCTGCCTTCACCACCCCCCCTCCCGGGCCATGTCGGTCCTACGGGTCCGTTATCCTGGGAGCAGTTCAGAGGTTCTTCGGCGGCCTTCCCCTCATATGTTAGATACATGCATGAGCGGGTCTTTCGACTCTCCCCACCGCCGCAGGAATCCTCTGGACATTCCAGTTCCCCATCATCCTCGTCTCCCTCCTCTGAGGGAGAGGAACCCCCTGCTCATCTGTCCTCCGATGCTGATTTCACAGAATATCAGCATTTCCTCTCGAGGATGGTGAGGATCTCCGGTTTCCCTACTGAGAGACAATACCGAATGGGAGGCGCTGAATTCCTTGGTAGAATTTAGTGCCCAGCATCTGGTGGTACCTTCCTGGCCTATCCCTTCCAGGAGGCGTCTATCGGTCCTGGCAGTTCCTGCAGCTTCTTCCCAGCCCGGCGGACTGCCAGCGTAGGTATTATGCCCCTCTGAGTCTCTAGGTTCCCTTCCCAACCCGTCCTCCAGGTTTGGTATACCTGGATACTCCTTCTGGGCCGTTGCCTCGGCGACGCATCACCACACGGATTCGGACTTCTCCAGTTCGACCAGCGGAGCTAAGAGTGTTCTCTTCTCGCGAGTGCATGTATTGCATCATCAGGCTCACCACGCTGCCTACAACCGCATCTGTGGTGGATGATGTCCCAGCTGCTGGCATCTGATGCCTGACACGGAGAAACCAGACAAGCCGTTGCCCTCTCCGCGGTAGGCCTGGAGCTGGCAAGACACCAGCAAGGGCATCTTATGACGTCAATGAGGTGGCTTCCAGGCTTGCGGGGACAGCGATCTGCATCAGGCGGACGGCATGGCTTCGTCTTTCCAGGTTGTCACCCCTGGCCCGGCGTAGGGTGATGCGCTCCGCCTTCCGGGGGACCCGTCTTTTCTCATCCAGAGCTAGGAGACTTTTACAGGGGCTCCATCCGTCTCCTCGTCCTCGGGAGGCACCTCCTAGCTCTTCTCCCACTTAGGCTTTCTGAATAAGCCAGGGTCTTCTCCTTCTGTTTCTCACCAACAGAAGGCTGGGGGTCTTGTTCCCTCAGGGTATGGCCTCTTCCCCCTCCAGGGGAAGAGGAGCTTGGTACTCACCCAGGAAGTAATGAATGGTGAAGATTGACAAGGAAGATAGGAAAATTACGCATCTACCGTAATTTTTGATCTTCTTGTATCTTCACCATTCATTACTTACACTCCGCCCACCATCCCTCAGTGGCCTCTTCCTGTGGCTTCTCCACCTCCGTCTCCTTCCTCTCTCTGCATATAAAAACAAAAACAAAAAACTTTTCTTAAAATATAGGAAAAGTTGCTTAATTTTCAAAAAAAAAAAAAAATCTTTCTTTTGGGGGTTCTAATTTTCAGAAAAATTACTTACTCTAAGATTCATGGGCCATCTCGTGGATTGCATTGGCGATCAGACTGCACAACTATCTCTTGCCATTCTTCTGGCAAGATACCTCTGAGGTTTTTGCCTGGCTCAGGCTATTCAGTTTTGATCCTGCAATTCCGTGTTCCAGATAGTTGCCCTGAAATCAAATCCCGCCCCTCTATTCTTGCCTTGCAGAGCAGAGAGCAGACACGTCTATTCCTTTTTCTTTTGCAAAATAAATAAATAAATAAATGCTGAGGGAACTCTCTTCGACTGTTATAGGCATCTTGGTATCGGGGTCATGCATCTAGTCTACAAAATTTTATCTGAAAAAAAAAAAGGAAAAATAAACAAGAAGGCAATGAGAAGGTAGGCTATCCTTCTCGCTAGTTTGCTTATTGGTTTCTCCTTTTAAGTGTCCTCCTGGACAATTTTTGCAGAAGAGCAGTGCTGACCATATCCGATCCCAGCCAGCCTAAGCCTTGGCCTGCCTTGGCCAGTCAGTCTGAGTCCCATTTCTATCTTAAGACGCCTGAAAGGCTTACATTTTCCATTTCTAAACCCCTGAGCAGCGCTCTCATGCTGCCTGGGTTTTATTCTTCCCTCCTCGGGTGTCCTCCAGTTAAAGGCCTTCCGCAGCCAGGAGCCCGAGGTGGGTATCAAGAACAATGGCATGTTGAAGATGAGGACTATGCCCTCCTGAGTCTGTCTAGCGGGTTCGGTGAACCTTCTCTTCAGCTCTGTCTCCGGGGATTCTTGCTTCCCCTTTAGTCGAGCCTTCAGCTGTAAGCTAACTATGCTCGTTGGGCATTCTGGTCCCTTCAACATCCCATCTCTCTCTTCTCTTTCTTCTTCTTCTTCTATTTTCTCATTTCCTTACTTATCTCTCCTCCCAGAGTTGCCCAGGTAAGGAGGCCCTCCAGTCCCTAGGCTAGGGATACTCTTATCTCCTCTGTCCTTTCTCCATCGGCTTATTCCTTTTTCAGTTCATTCTTCCTTGCTTTGCTATCCCTCGGCTATCTTGCCTCGCTATCTATATTCTCTGCTTTCTCTTTTGCCTCTCCGGCTCACAGAACTGAGTTGGAGGAGGAGTCGGTCGCTACTAACGGCCGCCCCTCGCGCATGACGTCACTCTCAAGGGCGGTGCCGTTAGCTAGACTTTAAAAAAAAAAAAAAAAAAAAAGCTCCCATGGCGGGTGCGCGCCTCCGGCTTACACCCAGGAAGTAATGAATGGTGAAGATACAAGAGAAGATCAAGAATTACGGTAGGTACGTAATTTTCCTTTTTTGTCCTTCTCTTCCAAGAAAATAACTTTTCCGAAAGAGACAACAGGTAGGAAGTTCCTTCAGGGAGAAGGGGCTGAGGGTATTCCTGTGTGTGCCTCAGATCCTAGCCGAAGGGTATGTAACTGTTGGGAGGGGTACTTTGCTTTCTCTCTATGTCTGTCTCCTGCCAAGAGTGGCTCTTGCCCCCTCCTTGCACACCACTTCTCTTTTTGCCTGTTTTTCTTCTTTCTTCTTTCTTCTCTTGCTTAGTGGTTGGGGCCCTTCTCCCTACCCCTTAGATCCAGAGTCTACATCTGTCCTCTCTGTCGGCCTTATTCCTTTTTCAGTTAATTTCCTTTCCTTTGTCTATCTCTTGGGCTACCTTGCCCTTCTCTCCACCCTTCTTTCTCTATCTCTTATTCTCACTCTCCGATGAGCAGAACTGAGGTATGGGAGGAATTGGCATTGGTTACTGGCTAACCCGCAAGCACCACGCAGTATGGTGGCCTTGTGGACAGCACTGTTCCCGGCATCGGCTTCTCCCCCAGGTCTTCCAAAAACCTTTTTTAGTGGATTCCACAGGGTCCTAGTGCTGCCAGCATGGACCCACCAGTGATGAATGGTGAAGATATACAGAAAGATCAACAATTACGATAGGTATGTAATTTTCATTTCTAGGAGCGTGGTTATGTTGTTCATCCACACTCTCTGGCATGTCCCTTCCCCTTTAAATTCACTGGAAAATCTTCAAGCTGGCTCCTCCCACCCACCCGGGTGGTAAATACCTCGGCTCCGCCCCATGACGCCAGATCTTCCATTCTGCTGGAAGATTCAAGTTCCCTTGTGCTACTTCTGCAGTTTGTAGGCCCTGGATTCTCAACGATGGTTTTCACTCAATCGCTTTCTTTAAAACTCAACAGAGTTTACGATACCGATCCGAGCGCATCGGACATGGAGGACAAGTCATCCCCTGGATTTCGCCGGTGTCCCTGCGGACAGAAAACGTTACGCACCGATCCCCACCTCTCACGTGTCTACTGCATGTGTGTCGTACATGACACCACCTCTTGCACCATCTGTCTGGCCTTCCATCCCAACGTCCTGGATGACCGCAAGGCATGCCTAAAACTGGGGGAACCGGAGCTTCGCAATCCACCGGTAAAATGGAAGGAGGCCAGGTGGGCGATATCCGCGGCCGTGGGATCGGCCAAGCAGCTCAACCAGATGGCTATTGAAGAGGAAGCTGCTCAAGCTTCGGCTAGCTGAAGTTTTTTCGTGCCACTTAACCTGGGTTCTACTTCACTGGGTCCTTTCGGGAGCTGTGCCAGTCTCTCCCCACCAGGGGTGAGGCACCCTTAGGCTCGCATTCCTCCCACCCTAGGAAAAGGGACAAGGACCCTAAATCGTCTTCATCCTGAAGAAGACGTTCCTGGGACCGACAGCGGTCCGATTCTCAGGACCTTGCGGTCTCAACCTCGGTCGAGATCGCTTCCTTAGCCGCTGGCTTCTCGGACCCTCTGTCAGGCCAAGGCACTGAGGCCGAGGAAACGGCTGAACTGACCAAGATTTCTCTCGTCCTGATCGAGCCGTTGTCGTCAACTCCTTGGAAAGGGCACCTATCCTTTCCTTCCCCGATGAAGAGACCCATCCTTTGGGTGTCCCAGTCGAGGGAAAGGTGCCGGAACCTCGGTTCTCCCTGACTCTGGCTTCTCCCGATCGAACAAGCCAACCCCGTCAGTCTCGATCGAGGACCAGGACCCCTTCGGTCGAAAAACTGAAGAAAGGTTACAAGCACGCTAGGAAGAGGCGATGCCACTGATCCTCATCCTTCTCGGACTAGGAGAGACTTCGACGGAAGCTCCATTGACGTTATGAGTATCTCATGCGGCAACAGCTGATTCTGACTCTTGGACTCTGATGCCACCGGTCTGCATTCGCATCTGGGGGATGACAAGTCATCAGTGGCAGGCTTGGAGGAAGGTCCTTCCTCTTTTCAGGGCTTCCTCTGCCTCATTTCTGAATCAACCGGAATGCCCTTGGAGCCTATCCAAAAGAAGGCGGAATACCCCCTCACCGATATCCTCAAGAGGGGGGATACCCTGATGGAGGCCTTTCCAGTGGCCGAAGCCATTGTTGGCCCAGCTCTTGAGCTATGGCAATGCCCTGCCTCCTGCCCAGCTCTGTCTGCCCACAAGTATACGGTACCCATGGGGTCCCTGGCGGGTTTCACAGAGCATCCTTCGGCTGAGAGCCTTGTGACTGCTTCTGTGTTTAGACGCACGAGTAGCTCAGCTGACACAGACCACTGTCTGGACAAGGCGTCCAAGAATATGGGCCATTCTGCCCAGAAGGTTTATGTGGCCTCATACTTGGGCCTTCGTCAGGCCAGCTCGGCTGTGATCATGGCACACTTCTCTCATGCCCTTTTGGGGTCACTAGATGAAGTCCTCCCTCATCTCCCAGTGGACATGCAGACCACTGTGAAGCAGGTCCATGACCAGGGCCGTACTGTTGCCAAACAGCAGCTCCAGATGGTCCTGGACATTGGAGATTCCTGTGCTTGCTCCTTAGCAGCCGCTGTGGCCACTTGCCGCAGGGCCTGGCTGAGGTTATCTTCTTTAGCAGCGGATACTCTGTGCAAGTTAGCTGACATGCCCTTCCTTGGCACCGACCTCTTCGGTCCGGGAGTGGCAGGTCACCTCCAGCACATACAGCAGTTCAGTGCCACCATGGATGCTACCTCTGCGAAGAGTTCTTAAGGCAAGAACCAGCAGAAGCGCAAGAAGAAGCCCTTTCTGCACTCTTCCCCTGTGGTTAGGCAGCCCTCCTGTCAAGGAGGTCAGCAGCAACAGCAGGCTGAAGCTTGGTGCCCCAGGCCCAAGCAGGGTCCTCAACAGCCCCGTAAAGGAGGTCGAGGTGCTGGTCCAGGAGCCTCCTCCTCCTCCTCCTCTATGCCTGCTAAGTGACGGGTCGGGTTGCCACCCCTACACCTGTCACACCAGCTCTGGGTCCTCCCGTGGGGGGCTGGCTCTGCCACTTTCTTTCTGCCTGGTCCGGTATCACTTCGGACAGGTGGGTTCTAGAAGTGGCCGGCCAAGGACTGCCTCTAGAATTCGAGCAGTACCCTCCCAGCCGAGTCCGCAGCCCTCGGGAGGAAAGTATCCCAGCTTGCACTCAGTCGGCTCTTCGAGACGACATTGCTCAGCTTCTCTGCAAGGAGGCGGTAGCTCCAGTGCCAGATCCTCCTACAGACCCAGGCTTCATGTCCAGATACTTCCTGGTGCCCAAGCGGACAGGGAGTTGGCGCCCCATCCTAGATCTCCACGACCTGAATCAATATCTCAGGTCTCACACCTTCCAGATGGTAACTCTGAATCAGATCATACCATCTCTGGAGCGTAACATGTGGTTCTGTTCACTGGATCTACAGGACGCGTTCTTTCACGTCCCAATCCATCCGTCCCACCAGTGGTTCCTCCACTTCAGGGTCGAAGGGACCCTGTATGAGTTCCGAGCCATGCCGTTCGGCCTGCCATTGGCCCCTTGGATCTTCACCAAGTGCATCACAGTGGTGGCAGCCCATCTTCGGTATCGAGGTGTACGAATCTACCCCTATCTCAGTGACTGGCTCCTGGTGGGTTCCTCCCTTCAGGAGGCGGAGAGGTCCAGGGATCTGGCCCTCCTAACCTGCTCCCAACTAGGCCTCCTGATCAACAAGTCCAAATCTGAACTTGTGCCCTCTCAGGTGATAGGCTTTATCGGGGCAGAGCTCAACTCTCGTCAGGCCAGAGCTCGGTTCCCGGCGGACAGGGCGGAGGTTCTCTCCTCCTTTGCCCAGTCATTTCTGGTGGGCACTTGCGCCCTGCCCGGGACTTTCTGTGCCTTCTGGGCTACATGGCAGCATGCACCTCCGTGGTCCGTTGGGCCAGGTGGCGCATGCGCACCCTCCAGTGGGAGCTGGCCGCCCAGTGAACTCGGCAATATGGTCACTTCGACCAGCTGATCACTGTAACCCAGAAGATGTGGGACGCTGTCCAGTGGTGGACCATCCCGGACCGATTGTAGGAAGGAATCCCATTTGTCCGCCCCGAGCCAGCGGTCGTCCTGACGACTGTTGCCTCTCTCTCATGGGCTGGGAAGCCCACATGGGGGACCACAGGTTCTGGACCCCCGAGGAGTCCCGATGCCACATCAACCTGTTGGAGCTCAGAGCAGTCAGACTGGCGCTGTCAACTTTTGCTCCTCAGCTCCAGGGTCAAGTGGTTCAAGTCCAGATGGACAATACCATGACCATGTACTATCTCAACAAATAGGGTGGCACGCACTCCCGTCCGTGTGCAAGGAGGCGCTCTACATCTGGACCCTTGTAAGCCGGTTGGAGGTAGATCTCCTAGCCATTCATGTGGCAGGAGTCTCAAACCAGCTGGCGGATGCTCTCAGCCGCATAGGCCAGACATCCCACGAGTGGTCTCTCCATCCAGAGGTAGCTTACAGTCTGTTCTCCTGTTGTGGCAAACCGTTGGTGGACCTGTTTTGCCTCCAGGGAAAACACCAAGCTGAGGCTGTACCATGCCCGCCCACTCAGCAGGGCTCGCTGCAGGGGGATGCCTTCTCGAGGCAGTGGACCCCAGGCCTCCTCTACGCCTTCCCTCCATTTCCCTTGATCCACAAGATGCTTCTCAAGGTGAGGAGGGACAAGGCAAAAGTGATCCTGGTAGTCCCAGATTGTCCCCACCAGTTCTGGTATCCAGATCTCCTCAGCCTCAGCTGCAGGGCCCCAGAGCGGCTTTGCACACACCTGGACCTGATGTCATTGAACCGGGGGAAGGTCTTCCATCCGGACCTTCAATCCCTGCACCTCCCAGTCTGGTACCAGAGCAGCTAGAGTTCAAGGCTCTGGGTCTTTCCGAGGATGTCTACACTGTTGTGGAAGCATCTCATAAGGAATCGACCAGGAAATGTTATGCCTTCAAATGGAAAAGGTTTTCCATTTGGTGTCAGGGTAAGAGTCTGGACCCCGTTTCCTGTTCTGTGGCTAACATTCTCGACTGTCTTTGGTCTCTCTCCAAAGGAGGTCTGCGGTCATCGACCCTTAGGGTGCACCTGGCAGCCATTTCTGCTAACCGGGCGCGGGCCAGTCAGCTGACATTGGTGCAGGAGACAGTAGTCGGGCATTTTTTCAAGGGCCTGGATCACATATCCCGTCCGGTGCATGAACCTCCACCTCCGTGGGATCTTTTGCTGGTTTTGGCAAAGCTCATGGGCAAGCCATTCGAACCCATGCACAAGTGCGAGCTTTCACACTTGTCGTGGGAGATGGCCTTCCTGGGGACTGTCATGTCAGCCAGAAGGACGGGAGAGCTCCAGGCGCTTTTGGTGGACTCCCCTTATCTGGTCTTCCACAGGGACAAAGTTGTCCTGCGCCCCCACCCGAAATTCCTTCCGAAGGTGGTGTCAGAGTTTCACCTTAACCAGGTGTTGACTCTGCCGGTCTACTACCCTAATTACACGTCGGACGCCGAGTACAGGCTCCATACTTTGGACCTGGGACGTGCTCTCTCCTATTACAAGGAGAGAACGGCAGAAATTCATGGAGAGGTTCGCCAACTGTTTGTCACCTACGCTGAAGCCGCTTCTGGCAGACCTGCAGTCAAACGGACCATTGCAAGGTGGACTACATCATGTATAGGTCTGTGCTATGAGTTAGCGGGCAAGGAGCCTCCCAGAGGGATAAGAGCTCATTCTACCTGCCATACTGCTGCATCGGTGGCTGCTTCCAGGGACATCCCTATCCAGGAAATCTGTCGGGCTGCTACCTGGAAGTCAGAAAATTATTACCCACTATCACATCAACCTTCAGTCATGCAAGGATCCTGGTTTTGGGGCCTGAATTCTTCAGTCTCTATTTCCCAAGTAGGGGGTGTGCACCTTGCCTCCCTCCTCCCGGAGAACTGCTTGGAGTCTGCCAGAGTGTGTGGATGAACAACATATCTACGTTCCTAGAAGAACAGGTTACTCACCTGTAACAGTAGTTCTAGGAGTGGTATATGTTGTTCATCCAAACGCACCCACCCGACCTCCCTGGCTTTAGGCGCACAACCATGCTTCCAGCAGGTTAAGATCTAGCGTCATGGACGGAGCCGAGGTGTTCACCACCCGGGTGGGTGGGAGGAGCCAGCTTGAAGACTTCCGGCAAGATTTAAAGAGGAAAGGGACATGCCAGAGAGTGTGGATGAACAACATATACCACTCCTAGAACTACTGTTACAGGTGAGTAACCTGTTTTTATAACACCATGGTGTGAAAAGTTGTAAAATCTTTGACCTGCTTTGGAAACAGGAAACCACAGAAGATCAAAGGAAAGGCTTGATTAAAGACTTTCATAATTTGGGAAATTAGTTTTTGCTGAAGTCACAGTATTTAAAATATCTCCTGACAGTAAGATCATTGTTTGTATACTTTTTATATTCTAAAAGGAGGAGCTAGATGACATCATAGAAGGGGTGCATGAGAGAGACACAGTTTAACCTAGGACTTTTGTCTGATATTAGTGACATCTTTTTGGGCTCTTAAGAAACAAGATCTAACTATAAGCACTTTACAGGTAATACATTAGATAGAAAAAGTCTAATGTGGTAGCAGTTTATGTTTTGTACTTTAACCTTGTTCTTTTAAGTGATTGTATGCTTTTTGATATAGTGTTGCATGTTTACATTTAACATATTTTTATCCATTCTTAAGTAAACCTTTTATTTGAAAGATACTGCCTGGGTATTCAAAGTTATTTTTGTATGTGATGTATAGAGGGTAAAGACTGACAAAAACTGTTCATAAGCTTGATGGTGTTACTAAACTGGGAAAAAGTAAGACTAGACCTAAGGTCTTTTATAGAGTTTTAAGGGTTCATTTTGGATACCTGGTTAGGTGCCCTTAGGCAAAAGATATCTGGCATCCCCCGAAGAGCAGATTATCCGAGTCTGTACATTTGGGTACACTAGCATAAGGTTCACAGTTTGAATCCCCACAGAACTTGAGACCATGCTGTGTCCTCTTGTCCTGCTATTTTTCTTATATTGTAACATGTTAGACTGTCTCACTTTGTTAATGCCCTTAAGGTGCTTGAATGTTTCGATCATGTCATCCCTCTCCCTCCTTTGCTCTAGAGTATACATATTGAGCTCCGTTAATCTGTCCTCATATCTTTTCTGATGCAGTCCTTATACCATTTTGGTTGCCCTTCTCTGGACTGCCTCAATTTGGTCCTTGTGAAGGTGTGGCCACCAGTACTGCAGGCAGTACTCCAGATGGGGCCTAACCATTGTCTTGTAAAGAGGGATTATTACTTCCCTCTTCCGACTTGTGATACCCCTACTATTATACCCCAACATCCCTCTAGCCTTACCTACTGCTTTAGTGGTCTGCTTGGGTGATTTCAGATCATCAGTGATGATGATGCCCAAGTATCTGTCTTCCCTTGTGACTGCCAGCAACTCCCCTCCCAGCCTATAGGTGGCTTCAGGGTTTCTCTTCCCCGTGTGCATGATCTTGCACTTCTTTGCGTTAAACCCCAGTTGCCACTCTTCCGACCATTTTGCTAGTTTATCCAGATCTCTTCTCATTCTGCCTACCCCATCTGGATCATCTACTCTGTTGCAGATCTTAGTGTCATTTTTAAACAGACACACCTTACCCACCAGTCCATCTGCAATGTCACTGATGAAGATATTGAAGCGGACTGGCCCCAGGACTGATCCCTGAGGTACCCCACTTGTGACTTGCATCTCTTCTGACTGTATACCATTTACTACCACTCTCTGTTTTCTGTC
This sequence comes from Neoceratodus forsteri, assembly GCA_016271365.2. Classification (NCBI taxonomy): domain Eukaryota; kingdom Metazoa; phylum Chordata; order Ceratodontiformes; family Ceratodontidae; genus Neoceratodus; species Neoceratodus forsteri. Next base: position 555,784,336 of record CM028129.1, on the reverse strand, counting down.
CGTCAACCAGTTTGTCACCCAGTTGACCAATGTCTGACCCACCCCAAGCCTACTTAGCTTACTAATCAATCTTCTATGTGGAACAGTATCGAAAGCTTTGCTGAAGTCAAGGTAGGTGACATCAACTGCCCCCCCTTGGTCCACCACTCTGGTTACCCAGTCAAAGAAATATATGAGATTAGTTTGACAGGACCTTCCCTTTGTAAACCCATGCTGTCTTGGAGCCTGTGCTACTGCAAATTCCAGGTGTTGCACTATACTTTCCTTAAGGAGTGCCTCCATAATCTTGCCCACTACTGAGGTAAGGCTGACTGGTCTGTAATTCTCTGCCTCTTCCCTGCTACCACTCTTGTGGAGCAGGATCACAAGAGCCCTTCTCCAGTCTTCTGGGACCTCTCCTGTGCTCAGAGGCTCACTAAACAGTTCTGATAATGGCTATGCTAGTTCCACCCTTAGCTCCTTTAGTATCCTGGGATGTATGCCATCTGTTCCCATTGCCTTGTCCACCCTGAGCTTATCGAGCTCTTGTAGGACCCTTTCTTTTGTGAAGGGACTAGTGCACACCTCCCTCCTCCTTGTATCCATGGTACTGAGCTGTGGGCCCTGCCCTGCCTTCTCTTCAGCAAATACTGAGCAGAAGTATCTATTTAGGATAGATGCTTTTACATGGTCCTCCTGCTCACACGCCCCATTATCTCCTTTGATCTTAGCAATACCCCCTCTGGACTTTCTTTTTTCACTAATGTGTATTTCTAGGGACATGGATATGTTGTTCATCCACACTGTCTGGCAGGTTCCTTGCCGTTTTAAATCTTGCCGGAAGGTCTTCAAGCTGGCTCCTCCCACCCACCGGTGGTAAAACTCGGCTCCGTCCCATGGCGTAGATCTTCGCCGCTGGGAAGCTCAGGTTCCCTCTTAGCGCTCTGCTGATAGAGGATCTAATTCTTGATTCGCCCGAAACTCATTTAAAATTTTCAAGACTTTGGTCATCTTTCCCCTCGTGGCTACGATGGACAAACCGACTCCCGGATTTCGGCGGTGCCCTTGTGGGCAGAAGATGTCCAGGACGGACCCGCACTCCACGTGTGTCTACTGCTTCGGCCTAGAACATGGCCCGCAGGCCTGCGAGTCATGCCGTTCTTTTTCGGCCAACGTCCTGGAGGACCGCATTGCCCAGTTACAGCTTGGGCACCCTGAGAAGCGCTACCCACCGGTCAAGTCGGAGGCCCGTTGGGCGGTTACCGCGGTGGCTGGCTCAGCTGAGCAACTTGAGCAGATGATCGCCCTCGAGGAGGAGGCAGCCCAGGCTGCATCATCCTCTTCCTCGATCGCAGCATTTATCCCGCTCTCTCTGGGTACCTCGTATTCAGCTTCGTTCAAGGAGCTTTGCCAGTCCCTTTCCACGAAGGGAGAGGGACTATCGGGACATTCCTCTCGGTCCAAAAAGAAGGACTCAAAGGGTAAGTCCCATCATCGGCGTTCGTGGGAGCGGGAGAGGTCTCCTTCCCCGGACAGCCGACCGTTGACTTCGGTTGAGGTTGCGGCTAAGGCCGCTGGCTTCACGGTGTCCCCGTCAGGCCAGCCGGCCGAGACACCCATCAACGCGGTTGAGATCTTTCTCGAACCGTCGGACGGGCTGTCGACTGTGAAGCCGACAACCTTCTTCACCAGTTCCCCTGGTGGAGATCGAGGATCTGCCTGCGCTTCCGGTGCAGCAGTCCCCGACTACTGCTTCCAAGCCGAGGAAAGAGCGGGTGTCCCCCGCTCCTTCCCGGACCCGTCCTCGGAAACACTGAGGATCTCGGTCTCGGACTTCGTCTCGGTCCAGCCGATCCCGCTATCGGCGGTCTCGTTCTCGGCACTGAGGTGAGCTTCGCCACTGCTCGTCCTTGCCTTCCTCTTCGGAAGAGGAGAAGCTTCGGCGCAAATTGCATCGACGCTATGAGGACCTGATGTGGCAGTAGTTACTTCTGTCCAGGAACAAGTCGACACCGTTGCCTTCCCCGGCCATCAAGTGGCTGTCACCCGAGCGGCCAATACAACCCCTCACTGTAGTTGAGGTGCCCAAGCCTGGGCTGGTTGTTTGGCCGAAACCAGCTGCCCCACCGATTGTGGTGGAACCTCCGCCTCCACAATCGAAATCGGGGGCGCTGACCAAGGACTCTCAGTCGGGTCAAGGCCTGCCCCGCAGGTTGTCGGTCACCCTCACTGCCGTCCTCGGCAGGTGGAGGGTGGCTCAGGCCCCAGGCAGCTCTTTGCGGACTCCTCCGAGTCCGACGACGACTCCTCCCTGTTCTCCAGGCCTGTTGACCTGGAGTCCTCCGGGGGCCAGTCGTTGGACGAAAGCCCATCGTCCTTCATGGGTTTGCCTCGGCTCATCTTGGAGTCCACCGGGATGCAGCTCGAGCTTGTATCCAAACGGACCAGGTATCCCCTGACGGAGATACTGGACTTAGGGGATTCCCCAACGGAGGCCTTTCCAGTGGTTGAAGCCATTGTTGGCCCAGCCTTGGAGCTTTGGCAGCGGCCTGCTTCCTGCCCTGCACCTTCGGCCAGGATGGTCAGAAAGTATGCGGTCCCTACCGGCTCTTTGCCCGGGTTTTCGGAACACCCCTCTGCCGAGGGGTTGGTCACCGCAGTGTTTTCCGGTGTTCTGGGAACACTAGGGACGTGGACAAGCACCTCGACAAGGAGTCCAAAAAGCTGGACTATGCCGGGCGCAAGGTGCACGCTGCGTCCTCCCTTGGCGTCCGCCAGGCCAGCTCGGCCGTGCTGATGGCACACTTCTCCCACGCCCTCATGGGCTCCCTGGATGAGGTGATCCTTCATCTCCCGGCCGACCTGCAAACCACGGTCTGGCAGGTGCGGGACCAGGGGTAGGGCAGTGGCTAAGCAGCAGCTCCAAATGGCTCTGGACATAGGAGACTCCTGTGCCAGATCGATTGTGGCCGCGGTGGCCATGCACTGCAGAGCCTGGCTGAGGATATCCACCTTCACGGCGGATACCCAGCACAAATTGGCAGATGTCCCCTTCCTGGGGACCGACCTCTTCGGCCCTGGAGTGGAAGGTCATCTCCAGCGGATCGGAAAGTCCAATGCCACTCTGGACTCAGTCACCTCCATCCAGAAGGACAAAGGCCACCGACAGCAGCAGCACAAGTCCTTTCGCCCTTCTGCGCCTGCGGCACGTCCGGCCAAACAGCACCAGCACCAGGGCCAGCAGGCTCGCGCTTGGCATCCCAAACCCAAGCGCGCGGCTTCCTCCAGTAGGAAGCAGGGAGGTAGAGGCCCAGGAGGTCCCTCGGCCGGTCCCTCCTCCAAGCCTGCCCAGTGATGGGTTGAAGGGTGTCGCCCCCCAGCCTCGTCACTCCCCCCTGAGTTCCCCCTGTGGGGGGACGGCTCCGCCACTTCTTTTCCGCCTGGTCCGCTATCACCACGGACCACTGGGTGTTGGAGGTGGTAGGAAAGGGTCTGCCTCTGGAGTTCGATCAGGCCCCGCCCTTCCAAGCTGTCACCCCTCAGGGGGCCACGGGGTCCGCAGCCTCTCTGTCGGCCCGCTGAGCTGATATTGCCCTGCTCCTCGAAAAAGAGGTGATCAGGAAGGTGGCGGATCCTCCTCCAGACCCGGGGTTTGTGTCCAGGTACTTCCTGGTCCCAAAACGGACAGGGGGCTGGCGCCCCATTCTCGACCTGCACGACCTGAACAAGTTCCTAAGGTCTCGGACCTTCAGGATGGTCACTCTGGCTCAGATAATCCCATCCTTGGAACGAGGCGTGTGTTTCTGTTCCTTGGACCTTCAGGACGCGTTCTTTCACATACTAATCCGTCCGTCCCTCCAGAGATTCCTCTGCTTCAGAGTGGAGGGATCCCTTTACAAGTTCTGGGCCATGCCCTTCGGCCTTTCCCTAGCTCCCAGGGTCTTCACCAAATGCATGGCAGTGGTGACAAATTCCTGCGGCGCCGAAGGGTCCGGGTGTACCCCTACCTGGACGACTGGCTGATTGCAGCCCCCCTCCAGAGCGGAGGTGGAGTGGTCCAGAGATCTGGCCCTCCAGGTTTGCTCTCAGGTTGGCCTCCTCATCAACGAGGCCAAGTCGGAACTCGTGCCAAAGCAGGTGATACAATTCATCGGGGCAGAGCTCGACTCTCTGAGAGCCAGAGCACGGCTCCCAGCGGACAGGGCCAAGGTTCTTTCCTCCTTTGCCCAGTCATTTCAGGTTGCGTGTCGTGCCCTGCCGGGACTTCCTGTGCCTCCTGGGCCTCATGGCGGCCTGCACCAGCGTGGTCCGTTGGGCCGCGCTGGTACATGCGTCCCCTTCAATGGGGACTGGCCAGCCAGTGGTCACAGCACTTCGATCCGCTGGATCAGCTAGTGACAGTGACCCAGGGGATGTGGAATGCTCTCCAGTAGTGGACCGTTCCAGCACATCTGCAGGAGGGCATCCCGTTTGTCCACTCCGAGCAGACGGTCTCTCTATCGACTGATGCCTCTCTGATGGGTTGGGGTGCCCATCTGGGGGAGCACAGAGCGAACGGCCTCTGGTCCCCTCGGGAGTCCCGATGCCACATCAACCTGCTGTAGCTTCCAGTGGTTCATCTAGCCCTCACCGCCTTCGCTCCGTTTCTACGGGGTCAAGTGGTTCAGGTCCAGACGGACAATACCACGACCATTTACTACCTAAACCGCCAGGGCAGGACGCGCTCCATGCCTCTGTGCAGGGAAGCTCTCCACATTTGGTCACTCTTGCGCAGACTGGAGGCGGATCTCCTCGCCATTCATGTGGCAGGAGCCTCCAACACCCTGGCCAATGCCCTAAGCCGGATAGGGGCTGCGTCCCACGAGTGGTCTCTCTTGCCGGAGGTAGTACAAGATCTTTTCTCCCACTGGGGCACGCCTCAGGTGGACCTGTTTGCCTCCAGGGAGAATGCGAAGTTGAGATTGTTTCATGCCCACCACCCTCAGCAGGGCTCGCTGCAGGGGGATGCCTTCTCGAGGCCATGGACCCGGGCCTCTTCTACGCCTTTCCCCCATTTCTCTTGATCCACAAGGTGCTTCTCAAGGCAAGGAGGGACAAGGTGCAGGTGATTCTGGTAGCCCCAGACTGGCTCCACCAGTTCTGGTATCCAGATCTCCTCAGTCTCAGCTCCAGGCTCGTGAGGCGGCTTCCAGCCCGCCCGGACCTGATCTCAGTCAATCAGGGGAAGGTATTCCATCCGGACCTTCAATCCCTGCACCTGACGGCCTGGTTCCTGAGCGGCTAGAGTTCCAGGCCTTGGGTCTTTCCGACGAGGTCCTCAACGTCGTTGAGGCGTCCCGTAAGGAGTCGACCAGAAAATGCCACGCCTTCAAATGGAAAAGATTCTCCATTTGGTGTCAGGGCAAGGGCCTGGACCCTTTCTTCTGTTCCTTGGAAAGCATTCTGGACTACCTGTGGTCCCTTTCTCAGCACAGGCTTCAGTCGATGACCCTTAAGGTGCACCTGGCAGCCATCTCTGCTTACCGGGCGTGGGCCAGGAAGCAGTCGGTGTCACAGGAGAAGGTGGTCGGGCGCTTTTTCAAAGGCCTTGATCACATATCCCCTCCACTGCGAGAACCTCCACCTCCGTGGGATCTACTGCTGGTGTTAGCTAAGCTCATGGGAAGGCCATTTGAACCGATGCACAGGTGTGACATCTCTCACCTGTCGTGGAAGACCGCCATCTTGGTGGCTATCACTTCAGCCACAAGGATGGGAGAGCTCCAGGCGCTTTCCATCGGAGTCTCCTTATCTGGTCTTCCACAGGGACAAGGTTGTCCTGCGCCCCCACCCAAAATTCCTTCCGAAGGTGGTGTCAGAGTTTCACCTTAACCAGGTGTTGACTCTGCCGGTGTTCTACCCCAGTCACACCTCGGAGGCCGAATATAGGCTCCATACTTTGGACCCTAGAAGAGCGCTCGCTTATTATAAGGAGCAGACAGCTGAAGTTCGGGGAGAGGTTCGCCAGCTGTTTGTCACCTACGCTGAAGCTGCACCTGGCAGACCTGCAGCCAAGCGGACAATAGGCAGGTGGGTCACCTCCTGCATAGAGCTGTGCTATAGGTTAGCGGGCATGGAGCCTCCCAGAGGGGATAAGAGCTCATTCTACCCACCATACCGCTGCATCGGTGGCTGCTTCCAGGGACGTCCCTATCCAGGAAATCTGCAGGGCTGCTACCTGGAAGTCAGCACACACCTTCATCACCCACTACCACATTGACCTTGAGTCACGCCGGGATGCTGGTTTTGGGGCCTTGGTTCTCCAGTCTTTATTCCCTAAGTAGGGGGTGTGCGCCTTGCCTCCCTCCTCCTGGAGAACTGCTAGGAGTCTGCCAGACAGTGCGGATGAACAACATATCCATGTCCCTAGAAATACAGGTTACTCACCTGTAACAGGAGTTCTAGGAATGGCATATGTTGTTCATCCACACTACCCACCCGACCTCCCTGGCTTCGACGCACAACCTGGCTTCCAGCGGGCTAGATCTGGCATCATGGCGCGGAGCCGAGAGTTTTACTACCCGGGTGGGTGGGAGGAGCCAGCTTGAAGACCTTCCGGCAAGATTTAAAGCGGCAAGGAACCTGCCAGACAGTGTGGATGAACAACATATACCGTTCCTAAAACTCCTGTTACAGGTGAGTAACCTGTATATATAGAAAGTCTTGTCATCTTTTACTGTTCGTGCTAGTGTTTCCTCGGTTTGGGCTTTTGCCTGCCTTCCCTGCGTCCCTTAGGGAAGTTTGGTATGCCTCCCTATCTTCATCCTGCTATGTTCCCTTATATGTCCTGAAGGCTAGCCTTTTGGCTCTGACCTTTTCTACTACTGTTTTTGAGAACCAAAGTAGTTTCCTTCTTCTTTTGCACTTCCTTTTCTCACTAATACAATGGGATGTTGCTTCAAGTATTGCATCTTTAATGCTTGCCCGCTTTGCCTGCAGCCCCTCACATGTATTTCTTTTTGCCTGGGCTAGTTTAATTCTGTTGGCTATCTTATCAAAGGTAGCTCCTCTGAAGTCCCATATTGTTGCCTTGGAATGGGATGATATGGTTCTGGTGGCCAAATTGAACCATACCATGTGATGGTCACTGGCCCCCAGGTGACCTTCTACCTGGAGATCTGTGATCCTTTCCCTGTTAGTCAGTACTAGATCTAGGATAGCCCTGTCTCTTGTAGGTTGTTGTACTAGTTGTCTGAGGCCCTCCCCATGCAGGGAATCCACCATGTGTCTAGTTCTGGCAGATGTCCCTGCTGGTATTGACCAATCTGTATCTGGCATGTTGAAGTCTCCCATTATCAAAACCTCCCCTTTAGCTGTCAGCAGGACGTCAATGTTTTCTCCTGCTTCCTGAACAATTTTAGTAATGCGATCAGTGTCTCTCCACGCTGATGTACCTGGGAGACATCTGACCATTACTCCTGGCTGGAGATAGGTATCAACTCCCCGAATCATGGAGTCTCCTATGATCAGAAGTTTTTTGGATTTCCTTTTTGCTTTTTTTGTTTTGGTTCCTGTTTTGGGCGAGTTTTGTTGTGCTAGCTCCTGTGTTGCAGTGTCCTGCTCCGCAGTGTCCTATGCCCCTTTTTTTGATTTCAGAGATAGAGGCAGATACCTGTTTGTAGTTTTTATATGGTTTGTGGAGGTGATAAGTTGGAGAGCACCGAGTGATGGGGCACCCGATTTGCCCTTCCTAACCACCTGCCAACCTACCGGACCAGCTACACTCTGCGATCGAGGTGCTTCTGTTCGATGTTGGGGAAATGGCGGGCGGTTCTTATTATATATTTCCTCCTGAATATGTAATTTGAGGCGCACAATCTCTGCCCATACTGCCTGGAGCTGAGCCCTTAGATCTCCAATGGTCCAGCATGTAGGACAGTGTCCTAAATCCTGTAAAACTGCCCTTCTGAAAAGTGTTTTACAGTACCTGCAGTTAATGATATCCATTGCAGATAAGTTGCTGGGTTTATAACATGGTCAGAGTAATTAGAAGGAAGAAAATGAATGTGAAAGTTTGATTTTGTGTTTTGTTTGTTTGTTTTTGTATAACTTGTTATAACAAGCTAAATTACTAATGCCTCTGTAAATGAGGTCACTGTGTGGATACCCCTCTGATCCGCCCCTTCCTGCTTTGCTACAGGAAATGTCACGACTGTGCTACCCTATAAAAGGAGTGTAGTGTGGCGTGGTTGGGGATAAGGGGTGGGTGGCTGGGTCCTTCCCCTGCCAAAAAAAAACCATCATGGATGAAAGAAACAAGGAGGTAAGAGCAGAAACAATCAGCCAGCAACAAATGCAGTAGCCGTGAAAGCTTATCCTAATGATAGATAAACTGTAAAACCTGTAAAGCACCACCTGTAATAATTTCACTGAAGATATACCCTGTAGGAAACACTTTGCTACAGAGAAAAATAAAGCAGTAACAGAAGATATACCTTGCAAAAGATAATTTGAATCAGAAGATTACAGCAGTAATCTGTAAGCACACACCTGTAGGCACACCCTGTAATAATGCAGCAGAAGGTATACCCAGCAACAACAATTTGAATCAGAGAAAAATAAGCAATAAAATGTTAGCAACAAGCAGTAACAATCCCTGTGAGTACAACATAAAAATAACAACACACAGTAAATCTGCCTAGCCAAAAGAAGCCTTAATCCTTAGCCTTGCTCTGGTAAGGTTCTTTGCTCTGTCCTTTCAAGCAACCTAGAAGAAAAGAGCTCAGGTGAAGCTAAGTGCCTTGGCCAGCAAACCTAGTCTTCCAACTCCCTTTTCCATTTCTGTTAGCTCCAGCATTGTCAGTGGGGTCTCTCCCTGGAGCTTTCAGCTGGCCTTAGAGAATATTGTCCAATATATATTTATAGATATGTGTTTTTGTTTCTCAGACAAGATGATTAAATATCTGAGCAGGAACTGAGATTTATCGTGTTTTACATGGCCATCACAGTATAAAAGACGCTATTTCCCCTTCTCCTGTCCAATTCAGTTTCCCTCTCCTGATCTTATCTCTATCAGTCTTCACCATTCTTCACTGGTGGGTTCATGCCAGAGGCGCAGGACCCCGTGGGAGAGATTATTTTCTCTAGGGGGAGGAGTCGGCGCCGGGATGGCACTGCCCTCTAGGCTGATGCAATGCCTGGACTCAAGGGTTGGCCAATAATCGACGTCGACTCCTCCTCCTCCACCTTAGTTCTGCTTCTCCCATTGTCGAGTGCAAATCAACCTCGTATGAGGAATTCTGCTGTGCCATTGTGGCCTTCCTCCTTCTCATTGATGCCTCAAAGTTCTGTCGCCGCTGTTTTTATTTTTCTTTGTTTTGTTTTTTAACTTTCTTTATGCCCCGTACCCACCAGTCTCCTGGCCTCTCTCCAGTGTGGTCTCTCAGGTATGGCCTTTCTCCTGTATACCTGAAGCCCCCTTGACCGACTCCTGGCTTGGGCCCTCCTCCTCTCTGTCTCCTCTGGTCACCCAACTCTCCAGCTCTGAGCCCTCTGGTGCGGGACCACTGACTCCTACTGGTGCTCTATCTAGAATCTTGCAGAGTGACCAGGAAGTGGAGGAAGGGCCAGTTGTCAGCTGGAAGGGCCCAGTACTGTGCGTGGGGGCCATCCCACTGGACCCACCTTCACGTACCAGGCGACCGTAGCTTTTTCTGCTTTTCTGTCCCCTCTCCCCCCAGCAGTGTAGTGTGCGCCAGTGCGAGATGTGCGCTCCCGCGCATGTTCACTGGAGAGCCAATCCACTTACTGGAGATTCCGACCACTGCTGCACCCCCAGTCTCCACTGGGGGTCGCCAGACAGCAGGATCTGCTACCCCCTCCTTCCCAGGTAAGGAGAGCTGTCCTCCAGATGCTTAGCCCCTCCCATCCCCCGCTGACCCGAGTCTGCTCCTGAACCCAGGTTCCTGGTGTGGCACAAGGTAAGGCGTCCGGTGCCTTAGCCCTCTGCGCCACTGGGCCAGACCACCACCATTTTTACTCTGCGCCATCTTCAACTCCGGATCAGACCGGTAAGATCTTTCCTTGTTTTCAACGCCGAGTCTTTATCTGTGTTTTGTTTTAAGTTGATCGATGGTAATGCCAGGTTCAGGGGACAAGAAGAAAAAGGGCAAGAAGTCATCTAGAGCGGGCCGGCCCCCCCATGCATCGGTGTCCCTGTTTCTGGCAGATGACCGTGATGGACCGGCATGACCGATTCCTGACCTGCCTGGTTCCAAACCATGACATGGACCACTGTGTTGCCTGCTTCTCAATGGACCACCATGTGTTAGAGTACCACGCATTTAAGGTTGGCCATACTCTGCCATCCTTCAGGGGGCAGCAGCATATGCTGGACACCAGATGCAGGTCTTCTGACCCTTTCTCTGGGTTCCTACCTGGGACTATATGTACTGCAGAGTGTCATCGAGGCACAGGTCAGGAAGCATAGGGAAAACCAGGACAGTTGTAGAATTCACCAAAAATATTTATTTACAGTAGCTGTAACATAAAAAAAAATAAACTTGTTCATAATAACTATGTACAGAGAAGAAATTAAATAAGTTTCTTTTCTTTCAGTCTCTGTGTCCCTTTTTCTTGTAATCTTTCTTGCAGTTGCAGCTTAGCTCTTTTATAAGTCCTTTCAACCCCCATCCTTAGCAAGCAGGCAGGAGCTGCTAGAACAGTGTGTGCTTCTTGAGTTGAGGCCCCTTTTGCACAGCTTTTGCAAACGGTTTAAAGATTTGCACTAATGTAACCTCTAGTTTCCAACAGCTTTTTGCAGTCATCTAAATTATATATACATTTCAACAGTAACACTATATATTTTCTAAGCAAAAGAGATCTCAACGTCAGTTTCATTTCCGTACAGTGATTTGCACATATTTTTTATATTTGCTGATATGCAAGGGAGGAAAAGACAGGCAACAGGAGAGGACTGAGAGCCACTGAGAGGCAAAGAATTGCGAGCCTGTCGGGTTGATCAAATCCGAAGTCTCACAGGAAAATTTGGTTACGCAACCCGACAGAGGAGAGACAGAAAAGGAGAGAACAGAACAGATCCTTGCATTTAAACACTTTCTGGGACAGGGTCCTATTCTACCCTGTCACATATACCCCCCTCCTTAAGAAGTAACCTGTTTTATTAGGTTTCCAAAACTTTTTATTAATTCTATACTAACATTTGCTGCTTTCAGAAATTAAGCACATGTACATTATCAGTTTTTATGTAACAGTACAGCAAACCGTAAAGTTCAAACCCATACATTTTTCAACCTTCTGAACCCTCAATTCCTGATCCATATCTTGACAGAAAATTAGCATTGCTATTCTCTTTACCAGATTTGTGCATCACAGTGAATTGAAATGGTTGTAGTGCCAGGTACCACCTTGTGCTTCTGGAATTTTTATCTTTCATCTGGTTAAGCCAACAGAGAGGACTGTGATCTGTTACAAGAACAAAGTCGGTTCCTAGCAAATAAAACTTCAGAGACTCCATGGTCCACTTTGCTGCTAAACATTCCTTTTCTATAGTGGAGTACCTTTTCTCTCTGTCATGCAACTTCCTACTTATGTACAGAACAGGATGTTCTGTCCCATCTATATTTTGACTCAGGACTTCACCTAGGCCTACCTCTGATGTATCTGTTTGTAACAAGAATGTTTTCTCAAAGTCTGGGTTTCTTAAAATGGGGACTGAACATAACGTAGCCTTAATGGCTTGAAAAGCTTCATCACACTCTGATGTCCATTTCACATTATTTGGGAACCGTTTTTTTGTGAGTTCAGTGTGGGGAATAGCTAACTCTGGAAAGTTGGGAAAAAATCTCCGATAATAACAAGCTAGCCCTAAAAATGATCTGACATGTTTCTTTGTTTTAGGTGCAGGGCTGTTAGCTACAGCTTCTGTCTTATAAACCTCTGGCTTAACTTCTCCATTTCCCAACACATAGCCCAGATATCTGGTTTCCTGCATGCCCAATGCACATTTGGAAGGATTAATAGTCAGACCTGCATTTCCAGTTCCAGGTGGCTTTTCCAGTCTGCACTGTACACCATGACATCATCCAGGTACGCAGCACAATAACCAGTTTGAGGAGATAAAATTACATCCATGTACCACTGGAATGTAGCTGACGCACCATGTAACTAAAGGGCATGGTGGTGAACTAATATAATCCAACAGGAGTGGCAAATGCAGTTTTATCTCGGAATTTTTTAGCTAAAGCTATGTGCCAGTAACCCTTGGTGAGGGTACTGATATACTTTGCACTCCCCAGTCTGTTCCCCAAATCATCTATTCTGGGCATAGGATGACTGTCAAATTCTCACACTTGATTAAGTTTCCTAAAATCAAGGCTGATTCTAACACCTCCTTTTTTGTTTGCAGTTACCATGGGAGATTACCAAGTACTCCTCGATTCCTCTATGATAGCTAATTCTTTCATTTTTTTGTGTTTCCTTAACCACATCAGCTCTTAACCGCTCTGGTAACCTATATGTCTTTTGCCTGATAGGACGAGCATTCCTTGTCACTATTACGTGCTCAACCCCTTTTGCTCAGCCTGGTACCATGGTAAAAGTATTGTTAAATGTCTTTAGCACATTACTAATATTTGCAGTTTGTTCTGAGGTTAAGGAAACATTCACCTTTACAGCATCAGCAGTTACAGTTTGTTCCAGTCTAAGCTACATCGATATTTTCTTTCATCAGTTTCTGGTAAAACTAGCAAAGCAGCTGTTGGCATTTTTTCAACGCATTTCTTGAGGAGGTTAGCATGGTATATCTTAGTAGGATTTTTCCTGTCAGGGGTCTCAATCACGTAGTTAACAGTGCCAGTACGTCTAAGAACGTTATATTGGATTTTGCCCAGTCTGCCATCCACTGGTTTGATAGCTACCTCGCTGGAAAGATGCAATTTGTTCAAATTGAAACTGCTGTCTCTGATCTTTTCACCACCACTGTTGGGGTTCCCCAAGGATCCATTCTTGGCCCTCTCCTCTTCTCCCTTTTTATTAACAACCTGCCCTCTCTTGCCTGTTCTTCCCAATTGATCCTTTATGCTGATGACATGGTGCTTCTCTCTAGTGACAAAGACCCACTGTCAGTAAAGGTTGATCTTCAAACTGATTTTGACTACTTACAGGACTGGCTCTTACAAACCAGGCTTATACTCAATGCCCAAAAAAACTGTGGCTATGCTTTTCGGCTCCCCTTCTAGAATCAAATCCCTAGCTCCAGATTTTTCATTATGGTGTCTACATGGCTCCCTCTTGGAATCCGTTAACTCGCTCGGGTACCTAGGAGTCACTCTTGACCCATCCCTCGACTTTAACCTCCACATTGCGGCTACCTGTAAGGCGGTAAACTCCAAACTGGGCCTTACCTATAAAGTTAGGTCCTCCCTCAACGATGCTGCTCGGCTTGCTATTGTGCAGGGTTTCCTCCTTCCCTCTCTTACCTACAGCTCACTGGTATAACTTAATGCAAGCAAAGCTGCCCTCCTTAAATGGAGCACCTGCTATAACTGCATATGCAGATTTGCACTCTCTGCACCCAGACTCACCCATCATTGTAAACTGTACTCTAAATTAAACTTGCTTTCCCTGGCTTCACATAGACTCTATTCTGCCGGCTGTGTGATTGATAATATTCTCAGAACGGGGACCCCTGAGTACCTCCCAAGACAGCTATCTCATCCCTCCCAAGTATATCTCCTCAGGTCATCCATTCAAACCCCACTTGAAATTCCCAGATATCTCACAAAAAAGGGGGGAACTGTCTTTTGCTATATCTGCTCCCTGCACCTGGAATTCTCCCCCCCCCCACATCAAACTCGCCCAGTCCCACAAAGCCTTTAAATTGGGACTTCGAGCCCACCTAAAGGAATCTGATGGCTGCTCCTGTGCTGTAACCTGAGACTCTCTCCTTGGCTGTTTTCCTTCCCTACTTGGCACTGACTGTCCCCCTTTTATGTTTCTGGAATAGGCTTGTTCTACCTTTAAAATGAATCCTATTGTCACAACTGCTACTTATCCCTTAGTTGTTGTAGTATGTAATTCAGTTTGAGTCATTGATGCATCATTCTAGTGTAATTAATAATGATGTTCGTTATTTGTTTTCTCTTAGCTTCAGCCACCACAATTTCTTTTGTCAGACTACTATGTACTTGTTTTGTTCTCATGTCATGCTGTGTCATAATCTACTGTTTGTGCTGTTGTACATTGTTTGACTTTGTTCTCTCCCGGGTTGTGCCTGAATATAGGCAGTACTCTTGTCTAGCGTACCTACCCGGTTAACAAAAACCAAATAAATAAATAAGGCCCTTGCCACTTCATTAACGGCTTATTTTCTGTTGTGGGTAACAACATCAAAACCTTTTCACCTGGCTCAAACACTTTTCTTTTTACCCCATGGTCATAATACACCTTCTGCTGTTTGTGGGCCTCTTCCTGATTACTATGGGCAATTTCAACATATTTTGCCAGCTTCTTTCTTAGGGCACACATATAGGGTGTTATACATTGTTTCTGAGTGGGGTTATCTTCCCACGTTTCTTTTATCACATCAAGTGGCCCTCTTGGCTGCCTACCATACAGCATTTCAAATGGTGAAAACCCTGTAGATGCCTGTGGCACTTCTCTGTAAGCAAAAAGTATGTGAGGCAAGTATTGGTCCCAAACTTTCACGTCCCCTTTTACAAACCATTTTAACATGCATTTTAGTGTTTGGTTAAAACACTCAACAAGACTGTCTGTCTGAGGGTGATAGGGGGAGGTTCTTATGGCAGTAATACCTAACAGTCTGTACAGCTCCTTCAGTAATGCAGCACCAAAATTACTACCCTGATCAATAATAATTTCTTTAGGTATGCCCATTCTGCTGAAAAGTTTTGCAAGTTCTGCTGCTATTTTTGAAGCTGTGACAGTACACATTGGAACTGCTTCTGGGTATTGAGTAGCATAGTCGCATACTACCAAAATCAATCTACCCTTTTTATTTTTGTTTAAAGGACCAAACACATCCATTAAAATTCTCTCAAAAGGCACATCTGACAAGGGTAGGGGCACCAGGGGCATCTTGTCTTTTCTCGTGACTGGGGTCCCTTTCTAACACTCAGCACAGGAATTACAACAGGTAGCAACATATTCATGAATTCCAGACCAGTAAAGTCTATACAGCAATCTGGCAAGGGTGAGATCCCTCCCTGAGTGAGCAGCCATAGGACTGTCATGTGCTATCTGTAACAATTCTGTTCTATACTTCTCTGATATAACCAATCGTTCTGTCTGTTCCTGTGTCTGAGGTTTAACCCAAACTCTGTACAGTAACCCATTACATTTTTTAAACATTGGTCCACCCTGTTTTGGTTTCACCCCCAGTTAGTTATAATAACCCTGGAGAGAAACATCATTAGCTTGTTCTGAAAGAAAATCACAATCAGTGATCAGTTTAGTTTCAGCATTTTCAGATTTTAACCCTTTATGTCCATCAGTCATTTGTTGCCATAGTTTCTTCAGGCATCATCTTTCTTTCCTGGATTTCTGGATCTTGGAGCTGTGCTCAAACAAGTCCAAATCAAAATTTTTGAAAGGAAAAGTATCCCCACCATCTGAAACCTTCTTTGCCTGAACTGTTGTGACCACTACTGCTGAAACATCAGGATTCACTCCCTCTTTGATTAACTCAGTAAACCCTGGAAAGTCATTTCCAATTATCACAGGTACAGGTAACTTTGGTACTACTCCCACTTTCATTTGGTGCGATACACCCTTAATGGTCAGTCACTTGGGTGATGCAATAGTATCGAGTGTCCCCATGGATGCAGATGACAGCAGTACCTGGTACCTTTGCAGTGTTTTCCCAGCACTTTAACATGCACTAGGGTCTGTCTGCTTCCCGAATCAATGAGTCCCTTCACAGTCTTATCCCCCACCTTTACATCTGTTAAGTACTTATCCCAATTTGCCAAGGACAAATCTGCTCTAGTGCCCCTCTCCTTACTACGGCAGTTTCTTGAAAAATGGCTTGGCTTATTACAGTTATAGCAGATAGCGTCTTTGGACACAGATTTGTTACCCCCACCAGAGTTCTTATCAGGCTGGGAGTTTAAATGGGAAAAGTGTGTCTTACCGGTGCTTGGCTGTTACCTTGCTGCTGTGGCGTCTGTCTGGCCATTTGGTAGTCCTCAGCCAAAGAAATAGCCTTTTCCCCACTCTCTGACTGGTGTTCCTTTACCCAGAGCTGCACATCTGTAGGCAAGATGTTGAACTGCTCCATGGCAGCTGTGTCGATGATCTGCGGGACTGTTTTGCTCTCTGGTTGGATCCACTTTGTCAGGAGTTCTCTGAGTTGGGTGAAGGCTTCTCGAGGATTACTGACTGAGTTGTACCTCAGAGATCGAAATATCTGCCTGTAAGTCTCTCCGGAGATGTCATACCTTTTCAGGATTTCACTTTTCACCAGGTCATAGTTTTCTGACTGTGCAGTGTCCATACTGCTGTAGGTAAGTTGGGCTTTCCCTGTCAGGTAGGATACCAGTCTGATTGTCCATTGCTGGTTTGACCACTGGCAGGCTGTGGCAACTCTTTAAAAGGTTGTCAGGTATGCCTCAATATCATATGAGGGACACAGCTTAGTAAGTTTAATGACTTTTACGTTGCTTACATTTTGTTGATCGTCTGGATCTGTGCCAGATCCTCTGCCTTTGATAGCTTACAAGGCATCCAGCCATCGCTGCTCCTGTCGCCGCATCTCTTCTTCTCTCTGCTTCTCTGTCTTTGTGTTGTGTAGCCCACCATTTGGAAAAGTCCATCAGGTTTTAGAAACATAGAATTTTTTTTTTGTTCTCTTTATCACTCCCCAAGGCCGGAACTCTCTCGGGCTTACCCCACTGGCCTGACCGCTCTACCGCCCGCCGCCCCTCCCGTCATCTTCATAGTCGTTACTACTCTCCAAGGTTCACGGCCCCCAACAGCCGGAGAGATGAAGGGGCAGTGGCCGGAGACTGGCATTGGGCGAATGGCGGCAGCACTGGAGGAAGCCATCGCCTATCCAGTTGAGGAGGGGTTTCTCCTCTTGTGCCTTCTTCCCCCCCTCCCTATGCGTGGCGCACATGTCAACTTCTTGGCGCCACGGTCCACCCCTGCCAGAGTCTCAGCCCACGCTGTGTACATGCTGCCCAGTGTTCTGCGTTGCCCACGAACTCCACCAGGGATCACCGGAGCGCCGAGCTCTCCAATACCCACCTCCCAGGGTAGGAGAGCAGCCTAGCAGGCGCTCAATCCTATTACTTCCCTGCCAGCCCCCAGCACCCGAGCTCGCTCCCGGACTCTGGTGCTGGTGTAGGCACAGTGTGGCATCCAGCGCCTCAGCCTTCAGCACCCACCCAGACCAGCTATGAAACATAGATTTTGATGGCAGATAAGGACAGCTTCCACCCAGTCTGCCCATTTCCCTACCTAATGGATAAGCTGCAGATCTAGTTAACTAACAACCTACTTCCTCCTACCCCCACCCCTAGAATTGCCTTATGTCTGTCCCATGCATTCTTGAATTCCCACACTGTTTTGGCTCCACAACCTCCTCAGGAAGGCCGTTCCATGCATCCACTACCCTCTCCGTGAAAAAATACTTCCTCACATTACCTCTAAACCGTCCCCCTTCTTTCTTCAAATTTGGCCCCCTTGTTCTTGCACATCTCTTTTTCTGAAAGATGCTACACTCTTGGACTTTGTTGATTCCCTTAAGGTACTTCAAAGTTTCTATCATGTGCCCCCTGTCCTTGAGGGTATACATATTAAGCTCCTTAAGTCTCCCTTCATATGTCTTCTGGTGCAGACCCTGCACCATTTTAGTTGCTCTCCTCTGGACTGCCTCCATCCTGTCTATGTCCTTGCGGAGATTGGGTCTCAGAACTGCACGCAGTACTCCAGATGGGGTCTCACCAACTGTCTATGCAGAGGATAACAACTTCCTGTTTTCTACTGGTGATGCTTCTTCCTATACATCCCAGTATCCCCCCAGCCCTCCTTACTGCCCTCTCACATTGCTTGCCACCTTTAGGTCATCTGATATGACTACCCAGGTCCTTTCCATTTTTGTTGTTGTTAGTATCTCACCCCCCCATTGTGTATTCTTCCCCTGGATTTTTGTTTCCTAGGTGCATTACTTTGCACTTTTTAGCACTGAATCTAAGCTGCCATACATTTGACCATTCTTCCAATCTTTCCAAGTCCCTTCTCATCCTTTCCACCCCACCTTATGTATCAACCCTGTTGCAGATCTTTGTTTAGTTTGCAAAGAGACATACTTTTCCTTCCAGTCCCTCTGCAATGTCACTTATAAAGACATTGAAGAGGACCAGTCCTAGAACTGAACCCTGCGATACCCCACTAGTAACCCCCCTTTCTTCAGAGTGGACTCCGTTTACTCTTACCCTCTGTGTCCTATTCTCCAGCCAATTTTTTACCCAGGTTATCATCTAGGGACTCACTCCCAGGCTGGCTAACTTGCATATTAATCTTTTGCGTGGGACTGTGTCAGATGCCTTGTTAAAGTCTAGGTAGGCCATGTCCACAGCCCCTCCCTGATCTACTACTTTGGTCACCCTGTCAAAGAAATCTATTAGATTCATCTGACATGACCTACCCGCTGTGAATCCATGCTGCCTTGGGTCCTGTGCCCCTCTGGCCTCTAGGTACTCAATAGTTCTCTCCTTCAGAAGTGATTCCATCATTTTCCCTATCATTGAGGTCAAACTAACAGGTCTATAGTTTCCTGCCTCTGTCCTGCTTCCACTTTTGTGAAGCGGAATCACATCTGCCCTCCTCCAGTCCTCAAGTACCACCCCATCCTCCCATGATTTGTTAAAGAGGGTAGTCAGTGGTGTCACTAGTTCTATCCTTAGTTCTTTTAGAATTCTGGGATGAATCACATCAGGCCCCATTGCTTTGTCCATCTTCAGTTTTAAGAGTTCTTTAAGAACTCTTTCTTTTGTGAATGGGCTGGTATCAACCCCCCTATCCAGAGTGTTTTTGTTGTTTGGTTTAGGTACCTCCCCTTCTTCACTTGTGAATACTGAGCAAAAACAATACTTTAGTATCTCTGCCTTTCCACAGTCACCCTCTGCCCCCCCCTCCCCTTTATTAAGCCTCACTATCCCTCCCTTGGTCTTCCTTCGTTCCCTGATGTACCTATAAAATATTTTATCCCCCTTCTTAACTGAGTTGGCTATCCTTTCCTCGGTTTGGGCCTTTGTTGTTCTGACTGCCTTCCCTACTTCCTTCTGTTTTAACTGATACAGTTCTCTGTCCTGCTCCTTCTATGATTCCTTGTACTTCCTGAATGCTGTCTTTTTCTCCCTAACCTTCCCTGACCCCTCCTTTGAGAACCATAGTGGTTTTTTACATCATTTTGTTTTGTTTATTTGCTTCACACAAAGGCTTGTTGCCTTAGTGATGGCAGTTTTGATTATTCACCATTGGTCTTCCACCCCTCCTTCCTGCCTATTTGCTAGTGCATTCCTTAGGCACTCACCCATTTTGGCAAAGTCAGTCCTCCTAAAGTCCAGCACCTTTGCCTTTGTATGGCTTGACTCTACTGCTGTGTTGTATCGTGAACCATACTGTTCGATGGTCACTAGTTCCCAGATGGCTACCCACTTCTACATTTGTGATCCTCTCTCCATCTGCATTTGAGAGTACCAGGTCTAAGATTGCTCCCTCCTGAGTGGGTTCCAGTACTAGTTGTCTAAGGCATGCCCCCTGCAGGGAATCTAGTATGACCCTGCTCTTTGAGGTGGCTGCAGCAAATGCATGCCAGTTAACATCTGGCATATTTAGAGCTCCCATCAACAATATCTCCCCTTTTTCTGCCTTTCTAAGGATACCTTCTATCATTTCCTTGTCCATTTCCTCCCCCTGAGATGGGGGTCTGTATACAACCCCTGTGCGGATTGTGGTACCTTTGCCTGTCTCCAAGTTGACTCACAGTGCTTCCTCTCCTCCCTGTTTACCCTTTTGTTCTGTTGCTTTGATTCCTTCCCTTATGTAGAGAGCTACTCCACTTTGTCCTTTACCCTCCCTGTCCCTCCTATAGACAGTGTACCCTGGTATGTTCACATCCCAGTCAGGGTTCTGTGTGTACCATGTTTCTGTGACTGCCACGATATCCAGATGTTCCTCTTCCATCAAGGTTCTGTCACTGCCTGTTCTTTTTCCTTAACTTGTGCTGGCTGTACAATCTCAGACTGGACTTCTGTCGCTGCTAGTTTGGCTACCATTCTCCTGGTAACCATTCATGGACTTGCTGCTGCAGAATCCATACCTTCCTCTGTGCTTCCCTGGTACTAGATCCAGTACCCACGCACAAAACTCCTGTCTTAGGGTATGCACGGCATAAATCCCGCCTAGGCTGACCCCATCTGTCGTCGAGGTACCGGTCAGAAAGCAGAGGGAAAACTAGGAGCAGTTGTAGAATTCACCAAAAATATGTATTTACAGTAGCATAAAAAAAATAAACTTGTTCAGAATAACTATGTACAGAGGAGAAAAACAATAGTTTTACTTCAGTCTCAATGTCCCTTTTTCTTCTTCTCTTCTTTAGCAATTGCAGCTTAGTTCCTTTATAAGTTCTTTCAACTCCCAATCTAAACAAACATCCTGTCCTTGTATAGTTCAAGCAGGAGCTGCTAGAACACAGTGTGCTTGCTGAGGCCCTTTTTGCACAGCTTTTGCAAAAGGCTCAAAGATTTGCACTAGTGTAACCTCTAGTTTCCAGCAGCTTTTTGCAGTCATCTCAAATTATAAATATATACATTTCAACAGTAATGCTATATATTTTTCTAAACAAAAGAGATCCCATGGGCCTGTTGGATAAGCTGGGAGAAATGGGGTTGGGGAACCAGATGATCAGATAGATAGGCAGTTGGCTCCAGGACCGGACCCAGAGGGTCGTAGTTGGCGGGATAGTCTCATCCCCAAGGAGGGTCATTAGTGTGCTCCCACAGGGATCAGTCCTTGGGCCCCTCCTGTTCAACACCTACGTCTCTGGCATAAGGACAGGTATCAGGAGTGAGATGAATCTCTTTGCGGATGACTCAAAACTGGAGGTGGTGGTGGATGGGGAGGAGGGGAAGATGGCCCTAAAGGGGGACCTGGAGGCCCTGGAAAGATGGGCTAGAAAGTGGAAGCTGAGGTTCAATGCAGGGAAATGCAAGGTACTGCACCTGGGGGCCAGAAACCCAGGCCAAGTGTACACCCGGGGGGGGGGGAATACTGCAAGTTTCGATGGCTGAGAGGGACCTGGGAGTGGTGGTGGATGTCAAGATAACAACTTCGGAGACTTGTGGGAGGGCAGCAGCCAAGGCCAATGGGATGCTGGGATGCATCGCTAGGGGATCACCTCCAGAAGGAGGGCGTGATACTCCTCTGTGTAACTCTTAGTGAGGCCGCATCTCAGTACTACATGCAGTTTGGAGAACCACACTTAAAGAGGGACATTAAACTCCTGGAGAAGGTCAGGGAGGAGCAGCAAAATGATTTGGGACTTGGGGACAGGACCTATGAGGAGAGTCTCGAAGAGCTAATATGTACACATTGGGAGAGAGAGAAGGGACTGAGGGGACATGATAGAGGTCTTCATGTACATGAAGGGGTAAATAGGGGAGGAACAGTCAGGGTGCTTCGAAGGAATGAGGAGGGGGCCACTAGAGGGCATGGATGGAAGTTGGAGGGGGGGAAGATTCAGGGGAGAAAGGAGGAGGTGCTACTTCACTGAGAGGGTGGTGGAGGGGTTCAGGAGGGGATGGGACAGGTACAGGGGAAGGGTTCTGGAAGCAAAATCCAATGCATTGAGAATATCCGGAACTGGGAAGGGAGAAGCCAGAGAAGGCGAGGAGGGCAGCAAGGTCAGATCCCAGGGTGGGGGCTGACCAAACGAGCAGACGCGAAAGACCGTTAGGCCTATTCTGCTGGCATTTTAGTATGTTAGTATCCCAACATCAGTTACATTTCCATACAATGATTTGCATATATTTTTTATATTGGCTGATATGCAAGGTAGGAAAAACAGACCGCAAGAGAGAACTGAGGTAGTGAGAGGCAAGAAACTGCGAGCCTGTCAGGTTGATCAAGTCCGAAGTCTCACAGGAAAATTTGGTTGTGCAGCCAGACAGAGAAGAGACAGAAAAGGAAAGATCTTACTGCGAGATACAGCTCTTGCAGCAGGTTACACCATTAGGACTGAAGCCAGCAGGCGCCAGGACCCCACGGAAATTTTCTAGCTAGCAGTCTTCAGCGGGGACCGCCTCCGACGTCGGTCCCACTCCCGATGTCAGGCGTAGTACATAAGGAGGCAGTCCCCCCATAATCCCCAGTTCTTTTCCCTCAGTCTACATCACCAGTATCGGCCTCTCTGTCTCTTTTTCTAGCGTGCGACGACCTTTAGAACTACAACGATTTTCGTCTTTCTTCACGACTTTGGATTCAACTGATGTCCTCTCCAAATACTTCCCTCGAGGGTCACCATTCGAAGTGTGCCTGCGGCAAACAGATCCCCTTCAAGGATCCACATTCAGCCTGTGTGAACTGCCTAGGCCCGGAACACGACACCAAGGCCTGCTCCTTCTGCCAGGGCTTCAGCAGTCGCACCAGGATCCGCCGCCAGAAGGCCCTTCAAGCGTTTCTCTTGGAGGAGAAACTGAAAACCATGGATAAAGAACCTTCCTCCAGGGGGAAGTCGTCGGGTAAAACCCACAAGCACCAGGACAAACACCAGGAAAAGGAAAGGTCCAGGTCCCCTCACGAGGCCTCGGACTCCCAAGCCAGCTCATGATGGACGCTCTCCCTCAGGAGCTCTTCGCAACTTCCCCAGTTCAGGTCAGATCCTCCAGCGGTTCCTCTTCTTTGCAGCCCCTGAAGACTTCCAGGCCAGCCTCTTCCCTCCATCTAAGGCCCTCGTGAGAAGTCCGGGGCGCCAAAATCTTCTTCCGACAGCGGGACTCCGCGCCAGGTCAGTTTCCCAGCCTCGCGTGGGGTTGGATCAGTTCCTCGCAAGACCAAGGACCTGGCGTCCCTCAAGCGACGGCCCGGACCCGATGTCAGCCCACCCGATGTGACCAAGCATCTGCTAGCGCCCCCAGGGCAGCGACACCTAAACACCGTCGCCCGACCAGGCATTCTCCTCCGAGGGCGTCGGCCAGGGACGGCGTTAGCTACCCAGAAGACGCACCGCCGTTGCGGCGGAGAGGCGGTCAGAAGGACTCGTCTGATGAGGATACCACACAGCCGAGGACCAGGCGGGTGACACTGGAGCCGGGCTTCCAGGGAACCTTCCCAGGAGCGGGAGACCCCCCGGGGACCCGACGCCCGACCCCGGTGACAGGCCACCGGCGCCAGGCCCATCATCGGTCATAAATTTGGCAAAAGTAAAGGAACTTTTTACCTTCTGGTGGGACACCATCAGAAAAGATGTGGTCGCCACACGTCCTTCTCCTACTCCGACTCCTCCTCCACCTACTCCTTCACGCCTCGCCCCTCCTCTGCCCAAGGGGCCTGTAGAATGATGCCCAACCCAAAGGGCAGACACCACCTCCTCGGGCAGATCCTCAGAAGAAGACCTCCCTGTGGAATTCCCTCAGGGTCACCCAGTCCCAAGAGACCCAGGCGGCCTGGTACACCCGTCTGGGGAGGATTCCAAATCTGACACCTC
The DNA here is from genome assembly GCA_016271365.2 of Neoceratodus forsteri. NCBI lineage: Eukaryota > Metazoa > Chordata > Ceratodontiformes > Ceratodontidae > Neoceratodus > Neoceratodus forsteri. The sequence continues at coordinate 555,760,629 of CM028129.1, read as the reverse complement.
AGGGCTCCAGATCTCCTTGTCCTATCAGCATTCCCTCTCGGACCCACCACGACCTACCTAGGTCTCCTCCTGATGATCCCTCTTTAGCCCGGAGATCATAAGGCACATCAGGAGAATATGGGGTGGGATGCTGAAGAACTTGACCCGAGAACACATGCCCTTTCGCTATCTTGGCAGAAAGATCTGCAAGCCTATGGTAGTACTTTGCCCTTGGTGGATACAGCTGCGGATGTCACCAAAGGCCGCCTGGAAACATCCGCCTCCCACTCCAGCAGTGCGAGGCTGACGCCTCCACCAAGGCCCCTAGGGAGAACCAGTATCTGGCGAACCATCCTCTGACTGACTCCTGGTCATCACTGCTTCACATGACCGGTCTCAGAGACCTCAGCATTTGAGCACACAGCCACTGGACCAGGGAATCCAAGCAATTAGATGTCCTGGGTAGGCACTGCGTGCACAGCCAACTTTAGCCATCAGGTCACTGAATTACCTCACCCACATGGTTCAATTCCAGGCGCACTGTAGAACAGGGACAGAACCTGGTTGAAAGATGCCCAATGGCGACCAAAAGGAGGGGCTCTTGAACCTCCTCCTTCACGGAGTTCGGATGTGGGGACCCAGGTGCTCAGAGCAGCATATGATTCTCTTCGGACTCTTCAGCCAAGAGCTGCACCCTCAGGCGTGTGTCTCTGGAGACACTCTTGGCTCCGTGTCTCCGTTTTACCCGGACGTCAGAAGAACATCTTAGCGTCCCTTATACTTGGCGAGGTCCTATTTGGGTGAAACCTCGAGGAAGTAATCACCAAACTTCAGGACGCAGGGAAGGCAGTCCGATCTGTACAAGCCATGTACAGGTCTCGGCCCAGTTCCTTTCATAGGAACCAGAGCTGCTTCCGTGGCTGGCTACAAAGGCAACAGCCACGTTCCGGCCAACAGCAGAGGGGCACTTTCACCCGCAAGGCCCAGGCCAAGTCATCCCCAGGCAGAGGCCAAGGATTTGCAAAGTCGGCCCAGCCTGCCGGATCAAACGCTGCCACAGCATGACTCCTTCCCGGCCCCCACCCCTCCTCAGGATCAACGGGAAAAGAAAGTCGGGGGTTGCATCGCATGCCACTTGCTAGGGTGGCAGTCGATCACCACCAACAGGTGGGTTCTGCATCTGGTCAAAAAAGGCCACTATATAGAATTTGTAGGCAGTCCACGCACAAGACCTCCTCTGCTCTCCCGATATTCAGGTCAACATGCCCTGCTCATACAGCTGGAAGTGCTCGCGCTTCTGGAAAAGGAAGCCTTAGAGCATGTTCCAGAGAACCAGAGGACTAGGTACTATTCTCACTTCTTCCTGGTTCCAGAAAACAGGGGACCTCCGTCCAATACTGGACCTCAGCAACCTCAACCTTTAGGTCATTTACAAGCAGCTTCCACATGGTGACCCTTCGAGACCTAATTCCCATGCTGAAGCAAGACATCTTTCTGGCGTCTTTGGACATGCAGGGGCGCCTACCTGCATATTCCGATTGCTCAGCGCTTTCTGGAGGTTCCCTACGCCCGGGAGTTTCAGAGCCGCCATTATCAGTTCGAGCTCTTCCCTTCAGGCTGTCATCGGCACCTCGGCGTATTCACGCGAAGTGCATGGTGATCGTGAGGCGTCTCTGAGGAGACAAGGCCATAGTGATCCCATACCTGGACGATTGGCTTCTCATGGCCCTCAGGAGGCACTGATAGTGACCATTCACTGCCCAGTCCTTTTTCAATCACTGGGTATTCTCATCAGCTACGAGAAGTCACTCCTGGTGCCATCCCAGAAACTGCAGTTTATAGGAGCAGTTCTGGACACCGTCAGAGGGAAAGCCTTTCTTCTCCCGGACAGAGCGGAACACATCAGATTCCTCATCAGGGACTTGTCGGTGAAGAAGACCATCCCGGCCAGATCGGTCCTTCACCTTCTTGGACACATGGCTGCGGCCATTGCAACAGTCCCGCTGGCATGTCTCCACATGCGGGTAACCCAGTGGATGCTAAGGGTGCAATGGAACCAAAGGCAAGACCATCTGCAGCATCCAATCGGAATCACGAATGCCGTAGCTTCCGGGATTGGCAATGGTGGCTAAATCAGGGAACCTCTCTGGAGTTCCCTTCACAGCACCTTCTCTAGCCTGTGACCCTCTCCTGAGCGTATCTCAGGGCTCGGGTGGGAGCACACCTCGACGATGTTCGGTCTCAGGGCCTGTGGACAGCCCAGGATTCTCATCTCCACTTCAACATTTTGGAAATGAGGGCAGTCCTTTATTCTGTGCAAGCCTTCCAAGCGGAGATTCTACTGGGTATATTTCTGTTGCAAACAGACAATACCGCGGTGATGTATTACCTCAACAAGCAGGGAGGCACTCACTCCTAAACGCTTTGCAGTGAGGCCATGAGAGTGTGGGAGTGGGTATTGCAACACGGCGCAAACCTAATTGCAGTACATGTCCCGGGAGTGGACAGTACCATCGCAGACAGTCTGAGCAGCTCTCAGGCCAGGAGTCCACGAGTGGGAACTTCTGCAGGAGGTGGCAGAGGATCTGTTTCACAGAAGGGGTACTCCAGAGTTAGACCTTTTCGCGTTCCCATCCAACGCAAAACTGCCCAATTTTTGCTCGCTAGATCCAGGGCCTGGTGTTTTCTGACGAGACGCGTTGTTCCTCTATGCCTTCCCTCCTTTCCCGTTGATCCAGAGAGTTCTCTTAAAACTTCGCAGGGAGCAAGTGACGCTCATTTTGATCGCATCCTTCTGGCCCAGACAGATTTGGTTCCCTCTTCTGCACCAGCTGTCCCGAGAACCTCCAGTTTCTTTGCCAATCTGCTCCCATCTATTGTCTCAGGAGGCGGGTTCATTGGTCCACCCAGACTTGCACTCATTAAACCTGCATGATTGGCTCCTAGAGACATAGTCATGATGCGATACGGGGTCTTGCAAGAAGTGGCAGATGTACTCTCTACTGCCAGAAAACCGGCAACCGACGCAACGAATGCCATGAAATGGCGTAGATTCTGTTTGTGGGCTCAAGAGTGCGGCTTTCCGCCGTTAGACTGTCCCGAAAAGCTGGTTCTGGACTATCTGCTTTCCCTCTTCCACTCTGGACTGGCTTACTCCTCGATTAAGGTGCACCTCTGTGCAATCTCTGCTTATCATGCCCCCGTAGGCCATCGGACGGTGGCCCAGGTGGACGCTACTCGTGCCTTCTTAAGGGGTGTCCTTCACCTTAGGCCGCCCATTAAGGATCCAATCCCTCCTTGGGACTTACCTTTTGTCCTGGAGCAGCTTACGCTGCCACCTTTTAGACCAGCCGCGGGTGCGAGCTACATTTTCTCTCTTGGAAGACGTTATTTTTAGTTGCTGTTACTTCGGCTAGAAGGATCTCGGAATTGCATGCTCTTGTGTGCAAAGAGCCTTATTTGGTTTTCCACCAGGACAGGGTATCCCTAAGGACAAACCCAAAGTTTTTGCCTAAGGTGGTTTCAGCCCTCACTCTAAATCAGGATATTGATCTACCAGTGTATTTCCCAAGGTACGCTAATCGAGGAGAAGCCCTTCTGCACACCCTTGATGTGCATCTCTGCCTCAGATACTACCTGACCAGAACCAAACAGCTCCGAAAGTTGGACCAACTTTTTGTCTTCTTTGCTCACAGGATGAAAGGAGCTCCTGTCTCCAAACAGTCGCTCTCTAGGTGGCTCATCCAGTGCATCACTTTCTGTTATGACAAGCGCAATAAACCCTTACCGGGCGCGGTCAAGGGTCATTCCACAAGAGGGGTGGCTACTTCATTTTGCGGCGTTAAAGAGCGTCTCCACCTCAGCTATTTGCGCTGCAGCTACTTGGAGCTCTGTGCATACCTTTATCAGGCATTACAGCCTAGACATTGCATCGAGGCGAAGAGCGGGGTTCGGTCTAGCCGTCCTTTAGGGACTTCTGTCCTAGGCTCGACTAAGATCGAGATCTCTACCTTTCCTCCTCCCAGTGGTGTGTGATTGCCACTATTGCTTGGAAATCAGTCCTAATGGTGTAATCTGCTGCAAGAGCTGTATCTCGAAGTAAGATAGTACAGTTACGTAAGAACTTACCGTAACAGTAAATCTTCGAGAACAGCTCTTGCAGCAAGTACCTTCCCGCCCACCATCCCCCTTTTTGGAGGTAGGTCGTAGTCAAACACCCATTTTATGGGATGGGACATTCCTATTCAGTAGTCTTTGCCTTCTGGTGGCGGATCCTCTGTCTCCTATTCTGATGTCATCCAGCGGCCGGGAGTCTCCGGCGGGAGAACTGAGGATTCTGGTGGGACCGCCTCCTTATATACTACGCCTGACGTTGGGGGCGGGACCGACGTCGGAGGCGGTGCCCGCTGAAGACTGCTAGCTAGAAAATTTCCGTGGGGTCCTGGCGTCTGCCGGCTTCAGTCCTAATGGTATAACCTGCTGCAAGAGCTGTTCTCGAAGATCTTCTGTTACGGTAAATTCTTACGTAACTGTACTATCCTTACATTTAAACACTTTCTCCATAACAAATGGGACAAGGTCCTAGTCTACCCTGTCACAAACTGGAACCTCTCTTCAACTATTTTTATTTTGTTTTAGATTGTTCCCCACGTACCCATCACCGCTTACTTTACTCTGTCCTTTCACTCCCCTCTCTTGAAGCCAGATGCCTTTCCCATTTTGCCTCCTTTATATCTAAATTTTGGTTTAGTTCGTTTCCTTCCCACCTACCTTACTTCATTCTTATCCTCTCCCTCAACTCCTTAGTATCCTCTTAGCAATAATACTTCTCATTCGCTCACTGTACCTTCTAGAAAATCTACTGCTTGTCAGTCTGCTTTCTCTTACTGCTTTCCTAAACTTTGGTCCTCCCTTTTCCTGTCAGTTATCTCTGCCTCTTCTGCTTTCTCCCTAAAGTCTGTGCTTCATAGAAACATAGAATTTGATGGCAGATAAGGACCACTTGACCCACCTAGTCTGCCCATTTCCCTACCTAATGCATAGGCTGCAGATCCTACTTAACCAACAGCCTACTTCCTTCCATCTCTCCCACCAGAATTGCCTTATGTCTGTCCCATGCATTCTTGAATTCCTCCACTGTTTTTGAGTCCACTACCTCCTCAGGAAGGCTGTTCCATGTATCCACAACCCTCTCCATGAAAAAATACTTCCTCACATTACCTTTGAGCTGTCCCCCCTCTGTTTTCAAATTGTGCCCCCTTGTTCTTGCACATCTCTTTTTCTGAAAGATGCTGCCATCTTGGACTCTGTTGATTCCCTTGATGTACTTGAACTTTCTATCATGTCCCCCCTCAAGTGTATACGTATTAATCTTCTTTAATCTATCTTCGTATGTCTTCTGGTGCAGACCCTGCACCATTTTAGTCCCTCCTCTGGACAGCCTCCATCCTGTCTATGTCCTTTTTATTTATTTATTTAGTTTTTGTTAAGTGGGTAGGTGCACTAGCCATAAAATGACTATTTTCAGGCACGACCCGGGAGAGTACAACAAAAGGAGAAGAGTTGAACAACAGCAACATGGGTACAATTTATAATACAAATAGAGGAACAGTACAGCAGTGCTACAAAAATACAATGTGTAGAAACAACAAAAAATAATAGCAAGCATTATGCAGATAATGGCAGTAAGATATATAATAAGTGCAGAAACCATAGACCCAACCTGTGGAGTGAAAGGGTTAATAAGATAGTAAGGTTATATAGAGAGAAATGTGAGGAATGTTCAAACATAACAAGAAAGACTGACAGAAGGAAGGTCAGGGGTGGTAATTGGCAAAACAACAGTGGATGGTCAGCAACAAGGTTCGAGAAGGAAGAGAGCTAGTAGTCAAGAAGTTATTTACAAAGAGAAGGAAAAATATGGGGAGAGGAAGAGGAGACAGTCTTGGAGCTGGATTAGAGCAGGGGTGACATTACTGGTAAATCTCAGGAGCTTCAGGTTGGGTCAAAGCATGTACAAGCATCAGCTAAGGATAGATAATGTCGATATTCACTTTTAAATCCAAAGTGAGACTGAGACAGCCGGAGGTTGAGTGGAAAAGCATTCCATAGCCTGGGAGCAGAGAATTGGAAGGCCGCTGTGCCTTTAGTCGTCCGACATCTCAGAACATAGAGCAAGGATTTGTCAGCTGATCACAGGCCATGGGAGGATGGTTGAGGGGCCAGCAACGCCACCAGCTGGGATGTTTTTTTTTCCCAGATGATCGAGTCCATTAGTGATCCGAGGTAGTATTGTCTACTGGCAGAGGGTGAGAGCCAATTCAGATCCTTAAAAAGAAGGCAGTGATGTTTGAGTTGAGGTGACGAAGAGGCAAATCGGCATATATTGTTATAAGTTACGTCCCATTTTAGTAGGGAGGTTTTATGGGCAGAGGTAAGATTAGAGGCACCATAAGTAAGGGTTGGGAGCAGAATACCTCAGGCAATTGCTAATTTGGCCGAGGGTGTAAGCATGTAGCTCGTTTCGAAGCTAATCCTAGTTTCGAGTTTACAGCTTCGCACGAGGACTGAATGTGAAGATTAAAATCCAGGGACTGGTCCAGCAGGATCCCAAGGTACTTGAAGGAAGTAACATTTTCAAGTGGAAATTCTCCTGAATGAGGAACCTCCAGCAAACTAGAACAGGTCTTAATCTTCGGTGCAGAACCTAAGAGCATGGCTTTCGTTTTCTTTTCATTTAGTACACGCTTACGGTTTAGTAGCCAGTCTAAGACCTTATTGAAGTCTGAAGTAAGTGATGTGTTTATGAAGGCAATACCCTCAGAGGTTGCGAAGAAAGCACAGCAGTTGGACCACAGTGGGCTCAGGGAGGGTGAGGATGGTGGAACAGAGGCACACCCAGTCAGTTGTTCCATTCCACAATCCATACACCATTCTTTTTTTATTTTTTTTTATTTTCTTCTTTTTTGGCAGGACCACTGTCGCTTCTCGGCCCTGGTCACGGCCCCTGGAAGCCTCAGCCACCATCTATGGCTGCCGGGGTCCCCCAGTCACCCCCGGCTTACCCCCCGGAGGGCGGGGCCATGACCACGTTCTTCCCGTGGCCACAGAACTAGTATCTAGTCGGGGAGACCCGCAGCGATGGTGGCCACTCGAGAACTTCCTGGGAGGGCTTCATTAAGACTGTGGCCCTTGCCTGCCTATTTTCTTTACTTTTCTCTTCACGGAGGCGGGGACGTGCAATGACGCCAGCGTCCGCCCCACCTCCAGATGTTGAGCGTCGGCAGCGTGAGATCTCCCGGCCTCACCAGGAGTCCTCAGCACTCAGTGCTTCCCTCACCCTCCCCCCGGAGAAGGAGAGCAGTCCTTAGGACGCTCCATCCTTCTCCCTCCAGCCGGCCCTCCGACAACCCGGGTCCATTCCCGAACCTGGGTCCCCGGCGTCGCAAGTGGAAAACCCACCGCTGCGACAATGGGCCGGCTCTCCATACACCATTCTGGTGGAGCATAGCTCCCCTATTTATGCACCCGCAGAGAAGACTAAGGAGGCTAAGGACAACTGTCACAAGGGAGGCCTACAGGAAGGAGGCAGAGGACACCACAGGGAAAGGAAGCAGCTCCTGGTGGGGGACTCAGTTATTAGGGGGATAGAACTGGGGGGAGCAGGGAAAACTGAAGTAAGGTACCTGCCTGGTGCCATGGCTTGGAGGGACAGGAAGCGCATCCTCAGGATCACGAGAACAGCTGCATGGGAGTCTGAGCCGGACGTCGCTGTCCACCTAGGGACAAATGACTTGGCTCATCATGAGATTAGAGCAGTGCAGGAGGACTTTGTAGAGTTGGGGAGGGGCTTAAGACAAGTAGCACACACAGTATCCTTCTCAGAGGTGCTGCCTGTCAATGGCATGGGTGAGGCGAGGGTACTTTGCACCATGCAGTTTAATGAATGGTTGAAAAAATGGTGTGGAGCACAGGGGTTTGGCTTCATTGGGGACTGGGGTTCCACCTGGAGGACACCAGCCTATACTGGCAGGATGGTCTGCATCTGTCCAGGAAGGGAACAAGTCTTTTGAGCAGTCGGTTTAAATACTTCATTGGCAAGCTTTTAAACTAGTCAAGGGGAGAGGCACTGAAAAGCAGCAGGAAAATCCCAGCCTCTCCCTACAAAACAGGGTTCTAAATGAGAAAAAGACCGAGGTAGAAAGGTCAGTGGGGGATGCTGCAACATAAGGTGAAGCCATCAAAAAATGGAGAGCAATGAGTACCAATGCCTGTAGTCCGGGTAACAAGCTTCCTGAATTAGTGGCCTTGATGGAGGAGGAACATCTGGATATTGTGGCAGTCACAGAAATATGGTACACACAAAACCATGACTGGGACGTAAACATACCAGAATACATTATCTACAGGAGGGACAGGGAGGGTAAAAGAGGAGGAGGAGTAGCTCTTTACATAAGGGAAGGAATCAAAGCAACAGAACAAAAGGGTAAACAGGGAGGAGAAGAAGCACTGTGGGTCAATTTGGAGACAGGCAGTGGCACCACAATCTGCACAGGGGTTGTATACAGACCCCCCCGGGGGAGGAAATGGACAAGGAAATGATAGAAAGTATACTTAGAATGGCAGAAAAAGGGGAGATATTGCTGATGGGTGATCTGAATATGCCAGATGTTAACTGGAGTGCAGTTGCAGCAGCCACTTCAAGAGTGGGGTTATTCTAGATGCCGTACAGGGGGCATACCTTAGACAACTAGTATTGGAGCCCACTCGAGAGGGAGCAGTCTTAGACCTGGTTCTCTCAAATGGAGATGGAGAGAGGATCACAGATGTAGAAGTGGGTAGCCATCTGGGAACTAGCGACCATCAAACAGTATGGTTCACAATAAACACAGCAATAGAGTCAAGCCATACAAAGGCAAAAGTACTGGACTTTAGGAGGGCTGACTTTGCCAAAATGGGTGAGTGCCTAAGGAATGCACTAGCAAATGGGCAGGAAGGAGGGGTGTAGAACAATTGGGAATAATAAAAACTGCCATCACAGAGGTAACGAGCCTTTGTGTGAAGCAAATAAACAAAACAAAACGATGTAAGAAACCACTATGGTTCTCAAAGGAAGTGTCAGTGAAGGTTCAAGAGAAAAAGAAAACAGTCAGGAAGTACAAGGAATCACAGAAGAAGCAGGACAGAGAACTGTATCAGTTAAAGCAAAGGAAGCTGGAAGGCAGTCAGAACAGCAAAGGCCCAAACCGAGAAAAGATAGCCAACTCAGTTAGAAGGGGATAAAACCTTTACATAGGTACATCAGGGATGAAGGAAGACCAGGGAGGGATAGTGAGGCTTAATAAAGGGAAGGGGGGTGGGCAGAGGTGACTGTGAAAAGGCAGAGATACTAAACAAATATTTTTGCTCAGTATTTACAAATGAAGAGGGTACCTAAAACAGACAATAGAAACACTCTGGATACAGAAGTTGATACCAGCCCATTTACAGAAGAAAGGGTTCTGAAGAACTCTTCAAAACTAATGTGGACAAAGCAATGCCGCCTGATGGGATTCATCCCAGAATTCTAAAGAGCTAAAGGGTAGAACTAGTGACACCACTGACTACCCTCTTTAACAAATCATGGGAGGATGGGGTGGTACCTGAGGACTGGAGGAGGGCAGATGTGATTCCCTTCACAAAAGTGGGAGCAAGGCAGAAGCAGGAAACTACAGACCTGTTAGTTTAACCTCAGTGGTAGGGAAAATGATGGAATCACTTCTGAAGGAAAGAAGTGTTCAGGTATCTAGAGGCCAGAGGGACTGGGACCCAAGGCAGCATGGATTCTAGCGGGAAGGTCATGCCAGACAGAATCTGATAGATTTCTTTGACTGGGTGACCAAAGTAGTAGATCAGGGAGGGGCTGTGGACATGGCCTACCTAGACTTTAGCAAGGCATTTGATACAGTCCCACACAAAAGATTAATATACAAGTTAGCCAGCCTGGGAGCGGGTCCCAAGATGACAGCCTGGGTAAAGAACTGGCTGGAGAATAGGACACAGAGAGTAATAGTAAATGGAGTCCACTCTGAAGAAAGGGGGGTTACTAGTGGGATACCGCAGGGCTCAGTATTAGGACCGGTCATCTTCAATGTCTTTATAAGCAACATTGCAGAGGGAGTTGAAGGAAAAGTATGTCTCTTTGCAGATGACACAAAGATCTGCAACAGAGTTGATGCACAAGATGGGGTGGAAAGGATGAGAAGGGACTTGGCAAGGTTAGAGGAATGGTCAAATGTATGGCAGCTTAGATTCAGTGCTAAGAAGTGCAAGGTAATGCACCTGGGAAACAAAAACCCAGGGGAAGAGTACACAATGGGGGGTGAGATACTAACAACCACAAAATGGAAAGGACCTGGGGTAGTCATATCAGATGACCTAAAGGTGGGCAAAGCAATGTAGAGAGGGCAGCAAGGAGGGCTGGGGGGATACTGGGATGCATAGGGAGAGGCATCACCAGTAGAAAACAGGAAGTTATTATCCCTCTGTACAGACAGCTGGTGAGACCCCATCTGGAGTACTGCGTGCAGTTCTTGAGACCCAATCTCTGCAAAGACATAGACAGGATGGAAGCTGTCCAGAGCAGGGCAACTAAAATGGTGCAGGATCTGCACTGGAAGACATATGAAGAAAGACTTAAGGAGCTTAATATGTATAGCCTTGAGGAAAGGAGGCAGAGGGGGGACATGATAGAAACTTTCAAGTACCTCAAGGGAATCAGCAAAGTCCAAGAGGTAGCATCTTTCAAAAGAGGTGTGCAAGAACAAGGGCACAATTTGAAGATGGGGGGCACAGAGGTAATTTAAGGAAGTATTTTTCACAGAGAGGGTTGTGGATGCATGGAGCGGCCTTCCGGTGGAGGTTGTGGAGTCAAAACAGTGGTGGAATTCAAGCATGCATGGGACAGTCATAAGGCAATTCTGGGGGGGGGGGGTAGGAAGAAATAGGCTGCTGGTTAACTAGGATCTGCAGCTTATCCATTAGGTAGGGAAATGGGCAGACTGGGTGGGCCAAGCGGTCCTTATCTGCCGTCAAATTCTATGTTTCTATGATCAGGTCATCAGCATAGAGAATAGCTGAGCAGGATTCCAGGACCTCAGCTGCATCGTTGATAAAAATTGAGAACAGAAGGGGCCCAAGGATAGAGCCCTGGGGACCCCAAGGTTGATAGTAGACATGTTGGACAGGGAGGAGTTAAATCTGACAGTTTGCAACCTGCTTGACAGATAGCTACAGAACCAGTCCACAACAGGGGTTGAGAAATGGAATTTATGGAGAGTGGAGAGAAGCAGGGGATGGTCTACAAGGTCGAAAAGCCTTAGTGAGGTCAATGAAGATGGCACCTGTGAGTTTTCCAGAGTCCATGTTGGACAGAATATCAGTAGTTAGTTGAAGAAGAGCCGTGGTGGTGCTATGACCTTTTCTGAAACCATGCTGGGTGTCTGAGAGGAGATTGTAACGTGTAAGGTAGTCAATGTTCTGTGATGCAACTATTTTCTCTAGGATCTTGTTAAGGACTGAGAGAATTGCTATAAGTCTTTAATTGGCCATGTCCTTTGGGTCACCTTTTTTAAAGACAGGCGTTACTCTTGCAGATTTCCATAGGTCCGGCACAGTGCTATGGATAAGGGATAAAGTGTAGATTCTAGCAATTGGAGAGGCAATGAGTGGAGCAGCCAGCTTAAGAAGACGAGGTTCCAGTGAGTCAGAACCAGAGCTGGTATTTGTAGATATGGATCTCAGTAATTTCAGAACTTCTGCTCTTGATATAGCCTTGAAATAGAATGGTGGCGCTGGAGGAGCATCATATGATAGGGTAGTGTGGTAGGTAGATTGGAGTGCGATCCACTAGGTTGTAAAGCCAAGGTATAGTATGACAGATCAGAGAAAAGATTGTTAAAACTTTTTGAGATGGTTCTATGGTCATTACAGTGTGCCCCATTTATGATCATTTCATCAGGAGTGACCGACTGTGAGGTACCGAGAAATGTTTTGACATGGGCCCAGAATTTCCTCGGGTCGCAGGCTGAGCTTTGTAGAAGGTCCTTGCAGTATTTGCTTAGCAGCTCTAACTTATCTCTTACATCTGTTCCTTAGTTCATGATAGACAATAAGATCTGACTGTAGGCCAGTTTGTTTTATGCTGAATCCAAAGCTTGTCCCTCTGTAGCAGATTAGCAAGGAGGTCTTTATGAAGCCACCTCGTCTGTTTTCCTCTGACCCTCCTAGTAGTCTTGGGGGCATGTTTATACTGAATGGTAAGAAATTCATTTATGAATATCTGTAGTGCAACCTCCACACCCTTTGTTTGATAGATACCTGCCCAGTCGATATTGGAAACATCATAGAGAAATGCATCCTTGCGGAGATGGGGTCTCCAGAATTGGACGCAGAACTCCAGATGGGGTCTCACCAACTGTCTGTACAAATGGATAACAACTTCCTGTTTTCTACTGGTGATGCCTCTCCCTATACATCCCAGTATCCCACCAGCTCTTCTTACTGCCTTCTCACATTACTTGACCACCTTAAAGTCGTCTGATATGACTACCCCCAGGTCCCTTTCCATTTCTATAGTTGTTATTATCTCACCCCCCCCCCCCATTGTGTACTCTTCCCCTGGATTTTTGTTTCTCAGGTGCATTACTTTGCACTTCTTTGCATTGAATCTAAGCTGCCATATATTTGACCATTCCTCCAACCTTGCCAAGTCCCCTTGCATCCTCTCCACCCCACCTTCTGTATCAACCTTGTTGCAGATCTTTGACATACTTTTCCTTCCAGTCCCTCTGCAATATCATTTATAAAGACATTAAAGAGGACCGGTCCCGGTACTGAACCCTGTGGTACCCCACTAGTAACCCCCCTTTCTTCAGAGTAAACTCTGTTTACTATTACCCTCTGTATCCTGTTGTCCAGCCAATTTTTAACCCAGGCTACCAGCTTGGGACCCACTCCAAGGCTGGCTAACTTGTATACTAATCTTTTGTGTGGGACTGTGTCAAATGCCTTGCTAAAGTCTAGGTAGACCATGTCCACTGCCCCTTCCTGGTCTACCACATTGGTCACCCAGTCAAGGAAACTATTAGATTAGTCTGACATGACCTTCCCGCTGTGAATCCATGCTGCCTTGGGTCCTGTGCCCTACTGGCCTCTAGGAACTCAACAATTCTTTCCTTTAGAAGTGATTCCATCATTTTCCCTACCACTGAGGTCAAACTAACAGGTCTGTAGTTTCCTGCCTCTGTGTTGCTCCCACTTTTGTGAAGGGAATCACGTCTGCCCTCCTCCGGTACTACACCATCCTCCCATGATTTGTTAAAAAGGGAGGTCAGTGGTGTCACTAATTCTACCCTTAGTTCTTTAGAATTCTTGGGTGAATCGCGCAGGCCCCATTGCTTTGTCCACCTTCAGTTTTAAGAGTTCTTTCAGGACCCTTTCTTCTGTGAATGGACTAGTATCAACCTCCCTATCCAGAGTGCTTTTATTCTTTGATTTAGGTACCTCCCCTCCTCTTCTTTTGTGAAGACTGAGCAGAAGTATTCATTCAGTATCCTGCTTTTCCCTTGTCATCTCTGCCCACCCTCCCTTCCCTTAGTAAGCCCTCACTATCCCTTCCTTCATCTTTCTTTGCTCCCTAAAGTACCTACAAAGGTTTTATCCCCTTCTTAACTGAGTTGACTATCTTTTCCTCAGTTTGGGCTTTTGCTATTCTGACTGCCTTCCCCACTTCCTTTTGCTTTAACTAGTACAGTTCTCTGTCCTGCTGCTTCTGTGTTTCCTTATACTTCCTGAATGCTACCTTTTTCTCCTTAACCTTCCCCACCACCTCTTTTGAGAACCATAGTATTTTTTCCTTCGTTTTGCTTTGTTGATTTGCTTCACACAAAAGCTTGTTGCCTCTATGATGGCTGTTTTGATTTTTCCCCATTGTTCCTCCACCTGTCCTTCTTGCCAGTTTGCTAGCGCTTTTCTGAGGCATTCTCTCATTTTCCCAAAGTTAGCCCTCCTAAAGTCCAACACTCTTGCTTTTGTATGGCTCGACTCCATGACTGTGTTTACTGTGAACCACACTGTTTTGTGGTCACTTGTTCCCAGATGGCTACCCACTTCTAGATCTGAGATCCTTTCTCCATACTCATTTGACAGTACCAGGTCTAAGATTGTTCCACCACTAGCTGTCTGAGGCATGCCCTCTGCAGGGCATCAAGAATAAACCTGCTTTTTAATGTGGCTGCAGCCAGGGTGCTCCAGCTAACGTCTGGCATGTTCAGGTCCCCCATCAACAATAACCCTGTTTTCTGCCATTCTAAGGATACCTTCTATCATTTCCTTGTCCACTGCTTCCTCCTGAGATGGGGGTCTATATACCACCTTGTGCGAATTGTGGTGCCATATCCTATTTCCAGGGTAACCCACAGTGCCTCTTCTACTCTCTGTTTATCCTTTAGTTCTATTGCTTTGATCCCTTCCCTTACATAAACAGCTACTCCTCCTCCTCCTCCTCTTTTACCCTCCCTGTCCCTCCTGTACATTGTGTATACTGGTATGTTGACATCCCAGTCATGGTTCTCAGTGTACTATGTTTCTGTGATTGCCACGATATCCAGATGTCCCTCTTCTGTCAAGGCTACTAGTTCAGGGAGCTTGTTACACAGACTACAGGCATTGGTACTCATCACCCTCCATTTGTTGATGGCCTTACCCCTTTTAGCCCCATCCCTGTCCTTTTCTGCATTTACCCCTGTCCTGCTCCCCATTAACTTCTCTACCTTGTTGTTTACCTCTCTAACTGCTGTGTTTTGTGGGGGGGAAGGCTGGGTTTTCCCTGCTCCTTTTAAGTGCCTCATGTCCTCTCTTCTCCTTCCTGCTGCTGTCCTTGACTCTTTCTCCCCCAACTAGTTTTTTTTTTCTGGCAGTCTGTTTGCTTTATAACTTGTACATATGCTATTCCGATTTGTCTTTAATTTTTTTATTATTCTCCATGATATATTGTACTTGCTGTATATGATTTTCCTTAACCCCTATCCCCCAGGACGCATCTGGAAATGAGCAGTTATCAGCTCAGTATGTCTTTCCTGGTGAAACTATTGAATGAAGTAAATGATTAATTGGCATCGTTATAGGCCAATAGATTCTCTCTCTCTCTCTCTGCTGTGTCTTGTATTGTGACATGTGGAAACCTATTCAGGTTAGTATCCACTGGTCTTGAAATGAAGATCAAAGACTGTTTCTGCTAATAAAATGTTATAGTGACAGTAGAGATTCATCCACGAGCCAACGGCAGTTCAGGGAAGTCAGAGTTCTTCCAACAGACCCTAAGAGTGGGATGAGAATGGTGATCAGCGCAGTTACCAAATGTGTCATCCAAAACAAGGTAGTCCTATGTTAACCTTTTCATTATTTGAGTCAAGTTCAAACAGTTGATGTTTTTGTTACAGGTGATATAACATTAAGAGGCTTACCTGGTTACCTGGAGGTTGATAGAAACATAGACTTTGACGGCAGATAAGGACCGCTTGGCCCACCTAGTCTGACCATTTCCTACCTATTGGATAAGCTGCAGATTCCAGTTACCCAATATCCTACTTCCTCCTACCCCTCACTAAAATTGCCTTATGTCTGTCCCATGCATCCTTGAATTCCCCCACTGTTTTTGACCCCACAACCTCCTCAGGAAGGCGGTTCCATTTGTCCACCACCTTGTCTGTGAAAAAGTACCTCCTCACATTGCCCCGAGCCGTCCTACCCATCTTTAAATTGTGCCCCCTTGTTCTTGTACATCTCTTTTTCCTAAAGATGCTCCCATCTTGGACTTTGTTGATTCCCTTGAGGTACTTGAAAGTTTCTATCATGTTCCCCCCCTCCCTCCTTTCTTCAAGGGTATACATATTAAGCACTTTTAGTCTCTCTTCATATGGCTTCTGTTGCAGACCCTGCACCATTTTAGTTGCCCTCCTCTGGACTGCCTCCATCCTATCTATGTCTCTGCGGAGATGGAGTCTCCAGAACTGTACTCAGTACTCCAGATGGGCTCTCACCAACTGTCTGTACAGAGGGATAAAAGGATGATCTCAAGTTCAGAGCAAAGGGTGGGGGGGGCGCAGAAAAAATATATCCGTGGATAGTCTTTTTAGTTTCCAAATATCCTTTTTATTTTAAGTTTGGCAAACCTCAATGTTTCACCTAATTTTTAGGCTTTTTCAAGAGATGCCTTTCTAAATAAATACATAAATATATACAGTTAAATTACTGTCCACATTCAACAACAAATTCAACTCTAAAATACTAAGTACGGAGAAACAGTGACAAGCACTGGTGCTACTTACTAAATTTCATTGATAATACTCTAAAAAATCCCTTCATTCCATTAATATAGTAACTTACAGTTCTGAAAAGAAACACATTAATGAAATTCTAGCTATAAAACTTGATATCAAAGATATATACCACTTTACATTATCTCACATTCAAATAATTTACAAAGATGTAAGAATAAACAAAGAGCCCAACACCAAGCCTAGTGAGCCAAACTTTTCTAATGGTAAACATTTATCAATACCTGAGTTTTTGGGCGTAATGGTTATCATGTTTACGTCACATATGTTTTATAACTTTATGCATTCTGTTCATTTGTTCTGTTTGTCCAAATAGGTTCAAAACTGAAAAATTAAAAACCATTTATAATGATTACAACATGTGCTATAATATTTTTTTAAATAGAAAGTCCTCTCATTTTTACAAGTTCTTCCATCTTGTCTTATTTCCCATTTCCTTCTAAATATCAATATAAAGAATGAATAAATACCTTCTATCTAACTTGTATTTCTCATTTTTCCTTATATTTTATAAAAAGGTCTAAATGTATATAGCCAACGTTTTTAGATATCTCAGCCTTGCTTAATATAGATAAGTACATACTCAGTTTCAAACTATATATCCCTCCTAGTTAAAGGAAGACAGTTATAGACATCAGACTTCCCCTATATCAGATTCATAAAATTTTCACTTCATCATTTCATCTTCCAAACAAAAGCTATAGAAAATAGCAAGTCTTTTTAAAGGTTTTACATGTCTAGGCTATAACAGTATATTTTCATAATTTCTAATTATTTCACTTTATCCAAATATTTTTCCTAGAAAATACTGAAGACACAACAAGGAATTCTTGGTTTCCAACTCCATTTTCTTCATATTCTAAAAGAACTAAACTCAAAAAAATACGGGTTCTGTATATTCAAACAAAAATGTTTGTCTCATCCTTTCCAGCCACTTGCATACTGTGTGACCCTGAGCAAGTCACTTAACCTCCTTGTGCTCCCAGGTCGCTCCTGTAAAAAAGCTTTCAGCTTAGTGTGCTATGCCTGGTTAAACAACTAAATAAAAAAAAAAAAGCCATTTTATCTTTAAAGAAAAAGGGGGGTGGGAGATAACAGGTTTTTAGGATATTTCTGTAACTTTAGGCTGTAATCCTACAACCTCATCACTTTCTGCTATTTCTTTTTTTTGAAAATAGAAAGCTCCTCCAAAATAAAACATTTTGACAATGACCATTTCACCAAGAAGATGCCCCTTCCCATTTATATTCATATTTTAAGATTAGTGTTTCCCTCATAACACTCTTTTTCATTACCCATAAATGAAAAGTAATTATCTCTGGTAATTGCGTCATAGCCAAACAAATGCTGATATGTTGTTTCGTATATTACAACGTTTTCTTTATATCAGCCATTACTTTCAATGGTTTCAGTGTTTTCTCTTAGCTAGCGTCATTCATCACTGACTTGGATTTTGCATGAAACAAGTCTTTTTAAGTTTCTAACCTTGTTGATGTGGTATCCGAACCTGCATGGGACGCTCACTCTGTCTCCTAATGGATTTATGCAACCGACGCTTTCCGAGCATAAAACAAATCTTTTTTTAATTTCAGGGGTCATTGTCAGTGTTTTATTTTGAAGGCGCTTTCTATTTTCAAAAAAGAAAAAAAAAGAAATAGCAGAAAGTGATGAGGTTACAGGATTTACAGCCTAAAGTTATAGAAATATTCTGAAAACCTGTTATACTCTCACCCCCCCCCCCCCTTTTTCTTTAAAGATAAAATGGCTGGAAAGGATGATACTTAAACTTTTTTGTTTGAATATACAGAACCCATATTTTTGTAGTTTAGTTCTTTTAGAATATGAAGGAAATAGAGTTGGAAACCGAGAATTCCTTGTTGTGTCTTCAGTATTTTCTAGGAAAAATATTTGGATAAAGTGAAATAATTAGAAATTATGAAAATATACTGTTATAGCCTAGACATGTAAAACCTTGAAAAAGACTTGCTATTTTCTATAGCTTTTGTTTGGAGGATGAAATGGTTGGAAATGATGAAGTGAACATTTTATGACTCTGATATATGGAAGTCTGTTGTCTGTAATTGTCTTCCTTTAACTAGAAGGGATATATAGTTTGAAACTGAGTATGTGCTTATCTATATTAAGCAAGGCTGAGATATCTAAAAATGTTGGCTATATACATTTAGACCTTTTTATAAAATATAAGGAAACATGAGAAATACGAGTTAGATAGAAGGTATTTATTCATTCTTTATATTGATATTTAGAATGAAATGGCAAATAAAACAAGATGGAAGAACTTGTAAAACTGAGAGGA
Organism: Neoceratodus forsteri; assembly: GCA_016271365.2. NCBI lineage: Eukaryota > Metazoa > Chordata > Ceratodontiformes > Ceratodontidae > Neoceratodus > Neoceratodus forsteri. Next base: position 555,741,957 of record CM028129.1, on the reverse strand, counting down.
CTTTCTATTTAAGAAAATATTATAGCACATGTTGTGATTATTAAAAATGTTTTTAATTTTTTCAGTTTTGAACTTCATTGGACAAACAACAGAACGAAATAACAGAATGCATAAAGTTATAAAAAATATGTGACGTAAACATGATAAGCATTACACCAAAAAACTCAAATATTGATAAATGTTCACCATTAGAAAAGTTTGGCTCACTAGGCTTGGTGTTTGGTGTTGGGCTCTTTCTTTATTCTTACATCTTTGTAAATTATTTGAATGTGAGATAATGTGAAGTGGTATATATCTTTGATATCAAGTTTTATAGCTAGAATTTCATTAACATATTTAATATGTTTCTTTTCAGAACTGTAAGTTACTATATTAATGGAATGAAGGGATTTTTTTTTAGAGTTTTATCCATGAAATTTAATAAGTAGCACCAGTGCTTGCCAGTGTTTGTCTGTACTTAGTATTTTAGAGTTGAATTTGTTGTTGAATGTGGACAGTAATTTAACTGTATATATTTATGTATTTATCTAGAAAGGCATCTCTTGAAAAAGCCTAAATATTAGGTGAAACGTTGAGGTTTGCCTAACTTAAAATAAAAAGGATATTTGGAAATGAAAAAGACTGTCCACAGATACATTTTTTCAGCACCCCCCCACCCTTTGCTCTGAACTTGAGATCATCCTTTTATTCATGACACATCGGGAGAGGCTGCTTAAAAAACAAGTGAGAAGAGTTCATTCCCTGTGGAACTTTATTTCCTTTTTCTCTATGGGGGATAACAACTTCCTGTTTTCTACTGGTGATGCCTCTCCCTATACATCCTAGTATCCCCCAGCCCTCCTTACTGCCTTCTCACATTGCTTATCTACCTTAAGGTCATCTGATATGACTTCCCCCAGGTCCCTTTCCATTTGTGTTGTTAGTGCCTGCCCAACCCCTCCCATTGTGTACTCTTCCCCTGGGTTTTGTTTCCCAGGTGCATTACTTTGCACTTTTTTGCATCGAATCCAAACTGCCATATTTTTGACCATTCCTCCAATCTTGCCAAGTCCTTTCTCATCCTTTGCACCCCTTCTTGTGTATCAACCCTGTTGCAGATCTTTGTGTCATTTGCAAAGAGGCATACTTTGCCTTCCAGCCCCTCTGCAATGTCACCTATAAAGACATTAAAGAGGATCGGTCCCAATACTGAACCCTGTGGTACACCACTAGTAACCCCCTTTCTTCAGCGTGTACTCCATTTACTATTACCCTCTGGGTCCTATTGTCCAGCCAGCTTGTTACCCAGGCTACCACCCTGGGACCCACTCCCAGGCTGGCTAACTTGTTTATTAATCTTTTGTGTGGGACTGTGTCAAATGCCTTGCTAAAGTCTAGGTAGGCCATATCCACAGCCTCTCCCTGGTCTATTACTTTGGTTACCCAGTCAAAGAAATCTATTAGATTTGTCTGACATGACGTTCCTGCTGTGAATACATGCTGCCTTGCGTCCTGGGCCCCGCTGGCCTCTAGGTACTCAACAGTTCTTTCTTTCAGAAGTGATTCCATCATATTTCCCTAGCACTGAGGTCACGCTAAACAGGTCTGTAGTTTTCTGCCTCTGCCTTGCTCCCACATTTGTGGAGAGGAATCACATCTGCCCTCATCCAGTCCTCTGGTTCCACACCATCCTCCATTGATTTGTTAAACCTATCTATATATAAGATATCTGTATATAGTTCGGCTGTACTATCTGTACAAAGGTAAAAATGAGGATCTGCTGTATGTGAATCCTAATGTCTCCAAGGTTCTATTCTGAGGTCACAGCTTTGGATTTTACCACGGTATCCCGTTAAGCGAGGCGATGGAATGAGGGAGACATGATCAGGGGGCTACAACCAGTTCATTTATCACAGTGGCAAACTGGTTGTTGGAGTACCCTGCAGGGACAGTGCTGCACGGGTGTTGCGCCCCCTCCTTGAGAAAGAATTATTTATTATTAGGATTTGGATAATACCTTTGAGCTGGGGGCACTTTTACATAGGTTCTGTGTCATGTAACAAGGAGAAATGGAAAAAAATAAATGCAATACAAAACATGCAGTAAATATACATAAAGGAGCAGCCATTGGCATTGTCTAAGTTTGTAAAGTGACTAACGTAGGCAGCAGAACATCTGCTGGTGAGGTGATTATAATAAGTTTTGGGGGTGCGGGGGTGCACAGCCCCCCACAAACAGCTGGGATTTGCCTTGGTGGCTTTGGCGAATAGGGGTTGTGTGGCACAATCGCCGGGTGCGATGAGGGCCGTCGGCATTGTGCTGTCACTCTAATGATGGTTGGCAGGTTTCTTGTCACACCATAGTGAGTGAACTCTTTGCCACTACCCCAGTGGGGGAGCTTGTTACCAATATGTAATTCTCCTCATTGACAGTACTGGAACTAACAAAAAATGAAATTACAGTAAGCGTGAAATACTTTCTCTCTTTCCACATACTGTACATTTGGATATAGAAGGACATGCAGACAGTGAGCAGGTCATTAGGAAAATGGAGAATATTATGGGGCCAAGGACTGAACCATGGGGAACCTCTGTATCTGTGGAGAGCTCTCTTATATGAGTGGATTGCTTTGATAGGTAGGAGTTCAACTGGGAAGTAACTTGCTCACAGAACAGAACTAGTCAGCTTTTAGAATAGGAGAATGTGGGAGATCATGCCAGAAGTTTTCAGCAAAGTAGTATCTGTGTAAGTGCAGATAAGGGAGAATAAAGGGGGCAAAAAACAAATTATAACTTTTGACAAACTTCATGCGAATGACGATCATATCTCTTCTTCCAGAGCCATCACAGGAGTTGAAGTCAATGCTGCATCACTTACTGGAGGTTCTGACACAGCCGGGCTTTTCAGGACAGGGTCGGGATAATGCCATCAATTTGTTGCTCAGGCACGTGCCCCGGAAATCACCACGGGATCCAGACAACTCCACGACACTTTGGGTGATTGACCAGGGTAAGGAGAGTCATCGTTGGTATTGAGCACATGACTGTGTATGTGACCCCCTCTCCTTGAATGTGTCCCCCTCTATAAGTAGATGGCTTTCCCCCTTAGATGTAACCCACAATGTACAACAATGTTCTTATTTCAGAACAGGAGGCAAGCAGGGACCCCTGCAGGAAGGCCAACTGTTTTAACTTTGGTGTAGCTGTCTGCCTCTCATGATGACCACAGTCAGCTATTGAAGGAGCACTGGTCACACCTTCCTCCATATCCACATCTCGTCGAAATGCATTACTCTCCAGTTGGATCCTAGCACAGAAGAATTGGAAATTTAGGCATACAGCTGTATGTTTCCTTCCTGTTGTGTACGTCTCCTAAACTGATGTGTGTTCTCCTTAGGCTTGAGGAAGATCCTGGAGGTGGGAGGAACAGTTCCTGAGATGCCGGGAAGTCTCCCCATCACAGAGAACAGCAGGATGAGTGCTTCTGTGCTGCTTAATAAACTCTACGAGGACCTGAAGTGTGATTCAGAGAGGCAGCACTTCCACAAGCTCTGTGAGGATTATGTGCAGTAAGTAGCAGAAACAGCTAGGTTTCATAGCTTCTGTAAATATAGTCACCAACTAGTGATGGAAGTGATACGATTCCACCAGAGGCATAGAATTAACATAGAAACATAAACATCCTTGGCAGAAAATGACCATTGGTCCATCCAGTCTGCCCTATTTTGTTACCTTACCCTGCACTATGACCTGTTGTCTAGATGGGGGTTTCACCCTTGTCTCCACTGTCATCGAGGTACAGGGCAGGAAGCATAGGAAAACCAGGAGCAGTGATAAAATTCACAGATAGCGTTTTATTATTTTTAATAACAATAAAATAAAATTGTGCAGGAGCTTTTATAAAGGCAGTTCATACAAAACAAGAGTCCTTCCTCTGAGGGTATCTCTAATTCTGAATTTCAATCTCTCTCTCCAACAAAAGATTGCTCACTTTTTTTATAAGAAGTCTTTGCCTGGCAATTAATTTCTTCAGCCTGAGCTTAATACTTCCTGTTTCTCACAAAATGTATCAAAAATGTATCCGTTTCTTTCCTTGCAGGTGCAACAAAATAGAACATTGTGTCCTAGAAGTAATCTCCTGTTGACAACTCTACAAATGAGGTTGTGGAGGTCAAACTGCATCTCAGGGTTAACCCCCTGGGTTCCAAATAGCTTGCTACAATCATTGCAACAGTATAACTATATACATTTTCAAAGCAGAGAACCCAGTGTCACATAAAGATCCATATACATTCCAGTAACCACAGATAAGCAAGGAGGAAGAAAAGATAGAAACAGCAAGTGAAGGTAGGGAGATAGGGGGAGAATTATGAAACTGTCAGAGTGATCAGTTCCTAAGTCTCACAAGAAAATGTTGTGCAGTCAGACAGTCAAGAGACAGAAAAAGAGAGAATTGAACAGATCCTTGCTTTTTAACTCTTTCTGCATAACAAATGGAACAGGGTCTTACTCAACCCTGTCACATACCTCCCTCTTTAAGAGGGAACTTGTTTTAAAAACAGGTTTCCAAAACTGTCTTTTAATTATCTTCTAACATTACCTTATAACCTTTATAGTTGTGCGCATATGCAGTATCCATAACAACCGGTATAGCAAACAGTTATATTTAAATCCACATATTTTCTTTTCGAAAATTCTCAATTCCTGATCCATATCTTGACAGAAAATGAACATTGACGTTCTCTTTTTCAGACTTGTGCATCACTTTGAATTTAAATGGCTGTAGTGCCAGGTACCATCTTGTGATTCTGGAATTTTTAGCCTTCATTTGATTAAACCAACAGAGAGGATTATAAGTACAAAGTCAGCTCGTAGCAAATAAAATTTGGCTCACTTTGTTGCAAGACATTCCTTTTCAATGGTGGAGTACCTTTTCTCTCAGTCGTGCAATTTCGTACCAATATATAGAATTGGATGTTCAAACAACATGGAGTCTTGCTGTATTCTGACAAGTGCAGTTAGCCCCAGCCTTTAAACTGCCCTGGAGAACAATGGGTTAACTTTTCTATGCAGGGCATAGAATGTTCATCTCGAGCTCGGTTGATGTCTCTGCCTGTTGTCATTTGAACTGCAACGGTCAGATTCTTTACTCCGCCTCACTGAACAGTCGCTCCGGAGATTTCTCGTGCAGCTCGGTTCGAAGTCGGTTGAAGTGTCGGTTTTCGACCGAAATTTAGTTTCCGCATAGTCTGTTCAAGTCTCTGTCTGTGGTACCGTGAGTACTAGATAGGTTTTGTTCTGTTTTCTGTGTGGAACTTGTGAAAAGTGTGGATCGGTTTGGCTGAATCGATCATTCAGGTAAATTTTGTATTTTACTTTAGTGTGTGGTTACCAGTCCGTATCAGTTCTAAAAAAAACTGGGTTTTAGTACAGTTTTTTCTAAGACCCGTGACACGGTGAGGAACCAGTAGGGTTGTCTTGCCTGGCGGTTGCCGAAAAAAGGGTAAGTTTGGTTAGGTTGGCCATGTCTGAGAAACCCAAGAAAAAAACCGGGCCCACTGGGTTTCAACACTGCAGTGTGTGTGGGGAGGTCTTTGCTAAAGCCGATCCCCACACCACCTGTGTTTATTTTCTGGGGTTTGACCACCTCGATTCAGACTGCCAAATTTGCAAAAATGTTCCCAAATCTGCCCTTGAAAGAGATTAGGCAGACTGAGGGAAAGGAGGCGAGAAATCCGCTGACCCGGATGGCCAGCCCTGTTTGGTTCCACCGAACCAGAAGGAGTGCTCTCTGACCAGGCGATACTTCTTCAGGCAAAGGAGCGATTCTGAGGCAATCGGTTCAGACAAAAGCATAAGGACAAATCGACGGTTCGATCAGAATATCATACCGACCGCCGATTAGGAAATAGCCAAAGCGATTCAGACAGGAATCGCTTGTTCGGTTCCACTGATCCGCACCTTTGGCAGGCTCGGTTCGTCGGTTCCCCCAGTTCAGGATTATGCCCTGGAAGAATTTTATGAAACGGAGTTTGAGGAGGAGGGAGAGTTGGAAGATGATTATGGTGATAGTGAAATCTGGATGTGCCTATTGATCCGGACATCTCCCCAGACAGACCTTCAGGTGTTTCCCCTCCTAGGCTTTCTGAGTCCCCTTCACACTTCATGTTTTACAGAAAGGTGGCCGATACCCTCCAGCTTCCTGTGGAAGAGGCAGTGGAGGATCAGGAGGAGCCTGACTACGTAGAGATGATGGACATCCCAGAGTCCAGGAGACTGTCTGTTCACCTCCACAAATCTTTTGGGAAACGGACACAAAAAATTCTTAAGTCTTCCATTTCCATACCTCCTGTGGATAGAAGAATGGACAAGAGGTATACTCTTTCAGGCTCAGATATGGAGTTCCTTTATCAGCAATGCAGCCATGTTGGGGTTGTACAGGCTGCTGCCTATGACAAGGCAAGCATTCCCTTGGCATCACACACCCCCAGACAAGGACTCCAGGAAGATTGATGCCATGGCAAAGAAGCAGTACATGGCATTTTCCTTGGGACTCAGGTAGGCGAATTATATGGCCTATGCAGCCAGGTACCAGAAGTCCAGGTGGGACACTGTACTGGCACTGGCTAAACAGGCTTCCCCCCACCTTGCCAGGTAGCTGGAGGAGGTGGCTGCAGATGGGATTGAGGCATCAAAAGTTCAGTTTCATGCTGCTGTGGACTCCAATGATGTATCATCAAGAGTCATGGCTACATCTGTGGCTCTTTGGAGAATGGCCTGACTCAGATGTACTAGCCTCTCACAGGATACCCAGGCTAAGGCCATGGATTTTCCTGTAGTGGGTAATTCTCTGTTTGGGGAGCAGACAGAGAATTACATGAAGAAAATGGACAAATACAGGACCACTTACAGGAGTGCTCAGGCCAAGGAAAGGCAGGCAACTCCTCAAAGGCAGCAGTCTAGGGGTAGGGGCAGGCCTTTTCACCAAGCACAGGCCTCTTCTTCCTTTTCACAGAGGGGGTTCAGAAGGAGAGGCAGAAGGGGGATGAGCAGGCCTGCATCCATCCCTCAGCCTAAAGCCCCTGCCAAGCAGACACCCTGATGGGTCTGCCTGGGTCGATTCTCCTATCCCAGTAGGGGGCAGGCTGGCTTACTTTGTCCAGGTCTGGATGTCTGTTACATCAGACAAGTGGGTCCTGGAAGTAGTAAGCCAGGGACTGGTTCTCAGCTTCAAAAAATGTCCAAAGATGAGAGCCAGATCTTTTCCACCTGCAAATCTCTCCGAGACCCTTGACCTAGAGGTAGAGGTTTCTTCTCTTCTAGCTCTAAGAGCTATAGAGAGAGAGTACCTACCCTACACTGGGGCAAAGGACTACTCCAGGTACATCCTAACCCCCAAAAAGACAGGAGAGTGGCAACCCATCCTGGACTTAAGATACCTGAACAAACATCTTTTAAAGCCAAAGTTCAGGATGATAACTTTGGGAATTATTCTTCCCTCTCTAAGGCCAGGGGACTGGCTAGGCTCCCTGGACCTCAAAGATGCCTACTTTCACATTCCCATCCGGTGCTCCCACAGAAAGTACCTCAGGTTCGCGTTGCCCTCAGGCCACTATCAGTTCAGAGCAATGCCCTTTGGCCTAACCTCAGCCCCAAGGGTCTTCACAAAGTGCCTGGCAGTAGTTGTTGCCTTCCTAAGAAGACAAAAGATTTCGTTTTCCATATTTGGACGACTGGCTCATAGTGGGCCAGTCCCCAGACCAAGTCAAGTCACACCTGCAAGTGACCCAGCAAGTGCTCACTTCTTTAGGATTTCTTCTCCAACCTACCAAAGTCGGTTCTCGAACCAGTGCAGCTCCTCACCTTCATAGGGGCAGAGCTAGATACGGTAAAAGCAAGAGCCTTCCTTCCCCTGGAAAGGGTAAGAGCTCTCATGGAGCTGGCCTCTTCATTCAGCCTTCAGGTGTCTCGACTAGAAAGGCATTTCCTTCAGCTCTTGGGCAACATGGTAGCTTCTACAGCAGTGGTCCAAGACGCAAGATTCCAGATGAGGGACATTCAGTTCCACTTAAGAGCCTTTTGGTCCCAAAGAAAGGATTCCCTTACCAAACTAATCCCAGTGACTCGAACTCTGATCCAAGCCCTGCAATGGTGGCAGGATCAGGACAATTTGAAGCAAAGGGCTCCATTTGCCACTCAGTCTCATTCAGTGGTTCTTACCATGGATGCTTCCCTGCTGGGCTGGGGAGCCCATTTGGGGGACCTCACCACCCAGGGACTGTGGTCGCCTCAGGAATCTCTTCTACACATCAGTCTCTTGGTACTCAGGGCAGTGTTTTTGGCACTGCAAGTTTTTTCTCCAAATCAGTACAGAACAAGGTGGTTCAGGTCAGAACAGACAACACCACCACCGTGTGGTACATCAGCAAGCAAGGAGGCGCTCGGTCTACGGCCTTGTGCACAGAAGCAATGAAGTTGTGGTCCATGGCTTATTCACTGCAAACCTCTCTGATAGCAGTTCACCTTCCAGGGAAGGACAATGTCCTAGCAGATGCACTGAGCAGAATACCTCAGGGCCATCACGAATGGGCCCTGGATCCTCTGGTGTTGAAGGTGATTTTCTCAAGATGGGACATTCCAGAGATAGATCTTTTTGCAGCCCCAGACAATCACCAACTTCCTCTCTTTTGTTGCAGACCCCCAGTCTTGGGCTCAGTCCCCCTGGATGCTCTGATTCTGAACTGGGAAGGGAAATTTCTGTGTGCTTTTTCCCCCTTCCCTCTCCTGTTCAAAGTGTTAGTCAAGATAAGGTCACAACCTTGCAAAGTGATTCTGATTGCTCCAGACTGGGCCAGGCAGCCATGGTATCCCCTGTTGCTGTCCCTATCATTCCATCTTCCCCTGTCTCTTCCCAGGAATTACAACCTGTTAACTTCCTCTCAGGGAAGGATTTGGTACCCCAATCTTCAGTCTCTCAATCTGAAAGCTTGGCTCTTGAAGAGTTAGAGTTTGCAGATCTGCATCTTTCCCAAGGGGTTATGGATATCCTCAAGGCTTCTCAAAAGCCCTCTACCAGAAAGACTTACAACTCCAAATGGAAAAGATTTAGCATTTGGTGTTCGAAGAAGAGTATTTCTCCAGACACTGCTGATTTGCCTACGGTTCTGGATTACATGGTCCATCTCAATGGCCTAGGCCTCAGACCAGCTACTCTCAAGGTACTCTTGTCAGCTGTTTCTGCTTTCCTGTCAGTAGGCAAGTCTTCCTCACTGTCATCCCACCCTGTATTCTGTAAGTTTTTCAAGGGATTGCTTCACACCAATCCCACCTTTAGGGATCCTGCTCCTGCTTGGGATCTTAATGTTTGCATTGCTCAGTTTATGCAATCCCCTTTTGAACCTTTGTCCTCAGCATAGCTTAAGTACTTGACTTGGAAAACTGTGTTTTTGGTAGCCATTACTTCTGCTAGACGTATCAGTGAATTGCAAGCCCTGTCAGTGGAACCTGATTTCATCTCTTTTCACAGAGATAAAGTGGTCCTTAGAACTAACAGAAAGTTCTTGCCCAAAGTGGTTTCAGATTTCCACCTGAATCAGTCTATATCTCTCCCTGTTTTCTTCACTGATCATTCTTCCTCGGGAGAGAGGCTACACAGTTTGGATGTTAAAAGAGCCCTTAGTTACTACATAGAGCGTACCAAGGGTCACAGGTTTGACTCCTTCCAGTTGTTCCTCACATACGGAGAAGTTGGGAAGGGCAAACTTGCCACCAGGAGATCTGTTGCCAGGTGGATTGTGTCTTGTATATAATTCTGCTATGAAAAACTGGGAAAAACTCCACCCTCAGAACTGAGGGCTCATTCCTCAAGAGGTACAGCTGCTTCCCTGGCTGCTGCCAGGGATATCCCTCTTTAGAAATTTGTCAAGCAGCCACCTGGAAAACAGTCCATACTTTTACCAAGCATTACTCTCTGGATATCCAGGCTAGGAGTGGTGCTCGGTTTGGCACAGCAGTACTTCAGAGCCTATTCCCAAAGTAGGTTCTGTCCCTCCTCCATGGAGGTACTGCTTGGTAGTCTGCACTTGTCAGAATACAGCAAGACTTCATGTTGTTTGAAGAAAAAAATGCTCACCTTAGTAATTATGTTTCTTCTAGTGGAGTCTTGCTGTATTCTGACCTCCCCCCATCTCCCCTCTCAGAACCTAGATTTTTTGGGATGTGGGTGGGCAGGCGCAGTGTTGGCACCCTAGGGGTGCCCCCTTTACACCCTCTGTTTCTCATGGTTTGAGTTATTTCAATTTATTGTTTTTTCTGTTTGGGTTTCTTGACTTGAGTCTTCCTTTTTGAACCCAAAAGATTATTTTGCTGCCAGTTGGCTAGTAAAAAAATTTACAGTTTCCACACAGAACACCTAGTGAGTTTTGCTCGTAAAGATCTGACGGTTGCAGTTCGGATGACAACAGGCAGAGACATCAACCGAGCTCGAGATGAACATTCTATGCCCTGCATAGAAAAGTTAACCCATTGTTCTCCGGGGCAGTTTAAAGGCTGGGGCTAACTGCACTTGTCAGAATACAGGAAGACTCCACTAGAAGAAACATAATTAGTAAGGTGAGTAATTTTTTCTTCCTTCCCGTCTATATTCTGACTCAAGACTGTGCCTAGGCATACCTCTGATGCATCTGTCTGTAACAAAAATTGTTTCTCAAACTCTGGGCATCTTAAAACAGGGGCTGAACATAATACAGCCTTGATGGCCTGAAAAGCCTCCTCACACTCTGGGGACCATTTCACATTATTCAGGCACAATTTCTTTGTGAGTTTAATGAAGGGGGTAGCTAACTGGGCAGTTGGGAACAAATCTCTGTCAGTAACCAGCCTACCCTAAAAATGACCTGACATGTTTCTTTGTTTTAGGGACAGGACTGTTAGCTACAGCTTCTATCTTAGAAATCTCTGACTTTGCATCTCCATTTCCTGGAACAAATCCCAAATATCTGGTTTCCTGCATTGCCCAGTGCACATTTGGTAGGATTAATGGCCAGACCTGTCTTCTTGATAGATTGGATAACTACTTGTAGGTATTCCAGGTGGCTTATCCAGTCTGGATTGTACACCACAACATCATCCAGGCAAGCAGCATGATAACCGGTGTGAGTAGCTAAAATTACATCCATGTACCGCTGGAATGTCACAGGTGTGACATGTAAACCAAATGGCATGGTAGGGAACTGATAGAATCCAGTGGGGCACTGTTCTGTTCTCCCATTGGGCAAACAGGTATAATGTTCTTTGAGGATATCTTTCATCAGGTCACATCTTTGGAACTTGTACTGCGTCAGTGCTAGGATCACACAGAAACTTTTGCCAGCAGCTAAGGGGCACCCACGAGGACGTCATGCATCCAGTGTCCATATAAGGCATGCAGTTCCCTGTCTTCTCAGTTCTTTTTTTTTTTTTTTTTGAACCTACACTTAATTGCTTTTCAACAAAACAATAACGTACAAAACATCATGTCAGACATCACATATTACAGAATATGCTGCACCTTACAAAAACATGGGATCAATCTAAGTAAAGTAAAATCCAAACATATATGATCCCTCTCCAAACATGTTATATCAAATAAAAAATACAACTAAACACCCCAGACAGTACCACACAAAGGGTTTCCACATAGAAACAAATGGTTTAACTGAAGTCCATCAATGATGATAAAGCAACAAGTCAGAGACTAAATGAAAGCATCATGGAACTGTGCTAGATAGAAAACGGAGCAAAGACTGAGTCACTGGTTGGAAGACTAACACATGAAACTTACTTTAATTTTTTTATTTATTCAGTTGTTTAACCAGGTGAGACACACTAAGCTGAAAGCTTTTTTACAGGTGTAACCTGGGGCACAGGGAAGTTAAGTGACTTGCTCAGGGTCACACAGTATGCAAGTGGAAGCTGTGGGATTCAAACCCAGGTCTGGTGTGCTGAATGTCACCAGATTCGCAGCTCAGAGCCTTAAACCACTGCGCTATACTGCCTCCCTTATTACTTATTACCGAACACTGATGGTATAAAATCGCAACATAAAAGAAAGACTATCACAGGCCAGAGAATTTAGCCGACAGCCTTCTTCTCAACAGGACTAATAAATGTAAAACAGAGAAAAAGAATAGAATAAGTCCACCAAAAAAAAAAAAAAATCAGGTAACCAATTTCACCGCCTCAGTGTGCACAGGCCACATATGCAGGGACCGGACCGACGATCAGATCTCCTCCTCCAAGTTGTCCTCTGCTCTTCCCCTGGCTGTCTCAAACTCCTTGGTGATCTGCTCTGCACATTTTTCTGCTTCAGCTGCATTGGTCATACTTGTAAGTATGTCCTTCATAAACAATCCGGAAACATGCAGTCATAAGTAGGGAATTAACTACTTCCAAGGCCTTGAGCTTCCCCTTCACCACATCAAAATTCTTCCTCCTCGCACAGGTTGCATAGGATAAGTCTGGAAAAATATGCTGAGTTTGGTCCTCATAGTGTAAATTTTGGGAATTCCTGGCTGCCAAAAGCAAATGGCCCTGAATTACCACTCCAGTGGTAACGAGCAACACAGTGCAATGCCAGTCACGTTGTTGTTTAGCCGACCTCAGTGGGGAAATGCGATAGGCTTGCAGAAAGTATTCTGTGGTGATGGTATTTTCCAAATTTAAAGCCATAGGAAGCAAATTTCACAGAAAATACATGTCATCGCCCTCGCTTCCTTAGGAAGCCCCACCGAATGAATATTGGAGGCTCTATTGGCATATTGTAGGGCCTCCAGTCTGTATTTTAACTGTGCATTTTCTTGGGCCATGCGGCTAGTGGCTGCGAGGGCTTGTGTGCTTGAGCTTCCGCAGAGGTCATGGTTTTTGTGGCAACCTCAATTTTAACATCTTATTCAGTCATTCTTTTCAGGCTGGTTTCCACTTTCATATCAGTCACTTGCATTGAGGTCATTAAAGACTTCCACAGGGCGTCCACTCCGACTCCTGCCCCCAAAGGCAAGTCCTCTGAGGTAATAGCCTGTGAGGTCGCTGGAGGTTGAGCTTTCTCTTCTTCTGGACCACACCTTTGTTACAGCACCCCATGGTCCCAAAAAATATCATTTGACTCCATAAAAATTATTCTTTAAGTTGGTAACAAGAAATGTCAAGTCTATTCTCTTAAAATATTGATTTTATTAAACTTTTGTTAGTTTTTATAAGTAGGTCTTACAAAAATTGATCCACAGTACATGAGCATACTATTTCATTACATAATGCATTACAGGAGGATTCTAAGCTCAGTGTGCCCAGGTTGTTACATCTTGGTGGGCAACAAGTAATAGATAGTCAAACAAAAGCTCAGATAGTTACCAATTTAGCCAGCATACAACCAGCAGGCGAGACCCAGTTAGTAAAATCTTAGTGTCCAGGATATTAATGAAAAAGCATTACAGCTTATAGGGGTCCTAACTCTACATGCAGTACAAACTTGGCTTGATGGACCTATGCCTTGCCAGCGAGCATTCATTGTATATTTCAAACCCAAACAAAACATTTACAGATTTACTGGTATCAGGTATCACCTAAGGTTTTCTTTACCATATTCCTTTACTTAAAACTTTATTCACTAGCAGACATCACACATCAGGACAACACTTAGAACATGCAAGCTAGAACTTGAGGTAGAGGAAAGAAAAATATTCCCCACTGTGTAGTGTCTTCTGACAAAAGATGGCCAACAGGTGGGGGGAGGGCAATCTAACCCTGCCACAAGGTCGGTAGCTATCAACTTTTATCAAGGTTCCTACACTTTTATTTGTGAAAAAACAACAAACTTCTTAACAAATAACTTTTATGGCAACAGTCGAGGAACCCACTTTTATAACTGTTAATTAAATTGTTTTAGTCCACATACCTCCGGCCACCTGTTCCCTCCCTCCCTACCCATTACCTGAATCAATTGTTATTTTAAGCCGGTTCAGTCTTCTTCAACATCTGACTCATCCGATTGTGGAGCAAACTCCTTCTTGATTCTTGTAAGCAAAGTTCCCACTTCTGCTGGATCACTAAAAATGTATACTTTCCTGGAATAGGTTAACTTTATCTTTGCGGGAAATTGTAGAGAGTGGGATACTCCCAGCTCCCTCAGGATTGATCTGGTCTTGTCAGATGCTTTGCACCTGGCTCTTGTGGCAAAGCTTAGACGAGGGAACAGGGAAACCTTTACTCTGTCCTCAAGCATCACAGGGCCCCTCCATCGGCAATTTCCAGGACCTGGTCGCGATCTGTAGGGTGTATGAATTGAACCAGTAGAGTCCTAGGACCCTCTGACCTCGATACCGCTCTCCTTGACGTGATCCGGTAAGCCTTTGAAATCTCAACTGGAGGAGAAAGATTGCACTGGTCAGTTAACCACTTCTGCACAAAGGACTGAAGATTGGCTCCTTCAAGGGATTCAGGAAGCCCCACTACCCTAAGGTTGTTTGCTTGAATCTGATTCTCAATGTTCTCTAGCCGATATTGCAGGACCCAGTTTTCTTTAATTAGACCTGTGGTTGCCGCCAGTGACTTTCCGGCTACACCTACTGCAACTTTGGTCTCCAAGACTGCTTGTGCACACAAATAAGCAGCTTTGCTTGCATGTCCACGACCTTCTGATCAGGGGCCGGTTTTTTACCATCCATGGCCCTGATTGCTTGAAGGACACTGTGCAGAGTTGGGTCCATCGTAGTGAGGTCTGATATTGGGCCTCCTTTTCCACTGCACCCTGCAGCCGCAGCCTAATGTCCTTTTTTACCGCCTCCCTCACCGATCTGTTTTTTGGGTTGCCCATATTTTTGCTTTTTAGGACTTCACCTGAATGTACAGCAAGAAGTTCTGCTCACCTAAAGGTAAAAAAAAAATTCAGTTTGCCTGGTAAATCTGTAGTTAATTAAATTGCTCAGCAGAACTCTGACATAGCATGTCTGATCGTGCTGGTAGCTGGCCAGGCCCTTCCAAAATATAGATTTTATAGCAAAATTCACTTCCTGATGTGCAGAGCTGTAAGGAAGTGCATCTGTTTGGCAAGCATGCACAGCAGTGCCCCCCCCTTCTCATTTCTTTTCCCATTGTCGATTAAGCTCATCAGACCCACCAGCTGAAAGGCAAATGTTTGCAAGCCACTTTTTTCTTTTAAATTTAACTAAATCACTATTTTTAGTGATTATAGGCTTACCACGTGCCACCGAAAACAAAGTTGAAACTTTTTTGCTGTTGCGATTGTGGTGAGAAAATCTATAAGGATGATGCACATGAGATGTGCATCTGCTGCCTAGGCCTCTCTCACGATGTTAAGGTCTGCAAAAGCTGCAAAGGATTCAAGTCTGCTATCCAAGCAACTCAGACAGGGAGCACTTGAGACTTTTCTCCTCAAGAAAACAGTACCTGCTATGTAAAAGCAGCTGCAGGAGAGAGCCACGTTGCCTGCTCTATTGGCCAAACCCTGGTCGTCGAGGACTAAAGAGAAGACATCATCAGGGAGCCACAAGCATAAGAAACACCTGCACAAGGATAAAGCCTCCCCGTCAAGATCCAGGTCACCACGGCGGCCAGTAATTACGTCTTCCACCTCCTTGCCATCCGCCTTCGTGGTGGTGACTACTGCCTTCCCCAACTGTTGCTCAGACACCTAGGTTGGGGCGTGGCTCAGGTGCTGCTGGGCCTATTATGGACAGTAGATTGCTGTTGTCGCTGGGCCTTCGCCCGCTGTCGACAGGCACAGTCGCGACCCCTTTTATGGAAGTCATACACACTTTGGCTTCTGCCCCCCCACTGTCAACCAGACACCAAGATCAGGGCCTGGGTGTGGCGCTACCATACCTTACACAGATGGTATGTTGCCGTTGTTGATGGGGTTTCACCCACCGTCGACACTGTCAGTTACTCTGACTAATATTGATGTTGACACTTACAAGGCATCTCCACAATCTGTCGACCAGATATCAAGGTGGAGGCTAGGTTTAGGCACTGCCGGGCCTACCACAGATGGTACATCTCCGTCTCCCATAGGTTTCCACCTGCCATTGACACTACCTATCGCAACACCTACTGCAGGAGGCATTGATGCCAAGGCAGTGGTTTCTTTCATCCTTCTCTGATATGTTCAGGCTTATCTTGCCAGGCCTGCCACGGCAGCTGGTCATCCCGTCGATGAAGCTCACTGATATTACTAATTCGCTGATTACACCACTGCCCACAGTACCTACTAAACCAACCTCTCTGTCAGTCATTGTCAGGAACTATGACAAACTAGCCCATAGTCCTGACCTCAGAATGGAGACAGATTGGGAAAATGAGGAGGAGTATGCTGAGGACAGCCAGTTTATACATGGCGCCAGCTCCACCCTGTCCACATGTAGTGAGAACTCGGTAGCCCATACACCCAGATCACTGCCAGAGGATCCCTCATTCCTACCCATGATGCAGCACTTGCAGGCTGCCATGAGGTTTAGTCTGAAGGAGCAAGACACCAATAAAAAGATCTCTCTCTTATGGACTTTTTGGAACTACCAGAGACTCCATCGACTACCATCCTTCCACTGTACCCAGTTTTGGAGGACACCACTTATGCCACTTGGTATAGGCCTAACAAAGTACCAGCAGTCCTAAGAAAGGCAGACAAGATGTACCCTGCCCCATCAAACAAACCTTATTATGCCCTTGAGCCTGAGATTGACACAGCGCTGCTTACAGCTGCCCACCATAGATCCAGAGCACCCTAGCCACTTAAGGTCCTTCCCTCCTGTCACAAACCCGCTCAGCAGGTCAGGCCCTCTGCTCCCACAGTGTCAACCTCCAAGCGCAGTATTGTGAACAGGTAACAGAACAGGGTGACCCCCCCCCCGTCTGCTTGTGGGTCTGAATCACCTTTGGTCTCAAATTCTGGGGGGATTCAAACTGTGAACTTTATGCTAGTGTACCCAAATGTATAGGCTCAGATAATCTGCTGTTTGGTGGGGATGCCAGATATCTTTTGCCTAAGGGCACCTAACCAGGTATACAAAATGAACCCTTAAAACTCTTTCTATAAAAGGCCTTAGGTATATTCTTACCTTTTCCCAGTTTAGTACACCATCAAACTTTGAACAGTTTTAGTCAGTCTTAACCGTCTATGCATCACATGCAAAAGAAAGAACTTCGAAGACACACCCAGGCAGTCTTTTTAAATGAAAGGTTTACTAAAAAATGGATAAAAATATGTAAAAATGTAAACACAGAACACTATATCACAAAGCATACAGTCACGTAAAAGAAAACAAGGAAAGGTACAGACATAAACTCCTACCACAATACAATTAGACTTTTTCTGTCTAATGTATTACCTTCTTACAGTGCTCAAGTTAGTTCTTGTTTCTTAAGAGTCCAGCAAGAAAATGTCTCTCACGTCAGACTCAGATCCTAGGTTAAACTGTTTCTGTCTCACACACCCCTTCCATGATGTCATCTAGCTCCTCCTTGTTAAATATAAAACAATTATACAAACAATGATCTTCCTGTCAGGAGATATTTCAAATAAGGTGACGTCAGCAAAAACTCATTTCCCAATATGACTCCTTAATTAACATCCCCTCTTTGATCTCAAACAGTTCCTATTCCCAGGCATTTCAAAGGATTTTATGACTTTTAGCACCATAGTGATATAACAATGTTTTTTCCTCTAAAATGTCATAAAAGTTTATGATCTCCATCCTCTGGCAGACTCATAAAATCCCATTTCATTTCCACTTCAAAGCAGCAACAGGCCATAAAATGCAATGTCTCAAGGAAGTTAATCACATACAGAGATCTGCTGGTTTAATATATATCCTGTCATTTTAACTGAAACCTGGGGGTGGGGCACCCATAGCACAGGATGTCTCATGGGAGACACCCACATACCGCATTCTATATTACAAACATCATAGAACAATCATAACCAGCTGACCAAGCGTCATACCTCCTACTAAGAATCCTGAAGATTGGATGTTTTGGGTAAGTGCATCTATGCCTAATCTCCCTGGGCCTGCGTATTAGCTCTACCAGGCTCACATGATAAAATATTAAAACACACTGTGGAGGAAGGCACAAGTTGCTGCACAGGTGTTACCTAAGGGTACTGTAAGCAAGGCTTATTACAGTCTCTTGAGGCAGGGGCTGATGTGGGCAAACACTCCGCTCAGCCTATGATGCCTCGGATGCTTATGCCAGGGCTGCGGCCCCTTACATTTGCCTGAGACGCTATTTATGGCTCAGGGTCATAGATTTCACAAGAAATGTGCAGCACATATTACTAAATGCCCCTTTTAGAAGCCAAAAATTGTTTGGCCATCATATGGAAGAAGCCTTAAAAAGCCTCCCGTCTTTGGGAGTGAGATTGAAGTTGGCCAGATCCTGTCACATAATCCAAGGAGAGGTAAAGACAAGGGACATTCTCACTTGCCTGCAACCAATCAAGCAGGTCAAACCTCTGAACACCAAAACAACAGCAGGGATATTAGCATCTTGCCAGTCCCGAGTACCCATACAGTGACACTCACAGACAGTGGAGCCGAGCTTACGGCCCCTACAGACTCTGCCTAATCACTTTCTGTTATCCGAATTAGCAGCAGTTGTAGAGAGTTATATCGACCACCGTATAAATGAGTTGTGAGTGATCATTTTGGGCGACTGGATACTGTTGAAATAGGTCATGATTTGGAGCAGTAGACATTTCTCTAGATATCTGTCGCCTTTTCTAGCTATCTTGGGGCATAGGTCCTCTGTGACAAGGACCACAGAGACTTGAGGCAAACATATGCCATAGATCCTGTTGCTCCCAATCATGGGGCACAGGGCTTTAGTCCAGATACTTCCTCACCCCTTAACTAGACAAGGAGTTTAGGGTCTTTGATGGACGGAAGTTCTGTACTCTCTACTTTCAATACTAGAGGTCATGCACACGATATCTGGAGAGTCTCCTTTCCCTGTTACAGTTAATGGGATAATATTACCCCTAACAAGAGAAGTTGTCTGCCCTCCTATATTGATTTAGAATCCTCACAGGTCATACCTGAGGTTTCTGTGGGCAGGGGATCATTGCCATTTCAGATTTCTGGACCCGTAGCATGCAGTCTCAGCCCAGGGTATTCAAACAGTGCTGGGAATGGGTAGCACTAGCCTCAGCAGAGATGGTCTGTACATCTTTCCTTGTCAGGTAGTGTGGCTCGTACAGGCCCCTCCAAGGAATAGGGGGCATCCCATTCCTTACTGTTGTGCAGGATAACACTGAAGCTGTGATTATGAGCTTAAAGTTTGTGTAGAAGGGTGTTACCCCTCCCCTGGCAAGGGCACTTTCTGTCAGTCTTCCCTCCCTTCCCCTCCTTACTTGGAGTATTAATCACGAGGTCAGTGGAGGGCACGACTCGGGTCCTTTTTTATCTTTGTTTAGTCAGGGAGGGATAGGGTACTACAGTCACAACAGTTGTGGCACTTGAGCCTGATGCTTTTGCCTTGGGGTAGAGGCCTGCATGATTCTTGAGGCTGTGGCCTTGGCACATTGGTAGCCTTCCCCCTAAGGTGGCTAGTGCCCTAGTAGTTGACAAACAACCTTTCCACCATACATACCTATTGTAATGAATTGGCAGCAGGTGGATTTTTGGACAACTTCCACACACCCTGACCTATTGATCTGCAGGTTTCTGATGATGTACCGGCTGCACTTTTCAGTCCTCGGTTTCTAGTAGCCCTCGTTCAAGATGTGTTTGGCCTCTACTCCAGCCTTTCATGTCCCTGTTGATAATAGTACAGTTACCCTAATAGGGGGCAACCTATGCGTTTTGGTAGAGGTATCTTACTTTTAATTCCTCTCATCTGCATTCCAGTCCAGACTATGGACTTGTATTTTGTTTTACAGACGCCGAAGCTGGCCATTTGTGAGCTAGCCATGAGCTGCAGCCTTCCCTTTCTATTCTGGAAGGCATGCCTTTTTTTAATTGTAATTTTTTATCGATTGTTTCATCACATAAACAAACGCACATTACAGTAACAACATTAATTATTATTTGATCAAACATGTTCTTGACATAAAAACTTCATGCATTTTACCTAAACCTTCTGTAAAACTAATGCCTATAAATCAAGTCTCTGGAGTCTATTACCTTACTGTAGCATATATCAACATGTGTCACTAATGTGGCACTAAACAGACTAAACTAACTAATTTCACATGTACTCCTCTTCCCATAGGCATCCCATCCCTTCATCTTAGTGTTATGACAGCAGTATTTTACCAGTATTTACCCACGTTACACTACCCGTTTATTTTGATTTTTGTTAATCCTTGAGCTGTTATGTGCTCTTTCCACAATCCATCCTGCAGAGGTCGGCTTGGCTAACTGGGGATTAAATCAGACTTCTCCAACCAGGAGTTGTAAAAGTGAAGTCCTAATCTTTTTGCTTGCCAGTTCACTCAGTTGTACACTTCTGTGAGCAGTTCAGTGCAGAGCAGTGTTTGCGTAACCTGCAGTGGCCTGTCAATGATTTGTTGCTTTTTGTTTTTTTGTCTACTTTTCCATTTGCAAATTATACTGTAAAGTCACTAGAGGGCAACAACACGTGTAGGTTGCAATCCTCTTCCCACTGCTCTCCCCTAACACTTCTAGTCCTGGGTCATTCATACCTAAAGCAAATTATCAACGTCCTAACAGTCAGCGGTGTGATCCGAATCTGTAAGCCTGCACAAAGCCTCTACTACCCTACCCAGAATGATTTCCATCTCCTTCCTACTCACACCCTTCCTAGTTCTTACCCTTATCCCTGTCTTCCCCTCTACACCTATTGCCACTTCTCTCTCCCCTTCCCTTCCAGATACTGCCTTCATTCTGTCAATCACCCCCACAGCTCCCCTTGTAAACATACCCCACTTTCCCTACTACCCTCCAACCTCTCTGTTTTCCCTTCCTAGCCACTTTGCCTTTCTTTGTTTCCTTATCTCCTTCTCTCCACCCCTCCCCCTCTCCTTCCCTTCCCTCACATATGTCCTACTCCAATTACAAAAGTCTTAAACTTCACTATTTTATCCTTGCCCTCCTCCTCCTTTCATCAGGGAACATCCACCCCAACCCTAGCCCTATTTCTTTTCCTACCCAGGGCTCCTTACCCAAATAACATGTCCCCAAACACCACTTCCACTACAACCCTCCCTAACAGGTTGAAGCTCCTCCACCTGAACATCTGCAGCCTGCTACCTAAAATCGACCTCCTACAAACTCGTATGATTTCACACACCCTGACATCCTAGTGTGCGAGACATGAAACAGAAAAAGCACAACTGACAGTGCCATTGCTATCCTTGGGTATTCCGTCTCCAGACAAGATCGATCGGGTCGTGGAAGGGGAGTGGCCATGTATATCCTGTCCTCACTGCAGTTTACTACCACCCTGTCTAACTCCATCTCAGCTACATATGAAGCCCCTGCCATCTGCATTACCCTTTCTTTCTCAATCCCAATCTTTGTGGCTGGCATCTATTGCCGCTCAAGCATTCAACCCTTGGTCATGACTGAACTCTTAGCCAATATCACCTCCCTCTTGCAATCTGGTGAACTTTTCATAATGGGTGACGTGAATCTAAATTGTTTGTCTCTCGAGTTAAACAAGCTACGCAATGACGTCACTGCTGTAAACCTCACTCAACTTATACTTGAGCCCACATGCCCTAATCCCAGAACACAAAACCACACCCTGCTGGACTGGGCACTCACAACCCACCTGCACCGCGTCATTAAATCTGGTCTCCTTCTTGATGCCCTTAGTGACCACAACCCCATTCTCCTTGTACGTAAGGTTCATCGGCCCAAACCTCTCCCTAAAATCATACAGCTCTTGTCCTTTAAATCCTTAGACCTTATCCCAATCAGCTCTGCACTCGCTTCTACTGACTGGGCCCCCCTCTCCACTGCCATTTCTGTCGACCAAGCGCTTGACTATTTTAAGGATAAATTCATTGCCACCTGGAATGCCTTTGCTTCTTTCAAAAGGACCAGAGTCCATGGGCTTTACCTCCCCTGGATCACCCCCGAACTACTGGCCTACTTCAGAGAGCGTGACCGGGCATGGAGAAAACACAAATCTACAAAACATCCAAACAACTACGCCAAGTACAGAACGCTACACAATTCATGTACTAAAGCTACTAGACTGGCTAAGTCTGATTGTTTCAACTCCTCATTCCTGACTAACATTAACTCTCTATCTAAATTCTGAAGGGTAGTTCATGCCCTATTCTCTCCCCCCTCTCCCCCTCCAGTTCTCAAAATAAGTAACTCCCTAGTTTCCAACCCTGGCTCCATGGCCAATGAATTTAATGCCTACTACACCTCGTGTGCCACGTCTCTTCTAAATTCCCTCTCCCCATTGCTACCTACTAACTTCAGCCCTTCACCTCAGCAGTGCCTACCCCTTCCCCATTTTCCTTTTCTACTATCTCCTCTGATGAAGCTCTTAATGCTTTTATATCCCTCACCCCTCTAAAGGCTTCTCACCAGATGAGCTTGATCCTAAACTTCTCTACCTTTCTACTCCTACAATTGCTTATCCTACCTCCCTAATCCTTAACCTGTCCTTTATTTCTGTGCAAGTACCCTCATCCTGGAAACACGCTGTAGTCCTTCCTCTCCCCAAGAGTGGTGACACATCCACTCCTGGCAACTATCGCCCCATTTCCCTCCTTCCTACGCTTACCAAACTTCAAGAATATTTAGTTCTCTCTCAGCTATCACCCTTCCTTTCTGATTTCTCCTCCTCCTTCACCCTCTTCCAGTCTGGTTTTCGGAAGAACCACTCAACAACCACGTCCCTCCTCAGGCTTACTGACTCCATCCTTTCAGGGATGGACGATGGCCTGATCACCTCGGCCATCTTTGTCAACCTAGCCAAAGCTTTCAACACTGTTTCCCATCCCCTGCTTCTTGATTCACTCTCCTCAGCTGGCCTTGCTCCATCAGCCACTAACTGGTTTAAATCCTACCTCATTGGCAGGACCCAGTTGGTGAGAATCCTTGATTCCATCTCCCCTCCACTCCCCATCAACACTGGTGTCCCTCAGGGCTCAGTGCTTGGTCCCCTACTCTTCTCCATTTTCCTTAATGATCTTCCCACAGCCTGCTCATCCTCTTCTATCCACATGTACGCTGACGATACTGTTTTGTACAGTTCCGGCAAAAACCCTGCTGCTGTGCAAACCAGCTTACAGCATGACTTCAACCAAGTTCAGCTCTGGTTTGCTTCTCACCAGCTTTTTCTGAATGCCAAGAAGACGGTCTCAATTACCTTTGGCACCAGGCAGAGACTCTAGGCTCTCAGCCCTACCCACCTTCCACACCCTTGATGGGATCATCTTGGAGGACACCTCTTCATTTAGATATCTGGGGGTTTGGCTGGACTAGCACCTCAACTTCTCTGTGCATATCGATGCTATCCTGAAGAAGCTGTGCCCCAAGCTTGGTGCTCTGTACTGGAATCGTAGTTGCATCCCACTGACTGTGAGGTGCGAAATTGTCCAGAATATGATACTCCACATCTTTGACTACTGTTGACATAGTCTATGGTGCTGCTCACAAATCTTTCCTGACCAAGTTGGACACTCTCTTTAACTCCTTCTGCCGCTTTGCTATCGACTCCCCTTCCCGCTCCCACCACTGTGGACCCTATCACTCTCTAACCTTCCTTTCACAATCTCACAGATTCATCTCTCACTGTGCCATACTAACCTCCAAATTCTGGTTCAGGGGGCTTCCCTCCTATCTCTCATCTTCTCTCTCCCCTCCACCTCCCCCCCCCCACTCTCTAAGATCAAATGACGCCCACACCTTGACAGTCCCTCACCGCTCCACCCTCATCGGTCAGACTGGTTTTGCCCATTGTTTCCCTAAAATCTGGAATTCCCTCCCTCCCTGAAATATGACATTCCTCCTCCAACTACTCCCTTACCTCTGCCCTACACAATTACCTTTCCCTCAGCTGTTCCTGCTTTAGCCCATCTTAATACCTATCCCCAGTTTCTGCCTTCCTACCATGACCCCCCACCCCCCTGGCAGGGTTCTCAACATCCTGAAGGGGGAAATCAAGAAAATCAGGAAATGGCTACCCCTTCTCCTCATATTCAGCTCTTGCCTCTCCCCCTCTCTTCTCCACCTGCCCTTCTGGGTCACCAGTATGCACAACCTAACCCCATCCTTTTTACTCCAACAGCACTTGCATACTACCTCGAGCCTGCTCCTGGTACACTCATGCACTATAAATGGTTCTATCGCATTATTACTATTTTGTACGTTTATATGTTCTTTTGTATGATTTTGGACATGTATTGTAATTTACCCAATATTCCACTACTGTTTATTGTATAATAACTTGTGTTCCAACTGTTACACAATCTTACAGTGTTATATTGTTTGTACTACCCATTTACTATTGTAACTGATCATCTTTCACAACCCTATGTAACCCCTCCCCCCCAGGTCGCACCGTAAGACAAGCAACTTGTTATTCAGTGTGCCCTCCTGGTGAAACATTTCAATAAATAAATAAAAAGTATTATACCTTCTCTGTCACTCCAAAATTCATTAAAAGGTAGCCACCTTGCTGTGACTTTCTCTTTCTTCAGATGAAGGTGTGCTGTTATCCATTCCATTTCTTTAATCTCTAAACAGCAGGCTAACCATTGTGACTGGGCTGGAATTTTGTCAGAGAGCCAATTTCTGGTAAGGGCTTTAGCCGCAGCTACTACTAGTATACTGAATAAATATTTCCCTCCCGGACTACGAAGCCCCATAGGAAATCTCCTTAACACCAAAGTTTCACAACTATCGGGGATTTGGGTGCATAATATAGTTGTCATTATCTGGTGAACGGCTTTCCAAAAGGCCTTAATTTTCAAGCAGCTCCAAAAAATATGTTCCTGGTTGCCCACACCCCCTCCAGCAAACATCTGTTGGGTGACTGTCGTAGTGTTTCGTAATCACAGGTGTTCTGAAGAACCAAGAGAGCCCTTGCCATCTAAATTCCCACCAGGATGGCAATGCCGTTTTATTAGCTTTTTCCCAAATCTGAGCCCAGGCCTTGTCAGGAAGTGCAACGCCCATCTCTGTTTCCCATTTCATTTGAATACCTAACCTGGGTTGGAAATCATTGCCCTTACAAATCTTGTATGATTTGGAAATTAGCCTCCCTATTGCCTCTGCATAAAAGGATATGAGTGGATGTTCCTTACCCTCCCTTAACACTGTTTTCCTAGGTTCCGTTGTTAAGTAGTGTCTTATTTGGAGATATCAGTAAAAATCTTTATGGGGTAACCCAAATTCTACTTGTTTTTGTTGCTAACTTCTTATTGTGTCACCTTTGAATAGGTGTCCTAACCTGAACAGCCTGCATTGTTCCCACTTACTAAATACTGTATTTGTTCTGCCTGCTGCAAAGTCTTTATATGCCCTGATCCTAGTTAATTTGCTGATGTCATTACAAATTCCTAATTTCTTTAAAGAGCAGCTGACTCCTTTAGGAGAACTTTCCAAAACATATTTAGACTCAGTTTTGCATGTATTTCATATTAGTTCTGTATTTCTCCTCACCACTATAATTTGCATGAAAACAGGATATTTGCCCTTGAAGAGTTCATCTATTCCTGCTGCTTTCTCCCTACCTGAAGTCATAATACACTGTCTGTGTTATGGCAACAAACTGTGATGTCGCAGCAAAGGAGGAATATGACGAGGTGGGGAGTAAGCTATAGAGGCAGATGAACTCTATGGGATAAAGATCCTGTTTTCATGCAAATTTCCTCAGTAGTAAATAATAGGAAGGAAAGATCTATAGAATTCAAGCTAAAATGTACCTAATTATTATGTTTTTCGGAGTTTTTTGAGGCATCAGCAGCTCTTTAATGTTTCCTTCCATATGAAAAGAAGGGTTTTAACCCATGGATTTGGTATAGAGTTTATTTCCTTTTTTCTCTGATTTCTTAAACAAGTAGTCGTCCAGCCTTTTTTGTCCTAAGCTCTCCTGTTTCATTACTACCCACGCCAGTTCTCTCTCTAATCTCAAATGGGATACAGTATGCTGGAGCAGAGCAGCCTGATAGTAGGTTTTACGGTCTGGTACCCCAAGACCCCCTTTTCCCTTCTCCATCATCATTGCACTCCTCAGCTTCTTCCCTCCCCACATGAATCTTGATAGCGTTTTTTGCATTGCCTTCAAAATATTTTGGGTGGGCTTATAGGTAAAGCTCCAAAGAGTAAGAGTAGGATGTTCATTCTGCTTGTTTCCGTGATCTCCAGCACCTGGGACGTGGCTGCTGCTTCAGCCTCTGTCCCCTCCTCCTACTGACCACCGCTGAACTCCCAGGTGGTGGGTGCAGGACCGGGCAGAAGCGCCCACAACACATCTCCAGCGCCTGGGACATGGCTGCTGCTTCAGCCACTGTCCCCTCATCCTACTGACCAATGTTGAACTCTCAGGTGGTCGGCGCAGGACCAGGTGGAAGTGCCCGCAACAGATCTCAAGCACCTGGGAATTGAGCTTTCAGCTGGGCTTACTCCATCCCTGCTTCCCTGTTTGAATTTTTAATTGTAACTGCACTGCCTTGCTTCTCTGTGCCTTTTCTATCCCTAATTTTGAACTGCTGTTAATGTAAAACTGCATATTCTCCCCCTGAATTTGAAAGGTTCTTAATGTAAAACTGAAAATGTATTGTTGGAACTGTTATTCCAATTGTATGTTAGAGCTGTACTGCTTTTTTTTCTGTCCAGTTTCCCATTAGCAGATTATAAAGATCTGCCACTAGAGGGATGTTGGTTCTTTTTTCAGCATGACAGAAGTAAGAGGATCTTTAACTGTGAACTATAGGCCCCCCTCAATCGCTCTCTAGCCAACCCTTGTAGATACTTCTAGCTGCTCTATATCTGACTGCTTGAACCTCTGACTCTCCACTCTGGAGGCTTACACCCTGACTGCTACGCCACTGGAGCAGCCACTTTGGCTGTGTACTTTTTCACTCCTTCTACTTTTTCTATCCCCTCTTGTCTGAAGTCACCCCCCCGATACTTCGACTGACTAGTTACCTATCACTAAACTTGCGTTCCAATATGAGCTGGACTATGCTACCACTGCTGGCATCCTCACTACTAGGCACCCTACTCATTGTAGATTTTGGTGCTTCCATACTTGCCATAGAACAAAGCTCTGGTCCTGCCTTACCTCCTCCTTCACCCCCTGATGTCTCCCCCTGTCCCACCATCAGGTGGGAGGGTACCCTCGTGGGCCTTGCTTTTTTTGCATTTCTTTCCAAACAAGATGCCTGCCATCTTGACTTCCACCTTTTCTCTACTACTATCCCCCTTCCACATTTTCCCACAGCATATCACCTGCTCTTCTCTTTGCTTCTACTAGCAGGAGACATTGAGACCAATCCTGGCCCCCCATGTACCGCCATTGATCACTCAAATTCTATGTGGAACTCCTCTTTTGGTTTGAAGTTCACGCACATCAACCTCTGCAACTTCTCCTCCAAATTCATCGACCTTGAACCCTGGGTTGCCCTATACAGGCCACATGTGCTAGGCATCTCAGAAACGTGGCTAAAACCCCATCTCTCTGATGATGCCTACTATCTCCCAGGATACTACCTGCTGAGACATGACAGGCCTGTTAAGAAAAGGGGCGGTGGGGTGGCTGTCTACATCCGTGAGCCTCTCTCTGCTACCTCCATCCTCTGCTCCAATCGTAGCTCACCCAGTGAGTGGCTCCTAGTGGACTTAACCATAGGTGCAGCAAAAAAGATGTACGTGGGTTGCTGCTATAACTCCCCCCTCCAGGACACCCAGCAGGTCTCACCACCCACCTTGAAGGGATGGGAAACCTCTCCCCCACTAGGGACACCATCCTCCTTGGGGATTTCAACCTAGACTGGCTTAGTGCCCAGGAACCTGATTACTCTAACCAACTCAAGCTCCATAACCTAGTCAAAATTATCACCATCCCCACCAGGCACAACCCTAGTACCCAAAACCATACACTTCTTGACTGGGTGATCACTAATAGAGAGGACAGGGTGCTCCTATCAGGAACTCTGTCTGATGCTATTAGCAGTCACTCCCCAACCTACCTGGTCTGGCCTTTAAGACCAAGCACCCCCCCCCAATCTACTCTCCTTCTGTAATTTTAATCACCCAGACATCCCCTCCCTCCTTAATGATGTTCAAGCGATAAACTGGTCAACCTTCTGTACCCTCTCTAACGTGTCCGAAGCTGAGTTTTTCTTCACAGTCGCACTCCTCCATCTCCAAAATCAACATTCCCTCCTGACTACTCACCGAGTTAGGGGTGGCTGTACACGCTGGGTTACCAAAGACTTTCTGGACATGATGCAGGAAAGGGAAAGACTATGGTCAGCCTATAAAAGGCCCCCTCCCCTGCCCGATGGAACGATTACCGGTGACTATGAAACCTTTGTGTTGTCGAGGCACAGGTCAGGAAGCATAGGAAAAACCAGAAGCAGTTGTAGAATTCGCAAAAAGTGTTTATTAGTACTAGCAGGTAACATCAAAATAAAAATAAACTTGTTCAGTATAACTATTTACAAAGGCAGAATAAACAAAGATGATCCATCTGAGTTTTCCTTCAATCTCTGTGTCTCTCCCAAAACATTTCAGCTCTCTCTAAGTCTTTGCAACCTCCCTCCTTAACAAGCATCCTGTTTTTTTCTAAAATGTTCTTGTGAATTTCATGCAGGTGCAGCAAGAACACATTGTCCCAGAACTGAGGTCCTTTCTGCACAGCTTCTGAAAAAGGGCTTAAAAACTGCTCTCAGATTAACCCCTTGAGTTCCCAATATCTTTTTGCAATCATCTCAAACTATAATTATATACATTTCAACAGTAACACTATATAATTTCTAAACAAAGGGATCCCAATATCAGTTACATTTCCACATAATGATTTGCATATATTTTTTACCAGTAGATATGCAAGGGAGAAAAAGGACAGAAGCAGCAAGGAAAGGCTGAGAGACAGTGAGAGGCAGAGAATTGCGAGACTGTTGGGGTGATCAAATCGTAGGTCTCATAAGGAAAATTTGGTTGCGCAACCAGACAGACAAGAGACAGGAAAGGAAAGAACAGAACAGATCCTTGCATTTAAACTCTCCATAACAACTGGGATGGGGTCCTATACAACCCTGCCACACTTTGTAAACAGTCAGCCCTTGCCAAAAAGCGTGCCTTCTTTCAGGGCAAACAAAGAGACAGTCTTGGTGACCCCCATCGCTTCTGGGACGAGGTCGGCTCATTACTCAACTCTTGAACTCATAACCACATTATTCACCTTGACACTCCCTCTGGACAGTTGGCTGACCCTGTTGCTGTGGCAGAGGCCTTCAGTAAAACATTCACAGACCTGTCTGCCCTCCTTAGCAAGCTGCCACCCCTGCTGACCACTGGTCTCTCTGATCATCCCCCCCACCCATACCCCTCAAACTCCTCCCATCCCCTCTTTCTACTTCTGGACCATCACCCCCAGGGACACTGCCAAACTGCTGAAGAACCTGCCTAGCCGGGGCAGCCCGGGCAGTGATGGTCTTTTCCCTGCTATGCTTAAACTTGTATCACCTGCCATCTTAAAACCACTCACCTACCTCTTTAACCTGGCATTGACTACCTCCTCAGTGCCCAGCACTTGGCAGCTTGCCAGAGTGGTCCCGATTTTTAAGACTGGTGACTCGCTATCCCCAGATAACTATGGGCCTATATCCTTGCTCCCCACCTTAGTAAACTCCTAGAAAGGATTGTCCACCGACAGCTATCTGACTATACTGACACATACAACTTACTGTCCAGACAGCATCACGGCTTCTATAAACATCACTCCACCACATCTGCTCTCACTCTGTTTACCAATCATATTCTTAGGAACATGGACCTTGGAAGAGCAACGGGTACCATCTTTATCAACCTGTCTAAAGCTTTCGATCTTGTCAACCACACCCTGTTGCTCTCCACCCTCCGCACCCTTGGCTGTTCTACTGAGACCACGAGGTGGTTCCGAAGTTACCTTTCAGATAGATCTGTCAGTACGTATAGGACCGTCTATCTCCCCTGCCCTCCCAGTTGCTACCGGTGTACCCCAGGGCTCCATCCTGGGCCCATTCTTATTCTCCCTGTTTATAAACTCTATCCCCTCTGACTGTTTCACATGTGATGCCCTATTTTATGCAGATAACCATATCATTTTCACTAATGACAAGGCTCTTGAGAATATGTCGAGAGTTTTATCTGATAACTACTCTGCATCACACACCTGGTTCCATTCACATCGCCTAATTGTTGATGCTAAAAAAACTAAATCCATGCTATTTGGATCTAAACCCTTCCTATATAAGGTTGCCAAGGCTGGGTCCACCCTCTCAATAGTCTCACCAGACAACACTGTACTTCAAAATGTACTAATCTTCAAATACCTGGGAGTTATCCTGAACCCACCTTCTCCTTTCCTGATCATATCTCCTCTGTTATCCGCCATATTAACCAGAAACTTGGTGCTGCCTATCGGATAAAGTCACTCCTGACTAGGGAAGTCTGTTTAGCCATTGCCCAAGGCAACCTGCTAACCCTGATTGACTACTGCTCCCCTATTTACTCACACACATCCTCAGCCTTGCACGTGCGCCTCTGATCCATGTACAACAGCATATGTTGTTTCACTCTCTTGGCACCATATTCCACTCACCACTGCCACCTCTACCAGACACTTTGCTGGTTCCTAGTACACTGCAGATTTGATTATAGACTTGGCTGCCTCCTCGACAGTGCCATCAGGCATGGTGAAGCCTCCCTTACGCCTCCTCAAGACCAGAACTCCCTTGAGGTGTCTGCGTGCATCCTCAGTCCCCCAGATATTCTGAGCGTCTCCTTGGTTGTGGGTGGCGGGACCTTCCTGTAGCTACTCCACTCTATGGGACAGAATCCCTGTCTTTATTCGCTCTCTGGACTCCCATGTCACTTTCAAGACGCATCTCAAATCCTGGCTGCTTGATGAGGCCACATGCTATTGCTAGCTTGGATAACCCCACCCCACCTTTCTGACTTTTTCCTCTTGGGCTGCTTTGGCCTCTCTTGCCCTCTCTCATGTCTTTGGACGCCTTTCTTACATCTCTCACTACCTGCTTCTCAGGCTGTCCCACCTGGCTATTGTCTTGTATGTTTTTTGTTTCTTTTTTATATCATGCATTAATTTGCACTTATCCTTTGTAAATAATTGTATAACAATTGTTGCTTATCATGATGTACTGATTTTTTTTTTTTTTTTTCAGGCTCTCATAAATTTTCTTTCCTATGTTACTTTCTTTGTTCACCAATGATGTCTGTATTTCCACTTTGTTCACCAATGATATCTGTCTATCCACATGGCTTGTACTTATTGTATTACTTGTCACTACCTCTGTAACTGCTGCCAGTGCGGCCCGACTCGTGCCTGAAAACAGTCCCCTTGATCAGTGCACTTACCCGGTTACCAAAGACTTAAAGAGGACAGGAAATAATTTCTAATGGCAGCTGTTTATAAAGTTGTTATGCTCAAAAATGATATGCATTCCCCTAAATTATCCCACGTTTTAACTGTAGCTAAATAAAAAGTTATGTGAAAAAACTGTATTTTGCACTGTTTTGTTTTTATGGGCAGCATTCTCTGACAGTTCTCTTCATGGAACTAATAATTTGGAGTTTTAACTATGTCACGGTTTGTGTACAGAACTCTAAGCATAGTTCTGATAGGCCAACAGCTAATAATTAGCATTGTGTACACAAACCGTGACATAGTTAGAACTCCAAATCACAGGTTTCATGAAGAGAACTGTAATAGAATACTGCCCATAAAAACAAAACAATGTACAATACAGTTTTTGTATCACTTTTTATTCAAGTACAGTTACTTATAGATCATTTTTGGGAATGTTTGTCATTATTGAGAATAAGAACTTACTAAACAGCTGCCAATTAGAAATTACTTCTTGTCCCCTATAAATAAATTGTTTCTGTACGGCCTGTCAGTGGTAAGGGTACTTTAGCCCATCTCTCATGATCTTGCTGGATTTCCTCTTGCAATTTATGATCATTTGCTTGGTAGAGCTTACTAGGGTCCAAAGTAATTTGCACTCTCAGGTATCTAAAACCTTTGGAAGTCCATCTAAGGTTGGTGCAGTTTTTGACTGCTGGAGAAACCTCCCCATTCGTCATGATTTTGGATTTAGACTCATTTATTTTGAAGCCAGATGTATTCCTATAGTACACCCATGACCTTTGAGAGTGCCTCTAGAGGGTTTTGCAGGTACAGAAGAGTGACGTTGGCATATAGTGAAATGCAGTTCTCTACGTTGCCAATTTTCGATGCCCTCAATAACCCTGCTCGACCAGACTGCTTCAGCCAAAGGGTTCCGTTACTAAGAGCGAACTGGAGAAGTGACAGAGGGCATCCTTGCATTGTGCCTCTTTTTTATTTTTTCCAAACTTTCTCTATGCCCCCTACTCATTGGTCATCCTGGCATCTCTCCGGTGTAGTCACTCGGGATGTCACCTTTCCCACACTCCTGAAGTCCTCCGACCAACTGCTGGCCTGAGCCCTTCTCCCTCCATCTCCTCTGGCCACCCAGCCCCCCCAGCTGTGAGCCCCCCGGGGTGGTGACCACCGTCTCCTGCTGGCGCTCTATCTATAATTTAGTAGAGCAACCAGGAAGCGGAGGGAGAGCCAATTGTCTGCCGACAGGACCAGGATCTGGGAGCGGAGAGAGAGCCAATCGTTAGCCAACAGGACCCGAAACTGTGCGTGGGGGTCGTCCCACTGGACCCACCTTTGCCTACCAGGCGACTGGAGCTTTTTCCGCTTTTTCTTGTTCCCCCATAGGCTCAGCAGTGCAGTGCACACCAGCACGAGATGTGCATGCTCCTGCGCACATTCACAGGAGCGCCGCCGCAGCCAGTGCCCTTTCTGGAGAACCCGTCTGTTGCTACACCCCTCAGTCTCCACCAGGGGTTGCCAGACAACGGGTTCTTCTACCCCCCCTTCCAGAAAAGGAAAGCTGTCCTTCGGACGCTCAATCCTTTCCTTCCCCGCCGACCGGAGTCCGCTCCTGAACCCGGGTTGCCGGCATGGAGCGAGGTGTGTCATCCAGCGCCTTGACCCTCAGCGCCACTGGGCCAGCCTACCTTGTGCCTCTTTGAATTTGAAAGGGACCTGATATGGTGCAGTTTATTCAAATCTGGACTGTAGGTTTTGAGTATAGTGCCTTAATCCATGATCGGAATGTGTCCCCAAAATTAAATTTGTGTAGGGTGGCATCCAAAAAGGCCCAATTGAGGCGATCAGATACCTTCTCTGCATGCAGCACCACCACATCCACCTGGTGTCCTGAGGGGCTAAAGTGAGCAAACGCCATGGTGGTTAGAAGCCTTCGTACATTATCATGCAGGTGTCTGCCTGGTATAAAACCAGATTAGTCTGGATGGACCAGTTGTGCTGTCACTTGCTGGAGATGATTTGCAGTAATTTTAGCAAAGATTTTAATGTCCTAATATAGTAATGAGATAGATCTGTACCTCCACAAGTGGTAAATCTTTGCCTGGCTTGGGCAATACCGAGATTAATGCCCTCCCCCAACTTTCCAGAATTTCGTCTAGGTCTTGACATTTACTGCAAAGTGAGACCAGAATTGGAGTCATTTCTTTCTGAAACTTGTAATAGAATTTGGCAATAAAGCCGTCAGGGCCTGGGGTTTATTGTGTTTCAAATCTTTGATCACCTAAGTCACTTTGAACTCAGAAAAGGGTCTCTTCAGTTTTTGTGCCTGCTCTAAAGTTTACTTTGGTAGGGTAATTTGGTTTAAAAATGGCATTATTTTGTCTGACACTTTGTAAAGTTTGGCTTAGAAAGTTTAAAAATGTCCGCTATCTCACAGGGTTGGGTTTCTGGGTTTGATCTGCTGACACTCTTTTTATTTTATACAAATACTATATCTGCTTACGTAACCTATATGCTATTACTCACCCTACTCTGTTACCACCTTCATAGTATTTTTGTGATATAAATCTTAAATTGTTCACTGTCCATACTGAGGAGTTGCTCCATTTCTTTTTTTAGTTTTTTCAGTTCTTCCCTGTGTTCGGGTTTTCTCTTATTTATATGTTTTGTCCAGATTATAATTTACTTAGACGTGATAGGCAGCCCCCAAAGAGAGGTGGGGGGATAGAAATCTATTACAAATCACATCTCAACCTTTCCATTGCCAGTACTCTACCCATCTCCTCTTGTGAATCCCTTCATGCGATCCTCCTACTGGGGGCTAAAAAGCTACATATAATCTGCACCTATAACCCTCCAAAAAGTGGTATTGCAGGCCTTGAAGAACTGCTTGAAAAGGTCCCTCTTGCTATTGGCTGCAATGAGGTACTTATCCTGGGTGACCTGAATTTGAACTGGATTGGTAATGCGTAAAACACACTCCTTTCCCTGGTGCAAGGATATAATCTGCACCAAATAATAAAATGCCCCACTAGAGTCTCGTCTGCTCCTAACTCTGGCACACTGATAGACTGGATTCTGACTGATCGCACTGACCAGATCAAATCTGCAGGTACACTGACGGATGCGGTACATGACCCCCCCCCACCCCATCTATTGTATCTGGAGCCACTCAACTGCCCTTTCCCCGCCACCCAGATATATTACCACTAAGAACCTTGGAGGGCTGGATCAAGCCAAGTTCTTATATGAGGTCTCCTCTATTGACTGGTCACCCCTTTACTTAACACAAGACACTCAGAAGGTCCGTGATCACTTCCTTAGCAGGTTTGGGAAAATTCAGGATAGACACTCCCCCTTATTATTCATCGAGTTTGAGGACAGCAAACCAAATGGCTGCATAAAGACCTACTTGCCTTACTTCGGGCCAGGGACAGAAGCTGGAGACACTTTAAAAGCTGTGGCCTACTGTCGTACTATAATATCTATAGAGCCCAGAGAAACTCCTGTAAGAGACAAATTAGATTTGCAAAGAGCACCTACTGTAAGGAACTCCTACTGGATGTAGTAAGGGACTCTAGAAAATTTTGGTCCCATGTAAAGACCTTCCTGGGCACCCAAAAATCTCAACCTGATAATGATATGGTCCTGAATGGTGTACATTGTAACGATCCGACAACTATTGCAAATTTCTTTAACACCCACTTCACTGACCTTACTAGCCTTACCGCTCCCTTACCCCATGTACAGCCAAACCCCTGCCCTGCGCAGACCAACATTAAGACTGATCACCCTCCTTTCTACTTTAAAGCCATCTCTAAAGCTGATGTCCTTAAACTGCTCAGTTTTTTCTCTGACCACACCAGTGTTGGCTCAGATGGTATTGAGCCATGGCTTCTAAAACTAGCTGCTCCTTTTATCACCTCCCCTTTAGCGCATATATTTACACTGTCCCTGTGTCAAAGCTATGTCCCTGAATGTGGACAATTGCTAGAGTCACTCCTGTATTCAAGGAGGAGGACAAAAAAGACATCTTGAATTATCGGCCTATTGCAGTTTTACCCATTTTAGGTAAGATACTGGAAAAACTGGTAGCCACCCAAATTACTGAATCTCTCTCTAATTCCAGTCTGCTCTCATCAAATCAGCATGGTTTCCAAAAAGGGCATAGTACCACCACTGCTCTACTCAAATTTACCAGTGATGTACTCTGTGCTATGGATTCTGGACTTCTAATAGGTGCTGTATTCACTGACCTCACAAAAGCCTTTGACCTGGTTGACCATCCTCTCCTGCTCTCTAATCTCCAATCTCTAGGCTTTTCACCACAATCTGTATCCTGGTTTTATAGTTACCTCACTGACAGAGCTCAAGTTGTGAAATTTAACTCTGCCATATCAGATCAGGTGCCCATAAACATAGGTGTTCCCCAAGGCTCCATCCTGAATCCCCTTCTTTTTTCTAATTTTATAAATCACATTACTCATGACATCCCTCACTGCTCATCTTTATGCGGATGACCTTGTCCTGTACCATGGCTCAAAGTGTATGTCAGTGGTAAACAATACTCTCTCTGCTGCCTTTAATGATATTCAGTCCTGACTGTCCAGGCACAAGCTCCTACTTAATGTGGGGAAGACTCAGGCCATGGTCTTTGGTACTGCGGCCAAACTTAGGACAGCCCAAAGTCAGCACAGTATCTCCTGCCTTGATGGTTCCCCTACTGAATATGGTAAACTCGTTCAAATATCTCTGAGTCCTACTCGATGGATCCCTTGACTTCGACCAGCATATCCTGGATACATGTAAGTCTGTGAACTCCAAAACTGGACTGGCCTATAAGACTAGTCACATTCTGACACCTTCTGCTAAGTTAGCCATCGCCAGAGGTACACTGCTCCCCTTTCTGACCTATGGAGCTGTAACCTATATTAATGCCTCCAAGTCATCCCTACACAGATGGGACACTACATATAACTCCATCTGTCACTAGTCTCATCTTCCCAGCGATTTAAACATAGGTACCAGCTTTATGCTGATTTAAAATGCCCCCCCCCCCACACACTATCGACTTCTCTCCCTTGGCTCACTTGTGGACAACATCATTAGAACCAATGTTCCATTATCTCTTGCCTCCCTCCTTCTTCCACAGTCATCTTCATATGGCTTAAAGTCTACTGATCAACCCCTTCTCCACACTCCAAGATGTAAAACCTCCAAGGGAACCCATGCCTTTGTCTGTACTGCTCCTAAATTCTGGAATTCCTTTCCCCTAGGGATTCGGTCTTCGCCAAGTCATCCCCTCTTTAAAAAAATTGTATCGGTCTTACCTTTGTAAACCTACCCCTTGCATGTGTTTTAATCCCCCATAGAGATGCTTATGACTGAATTCACCTGGCTGGGGCTCCCTCTCTCCTTCCTCGTGGTCTTATTCACTTATGCTCTTTGTGCACCTAACCTTGACTTGCTCTGCCTCTTCTCAGCCCATCCCTAACTATTGTCACTCTAATGCTCCCATTGTAAACTAACCTTACACCCCTAGGCACAACTAACCATCTTGTCAAATTATAATATGATTTTGCTAATTGCCACTAGCTCTTATGACCTTGTTTTACTGCAGGCACTTACCCTAGCACTGTACTACCCTTTGTTGTATGCCAGGTGCTAAATTGTTATCTACCCCATGCTCATGTTGAACCATGTCTTCTGCTGTAAACCTGTATCATTGCTGATGTACATCAATTGTTTTGCTGGTGAAAGCTATATCTTACTATTCTAACTGTTAATTGTATCTTTTATTGTCAAAACTGTACCCCTGTTATTGTAACTCCATCCTGGGGATCTGTGACTGTACTAGTCTTGTTTGTAACCTCCCGGTTCATGTATGAAAATAGTCATTCTTATGGCTAGTACACCCACCCGGTAAACAAAAACTAGATAAATCTTATCCTTACGTTTTTTCTGTCCCAGCCAACCTATCTTTTTTTTAATAACTAACATAGGAAATGGCCTCCCCTGCAGGACAGCTTTTAGGCCATCCCAGAAATATTTCTGTTTAGAGGCTGACTTTACATTTTCTTGAATATGTTTTATGGCCCCTTTTGTCTTTGAAACATAGATCTTATCATGCAAGAGTCTGGCATTAAATCTCCAAATGGACCCTTCATCTGAGGGACCTAGATTCGATGTGAGACTAGTTTTAGCATGATCTGATAAATTTCTACCTTCTTCACTGTGTAGCCCAACATTTTTTTGGGTGTATATCCAGTCTATGCAGGAATAGCTGTCTTGGGCATGAGAGTAAAACATGTAGTTTTTGCATGTAGGGTTCTAGTCCCTCCAGGTATCCATAAACCCTGCTTCTTCTCTTAGGGTTTTGAATAACCTTGCACCTGCCTTATTACCTATTTGAGCTCCCTAGGATTTATCCAAGATTGAGTCTTCGACACAGTTCCAGTACCCTCCTAGGATGAACTGCCATTCTAGCAGATTCACCACCTTGTCAAAAACCTGCCTGTAGAAGTTAGTGGTGGGTGGGGCTGGGCTGTACACATTGACAATATGTTTTTGTCTGCCTGTTATCTCTGACAAAATAGCTAACCTACCCCCTGTATCTGTGAAGGAGGAAGTCTTTTAAAATAAGAGGCCCGTCCGTACCAAAATTGCCACACGTGCTTTCTTGGCCATTTGATGAGAAGTTGCTATTACATTGTCCACCCAGCTCCTGTGTATTTGCTATGTTCCACTTGAGATAAATGAGTTTCTTGGAGTAACCCTATATCGCACTTAACCCTGGTGAGATCTCGTGAAATATTAGCTCTTTTTACTACCAAATTAATTCCCTTCACATTGAAGGATACAATTTTAAGTGACACCATGTTGTTTTGTTAACCTTCCTTTCAGATATCCTTTACTTGCTTCAATTAATGGGTTCCCAGTCGAGCCGACCCACTCTTCACCCCTTCAGATTGTTTCTTTTTCACCTTCGGATGTAATTGCCTTAATTTGCTCTTTATAAGATTCCCTTTATACCCCTGATCCAGAACATTTAAACATGACACGTCTGAACATTTTAACTGACAAACATTGAGTTGCCTATAATATACAGCCATAAGATATAGTTTTGATACTGAATATCACCCCTGTTTATGAAAGGGGAAAAATTTAGAAAAAAAACCTTGGAAATAACAGTTAACTTTTTTAGATAAAAAAAAAAAGAAGAAATGAAGGAGCAGAAATGCCCAACAGTCAGTTGCTCCACAAACCTTGGAGCTCGGATGGACTTTCCCCTCCACCCTAGAGTTAAGGTACTCAGATGTGGTGCCAGCCACACCAGTCTGCCTGCCGGCCAGTGACACCTGTTGTTGGCAGAGGTATGTACCCTAAGGAAGATGTTACAAATGAGAGAGGGAAAAATTAACCTTACCCTCTCCTGTTTAATCTCCAGTGTCCTAACCCATTTCTTAATGTAATCAGCACAGGGTCAAAACCCTGTAAAACAAAAAAACAGCATGGCAAACAGTGCTGCAAGCGATATGCCATCTGTGCAAATAAGGTCAGTAAAACACCGACCGATACAAAATGATGCACACACCATTTGAAGTAACGGAAAAAATATGGAGTTTTTGTTTTTGCAGCTTCACCCCCCCCCACACACACACCTCCCAGAATTATTATAATCAACTCCGAGGGGGCATAAGTAGAAACTCAGGAGTGGGGAAACTTAGTGAGCAAAAAAAATAAATAAATCACAATATCGGGAGACACAGAACCAAACCCTGGTCCCCAGGTACTCACCTCTCCATGTGCTTGTGCCTTAGCCACTCCACCACAGTAGTGGCTCTACCAGGCACAACACCTGAAGCTCTTTCAGCTCCTACTCCACTCCATGGACAGTGACAGAGGTAGCAGCTATTAATGCTATTATACCCCTGTCGGTGTCAATGCTTTTGCCATTTCTACAGCGCGGTTTATTCTGTGCTATTCTTGCAGCACCTAATTGACCTGGTACCACATAATCATGATCACCATCGATTGAAACAGGAAGAAAACGGTTGGAATACTGTATGCCCAGAGCACCCCCCCTCCGCCTGTGTGACTTACTTCCAGTCTTATACCTCTAATTTCTTGTCCCATTCTGACCTTCCCTCTTGTTGCCCCTCTTCTGCTATAGCTGCTTGCAGCTGAACTGTGATGCGTTATCAATTGTCTGTCTCCCATCTCTTTCTCAACCCCTTATTCTTATTTAACCCCGGCCCCTCCTCTTCGTCATCTGCAACCCCTTTTTTACTGGGCTCAGCCAACCACTGATTATGACTTTTCCAGAAATCCTAACATTCAGGCTTAAGGGAGGGTTTGCTGGCTCTGCAATTTAGTCTGTGGGTCATTACGAAGTGCAGAAGGCATACTTTTTAGCTACATTTATATCTCAGGGGATTTCAGAGCTGTTGATTCTAATATAGGCACCTTCGCTTGTGCTTTATCTAAAGAAGGAGTGTGCTGCCATTGCACTCCTACCTTTCTTTGCATAAGGTAAGGTCAGAGTTTACATTAAACCAAGCCATCCACCTTCAGGTGTGGTACCAGGAGCCTGCCAGTCTAAGGGAAGCATTGCTCCATTATTTGAATGTATTAAAAGAAAGAAAAATTCCATTGTTGTTTTGTTCGTCCATAGAAGACAGGGCGCACGTATGCCTAAACAGTGCCTGTCCCAAGGACTGGCGTGTTATTACATTCTGTGATACGAAGTACGGTAAGGATCTTCCTGGTGAGGTTAATGGCCATTTCACAGAAGGCATGGCTACATCACTGTATTTGTTTGTTTGGTATTAGCTGCCATGCTGTGAGCAGCTGCTCCTTGGCGTACAGTCCACACTTCCACTAAACAATACAGTATGGACAGTAAATCCCGAATGACGGGTTTTGTTGTAACTATTTCACAGGGCCTGCTCCTGGGAACGTTTTCTTGCCAACTGCCCAGAGGGTTTGTCTTTGGTACTACTTGGGACTCGTTCCAAAGTGTGACCTGATGAAAGAGATGTCTTCGAAGAAGATAGAACAGTTATGTAAGAACTTACCGTAACAGTAGATTTTACTTCGAGAGTCAGCTCTTGCAGCAGGTAACACCATTAGGACTGTAGCCTGCAGGTCACAGGACCCCATGGCAAACTTCTAGCCAGCAGCCTGTAGTGGGGACTGCCCTCCTCCCCACTGCCTGACTCCCCATTGGCTCGCCCCCAGTGTCATGCATGGTATAAGGGGTGGGTGGTTCCCGATGCACTCCAGTTCTTTTCCTGCCATCGACTTGTGCTCATCGGCTCCAAGGTTTGCCTTTCGCCAGCCTGACCGCCATTGTAGAACTTTCAAACCTGCAATCCTTTTTTTTTTTTCTCGATTCATAGTTCGATTGATTCCAGTGGCTGGAGAGAGATGCCCATAGAGGCTCTGTTGGACCCTCATGTCACCCAGCCAAACCAACCCAGACTGCTTCCCCCCCTCCTCCCCACTGCCTGACTCCCCATTGGACCCACCCCTCCCCAGCGCCCCGCAAGGGGAGGCGGTCGGAGGACGCTTTTTGCTTTACGCCTCAGCCTGGTGGAAGGTGACCTCTGACCAGTGGGTCCATCAGATCATAGAAAAGAGACTCAATAAAGTTTGTCCAACTCCCACCGGACAGGCCCCCCTCCCTCCCATTACTCCGCAGAACATACAGGCTTGATTCATACAGAGATTCAAGTCCTGTTATCCAAACAGGCCATAGAACCTGTCCCTCTTGCCCAGAGAGGAACAGGATTTTGTTCACACTTCTTCCGAGTGCCGAAGAAGACGGGTGACCTGAGACCCATCTTGGACCTCAGCGAACTTAACCGCTTTGTGGAGTACAGGAGGTTCAGGATGGTCAAGTTCCAGGGTGTGCTCCCCATGTTACATCAGGGAGACTAGCTGGCATCACTGGACATGCAGGAGGCATACCTCCACATCCTTGTGGCGAGGCCACACAGGAGGTTCCTCGGGTTCACCTTCCAGGGCAGACATTTTCAATTTAGGGCGCTACCCTTTGGACTTTCTTTGACACCGAGGGTTTTCACGAAGTACCTTGCAGTCGTTGCAGCGGCACTTTGAAGGATGGGTCATTAGGTATTCCCATACATGGACAATTGGCTCCTGACAGCACCATCCAAGGAGCAGCTACAAGGATCCATTTGGGACACCTGTTCGCTCTTCGAGGAACTAGACATCACGATTAATATCCTAAAATCCTTCCTATCCCTGGCCCAGAACCTGAGTTTCATCATAGCTCAACTCGACACTATTTGAGGGAGAGCCTCCCTGCCTCTAGACAGAGCTGTCTGTCTTCAGATCCTAGCTTAGCACATCTTTTCAGCCTCGGTGGTACCAGCTAGAACTCTTTTACAGCTGCTAGGCTATATGGCACCATCCATCATTACAATCCCCTTTGCGAGGCTTCTTATGAGAATGATTCAATGGACCCTTCATGTCCAATGGGACCAAAGATGGGACGACTTGGACATGCTGGTCTCCATCACAAAACCAGTTTGTTAAGAACTCCAGTGGTGGATGACATCCCCCTTCAGTGCAGGAGGGAATGCCATTCCAAAAGGAGGCTCCAAACCAGATCCTCACATCCAACGCCTCGGGCACTGGATGGGGAGCACATCTAGACATCTAGGCTCTCACAGGACACAGGGCTCCTGGTCAGTGAGTGAGGAATCTCTCCTCATCAATATTTTGGAGATGAGGGCCGTTCTCTACGCCTACAGGCCTTGACTCTGTTCTCCAACTGGGACACCTCCTCGTGCAAACAGACAACATTTCAGCGGTGTCCTATCTCAACAAGCAAGGGGGCACACACTCCTATCCTCTCTTCAGAGAGGCAGTGAGAGTGTGGGATTGGGCCTTGTTCCATCACCGTCTGATCTCAGTGGTCCATGTACCCGGAGTCCAAAATACCGGCCAACGTGCTCAGCCGAACCTGGTCGTGAGCACGAGTGGTCCCTTCTTCAGTCCATAGTCGATGTTCTGTTCAACAGATGGGGAACACCCGAGCTGGACCTCTTCACCTCCCTTATCAATGCGAAACTTCCCAGTTTTTGCTCGCTGGATCCCGAGCCTGGTGCTTTCTGGCGAGACTCGTTGTCCCTCTCCTGGAAGGGGAGATTTCTCTACGCCTTTCCCCCATTTCTGCTCCTTCAGAGAGGGGTTCTCCTCAAGGTACAAGCGGAAGGGGCAACAATGATCTTGGCAGCATCTTTGTGGCCTCAACAGATCTGGTTCCCGCTGTTACAGCAGCTGGCGGTGGAACCTCCAATCACTTTACTGTGTAGCACGTACCTGCTCTCCCAGGGCAACGGGACTTTGGTTCATCCGAACCTGTGGTCCCTCCATCTACATGCATGGCTCCTGAAGACTGTCAGGCTCCACTTCAGGGTTTCTGACAAGGTCACCAGTGTTCTCGTAACGGCCAGAAAACCTTCCATCAGAGTGACCTATGCCATGAAGTGGAAACGTTTTTGTTTGTGGGCTATGGCTCATCAACTTGACCCTTTGGCTTGTCCAGTGTATTCCCTTCTTGATTACCTGCTGTCCC
This sequence comes from Neoceratodus forsteri, assembly GCA_016271365.2. Lineage (NCBI taxonomy): Eukaryota > Metazoa > Chordata > Ceratodontiformes > Ceratodontidae > Neoceratodus > Neoceratodus forsteri. The sequence goes on along the minus strand of CM028129.1, from coordinate 555,698,799 downwards.
TCTCTGCTTCTCCATTAAAGTACACTTGGCTGCCATTGCTGCCTATCACATCCCTGTCCAAGGCAGAATGGTGGCACAGTTGGAGGTAACCCGGACCTTTCTTAGAGGCATTCTGCACATCAAGCCTCCCATAAGAGATCCGTTCCCCCCTTGGGACCTGCTTTTTGTTTTGAAGAAGGTAACTTTACCTCCATTTGAACTGGCCGCAAATTGCGAACTTCGTTTTCTCTCTTGGAAAATGTTATTTTTAGTTGCTGTTACTTCTGCTCAAAGGATTTCCGAACTTCAGGCCCTGATGTGCAAGGAGCCCTTTTTGGTCTTCCACAAGGACTGGGTGGCCTTGAGAACCAATCCCTAAGTTTCTGCCCATGGTGGTTTCAGAGATGACCTTAAACCAGGACATTCAACTCCCGGTTTATTACCCTAATCATTCAAATAAGGGAGAGGCACTTCTCCACATTCTAGATGTACATCGCACCCTGAGATTTTATTTGTCCAGAACCAAGGACAGCAGGCGTTCTGACCAACTTTTTGTCTCCTTTGTCCCCAGAACGTTCATTGCATTTCCTTCTGTTATCAGAAACACAACAAATCCCCGCCGGGGTCTGTGCGGGGCCATTCCACAAGGGGTATAGTGGCCTCCTTCACCACACTGAAAAACGTGTCGGCATCAGACATTTGTGCGGTAGCTACCTGGCACACAGTCCACACCTTAATTAAGCACTACAGTCCTGACGTTGCCTTGAGATGCAGAGCAGGCTTTGGCCTTGCAGTTCTGCAGGGTCTCTTCTTGTAAGGGATCTCCCCCCTTCTCTTCTCTCCTCTCCTCCTTCCACCCATGACATAATTTCCTTTTCTACTGCTTGGGAATCAGACCTAATGGTGTTACCTGCTGCAAGAGCTGACTCTCGAAGTAAGATAATACAGTTACAAAAGAACTTGCCATACCAGTAGATCTTTAAGAGAAGCTCTTGCAGCAGGTACATTTCCCGCCCTCCTTCCCCCTAGAGGGTATCTGCTGCATACGACTTAGATCAACTGTTACATTTGCTCTGTAAAATATTGGCTTTGGTTCCCTGGTTCGGATCCTTTTCCATCCTGATGCTGGAGTTTCTGGCAAAAAGAACTGGGAGCATAGACTGCTGACTAGAAGTCTGCCATGGGGTCCTGTCGCTTGCCGGCTATTGTCCTAATGGTGTTACCTGCTGCAAGAGTTTCTCTTGAAGATCTACTGTTACGGTAAGTTCTTACATAACTGTACTATCTTCGAGAGAATCTCTTTCATCAGGTCATGCCGTCCAACCCTCCTTCTCCTGTATGGGCTCAGACTGTGGTTTCTATGCTCTTCTTCATTCCATAGCTGCTTTCCACAGCACCCAGTGTTGTCTGGTAGCAGGAGTTCTGGCATGACAGTACAGTTACGTAAGAACTTACCGTAACAGTAGATCTTCGAGAACAGCTCTTGCAGCAGGTTACACCATTAGGACTGAAGCCGGCAGGTGTCAGGACCCCACAGAATTCTTCTAGCTAGCTATCTTCAGTGGGGGACTGCCCCCGACATCGGTCCCGCCCCCGACGTCAGGCGTAGTACATAAGGGGCGGTCCCGCCCAGATTCCCCCAGTTCTCCGCTCGGGAGACCCTGCCACAGAATGACATCAGAATGGGAGACCGAGGATCCATCATCAAAAGACAAAGGGCGAAGCCCCTGCCCAAGGCTCAGTAGGCATGCCTCCAAGGGGAATGGTATGTAGTATTTGTTGCAAGAGCTGTTCTCAAGATCTACTGTTACGGTAAGTTCTTGCATAACTGTACTATCTTACTTCGAGAAACAGCTCTTGCAGCAGGTTACACCATTAGGACTGATTTCCAAGCAATAGCGCCTGTAAGCATTCTGGGAGGAGGAAACTAGGAAAGATCTTTGACAAGTCCTGACTCTAGGACAGGAGACCCTGTAGCACGGCCAGGCTGAAACTGGCTCTCCGCCGTGATGCAATATCCAGGCTATAGTGCCTAATGAATGTGTGCACAGAGCTCCAAGTAGCTGCGGCACAAATGGCAGAGGTGGAGACGTTACGAAGTGCTGCAAACGAGGTAGCCACCCCCCTTGTCGAATGGCCCCGGACTGTACCCGGGAGGGGCTTCTGTTTGCTGTCGTAGCAAAATGAGATACACTGGACAAGCCAGCGAGAAAGAAACTGCTTTGAGACTGGTTGGCCCAGCATCCTCTCAGCAAAGGAAACGAATAGTTGCTCCGACTTGCGAAGCTGTTTAATTCTGTTCAGGTAATACCGTAGACAGCAGTAAACATCCAGGGTGTGAAGCAATGCCTCTCCTCTATTGGAATATTTGGGAAAATATACAGGTAGATCGATGTCCTGGTCGAGAGTGAGGGCAGAGACCACCTTAGGCAAAAACTTAGGATTCGTCCTCAGAGATACTCTGTCCTGGTGGAAAATTAAATAAGGCTCCTTACACATGAGAGCGTGGAGCTCGGAAACTCTCCTTGCTGACGTGACAGCAACCAAAAATAACGTTTTCCATGACAGAAAACGCAGCTCGCAATCCGCGGCAGGTTCAAAGGGGGGAAGCGTGAGTTGTTCCAGGACAAAGAGTAAGTCCCATGGAGGAACCGGATCCTTAATGGGTGGCCTAAGGTGTAACACCCCTCTCAGGAAATCTCGAGAGGCATCAAGCTGTGCCACTGTGCGCTGTCCCACCGGGAAGTGGTAAGCAGAAATCGCGCAGAGGTGCACCTTAATAGAGGAGTAAGCGAGACCCGAATGGAATAGGGAAAGCAGGTATTCCAGCACCACTTTCACCGGGCATCCTAGAGGGAAAGGCGGCGTCTTTGCGACCATAAGCAAAAGCGAAACCATTTCATGGCGTCACGTCGCATGCGTTGCCGGCTTTCTGGCGCGGGAAAGGACTTCCGCCACCTCTTGCGAGCCCCCCTTGTCGCAAATGGCTACGCCTCTAGGAGCCATGCATGCAGGTTCAGTGAGCTGAAGTCCGGGTGGACTAGAGAACTTCCTCCTGAGACAAGAGATGGGAGCTGAAAGGCAACGGGATTGGAGGTTCCGGACAGCTATGTTAGCAAGGGGGACCAGATCTGTCTGGCCAGAATGGGGCTACCAGGATCATAGTTGCATGCTCCCTGCGCAGTTTGAGAAGAACTCTCTGGATCAACGGGAAGGGAGGGAAGCTGTAGAGGAATCTGTCCGCCCAGGAGAGGGACAACGCGTCTTGCCAGAAAACACCAGGCCCTGGATCTAGCGAGCAAAAATTGGGCAGTTTTGAGTTGGATGGGGAAGCGAATAAGTCCAGTTCTGGGGTGCCCCATCGAAGAAACAGATCCTCTGCTACCCCTTGAAGAAGTTCCCACTCATGGACCTTGGCCTGGGAACGACTCAGGCCATCTGCGATTGTGTTGTCGACTCCGGGAACGTGAACTGCAATCAGGCTCGCGCCGTGTCGGATTACCCAATCCCACACTCTCATCGCTTCCCTGAAAAGGGGGTAAGAGTGTGCGCCTCCTTGTTTGTTGAGGTAATACATCACCGCCGTATTGTCTGTTTGAAGCATGAGAGTATTCGGCTGGATCTCTGACTGAAAGGCCTGCAGGGCGTAAAGGACTGCCCTCATCTCCAAAATGTTGATGTGGAGATGCGCTTCTTGAGGGGTCCACATTCCCTGGGACCTCACCCCGTTCAGGTGTGCTCCCCACCCCAGCCCTGAGGCGTCTGTGGAAAGAATCACCTCCGGGGACGGCGCTGTGAATGGAACACCCACAGAGAGTGTTCCTGGGTCTAGCCACCACTGCCAGTCTCAAATCACAGCATTCGTGATTCTGACCGGCTGCTGCATGTGGTCTTGCCTTTGGTCCCATTGCACCTTGAGCGTCCACTGAGTTACCCGCATGTGGAGCCTTGCCAAAGGGATGGTTGGAATGGCCGCAGCCATGTGTCCGAGCAAACGAAGGACCAGCCTGGCAGGAGCAGTCGTCTTAGCCGAGAGGTCCCTGATGAGGGATCTGATGCGTTCCGCTCTTTCGTCGGGAAGAAATGCTTTCCCTTTGGACGGTGTCCAGAACTGCGCCTATGAACTGCAGCTTCTGTGACGGTATGAGGAGAGACTTCTCGTAATTGATGAGGATTCCCAAAGACTGGAACAGAGACTGGGTGCTCTGGATAGCCAGCAACAATGCCTATCTGGAGGCGGCCATGAGAAGCCAATCGTCCAAGTACGGGAACACATAGTGGCCCTGTCTCCTTAAAGACGCTGCCACGACTGCCATGCACTTGATAAAGACCCTGGGGGGCTGATGACAGTCCGAATGGAAGAGCTCGGAACTGGAAATGGTGGCCGAGATACTCGAAGCGCAGGAACCTCCTGTGCGCTTGAGCCACAGGGATATGCAGGTAGGCGTCCTGCATGTCTAGGGATGCTAAGAAGGTGTCCTGCCTTAGCGTGGGAATGAGACCCTGAAGGGTCACCATGCGAAATCGTTTGTAGGCGACCGATGTATTTAGGTCGCTGAGGTCCAAGATTGGACGGAGGTCCCCTGTTTTCTTCGGAACCAGAAAGAAGTGGGAATAGTATCTGGATCCTATCTGGTTCTCTGGAACATACACCACCGCTCCTTTCTGCAGGAGCGTGAGTATTTCTTGCCTGATAAGCAATTTGTGCTGACCCGAGTAACGGGAGAGCAGAGGAGGCCCCGAGGGTGACTTTCTATGCGAATTCTATAAAGTGGCCTCTTTCGACCAACTGAAGGACGCACCTGTCGGTGGTTATGGACTGCTACCCTGGCAGGTAGTCCGCAATGCGACCCCCGACCTTGATGTCCCGTTGATCTTGAGGGGCAGGGGCCGGGAAGGAGTCATGCTGTGGCGGGCGGAGGGGCCCGCTGGCTGAGCCGGCCGGCTGGGCGCTTGACTTGCCCGCGGGCACCTCTTCCTGAGCTCTCCAGAAATGGAGCCCTCTGTTGTGGTCCGGTGCGGACTGCTGTCTCTATGTCTGCCACGAAACGGCTTTGGTTCCTACGAAGGAACTAAGCCTGGGTCGGCATATTTGCCTGACCGCTCTCACCGCCTTCCCAGCCTCTTGAGTTCGGTGAGGACCTTCTCAGAGGATTCACCAAAAGAACTTCTCCGCCAAAAGAGGCATCCAGGATGTTCTTCTGGGCGTCCGGGTGAATTCGGAGACACGGAGCCCTGAGTGTCTCGAGGCATACGCCTGAAGCTGCTGCTGTGGCTGAGGAGTCCAGCGGAATCGTACGCTGTCTCGCAGCACCTGGGTTCCACGTCCAACCTCAGATGCGGAGGAGTTGCAACATCTCCTCCTTCTGCTCACCGGTTTGGCAATTTGTCCGCTGAGGTCCAGTCCCTGCTCCCACAAGGCATTTTGGAACTGTACCATGTGGGTTAAGTAGTTCAGGGATCTGATGGCACAAGTAGCGGAAGCATAAGTGCGCCTGCCCATAGCGTCCAGCTGTTTGGACTCCAGGTCCGGTGGCAGGGTGCTCAAATGTTGTGGTCTCTGGGACTGGTCATGAGAGGCTGTGATGACCAGAGAGTCGGCCAGAGGATGTGAAGCCAGATACTAGTCCTCCCTAGGGGCCTTGTACAGGCGGTTAGCTTTCTTCAGCATCGCCGGGAGCAGTGTGGACGCCCACGCGCCTTGGTGACATCCACGGAAAGTGTCCACCAAGGGTGGTACCACCACAGGCTTAGGATCTTCTGCCAAGATACCTGGTGAGGCGAGAGTCTCGGGTCTAATTCTTCCAGATCCCAGCCCACATGTTCTCTTGGATATGCGCCATGATCTCTGAGAATCGATGGGTCATCCGAGGAGATCTAGGAAGTTCATATGGGTCCGGAGAAGGGATGGGATTGGAGAGGGATCTGGATCCTTCCGAGAATTCCATCCTGTCCTCCGTCAAGGCGAATGGGCGGCGCTTCTGGGTCTTTTAGGCTGGGTGACCTGAAGAAGATCTGGACAGAGGTCTCTTTGTCTGGTTTCCCTAGGAGGATCCGCCGCCCTGAGGGAAGGTACTCGCCTGCCGCCCGGATGGAGTAGGGGGCACAGGGGCCGGTGGGGTCGCAGGTGGAGGAGGAGGAGGGGTGGGAACCACATCCCTTTTTATGGTGTCCCACCAGTAAGTGAACAAGTCATTGACCTCGGATATGGATAGGCCCGCCGACAGACCGGGCGCCAATGGCTGGTCTTCGGGTTCTGGCGTGGGCTCCCAAGGGGTCTCAGGTTCCGGAGAGGGCTCCTTGGGGTGTGACAGGACCGTTCACCCTTGCCTGGTGCCCTGGTTGGGTCAGCCCTCCTCCGCACTGTCTCCTGACCGCGTGCCTGTGGGAGGCGCCGGGGTCCTCTTCGATGGGTACGATCGCCGGGTCCCCCGGCCGACGACCGAGAAGATGTAGGCCTGATCGAGACGGGCGGCCTGGGCGGCCGACGGTTCCCTGGACCTAGGAGGGGCCGGCATCGATGGCCCGGCGCCGGGGCTGATGACTTCTTCAAGGAGGTAAGCTCTTTGGTCTTCCTCTGGGGAGGAGAAGGCAAGGAGGCAGACCTGACATCGGGTTCAGAACGGTGGGAACCCGACTTGTGGTGGTGATGACGGTCCCCCGACCTAGCCAGGGCCTTAAAAGAGGAAGATGAGGAAGGCCTGGAGGTCTTGGCCTGTGAGGCAGAAGAGGAGCCCGAAGGAGTCTTCACCGCTGCGGGGGGAGGCTGAGAACGGGCCCGGGAAGGAGAGCGGTCAGACTGGGAGCCAGAGCTACGGGAGTCGGAGGCCCTAGACGGGGACTTGGATCTTACTCTCTCCCTGTGCTTCTCGGGGTGTCTCCGGGCCTTCTCTGAGGATTCCCCCTTGGAGGCTGCGCCCATGGCCCTGATTTTCTTCGAGCAGGAATGCCTGAAGGGCTTTCTGGCGACGGATCCGGTCCGCTATTGAACCCTGGCAAAAGAGCAGGACCGGTGTCGTGGTCTGGGCCCAGGCACCGGACGAGGCCGATCGCGGATCCTTAAATGGGATTTGCTTCACAGGCGCATCAAGGATGGCCTTCAATGGAGGTTGAGAGGACATCAGACAGCAAAAGAGCCGAAAACAACTTTTTCCCGAGGAAGAACTTAACCGAAGCGTCGCGAGCTAAACGAGCCGAAGGGTCGGGACATGTAAGTCGAGCAGGGAAAGAACTGGGGAATCTGGTGGACCGCCCTTATGTACTATGCCTGACGTCGGTGGACCCGACGTCAAGGACCGACGTCGGGCGTCCCCGCTGGAAGATAGCTAGCTAGAAGAATTCCAGGTATCCTGACCCGGCCGCTTCAGTCCTAATGGTGTAACCTGCTGCAAGAGCTGTTTCAAGTAAGATCTCCTAGTTCCCCGGACAACAGCCCTCCATTTATAATCTCTGATAGGGAACTGAGGAGAGAGGGAGCTGCCTATGCCTTATATGGATGCTGGACACATGACATCATTGTGGGCGGCCCCCTGGCTGACTGCTGGCAACAATTTCCATGTGGTCTTAGCACTGACATCACACTGCTACCTTTCCAAGTTCCAAAGGTATGACCTGGTGAAAGAAATTCTCTGGATCTACTGTTACGGCAAGCTCTTACATAACTGTTCTTTTCTGGTACTCCCCATCTCTGCAAAATTGAGGTCAGGGCTATCTGGTTCGGAAACCATTCGTAGATTAAATAACCCTTCTTTTTTATTTGTATTTTATTAAATTTTGCAAGAAAGCTGATACTTGCAAAAACATATCCAAAGAAATGGCAGTACATCAGATAGTAATATGCTCACCAATAAGGTAACTAAGTAAAACATTGATACACATTTGTTATTAGGCAGTAAAACACCGCTAACAGTTATACACTGAAATACTTCCCTCAAATTAAACTGCATTGCAGCCAAAGCAAAAATCAGTCCCAGTCAAGATAAATAGCCACCATAATTATAAGTCCAGCTTCTCTCAGCATAAAACTCTTAATGCGTGGCTCAGTTTTGGCTTTTCAGTCTGACTCCTGAGACTAGCAAACGGTACAGCAGGAAAATTCATTCCATGCTATTTTAAATATAAGCATGGAGAACAGAAAACAATACCTTGTCACCTATATCTGTAGAGCAGCTTTGCTTGAGAGCATCTGCTTGATCAGAAATTGGAGGTGGTAAACAGCTCCATAAACACACTGGGCTGTAAGAGGCAGGGTCACTTGTAGGAAAGCAAACCTTGAGAAGGAAAGCACATTGGAGACGTTCCCCCAGCTACCCGGGTGGCTCTCATGGTCAGGGAAGGGACCTCCTATGTATCACACAAGTGCACATGGCACTCAAAACACTTACAGCGCCTTCTCTACAACCCATCGCCGGCATCTTAAATTCACTATGCAGGGACAGATGTGTAACAATTTAAACATTAACAACCAGCCTTAAGCATACTTGCAAACTCTATAACGTGCATACAAAACATATTTAGGAACGGAAGCCCGGTAATTGAACATACAGAGAAAGACGAGGTCCCACCTGTGAAAAAGTCCTATAGTAACTCGTGATCTTACTTCGAGAGGGTTCCTGCAGTAGGTCTTCATATTTCGGACTGCACCTCTGGCGTCAGGTTCCAATAGCAAACTTAGCTAGCAATCATCATCGGGGACGCCCCGGCGTCAGGTGAGCGACTGAGCTGACTATAAAGGGGCAGTCCCGCGCCCACCCTCAGTTCTTTCCTGCCGTCGCCTCAGTTTGTTCTGCTCTCGTGTCACAACAGCGATCAAACGCCCACGTTTTGTTCAAAGTTTTCTCTTCAAAAACCGTTCCTAATTCATTTTCTATGACCGAGTGTATTTCGGCTCACCCTAAAAAGAAGTGGTCTAAGTGCAGCGCCCAAGTCCCACATAAGGACAACCATTCCGCTGCCTTCTGTGTCTAGGCTCCAAGCACAACTCAGATTAGTGTGCCATTTGTCAGGGTTTTAACCAGGCCACACGGACCAAACGCAAGTGGACCCTCGGGGCCCAACTTCTTACCCGACGGCTGGTGTCGATGGAAAAGGAGCTTCAGGAGCTAAGAGAAAGGTTGTTGTCGCCGGCCCCTAGAAAGAAGAAGAAGAAAGATAAGGAGAAGCGCCGGGAGAGGAGTCCGTTGCCAGGAAGGCCTTCCACCTCAAAAACAGTGAGCACTTCTATTTTGGGTACCCCGTCTGCTTCTGTGGGCTGGGCACCTTCTCCCCCTCCTGCTCCTCTCCCCTCGGTGTCCTGACTCCTTCCCCCTCCTCCCGCTACCTCCAGTCGTCAAGGAGGAACTGGTAGGAGGGAGGTTCGGCCTCCACCTGGTGGGATGGAGGGCCGTCACCACAGATCTATGGGTTCTGCAACTCATTCATCGAGGTCACTCGATAAGAGTTCATAGAGATCTCTGCACTCCACCCTGTAGGACGGTCTTTTTATCCAAGGGATCAGATCCCCATAGTCTTCCAGGAGCTTCAGGCCCTCCTGCAAAAAGTGGCCATAGAACCCGTCCCTCAAGACCGAATATGAAGGGGATTTTATTCCACTTCTTCCTAGTACCAAAGACCAGGAGATCTGAGGGCTGATCCTGGATCTCTGCATGCTCAACCTCTTCGTCAAGTACAAGGGTTTGCATACTGACCTATCAGGTCTTCTTCCCTGCTCCAACCAAACTCATGGCTGTGCTCCTGGATATGCAGGATGCTTAGCTACATATCCCCATCCTCCCGGCCCACAACCACTTCCTTCATTTCTCCTTCCAGGAGAACCATTTTCAATTCCAAGCACTACCCTTTGGCCTTTCCTCAGCTCCCCGGGTGTTCACCAAGTGCTTAGCTGTGGTTGCGGCATTTCTTGGCCGCAAGGGCATTTACATGTTCCCGTATCTGGACGACTGGCTCCTCTCAGCACCCTCTCCAGACAGCCAGAAAGAGTCTTTCTTTCACTCTGGACTTGTTTGTCCAGCTGGGCATCTCAGTCAGTTTCCCCAAGTTCCAGCTAGTACCCTCTCAGCGCCTCCAATTCATTGGAGCAGTACTAGACACAGTCCAGAGCAAGGCTTTCCTGCCATTAGATCGAGCCGAGACTTTGGTTTCTCAAGCCACCCTTGAGGTCCAGGCTCGATGGATCCCAGCACACGCTGTGCTCTGTCTCCTGGGACTAATGGCAGTGGCCATTTGTATGGTTCCCCTGGCCAGATTACATATGAGGGTCACCCAGTGGTCTCTTCGCGTGCAATGGGACTAGAGGACAGACAACATGAACCAACGCGTCATAATCTCCAGCAGCCTCCAGAAAGATCTTCGCTAGTGGCAAGATCTTTCCAACCTGTTAGTGGGAGCTCCTTTCACTACCCAACCCTCACCCAGATCCTCACCTCTGACTCTTCGGACATGAGTTGGGGAGCCCATCTGGGGGACCACAAGACACAAGGGTCTAGGCCCACTCAGGAGCTTCTGCTCCACATTAACATTCTGGAGACAAGGGCCATTCTCTATGCTCTCCAGGCGTTCCAGTCACTTCTTCTACTGGGACCACTTCTCATCCAGATGGAAGACATGTCCACAGTCTGGTATATCAACAAACAGGGAGGAACTCGCTCGTACCCTCTCTGCAGGGAAGCAATTAGAATTTGGTATTGGGCGATTCAGCACGGCCTTTTCCTGACAGCAGTCCACGTCCCAGACGTAAGCAACATCCTGTCTGACAGTCTCAGTCGATCAGTGGCCAGGGCTTACGAGAGGGAGTTAAAGCAGGAAATGGTTGAAGACCTTTTTCTTCGATGGGTTGGCTGGAAGTAGATCTATTTGCCTCCCCATTCAACACAGAACTACTCAGCTTTTGCTCACTTGTTCCTGGGTGGGGTGCTTTTTGGCGACTTGCACTTCGCTCTCTCTCTCTCTCTCTCTCTTGGACAGGGAGGTTTCTATATGCTTTTCCTCCCTTTCCTCTCATTCAGAAGATTCTGTTGAAACTTCAGGCGGAAGGAGCACACTTGATTTTGAGCGCTGCTCTGTGGCCCCGTTAGATTTGGTTCCCACTGTTGCAACAGCTGGTGCTAGAACCTCCAATACTCCTGCCATTGTCTCAGGACCTTTGGACACAGGAGCAGGGCACCCTGGAACATCTGAGTCTTCAATCACTCCACCTTCATGCATGGCACCTGTGGACACAGTGGCTTCCCGCTACGGAGTCTCCTCCCAGGTTGCTCATATCTTGGTGGAAGCCAGAAAACCACCTACCAGATCCACCTATGCCATGAAGTGGAAAAGATTTTCGATCTGGGCCATAGCCATGAGCTTGGATCCCTTTTTCTGCTCGGCTGCCCAGGTGTTAGAGTACCTCGTGCATTTATCGGAGACGGGCCTTAGTTATTCCTCCATCAAGGTCCATCTCTCTGCGGTGTCGGCCTACCACCTCCCAGTGGAGGCCAAAACTCTGGCTCAACTGGAGGTCGCCAAAACCTTTTTGAAAGGTATCCTCCATTTAAAACCTCCAGTCCGGAACCCATGTCCTCCCTAGGATCTTAATTTTATGTTAGAAAAACTTACCTTGCCCCCCTTTGAACTGGCTTCAAATTGTGACATGCGCTTCCTTTCCTGGAAGACTTTGTTTTTAATTGCTGTCACTTTGGCCAGACGGGTCTCAGAACTTCAGGCATTTGTCTGCAAGGAACCCTGTTTGTTTTTTCATAGGGACAGAGCAGTCCTTAGGACTAACCCATCCTTTCTTCCAAAGGTGGTTTCGGAAACCACTCTTAATCAGAGTGTGGAATTGCCGGTCTATTATCCTCAGCATTCTAACTGGGGGGAATATCTTTTGCACACCTTCGATGTGCACCGGATCTTGAGGTATTACACAAACTGGACTAAAGAGGTCTGTAAGTCCAATCAGCTCTTTGTGGCCTTTGCCCCCCAGTGCCAGGGTAAGGCCATTTCAAAACCAACTATATCTAGGTGGTTGGCTAACTGCATCCACTTCACTTATCAAAAACATGGAAAGTCCCTTCCAGGGGTGGTTAAAGGTCACTCCACTCAGAATGTTGCTACCTCTACTGCCTTTTTCAGGAATATGTCCATGGCAGAGATTTGTGCAGTGGCCACTTGGTTGTCTGTCCACACCTTCACTATGCATTACAGTCTGGACATTGCCTCTAGGCGCAGGACTGGTTTCGGCCTTGCGGTCCTGCAAGGTCTTTTGTCCTAAGACAGCACTCCGTTTGGCAAACAGTTCCTCCTCCCGGAACTTTATCTCCGAATTTTTCTTTTGGACTGCTGGGTAGTCAGTTCTATATGTGAAGACCTACTGCAGGAACCCTCTCGAAATAAGATATTGCAGTTACGTAAGAACTTACCGTAACAGTAGATCTTCGAGAGAGGTTCCTGCAGTAGGTCTAGTTTCCAACCCACCTTCCCCCAGCTCCTGGAATGTTTCCTTTATTTTTCATCCTGCCTAGCCCTTGGGTCTAGATAGGAAGCATGGTTCTAGGGTTATCACTCCTTCCTTTCTACTTCCCTTTCTTTAGGTCTCCGGTGGAAAAGAACTGGGGGGGCGGGCATAGGACTGCCCCTTTTTATAGTCTGCCTGACGTCGGGGGCGGTCCCTGCTGATGATTGCTAGCTACAAGTTTGCCGTTGGAACCTGACGCCAGGGGACACAGTCCTATATGTGAAGACCTACTGCAGGAACCTCTCTCAAAGATCTACTGTTATGGTTAAGTTCTTATGTGTAACTGCAATTTTCCTGCGTCTGGACAAGGAGTCTTTGAGGATTGATCTCGGGCATAGAAACACAGAAACATAGACTTTGTCGGCAGATAAGGACTGCTTGGCCCACCTAGTCTGCCCATTTCCCTACCTAGAGGATAAGCTGCAGATCCTATATAAGCAACAGCCTATTTCTTCCTATCCCCCACAAAGATTGCCTTATGTCTGTCCCATGCATTCTTGAATTCTCCCACACTTTTTAGACCCCACAACCTCCTCAGGAAGGCTGTTCCATGCGTCCACCACCCTCTCTGTGGAAAAAATACTTTCTGTGGCAAAAGGGTGTATGCTTTCTCTACACTAGGTTTGAGGATTGCCAACTACTTGTCCCACTGGGTGGGCCAGGCGGTCCTTATCTGCTGTCAAAGTCTATGTTTCTATGCTTCACATGGTTAAGTTCTAGAACACCAACTGGAGGAAGGTCAAGGATGCTGCCCAAGCCCTTCCTGATGGACCCAGAAACAGTAGTTGCTTCAGTGCTTCCAAACTGCTGAGGATGTTGATAAGTGTCTCCTAAGAGCCATCTACGACTTATCTGATAAAGTTGGCAGAGCGGCTGCCACTGGCATTTGCCTCTGTAGGCACTCATGGCTCAGAGTCTCTGGTTTTGCTGCTGATGTGCAAATAAGGTGCTGAATGCCCCTTTTAATGGCACCAGACTTTTCGGTCCAGATGTCCAGGAGCTCATTAATCATCTGAAGGCCTCTGGCATGGTACTTCAGTCCATCTACTCCATCTACCATACTCAGCAGTGTGGTCAAGGGCAGTGTACTTTTCATAGACAAGCTAATAGACCAGGCTTGGGCTCTCACCCCTGGGGTAAATGTAGGGCCCAGCCCTCCTTACCTGCCTCCTCCCATTCTGGAGTGGTAGCTAAGTATCCCAGAACAGAGGGTCCAGCATCCTCCTCTGGGCCTGCCTCATCTTGACTCCTTGCCAGACCCCCCCCATCTCTGTTCCAGGCCCAGGAGGTGGCAGTCGGAGGTCGGTTCTCCCTCCATTTGAATCAGTGGGGAACCGTAACTTCAGATTCCTGGATCCTGTAGATCATAGAGTGCGGTCATACCCTGGAGCTCATTCAGCAGCCTTCAGACCCCCACCTCCCTCAGATTACCCCCGGCCCATCTGTCTGTTCTTCAGAAGGAAGTACAGTCTCTTCTGTGCAAGCATGCAATAGAATGGGTGCCAAAGCGGCAGAGAAACCAGGGGTTCTTTTCCTGGTTTTTCCTGGTCCCCAAGAAGACTGGAGACCCGCAGCCAATTTTGGACGTGAAAGACCTCAATCTCTTTGTCTAGTACAGACATTTCTAGATGATGACTTTGCCAGGCCTCTTGCCCCTGCTGAAGACCGGGGATTGGCTCTGCTGTGCTCTGGACATGCAGGATGCCTACCTGCACATTGCAGTCTTCTCTCCTCACAGGAGGTTTCTCCACTTTGCCTTTCAGGGAAAACACTACCCGTTCAAGGTTTTGCCCTTTGGCTTGTCTTCTGTGCCGCATGTCTTTACCAAGTGCTTAGCAGTGGTCACAGCAGCCTTCAGGAGGGAGGTGCTGTATGCCTTCCCATACCTGGATGACTGGCTTCTCAAGGCCCTGTCCAGGGAACAACTGTTGTTAACCCTGGAACATACTCTCCAGCTCTTTCAGTCTCTGAGTGTAACAGTCAGTCTGCCCAAATCTGTACTAGTCACATCCCAAAGGCTGCAGTTCATTGGGGTGGTTCTGGACTTCAGACAGGGGAAGGCCTCCAGCTCAGGAGGTCGCTCAGAGGCACCACATCCCTGCCAGGCAATACCTTTGACTGCTGGGACTCATGGCCATAGCCATTCCTACCGTACCCCTAGTTAGACTTCATATGCACACCCTCCAGTGGACCCTCGGTGCAGTGGGACCAGCGCACGGACGAGCTGGCGCAGCTAGTCTTCATCTCCTCCCCAGTACGCAAGGTACTCTAATGGTGGATGGACCCCCTCTAATCTTCTTCAAGGGGTCCCTTTCCAGCTTTCATCACTGAATCAGATCCTAACCACAGATGCTTCTGGCCTGGGCTGGGGAGCTCACCTGGGTCCCTTCCAAACTCAGGGATCCTAGTATCAGTGGGAGACTGCCCTGCATATCAGTGTCCTGGAGATGAGAGCAGTACTGTGTGCCATTCAGGCCTTTCAGAAGCACCTTGCTCCAGGCCAGCTGTTGGTGCAGTCAGACATTTTGAGCGTAGTCTACTACATCAACAAACAGGGCAGGACTCACTCCTTTGCAGCGAGGCAATGTGAGTGTGGTACAGGGCTCTGGAGCACAGTCTCACTCTTTGCAGTTCATATGCCAGGTGCTCTAAACACCCTGGTGGACAGTCTCAGCAGGACTCAGTCCAGCATGCACGAATGGGAGCTTCTCTCATCCATTGCAGATCCATTCAACAAATGAGGTCATCCAGAGTTGGAACTTTTTGCATCCCCACACAACACAAAACTGCCCAATATCTGCTTGCTAGATCCAGGGCCTGGAGTTTTCTGAAAAGATGCGTTGTTCCACTCTCGGAATGGGAGGTTTCTGTATGCATTCCCTCCATTTCCACTAATACAGAGGGTCCTGCTCAAGCTACAAATCAAAGTGGCCAGTATGATCTTGGTAGCTCCTTTCTGACCAAGCCAGATGAGGTTCCCTCTGCTTCAGCAGCTGGCGAAGGACCCTGTGGTTCTTCTGCCTCTCTGCAGGAGTCTGCTGACCTAGAATCAGTAGACTCTGGTCCATCCAAACCTCAGGTCCCTCTATCTGCATGCGTGGCTCCTGAGGACGTAGCCATTGCTAGGTTTGGGGTCTCTAATAGGGTAGTGGATGTCCTAGTGGCTGCCTGCAAGCCTTCCACCCATACCACTTATGTCATGAAGTGGAAGCGGTTCACCATCTGGGCTGCCCGGCATTCCCTTGACCCTTTCACCTGTCATGTGAAGCACGTCCTGGACTACCTGATTTTTTTTGACTCAGGTCTCCAGTATTCCTCCCTCAAGGTCCACCTCTCGTCCATTTCAGCTTTCTATGAGCCCGTGGGTGACCGCACTATTGCTCAGCTGGATGTCTCCCGCACCTTTCTTAGGGGTATCCTGCATCTGAAACCCCTAATCAGTAACCCTGTCCCGGCTTAGGACTTGAATTTTATTTTGGAAAAGGTGACCGTCTCCTTTTGAACCAATCACAACTTGCGATTTGAGCTATCTCTCTTGGAAAGCGCTCTTCTTAGTTATCATTACTTCCACTCGAAGAATTTTAGAGCTTCGGACCCTCTGGTGTGAGGAGCCTTATTTGATTTTTCACGAAGACAGAGTATCTTTGATCTAAGATCGTACTTTTTTTTTGTGAACTTTATTTGTTCACCGACACTCTGGGAACTCTCTCAGGCAGCCTTGGAACCCGTGAGCTCTACCTCCTGCCTGAAACCACCATCTCCTTACCTCCACCCAGCTCAACAGACCCCCCTGGCTCTGCACCCTGGGTGGGGCCACCCTAACCTCCCCGGGCACTCTATCTGGGAATGTAGTGTGTCGGCTGAGCGGCCCTGCTCACAGTGAGGAGTGGAGCCCGGCATTGGAGTGGGGCTCGACGGGGCGAGGTGCCGTCACCTATCCCCGAGGTTGAAGATTTTTTCCTTAGGTTGCCCCCTCAGAGCACGGTCATGCAATGGCATCATGGCAGTAACTGCCGCCGCCCGCTGCAGTTCCACCCCACTTGCATAGCGCTGCAATCCTGGTGCACCTCCAACTGCCGCCAGGGGCCACTCCTATGCGGCGCATCCTCCAGGACCCTCCTCGGGAAGAGAGAGCAGTCCACCGGATGCTCGATCTCTTCCCTCCCCTGCTAACCCCCGGTGGCCTGAGTCCATTGAGTGGCGTCCAGTGCCTCAACCCTTCACGCCACCAGGCTGGCCAGATCTTACTTTGAGAGGGCTCTTGCAGTAGATAATAACCAATTGGACTAGAGCTGCCAGGTGCTAGGGCCACACGGAAAACTCTAGGTAGCAGTGTCTGGCGGGGACTGCCCACCCGACGTCACGTGACAGATGTCAGCGTGACGCTCTGTAGTGGGTGGTTCCCACACCCACCCTCCAGTTCTTCTCCACCGTCGACCTTTGCACATCGGACCTCGCGGAGAACACTGCTTCAGTCAGACACCATTTTCGGATAAGTATTTCACTGTTTTTTCTTTATTTTCTATATCTCTAGAAAAGTAAATCTTTTTCGTGCATGTCTTCTCTGATGCCTTCAGAGTTGCATAAGAACCAGTGCAATTTCTGCGGCACACAGCTCACTCACAAGGACGGCCATTCCCTCTGTCTTTTCTGCCTAGGACCCAAGCACAAGACCGAGGACTGTGAGGCCTGCCAGAATTTCAACCAGGTCACAAGGAAACACCATCAACAGGCCCTGGAAGCCCATGTTCTTAAACTGAAGATGGCTTCCATGGAGAAGGTGCTGTGGAAGCTGCAGGGATTGTCTTCCTCACTGGGGCAGGGGGTTCTTCCAACTCCCACAAGAAGAAGAAGGACAAGGAGAAGCACCAGGACCATGATAGGTCTCCTTCCCGCCCACAGCCTCCTTCGGGAGCTGCGGACGCCAAGCAGCCTCCTGTTAACGTGGGTAACTATCCACCGGCCAAGTCTGCTTCTTTCTTCATGGAGCAGCCCTGGTCCCCCCACCCCCGCCTGAGCTGGTTGCGGTTCAGGTGGGCGTCTCTGGAATTCTGGAGAACTCCGCCACTCTTGAGGCACCTCAAAACCCCGGGTCTAGTCTGGTGGTGTGGCTGGTAGTCAGTCGTCAGCTCCTCTGATGACCACCCCCCAGGCTGATAAGCTGCATGCCAGCCCCTCTGGCATCCGCCCAGCCACGGTGCTTTCATCGGGCCCCCATAACAGGCCTGACATTGATCAACCGGATCAACGCCCGCTGCCGCTTCAGCTTCAGCCGCAGCCTTCCCCAGAGGGTTCTCCCTCTCTGGCTCCTCCTTCCCCACCTCCTTTGCTGGAGCCTCCTGGCATGCCTGATCTTCCTGAGCCGGATTTGAAGGAGCATCTTCCCAACACGACCCAGGTGCCAGAGCTGGAACACCCAACCTCCCTTGGGAGCCGAGGTCTCCTGCGCTGCAGACTCCACATCTGGGCCCGTTGCCACACGCCAGACCCTGGTGGGACCCTCCGCCCCTTCGGGGCCAATGCAAGAAATTCCTCCAGTGGGCCCTTCTTACCCTCCGTCATGGCCCCCATCAGGTCCGTCTGCCCTTCCATCGGGGCCTTCGCCTGGTTATCCGCCATCAGAGCCTCTATCAGGACCCTTGGCTCCGCCGTCAGGGCCTTTGTCTGGCCTTCCGATGCCAGGCTTCCTTTTGCCTCACTACGTCTCTCCAGGATATCTGCCACCAGGGTACCAGATGCCAGGATACTCCACGCTGGGGTATCCGACACCAGGCTATCCCATGCCCAGCTATGGTACTCCAGACTCTCATTGCCAGACGCCTGGTTATTTGACACTGGGTTATCACTTTCCAGACTACCCACCTGTGTACCAGCCTCCTCCGCCCCCTCTGCCATCTCCTCAGCCTCAGGTGGACCTTTTTTTTTTTTTTTAACTCTAGTTCCTTCCGGTCGTGGCTCGTGAGACCTCTGTCAGGTATCATGTCCTTTTTTCTGCCTGCCTGTGGATCCCTCAGTCTGTGCCCCCCCCCCAGCCAGCACCCCCCGGTTTCACCCACCTGGGGAGGGTCGCCCTCGCCTCTTGGGCTCACTTGTAAGTCAGACTGTGGCTGCAGGTGGGGCCTGGGTGGAGGAACTGGAAGGCTAGCCGAGGAGAACCCGGCGGAGGGCATGGGGGACAGGTGCTGTCGCCTGTCTCACAAAGCCGGTGTTTTCGTTGTTCTGCGCACGTAGACCCCCTCCACCCTGCGTGGGCATGCCCCGACTCTCTGGTGCACGGCAATCCTGCCTGTGTCGGCCACACTGTTTCTTGTGCTGCCCAGCTTGCTGCGACGTCTCCCAGTCTCCACTGGGGGTCGCTGGCACACCGGGCCGTCCCATCCCAGTCTCCTGGGGAGGAGAGCACCATGAGGGTACTTCATCCTCAACCCACTCCTGGTGACCCTCTGGTGCCCAAGTTCACTCCCGAACCCGGGTCGCCAGCGTAGCATGAGGTGTGGCGTCCAGCGCCTCAGCCCTCAGCACCACTGGGCCGGCGCCTCAGGTGTACTTTAGGGCAGCGCTTCAGTCTTGGTGGAGCAAGACCAAGACCCAGCTGGTTTCTGAATTGGACCGATGCCAGACGGTCATGGCCTCCCCACTGGTCCGACTGGAACCTATGCCCAGATCCCTTTCACCAGTGGAATCTCGTCCTTCTACTTTGGGCCAGACCTTGCACCCAACCCCGGTAGCAGGCGATGATAGGGGCCTCATGGTCTATTCTAAGGAGATCCCTCTTCTGCAGGCTCTGTCCTTGGACAGTATCCTTTCATTGGACTCAGACTCTGACTCTTCCGCCTCCTCCTTTTCGGGCTTTGAGACCCCTTCCCCCTAGGATCCCAAGCCCAAGGACTCTCCTAAGTGCACCCTGGAGGATCCCTCTTTCACAAAGATCCTTTGGAAAATTCAAGAGGCGAATGGGTGGAATGTAAGAGACTGGCGGAGCATCTAGACATGCCAGAGCAGTCGCCACTTCTCATTCCTTCATGAATAGGCCCTCATGAGGATTTGGCCTCCATGGTTTGGCAGCAGCCTTAATCAGTGGCCACAGTCACCAAGTAGGGTGACTGATTATATCGGGTCCCCGAGGCAACAAACACCTCAGTTCTCATCCTAAGGTGGACTCTGTGGTCATTAATGCGGCCCATGACTGTACAGCTAAGCCAAAGTATATGAGCACCTCCCCTCCTGACAAGGAGTCGAGGCAAATAAACCTGTTTAGACATAAAGGTTATTTATCCTTCACATTGGCTCTCAGAGCCCCGAATTATCTGGCATACGTGATGGTGTACCAGAAATCTATACTAGGTCAGCTTAAGTCAGAGTTTGAGGCTTTGCCCTACTCCGAGGCTAAAACTAAGATTGCCCAAACATTCAGGACAGCAGAAATCTCCTTCTTTCCTTCCCTAAGGGCTACATATGATGCCGTAGATACTTCTACTTGGAGCATCGCTACTGCTGTTAGCATGCATCAGTAGTCCTGGCTGTGGGTATCTGGATTGGCCCAAGATGTCCAAGTAGCCATTCAGGATGCCCCCTTCTGAGGTCCAGTTCTCTTTGGGGGTGACGTCAAAGACATCATAACAGCTACAGGACAGTGGCAAGGCCTTGTGCTCTGTCCAGTCCATGTATCATTCCAGCTCCAAGCCTAAGCAGCCTTTTTGTCACCAGCAAAGGCATCAAAACAGGCAACAGTCCGCCCGATGTCAGACAAAACTTTGGGCTCCTTCGGCACCAGCCACCCCTCCAGCCATGTCACAGCAGACTTTTGGGGCGCTGCTGCCCCACCCCCTTCACCTCCTGACTTGCGGCAGGGCCTCAGCTTCCCCCGGCAGCTCCAGAGGAACCAGCAGGGGGCAGATTTGCCAAACATCTAGCGGGATGGGAGGCGATCACCACAGACTCGTGGGTCCTTCAGCTAGTTGCTGAAGGCCACACCATATAATTCACAGAAAGACCTCCACCAAATTGGTTTCATCAGGGTTTCTCTCACTACCCAAAAGGTCACATTCCTCTCATCAGAGAGGAAATACAGGCTTTTTTGCAAAAATCTGCCGTGGAGCCCGTTCCTGGGAACCAAGTGGGAAGGGGGTATTGTTCCCACTTCTTTCTGGTCCCCAAAAAGATGGGGGGACCTCCGTCTGATCCTGGATCTCAGCACGCTCAATCTGTACGTATAGCACAAAAGATTTTGCACGCTGACCCTGCGGGGTCTGTTGCCCCTCCTTCACCAGGGACATTGCCTCTGTGCCCTGGATATGCAGGATGCATACCTGCTTATAAAATGGCATGAGAAAATCTAGAAATCTCATTGGCCAAGAGACATCAGCTGACTGTACATTAAGACTCTATATACGCACAGTTATCCTGATCCTAAACCACATCACACGACAAGCAAATCAGTTGTCCTACAACCAGAACTGTCTTCCATCAGTCTCCATAGATACATAGACAGTGTCGGCAGAAAAGGGCCTATGGCCCACCCAGTCTGCCCATTTGAGCTTGTAAGTTCAGTTTATGTTTTCCTAGAAGTCTGTTTCCCCTTACCCCGACCTCCAGAATTCCTTTATGTCTATCCCATGCATTCTTAAATCCTGTGATTGTTTTCAGCCCTCACCACTTCCTCTGGCAGGGTGTTCCCACTTGTCCACCACCTGTTATGTGAAGAAATTCTTCCTCACGTTTCCTCTGAATCGTCCTCCTCCAACTTCATCCCATGCCATCTAGTCCTGGAACATCTTTTCACTTAAAAATAGTGTATTCCTGCACCCTGTTCCTCCCTGTAAGATACTTGTATGTCTCTATCATATCCCCTCTCTCCCTCCTCTCCTCCAGGGAGTACATGTTCAGTTCCTCAACCTGTCCTCATAGGACTTGTGATGCAATCCATGCACCATCTTTGTTGCCCTCCTCTGAATCTTCTCTACCCTGTCTATGTCCTTACGTAGGTAAGGTCTCCAGAACTGTACCCTGTACTCCAGGTGGGGCCTCACTAGTGTCTTGTATAGTGGAATTATGACCTCCCTTTTCCTGCTGGTGATGCCCCTGCCTATGCATCCCAGCATCCTATTTGCTTTACCTGCTGCCTTGTCACACTGATCCAGAACTGATTTTCCATCACAAACATGGCTGTTACCTTTACACTGTAAAAACCTTTAACTGGGCCCTAAAAATGAAACTATCTTAAATAAAAAAAGAAACAAATGTTTTTTTTTTTTTTGTGCTTCCCCTTCTCCCTGACTGCCCACTCCTTCGGGTCTCTAATGCCCCTCCTGACTGCCTGCCCTGACTCTCATACTGGCTATCACCTCATATGGCAGTCCCCCCGGGTAACCCAGCGTAACCCTTCACCGGGCGGGTCCTCCTCCTGTGAGGGGGAAGGCACCGGTGGGGTGGCCAGCGCACTTTACCATTGGCCCAGGGTACTGCTGAGGCGTGCCGGTCATGGGATTGGCGGCAGCGGAGGACAGAGAGACCGTCATCCGGCCAGCCAGGAAGTATTTTCCTGGTTTTCTATGGGGAGTGACGTCCTGACGTCAAGGCATACGCCGACGTCTGTCACTCCCCTTTGAGCTTCGGACCAGGCGTCACTGCTATGCTCCCAGCCTCCACCAGGAGTCAGCATGCGCTGGTGCGCATCCTCACCCTCTCCCCGGAGAAGGAGAGCTGTCCCCGGACGCTCCATCCTTCTCCCCCCGGCCGGCCCTCCGGCGACCCGAGTCTGTTCCCGAACCCGGGTCGCCAGCGTCGCAGACGGAAATCCAACTGCTGCGCCGATGGGCCGACAAAATAAACAAATTAATTAAATGTTTTTCCCTTGATCATCCTTCTCTCTTTACACACATAAACAAATTAGAAACAATAAGTATTATTTATAGTTTTCATTACAACTGTTTTTTGCTGTCAGTGAAAAATCCCCTTCTATTTTTACCATGCTCATCAGGGAGATCTCTTCTGCTTTCCCTGACAGTGAGATAATTGAGTCTGTCTCTTTAGAAAGGGCCTTGTGTGTGTGTGTATACAGTATGTTAGAAAATGGGCTTTTTATTTCCTGGCATCTGATTGGCTAGTACCCCTTGGGGGGCACATTAACATTCAATAGATGTTCAGGGATTAAAAGTACCAGCCTATAGTGCCCCTCACCCAGTAAAGTATCTCAGTGCCCACCCTGCTTCCTAATCGGCTAAAACCAGGTAATTTCAATTTAAAATCGCCACCATTTTTTTGTCTCGCTTAGCGAGAGAGAAGGTCTCCCCAAAGCTCCATAGTTACTTGGTACAGTTCCTACCCTGTCCTCTCAAAGCTGGCTGTTGTTCATGTAAAAAAAGAAAGAAATAAAGAAACACAATCCACAATTTATTTTTCCTCACAGCCACAGTCATTTACAAAGACAGCAGCACTCTCCCGACTGCACTCTCGCGCTCTCTACCAATCTCCCTTCTAAAACTGTCCCCACTGTCCACTAACTCTGTTGTTGTCCGGCTGTCACTTTGAGATTTAAATAAAAAAAAAAATTCTTGCCAATCCTTCAACCAACTGCTACAATGCTCGCCCGATTCAGAATTCCAGTCCAGAACACAATAAATGATTTCTCACAGCCGAGCCACAATCATTTACAAGACAGCACTCTCCCAGCTGCACTCTCACTCTCTGTAGCAATCTCTCCCCTTCTAAAACCATTCCCCCCACTGTTCCCTAATGCTGGAATCATTTGGCAGTCTGAGATGTAAAATCTTTTGCTGTAAGTAAACAGCTGCATCATGCTAACCTCTCGCCGCAGTGGCAGCCACACTTACATGCCAATCCTTCAACCAAGGGCAACAAAGCTGTCCTGGTCCACAACATCTCTGCCTTAAAACCCCCAAAAACAACGTATAAAAGAAAGCTTGTCACGTATCACTTCCTTACTTGCGAACCGATCTAAAGTGTTATTGTGTGTGTGTGTGTGTGTGTGTGTGTGCGTGCGTGCGTGCGTGCGTGCGTGCGTTTGGGGGAATGACGACACAGAAAATATACAAGCAGCTACTACACATCCTCTACTGGCTAATACAGTAGATACAGCGACTACTTTATCAAATAAAAGGAAAAAAATACACTTGTAGTCATTCTTTATAGATTAGGATTTTGTTTTCTAATCCTATAAAAAATGGCACTTGTTGTAGCCCATTTTCTAAGAGCAATAATACCCTCCAGGGTGGGCAGTATGGGCAATACCGGACCTTCCAGGAGCTATAAGGTCCTCCGCCTGCGGCATCGGGCCTCATTACGCCCCTGGGCAGTCCGGTATTGCCCAATACCGCCCACCCTGTCAGGTATTATTGCTTGCTTAGAAGAGTAACATTCTGCTAGTGGAACTGAGCAGAATTTTGAATCCCTGTATTCCATGGTAAACATTCCATTTCTTGAATATGGGGCAACACAGAGAAAAAAACACAGAATGAAGAAAGTAAGCAATAATACTATATAAACAAAGGGAAAAGGTGGTAAATAACTCACCCTGCTGTGTAGCTTTTAGGACAGAGCGAGCAGTTCATGATGCTGTCAGTGAGTGTGGCAGTTTTGAACCACACTCATGCTTGTAGCATCAGGGAACTGAAAAGTCTGTTATGGCTTCCTTTTTGTTTTGTCTACAGAGTGAGGAGAATGAAATGAAGTAGGGGGGGATATGTGTCATACTTAGAATGAGGAAAACAGCATTTGTGAATTGTTGTAGCTGGCAGGGGAATATGAAGCTTAAGTGGGCAGGGAGGCACACACTGTATAACACTACTTTAATCTAGCACCAGTAGGCAGAAGGACTATGTTAAAAGCACAGATTCACTTACATTTTTACTTATTAAAAAATGTGTTTCAAAATAAAAAAACTACTTCTAAAAATAAAGGGCCATTTTATAAGCGCAATAAGACACTCTGGGGTTGTGCATTATGGTGTGATAACTGCACTCCTAGGGACGACCGGCACTCGGCCTTCGGTCTTGTGCCTAACCAAGCCCCTAGGAGTGCGGTTATCACACCGTAATGCACAGCCCGTCATGTCTTATTGCTTACATATTCCAATCTTTCCCTCCCACCGCTGCTTCCTCTTGTTTCCTTTTCAGGGGGAACATTTTCAGTTCAAGGTGCTCCGCTTTGGCCTTTCCTCAGCTCCCAGGGTGTTCACCAAGTGCCTAGAGGTGGTGTCAGTGGCGTTACTCCACCAGGGCCTGTATGTGTTCCCGTACCTTGATAACTGGCTTCTGTTGGCACCATCGAGTGACAGTCTGGTAGCCTCTTTGTCCATCACCCTGGATCTTTTTTGGCAGGTGGGAATTACAGTGAATTATCCCAAGTCCCACCTTATTCCTTCGCAGCACCTCCAGTTTCTTGGGGCAGTGCTGGGTACTGTTCAGGGTCGGGCCTTCCTCCCCTTGGGCAAGGTGGAGACCTTGCGACAACAGGCCAACCAAGTGGCAGCCAGCCAGTGGACCATAGGCCGGTACGTCTTACGCCTACTGGGTATCATGGCCACAGCTATTCCCACTGTTCCTCTAGCCAGGCTCCACATGTGAATTACACAGTGGACACTGAGAGTACAGTGGGACCAGAGACCAGACGACATAGATCACAGAATCCTGGTATCCAACTCTATGCTTTGGGACCTCCTATGGTGGCAGGAATTGAGCAGTCTCTGTTGAGGTGCTCCTTTCTAGTCTCCCTCCCCTACCCATACCCTGACAACTGATGCTTCTATCCAGGGCTGGGGCGCTAATCTGGGGGATCACAGGACTCAGGGATTCTGGTCTCAGTGGGAGTTCTCTCTGCACGTCACTGTGTTAGAGATGCGTACTGTGCTGTACACCCTTCGGGCCCTTCAGCCGCTCAGGCACACTCCTTGTCCAGATGGAAAATATGAGTGTGGTGTGGTGCCTGAACAAGCAGGGAGGCACATGATCGTATCCCCTTTGCAGGGAAGCAATGCAAGTGTGGTATTTGGCAGTACAGCACAGCTTCCAGATGATGGCAGTACACATCCCAGGAGTTCACAACATCCTGACGGACAGTCTCAGCCGCACTCAGGCAAGGGCACATGAGTGGGAACTGAGACAATTGGTAGTTGAGGATCTATTCGATCTTTGGGGTTTTCCAGAACTAGATCTGTTCGCCTCCCCATCCAAAACAAAACTACCCAAACCCAACAAAACCCAGTTTCTGCTCGCTCGTTCCCAGGCCTGGTGTTTTCTGGGGCGACACGCTGTCTCTATCCTGGACAGGGGGGTTCTTGTACACCTTCCCTCCCTTCCCACATCTGCAGAGGGTACTACTGAAGCTACAGACAGAAGGGGCTCACGTGATTCTGATTGCCCCTCATTGGCCTCGCTAAATTTGGTTCCCTCTGCTCCAGCAGTTGTTAGTGGAGCTTCTGGTACCGCTACCCCTCTGCCAGGACCTGCAGACCCAGGATCAGGGCAAGCTACTACATCCAGGTCTCAAGTCCCTTCACCTTCATGTGTGGCATCTGCTGACATAACTGCTGCATGCTTTGGAGTCTCTTCCAGAGTTGCACAGGTTCTTGCAGAGGCCCGAAAGCCATCCACAAGAACCAAATATGCTATGAAATGGAAGAGGTTCTCCATTTGGGCAACATCCAAAGGTTGGAACCCTTTCTCTTGCCCAGTCTCACAGGTCATGGAGTACCTGCTATACCTCTCCAACCTTGGCCTTAGTTACTCTTCCCTGAAGGTCCATTTGTCCAGCATTTCTGCCTACCATGCTCCAGTGGATGAAAAAACTCTGGCTCAGTTGGAGGTTTCCAAAACCTTTCTGTAAGGAATTCTCTATCTGAAACCCCCGGTTAGGAACCCTGTTCCTCCGTGGGATCTGAATTTTATTCTCGAAAAGCTCACTTTGCCTCACTTTGAATAGGCCGCGAGCTGCAACCTGCGCAATCTTTCTTGGAAAGCACTGTTTTTAGTTGCCATTACTTCTGCTCGAAGGATTTCCGAGCCTCAGGCCCTCGTGTATGGAACTTTATTTGATTTTCCTCAGAGACCGGGTGGATCTGCGTACAAATCCTAAGTTCCTACCAAAGATAGTTTCTGAGTTTGCTTTGACTCAGACAATACACTTACCAGTGTACTATCCTGAGCACTCTAACCAAGGGGAGGCCATTCTGCACACTATCAATGTGCACAGAACTTTTCGTTACTATACGAACTGGACTAAATCAGTCCGCAAAACAAATCAGCTTTTTGTTTCCTTTGTGCCCAAGAGAGAGGGTGTTGCAGTTTCCAAACAGTGTTTGTCCAAATGGTTGGCAAAATGCATTTTGTTCTGTTACCAGAAGTATAACATGCCACTTCAAGGGGAAGTTAAAGGGCACTCAACCAGAGGCATGGCTGCATCTACTGCTCGTTTCAGAAATGTTTCTGCCGCAGACATTTGTGTAGCAGCTACTGCTCACACCTTCACTAAGCATTACCTTCTGGACGTTACTCCTAGGCGCAGAGCAGGCTTTGGACTAGCTGTCCTTCAGGGCCTCCTATCTTAATCAAGTCCCCTAGAATTCTGCGGCCGCAGAATTTTGTGCAGAACTTGCAACCTACTGCAGAACTTCTGCAGTGCTGCAGAATTCACTGTTCTTGGTGATTCTTTATTAATATTTCCATTTATCCATAGAACCTGGTTCCCTTCTACTCTTTTTATATCCAAAACCCCTGTATGCTCAGAATGTGATGTTGTTGTTAATTCTATAACATTATACATTAGCTAATGAAATGGCTGCATTCTGCCACAAAAATGAATAGTCACTTATCTACCACAGCTCTCACTGCCAGAGGCAGTGGCACAGCACATCAGGCACAGTGATATTTGCTCAACCTGCATTACGACCTAATACAATTTTCAGTCTTATGTTATTACACTACAGCCAACTTGAACAAAACCTTAAACAAGACCTCTTAAGTCCATACCTTACTTTGTACAAACTTATTTTTGTCTTTAAGGTATAGAGATGCCATCTGAAATGAATAAATGGTAAATGAATTCACCAGTAATTTTTAAGAAAATTATGCCCAGAAAAGTGGTATGTAATAATGTGTAGACCTGTTGAAAGAATAGACCTCTTAAATAAATAATTACACTGTAGACATTTTTGCCAGGGTTATTGATTACACGTTGTCATTGGTTGATAGAATCACCTAAAAGTTATGGAGAGATGTTGTGCGTGGGGCTAGCTGTTTGGTCAGAGGGTAGCATGTTGTGTTCCTGTGCCGGCAACTCCGGTTCAGAGATGAGCTCTGGCAGCTGGCTGGGCAGCACAAGGATTGGGGGAACATTTCACTGCTCTGAGCCTGGGAAAGTATGGTGCAGTGTTCTGTCACATGGAGGACATGTTGTGATGGGCTGGAGAGCTTTATCTCACAGTGGGTTCACATGCATGTCATGGCCTGATGGTGTTATGTAGTGTGTCAGGGGAAGCAGGTTGGCATGAAAAAATAGTTTTGCAATATCTCCTTTATTCTGTTTATTCCATTTCCAAGGGACCTGTATGAATGGGGATACAATTTCATTGAAATTAAAAAAAAAAAAATGTGTGTGTATATATATATATCTAATACACACACACACACACACACAGTATCTCTCACTACATACATACACACACACATATATTTGTATGTATCTTACAGATTGCATATAAATATATAAGTGATACACAGTGGGGACCTCATGAGTGGTGTAGATAGCATATGTAAATATATAAGTGATACACAGTGGGGACCTCATGAGTGATATAGATAGCATGAGTATAGAAATACTTGATTTATCACATAAGGGTCCCCTCTGCGTATTTCATTTATGTAATAGGCTAGGACCTTATGGGATAGATATTTTTTTTTGCCTTTTTAGGCATAAAATTATCTATATAAGTCTTGTTATTTTTTGAACTAGTGTTACTGTGCTTGCCCCCACCCTGATTGGTATAACCACTGCCATGAAAGTGAAGTCAGGATGACAAGCTGACACTTTGATGTGGTAGTTCGTTGGTGCCACAGAACTTTCGCAGAAATTACAAAACACCACCTCAGAAGTTCTGCGGCAAATGGTAGTCTTGCTGCAGAACTTGGTCCCAGTGTGCCGTAGAAAAGTAGGGGCCTTGGTCTTAATTCTGTACCTGTTGCAGACCTTTCCTACCTCCCATGTTTCTCAGTCTTTGTCTGACTTCCACTGCTTGGGACTCAGTCCTGTTGGTTATTATTTACTGCAAGAGCCCTCTTGAAGTAAGATGGTACAGTTATGACACAACTTACTGTAACAGTAGATCTTCGAGAGAGGCTCTTGCATTAGGTACCTTTTTCCCTCCCACCTTCCCCCTGCTTCTATGGCTACTTCTTTTTAGCCTTTTCTTTGGCTCCAGGAGCTCACTCCTTTCTCCTGTTACACCTGCTTAGGTCTCCAGCAGGAGAACTGGAGGGTGGGTGTGGGGACTGCCCACTATATAGCATCATGCTGACATCTTTCATGTGATGTCAGGTGGGTGGTCCCCCACCAGACACTGCTAGCTAGAGTTTTCTGTGTGGTCCTAGTGCCTGGCGACTCTAGTCCAATTGGTTATTACCTACTGCAAGAGCGTAACTGTACTTTTCTTCCTAAGGTGGTTTCTGAGTTTCCACTAAATCAGTCTATCCACCTTCCTGTTTATTTTCCCGAGTGTGCCAGTCCAGGGGAAGCACTGTTCCATACGTTAAATGTACGCAGAACTTTGATGTATTATCTGCTCAGGATTAAGGAGTCCAGAAAATCAAGAGGTCATCTCAGTTTCCAAGCAATGTTTATCCAAATGGTTGGTAAATTGCATTGTGTTCTGCTATAACAAGTACGGCAAGGAGTTGCCTGGAGCAGTCAAAGCCCATTCAGCCAGATGCATGGCTATCTCTCTGGCTTGTTTCAAAGGGATCTCAGCTGCTGCTATTTGTGTGGCTGCCACCTAGAGTACAGTCCACACTTTCACCAAGTATTACAGTCTGGACATTGCCTCTAGAGCCTGTGCTGGTTTCGGCAGGACTCTTGTCTTAAGCTTATAGAGTCCCTTGACAGGTTCAGTTTACAAGGTCTTCTGTCTTAAATTTGAGAAGATCCTTGGCTGGACAGGTTGTTTTCACATCTCCTGTCTTAAGTTTATGGAGTTCCAGCCTCCCAGCTTATCTGCTCCTACCTGTCACTGCTTGGTACTCGTTCCTGTGGTGGTACCTGATGACTGAGATAACCCCAAAGAAGATAGAACAGTTACGTAAGAACTTACCATAACAATAGATCTTCGAGGGGATTTTAATCATCAGGTATGCTTTCCCTTCCACCGTCCCCCTTCTTGGGGCTACTGTTCAGGACCTGGCTATCTGTTGTATCATCTGTTATATCTAGAGCTGGGTCCATGTTCTCTCCTCGTTTCCCCAGAGCTTGAGCCTTGCTCCCTTCATCTCCGGAGGGAAAGCACTGAGGAGAGAGCGGGGCTGTCCATGCCTTTATTGGGTTGGTGACGTTGGAGGACGTCGATGGCATGGACAGCCCCAGTTGTACTGCTGAAAATGTTCCGTGTGGATCCCCATTCACCGATGGTGAAGTTCCTACAGTGGTACAATGGCAAGCTTTTAAACTAGTCAAGGGGGGAGGCACTGATAAGCAGCAGGAAAATCCCAGCCTCTCCCTACAAAACAGGGTACTAAATGAGAAAAAGCCCGAGGTAGAAAGGTCAGTGGGGGATGCTGCAAAAGAAGGTAAAGCCATCAAAAAATGGAGAGCAATGAGTACCAATGCCCGTAGTCTGAGCAACAAGCTTCCTGAATTAGTGGCCTTGATGGAGGAGGAACATCTGGATATCGTGGCAGTCACAGAAACATGGTACACACACAACCATGACTGGGACGCAAACATACCAGGATACACTATCTACAGGAGGGACAGGGAGGGTAAAAGAGGAGGAGGAGTAGCTCTTTACATAAGGGAAGGAATCAAAGCAACAGAACAAAAGGAAAACAGGGAGGAGAAGAAGCACTGTGGGTAAATTTGGAGACCGCAATGGCACCACAATCCGCACAGGGTGTATACAGACCCCTTCTCGGGAGGAAATGGACAAGGAAATGATAGAAAGAATACTTAGAATGGCAGAAAAAGGGAGATCTTATCTGTGTCAATCTTCACCATTCATCACAAATGGGTATTGGCGGAGGTCAGGACCCCTTGGGGCTTTTTTTTTTTTTAAAGAAGTGGCAGTGCCCGACACACCATCAATGCCGCCCAGAGGTAATGTGGCGTCGAGGGTTGGCCGTTAGGCTGTTTCGACTCCGCCTGCCTACCAGGTCTTCGCCCGCCGAGGTCACCTCGTGGGAAGCTTCATCAAGAATTTTAGGCCTTCAGCCTTCAAATCGACATTTTCAGTCCGCCGGTCGCCTGCCGGTTCTGTGTTCTGCCTCCACCGACGCCGCTCGTAAGATCTTTCCTTTAAATTCCACGCCGAGTCTGTTTTGGTGTTTTTTCTCCATAGGTCATGTCTCGGTTGGAGGGCAAACGGTCTTCGAAGACGGTCAGCCCCCATGCGTCAGTACCCATGCGGCTGAAAGTTTTCCGTCACCGACCAGCACGACCGGTGTCTTGGCCCACTTCACAACATGGACTCGTGCGATGCCTGCTTCTCCACGGACCGCCGGGTCCTCGAACAGCGCGCGTTGAAAGTGGGGCGGCGCCGTCAGAGCCTTCGGCGTCGTTCGTGGCGCCGTGGGCCCTGTCGGTGCCGTCGTCAGCACCGACTCGTCGCTCGCGCGTGTGGGCCCTGTCGACGCTGTTCGCGGTGCCGTGGGACAGGATCCGCGTCCTCCTTTGCCATGTCGCCCGGCACCGTCCGCCGGCGCCGAGGTTGAGCATGGCATCCGCGTTTTTCGCGCTCGGCGCCAGGGGCCTTCGACTCCGCCTGTCGGCGCCGCCCACGCCTCGGCACCGTCGGGCGCCGAGGGGCTGGTCGGTGCCGTGTTCGACGCTGGGTCTGCCTCGGGGCCGCCGCCGGTGCCGCCCACGGCGCCTGCAATGAACGGTGTCGTTGGCGCTGAGGATGCTGCTGAGGCTGCTGTCGCGCCGTCCCCTGTCCCTGGTACTGCCCCGGTGCTGGTGGACTCTATGGCGCTATGCCTGGCCCTGGCTCTGGACCTTGGCCCAGCTGCCCGTACCTCCTGCGGATCCCGGCCGCAGGATTGCGGAGGGCACGGGTGCCCACTCAGCCACAACTCTGGCTGCTGGGCCCGTGACAAGGTTGGTTCTGCCTGCCCTCCTACAGTTTGGCTCAGAGCTTCGGACTCTACCTCTTCGGAGTCAGAGTTGAGCTCGGAGTCGGACGAGCAGTCACACCCCTCGGGGTTGGCTGCGGAGGAGGGCAGCACTGTGGTCTCGTCGACGAGTCGGAGCCAGCCCCCTACTGAGGAGAGTCAGGTGGCCCCCGAGACTGGGGTCAGTGGTGCTGACCAGCAGGCAGGGGTGCGAGCCACCATAGCTCTGCAACCTGGTCTTGGGGGTTCATCGACTCGGTGGTGGGTACCCTCCAGTGGCGTGTCTTGATCGCCCAACTTTGGGGCCCATCGAGAAGCCTACAGGAGGGGAGGGTACTGTTCCCTGGGTCTCCCCTTCGGGGGCAGCCCAGAGATGCCAGCTACCTAGGCTGGCCCTCTCGAGGAGGAGGAGGACTCTCTCGGACTCTGAGGGGTGTGGGGGCGGCGCGCCGGCCCTTTTCTGGGGTCCACTCGGGCCCTGGACAGAGCCATAGTGCGGATTTCCACCCTTCCTCCTTGGGTTCCTTGAGTGAGTCCCGTTCTTTTGAGGCAGGGGACCGTCCTTCTGGACCTTTACGGCCCCGGTCGCCTCACTGGGGGGATTCTTCTGGGCGCAGCCAAGGCAGTACCAACGTGGTTGTACAGCTGTCAGCTGTGGAGTCTTCTGGGGCACCCTTCTCGGGTGCTCATGGTCCGCTCCCTAGCCCCGGCGGAGGTCAGCCGACTTCTTTTCTCGGCTCTGCCCCTATCCCTCTACCACATTCTTCTGCACTCCCAGGCATTCTTGGTCCTAGCGGCCCTCTCACCTGGGAGCAGTTCAGAGCGGTGGCTGCCCGGTTCCCTGCTTATGTTAGGGCTATGGACAGCCAGGTTTTTCAACCCCCCCGTGCAGCCACCCTCGGAACATATGGTGATCTCCAGCTCCTCATCCCCCTCTTCTGGGAGAGGAAGCTTCTGTCCACATCTCTCCAGCTGCTGATCTCTCGGAGTACCAGCGCTTCCTCATGAGGATGTTGGAGGACTTGCACCTTTCTCCTCACTGTCGGCAATCCTGAGCATGCGGCGCATGCCTTCCTAGGCGATTTTGGCAAGGCCACCCTTGTGGTGCCACTTGGCCTGCCCTTCGGAGGCGCCTCTGCTTTGGCAGAGGCCCTCTCCGGAGTTCCTGCCCCAAGGGACCTCAGCCAGAGGTATTGCGCCCCGGAGTCCCCAGGTTCCATGCCTCATCCGCAGTCTGGCTTGACGCATCTGGACACTCCTAATGGGCTTCGCGCCCTCCACCGTGACCGGCCCCCAGATCAAGACTCCTCGGATTTTGATTTTTGGGGGAGGAGGACCTTCTACTCGGCACGGCTGCTCCTTTCTATTTCTGCTCACCAGGCCCACTATGCAGCCTACAACAGGTTCTTGTGGTCTGGGCTAGGTCAGATCCTAGCCTCGTTGCCTGACTCGAGCTAACCAGACAAGCCTATTGCACTCTCTGCACATGGCCTGAGCTAGCAAGGCACCGCGTAGGCATCTTATGATGCCAATGAGGTAGCTACCAGGGTCAGGGACAGCGATCTGCACTAGGAGATCAGCATGGCTACGCCTTCCCGGTTGTCACTCTTGGCCCGGTGTAGGTGATTTGTCTACCACCAGGGAACCTACCTTTTCTCCCTGAGAGCGAGACGGCGCTTGTCGGGGCACTCCTTCTCCGGGGACTCCTGCCTCTCTCCCCACTCTCGGCCTTCCCAGGCCCTGAAGGTTCCCTTAGTGTGTCACCACTGGGGCTAAGGGACCCTGTCCCTTAGGGTGTAATAAAACAACCCCGCCGGGGGCTTGGTACTCACCATATTGATGAATGGTGAAGACTGATACAGATAAGATATGAAAATTACGCCTCACCATAATTATGATCTTTCTGTGTATCTTCACCATTCATCACAACCCCACCCACCATCCCCCTGGGGCCTCAGTCTCTGGGTCCCCTCCCTCTCAGGGCTCCCTCCTCTTAGGAGCGGGGAAAGTAGGGACACACGGGGTATTCTCCCATGAAGGGTAGACAGCCATGCGGCACTCCTTCTCTACTACATGTCTCCACCCGATGGGGTGGAGTTGGTGGTTGCCCTCCTCCTGTTCTCCTTCTGGTTTCCATCCAACCGTTTCGGGGGAAAAAAAAAAAGAAAATCCCTTTTTTTCACCAAACATTCTTCCTGAGAGAGTACTAAATCCCTGTACCCTGTCCTTCCTCCAGAATAGCCGACTCTGCTTCTTGGAGTATTTGCCAGTTATTCTGTGCCTTGAATTCTGGCAGACAGCTTTGCTACTCCTTGCAGTTCCTATACAATCTGGTGATGGACAAGGGTCTCGGTCTCGGATACCTTGATACCTCTCACTCTCTCCTAAATTCTCTCCCCTCCCTACCCTCCCTTCTTCCGCTTCCAGAGATTGGGGCCCCTACCCAATCCCCTTAGTCTAATCTCTTCTTTGCTGTCCTCTCAGTCGTTATTTCTCCTTTTAGTTCAGTTATCCTTTCCTTTTTCTGTCCCTTGGACTCTCTTGTCCCACCCTCCATCCCTTCCTCTTACCTCTCCGGCGACTCAGAACTGGTAGGCAGGCGGAGTCGACACAGCCTAACGGCCAACCCTCAGAGGCCACGCAGTACGTCAGCCCCGAGGGCGGGCGCTGATGATGTCAGCCCGCCTACCCTTTAAAAAAAAAAGCTCCCGGGAGGGGTCCTGACCTCCGCCAATACCCATATGTGATGAATGGTGAAGATACACAGAAAGATCATAATTACAGTAGGTACGTAATTTTCATGTATTGCTGATGGGTGATCTGAATATGCCAGTTGTTAACTGGAGTGCAGTTGCAGCAGCCACTTAAGAGTGGGGTTATTCTAGATGCCCTACATGGGGCATGCCTTAGACAACTAGTATTAGAGCCCACTCGAGAGGGAGCAATCTTAGACCTGGTTCTCTCAAATGGAGATGAAGAGAGATCACAGATGAGAGTGGTAGCCATCTGGGAACTAGCGACCATCTAACAGTATGGTTCACACAAACACAGCAATAGAGTCAAGCCACACAAAGGCAAAAAGTACTGGACTTTAGGAGGGCTGACTTTGCAAAATGGGTGTGTGCCTAAGGAATGCACTAGCAAATGGGCAGGAAGGAGGGTGGAAGAACAATGGGAATAATAAAACTGCCATCACAGAGGTAACAAGCCTTTGTGTGAAGCAAATAAACAAAACAAAACGATGTAAGAAACCACTATGGTTCTCAAAGGAAGTGGCAGTGAAGGTTCAAGAGAAAAAGAAAGCATTCAGGAAGTACAAGGAATCACAGAAGGAGCAGGACAGCGAACAGTATCAGTTAAAGCAAAAGGAAGTTGGAAGGCAGTCAGAACAGCAAAGGCCCAAACCGAGGAAAAGATAGCCAACTCAGTTAAGGGGATAAACCTTTTATAGGTACATCAGGGAGCGAAGGAAGACCAAGGGAGGGTTAGTGAGGCTTAATAAAGGGGAGGAGGGTGGGCAGAGGGTGACTGTGAAAAAGGCAGAGATACTAAACAAATGTTTTGCTCAGTATTTACAAAGGAAGAGGGGAGGTACTTAAACAAACAGTAGAAACACTCTGGATACAGAAGTTGATACCAGCCCATTTACAGAAGAAAGGGTTCTGAAAGAACTCTTAAAACTGAAGTTGAACAAAGCAATGGGGCCTGATGGGATTCATCCCAGAATTTAAAGAACTAAGGGTAGAACTAGTGACACCACTGACTACCCTCTTTAACAAATCATGGGAGGATGGGGTGGTACCCGAGGACTGGAGGAGGGCAGATGGATTCCCTTCACAAAAGTGGGAGCAAGGCAGAAGCAGGAAACTACAGACCTGTTAGTTTAACCTCAGTGGTAGGGAAATGATGGAATCACTTCGAAGGAAAGAACTGTCGAGTATCTAGAGGCCAGAGGGGCACAGGACCCAAGGCAGCATGGATTCACAGCGGAAGGTCATGCCAGACAAATCTGATAGATTTCTTTGACTGGGTGGCCAAAGTAGTAGATCAGGGAGGGGCTGTGGACATGGCCTACCTAGACTTTAGCAAGGCATTTGACACAGTCCCACACAAAAGATTAATATACAAGTTAGCCAGCCTGGGAGTGGGTCCCAAGATGACAGCCTGGGCAAAGAACTGGCTGGAGAATAGGACACAGAGAGTAATAGTAAATGGAGTCCACTCTGAAGAAAGGGGGGTTACTAGTGGGGTACCGCAGGGTTCAGTATTAGGACCGGTCCTCTTCAATGTCTTTATAAGTGACATTGCAGAGGGACTGGAAGGAAAAGTATGTCTCTTTGCAGATGACACAAAGATCTGCAACAGAGTTGATGCACAAGGTGGGGTGGAAAGGATGAGAAGGGACTTGGCAAGGTTAGAGGAATGGTCAAATGTGTGGCAGCTTAGATTCAATGCTAAGAAGTGCAAGGTAATGCACCTGGGAAACAAAACCCAGGGAAGAGTACACAATGGGGGTGAGATACTAACAACCACAAAATGGAAAGGGACCTGGGGTAGTCATATCAGATGACCTAAAGGTGGGCAAACAATGTGAGAGGGCAGCAAGAGGGTTGGGGGATACTGGGATGCATAGGAGAGGCATCACCAGTAGAAAACAGGAAGATTATCCCTCTGTACAGACAGCTGGTGAGACCCCATCTGAGTATCGTGCAGTTCTGGAGACCCAATCTCCGAAAGACATAGACAGGATGGAAGCTGTCCAGAGGAGGGCACTAAAATGGTGCAGGGTCTGCACCAGAAGACATATGAAGAGAGACTTAAGGAGCTTAATATGTATAGCCTCGAGGAAAGGAGGGAGAGGGGGGACATGATAGAAACTTTCAAGTACCTCAAGGGAATCAACAAAGTCCAAGAGGGTAGCATCTTTGAAAAAAAGAGGTGTGCAAGAACAAGGAGGCACAATTTGAAGCTAGAGGGGGGCGGCTCAGAGGTAATTTAAGGAAGTATTTTTTCACAGAGAGGGTTGTGGATGCATGGAACGGCCTTCCGGAGGAGGTTGTGGAGTCAAAAACAGTGGTGGAATTCAAGCATGCATGGGACAGTCATAAGGCAATTCTAGGGGGTGGGGGTAGGAAGAAGTAGGCTGATGGTTAACTAGGATCTGCAGCTTATCCATTAGGTAGGGAAATGGGCAGACTGGGTGGGCCAAGCGATCCTTATCTGCCATCAAATTCTTTGTTTCTATGTACCTGATGAGGGAGCTCTTACAGCAGGTAACACCTATAGGACTGGACTATACCGCCAGGCACTAGGACCCCATGGAAAACTTCTAGCTAGCAGTCCAAGGTGGGGGACCACCCCCGATGTCTGCCCCGCCGCGACGTTCCCTATGGTATAAAGGGGGAAGTCTCCAAGTGCCACCTCAGTTCTTTTCCCATCGTCAACCCACTGGTATCCGCTCCATGGACGCCTCTATCACAGTCGACCGCCAGTTTGCACTTCATGCTGTTATCGTTCGTTTCCTTATTTTCCTCATCTTTTCTACACTTGCAGTGCTTGTCTTCTCCGTCCACACAGCGGCAGAAGTCTTAAGTGTGTGTTCAGGAAGCAGATGCTGGCGAGAGACTGCCATTTCGCCTACCTAATCTGCCTGGGCCCGGGCCACAAGTCAGACGACTGCCCACATTGCCAAAACTTTAATAAGAAGACTCTGATTCGCCTCCTCAGATCTTTAAAGGCCTACTTCCTGGAACAGTAAGTGGCCACTATGCAAAGGACCCAGTCCGGACACAGCTTTTCTTCTTCAGCCAGGGACTCCTCCACCAGAGAGAAGAGATTGGGTGGGGAACACCAAAATACGGACAGGGATCGAGCCAGGTCAGAATCCCGCCCTAGGTCCCCTCACAAGACCTCTGCATCCTCCACCTCCGGCGGGA
This sequence comes from Neoceratodus forsteri, assembly GCA_016271365.2. NCBI lineage: Eukaryota > Metazoa > Chordata > Ceratodontiformes > Ceratodontidae > Neoceratodus > Neoceratodus forsteri. The sequence goes on along the minus strand of CM028129.1, from coordinate 555,661,063 downwards.
GGTTGGAATCTGTCTCTCCTCCCCCCCCCCCCGGTTCCTTAACCCTTCCCAGGATGACTGCTAAGAAGACCACCGCCCCTTCCCATTCACAGGGCAGAGTGTCTTCTAGACATGGACATTTGTCCGCCCCTGTGTCCCTGGCTCTAAGGCCCCACAAGCTGTTGCTTAGGTCTAAGTTAGAAGGACAGGCATCTTCTTCAGGTGGGACGTCAGACTCTACTGCCCACAAGACCACAGGGTTGTCCGACAGGTCCAAAGGGTCGGGGGACTCCTCTAGATGCCAGGATTCTGATTGCCATAAGAAGCCTCCACCACCCAAGGAAAGGGCGGCGCCCACCTGGGAAGGTCGTTAGACCACAGAGCCTTCCGATTCAGCATCAGAGACAGACCAGGCACTACCACCCAGATGGCCGTCTGCTCCAAAAGAAAGTGTGTCAGATCAGGCGATAGGTCACATGCTTAAAGACCGGACACCCGGGCCTATTAACCATGGGTCGAGCCCTTCGTCTCTGCCTCTTCCCGAGAAGCCGGACACCCGACCTCCAGGGGACCCTGCCCTGACAGGGAAGTTTCCACTGGACCCAACACCTGAGGGCAAAGAGCCCGGGGATCAGGCAACAGCACTGGGTGCTCCACAGAAGCCAGGACCCCCAAACGTCCCAACCCCGCTGCCGGCGCATCTTGTCGTTCCACTGGCAGAATTGTTTTAATTCCTGGTGGAATACTGTTAAAGGGGGTCTGCTGCCCAGACCACGGGAGCCATCCCCGCCCCCTAGAGGACTTCTGCTTCCGACCCCACCCTAAGAAGCCCTTGCCTCAAAGACCAAAAAGACCTCCTCCAAACCCCGACCACTTCTCATCTGGGGATGACGACCGGGGGTTCTAGCTCCTAGTGACCATAGGATGCACCTGTCATCTGTTCCCACCTTTAGGGGACGTCCGCACTCTTCCACTGGGGAAGATGCAGGAGACTCCTCCTCCTACTATTCTTCTGAGGATGAGTTGTCTTTGCCCTCCCCGTACTACAAAAAGGACTCTCCTAGATGATCCATCCTTCCTGGACATGATGCATCACATCCAGTCCCTCAACCAGTGGGACATGGAGGAACTTCACGCTGAACGTCGCCAACTACCCAAGTTCCTCGGGGCAAACAACCCAAAACCTTTGATCATTCCTTCACTTGTAGAGCCCTTTCAGGATGTTACCACATTAGCCTGGAAACATCCCTCCACCACCTTGGCTGTCCCCAGGAAGGCGTACCACCTGTACAAAACTCATAAGGGGGAGCCTCACCTCAGTGAACAAGCAAAGGCAGACTCCATGGTACTAACAGCAGCACATGGCAGGGCGCAACTGCCTAAGCACGAGTTCCCAGCCTCCAGACCCTGAATCAAAAAAACTGGACCAGATGGGCCAAAAAGTCTACTCCTTGGCCACCTGTACAGTCAGGTCACTCAGTTTTTTGGTGCATATGGTGATGTACCAAAAATCTTTTTGGGCAAGGCCTTAGATTTAGTCAAGGCTCAACTTGACTCAGACAGTAAATCTGAACTCATGGCCATTATACAATCTGCCATTGATGTGGGCAGACACATCTTAAGGAGTTCTTACGACTCGGCAGACATGGCTGCCAGAGCAGCAGCCACAGGACTGTGCATGAGGCTACATACCTGGCTGCGTGTCTCAGGGCTCTGACAGGACCTACAGGATGCTATCTTGGGACGCTCCCTTTCAGGGGTCGGTCTTTTTTGGCCCTTCCAAAAAATTGATTACTGGGCTGCAAGATTCTGGAAAGGCAGTCTCCATCGTCCACAGGATGTAGAAATCGGAACCAACTACCATTTTTTGTAAGAGCCAAGGTCACCAAGGAAGGTGTCAGCAACCACAAAAGGGGGATTTCAAGTGAAGGGGCCCTACCCTGTCTTTAGGCTCCCAGGGCCCCAAAAATGCCAGAGCTCCCTTGCCTACTCCTCCACCTTGGCATGACTCCCTGCCAGCCCCCCTTCTCTGGCAGAGACTCAAGGGGAGGCAGTATGTGGGAGATTCTCCCTGTACCTCAGCGGATGGTCCAACATTACCACCAATCAGTGGGTTTTCCAGATCTTCGAAAGAGGGTATGCTCTGGAGTTTACTCAGATTCCACCAGACAAACCACCCATTCCTTCCCACTGCTCTCCATCCCATGCAGGTCTTATAAGGGCAGAAATCTAGGCCCTGCTTGAGAAAAGGGTGGTTCATGTAGTACCCCCAGGTCAAAGGGGCAGGGGATACTATTCCCACTTTTTAGTCCCGAAGAAGAAAGGGGGACCCCCATCCCAACCTCGGTCTGAGCCAACTGAACACCTTCATCGAGTACAGAAGGTTCAGAATGGTGACACTGCCTGGCCTGTTACCCATGATCCACCAAGGAGATTGGCTCTGCTCCCTGGACATGCAGGACGCTTATATGCATATAAAGATCCTGCTGTCCCACAGGAAGTACCTCCGCTTCACCTTCCAAGGAGAGCACTATCAGTTCAGGGTGCTACCATTTGGCTTTTGGTTGGTACTGAGGGTCTTTACCAAGTGCCTGGCTGTAGTGGCGGCAACCCTCCGGAGAAGGGGTCATTATGTTTACCCCACCTGGACGACTGGCTTCTTACAGCCTCGTTGGAGGACCAGCTATGTCGGTCAATAGGGGAGACCTTTGGTCTGTTTGAAGACTTGGCTATCACCCTGAATCTCCCCAAGTCATGTCTCTGGCCTACCCAATGGCTGCAGTAAATAGGGGCAGTCCTGGACACCATCCAGGGAAGGGCTTTTCTCCCTGCAGACCAAGCAGACAGGTTGAGAACAGTTGCTCAAAGGGTAATTGCTAACAATCCGGTCCCAGCCAGAGTGGTGCTCCAACTTTTAGACCACATGTCCGCAGCCATTGCAACGGTTCCCCTTGCACGCCTGAATATGAGGGTCTTGCAGTGGAACCTCAGAGTTCAGTGGGACCAAGGCATGGACGATCTTGATCACCCGATTTGAATCTCCAGTGCGGTCCTTTGGTCTCTGGAATGGTGGATCACCCCTTCTTGGCTAGACATCGGGATTCCATTTCAGTGTCCCAGCCCCCAGCAAATTCTGACCACAGACGCCTCAGGGCTGGGCTGGGAGGTGCACCTGGCATTCCACCAGATGAGGGTCTCTTGGACTTCAATGGAACGTGCTCTCCATATCAACATACTAGAAATGAGAGCCGTCCTATACGCCCTGCAGGCATTCCAATGGGTGCTCTCGCTGGGTCTCCTGTTGGTCCAGTTGGACAACACTCCAGTAGTCTTCTATCTCAAGAAGCAAGGGAGCACTTATTCTTAGCCCCTATGCAGAGAGGCCATGAGAGTTTGGCATTGGGCAGTGGATCATAGCCTGGAAATCACTGCGGTCCACGTACCAGGGATTCACAGCATCCTCGCAGACAGTCTAAGCTGCTCGCAGTCTTAGAGTCACAAATGGGAGCTACTGCAAGAAGTCGTAGATGATCTCTTCGAAAGATGGGGTCAGCCAGAACTGGATCTCTTTGCTTATCCACACAATGACAAACTGCCCAATATCTGCTCGCTAGATCTAGGGCCTGGTGTTTTCTGGCACAACACATTGTCCCTCTCTTGGACAGGGAGGTTCCTGTACGCCTTTTCACCCTTTCTGCTTCTGCAGAGTGTACTGCTCAAACTGCAGGCAGAGGGTTGTGGATGCATGGAACGGCCTTCCGGAGGAGGTTGTGGAGTCAAAAACAGTGGTTGAATTCAAGCATGCATGGGACAGTCATAAGGCAATTCCAGGGGGTGGGGGTAGAAAGAAGTAGGCTGCTGGTTAACTAGGATCTGCAGCTTATCCATTAGGTAGGGAAATGGGCAGACTGGGTGGGCCAAGCGGTCCTTATCTGCCGTCAAAATCTATGTTTCTATATTACTAGATATGCAAATCTCGCAGTCAGCCAATCATAAAACAGAATAACAAGTTGATACCAAGGTGTGGTGTACTTTTCCACACCTGGCTTCATTTTTTACACAATATTTTTTATACATATACCAGTGGGTCAATTTGACCTAGGTAAAACAATAAGTTTCACTTATACCATACAACAACTTAAGGCTTGCTCTTAATGCCTAAACATATTGGTATGGGGTTAGTCATATCAGATGACCTCTACTTTATACTTTGCCCAAGCATGCAGTCATTAGTTTAGAGCTGAGCTACTTAGCTTACATACTTTTATAAACTAAATGTTACAATTTTATCTTGAAAAATCAATTAGTATTGTTAGTACAAAACATATCAATAATTGCTATCTTAAGATAGAGTTAATAAGACTAGCTATACCTCAATACATAAATAGCTTCTTAACGGCAATATTCTCAATGGCAGTAGATGGCGGCATTGTATAACTAATGATTTAGATACAATGGCTTAACCTTTTATGGCAAATAACGGTATGCAGTATAGATTGATAGTCTAGTTTGTGTTTTGTTACACAGAATAACACATACTCTGTTATGCGTTGTGTTTTGCATCCGCTGTTGTAGAAACATTCATTGGTAGCCTTTATTTATCAAAGCAGAAGCTTATTTACTTGCTAGCATTTGAAAAGGCAGTTACAAATATACACTTGTGTGGGCTTCTCCCAGTATTTTGGCTTGGGAGTCTCATAACCCATACACTGCCGTGTCTCTTCATGAACTAACTGGTGATTTAAGGTCATATAAATCTGTACGTTGTCACAGCTCCTGTGGCATACATATACTGACTGACCTCTCCTGTTAGTTTTATTTAATTTAGTTACAGCATTTATTATGTTTACTGTGTCAGTGCGCGAACTGCCTATAATTACCAACATTTATATAAATATAAACTTGGCTAACTTTTTATTAATACCTAGACTGACAGTTGCAAACAGGTTACAAAGCCCTTTAGTTAATAGTTGCACAACACATTGGAAAAACCCTAACTTTTAACTTATAATCACAAAATACAAAAATGATCTTAAATCTATTAAAACTAACTTGTTAGAGCAGCCAATGGGGCAGTCCCATTGGGGTATTCCTGACATATAATTTAAAAGCATATATTTTCAACAACTTGTTTGTACTTAGTGGATAACAAATATAGCAGCACACTTGTTTACATTATTGTTTGCAATAAAGAAAAAAGAAAAGAAAAAGACTGTACAGTTTGTCACAATGGTTGTGTCGCGGCCACACACTGAAAATCATTTTATGGTTACAGCATCGGAACCACAGGTCCCGTTACCCCTGTCCACTCGCTTGCTCTGTTAGGAGCAAGGGGCCCAAGTACATCTGAATCTTCGGTCTCTGCATCTGCATGCATGGCTCCTGCAGATGTAATTAGAGGCAGATTTGGGGTATCCGCCAGGGTGGCAGAGGTTCTCGTGGCAGCAAGAAAACTCTCTACCAGGGCAACATACACCATGAAGTGGAAATGCATCTGTTTGTGGGCATCCCCCTGCTCCTTGGATCCTTCCACTGTCTGTGGAATCCTGTGCTAGAGTACCTTCTTTCCCAATCTGACATGGGGCTCAGCTGCTCAACCATTAAGGTGCACCTCTGCACTTTCAGCTTATCATGCACCACAGGATGGATAGCTTGGCACAACTGGACTTGTGCCAGACCTTTAAGGGTCTCTTGCACATCAACCCCCTCCCCACAGGAGGGACCCTATTCCTCCTGGGACCTTCTTTTGTGTTAGAAAAACTTACCTTGCCTCCCTTTGAACCAGCCATGTTGCAAGCCTCGCTTTCTCTCTTGGAAAGCATTGTTTTTAGTTGTCATTGCTTCCGCTCTGAGGATTTCCTAGCTGCAGGCTCTGATGTGTAAAGAACCTTATCTTTTTTTTGTCATAGGGACAGAGTAGATCTGCATACAAATCCTAAGTTTCTTCTGAAGGTTGTGTCAGAGTTTACTTTAAATCAGGACAGTCAACTACTGGTTTACTACTCAGAGTACTCAAACAGAGGGGAGGCCCTGCTGCATACTCTGGATGTACACAGAATTATAGCTACTATACAGAACGATTCATTCGACACAAGAAAGACAGACCAGTTGTTTGTATCCTTTGCCCAAAGAATGTTAGGGGCTCCAGTGACCAAACAGACATTAGCCAAATGGTTGGTCAACTACATTACTTTCTGTTACCAAAAGCACAACAAACCCTTGCCGGGACCGGTAATGGGTCATTCCACAGGAGGCGCCACAATTTCCTTTGCATCCCTCAAAAATGTGTCTGCAGCAGATCTCTGTGCAGCTGCTACTTGGAGTTCGGTCTGTACTTTCATTAGGCACTACAGTCTGGATACTGCTTCCAGAAAGAGAGCAGGTTTTGGCCTTGCGGTCCTTCAGGGACTACTCTCCTAATGAGTGCCAAGGGCACTGTTTTTTATTAGTCTGCCACCCTTCTGACCTGGGTCTTTCCTTGTACTGCTTGGGACTCAGTCCTATAGGTGTTACCTGCTGCAAGAGCTCCCCTTCTAAGTAAGATAGTACTAGTTACTGTAAGAACGCACTGCAACAGTAGATCTTCAAGAGGAGCTCTTGCAGCAGGTGGTTTTCCTCCCACCTGCCCCTGGGGTTATGTAACTGTACTTGTCTCTGGGTGATGGGAGATCCTCCTGGTTCCCCATCCTGTATGATAGCTGGGTCTCCAGTGGTTAACTGAGGTGGTGCCAGGGACCGCCACCTTTATATTCATAGGGGACGTCGAGGCGGGGTCGACGTCAGGGGGCGGTCCCCCACCCTGGACTGTTAGCTAGAAGTTTTCTGTTGGGTCCTAGTGCCTGGTGGCATAGTCCAGTTCTGTAGGTGTTACCTGCTGCAAGAGCTCCTCTCAAAGCTCTACTGTTACAGTAAGTTCTTGCGTAACTGTACTTTATGGTAAGTTCTTACATAAGTGTTCTTTTTTCTTACTGGGCTCTTACTATTTTTGTGTTTTTTGGAATCATTTTGAATTTTTCACTTGGATCTCACTAATTTGGCATGTTAGAGATACCTAAAAGATCAACAGACTTAAAAAACTGTAACAATTGTTTACAGCTCCTGGCAAAGCAGACCACCACAAGCTCTACTTAAAGTGCCTGGTTCCAGACAACATTATTAAAGTGAGTCCTGCATTGTTTTTGACCGTAAAACCTCAAATAAAGGGGTAAAAAACTCAAAAGAAATTATGGCTTGTCAGTCTGCCTCCTTGTCACCAGAAAATAATAAAAAAGGCTCTGAGGGAGTTCCCAGTGATGGTGGAAAGCACACATCAAAAGGGTCTGTCCCCATATGTTCAGTATCAGCATCAAATAATGTAACGGGTGATAAGAAAAAAGAAAAAGCTGCCCAGCCATTTGAAAGGCATAGTAAAGATGGATCAGAGATCAGGGTGTCCAAAAGGGAGAACACTAAATCTGTTGATAGCAGAAATAAAATTAAAAGAGCCTCTAAGCAGACACTGGAAATGGTACCTGCTAAGAAGAAAAGAAAAAATGTCACTGCCACTCTTCCAGAATGGAGAAAGGAGGAGGCAAATGACACAGAAAAAATGCCCTCATCTGAGGATAGATCAAGATGTGCAATTTTTCCAGGCCATCCAGGCTATGTGAAATTTTAATAATGTGACTGCCACCCTCACACCCCAGGCTCAGGCTCAAATCTGTCGGCCCGCAGAAGAAGAGGAGGAGGAGGAAGAAGAATACTATGTGCAAGAGGAGGCGAGCAGAGAAAGGTGATCCCATGGAATTAGAAGGTGACCCTGAGCAAGACCATACATCTCCTCCAGGGTATGATGAGAATGGCACATGTGGTACCTCTCCACAAGAGTGGACCCAGGGATGAACCTAGTAACTACAGACCAGTCAGCCTACCTCCATTGTAGGCAAATTAATGGAGACCATACTAAAGGAGAGACTAGGGAACTTTCTGGAGGTTAATGGTCTCCAGTATGAAAGGCAACATGGGTTTGTCTCAGGAGATTCTGCCAGACCAACCTGATACACTTTTTGATTGGGACACAAGGATAGTGGACAGGGGCCAGGCAGTTGATATCCTGTATCTGACTTCAGCAAGGCCTTGACTCTGTGCCTCATAGAAGACTGCTCGGTAAGCTGCAGGACCTGGGAGTTGTGGCAAAACTGGTGGGGTGTTTTAAGTGCTGGCTACAAGATAGAAACCAGAGGGTGGTGGTAGGGGAAGAACTCTCGAAGTCTAGGCCTGTAACCAGTGGGGTGCCACAGGGCTCAGTGCTATTTAATATCTTTATTAGTAACATAGCGGATGGGCTCAAAGGTAAAATCTGCCCATTCGCAGATAACACTGAGCTCTGTGTGATAGTGGACAGAGTCGAGGAGAGACAGGAGCTCAGGGAGGACCTGGTTAGGCTTGAAAAGTGATCAGGTATCTGGTAGCTGGGGTTCAGTGCCAAGACGTGCATGGTCATGTACCTGGGAGCTAAGAAGCCAAGGACCAGTTACTGGCTGGGAGGGGTACAGGTGATCTTACTTCGAGAGGGCACTTGCAGTAGGTATTTGCATGTAGGACTGTAGCAATCTCTGGCAGGGGACTTCCCCCATGTCAGGTGACCGGCGTCATACGACATCGGTATAAAGGGGCGGTCCCCGACAGCCGCCTTCCAGTTCTTTCCCGCCGTTGACTTCCGAAGGCTCCTCGCAGTAGAACAGCTTCGCCAGTCATCTGTCAGTCCCACGCTTTCAAACTTTCACCTATTTCTCATTCTTTTGATTTTTTTTTTCCACAATTCACTATGTATGTCATCCTGACACCCTCCAAATCGCATAAGAACAAGTTCGAGCTCGTGTGGTTCCCAACTTCCACACAAGGGACGGCCACTTCTTGTGCCTCTTCTGTCTGGGCCCAGACCACCCCATGGAGAAGTGCCAGCACTGCCAGAAGTTTAACCTCCATACCCACAAAGAAGGCAGCAGTTCCTGGAAGCCGATATCCTAAAGAAGAAAATGGCCTCCATGGAAAAGAGCTAAAGAAACTTAGGCAGGTGTCCACTTCCCCGAAGGTCACAAGAAAAAGCGACAAGGAGAAGCACCGGAGTGGAACTGGTCCATAGCAGCTTCTAGACCCGCAGGAGTTGCGGCACTTAAGGTAATGTCCCCTCCAGGGGATCGCCCCGACGGCCATCTTGGTGGTTACCAAGAAAGTGTCACCCTCCCGTCTGGCTCTGCTTCGGGCCCTTCGGGAGCCTCCGGGCAAAGGCGCGCGCCTCCGCGTAGGCCGCCTTTCCACGCGGGGCCTTCAGGTCAGAGCGGTCCAGTAAGTCAGACGCCGGTCCCACCGACGCCTGCCTGGACCAGGCTGCTAAGCTGCCTTACCCCTTCAGGGCACGCCCAGCCAAAACTCCACCCGACAAGGCCGCATCTCCTGCGTGGCCTTCCTCAGGCAGGGAGTCCGATAAGTCGGACACCGGCTCCTCCGACGTCCGCTCGGATTTGGTCGATAAGTTGGACACCAGCACCGACAACGTCCGCCGACCAAGAAGCCTGCGCCGGACCCCACAGAACAGTCCGCCCCAGGCTCTCCGCAACGTCTCACCATGTTGCCCTCTGAGGTTACCGCATTTCCTTGACTGTTCCCCAGGGATTATAATCCTCCTTCCCCAGTTGTCACTGAGGATACTGGGACGCTGCTGCCATGGAACCCTCCTTCTGGGCCGGAGCCCCTGACACCGGATCCTCAGACGCCGGTCCTGATGCCAGCCTACCCGATGCCATCCGCGTCCCTTACCTGGCGATAGGCCTATCCCTCAGTCAGGTCCTTTGACCTTATCAAAGGTATACCCATGCTGGAGCCCGGCGCCTGTGATGCCAGAGTTACCACCGCCTGGCCCGCCAGCAGGGCCTCTGCCAGGTGTCTCTGTCTGGCCAGAGCCTGGTACCTGGGTACCTGACACCGCAGTACGCAGTCTGCACTGTCCGGTGCCCCAGTACCCAATGCCACAATATCCGCACCGCAGTACCCAATGCCTCGGGTACCAATGCCAGGCTACCTGCCGTCGGTTATGGATACTCCTTCACGGATACTCTCAATATCCATATCCTCCTCCTTCTCCACCTCCGCCGACTCCCAGCCACTGGTGGATCTGAAGGAGACCTTGGCCTCTCCTGGTGGGCTGAGGCTAGGCTCAGCTCATTGATCCGAGATTAATCGTCTGCTGGACCCCTATACAGGATCCCCACGCCGAGACGGAGACCCTCCCCTTCCCGACATCAGAGGAGAGCCCTCTGCCCGAGGAGGGAGGATACGCCCAGGGAACTCCCAGAGGGCTGTCCCTCCCCTTGCAGGAGGGAGTTTTCCTTCTTCATCAGATACTTGACTCGACTCAGAGTCCAACCTCAAAGACGGCCACGCACTCCAGAATGCCCTAGGCCGAGGACTCCTCCAGAGGATCCTCCTTTCTGGAGTTATTGAGGAAAATCCAGGTAGTACATCAGTGGGAATCAGTAGAGCCAGATCCACAGTGTAAGAAACTCACTGCTCATCTCGATCTGCCCAAGACTGCTCTACGCTGATTCCACCCTGATAGAGCTCACGCGATCTTGTTTCCACCATTTGGAAACAACTTCTGCATTAGCCCCCTTCCGAGGAAGGTGGACAGGTTATATCAGGCTCCTGAGGGTGTAGACTTTCAGCCTCCACCTGGGCGGCGGATTTGGCCGCCGCGCCGAACATGGAAACATAGAATTTGACGGCAGATAAGGACCGCTTGCCCACCCTGGCCTGCCCATTTCCACCTCCAATGGAAAAGCTGCAGATCCTCCTTTGCCTCAGTTTTGCACTGGAGAGAGTGGAAAATAAGAGACAGAGGAAGAGAAGGAGAGCGGGCAAGGAGCCTAAGGACAGTAAAAGGAAAGGATATAAACAAAAAGGAATAAAGCTGACCACAAGAAGAGGGAAGTTACCTAGGGTCTGGGACAGAGTGTCTCAACCACTGGGTAGGCTAAGGGAGGAATAGAAGAAGGGGAGGGAGAGTAGAATAAGAATAGGAAAAGAGAGCGAGAGAGTAAATGAGATGCATATGGCACCTCTAGCATAGATCCCAAGGGTCTCCTAGGGACCAGAAGGGACCTCACTGCTGAACTCCCTCAAAATATTTTTTTATTGTGAGAGCTCCATGACCGGGGTGAGAGAGGGGAGAGGGAGAGAATGACAACAGAAGCCTCCAGGCTGGAGAGGATGTGAAGGCAAGGATGCTGAACAAGCTGGACACAGGTGCAGCAGAACAGTTTACATGCCAGGGCGCTAAGCCTTGAAAGTGCATCCCCCTGGTCCACTGGACATGAAAAGGGTGCCACAGGTCTCCCATTCCTGTCCCTGATTAACTCAGGAGTGGGGACAGAATCCACCCTGGGGCAGGGTCCCCCACTAACCTAGACCTCTTCAGCAGAAAGGGGCTTAAGTTTAAAGAGGGGAGACATCACCTACTCTGAGCCAGGAATGGCAGGAGGGAAACATAAGGTGGTCTGAGGAAGTCCCTTTATAGGATTAAAAAGGGGACTCTGCCCCAGGTTAACCCAGACAGGTTAACTAGAAATGCAGGAGTCAAGGCTCCAGGAAGAGAGGGGTTGAGGTCCCCGGATCCCCCCCCCCAAGAACTGAGATGAGGATCCAGGATGCCAGACAAGACCAGGGCAGGATTATCTAGGACTGTTTAGAAGAAAGGCCGAACAAACCCAAAGGGGGTCCCCATCAGGATCACGAGGAGGAGGCCCTGAGGAGCCCCTATTATAAGAGGGAAGGCGCCCTGCTTGCCCTCCCCCCATAGGTGGATACCTGTTGCTTACATGAAGGATCAGTGGACATAGAGGTGCCAGCAGGACTTTATCCACAACTGGCCTCAATTGGGGGGGAAGGCAAGCAGAGAGGAAGCACTGCCCAGAGGCTGCGGCCCAAGAAGGAAGGTGGGCGGATGCCATGTTGAATGGTAAAGATATACTGTAAGATCAAGAATTACAGCTTGGCCCAGTGGCACTGAGGGTTGAGGCGCTTGATGCCACACCTGCACCATGCCAGCACCCAGGTTCGGGAATGAGGCAGGCTGTTGGGGTCGTGGGAGGGAGAGGATTGAGCATCCGAGGACAGCTCTCCTCTCCCCGGGAGGGAGGGATTTAAGGCCCCACTGATGACTGCCCCAGGTAGATGCCTGGGGGAAGTGTGGGTCTGCAGGGCGCACAGAAGGGAGGGTGCTTCAGGAGTTCCGCTGACATGTATGTGCCTCCACACACGCACATCTGGCATGTGTGCCCCAGCAACGGGGACTGGGGAGAAAAATGGAGGAAAAAATCTTCGGCCGCAGGATGAAGTCCGACTCTCCGCAGGTTCTACTCCTGGGCTGGGCAGAAAAGTAAGCCCTGCTAATTCCGGGATGTCAGGGCTGGGAGGTCAGTCAGAAGGGGGCACTGGAGGATAAGGAGTATAAACAAAATATGGAAAAGAAAAAGGAAAAGATCAAGAATTACAATAGGTACGTAGTTTTCATATCTTAACTGTATTGGTGGGTAAATACCAAGCACCTTAGGCATTGGCACCTCCTGAGGGCTGTAACCCCTCAGCCCCTGTGGGAGAGAATACAGGAGGAAGGAGCCTTCATGGGCCTGATGAGGCCCACGACTGGTCAGGGTGAGACAGGGACTCCCATTGCCTGGGAGAGGAAGGCGCCTACTAACTCCTGTATCACCCTGCAGAAAAAGTGAGCCCCCATGTAAAGGAGAGGTAAACACTCAATGCTGGGTCAAGGGTGATAACCGGGAGAGGCGAAGCCACACAGTCCGGCTAATGCAGACTGTAGATCTTATCTGTGTCAGTCTTCACCATTCATTGCTAGTTGGGTACTCGGCCAGAGGCTAGGACCCCGAAGGAGTATTTTAATTTTTTTTTCCTGGAGGAGGAGCCGACGCAGGGGTGGCGCCGCCCTTAAGGCCGACATATTATGTGGCGCTCGCGGGTTAGCCGTTACCTGCCGTCGACTCCTCCCCAGCTCCACTCTTGCTTCTCCCGCTGTCGAGTGAGGACCTCTTGGAAGCTCCAGGTGTGAAAAGTTTGTCAGCGGTGCAGCCTAGTCCATCGGCTCCGATTAAAAGTTCTGCTCGCCTCGGTGCTCGCCACCATCTCCCGGTATACCGGTAAGACCTTTCCTTTTTGTTTTCTGACAATGCCAAGTGCATTTGTTTGTTTTTTGTGTTTCTGTCCGGTCATGTCTCATTCAGGGGACAAAAAGAAATCTTCTCGGGCGGGTCGACCTCCAGTGTGTCGGTGTCCCTGCAGCTGACTTATCTCCGCCATGGACCAGCATAACCGGTGTTTAACCTGCTTAGGCCCCAACCACGACATGGATTGTTGCGACGTCTGTTTTTCAGTGGACCTCTGAGTTTTGGTATTGCTTGCATTTAAGGTGGGATGTGTGCCACCGACTATCGGAGGACAGGCTCGTACTTGGAAGGCCAAAGTCAGAGTTCTCGGCCCTTCCTTCGGGTCTGCTCCCGGTCCTACACAGACCGAGGAGGAGGGGGCTCTGCCACCTCTAGTCTTGTTGTGTCGGAGGCTTCTTCCACGGTGCAGGAGGCCCAGTCTGGCCCCCTTGGCCAGGCGGGAGGCACTATTTTGGCAGTCGCTTCTCTGGAAGTGAAGGCTCCCCTGGCGTCATGCTCTGAGGCCCGTGGGCCTGAGCCGGTGCCATCTGTTCTATGCTGCCCTGACTCTGGTGCTGCTTTGCACCGAGGGTAGGGCTGCACCAGTCGGCCTCCAGCGCCCGCTCTGACTAGCCAGGAATGGATGCAGCGCTTACAAGGTATGGGCTGGTTTGCAGTGCCACTCGTGGTGCCATCTCTTACCTTGTGCCGTTTGTGGCACCGGGATCGGGCGGTGTCACTTGTGGTCCCAGGACCGGAGGATCGAAAAGTCATCTGGGTTTGGGCCTCCTCCTCCTCCTCAGAGAGGATGATTCGGAGACTGACCTGGATTGGCTCCTGGATTCCTCGGAATCCTCTGATTCCTCTATGTCTGGCTTAGCCCCACTCAGCCCTCCTCGGGAGCGGTGGATTTTACTGGTTCCGGGGTTGGTGGTACCGACCAGCCCGCGTATGCCCAGGGGGGCACCATAGGGGAACGCGGGGCTGGTGAACTGTCTGCCCCTTTGAGGGATGTACCCCCTCCTGTGATTGTCCTGGCCAGCCCGACTTCTGGGCAGGCTGGGGCATCCCAGGCAGGGAGGGTGCTCCATCCCCGCTGTCTCTTGAGTGGGCTACGGGCACCAGTTCCCTCAGCTGGTGGTGAGGAAGAGGCCTTTTGTAGTCTGATGGATTGAGGGACTGATTCTGCTGCGCAGCCCTCTAGGAACCCATAGTGGCTCGGGAGGAGCTGTGAATTGGGCCAGGCCTCTCCCCTGAGGGCCACCCGGGAGGGACATTTTCTTTAGAGGTTAGGGGCCACCCTTTTTGGGCTCATGCGGCCCCAGTCTCCTTGTGGGGGTAATGCTTCTCTCAGGCTCAGCTCTGGCTGTTTCAACTCGGTTGAGTGGCCTTTGCCTGCTGGGACCACCGGGACCCCTCCTCCTTTGAGGTCTCCTGCACAGTCCCCCTGCCCAGGCAGAGGCAGTGCCCTGCCTCGGAGGTGCCTGGTCCCTGTGCCTCTGCCAACCCCTACCCTCTCCCAGGTGTCTCTGGTCCTACGGGGCCTCTTACCTGGGAACAGTTCAGGGCCACGGCTGCACTGTACCGTGCCTACTACCGAGCCACTGACGAACAGGTGTTCCACTAGTCCCCAGTGCAGCCTGACCCTGCCTCTCCGAGCTCTTTGGCTCCCTTGTCTTACTCCTCTGAAGGAGAGGAGTCATCCGTCCATCTGTCCCCTGCAGCTGATCTTTTGAGCTATCAGTGTTTCCTGTTGGGGTTGCTCGACAAGCTCCACATTTACACCTTAGGAGAACACAATCTGGACTGGTCGGCGCGAGCCTTCTTGGGTGAGTACAGTGTGGTCGACCTGTTGGTCCCCGCCTGGCCTGCTCCTTTCTGGTAGGCATTGCACCGGGTCTGGCGACATCCCTTTGCCCCAGCTCCAGCCCCAAGGGACCTTCACCAGCGGTATTGCACCCCCATGGGGTCTCCAGGAACTCACTCTCTC
Organism: Neoceratodus forsteri; assembly: GCA_016271365.2. NCBI lineage: Eukaryota > Metazoa > Chordata > Ceratodontiformes > Ceratodontidae > Neoceratodus > Neoceratodus forsteri. Next base: position 555,645,895 of record CM028129.1, on the reverse strand, counting down.
TCTCTCCCTCCGTCGGGCGTGAAATGTCTGGACACCCCCACTGGGAATAGAAGCCCAAGCCATGATCGACCGCCAGATTCGAATTCAGCAGAGTTTGATTTTTGGGGCAGGAAAGTTTTCTCCTCGGCACGGATCTCACTCTGTGTGGCAGCGCAGTAGGCCCACCGTGCTACCTACAACAGGTACTTGTGGTCTTGGTTAGGACGGTTCTAGCCTCCTTGCCAGATTCAGAGGAAACCAGACAAGCCATTGCCCTCTCCGCACGAGGCCTGGAGCTTGCGAGGCACCAAACAAGGGCATCGTACGATGCCAACGAGGTGACCTCCAGGACAGTGGGGACTGCAGTCTGCATTAAGCGGTCGGCATGGCTTTATCTCTCCCGGTTGTCACCCCTGGCCCAGTGTAGGGTGATATCCTCCGCTTTCCAGAGAACCCATCTTTTCTCCCGTAAGGTGAGCCGAGAGCTTCAGGGGCACCTTCCTCCTCCTGCGAGGAGATCCCTGCCTCACATGGACCAGTCCCAGACCTAGCCAGGCCTGCAGGGGTTCTCCCCTCTGGTGTCTCCCCCACTAGAGGCTAAGGGACACTGTCCTTTAGGAGGTGCTGGGCCCCCTTCGGGGTGCTCGGTACTCACCCAACTAGTGATGAATGGTGAAGACTGACACAGTTAAGATATGAAAATTATGTACCTACCATAATTCTTGATCTTTCTATGTATTTTCACTATTCATTACTAAATCCCGCCCTCCTTCCCCCTGGGGCCTCAGTCTCTGGGCGATTCCTCCTCCCTGTTTGTCTCCCATTTCGTGGTCTTCAGCACCTCCCTTCCCATCTCTTCCTCTGGGATCGGGATGAATCCTCTGGGTAGGCAGACGGGAGGATTATGCTTCTGGGTGTCATGGGTCTCTTCCCCCAGTTTTGGTGCTCCGGCTCCTTCTCTAGGGAGCCGGTGGGGAAGGGGACCTCTCAGAACCCCCTCAGCTGTTTCCCTGAAATTTATTTTTCAAACAACATGAAATCTTGCTGTATTCTGACATATGCAGTGATGTCCAACCTTTGAACTGCCCCGGAGATGAAAGAGTTAACGTTCCATGCCAGGCATGGAACGCTGAGCTCGAGCTCAGTTGAGACACTGTCTGTTGCTGTTTGAACTCAAACCGTCAGATTCTTTACTCCGCCTCACTGAACAGTCGCTCCGGAGATTTCTCCTTTGCTCGGTTCAATTTAGTCGGTTAAAGTGCAGTTTTTCCTCGGTTTTTGACCGAATTTAATCAGTTAACCTGTCGGTTCAGTCTCTGTCTGTGGTATCGTGAGTACTAGATAGGTTTATTTTCTTGTTCTTCTGTGTGGAACTTGTAAATGTGGGATTGGTTCGGTTTGAACCGATCAGGTTTGTTTAAAAAAGTTTATTCTACTTTTAGAGTGTGGTAATCGGTCCTTATCGGTTCTGAAAAAAACTGATTTCATTACGGTTTTTTCCATGACCCGTGACATGGTCAGGAACCGATAAGGGTGTCTTGCCCATGGATTGCCGAAAAGGGTAAAGTTTTGTTAGGACTGGCCATGTCTGAGAAACCCAAAAGAAAAACCGGGCCCACTGGGTTTCAACACTGTAGTGTGTGTGTGTGGGGAAGCCTTTGCTAAGGCTGACCCCTGCACCACCCGTGTTTATTGTCTGGGGTTTGACCACCTCGATTCAGACTGCCAGATTTGCAAGAATTTTCCTGCAGCTACCCTGGAAAAGAGAGTTGGTAGGCTTAGGGAAAGGGAGGCCAAGAAGTCCGCTGACCCAGATGGTTAGCCCAACCGGTTCCAATCAATCCAGAAGGAGTGCCCTCCGACCAGGGCGAAACTTCTTCGGGCAAAAGGAGAACCGACTCTGAGGAGTCGGTTCTGGTTAAAAGAAAAAGAAGGGATAAATCAGCTGGTGCGGATCCACAGCTTCTTTCTCCGACCGCTGATGAAATAGCCAAAGCGATAAGGATTGTTCAGTTGCTCACCCCAGTTCCGACCGAACCGGCACCATCGGGTAGGGGCTCGGTTCGGTCGGTTCCCCCGGTTCTAGATTGTAATTTAGAAGATTTTTATGAACCAGAGGAGGAGGAAGGAGAGTATGAGGATAGTGATGGTGATTACAAAAGTCTGGATGTGCCTATTGACCCGACATCTCCCAGACAGACCTGCAGGGTTTCTCCTCCTAGGCTTCTGAGTCCCATTCCTATTTATGTTCTACAAAAGTGGCTGAAACTCTTCAGCTTCCTATGGAAGTAGTTGTAGACAATCAGAGGAGCCTGACTATGTTGAGATGATGGATATTCCAGAGTTCAGGAGGCTGTCTATTCCCTTCATAAGTCCTTTGGGAAACAGACAATAAAAATTTTAGACTCCTAATTCTATACCTCCTGTGGACAAGAGAATGGACAAGAGGTATACTCTCTCAGGCTCAGATACGGAGTTCCTTACCCAGCAATGCAGCCATGTTGGGGTAGTGCAGTGCTGCCTGTGATAAGGTAAATATACCCTTGGCTTCACACCCCAGATAAGGACTCCAGGAGGATTGATGCCATGGCAAAGAAACAGTACATGGCAGCATCCTTGGGACTCAGGCAGGCTAATTATATGGCCTATACAGCTAGATATCAGAAATCTAGATGGGACACTGTAATGGCTCTGGCTAAACAGGTCCCTGGCCAGCTTGCCAAGGAGCTGGAGCAGGTGGCTGGAGATGGTATTGAGACATCCAAGGTGCAGTTCCATGCTGCAGTGGACTCCAGTGATGTTTCATCTAGAGTCATGGCTATGTCTGTGGCCCTTCGTAGGATGGCTTGGCTCAGATGTACTAGCCTGTCTCAGGATACCCAGACTAAGGCCATGGATTTTCCTGTTATGGGTAATTCTCTGTTTGGGGAGCAAACAGAGAACTACATGAAGAAAATGGATGAATACAGAACCACCTATAGGAATGCTCAGGCCTGGGAAAGGCAAGCCACTCCCTAGAGGCAACATTCCAGGGGCAGGGGCAGGCCTTTTCATAGGCCTTTCTACCAAGCCCAGGCCTCCTCTTCTGCTTATGCTCATAGGGCATTCCTCAGAGGGAGAGGCAGACGGGGTACAAGCAGGCCTGCTTCCACCCCTCAGCCTAAGGCCCTTGCCAAACAGGCACCCTGATGGGTTTGCCAGGGCCGATTCTCCACCACCTGAAGGGGGCAGGCTGGCTTACTTTGTCCAGGACTGGATGTCTTTAACATCAGACAATGGGTCCTGGAAGTAGTAAGCCAGGGACTGGTTCTCAGCTTCAAAAAATTTCCCAAGATGAGAACCAGATCCTTTCCACCTGCAAGTCCTTCAGAGGCACTTGCCCTAGAGGCAGAGGTCTCTTCCCTCTTGGCTCTGAGAGCCATAGAGAGGGTTCCACCCCTACACAAGGGAAAAGGATTGTACTCCAGGTACTTTCTAACCCCGGAAAAGACTGGAGAATGGTGGCCCATCCTGGATCTCAGATATTTAAACAAGCACCTTTGAAAGACAAAGTTCAAAATGGTGACTCTGGGAATAATTCTACCCTCTCTAAGGCCAGGGGACTGGCTAGTTTCCCTGGACCTCAAGGATGCCTATTTCCATATTCTCATCAGAAGCTCCCACCAAAAGTACCTCAGGTTCGAGCTGCCCTCAGGCCATTACCAATTCAGAGCATGCCCTTCGGCCTAACTCTCTGCTCCAAGGGTGTTCACAAAATGCCTGGCAGTAGTGCTTGCTTTCCTAAGGAGAAAAGATCTCCATCTTTCCATAGCTGGACGACTGGCTCATAGTAGGCCGGTCTCCAGACCAAGTCAAGTTACACCTACAGATAACTCAGCAACTGCTCACTTCTCTAGGTTTCCTTCTGAATCTTTCAAAGTCAGTTCTAGAGCCTGTGCAGCTCCTCACCTTCATAGGGGCAGAGCTGGATACAGCAAAGGCAAGAGCCTTCCTTCCCCTGGACAGGGCAAGGACTCTTATCTCACTGGCCTCTTCATTCACCCTCCAGGTGTCTCGACCAGCAAGGCATTTTCTGCAGCTCCTGGGACACATGGCTGCCTCTACAGCAGTGGTTCAGGGAGCAAGATTTCAGATGAGGGACATTCAGTTCCACTTGAGAGCCTTCTGGTCTCAGAAAAAGGATCCTCTGACCAAACTAATCCCAGTGTCTCGAACTCTGATCCAGGCGTTGCAGTGGTGGCAGAATCAGGACAATCTAAGACAGGGAGTTCCCTTTGTCACTCAGTCTCATTCTCTGATCCTTTCTACAGATGCCTCCCTCTTGGGTTGGGGAGCCCACTTGGGGGACCTGGCCACCCAAGGGTTGTGGTCTCCTCAGGAATCTCTGCTTCACATCAATCTATTAGAACTCAGAGCAGTGTTTCTAGCACTTCAAGCTTTTTCCAAGTCTGTTCAGAACAAAGTAGTTCAGATCAGGACAGACAATACCACCACAATGTGGTATATCAACAAGCAAGGGGGCACTCGGTCTACGGCCTTGTGCACAGAGGCAATGAAGTTGTGGTCTCTGGCCTATTCCCTGAACGCCTCTCTTACAGCAGTGCACCTCCCAGGGAAGGACAATGTCCTGGCAGATGCTCTCACAGGATATCTCAGGGCCATCACAAATGGTCCCTGGATCCTGATTTTGAAGGTGATCTTCTCCAGATGGGGCACCCCACAGATAGATCTTTTTGCAGCCCCAGACAATCACCAACTTCCTCTCTTTTGCTGCAGGCCCCCAGTGTTGGGCTCAGTCTCCCTGGATGCCCTAGCTCTCAATTGGGAAGGGAAGTTCCTGTATGCTTCCCCTTCCCTCTCCTGTTCAAGGTGCTAGTCAAAATCAGGTCTCAACCCTGCAAGGTGATTCTGATTGCTCCAGACTGGGCCAGACAGCCCTGGTACCCTCTCTTGTTGTCCTTAGCAGTCCACCTTCCCCTGTCTCTTCCCAGGAATTACAACCTGTTAACATGTGCCCAGGGGAGAGTTTGGTATCCGAATCTCAAATCTCTCAATCTCAAGGCCTGGCTCTTGAAGAGTTAGAGTTTGCTGATTTGCATCTCTCTCATGCTGTTCTGGGTATCTTAAAGGCTTCTCGAAAGCCTTCCACCAGAAACTCTTACAATTCCAAGTAGAAAAGATTTACTATATGGTGCTCTGGGAAGCATATTTCTCCAGAGTCTGCTGGCCTGCCCACAGTCCTCGACTATATGGTTCATCTCAGTAGCTTGGGACTCAGACCAGCTACACTAAGAGTGCATCTGGCAGCTGTCTCTGCCTTCCTCTCAGCAGGCAAGCATTCTTCCCTTTCAGCTCATCCTGTATTTTGTAAATTTTTTCAAGGGATTGCTGCATACCAATCCTCCCTTCAGGGACCCTGCCCCTGCTTGGGACCTTAATGTTTGCATTGCTCAGCTTATGCAACCCCCTTTTGAGCTTTTGTCCTCAGCACAGCTTAAGTACTTGACTTGGAAAACTGTTTTCTTGGTGGCCATCACTTGTGCCAGATGCACAATTGAGTTACAGGCCCTGTCAGTGGAGCCTGATTTTATCTCTTTCCATAGAGATAAGGTGGCCCTCAGGACTAATAGGAAGTTTTTGCCTAAGGTGGTTTCAGATTTCCACCTTAACCAGTCTATGTCTCTTCCTGTTTTCTTCACTGACCATTCCTTCTCCAGGGAGAGGAGGCTGCACAGTTTGGATGTGAAAAGGGCCCTTAGCTACTACATAGAGCGCACCAAGGGTCACAGGTTTGACTTCCTCCAACTGTTCCTCACTTATGGTGAGTTTGGTAAGGGAAAACCTGCCACTAAGAGATCTATTGCCAGGTGGATTGTCTCTTGCATTCAATTTTGCTATGAAAAATTGGGTAGGATCCCACCCTCAGGCCTGAGGGCTCACTCTACCAGAGGTACAGCTGCTTCCTGGCTGCTGCCAGGATATTCCTATCTTAGAGATTTGTCAAGCAGTCATCTGGAAAACAGTACATACTTTTACCAAGCATTACTCTCTGGATATCCAGGCTAGGAGTGATGTTTGGTTTGGCACAGCAGTGCTTCAGAGCCTATTTCAAGAGGGTTCTGTCCCTCCTCCATGGAGGTACTGGTTGTTCTGCATATGTCAGAATACAGGAAGACTTCATGTTGTTTGAAGAAAAATTACTCACCTTAGTAATGTTGTTTCTTCTAATGGAGTCTTGCTGTATTCTGACCTCCCCCCCGCCTCCCCTCTCAGAACCTGGGTTTTTGGGATGTGGGTGGGCAGCAGCAGTGTTGGCACTCGGGAGGTGCCCCCACCCCTTCTTTTCTCACCCCTTTAATTTGGGTGGGTGGGTGTTGTGTTTTGTTTTATTTTTTGGGTTTCCTGACTTGTCTTTGCTTAGGGACCAAAAAATCTTTTATTATTTTAGTAGCCAGTTGGCTAGTGTAAGTTTACAGTTTTCACACAGGACACCCAGTGAGTATAGCTCGAAGATCTGATGGTTTGAGTACAAACAGCAACAGACAGAGTCTCAACCGAGCTCGAGGCTCAGCTGCTCCATGCCTGGCATGGAAAGTTAACTCTTTCATTTCCGGGGCAGTTCAAAGGTTGGACATCACTGCATATGTCAGAATACAGCAAGACTCCATTAGAAGAAACAACATTACTAAGGTGAGTAATTTTTTCTTCCTTCCCCTGTGGGGATGCTTCTCTCTCCAACCCTTCATCTCCCTTGTCCCTTGAATATTATGCAGGGCACATTAACAGTCGTACTGTCCTTTTAAGTTGGCAGGAGAGGAAGACACTGCCCATCCTGGATCAGTGGCCTGCCTCGACCTTAAAAGGGGGTTCATCCTTAAGCCTTGCCACTAGCTCCTGTGATTAAAACTTTGTGGCTTGCCTCTCAAGCAGTCCAGTCCAACAGGGTGGTGTCTCCTTCTCCTTCCCTTTTCCTTTCTTCCTCTACCCTCCGTTCTCCTCCCATTCCTTTTGCCCATAGATTGGGACCCCTCCTCCACTATCCCTTAGGCTTCTTTCCTTCCTGTCCTCTCTCACTTATTCCTCCTTTTAGTTTTATATCCTTTCCTTTCTCTGTCCCTTGGGCTGCCTTGCCCCACCCTTTCAACCCTTTCTATCCTTCTTCTCGCCGATGTGCAGAACTGGAGCTGGGCAGGAGTCGACGGCAGGTAATGGCCAACCCGTGAGTGCCATGTAATACATCAGCCTTGAGGGCAGCGCCGCCCGTGTGTTAGCTCCTCCTCCAGAACAAAAAAATTAAAAAATGCTCCCGTGGAGTCCTAGCTTCCGGCCAAGTACCCATTTAGTGAAGAATGGTGAAGATACACAGAAAGATCAAGAATTACGGTAGGTACATAATTTTAATTTCCTGCCAGCCTAGAATCTACCTCATTGGTGTCATAAGACGCACTTGCTTGGTGTCTTGCCAGCTCTAGGCCCCTAGCAGAAAGGCACATGGCTTGCCTGGCTGCCTCTGTCTCAGGCAAGGTCGCTAGGGGTTGTCCCAGCACCATCCATAGGTGCCTAGTGTAGGCAGCCATATGTGCCTTATGTGCTGAGACACAAAAGAAGATGTACCGCTAAGAAGACTCTCCTCCCCCAGCGGTCAAACTCAGCTTTCAGACTTCAAGGGGGTGGTCAGACTTCAGGGGTGGTCATGTCTTGGGCGACGATGCCCAGAAGGGGTGTCCAGGAGCTCTATCCCGGAGGAAGGGTGAGGCATGGAACCTGGCAACCCCAGGGGTGCACTTTACCTGTGCTGGCAGTCTGTCGGGGCTGGACAAGGGGCAGAGGGGCTCTGCGAGACCCGATGTGATGCTTCCAAGAAAGGAACTGGCACACGGAGTAATAACAATGTTCTCTGGGCTGAACTCCCCAAGGAGACCACGTGTTGCATGATCAGGATTGCGACTAGCGAAGTGGGATATATGGAGCTCCTCTGACAGCCTCGACAGGAACCGCTGATAGCAGGTGATATCAGCGTCTGAGGACAGGTGGACCGAAGAATCCTCTTCTTCTGGGGAGGAAGACGAGCAAGCAGAGGAGCTTGGTTCAGATTCTGGGGCTGCTGGGGGTTCTGGTCCAGGGCTCTTAAATAGTGTGGAAAAGCAGCCACCGCTGACCTGAACTGATCCCACATCAGAGGTCCCGAAGGGCCCAAGATACCTGGGAGAGCAGAGGGAGGAGGCAGAGGATCCGAAGGAGGGAGAGAAGTCTGGCGAGTCAGAGCAGGATCCCTGCTAGGGCTACAGGAGCGTGCAGGGGACCCCTCCCGAAGGGGGAGGAACTGCGCAGAACACCCACTGCAGGTTGCCCAACCATACAGGAGCGGCCAAAGTGGTTCCCTACAGAAAGGACCCTATGATGCGTGATCGGAGCTAGATTGTCCCTTGCAGGTGGCCCCTAGTCCCACTCTGCTGCAGACCTCTGGGCTGGAGGAGAGTCAAGAAGTGAGGGGTCAGCACCACGACTCTTCCAGAGCCACCAGCAACTCTAGAAGTGGGTCTACATGCCACCCCAGACCCCTCAAACTCCACCCCGAGAGGGACCTGCTTCTCGGTTGTTCCCGAGTGCACATATTGAGGAGGGCTCCAAGATGGCTCTAGTACCAGAGCAGGTGGCTGAGACCATCCCAGACCCCACCCTGGTACTAGAATCCAACCTGGTGCCATGGTACCAGACCCGCTGCCGGAGGCGGCACCAGAGTCCAACCCAACCCAGCACCATTCCTCAACCTGTTGCTGCCCTCGACACCGCCCTTGTCCCAGGCACCCGACTCGGCGCCGGGAGACCCAGAGGAGTTGACCCCAAGGGCAGGGCCCACTGGGGGAACGACGGACGGTGCAACAGCAAGAATCGCACGGCTAGGCCTAACTGGGGGACGGGACTCCTCGGAGTCGGACAGCCACTCTGGGTCATCCCGATCATCCTCCTCCAAAGAAGAAGAGATCTGGGAGACCGGCAGAGAGGCCACTCTGAAACCCTCCAGCTCCCGGCACCGCTGGCAGCACTGGAGGCGGGACTAGCGCATACCGCAACACCACCCAGCTCACTGACCCCTAGGGTGGAATCGAGAGCCGGGGTGGCACCAACAGGCAGTGCCGAGGACTCTGCCAGCTTGGGCCCAGTGTATAACTGCTACCGCAACACTGGGGGTGGCCGTGCTTCCGAGGAAACAATGGACCGAGAGGGTGCTTAGCTGGCCCCCCGAGGAGGTTGACTGTCCGCCCAACCCCTCTGGCAGGCCTGCGGTCTTAGGGAGGCCGGAACCAGGTGAGGCCTGCTCCCTCCTAGAAAGTAGTACGGAGGGTGATCTGGAAGAAGGGCCCAATGTCCTGTCTTTGGAGTCCCAGGACCAACGCTGCCCCCCGAATGTGGGAGGATCCCAACCCACCTTCAGTGCGCGTGTTTTGAGGACCCAGCTGTCCATGGAGAAGCAGGCATCGCAGTTGTCCATATCATGTTGAGGACCCAGGCAGGAAAGACAGCGATCATGACAGTCCATTACAGTCATGGACTTGCCGCATGGGCACTGACGCATGGGGGCACATCCCACCTTAGATTTAGAAGAAGGCCCCGTACTGGTCATGATCATCATGAAATAGCTCAAAATATAACAACAGGAAAAGACTCGGTGCCATAGAAACCATGAGTAAAAGAAATAAAAGAAATGGTCTCACCCAGTTGGAAGAATACTACGGTGTCAAGTATCGGCAGTGCAGAACCTTTCAGTGGTCGAAATAGTTGAACTCTTTTCCAAATACACAGCAGCAATGGCTCGGCTCCCACGAGGTGATGCGCTCTTGACAGCGGGAAACACAGAACTGAGGTGGAGGAGGAGTCTGCGTCGGTTACTGGCCAACCCTGGAGCACCATGCAGTGTGTCAGCCTTGAGGGCGGTGCCATCTGGGCGCTGGCTCCTCCCCCTAGAGAAAAAATCTCTATGCTAATAGCTCAAACGGGTTATAGTGCCTCCGGCGTATTACCCATCAGTGATGAATGTTGAAGATAGATACAGTTAAGATTTTCTGTAACACTGAATGGTGAAGGGGTGCACAATAAACTATTTTCAGTAAAGGAAAATTTTGATCTGTGATATTAAGATTAAAAAAAAACTGAAAGAAGTTTATTTATTGTGTTTTTGACTGATAAGTAAAAATTGCAAGGGGATAAGAGTAAACAAATTACAGTAATATAAGTACCATAAATAATGAATTTTAATATGAACTTGTAATATTCAAATGTAAGAATGAAAAACTGAGTATACATTTATAATAACTGGCCATCAGTTTTTTCAGTGGACATGGCCAGTTGCTATTTGCCGTAATAACCAACCAGTTATTACGGCAAACATGCGCCATGTCATTTAAAAGCAGCCACTCCCTCATTGGCTGCCCATCTGCTTTTGGGCAGGCTAAACAGTTGCAGAAACATGGCGGCTCCTCCTACCGGTAGCGAGGAGCTGCCAGAGCGAGAGTCCTGCCATTTCTGTTTTTTTTCCTCCGCTCTGCATTGGACTATAAAATCAAAAAGAAAACAAGCTGTACAAAACTCTATATGGTTGCTCATGCTTTCTCAGCTGCCTCAAGAGACTTCAACTGCCACCCAGAACGGCTCCGTGGCTGACTGGGGTAAGCGCGATCACGTTCTCAATTCATAACCGATGACAAAATAAAAAAAATTAAATAAAAAGATGCTGCACTTGAAAAACACGGAGGATGGAGGGAAACAGAGAGACTGTCTGTGTCTGTCAGACAATTGAGGGGACTCCTGGCTGGAAACAAAAATTGCTGGCCAGTATATTATATAAAAGAAAAAATGGAGAAGTGTGCATATGAGAATTTAATGCACACCTTCAGTGTGGGATGCTTTAATAAATTCCTCAGGCTTAGCCTTCGGGGTTTATGTGGCATCCCACACCTCGGATGTGCATTAAATTCTCATATCACACACTACCCCATCCTTTATTCGATATATGTATCTTTATTAATAGCAAGAAGATCCCATGAACAAGCTCACTAGATGAGTGAAACACAGGGGCAGTAATAGCGTATAAATGCTAAGAAACCTGTTTTAAGGAAATTATTTGAACAAAATGACTCCTAACTAGAACCAATTTTGAAAAAATTAAATTAGTTTTTGGGGATTCAAATGGGAAAAGAAGGCACTTTTCACTGAATCAGTGGTGTCCAAGTGGAACGAACTGCCGGAGCAGGTAGTATCATCGAAAACAGTAGACAGCTTTGAAAGGGGTTGGGACAGAGTGAAAGAAGAGAGAGTCATAACGGGTGGGAAGATGAGTGGGGGGATGAGAGGGGGAAGGAAGGAAGAAGACTCTATATGGAAAGGGGGCAGCTCCTGTAAATTCATCTGAGAGCTGCACACTCAAGAAGACTAAATAGAATAAAATGGCCTGTTTCTGATGGCATTTTTGTATGTTCGTATGAGGACTGTACTTCCTTTTCCTCATTTGTCAGGCAGATGCATGATATTCTCAATATTCCCCTTCAAGAAACTGAGGAAGATGAAGAAGATGCTGAATTTATAAATGTGATGAGGATAGCACCTTCAAGGAGGTTGCTAGTCTCCATACATAAATTACTTAAGAAGTCCATATCAAGATCATGTCTGCAACTGCTTTAGCTGCAGCCATTGATAACAAAAATTGAAAGAAAATATCAGGTGGACAGACAGGAGATGAATACCCACAAGCCCACTCTGATCATCAAGGTGCAGTCCAGGCTGCTGCTTAGAGAGCAGATATCACCCTCTTGCACAGCCCCTGAAAAGGACTCCAGAAAATTGGATGCTATGACCAAGAAAGTTTATACCTCAGCTTCCATGCTCATTAGGCAGGCAGCTTATTCAGCATATATAGCACAGTACCAGAAAGCACTGTGGAACATAATTCTGGCACTTGCTGATAGAGCAGATAGTGAGATAGTGAGCTGGTACAGGATTTGATTGCACAGCAAGATCAATCCAGATGCCACTAAGTACCATTTCCACACTGCTGTGTACACTAATGACACTTCAGCTAGAGTTTTAGCTTATGCAGTGTCCTTAAGAAGAGTTTACTGGTCAAGGACTTGCCATCCTTTCCCAAGATACCCAGACCAAAGCTATGGATTTCTCCTTTGAGGGAAAGTCACCTTTGGTGACAAAACAGAGGCATACAGGAAAAAAGGAGATGAATAGAAAACCACTTACAACAGTAACAATGAGAAGGAAAAGGCCTGTACCTCCTACAGGCCCTATGAAAGTGAGGCAGAGGACGGGGTTACTTTCCAAGAGTCTGTACCTCATGTGCCCCTTACTAGTATCGGCTACAAAGAGGTTACTACAAGGGCAGGGGCAGAAGGCACAAGGCGTGATTGTTGCTATAGCACCAGCACCCAAAGCTCAGCTAAAATAAACCCCTGATAGTTCTCATGCAGGTCCGCCCGCCATGCCAGTGGGGGGAAGACTGACTCTTTACCTTCAGGAATGGGTAAACATTACCTCCAGACAAGTGGGCTTTGGAGGTGGTGGGTCAGGATTGTTTCTGCATTTGAGAAAGTCCCCAGCACTGCAGAAACACTAAAGCTTTTCCAGTACTCTCTCCACAGTAAACATTCTGCCAGAACTGGAAGTAAATTGTTGACAGAAAACACTGTAGTAAAGGTCTTGCCTCTCAGTGGGGCAAGGATGTATTCACAAGGTATTTCCTGACCCACAAGAGAAATGGGGAGTGGCAACCCATTTTAGATCTCGGGAATCTGAGCAAGTATATAAAGAGAAATTCAAGGTGAACACACTGAGAACAGTGATACTGTCCCTGCAGTCAGGACACTGGGATCCCCGCATCTGAAAGATGCGTATTTTCATATCCCAGTCAGACCACCACACAAAAAATATCTCGGGTTCAAGCTAGGGAACTGCCAGTACCACTTCATCACTCTTCCCATTGGCCACACATCAGCAATAAGTGTATTCACAAAGTGCTTGGCTGTGGTGTACCTCACACTTGAGAAGGCAAGGTGTGGTGGTTATTCTTGTACCTAGATGACTGGCTAGTCCTGGGGAAAACAGAATAGGAGACAAGGTGCTCACTTCAAATTGTAAAAAGCTCCTTGGAGTCTCTGGGAGTCTTGATAAACCTGCAGAAGTCCAACTAGAACCTGTTCAAGTACTTGACTTCATAAGAGCCAAGCTAAACACCCTGTAGGGAAGAGCCTTCCTACCATAGGCCAGAGTTGCTGCTTTGATAGCAACAGCAGAGTGCTTCACAACAGGTTACCCAAGACCTGTAAGGGACTTCCTGCAATTACTGAGACACATGGTCATATCCACAGCTGTGGTTCCATGGGCCAGGTTCCAAATGAGAGCTATCAAGTAGCACTTAAGAGACAACTGGTCTCAAAGATGGGATCTGATCTCAGAGCTAGTCCCAGTGACAGAAGCACTGGTAAAGTCACTAGAGTGGTGGAAAGAGAAATGTAACCTCAGAGAGGGCGCTCATTTCTGCAATCACCTACAGATATTCTTACTACAGATACTTCACTCCTATGGTAGGGCGCCACCTGCAGGACCCCACAGTGAGTGGCACATGGAGCCACAGGAGTCACTGGAACACATCAGCCTCCTCGAGCTCAAGACAGTGCTACTTAGTAGTGCAGTCTTTCTTCTCCAATTACAGGGTCAGTCTGTCCAAATCAGAACAGACACCACCACAATGTACTATATAGACAAGCAGGAGGGACAAGATCATGAAAACTGTGTAAAGAAGCAATGCAGATCTGAGTTCTGGCATACACCTTAGAAGCAACATTGATGTGGTGCACCTGCCAGGCAAAGACAATATGCTGCCAGAATCACCCAGGAAAATCATGAATGGCCTTGAACAGACAGGTTCTGGCCACAGTGTTCAGAAAGTGGGGCACCCAAAACAGACCCATTCGCTTTTGGAAAACAGTCAACTCCCACAGGTTTTTTTTTTTTTTTTGCCACTAACTAGAGGGACAGTCCCAGATGATGCCCTGGTCTTTGATTGATAGGGAAGTTCCTGTATGCCTTCCCACCATTTCCACTAATACAGATTGTCCTCCTGAAACCTCGGGAGGAAACTTGCAATAATGATCCTAATAGCTCCAGACTGGGCCAGACAGACTTGGTATTCATTTGTCCTGGCCATGTCCAGCAAGTCTCTAATCAGCCTGCCACTGAGTCACAATCTGCTGACCTTATCCCAGGGCAGGTTATTATTCTCAAGTCCAGGACTCTACACCTGAGTGCATGGTTCTTGATGCTAGAATTCTCTGGATTGAACCTCTCAGAGGAAGTCCTGAAGGTGCTTAGGATTTCAAGGAACCAGTAAACAGAAAAATATACTCCAGATTTTCTTACTGGTATGCCCCCCAGAAGAATAATCCCAATAGAGGCAAGGTTGCCTATAGTCCTGAAATACTTGGTACCCCTGCAGTCTCTAGGATTAAGGCCTCCAACACTATAGGTTCACTTTGCAGAAGTGTTAGGCTACATATCCAGTGGCAAGAGAAAGTCACTGGTCTCACAACCCATTTTCCAAATGTTGTTTAAAGGTCTCAGTCACCTGTACCCACTGGTAAGTGACCCAGTCCCTCCATGGGATGTCAATGTCTGCCTTGCCTAGCTCTTGGAGGCACCTTTCGAGCCTATGGACACTGATGACTTGAAGTATGTCACATAGAAGATCATATTCCTGATTGCCATGACCTCTGCTAGAAGGGTGGGTAAACTACAAGCCCTCTGCACAGAGCCAAATTGCATAACCTTCCACAGGGATAACTAGTCCTTAGAACCAGAAGGAAATTCCGGCCTCAGGTGGTGCCTGAATTCCATTTGAACCAGTCAGTAACACTTTCCTGTGCTCTATCCATAACATTCTCATCCAAGTGAGCAAGAACTGCACAGCCTTAACCCAAAAAGAATTCTGGGTATCTACATGGACCGGACAAAAGAAGTAAGGTCCAAAAACACTCATGTTTTTGTTACCTTTGATGAGGCTGACAAGGTTAAACCAGCCACTAAGAGGTCCATCTCTCGATGAATAGTCTGTTGCATCCAGTTCTGCTATGAAAAAGCTGGGAAACTGCCACCAGAGGCTTATGGCACACTCCACAAGAGGCACTTCTGCCTTTGTGGCATTCAAGCTGCATCCCTTTTAAAAGTCATTTGCAAAGCAGCTACCTGGAAAACAGTACATACCTTTAAAGCACTACTGCCTGGACATACATTCCAGGAGGGATGCCCACTTTGGAATTGCTGTGTTGCAGAACCTCTTTCCTAAGTAAGTTCTGGTCCCAGCCTCCAAGGTACTGAAACACAGAAACATGGAAGTTGTCGGCAGATAAGGGCCCATGGCCCACCCAAAGATTCGTTCGGTCACCCTAGTTGTTGTGACTCAAGCGGATCTTGATCAACCCGCTGTCCCTCCCTCTTGTATTTTACTGCTTACAGAGTCTGCTTAGAGTGTAAACGTTAGTGAGGGATTCTTAGGGTTAGAAGAAAAAAATTACTCACTGTAGTAATGTTGTTTCTTCTTGGGATCCTCACTACATTTACTTCCACACCTTGCTCCCCTTCCAGAACCTGAAAATAGGTTCTCACAAGAATCAGTTCTTTTATTAAGGTTGCTTGAGCATTACTATTGCAGTTCCTGTACAGTTGTAAAGTTTGATTTTCTTAACATTTCAGTGTATTTTTGCATTTACATGTCTCCTTCTTTTTGACTGATGTTTTTCAAAAATTTGAAATTTACATAATTTTTGGTAGCCTTTTAGCTAGATTTACTAGCCACCGCTCCACTCTGGCTATAGACACAAATCTGACAACTGCCAGGGTGGAGCATGGTTGCAGAGTTCTTTGAACCAGTTTTCTAAATTATTAGACTAGGTTCTGTCTCTGGGGCATCTGTCTCCTAGTAGACGATGCTTGAGAGTGTAAACATAGTGAGGGATCCCTGAGAAGAAACAACATTCTTACAGTGAGCAGTTTTTTCTTCCTGTATAATGTGATATTGGAGATGTAGCTAAGTGGTTTGTACCATAACTTCCAAAAGTGCCATGTGCTGGGGTCCTTTCTTTCAGTTTGCTCTAATTATAAAATGGGGTATGTTTTTCTTGTAAGATTGCACTGGTGTTGTTTTGTGGATCTGGGGGCTAAGATGGCGATTGTGAAGTTTTGCAGACATCTGTGACTCACTCCTGACCTTGACTGGTAAGCACAGGGCTAAGCTGCAGATTGTCAAAATTGAAGTTGATTTCAAGCTGCTGTTTCTTTCTAACTTGCAGTCAAAAATTCACTGCGTTACTTATAGGAGCTTGTTTGAAATGTTCTAGTTTCACATTTGTTTTGAAAGAAGTTTACAGTTCACAGTTCTAGTCGTTCTTGTTTCATATAAGATATTACTGGGAGATCAAGTTTCTAGGGCCAAAATGTAACGTTTGTACTTTTTTTACAGGAAGCCTGGCACCATACAGCTTTACAGCCAGTTATGATTGTTGAATTCAATGCTTAATCAGTGCCTGTGGGACATGCATAGTAATAGGCCTTTTTTTTGCTAATTGATACCCAAATGTATTCCTAATAGCCCTTCCTAACTGTAACATGGACAGGGTGTGATATGTTTTACAGGTAAATGGTATTTCTTAGATGTCTCTTGGCTAATCAAAAGTGTTGTCTTGAGACGTCTTTGCATATGAGGCCTGCGAAGCTGAGCAGTTCTGAAATGCAAAGATGTCGTTGATTAGTCAAGGGACATCTCAGAGACACCATTTTAGCTTTACTAAACATTTTGTTTTTTTCAGGTATTGTAGTTTAAGACCATCCATTTAAAGACATTTCATTTCCTTACCGGATCAAACTCTCGGCAGCGTCACAGGCAGAGCATTTTTTTTTTCCATCTTGAGGCGTGTCACTGGCTCGGCTTGCACTCTTCTGAATGCGGTATGCGATCGTGCTTCTGATATAACTTATTTTCAGTGACTTTGGGACACTGTGTATTTTCCATTTTTTTTGTTGTGGTTACCAGTATTTTCTAAAGGAATAGTGTGCTGTTTTTTATGATCAACAGCAGTCCGCTAGACATGCCATGCCCTTACTAGCATGATTACCTGACAATGATTAGAGAGAAAAAAATCTGGAATGCTGCAGGCTGACGACGCTGCAGTGTGTGACGACCCTGCACCATAAAAGAGCTTTTCACGTACAGCAGCCTCAAACATTTACTTGAATAGCACTAAAAAAAACGCTTTATAAACCTTTATTACCACATATGTATTGTATGCTGTAATCCCTTCTGATGCATTAATTTACGTTTTTATGTAAAAGCTATAAATAAAGTTAAAAAAAAAAAAGTTAAATGCTTGAGGATAGAGTGAAACCAAACACTTTTCTGTAACTCATATGATATCATTGTTGTTGAATATCCCCTTCTCCTCTTTCCTCCTACAGGAGTTGGTTTGAGTCCCATGGGATGGATGGGAAACTGCGTGCAATCCAGACTGTCTCCTCGCTGCTGCAAGGCCCTTGGGATGTTGGCAACAGTACCCTGGAGTTGAGCGGCATCATGGAGAGCATCATTGCCCTCTGTGCCTCAGAGCGTGAGATTGATAAGGTGGTTGCAGTTGAGGCCCTGATCCACGCAGCTGGCAAAGCCAAGCGGGCATCCTTCATTACCGCTAATGGGGTTACACTGTTGAAGGAGCTCTACAAGAAAAATGAAAATGATGCAATCCGGATCAGAGCCCTGGTGGTGAGTGTTGACATGGTTCAGTTCTGAGTCTTGGTGTTGCGTTCCCAAGCAGTCTGGATCCAAGCCCTACTGGTGAGTGCTGACACAGTGCAGAATGGAGCCCTGGTGGTTACTGTGGACATGTCCTGATCTGAGTCCTGGTGGTGAGTACTGACATGAGCTAGGCCCAAGCCCTAGTGGTGAGTGCACATATGGTCTTGTGAGTGCTGTCATAGTGAGGATCCAAACCCTAGTTGTAAGTGCTGGCATGGTCTGCAATTAACCATGGTGGAGAGTGCAGATGTGGTCAGGATCTGAACTCTGGTAATGAGTGCCAGCATGGTGCCCTGGTGGTGAGTGCTGACATGGTCCTGATGTAAGCCCTGGTGTCGAGCACCGATGTGGTCAGGATCCAAGCCCTGGTAGTGGATACTAATGGGTCCGCGATCCAAGCCACTACCCTGGTAGTTCTGACATGGTAGAGATTTGGGCTTTGGTGATGAGTGCTGACATAGTCCAGATCTTAGCCTTGGTGGTGAGTGCTGACGTGGTCCAGATCTAAGCCATGGTGGTGAGTGCTGACGTGGTCCAGATCTGAGCCCTGACAGTGAGTGGTGACATGGTCAGGATACAAACTCTGGCAGTGAGTTCTGACTTGGTCCAGATCCGAGCCCTGATGGTGAGTGGTGACATGGTCAGGGTGTGAATTCTGGCAGTGAATTCTGACATGGTCCAGATCTGAGCCCTGATGGTGAGTGATGACATGGTCCAGATCCGAGCCCTGATGGTGAGCGCTGACATGGTCAGGATTCAGACTTTGGCAATGAGTTCTGACATGGTCCAGATATGAGCTCTAGTGGTGAGTGCTGACATGGTCCAGATCTGAACCCTGGTGATCAGGGCTGCTGACATGGTCAGGATCCGAGTCCTAGTGGTGTGCACTGACATGGTCCAGATCTGAGCCCTAGTGGTAGGTGCTGACATTGGCAGTATCTAAACTTTGGTGGTAAGTATTGGCATTGTCCATATACAAGCCTCGGTGGTGAGTGCTGACATGACCAGGATCTGAGTCTTGGTAGTGAGTGCTGATGATGTGGCCAGGATCTGAGCTCTGGTGATGAGAGCTGACGTGGTCAGGATCTGAACCCTTTTGGTGAGTGCTAACATGGTCAGGATTCAAGCCCTGTTGGTCGGCACTGACCTGATCCAGATCTGAGCCCTGGTGGTGAGTGCTGATGTGGTCTAGATCTGATCACTCGTAGTGAGTGCTGATGTGGTCAGGATCTCAGCCCAGGTGGTGTGCACTGACGTGGTCCAGACCTGAGCCTTGGTGAAGAGCACTGACATGGCCCACCACTGTTCTGGTCACAAATGCTGACACAGTCAGGATCTGGACCCTGTTGATTAATGAATGCAGCTGTTTTGTAGTAGGATATCAGCAAAAAATAATACTGACATCTCATTAGTATTATATTTTGGACAGTGATTCACATGATGAATGCCAGAAAGTGCTTCTGTGATGGGGTGGCTGGTGTAATAACAGGAGGGAAATGATAAACCAGTTTTCCGTTTATAAGATTTCTACCAGTGCAACTGGGCAGCTGCACCTTTAACTTGGTAGTAAAATCCTTGGTTAAGAGCTGGTGGGTTGCAAGTGCCAGTTCATGGTCAGTAGTTTGAAATGGGGCTTCCGAATGTGGAGTGCTCAGCAGGTGGCAGTTGTGGCAGAATCCTCACTGCTTTTACAGTAAGGAAAAAATAACCACCACTGGGACAGTGGGACGGGTAGTACTACTGCCTGCCACAGGGATCCTGGTCAGCCAGGGAGAGGGTCAAGTGTCCAAGGACTGCCTCCGGGCTTATCCTGCTCATAGCTGCTACCTGGCAGCTCTGATGAGGTAATGCTGAAGGAAAACACCCAACTAGTTAGGTGACTCCCTGACCCACCACAGACCCCACACCACTGACTAGGCAGGGCTCTGGATCCACATTGAGCTCCGGGGGGGGGGGAGATCCATGAGGGGGACACTAGGAGCCACAGAATGTGGGTGATTGGGCTGGATGGGCCATAGATGATTAGGGGCAGCCAGGGAACAGAAGCATAAATACCTTTTTTTTTTAACTTACGCTTTATTTATTTTTTTCATCGAACAAGACAATACATTCTGATAAGAGTCAAGTGTAACTCCCAAGGGGTGCTATCCCAAGGGTGAGGGGCCCAGATCCGTTGGCGGGTGCCTCCACCCAGAGGTCGGGGTTAGAACAGTCGAAGTTGTCTTGGTCACAGCCCTCTGGGTTGCTGCAGCCCCCCTTTCTTCCCACTAGTGGCCCACACAGTTAAGTTGCAGTGTCCTTACCATAAAAACTTACCCCCGGCTCAAACCACTCAGCTCACTCTGGGGACCCCCTGAAAAGTAAGGTACAGTTACACAATATTCACTGTGCAGTATTTCACCATCAATACACAAACCAGCCAGTGTACTTTTATAGAACAAGCAATCGGTTTATTTAAGGGAATAACAAGGACCGGGGAAATCAGAGTGATTGGCTTACCACTACAATATATGAGTATCTACTTTAGGGCTTTGTGCACAGCCTAACCTATAAATTGCTGTCTATGGGTACCCAAGCCCCAAAGGCTAGTTCCTCGATGCAGCTGGTTGGGGCCCTGACACAAATGAGCATTTAATTCCTATGAAGAGTAGATGGAGCCAGCAGGCTCAGTTAGTGCAGTCAGCAAAGCAACCCAAGATCTTGCCCTGGCTAGAAATATGTAACAGGAGCTACCCTGCTTTAGTACTCACAACTCCAGAGAAAACCATTTCACACCACTGCAGGGCTGAGCCTGATCTTCAAATACTCTCCACACATTTATATGGAAAACAGAGGGTACCATACCAGGCAGCTGCTCCCTAGGGCCCGACCGAAGTCACAGCTATCGGGAATCTCACTGCAGCTTCACTCTCCTGACAGACCGAGCGCGATTCAGCAGATTCTCCAGTCCTCTACAGGTTGAGCCTGGTAGGTAGCCGTGCTTTTACACAGCCTCCTCTGATCGCCGCCTCACGGATTCAGTCCGAAGCTCGCTGGCTATTCAAACGACTGACTCAGGCCTTTCACGCGCTTCCCGCACGAACACTTGATGGCGCAGGAGCCCAGAGCTCCTTCCTCATCTACAGCCACTACACCTCTGCCCCTTGGCAGTATGGGGCAATCCTCTCAGCTCGGGCGCCACCCGATCCCATTGGTTGGCTACAGATGCCAGTCACTTACTCTTGCTCTCAGTGGTGCGAAGAAGGTGCCATGGTCCAGATTCCACTTCCCACAATTACTAGCTGTGTCTTCATTGGTTAGCCGACTCCCTAAAGAGTCCCACTTCTGGTCGGTTGCCAGTTACTCCATTTGAGATACCCCCTTCCCCTATTGGACCCTTCAGAACGTCCTGGTCCAAAATGGAGGGGCACAGCACACACAGTCTCAGCTGCAAAAGAAACAGGTTAAACAAACTGTAATCCATCAACATACTAGCTAGTCATTGCCAAACAGCTACATCATCCAAAAGGGCTCCCTCAACACACACAGTGACTGCCAACAAAGGAGCAATTTCGCCGCAGCTCAGGCGGGATTCAAGCAGGGAAACCCCAGTCCCCCTTGTACAAGCCCGCTGGAGCCTGCGAGCAGGCAGCTCTTAAAGAGACAGTACTGGAGGCTTTGGAAGCACTCACAACACCTACATTTAGGCGGCGCTGAGCCGAACACCAGTTAGGTAGGGAGCATTTAGGCAAGCTCCGGGAAGGCTTTCAGGAACCCCCATTTGTATGGGGGTTACACAAGAATGTAATACATTCTATTAAAAACATGCCAGCATTTTTACATATAAGGATCAGTTAGTATCCCCATCTCTGGTACCACACTGGGAGAAAGAATTATATTAACACAAATGCATATATGTTCCTAAAGGAACTATGAAGTCGCCATGAGCAAGGTCTAAATTCAGATAAAATGGACTACATCACTTTCTCAAACAGAGGGTATAAAGACCCCTTAACCTACATTAGGGATAAACAGGCACATTCTTATGCAGTATATTAAGAGTCTCTGAGGTTTAACAATAAAGAGCAACAAGCTCTCAGTATTTAGAAAATGAAGAATACAACTAAGCTTTTAAACGTTTTGGTTGAAACCACAGGTGAAAAAATAGTATCTTGTTAATAGAAATATCAGCCCTCTACAGTACCAAGACCTATGTTACAGTTAAGAGTGCTTAATATAAGTAACATTTGTGATCTTTTGCTATACTTATTTTTTAGAAGAAAAAAAAAAAGCTTACAAGAAAAAAAAAAAACAAGCTTACAACAGTAGTCCATTACGTACAATAGCGTTCAATATGACTTTGGCTGTGGGAGCTGGAAGTTAAAAGGTCCATCTATCGGGCTATGAGCAAACACTGTGCAACAGACTGGTGGCCATTTTACCTTTTTTTTAGGTTCTGTCTTCACATTCCACTATCAGGCTCGCCAGCAACAACATTAAGGGGTGGACTCCCAGTTGCTCAGCTTCATCTGGATGCCATCAAAACTTTTCTGATATTGTTGGATAGTAAAGCTGAAGTCAGGGAAGAGGTGTATTGAAGCATCCTGCCGAATGAATCGGGGCATGTTGTTTTGCTCGCTTTAAAATGACAGTCTCAATCTCTCACTAAACCTGACACTACCAACATAGTCCTAGAGGGAACCAATCCTGTTACATTACCCCACTGACTCCTAGAGTTCACTATATATGCTGTTTGTATTGTAACAGGACCCCCAGCTGAAAACTTCAAAGACCAACTTTCCACAACGTTTACTGGGGACTCCCCTTCTACTTGCTCTAGGAGCCCCAATACTCATATATTACTAGCTCTTGCAGGGTTTTCTAAATTCTTCAGTCATTTCCATAGCACCATATTTTCCTTCATGAGGCCTGTAGTTGCTGTAAGTATTTTTTGTCTGTCTTCAGCTCTTTCACCTCTGTCTCAAGTTCAGACAATTTGCAGGCAAAGTGCTGCATTTTTGATGAAAATTCCTCCATCTTTTTGTGTAGGATTCTGTATGGCTGTCAACAAAGCTGCATTACTCGCTGTGTGGAGTTAATTTCTGGTTCTAAGCCATTGTTGCTCTTTGCACTGGCCTGGCTTCCCTTCTTTCAGTTTCACACTCACAGCAGCTGCCAATCTATTTCTATGCACCATGCTTTCAAATCACCTCCTATTCCCATACAATGGTATCAAATTAAACAGCAATTTCTTAACTTTCTGTTTATAGTTGTTGAAGTCTGAGTCAATAGTTGCTAATAAAATGCAGATTATTAATTTACAGCTCAGGTTGACCACATCTTCTCTGCTTGGCAGTTAGTTCCCCCTTGCATACAGTCCTTGATTTAAAAATAAATAAAATTCAGAAGACAAATAAAACTAGCAGTAATACTGCAAAGTATTGCAAGTAGGGATGTCACAATATAAAATTTTAGTATCATGATGTTTGTGTAAAAAATTACGATATATTGATTATCACGATAATCTACATTTCTTATTTTAGGCAAGATAGTAAGAATCTGATTAGAGGAAAGTGGGGACTTGAAAATTATGGTTGTAACTGGAGGGGGGGCATGCTGCTGGAGTAGCAAGTTAAGACGCTTTATCACGGTATACCGTGGTATATCATGCTGCAAGATAATCACAATACTCTTTTTTTTTTTTTCTACAGTAAATGAGCACCAGTGGTAATTATCGCACTGTATCGTCATTTCGTGTTATCGTGACATCCCCACTGTGCTTCAGTCTCGGGCATAGTGGCAGAGCTGCTGCTCGTGGTGTGGGCAACCTAGTTTCAGGAACAATCTAGGGTCATCGGGTGTTAGCCGGGGAGGAGTGTATCTAGTGCCTCATGGGACACACTCCTCCAGGGAGGGAGAGTTGCTCTTCTGGTGCAACACTGCCACTTGGTTGACCATGGGTGGTAGTGCAGCAGAGGTACAGCAGGAAAGGGAGGATGCCAGCCAAGCTTGGCACAAACACATGGTGGCCTCTGTGTGCTTGAAGCTACATGCATGCCAGCTGTCTTGAGGGCGGAGAACAAGAAAAGGAAATACCCTGGTGCAAGTAGGATGACCCGCAGGTGGTGTAGGCCTCATTTCCCACTACGAGCCTCTCTCCACAGTGAGCAGCCTGCCCCAGAATTCGGCAGGGGCTGGGGAATATTGTCTGGCTATGGCCAGGCCCTACCTCAAGAGAGGTAGCCTGGAGAGAAGTAGATAAGTGCTGGGGACGGGGAAAGAGGGGACTGGGACTGACTCAGGAAAAGGGGCCACATTAGCAACTAGGGGAAATAACGTATGAATAAAAAATATTGCAAACAGGCCAGAGGGCCAAGAGTTTAAAGATCTAATATCAAGGCAAATGCCAGGTGGCATGGAGGAGAAAATCTTCCAAGAATCAAGTCTTTGCCATTGATTCATACATATGGGTCTAATGCTGGAGGCACTACAACCCTGAGGGAGCTTTTTTCCTCAAGGGAGACGACTTCAGCTACTGGCACTGCTTTCTTGTAACAATACTCACATGGTGCCGCATGCCAGCCAATAACCATCATAGACTCCCTCACGCACCTCAGTTCTGTTCTTCCCATCTTCAAGTGCACATCGTGGCAGTGACAGCACCTCAGTTCGATCATTGTCAAAACTTTCTTTTGCATCGCTGCCAAATTTCTCTCTTTTCATGGTGTCACCTCTCATTTTATTATCTGTCGTCATGTCGGAGTCTGATGAGAAAAAGGAAAAGTGGCTGGAAAAAAACCTATTATGTGTCGGTGCTCCTGTGGAAAATTGATTATGACAAAAGACCAATATCGGGTTTTCTGGACTCATCTTTGCCGAGATATATGGACTCCTGCAACTCCTGCTTTTCAGTGGATTGTGGACTGCCACACCCTTGAAGGGCCTTAAGCTGAAATTGGGTTGTCTGGTTCCCACCTTCGGAGGCAGGCAGCAGACCTGTGTCACCAAAGCACAAGTTTTGGGCCTTTCCCTGGCCTCTTGCCAGTACCTCTGGTACTGTAGAAGCACAGGTTTCTCCTTGATCTCCCCTTACTGAGGTGTTGGAGGCCGTGGGGGGTGGATTTGGTGGACACTCAGCTCCTTCTGGGTGGCTGGCTGAGCACCTGTATCCACCCAACCATCTGTCTGCCCTAACCCCCCTGGTGGTGAGGCCAAAGCTACATGCTCAGTCTACACCAGTTGACACTGCAGTGTCGTGCCCCAGCTCCTGCCACTATCTGTGGTGTCAGTGAGCTGGGTGTTGCCAGCTATGATGTCGGGCTCCCTCCACGGTGCCAGGAGAGGGACTGATACTGGGGACTGAGGGCATCCAGTAACTGTAGTGGAGGTATTGATCTCTGACCTTAGAAGCCCTTGCGACCCAGGACAGGAGATCGATGCTGCCTCTGATGACAGACATGGCATCGGTGCTGGTGTCAGTTCTGAGTTTGACACTGGGCGTAGTGCCAGCGATGGTGCCACCTCTGGGTCCATCCTTGGTTTTGGTGTTGCTGTTGACACTGGACTGGCCTCCAGCACCACTTGCAGTGTCAGGGGTGGGGATGGACTTGTGATCAGTGTCAGAGCTGTTACCAGGCCCTGCATGGTGCTGGATGCAGTGCTGGAGAGAGTCCTTTGTCTAGACTGCTCTGTGACCCTGTGATTGGTTCTGGAGGCAGTACCACCTCAGAGTCGGAGGGCGGGTAGGTCATAGAGTTTCCCTGGGACTGCTGGCTGAGCTCATCACTAGTGAGGACTGGAGCTGCCCTGTGGGGACTGTATGGCTCTGCTCTTCTCACCTGGGGATTCTCCCCTATGGACACCGATGGTAATTCCACTTTAGTGAGTCAACCCTGTTTGGGCAGATTCAGCATAGTCTCCCCTCGGGTGAGGTCCGCTCAGCATTCTTGCAGCCCAGCTATAGACCCTAGAGCCTCTGTTCTTTCTGACTTACTTAACATTGCATCTGTCTGTGCAGATACTTGCAAGCATCTGTTATGCTCTGCATGTGGTGCTTCTGCCAGGGCTGGTGCCTACTGTATATGCGTTCAGAGGTATTCCTGGCCTTATGCGGCTGTATTTGCCACTGATGTACAGCAGGCTGTGCTGCATGTCTCTTTCAGAAGCTTTAGGCTGTTTGGGGTGATGCGTGAGTGAATGACTTCAAGGTCACTTAGATCTCTGACCCCTCAGCCCACCAAAGCCTGCTCCCCGTGTTGGCCATGCCTCCCTTCAGCAACCCCATGCCCATGTTGGAGGGCCCCCTCCTGGGTCCCCTTCCCTCTAGTGCCTATGCAAAGGCACCTAAAAGTATTGATCAAGGCGACGCCTCTGGTACCTTTTGACTCCACACCTACTCCTCCACTGATGCTCTCGGGGAGGGTGCAGGTGTGGGGGAAGGATCTCCTTCATCTTCCAAATTGAGAGAGATCATGATGGACTAGTGGGTCTTGAAAAAAGTGGAAAGAGGCATATTCTTGATTTGCTGTCTATCCTTCTAGTGCATCCTCCTGCCTCCTTGTCGTCATCCTCTGGGTGACCTGTCCCTTCTGCTAGAGGAGGTTCAAGTCACTTCTACGCAGATAGGCTATCAAACCAGTTCTTCCCCAAGAAAGAAACAAAGGGTTCTATTCCAGATACTTCCTGGTTCCTAAGTGGACAGGAGATCTGTGTCCTCTACCGGACCTGAGAGACCTAAACCTGTTCATCAAATACAAAAAGCTTCAAATGGTGTCTCTTCAGGCTCTCATCCCCTTGCTTCAAAAGGTGGGACTGGCTTTGTGCCCTGGATATGAAGGACACATAGGCAGTACATCGCATCACGCTGGAGGGCAGCCATTATCAGTTTTGAGTCTTGCCCTTTGGTTTTATCCTTGGCACCACAGGTATTTACCAAATGCTTAGTGGTTGTAGCAGCAGCCCTCTTGAGGGGAGGAGTTTGTCTTCCCATTTCTGGACAACTGGCTCCTGAAGGCCCTGCCCAGAAAAGCAACTCTGTACACATTTTCCAGAACCAGACAATTGTTTGAGGAAGTGGGTGCCACGATGAATGTACCAATATCCATACTCATTCCTTGTCAGCACCTACAACTTATTGGTGCAGTGCTGGACACGGTGGCGGGCAGTTAGAAACATAGACTTTGACAGCAGATAAGGACCGCTTGGCCCACCCAATCTGCCCATTTTCCTACCTACTGGATAAGCTGCAGATCCTAGTTGACCAACAGCCTATTTTTTGCTACTCCCACAAGAATTGCCTTATGTCTGTTCCATGCATTCTTGAATTCTCCCACAGTTTTAGACCCCACAACCTCCTCAGGAAGGCTGTGCCATGCATCCACCACCCTCTCTGTGAAAAAATACTTTCTCACATTGCCCCTGAGCCATCACCCCTCTATCTTCAAATTGTGCCCTCTTGTTCTTGCACATCTTTTTCTGAAATATGCTACCCTCTTGGACTTTGTTGATTCCACTGAGGTAGTTAAAAGTTTCAATCATGTCCCCCCTCTCCCTCCTTTCCTCAAGGGTATACATATTAAGCTCTGTTAGTCTCTCAACGTATGGCTTCTCTGCAGACCCTGCACCATTTTAGTTGCCCTCCTCTGGACTGCCTCCATCCTGTCTGTGCTTGCAGAGATGGGGTCTCCAGAACTGGACACAGTACTCCAGCTGGGATCTTGCCAACTCTCTGTACAGAGGGATAACAACTTCCTGTTTTCTGTTGGTGATGCCTCTCCCTATAGATTTCAGTATCCCCCAAGCCGTCCCTATTGCCTTCTCACATTGCTTGCCCAAAGGTCATCTGATATGATTACCCTCAGGTCCCTTTCCATTTTGTTGTTGTTACTAACCCCCCATTGTGTACTCTTCCCTGGGTTTTTGTTTCCCAGGTGCATTATTTTGCACTTCTTTGCTTGAATCCAAGCTGCCATACTTCTGACCATTCCTCCAACCTTGCCAAGTCCCTTCTCATCCTTTCCACCCCCCCCTTGTGTATCAGCCTTGTTGCAGATCTTTGTGACATCTGCAGAGAGGCATACTTTTCCTTCCAGTCCCTCAGCAATGTCACTTACAAAGACATTAAAAAGGACTGAACCCAGTACTGAACCCTCACGGTATCCCAGTAGTAACCCCTTTCTTCAGAGTGGACTCTGTTTACTATTACCTTCTGTGTCCTGTTGTCCAGCTAGTGTTTTACCCAGGCTACCACCCTGGGACCCGCTCCCAGGCTGGCTGATTTGTTTATTAATCTTTTGTGTGGGACTATGTCAAATGTCTTGCTAAAGTCTGGGTAGGCCATGGCCACAGCCACTCCCTGGTCTACTACTTTGGTCACCCAGACGTCAAAGAAATCGATTAGATTCGTCTGACATGACCTTCCCACTGTGAATCCTATATGGACTGAAACTGCACCTTATTCAAGGGCTTGTTGACTTACTTAAAGTGCTATAAAGTATTGTCTGTACACTTGTCCTATATGGACCTAAACAGTACTTCAAATATTGTTATGTGTATTTACTGTATGTTTCTGTTAGTCCTGTCTGTATATATCTACCAGGACCTCCTTGCGAATGAGCTTGCTCAATGGAGTTTTTCCTGCAATAAACTTGAAACTTGAATCTATGCTGCCTTGGGTCCTGTGCCCCACTGGCCTCTATGTACTCAACAGTTCTTTCTTTCAGAAGTGATTCCATCATTTTCCCTACCACAGAGGTCAAATCGACAGGTCTGTAGTTTCCTGCCTCTGTCTTGCTTCCACTTTTGTGAAGGGAATCGCATCCGCCCTCCTCCAGTCCTCAGGTACCACACCATCCTCCCATGATTTGTTAAAAAGGGTGGCCGGTGGTGTCACTAGTTCTCCCCTTAATTCTTTTAGAATTCTAGGGTGAATCCCATCAGACCCCATTGCTTTGTCCACCTTCAGTTTTAGGAGTTCTTTCAAGTCTTTATTTATTTAACCAGGCGTTCATCGTTGAGCAGAAGCTCATTTGCAAGATGGACCTGGGTGGAGCATGAACAATTGTATATACAGGTCAACACAGGTATTTACAAGGCAATACAGATAATACTCTTTACAGAGAGGAAGAAAAAGAAGTTCATATGTACATAGAATTGTACAGATTACACGGTATTTACATACATAGAAGTGTCTATAGGAAGATAAAGCAGGTTATCTAAGGTTGCAGGAGGAAGTCGGAAGAAAAAAATAAAATATACACCAGGTAGAGGTGAAGGTAGGGGAAGAGGGAGGGAGTTGGGGAGAAAGGCTAGAGGGCACAGTGCACAGAAAGGAGTTGGTAAAGCTGGATGTAGAGAAGGTGGATGGAGAAAAGGGTATGTGTGAGCCCGGGATTGAATGCTGTAAAGCAAGGCATGGTAGGATGTCACAACCCAGGGTAGTGAGCTCCTATCCGAGGTTGGGAAAGAAGAATAAGGGGATGGATGGGCCTAGTGTTGATAAGACAGGGGATAGAGAGAGAGAACAATTAGGCTGGTGAGGAGCAAGCTGGGAAGTCAGTACTTAAAACTGGGTCTAGGCGTGGCTATATACCAGTGCAGACACGGTACTGGTCTGAGTGGGTGAAGCAGTTACATACTTCTCTGATTGTAACGGAAATAAAGCATCTTGAAAGCATTTATACCGATTAGAGTGCTTAATTTGAGGGTTTTGTAGATCGTTCCATAGGTAGGTATACGAAGCTTATGGCTGCCCTGCCGAGTTTTGCTTGGGTACTTTAAGTGTAATAGATGAGTAACTTCTTAGCGATATTTCCCAATTATACTCAGGGAAGACAGCAGGAGATATAGTAAGGCAGCTTATTAGAGATGGCTCTATAGGTCCAGAGAGCGGCGTTTCTGTGGCGCCTGAACTTTAGTGATGTCCATCCCACTGCCGCATATAGGGTGCAGTGATGTGTGTTGAAGGGGAGTCCCGTTATAAACCTCAGTGCTCGATGGTAGAGTGTGTCCGGTTTAGCCATGTAAGAGTTGGGGCATTGGCTGTAGAAGAAGTCAGCGTAATCAACCAATGATAGGAAAATGGATTGGACCAGTTGTTTCTTGGCATCTCTGGTGAGAAATTGGCTGATTCTAAAAAACAGTCCAAGCCTTTGCCGAAGTCGTTTTAGCAAGTCCTCGATATGTTCAATGAAGGAGAGTCTTTGGTCTATCCAAACTCCCAGATACTTGAATTTTGTAACAAATTCTAGTTTTTCACCTAGAACTGTGGTAATTTGGGGAACTGTCCCACTGGACACAGGGTTAGCTATGCGGATAAAGGAGAGGACCATCGCTTTAGTTTTTTGGCATTAAGGAGTAGCTTTTTGGAGGAGTTGGCTTTGCAAAGGTTGAATTCTGACTGTAGGTCATTGCAGGCAGCTTCAGGTGTTAGGCGACTCACGTAGAGAACTGTATCATCTGCAAACAGATGGATGTTGGCTTCTTTTATACAGTCAGAACCCTTTTTTCTGCAAAAGGACTGGGATCGACCCCCTATCCAGAGTGCTTCTGTTAATTGGATTAAGTACCTCCCCTCCTCCTCTTTTGTGAATACTGAGCAGAAGTATTCGTTCAGTATCCCTGCTTTTTCACTGTCCCGCTCTGCCCACCCACCGTCCATTCTATTCAGCCTCACTATCCCTCCCTTTGTCTTTCTACGCTCCCTAATGTACCTATAAAAGGTTTTATCCTCCTTAACCAAGTTGTCGATCGTTTCCTCAGTTTGGGCCTTTGCTATTATGACTGTCTTCCCTGCTTTCTTCTGCTTTAACTGGTACCGTTCTCTGTCCTGCTCCTTCTGTGTTTCCTTATACTTCCTAAATGCTATCTTTTTCTCCCTAACCTTCCCTGCCACCTCTTTTGAGAACCATAGTGGCTTTTTCTTTCATTTGATTTGTTTATTTGCATCACATAAAGGCTTGTTGCCTCTGTGATGGCAGTTTTGATGTTTCCCATTGTTCCACCCCTCCTCCTTGCCTGTGTGCTAGTGCTTTTCTAAGGCACTCTCCATTTTGACAGTCAGCCTCCTGAAGTCCAGTACCTCACTTTTGAATGGCTTGACTCTGCAGCTGAGTTTATAGTGAACCACACTGTTTAGTGGTCGCTTGTTCCCAGATGGCTACGCACTTCTAGATCTGAGATCCTCTCACTGTTCCCATTTGTAAGTACGAGGTCTAAGATTGCTCCCTCCCGAGTGGGTTCCAACACTAGCTGTCTCAGGTATGCCCCCTGTAGGGAATTGAGAATGGTCTTACCCTTGGATATGACTGCAGCAAAGGTGCTCCACTTAACATCTGGCACATTCAGGTCCCTCATCAACAATATATCCCCTTCTCTGCCATCCTAAGGATGCCTTCTACCATATCCTTGTCCATTCCCTCCCCTGAGATGGGGATCTGTATACAACCCCTGTGTGGTTTGTGGTGCCATTTCCGGTCTCTAAGGTGACCCACAGTGCCTCCTCTCTACCCTGTTTACTCTTTTGTTCAATTGCTTTGATCCCTTCCCTTACATAGCTACTCCTCCCCCTCTTCTAGCCTCCCTGTCTCTCCTGTAGGTTGTGTACCCTGGTTTGTTAACATCCCAGTCATGGTTCTCTGTGTATCATGTTTCAGTGACTGCCATGATATCCAGTTCCTTCCGTCCTGCAGACAGGGCAGAGGCCCTTGTTGCCCAGGCCCAGCTGATACACAGAAGTCATTGTGTATCAGCTTGGGTGATGTTACATCTGTTGAGGCTGATGGCTTCAGCCATCACGTTCCCTTTGCCCTTCTCAATATTTGCATACCACATTGGACTTTTTCCCACACATATGGAAAACCTCTGTTTAAATCTGGCTCCAGGACTGAGGTTGGCAACAACAGGCCTATTTCTGTCCTTACCCTCTCCCAAGATACTTGAAAGGTGGTTCAATCCCAAGTCACCTCTTTTTTTTAACAAATGCAACATTCTTACTGATGCCCAACATGGGTACAGAGCTGCCTACAACACGGACACCACCGTTGTCAAGTTCACCATGGACATCTATGGAGCCATTGACAACGGGTTCGTATACTGCCTCGGCTTATGGACTTGACAAAGGCTCAACCTGGTCGAATGCATCTCCTCCAGTACACCCTTTCTGATCTGCATTTCTCAAATGATGTAATCAAATGGGTTGGGAACTATCTTCCCAATAGATCACAGATAACCAACACTGATGGGCACCACTCCTCTGCATGCCCTATTAAATACAGGGTTCATCAGGGCTCTATCCTGGGCATCATTCTATTCACACTCTTTATAAGTAATCTCCCTGAAATCAATTCCGGCACCAAAATGGTCCTTTATGCCAACGATGCTGCACTCTACTATAGCAACAAAAACCCTGATGTGATGATCACACAACTCCAATCGAACATCTCCAAACTTCACACTTGGTTCTCCGAAAAAGGCATGGTCTTAAACTTGGAAAAAAAAATTCATGGTTTTCTCTGGTTCCAGGAAACCCTCCAACCCCCATCTTACCCTCATGGACAACCTTGTGAATGGTATCGGGAATGGTATCAAACGTGTATCTGAATTTAAATACCTGGGTCTCTTTCTGGACCCACACCTATCTTTCAGTACTCATGTCTCTTATGTTATTAACAAATTCCATCAGAGGCTTGGGTTCCTATACAGGATTTGGCGGTTCCTAATACCTGACTCACAAATTTGTGTGGCTTGCTCCCTCCTCTTACCTGTTTTGGCCTATGGGACCATCATTTACAGCCACTCCCTACCCCCACCCCGGCCACCTCTCAACTCTTTTGCAAATTGAGATCTCGCTACAACAACATTATCCGATTTGTCACTGGTCTTCCTAGGAGAACCCACCATTGTTCCCTGTACAAAGCCTTAGACTGGCTCCCCCATGAAGAGTGCTTCACCCTTAACAACCTGTCCTTCCTTCACAAAATCCATCTGGACAAATTACCACGCAGCATTGCCACTCTTTTCCCTAAATCGTCTTTCCCGCATGACCAGAGGAGCTGCTAGCAATGTTTTCAACATCCCTTTTTTTCACACCTCTCTTGCACAAAACTCTTTATCATCTATTCAAAGCCCAGGAAATCTTACTGTATTCTGACAAAATGCATTATGGTCTCGTCATAGGACTGCCCCTGAGCTGAAATGGTTAATAGAACCCATGCAATGGTGGAATGCTGGGCTCGAGCTCCGATTTTTCAAACCACTTTCCTGGTTGTGCTTCCTGCAACCGTCAGATTCTGTACTCTGCTTGCCTCAGTAAGACATCTCTAGAGAGCTCTCCATCACGTTCCTGAAGAATATTTGTTTTTATTGGTTTTCTAAGTACCGTTTGTTTATTTTTTTTTCATTTTTTGAAGCACTGTCCTCTGTTTACAGGTAGACTAGTCTAGATTAGTGT
This sequence comes from Neoceratodus forsteri, assembly GCA_016271365.2. Lineage (NCBI taxonomy): Eukaryota > Metazoa > Chordata > Ceratodontiformes > Ceratodontidae > Neoceratodus > Neoceratodus forsteri. The sequence continues at coordinate 555,612,647 of CM028129.1, read as the reverse complement.
ATTTTTGGTTAAGTTTTTCGGTTCCTTGCCATTTTTTTCCAACCGGGAAGGAACCAGACTTTACTTATTCTGTGAAAATGTAATTTGGTTTATATATTGTTTGATTCTGATTTCTCTGGTGACCGGGCTTCTTGGGCACTGTTTTTATTGGGCTAACCCTCGGCTGTTGTTTTGGTCTCTGAACTGACCTCCCAAAAAAGAGCGATCCAGAGAAGTCGCCCTTTTCTCAGAGTTAAATCTACTAAACCTGCTTTTAGGTTATTTAATATGTCTCAAGACTCCCAAGAAAAGAAACAGTCCTACAGGTTTCCAGCGTTGTACCAAATGCAGAGAACCATTTGCTAAAGCAGATCCTCATTTGGTTTGTGTTGTCTGCTTAGGGTTTGACCTGAGATCTGTAAGAATTTTGCCCAGTCCACGCTTGACAGATGACTTAACTGACTGAGGGAAAAATATCCAATAAGGCTGCTGACCGCCTCGGACAAAACAGCTCCTCCTCACACTAAGGAACTGGAGGAACAGCCCTCTGACAAGGGTGAAACTTCCTCAGGGAAGAAATGGGTTGCTGAACCGGGTACCCAAATGGAAAAAGAGAGAAAAACACTCGGTGCAGGAACTGCAACCGACAAAGTCACCAGTTCCAACCACTGAAGAAACTGTTAATGCTATAAGAATAATACAGTCGCTGCAATCCAGCACTCTGGTTCAGCAAACAGTTCCTCACCTCATACTGGTTCCTGCTTCTTTTGAGCGAGGTCCGGAATGTTATGATGAGGAAGAAGAAGAGGAGGAGGACTACAGTGAGCCTCCTGAATTGGATGTCTCTCCTGATCCCAAATGCCCTGATTCCCCTGACAAGGGATCTGAGGAGTACACATCCCATTTTGCCTTTATGAAACAGGCACGATCCTTGACCTCCCACTCAGAAGTCATCTGAGGAGGAGGAGGAACCAGATTATATGGCGATGATGGACATGCCAGCAACTAAAAGTTACTATTGCTTATTCACAAGTCTCTTAAGAATCAAGTAACAGGAGTGGCGCTAGAGAGCCGTTCTCCTGGCAGGAAGCTTTTCTCAGAAGCTCTACACTTCAACCGCTGTACTTTCTTTAAAATATTTTCAACTGATCGAACTTCTGAATTTTAGCTGGATTTGACTTTCACAATTTTCTGGCTTTCTATTGATACCGAACATCAGATGGTACGACTAGGGAATCCCATTTCTGCAGCTCCTAATCCTAATGCTGGGAGAGCACGCAAGGCCACAGATCCTATATGCTGGGCACCTACAACTACGATGGAATCATTGCAGAACTCTCCATGGCAGCAGCTACTTGCCATACTACTCTACATTGATGTCAGACTGGAAAATACCCTATCAAGGCTGGGGATACACATTGCAGCACCTAAGGCTCCAAATGAAGTGGTGTGAGAATGCGACGAACGATCTACCACTGTTCAGGTGATTGCTGCAGGGACGAGCGGTGAGGAGGCACAACTCGGAGGCCATGTGGAGGCCTTGGGAAGTGGGAACCACGCCGAAGATTTGCTGAAGAGGCAGGATCTTTTGATCAGTGCAGGGGTCCAGATTCGCTTGTTTCCACCATGGATTATGCACCGATCACGTTGAACTTTGCTGAATGCCTCACTCAGTGTAGGTTTTGGAGGGCCTGATGGCGAATTTTGGGATCTGTTGGTTTGCAGTTAGGGTGCTTCAGACAGCCAAAGACTGCGGAAGATGAGGAGATTATTGTTTTGCATGGGAAGGACTGATTCCAGTATTGGCAAGTTTTAGAACATTTTGGTGCACAGAGCTCTTGAATTGATTTTGGGGGACATTTGAATTACTTTACGACAACTCTTACGTTTGGGATTCATAGCTGATGTGATAGTTGGGGATACTTCTACGTAGTACTTTGGGATGGGATTATGATGCTGGACATTATACTCCCCATGGTGGGTTTTTCCACCCTTTGCATACTTTTTCCCCCAGCATGTTTAAGCTGTGTAGTTACCAGTTACCCCCAAATCTCGGCTAGGAAGCTCTGTATGTTCATTAGGTTCACTTCATGCCTTATAGTTCTGGTATCAAACTAAGTATAAGAAATCGGAGTGATGATAATAGCAAATGTTGATGTTTGAAAGTTGATATTGTACTAACTTTTCAGCTGACTGTAGTACTGTTTGAGAAATAGCATATACTTCCCTTTCAGAATTTTTTGTCATCTGGATTAATAGCAGTCTGTATGACTGTGTCTTACTGCCTTTGTTAATTCTACCTTTTATGGACACTCCGTGGCCACTGAGATGGCTGGCATATTTGGGACACTTTCTATGAACAATACTGGATACCCCCCTCCTATTGTAACAGATTATAGGGGGTCGTACTATGATTATCAGCTATATGTATTGCTATACCTATTGCCCTGTAGGAGAGCATTTGTATGAATTATTATACATGAAAATAATAAACATAAAATACAAAAAAAAAAGCAAGTAACCAAAAATTTGCAGATACTCACTTGCCCCCGTGGACAAGAGGGTGGAGAAGAAGTACTGGCATGCCAAAGGAGGAGCAGATTTCCTTTTTGGACACCCCAGTCATGAAGGGGTGGTGCACGCTGCTGCTTGTGACAAAGCAGGCATACCACTGGCATCACATCCTCCTGAAAAGGACTCCAGAAGGATAGATTCTGTTGCCAAAAAGATTTATCTGGGGTCTTCTCTGGCCATTAGGGAGGCTTCATATATGGCCTATGTGTCCCGGTACCAGAGAAATCTCTGGACCACTGTATTGGAAATTTCCAAGGCTGTTCCTGTCCCATGGCATCGGACCTGACAGAGGCTGCCAAGCGAGGCATGGAAGCTTCTAAATATCAGTTTCATATGGCAGTGGATGCCAGTAAAAATGCAGCTAGGCAGATGGCCAGTTCAATGTCTCTCAGAAGGTTTTCCTGGCTAAGGACTACTAATTTGTCCCAGGATACCCAGACAAAAGCCTTGGACTTCCCTTGTGAGCCCACATCTCTGTTTGGGGAACAAACAGAGGCTTACATGAAGAAAATGGATGAGTACAAGGCAGTTTACAAAAGTGCTGCTGCCAAGGAGAGGGTGTCCGCACCCCTCAAACACCAGGGTAGAGGTGGTAGGGGTAGGACCCATACAGACCCCTTTTCCAGCCTCAGGCTTTCTCAGCCTATCTGCAGCAGAGAGGATATTTCAGAGGCAGGGGCAGGAAGGACAGTAGTCGTACTGGGCCCAGCCCACAGCCAACTGCACAGGCAAAACAAAACCCCTGATCTGCCTGTCACAGTCACCTCCCCATCTCAGTAGTCCAGTAGGGGCAGGCCGGTCCACTACCTCCAGGCCAGCAAATAATCACCACAGACAAGTAGGTCCTTGAGGTAGTGGGCCAGGGTCTTGCTCTCTGCTTCAAGGTTATGCCCAGGCTGAGGGCAAGGTTTTTCAGACCTGCCACCTCATCAGAAAGAAGCTCTGTTGAAAGAGGAAGTAACTAACCTTCATTGCAAAAGGCAATAGAACCTGTTCCTCTGGCACAAAGGGGAAAAGGCCTGTACTCCAGATACTTCCTCATAATAAAGAAAACTGGGGAGTGGCGACCCATATTGGATTTCAGACACTTAAACAGGCAACAGACAAAGCCAAAGTTCAAGATGGTGACCCTAGCAACCATTCTCCCAACATTAAGACTAGGAGACTGGTTGGCATTTCGGGACCTAAAGGATGCTTACTTTCACATCCCCATCATGCAATCCCACAGAAAGTACTTCAGGTTCAGATTGCCATCTGGTCATTATCAGTTCCTAACAGTGTTTCCCTGACTGGATGACTGTTTAGTCAAAGGTCAGTCACCTCAGCAGTTCAGGGATGCCCCGGTGGTCACACAGGATACCCTTCAGTCACTAGGGTTCCTGGTGAATCCAAAAAAAGCCAGTCCTGGAACCAGTCCAGCTCCTGGAGTTTATAGGAGCAGAATTGGATACTCTGCAGGGAAAGGCATTCCTTCCTCAGGGAAGAGTGGACAGCCTGGTGCGGATAGCCAGCTCCTTCCAGCTACACCCCCCGCCCCAGGCCAGCAAGGCACTTCTTACAACTGACAGCATCAGCAGCAACAGTGCCAGGGTCCAGGTTCCAGATAAGAGACTTTCAGTTTCATCTCAGATCCCACTGGTCCCAAAAAAGGGACTCGCTGTCAAAGCTGGTGCCAGTCACAGGAACTCTCATCCAGGCACTCCAGTGGTGGTGGGAAAGGGGCTACCTCAGGGAAGGTGTACCATTCTTGCAACAGCCCCTAACAGTAGTGCTAACAGATGCCTACTAGGTGGGGTTCCCAGCCAGGGCACACTGCTCACTGGATATAGCTTCAGCAGGAGTCACTGTTGCACGTCAACCAGTTAGGGCTCAGGGCAGTTTTTCTGGGCATTCAAGTCCTTTGCCACAGTGCTCCAGGGCAAGGTGGTGCAGGTCAGGACAGACACCACCACCATGTACTACATAAACAAGCAGGGGGGCACAAGGTCAACCCCACTGTGCACCGAGGCCATGAGAATCTGGAGTTTGGCTTACTTTCTCAGAATCTCTCTGTCAGCTGTTCACCTCCCAGGAAAGGACATTGTCCTAGCAGATGCACTCAGCAGGATCAGTCAGAACCACCACGAGTGGGCACTCAGCAGGCAGGTCCTGCAAACCGTTTTCTCAGGAGTGTGGGGCATTTCAAGTGGATCTCTTTGCAGCCCCGGACAACCATCAGCTGCCACAGTTCTGCTGCAGGCCTCCTGTGGTAGACATAGTGCCAGTGGAAGCACTACTGCTGGACTGGACAGGGAAGTTTCTGTATGCCTTCCTTCCCTCCATTCCCTTTGTTGCTAAGAATACTGAACAAGCTCAGGACATAACAAGCAACAATGATCCTCATTGCTCCAGATTGGGCCAGGCAACACTGGTACTCACTACTCCTGTCTCTGTCAATAGCCAGATCAATCAGCTTCCCAGGAGGCACAACCTACTGACCTCCTTTCAGGGCAGGATCATTTACCCCAACCTCCACTCCCTCAGGCTCAGGGCCTGACTCTTTGAGACCTAGAGTATGCCAGCTTGCACCTCTCCAAAGAGGTCTTGGAGGTGCTCAGGGTCTCTAGAAAACCCTCTCCCAGGAAGACCTACACATCCAAGTGGAAGAGATTTTCCATCTGGTGTCTGAACAAGGATATACAGTAGACCGTAACAAGGCGGGGGTACCAGTCGTCTTAGACTATCTGACACATCTTCATTCCCTTGGCTTAAGAACATACACCCTTAAGGTACATTTGGCAGCTGTCTCCGCTTACCTATTAGCAGGTAAGGGTTCATCCCTGGCTTCAAATCTGGTATTCAGAAAGTTTTTCAAAGGGCTGTTGCACTTGCATCCCCCACACAGGGAACCAACCCCGGCTTGGGATCTTAACATATGCATTGCACAGCTTATGCAGCCACCCTTGAGCCCATATCTTCAGCAGAGCTCAAGTATGTGACTTGGAAAACAGTGTTCCTGGTAGCAGTCACCTCAGCCAGGAGGATAAATGAGCTCCAGGCACTGTCCACAGAACCAGCTACATGGTGCTTCATAGGGACAAGGTAGTCCTCAGGACCAATAGACAGTTTCTTCCCAAGGTGGTATCTGATTTCCACCTTAACCAGTCCATTACACTGCCTGTCTTTTTCACTGGACATTCCACTTCAGGTGGCGTAGACTGCACAGCCTTGCTGTTAAGAGGCCTATCAGCTACTATCTGGGCGCACAAATGACCATAGGCAGGGCAATACCCAGCTCTTCCTGACCTATGGAGAAGTGGGAAAGTAAAACCAGCCACTAAAAGGTCCATTGCATGCTGGATTGTGGCATGTATTCAGTTTTGCTACAGCAAAGTGGGCAAAGAGACCCCTATTGACCTCAGGGCCCACTCTACCAGGGGAACAGCTGCTTGGGATATTCCCCTGTTGGAAATCTGCAAAGCAGCTACCTGGAAGACTGTCCACACATTTACCAAGCATTACTGCTTGGATATCCAGGCCAGAAGTGGTGCCAGGTTTGGCACAGCAGTACTGCAGAGCTTGTTTCCCCAAAGGGGTTCTATGCCCACCTCCAAAGGTGCTGCTTGGGTAGTCTGCATTTTGCCAGAATACAGTAAGACTTAGGGCAGTCCTCTCTTTTACACTGATGTCATGATGATCCAACCTGTAAAAATATTTTCGCAGAATGTTAATGGACTGCATAATCCGATTAAAAAGTCCCGCTTTATGCAGTATCTCAGAAAACAATCTGCAGACCTATACTTTGTCCAGAAACGCATCTTTCAGAATCAGAGCATGAGAAACTAGGTTGGGGACAACGATATAATGTATCGTATCATTGCACCGTAGTTAGGCGTAGGTGAGGCAGCCACCCTTCATACCAGCAATCACTCCCTTGCATGTACAAAATACTTATGCCGATACCCAGGGCCGATACATTATAATACAAGGCAGGTTCTACTCCTAAGAGGTTACTCTGGTCAGTGCCTATATGCTACCACAGACTAAGGTCCCAATACTTAACATTTTTATAAACAAAGTAATGGAGTTATTACAAGGCTGCCTTATTCTAGGGGGTGATCTTAATATGGCAATGTCAGCTGGTCAAGATTCGTCTAACCCTGGGCTCATAGAATGTCCAGTGCTGTTAGGTACCTAAAAGGGATGATGGATCACTTGGGAGTAGTGGACATTTGGAGGAAGATGTTCCCTACGATGTCTGGGTACACTTATTATTCTGAGCATCACCATACATACTCAAGGCTAGATTATTTTTTTATAATGTGAACATTTCTCTTTGGTTCAGGATGTTTCCACTGGGCCCAGAATACTATCTGATCACCACCCGCTACTATTAAAGCTTAATCTGGAGGGACAAAAAAAAAAAACAATCCTTCTGGCGCCTTAACCTGACCCTCTTAAAAGACCCTCAATGTATTGATTTAATCAAATAAAGGATCCCTCAGTTCCTGGAAGAGAATGCCTTGCCCCAGGTTTCTGAGGCTATGATATGGGCCTCCTTGAAAGTGACGCTTTGAGGACAAACCATTGCTTACTCGGTTAAGAAGAGGCAGGATTTGGAAGCCAAATACAAAGAACTAACAAACCAACTTGAAATTTACCAACTGTTTTATGCAGAAGGGGATAGAGAAGTACAAACTAAAATTCAGGAGACTAAGGCGGCAATACAGAAGATCATGGATTTAAAGATACAACACACACTCTTTACTGATCCTCTCTAGCACACTGCACTGACAATATAAGCATACACATTATATAATACATATATTATATAATACATATATTTCTAAATAACAAACCAATCACACACATATACACACACACACAAAAAAACAAAACAAAAAAAAAAACAACTAAACAAGGTAGACAGACATGTGGGGAGTAGTGCAATGTAATGGCTGTGGGGCAACAGTCTTCTGGGAGTCTTTCTGGAGGCTGAGATGCTGCCCTCTTTGCAGACAACTATCTGCCCTGAGGGAGGAAGTTGCCCGTCTTCAGGCCACACTGGACAGTAGTAAAGGAACCTCCCCCATCCAGGGAGCACCAGAGCCACCACCACTACGTCAGAGGTTGCGAAGAAAGCACAGCAGTTGGATCACAGGGAGGGTAAGGGTGGTGGAACAGAGGCACACCCAGTCAGTTGTTCCACTCCACAATCCATACACCATTCTGGGGGAGCATAGTTCCCCTATGGATGCACCCGCAGAGGAGACTAAGGAGGGTGCAGACAACTGTCAAAAGGGAGGCCCTCAGGAAGGAGGAAGAGGGTATGACAGGGAAAGGAAGCAGCTCCTGGTGGGGGACTCAATTATTAGGGGGATAGAACTGGGGGGAGCAGGGAAAACTGAAGTAAGGTGCCTGCCTGGTGCCATGGCTTGAGGGACAGGAAGTGCATCCTTAGGGATCACGCAGAACAGCTGCATCGGAGTCTAAGCTGGACGCCATTGTCCACCTAGGGACAAATGAACTTGGCTCATCATGAGATTAGAGCAGTGCAGAAGGACTTTGTAGGGTTGGGGAGGGGCCTAAGACAAGTAGCACACACAGTATCCGTCTCAGAGGTGCTGCCTGTCAGTGGCATGGGTGAGGTGAGGGTACTTTGCTCCATGCAGTTTAATGAATGGTTGAAAAAATGGTGTGGAGCACAGGGGTTTGGCTTCATTGAGGACTAGGGTCACCAGCCTATACTGGCAGGATGGTCTGCATCTGTCCAGGAAGGGAACAAGTCTTTTGGGCAGTCGGTTTAAATGCTTCATTGGCAAGCTTTTAAACTAGTCAAGGGGGGGGAGGCACTGATAAGCAGCAGGAAAATCCCAGCCTCCCCCTACAAAACAGGGTACTAAATGAGAAAAAGACCAAGGTAGAAAGGTCAGTGGGGGATGCTGCTACAGAAGGTAAAGCCATCAAAAAATAGAGAGCAATGAGTACCAATGCCCGTAGTCTGGGTAACAAGCTTCCTGAATTAGTGGCCTTGATGGAGGAGGAACATCTGGATATTGTGACAGTCACAGAAACATGGTACACACAGAACCATGACTGGGACGTAAACATACCAGGATACACTATCTACAGGAGGGACAGGGAGGGTAAAAGAGGAGGTGGAGGAGTAGCTCTCTACATAAGGGAAGAAATCAAAGCAACAGAACAAAAGGGTTAACAGGAAGGAGAAGAAGCACTGTGGGTCAATTTGGAGGCAGGCAATGGCACCACAATCCGCACAGGGGTTGTGACAAACCTCCCTCAGGGGAGGAAATGGACAAGGAAATGATAGAAAGTATACTTAGAATGGCAGATAAAGGCGATATTGCTGATGGGTGATCTGAATATGCCAGATGTTAACTGGAGTGCAGTTGCAGCAGCCACTTCTAAGAGTGGGGTTATTCTAGATGCCCTGCAGGGGGCATGCCTTAGACAACTAGTACTAGAACCCACTCGAGAGGGAGCAATCTTAGACCTGGTCCTCTCAAATGGAGATGGAGAGAGGATCACAGATGTAGAAGTGGGTAGCCATCTGGGAACTAGCGACCATCGAACAGTATGGTTCACAATAAACACAGCAATAGAGTCAAGCCATACAAAGGCAAAAGTACTGGACTTCAGGAGGGCTGACTTTGCCAAATGGGTGAGTGCCTAAGGAATGCACTAGCAAATGGGCAGGAAGGAGGGGTGGAAGAACAATGGGGAATAATAAAAACTGCCATCACAGAGGTAACAAGCCTTTGTGTGAAGCAAATAAACAAAACAAAAATGATGTAAGAAACCACTATGGTTCTCAAAGGAGGTGACAATGAAGGTTCAAGAGAAAAAGAAAGCTTCAGAAAGTACAAGGAATCACAGAAGGAGCAGGACAGAGAATTGTATCAGTTAAAGCAAAAGGAAGCTGGGAAGGCAGTCAGAACAGCAAAGGCCCGAACTGAGGAAAAGATAGCCAACTCAGTTAAGAAGGGGGATAGCACCTTTTTTAGGTACATCAGGGAGCAAAGGAAGACTAAGGGAAGGATAGTGAGGCTTAATAAAGGGGAGGGGTGGGCAGAGGGTGACTGTGAAAAGGCAGAGATACTAAACAAATATTTTTGCTCAGTATTTACAAATGAAGAGGAGGAGGTACCTAAAACAAACAATAGAAACACTCTGGATATAGAAGTTGATAACAGCCCATTTACAGAAGAAAGAGTTCTGAAAGAACTCTTAAAACTGAAGGTGGACAAAGCAGTGGGGCCTGATGGGATTCATCCCAGAATTCTAAAAGAACTAAGGGTAGAACTAGTGACACCACTGACTACCCTCTTTAACAAATCATGGGAGGATGGGGTGGTACCCGAGGACTGAAGGAGGGCAGATGTGATTCCCCTTCACAAAAGTGGGAGCAGGGCAGAAGCAGGAAACTACAGACCTGTTAGTTTAACCTCAGTGATAGGGAAAATGATGGAATCACTTCTGAAGGAAAGAACTGTCAAGTACCTAGAGGCCAGAGGGGCACAGGACCCAAGGCAGCATGGATTCACAGTGGGAAGGTCATGCCAGACGAATCTAATAGATTTCTTTGACTGGGTGACCAAAGTAGTAGATCAGGGAGGGGCTATGGACATGGCCTACCTAGACTTTAGCAAGCCATTTGACTCAGTCCGACTCAAAAGAATAATATACAAGTTAGCCAGCCTGGAAGTGGGTCCCAAGATAATAGCCTGGGTAAAGAATTGGCTGGAGAATAGGACACAGAGGGTAATAGTAAATGGAGTCCACTCTGAAGAAAGGGGGGTTACTAGTGGGGTACCGCAGGGTTCAGTATTAGGACCGGTCCTCTTCATTGTCTTTATAAGCGACATTGCAGAGGGACTGGAAGGGAAAGTATGTCTCTTTGCAGATGACACAAAGATCTGCAACAGAGTTGATGCACAAGGTGGGGTGGAACGGATGAGAAGGGACTTGGCAAGCTTAGAGGAATGGTCAGATGTATAGCAGCTTAGATTCAATGCTAAGAAGTGCAAGGTAATGCACTTGGGAAACAAAAACCCAGGGGAAGAGTACACAGTGGGGAGTGAGATACTAACAACAACAAAAATGGAAAGGGACCTGGGGGTAGTCATATCAGATGACTTAAAGGTGGGCAAGCAATGTGAGAGGGCAGTAAGGAGGCTGGGGATACTGGGATGCATAGGAGAGCATCACCAGTAGAAAACAGGAAGCTGTTATCCCTCTGTACAGACAGCTGGTGAGACCCCATCTGGAGTACTGTGTGCAGTTCTGGAGACCCAATCTCCATAAGGACATAGACAAGATGGAAGCTGTCGAGAGGAGGGCAACTAAAATGGTGCAGGGTCTGCACGGAAGACATATGAAGAGACTAAAGGAGCTTAATATGTATAGCCTCGAGGAAAGGAGGGAGAAGGGGGACATGATAGAAACTTTCAAGTACCTCAAGGGAATCAACAAAGTCCAAGAAGGTAGCATCTTTCAAAAAGAGGTGTGCAAGAACAAGGGGCAGCTCAGAGGTAATTTAAGGAAGTATTTTTTTCGCAGAGAGGGTTGTGGATGCATGGAACAGCCTTCCAGAGGAGGTTGTGGAGTCAAAAACAGTGGTTGAATTCAAGCATGCATGGGACAATCATAAGGCAATTCTAGGGGTTGGGGGTAGAAAGAAGTAGGCTGCTGGTTAACTAGGAACTGCAGCTTATCCATTAGGTAGGGAAATGGGCAGACTGGGTGGGCCAAGCGGTCCTTATCTGCCGTCAAATTCTATGTTTCTTATACTTAAAACAGTCAGGTTATGAGGTGGTAGCTAGGGGTACTCGATTGTTGGCCCAGTGGTTGAGAGCATTGAAGAATGCAGCAACTATCCTTAAAATAAAAACTTTACATATTGGACGGATGGTACATGGAGATGCAGAGATGAAGGGACATTTTTGCCAACTACTGTCAACCTCTATATTGGCAGGGTTCTCCGGGTAGACAGGAGGATAGGACCCAATTTTTAGATGGACTCTGCCTCCCGCACCTTACAGAAGAACACATTAAAATCTTGGAGGCCCCAATTCAGGCAGAGGAGGTCTTGGCTCGGATCAAGGCACAGCCTCTCAAAAGTGCCCCGGGCCTGACTGATTCTCTGCAGAATGGTATAAAAAATTTCTTAAAGAACTCCTACCGAATATGTTGTCGTGTTCAGATCTATGGCAGAAGGGGACCCTCCACCTCCATCCTGGGCTTATGCAATTTTAGCAGCTCTCCCCAAACCTGACAGAAACATTACTGATTAGGCCTCTTACCGCCTTATATCTATTTGGAATTTTGATTATAAAATCTTCATGGCAATATGGGAGGCTCGATTGGAAACCATTCTACCCTCACTTATTCACCTCGATCAGGCTGGCTTCATTAGGCAGAGAAATACCATGGATAACATTCGTCGAGTATTAACATTAATGGACTTCATTCAAACAAGACATATTCCTGTGGCTTTGCTGAGTCTCAGTGCTGAGAAGGCTTTCGACAGGGTGTCCTGGCCCTTTTTGTGGGACACCCTGTTGAAATTCCATTTTCCCAAGTCCTTCTTGCAATGGATCCAAAACATTTATAATGTACCACAAGCCTATGTTTGTGTTAACTTAAATACCTACAGAGCTTTAAGAAATGCTTGCAAGAAATAAATCAAACAAGCGAAAAGCACATACTGCAATGACCTTCTAACAGACAAAAAATGTTGGTCCCATATTAGGTTCTTCCTGGGATCAAACCAGTCCTCCACTCCAAATGACATGTCAATAAATGGCATCCATTATAACAATCCCCTCACTATTGCTAACTTCTTTGACAAGCAATTTACTGACCTTACTCAGTTCACCTCTACTTTCCCTACTCCATCAAACCCTGTCTAATCTGCTAACTCCCTTGGGCCCAGTTCCTATTTCAAGTCCTTCCTAAATAGTGAGGTTCTCAGACTCCTAAGAAACATCTCGGAGCATGCAGCCATTGGGTCTGACAACCTGGAACCCAAGCTCCTAAAATTAGCTGCCCCCCCCCCAAGCTAAAATTTTTACCCTCTCTCTGTGTCAAAGCACTGTCCTGGATATCTGGAAGATGGCCAGAATTACCCCTGTACTTCAAAAAGGAGACCTGCTTGACCCATCAACTTACCGACCCATTGCCATCCTATCTGTTGTCAGTAAAATTCTCAGAAAATTGTTGCCACTCAAACTACCGACTTTCTTCTGAAACACGACCGCTAACTGATGTCCAACATGGCTTCCACAAGGGTCATAGTACTACTACTGCCCTACTCAAACTCACGTCTGACACCCTAGTAGTATGGACTCTAACAAGCTTCAGGGGCCATTTTATTGATATGACCAAGGCGTTTGATCTTGTTGACCACTTCATATAGCTGCTACCTAAACTCTAGGCTTCTGCCTGATGTTGTGAACTGGTTCGATAGCTATCGACGAATAGATCTCAGTACGTGAAATTTAACTCCACCTTCTCTGACAAGGTTACCATCAACATTGGTGTACCCCAAGGGTCTGTCTTGGGTTCTCTGCTTTTCTCTATTTTCATTAATAGTATTACCACAAATCTCCTTAATACATCCTCCCTATATTATGCGGATGACATTGTACTGTATAGTAGCTCAAATAGCATTGAGGACATTAATGCAAGACTCTCTTGTGATTATCAGTTTATCCAACAGTGGCTTGTAAATCACAAACTTGTCCTAAATAAATCAAAGACCCAAGCTATGCTATTTGGCTCCAGTCTCAAACTCAAATACTCCCAAACTCACTTTAATGTTTCCTCCCTAGATGGCATATCTGTTGGGGTTGTAAACTCATTCAAATATCTGGGGGTCACTCTCGACCCATCTCTGAGTTTCAACATCCACATTCAATCTACCTGTAAGCAGGTAAACTCTAAACTTGTGATCGCCTACCAAACAAGTTATGCGCTCACTCCTTCAGCCAGACTTGCTATTGTCCATGGGATATTACTTCCCTCTCTCACTTATGGGGTTGCTATGTATGTTTCCGCCTGCAACTCAGGTCTTCGTAAGTGGGATGTTACCTACAATAACATCTGTCGCTTTGCATCATGCTCCCCCCGCTGCAATATCACTGCCTTCTCTACACAGATCTAGGATAGCTTCCACCACAAGGACTAAGATCTTATGCGCTTCGGTCCATTACTGGTAACATTATCAGATCCCGCATTCCTAAACCACTGGCCTGTCTCCTTCCTTACCAGAAAACCAACTATGCGTTACGCTCTGCGGATAACGTCCCTGTCCTTATCCCGAGACATCGTACCAATAAAGGTGGTCGTGCCTTTGCCTGTCATGCGCCCTATTACTGGAACTCACTCCCTCTAACCTTACGCCAATCTGCATCCCACATCTCCTTTAAGAAAGAACTTTGACACTATCTCTTCTCATCCTACATATGCTCCTGCTTCAAACTACCCTAGTCCTTACACCTTGACTCCACCCTCCTCTCAGTCTGCACCTGGGAGCCAGGGGTCCACGCCAGCATGGAACACTTCCTCTCAATTTCACTTCCTTATTTCTTACATTTCATCTTCCATTTCCTTTTCTCCTTCTGGGTTATCTTATCTGCTTTCTCCACCCTCTCTAGCTCCTCCCTTCATCTATCTCGCTTGCGCAGCTACCGCTCTCACAGCACCTTACCCTTTATTTTGTTTGCATAGTGTCTGGTCACTTTAATTTGACCTGATTGTATTGTCTTCGTTAACTTGTATGCTTATTTTGGTCTTACTACCTCAGTTCTTTGTCACATTGCTGCTGTTATGTTCAAACATCTACATGTAACTTGTACTATGTATCATGATGTTTCTTTGAAGTTTGTTTCTATACTCTCCTGGGTCGTGCCTGAAAATAGTCTTTCTGGCTAGTGTACCTACCCGGTAAACAAAAACTAAATAAAAATTAAGGGATTTGTATCCCAAACGCAGATTTGTAAGACGGTCTGTTTTACTGTATGCTTTTTGATGTCATGTTTATGATAAAAGGCAACAAATAAAATAAAAAAAAAAAAAAAAATTATCACTCTTTAAATGGATGACTAAGGTAATACCAACAGTGGTAGATTGGAGATTATTAGTATTAGGGTATATCAAATGGAGAGGTTAACAGCGGCTCTCCATGGCAGAGGCGTTCAAATCTGCCTTGAAAACCTATTTATTTGACTCAGCATTTTTTGATATTTAAATTTTTAAATTATTTGAAGTCTGGTATTCAAAGTCGTGCTGCTTTATGAATATGTTTTTATGAATATGTTTCTGTTGATTGTTGTTTATTGATTTTATGTACAGTGCTATGGTCTTTTGGAATAGTGTTTCACAAATAAAGGATTGACTGATTGAGAGGTGGATCCTATATCTCAGAAATTGACCCTGAATGTGTACCTTAGAGGGATTAGTGATGATGGGGAAATGGAAATGGTCTTGATGAGAATATATCCATAGAAACTCCCTGTGGAGTGGCAAGTACACTTAACTCTGGCTTAGCTGGGACAGCTATTGCATTCTGCGAAAGTTTTTTATTTACCATTTAGGATACTTATTATGGATTAGGTGTACTACTCTGCTCTGCTGTCTTTAGATAACCTATAACCTGCTTTAGAGCTGACCATGTTATAGACAGGGCCCTGAGTTTTCTACGATTCTGCTGCAAACCGCGGAATTATCCAGCGAATTTGCTGTCACCTGTGGAATTCAGGGCGGGACGGAATTCGGACTCGCTGAACAACGCCCTTTGCCGACGAGAGGGTGCCGAATTCCCCGCCGGGTTTTACTGCTCACCTCCAACAAAAAATGTTGTATGCCACACTGGGAGCCCACCCCAGCGTGGCAAAAGTGTAATTGCCAACGGAGTGCCCAATCCCCGTCTGCTTCACTGCCCCCCAAATATGCATGCCACGCTGGGAGTCCACCCAGCATGGCAAAAGTGTATTTGCTGGACGGGGGTGCCCAATCCCCGCCGGCTTCACTGCCCCCCAAAATGTCTGTATACCATGCTGGGAGCCCACCCAGCGTGGGCAAAAGTGTAATTTGTCATTGGGGGTGCCCACCCACGCCGGCTTCACTGCCCCCAAATGTGTGTATGCCATGCTGGGAGCCCACCCCAGTGTGGCAAAGTGTAATTTGGCAAACGGGGTGCCCTATCCTCCATCAGCTTCACTGCCCCCTCAAGCTGCCTGGTGGCCCGCTGGGAGCCCACCCCAGCGTGGCAAAAGTCCCCAGTTGTCTGAAAAAAATAAAAGACCTGAAAAAAAAACCTTCCCGCATTGATTCTTTTGCCCCCTGCGCCCACCCTCTGCGTACCCCACCTCCCGACACCCCCACCTCAACCCATACTTACCTCCGGAGCCCATCGCGACGATCTTCAGTGGACCGTGAACACGTCTGCACTCTTCAAAGCTGACCGTGAACTGAAGAAATGCTGGTAAGCTTTATAGTGGCATAAATGGATTTTTTTCAACTTTAGTGCATATCTCAGCCATTTCTGGGAATTTTTTCACCAGATTTTAAACATGGGGTTTTGGGGGCCCCACCTCATGAACTGTGACACTGTCATTTTGCTATTCGGTCCCAAAAGGTGATTTCGCGGTCACTGCGCAGAACCACCTTTCAAACAACATGAAGTCTTGCTATATTATAGACATTAGCAGTTTGTTCCAGCTCTAGAACTGCCCGGGTGAAATGGTTAAAACCATTCCAAAATAGAATTTTGCACGAGCAGCTCTATCTGTGTCATTTCAAACTTGAACTGTCAGATTCTTTACTCGCCTCAGTGAACAGTCACTCGGAGATTTCTCCTTCTGCTCTGTTCATTTCTCGGTTTAAAAGTGTTTTCTGGTTGGATTTAACCGAGAATAGTTTTATTTTAACCACAAAACCGTTCGGTTCAAGCTCTATCTGTGGTAACCGTAAGTAAATGAAGGTTTTGTCTGTGTGGAACTTGTAAGTTATCGGTTCAGTTTTGAACCGATCAGTGGGTTTAAAACTCATTTAAAACTAAAAGTTACTATTTTAGAGTGCGGTTCCCGGTTCTTATCGGTTCTAAAAACCGGATTTATTACGGTTTTTTCCAATACCCGTGACACGGTTAGGAACCGATAAGGGTGTCTTGCCTGGCACTGCCGTTAAAAGGGCAAGTTTTTGGTTAGGCTGGCATTATGTCTGAGAAACTCAAAAGAAAAACCGGGCCCACTGGGTTTTAACACTGTGATGTTTGTGGGGAAGTCTTTGCCAAGGCTGACCCACACACCCCATGTGTTTATTGTCTGGGGTTTGACCACCTCCAGTCAGACTGCCAGGTATGTAAGAATTTCCCTGCAGCCACCCTGGAAAAAGATTGGGCAGGCTCAGGGAACAGAGGCCAAAAGTCCGCTGACCCGATGGCCAGCCCGTTCGGTGCCAACCGACCAGAGGGAGTGCCCTCTGACCAGGGCCAGACTTCCTCGGCAAAAGAAAAGCTGGTTCTGAGGAACCAATTCCAGTAAAGAAACAAGAAAATCAGCAGGTCTGGTCCAAAATTCCTTCTCCAACTGCTGCAGAGATAGCAAAAGCCATACAAATTGTCCAGTCACTGTCTCAGGGTCCGTCCGAACCACCACTATCTGGTAAAAGGTCGGTTCGTCCAGTCCCAGTGGTTCAGGATTATGATATTGAGGAATTTTATGAACCAGAGGAGGAAGGAGGATTATGAACAGTATGAATGGCTGGGAAGGTCTGGGTGTGCCCATTGAACCGGACATCTCCCCAGACAGACCTTTAGAATCTCCCCCTATGCTGTCTGAGTCCCCATCTCATTTTATGTTTTATAAAAAAGTTGCTGAAACCCTCCAGCTTCCTTTAGAAGAGGCTGTGGATGAGCAAGAGGAGCCTGATTTTGTAGAAACGATGGATATTCCAGAGTCTAGGAGATTGTCTATTCCTTTACATAAGTCTTTTAGAAACAAACAATTAAAATTTTAAAAGCTCCTAATTATGTGCCTCCTGTAGATAAAAGATGGACAGAAGGTATACATTGTCAGGCCCTGATACAGAATTCCTTTCTCAGCAATGCAGTCATGTTGAGTAGTTCAGGCTGCTGCCTGTGATAAAGCTAATATTCCCTTGGCTTCACATCCTCCTGACAAGGATTCCAGGAAGATTGAGGCCGTGGCAAAAAAACAGTATATGGCAGCCTCTCTGGGACTCAGGCAAGCAAATTATATGGCTTATGTAGCTAGGTATCAGAAATCTAGATGGGATACTGTTTTGCAATTGGCCAAGCAGGCCCATGGCCAGCTGGCTAGTGAACTAGAACAGGTGGCTGCTGATGGCATTGAAGCCTCTAAGGTTCAGTTTCATGCTGCTGTGGATGTTAATGATGTTTCCTCTAGGGTCATGGCCACATCTGTAGCTTTTCGTAGGTTGGCCTGGCTCAGGTGTACTAGTTTGTCACAGGATACCCAGACTAAGGCTATGGATTTTCCTTGGTGGGAAATTCTCTGTTTGGAGAGCAGACAGAGAATTACATGAAAGATGGATGAATATAGGACTACTTACAAGAGTGCCCAGGCTAAGGAGCGGCAAGCCACTCCTCAAAGGCATGCCCCCAGGGGTAGGGGTAGGCCTTTTCACAGGCCTTTCTACCAGACTTAGGCCTCCTCTGCCTATGCTCAGAGGGGCTTCTTCAGAGGCAGGGGCAGACGAGGGGTGGGCAGACCTGCTCCCAGCCTAAAGCTCCTGCGAAACAGGCACCCTGATGGGGTGCCCAGGGCCGATTCTCCTGTACCAGTGGGGGGCAGGCTGGCTTACTTCAGTCAGAATTGTGCTTCTTTAACCTCAGACAAGTGGGTTCTGGAAGTAGTAAGCCAGGGTCTGGTTCTCAGCTTCAAAAAGTTTCCCAAGTTGAGAAGCAGACTTTTTCTACCTGCAAGTGCTTCAGAGACCCTCGCTCTGGAAACAGAGGTCTCATCCCTGTTAGCTCTCAGAGCAGTAGAAAGGTTCCTCCCTGCATCAGGGCAGGGGTCTGTATTCAGATACTTCCTACCCCAAAAGACAGGAGAATGGTGGCCCATTTTAGATCTCAGATATCTGAACAAGCATCTTTTGAAACCAAAGTTCAAAATGGTAACTCTGGCAATGATTTTACCTTCCCTAAGGCCAGGGGACTGGCTAGCCTCCCTGGACCTCAAGGATGCCTATTTCCATGTCCTAATCAGAAGATCCCATCGAAAGTACCTCAGATTCGAACTGCCCTCAGGTCATTACCAGTTCAGAGCAATGCCCTTCGACCTTACCTCTGCTCCAAGGGTATTCACAAAGTGTCTAGTAGTGGCCCACTTAAGGAGGCAGAGGATTGCTGTTTTTCCCTATCTAGACTGGCTCATTGTAGGCCAGTCCCCAGAACAGGTAAAATCTCACCTGCAGGTCACCCAGCAGCTTCTCACCTCCCTGGGTTTTCTGCTAAACCTACCAAAGTCGGTTCTGGAACCAGTCCAGGTACTCACCTTTATAGGGGCAGAATTGGACACAAAGCTAGCCAGAGCCTTGCTTCCCCCAGAAAGGGTAAGGAATTTAGTGGCTCTGGCCTCCTCCTTCACTCTGCAGGTCTCTCGACCAGCAAGACACTTTCTGCAGCTCCTGGGGCACATGGCTGCATCCACAGCTGTTGTGCAGGGAGCCAGATTTCAGATGAGAGACATTCAGTTTCACTTGAGAACCTTTTGGTCTCAGAGAAGAGACCCCTTCCAAGTTGGTCCCAGTGACTGAACCTTGAACCTAGCTCTCCAGTGGTGGCAGGATCAGAGCAATTTAAAGGCGGGGTCCCCTTCATTTCCCCTTCTCACGACTTGACTCTCACTACAGATGCTTCCCTTCTGGGTTGGGGAGCCCACATGGGCGACCTTTCCACTCAGGGAGTTTGGTCCCCAGGAATCTCTGCTCCACATCAGTTTGCTGGAACTCAGAGCTGTCTTTTTAGCTCTTCAAGCATTTTCTGCATCTGTCCACGACAAGGTGATACAAGTCAGAACAGACAACACCACAACAATGTGGTACATCAACAAACAGGGGGGCACTCGGTCTTCGGCCTTGTGAACCGAGGCAATGAAGTTGTGGTCTCTGGCCTATTCCCTGAACACTTCCCTCATAGCAGTTCATCTTCCAGGGAAGGACAATGTCCTAGCGGATGCCCTCAGCAGGATTTCCCAGGGCCATCACGAAAGGTCCCTGGATCCTCAAGTGCTGGGGATAGTTTTTGCCAGGTGGGGCATCCCTCAGATAGATCTTTTTGCAGCCCCAGACAATCACAGACTTCCTCTGTTCTGTTGCAGGCCTCCAGTGCTGGGCTCAGTTTCCCTGGATGCCCTTCTTCTGGATTGGGAGGGAAGTTCCTCTATGCTTCCCCTTTCTCCTATTCAAAGTACTAGTCAAAATCAGATCTCAGCCTTGCAGGGTGATTCTGATTGCCCGGATGGCCAGGCAGCCCCGGTACCCACTCCTTCTGTCTCTGACAGTCCATCTTCCCCTGTGCCTCCCCAGGAATCACAATCTGTTGACTTGTGCCCAGGGAAGGGTTTGGTATCCGGACCTCAAATCCCTCAACCTCAAGGCCTGGCTCTTGAGGAGTTAGAGTTTGCTGATTTACACCTCTCTCAGGGTGTTCTTGAGATCCTAAAGGCTTCCAGAAAGCCTTCCACTTGGGCTACTTATAGTTCTAAATGGAAAAGGTTTTCCATTTGGTGTGCTGGGAAAAATATTTCCCCAGAATCTGCTGCATTGCCCATTTTGTTAGATTACATGGTACATCTTAATTCCTTGGGTCTCAGACCAGCTACCCTGAGAGTTCATTTGGCAGCTGTGTCTGCTTTTGTGTCAGCAGGAAAGTCATCCCCTCTTTCCTCTCATCCTGTGTTTTCCAAGTTTTTTAAGGGATTACTCAGTACTAATCCTCCCTTTAGGAACGGCCCCTGCTTGGGACCTTAATGTTTGCATTGCCCAGTTAATGCAACCCCTTTTGAACCTCTGTCTTCTGCAGAGCTTGAAGTACCTAACTTGGAAAACTGTTTTTCTAGTGGCTATCACTTCTGCCAGACGATAAGTGAATTGTAAGCCTTGTCAGTGGAGACTGACTTTATTTCTTTCCACAGGGATAAGGTAGTCCTTAGGACTAATAGGAAGTTTTTGCCTAAGGTGGTTTCAGATTTCCATCTTAATCAATCTATCTCCTTCCAGTATTTTCACTGATCACTCCTCTTGGTGAGAGGAGGTTGCACAGTCTGGATGTTAAGAGAGCTCTTAGTTATTATATAGAGCGTACCAAAGGTCACAGGTTCGAATCCCTCCAACTTTTCCTTACCTATGGTGAAGTTGGGAAAGGCAAACCTGCCACTAAGAGATCAATAGCCAGGTGGATTGCCTCTTGTATCCAATTTTGTTATCAGAAAGTGGGCAGAGCCCCGGTTTGAGGGCTCATTCTACCAGGGGTACAGCTGCGTCTCTAGCTGCTGCCAGAGATATCCCTTTATTAGAGATTTGCCAGGCTGCTACTTGGAAAACGGTACACACTTTTACCAAGCATTACTCCCTGGATGTCCAGGCCAGGAGAGATGCTCGGTTTGGCACAGCTGTTCTTCAGAGCCTATTCCCTAAGTAGGTTCTGCCCCTCCTCCATGGAGGTACTGCTGTGTATTCTGCTAATGTCTATAATATCAATCAATCAATCAGAATCTTTATTTATTCAGGCGAACATCATTGAGCATAGCTCATTTACAAGATGGACCTGAGTGGTCATAACAATATAAGGTTACAAATTTTACACAAAACCATGGTACAGAATGAACACAAATACAATGATTTATGAACGAGACAGATATACAAATATTTACATATATACAAGGCAAAATGACAATAAACCTAAATCATATTAAAAGGAAAGAAACAGACAGTATAGTAGGGATAAAGCTCGGGCAGTTGGACTTGGGTGGGCATTTTTGTATGAAGTAGGTTGGAGAACAAGCTAGAAGAACGATAGAGAAATAGGGGGTAGCATAAAAAGGGTTGGGGGAAGGAGGGGGTGTGAGAGGACTAGGCCTTATGGAAGCAGTTGCATGATTCTGGGAATAGACTAGTGTACAGTTTTTTGAAGGATGTTAAAGGAATGATGATATCCAATTTCTGGGTCTTTTGAAGAGAATTCCAGATAAGTGCTAGGGAATAGCTGATTGCAGCCCTTCCATACCGGGTGCAGGTGATGGGAATCTTCAGCATGATGAGTTTATTGATCCTTAGGGTGTAAGGCCTGGATGTGATCCGGTTGAAACAGTCTGAGATGTAGGAAGGGAGTTTGTTTGTCAGAGCTTTGTAGATCCAGACAGCAGCATTTTTGTTTCTTCTATGTTGTAGGGATGTCCAACTGACTGCATTGTAGACAGAGCAATGATGGGTGCTGGTGGGAAGATCTGTAATGAATCTAATAGCTCTATGATACAAGGTGTCTAATTTATTTAAATGGGAGAGGGAGCAGTGGCCATAGAGGAAGTTAGCATAGTCAGTGACGGATAGGAATGATGCCAGGATTAGCCTTTGTTTGGAATCTCTGGTCAGGTAGTGTTTGATCCTATAAAATAGGCCAAGTCTTTGTCTAAGCTTTTTCAGGAGCTCTTCAATGTGGCTAGTGTAGTCAAGTTTATTGTCAATCCAGACTCCAAGATATTTGAATTTGTCCACGTATTCCAGATTTTCACCAAGGATGGTAGATAATTGTGGGAGGGTGAATGATGGGACAGTGGAAGAGCAGCTCTTGGTGGCAAAGAACATAGCTTTCGTTTTCTTGGCATTTAGTAGTAATTTCTTTTCTAATAGGTTGTGCTGTAGGAGGGAGAACTCAGACTGTAAAAGCTCACAGGCTTTTGATGGTGAGGGATTACTGACATATAGTACAGTATCATCTGCAAAAAGGTGAATATTAGATTGTGAGAGATTGGAGTCAATATTGTTGATGTAAATGGCAAAGAGGATGGGACCCAGGATGGAGCCTCTGGTACACCTCTTAGGAGTGGTTTAGAGGTAGATAGGTCACCTTCATTTTTTACCAGTTGTAGTCTTCCGGAGAGAGCATCTGAACCATTTAAGAGAGAGTGAGTCAAGGCTATGGAGTTCAGAGAGGAGATTAGTAGTTCATGGTCCACAGTGTCAAAGGCTTTGCTTAGATCCAGGAACACAGCACAGGTGTTATTCTTTTGTCTAAGGCAGTCTGCCAGTCATTTGTAACTTTTGCTAAGGCAGAGATGGTGCTTGTGCATAGATCTAAACCCAGATTGAGCTGGGTTAAGGAGATTGTTGGTATCAAGGTAGGCACTTAACTGAAAGTTTACTAACTTTTCAAGCATCTTGGACAGTACTGGTAAGATGGAAATGGGCCTATAGTTGTTGAGGTCCATGGGATCACCTGCCTTAAGTAGTGGAAACACTTGAGCTGACTTCCATATTGAGGGATAGAACCAGTGGCTAGGAACAGATTGAAGAGGTGAGTGAGGGGGCAGCTAGATGCAGTGCTACTTTTAGAAAGTAGGGATCCAGGAGTCTGCACCTGCACTTTTAGTTGTATCTAGTTGGAATAGAAGGTCTTCTACTTCTTTTAAGAGTATTGGTTTGAAGGAGAATGTGGAAGCAGCCTTTTGTCCTCAGTAGATTGTAAGTTTAGTGATGATCTCATTAGGTTTGCAGGTGAGGAGTCAAAGCTAGGCCAGCTGTAGTGAAATGGTCGTTGAAGGCATTTAAGATTTCTTGCTTGTCAGTGATTTCAATACTATTTAGGTGCACTTTGGGTGGTAAGACAGGGGTAGAAGTTTGACCTAGGATCCCTTTATGGTACCCCAGAACCTGGAGGGGTTGTGATAGGAGGCATCCAATTCAGCTGTGTAGAAGGTCAGCCTTGGCATTTCTTACTTGTTTTGTGCAGGAGTTTCTGGCTTTTCTGAATTGAAGCCAGTCATTTGGATCCTTTGTCTTTCTTGCCCTTTTCCAGAGTTTATCTCTGGCAAGCAGTGCAGATTTGAGGTCAGCAGAGAACCAGCGACAAGATTTGAGTTTGGTTCTGACACTGGTGAGGGGTGCATGTATATTGAGGGCACTTGTGATAATATCACTTAAGATCTGAAGAGCTGTCTCTGTTGAAGCTGTGAGATAGAATTCTTGCCAACGTGTGGTGTGGCACAAATCATGGAGATATCCTGAAATATTAAAGTTCTTTTTTGACCTTCTTGGGAGAAATTTTGCAGGGTTGGGTGGCTTGATTGTTGATCTTATGCCAGCTATGGGACAGTGATCACTTATGTCACTGAATAGCACTCCAGCATGAGAATACAGATGAGGCTTATTTACCAACATGATGTCCAGGAGTGTGCTGTTGAGATTATTCTTTGGGTTAGTTCTTGTTGGTTCTTTGATTAATTGAGTGAAACCATAAGTGTCACAGAAGGTTACTAGGGGTGCAGATGCATTGGCTAGCCAATTTAAATTCAGGTCACCTAAAATGATGGTGTCTTCAGGGCCTAGATTAAGTATAGATCCTAGGTGGGATAGGAGTTTGAGGCCTGCAGAGGGGGCCTGTAGCAGCCAATCAGTTGAAAAGATGATATGTTGGGAAGGGTTATTTTAATTGATAAGCATTATTCCTTTGGCTGTGATGTAATATTGAGGCAGGATGCAGAGATGTTTGCTTTGACATAGATGGCTACCCACCGCCCCTGGATGGACGGTCAGATCTGAAGAGCTGGTAGTTGGGAAGATTTATTTCACTGTCTTTGTTGCAGATTTGAGCCATGTTTCAGAGATAACCAGAAAGTCAGGTAAGGTGTGTGCAACCCAGGCCTGTATTAATGAGAACTTTTTTAGGAGGCTGCAGGCGTTGATGTGAAGAAAACTCAGGCCATTTATGGAGGCTAAGTCAGATGGGGAGATAGAGCTTTCTGTGGGTCCAGGGTTGATTTCAACAGTGCCAACACAGATCAGCAGAAAGAAGATTAGTTTGATGAGGGCACCAAGTGATGGGAATAGGGAGTAATCAGAGGATTTTTTCTTCTTGCTAGGGATCCAATGTATAGTGGGTGATGATCCTGCTGTGTGGTTATAGATTTTGACATAAAGTACCAGCTTAATGGATAGGCATAGGGGGTCACTGTAGTGCCAGTAAGGGAGCAGGGGGCTTATGGAGTACCGAACTGGTTGTGAGCCTTTTCGTGGGATACCCCAAGGATTACAGTGCAGAAGCGGCAGTATATACTTAGGGAATTGAGGGGCATCCACTGGGGACAGCAGAGGGGACAGGTCCTAGTGGCCTTCTAATCACCATGGCATGGGCTACACTGTTTCTCTCTGGATCCGAGGAAGGTGAGAGGCAAAGCAGCAATAGGAGGCACAGTAGCATGGTGGAGGGTAGGTAGGGGTTAAAGATACTAAAGGTGATGTGAAGAAATGAGCTCGGAATTGGCTAGGAGATTAGGTAGTGAGGGGATAGAGATTCGGTGGAAGGTGTGTATAAAAGAAACACCCGGGGAATTTTGCGGCTTTTCCCCGAGACCTTTCTGGCTGTTCCTCCCGGCCTCCCTGGTTCCCTTCTACAGGTAGGCGCTGGTCATTGCTGGCGGCCCGGAGCCCCTACGGTCTCTGGGTGCCTCGAGGGCAGGGCCGGCTAGAAAGGAGGGACAGAGGAGAGGGCAGTCAGAAAGCACTTAGTTGCAGCAATCTGCAAGAGGTGCTAAAAACCTAGATTTACACAACAAAGACTGGGTGGGTTGGGGGGTTAGGCGCCTGAGTCTCAGCCCCAACACAAGTCTCCCAAAAGACTGTAATCACAGAGTAATCAAGCAAGAAGGCATTTCACAAAAGTACACAATAATAAAAGTAAAAACAGCTCCTTTTTAGAGAATTTTACATTTGGCATTAAAAGAGCAGTAATCCCGACCAGTTTTGGTGGTGCAAGTACAGCTAAAGTCAATAGGGAAGGCGCACCAATCAGAGGCAAGGCAAAGCTGGCAGTCGCCTTCCGATTGGCTGCGGCTTTCCCGTACCTTTCTGGCTGTCTCTCCCGGCCTCCTGGTTCCCTTCTCGGCTATGCGGTGGCCGCCTGCCCGCTGGCGGCTCGGAGCCCCTACGGTCTCTGGGTGCTCGAGGGCAGGGCCGACTAGAAAGGAGGGGACAGAGGAGAGGGCAGTCAGAAAAAGCACTTAGTTGCAGCAGTCTGCAAGAGGTGCTAAAAACCTAGATTTACACAACAAAGACTGGGTGGGTGGGGGGTTAGGCGCCTGAGCGTCTAGCCCAACACAAGTCTCCCAAAAGACTGTAATCACAGAGTAATCAAGCAAGAAGGCATTTCACAAAAGTACACAATAATAAAAGTAAAAACAGCTCCTTTTTAGAGAATTTTACATTTTGCATTAAAAGAGCAGTAATCCCGACCAGTTTGGTGGTACAAGTACACTAAAGTCAATGGGAAGGCGCGCAATCAGAGGTAAGGTTAAGCTGGCGGTCGCCCGCATGGCCGCGGCTTTCCTGTACCTTTCTGGTTGTTCGGCTATAGCAAGATTCTGATGTTGTTTGAAGAAAAATTACTCACCTTAGTAATGTTGTTTCTTCTAATGGAGTCTTGCTATATTATAGACCTCCCAACCTGCCCCTCCTCAGAACCTCTACTTGGTGGGGTGCGGGCAACTTAGTGTGGGCACTACTTATGTCCTGTTAGCATTTTGTCCCTTTGGGACTTTGGGGTGTGTATGTTTACGCTGTGTGTGTTTTTATTATACTTATGTTCCATTTTCATATTATTAGAATGGTGTTAGTATTTCTGGTCCCCTGACTTGAGTCTTGGGTGTTGGGACCATCAATGATTGTTATTATTTAGGTAGCCATTTGGCTAGTGTAGGTTACAGCTTCCACACAGACCTTAGTGAGTTTGGCTTCAGAAGATCTGACAGTTCAAGTTTGAAATGACACAGATAGAGCTGCTCTTTGTGCTAAAATTCTATTTTGGAATGGTTTTAACCATTTCACTCCGGGGCAGTTCTAGAGCTGGAACAAACTGCTAATGTCTATAATATAGCAAGACTCCATTAGAAGAAACAACATTACTAAGGTGAGTCATTTTTTCTTTGGGACCGATTAACAAAATGACAGTGTGTCAGGTCATGAGGTAGGCCCCAAAAACCCTTATGTTGAAAATTTGGTGAAAATATTCTCCAAAATGACTGTTTTACGAGGATGCAGTTCCACGCACGCTCGTAACTTTGAACATTTTTATATTTTCACTCCAGATTTTTCAGCATTGCTATTTACCACACTTTCTTATAAACAGTACAACTGTCATTTTTCACATCTCACCCGAAATGTGTTTTTGCACATGTAGCGCACAATGGCGCGGTCGGTGTGCGAAATCAATGTTCGGGACAGATTAAGAAAATCACAGTGACACTGTTCATGAGCAGAGGTCTTGAACTGGCTATGTTGAAAATTTGGTGACAAAAGCCCATAAAATGACTGTGTTACGAGCATGCATTTTATCAGATATGGCACACAAAAAAAAGGGAAAAATGAAAGAGGTCAAGAATGTGCATAGAATTGCGCAGGAATTGGTGTCGAGCGCTCGCAGAGTTCTGCGACAAATGAGAACCCTGCCGCAGAACTTTGCTCCAATCTGCCGCAGAAAAATCAGGGCCCTGGTTATAGACCAACATTTCTGCATTAAGGCAGTTGAATTCTGAACTGAGTAATGCTGACTGTGTTGCTTCATATTCCTTTTAATAAAAATTGTATTTAAAAAAAAAAAAATACAGTAAGAATTCCTGGGGTTTGAAGACAAAATTGCCATAGTAATCTTGTTTCTTCCAAGGGAATCTTACTGTATTCTGAACCCTGTTACCTCCCCTACTGGAACCTAATGGGCACTGCAATCCAGCTGTCCGTATCCCATTGCAAACCTGTTGTTGTTATGGTTTCTTTTCTTGGGCATCTGTGACTCGAGTCTTAGAGATGCACACACTGTTTGGAAAAAGGGTTGTGTAATGATGTGGGAATATTAAAGATGGACAAAACTCCAGTAAGGTGCAACCCACCTAGTTATGTGGGAATTTTATTATAAAGAAAAAATATATAACTCAGTCCTATGTCTGGCATCTTCTTCAGTATTCACTTCATCTTGAGCCAGCTTGTTAACAAAATCAGTTTTTCAAAAGGTAAAACAAAAGAAAAATACATAGTCTATACTCATAAATGGTGGAACCTTCCTCCACCACTGATCAGCAACAACTGACCCACTATCCCTTGAGACCTGTTCAGGTAAAGCTTTTATTCCTCCCCACCTGGTCAGGTGACACTGTATCTTTAACAGAAAGATAACTATTTTAATAGCTTTAAAAACAATATTGTACACATTTTAGATTGCTATATTCACACTAAGCGATCTATTGCAATATTTCTCTCAAAATAATGTATTGTGCTAAGATTTTTCTATCCCATAGCACATTCCCCTGTGTTTGAGTGACAGGTCCTTAATTATAAAAATAGCCAACAAGGGGCCGCTGATTCACTATAGTCCAAGCCAGAATGCAGCAGACTCTCACCACAAACAGACTTCTGGGGGGTTGAGAAGAGCTCTGCTTCAACTATAGTTACTAACCAAAGGTATTTGTTTTAAATGACTACTTATTTTATTTCCTTTAAACCATATGAACTTTTAAACCTGTGGAGAAAACCACATGCAGTAAATTAACATTACTTAGGTTGGTGTAGAACACCAACTCCCAGTTATGCAGACCCTTTTTATTAAGGTGTGTCTTCTTGTCTTGCAGTTGTAGAGGATACAAACAGCTAAAGCCTTACTTGGACCCACTAAATGTACTTGGCTAAAGACCGCCTTTAATTATATTAAACTCAGACTGCAGGACAACAAAGGAACCCTCTTAATAAAGGTTTGGGAAAAGGGCTTCATGTTTTCCTGCTTTGGACAATTTGAATTAGCCTTAAAAGCTACTGGCAGGGAAACAACTGTCGGTTTGCAATATTAAGCTGTTAGCTGAGCTTTCTCCCCAGTAGCAGAGTAAACTCAGAGAGCTGTAGCTCTCTCTTTAAGCAAAATGGCATTGCGATTTTCTTGGGGAAACATTTCCAAGAAGAGCCTAAATGTGGCTCAAGTCCTTTACTTTAAAAACAAATAAGTGCTATCAGCAAGGAACAAACATTTCTGCCAAACAACAAGAGCTGCTTCAATGTTTGTTCAGGGTGTTGCTTGCTGCTTAGGCAAGGGGGGGGCTGGATTACTTGAATGGAATATGAATACAAATACTTAAGAACAACAGGTAACCCAGTCTGTAATATAGGTGCCATTTATATACTGGCTAACTCTACTGCAAAATGCCTATTTCAGAAGCCCTCCATTTTGTTATCCTTTGTTCAGAGGTATTTATTTACCTCACACAAACCTTGCTCTATTCTTAAACAGATTAGATGCAAAAATAAAAATATCTGAGCAGACATTCTTGTTGTCCTTCCTGTTTGCCTGCAAGGCTTTTGCCCATACCACCATCAAATTACCTTATTCCAATGTACCAAGCTGGAAAAAATAGAGAAAATAAGTAAAGGGAACAAGTTTCATGGGGTGGGGGGTGTAGGGGTTTGTGTAAGGAGGTGGCCAGTCAGTCTCCATACAGAAAGTCACAGGGATAGCCTCAGAAGAGGGAAAGATAGTGGTTGCAAACCAAAGACAAGATAAAGAATTGGTACATTTAGGGAAGTGCAGGGACTAACCCTGTCACAGGTTGGTTATTTGGGGAGGGATTAGTTGTTTATTAGGATAGCTTAGTTAGATTATTTATGCATGCTCTGTAAGAATCTGATAGTTGCAGGAAGTACAGCCAGGGACAGTGGTTTGAAAAACCGAGCTCGAGCCTAGCATTCCATCATTTGCAAAGGTTCTATTAAAGAAACAAGATTACTATAGTAAATATTTTTTCTTATGGCACTAAGCTCTATAGCCAGCTCTCCCCTCACTACTGGCATGCACCTCTACCAATGCCTTTTAGAGCTCCCTCAAAAGTTACTTTCTCATGAAATTTACCTGCTACTTTTCCCCTTCTCTGGTGTCATCTGATGTCATTTCCCACTCTTCTCTCCTTTGTAACTTTCCCTCACCCCCGCTCTTCATCCCCACCTATTCCTCTCCTTCTTTTTAAAATTTAAGTTTATTAACAACCAGCGGGTACAATTAATACATATCTGCCAAACAAGTTCTATATAGTGATACAGGATAGCTATATGATGTACATAGTCTTCACATTCCCCTTATAATACATTCTTTTCTTTATTTAAAGACTAAGTCCAATGGATGTGAATCTCCAGGCTGGTTCCAGTAAAGCCCCCACTCACTCCTCCCATCCCTCAGTAAGATGGAGCCCCCTCCCACCAAGCAACTCCTCTACTGCTATACTTAGTCTGGGGTCTACCTCAGAGGTGAGCTTCCAGAAGAGCCAGGCGGGACACTGATCAGCAGTTGTGCCCTGCCAGAGCACCCATCTAGTCCACCTCCGGATATATACTGGTAGTCTATGATTTATCTTAAACGTCAACTCTTCCATTTCTGCAATTCCCTGGACAATCAGAATCCAAGTATCTATAGTGGGTATATCATGTCTCAGCCACCTTTTAGTAATAGATTTATGAGCTGCTGCCAGGAGGAGGGTCCAAAGATATAGTGAGTCCGCTCCAAACATGTTCTGGGGGTGCTCCCTCAGTATGAGGCAGGACCACTCCAGAGGGACAACCAACCCAAAAATCTTAGTAAGTGCCTGAGAGATGTCCCTCCAGAAGGTCAAGCTGTGACAAAGCCACAAATATGGAGGTAGGTCGTCGCTGCCTCCCACACATTCTCCAGCAGGAGGAATCATTTTCTGCCTCCGTGAAGTGTGAGAGGAGAGAAAAGCGTATTCTCACCTTCCAGCTATACTCCTGCCAGAAGGAGAGCAAGTAGTCTTGGATGCTAATTTAAATACTGTTTCCCAGTTAATTACTCTGGGTTCAGTTTTCCCTCCCTCCCATCTGTATTTAATTTTTCTAGGTAGTCTTTTTAGGTCCATGAGGGCTCTATATAATGCAGAGATGAGGCCTGAGGTCCTCTGTGAGGACAATATAGTATACAGGCTCTCCACAAAGGGGGCCGTCCTTTCTGTTTGGGGGTTTGCCCTACTGCAACAGTGGATATAGTCTCTGGCTTGTAAGTAGCGATAATGGTCCGCATTACGTAAACCAAAGTTATTCTTAAGAGTCCTGAAATCCATGATCTCTTCCCCAGCCATAAATTGTTTAACAAAGATTAGGCCCATTCTCTCCCAATGCTCTAAACGCGGTGGTCTAGGCCGAGACGGTGCAAAGCAGCATCCCATGAGTCTACAGAAAAGGGGCCAAAGAAAGCTTTTATCTTATATTTCTGCCAGGTTTCTTGTGCTGCCCTTAGGGTGTCTTTCACCGAGGTTAAGTAAGGGGAGGAAGTTCCCAAATGTCCCCACCTGAATAGTACATATTCCCTAGTGGGGTCCTCACTCTTCCTCCTCCGCCTCTATTTCCTTCCAGTTGGAACTATAGGCAGGTGACCACAGCAAGGCCCTTTTAATTTGTGCCGCTAGATAGTAATTGTCAGGTCTGGAGTGCTCTGCCTCCCTTCGCCCCTGCTCAGACAAAGTATATGGGCGTTACTCTAGTTTTCTTGTTGTTCCAAATAAACTTTGTGATTGTTTTTGCCAGACATGAAATTGCGTTTTAGGGATGAAAGTTGGGAGGCATTGAAATTGATATAAATATCTGGGCAAGATATTCATAGCTATAGTTTCTATCCTTGAATATAGTGGGAAATTTATTAGTGACCACCTATCTAGGTCTTTTTTGACTCGATTAAAAGGGGGAACATAGTTAGCCCCAAAGAGTTGGGAGTTATGTTTAGCCAACCAGACCCCAAGATATGACATTTTAGTGGCCGACCAATCCACCGGTAGGAACTCCGCAACCCTATGGGAGAAAAGAAAGACAGAACTTCTGTTTTAGTTTTGTTTAGGGTATACCCGGAATGCCTACCAAATTCGGAGAGAATTGACCATATTTCTGGAATCGAGTTATCAGGATGGGACAAGCAGAGGAGGACATCATCGGCATATAATGATATCTTTCGCTGTTGCCCCCCCACCTCAATACCCCGCACCCCTGGGGCGGAACGAACCGCCTCCGCCAACGGTTCTATGTAAATGGCGAACAACAAAGGAGACAGGGGGCAACCCTGACGGGTGCCTCTATTTAGGCTAAACCTTTTAGAAAGTCCTCCATTCACCCTCACGTAAGCTTGAGGTCCAGAGTATAATGACTTAATACAGTCGATAAACTTCTGCGGGAAGCCCATGTGCTCTAAGACCAAAAACAGGAACGACCAGGAGACTTTATCAAAAGCTTTTTCAGCGTCCAGGCTCATTAGGCAGGCAGGGAGACGAGATCGGT
The DNA here is from genome assembly GCA_016271365.2 of Neoceratodus forsteri. Taxonomy (NCBI): domain Eukaryota; kingdom Metazoa; phylum Chordata; order Ceratodontiformes; family Ceratodontidae; genus Neoceratodus; species Neoceratodus forsteri. The sequence goes on along the minus strand of CM028129.1, from coordinate 555,580,529 downwards.
GGATAGCATCTATTATATTGATGGCTGTTCTGACACTGTCTGGGGCTTGACGGCCCGAGACAAATCCTGATTGGTCCGGGTTAATTAATTCTGGCAGCATGGGGTTCAGTCTAGATGCAAGAATCGAGGTGAGAATCTTATAGTCAGAGTTTAAAAGTGAAATTGGTCGATAAGACTCACACCTGGCTGGGTCTTTATTCTCTTTTGGTATCAGTGTGATCGTGGCAAACTGCCAGGAGGGAGGGAGGGACCGGACTAGTCTCCTGCCAAACCTCCGAAAACACATCCTTCAGTGTTGGGGTAATCTCTGTAGCAAAGGTTTTATAGAATTCTACCCCCAAACCGTCCGGTCCAGGGCATTTCCCTCTCTTCGGGGCCTTTATGGTTTCTAGAATTTCCGAATGTGTAATTGGCTTAAGTAGGAATTGACTTATTTCTTGAGAGAGGTTGGGGAGGGACAGGGCTTTGAGATATTTTATAATGTCTTGGACTGGAACTGGCTCTTGAGGGGTATAGAGTTTGAAGTAATAAGAGGCAAAGGCCTCTGCAACCTGTTCGATCTTGTGGGTTAAGCGACCTGTAGTGGGAGAAACGATTTTGGTTATTGCAGCCTTCGCTTTGAACTGCCTCAGTCTGGCTGCCTGAAGTTTAGTACCCCTGGGTCCTCCCTCATAGTATCTTTGTTTAAGGTAAAAGAGATTCCTCTCAATCTCTTCCTTCTGAAGCTTTTGAATTTCAGCTCTTAGGGATTTAAGTTCAGTATCTCTTTGTTTCTCCCATTTTACTTTTTGAAGGGACTCAATTTTCCCAGTTGTCTATGTAAGTTGTGTTGCTTCAACAGCTCTCTCTTTTCCGTGAGGCTATGCTTATAAGTTGCCCCTGACTGTGGTCTTTAAGATATCCCAAATAATTCGTGAAGTCATCCTCTCATGGGAGTTTTCGGCAAGGGTGCTTACTATGTGCTATTTTATTTTGTCTACTACCTCCTGTCCTGAAGTAAGGACGTATTCAGTCTCCAATGTGTTACCTTTCTGGGCAGGGAGATAGCAACTTCTAAGAATATCGGGTTATGATCTGATAAAGTGGAAACACCTACCCACATTGAGGGCAGGGCGGGGACACTGTCTTTAAAGGCAAAAAACGTATCGAGCCGTGAGTACACCTTAAATCTGGGTGAGTAACGTATACTCTCTCGCTCTGGGATACCTTTCTCGCCAGACATCTACTAGCCCCATCTGGTTTAAGATGCGTTTGACTGCCTGTGCCCTGTGCTGGTCTGAACTTCGAGTGTCTGAGGTGGTGTCGAGGCTTCTGTCCCAAATCAAATTCCAGTACCCCCCCCCCCATGATTAGGAGTCCCTTAGATCTTTCCACCATCTGGGCCAAAGAGGCATAAGATGTCGGGGAACCTGGGGGAGCGTAAACATTAACCAGGGTTACTGGGGAGTCCTGTACTCTTCCCACCAGCATGATGTACCTTGCTCCACTATCCATCACACTGTCCTCCAACTCAAACGGGAAGGACGCTGAGAGCAAGATGGCTACTCCTCTCCTACGTCCAGACTCTAGAGACGAAAAAAACACCTGTGGGTGTGATCTAGTTCTCAATTTTACGGCTTCTGAGGGAGACAAATGGGTTTCTTGCAAAAAGTGTACCTCACAATTCTGCCTAGCAATATATCTCTGCAGCTGTTTTCTCTTAACCGGACTGGAGCATCCATTGATATTATAGGAGAGTACTTTTATATTATGGCAAACCATTAATACTTATATTAAGACTGATCTGGAGGAAAATATTTCGTATCCACACACTTGACCTGTCTATCCTCTTCAAAAAATGTAAAGACCCGCATAACTTAAACAACAACTGTAACTTGAAACTAAACAACAGGAGAACAGGGTCCCGGTCAATAGCCGGGGTCATGCCCTCGGGGCTATCCTCCACTGAGGGCCCGGCACGAGAAAGAATGGGGCAGGCGGACCCTTAGGGCCCGATAGACCCTTCTTGAATATGGAGTTGATCAACTTCCTGGGAAGGCTCGTGGTCGTACTCCAGTCAGGGAGCAGGCGCATATGCGCAGTTTAAGAGGGAACTCCGTGAATGTGGAGTGTAATTCCCTCTACCTGGGGTATCCCCCAATAGGGTTGCTCTTGACTCAGAGAGTGGCATACTTGACTTTGGTCCGTCTCCCTCCAGGGTTCTGAAGAGTCCATATCTGGACAAATAAATCATCCCTCTGGCAATTTTTAGGGAACAGTGACAAGCAAACTGGTGTGATTGTTTATAGGAACAGCCATGGCAAGACGAGCTATCGTCTGGTGCGCAAGAAAGACAGAAAAACAGAAAAAAAAAAACACTCTCTCCCCCCCACCCCCGCTGTCGCCCGACTCCAGTTGGAAAAAATAAGCTTCCACATATGTTATTCATGGGGTGTGTGCCACAGCATCACCAGCTTTAAGTAACTCAGCTACTAGAAGAGAGAGTCTTAGCAATCATGGCCCAGTAAGTGTAGCTTACCCCCCTCCCCCGAAAGGAACTTCGGGGAGATGCATATTTAATCTGTGAGTCTCGATGTCTATTTAGCCAAATTGGCTTGAGTTACTTTAACCCGAAGTAGCGACTGAGGCTCCATACCTGGTAAACCAGTCTCAATGTTCCTTTTGAGAATTCCTGGTGAGTGTAATATGCCTTGAGGTAATAATGCTCCGCTGTATAAACTCCCGTGCCAAAGCCCATCAGGCCTGCGTGTATTTCTCGTCTTATTAGGAAGTTGCTGGTAACCCCCCACCCCCACCGCTTGACGTGGGCGGAGCCTCAACGGGAGTCCTTAATCAGGCAAAGGAGAGAAAAGGGGAAATTAAAATAAAATAAAAGGTCCAAAATAGGGTGCCATTTGCTGCCTGAGAGAGTCTCAGCCATGTGTTAAAGTCAATCTGGCGCTTCAACGCGGATTAAGGTGAGCAGAAGCTAATGCTCGCTTCTTTCTTCTAAGTCATGTCTTGTCTGCAGTCTCGGGTTCTTCTCTCTCATAGGTTCCTCTTCTTCCATTCGGAGGTGTGCTGCTCTTTTGTCTAGCTTATCGAGGGTCTCCTAACTGAGCAATCAAGGAGGAGATGTCTGCCTGGAGGTTCTGCGCTGGTTTCCTGGATAGCACCTTTCGCATAGAGCCTTCTGAGCAATCGACCATGCTGAGGTAGAGATCCTTTCTAATTTTTCTTTCACCAGTGGTGGTATGATTATTCCCAGCGACTCTAAAAACAGGGCCGCAGACAGCAGGTCCTGGAAGACTTTCGGACCTTTTTCCGTAACAGTTTTGAGTCGTGCTGGGTAGAGGATCTGAGCCTTCATGTTATGGGCTCTTATCTGCCTCATGACAGGCCAGAGTAGCTTTCTGGCGTCTTGAACAATAGTAGTGTGGTCATTATCCATATGTATCCTGTGGCCTTTGAATTTCAGTACTCCCTGATTCCAGGCCGCCTTCAGGATTTCTTCCTTTACTTGATAGTTGGTAAGCTTTGCGATTATAGAGCAAGGCCTCACATCTGGGTTTTTGGGGCGTGGGGCCAGAGCTCTATGGGCCCAATCCATCGAGAGGTCCATCTCTTGGGGTATCTGGAGTATCTGCCTCAGTAGTTTATGTAGAAACTGAGCGACATTCTGACGTTTGTCCTCGGACCCCTCAGGGATGCCGTAAAACCTGATATTCTGCCTTCTATTTCTTCCCTCAAGGTCGTCTAGTTTACGGGTGAGCTCGCGGTCTCTAGCCAGTAAGTAAATCAGGAGGCGGTCTTGGCGGTCCAATTGTTCCACTAGCTGATTAGTACACAATTCAAGTTGTTCCGTTTTATGATCGATTTTGACAAGGTCCGATCTGAAGTCGTTTAAAGTTTGGTCGATCTTAGTCACTGTACGGGCTGTCTGTAGTATAACTTCTTTGAGACTAGCTGGGACTTCATCCTCTGAGGCCTCCGAGCACTGCAGGCCATGCGTTGCGTCTCTCTCTTGCGGGTCATGTCTGCCTTCCTCTCTCATCATCTCTCTTAACTTTTGCATTGGAGTTGTTGGAAGTTTTCCAGTTCTGTTTCTTTTGGCTTTTGCTGGCGAGGACATGCCTCTGAGTGGATGATGTAAGTAGATTATAGTCAGGAGGGAGACGGAGCTCTAGGTCTATGCTGCCATTAGATCCCCGACGTCACCGGAAGTCCCTCTCTCCTCTTCAAGGTACAACCTGTACATTTCCAATCCCCGCTGAACCAGGGCAGGCTGGTGGATGTCCTCGTTCTAGACTTCGAACGTGTTTGATTCAGTACCCATCTTGGGCTGCTGAACAAACTGGGGAAATAGGGTGGGGAATGGATGGTCAGGTGGATAGGAAACTGGCTAGCTGGGCGTTTCAGAAGGTGGTTGGGGGGAGGTGGTCTCTCTAAGAGGGTCATAAGCGGGTCCCACAGGGATCGGTGCTGGGCCCACTCCTGTTTAACGCCTACATCTCAGACATCAGAAACGGTATCAGGAGCAAGATGAGCTTCTTTGCTGACGACTCAAAGCTGGGGGCGGTGGTGGATGGGGAGGAGGGTAGAGTAGCCCTACAGGGGGACCTGGAGACTCTGGAGAGGTGGTCACGTACCTGGAAACTGAGATTTAATATGGAGAAATGCAGGGTTCTCCACCTGGAGCTTAGGAACCCAGCTTATGTGTACACTTTGGGGGAGGGGCACTGCAGGCTTCGAGTGGGGAGAAGGACCTTGTGGTGGTTGTGGATGCTAAAATGAACAACTCTGAGCATTGTAGGAGGGCTGCAGCCAATCAAATAAAATGCTGGGGTGCATTGCCAGGGGGATAACTTTGAGAAGCTGGGATGTGCTTCTTCCTCTGTATAACTGCCTGGTTAGACCACACATTGAATACTGCATGCAGTTTTGGCATCCACACTTAAAAAAGGACATTGCACTCTTGGAGAGGGTCCAGAGGAGGGCGACCAGAATGATACAGGGTCTGGGAGGGAGGTCCTATGGGGAGAGACTTGAGCTCAACCTGTACTCCCTGGAGGAGAGGAGGGACAGAGGGGATATGACTGAGGTCTTCAAGTACCTTAAGGGGGTAAATAGAGTAAGCCTAGATAGGGTGTTCCAGCAGAGGGAGGCGGGGGCCACCATGGGGCACCAATTGAAGCTGGTTGGTGGGAGACTCAGGGGAGAGACAGGAGGCGTTACTTCACGGAGAGAGTGGTGGAACCCTGGAATGCACTGCCTGCAGAACTGGTGGATGTGGATACTATGGAGGGGTTCAAAGCAAAGCAAACTTTATTTTCAATATCAAGGTGCTGCACATAATATAAATTACAATGTTAAAACAGATTACATTGTAAAGTATTTAAAATCAGTCAGTCGGGAAGGCCAGAGAAAATAAATGCATTTTCAGCACAGATTTAAAACTGACGGTCAGCATTCTCTTAACCAACGAGGTAGAGAATTCCACAGAGTTGGTGCTGCAAATGAAAACGCACAAACTCCAGATGTTTTAGACTAACCCTGGGAATCTCTAGCAATCCCTCGTTAGCAGATCGGAGAGGGCGACTGGGGAGTAGGGAATTGGGAGATCTTTAATGTAGTTGGGTCCTTTTGTAGGGCTTTAAAGGTAAGCAAGCCTACCTTGTAGGTGATCCACCACTGAACTGGCAGTCAGTGCAGTTCGCATAGCACAGGCGTAATGTGGCTGGTCCTGGAAGTACCAGTCAACAGCCTGGCTACAGCGTTCTGCACCAGCTGCAAGCAGTGGATCTCAACCCCAGACAGCCCTAGGTAGAGGGCATTGCAGTAGTCAAGATGGGGTAGTAATGAAGGCATGGACCAGTGTTGGAAGGTTGCCCGGTGGAACCAGGTGTTTCACCTGGGCGATATTCCTCAGATGGTAAAATGAGGATTTAACCACAGCTGACACCTGAGATTTCAGGGTCAAGCCGTCATCAAAAATAACACCCAGGTTACACACCTGATCTGCGGTAGTGAGCTGGACACCATCAAGCCATAGGCCCAACATGCCCCCAGACCCACCATCGGGCAACCCGGGTCCACAACCAACACCTCAGTCTTATCCGGGATTCAGTCTCAGCCAACTCGAGCTCATCCAGTCTTTGATCTTGGAGAGGCAGCTGTTTAGCATAGAGATCACATCAACCTGTCCAGGCACGAAGGACCTATACAGCCGAGTATCATCTGCATAGCAGTGAAAACTCAAGCCGTATCATCTAATGATATCTCTCAATGGCAGCATATACACTGTGAACAACATGGGTGCCAGTATGGAGCCCTGTGGCACCCCGCAGGACAGGGGAAGGGCATCAGAGGAATACATTCCAGTGACCACCCTCTGAGACCTGCCTACAAGGAATGATCGAAACCATTCGAGGACTGTACCCGACAGTCCACAAAGAAACACGAGGGTCTCCAAAAGCACCCCATGGTCCACAGTGTCAAAAGCTGCTGATAGCTCAAGAAGGACCAAGATGGTACGAGCCTTTCGATCTCTGGCCATTAGGACATCATTTAATACCCGAACAAGGGCAGTCTCCGTGCTATGCCTCTTCCTGAAACCAGACTGGAGAGCTTCATAGACATTGTGTGTTACAAGGCGATCATCCAGTTGCAACGCAACCACCTTCTCAATAACCTTCCCCGCAAAGAGCAGGTTAGAGACAGGTTGGTAGTTAGCTGGATCGACGGGATCCAAGTAGGGTTTTTTTTAAGAAGTGGTCGAATGACCGCCTCCTTTAGGGGGTCTGGAAAGACTCCCCTCTCTAAGGATCTCCATACAATTTCAGCTAGGATCGGGCAGATAACATCTACACACCCCACTAAGAGGGGGGTAGGGCCCGGGTCCAAACTACAACAGGTTGGGCGCAAAGTCTGGACAGTCTTCACAATGTCCATGAATTCCAGACAGCTGAAATCCGTCCAGACTGACCGGGTGCTCACCACCTCCCATCGATCTCTGCAACCCCTCATGAGGAGAGCCGGGCCGATTCCAGACCTGATGCTGGCAACCTTATCTGCAAAGAACCAAGCTAACTCATCACACTTAATTTGTGAAAAAGCTCTTTCGGACTGGAGACAGAGTGGATTGCACAATCCGTCAACAGTTCGAAAAAGTTGAGCCGGTCGGTTCTGTGCAGCAGAAATCTCAATTTCATTCTGGAGACGTTGACTTTGGCACCATTTGAATATGCTGCAACCTGTGAGATGTGTTTCCTTTTATGGAAAGTGCTATTTTGGTCCCCATGACTTCTGCTCATAGGATTTCTGAGCTTTAGGCTCTGATGCACGAGTCTTCTTGTTTGATTTTCCACAAGGACAGGATGTCCTTTCGGACCAATCCTTGTTTTCTACCTAAGGTGGTCTCTGATTTCCCATCAAATCCGGCCGTACACCTTCCTGTGTATTATCTGGAGCATGCTAACAAGAGTGAGGCACTGCTCCACATACTTGATGTACATAGAATACTTTGTTTCTATCTTGATCATACTAAGGACTGCAGAAAGTCCTCTCAGTTATTTATGTTGTGTGCCCCTGGGAAAGATGGCGCCCCCGTGTCTAAACAGTGCCTGTCCAAATTGCTGGCTGACTGTATTGTGTTTTGTTATAGGAAGTACAGTAATAAACCTTCTGATGCTGTGTGTTGCCACTCTACATATGGTATGGCCACTTCTGTTGCTTGCTTTCAGAAGGTTTCAGCAGCTGACATATGTGCTGATGCCACATGAAGCACTGCACATACTTTCACTAAGCACAGTAGTCTAGACATTGTCTCTCATAGAGGTGCTGGTTTTGGTCTTTCAGTATTGCAAGGCCTTCTGTCCTGATGTACTAACAGATTTTGCCATCCTCCCTGCGTGCCTTAGGTACTGCTTAGGAATCGCTCCAATGGAGGAGGTATCCTCGATGAAGATAGAAGAATCATTCACCATAACAGTAGATCTTTGAGAGAATCTCTTCCATTGAGCAACACAGCCCCACCTCCTTCCTCGCTTTCTGAGGTACAAGCTGGCAATTTGTCCACTGCTTTGTTTGGAGCTGTCCATAAGTGCCTTATGCATACTATATTTCTAGTCCCATGCCTCTCCATGTGTGCCTGGTACTGGTTTGGTCTCCTGGTTCCTCATATGTAAGAGGCCCTCCAAGCTGATCTTTAGCAGGGAACTAAGGAGCAATGGGACAATCCATGATTATGTAGACTCCGACGGTGCACATCATCGTGGATGGCCCCCAGCTAGCAAAGGTTTTCAACTGTTTCTGATGTCAACAGCTTACAGTTCCAAAGGTGTGTGGCCCAATGTAAAAGATTCTCTCAAAATCTGCTCTTCTGGTGAGTAACTGTTCTTTACTGCTTTCTCCCATACTCAGTCTGAAGGAAGTGAGAATGGCAGAATCACAGTCCCAAAACTGGACAGGACTGGGCAGGTTGGATGGGCCACTGGGTCTTTATATGCTGTCATTTCCAGTGCTTCTGTTATGTTTCTGTGAAGTAGCTCTTTACACTCAAACAGCCTTCATAAAGACTGGCCCCATATCGCTTTTCTTGTTTTTTGAGCTGATGTGTCTTTCTTTTCAGGGTCTCTGTAAGCTGGGCTCTGCCGGAGGGACTGATTTTAGTATGAAGCAGTTCGCTGAAGGATCAACCCTCAAACTGGCTAAACAGTGTCAAAAGTAAGTCCTTTCTATGTTGTCTTTCTTGTAGTTGGTTGTTGTAACCAAACCAGCTAGTACTGCATACTGTTCTGCAAAAATGAATCTCTGTTAAACCCTTAACATCAGATACACAAATATGGCTTTGCTAAGTCCATAGGTGCTGCACTAACATGTGAGAGACCTGGATTTGTGGCCCAAGTTAGTGAAGTCTTGGGAGAATTGTAGTGTTAGAGAGCTACAGTGGCGGGGTGGGGGAATCTTTCCATAACTCAAGTGCCTGTCTTGTACAGGCTCAGAGCAGCAGAGATGTTGCAAGTGACCAGGCATTCTCTGCCCTCCCTGAAACTAAGGTCAGGTAAAGGGAAAATCTTATAGAGGAACATTGAGAAAATAAGGATAGAAACATACTCTTAAGTCTATTGGGTCTGTCCTGAGTCCCTACCTCACATTACTTACTGTTATCCATGCTTATTCTGTCCCTCCACACCTTCCCTCCAGTATTTGCCTTCTCTTTACAAATGACCCCACTGGAATGATTCCACTGTGACTTGAAACCATGTATGGTCTCTGAATTAACTACAGTGCTAAGTAAATTGTTCCACTTGTCCAAAAGCCTTTCTGTGAAAAACTGTTTCCTGCTTACGCAGTAATACTCAAGGGGGTGTGATATATTTAAGCAATTAAGCGTGACAGGGTGTGGTATATCATGGGTATTGTCATACCTCAGGTGGTTGGGCACGAGGCCACAGGCGGAGTGCGTCCAACCGCCCGAGAAGTGACGCTATCCCATGATATACCACACCCTGAAGTGCCTTATTGCTATTATGAACTGGTTTATCAGTTTTGTTAGAAAAAATAATTAAAAAGAAACTTTTAAAATGTTTTAATGCCCTTTTTAAAGTGTTGGAGGAGCATCTTTAAAAAAAAAAAGAAAAGTTCCTGGAGGGCTTTGGCCAGCAGGTGGCACTGTTGCAAGTGGAGTTCATGTAGGAGTGCAGCTGTAAGCGCCAATATATTGACAGGGACTGTGATCGTTGTGGTCTGTGATCTGCTCCCCAAAACGATGTTGTGATTATTGCTGGATACCCTGGAGTAAAGGAAAACTGTCATGCTTCATTTTAAAGGAGAAGGTGAGGTTAATAAAGAAGTTTTCTGTATATGGAAGGGGCCATTGTGATACTGGGAATGTTTTCTCCTTGCAAGCAGCTGTTAATGAGCAGCGTGGTGTCGTTAAGGTATTTCTTTGTTGGGAGCGGGTGCTTTTGTGAATACTGCAGTCAACAGTCGCCCGTTGTGTTGTTTCGGTTGGGGTGGTGTTTTGTTTAAAAAAAAAAAAAATTAAAAAAAATTCTTCCCAGTTGCTGACACTCCTCCTGCGTGAAAGCGAGTGAGGAACTGCTCATACTGACTGCAATTTTAGCAGGTTCTGTAGCTGCCACTCGCCCTCGGATAGCTTTGTTGTGGGTGAGGAGGCTGGCGGCCAGAAGCTTTTTGAAGCCGTGATGATGTAGCTAGATATCATCATGGCTTCAAAGAGTTGTCAGCCAATCAGCTTTGTCCTTTTTGCAAACCAGTTCATAATTGCTATCATGAAATGGATGCATATTTGCATTATTAAACAAATGTTTAATTGCAAAATGTTTTCATTATATGTAGTGATACATTTAAACAACATAGTTCTTCAGTTATTCTAATAAAAGGTATTACCAGAAAAAAAGTCTACTAGATTTCCCCTGAGACTGACATGGCACCTCAAGCCTGCAACATAGTTCTGTTAATTTTGATGTGGACAGCAGATGCCACTGTTATCTATTGACATTGACCAAGCAGCTTGTCTACATCATATATATATTTTTTTTTTGTTAAATCCTTGTACTGGCTTGACTGGGGGATAAGAAACACAGAAACATAGAATTTGATTGCAGATAAGGACCACTTGGCCCACCTAGTCTGCCAGTTTCCCTACCTAATGGATAAGCTGCAGATCCTAGTTAACAAACAGCCTGCTTCCTCCTACCCCCCACTAGAATTGCCTTATGTCTGTCCCATGCATTCTTGAATTCCCCCACTATTTTTGACTTCACAACCTCATCAGGAAGGCTGTTCCATGCATCCATAACCCTCTCCGTGAAAAAATACTTCCTCACATTATCTATGAGCCGTCCCCCTCTATCTTCAAATTGTGCCCTCTTGTTCTTGCACATCTCTTTTTTCTGAAAATGCTACCCTCTTGGACGTTGTTGATTCCCTTGAGGTACTTGAAAGTTTCTATCATGTCCCACCTCTCCCTCCTTTCCTCGAGGGTATACATATTAAGCTCCTTTAGTCTCTCTTTGTATGTCTTCTGGTGCAGACCGTGCACCATTTTGGTTGCCCTCCTCCGGACACCTCCACCCTGTCTATGTCTTTGCGGAGATGGGGTCTCCAGAACTGCACACAGTACTCCAGATGGGGTCTCACCAACTGTCTGTACAGACGGATAACAACTTCCTTTTTTCTGCTGGTGATGCCTCTCCCTATGCATCCCAGTATCCCCCCAACCCTCCTTACTGCCTTCTTACATTGCTTGCCCACCTTTAGGTCATCTGATATAACTACTCCCAACTCCCTTTCCATTTCTGTTGTTGTCAGTATCTCACCCCCCCTTGTGTACTCTTCCCCTGGGTTTTTGTTTCCCAGCTGCATTACTTTGCACTTCTTTGCATTGAATCTAAGCTGCTGTACATTTGAGCAATCCTCCAACCTTGCCAAGTCCCTTCTCATCCTTTCCACCCACCTTGTGTGTCAACCCTGTTGCAGATCTTTGTGTCATCTGCAAAGAGGCATACTTTCCTTCCAGTCCCTCTGCAATGTCACTTATAAGGCATTAAAAGGACCGGACCCAGTACTGAACCCTGCGGTACCCTACTGTAACCCCCTTTCTTCACTGTGGACTCCGCTTACTATACCCTCCAGCTCCTGTTGTCCAGCCAATGTTTTACCCAGGCTACCACTCTGGGGCCCACTCCCAGGCTGTCTAATTTGTTTATTAATCTTGTGTGTGGGACTGTGTCAAATGCCTTCATAAAGTCTAGGTAGGCCATGTCCACAGTTCCTCCCTGGTCTACTACTTTGGTCACCCAGTCAAAGAAATCTATTAGATTTGTCTGACATGACCTTCCCGCTGTGAATCCATGCTGCCTTGCGTCCTGTGCCCCACTGGCCTCTAGGTACTCAACAATTCCTTCAGAAGTGATTCCATCATTTTCCCCAACCACTGAGGTCAAACTTGACAGGTCTGTAGTTTCCTGCCTCTGTCTTGCTTCCACTTTTGTGAAAGGGAATCACATCTGCCCTCCTCCAGTCCTCAGATACCACACCATCTTCCCAGGATTTGTTAAAAAGGGTAGTCAGTGGTGTTACTAATTCTCCCCTTAGTTCTTTTAGACTTCTTGGCTGAATCCCATCAGGCCCCATTGCTTTGTCCACCTTCATTTTAGGAGTTCTTTCAGAACCCTTTCTTCTGTGAAAGGACTTATCGCCCCCTATCCAGAATGCTTCTATTGACTGGATTAGGTACCTCCCCTGGTCTTCTTTGTGAATACTGAGCAGAAGTATTTGGAAAGTAAGCAAGACTGGTGATATTGGGAATAAAACGTGAAGGCACTGTACTTGGCTGAATTGTTGTCTGGTTTGTTTCACTTTGACTTATGTGTCTCCCTTGCTCCCATGTTCAGTCTGCTCCAGCTTAACTGGTCGCTGATGGTTTTACCAGTTTGCTGCCCTCTCTCTCCCTGCTGCATACGTTCTTCTTTTTTGTAGCGTTCACATGTCCTTCAGCTTGGTATATACCCTGGACATCGACATTTCGACAGCGGAGGTCCTACAGCGACAACAGCGCTACGTCGCTGTAGGGAACCTGCTGAAACCGCACTGTCTGTCAGTAGTTGCCTCTCTAATCAACTCCGAGTCAGAGTTGAGAATCTAAGGGGGGTGCAGCCCTTGCATGGAGGGTTTGGGGGACAAAGCCCCTGAAGAAAACACTTATGTCTTTTGGAAACCGGCAGCTGACAGCAAAATGCAGTCAACCTGCTGGTTTCACTGTCGGGTCATTCGTCAGATATTTTGTCGACGACCCATCATGGATCCCTCGGGTCGAGTGTTTCCTGAAGAAAGGAAAAATTGAGTGTAGGGGAATTACCAAATGAGAAATCAGGTTGTGATGGATGGTGGGAATGAGAACAGACATGATAGTGTAGCAGTCTTGACCTACTTAGCAGTGTAGGTTAAAGCAGCTTATAAAATAAGTAGGGAAAGCACTGCATCCAGATTGGTCAAGAGCCACCCCAAGGCATGTGTTTATAGAGGGACAACCCTGAGGGTGGCACTTTACTGGTAATCAGGATGCCACACATCCCACATATATATGCCTTTCAGAAAGTTTGTAAGAACTTTTCTAATAGCCTGGTTACCTAGGTAAACACCCATTCATTACTTGCCCTAACCCAGTAACTAACATTTCCACGCATCACAGATATTACACATCCCGACCCCACAAATAAGAGAAGCTGGCATATGAAGAAAAAAAATGATACTGACTACTAACTAACCTTTTGTAACAATTCCTAGACATTTTCTTTTTATCCAGGCCTCTGATCCATGACCCTGAGTTGCTGCCATTATCTTGTCTGTCCCACATCCGCTCACACCTACTCTGCCACCTGCCCTGCCCGTGCTGCCACCACTACAGTTTGTGGCTCCTCCTCGTCCAGGCACCTGGCGGCTCTATGTTTTCTATTGCCATTATAATAAAGTCGATACAGCGCCTGCAGCGTCAAACACAATCACGAGTGGTGAAAGCAAAAGTGGCACTTTTAGGGATGTTTGCTGTAAGCTGTGTTCTGAGCGTTATGTGAAAGCCGCGGTCTACAGTGTTAGATGGGTGGGCCGTAACATAGGATTTCTATGGGGCACAATTGACAGTCCTTTAAAGCCTTTTGAACTGCAAAACAAAATTAATAAAACCCACACAAGGAGAGGAGACAGGAGGAAAACCAAAGAACTGTAGAGCAGTAATCATTAGACCCAGTCGCCATCCCCTGTCACAAACTCACTACTGACCACTGCAATGAAATCATATGGAGCAATAAAATACTATAGACTATTTTAATGGAAACAGACACTTTTTAAAAGCTTTGAATTATTTTCTATTTAAATTTCATCAATTGCAGTATTTTAAATATGTTTCCATAGAACCCATTTTATGGGTGTAGTGAGCCACTTTGGGGGGTGGACTGTGTGCGTCTGATAAACGCACTCCCTAAGTGCCTCAAGCTTCGCCATGCACCTCGGGTTGTTCATTTATCAGACAACAACCCACACCCCTTATTGCTTATTTAGGCTGTTTTGCAACTCTGGGTGGGTTGGATGTAAGGTGCTCAGGTTGGAAAGTTGTGTTACAAGCTGGTAGAGAAGGATTTATTATTGTAAATGAGTGTTGAGATTGAGCAAGTATAGAAAGTTTGCAAGAGAATGATAGTGTGGTGACGTTGTGATGAATGACACTTGAGATAGTAAGGGCTGAATCCTGGATAGCCATGGTGTTTGTGGGTAAAGTGTGGGCAAAAGGGCGGACAAATACTAAGTGAAAAACCTGTTGGTAGGGACTCCTCTAAGCTTAAGGTTGTGTCCCCTGCTGGTTAAACTTCTCTTTATTTTAAACCATTCACTGCAATCCACCTGACTGTACCCCTTAATATTTTACCTTGTATCTCAGAAAAGAAGCCGTGGTATTTTGGTCTGTGGTTTGTATTCCAAGGTGGCTTGTAATAAAAAATCCAGCACATCCTAGTTTTAACCAAGTACAGCATGTTGTTATTGGTTTACTTCATAGCAACATAAACATCAACTGAAATCATATGAAATACAGTAATTAATCATATATACACAGAGATAACAAAAACACTGCGAGATTGTTTATTTATTTGTACTTTTTAACCAGGAAAGGCACACTAAGCTGTGACAGTTTGCTTCTAGATTGCATCCTCTGGGGTGGGTTACATGGACCTGGTTTAGTGATTATGCAATTCAACAGCTGGAAAGAAACTTTACCAGTACAGCGAATGAATCCTATTTTATTTGTTTTATTTAACCTGATTAGACACTGGGCTTTTATTAAACTGTATCACTATGGCCTGTGGCTTATATTCGAAGGTAGCTTTTAATTTAAGATATACAGCACTTATCTGTATCATATCACCCTCTCCATCATATCACTCCTCTGTTTCCTGATCTCTATCACATCACACCTCTCTCTCCTGATATCTTGTGGGTACATATTAAGATCCTTTAGTCTCTCAGGTTCTACCCTGCATTCCTTGTTGGGTGCCCTTCTATTTACTGTTTCTATCTTAGCTTGGTCCTTCTTTAAATATAGGCTCCAAAACTGCACACAATATTCCAGATGCAGTCTAATCAGTGGCCAGTACAGTGGCAGAATCCCTTCTTCATTATGACTGGTGAACGAACACTACTGATTCTATCTAGTAATCTTCTTTGAGCGTATTTCCAAAGACTCATAATACATTGAACCAGAATGCATTGGGCTGTGAGCCATCAGCATACGACCCTTGTGGGAATCTTTTACAGTGACAGGACTGCCCATGTAGATCTGCTGCGCGCATGCCACCGATGCATAGCATTGTCTGTGTTGTGGCTGAGTCCCATCCACTGCAGTTCTTTTCTCCTGCCATTGAAAGAGCGAATGTTGGGCCAGTGAAAGCCATTTTTGTTGCCATGTTTGCACCAGCTTGAATTTCTTTCTTTCTGGTAGCTACTCCTTAGGGATTGTTGATTACCAGTGTACATTGTGTCATTGCAGAGCAAAGCAATTTTTCATCACTGTCGTTGTGGAAAATCTTTTTTTTTTAATAGTGGGGTCCAGGGGCTCCCATGGGGATAAACTGTGGGCACTGTGGACCAGTTTAAGTCCCAGAGACGGCAGGGTGACTGGTCTGGAGGAGAGGCATAATGGGGCAGGTTGGTCACAGGGGGAAAAAGCATACTAAATAAGGAAAATCTGTTTACAGGTAGGATGCCCACAAGCAGTGTGTTTGCTGTCTAAGCCTCCACAGCGTGAAAAACTGTGAGATTTGTATGGGGTTTAACCATGTCACCTAGAAACCCAGGCATAAGGCTTTGGAGCATTGTTCAGAAAAAATGAACAAACAATACAGAGCCTGATAAATTGCAGAACGCACTGATGCCAGTGTCATCAACATGAAGTTACTGACAGCGAAAGGGAGCTATTAATATTGCCTGATTAATTAACTTCATGGTCACCTACTAGACCTGTTGCTCTGTCACAGTCTTCTTTGTCGACGAAGAGCCGCCGAGAGCCCCTGGAGCTGATTTGAGTCAAATCACTCGACACCAGTGAGTTAATGGCATTCCCTTACTCATCAGTGATCCAGATTACTGCTTTCCAAAAGGGATGGTAAGTTGGCCACCTCAGGTCTGCTGCTACAGCAGGTGAGTTCTGCTCCTGAAAATCCAGGACCCTGTCCTGCTTAAGTCTCTGATCTGATATCCGAGGTGCTGCAACCTCCTACTTGCACCACTGAAACTCCATCAGTGGGGACTGTCCCCTTGACTTTGACTAGCGCCATGGCATCAACAGCTGTCATCGCTGTTCTTGATATAGTACTGGCAGAGTTCTCTGATTTAATAAGGAGACTGTTGCCAGCACTACCCTGTTGTATATCATTGCCTTTGATTTGACCATGTATGCTGTCCTGCCCAGGACTGCCTTTGTAAATGAGGCTGCTCAGTGAAGCACTGCCACTCATGATGGATCAAGCCACTCCTCAGCCACCACCACAGGTGCCACTGGTTGGGCCTGTAGTTCCTCCTCAAGCTTCTCCCCACAGGTCTGTGACTGCTCAGCCTCTTCATCTTGTTGAGTATATTCCTGACCATGAAGAGGAGAGCGATTGGGTGGAGGAGGACCCTGAGCTTTTCTGCCCCTTGGAGCAGCAAGACACAGCTGGTTATACTGTCTCCTCTGGTAGCGTGAACACTGTTTTATACAGGCCTCATTTTCCTCCTGAGGATCGTACCTTCCATGCTTTGATGCAGCAGATCCAGGAGACTTTGCATTCCTTTCTAGAGGAAGAGGATTCTTTGAACAAGAATGCCTGTGATTTTTTGGGCAGGTTTAAGGAGCCTCCTCAGTGGTCAGTTCTCCCATTTATACTGCCCTGGAGGATGCCTCCTTGATGGCCTGGCAAAGGCCTAGCACCCTGCTGACTGTTAACTAGTACAACTGATGAACAATATCTAGCCTCTAGAGACAAAAAGTATTATTTCACTCAGCCTGACAGAGACTGTGGTTCTCATAGCTGCACATGAATGGTCACAGGCCCTTCAAAGGATGAGCACCCAACCTCCTGATAAGAAATCCAGAAACCTGGATATCATAGACCAATGCACCATTGCCTCAGTTTCACTAGGTCTACATATTTCCAGCCACCAGGCATACCTGGTCAGATATCAGAATTGTATCTGGAAAGATCTAGGCTGTATTGTTAACAGTCTGCCTGCTGGTCCCCATAAAGCAGAAGCCCTGAAATGTGTTTTCCAGGGCTCAGGGGCAAGCAGGCATCTCCGTAGGTCTGTTTATGATGCCGCAGATGATTTTGCCAGAGCTGGCCTGCTAGCATGTGATGCAGACAACTCAGGTTTGGGAATGAGCTGGAGGAGAAGGACTGAGCATACCATTGAACTCTTTCCTCCTCCTCAGGGTAGGGAGGGAGGGAGGGCTGTGCATCCCACTGCCTTCCTGCCATCTGGGTGACCACAAGTGGCCATGCGGGGGACTGCATGTGTGTAGTGCGGGACGTGCCTGTGCATTGGTGCATTTGGCTTGCCGGCACCCTATGATGCTACCATGTTCTTTGTGGGAGGGTTCTAAAGGGGACAAAATGGTGCTTACTGGATAGAAGAAACCTTGCCTGCTCCCCCACGTCAGCCTAGACCTTCATCTGCCAACTCCTGCAAGCACTTGGGCTTCAACTCTGCTATGGGCAGCTGGATGAAGTGGGTGGCACCACCGAGGAGCTGATTGTAGGCCCCGCCTCTGGTGTGTGTGTGTGGGGGGGGACAAGCTGAGGGGGCAATATAGTGGTTTAATCTGAATGGCTTGTGGAGTTCCTGGAGATTGGCAAGTGGAGCCTCAAGAAACAGGAGGTTGCAATGGCAGAGATGGAAGTAGGTCCTAGCTAGAGGGCCTTGGGAGGAAAAACAGGACACACACGCACACACGCTTCTGCCAGAGCAGTTGCTTCTGACAGTTGTTGGCATCTTAGCCTGTTGCAGATTTTGCCTAACATGTGCAACAGTCGGTGCTGAATGCACTTTTAAGGGTTATAAGTTACTTGGCTCCAAGGCTGAAGCCATTCTTCGATTTGGGAACCTCAAGATATAAGTCAGGACTATCCTGTCCCTGGCGCCCCTCAAAGAGGCCATAGCAGTAGCTCTTTTCAGGGGGTACCCACATCCATCCTTCCTGTGGTCAGGGTCGCTGCTCTGCGCAACAGCAACAGCATTTAAAGGTGGACTCCTGTTAAGCCCCAGAAGGATGTAGTAAAGGGGCTCTTAGCCACCCCTTCTCTCCTCCTGACACTGTCTTCCCCCATCTGGTACCCTCAACCCCCACTGGGGGCTTTGGTGGCAAGGGAGTTGGCAGGATCTCTCTGTTTCTGCCCCAGTGGCAGGAGATGACCACAGACATAAGTCTAGGAAATTGTCCAGCACAAATATGCTCTGGAGTTAGTGTCACAGCCTCTGGTGAGAGGGGGCACATTTAAGTTGCTCCTGTGGGCAGCACTGCAGTGTCAAAAGTTAGCTGAGCAGCTACTAAATACAAAGGTCAGTGTTTTTATGAGCAAAAGCAAATTTCACTAGAGATATTCTTTAGAAAAGTAACAGCAGATAGCAGTTCTTTTGCTGGGACCTTGTGACAGAACTGCAGTTTTGGGGGCTTACAGTAATCTTACAAATTTGCTTAATAGGTCTCAATATTTTAATTTAGTATTTTCTTGTATGGCATTCTGAGGTTAAAATTTAGGAGGTAGAGGATATCGGTGATGGTCTGGTATTTTGCATCTCACCTATGTGTTGCCGAGAGGTTTGGGATTGAAGTCGCTGCCTGAATTTAATGGCAGCACCTGTCAGTGTCTATGCCCGGCAGTAAGGAAAGGAGCAATGTCTAGCAGATAGTGCTGTGAACTTTGAACTTCAAGACTGGACTGTGGGATTGTGAGAGAAATACCCCCTTAGTGATCAGCTGTCCCCAGCTTCCCATTTTCAGCAGTGAAGGTGTGGTGTACTGTGGAAGCGTGGGACTGTGTAGAGAGCATTCACAGACAAACTGCCTGAGGCTGCTCTCTCTTGGTGACAGATACCCCCATTCGCAGAAGCATCTTGGTACCAGAGCAGCCATGCACAGGAAGAAGTGATTCAGGGCAGAAAAAGTAGTTGCAGGACAAATGGGAATGAAACCGAGGTAAGAGGAGACTGGGTGGGCGAGGAACTGAAGTGTGCATGTGTGTGTGTGGGGGGGTTACAATATTTACTTAAAAAGCTTGACACAGACTCTCACCCCACCCACCTTTCCTTATAATAACCCCGCCCCCCCATATCAATAACTACTGTACTAGAGCCAGGCTGTTGTTGGACAAGCTCATAATGCTTTGTGAACTGTGGCTACTGATAGATGTAATTGGCTAGTAGTGGAGGTAATATGAGATGGTGGGGAGGGGAGGTCAGTTTTTATACTAATGGTCTGGTGCTATTTGGTACCTTTGGTACTTTGGTTGACTTTGCCAGTTAGATAATTTAACAGTTGGGATGTGTGCATTTGTGACCCTGCTCTCTGCCCCATGGTGAGATGCTCAACTCCTGGGGAAGGAGAGCACAGGTCACTCAAAATTCGCACCCCCCCTTCTGGACAACTTCTGAGAGGCACTGGTATTAGCTATGAAGACAGCTGCTCTCCTGGCAGGGAGAAGAGCGCAGCTGTGGCAGCCCCAGTGTTCAGGGTGGGTGATAGAGGGCAAGAGAGGGATGAAAAAAGGAAAGATTAAATGAAAATGTGCAAGTACAGTACTTTATTTAGATGATACTGTTGGAATAATTACTTTCATCTGAGATTTAAAACACGAACATATGAAATTGCCAGCAGATACAGACCATATGGTCTATCTAGTCTGCAGCACTTCAGCCCATTAGACTGCAGCTGCCCCTTCCCATTAACTCTTCCTCCCCAGCTTCCCCGGCATGCACTTTCCTCTTGAACTTGTCTCCCCTTTGAAGCACCCAGCAGTCTGCACTGATATGAGTTGCTCAGGCAGTGCATTCCAATGCTACCACTCTTTCAGTGAAGTAGTGCCTCCTCCTTTCCTCCTGAATCTACCCCTTTAACTTCAGGGAGTGCCTCTGGTATCTCTTCCATTCTGGAGAGTGAACCCACTTTGGAAGCCTACTCTGTTCATCCTCTTCAGGTACTTGAAGGTCTTGATCATGTCCCCTCTATCTCTCTTCTATCCTCCAGGGTATACATGTTGAGCTCTTTTAGTCTTTCCTCGTAAGTTCTATCCCCCAACCCCTGGATCATCTTTTTTGCTCTTCGGTGAACTAGTTCAGGTTAGCTGTAAAGCCCTTGGGCTCAAGCTTATGTCCATATCACAGGCACCAGAGGCTTATAGGGGTGCAGAACTGTTAACAAAAACACACACACCTGCACACACACACGCACACACACACACACACACACGTAGCAAACTTTCTGGTTGCTAATCTGTTTAGCTTCTAGCTGTGCAATGTTTTTGATTGATCTTATCTGTGTCAATCTTCACCATTGATCACCTTTGGGTACTTGGCTGGAGGTCATGACCCCGTGGGAATTTTTTATTTTTTTTGGATGAGCAGAGTCAACGCACCATCGGTGTCGCCCTCGAGGCCGACGCACTGCGTGGCACTCGCGGGTTGGCCATTAGGTGTTGTCGACTCCGCCCTCCTGCCAGTTCTTCATCTCTTGCCGTCTTCTGAGAGGCCTACCTTTTGAAGCCTTTGTGTCGCAGTTTTGACTAAGTTCATCGATTCTGTGTCGATGTCCGTCGGCTCTGAGTATCCTGCCGGTTCTGTTTGCCCTACTCGACGTCGTCTAGTAAGACTGTTCCTTATTTTATTTTGCGACATCGGGTCTTGTTTGGTGTTTTTTTTCCGTAGGTCATGTCTCAATTGGGGGGGCAAGAAAACTTTGAAGATGGGACGGCCCCCCATGCGTCGGTGCCCATGCGGCCATAAGTACTCCGTCACTGACCAGCATGACGGTTGCCTCGCATGTCTTAGCCTGCTACACAACATGGATTCATGCGACACCTGCTTCTCCATGGACCGCTGCGTCGAGCAACGTGCGTGGAAAGTGGGATGAGGTCTGCCGACTTTCGGGGGATGGGCGCGCACTCGTCGGGCCAAGCCTGATTCTCTCGCCTTTCCTTCGGGTCCCCTCCCGGTTCTATAAGGACCGAGGAGGAGGGGGCCTCTGCCTTTCGTAGCCTAGCCATGGCAGAGGCCTCTTCCGTGGTGCAGGAGGCCCAGTCTGTCCCACCCGGGGGACAGGCGGGAGGCACTGCCTTGGCAGTCGCCCCTTCAGGGGTGAAGGCTCCCCCGGTGTCATACCCACAGCTCGGAAGGCCTGGGTCGGTGCCATCCTTGGCACTGTCTGTCGGCGCCGTCTTGGGCCGAATGGCGCCGTGGGCCCTGATGGCACTGTCATCAGCGCCGGTCCGTCGCTCGGTGCCGTTGCTGCTGTCGGCACTGTGGGAGGCTCTACGGTGCCATCCCTGACTGTCTCTTGCCCTGGAGCCATCCGCGGCGCCGTGGTTGAGCACGGCGCCTTGTCCAGTTCTGGAGAAGCTCTGAGCATGGACACACGCCATGGGGGTTTCAGAGCTTGGCACCGTCCGCGGTGCTGAGAGCATGGTCAGGGCCGTCATCGGTGCCGTCTCTGGTCTTGGCGCCACTTGCGGCGCCATGGGCCGAGATGGCGCTGTGACAGGCTCCAGCTCTGAGGCTGCTGCCATCGTTGGAGCCATGTCTTTGTCTGGCACTATCCGCGGTGTGGCTGGGGGCGTCTGCACCGACTCTGGTGCAGTCTCTGGTTCTGGTGCCCTTTTCAGTCGGGATGGTAGCGGGCGTCCATGCACTGTTTGGCACAGAACTTCGATCTTCACCTTTTCGGAGGAGAAATCAGACTCCAAGTCAGACAGGCAGTCTGACTCTTTGGAGTTGGCTGCTCACATGAACACCTTGGTAGTGTCCTCGACAGGCCGGGGCCAGCCCCCCCCCCGAGGAGCGGACAGTGACTCCCGGGGCCAGGGTCAGGGGTGCTGACCAGCAGACAGTGGTGCAGGCCACCATTGCTCTGCAGCCTGGTCTCGGAGGGTTCTCTGACCCCTCAGTGGTGGTACCCCTTATGTGGTGTGCCTGGATCGCGCCCAACTTTGGGGTCGATTGGAGCACCCATGGGAGGGAGGGTGCTGCTCCTGGATAGCTCCGTTGGGGCTGACCAGGGCTGCCAGCTGCGTGGCTGGCTCTCTTGAGGAGGAGGAGGCATTCTTGGATTCAGAGGGGTCGGGGGTATGGGGTCCATTCGGGGCCTTTTCTGGGGCCCACCCGGGCTCTGGGAGAAGCCGTAGCACAGATCTCTGCCCTCCCCTTTCAGTTTCCTTGAGAGGGCCCCGTTCTTTGGAGGTGGGCGACCGTCCTTTTGGACTTTCACGGCCCCGGTCACCTCACAGTGGGGATTCTTCAGGGCGCAGCCTAGGCAGTTCCAGTTTGGTTGATCAGCTGTCAGCTGTGGAGTTTTCCAGAGCTCCTTCTTACCTTAGGGCTCCTGGTGCGCACCCTAGCCCAGGCAGAGGTCAGCCGATTCCTGTTGTCAGCTCTGTCCCCACTCCTCTGCCGCATTCTCTTGCGCTTCCAGGTATTCTTGGTCCTAGCGGTCCTCTCTTCTGGGAGCAGTTCAGAGCGGTGGCTGCTCAATTTCCCTCTTATGTTACGGCTATGGACAGACAGGTTTTTCAACCTCCCCCTGAGCAGCCAGCTTCTGAACTCTTGAGGTCCTCTAACTCCTCATCCCCACTTCTGGGGGAGAGGAGCCATCTGTCCACATCTCTCCAGCTGCTGATCTCACAGAGTATCAGCGATTCCTCATGAGGATGTTGGAGGACCTGCACATCACCCCTCCCACTCAACACAATCCAGAGCACTCGAGCGCGCCTTCCTAGGCGATTTCAGTGAGGACACCCTTGTGGTGTCCCCTGGCTTGCTCCCTTCGGAGGCGTCATTATGTCCTGGCAGAGACCCTTTTCCGGAGTCCCAACCCCTAGGGATCTCTGCCAGCGACTTGTGCCCGAGTTCCAGGTTCCATGCCTCATCCTAGCTCAGGATTGATGCATTTGGATACTCCTGATTGGCTTCGCGCCTTGCACTGTGACTGGCCCCCAGATCAAGATTCCTTGGATTTTGACTTCTGAGGGAGAAGGACATTCTACTCGGCACGGTTGCTGCTTTCTATTGCAGCACATCAGGCCCACTATGCATCCTATGACTGGTTCATGTGGTCCAGGCTAGGTCAATTCCTAGCTTCGATGCCTGACATGGAGGAAACCAGACAAGCCATTGCACTCTCTGCATGTGGCCTGGAGCTAGCAAGGCACCAAGCAAGGGCATCGTATGACACCAATGAGGTAGCTACCAGGGTCGTAGGGACAGCGATCTGCACTAGGTGGATGGCATGGCTGTGTCTCTCCCGGTTGTCACCCTTGGCCCAGCATAGGATGATTAACTCCGCTCACCAGAGAACCTATCTTTTCTCCTGTAGGGTGAGATGGCGTCTGTCGGGGCAACTTCCTACCCCCTCTGGGGGGGGTCCCCATCTCACTCTCCCCACTCTCGGGCCTCTCCAGGCCCGTGAAGGTTCTCCCTCATAGTGTGTCATCCACTGAGAGCTAAGGGACTCAGTCCCTTAGGGATAAAATCCCCTTTGAGGGGGCTTGGCAGTCATCCAAAGGTGATGAATGGTGAAGATTGACACAGATAAGATATGGAGTACATACCTGCCGTAATTCTGATCTTTTGTGTCTTCACCATTCATCACAGTCCCAGGGCCTCAGTCTCTAGGTCTCCTCCTCTCTGTGCCCATCCTCACCCCCTCCTTTCCGTTAGTCAGGAGTGGGTAACTGGGGCACATAGGGGATAATTTTCTTTAGGGGCAGAGTGGTCAGGATGGGGGGCACTCCTCCTTCAGTGCTTCGGCTCCACCCCTGCGGGGTGGGGGTTGGCGGTTGCCCTCCTTTCTTTCCTTCTTCCCTTCTCCCCGTCAATCCTTTGATTTCCTTGCCCTTTGGACATAACCTTAATTCATTTAAGAAACTAGGTTTCTTCCACCAGAATCTCCTTTTGAGAGGGGGGAAATATCCCTGTATCCTGTCTTTTCTTCCAGAATAGCCGATTCTGCTTTTTGGGAGTTATTGCCAGTGATTCTGTGCCTTGAATTCTGGCAGTCAGCCTCTTTGCTACTCCTTCGCATTTCGTATACAAGCTGGAGACAGGTCAAGGTAACAGGGTATGTTTCTCCTGTTTTCTCCCCTCTCACTCTTATCCTTATTTCAAAAAATCCTTAACCCTCCCTCCTTCCTCCTTTTATACTTCCAGAGATTGGGGCCCCTACCCAATCCCCTTAGTCTTCAAACTTGTTCTGTCCTCTCAGTCGTTTATTTCTCCTTTTAGTGTATATATCTTTTCCTGTTCCTGTCCCTTGGACTTCCTTGTCCCATCCTCCCAACCCTTTTTCTCACCTCTACAATGACTCAGAATTGGTGGGAGGGCAGAGTCAACAACACCTAACGGCCAACCCGCGAGCGCCACGCAGTGCATTGGCCTCAAGGGCGGCACCAATGTTGCGTTGACTCCGCCCATCCCAAAAAAAAAAAAGAAGCTCCTGCGGGATCATGACCTCTGGCTAAGTACCCAAAGGTGATGAATGGTGAAGATACACAGAAAGATCAGAATTGCGGTAGGTACGTCATTTCCATTTTTGTGTTTTTTGGCAGACTGCCCCAATTTCAATTGCTTTTATGCACTCCCTCTCCCATTCGCAGGTGGATGTCTAACGAGGCGATTCACTCAGGCACACGCCGCTGGGCTGTGGAGGGACTGGCATACCTGACTTTTGATGGAGATGTCAAAGAAGAGTTTGTGGAGGATAAATCAGCCATGCAGGCCCTGCTTGAACTTGCAAAGGTAATTGAGTGAAAGGTTGCAGATAAATACCAAATACCATGGAACCTGTGTATTAAGGACTATATATAGAGATAACATGTCGATACTACACCTCTCTATGATGGAGGGTGGTGGTGGTGATGGTGTGCATGGGGGGGGTGTGTTTGTATGGAGGGGGTTACCACACCCTCTGGCCTAATGCTTATTAAAGTTTAACCCACTGCAGCAGGGGTTCTGAAGTAAAATAATAGCACATATCCTGCTACAGGTCATCTTTCTTCAGCTGCCTGAATTGGCAGGTTTCCACATGCTGGGACTGAAGAGTGGTGGTGTGTGAGTTTGTACCAACCTCGGCCTCTCCCAGCAGAAATTACTTTACATAATGTCTGTGGGGAGATCTGTCAGCTACTACACTCATGGCCTCTCCCATCAGAAGTCACTGTAGGCAGTGGTGTAGGAGTACTGTCTTTGGGGAGATCTCTTTTCTCTAGCTTCTTCCAGCAGGTGCTACTGTAGACAGGAGTACTGTCTGTGGGAGGATTGCACAGCTGCTCCTTCCCCAGCCTCTCCTAGCAGGTGTCATTGTAGAAATGGTGTAGGACTACTATATATATATATTTTTTTTTTACAACTTTATTTCTGCACCCCTACCTTCCTGAACTCTTTCAGGAGTGGTCGCTCGAGGTCTGTCCTGCTCCCCCCCACCTGAAGCCCCCTCTTGCACCTCTGGGAGGGTCCCGTCCAACTGCTCTCGCTAGCCACCCGGCCCCACAGCTCTGAGTCCCTGAGGCAGAACACGCAGATTACTCCTCTTGGCGCTCTATCTACAATCAAGTCTGGCTGCGGCGAGGCAGTCGAGCAGAGGAACAGAGGTTGAGCCAGACATTGGGTGTGATGGACGTCCCCGACCCTCCGTCACCTATCAGGAGGCAGAGGGGATTTTTCTTGTAGGTGTTACGCCCTCGCCACCACCCCCAGCTGAAGCCCGAGCGTTCCATGATGCCAGGGGACATCCGTTGTGGCTCCGCATCCCTGTATGCATGCCCTGAGCATGGCAGTACCTCCAGTCACCACCGGAGGCCACTGTGGTGCCGGGCAATCCCCCTGGAACCCCCTGAGGGAGGAGAGATGTCCTCTGGACGCTCAATCCTCTCTCTCCCCTGCCTACCCTCAGCGGCCCAGGCTCGTTCCCGAACTCGGGTTGCCGGCATGGCGCGAGGTGTGGCGTCCAGCACCTCAACCCTCCGCGCCACCGGGCCAATGTGTAGGATTACTACTGAAGTGGAGATTTTACAGCTGCTTCATCCCCAGCTTCTCCCAACAAGAGTGACTTTAGGAGTGGTGTAGGAGTTCTGGTTATGGGGAGCTCACAACTTCTCCAGCTATGGCCCCACACAGCAGGGGTCACTGTAGGCAATGTTGTAAGAGCACTGACTGTAGAAAAGATCACAACTACTCCAGTGATAGCCCCTCCTTGTATACAGTGTTGCAGGAGCACTGGCTGTGCATCACCTCACAGCTACCCAGTTGCCAGCCTCCCCAGCAGGAGTCACTGCAGGCATTGGTGCTGGGGTAGTAGCAGTGGGGTAAGCTCACTGTTATTCCTGTTCCAATGCCTCCCAGCAGGAGCAGCAGTGTGCAGTGGTGTAAATTCTTAAAAATGAAAATGTTTAAAGCTATGAATAACATTCTTGGTTCTTACAATTGTGTGTTCCTGCCTTTTGCAGTCAGAGGATAAGACAGTCCTATTTGCAGTAGCCTCAGCCCTGGTGAACTGCACGAACAGCTACGATAAAGAGGAAATGGACCCTCAGATGGTAGAACTGGCCAAGTATGCAAAGCAGCATATTCCTGAGGAACACCCCAAGGTACGTAGGCAGTGAAACACTGAAACAGTGCACCCATTTAATTCACCTTTATAGGAATGTGTTGCACCCATCTCTTTGTGAATTAGGGTCCAGAGGAACACTCCGACATTGCATCAGTTTCGCAGTATTACTTAATTGGTTGGTCTGTACCCATATCTGCTTGTATTAGGGCTCAGTGGAGCACCAAAAAGTATGCAGGTGGTAGGACAATATGTTAGTTCTGTGGTGTTACTTTTACAGGTATGTTTTGTACCTGTCTGTAGATGAACTGGAGAAGTACAAATAAGGGCTCATTAGAAAATTAAAAATCAGAAAAAAGAAGATTAAACTCCTTAATAGTCCAAAATAGCTTTTTTCTTTTACCTTAAAACGTATGACATTTTGCGGACTATACCCACTGTGATGTGATAACCATCTACTAGTTATGTGCATATGGTTTTGATATAAATTTGTGTTTTAGACTTCTGCTTAGGAAACAGGCCAAGCAGCAAAGCATCATGGAACATGGGATTTGAACAGCGAGAAAAGAAGGGTCTGCTCTCCCTGACCCAGTGGATAAACTAAATAAAAGCTTCCTTTTGACACCTACCTGTCAAAGTCTATGTTAGCTGATATGACAGGTTGTAAAACCAGCCACTGCTTTGAACGTAGGAAACTAGCCATAAAAGACTGCATTTTTATGACGTCAGGAGGTAAGCCAACTCTGACAGTTACCTGTGAAAATCCTCACAGCTAAGAGAGGTGTTTTGTAGGATGCTGTTCTGAGAGATCAAAGGGATATTCTGTCCTGTCATAATTCATGCTCTGTGGCTCACTAATTAAAAAGTATATAAATAATTTTTTAATTGGAATGTTTAGCAGCATGCAGTGGCATGTGACTAATTCACTATGCAGGAATGAGAGTGACCTCACAGCCAGCATCACCACAGAGCTGTGATCTCACAAGCTGAGTGGGACCCTTTCCTCCCCCCCCCCCCCTTTGATATTGTCAAGTTGCTGAGGGGATATTGCACTCTCTTTACTTTGGACTCATAAAAGAACACACTCTTGTTCCAATTTTGCAAGACTTAACACACTTGTGTTCTGGACTTAAGAAGCACTTCTACCAAAATTAGGTAATTTCAGCACCACTATTTACCAACTGAAACTGAGGTAGGATTAGTTACTCAGTAAAAAGGCATTTTGTTTTGTATTTTCCATTTCTTTATTTTTTTTTGACGGTACCATTAATGTTATATGTTCTGTGTTTTGTATTTTATTTACTATTTTTAATTTTAGTAAACTCTGTTTTCCTTGAAATCCTGCCTGAGCCATTTTCTAATTTTGAGTGTGAATGCTGGGACAGTGTTGATAATTCTGACAGAACTGTAAAAGTGCTTATAGTGTGTCACCATATGCAGCAAGGTAAAGAAATACCTAGGTCTCAACTGAGTCAGAAGGGGGATTGTGAACCAGGTTGTGTGCCCGCTGGGTTAAGTATTGCACTGCTTTCCCCGAAGAGGGTGTGATATTTGTACCTGTTACCCAGGTGTGCTAGCGAAAAAGGGTTCACATTTGACCCCAGGACTTGAGACTGGTAGTTGCTCGGACCCAAAACAGACAGGAGAGTTTCCTGTTTGTCTCCTGTTCACGATATGCACTTGAGGTTGGGCACTGTGGGAGTAGAGGGCCTGACCCCCACAGTGTGTTTGTGACATCCACTTCATCAGGTACTGTAGGTGGTACTCTGTATTTTGTTTTTTTCTCTCTCTTATTATGAAGTCTCAGGCTCCCAGTTTAAGGGATGCCCCAGCTTGTTTGGCCTCCCAGATGTCTCAACATATTGTTTCTCATGTGCTGTGAATTAGTGGCTACATATTATCCCAGACCAGCTGTCTTCGCGCTGACAGAAGCCATACAGAGTACCACCTACCTGATGAAATGGGTATAGCCTGTGAAATGTCATACGTTTTAAGATGGAAGAAAAAAGCAATTTTGTACTATTGAGGAGCTGAACCTTCTTTTTTCTGATTTTGGACTATTGTAACTGCACAGAAGAGTTCCTCCGAATTGAGTAATTGTCAAGCAGTTTACGCAGGGGGCATCCTAGTCCTTACACTAATGTTATTCATCAGAAATTTGGCCATGGGGCTGACCTGTGATGTCAGTGGTAGCATTTCAAGCTACTAAAGCAGGAGACCCAGGTCTGAATCCTGGATCGAGGACACCCACAGTGGGCTTGCTGAAGAGGGAGTAAGTGTACGGCGCAGTCCTCTGTGTCGGGAGGGAAGACTGTGAGAGTTAATTTGGCACACAACTGCACCCTTGCAATGTGGGTTAGCAGCAAAGCAGTCATGAAGTGGCATTGTGGTGGGCAAGGCACCAGCTGGATTCTCAACTGGACTCTATATATGTACTGACATCTCATGGGCTGAGGTCTGTTCAGGGAGAAATCTCCTTCAGTCTTGAATGATGGCTTGTGTCCATTCTTGACCCTCAAAGCCCCTGCTGTGGCACATGCTGTATATTCTGTACCAGTGTTGGAAGCCCAGTGAGAGGGAGGTCGTGGTCAGCTAGTGGCAGGGTCCAGAACATAGGTTGGATGGGGTATGCTTGGGGGAGAAAAGGTTTTTCAGTGACAAAAAAAAAAAAGTTGTACAAGGCTGGAAGTGGAGCTCTTAATCCAGTGAGTTGAGCTGAGCACCATCTAGCAATTCCAAAGGAGGCAGATACTAAACTGTATTGTAAGTCACAATGCTTTTTAAAATTCTGTACTTGTTAGTGGGGCACTTAATTTTTTCAGAACATGTTGCTCCCTTCTACCATATATCAGCCAGCTACTTCGCATTTGCTGTTTGTATTGCCAGTTTCTTCATGTTTGCAGTTTTCATCATTGATTTTTTCGTGTTTGCCATTTGTATCACTATTTACCTCACTTTGTGGTTTGTATTGACAATTACTTCACATTTGAGGCTTGCATACCTGATTTCTTCATGCTTGATATTTGCTAGTAGTTATATGTGTACGGTTTGTATTGTTAATTACTTCACTTTTGTAGTCTGTAGTGATAGTAACGTCATATTTGTGGTTTGCATACCTAATTACATCACATGTGCAGTTCATATTGCCTGTTACTTTATGTTCACAGTTTGTATCACAGTTTACTTTGTGGTTTGTATCACTCTTCATGGTTGTAGTTTGCACTGCTGTCAAATTCATGTTTGCAGTTTGTATCTTTAACTTCATATTTGCAGTTCATATCGCTTAGTACTTTGCAGTTATCATTGATTACACTGTGTTTGCTGCTTGTATCATGCTTTTCTTTGTGTTTATGGTTTACTCTGCTGACATACTTGCCATTTGCGGTTTGTGTCTTTGATAACATCACATTTGCAGTTCGTATCCCCTAGTACTGTATGTTTGTAGTTAATATTACTGATTATGTTTGTGGTTTGCATTGTTCTATTCATTTGTGGTTTGCATCATTGATGACTGTGGTATATATCTTTGATAACTTTAGGTTTGTGGATAGTAGCTGTTTTCTCATGTTTTGTGGTTTGTGTCACTAAAAACTTCACGTTTGCAGCTCATATCACCTAGTACTTCATGTTTCTGGTTTGTATTGCTTCTTCACATTTGTGGTTTGCATCGCTGATGATTTTACCTTTGCGGTTTGTATTTTTAATAATTTTATGTTTGCACTTTGTGTCACTCTTACCTTCCTTGAATTCTTTGTAGAGTCCCCCTCTTTTTTTTTTTTTTTTTTGTAGAGTCTTTTTACTGGCTCAGGTGGACCAGGGCATCTCTCAGAGGTGCCTGCTCAACCGTCGCCTCTATTCCCCGCCAAGATCCCCTTCTCCGGGAATGAGATTAGAGCACCCCCTCCCAAGGACCTTCCAGCTCCCCCGGATCACCCACCGGGAGGGCCCACCACACCTACCTGGCAGCCTGTCTGAGATTAGAGGGTCGGTCCTGGTTGGGTGGGACCGGAGAGCCAGTGGAGGATGATCCGGTGTTGGTGATGTGGGCTAGGCTCCTGGAGCCCTCGTTGCCTCCCTGATCCTCCGGGGTATTTTGACTGTAGTTGCCCCCTGGAGCGTGGACATACAGTGACGTCCGGGGACTGACGTACTGATGTCCACTGCTGCTCCACCCCCAAATTATGGCACTGCTGCCTTGTAAGGCCCCAGATCTGCATAAGTTGCCGCAGAGGAGTGGTGCAAGTCCCTTAGCCCACCCCAGTAAGGGAGAGCAGTCCACCGGACGCTCAATGCCTTCCTTCCCCTGCTGACCCCCGGCGGCCCGAGTCCGTTCCCGAACATGGGTCGCCGGCGTGGCGTGAGTTGTGGCCTCCAGCGCTTCAACCCTCAGTGCCACCGGGCCGGCTGAATCCCACTCTTGGGTCTAATCCAGAAGCACTAGACTCCACAAGAGCAAATCCTTTGGCTAAGGCACCAGCAACAGCTACTGCCGTGGACGCCAGCATGACACTGCGTGGCGCTAAGTGCCTGCCAATTGCAATTGCTCATGCCTCTGCCTACCTCTGTTCTGTGTTTTTTTTTTTTTCTTTCATCAATTGTGGGAGCAAATCGAGCATACATCAGTTCACAGAATGTCTCTATTTTCTGCTTGTTTTATTATTCTCCACCAGAATGCTTAAGTCCTACAGGAAGAGGAAGAAATATGCCCCTTTTTGTTGTTGTCATTGCAGAAATAGTATTAAAGACAACAGTCATTCTGTTTACTTCACCTGTCTCGAGTCCAACAATGAAGTGGATTCTGACAACATCTGCTACTCTTTCGACTGCTAAATGCTGCAGAGTCATTGCCTGAACTGGGGCCACAAGGTCCCAACCCTAGAGGTATGCGCTAGTCCAGGAGATTGTTGGACGGATCACTAGACCATTCCCCCAGGTCCCCAAAGCTTGGCCGTGAGATCCCAACCTTTGCAGGTAGGCACTGGTCCAGTAGGTCACTGGACAGGTCACTGAACCATTCCAGCAAGTCCTCTCACTGCTGTTCAGAGTCGGTGGAGGCAGGGTGCTCTCCCACTTCTGACACATCTTTTTGGAGGGAGGAAGGGGGACACTAGTTCTTCTTTGGTGGCAATAGTCCTGAAGGGACTTCCTAATCTGAAGGTGGGCAAAGCAATGGGGCCAGATAGGGTGCATCCAAGGGTACTGAGGGAGCTCAGGGAAATACTGGCTGCAACTCTGACAGTTCTGTGTAACAGCTCACTGGAAACAGGACTGCTCCAGAGGACTGAAGTGGTGGAAGTAGTCCCACCACACAAAATGGTAGCAGGGAGGAGGCTGGCAATTATAGGCCAGTCATCTTGCCATTGGTGGTGGGAAAGTTAATGGAACCACTACTGAAGGAAAGAACTGTGGAATATCTTGAATCCAGTGGGTTACAAGACCCAAGGCAGAATGGTTTCACTGGGGGAGATTATGTCAAATGAGTTTGCTAGATTTCTTTGACTGGGTGACCAGGAACTAGATCAGGGTGGAGGCGGTGTGTGGCCTACCTAGATTTCAGTAAGGCGTTCAATACCATTCCACATAGAAGACTTGTAAATAAGCTGGGTAGCTAGGGAGTGGGTCCAAAGGTGGTAAACTGGATAAGAAATTGGATATGAGATAGGTGACAGAGGGTGGTGGTGGTAAACTGAGTTCACTCCAAGGAAGGGAGGGTGACCAGCAGGGTGCCTCAGGGATCAGTGCTTGGACCAGTCCTCTTTATTGTTTTTATAAGTGACATTGCAGAGGAGCTGGAAAGGAAGATCTGCTTCTTCGCGGATGACACCAAAATGTACAATAGGGTGGACACTCCGGGGGTGGGGGGAGTGTAAAGGATGAGCAGAGACATGAGAAGACTAGAGGAGTAGTCAGGTATATGGCAGTTGTGTTTTAATGTGAAAAAGTGCAAAATAAGGCACTTAGGGCACTGAAACTCAGCGGCAGAGTACAAAATGGGTGGAGTGGTATTGACAACCACCAAGCAGGAGAGAGACCTGGGAGTAATCATATTGGATGACCTAAAAGTGGCTAGGCAGTGCGACAAGGCAGTAGGGAGGGACAGTGGGATGCTGGGGTGCATAGGGAAGGGGTATCACCAGCAGAAAGAGGGAGGTGGTGTTGCCTCTATATAGATTGCTGGTAAGACCCCACCAAGAATCCAAGAATATTGTGTCCAGTTCTGAAGAACACATCTCCAGAAGGACATACATTAGACAGAGTGGAGGCAGTCCAGAGGAGGGCAACTAAAATGGTGCAGGGTCTACCTCAAAAGCCCTATGAGGAGAGACTAAAGGACCTCTGTATGTACACCCTGGAACAGAAGAGGGAGAGGGGAGATATGAAAGAGACATTTAAATACCTCACAGGGGTAAATAAGGTACAGCAGGGGATCATTTTTCCAGAAGAAAAGGTGCTCAAGAATTAAGCAATAATGCCCTCCAGGGTGTGTGTCGTGCTGAGATAACGTCACGCCTCAGGTGGTTGGGCACGAGGCCGTAGGCCGAGTGCGTCCAACAACTGAGGCGTGACATTATCCCAAACGACACACACCCTGGAGGGCATTATTGTTATTATACGATGGCTCGTTGTTATTCAGAATAAAAAAATAATTTTAAAGATGTTTTTGTGTGGAAAAATATTTTTGTTTTTTTAAGAGAAGATGAAACTATCAATCAAAGGCTCCATAAAATGCACAAAGGTTCCATAAATAGTGCTCATCTGCAGGTTCACAGTGAGGCTGAGACTAGACCCGTGATGTTGTGCTGGGATAACATCACGGGTCCAGCCCAAGACTGACCAGTCAGAGTCCAGGATTTTTTCTTGCCATTGTATAATGAGGGAACATGCTATGAAGCTGAAGGATAAATTCAGGAGAGATGTGAGGAAGTACTTCTCCACAGAAAGACTGGTGGATTCCTGGAATAGCCTTCCAGCGGAGGTGGTGGGGCAAAAACAGAGGTGGGGTTCAAGAATGCATGGGATGAGCTCAAAGGAATCATAGTGGAAAGGAAGGGGGAAGGAGAAAGAGCTGTAGATAGGGCACAAACTGCAGTAATAGTGCAAGTAGCAAGAAATGGGCAGACTGGATGGGCCAAGCATTCCTCATCTGGCGTCAGATTCTGTTTCCATTCCCAAGCCAGCTGCGCTGGGGTTGTGTTGGAGTCTGTGGTCGGGGTGTCAGACCATTGACTCCTTCTGGGTGGCTGGTGGAGAACCCACCGTAGTCTGTTTGCCATGGGTGCCATGCCACTGCTGGGTCAAGGCCAAGGTCTTTGGCCTTGTCCTCCACCTCGGTGATGTCGGTGCCAACTGTCGATGTTGCCAATGCCACAGCTGTTGTCACTGGTCAC
This sequence comes from Neoceratodus forsteri, assembly GCA_016271365.2. Classification (NCBI taxonomy): domain Eukaryota; kingdom Metazoa; phylum Chordata; order Ceratodontiformes; family Ceratodontidae; genus Neoceratodus; species Neoceratodus forsteri. The sequence continues at coordinate 555,546,302 of CM028129.1, read as the reverse complement.
AGTAAAGGCACCAAGGGGCAACAACAACACCAGTGCTGACTCTAGCAGTGCCAGGGTTGGCGTCCACCATGGCATCAACCTTGAACTCTGTGCCAAAGAAGAGATTGATATCTGGCTTGAAGCCGATATCCATGCCGTGGTTGGTGCTGGGGATAGACCCGATGCCAAATCTGCTATTGCTTTTGGTGTTGGCACCACTAGCAGCACTGACTGAGACTGCAAGGACTGTTTATGTTCCGAGTTCTCTCCTGGCTCTGGCATAGGCATTGACATCAGTCTAAGCTCAGGCCTGTCATCGGGGCTTGCGCAGTCGCGGATGTACACCATCCATCCTGGTGCTGCCCTCTTGGGCCACTGCTCTGCCACCGCCTCTGTCATACGATCTTGCTTCCTCTGACTGGTCCCTGTTCTACACCTCAAAAAATGTCAGCACTGCACTCTCCCTCTTCTGCCACATACTAAATAATGTCTGGAACATGACATATACCCCCCTACGTCGCCGTAGGATGTGACATTTCCACCATCCGTGGATCTCAGCCGACATCGTCAAGCTCTGCAACACTAACAACCGTGCTTGGGCACACTACAAAGCATCACTATCCCCAAACAACCTTTTAACCTATCATGATCTGAGAAATACATGTGCCAAAGCTATTAGGACAGCTAAATCCCACTATTTCAAAACCTCAACTCCCCTCATAAATTTTGGCAAACACTCTCCTTCCTTCTTAATCCCTCAACCAACCCCTCCTCCCCCTCCCTCCTTATCAACACTCTAGTTTCAGACACTCTCACTGTTGTCTCCACCCTAAACAATTTTTTTTATTACCAGTGCCCTATCCTCCACCCCTGCCCACCCCTCCTCGGCTCATTCCTCCAACCCCCAACCCCCCACTGCACTGCCATCTCCTTCTGCCCAAAATAATTTTCATCTCTCCCCTGTCACTGCCCAGGAGGTGCTCCGTGTCCTCCTATCCCTGAATCCATGTAAATCCAGCCCCAATAGACTCAACCCTCTCCTATTTCAGATCTCAGCCCCAGCCATTGTCCATTCCCTGTCCTATCTGCTCAATCTCTCTTTCACCCTTGGCTCTGTATCGCAGGCCTGGAAATCTGCAAAAGTGACCCCCATAAAGGCAGTAACCACTCCTTTCCAGGTAATTACTGCCCCATCTCCCTGCTCCCTGTCTTAGCCAAGCTCCAAGAATCCCTTGTCCTAACCAGACTCATCCACTTCCTCACCTCTTCAGATTTTCTGTCCCCATACCAGACGAGCTTTAGAAAAAAAACATTTAACTGTCTCTTCACTACTCAGGGTGACAGACGCCATTCTTACTGGCATGGACCTATGCCATCTCACCTCAGCTATATGCATAGACCTAGCTAAGGCCTTTGATGCCGTCTCCCATCCTCTCCTACTAACCAAACTAGAACTTGCTTGACTCTCCCCCCCATCAGTCAAATGGTTCAACTCATAACCTCTCTGGTCACTCCCGATGTGTCCAGGCTGGTGTGAGTTATCTTCTGTGTACTGCATAATCTTTTGTTGATGATGTATCTACCATGTACTGCTAAATCTTGTGTTGTAACCACCCTGTAATGTTACCTGGGTTGCCCCTGAAAAAGGGACCTCTGGGGCCCAGTGGGCCTACCTGGTCATCAAAATTAATAAATAAAATAAAAATATTCTCTCCCCCCCCCCATCCTAGCAGATGTACCGCAAGGCTCTATCCTTGGTCCCATCCTCTTTTCCATCTTTCTCAATGATCTCCCTTGTGTGTGCTCTTACTCCCACGTACACCTATATGCTGACATCATCCTCCTCTATACTTCCGGCCCCTCTGCCTCTGAGGTGTCCTGTCAGCTGCAGTCTGATTTCATTGATGTCCTGAACTGGTTCCAGGCTAACTAACTAAAAGTAAACACTTCAAAAGAAGTCTCCTTGGTGCCGGCCTGGTGGCACTGAGGGTTGAGGCGTTGGATGCACACCTCGCGCCATGCCGGTGATCAGGGTTCAGGAGTGAGCCGGGTCTGTTGGGGGGGGGGGGAGAAAGGCAGGAGATGGATTGAGCTGCTGCTAGGCAGCTCTCCTGTCCTGAGTAGGGACCCAGTCGCAACCACTGCAAGGCTGCCCCTGGGTGGAGGCTCGAGGGTAGTGCAGACAGGAACGACTAGAGTAGGGAGGATGCCGCAGATCACTGCATGCGCTTGCCTCCACATGCGCCTGAGCGACCACGGCAGGGAGGGGGAAAAGTGGAAAATGGAGCTGGCAGGTTCTATGATGGCCCCCAGAGTGTAGATGTTGGTCTGGGGGTTGACACCCTTCGCTCGGCCCTGCCATGGGGGGAAACCATAGGGGACCTACCAGGAGGGTCAGGTGCGGAGAGCCAGGGACCGGAGAACGAGTCCCTCCGAGGGAGGAGCTGTAACTGCATGCCAGGAGAAAACAACTTGTATAGAAAGAAAAAAAAATTGTCTCCATGAATTTTGGCACCTCCCAAAAACTAGATACAACAAAGTTTCCCAAGGTACATTTTATTTTTTTAACAAAAACTAGTGGGGAGATAAGAAATGAGGACATTTAGAATAATGTATTAAAGAAACCCATCTTAACCCAAAATCACATTGAAAGTAAATGCTTACAGCAATTCCATATCTTAATATTTATTCATATGTGTTTTCTTTTTAATACTTCAAATTCACAAATACGTAGGTAAGCTCCATAAATATTTATAGTAACGTTTCAGAGCACGGGTTCCTTCATCAGACTATGGAGCTATTTCTGTAATAAAAATCAAAAAGAACAGATATAAGTTCCAAGCGCATAATAAACAGCACTCATTAAATATTAGACAACTTTTATATTTTTACAACAGTTTTAAATCATTTCAAATAATATCAAAATCAGGTGGAACTAACCTGAACAACTTAATGAATCACCTAGTGTGTGTCTGCCATGGAGGGGGGTGAATCAAAATTTTCCCTATAAAGATTTTTCAAAGACTTTCTTTCTCTGTCTTAAAAAAAAAAAAAAAAATCAGTTAATTCTTCTGGCTATTGCTACATTAATTCAATATTTATTCCAATGGTTTAAATCGTAATTTTATGCACCTCAATTCATGCCTTTAATATTGAAGAGGCGCATCTCTGTTGGTCCTTTGCGTAAGTTTAAAACTTCACTTTATTCTAAAATAGAAAAAAATAATTTTAGGGACCAATGTAAAAAGCCAGTCTTTGTAAAGTAAATGCTCCTCATGAAAAATCTCTTTTAATCTTACCTCTTACCTTCTTGGTAAGTATATGCCTAAAACGCAAGCAAAGTATTTTTCTCAAGTATGGTTCAATATCTGTTAGAGCAAGGACCAGTATAAGAAGCACGTTATAAAAATCTTTTAAATTAAGTGATAAACTTTGTTGAAAACTTTAAATTCAGAATAAACCTCTTACCTTTCGGTGTATTTTTGTTTGAATGAATCTTTGCACGGCTCCAAAACACATTCAACAAAAGCCATTTGGATACAAAAAAAGAGACCTCCCAAAAACTAGCCAAACTCCCCATCCCTACCTCCCTCTTTCCTCCACTCTTGATTGCACTACCTTGGACACAGTCCCAGCCTACACGTATCTAGGAGTCTGGATTGACAGTCGCCTGGACTTCACAACACCCACCAGCTACATTCATTCCAAGCTCTTCCCCAAACTAGGTGCTCTCTACAGAAATAAAGATGCCCTCTCCCTCCCTTCCTATTTGCCAGATTCGCCTCACCAGGACAATCCTACCATTCTTTGATTATGCTGACGTTGTGTACAGGTCTGCCTCTGCATCCACTCTATCCATGTTGGATGTCCTTTTCAACACTTTTTGTCGGTTCACCGTAAATGCCCCACCTAAAACTCATCACTGCATTCTCTACTTATCTCTATTACTCCCTCCCACCCTCCCGCTGAAACCTCCACACCTCCATCATCACAGCCAAATATTGGTTTGGCTCACTCACCCCCTATCTTGCCTCCCTCCTGTCCCTCTCCCACCATACTTCCTAATGCTTCCACACACGTGACCCTCGTTCCTTCGCCCTTCCCTGACCTCACTCTAACTCTGAAAAGGCCGCATTCTCCTTCTACTTCCCCCATTTGTGGAACCCCTTCCCGTCTTCTCTCCGAATGCTACCATTGCTAAACATCTTTAAATGTACTTTCTACCATTCTCCGCCTCCACCCTGCCCATGCCACCAGTCTGACTAATCCTGTTCTGGGGTCCTCTGTCTCCAAAGTCCCAATCTCCCTTGGTATTATGATCCTCTCTACTTGCACTAAACATTTATACCTGGTTTACATCTAATTGCCTCCCCTGATTCTTGCACTTGGTTTGAGCTTCCCACATATTGTTGTACCTTGCTCTCTACATTGCTTATTCATTGTAATGACACTCTGTACCTATGTATTTACCTCTTACCCAGGCAATTTTTGTAACCTGCCTGATACTACGTAGTTATGTATTTTTGCTTTGTGTTATTGTAACCTGCCAGATACTGTGTAATTTGCCCCCGTCGTATTTGGAAATGAGCCTCGGCTCAGTGTGCCTCTCCCGGTTACTAAACTTTTAAGTAAAAATAAATTAAAAATAAATAAATAGGAGTGTCGAAGTAGGAGTCACTGCTCATTCCTCTCCAAGGGCAATGATGCCACCAGAACATCAAGGCCCTGCAAGAGACATGGGCACTGCAGTCCATCAGGCTGCCCTCTCCCCTTCTAGGCCTATGCTTCGTGTCTTGGGAGTGGATGGAAAGGTTGCCCTCAGTCCTCAGGCCACCATGCCATCTGATGCTGGAGCAATACTGTCAGTGGGTTAAAACCTAGTGGGCCTTACCCGGTTACCAAAACTAAAAAAAAAAACAATAGAAGCATGGCACAGGGAGTCCAACTGGGCCCAGTTCAGGGTACCTTCCGTGGTTCCCCCCACCCATGTAGTTTCCCTGCTTCCTTTCCCTCAACGTCTTCTCAGAGGACAAAGAATCATCCTTACACTTGACATTTTCTGCAGTGTATGTTCTGTACCAGCAGTTCGTGGGGAAGGTGCTGCAAGTGCTGGAAACTCCTTGGTGTACCAGTCGCAATCCTATGCCCTGTCATTTTGACACCTAGGGGTTCCCAGTATGGATACTAGTATCATTCCTCCCTAGTGCAGGGCCATGGAGGAGTAAGTGAGGGCACTTCGGAGGCACTCTTTCCATCCCCAGGTACCTCATTATCTGGTATCGCACACGAACAGAGTTGATTGGAGGCACACCTCACTCTACATTTGGCTTCAGGTTCTCCAGACCTGGACCAGCCCACAGCGCCTGACTGGCAACTACCCTCACTGTCCAGATTCTAGGGGGTTTTCTGTAGTGCTCCACATTCGTCTATGGGTATTCATTACAACTGGGTATTGTGCACCCCTGCTAGGGGAAATGGCACAGCCCAAAGGCTTAGAATGTTGGGCACATGAGGATTCCAGACAGCAGCAACTCTCCAGTCTTAGCTGTGCCATCGAAAGGGAAACATTTCTCAAGCTTCTCTGAAGAAATAATCAGCTTCTAGACCTTGGGGCTGCAATTCTGCATAACAGGTTGGGACTACCTAGCGACAGGGAGCACCCCTAAATTAAAATTGTGCCTGTTAAGCTGGGGCTTTCAAATTGGCTAAACTGCTCTCCCCATTTCCACTGCATGTACTTGGTTTGGGGGCCACGTCTGCCACTTAACTTCTGGGTGTTTCTTTAGGTTCTCCCCAGTCGAACCTCCGAGCTGGGGGGGGGTGGCACCTGGTGTACCAATTGGCAGTGCAAAGCAGAATTATGTAAATCATTTTTGTTCCTTTAGGAGAGCTTTTGGGCCCCGATGTTCCACGGGACATCCCATCAGATACACCCGACCCCAAACTGGGCCCCTCAGGTCAGGGAGGGCCCACACAGGCAAGTCCACGTGTGCTGCAGCAGGACAGTGCTACGGATATGGATATGCAGGCAGACCCCGACCCTGACCATCTAGGGGGTCAGGATGAGGATATCAGGGATTTGAGGAATATCCTAACCATAAGAAGCTACTTGATGATGAAGAGGACAAACCCTCTGAGGAGGAGGAGGAAGGGGAGTGGACGGAGCCGAAGAGGAGGATTCCTGCCCCTCCCCTGTTTGATACCAAGTCTTTGTCCTGTCTGGTAACTGATGCATGTAAGTCCTTACAGCTCAAGGAGGTATAATCCATGGTTCCTCGTCCTATCTTATAACTGATGCGTGTAGGTCCTTACAACTCAAGGAGGTACAATTCATGGAGGCAGTGGATGTCAATCCCATCCTGTCCGCGTCCTTCTCTGCTCCAAAGTGTTTTCCGCGCTTTATTCACAGTAACCAAATTATCGAACAGGAATGGGCAGGTGAAGACCAAAGAAAATATCTGCCAAAACCTAAGGCATGATATTTTCCTTTTTCGGAGGAAAATACTCGCAAGTGGGAAACACCTCCTCCGGTGGATAAGACGGTTCATAATTCTGTCAGGTAGTCAGCCCACCGGCGCAGCAGTTGGATTTCCATCTGCGACGCCAACGACCCAGGTTCGGGAGTGAGCTGGGGTCGTCGGAGGGCCGGCAGGGGGGAGAAAGCTGCAGCGTCCCACGACAGCTCGCCTTCTCCGGGCAGAGAGTGTGGGGTTGCGCTCAGCGTCTGCTGACCCTTGTCAGACATTTGCAATTAATCCAACCCCTCTCCACCAAAAAACATATAAGCAAAAAAAAAAAAAAAGTCTCCTGTTGCTCTTTCTAACCCCAGGAATCCATCAGTGTATTGACAGAGTCATTCTCTAGGAATGGGCTGCCCTGGAACTGGAACTTGTGCTAATTATGGAACTTCAAATTAGAATTAAGTTGAAACTCTGCTCTGTGATCACACTCCACCTTGTCTTCTAACATCAGATTGATTTCTCCTCCGAAGAGAACGACTGCCCCGAAGTACAGCTCAGGTGTTCTGGCCAGTCTTCAGTTATTTATTTTATCAAGTGAGGCCACTCTGCAAGATATAAACATTTTCATAAGGGGTCTAGAGGCAGCTCAGCGCCAGTCGACAGTGTCTTATGACACCATTGAAGTGGTTTCTAGGATTGTTGGATCAGCAGTCTGTATCAGACAGATGTCCTGTCTTCACCTGTCCCATGTAGCACATTTGGCCCAGTGTAAAGTGTTTAACTCATAGTACTGGTGGTGGTGGTGGGGAGCTTGTTGCTTCTTTCCATAGGTCAGGCGGCAGCTATCTGGGAACCCTCTTTCTTCTGAGCCTCAGGAGCAACCACCTGTCTCAGACCAGTCCTCAATCCATTCAGACCAAGAAGAACCCCCTCCCTCATGTGTTCCTCCTCACTCAAAGGGCTGAGATTCTGTGAGCATCAGGAGGAGCAGGCTCCCTGATGAAATGGAAGCTTGGTACACTCAACCCAAGAGTGGTTTTCATTAAGAAGACTGATTTGAGGAAGACAGAAGAGTTCTAGGGATGTGGATACGTTGTTCTATCCACACTTATTGGCAGTGTCCTTTCCCCTTTAAGATGTGCCGGAAAGTCTTCAAGCTGGCTCCTCCTACCCACCCAAGTGGTATATCCCTCGGCTCCACCCCATCATGCCAAATCTTTATTTCCGCTGGAAGAAGCAGGTTCTCTCCTTCACACTCCTGCGTTGTAGGCTCTAGCACTTCTTGATCCATTTGGATTGCTTTCAAAAAAACTTTGTTACTGTTTAGGTACTTGTCTTCGAGCTCCTGATCGTGATGGATGACAAGTCTGCACCCGGATTTCGCTGGTGCCCTTGCGGGCAGAAGATGTGTATCGACCCACATGCCACTTGCGTCTACTGCCTCGGCCAAGAACACAATACCCAGGCCTGACATTTGTCAGTCATTTCACATGACGCCTCCTGAGTACCGCTCACCCACCTTGTTGAGCTGCCCAGAAAACAGTATTCTCTGGTCAAGTCTAAAGATACCCGGTGGGTGGTCTCCGTGGCTGTGGGGTCTGCCGAGCAGCTGGAACAGCTTATGGCCTTCAAGGAGGAGGCGGCTCGGGCCGCCGCTCAGTCCTTCTCGGCTTCTGCCTTCGTTCCGCTCCAGTTGGGCTCCACTTTTTCAGGCTCCTTCAAGGAGCCGTGCCAGTCCCTCCCGACTAAGGGGCAGGGCCCTTCTGGTTCTCACAGCTCCTGCTCTCACAAAGACAAGAAGGAGTCGAAGAGAGGAATCGCCATCAACATTCCTGGGACCGGGAACGTTTTCAGTCTCAGGACTCCTAGGTTTTGACCACGGTTGACCTTGCCACTGGCTTCACAGAGACCCCGTTGGGCCAGTCGGTTGAGATGCTGGCCAATGATGCGGCCGAGATTTTTCTCAACCTTGTCAACCGGTTGTCATCCGAAGAGGCGACAATTCTCTCTTCAGGACTCCGGTTCTGCCTGTGACCTTAGAAGGGGCTGCTCAGTCCGCGGAGCAAAACCCTGCGGTCACCGACCAGAACCAGGAGGAGCTGCGGCACTCCCCGGCTCCCTCCAAGATCCCCAGTGGCATCCGCCGGTGGCTGAGGTAGAGATCCTCCTCCAGTGCGCCGAGCAGCTCCCGCCATCATCGGCGTTCCTGCTGTCAGCACCACGGGAAGCGGCATCGCCGCTATTCCTTGTCCTCCTCAGATGAAGAGAGGTTTCGGTGCAAATTGCGTTGACACTACGAAGACCTCATGTGGCAACAGTTGATGCTGGCTGGTCCGAAGCCGATCTCGGCTCCCACACCACCCATCACTTTTGTTGTCACCCGACATGCCGACCTCACTCTTCTTGTGGGTCCAGTCGAGACTGTTCCTCCCACAGAGGAGCCAGTCAAGACTGTCTTGGTTTGGCCAAAGCCAGCCTCTCCACTGACTGTGGTAGAGCCGCCACCCCAGCAGCCATCAACCGGCGCTCCGACTAAGGAGTCTCGGCCAGCCAAGGAGCTTGCCCATCAGCTGTCGGTGACTATCACATCGGACCACCCGGGGAGGGCTGAAGGTGATTCGGTTGGGCGGCCACTTTATTCAGACTACTCCAAGTCCGAGGATTCCTCACTGCACTCCCATCTGGTTGACGATGAGTCTGTGGGGGATCTCTCAACGGTGGAAGGGCCCACTTCCTTCCTGGGCATCCTCCTCTTCTTCTCCGAGTCCATGGGGATGAAGATAGAGCCCATCCAGAAGTGGGCTTGCTATCCCCTTAATGAGATTCTGGACAAAGGGTACTCTCCGACAGAGGCTTTTCCTGTGGCTGAGGCCATTGTCGGTCCAGCCCTGGAGCTTTGGCAGCGCCCCACGTCTTGCCCGGCACCTTCGGACTGGACAGCCCACAAGTATGTGGTGACCATCGGTACCTTCTCGGGTTTCACGGAGCACCTCTCAGCCAAGGGGCTGGTGGCCGACTCCGTGTTTCGTCTCTCAGGCAATATCAGGGATGTCAACGAGCCACCGGACAAGGAGTCCAAGAAATTGGACTATTCGGCGAAAAACATTTATGCTGCCTACTCGCTCAGTCTCCGCCAGGCGAGCTCGGATGTCTGGATGGCACACTTCCACGTTTTCTTGTGCTCTTTGGATGAGGGAATTCCTCACCTACCTGCGGACCTCCAGACCATGGTCAAGCAGGTCCGAGATCAGGTCTGGGCTGTGGCCAAGCAGCAGCTGCAGATGGCTCTGGATCAGGGAGATTCCTGTGCCCGCTTGGTGGCAGCTGCAGTTGCCATGCACCGTAGGGCTTGCCTGCAGATCTCAACCTTCATGGCAGACACTCAGCACAAGCTGGCGGATGTTCCTTTCCTGGGCACCAACCTGTTTGGGCCCAGTGTGGAGGGTCACCCAGTGTATCGAGAGGTCCAATGCCATCTTGGATCAGTGTGAATATCCGCCATAGGGATCCTAAGGCTCCAGGCAGCAGAAGCAAAACCCTTTCAGTCCTCCACTCCTGCGACAAAACCAGCACAGTATCAGCCAGGCCAGCAGGCTCAGTTTTGGTGACCCAGGCCCAAGTCAGTGACCTCGGTGGTCGTAAGCCTAGAGGGAAGGGACCCGGTGGTTCCTCAGCCAGGTCCTCCTCCACCTCGTCCAAGCCTGCTCAATGATGGGATGTTAGGTGCTACCCTCATGCCTGTCACCCCTCCCTGGGTCCTCCTGTGGGGGTCTGGCTCCGCCACTTCCTTTTCGCCTGCTCCGCTGTCACCATGGACAGGTGGATTTTAGGAGTGGTCGGTCAGGGTCTGCCTCGAATTTGAGCAGTACCTCCAAGCCGAGCCCACTCACGGAGGATTCTAGTATCCGCAGACACTCTGTCGGCTCTTCGAGATAACATAGCCCAGCTCGTCTGCAAGGAGGTCGAGGTCAGAGTAGTGGATCCTCCGGACACCCAGGGTTTGTCTCCAGGTAGTTCCTGGTGCCAAAGTGGACAGGGAGCTGGCGCCCCATTCTAGATCTGCACGATCTGAACAAGTTCCTCAGGTTGCGCATCTTCAGGATAGTAACTCTGTCTCAGATCGTACCATCTCTAGAGCAGAACATGTGGTTTTGCTCTCTGGATCTTCAGGATGCGTTCTTTCACATCTCGATCCGTCCATCCCAACATTGATGATCAGGGACACTGGTTTACCGTGATTGAGAAAAGGCAAATTCCATTTTGCAGATTGGCAAAACCGGTATTGTCACCGGTGTCTGCAAGGCCAAAATCCGTTTTTACCGGTGTTTGCTTTGTCACCTTTATTTAAACTTTTTTTGTGTATGTTAGTGTGCATTTTCACATTTCAACCTCTACTGTTGTATATCCATACTTCTAGCTATTAAGTTATTGTAATAGCTGCAAGGTGTAAAGGCAGCAGAAGCACTACAGCCCCCATCCCTCAGGTATGATGACAGCACCACTATGGACACCCATCCCTCCGGTGTGCTGGCAGCAGCAGCACTGCAGCCCCATCCCTCTGGTGTGCTGGTGGTGGCAGTACTGTGTCCCCATCCCTCCAGTGTGCTGGCAGCAGCAGCAGTGTGGCCCCCCCATCCGTCTGGTGTGCTGGCAGCAGTGTGGCCCCCCGTCCCTCCGATGTGCTGGCAGCAGCAGCAGTGTGGCCCCCCATCCCTCCGTGTGCTGGCAGCAGCAGTGTGGCCCCCCCATCCCTCCGGTGTACTGGCAGCAGCTGCAGCACTGATACCCCCACCCCTCAGATGTGACAGCAACCAGTGCAACACTGATGTCCCCACCCCTCGGGTGTGATGGAAGCCAGTGCAGCACTGATGTTTCCACCCCTCAGGTGTGACAGCATGCCCCCACCCCTCAGGTGTGACGGCAGACAGTGCAGCACTGATGTCCCCGCCCCTCAGGTGTGACGGCAGCCAGTGCAGCACTGATGCCCCCACCCCTCAGGTGTGACTGCAACCAGTGCAGCACTGATGCCCCCACCCCTCAGGTGTGACGGCAACCAGTGCAGCACTGATACCCCACCCCTCAGGTGTGACGGCAACCAGTGCAGCACTGATGTCCCCACCCCTCAGGTGTGACGGCAGCCAGTGCAGCACTGATGCCCTCACCCCTCAGGTGTGACGGCAACCAGTGCAGCACTGATGCCCCCACCCCTCAGGTGTGACGGCAACCAGTGCAGCACTGATGCTCCCACCCCTCAGGTGTAACGGCCGCCATGGCATCACGATGAAACTTGCCCAGTGCCATGTACCAAAGCTTGTTTTTCAGAGCTAAGATGTGAATTAAGCTGAACCACCAGATGCCAAGGTGGACTCTCTCATTTCAGTCCTTAAAATTTAGTTGACTGAATTGGTTCATTTGTAAACTAAGTGTATCCCATTAAAAAATCCACAAGTGATTAATGAGAATGCTAATGGAGAAATGCACAATCTCTCCCAAGGAATAAACCAATCGGGAATTGCACCCACAGTAAATTGGGCACTTTCTGACTTGGTCTTCATGAAAATGGAGCCTCTTAGTTTTCATGTCAGAGCTCAAACTCATGAAAGGAGTTCGACGAGCAGAGGTGATTCCACGACCACTATACAGATGCCACAACCACTGTACAGATCGGGGCTTCATCTTTCCTATCTCTCCTGCAGTCAGCATAAATAAATTAATCTGTCTGCCTGATCACTACAACAAACTGGTACATCCTCTGGTATGTCCAGCATTTTAATTAGGGCTATTGAACATGACGCTCTTGCTCATAACATTGTAGCATGGATAATGCTGCCTTGCCCTTTCTTAATAGGCAGGGCAATAAAGCCCTAGATATGCCCAAGGGATAACAAATTATATAAAAAAAGCACTAACCATTGGAAATATATATTTGGTAAAATCACCATACATAAGGGCACTATTGAGGAAGGGGCAAAGTAGCATCATCAGTTCATAAGCGAGAGCGCAGGATGTTCACGAGCACAGACGTTAAAGTGCATGGCACAATGTAGAATTTACCAGTTTGAGTGATCTGGTACAAAGATTATTTAATATAGTGCCTGCAGTGGGTACCAGAGATGTGAAGCCCCGATCTGTACAGCGGTTGGGGCTTCACCTCTGCCTGTAGTTCTCCTTTAAGAACTAATCATCTCTCTGTAGTTCCATGGCCCAACCCCGTCCAAGCAAACACTGACTGCCCTGGCACCAAGATGGCCCCACCACACCAGTACAACAGACACTACAGGAAGTGTGGGGGTCCATACATGCAGATACCCAGCTACAGCCATTGAGAACCACCCTCAAAGATAAGTACTTGTGTAACTCCCAACTCCTGCCTTTTTGCAAATGACAGGTGGCATGCTGTTGAAGCTGATGGCAGTACCTGGTGGGGACTGGGTCTGGGAGGATTAGGTTACTCGGCACAGGGGCCTAGGTTTGGCTACTTCTGCACAGGGCACCCAAGTAATCCGAACACAGGAAGCAATAACTGTAATGTCCAAAACCAGGAATGGGATTTTACAGTGTGGCTTTTATTCACGTCCAAACTGAACAAACAAAGCATACATGGACCCCCACGGGGAGTACATTCCTGGTAATGCAGATTAGAGACAACAGAACACTTCTTCACATTTCCAGCCCTCAGGCTCTAAACCCACCAGGCACATAGCCCGGACTTGCACGCAGCTTTGGGTACACAGCCTGACTTGTACACTACTTGGGTTTTCCCCACTGGCCCTGCTCCCCCGCTGGCCACTTGATCCACGGTCCATTATGGGAATGAACCAGTTTTCCAATTGGTGGCTCCCCAAACCACCTTAGAGCCTTCGACTCCTAGAGGGAATTTTCCTTCCAATCCCACGTCTGGGTACTTCCCTCATCACTGGCCAAGTGCATGAGGCAAAGTAGAAATCCACAGAGCAAATCCGTAGAGGTGGACCTCTTTACTAAAGATGGGGTCTCCACCTCCAGCTCCCTACAATCCATACCCGCCATTTCTCTGGAAACTAAACAACTCTTTTTTGAAAGCTTGGCAATGTAGGTTACTGGGTAGATGTATGTGACATCTCCTCTACATGTCTTGACTTCCCCTATGTGCTGGACTTGAACATACTTTTACTTTTGGCTAAACCTATTACTCTAGGCCTCCCACTACTTCACAGAGTCCAATCCCACTATCACACAAGTCCCAGGGTGAAAACATGGGCCCTTTAGAAAGAGCAGAAACTCACCCTCCGTTTGCAGGTGCCCCACAGGCGAATCACGAACTCTTCTAGTTTCCCAAAACTCTTGGCCCAACTAAGGCAGCTTCTCCACTAGCAGAAAACCAGGGGGTTGCCCCTGGAATATGCAGACCAAACTTTTCCTGCCCCATCCCTGAGGGATGGGGCACTGAGACCTGAATCAGCAGTCTCCACCACTTTAAAACTAGCTTCTGTGTCTCTCTTAAGTGGAAACACACACCTTTTTCTTAAATGTAGCCCTTGTGTCAGGGCTGAGGCTCCAAGAGCCTAACACAGAGCTGTTGTGCTCCTCCCACTGCAAGCTCCAAACTCCAACTGACCTTACAGACTACTGTTCAAACCTCCCAACATTCTACTCCAACTCCTGCTGCAGATTCCATTGTGGCTCATGCAGCTGCGACAGTTCTATGGTGATTGTCATCCCTCAGTCTCAGCGGAGACTGAGGAACAGAGTGAGACAGTGTGAAATCCGTTTAACTGGAGTTTCACAAGCTGCCTTCCCTGCCTACCACTAGGTCTTACTGGGATTCTAGTAACCCCAGGTAACAAGGGGGTTACACTCGCCCTTGACCAGGAAAATGACTGTCTGCAGTCATTGTTTACCCGGCTTTAGGCCATCCCACCCTATGTGCTACCTGCGGAAGGGGGTGATCAGGCCCCCACCTACCATGCGCGAGCACAGGCAGGCAACACTAAGGGCTTAGAGGCCTTTAGCTGACATATCAGCCTTTACACTACCCACTTTCTATGGACGCCTCGTGGCTCTGGTAGAACTGTTCCGAGCATAGCCCTCTAGGGAAAATCTGTCTGCCTCTAACTTTACACCCAATAACAAAAACAACCCAGGGACCTCCCCGACCTTGGGCAACCTGCAACCACACACCAAGAAACTAATACCACAGTATTACATCACTTTACTGCCTCCTCCCTACCCCCACAACCACACCTGTGGAAGGAAAAGGGTTAATACAGTAACAACAACAATAACAACACCACAGTACTTTAAATCACTACACACTAAAGTACTAGTGAGGAACTCTGATGAGCCCCTCCTCTTCTTCTTGTCTTCTCTTCTGTCTTCTTCAGGAACACCTGCAAGAAAAAGAAAGACAACACACACTCCTAATCTGCATACACAGTCTACCTAAACCCCTACCATCAAAACACTGAAGAATCCCAAAAATATTTTTTTTTTTTTTTTTTTTTAGAAAAGGTAGAAAACAGTATATACATTAGAAAACAATGACATTATTTACAATACACATTTGGGGGAATGGAGTGCCCTAAAAGTCCCAACTAGTGGCCACAGTGCCCAAAGACTAGTCCATTAAAGAGTCTCTCCTGGGCCAGAACTCAGTGAAGCACACTTCTGACAGGCCAAAGTCCCAAAGGGGAGAGTCTTTGAGGACAGTTCACACATTTTGGAGTCTGCTAGTGTAGGGTGTGTACTGCAGTGTCATAAAGATAGAAAAGTTTGGACTTACCAGCCCCTTGTAGAACGAAAAATATGAACAGACCTGCACCTCTGACGAAGACTCTCCCTGGCAGCATTTCTTCTGATATGGCTGGGCGGACATCTTCTGGGAACCACAGGAGGCACATCTGGGAACTGCTGGGTTGATGTCATCTCTGGAGATGGAACCTTAGAATAGGAACAAAAATGAACAGCTGGTCTGACGTCATCCGATTACCAGGCGATGGATCAGGATACAGCTGGGCTGGTGTCCTCTCTGGATCTGAAGTCATCTGGTGGGCCAGTCGATGGATTCTGGAAGGCCAGTACACTGTAGAACTGATGAATGTGGGGCACCTGAGTCCTGGATGTTCATACTGGCGAATCAATAAAGGCACTTCACAGGCTGGTGTAGCAGTATTGACTACCACTGTCGGCTTTCCATTTAGTAGGCATGGGCACATTTGCTGGGAGGTCCTTGCATTGAGGCCAATAGTACTGGGGTCAGGAGCTTGAATTATTACCCGTCTGGGTGCACATAATTCACACAGTGGGAGATTTCACGTCCCTCTCCGTCCACTATTCGCACTCTGTCCATAAACAGTGTCCTGCCTCTCTTCCACTGGGTATATTTCTCATGAAACAGTCTGTCCTTTACATGCATGTTTGCCCCAGGATGCACACCTTTCATTGCTTCATCCCAGATCCAGGATTTCCTGCTGTTCTCAATCTCCTCCCAGACTTTCCGAGGAAAGGTAGGAAAGGTCATCCCATAGATCTCATTCACCTTCCTACGAACCAGTCTCTCCTCTTTACTAGCTTTGGTCAACCTGAGACCGCTGGCCTGGCTTGGGGGTGGCCAGTCCTGGTTCTGCCAGCTACGCATCCTTAACAAAATTAAAAACGGATCCCTGACTACTTCTTCTTGCATAGCCAGGGCAGTGGCATCACCACTCTCTTCCATGCATTCCTCCGAATCAAGAGCTTGAGGCTGTGTACCCGTTCCTTTTTCACAAGGCCACATAGGTTCCCCCTCATCTTCTTCCTCACTAAGGATCTGAGCCCAGGAGTGAGCAGTCGTCCTCACTCCTGAGACTATCCACTCATCACTAGGCACGGAGGTCGACACCTCCCATTCAAAGGCCTCCCGCATCTCATCTTCTCCTATGAGACTTGGGCTCGGCCCCCCCCCCCCTTCCAGGGGTCTACTGATGCTTTATCCGAACTTTCCTTCTGGGATCCAGCATCCGAAACTTCAACTTCTGCTTCCGTCTCTAACTCTGCACCCTCAAGCTTTGTGCCACACTCCCCCGAGGGGCCATCTTCAAGAGGCTCCGCCTGGTGCTTTGTGCTGCCAACTGCAGATTCCTGAACCTTTGTCCATGTGGGAGCCAAACGAATCTGAGGCACTTTATACAAGCCATATTTTTCTAGGCATCCAGCACAGTGAGGTATCATGAAGACGTCCCTTCCAGCATTCAAGCATATTTGACACACATGCACTGGATAACCAGGAATCGCCACATGAGGAGGCAGTTGTCCTCCATAGCACTACTTTTCAATGTCCCTTAGTCTATTTACTGCTGCCGTTACAACCCAGGCATGATCTGGTAACGAGGTGGTCCTGAGGCCATAACAGCAGGAAAAAAAACAAAAGCTCACTGTAACTGAAAGTCCCACTTTACTGAACACCTTCTTTAATTTTAAAATGGCTCCTCTGCTGCTGTGTTTACTCTACTACCCCACCCTGTAATGGCGTGTGCACTCCTGTGCATCAACATTCAGAAATTGGGTCAAGCCACTGCGCATCCGATTTAACACACTACTGACAACTTTTGCTCAAACTGCACACACTGCACTGTTCTTGTTCTAAACACATTTACATGATTTTCCATGGACTTTTACGTGCTGGAAACATTTCTTTAACTCACAGTCCCTTAAAGCTTCAGGTTTTAAGCACAGGATTGCCTGTAAAACTAGTGCTGCATTTGGCTACAACTCAGTCTCTCTCTGGCTTTAACCTTTAAACTGATGCTGAACTCATTACTTGCACACAGTCAATGGCTTAACAGACTTGCACTTGCTGGCGGACTTGACACAGTCGTTACTTGCAAGCGACTTACACTGCTGCACACATATTTTGCTGGCATTTGGCAGAAAATCACTGTTTGAGCAATTTCACTGTTGGTACTTACTGTTATCAGTAGCAGTTTGCTGCGATGGGGCAAAAACGGCCTGCAGCCAGTCTTGGAGGCCTCAGAAAGAAAACGGGTGGGCAGTCCTGCCGATCGTCTCCTCGACCACCGCACTTGCAATTCAGATGATCGATTAGCGGGTTGAGCCCGATTTTAAACGAACAAGTCTATTTTTAGAAGGTTTACAGCGTTTTTAACACTCCGTGACACTCCTCCACAAGCCAGTACATGCACTCCACTCACACTCCCTCTTGAATGCTGGGGCAGTCACTGTAGAGCTGGCTGAGGGGCGGGACTGATTGTAGCCTCACCAATCACATGACGCCATGCAAATGAGCCTCTTCTTCCTCACGAGTGCTCTTCTCCTCACGGCGATTGTCGAGCAGGCAAATTTTAAACTGCAGAATGCATTTTTTTTTTCTTTTCAACTGACTCCTCGGCAGGAGCCCATTTCAGCCATTTAACATAGCCATTACACTTGCACGTATCTCAGTTCATTTAGAAGCATTTCCAACATCCAGGGCACAATTGTCCTGTTGCTACCCCTAGTCTTCCACACTTTTCTTTACCACAGTTCTTTTTAAAAGCATTTCCAACGTCCAGGGCACCATTTTCGTGTTGCTACCCCTAGTCTTCCACACTTTTCTTAATCACAGTTTTTTTTTAAAGCAGGCAAAAACGCTGTAAACAATTGATGCAGGACAAAGGCACACTCTTTGGCTTTACTGCTCCCTGGTAAAAGGTTGGCATTTTAAACAGCAGCATAAGATCCACAGCACACAGCAACACACTAGTTAACTTGTTTCAGCTTTTGGACTACCCACTGCCAGATAGCCAAAACGCTAGCCCCTTGCCCAAGCACCTTCCTCCCAGAATTAAATCCAAAGCGGTGCCTCCATTTTTGTAACCCCCAACCCCTGCCTTTTTGCAAATGACAGGTGGCATGCTGTTGAAGCTGACAGCAGTACCTGGTTGGGACTGGGTTCGGGGAGGATTAGGTTACTCGGCACAGGGGGTCTAGGTTTGTCTACTCTGCACAGGGGCACCCAAGTAAATCCGAACACAGGAAGCAATAACTGTAATGTCCAAAACCAGGAATGGGATTCTACAGTGTGGCTTTTATTCACATCCAAACTGAACAAACAAAGCATACACAGACCCCCACGGGGAGTACATTCCTGGTAATGCAGATTAGAGACAGCAGAACACTCCTTCACATTTTCAGCCCTCAGGCTCTAAACCCACCAGGCACACAGCCCGGACTTGCATGCAGCTTTGGGTACACTACTTAGGTTTTCCCCACTGGCCCGGCTCCCCCCCCGGCCACTTGATCCGTGGTCCATTATGGGAATGAACCAGTTTTCTAATTGATGGCTCCCCAAACCACCTTAGAGCCTTCGACTCCTAGAGGGAATTTTCCTTCCAATCCCATGTCTGGGTACTTCCCTCATCACTGGCCAAGTGCATGAGGCAAAGTAGAAATCCAGAGAAATCCGTAGAGGTGGACCTGGTTACTAAAGATGGGGGGTCTCCCAGCTCCCACAATCCATACCCGGCCATTTCTCTGGAAACTAAACAACTCTTTTCTGAAAGCTTAGCAATGTAGATTACTGGATAGACGTATGTGACATCTCCTCTACGTGTCTTGACTTCCCCTATGTGCTGGACTTGAACATACTTTTACTTTTGGCTAAGCCTATTACTCTAGGCCTCCCACTACTTCAGTAGTCCAATCCCCACTATCACACAAGTCCCAGGGTGAAAACATGGGCCCTTTAGAAAGAGCAGAAACTCACCCTCCGGTTGCAGGTGCCCCACAGGTGAATCACAAACTCTTCTAGTTTCCCAAAACTCTTGGACCAACTAAGGCAGCTTCTCCACTAGCAGAAAACCAGGGGTTGCCCTGAATATGCAGGCCAGCTTTTCCTGCCCCATCCCCTGAGAGATGGGGCACTGAGACCCGAATCAGCGGTCTCCACCACTTTAAAAACTAGCTTCTGTGTCTCTCTTTAGGTGGAAACATGCACCTTTTTCCTGAATGTAGCCCTGTGTCAGGGCTGTGGCTCCAAGAGCCTAACACAGAGCTGCTGTGCTCCTCTCACTGCAAGCTCCAAACTCCAACTGACCTTACAGACTACTGTTTAAACCTCCCAAAATCCTACTCCAACTCCCTGCTGCAGATTCCATTGTGGCTCATGCAGCTCGACAGTTCTATGGTGATGTCATCCTCAGTCTCAGCTGAGACTGAGAACAGAGAGACAGTGTGAAATCCATTTTAACTGGAGTTTCACAAGCTGTCTTCCCTGCCTACCACTAGGTCTTACTGGGATTCTAGTAACCCCGGGTAACAAGGGGGTTACACTTGGTTGGTATTTTTGATTAGCATCACCCGTGAAAGTGGGTGGAGGGCCTGGTTGTGGCAGCCCAGGTTGCTGCTAATGCTCTCCCCCCTACCATCTACTTCAAAAGCATCTCATCCGACAGTTTTGAAGGGCACAGATGAAACATGATTGATTCAGTGTGATGTGGTTTAATAAACTTTTTTTTGTCCCAGTGTGTGTCTTTATTCACACACACACACACACACACACACACACACACACACACACACTAGCAAACCACCTCGGAACCAAACAGACTTTCCCCCTGCCCCTGGGGGGACTGTCTGGGTCACAGACCAGGGTGCTAAATGAGGACAGGTCACACAGAACATCTTGCTGAACCACACAGTAATGTGAATTTATTACATACACATTAAGATTTTTGTAAATATTTTCTACTGTATGATTGCATACCTCTCAACAGTCCCCAAGTTTGACACAGAGGACCCAATTTTAGAAGCCCAGCTACGATCAACCACAGTAGCGTGGCACGGACCCAGCGGACTGGCATACATGTTGGAAAAACTGGTTCTGTGCCACTCTGCCCCTCTACCCCTCCCTCCTCCATCACCAGAGGCCAGAACCATTTTTTCCAGTGTGTGTACCAGTCCGCCCAGTCCATTCCTCCACTGACCAGCAACTACCAACCATAGGAGGATGGCACAGACTCAGTGGACTGGCATACATGTTGGAAAAAGTGGTTCTGTGTCACTCTGCCAGTCCACCCTCCCTCTACCATGAACAGAGGCCAGAACCATTTTTTTCAAGCATGTACCAGTCTACAAGCCATTCCTCCACCGACCAGCAATGACCAAACACAGTACCATGGCATGGACCCAGCGGACTGGCATACATGTTGGAAAAAATGGTTATGTGCCACTCTGCCCTCCCTCCTCCATCACCAGAGGCCAGAACCATTTTTTCCAGCATGTGTACCAGTCTTCATAGCCCGTCCCTCTGCCAACTAGCAAAGACCAACCACGGGAGGATGGTACAGACCCAGCAGACTGGCATACATGTTGGAAAAAATGGTTCTTTGCCACTCTGCCCCTCCTTCATCACCAGAGGCTAGAACCATTTTTTTCCAGTGTGTGTACCAGTCCTTCCAGCGTGGCCCTCTGCCAACCAGCAGTGACCAACCACGGAGAATGATGGACCCAGTGGACTGGCATACATGTTGGAAAAATGATTCTGTGCCACTCTGCCCATCTGTTCCTCCCTCCAACATCACCAGAGGCCAGAACCATTTTTTTCAGCACGTGTACCAGTCCACCAACCCTGACCCATCACGGACCAGCAACGACCAACCACAGTAGCATGGCACGGACAAGGCGGACTGGCATACATGTTGTAAAAAATGATTCTGTGCCACTCTGCTTGTCCACTCCTCCCTCAAACATCACCAGAGGTCAGAACCATTTTTTTCAGCACGTGTTCCAGTCTGCCAAGCACGTCCCTTGACGCACCCCCTCAAACATCACCTGAGGCCAGTTTTCGAAAACATTCATTTTGTATAATTACATGCCAGCTCATGTCTCTCCCTCCCCCAATCTTCCCACCCTTGCTTTCCTCATTCAAACAGCAACATGGCTATACCAAAAAAAACTTAACCGTAATATGACCGATCCAGTCAGCAGCAGCAAAGAAGCAGAAAGGGCAGTCAGCACAAAGCAGGCAGGACAGGTCAGCACAGCACCACACCAAAACCAGACGAAAGATCAAAACAGCAGGTATGCTGGGCGGTTGGCAGGTTGGGGAATAAATTATAGTTCCTTCAGTGACCCCTCCTCCCCACCCAGATGGACCTGCATGGCCCCTCTCCCCACCCCTACGGACCAGCACAGCCCCTCTCCCCACCCCCACAAACTGGCATGGCCCCTCTCCCCACCCAGACGGACCAGCACGGCCCCTCTTCCCACCCAGATGGACCTGCACGGTCCTTCTCCCCATCCCCATGGACCAGCATGACCCCCTCCCCATCCCCATGGACCTGCACAGCCCTCATCCTACCCCGATGGATTGGCATGGCCCTCTCCCCATCCCCACAGACCAGCACAGCCCTCTCCCCACCCCGACAGCCCAGCATAGCACAGCCCTCCCCACCCCTCACGGACCAGCACAGCCCCCTCCCCACCCCCACAGACTGGCACAGCACAGCCCTCTCTCCACCCCTACGGACCAGCACAGCCCCTCTCCCCACCCCCACAGACTGGCATGGCCCTTCTCCCTACCCAGACGGACAGGCACGGCCCCTCTCCCTACCCAGACGGACTGGCACAGTCCTTCTCCCCACCCAGATGGACAGGCACAGCCTTTCTCCTCACCCAGATGGACCTGCACAGCTCATTTCCTCACCCAGGTGGACCTGTATGGCCCCTCTTCTCACCCAGATGGACCTGCATGGCCCCTCTCCCCATCCCCACAGACTGGCATGACCCCCTCTCCCCATCCCCATGGACCTGCACAGCTCCTCTCCCTACCCTGATAGATTGGCACGGCCCCTCTCCCCATCCCCACAGACCAGCACAGCCCCTCTCCCCACCCCGACAGACCAGCGCAGCACAGCCCCCTCTCCCCACCCTGACAGATCGGCACAGCACAGCCCCTCTCCCCACCCCGACGGATCGGCACTGGCCCTCTCCCCTTCTCCACGGACGTGCACGGCCCCTTCCACATCCCCACAGACTGGCACAGCCCCTCTCCCCATCCCCATGGACTGGCACTGCCCCCTCCCCATCCCCACAGACCTGCACGGCACCTCTCCACACCCCTAGAGACCAGTACGGTACCCTCTCCCCACCACCACAGACCGGCATGGCCCCTCTCCCCATCCAGATGGACCAGCACGGCCCCTCTCCCCATCCCCACAGACTAGCATGGTCCCGCTCCCCACCCCAGTGGACCAGCATGGCCCCTCTCCCCACCCAGATGGACCTGCACAGCCACTCTCCCCACCCCCACGGACCAGCCCGGACACTATCCCCACCAGCATGGCCACCCTCAACACGCAACCCCTTCCAGCATGGCCACTCTCCTTGCCCAATCCCACCAGCATGGCCTTTCTCCACACCCCACCAGCACAGGCACTCTAATGCCCTCCCCAAGGAGATGCCAGGCATTCAGATTAGTGTTTCCCACACTCCAGTCACAGACTCAGTCACCAAAATAAATGGCACAGACATTTTAATTGCATCTATTTTCAAGTGTACAGTTCACATTTAGCTAGCCCAGACATAGAAACATAAGAAGTTGGACGGCAGATAAGGACTAAGAAGCCCATCCAGTCTGCCCATTTCTTTTCTACCTTATAAATGTGCCATCGCCCTTTGCTCTGTCAGTGGCCTATCTATTCTAGTCATTTGTATTGCTCCCTTATGCCTATCCCATGCCTGTTTGAAGCCCTGCACTGTATTCATAGCCACCACTTCTTGTGGTAAGCCATTCCATGCATCCACCACCCTTTCTGTGAAAAAGAATTTCCTCACATTCCCCTTAATCGGCCTCCCTCTAATCTCATGCTGTGTCCTCTTGTCCGCTATTTTTCTTATATTTAAACATGTTAAACTCTTTCACCTTGTTTATGCCCTTAAGGTGTTTGAATGTTTCAATCATATCACCTCTCTCCTCCTTTGCTCAAGGGTATACATATTGAGCTCCGTTAATCTGTCCTCATATGTCTTCTGATGCAGTCCCTGCACCATTTGGTTTGCCCTTCTCTGGACTGCCTCAATTTGGTTAATGTCCTTGTGAAGAGTGTGGCCTCCAATACTGCGCGCTGTACTCCAGATGGGGCCTAACCAGTCTCTTGTACAGAGGGATTATTACCTCCCTCTTACTTACTTGTGATACCCCTTAATAATACACCCTAACACTCCCTAGCCTTACCTACTGCTTTAGAGGTCTGCTTGATGATTTTAGGTCATCAGTGATGATGATGCCCAAGTCTCTCTCTTCCTTTGTGACTGCTAGCAACTCCCTCCCAGCCTATAGGTGGCTTCAGGGTTTCTCTTCCCTATGTGCATGATTTTGCACTTCTTTGCATTAAATCCAGTTGCCACTCTTCTGACCATTCTGCTAGTTTATCAGATCTCTTCTCATTCTGCCCACCCCATCTGGATCATCTACTCTGTTGCAGATCTTGGTGTCATCTGCAAACAGACAAGCCTTACCCTCTAGTCCATCTGCAAGGTCACTAATGAAGATGTTGAAGAGGACTGGCCCAGGACTGATCCTGAGGTACCCCACTTGTGACTTGCATCTCTTCTGACTGTATACCATTTACCACCACTCTCTGTTTTCTGCCGTCAACCAGTTTGCCACCCAGTTGACCAACGTCTGACCCACCCCGAGCCTACCCAGCTTATTTATCAATCTTCTATGTGGAACAGTGTCGAAAGCTTTGCTGAAGTCAAGGTAGGCGACATCAACTGCTCCCCCTTGGTCCACCACTCTGGTTACCCAGTCAAAGAAATCTATGAGATTAGTTTGACAGGACCTTCCTTTTGTAAACCCATGCTGTCTTGGATCCTGTGCCCCTATGGATTCCAGGTGTTGCACTATCCTTTCCTTGAAGTGCCTCCATAATCTTGCCCACTACTGAGGTAAGACTGACTGGTCTGTAGTTCCCGCCTCCTCCCTGCTACCACTCTTGTGGGCGGGATCACATAAACCCTTCTCCAGTCTTCTGGGACCTCTCCTGTGCTCAGAGACTCACTAAAAATTCTGCTAATGGCTCTGCTAGTTCCTCCTTTAGCTCCTTAAGTACCCTGGGATGTATGCCATCAGGTCCCATTGCCTTATCCACCTGAGCTTAGAAGCTCTTGTAGGACCCTTTCTTTTGTGAAGGGAGTAGTGCTCACCTCCTCCCCCTGTGTCCATGATGTTGAGCTGTGGGCCCTGCCCTACCTTCTCTTCAGTAAATACTGAGCAAAAGTATCTATTTAGGATAGATGCCTTACAGGTCCTCCTCCTCACATGCTCCCTTTTCTCCATTAAGCTAGAAATACCCCCTCTGGACTTTCTCCTTTCACTAATGTATCTATAGAAAGTCTTGTCACCTTCTTTTACTTTCGTGCTGAGTGTTTCCTCAGTTTGGGACTTTGCCTGCCTTACTGCCTGCTTCCCTTAGGGCAGTTTGGTATGCCTCCCTATCTTCATCCTGCTGTGTTCCCTTATATTTCCTGAAGGCCAGCCTTTTGGCTCTGACCTTTTCTGCTACTGTATTTGAGAACCAAAGTGGTTTCCTTCTTCTTTTGCACTTCCTTTTCTGTCTAACACAATGGGATGTTGCTTCAAGTATTGCATCCTTAATGCTTGCCCACTTTGCCTGTACCCCCTCACCTGTGTTTCTTTTTTGCCAGGGCTAGCTTAACTCTGTTGGCCATCTTATCAAAGTCAGCTCCTCTGAAGTCCCATATTTTTGCTTGGAATGGGATGATTTAGATGTAGTAGCAAATTAAACCATACAAATTGTAAAAACAAAGACAAGAGGCTGCGTCAGCATGTGGTCTAAAAGCAAAACAAAATGGTTATATTAATTGCACTGAAAATAGAAAATAGAGTTAAAATACGTTTCGACCTTAGGTCTTCTTCAGGAAATATCTAAAAGAGAAAAAACAAGTTAGTGTAGAGGAGAGGTAAAATGAGAGAGATATGTGGAGAAAGAAGAAGGGGAGGCTAAGGAGAAGAAGTGATAAATGTTAAGATTAGAGAGAATCTGTGAAACAAAAAGGTGATGATGGAAAGATAAAACATAATGGAGAGAAAGAGCTGGGAAGTTCCCAGGTAGAGACTGATTAACAGGGCCTTGTAAGAAGGCTGAAAGGTGACAAATGTGTGAGAAGGAGACAAATTGAACCATACCATGTGATGGTCACTGGCCCCCAGGTGACCTTCTACCTGGAGATCTGTGATCCCTTCTTTGTTAGTCAGTACTAGATCTAGGATAGCCCTGTCTCTTGTGGGTTGCTGTACCAGTTGTTTGAGGCCCTCCCCCTGCAGGGAATCCACTATGAGTCTAGTTCTGGCAGATGTTCCTGCTGGTATTGACCAATCTGTATCCAGACAAGATCTGTTTACAAGGATGTTTATTTGTCAGGCAGAAATACAAGCAAGCTTAGTACAGAACAATTACCCACGCATCCCCACTTCAGCTCAGACATTGGACATCCAAAATCAAACACATATACAGGCCTACAAATACACTGAACAGACTGCCGCCTGATCTCGGTCTTCTTGCTTGTTTATCTCCCTCACCCCTCCCACTCCACCACGACCAGTGTGCCCACGCCAACACTATCATTACATGGACAGTGTCCGCACCATGCACCACCACAGCCAGTATTTATTTTTTGGTGACCAGGTAAGTGCACTAGAGAAATTCTGCCCAGTTTCAGATATAACCCAGGGTGAGGGGGATACAGATAAATGCCAACTGACATTGAACCAGATTAAGCTGTTGGTGTATTTAGTCTTCCCACCCGTGTCCCCACTACACTGCCATTATCCCCACCACGCACCAGCACCGCCAGTATCCAAAGCCCGCGACAACCACAGCCTGTGTCCCCACACAAACACTGCCAAAATTCTACACCATTGCTGTATCACTAACCCACCCAGTGTCCCCACCAACATTATATGGCCAGTACCCCCCACACCACCACAGCCAGTATCCCCATCCCAAACCAGGACCACTGTCCCCATCCAGTCAGTATCCCCACCACCGCCTAACTGGTGTCCTCACCGAGCCTGCCAGTATCCATACCCCAAGGCGTGTGTTCCCACCCCACTGACTGTGTCCCCACCCAACCAACACAACCTGCCTGTACCCCACACCCCAAATACACAGCCCCCCAGTGATGCACACACAAAAATAGTTTATTTCATGGAGAGTAGCTGGGAGAGTGGGAGGGACTGAGCAACTGCCAGCTCATACCCCACACCCCAAACAGACACAGCCTCCCACCCACTGCCACCTTCACCACGGTCAGTTTCCACATCCCATTGCCAGTATCCACACACCAACATTACATGGCCAGTACCCACCCTTGCACCACCTCGGCCAGTGTCCCCACCAACATGGCCAGTATCCCACCTGCACCACCACGACCAGTGTCCCCACACCAGTACTGCCATTATCCCCACCCCTCACCACCACGACCACCGTCCCCACACCACTGCCAGTTTACCCACCTCACCATGACTAGTATCCCCAGCCAACTGCAAGTATCCCCAGCCCACCACAAGCAGTGTCACCACACCAGCACTGTCAGTATATTCCTCACTCTGCACCACCACAAGTCTGACCAGTGCCCCCAAACCACCACCAGTGTCCCCACCCCATTCCAACATTACACATCCAGTGCCCCCCACACCACCATGACTAGTGTCCCTGCACCAGTACTGCCAGTATCCTCACCCTGACAATGACCAGTGTCTCCACACCACAGCAACCAACGTCCCCACCGATTGCATTGCCAGTGTCCCCACACCACTGCCAGTCACCACATCACACCACCAACATTACACAGCAAGTACCCCCACCCGCAGTGTCCCCAGACCAACATGGCCAGTATCCCCATCACACACCACCATGACCACTGTCCCCACCCCACTATTAGTATCCCCATCATAACCAGTGTCCCCACCACACTACCAGTATCCCCACCCTTCAACATCACAACCTGTGTTGCTACTCCATGGCCTGTGTCCCCATAGCCTATGTCCCCACCCTAACACAGACTGTCTCTACCCTGGCCCATACCAAATGAGACACAGAGCCCCCCATGGGGCGCACACACACACACACCGTTTATTTCATGGAAAGGAGCTGGAAGAGTGGAGGGACTGAGCTACTGCAGCTCACTTGACTGACTCCCAGCTCAACCACATCCCCCGCCCCCACGATCAGCAATGCAGTTTTATTTCTTTGCAGGGTGGATGGAAGGAATCCCTACAGTAGGAAAAGAATAATTGTACCAAAGGGCACACATACACAACATTCGGGCTGGTTGGACGTAAAGCCTGGCTCTAGTGAACAAGATCAGTGGTCTTTTAAGCTGGCAGTACCACCAAAACCAGAACCGAATGGCTTTACCCCCCCAACTTTGGGAACATGACATTGCGCGGCACCAAATCGCCTGTTCTGGCATTGATCGATTCCCCCAAAAAAAAAAACACCACAACGA
Organism: Neoceratodus forsteri; assembly: GCA_016271365.2. Taxonomy (NCBI): domain Eukaryota; kingdom Metazoa; phylum Chordata; order Ceratodontiformes; family Ceratodontidae; genus Neoceratodus; species Neoceratodus forsteri. The sequence goes on along the minus strand of CM028129.1, from coordinate 555,518,370 downwards.
ACTAAGGGACTGGAAACTCAAGGCTGCTGACCATTCCATAGTGTCAGTAGGCTTGGACTAGCAAGGAAATCTGACTGCAGAGAGGCAGGGAGAAACACTCAATAGGAGCCAAGGTTAAAAAGGCAGCAATAGTATCAAAGGAGGATGACCTGGCTAAGAAACATAGAAACATAGAATTTGACGGCAGATAAGGACCGCTTGGCCCACCCAGTCTGCCCATTTCCCTACCTGATGGATAAGCTGCAGATTCTAGTTAATCAACAGCTTACTTCCTCCTGCCCCCCACTAGAATTGCCTCATGCCTGTCCCATGCATTCTTGAATTCTCCCACTGTTCCTGACTCCACAACCTCCTCAGGAAGGCTGTTCCATGCATCCACAACTCTCTCTGTGAAAAAAATACTTTCTGACATTACCTCTGAGCCGTCCCCCCTCTATCTTCAAATTGTGCTCCCTTGTTCTTGCACATCTCTTCTTCTGAAAGATACTACCCTCTTGTGCCTTGTTAATTCCCTTGAGATACTTGAAAGTTTCTTTCATGTCCCCCCTCCCTCCTTTCCTCAAGGGTATACATATTAAGCAGCTTTAGTCTCTCCTCGTATGTCTTCTCGTGCAGACCTTGCACCATTTTGGTTGCCCTCCTCTGAACAGCCTCCACTCTGTCTTTGTCTTTGCGGAGATGGGGTCTCCAGAATTGCACAAAGTACTCCAGATGGGGTCTCACTAACCGTCTGTAGAGAGGGATAACAACTTCCTGTTTTCTACTGTTGATGCCTATCCCTATGCATCCCAGTATCCCCTCAGCCCTCCTTACTGCCTTCTCACATTGCTTGCCCACCTTTAGGTCATCTGATATAATTACTCCTAGGTCTCTTTCGATTTTTGTTGTTGTTATTAACTCACCCCCATTGTGTACTCTTCCCTGGGTTTTGTTCCCAGATGCATTACCTTGCACTTCTTTGCATTGAATCTGAGCTGCCACGTATTTAACCATTCCTCTAACCTTGCCAAGTCCCTTTTCATTCTTTCCACCCCAGTTTGTGTATCAACCCTGTTGCAGATCTTTGTGTCATCTGCAAAGAGGCATACCTTTCTTTCCAGGTGCTCTCCACTTATAAAGATATTAAAGAGGTCCGCTCCCAGTACCGAACCCTGCGGTACCCTGCTAGTTACCCTCCTTTCTTCACTGTGGACTCTGTTTACTATTACCTCTTGTGTCCTGTTGTCCAGCCAGTTTTTTATCCAGGCTACTACCTTGGCACCCACTCCAAGGCTGGCTAACTTGTATATTAATCTTTTGTGTGAGACTGTGTTGAATGCCTTGCTAAAATCTAGGTAGGCCATATCCACAGCCACTCCCTGGTCTACTACTTTGGTCACCCAGTCAAAGAAATCTATTAGGTTCGTCTGACATGACCTTCCTGCTGTGAATACTGCCTTGGGTCCTGTGCCCCACTGGCCTCAAGGTACTCAACAATTTTTCCTTGAGAAGTGATTCCATCATTTTCCTACCACTGAAGTCAAACTAACTGGTCTGTAGTTTCCTGCCTCTGCCATGCTCCCACTTTTGTGAAGTGGAATCACATTGCCCTCCTCCAGTCCTCAGGTACCACTCCATCCTCCCATGATTTGTTAAAGAGTAGTCAGTGGTGTTACTAGTTCTACCTTAGTTCTTTTAGTATTCTTGGGTGAATCCATCAGGCCCCATTGCTTTGTCCACCCTCAGTTTCAAGAGTTCTTTCAAAACCCTTTCTTCTGTGAATGGACTGGTATTGACCCCCTATTCAGAGTTTCTCCCTTGTTTGGTTTAGGCACCTCCCCTCCTCATCTGTTGTGAATACTGAGCAGAAATATTCGTTCAGTATCCCTGCTTTTTCACTGTCACCCTCTGCCCACATTCCTTCCCCTTTATTAAGTCTCTGTATCCCTCCCTTGGTCTTTGTTCGCTCCCTAATGTACCTATAAAAGGTTTTATCCCCCTTCTTAACAGAGTTGGCTATCTGTTCCTCAGTTTGTGCCTTTGCTATTCTGCCTGCCTTCCCTGCCTCCTTCTGCTTTAACTGATAAAGTTCTCTGTCCTGCTCCTTCTGTGTTTCCTTATATTTCCTAAATGCTTTCCTTTTCTCCTTAACCTTCCCTTCCACCTCTGTTGAGAACCATAGTGTTTTTTTCCTTCATTTTGTTTTATTGATTTGCTTCACACAAGGCTTGTTGCCTCTGCAATGGCTGTTTGATTATTCCCATTGTTCCTCCACCCTCCTTCTTGCCCATTTGCTAGTGCTTTTCTAAGGCCTCTCTCATTTCAAAGTCAGCCTTCTAAAGTCCAGTACTCTTGTTTTGTGTGGCTTGACTCTATGGCTGTGTTGTGTGAACCACACTGTTTGGTGGTCCCTTGTTCCCAGATAGCTACCACTTCTAAATCCCAGAGATCCTTTCTCCTTCCCCATTTGAGAGTACCAGGTCTAAGATTGCTCCCTCAGTGGGTTCCAACACTAGCTGTCTGAGGCATGTCCTGTAGGGCATCAAGAATGACCCTGCTCTTGGATGTGCCTGCAGCAAAGGTACTCAGTTAACATCTAGCATATTCAGGTCCCCATCAACAATACCTCCCCTTTTTCTGCCATTTTAAGGATGCCTTCTATCATTTCCTTGTCCATTTCCTCCCCCTGAGATGGGAGTCTATACACAACCCCCATGCGGATTGTGGTGCCAGTTCCTGTCTCCAGGGTGACCCATAGCGACTCATCAACTTCCTGTTTACTCTTTACTTCTGTTGCTTAATCCCTTCCCTTATATAGAGAGCTAATCCTCCTCCTCTTTTACCCACCCTGTCCCTCCTGTAGACTGTGTATCCTGGTATGTTGACTTCCCACTCATGGTTCTCTGTGTACCATGTTTCAGTGACTGCCACAGTATCCAGGCATCCCTCTTCCATCAAGGCCACTAGTTCAGGGAGCTTGTTGCACAGACTGTGGGCATTGGTACTCATCACCTTCCATTTATTTTTTATGGCCTTACCCCTTTTAGCCCCATCCCTGTCCTTGACACCTTTTTCTGCATTTATCCCTCTCCTGCTCCCTACTGACCTCTCTGCCTTGGTGTTTACCTCTCTGACTACCGTGCTTTGTGGGAGGCTGGAATTTCCTGCTCCTTTCACTGTGCCCCTTGGCTATTTTGCATGCCGCAGAAGCATTTAAACCTGTCACCTAGGATCCTGGATCCCCTGGACAGATGCAGACCATCGCGCCAGTATAAGCCTGCATCCCTCTAGGTGGCTCCCCAGTCCCCAATGAAGCCAAAACCCTGAGCTCCACACTAGTTTTTCCACCATTCATTGAATCCCATGGTGCGGAATACCCTAGCATCATCCTTGCCATAAACAGGCAGCACCTCCGAGAAGGTTACCATACATGCTACTTGTCTAAGGCCCCTCCCCAACTCCACAAACTCCTGTTGCACTGCTCTGATCCCATTTACGGCCCGGTCATTTGTCCCTAGGTGGACAATGACATCCAGCTCCCTCCCTCGTGCAGCTGCTCCCGCGATCCTGAGGATTCGTTTCCTGTCCCTCTAAGCCGTGGCGCCAGGCAGGCACCTTACTTCCCTATCCCCTTCCTCCCCCACGTCTACCCCTCTAATGACTGAGTCCCTCACCAGGAGTTGTTTCCCTCCCCTGTGGGGTCCCATGCCACCCTCCTGTGGGTCTTCCTTGTGGAGGTTCCCAGCATCCTCCTTGGTCTCCACTGCAGGTGCCTCCATAGAGGAACCACTCTTTGCCAGAACAGCATATGAATTGTGGAGAACTACAACTGGAGGGTTGCACCTCTGTTCCACCACCCTCTCCCTTCCTGAGCCCACCTTCGTCCAACTGCTCCTCTTTCTTGGCAACCTCTGAGGTAATGGTGGTGGCCCTAGTGGTCCCTGGGTGGGGGAAGAGGTTTCACAAATCCTATCCAGGTCAGCCTGGAGACGGGCAACCCCTTCCCTCAGACCAGAGAGGTGCCTGCAAACAGGGCAGCATCGCAGCCTCCAGAATGTCTCCCGAACACTGCTGCTCCACAGCCATTGCACTGCACCACTCCCATCTTGACTTTTGTGTCCCCTCTCCTGTTGCTTTGTATGCTTATTGTCTTCTCCCTCTATGTATTTTTACACTTACTTTCCTACTGCCTATGTGCCTTTACAACTCTCACCCTTTCTGTTCTGGGACAGGAACTTCCTGTAGTCTTCAGTAGTCTTCTTCCTCCGTGGTTGGATTCAGACCTCCAGCAGCCGGGGGATAAAGTTAGTTATTTTTTTTTTTTTAGGTTCCTTCAAGGTTGCTGAAACTAATGTGTCTCAGTGATCCTTCCCTTCCTACTGCCAAACAGGACGTTCCTGTTGTCAGTCAAATTCAGTGGCTATAAAACTAGAACTGGCTTTGGGTGGGAGGGTGGAGAGGTGAGAAGGAGTGCAATTAGTAAAAAATCAGTAGTTCTGGACTTCTGTTTCTTGCTCTGCAACCAGTTCTATTCTGCCAGAAACAGCCAGAAGCTGTAATTGGAGACAGCTGCTTTTGTACACCTAAGCTACTAAGCCACACCCCCAATCAGATTCACTCTCTGCTCTTAATAAATTAAGCTGATACTGCCCCCTTCCTCAGAAAAAAACACTTTTTGGTTTTTTTTTACTTAAATGAGACCCCCTTCTTCTAACAAAGTATCTGTTTGCTTAATCCAAACAGGTACTACTCCTGCTGAGACAGAAGTGATTAATTAGTAAAAAATCAGTAGTTCTGGACTTCTGTTACTTGCTCTGCAACCAGTTCTCTTCTGCCAGAAACAGCCGGACTCTTCTGCCAGAAACAGCCGGACTAACTAACTTAAACGCTGAAAGTCCACTGTGTTTGGACACAAGAAAAGTTTATTATAAACATACACATGGACTACACAGAAGTGCTCCCCTCAGATATCACGTTTCACGTGTTGTCTGTTTGTATGTTTGTAATAAACTTTTCTTGTGTTCAGAAGCAGTGGAATTTCAGCGTTGGTTTAAGTTAATCAGGTCACCCTCCTTTGATCACAACTCACAGAAAACATACATTTTGGCCATATTCGTTGATTATTCATGGACGAGTATCTCAGTCTCGATCTCCTCGCCAGCCCAACCAGCTTCGGAACAGAAGTAATAAATCCAGGCACATGATTACACACAAATATATTTTTACACAAACTGCTTACTATGGGGAATTTAGGAGGAGCAGATTGTACAATGCTTAGCAGATCAACCGTTCCACCTTACCTGCCTAACAGTTTCAAAAAACAACAACATGGAGAGCAGTTTTTTTATTTTTTTTTTAAATATAAGCACAGACTTACTTTGTTTTTAGCAGGTCCTATTGTCCTTGCAAACAGCAATGGGTCCAGAGCTGGAAAGATTCAGCAACAAAATAGACGCCGAGTCAGAAAGCAACGGCAAAGAAAAATGCACATTCGCTACCCAGCAATTTATAGCGCTATGCTCATGGAGACGAGAACAAACGCTGTTTCCGTTTTTGACACTGTTTCCCGCTAGCCAATGAAATTTCCGCTTTTCCATCCGCGTCACCGCATATGCGGTAAACCAGTGTCCCTGATGATGGTTCCTCTGCTTTCGAGCCGAGGGAACACTCTACGAATTCCGGGCCATGCCATTCGGCCTCTTCCCAGCCCCCAGGGTCTTCACCAAATGCATAGCAGTGGTGGCACTTGCGTAAGGCACCGAGGGGTCCAGGTGTACCCCTAACTGGACGACTGGCTGATTGCAGGTCCCTCCAGGCAGGAGGGGGAGCGGTCCAGGGACCTAGCCCTCCAAACCTGCACCTTCCTTGGCATCCTGGTCAATGAGGCCAAGTTGGAGCTTGTGCCCTCGCAGGTGATCAGCTTTATCAGGGCAGAGCTCGACTCTTGCCAAGCCAGATCCTGGCTCCCAGTGGACAGGGCGGAGGTTCTCTCCTCATTTGCCTGATCATTTCGGGTTGGGCAATTGCGCCCTGCACGGGACGTCCTGCACCTTCTGGATTACCTGGTGGCCTGCACCAGCGTGGTCTGATGGGCCCGTTGGCATATGCACTTCCTGCAGTGGGAGCTGGCCAGCCAGTGGTCTCAGCACAAAGTTCACTTCAACTAGCTGGTCATGGTGACCCAGAAGATGTGGGATGCCCTCCAGTGGTGGCTAGTCCCAGACCATCTGCAGGAAGGGATCCCATTTGTCGGCCCCGAGCTGATGGTAATCCTGACGACTGACACCTCTCTCACGGGTTGGGGTACCCGTCTGGGGGAACACAGAGTCCACAGGGTCTGGTCCCCCAAGGAGTCCCGATGGCACATCAACCTGCTGGAGCTCCGGGCAGTCCGACTGGCGCTGACTGCATTCTCTCCATATGTTTGGGGTCAAGTGGTCCAAGTCCAGTCAAACAACACCATGACCATGTACTACCTCAACAAGCAGGGAAGGATGCAATCTCTGCCTTTGTGCAAGGAAGCTCTCCACATATGGACCCTCTTGCGCAGCCTGGAGGAGGATCTCCTACCCATCCGTGTGGCAGGAGCCTCCAATCAGCTGGCAGATGCCCTCAGCATGGTAGGCGAGGCGTGTCATGAGTGGTCTCTCCATCCGGAGGTAGTCCATAGCCTGTTCTCCCAGTGGGGCACCCCTCAGGTGGACCTGTTCACCTTCAGGGAGAACGCAAAGCTGAGGCTGTTCTGTGCCTGCACCCCTCAGCAGGGGGATGTCTTCTTGAGGCCTTGGACCCCAGGCCTCTTCTGTGCCTTCCTTCCAATTCCCTTGATCCACAAGGTGCTGCTCAAGGTCAGGAGAGACAAGGCACGGGTGATCCTGGTGGCTTCAGACATGCCATCAATTTTGGTACCCCAACCTCCGCAGCCTCAGCAACAGGCTCCTGAGGCATCTACCACTCCACCCAGACCTGCTCTCCATCAATCAGGGGAAGGTACTCCCCCCGGATCTTTAATCCCTGCACCTGACAGCCTGGTTCCTGAGCGGCTAGAGTTCCAGGCTTTGGGTCTCTCTGAAGATGTCCTCACTGTGGTGGAGGCATCTAGAAAGGAATCAACCAGAAAATGCTATGCCTTCTAATGGAAGAGATTCTTCATTTGGTGTCAGGGCAAGGGGCTGGACCCTTTGACCTGTCCGGTGGCCAGCATTTTGGACTACCTGTGGTCCCTGTCCAAAGGGGGACTTTGGTTGATGACCCTTAAGGTGCATCTGACAGCCATCTCTGATTACTGGGTGTGGGCTGGTCAGCAGTCGGTGGCACAGGAGAAGGTGGTCTGGCACTTTTTCAAAGGCTTAGATCACATTTCCCCTCCAGTATGTGAACCACCACCACCGTGGGACTTGTTGCTGGTTTTGGCAAAGCTCATGGGCAAGCCATTCGAACTGATGCACAGGTGTGAGATGGCACACCTGTTGTAACGGAAGACTGCCTTCTTGGGGGCTATCACATCAGTCAGAAGGATCAGTGAGCTCCAGGCGCTTTTGATGGAGTCTCCTTACCTGGTCTTCCACAGGGACAAGGTTGTCCTGTGCCCCAACCCGAAGGTTCTCTCGAAGATTGTGTCAGAGTTTCACCTTAATCAGGTGATGACTCTTCCGGTGTTCTTCATGAATCACACTCGGAGGCCAAACACAGGCTTCATACTCTGGACCTGAGGCGATTGCTCGCTTATTACAAAGAGCGTATGGCTGGAATTTGGGGAGAGGTTCGCCAGCTGTTTTTCACCTACGCTGAAGCCGCACCTGGCAGACCTGCAGACGATTGACAGGTGGATCACTTCCTGCATTGATCTCTGCTATAGGTTGGCGGGTCGGGAGCCTCCCAAAGGGCTAAAGGCTCATTCCACCCATCATACCACTGTGTCTGTGGCTGCTTCTAGGGATGTCCCTATCCAGGAAATCTGCAGGGCTGCTACCTGGAAGTCGGCACACACCTTCATTTCCCATTACCATATCGACCTCGAGTCACGCCGAGATGCTGGTTTTGGGGCCTCGGTTCTCCAATCTCTGTTCCCTATATAGGGGGTATGTGCCTTGCCTCCCTCCTCCCGGAGAACTGCTAGGAGTCTGCCAACAAGTGTGGATAGAACAACATATCCACTTCCCTAAAAACACAGGTTACTCACCTGTAACAGTAGTTCTAGGAGTGGTATATGTATTTCATCCACACAGACCCACCCGACCTTCTCTGGCTCAGGCGCACAACTTCTGCTTCCAGTGGGCAAGATCTGGTGTCATGGGGTGGAGCCGAGGGATATACCCCCCAGGTGGGTGGGCGGAGCCAGCTTGAAGACTTTCCGGCACATCTTAAAGGGGAAAGGACATTGGCAACAAGTGTGGATGAATAACATATACCACTCCTAGAACTACTGTTATAGGTGAATAACCTGTGTTTACAGTACTTACGTGGCACCAGCCAGGATGTAACACAGTAATGTTGCAGTATATCACAAAGTGCTGCAGTATACTGCAAGGAACAGTGTAATTCAGCAGCAGTGCAGTATTTTGTGACATGCCACTTACTGCAAGTTACTGCATTGCATCATGGCTGGCTCTGTTGTGTCATAACTGAAGATTTTCCTGAATATCTTCTCCACCCGCCCATCATTCCCATCGCTTATAGAGCCAGGGTTACTGGCCAGCTCACCCCAAAAAGAGGGTAATGAGCCCTGCTGGCAGCTGTTCTGTCCTATTCTTCCTGTTTCCCTTAAGGGGCTTATAGCCTTGTCATGACATTTGCAATTAATACCTACCCCCACCCCAAAAAAAAAAAAAAACACATATGCAGCAACAACAAAAAAATGTTCTTCTGTTGCTCTCCCTTCTAACCCCAGGAATCCATCAGTGTGTTCACAAAATGTAATAAGTCCCCAGGAATTAGCTGCCCCGGAGCTGGAACATATGCTAATTTTACTGAACTTTGAATTGGAATTAAGTTCAAACTCTGCTCTGTGGTTATGCTCCACACTGCCTTCTAATGTCAGATTTATTTCTCCACTGAAGAGAGCAGTCGCCCCTAGGTACAGCTCAACTCTTCTGGCCGCTCTATGGTTATTTATTTTATCAAAATTATTATTTTAATTCATCTTAGTATTTCTCAATACTGTGTTAGGGTGTATTTTTATCCATAATTGTGCAATTTAGCAGTTTCTCTGGTTCCCGATCTTTTCCCAGGAACCGGAGAATGCTGCTAGTCAACACAGATCTCACTTCGAGGGGGCACTTGCAGCAGGTTACACCATAAGGACTGAAGCCAGCAGGTGCCAGGACCCCACAGAAAACGTCTAGCTAGCAGTCTATAGTGGGGGACCGCCCCCTGATGTCGGCCCGCGCCTGACCTCCACCTATGGTGTAAAAGGGACTGTCCCTCAGCACCACCTCAGTTCTTTTCCCACCGTCAACCCACACAAGTCAGACTCCATGGATGCCTTCTGCTCAGGTCGATGCCATTTTCACTGCGTTACCCGCACTTTATTGTTTTACCGATTTCTTCAACTTTTGTAGAATTTGTGCGTGTCTTTTCCTGCATCTGTCGAGCTGCGACGAATGAAGTGCGCTTGTGGCAAGCAGTTGCTCCACAAAGACGGCCACTCAGCCTGCCTGCCTTGCCTAGGCCCGGATCATGACATTAAGGCCTGCTTGCACTGCCAGGATTTTAACTAGTGCACCGGGCTCTGCCGCCAGAAAACCCTGGAGTCCTTCCTGCTGCAGCAAAAGCTTTTAACGATGGAGAAGGAGCTTCACCAGAGTACCTCTTCATCCCCGACCTCCGGGGCCTCCACTTCTTCTTCGGATAAGGATTCTAAGAATTCTTTGGCAAAGCACAAACACCAGGAGAAGCACAGGGAGAAACTCCGGTCCGCTTCCCGCTCCAGGTACCCGCGCAAGTCGGGAACTGATCATTGGTCTTCCTCCTGCGGGAGGTCAGCCCCCTCCACTCCTTCAACCTCTGGGCTGCCTGTGGGCAAACCATCCGCTCTCCTAACAATCTCGGGCGGTGGTTCTTTGGGGCTCGGGACTTCATCCTCAGCCTCTCAGCCCCTGAAGCTCACACCCATTCAAAACATGGGTACTCAGCCAGGTGGCTCGAACGGGTCCTCCCCGGGTGGTGGATCTTTGCCCATTACCCTCCTGGTCAAGTCGCCTGTAAAGTCGGTTCTGAAGTCAGGGACCGACGCCAGCTCGTGACACCCGGGACATGTGGTCATCTCTCCCGCAAGAGTGACACCTCTGCACCGCTCTGGAGTCCGCTCCCTTACATGAGCTTCTCCCTCCAGGCTGGCGCCGGCTGCTTTACCAGACCAGAATCAGCATAACCTGTTCTGTCGATGCCAGCCTCACTGACGCCGACCACAGCGATGCCACAGCCATCTCCCCCACAGTCGCTGGCTGGACCTGTCATCACACAGCCAATGCCAGGGGGACTGATACCCAATCTGTCGACCCCAGTCAGATCGACGCCAGATGGTTTCTTACCTTGGGATCTGACACCAGTTAACCCAACGCCAGTGGAGTTGATGCCAGTATTATGGCAACTGGACGAACCGACGCCAGGGCCTTCCAAACCTACCCCACAGATGCTGGTTCCCCCAGCCTTGCCTCAAAACCCACCCACTGAACTTGACGCACTTTTTGTGGCCTGGTGGGCATATTTCAAGGATAAGGAGGCATCAAAGGAGCCCCCAACTCCAACTCCGAGGGACCTTTCACCCTCTCCTTCTGAAGACCAGGTTTCTCCCAGGAAGGCTCCAACACCAGCCCCATGGAGCCTGTTCTACAGCAAGCAAGGCCAGACACCGATCATTCTAGGACCTATAAGCATAAACCTAGGCACTTACCCTCTCCCTCTCCCTCACCGGATTCTGGAGAATCAGGGGGATATTCCTCTTCCTCGTATAATGACTCTGGAGACTCAGATATCTCATCAGAGCTAGAGGAGCCCAAGGATACCCTTCGGTCGCCCCCAGACAACCCCACTTTCATGGATGTGATGAGGCACACCTAGTCCCTCATGGGCTGGGACACTGAGGAAGTGGACCCTGAGTAACGTTGGCTAGTCACTTTCCCTGCAAGAAGGAATCCTTACCTCTAGTAGTCCCGCCTTTGATCGATTCCTTCAAGGATGTCAATAAGACAGCTTGGAAGTGCCCATCCACAACACCGGCTACGTCCAAGAAGACAGATCATCTGTATAACACTCCAAGAAATGAACCCTTTTATGTGGAGTACCCAGTGGCTGATTCAGTCATTATTAACGCAGCCCATGACTGTTCAAAACTACCCAGGCACCTCAGTACTCAGCCTTCTTATAAGGACTCAAGGCAGATAGACTATTTTGGCAAAAAGGTCTACTCCTCAGCCACATGTGCTATCTGTTCCCTAAACTTCCTTGCCCACATAGTTCAATATCAGAATGCCCTGTGGGAGAAGGCTTTTGAGGTGGCACAAGTTCAGCCAGAACTCCCCGGGAAGACTGGGTTGTTGCATCTTAAGTCGGGCTGTGATGTGGGGACCCACATTCTCCGATCCTCCTATGATTCTGTGGATTCCGCAGGTAGAGCTGCAGCTACGGAAATTTGCCTACATCACCACTCGTGGCTTAGGCTTTCTGGATTTGCCCCGGACATCCAGTCTAAGATTTTGGACAGCCCGTTTAGAGGCCCCATCTTATTTGGCAAGGATTCTCAGAATATCATCATTCGCCTTCAGGAGTCGGGTAAGGCTGTTCGTTCAGTTCATACTCTGTATCAGTCTCAGCCTAAGTCATCCCAGCGACATTGTGGCTGAGTTAGGCTACACCCTCAGCTGTGACAGATGGAACACTTGTCTATTTCCTTATTTCCTAGCTACCAAAACTTCTGTTGCACAACAGTTAACGCTTTTCTCTTTGCTTTTCTTCTTTTTTCCCCCTATCCTAGGTTGGTCACCTAGCGTAGCCCTTTACTATCCCTACTAAACTTCCTGCTAGTTCTATCTTTTCATTCTTTTTCCATTTCCATCTATTCAGTCCCTGGAATGATGCCAAACACCAGGAGAGGTGTTGTGTAAAGTGCATAAGTGCATTTTGTGTACAAAAAGCATGAAGGCTATTTTAAATAGGAATAAATACAGTTAATAAAGCCTTTTTAAATAAAAAGGATTCAGAAGCCATATAAAACAATAATAATTTCATGAGTAGTACAGTTATAAGAAATTCTTAAGGTATTTTCATAAATTCCCACTATAAACCTGTTACTGTATAAGGTTCTATGTATGAGGCTGAACACAAGAATGTGGCATGCTTTATAAAAGTGCTTAGTCACTGTGGATCAGAGATATAGAGTGTCAGTATCTGTGGAGATGAACACTACCTTTAACTGAACCAGGAAGTCCCCTGAAACAACCCCCCACCTTGGTTCTGAAACAATATGTCCAGACATGTAAATAGAAAGGGCTCAGTCAGGTGACCCCACCAAAAGATATAAAACCTCTTCACTGAGTTCAGTTCAGTCCAGTAGAGTTCAGTCTTGAGAATGAAGGAGAGAGGTGCTACTGTAGACAAGCTTTTGAATGCAGATGAGAAGGGTCTTAGGAGCTCTAAGATCCAGGACTGTATTATGCGAGAAACTACTGATGTTAAGTAGTGATTTTCTTGGCAATTTTATTTTGTTTTCATTTATTATTTTTCTAACTTTTGAAAAATAAATATCACACCATGGTGTGTTTTAAACCTGTAAATTTGTCTTGTCTGAAGTTTATTCCCACGCGTTGTGACAAACTTGGTGTTAGAATTGGGATAGTACTGGTTGTCCAGAGAAACAAGGGGGAGACCAGTACCCAAATACCAGCCGTGGTATGCAGACATAGGGGCAAAGAGCAGGATGGCATACCTACAGGATCTCGTGGATGCCAAGGATCTGTTGAAGGATGAGGGGCTTACCGGTGTGCATACCAGAGCCCAGGTGAGGAGAACTGGAGAGGAGCTATTGCCTGGATTGGAGTTCGATGGAACGTGGAGGCGGACCAACACCGGAGAGAGGCGGAGCACCACTGCCAGGTGCTGATGGAGGGTTCCCAACCAGAGGATTTTGTGGCAGAGGCAGAGGACCTGGATCCATGGGTTCTAGAGTAGGAGGACTCCCTGATGGAACCTATGTTGCCAGCCACTTTTGAGATCTGGTTGCCCATTTTTCCGGGCTACTGCTACTTGGAGGACTATGAGACAAAGGCCCCAGGTAAGACTGTTTCAGGACATATGCATACTGCAGGGGTCGAAATAAGGATTTGGCAGCCAAGTGCCAGAAATAGCTCCTGGGTATCGGCATTTTTCAGCCACCCAGGAGCTACTTGCACCAACCCAGGAGCTATCATTTGAAAATATGAACCAGCTACATTTTTTATCTTTTTTTACCAGATAAAATGATTTTAGACACACAGATTGGAGCTGAAAAGCAGCCAACAATTATTCCCATAAACTGCCACAGAAGATTAGACGTTACACCAATATCAGATGGGACAGCTAGCAATCTGCCTGTGTGGTATAACTAAGTAACACAAAAATTGCCCCTGCACACACCAAAACAACATGCACCCTCTATTTTTTTGCTTTTTTTTTTTTTATTTTTATTTTTTTTTTTTAGTACAGCTACTGATTTAAAGGAGTGTGGACAGCAAAAAAAATTGTACTCTCAAACAGCAGGCACTACATGCTGATGTACTGACCTTGTGCATGCCTTTGCTAACTACAGTTTCTCACTATAAAGAAGCTTTCAGATCTCTAGTTTGTGCTGTTTTACATAAACTAAATTTACTGAAAATCTCCAATACATTGTGAGTCCACTAGAGCACACAACAGCTCCCCCCAGACTACTCTGATTGTGCCTCTAACAAGCAGCACCTAATAATAAAGATTAATCTAGCAGAAGCAAAAGGGGATGATCCTCAAGCAAAATCTGCCTGTTCTGATTCTGTGCAAACAGGTCATACCTAGTGCTGCTAATAAGCTAATCAGAACAGAACAAGTTTTGTATTGGCTATAGATACAATACACAGCTTGGAGCACACTGTCGCCTAAAGTGCTACCTAAACCAGGTTCTAGGAGAACTATTCATTTTTCTGGACATTTAGAAGGAATTTATATAACTATTCGGACTTGAGATGATTACAAGGTTCATATCCCCGTACAGTCACTGGAGCAATATGGACATGAAGTAAGTTGCTTCACCCACCTACCCAAATGCTAAGATTTGGATCATTCCAGTTGTAAAATTGAGAAACAGCAGGAGACCTCATTGAAAATGAGATTCTGCCCCTCAGTAGGAACTAACACGGGGGAAACATTGTTTTCAGTGGGGTATTGCTTATTGCCCATTTTACAGCAGACTGCCCTGAAGGACAGGAAGATTGTCACTTGCCCAAAGTCTCAGACAGGGAGCCAGTGACTGTGGTGCTCTGTACAAATGTGGGCTTTTGTTTCAGACCCTCAGAATCAGCAAAGGATGACAGGAGGGGAAGAAAACATAAGGTGTAGAAGGATCAACATGTTTGCTTAACAAATGAGCACAGGCTATTGCCTTTACAGTTTACAGAGGCCCTCGGAGAATCAGCAAAAATACATTTTCTCCGCTAAAACACACAAAACTCCTTAACTGTTGTGCTTCCCCACAGTTGAATTACTGCAGTCAGTCTTACGATTCCTGTAACCACCGCTCAGTTGGCTGTCCAGTCCCGAAACTGCAGTCCTGTAAACACTCAAATTGAGCGCGCTTAGATTTGGTGGCCATGTGAAGAAAAAAAAAATCTTCTCCATTCTTAATGTTCAGTGAGGGCTCAGATTTCAGCTGGGAGCCCTCCACTGAACCTTCACCTCACGCTGCTGAAGTCCCTCCTCCCCCGACCACACACACACACACACACACACACACACACACACTCTTACCCAAAACGTCCATTTGTCCGTGTTCAATGAGCGATCAGATTTCAGCTTGGAGTCCTCCACTGAACCGTCACCTCACGCTGCTGAAGTTGCTCTTCCCCTGACCACACTCACACACAGCATTTACCGAGACGTCTGTTTCTCTGTGTTCAGTGAGTGATCAGACTTCAGCTGGGAGCCCTCCCCTCCACTGAGCTGTATCTGTCTTTAACTCGCTCCTCCCCCGACTGCATATGCACATGCACACAGTTTAGCCCGCAGATCTCTGCTTAAGAAGTCTCCTCTCTGCTGTCCTGACACACCATGCACTGCCGGCAGCGCCTCTACCTTGCTGCGTTTTAAAGCAGCAGGCGCTAATTCCTCTTTTTTAGTGTACTGATGGAGGTATGATAGTGGGTGCACAGGGTTGAAACGATGCCAAGTGATGGGTGCCTGATATTACATATGAAATGTCTGAGTTGTACTAACCAGAGTGAAATAGGGAGTAGGCAGTCGCTACAGACTAAAGTCCTCTGAGAGCATAGATTGGTACTGTGCTGAACTGTATGACAGCCCCAGGGTATGTATTTAAGAAGGATGTCTGTATGATGACATTTTGTCACCCTTCGTTTGTTTATGATTAAGGGACCCTGGGGTGAAGCTCTCATAGTAGGTGAGAGAAAGTTTCAACCAACCCCCATTCTACTGTTTTGGTAGAATATTTATGACTGAGACGGGGTTCTTGGAAAAAAAAAAAAAGTATAGTTTTGAGAAGTGTTTTATCTTACTTCGAGAGTAAGCTCTTGCAGCAGGTAACACTTGTAGGACTGACACCACCTGGCGGCAGATCTCGGCAATTCTTTTCTCTAGCAGTCTCGACTTGGGACCGCCCATCCAACGTCAGCTCCATCCCCGATGTCACCCGGTATAAAGGCAGGAGGCAGTCCCCACGTGCTCCAGTTCTTTCCCGCCGTGGCATGCGTTAGTTAGCTCTCAGCTCTCTGGCTAGTTCCGTCCACTCCTTAGAACTTCTCCATGTTCAGTTTTCCGAAATTTGACGTATGTCAACTTTTATCGACCGGGCACCGTAACAAGCGCTCTTGTGGGAGACAGATCCTCTCCAAAGACGGCCACTCCGCTTGCCTTTACTGTTTGGGTCCAAACCACGACTCCAGTGCCTGTTCCAACAGCCAGGCCTTCAACAGCAGGACCCGCATAAGGCACCAGAAATCTCTTCAGGCTTATCTTGCCCAGCAGCAGTTGGCCCAAATGCAGTGGGAGTCATCGTCCGGGAGGGAATCTCGTTCTTCTTCCTCCACCAAAAAGAAGCATAGGAAGGAGAAGCATCATCACTGGGACCGGGAGAGGTCCCTTTCGAGACCCAGGTCTTCCAGCTCTCAGCCAGGAGGCTGTTCCGGCTTACCTGGGCATGAGGCCCGGCTTACCTCCCTCAGCATCTTGCAGCCCTTGAGGCAGAAGTGGCAGCTGCCACAGTCGTACCGCCTCGGTGTCTGCAGTGTTTCCAGCTGGGGCCTGCATCATAGGGTCATTCACCAGAGGCTTGCAGGACATTGGCCCTCCAGACCTTGGGGGAGAGTCCTGGCCACCATGGTGCCAAGCACAAGCACTGGTGGCGCTGGTCATGGGACCAGAAGAGATTGTAGTCCTTCTGGTCTCTCGACTTATTCAACTGCTCGACAGTGGTCGAGTGCCCCTTGGTTGAGGGGCAGGTCGAGTGCTCTTCGATTCCCTATTGAGCCAGTCAACTTCGACTTCAGTTGAGCAGGCCACGGAAATTTTCCTCAAGCCTGTTGACCAGCTATCTGATGAGGCTGAGGAATCGATCTCGCAGACCCCTGTGCTCCCAGTCCACACCCAAGAGGATGTGATCTTCCTGGACATAAGTCTCCACCACTCATTCACACTAGTGGGATTAGGCGCCCGGAGGCACTAGGACCCATCGGAGCAAACTTTTGCTGGAGGGTGGCGGTAGCGAGAGATGGCGCGCGCGAGGAGCCGCGGCGCCGATGAGCAGCGGCTCGGCGGTAATGACTGTCTCGGCGACGACCCTCCAACCGCCTCAGTTCCTTTTTTCCCGCCGTCGAGTGCGCTTCAGTGACGACGTCGCTCGCCTGTCGGGAGTCAAACTTCAAACTAGCGCATAGTTTTCAGTTTGTTTTTTTGTAACATTATCACGATAGTAGTATCGCAATTTTATTCTATTTTCGTTAAATTTTTCTAATATTTTAAATTTAACTTGCCGAAAGTCTCGGCCTACTGGACCGAGTCGACCATGAGCAGGTCAGGTAGCGGTAGGGAGACTTCATATGAAAGCTTTCAGTCAGCCGGGCTGGGTCGGTCAGCCTCCTTCTCCTCAGCGGGGTTCCGACAGCGGTCAGTCCGATGCCTGGGGATGGGCGGTCCCCGTCGGCATAAAAATAAGCGGTCGCATTCTCGGCACGTTAGGCCTCGAAGTTCTTCTTCGGCCCACAGGTCAAAGAAGGCATCACTCGAGGTCGCCCTCTGAATATGTCTTGCGTCGGACGGTCAGTTATCGTTGCTAGTTGCGGTCTCCTTCTTGGTCGCCAACTTCGGTATCGTCGTCCTCGACATGCGGGCCCTCCGCCTATAGGTAGGGCTCCAGATGAGCAGTTTCATCGGTGGGCGCTCTTATGGAGCGATGGGCTTGGAGGTTGGTTCTTCTGCCTGGCTCGGTTGCCTCAGAGCCCTCGGGCTCCTCCTGCGATCAGGTAGGCGGTTGGACCTTCCTGATCTGTAGCGCCCTTCTTCGGTGCCAGCAACTCCGTGCAGGTGTTTTCCCCCTCACATGGCTGCGGTGCAGGGGCCACACCGATGCCCTTATCTCCTGGTTTTCCTCCTCCTAGCTTTCCAGGTTCCTGGGGCTTTTCCGGCACCTTCCGCGGGGGTCTGTTGGCTTGTCGGGGCCGTTTCGGTGCCGCTGAGTCTTCTTGGCGCCCGTCCGTGCCGCCAGTGGTCTCGCCGGCGCTGCCGCGTAGTGCCGTCTGGTCTGGCGGTGCGGCGTGGTCGAGCGGCGCCGTTAGCCGGCGGCGCCATCCGCAGTGCGCTTGGGTGCCGCGTGCCTCTTGACGCGTGCACCTCCTCAGTGCCATTTTCACCCGTTTTGCCGTCTGGCGGCGGGGGCCCTGAGGACTCTCCTTGTTTTCTGCTATTTCCTCCTCTCTAATTTTCACTCCTTTCCTGTCCAAACAGTCCTTCCTGGACCATCAGGGATGATGTTGAGCCTGACCCAGACCTTGGTTTGGGTGATGAAGTGGAGGAAACAGGATCTTTCTTTGCTACAGAGCCTGTGGTCGAGGACCTGTCCTTTAAGTCTCTGTTGAAGAACCTGAGATCCACTCTTTCTCTCCAGACTACAGACATCGATCCTGGGAAGATATTAAGACTCCAGTATCTTCATGCTTGGAGATCCCTGGATTTGACTCCTCCGATCCAGCCTTCCTTGAGCGCTGTCTCAAATGGTATGGAATAATCCTGCTCTTATTCCCTCAGTGGCTAAATCCATTGATAAAGTATTCAGCTCCCAAGGATCGTCCCTTTTGGAATCCCAAGCCTTTGCGGATCCTATTGTAGTCCTGGCAGAGAGAATGACAAGTCGTTCTTCCTCAAACTACTACAGCTCGACCTATTAACAAGAGTCTCGTAAGATTGATACATTAGGTAAGAAGAGTCTTTGCTGCCTCCACTCTAAGTATCGTATTGCCAGTTATCAAGGCTATTTTTCTCAGTATGAGTATATCCTGTGGCACTCTATGAAAGAATGGTTGAAGCTCTTCCAGATTCGGACTCCAAGTCAGAGCTTCTTCTGACCGTTATTAGAGGTATTGGGTCCAATAACCAACAGGTCAAAGCCGCCATGGACGCTTTCGACACTGCTTCTCGCTCAGCAGCCGCAGGGATTTGTACTCGGCGCCATTCCTGGCTGCGTACTTCTGGCTTCATGAATGATGCTCAGCAGCAGGTAATGGCGCTGCCTTTTGATGGCTTCTATCTTTTTGGCCCTCAGGTGGAGCAAACCTTAGAGGCCACTCAGAAGACTAGATCGGCCATTAAATTGGCCAGACCTCCGCCTGCCCCCTCTCGGGGGCATGTGAACAGACGTCAGTTTCATAGTAGTCAGTCCTTTCGAGGCAGAGGCAGGGGAAGCTTCCATAAAAGCCAACCTGCCCAACCTCAAAAGAGAGCACAGCAAGCGCCGGGGCCTAAAGCCCCAGCGCCACCTTGTAATTGCTGGCCCAAGTTCCATCCACTCTGCCCGGTGGAACTTTCTCCTCCAGTGGGAGGTCATCTGATGTACTTTTACAACCAGTGGAAGTCCATAACTTCGGACAAATGGGTCCTTCGGATAATTCGCGAGGGTTATTCTCTCAATTTCTTGGAAACCCGCCCGAATTGTCCTCCCAGACGACAACCCAGGTTGTCGGCCTCTCAGTCAGACCTCCTCACTGCCGAGATCCAGGGCCTTCTGAAAACAGGGCAATAGAACTGGTGCCCCCGCATCTGCGAAACACAGGGTTCTACTCCCATTACTTTCTGGTTCAAAGAAATCTGGGATCTCATTCTAGACCTCAGAAAGTTAAACAAATTTCTCCCAGGAGAAATTCAAAATAATTCCTAGGTACCCTGTTGCCCTTGCTGCATCAACACGACTGGCTGGCCTCCCTGGATATGCAGGATGCTTACCAGCATATCCCGTCCACCCGACCCACATAAGTTCCTCAGGTTTGTAGCTTTGGGTCAGCATTATCAGTTCAGAGTCCTGCCCTTTGGGCTATCCTCGGCGCCATGAGAGTTTTAAAGTGTTGTGCAGTTCTGTAGCGCATCTCAGGAAAATCGGACTCGAGTGTTTCCCTACCTGGGCGATTGGCTTCTACAAGCCCCTTCCAGCCAAGGGACTTTGGAAGCCGTGCAAGCGACTTCTCGTCTTCTCATGTCCATGGAGTTCTGCTGAATTTGAAAAAATCTCAACTGCAGCCCTCCCAGAGGCTCCTTTTCAGTAGGGGCGCTTCTAGACACCTCTTCATGAGGCTTTCCTTCAGAGGACAGAAGACTCGACATCCTTGGATGGCCCGTTACATCGGGGAGAACCAATCGGTTACAGCTCTCGATGCAGCGCTGTCTTGGTCTCATGGCGTCCTCGGTGTTCACTGTACCCCTGGCCGGTTGCACATGAGAACCACCCAATGGATGCTCTCCACTCAGTGGTCTCCGACCTCTCACCCCAGTCTTATCCCATCAAGGTGCAGGAGCCCTTGAAGGTCTCTCACCTGGTGGTCTCAGAAACAATCTCCTGGAAGGATTCCCTTGCTCCCCGGATCATCAGATCTCCATCACCACAGCGCGCGCCGCTAATGGGATGGGGAGCTCACTGTCACTCCCTCCACACTCAAGGTGTATGGACTCAGTTGAAACTCATCTCCACATAAATGTCCTGGAGATGAGGCGCGATCCTCATGCGATCCGAGCTCTGAAGGATGTCCTTTGTCACAAGAACATTCTCCTTCAAGCGGACAACAAAGCTGTGATATTACATCAACAAGCAAGCGGTGCTCATTCTTATCCCCTTTGCAGGAAGCAATGAGGTGTGGGAGTGGTGCTTGGAGCACAAGTCTCTGATTCAAGCGGTTTATCTGCCAGGTATACAAAACGACCTAGCAGATCACCTCAGCAGAACGAGGCAGACCCTCACAGTGGTCTCTCGATCCAGCCGTAGCTTCGGTCTCTGTTCAAGAGTGGGGACTCCAGACCTGGACCTTTTGCATCCCCACTCAGCATAAAACTGCCTCTCTTCTGCTCCAGAAATCAGGGCCTGGCATTTTCTGTCAGGATGCATTCAGGCTGCGGTGGACAAAGCAGCTTTCTTCGCCTTTCCACGCTCCTCTAATCCAGAGTACTCCTCAAGTTGAGTCTCAGGGGACCAAATGATTCTCATTCTCCTCCTGGCCTCGGCAACTATGGTTTCCTCTACTCAACAGTATGTTGGCAGCCTCTCCGAGACCACTTCCCTTGCAAATCAATCTTTGACTCAGGTTTCGTTGGTCCATCCCAACCTGAAATCACTTCACCTTCATGCTTGGCTCCTGAAGAGGTGGAAGTGAATCGGTTCAACGTCTCGTAGAGTCTCAGACATCCTTCTGGCTGCTACGTAGCCAGCCACCAACGAGTCGCTCCAAATGGAAACGTTTCTCTCTGGTGCAAAAGTCCTCTTGGAATCCCTTTTCCTGTCCTCCTGCCAAGGTTCTGGAGTATCTTTTGGACCTATCAAACTCAGGTCTCCAGTACTCCACAGTTAAAGTTCATGTAGTGCCATCTCAGCGTTCCATGAGCAGGTTTCTTCCTTGACTCTGGCTCAGTTACCTATGGTGAAGAGATTTCTTAGGGATTCTTCATACCAGACCCCTGTAAGCGTCCAGTTGCAGCCTGGGACATTAACCTGGTGCTGGACATGCTCACTCGAGCCTTTGAACCCTAGCTACCTGTGAGCTAAATTTCTTACCTGGAAGACTGCCTTCCTGGTGGCCATTACCTCAGCCACGGGTCTCTGAGATACATGCCCTGGTTACGGACCCTCCGTATACTGTATTCCATAAAGACAGGTAGTTCTCCGTACTCATCCTAAATTTCTTCCCAAGGTTGTGTCAGAATTCCATCTAAACCAACCTCTGGTACTTCCCGCTTACTTCGCTAATTTCCAAAATGAAGGGGAACGAGCTCTTCATTCCTTGGATGTTAAGAGAGCCTTGCGGTTCTATTTAGATAGAACCAAGGATGTTCGCAAGACTCAGCAACTGTTTGTTTCTTTCAGCGACACCCGGCTGGGTCAACCTGTCGCTATCAGATGCATCTCATCATGGTTAGTGGCATGCCTTGGCATTGCTATTCCATGGCTCAAGTTAAATTAGAAGGTGAGTGTGCGCTCACTCTACTAGGGCAGTCATGACATCCTAGTGAAGTCGCAATGTTCCCAGTGCAGATATCTGCAACGCGCCACCTGGAGCTCAGTGCATGCCTTCGTTAAGCATTATGCACTGGATGTTCATGCCAGGCGTCATTCCGCGATCGGCAGAACTATCCTTAATGGACTTCTGTCTTGAGTCGCGTGAGCTCTGGCTCTCCTGCCGCCTTTTGGGGATTATCAGCTTGGTACTCTCCACTAGTGTGAATAGTGGTGGAGACTTATGTCCAGGAAGATATGAAAATTACCTACTCTACTGTAATTCTTGATCTTCTGGCAGAGTCTCCACCACTCATCCTACGCCCCCTCCATCCCGAGCTCACCGCTGTGTTGGTCTTCCTCCCTCAAATCTTTAGGCCGTGAAGACTTCTTTGTTGACCCTTCTTACATTGGGTCGTATGGACTATCTTATGTCGTTTTTAAGGTTAGATTTACTCTTTAGTTAGTTACGCTGCACCTCCTTGGTAAAAAGGTACTGGCGGTTGGAGGTGCGTGCGAGATAGTCGTACCGCTCGACCGCTGCTGACGCCCGTGCCTTGCGGCGCGCCATCTCGCGCCGACCTCCAGCAAAAGTTTGCTCCCGATGGGTCCTAGTGCCTCCGGCGCTAATCCCACTAGTGTGAATGAGTGGTGGAGACTCGTCCAAGAAGATCAAGAATTACGGTAGGTATGTAATTTTCATTTTTGGTTGGTGTCCTCATCCAGCCCTCGATGGGAGCAGCATTTGCCAGCAGTTGAGTCTTCCACGCCAATGTTGCTTAATGTGGGCATGCATGTGATAGTACAACCAGCTGGAAGGCTTCCTTGACTATCGATCATCTGTTTGATGGTCAAGGTTGCATTTGAGATCTCAGTCAAAACGCTCCTGCTCTTGATCCCGCCTGATCAGGAGGAATCACTGTCACCTTGGGCTGAGGGAGGAGGTTGCTCATCTCCAGGCTGAGTTGGCCAGGATTTGTGGGACCTCCTCTTCCATCCAGGGACCACAAGGGCCACTGCCGTTGCCTCAGAGGTTGCCAAGAAAGAGGAGCGGTTGGACCACAGTGGGCTCAGGAAGGGTGAGGGTGATGGAACAGAGCCGCATCCTCCAGTTGTATCTCTCCACAATTCCTATGCCGTTCTGGCAAAGTGTGGTTCCTCTATGGAGGCACCCACAGTGGAGACCAAGGAGGATGCTGGGAACCTCCACAAGGGAGACCCACAGGAGGGTGGCATGGGACCCCACAGGGAAGGGAAATGACTCCTGGTGGGGGACTCCATTGTTAGGAAGGTAGAACTGGGGGAGGAAGGGGAGAGGGTGGCAAGGTGTCTGCGTGGCGCCATGGCTTAGAGGGACAGGGAGCGAATCCTCAGGATCGCCGGAACATCTGCACAGGGAGGGCTGGATATCATTGTCCACCTAGGGACAAATGAACTGGCTAAGAAAGGGATCAGAGCAGTGCAGGAAGAGTTTGTGGAGTTGGGAAGGGCCTTAACAAGTAGCCATGCGGTAACCTTCTTGGAGGTGCTGCCTGTCTATGGTGTAGGTGAGGCTGGGTGCTCCACCATGGATTCAATCAGTGGTTGAAAAACTGGTGTAGAGCTCAGGGATTTGGCTTCACTGGGGACTGGGGGTCCACCTGGCGTGATGCAGGCCTATACTGGCATGATGGGCTGCATCTGTCCAGGAGGGGAACCAGGATCCTAGATGATACGTTTAAATGCTTCATTGGCAAGCATTTAAACTAGCCAAAGGGGAGGCACTGGAAAGGAACAGGAAATCCTAGCCCCAAAAAAAGTCAGGGTAGTAAGTGAAGTAAACACCAAGATAGAGATGTCGATCGGGAGAAGGGCAGGGGTAAATAGAGAAAGTGACAAAGGCAATAAGGACAGGGATGGGGCAAAAAGGAGTAAGGCCATCAGGAAATGGAGGGTAATGAATACCAGTGCCCGTAGTCTGGGCAACAAGCATCCTGAACTGGTGGCCTTGATGGAAGAGGGACGCCTGGATATCGTAGCAGTCACAGAAACATGGTACACAGAGATCCATGACTGGGATGTGAACATACCAGGGTACATAACCTACAGGAGAGACAGGGAGGGGAGAAGAGGGGGAGGAGTAGCTCTCTATGTAAAGAAAGGGATAAAAGCAACGGAACAAAAGAGTAAACAGGGAGGAGAGGAGGCACTGTGGGTCACCTTAGAGACTGGAAATGGCACCACAGTCTGCACAGGGGTTGTATACAGACCCCATGTCAGGGAAGGGAATGGACAAGGATATGATAGAAGGCATTCTTAGGATGGCAGAGAAAGGGGAGATGCTGTTGATGGGAGACCTGAATATGCCAGATGTTAACTGGAGCACATTTGCTGCAGCCACATCCAAGAGCAGAGCCATTCTCGATGCCCTACAGGTGGCATGCCTCAAACGGCTAGTTTCGGAACCCACTCATGAGGGAGCAGTCTTAAACCTCATACTCTCAAATGGGGACAGTGAGAGGATCTCAGATCTAGAAGTGGGTTGCCATCTGGGAACAAGTGACCATCAAACAGTGTGGTTCACGATAAACTCAGCTACAGAATCAAGCCATACAAAAGTGAGGGTACTATACTTCAGGAGGGCTGACTTTGGCAAGATGGGAGAGTGCCTTAGAAAAGCACCAGCAAACAGGCTATAAGGAGGGGTGGAGCAACAATGGGGAAACGTCAAAACTGCCATCACAGAGGCAACAAGCCTTTGTGTGAGGCAAATAAACAAATCAAAACGAAGGAAAAAGCCACTATGGTTCTCAAAAGAGGTGGCGGGGAAAGTCAGGGAGAAAAGATAGCATTCAGGAAGTATAAGGAAACACAGAAGGAGCAGGACAGAGAGCTGTACCAATTAAGGCAGAAGGAAGCAGGGAGGGAAGTCAGAATAGCAAAGGCCCAAACTGAGGAAAAGATAGCCAACTCGGTTAAGAAGGGGGAATAAAACCTTTTATAGGTACATCAGGGAGTGTAGAAAGACAAAGGGAGGGATAGTGAGGCTGGATAGAATGGACGGTGGGTGGGCAGAGAGGGACAGTGAAAAAGCAGGGATACTGAATGAATATTTCTGCTTAGTATTCACAAAAGAGGAGGAGGGGGAGGTGACTAATCCAATTAACAGAAGCACTCTTGATAGCGGGGGTCATCCCAGTCCTTTCACAGAAGAAAGGGTTCTGAAAGAACTCCTAAAACTGAAGGTGGACAAAGCAATGGGGCCTGATGGAATTCACCTCAGAATTCTAAAAGAATTAAGGGGAGAACTAATGAAACCACTGACTACCCTTTTTAACAAATCATGGGAGGATGGTGTGGTACCTGAGGACTGGAGGAAGGCGGATGTGATTCCCCTTCACAAAAGTGGGACCAAGACAGAGGCAGGAAACTACAGACCTGTCAGTTTGACCTCTGTGGTAGGGAAAGTGATGGAATCACTTCTGAAGGAAAGAACTGTTGAGTACCTAGAGGCCAGTGGGGCACAGGACCCAAGGCAGCATGGGTTCACAGCAGGAAGGTCAGGTCAGACGAATCTAATTGATTTCTTTGACTGGGTGACCAAAGTAGTAGACCAGGGAGGGGCTGTGGACATGGCCTACCTAGACTTTAGCAAGGCATTTGACACAGTCCCACACAAACGATTAATTGTCAAATTAACCAGCCTGGGAGTGGGTCCCAGGGTGGTAGCCTGGGGAAAACATTGGCTGGACAACAGGACACAGAAGGTAATTGTAAATGGAGTCCACTCTGAAGAAAGAGGGGTTACTAGCGGGGTACCGTAGGGTTCAGTACTGGGTCCAGTCCTTTTTAATGTCTTTATAAGTGACATTGCAGAGGGACTGGAAGGAAAAGTATGCCTCTTTGCAGATGATACAAAGGTCTGCAACAGGGTTGATACACAAGGAGGCGTGGAAAGGATGAGAAGGGACTTAGCAAGGTTGGAGGAATGGTCAGAAGTATGGCAGCTTGAATTCAATGCAAAGAAGTGCAAAATAATGCACCTGGGGGAAACAGAAACTCTGGGGAAGATTACACAATGTGGGGGAGGTAGTAACAACAACAACAAAAATGGAAAGGGACCTGGGGATAACCATATCAGATGACCTTAAGGTTAGCAAGCAATGTGAGAAGGCAGTAGGGAGGGCTGGGGTTATACTGGGATGTATAGGGAGAGGCATCACCAGCAGAAAACAGGAAGTTGTTATCCCTCTGTACAGACAGTTGGTGAGACCCCATCTGGAGTACTGCGTCCAGTTCTGGAGACCCCATCTCCGCAAGGACATAGACAGGATAGAGGCAGTCCAGAGGAGGGCAACTAAAATGGTGCAGGGTCTGCAAGAGAAGCCATACGAGGAGAGACTAAAGGAGCTTAATATGTATACCCTTGAGGAAAGGAGGGAGTGGGGGGACATGATAGAAACTTTTAAGTACCTCAGTGGAATTAACAAAATCCAAGAGGGTAGCATCTTTCTGAAAAAGAGATGTGCAAGAACAAGGGGACACAATTTAAAGATGGAGGGGCGGTTCAGGGGCAATGTGAGGAAGTATTTTTTCACAGAGAGGGTGGTGGACGCATAGAACAGCCTTCCTGAGGAGGTTGTGGGGTCTAAAACTGTGGGAGAATTGAAGAATACATGGGACAGATATAAGGCAATCATTGTGGGGGGTAAGAAGAAATAGGCTATTGGTTAACTGGGATCTGCAACTTATATTGTAGGTAGGGAAATGGGCAGACTAGGTGGGCCAAGCGGTCCTTATCTGCCGTCAAAGTCTATGTTTCCTTGTCCTCGGGAGAAGAGAGGCATCATCACAAGGTGTGCTGATGCTGTGAGGAGCCCCTCTGGTAACAGTGGGCCATCGCAGGACAGGGTAAGGCTCTATCCCCGGACCTCTGGTCACCTGGCCGCCACCAGTGGTGCCCTCCCTGGTCCACGCTGTGCAGGTTCTCCACGCAACTGCATTAGCTCCCCAGTCGAAGGTGGGTGCTCTGATCAAGGACGCCTGTCCAGCCACCAGCTTGCCAGGCTGGTTATTGGTGCAGATCACCCCAGTGGAACATACCCAGGTGGTTGGTGGCAAGAAACGGTCGAGAGCCATTTTGGAGGAGTCTTCGGATGACTCAGACAATGAGTCCATGACCTCCTCTGGAGGATCGGTTGAGGAGCTGTCCACCGAGCACGGCCCGTTGTCCTCTGGTGTGCTTCTTCGACTAGTATTGGAGTCCATGTCAGTCCCGCAAGAGCTAGTCCAAAAAAGGGCTAAGTTCCCCTTTATGGACATTTTGGATAGGGGCAGTTCCCTGGGGGTTGCCTGTCCCAGGGCTGAAGCCATTTTGGGACATGCCCTGGAGCTTTGGCAGCATCCAGCATCCTGCCCAGCACCCTCTGCCTATATGATCTGTAAGTATGCGGTCCCTGCTGGGTCCCTTTCTGGGTTCTCGGACCACCTCTCCATGGAAGGGGTGGTAACTGACTCTGTGTTTCCCCAAGTCCGGACACCAGGAGGACACAGGCGAGTCTTCAGACAAGGAGTCCTGTAAGATTAACCACACCGCTAAAAAGGTGTATGCTACAACACTGCTAAAAGAAATTTATACTGCGACATCTGTGGGTCTCCGTGAGGCTAGCTATGCCATGATGATGGACAATTTTTGTCACTTCTTGATGGTAGTTTTTGATTCCAGCCACCCTCACTTCCTATCTGCTCGGCAATCGGTGGTGACAGTCATCAAAGACCAAGGTCAGTTACTGGCTAAACACCAGCTTCAGATGGCTTTGGACATGGGCAATGCATGTGCCTGTGCCTTGGCAGCAGCCGTCTATGTGCATTGCAGGGCCTGGTTGCATCTGTCCACTTTAATGGCAGACATGCAGCTCATGCTAGCAGATGTCCCCTTCTTGGGCACAGACCTATTTGGCCCTGGGATGCAAGGACATCGCACCCGTACTGAGATGTCCAGTGCCACCCTGGATTCTATGGCATCATCCCGGAAAGGCACAAAAAAGAAGCCTAAGAAATAGGCTTTCCAGTATCTGTCCATTCAGCCACAGCCTCCTCGGCAGCAGCAGCCCCAGCAGGGACAGTACCAGGCCTGGTGTCCCCAGCCCAAGTCTGGGGGCCAGAGTCCTAAGAAAGGGTGGAATGGGTAGTGGTGCCTCTCCAGCTGCTGGTGCTCTGCAAAGACTGCTCAGTGACAGGTCATCGGGTGTCATTCCTTCCACATGTCCTGTCCCTTGTCTGTGCTTCCTGTGAGAGGTCAGCTACAATACTTCTTGCCACATTGGTCTGCTATCACAATGGACAAGTGGGTATTGGACATAATGGGAAGAGGTTTGCCTCTAGACTTCGAGGCTCTCCTGCTTTACTGCCTCCACATGCTTTGGGAGTCCAAGGTGTCACAGGAAATGCAGTCCACCCTTTGAGAGGACATTGCTCAGCTCCTTGTAAAAGGGGCTACAGCCTGTGTCCTGGATGCCCTGGCCAGTCAGGGTAACATGTCCAGGTACTTCCTGGTCCCAAAATGGATGAGGGGCCAATGACTCTTCTGAGTCAGTTCATACAGAAACACAAGTTCCGGATGGTCACTCTGAATCAGATCATTCCATCGCAGGAGCAGAACATGTGGTTTTGCTCTCCACACCTCCAGTTTGCATTTTTCCACATTCCAGTCCATCAGTCCCACTGCTAGTACCTCCAGTTCTGAGTGAAATGGGTCCTGTATCAGTTCCAGGTCATGCCCTTCAGCCTTTCCTCGGTGCCCAGAGTCTTCACCAAGCGCATGGCAGTGGTACCAGCCTGCCTGCAGTGTCTATGGGTCAGGGTGTACACCTGCCTGGATGATCAGCTGTTAGCTGGTCCATCCACAGAGGCTGTGGAGAGGTCCAGAGATCTGGCTGTCTGGACTAGTCGAGACTTGGACCTGCTGGTCAACCTGGACAAGTCTGAACTGGCAGCCATGCGTATGATAAAGTTCATCAGGACAGAACTAGACTCCCTACGGGCCTGACACTGGATTTTACTTCCCCTGCCTAATCATTTCAGACAGGGCTCTGGTGCCTTGCCCAGGATTTCCTAAGGCTGCTGGGGTACATGGGGTCCAGCACCACCATGGTCAGTTGGGCCAGCTGGCACTGGCAGGTAGGCCATTTCCAGTGGCAGTTGGTCCGTCAGTGGTCCCAGTACCTAGGTCCCTTCAGCCTGCTGGTCACAGTGACCCAACCGATGTGGGATGCTATCCAGTAGTGGCTGATCACAGAACTGTAGGAAGGAATCCTGTATGTCTGCCCAGAACTGACCACCATGCTCACAACAGATGCATCTCTGGTGGTGTAGGGAGCACCCCTGTGAGACCACAAAGCCCATGGGTTCTGGTCACCCCGGGAGTCCCATCACCATATAAACCTGCTGGAGCTCCATGCAGTGCATCTTGCGCTGATGACATTTGCTCCTCTAGTCGGGGGTCAGGTCAAACAGGTCCAGATGGACACCACCATGACCATGTTTTTTATTTATTGAAGAGTTTCACCAGGAAAAGCACTCTGAACAACAAGTTGCTTGTCTCCTGATGCATCCTGGGGAAGGGGGGTAGTGAGCAATACATACAACTGAGATTGTAAGCAGAACAGGGTTCCACAAGGTACAGGGAGATGAACAAATTACAGTAATACAATATAGTTGTAGAGATAACAGTGTGGCAGGACATAAGTGCTAGAAGTGTACAGCAGGAGCATACATTTGTGATACATTTGTTTGTATAAAAATGCTGTACACAGTACATACAACTGAGATTGTTAATAGAACAGGGTTCCAAAAGGTTCAGGGAGAAGAACATATTACAGTAATACAATACGATTATAGAGATAACACAAATGTGGCAGGTCACAAGTTCTAGAAGTGTATAGCAGTAGCATACATTCATGATACTTTTGTTTGTATAAAAATGCTGCAGGAAACGTAAGTGCTGAGGGAGTTGAGGGACAGTTACAGTTGTTTTGACTGTTGAAGGTGGAGGTAGGGAGGAAAAAAGAGAATGGGCAAGGGCAGGAGAGGCATGTTGTACCTGAACAGGCAGGGTGGAACTCACTCCCTTCCCGGGTGTCGGGATTCCCTCCTCACCTGGACCCTTGAGCACAGCCTGGGTGCAGACCCCCAGGTGATTCATATCGAAAGAGCGAACAGTCAGCTGGCAGACACTCTCAGCCATGTAGGAGACACATTGCACGAGTGGTCCCTGAACCAGGAGGTGGTGAACCACCTGTTCTCCCAGTGGAGCATTCCTTTGGTGGACCAGTTTTCCTCCTGGGAGTAAGCCAAACTGAGGTTCTTTTGTGCTGCCCCCCCCCCCCGTCCAGGACACTGTTGGGGGATGCATCTGTGAGACCCTGGACCCCAGGCCTCGTGTATGCTTTCCCTACCTTCCCCTTGAGCCACAAGGTAGTGGTCAAGGCCTGGAAGGACAAGATGCAGATGATACTAACATACTAAAATGCCAGCAGAATAGGCCTAATGGTCTTTTGTGTCTGCTCGTTTGGTCAGCCCACACCATGGGAGCTGACCTTGCTGCCCCCCTTGCCCTCTCTGGTTTCTCCCTTCCCAGTCCCAGATATTCTCGCCGCACAGGACTTTGCTTCCAGAATCCTTCCCTGTACCTGTCCCACCCCTCTTGAACCCCTCCACCGTCTCTGCCTCCACCAGCCCCTGGGCAGCGCATTCCATGGTTCCACCACCCTCTCAGTGAAGTAGCATCTCCTCTTTTTCCCCTAGATCTCCCCCCTCCAGCTTCCACCCATGCCCTCTAGTTGCCCCACTCCTTCCTTCTGAGCACCCTGACTGCTCCTCCCCTATTTACCCCCTTCATGTACCTGAAGACCTCCATCATGTCCCCCTGTCCCTTCTCTCTTCCATTGTGTACATATTTAGCTCTTCAAGCCTCTCCCCATTGGTCCTGTCCCCCAAGCCCCAGATCATTTTGGTTGCCCTCCTCTGGACCCTCTCCAGGAGTTCGATGTCCCTCTTTAAGTGTGGCCTCCAAAACTGCATGCAGTACTCGAGGTGCAGCCTCACCAAGCAGTTATACAGAGGGAGTATCACTTCCCTCCTTCTGGTGATCCCCCTAGCGATGCATCCCAGCATCCTGTTGGCCTTGGCCACTGCCCTCCTCAGTCTCAGAGTTGTTTATCTTGACATCCACCATCACCCCAGGTCCCTCTCTCACATCGAGACTTGTAGCATTTCCCCAAGGTGTACACTTGGCCCAGGTTTCTGGCTCCCAGGTGCAGTACCTTGCATTTCCCTGCATTGAACCTCAGCTTCCACTTTCTAGACCACCTTTCCAGAGCCTCCAGGTCCCCCGTAGGACCACCTTCCCCTCCTCCCCATCCACCACCGCTCCCAGTTTTGAGTCATCCGCAAAGAGACTCATCTCACTCCTGATACCCTTCCTTATGTCAGAGATGAAGGCATTGAACAGGAGGGGTCCAAGGACCGATCTCTGAGGGACCCCACTAATGACCCTCCTTGGGGATGAGACTATCCCACCAACCACGACCCTCTGGGTCCGTTCCTGGAGCCAATTTCCTATCCATCTGATCATCTGGTTCCCCACCCCCATTTCTCCCAGCTTATCCAATAGGCCTCCGTGAGGAACAGAGTCAAACGCCTTACTGAAGTCAAGAAAGAGGACGTCCACTGGTCTACCCAGGTCCAAGGCACTTGTCACCCAGTCATAGAACTCCACAAGGTTTGTCTGACACGATTTCCCCGGGACGAATCCATGCTGCCTATCATCCAGGCACCCCAACTTTTCCAGGTCCCCCCAGCCTCTCCTTGACAATGCCCTCCATCACCTTGCCCACCACCGATGTCAGGCTGATTGGCCTGTAGTTTCCTGCCGCCTTGACCCCCCCTTGTGAGGCACTATATGCGCCACCTTCCAGTCCTGGGGCACCCACCCTGTCCTCAGAGAGATGCTGAAAAGCTCCGCCAGGGGTTTTGCCAGGACATCCGCTAGTTCCTTCAGCACTCTGGGATGTAATTTATCCGGCCCCGGTGCGTTCTCTGTCTTAAGGGACCTGAGGGCTTCCCTCACTCTCTCTGCCATGATTTCCATCTCCGCTACCTCGTCTCCCTACTTTGCCTTTCCCCTCCTGCCAGTGATGGCCCCTCTCTCCAGACCCACCCATCAGTAAGGGTCTCCCCCGAGTTTCACCATCTCCTCCCATGTATGATGCAGCCGCCCCATTTTCCTTTGTGAAAACTGAGGTGAAGTACTCATTTAGTACCTCAGCCTGCTCCCCCGGGTCTTGTGCCCATCCCTCCTGTTTTAATCCTGCTACTCTGACCCTTCACCCTCCGCTTTTCCCCAATGTATCTAAAGAACCACTTATTAATAGGTCCAGACTGGCCTGGGCTGTTCTGGTATCCGAATCTCCTGATCCTCAGCAGCAGACCTCTGTGTCGACTGCCTCTCCACCTGAATCTGCTGACCACCCTTAAGGGGATGGTCCTGCATCTTTGACCTGCAGTCCCTGCACCTCACAGCCTGGTTCCTGAGCGACTAGAGTTCTAGGCTTTGATTCTCTCAGATGATGTGTTTCACATTGTGGAGGCCTCCCAAAAAGAGTTGACTTGCAGATGCTGTGCCTTTAAGTGGAAGAGATTATCCATTTGGTGTCAGGGCAAGGAGTTTGATCCCCTTGCCTGTCCTGTGGCTAGCATTCTGGACTACCTCTCTTCCCTCTCTGTTGAGACTGCGGGCTATGACCCTTAAGGTGCACCTGGCAGCTATTTCTGCTTACCAGATGCAGGCTGGTAAGCTGACGGTGGCACAGGAGAAGGTGGTCGGGTGCCTTTTCAAGGGCCTGAACCCCCTGTCCCCTCTGGTGCATGAACCAGCTCCATCGTGAGACCTGCTGCTGGTATTGGTCATGCTGATGGGAAAATAAAAGGATGATGATAAAAGCCTTTTGAACCAATGCACAAGTGTGAGATGTCACACCTGTTGTGGAAGACGGACTTCCTAGTGGCCATCACATCAGCCAGAAGGATCAGAAAGCTCCAGGTGCTCTTGGTGAAGTCTCCTTACCTGGTCTTCCACAGGGACAGAGTTGTCCTTTGTCCCAACCTGAAGTTCCTTCTGAAGGATTCATTGGAGTTTCACCTTAACCAGGTGATTAACTTACTAGTATACTTTGCTGACCCATCTTCGGAGGTCGACCGCGGTCTCTATTCCCTGGACCTGCTGAGGCGCTCTCTTACTATGTAGTGCACATGGTTGGAGTTTGGGGAGGGGCACACCAGCTGTTTGTCACTTGCGCTGAAGCTGCATCTCGCAGACTGGCAGCAAAGTGGGTGATTGGCACATGGATCACATCCTTCATCAACCTCTGCTATAGGTTAGCTTGTAGGGAGCCTTCTGTAGGGTTCAGAGCTCATTCCACCAGCCATATTGCTGCCTTAGTGACTGCTTCCAGGGACATCTCTGTCCAGGAAAGCTGCAGGGCTGCTACCAGGAAGTCAGCACACATCTTCACTTCCCACTACTGCATCAAACTTGAGTCATGCGGGGCTGCTGGTTTTGGGACCTCGATTCTCCAGTTTCTGTTTGCCAACTAGGGGTGTGCACCTTGCCCTCTCTTCCCAGATAACTGCTTGGAGTCCACTAGAGTGTGGATAGTGAACTATATCCACACCCCTAGAAATATAAGTTACTCACCTGTAACCGTAGTTCTTGGAGTGGTATATAGTTCACATCCACACAACCCACCTGGCCTCCCTTGGCAAGTGGCACATGGATCCCTACTTCCAGCGTGCAAGAGCTGACATCATGGGGTGGAGTCGAGGGACATACTGCCCAGGTGATGGGAGAAGCTTAGCTTGAAGACTTCGGACAAATCAGATTGTTCCAATGGAACTGGATGTGAGCTGTATACCACTCCTAGAACTATGATTACAGGCGAGTAACCTATTTTTCTTGGGATTTTACCACTAACCCACACCAGGTGGTGTATCCCCTACTTTTTTCCTCCCTAGCTCTCTCTTTCTCTGTTGGTAGTCGGGTGATATTCATTATATTCAGGTGTTTCTTTTCTCTTCATAAAGCCTTTTCATATTTTGTCTGTACTATACATTCTACTAGCACTGTTTGTAGCCATGTTCCTCCTTCTTGCTGCAGAACTGAGATAGGTGGGGCATCAGCAGTGGTTATTGATGGGTCTTGTATTTCATGCATTGTCATACGAGCACTATGCCAGTAGCTGTTGCTTTTCCCTGGTCAGATTTGCTCCCCTGGGGTCCTAGTACCTCTGGTTTAGACCCAAGAGTGGTAATCTGTGGAGAAGATATTCAGGAAGATCTTCAGTTATGGTAAATACTGTAACTTTTTTGTCTTTAGATTTGTGGTTTGTATTGCTAACAACTTCAAGTTTATGGTTTGTATCTTTGATAATTTAACTTTTATGGTTTGTATTTCTGATTACTTAATCTTTGTAGTTGGCATCACTGACCAATTCATGTTTGCAGTTTGTATTGCTGATCATGCTGCATTCTGCTTTTATTTAGGACAAGCAGAAATATGTTGTTAAGAGGATAAAGAAGTTGCTGGATGCTGGAGTGGTGTCTGCTCTCATCTGTATGGTGAAAAATGAGAGCCCAGTGCTCACAGACTCCTGTAAAGAGCTGATAACTAGGTAAGAATTTGAGAAGTCAAAGCCAGCCTGCTAACACAGCAGCTGGGGGGGGCAGCTGGTCTGGCATTGGATCCAGGTTTAAATCCAGAATGTCACTGCAAACCAGTGGGGAGGATTGAGCATCCCTCCGGGTGGTTGATGGGGATTAGGTCTGCACGCAGTCACTCCTTGGTGGCTGAAGGGGATATTGGTGTGGGTCCTTCACAACCCTATACCATGGAATATGGATTGCTGTCTGTACGGTAAGAGTGGACTCCAGCTGTGGAGGACAAGACATAAAGTTTTCAGAGTGCAGAGGAGATGGGTAGGACCTGAGACCTACAGACTAGCAAAGGGTCAGGGTGAAGGGGATGCAAGTACAAAAAAATTAAGAAGTCATTACTCTCCAAATTAACTTGTATCCCAACACTATTTGTGATAGATTGTAAGGGACATTTATTTCTTGTTTGTTGTACATTTTATCCTCTGATGCATGGTACCTCCTAGCTCAATCTTCAGTCTGGTTGCACGTCACTGCCTGTCTCCGTTTTTTGCTAGGTCCAATGCCTCCCTATCTGCTTCCATCTTGAGCCAGTCCTCCTTGTGGCAAGACTCCAGAACTCATGGATGATCGTTCATTTGAGGTGGAGGAGCACAGAATGACATAGAATGGGGTGATGTGGGGGTCTGTGCCAACATTATGTTTCATGGTGCACTGATTTCCCCCTTTTTGTCCCCCCCCAGCTTGTGCATTCTATGTGTATGTATGTGTGTGCACGCCTGTATGCGTGCATGGTCACTGGTGGCACATGGTGGTGTGTGGTCACCCTTCACCGATCGTACCACCACCAAGCCTCCAACAGGAATTTCTTAAGAGCCATGCAATGCTCAACCTTCTCCACAGAAGAGATGCTCTCCATCAGCCATTCTGCTGACCTCTGCACCTGATGTCTCAGGCTTGAGGGCACAAGTAAAGAGGCAGTTATTTAAGGGCCTGTCATGCAGTGGTGGCTCCATGAGAAGGTAGTATTTAGTTAGGTGATGAGAAAGTGCTGCTATAGTATTAACCACTACTAAACACTCCAAATACAAATTGTGCAGGAAAATAAATAAGTGAGGCTGACTAATGTCGCAGTGGGACAGGACATTTGGAATTGCCATAAGGAAGGCTGGGGTTCACATGTGAGCCCTAGACTCCGACGCCTAGTGCATCACTCGGGTGAAGGGCTTGGCTCCTGGGGATGGGGGAGTGTGCAGGCTTGCTGTCTTCCATGCATCTTCTGCTTGCCAGCTGAGGAGCAGCATTGGATGTGCTATGAGGACATCACTCAAGTCTCCTCCTGGTGAGAAAACTGGCACAGCAGCAGTGGCTCTGATTGTTGGATGGGGAATGGAGGGTCCAGGGAAAAAACAGTGCAGCCTACCTAGAAAAGGAACCCAGGGCCCAGCAATACATCCTGGTGCTCTACCAGTTGAGACAGCTGGCCAACTTGGCTAGCCTGAGCTTCCCATAGCCAATGTGTCTCCAGTAGCTAGGAACCAGGATCACTAATGGATAATGGGAATTTTTTTCTTTGTAATATATTTCTTATTCTAGGGAAGAAGATATGGTGCACTATCCACACTTAGGAAGTCTTCCTTTCCCTTTAATTCTAGCCAGAATGTCGTCTTCTCCTTCACAGCTCCCTTTGCGTGATGTAGGACAGTTTTCCTCATTCGTTTTCAAGTGATTTCTTCACATTATTTTAACTTTTCTTTCGATGGGCCACGTGGACCTAGAACGGACCAAGTTTTAAAAGGTCAGTCGTGTGCAGTCAGAAAATGTCACATACCAACCTGCATGCCTTGTGCATTTACTGCCCCGGGGTGGGGGGCACGATCTCAGTGCAGACTTTGCAAGTCACTGCTTCCTTCCTCTTGAGGACTGGTATGTTTGCCTCCCTCTAGGCTGCTTGTACAATTGAAATCTCCTGGTCCATTCCAAGGATGCCTACAAAGTAGTTTTGGCAGCAGTGGGTTTGGCCTCCCAGCTGCAGCATTTGAGGAAGCAGTGGCTCAGGTCATGGCAGTCTCGTCCTTGGCACCCATGTTGCTCTCGATGAGCATCAGTGTTGGGGTTTGTTCATGTGCTTGTTCATGGACATGTGACAGTCTCTTCAAACCCTTGAGGGGGAGGGCCCTTCCTGAGGGGATAGGTCCAAAAAGTCTAAACAGACCCACGGGAGGTCGTGGGACAGGGAAAGGGCATGCTCTTCCTGTTCCCGCAACTCCTTTGACCACTTGATGACTGTTGAGCTCTCAGCTTCGTCTGATCTTCCTTGGGTCGAAGGGCAGGCCGCTGGCTCCACGGTAATCCTGTCAGCCTTGTTGTCTGAGATGCGGGCCACCCAGCCAGTTGAGATCTTTCTTGACCTGGTTGACCCCTTGTCGGAAGAGATCAAGCATGATTCGTTCTCTAGGACTCCAGTTCTTTTGGCCCTCTCTCAGAAGGGGCAGGAGAAGCCACCCAATCAGGCTGTTGCCTCCCAAGAGATTAACCCTTTGGGGGTTCCGCATCAGGACCTGGTCCGTGTCAAGTACATGGCCCCTCCTAGGGGAAAGGAGAAATTGTTTAACCAGGAGAGGCACACTAAGCCGAAGCTTGTTTCCAGGTGCAACCTGGGAGCACAAGAAAGTTAAGTGACTTGCTCAGGGTCTCACTGTATGCAAGTGGGGGCTGTGGGATTCAAACCCAGGTTTGCAGCTCAGAGCCTTAAATCACTGTGCCATACTGCCTCTCTCCTCCCGCATCTCCTCACTGTTGACACACTTGTTGCCGGTTGAGGTCCAGGTCGAGGACCCGGTCTCGGTCAAGATTGCTGTCTTGGGGAATCTGGGCATTCCTGTGCTCAACCTTTGACCAGAAGGTGCTGTCAAGTCTCCTCTTTAAGGAAGGAATACTGGTTGCCACAGATGAGTGTGTTAGGCTCAAGGGGAAGAACACAAGGGCCAAAGCGCCCTGCTGGTTCAGTCCTGGGGTTGCCAAGGCAGTAAGGGAAAAGAGGTTGGCCTATAGAAAATTCAGGAAGACCAAGAGAGAGGTGGATAGGGACAATTACCTAAGGTTGGCTAGTGAGGCAAGTAAGGAAGTCCAGCGAGCAAAGGCACAGAAGGAGCTTCAAACAGCTGAAGGAATTAAGAAGGGGGAGAAGGCTTTCTTTCACTATATAAGTGAGAAAAGGGACAAGAAGGAAGGGATTGTTAGGCTTAAGAAAGGTGTGGAGTGAGTGGAGGATGATGGAGGAAAAGCAGAGATACTAAATGAATACTTCTGTCTTCACCAGGGAGAAGGACAGACCAGTGCCTTCAGGAGGGAAAAGAGGAGCTGGGGGGAGGACACAGACATAGTGATAGAGGGGGATAGAGTGAGGGAGGGTCTGCTGGCATTGAAAGTGGACAAATCACCAGGCCCAGACAGAGTGCATCCAAGGGTACTAAAGGAACTGGCTGAGGAGCTGACAGGGCTGCTAGCAGACCTATTTAATAGTTCTCTAGAATCAGGCGTGGTACCACAGGACTGGAGAATAGCACATGTAGTCCTCTTCACAAAAGTGGACCCAAGGATGATCCAGGGAATTACAGACCAGTCAGTCTGACCTCCATTGTGGGCAAGCTGATGGACACCATACTATGGGAAAGGTTGGTGGAATATCTAGAGGAACATGGTCTCCAGGATGAGAGACAGCATGGGTTCATAGGGGATAGATCATGTCAAACAAATCTGATTGACTTCTTTGACTGTGTCACTAAGACAGTAGACAGGGGCCAAGCGGTAGACATCCGTTATTTTGATTTCAGCTAGGCCTTTGACTCTGTGCCCCACAAAAGGTTGATCAGGAAGTTGGAGGATTCTTGGAGTTGGGGAAAAGATGGTCAGATGGGTGGAAAACTGGCTGAGGGACAGAACCCAGAGGGTGGTGGTGGGGGAGAGTTATCTGGCACCAGAGAGGTAACCAGTGGGGTCCCACAGGGCTCTGTGCTGGGGCCGGTGTTGTTCAATGTCTTCATCAGTGACATTGGGGATGGCATTAAAGGCAAAATGTGCCTATTCACAGATGACACCAAGCTCTGTGGGAGAGTGGACACAGCTGAAGGAATAAGGGACCAACAGGAAGATCTGGAAAAGCTGGGGAGGTGGTCCAGGATCTAGCAGCTTGGATTCAATGCCAAGAAATGCAAAGTTATGCATATTGGAGCCAAGAATCCCAGGACAGAGTATTACCTGGGTGGAGTCAGAGTATCTGATCAGAGGAGGAGAAGGACCTGGGAGTGATGATCACTAGTGACTTGAAGCACTTCACGCAGTGCAAGAAAGCAGCAGCAAAGGCAAACAAGATGCTGGAATGCATAGCTAGGGGGATCAGTAGTAGGAAAGAGGAGGTTATACTGCCCTTGTACAGGTCACTGGTAAGGCCGCATCTAGAGAATGGAGTTCAGTACTGGTGCCCACACCTCAAAAAGGACATTAACCTGCTGGAGAAGGTACAGAGGAGGGCTACAAAGATGATAGCCGGTCAGCAGGGCAAGGCATACGAGGAGAGGTTGAGGGCACTGAACTTGTACTCCCTGGTGGAAGACAGGAGAGAGAGAGAGGACATGATTGGGACATTCAAGTACTTGAAAGGGATAAATAAGGTTGATAAGGAGAGTCTCTTTAAGCTGAGTGGCAACCATGTCACAAGGGGGCACAGTCTTAAGCTGGAGGGTGGAAGGTTTAGGAGGGAGGTCAGGAAGCACTTCTTCACAGAGAGGGTGGTGGACACTTGGAATGCGCTGCGGAAGAGGTCATCTGCGCTGAAGGCGGTGGGCAGCTTCAAGAGGCTGGGATAGGCATATGGGAAGGTAAGAATCGTGGGTAGGGAAGATGGGAGGAGTGGGGAGGAGGGCAGGGACATTAGCTAAAGCTGTGGACCCTGCAATACGAACAGACTTGATAGACCAAATGGCCTTCTTCTGATGGCTTCTTCGTATGTATGTTCGTATGTTGTCCTCGGACAATGAGAAGCTCTGCCACAGGTTGGTCTGGAGCTACGAGGAGCTGATGTGGCACCAATGGGTGGTTGGCACTCCTGTGGTTCCCTCCGGTGTGGCC
Organism: Neoceratodus forsteri; assembly: GCA_016271365.2. Lineage (NCBI taxonomy): Eukaryota > Metazoa > Chordata > Ceratodontiformes > Ceratodontidae > Neoceratodus > Neoceratodus forsteri. The sequence continues at coordinate 555,478,652 of CM028129.1, read as the reverse complement.
CAGTCTGGTCCTGCCCCGTCCCGTCCAGCCTATGCCAGCTTTTCCACCAATGCTGGTGAAATGTCCAAGCAGCTCTTGCATGGGGCGCCATCTAAGACTGCTCCGCCCTATTAGCAGTCTTCCTGCCTAGTTGTCCATTCAGATCACTCACTCAGAGGTGTCCAGGGTGGTCCATGGGGGAAAAGGGACAAGGGCTATGTTTGAGGAGCCATCGGACCTCGATGGGTCTTCTATGCACTCCTCTAGGACCCCGGGCTTTGATCGTGATTTGACTGAAGAGCTCACTGCCGACCATGGTCTGGTCTCCTTCGGGGCTTTGCTCTGTCTCATCTCTGAGTCCATGGAGATTCCCCTGGAGCCGGTTCAGAAGCAGGCCAAATAGCCCCTGATGGAACTCCTCAACTAGGATGATTTCCTAGGGGTTGCCTTCCCAGTGGTGGAGGCTATTCTAGGTCCTGCATTGGAGCTTTGGCAGCCTCCGGCTCGTGTCTGGTGCCATCCGCCTGTATGGTTCGTAAGTACCGCTCCAGGTTTCATCCACCGCTGGAGCTGCAAAGAGCCACAAGGGCTGCTGCTTCTACTTGTAGCCCCCACCCCACCCCCAACAGTCATCGGAACAAAGAACTGCCTGGGGTCCTTCAAATTTGGTGCCAATCTTCCTGAACAGCCTGTACTCCTATCAGGAGGCTGTTTACACCCGTAGGGGCCGTTCCTAGCACTGGACCACCAAAAGTGACTTTAAAACTTGACTGAGTCACTTCCGGTGACGTCACGGAGCTCCTAGCAGCATAGACAGAAGCTCTTCAAACCCAATTCTAAAAAACTCCTCCAGATCTACTCAAATTCATACCAAAATTCCTAGAAACTCAGGAGGAGTACACGAGGAGAAGAATAAAGGCAAACAACGACCCGGAGGACACTCACAGACAACAGATGGCTATGGATTGCTAGAAAAGCCGATGAGCAGATCGTCCTCCTCAGCTAGCACCCGCATGGCAGAATACGATATGGATGGGGAATCTGGGCAGCTCTTCCACAGCTGTTTTGAAACCTTGCTGCGGGAGATTAAACAGTCTAGACAAGAGAAAAAGAAGGATTTCCAAACTATACAACAGCAACTCTCTACCATGGAAAGTCAACTGGATCATATGGAAGAAGAGTCTCTGCCGGAAGATAGCACGCCCAACTCTCCCAGATTGTTGAGTCCATCCTAGTACACACGGAAAGCTCCAACTGAAGTGTGCTTTGGATTTGAGGGCTGGTCAGAGTACTCCAAAATTCATGCCTATATGGTTTCCCAGAGGGAATGGAAATCCTCCCAATGGATCCATTCCTAGAAAACCTGCTTAAAGATGTATTAGAGCTACCCGACACGTACAACCTGCAGATAGAAAGGGCTCACCAATCGCTGCAAGTCAAACTCAGTGATCCAGCGGCTCGCCCTCGATCAACTGTGTTTAAACTTAACTCATACCGCACCAAGGAGGATCTGTTGCGCCGTGCATGGGTTAAAAAAAGACATCTACCTTACTAATAGACCCTTTCTCGATCATGATTACCCGCAGCAGATTCAAAACCAGTGCCTAAGATACCTGTCAATACTGAAAGTGTTGGAGAGAGAAAGCGATTAGATTCCACACCCCTCACCCGGCAAAACTTTGCGTGTTCTGGGACGATGGAGTCAAAATGTATTCAACAGTGGTGGAAGCCCTGCAGTCACTGAGAGATAGAGGCCTACCAGCACTAGAGATTAGGAACCAGAAAGCAGGGAGATGGGAACCAGAGTGGCAGAGAACGACGAACAGGAAGTGGCCCGGCCAGAATTTGATGTCACCAGCAGAGGCATTTCAACAGCTCCAGCTTCTCATCAAGAAGAAATCCCTTGCCAAGCTAAAACCAGCCTGAAGGTACAATTAAAAATCTGCTGTGTTCCTTCTTTTTGCTCAGAGTAACTCCCTCTCCATGTCCGAATTGGCCTGTGCATTTTGTGACTTTCTCTAGGATTCTTGTGTTTCCAGCGGAACTGGACTCACGATGACACAGCGGCCGCATGGAGAGGAACTCGGGAGGGGAGTACCTGCCTCTGGCCCCGGCAGTAGAATACTTCACCTCATGGCAAAGAAACTCCTTTCTCGTTCTGAGTCAGGTGGGGCATTATTCACCCCCCCCTTTAATTCCTGTTGCTCACCAAGATCTGCACTGTTGATTTCCCATCTAACACATTCTAAACTAACTCCCTCTAATATCTGTCAAAGATCTCTGAACTTTAAGATGACTTGAGTCAAGATCCTGGTGGCACCACAAATAAGGGATCCCTCCCCAACCAGGTTTTCCCTAATCATCTCACAAGGATAGGAGAAGTGTAAGCCTTGGTTTCTCTCAATCTGTTATGAGTATTTCAATCTATGAATATGTTTGATTTGTTTTTACTATAAGCAGCTTTTATTCTAGACCAAATAACTGAATATATATGCTAGTTGGATGGAGAGCTTAGGATGAATCCTGTTATTGTTTCTGCTTACGCCCATGATGATCCACTTTTAAACAGGAGCTAATCACCCATCCAGCTCCAGGAGAGGTCTTCCAGAAATGGGAGTGCAAAAATTCCTCTTCCTCCTTCCCTATGTAGGGAAGACAAAGGGGCCAGCCACTGGCTCTGGCCTCCTACCTTGGAAGTGAGTTTTTTGTTTCTGTTAAGGTTCCAGTTAGCCATGTTGGCACATAGTTTTCAATTATTTCTTGGGCTACAGTTTTTTCTGCAAATAGAAATAAGCTATATTCGGTGTGTTGGGCTGAAGGAGCTATATAATTACACTGTGAGAGCCTGCTTTATAATCCCAAACTTAGTTCAGCTTCTGCCTATATTTCTTTCTATATAATGATGGCTCTCACATATACAATATGTATGTACAATGTACATGGGTTCTCAAACCCAGTTAAACGAAGTAAGATTCTTGCCATGCTACGCCGTTCTGGTGCAGAGATCCTGCTATTGCAGGAGACCCACCTTTCGACGGCAGAACATAAAAAATTTGAACGCATGGGCTTTTCCCATGTGATTGCATCCTCCTATGGAGGGGGTCGACGAAGAGAGACATTGGTTTTAATCCTACATAGGATTCCATTCAAGGTTAAAGACCAAATAGTTGATAAGGAGGGAAGGTTCTCAATGGTAAAGAGTATCCTAAATGGCCATAAGTTGATAAGGAGGGAAGGTTCTCAATGGTAAAGGGTATCCTAAATGGCCAAATGATAACCCTGGTTTCTGTATACTGTCCCCCAAATACGGAATTGGCTTTCTACCACTCCTTTTTGCTCCAACTGGCACACGGGGCGGAGGGGCAGGTGGTTTGTGGAGGAGACCTAAACCTGACCCTCCCAGTGATGGGGTGCAGGATAGTGCAAAACCAGGCAAAGTCAAAAAGACAGCCAGAGAACTAGCCAAACTGTTAAGGGAACTTGGGTATGAGGATACATGGAGGTTTACAAATGGGGCTCCCAAAAACATACGTTTTACTCTCAGGCCCACACCTCATATTCCTGTTTGGATTACCTAATGACCACACGAGAACACCTGGGGCTGTCAGTCAAATCATGGCTGGGGGTCTTTGTATTGTCGGACCATGCTCCTGTCTGTCTATCCATCCAACTAAAACATTTAAAAAAAAAAAAAAAACATTTTGGAGATTAAACTTGTCCTTGTTAAAGGACAAGGAAGTTTCAGAACAAATCACTGCTACAATACAACAGGCCTGGTCCGAGAATGACACCTCCGATACAAACCTGGCCATAATTTGGGACACTACAAAAGCTATAGTTAGGGGGAGGTTGATACAGATATCTGCTCACAGGAAAAAACTGAGAAGCGCACAGGGTCTCACTTGCAAGGCGGATTAGGGACCTAGAAGACCAGCAGAGTCTTAAGATATGTAAAAAACGGGCCATGGAATTAACCAAGTTCAAAAAGGAGTTGAATAATATATTAGATTACCATATTGAACAGAAACTATGTTTTTGCCGACAAAAATTCTATGACGGTGGCCCAAGGTCCCTAAGACTGCTGGCGGGGGAGACTACGTGCACAGAGAGCTAAGGCCACTATTATAAAAGTTAAGGACCCCCTTTCTAATAAGATGCAAAACTCAATGTCGGGCATTACTGGCGCCTTTTTAAAATACTATACCCAACTCTACTCCATACCTCATCAAGTACTGGAGCAAGATATATCCTCCTTTCTGTCCGACCTGCACCTCCCAACCCTATCGGAAAACCAGAGGCCTATGCGACTTCCCATAGCTGTCACAGATATAGAAATGGAGATAGGTCTCCTGAAAACAGGCAAATGTCCTGGCTTGGCGGACTACCCGAGAGTGCTACAAAACCCAAGAAAACGGTTACCCGTTTATTGCACCATTTGTTTACATATGTCACCTCTGCCACTGGAACAGTCCCCCCATCCTGGAACTATGCCATCGTGTTGGTGATCCCGAAGCCAGGCTAGGACCCCACCCTGTGACCTTCCTACAGACCCATATCAGTCCTCAATACAGACTATAAAATCCTCTCATCTGTCCTAGCCCGTCGACTTAAACAACTGGCCCCTAGGATAATCCACATGGACCAATGTGGCTTCATACCGGGTAGACAGGCCCAAGATAACATCCGCAGAACAGTCTGCTTAATAGATCATATGCAGAACGAAAACCACCCGGCCTTGCTACTGAGATTAGATGCCAAAAAGGCTTTCGATAAAGTCTCTTGGTCATTTTTGTGTGGGGTCCTTACCTCTTTTGGGTTCCCCCCACAGTTCATAGACCTCATCCTCAGATTTTATAACTCTCCAAGAGGATACATTTAAGTCAACGGTCACATTTCCCAAAGCTTCCCCCTATAGAGGGGCACCCCTCAGGGATGCCCACTCTCCCCACTACTTTTCACTTTCTGTATAGAACCCCTGGCCCAATATATTCATTTGGCATCTGACATACAAGGCATCCATCTTGCCAACACTGAGCACAAACTTGCGCTCTTTGCTTATGATATTTTAATTTATCTATACAACCCAGACTCTTCCCTCCCAGCCCTTTTCCAGAAACTATCCCTTTTCTCGGAATTATCTGGATACACCATAAATGCACACAAGATGGAAACATTGCCTCTTGGATACATTCCCTCCCCGGAAACTCGGTCCACATTCAACATGAAGTGGGACTTAACATCACTCAAATACCTAGGAATTAAAATCACCAGGGACTTAACCCAGCTTTTTGAACTCAACTACTCTCCCCTACTTACCACGCTGAAAGCAGATATGAGACGCTGAAGTATTGTCCCCCTTTCCTTTCATATACGAACTCTGGCTCTCAAGATGAATGTCCTCCCTTGTTTACTATACTTACTCCAATGCGTACCCTGCCCAAGGTTTGCTCAGTCATTCTGGAGTGTTGAAGAAGGGGCATACAAAACAAAACCCTCCATCCACATTTTTGGAAATATAGATGGTTCATAACAAACCCACAGTTTACCCCTCCTCAACATGACCCCTGGTTTACACTGCAAGCTACACGGGGCTTCATGGCTCCATGGCAGCTGCTTCGAGGAGATACATTGCTTTCCTTTGAGGAAGCCCAGGTGGCCTTTGGATGGAAGGAGGGGGGACAGGTTATAGTACTACCAACTGAGGGATTTTGTCAATAAACAGCTAAGGTTGGAGAGCAATAGAACACAGGTGTTTGTTGACACTACCCCCTATGTTAAGATCTGGAGTTCAGTTACAGGAGAGAAAGCCATCTCCATAATCTATAAATCACTGATACAACTGATACCCCATATGACTGACCAGCCCAGGGCAAACTGGGAGAGGGAGTTGGATCTGAGACTGGGAGAGGGAGATTAGCTCAGGGAGTGGGAAGGGGCCTGGTCATCTACCTCCTCACCTTCCTGGAGGGAATTTGTCTGGAAGGTAGGGGCCAGATTTTTTCTTGTGCCTGCTCTTGCAGCCAAAAGAACACCAGGTGCCCCTGCCTCATGTTGGAGGGGATGTGGTGCTCAGGTTGCCTCCCAGGCCCATGTCTTCTATGAGTGCCCCAAGTCTTCACATTTCTGCACGTCCATTACCCATCAGCTGACAATCATGTTTGATATTTCTCAGCCCCTTTCTTCATACCACCTTCTACTAGGTATCCCCCCACAAACAATCCAGGGTAAAATTCCCCTACACCTGTGGATGATTTGCCTATGCACAGCATATAAAGCTATAACAAAGAAATGGCTCCAGGAAGACCCACCTTCCATGGAGAACTGGAAAGAGCTTATGCTACAAATACAATCAAATGAACAGCTATCATTTTCCCTACAAAACAAAACAAATTTTTGTTCATAGATGAACTCAGTGGGAAACTACACCAACAAATTATATAAATAATTTATAACAGTCAACTGCGCCTTTTACACTTTTCAGGGATACATTCCCAATCTTAAATTTAAATATAGTTTAATGTCTACCCTGCCCCTTGCTGGCAGCTAGCCTTACCTATTCGCTTCTCTCACAGTGTACTGCTGTCTATCAAACTTACTATCTGACTCAACATTGCTCAACCCTAATTTTAACTAGAAAACCTTTGTTATTTATTTCTTAGCCCAAATGTTGTATAGTTCTTCATAGTTTTGTTTATGTTTGAATTACTGTTTAAATTTCATTCATCAACTGAGAATGTATTAATGCTTATACATGGGGGATTCTCCTCCAGATAAAATGTAATCTCTGTTACAATGATGGTGTACTATAATACAATGGATATGTATTTCTGTAAGTTGCATAACTTGAAATGACACAAGTATTTAAAAAAAAAAACTTGACTGAGTCAGCGATCTCTGACTTGGCTTTAGATCCGCTGCTGGAGCTGTAAGTGCTTAAGGGCTGCTGCTTCTACCCATAGCTCTCTAACCATCTTTTTGGAACAAAGAACTACCTGGGGATTCTCAAATTTAAAAATCAGTCTCCCCTGAACAGGCCTGCGCTTCTATCAGGAGGCTCTTTATGTTTGGAGGTGTTCCAGGTACTGGACCACCAAAAGTGACTTTTTAACTTGACTGAGTCGGTGATCCCCAACTCGGCTTTCTACCTCTGGTGCTTCAAGGGTCCACGAGGGCTGCTGCTTCTGCCTGTACCCCCATGGTCCATCGGAACAAAGAACTGCCTGAGGACTTTCAAAGTTGGTGCCAGTCTCCCTGAACAGCCTGTGCTCCTATCAGGAGGCTGTTTGCGCTCGGAGGCGCAGGTCTCTTCAGTGTATATCAGGTTAGTACTGCCAAATGGCCCCCCATGCAAAGGACCACATGCCAAGGATTAGCACAGTTTATTTGCCTTGAGTCTGCCGGAGTCCATTGGCAGTCATTCAGGCGGTCACTCCATTCAGTTCATCTGTAAACTCCACTTGCAGTGTGGCGCATGTAACATTCCTAAGGTAACCACTTCCTGTACACATTGTGTTAGCCATACTGTACTATCGAACCTAGTGACAATTTATCTGCTGTTCCAGTGGTGTTAGCCATACACCCTTTCTAGGGCCAGCCTGTTTATGGTTATTTTCTGTCCATGTATTTAAAACTGCCATACACTGCTTGTGAAGCTAGTTGCATTACACTACTAGTATTACTGGAGCATAACCAGTTATCTTTCCTTAACTTAAATTGTGTTTGCTATTCTGTATCTATATATGCTGCAGCAGCCTTATTAACATATATGCTTATGTAGGCTGTGAACTCGAAATTGACGGTCTTTTGGGTTAGTCTTTGTATTTTTAGCTTTTACTGGAGCTAGCCAAATTCCTTATTCAGGATAAGCATGTAACAGCAATTTTAACCCAGACGTTGCTACTAACATAATTGTGCCAATGCTGCCTGATACATAGATAGCTCTACGCCCTATCTAGGGTAAGCATGTTTGTTATATTTTGAACCTGCTGCTTCTAATGTCATACTCTAGGGTGGGCAAAACTTTCTTCGGTCACTCAACCCTGTTTTCTGTTATCAGCTAAAAGGCCTAATCTATTCTTTATCCAACATGGTTCCACTTAGAGTTGCTCTAGCGTCTGGATACATTGTGCTATTCCTTTGTTGTGATCTTTTATTTTAATTACCTTCTGTCTAAATGGTAAGGTAGATTCCCTGTCCAATTGTAGGCATCTCACAGGGACAAAGGAAAATACCTTGGTTTCTGTTATCCTCTGTGTCCTCTACAAAAATGGTACCTGCTACAAACTTACAGCAGGTATTATGCAGTACTGTATGTCCATCAGGCCTCTAAACCTATGGTTACACCCCTGGTTCCTGTGCTTCAGTAACCTATTACTGTCAGAGGATATGGAACTGAATTCTAGCCCCACCAGTGTTAACTCCAGGGTGTTCTCTCCAACTGTCCATGTCTGGTCAAACACAAAGAGCTGAAAACTGTGCACATGAATATTAACAGCGTGCATCCTAAGGTACATGAGCTAGAAGCTTGGTCCCTACACTATATCCATGACATTATTGGCATCTCTGAAACCTGGCTAAACCAAGTGTTCAATCCCATGAGATTGACATACCTGGATATACAGTCTTTAGGAGGGACCGACTCATAAGAAAAGGGGGTGGTGTCCTCCCCTGCATCCACTCCGTCCTCTCAGCAATAGGAAACTGATGTGCCGACTCCCTAGGTGAGTCAATATTTACATCCATTACTCTAAGTCTGGTAAAGTTTCTGTGCATTGGATGCATATATCATCCCCCGAACAGTGCTGCCCAAGCACTAACCTCCCTCACTACCTGCCTAGCTGACATGTCCCATAAGGAAATTATAGTCTGTAGTGACTAATCTAAATTGGCTTAACCTTGAATCAGAAAGGGTTCAAGTCTTCTCTCACAGATGTCCATCTTGTTCAGTTAATTGAGGAACCCACCAGACTGAATTGTAAATCAGGGAACCATACGCTCCTTGACTGGGTCCTTGTCAATAAGAGCAGACAGAATCAAAACTGCTTGGATCCTTCCTGATTGATTCAGTGACCACTTGCCTGTGTATTGTATTTGAAAATAACCTTCACCCCCCCCCACCCAATTATAGAATTCAGAGACGAGCTCACTTTGATGAGACTGTTTTTATCAGTGGCCTAACAACAATAAATTGGAGACCAGTAATAGACCTCCCAGATGTGGACCAGGCCCTAGACTACCTCATAAATAACTTTAACAGTGTAGCCAACAAACAAACCCCCATAAAATGGCACAGGGCCAAAGGTCTGTGTGCCAAATGGATCAATGACCATAGGAAAACCATGAGACTTTGTGATAAGGCTTGGGAGCAATTTAAGAAGTTTGGCCATTCATCCCATGGGCATACCTATAGAAACCTAAGAAATGCCTGTAAAAATGGTCTTAAGAGTGCTAAATGGACCATCCTCAAGTCCCTGCAGATTAGAAGTCTGTCAAACCCAAGGAATTTCTGGTCCCAAATTAACCTGCTACTCAAAGGTAGGTCCAACTGTTCCTCTGGGGAAATGTTCACTAATAGACAAGTCAGTGGCTTTAATTACTTCTTTGTAGACCTAGACAGGTTTAAGACTCCCTCAAGAGTCACTTCCGATAGCTCCCTACCTTCTTATCAGTCACCTGTCCCAGCACCCCAACCTAGGTTCCACTTTAAGTTAGTAACCAGAAATGAAGTATTTAAGCTTATCAAAGGCAAAAAGAGGTGATGGCTTTCCTGGATTTGATGCCCTGGATCCTAAGTTCCTTAGAATTGTTGCACCCGTAATTGCCACCCTTATCATGCACCTTATTAATAAATCTCTCCTTTTGGGCACTATCCCTGAGAAATGGAAAGTGGTACTTGTGGCCTCTGTTCATGAAGGGGGGGGGCAAAGAGACCTGATAGAAAACTACAGACCAAGCCGTCTGCTCTGCACAGCTGCTAAAGTCCAGGTGAAGCTGTTGGATGACCAATCCCAAGCCTTCCTGGAGCGCAACAACTCTCTAACCAATGTCAGGCATGGTTTTCTCAAGAAACATGGCACATATACAGCGAGAGTTACCCCTGACATTCTCAATGCAGTGGATCTAGGCATGGCTACTGGAACGATCTTTGTCAACATGACAACGTTATTGGACTTGGTCAACCATTACCTTCTTTTATCTAAATTAAGGGGCATTAACCTGGACAACCTCTCCTGCTTCTGGTTCAAAAATTACTTATCTGGACGGAAGCAGAGAGTAAAGTGGCAGGGCAGCACCTCTGCCTTTAGTTCAATAATGGATGGGATACCCCAAGGCTCTGTCCATGGCCCACTCCTCTCTTCTCTGTTTATAACTGTCATGCCCCTCAACTATAGTGAGGGCCACAGTACAGCTGTATGTGGATGACGCTTTTCTTATATAGATCCTCGGCAGATTTAAACTGGATCAACAACCACTTGGGAGACAGCATCTTCTTCTTGAGAATTGGTTCCAAAATAACAAACTTGTACTAAATGCAAAATAGCAAAAACAAAGCCATGCTATTTGGTCACAGGAAACCTGGACCAGAGAGACACCACCTTCTTAATCTAACCACCATTAATGGTGTCAGTGTTGAAGTGATGCAGTCATTTAAATACCATGGGGTTGTGTTAGACCAAAATATGTCCTTTGAACCTCTTACGGATGTCTTGGCCAAAACTCTTCACCAGAAGCTTGGCCTCCTTTACAGGCTTGCCCCTTATCTATCTATTGCTGCTCACCTAGCAGTTGCTAACAGCACCGTCGTGCCAATTCTTTGCTATGGTGCACCGACAGTCTGCCTGCAAATCTGTTTTGTCCAGACTAAAGATTCTCTATAACAGAACAGGGCATTTTGCAGCAGGTGCCCACTCCAAAGACCACCACTGTGGAGTGCTAGCATCATTGGGGTGACCCTCTTTTGAAGCTAGGCTGCGCTATCCCCTGTACTGTTTAACATTTAAGCTTCTGAAACCACTACTCCTCCCAGTCTCACTAGAAAACACAGCATAAACAGCATGCAAGGCCCTGAGATCTGCTGCCTGCCCTTTGCTGGATATTACAGATACAAAGGGTTCAGTTCACGGTTAGAAGGAGATAATTCACCTTCATAGCTCCCACTCTGGAACTCTCTACCCCAAGAGATTCTTACCTGGCCTACCCTTATACAGTTCAAAAGAGCTCAAATCCTTCTCTTGGATATCAGTGCCTTGCAACTGCAATCACTGACCTGTTGCTCACTGGAGCACCTTATATGAATTATTAGAAGAAGAGGAAGCATCAGCATTTGTATAGCAATTTTCATGCACATTGTATCCCAAAGCCTTTACAAGCAATGCTAGACTGGTAGTGAAATGACTGCATGTGTAGTGGCAGCCATATCGCACATCAAGTCCCACACACAGCCTTGGACAATTGCATGAACTACTTTTATGGGAAGGAATAGCCCAGGAAACCTGAACGCCCACTACCTTGCTAAGAGTGCCTTGCCCTTTACTCCACCTGGACAGCCACCAAGACATCACCAGGATGGGCAGAAGGGACCTTGGTTTAACGTCTCATCTGAAGGACAGCACACCCCAACAGTACAGTACCCCCCAAATACTGCACTTGGGTGCCAGCATTTTAGTTATGAACCCAATACCGGTGTGGGACTAGAACCCACAACCTTCTGGCCCAGAGGCAGATATGCTACCAGCTGAGTCATGCTGACTACTACTGATTACTTGCTGCTCTCATTGTCTACCTCTCCATATTTATTGCATTATTTATTTAAGCTGCACTCCATGATCTCTCGGTCCTGGTGTACATTATATGTATTATAATAACTGGTCAGCAATTTCTCTCAATGTACTGACCAGGTTGATATTTTCCAGACATTCATGAGCCATGCCAGTCAAACTATGCTGCTGCCTCATTGGCCAACATTCTGTATGTGGGGGGCCAAACAGTCTCACAAACTGCTGGAGAAAAATTGCTGGCCTGTTGTTATAAAATATAAAAGATGGGAGGGTGTTTCATGAATTTACTGCACACCCTCGTTGTGGGATGCTTTGATAAACCCTCGAACTCGCCCTTGGGGTTTATGTAGCATCCACAACCGTGTGCATTAAATTTTCATATCAAACCTTCCCATCCATTATTCTCTATATACATGCTGCTTCATCCATTTCTCTTTTCTGTAAATATTGTGAAACTTTAACTTTTAGGATCGTGGATATGTTGTTCATCCCCACTTATTGGCATGTCCCTTTCACCTTTAAATCTTGCCGGAAGTCTTGAAGCTGGCTCCTCCCACCCACCCGGATAGTATATACCTCGGCTCCGCCCCATGACGCCAGATCTTCCTTTCTGCTGGAAGATACAGGTTGCCTCCCTTGTGCTCATGCATTTCGTAGGCCCTGGCTTTCAAAACTTCGGTTTTACCGAAATTAAAACTTGTTCGAGTTAGCGATCACGCTTTTGCATTCTCGATCATGGAAGAGAAATCTTCTCCAGAATTTCACCGGTGTCCTTGCGTCCAGAAGATGTTGTGCACCGATCCCCATCTCACATGCGTCTACTGCCTAGGTGTCGGCCATGACACCTCGTCCTGCAGCTATTGCTTGGCCTTCCATCCCAATGTCCTGGACAACTGCCTGGCACATTTGAAGTTGGGGAGACCAGAGAAAAGGAATCCTCTAGGGAAGTCCAAGTAAGCTAGGTGGGCGGTTTCCACGGCCGCAGTTTCTGCCGAGCAGCTGGAACGCATGAAGGTGTTCGAAGAAGAAGTCGCCCGCGCTTCGGCTAATCAGAACTTTTTCGTTCCACTCAACCTGGGCTCCACCTTCACAGGTTCCTTTAAGGAGCTGTGCTAGTCTCTCCCCACCCGGGGTGAGGTGCCCGTGGGCTCGCACTCCTCCCAATCTTGTAAGAGAGACAAGGAACCTGGCACATCTTCGTCTCAGCGAAGGCGCTCTTGGGACCGAGAGATCTCAGTCCCAGAAGCATGCGGTCTCGACCTCAGTCGAGATCGCTTCCTCGGCCGCAGGCTTCATGGATCTTCCATCTAGCCAGACGTCCGAGGATGTGGCCGATGAGGTCGAGATTGTTCTTGATTCAATCGATCCTCTGTCGCCGGCCGTGGCCGACGACTCTTTGGAGAGGACTCCGGTCCTTGTGTTCCCCGATGAGGAGACCTAGCCCGCTGGTGTCCCCATCAAGGTCCCAGTTCTGGACCCTCGGGTTTCACCGATCCCTCTGGTGTCTCCTGAATGACCAAGTCGGCCTGCCCGATCTCGGTCAAGGTCTAGAACCCCCTCGGTCGATCGACCAAGGAAGAGCCACAAGTGCTCCCAAAAGAGGTGACGCCACAGGTCGTCCTCATCCTCCTCGGAGGAGGAGAGGCTCCGACAGAAACTCCGTCGCCAGTATGAGGACCTTATGTGGCAACAGCTGATTTTGTCTGAGCAGAAACTGGCTCTGCCGCCTACCCCGGCCATTACTTGGCTCTCGCCTCCTAGGCTGAAGCTGACCCCCTCGGAACCGAAGCCTTCAGTTCCCCCACCTGCGGGGCAGGCCTGTCCTCCAGTTCAGCCTATTCCAGTCTCTACACCAATAGTAGTGGAGCCACCGCCTAAGCAGCCTGTGGGAGGGGCCCCTTCCAAAGAGGACCGACCAGATACCGTGCTTCCCCGACGTCTGTCAGTCATGGTCACCCTGGACCGCCCTCGGCGGGTTGAGGGTGATTTGGGCAGCAGGCCGCTGGACCCAGACTCTTCAGACTCGGATGTCACCGGGCTTCACTGTCATCCTGGGGATGATGAGTCATCCGTTGGCACAGGGATGGAGGAAGGCCCTTCCTCCTTCCAAGGGATCCTTCGTCTCATCTCTGATTCCACAGGGATGCCCCTGGAACCCATCCAGAAAAAGGCGGAGAACCCTCTCACGGTCATCCTCAAGCGAGGGATACCCCGACAGAGGCCTTTCCTGTGGCCAAGACCATTGTTGGTCCGGCACTCGAACTTTGGCAGCGCCCTGCTTCATGTCCAGCACCGTCTGCCTGCATGGCCCGCAAGTATGCGGTGCCCATGGGGTCCCTTGCGGGGTTCACAGAGCACCCTTCGGCCGAGAGCCTGGTGACCGCCTCTGTGTTCAGGCATACTGGCAGTTCTGCTGACACTGACCGACCTCCCGACAAGGAATCCAAGTATTTGGACCACTTGGGGCAGAATGTCTATCGGCGTCCTCATTGGGCCTTCATCAGGCAAGTTCGGCCATCATCATGGCACGCTTCTCCCATGCTCTTCTCGGGTCATTGGATGAAGTCCTCCCCCATCTCCCCGCAGACATGCAGACCACGGTCAAGCAGGTCCGAGATCAGGGCCATGCTGTCGCCAGATAGCAGCTCCAGACGGCCCTGGACATCGGGGACTCTTGTGCCCTCTCGATGGCGGCCGCAGTTGCCTCTCGCCGCAGGGCTTGGCTGAGGCTCTCCTCCTTCCTGGCGGATACTCAGCACAAGTTAGCTGATGTGCCTTTCCTTGGGACCGACTTGTTCGGCCCAGGAGTGGCCGGTCACCTACAGTGCATAGAGCAGTCCAGTGCCACCTTGGATGCTACTTCTGCTAAGAGTTCTTTGGGCACGAACCAGCAGAAAAAAAAAGAAGCATTTTCGGCACTCTTCCCTTGCAGTTCAGCAGTCCTCCTTCCAGGGAGGACAGCAGCATGAGCAGCAGGCTCAAGCTTGGCACCCTCGCCCCAAGCCTGGACCCCAACAGGCCCGCAGAGGAGGCAGAGGCTCAGGTCCTGGAGCTTCCTCCTCCTCCTCCTCCTCCTCCTCCAAGCCTGCTCAGTGATGGGGTGGGGGCTGCCACCCCTATTCCCATCAGGCCAGCTCTGGGTTTTCCCGTGGGGGGCCGGCTCCACCACTTCCTTTCCGCCTGGTACGCTATCACTTTGGACAGGTGGGTTCTCGAACTGGTCGGTCAGGGACAGCTTCTAGAATTCGAGCAGTATCCTCCTAGCTGAGCTCGTGCCCCTCTGGAAGAACGGATTTCCACATGCACCCAGTCGGCTCTTCAAGATGACATCGCTTAGCTTCTCCTCAAGGAGGCAGTAGCTCTCATGGCAGATCCATCTGCAGACCCAGGCTTTGTCTCCAGTTACTTCCTGGTGCCCAAGCGGACAGGGGGCTGGAGCCCCATTCTGGATCTCCAGGACCTGAATCAATATCTCATGTCACGCACCTTACAGATGGTCACTCTGTCCCAGATCATACCATCCTTGGAGTGAAACGTGGTTCTGTTCACTGGATCTGCAGGACGCGTTCTTTCACATCCCAATCCATCCATCCCATCAGCAGTTCCTCCGCTTCAGGGTTGAGGGGACCCTGTACGAGTTCCGAGCCATTCCATTCGGCCTGTCGTCGGCCCCACAGGTCTTCACCAAATGCACTGCAGTGGTGGCGGCCCATCTCCGGCGTTGGGGGGTCAGAATTTACCCCTACCTCAACGACTGGCTCCTTGCAGGTTCCACCCAGCAGGAGGTGGAGAGGTCCAGGGATCTGGCCCTCCAAACCTGCTCCCAACTCGGCCTCCTGATCAATGAGGCCAAGTCAGAACTCGTGCCTTCTCAGGTGATGGGCTTCATCAGGGCACAGCTCGATTCTTGTCAAGCCAGAGCTTGGCTCCTGGCGGACAGGGCGGAGGTTCTCTCCTCCTTTGCCCAATCATTTCTGGTTGGGAACTTGCGCCCTGCCTGGGACTTTCTGCGTCTTCTGGGTTACATGGTGGCATGCACCTCAGTGGTCTGTTGGGCCCGGTTGCACATGCGCCCCTTCCAATGGGAGCTGGCTGACCAGTGGACTCAGCACCACTGTCATGTCGACCAGCTGATCACTGTAACCCAGAAGATGTGGGATGCTCTCCAATGGTGGACCGCCCCAAACCAGTTGCAGGAATGGATCACGTTTGTCCGCCCTGAGCCGACGGTCGTCCTCACGACCGATGTCTCTCTCATGGGCTGGGGAGCCCACATGGGGGACAACAGGGCCCATGAATTCTGGACCCCCGAGAGTTCTGATGCCACATCAACCTGTTGGTGCTCAGAGCAGTCAGACTGGCACTGTCAGCTTTCGCTCCTCAGCTCTGGGGTCAAGTGGTTCAAGTCCAGATGGACAATACCACGACCATGTACTACCTCAACAAACAGGTGGCACGCACTCCCGTCTGCTGTGCAAGGAGGCGCTCCGCATCTGGACCCTCGTGAGCCGGTTGGAGGTGGATCTCCTAGCCATCCATGTGGCAGGAGTCTCGAACCAGCTGGCAGAAGCTCTCAACCCGCATAGGCCAGACATCCCAGTGGTCTTCAAACACCATGAAGTCTTGCTATATTATGACAATTAGATTAGCCACAGCACTTGAACTGCCCGGAGAGGAAGGAGTTAACTCCAGGCTGACTGGAGTTCTAGCGGCGCTTTGCTGAAAGCTCTATCTGGCTAGTTTCAAACTGAAACTGTCAGATTCTTTACTCCGCTTCACTGAACAGTCGCTCCGAGATCTGCTCCTTCAGCTCGGTTCATTTCTCGGTTCAAGCGGTGTTTTCGGTTCATTTAACCGGCAATAAGTATTTATTTTACCGCATTTGGTTCAAAGCTCTATCTGGTAAACCGTAAGTACAGGATTTTAAAGTCTATGTGGAAATTAATTATCGGTTCAGTTTTGAACCGATCAGTTTGCTAAAAAAAACAATTTTAAATAATAGCTTGGGCTTTTAGAGTGCGGTTCCCGGTTCTAAAAAAACCTATCTCTTAAATTGGGTTTTTTCAAATACCCGTGACACGGTTAGGAACCGATAAGGGTGTCTTGCCTGGCACTGCCATAAAAAGGGCAAGTTTTTGGATAGGCTGGCATTATGTCTGAGAAACCCAAAAGAAAAACCGGGCCCACTGGTTTCAACACTGTGATGTTTGTGGGAAGCCTTTGCCAAGGCTGACCCACACACATGTGTTTATTGTCTGGGGCTGACCACCTCTGTCAGACTGCCAGGTGTGAAGAATTTCCCTGCAGCCACCCTGGAGAAAGATTGGGCGGCTCAGGGGAGAGAGGCCAAAAGTCCGCTGACCGGATGGCCAGCCCGGTCCAGCACCCATGGACCAGAGGTGCCCTCTGACCAGGGCGAGACTTCCTCGGGCAAAGGAAGGCTGTTTCTGAGGAACCAGTCCCAGTAAAAAATCTAAGAAATCAGCAGGTCTGGAGTGCAAGATTGCCTCTCCAACTGCTGCAGAGATAACTAAAGCCCCATAGATTGTCCAGTCACTGTCTGAGGACCGGCAGACCACCAACAGCTGGCAAAGATTGGTTCGTTCGGTTCCAGTGGTTCAAGAGTATGATGTTGAGAAATTTTATGAACCACAGGAGGGAGGAAGATTTTGATCATTATGTATGTGGCTGGGAGGGTCTGGGCGTGCCCATTGAACGGACATTTCTCCAGACAGACCATTAGAATCTCCCCTATGCTGTCTGAGTCCCGTTCTCATTTTATGTTTTACAAAGGTTGCAGAAACCCCAGCTTCCCTTGGAAGAGGCTGTGGATGAGCAAGAGGAGCCTGATTATGTTGAGATGATGGATATCCCAGAGTCTAGGAGGTTGTCTATTCATTTGCATAAGTCTTTTAGGAAGCAAACAACAAAATTTAAAAATCCTCATTCTGTCCCTCCTGTAGATAAAAAATGGACAGAAGGTATACTTCTATCAGGCCCTGATACAGACTTCCTCACTGAGCAGTGTAGTCATGTAGGTGTGGTACAAGCTGCAGCCTGTGACAAGGCTAATATCCCCCTGGCCTCACATCCTCCTGATAAGGATTCCAGGAAGATTGATGCCATAGCGAAAAAACAGTATATGGCAGCTTCTTTGGGACTCAGGCAGGCAAATTATATGGCTTATGTGGCTAGATACCAGAAATCTAGATGGGATACAGTGTTGCAGTTAGCCAAGCAGGCCCATGGCCAGCTGGCTAGTGAATGGAACAGGTGGCTGCTGATGGCATTGAAGCCTCTAAAGTTCAATTTCATACTGCTGTAGACATTAATGATGTTTCCTCTGGGTCATGGCCACTTCTGTAGCTTTCCGTGAGGTTGGCATGGCTCAGGTGCACTAATCTGTCACAGGATACTCAGTCAAAGGCTATGGATTTTCCTGTGATGGGAAATTCTCTGTTTGGAGAGCAAATGGAAAATTATATGAAAAAGATGGATGAATACAGAACTACCTACAAATGTGCCCAGGCCAAGGAGCGGCATGCCACTCCACAGAGGCACACTCCCAGAGGTAGGGGCAGGCCTTTCCACAGGCCTTTTTATCAATCCCAAGCCTCCTCTGCTTTTGCACAGAGGGTTTTTCAGAAGGCAGAGTGGGCGGGCGCAGGTAAACCGTCCCCACCCCTCAGCCTAAGGCTACTACCAAGCAGGCACCCTGATGGGGTGCCCAGGGCAGATCTCCTGTACCAGTTGGAGGCAGGTTGGCTTATTTCAGCCAGAACTGAGTGTCCCTAACCTGGACAAATGGGTTCTGAGGTAGTAAGCCAGGGTCTGGTTCTCAGCTTCAAACAGTTTCCAAAGATGAGAACCAGACATTTTCCACCTGCAAGCCCTTTAGAGGCCCTTGCTTTGGAAGCAGAGGTCTCTTCCTCCTAGACTGCAAAGCAGTGGAAGGGTTCCTCCTTGTCACCAGGGCAAGGGCTGTACTCAGATACTTTCTTACCCAAAAGACAGGAGAATGGCGGCCCATTCTAGACTTAAGGTACCTGAACAAGCATCTTTTGAAACCAAAGTTCAAAATGTTAACTCTGGCAATGATTTTGCCCCCCCTCAGGCCAGGGGACTGGCTATCCTCCCTGGACCTCAAGGATGCCTGTTTTCATGTCCTGATCAGGCCTTCTCACCGAAAATATCTCAGGTTCGAACTGCCCTCAGGTCACTACCAGTTCAGAGCAATGCCCTTCAGTCTTACCTCTGCTCCAAGGGTATTCACAAAATGCCTAGCTGTGGTAGTGGCTCATTTAAGAAGGCAAGGGGTTGCTGTGTTTCCCTACCTGGACGACTGGCTCATTGTGGGTCAGTCCCAGATCAGAAATCCACTTGCAAGTCACCCAGCAGCTTCTCACTTCCCTGGGATTCCTGCTGAATTTACCAAAGTCAGTTCTAGAACCAGTTCAGGTACTAACTTTCATAGTGCGGAATTGGACACAAAGTTGGCCAGCATTCTCCCTGGAAGGTAGAAGCTGATTGCCCTGGCATCCTCTTTCACCCGGGTCTCTCGACCAGCAAGGCACTTTCTGCAACTTCTAGGGCACATGGCTGCCTCCACAGCTGTAGTGCAGGAGCAAGATTCCAGATGAGAGACATTCAGTTTCATTTGAGGGCCTATTGGTCCCAAAGGAGGGACCCCCTTACCAAATTGGTCCCAGTGACCCCAACTCTGATTCTAGCTCTTCAGTGGTGGCAGGATCAGAGCAATCTAAGACAAGGGGTCCCCTTCATTTCCATTTCTCATTCCCTCACCCTCACCACGGATGCCTCCTTGCTGGGGTGGGGCGTGCACTTGGGCGACTTTTCCACTCAGGGAGTGTGGTCCCCCCAGGAATCTCTGCTCCACATCAACCTATTGGAACTCAGAGCTGTCTTTTTAGCTCTTCAGGTTTTCTCAGCATCTGTCCAGAACAAAGTAGTTCAGGTCAGGACAGACAATACCACAACAATGTGGTACATCAACAAGCAGGGGGCACTCGGTCATCAGCCTTGTGCACGAAGCAATGAAGTTGTGGTCTCTGGCTTACTCCTGAACACCTCCTAGTAGCAGTTCACCTTCCAGGGAAGGACAATGTCCTAGGACGCCCTCAGCAGGATTTCTCAGGGTCATCACGAATGGTCTTTGAATCCCCTAGTGCTGGGGTCAGTTTTGCCAGATGGGGCACTCCTCAGATAGATCTTTTCGCAGCCCCAGACAACCACCAACTTCCTCTGTTCTGTTGCAGGCCTCCAGTAATGGGCTCAGTCCCCTGGGCCTTTCTGTTGGATTGGGAAGGAAGTTCCTGTATGCCTTTCCCCTTCCCCTTCTCTTCAGGGTGTTGGTAAACATCAGATCCCAGCCCTGCAAAGTGATTCTGATTGCACCAGACTGGGCCAAGCAACCCTGGTACCCACTGCTTCTGTCCCTGACAGTCCACCCTCCCTGGGCCTTCCAGGGTCCACAACCTGCTGACTTGTGCCCAGCGGAGAGTTTGGTATCCGGACCTCAATCCCTCCACCTCAAGGCTTGGCTCTTGAGGGTTAGAATTTGCTGATTTACACCTTTCTCACGGTGTCCTTGAAATTTTAAAGGCCTCTAGGAAGCCTTCCACTAGGGCCACTTATAATTCCAAATGGAAGAGGTTCTCCATCTGGTGTTCTGGGAAGCAAATTGTCCCAGAATCTGCTGATTTGCCCATTTGCTGGACTACTTGGTCCATCTTAATTCCTTATGCCTCAGGCCAGCTACCTTAAAGGTTCATCTGGCAGCTGTCTCTGCTTTTTATATCAGCAGGAAAGCCTGCCTCCTTTCTTCTCACCCTGTGTTTTCCAAGTTTTTAAGAGGTTACTTCACACTAACCCTCCTTTTCAGGACCCAGCCCTGCCTGGGACCTTAATGTTTACATTGCTCAGTTAATGCAACCCCCTTTGAACCTCTGTCTTCAGCAGACCTTAAGTTCCTAACTTGGAAAACTGTTTTCCTAGTGGCCATCACTTCTGCCAGACGCATAAGTGAGTTACAAGCCCTGTCAGTGGAAAAGGATTTTATTTCTTTTCACAGAGATAAGGTAGTCCTCAGGACTAACAGAAAGTTTTTACCTAAAGTGGTTTCAGATTTCCATCTTAACCAATCCATCTCCTTCAGTATTTTTCACTGAGCATTCTTCCTCGGGTGAGAGGAGATTGCACGGTTTGGACGTCAAAAGAGCTTTAAGCTACTATTTGAGAGCACCAAGGGTCACAGATTGAATCCTCCCAACTCTTCTTCCTTACCTGCGCGAGGTTGGCAGGAAACCTGCCACTAAGAGGACAGTTGCCAGGTGTATTGTCTCTTGTATCCAATTTTGCTACCAAAACTAGGTAGAGACCCCCTCAGGACTGAGGGCCCATTCCACCAGGGGTACAGCTGCATCTCTAGCGGCTGCTAGAGATATTCCCATTCTGGAAATCTGTCAAGCTGCTACCTGGAAAACAGTTCACACCTTTACCAAGCATTACTCCCTGGATGTCCAGTCCAGGATAGATGCTCGGTTTGGCACAGCCGTGCTTCAGAGCCTATTTCCTAAGTAGGTTCTGGCCCTCCTCCATGGAGGTACTGCTGTGTAATCTGCTAATTGTCATAATATAGCAAGACTTCATGGTGTTTGAAGAAAAAATTACTCACCTTAGTAATTGCTTTTCTTCTCATGGAGTCTTGCTATATTATATCACCCCCAACCTGCCCCTCTCAGAACTTCTACTTGGGTAAGGGTTGCAAATTAGTGCAAGCACTGTGTCATGCCGTTATAGCTCTTTTCCTTTTCCTTTTCTTTAGGCTTAGGAAAACTAGGTATTTCTGTTTTGGTTAGAGGTTTGGCCCTCCTGGACTTCTGTCTTTGGGGGGCAATAGTGCTTGTTAGGGTGATGTTGTTGTTGTTGTTGTTGTTGTTGTTGTTGTTTCTGTTATTGTTATTCTACTAGTAGGTAGCCATTTGGCTAGTGTAGGGTTTTTCACACAGACTTTTGCTTAGTGTTGGCTCGTAAGATCTGACAGTTTCAGTTTGAAACTAGCCAGATAGAGCTTTCAGCAAAGCGCTCGCGCTTGGAACTCCAGTCAGCCTGGGTTAACTCCTTCCTCTCGGGGCAGTTCAAGTGCTGTGGCTAACTGCTAATTGTCATAATATAGCAAGACTCCATGAGAGAAAAGCAATTACTAAGGTGAGTTTTTCTTTTCCATCCAGAGGTAGCTACAGCCTGTTCTCCATTGGGGCAAACCGATGGTGGACCTGTTTGCCTCCAGGGAAAACACCAAGCTGAGGCTGTTTCATGCCCGCCCTCAGCAGGGCTTGCTGCAGGGGATGCCTTCTCGAGGCTGTGGACCCCAGGCCTCCTCTACACCTTCCCTCCATTCCCTTGATCACAAGGTGTTACTCAAGGTGGGGAGGGACAAGAGAAGTGATTCTGGTAGCCCTAGACTGGCTGCGCCAGTTCTGGTATCCAGTTCTCCTCAGCCACAGCTGCAGGCACCTGGAGCGGCTTTGTTCATGCCTGGACCTGATATCTCTGAACCAGGGGAAGGTCTTCCATCCGGACCTTCTGTCCCTGCACCTCACAGCCTGGTACCTGGGCGGCTAGATTTCCAGGCTTTGGGTCTTTCCGAAGATGTCTACACTGTGGTGGAGGCATCTAGAAAGGAATCGACCAGGAAATGTTACGCCTTCAAATGGAAAAGATTTTCCATTTGGTGTCAGGGTAAGGGTCTGGACCCCTTATCCTGTTCTGTGGCTAACATTCTCGACTACCTTTGGTCTCTCTCCAAAGGGGGGTCTACGGTCATCGACACTCGGGGTACACCTGTCAGCCATTTCTGCTTACTGGACGTGGGCCAGTCGGTCGACATTGGTGCAGGAGAAAGTGATCGGGCGCTTTTTCAAAGGCCTGGATCACATATCCCTCGGTCGTGAACCTCCACCTCTGTGGGATCTGCTGCTGGTATTGGCAAAGCTGATGGGAAAGCCATTCGAACCAATACACAAGTGTGAGCTGTTACACTTGTCATGGAAGACGGCCTTCCTGGTGGCTATCACGTCTGCCAGAAGGACAGGGGAGCTCCAGGCGCTTTTGGTGGACTCCCCTTATCTGGTCTTCCACAGGGACAAAGTTGTCCTGCACCCCTACCCGAAATTCTTTCCGAAGGTGGTGTCAGAGTTTCACCTTAACCAGGTGTTGACTCTGCCGGTATACTACCCTAATTACACCTCGGAGGCCAAGTACAGGCTCCATACTTTGGACCTGAGACGTGCTCTCTCTTATTACAAGGAGAGGATGGCAGAAATTCGTGGAGAGGTTCACCAGCTGTTTGTCACCTACGCTGAAGCCGCTTCTGGCAGACCTGTAGCCAAATAGACCACAGCAAGATGGATTACATCATGCCTAGGTCTGTGCTATGAGTTGGCAGGCATGCAGCCTCCCAGAGGGATAAGAGCTCATTCTACCCGCCATACTGCTGTATCAGTGGCTGCTTCCAGGGACATCCCTATCCAGGGAATCTACTGGGCTGCTACCTGGAAGTCAGCAAACACCTTCATTACCCACTACCACATCGAACTTGAGTCACGCCGGGATGCTGGTTTGGGACCTCAGTTCTCCAATCTCTGTTCCTAAGTAGTGTGCCTTTCCTCCCTCCTCCCGGAGAACTGCTAGGAGTCTGCCAATAAGTGTGGATGAACAACATATCCACGATCCTAGAAGAACAGGTTAATCACCTGTAACAGTAGTTCTAGGAGTGTGTATATGTCATCCACCCACCCACCCGACCTCCCCGGCCATGGACGTGACACAGCCTGGCTTCCAGCGGCTAACATCTGGGTGTTGCGGGGGCACAGCCAATATATATACTACCTGGGTGGGTGGGAGGAGCCGGCTTGAAGACTTCTGGCAAGATTTAAAGGGAAAGGGACATGCCAATAAGTGTGAATGAACAACATATACCACTCCTAGAACTACTGTTACAGGTGAGTAACCTGTTCTTACTTTATGTATGTAACTAATACCATTGTACTTTGTATAGAAATTATATGCTTTCTGCAAATGATGAATATGTTATTCTTCTACTGTATGTAACTAATTCTGGGTCGCCCCTGAAAAGGGACTCTCTTTGTCTCAGTGGGCCTACCCAGTCACCAAACTTCAAATAAATAAATATGTGGTCCCGACCATTGTCTTCCCAGTTTCTCGGACCACCCCTCGCCGAGGGGTTGGTCGCTGATTCCGTCTTTCATAATACAGGTAATGTCGATAAACCTCCCGACAAGGAATCCAAGAAGCTGGATCATGCAGCGAAGAAAGTGTGTTCTGCATCCTCCCTGGATCTCTGACAGGCGAGCTGTGCCATGATGATGGCCAACTTTGGCCACGCCCTTATGGGGGTCCTGAACCATGTCCTTCACCACCTTTCTGTGGATTTACAATCAGCAGTCAAAGTGGTCCAAGACCTGGGTCATGCTAGTCAACTCCTGCACAAGGTCTGCAGCTGCAGCGGTTGCTATGCACTGTAGAGTCTAGTTGTGGATTTACACCTTTATGGCAGATACCCAGCACAAACTGGTGGATGTTCCTTTCTTAGGCACTGACCTGTTTGGGCCATGGGTGGATGGACACCTAACTTGAATCGAGAAGTCTAATGCCATCCTGGATTCAGTCACATCCTCACAGAAGGACCCCAAGGGACAGAAACTGAAGAAAAAGCCTTTTCAGTTTTGGCCCTTTCTATCCCAGCAGCCCAAACTGCAGCAACTCCAGTTGGGGCAATTTCAGGTCTAGCGACCTAAGTCTAAGTTCACCAGCCAGGGCTGCAGGAAACCCAGAGGTCGGGGTGGCAGTACTCTGGCGGACAGTGCTGAGGCTTCCTCCAAGGCTGCTCAGTGACAGGTCAGGGGCTTCAGCCTCCTGGCCATCAAGTCCCTGCCTCAGCTCCCCGTGAGGGCGGTTTTGCCATTCTGGCCGCCTGGTCCACCATCACTACGGACAAATGGATGTTAGACATGGTGGGTTGAGGATTGTCTCTCAACTTCAAGGCTCTCCTGCCCTATCAGCCCAAGTCCCATGGGAGCCCGTGGTATCTCAGGACATGCTGTCCGTTCTCAGGAGGACATCGCTCAGCTCCTGGAGAAGGCACTGTAGCCTGTGTCCCGGACACCATGGCTGGGCAGGGCTTGTGTCCAGGTATTTCCTGGTCCCCAAGCAGACGGGGAGTTGGCACTCCATACTGGATCTTCACAATCTGAACCAGTTCCTGAGGAGGTGCAAGTTCAGGATGGTCACTCGGAATCAGATAATTCCATCTCTGGAGCAGGGCATGTGGTTCTACTCTCTGAACCTCCGCGACCCCTTCTTTCACATCCCAGTCCATCCGTCCTACTGGTGGTACCTTCGCTTCTGTACAGAAGGGGTTCTTTACAAGTTCCAGGTCTTGCTTTTTGGCCTCTCCTCAGCCCCCAGGGTCTTCTCCAAGTGCATTGCAATGGTGGCAGCATTCCTGAGGCACTGAGAGGTCTGAGTATATCAGTACCTGGATGACTGACTGATTGCCGGTCCATCCTGTGAGGCATTGGAGGGTTCAGGTTCAATGGGAGGGTCCCCTTTCGGGCTGTGTCCCCATAGCAGATCCTCACGATGGATGCCTTGGGTCTTGGCTGGGGTGCTCACTGGCCAGTTGTCAGACCCAGGGAACCTGGTTTGAAGCCGAGCAGCATCTTCACATCAATCTGCTGGAGATGTGGGCAGTTCTGTATGCCCTGAAGGCCTTCCAGACCCACATTCTTCCTGGTTCACTACTGGTGTAGAGGGACAATATGTCTGTAGTGTACTACATCTGCAAGCATGGGGCACTCACTCATACCCACTTTGTCGGGAAGCAGTTGGGGTTTGGTACTGGGCCATCGAGCACGCCCAGAACTCTTGGATGTTCATGTTCCAGGCGCCCAAAACACCCTGGCCGATAGCCTCAGCTAGTCCAGGTGAAGGGCTCATGAGTGGGAACTGTTGCCCTTGGTGGTTGAAGAGCTCTTCGACAGGTGGGTTCATCCAGAGTTGAACCTTTTTGCGTCCCCACTCAACGCAAAACTGCCACTTGTCTGCTTGCTCGATCCAGGGCCTAGAATTTTCTGGTGCCACGCGTTGTCCCTCTTCTGGAAAGAGAGGTTCTTGTATGCATTCCCTCCCTTCCTGCTCCTGCGGAGGGTTCATCTCAAGCTTCAATCAGAGGGGGCAGAGATGATCCTCATAACCCCCTGTTGGCCTCATCAGATTTGGTTCCCCCTACTGCAGCAGCTGGCAGTGGAACCTCCAGTACCCTTGCCCCCTGTGCATCAGCTTTCTCTCTCAGGAACCGAGCACTCTATTCCATCCAGACTTCAAGTCCCTGCATCTACATGCATGGCTCCTGCAGACTTAACTGTCACCAGCTTTGGGGTTTCCTCCAGGATCGCTGATGTCCTAGTGGCTGCTAGAAAACCCTTCCACTAGAGACACCTATACCTTGAAGTGGAAGTGCTTCTCCCTCTGGGCCGGTGCTCACCACCTGTATCTCTTTCCTGTCTGGTGAATTTGATTTTGGAGTACCTGCTCTCCCTTTCAGACTCAGGCCTGGGGTACTCCTCTCTTAAGGTGTGTCTTTCTGTCATCTCTGTGTACCATGCACCTATTGAGGACAAATCTGTTGCTCAGATAGAGGTGTTCTGCACATTCTTGAGGGGTATCCTACATTTGAAGTCTACCATCCGGGATCCTATCCCTTCATGGGACCTCCTTTTCATGCTGGAAATGCTCACTCTGCCTCCCTTTGAGCTGGCCATGAGTTGCTAGCGCACTTTCTGTCATGGAAAGTGCTCTTTTTGGTTGCCATTACTTCTGCTTGGAGGATTTCTAAGCTTCAGGCTCTGATGTGTAAAGAGCCTTATTTGTTTTTTCACAAAGGCAGGGTGTCTTTGCACACTAATCCTAGGTGTTTACCTAAGGTGGTATCGGAGTTTACTTTAAATCAGTCCATCAACCTACCAGTTTTTTTTCCCTTAGTATTCTAATCATGGGGAGGTTTTGCTCTAGACTTTGGTTGTTCATTGGGTTCTTCGGTATTACACAAACTGCATCCAGACTGTTAGGCAAACTGACCAGTTATTTGTTTTGTTTGCCCCCGAAAAAGTAAGGGCACCTGTTTCGAAACAGTGTTTGTCAAAATGGTTGGCAAACTGCATTGTTTACTGCTACCGCAAGTACAACAAGCCCTTGCCAGCCTTATGCAGTTCTCTCTCCTATTAGCACTTGGTTACCCCTTATCACGCACTTCCCCATGTTATGTCTACGACAATGCCTCTGGCTGCGCTCCTCCTCTATAGCTCTCCGCCTCCCTCTACTCTTCCTCTCTCTTGCCCTCTATCCTCTCTGCCCCTCATCCGCTATTTCCTTGTAACCTAGCCTCCAAAACTTGTTTTGTTTCTCAGATGCTTTGTAAATCTGTTTAGCTTACACTTTTGTAACCTTGTCCTATGTATTGAATTTGTAATCTGACTTACATATCTTGTATTTTGAATTGTAACTGGACGTGGAACCTTTGTAAAAGAGCCCTGGCTCAAAGGTATTGTAATCCTAGACCTAATAAATAAATTGCCTGGGGCAGTGAAAGGTCACTCTATCAGAGGTATGGCTGCCTTTACTGCCTGTTTCAGGAACGTGTCTGCTGCGGACATCTGTGCGGCTGCCACCTGGAGGTCTGTCCATACCGTCTTTCGGCACTATAGTCTGGGCACTGCTTCTAGACGCAGTGCCAATTTTAGATTCACGGTCCTTCAGGGCCTTCTTTCATGAGCCTTTTGCTGATACCGTCTGCCTCCTCCCGGCTACCTTTTCAGTCAGTTCTGGTACTGCTTGGGACTCAGTCTTACTGGTGATGCCTGCTGCTAGAGCCCACTCAAAGTAAGATAGTACAGTTACATAAGAACTTACCGTAATAGTAGATCTTCAAGAGGATCTCTTGCAGCAGGAGCTGCTTTCCCTCCCTCCCTTCTCCCCCTGATAGTTTCTTCTCTTTTACACCTCTTCTGCTTATGCCTTTTCCTCAGCTCTGAGGACCCGCCTTGGTTCTCCGTTTTGCCACTTGTTTGGGGTCTCTGGCGGGAGAACTGAGGTAGGTGTGAGAGACCGCCCCCTTTATAGGATAGGCGGACGTCAGTATGCTGATGGTGGGGGTGGTCCCCCGTGACAGACTGCTAGCTAGAAGTTTTTCGTGTGGTCCTGGTGCCTGACGACTTCAGTCCCACCAGTGTTACCTGCTGCAAGAGCTCCTCTCAAAGATATACTGTTACGGTAAGATCTTATCTGTGTCAATCTTCACCATTCATCACTAGTGGGTTATAGCGCCAGAGCTAGAACCCCGTGGGAGAATTTTTTTTTTCTTTCTGTGGGTGGAGTCGACGCAGGGCCGGTGCTGCCCTCGAGGCCGATGTTCTACGTGGCGCTCGCAGGTTGGCCATTAGCTGCTGTCGACTCCACCCCAGCCCCAGTTGTTCTTCTCCCGCCGAGTGAAGACTGAAGACCTCGTGTGGAGACTGTGTCAAATTGCATTTTGCGGCCTAGTTTGTCGGCCTGCTCCAGTGTTGCCTCGGTTCTGTTCGGCCTGCTCGGCGTCGCTTCTGGCCGGTAAGATCTTTTCTTTTTCTTTAAAGCGGCGTGTAGTACTGTTTTGTATTTATTTGCCGAATGGTTATGTCACGTCTGGGGGGGCAAGAAACCGTCGAAAGCGGGGCAGTCTCCTATGCATCAGTGCCCCTGCGGCCGCATCTAGTCCGTGACGGACCAGCATGACCGCTGCCTTTTCTGCCTCGACCTGGATGACAACATGGACAACTGGGATGCTTGTTTTTCCATGGACCGCCGAGTTGTCGAAAACCACGCATTTAAAGTCAGATGTGCACCGCTGACTTTTGGAGGACGAGCGTGCAGTCGGCGGGCCAAGGCACGGATTCTCGGCCCTTCCTCCGGGTCCCCTCCCAGTCCTATACCCCCTCCCAGTCCTATATGGCCCGTGGAGGAGGGAGCCCCGGCCTCACTTAGCCTTGCCCCAGTGTGGGCTTCTTCTACAGTGCAGGAGGCCCAGTCTGTCCCTCTCGGGAGACAGCTGGGAGGCACCGCTTTGGCAGTCACCTCTTCGGAGGCAAAGGCTCCCTCGGTATCGTGTTCCAGGCCCTCCGGGTCTGGACTGGTACCGTCCTTGGCGCCATCTGGTGGCACCACTCTTGGTCCTGGTGCCATTCGCGGTGCCACGGGCTTAACGGTGCCGCGGTTGGCACTGGGCCATCTCTTGGTGCTGCTGTTGCTTCTGGTGTCCCTCGTGGCGTCGGGGCTTTCAGCAGCGCTGGGGGTGGTGCATTGGCGGTTTCTGGGCCTGGTTCTGGCGCTGTGTGCATTGCTAGGACTGGAGCCGGCACGGCCCCTGACTCGTCGCTGGGGACAGCAATGCGGTCAGCAGCGACCTTGGCTCCGGCACCGCTTGCGGTGCTGGGGTGGTGCGTGGCGCCGTGCTCGGGGCCGCGCCCGGCTCCGGTACCACTTGCGGCACTGGGGAGGGTGTCAGCATCAGGCATGGGGCCACGCTTCGCTCTGGTGTCGTTTGCAGTGCTGGGCTGGAAGGTGCTCCGACTCGTGGTCCAGGAACTGGGGGGGAATCAGGGAGTTGTCTGGCATCGGACCTCGGAGTCTACCTACTCGGAGGCGGACTCTGGGTCTGATCCGGATTGGCTCCCAGGTTCTTCTGAATCCTTGGATCCCTCCATTTCCAGCACCTTGGCCCCCCCTCAGCCTCCCGCTGGGGGGTCAGTCATCGCCAGTAGGAGGCCCTAGGGTCAGTGGTACTGACCAGCCAGCGGTGGTCCCCGTGGCTACCGCCATGCAACCTGGGGACACTGGCACTTCTGCTTCTCCAGTTGGTGTACCCCGTTCCCTGGTGTGTTTGGACAGCCCAAGTTTGGGACAGCCTGGGGCAGTCCCTGGGTGAACTCCTTGGAGACCGCCCGGAGTTGCCAGCTGCCTAGGCTGCTGGCTACGAGGATGAGGTCCCTCTCCGATTCTGAAGGGTTGAGGGGTAGGTGTGTGGCGCATCATGCCCTCACTAGAGCCCAGCCTGGTTCTGTGAGGAGTTGCAGTGCAGACCCTCGCTCTTCCCTGGACAAGTCCTTGAGAGGGACTTTAACTTCTGAGGTCAGGGGCCGTCCTTCTGGACTCACACGGTCCCGGTTACCTCACGGGGGGATTTCTTCCTTTGGGCACAGCTCTGACCGTTCCGATCCGGTTGAACGGATGCTAGCTGCTGGGGCCTTTGGATCTCCTTCCCTGCCGGGAGTTTCCTGTTGGCCCCTCCCCCGCCCTGACAGAGACCATTGTCCTGTTGCTAGGAGCTTGTCCCTCCTCCCAAGCCTCTGTCTCCATCCCTAGCTATCCCAGATATTCCCGGTCCTAGGGGACCTCTCACCTGGGAGCAGTTCAAAGGTTCCGCTGCACATTTTCCTACCTACCTCCATGCCCTGGACCAGCAGGTGTTCCACCATGCTTCCGTGCAGCTGGACCCTGAACCTCGGAGGTCGCCTGCATCATCTTCCTCTTCCTCAGAGGGAGAGGAACCATCTGTCCACATCTCCCCAGCATCTGATCTCTCTTCTTATCAGCGCATCCTCGCGAGGATTTTGGACAAGCTCCATCTTACTCCAACCCCGGTTAGCAATCCCGAGCATGTGGCCTTTCACAAAGCGAGCACAGTGCAACCACCTGGTGGTTCCGCCTGGCCTGTTCCTTTCCAGGAAGAATTGCATCGGCTTTGGCTATATCCCTTCTCCACTGTCCCAGCCCCGAGGGACCTACGCCAGTGGTACTGCGCCCCTCCCCCCCGGGTCTACAGGTTCTCTGCCTCATCCCTCTTTGGGTTTGACCTCCCTGGACACCCCCTCTGGGCCTCACGCCCCTCACCATGACTGACCCCCAGACTTGGACTCTGCAGACTTCGATTTCTGGGGGAGAAGTGTTTTCTACTTGGCATGGCTCTCCCTTTCTATTCAAACAACATGAAATCTTGCTGTATTGTGACTATTGCAGTTAGCTCCAGCACTTGAACTGCCCCGGAAAGTAGAGGGTTAAATTTCTATGCAAGGCATAGAACATTGAACTCGAGCTTGGTTGAAAACTCTGTCTGCAGTGCTTTGAAACCAAACCGTCAGATTCTTTACTCCGCCTCACAGAACAGTCGCTCCAGAGATTTCTCCTTCTGCTCGGTTCAAAGTCGGTTAAAGTTGTCGGTTTTATTCCGATTTTATTTTCCGCATTGTCAGTTCAGGGCTCTGTCTGCAGTACAGTAAGTACTTGGGTAGTATCTCTGTATCTTCTTGTGGAAATTGAAAAAATTGTATTTCTCGATTGGTTCGGCTGAACCGATCCATTAGTTCAAATCTTTAGTGTGTGGTTACCGGTCCTTATCGGTTTAAAAAAAAAAATAATTTTTGCATTTTTTTTCCAATACCCGTAACACGGTTAGAAACTGATAAGGGAGTCTTGCCTGGTGGTTGCCTTCTAAGTTTTGTTAGGTTGGCCATGTCTGAGAAACCCAAGAAGAAAACCAGGCCCACTGGGTTTCAACACTGTAGTGAGTGTGGGGAGGTCTTTGCTAAGGCTGATCCCCACACCACCTGTGTTTACTGTCTGGGGTTTGACCACCTCGATTCAGACTGCCAAATTTGTAAGAATTTCCCTAAGTCTACCCTGGAAAAGAGGTTAGGTAGACTTGGGGATAAGGAGGCCGAGAAATCCACTCACCCGGAAGGCCAGCCTGGTTTGGTTCCCACTGAACCAGAAGGAGTGCCCTCTGACCAGGGCGATACTTCTTCTGGCAAGAGGAGAGCCGATCCTGAGGGATCGGTTCCTACAAAAAGAAAACGCAAAGAAAAATCGACCGGTTTGGATCCAGAGGTTCATATTCCGACCGCCGAAAAAATAGCCAGAGCAATTCGGATTGTTGAATCGCTTCGTCCGGTTCCGACCGATCTGGCGCCTCTTGACAGGGGTTCGTTTCGGTCGGTTCCCCCGGTTCAAGATTATACCCCTAAAGACTTTTATGAACCAGAGTTTGAAGAGGAGAGGGATTTTGAAGACGATGGTGATGATTATGAAAGTCTGGATGTGCCTGTGGAACCGGACATCTCCCCAGACAGACCTTCTGGTGCTTCCCCTTCCCACTATCTGTTCTACAGAAAGGTGGCTGAAACCCTCCAGCTTCCTATGGAGGAGGCTGTGGAGGATCTAGAGGAGCCTGATTTTGTTGAAATGATGGACATCCCAGAGTCCAAGAGACTGTCTGTTCCCCTTCATAAGTCCTTTGGAAGCAGACACAAAAATTCGAAAGTCTCCTAATTCTGTACCTCCTGTTGACAGAAGGATGGACAAGAGATATACTTTATCAGGCTCAGATATGGAGTTTTTCTACCAGCAATGCAGCCATGTTGGGGTCGTGCAGGCTGCAGCCTGTGACAAGGCAAATATTCCCTTGGCTTCACACCCCCTAGACAAAGACTCCAGAAAGATGGATGCCATGGCAAAGAAACAGTACATGGCATCCTCCTTGGGACTCAGGCAGGCTAACTATATGGCCTATGCAGCCAGGTACCAGACGTCCAGGTGGGACACTGTACTGGCACTGGCTAAGCAGGCCTCCCCAGCTGGCCAAGGAGCTGGAGGAGGTGGCTGCTGATGGGATTGAGGCATCAAAGGTACAATTTCATGCTGCTGTGGACTCCAATGGTGTGTCATCAAGAGTTATGGCTACATCTGTGGCTCTTCAGAGGATGGCTTGGCTCAGATGTACTAGCCTCTCACAGGACACCCAGGCTAAGGCCATGGATTTCCCTGTGGTGGGTAATTCTCTGTTTGGGGAGCAGACAGAGAATTACATGAAGAAAATGGATGAGTACAGGACCACTTATAGGAGTGCACAGACCAAGGAGAGGCAGGCAACTCCTCAAAGGCAGCAAGCTAGGGGCAGGCCTTTTCACAGGCCTTTCTACCAAGCACAGGCCTCTTCTTCCTTTTCTCAGAGGGGGTTCTTTAGAGTGGGAGACAGAAGGGGGATGAGCAGGGCTGCATCCATTCCTCAGCCTAAGGCTCCTCCCAGGCAGACACCCTGATGTGTCAGCCCAGGTTGGCTCCCCCATCCCTGTAGGGGGCAGGCTGGCTTACTTTGTCCAGACTGGATGGATGTTTGTTACCATAGACAGGTGGGTCCTGGAGGTTGTAAGCCAGGGACTGGTTCTCAGTTTCAAATCATTTCCGAAAATGAGAGCCAGATCCTTTCCACCTGCAAACATCTCAGAAACTCTTGCTCTGGAGGCACGGGTTTCGTCTCTACTGGCCTTAGGGGCCATAGAGAGAGTTCCTACCCTACACAGGGCCAAAGGTCTGTACTCCAGGTACTTCCTTACCCCCAAAAAGACAGGGGAGTGGCGACCCATCCTAGACCTAAGATACCTGAACAAACATCTTTTAAAACCAAAATTCAAAATGGTGAATCTGGGAACAATTCTTCCCTCTCTAAGGCCAGGGGATTGGCTAGCCTCCCTGGACCTCAAAGATGCCTACTTTCACATTCCCATCAGGTGCTCCCACAGAAAGTACCTCAGGTTCGAATTGCCCTCAGGCCATTATCAGTTCAAAGCAAAGCCTTTGGCCTAACATGAGCTCCAAGGGTGTTCACAAAGTGCCTAGCAGTAGTAATGACCTTTTTAAGAAGAAAAACGATTTCCATTTTTCCATATCTGGATGACTGGCTCATTGTGGGTCAGTCCTCAGACCAAGTCAAATCAGATCTGCAAGTGACCCAGCAAGTGCTCACTTCCCTGGGATTTCTTCTCAGCCTTCCCAAGTCAGTTCTCGAGCCTGTACAGCTTCTCACCTTTATAGGAGCAGAACTGGATACTGTCAAAGCAAGAGCTTTCCTTCCTCTGGAAAGGGCAACAGCCATTATTCAGCTGGCTTCTTCCTTCCATCTTCTAGTTTCTCGACCAGCAAGGCACTTCCTTCAGCTTTTGGGCCACATGGCAGCTTCCACAGCAGTGGTCCAAAGGGCCAGGTTTCAGATGAGGGACATTCAGTTCCATCTGAGGGCCTTTTGGTCCCAAAGGAAAGATCCTCTTACCAAACTAGTTCCGGTTACTCAGACTCTAATCCAGGCCCTTCAATGGTGGCAGGATCTGGACAATTTAAGGCAAGGAGTTCCATCTGTCACTCAGTCTCACTCTGTGGTCCTCACCATGGATGCTTCTCTATTGGGGTGGGGAGCCCACCTGGGGGCTCTCACAGCCCAGGGACTGTGGTCCCCTCAGGAATCCCTCCTTCATATCGATCTCCTGGAGCTCAGGGCAGTTTTTTCTGGCCCTGCAAGCTTTCTCTCAGTCAGTGCAGAAAAAGGTGGTTCAGGTCAGGATGGACAACACCACCACCATGTGGTACATCAACAAGCAGGGAGGCACTCGGTCCTTGGCCTTGTGCACGGAAGCCATGACATTGTGGTCCCTAGCTTATTCTCTACACACCTCCTTGGTGGCAGTTGACCTTCCAGGGAAGGACAGTGTGATAGCAGATGCACTGAGCAGGCTCTCCTAAGGCCATCACGAATGGTTCCTGGACCCTCTGGTGTTGAAAGTCATCTTTTCAAGGTGGGG
Source organism: Neoceratodus forsteri (assembly GCA_016271365.2). NCBI lineage: Eukaryota > Metazoa > Chordata > Ceratodontiformes > Ceratodontidae > Neoceratodus > Neoceratodus forsteri. The sequence continues at coordinate 555,444,136 of CM028129.1, read as the reverse complement.
CACTCCGGAGGTAGATCTCTTTGCAGCCCCAGACAATCACCAACTTCCTCTGTTTTGTTGCAGACCCCCAGTCTTGGGCTCAGTCCCTCTGGATGCTCTGATTTTGAACTGGGAAAGGAAATTTCTTTATGCCTTCCCTCCCTTCTCTCTACTCTTCAAAGTTCTGGTCAAGATAAGGTCACAACCTCGTAAGGTAATTTTGATTGCTCCGGACTGGGACAGGCAGCCTTGGTACCCCCTGTTGCTGTTCCTAGCAGTCCATCTTCTCCTGTCTCTTCCCAAGAATTACAACCTGTTATCCTCCTCTCAGGGGAGAATTTGGTACCCCAATCTTTGGTCCCGCAATCTCAAGGCATGGCTCTTGAAGAGTTAGAATATGCAGACTTGCATCTGTCCCAAGGGGTTCTGGATATTCTCAAAGCCTCTCAAAAGTCTGCCACCAGAAAAACTGATAACTCCAAATGGAAGAGATTCAGCATTTGGTGTTCCAGGAGACACATATCCCCAGACACTGCTGATTTGTCTACAGTCCTGGATTATATGGTTCATCTTAATGGCCTAGGCCTCAGATCAGCTAATCTCGGAATACATTTGTCAGCTGTTTCTGCTTTTCTGCCAGTAGGAAAGCCTTCTTCACTGTCGTCTCACCCTGTATTCTGTAAATTTTTTAAGGGATTGCTTCATACCAATCCCTCCTTTAGGGATCCTGCTCCTGCCTGGGATTTGAATGTTTGCATTGCTCACTTATGCAACCTCCTTTTCAGCCTATGTCCTCAGCAGAGCTTAAGTACTTGACTTGGAAAACTGTGTTTTTGGTAGCTATTACCTATGCCAGACGTATCAGTGAATTGCAAGCTCTGTCAGTAGAGCCTGACTTTATTTCATTCCATGGAGATAAAGTGGTCCTTAGAACCAATAGGAGCTTCTTACCCAAAGTGGTTTTGGATTTCCATTTAAACCAGTCTGTCTCTTCCTGTATTCTTCACTGATCACTCTTCCTCAGGAGAGAGAGAATGTTACACAGTTTAGATGTTAAAAGAGCCCTTAGTTACTACATAGAACGTACAAAGGGTCACAGGTTTGACTCCTTCCAGTTGTTCCTCACTTATGGGGAAGTAAGTAAGGGCAAACCTGCCACCAAGAGAACTATTGCCAGGTGGATTGTATACAATTCTGCTATGAGAAGCTAGGGAAAATTCCACCCTCAGGCCTGAGGGCTTATTCCACTAGAGGTACAGCTGCTTCTCTGGCTGCGGCCAGGGATATTCCTTTGCTAGAAATTTGCCAAGCAGCCACCTGGAAAACAGTCCACACCTTCACCAAGCATTACTCTCTGGATATCCAGGCTAGGAGTGATGCTCAGTTTAGCACAGCAGTACTTCAGAGCTTACCCCAAAGTAGGTTCTTTCCTTCCCCCATGGGGGTACTGCTTGGTAGTCTGCAATAGTCAGAATACAGCAAGACTTCATGTTGTTTGAAGAAAAAATTACTCACCTTAGTAATTATGTTTCTTCTAATGGAGTCTTCCTGTATTCTGACCTCCCTCCCTGCCTCCCCTCTCAGAACCTAGTTTTTGGGAAGTGGGTGGGCAAGTGCAGTGTTGTACCCCAGGGGTGTCTTCAGCACACTTCCTTTTGATGTGGGTGCTTGGGTTTATTATTTAGTAATCTTTTCATGCTTTACTACCTGGTTTTTCATTTTTGGGTTTCCTGACTGGAGTCTTCTTTTGGGAATCTAAAAACTTTTTGTTGCCAGTTGGCTAGTAGAAATTTTCAAATTCCACATATATAGGTCAGTGAGTTTAGCTCGTAACAATCTGACGGTTTGGTTTCAAAGCACTGCAGACAGAGTCTTCAACCGTGATCGAGCTCAACGTTCTAGGCCCTGCATAGAAATTTAACCCTCTGCTCTCCGGGGCAGTTCAAGTGCTGGAGCTAACTGCAGTAGTCAGAATACAGCAAGACTCCATTAGAAGAAACATAATTACTAAGGTGAGTAATTTTTTCTTGCGGCACATCAGGCCCACTTTGCAGCCTACGATAGGCTCTTGTGGTCCAGGATAGGACAGATCCTAGCCTCAGTGCCTGATACGGAGGAAACCAGGCAAGCCATTGCCCTCTCTGCTCAGGGCCTGGAGCTAGCAAGGCACCAAGCAAGGGCATCTTATTACGCCAATGAGGTGGCATCCAGAGTGGTAGGGACAGCGATCTGCCTTAGGCGGACGGCATGGCTTCGCCTATCCCGGTTGTCACCCCTGGCCCGGCGTAGGGTGATCTACTCCGCATAATGGAGAACCCATCTTTTCTCCCGTAGGATGAGACAGCGACTTTTGGGGCACCTTTCTGACCCTTAGGATTACATAGTGGCCAGAGGTCGGTATATGTATCACAACAGCTGAAGGCGGTTGTCGCAAGGATCAAAATTGCTGCCCCTGCCACTTCCCAGATTTACAGAAAGAGGCATAAACTTCAGAGGTGCCTCCTCATGCCAGTTTATTGTGTTCCAGAGCAGTAAGTTGTCTCCTGGAGCTAAATAATATCTAAGTGTTCCTTTCTCAGGAGCTCAAACATCTTGCTGTGTTTAATGGGATTGTATAATCCATTTATATTCCAGGATAACATTTTTTTTTTTTACCTTCATAGTTTTTTATTGATCATATGGTCAGGTCATATAGCAATACGTTGCAATACTTTACAGTGTTCTCATATGATCATCTATTGTACACTGTAACCTAACTGACATAATCTCAGTAAATCTTAGCTATCATGTATCATCAAATAATTAAGTTTTGTTTACATTACAAACATGTAGGTTTCGTACTTATCTTAAAATAGAATGTTCTAAGTACAGTTTAAATGTTTAATTCAGAATTATGAACAATAACAAATACTTTTATGTGCACTATCTTCTGTTCCTACTCGTCCTCTCCAAACCTGAACCTTAACAGTCTATGTGTGTTTAAGGTGTGAGGTTAGTGTTTAGTTGGTCCCATGGGTGCCAAATCTCCAGAAATGTGTCCTGTTGCAGCCACAGTCGGCTTGTGATGTTCTCTGTCCTCTCCAACTCTTTTATTCTGTCTTACCATTTGTTTATTGTGGGTGGGAGGGGGGAGAGTCATCTGGAAGTTATGCACTTCAGTGTCAGGATAACATTTTCGTGGGGACTTCTAGCATATCAGATATCAGGAAGGGCATCTTGTATGATACAAGAAAAGCAGAGAAGGGGGAGGAGAATTCACCATCCCACTCCAGGAGCAAGGGCCCAGCAGATCCACTTGATACGGCGGGGGGCAGGAAACCCAGACTCTCAGAAAGAGGGGGGCCTACCAAATTCAGTGACATGGGAACAATGTTAAAGATAAGAGTAATAGAAAGCATTTATATTCTCAGATTCCCAGGGAGTAACCAGTAAATTCCAGAGAGCACTTGCTCCAGAAAAGAATTCTCTTGCAACTATCCAGTTAGTATTAGGCTGCAGGAAAAAGAAAATGTCAGCATGACATAACAACATACAGTGTTCTTCTTCCAATAGCGCAGAAAAAATAAAGCAATATACCACAACAGTATGTGGGTTATGGCAGGATTTACCACGCCTGGTGTGGTTTGGTCATAAGGCCGCAGGTCGAGTGAGTAAACCACAGCAGATGTTGTAAATCCTGCCATACCCCTGGTATGGTATACTGCGTACTCAGTCGTCTTTTTTTTTTTTATCACAACATTATTTTGTACACTCACACGGACCTGGCAGGGCTACGACCCCCCAGGAGGGTACATCCTCCAGCCCGCTAGGGCCATCATGGGTCCTGCCGGGTCCCGGTATTTTTTCTCCATTTTCTCTCCCGTGCCCACACCCATGCAGTGGGCACAGCAGCTGTCTCCACCTCCGCAGAGGCAGCCAAGCACCCTGGGTGCAGATCACCAGTATGGCTCGAGGTATGGCGTCCAGCACCTCAACCCTCAAGCGCCACCGGGCGGTGTCTCTCCCCTTTTTTTGAGATGCAAAATAAATAAATAAAAAGGTGTTCGTTAGGTATTTTAATTTATTTTTATTGTCTTTTCACTCCTTGGTTGCTAGGGATGCAGTGGTGTTGCCGATGCATTGTAATGCAGTCATACAGACAGTTATTATCTGTCATGTTTTTTTTGGTTTTTTTTTCCTTCCTTAAATAGAGGACTGCAACTCCTGGGTTCTCTTTTTTTTTTCTTGTTTAGTTATAGAGACAGCCCGGGAGTGAGTCGTGAGTTATTTTAATTTTTTTTTACACTCAGAATTTGTGAGTAACGAGTGTGCCCGCCGGTGCTGTTCACTATGTGGTTCTGGGTTAACGTCTGCACTTTGAGTTGGGTGGGTTCAATGTTTTCGTGCCCAGTGTGTCAGTCCTTTTTCTGAGGGGGAGTAATTAATTACTGCCAGGCAAAAGGAGCAAGTGGTGCACAGGTCAGTCGGGTGTAAGTGGTTACAGGGGAAGAGTTGGTAAGAATTGTTTTGGTACAAAGTACTATAGACCCGATGTGGGTTTCACATCAGTTTATATATTTTGGGGAACAGTCGGTGCTGTGAACGAGCATCTCACCGTCCATCGTCAGTCCATGGTCGGAGTTATTTCAGGGAGGGGCTCTGGATGTGGCTGGCACCTTTTCCCGTTGGTATATCGCAGGATTTTCCATTGGTAAAAGGTGCCAGTCAGTCAGTCAGAATGCAGTATTTTCAGTGCCCATTGTATAACAGGCAATAAACTCCCAATAGAATTGGGGTGTGAGGCTTTTATAACAAAAGACAATACAGGGTGTTCATTACTGTGAGATAATGGCACAGCTTAGGACGTGAGATGATGTGGTGTGCTTTATGCATACAGTTACAGGCACCCTGGAGTACCTTACTGTGATTCCTTGGTTTTAAAATTTAAAACTGTTAAGGATAAGAAAGGTAAGTATTTCTGACCCTTGCTGTTATGCTGAAATAACATATGGTCATGTGATCCCATTTGACCAGTCACATGTCTTTATTTATTTTATCCACTCCCAGTTTGATCAGGACGTTTCGTGCCAACTGATTAGTTGTAACTGTGAGCATTCCATTCTGAGGTGCACAGCACCATATCTGAAGTATGGTTTTGAATGTGAGGAAGACCACTTGGGGGTTGGGGGGGTTGTTGTTTTTGTCCTAATTACAAACATCACTAACTCAAATCCTCTACTGTTTTTCATACTACAGGGTGTTCCTGGCCCTAGTGGAGAATCCAGAAGATAGAGGGGCTGTCGTGGCACAGGGAGGAGGAAAGGTGAGAGGGACATCAAGAGTAGCAATAGTTCTGTCCTGCTGATATGTGAAGCCAAAGGCAGTGAACCACATGGTGAAACAAAACTTAGAGATTTCTGGTTTCAAGCAAAATATTCATAGTTGACATTTTAATTATAAAATCATTCGTAGCCAGTCAGGTTTATTTCTAAACAGTCCAGGTACTCTTATGCCCATTATAAATCCCTAACATGATTACAGCCAATCAGCGCACATGCACGCCGGGTACCGACTCGGCCCCTTCCACCCCACCTCTGGCAATTACCGGCACCCCCTCACCCAATGGGAGCAAAACTATGGAGACAACCACCTCGGGAGGAAAGCTGCGTCGGCTGCTTGATCCACTCCCCCATGCTGGCCCCTCGGCACCTGGCGGTCGAACGTGCGTGCTTGAGGTAAGGTGTCCAGCGCCTCATCCCTCAGCGCCACTGGGCAGGCTAGCTAGGAAACATCTTAGCTCCCTCTCGCTCTCTTTCCCCTCCCACTTGGTTTCTCTCCTGATGAACAGAACTGAGATAACTGAGGGAGGCAACAATGGTTATTGGCTGGCATGTGACACCTTGTGGGGGTGCACGGGTGCCATGATCAGTAGCCCTGGCTGACTTCTTCCCTGTAAAAACATTTTGCTACTGCGGGGTCCTAGTGCCTTTGTCCCCAGAGCCATAGGTGGTAATCAGTGGTGAAGATATTCTGGAAGATCAACAATTATGGTAAGTACTTAATTTTCATTTCTCTCACCCAGGGAACTCTGGAATGCAGTCCTATAAGCATATTAGAAAAAGTAATGGTGCATAGGTACTTTTATACAATGGGCATGATATAAAATTCAGGCAGATAAGAGCTGTATCTTGCCTGCTGATGTACCCGATTCAGAGATAAAAAAATTTATCTTATGAATGGGGTATGTCATGCCTGTTATTTCCACTATCCAGTATGTCATAATGACACTGCATGGATGCCTACATGCGCTACAGCGGACCTGCAGCTTCACACCCAACGTTAAAATATTACAAAGACAGACGCAGGCAATTTTTTTTCCATCAGGCTCACTGTATAAAGCAGACATGGCATGAGTTAGCGTGTCATACGCTTTTTAATCTTCACTCAAGGTCTGTGTCCTCTTGCTCCCTCACTCATGAGGGAGCAAGAGGTCACAGACCTCTCGTGAAGATAAAAAGCGTATGACACGCTAACTCATGCCATATCCCTTGTATATCAGCAGAACCAAACTACACAAAATGCTCTAGAATTTGAATTTCAGAACCTTCTATTTTTCTATCACTGAAGACATTTTCAGACTATTCCCTCGTAGACTTTATTTGATCCCACTGTTTAGTCTGGTCCTGACATCATAATCCCTCTGTTTATGACATAATCTATCTGATTGTAAACAAAGGAATAAAATGTTACATCAGCAAATACAGGTAGCAGTGCACATGATGTCTAAGGGCAAACCTGTTTTCATGGAAATGTCTTTAGTAATAAAGAAAGCATGTTTTTTAAATTCACTTTTTTGGAATGGTATGAGGTTTGAGACCTGCTGATGCAGTCACTGTTATGAAGGAAACTGGAAACTCAATATCTTACTTCAAGGAAACTCTTGCAGCAGGCCATCACCGGTAGGACTTAGCTGCCAGGCGCCAGGACCACACAGAAACTTTCTAGCTAGCAGTCTACCATGGGGGACTGCCCACCGCCAACGTCACGCTCTGATGTCAGCCTATCCTATAAAGGTGGGCGGTGCCCCACACTCTCCTCAGTTCTTTCCTGCCATTGACCCATGCATGTCAGACCTTTGCGGACACCGCAGCGACAGTCGACTGCCATTACCCGCATTTGCCATGCTTTTTAATTTTTCTCTATTCTCTTTAGTTTTAGTATCGAATTTTCGGTGTTACCGACATCGAGTTTATGTCTTCTCCACTTGCCTCATCTTCCAGCCGCTCCACAAAGTGTGCCTGCGGCAAACAAATTCCTGAAAAAGACAGTCATTCTGCTTGTATTCTGTGCCTAGGTCCCAACCACAACACCGAAGCCTGCCAGATCTGCCAGAAATTCAACCAGGCCACTCAGAGAAGGTCTAAAAATCCTGGAGAGCCATCTGATCAAGCAGAAGCTCGTCGCAGTGGAAAAGCAGCTGCAGGCCAGGAGCTCTTCAGCTTCACCAGCCCAGTCTTCCAGAGATTCCTCCTCTTCTCAGTCCCAGGAAAAATCAGGCAGGAAGCACAAACACCTGGACCGGGACCAGTCTGCTTCCCACTCGCGATCTCCCCATAAACCTTTGACTGCGTCTGGGTCATCCTCCGGACGGGGGTTGGCTCCTACAGCCCCTCCTGCCCTTACTTCTGCAGGGCTGCCAGTGGCCCCTCTGCCCCCCTTATCTCAGTCATGGGCGGTGGCTCCTCGGGGCAGGGGGCTTTGTCTCCTGCTCCTAAGCCCCTGACGCTCAGGCCCATCACTTCCATGGGTTCTCAGTCAGGAGGCTCGGTCAGTGCAGGTGCGTGCAACCGGTGCTGACTCCTCCGCCACCCCCCCCCGGCCCCAGCATTGCCTGCATCGTGCCCTCTACAGGGTCCATCTCCAGTCCCTCTAGACAGTGCCTGCTGCAGGCTACCGGTGGTGCCTCTGTCTTTGCCAGGGAAGGCTCCTTCCCCCCAGGCACCTGTTTCTCCTCTCCCGGCGCCAGCGGATTCCCCTCCCAGGTGTCCTCAGCCAGCACCCGCTGGGCTGCCACCAGTACTGCCTCTGCCTCAGTCTCAGCCTACGGGCCCGGCACCAGTATTGCCTCTGCCACAGCCTGCGGGCCTGGCGCTGGCCCCACAGCTTGTGCCTAATAGCCCTCTGCCAGGGTACCCTATGCTGACACCCCCTTTTCCTTATCCATTGCCGACCTACCCTTATCCACCTGTTTATAATTACCTTGTGCCAGTGGACTACAATGCTCTCTTTACTGCATGGTGGTCTTTCATGCAGAAGCAGACCCCCACTCCTCAGGGCCCGCCTCTGGTGTCCCCTCAGCGGCCCACCGGAGATCTTCCATCCCCATACCAGGCATAGTCGTGGTCCAGGCCCGACACCAACTCTGGCACACGCCAGGACGGGCATCCGCCAGCTGAGAATGAGCCAATGAGGAGCATGAGGATGACTCAGACTATTCGTAGTCTTCCTCCATCCCGGGGGACTCTTCTGAGGGTGAAGAGTCTGCTAAGATGGTTCCTAAGTCCCCTAGTAATGATCCATCCTTCGTGAACATCATGTGACACATCCAGGCCACCATGGGCTAGGAAATGGAAGAGCAGGACCCAGAGTGGCATCGGCTGGCCATTTATTTGAGGCAGCCTGACGCCCTCCCTATGGTAGTGCCCCCCTTTATTTTTTTGGAAATAGAAGTTTATTCAAGTTTTTACAATTACGACAAGAAGGACAGAGACAATTTTACAGTATATAGGAACAAAAATCTACTAAGGCATCAAATGAATTTTACCAGTTAATCAACATCACAAGTGTATCAGCCCATTCAACCATACCAAAAAGTCTCCAAGGGGTATCAATCTTCCCAAACCAGTGGACGCCAAAGAGCCTTCAGTAGACCTAAAAGTATAAGAATATCAGCCATAAAGAATAGAGGAATAGTGGAAAATAAAGAGAGGTATAAGAAAGAAAGAAAAGGCAGAAGATTGAGAACAGGACAAAGGGAAGAGAGATAGAGAAGTATATTAAAGAGGGGTGAGAGGTGCAAGTGGGGAAGCCAGAGTTTATACAAAGCCTAGGCCAAGAGGAATGAGAAAAACTGCAGTATATACTTTTACCCATCAAGCGTAATCCGCCAGGATCTCCAAAATGTTTTTCTGTTCTTTGGCAGCCATATAGTGGAAGAACGGTAGCCACCTACCCTTGAATCTGTCAAGGGATAACCTTAATTTAGCAGTTAGATATGCCATTTCTAAGATTCTGAGACAGGTATTGTACCAGGGTTTCTTGGGGTAAGCCAGCAAGAAGTAATAGCCTTAAGGGCTACTGCTACAAAGATATAAAACAAATGACATAAAGCTCTAGATCTCGGAGGGTCTGGAGGGAGTCCAAACAGCTAGCATTGGACAGTTCGTGGGAAGGGGGGGTTAAAATTCCCCTCTACCACTTTATGTAAGGTGTCCCAGAATCCCTCCACTACTTTACACTCCCAAAAAATATAAGAGTAAGTACCTGTGACCTGGCAGTCCCTCCAACAAAGGTCAGATGGGTGTTTCCCAAAATGTTTAGTTACCACTGGGTGTCTAAAATACTTGACCACTGGTCTCCATCTAAAGTCTCTCCAGAATAACAGGGCTGAGGTGCTGTGAATGCTTCTCCATACCCTTTCCCAATCCCCCTCAGACAAAGATGTTCCTGCTTCTGTCATCCAATGATCCTTAACCTTGAGTAGGTGATCCACTTCCACCTTGCATGCACACTGTACCAGCCTAGACACTAGTCTTTTTTGATCCAGTGTGACAGTCAAAGCGGAAATGCATTCCTGGAGTAAATTATCTTGCTCTCCTGGGTGCCGGCCTATATTGACTGTAGTTAGGTAGTGTCTAAGCTGTAAATAGCGGTAAAAATCCGTTTGTGGGAGACCAAACTCCACTTTCAGTTGTTGGAAGGATTTCATATGAATTCCTGAGTAGCATTGCCCAAGAGTCTGCAGGCTGGATCTCGACCAGCGTCGAAAAGCCAGATCCCATCTGAGAGGTAGAAAATCCAAACAGCTGAGGATCGTCATAGAGGGACCCAGTTTAAGGGGAAGGTTAGAGCACACCTCCCTCCACACCTGACTAAGCATCTTGGTCAATGGATTATTAAATACCACCAAAGCTAATTTATGGGAATCCAGGAATAGCATATCTGCCATGCCAGGCAGGGGAGAAGAGGCTAATTCAATCTCCACCCACTGTGAGGGAGAGTCCTTCATTAGGGGGATTAGGGCTTGTAGCTGAGCAGCCCAATAATATTTCTGTAAGTCGGGGAGGCCTAGGCCTCCTCTCACTTTACCTTAGGAGCTGTCAACACTTTCCACTCGACCCTGGGTTTCCTACCCATCCAAATGAACTAGACAGTGTGGTCCATACATCCACCCAGAATGAGCTGGGGGGGGGGGGTTTGAACGGGAGGGATGCAAAAATAAATAAAAAATGGGGCAAGATATTCATCCGGATACATTCTGTTCTTCCTGCTAGAGAGAGGGGCAGCTCTTTCCAGCGGTTGCAGTCGGTCCTCACCTCATTTAACAATTTCAAGTAATGCCAGTGATACATTTTCTTCACGTCTTTGGGAACCCAAACCCCCAGGTATCTGAAACCCGACCTAGACCATTGAACTTTGCCCAGATCTGGAAGGACCACCCCAGGGGGCACTCCTATCGGGAGTACTTCTGACTTCCCTTGGTTTACTTTATAACCAGATATTTCCCCAAAGTCAGACAGAAGCTTAAAAATATTCGGGATAGAACTAATGGGATCAGACACGTACAGTAGAGTGTCATCTGCATACATAGACACGTTAACCTCCGTATTTTGCACTCGGATCCCCTGAAATGCCTCCATTTGCTAATGTGTGCTGCTAAGGGTTCTAGACTGAAAGCAAATGAGAGAGGGGAGAGAGGGCAGCCTTTTCTGGTGCCTCTTTGAATCTTAAAAGGTGTTGAGGTAACCCCATTCACCCGGATCCTAGCTTAGGGGTCCCTGTAAATATTGCGAATCCAATTCCTAAATTTGTCTCCAAAGCCAAACCTCCCCAGGGCAAGATCAAGGTAGTTCCATTCTAGGCGATCGAACGCCTTTTCAGTGTTGAGGGTCAACACCGCCCAGAGCATCCAACCCGGAGGAGAGTCGGCCAGAGAGAGAACGTTCAGTAAAAGGCTGGGATGTGCCTACCAGGGATGAATCCAGTCTGATCAGAGTGAACTAAGCCCGGAATAATAGTTTGGAGGCACTCGCTAAGAGCCTTAGCAGAGATTTTTGCATCTTGATTTAAGAGTGAAATTGATCTATAACTTGAGCATTTGGTCAGATCTTTTCCAGGCTTGGGCAACACTGAAATGAGGGCCTCACCCCAGGTGTCCGGCGTGGCTCTGGGTTCTTGGGCCAAATTGCAGATCCAAGTGAGGAGGGGGGGACACCTCCTTTGCAAATCACTTATAAAATTCAAACGTGAATCTGTCGGGACCAGGGGCCTTTTCGGACAGTGACTAAATCACACGATTCAATTTGCCCTCTGAAAAGGGGATTTCTAATTTTTCTTGTTGAGAAGGAGACAAGGTAGGTAATTTAGTTTCTTGTAGAAACTCCCGAGTCTTGTCCGCATGGTCTGGACCTCTTTCTACTGAATACAGCTTTTTATAATAATCCAGGAATTCCCCCGCAGTCTCTGTTGGCTGGGTCTGGGGGGGAATATGGGAACACCGGGGCAAATCTTTGAGACATACCTGTCTGCCTCCTGTTTCCTTAGTCTCTGAGCCAACAATTTGCTGGTCCTCTCTCCCGTCTCATAGTACTGCTGCCCGGTGTACCTCAGTGAATTCTCAACACACCTCAGCATAAGCAAGTCATAAGTAGAGTGAACCTCCCTCAGGTGGGCCAAGGCAGAGTCCAATCTGGTATGCTTATGTTCTTTTTTTTTTTGAAAATACTCTTTGTTTCGCCTTACCCCAGCCTGCCACCCCTGACCCATCAGGAGACACATGGCAGACATCCCACTGCCTGCCACTCTGCCCAGAGCGGACCCCCAGTGCCCCATGGGACCACGGTTTACCCCAGGCAGGGATGAGGTAGGGGTGCGGACACTCCATAACTTACATTTTGTCGATCTGGGTCCGTCGGGTGGGCGCAGGCACATCGTGGGCACGTCTCCTGGCTCCCCATCTCCCCGGCAGTGGCAGGCTTTTTTCCTCATTTTTTTCCCTCCCCGTACAGCGTGCAACTCCTCTGACTCATGGCGGAATGCGCCGACATCCACTCTCTACAGTGGCCACCCATCCCCTACAATTGGGGCTTGCAGTACTCTGAGCCTCCGCTCAGAATCGGGCAAGTGCGCGGGCATCGGCCTGCTCCCTCCCTGGAGAAGGAGAGCTGTCGTAGGACGCTCAAGCCTGTCTCCCCCTGGCCGTCCCACCAGCGACACGAATCTGCGCCTCAACCCTCAGCGCCACCAGGCTGGTCCGGTACACTTATGTGCAGACTCTAAGTCCCTAATCCTGTCCAAGGCCTCACGAACCTGAGCCTGATGTTGTTTATTCTTATGGGAGGCATATATGATGGAATGGCCTCGGACTACAGCTTTTAGAGCGTCCCATAAGAATTTGGGGGGGGGAGTCACCCTCCGTATTTTCATTTAGATAGTGCTGCATCACCTTTCTAGTGGTCTCTACATATTGTTTATTGTTGATTAGGCCTGGATCGAGCCTCCACCCCCCACCCTGATAGGGACCGTCCCACCTCAAATGTGCACAAATCATAGCATGATCGGAGATTGTGACAGGGAGGATACTAACATCATGAAATGTGTGCAGTAATCCTCTCTGGGTGTAAAATCTGTTCAATCTCGAATACAAGTTGGTTGCAGAAGGGAAGAATATGAAATCCTTGGCAGAAGGGTTCAAATGCCTCCAGGGGTCAGCCAGGCCGGATTCTACACATAAGTTCCTAAGCAGGCGAGAGCAGGCCTTGGACCTAGAACCTCCAATGGGGCTCCTATCCAAGCTCACGTCCTCAACACAATTCCAGTTCCCTACTCAGATGATCTGGCCTGGTGGGAGACTAGCCACTGCACTGAACAGGGATTGAAAAAATTCCCCCGATTGGGGTGTGGGAACATAAACTGCCACTATGCGGATGGGGCGTCCACTGTAAATCCCAGATATAGTCACCATGTGACCTGAGCCGGTCTTAGTCACCTTCTGGACCTGAAGTGGGAGGCCCCTACGGATTAACACTGCCATCCCTGCCTTTTTAGCTTGAGGGTGCTCATCTGAGCACACTGTCCCCACCCAGGCCCTATGAAGTTTTAAGTGTTCCTGAGCTGTTAGTCTGGTTTCTTGCAAACACGCTATATCACTTCAAACGACATGAAGTCTTGCTGTATTCTGACTATTGCAGTTAGCCCCAGCACTCAAACTGCCCCGGAGAGTAGATAGAAACATAGAAGTTGACGGCAGATAAGGACCGCAAGGCCCATCCAGTCTGTCCATTTCTTTTTCTACCTTATAAATGTGCCATCGTCCTTTGCTGTCAGGTGCCTATCTATTCATACTCATCTGTACTGCTCCCTTACGCCTATCCCATGCCTGTTTGAAGCCCTGCACTGTATTCATAGCCACCACTTCCTGAGGTAGGCCGTTCCATGCATCCACCACCCTTTCTGTGAAAAAGAACTTCCTCACATTACCCCTTAATTGGCCTCCTCCTAATCTCATGCTGTGTCCTCTTGTCCTGTTATTTTTCTTATATTGAAACATGTTAGACTCTTTCACCTTGTTAATGCCCTTAAGGTGTTTGAATGTTTCGATCATATCACCTCTCTCTCCCTCCTTTGCTCTAGGGTATACATATTGAGCTCCGTTAATCTGTTCTCATATGTCTTCTGATGCAGTCCCTGTACCATTTTGGTTGCCCTTCTCTGGACTGCCTCAATTTGGCTAATGTCCTTGTGAAGGTGTGGTCTCCAGTACTGCACGCAGTACTCCAGATGGGGCCTAACCAGTGTCTTGTAAAGAGGGATTATTACCTCCCTCTTATGACTTGTGATACCCCTACTAATACACCCTAACCTCCTCCTAGCCTTACCTACTGCTTTAGAGGTCTGCTTGGATGATTTCAGGTCATCGGTGATGATGATGCCCAAGTCTCTTTCTTCCTTTGTGACTGCCAGCAACTCCCCTCCCAGCCTATAGGTGGCTTCAGGGTTTCTTTTCCCTATATGCATGATCTTGCGCTTCTTTGCATTAAATCCCAGTTGCCACTCTTCTGACCATTTTGCTAGTTTATCCAGATCTCTTCTCATTCTGACCATCCCATCTGGATCATCTACTCTGTTGCAGATCTTGGTGTCATCTGCAAACAGACAAGCCTTACCCTCTAGTCCATCTGCAATGTCACTGATTAAGATGTTGAAGAGGACTGGCCCCAGGACTGATCCCTGAGGTACCCCACTTGTGACTTGCATCTCTTCTGGCTGCATACCATTTACCACCACTCTCTGTTTTCTACCCATCAACCAGTTTGCCACCCAGTTGACCAACTTCTGACCCACCCCGAGCCTACCCAGCTTGTTTATCAATCTTCTATGTAGAACAGTGTCCAAAGCTTTGCTGAAGTCAAGGTAGGTGACATCAACTGCTCCCCCTTGGTCCACCACTCTGGTTACCCAGTCAAAGAAATCTGAGATTAGTTTGACAGAACCTTCCTTTGTAAACCCATGCTGCCTTGGATCCTGTGCCCTATGGATTCCAGGTGTTGCACTATCCTTTCCTTAAGGAGTGCCTCCATAATCTTGCCCACTACTGAGGTAAGACTGACTGGTCTGTAGTTCCCTGCCTCCTCCCTGCTACCACTCTTGTGGAGCGGGATCACATGAGCCCTTCTCCAGTCTTCTGGGACCTCTCCTGTGCTCAGAGACTCACTAAACAGTTCTGCTAATGGCTCTGCTAGTTCCACCCTTAGCTCCTTTAGTAACCTTGGATGTATGCCATCAGGTCCCATTGCCTTGTCCATCCTGAGCTTATCAAGTTCTTGTAGGACCCTTTCTTTTGTGAAGGGGAGTAGTGCTCACCTCCCTCCCCCCTGTGTCCATGGTGCTGAGCTGTGGGCCCTGCCCTACCTTCTCTTCAGTAAATACCGAGCAAAAGTATCTGTTTAGGATAGATGCTTTTACATGCCCCCTTTTCTCCTTTGAGCTTTTAGCAATACCCCCTCTGGACTTTCTTCTTTCACTACTGTATCTATAGAAAGTCTTGTCACCTTCTTTTACTGTTTGTGCTAGTGTTTCCTCAGTTTGGGACTTTGCCTGCCTTACTGCCTTCCCTGCTTCCCTTAGGGCAGTTTGGTATGCCTCCCTATCTTCATCACACTGTGTTCTCTTATATTTCCTGAAGGCCAGCCTTTTGGCTCTGACCTTTTCTGCTACTATATTTGAGAACCAAAGTGGTTTCCTTCTTCTTTTGCACTTCCTTTTCTGTCTAACACAGTGGGATGTTGCTTCAAGTACTGCATCCTTAATGCTTGCCCACTTTGCCTATACCCCCTCACCTGTGTTTCTTTTTGCCAGGGCTAGCTTAACTCTGTTGGCCATCTTATCAAGGTCAGCTCCTCTGAAATCCCATATTTTTCCCTTGGAATGGGATGATTTAGTTGTAGTGGCCAAATTGAACCATACCATGTGATGGTCACTGGCCCCCCAGGTGACCTTCTACCTGGAGATCTGTGATCCCTTCCCTGTTAGTCAGTACTAGATCTAGGATAGCCCTGTCTCTTGTGGGTTGTTGTACCAATTGTTTGAGGCCCTCCCCTGCAGGAATCCACCATGTGTCTAGTTCTGGCAGATGTTCCTGGTATTGACCAATCTGTATCGGCATGTTGAAATCTCCCATTATCAGAACCTCCCTTTAGCTGTCATGTTTTGTATATCTTCTAACAGTAATGTGTCTGTGTCCTCCCCTGGTCTGAGGGCCTGTAGACAACCCCAGTTCTTATGGTTGTCCCATTTCCTGTTTCCAGGGTGACCTACAGTTCTTCTGGCTCCTTATGTGTATTCTGAATTTCTGTAGCTTTGATATTTTCATTGACATACAGGGCCACTCCACCCCACCTTCTTGCACCTCGGTCTCTTCTGAACAGTACATAGCCAGGTACTGAAATCTCCCAAGTGTGATTACTGGTAAACCACGTCTCACTAATTGCTACTATGTCCAGTTTAGCCTCTGACATTATTGCCTGCAGGTCTGGGATCTTATTTCCCAGGCTGTAAGCATTTGTGTACATGATTTTCCATTGGCCAGATTTTGGTGTGTTAGTTGTTGGGTGAGGTTTGGCATTTCCCCTGTGCGTTGTATGGGGAGACGGACCTTTTTTTCTTACCTGGTGATGCAAATGAACTGCAAACATGCTGAATCCCTGTTTGACCGCTAGCTGAGGGGGGAGGGGTGCTCTTCCCATTTGACTTATGGGGTTAATTTTCTATGCAGAGCATAGAACGTTGAGCTCGAGCTCGGTTCAAACCTCTGTCTGCTGCACTTTGAAGCGCAACTGTCAGATTCTTTACCTCGCCTAACTGAACGGCCGCTCCGGAGATTTCTTCTTTGCTCACGGTTCGTAAGTCGGTTAAAGTCCTTGGTTTTACCAATTATTTTTCGCAAGTTTCGGTTCAGATCTCTGTCTGTGGTACAGTAAGTACTAGGTAGTGAACTAGACATAGTAAACTTGTGGAAATTGTAAAAACTGATTTTTCGACCGGTTCGGCTGAACCAGCCGTTTAGTGATTTATATATTCTGTCTTTGTTTTTAAACTTAGAGTGTGGTTACTGATTCTTATTGGTTTTAAAAAACTGCATTTTCTTGTGGTTTTTTTCCAATACCCGTACCACGGCTAGAAACCGATAAGGGTGTCTTGCCTGGTTGTTTGCCATAAAAAGGGTAAGTTTGTGGTTAGGATGGCTATGTCTGAGAAACCCAAAAGAAAAAGGCCCACTGGGTTTCAACACTGCAGTGTGTGTGTGGGGAGGTCTTTGCTAAGGCTGATCCCCACACCACCTGTGTTGATTGTCTGGGGTTTGACCACCTCGATTCAGACTGCCAAATCTGTAAAAATTTCCCTAAGTCTACCCTGGAAAAAAGATTAGGTAGGCTCAGAGATAAGGAGGCCGTGAAGTCCACTGACCCGGGTGGCCAGCCCAGTTCGGTTCCGACCGAACCTGAGGGAGTGCCCTCTGACCAGGGCGATACGTCTACGGGCAAGAGGAGATCCGATCCTTTTTTCCAAGAAAAAGAAGAAAAAAAATCTGCCGGTTCGGATCCAGAGACCCATTTTCCGAAGAGATTGCCAATGCGATAAGGACTATAGAATTGCTTCGTCCGGTTCCGTCTGATCTGGCACCTTCTGGCAGGCGCTCAGTTCGGTCGGTTCCTCCGATTCAAGATTATGCCCCTTAAGATTTCTATGAACCGGATTTGGAGGAGGATGAAGATTATGATGATGACGATGACGATGGTGTAGGAGGTCTGGTTGAGCCCACTGAACCGGACATTTCCCCAGACAGGCCTTCTGGTGTTTCCCCTCCTAGGTTTTCTGAGTCCCCTTCCCACTACATGTTTTACAGGAAAGTGGCAGAAAACCTCCAGCTCCCTGTGGAAGAAGCTGTAGAGGAACAAGAGGAACCTGATTATGTGGAGATCATGGACGTCCCAGAGTCCATGAGACTGTCTCTTCCCCTTCATAAGTCTTTTGGGAAACAGACACAAAAGATTTTAAAAACTCCAAGTTCTGTACCTCCTGTCGACAGAAGGATGGACAAAAGGTACACCTTATTAGGTTCTGGTACAGAGTACTTGTGTCAACAATGCAGCCATGTTGGGGTTGTGCAGGCTGCAGCCTGTGATAAGGCTAATATACCCTTGGCTTCACACCCCCCAGATAAAGATTCTAGGAAGCTGGATACCATGGCAAAGACACAGTACATGGCATCCACCTTGGGACTCAGGCAGGTTAATTATATGGTCTGTGCAGCCAGGTACCAGAAGTCCAGGTGGGACACTGCACTGGCTAAGCAGGCCTCCCCCCAGCTACCCTTGGAGCTGGAGGGGGTGGTTGCTGATGGGATTGAGGCATCTAAGGTACAGTTCCATGCTGCTGTGGACTCCAATGATGTGTTCTCTACAGTCATGGCTACATCTGTGGCTCTTCGGAGAATGGCTTGACTCAGATGTACTAGTCTCTCACAGGACACCCAGGCTAAGGCCATGGATTTCCCTGTGGTGGGTAATTCTCGTTTGGGGAGCAGACAGAGGTACATGAAAAAAGATGGATGAGTATAGGACCACCTACAGGGTGCACAGTCCAAGGAAGGCAGGCAACTCCTCAAGGCAGCAGGCTAGGGACAGGGGCAGGCCTTTTCATAAGCCTTTCTACCAAGCACAGGCCTCTTCTCCCTTTCCTCAGAGGGGGTTCTTCAGAGGGAGAGGCAGAAGGGGGATGAGCAGGGCTGCATCCATCCTTCAACCTAAGGCTCCTGCCAAGCAGACACCCTGATGTGTCAGCCCGGGTCGACTCCCCCGTTCCTGTAGGAGGCAGGCTAGCTTACTTCGTCCAGGACTGGATGTCTGTTACCTCAGACAAGTGGGTCCTGGAGGTGGTAAGCCAGGGGCTGATTCTCAGCTTCAAGAAATTTCCAAAGCTGAGGGCCAGATCTTTCCCACCTGCAAGCATCTCCGAAACCATTGCCCTAGAGGCAGAGGTTTCATCTCTACTGGCTCTAAAGGCTATAGAGAGAGTTCCTACATTGCACAGGGGCAAAGATCTGTGCTCCAGGTAGTTCCTTACCCCAAAAAAGACAAGGGAGTGACGACCCATCCTAGACTTAAGATACCTGAACAAATATCTTTTAAAACCAAAATTCAATATAGCGACGCTGGGAATAATCCTCCCCTCTCTAAGGCCAGGGGACTGGCTAGCCACTCTGGACTTAAAAGATGCCTACTTTCACATTCCCATCAGGTGCTCCCACAGAAGTACCTCAGGTTCGAATTGCCTTCAGGCCATTATCAGTTCAAAGCTATGCCCTTTGGCCTGACATCAGCTCCAAGGGTATTCACAAAATGCCTAGCAGTAGTAATGGCCTTTTTAAGAAGGAAAAATATTTCCATATTTCCATACCTGGACGACTGGCTCATTGTGGGTCAGTCCCCAGACCAAGTCAAGTCAGACCTTCGAGTGACTCAGCAAGTGCTCACTTCCCTAGGATTCCTTCTCAATCTTCCCAAGTCAGTTCTCGAGCCTGTACAGCTCCTCACCTTCATAAGGGCAGAGTTTGATACAGTCAAAGCAGGAGCTTTTCTTCCCTTGGAAAGGGCAAGGGCTATTGTAGAGCTGGCTTCTTCATTCCACCTTCTGGTCTCCAGGCCAGCAAGGCACTTCCTTCAACTTCTGGGCCACATGGCAGCTTCTACGGCAGTGGTCCAAGGGGCCAGATTTCAGATGAGGGACATTCAGTTTCACCTGAGGGCCTTTTGGTCTCAGAAGAAAGATTCTCTAACTAAACTAGTTCCAGTGACCCAGACTCTGATCCAGGCTCTCCAGCGGTGGCAGGATCAGGGCAACCTCAGGCAAGGAGTCCCATTCATCACTCAGTCTCACTCTGTGGTCCTAACCACGGATGCTTCTCTGTTGGGGTAGGGAGCCCATCTGGGGGCTCTCACAGCCCAGGGACTGTGGTCCCCTCAGGAATCCCTTCTTCATATCAATCTCTTGGAACTCAGGGCGGTCTTTCTGGCCCTGCAAGCTTTCTCTGTCAGTGCAGAACAAGGTGGTTCAGGTCAGGACAGACACCACCACCACCATGTGGTACATCAACAAGCAGGGAGGCACTCGGTCCACGGCCTTGTGCACAGAAGCCATGAAATTGTGGTCCCTAGCTTATTCTCTGCAGACCTCTCTGATAGCATCCACTTTTCAGGGAAGGACAATGTGATGGCGGATGCATTGAGCTGGATCTCCCAGGGCCATCACGAATGGTCCCTGTACCCTCTGGTGTTGAAAGTGATTTTTTCAAGGTGGGGCACTCCAGAGAAGATCTCTTTGCAGCCCCAAACAATCACCAACTTCCTCTGTTTTGTTGCAGACCCCCAGTATTGGGCTCAGTCCCTCTGGATGCTCTGATTTTGAACTGGGAAGGGAAATTTCTATATGCCTTCCCTCCCTATCCTCTACTGTTCAAGGTTCTGGTCAAGGTAAGGTCACAACCTTGCAAAGTCATTCTGATTACTCCAGACTGGGCCAGGCAGCCTTGGTACCCCCTGTTGCTGTCCCTAGCAGTCCATCTTCCCCCCGTCTCTTCCCAGGAATTACAACCTGTTAACCTCCTCTCGGGGGAGGATTTGGTACCCCAATCTTCGGTCTCTTAATCTTAAGGCATGGCTCTTGAAGAGTTAAGAGTATGCAGATTTGCATCTGTCCCAAGGGGTTCTGGATATTCTCAAAGCCTCTCGAAAGCCTGCCACCAGAAAAACTTACAACTCCAAATGGAAAAGATTCAGCATTTGGTGTTCCAAGAAGCATATATCCCCAGACACTGCTGAATTGTCTACAGTTCTGGATTATATGGTTCATCTTAATGGCCTAGGCCTCAGACCAACTACTATCAAAGTACATTTGTCAGCTGTTTCTGCTTTTCTGTCAGCAGGAAAGCCTTTCTCACTGTCATCTCACCCTGTATTCTGTAAATTTTTCAAGGAATTGCTTCATACCAATCCCCCCTTTAGGGATCCTACCCCTGCTTGGGATCTTAATGTTTGCATTGCTCAGCTTATGCAAACCCCTTTTGAGCTTTTGTCTTCAGCAGAGCTTAAGTACTTTACTTGGAAAACTGTGTTCCTGGTAGCCCGTAACCTCTGCCAGGCATATCAGTGAATTGCAAGCTCTGTCAGTGGAGCCTGATTTTATCTCATTCCGTGGGAGATAAGGTGGTCCTTAGAACTAATAGGAGTTTTTTTTACCTAAAGTGGTTTCAGATTTTCATCTGAACCAATCTGTGTCTCTCCCTGTGTTCTTCACTGATCATTCTTCTTCAGGAGAAAGAAGTTTACATAGTTTGGATGTTAAAAGAGCCCTTAGTTACTACATTGAGCGTACTAAGGCTCACAGGTTTGACTCCCTTCAGTTGTTTCTCACTTATGGGGAAGTGGGTAAGGGCAAACCTGCCACTAAGAGAACTATTGCCAGGTGGATTGTCTCTTGTATTTCAGTTCTGCTATGAGAAGCTAGGCAAAATCGTCCCTCAGGCCTGAGGGCTCATTAACTAGAGGTATAGCTGCTTCCCTGGCTGCGGCCAGGGATATTCCTTTGCTAGAGATATGTAAAGCAGCCACCTGGAAAACAGTCCATACATTTACCAAGCATTACTCCTGGACATCCAGGCTAGGAGTGATGCTCGGTTTAGTACAGCAGTACAGCAGAGCCTATTCCCAAGGTAGGTTCGATTCCTCCTCCATGGAGGTACTGCTTGGTAGTCTGCAGTAGTCAGAATACAGCAAGGCTTCATGTTGTTTGAAGAAAAATTACTCACCTTAGTAATTATGTTTCTTCTAATGGAGTCTTGCTGTATTCTGACCTCCTTCCCTACCTCCCCTCTCAGAACCCGTTTTTGGGAAGTGGGCTGGCAGGTGCAGTGCTGCACCCCAGGGGCACATTTGGGTACTCCCTCCTTTTAGAGAGATGGAGTGGGTTATATTATTACTTTAACAATCTTAAGTTGTTCACTACCTGGTTTTTGATTTTGGATTTCTTGACTTAAGTCTTTTGGGGATCCAAAATATTTGGTTGCCATTTGGCTAGTAAAAATTTTACAATTTCCACATAATAGTTAATTAGTATTAGTTCATTAGAATCTGACAGTTGCACTTCAAAGTGCAGCAGACAGAGGTTTGAACTGAGCTCGAGCTCAACGTTATGTGCTCTGCATAGAAAATTAACCCTCTACTCTCTGGGGCAGTTTGAGTGCTGGGGCTAACTGCAATAGTCAGAATACAGCAAGACTCCATTATAAGAAACATAATTACTAAGGTGAGTAATTTGTTCATTTCACCCTTTTAAGTTCTGCTAATATTTTCAAACGCTTGATGACATTATTAATACCTTTTACATTCGAGGAGCATACTGTTAATTTAGCCATTTTACATATATCAATGGTATAAATCTTGCCATCACACTTCCCAGCACAAAATCAATGTCCCTCCTGCACCACCCGTTCACCCCAATCACAAAAAAGAAAGAAAAAGAGTTGAAAATTAAAGACCAAAGCAGAGAGAAGGTTAAAACAGTGAAATACAACATTTAACAACATCATAATACAACATTTAACAACATCATAACCATGAGAACAAACTAAATAATTCCCTGATGGGAAGGGGAGGGTCAACATGACCTTGGGCAGTGCCAAAGGGTACTGCCAGACCACCTTCCATGAGGGTTATAAACCCCTCCGGAAGATGAGATGGTGATCAAATCCCTCAAGGGAACAATACCCTACAATATAGGGTATATGGACCGGGGGTTCCGCTCTTCAGCTGAAGCCCCGGAGCCAGTGCCCTTTAAAAGATCTTTTCCAGATTGGACTGGGCCTAGCTTTCCAGCCTCCAGCGCACATTCTAAGTTTGTAAGTAATTAAACTGAACCGTGCCATCAAAACAAATGCTTGACACATAATAAGTGAGTTGACTAGCCATTTTAACACACAAGGTGCATCCTCTGGTTAGCAGGTTAGAGATCTATCAGTGACTCCTCCCAGACATCGCCCCTTCTGCTGCTCGCATCTGCCCCATAGTCTGGGGAGGCATGGATGTTTAAAATTGAAAAACATTACTTTGCCTAACATCAAAAAATAGGATAACATTTCCTAACTTTCTCCCTTCTTCCACCCCCTGCATAAATGAAAGGCATATCAACTGAATGGGGGGTTTCTCCAGACTCTCAGCACAAGGCACGCAGATAACATCACCAATTTAAGGAAGATCCAGATTATCTTGGAAGGTAGTAGCCCCTCCTAGGGCAGACGAATCATAAGTCTGACTCCTGTGAGCCTTGCCAAAGTCCAAATACATTGCCCCCTACGAGATCCGGTAGTAATGACCTTCCATGACCAAAACGCTCAAGGGAGACGAAAAGGAGGGCATCACCAGTTCAAAAATAACTCCTCCCCCCAATACATAGCCACTTGCAGTGTAGTACGAATGAGTGTGAACTCCATTTATATAGACAACCAAAATATAGGTCCCACCTTGAATTAGGCTAATATGTTCTGATGAGCAGCATTACCTCTTATCAAGTCGGAATTGTCTGTGAGCACGTCTGAAGGGCGCCAATGTCCACAGCCTGTGGAGATTCACCGAGACGAGCTAAACACAGCCTCCAACAGATGTCTCCGGGGGCTTAATAACTGTGGCACCAGGCTGGTCCGGCAGGACAGGAAGTAGGATGCAACAACAAAAGTTCCAGATGAAAGGTTCCTTGAAAGAAGCTGCAGAGTGGGGCCCTACTTTTCCTCTGGGTTCGTGAACCCAAGTCTGGTAAGGGAGCTGATGGGAGAGGGCCATCCCGATGAATTCCCTGGAAAAGATTCAGGTAAAACCAGGCACATTAAAGACTTATAGCCCTTTCTTCAACCTCTAACAACCAGAAGTGGGCACAAGACCTTAACTGATGAGCAAAACTTGTTGTCACCTGAATTTCAGATCTGTTTGCGAGGGGTAATCCATCTTGCCAATTCTGCATGTAACGGGAGCAGTGCCTCTGATCTGGGGCCATATCTTGTTGACTTATGGCTTCCTGGTGCTAGGGACCACAGACGCTGTTCAATTTCGTCTTCTGCCTTCTCATTTAAATCAGGAAGAGAGATTTCTTCTGCTTCTAGGAAACGGGCTGGCCAGGAGGAGGTTTTCAGAATACTTATGGCCATCGTTCGCATCGACCCACAGTTTAGCAGGGTAATGTAACTGCTCTTATGCCTTTTTCCCTAAGCTGCTTGACCACAAGCAAAACTTTCTTTTCACCACCATAGCGGGGGGGAAAACCTGGTCCACGAATACCCTGGCACCATCAAACTTTAAGTCTCTCTTGGCCCAGGCAAGTCAGAGTATCTTCTCCTTTATAGGATATTTCAAGAACTTGATCAGGATAGCTCTTGGGGACGCACCCTGCTTGGGCTTCAGGGCAATCGCCCTATGAGGTCTCTCGATATTTAATACAAATTCCTTTCTGAGCTGCAATTCAGTGTGGAGCCAGCACTCCACGTAGCTGGTCATATCCTCCTATTCAACACCCTCTGGAATGCCGACAACTCGATTATTATTTCTCCGAGATCTAGCTTCTGCGTCTTCGGCCCGTAGGGTGAGGGCCCACTCACGTTTATGGAGGAAGGCCAGTGACCTGCCGTAAACTATATGCTCATTTTGGATAGTTTCTATTTGACTCTCAAGTGCAGTGGTACGTGATTCAAGTCTCTTAAAATCGTT
Organism: Neoceratodus forsteri; assembly: GCA_016271365.2. Taxonomy (NCBI): domain Eukaryota; kingdom Metazoa; phylum Chordata; order Ceratodontiformes; family Ceratodontidae; genus Neoceratodus; species Neoceratodus forsteri. The sequence continues at coordinate 555,419,591 of CM028129.1, read as the reverse complement.
TTGGATATCGGTAACCTTGCTGTCGATTTTGTGCAGCAATTTCAGGATTTTATGGGTTTCCAATCTTGTAGAGCTTGACCCTGAATCAGAGCCTGAGTCATCTTCACCCGATCCAGATTAGAGCGAGGACCGCGAGGGTGTGAGGCTGAGGCCTAGCGGAGGTTTAGATTTAGAAGCTGCAGTAACCGGCCATGGGCTGGATAGCCCTTTTCTCCTGGTTCAACCCATCATATATGGCTCTTTACTACCCGGATTGTGGAAAATTGATAAAAGAAAATGTGTCAGGGCGTGCGATTACAGCAGATTGTGCGCTAGAGGTGCGGAAGTTGTGAGCTAAGCTGCTATTCACGTCTGGTGCGTCACCGGAAGTCAGCGCCCCCCTTTATTGACTCCTATGAAGATGTCACCAGGACGACTTGGAATCGTCCCTCTTCAACCCCAGCAGTACCTAAGAAAGCAGATGGGCTCTACCACTCTCCAGCTGGTAAGCCTTTTTTTGGGAGTTAGCCCAAAGCTGAATCTGTGGTCATCAGTGCAGAACATGACTGCACCAATAAGCCCAAGCACCTCAGTGCTCTTCCCCGATAGGGAATACAGACAGCTGGACCATCTGGGCAAGCAAATCTTTGCTTCCTCCACCGTGGCCGTCTGGGCCATTAACTATTTAGCCCACTTAGTCCAATACCAGAATGTCCTCTGGGACCAGGTCAGAGAAATGGTCCAGGCCTTGCCCAATGACCCCTCCAAAAAACAAGTCACCCAGGTCCTCAAGGCAGGCTCCGACATAGGGACCCACGTTCTTTGGGCCGCCTATGATGCTGTCAATGCCTTGGGCAGAGGAGCGGCCGCTGGCATCTGTCTCCGGCATCATTCCTGGCTCGGGGTGTCCGGCTTTGCCTTTGATGTGCAGTCCAGTATTTTGGGTGCCCTCTTTCAGGGTCCTGTCCTTTTCGGGGGGATATCCAGAATCTAATTTCCTCCCTTCAGGAGTTGGGGGGGCCCCCCTCTGGTCCGTTCACTTGCTGTACCATACCCAGCCTAAGACTGGTCAGTAGCCACCCTTTCACTTCTCCTCCTGCAGATAGGCCTGCCTACCTGCCAAAGGTCAGGGCAAATGCAAAGCGGCATCAGCCCCAGCCGCCGCTGCCACCTCCAGAGCCCCTCAAGTGCCCACGTCTATCCTCCCGGCACCCACTCCTACCTCCTGACTCCTTGCCCCCCCCCCCGAACGGGTTCTGGGGAGGAAGTCGGGTGTCGGTTCTCCTTTCACCTCGATGGGTGGTGGGGCGTTACCTCAGACAACTGGGTACTACAGATCGTAGAATCATGGCCGCACGCTAGAGTTTCTCGAGTGGCCCCCAGAAACTCTTTCAGGGAACTCCTCTTATCCCCAGCTCATTTGCCTCTCATCTAGGAGGAAATACAGGATCTTCTTGAAAAAAGGACCATAGAGACAATCCCTCCGGCTCAGTGGGGCAGATGGTTCTACACCCACTTCTTCCTGGTCCCCAAAAAGACCAGGGATCTCCGGCCCATCCTGGATCCAAGCCATCTAAACTTGTACATAGAGTACAGATGCCTCAGGATGGTCATCCTTCAGGGGTTGTCGCCGCTCCTGTACCGGAAAAGGCTGGCTCTGTGACATGCAGGATGCATATCTGCATATCAAGATTGTTCCTTCCCATCAGTGCTTCCTCCGCTTCGATTTCCAGGGAGCCCATTTTCAGTTCAGGGCCCTTCCTTTTGGCCTGTCCTCAGCCCCCAGGGTCTTTAACAAGTGCCTGGCGGTGGTAGCGGCTGTCTTGAGAAGGCAGGGCTTCTACATGTTTCCCTACCTGAATGATTGGGTGTTAGCGGCACCTTCCAGGGACTGCCTTATCCAGACCCTGGAGCATACCTTTTGCCTCTTCCAGGCCTTGAGTATCACCATCAATCAGCCAAAGTCTTGCCTGTGTCCTTGCCAGTGCCTACAGTATACAGGTGTGGTCCTGGATACCACCCATGGTATGGATTTCTTACCCATGGACAGGGTGGAGCACCTCATGGCCCAGGCTCGCCTGGTTTCCTCCAGTTGTCATGTCCCCACCATGGTCTTCCTATGCCTCCTGGGACACATGGCAGCAGCCATTGCCATGGTTCCTCTCACCCATCTTCACATGCTGATACCTCAGTGGACATTGAGGGTCCAGTGGGATCAATGCACAGATGACCTGGACCAGATGGTCATGGCCTCTAATCCCATCAAAAGTCCTGTCATGGTGGCTAGAGCTGGCCAACCTGCTTCGGGGAGGGGTTCCTTTCAAATCTCTGCCCCTCGTCCAAGTCTGATGACGGATACCTTGGGCCTGGGCCGTGGAGCTCATTTGGATGCCCACCAGACTCAAGGTACATGGACAGACATGGAACAGGGTCTCCACGTTAATGTCCTGGAGATGCGAGTGGTTCTGTATGCTTTGCAGGCCTTCCAGACTCATCTCCCGGATCCGCTATTGGTGCAGACAGACAACATATGTGTGGTGTATTGCATCAACAAGCGGTGGGGACTCATTCTTACCCCTTGTGTTGGGAGGTGATGAGGGTCTGGTATTGGGCTATCGAGCATGGTCTTGACTTCTCGGCCATTCGTGTTCCAGGCATCCAGAAGTTCTGGGGGGGAGGGTGGCTTAGCACCAGACAGGAACTGACACATGGTTGAATAGCTCCTAAGAGAAATTTGTTATATTTCATCAAAATAAGTGATTTTACTAAACTTTTGCAGTAGAAACAATTGAGATCCATTTCCAGCATCCGCAGAGATTGAAAAATGGGAGAGTAGAAAAATGCAGCTCCACCGGGAGATTTCTTTGCCCCAAAATCACCAAATTGAAGGATGCAAGGACGCCCAGCCATGCAGTAGCCTCAGGATCAAGGGAAATAGTGACTGACATGAGGTTACATTGCAAACTTTAAATAGCACTCTGGGGCAATTGGTGCACACTGTGCAAGAAACGGACTGAAAACTGGATGACTTGACTCCGCGAGTAAAGCAGCTGGAGACAAGGATGGACATCACCAAGCAGTCTGCACACCATGTTGAAACCTCCGTCCTCAAGATCCAGGATACTGCTGTGGACCTTGTGAAGAAAAATACACTGCTCCGCCAGTGTCTTGAAATGCTGGAAAATCAAGCTAGGGAGAGGAATCTGCATATAGTGGGACTTACAGAATCAGCAGAGGGAGAAGATCCCCTCGGTTTTGCAGCAACTTTTCTTCCTCAGATTTTGGGATTATAGGAGGTAGATTCCTCGTTCACCATAGTAAAAGCCTATTGTTTAACTCCTTGCCATGCCCCAGTGGAGTTGGCTTATCCTCGTGCTCTCGTGGTGGTCCTGACCAGAATAGGTGACAGGGACAGGGCTCTGGCTGTTGCCTGCAGAAGGCGCACTCTTAGGTACGGGGAAGATGTCGTATCAATTTTCCCTGACCTGGGTTATAGCACCCGCCTTGGAAGACAAACATTTGACCTAGTGCAGAGCATGCTGAAACAACACAAAATTCAACATCAACTGCTCCTTCCAGCAAAGCTCCAAATTGTTTGGCAGGGGCAATTGCACATTTTTAATGATCCGAAGGATGCCACCAGGAGATTGCAAATGAACAAACAAAAGCTGCTTCATTGTGAAGGGGAAGAATCTGAGGGAAATGATTAACAGTGTCTAGTTATTCCAGTTTTGAAGCACCATACTAAGACGTCCAGGACCTTTGACTTTTTCCTTGTGCATCAAGGTCTCTGATAATCTTTGGAGTTTTTTAAATGCTGGGTATGGTTTCAGATATGCTGTCAGTAATGTCACTTGTTTAGATTTTTCAAGGTAGCGATCTTTACTAAGGTTTTGTTAACACACAAACTGCATTGACTCTCACTGAATATGGGTCTTTAACCTGGAACCCTGGCAGTCCTTGTTTTATGCCCTATTTACATATACTCAGTACCCCTTATTCTTAGCAATAACAGTAATTGGTTTGGCCAGGTAACGGTGCAAGAAGTAGAGAATGCATGTTGGGGGGGGGGGTTAGATAGGAAATGGGGTACATCAATTGCGTGTGCCTTTGTTTAAAGATGGCGCTCCAAGCTGTTCCCTCCTCGCAGGAGTGGTAAAACTGAGCTCTCTTCAGAGTTGGATCCACCAGGGTTCTATTAGAATAAGCCACACTTTAGGGCAATGTCAAAAGAAAAAAAAAACGAACTATAAATAGTGTGTGCAGTTTAGTAAGAGGTTTTAAAACTTCGACTGATTCATAGTAAATGAGTGTATATACCTGGTTTCTGCGTGTAAACTCATACATGTTTGGCAGTTCTCTCTTAGCTGAGTTTCTCTTGGGTGTATAGTCTGATTAAACCACTAATGATGAATATGAGGGATAATGGGTGGCAGTTTATGCCCGGATGGTAAAAGGGAACTAGAAATTATTTAGTAGCAATGTCCCTGTAAAGCTCTTACTTCGAGAGGGCTCTTGCAATAGGTAATTACATATAGGACTGATGCCAGCCGGAATCAGGACCCGACAGAAAAATTTCTAGCTAGCAGTCTCTGGTGGGGGACCCACCCCCACGTCAGGTGACCGACGTCATGCGGCGTCAGTATAAAGGTGCGTTCCCCCACGCCCACCTTCCAGTTCTTTCCCGCCGTTAGCTCATGTCAGCACCTCGCGGTAAAGTTCAGTGCTCGTCAGCTCTGTTGCCAGTAATATTTATCGTAGTTTTTTCAAATTATTCGACTTAATTGTCAGCCTTTCATTGGTGTATGTCGTCCCTTACACCCAGTGCCTCTTCTGTCTGGGCCTGGACCATCAGGTGGAGAAGTGCCAGCACTGCCTTAAATTTAACACCGCCACCCGCAGACAGAGGCAGCAGTCCCTGGAGGCCCATATCCTCAAGAAGAAGATGGAGAAGGAGTTGAAAAAGCTCCGGCAGGCGTCCACTTCCCCCGAAGGCCATCGTAAGAAGAAGAAGGACAAGGAGAAGCATCAGGACAGGGGCTCCTCTTCCACCGCGACCCCGGCTGGAGTCGCCGTGCTCCAGGTAATGTCCACTCTGGGGGACTGCTCCACGACGGTTGTCTTGGAAGTTTCCACGGCAGCGTCAGCCCACCCGTCTGACTCATGCGCGGGCCCTTCAGGCGCCTCTGGGCTGTTGGAGGCCTCCGCTCCCAGTAAAGCCATCGTGGTGCGGCCTACTGGTTCAAGCAGCTCCAGTAAGCCGGACGTCAGCTCCTGTGATGCCCGCACGGAGACAGTCAGTAAGTCGCTAGACCCTTCGGGGCGGTGCACGGCCACTTTCCTGCCCGACCAGGCCGCCCCTCCTTCGCGACCTGCCTCAGGCGAGCAGGGTCCAAGTCGGACGCTGGCTGCTCCGATGTCCGCCCGGACTCCGCTGATAAGTCGGATGTCAGCTGAGCCGACGTCCGACCCCCTTATGTCTGCCATTCCCGGCTCCCCGCAGCCTTCGCTGCCCTCGGGGGACCCTGGCTCTCCTCAGCCTGAACCCAGGGATTTTTCCCCACCATCCTTGGGCAATGCAGAGGTTCCTGCTGCGCCCCTGTCAGGCCTCCCTCTCTCTAGACCAGACGACCTGACGTCGGTTCCCCGGACGCCAGCTCTGATGCCGGTCATACCGATGCCGGCGACATCCCCCTCCCGGATGCTGCTCCAACGCTGGGCCCTCCGCCCGCGGGGCCTCCGGCCAGGCCGTGCCTGCTCACAGACCCCCCAGCCCCGGGTATCCAATTCCATCTTATCCAGCACCGCCTACAAGGCTCTGCAGTATCCGACGCGCCTACCCGACGCGCAGTACTTGGTGCCTTACTACCAGATGCCGGGCTACCCACCGTCACATTACGGATACGTACCTTACGGGTGCACTCAGTATCTGTATCCCCCTCCTCCTCCTCCTCCACCACCCCCTCAGCCGCCGGTGGACTTGAAGGAGACTCTGGCTTCCTGGTGGGCTGAGGCCAAGGCTCAGCTCACCAGAGAGGTGGAGTCTCGTCTCCTGGTGACTGTGCCAGTTCTGGCTTCTGTACGCCCCAGACAACAGACTCCCTCCCCACCTCCGGATACCAGGGGCTAGCCTTCTGGTTCCAGGGCAGGGCAGGACATGCTTCCCCGAGGGCTTCCTAAGGGGTCCTTTCCTCCCCAACGCCGGGAGAGGGAGTCGTCTTCTTCTTCTTCCTGTTCCTCCTCAGACACCTCGGATGACCCCGACGGTTGTTCCGACCCAGACGACGAGCCACGCTCTCCGACCAAACCCAGGCCTAGGACTCCTCCGAAGTCTCCCTCGGAGGATCCTTCTTTCTCGGAGTTGCTGCGCAAAATCCAGGAAGTTCATAAGTGGCGCTCTTTGGAGCCGGACCCACAGCGTAAGAAACTCACTGAGCACCTGGATCTGCCCAAGACCACTCCGACCTTGGTGCCACCCTGGATTGAGCCTCATGCCGACCTTGTTTCCACCATTTGGAAGCAACCGTCGGCATTAGCCCCTCTTCCTCAGAAGTCTAATAGGCTATACCAGGCTCCCGAGGGTGTTGACTTCCTTGATTCTCACCCTCGAGCTGACTCAGTTGTGATTAGCGCCGCACACAGCCTGTCCGCTAATCTGAAGCATTTGAGCTTGTCTCCACCTGACAAAGAATCCCATCTTCTGGACCAGTACAGCAAGAAGATTTATGCTTCTTCCACTCTGGGTATTAGGGCCCTGAACTATGTTGGTCACATGGGGAATTACCAGAAGGCGATTCTTAGTGAGGTGGAATTCAGGTTGGACTGCCTTCCAGACTCTCAGGTTAAACAGGAAGTGGCTGACCTTGTCTGTTCTGCTCGTTCGCACATGCTTCATGCCACGTATGATGCAGTGGACACTGTTGGTAGGAGCTCAGCTTTCACCGTAGGCTTAGGGCGGCATGTCTGGCTCCGTGTATCAGGTTTGGTCCCGAAAGTGCAGTCCGCTATTCAGGAAGCGCCCTTCCGGGGTTCGGTGCTGTTCGGTGGTGATGTCAAGGACATTATCACCAATCTGCAGGAGACGGGGACTGCACTGAAGTCTGTGGACTCCATGTACAATCTGCCTCCAGCGCAGCGTCGTCCCTTTCGCAGGCGGAATTGGCAAAGGGCGAAACCACAGGGAAAACGGGCCAATAAACGTCGGGCCTCTCCGGTTGCCAAGCCCCCACCGCCCAAAAAAGCAGCGGGAGCTTCAGCCGCAACACTGCCCCACACCACCTGACTCCTTTCCTCTCCCACAACCTCTGGCGTTTCCAGAGGAACCGGTAGGAGGGAGGTTTTCCCTCCACCTCCCAGGTTGGGAGAGGATAGCGTCAGATTCCTGGGTGCTCCAACTCATTGCAGAGGGACACTCAACAGAGTTTCTTCAGAAACCCCCTCGACACCCTCCCCCAAGGTCGTCATACTCGCAGGAGCATCTTCTTCTGGTCCAGGAAGAAATTTCCTCCCTTCTCTTGAGGGAGGCGATAGAACCCATCCCCACCTCTTCAGGGAACTGGGTACTATTCCCATTTCTTCGTGGTCCCGAAGAAAACAGGGGATGGGAGGCCGATTCTCAACCTCAGCTCCCTGAACTTGTTCGTGGAGTACAAGAGGTTCAGGATGCTCTCGCTGCAGAGCCTCCTGCCCCTTCTCCAGCCAGAACAGTGGCTATGCACTTTGGATATGCAGGATGCCTACCTGCATATCCCTATCTGCCCTTCCCACCGCAAATACCTGCGCTTTGCATTCCAGGGGGACCACTACCAGTTCAAGGCCCTCCCATTTGGTCTCTCCTCGGCACCCCGGGTGTTCACCAAATGCCTTTCAGTGGTAGCGGCCTACCTGCGTACCCAGGGGGTGCAGGTTTTCCCGTACCTGGATGATTGGCTCCTGGTGGCCCCGTCCAGGGAGGAACTCCTGCACTTCCTTTCCCTTACCCAGCAGGTCTTTCAAACAACATGAAGTCTTGCTATATTATGACATATGCAGTGAGTCCCAACCTTCGAACTGCTCCGGAGGTGAAAGAGTTAACTTTTCATGCCAGGCATGGAACCTTGCGCGTGAGCTCGGTTGAGAACTCTGTCTGTTGTTCTTCAAACTCAAACCGTCAGATCTTTACGAGCAAAAACTCACTAAGGTTCTGTGTGGAAGCCGTAAACCTACACTAGCCCAGGGGAGTGGCTGTTCTCCTACATAAAAGCTTTCCATTTAAGAAAGAAAAACTTGTGACTGACCCGGTTGATGGGAGGTACGTTTTTGTAACTGGTACTATAGATGGGGAAACAGTTACGTTTGGGAGTGTTTATGCCCCTGCGGTGCATGAAGCAACCTTCTATAGAACATTAATGGCTCTCTTGATAGCGGAACAATTCCCAAATCTAATACTAGGAGGCGACATGAATTGTTTGTTTAACCCCACTCTAGACCATTCAAAAGGTAACGGGGCCCCGAAAGGGGTGATTCGGGAATGGTTGGCGGGGATGTGTGACTTGGATTTAGTTAATGGGTGGCGTGCAGCCAATCCTCCGGCTAGAAAATATACTTTCTTCTCGCACCCACACCAGACCTGGTCCCATTTGGACTACGTGTTGCTCCCTCGGACTTGGTATTTTCGGGTTAGTGACGTCAGGCATAGTCCAATGCATATATCGGACCATGCGATGGTCATTCTGACACTGAAATGGAGGGGGGAAAGAAAGAGTCCCAGTACGTGGAGATTCCCTAACTATCTGCTAGCTAATAAAAAATTCAAGGAGTATGTACAGGATCAATGGAAACTGTATGTGCAAACTAATTCAGAGTCAGCTACTTCACGAGCTATTTTTTGGGACGCAGGGAAAGCGTTCATGAGAGGATCTATTATTAGTTTTGTAGCTCATTATAAGCATAAAATTAGGGAAAGGAGGATGAACCTGGAACAGCGACTTAGGGTTTTGGAGGGAAAAGTGGCTAGAGGGGAGGGTGGGGAGAACATACAGCAGTTGCTGAACAGAACTAGGGAAGCCCTCAATAATTTGCTATTGGGAGAAGCTAGGAAAACCTGCCTCTTTGTCGGAAACATTTCTATGAATGGGGCACTAGACCGAGCACTATGTTGGCCAATTTAATTAGAGGGAAAAGAGGATCGCATTTGATTCAGGCTGTAAGGGGGAAAGATGGGGTATTGCGGAAAGATATTGGGGGTATTGGAGAATGTTTTAAGAGATTCTATCGGAGACTCTATCAGTCCCAAGCTGAGGAAGGAGGAGAAGGGATGAGGGATTTCTTGGAATAACTCTCCCTAGGGTCACACAAGCACAACGGGACTGGCTAGACTCAGATATAACAAAAGAAGAAATTATAAAAGCAATCGGAGCCATTAAGAGAGGGAAAACTAGTGGGCCAGACGGATTTCCGGTTGAGTACTATAAAAATATGCAGCCACAGATAGTAGAACATTTGGAAGCTAACATACTATTTGCCAGCAGATTAGGCCTTATGGTCTATCAAGTCTGCTCGAACCTAGATCCTTAGTTGGGTGCCGAGACCCTCCCATCCCTTGTGCTCCAGAAACCCCTATCATCCATCCCCACCCCCCCGGGACAGGCCATCATCTGATACATCCACTTTCTGTGTCTGTCCCACCCTCTCTTAAAGCTCTCCACTTGGATCTCTGAACCAGCTCACCAGGCAGAGCATTCCAAGGGTCCACCACCCTCTCAGTGAAAAACCTCCTCCTCTTTTCCCTCACCTTCCACCTTCCAACTTCAAACCATGCCCTCTGGTGATGCCTCCTGCTTTAGTCTAAAGATCCCTCCATGTTTACCCTATTTATTCCCTTGAGGTACTTGAAGACCTCAATCATGTCCCCTGTCTCCTCTCCTCCAATGAAAACAGGCAGAGCTCCTCAAGTCTGTCCTCGTAGTCAAATCCCTAGCCCTCGTATCATCTTTGTTGCCCTCCTCTGTACCTCTCCAGGAGCTGTATGTCTCTCTTCAAGTGTGGTCTCCAGTACTGTACACAGTACTCAAGGTGTGGTCTAACCAGTCCATTGTACAGCTGCAGAATCACTTCCTTGCTCCTAGAGGTGATCCCCTCTATGATGCATCCCAACATCCTGTTTGCCTTGCTAGCTGCTCTCCTGCACTGCTCAGTGTTATTCATACATGTATCCACCATGACCCCTAGGTCTTTTTCCCTGTTGAGGCTTCCAGCACCTCCCTCCCAGGGTGTACCTGTGTTTAGGGTTTCCCAACAAGATGCAACACCTTGCACTTGGTGATATTGAAATTTAATTTCCATGTGTGAGCCCAGCTTCCAGGGTGTCCAGGTCCCTTGCAGGGCCAACCTCCCTCTTCTCCTCAACTACTGCTCCCATCTTGGAGTCATCCGCAAGAGACTCATTTCACACCCTATACCATCCCTGATGTCTGATATGTATGCATTAAACAGGATTGGACCCAGGACTCAGCCCTGTGGTACCCACTACCAACCTCTGTAGGGTTCGAGAGCCCCCACAGACCACTACTCTCTGAGTGCGCCAGCTATCCAGTTTTCAATCCATCTGACCATCAAAGGGCCTACTCCTAACCCCATCAGTTTCTCCACCAGACCATTGTGGGGACAGAGTCAAACCTTGCTGAAGTCCAAGAATAATACATTCACAGGCTTACCCCTGTCCAGTTCTGATGTTACCCATTCATAGAACTCACAAGGTTGGTTTGACATGATCTACCTGGCACAAACCCATGCTGCCGACTCATCCAGACCTCCCACCCTCCAAGTAAACCCCCAATCGTTCCTTTAGTATACTCTCCATTAATTTTCCCACCACCGAGGTTAAACTGATGGGTCTATAGTTTCTGGTACTTCCTTCACCCCCTTTATGGATTGGTAACACATGTGCCTCTCGCCAACTCTAGGTACCTCCTGTCTCAAGTGACCTGTTGAAAAGCTCCGCTAGGGTGCAGCCAGTATGTCCGCCAATTCTATAGTACTCTCGGATGAATGCCATCCGCCCAGGAGATTTGTCTTTCTTTAGGGCAAACCACACCCTTTGGTGGGATGGCATCATCCGTCCCTCCACCTTACTGGTCTTTTATCCTTATCCAGATGTGACACCTCATGTACCTTCCTCCCTTTGCTCCATTTCTGTTGCTCCTGATCCCACTCCCTGCCGCTTCTATCCCTTTGTGCCTTGCTTTGTAGATATCCCATCCCTCCCTAGTGAACACAGAGGCAAAGTACTCAAGAAATACCTCTGCCTGGTCCCTCGCCTCTTCCACCCACCCTCCTTCTGATCTCAATATGCTGAGATGGCCTTAGTTTTTCTCCGCTCCCCAATGTACCGAAGAACCCTTTTCCCTCCATGTATCCCCCTGTGCCAGCTGCTGTTTCATTGACTTTGCCCTCACCATACGGGTGACTTTTCTAGATGCAAGCTGGTACATTTCCTTATCCCTATCCTCTTGTTGTTTTATATTTTTGTAAGCCGCCTTCTTTTCTCTGACTGCTACCTGGACCTCACTGGACCACCAGCATGGTTTATGTGACCTTGCTCCCTTACGCTTCAACTTAGCGCAGATCCTGACTGCCTCATGAAGTCCCCTGCTTTATGACCTCCATCTCCTTTCCACACTTGTCGTTGAGGTAATCCCCTTCAAGTGATCCTTGAGAATATTTCCCATGCCCATAAAGTCTGCCCCCCTGAAGTCCACTGCCAGTGTCCTAGATCTCACCCCCACTCCCCCAATGCTTATTTGAAACCAGACAGTATTGTGGTCACTCCCAGTCAGGGGGTCCTGTACAACCATGTCCCTTACCAGATCCCCATCTGCCAGAACCACATCCAGGACATGCCCCTCCCTTGTGGGCTCCATCACATGCTGTGTTAAGAACACATCCTGGAAGCCATCCAGCAGCCTCTGCTCCTTGGCCACCTTAGAGGACATGGTTCCCAGTTTGTACCTGGCATATTAAGGTCCCCCATCAACACCACTCCTTCCCTTTGGACCACACTGGGCAATGATGTTGTCCAGCAAACCATCCTCTAGAACATCACTCATCCTGGGGGCCTATATGCTACTCCCAGCTTGACCTTATCTCCTGCTGGGGATCAAGGTGACCCATAAGGCCTCCACGCTTCCTCTGCCTCTTCTACTATAGCAATTTCTATGTCATCTCTAATGAACATAGCCACTCCACCCCTCTGCCCTCCTTTCTATCCTTCCTAAGCATAGTGTACCCTGTACATTTAGGTCCCAGTCATGGTTTTTGTTGGCTCCATGCCGTGACTGCCGCCACATCCACCCTCGAACAGCATGGCCTGGAACTCTGGCAACTTGTTTCCCAAGCTCCTGGCATTTACTAACACTAACCCCCACCCCTTATCCCTGATCCTTTTGTCGAACCCCACCCAGATTCCTTATACTTCCATCCTCCCCCTGCTCCTCCTGAAACCTCCACCTCCAGTCTGTTTCCCCCCTCCCCCCCTTGGGCTTGAAGGCTACTCCCCTCATCTGGAGGGGAGGGCTTCTGGTCAGCCCCTCCCTTATCCCTTCCCCTTACAAGTTTAAACCCCACCTTTCTTGTATGTAGTCAGCCATCCCCTGTTTAAGGACTTCCTTCCCTAATGGGGCAAGATGAAGCCTGTCCTTGGCATATAGTCCTTATCCTCCCAAACTCCATTCCAGTTCCCTAACACCCCAACCCATTCTCTTCACCCCACTTCCTGAGCCATTCATTAACCTCTGTGAGCTTCATTTTTTCTCCACTGAGGCCTTTGGTACTGAAAATATTCCTAAAAAGGAAATGTTGCATCCATTATCCGACAGACTCTGGCAAGTTCTTGGAACCTGCTTGGATTTCCATAATGCTATTTCCCTAGATCATTAGTTCCCAAATGCACTAGGAAACTGTTTCCTCCACAATCCCTAACCATTTCATACACCATGAACTTTGCTCTGTGCACTGTCAGCCCAGAGATACTCACTACCTTCACCTGGCTATGGCATCCATCCCCCTGTCCCTCCCAATGGATACCCTTAATCATCGAGTCTCCCAGTAACAGAACCTTAACACCGCCATCATCCTTATGGTTACCTCCACTATGCCCTCTCAGCCCCTCCCCCACTTTATTCATGATCGCAATTTCATGGGAGTCTTCCTGCCTTATTAGAGACCCCCTTGTCACCCTCCCCTTTCTGCCTCCCTTGCTATTTTGCCCACTTAACTCAAACCCCCTCTGAATAGGTGTCCCCTTTAACCCTCTCTTATCTGAACCATTTATCCTGGCCCTGATGGTTTCCCTTCCGCACCTCATCCCCCTTGTAATAGTACCCCTGTCTCCAGAGGCTCTCTGTGGGTCCCCTCAGCTAGGGCCCCATCCTTGGTACTGACTTTCCTGCTGAAGGGGGCCCTCCCCACCTCCTTGTCTCCCAGTTCCTCTCCAGTCATGCTCTCCTCCTCATGTCTGGAATATGTTGCATCTCCCATTTGCTTAACATATATGTTTCCTTCTCCTCTGGGACTATGTCTGTCCTTCCATAGCTGTTCTGTGATGCCCTATGGGTATCTGACTCCTCCCCGCCTCTGTATAAGTTTCTCATTTCCACCAACCCCTTCCTCCCCTCTAGGATGCTTAGTATCTCAAATTTATTGTGACACTCTATGTCAGCCTCCATCAAGTAACCCGAGTTTCCCCTGACTGCATCTCTAAACTGACCTCTTCTTCCTCTCTGCACTGTTCACCTTAGAGCTCCTTCCCACAGTCTGCTGTTTTAGGCTTCCACAACAGCCCCTCCTGACTCTTCCCTCCAGTCTCCTTGAATTCAGAATTTTCACCCTGTACGCTTTCCTTAGCATCAACTTCCCTATCTAAGGGTCCTCTGTCCCTAATACACCCCTTCTGCTTGCTGTAGCATAATGTCCTGTAATTTCAGAGCGTTGCCCCAGCCTCCCTCAGCTCCACCCTTCTGCTGCCCATATCCACACCCCTATCCTTGGACACCCCCAGCTCCCACAGCTTACTCCTTAACCAATATACCTCACTCCTGATACAAGATAGCTGTCTACAGAGTGGCAGCCTCCCTCCAGGCCCAATTTAGAATTATTGCCATCCCACAGCCTGTGCAGCCTACAACCTTCCAAAGATGCCTGCCATGGTGGAATATGGCCACCCTGATTATCCCCCCTGTTTATAATAGCACACCCCTTTCTCAGTCCCTTTCCCTGAGTACAGTTTCTCTCTATACTGACTGTAGTTATTTACAAACCCAACTTCAACCCCACCAACGGTTCCTCAGTCTCACAAACACATACAGTCCAGTATGTGTTCAGTCCCACTCAATAGTGTGTAAGCAGACTCCAGGTACCGTGATGATGTCACAGGCCCACCAACTCCTGTTGCTTCAAATTTCAGTCCCAAACAGAAATACTCAGCCCTTCAATCCCAACCCCCAGTGGCTTTTCAGTATTTAAGGAAGCCTACAAAACAGGGTGGGTGGCAGGCTCTTACCAAACACCAGGCAAACAACACATTTAAATTACCTTCTAATTTTCCCTGCCAAACATCTATCCCCAAACCTACAATATCACAGCCCAAGTATCAGTTCAAATTCAAGGTAATAATTTTTAACACATAGAACTAATTTCACTTACAAACTATTCAAATATTTCAGTGTAAAACAAAATATAACTCCTGGCCTCTTTTCTACCAACCTGTTGCTTAAGCTCCCAAGTGAACAAGCTGTACTCAAAGAAGCCAGGGAAGAGGGAGGACAGTTACCACGATCCTGGGGGGAAGCAACGATATGTCTGATTCCAAAGGCAGGAAAAGATTTGCTTGAATGCTCCTCTTTTAGACCGATATCCCTCCTAAACTGTGATTCCAAGATATTGGCCAAGGTTCTGGCGAGTAGATTGGAAATAATATTACCAAGGCTTGTTCATCCAGATCAGACCGGGTTTATTCGAGACAGATATTCTTATCACAATATGCGGACCCTGTTAAATGTGATTTGGGGAGCACAACATCTAGGTGAGGAGGTGCATATTCTTTCAATGGACGCGGAAAAAGCGTTTGACAGGATGGAATGGCCATATTTGATGGAAGTTATGGCCCGGTTTGGTCTGGGTGACGAATTTATAGGAATGGTGCAGCGAATGAATGCCAGTCCTAGAGCTAGAGTGTTAGTGAACGGTATACTTTCGGATAGTTTGGAGCTAAGTAGAGGAACCAGACAAGGATGCCCCCTGTCTCCACTATTGTTCGCACTGGTGCTCGAACCTTTAGCTATAGCTATTAGATCACATCAGGGAATAAAGGGGGTACGGGGGAGGATGGGTAAAGAGAAAAAACTCTCCTTATACACAGACGACATGCTGCTATATGTTGCGGAGCCAGACCAATCTGTGCCTGTATTATTAGGGTTAATAGAACAATTCTCCCAATTCTCAGGATATAAACTAAACTTAGACAAATCAGAAGAAATGATAGTTGGGAAACCTAATGATATGGGGAAGATTTTGCAGAAATCGAAATGGGGTCTTAAAACAGTCAATGAAGCCTTCACATATCTAGGGATAAGAATAGGTAGAAATATTGAGGGTTTATATAATCTTAATTATGGACCACTATTGCAGACAATAGTGGCAGATCTGAATAGATGGCAGGGGCTCCCTATTACATGGCTGGGTAGAATTAATTTACTCAAGATGAATGCACTGCCACGAATACTGTACTGTCTGCAGATGCTCCATCTTGGGATCAGGAGGGCGGATATTAAGAAGCTGGAAAAAGCCTTTACTGTTTTCATCTGGTGAGGTAAGCGACCCAGGGTGGGATTAGCCAGACTAAAAGCACCAATAGAGAAAGGGGGATTACAATTCCCGGACTTGGAAATTTACCATATGGCTGCTAGTGCCGATACGTTTAAGACTAGGTCGGGAGACCAGAAGAGGCTGGTTGGCTTGACCTGGAAGAGAGGGGATGTCCTGGCAGGGTCTCAGCATATTTATCAACTAGAGGATGGAAGGCCTTTCTGGATTTGCTGAACCCCAACCCCTTAGTTAAAGTGGTATTAGTGAGCTGGAGGAATATGAGTAAGAGAAGGGAGTTGGAATGGGAGGACACACTGTTGCTGCCCCTGAAAGGGAATCCTTTTTTCCTCCCTGGACTAGAGGATAAGGGATATTGTGAGTGGGAGACGAGGGGGGTACAATGCTTAAGACAATTATTCAATCGGAATGGACTCGATACATTCGAAAATATACAGGCTTGGACTGGCCTAGGCCGTCAACATTTCTTTCGCTACTTACAACTTAGGGCCTATATAGGTTCTACTGGTAGGCTACAAAATCCCGAGTCTAAATGGGAACACATTGAACAAATGATAATTGCGGGGCAGAAGAGACCAAAGGGCACTATTCGAAGAATAGCAAGAGAAGGAAGAACCTGGCTCTCAGACAAGACATTGAGCACCAAAAGGCTCTGGGAGAGAGACCTAGGGACCCCTATAACAGAAGAGAATTGGAATTAATAATTCGACTCCATCAGGGCATAATGATATGTAATAAATATAAAGAATCCTACTACAAATTCTGTCACAGATTGTACTGCCCACCACTAGTGGTTCATAAGTATAATCCGTTAGTGTCCCCTTTATGCCCTAGATGTAACAAGGATTTAGCATCATATTATCATTATTTCTGGGCCTGCCCAGTGTTACAAGACTTCTGGGGAGAGATTGTAATGGAGATAAGAAGGATTACGGGACAACAATATACTAAATCTCCATTATTGTTGCTTTTTGGTATAGAAATTGCAGAGGATGGGGAATGGTTACTGGTCAAAAGATGGCTTAGAGTGGTTTTGGGCATGGCTAGGCATTGTATTCTTAATACTTGGGTAAATGCGATGAAACCTACTATACCCCAATGGAAGGCTCTGATACTGCAAGCCCTTACGTTGGAGAGATTGGTATATGTCACTAAAGATAAGGAGGAGCTTTTCCAAAAATCGTGGCAGCCATATCTGGAGTCACTAACAGTGGCTGATAATATTGTGATGAGGGAGGGATGGATAGAATAAAAATGACCTGGAGGGTAAGTGTATAACAAATGGTCCTCTCTGGGCTAAGTGAATGATGAATTTTTGTCCCTTCTCATGGCTCTCAGGCTGCTCTCTCCGCCATTGATAAAGGATGGATTGATAACATATTTGGGATTGGTTTTAAAGTAGAAATGAATGAGAATGGATCGAATGTACATAAGTTATTATTTGTTAGTGTATCATGTGTGTGGTGTAATGTAATGTTTTGTATGTGTCTCCTGTCGAAATGTCTGTCTATTATCATAGAAAAACTAATAAAACAAATTATGCAAAAAAACAAACGGAGGAAATCGTTCCTACCCCTTTTGCAGAGAGGCGATGCGAGTCTGGGATTGGGCAGTGCAGCACAACCTTCACCTCATGGCATCTCACGTCCCGGGGGTCGAGAACACACTGGCAGACAGGCTCAGCCGGTCATCTGCTCTAGCTCACGAATGGGAACTGGATCAGGGGGTCGTAGACGACCTCTTCCTGCGCCGGGGAACTCCACAGGTAGACCTGTTTACATCCCCCCAAAACAAAAAAACTTCCCGTCTTCTGCTTGCTCACTCCAGGGCGCGGCATTGTTTGGAGAGATGCTCTGTCTCTAGACTGGAAGGGCAGATTCGTCTATGCCTTCCCCCCGATTCCACTGATTACGAGGGTCTTGCAGAAACTCTGTTCGGAAGGAGCTTGAATGATTCTGATCGCTCCTTTCTGGCCCAGGCAAGTTTGGTTCTCTCTTCTGCAACAGTACTCAGAGGAACCTCCTCTTCCTCCGTCACTATTTTTGCTGACCCAGGATCAGGGGACCCTGGTCCATCCAGGCCTCAGGTCCCTTCAGTTGCACGCGTGGCTCCTGCAGACGTAGCTCAAGCCCGATTCGGGGTTTCCCCCCTGAGTAGCTGAGATTCTGGTGGAGGCCAGGAAGCCCTCAACCAGATCTACTTATACCATGAAATGGAAGCGGTTCTCTATTTGGGCCGCCTCCAATGATGTCGAGCCCTTCTCGTGCTCTTGTCAGCCGACTTCTGGATTACCTGCAACACCTCTTCGATTTGGGTCTCAGTCATTCATCATTAAAGGTTCACATGGCGGCCATTTCGGCCTATCATGTCCCCTTTGCAGACAGAACGTTTGCTCAGCTAGAGATCTCTAAGACCTTTTTGAGAGGGGTCCTTCACTTACGACCCCCCATCCGGGTTCCTGCCCCTCTTTGGGATCTGAATTTCATTTTAGAGAAGCTTATTCTGCCTCCTTTCGAGCCGGCAGTCTCAGTGGACCTAAAGTTCCTTTCTTGGAAGACTCTCTTCCTAGTAGCCATTACTTCTGCTCGACGGATTTCCGAGCTCCAGGCCCTGATGTGTAAAATCCCGTATTTGATTTTTCACAAGGAACGTGTGGCTCTGCGTACCAACCCTAAGTTTCTCCCTAAGGTGGTAGCAGAATAGACGCTGAATCAGTCCATAGAGTTGCCTGCCTTTTTTACGCAGCACTCTAATCCTGGAGAGTACCTCCTGCATACTTTGGATGTTCACCGAATTCTGAGATACTACACCAACAGGACAAAGGATCTCAGAAAGACTGATCAACTGTTCGTCTCTTTTGCTCATAAAAGAGAAGGCAATGCTATTTCTAAGCAATGCCTGTCGAAATGGTTGGCTCATTGTATCACTTTCTGTTATGACAAGTACAACAAGACCCTGCCAGGTCAAGTTAGAGGCCGCTCCACCAGAGGGGTCGCTGCCTCTGCGGCTTGTTTCAAGAATGTGTCAGCGGCTGACATTTGTGCAGCTGCCACTTGGACTTCTGTCCATACCTTTATGAAACCTTACAGTTTGGACATTGCCTCTCACCGTAGAGCAGACTTCGGGCTGGCTGTTTTGCAAGGCCTCCTTTCCTAAGGCTTTTACAACCAGAGGGTCTACTTCTAAGTAGCTTTCCTCCTCCCATGTGCTTCTCCTTGTTCCAGACTGCTTGGGACTCAGTCCTATATGTAATTACCTACTGCAAGAGTCCTCTCGAGTAAGATAGTACAGTTACTAAGAACTTACCGTAACAGTAGATCTTGAGAGGCTCTTCAGATAAATTATCTCTCCGCCTTCCATCCCCTAAGCTTTTTCAGCTCCTTTTCCAGAGAAATATCCACTTCTCTCTCGTCTTGCCTTTTGGCCTTTGGCGGAAAAAGAATGGAGAGCGGGCGTGGGGACTGCCCCTTTACTGACGCCCGCATGACGCCCTGTCACCTAATGGGGCGGTCCCCCGCCAGGGACTGCTAGCTAGAAATTTTTCCGTCGGGTCCTGACGCCGGCCGGCATCAGTCCTATATGTAATTACCTACTGCAAGAGCCTCTCTCTAAGATCTACTGTTATGGTAAGTTCTTACGTAACTGTACTTTCCTAGGGTATATGTCTTTGTTTTGATATTTTGATTGTAAGAACTATGTATTGATTGTTAGTTTCCCCCAAAGTGTAACGCTAAGAAGGGGTCTGTTCACATCCTTCGTGAGTGTAATTCTATCTGAATCAGTATGTCAACCGTCTCTGTATGATATTGTGATTATATTATCCGTGCAAAATTCAAAATAAAATTTACAAAATGGCGGACAGTCTCAGCCGCTCACGGTCAAGGGCTCACGAGTGGGAGCTTCTAACTCTGGTGGTCAAAGATCTCTTCAACAGATGGGGTCGACCAGAGCTGGACCTTTTTGCATTCCCACTCAGCGCAAAACTGCCACCTTTTTGCTCGCTCAATCTTGGGCCTAGAGTTTTCTAGCAAGACACATTGTCCCTCTCCTGGAAGGGGAGATTTCTGTACGCCTTCCCTCCCTTCCTGCTCCTCCAGAGGGTGCTGCTCAAACTTCATTTGGAAGGGGCAGAGAAGATCCTCATAGCCCGCTTCTGGCTGTGTCAGATCTGGTTTCCCTTCCTGCAGCAGCTGACGGTGGAACCTCCAGTGCCTTTGCCCCAGTGCACTGGCTTACTCTCCCCAGGACCAGGGCACCCTGGTCCATCCAGATCTAAAATCTTTGCATCTCCATGCATGGCTCCTGTGGACTTAGCCATCGCCTGCTTTTAGGTTTCCTCTAGGGTCATGGATGTCCTGGTGGCCACCAGAAAGCCCTCCACCAGGGCCACATATGCCGTAAAATGGAAGCACTTCACCTTTTGGGCTGCTTCGCGCCAGCTGGACCCCTTCACCTGTCAGGTGATACAGGTGTTGGAGTACCTTCTCTCTCTCTCTCACATTTGGGCTTGGGGTACTCCTCCCTCAATGTGCATCTTTCTGCCATCTCTACATACCATGCACCTATTGAGGGCAGGGCCGTGGCTCAACTTGAGGTTTCTCGCGCTTTCCTGTGGGGCATTTTGCATCTGAAGCCTCCCATTCAGGACCCAGGCCCTCCACAGGATCTCAATTTTATGTTGGAGAAACTCATGTTACCTCCCTATGAACTGGCCGCAAGTTGTGAACTGTGCTTTCTGTTGGGGAACATGCTCTTTTTAGTGGCTGTTACTTCTGCTCGAAGGATTTCCAATCTTCAGGCTCTTATGTGTAAAGAGCCTTATTTGTTTTTTCACAAAAACGGGCTGTCTTTGCATACTAATCCTAAGTTTCTTCCCAAGGTGGTGTCGGAGTTTACTTTGAATCAATCCATCCACCTACTGGTTTACTATCCTTAGTATTCTAATGAGGGGGAGGCTTTGCTTTATACTTTGTATGTACATAGACTCTTGCGCTGCTATACACACTGGGCCAAGACTTTCAGGAAGTCTGATCAGTTGTTTGTTTCATTCACCCCCAAGAGAGACAGCACTCCAGTTTCAAAACCGTGTTTGTCTTAAGTGGTTAGTCAGTTGCATTGTTTATTGCTACCGTAAGTACAAGGACCTACTGGGAGTGGTTAAGGGCCATTCCACTAGTGGTATGGCCACCTCCACAGCTTTGTTTCAGAAATGTGTCTGCTGCGGACATTTGTGCAGCTGCCACCTGGAGTTCTGTCCACACCTTCACCAAGCATTACAGTCTGGACATTACTTCTAGATGTAGGGCCAGCTTCTTTCTCACCGTTCTGCAGGGTCTTCATTCTTGGGCCATTGACTGTTGTCTAGCCTCCTCTCGGTGCTGCTTCCTTTATAATGACGGAACTATTTGGGACTCAGTCCTACCGGTGTTGGCCTGCTGCAAGAGCTTCCTTGATGCAAGATAGTATAGTTACCTAAGAACTTACCATAACAGTAGATCTTCAAGAGGAAGTCTTGCAGCAGGCCATCATTTTCCATCCCTCCTTCCCTCTTCTTTCTATCTGCTGTATCCTCTTCCTTTCTCATGGGTTTTCTGCTTTCCTTTTTTCTTTCATGGCTCTCGGGAACCTCCTCGGTTTCTTCTTCCACTGCCTATTTCGGGTCTCCTGTGGGAGAACTGAGGAGGGTGTGGGGGGCTGCCCGCCTTCATATGATAGGCAGACGTCAGAGGGTGATGTCAGCAGTGGGCGGTCCCCTGTGGTGGACTGCTAGCTAGGAAGTTTCCGTGTGGTCATGGCGCCTGGCGGCTAAGTCCTGCCAGTGTTGGCATGCTGCAAGAGCACCTCTCGAAGATCTACTGTTACAGTAAGTTCTTGCGTAACTGTACTTTAAAGGAGCAATATTTGTAAGTCGGCAAAAAAATTTCATCACGTAGTTGTGTTTTATTATAAACAAAAATGTATTTGACATCCTTAGATTTATCCTCAATTTATTTTTGATTTTCTCCGATATTTATAAAGCAGCTTTTTTGGCTATTTTTTTAATTAATGACTTGCATATTAAAGACGGCCAGCACTTGCAATTTTTTTTTTTTAAATATCTCTTCCACTGAGGTTACCTGTTGAATGTGCATACTAGGTTTATACTGTGGACGTATTAGGATGGTGCTAGCACAGGTTTCTTATGGCAAACGTCACGACACTGTACCGAGGTATTTAATTTCTGTAGTGCACCACATTGTCAATGAGTAGTAATTACAGCTGGGTTAATGTGCACCCCTACAAGGGAAAATGGCACAGTCCAAAAAGGCTTAATCAGCCATAGAATGTTGGACACCTGAGGGTTCTGGACAGCAGCACCTCTCCAGTCTAAACTGTGCCATTGAAGGAGAAACATCACTTAAGCTTCTCTTAAGAAACTTTCAGCTTTTTAGGTCTTGGGGCTGCAGTTCTCCACAGCATGTTGAGGCTGCCTGGGAGTGCTCCTAAAATAAAGTCGTGCCTGTTAAGCTGTGGTTTTCAAATTGGTTAAACTGCTCTCACCATTTTTCCACTGCCTGTGCTTGGATTGGGGGCCATGTATGCCTTTTATTTTAGGGTGTTATTGAGTCTAAAGGTCTCCGATACAAGGAAAAAAAAGAGAAAAAGGAGGCCTGCTGGCACAGGGGCAGGGTGCCCATCTGCGATGCCGATGACCTGGGTTCAGGAACAGATTCGGGATGTTGGAGGGCCGGCCGGGGGAGAGGGATTGGGCATCCTAGGGACTGCTCTCCTCCTCCTCCGGGGTGGGGGGAGTAGAGTGTCCGGCACAGTGCAGACCCCTGGTGGAGGCTGGGGGTACCTCTGTGCCGGCGCCATCACTTGTGGGGGTGGGGGTGGGACAGACATGGTATGTCATTGCACATCCCTGCCTCCAGGGAAAAGCAACACCAAAAACACAACTGCCGCCCTATGAGGTTGCTGCTGTTCCAGCTCCAGTCGCACCACTGTGGCACTCTGGGCCCTTGACCCATTACGACCTCAGTGTGCTCGGTCGGCTCCATGCCCCACCCCGCAAAAGCTAGGAGGCAATACGGTAGCCTTACCTGCTGGAATCCTCCACGCCTCATGCAGAATCCCCAGGTGCATTGACCCCGCCCTAGGCGCAATCCAGGGGGTATCCTCGGCCCAAAAGGTAAGTCCTGGGGTGCGATGGGGTCCGGGATGGGCTGGGGCTGAGCCTTGGCAGTAGGAACAAAAAAAAAAATGAGAAAAAGGAAAGCAGATTCCACAGGCAAGTACAGGTTTCTTAAGTTTTTGGGATCCTTATGTTTAGGGCATCCCTGGGGGGTTCCCGTCTTTATCAGCGTCGGTCCCTCCTTCCTGCTCCTCGGTTTTAGACGTAATTCTTTATTTATAGGTGTTGGTATTGCCCTCTAAGCTGCTGTCCCTTCTGTGTGAAGCATTTTGGTATTACCCTCTAAGCTGCCATCCCTTCTTTGTGAAGGATTTGCTGTTTTTGTTTTGCCCTATTGTATGCCTTGTCTTTAGACCTCACTACTGGGAAGATCCTTGCCTGGAGGGGAGCTGCCTTTTTCTAGATAGATTTTCGGCCTTTTTATTGCGTCCCTCTGTTTTTCCTTTCACAGCTTTTACTGCTTGGCTCCATAGAGCCGCACTCTTCCTGCTGTTTTATTTGGTGCCAGCTTTCCGTTGGGGCACACACCCTCTCTACAGTTGGAGGCTCCTTTGGTTATGTGCCTTTCCTGAGCCTAGGGTGTGCACGGGCACCTCCCCTGAGCATGCCAGTGTCCTCTTCTGCTTGCCAACATCACGTGCATGCCTACCTGTAAGTCTGCTCGTGTGCGTGCTCTCTTTCCTCAGAGATACTCAGCGGCTCCTGGTTATCTAACCTTTTCACTTACAATTTTATTAGTTTTTTCCTCTGGGAAGCTGCAGTTGTCAGGCGGAAGTGTACTTATACAATTTGGTGAAATTCTCTCCTTACTGTCAGAGGGGTTGGGGATCTCATCTGTAATTCCTGCAGAGTTTGTTTAGGACCAAGAAAACTATCAAGAGAAACACTCTGCTTATTGACAGCCCAGACATTGCAGGGCTGCTTTATCTGGCATAATGGCTTATCGGAGACCTTTCTCTGAAAAAGATGCAAGACCTGCATGAGTGTATCGACCATCCCCAATGGGTTCCTTCTGTCCCCATTGTGTTTCTCAGATTGATATGTCATTTACAGTCCCCCCCCCCCAGCCAGCCCTCTGAGCTTGGGGGGGGGGGCACCTTGAGTACCAGTTGACAGTGGCAAGGCAGAATTGCATAAATCTGTTTTATTTTATTTATTTCAATACTCTGAAAACCATTTGCGCTCAGGACTTTACATAGGTTCCATGGCAGGACATTTTAGTATAACAGACAGGTGAAATTATACAAAGGATTGCAGAAATACCAAGGTAAACAAACAGGATTATATATCAAACACTGTACGGGTCACAGGAAAACAGACAATTTACCCTCTAAGCTGCCATCCCTTCTTTGTGAAGGATTTGCTGTTTTTGTTTTGCCCTATTGTATGCCTTGTCTTTAGACCTCACTACTGGGAAGATCCTTGCGTGGAGGGGAGCTGCCTTTTTCTAGATAGATTTTCGGCCTTTTTATTGCGTCCCTCTGTTTTTCCTTTCACAGCTTTTACTGCTTGGCTCCATAGAGCTGCACTCTTCCTGCTGTCTTATTTGGTGCCAGCTTTCCGTTGGGGCACACACCCTCTCTACAGTTGGAGGCTCCTTTAGTTATGTGCCTTTCCTGAGCCTAGGGTGTGCACGGGCACCTCCCCTGAGCATGCCAGTGTCCTCTTCTGCTTGCCAACATCACGTGCATGCCTACCTGTAAGTCTGCTCATGTGCGTGCTCTCTTTCCTCAGAGATACTCGGCGGCTCCTGGTTATCTAACCTTTTCACTTACAATTTTATTAGTTTTTTCCTCTGGGAAGCTGCAGTTGTCAGGCGGAAGTGTACTTATACAATTTGGTGAAATTCTCTCCTTACTGTCAGAGGGGTTGGGGATCTCATCTGTAATTCCTGCAGAGTTTGTTTAGGACCAAGAAAACTATCAAGAGAAACACTCTGCTTATTGACAGCCCAGACATTGCAGGGCTGCTTTATCTGGCATAATGGCTTATCGGAGACCTTTCTCTGAAAAAGATGCAAGACCTGTGTGAGTGTAATGCGACCATCCCCAATGGGTTCCTTCTGTCCCCATTGTGTTTCTCAGATTGATATGTCATTTACAGTCCCCCCCCCCCAGCCAGCCCTCTGAGCTTGGGGGGGGGCACCTTGAGTACCAGTTGACAGTGGCAAGGCAGAATTGCATAAATCTGTTTTATTTTATTTATTTCAATACTCTGAAAACCATTTGAGCTCAGGACTCTACATAGGTTCCATGGCAGGACATTTTAGTATAACAGACAGGTGAAATTATACAAAGGATTGCAGAAATACCAAGGTAAACAAACAGGATTATATATCAAACACTGTACAGGTCACAGGAAAACAGACAATTTACAGTGTCCAACGGTGAAACCAGTCAGTTGTCAGTAAACAAGAGGATCTTACTTCAAGAGGGAGCTCTTGAAGCAGGCTATAACCATTAGGACTAATGCTGCAGGCTTTAGAACCCACCAGAAAAAACTTAGCTAGCAGTATCCAGCGGGGACCATCCCCTGACGTTGGCCCAGCCTTGAAGCTCTGGCAGCGGCCTGCTTCCTGTCCTGCGCCTTCGGCCAGGATGGCCAGGAAGTATGCAGTCCCTACCAGCTCTTTGCCCGGTTTTTCGGAACACCCCTCTGCCGAGGGATTGGTCACCGACAGCGTTTTCCGGCGTTCTGGGAATGCTAGGGATGTGGACAAGCCCCCCGACAAGGAGTCCAAAAAGCCGGACTATGCCGGGCGCAAGGTGTAAGCTGCGTCCTCCCTTGGCCTCCGCCAGGCCAGCTCAGCCGTGCTGATGGCACACTTCTCCCACGCCCTCGTGGGCTCCCTGGATGAGGTGATCCCTCATCTCCCAGCTGACCTGCAGACCACGGTCCAGCAGGTATGGGACCAGGGTAGGGCGGTGGCTGAACAGCAGCTCCAAATGGCTCTGGACATTGGAGACTCCTGTGCCAGATCGGTGGCGGCCTCGGTGGCCATGCGCCGCAGATCATGGCTGGGGATATCCACCTTCACGGCGGATACCCAGCACAAACTGGCGGATGTCCCCTTCCTGGCGACCGACCTCTTCGGCCCTGGAGTGGAAGGTCACCTCCAGTGGATCGAAAACTCCAATGCCACTCTGGACTTGGTCACCTCCTCCCAGAAGGACAAAGGCCGCCAACAGCAGCGGCACAAGTTCTTTCATCCTTCTGCGCCTGCGGCACGTCCGGCCCAACAGCACCAGCACCAGGGCCAGCAGACTGGCGCTTGGCATCCCAAACCCAAGCCCGCAGCTTCCTCCAACAGGAAGCAGGAAGGTAAAGGCCCAGGAGGTCCCTCGGCCAGTCCCTCCTTTAAGCCTGCCCAGTGACGGGTTGAGGGGTGTCACCCCCAGCCTTGTCACTCCCCCCTGGGTTCCCCCCGTGGGGGGACGGCTCCGCCACTTCTTTGCCGCTTGGTCCGTTATCACCATGGACCGTTGGGTGTTGGAGGTGGTAGGAAAGGGCCTGCCCCTGGAGTTTGAGCAGGCCCCGCCTCTCCGGCCATCGCCTCGGGAGCTACGGGTCCAAGAGTTCTTTGTCGCCTCGCCTGCCGATATTGCCCTGCTCCTCGGTAAAAGAGGTGTGATCAGGAAGGTGGCAGATCCCCCTCCAGACCCAGGGTTTGTGTCCAGGTACTTTCTGGTCCCAAAATGGACGGGGGGCTGGCGCCCCATTCTCGACCTGCACAACCTAAACAGGTTCCTAAGGTCTCGGACCTTCAGGATGGTCACTCTGGCTCAGATAATCCCATCCTTGGAACGAGGCATGTGGTTCTGTTCTCTGGACCTCCTGGACACGTTCTTTCACGTCCCAATCTGTCCGTCCCACCAGAGATTCCTCCACTTCAGGGTGGTGGGATCCCTCTACGAGTTCTGGGCCATGCTCTTCGGCTTTTCCCTAGCTCCCAGGGTCTTCACCAAATGCATGGCAGTGGTGACACATTCCTGTGGCGCCGAAGGGTCCGGGTGTACCCCTACCTGGACGACTGGCTGATTGCAGCCCCCTCCAGAGCGGAGGTGGAGCGGTCCAGAGATCTGGACCTCCAGGTTTGCTCTCAGGTTGGCCTCCTCATCCAAGCGAGGCCAAGTCGGAACAAATGCCAAACAGGTGATGGTACAATTCATCGGGGCAGAGCTCGACTCTCTGAGAGCCAGAGCACGGCTCCCAGCGGACAGGGCCGAGGTTCTTTCCTCCTTTGCCCAATCATTTCAGGTTGGGCAATCGCGCCCTGCCCGGGACTTCCTGCGCCTCCTGGGCCTCATGGCAGCCTGCACCAGCGTGGTCCGTTGGGCCCGCTGGTACATGCTGGCCAGCCAATGGTCACAGCACTTCGATCCTCTGGATCAGCTAGTGACAGTGACCCAGGGGATGTGGAACGCTCTCCAGTGGTGGACCATTCCAGCACATCTGCAGGAGGGCATCCCGTTTGTCTGCCCCGAGCCGACGGTCTCTCTATCGACCGATGCCTCTCTGATGGGTTGGGGTACCCATCTGGGGGAGCACAGAGCGCACGGCCTGTGGTCCCCTCGGGAGTCCCAATGCCACATCAACCTGCTGGAGCTTCAAACAGTTCGTCTAGCCCTCACCGCCTTCGCTCCGTTTCTACGGGGTCAAGTGGTTCAGGTCCAGACAGACAATACCACGACCATGTACTACCTAAACCCCCAGGGCGGGGCGCGCTCCATGCCTCTGTACAGGGAAGCTCTCCGCATTTGGTCACTCGTGCACAGCCTGGAGGCGGATCTCCTCGACATTCATGTGGCAGGAGCCTCCAGTACCCTGGCCGATGCCCTAAGCCGGATAGGGGCTGCATCCCACGAGTGGTCTCTCCTGCCGGAGGTAGCACAAGATCTGTTCTCCCACTGGGGCACGCCTCAGGCGGACCTGTTTGCCTCCAGGGAGAAAGCGAAGCTGAGACTGTTTCATGCCCGTCCCCCTCAGCAGGGCTCGCTGCAGGGGGATGCCTTCTTGAGGTCATGGACCCTGGGCCTCTTCTACGCCTTTCCCCCATTTCCCTTGATCCACAAGGTGCTTCTCAAGGCAAGGAGGGACAAGGTGCAGGTGATTCTGGTAGCCCCAGACTGGCCCCTCCAGTTCTGGTATCCAGATCTCCTCAGTCTCAACTCCAGGCTCCCGAGGTGGCTTCCAGCCCGCCCGGACCTGATCTCAGTCAATCAGGGGAAGGTATTCCATCCAGACCTTCAATCCCTGCACCTGACAGCCTGGTTCCTGAGCGGCTAGGTTCCAGGCCTTGGGTCTTTCCTCACGAGGTCCTCAACGTCGTTGAGGCGTCCCGTAAGGAGTCAACCAGAAAATGCTACGCCTTCAAATGGAAGAGATTCTCCATTTGGTGTCAGGGCAAGGGCCTGGACCCTTCCTCCTGTTCTTTGGCAAGCATTCTAGACTACCTGTGGTCCCTTTCTCAGCAAGGACTTTGGTCGACGACCCTTAAGGTGCACCTGGCAGCCATCTCTGCTTACCGGGCACGGGCCGGGAAGCAGTCAGTGTTGCAGAAGAAGGTGGTAGGGCGCTTTTTCAAAGGCCTTGTTCACATATCCCCTCCGGTGCAAGAACCTCCACCCCCGTGGGATCTACTGCTGGTATTGGCCAAGGTCATGGGCAAGCCATTTGAACCGATGCACAGGTGTGACATCTCTCACCTGTCGTGGAAGACTGCCTTTTGGTGGCTATCACATCAGCCAGAAGGATGGGAGAGCTCCAGGTGCTTTCCATCGAGTCTCCTTATCTGGTCTTCCACAGGGACCAGGTTGTTCTGCGCCCCAACCCGAAGTTCCTTCCGAAGGTGGTGTCGGAGTTTCACCTTAACCAGGTGTTGACTCTGCCGGTGTTCTACCCCAGTCACACCTCCGAGGCCAAATATAGGCTCCATACTTTGGACCCTAGAAGAGTGCTTGCTTACTACAAGGAGTGGACGGCTGAAGTTCGGGGAGAGGTTCACTAGCTGTTTGTCACCTATGCTGAAGCCGCACCTGCAGCCAAACAGGCGATAGGCAGGTGGGTCACCTCCTGCATAGATCTCTGCTATAGGTTGGTGGGCATGGAGCCTCCCAGAGGGGATATGAGCTCATTCTACCCGCCATACCGCTGCACTGGTGGCTGCTTCCAGGGATGTCCCTATCCAGGAAATCTGCAGGGCTGCTATCTGGAAGTCAACCCACACCTTCATCACCCACTATCACATCGACCTTGAGTCATGCCGGAATGCTGGTTTTGGGGCCTCGGTTCTCCAGTCTTTATTTCCCAAGTAGGGGGTGTGCGCCTTGCCTCCCTCCTTCCGGAGAACTGCTAGGAGTCTGCCAGACAGTGTGGATGAACAACATATCCATGTCCCTAGAAATACAGGTTACTCACCTGTAACAGGAGTTCTAGGAATTGTATATGTTGTTCATCCACACGACCCACCCGACTTCCCTGGCTTCGACGCACAACCTGGGCTTCCAGCAGGCTAGATCTGGCATCATGGGGCAGAGCTGAGAGTTTTACCACCTGGGTGGGTGGGAGGAGCCAGCTTGAAGACCTTCCGGCAAGATTTAAAGCGGCAAGGAACCTGCCAGACAGTGTGGATGAACAACATATACCATTCCTAGAACTCCTGTTACAGGTGAGTAACCTGTATTTACTGCCTCAATTAAATCCTAATTATCTCACTTCTCCACCCCTGCCCTCTTACCTGACAAAGGCATGGTAGAGGAGCCTCTTCTCCAACTATGGTCTGCTCCTCCCTCCACCCCCCTTTTTCTCTCACTTACACTACCTATCATACTTCCCTTACCTATCTTTCCCTTTCCATATGTTTTCTAATGATGAAAGTGTTTAATTGGTAATTATCTGCTCATTCATAAATGTCTTGATGTTAACTATTTTATGTCTCTGTCTATTTACACAATGTAACCTAAATGTGCAACCCATTGTAACCCTATTGTTTGTACCTAATTTAACGCGGAACCTTTGTAAAAGAGCCTTGGCTCAAAGGTATTAATTCCTAGAATACAATAAACAAATAAAATAAACTGTACACATCGTACGAAGGACTGTAGGAAGTCCAAACAGTTGTTTGTTTCTTTCACTCCTGGGAAAGAAGGCGTCCCTGTTTCAAAACAGTGCTTGTCCAAATGGTTGGCGAACTGTATCACTTAGTGCTACAGGAAGTATGGCAAAGATCTTACCAGCGTTGTTCGTGGCCATTCCACCAGAGGCATGGCCACATCTACTGCCTTTTTCAGGAATGTGTCAGCTGCAGAGATCTGTGATGCTGCCACTTGGAGTACTGTCCACACCTTTACAAGCACTACAGTCTGGACACTGCCTCTAGGCATAGGGCCAATTTCAGCCTAGCTGTCCTACAGGGCCTACTTTCTTAGGCTCTTGGTTTCTTCTGCCCAGACTGCATTTCTTTACTTCAGAACTGCTTGGGACTCATTCCATAGGTGTGGCCTGCTGCAAGAGATACCCCAGAAGTCGGATAGTACAGTTACGTAAGAACTTACCGTAACAGTAGATCTGCGAGGGGATCTCTTGCAAGCAGGCTATGCCATCCCTCCCTCCTTCCCCCTGGCCATGGGAGGTCTTCCTTTGTCTGTACCTCTTTCTCCATTCTTTTCTTTAGGTGGGACCTTCACTCCCTACTCAGTTCCCTCAGCTGGGACTAAGTGGCTTATGGTCACCGGCAGGAAAACTGAAGGGGACACGGGGGCCGCCCACTATTATAGGTTTCGGCGATGTCAGCGTGTGACATCAGAATGGACAGCCCCCTTGTAAACTGATAGCTAGAAAAGTTTCCGTGTTGTCCTAGTGCCTGGTGGCTATAGTTTCATTGGTGTGGCATACTGCAAGAGATCCCCTTGCAGATCTACTCTTATTTTTTTCTTTTATCTGGTATTTCTTCCTCGTCCTCACTGGCACTCCTTCACCCTATCCACTGTCTCCCCAGCGCCGTCTCCCAAGGATCAGACCCCCCTCCTTTGAGCCCTCATGACTTACCCTTCGTGGCAGGGTGGTGGGGAGTGTCTCAGCCCACCCAACACAGATCCAGCCAGGGAGGTGCCTGCAAGGTTCTGCTTTTCTCCCCTTAGGAGCTGGGGTGTGCAATGACACCGGCGGAGAGAGCATGCACACGTCCGCACGCACTCCTCCAAGTGTCTGCCCCATCCCCTCCTCTTACTGCAGTGTCGGTGCACTGCCCCCCAGCCATCACCAGGGGCCAGTGGAACGCCAACCGCTGCTGGCCCCCCTCCCCGGAAAAGGAGAGCAGTCCATCAGACACTCGATCCTTCTCCTCTCCTGCTGACCCCTGGCAACCCGTGCTTGCTCCCGAACATGTGTTGTCGGCATAGTGTGAGGTAAGGCGTCCAGCACCTCAGCCCTCAGTGCCACCAGACCCAAGATCTACTCTTACAGTAAGTTCTTACGTAACTGTACTTTCAAACACCATGAAGTCTTGCTGTATTATGACAATTAGCAGTTAGCCACAGCACTTGAACTGCCCCGGAGAGGAAGGAGTTAACTCCAGGCTGACTGGAGTTCCAAGCGCGAGCGCTTTGCTGAAAGCTCTATCTGGCTAGTTTCAAAGTGAAACTGTCAGATTCTTTACTCCGCTTCACTGAACAGTCGCTCCGGAGATCTGCTCCTTCAGCTTGGTTCATTTCTGTTCAAGCGAGTGTTTTCGTTCATTTTAACCGCAATAAGTATTTATTTTACCGCATTTCGTTCAAAGCTCTATCTGGTAAACCGTAAGTACAGGATTTTAAAGTCTGTGGGAAATTAATTATCGGTTCGGTTTTGAACCGATCGGTTTGCTAAAAAACAATTTTAAATAATAGCTTTGGGCTTTTAGAAGTCGGTTCCCGGTTCTTATCGGTTCTAAAAAACCTATCTCTTAATTGGTTTTTCAAATACCCGTGTACGGTTAGGAACCGATAAGGGTGTCTTGCCTGGCACTGCCATAAAAAGGGCAAGTTTTGGATAGGCTGGCATTATGTCTGAGAAACCCAAAAGAAAACTGGCCCACTGGTTTCAACACTGTGATGTTTGTGGGAAGCTTTGCCAAGGCTGACCCACACACCACATGTGTTTATTGTCTGGGGCTGACCACCTCCTGTCAGACTGCCAGGTGTAAGAATTTCCTGCAGCCACCCTGGAGAAAAGATTGGGCCGCCTCAGGGAACGAGAGGCCAAAAGTCCGCTGACCCGATGGCCAGCCCGGTCCAGCACCCACTGGACCAGAGGGAGTGCCCTCTGACCAGGCGAGACTTCGGCAAAGGAAGGCTGGTTCTGAGGAACCAGTCCCAGTAAAAAATCTAAGAAATCAGCAGGTCTGAGTGCAAGATTGCCTCTCCAACTGCTGCAGAGATAGCTAAAGCCATACAGATTGTCCAGTCACTGTCTGAGGGACCGGCCGAACCACCAACAGCTGGCAAAAGATTGGTTCGTTCGGTTCCAGTGGTTCAAGAGTATGATGTTGAGAAATTTTATGAACCACAGGAGGGGGAGGAAGATTTTGATCATTATGTATGTGGCTGGGAGGGTCTGGACGTGCTCATTGAACCGACATTTCTCCAGACAGACCATTAGAATCTCCCCTATGCTGTCTGAGTCCTGCTCATTTTATGTTTTACAAAAGGTTGCAGAAACCTCCAGCTTCCCTTGGAAGAGGCTGTGGATGAGCAAGAGGAGCCTGATTATGTTGAGATGATGGATATCCCAGAGTCTAGGAGGTTGTCTATTCCTTTGCATAAGTCATTTAGGAAGCAAACAACAAAAATTTTAAAAAATCCTCATTCTGTCCCTCCTGTAGATAAAAAAATGGACAGAAGGTATACTTTATCAGGCCCTGATACAGACTTCCTCACTGAGCAGTGTAGTCATGTAGGTGTGGTACAAGCTGCAGCCTGTGACAAGGCTAATATCCCCCTGGCCTCACATCCTCCTGATAAGGATTCCAGGAAGATTGATGCCATGGCGAAAAACAGTATATGACAGCTTCTTTTGCGACTCAGGCAGGCAATTATATGGCTTATGTGGCTAGATATCAGAAATCTAGATGGGATATAGTGTTGTAGTTAGCCAAGCAGGCCCATGGCCAGCTGGCTAGTGAATTGGAACAGGTGGCTGCTGATGGCATTGAAGCTCTAAAGTTCAATTTCATACTGCTGTAGACGTTAATGAAGTTTCCTCTAGGGTCATGGCCACTTCTGTAGCTTTCCGTAGGTTGGCATGGCTCAGGTGCACTAATCTGTCACAGGATACTCAGTCAAAGGCTATGGATTTTCCTGTGGTGGGAAATTCTCTGTTTGGAGAGCAAACGGAAAATTATATGAAAAAGATGGATGAATACAGAACTACCTACAAAAGTGCCCAGGCCAAGGAGCGGCATGCCACTCCACAGAGGCACACTCCCAGAGGTAGGGGCAGGCCTTTCCACAGGCCTTTTTATCAATCCCAAGCCTCCTCTGCTTTTGCACAGAGGGTTTTTTTCAGAGGCAGAGGTAGGGCGGGCGCGGTAGGCCGTCCCCACCCTTCAGCCTAAGGCTACTGCTAAGCAGGCACCCTGATGGGGTGCCCAGGGCTGATTCTCCTGTACCAGTTGGAGGCAGGTTGGCTTATTTCAGCCAGAACTGGGTGTCCTAACTCGGACAAATGGGTTCTGGAGGTAGTAGTCAGGGTCTGGTTCTCAGCTTCAAACAGTTTCCAAAGATGAGAACCAGACATTTTCCACCTGCAAGCCCTTTAGAGGCCCTTGCTTTGGAAGCAGAGGTCTCTTCCTCCTAGACTGCAAAGCAGTGGAAGGGTTCCTCCTTGTCACCAGGGCAAGGGGCTGTACTCAGATACTTTCTTACCCCAAAGACAGGAGAATGGCGCCATTCTAGACTTAAGGTACCTGAACAAGCATCTTTTGAAACCAAAGTTCAAAATGTTAACTCTGGCAATGATTTTGCCCTTCCTCAGGCCAGGGACTGGCTAGCCTCCCTGGACCTCAAGGATGCCTATTTTCATGTCCTGATCAGGCCTTCTCACCGAAAATACCTCAGGTTCAAACTGCCCTCAGGTCACTACCAGTTCAGAGCAATGCCCTTCGGTCTTACCTCTGCTCCAAGGGTATTCACAAAATGTCTAGCTGTGGTAGTGGCTCATTTAAGAAGGCAAGGGGTTGCTGTGTTTCCCTACCTGGACGACTGGCTCATTGTGGGTCAGTCCCCAGATCAGGTAAAATCCCACTTGCAAGTCACCCAGCAGCTTCTCACTTCCCTGGGATTCCTGCTGAATTTACCAAAGTCAGTTCTAGAACCAGTTCAGGTACTAACTTTCATAGGTGGGGAATTGGACACAAAGTTGGCCAGGGCATTTCTCCCCTCGGAAAGGGTAGAGAAGCTGATTGCCCTGGCATCCTCTTTCACCCTGCGGGTCTCTCGACCAGCAAGGCACTTTCTGCAACTTCTAGGGCACATGGCTGCCTCCACAGCTGTAGTGCAAGGAGCAAGATTCCAGATGAGAGACATTCAGTTTCATTTGAGGGCCTATTGGTCCCAAAGGAGGGACCCCCTTACCAAATTGGTCCCAGTGACCCCAACTCTGATTCTAGCTCTTCAGTGGTGGCAGGATCAGAGCAATCTAAGACAAGGGTCCCTTCATTCCCATTTCTCATTCCCTCACCCTCACCACGGATGCCTCCTTGCTGGGGTGGCGGCGACTGGGTGACCTTTCCACTCAGGGAGTGTGGTCCCCCAGGAATCTCTGCTCCACATCAACCTATTGGAACTCAGAACTGTCTTTTTAGCTCTTCAGGTTTTCTCAGCATCTGTCCAGAACAAAGTAGTTCAGGTCAGGACAGACAATACCACAACAATGTGGTACATCAACAAGCAGGGGCACTCGGTCATCAGCCTTGTGCACGAGCAATGAAGTTGTGGTCTCTGGCTTACTCCTGAACACCTCCCTAGTAGCAGTTCACCTTCCAGGGAAGGACAATGTCCTAGCGGATGCCCTCAGCAGGATTTCTCAGGGTCATCACGAATGGTCTTTGAATCCCTTAGTGCTGGGGTCAGTTTTTGCCAGATGGGGCACTCCTCAGATAGATCTTTTCGCAGCCCCAGACAACCACCAACTTCCTCTATTCTGTTGCAGGCCTCCAGTAATGGGCTCAGTCCCCCTGGACGCCTTTCTGTTGGATTGGGAAGGGAAGTTCCTGTATGCCTTTCCCCCCTTCCCCCTTCTCTTCAGGGTGTTGGTAAAAATCAGATCCCAGCCCTGCAAAGTGATTCTGATTGCACCAGACTGGGCCAGGCAACCCTGGTACCCACTGCTTCTGTCCCTGACAGTCCACCTCCCTGGGCCTTCCCAGGGTCCACAACCTGCTGACTTGTGCCCAGGGAGAGTTTGGTATCGGACCTCAATTCCTCCACCCTCAAGGCTTGGCTCTTGAGAGTTAGAATTTGCTGATTTACACCTTTCTCACGGTGTCCTTGATATTTTAAAGGCCTCTAGGAAGCCTTCCACTAGGGCCACTTATAATTCCAAATGGAAGAGGTTCTCCATCTGGTGTTCTGGGAAGCAAATTGTCCCAGAATCTGCTGATTTGCCCATTTTGCTGGACTACTTGGTCCATCTTAATTCCTTAGGCCTCAGGCCAGCTACCTTAAAGGTTCATCTGGCAGCTGTCTCTGCTTTTATATCAGCAGGAAAGCCTGCCTCCCTTTCTTCTCACCCTGTGTTTTCCAAGTTTTTAAAGGGGTTACTTCACACTAACCCTCCTTTTCGGGACCCAGCCCCTGCCTGGGACCTTAATGTTTGCATTGCTCAGTTAATGCAACCCCCCTTTGAACCTCTGTCTTCAGCAGACCTTAAGTTCCTAACTTGGAAAACTGTTTTCCTAGTGGCCATCACTTCTGCCAGATGCATAAGTGAGTTACAAGCCCTGTCAGTGGAAAAGGATTTTTTTTTCACAGAGATAAGGTAGTCCTCAGGACTAACAGAAAGTTTTTACCTAAAGTGGTTTCAGATTTCCATCTTAACCAATCCATCTCCCTTCCAGTATTTTTCACTGAGCATTCTTCCTCGGGTGAGAGGAGATTGCACAGTTTGGACGTCAAAAGAGCTTTAAGCTACTATTTGGAACGCACCAAGGGTCACAGGTTCGAATCCCTCCAACTCTTCCTTACCTATGGCGAGGTTGGCAAAGGGAAACCTGCCACTAAGAGGACAATTGCCAGGTGGATTGTCTCTTGTATCCAATTTGCTACCAAAACTAGGTAGAGAACCTCCCTCAGGACTGAGGGCCCATTCCACCAGGGTACAGCTGCATCTCTAGCGGTTGCTGAGATATTCCCATTCTGGAAATCTGTCGCTGCTACCTGGAAAACAGTTCACCCTTTACTAAGCATTACTCCCTGGATGTCCAGTCCAGGAGAGATGCTCTGTTTGCACAGCCGTGCTTCAGAGCCTATTTCTAAGTAGGTTCTGGCCTCCTCCATGGAGGTACTGCTGTGTAATCTGCTAATTGTCATAATATAGCAAGACTTCATGGTGTTTGAAGAAAAATTACTCACCTTAGTAATTGCTTTTCTTCTCATGGAGTCTTGCTATATTATGACCACCCCCAACCTGCCCCTCTCAGAACTTCTACTTGGGTAAGGGTTGGCAAATTAGTGCAAGCACTGTGTCATGCGTATAGCTATTTTTCCTTTTCCCCTTTCTTTAGGATTAGGAAACTAGGTATTTCTGTTTTTGGTTGTATGTTTGGCCCCCTCCTGGACTTCTGTCTTTTGGGAGGGGCCCAATAGTGTTGTTAGGGGTGATATTGTTGTTGTTGTTGTTGTTTCTGTTATTGTTATTCTACTAGTAGGTAGCCATTTGGCTAGTGTAGGTTTTTCCACACAGACTTTTGCTTAGTGTTGGCTCAGAAGATCTGACAGTTTCAGTTTGAAACTAGCCAGATAGAGTTTCAGCAAAGCGCCGCGCTTGAACTCCAGTCAGCCTGGAGTTAACTCCGTCCTCTCCGGGGCAGTTCAAGTGCTGTGGCTAACTGCTAATTGTCATAATATAGCAAGACTCCATGAGAAGAAAAGCAATTACTAAGGTGAGTAATTTTTTCTTCTCGATCCTGGACCAACACTTTCAGTTCAGGGTACTTCCCTTTGGGCTTGCAACAGCCCCCAGGGTTTTTTAAGAGGTGCTCATAGTCCTCATGGCCCAACTTTGACAGGAGGGTCACCATGTCTATCTGCACCTGGACGATTTGCTCATTGGAACACCATCTGCGGCATTAGCAAGGACGTCAGTGTCCAGGACTCTGGAGCTATTGAGGTCTTACGGCTGGGTAGTGAATCTCAAAAAAGTTATCTCAAGCCGTCGCAGACCCTAAAATACCTATGAGCAGGGTTTAAGACCAGTGAGGGGAAGGTCTTCCTCTCTCCAGACAGGAAGGAGACTTTCTTGAAAAGATGTGCAGTGGCTAAGAAGCCAATCAACAGCCTCAGCACTCCACGTACAGCAAATTCTGGGTCTCATGACAGGAGCCATAGAACTAGTTCCGTGGGCTCGCTTTCACATGTGGCCCCTACAGATGGAGTTAATGTCAGCCTGGGATCCAACCTCGGAGGATTATCAGGCCAGGATTCCCCTCTCAGCATAACTACGTCAGTCTGTAAGTTGGTGGGTGAGTTTACAGAATATCGACAAAGGATTCCCCTGGAAGTTCCCCTGGAGTTTATCTTAAAAACAGACGCCATCTTCTCTGGTTGGGGGCAGTCCTGGACCACCTTCCCATTCAGGGCACTTGGTCAGTGCAGCAACCGCAGCTACACATAAATGTTCTGGAGATGAGGCAGTGTGACTCTTTCTTCTTCATTTTCAAACTCGAGTGCAGCCCGGAGCTGTAAAAGTAAGGTCGGACAACATGGCCATGGTGGCGTAGATAAACAATCAACGACGAGGCACTGTGACAGGGAGATCCTGCCATTCTTGAGGACTGATCTTTTCTTAAATCTGTTGCAACAGTTCTTCTATTTCTTAGCCTAATCTGTCCTTTACAATTTCTAGTTCGTAAGGTTGGCCACCTGTGGGCACCCCCTTCCCTTTCTTGACTATGTTATAGTGTGTCCTCTTTAATTTTCCTTTTCCTTCACAGGTGCTCGTATAGGGAGGTTATTGTGGTGACCTCTGAGTGGATGTAAATCAACAGGCAGTGTTCCTTGCTGTTGAATTTAGTATGCAATAGCACTATGTCATATAATACCTTGATGTATATGGCATGTGTATGAAACCTGTAAATGTTGAAAATACGACGGCACTAGGTGTTTTTGATAAAGGTGAGAAGTTACTAGGGGACTGTATTATAAAAGGTTAAGTTAGTTATGTTATTTAAAATGCATGTAAATTACAGATTGTTTGAGAGGCCCTTTGGCAGCATGCATTCTTGCTTTAAGCTAAACAAGCCTAAACTGTAATGGTGATTTGCATATAGATCCCATTGTATTGTGGGGTTATGAGTGATGTTGTGTTTCTTTGAAACTTGGCTTTATTGCCAGTGCCCTTTGGGGTAACCATTGCTTCAGTGCTTCTGCACTGAGGTTCTTGGTCTTTAGCTTGATTTTTTTTTTTATTTATACTCCCCATCACCCAAACACACAAGACTGACATAGGGATTGAAACATTTTCACTAAAGAGATCAGTAGATTAGTGGGTCAGTAGGTACTATGTGCAGAGAAAGGACGTGCATAGTCTGTTGCTGTAAATTGATGTACTGAAGAAGGAATATGCCATTGCTTCAGTTTATCCCTGTGTTTTAAATAAGCATCACACAGAAACTGTGTGTTGAACCTGAAATTCTGTGTCTGATTCATCTGTTAGCCCACAACCCCTCCACAGGCACAAAAAACAGGGAGATGCTAAGGGAAGCCACTGATCTGCTGTAGGCAGAGGAGATTCTTCTCTCTGTCAGCAGTCCACTTGGCGGGGGAGCTGAGCATTCAAGTCGATTGGCTAAGCCACGAGAATGTCCATCCAGGGGATTGGAAGGTCACCCGGATGTGTTCGACCTTGTGTCAAAAGTTTGGTCATCCTCAGATCAATCTGTTTGCCTCCAGCCAAAATGCCCAGGTTCAGCAGTTCTTCTGCCATTAGTGGTGTCCACAGGCGGAAGCAGTGGACTCCCTGTCACAAATGTGGAGCTTTGACAGAGTGTATGCCTTCCCTCCTCCACCTCTCCTTCCCAAGGTCAAAACAAAATAAGAAACTCAAAAGGAAGCTTTCTTCTAATAGCTCCAGAGTGGTCCTGGAGGCCGTGGTTCTCGGTCTTAGTCAACCTAGCCCAACAAGCACCTGTTCTGCCATCCAGTGCAGGAGGACCTTTTGTCTGAGGGCCCCATTCAGCATCCAAACCCAGGAGCACTGCAGCTCACAGCCTGGCTCCTGTAAGTAGGAGACTCCTGGAGCAGGGCTTCTCTAAGAAGGTGATGGACACTCTGATGGCTGCCCAAAAGGCCTCTACATTGGCAGCTTATGCATGTGTGGTCCACCTTTTCGGCTTGGGCTTGAGCGAGGAAAATCCAGCCTTCCAAAGCCACAATTCCACAGATTTTTTTTTTTTTTGCAGGAAGGAGTAGAAAAAGGTTTGGCCTTGAGCACCCTGCAAGGTCAAGTGTCAGCCCTGGGAGCCTCCTTGGGGTTTGCCGCTAGGGTCTAACCGGGGGGGTCATTCCTTTTCTGCAGGCTGTCAGAAGATCTCAGCCTCTTTTTCATTCTCCAGTTCCCGCATGGGAATTTAATCTGGCTCTAAATGCTGTCTGTTAGGAGCCTTTTGAGCCACTTTCGTCAGCACCTTTGGATGTTCTGTCCTACAAAGCATGTGTTTTAGTTTCTGTGTGTTCAGCTGGGAAGATTGGAGAGCTCCAGGCTTTGTCTCACAGGAACCCTATCTTGTCATGCATAAGTAAGTAAAATTTATTTGATTAGGCGCCCAATCCCAGGGGCTCTGGTCACCGTGCAGTAGTAGACAATAGCAAGATAAACAAATTATGGAATCACAATTATAAATAACCAGCAGAATACTCATAAAATTACACAGGGCTGTTGTAAGACATATCAGCAGGATAGGAGACTTTAAAACCCCGAATGAACGATCTCCTGAGGTTTTCAGCCCAGTCCTTGGAACCGCCAGGAGGTCCTGGGTGGAGGAACGGAGGGAGCGGACTGGGATGGCATGAGTAAGGAGGTCTGACAGGTAGCCAAGGCCTGATCCATATAGGACAAGGTGGTACTCTGAACAGTTCCGTCCTTCATCCCCTAAGGTTCCCACTGACTTTCATGTGAACCAGTAGATCTGTCTCCCGTCCTTCTGTCCGCAACCCTCTCACCCGAGAGAGGAGTTTCACAGTTTGGATTTGTGACAAGCCGTTACAACATACCTCAGACAGACTGCTGAGTTCTGAAAGTCTGACAGGTTGTTCATACTTGTTGGAGCAGCCAAGCAGGGTCAAACAGCCTCCAAGGCTACCCTAGCTAGGTGGGTGAGGGTCTGCATTGCCATGGCTTATGTCGTGGTAAAGAAGAGGCCTCCGGCCCTCATTAAGGCTCACTCCACCAAGGGTATGGCCACCTCCTGGGCAGAGAGGAGGAAAGCATCTGTTTTAGAGTTATGTAAATAGCTATTTGGTCCTCCATCCACACGTTCTGCGGATGCGGCTTTTGGTCACTGAGTTTTGCAGGCAGCAGTTCGAAAATAAATTCTTCTTGTCACTGGTTGACATATGGGATAAGGGAGGGTCTGACCAGAAGCCCTCTCCTCCAGATGAGGGGAGTAGTCTTCAAACCCAAGGGGAGGAGGGGGGAAACAGACTGGGGGTGGAGGTTTCAGGAGGAGCAGAGGGAGGATGGAAGTATAAGGAACCTGGATGGGGTTCGACAAAGGGGATCAGGGATAAGGTGGGGCTGGTGTTAGTAAATGCCAGGAGCTTGGAAACAAGTTGCCAGAGTTCCAGGCCATGCTGTTCGGGAGGGGGTGGATGTGGCGGCGGTCACGAGACGTGGCCAACAAAAACCATGACTGGGACCTAAGCGTGCGGGGTACACTATGCTTAGGGATAGAAAGGAAGGCAGAGGGGGTGGAGTGGCTATGTTCATTAGAGATGACATAGAAATTGCTAGGGTAGAAGAGGCAGAGGGAAACGTGGAGGCCTTATGGGTCACCTTACGAACCCCAGCAGGAGATAATGTCAAGCTGGGTGTAGTATATAGGCCCCCCCCGGGATGGGTGATGTTCTGGAGGATGGTTTGCTGGACAACATCATTGCCAATGTGGACCAAAAGGGGAAGGAGTGGTGTTGATGGGGACCTTAATATGCCAGGTACAAACTGGGGAACCATGTCCTTTAAGGTGGCCAAGGAGCAGAGGCTGCTGGACGGCTTCCAGGATGTGTTCTTAACACAGCATGTGATCTGGCCCACGAGGGAGGGGCATGTCCTGGACGTGGTTCTGGTGGTTGGGGATCTGGTAAGGGACCTGGTTGTAGAGGATCCCCTGACTGGGAGCTACCACAATACTGTCTGGTTTCAAATAAGCATGGAGGGAGGGGGGGGGTGAGATCTAGGACACTGGCAGTGAACTTCAAGGGGGAAGACTTTGTGGGCATGGGAAATATTCTCAAGGATCACTTGAAGGGGATTATATCAATGACAAATGTGGAAAAGCAATGGGAGGTCATAAAACGGGGACTTCATGAAGCAGTCAGGACCTGCGCTAAGGTGAAACGTAAGGGAGCAAGGTCACATAAACCATGCTGGTGGTCCAGTGAGGTTCAGGTAGTGGTCAGAGAAAAGAAGGCAGCCTACAAAAAATATAAAACAACAAGAGGGGATAGAGATAAGGAACTGTACCATCTTGCATCTAGAAAAGTCACCCGGATGGGGGGGGGGGCAAAGTCCAGTAAAGAGCAGCGGCTGGCACACGGGATACATGGAGGGGAAAAGGGGTTCTTCCAGTACATTGGGGAGTGGAGAAAAACTGAGGGCCAGCAGATTGAGATCTGAAGGAGGGTGGGTGGAAGAGGCGAGGGACCAGGCAGAAGTATTAAATGAGTACTTCGCCTCTGTGTTCACTAAGGAGGGGGATGGGATATCTACAAAGCAAGGCACGATGGGGATAGAAGGCAGTGAGTTGGATCAGGGATCAACAGAAATGGAGCAAGAGGGAGGGAGAGGTACCCAGGGTGTCACATCAGGATAAGGATAAAAGGCCAGTAAGGTGGAGGGACGGGTGATGCTATCTCCACGAAAGGTGTGGTTAGCCCTCAAGGCCCTAAAGAAAGACAAATCTCCTGGGCGGATGGCATTCATCCGAGTACTGTGGGAATTGGCGGACATACTGGCTGCACTCTGGCGGAGCTCTTCAACAGGTCGCTTGAGACAGGAGGGTACCTAGAGAGTTGAGAGGCCATTGGTGCCAATCCATAAAGGGGGTCGAGGAAGTACCAGATAACTATAGACCCATCAGTTTGACCTCGTGGTGGGAAAATTAATGGAGAGTATACTAAAGGAATGAATGGGGTGTACTTGGAGGCGGGAGGTCTGGATAGTCGGCAACATGGGTTTGTGCCAGGTAGATCATGTCAAACCAATCTTGTGGAGTTCTACGAATGGATAACATCAGAACTGGATAGGGGAAAGCCTGTGGATGTATTATTCTTGGACTTCAGCAAGGCGTTTGACTCTGTCCCCCACAATGGTCTGGTGGAGAAACTGATGGGGTTGGGAGTAGGCTCTTTGATGGTCAGATGGATTGAAAACTGGCTAGCTGGACGCACCCAAACAGTAGTGGTCGGTGGAGAGCTCTCGAACCCTAGAGAGGTCGGTAGTGGGGTACCGCAGGGCTTGGTCTTGGGTCCGATCCTGTTTAATGCATACATGTCGGACATCAGGGAGGGTATAGGGTGTGAATGAGTCTCTTCGCTGATGACTCCAAGATGGGAGCAGTAGTTGAGGGAGAAGAGGGGAGGTTGGCCCTGCAAGGGGACCTGGACACCCTGGAAAGCTGGGCTCACACATGGAAATTAAATTTCAATATCACCACGTGCAAGGTGTTACATCTTGGGTGGGGAAACCCTAAACACAGGTACACCCTGGGAGGGGAGGCGCTGGAGGCCTCAATAGGGGAAAAAAGACCTAGGGGTCATGGTGGATGCATGTATGAATAACTCTGAGCAGTTCAGGAGAGTGACTAGCAAGGCAAACAGGATGTTGGGATGCATCGTAAGGGAGATTACCTCTAGGAGCAGGGAAGTGATTCTGCCGCTGTACAATGGACTGGTTAGACCACACCTTGAGTACTGTGTACAGTACTAGAGACCACACTTGAAGAGGGACATACAGCTCCTGGAGAGGTACAGAGGAGGGCAACTAAGATGATACAGGAGGACTAGGGGATTTGACGATGAGGACTGACTTGAGGAGCTCTGCCTGTTTTCATTGGAGGAGAGGAGACAGGGGACATGATTGAGGTCTTGAAGTACCTCAAGGGAATAAATAGGGTAAACATGGAGGGATCTTTAGACTAAAGCAGGAGGTATCACCAGAGGCATGGTTTGAAGTTGGAAGGTGGAAGGGTGAAGGGGAAAAGAGGAGGAGGTTTTCACTGAGAGGGTGGTGGACCCTTGGAATGCACTGCTTGGCGAGCTGGTTCAGAGATCCACAGTGGAGGGCTTCAAGAGAGGGTGGGACAGACACAGAAAGTGGATGTATCAGATGATGGCCTGGCCCAGGGGGGTGGGGATGGATGATAGGGGTTTCTGGAACACAAGGGGGGGGAGGGCTTTGGCACCCAACTAGGGATCTGAGGTTCGAGCAGGCTCGATAGACCGTAAGGCCTAATCTACTGGCAATTAATATGTTAGTATTATCCCCCTCCTGTTTGGTCTGGGTACTGCATCTTAGAACCCAGTTGTAATTACAAACAATTGACAACGTGGAGCACTAC
This sequence comes from Neoceratodus forsteri, assembly GCA_016271365.2. Classification (NCBI taxonomy): domain Eukaryota; kingdom Metazoa; phylum Chordata; order Ceratodontiformes; family Ceratodontidae; genus Neoceratodus; species Neoceratodus forsteri. The sequence goes on along the minus strand of CM028129.1, from coordinate 555,375,552 downwards.
AGAAAAGGGGAATTTCTTCATACTTTCCATAATGTCCTTTTCTGTTAGCTCCAACATAGAAACATAGACTTTGACGGCAGATAGGGACCGTTTGGCCCACCTAGTCTGCCCATTTCCCTACCTACAGGATAAGCTGCAGATCCTGGTTAACCAACAGCCTATTTCTTCCTACCCCCAAGAATTGCCTTATGTCTGTCCCATGCATTCTTGAACTCTCCCACAGTTTTAGACTCCACAACCTCCTCAGGAAGGCTGTTCAATGCATCCACCACCCTCTCCGTGAAAAAATACTTCCTCACATTGCCCCTGAGCCGTCCCCCCTCTGTCTTCAAATTGTGTCTCCTTGTTGTTGCACATCTCTTTTTCTGAAAGATGCTACCCTCTTGGACTTTGTTGATTTTACTGAGGTACTTAAAAGCTTCTATCATGTTTCCCTCTCCCTCCTTTCCTCAATGGTATACATATTAAGCTCCTTTAGTCTCTCCTCGTATGGCTTCTCTTGCAGACCCTGTACCATTTTAGTAGCCCTCCTCTGGACTGTCTCCAGAACTGGACGCAGTACTCCAGATGGGGTCTCGCCAACTGTCTGTACAGAGGGATAACAACATCCTGTTTTCTGCTGGTGATGCCTCTCCCTATACATCCCAGTATCCCCCCAGCCCTCCCTACTGCCTTCTCACATTGCTTGCCAACCTTAAGGTCGTCTGATATGACTACCTCAGGTCCCTGTCCACTTTTGTTTTTGTTACCACCCCCCCACTGTGTAATCTTCCCTGGTTTTGTTTCCAGGTGTTTTTGCACTCTTTGCATTGAATCCAAGCTGCCATACTTCTGACCATTCCTCCAACCTTGCCAAGTCCCTTCTCATCCTTTCCATGCCTCCTTGTGTATCAACCCTGTTGCAGATCTTTGTGTCATCTGCAAAGATGCATACTTTTCCTTCCAGTCCCTCTGCATCGACATTTATAAAGACATTAAAAAGGACTGGACCCAGTACCAAACCCTGCAGTACCCCACTAGTAACCCCCCTTTCTTCAGCGTGGACTCCGTTTACAATTACCTTCTGTGTCCTGTTGTCCAACCAATGTTTTACCCCAGGCTACCACCCTGGGACCCACTCCCAGGCTGGTTAATTTAATTATTAATCTTTTGTGTGGGACTGTGTTAAATGCCGTGCTAAAGTCTAGGTAGGCCATGTCCACAGCCCCTCCCTGGTCTACTACTTTGGTCACCCAGTCAAAGAAATCAATTAGATTCGTCTGACATGACCTTCCCGCTGTGAACCCATGCTGCCTTGGGTTCTGTGCCCCACTGGCCTCTAGGTACTCGACAGTTCTTTCCTTCAGAAGTGATTCCATCACTTTCCCTACCACAGAGGTCAAACTTGACAGGTCTATAGTTTCCTGCCTCTGTCTTGCTCCCACTTTTGTGAAGGGGAATCACATCTGCCTTCCTCCAGTCCTCAGGTATCACACCATCCTCCTAAGACTTGTTAAAAAGGGTAGTCAGTGGTGTCACTAGTTCTCCCCTTAATTCTTTTAGAATTCTGGGGTGAATTCCCTCAGGCCCCATTGCTTTGTCTACCTTCAGTTTTAGGAGTTCTCTCAGAACCCTTTCTTCTGTGAAAGGACTGGGATCAACCCTCCTATCCAGAGTGCTTCTGTTAATTGGATTAGGTACCTCCCCCTCCTCCTCTTTTGTGAATAATGAGCAGATGTATTCATTCAGTATCCCTGCTTTTTCACTGTCCCTCCCTGCCCACCCACCGTCCGTTCTTTTCAGACTCACTATCCCTCCCCTTGTCTTTCTGTGCTCCCTGATGTACCTGTAAAAGTTTTATCCTCCTCCTTAACTGAGTTGGCTATCTTTTCCTCAGTTTGGGCCTTGGCTATTCTGACTTCCCTCCCTGCTTCCTTCTGCCTTAACTGGTACAGTTCTCTGTCTGCTTCTTCTGTGTTTTCTTATACTTCCTCAGTGCTATCTTTTTCTCCCTAACCTTCCCAACATTGTCAATGGGACCTGCCTGGGAACCCTGCTCCCATGAGAAAATATTGCCCAATATGCCAGCATGGGGATGTCGTACCTGTTAGTTTTTCTCATTGTAGGTCTGTCTGAACATCACTCATAATTTTATCTGCAGCGCCTTTGCAAAAGCAGTTTTTTCAATTTGAAATGTTAGTTGCTATTACGCATGTTTTAACAGGTTGGAATTTGGTGTTAACTAAGAGTGCCTACTTGTTGCAGTTGAGTGCCTACAATGTATGCAGTTTTCTTCTCTTGGCAATATCATTAACTACAGGTACTGTGGAACACTTTTCAGTAGGGCAGTTTTACAGGATTTTGGACACTGTCCTACATGCTGGGCCATTGGAGATCTAAGGGCTTAGCTCCAGGCAGCATGGACAGAGATTGCGTGCCTCAAATTGCATATTCAAGAGGAAATATATTATAAGAACCGCCTGCCATTTCCCCAGCATCCAACAGAAGCTCCTGAACCGCAGAGAGTAGTTGGTCCGGGAGGTTGGCAGGTGGTTAGGAGGGGCAAATCTGGTGCCCCATCACTCGCTGCTCTCCAACATATCACCTCCACAAACCATATAAAAACCACAAACAGGTATCTGCCTCTATCTCTGAAATCAAACAAAGGAGCAGAGGACACTGCAGAGCAGGAAACTGCAGCACAGGAGCTAGCACAACAAAACTTGCCCAAAACAGGAACCAAAACAAAAAAAGCAAAAAGGAAATCCAAAAAACTTCTGATCATAGGAGACTCCATGATTCGGGGAGTTGATACGTATCTCCAGCCAGGGGTGATGGTCAGATGTCTCCCAGGTACATCAGCGTGGATAGACACTGACCGCATTGCTAACACTGTTCAGGAAACATCGATGTCCTGGTACACATAGGGACTAACGATCTCACCAGCCAGTCAGTTGTGGAGACCAGGGAACACCTGACCAGGCTGGGTGACAAACTATCATCCATTTCGTCCGGCATCTCCTTCTCTGAGATCCTGCCAGTCTAGTAGAGGGGGACAGATGGACGGAAGGTCAGAGAAGGGGAGCTAGGGGAGCTAAACATGTGGCTCAAGGGCTGATGCCGGAAAAGGGACACAAATTTGTAGGGAACTGGCAACAGTTTTGGGAGAGAAAGTTCTTTAAATTTGATGGACTGCATCTGACTAAGGACCTGACTCAGTGCATTGGGGCAGAAGTTTGATGTCTTCGCAGAATATTTAAACTAGCAAATGGAGAGAGGGGTGCAGCACCCGATACGTTGAATGGGAAGAACACCCCTCCCCCCTCAGCTAGTGGTCAAACAGGAGTTCAGCATGTTTGTAGTTCATTTGCATCACCAGGTAAGGAAAAAGGTCTGGCTCCCCATATGATGCACAGGGGAAACACCGGACCTCGCCCAACAACTAACGCATTGAAATCTGATCAATGGAAAATCATGTACACAAATGCTTGCAGTCTGGGAAACAAGATCCCAGACCTGCAGGCAATAATGACAGAGGCTAAACTGGACATAGTAGCCATTAGCGAGACATGGCTTACCAGTAACCACACTTGGGAGACTTCAGTACCTGGCTATGTACTGTTCAGAAGAGACTGAGGTGCAAAAAGGGGGGGTGGAGTGGCCCTTTATGTCAATGAAAATATCAAAGCTACAGAAATTCAGAATACACAAGGAGTCAGAATGTGGGTCACCCTGGAAACAGGAAATGGGACAGCCAAATGAACTGGGGTTGTGTACAGGCCTCCAGATCGGGGAGACATAGACAAGTTACTGTTAGAAGATATACAAAACATGACAGCTAAAGGGGAGGTTCTAATAATGGGAGACTTCAACATGCCAGATACAGATTGGTCAATACCAGCAGGGACATCTGCCAGAACTAGACACATGGTGGATTCCCTGCAGGGGGAGGGCCTCAAACAACTGGTACAACAACCCACAAGAGACAGGGCTATCCTAGATCTAGTACTGACTAACAGGGAAAGGATCACAGATCTCCAGGTAGAAGGTCACTTGGGTGCCAGTGACCATCACATGGTATGGTTCAATTTGGCCACTAGAACAAAATCATCCCATTCCAAGGCAAAAATATGGGACTTCAGAGGAGCTGACTTTGATAAGATGGCCAACAGAGTTAAGCTAGCCATGGCAAAAAGAAATACAGGTAAGAGGGTACAGGCAGAGTGGGCAAGCATTAAAGATGCAATACTTGAAGCAACATCCCATTGTGTTAGTGAGAAAAAGAAGTGCAAAAGAAGAAGGAAACCACTTTGGTTCTCAAACACAGTAGCAGAAAAGGTCAGAGCCAAAAAGCTGGCCTTCAGGAAATATAAGGGAATGCAGCAGGATGACGATAGGAAGGCATACCAAACTTCCCTGAGGAAAGCAGGGAAGGCAGTAAGGCAGGCAAAGACCCAAACCGAGGAAACACTAGCACAAACAGTAAAAGAATGTGACAAGACTTTCTATAGATACATTAGTGAAAGGAGAAAGTCCAGAGGGGGTATTGCTAAGATCAAAGGGGATAAGGGGGCGTGTGAGGAGGAGAACCATGTAAAAGCATCTATCCTAAATAGAAGCATGGTCCTACAAGGATCCCGCTCCACAAGAGTGGTAGTAGGGTGGAGGCAGGGAACTACAGACCAGTCAGTCTTACCTCAGTAGTGGGCAAGATTATGAAGACACTCCTTAAGGAAAGGATAGTGCAACTCATGGAATCCGTAGGAGCACAGGCTCCAAGACTTACATAAATAGATACTATTGCTCAGTATTTACTGAAGAGAAGGTAGGGCAGGGCCCACATCTGTGCACTATGTACACGGAAGGGGGGGAGGTGTGCACTAGTTCCTTCACAAAAGAAAGAGTCCTACAAGAGCTCGATAAGCTCAGGGTGGACAACGCAATGGGACCTGATGGCATACATCCCAGGGTACTAAAGGAGCTAAGGGTGGAACTAGCAGAGCCATTATCAGAACTGTTTAGTGAGTCTCTGAGCACAGGAGAGGTCCCAGAAGACTGGAGAAGGGCTCATGTGATCCCGCTCCACAAGAGTGGTAGCAGGGTGGAGGCAGGGAACTACAGACCAGTCAGTCTTACCTCAGTAGTGGGCAAGATTATGGAGACACTCCTTAAGGAAAGGATAGTGCAACATATGGAATCCATAGGAGCACAGGATCCAAGACAGCATGGGTTTACAAAAGGAAGGTCCTGTCAAACTAATCTCATAGATTTCTTTGACTGGGTAACCAGAGTGGTGGACCAAGGGGAAGCAGTTGATGTTGCCTACCTTGATTTCAGCAAAGCTTTCATTACTGTTCCACACAGACAATTGATTAATAAGCTGGGTAGGCTTGGGGTGGGTCAGACATTGGTTAACTGGGTGGCAAACTGGTTGACGGGCAGAAAACAAAGTGGTGGTAAACGGTATACAGTCAGATGAGATGCAAGTCACAAGTGGGGTACCTCAGGGATCAGTCCTGGGGCCAGTCCTCTTCAATATCTTCATCAGTGACATTGCAGATGGACTGGATGGTAAGGTTTTCTGTTTGCAGATGACACCAAGATCTACAACAGAGTAGATGATCCAGATGGGGTGGGCAGAATGAGAAGAGATCTGGATAAACTAGCAAAATGGTCGGAAGAGTGGCAACTGGGTTTAACGTAAAGAAGTGCAAGATCATGCACATAGGAAGAAAACTCTGAAGCCACCTATAGGCTGGGAGGAGTTGCTGGCAGTCACAAGGGAAGAAAGAGACTTGGGTGTCATCATCACGATGACCTGAAATCATCCAAGCAGACCTCTAAAGCAGTAGGTAAGGTTAGAGGATGTTGGGGTGTATTAGTAGGGGTATCACAAGTCATAAGAGGAGGTAATAATCCCTCTTTACAAGACACTGGTTAGGCCCCATCTGGAGTACTGTGTGCAGTACTGGAGGCCACACTTTCACAAGGACATTAACCAAATTGAGGCAGTCCAGAGAAGGGCAACCAAAATAGTGCAGGGACTGCATCAAAAAACATATGAGGACAGATTAACTGAGCTCAATATGTACACTCTAGAGCAAAGGAGGGAGAGAGGTGATATGATTGAAACATTCAAACACCTTAAGGGCATTAACAAGGTGAAAGAGTCTAACATGTTTCAATACAAGAAAAATAGCAGGACAAGAGGACACAACATGAGATTAGGAGGCTGATTAAGGGGTAATGTGAGGAAATTCTTTTTCACAGAAAGGGTTGTGGATGCATGGAACGGCCTACCTCAGGAAGCATTGGATATGAATACAGTGCAGGGCTTCAAACAGGCATGGGATCGGCATAAGGAGCAATATAGATGAGTATGAATAGATAGGCCATTTACAGAGCAAAGGCCTATGGCACATTCATAAGGTAGAAAAAGAAATGGGCAGACTGAATGGACCTTGCGGTCCTTATCTGCCGTCAACTTCTATGTTTCTATAACTATGTTCCTTCAAGTTGTTTTCGTAGCCTGTTGGAAGCCACGACTTCAACGCCCATCTTAAGCCAGATAGCAAGGTAAGGCACTCTTAACTGTACTCTGTTCTGGTTTTGAGTCACATCTGTATAGACAGTTTACAAGTTGTATCTTGTGTATTAGGGCGGCCTGTACGCCATTTATTTCCATTGTTCTTTCCACATTTAGAGGCACTGCATGGACAATAGTGACTGGAGAGTTGCTGCTGTCCGGAGCCCTCAGGTGCCCAACATTCTAAGGCTGATTGCACTGTGCCATTTCTCCTAGTAGGGGTGCACATTAACTCAGCTGTAATTACTACCCATTGACAATGTTGGAGCTAACAGGAAAGGAAATTATAGTAAGTATGAAGAAATTTCTTTTTTTTTTTTTTTTTTCTTGGCAGTCGTGGCATTGGAGCAGAAACTTTTAAAAACTTAAAAGTCATGTATCATAGTTTAGGAATGAAAGAAAACAACAACAAAAAATGAGTAGATTATATGTTTTTTGCCAGAAGCACATTATTGCTAAAAAAAAAAAAAATACATGATGACTAACAAATACTGCTGCTTTAAATTTCCTCCATTAACAATATTATTGTTTTGTGCATGCTGATAAATGTATAAACCCAGAGGCATTTAAGAAATACTTTGGTTTTAGGATCTTAAAATCTTGTTTGTCTGTCGAAAATGTGGCCTCCAATGTGGGGTTTCGATCTTTAGAAATGAATCCCATTCATAGAGAGCCCTACAGTTGTCCCATTTCTTGTTTCAGACTTCTCCCATTTTAAAAGTATCAGGAAATAGGATGGTGGACTTCTACTGGTAATGGTTTCGAACCCTGTGCTCAAAGCCATGGGTAGTGGGTACCCCCCCCCCCACACACATCTACCACGTGTGTGCTGTTTGTATCCAAGTTGAGTCTGAGCTGTGCCATTATTAGTTTATATAGGTGCTTTTCCTATTATTCTAACTTACCCTGCTGATAGTAAAGACCACCTAACCAGTTATGCAGACTACATATGCCACTGCTACTATAAAAAACAGTTAACCAGTTATAAAGACTAACCTGTGCGAAAGATCCGGTAACAAGTTATGCACCCCCAGGTATTGTTCCTCTCATCAGTGGCGTGCAGCTACGCATGGCACCGCTTAGCTGTAGCCACCCAACTGCCCTCCCACCCAGGGGTGTAGGGGTGTATCTCATTTTATCTTAGTAAAAACCAATCAGCCCAATTCTACACACCTATGCCCTCATCTGTGGACCCTTCCGTTTTAGCCTCAGTCTAACCCACCCATGGCATTCCCAGTGGTTCCTCCCAAACCTCCCTCATCTTTGCCTTTCAAACTAATTTATCAATCCTGACCCTGCCAAACCTACCAACTGTGTTGCATTTCTCTAAATTACCTTTTGCCACACCTTTCACCTCAATTTTTGCTCTGCATACCAGCAGTATCACTCGTACAGCCAGCCCTACCTCCCCCCCAATCTCTGATGTGTCCCCCTCTCCTGCTACTCCCTTGTCCTCATCCCCTCCTTTCGACAATGGCCCCCCTCATCTACATTTGGTAGTCACCTATCCTATCATGGTTTCAGTCTCCACTCTGTCCTATTCTCATCCATTTCTTGCGCTATCACAAATGCACCTGCTTGTAATTTTTGTTCTCCCCTTTCTTTTCTCCCCCACCTCCCTGTCACCCTCCCTCGCCTCTCCAAACCACATCCCCACCCCCTGCTTCTCCTCCTATTAATCCCTGATCCCTCTCAACCTCCATCTCCCATGTCCCCTTCTGGTCCTGTAATACCTGGCATATAGAGCCATTTGTTCTCCCCCCTTCTTACCTCCCCGCAGTATCCTTATTCCCCAAATCTGCACTCAATAGCAACTCCTCTCACCCCCTCCACTGCTGCTCCTCCCCCCAGCCTACCTAAGGAGACCCTCAGTCACCACTAAGTTACTCTTTACTCTCCTACTACTAATAGCAGGCAATGTTGAACTGAGTATACGACATAAAATCCCCCAGCTGCAACCTCTCATTGTTATTCTGACCCCCAATGTTTTTATTATCTCCGAAACTTGGCTAAACTCCAAGGTCCCCGACTGCTCCATCTCCTTACCTGGCTACTCCCTCGTCTGTCAAGACCGAGCTAGCCGTGGTGGTGGGGTGGCTATGTACATCGCCTCATCCTTGCAATTTACCCCATACTCTTATCTGCTACCACTGTTGCTTATGAACTTCTACTTATTAAAATTAGTCTACCCTACTCCCTCCTGTCTTTATAGTGGGGGATTATTGTCGCTCTTGCACACACCCTCCATCTTTGTTCTCATGTCCACCCTCTTGTCCCACACCACCTCAGGAGAACTCTATGTCTTAGGTGACTTTAATCTCAACTGGTTATCCCCCACCCCCAGCACACCAAAATTTGCAACAACATATCCTCCCTCAACTGGACTCAACTCATCAAATGACCTACCCGGCTCAACACTAAATCTCTCAACCACTCACTTTTTGATTGGGCCTTCCCCTCACACCCCCACCGTGCCATTGCTCCCGGTTTATATCCTGACACCATAAGTGACCATCACCTTATCTACCTTGTATGGAAGGTCCACCACCCCAAAGCACCCCCAAGATACATTGTGACTCTCTCCTATAAATCCCTTGACTGCAGCCCTGTATTTACTGACCTGTCATCTGCTGACTAGACCCCCATCACATCTGCTTCCTCCATTAACCTGGCTTGGGAATCTTCCATACCAAATTCCTTGCTATCTGGAATAAATGTGCCCCCCCCCCCCCAGGCGGGTTAGAGTGCGTGGTAATCACCTTCCCTGGACGTCTCATAAAACCTCCAGCTCCCCAAATTACTTCCAGCGTTACTGCACTCTCCGCAACTCATGCTCACACACCATAAGATTTGCACAAGCAGAATATTTCCAAACCACCTTCCACACCAATCTGAACCACCCGTCTAAATTCTGGAAAGTGATACACACCTTTTCTCCAGCGCCCCCCATCCCTGTTCTCCACAGCTGACTCTGTAATATGACCCCCTAGCGGTTGCCTCCAAATTCAACTCCTACTTTACATCATGTGCTGACCTTCTCAGATCTCTCCTCCCACCCTCCTCACTCACTCACCCTATGAACCCCTCACCCCTCCTTCACCTTCTCCACTGTTCCCCCTCAAGGCCCTTCTTGCCTTGAAACCCTCTTCTGGTTCCTCCCCTGATGGTCTTGACTTGAAACTCCTCCTCCTATCAGCCTCTGCCATAGCCACCCCCCCTTACCTCACTCCTGAACCTTTCCTTTTCCTTCTCCTTGGTATCAGTGGCCTGGAAACATGCCACTGTCCTCCCCCTTAAGGAAAGGATAGTGCAACACCTGGAATCCGTAGGAGCATGGGTTTACAACAGGATTTCTTTGACTGGGTAACCAGAGTGGTGGACCAAGGGGGTGCAGTTGATGTCACCTACCTTGACTTCAGCAAAGCTTTTATACTGTTCCACATAGAAGATTGATTAATAAGATGGGTAGGCTTGGGGTGGGTCAGAAGGTAGTCAACTGGGTGGCAAACTGGTTGGCGGGCAGAAAACAGAGAGTGGTGGTAAATGGTATACAGTCAGAAAAGATGCAAGTCACAAGTGGGGTACCTCAGGGATCAGTCCTGGGATCCAGTGCTCTTCAATATCTTCATCAGTGACATTGCAGATGGACTGGAGGTTAAGGTTTTTCTGTTTGCAGATGACACCAAGATCTGCAACAGAGTAGATGATCTTGATGGGGTGGGCAGAATGAGAAGAGATCTGGATAAACTGGCAAAATGGTCGGAAGAGTGGCAACTGGGGTTTAATGCAAAGAAGTGCAAGATCATGCACATAGGGAAGAGAAACCCTGAAGCCACCTATATGGTTGGGAAGGGAGTTACTGACAGTCACAAGGGAAGAAAGAGACTTGGGCATCATCATCACAGATGACCTGAAATCATCCAAGCAGACCACTAAAGCAGTAGGTAAGGCTAGGGGCATGTTGGGGTGTATTAGTAGGGGTATCACAAGTCGTAAGAGGGAGGTAGTAATCCCTCTTTACAAGACACTGGTTAGGCCCCATCTGGAGTACTATGTGCAGTACTGGAGGCTGCACCGGACTGCATCAGAAAACATATGAGGACAGATTAACGGAGCTCAATATGTATACCCTAGAGCAAAGGAGGAAGAGAGGTGACATGATCAAAACATTCAAACACCTTAAGGGCATTAACAAGGTGAAAGAGTCTAACTTGTTTCAATATAAGAAAAATAGCAGGACAGGAGGACACAGCATGAGATTAGAGGGAGGCTGATTAAAGGGAAATGTGAGGACGTTCTTTTTCACCGAAAGGGTGGTGGATGCATGGAACGACCTACCTTAGGAAGTGGTGGTATGAATACAGTGCAGGACATAAGGGAGCAATACAGATGAGTATGAATAGATAGGCCATTGACAGAGTAAAGGCCTATGGCACATTCATAAGGTAGAAAAAAAATGAGCAGACTGGATGGGTCTTGCGGTCCTTATCTGCCGTCAGCTTCTAAGTTTCTATGTTTCCAAATGTACTAGTAGCATCCACTCTCCCCAAGGGCTGTCCAATGGGTTTTGTTGCATTCCTGCATACATTATCTCTATTGTTCATAATGCTCGTAACAATATTTAAGTCACTGTAATTTCATTTCATCAATCACTGTACCATTCATTCTGAACTTAATTGCTGTAGTTTTGCTATTTTTCATTTGTTACTTACTTTAAATATATTTATAACTGTATTTCCCTCAACCCTTCCCCCAGGACACACCTGGAAACGAGCCTTGGCTCATTGTGCCTTCCTGGTGAAACTTTTAAATAAATAAAACTAACCTCACTACTGCTAAACTGACCAACTGACCAGTTACGTAGACTACCCATGCTACTGCTAGTTCAAAGACCTGTTTACCAGTCATAATGACTAAGCTGTACTAAGACCCACAAAGCAGTTATGCAGATTAACCTAGACTATTGCTAATTTAAGAGACAACTAACCAGTTATGCAGAATAGCTTATGCTACTTCTAGTTTAAAGATCCACTAAACATTCATGCTGACTAACATGTGCTACTGCTAGTTTAAAGATGCATTTACTCGTTTATAAAAACTTTTCTATGCTAATACTAGTTTAAAGACAGACTAACTGGTTATCTAGACTAACCTGTGGCACTCTTCCATGTCCCACTGTGGCATTGTTGTAACAGAACAGCAGGCAGCTATGGCACTGCCCACAGAGAAGATGTCAGCACTGTCAGTGCCTCACCTTCGGGAGCACTGTAACAGGAGTTCAAGACACACAAATGAAAAAATGGATTACAGTTTGAATCCTTGCATAGTCACAAAGCCCCTTCAGCACCAGTGACCCCTGTGGTGGGTTGCAGAGCTTGTTATGCATCTGTGTACAGGGAACACTGTGTACCTGCAAGGTCATAGTATGGTGCAGGTTCAGTGGCAGGTCACAGGAGAAAACAGGGTTAAAAAAAAAAAAAAAAAGAAACTGGCAATTCCATGCATGAGGGCATCCCTCTGGCACTCTTGGGTACCATGCAGAGGGTCATTCCTGGTGCTGGGAGTTTGCCGTGGAGAGCTGGGGGTCTGTGCTTTGTCCCTCATTTTCTGAAAGACCATGAAAATATCTTTGAGAACAAAATATTGGGCTTACCAGTAGGTGTCACAGGTTCCGAGATATAAATATCTAAATCATCTGTAATTTAAATCAAGGGATTCCCTTCAATTTTAGGGAGAGTTCAAAACAAGGGAGCAACCATATTATGGATTCTTGAGACAGAAATTGATGTCATTAAGGAGCAAGCTGTATGTTGTTAAGCAAAACATGCCTCGGAGTGACATCATTTGGTCTCAAGATTCCATGAAATGGCTGCTGCCTTGATTTAATTTATACAGGATTTAGATGTTTATACGTTCAGACTGCTAACACCTGCAAGTACACCCAATACATTGTTTGAAAGATATACTCAGGCTTTCAGAATTTAAGCAACCTGACACACCTTCACCTTCAATAAAGAAAAAAAAAAGTCAACCCATTGAACCGCATCCAAAAAATGAGATGTCAATAGAGATTAATTATGGCCACAGAGTACAAGACCATATTGTTGGTAGCATGCATGTATGTGTAGTAAGGGATGTGATTATCTGTGATGCAGTTCTGTGATTTTTTTTTTCCCCCCATCCATCTACTTCTGTCAGGCTTTGATTCCACTGGCTTTGGAAGGTACTGATGTTGGAAAGACAAAAGCAGCACAGGCTTTAGCGAAAATTGCAATCACCTCAAATCCTGAGATTGCATTTCCTGGAGAGAGGGTAAGTATATTGTTACTTATTATTGTCAAAAAAAAAAAAATCTTTATTTATTCAGGCGAACATCATTGAGCATAGCTCATTTACAAGATGGACCTGAGTGGTCATAACAAAAAAGGTTACAGAGTGTATACAAAAACATGATATTGAAATAGCACAAATACAAACATTTATGAGTGAGTTAGATGTACAATTATTTACATATGTACAAGGCAAAGGACAGTAAACCAAAAACCTATTAAAGGTGAGAAACAAACAGTCTGGTGGGGTTTATTGTGATGTAGAATTGCTACTGTACAACACTCACACACACATACCCACCAACACTTACCCCAAAACATATGTAATATTGTGCAGGTTGTACCTTCAGTTCAGCGCTGTAGCAGTAAACTGTTGGTTCAGGGGGTGTAGTGAGAGTGCACTGTAACACCCAGAGCCAAAGACTGAGCTGAGCGGCTGTAGCATACAAAACATGCAAATACCATTCATTTTATTACACTGTTACATTTCTGTGTCATGCTTTCAGTAGTTTTGCAGTTTATTCAGGGTATTCGAAGCCCTCTGCTGTACCCACTGCCTATGATCAACTAGATGACAGCAGCGTAGCTGATCCCAGAACAGACTTCGCCCAAGAAGGCAAGCAGCCTGTGGGATAGAAGCATAGAAACATAGACTTTGACGGCAGATAAGGACCGCTTGGTCTACCTAGTCTGTCCATTTCCCTACCTATTGGATAAGCTGCAGATCCTAGTTTTACCAACAGTTTTCTTCCTCCTACCTCCCACTAGAATTACCTTATGTCTATCCCATGCATTCTTAAATTTCCCCACTGTTTTTGACCCCATGACCTCCTCAGGAAGGCTGTTCCATGCGTCTACAACCCTCTCAGTGTAGAAATACTTCCTCTCATTACCTCTGAGCCGTCCCCCCTCTGTCTTCAAATTGTGCCCCCTTGTTCTTGCACATCTGTTTTTCTGAAAGATGCTACCCTCTTGGACTTTGTTGATTCCCTTGAGGTACTTTAAAGTTTCCATCATGTCCCCCCTCTCCCTCCTTTCCTTGAGGGTATACATATTAAGGTCTTTTAGTCTCTCTACGTATGGCTTCTGGTGCAGACCCTGCACCATTCTAGTTGCACTCCTCTGGACTGCCTCCATCCTGTCTATGTTCTTGTGGGGATAGGGTCTCCAGAACTGCATGCAGTACTCCAGATGGGGTCTCACCAACTGTCTGTACAGAGGGATAACAACTTCCTGTTTTCTTCCAGCTATGCCTCTCTCTATGCATCCCAGTATCCCCCCAGCCCTCTTACTGCCTTCTCGCATTGCTTGCCTACCTTTAGGTCATCTGATATGACTACCCCCAGGTCCCTTTCCATTTTTGTTGTCGTTAATACCTCCCCCCACCCCCAACATTGTGTACTCTTCCCTTGGGTTTTTGTTTCCCAGGTACATTACTTTGCTCTTCTTTGCATTGAATCTAAGCTAATACTTTTGACCACTCTTCCAACCTTGCCAAGTCCCTTCTCATTCTTTCTGACCCCCCTTGTGAATCAACCCTGTTGCAGATCTTTGTGTCATCTGCAAAGAGGCATACTTTTCTTTCCAGTCCCTCTGCAATGTCACCTATAAAGACATTAAAGAGGACCGGTCCCAGTAGTGAGCCCTACAGTACCATGCTAGTAACCCCCCTTTCTGCGGAGTGGACTCCGTTTACTATTACCCTCTACATCCTGTTGTCCAGCCAGTTTTTTACCCAAGTTACCACCCTGGGACCCACTCTCAGGCTGGCTAACTTGTTTATTAATCTTTTGTGTGGGACTGTGTCAAATGCCTCACTAAAGTCTAAGTACGCCATGTCCACAGCCCGCCCCTCCCTGGTCTACTACTTTGGTCACCCAGTCAAAGAAATCTATTAGATTCGTATGACATGACCTTCCTGCTGTGAATCCATGGTGCCTTGTGTCCTGTGCCCCGCTGGCCTCTAGGTACTCAACAATTCTTTCTTTCAGAAGTGATTCCATCTTTTTCCCTACCACTGAGGTCAAACTAACAGGTCTGTAGTTTCCAGCCTGTGCCTTGCTCACACTTTTGTGGAGAGGAATTCTAGAGTGCTTCTATTGTTTGGTTTAGGTACCCCCTCCTCTTTTTGTGAATACTAAGCAGAATGTATTCATTCAGTATCTCTGCTTCTGTCACTGTCACCCTCTGCCCACCCTCTCCTCCCTTTATTAAGCCTCACTATCCCTCCTGGTCTTTTTTTTTTCTCCCTAATGTACCTATAAAAGGTTTTATTCCCTTCTTAACTGAGTTGGCTATCTTTTCCTCTGTTAGCCTTTGCTATTCTGACTGCCTTCCCCACTTCCTTTTGCTTTAACTGGTACAGTTCTTTGTCCTGCTCCTTCTGTGTTTCCTTATACTTCCTGAATGCTGTCTTCTTCTCCCTATCGTTTCCCACCACCTCTTTTGAGAACCATAGTGTTTTTTTTCCTTCATTTTGTTTTGTTTATTTGCTTCACACAATGGCTTGTTGCCTCTGTGATGACAGCTTTGATTTTTCACCGTTGTTCCTCCACCCTACCTTCTTGCCCATTTGCTAGTGTTTTTCTGAGGCACCCTCCCATTTTGCCAAAGTCAGCCCTCCTTCCTATCAACATTTTCTACTCCTACTGCCTTCGACTCTCCCCATCTGTCTGACCCTTCCCTCAGCCCTGTCACCCCGGAATCACTGGGTCTTACCTTCTGCCCGGTCTGGGTGCAGAACCTGCGGAGGGTCAGGCATCATCCTGCAGTTGGAGGGTTTCTTCCTTCATTTTCTCCCTATTCCCGTTCCCTGCTGGGGCAGACACAGCCAGATGTGTGCGCATGGAGGCGCACGCACATCAGTGGAAGTCCCACAGCATCCTCCCTTCCGCTGGCGTCCTCAGTCCCATACTGTCCGCAGACCTCCACCTGGGGGCAGTCATTCAGCGGGAGCACCAGTCTTCCCTCGCCAGCCAACCCCTGACGGCCCACTCACACTGCAAACACACGTCGTCGGCGTGGTGGGAGGTAAGGCATGGATGCCTCAGCCCTCCACTCCGCTGGGCCAGCCTCAAAGTCAGCCCTCCTAAAGTCCAGTACCCTCACCTGTGTGTGGCTTGACTCTACGGCTGTGTTTATCATGAACCACACTGTTTTGTGGTCGCTTGTTCCCAGATGTCTACCTACTTCTAAATCTGAGATCCTCTCTCCATCCCCATTTGAAAGTACCAGGTCTAAGATTGCTCCCTCGCGAGTGGGTTCCAACATTAGCTGTCTGAGGCATGCCACCTGTAGGGCATCGAGAATTATCCTGCTTTTGGGTGTGGCTGCAGCAAAGGTGCCCCAGTTAACATCTGGCATATTCAGGTCCCCCATCAACAATATCTCCCCCTTTTCTGACGTTCTGAGCATGCCTTCTGTCATTTCCTTGTCCATTTCCCTCACCCTGGGACAGGGGTCTATATACAACCCCCGTACGGATTGTGGTGCCATTTCCTGTCTCCAAGGTGACCCACAGTGCCTCCTCTCCTGCCTGTTTACCCTTTAGTTCCATTGCTTTGATCCCCTCCCTTAAGTAGTTACTCCTCCTCCTCCTCCTCTTTTACCCTTCCTTTACGTAGAGAGTTACTCCTCCTCCTCCTCTTTTACCCTCCCTGTCCCTCCTGTGGATTGTGTACCCTGGTATGTTGCATCCCACTCATGGTTCTCTGTGTACCATGTTTCTGTGACTGGCACGATATCCAGGTGTCCCTTTTCCATCAAGGCCACAAGTTCAGGGAGCTTGTTTCCCAGACCACGGGCGTTGGTACCCATCGCCCTCCATTTTTTGATAGCCTCATCCCTTTTAGCCCCATTCCTGTCCTTGCTGTCTTTGCCTTCACCTCCACCTCCACCCCAGGCTCTTTCCTGGACTCAGGTTTCTGGTGTCATGAGTGGCACGCTGCCACTGTGCCAGTGAGCTGGCTGTTTTTTTTGTTTTATTTGTTTGTTCGTTTGTTGATTATAAGAAATAATTACTACAAAATTGAAATGTCCAGACAGCATTGAGTGCTGTCCAATAGATACACTTGATATTACACAAGGTTCCCATTTGCATGCTTAGCATTAGATACCAGATACTGAGGGTCAGCAATAAACACCGTCAACACTGGTAACCAAATCAGCTAATTGCCATCTGTGCTAGATTCCATATATGAAAACTTAAGGGTTCAGCTGCAGTTTATCACCACAATTTGGTGGCTGAGATTCCGACACTCAAGCAGTTTCTTACATTTTTTTAAAACTGTATTAGGATTTTGGATTAGTGGCAATGTTTGATTGGTTGACAGATTAGAAAGCAGGCGGTACGGGGGGGCAAGCCCCCTGCATAAAATACTGAAATGGGGTGTTGGGGACAAAGTCCCCTGAATATGCTAGGACCTACTTACAAGTGCCACCCCATCTCCATGGACAGTGCAGCACAAGTCTCTGCAATTACGTCCAGGTGGGGGAAAACTGCAGCCACTCCAAACTAAGACCTAGATTATTTAACGAGCTTAACATAGTCTATTGGAACCACAGTTGATCAGAGTTAATTCCAGGCTGTGGGAATAAGCCTTTGGCATGCTGCACAAGCCGTCTTTCCCCACTGTTTCCCATTCAGTGGGTCAGGAAGCCATGCCTGCAAGCAGCTAACTGGACCGTGCTACCATGCTCAGGACATGAATATGTGGTAGCGGTCCAGCGTGGGGAGCCACCAGTGTCAGTTAAAAACACCTCAGGAATGTAGCGTGTATCTGGATGAAGTGTGAGGCCAGCTGAATGCCACCAACATCACAAAAGAACACTCTCAGGGGTGTTGCATGTATCCCGAGAACAGCTTACTCGGTTAGAATGGTTGACATTGTGGGATACCAAAATGGAGATTCCCCTTCCCTGTACCATGTAGTGAGCAGTGAGAGATACCAAGTGGTACATCAGGCCTCAGACAGTATGCACAGTTTAGCGACAACCCCCACCGTTTAATGGAAGGGGAGAAGAACACTGATTTGACAAAAGAGAGAAACTGCTGTCAATACCTGCTGACAACGTCTCCAGCAATAATGCTGCTCTACAATTTGGTAAGACTGTGTATTTTAGACACAGTTGGAGCAGTAAACTGAGCAGCTGAGTTCTAGTGAACTCTGATTTTTTTTTTTTTTTTTTTACGTAATCCATGAGTGGCCCACATCTTTCTTAAAATGACCCACCTCATTGGAACTCAGTGGGACAACTTATTCATCAAATTTTAATTCTAAAATCACTGACTGATACTAGAAATAACCCTGTTTTCAAAAAACAAAGCCCGTGTAAGATGTGAAAGACAGTTCAGCAACACTGAAGAAAAATTAGCCGCTGGGTAATAAACTAGAGGGAATCCAACTTTTAAATTAACTTCAGCAATAATAATTAATGAATCATCAGGACGGAGAGATAGAAAGCACATTTATTGCATCATTTTATACACCACGGAACAAAATCTTACATTTTTCAACAAATGAACCAGGCCATTTTAAGTTGCCCTGAACTGTCCTGGAATTCCACAACCATGTTTGTCAAGGGGGAGTGGTGCAAACCAAGAAGCCACCAAGTGATTGCATGTCTTCTAGTAGACAAGTGCCCAAGCTCCTGCCTAAGCAGGAGATACTTAAGCAAAAGTCACAAAGTTTCTGCACTATTTTGCCTTGACCCTATGCCCCTGCACCCCCAAGTCATGAATACTGTAACTTAGCAAACGAACACCATGCACTTTAATAATGATCAGATCATCCTTCACAGCATTACCTCTATTCTCCCATGCCCCAGAAAGTTGAATAGACCAGCAGTACCACCATCCCTCCCCTAAAACCCTCCTGCCTGCACTCTTCGTGAGACGTTGAATTTAATTTACTGTTCCCTTACAGTAAGTGTCAACCTTCTTCTTCGTATCCCTCTGCTCATCTTGTTCTTCAGCTGCATGCTGTTCTTTCAGCCATTTCTCCAGACCTTTCTCCATGTCTTTTGGGTTGCTGAAGATATATTGTGTGTTGCCAGGCATAATACGCAGCTTTGCATTTGGCAGGAACAAGAAGGGGATTTGGGCCAGCTGCAGCTCCAGCTTTATTCCATCAAAGTTTTTGCAGCATTGGCAGGTGATGTAAGACCAGTCCAGGAAAAACATTATCTTGTCTCCTGCCAGGATGGCTGCAGCTCTGGCTTTATTCCATCAAACTTTTTACGGCATGTAGTGTAAGACCAGTCCGGGAAAAATTAAAAATGTCATACTTACCGTAATTCTTGATCTTCTCACCCCAGGAATTCTTTAGCATCTATTGACAGATGCAGTATGCCAGCTGGGTTCAGCTACCCGGGAGAGGAGTCAGTGCAAATGAGGAAGGCATTGGCCAATCAGGATACAGTTAGAGTAAAGTGCTGCCTGCAGTCAGCCTGAGGGACCTCAGAACTTTTTCTCCACTGAACTGGCAACACTGCCCCAGAGCTCTCCTCTTCAGAGATCTTCCTGTGCCATTTTCTTTCTTTTTGAGTGCTGCTTTTAAGGAATTTTGTATATTTTCTTAATTTTATCTATTTTTACTGCATCTGGGCTGGGTTCCGTGCAGTTGCAGATTTTTTCGGGTTTTTTCCGCCTCGGTGGCTTTTCTGAAGTAAAATTCACCCGCGTGCGTGATAAATTGTGTCATATTTATTTAATTTGTTAGTTTTTAGTATTTATCAGTGGTTTTTAACGCTTTTGCGCTTAAAATCATTGATTTGTTTTTTTTGCCGCACGAATTCTTCCGCTAGACACCAGCGAATTCTTGGAACCCTCTTGTCTCATTTAAATTCAAAATGATTGATATTTGAAGAGTAATCCCCTCTCTTTTGGGGTGAGACTCTCTTGTTTGCTGTGAAGTGGGCTCTGTTGACAAGAGGTGTGGAGGTGGTTCTGTTTTTTCCTCTTTGTGAAAAAAAAAAATCTCTTAAAAGTTGATTTTGATTTGTTTAAGCTTTGGCCTAACTATTATTATCTGGGCTTTCAGTCTACCTCCCCTCCTCTAAAAGCACTGAGGAGGGTACCTCAGGTTAACACAAAAGAAATGTCAAGTCCCCTTGGGACTTCTATTATTACAAGTCTGGTTCTGTAGTAGTTGCTTATCTGTCCAAGCCTTTAATTTGAAAATAGGCAGGGTGTCCTCTTCCCTGCACAAAGACAGAGATTAATCTCCTCTGACTCTCCCTCCTGAAGGACTTAGGGAGTCATCAGGGGTTAATAAAATTATGCCCTCTGCAACTGAAGTTCTGAGAGCTTGGCAATTATTCCAGACTTTAAATTTCTGGGTGTGTTCTCGGCTCCTTCGGGTCAGAGTATTCCATGTTAATCCTTACACCCAAGGATATTATTGTTGTTGTTATTAATTTAGGGGAGGATTTTCCTTCATGAACTCCTCTCGGTACCCACTAATTCCATTCGGTCACCCTGGGGTTGATTCAGGTTATGGTATAATGAGGCATTTACATTCAACCGGTGGACTCCCTGGACTTTTCCCTCCAGGACGACACCGATAAAGAGGTGGAGGATGACGACTTCATAGATCTGGTGGTTGCTCTCCTCCAAAGAAGTTGACAACTCTCTGAAGACACCTACAAGTAGGTTCTGGAAACCCCTCCCTCTCTTCCGGGGGTTGACAGAAGCATTCAGAGGGAATACCAGCTCGGTAAGTGTTCTGCTGTTTTTATCTGTACACTTTCAGATTAAAGAGAGATCTTCCCTTGTCAGTCTTCACCATTCATTACTGCTGGGTGCAAGCCGGAGAGTGCGCTTACCCATGCAAGGAGTTTTTTTTTCTTCCAGAGGTCGGGCAACGGCACCCTAGTGACACATTGCATGATGCGCGAGGGGCGGCGCGTTAGACTCTCCACCATCCCAGTTCTGTTTCTCCCGCTGGCCGAGGCTGCATATGCTGTATGGAGTTAAAGAAAATTCTACTCACGGCCATAGGTCACGCTTTCGCTTCGACGCTGCTCCTTCATACCGGTTCTTTTCCCGACATCGTCGACTGGTAAGACCATTCTTTTTATTTAATATTTTGATGACGCCGGGAGCTTTGCTGTTTATATTATCTGTTTTGCATCATGTCAGGTTCGGGGGCAAAACGTAAGTCTAAGGCGGGCCGTGCCCCTGTGCGTCGGTGCACCTGCGGCCTACAGTTTTCCATCAAAGACCGGCATGATGTTTGTCTTTGGTGCCTGGGACCCTACCATGATATGGATCATTGCGATACCTGTTTCTCCATTGATCGCCGTGTGTTAGAAATCCGCGCATTTAAAGTTGGAAGGGCTCAGCCGACTTTCGGGGAACAACATCGCCCGCGGGCTTCCCAGGCCAGATATCTCGACCCTTCCTCCGGGTCTCCTCCCAGGTCTATACGGCCTGGCAAGGAGGGAACCTCCTCCACTTCTAGCCTTGCCGAGGAGGAGGCTTCTTCTCCGGCGCTGGAGGAGCAGTGTGATCCCTCCCGGGGTCACACCGTCTGCGCCGTCCCGGCAGTTACCTCCTCGGAAGTGCTGGTTCCCCCAGTGTCGCCCCGGTTGTGGGGCTGGCTCTGGTGGACCCTCGAATTCGCCTAGCATTGCCGCCGTGGAGTCTGACGCTGTCCACGGTGCTGGGGACTGGGGCGGCACCTTTGGCAGCGCTGCTTGGGGTTCCAGCGCCATTTGCAGCGCCGGAGACTTGGGTGGCGTCATTGGCGGTGCTGTCTTGGGTTTCCGGTGCCGACAGAGGTGCAGTTGACTCTTCTGGCGCCGTTGGCATTGTGGCCTTCGGCAGTACCAGGCCTGGTGCCATTTTTGGTGAGGTTCCTGTGGTCGCCTTGATGGAGTCTACCCTGGTCGACTCCTCTCCGGAGGAGGAGGAGGAGGATGATTCGGGGGGGGGACCCGGACCGGCGACCTGAGTCTTCTGACTCGGAACCTCCTGTAGGCCGTAGCGCTAGGTGATTCAGTGTTCCTCTCCCCGAGTCCCCGGAGCTGGATAGCCCAGATGATTCCATGGTTAGGGGTGGCCTGGAGTCTTCTGTGGTGGACCCTTCAGGAGATCTGGAGGGGATGCCCTCTTCCCGGAGGTCCAGGGCAGCTGCCATCTATGGTGCTGCTAGGGTCCTTCAGGAGAGGGTGGAGGACCTTGCCACAGTGAGTTCCCTTCGGGGGCTCGCTCAGCAGGGATCTCCCCCACTGACATCGAGGAAGAGGGATGCTTCGGAGTCTGAGGGATTGAGAGGTCG
Source organism: Neoceratodus forsteri (assembly GCA_016271365.2). Lineage (NCBI taxonomy): Eukaryota > Metazoa > Chordata > Ceratodontiformes > Ceratodontidae > Neoceratodus > Neoceratodus forsteri. Next base: position 555,353,377 of record CM028129.1, on the reverse strand, counting down.
GGGTGAAGAGCGGCGGCAAACCCCCACCGCTCTGCGGGGTCTGGGGAGGAGTCGCAACACTGATCCCCGCCTTTCTCTCAAAGTCTCTAAAGCACCTTCTAGTGGCGGTTCTGAGGGTTGCCCTTCTGGACTCATGCAATCCCAGGCGCATCACAGGGGAGATTCCCCTTCAGGGCTCTTCCCGGGTTTGCCTCCCTCTCTTTCTGCTTTGCAACCCCGCATGATCTTAGGGTCCCCAGTCCTGGCGGCTTCACTCCCTGGATCTCAGAGCCCTGGAAGAGGCCAGGCACGTGCTGTTAGGTGCCCTTCACCAATCCCTCTGCAACCACCACCCTCTTTCCCAGGCCATGTGGGTCCCATGAGGCTGTTAACTTGGGAGACGTTCAGAGCTACTGTGGCGGCCTTCCCATCTTATGTCAGGGCCATGGACAAACAGGTTTTTCACCTGTCCCCTCCGCCACAGGAGTCCTCTGAACATTCAAGCTCCATTTCCTCCTCGACTTCCTCATCTGAGGAAGAGGAGCTTTCTGTCCACCTTTCCTCTGACGCTGATTTCACTGACTATCAGCGGTTCATTTCGGGGCTGGTTTTGGAGCTTCGCATCTCCTACATCCATAGGGACAATACTGAGTGGCAGACGCGTGCATTCCTTAGCGAATTCAGTGCTCGCCACCTGGTGGTGCCTTCCTGGACGATCCCTTTCCAGGAAGCATCTATCCGCACCTGGCAGTCTCCAGCCATTCCTTCTCCAGCCCCGGCAGACTGCAGGAGATGGTATGGTGCCCCCCATGAGTCTCTAGGTTCTCTCTCTCACCCACCTTTGGGCTTGACATCCCTAGACACTCCTTCTGGGCCTCAGCGCCTGGCGCACAACAGACCCCCAGATCTGGATTCTGCTGAATTCGACCGGTGGGAACGAAGGGTTTTCTCTTCAAGTCGTGTGTTACAGCAGGCATCTGTGGTCGATGCTATCGCAGGTCCTAGCATCTTTGCCTGACACAGAGCAGTCTAGACAAGCCATTGCCCTTTCTGCGCAAGGTCTGGAGCTTGCAAGGCACCAAGAGAGGGTATCCTATGATGCCAACGAGGTGGCGTCCAGACTAGCAGGGACAGCGATCTGCATCAGCCGTTCGGCATGGCTTCTTCTCTCCAGACTGTCACCCATTGCCCAGCGTAGGGTGACTAGCTCTGCCTTCCGGGGGACCTGCCTGTTCTCCCGCAGGGTGAAGAGGCTTCTTCAGGGGCAGCCTCCTTCCCCCCAGCCCACGGGGGACACCTCCTTGTCCTCACCAACCTTAGACTGCCCCAGTCTGCTAGTTAGGGTCTCGCCTTCCTACTTTCCACCAGTAGGAGGCTGAGGGATCTGTTCCCTCAGGGTCTATCCAGGCTCCAGGCCCCCTTCGGGGGGGGGTTTGGTACTCACCCCGCAGTAATGAATGGTGAAGATTGACAAGGGAAGATATGAAAATTACATACCTATCATAATTGTTGAATTTCTCTTATATCTTCACCATTCATTACTGATTCCTGCCCACCTTCCCCTCACAGGCCTCCTTCTTCGGCCTCTCCCCCTCCCTGCTCGTTCCTCCTCCTCCTTTTTCGTTGGCCTTTAAGCCAAAAAAAAACCTATCTTGTTTTTTTCAATTCTTTTCTGAACGGACCCTTTTCTTTAAGGAAAAGGGGGAACGAGCGGAATTTATTCTATCCTGAGGGAACTCTTTCTGATTGCCCTTAGGGGTGACCTCTTGGTTTTCTTAATCATGTTGTTCAATTCACAGTTTAAGGACTGTCCCTCTATGGCTCAGGTCCTTTTTATCCTGGTCCCTCTGGCAGGTCTCAGTCTTCTTGTATCAGTTTCTTCTGGTTGGTGCTTTCCTGGCACTTCACTTACCTTGAGCTGATACTGTTGTCTTGCCTTCAGGAAGTCTGATTGAGTTCCCACTCTATACTTTTCAAAACAGGGGTGCCCTCTGTAGAGCTCACTCCCTCCCCACACACATCTGTGTTAGTGCTTAACAAGGTGCTGGAGGACCTCTTCCTCTTCCTAGTTGGGTGCTCTCTTCCAGAACAGAATTTCTGCCTTGGCAGTCTGTGAGTTCTCAGCTAGAATTTGAAGAGTTGGGATGACGGAGGCTAGAGATTCTGCCCTTCTGTCCAATCTGTGCAAGCAGTTCGGTTAAACCTTCTTTCAGTCTTCCCAAGCGGGATCCTTGCTCCCTTGTTCTGGTTCCGTGCTTATAAGCTATAAAACGATACATCAGTGGGCAGAGTTCTCCCCTCCCAACATCCCTTGTTCTCTTCCTTCTCTTCTTCTTCTCTCCTTTTCTTATCTGTTCCTCCCTTGGAGCCGCCCCAGAAGTGAGGCCCTGCGGTCCCTTAGGGTAGGCATTCCCTTCTTTTTCTGTCCTCTACCAGTTTATTCCTTTTTTAGTTTATATCCTTTCCTTTTTCTATCCCTCAGCTTTCTTGCCTTGCTCTTTCCTTTGTCTTTATTTTGCTTCTCTGGCTAACAGACCTGGGATGGAGGAGGAATCTGCGGCGCCTAACGGCCGCCCCTCACACATCACGCAATGCGTCACTCTCAGGGGCAGTGCCGTCGGCTCTGACTCTTCTGAAAAAAAAAAAATCCCGTGGCAGGTGCGCACCTCTGGCTTGCACCCAGCAGTAATGAATGGTGAAGATACAAGAGAAGTTCAAGAATTATGGTAGGTACATAATTTTCATTTAGTGCAAACAGCGGCCTGCTTCTTAGCCTTGTGCCACTGTCTGCTTTCCCTCCAGAGATAGACTCTAGATAATCATATACCATGTGTAAGAAATTTTACATAATGCCTCCTACCTTTGTAGCATATGCTATTATATATTAGAAGTTATTTGATGTATCCTATCCTTGCAAAGTGCGACAGCTGTGGAGCACTATTCTCAAGGAGGTTTGCTGAAATACCCAAATGGCATATGGTAGCACTATGCTCTCATAGCCTTAAGTCATAACATTACAGCTTCTAGAGTCTTGGCGTAGGTCATTTCCCTCAGGCTTGCCTGTCTGAAAAATTCCAGCCTTTTGGGTTATGCTTTGGTGCAAATTTTGTATTTTGTTTATGGCAAACTAAAGCTGACGGGCACGTGTGGACGAATTTACCTCTCCTAGTACTCAGTTAAAGATAAGTGTTCCTCCCCAGAAGTCTCAGGATAGGGGGGCTTTGGGTAGGAATTATTCTCCCTTTAACCTTTTTTCCCTATGCCAACACATTCGGAATTTTCCAAATGTGAAGTTTTCCAGGGAGTTATTCAGGAATGCTCTTTTCACTGCCATAAAGCTTCTGAAGAAGGACCGGGTAGGTTCGAAAACTAGAGCACTTTGTTCTTTTCTGTAACATCCATGTTGGTCCAATAAAAGGTATCAAATCATTTGTTTCTGGATCTTTTCATTCCTGGTAATCCCTTTTTCTTCAGTTACTTTTCTTCTTGGTTCAATTTTTACCCCTTCTTTGGTTGGTGTAAAAAAAAAAAAAATAAAAGTGATAGATGTATGCCAATATAGACATATAAATACATGTATATCTATGTACATGATAAGTAAATAAATAACTAAAGTTTACCTCCTAGTGCTGCATTCTCTGTTTTTCTCCAGTAGCATGTCAGCAGTGGGAACTAGAGCACTAGAACCTTGTGAGGGTCAAAGTCGTGAAAGGGTTCCCTTCTCCTTGGGAGCTGGACCTTTTTTCCGGGCTGTTACCTGAATTTTAAAGGAAAATAGAGAACAGCAAATCATTATCAACTTTCACAACCTGGGGTCAGGATGCTTCCTTGACTCAGGTCTTTCTTTTGCAAATGCAAGGGATTTTCTTGTCTCCCTCGATACATTCTATGTTCTCAGTTCCGTAGCCTGGGGTTTTTCTCAGGTGGCTACCAGTTTTCTTCCATGCCGTTTAGACTGCCTCCAGAGTGGTCTCAGATACAGAGTAAAAATCAGACTGTCCTCCAGGTATCTGGGTAGGTTGGCGGTTCTCACCTAAAGACAGGCAATCTCTGGTTTCCCTTCTCAGAGGCTTGGCCGTCCTTAGCCAGTTCTCTTTGACTTTGGTTTTTAAGCCCTAAATCTGACATGTTATTTCCTACAGTCTTTTTTTTTTGTTTTGTTTGTTTGTACATACTAGAAAAAAGTTCCCTAACCATCTAAATCTCGGCAACTCTTAGGGGGCAATGCTCATCTCTTGTCAGGGGAAATTCGTTCCCTGTATATGGTGCATAATTTTGTCACTAGAGTCCCAGGGGCTAGACCTCTAGGTCAGATTCCAAATAAGAGAATTTTTCGTGAAGCCTGAACTCTGTTACAAGCTGGACTGGTGTAAGGAAACAGTGAACGTCACACCTCTCCCCTTCAACTCTTCGGTACAGAGGTTTCCTTCTGGTGGGCGCTTCCCTTTGGGGGGTTCCATCATTGGGTCTTGGTTTCTGAGCGAGTCCTTCTTTCATCAGTCCCTGGAATCACAGAGCATCTCTATCAGGCCTGCATTTTTTCAGTCCAGAGGTCATTTAGTACAGAGAGGACCGGTTGATATTCCTGCCCTGTATCACACCAACGAGCATATGGGACACAAGGCTTCCAATCACGCTGCAATAGCTACGAGTTTTGATCTCTAGCTGGCTTCTTTGGAGGTGTCTTAGTCACTCATCCATCTGTCAGGCAAGGACAACACTTTGGCATAGTCAGGGCCACCACAAGTGGGCCCTTTGGCAGATTCTGTAAGCTGCATTAGGCAGGGTCACCGCAAGTCCTAGCCACATTGTTTAGGGGGTAAGGTCAGGTCCAGATCTGAATTTTCACCTCCAGCCCGAACCACCAGTTTTTTCCTTTTTCCAGTTGCAGGCCCCAGCTCGGGGGTTCCTTCAAAAGGACTTTCTTATCTCAAGACTGGTCAGAGAAGTTTTCTCTCTCCCATATATCCCTTGTTTCCTAAGTACCTTTCTAGTTAAGGAATCAGCCACCACTATCCCGGTGGCTCTGGACAACCTTGGTACATCTTCTTCGAGGTACAGCTCTTGCAGCAGGTTACACCATTAGAACTGAAGCTGGCAGGCGTCAGGACCCCACGGAAATCTTCTAGCTAGCAGTCTTCAGCGGGGACCGCCTCCGATGTCGGTCCCACCCCCGACATCAGGCGTAGTACATAAGGAGGCGGTCCCGCCAGAATCCCCAGTTCTTTCCCGCCGTCGACTTGCATGTCTCGACCCTTCGGTCAGTATCTAGCGCGCGACGATCAGGAAATTCGTTCAAACCGTTTCTTCTTCAAGAATTTCTTTCTCCAGATTTATTCCTCTGTCTGATGTCCTCCCCAACTTCCGTGGAGGGCCATTCGTCCAAGTGCGACTGTGGGAAACAGATTCCATTCAAAGACCCACACTCGGCCTGCGTCCGGTGCCTGGGCCCAGACCACAACACCCAGCCTTGTTCTTCTTGTCAGGGCTTCAACAGCCGGACCCGGATCCGCCGACAGAAGGCTCTCCAGGCTTACCTTTTAGAAGAGAAGCTCAAGGCCATGGAACCTTCCTCCAAGGGGGAATCCTCGGGAAAATCCCGCAGGCACCATGAGAAGCACAAGGAGAAGGTGAGACCTAGATCCCCTTCTAGGGCCTCGGACTCCCACAGCTCTAGCTCCAGGTCCGACTGCTCTCCGTCTCGGGCCCACTCTCAGCCTCCCCCGGTCGTGGTCAAGTCTGCCAGCGGTTCTTCTACCCTGCGGCCTGCTAAGACCTCTAGGCCTTCTTCTTCCTCCAAGGCCTCTTCTAGGTCAGGGAATCATCACAAGTGGCACTGGGCCCCCGACGTCCGGTCAGTTTCCCTGCCGCCTTCCCCTCAACGTAAGACTAAGGAGCTGACCTCCCTGAAGAGGACGTCGGACCAGACGTCGGCCCACCCGACGTTGGCCAAACCTCATAGACCCCGGGAACCGACGACAGTCCAACACCCGTCACCGGTCAGGCACTCACCTCCCAGGACGCCGGCCGGGGGACCAACATCCGACACAGCAGCTGGAAGAACCTCACCGCCGCCTACCGACGTCAGCCAGGAGGCGTTGACGGAGGAGGAATCCACTCAGCCCGAGGACCAGGTGGGTGACCCCGGACCTGTCGAGCTTCCACGGGAGCCCTCCCCAGAACCGGAGACCCCCAGGGAGCTGACGCCGGGACCCGATGACAGGCCACCGGTGCCCGGTCTGTCGTCTGGCCTTAACATTTCGGAAGTGAAAGAGTTATTCACTTTATGGTGGGACACCATCAAAAAGGATGTGGTCACCACGCACTCTCCTCCCGCACCTGCGGCACCACTGGCCCCAGCGCCCCCTCCTTCATCCAATGGGGCAGCAGGCCGAGCACCTTCCCCCCAAGAGCCAGCCGGACCTCCTAGGGGCAGACCTACAGACAAGAGAAGGCTTCCGTCCAGATCCTCTTCTGGGTCACCCAGCCCCAAGAGATCCAGAAGACACCGCTACTCACCGTCTACGGAGGACTCCAGATCAGACATCTCGGATGGCTCCAGATCTCCTTCTCCCATCAGCGTCCCCTCTCCGGACCCACATGAACTTCCTAGGTCTCTCGGATGACCCCTCATTCTCTGAGATCATGAGACATATCCAGGAGAACATGGGGTGGGGCGCAGAAGAACTCGACCCTGAAAGGCTACGCCTAGCTTGTTATCTTGGGCAGAAAGATCCTAAGCCTGTGGTGGTACCACTCTTGGTGGACACCTTTGTGGACGTCACCAAGGCAGCGTGAAAACGTCCACATTCGCTCCCGGCGATGCCGAAGAAGGCTGACCGCCTGTACAGGGCCCCAAGGGAGGACCAGTACTTGGCTAATCATCCTCTGGCCGACTCCCTGGTCATCACAGCCTCTCATGACCAGTCCTAGAGACCGCAACATTTGAGCACACAGCCACCGGACCCGGAGTCCAAGCAACTGGATGCGCTGGGTAGGCGCACTTACGCAGCTGCGACCTGCGCCATCAGGTCCCTGAACTACCTTACCCATATTGTTCAATTTCAGAATGCTCTGTGGGAACAGGGACAAGATCTGGTAGAAAAATTGCCAGACAGTGGGCAAAAGGAGGAACTTCTCCAGCTCCTCCGCATGGGTTCAGACGTGGGGACCCAGGTGCTCCGAGCTGCGTATGATTCCGCGGACTCCTCGGCCAGAGCAGCAGTCTCAGGCGTATGCCTCCGGAGACACTCATGGCTCCGTGTCTCCGGATTTACCTCGGATGTCCAAAAGAACATTCTGGACGCCCCCTTTCACGGCGAAGTTTTGTTTGGTGAGGCATCTGAGAAGGTCATCACCAAACTGCAGGAAGCTGGGAAGGCCGTTAGATCTGTCTAGGCCATGTACAGATCTAGACTCAGTTCCTTTCATAGGAACCAGAGTCATTTTCGCAGCTGGACTCGGAGACAACAGCCTCGTTCCGGCCTGCAACAGAGGGGCTCCTTCACCCGGAAAGCCCAGGGCAAGTTGTCCTCAGGTAGAGGCCAACATCCTACCAAGTCGGCCCAACCTGCAGGACCCTCTGCTGCCACAGCATGACTCCTTCCTGGCCCCCGCCCCTCAGGTCAACGGGAAATAAAGGTCGGGGGTCGCATCGCAGACCACCTGCCAGGGTGGCAGTCGATCACCACCGACAGGTGGGTGCTACAGTTGGTCAAAAAAGGCCACTGTATAGAATTCTTAGACAAGCCACCCACAAGGCCTCCTCTGCTCTCCCGTTACTCGGGTCAGCACACCCTGCTCATCAGGCAAGAAGTGCTCACGCTGCTGCAGAAAGAAGCTTTGGAGCCGTCCCAGAGAACCAGAGGAGAGCAGGATATTATTCCCACTTCTTCCTGGTTCCAAAGAAAACAGGGGACCTCCGTCCAATCCTGGACCTAAGCGACCTCAATATGTCAGTCGCCTACAAACGCTTCCGCGTGGTGACCCTCCTGGGCCTAATCCCCATGCTGAAGAAGGACGCATTCTTGGCGTTCCTGGACATGCAGGACGCTTACCTGCACATCCCCATCGCTCAAACGCACAGGAGGTTCCTGCGCTTCGAGTTTCTCGGCCACCACTATCAGTTCTGAGCGCTCCCTTTCGGGCTGTCATTGGCCCCCAGGGTCTTTACCAAGTGCATGGCAGTCGTGGCAGCGTCTCTGAGGAGACAGGGCCACTATGTGTTCCCTGCACTCGACAATTACTTCTCATGGCTTCCTCCAAGGAGGCGCTGTTGATAGCTATCCAGCACACCCAGATCCTTTTTCAGTCTCTGGGCATCCTAACCAACTACGAGAAGTCTCTCCTGGTACCATCCCAGAAACTGCAATTCATAGGGGCAGTTCCGGACACCGCCCAAGGGAAAGCTTTTCTTCCCGAAGACAGGGCGGAACGCATCCGGTCCCTCATAAGGGACCTGTCAGCGAAGATGACCGTCCCAGCCAGATTGGTCCTTCGCCTGCTCGGACACATGGCTGCGGCCATTTCAGCAGTCCCAATGGCAAGGCTCCACATGCGGGTAACCCAGTGGATGCTCAGAGTGCAATGGGACCAAAGACAAGACCATCTGCAGCAGCCAGTCAGAATCACGAAGGCCGTGGTTCAGGACTGGCAATGGTGGCTAGATCCAGGAACCCTCTCTGTGGGGGTTCCGTTCACAGCGCGCCCTCCGGTGATAACACTCTCCACAGACACCTCAGGGCTGGGGTGGGAGCCACACTGAACGGGTGAAGTCTCAGGAACATGAACTCATTTCAGGAAGCTCATCTCCATATCAACATATTAGAGATGAGGCGGTCCTTTATGCCCTGCAAGCCTTCCAGTCGGACATTCCACCAGTACTCTCCTGTTACAAACAGACAATACAGCGGTGATGTATTACCTCAACAAACAAGGAGGCACACACTCCTACCCCCTCTGCAGGGAGGCCATGAGAGTGTGGGAATGGGTAATATGACACGGCACAAACCTCATTGCAGTTCACGTTCCCGGAGTGGACAATACTGTCGCAGACAGCCTGAGTCGTTCCCAGGCTAGAGTCCACAAGTGGGAACTTCTACAGGAGGTGGCAGAGGATCTGTTTCACAGATGGGGCACTCCAGAATTGGATTTGTTCGCGTCCCCATCCAACGCAAAACTGCCCAATTTTTGCTCGCTAGATCCAGGGCCAGGTGTTTTCTGGCGAGACGCGTTGTCCCTCTCCTGGGCGGGCAGATTCCTCTATGCCTTTCCTCCCTTCCCGTTGATCCAGAGAGTCCTTCTCAAACTTCGCAGGAGCACGCGACTTGATTTTGATAGCGCCTTTTTGGCCCAGACAGATTTGGTTCCCGCTTCTGTGTCACCTGTCCCGGGAACCTCCGCTTCCTTTGCCAATCAGCTCCCATCTGCTGTCTCAGAAGGAGGGTTCACTAGTCCACCCGGACTTACATTCACTGAACCTGCATGCTTGGTCCTAGAGATAGCCATTTTATGACACGGGTCTCGTGAAGAGGTGGTGGAAGTATTTTCTGTCGCCAGAAAACCGCACACATCGCTACATACGCCATGAAATGGCGTAGGTTTTGCCTGTGGTCTCAAGCACGCTGTTTCTCCCTTTAGACTGTCCAGAGAAATTAGTTCTTGAATACCTGCTCTCCTTTTTCAGTCGGGGTTGGCTTACCTCGATCAAAGTGCACCTTGTGCAGTCTCAGCTCACCACGCCCGGTAGACAACGATGGTGGCACAGTTGGATACGCCCGTGCCTTCTTAAGAGGGGTGCTCCACCTTAGGCCACCCATCAGGATCCTGTCCCTCCTTGGGACCTACCTTTCATCCTGGAGCAGCTTACGCTGCCACCTTTTGAACCTGCGGCAGATTGCGAGCTGTGTTTTCTGTTGTGGAAAACTTTATTTTTGGTTGCTGTTACTTCGTCGAGAAGAATCTACGAACTACACGCTCTTATGTGTAAGGAGCCTTATTTAATTTTTCACCAGGACAGGGTGTCCCTGAGGACGAATCCCAAGTTCCTGCCTAAGGTGGTCTCAGCCCTCACGCTTAACCAGGACATTGATTTACCAGTGTACTTCCCTAAGTATGCTAATCGAGGAGAAGCACTGCTTCACACCCTGGATGTTCATCGGTGTCTTAGATACTACTTGACCAGGACCAAACAGCACCGCAAAATGGATCGACTGTTCATCTCTTTCGCTGAGAGGATGTTGGGAGATCCAGTCTCAAAACAGACCCTTTCTCGCTGGCTCATCCAGTGCATTTCCCTTTGCTACAACAAGCGACAGAAACCCTTACCAGGTGTAGTTAAGGGCCATTCGACAAGGGAGTGTACCTCTTTTGGTGCATTGAAAACGTATCCACATCGGGCCATATGTGCTGCAGCTACCTGGAGTCCAGTGCACACTTTTATCAGGCATTACAGTTTTGATATCGCGGCGTCAAGAGCGGGTTTCGGCCTTGCTGTGCTGCAGGGCCTCCTGTCCCAGGCTCAGGACGTGTTGGTATCTCACTATCGCCTCCTCCCGATGGCTTTTCAAAGCGCCATTGCTTGGGAATCAGTCCTAATGGTGTAACCTGCTGCAAGAGCTGTACCTCGAAGAAGATAGTACAGTTATGTAAGAACTTACCGTAACAGTAGATCTTCGAGAACAGCTCTTACAGCAGGTACCTTCCCGCCCACCATTCCCCCTTGGAGGAGGTAAGTTCCAGCCTACTCTTAGAAAGATCATTCTTAGTCTTGGCCATCTGATGGCGGGTCCTCGGTCTCCCTTTCTGATGTCATCCAGCTGGCCGGGGAGTCTCCGCGGGAGAACTGATTTTGCTGGGATCTTCCTTGAGTATGCCTGATGCGGGGCATGGGATCGACGCCAGAGGCAGTCCCCTGAAGATCTTAGCCAGAAGATTTCAGGTCCCTGATGCTCGCTTGTCTCCACGAGGAGCCTGCTGAGAGCTGGATCTTACTCGGTGCTACAGCCTGCAGCAGGTAACACCATTAGACTGAAGCTGACAGGCTGCAGGACCCCACGGAATTCTTCTAGCTAGCTAACTTTAGCGGGACTGCCCCCTCATCGGGTCCCACCTCTGACGCCAGGCTTAGTACATGGCGGGGCGGGTCCCGCCAGATTCTCCAGTTCTTTTCCTCGCTGCCGACTTGTGTGTCTCGACCCTTCGGATTTCTAGCGCATTTATGGTCAAGTTCTTCTTCGAAAGTTAATTTTTTCGCTCAGTTGCTGTCTGATGTCCTCCAACTCCGCTAGCTTCCACCTCGGTGCGCCGGAAGCAAATCCTGCCTGGATCCATATTGCCCGCGTCCGGTGTTTTGGCCCAGACCAAACCCGGTCCTGTATTTTCTGCCAGGGGTTCAACAGCCGGATCTGATCCGTGGGCCAGAAGGCCTGCATGCTCCCTTGCGGTGGAGAAAGTTAGCTATGGACTCCAAGGAGTCGCTGAGAAAGCCCGAAACATTCTGAGAAGTGCAGGAGTAGGCTCCACCAGGTCCCTGCCTAGGGCTCTCCTCCCTGTGAAGTTCCGGCTCCTGGTCCGACTGCTCGCCATCCCGGCCCGGCTGAGCCTCCTCCGCTATGAAGAAACCCTGGCTCCTCTTCCTACAGGTCAAGACCTCCAGGCCCCTCCTCTTCCAAAGCTCTGGTTAGGTCTGGGACCATCATCACTGCAGTGTTTCCTGCCATTCCGAACTTACGCTGTTCTGCCTCCTTGCCTCCTCCTCCCAGCGAAGACCAAGAGCGCCTCGCCAGGGTCGCTGATCTGATGTTGGCCTGGTCCGACGTCGCTACTCATCACAGGTCCTAGGGGCGCCGACCGCCAGACTTATCGTCGTCAGGCCTTCGCCTTCTCGGTTGCCTGCAGGAGGCCGGCGTCCGCATCTAGTCGAGAAGAGGATCCGACGCCCACCACGCGGCCGAGACTGTCATGAGGAGGAATTGACGAGCTGAGACCAGACGGCGAACCTGGTCCTGTCGAGCCTCAGGAACCTCTCAACCTGAGGCCCTGAGAGCCAACTCTGGAACCAGACGATCACACTGCTACCGTCCGGCTTGTCCTTGTTTTCTGAGGTTAAGGAGCTCTTACCTATTGGGATACCATAAAGAATGTGGTTCCCACCACCTCCCTACCACCCTCCTCCTCCGGCCACCTGCAACCCTCCAGCCCTGCGCCTCTTCCCCATCCGGGCAGCAGGCTGGTACTCCCCCAGGAGCCTACGGACCCTCCAAGGAAGACTGATAAAGGTGACCTCCTCTAGATCCTCAGGGTCACCCAGTCCTAAGAGACCCAGAAGACGCCGCTCGCCGCTGAGGATACAGGATGGAGTCCTCGACAAGATCCAGATCCCTCTCCTTCCGCTCCTCCCGACCCACGGAGTTTCCTAGATCTCCTCCGGATGACCCATCATTCTTTAAAATCATGAGACATATCCAGAGAACATGGGCTGGGATGCAGGCGATAGACCGAGAGACTACGCCTTGCTAGATATCTTCGGTGAAGGATCCAAACCTGGGTGTTGCCACCCTTGTGACACTTTTGTGACGCTACCAAGGCGTGGAAGTTCCCACCGCCCCGCCGATGCTTAAGAAAGCTGGATCGCCTGCAAGGCTCCTAAGGAGGACCAGTACTTGGCTTAACATCCTCTGCCGACTTTCCGTCATAACAGTTTTCTCATGACCGTCCTAGACCAGAATATTTGAGCACTCTGCCACCGGTCCGGAGTCCAAAAGCTGGATGTTATGGCATGACGAGTTTGCTCTTACCTGCGCCATCAGATCCTGAACTACTTGAGACCTTAATATGGTGCAGTTCCAATGCTTTTGTGGGAACAGGACTGGATCTGCTGGAGAAATTGCCAGAGAGCAGAAGGAGGAGATGTTGCAACCTCCGCACGGGTTTGGCGTGGGAACCCAGGTGGTGGTAGCGTATGATTCGCGGACTCTCGCCAGGCGGCTCTTGAGGCGTTCCTTGGAGCCTCCATGGCTTCATGCTCCCGATTTATCTTGACGCCCAGAAGAACATCATGGACTGGGAGAAGTTCTCTTTGGGCACCCTCTGAGGTTCTCACCAAGCCCAAGAGGCCAGGAAGGCGGTGAGGTCGTCCAGGCAATGTACGACCAGCTTTCCTTTCAGAATCCAAAGCTGTTTTTGTGGACGGGCACAGAGAATAGTCTCACGGTCCACAACAGGCCTGCGGTTGGCAAGCTTTGTGGGACAGCGCGGGCAGAAGCTGCCCAGCTAAGCTGGGTCAGCCCTTGGCTCCCTCCGCCACCACAGCCTGATTCCTTTCCGGCCCCGCCTCAGATCATCGGACATCAAGGCTGACAAATTACCTGTGATGGTAGTCCATAACCACCGGCTGTGGGTTCTTCAGTTGTCGGTGGCCATTTATAGAATTCTTTAGACAAGCCACCGAGGGCCTCTGCTCTCCCTGCTACTCTGAGTCAGCATAAATTGCTTATCAGGCAAGAAATACCACACCCTGCAGAAGGGAGCGTGGAGTATGTTCCGAGAACCAGATAGATCTGATACTATTCCCACTTTTCTGGTTCCTAAGAAACAGGGACCTCCGTCTAATCTTGGACCCAGTGACCTAAATACGTCCGGTCGCCATAAACGTTTCGATGGTGACCCTCCAGCCTCATTCCATGTTGAAGCAGGACTCCTAGCATCCCTAGACATGGTGGACGCCTACCTGTACATCCCTTGGGCTCAAGCGCACAGGAGGTTCCTGGCTCGAGTTCCTTGGCCATTTTCAGTTCCGGGCCTGCTCGACTGTCATCATCCCCCAGGGTCTTACCAAATGCATGGTGGTTGTGGCAGCGCCCCATGAGACAGGCCACTATGTGTCTGTGACTTGGGATGGCTTTTCATGGCCACCTCCAGAGAGGCGCTGTTGCTGGCACGAGAGCCTCAGGACTTGTCCCAGTCTCTGGGCATAATCAACTACTAGAGTCTCCTCACATCACAGAAGCTGCAGTTCATAGGCGCAGTTCTGACACCGCTCAGGGAAAGCATTCTGAGATGTGTGAGCTGAACGATTGATCCTCAGGGATCTCTCGCTAAGAAGACTGTCCCTGCCAGCTGGTTCTTCGTCTGCTCGACACATGGCTGCGCCATTCCGACAGTCCCTGGCAAGGCTCACATGGTAACCCAGTGGATGCTCAAGGTTATGGGACCAAGACCATGGCATCCGTCAGAATCACAAATGTGATCTGAGATCATAATGGGGCAGATCCAGGACACTTTCATGGTGTCCTGTTTACAGTGCCGCCCCGAGATAATCCTCCATAGACACCCCAGGGCTAGTGGGACATACTTGAACGGGTGAGGTCCCAGGAACATGACCCCTCAGGCAGCCCCATCTGCCACTGGTGAGAGGGCGGTCCTCACGCCTGCAGGCCTTTAGTCAGAACCCATCGGCACTCTTCAAGGCCAGACAGACAATGGTGCAGGATGTATTACTCACGAACACGGAGGCGCATGCCTTCTTTGCAGGGAAGCCATGAGAGTGTGGAATTGCACTGACACCGCGCGAACCTGATTGCAGTTCACGCTCCCGGAGGGACAACATACTCGCAGATGCCTGAGTTGTTCCCAGGCCAGAGTCCACGAGTGGGAACTTTCAAGGGTCGAGAGGATCTGTTTCTTCAATGGGGCTCCTGGAACTGGACTTATTCGTTTCCCCATCCAACTAAACTGCCATGTTTTTGCTCGCTAGATCCAGGGCCTGGTGTTTTCTGGCGAGACGTTGTCCCCTCCTGGGCTGATAGATCCTGCACGCTTCCTCCCTTCCATTGATCCAGAGAGTTCTCAACCGCGTAGGAGCATGCAACAATGATCCTAGCCCCATTCTGGCTCCAGACAGATCTGGTTCCTTGCTAATCTAGCTGTCCCCGGAACCTCCAATCCCGCTGCCTTCAGCCCATCTCTGTGTTAGAGGGGTTCTTCAGTCCACCCAGACTTACGCTCACTACTCGAAGCTCATCTCCCATATCAACATATTAGAGATGAGGTCCTTTATGCCCTGCAAACCTTC
This sequence comes from Neoceratodus forsteri, assembly GCA_016271365.2. Classification (NCBI taxonomy): domain Eukaryota; kingdom Metazoa; phylum Chordata; order Ceratodontiformes; family Ceratodontidae; genus Neoceratodus; species Neoceratodus forsteri. The sequence goes on along the minus strand of CM028129.1, from coordinate 555,338,325 downwards.
CAGTGGACATTCCACAGTACTCTCCTGTTACAAACAGACAATACAGCGGTGATAGTATTACCTCAACAAACAAGGAGGCACACCCTACCCCCTCTGCAGGAGAGCCACGAGAGTGTGGGAATGGGTAATATGACACGGCACAAAACCTCATTGCAGTTCACGTTCCCGGAGTGGGACAATACTGTCGCGAACAGCCTGAGTCGTTCCCAGGCTAGAAGTCCACAAGTGGGAACTTCTACAGGAAGGGTGGCAGAGGATCTGTTTTCACAGATGGGGCACTCAAGGGTGGATTTGTTCGCGTCCCCATCAGCATAAAACTGCCCAATTTTTGCTCGCTAGATCCAGGGCCAGGTGTTTTCTGGCGAGGCGTTGTCCCTCTCCTGGGCGGGCAGATTCTCTATCCTTTCCTCCCTTCCCGTTGATCCAGAGGTCCTTCTCAAACTTCGCAGGAGCAGCGACTCTGATTTTGATAGCGCCTTTTTGGCCCAGACAGATTTGGTTCCGCTTCTGTGTCACCTGTCCGGGAACCTCCGCTTCCTTGCCAATCAGCTCCCATCTGCTGTCTCAGAAGGAGGTTCACTAGTCACCGAGCTTACATTCACTGAACCTGCATGCTTGGCTCCTAGAGACGCATAGCCATTTGCGACCATGAGGGGTCTGAGAGAGTGGCGGAAGTATTTTCTGCATGAAAACCGGCGACACCATACGCCATGAGGCCGCGTGAGGTTTGCCTGTGGTCTCAAGCACTGGTTTCTCCCCTTTAGACTGTCCAGAGAAATTAGTTCTGGAATACCTGCTCCCTTTTCAGTCGGGGTTGGCTTACTCCTCGATCAAAGTGCACCTTTGTGCAGTCTCAGCCTACACGCCCGGTAGGTGAGCATGGTGGCACAGTTGGATCGTCCGTGCCTTCTTAAGGGTGCTCCACCTTAGGCCACCATCAGGGATCCTGTCCCTCCTTGGGACCTACCTTTCATCCTGGAGCAGCTTACGCTGCCACCTCTTGAACCTCAGGCAGATTGCGAGCTGTGTTTTCTGTTGTGGAAAACTTTATTTTGGTTGCTGTTACTTGGTAAGAAGAATCTCTGAACTACGCGCTCTTATGTGTAAGGAGCCTTATTTAATTTTTCACCAGGACAGGGTGTCTGAGGCGAATCCCAAGTTCCTGCCTAAAGTAGTCAGCCCTCACGCTAACCAGGACATTGATTTACCAGTGTACTTCCCTAAGTATGCTAATCGAGGAAGCACTGCTTCACACCCTGGATGTTCATCGGTGTCTTAGATACTACTTGACCAGGACCAAACAGCACACATAAAATGGATCGACTGTTCATCTCTTGGCTGAGAGGATGTTGGAGATCCAGTCTCAAAACAGACCCTTTCTCGCTGGCTCATCCAGTGCATTTCCCTTTGCTACAACAGCGACAGAAACCTTACCAGGTGTGGTTAAGGGCCATTCGACAAGGGATAGCTACCTCTTTCGCAGCACTGAAGCGTATCCACATCGGCCATATGTGCTGCAGCTACCGCGGAGCTCAGTGCACACTTTTATCAGGCATTACAGCCTTGATGTCGCCTCACGGCGAAGAGCGGGTTCGGCCTTGCTGTGCTGCAGGGCCTCCTGTCCTAGGCTCAGGGCGTGTTGGTATCTCACTATCGCCTCCTCCGATGGCTTTTCAAAGCGCCATTGCTTGGGAATCAGTCCTAATGGTGTAACCTGCTGCAAGAGCTGTACCTCGAAGAAGATAGTACAGTTATGTAAGAACTTACCGTAACAGTAGATCTTCGAGAACAGCTCTTACAGCAGGTACCTTCCGCCCACCATTCCCCTTGGAGGTAAGTTCCAGCCTACTCTTAGAAAGATCATTCTTAGTCTTGGCCATCTGATGGCGGGTCCTCAGTCTCCCTTTCTGATGTCATCCAGCGGCCGAGTCTCGTGCCGGGAGAACTGGGGATTCTGGCGGGACCGCCTCCTTATGTACTACGCCTGACGTCGGGGGCGGGACCGACGTCAGAGGCAGTCCCCGCTGAAGACTGCTAGCTAGAAGATTTCTGTGGGGTCCTGATGCCTGCCGGCTTCAGTCCTAATGGTGTAACCTGCTGCAAGAGCTGATCTTACTGAGATACAGCTCTTGCAGCAGGTAACACCATTAGGACTGAAGCCAGACAGGCGGCAGGACCCCACGGAATCTTCTAGCTAGCTAACTTCAGCGGGACTGCCTCGACGGTCCCACCTCTGACGCGGCGTGGTACGACAAGAGGCGTCCCGCCAGATCTCCAGTTTCTTTCCGCCGTCGACTTGCATGTCTCGACCCGCCCGGATCATTTCTAGCGCGCGACGCATGGTCAAGTTCTTCCTTCGGGAAAAAGTTAATTTTTTCGGCTCAGTTGCTGTCTGATGTCCTCTCCAACCTCCGTTGAAGCCCATCCCTCGAAGTGCGCCTGTGGGAAGCAAATCCCGTTCAAGGATCCACATTCGGCCTGCGTCCGGTGCCTAGGCCCAGACCACGAAACCCGGTCCTGTATTTTCTGCCAGGGGTTCAACAGCCGGACCCGGATCCGTCGCCAGAAGGCTCTGCAGGCGTTCCTGCTCGAGGAGAAAGTTAAGGCTATGGACACCTCCAAGGGGAGTTCTGCTGAGAAAGCCCGGAAACATTCTGAGAAGCACAGGGAGTAGGCTCCATCCAGGTCCCCGTCTAGGGCCTCCGACTCCCGTAGTTCCGGCTCCTGGTCCGACCGTTCGCCATCCGGGCCGCTCTGAGCCTCCCTCCGCTGCGGTGAAGAAACCCTCGGGCTCCTCTTCTTCCTCACAGGTCAAGACCTCCAGGCCCTCTTCGTCCTCTTCTTCCAAAGCTCTGGTTAGGTCTGGGGACCATCATCATCACTGCAAGTCGGGTTCCCGCCATTCCGAACCCGACGTCAGGTCTGCCTCCTTGCCTCCTCCTCCCCAGCGGAAGACCAAGGAGCTTACCTCGCTTAAGAAGCCGTCGGACTCGATGTTGGCCCGTCCGACGTCGGCCACTCATCACAGGTCCCAGGAGCCGCGACCGCCAGACGCCCACGCCGTCGGTCAGGCCCGCCCTCGGTGCGCCTGCAGGAGGCCGATGTCCGCCTGACGAGTCGAAGAGGACATCGGCGCCTCCTACCGGCGTTGGTCAGGAGACTGTCATGGAGGAGGAATTGACGCAGCTCGAGGACCAGACGGGCGAACCCGGTCCTGTCGAGCCTCCCAGGGAACCCTCCCCGCAACCTGAGGCCCCTGAGGAGCCAACTCTGGAACCAGACGACCGGCCACCGGCGCCCGGTCCGTCGTCGGGCCGTTCTTTTTCTGAGGTTAAGGAGCTCTTTACCTACTGGTGGGATACCATTAAAAAGAATGTGGTTCCCACACCACCTCCTCTACCACCTCCTCCTCCTCCGCCACCTGCAACCCCTCCAGCCCCTGCGCCCCCTTCCCCATCCGGGGCAGCAGGCCGAGTACCTCCCAGGAGCCTACGGACCCTCCAAGGGGAAGACCAGATAAAGGAGACCTCCGTCTAGATCCTCTTCAGGGTCACCCAGTCCTAAGAGACCCAGAAGACGCCGCCGTTCGCCTTCGATGGAGGATACAGGATCGGAGTCCTCGACAAGATCCAGATCCCTCTCTCCCCTTCCGTTCCCCTCTCCGGACCCACGTGAGCTTCCTAGATCTCCTCCGGATGACCCATCATTCTCGAAAATCATGAGACATATCCAAGAGAACATGGGCTGGGATGCAGAAGAGTTAGACCCCGAGAGACTACGCCTTGCTAGATATCTTCGGCAGAAGGATCCCAAACCTGTGGTGTTGCCACCCTTGGTGGACACTTTTGTGGACGTCACCAAGGCAACGTGGAAGCGTCCACACTCGCTCCCGTCGATGCCGAAGAAAGCTGACCGCCTGTACAAGGCTCCTAAGGAGGACCAGTACTTGGCTTAACATCCTCTGGCCGACTCTCTGGTCATAACAGCCTCTCATGACCGGTCCCAGAGACCGCAACATTTGAGCACCCTGCCACCGGACCCGGAGTCCAAAAAGCTGGATGCTATGGGCAGGCGCACGTATGCTTCCGCTACCTGCGCCATCAGATCCCTGAACTACTTGACCCACATGGTGCAGTTCCAGAATGCTTTGTGGGAACAGGGACTGGATCTGGCGGAGAAATTGCCAGAAGGTGAGCAGAAGGAGGAGATGTTGCAACTCCTCCGTACGGGTTTGGACGTGGGAACCCAGGTGCTGTGAGCCGCGTATGATTCCGCGGACTCCTCGGCCAGAGCGGCAGCTTCAGGCGTATGCCTCTGGAGACACTCATGGCTTCATGTCTCCGGATTTACCCCAGACGTCCAGAAGAACATCATGGACGCCTCTTTCGAAGGAGAAGTTCTCTTTGGTGCACCCTCTGAGAAGGTTCTCACCAAGCTCCAAGAGGCCAGGAAGGCGGTGAGGTCGGTCCAGGCAATGTACTGACCAAAGCTTACTTCCTTTCGTAGGAACCAAAGCCGTTTTTGTGGACGGGCACAGAGACAACAGTCCCGCACCGGTCCACAACAGAGAGGCTCCGGTTCCCGCAGAGCCCAGGGAAGACAGCCCGCGGGCAGAAGTCAGCGTCCAGCTAAGCTGGCTCAGCCCGCGGCTCCCTCCGCCACCACAGCCTGACCCTCTCCGGCCCGCTCCTCAGGATCAGCGGGACATCAAAGGTGTATGCAAATTACCTGCCAGGATGGCAGTCCGCAACCACCGACAGGTGGGTTCTTCAGTTGGTCGAAAAAAGGCCACTTTATAGAATTCGAGAACAAGCCACCCTCGAGGCCTCCTCTGCTCTCCCGTTACTCGAGTCAGCACAAATTGCTTATCAGGCAAGAAATACTCACACTCCTGCAGAAGGGAGCGGTGGAGTATGTTCCAGAGAACCAGATAGATTCCGGATACTATTCCCACTTCTTTCTGGTTCCCAAGAAAACAGGGGACCTCCGTCCAATCTTGGACCTCAGTGACCTAAATACGTCGGTCGCCTACAAACGATTTCGCATGGTGACCCTTCCAGGCCTCATTCCCATGCTGAAGCAGGACGCCTTCTTAGCATCCCTAGACATGCAGGACGCCTACCTGCACATCCCTGTGGCTCAAGCGCACAGGAGGTTCCTGCGCTTCGAGTTCCTTGGCTACCATTTTCAGTTCCGGGCCCTTCCGTTCGGACTGTCATCAGCCCCCAGGGTCTTTACCAAATGCATGGCAGTCGTGGCAGCGTCCTTAAGGAGACAGGGCCACTATGTGTTCCCGTACTTGGACGATTGGCTTCTCATGGCCGCCTCCAGAGAGGCGTTGTTGCTGGCTATTCAGAGCACTCAGGACTTGTTCCAGTCTCTGGGCATTATAATCAACTACGAGAAGTCTCTCCTCGTACCGTCACAGAAGCTGCAGTTCATAGGCGCAGTTCTGGACACCGTTCAGGGGAAAGCATTTCTCCCAGACGACAGAGCGGAACGCATCAGATCCCTCATCAGGGATCTCTCGGCGAAGAAGACTGTCCCTGCCAGGCTGGTTCTTCGTCTGCTCGGACACATGGCTGCGGCCATTCCGACAGTCCCTTTGGCAAGGCTTCACATGCGGGTAACTCAGTGGATGCTCAAGGTACAGTGGGACCAAAGGCAAGACCACATGCAGCATCCGGTCAGAATCACAAATGCCGTGATTCGAGACTGGCAATGGTGGCTAGACCCAGGGACACTTTCTGCGGGTGTCCTGTTTACAGTGCCGTCCCCGGAGATAATCCTCTCCATAGACACCTCAGGGCTAGGGTGGGGAGCACACTTGAACGGGGTGAGGTCCCAGGAACATGGACCCCTCAGGAAGCCCACCTCCACATCAACGTGCTGGAGATGAGGGCGGTCCTCTACGCCCTGCAGGCCTTTCAGTCAGAAATCCCATCGAGCACTCTTCTGCGTCAGACAGACAACACGGCAGTGATGTATTACCTCAACAAACAAGGAGGCGCACACTCTTACCCCCTTTGCAGGGAAGCCATGAGAGTGTGGAATTGGGTAATTTGACACTGCGCGAACCTGATTGCAGTTCACGTTCCCGGAGTGGACAACACAATCGCAGATGGCCTGAGTTGCTCCCAGGCCAGAGTCCACGAGTGGGAACTTCTTCAAGGGGTCGCAGAGGATCTGTTTCTTCAATGGGGCACTCCAGAACTGGACTTATTCGCTTCCCCATCCAACGCAAAACTGCCATATTTTTGCTCGCTAGATCCAGGGCCTGGTGTTTTCTGGCGAGACGCGTTGTCCCTCTCCTGGGCTGACAGATTCCTGTACGCTTTCCCTCCCTTCCCATTGATCCAGAGAGTTCTTCTCAAACTGCGCAGGGAGCATGCAACAATGATCCTGGTAGCCCCATTCTGGCCCAGACAGATCTGGTTCCCCTTGCTAACGCAGCTGTCCCGGGAACCTCCAATCCCGTTGCCTTTCAGCTCCCATCTCTTGTCTCAGGAGGAAGGTTCTCTAGTCCACCCAGACTTACGCTCACTGAACCTGCATGCATGGCTCCTAGAGACATAGCCATTTTGCGACACGGGGTCTCGCAAGAGGTGGTGGAAGTTCTTTCCGAGGCCAGAAAGCCGGCAATGCATGCGACGTACGCCATGAAATGGCGCCGTTTTTGCCTGTGGTCGCAAGCACGCGGCCTTTCCCCTCTAGGTTGTCCGGCGAAAGCGGTGTTAGAATACCTGCTCTCCCTTTTCCATTCAGGTCTCGCCTACTCCTCTATTAAGGTACACCTTTGCGCTATTTCTGCTTACCACTTCCCGGTGGGACAGTGCACAGTGGCGCAACATGATGCCTCTCGAGACTTTCTGAGAGGGGTGTTACACCTTAGGCCACCCATTAAGGACCCTGTTCCTCCATGGGATTTACTCTTTGTCCTGGAACAACTCGCGCTTCCCCCTTTTGAACCTGCCGCAGATTGCGAGCTGCGTTTCCTGTCATGGAAAACGTTATTTTTAGTTGCTGTTACGTCAGCAAGGAGAATTTCTGAGCTTCATGCTCTAATGTGTAAGGAACCTTATTTGATTTTCCACCAGGACAGAGTGTCCCTGAGGACGAATCCTAAGTTCTTGCCTAAGGTGGTCTCTGCACTCACTCTCAACCAGGACATTGACCTGCCTATATATTTCCCTAAGTATTCTAATAGAGGAGAAGCACTGCTCCACACCCTGGATGTTCACTGCTGTCTAAGGTATTACCTGAACAGGACTAAACAGCTTCGCAAGTCGGAGCAACTCTTCATTTCCTTCGCTGAGAGGATGATGGGCCAACCAGTATCGAACCAGTATCGAAGCAGTCCCTTTCTCGCTGGCTTGTCCAGTGTATATCATACTGCTATGATGCTAAGCAGAAGCCCCTCCCGGGTACAGTCCGGGGCCATTCCACTAGGGAGGTGGCTACCTCCTTTGCAGCACTTCGCAATGTCTCCTCCTCTGCCATTGTGCTGCAGCCACTTGGAGCTCTGTGCATTACAGCCTGGACATTGCTTCACGGCGAAGAGCCGGTTTCGGCCTGGCTGTGCTACAGGGTCTCCTGTCCTAGAGTCAGGACTTAGTATGGATTTTTCCTAGTTTCCTCCTCCCAGAATGCTTACAAGCGTTATTGCTTGGAAATCAGTCCTAATGGTGTTACCTGCTGCAGAGCTGTATCTCGGTAAGACAGTACAGTTACAGAGCTTACGTAACAGTAGATCTTCGAGAACAGCTCTTGCAGCAGGTACCTTCCCACCCACCTTCCCCCTTGGAGGAGGCATGGCTTACCGAGCCTTTAGCAGGGGCTTACGCCCTTTTGTCTTCTGATGGTGGATCCTCGGTCTCCCATTCTGATGTCGTCCTGTGGCTGGAAGTCTCCGCCGGGAGAACTGGGGAATCTGGCGGGACCGCCCCCTTATGTACTACGCCTGATGTCGGAGGCGGGACCGACGTCGGGGGCGGTCCCCGCTGAAGTTAGCTAGCTAGAAGAATTCCGTGGGGTCCTGCCGCCTGTTGGCTTCAGTCCTAATGGTGTTACCTGCTGCAAGAGCTGTATCTCGAAGATCTACTGTTACGGTAAGTTCTTACGTAACTGTACTTTCCTGATAAAAAATGTTTCAGTTAAACGGCTTTCTGGCCTCTTTTGTTTCCATAAGCTATTTCCTTTCTCATACAGGAGTAGCGTTTCTCAGCTCCAAGTCTTTTCACCTCAAGGCCTGGTTCTTGAGAAGCTAGATCTCCTAGAGTCCCTGTATCCAAACAAGGCCTGGAACGTCTATAAAAAAAAAAGTTTTAGTACCATGAAAACCTCAGTTTCCTAGTGGAAGTGGTTTTTCCCCTTGGTACAAGGACAAGAGCCTAGAGTTTTTCAATCCTCTTTCCTCTAATGACTGGCTTATTTAGTTCATATCCAGGCATTACTGTCTTGTACACAGAACTAGTTTGGTCTTTGTGACTTGTTTCCTGTATAAATATAAAGGTTTTTATTTTCTTACTTACAGTAGGACAGTAGGTCTCTTTTTTTGGGAGTACACCTAGCGGTTACTCGGATTCTTTTTCTGTCAGGCAAGAGAAATCTGTCATTTCAAACAACATGAAGTCTTGCTGTATTCTGACTATTGCAGTTAGGTCCTGTCTTTCTACTGCCCTGGAGAACAAAGAGTTAAACTTTCCATGGCCAGCATGGAATGTTCACCGGTAGCTCGGTTGAAGCCCCTGTCTGCTGTTGTTTAAACTCCAACCGTCAGATTCTTTACTCCGCCTCACTGAACAGTCGCTCCGGAGATTTCTCCTTTGCTCGGTTCAAAAAGTCAGTTAAAGTGTCGTTTTTCGCTCGGTTTCTACCGAATTTCTGCTACCGAATCTGTCGGTTTAAGTCTCTGTCTGTGGTACCGTGAGTACTAGATAGGTTTTACATTTAGTTTCTGTGTGGAACTTGTAAATTTCGGATTGGTTCGGCTGAACCGATCAGTTTAGTTTAAAAAAGTTTGTGAATTTACTTAGAGTGTGGTAACCGGTCCGTATCGGTTCTAAAAACACGTATTTTATTACGTTTTTTTCCAAGACCCAAAACACGGTCAGGAACCGACAGGGGAGTCTTGCCTGGCGGATTGCCGAAAAAAGGGTAAGTTTTGGATAGGATTGGCCATGTCTGAGAAACCCAAGAAAAAGAACGGGCCCACTGGGTTTCAACACTGCAGTGTGTGTGGGGAAGCCTTTGCTAAGGCTGATCCCCACACCACCTGTGTTTATTGTCTGGCGTTTGACCACCTCGATTCAGACTGCCAAATTTATAAGAATTTTCCCAAAGCTACCCTGGATAAGGGAGTAGGTAGACTGAGGGAAAGGGAAGCTGAGAAGTCCGCTGACCCGGATGGCCAGCCCGGTTCGGTTCCGACTGAACCAGAAGGAGTGCCCTCTGACCAGGGCGATACTTCTTCGGGCAAAAGGAGAGCTGATTCTTAGGAGTGGTTCCGGTTAAAAGGAAGAGAAAAGATAAACCGTCCAGTTCGGATCCAGAAATTCATACTCCGACCACTGATGAGATAGCCAAGGCGATAAGAATAGTGCAGTCGCTAACTTCGGTTCCAGCCGAACCGGCACCGTCGGGCAGGGGCTCGGTTCGGTCGGTTTCCCCGGTTCTGTATTACACTTCAGAAGAATTTTATGAACCGGAGGAGGAGGAGGGAGATTATGATGATGATGATGGTGACTCTGAAAGTCTGGATGTGCCTATTGACCCGGACATCTTCCCAGACAGACCTTCAGGTGTTTCTCCTCCTAGGCTTTCTGAGTCCCCTTCCCACTTTATGTTTTACAAAAAAGTGGCTGAAACCCTCCAGCTTCCAATGGAAGAAGCAGTAGAGGATCAGGAGGAGCCTGATTTTGTTGAAAAGATGGACATCCCAGAGTCCAGGAGATTGTATATTCCCCTCCATAAATCTTTTGGGAAATAGACATATAAAATTCTTAAGACTCCTAATTCCATACCTCCTGTGGACAGATGAATGGACAAGAGGTACACCCTTTCAGGCTCAGACACGAAGTTCCTTTCTCAGCAATGCAGTCATGTTGGGGTAGTGCAGGCTGCTGCCTGTGATAAGGCAAATATCCCCTTGGCATCACACCCCCCCCAGATAAGGACTCCAGGAGGATTGATGCTATGGCAAAGAAGCAGTACATGGCAGCATCTTTGGGACTCAGGCAGGCTAACTGTATGGCCTACGCAGCTAGATACCAGAAGTCCAGATGGGACACTGTGCTGGCTCTGGCTAAACAGGCCCCTGACCAGCTTGCCAAGGAGCTGGAACAGGTGGCTGCAGATGGGATTGAGGCATCCAAGGTGCAATTTCATGCTGCTGTAGACTCCAATGATGTTTCAACAAAGAGTCATGGCTACATCTGTGGCCCTTCGGAGGATGGCTTGGCTCAGATGTACTAGCCTATCACAGGATACCCAGGCTGAGGCCATGGATTTCCCTGTTATTGGTAATTCTCTGTTTTGGGAGCAGACAGAGAACTACATGAAAAAGATGGACGAGTACAGGACCACCAACAGGAGTGCTCAGGCCAAAGAAAGGCAAGCCACTCCTCAGAGGCAGCAGTCCAGGGTCAGGGGCAGGCCTTTTCAAAGGCCTTTTTACCAAGCCCAGGCTTCTTCTTCTTCTTATGCTCAGAGGGGGTTCTTCAGAGGGAGAGGCAGACAGGGAATGAGCAGGCCTGCTTCTGCCCCTCAGCCTAAAGTCCCTGCCAAGCAGACACCCTGATGGGTCTGCCCGGGCTGATTCTCCAATACCTGTAGGGGGTAGGCTGGCTTACTTTGTCCAGGACTGGAAGTCTCTGACATCAGACAAGTGGGTCCTAGAGTAGTAAGCCAGGGACTGGTTCTCAGCTTCAAAAATTTCCCAAGATGAGAACCAGATCCTTTCCACCTGCAAATCCATCAGAGACCCTTGCCCTAGAGGCAGAGGTTTCTTCCCTCCTGGCTCTCAGAGCCATAGAGAGGTTCCTGCCCTACACAAGGGCAAAGGATTGTACTCCAGGTACTTCCTAACCCCCAAAAGACAGGAGAATGGCGCCCATCCTGGACCTAAGATATCTGAACAAGCACCTTTTAAAACCAAAGTTCAAAATGGTGACTCTGGGAATAATTCTGCCCTCTCTAAGGCCAGGGAACTGGCTAGCCTCCCTGGACCTTAAAGATGCCTATTTTCACATTACCATCAGGTGCTCCCACAGAAAGTACCTCAGGTTCGAGTTGCCCTCAGGCCACTATCAATTCAGAGCAATGCCCTTTGGCCTAACATCAGCCCCAAGGGTGTTCACAAAGTACCTGGCAGTAGTGGTTGCTTTCCTAAGGAGAAAAAAGATCTCCATCTTTCCATACTTGGACGACTGGCTCATAGTGGGTCAGTCTCCAGACCAAGTCAAGTCACATCTGCAAATAACTCAGCAAGTGCTCACTTCCTTAGGATTCCTCCTCAACCTTCCAAAGTCAGTTCTCGAGCCAGTACAGCTCCTCACCTTCATAGGGGCAGAGCTGGATACAATAAGGGCAAGAGCCTTCCTTCCCCTGGACAGGGCCAGGACCCTTATGGAACTGGCCTCTTCATTCACCCTTCAGGTGTCTCGACCAGCAAGGCATTTCCTGCAGCTTCTGGGCCACATGGCAGCCTCTACAGCAGTGGTCCAGGGAGCAAGATTTCAGATGAGGGACATTCAGGTCCACTTAAGAGCCTTCTGGTCCCAAAGAAAGGATTCCCTTACCAAACTAGTCTCAGTGACTCGAACCCTGATCCAGGCTTTGCAATGGTGGCAGGATCAGGACAATTTGAGACAAGGGGTTCCTTTTGTCACTCAGTCTTATTCAGTGATACTCACCACAGATGCCTCCTTGCTGGGCTGGGGAGCCACCTGGGGGATCTTACCACCCAAGGGCTGTGGTCACCTCAAGAATCTCTGCTTCACATCAATCTCTTGGAACTCAGAGTGGTGTTTCTGGCACTGCAAGCCTTTTCCAAATCTGTACAGAACAAGGTGGTCCAGATCAGAACAGACAATACCACCACAATGTGGTACATCAACAAGCAAGGAGGCACTCTGTCTACAGCCTTGTGCACAGAAGCAATGAAGTTTGGTCCCTGGCCTATTCCCTGCAAACCTCTCTGATAGCAGTTCACCTCCCAGGGAAGGACAATGTCCTAGCAGATGTTCTCAGCAGGATATCCCAGGGCCATCACGAATGGACCCTAGATCACCTAGTTTTGAAAGTGATTTTCTCGAGATGGGGCACTCCACAGATAGATGTTTTTGCAGCCCCAGACAATCACCAACTTCCTCTCTTTTGTTGCAGACCCCCAGTCTTGGGCTCAGTCTCCCTGGATGCTCTGATTCTGAATTGGGAAGGGAAATTTCTGTATGCTTTTCCCCCCTTCTTTCTCCTGTTCAAGGTGTTAGTCAAGATAAGGTCACAACCATGCAAAGTGATTCTAATTGCTCCAGACTGGGCCAGACAGCCCTGGTACCCCCTGTTGCTGTCCTTAGCAGTCCACCTTCCCCTGTCTCTTCCCAGGAATTACAACCTGTTGACATCCTCTCAGGGGAGGATTTGGTACCCAAACCTCAAGCCTCTCAATCTCAAGGCATGGCTCTTGAAGAGTTAGAGTTTACTGATCTGCAGCTTTCTCAAGGGGTTCTGGATATCCTGAAGGCTTCTCAAAAGCCTTCCACCAGGAAGACTTACAACTCCAAATGGAAAAGGTTCACTATTTGTTGTTCTAATAAGGATATTTCTCCAGAATCTGCTGGGTTGCCTACAGTTCTGGACTATATAATCCATCTTAATGGCTTAGGCCTTAGGCCAGCTACACTTAAAATGCATTTGGCGGCTGTTTCTGCCTTTTTAGTCAGTAGGCAAGCCCTCTCCTCTGTCAGCCCATCCTGTGTTTTGTAAGTTCTTCAAGGGATTGCTGCACATCAATCCCCCCTTTAGGGACCCTGCTCCTGCTTGGGACCTTAATGCTTGCATTGCTCAGCTTATGCAACCACCCTTTGAGCCTTTGTCCTCTGCAGAGCTTAAGTACTTGACTTGGAAAATTGTGTTTTTGGTGGCCATTACCTCTGCCAAGCGTATCAGTGAATTACAAGCCCTGTCAGTGGAGCCTGATTTCATCTCTTTCCATAGAGATAAAGTGGTCCTAAGGTGGTTTCAGATTTCCACCTTAACCAGTCTGTCTCTCCCTGTTTTCTTCACTGACCATTCCTTCTCTGGAGAGAGGAGGCTGCACAGCTTAGATGTTAAAAGGGCCCTCAGCTACTACATGGAGCGCACCAAGGGTCACAGGTTTGAGTCCCTCCAGTTGTTCCTCACATATGGAGAGGTCGATAGGGGCAAACCTGCCACTAAGAGATCTATTGCCAGGTGGATTGTCTCTTGTATACAATTCTGCTATGAAAATCTGGGTAGAACTCCACTCTCAGGCCTGAGGGCTCACTCTACTAGAGGTACAGCTGCTTCCCTGGCTGCTGCCAGGGATATTCCTATCTTAGAAATTTGTCAAGCAGCCACCTGGAAAACAGTCCATACATTCACCAAGCATTACTCTCTGGATATCCAGGCTAGGAGTGATGCTCGGTTTGGCACAGCAGTACTTCAGAGCCTATTCCCAAAGTAGGTTCTGTCCCTCCTCCATGGAGGTACTGCTTGGTAGTCTGAAATAGTCAGAATACAGCAAGACTTCATGTTGTTTGAAGAAAAAATTACTCACCTTAGTAATGTTGTTTCTTCTAATGGAGTCCTGCTGTATTCTGACCTCCCCGCCTCCCCTCTCAGAACCTGGTTTTTGAGATGTGGGTGGGCAGGAGCAGTGTTGGCACCCTAGGGGTGTCCCTTTTTCATCCTCCTTTATTTTGGGTGTGTGTTGTTTTTTGGGTTTCCTGACTTGAGTCTTTGCCTTGAAACCAAAAACCCCTTTTTAATAAATTTAGTTGCCAGTTGGCTAGTGTGAGTTTCATAGTTTCCACACAGAACTTCTAGTGAGTATTGCTCGTAAAGATCTGATGGTTGGAGTTTAAACAACAGCAGACAGGGGCTTCAACCGAGCTCGCGGTAAACATTCCATAGTGGCCATGGAAAGTTTAACTCTTTGTTCTCCAAGGCAGTTGAAAGGCAGGACCTAACTGCAATAGTCAGAATACAGCAAGACTCCATTAGAAGAAACAGCATTACTAAGGTGAGTAATTTTTTCTTCTCAGACCTTTTCAAAGAATTCCACAAAGGGCTGTTTCACTTCCAGACCCTTCTAGGGACTGGAGTTTTTTCCCATGGAACACAAACCTCTGTATATTCAAGTTCATGGGGTGTGCCTTCGAACCTGTGGCAAGTCTGTCCTGAAGTGAGTAACATCGAAGACAACCTTTCTGCTGGTCTTTTCCTCTGTCAGACCGGTTTTAGAGTTTCAGGTTTTTCTTTTAGGCCTTATCCTCTCAGTGCCTTTAAGAACAATTTAGTCCTCTGGACAGATAGGAAATCCTTTACCCAAGTGTTCTACCATTTCCACCTTCATCAACCCTTTTTCTCTGCCTGTACTGCTCTCAGGCAACTCCTGTCTAGGCTATCTCAAGCTACTCGGATAAGGCATGAATTAGTCCTGCCGCTCTGTGTCAGCGGTCCTAGCAGTTCAGGTACTGTCATTATCATCTCTTCCGTTCTTGCATTTTCGCAGAAAAGGAGAAACCAGTGACCAAGAGTATTTTCCCATGGGACTGTTTTCCCATGTTTCGGGTCTGGTACAGCAAGGCTGACATTCAGCCCTTCTTGTGCTTAGGGCCTGCTGCCTGGAGAACAGCTGCCTCCTGGGCAGCGTTCAAGGCTATATCCTTAATAGAAGTGTGCAGACCACTTATTTGAAATTTGCTTCTTACATTCAGTAAGTATCGTACTAAGCTTCATACAAAGAAAGTTAGATACACAGAAGGCCGAGGCCCATAAGTGTATATCTCCAGCCATGCTGGCATTTCATCCCTTGTTTAGTAAGTACTGATCTAATTTATGTTTAAAATCTATATGGCTTGGTGCATTTACTATGCTACTCGGTAGGGAGTTCCACAGAGGAATCATTCTTTGGGTGAAGAAAAAACGCCTTTTATTATTTTTTGGATAGGTTAGTAACAATTGACAATTATGACTCCTAAGATTTTGTTCCAGTTGACCTAATGTCATTCCTAAATCTGCCATTAGTGTACTATCAGTTATTAGTTTATACATTAGGAGAAGGTCTCCTCTTGTTCAAGTGAATATAGGTTAAATTCATCGAGCCTTGTCTCATAATATTTGTTATACATATTTATAACCATCTTGACTTTTTTATGGCACCAGGCATATGGTGAATAATTAACTGATTAATGTCATTTTATGATGTGTGATTTTATGATCGTTTTATTCAGATCTGTTTTTGATTTTAATTTGTACGGCACCTTGACACTTGAAAGGCGCCTGAAAAATAAAGATATTATTGTTATTGGTCACTCTTCTCTGCACGCCCTCCAGTCTAGTTACATCTCTCCTGAGACAGGGGCACCACAAGGGCGAACAATAATCCAAGTGTGGCCTTACATATGCCTTATACAATGGCAATATACACACCCTATCTCTTAATGTGAAGCCTCTTTTTAGACATCCTACCAATCTGTTTGCTTTGTTTATAGCAAAGTTACAGTATTTTTGGGATGATAAATCATGAGAGATGAATGTGTGCACATCATTATGTTGTGTTGCAATTGTAAGAACTTGATTATTTAATGAAAACTGATGCTGTTTATTTGTTGAACCTAAATGCATAATGACACACTTGTTAGTGTTAAAAGACATTTGATTTTGCTTTGCCCAATTTTCTAGTATTTTAAGATCTTTGGTAAATTTGGCTCTTTCTTCGTCGTTTCTCATTTGGGCTGCTAATTTAGTGTCGTCAGCAAACTTGATGATAAAACTGTTAATACTCTCAGCTAGATCTGAAATAAAGATTGAAAGCAGTGTTGGGCCCAATACCGACCCCTGAAGCACTCCACTAGTCACTGAACTCAATTCAGAAGAATGTCCCCTAATAGACACTCTTTGAGTACGACCTTGTAACCATTCTTCCACCCGATTAACAAGTATGTTATGTATCTTCAGTTTCCTCATTTTAGTTATGAGGATGTCATGTGGTACTTTGCCAAAAGCTTTGCAAAAATCTAAAAAGGTCACATCTACCGGAATGTTATTTTCTAACATCCTGCTAATGTGTTCATAAAAGACCAAGTTTCCAGTTAAACAGGACCTATTTTTTTTAAAGCCGTGTTGAGTATGATCAATTAAACCCTTTTCCTCCAAATCTATATCCAATTTAGTTTTGAGAAGTGATTCAAAGATCTTTCCTAAAACGCTGGTCAAGCTAATTGGTCTATAATTTGATATCTCATCATATTTTCCTTTTTTATGTATTGGTGTCACAACCGCAGTTTTCCAGTCATTAGGTATGATGTGATATCGTATTGATTTATTAAAGATCTGGAGGAGTGGCTCTACTAGTCAATCTCTAAGTTCTTTCAATAACCTAGGATGTAACCTATCAGGCCCTGGATATTTATTAACATTCAGGGTACTCAGTTTGGCAAGTATCTCTTTCTTAGAAGAATTAGAGAGGATCTTCCATTGTGTTACTTGGTATAGAATTAATAGTTGTGTTCTTGAGATTGAAGACTGTGCTGAAATAATATTGAATTCTACTGCCATGTCTTTAGATGTAGTTATTTCCTCTTTGTTAACTTTTAAGGGTCCAGTTATCCTCGTGGATGTTTTTTTATTGTTACCATAAGAATACAAACTTTTACCTCCATCTTTCAAGTATGCCAGTCTATGTTTCAATTAATTTTTTTCCATTTTTATTGTACTTTTACATTCTCTTTGGAATTTTTTTAAATCTCCATTTGTTAAAATCAGTGTTATCTTTTTTCATGAGTCTGAATGCTTTTTTCTTTAGTCTGATCAATTTCTGTATTTTAATAGTTACGCAAGGTGGGATCTTTCCCTTTTTATTGTATATTATTTTATTAGGTATAAATTGTTCTTCCAATTCTAAAAGTTTATCTTTTATCCTATTCCAGAGCACAAATGGAGAAGACCTGTAGTCCCATTTCCAGTTATAAAGTTCTTGCTTAATTGATGTGAAATCTGCCCTATTGTAATTTTTGAATATTGTTTTACCCAAGTCTTGTTTGATACAGATGTTAATATCAAAAGTTATGACCATATGATCACTATTTTGAATGGGTGTTTTGATAATAATATTGGTGATTTTATCAGGAATATCTGTCTGGAGTAAATCCAAAATGTTTTTGTTCCTTGTTGGTTTGTTTATTAATTGATACAGACCATTGGAGGAACATGTATTTAAAAAGGAGTTTTCCTGACTGTTAGTTCCAATATATTCTTCCCAATTGATACCGGGCAAATTAAAGTCACCTAATAGTATAATTTATTTGTAATTGGATTTACTATTAATTGAATTCAAGATATCCTGGTGTTCATTTATATTGGAATCAGGGGGCCTGTAACAAACTCCTTTTGATATTTTAGTTTGATTTTCCCCTAAGATTTTGATCCAAATTAATTCAGTGACTATATTATCAGTGGGATCAATTACTGTTTTATATGTTATACTGTTTTTAATCAAAAAACTACTTCTCCTCCTCTCTTTCCTGTTCTGTTTTTTGATAAGTTGTATAGCCTGGTTTATTGGTGTTCCAGGCTGAAGCATCATTCCACCAGGTTTCGGTTATAGCCACTATATCAATTTTATCTTTATTTAATAGTAATTGTAATTTGTCTAATTTAGTAGTATGTAAACTCCTAACGTTTGTTGTAAGAATGGACAGACCACATTTTTTTTCATAAGCTGTTTTACTTATGTGGCAATTTTTTATATTCTTTTGATTAACTAATAATGGGGTTTCCTTATTGTTCCATTTTTCAGCAATACAGCTTATTTTTTCCCTTTGCCCCTTAATCATCAGTTTTTTGCTTGGCCTTGATTTAAACTATTATAAAAAATGTAGCCTAGGTGCCTGGTTCCTTGTCTACGTAGGTGCAAACCATCATGACCAAATAATGCAGGTTTGATGTCAAATACAGTATTTCCCATGTTTTTATCCATTTTGCCATATTTGTCACGCTCCATCTACGTAGCCAGTTGTTAAAGATTTTAATATTTTTTGTTTTTGTAAAGCTTGCCCTTGGTACAAGTAGAATTTCAGAAACTATGGGGGTTGCATTCAGTTCCTGTAATGATTGTACTGCATTTATCATGTCATTAATTATGTCTCCCACATCCTTCTTTCCAAAGTCATTTGTGCCCACATGTAACAGTACAGTCTTGGGTTTGGTGATATTTTGCAATATTCCTGGCAACATCTGAGTGATGTCCTTGATGGTTGCTCCTCTATAGCTACAGCTAGTGATGTTTTCTTTATTTCCCCTAGTAGAGTATCTATCAGTATATTTTGTAATTGAGTCCCCTAAAATAAAAATTTGTTCTTGGTCCCTTGTTGTTTAGATTTAAATTATCCTGGGAACTGTCCAGTGGGCTCTTATTAGATTCTGGATCTTCTATAGTCATATTTATGGGATCTCTTTTTCCCCCCCCGAATGCTCCTCAGTTTGTTTGTTATTATCAGAATTTAAACAAACGTTTGTCTGTTTAGTTGTCTCTGTTGGTAATTGCTCTATGTTTTTCTCATATAACATATTTAATATTCCCTGATCATTAGGGGGCACTGTTGGTGGGGAAAGGGGGGATGTTGAGATGCTTATGCCGGGTATCCCTTCTTCACTATCCAATTCAAGTAGTGGATCAAAACTGTTGTGTAGCGCTAGGGTAAAGGTCTCTGCTTTTTAAGTTTTTTGAATGGTCTGCTACTTTGTACTTCATACTAGTTGTTTTCACTTTCTTCAACATCATCCCCCCTTAATCTCTTTTTGTTGGTGGAAGACTTAAAAGATGAATTTATGTTGGGACTGGGATCTCTGTGTAGAGGAGTAGCAGGCTCATTAAGACATAGTAATTGTCCTTTATCTGATTGTACCTCAGATGTTATAGGGTTTACTATTGTATATGCGTTTGTACTTTCATAAGCTCTTTTCTTGGATGTGTAGTCCGATAGGATGCCAAATTTGGCAGGACGGTACTTCAGAGCCTCTTCTTAAAATAGGATCTTCCTGGACATAAGTCTCCACCACTCATTCACACTAGTGGGATTAGCGCCGGAGGCACTAGGACCCATCGGGAGCAAACTTTTTGCTGGAGGGTCGGCGCGAGAGATGGCGTCGCGAGCAGCGGAGCGGCTCGAGCGGCAATGACCATCTTGGCGACGACCCTCCAACCGCCTCAGTTCCTTTTTTCCCGCCGTCGAGTGCGCTTCAGTGACGACGTCGCTTGCCTGTCGGGAGTCAAACTTCAAACTAGCGCATAGTTTTCAGTTTATTTTTTTGTAACATTATCTCGATAGTAGTATCGCTTAATTTTATTCTATTTTCGTTAAATTTTTCTAATATTTTAAATTTAACTTACTTGAAGAAGTCTCGGCCTACTGGACGGAGTCGACCATGAGCAGGTCAGGTGACGGTAGGGAGACTTCGTATGAAAGCTGTTCAGTCAGCCGGGCTGGGTCCGGTCAGCCTCCTTCTCCTCAGCGGGGTTCCGACAACGGTCAGTCCGATGCCCGGGGATGGGCGGTCCCCGTCGGCATAAAAATAACGTGCGCATTCGGCACCGTTCGGCCTCGAGCTCTTGACCCACAGGTCAAAAAGGCATCACTCGGTCGGCACTCTGGTATGTCTTGGCGTCGGACGGTCGGTTATCGTAGCTAGTTGCCGTTCTCCTTCTTCGGAGTCGCCAACTGCTGGTAACCGTCGTCCTCGACATCGGAGCCCTTCCCCGCCTGTAGGTAGGGCTCCAGATGAGCAGTTTCATCAGTGGGCCGCTCTTGTGGAGCGATGAGCTCGGAGGTTGGTTCTCCTGCCTGGCTCGGTTGCCACGGAGCCCTTGGGCTCCTCCAGCGATCGGGTAGAGCGGTTGGACCTTCCTAGTCGCGCGGCGCCTTCTTCGGTGTCGGTGACTCCGCGCTTAGGTGTTTTCCCCCCTCACATGGCTGCGGCGCAGGGGGCCACACCGATGCCCTTATCTCCTGGTTTTTTTCCTTCTCTAGCTTTCCAGGTTCCTGGGGCGTTTCCGGTGCCTTCCGCGGGGTCTGTTGGCTTGTAGGTGCCGTTTTCGGTGCCGCTCAGCCTTGCGGCGCCGTCCGCGGTGCCGCCTGCGGTGCCGTTGGGTCTGGGGCGCCATCGGTAGCGCCGCTTGGTAACCGGTGCCGCTTGGTCGACGGCGCGCTGTGATGGCGTGCCTCTTCGGCGCGTGCCCCTCTGCGGTGCCGTTTTCAACCCATTTTGCCTTCGGCCGGGGGTCCTCGGGACTCTCCTTGTTTCTCTGCTATTTCCTCCTCTCCTAATTTTCACTCCTTTCCTGTCCAAACAGTCCTTTCTGGACCATCAGGAGATGATGTTGAGCCTGACCCAGACCTCGGTTGGGTGATGAAGTGGAGGAAACAGGATCTTCTTTGCTACAGAGCCTGTGGTCGAGGACCTGTCTTTAAGTCTCTGTTGAAGAACCTGAGATCCACTCTTTCTCTCAGACTACAGACATCGATCCTGGGAAGATATTAAGACTCCAGTACCTTCATGCTTGGAGATCCTCGGATTTGACTCCTCCGATCCAGCCTTCCTTGAGGCGCTGTCTCAAATGGTATGGAATAATCCTGCTCTTATTCCCTCAGTGGCTAAATCCATTGATAAAGTACTCAGCTCCAAGGATCGTCCCATTTGGCATCCCAAGCCTTTGCGGATCCTATTGTAGTCCTGGCAGAGAATGATAAGGTCGTTCTTCCTCAAACTACTACAGCTCGACCTATTAACAAAGAGTCTCGTAAGATTGATACATTAGGTAAGAGAGTCTTTGCTGCCTCCACTCTAAGTATGCGTATTGCCAGTTATCAAGGCTATTTTTCTCAGTATGAGTATATCCTGTGGCACTCTTTGAAAAGAATGGTTGAAGCTCTTCTGGATTCGGACTCCAAGTCAGAGCTTCTTCTGACCGTTACTAGAGGTATTGAGTCAATAACCAACAGGTCAAAGCCGCTATGGGCGGCACTGCGACACTGCTTCTCGCTCCAGCAGCCGCGAGGTATTTATCTCGGCGCCATTCCTGACTGCGTACTTCTGGCTTCACGAATGATGCTCAGCAGCAGGTAATGGCGCTGCCCTTTGATGGCTCCTTTCTTTTCGGCCCTCAGGTGGAACAAGCCTTAGAGGCCACTCAGAAGACTAGGTCAGCCATTAAGTTGGCCAGACCTCCGCCTGCTCCCTCTCGGGGGCATGTGAACAGACGTCAGTTTCATAGTCGTCAGTCCTTTGAGGCAGAGGCAGGAAGCTTCCATAAAGCCAACCTCAAAAAAGCGCGGCAGAAAGCGCAGGGGCCTAAAGCCCCCAGCGCCCTTATGAGTTGCTGGCCAAGTTCCATCCATTGCCGAGGTGGAACTTTCTCCTCCGGTGGGAGGTGCGTCTGATGTACTACAACCAGTGAGTCCATAACTTCAGACAAATGGGTCCTTCGGATAATTCGCAGGTTATTCTCTCAATTTTTGGAAACCCCGAATTGTCCTCCCAGGCGACAGCCCAGGTTGTCGGCCTCTCAGTCAGACCTCCTCACCGCCGAGATCCAGGGCCTTCTAAGCAACAGGGCAATAGAACTGGTGCCCCGCATCTCTGAGCACAGGGTTCTCCCCATTACTTCCTGGTTCCAAAGTCTGGGGAATCGCCCATTCTAGACCTCAGAAAGTTAAACAAATTTCTCCCAGGAGAAATTCAAAATGATTCCCTAGGTACCCTGTTACCCTTGCTGCATCAGCGACTGGCTGGCCTCCCTGGATATGGGGACGCTTACCAGCATATCCCCATCCACCCAACCCACGCAAGTTCCTCAGGTTTGTAGCTCTGGGTCAGCATTATCAGTTCAGAGTCCTGCCTTTTGGGCTATCCTCGGCGCTTGTGAGTCTTTACAAAGTGTTGTGCAGTTCTCTTGGCGTATCTCAGGAAGATCGGACTCGGTGTTCCCTACCTGGATGGTTCTTCTAGCAAGCCCTTCCAGCTAAGGGACTTTGGAAGCCGTGCAAACGACTTCTCGCCTTCTTACGTCCATAGAATTCTGCTGGATTTGAAAAGTCACAACTGCAGCCCTCCCAGAGGCTCCTTTTCATAGGGACGCTTCTAGACACCTCTTCCAGAAGGCTTTCCTTCCAGAGGACAGAAGACTTGACATCCTTCGGGGCCCGTTACATCGGGAGAACCAATCGGTTACAGCTCTCTCGTCTGGCGCGTATGTGGGTCTCATGCGTCCTCGTGTTCACTGTACCCTGGCCCGGTTGCACATGAGAACCACCCAATGGATGCTCTCCACTCAGTGGTCTCCGACCTCTCACCCCCAGTCTTATCCCATCAAGGTGACGGAGCCCCTTCGAAGGTCTCTCACCTGGTGGACTCAAGAGAGCAATCTCCTGGAAGGGTTCCCCTTTGCTCCCCCGGATCATCAGATCTCCATCACCACAGACGCATCGCTAATGGGATGGGGAGCTCACTGTCGCTCCCTCCACACTCAAGGTGTATGGACTCAGTTCGAAACTCTTCTCCACATAAATGTCCTGGAGATGAGAGCGGTCCTCTACGCGATCCGAGCTCTGAAGGATATCCTTTGTCACAAGAACATTCTCCTTCAAACGGACAACAAGCGTGATCTATTACATCAACAAGCAAGGCGGTGCTCATTCTTACCCCCTTTGCAGGGAAGCAATGAGGGTGTGGGAGTGGTGCTTGGAGCACAAGTCTCTGATTCAGGCGGTTTATCTGCCAGGTATACCAAACGATCTAGCAGATCACCTCAGCAGAACGGAGGCAGACCCTCACGAGTGGTCTCTCGATCCAGCCGTAGCTCGGTCACTATTCGAAGAGTGGGGGACTCCAGACCTGGACCTTTTTGCATCCCCACTCAACGCAAAACTGCCTCTCTTCTGCTCCAGAAATCCAGGGCCTGGCATTTTCTGTCAGGATGTTCAGGCTGCGGTGGACAAAACGTTTCTTCATCCTTTCCACTGCTCCCTCTAATCCAGAGTTCTCCTCAAGTTCGAGTCTCAGGGACCAAAATGATTCTCATTGCTCCTCCTGGCCTCGCAACTATGGTTCCTCTGCTCAACAGTATGTTGGCAGCCTCTCCGAGACCACTTCCTTGCAAATCAACCTTTGACTCAGGGTTCGTTGGTCCATCCCAACCTGAAATCACTTCACCTTCATGCTTGGCCCTGAAGAGGTAGAAGTGAATCAATTCAACGCTCTCGAGAGTCTCGGACATCCTTCTGGCTGCGCTGGAAGCCAGCCACCGAAAACGACGCTCAAATGGAAACGCTTTCTCTCTGGTGTGCAAAGTCCTCTTGAATCCCTTTTCCTGTCCTCCTGACAAGGTTCTGAGTATCTTTGGACCTATCAAACTCAGGTCTCCAGTACTCCACAGTTAAAGTTCACCTTAGTGCCATCTCAGCGTTCCATGAGCGGTTTCTTCCTTGACTCTGGCTCAGCTTCCTATGGTGAAGAGATTTCTTAAGGGATTCTTCAACCAGACCCCTGTTAGGCGTCCAGTTGCAACCTGGGACATTAACCTGGTGCTGGACATGCTCACTGGAAGCCTTTCGAGCCCCTAGCTACCTGTGAGCTAAAATTTCTTACCTGGAAGACTGCCTCCTGGTGGCCATTACCTCAGCCAGCAGGGTCTCGGAGATTCATGCCTTGGTGACGGACCCTCCGTATACTGTATTCCATAAAGACAAGGTAGTTCTCCGTACTCATCCTAAATTTCTTCCCAAGGTTGTGTCAGAATTCCATCTAAACCAACCTCTGGTACTTCCCTCTTACTTTGCTAATTTCCAAAATGAAGGGGAACGATCTCTTCATTCCTTGGATGTTAAGAGAGCCTTGCGGTTCTATTTAGATAGAACCAAGAATTCTCGCAAGACTCAGCAACTGTTTGTTTCTTTCAGCGACACCGGCTGGGTCAACCGTCGCTATAGATGCATCTCATCATGGTTAGTGGCATGCCTTGACATTTGCTACTCCATGGCTCAAGTTAAATTGGAGGGTAGGTGTCGCTCACTCTACTAGAGGCGATCCAGCGGCATCTTTAGCGGAGATCATATGTTCCAATTAGGATATCTGCAACGCCGCCACTCTGGAGCTCAGTGCATACCTCATAGCATTATGCACTGGATGTTCATGTTGCCAGGCGACATTCTGCATTCGGCAGAACTATCCTTAATCGGCTTTATCTTAGACGCGTGAGCTCTGGCTCTCCTGCCGCCTTTTGGGGGATTATCAGCTTGGTACTTCCTACTAGTGTGAATGAGTGGTGGAGACTTATGTCCAGGAAGATATGAAAATTACGTATCTACCGTAATTCTTGATCTTCTTGACCAGTCTCCACACTCATTCACACGCCCACCTCCATCCCCGAGCTCACACTGTGTGTTGGTCTTCACTCCCTCAAATCTTAGGCCGAGGACTCTTTGCTGACCTTCTTACACGGGTCGGCTGGACTATCTTATGTCCGCTTTTTTAAGGTTAGATTTACTCTTTACGTTAGTTGCGCTGCACCTCCTTGGTAAAAAAGTACTGAGGCGGTTGGAGGGTCATCGCCGAGATGGTCATATAGCCGCCGAGCCGCTGCTCCCGGCGCCATGCCTCGCGGCGCCATCTCTCGCGCCGACCCTCCAGCAAAAAGTTTGCTCCCGATGGGTCCTAGTGCCTCCGGCGCTAATCCCACTAGTGTGAATGAGTGGTGGAGACTCGTCCAAGAAGATCAAGAATTACGGTAGGTACGTAATTTTCATTTTCTGTGCAGTCCTCCCAACTACACTGCTTCGAAGTCTGCATCTGTCAATAGATGCTAAAGAATTCCTGGGGTGAGAAGAAACAATTACTCACCAAAGTAATATTACTTCTTCCAGGGGATTCTTTAACATTATTGACACTCCCACCCTACCTCCCCTGGAAACCTTGTTTAAAGGCTCTGTTAGGGGATTTAAGCAAATTTGATGACAGTTGAGCACAGTTTTTGCTCTTTTTCAGCTCCGAAATGTGTTCTGAGGTTCCTCAGGCTGACTGCAGGCAGCACTCTACTCTAACTGTATCCTGATTGGCCAATGCCTTCTTCATTTGCATTGACTCCTCTTCTCTGGGGCAGCTGAACCCAGCTGGCATACTGCATCTGTCAATAATGCTAAAGAATCCCCTGGAAGAAGTAATATTACTTCGGTGAGTAATTGTTTCTTCTAGGAATATCTTCACCATTGAGTCACACCAATGGGTTTTGAGATGGATGCACTAGGACCCTACGGGAGCCAGAACTTTTCAGAAGGGCTGGCACCGAGGTAGTCTGTGTGCATGACACCATGAGACTAGCTCACACTGCATGGCTTACCTTGGCACTGACCCTCAACTGCCTCAGTACCTTTTTTACTGAGGAGGTGCAGTGTAAGCTAACTAACACTAATACACTTAAAGAGCTGTGGACTCCTCAAAGAAAACTTTGAAAAACATATTTAGGTACAATTCTGCTTGCATTCCATATATATTCTATAGATTTCTCCTTAACATGATTTATTACTGAGGAAATTTGTATGAATACATGATTTTCAAACCTCAAAGTTCATCTGCCTCGCTAGCTGACTCCCTGCTTTGTCATAATCCTCTGTTGTGACATCACAATCTGTTGCCATGGGAATAACTGTGATGTCATAAGCAGTGCATTATGACTTCAAGTAAGGAGAAAGCAACAGGAACAGATAAACGCATCAGGAGCAAACATCCTGTTTTCATGCAGATTACATCAGTAGTAAATAATGGGGAGCAGGAATGCAGAAATAATATGAAATACAGCCTAACTGTGTCTGAATGTTCTGTTTTGTTAAAGTTCTCCTGAAAACGTCAGCTGCTCTGTAACCTAAGGGCATAAGATAGCCCTTAAGACCCATGTAAGAAGGGTCAACAGCAAAGAACACAGTGTCTTCACAGCCCAAACCAAAAACAAGGGGTGAAGACCAACAAATAGGAAGAGTGAGCCTGGGGGATGGAGGGTGGGTGTGTGAATCAATGGTGAAGATATTCTTTGAAGGTCAAGAATTACGGTGAGTACAAACTTTTAATATCTTCCAGGAATCAGTCTTCCCCATTGATTCACACCAGTGGGTTAGAGTACCAAGCTGAGATGAAAGTCCCCCCGGGCAGGGTGGTAGGAGCCAGAGCTCACTCAGGACAGAAGTCCATTAAAGATTGTCCTACCAGCTGCCCGCCGCGCAGCGGGATTTGCCAGTGACGCCGGGCGCACTGGGTCTGGAACAGACTCGGGTCGCTGGAGGGTCGGGCCAGGGGAGAAGGATAGAGCGTCCATCGACTGCTCTCCTTCTCCGGGGAGGGATGGGGAAGTGCTCGGGGTTGGCGTGACTCCTGGTGGAGACCAGGTGTAGCGCGACTACCGACCTCAACAGTGTGTGCGTCGGAGGCGGGGCAGGACGCTCCACGTCGTTGCACGTCCCCGCCTCCCGGAAAAAGGAAAATGCGAGTATGCCGCTGGGGCCCTTGATGAAGCTGGTCACAGCTTCAATTAGCCCCCTCAGGCCAGCCCTCCGACCTAGTTTGACGCCTGCGGCATGTGTCCCCAGTGCCGCAGCCCCACCGTGGGGGGTAAGCCACGGGTTATCGGAAGGGCGCGAGGCTAATGTGGGGGGGTGGAAGCATGACTGGCAGATGGTACCGGGCTACCGCCGGCTGGGGCAGAAAATATAAATAGGAAAAAAAAAAAAAAAAAAAGATTGTCCTACCAAAAGAGGCATGCTGCCTGGCATGGACATCCAGGACATAGTGCTTGATAAAATTGTGTATTGTGCTCCAAGTGGCAGCTCTGCAAATGTCAGCAATAGGTACTGAGCGAATCACTGCCAAGGACGTAGCAACCGCTCTAGTAGCGTGAGCATGAACCTGACCCTCCAGTTTAATCTGCACCATAGAAGAGCAGTGATGAAGGCAACTGACAGTCCATGCAGAAATGTATTTGATTGTAACAGGCTGACCCAACAGATTAGGGTGAAAGGAAATGACAAGCTGTTTACAGTGTCAGAAGTCCTTAGTTCTATTGAGGTAGAATGTGAGGACTCTTTTAACGTTCAGAGAGTGGAGGGTGCACCCCCCTTCGTTCTGGAAGTTGCAAATGTATCTAGGCAGCACCAGAAGCTGATTTAATTGAAACTCCAATACCA
The DNA here is from genome assembly GCA_016271365.2 of Neoceratodus forsteri. Taxonomy (NCBI): domain Eukaryota; kingdom Metazoa; phylum Chordata; order Ceratodontiformes; family Ceratodontidae; genus Neoceratodus; species Neoceratodus forsteri. Next base: position 555,310,855 of record CM028129.1, on the reverse strand, counting down.
CTTTAGGCAAAAGCTAGGGATGTGTGTAGAGAACCACCTTGTCTCTATAGAAGACAGTATACGGAGGATGATAATAATAATATTTATTTAGCGCAATTCCAAAAATCAAGGCACTGTACATACTTAAAACATCATAAAACAAACAGTTCAATTAAAACTTTTACAAAATAATTTAAATACTTCAATTAAAATATCCCAGAATCCATATAAAATACTAAGTGGTAAATGCCTGCTTAAACAAATGTGTTTTCAAACCTGTTTTAAAGCTCTTCACGGTCCAGCGCACTCTAATCTGACGAGGATCTGTGACTAAAGCATGTATCTTAGAGACTCTGCGGGCAGAGGTGATGGCCACTAGAAACGCGGTTTTCCAAGTTAGGAATTTCAGGTCACACATAGCCAAAGGTTCAAAAGGTTTATGAGTGTGTGTGTCCAACACAAGTTTGAGATCCCAGATGGAGAGATGGGTTTCCTGACTGGGGTGCTTTTGTGCAAAATGCCTTTCTGAGTCATTGGGATAAGTTTACAGACCCCAATTTATTTGGTAGGAGCAGTCTACATCTAAATATATATTGTTCCAGGCTTTTAGCAAGTAGGGTTAACAAGGGCATAGAGGTGTATTTCACCTAAATACAAAGGGGAAACGGGGTGGTGATATACTGTAAGTATGGAGGATAATGAGAAAACTACTCCAAAATCGTACTCTGTATCCAATATTGGGGGATGGAATTGTTTATTATTAAATGCAAGGAGTCTGGTTAAAACATTTGATGAACTTGTATATATTTTACAGAGGGACTCTATCCATATCTCCCCACTTGACTAGTATCCCTCCACTTCTCCTGCTGTCTAATCCCTCCCCCCCCCCACCTCAGCCTTCCTCCCCCCCTCCTGCCTCGCTTATCCCGGAATCCTATCTTACTCACCATTGAACCTTGCCTACACGATATACCTGTTGAATTGCCAACTGGTTATTTTCAACACACTACTGTTAGTCCATCTGAGCATTTTTTGATTTCTCAAACCACTGTATTATGTATGATTTTTGCATGCTAATTTCCTGTGCTTGTGATTCTGATATTTGACATTCATGATTTACATTGTACTTTAGCTATCTTTTATTGTTATGTAATATGCTGTGGCCACAGTACATGGCCTAGGTCGTGCCTGAAAACAGTCCCTGGGATCAGTGCACCTACCCGGTTACCAAAGTCAAATAAATAAATATCTGTGCAGTTACAGAGACTTGGTGGGAAGACGTTGCTGGCTGGAACAGAAATATCCAGGGATATGCATTATATAGCAAAGAAAGAAAACATTGCAACAGTGGATGAGTATTTGCATCGTGTGTAGCAGATGCCCTAAATTCTGATTCAGTCAATATGGGGTATGATGACATGGAACAAATATGGGTAAAGCTGACCCCTCAGTCAGGTACTAAGATAATTCTGGGGATGGTATACAGACTAGGGATATGGATATTTTACTTTGTGAATTGATGCAAACCTTAAAGGAGACAGGAAACCATCTGTGACTACAATGCTCGTATTTAGTGTTGTACAGTAATTGGTAAGCACCATACCTACAATAGCTTGATGCTGTTTCATCATTTACTTGAGTTTGTTTAATTTTTTTATGTCAGGCAGCGTGGCCGATTCTTAATGTTCTTTTTCATCTCGCGGTCCTCCATCAGGCTGAGCCATCAGTTGCTGATGCACCTATTTGTGCATTCAGTTTGCACACGGCTCATATTGCTAATTTTGCTCTGAAGTGATGTGTATTCATACTAAGAGCTGCAGTACATAAACTGTCGATGTTAAATATAATCAATTTATTTCTGGTCCCTTTATAACTGACATGTTTTAAGTGGCTGACACAGGTATCACGTTTATTAGTCTTAAAAGCTGAAATACATTCAAAGTAAAAATGTAGACGGCAGTGTTGTTGTGTGATTCATTTCAGTATCCCAGTTAGCTTATTTCTTTACAACACTCCTCAGCTTGATTAAATAATACTGCATATTGAATTAAAAATAGGATTCCCTTTCAGTTTTGACTAACCTCCTGATGATGGCAGCATTCAGAGTGGTGTTCAGGGATACTCTGTGAACACGTGTTTCTCCCCTCTTTCACCCGGTGTCAACCATAAACTTTACAGTATCCAAAATGCCTTGATTATCAGATTTCTCACTGGTCAGCAACCTCTGGTTGCCATAAGTGAAATTTATTTATATTTGGAGAAGTGTTTTTTCCTCCCAGTCGGCAGCATTTGCAACAGCGTTCAGAGATAGAAGAGCAGCATGACGTTTCTCTATATCTCTCTCTCTCTCTTTCTCCCCGCCAAGTCTGTCTTGTTTCACTGACAAGCAGGTCTTTCTTTGCCAACAAGCCCCCTCTCCTGGCCAGGTCAACAAAGAAAAACAAAACCTCGGGGTGCAGGGAAGCAGAGTGAGTGTTCACTTTTGTTGCTGTGATAGAGGGCTTTATGTTGTTTTCTGTCTAATCAGTCTAGAATCTCTTCCTCCTTGCTGAATCCCCAGGTGCTAAACCAGCGCCCCAAAAGTCCCCAGATCTATCTATGTATTAAGATCACTAGCCCTTCAAACAACATGAAGTCTTGCTATATTATGCCATATGCAGTGAGTCCCAACCTTCGAACTGCTCCGGAGGTAAAGAGTTAACTTTCCATAGCCAGGATGGAACCTGAGCCTTGAGCTCGCTTGAGAACTCTGTCTGTTGTTCTTAAAACTCAAACTGTCAGATTCTTTACTCCGCCTCACTGAACAGTCGCTCCGGAGATTTCTCCTTCTGCTCGGTTCGTTTGTCGGTTAAAAAGTCTTCTTTTTCGGTTTCTTGACCGAAATTAAACCGCAACCAGTCGGTTCAAGCTCTGTCTGTGGTATTGTAAGTAATAGATAGGCTTACATTTATTTTCTTCTGTGTGGAACTTGTAAACGTGTTTTCGGTTCGGTTTGAACCGATCAGATTGTTTTTAAATAAACTTTCTAGTCCTTTAGAGTGCGGTTCCCGATTCTTATCGGTTCTAAAAAAAACGGATTTGATTACGGTTTTTTCCATGGCCCGTGACACAGTTGGGAACCGATAAGGGAGTCTTGCTTGGCAGATTGCCACTAACGGGCAAGTTTGGTTAGGCTGGCACTATGTCTGAGAAACCCAAAAGAAAAAACGGGCCCACTGGTTTTCACTGTGGTGTCTGTGGAAAGCCTTGCTAAGGCTGACCCACACACCACCTGTGTATATTGTCTGGGGTTTGACCACCTCAATGCAGACTGCCAGATTTATAAGAATTTTCCTGCTGCCACCGTGGAAAAGAGAGTTGGTAGGCTCAGGAAAGGAGGCCAAAAGTCCGCTGACCGGGTGGCCAGCCCGTTTGGTTCCAACCGAACCGGAGGGAGTGCCCTCTGACCAGGCGACACTTCTCGGCAACGAAGAGCCAGCTCTGAGGAGCTGGTTCCAACTAAAGGCTAGAAAGTCAGCTAGTATGGAGCCAAAAGTTCTTTCTCCAACCGCTGAGGAAATAGCTAAAGCAATTCAAATTGTCCAGTCACTTTCCTGTCTCTGGCCCGAACCGCACCATCAGGAAAGCGGCCAGTTGACCTGGTTCCACCGGGTTCAAGATTTTGATTTTGAGGATTTTTATGAACCGGAGGAGGGGGAGGAGGAGTATGGGCAGAGTGAATGTGATTTTGAAGGTCTGGATGTGCCCATTGAACCGGACATCTCTCCAGACAGACCGTCAGGGGTTCTCCCCAGTCTGTCTGAGTCCCCTTCTCATTTTATGTTCTATAAGAAAGTTGCTGAAACTCTCCAACTCCCTGTTGAGGAAGCTGTTGAGGACCAAGAGGAGCCTGATTATGTAAAATGATGGATATTCCAGAGTCTAGGAGACTGTCTATTCCCTTGCATAAATCTTTTAGGAAACAGACAGTAAAAATTTTAAAAACTCCTCACTCTATCCTTCCTGTTGATAAAAGGATGGACAAGAGGTATACATTATCAGGCTCTGATACGGAGTTCCTCACTCAGCAATGCAGCCATGTGGGGGTAGTGCAGGCTGCAGCCTGTGACAAAGCAAATATTCCTCTAGCCTCGCACCCTCCTGAAAAGGACTCTAGGAGGATGGATGCCATGGCAAAGAAACAGTACATGGCAGCATCTTTAGGACTCAGACAGGCAAATTATATGGCTTATGCTGCTAGGTATCAGAAATCAGATGGGATACTGTGCTGGCCCTAGCAAAACAAGTCCCTGACCAGCTTGCCAGGGAGCTGGAGCAGGTGGCTGCGGATGGTATTGAGGTATCCAAGGTGCAGTTTCATGCTGCAGTAGACTCTAATGATGTGTCATCAAGGGTCATGGCTACATCTGTGGCACTTCGCAGAATGGCTTGGCTCAGATGTACTACACTGTCACAGGATACCCAGTCTGAGGCTATGGATTTTCCTGTTGTGGGCAATTCTCTGTTTGGGGAGCAGACAGAGAATTATATGAAGAAAATGGATGAATATAGGACCACCTATAGGAGTGCTCAGGCCAAAGAAAGGCAAGCCACTCCTCAAAGGCAGCATCTCAGGGGCAGGGGCAGGCCTTTTCATAGGCCTTTTTACCAAGCCCAGGCCTCCTCTTCTGCTTCTACCCAGAGGGGGTTCTTTAGAGGGAGAGGCAGACGGGGTACAAGTAAGCCCACTTCTACCCCTCAGCCCAAAGCCCCTGCCAAGCAGGCTCCCTGATGGGGTGGCCAGGGCCGATTCTCCACTACTGGTAGGTGGCAGGCTGGCTTACTTTGTCCAGGACTGGAAGTCTTTAACATCAGACAAGTGGGTCCTGGAAGTAGTAAGCCAGGGACTGGTTCTCAGCTTCAAAAAATTTCCAAAGATGAGACCCAGGTCCTTTCCACCTGCAAATCCATCAGAGGCACTTGCCCTAGAAACCGAAGTTTCTACCCTCCTGGCTCTCAGAGCTGTGGAAAGGGTTCCACCCCTACATCAGGGCAAAGGGTTGTACTCCAGGTACTTCCTTACCCCAAAAAAGACAGGAGAATGGTGGCCCATCCTAGATCTCAGATACGTAAACAAGCACCTTTTAAAACCAAAATTCAAAATGGTGACTTTGGGAATTATTTTACCCTCTCTAAGGTCAGGGGACTGGCTAGCCTCCCTGGACCTCAAGGATGCCTACTTCCATGTTCTTATCAGAAGCTCCCATCGAAAGTACCTCAGAATCGAACTGCCCTCAGGCCATTACCAGTTCAGAGCAATGCCCTTCGGCCTCGCCTCGGCCCCGAGGGTATTCACAAAATGCCTGGCAGTAGCAGTTGCCCATTTAAGAAGGCAAAAGATTGCCATCTTTCCTTATCTGGACGATTGGCTCATAGTCGGCCAGTCTCCAGACCAGGTCAGACTACATCTTCCGCTAAATCAGCAACTGCTCACATCTCTAGGTTTCCTTCTCAGTCTTCCAAAGTCAGTCCTAGAGCCTGTCCAGCTTCTCACCTTCATAGGTGCAGAACTGAACACAAAAGAGGCCAGAGTCTTCCTTCCTCTGGAAAGAGCAAGGACCCTGGTCTCTCTGGCCTCCTCTTTCACCCTGCAAGTCTCTCGACCAGCAAGGCATTTTCTACAGCTCCTGGGGCACATGGCTGCTTCTACAGCAGTAGTGCAGGGAGCAAGATTTCAGATGAGGGACGTCCAGTTCCATTTGAGAGCCTTTTGGTCTCAAAGGAGAGACCATCTAACCAAATTGATCCCAGTGACTCGAACTCTGATCCAGGCCCTTCAGTGGTGGCAGGACCAGAGCATCTGAGACAGGGGTCCCCTTCACCCCCAAGTCTCACTCCTTAATCCTTACTACAGATGCATCCCTCTTGGGTTGGGGAGCTCACTTGGGCGACCTCACTACCCAGGGATTGTGGTCCCCACAGGAATCTCTGCTCCACATCAATCTGTTGGAACTCAGAGCAGTTTTTCTAGCACTGCAAGTTTTTTCCACATCTGTTCAGAACAAAGTTGTACAGGTCAGAACAGACACCACCACTACAATGTGGTACATCAACAAGCAAGTGGGCACTCGATCTACGGCCTTGTGCAACGAAGCAGTGAAGTTGTGGTCTCTGGCTTATTCCCTGAACGCCTCCCTTACGGCAGTTCACCTCCCAGGCAAGGACAATGTCCTGGCAGATGCTCTCAGCAGGATTTCCCAGGGCCATCACGAATGGGCACTGGATCCCTAGTTCTGGAGTAGTATTTGCCAGATGGGGCATCCCTGCAGATCTTTTTTGCAGCCCCAGACAATCACCAACTTCCCTTTTGCTGCAGGCCCAGTGTTGGGCTCAGTCCCTCTGGATGTCTTCCTTCTCAGTTGGGAAGGAAGTTTCTCTATGCTTTTCCCCGTCCTCTCCTGTTCAAGGTGCTAGTCAAAATCAGATCTCAACCCTCAGAGATGATCCTGATTGCTCCAGATTGGGCCTGACAGCCCTGGTACCCACTCCTTATGTCCTTAGCAGTCCACCTTCCCCTGTGTCTTCCCAGGAATCACAACCTGTTAACCTGTGCCCAGGGGAGAGTTTGGTATCCGAACCTCAGATCTCTCAATCTCAAGGCCTGGCTCTTGAAGAGTTAGAGTTTGCTGACCTACACCTCTCTCAAGGTGTACTGGATATCTTGAAGGCCTCTAGAAAGCCTTCCACCAGGGCTACTTATAATTCCAAATGGAAGAGATTTTCCATATGGTGCTCTGGCAAGCATATTCCCCCAGAATCTGCTGACTTGCCCACAATCCTAGATTATTTGGTGCATTTGAATTCGTTGGGGCTGAGACCAGCTATCCTAAAAGTGCACCTGGCAGCCGTGTCTGCTTTCTTATCAGCAGGTAAACCCTCTTCTTTTTCAGCTCATCCTGTATTCTCCAAGTTTTTCAAGGGGTTGCTTCACACCAGCCCCCCCATTCAGGGACCCTGCCCCTGCTTGGGATGTTAATATTTGCATTGCCCAGCTTATGCAACCCCCTTTTGAGCCATTGTCTTCAGCAGAGCTTAAGTACTTGACTTGGAAAACTGTGTTTTTGGTAGCCATCACTTCTGCCAGGCGCATAAGTGAATTGCAAGCATTGTCAGTAGAGCCTGATTTTATCTCCTTTCACAGAGATAAGGTGATCCTCAGGACTAACAGGAAGTTTTTGCCTAAGGTGGTTTCAGACTTCCACCTTAACCAATCCATGTCTCTTCCTGTATATTTCACTGACCATTCCTCCTCTGGTGAGAGGAGACTGCACAGTTTAGATGTCAAAAGAGCCCTTAGTTACTACATAGAACATACCAAGGGTCACAGGTTTGACTCCCTCCAACTGTTCCTCACTTATGGTGAGGTTGGTAAAGGGAAACCTGCCACTAAAAGATCCATTGCCAGGTGGATTGTCTCTTGTATCTAATTTTGCTATGAAAAACTGGGTAAGGTTCCTCCTCAGGCGAGGGCTCACTTCACCAGAGGTACAGTTATGCCCTCTGGCTGCTGCCAGGGACATCCCTATTCTAGAGATATGTCAAGCAGCTACCTGAAAACAGTTCACACTTTTACCAAATATTACTTCCCTGGACATCCAGGCTATAGAGTGATGCTCGGGTTTGCACAGCTGTGCTTCAGAGCCTATTTCTAAGTAGGTTCTGTCCTCCTCCATGGAGGTACTGCTGTGTAGTTCAGATATGTCATAATATAGCAAGACTTCATGTTGTTTGAAGAAAAAATTACTCACCTTAGTAATGTTGTTTCTTCTAATGGAGTCTTGCTATATTATGACCTCCCCCCCTGCCTGCCCCTCTCAGAACCTCTACTTTTGGGAGGTAGGTGGACAGTACAGTGTTGGCACTTAGTAGATGCCCACATTATTTTTCATCCCTTCTTTCCGGGGTGTTTGGGTGTTATGTCTTTAATTTTCTTTCTTGGATCCCCTGACTTGAGTCTTTGTTTTGGTACCAAGACAAAGGTGTTCTTGTATTTAGTAGCCAGTGGGCTAGTGTAGGTTTACGGCTTCCACACAGAACCTTAGTGAGTTTTGCTCATAAAGATCTGACAGTTTGAGTTTGAAGAACAACAGACAGAGTTCTCAACCGAGCTCGCGCTCAAGGTTCCATGCCTGGCATGGAAAGTTAACTCTTTCACCTCCGGAGCAGTTCGAAGGTTGGGACTCACTGCATATGTCATAATATAGCAAGACTCCATTAGAAGAAACAACATTACTAAGGTGAGTAATTTTTTCTTTTCAGCTACACATACAGTAAATTTTGGTTGATGTCCAATAGTTAGATTCACAATAGAGACTAGGGTATTGGTCTCCTACTTTTGTGCAAACCAGCCACTTAGAAAAGGTTTTAGCATCCTTTGCATTTAGCAGAAGAGATAGCGGTATTTCATTTTTCCCCGGGGTGCTAGCAACTGCTATTCAAGATTCTGTATTTTATCAGACCTGCCAGAACACACACTCTTATCAATCCTTCTCTCTCACAGTAATGTCCATATATATGCCAAATTGAGAAAATGAGAAACTGTAAGTTTGTTAGTATTTCTTGTGAAAATGTATATAGCTGCACACACACCCTAGATTTCAAGTTTAAATTGATTTTGAGCTGTGGGGGGTGCTAGCAGATTATTACAGCAGTGCAAATCTGCTTATTTTACTGTGAGAGAGAAGGATCACGGACAACATATGCTGTCTGGCATGATACAACAGAAAGGTTGACCCACACTTGATCGTGAAAAAAAGAAATGACTCCCTTGTATCTTACAACTGCAAGTTCCGTTAATGCTCTTATTAAATTGTTCGTTTGTGCAAAAGCAAGGGACCAACTTACATAGCTTACATAGGTTATTCAAGCTTTATTAGACTTGCGCCATAGTTTGCTTGCCATAGTATTTTATGTCATTTCATATTTATTTATAGTTCACATATCCAGCCTAGTTTTGAAGAGAATTATAGATCTTATCTGTGTCAGTCTTCACCATTCATCACCTTTGGGTGCCTGGCCAGAGGTCATGACCTCTGCAGCGTCTTTTTTTTTTTTTTTTTTTTTTGGATGGGCAGAATCGGCGCACGATCGCGCCACCCTCGATGCGATGCACTGCATGGCGCCTGGGTTGGCTGCCAGCGCTGTCAACTCCCGGCTCTCCCGCCTTTCTTCGCTCTCCTGCCGAGGTCACCTCGTGGGACGCTTGCTGAAGAATCTTCTGAGAGGCCTATCTCAAAACTTGTGCAGTTCGAAATCCTTCGAATTTCTCCCAGTTTACTTGACTCCGTGTTGAAGTCTGTCGGCTCCCAGTTTCCTGACGGTTCTGTTAGCCTACTCGACATCGCCTGGTAAGACTGTTCCTTATTTATTTTATTTTGTGACATCGGGTCTTGTTTGGTATTCTTTTCTCGTAGGTCATGTCTAGGTCGGAGGGCAAGAAAACTTCCAAGACAGGGCGGCCCCCTATGCGACGGTGCCCTTGCGGCTGTAAGTACTTCGTCACCGACCAGCACGACTGTTGCCTCGCACATCTTGGCCCACTTCACGACATGGATTCATGCAATGCCTGTTTCTCCATGGACCGCCGAGTCATCGAACAACGTGCGTGGAAAGTGGGACAAGCTCCACTGACTTTTGGGGGTCGGGCGCACACTCGTCGGGCCAAGCCACGTTCTCTCGGCCTTTCCTACGGGTCCCTCCTGGTTCTATACGGACCAAGGAGGAGGAGACCTCTGCCTCTTGTAGCCTAGTCATGGCAGAGAGGCCCCTTCCACGGTGAAGGAGGCCCAGTCTGTCCCCCCCCCGGGGGACAGGTGGGAGGCACCATCTTGGCAATCGCCCTTTCGGGGGGCGAAGGCTCTCCCGGTGTCGTACCTGTGGCTCGGAAGGCATGGGTTGGCACCGCTCTGACGCCATCTGCCGCGCATGCTGGCGCCTGCTGTTGGCGCCAGTCCATCACCGTGCCGCTGCTGCTGTTGGTGTTGTTCACGGGCGCCGATGGTACTATAGTGTGGCGCCCATGGGAGGCTCCACAGTGCCATCCCTGACTGTTTCTCACCCCGGTGCCATCCGTGGCACCGTGGTTGAGCACGGCGCTGTGTCCAGTGCTGGAACTGTTTGCTGCTCCGAGCATGGACCCGGCGCCATGGGGGTTTCAGATCTCGGCACCGAAAGCACTGTCAGGGCCATCGTCGGTGCTGTCTCTGTCCTCGGCGGCACTCGCGGCACCGTGGGGCGGGGCGGTGCTGTGGGGGGGCTCTGGCCTTGGCGCCGAGAGCACAGTCGGAGCTGTTGTCGGTGCCGTTTCTGCTCTCGGCGCTGCTTGCGGTGCCATGGGTTGGGATGGCGCCATGACAGGCTCTGGCTCCAAGGCTGCTGCCCTTGTTGGAGCAGTGTCCTGTTCTGGCACCGTTTGCTGTGCGGTGGGGGACGCCGGCGCCGACTCTGGTGCAGTCTCTGGTTCTGGTGCCCTGTTCAGTCGGGATGGCAGTGGGTGTCCACGCACTGTTTGGCACAGGACTTAGGTCTCCACCTCTTTGGAGGAGGAGTCAAACTCTGAGTCAGACAGGCAGTCTGGCTCTCTGGAGTTAGCTGCCCATGTGGACACCCTGGTAGTGTCCTCGACAGGTCGGAGCCAGGCTCCCCCTTTGAGGAGCGGACAGTGACTGCCGGGGCCAGGGTCAGGGGTGCTGACCAGCAGGCAGTGGTGCAGGCCACCATTGCTCTGCAACCTGGCCTCGAAGTGTTCTCTGACCCCTCAGTGGTGGTACCCCCTCAGGTGGTGTGCCTGGATCGCCCAACTTTGGGGCCGATTGGAACACCCACGGGAGGGGAGGGGAGGGTGCTGCTCCCTGGATAGCCCCTTCAGGGGCCGACCAGGGCTGCCAGCTGCCTAGTCTGGCTCTCTCTCTCTCTCTCACGGAGGAGGGCACTCTCTGATTCAGAGGGGTTGAGGGGCATGAGGTCTGTGCGGTTGTCTTTTTCTGGAACCCACCCGGGCTCTGGGAGGAGCCGTAGTGCGGATCTCCGCCCTTCCACCTCAGTTTCCTCAAGATGGCCCCATTCTTTGGAGGTAGGGGACCGTCCTTCTGGACCTACATGGCCCCGGTCACCACACGGGGGATTCTTCAGGGCGCAGCCTAGGCAGTTCCAATTTGATTGTTCAGCTGTCGGCTGTGGAGTCTTCCAGAGCTCCTTCTTCCCCTAGGGCTCCTTGTGCGCTCCCTAGCCCAGGCGTAGGTCAGCTGATTCCTGTTGTCGGCTCTGCTCCCATTCCTCTGCCACATTCTTCTGTGTTCCCAGGCATTCTTGGTCCTAGTTGGCCTCTCTCCTGGGAGCAGTTCAGAGCTGTGGCTGCTCAGTTTCCCTCTTACATTAGGGCTATGGACAGACAGGTTTTTCAACCTTCCCCTGAGCAGCCACCTTCTGAACCTTTGAGGTCCTCTGACTCATCATCCCCCTCTTCTAGGGGAGAGGAGACTTCTGTCCACATTTCTCCAGCTGCTGATCTCGCTGAGTATCAGCGATTCCTCGTGAGGATGTTAGAGGACCTGCACATCACCACTCCCACTCAACACAATCCAGAGCACTCGGCGCACACCTTTCTAGGCGATTTCACTGAGGACACTCTTGTGGTGCCCCCCCCCGGCCTGCTCCCTTTTGGGAGGCATCGTTGCGTTCCTGGAAGAGACCCTTTATCGGAGTTCCTGCCCCTAGGGTTCTCTGCCAGCAGTATTGTGGCCCCCGGAGTCTCCAGGTTCCATGCCTCATCCTCAGTCAGGATTGATGCAGCTGGACACTGCTGATGGGCTTCGCACTCCTCACCATGACCGGCCCCCAGATCAAGACTCCTCGGATTTTGACTTCTGGGGGAGGAGGACATTCTGCTCGGCATGGTTACTGCTCTCTATTGCAGCACATCAGGCCCACTACACAACCCATGACAGGTTCCTGTGGTCCAGGCTGGGTCAGCTCCTAGCCTCAATGCCTGACACGGAGCAAGCCAGACAAGCCATTGCACTCTCTGCACGTGGCCTGGAGCTAGCAAGGCACCAAGCAAGGGCATCGTATGACGCCAATGAGGTAGCTACCAGGGTTATAGGGACAGCGACCTGCACTAGGCGGACGGCATGGCTGCGTCTCTCCGATTGTCACCCTTGGCCTGGCATAGGGTGATTAACTCCGCTCACCAGAGAACCTATCTCTTCTCCCATAGAGTGAGGCGGCGTCTGTCGGGGCAACTTCCTACCCCCTCGGGGGTCCCTGTCTCACTCTCCCCACACTCGGGCCTCTCCAGGCCCTGAAGGTTCTCCTGTTAGTATGTCATCCACTGAGAGCTAAGGGACTCTGTCCCTTAGGGTTAAAAAAAAAACCCTTCGGGGGGGCTCGGCACTCACTCAAAGGTGATGAATGGTGAAGATTGACATAGATAAGATATGAAAATTACATACCTACCGTAATTCTGATCTTTCTGTGTATCTTCACCATTCATCACAATGCCGCCTGCCATCCCCCTGGGACCTCAGCCTCTGGGTCCCCTTCCCTCTCTGTGCCCGTCCTTGCCACCTTCCTTTCTGTAAGTCAGGAGCGGGGTAAACAGGGGCACATAGGGGGATAATGTTCTTAGAGGTAGAGTGGTCAGGATGGGGGGCACTCCTTCTTCAGTGCTTTGGCTCCACCCCTGTGGGGTGGGAGTTGGCAGTTGCCCTCCATTTTCTCCTCGTCTTCTCCCGTCAACCCTCAGTTCCCTTGTCCTTTGGACATATCCTTAATTATTTTAAGAAACTACATTTCTTAACACGAAATTTTTCCCTCGAGAGGGGGTAGAATTCCTTGTATCCTGTCTTTCTTCTGGAATAGCCGATTCTGCTTAAGTGGAGTTATTGCCAGTGATTCTGTGCCTTGAATTCTGGCAGTTAGCCCCTTGGCTACTCCTTGCCGTTCCTGTACAATCTGGAGACAGGTCAAGGTTCCAGGGTATGATTTTTACCTTTTTTCCCCCCTCTCTCTCTTATCCTATTTTCTGGGATCCCTAACCCACCCTTCCTCCCTCCTTTTCTACTTCCAGAGATTGGGGCCCCTACCCAATCCTCTAGGTCTTCAACTTCTTCTTCTTCTGTCCTCTCAGTCATTTATTTCTCCTTTTAGTTTATATATCTTTTCCTTTGTCTGTCTCTTGGACTTCCTTGTCCCACCCTCCCAATCCTTTTTCTCACTTCTGGCGACTCAGAACTGGGCGGAGGAGGCGGAATCGACAGCGCCTAATGGACAACCTCTCAGAGCACCACGCAATGCGCCGAGCCTCGAGGGCGGCGCTTGATTGCATCAACTCCGCCTATAAAAAAAAACTCCCGCTGGGTCACATGACTCCGGCCAAGTACCCAAAGGTGATGAATGGTGAAGATGCACAGAAAGATACGGTAGGTACATAATTTTCATTTTTGCTCGTGACCATCTCTGTTGGTAGGTTGTTCCATAAGGGGGCTACTCCAAGGCTAAAGCAATGCCTCCTCTTTCGTAGTCTAGTTCCTAGTCTCTGGATTTCACAAAAGCATTTGATGAGGTACCACACAGGGAACGAATTGAGTTTTTAAGAAATATGGGGATGATTGGCAATATAGTTCACTGGATTGACTCCTGGTTGACAGATAGGAGACAGCAGGTTAGTCTCATGGGCACCACTTCAGACTGGACAAGAATGACTAGCGGAGTCCCTCAAGGCTCGGTACTAGGACCATGTCTGTTTAATCTTCATGTATCATCCATGAAGTGTAGTGAGGGCATATAGATTTCCAAGTTTGCTGATGATACTAGAATAGGTACAGCAATACATAATCCAGTGAATATTACCAGTTTACAGAGGGCCTTGGTAGAATTGGAGCAGTGGGCAAGATTGCATAAGTTGGAATTTAGCACCAATAAATGCTCGGTTATGCATTTTGACAAGAACAACATAAAGGCTACTTGTCTTCCAGGGGGCACAATATTGAAAGAAGTGACCCAAGAGAGAGATTAGTTATTATGATGCCCAAATGACCTAAACTTTGCAAAACATTGTCAAGCCATTAAACAGAGGGCCAATAGAGTACTGACTAACATCAAAAGACACATTATAAGCAGAGATAGGGATGTGGTGGTTCCTCTGTATGTGTCCTTAGTTAGGCCGCATCTTGAGTACTGCGCCCAATTATGGGCACTGGGCACAAAAACCGTAACCAAAGCACTTGAGGGGGTCCAGCAGAGAGCAACAAGGATAATAAGGGATCTCAAGGGACTTAACGTTTGAGGATAGGTTGTATAATTTGGGGATGTACTCCCTGCAGGCTGAGGCTGACCTTGGAGCAGCATTTATTTATTTGAAATTATTTCATCACATGAGCATTGCAGAGAGCAAAGCAGCTTTGTTTACAGATGCAACGGTTGGGGGAGTGGGGGGAGGTACAGAATCAGCATTACAATAAGATCATCATACAGTTATATGAGTAATACATATGTTAAGCTGAAAATACTAAAAATGTAACAGAGTGCAATAGAAAGCAAATTTTATGTAGGACTTTTGAAGGAGCATTGCCATTGGATGATAGACAAGGTTCGCCCACTGTGACCCCAATATGTGGGGAAGTAACACTTAGCCCAGAAAAAAGAAAGGCCTGGCTACTGGGCCATCTCTAATTAAAACCCACTTCTACACACACACACGCGCACGCACTTTGAAAAAAGAGACAAAATATAGGACACATCAGCAATAGTATACCTAGACGCTCAGAACATGGGAAATGTATGCTGTCATGGTCATATTGTTGGATGTTCATTAAGTAATATACAAATTACTATGATATTTGTTTTAAAATCTTAGTGGGCTGGCCCGCCAGCACAGCGGTAGCGCTGCCGCTCGCGATACCAATGACCTGGGTTCGGGAGTGAGCCTGGGAAATTGGAGGGCCAGCCAGTGGGAGAAGGATCGAGCGTCCTGTGGACTGCTTTCCTCCTTTTGGGGGGGGGGGAGTCACTGGCATTTGTGTGACCCCTTGCAGCAGCCAGGGGTTCAACAGCTGGGACTGTCTGTATTGGGAGGCATGTCAGACATTCAGCGTTTCTGCCCCAACATCATTGCACTACATGCCTCCAGGGAGAAAACCAGAGGAGGTTCCACCCGCTACATGATGAAGTTCACCCCCTACGCAAGCAGACACCGTGCCACCAACCGGGCTCTGGCTCCCATTCTACCTTTCAGTCTCTCTCAGAGGTGGGAAGAAGGGGGACTCCCCAACCAGTGGCCCCACAAGCTAGGGGTGTTCAGGAGTCAGGTAAGTCCTGCGAAGTGTGGCAGGGCTGAGTGTGCAGTTGGACTAATGGTGACTGGCAGATGAGGACACATAAAGTACAGTAAATAAAAAAAATTTAGTATAGAATGAAGCTCAGATGAGAGGTATGAACATGGGGCTTTTGAGTAGTAAAATGAGGAATGTCATGCCTAATGAGTGTTCTAATAAAGGTGTCGGCATGGCTCAGTTGCAAGCACATCCACCTCTGGACCAGAAGGCTAAGGGCTTCAGTCCCGCACCGGGATTGATGCTCAGACCATAAATACTGGCACCCAGGTGCAGTACTAGGGGATGCTGTACTGTTGGGGTGTGCCATACTTTGAATGAAATGATAAACTGAGGTCTCGTCTGCCTATTCTGTTGGTGGTTTAGATGGACATTAAAGTTCTGATGGCACGTCTCAAGAAGGGTAGGGAAATTTCTCTGGCATCCTGGCCAAATTTCCCATCTTCTATAATAGATCACTAACAGCTTAATCCAGTTCAGTTTCTGTTGATTTGCATCTGTATTCCCCTTCCCCCTTTACTGTCTAGCCTTCCTTTCCTGATCATCAAAAACTAAATGAAACAAAAAAATAAATGAAAAACAGTTGAGCGGTATGGGCAGAGGGCTTCTGAATAGTGAAATGAAGAATGGTCCTCGTAATGAAGGGCAATTGAAAGGTTTGAACTGGACACCTTCCAAGAATGAATCTTCACCATTCGTTACTCATGGGGTTGAGTCAGAGGCACTAGGACCCCACGGGAACGTATAGCTTTACATTCTTGAGCTAGGGGACCAATGTCAGGGATATCGCTGCCCATGAGGCAGACGTATGATGTGGTGCTCATGGACTGGCCAGTAAGCGATGCCAGCCCTCTGCTTTTCTCAGTTCTATTCTTCCCGCTGTCGAGGTCACACTCCGTGGGAGCATTCAGCATTTTTATGTGAGCAGCTCAGTTCATTGCCGCCATCTTGATGCTGTAACTTCTTCTTTCGACTTTTTCTCAACACCACTTTCCTCCTCTTTCTTTTCACGGTGCTGGGCTCTGTTTTATTGCATATTTTTGTTACTTTCTGAAGTCAGTCATGTCTGAGTCTCAGGGGCCTCAGAAGTCAGAAAAGAAGGTGGAATCTTCCCCCATGCATCTGTGCCCTGTGGGAGAAATATGTCTGTCCAGGACCAACATGACTGTTGCTGGATCTGCCTTGGATTGCAACATGACATGGATCGTTGTGATGACTGTTTCTCCATGAATTTCCACACACTTGAGATCCGTGTGATGTAGTGGAGCCCAATTTGGAGACAGGCGTCGCAGAAGGGACTCCAGGATAAGCTTCCTGGGCTCTTCCCCTGAGCCCCTCCCTACTGCTTTGCATACTGAGGGAGACCAGGCCTCTTCTGGTCCTTCTGTTGCTGAGAAGGAGAGCTTGGGGTAGGGGTCTGTGGAACAGCTGGCTCCTTCCAAGGGGCTGGTTACGCATCCCTTCCAATCTGAAGCCCCCTCAGGGGCCCTGACACCCCCAGTAACAAGATCAGAGTAATGTGCCGGGCCTATACTGGAGGGCTTCTTGGGGTCATGATCTGGCGCTGCTTCAGCTCACAGCATTGAGGCTGGTGCCAGTGAGCAAAGCAGTGCTGCCCACACGGCTGGGTCCTCTCCTGATGCTGCTTGCAGCACTGGGAGAGGGAAGGTTTCTGGAGTCAACAGCCTGGCGGAGATCTTCTGGATTTCATCCTTTGAGTGGTTGAATGACCCAGGTCGAGTGACTTCCTGGCTCTGTTGATGAAGGACGCCTTTCTGGGCTTAGTTCTAGGTCTTTGTTGTCCTCAATTTTGTCTCTGGCTGTTTCCCAGCCTGCTGCTGGTCGTGGCACTGCCCCTTCTGTCTCCAGCGCCAGGGACGGCCTGGTGCCAATTCTGGTTGTGCCAGATGCAGTGCCAGACTGGGTTCTGGCACTGCCATGAGTGCCAGGTCTGGTGTTGGCACTGTCCCTGGTGCCGGGTCTGACTCTGGTGCTATTTGCGGTGCCAAGGGGGGGTGGTTCTCTTGCCACTTGCAGTGCTGGCTGTTCCTCAGTACAGGTTTCTGATGCTAGTTCTGACAGGCCTAGCCTAAGGGGCAGGGCCCTTTTTGGTGAATTGGGGGCTGGTAGGTCCCAATCAGCACCTCGTTGCACGCCCAGAACTTCTGGTGGCTCTGGCAGGAGTCGTAGTGCTGAATGGGGTCCTCTGGCCTCCCCAGAACCTTCTGGGTCTGTCTGGTCTAGTTGCAGCTCCCTCATCATCTCTGCAAGGAACTGCTGGTAACAAGGATACTCGGTGTCTGAAGTGAGATGAAGGGAAGAGTTTTCTTTCTTTGAGGAGGAAGACGAGGATGATGAGAAGGAGAGCTCGAGGTGGCAGTGCCAGGGTCTCAAGCTGGAAAATAGCCTTATCTAGTGACTTCCTCCAACTGATGGTTTCATTGGACTTTACACAGGTGATTACCTCTGCGACCCAAATAAAAGGTCATTCGTTGGACCTGGTGTTTCTGCTGGGATGAGATCTCCGACGTTGTGGTGGAACCCATCAGGTGGTCCAGTCATCACACTATAGGGTTCAGTCTCATGGCCCTCCCAATAGATCTGCCCCACGGAGATGGTCCGATACAGCTGTTTGTGGGGTACGACCCCTGATGGTCTTATGGCAGTGCTGGATCTGTTGGGGAGTTTGAATGTCAGCATGGATCCAGAGGATCTTTTGCTAGCCTATAACAAGGCAGTAGAGGGTGCTCTGGATTCCATAGCTCCTGTCCCGGTTCGCCCCCTCACCCTTCGCCCTCAGTCCCCTTGGTTTGATGGGACGTTGAGGAGTGTGGGAAGAAGGTTGGGGCAATGCTGGCAGAAATTGGGCCTGAGTGATGACAGGCTTAGATTGATATCCCATTATAAGGACCATCAGTCTGTTGTCTCCCGTAAGAAGGCAGAGTTCCTGTCCAGGGAGATCGCAGCTGTGCGAAATTGACTGGCTCAGCTCTTCCGGACTGTAGACAGTCTGTGCAATCCAACCTGTCTCCAGAATCTGGGAGCTTTTTCACAAGAGAAGTGTGATGAGGTCACTCGATTTTTCGCGGATAAGGTTGCCATGATCAGATCAGAGATCTGCATAGCCCGTTTAAACGGGCAGAACAGTGATTGGTGCGAGTTTACAAGCACCCAGTCTGTCTGGTCAGAATTTGGCCAGGTGGCGATCGGGGATGTTGTGAAGATGATCCAGGGTTTGCGGCCGACTTACTGTAGTTTGGACCCTGGTCCAACATACCTCCTGGTGGGGTGTGTGGAGATAAACAGACCAGTCCTGGCTGAGATAGTCAGGTGTTTGTTGGAGACCGGGGTGTTTCCGGACACCCTGAAGGGGCCGGTGGTTCATCTTCTCTTGAAAAACCAAAAAAAAACCTCTCTCAACCCTGACTGTCTCACAAACTATAGACCTGTCTCTAACCTATGGATGTGACCTACCCAGACTTTAGCAAGGCATTTGACACAGTCCCACACAAAAGATTAGTAAATGAGTTAGACTGCCTGGGAGTGGGTCCCAGGGTGGTAACCTGGGTAAAAAATTGGCTGGACAACAGGACGCAGAGGGTAATAGTAAAGAGTCCACCCCGAAGAAAGGGGGGTTACTAGCAGGGTACTGCAGGGTTCAGTACTGGGACCGGTCCTCTTTAATGTCTTTATAGGTGACATTGCGGAGGGACTGGAAGGAAAAGTATGCCTCTTTACAGACGACACAAAGATCTGCAACAGAATTGATACACAAGGGGGGTGGAAAGGATGAAAAGGGACTTGGCAAGGTTGGAGGAATGGTCAAGAGTGTGGTAGCTTAGATTCAGTGCAAAGTAATGCACCTGGGAAACAAAAACCCAGGGGCAGAGTACACAGTGGGGTGAGATACTAACAACAACAAAAATGGAAAGGGACCTGGAGTTGGTCATATCGGATGACCTAAAGGTAGGCAAGCAATGTGAGAAGGCAGTAAGGAGGACTAGGGGGGATACTGGGATGCACAGGGAGAGGCATCACTAGTAGAAAATAGGAAGTTGTTATGCCTCTGTACAGACAGTTGGTGAGACCCCATCTGGAGTATTTTGTGCAGTTTTGGAGACCCCATCTCCGCAAGGACATAGACAGGATGGAGGCTGTGAAGAGGAGGCCAACTAAAATGGTGCAGGGTCTGCATCAGAAGCCATACGAAGAGAGACTGAAGGGGCTTAATATCCTTGAGGAAAGGAGGGAGGGGGGGACATGATAGAAACGTTCAAGTGCCTTAAAGGAATCAACAAAGTCCAAGAGGGTAACATCTTTCAGAAAAAGAGATGTGCAAGAACAAGGGGGCTCAATTTGAAGATAGAGGGGGAACGACTCGGGGGCAATGTGAGGAAATATTTTTTCACAGAGAGGGTGGTGAGCACATGGAACAGCCTTCCAGAGGGGGTCATGGGGTCAGAAACAGTGGTGGAATTCAAAAATGCATGGGACAGACATAAGGCAATTTTGGGGGGGGGTAGCAAGAAGTAGGCTGTTGGTTAACTAGGATCTGCAGTGTATCCAATAGGTAGGGAAATGGACAGACTAGGTGGGCCAAGCAGTACTTATCTGTCGTCAAAGTGTATATTTCTATGTTTCTAACCTGTCCTTTGTGGACAAGGTTATTGAGAAGGTAGTCGTGTTGCAGCTCGAAGAGCATCTGACCACCCACAATATCTACGATCCCCTCCAGTCCGGTTTCAGGCAGAGGCATAGTACCGAGATCACATTGGTTCTGGTACTTAATGATCTTCTGACCGTGAGGGATCGGAGGAGCCGTTCCACCTTGGTTCGCCTTGATCTCTCTGCAGCATTTGACACTGTAGATCATGAGGTGTTGCTAGAGCGTTTATGGCTACTCTGTGGGCTGTCTGGTACAGTCCTCAGATGGTTCTATTCTTTCCTGATGGGCAGGTCGCAGAGAGTGGTTTTGTGGGCGTTTTCCTCAGCTACCCTCCTCCTGCCTTGTGGGGTGCTACAGGGCTCTGTACTTTCTCCCATGTTGTTTGCGGTGTATATGTTGCCATTGGGAGACATTATTAGGTGGTACAGGTTGATTTTTCACTGCTATGCAGATGATGCTCAACTGTACATGTCCTTTGTGCCCTAACAAGATGGTGCTGTTTCAGCAACTACGTCTCTGAGATTCAGGTCTGGATGAGTGCCAACTGGCTTAGGCTGAATCCGGATAAGACTGAGGTGTTGGTTGTGGATCCTGGTCATCGAGGACATGGGTCATTGGCTGGGCCGCCATCCGGGCTTTGGCTAGGAGGCAACCAGCTAGTGTCCTCTGATTGGGTGCGGAATCTGGGCGTTATGCTTGATAGCGAGCTGACACTCAAATCTCAGGTGTCGGCCATTGTCAAGACCTAATTTTACCATCTGAGGAACATCACCCGGATAAAACACCTGGTCCCATTGGATGATCTTTGCGACAGGGTTAAATAGGACTCTGACCCAGCTTTTATGGAGAGTTTGAATGCAGGAATTTGTTCTTTCCTTTCCTGTCTCTTGTCTGTCTGTCTGGTTGAGCAACCAAATTTTCCTATGAGTCCTAGGATTTGATCACCCCGACAGTCTCACAGTTCTTTGCCTCTTCCTCTCTTGCATATCTGCTGGTATAAAAATATATGCAGATCATTATGTGGAAATGTAACGGATATTGGGATCCCTTTGTTTAGAAATCATATAGTGTTACTGTTGAAATGTATATAATTGTAGTTTGAGATGATCGCAAAAAGCTATTGGGAACTCAAGGGGGTAACCTGAGAGCAGTTTTCCCAGTGGTTGCACGGTCTTGGCACTGATGTACGCATCTGCGTCTTAAAAATCATGGAAAAGGGGTGTTTTTAAAAGTGAAAACGCGGATGCTTGCCTCCAAGTATTTCTTTAATAGAGTAGTGTTTTTCATGCTTCCCTGCATTGTGGCTCCTCGATTTCTTATCTTAGGGGTGGACTGGAGAAGAGCCAGGAGAGGAGGACAAGTGATAACTCAGGATATGTTGTGTTTGCTGTACTCCTCTCCCAGGCTCATCACTCTTTGATATTCAGTGCAGGGTGCCGGCGCCACTTAAGTACTATGGGAGTGCTATAAAATAAATCAAACATCAAGGTTGTGTGGACTCACAGGAAAGGCACAACCCCCCCCCCCGGCAAACCCAACATTGTGATTCCCTTGGTCATGCCCCTTTCATGCCTTCCTCTTGCGTGCCTTTACAGTGGGCTTTTCCATTCCCAGTTTCAGTTGCAGGTCCAATTTGCTGCTTACTGGCAGTCTTACCGGGGTTGCTTAGTGCTCGGGTTGGTGTGGTGGTTAGTGATTCATTGGTCGGATTCACTGGTAGTTTCTTTCGGCTTTGCTAGGGGGCTTTGGCAGGTGCTAGAGGAGAAGACTGTGGGAAAAGAGCCAGACCCCCAACCAGAACCGAGAAGACCATCAATCTCAGGATCATCCTGGATCATGGGCTGGACCATCCAAAAGGTGCCGTGTGGTGTGATGTAGTGACAGAGATAGGGCGAAGGCCAGAAATGGTGGTTGAGTCAGGGTTCAAGCCCTGGAGTCGAGTACTTCCTGGGAGTACTTCACAGCTGAAACCTGGAGCCCAAACAAGACCAAGAAGAAGACGCATTATTATTGAGGTAGTTTTATGTCCCCGGTTTATGTCCCTGTTTTGTGTATTCATGCAGCTGGGGTATCTGGGCGGGGTATGAATCTATCAGAACCCGAGTGTGACAGCTTCATGCCATGCACGGTGCCATGAAACTTAAGAATTCCGCCTGGTGATTCCATCAATTATCCTGCTGCCCATTCCGGGTGCCTCGTGCTGCTGCAAGTCACGGTTGGTCCTGTGTGAAACATTATATCTGTTTTAATTTAGTATCATAGCCATTGAACAGAAACATGATTGGTAACATGGCAGAAGATATTATATACATACAGCATGAAGTACTGTTTGATGCAGTTAACCGGTGTATTAAATAGTTATATGGAATGTACTAAGCATGCATGCTATTTGGGATATTATTGGAATCCTTAAACAAAAGGAAGCTTCTTTGAGTAAACACAGCATCATTCTTTTTTTTTTTTAGCTGTAATAGTTTTTATTGTATTCTATTTGAAATTGGAGACATAAAAGTTAAGTTTAACAGTCCTGTTAGCAGTTCATCACTATTATATGATTTTAAGTGCCAGATGACTAGAAACGAGACTAGAAACATGCAGGGAACCCAGTGGCAATCATAGGCTACGCTAACAAAACCCTGTCTCTGTTCAATAGGTTTGCAGTTACATTATGTATAAGCACCTAGTCCCAGTGGCATTTAGGGGACTTGTAAAATTCGCTGTTTTTTTATGTTTGCTTGCACGCATGTGCAAGAAACATAGTGCCACCATACGAGAATTCGTAGGTGTGCCTCCCCCACTTCCAGTGCCCTGCTCCCTTTTGCAGGCACAGCTGCTTCACGCCAATGAATGTCCGAGCTGTCTATGACAGCCGTTCAGATGCAGTGGTGTACAGTTGAAAGGAAAACACTGCAGACAATTTGCATACTGTCATCAGCAGTATGCAAATTGCCTACATCGGCACTGTATCTGAACTGTCTGTCATAGACAGTCCCCCCATGAACACATAGGTGCACGCTGGGAGCCCACCCCAGCATGCTTATGCACTCCCGCGTACGGCCAATGAGGGTGCCGAATCCACCAACGGCTCAGCGCCCCCCAACACACTTCCAGGTGCCACACTGGGAGCCAACCCCAGTGTGGCAAATGTCCGTCTGCTGGCCCCCTAAACATACTTCCAGGTGCCACGCTATGAGCCCACCCCAGCGTGGCAAATGTCCGTCTGCTGCCCCCCCCAAACATACTTCCAGGTGCCATGCTGGGAGCCCACCCCAGCGTGGCAAACCTCTGTATGGCCGACAGGGGTGCCCAATCCCCCGTCGGCTCCACTGCCCCTCCCCCAAAAAAACAGAAGTTCTAGCTGCCATGCTGGGAGCCCACCCCAGCGTGGCAAAAGTCCCATGTCATCTTCCTAAAAGAAAAAAAGACCTAAAACCAAAAAACGATCCCTCGTTGATTGTCTTGCCCCCCTCCCCACACACACTCTTCGCTCCATACATACCTCCGGAGTCTGGCGCAACGATCTTCGGTGGACCAGGAACACGTCTGCACTCTTCAAAGCTGACCGCAAACTGAGGAAATGCCGGTAAGCTATATAATAGAATAAATAGGGTTTTTCAACTTTGATGCATATCTCAGGCATTTTTAGGAATTTTTTCACCAAATTTTCAGCATGGGGTTCTTGGGACCCCACCTCATGAATTCTGGCACTGTCATTTTGTTATTCGGTCCTGCAAGGTGATTTCACAGTCACTGCGCTGAACCACCTTTTGGGACCAATTTATGAAACAACAGTGTCACAGTTCATGAGGTAGGCCCCCAAAAACCCTATGTTGAAAATTTGCTGAAAAAATCCCCAAAAATGACTGTTTTACAGCGTGCGTTGTGCAGTTCGTACACACGCTCGTAAGTTCACAAATATTTTATATTTTTACTCCAGATTTTCAACATTGCCATTTTACTACACCTCCTTATGAGCAGTACAGCTGTCATTTTTCACATCTCACCCGAAATGTGTTTCCGCGCATGTAGCGCACAATGGCGCAGTCAGTGTGCGAAATCAGTGTTTGAAACAGATTAAGAAAATCACAGTGATGCTGTTCATGAGCAGAGGTCTTAAAATGGCTATGTTGAAAATTTGGTTGCAAAAGTCCATAAAATGACTGTGTTACGAGCGTGCATTGTGCAGTTTCCACGCACCCTCGTAAGTTCACGAATTTGTAATATTTTCAGTCCAGATTGTCAACATTGGCATTTTTCAACACCTCCTTATGAACAGTACAGCTGTCATTTTTCACACTCTGGCCAAAATGTGTTTTTGCACTTCTGGCGCTGAAATGCGTGGTTGCTGTAGGAAATCAGTGTTCAGGACAGATCAAGAAAATCACAGTGACACTGTTCATGAGTGGAGGTCCCAAAATGCCTGTGTTGACAATCTGCTGTAAAATAAATCCCCAAACTACTTAAATTACGATTGTGCATTGCGCAGTTTCTACGCACGCTCGTGACCACCATTTTTTTTTATATTTTCACTCCAGATTTTCAACATTGCCATGTTTTACACCTCCCCATGAACAGTACAGCTGTCATTTTTCACATCTTGTTTGAAATGTGTTTTAGCACCAGTGGTGCCAAATGGCATAGTCGGCGTGCAAAATCAGCTTTCTGCTAACAAACTGATATTGCCACTGTTCATGAGGTGGGGTCACAAAGCCCATATTTAAGTTGGGTAAATACCAACGAGCGCCTGGGGACGTTAGGTTTCACCATAACGCCCCACCCTGTAGACTGACAGGGTATGAGAGGTGTGACTTGGGGATTGTCACCTGTAATACTCCTGCCATTCTACCCCCGCCCACACCCTGCAGCCAGTGACAGGCATTGAGGTGTGCCTTGGACTGTTTGGCCCCAAAGTTCACCCCATTCTCCTATACTGCACCCATCTCACCATATTTCTTATGGAATGGGGTGAGCATAAGGCCCAAAGACTCCAAGGCACACTGTGACCCTTGTCAGTGTCTGCAGGGTAGGGTGTGGAGAAATGGCATGGCTGTTATGCCTGATGACCCAAAGGCACACCCCAGTGCCTGTCAGTCTCTGCAGGGTGGTGGTGGGGTTGGCTTCAGTTCAATACTTCACTGACATTCCTATTATGCATCTCTCTAACTCCTACACTACCAATGCCAACGCCAGCGAGCAAACATTCGGCATTGACAAACTCTTGTTTTTTTCCCTTTAATCAGTTTTTATGTATGTGGGGATTACTCAATGCCTTGAAACCCGTGAATTTCAAAGACTGTAAAAGTTTTCTTTTGAGAGAAACCCACACTTTGGCAGGTGCCCGGGCAGGTGACAGCAGCTGAAGTGCCCCCTCCTACATACCACACCTCACAGCTCTTCTGTCTCTTGATGGTAAATTTCCCCCAGAATGTTCTTTGCAAATGAGCTATGTTCAAGCATTTTATCCCACAAAAAAAAAAATGAAAGGATGGGGCAGGAGCCTTTTAACCCTACTTTTAGCCATGGATGGAATGGGGGGTTGTTACTGAGAGTACTGCAGTGCTTACTGTATTTACTTAAAATAGTATTGCTGTTCCGGGTTTTGGCCCCCCCTTTTTATGATCCCTTATTGTCATTTTGGGTTTCTACTGTTTAATCTTTACCTTTTAAGTGTCCTTCAGA
The DNA here is from genome assembly GCA_016271365.2 of Neoceratodus forsteri. NCBI lineage: Eukaryota > Metazoa > Chordata > Ceratodontiformes > Ceratodontidae > Neoceratodus > Neoceratodus forsteri. Next base: position 555,285,163 of record CM028129.1, on the reverse strand, counting down.
AGTTTCATACACCCTGTTCAAACAGCTGTGAAAATTTAGTTAGCTATTGACATCCATTGAGATTAGTAAATGTTTTCCCTTGCCTGTTTTTGAGTAACAGAATATTTATGCTTCCTCCTGCACTGCACAGCCCTGCCTGCATGGTCATCTAGGTAGCTGCACTGCAGTGGATACAGCAACTCGGGGCAGCAGACACCCTCCCTGGAGGACAGCATTCCCTCCTGTCCCACCCCCTAGCAGACAACCTGGGCTCAGTTCTGAACCTGGGTCACTAGTGTTGCAAGAGGTAGCTCTACCACTCTGCTGATGGGCGGCCCCATTTCTGACTGTACTGTGCACCTTATAAAGCACATCAACATGCCCCTCAGCACTTAACACATGCAGTAGTTTGGTGCTTGTGTTATATGGCGATCACCATGTTGATGTCCTTCATAAGTAACATAGCAAGTAGAGGTTGTGGGAATCAAATCCAGGTCTGCTGAATTTACCAAGCTGATTCACAGCTCATTACACTAACCTCTAAGCTACACTGCCAGCCCATTAAAAACTGGCATGCCTCCTACTCCCTCAAAATGCCCTACTTGGCCAGTATGGTAACCCAAATATTAGGGACACAACACCCACTCCTTTCCCTCCTCCCAGCTGCACAAGTTCCAGGCCTTTTCATTGAAGGTAAGATTTTTCAAACTGAATTTATATGTTGGAGACATTGAGCCCAACTAATTCATTTGATGCCACTGGACAAACACAGAGTGCTAATTACTGCCTAGCATTCCAGTGTCAAGATAGAAGATTCATAGTTTATCTGTTGGGGGATATACACTTTATTATGGGGTCTACACAAAGCTTATATAAGCTTGGCATAGACCCCTAAGTAGAATGTATTAACCTGGGTAGAGGGAGAGGGGGGACATGATAGAAACTTTTAAGTACCTCAGTGGAATCAACAAAGTCCAAGAGGGTAACATCTTTCAGAAAAAGAGACGTGCAAGAACAAGGGGACACAATTTAAAGGTAATGGGGGGGCGGTTCCGGTGCAATGTGAGGAAGTATTTTTTCACAGAGAGGGTAGTAGATGCATGGAACAGCCTTCCTGAGGAGGTTGCGGGGTCTAAAACTGTGGGAGAATTCAAGAATGCATGGGACAGACATAAGGCAGTTCTAGTGGGGGGTAGGAAGAAATAGGCTGTTGGTTAACTAGGATCTGCAGCCTATCCTGTAGGTAGGGAAATGGGCAGACTAGGTGGGCCAAGCGGTCCTTATCTGCCGTCAAAGTCTATGGGTATATTGTCTACTACAGGACTGAAAACCAGGCTTATGTAAATTACCAGAAAGCACCATAAACATATTTAGTACTGAGACTGCTTTGGTTCGGGTGCTCAATGATCTCCTGATGGCGAGAGATCAGAGAAACCGTTCTGTCTTGATTCTCCTTGATCTCTCTTCAGCTTTTGACACTGTAGACCATGGGGTTTTGCTCGAATGCCTGAGGTCCATCTGTGGACTGTCAGGTACAGTACTCAGATGGTTTGCATCTTTCCTATCTGAGAGAACACAGAGAGTTGAGTCGGGGATTTCCTTCCTCTGACCATTTCTCTCTGCCGTGTGGCGTTCCCCAGGGCTCGGTGCTTCTCCATGTTGTTTGCAGTGTATATGCGGCCCCTCGGAGACATTGTAAGATGGTATGGCTGAGGTTTCACTGCTATGCTGATGATACCCAGCTCTACCTGTCTTTTGCTCCCGACCAGGCTAGTCCTTTTTTGGTATTTAACAGCTGCCTCACTGAAATCCATGATTGGATGAATTTGAGCTGGTTAAAGTTGAACGCAGGTAAGACCGAGGTTATGGTTGTGGATTCGGGTCGCAGGATAGAGGGGCTGGGGTCTGATCAGCCCTCTGGTTTATTTCTTGGGGGAGATCAGATCCTTGCCTCTGAATGGGTGCCTAACCTCGGAGTAGTACTTGACGACAGGCTGACCCTTCGTTATCAGGTGTCAGCAGTTGTTAAGTCTGCATTTTACCATCTTAGGAACATTGCCAGGGTGAAGCGTCTTGTTCCATCTGGCAATTTACCTGTATTGGTCCACGCCTTCGTGACCTCTCGCCTTTACTACTGCAACTCCCTGTACCTGGGGCTTCCTGGGGATGATATCAGCTGCTTGCAGCTAGTGCAGAATGCTGCTGCTAGGCTGTTGACTGGGGTGTCAAGAAGGACACACATTACCCCTGTTTTGCGCGATCTGCACTGGCTGCCAATACAGCGGCGGATCACCTTTAAAATAGGTCTTTTGACCTTCAAAGCCCTGCACGGACTTGGCCCCGATTACTTGAAAGAGCTTCTGATTCCCTACAGCACTGTACAACAGCTCCATTTGCTGACGAGGGGTTGCTGGAGGTTCTGAGGGTTATCTTAAAATCTTCTGGGGTTCGGGCTTATATGTTTATAGCCCCAACCCTCTGGAATTCTCTGCCCCGCCAGCTTCGGGAATGCACGACCTTGGAGTGTTTGAAGCGGGAACTTAAGACCCATTTGTGGAGTTAAGCTTTCATGGCTTGTTGTTTTGTTATTATTCTGATTTTATATATGTATTTATTTTTTTGTTTTTATTGTTCACTTGTACAGCACCTTGGTGTTTGAAAGGCGCTTAATAAAGTTTTATTATTATTTAAGAAAGCTTGCATTCAAAACATGTAAACAAGCTTTGTCATACAGTTGATTACTGTTTAACAACATTATGTGTACATATGACGCAAACCCATAATCGCATTCCTCACTTCAAGCGAAAAGGGGGTGGGGGTGGAGGTCGTAACTGACTCCCTGTTTTTGTGTTAAAGGGGTCAATTTTTTGGCCAGCAAAAATAAGGAAAGAGGTTATTTCAAAAATGTGCAGACAAGCATGGGTACAACTTTTTCCAGAGAGTGCCACCACCGGGGCAGTTTTTAAGCCCTTTTTCAGAAGAGCTGTGAAAAAGGGGCCTCAGTTCTGGGACACTGTGTTCTTGCTGCACCTGCCTGACACTTACAAGAACATTTTAGAAAAAACAGGATGCTTGTTAAGGAGGGGTGTTGCAAGGACATATAAAACAGAGCTGCAAATTTCCTGCTCGAGACACACACACCCAGAGATTGAAGGAAAACTCAGATGGATCTTTGTTTATTCTGCTTTTGTAAAGAGTAGTACTGGACAAGTTTATTTTTTTATGTTACCACTAGTACTAATAAACACTTCTTGCAAATTCTACAACCGCTCCTGTTTTTCCTATGCTTCCTGACCTGTGCCTTGACGACAGATGGTATCAGCCTAAGTGGGATATACACCATGCATACTCTAAGCCAAGAGTTTTGTGCGTGGGTACTGGACCTAGTACCAGGGAAGCATAGAGAAAGGTATGGATTCTGCAGCAGCAAGTCCAGGAGTGGTTACCAGGAGAATGGCAGCCAGCAGAGACAGAAGTCCAAGTTGAGATTGTGCAGCCAGCCCAAGTTATGGAAAAAGAACAGGCAGTGACAGAACCTGAAAACCTGACTGCCTTTTTCAAATGGTGGGCTATACAACAAAAAGAGACGGAGAAACAGAGGAGAGAAGAGATGCAGTGACAGGAGCAGCGATAGCTACAGGCCTTGCAAGCTATCATAGGCAGAGGATCTGACACAGATCCAGACAAGCAGCAAAACAAGCAACTTAAAAGCCATTAAACTTACAAAGTTGTGTCCCTCAGATGATATCGAGGCATACCTGACAACTTTTGAAAGAGTTGCCACAGCCTGCCAATGGCCAGAGCAGCAATGGAAAATCAGACTGGTACCCTACTTGACAGGGAAGGTCCAACTTGCCTACAGCAATATGGACACTGCACAGTCAGAAAACTATGATCTGGTGAAAAACAAAATCCTGAAAAAGGTATGGCATCTCAGGAGAGACCTACGGGCAGAGTTTATGATCAATGAAGTACAACTCAGTCGTCAGTTCTCAAAAGCCTTCACCCGACTCAGAGAACTCCTGATAAAATGGCTCCAACCAGAGGGCAAAACAGTCCCACAGATCATCAACACATTTGCAGTGGAGCAATTCATCAACATCCTGCCTACAGATGTGCAGCTTTGGGTAAAGGAACACCAACCAGGAAGTGGGGAAAAGGTGGTTTCTTTGGCTGAGGACTACCAAATGGCCAGACAGATGCCACAGCAGCAAAGTAACAGCCAAGCACTGGTAAGACACACTTTTTCACATTTAAACTTGAAGTCTGATAAGAACTCTAGTGGGGTAACAAATCTGTGCCCAAAGACATTATTTGCTATAACCGTAATAAGTCAGGTCATACTGCAAGAAATTGCCGTAAGAAGACTGACACTGGAGCAGATTTGTCCTTGGCAAATTGGGCCAAGTACTTAACAGATGTGAAGGTGGGGGATAAGACTGTAAAGGGACTCATTGGTTCGGGAAACATTAGGGACTTCCGGTTCCGGTTATGCCTGAGTAAAGTCATGCTTACAGAGGCTCCTGCCTTTATCAATAAAACGAGTGCCAATCTTTTTATACTTAAAATAATAAACACGAAACAACCAAAAACAGCGACGCTCAATCACAATGAAGCATGATCAAACAACATCAAAACCGTTTGCAGCCCATCACGGTGGAAATGGAAGCAGAGGACCCGGTGTCTGAAGAAGACGAGGCCCAATTTAAACCTACTCCAAGTTCAGGAAAAAAACGTCCTCTAACAAATTAAAAGGATCCAGAAAACCACCAGAATCACCCTCCGACTTGATCCTTAAGGCAATCACGGACTTCAGAGGAGAGGTCAGAGAATCTCTTAATGAAATTAGAAACGAGCTTACCAACTTACAGAGTAGAGTCTCTGAAGCCGACAACCACATCACGCTGAATGCCACTAGAATTGAGGCCTCTTGAGGATTCTGTCCACTCCTTAGCTGTGGAACAGCTAGCTATCTCGATCAGACAGGAAGATGAAGAGAATAGGGGGAGACGAAGAAACATCTGCATTTTCGGTCTTCTGGAGGGAGAGGAGGGTAACGATTCTAGGGCCTTCTCGGACTACTTTCTATGGTCAGTACTAGAGCTGGATGCAGACGTCCAACTTGATGTGGAGCGAGCCCATCGTGCTCTGGGCCTGAAGCCAACCCATCCTGGAGCCCGGCCGCACTCATTCGTAGTCCGCTTTTTAAGCTGTCAGACAAAGGAATCTTTGCTCAAGAAAGCCTGGCAAAAAGTTAAATAAATATGGGGGCAGCAGAGAATCTTGTTTTACGACTATGCCCTGTGTACACAGAGGAAGCGCAGGGAATACAGCCCTCTATTCCCAATACTTAGATCCCAAAAAATTCGGTTTAGAACCCCTTACCCAGCTAAATTATTGGTTTTCCTACCCACTGGCCAACACACGTACACTTCTACCTCAGAAGCCACATCTGACCTTCTGCTTCGAGGGATCCTTACAGAAAAATCGGTCGAGGGAGTGAGACAATGCCAGCAGCAATTCAATGCCCAGGATCACTCTAACCATCCGCAGGTTACAGAAACACCACTAACGGAGATTATTCAACATTTGCAGCAATTCCGTAACCCAACAATGCCACCCTGAAATATTCGGCGGTAACTCTAAAAATTTAGTTTGAGCATAGTATAGATGTCGGCATGGGGAGATTCTGGGGTGGATTTCAGGAGTGGGGGAGAGAGAGAGAGAGACCGACCTACTTAGGTTCAGGCAGCACAACAAATTATCCTCTCCCTTTCATTTGGAACCGGGCTGCCATCTGAACCGTTGTGAGTTCCCAGTTGGTGGGAATATTCCCTTACCGGGGTTCTCCAGTGATTGATTCGGGTTGCCTCCCTCTCCTGTGTGCCCTGGGGACCCTCCGGTAGTTCTTCCCTTGCTACGCTTTCCCCTACCGAAGTGCCGACTTCTGGAGTTCTGCTTGCTTTGTTCTGAAACATCCATGCGATTTACTCCTCGTTGCCTCCTTGCTCTGGTACCTGAACTCTTCTAAGGCCTCTCGTTGGATTATGAAGTGTGCAATTACATACTAAGGGCACATTAACGATAATTTCATTACAAAATTATAAAAAAAAATTTTTTTTCTTTTGTCACCTTGTTGAACTAAGGTTTAAACTGTTTTTTAAATACTTAGGTTATCGAAGATACTCAAGCAATGTATGCAGAATGTCTTGGGGTGGGGGAGCGCTCTACTGCAATTCCAAGCCTCTAGGTGGGGCTGAAAGGGAGGGAGTATTCACAATGTTAGTTTTCAGAGATATAAGGTTTCGGTAAACAAATTGTTTAACCAAGAACTTTGACCAATAGTGCTTTGGGCAGTTTGGATAATCACATATTGGGTCTGAAAAGTATAGTCTGTACATGGTTGTCCGGGCCAAACGTAATGCTCCCATAGGTGGTTCCCTTCCTGTCTTTGCCTCTGCTGTATGACTCATTAACAGGGTTGTGGGATGTTTCCCCTCCTCGGCTTGGGGGGGGGATTCTCCCCAAAAGTGGGGGAAGGAAGGAAGGAAAGAATGGAAGGATCAGGGAGAGAGGAGAGGAGGGGGAAAAAAAAAGGTGGGGGGAGGGAGGAAGGTAGAAAGAAAATAGACAACCCCAGCTCAAGTTTTGAAATCTCAGAAATATCTTCTTTACGTTATGGTATAGGTTACATTAGGTTGACCCATAAGTTCCATAAGCAGGCAGTTCGCTTCTGAATCTACAGTGCTATAAGAAGAAGAAGAATCAGCATTTATATAGCACTTTTTCATACATCCAAAGCGCTTTACAAGCAATGCTAGACTGGTAGTGAAGTGACTGAATGTGTGGTGGCGGCCATATCGCACATCATCACCCACACACAGCCTGGATAATTGCATGAATCGGTTTATGGGAAGGGGAATGTTGGCCAGGACACCGGGAATGTTCCCTACTCTTTGCGAAGAGTGCCCTGGGTTCTTTTACTTCCACCTGGACACCCACCAGGACAACACCAGGATGGGCAGAAGGGACCTCGGTTTAACATCTCATCCGAAGGACAGCACACCCCAGCAGTGCAGCCCCCCCCATCCCCCATACTGCTCTCGGATGCCAGCGATTTTTAGGTGCAAGTCCAATCCCAGTGTGGGACGAGAACCCACGACCTTCTGGTCCAGAGGCGGATGTGCTACTAACTGAGCCATGCTGACACCACTGATAACACTCAGGCAATACTGGTTCCACCCTGGAGTAGGTTCATTCCCCCTCCCTTGGGGCTTTTCATCCAGATCCTAGGTATATTTCTTCCCAGGTTTGGTCCAAATGCCCCACCCACATCCTTTTCCTATCCTAAAGGGATATCAGGAGGGGATGATTCAGGAGGAGCTCCATACGAGCACCTCCCATATGGGAGTCACGGTGTATAATGTTTTAGTTTGTTTGTTTATAGGCAATACATGGTTGAACCCTCGGGGTTCAGTTAAAACTAGTTTATTGTTAGTTGGTTGTGAATTTACTAGTTGGGAAGGGGAGTACAAAATCCCACAGAGACAAGATAAACATTGCATTTTTATTGAACTGTTTGCTTATTCAGGACTTGATTTGGTTCTCTTCTTGTGGAGAGGGCCTGGCAGTTCAGAGGAGTCTGGTCTGGATGGATTCTTGTAGTTCCTCCCGTTGCAAGGGGGCTACAAAAAAGGAAAAAACAAAGAAAAACTCAGAATTCAGTTCTAACAATAACAAAACATGGCGTTTACAAAGCCAGTCCAAATCCTTTCTCATAATATTAATGGCCTCCATAATCCAATTAAAGGGCCAGGCTGATGCAATCCTTATCAAAAACCCATTGATATTATATTTCTCCAAGAAACTCGTCTTCACGGACCAGAACATCTTAAACTTTCTTGGGAGGGACATACAGGGTGGTGGCTTCATCGCTCCCAAGGGGTAGAAAGAGAGGGGCTGCAATTCTAATCCCTCAAAATACACCCATGGAAATACAGCAAACCCACATAGATGCCCATGGTCGCTATGTTATTATCAGGGGACTACTTTATGGTAGCCCGGTCACATTGGCTAGCGTATATTTTCCTCCCCAAAGTTCCCCACATTTAAGGGTTTTATATCTACCTTACTTGACCTGCTCCATGGTCAGTTGATCATGGGAGGGGACTTGAACATAACCCTCTCTCCATATATGGACTGCTCTAACCCACAAAACATAGAAACACTTCAACAGCCAAACAAATTTAACACACAATTGAACAACTGGGGTGTGATAGACGTGTGGAGGAAAATATTTCCTACTGATCCCGGATTCACTTATCATTCTCCCAGATTTAATTCTTATTCAAGGTTAGACTATTTCTTGACAACATGTGAGCATCTAACAGTGATCCAATACATTTCAGTCAGACCCAAATTTCTCTCTGATCACCATCCCCTGATATTAAAAATAGACCTGGGAAAAGAAAAAAGGAACTCCCTCTGGAGACTAAACCCATCCACTCTAAAGGACAAGGAATTCCAAGAAAACATTGCATCCAAACTATCCCTTTTTTTCAGTGAAAACGCTGTCCCCGGGGTATTGGAGGGAATGATATGGGATGTGATGAAGGCTACCATCCGGGCTGGGAAATTATAGCCTATTCCTCTAAGAAGAATAAGGAGAGAGAGGCTGAGTACCAATGATTGTCTGCCCTCCTACTGAATTATCAGTTGTTATATCGAGATGGAGATGCAGATCTTCAGAAACTGATTCGGGATACCAAGGCGTCCCTACAACGGATCTCAGATAATAAAATACAACAATCTCCCTTTTATCTCTGCCAGTCTATCCATGAGGGTGGTCCTCGTGCAACTAAAAAACTAGCGCGTAGGTTAAGGGCTCGGAAAAGCTCATCCAGTTTAGATGCTGAAAAAGCATTCGATCGGGTAACGTGACATTTTCTCTGGGACGTACTGGAAACATTTTCATTCCCCTCATTGTTTATATAAACCCTGGTTAATTTATATAAATCTCCTCAAGTGTATATTCGTACGAATGGGACGATATCCCTTCCCCTCACATTGGGCAGAGGTACACGTCAGGGTTGCCCCGTCTCCGTATCTCTTTGCCTTGTTTCTTGAACCCCTGGCATCTGTTCTTTGTAACACTCCCCAAGTTGAAAGGATTCCAATTGGCCAACAAGTATATAAGATAAGTATGTTTGCGGACGATATATTGTTGACCCTCATGTCCCCCTCCGAATCTATTCCAATTACTTGGAGTATATTGTCCCAATTTGAAGCTATATCAGGCTTCAAGCTAAACGTAACTAAAACCAAAATCTTGGCATTTAACTATAAACCAAAGCCACAACTGAAAAAAACTTATCCATTTAAATGGCTGTCAACCAAAATAAAATACCTTGGCCTACAAATTCCTTGTGACTTGGGTCTTTTAGAGACTATCAACTTTGAACCACTATCAATACAGATCCAGTCAGATTTGGACAAATTGGCAACAGGATTTTTTCCATTCCATCAAAAAATCGAAATTGTACGAACAAATATACTCCCCCCCATATTAGACTATCCCTACTTTCCCATCAAAATATTACTTTAAATCATGGGATAGAATGATATCAGGCTTCTTATGAGGTAAGACCCGCCCAAGAATCAGGCCCTCGGTGTTGAGGCTGTCCCTGGCTAAGGGGGGACTTAATCTTCCACACTTCAGACTTTATTCCCAAGCAGCCTTCTTGCAAATAATTATACTGTGGCTGACTGGGTCATATAGCTCCCCTTGGAAGACAGTAGAGTTCCATCTGTATGATCTCTTTGACATTGAGAGAATATTGTTCTCCTCTGAAGAGAGATCAGTCAAAACCTCGGACCTCACAAATATTACTTCCCAACCATATAAATTATGGAAACGGATGAGAAAAACAATGTTAAAGATTTATGAATATTGTAAATTCATTTCTCAGGATGTTACATTTGTCCCCATCTTTATGGACCCGAATTTTGCATTGTGGAGAAACTTGGGCCTTTCACATGTTTTTCAGTTTCTCTCCCCTCGGAATTCTTTCTTTTGAACAGCTTCAATCACAATATTCATTTAGACAATCCGAGTTGTTCAGATATTTTCAAATTCGTAACCATATTTTACGTAACAGAATAATCCAACCCACTATACCTTCCCCTATCCCAAATCTATTAAAACTATTTGTGGAGTCTCTTAAGGGTAACCTAGGGACACATATAATTGGACAAATTTATACAGAATTAAGAGATGAGGGACAAGAGTCAACTGCAACCATTTTAAAGGAATGGAATAAAGACCTTAACCTAGAAATCCCCATGGAACAGTGGTTGCTTTCCTCTTTGACGGAGGCTAGATCCACACAGTCCCCTCATTGGAGGGAGTTTGCCTGGAGATGCTGTTCCAGATACTTTAGATCTCCGGCAATCCTCCTCAGATATCTCCCAGAAAGATTTGGCCACTGTTGGAGGCTTTGTGGATGCAGGGTAGCCACACTCGGACATGTGTTCTGGTTCTGTCCCCATCTTATGCCCTACTTCCTCTCTCTTCAAATTGAGCTTTCAAATTTATTAAATGAACCAGTTGAATTAACAGTGGATCAGTTCTTACTGGGGATATTTCCAGAATATACTCCTCCATGGGGTGTTGGGGGGGGGGGTCACGATACTGCCTGTATGTTTATTAGCAGCTAAAAAGACAATTACTCCACATTGGAGTCATATTCCAACAATACAAGAATGCAGAAAAACCATGTGTGAAATTTATACTTCAGAGAGTTTCATTCTAGAAATGTGGGGCAGAGGTTCCTCTTCTCTTCAGAAATGGCAAAGTTGAGTGCATTATATATCAAAGATTGATCCAACATGTAGTCCATGAGGCTCGACTTGATGATACCACTCAAGAGAGTATTCTATTAAATAAAGTTATAATATTTGATGGGGGAAAGGGGGTGTTTAATAAATAGGGTTTTTTTTTAGTCCATATCAAAATTAATTAAAGGAATATTGAGGAGAGAAGCCCTTCTCCCCCCCCCCATTTTAATACTTTAAATAAGAATGATGAGTAAAGGATATATGGAGAAAATAAATTATAACTTGAATCTAAAATAAGTCATCCAGTCCAAAAAACTGTATGAAGTGTATTTTGAATTTGTATGTAAATATGATTGTCTCACTGTTTTGAAAATGATTACAATAAAAAGAAATTAAAAAAAAAAAAGAAACATAGAATTTGACGGCAAATAAGGACTGCCTGGCCCACCTAGTCTGCCCGTTTCCCCACCTGATGGATAAGCTGCAGATTCTAGTTAACAAACAGCTTACTTCCTCCTACCCCCCCCCAACTAGAATTGAGTTATGTCTGTCCCATGCATTCTTGAATTCTCCCACTGTTTTTGACTCCACAACCTCCTCAGGAAGGTTGTTCCATGCATCCACAACCCTCTCCGTGAAAAAATACTTTCTAACCTTGCCTCTGAGCCATCTCCCCTCTATCTTCAAATTGTGCACCCTTGTTCTTTCACATCTCTTTTTCTGAAAGATGCTACCCTCTTGGACTTTAATTCCCTTGAGGTACCTGAAAGTTTCTATCAGGTACCCCCTCTCCCTCCTTTCTTCGAGGGTATACATATTAAGCTGCTTTAGTCTCTCTTCATATGTCTTCTGGTGCAGACACTGCACCATTTTGGTTGCCCTCCTCTGAACAGCCTCCACTCTGTCTGTGTCTTTGCGGAGATGGGATCTCCAGAACTGGACGCAGTACTCCAGATGGGGTCTCACCAACTGTCTGTACAGAGGGATAACAACTTCCTGTTTTCTACTGTTGATGCCTCTCCCTATGCATCACAGTATCCCTCCCAGCCCTCCTTACTGCCTTCTCACATTGCTTGCCCACCTTTAGGTCATCTGATAGAAGTACTCCCAGGTCCCTTTCTATTTTTGTTGTTGTTAATATCTCTCCCCCCATTGTGTACTCTTCCCTTGGGTTTTTGTTTCCCAGGTGCATTACTTTGCACTTCTTAGCATTGAATCTAAGCTGCCATACATTGGACTGTTCCTCCAACCTTGCCAAATCCCTTTTCATCCTTTCCACTCCACCTTGTGTATCAATCCTGTTGCAGATCTTTGTGTCGTCTGCAAAGAGATATACTTTTCCTTCCAGGTGCTCTCCAATGTCACTTACAAAGACATTAAAGAGGAGCCGGCCCGGTGTCACTGAGGGTTGAGGCGCTAGACGCCACACATCGCTCCACACCGGCAACCCGGGTTCGGGAATGGACTCGGGTTGCTGGTGGCTCGGCTGGGGGGGAGATAGGCTTGACTGCTCCACGACAGCCTCGCCTACTCCGGGAGGGTTGAGGCCACATCCCACACACTTGTCTGACTCCTAGTGAGGCTTGAGTACTACAAGCCCCTAACAGTAGGGGACGGGCAGTCAAGAGAGAGTGACGCGGGCGCCAACGCCTTGACGCCAGGGTCCCATGCTGCTGGGGAGGGAAAAGAGGAAAGCAGCCTGTCATTCCCAGGAAGATGGAGCCCCGGAGACGTGCCCTCAATGTGCCTTCACCCGCCGACGGCCCCGGACCCACGAAACGTAAGTAATGGGGCATAGGGGCTCTGCCCCATCCCTGCTCGGGGGGTAAACCGCAGCTCCATGGGGATCCGGGGGTCGTTCCGGCAGGGTGAAAGGCAGAGGGGGGTCTTCCATGGGACTCCTGATGGGTTGGGAATGGCAAGCTAGGAAGGCGGCATAAACAGAAGTAAAAAAAAAAAAAAAAAAAAGACATTAAAGAGGACCGGTCCCAGTACTGAACCCTACGGTACCTAACTAATTACCCACCTTTCTTCACTGTGAACTCTGTTTACTATTACCCTTTGCGTCCTGTTGTCCAGCCAATTTTTTATCCAGGCTACCACCTTGGGACCCACTCCAAGGCTGGCTAACTTGTATTTTAATCTTTTGTGTGGGACTGTGTCAAATGCCTTGCTAAAATCTAGGTAGGCCATTTCCACAGCCCCTCCCTGGCCTACTACTTTGGTCACCCAGTCAAAAAAATCTATTAGATTCGTCTGACATGACCTTCCCACTGTGAATCCATGCTGCCTTGGGTCCTGTGCCTCACTGGCCTCTAGGTACTCAAAAATTATTTCCTTCAGAAGTGATTCCATTATTTTCCATAGACAGACAGACAGACCCTAGTGTATGTTGAAGTGCTGGGAAAACTGTGCAAAAGGACCAGGTACAGGTGTCATCTGCATCCACGGGGACACTCAGTACTATCCCACCACCCAAGTGACTGACCATTAAGGGTGTGTTGCACCAAATGAAAGTGGGGGTAGTACCTAAGTTACCTGTACCCGTGATTATTGGAAATGACTGTCCAGGATTTACTGAGTTAGTCTCAGAGGAACTGAACCCTACAGTTTCAGGAGCAGTGGTAACAAAAGCTCAGGCAACGAAAATCTCAGACGTGGGGACACTTTACATTTCATGGACTTTGATTTGGACTTGTTTGAGCACAGCTCCAAGATCCAGAAATCCAGGAAAGAAAGACGATGCCTGAAGAAACTGTGGCAACAAATGACTGATGGACATAAGGGGTTAACATATGAAAATGCTGAAACTAAACTGATTACTGATTGTGATTTTCTTTCAGAACAAGCTAACAATGTTTCTCTCCAAAGTTATTTTAAGCAGCTGAGGGTGAAACCAAAACAGGGTGAACCAGTGTTTAAAAAATGTAATGGGTTACTGTGCAGAGTTTGGGTTAAACCTCGGACACAGGACCAGATAATAATAATATTTTTATTTGTATGGCGCAGTTCTAGAGTCAAAGCGCTGTACATACATACTTACACATCATAAAACAATTCAATAAAATCTTACAAATAATTCAGCTTCAATTAAAATATCCCACAATACATAAAAATATCAAATGCGAAAAGCCTGCTTAAATGGATGTGTTTTTAGGTTGGTTTTAAAGCTGTCCATGTCTGTAATCCGACAAGGTAGAGAGTTCCACAGGGAAGGTGCCACAAACATAAAAGCCCGGGCCCCAGATGTTTTCAGCCGCACCCTGGGAACCTCTAACAACCTCTTGTCAGCTGAACGGAGAGGATGGCTGGCCATGGGAGGTCAGAGCTCTTGCAGGTAACTCTGTCCCAAGTCCATGCAGGGCTTTATAGGTCAGAAGGGTCAGAAGACCGACCTTGAAGGTGATCAGTCACTGTATAGGCAGCCAGTGCAGATCGCAGCACGGGAGTAATATGACTGGAGCTTGAAGTCCCAGTCAGCAGTCATGCCACAGCATTCTGCACCAGCTGCAAGTGGCATATATCAACCCCCAGAAGCCCCAGGTAAAGGGAGTTACAGTAGTCAAGGTGGGAGGTCACAAAGGCATGGATCAACGTGGGTAGATCATCGGATGGAACAAGGTGCCTAATTCTGGCGATGTTCCTAAGATGGTAAAAGAAGGACTTGATGACTGCCGACACCTGCACACGCAATGTCGGCCCATCGTCAAGAACCACTCCCAGATTACGCACCTGTTCAGAGGTAGGCAGCTAGAACAATTGGTTATACCACAGAAGTATAGAACAGAGTTGTACAGATAACACATGATAGTCCTATGGCTGGTCACTCAGGAAGGGATCGCACCCTTGCCAGATTGCTATATAGATTTTACTGGCCTGGAATTCATGAAGATGTTGCTACCTGTTGTAATTCCTGTGCTGAGTGTCAGAAAGTAGCCCCAGGCACTAGAAAAGACAAGGTGCCCCTGGTGCCCCTACCCTTGATAGATGTGCCTTTTGAGAGAATTGCAATGGATGTGGTTGGTCCTTTAGACAAAAGTAAAAAGGGTAATAGATTTATCCTGGTAGTATGCAACTGTGCTACTTGATATGCACAAGCAGTTCCAATGCGTACTTTTACAGCCCCAAAAGTTGCAGCAGAGCTGGCAAAAATTTTCAGCAGGATGGGCATACCAGAAGAGATTATTACTGATCAGGGAAGTAATTTTGGTGCTGCATTACTTAAGGAGCTGTATAGACTACTAGGTATCAGTGCCATAAGAACCTGTCCCTATCACCGTCAGACAGACGGTCTCGTTGAGCGTTTTAACCAAACCCTAAAATGCATGTTAAGAAGGTTTGTAAAAAGGGAAGGGAATTATTGGGACCAATACTTGCCTTGCCTACTTTTTACTTAAAGAGAAGTGCTACGGGAATCAACAGGGTTTTCACCATTTGAATTGCTGTATGCTAGGCAGCCAAGAGGGCCACTGGATGTGATAAAACAAACGTGGGATGATAGCCCCACTCAGAAACAATCTATAATGTCTTATATGTGTGTGCCCTAAGAAAGAAGCTGGCAAAATATGTTGAAATTGCCCATAGTAATCAGGAAGAGGCCCAAAACCAGCAGAAGGTATATTATGACCATGGGGTAAAGAAAAAACTTTTTGAGCCAGGTGAAAAAGTTTTGCTGCTGTTACCACAACAGAAAAAAGAAACTGTTAATTAAGAGTGTAGGGCGCATAGGTGCTTAGACGTACTTGCTCCATTAACTACGAGACTGAGACCCCTGACAGGAAAATCCTACTAAGATATACCATGCTAACCTCCTCAAGAAATGGGTTGAAAAAATGTCAAAATCTGCTTTGCTAATTTTACCAGAAACTGATAAAAGAAGATATTGATGTAGCTTAAGATAGACTGTAACAAACTGTAACGGCTGATGCTATAAAGGTGAATGTTTCCTTTACCTCAGAACAAACTGCAGAAATTCGTAATGTGCTAAAGACATTTAACAGTACTTTTACCACAGTACCAGGCTGAGCAAAGGGTGGTACATTATGGTGCCAAGAATGCTCGCCCTGTTAGGCAAAAGACATACAGGTTACCAGAGTGGTTAAGAGCTGACGTGGTTAAGGAAATACAAAAACTGAAAAAACGGAGTATCATAGAAGTGTCGAGGAATGCTTGGTCATCTCCAGTGGTAATTGTAAACAAAAAAGAAGGGGTTTTTAGAATCTGCCTTGAGTTTTGGAAACTTAATCAAGTGTCAGGATTTGACAGTTATCCTGTGCCCAGAATAAATGATTTGGTGGTCTGACTGGGTAGTGCAAAATATATCAGTGCCCTCGATCTCACCAAGGGTTACTGGCAAATACCTTTAGCTGAAGAATCCAGAGACAAAACTGCATTTGCCTCTCCTATTGGATTCTATCAATTCACCACCATGCTATTTGGTTTACATGGTGTGCCAGCTACATTTCAGTGGTACATGGATGTAATTTTGTCACCTCACACTAATTATTGTGTTGTGTACCTGGATGATGTCATGGTGTACGGTCCAGACTGGAAAAGCCACTTGGAACACCTACAAGCAGTTATCCAAACTATCAAAAAGGCAGGTCTGACTATTAATCCTACCAAATGTGCATTGGGCATGTAAGAAACCAGATATTTGGGCTATGTGTTGGGAAATGGAGAAGTTAAGCCAGACATTTCTAAATTCGAAGCTGTAGCTAACAGTCCTGTCCCACTAAAACAAAGAAACATGTCAGGTCATTTTTAGGGCTGGCTGGTTATTATCAGAGGTTTGTTCCCAACTTTGCTGAGTTAGCTACTCCCCTCAGTGAACTCATAAAGAAATGGTTCCCAAAAAATGTGAAATGGACCCCAGAGTGTGATGAACCTTTTCAAGCCATTAAGGCTGGATTATGTTCAGCCCCTGTTTTAAGAAGCCCAGACTTTGAGAAACCATTTTTTGTTACAAACAGATGCATCAGAGGTAGGCCTAGGTGCAGTCCTGGGTCAAAATATGAATGGGACAGAACATCCTATTCTGTATGCAAGTAGGAAAATGCATGACAGAGAGAAAAATCCGTCTGCAGGTACGAATAGGACTGCTCTGAGGAGCACTGGAACGCGCCATCTCTACTATTTGAATTTTTGCGCCAAGAACCAGTAACTCTAAGCTTTCCCTGTCTACTTTAAATTGGCAGAGCAGTGAAGGCAGATTATTTTCTGGGAAGACTCAGCAACTTTACAGCCATTCTTGTTTAATTTTCATTTACTTTTACTGTTCAACTGTTTTTGTTCATTTGCCATTTACTAAAGAACATTGTTCTGGGTTGCTGGCTACATTAGGAATTGCAATTTCTGCAACTAATCACTGCTGTAGCACCCAGAGTAACCTTTTAGTTAGGATAGCCATGCAGTTCTAATTTCATTCCCCAGCTTGTGCCTTAACTCCGGTGCACTTAGTCTATCAGGAAGGATTCAGCAGTTTTGTTAATTTTCTAGTAGCTCGGTGATATACCAAGGGGTTAGGTAGAATTAATTTATTCTATAGACCTTTGTAGAATCAGCCATAATTAATTTATTGTACATATCAAGCCCTTCATTTAGGCAGCAACCCCTTAATGTATTCTACAGACCACAGGGATTCAACCTGCCTTACCCCTCCCTCCCATTTTTTGTGTTCCTCCCCCATCATACCCGCTTATATTTTTAGCTGCATTTCGGTTTGCTCATCTTCTCCCCTCTCACCACAGCTGCTGTGTGGTCGTGAGGGCTACCAGGACTCCCTGCCCTCCCCCAAGCTGCAATCTCTGTCTGCAGGTACAAATAGGGCTGCTCTGAGTAGTGTTGGGGCAGCAATTTTCCGGGAGACATTCTGGAACCTGCATTGCTGCCCTATTTGCAGGCAACTGTCAGCTTTGAGGGAGGAGGTTGCCCACCTCCAGACTGAACTGGCAAGGACTAAGGAGGCCTCTCCCACCCAAAGAGCACCAGTTCCACAACCACTGCCTCAGAGGTTACCATGTGTGAAGAGCAGATGGACCACAGTAGCTTCTTGGAGGGTGAGGGTGGTGGAACAGAGGCGTAGCCCCCGAGTTGTACCTCTACACAAATCATATGTCAGACTGGCAAATCAAGGTTCCTCTATGATGACACCCTCAGTGGAGACCAAGAAGAATGCTGGGGACATCCACAAGGGAGACCCACAAAAGAGTGGCAAGGGACACCGCAGGGGAAAGAAACAGCTTCTGATAGGGGACTCAGTTGTTAGGGGTGTAGACCTGGGGAAGGGGGAGGAGAGGGAAGTAAGGTGCCTGACTGGTGCCATGGCTTGGAGGGACAGGAAGCAAATCCTCAGGATTGAAGAAGCAGCATCACAGGAGAGGGAACTAGATATCATTGTCCACCTCGGGACAAATGACCTAGCTAGTCATGAGATCAGGGCAGTGCAGGATGAATTTGTGGAGTTGGGGAGGGGCCTCAGACAGATAGCAAGCACGGTAACCATCTCAGAGGTGCTGCCAGTCTATGGCAGGGGTGAGACTAGGGTACTGCGCACCATGCAGTTTAATGAATGGTGTGAAAACTGGTGCAGAGCACAGGGCTTTGGCTTCATTGGGGACTGGGGGTCCACCTGGAGAGATGAAGGTCTATACTGGCATGATGGTCTGCATCTGTCCAGGAAAGGAAACACACTCCTAGGTGACAGGTTTAAATGCTTCCTTGGCAAGCTTTTAAACTAGCCAAGGGGGGGACGTGCTGATAGGAAACAGGAAAGTTCAAGCCTCCCCCCACAAAACATGGCAGGTAGTAGGGTAAACACTGAGGTACAGAGCTTGACAGAGGGCAGGGCAGGGGTAAATGGAAAAATAGACAAGGGCAATAAGAGCAGGGATGGGGTAAAAAAGGATAAAGCCAACATTAAATGGAGGGCAATGAGTATCAATGCCCGTAGTCTGGGAAACAAGCTTCCTGAGCTGGTAGTCCTGATGGAAGAGGAACACTTGGATATTGTGGCAGTCACAGAAACATTGTACATGGAGAACCAAGACTGGGATGTCAACATACCAGGGTACACAATCTACAGAAGGGACAGGGAGGGTAAACAGGGAGGTGGAGTAGCTCTCTACATAGGGGAAGGGATCAAAGCTAGAGAACTAAAAAGTAAAGGGGAGGACAAGAGGCACTCTGGATCACCTTGGAGACAGGGAATGGCATCACAATCCGCACAGGGGTTGTATATAGACCCCTGTCTCAAGGGAAGGAAATGGACAAGAAAATTTTATTTATTTATTTATTTAGTTTTTGTTGACTGGGTAAGTGCACGAGACAAATCCTGCCTATTTTCAGGCACGACCCGGGGGAGGGGGATACAGATGAAAGCAACTGACTTTGAACCAGATTAAGCTGTTGGTGGTATTTTCAGTGAATGAGGGAAATTTGGCCAGGACACCGGGGAAATTCCCCTACTCTTTTTCAATAAGTGCCATGGGGTCTTTAACATCCACCTGAACTACCACCAATCCAGGCAGATGGGACCTCGGTTTAACGTCTCATCCGAAAGACGGAACCTCAGAAGTGCAGCATCCCTCTCATGCTGCACTACAGTGTCAGTACTGTGATATTAACCCAAGTGCCAGATGTGGGAACTGAACCCACAGCCCTCTGATCTCCCGGCCTCAGAGGCAAGTGTGCTACCTGCTGAGCCACTGACACTGACAGAGGGCATTCTCAAAATGGCTGAAAAAGGGGAGATACTGTTGATGGGGGACCTGAATATGCCAGATGTTAACTGGACGACATGGACTACAGCCACATCCAAGAGCAGGGTCATTCTCGATGCCCTACAGGGGGCATGCCTTAGACAGCTAGTGGTGGAACCTACTCGGGAGGGAGCAATATTAGACCTGGTACTCTCAAGTGGAGAGAGGATCACAAATTTAGAAGTCAGTAGACATCTGGGGAAAAAGCGACCACTGCACAGTGTGCTTCACAATAAACACAACCATGGAGACAAGCCAGACAAAGACAAGGATAATGGACTTTAGAAGGGCTGACTTTGGCATAATGGGTGAATACCTGAGGAATGCATTAGCAAATGGCCAGAAAGGAGGGGTGGAAGAACAGTGGAGAACAATCAAAACTGCCATAATGGAGGCAACAAGCCTTTGTGTGAAACAAATAAAGAAAACGAAGCAGAATAAAAAAAACACTATGGTTCTCAAAAGAGGTGTCAGGGAAGGTTAAGGAGAAAAAGGCTGCATTCAGAAAATATAAGGAATCACAGAAGGAGCACGACAGGGAACTGTATCAATTAAAGCAGAAAGAAGTGGGGAAGGCAGTCAGAAAAGCAAAGGCCCAAACCGAGGAAAAGACAGCCAACTCAGTTAAGAAGGGGATAAAACCTTTTATAGGTACATTAGGGAGCATAGAAAGGTTAAGGGAGGGATAGTGAAGATTAATAAAGGAGAGGGGAGGTGGGCAGAGGAGACGGTGAAAAGGCAGAGATACTGAATGAATACTTTTGCTCAGTATTCACAAAAGAAGAAAGGAGGAGTTACCTAAACCAAACAGTAGAAGCACTCTGGGTAGTGGGGTTGACGCCAGTCCATTTACAGAAGAAAGAGTCCTGAAAGAACTCCTAAAACTCATGGTGGACAAAGCAATAGGGCCTGACGGGATTCACTCTAGAATCCTAAAGGAGCTAAGGGAGGACCTAGTGACACCACTAACCACACTTTTTAACAAATCATGGGAAAATGGGGTGGTACCTGAGGACTGGAGGAGGGCAGATGTGATTCCCCTTCACAAAAGTGGGAGCAAGGCAGAAACAGGAAACTACAGACCTGTTAGTTTGACCTCAGTGGTGGGGAAAATGATGGAATCACTTCTGAAAGAAAGAATTGTTCAGTACCTAGAGGCCAGCAGGGCACAGGACCCAAAGCAGCATGGAGTCACAGCAGTAAGGTCATGTCAGACAAATCTAATCGATTTCTTTGACAGGGTGACCAAAGTAATAGACCAGGGAGGGGCTGTGGATATGGCCTACCTAGACTTTAGCAAGGCATTTGACACAGTCCCGCACAAAAGATTAATAATCAAGTTAGCCAGCCTGGGAGTGGGTCCCAGGGTGGTAGCCTGGGTAGCAAACTGGCTGCACAACGGGACACAGAAGGTCATAGTGAATGGAACATGTTCTGAAGAAAGGGGGGTTACTAGTGGAGTACCTCAGGGCTCAGTACTGCGTCCAGTCCTCTTCAACGTCTTTATAGGTGACACTGCAGAGGGTCTGGAAGGAAAGGTATGCATCTTTGCAGATAACACAAAGACCTGTAACAGAGTTGATACACAAGGGAGGGTAGAAAGGATGAGAAGGGACTTGGCAAGGTTGGAGGAATGGTCAGACATGTGGCAACTTAGATTCAATGCAAAGAAGTGCAAAGTAATGCACCTGGGAAATAAAAACCCAGGAGAAGAGTACACAATAGCAGGGGAGGTACTAACGACAACAATAATGGAAAGGGATCTGGGTATAGTCATATCAGATGACCTAAAGGTGGGTAAGCAATGTGAGAAGTCAGTAAGGAGGCGGGGGATAGTGGGATGCATAGGAGGGGCATCACAAGAAAAAGGGAAGTGGTTATCCCTCTGGACAGACAGTTGGTGAGACCCCATCTGGAGTACTGCGTGCAGTTTTGGAGATCTCTTCTATGCAAGGACATAGACAGGATGGAAGCAGTCCAGAGGAGGGCAACTAAAATGGTGCAGGGTATACATCAGAAACCATATGAAGAGAGACTGAGAGAGCTTAATATATATACCCTTGATGAAAGGAGGGATTGGGGGGGGGGGGACGGACATGATAGAAACTTTTAAGTACCTCAAGGGAATCAGCAAAGTCCAGGAAGGTAGCATCTTTCAGAAAAAGAGATGTGTAAGAACAGGGGAGCACAATTTAAAGTTAGAGGGGGGACAGCTCAGGGGTAATGTGAGGAAATTCTTTTTCACGGAGAGAGTGGTGGACACATGGAACCGCCTTCCTAGAGAGGTTGTGGGGTCTAAAACAGTGGGGGAATTCAAACATGCATGGGACAGACATAAGGCAATTATAGTGGGGAGTTGCAGGAAGTAGGCTGTTGGTTAACTAGAATCTGCAGCTTATCCAATAGGTAGGGAAATGGGCAGACTGGGTGGGCCAAGTGGTCCTTATCTGCCGTCAAAGTCTATGTTTCTATGTTGGAATGCGCTAGCTCTGCTGTTTGCTCTGCTGACACTCAGCATAAGCTACCCCACCGCCCCCACCACCACCGTTGGCAAACTTCCGCCTTTCTAGCAGGGGCTCACCACTACCCTTGGCAAACATCCACCTTTATAGCAGGAGCTCATGTGTTTAAACCAATCAGCCTTCTTTCCCCTTTGCAGTTTATCGCCACTCACCAACAGGTGCCGCTCTAACAGTTTCCTACTCGGAGCTACTATACCTCATTAGCACCACTGCTACTAGTTGCTCATCGTCTCCACTGCTCACATACGTCACATCTCTCCATCATGCTCCCCTCCTTCCTCACACTTATCCTCTTTGTGCCACTGGTGTCACTACCACTCTCTTCCTACCCTAAGACACAGGCATGCCAATTCCTAAATCACCTGCTGCTCTCCAGCCCACCCTCCTCAGCTACCTCATCTCTCATGCTGTCCCCCTTAGCCCACTCTAACAACTGGGTAGCTGGTCCTTCCATACTACCCCCCAGTTTTCATGCTGGCCTCCTCGGCTTGAACACCCTGCCCAGCCACCCCCAGCACAAACTCCCCAGTCTACCTCCTTGTACCGCAAGAGTGCGCAATCACTGACTAGGATCATAGTAACACTATTGCTTCTGATGGCTGGAGACATCGAGCCTAACCCTGGCCCTGCTCCCTCACCTCCTCTACAACTCCTGAGGGGCCTAAAGCTGGCACATCTAAACATCCGTAGCCTCCTTCCCAAAATCACTCTGCTGCAACCAATTGCCTTATCTCTAAAACCTGACATTTTGATCATCACTGAGACTTGGCTAAAACCGCACAACCAGGATGCATCTATCTCCATCCCAGGCTACACAGTCATCCGGCATGACCTGCAACATAAACATGGCAGAGGCATCGCTATGTATATCTTGTCCTCCCCTTCAATTCACCCCCGTTACACTTCCAGTACCACCCACGCAGACTGTTGTTTCCTTGATGGTGAAAATCTCCATCACCCACTCCGCGCCCATTTTTATAGCGGGTGCCTACTGCTCCCCTGAATCCCCAGTGTCCTCCATCTTGGACCTCCTAACTACCATAAAATCCCACATCTCGGGTGGCGAGCTTCATATCCTAGGCGATTTCAATGTGAACTGGCTCTCCAGCTCTAGCTCTTAATTTCTGCAGTGTCGTGGCTGCACTAAACCTGTCCCAACTAATTACTGAGCCCTCCCGCCTAAACACCAAAACACTGACCCACTCCCTACTAGACTGGTCTCTCATCTCCTACCCGCATCAGATGCAGGCCCCTTGCCCAACTCATTAAGTGATCACCGCCTAATCTATACGGTAAGAAAAATCCATACACCCAAGACACCCCCCACCCGAAACCCTCCTGATCCGGTCCTACAAATCCCGAAATCTAACTTCCATCCTATACAATCTGGCAACCACAGATTGGTCTCCTATCCTTTGTGCCACTTCAGTCGACTCAGCTCTGGACTTTTTCAAATCCAAGTTCATATCAGTCTGGGACACCTTTGTCCCTCTCAGACAGACCCTGGTGTGGGGCTGTCACTTCCCCTGGATCACCGCAGATATCATGACCAGCCTTAGAGCCAGGGACCAGGCTTGGAATTCATACAAAGCCTCCGGCAGCACCTCAACTCAACACAAGTATCGCACTCTTCGGAATGCGTGCACAAGTCAAATCCGCCAGGCTAAAGCTATTTTAAATCCATTTTCATTTCCAACCTAAATCATCCCTCTAAATTCTGGAAAGTGGTACAATCAGTCTTCTCCCCCTATCTCAGCCCCCCACCTCTGTCATCAGTGTAGGCAGTTCCTTCTTCAGAAACTGTACTGCATCACTACTGTCCTCTCTCCCTCCCTCCCACCACTCCAGCCCCTACCACCACACCCCAAGCCTCACCCACTGGCTTCTCCTTTCATCATGGTACCCCGACCGATGTTTACAATGCCCTGCTTGCGCTAAATCCCACTAAGGGCAAATGTCCCTCCGGACAAGACTCCAAAATGTTATTCTTATCTGCCCCTGCCATCTCCACCCCCCCCAGCCTCGCTTTTCAACCTCTCCTCCTCTCTTGCCTCTATCCCATCTTAATGGAAGCATACCACAGTCATCCCCCTTCCAAAAAATGGCAATGCCTCCTCCCCCAGAAACTATTGCCCTGTCTCCCTCCTTCCCATCCTCGCCAAACTCCAGGAACACCTAGTCCTCTCCCAGCTCTCCTCCTTCCTCGACTCCACCTCCTTCTTCACACCTTACCAGTCTGGGTTTAGGAAGTACCACTCCCCACTGCTTCCCTCCTAAGGCTCACAGATGCCTTCCTTACCAGTATGGACCAGGGCCACATCACCTCTGCCATCATTGTCAACCTTGCAAAGGCCTTCGATACTGTTCCTCATCCTCCTCTCATGTCCAAGCTTTCCTTAGCTGGGCTCTCAAGCAAGGCCACCAGCTGGTTCTACTCCTACCTTGTAGGAAGGACTAAAGCTGTCAGGATTGGAAACTCCATCTCTGCCCCCCTACCTGTCTTGACTGGTGTGCCCCAAGGCTTGGTCTTTGGCCTGCTCCTGTTTTCCATCTTCCTCAATGATCTGACCTCTGCCTGCCCATGCACATCCATTCACATGTTGGCAGACGACACAGTCCTGTATACATCCGGCCCCTCAACCTCTGATGTAGCGTCCAGATTTCAGTGCTACTTCAACGATGTCCAGCTTTGGTTCCACTCTAATCAGCTCTTCCTAAATGCCAAGAAAACTGTCTCCATGTCCTTCGGCACAAAACAGAGACTTTCTCAGCTCCCCTCCCTCTCCACTTTCCACACCCTGGATGGGACAAAGCTGGAGGACTGCACCTTCCTTAGATACCTCGGGGTATGGCTCGGCAAGCACCTCGATTTTTCTGTACACATAGCAACCATCCACAGGAAGCTGCACCCCAAACTGGGTGCCCTGTTCCGCAACCATGGCTGCATCCCACTTCCAGCCCACTGAGAAATTGTACAGAAAATGATTCTCCCCATTTTTGAGTATGGCGATGTAGTCTACAGTGCCGCACCCAAATCTACCCTAGCCAGACTGGATACCCTCTTCTGCTCTTTCTGTCACTTTGCCCTCGACTGTTACCCCACCACTCACCACTGCATCCATTATCAGACCCTGGGTCTCCCCTCAATGCAGGACCTGCGGCAATCACACTGCGCTAGGCTTACGGCTAAGTTCTGGTCCTAGTCTCTGTCCCCGTACCTCTCCTCTGCCCTATCTTCCCTCCCCCCATACACTCACTCAGAAATTATGACACCCACTCCCTGTCGGTCCCCCACAGGTCCACCTCCAAAGGCCAGGCAGCCTTCTCATACCGCATGCCTAAACTGTGGACTCTCTCCCTTCGACCATTCACCACACCTCCTTCACTCATCATCTCGTCCCCCTCCTTAAGGCACACTTCTGCTCCTCCTGTGCATACTACACTCTACCTCCCTAAGACCGGAGCCTTACACACCGGCTTGGGCAAGGCAGGCAGGTTTTGCTAACTGGGTGTAGTCGTTGAACTAGGCACTATGGTCTAGCTGCAGATTTTAACTCCATGTGTTGCACTTGCTGATTTTTTTATGACACCATTGTAAATATTTGTGTTGTTGCTTACCTTGCTCTTGTGCTGCTGAAGCCACTAAGGCTGGCCACTGCGAACTAGCTGCAAATTTTTAACTCCATGTGATTGTATTTTGTCTAATTTTAATTGATGTGTTTGTGCTTGTCTAACTTAATTGACTCTGTATCGTAGATAATTTGTGATTGTTCATGTACTATTCTTTTACGCTGTGCTTGTACATATTCTGTATGCTCCCCCTGCCCCCCCGAATGCATCTGGAATCTAGCAGTAGCCTGCTCAGCATGCCTTTCCTGGTAAAACTTTTAAATAAATAAATAAATAAAAAGGTACTCCACCATTGAAGAGGAATGTTTAGCAGCAAAGTGGGCCATGGAGTCCCCCAAGTTTTATTTGCTAGGAACTGACTTTATACTTATAACAGATCCCAATCCTCTCTGTTGGCTTAACCAAATGAAAGATAGAAATTCCAGAATCACAAGGTGGTACCTGGCACTACAGCCATTTAAATTCAAGGGGATACACAAATCTGGTAAAAAGAATAGCAATGCTGATTGTCTGTCAAGATATGGATCAGGAATTGAGGGTTCTGAAGTTTGAAAAACAAATGTATGAGTTTAAACTTTACTGTTTTCTGTACTGTTATAGAAAAAAGGATACTGCACATGTGCTTAATTTCTGAAAGTAGAAGCTCATGTTAAAGGAGAATTTAAAGAAAGTTTTGGAAACCTGTTTTTATAAAACGGGTCCCCTCTTAAGGAGTGGGGGGTGTATGTGACAGGGCTGAACAGGACCCTGTACCAGTTGTTATGGAGAGTTTGAATACAAGGATCTGTTCTGTTCTTTCCTTTCCTGTCTCTTGTCTGTCTGGTTGCGCAACCAAATTTTCTTGTGAGACCTAGGATTTGATCACCCCGACAGTCTCGCAGTTCTTTGCCTCTCCCTGTCTCTCAGTCTTCCCTTGCTGTTCTCTTTTTTCCTCCCTTGCATATCTGCTGGTATAAAAATATATGCAGATCATTATGTGGAAATGTAACTGATATTGGGATCCCTTTGTTTAGAAATTATATAGTGTTGCTGTTGAAATGTATATAATTATTGTTTGAGATGAATGCAGAAAGCTATTGGGAACTCAAGGGGTTAACCTGAGAGCAGTTTTAAGCCCTTTTTTAGAAGAGATGTGGAGAAGGGGCCTCAGTTCTGGGACATTGTGTTCTTGCTGCATCTGCCTGACACTTACAGGAACATTTTAGAAAAACAGGAAGCTTGTTAAGGAGTGAGGTTGCAAGGACTTACAAAACAGAGCTGCATTTTCTTGCAAGAGATACAGAGATACCCAGAGATTGAAGGAAAAACTCAGATGGATCTTCTCTGTTTATTCTGCCTTTGTAAATAGTAATACTGAACAAGTTTCTTTTTTTTTTTTGTTACTGCTAGTACTAATAAACAATTTTTGTGAATTCTACAACTTCTCCTGGTTTTTCCTATGTTTCCTGACCTGTGCCTCGATGACGGTCTTCCGACACTGGTCCACACCTTTGTTACCTCACGCCTTGATTACTGCAATGCCCTATACCTAGGGCTACCGGGGGTGGATCTTCACCACCTACAGCTGGTGCAGAATGTGGCTGCCAGGTTGTTGACTGGCTTATCGAGATCTTGCCATATCACACCTGTGCTCCACGACCTACACTGGCAGCCGGTGCAGTGGAGAATCACCTTCAAGGTCGGGTTACTGACCTATAAAGCCCTACACAGACAGGGACTGTGGTGCCTGCAAGATCTCCTTTGTCTCTGCTGCCCTCTCCGCTCTGCTGATGAGGGATTGCTAGAGATTCCCAGGGTCCATTTGACAACTTCGGGAGCTAGATCATTTGCTTTTGCAGCTTTGACTCTGTGGAATTCTCTACCTCATTGGATTAGAGAGTGCCCATCCTTTGAGGCCTTGAAATCTGCCCTAAAAACTTATTTGAGTCAGTTTTTTCTACTATTTAAAGCACTGCTGTTTTATTATTTGTCTTAAGTATGTGTTGATTGATAACTGTTCTTATGAAAGTTGTACAATGCTATGATCTATTGGAATGGCATTTTATAAATAAAGAATTGCTTGCTTGCTTGCCAAAAGGTAAGTGGGAAAGGCACTCGCCGATGTGCTATACTGTTCCTAGGTTAAGGGCCCTGTGGCATCCATAATGCCTGGGAGGGTAGGATTGAAGGTAGAGGAGGAAGGGAGCTGTGGAGGGCTAGGTCAGTTCCTCTGCCAGGGCTACTAGACTATACAGGTGACCTCACCCGGGGGGGGGGGCCTGGCATACTCGTCCACCTGACAACACCCAGCCGTGGAGGGGCAATCTAGGTAGTGTCCTGGGGAGGGCCCCCAAATGGGGAGATTGGAGCTGTAGAGGTCCCACAGGGCAGCCCCTATCCCCACCTAAGGGGAAAGGGGGAAATTGTTTAACCAGGAAAGGCACACTAAGCCAAGACTTGTTTCCAGGTGCGACCTGGGAGCACAATAAAGTTAAGTGACTTGCTCAGGGTCACACAGTATGCAAGTGGTGGCTGTTGGATTCAAACCCAGGTCTCCTGCTTTGCAGCTTAGTGCCCTAAACCAGAGCAAAGTCACTTAACTTTCTTGTGCTAGCCAGTTGCACCTGGAAACAGGCCTTGGCTTAGTGTTCCTTTCTTGGTTAAACAATTTCCCCCTTAGGTGGGATGGTGCCACCCTGTGGGACCTCTACAGCTCCAGTCTTCTCACCTGGGCCTCCCCCGAGACCACCTAAGCTGCCTCTCCACAGTTGGGTGTTTTCATGTAGATGAGGTTGTCAGGCCTTCCCCTAGGCAAGGTCCCCTATATGATCTTGTAGCCCTGGCAGAGGATCTGGCCTAGCCTGCCACAGCTCCTCTCCCCTGCCTTCCCCTCCTGCCCTCCCAGGCATTTCGGGTTCTGCAGGGCCCTTGTCCTGGGAAGAGTACAGGGCATCAGTGAGTGCCTTTCCCACTTAAGTTCTGGCACTAGATCAGGCTATTTTCCAGCCTGAGACCCTGGCACCACCACCCCCCTAAGTCCAGCTTCTCGGTCTTCCTCCACAGAGGAAGGGGACTCATCCCTTCATCTCACTTTGGACGTGGAGTACCTTCATTACCAGCTGTTTCTTGTGGAGGTGATGAGGGAGCTGCAACTAGACCATTTTTCAGGCTGCAGTTCTGCTCGTCTGACACTGTCCTTCCTTGGGGAGTACAGTCATGACTATTCAGTCATGTTTCCATGGCCTGGGCCTTTTGTGGAAGCTTCTAGAGATGTTTGGCTCCATCCTTCTGCCCCCCTCTCCAACCCCAAGACACAACCAGCACAGGTGTTGTGCACCTGTGGGGTCTCCAGGAGCCATTCAACCCCCACTTCTGGGGTCCAGCTCCTGGACACCCCCTCTGGCAGTAGCCTGTCAAGATAGTGAGGGCAAAATGGTGATGGCAAATAGCACAAGCTCATACGGCAACCGACGGTTACTGCCCTCCCTGAGGTACATCCCCCCAGAGTTAGTCTATATAGTAAGGAGTTGTGGGGGTCAAAGCCCTCCGCAAAAAGAACCCTTGCCTTATGTGTGCATGCTGTTCTTTCCAGGCTGTTTGTGGCGGTCGCCGTTTACCCTTCGCTGTTGTGACATGGAACCCCTCTGGGCACAGGCGCCCAGTGCGTGACCATCCCCAGAGTCGGATGCTGCTGAGTTTGATGCTTGCGGTCAAAGAGTTTTCTCAGGCATGCACCATAGTGTGCATTTCAGCACACCAAGTGTACCAGATGTCCTGTGGCAGGCATCCATGGGCGATGATGGCACAGCTCCTGGCGTCCATGCCAGACTATGAGCAAACCAGACAAGCCATACTCCTTTCTGTACAGGATCTGGAGCTGGCAAGACACCAGGCATGGGCAACCTATGACGTCAATGAGGTAGCCTCCAGGTTGGTATGAACTCTAGTCTGCAGTAGGCAGACGGTGTGGCTTTGTCTGCCTATGCTGTCACCCTTGGCCTGGCATAGAGTGATTGCCTCACAGTTCCAGGGGGCCCATTTCTTCTCCAGCAAGCCAGGCATGAGCTTGCAGGGCATCTTCCTGCTCCCAGACCACAGGAGCCTCCACCTGCCCCTGACCAGCCTCAGGCCCGTAAGGGGTACCCGCTGTCACAAACCCACTCATGAGGGTCAGATCACTGAGTTCACGGTGCCCAACCCTAAGTGCAATCTGTGACAGGGTGGGGGGGAAACAGGGACACACTTCTCGTGTACGCCCAGAGTGCTTGCTGGATTTACAACTGAACACTTGCCACAAGGTCCCAGAATATCCCTCTCTACTTTAGATCAGGGCACAATACCAGTCTCTAGTCTTGTGGCCAAACCTTTTTCGTGGCTGTTATATACTGTTCGGGTAGCAACGCAACCCCTGATTTGGTCTTCACCCTACAGGACATGCAGTAGCCCAGTTCACAATCCCTGCAGACCCGTATGAGGCTCTGGTATTCTCCCAAAATCTGATTGGATGTCCCCACTGACCCTTTTCAATTTGGTTGCTATTTGGCGACCCTTCTAAACATAAACAGTTGTCACAGATTTGTACTAAAACTTCTACAGTCACACATACAATATAAGGAATCTCATGCAGGTAGAATTCTTTACAAAAACAAAAGCCTTTACTAAATTAATTAACTAAATGCAGTTACAAGAAAAAGAGAACATACATTAATTAGGTTACAGTCAGAAAATGAAATGAACAAGTATACAGGAAAACACCTTGAAACTGGTTAACTAAAGGTCTACCTTACAAGCATGAATTTTGTTCAGTCTACAGTTGTGCTTGGTTGATTCTTAGGAGTCCAAAACAGAAGTGTGTGTCTTGGAAGACCAAACACAGAAGTAAGCAATGTTCTCCCAGCAACTTGACAATATCCAATAAAAAAGTGTCCCACCCAGCTTGTGAGGTCTCACCTCTGTGATGATGCTGGCTGTGAGGTCACTCTCATTCCTGCATAATTACTTGGTAACATGCAGTTGCACAAGGCCAAATGTTTCAGCTTACTACCTTTATGAAATCTGCAGTTTCAGCAATATTCCAATTAAAACAAAGTAATTTTTCTCACTAGGGAACTACAGAGCACGGTTTATGGCAGGTTAGAATTTAACCCCTTTGATGTTTCAAAAAAAACATCCTGATGAGCTATTTCACAACATTTTGGGATATTTCACATAGGCTTTCCAAAAAACAGTTTCCCTCTTGATACCCCATAAAATCTACTTTTTTTTATAGCAGCCTTCCTGGGTTCAAAGCAGTGGCTTCTGAGAACATGATTTTTTATAACAGCAACACAGGTTTTGGCAGATATGTGTTAAAACAGGAAAAGGAAACTCCAGCCAGCTAAACTCCAGCAAGCAAGGGGCCTTTTAGGTCAGAGTTCAAATCCCTTTAAACAGTTAGGTTCCTACCATGGGCCTTGCTGTCACTGTCATGTTTCTTAAGCAGAAATTCCATAAAAAGAAACCCATATATATATATATAAAGATTATATATGAACAAGGACTAACAGTGGGATATCATGCCACACCCACCCCTTTGTGTTTCCCCCCTATAGGAGGATGAGGGAGCAGCCATTTCCCTCAGGATGTGCCAACACTGCCTTTGGTGATAAGCTTGGTATTCTGACCCATGAGTAATGAATGGTGAAGACTGATTCATCATTCATTACTACAACCCACCCACCTTCCCCCTCAGTGGCC
This sequence comes from Neoceratodus forsteri, assembly GCA_016271365.2. Classification (NCBI taxonomy): domain Eukaryota; kingdom Metazoa; phylum Chordata; order Ceratodontiformes; family Ceratodontidae; genus Neoceratodus; species Neoceratodus forsteri. The sequence goes on along the minus strand of CM028129.1, from coordinate 555,253,722 downwards.
AGGCATCTGGACACCTTTTCTATTTTTCCTTCTGGCTCTGTCCCCTTTTGCCTCCATTGCTAAGTGCACCAGTTAAAAAAAAAAAAAAGAGAGAGAGGGGTATGAGGGAGAAAAACACAACTGAGAGTTATATTATCTCCTTTGTGGCCCTCATAAAAACATAAAAATCCTGTTGTTTTTTTATTTCTCTATATGTTCCAGTCTCTCACCTCGTTGTGTTAAAAAAAAAAAAAAGACTTACGTTTTTCCACCCCACCCCCATGGGAGAGTCTGTAGCTTGCTTGCTGTCAGAGAAACCCTTTTTCCCTTTTCAGTTTCAAAGGGATGTAGGAGAACAGGCATAGGAGAGGACCAGAAGAAATAGGAGAAATATGCGTGGTTCTAGCCCAGACTCCTGGACCTGGTGCAGCTGTCGCTTTTACTTGCAGTACGCCTCCTGCACTTCCGTCTCAGCCAGCCTGCTACATTTTTCTTTTTCTTACTTCCCTTTCTCCAGAGAATTTCTTTTTAGTAGAAATGGGAAGATGTGGTACAAGAATTGTAGGATATCTTCGATTCTCTCAGTGAGTATCTGTCCTTTCTAGCGGGGATCCCCACCTCTCAGTTTGTTCTTCCCTTTTCAGGATTGCTCCATTGTCTTTCAAACTTCTAGGTGTCTATCCTCCGTTCAAGAACTGTGATTAGCATCACATTTCATGAGCTCTGGCTCTTCTGATTACTGTGCTTCAGGAAAACAGGACTCCTTTAGTAAATTGCTTCCCATGTTTTTGCCTTGGTTATATTTATTTATTGAATTTTGATGACCTGGTAGACCCGCTGGGCCCCGAAGGTCCCTTTTTCAGGGGCGACCCGGAGATACATTAAGTGGCATTACATGTAATTACATGGCATACGTGGTGAAACAGACAGTAAGCAGGTAATTAACATACAGGTTCAATAGTTACAGTTTTTGGCATTGATTCATAACAGTAGAGGCAAACTATCCAAAATGGATTGGCACAGGGATCTCTGAATCTCTGATCCCTCTGCAGTTCATGTAATCTGCAGGTGGAGAACCTTTTCTGGTAACACAGTTTCTAGTATCGTAGATATGTTGTGCTATCCACACTGTTTGGCATGTCCTTTCCCTTTAAGAATCTTGCCAGAAGGTCTAAAAGCTGGCTTCTCCCACTCACCTGGGTGGTATATGCCTCGGCTCTGCCCCTTGACACCAGAGCTTCCTTTCTGCTGGAAGATTCAGGTTCCCTCTTTATCGCTCACGCATTGCTGTAGGCCCTGGTGGATAAATCTCCGGATTTACCAAAACTAAAACTTGTATGAGTTTCTTCTAATCTCTTCGCGATCTCGACCGTAATGGAGGACAGGTCTTCACCCAGTTTCTGCTGCTGCCTGTGCGGGCAAAAGATGTCTCGCACCAACCCGCATGCCTCATGCGTTTATTGCCTGGGTGTCGGCCATGACACCCAGGTGTGCAAAGACGATCGTCTTACACGACTACAACTAGGCAGGCCGGAGAAACGGACTCCACCAGTCAAATCCAAGGAAGCCCGTTGGGCGGTCTCCGTGGCTGGGGGGTCCACCAGGCAGCGCAAACAGGTGAAGACCTTCGAAGAGGAGGCGGCTCGGCCTGCGGATTGGTCCTCTTCCATGTCCATCTTTGTCCTGCTAAATTTGGAGTCCACTTTCTCAGGCTTCTTTTGTGAGTTGTGCCTGTCCCTTCCCACCAAGGGAGAGGGTCTCATGGGCACTCACGTCTCTCAGTCCTGTAAAAAGGACAAGGAGCCTAAGGAAACTTAATCTCGCCAATGAAGTTTCTAGGATTGTGAGAGATCTCGGTCCCAGGAATCTGCTATCTCAAATTCAGTTGAGGTTGCAACCTCAGCCGCTGGCTTCATGGTGCCCCCGTCAGGCCAGCCGGCTCAGACGCTGGACCATGATCTGGTAGACATTATTCTCGACTCCATCGACCCGTCGTTGCTCGATGAGACCGACAACTCTTTATTCAGGACCTCTGTCCTGCCTACCACCGAGGAGGAGACCCAGGTTCCTGGGAATCCCCTCATGGTCCCGGTACCTAACCAGGAAGAGCCACAGTTCTCCCTGGCTCTTTCTGAACTACCCCGTCGGTCCCCCCAACGGTCCAAGTCGAGATCTCGGACCCCTTCAACCGATCGGCCAAAGAAGTTGCATAAGCATTCTAAGAAACGGCGCCACCGCCACTCTTCCTCATCCTCCTCAGATGAGGAGAAGCTTCAACGGAAACTCCATTGACACTACGAGGATTTAATGTGGCAACAGCTGCTTATCTCCGTCCAGAAGTCGGCCCCGGCTTCTACCCCAGCCATTACTTGGTTGTCGCCTCCTATGCCGACGCCTGCTCCTCAGGAGCTATTCCACACCTTCCCTCCACCCGCGGAGTCGGTCAAGACCATTCCGGCTTGGCCAAAACCGGTCTCTCCACCAATTGTGATGGAGCTGCCACGGAAGCAGCCTCCTTCAGGGGTTCCTTCTAAGGAGTCTCGGCCTGTTCTGGGCCTACCGCGTAGGCTGTCCATCACCCTCACGCCTGATAGTCCCAAGCGGGTTTGGGGTGACTCTCATGGCCTGCCAATTTATCCAGACTCTTCAGAGTCCGAGGATTCCGACCTACATTCTTGCCCCTTGGACGAGGAATCCGTTGGTAGTCTTTCTACGGAGGAAGGCCCTCCCTCCTTTATGGGCATCCTCCACCTCCTCTCCAAATCCACGGGGTTGCCCTTAGAACCCATTCAGAAATGAGCCAAATACCCCCTCACTAATATCCTAAAATGAGGGGATTCACTGATGGAGGCCGTTGGCCTGGCTTTGGTGCTATGGCAGCACTCTGTCTCCTGCCCCGCGCCTTCAGCCTGCATGGCCTGCAAGTATGCGGTGCCCATTGGGTCCCTTTCGGGGTTCACAGAACATCCCTCAGCCAAGGGACTGGTGACTGGGTCTGTGTTTAGGCTCTCGGTTAATTCGGGACACACCGATAGACCTCCAGACAAAGAATCCAAAAAATTGGACCACTTGGCCCGGAAAGTCTGTGCCGCCTCTTCGCTGGGTCTCCATAAGGCAAGCTCGGTTGTCATCATGGCGTATTTTTCTCATGCCCTACTGGGTTCTCTCAATGAAGTTCTACCTCACCTCACTGCAGACCTCCAGACCACGGTCAAGCAGGTCCGCGACCAGGGTCAGGTGGTTGCGAAACAGCAACTCCAGACAGCCTTGGACCTCAGAGATTCCTGTGCCCACTTGGTGACGGCCGCGGTTACCATGCACCGCATGGCTTGGCTGTGGGTTTCCACCTTCACAGCAGACACCCAGCGCAAGCTGATGGACATCCCTTTCCTGGGTACCGATCTGTTCGGCCCAGGTGTGGACGATCACCTCAAATGCAACGAACAGTCCAGTGCCACCTTGGTCTCTGTTACTTCTGCTCAGAAGGAATCCCAGGGTTCCAAAAAGCAGAAGAAGAAGCCTTTTTGGCACCCTGCCCCTGCGGCCAAGCAATCCCAATTTCAGTCGGGGCAGCATCAGCAACAGGCTCAGCCTTGGTGCCCTTGGCCCAAGTCCGGACCCCTGGTGGCCCGTAAACCCAGAGGACAGGGTTCAGGTGGTCCCCAAACGGGACCCTCCTCCTCCAAGCCTGCCCAGTAACAGGATGGGGTGGCCACCCCCATACCTGTCACACCAGCTATGAGTCCTCCCTTGGGGGCTAGCTCTGCCATTTCCTTTCAAACACCATGAAGTCTTGCTATATTATGACAATTAGCAGTTAGCCACAGCACTTGAACTGCCCCGGAGAGGAAGGAGTTAACTCCAGGCTGACTGGAGTTCCAAGCGCAAGCGCTTTGCTGAAAGCTCTATCTGGCTAGTTTCAAACTGAAACTGTCAGATTCTTTACTCTGCTTCACTGAACAGTCCTCCGGAGATCTGCTCCTTCAGCTCGTTCATTTCTCGGTTCAAGCGAGTGTTTCGGTTCATTTAACTGGCAATAAGTATTTATTTTACCGCATTTCGGTTCAAAGCTCTATCTGGTAAACCGTAAGTACAGGATTTTAAAGTCTGTGTGGAAATTAATTATCGGTTCGGTTTTGAACCGATCGGTTTGCTAAAAAAAACAATTTTAAATAATAGCTTGGGCTTTTAGAGTGCGGTTCCGGTTCTTATCGGTTCTTAAAAACCTATCTCTTAAATTGGTTTTTCAAATACCAGTGACGGTTAGGAACCGATAAAGGTGTCTTCCTAGCACTGCCATAAAAGAGCAGAGTTTTGGATAGGCTGGCATTATGTCTGAGAAACCCAAAAGAAAACCGGCCCACTGGGTTTCAACACTGTGATGTTTGTGGGAAGCCTTTGCCAAGGCTGACCCACACACCATGTGTTTATTGTCTGGGGCTGACCACCTCCTGTCAGACTGCCAGGTGTGTAAGAATTTCCCTGCAGCCACCCTGGAGAAAGATTGGGCCGGCTCAGGGACGAGGAGGCCAAAAGTCCACTGACCGGATGGCCAGCCGGTCCAGCACCCACTGGACCAGAGGGAGTGCCCTCTGACCAGGGCGAGACTTCCTCGGGCAAAAGGAAGGCTGGTTCTGAGGAACCAGTCCCAGTAAAAAAATCTAAGAAATCAGCAGGTCTGGAGTGCAAGATTGCCTCTCCAACTGCTGCAGAGATAGCTAAAGCCATACAGATTGTCCAGTCACTGTCTCAGGGACCGGCCGAACCACCAACAGCTGGCAAAAGGTTGGTTCGTTCAGTTCCAGTGGTTCAAGAGTATGATGTTGAGGAATTTTATGAACCACAGGAGGGGGAGGAAGATTTTGATCATTATGTATGTGGCTGGGAGGGTCTGGACGTGCCCATTGAACCGGACATTTCTCCAGACAGACCATTAGAATCTCCCCTATGCTGTCTGAGTCCCGTTCTCATTTATGTTTTACAAAAGGTTGCAGAAACCCTCAAGCTTCCCTTGGAAGAGGCTGTGGATGAGCAAGAGGAGCCTGATTATGTTGAGATGATGGATATCCAGAGTCTAGGAGGTTGTCTATTCCTTTGCATAAGTCATTTAGGAAGCAAACAACAAAAATTTAAAAATCCTCATTCTGTCCCTCCTGTAGATAAAAAATGGACAGAAGGTATACTTTATCAGGCCTGATACAGACTTCCTCACTGAGCAGTGTAGTCATGTAGGTGTGGTACAAGCTGCAGCCTGTGACAAGGTAATATCCCTGGCCTCACATCCTCCTGATAAGGATTCCAGGAAGATTGATGCCATGGCGAAAAAACAGTATATAGCAGCTTCTTTGGGACTCGGGCAGGCAAATTATATGGATATGTGGCTAGATATCAGAAATCTAGATGGGATACAGTGTTGCAGTTAGCAAAGCAGGCCCATGGCCAGCTGGCTAGTGAATTGGAACAGGTGGCTGCTGATGGCATTGAAGCCTCTAAAGTTCAATTTCATACTGCTGTAGACGCTAATGATGTTTCCTCTAGGGTCATGGCCACTTCTGTAGCTTTCCGTAGGTTGGTATGGCTCAGGTGCACTAATCTGTCACAGGATACTCAGTCAAAGGCTATGGATTTTCCTGTGGTGGGAAATTCTCTGTTTGGAGAGCAAATGGAAAATTATATGAAAAAGATGGATGAATACAGAACTACCTACAAAAGTGCCCAGGCCAAGGAGCGGCATGCCACTCCACAGAGGCACACTCCCAGAGGTAGGGGCAGGCCTTTCCACAGGCCTTTTTATCAATCCCAAGCCTCCTCTGCTTTTGCACAGGGGGTTTTTTTCAGAGGCAGAGGTAGGCGGGCGCAGGTAACCCGCCCCCACCCTCAGCCTAGAGGCTGCTGCCAAGCAGGCACCCTGATGGGGTGCCCAGGCCATTCTCCTGTACCAGTTGGGAGGCAGGTTGGCTTATTTCAGCCAGAACTAGGTGTCCCTAACCCAGGAAAAATGGGTTCTGGAGGTAGTAAGCAGGGTCTAGTTCTCAGCTTCAAACAGTTTCCAAAGATGAGAACCAGACATTTTCCACCTGCAAGCCCTTTAAGAGGCCCTTGCTTTGGAAGCAGAGGTCTCTTCCTCCTAGACTGCAAAGCAGTGGAAGGGTTCCTCCTTGTCACCAGGGCAAGGGCTGTACTCCAGACACTTTCTTACCCCCAAAAGACAGGAGATGGCGACCCATTCTAGACTTAAGGTACCTGAACAAGCATCTTTTGAAACCAAAGTTCAGAATGTTAACTCTGGCAATGATTTTGCCCTCCCTCAGGCCAGGGGACTGGCTAGCCTCCTGGACCTCAAGGATGCCTATTTTCATGTCCTGATCAGGCCTTCTCACCCGAAAATACCTCAGGTTCGAACTGCCCTCAGGTCACTACCAGTTCAGAGCAATGCCCTTGGTCTTACCTCTGCTCCAAGGGTATTCACAAAATGTCTAGCTGTGGTAGTGGCTCATTTAAGAAGGCAAGGGGTTGCTGTGTTTCCCTACCTGACGACTGGCTTATGTGGGTCAGTCCCCAGATCAGGTAAAATCCACTTCCAAGTCACCCAGCAGCTTCTCACTTCCTAGGATTCTGCTGAATTTACCAAGTCAGTTCTAGAACCAGTTCAGGTACTAACTCTTCATAGGTGGGGAATTGGACACAAAGTTGGCCAGGGCATTTCTCCTCAGAAAGGGTAGAAAGCTGATTGCCCTGGCATCCTCTTTCACCCCGCGGGTCTCTCGACCAGCAAGGCACTTCTGCAACTTCTAGGACATGGCTGCCTCCACAGCTGTAGTGCAAGGAGCAAGATTCCAGATGAGAGACATTCAGTTTCATTTGAGGGCCTATTGGTCCCAAAGGAGGGACCCCTTACCAAATTGGTCCCAGTGACCCCAACTCTGATTCTAGCTCTTCATGGTGGCAGGATCAGAGCAACCTAAGACAAAGGTGTCCCCCTTCATTCCCATTTCTCATTCCCTCACCCTCACCACGGATGCCTCCTTGCTGGGGTGGGCGCGCACATAGGCGACCTTTCCACTCAGGAGTGTGGTCCCACGGAATCTGTCCACATCAACCTATTGGAACTCAGAGCTGTCTTTTTAGCTCTTCAGGTTTTCTCAGCATCTGTCCAGAACAAAGTGGTTCAGGTCAGGACAGACAATACCACAACAATGTGGTACATCAACAAGCAGGGGGCACTCGGTCATCAGCCTTGTGCACCGAAGCAATGAAGTTGTGGTCTCTGGCTTACTCCTGAACACCTCCTAAGTAGCAGTTCACCTTCCAGGGAAGGACAATGTCTCTAGCGGATGCCCTCAGCAGGATTTCTCAGGGTCATCACAGAATGGTCTTTGAATCCCCTAGTGCTGGGGTCAGTTTTTGCCAGATGGGGCACTCCTCAGATAGATCTTTTCGCAGCCCCAGACAACCACCAACTTCCTCTATTCTGTTGCAGGCCTCCAGTAATGGGATCAGTCCCCCTGGACGCCTTTCTGTTGGATTGGGAAGGGAAGTTCCTGTATGCCTTTCCCCCCTTCCCCCTTCTCTTCAGGGTGTTGGTAAAAATCAGATCCCAGCCCTGCAAAGTGATTCTGATTGCAGAACTGGGCCAGGCAACCCTGGTACCCACTGCTTCTGTCCTGACAGTCCACCCTCCCTAGGCCTTCCAGGGTCCACAACCTGCTGACTTGTGCCCAGGGAGAGTTTGGTATCCGGACCTCAAATCTCTCACCTCAAGGCTTGGCTCTTGAGGAGTTAGAATTTGCTGATTTACACCTTTCTCACGGTGTCCTTGATATTTTAAAGGCCTCTAGGAAGCCTTCCACTAGGGCCACTTATAATTCAAATGGAAGAGGTTCTCCATCTAGTGTTCTAAAGCAAATTGTCCCAGAATCTGCTGATTTGCCCATTTGCTGGACTACTTGGTCCATCTTAATTCCTAGGCCTCAGGCCAGCTACCTTAAGGTTCATCTGGCAGCTGTCTCTGCTTTTTATATCAGCAGGAAGCCTGCCTCCCTTTCTTCTCACCCTGTGTTTTCCAAGTTTTTGAAGGGTTACCACACTAACCCTCCTTTTGCACCCAGCCCCTGCCTGGGACCTTAATGTTTGCATTGCTCAGTTAATGCAACCCCCCTTTGAACCTCTGTCTTCAGCAGACCTTAAGTTCCTAACTTGGAAAACTGTTTTCCTAGTGGCCATCACTTCTGCCAGACGCATATGTGAGTTACAAGCCCTGTTAGTGGAAAAGGATTTTATTTCTTTTCACATAGATAAGGTAGTCCTCAGGACTAACAAAAAGTTTTTACCTAAAGTGGTTTCAGATTTCCATCTTAACCAATCCATCTCCCTTCCAGTATTTTTCACTGAGCATTCTTCCTCGGGTGAGAGGAGATTGCACAGTTTGGACGTCAAAAGAGCTTTAAGCTACTATTTGGAACGCACCAAGGGTCACAGGTTCAAATCCCTCCAACTCTTCCTTACCTGTGGCGAGGTTGGCAAAGGGAAACCTGCCACTAAGAGGACAGTTGCCAGGTGGATTGTCTCTTGTATCCAATTTTGCTACCAAAACCAGGTAGAGAACCCCTCAGGACTGAGGCCCATTCCACCAGGGTACAGCTGCATCTCTAGCGGCTGCTAGAGATATTCCATTCTGGAAATCTGTCAAGCTGCTACCTGGAAAACAGTTCACCCTTGCAAGCATTACTCCTGGATGTCCAGTCCAGGAGAGATGCTCGGTTTGGCACAGCCGCGTTTGTGAGCCTGCTTCCTAAGAAATTTGCCCTCCTCCATGGAGGTACTGCTGTGTATCTGTTAACTGTCATAATATAGCAAGACTTCATGGTGTTTGAAAAAAAATTACTCACCTTAGTAATGCTTTTCTTCTCATGGAGTCTTGCTATATTATGACCACCCCCCAACCTGCCCCTCTCAGAACTCTCTACTTGGGTAAGGGTTGGCAAATTAGTGCAAGCACTGTGTCATGTCGCTATAGCTCTTTTCCCTTTTCCCTTTTCTTTAGGGATTAGAAAACTAGGTATTTCTGTTTTTGGTTGTATGTTTGGCCCCCTCCTGGACTTCTGTCTTTTGGGGAGGGGGGCCCAATAATGCTTGTTAGGGGTGATATTGTTGTTGTTGTTTCTGTTATTGTTATTCTACTAGTAGGTAGCCATTTGGCTAGTGTAGGGTTTTTTCCACACAGACTTTTGCTTAGTGTTGGCTCCGTAAAGATCTGACAGTTTCAGTTTGAAACTAGCCAGATAGAGCTTTCAGCAAAGCGCTCGCGCTTGGAACTCCAGTCAGCCTGGAGTTAACTCCTTCCTCTCCGGGGCAGTTCAAGTGCTGTGGCTAACTGCTAATTGTCATAATATAGCAAGACTCCATGAGAAGAAAAGCAATTACTAAGGTGAGTAATTTTTTCTTCTGGTCGCTGTTACAACAGACAGGTGGGTTTTAGAAGTGGTGGCCAGGACTGCCTCTGGAATTGAGCAGTACCCACCAAGCCGAGGCTTGCGCCTGCCCGGATGGCTTGATTGTCCGTGCACACTCAGTCAGCTCTCCGACGGCATCACCCAACTCTTCCGCCAGGAGGTGGTGGCCAGAGTCGCCTCGTCAAACTCCAGGGTTAATTTCCGGGTACTTCCTGGTCCTGAAACGGATTGGGGGCTATCGCCCCATTCTAGATCTGCACAACCTGAACCAATTTCTCAGGTCCCGCACTTTCAGGATGGTAACTCAGTCTTAGATTATACCATCTCTTGAGCAGAACATGTGGTTCTGCTCTCTGGATCTTCAGGACACATTCTTTCACATCCCGATCCATCCGTCTCACCAGGGGTTCCTCTGCTTCGGAGCGGAGGGAGCCCTCTTCGCGTTCTGAGCAATGGCATTCAGCCTGTCATTGGCCCCCTGGGTCTTCACCAAATGCATGGCAGTAGTGGCAGCCCATCTTCGGTGTCGAGGGGTCAGAGTGTATCCTTATCTCGACGACTGGCTCATAGCGGGTCCCTCCAGACAGGAGGTGGAGAGGTTCAGGGATCTGGCCCTCCAGACTTGCATCAATCTTGGTCTCCTGGTCAACAAGGCCAAGTCTGAACTCGTACCCTCGCAGGTGATCTGCTTCATCGGGGCAGAGCTCGTCTCTTGCCAAGCCAGGGCCAGGCTCCCGGCAGACAGGGTGGAGGTTCTCTCCTCCTTTGCCGAATCATTTCTGGTTGGGCACTTGCGCCCTGCCCAGGACTTCCTATGACTTCTGGGGTACATGGTGGTCTGCACTGCCATGGTTCGATGGGCCCGGTGGCATATGTACCCCCTTCAGTGGAAGCTGGCCTGCCATTGGACTCAGCATCATGGTTATATCGATCAGCTGGTCACGGTGACCCAGAAGATGTGGGATGCTCTCCAATGGTGGACGTCCTTGCACATTTGCGGGAAGGGATCCCGTTTGTCCGTCCCAAACTGACGGTCTTCCTCACGACCGATGCCCCTCTCATGGGCTGGGTTGCCCGCATGGGAAATCACAGAGTCAGTGGGCTCTGGACCCCCGAGGAATCCCAATGTCATAACAACCTGCTGGAGCTCAGAACAGTCAGACTGGCACTGTCAGCATTCGCTCCGCTCCTTTGGGATCAAGTGCTGCAAGTCTAAATGGACAACACCATGACTACATACTATCTCAACAAGCTGGGCGGCATGCACTCCTGACCTCTGTAGAGGGAAGCACTCCGCATCTGGCCCCTTGTGAGCTGACTAGAGGCAGATCTCCTAGCCATCCATGTGGCAGGAGCCTCGAACCAACTGGTGGACGCTCTTAGCCATGTGGGCGAGACGTCCCACGAGTGGTCTCTCCATCCAGAGGTAGTACACAACTTGTTCTCCCACTGGGGCAAACCTCAGGTGGATGTGTTCGCCTTCAGGGAGAACACGAAGCTGAGACTGTTTATTGACCACCCTCTCCAGCAGGGCTCGCAGGAGGGCGATGCCTTCTCGAGGCCATGGACCCCAGGCCTCTTATATATCTTCCCTCCACTTTCCTTGGTCCACAAGGTGCTCCTCAAGGTCAGGAGGGACAAGGCAAGGATGATCCTGGTAGCCCCAGACTGTCCCTGCCAGTTCTGGTATCCAGATCTCCTCAGCCTCAGCACCAGACTCCCGAGGCATCTTTCAGCACACCCAGACCTGATATCAGTCAGTCAGGGGAAGGTATTCCATCTGGACCTTCAATCCCTGCACCTGATAGCATGGTTCCTGAGCGACTAGAGTTCCAGGCTTTGGGTCTCTCTGACAATGTACTCACAGTCATGGAAGCATCCAGACCAGGAGGTGCTATGCCTTCAAGTGGAAAAGGTTTACCATTTGGTGTCAGGGCAGGGGTCTGGACCCTTTGTCTTGTCCAGTGGCTAGTATCCTTGACTACCTTTGGTCTTTGTCCTAAGGGGGTCTTCGGTCCACGACCCTTAAGGTGCACCTGGCAGCCATGTCTGCTTACCGGGCATGGGTCGGTCAGCAGATGGTGGCACAGGAGAAGGTGGTCTGGTGCTTCTTTAAGGGCCTCGACCATATTTCCCCTCTGGTGCGTGAACCACCACCAGCATGGCATCTACTGCTGGTACGGGCAAAGCTCATGGGCAAGCCATTAGAACCAATGCACAGGTGTGAGATGTCACATCTGTCATGGAAGACCGCCTTCTTGGTGGCTATCACATCAGCCAGAAGGATTGGGGAGTTACAGGCGCTCTCTGTTGAGTCTCCTTATCTGGTCTTCCACAGAGACAAGGTTGTCCTGTGCCCCAACCCGAAATTCCTTCCGAAGGTGGTGTCGGAGTTTCATCTTAACCAGGTGTTGACTCTGCTGGTGTACTACCCCAGTTACACCTCGGAGGCTGAGTACAGGCTCCATACCTTGGACCTGAGATGAGTGCTCTCTTATTATAAGGAGCAGATAGCAGAAGTTCAGGGAGAGGTTCGCCAACTGTTTGTCACCTACGCTGAAGCTGCACCTGGCAGACCTGCAGCCAAGCGGACGACTGGCAGATGGGTCACATCATGCATTGATCTCTGCTATAGTTTGGTGGGCAAGGAGCCTCCCATAGGGATAAGAGCTTACTCTACCCGCCATACTGCTGCATTGGTGGCTGCTTCCAGGGACGTCCCTATCCAGGAAATCTACAGGGCTGCTACCTGGAAGTCAGCAAACACCTTCATCACCCATTACCACATCGACCTTGAATCACGCCGGGATGCTGGTTTTTGGGGCCTCAGTTCTCCAGTCTCTGTTCCCAAGTAAGTATTTGGGGTTGGGGGTTGCACCTTGCCTCTCTCCTCCCAGAGAACTGCTTGGAGTCTGCCAAGCAGTGTGGCTAGAACAACATATCCATGATCCTAGAAGAACAGGTTACTCACCTGTAACAGTAGATCTTCTACGGAATGGTCTCTTGAAGTAGGTCATTACTTCTGGGAGGTTCCAGCAGGTGGCACTATCACACGGCAGCTTCTTCCAGCAGTCTCTTCACCAGGGACCACCCACACATGACATCACTTCGTGGCTCTGCCTATAAAAGTGGGTGGTCCCTGGTGTACTCTCCATTCATTTTCCCGCCAGCTTCAGCTCGCACAGCAGCTAGCACAATCTTCTGTGTAAGCAGTCATCGATGAGAACTGAACCTTTATAGCCTGAGGTACGTGGGCTTCATACATGGCACCAATTCCTGTGATTTTTGCCACAAACAAAACTCTGTAACCAGAAAAGAAGGTTACAATACTTTAAAAAACATTTAATGGAAGACAAAAATACCGTGTCACAGACTCAGGGGGCTTGCACCAAGGCTCCAGATCCACTGAGTTGTCTTCCACAATACAAAAGAACAGGGAAAAACTTTCCTCTCAAGTCCTGGCAACCTTAAAAAAAAACCTGTCTCTTCAAGGAGACGTTCTTCGTTGACGATGGATACCATCCCGTCGACGGCAGACTCTTCCTTATTTTCCTCATCATCGACAGGGCACAGAAAACCAGCCTTCTCATACATGGGAGTGCTTTCCCTATCAGCGGAGCATCATATCTATACTCAGTCTTCATTATATACGGGGCACACAGATACAGCCTCCTCATACATGGGAGTGCATTCCCCGTCGTCGGAACATCAATTCCATGTTTCCCTGGCGACGAGGCACACTCTCTCATTGACGGAGGCTCTCAGGGAGCATTCCCCATCAACAAGGCTACCCCTCACATCGATGGAACATTATTTCTGTGCTCTCCAATCAACGTGGACACCTCTCCCATCGACGACAGCATCAAAATAGCATTCCTCGTCAACGGGGCACACTCCCCTGTCAACGGAGGCTCTCAGGAAGCCTCTCCCGTTGACGGGAATACCGTCCCATCGACGGAGCACATGGATTTCACTCTCTTGTCGATGGGACTGCCTCCCCCGTTGATGGAACCTGCATTTATAACTCTCCCGTCCATGCAAGTGCCTCTATCATCGACGTAGCACCTATTTTATGCTCTCCCGTTGACGGGCCTCATTCCACCATCGACGGAGCAGGTTTTTCATCATGAAAAAATACCTTTAGAGGCTATTTCTCCTTCAACGGAGACTATTATTTCGACGTCAGCCCCTCGGGGCCCTAACCTTTATGATAAAGACGTCTCATTTCCTCCTGCATATACTCATGAGTACACCTCACCACACATTATGAGGTCACACCTCATGAGAAAAATGGGCAAACCAACATATTCTACCCCTATGCACCACATTCATTACATGACAGAAAACTCCTCACCAAAGGAGTGCAGGATTATACTGCCAAGAGGCACATTGATCCTCCACAACGCCCACTACCATCAGGTACAACAAATATGATGGTCTCACAACCTAAAACTATTGACCTGCCACCTTCACAGGTACCTAATATTGAGCATATTATTAATAAAGATTTACAATCTTTGGGGTTTGATCATACACCTGATCTGCCTAAAACCCACTCCTCCTCAGACTATGTATCTGGCTCCTACAAAGAGGGCACATACAGAGCTGGAACTCCCTCCTTCCTTATCACCTCCAACACCTATGGAGGAATACTATTTTGATAACGAACCACACAGAATGGAGAACCCTTTAGAAGGGATGTATTATAAGAGAGTTCCTAACATGGATTTTCAGGAAGCACACTCCCCTTACTCTATAATATCCTCTTGTGATGAGGACATGGCTCAACCTTCCAGGGCTGCTTCACCCCCGATGACCCCTCATTTGCAGATATGATGATATAAATACAAAAAATAATGGGGTTTTCTATAACAGAACAAGATAAAGAAAAGACATGGCAAAATATTTAGAACTCCCAGAAGAGCCAGTCATGGCTATACCACCATTAATTTCTACATAGCAAAATGCAATCACAGAGGCCTGGCGCCAACCTGTGGCTACCCTCGCTGTACCTCAAAAAGCAGACCAACTTTATAAAGCCCCATTAGACCATCAATATCTGGCTAACATGCCTACCGCCGATTCTGTGGTCATTACGGCGACTCATGATCGCACCAATAAACCAAATAATATAAGCTCAATACCCCCAAAGACTAGAGACACTTTGATTACATGGGGAAGAAAGTATTTGCCTCCAGTACTTTGACTGTGCGAATAATGAATTATATGAGCCATATGCTTAAATATCAGCATACTTTGGGCACTTCTGCCCTGGAAATTATTAACAAATTACCCCCTTCACCTGAAAAAGAACAACTAATGCCTATAATTAACACTTTTATATCCATTTCCCCGACATCTTTTAAGATCGTTGTACGATATAGTGGATACTTCGGCCAAACTCTCAGCCACAGGCATTGCTATACGCCATCAGGCCTGGCTCAGAATTTCTGGCCTTGCACATGATATACAACATAAGGTGGCTAACGCCCCGTTCTCAGGCAATAAACTGTTTGGTCCAGCAACACTAACTATTCTAGACGACTTACAAGCCTCAGGCAGACAATTACATACAATACAAAACCTGTACTACAAACAACGTAACCAATATAAATATTTCAAAAAGAATGACAACTATCACAATAAAAGAGGTGCCTTCCGAAACAAAAGACAGGCTATTAAAGGTACACCCACTACCTCTAGGCACACCCAGACCCGTCATTATGGTGACACCGGTGCCTACACCTCTCAGTGATTTAATTGTCCGACCCCTTGCCCCTCCATAAGGCCTTGGAGACACTTAGGGGGTTGTTCTGCCATTTTATATTCAGAGGCTCGAACAAAGAGACTTTATACAAAAGAAAAAATGTGTATGAGCCTAACAGTGGACAATTTAAAGTGGAGACCAAGTACGGGTCAATCAGACCATCACATCTGGATCCCGCCTGCCTCATACAATGACCTTCCGTGGTAGACACTGACTCCAACCTCATCCAGGGCCTATTACAATAATAGATGCGAACAACAAATGCATCTTTTAAAAAGGGGCACACCAAAGCCCATATTATACGCATGGCACGTGGACTAACCCCACTGCCCACTCTCACAATCTCTTGCCTTGGATATTGCCATGCGGCTGCCACCTACCCACCATTCAGGCCTCCTAATCAGATATCTGTTGACCCAACAGAGCAACTAAAGGGATCACCATCCTAGCTTTTCATGTATAATACCTAAAATCTAACTATTTCCTAAAAGGAAACTTCATAAATGCCACATCCTGATCCTGGACATGGTTCTTCTCTCTGTTAACCCTCTATCATTAATGATCAATACAGTATTATTGGACCTAGAGGGACCTGGCTCATACATGGCCTCAACAGATCTGGCATCCCAGGCTACAACAACACCTAGTAGCCATTACAGTCAAACTGATAGTCAGACCAGATTTCAAACGCAAAGGGAAAATCCCTAAAGACACCACAGCCTGAAAGGTCTGCAATCTCTGGGCTTGATGCCCAAGGACACCCTTGTAAACGAGATCACAAATACATGACAAGATAGCAGACATGCCTTTTGAGGAGGCAGTATAGCGTAGTGGTTTAAGGCTCTGAGCTGCAAACCTGGAGACCTGGGTTTCAATCCCATAGCCCCCACTTGCATACTGTGTGACCCTGAGCAAGTCACTTAACTTCCTTGTCCTCCCAGGTTGCACCTGGAAAGCTTCTGCTTAGTGTGCCTTTCCTGGTTAAACAATTTCCCCTTTCCCTTTTTGCTGCTTTCCCGAGGGCTACTAAGTGACATATACAACACTAGATGGACACACTTTTATCAGCTGGGTTCCATTTTAGCCTCAGGCCCATATTACTACCTACTGAACAAATACCTTATACTGTTTCACCAGATTTCGCTGAGAACCTCAGCTAAACTTCCATTTCTTTATTTATTTTCTCTGTTAAACAACTGAGTATACCTATTGCTTAATACTTTATAGTACATTGTATCTTTTTGTTCAGTCTCTGATTTTTCTCTTCTTTCTCCAGTGTTTTAGGACTGTGTGGTTATTGTGGCAGAGGTGTGGTACTGTATTCTTTCTTGTAGTTCAAGGTGCTTTTGGAACTGCTGATTTCTATTGGTTTAAACAATTACATTTTTTTTCTATTTAAAAAAAAGCTACATCAACTTGGTATGTCGTCACCTGATTGTTGTTGCTAAGTAGCAGATGTTTTTGCATTGTGCTCTGATTCTGTGATAGAATCTGTATTAGTAGAAGGTAGTTTATTGTGATTGTAGTTACCTTTTGATGGTAAGGATAAAGAGCTGAGATAGAAGTGTATGTATTTTCAAATATTATAGAGGAACAGTGGCAGGATTTTTAGGACAGTAAATTAATAAAAAGGGAACTAGGAGAGCTTCAATAGCAGACAAGTAGTGGAATAGCAGTATAATTGCAGTATAATGTGGGGAGTGGTGCAATGCAGTGGCTGTGGGGCAGCCATATTCAGGCAGATCTTCTGGACACTGAGGTGCTGCCCTATCTGCATGCATCTCTCTGGACTGCGGGATGAGGTAGCCAGACTCAGAGCGGAAGTAAACTGGGTCAGGAGTACCATCACCCCTATCCAGAGACCACTCAGTCCAATGCAGCTGCCTCAAAGGATGCAGAGAACGAGGAGTACTTG
This sequence comes from Neoceratodus forsteri, assembly GCA_016271365.2. Classification (NCBI taxonomy): domain Eukaryota; kingdom Metazoa; phylum Chordata; order Ceratodontiformes; family Ceratodontidae; genus Neoceratodus; species Neoceratodus forsteri. Next base: position 555,236,609 of record CM028129.1, on the reverse strand, counting down.
GATGACAGTGGGCTCAGGGAGGGTTAGAGCGGTCAGGCAGAGGCACATCCCAGATCCTATTCCACTCAAGAACTCATATGCCATACTGCCAAACGGGGACAACCAAATAGAGGTACCCAGAGAAGTGGAAGGAAATGATGTGGAGGTTAGCCAAGGAAGTGACCTCAGCAGGGAAAGCAGTGGACCCCAGAGGAGAAGGAAGCGAATCCTGGTGGGGAACTCCACCATAAGAGGGATCCAGCTAGGAACACAGGAGGGGGAGGACAGGGAGGTGAGGTGCTTACCAGGTGCCACGGCATGGAGGGATGAAAGGAAGATCCTGGGGATCACTGGGAAGGCAAGACGGGAGGGTGAGCTGGATGTCATTATCCACCTAGGTACTAATGACCTGGCAAATGGGGAGCCAAAGGAAGTTCAGGAAGAGTTTAGGAAATTTGGGAGGGTTCTCAAGCAGTAGCTACTTCTGTCACTTTCTCAGAAGTACTATCTGAGAGAGCAAGGAGAGGCGTGGGGTGCATACACCAGGAACTTTAACTCATGGTTGAAGAACTGGTGCTGTGAGGAAGGGTTTGGATTCATTGGTGACTGGGGACCCACCTGGAGGGATGGAGGTTTGTTCAAGCCTGACGGCCTGCATCCATCCTGGAGGGGAATCCAAGCACTCAATGATAAGTTTAAGTGCTACATTGACAAGCATTTAAACTAGCAAAGGGGGGTGGCAGGCCAGCAAGGAGGGTACCTACTTGCTCACCCCCCACAGCTAGCAGTGGAACCAGTGAACCAGAGGAGTTGCTGTCTCTACAAAGCAGTGTACAAAAGATGGAGATTAGTGCCCAGGAGGTGGATAGGCAGAATAGGGGCAAAATTCAGCAGAAGGGCAGACATCAAGGAGAATCAGGGATAAAGGACAACCAAGGAAGGGGCTGGAGTAGAACAGCAAAACAATCTAGGGAGGTCAAATCATGGAAAGCCATGTGTGCAAATGCCAGGAGCCTTAGCAACATGATGGAAGATCTGGAGGCTGTCATGGTGCAGTCAGACCTGGACATTGTGACCATCACTGAAACCTGGTGTAATGATAACCACGACTGGGAGTTGGCCATACCTGGCTACAACATATTCAGAAGAGACAGGGCAGGCAGGAAGGAGGAGGAGTGGCACTGTATGTGAAAAATGACATAAGGGCCACAGAGATCCAGGAGGAACAAAATGGGGAGAGATACTGTGGGTTAAGCTGGAAAGGAAAATGGGGACAGCCATCCGACAGGTGTGGTCCTATAGACCACCAGCCCAGGAGGAAGAAACAGATAGGAGTTGATGCTAGCCATCCAGAGGATGGCAGACAAGGGTGAGGTAGTACTGGTTGGAGACTTCAGTATTCCAGACGTGGACTGGAGCATCCCAGCAGCAGCATCAGCTAGGAGCAGATTTATCCTGGACTCTGCAGGTGCCTCCTAAAGCAACTGGTCATGGAACCAACTCGGCAGAAGGCAATACTGGACCTGTGCTCACAAACAGGGACAGTGTGATGGGGTTAAGAGTGGGGAGTACCTGGGGAACAGTGACCACCATTGCTGTGGTTTGAAATCACAGAAAGAGCAGAACCAAACCACACAAAACACATGTCCTGGATTTTAGGGGCAAACTTTGGGAAAATGGGGAGATACTTGAAAGAGGCATTAAGGGAATGGGGCAGGAATCAGGGGTTGAGGAACAGTGGGAAGTATTTAAAAGGGGATTACAAGAGCAACAGAATTATGTGTAAGCAGGTTAGCAAGAGGAAAAGGAAGAGAGACCATTATGGTTTTCAAAGAGGTAGCAAAGAAAGTGAAAGCCCAAAAGATTGCATTCAGGCAGTACAAAAAGACACAGGCAGAAGGGAATAGGGAGAAGTACCAGGAGAAGCAAAGGGAGGCAGGGAGGTCAGTAAGGGAAGCCAAAGCTCAGACAGAAGAACACATTGCAAAATCAGTGGGTAGAGGGGACAAAACCTTTTACAGGTACATAAGTGAAAAAAGAAAGGCAAAGGGAGGGAAAGTGAGACTGAAGGGGGAGAATGGGGGCTGTGTGGAAGATGACAACAGTAAAGCTGACATATTGAACAGGTATTTCTGCTCAGTCTTTACTGAGGAAGAGGAGGGTAATGGGTCTGAACGGAGTACAAGGGGTGAGAATAGTGCAGAAATGGACACAAGTCCCTTTACACGAGAAAGGGTCCTGAAGGAACTGGAAGTAATAAGAGTTGATAAAGCAATGAGGCCAGATGGGGTGCACCCCAGGGTCCTTAAAGAACTAAGAGAGGTGGTGGCTGAACCTCTTGCTATCCTATTTAGCCAATCACTAGAAACAGGGGAGGTACCCAAAGACCGAAGGATAGCAAATGTAGTCCCCTTATACAAAGGTGGGAACAAAGAGGAAGTGGGGAACTACAGGCCAGCCAGCCTCACCTCGGTAGTGGGGAAGATCATGGAAGCACTACTGAAGGAGATTGGTGGAACATCTGGTTGTCAATGGACTACAGGACCCAAGGCAGCATGGTTTCACCAGGGAGGTCTGTCAGACCAACCTCATTGAATTTTTGACTGGGTGACTAGGGAGGTGGATCAGGGAGGGCAGTGGACATGGCCTATCTGGACTTCAGCAAGGCCTTTGACACTGTGCCACATAGAAGACTATTGCACAAACTGGGAATATGGGTGTGGGCAGGACAGTAGTGTGGTGGGTAGGTAACTGGCTGGGCAGCAGGACACAGAGGGTGGTGGTAAATGGCTGTCACTCCACAGAGGGAAGAGTGACCAGTGGGTACCACAGGGATCAGTGCTGGGACCGGTACTATTCAATATCTTCATCAGTGACATTTGCACAGGACCTAGAAGGCAGAATTTCACTGTTCGCTGATGACACAAAGCTCTGTAACGAGTAGACACAACAGAGAGGCTTAGAACAGAATGAGAAGGGACCTGCAGAAACTTGAAGAATGGTCAGGGTTTGGCAGTTGAAATTCAATGCAAGGAAGTGCAAGATAATGCATATAGAGCACAAAACCCTGGCACAATATATCAGTTGGGGTGAGGATATAGCATGCACCAAGCAGGAAAGGGATCTTGGGGTAGTCATCTCTGATGACCTCAAGGCAGGAAACAGTGTGACAAGGCAGCAGGTAAAGCAAATAGGATGCTAGGATGCATAGGCAAGGGCATCACCAGCAGGAAAGGGAGGTCATAATTCCACTATACAAGACACTAGTGAGGCCGCACCTAGAGTACACTGTGCAGTTCTGGGAGACCTTACCTCACGTAAGGACACAGACAGGGTAGAGAAGGTTCAGAGGAGGGCAACAAAGATGGTGCATGGATTGCATCACAAGTCCTATGAGGACAGGTTGAAGGCACTGAACATGTACTCCCTGGAGGAGAGAGGGAGGAGAGGGATATGATAGAGACATACAAGTATCTTACAGGGAGGAACAGGGTGCAGGAATGCACTATTTTTAAGCGAAAAAGATGTTCCAGGACTAGAGGGCATGGGGTGAAGTTGGAGGGAGGATGATTCAGAGGAAACTTGAGGAAGAATTTCTTCACAGAACGGGTGGTGGACAAGTGGAACACCCTGCCAGAGGAAGTGGTGGGGGCTGAAACAATCACGGGATTTAAGAATGCATGGGATAGACATAAAGGAATTCTGGAGGTCAGGGGTAAGGGGTAACAGACTTCTTGGAAAACATAAACTGAACTTAGAAACTTAAATGGGCAGACTGGGTGGGCCATAGGCCCTTATCTGCCGACACTGTCTATGTACCATTTATGTACCAGAAACTGGATAACCAGAATATTCCTCAAGGACATGTTGCACTTGAAACCTCCTATTCCGACCCCTTCCACCATGGGATCTGACTTTCTCAACTCCCATGTCCTTGGCCACAGGCCACTTGAGACCTACCGGTCACAAAACCCTATTATACAGACGTCATCACATAACTTATCGAGTCTTGATCAGACTTATTTCACTGAGACCATGAAACAACCATTATGGTTTGTTTTACTAATGCCTTTATTACAGACATTATAATATGGTCACCTTTCAGACCTTTACCAGACAATATAGCTTGGATATTGAAAAAGAGTTAGTGGGCCTGCACCTGGGTTGCCGTGCCTGGCTGGACAGCAAGTAAATGTAAAGAAAGGTTCTGCCAGCACTGGCTACTTACAGTCCATTTGCTTCAGTTTTTTTATTAAAACAAAAGTAAATCCACAGCCACAAAATCGAAGCAGGAGCAAGAATGATAAGGTGCCAAAAACAGCGCTATTTTTATTTTCAAGTACACATACACAGCACTCCAAGAGCTTCCATGTAACTTCTTCCCCTCTCTTACAACAAGCTTCCTAACGCGTTTCTCGCCCTCTAGCCTCTAGACAACCAACGGCCCTTCGGCTGCACTGTTCTACAAGGCATACTTCACAGGTGTCCTCCCCACTAGGATATAACTGCTTGGGAATCTCCCAGAAGTAATGACCTACTGCAAGAGACCATTCCGTAGAAGATAGTACGGTTACAGTTACATAAGATCTTACTGTAACAGTAGATCTTACTTCGAGAGGGCTTTTGCAGTAGGTAATTACATATAGGACTGACGCCGGCAGGCGGCAGGACCCGACGGAAACATTTCTAGCTAGCAGTCCCTGGCGAGGGACCACCCCCACTTAAGGTGATCGGCATCAGGAGACATCGGTATAAAGGGGCGGTCCCGGACGCCCGCCTTCCAGTTCTTTCCCGCCGTTAGCTCGGTGAAGCGCCAGGGAAAAGTTTGTGCTTCGCCAGCCCTACCTTTGTCGTTTTTTACTGAAAAATCATTATTTTTTTGCCTTACGTCAGTACTATTGTCGGTGTATGTCGTCCCCCACACCCTCCAACCACAAGAATAAGTGTGATTCGTGCGGCGCCCAGCTACTGCACAAGGACGGGAACTCCCTGTGCCTGTTCTGCCTAGACCCCGATCACCCATCGAGAAGTGCCAGCACTGCCTCAATTTCAACGCGGCTACCTGGAAAAGGCAGCAGCAATCCCTGGAGGCCCAATTTCTAAAGAAGAAATTGAGTTCTATGGAGAAGGAGCTCAAAAAACTAAGGCAGGCACCCACTTCCCCCAAAGGCCATCGGAAGAAGAAGGAGAGGCACCAGGACAAGGGCTCCTCCACTGCGTCTCCCTCGGGAGTCACTGGGACACAGGTAGTACCCCTCCTGGGGATCGCTCCCACGCCGCCGCGGAGGTTTCTGAGGGGCACGGCCTGCCCGCCTGGCTCACAGCCGGGCCTGTGGGCGCCCGGCAGTTGGAGGCCTCCACTCCTGGTTCGGCCGCAAGCTTGCGGCCTACCACTGTGGGCTTACTCTGGTAAGCCGGGCCGGCTCCTTTGACGCCCGTCCGGAGAGGGCCAGTAAGACGGCCCGACCTTCGGGCGATGCGCAGTCTCGACTCCACCGACCAGGACGATCACCTACTCGGCCTGCCTCCGTGATGGCTTGCCTCTAAGCCTCCGCCGGCCGTCCGGACGCTCCGCCGGAAAGGAACCACCACGGACCCCCCCACCCTCCATCGCATTCAAGCTTCCCGGCCGCCTGGGGAACCAGAGTCTCCTCAACCCGACCCCGGGACCTTTTCCTTCCATCCCCGGCAGCTGGGGATCTTTTGCCTCCATCAGTCCTTCCTCCACCTGGTGCGCCGGACCTGACATCGGCTCCCTGGACGCCAGCTCCGACGCCGGTCCCTCTGATGTCGGGACCTCCGGCGCCAGGGCCTCTGCCGTCGGCTCTGACATCAGCCTTACCGATTCCGGGAGACATTTCGCTCCCATCCGGCCCTCCGTCCTCCGGGCTCTCCGCTATGGACCCGCCCTTGAGGCCTCCGGCCGGGCCATCTGCTCCGGCAGCCCACCCGGCTCCCAGGTATCCTCCGTCCTGTTCGACGCCTGTGTGCCCGGGACCGCAGTATCTGACGCCGCAGTACCCGACACCACAATACCCGACTCCGGGTTTTGGAAATGCTCCATACAGTTACAACCCGTATCCTTATCCCCGCCTTCTCCTCCTCCTCCTCCACCGCCCTCGCGGTCGCTGGTGGACCTGCAGGAGACTCTGGCCTCCTGGTGGGCTGAGGCCAAGGCTCAGATCACCAAAGAGGTCGAGAGCTGCCTTCTGGCGACGGTGCCGTCCCAGATTCCCGTACGCCTGAGGCGGCACACTCCCTTACCACCTCCGGACTGCAGGGTTCTTCCATCTGGATCCACAGAAGGGCAGGACATGCTTCCCTGGGGACTTCCCAAGGGTCCATTCCTCCCCTGGGTTGGGAAAGGGAGTCTTTCTCTACTTCATCCTCCTCATCACCCTCGGACTCCTCGGACTCTTCCGACCAGTTGCTCGAGACAGGCAGCTGAGCCTCGCCTCTGTCGAAGCCCAGGCAAGGACTCTTCTGAAGTCTCCTCCGGAGGATCCTTCTTTACGGAGTTGCTTAGGAAAATCCAGGAGATTCATCAGTGGCACTCCCTGGAACCAGATCCTCAGCGTCTGAAACTCGCTGAACGTCTGGATCTGCCCGTGACAGCTCCTACCTTGGTGCCACCCTGGATAGAGCCTCACGCCGACCTTGTTACCACAATATGGAAGCAGCCATCAGCCCTAGCCCCACTTCGTAGGAAGTCGAACCGGCTATATCAGGTTCCAGAGGGTATTGATTTCCTGGATTCTCACCCTCGTGCCAACTCGGTTGTGATTAGCGCCGCTCACGGCCAGTCAGTGAACCCCAAACATCTTAGCTCGTCACCGCCTGATAAGGAATCACGCCTTCTGGACCAGTATGGGAGAAAGATTTACGCTTCCTCCTCACTGGGGATCAGGGCCCTGAACTATGTCGGCCATATGGGGGACTACCAGAAGGCCATCCTGACTCAGGCAGAAGCCAAACTGGACTCCTTGCCTGACTCCCAAGTCAAGCAGGAGTTGGCTGATCTCGTCCACTTTGCTCGTTTGGCCAGTCGACACATGCTACGTGCGACGTATGATGCAGTGGACACTGCTGGGCGGAGCTCAGCTTTCACTGTAGGCCTATGGCATCATGCTTGGCTGAGTGTGTCAGGTCTGGTCCCGGAGGTACAATCTGCTATCCAGGAAGCACCCTTCCGGGGGTCGGTGCTTTTCGGGGGTGATGTCAAGGACATCATCACCGATTTGCAAGAGAAGGGGATGGCTCTGAAGTCAGTTGATTCCATGTACCATCCCCATCAGCAGCAGCGCCGTCCCTTTCGCAGATGGAATTGGCCAGAGGCGAAACCCCAGGGAAGGTGGGCCACAAAACGCCGGGCCCCCACAGCTGCCAAGCCCCCCCACCCAAAAAAGCAGCGGGTGCTTCAGCTGCAGCACTGCCCCACACCACCTGACTCCTTTCCTCTCCCACTGCCTCCGGACTCCCCGGAGGAACCGGTAGGAGGGAGGTTTTCCCTCCACTTTCCGGGATAGGAGAGGATAACCACAGATTCTTGGGTGCTCCAGCTCATAGCACAAGGACACTCCATAGAGTTTCTTCAGAAACCACCCCGCCACCCCCCTCTGAAGTAATCGTATTCATGGGAATATCTTCTCTTGGTCCAGGAGGAAATCTCTGTTCTTCTGCTGAAGCAAGCGATAGAGCCTGTCCCCCTTCATCTGCAAGTGGGACGGTAACTCACTATTTCTTCCTGGTCCCAAAGAAGACAGGAGACTTAGACTCAATTTTGGATCGTGTTCCTGAATCTTTTCGTATAATACAAAAGGTTCAGGATGCTCTCCTTGCAGAGCCTTCTGCCCCTCCTCCGGCCGGGTCAATGGCTGTGTGCTCTGGATATGCAGGATGCTTATCTGCACATTCCCATTCGCCCATCTCATCGCAGATACCTTCGTTTTGCGTTCCAGGGGGACCACTACCAGTTCAAGGCGTTCCCTTTTGGTCTATCCTCAGCCCCCCGAGTATTTACCAAATGCCTGCCATTGGTGGCAGCCCACCTGCGTACCAAAGGAGTGCAGGTTTTCCCCGTACCTGGACGACTGGCTCCTGGCGGCCTCGTCCAGGAGGAACTCCTGTGTTTCTTCCTTACCCAGCAGGTTTTTGCCTGCCTGGGTATTACCATCAACCATTCCAAGTCTCATCTGGACCCATCCCAGAGGCTACAGTTTATTGGGGCGATTCGTCGACCATGGGCAAGGCCTTCCTGCCTCCGGACAGGCGCCCACCCTTCAGACCAAATAAGTCTGCTAGGTCCGACAGGCAGAATGTTCTCTCTGAGGTCGGGTCCTTGCCTTCTCGGCTCATGGCAGCTGCTATCCCGACAGGTACCATGCGCCGACTCCACATGAGGATCTCTCAGTGGACTCTACGCCTCAATGGGATCAGCTAGTGGACGACCTAGATCACTCAGTTCTGATCTCCACGCCGATGATGCGAGACTTAAAGTGGTGGATGGTTTGAGAGAACCTGTTTCGGGGAGTTCCTTTCTTTCATCCTCCCCCCTCCCAGACTCTAACCACAGACGCCTCAGGCGAAGGTTGGGGAGCCCATCTAGGCCCTCATCGGACCCAGGGCTCCTGGTCCAAGCTAGAACAAGCTCTCCACATCATTGTGCTCGAGCTTCGGGCAGTGTTGTATGCTCTCCAAGCCCTTCACCAACACATCCTTCCTGCCACCTAGGTCAGCCCAGACGGACAACATGTGCGTGGTGTGGTACATCAACAAACAGGGAGGGACTCGGTCCTACCCTCTGGCAGGAGGCAATGAAGGTTTGGGATTGGGCAACACAACACGACCTTCACCTCACGGCAATTCACGTTCCGGGAGTCGACAACACCCTGGCAGACAAGCTAAGTCACTCTTCTGCTCTGACTCACGAGTGGGAACTGGACCAAGGGGTCCTAGACAATATCTTCCAACTTTGGGGAACACCACAGGTCGACCTGTTCGCATCCCCCCTGAACGCAAAACTTCCCATCTTCTGCTCACTCGTTCCACAGCGAGGCGCTTTTTGGAGCGACGCTCTGTCTCTAGACTGGAAGGACAGATTTGTCTATGCCATTACTTTGGCTCGGAGAATCTCCAAGCTCCAGGCCCTGATGTAAAAATACCATACTTGATTTTCACAAGGAAACCAGCTGCCTTCTTCTCGTGATGAATCCTAAGTTTCTCCCTTAAAGTAGTAGCTTGTGTCTACTCTAAATCAGTCAATAGAGTTACCTGCTTTTTCACTTAGTACTCTAATCAAGGGAGTATTTACTCCATACTATGGTTGTTCACGGATTCTGAGATACTACACCAACAGGATGGAAGGATCTCAGAAAGACTGATCAGTTGTTCGGCTCTTTGCTCACAAAGGGAAGGCAGTGCTGTTTCCAAGCAATGCCTGTCTAAGGGTTGGCTCATTGCATCACTTTCTGTTATGACAATACAACAAGACCCTCCCGGGTCAAGTCAGAGGCCACTCCACAAAGGAGTAGCTGCCTCAATGGCTTGTTTCAAGAATGTGTCTGCGGCAGACATTCAGCGCTGTCGCCACCTGGACTTCCGTCCATACCTTTACGAAACACTACAGTTTGGATGTTGCCTCTCGCCGTAGAGCAGGCTTTGGGCTGGCTGTTCTGCAAGGCCTCCTATCTTGAGGCTTGCACAACCGGAACTACTTTTGGAATAGTTTTCCTCCTCCCGGTGCCTCTTTTGTTCCAGACTGCTTGGGATTCAGTCCTATATGTAATTACCTGCAAGAGCCTCTCAGTAAGATAGTACAGTTACGTAAGAACTACGTGAACAGTAAATCTTCGAGAGAGGCTCTGCAGTAGGTATACCCTTCCCGCCTCCATCCCCTATAGGTTTTTCAGCTCCTTTTCCACTGAGGAAATATCCGCTTTCTTTGTCCGACCTCTTTGGCCTGTGGTGGAAAGAACTGAAGGCGGTGTCCGGGACCACCCTATATATCGACGCTCCTGGACGCCGGGTCGCCTGACATGAGGGCTATCCATCACCAGGGACTGCTAGCTAGAAATTTTTCCGTGGGGTCCTGCCGGCGTCAGTCCTATATGTAATTACCTACTGCAAGAGCCTCTCTCAAAGATCTACTGTTACGGTAAGTTCTTACGTAACTGTACTATCTTCCAGGAATGTCTCTTGCATTAGGTAGCTTCCCACCCACCATCCCCCTGTCATTTTATAATAGGAGAACTCATAATCTAAGGACTTAGGGTTGGGACGCTCTGGTACCTCGGTTTCCCTCGGGCCCTCACTCATGAGCTGAATCTGTCGGGGAACGGAGAGTACCAGGGACAACCCACTTTTATAGGCAGAGCCAGGAAGTGATGTCGTGTGTGGGTGGTCCCTGGTGAAGAGACTGCTGGGAAAAAGCTGCTGTGTGATAGCGCCACCTGCTGGAAACTCCCAGAAGTAATGACCTACTGCAAGAGACATTCCTGGAAGATCTAACGTTATAGTAAGATCTTACGTAACCATACTTTCTAGGAGTGGTATATGTTGTTCATTTACACAAACCCACCCGACCTCCCGGCTTCGACACACAACCTAAACTTCCAGTGGGCAAGATCTGGCATCAAGGGGTGGAGCCGAGGCATATACCACCCGGGTGGGTGGGAGGAGCCAGCCTCTAGACCTTCCAGCAAGATTCTTAAAGGGAAAAGATATGCCAAACAGTGTGGATGAACAACATATACCACTCCTAGAACTACTGTTACAGGTGAGTAACCTGTTCTTCAGGGCTTGTAGCCCTACTATTATTCCTGCATTTTTTTAGGGGAATTTCCTCACAAAATTCATCCCATACTTTTACTTTGGTTATATGGGATTTCTGACACCTTTAGCTTCGTTTGGAAGTCATGTAATCTGTAGAACATAGGTAAATTGCCTTGCAGCTGTGAGCAAAGCCAACTCTTCTGAAAGCACTGCTCTCCTACTGGGAGCTCAGGATCCCTGCTACACTCTCTCCCCTTGTACTTTCTCTCTCCTGTCCAGTTGTCCTGGTTGCAGGGACAGCGCTAACATGCACCAAAAGGGCAAAAATTGCATCCTTTCCAAAACTGACCCCTCTTTTCTTTGCCAGTGGGTCCAAATGGATGCACCTTCTCTATAACAATATTTAAAGGACAGGAACATGAACTGTTCAAAATCTGCCACTGATTATGTTTTGACCCAGTAGGTTCCTCTTTAGACCCACATTTTTTATACCAGTGGGTCCAATTCGACCCATGTTTTAAACCCCCCAGCGCTGTCACTGCCTGGTTGTTTTTTAACCTGCTACCGAGGCGCTCCCTTCCCACCTCTTCTTTCTCTTCTTTGGTAGCCGGGTTTTATTGCTTTGTTCTTTTTATATCCTATATCCTTTTTCTGTCCCTTGGACAACCTTGCCCCGGCCTTTCTTTTTTCTTACCCTTTATTGCCCCTCTTGGCAAACAGAACCAAGAAGAGCAGGGGGCTGGTGTTAGTTACTGGTCCGCCCACGAATGCCACGTCATGCATCTGCCTCGTTGGTGGCGCCATCCCCAACATCGTCCCCTTGCTCAAGAATTTTAAAGCTATATGCTCACACGGGGTCCTAGCACTTGCAGCATAGACCAACCATGAGTAATGAATGATGAAGATAGTCTGGAAGATCAAGAATTACAGTGAGTACGTAATTTTTATTTCTGAGTAGTAAAATAAGGACTGTCCCTACAAACAATGGAGAGTTGAGAGGTATGGAGAGAGGGCTTCTGAAACATAAAATAAGGGATGTCCCTCCTAATGAGGGACAGTTGAGAGGTACATGACATCAATTTCAGTTCAGTTTTGTTTAGGGGAGTTATCCATTGAGACAAGCTCATTTACAATGTTGTCCCTTCAGATTGTGCAAACAGTTTCAATTTTCATTAATGCAATACAATAAAAACCCAGCCCAGTCCTCCCAGCTTGTCCTTAAGGTTTGCAACTCCCATATCACTGACCCTGCTGCTTCCTTCAACTGATATTTCACAACCTGCTCGCTATCTCTCCTCCCCACCCCTTTCCATTTTCCCTTACACTCCTTCTCCTTCTCTCCTACCATTCCCTTGACCTCCCTTAAGGCCCTTCTAGCTATTAAGCCACACAAGTGTATAAGCCCAGATGGCCTTGACCCCAAGCTTCTGTACCTCTCTACACCAGCCATAGCCTTTCCTCCTAATGAACCTCTTCCCGTTTTCCTCCATTCCCACTGTCTGGAAGTAACAGCTGTCATCCACCTCCCAAAAAGGGGGTGTTACTTCCACTCCCGGTAATTTTCATCCCATTTCCGTCCTCACCACACTGGCCAAGCTCCAGGAGCATCTTGTCCTCTCACAACTTAACCTGTCCCTCCACTCCACCTCCTTTGTCACTACTTTACAGTCCGGTTTCAGGAAGGTCCCACTCCACTTCTGCCTCCCTCCTCTGGTTTACTGACTCCATCCTGTCCAAGGCCAGATTACTTCTGCCATCTTTGCTGACTTGGCCAAAGCCTTCTACACTGTGTCACACTCCCTTCTCCTGGAAAGCTTATGGCAGCAGGGCTCTTTGCCTCCTCAGTCAGCTGGTTTTGCTCCTACCTAGAGGACAGGTCACAAGCTGTCCATATTGGTGACATACCTTCCCCCAGTCCCTTTCTGCTCAGGCATCCCCTAAGGATCTGTCCTGGGCCCCATACTCTTCTCCGTATTTGTAAATGACCTCCCCTCTGCCTTTTTGTCTGTGTGCATCCACATGTATGCAGATAACACTGTACTGTTTGCTTCTGGCTCCTCTGTTGCTGACACTGCCGTCCATCTCCAACCAATTTTGACAGCATTTAGCATTGTTTCTGTTCAAACCTTCTGTCCCTCAACACCAAGAAAACTGTCTCCAGACCTGTGGCTCCTGGCAGAGACTTACTAGACTCTCTCCCCTCCTTCCACACCCTTGATGGGACTGCACTTGCTGATGTCCCCTCTTTTAAGTACCTTGTGGTCTGGCTAGAATGGCATCTCAATTTCTCTGTGCACATTGATGCAGTCCACCTCAAGCTTCACCCCAAACTGGGTGAGCTATGTCAAAATAAAGCCAGTATCCCTCTCCCTGCCCACAAGGAACTATTCACAAAGATGGTCCTTCCCATCGTAGACTATGGCAGCATTGTCTACAGCACCGCTTCCAAGTCAGTCCTTGCCAGACTGGACCCCCCCCCTTCCACTCTTTCTGCTGTTTTGCCTTGGACTGTCCCCTACATACACACCACTGTTCTCTCTCTACTCCTTCCTCTTCCTTCATTCCCTTGATGCCAGACGTCTCAAACACTGTATCATCTTCACCTCCAAATTCTGGTTTTGCTCTCTCCCTCTGCCCTCCTTTCCTTCACCCCTCTTTCCTCCTACACCCTCTGGAACACTTCTCCCCCCCAGGAACATTTACATGGGCTAAGATGCCTTCTCGTATTGTTTTCCTAAACTCTGGTTTTCCCATCCCCGGTTTTATCTGCGCAGCTTCATCCTTCTTTTCTTTCATATCACTTCTTTGAGACCTTGCCACCCCTCCTGCAGCTGTATCCTCTTCTCCTCTGTTATCGTCCCCCCTTCCCTTCCCCCACCGCTGTGAGCAACCTTTTACCACCCCCCTCCCCAAGGTTAACTGTGCTTTCATCAGTTATTCTATCTGGTAATATTGTGCACCTGGGCCCATCTCTTTCACTGGCTCTTACTTCTTAGTAGTCTGAGCTGACACTGCCTCCTGTACTAATAACACCCGTATCCTGATTTGCATTATATCATCTTTATTTTTGTAGCCCTGCATATTCTGCCTGTAAATTGTAACTCTGCACTGTTATGTATTTTTACTCTGTTTTATTGTGTGCATTTTTACTGTACTTCATTTTTATAATTACTGTACCTTACATTATATATTTTCACTTGCATATTTTGTACTGTATACTTCCCTTCGCCCATCTCCCAGGACGCATGTGGCAATGAGCTGTTACAAGCCCAGCATGTCTTTCCTGTTGAAACTTTTGAAATAAATAAATACATGAATAAGTAAACTAACATACAAACAATACAACATAAAAATATCATGATACAAGGTAATAACATCATAAACAATACAGTAAGGTTGATGTACTGTTAACTTGTACTGTAAGCCATAGTGTACTATGTTATTCCACTATTCCCTGGACAAAAAGGACCAACTAGGGGAATGGTATTTTGAAACAAGTTTAGTATTGCTTTCATTGAAGGTTTCCTTCTCAGAGTCACCTTAAAGCTAGCTGGTAGGGAACTCCAAAGATAGGGGACATAGTAACTAAAAAAATTAATTGACTCTTGAGTTTTAACGCTCGGGACTGCCAACTCATACTGACCGTCTGTTCTTAAAGACACTGTAATTACCGGTGACCCCCTTTATCACACTGTTTATAGGGCTCGCCAAAATGCCTTAATAACCCAAAAACAAGTTATTACGGCATTCTAAAAACATTCTTTTACAAGCAGTGTCAATTATTAGTACCGCGCCACCTGACTGGCTCTTAGTCTGCATGTGGGTGGTCCAAACACTTCAGAAAACATGGCGACTCCATTGCTCCGTTTCCACAAAGTCACACTGAATTCCCACCTGCGCTCACAGCTTTGCCTGCCACCCTCTTCATGTGTAAGTTTAATATTTCCCACTATTTATCTAGTTGATCCTGCCATTACAAAAAAAAATCTTTATCTGGTTGATCCTGCTCAAAAGACAGTGACTCCCGGGAACAGACCGTGGTGACTGACTGCTCATACTGCCAGTTAACACAGTTACCAGGGCGCTTCTACAGTGCAATTTAAAAACAAAATGTCTCTACTAACGAGTGACACAGACAGAGCTGCTCTCTGTGTGTATGAGTGTGTGTGTGTCTGTCTCTCTCTCTCCCTTTCTCTCTCTCTCTCTCTGCCACCAGTGCTCAAAGGGCTCAAGTGTGCAAAGTACAAAATAAAAAAAAAAATCCTCCCTGCACCGGTAATAATTTTTTTTATTTAGTATGCTTTTATTCCCCTGCCGCCAGCCGCTCGGAACCTCAGCCCGCTCTTGGACCTCAGGCTTCCACCTCCAAATCAACCGTGACCCTCCAATACCTCCTGGCTTACCCCCCAGGGCGGGGTTGCGGCACAGCCCCCTAACAGTGCCACAAACGACAGGATAGGTCGGAGTGCCGGCCTAGAGGCTAATTGAAGCCAGGGCAGGCTTTATCTAGGGTGGCCAGCAGCTGAGATTTTTATTGTTTTTTCCTGGGGGCAGAGATGTGCAATGACGTCCGGTATCCGCCTCACCCCCCTGAACGTTCTGGCGCTGGACAGTGCGGTACCCCTGGCCTCCTCCAGGGGTCCATCAAGCACCGGTCACACTACTCTCCCTCCGCCTGGAGAAGAACAGTCATCGGGACACTCCATCCTTCTCCCTCCGGCTGGCCCTCCGACATCCTAGGTCCGTTCCAGAACCCGGGTCACCGGCGTCACAAGCAGAAATCCAACCGCTGAGCAAACAGGCCAGCCTGCACCAGTAATTATAAAAAATAAAGTCTATGCAACTGTGTGTTTTATGGATTTTTTTTACACATCTTCGATGTGTGATAACCTCATAAACCTCTCGAGCTTCGCTCTCGAGATTTATGGGTCATCACACACCGCAGACAGAAACAAAAACCGTTTAACAACTGAGTTGTGGCAAAAGTTAGTCCAGGCATAGCTAATTCCCCTTTTTGATTAAGCAGACATTATGTCCAAAATCAGTCTATCAAGTCTGTTACACAGACCATCAACTCTGTTCAGCTTTTCAGTAGTCACAAATAATGTCGGCTTAATCAAAAAGGGGAATTAGCTATGCCTGGACTAACTTTTGCCACAACTCAGTTGTTAAACGGTTTTTGTTTCTGTGTACTAGTCCCAACACATAGACCAATTTTTCTAGGTACGTGGATCTGATGTACTGTCCACACTTCTTACCCCATGAGTCCTTTGGCATCAGTAACAATACCAGTTAGCTGGCTAGGTGCAACTGCCCTGGAGGCATGCCTTTAAGAGAATGTATTTAAATGAGCTTGGGCATCAGCCAGTCAAAAAATAGGAGGGGCGTGAGCTGAGTGAGAGCAGCCTGAAGGGCTTTAGAATTTTTTCTCCGCTGACTGAGCAATATTACGCCTGAAGTGCCTCTCAACTTGCCTTGTTGACAGCCTCCTGAGCGCTTATCTTGATAAAGTTTTCCTTATAAATTAATTTTTTAGTGTGCTGAGTGTAATTTTAAGTTTTTTTGGTAGCGGTTGTGTTTTTCGCACAATTGCGTTATTTTAACCGCAACTGCAGTTATTTTTACATTATTTTTCTTCTGCTTAAATTATATTAGTTTTTTACTGTGGATGCTTAATTTCGATGGTTCTTCACTTTTTTAATGTTATTTGTGAAGGAACCATTGAATTTGTGTCTTTTGCCTTATTTTTAACCTCAGACCTCGTGGGTTCTACCTCGAGGCAACCAAATGGATTTCAAAATTTGATAGTTGTTGCTGGTTTCTCTGACAATTGGCAAGATCAGAGAATCCCATAATTAAATAAAACTGGACCTAAAAGTGTTATCTGTCACGGAACTGGCTTCACAGCATCAACAGAAACCAGTACTCAGTTTGACTGGTATTGCTGGGTTTTTCTATAAGATTGGTATTGGTATAGATCCCAGTACTACAAAAAAAAAGAATATAATAATAAAGAGAAATAGACAGAGTTTATTAAACTGTCACAGGACTGGTTTCGCAGCATTTCATAGAAACCTGCAGTTAGTTGTATTGTGGTCCAGATCTCGGGTTCTCTTTGCACAGAGCAAAGATACCTAATTAATAATTGTGGCCAAGTTAAAATCAAGGGCTACCAATGAGGGGCCATCTAAAAGTAATAATAAACATGTACACAGGGTGCTGATGAAGCCTCCAGATCTCAGCCAGAAAATAAAGCTTCAAAAGGAGCTGAAGAGCCTCACAAATTAAAAAATAATGAAAGTGATTGGGGGGAGCTTGATCGAGCTGCGGATGAAGTGGCTAAAAAGAAACTCTGTCAAGATAAAAATGCTCCTGTTCCTCCTGGGAAAGCCAATAGCGAGACAATGGGCAGCTTGAAGAATAATGGAAAAAAAAAAAAGCATTTTCATCACTGTCTGCGCAGGTCCCTACTGTGCAAAATTTGGCAAAAGTATGGCACGTCCTTCAGAAAAATATGGGGTTTATGTGTACAGGGGCTAGTATGCACTTTTCCACAGTTCTCTTTCCCTCGGACTGTGAAGGTGATACAGTTGATGATGAATAATTTTATGATGCCCCTGCTTACAGGGGCTGCTAAACACTCTTCCTCAGTTCTTGCTCCAGAGACTGTGAGAGTGATGCATATGATATGAGTATTTTTATGATGCTCCTGATATGACTTTGGAGGGCGTAGAACCTTATATGTCCACTACCCTCTCCTTGGAGCTTCCTCGGCTAACCAAGAGGATTCCCCCTCTGTGCTTACGTTTATCCAAAACATATTAGGCACCCTGGAACTCCCTTCTCAGGAGTCCATCCAAGGTGAGGATGAGAATAAAAAGATTATAGGGAGATGAAAGGTCTTCCACCTCCTGAAATACTGGTCATGCTTATCTATAATGAAAAAATATAAATAAAAATACCACAAAACTGCTTCAGACCCCCACTTCTGTGGCAGGGGTTGGCAAGCGAGCTGGAAATGATAATAAATAAATAAATACATAAATATATCAATTATTTAACAACAATGATGAGGGCCTGTCTGTACATCCCAGTCATGTGAATGTAGTGCAGCAGGCAACTTGTGAGAAAGCTGGGTCTCCTTGTCCTCCTTACCCCCTGGACAAGGACTCCAGAAAATAGACTTCATAGCTAACCACAGATGCTTGTTAAAAAAAATGTTTTTTCCTACATGGCTTTTACGACCGAATATCAAAAAAGCACTGCGGAATTCTGTCCTGGTTTCTAGGGTGCAGGAGCCAGTGAAAAAGGCAAACCTTCTGTGGAAACAATGTAGTGCTAATTCCACAGGGCAGATGACAACAAGGATGCCGCCTCCAGAGCCATGGGCACAAGCCATCGCTCTGAGGCACTGTGTCTGGCTTAGAGCTACTGGTTAGACTTCCAGTTTAAGGCCATGGTTTTTCCCTGTGATCAAATCATACTGTTTGATACCAGAACATCTGACTGCAACAAGACCTGCCCCACGGAAATTCCTACGGAGAGCAATAGGGGCAAAGGTTATTTTCCCAGGGGGCAGAAGGGGCCAAAGGTGGCCACCTCTACCCAGCAGCAGCTTCGCAGACTAAGCTCTGACATTAGTGTAGGCAGACCTCAAGCGTACCCAGTTGTCTAAGCCTCTATCACCAACACAGGTGTTACTGTTGGAGTGGGAGGTAAAAACCCTCTAGTTCTGCGAGTGGTGGAGAGGGTCCCAGCCCACGAAAAGGGGAAAGGGCCTCTACTCCAGGTGTTTTCTGACACAGAAAGACAACTGGGGGGGTGGCGACCTATCTTGCTGTTAAAACCCAAATTCAAGATGGTCACTCTGTTATTAGTCATACAGTCCTTACAGTAGGGAGACTGGCTAGCCTCCCTGGTTCTAAATGGCTTCTTTTTTTTCCCATACACCCATAATGAGGTCTCACAGGCAGTTTCTCAGGTGCGGGCTCACTGTGGCCCTACAGCCTTCCTTGGCCCCAAAAGTCTTTACAAAGTGCCTGGCAGTGGTAGCAGCACACCTCAGAAATCTGGGCATCTCTAGCTACACCTATTTTGCTGATTGGCTCATAGTGCCAGAGTCACCTTGTCAGGTCAAGGAGTCTTTTCCCTTACAGGGCTCACTCTGGAGTCTCTGGGTTCCCTGGTAAATCTAAACAGTCTCACCTGGGACCCTCCCAGCATCCAGGAAGGGTATGCCTTTCTTCCACAGGTGAGAATTCAAGCTGTCCCTCAGTGGCAGATTCCTTTGTCCAGGGACATCAAGACCAGCCAGCAGACGCTTGACTGGGTTTGAATCTTTAACCCTTACTGGTTCAGTGTATGATACGGTCCTGAGCAAATCACGTATCTTTGACATTTCCTCAGGCTATTGGGACACAAGGCTTCAATGCCTGCAGTGGTCCCAGGGTTCGGGTACAGGATGCAACACCCACAAGCATCCTTACAGCTCGCTGGTCTCAAAAAGCAACAGTTTCTCAAAGCTGAGACCTGTGACAGAGCAGTCCCTTCAGACTCTGCTTTGGTGGAAGAACCCTGCCAATCTGGTAGCAGGGATTCCCTTCCAGGCTCCACGTCCCAAAAAGGTGATCACCACAGATGCCTTCCTCCTGGGGTGGGGAGCGCATCTGGACAGTGCCTCAGTAAATGGCACCTAGACTCTCCAAGAGTTACAGTTGCACATAAATCTTTTGGAACTCAGAGCAATCTTTTGAACTCTCAAAAGACACCAATGCACTGTTTTACACAAATAAGCAGTGGTACCAGATCAGTAATATTCTATTCACAGGCTCTATAAATCTGGTCTCTCACCTTCTCCCTGGGAGTCAGCCTTTCAGCTTTCACCTCCCAGTCAAACACAATACTCTGATAAATATGTTAAGTTACATCAGTCAAGGCCAGGTTGAGGCTCTGAACAATCAGGTACTTCCCATAGTGTTCAGGCAATGGGGCACACCAGAAGTAGATCTGTGTACTTCGCCCCTCAGCTTCCAGCTTCCTCAGTCCTGTTGCAGCTCTCCAGTCCTGGGAACACTTCCTCTGGATGCCTTGATCCTGTTCTGGTCAGGGAGGTCCCTATATGCATTCCCTTCTTTTCCCTCGATACTCAGGGTATTGCTGAAACTCTGTCAACAGCCTGCATTAATGATTCTAGTGGCTCTGGATTGGCCCAGGCAAGCCTGATACCCTCTCCTTCCCGCACTGTCCTGCAGCAAGCCCATTCGCCTGCCGCTAACTCATTCTCTGCTGACCCTCCTCAAATAGGAATGCTTTACCCAGACATACACTCTCTTCACCTCAAGGCATGGCTCTTGGGGAGTTAGTTTCCATCTTCTCAGTACTCGGAACTGACACAAAGGGACGTATACAACAAAATGGAAACAGTTTCCCCTCTGGTGCAACAGCAAAAAGGTCAACCCTCTTACAGCAGTAGACCCTCAGCTGCTGGATTTCCTGGTACATCTGCAGGCCTCAGTTTTGAAGTCCCTCAAGCTACACCTGGCCACAATTAGGTCTGTTTGTCAGTGGGAAAGAACAAAGTCAGTTGTTTTCCCACACCATATTCAGTTTGTCAAAGGCGTCTTGCACCTCCAGCCAGGGAGCCCATTCCCCCTTGGAGCCTGAATCTCTGCATTCCCAGTCTCATGGAGCCACCCTTTGAGCCTGTGGCCACTGCACATATCAGGTTTGGGACCTGAAAGTAGATCTCCCGGGTGGCCATTACCTCTGCCAGAACAATTTCAGAGGTATAGGCCCTGTGTACCGAGCCTAATTACATCATTCCTTACAACGGTAGAATTGAGCTCTGAACGAATGGGAAGTTTCTGCCTAAGGTGGTTTCAGAGTTCCATCTAAAACCAGTCCAGTACTCTACCTGTCTTCTTCGCTGAGATATCCACTCTTAGTGAATGTTAAAAGAGCTCTCTTTTACTACCCGGAGCATACTAGGCAGTCCAGAGACTCTTCCTCTCAGT
This sequence comes from Neoceratodus forsteri, assembly GCA_016271365.2. Taxonomy (NCBI): domain Eukaryota; kingdom Metazoa; phylum Chordata; order Ceratodontiformes; family Ceratodontidae; genus Neoceratodus; species Neoceratodus forsteri. The sequence goes on along the minus strand of CM028129.1, from coordinate 555,215,847 downwards.
TGTTCCTCACCTATGGGGAGTATAGGCAGAGGAAGACCAGCTACCAAGAGAGTTTCTCCTGCTGGTTGGTCTCTTGTATTAGATTCTGCTATGGACAGGCTGGTCATCAACCTCCTGTGGTGCTTAGGGCTCACTCCACCAAGGGCACTGCAGCCTCTGAGGCAGCAGCAAGGGACATACCCCTTCTGGATATCTGCAAAGCAGCTACCTGGAAATCCGTGCAGACCCTCATGATGCACTGCAGTTTAGATGTGCAGTCCAGATCCTACGCCAAATTTGGCAGGGCGGTTCTGCAGAGCCTTTTGCCTAAGTAGGTTCTCTGCCCCCCTCCCACTTGGTACTGCTCAGTAGTCTGCTATTGTTACTGATGCTAAAGGACTCCTGGGGTAAGAAGAAAAAAATTACTCACCGGAGTAGTATTCTTTTTTCCAAGGGGTCCTTTAGCAACATAGAAACACAGAATCTGATGGCAGATGAGAAAAAAATACTCACCATAGTAATGTTTCTTCTAACGGAGTCTTGCTGTATTCTGACTATATGCAGTTTGCCCCAATACTTCAACTGCTCCGGAGAGGAAAGAGTTAACTCTATGCCAAAGCATAGAATGTTGAGCTCGAGCTCGGTTTTCAAACCTCTGTCCCTGGTACATTCTAATGTAACTGTCAGATTCTTACGATCACTATACTAACTAACTAATAGTTAAAGAAATTGTTTTGAAATTTTGGCCATAGGCAACAAAAAACTTGGGTCCTGAAGACTCAAGTAGAGAACCCAAGAAGAGCCTTATGCAGACAGTGATAATAGTACCTCCATTGTAAAAGATTTTGGTGTCTATATAATGCAAGATTTTTCACCAATTATACAGATAAATAAAACTATTCAAAAATCAAATAGTGCTGTGTGGTCTATAAGTAGGAATATTAAATCTTGGGAGGAAAAAGTGTTACTGCCACTGTACAGAGCTTATGTTTGTCCTCAATTGGATTGCACATCTCAGTTTTGGTGTTCTTTTAAGAAACAGGAAATTTTTCACATTGAGAAAGTTCAGAGAAAATTCACTAAATACATCAAAGGGTATTCTGACATCCCATATGAATCAAGACTTACATCTTTGAATTTAATGGCATTATCCACTAGACGTCTGAAGGGGGATCGTTTGTTTATGTTTGATGTCGTTCAGGATCCATTTCTCATGACTAACATGGGTATCGACTTCAAAAATAATATTTATAATACTATGGGACACCTCCTCCAATTACAAGGTAGGGGCTTTGACCATATGCCCCGAAAATTCTTTTTACAGTTAGAACTATCAACTCTTGAAACTCACTTCCACTGGATATTATTATTTGTGAATCAAAACTTATATTTAAGAACAGATTGGATAAGCATACAGTATTTTCTCCAATGTCGACATTAAATATTATTTATTATAGGAGCAACTGTGGGCCTCAAAGCCTCCTAGCTTCTTACCTTCCTTGTATGATTCCTAGTATAATAACAATAACAATAAATCAGAAATACCCAACCTGGCCAGGAAGGTTAAGAAGGTGCACCTCTGGGGTACAACACTGTACCTGCCAACCCACATCCCAAACACTAGGTTCTGAGAGGGGAGGCAGGGAGGGAGGTCAGAATACAGCAAGACTCCATTAGAAGAAACAACATTACTATAGAAACATAGAATGTGATGGCGGATAAGGACCGCTTGGCCCACCTAGTCTGCCCATTTTCCTACCTAACAGATAAGCTGCAGATCCTAGTTAACCAACAGCTTACTTCCTCCTACCCCCCACTAGGACTGCCTTATGTCTGTCCCATGCATTCTTGAATTCCCCCACTGTTCTTGACTCCACGACCTCCTCAGGGAGGCTGTTCCATGCATCCACTATGGTGAGTAATTTTTTCTTCAAACAACATGAAGTCTTGCTGTATTCTGACTATATGATGCAGACTACTAAGCAGTTCCCCCCGGAAGAGGGGATACGGAACCTACTTTGGGAACAGACTCTACAGTATTGCTGTGCCAAACCTAGCATCACTTCTAGACTGAGTATCCAATGAGTAATGCTTGGTGAATGTGTGAAGTGTTTTCCAGGTGGCTGCTTTACAGATTTCTGACAGAGGAATATCCCTAGCAGCTGCCAAGGAGGCAGCACGTACCCCTGGTTGAGTGTGCCCTCAGGCTTGAGGGAGGTTCTTTTCCCAGTTTTGTGTAACAAAACTGAATACAAGAAACAATCCACCTAGCAATATATCTTTTCGTTGCAGGTTTACCTTTTCCCACCTCACCATAAATGAGAAACAACTGGGTAGACTCCTTCCTGTGGCCCTTAGTATGCTCTGTATAATAGCTAAGTGCCCTTTTCACATCCAGACTGTACAATCTTCTCTCACCTGAAGAAGAATGGTCAGTGAAAAACACAGGCAAAGTCATAGACTGGTTAAGATGAAAATCCAAAACCACCTTAGGAAGGAAATTTATATTTGTTCTAAGGACCACGTTATCCTTGTGAAAGGAAATAAAGTCAGGTTCCACTGACAAAGCCTGTAATTCACTGATCCTTCTGGCAGAGGTAATGGCTACCGGGAAAACAGTCTTCCAAGTCAAGTATTTTAGCTCAGCTGAAGATAAGGGTTTGAAAGGGGGCTGCATAAGCTGTGCAATACAGATATTCCGGTCCCAAGCAGGAGTAGGCTCCTTAAAGGGAGGGTTGATATGAACCAGACCCTTGAAGAACTTACTAAACGCAGGATGAGAAGCCAGGGAAGGAACCTTCCCTGCTGAGAGAAAAGCAAACACATATGCTAAATGAACTTTAAGAGTAGCAGGCCTAAAGCCTAAGCTATTCGGATGACCCAGATAATCTAAGGCTGTAGCAATACCGGCCATATCTGGTTGAATATTTCTCTGGGAACACCAAATAGTAAATCTTTTCCATTTGGAGTTGTAAGTCTTTCTAGGGGAAGACTTCCTGGAAACTTTGAGAATATCCAGAACATCTTGAGAAAGGTGTAAGCCTACATATTCTAACTCTTCAAGAGCCAAGCTTTGAGTCTGAGAGACTATAGATTGGGGTACCAAATCCTCCCCTGAGAGTAGGACAAGAGGTCATGCCTCCTGGGCAGAAATGGAGGAAGTGTTACTGAAAGAGACAACAGTAGTGCGTACCAAGGTTGTCTGGCCCAGTCCAGGGCCACCAGAATCACTGTGCAGGGCTGAGACCTGATTTTGATCAGTATTCTGAAGATCAGAGGAAAGGGAGGAAAGGCATAAAGGAACCTGTTTGTCCAATTTAACAGGAGAGCATCTAGTGGAACAGATCCCAGGACTGGAGGTCTGCAACAGAACAGAGGAAGTTGGCGATTGTCCGGGGCTGCAAAGAGATCTATCTCTGGAATGCCCCACCTCTTAAAAATTATCTGAAGGACATGCTGATTCAGGTCCCATTTGTGGTGACCCAGTGAAATCCTGCTGAGGGCGTCTGCCAGCACATTGACCTTCCATGGAAGATGCACTGTTACCAAGGAAGTCTGGAGAGAGTAAGCCAACAATCATATCTTCATGGCTTCTGTGCACAAGACCATGGACCGAGTGCCCCCTTGCTTGTTTATGTACCACATGGTGGCGGTGTTGTCTGTCCTGACTTGCACCACTTTCCCCTGAACTGACTCTGACAAAGCCTGAAGACCTAGAAACACAGCTCTGAGCTCCAAAAGATTGATATGAAGAAGAGACTCCTGTTGAGACCAAGTGCCCTGTGCATTGAGGTCTCCCAGATGGGCTCCCCAACCCAGGAGGGAAGCATCTGTGGTGAGAACAACTGAGGGTGTCTGATGCTGAAATGGGACACCCTGCCTGAGATTGTCCTCCTTCAGCCATCATTGGAGAGCCTGGACAAGGGTCCTGGACACTGGAACTAGTTTGGTGAGACGATCCTTCCTCCGAGACCAGAAGGACCTGAGATGGAACTGAATGTCTCTCATCTGGAACCTGGCTCCTTGTACCACTGCAGTTGAAGCTGTCATGTGGCCTAGAAGCTGACGAAAATGTCTGGCTGGATGAGAAACCAAAGGTTTGAAAGGAGAAGCCAGATCTGTAAGGGCCTTTACCCTTGAGGGAGGTAAAAAGGCTGTTGCCTGAAGGGTGTCCAGCTCTACCCCATAAAGGGGAGAAGCTGAACAGGTTCCAGAATTGATTTGGCTAGATTGAGAAGAAATCTGACAGAACCCAGAAGCCTCTGGGTAACAGCCAGAGCTGACTTGACTTGGTCTGATGATTGGTCTACAATGAGCCAGTCGTCTAGCTAAAGAAACACTGAAATGCCCTGCCTTCTGAGGAGGGCTACCACAACTGCCAGACATTTTGTGAACACCTTTGGTGCAGATGTCAGGCTAAAGGGCATTGCTCTAAACTGGTAGTGCCTTGAAGGCAACTCGAACCTGAGGTACTTTCTGTGGGAACACCTGATGGGGATGTGGAAATAGGAATCCTTGAGGTCCAGGGAGGCTAGCCAGTCTCCTGGCCTCAGAGAGGGAAGAACGATTCCCAGAGTCACCATTTTGAATTTTGGTTTTATGATATGTTTGTTCAGATATCTTAGATCTAGGATGGGTCGCCACTCCTGTCTTTTTTGGGGTAAGGAAGTATCTTGAATACAATCCTTTGCTCGGTGAGGTGGAGGTACCTGCTCAACAGCCCTTAGGAGCAGCAACTGAGAAACCTCTGCCTCCAGAGCAACTGTTTCCATTGGGGAGGCAAGTTTGAAAGACTGCTCTGATTTTGGGAAATCTTTTGAAACTGAGAGCAAGTCCCTGGCTTACTACTTCCAGAACCCACTTGTCCGAAGTGACAGACTTCCAGGCCTGGAAAAAATAAGCCAGCCTGCCCCCCATTGGAACTGAGGAGGCGGCCCGGTCTGACACATCAGGGTGTCTGTTTAGCAGGGGCCCTAGGCTGAGAAGAGGATGCAGCCCTGCTCATCCCCCTTCTGCCTCGCCCTCTAAAAAAACCCTCTGCCGAAAAGAAGAGGAAGCTTGGGCTTGGTAAAAAGGTTTCTGAAAAGGCATGCCCCTGCCAGCCCTAGACTGCTGCTTTTGAGGAGTGGCCTGCTTCTCCTTGGCCACTGCACTCCTGTAGGTGGTCCTGTATTCATCCATCTTCTTCATGTATGTCTCTGTCTGCTCCACAAACAGAGAATTATCTGTGACTGGGAAATCCATGGCCTTGGCCTGGCTATCCTGTGAGAGGCTAGTATATCTGAGCCAAGCAAACCTCTGCAAGGAGACAGATGTAACCATGACTCTTGATACCACATCATTGGAGTCCACAGCAGCATGGAATTGTACCTTGGATGCCTCTATGCCATCCGCAGCCACGTGATCCAGCTTCTTGGCTAGCTGGGGAGAGGCACTTTTAGCTAGCTCCAGAACTGTATCCCACCTAGATTTCTGGTATCTAGCAGCGTAAGCCATGTAAGAGGCTTGTCTGAGTCCCAAGGAAGATGCCAAGTGCTGTTTTTTTGCCATGGCATCCACCTTCCTGGAATCCTTATCTGGGGGGTGTGATGCCAAGGGGATGTTAGCCTTGTCACAGGCTGCAGCCTGCACCACCCCAGTATGGCTGCAATGGGAATATAGGAATTCCATCCCAGAACCTGACATGTACCTCTTGTCCATTCTTTTATCCACAGGCGGTAGGGAGAAAAGCACCTGTAACAGTTTCTGAGTCTGTTTCCCCAAAGATTTATGCAGGGGAATAGACAGCCTTTTTGACTCTGGGAAAGCCATCATTTTCACGAAGTCAGGTTCTTCTGCTTCCTCAACAGCTTCCACTGCTGGTAAAAGTGGGAAGGGGACTCAGAAAGTCTGGGAGAGGAAACATTGAGAGGCCTGTCTGGGGAGATGCCAGGCTCTACTGGCTCATTTAGGGCTTCATAATCATCTTCATAATCACTTTCATACTCAGGATCCCAATCCAGTTCATAATACTCCTCTGGTTCAAATTCTGAAGGAGCTAGAACCAATTGAACCAATCGTCTGCCTGGCGGTATTGGTTCAGTCGGAACCGAGCGGAGCAATTGCACTATATTTATTGCTCTCGCAGTCTCTTCCATGGTTGGGATCTGAGGGGAAGGATCCGAACCGGCAGTTTTCTTTTTCCTTTTTTGCCAGAACCAATCCCTCTGAATCCATTTTCCTTTTGCCCGAGGAGGTATCGCCCGTGTCAGTAGGCACCTCCTCTGGATCGGTCGGAACCGAACCGGGCTGGCCGACGGGGTCAGCTGATTTTTTGGCCTGCTTTTCCTTAAGCCTAGCAAGTCTTTTATCTAGAGTGGCTTTAGGAAGCTTGCACAGATTGGCAGTCTGATTTCAGGTGGTCAAACCCCAGACAATGAACACAGATGAGGTGGGGATCCGCTTTAGCAAAAGCGTCCCCATACTCAGTAGTGTTGAAACCCAGTGGGACTGGTTTTCATTTTGGGTTTCTCAGACATGACCTTACTACCAAAATTACCCTTTACAGCTTTCACACCAGGTAATACAAAAACTTTTCGGTTTCAGCCGTGTCACGGGTTGTTTAAAAAATCGGAATAAAACGTTTTTTTGAAACCGAAAAGTTACCGGACCACATGTCCACAAAGTTTAAACAGTAATTTTTCAGTTCCCAACTGGACTGACCGGCAAAGAACCAAAGAAATAACAATTTCTACCACTGTCTACCTAAAATTTCCATCTGCAGGTTATATTTCTTCAACACTAGGGGGACCCTGCATTCTAACTCTATTCTCCCTGCTCAAAATTCACACACAAACATGACTCTGACAATACTCTGGACAATTTCACCACTCCTCTTGTTGCTATACCCACCCACTGCTGTGGATCCCTACAGCTCCCTTATAAATGCACCCCTGCCTGAATCCCAGCCCCTTCAGACAGATTGCCCCTGTTTTCACAGCCCACCCACCTATTGTCCTCTCCACTAATCTACCTCGCACACTAGACCACCCCATTGCCCCCCACCCACCGCCAATGCCCACCCCCTGTCCCTGAACACTGTAATCGATGGTCCCTCTCCTCACTAGCTATACCTGCCCTCATCTCACTCCCCATTCCCTGCACTACCCCCTGAGATCTTGGCATCTCCACAAGCGTCTTTTCAACAACAACCACAGGCCTTCACTATGTCTTTTTACCCTACTCCTCATGCTCTCTGGGAATGTGCACCCTAACCCTGGGCCTGGCATCACTGCAATACCACCACCCCACCCTGGTAATGGTCTCCGCATTGCATTTATGAATATATGCAGTCTCCCTAAGAAAACTGCAGCACTCCAATGTTGGGTAGCACAGCACACACCTGACATCCTTACGTTAGTAGAAACCTGGCTCTCCCAATCTATCCCAGACTCAGCTGTCTCCCTCCCTGGTTTTACTCTGTTCAGGGCAGATCGGGTGGGTAAGCGTGGAGGTGGGGGTGCCATCTATCTGCGCGACTCCATCCTAGGTCATGCTTTACCAACCCCTGAGCTTGGCCACAGGGCACAAACCATCACCCTAAAATTACTCCGCACTCGTGCGTGGCCTGCTTTAACTGACTACCACCTACATACCCCCACGAGGGCAAAGCCTAGCTATCCACTCCCTCACAGACTATCTCTCCACCTTGCCACACAAGGCTGAACAGCTTATTCTAGGAGACCTTAACACCAACTGACTCAGCCCCACATCAGAAAACATTAAGGATGACTTGGCGGCCTTTGACCCATCACAATTGGTCACCCAGCCCACTAGACTTAACCAAGCTAGGGGGACCAGCTCCCTCCTAGACGTAGTACTCTTTAATCGACCATACAAATTAAAGTCTGTTAACGTCCTAGCAGACTCCCTCAGTGACCAGTCTCCTGTTCTATGTTTTTGGTCCTCCCCCACGCTCAGTCTTGAGTATAATACCACCCCCCGTTGCCGTTTCCACCCTAGGGGCCTTGACACTCTCAAGCGGCACCTTGCCCAACTCAGCTGGTCCCCAATCACCCTTGCACTAGACATAGATACTGCCTTAACCTACCTCACCAGTGCCTTCAGCAAGGCCTGTGACATATTTGCCCCCATCACCAAATCTCACCTAAAGAGGCAGAGTGCTGCCTGGATTTCCCCCACATTGATCCAGCAATTAAAACATAGGGACAACTTATGGCACATTGCAGTTGAGTCCAGCAGAACTGAGGATAGGCAAACCTATAAAAGAGCCCGTAACCAATGCACCTGGGCCATTAAACAAGCAAAAGCCAGCTTCTATCAAACAGCCCTAACCTCATCCTGGGGCTCTGCCAGAGTCTTTTGGGATAATATAAAAGAACTTAATAGGAATACCCGCCCCGGATCATTATCAATTGCACGATTAGTACAGACCAAACATGCATTGCAGACTGCCTAAACACAACTTTCTCTGACCTAAGTGCAGTTCTTCCTGCCCATTTCTTTGACCCCATCCTCCCATCCAACCACTCTACTACCTCTCGGCCCCATTTCCACTTCAGGACCATCTCACCCCGTGACGCCAAACCTTTCCTGTTAAAAGCCCTCTCCTCCCACAACCCGAGCGGTGACCCCCTTGACTCCAGGATAGTCCGCCTCACACTGGACATCATGCTAACCCCCTCACGCATTTCCTCATCCGATCCCTGTGCCTTGGCCAATTCCCAAGTGCATGGAAACAGGCTAAAATCACCCCCATCCATAAGACCAGAGACCGAACATTACCAAACAACTACAGGCCCATGTCCATCTCCCCCAAAAAAAAAGCCCTGGAGAAAATAGTATCCACGCAGCTCATGGACTACCTATCTAAATACAACATACTATGCCCTGTGCAACACGGTTTCTGCCCGGGTCACAGCACCTCCACAGCCCTTTTGGAGTTCTCCCACCAATTCCACACTGCACTTGATGCTGGGAAAATTGCTGGTGCAGTATTCATCGACCTATCTAAGGCCTTTGATACTGTGTATCACTCACTAATGCTAGACTCCCTTAGCCAACTGGGATTCTCACCTGGCCCTCTGAATTGGTTCTCAAGCTACCTCCAGAATAGATCCCAAAGGGTCAAATTGAATGGGACCCTGTCAACAAGCCTACCAGTACGCTCCGGGGTCTCCGAAGGCTCCATCCTTGGACCTACCCTTTTCAGCCTCTTCCTAAACACCCTCCCTAGCTCCTGCACAGGCAAAATACTTCTATACGCTGATGACGCTGTCCTCATCGCCTCACATTCGGACCCACTCTCGCTCCAGAGCATCCTACAACGCACCTTTAGCCAAGCAGAAAAATGGTTCATCAACCACCGTCTAGTCCTAAACCTGAAAAAAATGAAATCTATGCTTTTTGCACACCCCCAAAATAACTCCAGTGATGCTCCCCTTCACATCACCCCTAGCACACTCCACCCCCTTGAATAGGTATCAACCTACAAGTATCTGGGCATCACTTTCGACTCAGCATTTACCTTCCATACCCATCTTAAAGCTCTATCATCGGCCATGAACTCCAGGATTGGTCTCCTCTATAGCCACAAAGACTGCCTCCCTGAGTTTGCCCTAAAACTTGCCATCACCTCGTCCATTTTGTCCTTGGCAGACTATGGACTCCCTACCTATGCAGCTGCCGACCCTACTGCCCTCACTAAAGTCCAGACCTCTATCAACAAAGCCTGCAGGCTCCTGACCGGTGCCCATAGCAGAACCCATACATATCTACTCTATTCTGTCTCTAATATACTCGCCTTTGATGAACGGCTGCAATACCACACCTGCCTGCTGGCAAAAAAAAGGCCCTATCTGGGCTATGCCCTCCAGGTGTCACTACACCCTTGCAACAGGCCTCCCGGCCGGCACACACCCATAATGCCACTAAAGCCACCTTCCAAGTACCTGGAGCCAGGACCTCACTCTGCCAAAGATCCTTACACCATAGAGCACCTGCCTGATATAACTCTCTCCCTGCGCACATCTCAAACATCCCCAGAATTGGCCAGTTCAAAATAGCCCTACGAAAACACCTTGTTGATAACTGGAGCTGTATTTGTCCGGAATAGTACCTCCCAGAATACCCCTGAACATCCCAGCCTACTAAGCACTGGTCTCTATCACAGAGTACGAATAAACCTTGTATAGTTAGTGCATCTTGTGTTTGCTTTATTGTTTTACACCTTGTATCTCACCTGTATTGTTACCAATGTCTCACCTCACATTTTTGTTTGTCCACCCTCCCTGCGACGAGGTACCTTTGTAAAAGAGTCTTTGACTCAAAGGTTGTAAATCTGATTATTTGAAATAAATAAAAAATAAATAAAAAATACACTTACTGTACCATAGACAGAGATCTGATGGCCGAAAAAATAAGAAACGGTTGGATAAAACCGACCGAAAGAACTAACAGAACCGGAGCAGCAAGAAGAAATTCTCCGGAGCGTCTTCACAGGTAGGCGGAGTAAAGAATCTGATAGTTATGTTAGAATGTACCAGGGAGAGAGGTTTGAAAACCAAGCTCAAGCTCAACGTTCCATGCTTTGGAATAGAGTTAACTCTTTCCTCTCCGGAGCAGTTCAAGTGCTGGGGCAAACTGCATTATAGTCAGAATACAGCAAGACTTCATGTTGTTTGAAGGGCCTCTTGGCCCATGTAGTCTGCCCATTTCCCTACCTAATGGATAAGCTGCAGATCCTAGTTAACCAACAGCCTACTTCCCCCTACCCCCACTAGAATTGCCTTATGTCTTTCCCATGCATTCTTGAATTTCCCCACTGTTTTTGACTCCACAACCACCTCAGGAAGGCTTTTTCAGGCATCCACAACCCTCTCCATGAAAAAATACTTACAGTACCTCTGAGCCGTCCCCCCTCTGTCTTCAGATTGTGCCCCCTTGTTCTTGCATATCTCTTTTTCTGAAAGATGCTACCCTCTTGGACTGTGTTGATTCCCTTGAGGTACTTGAAAGTTTCTGTATACATATTAAGCTCCTTTAGTCTCTCTTCGTATGTCTTCTGGTGCAGACCCTGCACCATTTTGGTTGCCCTCCTCTGGACAGCCTCCACCCTGTCTATGTCTTTGCGGAGATAGGGTTTTAAGAACTGCATGCAGTACTCCAGATGGGGTCTCACCAATTCTCTGTACAGGGGGATAACAACTTCCTGTTTTCTACTGGTGATTCCTCTCCTGATGCATCTCAGTATCCCCCCAGCCCTCCTTACTGCCTTCTCACATTGCTTGCCCACCTTTAGGTCATCTGATATAACTATCCCCAGGTCCCTTTTAGTAAGTTCCCGCCCTTCCTTCCCGGTTCACCTATCAGGAGAAGGCTCTGTTCTCAGTTGTTTTACCAAATGTGGTTTTTTTATTGAATAGCTTTCTTGCTCATGTTGTTGTTATCTGTTTTTAGTTTTCAGACATTTGTATGTATTTGGAATCCTGTTAGTTCACTTTTCGGGGCATGTGCCCATTTTCTTCAAAAAAATTCTGAAGCCCTTCAGGCTGCTCTCACTCCGCTCACTCCCCTTCTATTTTTTGATTGGCTGATGCCCAAGTTCATTTAAATAAATTCTCTTACAGGCATAACTCTGGGGCAGTTGCACCTAGCCAGCTAACTGCTATTGTTACTGATGCTAAAGGACCCCTTGGAAGAAAGAAGATTACTGCGGTGAGTAATGTTTTCTTCTGGCAGTGTCCCTTCCCATTTAAGGCTTGCTGGATACTCTTCAAGCTGGCTTCTCCCATCCACCCAGGTGGTAACTCCCTTGGCACCACCCCATGACGGCAGATCTTCCTTTCTGCTGGAGGAAGGTTCCTTCCTTACCGCGCTCATGCTGAGTAGGCCCTTTGCTTTCAAACTTTCGTGATTGCGAATTTATTCATCTTCTGGCGACTTCTTTCACCTCTCCATGATGGACGACTCAAAGTCAGCACCAGGATTAAAAAAATATGCATGTGGGCAGGTATCCCAGATGGACCCACACACCACGTGCGTCTACTGCCTAGGCCACGAACACCATCCCCAGGCGTGTGGCCTTTATCGCACTTTGCTTCCCGCAACTTTGGAAGACCAGTACGCTTGGCTTCTGCTGGGGCACCCTAATGAACAGGATCTTCCAGTTAAATCAAAATATGCCTGTTGGGCAGTCTCTGTGGCTGCGAGGTCCGCTGAACAGCTTGCGGCATTTGAAGAGGCTGTGGCTCAGGCCGCAGAGCAGGCCTCTTCAACTTTGGCCTTTCTGCAGTTTCCCTTTGGTGCCACCTTTTCAGGGGCATTTCGGAATTTGTGCCAGTCCCTTCCCACCTTTGGGCAGGGCCACTCTCTGGGCACTAAATCCAGATCCTCCAAAAAAGAGACTAAAAAGAAGTCTCGCCATTGATCGTGGGATTGCGATTGCTCTTGGGCCTCAGATTCCTGCGCTTCTATGGAGGTTTTGACTATGATCGATCCTTCAGCCCTAGCTACTGCCTCATTGGTTCCCCCATCAGGCCAGTTGGTCAAGAGGCCCGTTGACTAACCTGTCGAGATATTTCTTGAGCTGGTCGACCCGTTGTCGCCAGAGGAGTCCGATACCCCCTCTCTCTAGGACTCTGATCCTACCTATTGCCTCCCAGGGATGGTCAGACCAGCCTGCTGATCCACTCCCTAACCCTCAGAATCCGGTGAACTCTGAGGATCCTTGGGTTTTGCCAGCTCCCTCTGAGATCCACTGCCGACGGCCCCGATGGTCAAGGTCGCAGTCCCAATACTGAAGCCCTGTGTCGAGCAGCTCACATTGGCATCTGCATTCATGCTCTCGACATTCAGGCAAGCAGCATCGCCACTATTTCTCCTTCTCTTCCTCCTCGGATGAGGAGAGACTCCGGTGCAAAATGTGTCAGCGCTACAAGGAGTTCATGTGTCACCAGCTTATGTTCACCGGGGTTAAGCAGCTTCCAGCTCCCACCCAAGCCTTGGCCCACCCCAGCTTGGCCAGCTTGGCCTCGGCCTGTTGCGGCCTCTCCTCCTGTTCAAGTAGAGCCGCCACTCAAACAGCCACCTGTGAATTCTGTCCCCTAAGGATGCCCATATTGCTTCCAGGCTTCCTCGGTGGCTGTCAGTCCCCTGTGTTCTAATGGGACCCGTGAGGATCGCAGTGACTCACATGATGAGCGCACTTGTGAATCCTCTGAGTCTGAGGGTTCCTCCCTACACTCCTGTCCATTGGATGCCAAGTCAGGCGAGGATTTGTCGACAGAACATGGTCCCACTTCTTTCATGGGCCTTCTCTGGCTTATAGAAAGGTGATGGCAGAAGGAGACCAAAGGTCCATCTAGTCTGCCCTTATTTCAGAGTCAATGGGTCTTCAGATGGAGCCCGTCCAGAAATGGGCTAAGTACCCACTGACCGAGATTCTTGACTGGGGTGACTTCCCTGGGGAGGCCTTCCTGGTTACTGAGGCCATTCTTGGCCCAGCTCTGGAGCTTTGTCAGCCTCTTGCCCTGCGCCGTCAGCCCAGATGGACTGCAATACGCGGTCCCTACCAGTTCCCTGTTGTGTTTCACCGAACACCCGTCGGCCAAGGGTCTGGTGGCCGACTCGGTCTTTCAGTGTACAGGCAATATCGGGGACGTGGATAAACCTTCCGACAAGGAATCCAATAAATTTGATCACATGGCCAAGAAGGTCAACGCCCCGCTCCCTCGGCCTTTGTCAAGTGAGTTCGGCCCCTTTAATGGCCCAGTTTGCTCACGCCCTCCTGGGCACCCTTGATGAGGTGCTTCCTCATCTCCCTGTGGACTTGCAGACCACAGTCAAGCAGGTCTGAGACCAGGGCCAAGTGGTGGCTAAGCAGCAGCTCCAGTTGACCATGGACATTGGTGACTCCTGCACCTGGTCTGTGGCCGCTGCGGTGGCCATGCACCGCAGGGCTTGGCTAAGGATCTTGACCTTCACGGCAGATACTCAGCAGAAGTTGGCAGATGTCCCCTTCTTGGGCATCGATTTGTTCGGGCCAGGGGTCAGAGGGTATCTTACTCGTATTGAGAAGTCTTATGCCACCCTGGACTTGGTAACCTCTGCCCAGAGGGTTTCCAAGGGCTCTAAGGCTCAAAAGAAGAACTCTTTCGGCTCCTCTCTGCTCCTGCAGCCAAGCTGTCCCAGCCTCCAGCTGAGCAGCAACCCCAGGCTTGGCATCCCCGGCCGAAGTCCGTTGCTTCAGTTGTCCGGAAACCAGGAGGTCAAGGTCCCACTGGTTCTTCAGCTGGTCCCTCCTCCACTTCCAAGTCTGTCCAGTCGTCCAGAAACCAGGAGGCCATCTCCCCCATGCCTGTCCTGACTCCCCTGGGTCCTCCTGTGGGGGCCAGCTCTGCCACTTGTTTTCCACCTGGTCCACTGTTACCACAGACAGGTGGGTCCTCGAACTGGTCAGTCAGGATTTGCCTCTGGAACTTGAGGCTTACCCGGCTTGCCGAACCCATGCCTCACTGGAGGACATGGCATCTGCCAACATTCTGCCAGTCCTTTGGGAAGACATTGCCCTGCTCCTCCAGAAGGAGATCGTGTCTCCTGTCTCGGATCCGCCAGTAACATAGGGTTTGTCTCCAGGTACTTCCTTGTGCCAAAACAGACGGGGGGTGCTGGAGCCCCATCTTAGATCTGCATGACTTAAACAAATTTCTTTGGCCATACACTTTCAGGATGGGCATTCTGTCTCAGATCATACCATCTATGGAGCAGAGCATGTGGTTCTGCTCTCCGGATGTTCAGGACACGTTCTTCCACGTCTCAATCCGCCCATCCCACCACCGGTTCCTCTGGTTCCATGTGGAGGGAATTCTTTACAAGTTTCAGGCCATGCCTTTCGGCCTCTCCTTGGCTCCCAGGGTCTTCACCACACGCATTGCAGTGATGGTAGCCTACTTGAGACGCCGAGGGGTCTGGGTATACCCCTACCTGGACGACTGGCTCATAGGTCCCTCCAGGGAGGAGGCGGAGCAGTCTGGGGTTCTGGCCCTTCAGACCTATGTGTCCCTTGGCCTCCTAGTCAGTGAGACCAAGTCGAAACTCATACCCTCACAGGTGATTCATTTCATCGGGACAGAACTCGACTCTCGCTGAGCCAGGGCTCGGCATCTGGCAGACCGGTCAGAGGCCCTCTTATCCTTTGCCCGGTTATTTCAAGTTGGGCAGTTACGCCCTGCCTGGGACTTCCTGCGCCTCTTGGGATAGATGACGGCATGCACCAGCATGATCCATTGGGCCTGGTGGATAATGCACTCTCTGCAATGGTAGCTTGCCCACCAATGGTCTCAGCACAAGGGCCACTTCGATCAGACGGTCACTGTGACCCAGCTGTTGTGGGATGCCTTCCCGTGGTGGTTAGTCCCTGAACATTTGCAGGAAGGTATCCCATTTGGCCGCCCAGAGCTGACAGTCATCCTGATGACCGATGCCTCCCTGATGGGCTGGGGTGCCCACCTGGGTAACCACAGAGTCCATAGGTTCTGGTCTCCCGAGAAGTCCTGATGCTATATCAAGCTGCTGGAGTTTCAGGCAGTTCAGCTGGTGTGGACAGCCTTTGCTTCGCACATCTGGGATCAGGTTGTTCAGGTCCAGACAGACAACACCACGACCATGTACTATCTCAACAAACAGGGTGGGACGCAGTCCCTTCCTTTGTGCAGGGTAGCTCTCTGCATCTGGACCCTCCTGCTCGGCCTTGACGCTGATCTCCTGGCCATTCATGTGGCTGGCGTCTCCAACCAGCTGGCGGATGCCCTCAGCCATATGGGCCATCTGGAGGTAGTACACAGCCTATTCTCCCAATGGGGCACCCCTCTGGTGGACCTGTTCACCTCCAGGAAGAACGCAAAGCTGAGGCTCTTTTGTGCGAACCCCCCTCAGCAGGGAATACTGCAGGGGGGATGCCTTCTCGAGGTCCTGGACTTTCGGCCTTCTCTATGCCTTTCCTGCATTTCCCTTGATCCACAAAGTGTTGCTCAAGGCCAGGAGGGACAAGGCACAGATGATCCTGGTGGCTCCGGACTGGCCCTGCCAGTTTTGGTACCCTGATCTCCTCAGCCTCAGCAGCAGGCTCCCGAGGCACCTCCCTCTACACCTGGACTTGCTCGCTTGCAGTCAGGGGAATGTACTCCATCCGGACCTTCAATCTCTGCACCTGACAGCCTGGTTCCTGAGTGGCTAGAGTTCCAGGCATTGGGTCCAGATGTCCTCACTGTGGTCGAGGCTTCTTGTAAGGAGTTGACCCGAAAATGCTATGCCTTCAAATGGAAGAGGTTCTCCATTTGGTACCAGGGCAAGGTCCTTTACCCCTTATCTTGTCCAATGGCTAGCATTCTTGACTACCTCTGGTCTCTCTCTCTCTCTGTTGGATCTCCGGTCGACGACCCTCCAGGTGCACCTGGCTGCCATCTCTGCTTACTGGTTGTGAGCTGGTATGCAGTCAGTGGCGCAGAAGGTGGTCTGGTGCTTTTTCAAAGGCCTTGACCACATTTCCCCTGCAGAGCATGAACCACCACCACCTTGGGACTTGTTGCTGGGTATCGGCTATGCTCCCGGGCAAGCCATTCGAAACAATGCACAGGTGTGAGATGTCTCACCTGTCATGGAAGACCACCTTCCTGGTGGCTATCAGTTCAGCCAGAAGGACCAGTGAACTCCAGGCACTCTCGGTGGAATCTCCTTACCTGGTCTTCCACAGGGACAAGGTTGTCCTTCACCCCAACCTGAAGTTCCTCCCAAAGGTTGGGTCAGATTTCCGCCCTAACCATGTGATTAATGGCCCAGTGTACTTCACCAGTCACACCTTGGAGGCCGAGCACAGGCTGCATACATTGGATCTACAGCGAGCGCTTGCCTACTGTAAGGATTGCAGGGCTGGAGTTCGGGTGGAGAGGTTTGCCAGCTATTTGTCAGCTACACTGAAGCTGCACCTGGCAGACTGGCATCCAAGTGGACAATTGGCAGGTGGATTGTATCCTGCATCGACCTCTGCTATAGATTGCTGGGTAGGGAGCCTCCTATAAGGCTAAGTTCATTCCACCTGTTATACCACTGCCTCGGTGGCTGCTTCCAGGGATGTCCTTATCCAGGAAATCTCCAGGGCTGCTACGTGGAAGTCAGCACACACCTTTATTTCCCACTGCCACATCGACCTTGACTCATGCCGGGGTGCTGGTTTTGGAGCCTCGGTTCTCCAACCTCTGTTCCCTAAATAAGGGGTGTGCACCTTGCCTCCTCCTCCCAGAGAATGCTAGGAGTCTGCCGGAAGTGTGGAGAGTACATCATATCCACATCCCTAGAAAAACAGGTTACTCACCTGTAACAGTAGATCTCACTTCGAGATAGAGCTCTTGCAGCAGGCAGTAACCATTAGGACTATGCCGCGAGGCACTAGGACCCCACTGAAAAATTCTAACTAGGAATGAAATCCCAACTTCCGGTTCCGATCTCCAGCATGGTGGATGCCTAATAGTGAAGCTTCGGATCCCACCTGACTATTCCTTGAGAATCCTTCCTCAAGATCCGCTCTTTTGTGTGTGTGTGTGTGTATGTATATATATATATATATATATGTATATATATATATATATATATATTCCTGCCCATCCGTGAGACAAGATAGCAGCAAAAGCAGCAAAGACAAAAGGCCAGCGATCACTACCCTCTGACCAAATTAAAGCAAATTACCCTAGATGAAGACGTGGAGAGCATCGCAGCCTGCTCTCGACGCACAAGATCGATTTCTGAATCCTCAGTAGACTCAGAAGGGGACGAACTAATTACTATCACAAACCCACTCAGCAGGTCAGTCCTCTACTCCCAAAGTGCCAACCTCCGAGTGTAGTCTTGTGAACAGTTAACAGAGACAGGGTAACCGTCCTGTCTGTTTTTGTGGGTTCTAGTCAACCTTTGGTCTCAAGTTCTGGAGGGATTCAAACTGTGAACCTCTTGCTAACGTACCCAATGCACAGGCTCAGATAATTCTGTCTTCGGGGGCCAGATATCTTTGCCTACGGGCACCTAATCAGGTGTACAAAAATGAACCCTTAAAAACTCTAATTAAAGACCTCAGATTTAACTTTTACCTTTTTCCAGTTTGGTATCACCATTCAAGCTTATGCACAGTGTCTGCTTTAACCAAGTATATTTCACTTGTTAAAGGAAGAAACTCAGAGACAGACCAAGTAGGCTCTAAAAATAGAGTTTTACTGAAATAGATAAAAAATATGTAAAACATAAAATACAGAACCATATATCACAAAACATACAAATCTTTTAAAAGAACAAAGTTTTAACAGTGTAATTCCTACTACAGTACTTAGATTTTGTCTCTCTCTACTTGTATACTTTTTTAAAGTGCTCAAAGATGTTTCTTTGTCAGAGTGTAGATAAAAAGTCCCTGAAGGAAAACAGAATCTTCCTGGACATAAGTCTCCACCACTCATTCACACTAGTGGGATTAGCGCCGGAGGCACTAAGACCCATCGGGAGCAAACTTTTGCTGGAGGAGTCGCGAGAGAGGCAGGCGCCCGCGAGACACGGCGCCTTGAGCAGTGGCTCGGCGGTAATGACCATCTCGGCGATGACCTCAACGCCTCAGTTCCTTTTTTTTTCCATACGTCGATGCGCTTCGGTAACGACGTCGCTCGCCCTGTCGGGAGTCAAACTTCAAACTAAGCGATAGTTTTCAGTTTGTTTTGTAACTTTATCACGATAAGTAGTATCGCTTAATTTTATTCTAATATTTAAATTTTACTTGAAGAAGTCTCGGCCTACTGGATGGAGTCGACCATGAGCAGGTCAGGTGACGGTAGGGAGACTTCGTACAGAAAGCTGTTCAGTCAGCCGGGCTGGGTCCGGTCAGCCTCCTTCTCCTCAGCGGGGTTCCGACAACGGTCAGTCCGATGCCCGGGGGGATGGGCGGTCCCCTGGCATAAAAATAAACGGTCGCATTCTCGGCACCGTTCGGCCTCGAGCTCTTCTTCGGCCCACAGGTCAAAAAAGAGAAGGCATCACTCGAGGTTGCCCTCTGCTATGTCTGTGCGTCGACGCTCGGTTATCGTTGCTAGTTGCCAGTCTCCTTCTTCGGAGTCGCCAACTTCCGGGAATCGTCGTCCTCGACATCGGAGTCCTCCCGCCTGTAGGTAGGACTCCAGATGAGCAGTTTCATCAGTGGGCGCTCTTGTGGGCAATGGGCCCGAGGTTGGTTCTTCTGCCTGTGGCTCGGTTGCCTCGGAGCCCTCGGGCCCTCCGGTGATCAAGTAGGGCGGTTGGACCTTCCTAGTCGCGTGGCCTTCTTGATGCCAGCGACTCCATTATGGGTGTTCCCCCTCACATGGCTGCTGCGGCTGGGGGCCTCACCGATGCCCTTATCTCCTGGTTTTCCCTTCTCTAGCTTTCCAGGTTCCTGAGGTTTTCAGGCGCCTGGCCGGGTCTATTGGCTTGTCGGCGCCGTTTTGATGACCGCTGGGTCTTCTGACGCGTTCTGGCGGCCCGTGGTCTAGCGCCGCACGCGTGTGCCGTTGGATGAGGCGGCGCCGTTCGCGAACAATAAATCGGCCACGCCCGTCTTGGCGTTATGCGATCAGCGAGCGCCGCCCGGCGGCAAGGGCAGCGTGCCTCTTCGGCGCCCGTCGCCTCTCTCGGTGCCGTCCTTCAGCCCGTTTGCCATCTCGGCATGCCGAGTTCTCCTTGTTTTCTGCTTCCTCCTCTCCTAATTTTCCTCCTTTCCTGTCCAAACAGTCCTTCTGGACCATCAGGAGATGATGTTGAGCCTGACCCAGACCTTCGGTTGGGTGATGAAGTGGAGGAAACAGGATCTTTCTTTGCTACAGAGCCTGTGGTGGAGGACCTGTCCCTTTAAGTCTCTGTTGAAGAACCTGGGATCCATCTTTCTCTCCAGACTACAGACATCGATCCTGGGAAGATATTAAGACTCAGTATCTTCATGCTTGAGACTTCTGGATTTGACTCCTCCGATCCAGCCTTCCTTCGAGACGCTGTCTCAAATGGTATGGAATAACTTGCTCTTATTCCCTCAGTGGCTAAATCCATTGATAAGAAGTATTCAGCTCCTAGGATCGTCCCATTTTGGCATCCCAAGCTCTGCGGATCCTATTGTAGTCTGGCAGAGAATGACAAGGTGATTTCTTCCTCAAATACTACAGCTCGACCTGTGTAAAAGAGTCTCCGTGGAGATTGATACATTAGGTAAGAGAGTCTTTGCTGCCTCCACTCTAAGTATGCGTGTTGCCAGTTATCAAGGCTATTTTCTCCAGTATGAGTATATCCTGTAAGCACTCTATGAAAAGAATGGTTGAAGCTCTTCCAGATTCGATTCCAAGTCCAGAGCTTCTTCACCTGACCGTTATTAGAGTATTGAGTTCAATAACAGACAGGTCAAAGCCGCCATGGTGGGCGCTCGACACTGCTTCTCGCTCAGCAGCGCTGGAATTTGTACTCAGCGCCATTCCTGGCTGCGTACTTCTGGCTTCACGAGCGATGCTCAGCAGCAGGTGATGCGCTGCCTTTGATGGCTCTTTTTTTTTGGCCCTCAGGTGGAGCAAGCCTTAGAGGCCACTCAGAAGACTAGATCGGCCATTAAGTTGGCCAGACCTCTCCTGCCCCTCTGGGGCATGTGAACAGACGTCCGGTTTCATAGTCGTCAGTTCTCGAGGCAGAGGCAGGGAAGCTTCCGCAAAAGCCAACCTGCCCAACCTCAAAGAAGACATTACAGAAAGCGCGAGGGCCTAAAGCTCCCAGCGCCTACCTTATGAGTTCGTTGGCCCAAGTTCCATCCACTCTGCCCGAGGTGGAACTTTCTCCTCCGGTGGGGGAGTCAGTCTGATGTACTTCTACAACCAGTGGAGTCACAACCTCCAGACAAATGGGTCCTTCGGATAATTCGCGAGGTTATTCTCTCAATTTCTTGGAAACCCCAATTGTCCTCTCAGTCGACAACCCAGGTTGTCGGCCTCTCAATCAGACCTCCTCACCGCGGAGATCCCAGGGCCTTCTGAACAACAGGGCAATAGAACTGGTGCCCCGATCTCTAAACACAGGGTTCTACTCCCATTACTTTCTGGTTCCAAAGAAATCTGGGGGATGCCCTTCTAGACCTCAGAAAGTTAAACAAATTCCTCCCCAGGGAGAAATTCAAGATGATTCCTAGGTACCCTGTTACCCTTGCTGCATCAGCACACTGGCTGGCCTCCCTGGATATGCAGGATGCTTACCAGCATATCCCCGTCCACCCGACCCACCGCAAGTTCCTCAGGTTTGTAGCTTTGGGTCAGCATTATCAGTTCAGAGTCCTGCCCTTTGGGCTATCCTCGGCGCCGCGAGTTTTTACAAAGTGTTGCGCAGTTCTCGCGGCGCATCTCAGGAAAGTCTGACTCCGAGTGTTTCCCTACCTGGACGATTGGCTTCTAGCAAGCCCTTCCGGCCAAGGGACTTTGGAAGCCGTGCAAACGACTTCTCGTCTTCTCACGTCCATGGGAGTTCTGCTGAATTTGAAAAATCTCAACTGCAACCCTCCCAGAGCTCCTTTTCATAGGGGCCTTCTAGACACCTCTTCCAGTGAAGGCTTTCCTCAGAGTACAGAAGACTCGACATCCTTGAATGGCCCGTTATCCAGGGAGAACCAATCGGTTACAGCTCTCTCGATGCAACGCATGTTGGTCTCATAAGCCCTCGGTCTTCACTGTCCCTCTGGCCCGACTGCATGAGAACCACCCAATGGATGCTCTCACTCAGTGGTCCCCGACCTCTCACCCCAGTCTTATCCCATCAGGTGGACGGAGCCCTCTTAAGGTCTCTCACCTGGTGGTCTCAAGAGAGCAATCTCCTGGAAGGATTCCCTTGCTCCCCGGATCATCAGATCTCCATCACCACAGACCTTTTCGCTAATGGGATGGGAGCTCACTGTCTCTCCTCCACACTCAGGGTATATGGACTCAGTTCAAACTCATCTCCACATAAATGTCCTGGAGATGAGACGGTCCTATGCAATCCGAGCTCTGAAGGATGTCCTTTGTCACAAGAACATTCTCCTTCAAGCGGACAACAAAGCAGTGATGTATTACATCAACAAAAGGCGGTGCTCATTCTTATCCCGTTTGCAGGAAGCAATGAGGTGTGGGAGTGGTGCCTGGAGCACAAGTCTCTGATTCAAGTGGTTTATCTGCCAGGTATACAAACGACCTAGCAGATCACCTCAGCAGAAGGAGGCAGACCCTCACGAGTGGTCTCCGATCCAGCCGTAGCTCGGTCCCTGTTCAAAGAGTGGGGACTCCAGACCTGGACCTTTTGCATCCCCACTCAACGCAAACTGCCTCTCTTCTGCTCCAGAAATCCAGGGCCTGGCATTTTCTGTCAGGATGCTCAGGCTGCGGTGGACAAAACGCTCTTTACGCCTTTCCACCGCTTCTCTAATCCAGAGAGTACTCCTCAAGTTCGAGTCTCAGGGGACCAAGATGATTCTCATTGCTCCTTCCTGGCCTCGGCAACTATGGTTTCTACTCAACAGTATGTTGGCAGCCTCTGAGACCACTTCCTTTGCAAATCAGTCTTTTGACTCAGGGTTTGTTGGTCCATCCAACCAGAAATCACTTCACCTTCATGCTTGGCTCCTGAAGAGATAGAAGTGAATCGGTTCAACGTCTCTCGTAGAGTCTCAGACATCCTTCTGGCTGCTCGGAAGCCAGCCACCAGCAGACGCGCTTCCAAATGGAAGCGTTTTCTCTCTGGTGCAAAACTTCTTGGAATCCTTTTCCTGTCCTCCTGGCAAGGTTCTGGAGTATCTTTGGACCTGTCAAACTTAGGTCTTCAGTACTCCACAGTTAAAGTTCACCTTAGTGCCATCTCAGCGTTCATGAGCCGGTTTCTTCCTTTACTCTGGCTCAGTTACCTATGGTGAAGAGATTTCTTAAGGGATTCTCCATACAGACCCCTGTTAAGCGTCCAGTTGCAGCCTGGGACATTAACCTGGTGCTGGACATGCTCACTGGAAGCCTTCAACCCTTAGCTACCTGTGAGCTAAAATTTCTTACCTGGAAGACTGCCTTCCTGGTGGCCATTACCTCAGCCCGCAGGGTCTCTGAGATACATGCCTGAGTTACGGACCCTCCGTATACTGTATTCCATAAAGACAAGGTAGTTCTCCGTGACTCATCCTAAATTTCTTCCCAAGGTTGTGTCAGAATTCATCTAAACCAACCTCTGGTACTTCCCTTACTTCACTAATTTCCAAAATGAAGGGAACGAGCTCTTCATTCCTTGGATGTTAAGAGAGCCTTACGGTTCTATTTAGATAGAACCAAGGATGTTCGTAAGACTCAGCAACTGTTCGTTTCTTTCAGCGACACCGGCTGGGTCAACCTGTCGCTATTAGATGCATCTCTTCATGGTTAGTGGCATGCCTTCGTCATTGCTATTCCATGGCTCGAGTTAAATTAGAAGGTAGAGTGTCGCTCACTCTACTAGGGCGTTCTGACATCCCTAGCGGAAGTCGCAATGTTCCAATTGCAGATATATGCACGCCACCACCTGGAGCTCAGTGCATACTAAGTATACTATGCACTGGATGTTCATGCTAGGCGACATTCGCAGAACTATCTCTTACCGGCTTCTATCTTAGACGCGTGAGCTCTGGCTCTCCTGCCGCCCTTTTGGGGGATTATCAGCTTGGTACTCTCCTACTAGTGTGAATGAGTGGTGGAGACTTATGTCCAGGAAGATAGGAAAATTACGTACCTACCGTAATTCTTGATCTTCTTGGACGAGTCTCCACCACTCATTCACACGCCCACCCTCCATCCCCCGAGCTCACCGCTGTATTGGTCTTCACTCCCTCAAATCTTTAGGCCGTGAGGACTTCTTTGCTGACCCTTCTTACACGGGTCATACGGACTATCTTATGTCCGTTTTTTAATGTTGGGTTTACTCTTGACGTTAGTTGCGCTGCACCTCCTTGGTAAAAAAGGTACTGAGGCGGTTGGAGGTCGTCGCCGAGATGGTCATTACCTTCGAGCCGCTGCTTTCATGTGCCCGTGTCTGTCGGGCGCCGGTCTCTGTGCCGACCCTCCACCAAAAAGTTTGCTCCCGATGGGTCTTAGTGCCTCCGGCGCTAATCCTACTAGTGTGAGTGAGTGGTGGAGACTCGTCCAAGAAGATCAAGAATTACGGTAGGTACGTAATTTTCCTATTCTGTTTAAAACCTGGCTTTGCCCACCTCTTTGCATGAGGTCACCTAGCCCCTCCTCTGTTTATGAAAAATCATACATCCAGGATATTTTATCATATTAGAAGGTAAGATAATTAAGGTTACATTAGCAGAAACTCCTTTCCCCATGTGACTTCCCCAATCAAGTCTGTAAATTTCCTTTCATCTATAAGCAGTATCCTCTCTCACACAGACATCAAAGCATTTATGACTTCGCACCAGTGTCACATAATCCTGCACTCTTCTCCTAAATGCCATAAAAGTTTATGATTTCCCTCTTAGCAACTACAGCTATAATTAACTCAGATAAATAGGAGATCCTTGATCAAGGCCTGTTCTACTCTGTAATTAGCTTCTGACCTTCCAGGTAACACCTTGTATCTAAAACCTGTGTGTGTGTGTCATACTCACATGCTGTTTCAGCATTTCTCTTGAAAAACAGTCCATAACACATTTTTATATTACAAAAAATGATACAGTGATCAGAACCAGCTGTCCAAGTGTCACAATTACATCCAGAAAATCAGAACGAACTCTCAACAAAATATTAACCTCGGTTCAAAAAATAGAATCATCATTAGCCGACCTTGGACAAGATGTCAGAAACTTGGATAAAAAAGTTTTCAGCAGGACGTCTAAACTGGCAGAAGTCACCGAAGCCCAAGAAACAGAAGACCAGGTTCTGCTGTACCTGATAAAAAGAGATTGAGAGGTGCAGGGGTGCTTGGAGGACACAGAAAATCACGCCCGTAGAAATAATTGTCAAATTCACGGAGTGCCAGAGGGGGCAGAGGAAGGGTTTGCTACCCCAGTTGACTTTGTGCAGCATTTGGTTTGCTAAGTCCTCGAGAACACCTCTGACTTGGAACTAAACATGGACAGGGTGCACAGATTACTAGTGCCAAAACCCATAATCCCAGCCACCGTCCAAGATCTTGGGTGGTAAGGATGATGCTTTATCAAAGTAAGGAATGGCTTCTCAGGGAGGCCTGGTGACACCGAGATCAAAAATATTAAAGCACTCCTATTTTCTTTGAGCTAGATTTCTCCACGGCCCTGCAGGGTAAGCATCAAAATATTCAGAGCTATAATCAAAGAAATCAGAGAGAAGAAAACTATCCAGGCACAACTGCTTTTTCCAGCCCGATTAAAGCTGCATTTAGACTCCAGCCCTAAAGTGTTCGTCAATTTGGTGGAAGCTATGCCCCTGCTCAAGGAATGGAAAATTCCTCTGCCAGATATGGAGATTGCTCAGTTAGAACAAAAATTAACAACCTGAGCTTGGAGTGTGGTAGCTAAAGGACAGAGGAGAGATCCCAGGCATGGTGCCTAAATCTCAGGCCCCAGACATTGTGAAAGTCCTTCAAAGAACGGAAAAGAGAACGCCAGGAGACTCTGAGGTTTCAGCCTCTTCTTCCCCAAAACGCTGACAGATGAAAAGAACACACTTGAGAAAGCCTTGTCGGACTAATCTCTAGCTGGATGGAAATATGGGAAGGCAGACCTTACTGCAAATGGAACTGCTAGATTTTCCCTGATCTGGACTTGGGCTGGTAATCTGAAAATGGGTTTCTTGAAAGAGTATTCGGCCAACTTAGATGGCGCCGGAGACTGATACAGAACATCGGGGGATCGAGGGGAAGACCTCTTGCCGCTGGTCCCCTCCCCCTGCACCAGAGTGACTTGCTGAAGCTTCTCGGTGTCTAAGGTGCGCTAGTGCTGAATCGCAACATGGCAGTCCTCCCCCAAATCCTGAGGACAAAAATGGCAGCTGGAAGGGTATTATTGCCGCACCAGAGGCCCTCACTTGCCAGTGCCATTCAGTGCCTTTGTTTGTTTTGGCGCCAAACTGAAATTTGAAAAAAAGAAATTTCCTCAGGACCTACGAGTGATCTCAGCCAGCCAGCACTGATGTAAAAGCCAGCTGAGATCTGCTCGGACTTACAGATGGTGCCAGAGACTGATACAAAACATCAGGGAATCGAGGGGAAGACCTCTTGCTGCTGGTCCCTTCCCCCTGCACTGGAGTGACTCACTGAAGCTTCTCTGGGTCTGAGGTGCGCTAGTGCTGAATCACAGCATGGCGGTCCTCCTCCGAATCCTGAGGACAAAACCGGCAGCTGGAAGGGTATTCTTGCCGCATTGGAGACCCTCACTCGTCAGTGCCACTCAGTGCCTTTGTTCCTTTTGGCGCCAAACTGAAACTTGAAAAAAAGAAATTTCCTCAGGACTTAAGAGCCTTCTCAGCTGGCCAGCACTTTTATAAAAGCTGGCTGAGATGTGCTTGAACTTACAGACGGCACCGGAGACTGATACAAAACATTGGGGGGTGGGTCCGAGAGGAAGACCTCTTGCTGCTGGTCCCTTCCCCCTGCACCGGAGCGATTTGCTGAAGCTTCTTGGGGTCTGAGGTGCGTTAGTGCTGAATTGCAGCTTGGTGGTCCTCCCTCGAATCCTGAGGACAAAAATGGCAGCTGGAGGGTTGTTTGTCCCGCCCTGCCACGCCGTCCCTCCTCCGCTTTAAATACGGATCCAAGCCCACCTAACTTTGACTTAGCCAGTTACGAGGCCATTCCCTCCACTGACTCTGGAACAATTCTGTCGTCTGAAAGACTCTTGGACATAAAGTATCAGGTTGTTAACAAAAGTATCAGCCTTACCACCTGCCAGCCTGTTATATCTTAAGGCTAGATTTAGCTGCAGATAAATGAACTATGGATTCTGAACTTGTAGTAATAGTATCTTTGAATCAGGGTGAGTAGAACTAAGTGTGTATGCCATAAGTAGACTCTGCAGCATAGCCAAATACCAACAGGGTGCAATTAGAACTTGGAAGTCTGTTGTAATTAAAAAAACACCTGATGCATTGCTTAGAGTGTTAACAGAAATCATGTCCATGCCTGATGAAAACAATACTCAAAAAATGACTATCCCTGTTCCCAAGAATCAGCAGAGCCTCCCCCCGCCTATCCCTGCTTGAACAGGAATGTGATCCTTAAAGGCACACCAAATAGGGGTGTTATCTTGGTAGTTATGTATATCTACCGGGGCTGTTTTTATAGACCTGACCAAGGCCTTTGATTTAGTAGATCATAACCTCCTGATAAGCAAACTGGGTAACTTTGGTCTTGACCAGCACTCCTTAACCTGGTTCAGTAGCTACCTGACTAAACACTCCCAACAGGTCAAGTGGAGAGGTGCTATATCTGAACCACTCCCCGTCAGGAAGGGGGTACCCCAGGGATCCATACTGGGCCCCTTCCTATTCACGCTATTCATCATTGACCTGGGAGGCTGCTCGGTGGTCCATTATGCAGATGTCGCCGAGATCTACTGATCCACAAATAGCACTGCAGACATGGGGCCAGCTTCAATCTGATTTTGAAACACTTGAATCCTAGCTTGCAGAAAACAGGCTGGTCCTAAATGCCACAAAAACAAAGGCCATGGTATTTGGTCCAAGAACTCTTGGACAGGACAGAAACTCTCTACTCCCCCTAGTTTCCTCATCGGGCACCACAACAGAGGTAGTGAAGTCCTTAAAATACCTGGGCCTGACGTTGGATCAAAGCTTCACACTAAAGCATCATGTCGATCAGATAACCAAAACGCTGCATCGAAAACTTCGTCTGCTATACCGCCTGAACACCCAGTTGATCCCCGAGACCAGGATCACCATAGCTAACAGCATCCTTCTCCCAACCTTGACCTATGCCACCCCTGTAATGCTGGGAATGGCAAAACAGGAGCACAACAGGATGCAAATACTGTACAGTAAGGTTGCTCGCTTTGCCACGGTGTCTCACAAGAGGAGACATCACTGCGAAGCCCTGGCCTCCCTTAACTGGCCATCTCTTAGCAGCCGCCTACAGTACCCACTACTATGCAGTACATTCAAGTTCATCAACAGCCCACCTGACAGCCTGGCTGGGCTGCTGGTCCCAAAGAGAACAGGCAGGCAGCTCCGTACCACAGAGAGAAATCTCCTGAAGAACCTAGGGTACGAACCGCAGCAGACAGCAAATCTTTTGCCCATGCAGCTCTGGTGCTATGGAATAAGCTCCCACCTCATCTTCTTGAAGCAACCTCCCTGGGAATTTTCCAAGCTGGGCTCCGAGCACATCAGCAAGGAAAAAGTGTATGTACATGTGCTGGAACATAGAACCACAAAGTTTAGTTCCCAGCTTGCCCTGGCCAGTCCAGAACCAATCTCAACCGGGGAGAATCAAGTATACTGTCTGTTGTTCTGTTTGTACACTAATTCCACTCCCTGTACAAGTTCTGTACATTCCTAATGTGATTGTGTTATACACTTGCCATGATGAATGTCCAAATCCTGTCGTGTACTGAGTCTTGAACCCTGCAGTGTACTGACCAGATTGTAACGTGAAATGGTCAGCACACCTATTTGCTCTGTATGTGAAGTGTTTTACTGTGTAACTAATTCTGGGTCGCCCCTGAAAAAGGGACCTTCGGGGCTCAGTGGGCCTACCCAGTTATCAAAATTGAATAAATAAATAAATGTAATAAATAAATGTTCCACAAATGCCACATGGTGAATGTTTATAATCAGGGGTAGAGAACTGATGGAGGGGAGGGGGAGCCACCGTATACAGGAAGGATGCCTCTTAGACTGGTCAACGGTGCGTGGCCAGACTCTGAGAAGGTAACAAAA
The DNA here is from genome assembly GCA_016271365.2 of Neoceratodus forsteri. Taxonomy (NCBI): domain Eukaryota; kingdom Metazoa; phylum Chordata; order Ceratodontiformes; family Ceratodontidae; genus Neoceratodus; species Neoceratodus forsteri. Next base: position 555,186,919 of record CM028129.1, on the reverse strand, counting down.
AGAGTTATTGCGATATGAAGAGGGGAACTCAAAGCTGTTAACAGTCTACAAAGCTTTAGAGGGATATTTGTACCTTGATGGAAGGACCTCATACAGAAATGTTTTTTGTTGACAATATGATACAGAGGAAACTAAGGGAGATTGGCTGTGAAACTAGGTATGCACCAGACAGACGGATTTCCCCTCAGGGCAGGGTTCTTTACCCCCCCAAGTGGGGAGACGTGACCAAGGTGGTTGAAGGGAGGGTAATGTGATTTCCCCGTGTTCTAGGTGAAGTAAAGATAATATCTAGACCCCTGCAAATATCTGGCTATAAGACGGGAATGAGAAATCTTAAACCTACTGCTGGGTAACCAGACGGACTTAAAGTGAAATGCTTTAGAGCACCAGGGACAGCAACTCTTAGGGGAACAGTAATATATCCAATGATAAAGGAGGAGGAGGAATGTCAACCAAGTATATTGGAGGGGAATGGAGGAGAGAATATAATCAATAAAGGATAAGACACTTCTTCAAAGGGTGGGTCCGGAGGTTGGGATTTTGGTGTCGGGCTTGGTGGAGACAGAAAGACATATGGGGATAAATAGAAAACCTGTATTCCCCATTTGATCGGGAAACAAAGCAAGACTTGGGAACAGCTCGCTTGTCACTTAAAGTGAACCTTGGGTGATCTTCCTTTTGGGGATCCCCAAAGGATTTAACCTAGGAAGTGATTTCGAACTATAGATTTATAACTGTGAAATGTTTTGCATGTTACAGTTTTGGTTGGTTATGTTAAAGTTCACCATAGTGTTAAAGTTTAAAAAGTCTAAAGCTGACAATAGCACATTTGACACTGCGCTGCAACAGATAGATCCCAAGGAAAAGGAAACACATAGATACTTGAAAATGGATATTAGGCCTTCATACCCCATAAAAATACATTTAAATTCTGTTATGGATTATAGCTCATCTAAAGGTAATATAATGTCAAGGGAATAAATTCCCCTATAAAGCATACAAAGGTACTGATGGAACTTAAGAAATTGAATTGCGATATTGCATTTTTGCAAGAAACACGTTTACCTGAACAAGAGCATTTAAAGCTTTTGCACATATGGGTGGGGGAGGTAATAGTTGCCTCTCACCCTAAGGCTAAGAAAGCAGGAATGGCTATACTTTTAAAGAGCGGTATTCCATTAACAGTTAACTCAGTTAAAAAGGGGCTACAAGGAAGATATGTTAGAATTTCGGTGATGATTCAGGGGCAGATATTGCACCTGATCAACTTATATGCCCCCAGTGAACACCCAGAAACTTTCTTGCAACTGGTATTTTCTAAATTGGTCACACTGCCCCAGGGACAGATTGTCCTCGGGGTTCAACATGGCACCCCATCCAGAGAGGGATAGGTTTTCAGGCACCACCTCAACAAACAGGATAGCCTCCAAAGTACTTAATGATCATGTGAAAGAACTGGGCTTAGTAGATACATGGAGGGCACACCACCCAGGAGAAATGGATTATTCTTTTTTTTCGAACTCTTGGCAGTCCTATTCCCAGATTGATTTGTTTTATACATCCTCGACGGATATGTTTGTGTGCCTGCTTCCCAAATTCACATTATTACATTATCAGACCATTCCCCAATTTCAATCCAGTTAGCAATCCCACCCCAAGACTGTCAGTCTATATGGAGACTTACTGTATCTCTCCTGAACAACAAAGCTTTTGTTACAAAACTGGCTAACTGCATTAAAGAGTTCCCATTCCTAAATGACTAGGAGGACAGCTCAGTACTGTTACAATGGGACACCCTGAAGACAGTGGTAAGGGGAGAAATAATAAGCTTTGCAGTAGCCCAAAAGAAACTTTCCGAGTGCACCCATAATTAGGGCTGTAATAAATTCACAGCTGTCACAGATTTCATGATTACCATGAAATTAGCTCAGTGCCATGAAATTGGTGAAACTTTTTTTTGTTGTTAAATTCAAACTGGCACACCAGTCCTAAAGACCGTGCACTCACACTCCTCATTCCAGCTGCGGCAGACAGTTGAAATAAATCCATTTAGACACTCGAAGTGTCACTCCCGAAGCCAGGTCCTGCAGAGTTAATTGGACCGGCACTACATGCTACCACCACAGGCTTTGTAAGAAGCACAGTGCTGAAAACAAAGTGTCACTCCCGAAGCCAGGTCCCTCAGAGTTAATCGCACGAAGCACAGTGGGTCTGACTAAATTGTGCTAATTACACTACCTACAGCTTATGCCCTACTCCTTACTTCTTAGCTAAAACCAAACAAGACATAACAAAGGATCACAAAGTAATGAATTCACAAAAATAAATAAAAATAATACAAATAGGAGAGGAGCTATATTTTTGGACCGTGCTGTGACGTGAAATTACTGTGTTTTTCCCATGCATGTGCCATGAAATTGGCACATTTTTACCGTGAAAAAATTATAGCCCTACCCATAATAAACTCAAGGGAGAACTAATGGAATTAGAAAAACCAACACAAACTCACCCCAACTAACAAACAAATATTATAAGGCCCTCCTACAAGCTCAGATATCTCTACAGACATTTGAAAACAGAAAAACAGAGGGATAACTCCATTTCGCGAATCAGAGGTACCATGAGGTTGGCGACTGAGCATCCAAATTGTTAGCCTTTCACCTTCGAAAAGCCCAGGCAGAGCATTATATACCGTATTTAGTGAATAAGACCAATCCAGATCAGATCAGAACTGGGCTAGGCTGCAAGACATAGCTTTTCGGTTCCAGGAATTTTATGAGTCCCTTTACTCAGAAGATAAAAACCAAGGGGAAATTGAGGCCGAAACTGAGACCTTCTTAAACTCAATAAAAACTTCCCTCACTGCCAAAGATGGCTAGAAATCATCTCAGTGCACCCATATTGGCAGATGAAATTAAAGCAGTCATCAGACAACTGCACACAGGCAAACCACCAGGCCCAGACGGCTTAAGTGCCGAGTTTTATAAGAAATTATCTTCAGTAACCTTCCCTATACTAACAAAAGTTCTTAACACTTGCATAGTTGAAAAAACTGTGCCAGATTCATGGAATGACTCTTTAATTACAGTCATTCCCCAACTTGGGAAGGACAAGACAATGTGTGAAAACTTCAGGCCCACTGCCTCACTTAATCAAGATCTAAAAATTCTGATGAAATGCTTTCACTCCGCTTACAAAAACACATAGAACTTTTGATCCATCTGGATCAATCGGAGTTTCTCCCACACTGTCACCTGCAAGACAATATATGGAGGTTACTTAACATTTTGAGTCAGAGGTCGGGGAAACATACCACCTAGAATTGCACTTTTTCTTGACAACTGAGAAGGCATTCGACCACCTTACCTGGTCATATTTGCTAATTGTGATGGAGCATATGGGGCTGGGAGGGAACTTTTTGAAATGGGTCTCCTGCTGCTATCAAGGACTGAAAGCAAGAGTTAGGGTGAACGGTACAATTTCCAACTACCTGCAGATTAAGAGGGGTACTAGGCAGGGATGTCCCTTGTCACCTCTACTTTTTGCATTAAGTGTGGAACCCTTAGCACAAGCCATAAGGGAAGAAAAACAAATAAAGGGAATAACAATTCAACACACAATGCATAAAATATCAGTTATGCAGACGATACATTGGTTTTCATGGAAAACCCACAGGCCTCAGTTCCCCCCTTCCTAAACCTTGTGGAGAGGGATGGCCAGATATCAGGCTTTCAAATCAACAATAAGAAAACGGAGGTTTTGCAGGTTGCAGGGGTGATAGGAGAGGACATTAAATGAAAGACTCCCTTCAGATCAGAACAAAATCTGTTACTTGGGTATTCAGATTCCCATAAATCCTTCACAACTATATCACCGTAATTATGAACCTCTTCATCAGCAGGTTTATGCAGACTTACAGAGGTGGAAGATTTTACTCGTCATTTTTTTTTTTTTGTGTAAAATTTTTTTATTTGCATTTCCAAACTTTTACAGCAAACGAGTAAATAAATAAATGTCTCATTTCGCCACAGGCAAAGTACCATAAGAAAGCTCAAATGGATTCTTCTTCATCACAGTATTTGGTGTACATTTAGCCATTTTTAAACTCAATTAAAAGCTCAGATCCCAGTGGCGAAGGCCATCACCATTTCTAAAAGGAAAAGAAAAAAAAAAAAACTCACCCCACCTTCCCCCCCCAAAACAGAAGCCAACTTAATCCAGAACAATACCATCAACTATTTACAATGATCCACATTCTACAATACATAAGTACTGCAAAGCAGTTAATAAAAATCCTTGCTAGGTTACTGGAACCCTGAAAGTGTTAAACAATGGGCTCAGAGCTGTGTGTTACAAGGAAACTACGGGTTAGAAACCATTTCACAGGCATCCAACATGATATCTTCATTTATCCACACCCTCCCTTCTCTATGCCCTCCTATCCTGCTGGGAAAGAGCCGAGAGGAGCGGATTCCATATAACTCCAAAGATCTCAGCTCTTTCTTGAATCTGGTAAGCCCTCCTCTCCATAGCCAAGGCCGATGCCGCCAATGTTTTCCATTGAGTAAGAGATGGATCTTTTGCAGAGATCCAAGTGTTTAAGATACACTGCCTGGCAATTGCTAACGCCACCCTTAGCCACTTCCTGTGCGTACTCCCATCTCCCCCATCCCCCACTCAATTCCCAATAATAGTTCAATCGGATGCAGGGATATCCCGGCCTCCGCTCTCTCGTTTAAGAACTCCACCAATTCCTCCCAAAAGTTCTGTAGTCGGGGCATTTCCAGAAACAATGAAATATATGCCCACCTCCTTATTACATCGAGGGCATATTCTGAACCTCCAAGGCTTTTGTGAACCATAAATCGGAGGGAAAGCCTATGAACAAACTTATAGGCCGACTCCTTGTATTTGTTTGATAACAGTAGGCCCATATGTGTTTCCACTATTAGCTCCCAATTCGATTCTGAGATCTCGACCCCAAGGTCCCTCTCCCACAGTGCTCTTCTGCTCGAGCTATCCTCTATCAGGCCTTCCCTCAAGATACGCACTACGGCGCCTATTATTCCCTTAGGGTTGCTCCGGGCCTTACAAATTGCCCCTTCCAGACTCATCTGCCGCGCAGACTGAGAGCTTGGCTCCCCCAGCCTACGAGCAAAATCTCTAGCCTGCAAAAATCTAAATGCATGGCTACCCGGGATCCCACATCTTGTCCTTAATTCCTCTAAGGAGGAGACATGCGGGCCCTTATATAGATCTCTCACACACTGGATGCCTCTCTCGTCCCAAACCCGAAAGCCCAGGTCCTCCAGTCCAGGCAGAAAGAGGGGGTTACCACTCAGAGGAAGAAGTAGCGTCTCCACCTTGTTACCCCCCACCCAAGCCCTTATCTGTTCCCACCCCTCCAGTGTCCATACTACCATCGGCTAGGCTATGGTTGGTGTGCGATGCCCTTCTACCTCCCTTCCTCAAAAGGCTGATAGCCGCCTTCACCCTCCCCTCTAGGTCTAGCCAGCATGCTGCCTCCGGACACGCCACCCAGTCCTTAATTATCCTTGCTCAGAGGCCAGAAAATAACTTTTAACATCTAGGAAGCGTAACCCCCCTCTTCTCGTCTCCAGTTTCAATCTTTGCAGGCTGATTCTAGGCTTCTTTCCTTGCCAAAGATATCCGGAGAACCCTCTGTCCAGTCTCTTCATATCTTTTTTAGTAAGACCCAGCGGAAGCATCTGTAAATAGTACAAAATCCTGGGCAGGATATTCATTTTATAATATTCATCCGCCTAGCCATGACACCAGATATGCCCTCCATCTTTTCATGTCCTCAACACTCTCGATCATTGGCATGATAATTCAGTCGATATAAATCAGCCAATGATCTTCCAATATGAACCCCAGGTATTTCAAGGCCCCTTTCACCTCCCGCAGCCCCCATTTTTGTAGATCTACTGACTGTTCTCCACCCAAGCACATTGGCTCTGATTTTGCCAAGTTTATTTTGTAACCTGAAAACACTGAGAAGCACTCAATTAAATCTAGGACGGCAGGTAGGGATTCTTCTACCCGACTCAAGTACAGGATCATATCGTCAGCATATAAAGATAATTTATGCTGCCACCCCCAGAACCCCCTTCACCCTCTCGCATTGTCTGATGGCTGCGGCCAACGGCTACAAGGCGAGGTCAAACAACAGAGGAGAGAGAGGGCATCCCTGCCGAGTCCTCCTAAATAATTCAAAAACTTGTGAAAGGCCACCATTAACCACCACTGAAGCTTTCGGTGAACAATACAAGACCCTCACCATGTTGAGAAACCCCAGGCCAAACCCATAGCGCCCTAAGACCTCCATCATGTATTCCCATTCAATCCGGTCAAACGCCTTCTCGGCGTCCAGTGCCAGAACTAAAGTGGTCCCTGGTCGCCGAGAGGAGACATGAACCACATTCAACAGTCTCCTGACGTTGTGATATGAATGCCTCCCTTTTATGAATCCAGTTTGATCTGGGTCCACCAAACTAGGCATCAACACCTCGAGCCTGCCTGCCAAAACCTTCGCATATATCTTAGCATCCACATTCAATAATGAGATAGGGCGGTAGGCAGCGCACTCCCTGGGGTCTTTACCCTGCTTAGGGATCACACATATGTTCGCCATTTCCATAGATGCTGGCAGGGACACCCCTCCCTAGTGCCTCCTATACTTCCCAGAGCAGATCCACTACCTGATGACTCACTGTCTTATAGATTCAATAGGGAGTCCATCTGGGCCAGCCGCTTTGCCCGACCTGATACCCTTAATGGCCTTCCCTATTTCCTCCTTGGTAATATTAGCCTCAAGGGCTGTTCTTTGCTGTTCAGACAACTGCCCTAGCCGGACCCCGTCAAGAAACTGTTCCATCCTGCCCCTATTCCCTTCTGCCTCTCTTTGATATAGCTTACTATAAAATTCCCTAATGACCTGAGGGTCTCTCGTTACGTTCCCATGCCTGTTCCGTATTTCCAGCACTCTGGTTTTCCCCTTTCTCCCTTTAATCAGGTTAACAAGGAGGGGGCCAGGCTTGTTCCCCCATTCATAGAATTTTGTCATTTTTTAATAGGATAGAAACAGTGAAAAAGAACATTTTGCCCAGATTCCTTTTTTCCACTTTACCCTTGCCAATCCCAAATAAGGACTGGAAAGATTTTTTTTTTTCTTTTTTTTTTTTTTTCTTTAAGGTATGGCTCAGTAAGGTAATTTCAGCTACATTTTTCCATAGATGGCACATATATGGAATTTGCTGAATCCCCCTCATCATATGACATACCTTCCTACCCCCCTAAGGGTCCAAAAATTACAGACTAATACTAATTTTTTTTCCCATTCACTTACTAAATCTTGCATGAATTTATTGCATCCTGAAAGGGGGACCATATTAGATCGAATATATCTTTCTCATCATTTCTCATATAGTATATATATTCCAGTGCCATTGCATCCTTCATTTTTAAGATTTGTTAATGGTAGAGTATTCCATCTTTTTAATTCAGTTTGTACATTTGATAGCAAGAGATCATAGTTCTTTTGATTAATTTGATCTAAATCACAGGAGATATTAATCCCTAAATATAAAATGTTCTGTTTAACACTACATTTATGGAATGCTGAAGAGTCGTCTTTATTCCCTTGTTTAGACGAGATAAGATATGATTTTTGCCAATTAACTGTGTAACCTGATACTTGACCAAAGGATTTCATAATTTCGTCCAAGGTTTCCTATGATTTTTGAACATCCGATAAGTAAAACAAGGAGTCATCAGCGTATAGACTGATCTTATGTTCTATATTTGAACAAACAATACCCTTAATATCTTGGTTATTTCTAATTAAACATGCTAATGGTTCCATAACTAATGCGAAGATTAAGGGGAACAAAGGACATCCCTGTTGCGTTCCTCTTGTTAGTAAAAAATTATCTTAAAGAATATTATTTGTTCTCACCTTAGCTTTCGGTGAATGATATATTAGTTTAATCCAGTCAACAAAGCTCTGACCCAATTTCATTCTTTCTAACGTCTGGAAACATAAAGCTCCACTGCATTTATCAAATGCTTTTTCTGCATCAGATGATACTAAATACACCCTTGAATTAGCATTCATATCCAATATATTAATGGTTCTCCGAATATTATCGTTAATTTTACGATCTTTTATAAAACCATTTTGGTCATTTTGAACTAAATGTTTCATAACTATTTGTAATCTGGTCGCCAATATTTTTGTAACTATTTTATAATCTACGTTAAGTAAAGATATTGGTCGATATGATTGGATTTTTTAAGGATCTTTTCCTTTTTTATGTAACAGATGAATTATTGCATCGTTAAAAGAATTTGGAATTGACTAAGTCCTGTTGAATGAATTAAACAATTTTAACAGTATGGGTGCGATGAAATCTATGTATTTCTTATAGAAATCTATGAGTATTCCATCAGGTCCTGGTGTTTTATTCTTTGGTAACTGATTAATTGCAACTATAATCTCCTGTAATTTAAATTCAATATCTAATATATGTATGAAATGTTCGGGTATTGTTTGTAATGGTATAGTTTCTATATATTCTTTAACTTTTGAAGAATCTAAATCTAATTGTGATTGGTATAGTTGATTATAATAGTCAAAAAATTCTGTATTAATCTCTTTTGGGTCTCTTGTTAATGTACTGTCTTCTTTTTGTATTATATGTATTGCATTTTGCTCTTTTTGTTATTAAGTTGCCAAGATAGTAATTTTAATGGTTTATCTGAGTAAATATAATAGTTAGTTCTGGTTTGTAATATCAGTTTTTCTGCTTGTTCAGATAATGTTTTATTATATTCAATTTTTTTTGAATCAAGGCCTTAGAAAATTGAGGATCCGGATTGTAACTATGTAAATTTTGTAAATCTTTAATTTGTTGCTGTAATAATATTTGCTGTCTTTCTTTCTTCATTATTTTTCCCCGAATATTGAAATAAACTTCTTACCCAGGTTTTGAAAGATTCCCATAAAGTATCCATAGTTGTTTCTCCCCTATCATTGTATAAAAAAAAAATTCTACCATTTTGCTATTTATTACCGCAATACGTTCATTGTTTTGTAATAAAGATATGTCCATTCGCCAATTATAAGAATAATAGTGACATTCTAATTTTAAAGAAAATAAACACGGCGAATGATCTGAAATATGAATCCCAGGATAGTCAATGTTTTCTATCATATACAATAGATCTTCTGAGCATAAAAAGTAGTCTGTTCTTGAGTATGTCCTATAAACCTGAGAGTAGTAAGAAAAAACTGTTTTATCGGGGTTCAGAAAGATCCTTGGATCTATCAAATTGAAGTCTGTCTGAAAATTTTTAACAACTCTGATTGATGATTTAAACTTAGAGGCTACATCTGAGGTTCTATCTTTTCTAGAAAGTGTTATGTTAAAATCACCTGCAACAATATAAGGTGGAGAAAAAGTGGTTAATTGTAAAACAAATTCATTAAAGAAACATGGTGAATTTTCATTTGGTGCATACAGGGAGGCCATTGTAAATTTATGATTGAGTATTTGAAATTCTATGATTACCATACGACCAATTTGATCTGTATAAGTTTTCGTTATAATTGGCTTTATTGTGGCTTTTTTAAACATAATAGCCACTCCTCTTGAATTGTTCCTATATAGTGAAAAGTATCCAGGTCCCCATTTCTTAGCAAACCACAAAGATTCTTGTGTATTAAAGTATGTCTCCTGTAAACAAAGACAATTTATTTTATGAATCTCTAGATACTTAATGACTTTGCACACTTTTGTTCTAGATTTGAGCCCCCTTACATTCCAGGATGCAATTCTCAAGCTAACTGACATTTACAAATATACATTTCCAATAAAAGTTTCCCTCTTTTGGACCCTTGAGTACTAAGTTTATAATGTTGTTCTATTTTTCCATTTTTTTATAAACCTATTCCAATTTATGCCATTTTTTTATTATTAAATCTATCAATCCCATAAACCACCCTAGCTCCCTCTATTGGGATAAACAAGTTCTCCCCCCTCCCTATAATATTTTTGTATATGGCTAACGAATGCCATCTATTACAGACGCACTGTCAATGGGGTCCCTGCCTATTAAGAAGAAAAAAGAATTTCATATCTGAAGTTGATTCCCTTTCTAGAAACCCATTCTGTATATTTTTTGTCATCCATTTCTCCTTTCATTCCACTACTCCCTTCCTTCCCCTCCTTGCCCTTCCCTTTTCCTATCCTTCCCTTAATTCTGTTTTGTTTTTTTAACAACGAAACAAAAAAAAGGGAGGGGCCAGAGATTGTTATTTCCCAACACTTTCTATTTCTGTCTGTATCCATATCTCCATTTCCCCTCATTAAACTATTCAACCCTATGCATGTCAAAATATGACTAAGCAAATAAGGAAAGAAAATGAAAACAGAATCCCAAAAAAAAAAGATTGAAGGGAGGGAACCTCTAATTATTCAGCCAAACAACACTAGTATCTAGCCTGGGTCTTGTTCAGTATTGGATCTCTGTGTTTGTTCTGGATAAGGAGTTGGTCTTGGTGAATGAGCAAATGTATTTTTATGTGTAGTTTGAGTAATAATTTTCATATGGTTCTTCAGCTTCTAATGGATCATCAAAAGTCTGCAGTTTACCATTAATCACAATCCGGAATTCTGGCTGGATATAACATAGAGGCTCTAATTCCTTTTGCATACAACTTTGCTTTAAGTGGATTGAATAATTTTCTTTTAGCTGTTGTTTCAAATGATAAATCTGGATATACATGGAAATTAATGTCTTCAACCTTGAGCCTCTTTTCCATTCTAGCTTTAAACAATATCTCCTCCCGATGTTGAAAATTATGTGGTTTTACAAAAACTGTCTGTGGCAAACTCATATTTGTTGCTAGAAATCTGTTTCCTCCTCTATGTGCTCTATCCAAGGAGATCCTGTTTTCTAAATAAGATCTGTCAACAGCTTCTGTTAGTAACTTCTCAAAAAATGAGCTGTTTTTGTACTTGTGTACCCTCCACACCTTCTGGTATCTTACATAAGCGCAAGTTCCCTCTTCTAGCACGATCTTCTTGTTCAGCCAGTTTGCTTGTGAGAGTACGCAGCTGTTTTTCATGAAGAGATTGTGTTTGTTGCAGCGGAACATAATCATCCTTCAATTTTGAAATCCTTTGTTGCATATCCATTGAAGAGATGGATAAAGTGTCATTTTAGCAGCTAAATCAGTTACAGATACTGTTATTTGTTTTATAGAGTCCTTCATTTCATCCAGAGTTTTTGTAATATCTTCTTTTATCTTTCTCATAGTATTTAATATGTTCTGCTCATTCCCCTTTCCTTTCATCCACTTGCCTCTCTGTTTCAGTCTCTGATCTGTCAACAGAATTATTTGCATCTGTGTCACTAGCTTCTTTGTGAGAAATGCCTGTTTCACAATTTTTTGTTAAATGTTTTCTCATGGACGTTTGCCCATGATCTGATGCTTCACCCTGTTTCGTTCTTTTTGGAGATATTAAAGTAGCAGCTCTAAATCTTTTAACTGGTTTGTTATACAGAGCCAACTGTTTCCTTTTACAACCCTTCGTTGTTGTGTATTCAAGTTCAAAAGAGACTCTATGCTTATCAGAAAAATACCAGTTTATACCTCTTTAGATGACCGAATAGTTTTAAGCATTACAGTAGCATTTCCCTTCTTCACACTCAATATACTTGTAAATGAGTTAAGAAAAGGGTAATTTCTACTCTTGTTGCTGTACCGCTTTTATAATAATACCCTTGCAACAAAATTGCATTAATATAGCAGTTCGCAGTTTATCACATCGCACGCGAGTAGCAATATTCAAAAAATCTCCTCTCGCTTACTCAAGCAAATCAAGTGACTGCGAACACTGTGTTTTATAATGTTAAGCAGCAGATTCAAAGCAGAAATTCAAAGCTTCCTTTTCTACATATGGTATCAGCGTTTCACTCGGGAAAAACTTTTCAGAGATCAGGGAAGCTCATAATGTGAAGCACAACAAATCTGAGAGAAAATGAGTTACCCCGAAACAAACCAGAGACCAGTGTATGAAGCTCAGGTAAAGATGTTCATGTTTATACTCTTGAAAAAACACATTTAAATGGTTAGAAAAGCAGACTCTCATATACTAAACCAGTTAATTCTCTTCTCATTTAAGCTCATTTAAACTTCTGAAATTAAAGAGAAATACTTAGCTTCAGCTCTTTACGTGTCAGCTCGGTCTTAAATTGAAATGTTTTTTTACCGAGGCCATTACTTTTCGAGAGTCTTATCAAGTATAGCACCACAAAATAAAATAAAATTAAAAAATAAAGAAGAACCCATTGACATTCAGGACCGACTTTAAAAAATTTATAACGAAAGGTAGTAGGATGCCGACAGTGCTTCTCTTCTCCTTCACCTGGCCATCTTGGAACAGCACATTATGTCACACGTTGTTTCCTCACAGGAGCCTCCCCGTGAACCAGGACTGGAAATATTTAAAGAAAAACATAGCTGACTTCATATGGGAAGGGAAAAGACCTCTGGTACGGTGGGACATCTTAACAAAGGTTAAAGAAAAAGGTGGCTTAGGCCTACCTAACCTAAAAAAACTATTACCTGGCAGCACAAATCCTTCCAATAATTAAAATGGTAGCTCCGGGTAGGGGAAAGGGACGGATGGAGATATAGGAGAGGGCCTGTGTGTTAGCCCCCCTCCCTCCATGTGCTTTCCTGGATAATCCAACACACGGATCTTAAAAAGATAGAAAGTAGATGGACAAGACACACATTATGGATCTGGTTACAGGCCAGGCAGGGATGGGACATTCCCACCCCGATTTGGAGATATATACCTATGATGTGCCTGCCAAACTTCCCAGCAACCCAAGGGGACCCTCGCTTTACGCAATGGGCCTTGCAAGGCCTTGAATATTTATACCAGTTTCAAGAGGAAGGACACCTTAAACCCTTTGCTTGTTTACAACAAGAGTATCATCTATCTGGTAGTGACTCATTAGATACCTTTAATGTGTCCATTATATAGATAAGGGACCTGGACTTCTGGCCATCTCTCAGGACCCCTCCAGTCCTATTATAGTTACACTGAATAAAAGCCAAAGAGGAGATACCAAGAAATATATTTCACAAATCTATCAGATTCTGCAAGAAAACCAGGTAATTTTGGCTATCCAGAAAGTTGAAGAACACTGGCAGAATGAAATTGGGAAAGAAATTTCAGAGGCCTCCAGGCAGGGGACCTGGAGGGGAGGGTACATAAGACCACTAATTCGCCATCGTGGCGGGAATTTAGGTGGAAGACCACAGTTTGTTACTTTTGAACACCAGTTATATCCCAGCACTATGCCGCTCACCCATCTAATAAATGCTGGCGAGGACGTGGAATGGTAGGGTCCCATACACACATTTTCTGATCCTGCCCACAAATGCAGTGCTTCTGGAATGAGGTGTTGGACCTAATCAAAAACTTTTTAGAACTACAGCACTCTCTAGATTTCTAAAACTTAATACTGGGCTCCCCACCTCGGGAGGCAAGGCAAGGGACAAGGAAATACTTGTTTTATATCCTGATGGGGCAGCCTTAGAGGTACTTACACAACATTGGCTGTTACTTGACATTCCCTCAGTTAACAACTGGTATAATATAAATCAGATTAATAGTATGGAGGCTATTACAGCCCGGCTTAGGATGCCACCGACAAATTTAACTCCAGATGGCTGCCTTACTTTAACCACATAGAAAAAAAGGAGGGGACCCCAGTACTGAAATAATTGCTACAGGACCGAGGTCTTCATTTCCTTCGTGTAGAGAAGACTCCCGAATATGAGCTGGGAAGGGGAAATAACTAACCTTGATGGGGAAAATTAACATATCTTTATTGCAGGCTCTTTAGACAGAGCTTCTTTTTCTTTTTACTTAAATCTGCGTGGCCTGTTGAGGAATATACCTGGGGATTATATAAAATGAAATCAGCGCAGTGTCACCTTTGCCCTCTTGAGTGGGCAAGGGTATTAATTAAATGTTTTGTTGTTTTGTATGTTTGGATTCTGACACTTGGATAACTTGGACAAGGGAGAATACAGGGTCACAATAACAGGACGACAACACAGTTATAATTTTTTCAATATTTTTTATTGGACTTTAAAACTTTAATCATACTCCATTTAAGGGTACAGCATTAGATATGGAAGTGTCGGGAAGTGCCAAAGAAGAAAGATTCCTGTATTGTAGTGACTGGCTGAGTGATGGACCTGTAAGAGAAACATAAATGTATTAATAGAAGTTGATGTAAATGTTTATAATTGGCACTGTAAACTGCTGTATGAAATGAGATTTTGTGTCCTGATTCTGCAATAAAATGTATAAGTTAAAAAAAAAAGAAAAATTCTAGCTGGCGGTCTGTGTAGGGGGACCACCCCCCTGACGTGGGCCTCGCCCCGACATCGCTCATGGTATAAAGGGGTGGTCCCCCAGCACCACCTCAGTTTTTTTCCCCACTGTTGACCCTTGCATCTCAGCTCCATGGATGCCTCTTGCTACCAGTTGACTGCCATTTTTCGCACTTTGCGCATGCGCAGTTACTGTTTTTTTGTCGAATTTACCGAATTTGTTGTGTATGTCTACCCAACCAACTTCATCTACAGAGCAGCGGAAACGGTTCACAGGGCGGGTGCTGGCATATCCTCAGCAAGATGCAAGGCCTGCCTGCCTTTCGTCAGGGCCCCAACCACAAGCCGGACACCTACCTGCATTGCCTCAGCTTCAATAGGAGGACCCACATCTGCCACCTGAAGACCTTAAAAGCCTACCTCCTTGAACAACAAGTGGCTGCCATGCAGAAGACCCACTCGAGGCACAGCTCGTCTTTCTCCTCAGCCAAGAACTCCTTCCCTAGAGAGAAGAAATCGAGCGGGAAGCATCATCATCGAGACATGGATAGGTCCAGGTCAGAATCCTGACCCAAGTCTCCACACAAGGCTTCCAAAAGTTACACCTCCGGTGCGAGGTTGGACTCAGCCCCTCCAGTTTCCATTGCTCTTCCTGGGTTACCATCGAGAAAGCCTCCATCTTCAACCCAGGCATTTAGTGGGGAGGTCTTCCAAGCTAGTGCCTTCTCAGGCCTCTATTTCCCTGGCTATCAGGCCCCACAAGCTCTTGCAAGGGTCTCAGCCAGAAGGATCGGCCCACACTTTGTCGGGCGGCAGGTCAGAGCCTGCTGTCCGCAAGGCTGTTGCTTCTGGGTCATCGGACAAGACAACAGGGTACGACAACACCAAGAGGCGTCAGGAACATGAGCACCGCAAGAAACCGCTCTCACCTTCCAAGACATCATCATCCAGGACTCTGGACTGACGACAGACCACAATGCCCTGTGACTCCACTATGGAACCGGAGCAGACAACACCCTCCACGCTATCGTCTAACTCACAGGGCTCTAAAAAGTCTCTGACCCCGGAGCAGACAACTGGAGACCTGACACCTGACACTTAAGAGTGCCACGGACCAGGCACCACTTACTCTGTCACTACCTCCCCCTCGGTAGCCCGATGACCAGACGCCGGGGCACCTGACGCCGGGGAATGAGACACCGCCAGACCTAATGCCCGACGCAGCGGCACCATCGGACCTGGCAATGGGGGACTAAACTAAAGAGTACAATGCCAGGCCCCTTGGGTGCCCCTATCCTGATGCCAGACCCACAACCGGGTCCCATTGTACCTCTGGCTGAGGTCGGTGCTCTGTTCACCAGCTGATGGAACACAAGCAAAGGGGATCTGTTACCCAGACTGCTGGAGCTGAACCCTGCTCCCGTAGGGACCCCTATACCAGCTCCACCTAGGCAACCGACCCTTCCTCCATGCAGATCACCTTCGCCACCCCCAATGCCAGCCCACCCGGCTCCAGGTGGCGATGGACAGGAGTTCCCTGGACAACGGAAGCACGGTCATGACCCGTCATCCAGATCCTCCTCTAGACACCGGAGTTGCTCTAGCGGATGCCGGTCCACATCTTCAGAGGAGTCCAGCGGAGGCTCCTCCTCTTACGACTTGTCAGAAGGCGACTTGTCTCTTCCATCTCCAGATCCACGGAGGGATTCTCCAAGGCCTCCTCTGGATGATCCCACTTTCCTAGATGTGATGAGACGCATTCGGTTCCTTAACCAGTGGGAGATGGAAGATTTAGACCCCGAGAGATGCCGTCTGGCAAAATTCTTAGGGGCCACTGACCCAAAACCCTTGGTCATCCCACCATTAGTGGAGTCCTACCAGGACATTATGAAACTAGCCTGGAAGCACCCTACCACAAGCTCAACAGTTCCTAAGAAAGCTGATCGCTTATATAGGACTCCGACGGAAGAACCACATTTGCGTGAGCAACCAAAAGTGGA
This sequence comes from Neoceratodus forsteri, assembly GCA_016271365.2. Lineage (NCBI taxonomy): Eukaryota > Metazoa > Chordata > Ceratodontiformes > Ceratodontidae > Neoceratodus > Neoceratodus forsteri. The sequence continues at coordinate 555,170,473 of CM028129.1, read as the reverse complement.
CTCTGTGGTCCTTACGACTGCACATGGAAGGACTCAGCAACTGAAGCATATGAGCTCCCAATAACTGGATGAGTCTAAAAAGATGGACCAATTTGGCTGGAAGGTCTTCTCTTCGGCCACTTGTATGATCCGGTTATTAAATTTTCTGCCACATATGGTTATATATCAGAAGTCTCTCTGGAACAAGGCTATGGACCTGGCTCGGTCACAACCTGACTCCCCTAATAAGACAGAGCTCTTAGCCAACCTACAGTCTGGTGCTGACATTGTCAAACATGTCTGCAGGTGTTTATATGACTCGGCAGACACTGCTGCCATAGCAGCTGCCACGGGGATATGCCTCCAGTACTACTCATGGTTGAGGGTCTCAGGCTTCCGACAGGATTTGCAGAATGCTATCCTGGATGCCCCCTTTCAAGGATCAGTTCTTTCAGCCAGGAGGCAGAAAAGATGATCACAGGCTTGCAGGACTCAGGAAAAGCAGTATCTTACTTCGAGAGAGCTCTTGCAGTAGGTAATTACATATAGGACTGACGCGGCAGGCGGCAGGACCCCATGGAAAAATTTCTAGCTAGCAGTCCCTGGCAAGGGACCGCCCCACGTCAGGTGACGTTGGTATAAAGGGGCAGTTCCTGACGCCTGCCTTCCAGTTCTTTCCTGCTGTTAGCTCGTGCAGCGCCTCGCGGAAAAGTTCATGCTTTGTCAGCCCTATCTTCATCGTTTTTTTACCGAATAATTGCCTTTTTTCGACTAACGTCAGGTACCATCGTCGGTGTATGTCGTCCCCTACACCCTCCGAGCACAAAAATAAGTGCGATTCATGCAGCGCCCAACTACTGCACAAGGACGGCCATTCCCTGTGCCTGTTCTGCCTAGGCCCCAATCACCCGGTCGAGAAGTGCCAGCACTGCCTCAGCTTCAACGCGGCTACCCGGAAAAGGCAGCAGCAATCCCTGGAAGCCCATATTCTGAAGAAGAAAATTAGTTCAATGGAAAAGGAGCTCAAAAAACTGAGGCAGGCGTCCACTTGCCCCGAATGTCATCAGAAGAAGGAGGAGAGGCACCGGGACAAGGGCTCCTCTACCGCGTCTCCCTCGGGAGTCGCTGGGAAATAGGAAACGTCCCCTCCGGGGGACCGCTCCTTGACGGCCGCCTCAGAGGTTTCCGAGGGCATAGGCCCACCCGTCTGGCTCGCGCTCGGGCCTTGCGGGTGCCTCCGGGCAACTGGAGGCTTCTGCCCCTGGTTTAGCCACAGGCTTGCGGCCCACCACTGCGGGCGACTCCGGTAAGTCAGGCGTCGGCTCCTCCGACGTCCGCCTGGAGAGAGCCGGTAAGACGCCCAACCCTTCGGGCCGGCGCGTGGCCTCCACACCACTGGACCAGGCTGATCCTTCTCCTCGACCTGCCTCCGGTGATGGCTCTCATAAGTCAGACACCGGCTCCTCCGGCGCCCACCGGGAGCTCGCCCTTAAGCCACACGTCGGCTCGTCCGACATCCGGCTGGTGAAGGAACCGACGATGGACCCTCCCATGTCCGTCGTACCCGGTTCCCCGCAGCCTTCGCTGCCATCTGGGGATCTAGAGTCTCCCCAACATGACCCCAGGGATTTCTCCCCTCCATCCCCGGGCGAAGCTGGGGATCTTCTTCCTCCGTCAGTCCTTCCGCCACCTGGTTCGCCAGATCTGACGGATCCCCGGACGCCGGCTCCACCGACGTTGGTACCTCCGACGCCAGGGCCTCTGATGTCGGCCCTGACGCCAGCCCTACCGACTCCGGGAGACATCGCGCTCCGTTGGGCCTCTGCCTCCGGGCCCTCAATGTGGACCTGCCTGTGAGGCCACCGCCTAGCCGTCTGCTCCAGCAGCCCCCGCGCTCCCGGGTACCCTCCGTCCTATCCAACACTGGCGTACCCGGGACTGCAGTATCCGGCACCACAGTACCTGACGCCGGGCTTCCCGTCGCCGCAGTCCCTGAAGCCTGAGTGACCGATGCCGGGCTACCCGCAGCCGGGTTTTGGATACGCTCCAGACGTTTATAACCCGTATCCTTATTCCCCCACCTCCTCCTTCTCCACCGCCCTCGCGGCCGCCGGTGGACCTGCAGGAGACTCTGGCCTCCTGGTGGGCTGAGGCCAAGGCTCAGCTCACCAAAGAGGTCGAGAGTCGCCTTCCGATGACGGTGCTGTCCCAGGTTCCCGTATGTCTGAGGCGGCACACTCGCTCACCACCTCCGGATTCCAGGGTTCTTCCATCTGGATCCAAAGAAGGGCAGGACACGCTTCCTCGGGGACTTCCCAAGGGGTCCGTTCCTCCCCCAGGTTGGGAAAGGGAGTCTTTTTCCTCTTCATCCTCCTCTTCACCCTCAGACTCCTTGGATTCTTCCGACGGTTGCTCCGAGAGAGACGACGAGCCACGCTCTCCGTCGAAGCCCAGGCCAAGGACTCCTCCGAAGTCTCCTCCGGAGGATCCTTCTTTTACGGAGTTGCTTAGGAAAATCCAGGAGGTTCATCAGTGGCACTCTCTGGAACCAGATGCTCAGCGTCTGAAACTCGCTGAACATCTGGATCTGCGCATGACAGCTCCTACCTTGGTGCCACCCTGGATAGAGCCTCACGCCGACCTCGTTACCACAATATGGAAACAGCCGTCGGCTTTAGCCCTGCTTCCTAGGAAGTCGAACAGGTTATATCAGGCTCCAGAGGGTGTTGATTTCCTGGATTCTCACCCTCGTGCCGACTCGGTCTTGATTAGCGCCGCTCACGGCGGTCGGCAAACCCCAAACATCTTAGCTCGTCAACACCTGATAAGGAATCACGCCTTCTGGATCAGTATGGGAGAAAGATTTACGCTTTCTCCACGCTGGGGATCAGGGCCCTGAACTATGTCGGCCATATGGGGGGACTACCAGAAGGCCATCCTGACTCAGGTGGAAGCCAAACTGGACTCCCTGCCTGACTCTCAAGTCAAGCAGGAGTTGGCTGATCTTGTCCGCTCTGCTCTGCCATTGCCCATTACGTCGGCGACATACGATGCACTGGACACTGCTGGGCGGAGCTCAGCTTTCGCCGTAGGCCTACGGCATCATGCTTGGCTCCGTGTGTCAGGGTTGGTCCCAAAGGTGTAATCTGCTATCCAGGAAGCACCCTTCCGGGGGTCGGTGCTTTTCAGGGGTGATGTCAAGGACATCATCACCGATCTGCAAGAGAAGGGGATGGCACTGAAGTCAGTTGATTCCATGTACCGTCCCCATCAGCAGCAGCGCTATCCCTTTCGCAGATGGAATCGGCCAAAGGCGAAACCCCAGGGAAGGCGGGCCACGAAACGACGGGCCCCCATAGCTGCTAAGCCCCCCTCTCCCACCCAAAAAAGCAGCGGGTGCTTCAGCTGCGGCGCTGCCCCACACCACCTGACTCCTTTCTTCTCCCACTGCCTCCGGACACCCTGGAGGAACCGGTAGGAGGGAGGTTTTTCCTCCACCTTCCGGGATGGGAGAGGTTAACCACAGATTCTTGGGTGCTCCGGCTCATAGCACAAGGGCACTCGATAAAGTTTCTTCAGAAACCACCCCGCCACCCCCCTCTGAAGTCGTCATATTCACGGGAACATCTTCCTTTGGTCCAGGAGGAAATTTTGGCTCTCCTGCTGAAACAAGCAATAGAACCCGTCCCCCTTCACCTGTGAGGGACGGGTTACTATTCCCATTTCTTCCTGGTCCCAAAGAAGACAGGAGATCTCAGACCAATTTTGGATCGCAGTTCCCTGAATCTTTTCGTATAATACAAAAGGTTCAGGATGCTCTCATTGCAGAGCCTTCTGCCCCTCCTCCGGCCGGGTCAATGGCTGTGTGCTCTGGATATGCAGGATGCTAATCTGCACATTCGCATTCGCCCATCTCATCACAAATACCTTCGTTTTGCGTTCCAGGGGGACCACTACCAGTTCAAGGTGCTCCCGTTTGGTCTATCCTCGGCCCACCGAGTGTTTACCAAATGCCTGGCAGTGGTGGCGGCCCACCTGCGTACCAGGGGAGTGCAGGTTTTCCCATACCTAGATGATTGGCTCCTGGTGGCCTCATCCAGGGAGGAACTCCTGCGTTGCCTCTCCCTTACCCAGCAGGTTTTTGCCTGCCTGGGTATTACCATCAACCATTCCAAGTCCCATCTGGATCCATCTCAGAGACTACAGTTTATTGGGGTGATTCTCAATACAACCACGGGCAAGGCCTTCCTGCCTCTGAACAGGACGTCCACCCTCCAGACCCAAATAAGTCTGCTGTCCACTCTGGAGGCGGATCTTTACGAGGTCCGGTCCTTCGCCTTCTCGGGCTCATGGCGACTGCTATCCCGACGGTTCCTCACGCTCGACTCCACATGAGAATTTTTCATTGGACTCTACAGTTTCCCAAGTCCATAAGATGTATAAGTCGGAGCCAACCCCAGCCAGATGTTAACCTTTTCGCAGGCAACAAGGACAACAGGGGAAACAACAGCATCGTAAGAGGGGGATACAAAAGGAAAGGCATAGGGCTCAAGGACTGCTAAAAATGCCAGAGCTTCCTTGCCCACTCCAACTACCTCTGCCTGACTCTCTGCCTGCCCCCTCCTCTGGCAGAGCTACAGGGGGAGGCAGTAGGAGGGCAATTTTCCCTTTACCTCACAGGTTGGGCTAGCATTATGGCAGACCAGTGGGTACTCCAAATTATAGAAAGGGGTTATGCTCTGGAGTTCACCCAAATACCTCCAGACAACCCACCGATTTCCACCCATTACTTCCCATCCCATGCAGGCCTCATTCTAGCAGAAATCCAAGCCCTACTGAGCAAAAAGGCAATCCAGGTTGTCCCACCAAGTCAAAGAGGAAGGGGTGATTACTCCCACTTCTTCTTAGTTCCAAAAAAGACAGGGAACCTTCATCCCATCCTGCATCTCAGTCAGCTGAACAATTTTATTGAATGTATAAAGTTCAGGATGGTGACGCTGCCAGGATTGCTGCCCATGCTACATCAGGGGGACTGGCTCTGCCCCCCTGGACATGCGTGATGCAAACATGCACATAAAAATCCTGCCATTCCACAGAAAGTACCTTCACTTTACCTTCCAGGATGAGCATTATCAGTTTCAGGCATGGCTGTTCAGCCTCTCCTCGGCACCTTGAGTAGTCACCAAGTGCCTGGTGGTGGTGGCAGAAACTCAAAGAAGGCAGGGACATTATATCTACCCCTACCTCAACGACTGGCTTCTGATAGCTCCCACAAGGGACCAGCTACGTCACACACTGGAAAGTACTTTCCGATTGTTCCAAGACCTGGGGATCACCTTGAATCTTCCCAAGTTGTCCCTCTGGCCCAGTCAGAGATTACAATACATAGGAGCCATCTTAGACACTGTCCAGAGGAGGGCCTTCCTCCCCTCGGACAGGACAGATCACCTGGGGGTGCTGGCTTGTAAAATTGCCTTCTCAGGCCAGATATCAGCTAGAATGCTTCTACAACTCCTAGGCCACATGGCAGCCGTCATCGCAAGAGTGCCCTTAGCTCATCTCCACATGAGAGTGCTTCAGTGGAACCTCGGGGTACAGTGGGATCAGTGTTGGGACGATCTCGAGCAGCAAGTTTGGATCTCCAGTGCAGTGCATCAGACTTTGGAATGGTGGCTCACCCCCTCCCGACTAGAGACTGGGGCTCCTTTTCGAAGTCCCAGTCCTCTGCAAATCCTGACAATGGATGCCTTAGGACTGGGGTGGGGCGCACATTTTAAAGAAAATCAGACAAAAGGGATGTGGACTCCTTTGGAACACAGCCTCCACATCAGTGTGTTAAGAGATGAAAGCCATTCTGTATACCTTACAGGCATTTCAGATGGACCTTCTCCCAGGCCCCTTACTAATCCAGACAGACAACATGTCAGTGGTCTTTTACATCAGCAAGCAAGGGGGCACTCATTCCTATCCCCTTTGCAGAGAGGCCATGAGAGTCTGGTACTGGGCAGTGGAGCACAATCAGGAACTCACAGCAGTTCACGTTCCGGGGTACAAAACACCTTAGCCGACAGCTTAAGCCGCTCTTGGTCTCAGGCCCATGAGTGGGAACTACTACAGGGGTTAGTAGACGATCTGTTCAAAAGATGGGGACTTCTAGAACTGGACCTCTTTGCATCCCACTCAACGCCAAACTGCCCAATTTCTGCTTGCTAGATCCAGAGTCTAGTGTTTTCTGGCAAGACGCGTTGTCCCTTTCTTGGACAGGTAGGTTTCTTTATGACTTCCTTCCCTTCCCACTACTTCAGCGAGTACTGCTCAAACTTCAAGCAGAATGAGCAGGCATGATACTCATAGCGCCGTTCTGGCCTCTGCAGATTTGGTTCCCATTGCTTCAGCAATTGGCAATAGAACCTCTGATTCCTCTGCCCCTGTCCTCTCACTTGCTGTCCCAGGAGCAAGGGACTCTTGTGCACCCGAATCTCAAGTCTCTGCACCTACATGCATGGCTCCTGCAAACTTCATCATGGACAGGTACAGGGTGTCAGCAGGGTAGCGGAGTCCTAGTGACTGCGAGAAAACCCTCAACCAGGGTCACTTAAGCCATGAAATGGAAGTGCTTCTACCTATGGGGTTGTGCCCATCGTCTAGACCCGTTCACCTGTCCAGTGAACTCTGTCCTGGAGTATTTTCTTTCCCTGTCCAATGCAGGTCTTAGCTACTCGTCCATAAAGGTACACCTTTCTGCACTGTTAGCTTATCATATACCAGTGGACGGCAGGAACCTGGCACAAATGGATCTGTCCCACACCTTCCTGCGAGGTATGATGCATATTAAGCCACCCATTCGGGACCCCATTCCCCCATGGGATCTCTTATTTTTGTTAGAGAAGCTTATGTTGCCTTGTTTTGAGTCAGCCGCAAGTTGTGAGCCACACTTCCTGTTTTGGAAAGTGTTATTTTTAGTTGCCATCACTTCAACACAAAGGATTTCCATGCTTGAGGCTCTGATGTGTAAAGAGCCCTATCTGATTTTCCACTGGGACAGGGTATCCCTACGTACTAATCCTAAATTTCTCCCGAAAGTGGTGTCTGAGTTCACCCTTAATCACGACATTCATCTCCCAGTTTATTACCCAGAGCACTCGAATAGAGGGGAGACCTTATCGCATACTGTGGATTTTCACAGAGTTCTTTGTTTTTACGTTGACTGCACCAGGTCTTTAAGAAAATCTGATCAGTTGTTTGTATCTTTCGCCCTGAGAATGTTAGGGGCACCAGTGACTAAACAGACTTTGTCCAAATGGTCAATTGCATAGTTTTCTGCTACCAAAAATATGACAAACCTTTACTGGGCTCGGTAAAAGTCACTCCAGTAGGGATGTCGCCACTTCATTTGCATCCCTCAGAAATGTGTCCATAGCAGATCTCTGTGCTGCAGGCACCTGGAATTCTGTCCACATATTCATCAAGTATTACAGTTTGGACATTGTTTCCAGAAGCATATAGAAGGAGAGCAGGTTCTGGCCTAGCCGTTCTCCAGGGACTGCTCTCAGGAGCTGCCGTGGATTTCCATATCCACCACCCATCTGACCTGGATCATATCCTTGTATTGCTTGGGACTCTGTCCTAATGGTTATTGCCTGCTGCAAGAGCTCTTTCTCGAAGTGAGATCGTACAGTTACATAAGAACTTACCATAACAGTGGATCTTAGAGAGGAGCTCTTGCAGCAGACATGCTTTCCCTCCCTCCTTCCCCCTTGTTAGGAAGGTATTATTTCTTCTCCCTTTAGGGGATGTTAGAACCTCATCTGTTCCCCATCTTCATTCAGCGGGTCTCCAGCGGGCAAACTAATTGGTACCTCGCGGACCGTCCTTTATGCCATAGGCGTGTTGGGATGGGGCCGAGCGTCAATGGGCAGTCCACGCCATGCAGACTGCTAGCTATAATTTTTCCGTAGGGTCCTAGTGCCTGGCGGCATAGTCTTAATGGATCTTATCTGTGTCAATCTTCACCATTCATCACAGTGGGTACTGGCTGGAGATCACGACCCCACGGGAGCCTTTTTTTTTTTTTTTTTTAAAGGATAGGCAGAGTTGACGCAGCATCGGCGCCACCCTCGAGGCCGATGTACTACGTGGCGCTCGAGGATTAGCCGTTAGGCTGTGTCGACTCCTCCTGCCTACCAGTTCTTCATCTCCCGCTGTCGAGGTCGCCTCGTGGGAAGCCACTGAAGAAGTTTTGACAGTTTTTAGGCCTTAGCCTTTCGCATTTGTGCGTTCGACAGTCCGTCGGTCTCCTGCTAGTTCTGGGTTCTGCCTCCATTCGACGTCGCCGGTAAGATCTTTCCATTTATTTTAAAGTTTAGCGACATCGAGTCTATTTTTGGTGTTTTTTTCCGCAGGTCATGTCGCGGTCGGTGGGCAAGAAACCTTCTAAGGCAGGGTGGCCCCCTATGCGTCGGTGCCCGTGCGTCCACAAGTACTCCGTTACCGACCAGCATGACCGGTGTCTCGCGTGTCTTGGCCCGCTTCACGACATGGATTTGTCGCGCCTGCTTCTCCATGGACCACCGGCGTCCTAGAACAGCACGCATTCAAAGTAAGATGAGCTCCGCCGACTTTCGGTGGGGTCTCGTCGGGCCAACGCGCTCTCGGCCTGTCCTCCGGGTCCCTCCAGTTCTATATGGACCGAGGAGGAGGGAGCCTTGGTTTCTTGTAGCCTAGCATTGGCCGAGGCTCCTCCCACGGCACAGGAGGCCCGTCCCCGCTTCCTCCCGGACCGGGCAGGAGGCGCCATGGCAGTCGCCCTTCGGGTGAAGGCTCCCTGGTGTCGGTCCGTGGTCCGGAAGGTCTGGTTGATGCCGCCCCAGTGCCACCGGGTTACGCCATTGGGGCCTTCGCACCGCTCGCGGTACTTGGGTTCCTGTCGGCGCCACTGCTCTCTCGCGCCGCGGCCTTTAAACGGGCGCCTGACGCTGCTCGTGCACCGTGACCCTGGGATCTGGCGTCACCTTGCGCATGTCTCACCTCGTGCCATTCCTCAGTGCCGAGGAGCTGAGCAAGGCGCCGTGAGCCTTCGGAGTCGCCTGTCGCGGGTGCTGCTGTGCTGCCTGTGCCACTTTCGCGGCGCCGAGGAGCCTAGCGGTGCTGTTCGCGCCGATTCCGCTGAGCCATCGGCGCCGCTTCGGGTCCTCAGTGCTATTCACGGCGCCGAGGTCAAGGCCGGGCGCCGAGGTTGTTGCTGGGCGCGCCGCGCCTGCCTCTGTTCCTGGTACTGCCCCCAGTGCCAGTGGATTTGACGCGCTGCTGGCCCTGGCTTCAGGACCTTGGCCCGAGCTGCCCTGCCGCCTTCTGTCAGCTCCGCTATGGGGCTGTGAGGGCAGGTGCCCCTGCCACTGCTTTGCTACTAGGCCTTGGTAGGTCTCCTTTCCCGCCTCCTACTGCTTAGGAGGGCCTCAGACTCTACCTCTCGGAGTCTGAGTCGGGCTTGAGTCGGACGGCAGTCACACCCCTCTGGGTTGTCTGCTGAGGAGGGCGAGCCAGGTCTCGACGACGAGTCACAGCCAGCCCCTCTGAGGAGTGTCAGGTTCTCCCGAGGTTGGGGGTCAGTGGTACTGACCTAGCAGGCTATGGTGCATGCCACTGCCATGCAACCTGGCCTTGGAGGGTTCTTCACCTGGCGGTGGTGTACCCCTCCTGTAGTGTGTCTCGATCGCCCAACTTTGGGGCCCATCGGAAGTCTACAGGAGGGAGGGTGCTGCTCCTGGGTCTCCCTTCGGGGCAGCCCAGAGCTGCCAGCTACCTAGGTTGGCCCTCCGAGGACCAGGACCCCTCGGACTTGAGGGATCGAGGTGTGGGGTCGGTGCGTCGGCCTTTCTCTGGGGTCCACCCCGGCCCTGGACGAAGTCGAAGTGCAGACTTCCGCCCTTCCCCTTCCAGTTCCTTGAGGGGGTCCCATTCTTTGGAGGCAGGGGACCGTCCTTCTGGATCTGTACGGCCCTGGTCGCCTCACTGGGGGGATTCTTCTGGGCGCAGCCTGGTCAGTACCAACGTGGTTGTACAGCTGTCGGCTGCGGAGTCTTCCGGGACACCCTCGTCGGGTGTCCATGGTCCGCTCCCTAGCCATGGCAGAGGTCAGCTGACTTCTTCTCTCGGCTCTGCCCCTATCCCTCTGCCGCATTCTCCAGAGCTCCCAGGCATTCTTGGTCCTAGCGGCCCTCTCACCTGGGAGCAGTTCAGAACGGTGGCTGCTCGGTTCCCTGCCTGCGTTAGGGCCATGGACAGCCAGGTTTTTCAACCTCCCCCCAGCAACCACCCTCGGAACATATGGTGACCTCCAGCTCCTCATCCCCCTCTTCTGGGGGAGAGGAACCATCTGTCCATATCTCTCCTGCCGCTGATCTCTCCGAGTATCAACGCTTCCTCGTGAGGATGATGGAGGATCTTCACCTTTCTCCCCTGTCGGTCACCAATCCTGAGCATGCGGCAGCCGCCTTCTAGGCCATTTCAGTGTGGCCACTTTGTGGTGCCGCCCTGGCCCTCCCTCTGGAGGCGTCCATGCGCTCTGGCAGAGGCCCTTCTCTGGAGTTCCTGCCCCTAGGGACCTCAGCCAGAGGTAATTGCGCCCCCGAGTCTCCAGGTTCTATGCCTCATCCACAGTCCAGATTGACGCACCTGGACACTCCCGGCACGGCTCGCGCCCTCCATCGGGACCGCCCCCAGATCAGGACTCTTGATTTTGATTTCTTGGGAGGAGGACTCTACTCGCACGGTTGCTTCTTTCCATCTCTGCTCATCAGGCCCACTATGCAGCCTACAGCAGGTTCTTGTGGTCAGCGCTAGGTCAGATCCTAGCTGGCTTTGCCTGACTCTGAGCAAACCAGGCAAGCCATTGCACTCTCTGCACGTGGCCTGGAGCCAGCAAGGCACCAAGCAAGGCATCTTATGACGCCAATGACCAGAGTGGCTACCAGGGTATTAAGGACAGCGTCTGCACCAGGAGATCGCGTGGCTTCGCCTTTCCCAGTTGTCACCCTTGCCCGGCGAGGATGATTTGCTCCACTCACCAGGGAACCTATCTTTCCCGTAGGGCGGAGACGATATTGTCGGGCAAATTCTTCCCTCCGGGGACCCTGCCTCACTCTCCCCACTCGGCCTCCTCAGGCCCAGAAGGTTCCCCTAGTGTGTCACCCATTGAGGGCTGGGGAGCTGTCCCTAGGGTGCAAATGAATCAACTCTTCGGGCTTGATACTCACCATCTGTGATGAATGGTGAAGATTGACACAGATAAGACATAAAATTACGCTTCCACTGTAATTATGATCTTTCTGTATCTTCACCATTCATCACAATCCTGCCCACCATCCCCTGGGGCTTCAGCTCTGGATCCTCCTCCTCTGTGCCTACCCTCTTTGAGTGGGTAGTTGGGACACACAGGGGTAGTTTTTCCTAAGGGTACAGTTCGAGTGGCACCCTCTCTATTACATATCTTCACTCCTATGGGGTGAGAGCTGGTGGTTGCCCTCCTTCTGTTATCCATCCAATTTAAAAAAAAAAAAAAAACTTCCCTTTTTTTTTCACCAAATATCTTTACAGAGAGAGTACTGGATCCCTGTAACCTGTCCTTCTCCAGAATAGTCGACTCTGCTTTTGGGGTATTGCCAGTTATTCTGTGCCTTGAATTCTGGCAAATGAGCTTTCTACTCCTTGCAGCTCCTATACAGTCTGGTGACGGACAAGGGTCCTGGATCCTTGTTACCTCTCACTCTCTCCTAAATTCTCTCCCCTTCCTCCTTCTTCCTTTTCCAGAGATTGGGGCCCCTACCCATCCCTTAGTCTTACTTCCTCTATGCTGTCCTCTCAGTCATTATTTCTCCGTTTAGTTCAGTTTTTCTCTTCCTTTTTCTGTCCCTTGGACTCTCTTGTCCCACCCTATATCCCTTCCTCTTACCTCTCCGGCGACTCAGAACTGGTAGGCAGGCAGAGTCGACACAGCCTAACGGCTAATCCTCGAGCGCCACGTAGTACGTCGGCCTCGAGGCCGGTGCTGATGCTGCGTTGATTCCGCCTATCCTTTAAAAAAAAAAAAAAAGGCTCTCGCGGGGTCCTGATCTCTGGCCAGTACCCATTGTGATGAATGGTGAAGATACACAGAAAGATCATAATTACGGTAGGTACGTAATTTTTATTTATTGCCTGCTGCAAGAGCTCCTCTTGAAGATCTACTGTTATGGTAAGTTCAAACAACATGAAGTCTTGCTGTATTCTGACTATATGCAGTTATCCCCAGCACTTGAACTGCTCCGGAGAGTAAAGGGTTAACTCTGTGCAAAGGTATAGAACGTTGAGCTCGAGCTCGGTTTTCAAACCTCTGTCTGTGGTACTCTGAAGTGTAACCATCAGATTCTTTACTCCACCTTACTGTGAAGTTGCCCCAGAGATTCCTCCTGCGCTTTGGTTCGATCTAGTTTGAATCGGTCGTTTTTTTCAAACCGTGATTTTCTACATTTCGGTATTCTTACCTCTGTCTTGGTACAGTAAATGGTAGCTATAGGTAGTGGTTATTTTCTGTGTTGTTTATTAAGAAATTTTTTATTTTGGTTCTGTGTCGGTCCGCTTCAGAACCGAAGCTTATCTTCATATTAATTATTATTACTGTTTGAGTGGTTTTTCCAGTACCCATCGGTTCCTAAAAAAATCCGATATTTTAGGATTTTTTTAACCGACCCGTGACACGGTTGGAACCGTTGGGTTTGTAATCGCCTGTCTTAACCGCTGTATAAGGTGATTTTTACTGGTTTTAGGCATGTCTGAGAAACCCAAGAAGAAAACCGGACCCACTGGGTTTCAGCACTGTACCGAGTGTAAGGAGGCTTTTGCTAAGGCTGGCCCTCACCTCGTCTGTGTGTATTGTCTGGGGTTTGACCACCTCAAGAAAGACTGCCAAATATGTAAGAACTTTCCCAAAGCCACTCTCGATAAACGTTTGAGTAGGCTAAGGGAGAGGGAGGCCGAGAATTCCACTGACCCTTATGGCCAGCCCTGTTCGGTTGCAGCCGAACCTGAAGAGGTGCCCACTGACCTGGGTGATACCTCTTCGGGCAAACGGAGAGCCGATTCTGTGGACTCGGTTCTGAGCAAAAGAAAGAGGAAATCAGCCGGTTCGGATCCCACTTCCCATGGTCCGACCACTGATGAGATAGCAAAAACGATTTCAGTAGTTCAATCGCTTTGCCCTGTTCCAACTGAACTGGTTTCGGTTCAGTCCTGATTGGTTCGGTCGGAAGCATTGGCTTCAGATATAGATCCTGAAGCATACTATGAGGGCGATTGGGAGGAGGATGAAGACTATGAAGAAGATGAGAGCTAGATGAGCCAGTAGAGCCTGACCTCTCCCCAGACAGGCCTTCTCAGGCTTCTCTTCCTAGGCTTTGAGTCCCCTTCCCATTTCTTGTTTTACAAGAAAGTGGCTGAGACTCTTCAGCTTCCTATGGAAGAGGCTGAACAGGATCAGGAAGAACCTGACTACCTGGAAGTGATGGATGTCCCAGAGTCAAAGAGGGTGTCTGTCCCCTTACATAAATCCTTGGGTAAGCAGACACAAAAAATGTTAGTTTCCTATATCCATTCCTCCTGTAGAGAAAAAAATGGACAGGAGGTATGTTTTGTCAGGTCCAGGGACGGAATTCCTTTCAAATCATAGCAGCCATGTTGGGGTAGTACAAGCTGCAGCCTGTGACAAGGCTAATATTCCCCTGGCATCTCACCCCCCAGATAAGGATTCCAGGAAAGTGGATGCCATGGCAAAAAAAACAGTACTTGGCATTCTCTTTGGGACTTAGGCAGTCGAATTACATGGCATACATAGCCAGGTACCTGAAATCTACGTGGGATACGGTTCTGGCACTGGCTAAGGATGCCCCTCCCCAGCTAGCCAAGGAGCTGGAGCAGGTGGCTGCAAATGGTATAGAGGCATCTAAAGTGCAGTTCCATGCAGCGGTTGATTCCAGTGATGTTCATTCCAGGGTCATGGCTACATCTATCTCCATGAGGGATATGCTTGGCTTAGGTGTACCAGCTTCTCTCAGGATACCCAGACTAAGGCCATGGTTTTTCCTGTAACTGGTAATTCTCTCTTTGGAGAACAAACAGAGAATTACATGAAGAAGATGGATGAATACAGGACCACCTATAGGAGTGCTGCAGCCAAAGAAAAGCAGACCACTCCTCGGAGGCAGCAGTCTAGTGGCAGGGGCAGGCCTTTTTACAGGCCTTTTTACCAAGCTCAAGCCCCCTCCTCCTCTTTTCAGCAGAGGGCGTTCTTTAGGGGAAGAGGTAGATGTGGGGTAACTAGGACCCCATCAGCTACTGAGTCCCAGCCCCCTGCCAAGCAGACACCCTGAAGTGTCAGTCAGGGTCGCCTCCCCAATCTCGGTAGGGGGCAGGCTGGCTCACTACTCCCAGGCCTGGGAGTCTATTACTTCAGACAAATGGGTCCTGGAAGTAGTGAGCCAGGGACTTGCTCTCAGTTTCAAAAGGTTCCCAAGAATGAGAGCAAAGTCGTTTAGTCCTCCCTCTCCCTTGGAGACAAAGGCCTTAGAGGCAGAAGTAGCCTCTCTTCTGCTTTTGCAAGCAGTAGAGAAGGTACCTCTTTGTCACAGGGGAAAAGGACTGTATTCAAGATACTTCCTTACCCCCCCAAAAAGACAGGGGAGTGGCGGCCCATATTGGATTTAAGGTACCTGAACAAACATTTGACAAAACCAAAGTTCAAAATGATGACTCTGGGAGTAATTCTTCTCTCTCTGAGACCAGGGGACTGGCTAGCCTTCCTGGATCTCAAGGATGCCTACTTCCACATACCTATCAGACATTCCCACAGAAAGTACCTCAGGTCTGAGTTGCCCTCAGGCCATTACCAATTCAGGGCCATGCCCTTCGGCCTAACATCTGCCCCAAGGGTGTTCACCAAGTGTCTTGCATTAGTGGTGGCATTCCTCAGGATGCAGGGCATCCTTCTGTTCCCATTCCTGGACGACTGGCTTCTAGTAGGCCAGTCCTCAGACCAAGTCAAGTCAGCCTTAGAGGTCACCCAAAGACTTCTAGAATCCTTGGGCTTCATTCTAAATTTAGAGAAGTCTGTTCTGGAACCAGCCCAGCTTCTCACTTTCATAGGAGTGGAAATAGATACAGTTCAGGCAAGAGCATTTCTTCCTCTCTCAAGGGTTCAGTCACTAGTCGCTTTGGCCTCCTTTTTTCGTCCCCTAGTGTCTCGACCAGCCAGACATTTTCTACAGCTGCTTGGCCACATGGCAGCTTCCACAGCAGTAGTTCAGAGAGCAAGATTTCAGATGAGGGATATTCAGTTTCATCTCATATCTTTCTGGTCTCAGAAAAAGGACCCTGTCTCCAAACTGGTTCCAGTCTCCAACACCTTGGTCCAGCCCTTCAGTGGTAGTTGGAAGAAGACAATCTTCAACAAGGGGTTGCCTTTATCAGTCAGGTCCCCTCTGTGATTCTCACCACAGATGCCTCCCTATTGGGGTGGGGGGCCCACCTAGATCAGCTCACAGCTCAGGGAACTTGGTCACACCAGGAGTCCCTTCTGCACATAAACCTTCTCGAATTGAGAGCTGTCTTCCTGGCTCTCCAGACATTCTCAGCAGTTGTCCAAGGGAAAGTAGTGCAGATCAGAACAGTCAATACCACAACCATGTGGTATATCAACATGCAGGGAGGCATTCAGTCCTCGGCCTTGTGTACAGAAGCCATGAAAATTTGGTCTCTGACTTACTCCCTTCAGGCTTCCCTGGTGGCGGTGCATCTCCAAGGGAAGGACAACATCCTAGCAGATGCTCTCAGCAGGATTTTCCAGGGTCACCACGAATGGATCCTGAGCCCTGTCATTCTTCAAGTCATCTTCAGGAGATGGGGCACCCCAGAGATAGATCTCTTTGCAGCCCCGGACAATCATCAACTCCCTCTTTATTGTTGCAGACCACCCCTTCTGGGTTTTGTTCCCCAGGATGCTCTTCTACTGAATTGGACAAGCAGGTTTCTGTATTAATTTCCTCCTTTTCCTATGATATTCAGGGTCCTGATAAACATCAGGTCTCAGCCTTGCAAGGTGATTCTGGTGGCTCCAGACTGTTGTCACTGTCAGTAACTCTGCCCTTGTGTCTTCCCAGGCAGTACAATCTTCTCACCCCCTCTCAAGGGAGGATTCTGTGCCCCAACCTTCAGACTGTCAGACTCAAAGCCTGGCTCTTGAAGAGCTAGAATATGCAAGTTTGCATCTTTCCCAATCAGTTTTGGATATTTTGAAAGTCAGCAGGAAGCCTGCTACTAGGCAGACTTACAGTTCCAAATGGAGAAGGTTCGGATTTTGGTGTCCAGTAGACCTATTAAGCCAGAGCTGGCTGATATTGCCACTGTTTTGGACTATTTGGTACATCTTAACAGTTTAGGCCTCTGGCCTACTACCCTTAAAGTGCATTTGGCAACTGTGCCTGCTTTTCTTTTGGCTGGTAAGGACTCTTCCATAGCTTCTCATCCAGTTTTCAAGAAATTCTTCAAAGGCTTAGTTCATGTCATGTCAGTCCTCCCTTTCTGGAGCCTACTCCTTCTTAGGATCTGAACATCTGTATTGCACAGCTTATGCAGCCCCCCCCTTTGAACCTTTATCTTCAGCTGAGCTGAAATACTTGACTTGGAAAACTGTATTCCTGGTGGCCATTACCTCTGCTAGGAGGATCAGTGAACTACAGACCTTATCAGTGGAACCTGATTTCATTTCCTTTCATAGGGATAAGGTGGTCCTCCGCACCAATAGAAAGTTCCTTCCCAAGGTAGTGTCAGACTTTCATCTGAACCAGTCTATGTCTGCCTGTCTTTTTCACTGATCATTCTTCCTCTGGAGAGAGGAGGCTACACAGTCTGGACGTCAAAAGGGCTCTTAGTTACTACATTGAGCATACTAAGGCCCCATAGGAAGGACTGTTCTCAGTTGTTTCTCACTTATGGTGAGGTGGGAAAGGGCAAGCCTGCTACCAAAAGGTCTATTGCCAGGTGGATTGTTTCTTGTATTCAATTCTGCTACTCTAAACTTGGGAAGGAGCCTCCCTCAGGCCTGA
The DNA here is from genome assembly GCA_016271365.2 of Neoceratodus forsteri. Taxonomy (NCBI): domain Eukaryota; kingdom Metazoa; phylum Chordata; order Ceratodontiformes; family Ceratodontidae; genus Neoceratodus; species Neoceratodus forsteri. Next base: position 555,153,362 of record CM028129.1, on the reverse strand, counting down.
GGGCTCATTCTACCAGAGGTACAGCTGCTTCGGTCGCAGCAGCTAGAGATGTACCTTTAGTGGATATATGTAAAGCAGCTACCTGGAAATCTGTTCACACCTTCACCAAGCATTACTTGCTGGACATTCAGTCACGAAGTGATGCTAGGTTTGACACAGCTGTGCTGCAGAGCTTGTTCCTAAAATAGGTTCTGTAACTCCCTCCTCCAAGGGGGTACTGCTTGGTAGTCTGCATATAGTCAGAATACAGCAAGACTTCATGTTGTTTGAAGAAAAAATTACTCACCGTATTAATGCTGTTTCTTGTAATGGAGCCTTGCTGTATTCTGACCTCCCTCCCTGCCTCCCATCCTGGAACCTAGTAGTTTTTGGGATGTGGTGGGGCAGGCACAGTGCTGCACCCCAGAGGTGCTCTGGACATGCCTCCATCTCTTGTTTTTTTTTTCTCTTTTAGTTTGGTGAATCACTACCTGTTGTGTTCTTTTGGGGTTTTTCGACCTGAGTCTTCGCCCTAAAACTCTTGTTTTTGCCACTTGGCACAAAATTTTGAAACAATTTCTTACTTGAGTTAGTTAGGGCTCGTAAGTATCTGATGGTTACACTTCAGAGTACCACAGACAGAGGTTTGAAAACCGAGCTCGAGCTCAACGTTCTATGCCTTTGCATAGAGTTAACCCTTTACTCTCCAAAGCAGTTCAAGTACTGGGGATAACTGCATATAGTCAGAATACAGCAAGACTCCATTAGAAGAAACAACATTACTATGGTGAGTAATTTTTTATTCTTACACAACTAATTCTAGGAATGGTATATGATGTGCATCCACACTGACCTACCCGACCTCCCTTGGCAAGTGGCACACTGGTCTTGCTTCCAGCGAGTAAGATCTGATGTCACAGGATGGTGCCAAGGGAGTTACCACCCCGGTGGGTGGGAGGAGCCATCTTGAAGACTTTCCGGCAATCTTTAAAGGGTAAAGGACACTGCCAGAAGTGTGGATGCACATCACATACTGTACCACTCCTAGAACTACTGGTACAGGTGAGTAACCTGTTTTTTAAAAATACAGTCCACATGATAATTACCTATACTGCACAGTTCAAGCCAGAACCCTAGATTTTTATAACGGTCCACCATTTCAAGAGGTTTTTTTTCTATCCACATTGGAACTGGTAAATGAGTTGTTTTGTAAGCAGTGGGGTAGAAGACAGGGGGATGATAACAGTGGAGAAGGGAATACAGCTGCAGGAGGGGTGGCAAGGTCTTAAGCAAGTGATATGAGGGAAAAGAAGGATGAGGCTGAGCAGATAGGGGGTGGTAGGACCAGAGTTTAGGAAAACAGTACGAAAGAAACCAAAGTACGAAAGTTGCTTTCCTTTCCACACCTTAGTGAATGAAAATGTAATTATCTATGCAGCAGCAGGTTGTGCATTAGGGAAAGAGTAAGGTGTTCCTGGGAGTCCCAGGTTTCCAGTTGCTATGGTGGTGCAGCTGGTAGACCAGTCGGAACGGTATTCTGGGTGGCCTAGGTTCAAGTCTCAGCTAAGGCACTTATTTCTTTCTCTCATCTGTTTGTTTGGGTTCCATATATGTGCACACTTGACTCTTGTGAATGAAAATGTAATTATCTGTGCAGCACCAGGTTGTGCATTAAAGAAAGAGTAAGGTGCTTCTGTAAGTCATTGGTTTCCAGTTGCCTTAGTTGTGCAACTGGTAGTGCAGTTAGAATGGTATTCTGGGTGCAATTCCCAGCTTAACACTTATGTCTTTCTTTCTTCTGTTTTTTTTTAGTCATTAATAATGTCTGCATAATCAACAAACTCTGCTGAGAGCCAGTACAACTGCAAAATGATGTTATTGAGTGTCTCAGCCCTCTGCCATAAGGGCCCCATATAGCAGCCTGGGTAGAAGGATACTGTTGGTAATGGTTAGTTGTGCTACCTGGATGAGGTAGGGCCTAAGACAGAAAAATAGTCCAAGTCTTTGGAGAACAGCTTTTGACAAACAGTCAACATGGGGCCAGAAGCTTAAATGTTGGTCAGGGTGGAAAGCAAGGTATTTTAGGACATTTACCTACTTTGACCTGGGTGCTAGACACTGAATAAACTTTTAACAGATTATCCCTATCCACTCACAGTCTCCTAGTTCCAAACAACATTGCCTTGGTCTTTTTAGTGTTTAACACCAATGTATTCCTTACGAACCATTTTCTAAGTTGTTTGAAGTCCTCTGCCAGCCTTGAATTCAGGAAGGCTGGGTCAGAGTAGCTTTGGTACAGTTCGGCATTGGCCACATACAGGAGAAACTTTGCACTACCGCAGTTTATAGGCAGGTCATTCACAAATCGAGAAAAAAGCATAGGTCCAAGTATCTTGCCCTGTGGTCCCCATCTGTAATTGGTCTAAGGGGAGGGGAGGGATAAGCAGCCTCTCAGTTTTATCAACTGCTTCCTGCCCAACACATAGTCTTTAAACCAAAGGCAGGAGTGCTCATCAATGCCCAACATGTTTAGTTTTGTGAGGATGATGTGGTTAACCAAGTCATTGTCCTTAGCCAAATCAATGAAGTTGGCACTTGCTGCAAAGCCAAAGTCCATTGCATTGATGATTATAAATGGTCATATGGACCAGTGCAGTGTCCATGCTATGACTAGATCTGAAGCCATGTTGAGTATCTTTCAGGATGTCATTGGTGTCAAAGTAATATTTAAGTTGATTGAAAATCAGCCTATCCTGGATCTCGGCTAGAGGGTTAAGAAAGGAAATGGGTGTATATTTTCAACCGGCACTTTGGCGCTACTTTTATGGACTGGCACTACCAAGGTGATTTTCCATGCCATCAGCACCATACCCTTGCTCAGGGATTTATTGAACAAGTGCCTTGGTGGGGAGGCTATATACGAGGCAGCCAGTTTGCGTAATTAAGCTCAATGATGTCATAGCCAGCTGAAGAATCAGTCTTCAGGCTGCTGAGTTGTGCAAGAAAATTATTTCTGGTTATTAGTTTGAAGTGAAACTTGGATGATTTGACAGGTATGCTTATATTTTTAACTGTAACAAGCTTACAAACAACATGAAGTCTTGCTGTATTTGGACAATCTGCAGTTAGCTCCAGCCTTTAAACTGCCCCGGAGAGTAGAGGGTTAATTTTCTATGCAGTGCGTAAAATGTTGAGCTCGAGCTCGGTTGAGGTCTCTGTCTGCAACACTTTGAAACCCAACCATCAGATTCTTTACTCAGCCTCACTGAACAGTCGCTCCAGAGATTTCTCCTGCTCGGTTCAAAGTCTGTTAAAGTTGTCGGTTTCATTCCGAATTTATTTCCGCATTGTCTGTTCAGGCTCTGTCTGCGGTACCGTGCGTACTTCAGATAGTTTCTCTGTTATTATTGTGGGCATTGTAAAACTTGTATTCTTGATCGTTTCGGCTGAACCGATCCAACGTATTTGAACTCTTGTGTTTTTCCTTAGTGTGTGGTTACTGGTCCTTACCAGTTCTAAAAAAAACGTGTTTCAACATTTTTTTTCCAATACCAGTAACATGGTTAGAAACCAATAAGGGAGTCTTGCCTGTCGGTTGCCGAAAAAAGGGTAAGTTTGGTTAGGTTGGCCATGTCTGAGAAACCCAAGAAAAAAACTGGGCCCGCTGGGTTTCAACACTGCAGTGAGTGTGGGGAGGTCTTTGCTAAGGCTGATCCCCACACCACCTGTGTTTATTGTCTGGGGTTTGACCACCTTGATACAGACTGCCAAATATGTAAAAACTTTCCTAAGTCTACCCTAGAAAAAAGATTAGGTAAACTTAGGGAAAAGGAGGCCAAGAAGTCCACTGACCCGGATGGCCAGCCCGGTTTGGTTCCGACCAAACCAGAAGGAGTGCCCTCTAACCAGGGCGATACTTCTTTGGGCAAGAGGAGAGCCGATCCTGAGGGGTCATTTTCTACAAAAAGAAAACGCAAAGAGAAATCGACCGGTTCGGATCCAGAGGTTCAAGTTCCGACTGCCGAAGAAGTAGCCAGAGCGATTCAGATTGTTGAATCGCTTCGTCCGGTTCCGACCGATCTGCCTTTTGGCAGGGGTTCAGTTCGGTCGATTCCCCCGGTTCAAGATTATACCCCTGAAGACTTTTATGAACTGGAGTTTGAAGAGGAGGGGGATTTTGAAGATGATGGTGAAAGTCTGGATGTGCCTGTGGAACCGGACTTCTACCCAGATAGACCTTCTGGCGTTTCTCCTCCTAGGCTCTCTGAGTCCCTTCCCCACTATCTGTTTTACAGAAAAGTGGCTGAAACCCTCCAGCTTCCTATGGAGGAGGCTGTGGAGGATCAAGAGGAGCCTGATTTTGTTGAAATGATGGACATCCCAGAGTCCAGGAGACTGTCTGTTCCCTTTCACAAGTCCTTTGGGAAGCAGACACAAAAACTCCTAAAGTCTCCTAATTCTGTATCTCCTGTCGACAGAAGGATGGACAAGAGGTATACTTTATCAGGCTCAGATATGGAGTTTTTCTACCAGCAATGCAGTCATGTTGGGGTCATGCAGGCTGCAGCCTGTGACAAGGCTAATATTCCCTTGGCTTCACACCCTCCAGACAGAGACTCCAGGAAGCTGGATGCCATGATAAAGAAGCAGTACATGGCATCCTCCTTGGGACTCAGGCAGGCTAACTATATGGCCTATATAGCCAGGTACCAGAAGTCCAGGTGGGACACTGTACTGGCACTGGCTAAGCAGGCCTCCCCCCAGCTGGCCAAGGAGCTGGAGGAGGTGGCTGCTGATGGGACTGAGGCATCAAAGGTACAGTTTCATGCTGCTGTGGACTCTGGTGATGTGTCATCAGGAGTCATGGCTACATCTGTGGCTCTTTGGAGGTTGGCTTGGCTCAGATGTACTAGCCTCTCACAGGACACCCAGGCTAAGGCCATGGATTTCCCTGTGGTGGGTAATTCTCTGTTTGGGGAGCAGACAGAGAATTACATGAAGAAAATGGATTAGTACAGGACCGCTTATAGGAGTACTCAGGCCAAGGAGAGGCAAGCAGCTCCTCAAAGACAGCAATCTAGGGGCAGGGGCAGGCCTTTTCATAGGCCTTTCTACCAAGCACAGGCCTCTTCTCCCTTTTCACAGTGGGGGGGTTCTTCAGAGGGAGAGGCAGAAGGGGGATGAGCAGGGCTACATCCACTCCTCAGCCTAAGGCCCCTGCCAAGCAGACACCCTGATGAGTCTGCCCGGGTCAACTCTCCTATCTCTGTAGGGGAAGGCTGGCTTACTTTGTCCAGGACTGGATGTCTGTTACTTCAGACAAGTGGGTCCTGGAAGTAGTAAGCCAGGGACTGGTTCTCAGCTTCAAAAAATTTTCGAAGATGAGCCAGATCTTTTCCACCTGCAAGTCTCTATGAAACCCTTGCCCTAGAGGTAGAGGTTTCATCCCTTCTGGCCTTAAGAGCCATAGAGAGAGTTCCTACCCTACACCGGGGCAAAGGTATGTACTCCAGGTACTTGCTTACCCCCAACAAGACAGGGGAGTGGTGACCCATCCTAGATCTAAGATACCTGAACAAACATCTTTTAAAACCAAGGTTCAAGATGGTGACTCTGGGAGTAATTCTTCCCTGAGGACAGGGGACTGGTTAGCCTCCTTGGACCTCAAAGGTGCCTACTTTAACATTCCCATCAGATGCTCCCACAGAAAGTACCTCAGGTTCACGTTGCCCTCAAGCCATTATCAGTTCAAAGCAATGCCCTTTGGTCTAACATCAGCTCCAAGGGTTTTCACAAAGTGCCTAGCAGTGGTAGTTGCCTTTCTAAGAAGGCAAAACATTTCCATTTTTCCATATCTGGATGACTGGCTCATAGTGGGTCAGTCTCCAGATCAAGTCAAGTTAGATCTGCAAGTGACTCAGCAAGTGCTCACTTCCCTGGGACTTCTACTCAACCTTCCCAAGTTGGTTCTCGAACCCATGCTGCTCTGTACTTTTATAGGGGCAGAGCTAGATACTGTCAAAGCAAGAGGCTTTCTTCCCCTGGAAAGGGCAAGAGTTCTTATAGAACTGGCTTCTTCCTTCAGCCTTCAGGTGTCCCGACCAGCAAGGCACTTGCTTCAGCTCTTGGGCCACATGGCAGCTTTTACAGCAGTGGTCCAAGGGGCAAGATTCCAGATGAGGGACATTCAGTTCCAACTGAAGGCCTTTTGGTCCCAAAGGAGGGATCCTCTTACCAAACTGATTCCAGTGACTCGGATACTGATCCAAGCTCTTCAGTGGTGGCAGGATCAGGACAATTTAAGGCAAGGGGTCCCATTTGTTACTCAGTCTCATTCAGTGGTCCTTACCACGGATGCTTCCATTTTGGGGTGGGAAGCCCATCTGGGGGCTCTCACAGCCCAGGGGTCCCCTCAGGAATCCCTTCTTCATATCAATCTCCTGGAACTCAGGGCAGTTTCTCTGCCCCTGCAGGCTTTCTCTCAGTCAGTGCAGAACAAGGTGGTTTAGGTCAGAACATCAACACCACCACCATGTGGTACATCAACAAGCAGGGAGGCACTCGGTCCATGACCTTGTGCACGGAAGCCATGAAATTGTGGTCCCTGGCTTATTCTCCGCAGACCTCTCTGATAGCAGTCCACCTTCTAGGGAAGGACAATGTGCTAGCAGATGCACTGAGCAGGATCTCCCAGGGCCATCACGAATGGTTCCTGAACCCTCTGGTGTTAAAAGTGATTTTTTCAAGGTGGGGCACTCCAGAGATAGATCTCTTTGCAGCCCCAGACAATCGCCAACATTCTCTGTTTTGTTGCAGACCGCCAGTCTTGGGCTCAGTCCCTCTGGATGCTCTGCTGTTGAACTGGGAAAGGAAATTTCTCTATGCCTTCCCTCCCTTTCGTCTACTGTTGAAGGTTCTGGTCAAGGTGAGGTCACAACCCTGCAAAGTGATTCTGATTGCTCCCGATTGGGCCAGGCAGCCCTGGTACCCTCTCTTACTGTCCCTAGCAGTCCATCATCCTCTGTCTCTTCCAAGAAATTACAACCTGTTAACCTCCACTCAGGGGAGGATTTGGTACCCCACTCTTCGGTCCCTCAATCTCAAGGCATGGCTCTTGAAGAGTTAGAGTATGCAGAATTGCATCTGTCCCAAGGGGTTGTGGATATTCTCAAAGCCTCTCAAAAGCCTGCCACCAGAAAGACGTATGACTCCAAATGGAAAAGATTCAGCATTTGGTGTTCCAAGAAGCATATATCTCCAGACACTGCTGGATTGCCTACAGTTCTGGATTATATGGTCCATCTTAATGGCCTAGGCCTCAGACCAGCTACTGTCAAGGTGCACTTGTCAGCTGTTTCTGCTTTTCTGTCAGGGGGATAGCCTTCCTCACTGTCAACTCAGTCTGTATTCTGTAAATTTTTCAAGGGATTGCTTCATACCAATCCTCCCTTTAGGGATCCTGCCCCTGCCTGGGACTTAAATGTTTGCATTGCTCAACTTATGCAACATCTATTTGAGCCTATGTGCTCAGCAGAGCTTAAGTACTTGACTTGGAAGACTGTGTTTTTGGTAGCCATTACATCTGCCAGACATATCGGTGAATTGCAAGCCCTGTCAGTGGAACCTGATTTTATCTCCTTTCATAGAGATAAAGTGGTCCTGAAAACCAATAGGAGGTTCTTGCCCAAAGTGGTTTCAGACTTCCATTTGAATCAGTCCATGTCTCTTCCCGTTTTCTTCACTGATCATTCTTCCTCAGGGGAGAGGAGGCTACACAGTTTAGATGTTAAAAGAGCCCTTAGCTACTACATAGAGTGTACCAAGGGTCACAGGTTTGATTCCCTCCAGTTGTTCCTCACTTATGGGGAAGTGGGAAAGGGCAAACCTGCCACCAAGAGAACTATTGCCTGGTGGATTGTTTCTTGTATACAGTTCTGCTATGAGAAACTGGGGAAAATTCCACCCTCAGGCCTGAGGGCTCATTCCACAAGAGGTACAGCTGCTGCCAGGGATATCCCTCTGTTGAAAATTTGTCAAGCAGCCACCTGTAAAACAGTCCATACCTTTACCAAGCATTACTCTCTGGATATCCAGGCTAGGAGTGATGCTCGGTTTGGCACAGCAGTACTTCAGAGCCTATTCCCAAAGTAGGTTCTGTCCCTCCTCCATAGAGGTACAGCTTGGTAGTCTGCAGATTGTCAGAATACAGCAAGACTTCATGTTTGAAGAAAAAAACACTCACCTTAGTAATTGTGTTTCTTCTAATGGAATCTTGCTGTATTCTGACCTCCCTCCCTGCCTCCCCTCTCAGAACCTGTTTTTGGGAAGTGGGTGGGCAGGTGCAGTGTTGCACCCCAGCGGTGTCTTCAGCACACCCTCCCTTTTACCTGGGTGTTTGTATTATAATCTTTGTTTTTGGATAGGTTTTGGTTTTGGGTTTCCTGACTTGAGTCTTCCTTTGGGAATCCAAAACTTTCTGTTGCCAGTTGGCTAGTTACAAAATTTTACAGTTTCCGCATAGTCAGTGAGTGTTTGCTCGTAAGAATCTGATGGTTGGGTTTCAAAGTGCTGCAGACAGAGACATCAACCGAGCTCAAGTTCAACGTTCTATGCACAGCATAGAAAATTAACCCTCTACTCTCCAGGGCAGTTTAAAGGCTGGAGCTAACTGCAGATTGTCAGACTACAGCAAGACTCCATTAGAAGAAACACAATTACTAAGGTGAGTCATTTTTTCTTATGGAAGAACATATTCTGTTGCACTGCTGCTTTAAGTACAAACTCAGCTAATCAAATGAGAAATGCCACAGGGGATTTGATTCTGGTCTCTGGTCAATCAAATAGTATTCCAGGGACTCTAGTCCTTGCTTATCAGAGATATTAGAAGAGAGGGAAACTATATTTCATTATAACTAACTAGGCACCTTCAGGGATAATGATTTCATCCAAGATAATGAGAATGTAGCGATCACTCTCCTGTTAACCTGCAGATGGTCTGCAAAAGTGTACCCATCACCTCGACTGCTCGAGTTTTCTGCATGCAAAAGCTCCACTACTTTCAAGTCCTTCTACAGCAGATCGACTAGTCTTTCCTAATGCAAATGAGTGATGTTAATATGACCCTCAAATACTTTATTCATAAGTTCAGCAGGGCCCGCAATATTTGCTAGGAAAGGGAACTCTCAAGCTTGGTGCACTCCTGCCATTCAATCCCTATCCCAGGAGTGTGACAGAGCTTGGAATCTGTATGTAACCCCTAGATGGCGCTATCCCAGGGGCTACTACCCCTGCCTGATTTGCCACTAACAGGTTGAGGGGCCTGGATCCAATGGCGGGTGCCTCCACCCAGAGGTCAGGGTTTGCAATAGTTAAACTAACTTGGTCACAGCCCTCTGGGACACTGCAACCCCCCTTTCTTCCCACTAGTGGCCCACACAATATATCAGAATTACCTTCACAGTATACACTTACCCCCAGGATTGGTTCCGGCACTGGGACCTCCTGTGAAATGAGACAGTGCAACAATCACAGTACAGTACTTTAACATAGACAAATACCTCAGGCAGTATAACTTTGCTGAAATAAGCAGCTCTGATTTATTTAGGGATATAACAAGGACAGGGGAAATCAGGTTAATTAGCTTATCACTCTAATAATGTATTTATGGCTCTGTGCACAGGCCTATCCCTATCTGTTACTGTCCCTGGGTACCCAAGCCCTAGTGGCTAGTCCAAACCGTGGCAGCTGGTAGGGCCTTTCACACAGAGAAAGGAGAATTAAACAGTCAGCAGTACAGTAATTCCATTTGGATTTAATGTGGCAATTCAACAGGAGACCCTGAATTAGTACTCACGACCTCCAAATAAGATAGGGTCCTTCAATGTCAGCAGGGCTCACTTGAGGTACAAACCTCTTCACACATCCATATAAAAGAAAGCACTATACCCGGCAGGCTGCATCTGTATCCGATCGCAATTACTGCACAATACCCGGAGAACACACAGCAGATTCAGTTCCTGACAGACCGTAGTAATTTCAGCAATTCTTCCAGTCTTCTACAGGGTGAGCCTGGTTTCTACTCTTCAGAGATCCTTTGATTCTTTTTCACAGGGCCGGATTCAGTCCCTAACAAGCTGCAGACGGAACTCTGGGCCTTACACGTTTTGACTAAAACTGCACACTGAAAAGCACAGGGCTCCTTCCTTCTTCACTGCCAAAGCTCAACTGAAACTCCAACCGACAAAACCGGCACTTCCTTTGAGTTCCTCCCAGTTCTTGACTGGATTGGCTGTCACTCACAATAGACTGCTGCTGTTGGTCCAAAAGGCACTGAAGTCTAACTACATCTCCCAGAGTCACTGCCCATACAATCCTCTTGTGGCTGGCTCAGATTACGAGTCCAAGTTCTGATTCGTCCAAGGCACCATTTTAGAGCTAGCTTACCCCACACTGATTGGTCCAGTTCAGCAGTTCAAAACTAGAATGGGGAACTAGCAGACACAGTTCTGACTGCAAAGAAAGCAGGTTAGACAAACTGTAATTTCATTATTACTCTAAATAATTTCTGGCAAACAGTTACATCTTTCAGATAGGTTCCTTTGCACTCTAGTGACTGCAAAAATGAAGTGAATTGGCAGCAGCTCAGTGGTACTCAGAGAAGCACACAGTCCTCATTACTAATTAATTATGTCTGCAAGCAGACAGCTCTTAAAGAGACAGTACCAGAGGCTCTAAAACACTCACTGATAAATGGCTTAAATGCCAAACACCATTCAGGCTTGGAGCATTCAAGCAAGCTCCTGAAGTCTTTTGGGAACCCCCATTTGCAGGGGTTACACCCTTCCTGGCCTGGGAAAGCTTGACGTCCGCGTCAAGCAAGTACCATAAGTTTCAACTGCAACTATATACATTTGCATTAGGCTCGCATATGTAATCATCAGTAATATATCATTTTACCAAGAACACATTTCTGAAACATTGCAGTACGTCACTTTACACAGTATTACATACACATTGTACCATAACTCAAGTTATTACCTCTTGTACATGAAACCTGAAGAGAGGGGCCCTTCCTATCAGTTACCTTGGGGCTGGATGGGCAAGGGCACCATACTAGAGGGCAACACAAGTAACTTGGAGTTAGCACTGATGCTCAGTTTGGGCAATGAGCCTGGGGACACATACACTCCTTTATGGACAACATTGAGAGGCAAGTCCACAGGCCTCCCAAGTGAATCATAACTGAGGTGCACCACAGGCTTTACAGCTCGACCAGTCTTTCTAGGGGAACTGTTATAGTCTCTGCACTCTGAGCCTCATTTTCAGCATTGTCCTCACTTGTCAGGGGAGTCTCCATGGGGTAGAGGCTAGAACTTGGGACACTTTCAGCTCCAGGAGTTACAGTTTCTGAGTCCACAACATTTGGCTCGCATGGCGTAGCTTCGGACACTGGCAGTGGACTGTCAGGGCATTCAAAATACTCTTCTTGTTTGGGTGTATCACCAGTCTGCCCTAATCTATCATTTTCCTCCCTGAAAGCTCAAACAGTTCAACCATGCACAATGATTCCATTTCATCTGATCTGATGCTTTGCACTTCACTTTCTGGGAGCATTGGCTCCAGGGATGAAGCTGGGGCTTAGACAGTCCAGAAGGCCCAGCTTCATCTCCAGTATTGACTAGGGATTGCCCCAAACAATTGACTCAGTTCGTAAGAAGGATAGTATTCAAAGTCACTCTCACTTTCTTCCGATATGGACTGACAGTCATGCTCAACTGGGACTTGTGGAGGGAACACTTTAACTTTGCTTCTGTAGGTGCAGACTTTCTTGATCTTTTCTTAGCAGCAGCTCTAGTCACTGGTCCAGAGGGGCATCTTCTAGGGCTCAGACTCAATTAAGATTTGTCCAATGGGCAGTAAATGATTTCTTGCATTGTTTTACATCTTTGAATTATTCTCAGGCCTTACTTTGTACACTGGCAGATCATCTAGTTTGCCCACTACAATGTGAGGGAGATGGTGCCATCTGTCAGCAATCTTGTGCTTGCCATGCAGTCCCAGATTTCTTAGCAATACCCGATCTCCCTCCTGGAGTTCCTGTGCTTTCACCTTTTATCATACCTTTCTTTGTTGGCCAGATTTCTTTTGGCAGCCATGGTTTGAGCCAGTTGATGCATGAGTTAGCTGGGCCTTTAACTTTGCACATACTGTAAATAGTTGTCAGCTTGAACCCCATCAGAGAGACCCCAAAACACACATCTATTGGTAGTCGAGCTTCTCTTCCAAACATCAGGCGGTAGGGGAGAATCAGTGGCATCACTTTTGGTGCAGTTATAAGCATGTACCAGGGTGCTAATTTGTTGGCTCCATCTAGGCTTGTCCTTTGGGTGCAGGGTGCCTAGCATATCTAGCAAAGTCTTGGTTGAAGCGTTCAGGCTGTGGGTCCCCTGGGGGTGGTAAGGAGTGGTTCTGGACTTTCGCACTCCCCACAGAGAAAGCATCTCTTTGATAAGACGACTCTCAAAGTCTCTCCCTTGATCAGAATGGATTCTTTGTGGAGCCCCATAGTGAACAAAAAAGTTTTCTACAAGTACTTTGGCTACAGTGGATGCTTTCTGGTCTTTGGTGGGGAAAGCTTGGGCATATCTCGTGAAATGGTCAGTGACCACCAGCACATTACTGATATTTCTTTGATCTGACTCCAAACTTAGAAAATCAATACAGACCAGCTCCATGGGTGCACTGGTGGTTATGTTAACAAGGGGCAGCCCTCTGGGGCAAAGCTTTCCTCTGTAAGCAGCGACTACAAGTTCAATGTGTTGCTCCACATCAGCCCCCATCTTAGGCCAATAGGAATCTGGATCTCACCAAGTCAAGTGTTCCGTCTATACCAAGGTGCCCCATGTGGTTGTGCAAGGACCTCAGTACTGAGTCTCAGGCAGTGGGCAGCACTAGTTGTTGTTTGTCTACTTGTCCCCTCTGTCTACTGTTTCTCTGTATAACAGTTTATTGATCAGTTTCAACTTAGGACCTTCTTTGTATAACAGTGCAGTTCTCAAATCAGTGGGCGTAATTTGGACACATCTTTTCCTGCATAGAGGCTTCTAAAGCTGCTTTGATCATGGGATCGGATTGAGCCCGCTGATACTGTCATTGTCCAGCTGAGGCAGTGCACCAATGTCTATTGCAGAAAGTGGCATAAGCAGCAGGTATGCAATTCTCAGAGGCTCCTCAAGCAATCCACCATGCAGTCCACATCGTCCGTGGACATTTGTTCCTCCCTGTCAAACTTCTGCAGAGTGCCGAATGTCAGGTTCTGCTAATCGGACCCAATCATTCTGGGGAACAGGCCTCCGGGAGAGAGCATCAGCATCTATGTGGTTCAGACCTGCTCGTATTCGAGACATAGTCATATGTAGATAATGCAGAAAGCCACCTATGGCCAGTGGCATCCAACTTAGCTGAGGTCTGCACATAGGTCAAAGGATTATTGTCAGTTTTACTAGTATTTTAGCCCCATACAAGTACTCATGGAATTGGTCAACAATAGCCCACTTCAAAGCTAGGAACTCTAACTTATGTACAGGATAGTTCTTTCGGATGGGGTCAGGCTTCTACTGGCAAAGGCCACTGGTCTCAGGCCATTCTCGTGCTCTTGGTACAACACAGCCCCCAACCCTTGCAAGCTAGCATCAGTGTGCAGGACGTAAGGTTTTCTTGGATCGGCATAGCCAGCACTGGAGCATGGGTAAGTTGATATATGATCTCATGAAAAGCAGTCTCACAATCAGGAGTCCAGCGGGCCCCAAATATTTCACCGGATGAAAATACACTTTTCAGTCTTGAGGAAGCTGACTTTTGTATTTTTGTGGGTTGGGGATACCCTTGAGTAAGGTTAAGTAAAGGGCGGATCACTCTTGAATAGTCCTTGATGAAGCGCCGATAATAACCACAGAATCCCAGGAATCTTTGCAGTTCTTTTAGATTTTTGGGCTGTGGCCAGGTGGTCAAGGCTCAACTTTACTTGGGTGGTCTCTATTCCTCGGTGGATACTATGTGTCCCACATACTTTACTGATGTTTGAAAGAATTGACACTTATCAATGGACAGTTTAGGCCAAAGTCCTCCAGTCGGTCCAATACCTTAAATAATCTGCTCTCATGTTCCTCCAGTGAGCTGCCAAATGCAATAACATCATCTAGGTATACCAGGCACTCTAGTAAGTTCATGTCCCCACTGCACGCTCCATCAATCGTTGAAAAGTGGCTGGGGCACCTGAAATCCCTTGAGGCATCCTCATGAATTCATAGAAGCCAAGTGGACAGATAAAGGCCGTCTTCTCACACGGTCCTCTGGGGCCATCGGATCTGGTAGTACCCACGCGGAGATCCAGCACAGAGAACCACTTGCTCCCGTTTAGGCAGTCCAAAGCATCCTGAATGCGGGCATTGTGTACTGATCAGGATAGTCCGCGGTTTAAGGTGCGATAATCCACACATCCTTACTGTTCCATTCTTTTTCCTCACTACCACAATGGGGAAGCATAAGGGCTTCTGATTCTTGTATTACACCAGCAGCTAACATCTCTTGTAGATGCCGTCTCACATCATCTATGTCAGCAGGTGCCAGCGCCGAGACCTCTCTACCAAATGGTCTTTTCGTCATGCAGCCGGATATTGTGCTCAGCTCCTTGCACGCATCCTACATCCCATTCCTTTAAAGAAAACACCTGGTCTCTCTGGGCAAGCTTCTCACTGATCCTCACCTTCCATTCAGCTGGCAGCGGGAGTCACGAAATCAAACAAGTCAGGCGTTACTCTGTCATTCTTCCTTGAACTCTTGCTGCTGGGTAGCACTGCAGTGTCTGCACAATGCACATTAGCCAGGATGCAACCTCTGTTTTACGAATGTCTCTTTCAGACACATTATGAACTTGGACCATTACCCTTCTGGCATAAGCATGGGCTCTAGCGGGCAAAATACTAGGCTTGACCAGCAGTCCCTCTGGCAATTTTCCATCGCCTGGTGCATCCAACATTAATATTTTATTCTTAACATCCTTTCTGATACGGACCTCTCCTGTAAGGTACACTGGGCATTTGGCGCCAGGATCAGAGACTCAGGATCCTTCTTCCATACAATTCCGACCGGTTCCTCTGGTTCTGTTTTTCAGCATCTCTCTGTGCCTCATAGGCCTTCTTAATTAAAGCCGGAACTCTTAAAGCTCTACTAGTCTTTGACCCTGTTTTCATAACACAACTGTGCCAGCCTTCCAACATATGAGCATTTGTTCCAATCAACAAAGGGACACCATCATACAGTCCAGTGGGGGACACACTAAGGCTAGGGTCTCTACTTGTTCGGCCACCCAGCCACGGAGGTGGGGAAAGACAGCCAAATTCGGATATACCGAATAGGGTAGGCCTTCTCACTTAACCCCATACATGCAGTCCTTCTAATGGTTGTAAGGGTACGCCTGACAAATGCTTCTGATACCAACCTGGAACATAATTGTCACTTGGGAGCCACTGTCTAATACAGCTCTTGTAGACACTCCATTCACCTTTACAGTGGTCTCCATGGAGGACCCACTATTCTGGACCAGTCTGGAGAGGGGTAGTGGGGGCCTGGGCAACTGACCTTGTCACAAAAGGACGGAATTAGCATTTTTGGTGCCCTCACTGGGATCATGTCGTGCACCTCTTAACCACTGGATTCTTCTCCCAAGCTCTCCTTGTAGCCTATATGCAACTTTGTCAGTGTCTTTTGGGACTGGCATTCCCTTTCATGTGCCCATCTTTCCCACAATTATAGCAAAACATACTTTCTGGAGTTTGAGCTGGCCGAGGCGCCACACTGGGAGCCAGGGCGGGGGTATTACTAACTGGAAACCTTGGTGCCATCTCTGTCTGCGGCGTGATAAGCATTTGGAGACATCTCGTCAGTTTCTCCACTTCCATGGTCAAGGAATCGAGTTCGGAGCTGTTATCAGCAGGAGATACATGGGTGGGTACCCCACCCCATAGCAGATGCAGTCGGATATAGGTCAGGGCCCGTACTTGCAGGCGTGGCCTTCATAAAGGGACTGTTTTTGAATTCCAGGATCTCTCTCAACAGTTCGCCCCATTGTGGCATATCTTTTTCCTTGTCAGAGCACTCATTGACTGCCAACCTCTGCCCCTGAACTTCACTTGATGGGTCACCCTCAGTCACTCGGGTCGTAGCCGCAGCTATTGGTGCAGGTCCTCCCAGGTCGCTTTTCTCAACTCCTCGATTTCTCTCATTAACTCATCATAGGAGGGTGGGATTCCAGTCGATCTGCCAGGCGTAACTGAAGCAACAGCAGTTCTGAGAAGGGGGCAGACTTAAGGATCCTGTCCAGCCTGGTCCGTCCAGTTCAGTCGCTGGCAAACTCACCTTTCTGAGGCATTCTTGCAACAATTTTTCCAGCCGAGATACATACACAGACAACAACTCCCTTGGTACTGTTGTGCATCTCTTACTCTCCACCATAGGTCCTCATCAGAATCTGGGCTCCCATACACATTCTCCAAGGCCTCAAGATAGGCCTGTGCAGTCGCTTCAGGGTTACTGGCCCGTTTAGCACGGATGGTAGCCAGGCAGGACCTCGGAGGCTCTCACTAACCCTCTTCGCTTTTCGCCTTCCGAGCATTGCCATTCTAGCACTTGGGAAACATAGTCTATCCAGGTCTCCAGGTCATCCTCCCTTGGGGTGGGGAGGTGCCAGAGAAGATCCTCAACCTTCGGTAAGAGTCGTGACTAATGGCAGGTGCAGAAATAGAGTCTGTATTGGTTCAGCCACCATTACGGGCACTGGAGCAGGAGAGGGTGTTGGGAGAGGAACACTTCTGTGGCAAGAATAGTTTCTTCAAGTCCTCCACAGTTTTCCCCTCTCCCAGCAACCATTCAGCAAATTTCTCCTCAAAAGTTTCAGATAGTGGTGGGGGCTGATTCCCCCCCGGGTCTTTACTGTCCTTAGTTATCACTCTCCAAGCAGTGAGGGCTCCCTCTGGGGTAATGGTCTGTGGCACTTTGGAGCTATCTATGGGATCCTTAAACTCTACTAGGGCCAGGAAAGTGTGGGTGAGCAGATTAGCATGCCGACCCACCACCACAGGGTTTTGTAAACCTTCCACCTTGGAAAGTACTCCCTGCACAGTGTCCGTATTGATACCCAGGGGGATGTCCAGGATAAGCATAGCATTTTGGGGTCGATCTCCTCCCAGTACACCACTCCACCAGCCGGTGCACAGCCACTTCTGTCGGGTACCCATTTTTTCTTAACAGTGGTTCTAGAATATGGCCACTAGAGGACACACAATCCAGCGGTGAGCCTCCAAGATGTAACCCCTAGATGGCGCTATCCCAGGGGCTACTACCCCTGCCTGATTTGCCACTAACAGGTTGAGGGGCCTGGATCCAATGGCGGGTGCCTCCACCCAGAGGTCAGGGTTTGCAATAGTTAAACTAACTTGGTCACAGCCCTCTGGGACACTGCAACCCCCCTTTCTTCCCACTAGTGGCCCACACAATATATCAGAATTACCTTCACAGTATACACTTACCCCCAGGATTGGTTCCGGCACTGGGACCTCCTGTGAAATGAGATACAGTGCAACAATCACAGTACAGTACTTTAACATAGACAAATACCTCAGGCAGTATAACTTTGCTGAAATAAGCAGCTCTGATTTATTTAGGGGGATATAACAAGGACAGGGGGAAATCAGGTTAATTAGCTTATCACTCTAATAATGTACCTATGGCTCTGTGCACAGGCCTATCCCTATCTGTTACTGTCCTGGGTACCCAAGCCCTAGTGGCTAGTCCAAACTGGCAGCTGGTAGGGCCCCTTTCACACAGAGAAAAGGAGAATTAAACAGTCAGCAGTACAGTAATTCCATTTGGATTTAATGTGCAATTCAACAGGAGCGACCCTGAATTAGTACTCACGACCTCCAAATAAGATAGGGTCCTTCAATGTCAGCAGGGCTCACTTGAGGTACACAAACCTCTTCACACATCCATATAAAAGAAAGCACTATACCCGGCAGGCTGCATCTGTATCCCGATCGCAATTACTGCACAATACCCGGAGAACACAACAGATTCAGTTCCTGACAGACCGAGTGCAATTTGCAGCAATTCTTCCAGTCTTCTACAGGGTGAGCCTGGTTTCTACTCTTCAGAGATCCTTTGATTCTTTTCACAGGACGGATTCAGTCCAACAAGCTGCAGACCGAACTCTGGGCCTTACACGCTTTTTTGACTAAACTGCACACTGAAAAAGCACAGGGCTCTTCCTTCTTCACTGCCAAAGCTCAACTGAAACTCCAACCGACAAAACCGGGCACTTCCTTTGAGTTCCTCCCAGTTCTTGACTGGATTGGCTGTCACTCACAATAGACTGCTGCTGTTGGTCCAAAAGGCACTGAAGTCTAAACTACATCTCCCAGAGTCACTGCCATACAATCCTCTTGTGGCTGGCTCAGATTACGAGTCCAAGTTCTGATTCGTCCAAGGCACCATTTTAGAGCTAGCTTACCCCACACTGATTGGTCCAGTTCAGCAGTTCAAAACTAGAATGGGAACTAGCAGACACAGTTCTGACTGCAAAGAAAGCAGGTTAGACAAACTGTAATTTCATTATTACTCTAAATAATTTCTGGCAAACAGTTACATCTTTCAGATAGGTTCCCTTTGCACCCTAGTGACTGCAAAATGAAGTGAATTGGCAGCAGCTCGAGTGGTACTAGAGAAGCACACAGTCCCCCATACTAACTTCATTTATGTCTGCAAGCAGACAGCTCTTAAAGAGACAGTACCAGAGGCTCTAAAAACACTCACTGATAAATGGCTTAAATGCCAAACACCATTCAGGCTTGGAGCATTCAAGCAAGCTCCTGGAAGTCTTTTGGGAACCCCCATTTGCAGGGGGGTTACATGTATAAGGAAAATGTCAAATGTAAATATCTCCAAAAATACAGAAAGTTACATAACCTGATAAAAAGTTGTATCAGGGTAGCCAAGGCAAATTAATATAAATCTCAGCAGTTAAATTTGCTTAAGCAACTCAAAAGACTATGGGGCAAAATAAATAAACTCCAGGTTGATGGCAAAAAATCACCGCCTAATGCTGTAGTCTTTGATGGTTCCACTGTTAATGGTGTCAGGCATATAGCTGATGTGTTGAATAATACATTTAGCAACCTATCAGCCTATATACAGCACCAGGCATCAATACACACACTGCCTTGTTAGATGACTAACCTGGTGAGCCCAGCCAGCCTTCCTTTTATTTCAAACAGCTTACGTGGGCTGATGTTCATCACTGCCTGTCTAGGACAAAAGTTAAGACCAGACTGGACCCTGACAATATAGGCATGAAGCTCATCAGATTTGATCTTAGTGAGGTCACCTACCCTCTGCAGTAAATCTTCAACTTGTATTTAGCCACTGATAAAGTTCCAGATGTCTGAAAAAAGACTTGTGTGGTCTCTGTTTTTATGTTTGCTTGCACGCATGTGCAAGAATCATAGTGCCACCATACAAGTTTTCGTAGGTGTGGCACCCCCGCTTCCAATGCCCTGATCGTTTTTGCAGGTGCAGCAGCAGGGCACCAATGAATATCCGACCTGTCTATGACAGCAGTTCAGATGCAGTGGCATACAGTTGAAAGAGAAAGACTGCTACAATCAGCGGTGATAACCTGTAGGTAATTTGCATACTGCCGTGCCGTCAGCAGTGTGTATATTGCCTAAATGTCACCACCTTAGCAGTCGTTCTCTTTTAGCTGTACTTCATTGCATCTCCCAGCATGATGCCCCCCCCCCATTTATTGTGTGCTGAGGGGGTGCCCAATCCCCCGAGGCACATGTACCTCTCTAAGCACACTGTATGTCCGACGGGTGCCCAATCTCGCTAGCTCCAGTGCCCCCAGAAAAGCAAACTTCAAGATGCCACACTGGGAGCCCACCCCAGCGTGGCAAAAGTCCTGCATCGCCATGTGCTCCTCTGCACACTGTATGGCCAACTGGGGTGCCCAATCCCGTTTGCTCCACTGCCCCCCCCCCAAACAAACTTCCAGGTGCCACACTGGGAATCCACCCCAGCGTGGCAAAAGTCCCACGTCTTTTAAAAAAAAAAAAAAACCTGTAACGAAAGAAAACGGTCCCTTGTTGACTCTCTTGCCCCCACCAACCTGCACCCGACCTCCCCACACCCCCCTCACCCCATACTTGCCTCCGGAGCCCGGCGCAACAATCTTTAGTGGACCGGGAACACGTCTGCACTCTTCAAAGCCGACCGCGAACTGAAGAAATGCTGGTAAGTTGTATAATGGCATAAATAGGGTTTTTTCAACTTTGATTCCTATCTCGGTCATTTTTTTGAATTTTTGTACCACATTTTCAACATGGGGTTCTTGGGACCCCATCTCATGAATTCAGTCACTGTCATCTGGTTATTCAGTCCCGAAAGGTGATTTCGCGGTCAGTGCATGGGACCACCTTTCGAGACTGATTAACGAAAAGACAGTGTCACAGTTCATGAGGTAGGCCCCAAAAACCCTATGTTGAAAATTTGGTGAAAAAATCTCAAAAGTTACTGTTTTACGAGTGTGCGTTGCACAGTTCCTACGCACACTCGTAACTTAGAGAATTTTTAATATTTTCACTCCAGATTTTCAACATTGCCATTTTACCACACCTCCTTATGAACAGTACAGCTGTCATTGTTCACATCTTGCCCAAAATGTGTTTTCGCACATGTAGCGCACAATGGCGTGGGCAGTGTGCAAAATCAATGTTCGGGACAGATTAAGAAAATCACAGTGACACTGTTCATGAGCAGAGGTCTTAAAATGGCTATGTTGAAAATTTGGTGACAAAAGTCCATAAAATGACTGTTAGAGCATGCATTGCACAGTTTCCATGCACCCTTGTAAGTTCACGAATTTGTAATATTTTCAGTCCAGATTTTCAACATTAGCATTTTTCCACACCTCCTTATGAACAGTACAGGTGTCATTTTTCACACCCTGGCCGAAATGTGTTTACGCACTTCTGGCGCAGAATAAGCGCGGTCGCTGTGGGAAATCAGTGTTCGGGACATATTAAGAAAATCACAGTGATACTGTTCATGAGTGGAGGTCCCAAAATGCCTGTGTTGAACATCTGCTGTAAAAAATCCCCAAACTAATTATGTTACAGGTGTGCATTGCTCAGTTTCTATGCATGCTCGTGCCTTCACCAGTTTTTTTATGTTATCACTCCAGATTTTCAACATTGCCATTTTTTACACCTCCTCATGAACAGTACAGCTGTCATTTTTCGCATCCTGTTTGAAATGTGATGTTCCTGGACATAAAGTCTCCACCACTCATTCACAGCGGGAGCAAACTTTTTTCGAGAAATTTGGTGCCAGAAATGGAGCCGTGAGGAGCGGCGCCTTGAGCCTCAGCTTGTGTGGCAAAGACTATCTCTGCGTCGACCATCCAACCACCTTAGTTCCTTTTTTCCCACCGTTGAGTGCGCTTCAGTGACGACATCGCTCGCCGGGAGTTAAACTTCAAACTATCAGCAATAGGTTTCAGTTTATTGCTTTGTAGTATATCTCGAAAAGTATAGATTAATAAATTATTCTTATTAAAAGAAGAAGTCTCAGCCTACATTGACGAAGTCAACCATGAGCAGGTCAGGTGACGGTAGGGAGACTTCGTATGAAAGCTGTTCAGTCTGCCTGGCTGGGTCCAGTCCGCCGCCCTCTCCGGAGGGAGGGTCCGACAGTGGACGGTCCAATGCCCGAAGGGATGGGCGATCCCCTCGGAAGCATAAAGGAAAATGGTCACATTCTCGGCACCATTCGGCCTCGAGCTCTTCTTTGGCCCGCAGGTCAAGAAAGAGAAGGCATCACTCGAGGTCGCCCTCTGGTATGTTTGTGCATCGACGGTCGGTCATTGGGGTCAGTTGCTGGTCTCCTCCAGAGTCGCCGG
Organism: Neoceratodus forsteri; assembly: GCA_016271365.2. Classification (NCBI taxonomy): domain Eukaryota; kingdom Metazoa; phylum Chordata; order Ceratodontiformes; family Ceratodontidae; genus Neoceratodus; species Neoceratodus forsteri. Next base: position 555,131,371 of record CM028129.1, on the reverse strand, counting down.
TTTCTGTTTCCGGTAACCGACCTCTTCGACATCGGAGCCCATCTCCGCCTTCTGGTAGGGCTTTAGAAGAGTGGTTTCATCAGTGGGCCGCTCTTATGGAGCAATGGGCTCGGAGGTTGGTCCAGTTACCTGACCCGGTCACTCCGCAGCCCTCAGGCCTTTTGGGGGATAGGGTAGGGCAGTTAGAGCTCCCTTCTTTGGTGCCGTTGACTTCGCGCTCAGGTGTCCCCCCCCCCTCACGTGGCTGCAGCGCAGGGGGCCACACCGATGGCTCTGTCTCCTGGTTTTCTTCCTTCTTTCTCCTCAAATCCTAGGTTTCAGAGCCCCGGGATGGTTTTGGCGCCATCGGCATTGATGGGTCACTTGGCACCGATGTGTCTGTCGGTGCCGACCACGGCGCTGTTGGGGTTGTCGGCGCCATCCTCCGTGCCGATGCGCCTGTCGGTGCCATTGGTGTCGGTGCTGTGCGGCCTTTCGATGCTGTCCTCGGCGCTGTGCGGCTTTTCGGTGTCGTGCGCCGTGCTGTTCTTCGGCGCCGAGGCTTGGTATGACGTCTGCCAGTCTTCAGGGCTTCTCGACTCCAAACCCCTTTCCTTCCTCTTTTCCTTCTGATTTTCACTCCTTTCCTGTCCCTCCTGGGCTGTCAGGAGATGATTTTGAGCCTGACCCAGACCTTCGGCTGGGTGATGATGTGGAAGGAACAGGATCTAATCCTGTCTCAGAGCCTGTAGTTGAGGACCTATCTTTTAAGTCTCTGCCAAAACATTTGAATTCTACTGTTTCTCTCCAGACTACAGACATCGATCCTGGGAAGCTCTGAAGACTCCAATACCTTCATGTCCCAGAGATCCTTATGGATTTAACTCCTCCGGTACAGCCCTCCATTGAGACGCTCTCTCAAATGGTATGGAATAATCCCACTCTCATTCCTTCTGTGGCTAAGTCCATAGATGGAAAGTGTGCTGCTCCCAAGGATCAACCCATTTTGGCCTCCCAAGCCTTTGCGGACCCTATTGTAGTCTTTGCAGAGAACGATAAGGTTGTCCCTTCCTCAGACTACTACAGCCCAACCTATAAACAAAGAATCTCATAAGATAGACACTTAAGGTAAGAGAGTCTTTGCTGCATCTACCCTGGGTATGCCTATTGCCAGCTACCTGGGCTATTTCTTTCAATATGAGTGTGTTCTTTGGCATTCGCTCAAACAGATGGTAGAAGCCTTGCCCAAGTCGGACACTATTGTAACTCAGAGCTTCTTCAAACCATAACCAGAGGTATCGAGTCCAATAACCAGCAGGTTAAAGCAGCTATGGACGCTTTTGATACTGCTTCCCGAGCGGTGGGCATTTGTACCCATCGCCACTCTTGGCTGCACACTTCAGGTTTCACGAATGATGCCCAGCAACAGGTCATGGCGTTACCCTCCAACGGTATGTATCTTTTCAGTCCTCAAGTAGAGCAAGACCTAGAGGCCACTCAAAAGACTAGGTCTGTCATTAAATTGGCTCATCCTGCTCCCGCCCCTTCGGGGGGTGTTAATAAATGTCAGTTTCACAACCATCAGTCCTTTTGAGGCAAGGGCATGGGAGGTTTTACTAAAAACCAAGCCCCCCAACCTCAAAAGAAAATGCAATAGAAGGGGCCCAAAGCGCCCAGTTCCGCCTCCTGAGTTTCTGGCCCGAATTCCACCTCAGCTGCCCGAGGAGGACTCTTCCTCAATGGTGGGAGGTCGTCTGACTCAATTCTACAACCGGTGGAAGTCCATAACATTGGACAAATGGGTCCTCCGGATAATCCTCGAGGGGGACACCCTCAATCTTCCGGAAAACCCCTTCGGAACTTTTCCCCAAAAGACAGCCCAGACTGTCAGTAATTCAGTCAGAACTTCTCGCCTCTGAGATTCAAGGCCTTCTGAACAGGGCAGTAGAATTAGTTCCGCTGGATCAATGAAACACAGGATTCTACTCCCATTACTTTCTAGTCCCAAAGAAACCCGGAGGCACGCGCCCCATTTTGGACCTCAGAAAGTTGAACAAATTCCTTCCCAAGGAAAAGTTCAAAATGATATCGCTAGGAACTCTGTTACCTTTGCTTCATCAACACGACTGGCTAGCCTCCCTGGATATGCAGGATGCTTACCAGCTTATTTCTATTCACCCAAAGCATCACAAGTACCTAAGGTTTGTGGCTTTGGACCAGCATTATCAGTTCAGAGTCCTGCCCTTTGGGCTATCCTCGCCATGAGTTTTTACAAAGTGTTGTGCAATTCTCGCAGCGCATCTCAGAAAAATCGGAATTCAAGTGTTCCCTTATCTAGACAACTGGCTTATAGCAAGCCCGTCCAGTCAACCGACTCTCGACACTGTTGCCACGGCTTCTGACTTTCTCACGTCCATGGGAGTTCTGCTAAATCTCAAGAAATCGCAGTTACAGCCCTCCCAGAAGCTCCTTTTTATAGGAACTCTTCTGGACGCCACCTGTGCGAAAGCCTTTCTTCCGGAGGACAGAAGGAGCGCTATCCTACAGATGGCCTGATACCTCAGAGAGAACAGCTCAGTTCGAGCTATCTCGATGCAACGGATGCTGGGTCTCATGGCATCCTCGGTGTTCACCGTACCACTAGCACGTCTCCACATGAGAACTTCTCAATGGATGCTCAGTACTCAGTGATCCCCAACCACTCATCCTCAGTCCTTTTTCATCAAGGTGACAGAACCTCTAAGGAGGTCACTCACCTGGTGGTCACAAGAGATCAACCTGCTGGAGGTATATCCCTTTGCTCCTCTGGATCATGAGATTTCCATTACCATGGACACGTCCCTGATGGGGTGGGGAGCTCACTGTCAGAATCTCCACACCCAAGGCACGTGGACTCAGGTCGGGTCCTAGCTTCACATAAACATCCAGGAAATGAGAGCCATCCTCTATGCAGTCCGGGCTATGAAGGACATTCTCTGTCACAAGAACATTCTCTTTCAAACAGACAACAAAGCAGTGATGTATTACATCAGCAAGCAGGGCGGTGCTCACTCTTACCTCTTATGCAGGGAAGCTATGAGAGTGTGGGAATGGTGCCTGGAGCACATTGCTTTAATACAGGCAGTCTACTTGCCGGGAGTGCAGAACGAACTGGCAGACCGTCTCAGCAGAATGGAGACAGACCCTAACGAATGGTCTCTTGACTCAACTGTAGTTTAGTCACTATTCGCAGAGTGGGGAACTCCAGACCTGGACCTTTTTGCATCCCCACTCAACACAAAACTGCTTCTCTTCTGCTCCAGAAATCCAGGGGCTGGCATTTTCTGTCAGGATGCATTCAGGCTGCAGTGGACAAAACGCTTTCTATATGCCTTTCCTCCTCTTCCACTAATTAAGAGAGTACTTCTCAAATTCGAGTCTCGGGGACAAAATTATTTTCATTGTTCCCTTCTGGCCTCAACAGATATAGTTTCCATTACTCAACAGCATGTCGAAACTCCTCCGAAGGCACTTCCCCTTAAGACAAACCTTCTGACCCAGGGTCCTGTGGTCCATCCCAACCTGAGGTTGCTTCACCTTTACGCTTGACTCCTGAAGAGTTAGTGGTGAATAGGTTCAATGTCTCTCAGAGAGTTTCAGATATTCTTCTAGCTGCACGCAAGCCAGCTACCAGAAAGACATACACAGCCAAATGGAAGCGTTTTTCGCTCTGGTGTGCAAAATCCTCTTTGAATCCTTTTTCCTGCCTACCAAACAAAGTTTTAGAGTACCTCTTGGACCTTTCAAATTCAGGTCTTCAATACTCTACAGTCAGAGTTCACCTTTGTGCCATTTCAGCTTATCATGAGCCAATACTTTCCTTGTCATTTGCTCAGTTACCGGTAGTTCAGAAGTTTCTTAAGGATATTCTGCATACTACACCTCCTATCAGACGTCCAGTTGCAGCCTGGGATATTAATCTTGTACTAGACAAGCTCACTAGAAAGCCCTTCGAGCCTCTAGCTACCTGTGAGTCGAAATTCCTCACTTGCAAAACAGCCTTCCTGGTGGCCATCACCTCGGCCCGCAGAGTTTCTGAAATACATGCTTTGGTCACAGACCCCCGTACACTGTACTGGATAAAGTAGTTCTTAGGACCCATCCTAAGTTTCTCCCTAAGGTTGTCTCAGAGTTCCATCTAAACCAACCTTTGGTCCTACGTACTTGCTTTGCTAACTTCCAGAATGAAGGGGAGCGTACCCTTCATTCTTTAGATGTTAAAAGAGCTCTGCATTTCTATTTAGACAGAACAAAGGAAATTTGCAAAGCTCAACAACTGTTTGTTTCCTTCAGTGAGACCCGGCTGGGTCAACCTGTCGCTATCAGATGCTTTTCAGCACGGCTGGTGGCATGCCTTCGCCACTATTATTCCATGGCACAGGTCAAGCTGGTGGGCAGAGTGTATGCTCACTCTACTAGAGCAGTCACTGCATCCCTGGCGGAAATCCACAACATGCCCATTGCAGACATTTGCAATGTGGCTACCTGGAGCTCACTGCATACTTTCGTCAAGCACTGTGTCCTGGATGTCCATGCCAGGCGACATCTTTCATTTGGCAGGACTATCCTTAATGGACTTCTGTCCTAAATTTGTGAGCTCTTGGTTTCTCCTGCCACCCTCTTGGGGGTTTATTAGCTCGGTACTCTCCCATTAGTGTGAATGAGTGGTCGAGACTTTATGCCCAGGAAGATATGGAAATTACGTACCTACCGTAATTCTTGATATTCTTGGATGAAGTCTCCACCACTCATTCGCACACTCACCCACCATCCCCCTAGCTCACCTCTCTGTTGTTGGTCTTCACTCCCTCAGTGTTTAGGCTGTGAAAACTTCTTGTTGACCCTTCTTATACAGGTCGTTTTGACTATCTTATGTCTGATTTTTGTTAGGCTAATCCTTCTAGGTTAGTTACACTGCACCTCCTCAGAAAAAAGGTACTGAGGCAGTTGGAGGGTCGATGCCAAGATAGTCTTTGCCACACAAGCTGAGGCTCACGGCGCTGCTCCTCGCGGCTCCATCTCTGGCGCCGACCTTCTCGCAAAAAGTTTGCTCCCGCTGGGTCCTAGTGCCTCCGGCGCAAATCACATTAGTGTGAATGAGTGAGTGGTGGAGACTTCATCCAAGAAGATCAAGAATTATGGTAGGTACGTAATTTCCATTTTTCGCACAAGTGGTGCCAAATGGCACAGTCGCTATGCAAAATCACCTTTCGGATAACGAACTGATAGTGTCACTGTTCATGCGGTGAGGTCACAAAAAGCCCATGTTGAAAACTTGGAGTAAAAATACCAAGAAACGCCCAGGGCGTTAGGGTTTTCGACCATAACACCCTACCCTGTAGGGACTGACAGGTGTCAGGGATGTGACTTGGGATTGTTGACAGTAATGCTCATGTCATTCCACCCCCACTGCCTGCAGCCAGTGACAGGCATTGAGGTGAGCCTTGGACCCTTTGGCCCCACAGTTCACCCCATTCTCCAATACTGCATCCATTTCAGCATGTTTCCTTATGGAATGAGGTGAATGTGAAGCCCAAACACCCCAAGTCACACCTCGATACTTGTCAGTGTCTGCAGGGTAGGGTGAGGTGAAATCTCGTGACCGTCATGGACGACAACCCAAAGTCACACCCCAATGCCTGTCCATCTCTGCAGGGTGGGGGTGGAGTTGGCATCAGTTCAGTACTTCACTGCCATTCCTATACTGCATTTCTCTAACTCCTGCACTTCCACTGCTGATGCCAGCAAGCAAACATTTGGCATTGACAAATGCTTGTTAAGGGTGGTGATGCTAAATCACCTGCTAACTACCACCCCCGTCTCCACCCTGTGTCCTTTATCCAGAACTCTGGCGAAGATTGAATGACCAGCTAGTGACGTTCCTTAGCCAGCATGAACTACAGGCCAAAGAACAGCTTGGGTTCAGGAAGAATTTCAGCACATAGACTGTTTTATTGCCATTCACTGAGAGAGTGCATAGTGCTCTGGACCATGGAGAACTGGCTGGATCTGTATACATAGATCTAATTCTTGCAAAAACTTCATTAATACACTAGTTAGGGTTGAAACGACAAAAGTAGAGTAATGTGGTGTTAGGGTTTCCAACCCTAACATCCCACCCACACCCTGCAGGCAGCAACATGCGTGAGGTGTGCCCTGGGGTTGTCATTCCTAGTGCTCACCCCATACAGTTAGTAAAGAAGCTGAGATAGGCACAGTGTATGGGAATGGGTGAGTGGCATTCTTATTACCCCATCTCATAAACCCAGTAATAAAAATGTTGAAATCCCCGCCAAAACGCAAGTCCGTACCACTGCAACGCCATTGTGCACCACAGGTGCCAAAACCACAGTTTGGCTAGAGTTTGAAAAATGGCAGCTGTAACGTTCATGAGGTGGTGTAAAAAGATGTTGAAAATTTCAAGTAAAAATATTTAAAATTGAGTCTGTTATGAGGGAACATAGCAAAATGTCAATGTGTGTGGATAACTTTGGCACTTTGGCATGTTTGCATATTTTGACCCAAAATCTCAACTTAGTCTTCTTAGGACCCCACCTGATGAACAAGGGCGGTGAACATTTTGAAATCCTGATCAAAAAGGGGATTTCACCAAAGGACTGCGAAATCGCCTTTTGGGCGGGATTTGCAAAATGATACCAACATTGCTCATGAAGAGGGGTCTCAAAAAGGGTATGTTGAAAATCTGGTGTTAGAATATGCAAGCATGTCAAAGTTATCTACCAAAGTTTAAAACCCCATTGAAATACATTGATTTCCCATATGAAAAAAGATTTTTTTTTTGAATTATGAAACGAAACAAGATCTTCTTTCGTATTGCGTGATATGAAAAAAAATTTCAATGTGAAAGTGAAAAACACATTTTAAGGGCAGTTTTTGAGCAGTAAAGTGCAGAATCCAGCTAAGGGGGTCCCGATAAGCAAACTACATGTGTTGGTTCCTCCCCAGAATATCATTTTTGGGGGTTTCCAAATTTGAATTTTGAGGCAAAACTGAAAACAATATGGCAGTCAAACGAAAAAGGATTTTCCTCAAATGAAAAAGGATGATATCAATACAACAAAAGAATTCATTTTTTATTTCATACAGGTATCTTGAGGAGCTTACTGAGCATGCTCAGAACCAATTTATGAATATTTTAAATTGGAATAACTTTGGAATGGATAAATTTTTTTTCACCAAACCAGCAAAATGCACATCTGTGAGTCAGCCGCTTTTCAACCCTGAACATTTCAAACTAAAATTCCAAACCATCTGGGCTCTACAGGTGACAAATGAAAACTCATTATAACTAATGGAAAAACAGTTACAAAAATGTTAGTTTTGTACTGTCCACAACTAGGAACTAGGAAACTGCACATCTGACTGGAACAAAACTTGGCACATGTAGATATCTACCTCCACGAGATCGTGCATGCAAAATTTCGTGCAAATCCATTGGAACAGTTGTGAAGTTATTAAAGAGCAAAAATTGGGGTTTAACATATGTAGAACTGCCAGTACAACCCTAACTATAGGGGCGGTACCAGGCCCGTATAATGAAGGGATTTGATCTTGTCAGTCATACTTTCCCATGTCATAAGCTGTCATATTTTGACCTCTCAGAGGACGCATTCAGCTGGTTTAAGGACTACTTGTTCAGTAGATCTTAAGCAGTTAAATGCAGGGAGGCCCAGATGACATACCAGTCAGTACTGGTGTCCCTCAGGTCTCCATACTCGGGCCCCTGCTATTTAGCTTGTTCATAAATAATCTACCTACTCTCTGCAAATCCTCCCACATAATTTTCTATACTGAGGACACAGTCATCTTCTCTAATTACAGGAACCTGTACTGTCTGAGGCTGAGGCTCCAGGATGACTGTAACTCAGTCCAGACCTGGTTTGTTAGTAATCTTCTAGTCATGAATGTGAAGAAGATAAAATACTGTATATGCTGTTTGTCAGTCAGAGTAAGGTAGACCTCTACTGTAGCCTTACAATATCTGCCACCACTGGTGCCATACTTGAGCAGATATCTTGGCCTACTCCTGGACATTGCCATGTCATTTTTTTGACCACGTGGACCACCTAGAAAAGGCAGTGAACACAAGAATTTCCTTCCTATATAGACACATGAGTAATCTCTTACCAGAAGTTAAAAAAATGTTCTTGTCCAAAGTTTTTTCATAAGCATCCTTGACTATGGTATTGTGGTCTGTGGGTCCGCTAATGATGAGGTGCTGGCTTGGGTAAGAGGGCTGCTTAACAGGGCCTGCCACTTTGCGCTTGACCTTAGAGTTGATACCCATACATGTGACCGTATACTAAGCTGAACTTATAAAACTTGTACAATACAACTGGCCCGGTGGAGCTTAGGGTTGAGGTGCTGGATGCCACACCTCGTGCTACGCCGGCGACCTGGGTCCGGGAACAACCTCTGGTCGCCGGGGTGCCAGCATTGGTTGGGGGGGGGTGGGAGCAGGATCAGCGTTGGCTTTCCTCTCCCTGGTAAGGGGTGGGGTCACCACCCATAGTCCCGCCATCACCAAATGGATGTTTGGTGCCGGCACAGGCGTTAACAGCACGACTGAAAAGGAGGGCATCCTGAACAGTGCGCGGTGCAGCTATGTCGTGGTTTAGTGGGTGTAGCCAGAAGAAAACCCGTAAAAACCCAGAAGCTGTAGATGGGGAAAAAAAACGTACACAATACCCCCCATGTGCTGACTCAGTACCCCTCCAGTGCTGATGCACTACCCCCCCACTGTTGACACAGTACCTCCCACGAGTGCAGACTCCGTACTCTCACAAGTGTTGACAAAATACCCCCGAGTGCTGACACTGTACCCGCAGTGCTAACCCAATACTCCCGAGTGTAGACAGAATACCCCCTCCAGTGTTGACAGAATACCCCTCCCCCCAATTGCTGACACAATCAGTCCCTCCCTCCCCCTCGACTCCGATACTGCTGCAGGACAGGGAAAGAATGCATCACCTAAGGAAGGATAAAAGCTAGCCACTGATGTGTATGCTTGAGCTCACAGTTCTGTGTTTGACCCTTCGTGCGACCGGAAGACAAGAAGGACATAATCATGTCTATTTAGTAGCGTGCTTAACAGCAGTTGAAAACAGTGTGTAACAACATGGAGTACATGGCCAGTTGGGTGGATCAGCTGTCCATTTTTATCCTTTCGTTGGTAATACTTTCTTTCCGTGTCCAGAAGCTGTGTCAGGGTTTGGGAACATGGGAGGGGAGTTGGGGACTGATTCTATATTTAAAGTGGAGGAGATCCTCCTGCGTTGTTAACTGTGTCAACAAGGGGCCTACTAAGATAAGGATAGAGGATCATACTTATAAGTCCTGAGGACTGTAAGAGATTGCCTAATGCCAGAACCCCCCCAATCCAGTGTGGCTTGGCAGACCTAGATCAGTTAGAACCCCGCTCCACATACTGGGTCCAAGTCCATTAGTAGACACTGTTTAAAAAAAAAAAGTTTTGTTTTTTCCCTCCAGGAAGAATGGTACTGGCTGATGCGGAGTGGAGACAGACAGAGGGCAGAGAGATTGCTGTGGAGACAGAGTGTGTGTGTGGCATAATGCTGTCATCACAATATCGCTGAAGAATGGTATTAAGTGACAGAAGGGAAAAAGTCTTGGTGGTGTGTAGCTCACCTAACAAGCACAGCCATGAGGCAAGTGAGGTGGCAGATAACATGACTTTATTAAAAAAAAAAAAATCATTACATAACATGATTCGGCACTAGTAGGCAAGCAGAGGGAAGAAAAAAATGTTAACATTTCTTTGAGTGAAAGAGGCTCATTCTGACATGCTGTTTTTCACAAGTGAAAAGGGAAATTGTTTAACCAGGAAAGGCACTCTAAGCCAGAGTTTATTTCCAGGTGTGACCTGGGAGCACAAGGAAGTTAAGTGACCTGCTTAAAGTCACACAGTATGCAAAGTGGGAGCTGATGAGATTCAAACCCAGGTCTCCAGGTTTGCAGCTTAGTGTCCTTAACCACTATGCTATACTACCTCCTGCCTCTACAAGGGTAGAGGGTAGAGAAAGGAAATGTGACGACAAAATTGTTGTTACTAGTAAGTGGTGCCGAAAAAAAACTAGATAGGTGAGCATAAGCATTGGTTAGAAACACAGAAACATAAACTTCAGGACATCCCGGCTTTGCTGTCCTCCATTAGAACTCCCCTTAAAAGAGATCCATAATTTTATATAGGAGCACAGTCTAACTTACAGGTTTGGCATAACCTTAAAAATTGCCCAGAATCGCAGTACATCCTATTCCATTTGGACCCCCTCTGTCTGGTGGTTAAAACCTTCTCCCCACAAGAGAAACAGTCTTTGCAGAGTTGGGCCAAAAGAGGTCTCACTTCAATTTACAAAATCACAGATTCGGAGTGTGTTATTCCTTTTTTAAAACTACAGGACAGCTTCGGGCTCACACCACAAAACTAAATGTTGTATACACGACTCAAGGAATCAATAGGGCAGAGGGCTGTAACTATGGGCTTTTTACCTAAACCCCTCCCTTCCCTTCTGCATCTCGCTATCACCACTGGAGAGGGACACATCTGGCCACATTTTATAGGGTTACTCTATAAGGGTCTTCAGGAATTGTCTAGAGAATCCACTAGGGGTATATTGGAGGCTTGGAATAGAGAGCTCCCCCTGCCAGTCCAAATAGATGACTGGGAAAAATATACTAAACAATCTTTTGGCCTTCTGAATGCACCCTACTGGTGGGAGTTTGCATGGAAGACTAGAAGCAGATTCTTTTATCCTCCTGCAAAACTTTCTAAATTCACTGCTACAATCACTGGTGATTGTTGGAGAAAATGTGGGGAACAATATGCAGGTCATACCCATGTTTTCTGGTCCTGCCCAGGCCTGAGGTTTTTTTGGCTTAATGTATCATATGCCTTGGCAGAATTGGTTGGAGAGGAAGCTGTAATGACACCAGAATTGGTACTTCTGTCTATCCTCCTGGAAAGTCTCCGTATTCAGAAAGGCCCTTGCTGATTACCTATATTCTGGTGGCCAAGAAAGTTACTGCTAGCGATGGGACAGAGAGCCCCCCACCCTCCAAGATCGGCATGGGGTGCTCAGAGAGATAAATATATATATTAAAAATATTGATTGCTAGATCACCAGATAGGATGGATTTATTTGCACTGAGATGGAGAAAATGGTTATTTCATATTTCACCATTAGATCCTTCTTTTGTCCCTTGAAATTTAATTTTGATATGTGTCAGAAGGGAACCAAGAAAAGTCTAATCAGTATATGGACTCAATCTTTCATACAGATGACAAGCTTTTTCTTTTACAGGAAAGATGGACATTTTATTGGACTTACCCTGTATTAATGCTCCATGTATGATATTGGTCACCATTGAAATCTGTCCTTATTTGAACTGTTATAGTTTTTCTCCTAGGGAATTGTCTAGAAAAGATAATTTAATTATGCTATGTGTACACTGTGTATAAACTGTTGTACCTCAGTATTAATTTTTATCTGAAAAATATCACAAATAAACAATTTAAAAAAAAAAGAAACATAGACATTGACGGCAGATAAGGACCGCTAGGCCCACCCAGTCTGTCCATTTTCTCTGCCTGCTGCAAAAAGTTCAAACCCTAATTGATCCCTGGCTTTGTTCTCCTCCTTGTGTTGGTTCACTTGCAGGACCCACTCAATGATCCTGAGTTCCGTGTAATAATCCAACGTAATGGTACAGGGCATGTCATCCTCCCCCTCCTCGCCACTGTGATCCATCCAGTTAGGGTTTTCGGTCATGGAGGTGGTCTCTACTGCAGATTCCTCTGGGGACGCCACTCTCCTCTCTGCACTGGTGCCAGAGTTGCAAGAATGGAGGCCGTGCATAGCTGCTGCTGGGTGTGGGGGCCCTGAAGGTTTGAGACACAGATGTTGGCGATGAATAGCCTTGCTATCTGCTGATCTCCCTTCCCTGGTTTTTTTGGTGCAATTGGCACCTTATGGCTTCTTGGCAGCTTCTCTCCAGTATGACATTGCGCAGAGTCCAACTTCCTTTCATCCATTCAGCTCTCCTGGTCACCCTCTGGTTGATATACCTGGAGAATTGACAGACCTTTGACCATGCCAGCACCCCCCTGGATGTCTTCTTAAGCTGACTGGGATTGGAAGGGACTTTCATGAGGTTCTCCTTCCTGTACGGGCTACTCCAGTGTCTCTCCTTTCCTCTCTGTGAAATAACGGACTGTGTTTACCTTTCCCCAAGCTCGAACTGCATTTCTGTTGTTCACTAGCTGTGGGCTCGGTATCACTGCTTAGGTGACGGAAAGGAGCCGATGGCTGTCAGTGACTTCAGATTCATAACTGGATTCTTGTCGCTGTGATACTGAGACGGCAGCCAGAGAGCAACCGAGATATAGCCCGAGCTAGGGGAAAGGTAACTTTCACACAGTCCACTATTTCACAGAGGGTAAAGGAGGAACACTGGAGTAGCCCCTATGGCATGGTGCAAGTGTGGCAGAAGTTTTTTTTTTTTAATGTGTGTGTTTACTATTCATATTCATATGACAATGAAGTTATGAGGGACAGAACTGAAACTGAAAGTGAACGCGAAATGAGCTGCTGAGCAAAGAAATTGTGCACAGGGGAGTGAGTGAACAGCACTGTGGTCAATGCAAAGGACCACATGTGCTTCTACTCCACTGTGAAAGGACACAGTGGAGGTATCCTGTCACATGCTTCCAGAGTGCCTTCTCTCTTCTATGTCATAGCAGTATGTCATGCATAGCTTTGCTATGCAGCCGTAAAACGTGGAATTATCTCTGTGTGGACTATATTTTACCACAGTTCAGCTGTTAAACAGTTTTTTTTTTATCTATGCAGTAGTCCAACACATGTACCAATTTTTTTAACAATACAATCCACATGATTATTATCCAAACTGTTTGGTTCAAGCCAGAACCCTAGATTTTTATAATGGCTCACCAGTTCAAGAGTTTGGCCATCCAAATTGGAATTCGTAAACGACTTATTTTGTGCTTTCCTTAGTTTTGCTGAAGCTCCAAATAGCATCAGTTCAGTTTTGTTTGAATTCAAGTTTAGTTTAGAATTATAGTCACCACCGCTTATAACGGGCACTTCTGTGTTTAATTTTAATGCCCATTATATGCAGTGGACGGTAAAGCCGAATTTTATGCAGAAAGGCCAATGGCCAGTAAAAGCAAGAGCGCAAATATGATGTGATCATAAAAAGCTAAACTTTACTTAAACAACAATAAAAGCAAAAGTTAATCAATACTGCAGTGAAATTAATAATAATAATGAAACTGCATTTGCAAAACCACATTAACAACATAATCACTTCCCAAAAAAAAACAAGTGTTTAGAGCGCTTCACTGAAATGTTAAGAAACATTCAGTAGTGTCCTACTTGTTAGGGAAAAACTCTGTAATCTTTATCTGCACCTTCTTTGTCTGACAGTAGGCACGTCAAACCCACTCAACTTTCATTAGGGTATCCCAGTCCAGTTCAGTGGAAGGATGCTGCTCCATCGCTCTTCGGAGAGTTAAAATCACCGATTGCACGTCCTCCAGTGTCACTATTGTTTCTTCCTGGCTGGTTTCCTGGTGTTGCTCCTCCTCATCCTCCTCATTGCCTGCACATAGCAAGTTCACGACCTTGCCTATGTCATCTTATGTGCATGGTTGCTCTTCATTATCACTAAGGTGACAGATTTCCACAAACTCTTCTAGAGACATTCCATCAGGAGCAGGTAAAGTGTCTTGTCCAGCAGAAGGGCAGTTTTCCGACCGCAGAGTTTTTGGTCCCAGTTGTGCAACCAAATCATAAAGATTTCTGCTGTCATCCATGATATTCTGTTTACCCTGTACACAAGTGGTGAGTGACTTATGCCTCAAAAACACTGTGGTGACTGAGACTTGCCAACAACAACTGGGTCACATTTCTCTGTCCCGTTCATATTATAACATGCAAGCACTGAAATTTGTTCTTTTGCCCTCTTATGTCCCTGGACAGTCTCTGTTTTAAAAGCCAGTGTCCCGAAGCCGACACCGGAAAAACAGCCTGGCCTCTTTGGCATTGAAGATGTTACGTGGCTCATACCCCTGAAGGAGCCCAAGCGGGACACTAGATAGCCACCAGTCAGCACTGGCAGCGTCAGCATTAAGTTTTTCACTGTGCCCATAGCGGAAACTGATGTTTCTAGTTTTCCATCTTTGCAGCCAGCCCTCAGATGGATTAAAGTCGGGCTTTCCAAGTGCCTCTGCTAGCTGCTTTGCTTTTTGCATTAAGATGGGTCCACTGAGAGCATCTCTGCCCTGAACATTTTGGAACCACCATAGCAGGGCATCCTTGATCTCCCCATCTTTGCCCTCTCATTTTCTTTTTCAACCTGGGTTAGAGTTCTAGGGCCAGATATTCGCTGTAGCACTGGCATAGCGCTGGATTTGCACCAGGCTGCAATATTCAGAAGCCCTAATAGCGCCGGCGTTGTGTGATAGCGCTGACGCTAAAAGTAAATATATGCTGGGGTGGGAGTTTGGGGAGTGGCCATGAATGCCGGCTGCATGGCATATTCAAATGTATAGCGCCACGCTACAGGCATTAGCGCGATCTGTAGCGCGGTACTAAATACCGCTGACAAAAAGCTGGCGGTAATGTGGCAGTCCCCCCCAGCATGATCCCCGAGCTCCAGTAGCTGTACATAAGCACATTAATCTCTGGTGTGCTAGTGCTCCCCCCACCCCCCAAGCACGATCCCTGACCCTGTAGCCACGGTAATGAAATAACATCCCTTTTTGCTTTAGTAGTCCCCCACCCCAAGCATGATCCCGACCCCATAGCCGTGGTAATTTAATAAATTCCCTGGTGCTCTAGTGGTCCCCCACCCAGATCCCCGACCCATTATCACAGCATTAATTGAACAAATTCCTAATGCTCTGTTGGTCCCCACCCCTCAAGCACCAACCCTGACCCGTAGCTGCTGCTCATTAATGAATTCCCTTGGTAACAGTGGTCCCCCACCCCAAGCACAATCCCCCGACCCCGTAGCTGCTAATTTAATAAATTCCTGGTGCTCTAGTGGTCCCCCACCCCCAAGCACGATCCCCGACCTCATAGCTGCTGCTTCATTAATGAATTCTGGTGTTCTAGTGGTCCCCAGCCCCCAAGCATGATCCCACGACTCCATAGCCACGGTAATTTAATAAATTCCCTGGTGCTCTAGTGGTCCCCACCCCCCCAGCACAATCCCCGACACCTGGAGCTGCATTCATTAATGAATTCCTGGTGTTCTAGTGCTCCCCACCCCAAGCACGATCCCCGACCCGTAGCCGCAGTAATTTAATAAATTCCTGGTGCTCTAGTGGTCCCCCACCCCACCCCCAGCACAATCCCGCACTTCGTATATGCGCTTAATTGAATAAATTCTCTGGTGCTCTAGTGGTCCCCCCACCCCAAGCATGATCCCCGACCTCGTAGCTGCATTCAGTAATGAATTCCTTGGTGTTCTAGTTGTCCCCCACCCCCAAGCACGATCCCTGACTCCGTGAGCCGTGTTAATTTAATAAATTCCTGGTGCTGTAGTGGTCCCCCACCCCCAAGCACGATCCCCAACCCCCACAGCTGCGTTCATTAATGAATTCCTGGTGTTCTAGTGGTCCCCCACCCCCAGCATGATCCCCAACCCCTGAAATGACAGCAATACCTGGTGGTCTAGTGGTTCTCCCCAGGAAGTGCACGCCCGTCCTCTGGTACACAGACTAGGTACGGTGCCAGGACAGGCTCAGCCCTGCTCTCACCACCACGGCCGTCAGCCGACTGTGGTATGCATGACGCTGATATTGGCAATAATGCTGGCAGGGCTGGTTAAAGCACTAAAAAAGCCAAAAATAAAGTAAAAAGACCCAGAGCCATACCTCGTCAGACACTGGGTTTACCTCTGAGGACTTCAGCACACTTCTTTTGAAACCGCTGCTTTCCCCTGTCTGTGAACTGCTGCAAGCATTGACCAAGCCACTGAGCCAGACAACTTACTTTCTGCTGAAGATAATGATCTGGAGCGTGACTCCATGGAGTCAGTTGAATCCAGCACCAGCCAAAGAGCAGAGATGGAAGATCTGCAATACACTACTGCAGAAGAGGAGGAAGACATGGCTTCCAATAGGGAAGAAATATCCATTCATATGGAGACTGAGACAAGTGTGAATATACAAATGTTTTCACAAAAATAAATAATACAGTCTGATGTGATTACAGCTGCTGAGGCAGCAGCTATATTACTGAACTGCAATGAAGGACATATGAGGGAGCAGAATGAGAGCCGGGGGAGAAAAGTAATGAGTAGGCAGAGCAGTGTGAGCCAACAGGCAAAGTGAGCCCCGCACCTTCAGTTATTCTAAATGAAAATGCAGTGTAAGGAGCTGCCAGTGAAACTGCACATAACAGATGGGGCACTTCTTCAACCAGCAGGGACTCAGAGCCGAACTGTACAATGTTTTCTCAGCTAAAAGCAGAGTTAAAAAAAGACATCCATGATGGGTTTGATTCAGTCATCACGGGGTTGGGGATCGTGCTTTGGGGGTGGGGGGACCACTAGAACACCAGGATATTATATCATTACTGCGGCTATAGGGGCTGGGGATCATGCTAGGGGTGGGGTACTGTACTATCAGGGAAAATAATGTTATATGGTGGAACGGGGGTCGGGAGTCATGCTTGGGGTTGGGGGGTCCAGGGTCACTTGTGTGTATCAAACACACATTTTCATGGGTGCGTTGTATGCACTCATACCTCCTGACTGTCCCTACTATTCAGAGTGGTCCCTGATTTTGTCTCCAAATGTTCCTCTGTCCCTCACAGACTATGTGTTACTGTGACAGAACAGTGGGGATTAACCTCACACAGTCATGTCATACATGACTGTTACAGACTGGTGCTGCTTCTGAAACTGCTTCTTAACACAAATCCCCTTATTCTATCAGCATTCTGAGTGCATACCTCTTAAACTGTGTCCCTGATTATGGTTCTTCGCCCCTGATCCTTTGAGGCCTTGTGCCGTCTCTTGAGGCCAGGGGTTGTGAGGTATGTATGCTCCGACTGTGCTTGCCACCACACAGTTCCTGCTGCTTCTAGCCTGTACTTCTGTTCCGACCAACAGGGGATGCTGTGAGCATGCCTTGATCTGCAGCATCCAGCCTATACTTCGATTCCGACCAAAAGGGTGAGCTTTGTGCTCCATGCAGTAGCACTGGGCAAACTGCATGGTAATGTATGCTAAGCAGCACCTAATGAGATGCAAATATACCTGTTTGCCCATGGATTACCTAAGTAGGCTTATTTGCATGGGAGCTTTGAATATATCTCCCGTTTGCCCCAGGCTAATGTGTTAGCACTTTGCAATCGGGTTAGCCCCGAGTAAACCTTACTTCAGCATAGCACAGTTCTGCAGTGTGTGGCTCACATTGTTGATTGCAGTCATACCTCTCAACTGTCCCTGATTTTACCTCAATATTTTACTCTGTCCCTCCTAAATATTATGTTTCCATGACCAAACAGCAGGGGTTGCAAGCATACAGTGTCAAACATTAATGTTACAGATGTGTTCTTCCTTAGAAAATGCATTTTACACTAACCACTTATTCTGCCAGCTTCCTGAGTGGATATCTCCAATTTTTAAAGATGTGTCCCTGGTTTTAAACCTTTGTCCCTGATTTTTTTAAGCCTTGTCCCTGATTTATGAGGCAGGAGGTTGAGAGGTGTGTTTGCAGCAGATGTGAGACATCTCTGTGCAATCTCACACAATGTTCTCCACCTGCAGCACTGGCTTGCTACAGACTCTAATGAGTTGCAGTTGCAGTTTGCACTTCCCTGTTGCGATATTCAGTGCTGTCTTATTCTCGGGCTATTTTTGCCCTGCACCCCCAGACCAGTTTGCCCGGCTTCCTTAGACTGCTATATTCAGCAGAATTAGCACCGGGCTATTTCCTTTTGAATATAGCTTGCTTTGTGCTCCGTGTTAAGTTTGCCTGCCGGGCAGTGCTAATTTGGCCCCGTGGCAAAGTTTTGAATATCTGGCCCCTAGTGTCACTCTGCCATAAGCTGGTCTCGTTGCTTCTGCAGGTCAGCCACCGTGAATTTAAGGAGACCTAGTTGGACAGCAAGCTCCCGCTGACTCATTTTGGGCAACTCAGACATCTTATTCAGCATCTCTGTCTTTTCAGACAGGCTCAAAGCTTTGCGTTTAGATGCCATTCTTTGCAGTGTTTAGGGATGTGCAAACTGTGATGTGCTCAATGTGGTTTGCACAGAAGCACATGGTAAGTGCTTAAATAACAAGTCGCCACACCTAGCAGTCAGCAGTTAATCGTTCAAGTACTGTACATGTGAAATTGCATCATCAATAAATAATTTATAAGTGCATAATTAACTATGAAAGTTGCAAAGGGATCACTGTAATGTGCAGTGAAATGCCGAAATATATGGCGTATAACGATCGCTGTATCCATGGATTTTAATCTGAAAGTCTATGCGCTGGGCAGACGGATTTGTCTAAATGCCCACAGTAACCATTTGCCCATGTTGACCGGGGACGGTATATTTGGTGGGGACTGTATTAAAGAAGGTCTGAAGGGCATCAGATCCACTTTGAAGGGCTGTTTGGACATCCGAGCGGTACCCCCAGAGGCATAGATGACTGTGTCATCAGCATATAAATGGTAGTTTAAGTTGTTAATATTCTCTCCTAGGCCCCTCAAGTAAGTTGTAAAAAGGAGAGGGCCTAGTACCGATCCGGGGGGGGGGGGGACCCCTTTTGTGAATGTCCAAATTCTGTGAAATATGTCCATTTATTGCTGTACACTGCTTCCTTCTATGGAAGCATGAAGAGAACCAACTAATGGCTCCCTGGTCCAGCACAGAATTTTCTAGTTTATTAACCATCATACCAGAATCCATCTCTTTGAAGGCCTTGAAGGGTACAGACAGAGGAGCTCTGACTGGTAAAATAAGGGACATCCTTCCTAATGTGGGACATTTGAGAGGTATGCACAGAGGGGTTCTGGGGGAGTCAAATGAATGATGTTCCCCCTAATATGTGATTGTTAAGAAGTTTGGAGAGAGGGATTCTGAGTTGTGAAATGAGGGATGCCCCCCAGCAAGAGACATTTGAGATATATGGCTATAGGGGTTCTGATGGGTAAAATAAGAGACTTCCCTTCTAATGTAGGACAGTTGAGAGGTATGACTTATCCTTCATGGGCCCAACTACTGATCAGCCCCACCACACAAGTCACTGACTAACAAATGTGTTACACTGATGTTTGAATAGTAGGTGCTGATTAGATGCTGACCAGCTGATATGTCCACAGGTTTATGAGGTGGTGCGTCCCCTAGTTGGGCTCCTGCACCTGAACCGGACGGCACTGCAGAATTTTGAGGCACTGATGGCGTTAACCAATCTGGCAGGGATCAGCGAGAGAGTGCGGTATGTATGCTTCTCTTTTCATAGTTTGCACCCACCTTTTACCTTTCTTTAATGCAGAAAAAGAAAACAACAGTTGTGTTGCAGGTAATACCTTTTACTGGACTAACAAAATTGTTTTTGAGACTAGATTTTGAGAGTTAGTTCTCTTCATCACATCAATGAAAACAGCTGAATTACATGGCAGATATGCATGTTGGATATTGATTAAACTGACATGGTGTAGCTTGTTTAAACATCAAAGTACTCCAGAGTCCGTTCAGAGTCGTTTTGTAAACTGTGTTATCAACGTTATAAAATATTTTTTATTTATTTTAAAAGTTTTACCAGGGAAGACGTACTGAGCTGGTAACAGCTTGTTTCCAGATATGTCCTGGAGGAAGGGGAAAGAGAGGAAAAGTGAGGTGTACACTAAGAACAGTAATACCGATGACAGATAAATAAACATTGGGAATACCAGTTTTGCAGACAAGGATTCTCTGTGGGGGTTGTGTAAGTAAAATACACTACAATATAATAAATATGTGGTTAATATATAACCCTCTTATTTGGCTGATTGGCCCTTGCTTGGGGGCGGGACAAGGGTTCCTGGAGCCTTCGGGTTAGAACAAGGGAAGGAACACCTGGAGACAAATTACATAAGTAATAAAGCACACCAGGTTGGGTATTGTAAGGAATTGATGTACCCTCTGGATGTGTTGTGAAATACCTCCAGCACCCCCCACCTGAGTGCCTTCAGCCATCTGGGAAAGCATCAGTTCTTCTAAACCGCCCACCCGGGCTGTGCTTATAAAATGGTCTTTAATGAAAATTTAAGAAGAGAGCAGAACACTCTTCAACATTTTTTTATAATGTGAACTGGATTCTGTTCACATTGCTAAGATACAGTTCTTGTGTTTACCTTTTTAGAACGTAAGCGAACTGTTACCATAGATTCCTACAGAAATCTTGGATTATTACTGTTTGCATTGCTAAGAAACAGAAGTTTGCCTACACCGCTGGTCGTATGTACGGGATCAGTCCATTATCATATGATGCCTTTCTGGCAATCACAGACCATGAGTTCCTAAGCCCATTTTATATCTATTATATGTCCCCAGGATAGTCCACTGTCTGAGATGCAGTATCTTGATTTTCCAAGAATTAGTCTTCACCACTGATTCCCACTTGTAGATCTGTGCCGCAGGCGCTAGGAACCCGCGGTAGTCAGAACTTTTTTGGTGGGAATTGACAAGGCAAGATGCCCCACACAAGTGTCACCGCAACACACCCTCTGATATACAGCAGTGCCAGCTCCCAACTGCCTCGGTTCCTTTTTTCCACGCTGTCAAGTGTGCATCAGTAGCATCGCTGCTCTCCTCATCAGGGCCAGAACTTCACCGTCTATGACAACAGCATTCAGTTCTTCTACTTTAGCGTTTAATATACTAGTCTTTTTTTTTTTGTGTGCCAGGTTAGTTGGTTTTACACAAACAATTTACAGTTTCTCTCAGTCCTAACATGTGCTAATGGTTGACGACTATGGAAGGCAATGAGGCTGTGTCTGGTCATCACCTCTTTCTGGATGGGTGCTCTGAAAATGGCAGTCTGGCACCTTGAGAGGGGAGACAGTCCTCCCAGAATTGCAAAAAGAAATGGTCCGGATCCCCCGCATGCAGAGCTTTAGGGTCTTTATGCCATTCTGCCTTGGCCTCTTCTTCTTGTAAGAAAGGGAAGCAATGGCAAAAGTTCAGGTCATCCTCTGGACGTTCTGCTGCAGAGCACCTGACTTATATGGGTCTGGGTGCCCCACCATTGTCACTGAAACACCAGGGGTGCCTGGGCTTGTATGGTCTGTATCTCCGTCCTGGACCCTCTCTCTGTGTTAAAGAAGACACCAGTGATCAGTTCAGCCACTGGGCAGCACTAATGAAGCAGTGGGTGCAGCATATAAGTCATGCAGTGTCGTTTCTGGCGATGGTCCCTGACCCATTGGGGTCAGATAGGTAGGCGGCACCTGCGGTGCCGCTTAAAGGGGACAAGAAATTTGTGCTAACCAAAAGCTGTCTGTAAAGTTCTTATTGTCAGAAATAATGTGTATTCACCTAAATTATCCATGTTTAACTGTATCTGAACAAAAAGTGTTACAAAAAAATACATTTTGCAGGGTTTTAAATAATTGATTAGCAGTTTTTTTCCTTAGGACAATACTAACTGTACAGAAAGTATTTATATAGGTTTTCTAGAAGTGTTATGTTAGTTAAACACAGTGAGGCAAGTGCTATGCATTTTCACAATGTTTTAGAACTTTTATGAGCAAAACGCTAATCAATTTTTAGAGTTAAATAAAACCCTGATTTTGCATTGTTTTGCTTTTATGGGTAGCATTCTGTTACAGTTGTTTTTATGAAACCGGTAATTTGGATTTTTTTCCTATGTCACAGTTTGTACATAGAATGATAACTATGAGCTGTTGGCCTGTCAGAACTATGCTTAGAGTTCTGTGCATAAACCGCAACATAGTTAAATGTCCAAATTACTGGTTCCATGAAGGGAGCTATAACAGAATGCTCCCCATAAAAAAAAAAATAATGAAAAATACAGTTTTTCGTATAACTTTTTAGTCAGGTACAGTAAAATACGGATAATTTAGGGGAATGCATATCATTTCTGAGAATAAGAACTTTATAAAAAGCTGCCAGTTAGAAATGATTTCCTGTCCTCTTTAACTTAGGCACACGGCAGCCCTCGGCGTTGTCATCAGGCTGGTCCACAGATGGTGCCACCATCTGCCCCACTTGTAGTGTCACCTCTGTCCCCTTCGGGGATGGGGGCAGCCACGGTGTTGCAGCCAGTCACTTCAGTGCCGGTTGGGATGTCAACACTGTCTGCAGTACCACATGTGGCACTGGGGTCAGGTCACTTGGGGCCCACCCCAGTGCCGCTTTTTGCAACGTATGCAGTGCCATATAAGCCTGCAACATCACTGTTATTCCCT
This sequence comes from Neoceratodus forsteri, assembly GCA_016271365.2. Taxonomy (NCBI): domain Eukaryota; kingdom Metazoa; phylum Chordata; order Ceratodontiformes; family Ceratodontidae; genus Neoceratodus; species Neoceratodus forsteri. Next base: position 555,108,870 of record CM028129.1, on the reverse strand, counting down.
TCAGGGACAACCACAATATAGTCTGTGGTGCCACGTCTGGCACTGTTTCCCAGGCCTCTGGGGCCAGGTGCATTGTTACCAGTGTTGCTGCAGCCACACACTGCGTTGTTGGTTCTTCAACACCTTCCTCTCTACTGCTCTCCAAATGAGGTGGATGTAGAGTGGGACGAGTCAGATCCTGACCTCATCATGTCTGATGGTGAGGAGGATGAGTTATGCTATGGTCTGGACAGCTCAGACCCAGTTCCTATGATTGTACTTCAGGAGGACCTCTCCTTCCAGGATCTGCTCAGCAATATGCACTCCACATTAAATTTCAAGCCAGCATCCATAGACCAAGGTAGGTGTCTCTAACTGGAGTTTCTAAATGTGCTTAATATCCTGGTCTCCATAGTTACTCCCATCCAGCCAGCCCTAGGGACTCTCTTAGAGGTGGCTTGGAGTAGGCCTGCTATTGTAGCAGCTATCTCCAAACAGGGGGGCAGGAAATATGTGGTGTCTAAACCTGAAACAGTGCATTTCACTCAGCCTGTAGCGGATACTATTGTTACTCTGGCTGAGAATGACAGAGTCACAGTGCCCAAGGAGATCACAGCACACCCCACTAACAGAGTCTCACAAGGTAGACACAATGGGCCAGCAGACCTATGCCTCGACTAACCCAAACAAACATGAGAGAGAGAGAGAAATAAATAAATGTTGTAGCTGCCTCACCCTAGGCATGAGGATAGCATGCTACCAGGGTCACTTCTCTAAATATGAGTATGCTCTCTGGAGCAAGCTGAAGTCTCTAGCAGCAGCTCTGCCAGATACAAAGGCAAAAAAAGAGATACTTCTGGCTGCTAAACAAGGTATTGAGTCAAACAGCCACCAGCTTAAGGCCTATATGGATGCCTTTGATGCAGCAACTCGCTTCCTGGCTGCAGGCATTTGCATCAGGCAGCACTCCTGGCTGCAGAATGCTGACTTCAGTAAGTAAGTACATCGGGATTCAAATGAATACCAGTTTAGAGGAAAATGCCAAGGACAAGAAAGCACAAAACAACAGATGGAATGGTACAGGACCCGGACCCTAGACAATAGTGATTCAGATGCTGTACAGTAAAGGGGCAAACCATAATTGACTAGGGACAAAAGGAGAGACTGGGCTAAAATTTTCTGGGACCTCACAGTTAAACACTATAACGTGATATAACTGCCCTGGACACACATGAATTGATTTAATTAGCAGATTAATATGAACATCAAATAATAGATTTTGGTCTATGTAAAGCCCAGGTAACAGAATTGGTGTACACTTACATTCTGACCCCAGGAATTCTTCAATATGACTAACTCTAGCAGTCAGCCTCCTGTGTTGAACTGCTCCGGAGATGAATGGAACTTATGCAAATGATGGACATCTATTGGCTCATGCCACCATTCAAACTGCTGCATTCCATAATGCTCAGATTTCATTTTCCGCCTGCCTGGTTAGATGCCTCTGAGACTGCTCCTCAGTGTGACTCAGAAAACATTTATTTTTTATAGAATATAAGTATTCTTTTTATTTCTGTTTTATTGATGCTGCTGCTGCCTTTACTTAGTTATAGTTAGCGCTATTTTTATTTGTTTTTAGTTGTATTTTTGCCTCAGTTAGCGGTTTCTCATTGGTTCTCTGTAACTGCTGAGGAACTGACTATTGGGGCTTATTCTGTTAAGTTTTTAGCTTTAAAATGCATTTGAAACTTAGTGTGGGATACTCCTTGGTTTAATTTGTGGTTTGTCTTATTTTGACAGATTTACGGTTGTTTCCTCGGTTCAGGAACTGACCACTTTATTTGTGAACCGCGGACTAGGGTTTCAGCACCCTTAAAGAGCAGGTTCCTACTTCCCCCCAGCATGTTCATTTGATGCCTTACCAGATCAGTAGCTCGCTGCTGAAGTTTGGCATAAAAATTCCACTTTTTGAAGAAGTTACATCCCTCGTAAATTTGTACATTCGTATAGTGCCCAAAAAAAGACCGACTTCCCGGTCCGAAAAGCACGCCCCCACGTTGGCTCATGCAGCCCTGTTTTGTGATGTCACAAGACGAAGGCTACGTGAGCGCGCCCCATTCAGTTCTATGGGGCTGGTATTTTCAAACATAGTTATACCCTTTAGTGCTGGGGATTTAGTATATCAAAACAATCGATCGACTAATTGGGTCCCTAACTTCTTCAAAAAGTGGAATTTTTATGCCAAATTTCAGCAGCGAGCTACTGATCTGGTAAGGGATCAAATGGGCTGAGGCAGGCAGCTACTAGGAACCTGCTCTTTAACCTCAGTGGTCAACCAAACTTAAATCTGTTATTCATTGTTTTTTTTTGTTTGTTTGTTTTTTTTTGAAATTTCTCTTTATTACTCACCTACTGCCTGCCAGCCCCGACCCTTCGGGGCATCCAAGGAATCATCCTCCTGCCTCTCGCCCACCCGGACCTACCTCTTGATCCTCCATGGAGCTTCGGTTTGCCCTCCCAAGCGGGGATGAGGTGGGGTGCCTTCACCACGAGAATCCTTCATTGCGTCAGGTCGAGGAGGTGGTCCGGGGAGCGGGGCACATTGGAGGCACGCTTAGGAAAGCCCATCTTCCCGCAGCCAGCAGGTGTGTTTCCTCTCCTCCCTCCCCTACAGTGTGCAACCCCTGACGTCAAGGCACAAGGCACCGACTTCCATGCTGTATAGCGGCCACCCGTCCCCTACCATTGGGGGCTTGCAGTACTCCGAGTCTCCGCTCGGAGTTGGGCAAATGCGCGGGCTTCGTCCTCAACCCTCCCCAGAGAAGGCAAGCTGTCGTAGGACGCTCAAGTCCATCTCCCCTGGCTGACTCACCAGCAACCCGAGTCAGCTCCCGAACCCGGGTCACCGGCGTGGAGCAAGGTGTATTCATTGGGTTTTTATATGGAAATACTCTGTGGGTATGTCCAGTAAACCAAAGAAAAAGATAGGGCCTACTGGATTCAAAAACTGTACCAAGTGTGGAGAGGTTTTGCCAAGGCGATAAACACAAATTGTATTTACTCTGTCTTGGTTTTTCACACTTTCAGAGTGTGAAGTCTGTAAAGCCTTTCCAGAGAAAACTATAGAAAAACACCTTAAGCATTTGCAGGATTAAATGGCATCTCCATTGTAGTGATCCTGCTCCTGATAAAGAAAATGCTAAAAATGTTGAATCTACCGCTACTGAAAAAGGCGAGACATCAAAGCCAAAAAGGCTAGGGGAACAGGTGAAAGAACCTGTTCTGGCTAAGAAAAAAGATACGAAAAAACATGCTGAACCTCCGGCTGAAAAAGCAGTGGAGCTCTTGGTTACAAAGTCATCTGTGCCAATGGCAGAGGCAGTGGTTCAGGCCTTTCAAATATTACAAGCCCTCCAAGCTGCCACAAACCAAAGCTTATTGCCGGTTCAACCACAACTGGTACCAGCAGAACCGGTGGTTCCATTATCAGTTCCTACGGTTCAAAGACTGGTTCCAGTGGCACCAGATCCCACATACGAGGAGTAGGATGAGGATGAACTAGTGGAACTGGAAATTTCTCCGGAGCAAAACTTTGAATCTCCACTACGACTTCCAGAGGATTATTCCTCTCATTTCACATTTGTGAAACAGATGGTGGATGCTCTTGACCTCACCACACATGAGTCTGTGGAGGAAGAGGCAGAGTTTATGGAGATGATGGGGTTGACACCTACTAAGAGGCTGTTACTCCCCAGCAATAAGTTTCTGAAAAAGCATGCCTTGAAAGTCCTGGAAACTCTTAATACAGTACCACCAGTGTACAAGAAAGATGACAAAAAGTATCAGCTAGAACAATGGGGGTCAGAATTCTTGCTCTCCCACCTTGATCCAAAGGAGGTGGTACAAGCAGCAGTTTGTGATAGGGCCAAAGTGCCCCTAGCAACTCATCCTCCTGAGAAAGATTCTAGGAGGACAGATAGCATGGCCAAGAAAGGCTACTTGGCAACTTCACCGGGCATTAGGCAGGCCAATTACATGGCTTATGCTGCCCAGTATCAAAAAGCCCTATAGAGCTCTGTCATGGCTATGGCAGACAAAGCATCACCTGAATTGGTGGCTGATATGGTGGAAACAGCCAAATGTGACTTAGAAGCCTCAAAGTATCAGTTCCACATGGCAGTAGATGCCAGTGATAATGCAGCCAGGTGGATGGCAGTAGCTGTTGCCTTGAGGAGGTTGCATGGCTTAGAACCACAAATCTGACACAGGACATACAGGCAAAAGCTATGGATTTCCCTGTGGAAAGCAACTCCCTGTTTGGGGACAAAACAGAGGCATACATGAAAAAGGTGGATAAATACAAGACCACCTACAAAAGTAACACTGCAAGAGAAAAGGCCTCAACCTCCTATAGGCCGCAAGGAAGGGGAGGTAGGGGTTACGGCAGACCCATTTTTTTTTTCAGGCTTACCAGCAGCCAAGGGGTTACTTCAGGGTCAGGGGTCATAAAGGTTCCAGAAGAGGGGACCAGACCCCACAGGCTGCAACCCAGGCTAAACAGAACCCCTGATGTGTCAGTCAGGGTCGCCTCCCCAATGCCAGTAGGGAGCAGGCTGACTCACTATTTCCAGATTTGGAAAACCATCACCACAGACAAGCGGGTGCTGGAGGTAGTGAGTCAGACCCAGACCTCGGCTTCAGATCCTTCCCCAAACTAAAAGCAAGCTTTTTCAGACCATCATCCCCATAGAAAGAGCACCCCTGGAAAGGGAAGTTTCAAATCTGTTGCCGGCAGAGGCAGTGGAGCCAGTTCCCCTCACCCAAAGGGGGAAAGAGTTTTACTCCAGATACTTCCTAACCTTAAACAAAATTGGGGAGTGGCAACCCATTTTAGACCTAAGAGCTCTAAACAAGCACTTAGCAAAACCAAAGTTCCAGATGGTAACCATAGCAATGATTTTTTCCACACTTTAACAAGGAGACTGGCCAGCATCACTGGATCTAAAGGATGCCTATTTGCACATTCCCATCAGGGAGTCGCTCAGAAAGTACCTCAGGTTCAAGCTACCTTCAGGACATTATCTGTTCTCATCCCTACCATTTGGCCTGACCTCAGCCCCCAGGGCATTCATAAAGTGCTTGGGGGTGGTGGTGGCACACCTAAGAAGGCAGGACATCATGGTGTTCCCTTACTTGGATGACTGGGTAGTCATGGGCAAGTCACCACAGCAGGTGAAAGAGGCTCTCAGGGTCACTCAGTGCATACTGGAGTCTCTAGGGTTCTTAATGCCAAAACGTCTGTATTCCAACCTGCCCATGTGCTGAATGTCATAAGGGCAGAGTTGGATACCCTGCAGGGAAGTGCATTCCTCCTACAGGGCAGGATAGACAATATTCTGCAACTGGCATGATCTTTCACTCTCAACAGACCAAGTCAGCAAGGCTGTCCCTGCAGTTGTTGGGGCACATGGCCACAGCAATAGGAACAGTGCAAGGCTGCAGATTCCAAATGAGGGACATTCAGTTTCAGCTCAGGACACATTGGTGCCAAAGGAGAGACCCTCTCTCAAAGATGATACCAGTGCCTGGGACACTGTTGCAGGCCCTGCAATGGTGGTAAGACTGAACCAATCTCAGGGGAGGAGTCCCATTCGAAAAGGAGTCCCCTACCTTGGTACTCACAACAGATGTCTCCCTCCTAGGGTGGGGGGCACATCTGGAAGAGCACACAGTGCACAGTACATGGTCCCCTGCAGAGACTCCTGCACGTAAATCTTCTAGAGCTCAGGGCAGTGCTCCTAGCACTGCAATCCTTCGCATCCCTGGTCAGGGACAAGGTGGTACAGGTCAGGACAGACAATACCACCACAGTGTTTTACATCAACAATCAGGGAGGGACAAGATCCAACCTGCTGTGCACAGAAGCAATGAAAAAATGGAGTCTGGCGTACTCCATACAGGTGTACCTGTCGGCTAGCCACCTCCCAAAGGAAGGACAACACTCTGGCAGATGCACTCAGCAGAATCAACCAGAACTACCACGGATGGTCTATAAACAGACAAGTACTGGAGGTGATGTTCTACAGGTGGGGCACCCCAGAGATGGATCTCTTTGCTTCTCAGGAGAACCACCAGTTGCCTCTATTGTGCTGCAGGCCTCCAGCAAGGGGTACAGTGCCCATGGATGCCCTGGTGTTGGACTGGTCAGGAAGGAGCCTGTATGCTTCCCTCAATTTCCGCTGTTACTCTGGGTCTTTTTTTTTTTATAATTAAGATTTTTATTGTTTTTTAAAAACAGACAAGTACATAGAAAATAGTAGTTTCATCCATTTACATATAAATGTATTTTCATTGATTATATTATTTTTATACTGTACCATATTTAAAGTGATATTCAGCCTATATTGTTACTGCTAACTGATTGTACCTTTTCTAGGGAGGGATTCCTCCTCTAAGTCAAAAGAAGGAGGGGGGCCTCCTACTTACCTTGACTCTTCAAGATGTAGGCATGCAGGTCCCTCCTTCATTGAGACATACAGGTTGCTTTTCCATACATTTCCAACATTTCTACTGTACACAGTTCTTTTCTTGATACAGACTAGTCAATTGCAAATCTCCATAGTCACAAGATAATGCTCTGCCCTGCCTTATCTTTCCCGCCCTCCCCACAACTCTGTACAGTTAATCTGACCCTATCTGGAGCACTGCCCTTTGGGTTATATGTTCCTCTTAAGTAGGTAGCTTATAAGGTTCAGCTGTCATATATGTTCTAGTATGGCACCTTATTTTTCTCGCTTCCTTTTTATCCATTGAGAGTAAGATCTAGAATGTAAATTACATCTTTCTGGCCCAATTGGTGGCTGTTAGAAGGCAGTATAACAAACTTCTATGGTCGAAGCTCCAGGTGGGTCTAATCAATCTATTTACGTACTTAAATTTAGAGGGAGGGTGAGAAGATTGTTTAAACTAGTGGACCTAGGAGAGAAAGCATGTGAAATGTTACTTTAAGTACCAGTGTCATAATTATTAATTCTAAAGACGTGAATATGTTCTGTCAACACTTGATGGCAGTGTTATTTCCCCTTTAATTCTTGCCGGACGTCTTAAAGCTGGCGCCTCCCACCCAGCTGGGTGTTATATCCCTCGTTTCTGCCCCATGATGCTAGATCTTCCTTTCCGCTGGAAGAAGCAGGTTCCCTCCTTGCCGCTCCCAAGTTGAGTAGGCACTTTTACTCAAATCTTCGGATTTACTTCCAAAACTTTAACTTGTAAGAGTTGTTTCTCAATGATCTTCAGTTGCGACCGCAATGCGGGATAAGTCCTCATCTAGGTTCCGCCAGTGCCCCCGTGGGCACAAGATGTCACGTACCAACCCGCACACCACGTGCATTTACTGCCTAGGTTTCGACCATGATACCCAGGCCTAACATTTTTTTTTTTTTTGTACTTTCTATTTTTCCTCCTCTCTCTCCCCTCAGCTCCAGTCTCCTCGGGAGTACCTGGGAGTCATCCACTATGGTTCCACACCTACCTGGTCAGTCCTCCATCGCCCATGTAGCCTCGGTTCCCCAGGCGGGCAGGGTGGAGCTCCAACACCCCAGATTTCTCTGGCGGTGTCGGTCGGGAGAATGCCAGGAGGGCGGCCATAAATCGTGGGCAAGCTCCAGGTCTCCGCTGGAGCTGAAGGGTGTTTTTCCCCTTTTTCCTGGGAGTGACTAGCGCCCTGATGTCAAGGCCTCACCGACGTCTGCCACTCCCTGCCCCTTCGCTACGCTTAGCGCTTGCTATATCTCCGGCTTCTGCCAGAGGTCAGTTGAGCGCCGAACAGAGGAGAGCTGTCCTCTGGATGCTCGATCCTGTCCCTCCCCGCCGACCCCCAGCAACCCGGTATTGTTCCCGAACCCAGGTCACCGGCATGGTGCGAGGTGTGGCATCCAGTGCCTCAACCCTCAGTGCCACCGGGCCGGCTCCCAGGCCTATGATTTTTGTCACTTGTTTCAGCCTAACGTACTCGATGATCGTCTCGCCTGACTGCAGCTTGGCTGTCCAGAAAAACGGAACCCGCCGGTCAAATCCAGGGAAGCCCATTGAGTGGTCTCCGCGGCTGTGGGTTCCACAGAGCAGCTAGAGCAGATAAAGGACTTCGAGGAGGAGGCTGCTTGGGCCACTGATCAGTCTTCAGCTTCGGCCTGCGTCCCACTAAAACTGGGTTCCATCTTTACATTACAGGCTCCTTCAAAGAGCTGTGCCAGTCTCTCCCAACTAAGGGGGAGGGCCCATCAGTGGCACACAGCTCATATTCCCGAAAAAGGGAAAAAAGTCAAGGACTTTAATGAAAAGGAGAAGACTCGCCACGGTCGTTCTTGGAATCGAGAACAGCCTTGGTCCCAAGAATCTCTGGTTTCGACTTTGGTCAGAACTGCGTCCTTGTCCGCTGGCTTCACAGTGCCCCCGTCAGGCCAGCCGGCAAAGACGCAGCACAACGACCTGGTCGAAATTATCATCAACCCCATCGATGAGGCCGACAATTCTCTGTTTAGGACTCCAGTCTTACCAGTACCTACCGATGAGGAGACCCAGCCCGCTGGTAACCTCCTTACGGTCCCTGGCCATGACTTGGAGGAGCCACGGATCTCCCTGGTTCCCTCTGAGCACCCCCCATTGGTCCCCCCAGTGGGCGAGGTCTCGGTCTTCTTCGTCTAAAAGGTCGAAGAAATTCCATCAACGCCACTCTGGGCATTACAAGAAGTGGCATCGCTGCTATTCATCCTTGTGCTCCTCGGGAGAGGAGGGCTGTGGCACAAGTTGCACTGACACTATGAGGACCTTATATGGCAACAGTTGGTGTTGGCCGGGCCAAAGCCGACCCTGGCTCCCACACTAGCCATCACATGGCTGTCACCTGTTAGGCTGACACCAAAACGTCCAGAACCGGTCAACACCGTCCCTCCGCCTGCAGAGCTGGTAAAGGCACTCCCAGCTCGTCCGAAGCCGGCCTCTCCACCGATAGTGGAGGAGCCGCAACCCAAATAGCCTCCTTCGGTGGCTGCGGTCTAGGAGTCTCTGCCTGCAGAGGGTCTTCCACACAAGCTGTCAGTCACTGTGATGCCCGACTGTCCACGGTGGGTCGAGGGTGAAACGGGTGGTCGGCCAATCTATGCTGATTCTTCGGAGTCTGAGGACTCCTCGCTGCACTTCTGTACGCTCAATGAGGAGTCATTAGGGGGTCTCTCGACAAAGGAGGGTCCCACGTCCTTCATGGACATCCTCCGTCTCGTCTCCAAATCCACAGGGGTGCCTCTGGAGCCCGTTTAAAAGCAGGCTCGATATCGCCTAACAGATATCCTGGACAAAGGGGATTCTCCGATGGTGGCCTTCCCAGTGGCCAAAGTCATTGTCAGCCCGGCCCTGGAGCTTTGGCAGCACCCTGCGCCATGGACCTGGATGGCTTGCAAATTGTACCCCGTAATACTAGCGCTGACAAAATAGCGAGTGACACAATAGCGACTGCACAATAGCAACTCACAGATAATAGCTATTCGGAATAAAAGTTTTCCGAATGTGTAATTCAGACAACAAGAAGTCTTGCTGTATTATGACTATTGCAGTTAGGTTCTGGCTTTCAACTGCCCCGGAGCACAAAGAGTTAACTTTCCATGGCCGGCATGGAACGTTCAGCGCGAGCTCGGTTGAAGCTCCTGTCTGCTACTGTTTAAACTCCAACCGTCAGATTCTTTACTCCGCCTCACTGGACAGTCGCTCCGGAGATTTCTCCTTTGCTTGGTTCAAAAAAGTCAGTTAAAGTGTCGTTTTTTGCTCTGTTTCTGCCGAATTTCTACTACCGAATCTGTCGGTTTAAGTCTCTGTCTGTGGTACCGTGAGTATTAGATAGGTTTTACATTTAGTTTCTGTGTGGAACTTGTAAATTTTGGATCGGTTCAGCTGAACCGATCAGTTTAATTAAAAAAAAAAAAAAGTTTGTGAATTTACTTAGAGTGTGGTAACGGTCCGTATCAGTTCTAAAAAAAAAAAAAACAATTTTATTCGTTTTTCAAAAGACCCGTAACACGGTCAGGAACCGATAGGGGAGTCTTGCCTGGCGGATTGCCGAAAAAAGGGTAAGTTTTGGATAGGATTGGCCATGTCTGAGAAACCCAAGAAAAACCGGCCCACTGGGTTTCAACACTGCAGTGTGTGTGGAAGCCTTTGCTAAGGCTGATCCCCACACCACCTGTGTTTATTGTCTGGGGTTTGACCACCTCGATTCAGACTGCCAAATTTGTAAGAATTTTCCCAAAGCTACCCTGGATAAGAGAGTAGGTAGACTGAGGGAAAGGGAGGCCGAGAAGTCCGCTGACCCGATGGCCAGCCCGGTTCGGTTCCGACCGAACCAGAAGGAGTGCCCTCTGACCAGGGCGAAACTTCTTCGGGCAAAAGGAGAGCCGATTCTGAGGAGTCGGTTCTGGTTAAAAGGAAGAGAAAAGATAAATCGTCCTGTTCGGATCCAGAAATTCATACTCCGACCACTGATGAGATAGCCAGCGATAAGAATAGTGCAGTCGCTAACTTGTTCCAGCCGAACCGCACCATCTGGCAGGGGCCTCGGTTCGGTTCCCCGTTCTGGATTACACTTCAGAAGAATTTTATGAACCGGAGGAGGAGGAGGAGGGAGAGTATGAGGATGATGATGGTGATTATGAAAGTCTGGATGTGCCTATTGACCCGGACATCTCCCCAGACAGACCTTCAGGTGTTTCTCCTCCTAGGCTTTCTGAGTCTCCTTCCCACTTTGTTTTATAAAAAAGTGGCTGAAACCCTCCAGCTTCCAATGGAAGAAGCAGTAGAGGATCAGGAGGAGCCTGATTTTGTTGAAATGATGGACATCCCAGAGTCCAGGAGACTGTCTGTTCCCCACCATAGATCTTTTGGGAAACAGACAAATAAAATTCTTAAGACTCCTAACTCCATACCTCCTGTGGACAGACGAATGGACAAAAGGTACACCCTTTCAGGCTCGGACATGGAGTTCCTTTCTCAGCAATGCAGCCATGTTGGGGTAGTGCAGGCTGCTGCCTGTGATAAGGCAAATATTCCCTTGGCATCACACCCCCCAGATAAGGACTCCAGGAGGACTGGTGCCATGGCAAAGAAGCAGTACATGGCAGCATCTTTGGGACTCAGGCAGGCTAACTATATGGCCTACACAGCTAGATACCAGAAGTCCAGATGGGACACTGTGCTGGCTCTGGCTAAACAGGCCCCTGACTAGCTTGCCAAGGAGCTGGAGCAGGTGGCTGCAGATGGGATTGAGGCATCCAAGGTGCAATTTCATGCTGCTGTGGACTCCAGTGATGTTTCATCAAGAGTCATGGCTACATCTGTGGCTCTTCGGAGGATGGCTTGACTCAGATGTACTAGCCTATCACAGGATACCCAGGTTAAGGCCATGGATTTCCCTGCCATTGGTAATTCTCTGTTTGGGGAGCAGACAGAGAACTACATGAAAAAGATGGACGAGTACAGGACCACCTACAGGAGTGCTCAGGCCAAAGAAAGGCAAGTCACTCCTCAAAGGCAGCAGTCCAGGGGTAGGCCTTTTCAAAGGCCTTTTTACCAAGTCCAGGCCTCCTCTTCTTCTTATGCTCAGAGGGTGTTGCTCAGAGGGAGAGGCAGATGGGGAATGAGCAGGCCTGCTTCCACCCCTCAGCCTAAGGCCCCTGCCAAGCAGACACCCTCATGGGTCTGCCCGGGCCGATTCTCCAATACCCGTAGGGGGCAGGCTGGCTTACTTTGTCCAGGACTGGAAGTCTCTGACATCAGACAAGTGGGTCCTGGAAGTAGTAAGCCAGGGACTGGTTCTCAGCTTCAAAAAATTTCCCAACATGAGAACCAGATCCTTTCTACCTGCAAATCCATCAGAGACCCTTGCCCTAGAGGCAGAGGTTTCTTCCCTCCTGGCTCTCAGAGTCATAGAGATGGTTCCTACCCTACACAAGGGCAGAGGATTGTACTCTAGGTACTTCCTAACCCCCAAAAAGACAGGAGAATGGCGGCCCATCCTGGATCTAAGATATCAGAACAAGCACCTTTTAAAACCAAAGTTCAAAATGGTGACTCTGGGAATAATTATGCCCTCTCTAAGGCCAGGGGACTGGCTAGCCTCCATGGACCCCAAAGATGCCTATTTTCACATTCCCATCAGGTGCTCCCACAGAAAGTACCTCAGGTTTGAGTTGCCCTCAGGCCACTATCAGTTCAGAGCAATGCCCTTTGACCTAACATCAGCCCCAAGGGTGTTCACAAAGTGCCTGGCAGTAGTGGTTGCTTTCCTAAGGAGAAATAATATCTCCATCTTTCCATACTTGGACGACTGGCTCATAGTGGGTCAGTCTCCAGACCAAGTCAAGTCACATCTGCAAATAACTCAGCAAGTACTCACTTCCTTAGGATTCCTCCTCAACCTTCCAGGAGTCAGTTCTCGAGCCAGTACAGCTCCTCACCTTCATAGGGCGGAGCTGGACACAAATAGCAGAGCCTTCCTTCCCCTGGACAGGGTAAGGACCCTTATGGAACTGGCCTCTTCATTCACCCTTCAGGTGTCTTGACCAGCAAGGCATTTCCTGCAGCTTCTGGGCCACATGGCAGCCTCTACGGCAGTGGTCCAGGGAGCAAGATTTAAAATGAGGGACATTCAGTTAGACTTAAGAGCCTTCTGGTCCCAAAGAAAGGATTCCCTTACCAAACTATCAATCAATCAATCAATCAAATCTTTATTTATCCAGGCGATCACCGTTGAGCAGGCTCATTTACAAGGTGGACCTGCTGTTGTGAATGACAGTTATACATACTAGTGTTATACATATTAAAGGTGCAGTATACAAAGTGTGGTAAGGTAAAAAAACAGACTTGCAAACAAATAAAAGATATAAAAAGAATTAGGTATGTACACTATATACATTCCAAGTACACATGTGGGAGCATTCATGTATCACATAACATTATTGTGGCATATTCAGCCTTCATATATACAGAAGTTAAAGTACCATATTTATCCAGGCCTCTATAGAAAGGTACAAATTATGAACAATTCAGCCCTCAGCAACTAGTTATGCTAGGAGGGTGGCCAGGCTTTAATAGAGCCCAAGATGCAAACTGTAACAACTATTAGAGCGTCATGATGGAGTGGGTAGTGGAAAAAAGTGCCAAGGGCTCCGAGGGTCAACATGACAGCTGACTATTGAACAAGTTAGGAAGGGAAAAGAAGGGTTATGTTTGTGGCTGCATATGATAATGCTAGCAAGGGAGTCATTAACAGGACAGTTAGGAGCTATGGAAACATTTACATATTTCGGCAAATGTTTTGTCATAAAGAGTCCTAAACACAGCAATACTGACAGTAGAGCTAAGTTTCAGTGAGCTTTGAATCCTTTTCCAAAGTGAAGGCAGAGCATGGCTTATGGCTGCCCTACCAAAGTGGTTACTGATCCTGGGAATTTTAGGAAATTAGCGCTGGCTTCTTATGGATAGCTGCTTGTTGGACTTAAGGAGGCAGGCAACAATGTAATCAGGGAGTTTGTTGGTGATTGCTCGGGTGTCCAGATAGCTGCATTTCTATGCTGTCTGTATTGCAGTGAGCGCCACCCTACTGCAGCGTTTAATGAGCAGTGGTGTGTGGAGGATGGAAGGCCAGTTATAAATCTTAGTGCTCTGTGGTACAGTACATCCAGTTTTGCAAGTTAAGAAATAGAGCATTGGCCATAGATAATGTCAGCGTAATCAATTAATGAGAGGAATGTAGAATGAACAAGCTGTCTTTTTGCGGCCACAGTCAGGAGATGTTTAATTTTGTAAAAGAGGCCAAGCCTCTGCCTAAGCTTCTTCAACAATTCTTCTGTGTGCTCCTTAAAGGAGAGTTTGTTATCCAGCCATATACCCAGGTATTTGAATTTTGGCACAAACTCAAGCTTTTCGCCTAGTAGTGTGGTTATAGGAGGAACTGTACCAGCGGCCGCAGTGCTGGCCCCAGAGCTGGACGGTGTAAACAGCATGGCCTTGTTTTTTTTTGCATTTAGCAATAACTTTTTGTTGATGAGCTGGTTTTGCAGCTTAATGAATTCGGTTTGTAATTCAGAGCATGCGGCTCCGGGTGAGTCATGACTTAGGTAAAGCACTGTATCATCGGCAAACAAATGGATACTGGCTTCCTTAATTCCTAGGTCCAAGTTGTTAATATAAGTGGTGAACAGTAGGGGGCCCAGTATGGATCCCTGTGGGACTCCTCTTTTATTGGTTTAAGTGGAGAAAGCTCTCCTTCGGCCTTGACTTGTTGCTGCCTATCAGTAAGGTAGTTCTGGAACCAGTCCAGAGAGATTGCGTCCATGCCTACGGTATTTAGAGTGGAGAGAAGTAGGCAATGGTCGATGGTATCGAAGGTCTTGCTAAGATCTAAAAACACTGCACAAACAAATTTTTTATTGTCTAGGTCCCGTTGCCAGTCATTATTGACTTTGGCCAGTGCCGTAATAGTGCTGTGCTTAGCTCTAAATCCAGACTGCATGGGGTTAAGCAATGCAGCTCTGTCAAGGAAGGATCTCAACTGTGTATCCATAATTTTTTCCAGCATTTTGGAAAGTATAGGTTGTAGAGAGATAGGCTTATAATTGTTCAGGTCGCTTGGGTCCCCTGCTTTAAATAAGGGAATAACATGAGCAATTTTCCATTCAGTGGGGAGAGAGTCTTGGGCTAGAGACAGGTTGAATAAGTGAGTTATAGATGGTGCTAGTATGTGGTATACTATTTTCAGAAAGTATGGGTCAAATGAGTCGGCTCCTGCGCTTTTTCTAATGTCTAGCTGTAGCAGAAGGTCTTCAACTTCTTTTAAGGTGATTGAGGAAAAGGAGAAGGTCATGCTTTTGTCATATGTTTCGGGTGGCTGGTCTTTGAGCAGTGTCCGAAGACTACTTACCGGTGCATTATCGAATGCCAGGCCTCATGTGGCAAAGTGGTTATTGAAGGCTTGTAGAATCTCAGATTTATCCGTAATAGGGACATTGTCGATGGTAATTTTGGATGGAAGCACACTACTCGGTGAGTGGCCAGACAATTCCTTTATAGTGGACCAGAACTTGTTTGGGTTATTGGATGCAGAGAACAATTCATTTTGATAAAAAGTGGCCTTGGTCTCCCTGGTCATTTTTGTACAGGCATTTCTAGCTGATCTAAAAAGACACCAGTCTTCATCGGCATGTGATTTCCGGGCCTTTTTCCACAGCTGGTCTCTTTTGAGTAAGGCTTTCTTCAGGTCCAGTGAAAACCAACGGCAGGTCCTGGTTTTTATTCGAGCTTTGATCAAAGGAGCATGTGTGTTAAGGGCACTGGCTATGATTTCATGCAAAACATCATAGGCATCACTTACTGATTTAGCTAGGTAGAAAGTCTGCCAATGCAAAAAGTTTTTTAAATCATTGAAATAGGCCAAAGGGTCAAAGTTCCGTCTGGATCTTTTGGTAGAGAACTTTGATGTGGATAGTGGTTTGGGGATGGTTCTGATACCAGCTATAAGGCAGTGGTCACTAACATCAGCTGGGAGGATACCGGCATGTGAAAAGTGGTGTGGTTCGTTGACAAGAAGCACATCCAGGAGGGTGCTTCTCATTGGATTCTTATTGTTGATGCGAGTTGGTTCAGATATAAGTTGGGTGAACCCATGTGAATCACAGAATTGTTTTAGGGGGTAGTGATCCGCTAGTTAGCCAGTCATAGTTTAGATCACCTAATAAAATTGTCTCCATAGGTGTTGCGTCCATTTGCGCTGACAGATGGGTCAGGAGCTGAGGTCCTGCTGCAGGAGGTCTATAGCAGCCGAATTACACGGAAAGCCACAGAGTGAGATGTTTCAACTTTGAGGGACAGGCATTCGAATCCTCCAGCAACGGAGTAGCATCTAATATAGATACTGTGAATTTGTTTTTAACATAAATGGCTATACCCCGCCCCAGTCCTTCTGTCTGCTCTGAAAAGTAGGTATTGGAGATATTGACCTCGCGGTCCGTGTGGATGCTCGAAGCCAGGATTCCCAGATTACGAGAATATCTGGAGCGGAGTGGATAATCCAGGCCTGGACAGACTCCAACTTCTTTAGAAGGCTACAGACATTGGCATGTAAGAAACTGATTCCTTTCAGATTAGTAATTTCAGATGGTGATGAGAGCAACCTTGAGGGACCAGGATTAAGTTCGATGTCTCCTGAGCACAGTAGTAAGAGGATAAGAATTATTCTCAGATTGGCTAGGAGATTTTTAAAAGTGCGATTCTTTCTGTGTTTGATACAGGCTGGGGCGCATGGATCCAGGGGTCGAGTCATTCTCTTGTATTGCCCTATAAATACGTAGCTTAGGGTCCAAGCAGAGTAGAGGCAGCCTGAGCATTGTTTAGTTGACTGTGGATTGGGGACATGCATAGCAGTGTAGATTGCTGTGCCACTATAGGTTGATTCAACATACTTCGAGTGAATTAGTGGCAGACAAGGGCAGCGTACTAAATAGTTATTTTTGTTATGTGGGGAGATTGGTGGAGCAGGACATGTCTCTATAATGAGATCGTAGCTGTCGGATGGTCCACTCATATTGCATAACAGAAAGAGGTTGGCTAATAGACAAAGCCGGTCGAGACCTCCCATGCTTGTTTATGCACAAAGTAAGGTGTACCACCACTGGAACTGCTGACCAGGGTCTTTTGAATCCCCAGGATTGTTGCAACAGATGCTACTACAGCAGGATCATGGCTGTCAATAAGCAATGAAAGCAATTGAGTATAGTCCTAGCAGAGACACGGCTCAAAACCACGTTTAGTTAATGCTGGATCTTACTAAGAGGAGGGGAGAAAAAGGAGAACGAAGGAGCACTTCTAGAAAGCAAGAGGAGTAGTACTTTCACAAAGGCTGGTAACAAAAACTGTTAGGCATGTGCCGGGCCAATGAAGAAAAACTGTGGGCGGGGCTAGTGGTTATAAGATAACGCTCAGGAAGGGGGGCGGGCGGGCAAAAATTTGCGGCTTTGCCGTACCTTTCTGGCAGGAAGAGTCTGGGACGGTGGTCTCGGGTGGCGGCTAGAGAAGCGCCGTCCGCCCGGTGGCCGCTCATCCTACGGCCGACGATCCAGGAGTCCCTAAGGGAGACAGAAGGAGGGACTATTAGTACTAGTCCCAGTCGGCTGAGGGCAGACAGACCAGAGGTGTTACAGAGCAAAATTTGCAGGACAATAGGAGCGATTTCCTGGGCGCCCCTATGTCTAGCTGGAATCTGCTCTTTTTCAAAAGAGGGCTGTGATTGCTTTAAGTTGTACCCTCCTTTAACACTCCTAACATAAGTTTTACACACAGTTAGACTTTCTTCCTACAGTTTAACATAATACAACATTAGATTTTTCAAAAAGCAAGAAAACAGCTCCTTTTAGCAAAGTTTGTTGCAATGAAAGAGGTATAAGGGCAGGCAATCGAGGCCTCAAGGAATGGCGCTACTCCGATGAGCTGAGGGCTTGCCGTACCTTTCTGGTAGGAAGAGTCCGGGGCGGTGGTCTCGAGCGGCGGCTAGAGAAGCGCCGTCCGCCCGGTGGCCGCTCGTCCTATGGCCGACGATCCAGGAGTCCCTAAGGGAGACAGGAGGAGGGACTGTTAGTACTAGTCCCAGTCAGCTGAGGGCGGGCAGACCAGAGGTGTTACAGAGCAAAATTTGCAGGACAATAGGAGCGATTTCCTGGGCGCCCCTATGTTTAGCTGGAATCTGCTCTTTTTCAAAAGAGGGCTGTGATTGCTTTAAGTTGTACCCTCCTTTAACACTCCTAACATAAGTTTTACACACAGTTAGACTTTCTTCCTACAGTTTAACATGAATACAACATTAGATTTTTCCAAAAAAGCAAGAAAACAGCTCCTTTTTAGCAAAGTTTGTTGCAACGAAAGAGGTATAAGGGCAGGCCAATCGGAAGCTGCCAAGGAATGGCGCTCGCACTCCGATAGGCTGAGGCTTTGCCGTACCTTTCTGGCAGGAAGAGTCCGGGGCGGTGGTCTCGGGCGGCGGCTAGAGAAGCACTGTCCGCCCGGTGGCCGCTCGTCCTACGGCCGATGATCCAGGAGTCCCTTTCTGGCAGGAAGAGTCCGGGGCGGTGGTCTCGGGCGGCAGCTAGAGAAGCGGCGTCCGCCCGGTGGCCGCTCATCCTACGGCCGACGATCCAGGAGTCCCTTTCTGGCAGGAAGAGTCCAGGGCGGTGGTCTCGGGCGGCTGCTAGAGAAGCGCCGTCCGCCCGGTGACGCTGGTCCTCGGCCCGACGATCCGGAGTCCTTTCTGGCAGGAAGAGTCCGGCGGTGGTCTCGGCGGCGGCTGAGAAGTGCCTCTCCCGGTGGCCGCTCGTCCTACGGCCGACGATCCAGGAGTCCCTAGTCCCAGTGACTCGAACCCTGATCCAGGCTTTGCAGTGGTGGCAGGATCAGCACAATTTGAGACAAGGAGTTCCATTTGTCACTCAGTCTCCTTCAGTGATACTCACCACAGATGCCTCTCTACTGGGCTGGGGTGCCCACCTGGGGGATCTTACCACTCAAGGGCTGTGGTCACACCAAGAATCTCTGCTTCACATCAGTCTCTTGGAACTCAGAGCGGTGTTTCTGGCACTGCAAGTCTTTTACAAATCTGTACAGAACAAGGTGGTCCAGATCAGAACAGACAATACCACCACAATGTGGTACATCAACAAGCAAGGAGGCACTAGGTCTTCGGCCTTGTGCACAGAAGCAATGAAGTTGTGGTCCCTGGCCTATTCCCTGCAAACCTCTCTGATAGCAGTTCACCTCCCAGGGAAAGACAATGTCCTGGCAGATGCTCTCAGCAGAATATCCCAGGGCCATCACAAATGGACCCTAGATCCCCTAGTTTTGAAAGTGATTTTCTCGAGATGGAGCACTCCACAGATAGATCTTTTTGCAGCCCCAGACAATCACCAACTTCCTCTCTTTTGTTGCAGACCCCCAGTCTTGGGCTTAGTCCCCCTGGATGCTCTGATCCTGAATTGGGAAGTGAAATTTCTGTATGCTTTTCCCCCCTTCCCTCTCCTGTTCAAGGTGTTAGTCAAGATCAGGTCACAACCATGCAAAGTGATTCTGATTGCTCCAGACTGGGCCAGACAGACCTGGTACCCCCCGCTGCTGTCCTTAGAAGTTCACCTTCCCTTGTCTCTTTCTAGGAATTACAACCGGTTGACATCCTCTCAGGGGAGGATTTGGTATCCGAACCTTAGGTCTCTCAATCTCGAGGCATGGCTCTTGAAGAGTTAGAGTTTGCTGATCTGCACCTTTCTCAAGGGGTTCTGGATATCCTTAAGGCTTCTCGAAAGCCTTCCACCAGAAAGACTTACAACTCCAAATGGAAAATGTTCACTATTTGGTGCTCTAATAATCATATTTCTCCAGAATATGCTAGGTTGCCTACAGTTCTGGACTATATGGTCCATCTTAATGGCTTAGGATTTAGGCCAGCTACACTTGAAGTGCATTTGGCAGCTGTTTCTGCCTTTGTCAGTAGGCAAGCCCTCTCCTCTGTCAGCCCATCCTGTGTTTTGTAAGTTCTTCAAGGGATTGCTGCACACCAATCCCCCCTTTAGGGACCCTGTTCCTGCTTGGGACCTTAATGTTTGCTTTGCTTAACTTATGCAACCACCCTTTGAGCCTTTGTCCTCTGCAGAGCTTAAGTACTTGATTTGGAAAACTGTGTTTTTGGTAGCCATTACCTCTCCCAGGCGTATCAGTGAATTGCAAGCCCTGTCAGTGGAGCCTGATTTCATCTCTTTCCTTAGAGATAAAGTGGTCCTAAGAACTAACAGGAAGATTTTGCCTAAGGTGGTTTCAGATTTCCACCTTAACCAGTCTATGCCTCTCCATTTTCTTCACTGATCATTCCTCCTCTGGAGAGAGGAGGCTGCACAGCTTGGATGTTAAAAGGGCCCTCAGCTACTACATAGAGCGCACCAAGGGTGACAGGTTTGAGTCCCTCCAGTTGTTCCTCACATATGGAGAGGTCAGTAAGGGCAAACCTGCCACTAAGAGATCTGTTGCCAGGTGGATTGTCTCTTGTATACAGTTCTGCTATGAAAAACTCGGTAGAACTCCACCCGCAGGCCTGAGGGCTCAGTCTACTAGAGGTACAGCTGCTTTACTGGCTGCTGCCAGGGATATTCCTATCTTAGAAATTTGTCAAGCAGCCACCTGGAAAACAGTCCATACATTCACCAAGCATTACTCTCTGGATATCCAGGCTAGGAGTGATGCTCGGTTTAACACAACAGTACTTCAGAGCCTATTCCCAAAGTAGGTTCTGTCCTCCTCCATGGAGGTACTGCTTGATGATCTGCAATAGTCAGAATACAGCAAGACTTCATGTTGTTTGAAGAAAAATTACTCACCTTAGTAATATTGTTTCTTCTAATGGAGTCTTGCTGTTTCTGATCCCCGCCTCCGCCTCAGAACCTGGTTTTGGGATGTGGGTAGGCAGGAGCAATGTTGGCACCTCTAGGGTGCCCTTTTCATCCTCCTTTATTTTGGGTGTGTTGTGTTTTGTTTTTGGGTTTCTTGACTTGAGTCTTTGCTTTGAAACCAAAAACCCTTTTAATAAATTTAGTTGCCAGTTGGCTAGTGTGAGTTTTACAGTTTCACACAGAACTTCTAGTGAGTATTGCTCGTAAAGATCTGACGGTTGGAGTTTAAACAACAGCAGACAGGGGCTTCAACCGAGCTCGCGCTGAACGTTCCATGCTGGCCATGGAAAGTTAACTCTTTGTTCTCCGGGGCAGTTGAAAGGCAGGACCTAACTGCAATAGTCAGAATACAGCAAGACTCCATTAGAAGAAACAACATTACTAAGGTGAGTAATTTTTTCTTCTCCTCTGCAATCAATGAGCGGCATCATATGTATCAGGTTTTCTTGCCAGGAAGAACAGTCAAACAGGTAGTAGCAGCTGTTCTTGGCAGTGGAAGTCGCTATTTTGACGTTTGCTGTTTTGTAAGCGCTGTTGTGACATGGAACCCTTGAAAATACGCGGTGCCCATCAGCTCCCTTTCAGGGTTCATGGAACACCCCTTGGCCGAGAAGTTGGTGACCGACTCCATGTTTCAGCAGTCAGGCAGTATGGTAGACTGATAGACCACCGGACAAGGAGTCCAAAAATATTAGACCACTCGTCCAAAAAGATCTATGCTGCCTCTTCGCTCAGTCTCCTTCAGGCGAGCTCGGCTGTCATGGCACACTTCTCCCATGCACTTTTGGGCTCTTTGGATGAGGTGCTTCCTCATCTCCCCGTGGACCTCCAGACTACAGTCAAGCAGGTCCAGGATCAGGGTCGGGCTATGGCCAAACAACAACTCCAGACGGCTCTGGACATTGGGGACTCCTGTGCTCGTTCAGTGGCAGTAGTCACCATGCGCCACAGGGCTTGGCTGAGGGTCTTGACCTTTATGGAAGACACCGAGCACAAGTTGACAGATGTAACCTTCTTGGGCACCGACCTGTTCAGACCCGGGGTTGCCAGTCACCTACAACACATCGAGAAGTCGAGTGCCAACTTGGACTCCATTATTTCCAGCCTGCGGCCAAGCCGGCCCAATACCAGTCTGGGCAGCAACAGCAAGCTCAGTCTTGGCGCCCTCAGCCCAAGTCAGTGGCTTCTGCAGTCTGAAAGCCCAGAGGGAAGGGACCCAGCGGCCCCTCAGCCGGATCCTCCTCCAAGCCTGCACAGTGATAGGATGGGGCGACCATCCCCATGCCCATCACGCCTCCCCTGGGTCCTCCTGTGGGGGGCCGGCTCCACCACTTCCTTTTTGCCTGGCCCACTGTTACCATGGACAGGTGGGTTCTGGAAGTGGTCGGCCAGGGTCTGCCTCTGGAATTCAAGCAGTACCCAGCCAGCCAAGCCTGTGACCCACCGGAGGAGAAGGTATCCACAGGCAGTCAGGTCTCCGAGACAACATAACCCATCTCCTCCGTAAGGAGGTGGTGGTCAGAGTCGCAGACCATCCAGTCAACCCAGGGTTTATTTCCAGGTACTTCCTGGTCCCAAAACAGATTGGGGGCTGGTGCCCCATTCCAGATCTGCATGACCCGAAAAAGTTTCTCAGGTCTCGCACCTTCAGGATGGTAACTCTGTCGCAGATCATGCCATCTCTCGAGCAGAACATATGGTTTTGCTCCCTGAATCTACAGGATTCGTTCTTTCACGTCCCGATCCGTCCATCCCACCGGAGGTTCCTCCACTTCTGAGCCAAGGGAACCATCTACGAGTTCCAAGCCATGCCATTCGGCCTGTCATCGGCCCCCAGGGTCTTCACCAAATGCATTGCGGTGGTGGCAGCCCATCTACGGCATCGAGGGGTCAGAGTGTACCCCTGCCTGGATGATTGGCATATAGCGGGTCCCTCCAAGCAGGAGGTGGAGAGGTCCAGGGACCTAGCCCTCCAGACCTGCATCGACCTTGGCCTTCTAGTCAACGAGGCCAAGTTGGAACACATACCCTTGCAGGTAATCTGCTTCATCAGAGCAGAGCTCAACTCTTGCCAAGCCAGAGCCAGGCTCCCGGTGGACAGGGCGGAGGTTCTCTCCTCCTTTGTGTGATCATTTCTGGTTGGGCACTTGTGCCCTTTCCCAGGACTTCCTGCACCTTCTGGGCTACATGGCGGCTTGCACCTCTGTTGTCTATTGGGCCCAGTGGCATATGCACCCCCTGCAGTGGGAGCTGGCCAGCCAGTGGTCTCAGCATCTAGGTCATTTCGACCAGCTGGTCATTGTGACCCAGAAGATGTGGGATGCTCTCCAATGGTGGACCGTCCCAGAAAATCTGCAGGAAGGGATCCCATTTGTCCACCCCAAGCCAACGGCTATCCAGATGACCAATGCCTGTCTCATGGGCTGGGGTGCACTCTTAGGGGGGGACACAGGGTCCATGGGCTCTGGACCCCAAGCAGTCCGGCTGGTGCTGACTGCATTCGCTCCATGTGTTTGGGGTCAAGTGGTTCAAGTCCAGACAGGCAACACCACGACCATGTACTATCTCAACAAGCAAGGCAGGACGTACTCCCTGCCTCTGTGCAGGGAAACTCTTCGCATCTGGACTCTTGTAAGCCGAATGGAGGCGGATCTCCTCACCAGTTATGTGGTAGGAGCCTCTAGTCAGCTGATGGACGCTCTGTCGAATGGACGAGGCATCCCATGAGTGGTCTCTCCATCCAGAGGTAGTACACAGTCTGTTCTCCCAGTGGGGCACCCCTCAGGTAGACTTGTTCGCCTCCAGGGAGAACACAAAGCTGAGGCTGTTCTGTGCCCACCCCCCTCAGTAGTGCTCGCTGCAGGGGATGCCTTTTCGAGGCTGTGGACCCAAGGCCTCTTTTATGCCTTCCCTCCACTTCCTTTGGTCCACAAGGTGCTCCTCAAGGTCAGGAGGGACAAGGCGCAGGTGATCCTGGTGGCTCCAAAATGGCCACACCAGTATTGGTACCCTGATCTCCTCAGCCTGGGGTGCAGGCTACCGCAGCGGCTCCCAACACGCCCAGATCTGCTCTCCATCAATCAGGGGAAGGTACTCCACCTGGACCTTCAATCCCTGCACCTGACAGCTAGAGTTCCAGGCTTTGGGTCTCTCCAAAGATGTCCTCACTGTTGTCAAGGCATCTCACAAGGAATCGACCAAGAAGTGCTTACACCTTCAGAGGGAAGAGATTCTCCATTTGGTGTCAAGGTAAGGGCTTGAACCCTTTGACCTGTCCAGTGGCTAGCATCCTAGACTACCTGTGATTTCTCTCCAAAGGGGGACTTCAGTCGATGACCCTTAAGGTGCACCTGGCAGCCATCTCTGCTTACCGGGTGTGGGCCGGTTAGCAATTGGTGGTGCAGGAGATGGTGATCTGGCTGTTTTCCAAAGGCCTTGATCACCTATCTCCTCCGGTTCATGAACCACCACCACAGTGGGATCTACTGCTGGTACTGGCAATGCTCATGGGCAAGCCATTCGAACCAGTGCACAAGTGTGAGATGTCACACTTGTCGTGGAAGATCGCCTTCTTGGTGGCTATCACGTCAGCCAGAAGGATTGGAGAGCTCCAGGTGCTCTGTCTAGTCTCCTTATTTGGTCTTTCATAGGAACAAGGTTGTCCTGTGCCCCAACCCGAAGTTCCTTCCGAAGGACATGTTGGAGTTTCACCTAAACCAGATGATGACTCTTCCGGTGTTCTACCCCAACCACACCTCAGATGCAGAATACAGGCTCCATACCTTGGAACTGAGGCGAGCGCTCGCGTACTACAAGGAGCGCACGGCTAGAGTTCAGGGAGAGGTTTTCCTGCTGTTTGTTACCAACACTGAAGCCGCACCTGGCAGACCTGCAGCCAAGCGGTTGACTGGCAGGTGGATCACAGCCTACATTGATCTCCGCTATAGGGTGGCAGGTAGGGGGCCTCCCATAGGGCAAAGGGCTCATTCCACCTGCCATACCGCTGCGTCGGTGGCTGCTTCTAGGGATGTCCCTATCCAGGAAATTTGCAGGGCTACTACCTGGAAGTCAGCACACACCTTCATTTCCCATTATCACATTGACCTAGAGTCATACCAGGATGCTGGTTTTGGGGCCTCAGTTCTCCAACCTCTGTTTCCAGCATAGGAGGTGTGCGCCTTGACTTCCTGTTCCTGGAGAACTGGTAAGAGTCTGCCATCAAGTGTGGATAGAACAACATATCCACGTCCGTAGAAACACAGGTTACTCACTTGTAACAGTAGTTCTAGGAGTGGTATATGTTGTTCATCCACACGGACCTACCCGACCTCCCCGGCTTCGATGCACAACTTCTGCTTCCAGCGGTCAGGATGTGGCGTTATGGGGTGGAGCCAAGGGATATACCACCTGGGTGGGTGGGAGGAGCCAGCTTTAAGACTTCCAGCAAGAATTAAAGGGGAACAGACACTGCCATCATGTGTGGATGAACAACATATACCACTCCTAGAACTACTGTTACAGGCCAGTAACCTGTGTTTCTCATTACCTCAATCCAAACTTTTCCACTCTCATTTTATCAATGTAATTGTTTTCTTCAGTAGTTTTTACAGGTTTAACATGGTATCAGTACAAGTTACAGTACATGTAATGGATTAAGAATAAGATGGGTGGGGGGAATAGGGCAGTGAGAAGAAGTTTCAATAACTATTTACAGGAAGAGGTTCTCTCTCTTAAGCGCATGTTTTCATTGGGTGATATTTTTTATTTATAAGAAGTGGGAGGGTATTGGCTCAAGGGACAAAGTGAGAATAGTTGTCTGATACATTACCCACTTCCACCATTTTATTTCAAATGAGGTGTTCCTATTTTGTACTTTTGCTGACAGCCTCTCCAGTGTATACATTTCTAGGGTAAGTTCTCTACAGCTGTCCTTAGTGGGTGCTCTCGTAGTGTACCAGAGTCTTGTGATGGCCTTTTTCGCTGCCAGTGTAAGGAGCAAGATCAGTTTGTATTGGGGAGAGCTCATTCTTCTCCCTTCCGGAGGAATGGCCATCAGCACCAGCTCTGGGGTGATCATCCCTGGTCAATCAAAAATGGTTTCAGTTTCCTGCGTTAGTGTTTGCCAATATTGTTGGATGGGCGGGCAATCCCATAGGACATCAAGTCTGCCTGATGGTGTCCACACTGTCTCCAGTAGTGCCCAGTTGTCAGGTCTGAGAACTTAGCCACAATTGCTGCGGCACGGAAAAACCTAATTCTGCATTTCCAGGAGTATTCATTCCAGTATGTGGCTGACACTATTTTCTATGAGGGTAGAGCATACTTGTGCCGGATATCTATGGGGATGCTGATGTTTAGCTCAGTGTTCCATTTATTAAGTACTGTTTCAGTAGAGTCCGTAGGTTTGACCTGTAGTGCATTATATATTTGGCTTATGAGATGGGGCTGAGTATGGCCCTGGATATAAGATGTTAGAAGGTACAGCAATTGGGAGGGCTTTTCTTTTATCTGGGTTAGCTCCTCCTCTCTAGGCTGGAGGTAAGAGCGGAGCTGGAGATATTTATAAAATTGGTTCTGTGGTATTTGGAAAGATGTCTGTAGAGAAACAAATTGTAAGATACCCGTAGTAGCTAGCAGCTGGAAGGTATATCTCACCCCATATTTCTGCCATCATCTTAGAGCTCCATCTGTTTTATTAGGCAAAAAGGCAGTGTTGTATGCAATATCTTGCAAGTAGAGCCTTTCCGCCAAAGTGAGGTACCCGTTTTGGGTGTGTGTCCATTGGAGTATGGTTTACGCCATGAACTGGGAGAATTTGTTATATGGGGTGCATTGTGGTGGGTTTCCGAAAAGGTATGGACTAGTGTCTTGTGTGTCGTTGAGTATTTGCTCAATGCATTTCCAGTGCGGTTGATATGATGTTCCCAGCCATTGACAGATGGTGCACAGGTGGGATGCCAGAGCATATTTTTCTAGGTTTGGAAGGTTAACTCTTCCCCTCTCTCGAGGGAGCTGCAGGACTAAGTATGTGACTCTAGGTGGCTTGCCCTGCCATATAAATCGTGAAATGAGCCTGTCCCAAGCATGAAAGTAAGCTTTGCTAGGTTTGATTGGGAGGGTTTGGAGAAAATAGAGGATGTGCCGTAGTATTAAAAACCAATTTTTTTTTTTTTTTTACCAGGTGAGACACACTAAGCTGAAAGCTTGTTTGCAGGTGCAACCTGGGAGCACAAGGAAGTTAAGTGACTTGCTCAGGGTCACACAGTATGCACCTAGGGGGCTGTGGGATTCAAACCCAGGTCTCCAGATTTGCAGCTCAGCGCCTTAACCCACTGCGCCATACTGCCTCCTATGTTCTGTTGGACTGCTTCTGTTTGGTTAAACAAGCCATGTGTGAGCTGGGTCCACCATGATATATCCTGAGTCAGTTGCTGAGTTAACGGCTCATAGTTTGAAAGCTCTAGATGTATAAGGTTTTTAGAGAGTTTTATTCCTAGGTATCTAATGGCCATACGGTGCCACTTAAATTTATAGTTGGTTTTAGTCTGTTGGGATGGTGTAGAGTTTTACAAATTACCTCGGTTTTTAGGTTCTTTAACTTGTACCCCGAGAGCTCTCTAAATGTATAAAGGAAACATAGAAACATAGAAGTTGTCAGTAGATGGGGACTGTACGATCCGTCAAGTCTGTCATTGGCTTCCTACCCCCCTACTTAGCTGCCTGCTTGTGTACCCACAGTGTCTGTCCCATGCCCTCTTGAATTCCCCCACTGTCTTGGCTCCCACCACCCCCTCCGGCAGGCTAGTCCATGGTTCCACAACATGTTCTGTGAAGAAAAATTTCTCGTATTGCTTCTGAACTTTCCTCCCTTAAGTCAAAGTTTGTGCCCTCTAGTCCTGCTGTAGTCCTTTACCTGAAAGAGGTTCTGCACATGCACCTTGTTGTTGCCTTTAATGAGCTTCCAAACTTCTGGAATGGACTGTTCTGGGGAGGTTAGGGTTAGCAACATACCATCTGCAAACAGTGAAAATTTTAATTGTCTGTCCCTTATAGGTAGCTGTTCTATTTCAGGGTTGCTTCTTATCACAGTTGCTAGTGGTTCTAGGTAGAGTGCAAAAAGTAAAGGGGAGAGCGGGCATCCCTGTCAGTTGCCCCTGGTTAGGGGGAATGCTTCGGATAGGGAGCCATCTAGTTTCAAGTAGGCCTTGGAGGAGTCGTACATTGTTTGGAGGGTCTTTATAAATTCGGTTGGTATTCCAAATTGTGCTAGGGTCGCGCACAGGCATGGCCATGCCACCCTATTGAAGGCCTTCTGTCTGCGTCAAGACTTAACAGTGGCAGAGGAATTTGCCTTTTTGTTGCATATTCTATTAGGCTCAGATTGCATCTGACACTGTCTTGAGCCTGGCATTGTCGAATAAAACCCACTTGGTCTGGGTCGATTGACTGTGGCAAAAGATGTTCTAATCTCCTTAATATAATGGATATGTATATTTTGTAGTCACAGTTAAGCATTGAGGTAGGTGAGTATGAGGCTGATAATTTGGGATCTTTCTGGGGTTTAAGAATTGTGGATATGACATCGTATTTCCACGAAGGTGGAGCCGGATCTCCCTCTTGTACCTCATGGAATGCTTGTGCCAATAGAGGAAGCAGGGGCATTTCAAATGTTTTATAAAATTTGATGGGGTGGCCATCTAGACCTGGCGCCTTCTGGGTTTTAAAAGCTTTAAGTGCCCCATCCAGTTCTGAGGGCGTTATTGGGAGTTGCAAGTGCTGGGCTTGTTTCTGTGACAGTTTAGGAAGGGCAAGATTTCCTGGAAATGTCTGGATTGACTCCTGGGAGTGGGGAATCCATTGTGTACAGTTGGCAGTAGTACCCTGCCAGGGCTGCCCTGATCTTTGCTGTCTTATTTAATAGCCAACCGGAGTTGAGGTCCCGCGGTTGAGTAACATAGGCCTGTGCTCTTGAGATCCAAAGTTTTTGGGATATATTTCTTGCCCTGCTTGGGCCCCCCTCATACCGGGTTAGTTCTAAATATATAAGTTGCTGCCCTACTTCTTGGTCTTGTAAATTCTGTAGTTTTTGCTTGCTTTGTTTCAGCTGGGGGGGGTGACACTAGCACCTCCCTGATACACAAAAGCCTGCAGGGTGGCCAGCATCTCCTGTAACTCCCTATCTTTTTTTCTTTCTGGCCGAATATGCTATTATTTCTCCTCTTAGGATGGTTTTAATTGTGTCCCATAGAATAGAGGAGGTAATGGTGGGGTCTCAGTTCTTACTCTCTATCCTTGGGATAGCATCCTCTATTATTTGTTTAAGCTCAAGGTCTCATACAGTAGATGTGTGAGGTTTAACCTCAACAGATGCTACATGTTGGTTTTCCCCAGCTGGAATTTAGCATAGAGAGGGGGAGTGATCCGAGAGGGTAGTTGCTCCATGCTTAAGGTCTATGTCCATATCCAAATGTTCCACCATGGTGAATATACAGTCCAGCCAAGAAGCTGTACCCTTTGGGGAGGGTTGTACTCTCTTCAAGTTGGGAAGAAGTGTCTCCACAGAGCAACGATTCCTAAGTGCGCAAGGGTTTGTCTGAGGTACTTTAGTATTGGGGTAGACCGGTGCTGCTTCTGCCCCAAGGTATCTAATGCTGCGGACAGTGTGACATTCAGGTCTGCCCCCAGAATCAGCTGTCCCTTCATGATTGACAGTAATTTATTGAAGAATGTTTGGGCTGCTGCTTTTTTTGGAGATAGGTGGAAGGTACAGAGAAGATAGGGTAACCAGAGAGTCATATAATATGCCAGTAGCTATCACAAAAGTGCCCTCGGGATCTACTATACTTTCCTGCAGGCTAAAGGGTATCCCACTGGGAATTAGTATTGCCACCCCCCCTTCTTCTGCCTGAATTATGGGAGGCCGATAGGGACTGTCTGATGCCCCATAGAGGCAAATTTAAGGTGCTCTGCTTCCTGAAGAAACACTACATCTGGTTTGTCTCGTTTCAGTCTTTGGAGTAGGCAACTTCTTTTAACATAGTTATGAATCCCATTGATACTGAGTGAGATAACCAGAGGTGTTTTATCCATAACCATTTCATTGGGGGTCGTCAAGTTTGGTAGGAGCCGAGACCCCCCTCTGTGGGAAGTTGGGATATTTATTTACTAGGTGTAGAGAGAGAGGAAAGGGAAAACAACAGATGTGAACCATGTGAGATGTAACAGTCGAACTATGAGCAGTCTGCTTACCCAATAGCAGGTAAACATTAAACAACAGGTAAACATTGTAACTTGTAGACATGGCATTGGTTTAGCAATGTTTGTGCCAACTGGGCACATTATTAGGTTTATACTACCTAACTGTAGACAGAGTGTCCCTTTAGCTCTGTGTCGGGGCATCTCTGTGTCTAAGGTGAGGATAACTCCTTTCCCGGGCTTCCAAGGTTTGGGGAGATAAGCTACCTCCCCTATGAGAGAGCGGATCTAATCTCCCTCCGAGGGAAATTCATGGGTACCTGTGGGCCCCCATAGCCAGTTATCGCTACTAAGAGGTATAGGGGACAGGTGGTGTCACCTAGTCCCTGTCCTCTTGACTAACATCTATCCAAGGGGTAAACTGCGTCAAAGTAAGGTATTGCCAGCTTCTGTTTCAGCTCTTCCCATCCTGTCTAGTGATGGTGGGTATTCAGTGGGTGATTGGTAGTGTCTTATTGGTTGGCGTCATTTGGGGTGAGATGTTATTGTTACTCTGTGTAAGCTCAATCAGGGTAGATGGTGTCTGAAAGGGAGAGTGGGGGGCGTTCCCCCCTGCATCCGATCTGCTCCACTGTATCCATTTCTTCACAGTTTGTGGGGGGGGTGGATGACAGCGTCCACCCCACCTCCCTGACCCAGCGCCAGCCACTCATATTGATTCCAGGGTCCCCGACAAAGCCCCTTGGTCGAAATCGAAGCCGGTTTCTCCCTTCCCCTCTTCTATGGGGGGGGGCAAGGTCCCAGTTCCCCCCCACATCCTTGTCGTTTGTGATTCTTGTCTCCCCCCCCCAAGCAACAGTCTGGGTCACATCCTGATCCCTCTTAGGAGGAGGGACCCCCACCGAAGGCCAGGGCCAGAGACCTGCCTCTCTTTATGGTTGTCCTCAGGGACAGATGGGTCAGTCCATCTTCCAGTCCCAGTCTCCTGAGCCACCACCCAACCCCTCTGGAGTGGATTTTAGATTGTCCCTCCTCTGTGGGGGGGGGGGGGTCGCTCTGTCAGTCAGTAATCCACCCTCTGTGGTAATCAGTCCCGAGCTGCATTTCCCCTTTTTACCCCTAGGTGTCACCCCCCCAACACAGTGCATCCTTTCTGCAGGAGGAGAGTTTTCCTACACCTAGTGGATCCCGCCCCCCACACCTGCCCTCACTCTTCATGCTTGTGAGTTATGAGGTGTCTTATAGATTGGTTAGCCCCCCGCCGATCTCCACATGTTGGAGGATCAGCCGGAAGCCTCAAACCTCCAGCCATCCCCTGCATAGCCTCGACTTCTGCACCCTCATCATAGCAGCAGGTTGTGAGTTGCAGGGGGAAATCAACCTCGGGGGGGTTACCAAGCCCACTACAGGGCCAAGCAGACAGGGGGACACCACATGTTTTGAGAAGTGACAGCACAGGTCCCAGTTGTGCTTGCCGCCTGCCCCTGTCATGCTGTTTTCTTATGGTTTCCCCTATCTGTCTAGCACCTCGGGGCATTTAGTCAGGGTCTTGATCAAGCTCAGGTCTCAGCCAGATGCCATGATCCTGATAGCTCCAGACTGGGCCAGGCAGCCATGTTACTCACTGCTGCTCTCTCTGTCTGTGGCCCAGCCCATACACCTCCCTCAGAGGCACAACCTTCTGACCTCCTCCCAGGACAGGATTGTGTATCTGAACCTCAGGTCTCTCAGACTCAAGGCATGGCTCTTGGAGACCTAGAGTACGGAGGACTACAACTTTCTGAGGGTTTACTCAGGGTTCTTAAGAGTTGTAAGAAACCCTCTACCAAGAAAACCTATGCCTCCAAATGGAAGAGGTTCTCTATCTGGTGCAACAGTACCTTTTTAGGCAGGGCTACCAATTCTGTTGGACTATCTCACCTATCTGCACTCGCTGGGCCTACAGCCCACTACCTTCAAGGTTCAGCTGGCATCAGTCTCAGCCTATCTTTCGGCCATCAAGGGTAATTCTCTGGCTGCTAACCTATTTTCAAGAAGTTTTTCAAGGGGTTAGCTCACCTGCATCCCCCCCATAGGGAGACGGTGCCTTCCTGGGACCTCAGTATTTGCATAGCCAAGTTAATGAAGCTCCCAGTTGAGCCCATGGCTACAGCACATTTAAAGTTTGTCACTTGGAAAGCCATTTTCCTTGTGGCCATCACCTCAGTCAAATCGACCACTCAACAAACCGGGTCCCTGTTAGTCGAGCGATCGCTTTAATTCATAAAATCGCAACTCTAAATAGTTGTAAAATGTATGGAAAAATCACCCCTATTCAAGTCAATGGGGAGCACACACGCAGCTTTCATTTTATGACATCACAAAATGGGGCTGCATGTGCCTGCATGGGGGTGTGTCCTTAGGTTCGGGAAGTGGCTCCATTTATACAAAGAGCAAAATTACGAGGGCTATAACATTTTTGCAAGAGGAAAATGACTAGAAATATTGATACCCCTCAACTTTGCAGCAGGTGAGGTATCACATATGTTTCGGGGGACTGGAAAATCCTTAGTGTGTACCTGCTCTTTAAAGTTTTTTATCTTTAGTTACAATAGATCAGTAAGAAGTCTATACCAGCAAGCTCCAGTGAATCTGATCGTTATAGAACTTACAGTCTGAATGGTGGCACGAGCCAATAGATGTTCTATCTTTTGCATAAGTTCCATTCATCTCCGGGGTAGTTCAACACAGGAGGCTGTCTGCTAGAGTTAATCATATTGAAGAATACCTTGGAAGAAACAAGATTACTTTGGTGAGTAATTTTTTTCTTCTCAACCCCTTTCTTGTCCAAGATTGGGCAAGATGGGGGAAGAGAAAGCACTTTCTTTTGAGAACCAGATTTCATGTATTTCATTTTAGAAGCATTCAGTAATAATGCTTTTTCAAGTAACCTATTTTGATGTAATGTAAAATCAAATTGCAGTGTTTCATTAACATCTATCCAAGTATTACCCTTACTATAAAGTAATGTAGCATCAATATAAAATACTGAATTAGAGTTAAATAAACATAAGGACAAATCATTTAAAAAAATAAAATAAAATGGGTCCGAAAAATTTATCCTTGTGAAACATTAATTTATATAGGAATCAGAGGGGAATAAACACCTTGTAGTAACACTTGCTGGGACGTGTTGAATCAGTAACTCTGGAACCAACAAACTGAAAGAGATGAAAGTCGTATGTTTCCAAGCTTTGAAAGCAGGCAACCATGGTGCACCAAACAGAAGGCTTTTGAAAGATAAAAAATAAAGCCTCTATCACCTCCCCACAGTCCAAGGCCCTGTGCAAAAATGAAGTTAGTTCAAGAACAGCAGTCAATGTACTATGATTAGAACGAAAACCAAGTTGATGTTTGGCGTACAATTTAGAATCATACAAAAATTGTTTAAGCTGGTCATGAACAACCTTTTCAAGGACCTTGGACAGTGGGGCAAGTAGTGAAATAGGGCTATAATTTTTAGTCTTTGTACGATCTCTAGATTTAAAAATGGGCACCACAGTCACTCGCTTCCAAAGCATAGAAACTTTGCCAGATGATTTACTGTCAGTGGGAATTCATCTCAATGGACAAGTGGGTCTTCAGGATTATCCGAGAGGGTTACTTCCTGGAATTGTCAGAAATCCCTGCAGACTATCCTTCCAGAAGGCAATTCCCCATGTCAATTTACATGTCAGAGCTTCTGGCACAGGAGATCCTGGGCTGTCTGAAAAACAGGGCAGTGGAAATAGAACCAGAGTCAAAGCGGAACACAGGGTTCTACTCTTCCCTACTTCCTGGTACCAAAGAAATCAGGGGACATGTGCCCCATTCTCAATCTCAGAAATCTGAATAAATACATAGATTGAGAAAAATTAAGGGTGTTTTTTTCTGGGATCCTTACTACCCTACCTGAAACATCAGAATTAACTAGCATTACTGGATATGCAGAATGCATACCAGCACATACTGATGCACGTCACCCACCACAAGTACCTTCGGTTCTATGTACACGGACAGTACTACCCTTTGGGCTTTCTTCGTTGCCACAAGTCTTCTACAAAGTGCTTTGCAGTACTCGTAGCACACCTCAGAAAGGAGAAATGCCTTTATGCTTACCGTAATCTCTTTCTGTTAGCTCGTGTTGTCAGTGAGGAGTTAATACAAAAGGGTAATGAGCTCCCCACACTGGGGTAGAGTGATATAGCCCAAAGCTGTCAATCAGCATAGAACTCTGAGCACGAGGATTCCAAGGACAGCAGCAACTCAGTCACCTTTGTCCATGCAATACCTATACATTTCTGTGTAAATACCATTCTCCGTGTTAACCAGGTCAATGAACACTCTGCAACAAAAAACTTTCCAACATGTAACAAATTTTTATATTACAATAACAACACTTGAATCACATACTAAATAAATTATCACATGGCAATAATGACAAATGAATAACATACTTTATTCGAAGGCCCCTCTGACACAGTCCTGCTAATCAACATTTCCATCATGTTCCTTGAGCGTCAGGTCACTGATCCTCCAGCCTTGATGGCTCACTGGGAATGACATTTCTAACATTTCTGTACTCATATGCCACACTGGCAAATGAGGACAACCAAATAGTGGTACCCAGGGAAGTGGAAGGAAAGGATGTGGAGGTTAGGCAAGGAGGTGACCTCAGTGGGGAAAGCAGTGGACCCCAGAGGAGGAGGAAGCGAATCCTGGTGGGGGACTCCATCGTAAGAGGGATCCAGCTAGGAACACAGGAGGGGGAGGACAGGGAGGTGAGGTGCCTACCAGGTGCCACGGCATGGAGGGATGGAAGGAAGATACTGGGGATCACTGGGAAGGCAAGACGGGAGGGTGAGCTGGATGTCATTATCCACCTAGGTACTAATGACTTGGCAAATGGGAGCCAAAGGAAGTTCAGGAAGAGTTTAGGAAACTGGGAAGGGTCTCAAGCAAGTAGCTACTCTGTCACTTTCGAAGTACTACCCGTGAGAGGCAAGGGAAAGCATAGGAGTGCATGCACCAGGAACTTTAACTCATGGTTGAAGAACTGGTGCTGTGAGGAAGGGTTTGGATTCATTGGTGACTGGGGACCCACCTGGAGGATGGAGGTTTGTTCAAGCCTGACGGCCTGCATCCATCCTGGAGGGAATCCAAGCACTCAATGATAAGTTTAAATGCTACATTGACAAGCATTTAAACTAGCAAAGGGGTGGCAGCCAGCAAGGATCGGTACCTACTTGCTCACCCCCACAGCTAGTAGTGGAACCAGTGAACCAGAGGAGGCTATCTCTGCAAAGCAGTGTGCAAAAGATGGAGATCAGTGTCCAAAAGGTGGATAAGCAGAAAGGGCAAAATTCAGCAGAAGGGCAAACAGCAAGGAGAACCAGGGATAAATGACAACCAAGGAAGGGGCTGGAGTAGAACAGTGAAGCAGTCTAGGAGGTCAAATCATGGAAAGCCATGTGTGCAAATGCCAGGAGCCTTAGCAACAAGATGGAAGATCTGGAGGCTGTCATGGTACAGTCAGACCTGGACATTGTGGCCATCACTGAAACCTGGTGTAATGATAACCATGACTGGGAGATGGCCATACCTGGCTACAACATATTCAGAAGAGACAGAGCAGGCAGGAAGGGAGGAGGAGTGGCAACTGTATGTGAAAAATGACATAAGGGCCACACAGATCCAGGAGGAACAAAATGGGGAGAGATACTGTGGGTTAAGCTGGAAAGGAAAATGGGGCCAGCCATCCAGCAGGTGTGGTCTATAGACCACCAGCCCAGGAGGAAGAAACAGATAGGGAGTTGATGCTAGCCATCCAAAGGATGGCAGACAAGGGTGAGGTAGTACTGGTTGGAGACTTCAATATACCAGACGTGGACTGGAGCATCCCAGCAGCAGCATCAACTAGGAGCAGATTTATCCTGGACTCCCTTCAGGGTGCCTTCCTCAAGCAACTGGTCATGGAACCAACTCGGCAGAAGGCAATACTGGACCTTGTGCTCACAAACAGGGACAGTGTGATGGGGGTAACAGTGGGGAGCACCTGGGTAACAGTGACCACCAGTCATTGTGGTTTGAAATCACAGAAAGAGCAGAACCAAACCACACAAAAACATGTATCCTGGATTTTAGGGGGGCAGACTTTGGGAAAATGGGGAGATACTTGAAAGAGGCATTAAGGGGAATGGGACAGGAATCAGGGGTTGAGGAACAGTGGGCAGTATTTAAAATGGGGATTATAAGAACAACAGAATTATGCATTAAGCAGGTTAGCAAGAGGAAAAGGAAGAGGAGACCATTATGGTTTTCCAAAGAGGTAGCAAAGAAAGTGAAAGCCAAAAAGATTGCATTCAGGCAATACAAAAGACACAGGCAGAAGGGATAGGGAGAAGTACCAGGAGAAACAAAGGGAGGCAGGAAGTCAGTAAGGGAAGCCAAAGCTCAGACAGAAGAACACATTGCAAAATCAGTGGGTAAAGGGACAAACCTTTTACAGGTACATAAGTGAAAAAAGAAAGACAAAGGGAGGGATAGTGAGACTGAAGGGGGAGGATGGGAGCCACGTGGAGGATGACAACAATAAAGCTGACATATTGAACAGGTATTTCTGCTCAGTCTTTACTAAGGAAGAGGGGGGTAATGGGTCAAAGGAGTACAAGGGGTGAGAATGGTGCAGAAATGGACACAAGTCCCTTTACAGAGAAAGGGTCCTGAAGGAACTGGAAGTAATAAGAGCTGATAAAGCAATGGGGCCAGATGGGGTGCACCCCAGGGTCCTTAAAGAACTAAGAGAGGTGGTGGCTGAACCTCTGGCTATCCTGTTCAGCCAATCACTGGAAACAGGGGAGGTACCCAAAGACTGGAGGACAGCAGATGTCCCCTTATACAAAAGTGGGAACAAAGAGGAAGCAGGGAACTACAGACCAGTCAGCCTCACCTCGGTAGTGGGAAAGATCATGGAAGCACTACTGAAGGAGAGATTGGTGGAACATCTGGTTGTCAATGGACTACAGGACCCAAGGCAGCATGGTTTCACCAGGGGAGGTCATGTCAGACCAACCTCATTGAATTTTGACTGGGTAACTAGGAGGTGGATCAGGGAGGGCAGTGGACATGGCCTATCTGGACTTCAGCAAGGCCTTTGACACTGTGCCACATAGAAGACTATTACACAAACTGGGGAATATGGTGTGGGCAGGACAGTAGTGGTGGGTAGGTAACTGGCTGGTGGTAGGACACAGAGGGTGGTGATAAATGGCTGTCACCCCACAGAGGGAAGAGTAACCAGTGGGGTACCACAGGGATCAGTGCTGGGACCGGTCCTATTCAACATCTTCATCAGTGACATTGCACAGGATCTAGAAGGCAGAATTTCACTGTTCGCTGATGACACAAAGCTCTCTAACAGAGTAGATACACCAGAGGGTGTAGACAGAATGAGAAGGGACCTGCAGAAACTTGAAGAATGGTCACGGGTTTGGCAGTTGAAATTCAATGCAAAGAAGTGCAAGATAATGCATATGGGGCACAAAACCCTGGCACAATATATCAGTTGGGGGGTGAGGATATAGCATGCACCAAGCAGGAAAGGGATCTTGGGGTTGTCATCTCTGATGACCTCAAGGTAGGGAAACAGTGTGACAAGGCATCAGGTAAAGCAAATAGGATGCTGGGATGTATAGGCAGGGGCATCACCAGCAGGAAAAGGGAGGTCATAATTCCGCTATACAAGACACTAGTGAGGCCCCACCTGGAGTACAGTGTACAGTTCTGGAGACCATACCTACGTAAGGACATAGACAAGGTAGAGAAGGTTCAGAGGAGGGCAACAAAGATGGTGCATGGGTTGCATCACAAGTCCTATGAAGAGAGGTTGAAGGAACTGAACATGTACTCCTGGAGGAGAGGGAGGAGAGGGATATGATAGAGACATACAAGTATCTTACAGGGAGGAACAGGGTGCAGGAAAACACTATTTTAAGCGAAAAAGATGTTTCAGGACTAGAGGGCATGGGATGAAGTTGGAGGAGGGCGATTCAGAGGAAACATGAGAAAGAATTTCTTCACAGAACGGGTGGTGGACAAGTGAACACCCTGCCAGAGGAAGTGGTGGGGGCTGAAACAATCACGGGATTTAAGAATGCATGGGATAGACATAAAGGAATTCTAGAGGGCAGGGGTAAGGGGAAACAGACTTCTAGGAAAACAAACTGAACTTACAAGCTCAAATGGGCAGACTAGGTGGGCCATAGGCCCTTATCTGCCGACACTGTCTATGTATCTATGTATTCTGACATAATCATATTTAGTAGAGGAAAAGCAAAGCACTAACCTGACAAGCAGCGTGACCAGTTACCCAAATTTTGTAACCTGTGACTCCGAGGGATTTAACAGTCCATCAAGTCCCTACATCGCTCCGTTCATCCACCTCCCATTTCTCTTCCAAAAACCATTTCAAAGCCTGGCTACAGTCTGACGCCAAATGCCACTGGGCATCTGGGTAATCCCAGGCATCCCCATTCCTTTCTTCTCTCTCTCCCCCCACCCCCATGGCTGGGTTACACCCTCTCCTGAGACTCCCCTCCATCTCCCCTCCCCCAGTGTGGCTAAGGATATTGCCTCCCTACTGTTCTTTGCCACTGCACTTATTTTAAGGCAGATTGTTGCACTGTATTATGAGTACTCATCTGGCTGATGACCTGTTTACTACTGTTTAACTGAATACTGACTGTTTACCTGAATGCAATTGCACTTTATTTTTATGTCAAATAATTTGACACCATATGTATGATCTCTCTGTTTTGTGACTAAGTATTTTACCTGTCTGCTGGCCTTAAATGGCATGATGTATCTTATGTAACTTTTTTACATAAAGACCCCTTGTACTGTAATTTCTAAACTCCTGTTTGAAGACTGTACTATTGTGTGTTTACCTGTATTTGCATTGCTTAATGTGCCATGTTTGTGGCTCGAGTCGTGACTGAAAATGGTCCTCTGGATCAGTGCATCTACCCGGTTACCAAGGACATAAAAAAAAAAAAAAAAATGAAATATGGAGATGTCCCTGGCTAAGAGACAATTCCTGATATCTAACTGTACTCACAATAATTTATTGTTGCTGCAATCCAACTTTCTCAGATATATTGGACAATCTTCTACAATAGGAGCCAAAGGCTCCAGGACAAAGTCCCATTGACAACGTTAGAGCTAACGGAAAAGGAAATTATGATGTGTGAAGGAATTTCTCCTTTCTGTGTCACTTCACAATGTCAATGGGGTGTTAAAAGATATGGGTTCTGAAAAGCAATACCCATTCCAAACCTGGGTGGGGGAGAATATTTTCCCATATATAACCCATACAGGTAAGTATTACACTCATCTGCTAACCACCACCTGTAGAACTCTGCACTCAGAAGCCACTTCAGCAGAGTTCTGGACATCCAATTTGTAGTGCATTTTGAGAATATATGAATGGATGACAGTTTTGCTGCATTGTATAGTTCTAACACAGTGGTAGCTCCTCTCTCTAGCCAGGATGTAATGAGAACCTTGGTATAATGCGTGCTGGTCAGAATTGATGCGTTCTTCTGCTCAGCCCCATATGCTTGTACGATGCAAGCATTTAGCCACCTGGCCAAGGTAAACCTTTTGACCTTTCTTCAACTGCCCAGTGAGGATGTACAAACTCTCAGATTTTCTGTACCTTCTGTCCTTTTCAGGTAAGTCTTACACACCCCGCACAACTCCAGTGTACACAACTCCGTACCTCTCTGATTTTTTTTTTTTTGGCTTCGGTCAGACTGACAGTAAGCCACATCACAGTTCGACTTGACCAGTTAAGAGAATATTAAGAAAAAGGGTGGCACTGCCCTGATCACCACCTGGTCCTTATGCATCATGGATAAGAGTCTATAAGTGAAGGTGAAAATCCTGAAACTTGCCAATCTTTTAAGCGTAGCAGAAGGCAGTCAGATAACACCCTGCAAGAAAGTATTAATGAGAGTGGCTGTAAAGATGTCCTGCACAGTACGAGTAGCATCAAGTTCAAATTCCAGGATAGAACTGTTGAACTATGAACCGGTTAACTCCTGCTAACTGTCCTGAGGAAGAGGGATAACATCCAAGATGGTTCCCAGGAATTAGTCCATGGGTGCTCCTAACACTGCCACAAAAGCAGGCACCTGCCGAACAGTGCATGTCAGACCTTCATCCACTCCTGTCTGCAAAAAAACAAAAAAAAACAAGAACAAAGCCAACATCTGCGAGATTGCAGACTTGTCCTATCTGATGCGTGTAGCTCAGGCCCAAGTGAGAAAGGTGCTCCAAACATTATTATAGACACCTGGCAGGAAGGCTTTTTTGGTAGCCATGAGAGTGTCTACCATCTTCCTAGAGACATCCTACTTAACAACTGCCTCCACTCAGGAATCAAAATGCCAACTGCATGCCTGCAGAGCTGAAAGCAGAATGGGGGCTCAGGCCATGGAGATTCCTGCGAGGTGTGAACCGCAAAAAGGAGGCTGCTGAGTTAGGTTAACAGGGTTGAATAACCACAGCCCTCTTGGTCCTTAGCGGCTATAGACAAGAAACTTCCTTTTGGCTGCCTATTGTTCTGCAGCAACTTGGACAGTAGCAGAAGTGGAACAACCCTGGCCTGCCTGGCCAGTTGTGGGAAAACATTTTACTATCTTGGCTGCCTGATATTATGCCACAAATTTTGGAAAATGGCAGCAGTGGTGAAACCATGGCTTTCTTGGTCATTCTGGGAGAAACAAACACACACTGTGAAGATCCATTCAGGTGTGCAAGGCATCCAGCGTCTCCTGATAGTGACTGAAAATCATCAGTAACTGGACTTCCGGTTGAGCCGTCTGCTGGAATGCAGCACTAAAAGATCACGCTCCAGGGACCTGACAAAAAACTCCCAGAATCAGTACAAAACAAATCAAAACCAGAAAAACCTTTTTATACAAGAGACTAGAGGAGTAACAGAATTGAATGGGAGCCTGAAAAAAGGAAAAATCAACTGCTTTAGCTGCACAGCAGACTAGAGAAGTGAAAGACTCTCAGACTGGTGTGATTCCGGCCTACCAGACATGGCGGAGCCCCCACTAACTTCTAGTGGACAACCCAGCAATGCTGCAATCCTGGCAGAACTCAAAGGATTCAGAGATGAAGTTCGCTCCTTTCTCATTGAACTATCCACAGAACTGGCTAAAATAAATCAGAAGGTATCTGAACTGGAGTCTGCTCACACAGCAGTTGATACAAGAACTGATGGCCTGGAGAGAGTTGTGGTGCATTTAATAAACGAACAAAAGCTATTAACAGACAAATGTGAAGATCTTGAGAATAGATCAAG
Organism: Neoceratodus forsteri; assembly: GCA_016271365.2. Lineage (NCBI taxonomy): Eukaryota > Metazoa > Chordata > Ceratodontiformes > Ceratodontidae > Neoceratodus > Neoceratodus forsteri. The sequence continues at coordinate 555,067,782 of CM028129.1, read as the reverse complement.
GAGAAATAATCTACGCATTCATGGAGTACCAGAGGAGGACGAAGGACGTGATACGCTTAAATTTGTGGACACTTTATTACGGGAGGTACTATAGCTTGATCCGGCCACCAAATTAGACATAGAACAAGCTCACAGAGACCTCACCCCGAAACCTCAACAGACCGATCAGAGGCCGCTCTCTATAGTACTCAAGCTATTAAACTACGCAGTAAAACAGCAGTTGTTGTTAAGAGCATGGTGCATATGGGATATTCAGTACAAGGGCAGACGTCTTTATTTCGATAATGTCTACTCCCCACAAATAGCAGCAAGCAGAAGGGCTTATGCCCCAATACTTCGCACCCTGAAACAGCAGCAGTTGCATTTTGTTACACCATATCCTGCAAAGCTCATTATAATGTTTCCTGGAGGCCCACAAACCTTTGAAGCTCCAGAGGAGGCCAGCAAAGCTCTCCAGGCCAAGAACATCATGGTATCCCAGCTGATAACATCGGAAACTTGGGACCTGGAGGCGCTCAAGTCAGGAATCTTGTGGGAGAAGGCGCAGAACATGCAAACCAAAAAGAGACCAGGCTACTCTACATTACAAGACGTTAAAAAACTTTTACTCAAGTTCCAGAGGACTGCCCCGGATTGGCTGTCTGAGAAAGGGGCTCTGGTAATCTTTCCAGCCCACGACAAGAGTATGAGCATGCACTTACTTTTAGAGCGGCTGTATGAGCCATCTAAAAAACTAGTCAAGGTGGTGCAATGTTACAAGGGCTGAATTTTTGTATTTTAGAATGCTAGTCGGAGGTGCTAATCAAGAGAAATGGGGGCTGAAATACAGACTCAAGCGATCTATGCATAGTAACATAATTTCTCTTTATTGTTTAATGTAAAAAAAGAGCCTGGGACAATTATGGAACAACTGAAAACCTTATCTCTCCCCCCACATTTATATCTACTTTTGTAAATAGCCTCGGCTACCATTCCTCATTTGTTGACGAGCTCCCTTATTAAAAATAATTGTTTAAAAATACTGTTGTGTCCCATGTGGTGAGCTAATGGAGATGCATTCAGCCAGACAGCCACATGGCAACAGTCGCGTCCAGCATGTATTGGGACAGCATCAATTTACTTGGTGCAGTTCAGAGCTATGCGTGTTGTTTGCCTGCTCCATGTTACAAATTTGTGTACATGGTGCTGGGGGCCCATGTTGGCCTTGTGAGCTTCCCCCACAGGGAAATAACATTCATCCCTGCACAGGAGGGAGTAGAGATCCCTCCCTACCTAGGGAGTCATTACAGACTTGTTCTGTTACCCGTGTAAATAAGTTAATGTTACACTGTTATGTTGGGAAACCTAGGCATGAACGTTACAAACTTTCCCCCGAATCAACATTCTTTTATTTTTGTTACTCCCGAAGGCTAACACGAATCATGATATGTGTTAAACCTAGCTGGAAACAGTGGTTGGGAATACCACCAAATTACCACTAGAGGGGGATAAATACTGTCATCAATTCCTGATCTTTTGTCAGGTATGCAAATATGTTTTGAACATTTGTACCCTATCTTATGGGTGTATTATCTTGTATACGTTGTTAAAACTAGGCAATGAGGACTCAAACATACAAGAGGCTATTTTGGTGTGTTTGTTTTGGACTGAAACTGCTTACCAGCAATTTGGACTGAGAATATTTGGAGAGGAGCTGTTTACTACATTGGGTGAAAAGGAGAACAGTAGCAAACCGGGCTTATGCAATACAAAATACTTGTTAAGGATACAAAATGGGGAAATCGTCACTGACATTGTCCCTTAACATTAATGGGATCCACAGCCCAGTTAAGAGATCTCATTTGATACCATTTATTAAAAGAAACAATCCTGAAATCATATTTTTACAGGAGACTCACCTGTCCTCTCCTGAGCATGAAAAATTCACTAAATGGGGGTTTCCCGCGGTGATAGCTTCATCTCATAGCTCAGGTAGGAGACGGGGAGCGGCCATCCTGATCAGGCATGGGGTACCATTCGATCTTCATCAGAAGGTAATAGACCCGGAGGGACAATTCGCTATTGCAACGGGCGTGCTTTATGCCCACCCGGTTACTCTGGCATCGGTTTATTTTCCCCCCGGGGACCTCAAAGAGATTGGCTCAGACTTTTTTTGCACGGCTTTTGGAGATCCTCCAGGGGCAACTTCTGATGGGGGGGCGACCTGAATACTACCCTGAACCCTGCAAAGGATGTCTCAGTCTATCTTCCTCACAGGGTTAACCTGCTTCAGAAGTATTTGAGGGGTACAATTGCCTCCTTGGGGCTGGTAGACATCTGGCATCACTGTTACCCCACACAGAGAGAATACACCCATATAGCACCAGGACCAGGGGTGGCGTCTCAAATAGATTATGTGTTTACCACAGCAGAACATCTGGAAACATTACACGACGTGTGGCATGGGTGACCATATTATCAGATTATTCCCCAGTATATGCCAAATTTGATCTGGGCGGGGGACATAAAACAAACTTCTGGCGCTTCAGTTTGATGCACTTAAGGGCTCCAGAGTTTAATCAAATGGTTAAAGATAGGATCCCACAGATCCTGGGGGAGAATGGTGGCCCCGATGTCTCGGCAGCGATTCAGTGGGATACCCTTAAGACAGTGTTACGTGGGAATATTATTGCTTATTCATCGAGAAAAAATAAGGAGAGAGAGGCACAGCTTATTAAGCTCCAGAAACATAGAAACATAGAAGTTGACGGCAGATAAGGACCGCAAGGCCCATCCAGTCTGCTCCCAGGGGGGAGTTGAAGGTACTGCAGTCTTTATATGCCAAGGGGGATGGAACTGTAAAGGTACAACTACTAACAATAAAGCAAAAAATTCAAAAATACCTAGATCAGAAAGTAGAGTAACAGCTCTTTTTTCTCAGACTCGCAGTACACAAGGGGGACCCTAAAGGAGCCAGGAACCTGGCCTGTAAACTTAGAATTCATAAGGCAAGAGCCTGTGTCATGGCCATGCAAGACCCCACTACGGAGAAGCTAGAACATCACCCTAAGATCATTAGACGAGTCATGGCTGAATATTTTCGGGATTTATATAGGGTGGAGTCTGAAGACCATAGTCAACAGATAGAGGCATACCTTAACAACTTAAAGCTCCCCGAATTGACCGCCTCCCAGACAGATATTTTGAGAGCCCCTATTACCTTGATTGAGATCTAGGGAGTGCTGCAGAGAGCCAAGACCCAGAGAGCTCCAGGACCAGATAGATATCTGTTGGAGTTCTATAAAACTTATAAAGAACTACTACCACCACTACTCCAGGCTATCCATGAGATACAGGAGGGAGATACTCCTCATCCCTCTTTGCAATATGCAGTGATATCTGCCATACTTAAACAAGATAAAAACCCTACTGTACCCTCATCATACAGGCCAATTTCAATGCTAAATTTTGATTATAAAATTTATATGTCTGTGCTTGCACATAGACTTGAAAATATAGCTTTGTTGATCAGTCATGATCAGGTGGGCTTTATTAAGGGATGACAGGTCAATGATGCAGTGCGATGAACACATCTACTTAAAGAGTATGTAGCAGCACGCTCGATTCCCCTGGCACTCATTGCATTGGATGCTGAAAAAGCATTTGACAGGGTAGCCTGGCCATTTCTGTGGGCTACCTTGTCTAGTTTTGGCTTTCCCCTGGAAATCATACAATTGCAAAATATGTATAAACACCTTCGGGCCTATTTAAAACTAGATGGCTCTATCTCTGACCCTTTTCCTCTACAGAGGGGAACTCGTCAGGGATGCCTCCTCCCCCCCCCTGTTGTTTGCCGTATATCTTGAGCCATTAGCCCAGGCCATTATTGCTCACCTGGAAATCGAGGGCATACTTATGGGAGGCACAAACCATAAAAGTTCACTATTTGCGGATGACATCCTTCTCACTTTGTCCTCCCTGGATATATCAATCCCAAGGGTCTGGGAACAACTGGAGATGTACGGAAAAATATCAGGGTATAAAATTAACCATCAAAAAACAGAGGTACTACTGTGCAACTACATCCCTTCTCCTGCTTTAAAACATGCATTTCCCCTTAAGTGGTATAGACAATCGATGCGGTACCTTGGGATCCCTCTTACTAAAAATCAGATACGTGCAGATATTGCAGATTTTGAACCCCTAACCCAGAACATAACTGAGGACCTCACACGATGGTCACAGATACCTTTGAGTTTCCTAGCTCGAATAGAAACTATTAAACAAAACATATTTCCCCGGATTTTGTTCTATCTGCAGACACTCCCACTATTTCCAACGCAGACTTATTTTCAAGCCTGGAATAGGTTGATCTCTCACTTTATATGGCAGGGGAAACCTCCCAGAATTCGGTACTCTCTATTACAGTTATCAAAAGACAGGGGTGGGTTAAATTTACAGAATCTCCTGAACTATGCCCGGGCTTCTAAATTAAAGATCTTACTCTCCTGGAGAACCCCAATTATATTATGCCCTGGAAGCAGTTTGAGATGACTTGGAATGGCATAGAAGACCTGACGGACTGTCTCTTTGGACATCTCCCCGGTTGCATACCTCTCTAAATTCCCACAGTAACTGCAGAGGTATTTAAGCAGTGGCTGACTGTACTCAATAAAAGATTACTGCCAATGGAGGCACTTTTTCTGAGATCCCTTGCGGGTGAACAGTGCCTTTCCACCCAATTCCTTGGATAGATTCTTAACCCGGTGGTATAAGTATAATATCAAACATATTTTTCAATTATTAGGCCCACAGGGCCTTTATTCATTTGTCCAGCTCCAGGCTCAGTGTTAAATACCCCAGGGCTTCTTCCATAAGTATTTACAGCTAAAATCTTATTTGCAACCAATGGAGGAAGCACTGGCAGCAGTGGCTGATAACTCCCTACTAATAACAAAATTACTTCTATCACAGAGACAAGGTACAACTTTAGACTTCTGTATCAGTCAGGTCTACCTTGCTTTGGGAGAGAAACCAGAAGACTCTACTGATTCGATTAGAACTTGTTGGTCCTTGGAATTGGGGACCGACCTACCGGTTACTAACTGGAGGATGACCTCTTCACTTATGCTTAGGGCCTTGGGATCCCCATATTGGAAAGTTTGCATGAAATTACAATATAGATTTTTCCACACTCCTGCTGTAGTAGCTAGTTTTACAGGCGATCCTGAAGGAAAGTGCTGGAGGGGATGTGGAGCAATACATGTAGACCAGACTCATATATCTTGGAACTGCAGCATGCTGGGTCCTTATTGGGGGGAGGTAGTGCAGGAATTGATGGCAATATATGAAAACCCAGGTCTTTTCACCCCTGGGTATATACTGACAACTACTACCCCGTTTGGTCTAAAAGTCGAGAAGAATGTATACCTGCAAACTACATTGCTAATATTGGCAGCAAAAAAAGGTAATAACCAGACTATGGGGAATGAATATGCTGCCAACTAAGGGAGAGTGGCTAAACTTGACAAGAGAGATGTATAGAATGGAGAGGATGGCAGCCAGAGTACGGGATAGAGTGGAGGTATTTGATACAAAATGGAGAAAATGGATTATGCATCAATTAAGCACTTATTCAGACATTGTTCCCTGAAGATAATCAAATTAATACTGGAGAAATGTTAAAACGAGATCTGTCTATTTCATGTGATTAAGTAGCCGTGATGCTGGGTGAGAGTTTTTTAAAGTCCAATGTATAATTATGTAAATTGAATGAATATATCTATGTAAAATGTTTTGTTTAATGTATAAATGTCCTCATGCCTAATAAAAACTTTTATTATTAAAAAAAAAAAGAAAATCATCAGTAACCAAGTGTGTTTCTTTTGCTGAAAACTTCTGCGTGGAAGAGCGAACACCTCCAGACCCAGGAACCAGGCCTGGAAGAACTCCTTTCTGATGCAGCCAGTCGATCAACACATTCAGTTCTCCTGCAAAGAGAACTGCAGGAAGTGACAGAAGGTTGGGCCCTGCCCCTTCCATGGCCCTGGCTGCTTCTGCTAAAGTGCTTGCACTTTCTGTGCCCCTCAACAGTTTAGACCATGGTGACGGGGTTTTCTAATCTCAGCATCACTGAACTGGACCGTTCTGGAGAAGAAATAGAGTCGAGAGAGGCACACTGCTTTCATTTCTAGCACGCCAAATGAAGTTCCTGCTCCTGGTAACGCCAGACCCCCTTAACTGGGAACTGGACCAAAACAGTACCCCAGCCTCACAAGCTGGCATCAGTCGCCAGAATCAAATCTTTTGGAGCTTCCAAAGTTGTCCCCATGCCGAGACTTTGTGGATTCTCCCAGAACACAAGTGACTGCAGCCTCTACTGAGGTATTGTAATCCAAGCCTGGTATTCCTTCTGAAGCCAGGAACAAAACCGCCAACATCCCATTTTGTAGAATCCATATAGGGGTCCACACCCATGATACTGGTTCTGTTATGCCGACACCAATCTTGATGACTGGGATAACCTGAGACTAGGCACCTCCGCAGCCAGCCTGCTGATGTGGAGGGCTAAGGCGCTGGGCATCATACCTCCTGCCACGCTTGCGACCCCTGTTTGGAAGTGGACTCGAGTCGTCGGGGGTCGGCCAGGGAAGGAGAGGATCGAGCGTCCAGAGGACTGCTCTTCTATTCCGGAGTGGGTGATTTGTCTTTCCTGCCAAATGACTGCCACCAGGTGGAGGCCTGCTGGTAGTGCAGGTCTGGGGCGGCAGTGGGTGCTGTGAGACTCTGCAGTATGCATGCATGTCCACGTACGTACACTGATGTGTGCATCCCAGCAGCGGGAAGGGAGAACACAGAAAAGGGGCACTAGCAGGTGTCCATGCTGCCCAATCAGGCTGAACTGAGCTTTCTCAACGTGGGAGAGCTGAACGCATTCCTGCTAGACCCTCCCCATGTGGAAAAAAGCAATATGGAGAAAAACAAAACAGACACCTCTGCCTGGGATCTAAGTCATGTAATCTCTCAAAGCAAGACCAGCTTCTTGAATGTGGGGAGGGAAAACACCGTCCTCTTATGCAGCTGGCACACCACCACACTTCAGCCTTCCAGACAGCCACACGGAGCTTGGCACTGATTCTCAGTGCACCCTGTGTTTCCAGGACCCCCATTGTCCTGTTAGTGAATTCTCTGCTATCCATGCAGTTGGAGTCCTAATGAGCAAATCCTCCAGGTAGAGGCGTACATAATGCCCCTCCTGTCTCAGCTGCAATTGCAGGGCAATTACAATCTTCAGTTACGCACCAAGCATCGTTATCCTGGGTGCTGATGCCAGAACAAATAAAAAAAGACCCAATACTGAACCCACATTGCTGAACCACCAACCTCAGATGTTTCTGATGCAACTGCCTGATTGGAATATTTAGACAGTGTCCTTCAGATCCGTGGTTACCAGGAAATCACATGACTGGACCATCTGAATGTACCATAGGAATGCCATCTTGAATATCATGTGCCAGACAAACTTAGAAACATAAAAGATGATGGCAGAAGCCATCAATTCTGCCCAAGCAAGGTATCTCTGGACTTATTGTGCACCGGTGTTCTGTCCTCCTAGACACCCAGCCTAACCCTTGCCAGTGCCTTGTGTTGGTTACCAATCCTTGTCCCACCCATGCTTAAAGCTTGATACTGACTTTGCAGCCACCACCTCAGGAGGTAATCTTTTCCAAGGTTCCACCACCCTCCCACTCCCAAGCCACCACCTTTTCCCTGATCTCACATACAAGTTATGCTCTAGGGACATGGATATGTTGTTCATCCACACTGTCTGGCAGGTTCCTTGCCGCTTTAAATCTTGCCGGAAGGTCTTCAAGCTGGCTCCTCCCACCCACCCGGGTGGTAAAACTCTCGGCTCCGCCCCATAACGCCAGATCTTCCTTACTGCTTGGAAGCTCAGGTTCCCTCCTTAGCGCTCTGTGTTTAGACTGTATCCAAACTCTTCAGTTAACCTGAAACTAATTTTAAAGTTTACTAGACTTCGGTCTGCTTCTTCCTTCGTGGCTGCAATGGACAAATCGACTCCTGGTTTTCGGCTGTGCCCATGCGGGCAGTAGATGTCTAGGACTGATCCGCATTCCACATGCATCTACTGCCTCGGGCTTGACCATGATCCGCAGGCCTGCGATTTGTGCAAGTCCTTCTCGGCAAATGTCCTCGAAGACCGTGCTGCCAGGCTCCAACCTGGGCGCCCCGAGAGACGTATACCGCCAGTGAAGTCGAAGGAGGCCCGTTGGGCGGTTTCCGCGGCAGCTGGCTCGGCTGAGCAACTTGAACAGATGATCGCCCTCGAGGAGGAGGCAGCTCAGGCCACATCTTCATCTTCCTCGGTCACGGCATTTATCCCGCTCTCCTTCTGCTCCTCCTATACAGCTTCTTTTAAGGAGCTTTGCCAGTCCCCCTCCACGAAAGGTGAGGGTCCATCGGGACACTCCTCTCGGTCCAAGAAGGACTCGAAGGGTAAGTCTCACTGTCAGCGTCCGTGGGAGCAGGAGAGGTCCCCTTTCCCAGACAGTTGACTTTCAACTTCAGTCGAGGTTGTGGCTAAGGCCACTGGCTTCTCGATGTCCCCGTCAGGTCAGCCGGCCAAGACACTGTTGACGCGGTTGAGATTTTTCTCAACCCGTTGGACAGGCTGTTGGCTGGAGAAGCCGACGACCCTTCTTCACCAGTTCCCCTGGTGGAAACCAAGGACTTGCCTGCACCTTCTGTGCCGCAGTCCCCGGTTAAGGCTCCTGAGCCGAGGGAGGAACGGGTTTCCCCCGCTCCCTCCCAGACCCACCATCGGAACACCAACGGTCTCGGTCTTGGACCTCTTCTCAGTCCAGCTGATCCCGCCAACACCGGTGGTCTCGATCTCGGCACCGAGGAAAGCGGCGGCGCCGCTCCTCCTCATCTTCCTCAGAGGAGGAGAGGCTTTGGCACAAATTGCGTCGACGCTACGAGGACTTAATGTGGCAGCAGCTCCTTCTGACCGGGAACAAGCCGACGCTGTCGCCTTCCCTGGCCATTAACTGGCTGTCACCTGAAAGGCCGAAACAACCCCTCGCGGTGGTCGAGAAGCCCAAACCGGCGCCGGTTGTTTGGCCAAAACTAGCTGCCCCACTGATTGTGGTGGAACCTCCGCCTCCACAACCAAAATCTGGGGCTCCGACCAAGGATTCTCAGTCGGGTCAGGGACTGCCCCACCGGTTGTTGGTCACCCTCACTCCCGACTGCCCTCGTCAGGTGGAGGGTGGCTTAGGCCCTAGGCAGCTATTCACAGACTCCTTGGAGTCTGATGACTACTCTTCCCTGTTCTCCAGGCCCCTTGACCTGGAGTCCCCCGGGGGACAGTCTATGAACGAGAGCCCATCCTCATTCATTAGTTTGCTTCAGCTCATATCAGAGTCCACTTGGATGCAGCTCGAGCCCGTATCCAAGCTGGCCAAGTATCCCCTCATGGAGATACTGGACTGAGGGGATTCTCCCACGGAGGCCTTTCTGGTGGCTGAAGCCATTGTTGGCCCAGCCTTGGAGTTATGGCAGTGGCCAGCTTCTTGCCCTGCTCCTTTGGCCAGGATGGCCAGGAAGTACGCGGTCCCCACCGGGTCACTGTCCGGTTTCTCGGAGCGCTCCTCTGCAGAGGAGTTGGTTACCGATAGTGTTTTCCGGCGTTCCGGGAACACCAGGGACATGGACAAGCCCCCCGACAAACAGTCCAAAAAGCTGGACTATGCTGGGTGTAAAGTGTATGCTGCGTCCTCCCTCGGCCTCCATCAGGCCAGTTCGGCCGTACTGATGGCGCACTTCTCCCGCGCCCTTATGGGCTCTCTGGATGAGGTGATCCCTCATCTCCTGGCTGACCTCCAGACTACAGTCAAGCAGGTGCGGGATCAGGGAAGGGCAGTGGCAAAACAGCAGCTCCAAATGGCTCTCGATATTGGAGACTCCTGTGCCCGGTCAGTAGCGGCCGCAGTGGCCATGCGCTGCAGAGCTTGGCTGCGGATCTCCACCTTCACTGGTGGCTCCCAGCACAAGCTGGCAGACGCCCCTTCCTGGTGCACCGACTTGTTCGGCCCTGGGGTGGAAGGCCACCTCAGAGAATTGAGAAGTCCAATGCCACCTTGGACTCGGTCACGCCTGCCCAGGAGGATGTGTGGCAGCAAGCAGCATAAGCCTTTCACCCTTCTGCCCCTGTGGCACATCCAGCCCAGCAACACCAGCATCAGGGCCAGCAGGCTCGCACTTGGCACCCCAAAACCAAACCTGCAGCTTCCTCCATCAGGAAGCTGGGAGGAAAAAGCCCAGGAGGTCCCTCAGCCGTTCCTTCCTCCAAGCCTGCCCAGTGACTGGTTGAGGGGTGTCTCCCCCAGCCGTGTCGCTTCCCCCTGGGTTCCCCCCATGGGTGGACGGCTCCGCCACTTTCTTTCCATCTGGTCCGCTATCACCATGGACTGCTGGTTGTTGGAGGTGGTAGGAAGGGGTCTGCCTCTGGAGTTCGAGCAGGCCCCGCCCTTCCGAGCCATCGCCCCATGGGGGGGCTACAGGGTCCGCAGCCTCTCTGTCAGCCCGTCGAGCCGACATTGCACTGCTCCTTCAGAAAGAGGTGATCAGGAAGGTGGCAGATCCTCCACCAGACCCAGGGTTTGTGTCCAGGTACTTCCTGGTCCCGAAACGGACGGGGGACTGGAGCCCCATTCTAGACCTGCACGACCTGAACAGGCTTCTAAGGTCTCGAACCTTCAGGATGGTCACTCTGGCTCAGATCATTCCATCCTTGGAACGAGGCATGTGGTTCTGTTCTCTGGACCTCCAGGATGCGTTCTTTCATATCCCAATCCATCCGTTCCACCAGCAGTTCCTCAGCTTCAGAGCAGAGGGGTCCCTCTACGAGTTCTGGGCCATGCCCTTCGGCCTTTCTTTAGCTCCCAGGGTCTTCACCAAATGCATGGCAGTGGTGAAAGCATTCCTGCGGCGCTGAAGGGTCTGGGTGTACCGTTACCTGGATGACTGGCTGATTGCAGCCCCTTCCAAACCGGAGGTGGAGTGGTCAAGGGATCTGGCCCTCAAGGTCTGCTCTCAGGTTGGCCTCCTCATCAACGAGGCCAAGTTGGAACTCGTGCCAAAGCAGGTGATCCAATTCATTGGGGCAGAGCTCGAGACTCTGCGAGCCAGAGCACGGCTCCCGGCGGACAGGGCTGAGGTTCTTTCCTCCTTTGCCCAGTCATTTCAGGTTGGGCAATTGCACCCTGCCTGGGACTTCCTGCGCCTCCTGGGCCTCATAGCGGCCTGCACCAGCGTGGTCCGTTGGGCTCGTTGGCACGTGCGTCCGCTACAATGGGGACTGGCCAGCCAATGGTCACAGCGCTCCGGTCCTTTGGATCAGCCAGTGGCAGTGACCCAGGAGACGTGGAATGCTCTCCAGTGGTGGATCGTTCCAGCTCATCTGCAGGAGCGCATCCCATTTGTCCGCCCTGAGCCGACGGTCTCTCTCTCAACCGACGCCTCTCTGATGGGTTGGGGTGCCCATCTGGGGGAGCACAGAGTGCATGGCCTCTGGTCTCCTCGGGAGTCCCGATGCCACATCAACCTGCTGGAGCTTCGATCGGTTCGTCTAGCCCTCACCACCTTCACTCCGTTTGTATGGGGTCAAGTGGTCCAGGTCCAGATGGGCAATACCACGACCATGTACCACCTAAACCGTCAGGGCGGGACGCGCTCCATGCCTCTGCGCAGGGAAGCTCTCCGCACTTGGTCCCTCATGCGCAGCCTGGAGGCGGATCTCCTTGCCATCCATGTGGGAGGAGCCTCCAACATTCTGGCTGATGCCCTAAGCCGGATAAGAGCTGCGTCCCACGAGTGGTCTCTCCTGCCAGAGTTAGTACAAGATCTGTTCTTCCACTGGGGCACGCCTCAGGTGGACCTGTTTGCCTCCAGGGAGAATGCGAGACTGAGGCTGTTTCATGCCCGCCCCCCTCAGCAGGGCTCGCTGCAGGGGGATGCCTTCTCGAGGCTGTGGACCCTGGGCCTCTTCTGCGCCTTCCCCCATTTCTCTTGATCCACAAGGTGCTTCTCAAGGCAAGGAGGGACAAGGCGCAGGTGATTCTGGTAGCCCCAGACTGGCCCCGCCAGTTCTGGTATCCAGATCTCCTCAGTCTCAGCTCCAGGCTCCCGAGGCGGCATCCAGCCCACCCGGACCTGATCTCAGTCAACCAGGGGAAGGTATTCCATCTGGACCTTCAATCCCTGGACCTGACGGCCTGGTTCCTGAGTGGCTAGAGTTCCAGGCCTTGGGTCTTTCCGACAAGGTCCTCAACATCGTTGAGGCATCCCGTAAGGAGTCGACCAGGAAATGCTATGCTTTCAAATGGAAGAGGTTCTCCATTTGGTGTCAGGGCAAGGGGCTGGACCCTTACTCCTGTTCCTTGGCAAGCATTCTGGACTACCTGTGGTCCCTTTCTCAGCTAGGGCTTCAGTCGATGACCCTTAAGGTGCACCTGGCAGCCATCTCTACTTACCGGGCGTGGGCTGGGAAGCAGTCGGTGGCACAGGAGAAGGTGGTCGGGCACTTTTTCAAAGGCCTTGATCACATATCCCCTCCGGTGTGAGAACCTCCACCGCCGTGGGATCTACTGCTGGTATAGGCTAAGCTCATGGGCAAGCCATTCGAACCGATGCACAGGTGTGACATCTCTCACCTGTCATGGAAGACCGCCTTCTTGGTGGCTATCAAGTCAGCCAGAAGGATGGGAGAGCTCCAGGTGCTTTCCATCGAGTCTCCTTATCTGGTCTTCCACAGGGACAAGGTTGTCCTGTGCCCTCACCTGAAATTCCTTCGAAGGTGGTGTCGGAGTTTCACTTTAACCAGGTGTTGACTCTGCCGGTGTTCTACCCCAGTCACACCTCTGAGGCCGAATATAGGCTCCATACTTTGGACCCTAGAAGAGCGCTCTCTTATTATAAGGAGTGGACGGCTGAAGTTCGGGAAGAGGTTTGCCAGCTGTTTGTCATCTATGCTGAAGCCACACCTGGCAGACCTGCAGCCAAGCGGACGATAGGCAGGTGGGTCACCTCCTGCATAGATCTCTGCTACAGGTTGGCGGGCATGGAGCCTCCCAAAGGGATAAGAGCTCATTCTACCCGCCATACCGCTGCTTCGGTGGCTGCTTCCAGGGACATCCCTATCCTGAAATCTGCAGGGCTGCTACCTGGAAGTCAGCACACACCTTTATTACCTTACCATCAACCTTGAGTCACACCGGGATGCTGGTTTTGGGACCTCGGTTCTCCAGTCCTTATTCCCTAAGTAGGGGTGTGCGCCTCCCTCCTCCCAGAGAACTGCTAGGAGTCTGCCAGACAGTGTGGATGAACAACATATCCATGTCCCTAGAAATACAGGTTACTCACCTGTAACAGGAGTTCTAGGAATGGTATGTGTTGTTCATCCTACATTCCACCGACCTCCCTGGCTTGATGCTGTAGCCTGGCTTCCAGCGGGCTAGATCTGGCCTCATGGGGCGGAGCCGAGAGTTTTACTACCCGGGTGGGTGGGAGAAGCCAGCTTGAAGACCTTCCGGCAAGATTTAAAGCGGCAAGGAACCTGCCAGACAGTGTGGATGAACAACATATACCATTCCTAGAACTCCTGTTACAGGTGAGTAACCTGTATCTCTGCCCCATTGCACTTCAACCTCCAGTCGCGCACAGCTGCACCCTCCTCCAACACCCCCACTGACACCCACCTCCCATGCACTGGCCTCGGGTATCTGCACCTCCTTCATGCCTTCCATACCCTCCTGTCACTTCCCATCCCCACCACCCTCCCCCGGCATATCACCTCACAAACCAACAGGATCACTCAGAGAAAAGCTGTCCGTCAACTATTGCTCAGAACTCTCTCCTTCTTCTACTCCTCTCTGGCAATGTCCACCCAAACCCCCCCCCCATCTCATCCACCCAGGGCCAGACAGGCGCCCCGGACTCGTATTGCCTCCATCAATATTTGTAGCCTGCCCAAAAAACGCAATGATCTCCAAGTCTGGATTACCCAACACCAACCTGACATCCTTGCACTTGTTAAGACATGGTTATCCCAAATCTTTTCCAATTGTTTAACCAGGTGAGACACACTAAGCTGAAAGCTTGCTTACAGGTGCAACCTGAGAGCACAGGGAAGCTAAGTGACTTGCTCAGGGTCACACTATGCAAGTGGGGGCTGTGGGATTCATACCCAGGTCTCCAGATTTGCAGCTCAGAGTCTTAAACCACTGCATTATACTGCCTCCCTCATATCTACCCCAAACACCCTTATATCTTTACCCCGCTACACCTTGCACCACATCGACAGAATCAGGAAACGTGGGGGCGGCTGCGTAATCTATTTATGCAACTACCTTCAGGCTTACGCCCTCCCCCCACCCCTACTAGCAAGTGGTGCCCAAACCCTGTCCCTGAGTGTCTCCCCTGTTCCTTCCAGGGCCCCTGTGATCATCACCGTAGTTTACATCCCACCCCGTGGATAGAAACCCACTTTCCAGTCTCTCCTGGACGATCTCACTACTGTCCCCACTAAATCTGAGCTTATCATACTTGGTGATTTAAACCTGAACTGGTTCTCCCTCTCTACCACCCTCTACAAAGACGCTCTAGCAGCTTTGGATATCTCATAACTTGTCCCTAGTCCAACACGTATGGACCACAGCTCTGGTATGGCCACATTGCTCGATCTAGTGCTCTCCCAACCGTCCCCATAAAACCTCTGACATCTCCGTCCTCCCCAACGCTCTCAGCAACCACTTTCCCATCCTTTTCACATGGTCTTGTTGTGCATCTAAACCACCCCCAAAAACTATTTTCACCAGGCCCCTCAAACCCAGAAATCTAAGAAAACTCAGAACCCACCTTGCCCACCTTGACTGGGCCCCCCTGCTCTGCGGTCAGGATATGGATGGTGCACTAAATTTCTTTATAAGTGCTTTCAGTGATGCCTGTAACAGATTTGCCCCCTCACTAAGAGACCATGACACCCACTGGATTACACCTCACCTGCTTGGCCTTGTGAAACACCGCTATGAGCTGTGGAAAAAAGCCCTTGACTCCGGAAATCCTCTGGACAGACAACACTTCCGTGCGACTCAAAATAACTGCACATGGGCCATCAGGAAAGTTAAATCCGATTATTTTAAAGCTGCCCTGACTACAACATGGGAAAACGCGCGCAAATTCTGGGACAATCTGAAATCATTTAATGGCAACTCTACCTCCCAACCCCCCCGACATACTTAACATAAACGGGGCTATTGCCATCAACCCTTAATTGGTTGTCGAAGCGCTAAACTCCACCTTCTTGGACCTCAGCACTATCCTCCCTCCAAATTTTTTCAGCGCCCCCATCCCCCCTGGCATCCCCTCCTTTCCGCTTCTACTCTCTCACTACATGGTAATCCAAACCCTACCTTCTCAGAGCACTCAGGAAAACGAGCTTTAGTAGTGACACTCTTGATCTCCAGATCCTGCGGCTGACATTGGATGAAGTCATCTCCCCCCTAACTTCCCTCCTCAACCTCTCCCTCTGCCTGGGTAAGTTCCCCACAATATGGAAGACGGCTCCTATTACCCCCATACACAAAGCTGGTGACCGCCTTACCCCTAGCAACTACAGCCCGATATCCATTCTTCCCCCACTTTCCAAGTCTTCTGAGCACATCATTGCAGACCAGCTTACTGAGTATCTCTCTCAGTATGACCTACTTATCCCTGAACAGCACGGTTTCAAAAAAGGGTCACAGTACCACCACAGACCTCCTTGAATTCACCAGCTTTATACACACTGCCCTTGCTAATGGCAGACTGGCTGGTACAGTGTTCCTTGACTTATCCAAAGCTTTTGGCACAGTGAACCACCCACTTCTCTCCACTGTCTCACAACTTGGCCTATCCAATGACTCCAAAGCCTGGTTTACTGACTATCTGTCAAACCGCACCCAGAGGTTAAAAATCCACTTCTCCATCTCAAAACCTCTCCCATTTCTTTCTGGGGTACCACAAGGCCCCATATTATGTCCCTTCCTTTTCAGCCTCTACCTCAACTCTCTCCCCAAAGCCTGCTCTGGTGAAATCCTATAATACGCAGATGATGCCGTCCTCTGTGCATCCCACTCCGACCCTTCCCAGCTAGAATTCACCCTCCAAACCTCCTTTACCGAGGCTGAATCTTGGTTCAAGGAACATAAACTTGTGCTAAACCAGAAAAAGTCTAAAGTAATGCTCTTTGCCCATCACCAAACAAACTCAAACACTCCCCACCCCCCCAATGCATCAACACCTCCAACTAACTGCCCTTGAGAAAGTCCTCTCCTTCAAATATCTGGGCATCACTCTTGACCCAGCCCTCACTTTCCACAACCACATACACCTCCTCTGTTTCAATCTCAACTCTCATATTGGCCTCCTATATCAACATCAGCACTGTCTGCCCCCTGAAGCCCTCAAACTTGCCATCTCCTCCTCTGTCCTCTCAATACTAAACTATGTCATTGTCATCTGTGGGGCAGCTGACAACACTGCCCTCCAAAGAGTTAAAACATCTCTTAACAAAGCCTGCCGCCTTTCTCTGGGTTGCCCTAGTACCACCTACACCTGCTGCCAGGGCTCCAGATAAGGTGTGTACTGGCCTATTTTACTCACCTCTTTTTAGGAAATACTCTTCAGAAAAAAATTTTAATGAGTACCGGTACTCACCCAGCATTTGTAAATACTCCACACGCCAAAGAATAGTGCTTCATAACATAACTGGTGATTCAAAAGGAACATTTATTTGCCAGATTTACAGCACTTGTATGCATCCCACTTTTGTTTTACTTACTATGTTTTAAAACTGGTGAGTAAATTCCTACCTGCCAACATTATTTGGAGCATTGTTGGCATCTGAAATTCTTATCTAGAAAAAAACCTTTTTTTTTAATAAATGTACTCCTTAGTCCGCTCTGGCAAGACATTTGTAAACATCTGAATTTTGTTTTACTCACCTCACTTTCAAAATGAGGAATATAGGTACTCATCCCAAAAAAACTTATCTAGAGCCCTGCCTGCTCCCTCTACAACCAAACAGACTGGACTTCAATGGCAGACTACAATACTACTCATATCTCCTGGCCCCAAAAAAATACCCTCTGGTCTCACCGCGCCCAGTCTCTGACGTCTCCTGGAACCTGCCCCACTTACTAGGTTCACCTGGTGCCAAGATTTAAAACCTCACTTGGCCAATGCTCCTTTGCCTACCACGCCCCTTGATGGCTCAACTCCCTCACCTCTCATATTACCGAGGAACCTAAGCTTGGCCAGTGTAAATCACTCCTATGCTCCCACCTCCTCTTCACACGCTCTTGTAGCTGCCCGTAACCCCTTTACAAACTGACTACTGACTTGTCCTGCCTTCCTGTCCTATCCCTGATTTCTGTAATAAATCCCATCCACCATCCCTCCTGCTGCTCCCTCCCCCTCCTTTCCTAACCACCCCCCCCCAACGCTGACAATGGACTCTGTCCAGCTCTCTCCTCTGCTTTACCCCCCCCCCTTCTATATCCCCTGTCACCCCAATGTTTTATCACTCCAAGCCAAGCCACCATATAGACCCTGGCATAGGTTCATTCCCCCCCACCATCTCTAGTTATCTCTTGATTGTGCAATGAACTGTACTTAAATACTGTACCCAAATGCCTTACTGCTCTCCATGTATGATATCTTGTATTTATGAAATGCTCTAAATTGTGCATGAAGTGTACCTAAATATTGTACCCAAATGTCCTACTGCTCTCCATGTATGGAATTTGTATCTATGACATGCGCTCTATGTTATACAAACTGTACTGTGTTTATGCTGCATGTCATGTCTGTTGTCATTGTAACCTGACATGGAGCCTTTGAAAAGGAGTCTCAGACTCAAAGGATTGTAATTCCGAATATCCAAATAAATAAAGTAATACTTTCTGATGTCCCTCTTGAACAAGCCACCCTTCAATTTTCACTCATGCCCTCTTGTTGTAGAATTGATGTTCCTGGTAAAAAGTTACGCTTCTGGCACCTTGTTGATGCCTCTAAGGAACTTGAAGGTCTCAGTCATATCCCCCCTCTCCCTCCTGGTCTCTAGCGAGTACAATTTCAGAGCCTGAAGCCTCTCTTCATAGGTGGTTTCCTGAAGGCCATGTATCATAGAAACATAGAATTTGACGGCAGATAAGGGCAGCTTGGCCAACCCAGTCTGCCGATTTCACTACCTACTGGATAAGCTGCAGATCCTAGTTAACCAGCAGCCTACTTCTTCTTACTCCCACCCCAGAATTGCCTTATGACTGTCCCATGCATGGCAGAATTCCACCACTGATTTTGACTTCACAACCTCCTCCGGAAGGCGTTCCATGCATCCACAACCCTCTCTGTGAAAAAATACTTCCTTAAATTACCTCTGAGCGCCCCCTCTATCTTCAAATTGTGCCCTCTTGTTCTTGCACGCCTCTTTTTTTGAAAGATGCTACCCTCTTGGACTTTGTTGATTCCCTTGAGGTACTTGAAAGTTTCTATCATGTCCCCCCTCTCCCTCCTTTCCTCAAGACTATACATATTAAGCTCCTTAAGTCTCTCTTCATATGTCTTCCGGTGCAGACCCTGCACCATTTTAGTGCCCTCTTCTGGACAGCTTCCATCCTGTCTATGTCTTTGCAGAGATTGGGTCTCCAGAACTGCACACAGTACTCAGATGGGGTCTCACCAGCTGTCTGTACAGAGGATAATAACTTCCTGTTTTCTACTGGTGATGCCTCTCCTATGCATCCCAGTATCCCCCAACCCTCCTTGCTGCCTTCTCACATTGCTTGCCCACCTTTTGGTCATCTGATATGACTACCCCAGGTCCCTTTCCATTTTGTTGTTGTTAGTATCTCACCCCCATTGTGTACTCTTCCCGGGTTTTGTTTCCCAGGTGCATTACCTTGCACTTCTTAGCATTGAATCTAAGCTGCCATACATTTGACCATTCCTCTAACCTTGCCAAGTCCCTTCTCATCCTTTCCACCCCACCCTGTGCATCAACTCTGTTGCAGATCTTAGTGTCATCTGCAAAGAGACATACTTTTCCTTCCAGTCCTTCCGCAATGTCGCTTATAAAGACATTGAAGAGGACCGGTCCTAATACTGAACCCTGCGGTAACCCTCCTTTCTTCTGAGTGGACTCCATTTACTATTACTCTCTGTGTCCTATTCTCCAGCCAATTCTTTACCCAGGCTGTCATCTTGGGATCCACTCCCAGGCTGGCTAACTTGTATATTAACCTTTTGTGTGGGACTGTGTCAAATGCCTTGCTAAAGTCTAGGTAGGCCATGTCCACAGCCCCTCCCTGATCTACTACTTTGGTCACCCAGTCAAAGAAATCTATCAGATTTGTCTGGCATGACCTTCCCGCTGTGAACCCATGCTGCCTAGGGTCCTGTGCCCCTCTGGCCTCTAGATACTCGACAGTTCTTTCCTTCAGAAGTGATTCCATCATTTTCCCTATCACTGAGGTTAAACTAACAGGTCTGTAGTTTCCTGCTTCTGCCTTGCTCCCACTTTTGTGAAGGGAATCACATCTGCCCTCCTCAGTCCTCGGATACCACCCCATCCTCCCATAATTTGTTAAAAGGGTAGTCAGTGTGTCACTAGTTCTACCCTTAGCTCTTTTAGAATTCTGGGATGAATCCCATCAGGCCCCATTGCTTTGTCCACCTTCAGTTTTAAGAGTTCTTTCAGAACCCTTTCTTCTGTAAATGGGCTGGTATCAACTTCTGTATCAGAGTGTTACTACTGTTTGTTTTATGTACCTCCCCTCTTCATTTGTAAATACTGAGCAAAAATATTTGTTTAGTATCTCTGCCTTTTCACAGTCTCCTCTGCCCACCCTCCCTCCCCTTTATTAAGCCTCACTATCCCTCCTTGGTCTTCCTTTGCTCCCTGATGTACCTATAAAGGTTTATCCCCTTCTTAACTGAGTTGGCTATCTTTTCCTCGGTTTGGGCCTTTGCTGTTCTGACTGCCTTCCAGCCTCCTTTTGCTTACGATACAGTTCTCTGTCCTGCTCCTTCTCGATTCCTTGTACTTCCTGAATGCTTTCTTTTCTCTTGAACCTTCACTGCCACTTCCTTTAGAGAACCATAGTGGTTTCTTACATCGTCTTGTTTTGTTTTTGCTTCACACAAAGGCTCGATTACCTCTGTGATGGCAGTTTTATTATTCCCCATTGTTCTTCCACCCTCCTTCCTGCCCGTTTGCTAGTGCATTCTTAGGCACTCACCCATTTTGCAAAAGTCAGCCCTCCTAAAGTCCAGTACTTTTGTCTTTGTATAGCTTGACTCTATTGCCATGTGTTTATTGTGAACCATACTGTGCGATGGTGCTAGTTCCCAGATGGCTACCCACTTCTACATCTGTGATCCTCTCTCCATCTCCATTTGAGAGAATCAAGTCTAATGTTGCTCCCTCTCGAGTGGGCTCCAGTACTAGTTGTCTAGGTATGCCCCTGTAGGGCATCTAGAATAACTGCACTCTTGAGTGGCAGCTGCAACTGCACTCCAGTTAACATCTGGCATATCAGATCACCCATCAGCAATATCTCCTTTTCTGCCATTCTAAGTATACCTTCTATCATTTCCCTGTCCATTTCCTCCCCCTGAGGAGGGTCTGTATACAACCCCTGTGCATATTGTGGTGCCATTGCCTGTCTCCAAATTTACCCACAGTGCTTCTTCTCCTCCCTGTTTACCCTTTTGTTCTGTTGGTTTTATTCCTTCCCTTATGTAAGGAACCACTCCTCCTCCTCTTTTACCCTCCCTGTCCCTCCTGTAGACAGTGTATCCTGGTATGTTTATGTCCCAGTCATGGTTTTGTGTACCATGTTTCTGTGACTGCCACGATATCAGATGTTCCTCCTCCATCAAGGCCACTAATTCAGGAAGCTTGTTACCCAGACTACGGGCATTGGTACTCATTGCTCTCCATTTTTGATGGCTTTACCTTCTGTTGCAGCATCCCCACTGACCGTTCTACCTCTGTCTTTTCTCATTTAGTACCCTGTTTTGTAGGGAGAGGCTGGGATTTTCCTGCTGCTTGTCAGTGCCTCCCCTTGACTAGTTTAAAAGTTTGCAAATGAAGCATTTAAACGATTGCTCAAAAGACTTGTTCCTTCCTGGACAGATGCAGACCATCCTGCCAGTATAGGCTGGTGTCCTCCAGGTGGAACCCCAGTCCCAATGAAGCCAAACCCCTGTGCTCCGCACCATTTTTTCAACCATTCATTAAACTGCATGGTGCCAATTACTCTCACCTCCCCCATGCCTTTGACAGGCAGCACCTCTGAGAAGGATACTGTGTGTGCTACTTGTCTTAGGTCCCTCCCCAACTCTGCAATGTCTTCCTGCACTGCTCTAATCCCACGATGAGCCAAGTCATTTGTCCCTAGGTGGACAATTGCGTCCAGCTCAGAATCCCTTGCAGCTGTTCTCGTGATCCTGAGGATGCGCTTCCTGTCCCTCCAAACCATGGCACCAGACAGGCACCTTACTTCAGTTTTCCCAGCTCGCCCCAGTTCTATACCCCTAATAATTGAGTCCCCCACCAGGAGCTGCTTCCTTCCCCTGTGGTGTCCTCTGCCTCCTTCATGTGGGCCTCCCTTGTGACAGTTGTCATCAGTCTTCTCTGCGGGTGCATCCATAGAGGAGCTATGCTCCCCCAGAATGTTGTATGGATTGTGGAGTGGAACAATTGACTGGGTGTGCCTCTGTTCCACCCTCCTCACCCTCCCTGAGCCCACTGTGGTCCAACTGCTGTGCTTTCTTCGCAACCTCTGAGGTAGTGGTGGTGGCGCTAGTGCTCCCTGGATGGGGGAGGTTCCCTTCCTACTGTCCAGTGTGGCCTGGGGGAAGGTTTCCTTACTACTGTCCAGTCTCGGCCTGAGATGGGCAACTTCCTCCTCAGGGCAGATAGTTGTCTGCAAATAGGACAACATCTCAGCCTCAGAAAGGCTCCGGAAGACTGCTGCCCCACAGCCATTACATTGCACTACTCCCCACATGTTTATCTAGGTTTTTTTTTGTATTTGTGTGTGTGTGTGTGTGTGTGTGTGTGTCTGTGCCGCGTGCGTGCGTGTGTGATTTGTTATATAGAAATATATATATTATACAATGTGTATGCTTATATTGTCAGTGCAGTGTGCTAGAGAGGATATGACAGTATCAATTTTGTTGCCCTTCTCTGGACCACTTCCAGTCTATCAATGTCTTTTCTTAGATGAGGCCTCCAGAATTGTACACTGTACTCCAGATGAGGCCTCACTAATGACAGGTAAAGTGGTAGTATCACCCCACTGTCCCTGCTATCTATCCCCCAGCCAGTGGATACTAACACCCTGCTAGCCCTGCTGCAAGCCTTATTGCACTGACTTTGCTGCTCTAGGGCGTCCCTAGTGATGACTCCCAGATCACATTCCTCAGCAGAGGAGCTCAGCTGGACTCTGTTTAGCCAGTATTCTTCCTTGGGGTTGGCCCCACCCAAATGCATCACGTTACACTTCTTAGCACTGAAGTTTCATTGCCATATTTCTGACCACCTTTCCAACTTCTTATGGTCCTCCTGCAGTTGTCTGACTCCCTCCCTACTATCCACTCTTCCGCTGAGTTTCGTGTCACCCGCAAACAGGGCAATGTTACCATTTATGCCCTCACTAATGTCACTAATGAATACATTGAGGAGGACCGACCCCTGAGGCACCCCACTAGTGACCTACCTCTCATTAGATTTCACCCCATTTACTACCACCCTTTGTTTTCTGTCCCTTGGCCAACTCTGTACCCACTTTACTATCTGTTCTGCTACCCCAAGGTCTTCTAGCTTTTTTAAGAGGCGTCTATGCAGGACTGTGTCAAATGCCTTATTGAAGTCAAAGTAAAGCAAGTCCACCACATGACCTTTGTCCAACTCCTTGGTCACTTCATCAAATAACGTAATAAGGTTTGTTTGACATGACCTGCCCTTCACAAACCCATGTTGTTTGTAGTTCTGGAGGTGATTTACTTCGAGGTACAGTATTCCACTAGATCTTGCTTGATAAGGGCCTCCATAAGTTTACCCACTACTGATGTGAGGCTGACTGGCCCATAGTTACCTGTATCTTCCCTGTCTGCACTCTTGTGCACTGGCACCACATCAGCCACCCTCCAGTTACCTGGAACTACCCCTGACTCCAGTGACCTGTTGAATAAGTGCGCGAGAGGTGCTACCAGTTCTTCTGCAAGCTCTCTAAGCGCTCTAGGGTGTAAACCATCAGGGCCAGGGGCCTTGTCAGATCTGATGTCTGAAAGGCCCTTCCTGACCCTGACTGTTGTGAATACCTGGGTGTACATTCTGTTCAAAGTTTCAGAACCAGGATGCACTGACATCCCCCTGACTTTTTGGGGACCACAAAACAAGCAGAATTCAGTCCCTGCCTGTTTTGGGGGACTGGGGCAATTGCCTCAAAAGACCAAGCCTGGCTCACCTCCTGCCTCTGCACCTGATTTGGGGCACTGGAAAGTGAAGGAACTACCTATGGTGATGAACTGGCAGTGCTGCTTACAGCCTTGTTTGGAACTAGTGGAATTAACCATTTCCCAGATAAATTTCATACTTAAAGAGGACCTTCCCCGGTCCTTTTAACATTCATGCATAAATTTCCCCTTCCTGCATTGATTCTTGTTTTGTATTTTTGTAATGTTCTCTGCAGTTAGTTTTTGCATTCTGAGCTGCTGAAAACTGTGTGGTGCACCACAGCTTCTACACTAAGCCTGAGGTTGCTGCAGACCATGGGTTGTGCTGGTGACGTCACTATATGAAGAAGGAATGAATCACATTGTGCTGTACAGTGAAGATGCAGTGGTTTCACTAGGAAAAACTACCATAACTTGGTGTACATACTATGTTCAGAGGGCGTGAGCCCTCCCCTTACAGAGATGGTAAGCTACTGCCTTTTCAGGGGTTTGACCCTGGAGGGTTTTCTGGCGATAGTTGACCTATCTAGTGTGGGCAGTGTATGTATAGGGGGTACAAGTGAAGCAGTTGCCGCCTATAATAAGGGGATGTCTGAGGCACTCAATTCCCTTGCACCGGTCCGTGTATGACCCAGATCCTCTCACCTGAGGTCCCCTTGGTTTGATGGGGAGCTCAAGGTGATGAAGATCAAGGGTCGGAGGTTAGAGCACTGCTGGCGAAAGACCGGTCTGGAGGCGGACAGACTGGCCCTGCGTGTACACTATGTTGTTTACCAGGGGCAATCAGCCATAAGAAGGCAATGTTCCTGTCCAGGGAGATTGTTGCCAGGAAGAACCGACCAGCTATGCTGTTTCGAACTGTGGACAGGCTGTTAGATTCAGCTTGTCTACAGCTGAAAAATGTTTTTTCAGATGCTTTGTGCAATGAGTTTGCTCGGTTCTTCTCAGACAGTGTGTCTGCTACCAGGCAGGGAATCCCACCAGTGAGCCATGGCGTGGCCAACAGTGGTTGCCTTGGCTGTCCGAAGAGCACTTCGCCTGGTTGGGGGGAGTTTAAACCAGTGGAGGTGGCCGAGGTCATTGAGGTTGTTTCTAGGCTGAAGTACACATACTACAAACTGGACCCGGTGCCAACTCATTTCTTAATGGAATGTGTTGACTCTGTAGGCCCAGTGTTCACCTTGATTTTCAGATGTTCTTTGTCAGAGGGGGTCTTCCCAGATGCCTTGAAGGAGGCACTGGTGAAACCCCTTCTGAAGAAACCATCTTCCTGACCCTGACGTCAAGGCGAATTACCATCCTGTCTCCAACCTTCCATTTCTGGGAAAGGTTGTAGAGAAGATTGTGGCGCAGCAGCTCAAGGAACACCTCATGGCCTTTGATATCAACAACCTCTCCAGTCTGGGTTTCGTGCCAGGCACAGTACGGAAACCACATTAGTTCGTGTGCATATTGATCTCCTCAGGGTGAGAGAGAGCGAGGAGAGAGAGGACAAATCTTCCTGGACATAAAGTCTCCACCACTAATTCACACTAATGGGAGTATGCCAGAGGTGCTAGGACCCAGTGGGAGCCAAACATTTTTCAGGAGGGCCTGCGCCGAGGTGGAGCTGCGAGGGAGCGGCACCACGAGCTAGGCTTGCGCAGTGTAGACTACCTCAGTGTCACCCTTCCAACCGCCTCATTTCCTTTTTTCCCGTTGAGTGCGCTTCAGTAACAACATCACTTGCCCACCGGGAGTCAGACTTCAAACAAAAGCTTAGTTTTCTGTTGTATTATTTTGTATATTATCACGAATACTACCGATTTACATTTTAATAAAATATTCTTACTTGTACAAGAAAGAAGTCTTCAGCCTTCCGTTGACGGAGTCGACCATGAGTGGGGCAGGTGATGGCAGGGAGACTTCACATGAAAGCTGTTCAGTCAGCCGGATTGGGTCTGGTTTGCTGCCCTCTCGGGGGGGGGGGTCAGACAATGGGCGGTCCAGTGCTCGGGGCGGGATTGGCAGTCCACCCGAAACATAAAAAGCGGTCTCATTCACAGCATCGTTTGTCCTCGGGTTCTTCTTCGGCCCCAAAGAAGAAACTGCATCACTCGAGGTCACCCTCTGATACGTCTGCGTATAGACAGTCGGTTGTCAGGGTCAGAGGCCGGTCTTCGCCTCTTTCAGAGTCGCTGGTTTCTGTCTCTGGCGGCTGGCTTCTTCGACACCGGAGCCCCTCTCCGCCTATTGGAGAGGCTTCCGGTGAGCAGTTTCACCATTGGGCCGCTCTTACGGAACAGTGGGCTCGAAGGTTGTCCCGGCTGCCCAAACCGGCCAGTCTGTCGCCGGGGCCTTCGGGCCTGTCGGTTTTGGATTGGCAGGCAGGGAGGTTAGGACTTCCTAGTCGTGCGGCGTCTCCGGTGCCGTCGACTCCATGCTCCAGTGTCTATCCCCCTTACATGGCTACGACACAGGGGTCCATACCAATTCCTCTGTCTCCTGCCATTTTTCATTCTTTTCCTTCAAATCATAGTTCACAGACTTCTGTGGTGGTGCCAGCTTCTCTGGCGCCAGGGTCTTTTGTGGCACCATGTGTGGTGTCTGTGCTGTGCGTGGTGCCACATCCCTTGTCGGCGCCACTTGCAGTCCCGGGGGTGCTTTTGGCACCATGCGTGGTGCTGCACCTCCTGCCGGCACTGCTTGCAGTGCTGCTTTCTGTGTCAGAGCCACCTCTGTACTCGGCGCCACTCTCTTCGGCGACGCCGGGGGAGTCGGCAGCGCCACATGGTTTCCAGAGGTTCTCGATGCTGATTCTGTCTCCTCTTTTTCCTCCTGGTTTTCACTCCTTTCCTGTCTATACAGTCCCCCCTGGACTGGCAGGAGATGATATTGAGACTGATCCTGATCTTCGGCTGGGTAATGATTTCATTGCCCACTCTGCCCTGGGGACATGGATCAATCCTTCTGCAGAGCCTGTGATCGAAGACCTTTCCTTTAAGTCTCTGCTCAAGAATTTAAATTCTACCCTTTCTCTTCAGACCATGGAAATCGATCCTGGGAAGCTTCTGTGCCTCCAGTATCTGCATGTTCCGGAAATCCCTACGAATTTAACCCCTCCAGTGCAGCCCTCTTTCGAGACTCTTTCTCAGATGGTGTGGAACAATCTGGCTCTTATTCCCTCTGTGGCTAAGTCCATAGATAGGAAATATGCCCCTCAAGGATCGTCCCATCTTAGCCTCACAAGCCTTTGCTGATGCCATCGTGGTCCTGGCAGAGAATGATAAGGCTGTCCTTCCCCAGGAATCCACAGCTCATTCTATAAACAAAGAATCTTGCAAGATTGACACCTTGGGTAAGCGAGTCTTTGCTGCTTCAACTAGCTTGGCAGAAGACACCAGGAGGAAGGAGTGCTGTGTGACTGGACTTCTCTACTGGGACTAAAGAAGTAGAACTCTTGTACTTGGACCTTTAATTTAGGGTAAAAAAACAAACAAACAAAACAAAAAAAACAAAAATTAGTGTGTTTGTCTGAGTTAACTGAACTGAATGGTTATCTGAGCAGTTATCTAGGTGTAAAGCTCAGGTGATTGAAAGGGCTTGATAGCTGTGCTGTTTAAATTACTTGTAGAAAGATCTAGTAAGTAGGGGGCGTGGCTTAGCAAGAAGGACGCTAAATTTAAAGACTGCCTCAGAAAGATTCTGTTAGTAACTTGGCAGAAGACACCAGGAGGAAGGAGTGCTGTGTGACTGGACTTCTCTATTAGGACTATATTGCCCTGCTTCCCACCCAAAGCTAGTTCTACTTTTATAGGCACAGGATTTAACTGACAACAGGAACTTCCTGTTTGGGAGCAGGAAATGAGTGATCACAGAGCCACCAAAGGCCCACCATCCTAGAAGGGCAAGAGTAGCTCTGCGGCCCCCTCTAGCTGCTGGAGGTCCGCCTCTGAGCAAGTAAGGGGTCTACTGAGAAATATAGGATATTCTTGTCTCAGAACAGGACAATCAGGAGCTTAAAGGGCACAGAGGCAGAAAGTAAGTAGAGAGAGAAGAGAAGAAAAAAAAACAGAGGAAAGAGTAAGGATTCCAAACAACAGTTAAGGGGCTAGAAATAAGACATGATGGGAGTGGTGCAGTGCAGTGGCTGTGGAGCAGCAGTCTTCTGGGAGACGTTGTGGAGGATGCGGTGTTGTCCCATCTGCAGGCACCTCTCTGGGCTGAGGGAGGAGGTTGCTCATCTCCAGGCTGGGTTGGCCAGGATTTGTGGGACCTGCTCTTCCATCCAGGGACCACCAGTGCCACTGCCGTTGCCTCAGAGGTTGCCAAGAAGGAGGAGCGGTTGGACAACAGTGGTCTTAGGGAGGGTGAGGGTGGTGGAACAGAGGCACATCCCTCCAGTTGTACCTCTCCACAATTCCTATGTCATTCTGACAAAGTGTGGTTCCTCTATGGAGGCACCTGCAGTGGAGACCAAGGAGGATGCTGGGAACCTCCACAAAGGAGACCCACAGGAGGGTGGCATGGAACCCCACAGGGGAAGGAAACAACTCCTGGTGGGGGACTCCATTGTTAGGAAGGTAGAACTGGGGGAGGAAGGGGGGAGAGGGAGGTAAGGTGCCTGCCTGGTGCCAAGGCGTGGAGGGACAGGGAGCGAATCCTCAGGATTGCCGGAGCAGCTGCACAGGAGAGAGAGCTGGATGTCTTTGTCCACCTAGGGACAAATTACCTGGCTAAGAAAGGGATTAGAGCAGTGCAGGAAGAGTTTGTGGAATTGGGTAGGGGCCTTAGACAAGTAGCACGCACGGTAACCTTCTTGGAGGTGCTGCCCATCTATGGCGTAGAAGAGGCTAGGGGGTTCCGCACCATGGGATTCAATCAGTGGTTGAAAACTGGTGCAGAGCTTAGGGTTTGGCTTCATTGGGGACTGGGGGTCCACCTGGAGTGATGCAAGCCTATACTGGCATGATGGGCTGCATCTGTCCAGGAGGGAACCAGGATCCTAGGTGATAGATTTAAATGCTTCATTGGCAAGTTAAAACTAGCCAAGGGGAGGTGTTGGAAGGGCAGGAAATCTAGCCCCCCCCCCCAAAAAAAAATCACGGTAGTAAGTGCGGTAAACACCAGCATAGAAGTCGCGATAGGGAGAAGGGCAGGGGTAAATGGGGAAAGTGACAAAGGCAAGAAGGACAGGGATGGGGCAAAAAGGAGTAAGGCCATCAGTAAATGGAAGGTAATGAGTACCAATGCCCATAGTCTGAGCAGCAAGCTCCCTGAGCTGATGGCCTTGATGGAAGAGGGATGCCTGGATATCGTAGCAGTCACAGAAACATGGTACACAGAGAACCATGACTGGGATGTTAACATACCAGGGTACATAACCTATAGGAGAGACAGGCAGGGGAGAAGAGGGGGATGAGTAGCTCTCTATGTAAAGGAAGGGATAAAAGCAACTGAACAAAAGAGTAAACAGGGAGGAAAGGAGGCACTGTGGGTCACCTTGGAGACTGGAAAGGGTACCGCAGTCTGCACAGGGGTTGTTTACAGACCGCCATGTCAGGGGGAGGAAATGGACAAGGATATGATAGAAGGCATTCTTAGGATGGCAGAAAAAGGGGAGATACTGTTGATGGGAGACCTGAATATGCCAGATGTTAACTGGAGCACATTTGCTGCAGCTACATCCAAGAGCAGGGCCATTCTCGATGCCCTATGGTGGCAGGCCTCAGACAGCTAGTTTCAGAACCCACTCGTGAGGGAGCAATCTTAGACCTCGTACTCTCAAATGGGGGCAGTGAGAAGATCTCAGATCTAGAAGTGGGTTGCCGTCTGGGAACAAGTGACCATCAAACAGTGTGGTTCACGTTAAACTCAGCTACAGAGTCAAGCCATACAGAAGTGAGGGTACTGGACTTCAGGAGGGCTGACTTTGGCAACATGGGAGAATGCCTCAGAAAAGCACTAGCAAACAGGCTAGAAGGAGGGGTGGAGCAACAATCGGGAATCATCAAAACTGCCATCACAGAGGCAAAAAACCTTTGTGTAAAGCAAATAAACAAATCAAAACAAAAGAAAAATCCACTATGGTTCTCAAAAGAGGTGGCTGGGAAAGTCAGGGAGAAAAACAGCATTCAGGAAGTATAAGGAAACACAGAAGGAGCAGGACAGAGAGCTGTACCAGTTAAGGCAGAAGGAAGCAGGGAGGGAAGTCAGAATAGCAAAGGCCAAAACTCAGGAAAAGATGGCCAACTCGGTTAAGAAGGGGGATAAAACTTTTTATAGGTACATCAGAGAGCGTAGAAAGACAAAGGGAGGGATAGTGAGGTTGAATAGAATGAATGGTGGGTGGGCAGAGGGGGACAGTGAAAAAGTAGGGATACTGAACAAATATTTCTGCTCAGTATTCACAAAAGAGGAGGGGGAAGTGCCTAATCCAGTTAACAGAAGCACTCTTGATAGGGGGGTCGATCCCAGCCCTTTCACAGAAGAAAGGGTTCTGCAAGAACTCCTAAAACTGAAGGTGGACAAAGCAATGGGGCCTGATGGAATTCACCACAGAATTCTAAAAGAATTAAAGGGGGAAACTAGTGAAACCACTGACTACTCTTTTTAATAAATCATGGGAGGATGCTGTGGTACCCAAGGACTGGAGGAAGGCAGATGTGATTCCCCTTCACAAAAGTAGGACCAAGACAGAGGCAGGAAACTACAGACCTGTCAGTTTGACCTCTGTGGTAGGGAAAGTGATGGAGTCACTTCTGAAGGAAAGAATAGTTGAGTATCTAGAGGCCAGTGGAGTACAGGACCCAAGGCAGCATGGGTTCACAGCGGGAAGGTCATGTCAAACGAATCTAATAGATTTCTTTGACTGGGTGACCAAAGTAGTAGACCAGGGAGGGGCTGTGGACATGGCCTACCTAGACTTTAGCAAGGCATTTGACACAGTCCCACACAAAAGATTAATAGTCAAATTAACCAGCCTGGGAGTGGGTCCCAGGGTGGTAGCCTGGGTAAAACATTGGCTGGACAACAGGACACAGAAGGTAATTGTAGATGGAGTCCACTCTGAAGAAAGAGGGGTTACTAGTGGGGTACCGCAGGGTTCAGTACTGGGTCCAGTCCTTTTTAATGTCTTTATAAGTGACATTGCAGAGGGACTGGAAGGAAAAGTATGCCTCTTTGCCGATGACACAATGATCTGCAACAGGGTTGATACACAAGGAGACGTGGAAAGGATGAGAAGGGACTTGGCAAGGTTGGAGGAACAGTCAGAAGCATGGCAGCTAGGATTCAATGCAAAGAAGTGCAAAATAATGCACCTGGGAAACAAGAACCCAGGGGAAGATTACACAATGGGGAAGGAGGTAGCAACAACAACAAAAAAGGAAAGTGTCCTGGGGGTAATCATATCAGATGATCTTAAGGTTACCAAGCAATGTGAGACGGCACTAGGGAGGGCTGGGGTATACTGGGATGCATAGGGAGAGGCATCACCAGCAGAAAACAGGAAGTTGTTATCCCTCTGTACAGACAGTTGGTGAGACCCCTTCAAACAACATGAAGTCTTGCTGTATTCTGACAATAGCAGCAGTGAGTCCCAACCTTCGAACTGCCCCAGAGATGAAAGAGTTAACTTTCCATGCCTGGCATGGAACGCTGAGCTCGAGCTCGGTTGAGACTCTGTCTGTTGCTGTTTGAACTCAAACCATCAGATTCTTTACTCCGCCTCACTGAACAGTCGCTCCGGAGATTTCTCCTTCTGCTCGGTTCAATTTGTCGGTTAAAGTACCACTTTTCTCGGTTTTTGACCGAATTTAAACCATAACCTGTCGGTTCAGTCTCTGTCTGTGGTATTCATGAGTACTAGATAGGTTTATATTGTTTTCTATTCTGTGTGTAACTTGTAAACGGTTCATTGGTTCGGTTTGAACCGATCAAGTTGTTGAAAAATCTTTATCTGTACTTTTAGTGTGTGGTTACCGGTTCTTATTGGTTCTAAAAAAAAATAAAGGATTTTATTACTTGTTTTTTCCACGACCCGTAACACGATCAGGAACCGATAAGAGTGTCTTGCCTGGCGGATTGCCATTAAAAGGGTAAGTTTTGTTAGGACTGGCACAATGTCTGAGAAACCCAAAAGAAAAACCGGGCCCACTGGGTTTCAACACTGCAGTGTGTGTGGGGAAGTCTTTGCTAAGGCTGACCCCCACACCACCTGTGTTTATTGTCTGGGGTTTGACCACCTCAATGCAGACTGCCAGATTTGTAAAAATTTTCCTGCAGCTACCCTAGAGAAGAGAGTTGGTAGGCTCAGGGAAAGGGAGGCCAAAAAGTCCGCTGAACCGGATGGCCAGCCTGGTTCGGTTCAAACCGAACCAGAAGGAGTGCCCTCTGACCAGGGCAAGACTTCTTCAGGCAAAAGGAGAACCGATACTGAGGAGTCGCTTCTGGCTAAGAGAACAAAGGAAAAATCAGCTGGTGTGGATCCAAAACTTTCTTCTCCAACCGCTGAGGAAATAGCAAAGCGATAAAATTGTGCAGTCGCTTTTGGTTCCGACCGAACCGGCACCATCAGGGAGGCGCTCGGTTCGGCTGGTTCCACCGGTTCAAGATTATGATTTAGAGGAATATTATGAACCGGAGGAGGAGGAGGAAGAGGAGTATGAGGAAAGTGAATGTGGTTTTGAAAGTCTGGATGTGCCCATTGACCCGGACATCTCCCCAGACTGACCTTCAGGAGTGTCGTCTCCTAGGCTTTCTGAGTCCCCCTCCCATTTCATGTTTTATAAGAAAGTGTCCAAAACCCTCCAGCTTCCTATGGAAGAAGCTGTGGATGACCAGGAGGAGCCTGACTATGTGGAAATGATGGATATCCCAGAGTCTAGGAGGCTGTCTATTCCCTTACACAAATCTTCTGGGAAACAGACAGTTAAGATTTTAAAGACTCCTAATACTGTACCTCCTGTGGGTAAAAGAATGGACAAGAGGTATACACTGTCAGGCTCAGATACGGAGTTCCTTACACAACAATGCAGCCACGTTGGGGTAGTGCAGGCTGCAGCCTGTGATAAGACAAATATTCCCTTGGCTTCACACCCCCAGACAAGGACTCCAGGAGGATTGATGCCATGGCAAAGAAACAGTACATGGCAGCATCCTTGGAACTCAGACAGGCCAGCTATATGGCCTATACTGCTAGGTATCAGAAATCCAGATGGGACACTGTCATGGCTTTAGCAAAACAGGTCCCTGGCCAGCTTGCCAAGGAGCTGGAGCAGGTGGCTGCTAATGGTATTGATGCATCCAAGGTGCAATTCCATGCTGCAGTGGACTCCAGTGATGTTTCATCTAGAGTCATGGCTACATCTGTGGCACTTCGTAGAATGGCTTGGCTGAGATGTACTAGCCTGTCACAGGATACCCAGACTAAGGCCATGGATTTTCCTGTTGTAGGTAATTCTCTGTTTGGGGAGCAAACAGAGAATTATATGAAGAAAATGGATGAATATAGTACCACCTATAGGAGTGCCCAGGCCAAGGAAAGGCAAGCCACTCCTCAAAGGCAGCATCCCAGGGGCAGGGGCAGGCCTTTTCATAGGCCTTTCTACCAAGCCGAGGCCTCCTCTTCTGCCTATGCTCAGAGGGGGTTCTTTAGAGGGAGAGGCAGAAGGGGTACAAGCAGACCTGCTTCCACCCCTCAGCCAAAACCCCCTGCCAAACAGGCACCCTGATGGGTTTGCAGGGTCGATTCTCCACTACCTGTAGGGGGCAGTCTGGCTTACTTTGTCCAGGACTGGAAGTCTCTAACATCAGACAAATGGGTCCTGGAAGTAGTAAGCCAGGGACTGGTCCTCAGCTTCAAAAAATTCCCAAAGCTGAGAACCAGATCCTTTCCACCTGCAAATCCTTCAGAGACACTTACCCTAGAGGAAAAGGTCTCTTCCCTCCTGGCTCTCAGAGCTGTGGAAAGGGTTCCACCCCTACACCAAGGCAAAGGATTGTACTCCAGGTACTTCCTTACCCCCAAAAAGACAGGAGAATGGCGGCCCATCCTGGATCTCAGATACTTAAACAAGCACCTTTTAAAGCCAAAATTCAAAATGGTGACTCTGGGAATAATTCTACCCTCTCTAAGGCCAGAGGACTGGCTGGTCTCCCTGGACCTCAAGGATGCCTGTTTCCATATTCTCATCAGAAGCTCCCATCGAAAGTAGCTCAGGTTCGAGCTGCCCTCAGGCCATTACCAATTCAGAGCAATGCCCTTCGGTCTAACCTCTGCTCCCAGGGTGTTCACAAAATGCCTGGCAGTAGTAGTTGCTTTTCTAAGAAGGCAAAGGATTGCCATCTTCCCATACCTGGACAACTGGCTCATAGTAGGCCAGTCTCCAGATCAAGTCAAGTTACACCTACAGATAACTCAGCAACTGCTCACCTCTCTGGGTTTCCTTTTGAATCTTTCAGAGTCAGTTCTAGAGCCTGTTCAGCTCCTCACCTTCATAGGCGCAGAGCTAGATACAGAAAAGGCCAGAGCCTTCCTTCCCCTGGACAGGGCAAGGACCCTTATCACACTGGCCTCCTCATTCACCCAACAGGTGTCTCGACCAGCAAGGCATTTTCTGCAGCTCCTGGGGCACATGGCTGCTTCTACAGCAGTGGTGCAGGGAGCAAGATTTCAGATGAGGGACATTCAGTTCCACTTGAGAGCCTTTTGGTCTCAGAAAAGGACCCTCTGACCAAACTGATCCCAGTGACTCGACCCTGATCCAGGCCTTGCAGTGGTGGCAGGATCAGAACAATCTGAGACAGGGAGTTCCTTTGTCACTCAGTCTCATCTCTAATCCTTACTATAGATGCCTCCCTCTTGGGGT
The DNA here is from genome assembly GCA_016271365.2 of Neoceratodus forsteri. NCBI lineage: Eukaryota > Metazoa > Chordata > Ceratodontiformes > Ceratodontidae > Neoceratodus > Neoceratodus forsteri. The sequence goes on along the minus strand of CM028129.1, from coordinate 555,033,364 downwards.
GGGGGGCCCACCTGGGAGACCTGACCACCCAGGGGTTGTGGTCCCCTCAAGAATCTCTGCTTCACATCAATCTGTTGGAACTCAGAGCAGTATTTCTAGCACTTCAAGCCTTCTCCAAGTCTGTTCAGAACAAAGTTATTCAGATCAGAACAGACAATACCACCACAATGTGGTACATCAACAAGCAAGGAGGCACTCGGTCTACAGCCTTGTGCACAGAAGCAATGAAGTTGTGGTCTCTGGCTTATTCCCTGAACACCTCCCTCACAGCAGTACACCTCCCAGGCAAGGACAATGTCCTGGCAGATGCTCTCAGCAGGATAGCTCAGGGCCATCATGAATGGTCACTGGATCCCCCTGGTTGTGGAGGTGATATTCTCCAGATGGGGCACCCCTCAGATAGATCTTTTTGCAGCCCCAGACAATCACCAACTTCCCCTTTTTTGCTGCATGCCCCCAGTGTTGGGCTCAGTCCCCCTGGATGCCTTAGTTCTCAGTTGGGAAGGGAAGTTCCTGTGTGCTTTTCCCCCCTTCCCTCTCCTGTTCAAAGTGCTAGTCAAAATCAGGTCTCAGCCCTGCAAGGTGATCCTGATTGCTCCAGACTGGGCCAGACAGCCCTGGTATCCTCTCCTGTTGTCCTTAACAGTCCATCTTCCCCTGTCTCTTCCTAGGAATTACAACTTGTTAACCTGTGCTCAGGGGAGGGTTTGGTACCCGAATCTCAAATCTCTCAATCTCAAGGCCTGGCTCTTGAAGAGTTAGAGTTTGCTGATTCACACCTCTCTCAAGGTGTTATGGATATTCTAAAGGCTTCTAGGAAGCCTTCCACCAGAACTACTTATAATTCCAAGTGGAAAAGATTTTCCATATGGTGCTCTGGGAAGCATATTTCCCCAGAGTCTGCTGATCTCCCCACAGTCCTTGACTATATGGTCCATTTGAATAGCTTGGGACTCAGACCAGCTACACTAAAGGTGCATCTGGCATCTGTTTCTGCTTTCATTTCAGCAGGTAAGCCCTCTTCTCTTTCAGCTCACCCTGTTTTCTCCAAGTTTTTCAAGGGATTGCTTCATACCAATCCGCCATTCAGGGACCCTGCCCCATTCTTGGGATCTTAACGCTTGCATTGCTCAGCTTATGCAACCCCCTTTTGAGCCTTTGTCCTCAGCAGAGCTTAAGTACTTGACTTGGAAAACTGTGTTCCTGGTGGCCATCACTTCTGCCAGGCGCATAAGTGAGTTACAAGCCCTGTCAGTGGAGCCTGACTTTATTTCCTTCCATAGGGATAAGGTGGTCCTCAGGACTAACAGAAGTTTTTGCCTAAGGTGGTTTCAGACTTCCACCTTAACCAATCTGTCTCTTCCTGTGTACTTCACTGACTCTTCCTCCTCTGGTGAAAGGAGGCTGCACAGTTTAGATGTGAAAAGAGCCCTTAGCTACTACATAGAACGTACCAGGGGTCACAGGTTTGACTCCCTCCAACTGTTCCTCACTTATGGTGAGGTTGGTAAAGGAAAACCTGCCACTAAAAGATCCATTGCCAGGTGGATTGTCTCTTGCATTCAATTTTGCTATGAAAAACTGGGTAAGGTTCCACCCTCAGGCCTGAGGGCTCACTCTACCCAAGGTATAGCTGCTTCCCTGGCTGCTGCCAGGGATATTCCTATTCTAGAGATATGTCAAGCAGCTACCTGGAAAACAGTTCACACTTTTACCAAGCATTACTCCCTGGATATCCAGGCTAGGAGTGATGCTCGGTTTGGCACAGCTGTGCTTCAGAGCTTATTTCCTAAGTAGGTTCTGTCCTTCCTCCATGGAGGTACTGCTTGGTAGTCTGCTGTTGTCAGAATACAGCAAGACTTCATGTTGTTTGAAGAAAAAAATACTCACCTTAGTAATGTTGTTTCTTCTAATGGAGTCTTGCTGTATTCTGACCTCCCCCTCCCTCTCAGAACCTCTGTTTTTGGGATGTGGGTGGGCAGTGGCAGTGTTGGCACTCAGGAGGTGCCCCACCTTTTTGTTATCACCCCTTTTTCTTTGGGTGAGTGGGTGTTGTGTTTATTCATTTTTTGGGTCTCCTGACTTGAGTCTTTGTTTTGGGACCAAAAAATCTGTTTTTATGTTAGTAGCCAGTTGGCTAGTGTAGGTTTACAGCTTCCACACAGGACCTCAGTGAGTTTAGCTCGTAAAGATCTGACGGTTTGAGTTCAAACAGCAGCAGACAGAGTCTCAACTGAGCTCGAGCTCAGCGTTCCATGCCTGGCATGGAAAGTTAACTCTTTCATCTCCGGGGCAGTTCGAAGGTTGGGACTTACTGCTGCTATTGTCAGAATACAGCAAGACTCCATTAGAAGAAACAACATTACTAAGGTGAGTAATTTTTTCATCTGGAGTACTGCATCCAGTTCTGGAGACCCCATCTCCGCAAGGACATAGGATAGAGGCAGTCCAGAGGAGGGCAACTAAAATGGTGCAGGGTCTGCAAGAGAAGCCGTACGAGGAGAGACTAAAGGAGCTTAATTTGTACAGCTATACCCTTGAGGAAAGAAGGGAGAGGGGGGGGACATGATAGAAACTTTTAAGTACCTCAGTGGAATCAACAAAGTCCAAGAGGGTAGCATCTTTCAGAAAAAGAGACGTGCAAGAACAAGGGGACTTAATTTAAAGATAGAGGCGGTTCTGGGGCAATGTGAGGAAGTATTTTTCACAGAGGGTAGTGGATGCATGGAACAGCCTTCCTGAGGAGGTTGTGGGGTCTAAAACAGTGGGAGAATTCAAGAATGCATGGGACAGACATAAGGCAATTCTTGTGGTGGGTAGGAAGAAATAGGCTGTTGGTTAACTAGGATCTGCAGCCTATCCTGTAGGTAGGGAAATGGGCAGACTAGGTGGGCCAAGCGGTCCTTATCTGCCGTTAAAGTCTATGTTTCTGTGTTACCAGGGTTATTTTTTTCAATACAAATATGTTCTTTGGCATTCACTCAAAGCAATGGTAGAAGCTCTGCCCGAGTTGGAGGTTAACTCTGAGCTACTACAGACCATTACTAGAGTTATCGAGTCCAATAATCAACAGATTAAAGCTGCAATGGATCAGTTCGATACTGCTTCCAGAGCAGTGGCAGCTGGCATTTGCACCTACCGCCACTCTTGGTTGCGTACTTCAGGCTTCACGAATGACACCTAACAAAAAGGCATGGCCTTACCCTTCGACGGTATGTATCTGTTTGGGCCTCAAGTGAAACAAGCACTAGAGGCTACTCAGAAGACTAGGTCTGCCATTAAAACAGCTAGACCCCCACCCGCTCCCTCTCGAGGGGGTGGGAATAAGCGTCAGTTTCATAACCGTCAATCCTTTCGTGGCAAAGGCAGAGGAAGTTTTAACAGAAACCAAACTTCTCAACCACAAAAGAAAATGCAACTGAGGGCACAGGGCCCAAAAGTACCCAGTGCTACCCTCTGAGTTTCTGGCCCAGGTCCCACCTCAGCTGTCCGAGGGGGACCCTTCTTCAGCAGTAGGAGGACGTCTGACTTATTTCTATGACCAGTGGAAGTCTATAACATCAGACAAATGGGTTCTCAGGATAATCCACGAGGGGTACTCTCTCAGCCTGTTTGAAACTCCTCTGGATCATCCTCCCAAGCAATAGCCCAGGCTGTCTGCTGTGCAGTCAGACCTTCTTGCATCTGAGGTGCAAGGCCTTCTGAACAACAGGGCAGTAGAAGTAGTTCTGCAGGTTTCTACTCTCACTACTTTCTGGTTCCAAAGAAAACTGGCAGCATGCACCCTATTCTCAATCTCAGAAAGTTAAACAAGTTCCTCTACAAGAAGCTCAAGATGCTATCACTCGGTTTCCTGTTACCTTTGATTCATCAACACAATTGGCTAGCCTCCCTGGACATGCAGGACACCTACCAACACATTCTCATACACCCAAAGCACCACAAGTACCTAAGGTTCATGGCATTGGGTCAGCACTACCAATTCAGAATCCTGCCCTTTGGGCTATCCTCGGCGCCTCGAGTCTTTATAAAGTGCTGTGCAGTTCTTGCGTCACATCTAAGAAAAATCGGAATCCAAGTATTCCCATATCTGGATGACTGGCTTCTTGCAAGACCCTCCAGACAAGAGACACTGGAGGCCGTGGCTACGGCCTCAGACTTCCTCACATCCATGGGAGTTCTGCTCAACCTGACAAAGTCGCAGCTGCAGCCCTCCCAGATGCTTCTCTTCATAGGAGCCCTTCTGGACACCTCCTGCACAAAAGCCTTCCTTCCGGAAGATAGAAGGAGCGATATTGTTCAGATGGCCTGCTTCATCAGAGAGAACAGCTCAGTTCGAGCTGTTTCGATGCAGCGGATGCTGGGTCTCATGGCATCCTCAGTGTTCACTGTACCTCTGGCTCATCTCCCCATGAGAACCTCTCAGTGGATGCTTAGCACTCAGTGGTCACCAACCACTCACCCTCAGTTCTTTCACATCAAGGTGACAGAATCTTTGAAACGGTCACTTATCTGGTGGTCTCAGGAGGACAACTTTCTGGAAGGATATCTCTTCGCCCCTCTATATCCCCAGATCTCCATTACCACAGATGCGTCCTTCCTGGGCTGGGGAGATCACTGCCAGGATATCCACACCAAGGGCACGTGGACCCAGAACGAGTCCCAACTGCGCATAAACATTCTGGAAATGAGGGCCATCCTCTGTGCAGTCCGAGCTTTGAAGGACATACTCTGTCACAAGACCATTCTCCTTCAAATGGACAATAAAGCAGTGATGTATTACATCAACAAGCTGGGCAGTGCACACTCTTACCCATTATGCAGGGAAGCAATAAGAATGTGGAAATGGTGCCTGGAGCACAAGGCTCTGATTCAGGTAGTCTGCCTGCCAGGAGTACAAAACAAACTGGCAGACTGTCTCAGCAGAACAGAGACAGATCCTCACGAGTGGTCTCAACTTAACCGTCGTTCAGTCACTTTTCAAAGAGTGGGGAACTCAGGACTTGGACATTTTTGCATCCCCACTCAACGCAAAACTGCCTTTCTTCTGCTCCAGAAATCCAGGACCTGGCATTTTTTGTCAGGATGCATTCAGGCTGCGGGGGACAAAATGCTTTCTCTACACATTTCCTCCTCTTCCCCTAGTTCAGAGAGTGCTGCTCAAATTGGAGGCACAGGGGGCAGACTGATTCTCTTTGCCCAATTTTGGCCTCACCAGATCTGGTTTCCTCTAAAAACAGGCTGTTGGAAACCTCCCCAAAACTGCTTCCACTCCAGACAAACCTTCTGACCCAGGGCCCTGTGGTTCATCCCAGCCTGAGGTCCCTTTACCTCCACACCTTGCCCCTGAGGAGATAGAGGTGAACAGGTTTAATGTTTCTCGTAGAGTTTCAGATATTCTCCTAGCTGCACACAAACCAGCTACTCGAAAAACATACACAGCTAAGTGGAGGTATTTCTCTATCTGGTGTGTGAAATCATCTTGGAATCCCTTTTCATGCACACCCAGTAAAGTCCTGGAGTATCTCTTAGACCTCTCTTAACACAGGTCTACAGTACTCTACAGTCAAAGTTCATTTTTGCGAAATTTCCGCATACCATGAGCCTGTACTTTCTATGTCCTTGGCTCAGTTACCTGCAGTTAAATCGTTTCTTAATGTCATTCTGCATTCCAGACCACCCATTAGACATCCAGTTGCAGCCTGGGACATTAACCTTGTGCTAGACATGCTCACACGTAAAACCTTCGAGCCTCTAGCCACTTGTGATTTGAAATTCCTAACTTGGAAGACGGCCTTCCTGGTGACCATTACTTCCGCCCGTAGAGTATCAGAAATACACGCTTTGGTCACAGATCCTCCGTACACTGTATTTCACAAGGATAAGGTGATTCTTAGGAAGTTCCTTGCTACGGTTGTCTCAGAATTTCATTTGAATCAATCTTTATTCCTTCTTACCTACTTTGCGAATTTCCAGAATGAGGGAGAGTGTACCCTTCATTCTTTGAATGTAAAGAGAGCTTTGCGGTTCTACCTGGACAGGACAAAAGAGATCCGCAAGGCTCAACAGCTGTTTGTCTCCTTCAGCATGACCCGGCTGGGTCAACCTGTTGCTATCAGGTGCATTTCAGCATGGTTAGTGGCATGCCTTCGCCACTGCTACTCCATGGCACAGGTCAAGCTGGAAGGCAGAGTGTACGCTCACTCTACCAGAGTAGTTGCGGCATCTTTGACCAAAATCCACGTGTCCATTGCAGACATCTACAGTGCAGCCACTTGGAGCTCCGTGCATACGTTTGTAAAGCACTACACCTTGGATGTCCATGCCAGACAACAGCAGTCATTTGGCAGGAAAGTCTTTTTTTTTTTTTTTTATGCTCCCTTCTTCTCTGCACCAGGGTCCTTTCTTCGGGGACCCTAGGTCGTGCATGCTCCCGTAGTACCGTCGGACCTGTCCCCATCCTGCTTTAGGCGACTTCTCGGACGGGGAGGAGAGGGGCTTCCCCAACCCTCTCTCAGTCCTTAAGTATGTGTCGGAAGGCCTTGCCAGCCCCTTCTATGGAGCTTGGTTATGGTTGTTCTCGGGTCAACCAGGTCCCGTCTACTGGAGCCTGGTGCAGGGTTTTTCGGTTTTCTGGTCTCCCTGCCCTCAGGATGTCCGCGCGCTAGGGAAGACTAGGGGTGAAGCACTTCACGACGTGCTGGTGCTCCGGCTCCCGGCAGGCGTCCTCCCACCCTACTGTATGCAGTCTCACTGCACCTCCACCTGTGGTCACCCAGGTGGCAGTATAGCAGCGGGACTTGCATTCCCACCCCACCTGGAGGAGGAGAGCAGCCACTGGGCGCTCAGTGCTCCTCCCCCCAGCCATCCCTCCAGCTGCCCGAGTCCGTTCCCAAACCCGGGTCGCTGGCGCTACTAGCGGTAGCCCTACCACTGTGCCGACGGGCCAGCCAGCAGGACAGTCCTTAATGGACTTCTGTCCTAAGTGAGCTCCTCTCTCCTGCCACCTGTCTCAGGGGATTAGTTTAGCTCGGTACTCTCCCATTAGTGTGAATGAGTGGTGGAGACTTTATGTCCAGGAAGATATGGAAATTACGTACCTACCGTAATTCTTGATCTTCTTGGATGAAGTCTCCGCCACTCATTCACACGCCTGCCCACCATCCCCCGAGCTTACTTCTCTGTTTATGATCTTCACTCCTTCAATCATTGGGCTGTGAAGACTTTGTTCTTTGACCCTTCTTACACGGGTCATTCGGACTATCTTATGTCTGCTATTTAGGTTAGCCCTGTCTAGGTTAGTTACGCTGCACCTCCTCGGGAAGGGGGGGGAGGTACTGGGTGGTTGGAGGGTTGTGTGAGAGGTAGTCTATACCGCGCGAGTCTAGGTCGGGGTGCCACTCCCTCGTGGCTCCACCTTGGCGCCGGCCCTCCTGAAAAAAGTTTGGCTCTCGCTGGGTCCTAGCACCTCCTGCGTACTCCCATTAGTGTGAATGAGTGGTGGAGACTTTGTCCAAGAAGATCAAGAATTACGGTAGGTACGTAATTTCCATTTCTTGTTCTCCTTGATCTCTCCTCAGCCTTTTGACACAGTGGTGCATTGTGTGTTACTTGACTGCCTGAGGGAATTTTGTGGACTCGCTGGCACTGTCATGTACTGGTTTGAGTCCTATCTCACAGACGGGAGGCAACGAGTTGTGATGGGGAACTTCTCCTCCTCCCCTAGCCTTCTGTCTTGTGGAGTACCTCATGGTTCAGTCTTGTCACCAGTGTTGTTTGCCTTGTATATGCTGCCCCTGGGTGAGATCATTAGGAAGTATAGTCTGGATTTTCATTGGTGTGCCGATGATACCCAGCTATATCTATCCTTTGCCCCCGTAACATCCAATACGGTGGATGTACTGAACAATTGCCTTGCCGAGATCAATGACTGGACGGCCTGTAGCTGGTTGCAAGTGAACCCTGATAAGACAGAGGTACTGGTGGTGGAGTCGAACAGGAGGCATGATAGGATGGCCTCTGGCAGAGAGATTGGACTGTTTCTGGGGTCTGTGCCATTGAAAGCCTCCTCTAGAGTGCACGATCTTGGAGTTATCCTTGACAGCGGACTGCCACTTGAATCTCAGATGTCGTCCATCATCCGGACCAGCTTTTACCATCTGAGGAATATCGCTAGGCTCAAACACCTAGTTCCGCCCATGGACCTCCCCACCTTGGTACATGCCTTCATGACGTCAAGTCTTGACTACTGTAATGTGCTGTACCTCGGGGTCTCTCCACTGACTGCATCTAGTGCAGAACACAGCTGTCAGGCTGTTGACAGGCCAGCCAAAATATTGCCACATCACTCCAGTGCTGCATGAACTGTGCTGGCTGCTAGTTCAGTGGAGGGTTCCCTTTAAGGTGGGCTTGCTGCCCTTTAAGGCCCTATATGGACTGGACGTGGCTACCTGTTGGACCTTCTAACACCTGATGCCTTGGTCCGTTCCCTCCCGTCCTCCACTAGGGGCCCCCCTGCAATTCCCAGGACAAGGTTAAAAACTGCTGGTGACAGTTTTTAGTGTCATCGGCCTCTTTCTCCATCAGTAAGGGAGACCCCTTCAGTTGAGGCATTCAAAGCCCACCTCAGGATGACATGCGGTCTTTTAGATGCTGCTTTTTAGACATTCTTAAAGAATGGCCCCCTTCATGAATCTGCTGCTAGGTCAGGCATCCCATTCTGGGCGGTCTGCTTTTTAATGTTTAACTGTTATGTTTTGTATTTTAATTATTGCATTGTAACTGCTCTTTGATGTATTTTGATTGTACAGCGCCCAGAGCCTCTGGGATTAGGTGCCTAAAAATAAAATTTGCCTTGCCTTGCCATTGTTCCCCCTTCCCCTAGATACCCTTTTGTCAATGCAACATGCCAACTCCAGTGGTTAAAGAATGACTTGTGTATATGTCATTTTATAAAGTGGATTTAGTTTGTGCCTCAGTTGCAAAGCACAGTGAATTAGACTAGAGAGAGTTGCCATCAGCTGAGACAGCTCACTGTCAGTTTTTGCATTTGATGCGTACCATATGTCTTGGAACAATAATGGAAAATGAGAGATGTCACTGCCAAGCCAACTACAACTGAAACTGCAATGGGTTTGGCGGCACATGCCATTGACTAGGCACTCTGCACAAGACAGCAGTTTGGCTTTGCTGACGTGGTGTGTCCTGGACTTAAAATAAATGAACCACTCCAATCATTTCTTTCTGTAGCCTGAACTCTGGCCATGGGCATTACAGTGCACACTAATCGCGGGAGCTGCAGTTCTGACCGTCTTTGCTCCCTCTGATGTTAGCCCGCGATGTGGACTTTCTCTCCCAGTGCTCGGTTACATGCATTCCCCCCCCGCCTCAACATTAGCCATTAGTCATTTCTGTTAAACTGACATTGGGGTGTCCATTCCCGTGTTGGCATGTATTCCCCATTAATGTGGCACACTGGGAGCCTACCCCAGTGTGCCAAAATGTGCTATTAAAAAAAATAAACCTGTAAAAAAAGAAAACTCCCTCGACGTCTTTTCTTCGATGCAAAATCCTGCATCAAACTGGTTTGCTCCCCCAAAGTCTTTTTGCCGACATCGGGGTGCCCAACCCTCGAGTTGGCATGTATCCCCCCCACACACACATTGTGGCACACTGGGAGCCCACCCCAGTGTGCCCAGATAATTGTGTTTTTTTTTGTTTTTAATATTTATTTATCTTTCCAACACCAGGATACACACTCTCGGTGTTGGATGCCCCCCAAGCCCAGTTTCATTGCCAACGTGGGTGCCCAATCCCTGTGTTGGCAGCATGTATCCCCTCCCCCAACTCAGGTGGCACACTGGGAGCCCACCCCAATGTGCCCAAAAGTATTTATCTTTTTCCTGTAACTAAAGAAAAGCATCCCTGATGTATTTTCTTTTTATTTTATTTTAACTTTCTGTTTCTTCTCCTCTCCACAATGGAGCTCCATGTCGTCGGGAAATGCATGTAACTACCCGCTTCACTGCCTTACCTGAAGTCCTGGTGGACCCCATGGGCAGTGGTTATATCCCAAGTGGGGGCATGAGGTGGGGCCCACACACCCCAATATTTCTGGTTTCGTTTAGTCCCCCGGTGATTAGGAAGGCAGGAGCTATCAGCGCCAGTGCTCCTTCTTCCTGGTGCTCTGGCATCATTTTCCCTGTTCCCTCCTATATGGCCTATGCCCTGACATCAAGGCAGTAGGTGCCGATGTCTGCCACGCAGCTCTCCTGGCCCACCCTGCCACTAACAGGACTTGCTGTACCTCGGGCCTCCGCCCGGGGTCAAGCAAACTTCGAGCCTTGGTCCCCCCTCCCCCCGGAGAAGGTGAGCAGTCCCTGGGATGCTCAAGCCTTCTCCCTCGGCCAGTCCTCTAGTGACCGGGTTCTGCTCCCAGACCCGGGTCACCGGCATCACAAGCGGAAATCCAACTGCTGCACCAGCGGGCCGTCCCATATTTTCTTCTTAATAAGCAAACAGTCCCTCGTCGTCTCCCCAGTCCCCCATCCCCATCACCACCCTCCACTGGGCACTCCTCCCTTACCCCCACCTCATACCTCTGGAGGTTGCGCTGTCATCTTCTCTAGACCAGGACATGTCTGCACTCTTCAAAACTGACCAGCAAACTAAAGAATCAAATTAAGTGCCGTATAATGGCAGTCAATGGGGAGTTTCAGCTTATGTTGATATCTCAGCCATTTTTAGAAATTCTGTCCCGAATTTTCAACATGGGGTTCTTGGGACCCCACCTCATGATCACTGTCACTGTCATTTTGTTACTCAGTCCCAAAAGGTGATTTTGTGGTGCTGCAGAATCACCTGGGACGATTAACAAAATGACAGTGCCACTGTTCATGAGATGGTGACCCAAAAAGCCCACATTACAAATCTGGTGAAAACAATTCCAAAAAATGACTGCATTATGAGCGTGCATTCAGCAGTTTCTACGCATGCTCGTAACTTCAACAATTTTTAATATTTTTACTCCAGATTTTCAACATTGCCATAATTTCATACCACCTTAAGAACAGTACAGCTGTCATTTTTCATATCCTGCCAAAATGTGTTTTCACACCTGTCTCACAGAATGGCGTGGTCGCTGTGCGAAATCAGCTTTCAGGATGGATTAATGAAATCACAGTGTCGCTTCATGAGGTGGGTCCCAGAAAGGCCATGTTGAAAATTTGGTACAAAAGTATCTAAAAACGCCGAGTTACGTGTGGTCCTTGAAATTTTGCTATGCATGTATGTAACTTTGGCAAATTTGTATATTTTCACTCCAGATATTCAACATTGCCAGTTTTTCACACCACCTCATGAACGGTATAGCTGTCATTTTTCACATCCTGCCTGAAATGTGTTTTTGCACCTGTAGCGCCGAATGGTGCAGTTGCTGCACAAAATCACCTTTGGGATTGAGTAACAAAATGATAGTGCTACTGTTCATGAGTTGGGGTTACAAAAAGCCCATGTTGAAAATTTGGAACGAAAATACCAACAAACGCCTGGGGCGTTGGGATTTCCAACCTTAACGCCCCACCTCACCCACTCTGTAGAGACTGACAGACGTCGGGGGTGTAACTTGGGGTCGTCGGCCGTAATGCTAACGCCATTCCACCCCCACCCTGCACCCAGTGATAGGCATTGAGGTGTGCCTTGGGGCCTTCGGCCCTAACGTTCACCCCATTCTCCTGTACTGCACCCTTCTCAGCTGATTTCCTTAGGGAATGGGGTGAGCGTAAGGGCTGAAGGCCCCAAGGCACACCGCAATGCCTGTTGGTGTCTGCAGGGTGGGGTGAGTTGGAATGATGTGTGCGTTACAGTCAACGACCCAAAGGCACCCCCCAACGCCTGTCAGTCTCTTCAAGGTGGAGGTTGGCATTAGGGTTGGAAACCCTAATGCCTCAGTAAGGAAGTAAATCAGGAAGGGGTGTTGGACGTCACCTACCTTGATTTCAGGAAAGCCTTTGACACTGACCAACATAGAAGGCTGATTAACAAGATGGGTAGTCTGGCCACAGGGCACAAGTTGATACACTGGGTTAGAAACTGGTGACAGGACAGGAGGCAAATGGTGGTGTTAATGAGATCCAGTCCAGGGAGAGGGTGGTGACCAGCGGGGTACCTCAGGGATCAGTCCTGGAACCAGTCCTGTTCAGTGTCTTCATTACAGACATTGCAGAAGGGCTAAAAGGAAAGATCTGTCTGCCTGTTTACAGATGACACCAACATCTGTAACAGAGTGAATACTCCCAGAAGGGGTGGAGAAAATGAGCAGGGACATGGAGAGGCTTGAAAAATGGTATGAAGAGTGGCAACTGATGTTCAATGCAAAGAGGTGCAAATAATGCACCTGGGAAGAGGGAAACCTGGGGAGAGTTACAGGATGGGGGAGAGGTGCTGACGATCACCAAGGAAGAAAGGGACCTAGGAGTCATCAGTTCTGATGTCCTAAAGGTGTCGAAGCAGAGCACAAATGTCGCAAGGAGGGGCCAATGGCATGCTAGGGTGCATAGACTGAGGCATCACTAGCAGAAGGCATGAGGTGGTGATGCCATTGTATAATGTACTAGTGAGGCCTCACCTACAGTACTGTGTGCAGTTCTGGAGGCTGCAACTGTACAAGGACATTGACAGGGTGGAGGCGGTCCACAGAAAGGCAACCAAGATGGTACATGGTTTGCAACACAGAACATATCAGGAGAGATTAAAGGACCTCAATATGTACTCATTGGAGGAAAGGAGGGAGCGAGGGAACATAAGACACATTCAAGTAATGCATCAAACTTTCGGCATTAACAAATGCTTGTTTTCATCTGTGTTAATGCCTTTGTAATCTGAACTCGGTAATGCCTCCCTGTATACTTCATAGCATTTTGTCACTGAAATGCTGGCTACAGACACTCAGAATGTAGGGACATGAGAGGCACTGGTCTTAATAATGTGAGACAATTTGTCAGACATCCTTACATTCAGAAAACTGGAAGTTACCCTTGCTCACAACCTTGACACTATCTGAAAGGCCTAGCAGTGGAGTGCTAATAATGACTTCCATTGATGCTTTTGTCCTTGAATTGCCAGATAACTGCAGCTGTTAATGAGCTGTCAATCACACCAGGTCATCTGGAACATTTGAGACAGAGTAGCATAAGTACTAGAGCAGTGTTGGGCAACCTAAGATAATTGAAGGGCCCCAGATGTGGCCCTCAATCACCCCCCAATGGCTGCAAGACCACCTTTACCACAGTTACAAGCCAAAATTATACATCTGAATTAAAAACAAGCTATATATAACATTAAGAATGTAATAAAGGACTTGAACACTTCCATGGCTGGATTGACACCTCACCTTCTCCACACACGTGGATGCCATCATTTCTAAACTTTGTCCAAAACTTGGTGCCCTCTATCGCAACCGCTCTAGCCTCCCTCTACTGGTCAGAAGGGAATTGGTCAGAAAATGAGTTTCCCTCTTTTGACTACTGTGATGTAGTTTATAACTCCGCCTAAGACCACCTAACCAAACTTGACCCCTCTTTATGTCTTCTGCCGTTTCGCCCTCGATGCTCCCCCGCTCTCATCACTGCCAAGCTCTATAGATCTCTGCCCTACTCATCCCTGGAGCAACCGGGTGCTCTAATTCACTGTGCCAATCACTTTCCAACTGTTGGCTTGGCCCTCCCCCTCCCTACCTCGTGATCCTCCCTACCCCCCACCCCCACCCACTCCCTCAGATCATCTGATGTGAGACTATTGGTCATCTCTACCTCTTCCCCAACTCTGGAATCACCTGCCAGCTCAGATCCACCTCTCATCTTCCAAACACTCCTTATCCTCGGCCCTCACTAACTTCTTTGCACCAAATTGCATCTGCCCTTGACCCCCAGCCTGCCAGCTCCCTCCCACCATCCCCCCTTGTGTCTGACCAGCAGCTCGGCCTCCGCCTAATTGCCTGGCTTATATACTGCCCTACGCACTTCTTCACTACCTCTAATTTTCCATCCTAATCTCTTCCTACCCTCCCCGCTCTTTCCCCCTCCCTCAGTAATCCATGCTTCTCAACCTCACGCACTACTGCTACTCGCCTCTTCCCCCCCTACCCTTATCACCCCCCACTTCTCCTCTCCTACTCCTACAGTCAACTTGCTCCATTTCAACTCTCATCATGCCACTGCCACCCTTGCATTGCTACTGGCACTTACCTAAACATGTATTAACTGGATGTGTTCCATGTTATGTATACCCTGTCCGTCATGCTCTGATCGCTGTACTGTTGCACCTATTGTTTAAATGCTCTGTAGTCCTCCTGTATTGTTCCATCTATTGTAAACAATGTGATCATGTTATCCCTTCTAGCCATGTACACCATCTGTATTACGCAATTCTATATTTGTCTGTATATGATCTGCCTCCACTGTAATCCCAGGTCGCACCGTGAGACGAGCATCTTTTTGCTCAGCGTGCCTTTCCTGGTGAAACAATTTCAATAAATAAATAAAATACAGAATAAACAGCAAAAGCAGATGCATGAGGGGGCCACAGGTTGACCCCTCGTAGGCCACATGTGGCCCTCGGGCAGCAGGTTTCCCACCACTGGACTAGAGACTACTACAGTAGGGACATTTTGAACTTCATTTTTAGCCATGGAAAACCTGCAGTATTCATGATGGACAAGTGTAGAGTTAGCTGCACTAGCCCTGGCCAATTTGCACTAGGTCTTGGGCTAGTAAAATAGTTAAAATCAACCTCTGCCTCTCCTGGTAGCAGTGAACTTTGCATTTCTTGGTATTGAAGCCAAGCTGCCAGATCCTGGACCAACTCCCTAGCTTTTCCAGATCTTCCTATAGGTCCTGTATCCCTTCAGCTGTGTCCACTCTCCCGTAGAGCTTGGTGTCATCCGCGAATTGACACATTTTGCCCTTAATGCCATCCCCAAGGTCATTGATGAAGACCTTGAACAACACCAGCCCCAGCAACGAGCCCTGCGGGACCTCACTGGTTACCTCTCTGTTGTCAGATAACTTTCCAACCACAACCACCCTCTGGGTTCTGTCCCTCAGCCAGATTTTCACCCATCTGGCCATCATTTCACCAGCCCCAAGATCCACCAACTTTCTGAGCAACCTTTTGTGGGGCACAGAGTCGGAGGCCTTGCTGAAGTCAAAATAGAGGATGTTTACCACTTGGCCCCTGTCTACTGTCTCGGTGACACAGTCAAAGAAGTCAATCAGATTTGTCTGACACGATCTCTCCCCCACCCACTGAACCCATGCTGCCTCGCATCCTGGAGACCATGCTCCTCTAGATATTCCACCAACCTTTCCTTTAGTATGGTCTCCATGAGCTTGCCCACAATAGAGGTCAGACTGACTGGTCTGTAATTCCCTTGGGACCGCTTTCATGGAGGGGCACTACATGTGCTGTTCTCCAGTCCTGCGGTACCACGCCTGACTCTAGTGAACTAATAAACAGGTCTGCCAGCCCCTCACCCAGTTCCTTTAGTACTCTTGGATGTACTCTGTCCGGGCATGTGGTTTGTTCACCTTCAATGCCAGCAGCCCATCCCTCACTCTATCCTCCTCTGTCACTACATCTGTGTCTCTTCCCCACCCCCCTGCTTCTCCTTTCCCTCCTGAAGGCACTAGTCTGTCCTTCTCCCTGGTGAAGACGGAAGAGAAGTATTCATTTAGTATCTCTGCTTTCCCCCCATTATCCTCCACCCACACCACCCCTTTCTAAAGCCTAACAATCCCTTCCTTCTTGTCCCATTTCTCACTTACATAGCGAAATAAAGCCTTCTCCCCGTCTTCATTCCTTCATCTATCTGCAGCTCCCCTCCTTCTGTGCATTAGCTCAACAGACTTCCTTACTTGCCTCACTAACCAGCCTTAGGTAATTTTCCCTATCCACCTCTCTCTTGATCTTCTAAATTTTCTATAGGTCAGCTTCTTTTCCCTTACTGCCTGAGCAACCCCAGAACTGAACTAGCTGAGCGCTTTGGGCCTTGTGTTCTTCCCCTGAGCCTAACATACTCATCTGTGGCAACCAGTATTCCTTACTTAATGATGGACCACCTTTGGTCCACCCCCATATCTGCTGTGATGCCCACCAGATGGCTCCTTAGCACTTCGCCCATTTTCCTGAAGTCTGCGTAGATTAAGTTAAGTGAATATTAAGTGCATAGATTACTCGTTAGGGTCATGCTGCTCACCTCCTCAGTTAAAAAGGTGCTGAGACAGTTGGGAGCTGGTGGTGCTATATACCAGTGGATACATGCAGTGATGCGCGGGCCTGTCGCATTGCTAGCTCCCACCAGAAAAGTTCTGGCTCCTACGTGGTCCTAGCACCTCTGGCACAGACCCACAAGTGTTAATGGTAAAGATATTTTGGAAGATCAGCAATTACGGTAAGTATGTACTTTACATTTCTTGGAGGTGGGGTTCTGTTTCTACTCAGTTTTACAGCTGGGAGGAACAGACACTCAGGGAAGTTAATGACTTGTTGGCTGCACAGTGAACCTGTGGCCAGGGTGAATTTAGTGGTGGTGGGCTTCGAAACTGGGATCTCCTGTTTCATAGCAGCTGTGGTTGGACTTGAACCTGGGATTTCACTTCAGGAAATTCATTTGCTAATCTTAACTTTAAAAGTCCTACAGTGTTAATGTCTGGTATATGTTAAATGAGTTCTGGATTGAAGTTTGAGAGGTTGTGTTGTTTTTATCAGCTGCATACAGTAATCTGTGTGAATGTGGGGTACTGATCAAGACTAGGTAATACCTCATGACTTACAAAGTCTCTGAAAGCTGTGGGAATAATGGCTAGGATAATGCCATGTTGTACGTTGTTTGCTCTCCCTGTGTCTCCTTTTCTCCCACAGGTCTTGAGTGAGGCTAGCCTTCCGGAAAATGTGACAGGCTCATGTTTTGACGAGTCTTCTGGACACTAAAACTGTACCCCAATTGTGGTATCAAAATTTAATGGAATGTCAAATTACTGATACTAACATGTTTTGTGACTTGTACTTATCTCCATTAATTGTATGCTTTATTGCTTCTTCATGAAAAATTGAACAAATATAAAGTTAAAAAAAAAAGTCCTACAGTGTGGCTGAATGTCTCATGTTCAAACATGCAGTTTACTGTAAAGTCAAATTTAAAATGCAATTTTCACAGAAAAAAATTCAGAAATTATATTAAAAATTGTAGAACATGGGTAAAAAAAGTCTGATCCTGAACAAAGAAATTAGTAGTGTGACCCAGTGAAATTAATGTGCCATTGTGCTGTTTTCTTTTGTTTCTAGGCAGAAGATCCGCAGCGAGAAGGCGATCCCAAAGATTGATAGTTACATGTTTGAAGAGCATGAGATGATCCGATTGGCTGCCACAGAGTGCATGTGTAACCTGGTCCTCAGTCAGGAGGTAAGTAGGGGCCAAAGGGCAGATTGGCATGACTGAGGAGCACCCAATACAGAAAGTAGATGATAGAGCTTTATTAGTGAAGGGAGGATCTTACTTTGAGAGGAAGCTCTTGCAGCAGGTAAACACAGGACTGACGCCTACTGGTGGCAGGACCCCATGGCAAACTTCTTTCTAGCGGGGACCACCCCTCGCTGATGTTGGCTCTGTCACAAACCCACTCAGCAGGTCAGCCCTCTACTCCCAAAGTGCCAGCCTCCGAGCGCAGTCTTGTGAACAGTTTACATAGAAACATACAAACATAGAAGTTGTCGGCAGATAAGGACCGCAAGGCCCATCCAGTCTGCCCATTTCTTTTTCTACCTTATAAATGTGCCATCGGCCTTTGCTCTGTCAGTGGCCTATCTATTCATAGTCATTTGTATTGCTCACTTATGCCTATCCCATGCCTGTTTGAAGCCCTGCACTGTGTTCATAGCCACCACTTCTTGTGGTAAGCTATTCCATGCATCCACCACCCTTTCTGTGAAAAGAATTTCCTCATATTCCCCTCTAATCGGCCCCTCTAATCTCATGCTGTGTCCTCTTGTCCTGCTATTTTCATATATTTAAACATGTTAGACTCTTTCACCTTGTCAATACCCTTAAGGTGTTTGAATGCCTCGATCATATCACCCTCTCCTCCTTTGCTCAAGGGTATACATATTGAGCTCTGTTAATCTTCCTCATATGTCTTCTGATGCAGTCCCTGCACCATTTTGGTTGCCCTTCTCTGGACTGCACTCAATTTGGTTAATGTCCTTGTGAAGGTCTTGGCCCCAATACTGCCGCATGGGGCCTAACCAGTGTCTTGTAAAGAGGGATTATTACTCCCTCTTACGACTTGTGATACCCCTGCTAATACACCTAACACCCCTAGCCTTACCTACTGCTTTAGAGGTCTGCTTGGATGATTTCAGGTCATCAGTGATGATGATGCCCAAGTCTCTTTCTTCCTTTGTGACTGCAAGCAACTCCCCTCCCAGCCTATAGGTGGCTTCAGGGTTTCTCTTCCCTATGTGCATGATTTTGCACTTCTTTGCATTAAATCCCAGTTGCCACTCTTCTGACCATTTTGCTAGTTTATCCAGATCACTTGGGAACATAAGCAGAAGGCTGGTAAGGACAGAGGTCTGGGGTTATATTCTGTTTTAACTGAAATATTTGAAAAGTTTTGTAAGTGAAATTAGTTGTATGTGTTAAAAATTATTACCTTGAGTTAGAACTGTTAGTTGGGCTGTGATATTGTAACTTTGGAGGCTTGGAAACAGTTGTTTGGCAGTGATAATTAGAGTGAAATTTAAATGTGTTGTTTGCCTGGTGTTAGGGGGAGGGGACATTAACTGGAATTACCTTGTCTTTAACAGGAATTACCTTGGCTTTCATTGTTCACTTGGGAACATAAGCAGAAGGCTGTTAAGGACAGAGGTCTGGAGTTATATTCTGTTTTAACTGAAATGTTTGAATAGTTTTGTAAGTGAAATTAGTTCTATGTTTTAAAAATTATTACCTTGAGTTAGAACTGTTACTTGGGCTGTGATATTGTAACTTTGGAGGCTTGGGAACAGTTGTTTGGCAGTGATAATTAGAGTGAAATTTAAATGTGCTGTTTGCCTGGTGTTAGGGGAGGGGACATTAACTGGAATTACCTTGTCTTTAACAGGAATTACCTTGGCTTTCATTGTTCACTTGGGAACATAAGCAGAAGGCTGGTAAGGACAGAGGTCTGGAGTTATATTCTGTTTTAACTGAAATATTTGAATAGTTTTGTAAGTGAAATTAGTTCTATGTGTTAAAAATTATTACCTTGAGTTAGAACTGTTACTTGGGCTGTGATATTGTAACTTTGGAGGCTTGGGAACAGTTGTTTGGCAGTGATAATTAGAGTGAAATTTAAATGTATTGTTTGCCTGGTGTTAGGGGGAGTGGACATTAACTGGAATTACCTTGGCTTTCATTGTTCACTTGGGAACATAAGCAGAAGGCTGGTAAGGACAGAGGTCTGGGGTTATATTCTGTTTTAACTGAAATGTTTGAATAGTTTTGTAAGTGAAATTAGTTCTATGTGTTAAAAATTATTACCTTGAGTTAGAACTGTTACTTGGGCTGTGATATTGTAACTTTGGAGGCTTGGGAACAGTTGTTTGGCAGTGATAATTAGAGTGAAATTTAAATGTTTAGCCTGGTGTTGGTAAGAGCCTCCCACCCACCCTGTTTTGTAGGCTTTCTTAAATACTGAAAAGCCACTGGGGTTGGGATTGAAGTGCTGAGTATTTCTGTTTGGGACTGAAATTCGAAGCAGCAGGAGCTGGTGGGCCTGTGACATCATACGGTACCTGATGTCTGCATACACACACTGTTAGTTGGACTGAACACACACTGGACTGTATGTGTTTGTGAGACTTGGGAGCTTTATTGGTGGGGTTGAAATTGGGTTTGTAAATGACTGCAGTCAGTATAGAGAGA
Source organism: Neoceratodus forsteri (assembly GCA_016271365.2). Lineage (NCBI taxonomy): Eukaryota > Metazoa > Chordata > Ceratodontiformes > Ceratodontidae > Neoceratodus > Neoceratodus forsteri. The sequence goes on along the minus strand of CM028129.1, from coordinate 555,013,404 downwards.
AACTGTATTCCAGGGGAAAGGGACTGAGAAAAGGGGGTGTGCCATTATAAACAGAGGGGGATAAACAGGGTGGCCATATTCCACCATGGCAGGCATCTTCGGAAGGGTTGTATGCTGCACAGGCTGGGATGGCAATAATTCTCAATTGGGCTACAGAGAGAGGGAGGCTGCCCACTGTGAGCAGCTATCTTGTATCAGGAGTGAGGTATATTGTTAGGAAGCAAGCTGGGGGGTCCAAGGATAAGGGATGTGGATATGGGCAGCAGAAGGGTGGGGCTGAGGGAGGCTGGGGCAACACTCTGAAATTACAGGACGTTATGTTACAGCAAGCAGGAGGGGATATAGGGACAGAGGACCCTTAGATAGGGATGTTGATGCTAAGGGGAAGCGTCACAGGGTGAACATTCTGAATACAAAGAGAGTGGAGGGGAAGAGTCAGGAGGGGCTGTTGTCGGAAGCCTAAAACAGCAGACTGTGGGAAAGAGCTCCTAAGGTGAACAGAGCAAGAGGAAGAAGAGGGGCAGTTTAGAGGTGCAGTCAGGAAACTCGGGTTTACTTGATGGAGGCTGACATAGAGTGTCACAATAAATTTGAGCTACTAAGCAACCTAGAGGGGGAGGAAGGGGTTGGTGGAAATGAGGAAACTTATACAGAGGCCGGGGGGAGGGAGGCGGATACCCATAGGGCATCACAGACTGGCAATGGAAAGCATAGAAATAGTCCCAGAGGGAGAAGGGGAAACATAAATGTTAAGCAAATGGGGGAGATGCAACATATTGCAGACATGAGGGAGGAGAGCATGATTGGAGAGAAATTGGGAGACTAGGAGGTGGGAGCGGAGCCCCCCTTCAGCAGGGGGAGTCAGTACCAAGGATGGGGCCCTAGCTAAAGGGGACCCACAGAGAGCCTCTGGAGGCAGGGTACTATTACAAGGGGGGAGGATAGCGGTGTGGGGAAAGGGGAAACCATCAGGGCCAAGATAAATGGTTCGGATAAGAGAGGGTTAAAGGGGACACACATTCTGAGGGGGTTTGAGTTAAGTGGGCAAAATAACGAGGGAGGCAGAAAGGGGAGGGTGACAAGGGGGTCTCTAATAAGGCAGGAAGACTTCCATGGAATTGAGATCAGGAATAAAGGGGGGGAAGGGGTGCTGAGAGGGTATAGTGGAGGTAACCATAAGGATGATGGCGGTGTTAAGGTTCTGTTGTTGGGAGACTGGATGATTAGGGGTATCCAGTGGGAGGACGGGGGGTGGATGCCATAGCCAGGTGAAGGTAGCGGTATCTTGGGCTGACAGTGCACAGAGCAAAGTTCATAGGTGTATGAAATGGTTAGGATTGTGGAGGAAACTGGATTTCCTGGTACATTTGGGAACTAATGATCCAGAGGAAATAGCGTTTTGGAAATCCAAGCAAGGTTCAAGAACTTGCCAGAGTCTGTCAGGATAATGGATGCAACATTTCCTTTTTGGAGATATTGCCAGTACCAAAGGCCTCAGTGGAAAAAATGAAGCTCACAGAGGTTAATGACTGGCTCAGGAAGTGGGGTGAAGAGAGTGGGTTGGGGTGTTAGGGAACTGGAATGGAGTTTGGGAGGATAAGGGACTATATGCCAAGGACAGGCTTCATCTTGCCCCATTAGGGAAGGAAGTCTTAAACAGGGATGGCTGACTACATTCAAGAAAGGTGGGGTTTAAACTTGTGAGGGGAAGGGATAAGGGAGGGCTGACCAGAAGCCTCTCCCCACAGATGAGGGAGTAGCCTTCAGACCCAAGGGAGGAAACAGACTGGGGTGGAGGTTTCAGGAGGAGCAGAGGGAGGATGAGAGTATAAAAAAGGTCTGGGTGGGGTTCGACAAAGAGGATCAGAGATAAGGGGTGAGGGTTGGTGTAGTAAATGCCAGAGCTTGGAAACAAGTTGCCAGAGTTCAGGCTATGCTGTTTGAGGGTGGATGTGGCGGTCACAGAGACATGGGCCAACAAAAACCGTGACTGGGACCTAAACGTGCGGGGGTACACTATGCTTAGGAAGGATAGAAAGGAGGGCAGAGGGGGTGGAGTGGCTATGTTCATTAGAGATGACATAGAAATTGCTAGGTAGAAGAGGCAGAGGGAAGCGTGGAGGCCTTATGGGTCACCTTCGATCCCTAGCAGGAGATAAGGTCAAGCTGGGTGTAGATATATAGTTCCCCGGATAAGTGATGTTCTAGAGGATGGTTTGCTGGACAACATCATTGCCCAGTGTGGACCAAAAGGGGAAGGAGTGGGTGTTGATGGGGACCTTAATATGCCAGGTACAAACTGGGGAACCATGTCACTCTAAGGTGGCCAAGGAGCAGAGGCTGCTGGATGGCTTCCAGGATGTGTTCTTAACACAGCATGTGATGGAGCCCACAAGGGAGGCATGTCCTGGACATGGTTCTGGCAGATGGGGATCTGGTAAGGAACCTGGTTGTACAGGACATCCTGACTGGGAGCTGACCACAATACTGTCTGGTTTCAAATAAGCGTGGGGGAGATCTAGGACACTGGCAGTGGACTTCAGGGGAGCAGACTTTGAGGGGCATGGAAATATTCTCAAGGATCACTTGAAGGATTACATCAATGACAAGTGTGGAAAGGAGATGGGAGGTCATAAACGGGACTTCATGGAGGCAGTCAGGATCTGCTAAGTTGAAACGTAAGGAGCAAGGTCACTAAACCATGCTGGTGGTCCAGTGAGGTACAGGTAGCAGTCAGAGAAAAGAAGGCAGCCTACAAAAATATAAAACAACAAGAGGGATAGGGATAAGGAAATTTACCATCTTGCATCTAGAAAAGTCACCCAGTATGGTGAGGGAGCAAAGTCCAGTAATGAGCAGCGGCTGGCACATGGGATACAAGGAGGGAAAAGTTCTTTCGGTACATTGGGGAGCTGAGAAAACTAAGGGGCCATCTCAGCAGATTGAGATCAGAAGGAGGGTGGGTGGAAGAGGCGAGGGACCAGGCAGAGGTATTTAACAAGTACTTTGCCTCTGTGTTCACTAGTGAGGGGGATGGGATATCTACAAAGCAAGGCACGAAGGGGGTAGAAGCGGCAGTGAGTGGGATCTGGGGAGCAACAGAAATGGAGCAAAAGGGAGGGAGAGTTACCCCAGGGGTGTCACATCTGGATAAGGATAAAAAGGCCAGTAAGGTGGAGGGGACGGATGATGCTATCTCCGCCAAAAGGGTGTGGTTAGCCCTCAAGGTCCTAAAGAAAGACAAATCTCCTGGGCCGGATGGCATTCATCCGAGAGTACTATGGGAATTGGCGGACATACTGGCTGCACCCCAGGTGGAGCTCTTCAACAGGTCACTTGAGACAGGGAGGGTACCTAGGGATTGGCGAGAGGCACATGTGCCAATCCATAAAGGCGGGGGTCGAGGGAAGTACCAGGTAACTATAGACCCATCAGTTTGACCTCGGGGGTGGGAAATTTAATGGAGAGTATACTAAAGGAATGATTGGGGGTGTACTTGGAGGAGGTGTGAGGTCTGGATAGTCAGCAACATGGGTTTGTGCCAGGTAGATCATGTCAAACCAATCTTGTGGAGTTCTACGAATGGATAACATCAGAACTGGACAGGGGAAAGTCTGTGGATGTATTATTCTTGGACTTCAGCAAGGCGTTTGACTCTGTCCCCCACAATGGTCTAGTGGAGAAACTGATGGGGTTAGGAGTAGGCCCTTTGATGGTCAGATGGATTGAAAACTGGCTAGCTGGACACACCCAGAGAGTAGTGGTCTGTGGGGAGCTCTCGAACCCTAGAGAGGTTGGTAGTGGGGTACCGCAGGGCTCGGTCCTGGGTCCGATCCTATTTAATGCATGCATATCGGACATCAGGGAGGGTATAGGGTGTGAAATGAGTCTCTTCGCGGATGACTCCAAGATGGGAGCAGTAGTTGAGGGAGAAGAGGGGAGGTTGACCCTGCAAGGGGACCTGGACAACCTGGAAAGCTGGGCTCACACATGGAAATTAAATTTCAATATCACTAAGTGCAAGGTGTTGCATCTTGGTCGGGGAAACCCTAAACACAGGTACACCCTGGGAGGGGAGGCGCTGGAGGCCTCAATAGGGAAAAAGACCTAGGGGTCATGGTGGATGCATGTATGAATAACTCTGAGCAGTGCAGGAGAGCAGCTAGCAAGGCAGACAGGATGTTGGGATGCATCGTGGGGATCACCTCTAGGAGCAGGAAGTGATTCTGCCGCTGTACAATGGAACGGTTAGACCACACCTTGAGTACTGTGTACAGTACTGGAGACCACACTTGAAGAGGGACATACAGCTCCTGGAGAGGGTACAGAGGAGGGCAACTAAGGTGATATGAGGGCTAGGGGATTTGGCGATATGAGGACAGACTTGAGGGAGCTCTGCCTATTTTCATTGGAGGAGAGGGAGGCGAGGAACATGATTGAGGTCTTCAAGTACCTCAAGGGAATAAATAGGGTAAACATGGAGGGGATCTTTAGACTAAAGCAGGGAGGTATCACCAGTGGGCATGGTTTGAAGTTGGAAGGTGGAAGGGTGAGGGGGGAAAAGAGGAGGAGGTTTTTTATTGAGAGGGTGGTGGACCCTTGGAATGCACTGCCTGGTGAGCTGGTTCAGAGATCCACAGTGGAGGGCTTCAAGAGAGGGTGGGACAGACACAGAAAGTGGATGTATCAGGTGATGGCCTGTCCAAGGGGGGTGGGGATGGATGATAGGGGTTTCTGGAGCACAAGGGATGGGAGGGCCTCGGCACCCAACTAAGGATCTAAGGTTCGAGCAGACTTAATAGACCGTAAGGCCTAATCTGCTGGCAAATAGAATGTTAGTATGTTAGATCTCTTCTCATTCTGCCCACCCCATCTGGATCATCTACTCTGTTGCAGATCTTGGTGTCATCTGCAAACAGACAAGCCTTACCCTCTAGTCCATCTGCAAGGTCACTAATGAAGATGTTGAAGAGGACTGGCCCCAGGACTGATCCCTGAGGTACCCCACTTGTGACTTGCATCTCTTCTGACTGTATACCATTTACCACCACACTCTGTTTTCTGTCCATCAACCAGTTTGCCACCCAGTTGACCAACTTCTGACCCACCAGCCTACCCAGCTTATTTATCAATCTTCTGTGTGGAACAGTGTCAAAAGCTTTGCTGAAGTCAAGGTAGGCGACATCAACTGCTCCCCCTTGGTCCACCACTCTGGTTACCCAGTCAAAGAAATCTGTGAGATTAGTTTGACAGGACCTTCCTTTGTAAACCCATGCTGTCTTGGATCCTGTGCCCCTATGGATTCCAGGTGTTGCACTATCCTTTCCTTAAGGTGCCTCCATAATCTTGCCACTACTGAGGTAAGACTGACTGGTCTGTAGTTCCCGTCTCCTCCCTGCTACCACTCTTGTGGGCGGGATCACATAAACCCTTCTCCAGTCTTCTGGGACCTCTCCTGTGCTCAGAGACTCACTAAACAGTTCTGCTAATGGCTCTGCTAGTTCCACCTTTATCTCCTTAAGTACCCTGGGATGTATGCCATCAGGTCCCATTGCTTTATCCACCCTGAGCTTAGCAAGCTCTTGTAGGACCCTTTCTTTTGTGAAGGGAGTAGTGCTCACCTCCCTCCCTCCTGTGTCCATGATGCTGAGCTGTGGGCCCTGCCCTACCGTCTCTTCAGTAAATACTGAGCAAAAGTATTTAGGATCGATGCCTTTACAGGGTCCTCCTCCTCACATGCTCCCTTTTCTCCATTAAGCTTAGCAATACCCCCTCTGGACTTTCTCCTTTCACTAATGTATCTATAGAAAGTCTTGTCACCTTCTTTTACTGTTAGTGCTAGTGTTTCCTCAGTTTGGGACTTTTGCCTGCTTTACTGCCTTCCTGCTTCCCTTAGGGCAGTTTGGTATGCCTCCTATCTTCATCCCGCTGTGTTCCCTTATATTTCCTGAAGGCCAGCCTTTTGGCTCTGACCTTTTCTGCTACTGTATTTGAGAACCAAAGTGATTTCCTTCTTCTTTTGCACTTCCTTTTCTGTCTAACACAATGGGATGTTGCTTGAAGTATTGCATCCTTAATGCTTGCCCACTTTGCCTGTACCCCTCACCTGCGTTTCTTTTTGCCAGGGCTAGCTTAACTCTGTTGGCCATCTTATCAAAGTCAGCTCCTCTGAAGTCCCATATTTTTGCCTTGGAATGGGATGATTTAGATGTAGTAGCCAAATTGAACCATACCGTATGATGGTCACTGGCCCCCAGGTGACCTTCTACCTGGAGATCTGTGATCCCTTCCCTGTTAGTCAGTACTAGATCTAGGATAGCCCTGTCTCTTGTGGGTTGCTGTTCCAGTTGTTTGAGACCCTCCCCCTGCAGGGAATCCACTATGTGTCTAGTTCTGGCAGATGTTCCTGCTGGTATTGACCAATCTGTATCCAGCATGTTGAAGTCTCCCATTATCAGAACCTCCCCTTTAGCTGTCATGTTTTGCATATCTTCTAACAGTAATGTGTCTATGTCCTCCACCTAGTCTGGGGGCCTGTAGACAACCCCAGTTCTTATGGCTGTCCCATTTCCTGTTTCAAGGCGACCCACAGTTCTTCTGACTCCTTATGTGTATTCTGAATTTCTGTAGCTTTGATATTTTCATTGACATAGGGCCACTCCTTCCCCTTTTGCACCGGTCTCTTCTGAACAATACATAGCCAGGTACTGAAGTCTCCCAAGTGTGGTTACTGGTAAACCACGTCTCACTAATTGCTACTATGTCCAGTTTAGCCTCTGACATTATTGCCTGCATGTCTGGGATCTTATTTCCCAGGCTGTGAGCATATTGTGTACATGATTTTCCATTGGCCAGATTTGGTGTGTTAGTTGTTGGGTGAGGTTTGGCATTACCCCTGTGCGCGTATGAGGAGACAAACCTTTTTTCTTACCTGGTGATGCAAATGAACTGCAAACATGCTGAATCCCTGTTTGACCACTAGCTGAGGGGGGAGGGGTGTTCTTCCCATTCAACATATGGAGTGCTGCACCCCTCTCCCCATTTGCTAGTTTAAATATTCTGCAAAGACGTCAAACTTCTGCCCCAATGTACTGACTCCCTCCTTAGTCAGATGCAGTCCATCAAATTTAAAGAACTTTCGCTCCCAGAACTGTTGCCATTTCCCTACAAATCTGTGTCCTTTTTCCTGGCACCAGCCATTGAGCCACATGTTTAGCTCCCCTATCTCCCCTTCTCTGACCTTCCGTCTATCTGCTCCCCTCCCCTCTCCCAGACTGGCAGGATCTCAGAGAAGGAGATGCCGGATGAAATAGATGATAGTTTGTCACCCAGCCTGGTCAGGTGTTCCTTGGTCTCCACAGCTGACCGGCTGGCGAGATCATTAGTCCCTATGTGTACTAGGACATCAATGTTTTCTCCTCATTTGTGAACAATTTTAGCAATGCGGTCAGTGTCTCTCCATGCTGATGTACCTGGCAGACATCTGACCATTACCCCTGGCTGGAGATGGGTATCAACTCCCCAAATCATGGAGTCTCCTATGATCAGAAGTTTTTGGGATTTCCTTTTTGCTTTTTTTGTTTTGGTTCCTGATTTGGATGAGTTTTGTTGTGCTAGCTCCTGTGCTGCAGTGTCCTGCTCTGCAGTGTCTTCTGCCTCTTTGTTTGATTTCAGCGATAGAGGCAGATACCTGTTCACAGTGTTTATATGGTTTTTGGAGGTAATATGTTGGAGAGCAGAGAGTGATGGGGCACCCGATTTGCCCTTCCTAACCACCTGCCAACCTCCTGGACCAACTACCCTCTGCGTGTCGAGGTTTTCTGTTGGATGCTGGGGAAATGGCGGGTGGTTCTTATAATGTATTTCCTCTTGAATATGAAATTTGAGGTGTGCAATCTCTGCCCATGCTGCTCAGAGCTGAGCCCTAAGATCTCCAAAGGCCAAGCATGTAGGAAAGTGTCCTAAATCCTGTAAGACTGTCCTTCTGAGAATTGTTCCACAGTACCTGCAGTTAATGATATCCATTCCAGATAAGTTGCTGGGTTTATAACCTAGTCAGAGTAATTAGAAGGGAAAAAAAAGGAAAAAAAAATGCAAGTAATGGTTTGATTGTGTTTTGTTTAACTTGTTATAACAAGTTAAATTACTAGTGCCCCTGTAAATGAGCTCACCTTGTGGAGGCCCCACTGATCCAACCCTTCCTGCTCTGCCACAGGAAATGTCACAACTGTGGTACCCTATAAAAGAAGTGTAGTGTGGGGTGGTTGGGGATGGGGGTGGGTGATTGGGCCCTTCCCTGCCCGAAAAAGAACAACCACGGACGAAAGAACAAGGAGGTAAGAGCAGAAACAATCAGTCAACAACAAATGCAGTAACCCTGAAAGCTTATCCTAATGTTAGAGAAAACTGTAAAACCTGTAAAGCACCACCTGTAATAATTTCAGAGAAGATATACACTGTAAGAAACACTTTGCTACAGAGAAAAATAAAACAATGAAATATTAGCAACAAACACTAGCAATCCCTGTGAGTAAAAAATAAAAACACCACCACACAGTAAATCTGCTTAGCCAAAATAAGTCTTAATCCTTTTCCCTTGCTCTGGTAAGTTTCTCTACTCTGCCTTTCAAGCAGTCGTAGAAGGAAAGAGCTCAGGTGAAGCTAGGTGCCTTGGCCAGCAAACCAAGTCTTCTACAGTTTACAGAAACAGGGTAACCCTCCTGTCTGTTTTGTGGGTTCAATCAACCTTTGGTCTCAAGTCTTGGAGGGATTCAAACTGTGAACCTCTTGCTAGCGTACCCAATGCACAGGCTCAGATAATTCTGTCTTCGGGGCGGCCAGATATCTTTGCCTATGGGCACCTGACCAGGTGTACAGAAATGAACCCTTAAAAACTGTCATAAAAGACCTCAGATTAAAACCGCTTACCTTTTTCCAGTTTGGTATCACCATTCAGGCTTATGTACAGTGTCTGCTTTTACCATATATACTCCACTTGTAAAAGGAAAGAAATCAAAGACAGACCAAGTAGGCTCTAAAATAGAGTTTTACTAAAATAGAAACAAAATATGTAAAACATAAAATACAGAACCAATATCACAAGAACCATACAAATATTTTAAAAGAACAAGGTTTAAACAGTGCAATTCCTACTACAGTACTTAGATTTGTCTCTCTCTCTCTCTCTAAATACCTGCTTAAAGTGCTCACAGATGTTTCTCTGTCAGAGTCTAGCTAGAAGTGAGTCTCTGAAGTAAAACAGAATATTCCTTAAAGAAAACTGTATTTGCCAACCCCTTTGTGTGAGGTCACCTAGCTCCTCCTCTGTCAGAATATATAAAAATATATATCTGTACAAAAACAGGATGTCTTTTCAAAGTATTAAATTCTGTAATCCTCAGCACAACTCATTTTCTTTTTCAAATGACATTTCTTTGATCTGTGAGCAGTATCCCCTCTCACACAGACACCAAAGCATTTATGATTTCGCACCAGTGGACTGGTTTCCCTCTCGAAACGTCATAAAAGGATACTGATTTCCCTTTTAGCACTTAAAGCTATAATTAACTTAGAGAAGTCTGTAATTAGCTTCTGGCATTCCAGGTAATACCTTGTATCTAAAACCTGTGTGTTTGTGTGTGTGTGTGTGATCTCACATTCTGTTTCAGCATTTCTCAAGAGAGACAGTCCATAACCCATTTTTATATTACAAAAAATGATATAGTAATCAGAACGAGCTGTCCAAGTGTCACAGGCTCCACCCCTGATGTCCTGCCCAGTATATAAGAGGAGACGGTCCCAGCATGCCCCAGTTCTTTTCCCGCCATCGCACGCGATCGTTGGGCTCTTCGGCTTCTTCTGTCGCCAGTACCGACTGCCATACCTATTTTTTTCTCTGCATTTACTCGTCCATCTCCTGCATGTCAACTACACCTTCAGAGTACACAAACAAGTGCGCCTGCAGACGTCAGATTCCCTCGAAGGACAGCCATGAGGCCTGTTTATTCTGCCTGGGCCAGGACCACACCACTGCTGCCTGCTCCCATTGTCAGGCCTTCAACAGCAGGACCCAAATTCGGTGGCAAAAGACCCTCCAGGACTTCCTCACCCAGGCACAACTTATCACCATGCAAAGGGAATTGTCCTCGGGGCGGAGGCGGATCTCCCAATCATTCTTCTAAAAATATCACTCCTCCAAATTGAAGGAGAAGCAGAGAGAGAGAGAGACACCAAAAAAGGGAGAGCTCCTACTCCAGGTCCCAGTCCTCTGGGTCCCACACGGTCTCCAGGTTGGGTTCCTCCAGCCAGGACTCCCACCTTACGGCCCTGATGCCCGCACAAAACTCTGGTGGGGCAGCCTCTTTCCAGAAATCCTTCAGGCAATCTCTGGCCCTCTAGCCACTAAAGATCAGACCTCCTCCCACTGCCTCTGGGAGATCTTCCGATCCAGGTAAGGTTCAGCCTTCCTGAGCTAAGTCTCCATCACTCATTCACACTAGTGGGATAGCTCTGGAGGCGCTAGGACCAAGTGGGAGCCAAACATTTTCTGAAGGGTCGGCGCCGAGGTAGGACCGCACATGCGCAACACCATGAGACTGACTTGCTCCTGTGTAGGCTATCTTGGCATCGACCCTCCAACTGCCTCAGTTCATTTTCTCCCGCCGTCAAGTGCGCTTGGATGTCAACGCCACTCGTCTGCTGGAGTCAAAGTTTTCATCTATACAACAGCAGCTTTTAGTGTTTAATTTAACTATTTAGTAGTAATTTCTTCTATTATGAACAAGAAAAGAAGATTATGAAGAAAAAGGAATTCTTTCCCGCCATCAACGGCGTCGTCCTTAGACGGTAGCGGTGATGGTAGGAAGACTTAGTTTGAAAGTTGTTATGGTAGAGGGGCTGTGGCCGGTCCGCCTCCCTTAAGTAACGGGGGAGGGTCTGACTATGGACAGTCATGTGCTCGGCGGTGAGGACAGTCCACTGAAGCACGAATCTAGTGGTTCCGGGGATCCGGCTCGGCTTAGCCTCGAGTGCTTCTTCCTCGTTTGGGGAAGAAGAATTGGTGCCGCTTGAGGTTGCCCTTTGGTATGTCTGCACGAAGATTGTTCATCGGAAGGGGCGAAAGGCCCAAACCGACTTTTGTGGGTTCCCCTTGGCCCCGCTCCTAATGGCTGATTTCTCGACTCCGGACTCCATCTCTGTCCTTGTTCGCGTTCCGGTAGGCAGTTTCACCTCTGGGCCACTCCTGTGGAGCAGGGGGTTTGACTTTCCTTTTTTCCTGGCTATGTTCCTGTTTTCGGGGCCTCCGGGCCTCGGAGTCGTTGGACCAGAGCCGGGTCAATTGGATCAGGATGAGCGCGGTGCCCTCTGGGTGCCTTTGCCATCGTGTCGACCCCTCGTGCCTACCTCTCCTCTTCCTTTTCCATGCTGGGGCCGGCATGGGCACCACCTTTTTCCATCTCCCCATCTTCTCCATTGGCTTTTCCAAGGTGTTTTTCCTGGTGCCGTGTCAGACGCCTTGGTAGCGCCTCAGGTTCGCCGCCGTAGCTACTGATTTGGCATCAGTGCGTAGGCTGGCTCGCTGGAGTTTGGTGCGGCGCCATGCTTGGTGCCACGCTTGGTACTGCTGGCTTTGTGCGGCACTATGGGTGCTGTCATTGTTGCCTTCATCGCCAGTGCTGCTAGCGGTGCCGTGGGTGTCTCACGGTGCTGCGGATGCCCACAGGTGCTCGTGGGTGGTGCAAGCACCCACGGGTGCCGCGGGTGCCATGGGTATCTTTGCTACCATGAGTCCGTGGGTGTCATGAGTTCCATGGGTCCATGGGTGCCCTCGGTACCTTGAGTCCATGGGTGCCCTCTGGTGCCATTGCTGCCATGAGTGCCCTCAGGTGCCATGGTACCATAGGTGCCGTGGGCGTCGGAGGTGCCAGTGCATGCCATTGCTGCCATGGGTGCCGAGGAAGCTGCGGGTTCTGCCGTGGGTGCCCTCGGGTGTCTCCCAGGTTGGCATAGGTACTGTTTGGTGCTCTCCTGTGCCACAAGTGACGCTGGCGTCACAGGGGTGCCAGTTGGTGCTGTCCGACAGAACTAGGGACAGATGTCCATTTGCGGACCTCTTCTTCCACAGGGCTTGTGGCAGGATTTTTCCACAGAATAAAGTGCTGTTCTGCAGATTATGTTTTTCCACACATCTTAGTGGGTGGCGGTCTGCATTGGGTCTTGTGTCATCCAGCCGTTTTCCACTGATGGGACTCTTCTGTTCTGACAGCAGAATTTCTCATTCTGCTCAGCACTTTCTCAGCTCCTTACGTGGTGCCAAGCTCCTTGGCACCTTTCCTGGTGGCATAGTCTCTAGTGGCTCTGACCTAGACCTCTCTTTGGGGTCCTTCTATGGTAGAAGGGCATCTAGATGAGTCTCTCCCTGTCCTTCTGGTCAGTGATACAGCGGATGACTCATTTTATATACTGAAGGACACTCCCCCTCTATCATCAGAGTCCGTGATGGAAGCTCTTTTCAGTAGTTCCTCAGTAATGGGGTCCACCATAGTGATCAGACTGCATCCGTGGATCATACACCTCTGCATCTAGACTCTTTCAGTCGTCAAGACAATTTACACTCTGTGGAACATTGTAATTTAATGGTCAGGAGACACACAGACTCTTCCACTCTTTTGATAGGGATATACAGTCTCCTTCTGATGCTTCCCCTCTGGTGGCTGCTGCGGCACTGGTGGTTAACCTCAGCCCTTAGGCGGTCATCTCTAAACTTCGGTAAAGAGTACCTGATTTATTCTACCCCTAGGGGCAGTCCAATTCAAGCAATGGTATGGCTCACCTCTTTTCTCTAGAGAGATTTCTCTTATTCCAAGATATTTCCAAAACCTAGGCGTCTTACCAGTCTTAGTCCCTCTTTTTTTATCAGGCTTTCTTCTCTTGATCAGAGCCTGGCAGCAACAGAAGTGACTCTTCAGCGAGTCGGAACTTAGATTCCTACTCCCATGCTTGCTTCAACTTAACAGACGACATGCTCCTTTCTTGATCATAGGTCAAGTAGGTCCTTTCTGAGATAGCTTCTCAAATATTCACACCTTCAGTTCCCGTGCACTGGTTCCGAGCCAGTCGCACCCGAAGCTATCCTCTCCAACTGCGTGAAGGAGCTGTGATGTTTGTTTGTTTTTTCAACAAGGCAAACTAGAGTCCTCCTTCTCCCTTCAGGGAGGCCAGAGTAAGTAGTGCCTCACCACATTGAGCCACTTCTGCCACTTTTCGGTCACTTCAACGAATGGGTTAGCCCTAGCTTGGTCCTTCTGTGTCCCTCCTTGACGCACATCTGCCTCTATTTGCCTTACAAATCCAGCCCGTTTTTTTCTGTCGGAATTTTTTTTCCACAGTGAACACATCCTCCTGTACACTTTTTCCTTTCTTCCCTGAGTTCAGAGACTGCTACTACAGTTATACATACAGGGCAGGATGATTCCTTTTTGGAATATGTAGTGGCTAGGATCTGATACTGCTAGACCACCACAAGAGGCTTCTAAGTTGTGCTTCGCCTTCCATCAGGAAGGTTTCAGTGACTAAGTGAAAACCATTCTCCTTGATGGTCTAACCCCACCTGGACCTTCTTTTACTCACCAAGTAAGGGGTTCAGGTGCTTCTGGAGCTGTTGTTTGCAGGTCAGCCATACTTGGTAGTGGGGGTTCTGGCTGCACTTTTCAGTCTACCCCGAACCAGTACACTTTACCTCCGGCTCCTGCAGTTCCTGAGGTGATTTTACATTAACTTAGTACATGTCTTTGACACTATTAATTTTGGTCCCATACCAAATTGTTAGTCCGGGTTCTCGCCGCTCTCTCAGAGTGGCTGTGGCTTCCTGGCAGACTTTCATTTTGTGCCCATTGTAGTCGTCTGCAAAGTGGTGAGTTACAACTCGAGCACTTATCATGTAAGCATTATATTCTGGATGGTCTTTACAAGACAGCTGATTTATTAACAGGACAGTCCTTGGCCCGTTCTTTCTGGGTGAACCCTATCTCCTGCCACCCTACTCAGGGTTGTTGGTTTTAGCTCGGTACTCTCCCACTAGTGTGAATGAGTGAGGGAGACTTAGTCCAGGAAGATACGGAAATTATATACTTACCGTAATTATTGATCTTCTTGGACAGTCTCCATCACTCATTCACACGCCCACCCACCATCCCCTGAGTTCACTCATTTTTCTTTCCTGGTCTTCATGGCCCTGTGGTTCGGACTGTGAAGACATTGTTCTTTGATCTTTCTCACAAAGGCCATCTGGGCCCACTCAGGCCCAGAAACTCAGAATGAGTTATTCTCATCAGTTACATTGTACCTCCTCGGTCGAAGAGGTACTGAGGCGGCTGGAGGGTCGACGCCGATATAGCCTACACAGGCGCGAGTCAGTCTCGTGGTACCGCACATGCGCAGTCCTACCTCTGCACCGCCCCTTTAGAAAATGTTTGGCTCCCACTTGGTCCCAGCGCCTCTGGCGTTATCCCACTAGTGTGAATGAGTGATGGAGACTGTCCAAGAAGATCAGTAATTACGGTAAGTACGTAATTTCCATTTCTTCCTCCCGATCAGCCTCTGTCTTTGGTGCTGACTCCCAGGAGACATCTAAGTCTACTACCCTTTCGGCAGGCAGGGCCTCATCTCTCCCGCCTAAGCAATCTAAGTCTTCCGAGAAAGACAAACACCGTCAGACGCCTGTGTCTGACCGATGCCCGACGGAGAAGGTCCACAAGCCTCCCGTCGGACCTTCGTAAGTCCACCGACGGCACTCCCTCCTCAGGTACTGCAGTGCCACCTCCAGCTAGGACTCCACCGGCCAGACCCGACGACACGGTGGATGACCCGTCGTTGGTGGAACAGATGCCAGCCCGTAGGCATTCCTCTGAGCCTGATGGCCTCCAGGCCCAGGACACTGCATCACCACCAGTCCGCCATAACCTGACACCGGATCCCTCCGACACCAGTGGCCATCTACCAACACCGGATCCGGCTCTGACGACTCCAGGCCCACCTAAGCTCAGTATGAGCCAGGTGAAGGATCTCTTTTTCCATTGGTGGGAGACAATAAAGCCTGACTTATTACCTGCCAAACCCACTCTGGCTGTACCCCAGCCTGAGCCTACCCCGAATCCGGATGGAGGGACTGAACCCCCGCCCACAGGGGACAAGATCCCACCTCCCCCTTCCGATGAAGGTAGGGGCAGGCGCCACTCACCTCCCAGGAAGAAACTGGATAAAAAGAGGCACCGCAGGTCTCACAGTTCTAGCCCCTTCAGCTCTCCAGACAGGCACAGACGCAAGAAGAGGAGACATCACTCTCCCTCTCCTTCCTCATCAGACTCTTATGTCCTGACAGATTCCTCTTCTTCCTCTTTGGCGGAGGATCTGCCTTTGGGAGAGCCTGAAGGTCAGCCAAAATCACCTCCTGACGATCCCTCATTTGTGGAGGTGATGTGGCAGATTCAGTCGAACATGGGCTGGGATATGGAGGCCCTCGACCTGGAGCACTCTAGGCTTGCCAGATGTCTCCGGCAAAAGGATCCCAAGCCGATGGTTATCCCGCCTTTGGTGGACAACTTTGCCAACGCAACTCAAGCCACCTGGCGGCACTCTCATTCTTCCTCTTTGGTTCCCAAAAAGGCTAACTGCTTAGACTGGGCTTCTAAGGAACATCCCTTTCTTGCTGAACTACCCGTCGTGGATTCGTGGTCATCTCAGTGGCTCATGATTGTTCGCAGAGGCCCAAACACCTGAGCACCCAGCCTCTGGACAGGGAGTTTAAGCAGCTGGATTCAATGTGCAGAAAGGTGTACATGTCTGCCACCTGCAGTGTCAGGAGCCTGAACTTTCTCCTGACTCATACGGTCCAGTTTCAGAACACCCTATGAGAACAAGGACTGGACATACTGCAAGCCATGCCTGATTGCCCTGAGAAGGGAGAGCTTGCTAAATTACTACAGACTGGATCAGACGTGGGCACTGTGACACTTGGACAGATGGTTCTGATCACTGTATCATTTTTTGTAATACAAAAATGGGTTATGGACTGTCTCTCTTGAGAAATGCTGAAACAGCATGTGAGATCACACCGCACACACACACACACACACACACACAGGTTTTAGATACAAGGTGTTACCTGGAAGTCCCGAAGCTAATTACAGACTTTAACTAAGTTAATTATAGCTGTAGTTGCTAAGAGGGAAAATCAAAAACGTGTATAACGCTTAGAGGAAGAAGAGCAGGGTATGACATTTTAGTGCAAAGTCATAAAAGATGCTTTGAAGTCCTGGAAAGGGGAAACTGATCATAGATCAAAGAGAGTCATTTGAAGAACATGAGTTATGCTGAGGTTGCAGAATTTAATACGTGGAAAAGGCATCCTGTTTTTATATTGATATTTTTTTTGATATATTCTGACAGGGAGGAGCTAAGTGACCTCATGCAAAGAGATGGGCAAAGCCAGCTTTTAAACATTATTCTGTTTTACTTCAGAGACACTTTTTTATCTAGACTCTGACAAAGAAACATCTGTGAGCACTTTAAGCAGGTATTCAGTGACAGAGACAAAATCAAAGTACCGTAGTAGGAATTGTACTGTTAAAGCCTTGTTCTTTTAATAGATTTGAATGTCTTGTGATATAATAGTTCTGTATTTTATGTGTTACATATTTTTTATCTATTTTAGTAAAACTCTGTTTTTAGAGCCTACTTGGTCTGTCTTTGATTTCTTTCCTTTTATAAGTGGAGTATATTTGGTTAAAGCAGAACACTGTACATAAGCTTGAATGGTGATACCAAACTGGAAAAAGGTAAGCGTTTTAAATCTGAGGTCTTTTATTAC
Source organism: Neoceratodus forsteri (assembly GCA_016271365.2). Taxonomy (NCBI): domain Eukaryota; kingdom Metazoa; phylum Chordata; order Ceratodontiformes; family Ceratodontidae; genus Neoceratodus; species Neoceratodus forsteri. The sequence continues at coordinate 554,996,537 of CM028129.1, read as the reverse complement.
AGTTTTTAAGGGTTCATTCAAACAACATGAAGTCTTGCTGTATTTTGACAATTGCAGTGATTCCCAACCTTTGAACTGCCTTGGAGAACAAAGAGTTAACTTTCTATGCAGGGCATAGAATGCTGAGCTTGAGCTCGGTTGGAGTCTCTGTCTGCAGTGTTTCAAACTTCAACCGTCAGATTCTTTACTCAACCTCACTGAACGGTCGCTCTGGAGATTTCTCCTTCAGCTCAGTTCGAAAGTCAGTTAAAGTTTCAGTTTTTGTCATTTTTTTAAACCGAAAAAGTATCCGCATAGTTGGTTCAGTCTCCGTCTGTGGTGCCGTGAGTACTAGATAGGAATTGTTATGTTTTTTCTGTGTGGAACTTGTAAAAGTGTCGCTCGGTTTGGCTGAACCAGCCATTTGATAGTGAAATATTGTGTTTTGTGTTGTTTTACTTAGTGTGTGGTTACCGGTTCTAAAAAAACTGTGTTTTAATGCGGTTCTTTCCAATACCCGTGACACGGTTAGGAACCAATAAGGGAGTCTTGCCTGGCGGTTGCCATAAAAAGGGTAAGTTGGTTAGGTTGGCCATGTATGAGAAACCCAAGAAAAAAAACGGGCCCACTGGGTTTCAACACTGCAGTGAGTGTGGGGAGGTCTTTGCTAAGGCCGATCCCCACACTACCTGTATTTATTGTCTGGGGTTTGACCACCTCGATTCAGACTGCCAATATGTAAAAACTTTCCCAAATCTACCCTTGAGAAGCGATTAGGTAGACTGAGGGAAAAGGAGGCCAGAGAAGTCCACTGACCTGGATGGCCAACCCGTTTCGGTTTCAACCGAACCAGAAGGAAGTGCCCTCTGACCAGGCGATACTTCTTCAGGCAAAGGAGAGCGATTCTGAGGATCGGTTCCGACAAAAACGCCAAAGACAAATCGACGGTTGGGATACAGAGGTTCATGTTCCGACCGCGAAGAAGAATAATAAAATGATTCAGGTTATGGAGATAAGCTCCGTCCGATTCCTACCGATCCGGCTCCTTCTGCAGGGGTTGATTCGGTTGGTTCCCTGATTCGAGATTATACCCCTGAAGATTTTTATGACCGGAATTTGAAGAGGAAGGGGAATTTGAGGATGATGATGTAAGTGAGGGTCTGGATGTGCCTGTGAAACCGGAAATCTCCCCAGACAGACCTTCAGGTGTTTCCCCTCCTAGGCTTTCTGAGTCCCCTTCTCACTTTATGTTCTACAGAAAGGTGGCTGAAACCTTCCAGTTTCCTATGGAGGAGGCTGTGGAAGATCAAGAGGAGCCTGATTATGTAGAGATGATGGACATCCCAGAGTCCAGGAGACTGTCTGTTCCCCTCCACAAATCTTTTGGGAAACAGACACAAAAAATCCTAAAGTCTCCTAACACTATACCTCCTGTGGATAGAAGAACGGACAAGAGGTATAGACTTTCAGGCTCAGACATGGAGTTCTTATATCAGCAATGTAGCCATGTTGGGGTAGTGCACACTGCTGCCTGTGATAAGGCAAATATTCCCTTGGCTTCACACCCCCCAGACAAGGACTCCAGGAAGATTGATGCCATGGCAAATAAGCAGTACATGGCATCTTCTTTGGGACTCAGGCAGGCGAATTACATGGCCTATACAGCCAGGTACCAGAAGTCCAGGTGGAACACTGTACTGGCACTGGCTAAACAGGCCTCCCCCCAGCTAGCCAAGGAGCTGGAGGCGGTGGTTGCAGATGGGATTGAGGCATCTAAGCTTCAGTTTCATGCTGCTGTGGACTCTAATGATCTGTCATTAAGAGTCATGGCTACATCTGTGGCTCTTCGGAGGATGGCTTGGCTCAGAGGTACTAGCCTCTCGCAGGACACCCAAGCTAAGGCCATGGATTTTCCTGTAGTGGGTAATTCTCTGTTTGGGGAGCAGACAAAGAATTACACGAAGAAAATGGATGAATACAGGACCACTTATAGGAGTGCTCAGGCCAAGGAGAGGCAGGCAGCTCCTCAAAGGCAGCAGTCTAGGGGCAGGGGCAGGCCTTTTCAAAGGCCTTTCTACCAAGCACAGGCCTCTTCTTCCTTTTCTCAGAGGGGGTTCTTCAGAGGGAGAGGCAGAAGGGGGATGAGCAGAGCTGCATCCACTCCTCAGCATAAAGCCCTTGCCAAGCAGACCCCCTGATGGGCCTGTGTGGGTCGATTCTCCTATTCCAGTAGGGGGCAGGCTGGCTTACTTTGTCCTGGACTGGATGTCTGTTACATCAGACAAGTGGGTCCTGGAAGTAATAAGCCAGGGACTGGTTCTCAGCTTCAGAAAATTTCCAAAGATGAGAGTCAGATCTTTTCCACCTGCAAATCTACGAACAAACGAACATACGAAATTTGCCAGCAGATAAAGGCCTAGAGGTCTATCAAGTCTGCTCGAATGTGCAGCTAGCACCCCTTATTCTGCAGCTGCCCCTCCCTTCCACCCTTCCCCTTCATTAACCCTCCCCCTTGTCCTGTCCCATCCTCATTTGAAGCAGTCCACTGTTCTACTGCATACCACTTCAGCAGGTAATGCATTCCATCCAGCCACCACCCTCTCTCTAAAAAAGTGTCTCCTCATCTCCTTCCTGAACCTTCCTTGCTCCAGTCTCATATCATGGCCCCTGGTGGCCCTCCCCTCCCTTACTTTGAACAGCCCCTCTGTACCCATCATGTTTATTCCTTTCATGTATTTAAAGGTTTCAATCATGTCACCCCTGTCTCTCCTCTCCTTCAGTGAGTACATGTTCAACTCCTTCAACCTCCTCTCGTATGATAAGTCCCCCAGCCTCTTGATCATCTTTGTGCTCTAGGCTGCACCCTCCAGTAACTTAATGTCCCTCTTCAGATATGGACGCCAGTACTGCAGTACTCCAGGTGTGGTCTAACTAATGACCTATACAGTGGCAGAATCACCTCCTCCTCCCTCGAGATACACCCTTGCAATAGAACCCAGCATTTTGTTGGCCTTTGCAGCTGCCTTCCCTACATTGTGCTGAGTTGTTCATTGACCCTGTAATAGCACACCCAGATCCTTCTCCTCCTCTGTCTGGGCTAGCTGCACTCCCCTAGCTGGTAACTCCTCCTTGGGTTCTTCATCCCAAAATGCAGCACCTTACTTTTGGCATTAAAGCCCAGTTGCCAGGTGTCTGACCAGGTTTCAAGCTTTGCCAGATCATCCTGCAACCCCTGCCATCCCCCTAGGTCATCCATCCACCGCACTACCTTGGTATCATCAGCAAACAGACTGATCTTGCTCTTGATGTCCCATGATATGTCTGCAATGAATATCCCAAACAACACTGGTCCCAACACTGAGCCCTGTGGAACACCGCTTGTCACTGCCCTTGGGTGTGAGGCTCCCCACCCACCACCTCCCTCTGTTGCCTTCCCTGCAGCCAGTTTCCTACCCATCTCACCAGCTTTGCATCCGCCCTGTGCCTACCTTCCTTCCCAGCCATGTGGCAGTGAGTCAGATGCCTTACTGAAGTCCAGATACAGGACATCCACTGCATGGCCCCTGTCCAGTTGCCTAGTTACCTAGTCATAGAACTGACCAGGTTGGTTTGGCAGGATCTGCCATGTATGAAGCCATGCTGTCTGCTGTCCTGTAGTCCTTTGGCTTCTAGGAGGGCCACCAGCCTCTCCTTCAGGATAGTCTCCATTAGCTTACCCACGATGGATGTGAGGCTCACTGGTCTGTAGTTTCCCGGTTCATCCTTGGGGCCACTCTTGTGGAGGGGCACCACATGAGCCATCCTCCAGTCCTGAGGTACACACCCCGAATGTAGTGAGGCATTAAATAGGTCTGCCAAAGGTCCTGCAAGGACCTCTGCCAGCTCCTTCAGTACCCTGGGGTGGATGCCATCTGGGCCTGGTGCCTTGTCCACCCTCAGTGCCTTCAAACCCTCTCGAACTCTGCTCTCCATGATTTCCCCATCTGTCATCTCTTCCCCCCCTGCTTCTGCCCTTTCTCCCATCTTGGGTGTCACCCCCCTCTTAGAGGCAGAGGTTTCTTCTGTCCTAGCTTTAAGAGCCATAGAGAGAGTACCTTCCCTACACTGGGGCAAAGGACTGTACTCCAGGTACTTCCTGACCCCCAAAAAGACGGGAGTGCGACCCATACGACCTAGACCTAAGATATCTAAACAAACATCTCTTAAAACCAAAGTTCAAGATGGTAACTCTGGGAATAATCCTTCCCTCTCTAAGGCCAGGGGACTGGCTAGCCTCTCTGGACCTCAAAGATGCCTATTTTCACATTCCATCAGGTGCTCCCACAGAAAGTACCTCAGGTTTGAGTTGTCCTCAGGCCATTATCAGTTCAGAGCAATGCCCTTTGGCCTAACCTCAGCCCCGAGGGTTTTCACAAAGTGCCTGGCAGTAGTAGTTGCATTTCTAAGAAGGCAAAAGATTTCCATTTTTCCATATCTGGACGATTGGCTAATAGTGGGCGAGTCTCCAGACCAAGTCAAGTCTCACCTGCAAGTGACCCAGCAAGTGCTCACTTCTCTAGGATTTCTTCTCAACCTTCCCAAGTCAGTTCTCGAACCAGTCCAGCTTCTTACCTTTATAGGGGCAGAACTGGACACTCTCAGAGCAAGAGCCTTTCTTCCTCCCTCTACAAAGGGCAAGGGTTCTTATGGAACTAGCCTCTTCTTTCAGCCTTCAGGTATCTCGGCCAGGAAGGCATTTCCTCCAGCTCTTGGGCCACATGGCAGCTTCAACAGCAGTGGTCCAAGGGGCAAGATTCCAGATGAGAGATATTCAGTTCCGCCTGAGATCTTTTTGGTCTCAGAGGAAGGATTCCCTTACCAAACTGAACCCAGTGACTCTGACCTTGATCCAAGCCCTCCAATGGTGGCAGGATCTGGACAATTTAAGACAAGGTGTTCCTTTTGTTACTCAGCCTTGTACAGTGGTCCTTACCACGGATGCTTCTCTTCTGGGCTGGGGAGCCCATCTGGGGTCCCTCACTGCCCAGGGGCTGTGGTCCCCCCAAGAATCCCTTCTCCACATCAATCTCCTAGAGCTCAGGGCAGTTATTCTGGCCCTAAAAGCTTTCTCTCGGTCATTACAGAACAAGGTGGTTCAAGTCGGAACAGACAACACCACCACCACCATGTGGTACATCAACAATCAGGGAGGCACTCAGTCCATGACCTTGTGCACAGAAGCCATGAAGTTGTGGTCCCTGGCTTATTCCCTGCAAACCTCTCTTGTAGCAGTTCACCTTCCAGGCAAGGACAATGTGCTAGCAGATGCACTGAACAGGATCTCTCAGGGCCATCACGAATGGTCCCTGGACCCTCAGGTGTTGAAAGTGATTTTTTCAAGGTGGGGCACTCCAGAGACAGATCTCTTTGCAGCCCCAGACAATCACCAACTCCCTCTCTTTTGTTGCAGACCTCCAGTCTTGGGCTCAGTCCCTCTGGACGCCCTGATTCTGAATTGGGAAGGGAAGTTTCTGTATGCCTTTCCCCCCTTCCCACTCTTATTCAAAGTTTTGGCCAAAATAAGGTCTCAACCTTGCAAGGTGATTCTGATTGCTCCAGATTGGGCCAGACAGCCCTGGTACCCCCTGTTTCTGTCCCTAGCAGTCCATCTTCCCCTGTCTCTTCCCAGGAAGTACAACCCGTTAACATCCTCTCAGGGAAGGATTTGGTACCCCAATCTTCAGTCTCTCAATCTCAAGGCATGGCTCTTGAAGAGTTAGAGTTTGCAGATCTGCATCTTTCCCAAGGGGTTCTGGATATCCTCAAGGTTCTCGAAAGCCCTCCACCAGAAAGACTTATAACTCCAAAAGGAAAAGATTCAGCATTTGGTGTTCTAAGAAGCATATTTCTCCAGACACTGCTGGATTACCTACGGTTCTGGATTATATCGTCCATCTTAATGGCCTAGGCCTCAGACCAGCTACTCTCAAGGTACACTTGTCAGCTGTTTCTGCGTTTTTCTCTGTGGGGAAGTCTTCCTCACTAACTTCCCATCCTGTGTTCTGTAAATTTTTTAAAGGATTGCTTCACACCAATCCTTCTTTTAGAGACCCTGCCCCTGACTGGGATTTGAATGTTTGCATTGCTCAATTTAGGCAACCCCCCTTTGAGCCTGTGTCGTCATCAGAGCTTAAGTACTTGACTTGGAAAACTGTGTTCCTGGTAGCCATTATCTCTGCCAGGTGTATCAGTGAATTGCAAGCCCTGTCAGTAGAACCTGATTTTATCTCATTTCACAGGGATAAAATGGTCTTTAAAACCAATAGAAGGTTCTTGCCCAAAGTGGTTTCAGACTTCCATTTAAACCAGTCTATGTCTCTTCCTGTTTTCTTCACTGATCATTCTTCCTAAGGAGAGAGGAGGCTACACAGTTTAGATGTCAAAAGAACCCTTAGTTACTACATAGAGCGTACCAAGGGTCACAGGTTTGACTCCCTCCAGTTGTTCCTCACTTATGGAGAAGAGGGAAAGGGCAAACCTGCCACCAAAAGATCTATTGCCAGGTGGATTGTGTCTTGTATACAATTCTGCTATGAAAAACTGGGAAAAACTCCACCCTCAGGCCTGAGGGCTCATTCCCCAAGAGGTACAGCTGCCTCCCTGGCTGCTGCCAGGATATCCTCTTAGAAATTTGTCAAGCAGCCACCTGGAAAACAGTCCATACCTTTACCAAGCATTACTGTCTGGATATCCAGGCTAGGAGTGATGCTCGGTTTGGCACAGCAGTACTTCAGAGCCTATTCCCAAAGTAGGTTCTGTCCTTCTCCTTGAAGTACTGCAGGTAGTCTCAATTATCAGAATACAGCAAGACTTCATGTTGTTTGAAGAAAAAATTACTCACCTTAATAATTATGTTTCTTCTAATGGAGTCTTGCTGTATTCTGACCTCCCTCTCTGCCTCCCGTCTCAGAACCTGTTTTTGGGATGTGGGTGGGCAGGTGCACTGCTGCACCCCAGGGATGTTTTTTGCTTGCACCCTCCTCCTTTTTGTTTGAGTGCGGATTCATTATTGTTATTTGTAGTAGATTGGTTTTTGGTTTTTGGGTTTCCTGACTTGAGTCTTCCTTGGGAATCCAAAACTTTTTTCAGCCAGTTGGCTAGTAGGAATTTTTACAATTTCCACATAGAATTTTTAGTTATTTGGGCTCGTAAGAATCTGACAGTTTAAGTTTGAAACACTCCAGACAGAGACTTCAACTGAGCTCGAGCTGAGCATTCTATGCCCTGCATAGAAAGTTAACTCTTTGTTCTCCAGGGCAGTTCAAAGGTTGGGAATCACTGCAATTGTCAGAATACAGTAAGACTCCATTAGAAGAAACATAATTACTAAGGTGAGTAATTTTTTCTTTCTGTACACCTGGTTAGGTGCCCATAGACAAAAGATATCTGGCCCCCAGAAGACAGAATGATCTGAGCCTGTACAATGGGTATGCTATCAAGAGGTTCACAGTTAGAATCCCTCCAAGACTTGAGACCAAAGGTTGATTCGAATCCCCAAAAACAGACAAGAGGGTTACCTTGTTCTGTTAACTGTTCACAAGACTGCACTCGGAGGTTGGCACTTTGGGAGTAGAGGGCTGACCTGCTGAGTGGGTTTGTGACAAGCACGCACATGCTTTGCTCTGCATACGACTTTGCGGACAAATCAGCAAGGGCGGCTTCTACGGGCATTTACCTCCAGTGCCACTCCTGGCTCCGGATTTCTGTGTTCGCGCCAGATGTGCAATCTAGCCTTCTGGATGCGCCCTTTAAAAGCTCTGTTCTCTTTGGTGAAAAGCCCGAGAAGATTATTTCAAACAACATGAAGTCTTGCTATATTATGACTATTGCAGTTTGTCCCAGCCTTAGAACTGCTCCAGAGGTGAAAGAGTTAACTTCCATGCAGAGCATGGAGCTTAGAGCGTGAGCTCGGTTCAGAAGCTCTGTTAGGCTGGTTTCAAACCGAAACCGTCAGATTCTTTACTCTGCCTCACTGAACAGTCGCTCCGGAGATTCCTCCTGTTGCTCGGTTCATTTCTTCGGTTTAAAGTGCTATTTCTCGGTTTAATTTAACCGCGATTTAATTATTTTAACCGCAAAACCGATCGGTTCAGGCTTTGTCTATGGTAATCGTAAGTAATAGATAGGGTTTTTCTGTGTGGAACTTGTAAAGTATTATCGTTCGGTTGAACCAATCAATTGTATTAAAATATAAGTTTAAAGCCTTTTAAGGCTTCTTAGAAGTCTGGTTCCAGGTTCTTATCGGTTCTAAAAAACAGATTTCATTACGGTTTTTCCATTACCCGTGACACGGTTTTGGAACCGATAAGGGTGTCTTGCCTGGCACTGCCATTAAAAGGGCAAGTTTGTTGGTTAGGGCTGGCATCATGTCTGAGAAACCAAAGAAAACGGGGTCCACTGGTATTTCAACACTGTAGTGTCTGTGGGGGAAGTTTTGCCAAGGCTGACCCACACACACTACATGTGTCTATTGTCTGAGGGTTTGACCACCTCAATTCAGACTGCCAGATTTGTAAAATTTCCCTGCAGCCACCCTGGACAAAGAGTAGGCAGGCTCAGGAATGAGAGGCAAAAAGTCCGCTGACCCGATGGTTGTGCCCGGTTCGTGCCAACCGAACTAGAGGGAGTGCCCTGACCAGGGCTTAGACTTCCCCGGCAACGAAAAGCTGGCTCTGAGGAGCCAGTTCCAGCAAAGAAATCTAAAAATCAGCAGGTTTGGAGTCCAAAATTCCTTCTCCAACTGCTGCAGAGATAGCCAGGGCAATACAGATTGTCCAGTCCCTGTCCCCGGTTCCCTCCGAACCGCCACTGTCTGGCAAAAGGTCGGTTCCAGTGGTTCAGGATTATGATACAGAAGAGTTCTATGAACCAGAGGAGGGGGATGAGGATTATGATCAGTGTGAATGTGACTTTGAAAGTCTGGATGTGCCCATTGAACCGGACATCTCCCCAGACAGACCTTCAGGTGAGTCTCCCCCTAGGCTTTCTGAGTCCCCTTCTCATTTTTTGTTTTATAAAAAGTTGCTGAGACCCCCAGCTTCCCTTAGAGGAGGCTTTGGATGAGCAAGAAGAGCCTGACTATGTGGAGATGATGGATATCCCAGAGTCAGGAGGTTGTCCATCCCTTTACATAAATCTTTTAGAAACAAACAATAACAATTTTAAAAGCTCTAATTCTGTGCCTCCTGTGGATAAAAAGATGGACATGAAGTGCACTTTGTCGGAGTCCTGATACAGATTTTCTTTCACAGCAATGCAGTCATGTTGGGTAGTTCAGGCTGCAGCCTGTGATAAAACTAATATTCCACTGGCTTCACATCCTCCTGACAAGAACTCCAGGAAGATTGACGCCATGGACAAAACCAATACATGGCAGCATCCTTGGGACTCAGACAAGCTAACTATATGGCTTATGTTGCAAGATACCAGAAATCTAGATGGGATACTGTCATGGCCTTAGCCAAACAGGTCCCTGGCCAGCTCATAAGGAGCTGGAGCAGGTGGCTCTTGATGGTATTGAGGCATCTAAGGTGCAATTCCATGCTGCAGTGGATTCTAACGATGTATCCTCTAGAGTCATGGCTACATCTGTGGCTTTTCGAGATTGGCCTGGCTCATGTACTACTTGGTCACAGGATACCCAGTCTAAAGCTATGGATTTTCCTGTGGTGGGAAATTCTCTGTTTGGGAGCAGACAGAGAATTATATGAAGAAAATGGATGAATATAGAACCACTTACAGGAGTGCACAAGCCAAGGAACGGCAAGCCACTTCAGAGGCAGCCCCAGGGGTAGGGGTAGGCCTTTTCACAGCCTTTTACCAGACCCAGGCCTCCTCCTCTTCAGCTTATGTACAGAGGGGTTCTTTCAGAGGGAGGCAGACGGGCTCCTGCAGGCTCTGCTCCTACCCCTCAGCCTAAAGCCCCTGCCAAACAGGCACCCTGATGGGATGCCCAGGGTCGGCTCTCCACTACCTGTGGGCAGGTTGGCTCACTTGTCCAGGACTGGCAGTCTTTAACTTCAGACAGGTGGGTCCTGGAAGTAGTGAGCCAGGCTCTGGTTCTCAGCTTCAAGAAATTTCAAAGATGAGAGCCAGATCTTTCCACCTAAAACCCTTTAGAGACTCTGCTTTGGAACAGAAGTCTCAACCTCTTGGCTCTCAGAGATGTAGAAAAGGTTTCTCCCTTCACCAGGGCAAGGGTCTTGCTCCAGGTACTTCCTTACCCCAAAAAGACAGGAGAGAGCGCCTATCCTGGATCTAAGATATCTAAACAAGCACCTCTTAAAGCCAAAGTTCAAAATGGTGACACTGGGAATGATTTACCCTCCTAAGGCCAGGGGACTGGCTAGCCTCCCTGGACCTCAAAGATGCCTACTTCCATGTTCTTATCAGAAGCTCCATCGAAAGTACCTCAGATTCAAACTGCCCTCAGGCCATTATCAGTTCAGAGCAATGCCTTGACCTCACTTCTACCCTAGGGTGTTCACAAAATGTCTGGCAGCAGCTAGCTCACCTAAGAAGGCAAAGATTGCCATTTTCCCTTACCTGGACGATTGGCTCATTTGGGTCAGTCTCCAGACTAGTCAAATCACACCTGCTAGTTACCCAGCAGCTGCTTACCTCTCTGGGATTTCTTCTCAATCTTCCAAAGTCAGTTTTGGAACCTGTCCAGGTACTCAACTTTTATAGGCAGAACTGGACACAAAGCAGACCAGAGCCTTCCTTCCCCTTGGAAAGGGTAAGGACCTTAGTGGCCCTGGTCAGCCTCCTTCACTCTGCAGGTCTCGACCAGCAAGGCATTTCCTGCAGCTCCTAGGGCACATGGCTGCCTGCACAGCTGTGGTGCAAGGAGCAAGATTTCAGATGAGGGACATTCAGTTCCATTTGAGACTTTCTGGTCTCAAAGAGATCCTCTATCCAAGTTAATCCCAGTGACTCGAACTCTGATCCAGGCCCTTCAGTGGAGGCAGGAGCAGAGCAATCTGAGACAGGGGGTGCCTTTCATCCCTCTGTCCCATTCCTTGACCCTTACTACAGATGCATCCCTCTTGGGATGGGGGTCTCACATGGGCGACCTCTCCACCCAGGGAGTAGGGTCCCCTCAGGAATCTCTGCTCCACATCAATCTGTTGGAACTCAGAGCTGTTTTTCTAGCACTTCAGGTTTTCTCTGCATCTGTTCAGAACAAGGTGGTACAGGTCAGAACAGACAACACCACTACAATGTGGTACATCAACAAACAAGGGGCACTCGGTCTTGGCCTTGTGCACTGAGGCGATAAGTTGTGGTCTCTGGCTTACTCCTGAACATTTCCCTCATAGCAGTTCACCTCCCAGGCAAGGGCAATGTCCTGGCAGATGCTCTCAGCAGGATTTCCCAGGGCCATCACGAATGGTCACTGGATCCCCTAGTACTGGGATAGTGTTTGCCAGATGGGGCACTCCTCAGATAGATCTTTCGCAGCCCCAGACAATCATCCATTCACTGTTTTTGTTGCAGGCCCCAGTGTTGGGCTCAGTTCCCTGGATGCCTTTCTCTCTCGATTGGGAAGGGAAGTTTGCATTATGCCTTTCCCCCTTCCCTCTCCTGTTCAAAGTACTAGTCAAAATCAGGTCTCAGCCCTGCAAAATGATCCTGATTGCTCCAGACTGGGCCAGGCAGGCCTGGTACCCACTCAACTTCTGTCACCAGCGAGGTCCATCTTCCCCTGTGTCTCCCCAGGAACCACAATCTGTTAACCTGTGCTCAGGGAGAGTTTGGTATCCAATCTCAATCCTCAACCTCAAGGCTTCTTGGCTCTTGAGCAGTTAGAGTTTGCTGATTTGCAGCTTTCTCAAAGTGTTCTTCAAATCCTGAAGGCTGCTAGGAAGCCTTCCACCAGGCTACCTATAACTCCAAGTGGAAAAGGTTTTCCATATGGTGTTCTGGGAAGCATGTTTCCCCAGAATCTGCTGATCTACCCACTGTATTGGACTACATGGTCCATCTTAATTCTTTGGACTGAGACCAGCCACCCTGAAAGTGCACTTGGCTGCTGTCTCTGCCTTCATTTCAACAGGAAGCCGTCTTCTCTGCTCATCCTGTATTTTCAAGTTTTTTAAAGGATTGCTTCACCCAATCCTCCATTCAGGGACCCTACCCGACTTGGGATCTTAATGTATGCATTGCTCAGCTAATGCAACCCCCTTTGAGCCTCTGTCTTGGCGGGGCTTAAGTATTGACTTGGCAAACTGTATTTCTCGTAGCCATCACTTCTGCCAGGCGTATAAGTGAGTTACAGGCTTTATCAGTGAAACTGACTTTATTTCTTTCACAGGGATAAAGTAGTCCTCAGGACTAATAGGAAGTTTTTGCCTAAAGGTGGTTTCAGATCACCTTAACCAATCTATTTCACTTCCAGTGTTCTTCACTGACCATTCCTTCTCTGGTGAGAGGAGGCTGCAGAGCTTAGATGTTAAGAGGGCCTCAGTTTACTACATAGAGTACCAAGGGTCTGGGTTTGACTCCCTCCAACTGTTTCTCACTTACGGTGAGGTTGGGAAAGGAGACCTGCCACTAAGAGATCCATTGCCAGGTGGATCGCTTTGTATCCACTCTTGCTATCAAAGCTGGGTAAGGTTCTCTCAGGGCCTGAGGGCTCACTCTACCAGAGGTACAGCTGCATCTCTAGCTGCTGCTAGAGACATCCCTATCTTGGAGATATGTCAGGCAGCTACTTGGAAGACAGTACACACTTTCACCAAGCATTCTCCCTGGATATTCAGGCCAGGAGGATGCTCGGTTAAGCACAACCGTGCTTCAGAGCCTATTCCTAAGTGGGTTCTGTCCCTCCTCCATGGAGGTACTGCTGTGTGATATCGCAATAGTCATAATATAGCAAGACTTCATGTTGTTTGAAGAAAATTACTCTACCTTAGTAATGTTGTTTCTTCTAATGAGTCTTGCTATATTATGACCCCCAACCTGCCCCTCTCAGAACTCCTACTTTGGGTATGGGGTGGGTAGTCCTCTGTTGGCATTCATTGATGCCCTCTTTCATGTTTGGGTGTTGTGTTTATTTAGTTATTTTATCTTATTTTTCTGGTCCACTGACTTGAATCTTTGTGTTGGGACCAGGAAAAATGAGTTAATATATTAGTGGCCAGTTGGCTAGTGTAGGTTACAGCTTCCACACAGATCCTTAGTGAGTTTTTGCTCGTAAAGATCTGACGGTTTCGGTTTGAAACCAGCCTAACAGCTTCTAGAACGAGCTCGCTTAAGCTCCATGCTCTGCATGGAGTTAACTCTTTCACCTCGGAGCAGTTCTAAGGCTGGGACAAAGCTGCAATAGTCATAATATGTAATACTCCATTGAAGAAACAACATTACTAAGGTGAGTAATTTTCTTCTAAACTACAAGACTTTGGTAAGGTTGTCTGTACCGTGCAGTCGATGTACCACCCGGAAACAGGGACAGTTTCGCAGGTCCCACGTTTTAGGGCCGAGGGGCTCATCAGCCTCAGCAACTCCACTGTCAGAACCAACCTCAGCAGGGAGGCTTCCAGTCGAGAAAGCGAGTCAGGGGCTCGGCCTCTACCTCTCAACAGGCTAAACCAACCAGCTGCCTTCCCTCACCCTCCTAACGCCTGACTATCCAGGCAACCCACCTCTCCTCAACGACCATCAGAGAGCAGGTGGGAGGTCACTGCCTTTCTATCCAGAAGCTCAGAGACAAGTGACCTTCGACCAATGGGTCTCGAAATCATAGATCACGGGCACTTATCAAGTCTGTATCTTCCACCGGACAGAGCCACCACCCCATCCCATCATCCAGGGACACAGAGACCTCATCCTCCAAAGATCCAGTCTCTGCTCTCCAAAAGGGCAATAGAACCAGTCCCCTATCGTCGAGAGGGGCTCCGGTTATAGTCTCACTTCTTTCTTGGTCCCAAAGAGGTCCAGATTTAAGCTATTGATTCGTACTCAGCAACTTGAACTCTCTGATCATCTACTGATGCTTCAGGATGTGCATTCTGCAAACCTTCTCCCCATGGTCAGCCCAGGAGACTGATTAGTATCCCTGGATATGCAGGAGATACTAATGCATCGTCATCTCAAACACTCAGGGGAACATTGAGATGCATGAGGTTCGCCTTTCAGGAAGAATACTATCAATTCAAAGTTCTTCCATGAGCTTCTCCTCTCTCCAAAGGTCTTGGAAGTGCCTGGCAGTGGTAGCCACAGCACTTCGCAGGAAGGGTCATTTCATGTTCCCTTACCTGGACGACTGCTCCTTCTCAGCTCCCTCCAGGACTCTCCAGGACACCATCCTGGACGCTTGCACCTTCCAGCCACCTGGGGATGACAATCAACTCCAATGTCGTCTCTTGTTTCCACAAACTTTGCAATTCATAGGGGTGGTGCTGGACACGGTCCTGGAAGAGCCTTGTTGCTCTAGACTGGGTGGAGCACATACGGGCTCTAGCCAATCAACTCTGCTCACCTCTTCAGTGCCCACCAGGCTCCTGCTTCACCTGTTGGCAGCTGCCATTGTATCTGTCCCATTCACCAAGCTGTGAATGCGGACTATCCAGTGGACCCCGTCCAGGTTCAGTCGGACCAAAGTCGGAAGGACGACTTGGATCGCCCGCCGCGGGGACCGTTTATCAGAACTCCTCTGGTGGATGTCATCTCCGACTTCACTGAGGCTACCTTCTGATGGGTGTTCCAAACCCTTTCCATGGATGCTTCAATATGGGATGGACGAGTCAAATCACAGGACTCAAGATCTTGGTCTCTGTACAACAGTCTCTACACATCAGGTCTGGAAGTGAGGCCATTCTGTATCTACAAGCTCGACTCAGTGATCTCTCCAGGTCTCCTTTCGCCAGACGGATGACACGACGGTGGTCTTCTACTCAACAAACAGGGGCACTACTCCTATCCTCTGCTGAGGCTAGAGAATGTGGGAATGGGCCATAGCCCATCAGGTGACCATCTCCGAGTTCACGCCCAGGGTCCAGAACGACCTCACGTGCTCTCAGCAGATCAACAACTCAGGCTTATGAATGGTCCCCCTCCAGTCAGTGGTTGTGATATCCGCAGATGGGGCACCAGAATTGATATTTTATGTCCGAATCCTACAGAAAACTGCCCAGTTTCTACGCTAGATCCAGTCAGGTGCTTTTGGCAAGACACATTGTCCCTGTCTTGAAGGGAGGTTTCTATGCCTCCTCCTTTCCACTGATCCAGAGTCTCCTCAAGGAACAGTCAGATGGGACCACACTGATCCTAGTTGCTCCTGTGGCTCACAAATTTGGTTTCCATTGCTTCAGCAACACAAAAGCACCACCATAATGCCGCAGCTCTCACCTTTCTCTCAGGACAACGGTGCTTGCTTCATCTGAATCACGCTTCTTCATCTTCATGCCTACTCCTAAGACCTAGTTAGATCAGGTTTGGAGTCTTGCAAAGTTGGCTGAAGTCCTGGGGAGGCCAAGCATCTCTAGAGCTACTAACTATGAAATGGAAATGGTTCTGCCTTGGCATGAACGAGACAAATAGATCCGCTGGTCTGTCCAGTCGACACGCTGAGATACTTGCTCTCTATCAGAGTCAGACCTCAGTTATTCCTACACACCAAAAGAACCTGGCTGCCCTCACCTATCATATCCTATCCAGGGCAGAATGGTAGCTCAACTGATATTTCCAAATTTTCCTCTGCTTTCTCCATATAAGACCCCATTCGGGATCCTAATCCTTGGGACCTTTTATTTGTGTTGGAAAACTACCTCCCTCCTTTCATGGAGTGTGAGCTTGTGTTCTCTCCTGGAAAACATTATTTCAAACAACATGAAATCTTACTGTATTCAATATTGCAGTTAGGTCTGCCTTTCAACTGCCCGGAGAACAAAGGTTAACTTTCTGTGCCTTGCATAGAACGCATCACGAGCTCTGTTGAAACCCTTGTCTGTTGTTGTTCAAATGCAAACCACAGATTTTTACTCATACACTGAACAGTCACTCGGAATTTCTCCTGCTGTCTGTTCAAAGTCGGTCAATGTCGTTTAGGTCAGTTTCTACGAATTGTTGTTTCCACATAGTCAGTTCAAGTCTCTTTCATAGTACGAGTACTAGATAGTTTTATTCTGTTTTCTGTGGAACTTGTAAACTATGGATCAGTTTAGTGAACCGACATTTGAGGCAAAATTTGTGCTTACTTTAGTGTGTGGTTACCGTCCATCGTTCTAAAAAAATAGGTTTGATACTTTTTTTCCAGACCTGACACAGTCAGGAACCGATGGGGTCTTGCCGGTGGATTGCTGAAAAAAGGTAAGTTTTGCTAGGGTTGACCATGTCTGAGAAACCCACGAAAACGGGTCCACTGTTTCAACACTGCAGTGTGTGGGGAAGTTTTGACAAGGCTGATCCCCATACCACCTGCTTTATGTCTGGGGTTTATGCCTCGATTCAGACTGCCAATTTGCAAAATTTCCCCAAATCTACCCTGGAAAATTAGTAGACTGAGGGAAAGGAGGCCGAAGTCCGCTGGCCGATGGCCAGCCGGTTCGGTTCCGACCGAACCAGAAAGTGCCTCTGAACAGGGCGGTGGTATTGACAAAGAGAGCCTATTCCGAAGGAGTCTGTTCCGGCTAAAAGAAAAGACAAATCGATCGTTCGGACCTAGAATCTCATACTCCGAGCGCTAATGAGATAGCCAAAGCGATTAGGGATAGTGCAATCGCTAGTGGGATCCGACCGAACGGCACCATCTGGCAGGGGCTCGGTTCGTCCGATTCCCGTTCTGATTATACCTTGAAGAATTTTATGAACGGAGTTTGAGGAGAGGAAAGTAAGGGATGATTATGGTGATTGAAATCTGATGTGCCGATTGACCGACATCCCACAGACAGACCTTCAGGTGTTTCTCCTCCTAGGCTTGAGTCCCTTCACTTCATGTTCTACATAAGGTGGCTGATAACTCCAGCTTCCTGTGGAGGAAGTAGAGATCAGGAAGAGCCTGATTATGTGAGAAGTGGATATCCAGAGTCAGAGACTGTCTGTTCTCCACAAATCTTTTTGGAAACAGACACAAAATTCTTAAGTTCCTAACTCTATACGTCCATGGACAGAAGAATGGACAAGTACACTCTCTCAAGCTTAAACACGGAGTCCTTTTCAGCAATGCAGCCATTTGGGTTGTGCAGGCTGCTGCCTGTGACAGGAAATTCCTTGTCACGCCCCCAGACAGGTCCAGGAAGATTGATGCCATGGCAAAAACATACATGGCAGCATCTTTGGGCTCCGGGCAGGCTAACTATAACACATACAGCCAGGTACCAAGTCAGGTGAACACTGTACTGGCACTGGCTAAACATGGAACTCAGAGCTGTTTTCCTAGCACTTCAGTTTCTCTGCATCTGTTCAGAACAAGGTGGTACAGGTCAGAACAGACAACACCACTACAATGTGGTACATCAGCAAACAAGGGGCACTCGGTCTTCGACCTTGTGCACTGAGGCGATGAAGTTGTGGTCTCTGGCTTACTCCTGAACATTTCCCTCACAGCAGTTCACCTCCCAGGCAAGGGCAATGTCCTGCAGATGTCTCAGCAGGATTTCCCAGGGCCATCACGAATGGTCACTGGATCCCTAGTACTGGGGATAGTGTTTGCCAGATGGGGCACTCCTCAGATAGATCTTTCATGACCCCAGACAATCATCAACTTCACTGTTTTTGTTGCAGGCCCCAGTGTTGGAGCTCAGTTCCCTGGATGCCTTTCTCCTCGATTGGGAAGGAAGTTTCTTTTATGCCTTTCCCCCTTCCTCTCCTGTTCAAAGTACTAGTCAAAATCAGGTCTCAGCCCTGCAAAATGAACCGATTGCTCCAGACTGGGCCAGGCAGGCCTGGTACCCACTCCTTCTGTCCTTAGCAGTCCATCTTCCCCTGTGTCTCCCCAGGAACCACAATCTGTTAACCTGTGCTCAGGGAAGTTTGGTATCGAATCTCAAATCCTCAACCTCGAGGCTTGGCTCTTGAGCAGTTAGAGTTGCTGATTTGCAGCTTTCTCAAAGTGTTCTCGAAATCCTGAAGGCTGCTAGAAGCCTTCCACCAGGGCTACCTATAACTCCAAGTGGAAAAGGTTTTCCATATGGTGTTCTGGGAAGCATGTTTCCAGAATCTGCTGATCTACCCACTGTATTGGACTACATGGTCCATCTTAATTCTTTAGGACTGGACATAGCCACCCTGAAAGTGCACTTGGCTGCTGTCTCTGCCTTCATTCAACAGGAAGCCGTCTTCTCTTCTGCTCATCCTGTATTTTCCAAGTTTTTAAAGTTGCTTCACGCAATCCTCCATTCAGGACCCTGCCCGACTTGAGATCTTAATGTATGCATTGCTCAGCTATACAACCCCCCTTTGAGCCTCTGTCTTGGCCCAGGGCTTAAGTATTGACTTGGCAAACTGTATTTCACCGTATACATCACTTCTGCCAGGCGTATAAATGTGAGTTACAGGCTTTATCAATAGGAAACTGACTTTATTTCCTTTCACAGGGATAAAAAGTAGTCCTCAGGACTAACAAGGAAGTTTTGCCTAGGTGGTTTCAGATTCCACCTTAACCAATCTATTTCACTTCAGTGTTCTTCACTGACCATTCCTTCTCTGGTGAGAGGAGGCTGCAGAGCTTAGATGTTAAGAGGGCCTAAGTTACTACATAGGTACCAAGGGTCTGGGTTGACTCCCTCAACTGTTTCTCACTTACGGTGAGGTTGGGAAAGGAGACCTGCCACTAAGAGATCCATTGCCAGGTGGATCGTTTCTTGTATCCAATTTTGCTATCAAAAGCTGGGTAAGGTTCCCCCCTCAGGCCTGAGGCTCACTCTACAGAGGTACAGCTGCATCTCTAGCTGCTGCTAGAGACATCCCTATCTTGGAGATATGTCAGGCAGCTACTTGGAAGACAGTACACACTTTCACCAAACATACTCCCTGGATATTCAGGCCAGGAGGGATCTTTCGGTTTAACACAACCGTTAACTGAACCTATTCCTAAGTAGGTTCTGTCCCTCCTCCATGGAGGTACTGCTGTATAGTCTGCAATAGTCATAATATAGCAAGACTTCATGTTGTTTGAAGAAAAATTACTCACCTTAGTAATGTTGTTTCTTCTAATGAGTCTTGCTATATTATGACCTCCCCAACCTGCCCTCTCAGAACTCCTACTTTGGGTATGGGTGGGTAGTCCTCTGTTGGCATTCATTATGCCCTCTTTCATGTTTGGGTGTTGTGTTTATTTAGTTATTTTATCTTATTTTTCTGGTCCACTGACTTGAATCTTTGTGTTGGGACCAGGAAAATGTATTAATATATTAGTGGCCAGTTGGCTAGTGTGAGTTACAGCTTCCACACAGATCCTTAGTGAGTTTTGCTCGTAAAGATCTGACGGTTTCGGTTTGAAACCAGCCTAACAGAGCTTCTGAACCGAGCTCGCGCTCTAAGCTCCATGCTCTGCATGGAAGTTAACTCTTTCACCTCCGGAGCAGTTCTAAGGCTGGGACAAACTGCAATAGTCATAATATAGCAATACTCCATTAGAAGAAACAACATTACTAAGGTGAGTAATTTTTTCTTCTAAACTACAAGACTTTGGTAAGGTTGTCTGTACCGTGCAGTCGATGTACCACCCGAAACAGGGACAGTTTCGCAGGTCCCGTTTTCGAGGCCGAGGGGCTCATCAGCCTCAGCAACTCCACTGTCAGAACCAACCTCAGCAGGGAGGCTTCAGTCGATGAAGCGGAGTCAGGGGCTCCTCGGCCTCTACCTCTCAACAGGCTAAACCAGCCCAAGCTGCCTTCCCTCACCCTCCTAACGCCTGACTATCCAGGCAACCCACCTCTCCTCAACGACCCGTCAGGAGAGCAGGTGGGAGGTCACTGCTCTCTCTATCCAGAAGCCTGGAGACAAGTGACCTTCGACCAATGGGTTCTCGAAATCATAGATCACGGGCACTCTATCAAGTTCGTGTATCTTCCACCGGACAGGCCACCACCCCCATCCCATCATCCAAGGGGACACAGAGACCTCATCCTCCAAAAGATCCAGTCTCTGCTCTCCAAAAGGGCAATAGAACCAGTCCCCATCGTCGAGAGGGGCTCCGGGTTATAGTCTCACTTTTTCTTGGTCCCAAAGAGGTCCAGAGATTTAAGGCTGATTCTCGAGCTCAGCAACTTGAACCTCTGGATCATCTACTGATGCTTCAGGATGGTCATTCTGCAAAACCTTCTCCCCATGGTCAGCCCAGGAGACTGATTAGTATCCCTGGATATGCAGGACATTTATGTCCGCATCCGGATCTCCAGGCATCACTGGAGATGCATGAGGTTCGCCTTTCAGGGAGAACACTATCAATTCAAAGTTCTTCCCTTTAGCTTCTCCTCTGCCCCAAAGGTCTTTATGAAGTGCCTGGCAGTGGTAGCCACAACACTTACGGGAAGGGTCATTTCTGTTCCTTACCTGGACGACTAGCTCCTTCTGGCTCCCTCCAAGGATCGTCTCCAGGACACCATCCTGGACGCCTGCACCCTTTACAGCCACCTGGGGATGACCATCAATCCCTCCATGTCGTCTCTTGTTCCCACACAAACTTTGCAATTCATAGGGGTGGTGCTGGACACGGTCCTGGGAAGAGCCTTGTTGCCTCTAGACTGGGTGGAGCACATACGGGCTCTAGCCAATCAACTCTGCTCAGCCTCTTCAGTGCCCACCAGGCTCCTGCTTCACCTGTTGGCAGCTGCCATTGTATCTGTCCCATTCACCAAGCTGTGAATGCGGACCATCCAGTGGACCCTTCGGGTTCAGTGGGACCAAAGTCGGGATGACTTGGATGCGCCCGTCACCGTTGCGGGACCGGTTTGTCAGGAACTCCTCTGGTGGATGTCATCTCCGACTTCACTGGAGGGCACTCCTTTCTGGATGGGTGTTCCCAACCAGACCCTTTCCATGGATGCTTCCAATATGGGATGGAGAACGCATCTGGGAAGTCACAGGACTCGAAGATCTTGGTCTCTGGTACAACAGTCTCTACACATCAGTGTCCTGGAAGTGAGAGCCATTCTGTATGCTCTACAAGCTCTGGACTCAGTGATCTCTCCAGGTCTCCTTCTCGTCCAGACGGATGACACGACGGTGGTCTTCTACCTCAACAAACAGGGGCACTCACTCTTATCCTCTGCTGAGAGGCTATGAGAATGTGGGAATGGGCCATAGCCCATCAGGTGACCATCTCCGCAGTTCACGTTCCAGGAGTCCAGAACGACCTCACAGATGCTCTCAGCAGATCAAGATCTCAGGCTTATGAATGGTCCCCCCTCCAGTCCGTGGTTGACGACCTGTCCGTTAGATGGGGGCACCAGAATTGGATGTTTTTATGTCCGAATCCATCGCAAAACTGCCCAGTTTCTGCTCGCTAGATCCCGAGTCTGGTGCTTTTTGGCAAGACACATTGTCCCTGTCTTGGAAGGGGAGGTTTCTGTATGCCTCCCTCCCCCCTTTCCCACTGATCCAGAGAGTCCTCCTCAAGGCGCAGTCAGATGGGACCACACTGATCCTAGTTGCTCCACTGTGGCCTCACCAAATTTGGTTTCCATTGCTACAGCAGCTTGCAACAGCACCGACCATAATGCTGCCGCTCTCTACCCACCTTCTCTCTCAGGACAACGGGTGCTTGCTTCATCTGAATCGCGTTTCCTTCATCTTCATGCCTAGCTCCTTAAGACCTAGTTAAGATCAGGTTTGGAGTCTCTGCAAAGTTGGCTGAAGTCCTGAGGGAGGCCAGAAAGCCCTCTACGAGAGCTACTTATACTATGAAATGGAAATGGTTCTGTCTTTGGGCCGCAGCGAGACAACTAGATCCGCTGGTCTGTCCAGTCGACACGTTGCTCGAATACTTGCTCTCTCTATCAGAGTCAGACCTCAGTTATTCCTACATAAAGGCACACCTGGCTGCCCTTTCTACCTATCATATCCCTATCCAGGGCAGAATGGTAGCTCAACTGGATATTTCCAAATTTTTCCTCTGGGCTTTCTCCATATAAGACCCCCATTCAGGATCCTAATCCCCCTTGGGACCTTTTATTTGTGTTGGAAAAGCTTACCCTCCCTCCTTTCATGGAGTGTGAGCTATGTTTTCTCTCCTGGAAAACATTATTTCAAACAACATGAAGTCTTGCTGTATTCTGACTATTGCAGTTAGGTCCTGCCTTTCAACTGCCCCGGAGAACAAAGGGTTAACTTTTCTGTGCCTTGCATAGAACGCTCATCACGAGCTCTGTTGAAGCCCTTGTCTGTTGTTGTTCAAACTGCAACCGTCAGATTCTTTACTCCGCCTCACTGAACAGTCGCTCCGGAGATTTCTCCTGCTGCTCTGTTCAAAAGTCGGTCGAAGTGTCGGTTTGCGGTCAGTTTCTACCGAATTGTTGTTTCCACATAGTCAGTTCAAGTCTCTTTCTGTAGTACCGTGAGTACTAGATAGGTTTTTGTTCTGTTTTCTGTGTGGAACTTGTAAACTGTGGATCAGTTTGGCTGAACCGATCATTTTGAGGTAAAAATTTGTGCTTTACTTTAGTGTGTGGTTACCGGTCCATATCGGTTCTAAAAAAAATAGGTTTTAAGTACTTTTTTTTCCAAGACCCGTGACACAGTCAGGAACCGATAGGGGGGTCTTGCCTGGTGGATTGCTGAAAAAAGGGTAAGTTTTGGTTAGGTTGACCATGTCTGAGAAACCCACGAAAAAAAACGGGTCCACTGGGTTTCAACACTGCAGTGTGTGTGGGGAAGTCTTTGCTAAGGCTGATCCCCCATACCACCTGTGTTTATTGTCTGGGGTTTGACCACCTCGATTCAGACTGCCAAATTTGCAAGAATTTTCCCAAATCTACCCTGGAAAAGAGATTAGGTAGACTGAGGGAAAGGAGGCCGGAAGTCCGCTGACGGATGGCCAGCCAGTTCGGTTCGACCGAACCAGAAGGAGTGCCCTCTGAACAGAGGCGGTGGTACCGGACAAGGAGAGCCTATTCGAGAGTCTGTTCCGACAAAAAGAAAAAGACAAATCGACGGTTGGGACCCAGAATCTCATACTCCGAGCGCCAATGAGATAGCCAAAGCGATTAGGATAGTGCAATCGCTTAGTTCGGTTCCGACCAACGGCACCATCTGGCAGGGGCTCGGTTGAATTGGTTCCCCGGTTCTGGATTATACCTTGGAAAATTTTATGAACCGGAGTTTGAGGAAGGAGGGAGTATGAGGATGATTATGGTGATTGTGAAAGTCTGGATGTGCCTATTGACGCGACATCTCCCCAGACAGACCTTCAGGTGTTTCTCCTCCCTAGGCTTTCTGAGTCCCCTTCTACACTTCATGTTCTACATAAAGGTGGCTGATACCCTCCAGCTTCCTGTGGAGGAAGCAGTAGAGGATCAGGAAGAGCCTGATTATGTTGAGATGATGGATATCCCAGAGTCCAGGAGACTGTCTGTTCCCCTCCACAAATCTTTTGGGAAACAGACACAAAAAATTCTTAAGTCTCCTAATTCTGTACGTCCTGTGGACAGAAGAATGGACAAGAGGTACACTCTCTCAGGCTTAGACACGGAGTTCCTTTTTCAGCAATGCAGCCATTTTGGGGTTGTGCAGGCTGCTGCCTGTGATAAGGCAAACATTCCCTTGGCATCACGCCCCCCAGACACGGATTCCAGGAAGATTGATGCCATGGCAAAGAAACAATACATGGCAGCATCTTTGGGACTCGGGCAGGCTAACTATATGGCCCATACAGCCAGGTACCAGAAGTCCAGGTGGAACACTGTACTGGCACTGGCTAAACAGGCTCCCGCCCAGCTTGCCAAGGAGCTGGAGCAGGTGGCTGCAGATGGGATTGAGGCATCAAAAGTACAGTTTCATGCTGCTGTGGACTCCAATGATGTGTCATCAAGAGTCATGGCTACATCTGTGGCTCTTCGGAGAATGGCTTGGCTCAGGTGTACTAACCTCTTACAGGATACCCAGGCTAAGGCCATGGATTTTCCTATAGTTGGTAATTCTCTGTTTGGGGAGCAGACAGAGAATTACATGAAGAAAATGGACAAATACAGGATCACTTACAGGAGTGCTCAGGCCAAAGAAAGGCAAGCAGCTCCTCAAAGGCAGCAGTCCAGGGGCAGGGGCAGGCCTTTCCAAAGGCCTTTTTACCAAGCTCAGGCCTTCTCTTCTTCATTTTCACAGAGGGGGTTCTTTAGAGGGAGAGGCAGAAGGGGTATGAGCAGGCCTGCATCCACCCCTCAGCCTAAAGCCCCTGCCAAGCAGACACCCTGATGGGTCTGCCCGGGTCGATTCTCCTATACCAGTAGGGGGCAGGCTGGCTGGCTTTGTCCAGGACTGGATGCCTCTTACATCAGACAAGTGGATCCTGGAAGTAGTAAGCCGGGGACTGGTTCTCAGCTTCAAAAACTTTCCCAAGATGAGAGCCAGATCTTTTCCACCTGCAAATCTCTGAGACCCTTGCCCTAGAGGCAGAGGTTTCTTCTCTCCTAGCTCTCAGAGCTATAGAGAGAGTTCCCACCCTACACAGGGGCAAAGGATGTACTCCAGGTACTTCCTAACCCCCAAGAAGACAGGAGAGTGGCAACCCATCCTGGACCTAAGATGTCTGAACAAACGTCTTTTAAAGCCAAAATTCAAAATGGTAACTCTGGGAATTATCCTTCCCTCTCTAAGGTCAGGGGACTGGCTAGACTCCCTGGACCTCAAAGATGCCTACTTTCACATTCCCATCAGGTGCTCCCTCAGAAAGTACCTCAGGTTCGAGTTGCCCTCTGGCACTAGCAGTTCAGAGCAATGCCCTTTGGCCTAACATCAGCCCCATGGGTCTTCACAAAGTGCCTGGCAGTAGTTGTTGCCTTCCTAAGAAGACAAAAGATTTCCATTTTCCCATACCTGGATGACTGGCTCATAGTAGGTCAGTCTCCAGACCAAGTCAAGTCACATCTGCAAGTGACCCAGCAAGTGCTCCCTTCTTTAGGATTCCTTCTCAACCTACCAAAGTCATTTCTCGAACCAATGCAGCTCCTCACCTTCATAGGTGCAGAACTGGATACGGTAAAGGCAAGAGCCTTCATTCCCCTGGAAAGGGCAAGGACCCTTATGGAACTGGCCTCTTCATTCACCCTTCAGGTGTCTCGACCAGCAAGGCATTTCCTTCAGTTACTGGGCCACATGGCAGCTTCCACAGCAGTGATCTAGGGACAAGATTCCAAATGAGGACATTCAGTTCCACTTAAGAGCCTTTTGGTCCCAGAGAAAAGTTACACTTCAAACTAATCCCAGTGACTCGAGACCTGAGTCCAAGCCTTGCAATGGTGGCAGGATCAGGACAATTTGAACAAGGGGTTCCATTATCACTCAGTCTCATTCAGTGATACTCACCACAGATGCTTCCCTGCTAGGCTGGGGGCTGCCCAATGGGATCATACCACCCAGGGACTGTGGTCACCTCAAGAAATCTCTGCTTCATCAATCTCTCAGGAACTTAAGAGCAGTGATCTTATCATGTCAATCTTCACCATTCATCACAGATGCGGTACTGGCGGAGATCCAGGACTCCAGCAGAGCCTTTTTTTTTTTTTTTTTTAAGGCGGGCGGAGCCCGGCACTGGCGCCGTCCAGGAGGCCGGCAGTACTACGTGGCGCTCGGGATTAACCCGTTAAGGCGTTGACTCTGCCTGCTTACCAGTTCCTCGTCTCCTGCCGAGAAATGCGCTGCAGTGGGAAGCCTGGAAGCATTTTTTCAAATTTTAGGCCTTGAAGCCTGCGTCTTAGTCCTACGGTCTACTAGTTCTGTGTTTGCCTCACTCGGCGTCGCCGGTAAGATCTTTCCTTATTTACTGTTTAGCGGCGTCGAGTCTGTTTTAGTGTTTTTCTCCGTGGTCATCGGCGTAGTCTGATGGGGCAAGAAATCTCAGAGGCAGGCGGCCCCTATGCGTCGGTGCCCGTGCGGCGCAGAAGTACTCCGTCACCGACCAACATGACCGGTACCTTTCATGCCTTGGCCGCTACCGACATGGATTCATGCGATGCCTGCTTCTCGATGGACCGCCGCGTTTTAGAACAGCGTTCAAAGTCGGAAGCGAGCTCTGCCGACTTTCGGGTAAACGCGCACTCGTCGGGCCAAGCGCGTTCTCGGCCCTTCCTCGGGTCCCTCCCGGTTCTCTGACGACGCGGAGGAGGAGCCTCGGCCTCTTCTAGCCTAGCCGTGGCGAGGCTCCTTCCATGGCGCGGGAGGCCCGTCCTGCTTCCTCCGGGGAGGCGGGCGGGCGCTGCTCTGGCAATCACCCCGCGAGGTGAAAGGCTCCCAGTGTCGCTCCTGTGGTCCGCTAGGCCCGGGTCGGCGCCGTCTCGGCTTACTGTCGTTCAGTGCGTCAGTACCAGCGCCCGTTGAGTCCTGTCGGCGCCGACCCAAATTTGACGCCCGTCGGGAATGACACTGCTCGGCGCCCGTGAAACCCATCGGCATCGTCCTTACCGCCATGGCCTCACCTCGGCGCGAGGTTGAACCACGGCGCCCGTGAAACTGCCGGTGTATCGTCCGTCGGCGCTATGCCTGGCGCCAGTTGGGACTCTTAGTGCCGCTTTCGCGGCGCCGAGTGGTCTCATGCAGCGCCGTGGTCGGGCCGAGTCGCCCGGGTCGTCGGCGCCGCCTTGGTCCTCAGCGCCCGCGCGGCGTAACGAGCAACCTGGCGGCGTGGTCGGCTCGAGGCTGAGATTTCTGCGGCGCCCGTCTCTGTCGGGTGCCTTCCTGGCTCGGTGGACCTGATGGTGCCACAGCTAGCCCGGCCTGGGACTTCTGGCCCAAGCTACCTGCCACCTTCTGCTGGCACGCTTGCAGTGCTGTGGAAGCCGGCGGGGTTGCTTGGCTCCTGGGCCCCTGGAAGGTATCCCTTCCTCGACCCCCTACTATTTGGCTTAGGGCCTCGGACTCTTCCTCTTGAGTCGGAGTCCAGCTCGGAGTCGAATGAGGCAGTCACACCCTCCGGGGTTGTCTGCAAGGAGGGCGAGCTGGTGGTTTCCTCTTGGTCTCGGCCAGCCCCTCTGAGGTGAGTCGGGTTCCCTCTAGGCTAGGAGTGGGTGTTCTGACCAGCGGGCTGTGGTGCGTGCCACCATCACCTTGCAGCCTGGCCTTGGGGGTTCCTTGACCCCTCTGCAGTGGTACCCCCTACTGTGGCGTCTCTCGGTCGCCCAACTTTGGGAGCCTATCCAGGAGGGGCCACGGGGGTGCTCTTTCAGGTTGCCCCTCAGGGGCGGCCCTGGTACTGAGCTGCCTAGGCTGGCCACTTGAGGGCTAGGACCCTTCCAGATTCGAAGGGTCGAGGTATGGGTTGTGGCGAGCCCTTCTCTGGGACCCACCGGGCCCTGGGCCGGAGCAGGTGCGGACTTCTGCCCTTCCCTTTGTTTTCCTTGAGAGGGTCCCATTCTTTCGAGGCAGGGGACTGTCCTTCTGGACCTTCACGGCCCGAGTCGCCTCACTTGGGGGATTCTTTTAGGCGCCCAGTCTAGGCAGTACTGAGCGGTTGTGCAGCCTATGGGCTAGGGTCTTCCAGGACTCCCCGTGGGAGCCAGTGGTCCGCTCCTTAGCCCTGGCAGAGGTCACCCGGCTTCTTCTCGGCTCTGTCCTCCCTCTGCCTCCTTCTCCTGCGTTCCCAGGTATCCTTGGTCCTAAGCAGACTCTTACCTGGGAACAGTTCAAGCAGTGGCTGCTCGTTCCCTGCTACGTTGAGGGCTTTGGACAGCCAGGTTTTCAACCTCCCCGAGTAGCCACCTTCTGAGCCATGGTGACCTCAGCTCCTCATCCCCTCTTCTGGGGAGAGAACCTTCTGTCCACATCTCTCCTGCTGCTGATCTCTCTGAGTATCAGCGTTTCCTCGTGAGGATGATGGAGGACCTTCACCTTTCCCCTCTTCTCTTAGCAATCCAGACATGTGGCGCCACGCCCTTTCTAAGCGATTTTGGGACAGCCACCCTCATGGTGCCGCCTTGGCCCGCTCCTCCCGGGAGGCATCCATGCATTTCTGGCAGGGGCCCTTCTCCGGAGTTCCTGCCCTAGGGACCTCTGCCAGGTATTCGCTCCCAGTCTCAGGCTCCTTGCCTCAAAGCGCAGTCAGGTGGCGCACCTGGACACTCCTGATGGGCTTCATGCTCTCCACCGTGACTGGCCCCCAGATCAAGACTCCTCGGATTTTGATTTCTGGGGGAGGAGGACTTTCTACTCGGCACGGCTGCTTCTCTCCATTTCTGCGCATCAGGCCCACTACGCTGCCTATAACAGGTACTTGTGGTCAGTGCTAGGTCAGGTTCTAGCCGCTCTGCCTGACTTCGAGCAAACCAGGCAAGCCATTGCTCTCTCTGCCACGTGGCCTGGAGCTAGCAAGGCACAAAGCAAGAGGCGTCTTCGGCGCCAATGAGGTAGCTACCAGGTCGTAGGGACAGCGATCTGCACCAGAAGATCGGCATAAGCCCGCCTTTCCGGTTGTCACCCTTGGCCCGGCGTGGGGTGATTTGCTCCGCTCACCAGGAACCTATCTCTTTCCGTAAGGGCGAGGCGATGTTTGTCGGGCAAATTCCTTCCCCTCTGGGGAACCCGTCTCGCTCTCCCCACTCGGGCCTCCTGGGTCCAGAAGGTTCCCCCATAGTGTGTCACCCACTGAGGGCTAAGGGACACTGTCCCTTAGGGTGCAATCAGTTAACCCCCTTCAGGGGCTTGAGTACTCACCCATCTGTGATGAATGGTGAAGATTGACACAGATAAGATATGAAATTACGTACTTACCATAATTATGATCTTTCTGTGTCTTCACCATTCATCAATCCCTCCATCCCCTTGGGCTCCAGTCTCTGGATTCCTCCTCCTCTGTGCCTTCCCTCTCTTACGCTGCATAGGTGCGGAACCTCTTGGGCAAAGGGCAGTTCCCTCCACTTGTTATTCCTGTATGGTGGAACTGGTATGGGGAAAGTGTCTTTCTTTCTTAGCCCCTCAACTCTTGCCATCTTCCGCACCCTTGCTTGAGTGAGATGAGTGGGGACACACAGGGGACAGTCTTCCCTAAGGGGTACAGTTTGAGTGGCACTCCTTCTCTTCTACATATCTTCACCCCTCGAGGGTGTGAGCTATGGTTGCCCTCCTTCTGTTATCCATCTACTTAAATAAAAAAAAAAAAAATCTTCCTTTTTTTCACAAATATCTCTTTAGAGAGAGTACTGAGTCCCTGTACCCTGTCCTTCTCCAGAATAGCCGACTCTGCTTTGGGGTATCTGCCAGTTATTCTGTGCCTTGAATTCTGGCAGTCAGCTTTACTAACTCCTTGCAGTACCTTTACAGTCTGGTGACGGACAAGGGTCCTGGATCCTGTTACCTCTCACTCTCCTAAAATTCTCTCCCCTTCCCTCCTTCTTCCCGTTTCCAGAGATTGGGGCCCTACCCAATCCCCTTAGTCTTACTTTATTCTATGCTGTCCTCTCAGTCGTTATTTCTCCTTTTAGTTCAGTTTTCTCTTCCTTTTCTGTCCCTTGGACTCTCTTGTCCCACCCTCCATCCTCCTCTTACCTCTCAGCGACTCAGAACTGGTAAGCAGGGCGGTCGGCCTTCTAACGGCTAATCCTGGGCGCCACATGTGCGTCGGCCTCGGGGATGGGGCAAATACTCGCTCGGCTCCGCCTAGCCTTTAAAAAAAAAAAAAAAGCCTGCTGGGTCCTGATCTCCGCCAGTACCCATCTGTGATGAATGGTGAAGATACACAGAAAGATCATAATTACAGTGAAGTATGTAATTTTCATTTTCTGGCACGCAAGCTTTTCCAAATCTGTACAGAACAAGGTAGTTCAGGTCAGAACAGACAACACCACCACCATGTGGTATATCAACAAGCAAGGAGGCACTCAGTCTGCGGCCTTGTGCACAGAAGCAATGAAGTTGTGGTCCCTGGCCTGTTCCCTGCAAACCTCTCTGATAGCAGTTCACCTCCCAGGGAAGGACAATGTCCTAGCAGATGCACTGAGCAGAATATCCCAGGGCCATCACAAATGGGCCCTAGATCCTCTGGTTTTGAAAGTGATTTTCTCGAGATGGGGCACTCCAGAGATAGATCTTTTTGCAGCCCCAGACAATCACCAACTTCCTCTCTTTTGTTGCAGACCCCCAGTCTTGGGCTCAGTCCCCCTGGATGCTCTGATTCTGAACTGGGAAGGGAAATTCCTTTATGCTTTTCCCCCCTTTCCTCTCCTGTTCAGAGTGTTAGTCAAGATAAGGTCACAACCATGCAAAGTGATTCTGATTGCTCCAGACTGGGCCAGGCAGCCATGGTATCCCTTGTTGCTGTCCCTAACAGTCCATCTTCCCCTGTCTCTTCCAGGAATTGCAGCCTGTTAACATCCTCTCAGGGGAGGATTTGGTACCCGAATCTTCAGTCTCTCAATCTCAAGGCTTGGCTCTTGAAGAGTTAGAGTTTGCAGATCTGCATCTTTCCCAAGGGATTCTGGATATCCTTAAGGCTTCTCGAAAGCCTTCCACCAGAAAGACTTAAAACTTCAAATGGAAAAGATTCAGCATTTGGTGTTCTAAGAAGAATATTTCTCCAGACTCTGCTGAATTGCCTACGATTCTGGATTATATGGTCCATCTTAATGGCCTAGGTCTCAGACCAGCTACCCTCAAGGTACAGTTGGCAGCTGTTTCTGCTTTTCTGTCGGTAGGCAAGTCTTCCTCTCTGTCATCCCATCCTGTATTCTGTAAGTTTTTCAAGGGATTGCTTCACACTAATCCCACCCCCCCTTAGGGATCCTGCTCCTGCTTGGGACCTTAATGTTTGCATTGCTCAGCTTATGCAACCCCCCTTTGAGCCTTTGTCCTCAGCAGAACTTAAGTACTTGACTTGGAAAACTGTGTTTTTGGTAGCCATTACTTCTGCCAGATGTATCAGTGAAATGCAAGCCATGTCAGTGGAATCTGATTTCATCTCTTTTCACAGAGATAAAGTGGTCCTTAGAACTAACAGAAAGTTCTTGCCTAAAGTGGTTTCAGATTTCCACCTCAACCAGTCTGTATCTCTCCCTGTTTTCTTCACTGACCACTCCTCCTCGGGAGAGAGGAGGCTACACAGTTTGGATGTTAAAAGAGCCCTTAGCTACTACATAGAGCGTACCAAGGGTCACAGGTTTGAATCCCTCCAGTTGTTCCTCACTTATGGAGAAGTTGGTAAGGGCAAACCTGCCACTAAGAGATCTTTTGCCAGGTGGATTGTTTCTTGTATACAATTCTGCTGTGAAAAACTGGGTAGAACTTAACCCTCAGGCCTGGGGGCTCATTCCACAAGAGGTACAGCTGCATCCCTGACTGCTGCCAGGGATATTCCTCTCTTAGAAATTTGTCAAGCAGCCACCTGGAAAACAGTCCATACTTTCACCAAGCATTACTCTCTGTATATCCAGGCTAGGAGTGATGCTCGGTTTGGCACAGCAGTACTTCAGAGCCTATTTCCAAAGTAGGTTCTGTCCCTCCTCCATGGAGGTACTGCTTGGTAGTCTGCAATAGTCAGAATACAGCACGACTTCATGTTGTTTGAAGAAAATATTACTCACCTTAGTAATTATGTTTCTTCTAGTGGAGTCTTGCTGTATTCTGACCTGCCCATCGCCACCCCTCTCAGAACCTAGTTTTTGGGATGTGGGTGGGCAGGAGCAGTGTTGGCACCCTAGGGGTGTCCATTTTACACCCTCTTTTTCTTTGGGTGAAATGTGTTTTGGATGTGTTTTTGTTTTTGGGTTTCCTGACTTGAGTCTTCCTTTGAGAACCAAAAACATTATATATTTGCCAGTTGAATAGTAAAAATGTTATAGTTTCTACACAGAACACCTAGTGAGTTTTTGCTCGTAAAGATCTGCCGGTTGCAGTTTGAACAACAACAGACAGGGGCTTCAACCAAGCTCGTGATGAACGTTCTATGCAAGACATAGAAAAGTTAACCCTTTGTTCTCCGGTTCAGTTGAAAGGCAGGACCTAACTGCAATAGTCAGGATGCAGAAAGACTCCACTAGAAGAAACATAATTACTAAGGTGAGTAATTTTTTCTTTTGGTTGCCATCACATCGGCCAGGAGAATTTCTGAGCTTCAGGCCCTCGTGTATAAGGATCCTTATTTGGTTTTTCATATGCGACAGGGTGTCTTTGCGTACTAATCCTATGTTTCTCCCTAAAGTAGTGCTGGAAATTGTACTAAACCAGGAAACTCATCTCCCTGTTTACTACCCCAATTTTGTCAATAAAGGGGAGGCGCTGCTCCACACACTGGGTGTCCATCGCATTTTGCGCTTTTATCTGTCTAGGACCAAGGGGTCTGGGAAGTCCGACCAGTTGTTCCTTAGGATGCCCGGTTTCCAAGCAAACCCTTTCGCAGTGACTGGTGCACTGCATTACATTCTGCTATCAAAAACATAGCAGACCCCTTTCGGGCCCAATCAAGGGGCACTCTACCAGGGCTGTTGCTGCATCCTTTGTCGCTCTTAAAAGGGTTTCCACCTTGGATATTTGCACGGTGGCCACATGGCATTCTGTCCATACCTTTGTCAAGCACTACAGCCTGGATATTGCTTCTCAGAGCACAGCGGGCTTTGGCCTTGTGGTCCTGCAGGGCCTGATCTCCTGAGGGAGCTCTTACTGTCTCATTCCTTGTCCTCTCCTACCTCCCTAAGTAGTTGTGTTTAGTTTATACTGCTTGGGACTCAGTCTTATCTGCATTTACGTGCTGCAAGAGCTTCATCTCAAAGTAAGATAGTACAGTTACGTAAGAACTTACCGTAACAGCAGATCTTCGAGAGAAGCTCTTGCAGTAGGTATATTCCACCCCCTTTCCCCTGGAGGTCTGCATCTCTCTGTATGAGACAGGATTTTAGGTTGCCTGCAGGATGAGGAAGCGCCATCTTGTCATCTGCACCTTTTGTGCCAATTGCCAGTGTTTTCCAGTGGTACAAGAACTGGGGCACGCTGGGACCGCCTTCTCTTATATATTGGGCGGGACGTCAGGGGGGAGCCGATGTCAGTGAGGGGTGGTCCCCACTAGGTACTGCTAGAAAGAAGTTTGCCATGGGGTCGTGCCACCTGCTAGCGTCAGTCCTATCTGTGTTTACCTGCTGCAAGAGCTTCCCTCAAAGATCTACTGTTACAGTAAGTTCTTACGTAACTGTACTTTTGCAAAGCTGGAAGTTTATAGGATTAGTCTCCTTTCAGAACACAGGTTTATCAGCTCACTCTTCTTACAGAGCACCATCTTTTAACACAAATCTGAATTAGTAACTTTGGTTTGTGTTGCCAAGTAGCAGCAGAGGTCACCTCCTTAACTGACATGCAGTCTCTAAGAAGTTCACAAGATAGAGAACTTTCCTATTTGTGGCGTGCCTCACTGCACCTCAGGGGATCCAGTTCCAAGGACAATATTGGTTCTCCTGTTATCAAGCTGTTTGGAGAACGGACACATTGCAGAGATGACACGGTTGCCATCTGATGATAAAGTGACATGATTGCCCTCTGACGAGATGAAGCGATTGCTCTTCTGTAAGAGGTGACTCAGTC
Source organism: Neoceratodus forsteri (assembly GCA_016271365.2). Taxonomy (NCBI): domain Eukaryota; kingdom Metazoa; phylum Chordata; order Ceratodontiformes; family Ceratodontidae; genus Neoceratodus; species Neoceratodus forsteri. Next base: position 554,962,871 of record CM028129.1, on the reverse strand, counting down.
TGCCTGCAGTGAGAGGTGACACGGTAGCTCTTTGATGAGAGGTGATGTGGTCTCCCTCCATTGATAGGTGACGAGGTTGCTCCCCGGTGAGAGGTGATACCATCACCATCTGGTGAGAGGTGATGCTATCAACCTCCGATGAGAGGTGATGTTGTCTCCCTCCAGTGAGCGTTGACAAGGTCACTGTCCAGTGAGTGGCGATACAGTTGCCCTCTGGTGAGAAGTGATGCAGTTGCCCTCCAAGGGGAGGTGATGTGGTCGCTCCCTGGTTGGAACTGAAGCAGTTGCCCTCCAATGAGAGGTCACATTGCCTTCCAGTGACAGTTGACACAGTCATCTGCTGGAGGGAAGTGATGTGATTACCCTCCATCAAGCTGTGACACGGTTGCCCTCTGAGCAGTGGTGTGTTTGCAGTTCAGTCAGTGGTGACTTGCTTGTTATCCAGTAAGCACAATGCACTTGTTATCCATTGAGAAGTCACGTGCCCTCATTCGGTAAGAAGTGACATGCTCGCTGTCAAGTAAGAGGAGACTAAACAAATTATTTTTTTTCGCCATCTGATGAGCGGTGAGATGGACATTCTGAAGTCGGCGGCAAGGCAGTAGCTCTCCAGTGAGCAGTTATGTGGTTGTTGTTTTGTGAAAGGAGCCGATGCGTGTTGCTAAATAGCAGCTTTAGCCAGGAACATTCACCGTGACTTCTGCTGTAAGACCAGTTTGCTCTCCAGTGAGAGAATGTAGTGCTTGTTTTTAAGCAGCAGATAGTTCACAATAAGAATTGGTGTCCATCTTGGAGACAGTCTTGTGTACCCTTTGAGTCTGACGTGCAGTAATATGAATGTATTTAGAAGAGAGTGAAAGGGGCACAGGTGTTCAAAAATAAGATATTATCTGATGAGAATCGACACTGGCCTCTATAAAAAAACAAATCTTCTGAATTCCAGTGACGTCACCGATCCATGTAAGTGCAAGGAAGACATGCTCTACCAAAACCCTTGACAAATCTTAATTAAAACAAACTCCTTCAAACAACAAGAAGTCTTGCTGTATTCTGACAAATTGCAGTGAGTTCCAACCTTCGAACTGCCCCGGAGATGAAAGAGTTAACTTTCCATGCCAGGCATGGAACGCTGAGCTCGAGCTTGGTTGAGACTCTGTCTGTTGCTGTTTGAACTCAAACCGTCAGATTCTTTACTCCGCCTCACTGAACAGTCGCTCCGGAGATTTCTTCTTTGCTCGGTTCAATTTGTCGCTTAGTACGCTTTTCTCGCTTTCGATCAATTTAAACCGCAGCCTATCGGTTCAGTCTCTGTCTGTGGTATTCGTGAGTACTAGATAGGTTATTTTGTTATTATTCTGTGTGGAACTTGTAACGTGGAATCGGTTCAGTTTGAACCGATCAGGTTGTTTAAAATCTTTATTTCTACTTTTAGAGTGTAGTTACCGGTTCTTATCGGTTCTAAAAACAGATTTTATTACCTTTTTTTCCCATGGACCCGTAATTATTGCATGTCAGGAACCCATATAAGTGTCTTGCCTGGCTGGATTGCCGAAAAGGGTAAGTTTTGGTTAGGACTGGCCATGTCTGAGAAACCCAAAAGAAAAACCAGGCCCACTGGGTTTCAACACTGTAGTGTGTGTGGGGAAGTCTTTGCTAAGGCTGATCCCCACACCACCTGTGTTTATTGTCTGGGGTTTGACCACCTCGATTCAATAACTGCCAGATTTGTAAAAATTTTCCTGCAGCTACCCTGGAAAAAAGAGTTGGTAGGCTCAGGGAAAGGGAGGCCAAAAAGTCCGCTGACCCGGATGGCCAACCCAGATCGGTTCCAACCGAACCAGAAGGAGTGCCCTCTGACCAGGGCAAAACTTCTTCGGGCAAAAGGAGAACCGATTCCGAGGGGTCGGTTCCAGTTAAGAGATCAAGAAGGGATAAATCAGTCGGTGCGGATCCAAAAGTTCTTTCTTCGACCACTGATGAAATAGCCAAAGCGATAAAAATTGTCCAGTCGCTATCCCCGGTTGCGACTGAACCGGCACCATTAGGAAGGCACTCGGTTCGGTCGGTTCCACCGGTTCCGGATTATGATTTAGAGGAATTTTATGAACCGGAGGAAGAGGAAGGAAAGTATGAGAAAAGTGAGTGTGATTATGAAAGTCTGGATGTGCCCATTGACCCGGACATCTCCCCAGACAGACCTTCAGGAGTGTCTCCTCCTAGGCTTTCTGAGTCCCCCTCCCATTTCATGTTTTACAAGAAAGTGGCTGAAACTCTTCAGCTTCCTATGGAAGAAGCTGTGGATGACCAGGAGGAGCTTGACTATGTTGAAATGATGGATATCCCAGAGTCCAGGAGGCTGTCTGTTCCCCTTCATAAGTCTTTTGGGAAACAGACAATAAAAATTTTAAAGACTCCTAATTCTATACCTCTTGTGGATAAGAGAATGGATAAGAGGTATACCCTTTCAGGCTCAGATACGGAGTTCCTTACCCAGCAATGCAGCCATGTTGGGGTAGTGCAGGCTGCAGCCTGTGATAAGGCTAATATACCCTTGGCTTCACACCCCCCAGATAAGGACTCCAGGAGGATTGATGCCATGGCAAAGAAACAGTACATGGCAGCATCCTTGGGACTCAGGCAGGCCAATTGTATGGCCTGTACAGCTAGATATCAGAAATCTAGATGGGACAGTGTAATGGCTTTAGCTAAACAGGTCTTTGGCCAGCTTGCCAAGGAGCTGGAGCAGGTGGCTGCGGATGGTATTGAGGCATCAAGGTGCAATTCCATGCTGCTGTGGACTCCAATGATGTTTCATCTAGAGTCATGGCTACATCTGTGGCCTGTAGGATGGCTTGGCTCAGATGTACTAGCCTGTCTCAGGATACCCAGACTAAGGCCATGGATTTTCCTGTTGTGGGTAATTCTCTGTTTGGGAGCAAACAGAGAACTACATAGAAAATGGATGAGTACAGGACCACCTACAAGGTGCTCAGGCCAAGGAAGGCAAGCCATTCCTCGAGGCAGCAACCCATGGGGCAGGGCAGGCCTTTTCATGAGCCTTTCTACCAAGCCAGGCCTCCTCTTCTGCTTATGCTCATAGGGGTTCTTTAGAGGGAGGGCAGGCGGGGTACAAGCAGGCCTGCTTCCACCCCTCAGCCTAAAGCCCTGCCAAACAGGCACCTGATGGGTTTGCCAGGGCCGATTCTCCACTACCTGTAGGGGGCAGGCTGGCTTACTTTGTCCAGAACTGGATGTCTTTAACATCAGACAAATGAGTCCTGGAAGTAGTAAGCCAGGGACTGGATCTCAGCTTCAAAAAGTTCCAAAGATGAGAACCAGATCCTTTCCACCTGCAAATCATTCAGAGGCACTTGCCCTAGAGGCAGAGGTCTCTTCCGTCTTGGCTCTCAGAGTTATAGAAAGGGTTCCACCCCTACACAAAGGGAAAAGATTGTACTCCAGGTACTTCCTCACCCCCAAAAAGACTGGAGAATGGAGGCCCATCCTGGATCTCAGATATTTAAACAAGCACCTTTTAAAGCCAAGGTTCAATATGGTGACTCTGGGAATAATTCTACCCTCTCTAAGGCCAGGGGACTGGCTAGTCTCCCTGGACCTCAAGGATGCCTATTTCCATACTCTCATCAGAAGCTCCCACCAAAAATACCTCAGGTTCGAGCTGCCCTCAGGCCACTACCAATTCAGAACAATGCCTTTCAGCCTAACCTCTGCTCCAAGGGTGTTCGCAAAATGCCTGGCAGTAGTAGTTGCCTTCCTAAGAAGGAAAAGGATTTCCATCTTCCCATACCTGGACGACTAGCTCATAGTAGGCCAGTCCCCAGACCAAGTCAAGTTACACCTGCTGATAACTCAGCAACTGCTTACTTCTCTAGGTTTCCTTCTGAATCTTTCAAAGTCCGTCTACCGCCTTTGCCGAGGGGGGGTCTGAATTCAATGATAAAGTCTGTCTGGGGGCAGTCTGTCAAGCACAAAGCAGCAGTCCCATTCCCGACCTCGATTGGGACTTCGACTGAGCTCAACCTCAAGCTCTTCTTCTTCCTCCATTTGGTGGAAGAAGAAACAATACGCTAAAGGTCACCCTCTGGTATGTCTGCGAGGATGCGTAGGTGGTGGCGAGCGGTAAGCCTGACCCGACTTCGGTGGGGTCCTCTGTGGCTCTGTTCTTAACGGCCGCAATCTTCGACACCAGGCCTCATCTCTGTCCTCGATGGGGCTCCGGTGAGCAGTTTTACCTCTGGGCTGCTCTTTTAGAGCAGGAGGTTCGACATCTGCCCACTTGACTTGGCCAGTGGGCCCAGTTCTGGGGCCTTCGCGCATCGGAGCCACTGAGCCGCAGCTGAGTCGGGCTGGCAGGATGTGCGCAGTGCCCTCTTCAGTGCCAGTGCCACCGATGCCAACCTCATATGCCTAACCCCCCCCTCACGTTCTCCTCTGCAGGGGCCGGTAGTGGGTACCACTTTCCTTCTCCTGCTTTTTCTTCAGGTCTAGGGCCAGAATTCTGGGCACCACTCGTGCCAGCGACATGAGTGGTTCCAGCGCTGTGAGTGGTGCCAGTGCCGTGTGCGGTGCCAGCGCTGCGAGTGGTGCCTGCGCCGTGAATGGTGCAGAACTCTTCAGTGCCATTCCAGGTGGTGGCATCTCCCGTGATTCTGGCCTGGACCTGCCTTTTGGAGGTTCTCCTGGGGTAGAAGTGGATCTGGATGAGTCTCTCCCTGTCCTACTTTGTTGAAGATGCAGCAGATGACTAATTTTAAGGGCTGGAATACAAGCCTTCTGTATCAGCACAGCCTGTGATGGAAGATCTTCTTTTCAATTTTTCCTCAGGGATATGGGGTCCACCATAACATTTCAGACTTCATCTGTGGACCAAAGTTGACTTCTACATCTGGAGTGCCTACATTCCTCAGTACGAGTACACCCAAAACACTAAATTCAATGGTCAAGAACCTCCCAGAATCTATCAATCTTACTTCGAGAGGTTCCTTCAGTAGGTCATTACATTATGGAATTGGCACCACCTGAGGCGTCGGGCCGCACAGCAGACTTTCTAGCAATCCTGATGGAGGACCCACTTCCGATGTCATGTGGCGTATATGGTGGGCGGTCACCAGCTCACCCACTGTTCTTTTCCCATTGTCACTCGTGTCAGTCCCATTGCAGACTTCCATACAGCAATCGTGAGTTCTTGTGTCAGATTTTTCCTTCGACACATCTTTATTTCAAATATTCCTCTACTTGATGTCTTCACCCAAGAAGAAGTGCTTGTCCTGTGGCAAGCAGATCCCTCATAAGGATGGTCACCTAAAGTGCATGATTTGTTTGGGCCCAGACCACTCTGACTCCTCCTGCTCAGAGTGCCAAACTTTTAATCAGGCCACCAAAAAGCGGAGACAACAGGTTTGGAGGCCGACCTTTTAAAGGTCTGCTTAGCTTCCTTAGAAAAGTAAACGGACCGCATTGGAGAGTCCTCTTCTGAGAAATCTTCTCCCTCAAAGAAGCACCATAAGGAGAAATCTCAGGAGCGGGAACGCTCCACGGATGAGACCTCGCGGCCCATGATGAGCAAGGCCCATCCACCGCCAAAGAAGACCTCGGACAGTAAGTCTGGCAAATCTTCAGCAGGTCAGTCGACCGTTGGCTCCTCCTCTCACTGCACCGCTACGGCCTCTAAGCCGGCCCCTGGTTCCTCTGGGACCGCCAGTCACTGCAAGACGGCCCCCAGCCTTCGGAGACCCGCCTGGCACCAGTCGATAAGTCGGCAGGGGGCTCATCCCCCGCCTGCCCAGCTCCACCTGATAAGACGCCCATTACTGACAGCCGCTCAGGCATGGTTCTCCCATCGGGGCCTAGTGGCGCCTCACCCGACAACCAACAGAACCAGGGGGAGAAGGCCCCTCTCCCCAACCCTCCTCCTTCACCCTCCCCTTTTCAGGTGAGTACTTTGGGTGAAGACAGCACGGAACCCCTCAACGTGGTAGATTCCTCAAGGTCTTTCCCGAGCTGTCCTGATGGAGTCATGGAGAAGAAGGCTCCTCCTTGGCCATCTGGCCTTCCAGCAGAGGCCCCTCCTCCTCCTTCTTCAGGTGGGATCCCTTTGGAGCCGACGACTATCCCGGCCCCGATCCCACCGTCTGATCCAGCGAATCCCATTCCGACGCCGGATATACCAATGGCTCTTCCACAGTCAGGGCCCTGTGGGCTGCCCTAGCCTTCGGCTCCAGCACCAGACCCGGTCCCGCCATCAGGCCCCCTTCATCTGGCCCCGACGCCAGCCCCTCCATCGCCAGATCCCTTTCCGGCGCCGGTTTGGGTGGTGCCGGTCCCGACTTCGGCCCCCCTGATGTTGGCTAGCTTGACGCCGGACCCCCTGCCGATTTATACTACAGCGGGTCCGACGTGGGCACCCCTCCGTCAGATCTGACAACGGGGATTTATACAAGACCCCAGACTGTCCCACATTACCCTTTCGGGTATTCTGGGGACTACTTCCTGGTTGGTTCTCCTCCTGAATGGAGCTCTTTTGGGCAGTACTACCCTGGTTATAACCCCACCACCATTACCAGGGTTACCATTACCCGCCCCCACCGGTTATGCCTCCTCCTCCCCTTCCTGCTCAGTCACAACCTCCTCCTCCACCCCCTCTGGTTACGCCGGATTTTAAGACCCTCATCCAGTCTTGGTGGCAGGGGGCGCGCGCTCGGAGTTGGTTTCAGACCTGAAGACTAGACTCCCTCTTCCATGGTCTTCTAGGTCTGCATCCCTGAGAAGCTCTTCTCCATCCATGGCACATGTCTCGGGGGCGGCCCGTCAGGACATTACCCTTCCTGACATCCGTAATCTTCCTGACAAGGGGGCAGATGATGATGATGATGAGGAGGATGTTGGCGGAGGACACCTTAGAGGAACATGAGGGTCCGAAAGGCAAGGTTTCTCCCAAGTCCCCCCCAGAGGACCCTGCCTTCTGTGATCTGCTGAGGTCCATGAAGGATTTCTTCGACTGGGAGTTGCAGGAACAAGACCCAATGAGACAGAGGCTAGCCGAACACCTGGACTTGCAGTCTCTGTCTCTGGTCCCCATTGCTCCTTGGATCAGACCTCACCAGCACCTCACCTCTACGGTCTGGCAGATGCCTCATTCCCTTCTGGCTGTCCCCAAGAGGGCAGACAGGATTTACCGGGTGCCAAAGGATGCTCCGTTCCTAAAGACACATCCTAAGGCGGACTCTGTTGTCATCTCTGCTGCTCGTGACCGCTCCACTGCACCCAAGCACCTCTCCTCCAGACAGAGTCGAGGCAGATGGATCAGTTCGGTAGAAATGTTTATGCCTCAGCCACATGCACTCTTCGATCCCTCAACTATGTGGCCCACATGGTGGCCCACCAAAAGGCTACCCTGACCAGGTTAGAGGCTCGTGTCCAGTCTATGGAGCCCTCAAGCCTCAAAGAGGAGCTTGCCAAGGACCTTCGCCTCTCTCGCTTTTCATGTAGGCATGCCTTGTGGGCTACATATGACTCCGTTGACTGTAGCTCGCACCTCGGCAACTGCCATTGCCCTGAGACGGCATTCCTGGCTTCACATCTTTGGCCTTGCCAACGAGGTACAGTCGGCGATTCAGGATGCCCCCTTCCAGGGCTCGGTACTTCTTGGTGGGGACACCAAAGATGATATCACTGATCTCCAGGACAGAGGCCTCTCCCTTAGATCAGTGAGGTCCATGTACTGATTGGGCACTCAACAGCAGCAGCAGCCCTTTTGGAAAAGGACCTGGAGGCAGAGGAAGCAGGCCCCATCTCAGCGCTGGAGCAAATGCAAGTCCACGGGTTCCGCCACTTCTCCGTCCTCCAAGAACCAGAGACGTGCAGGTGGCTCTCCCCCTGAAAGTCCTGCCACTTCCTGACTCACTATCCCCACTACCTCTTCAGTCTCATGACGAGTAGCAGGTGGGGGGTTCACCCGTCATGCGCAGGAATGGAAGGCAATAACCTCCAACGCATGGGTCCTGCAACTAATGTTCGTCGGACACACCATAGAGTTTCTGGAGCTTCCTCCAGAATCTTCGCCAAAAAGGTCTCTTACTCCAGGGATCAGGCTGTTCTCGTCCGAGAAGAAGTTCAAAGCCTCTTGCTCAAGGAAGCAATAGAGCACGTTCCCCTTCCGCAAAGGGGCAGGGGGTTGTACTCACATTTTTTCCTGGTTCCAAAAAAGACGGGAGACTTCAGGCCCATTCTTGACTTAAGCAACCTCAATCAGTTTGTCCAGTACAAAAAGTTTTGCATGTTGACGCTCCAGAGTCTCCTCCAACTCCTTCTGGAGGATCATTGGTTGTGCGCTCTGGACATGCAAAATGCTTACCTGCACATCCCAACCTTCCCCAGCCACCGCCGTGTCCTGCAGTTCCAATTCCAAAGGCAGCACTTCCAATTTCAGGCACTCCCTTTTGGTCTGTCCTCAGCACCTTTGGTCTATACCAAGTGCCTGGCAGTGGTGACAGCTTCCTTACGCCACCAGGGTATCGCAGTTTTCCCTTACCTGGACGACTGGCTGATCTCAGCCCCGTCCAGGGACTCTTTACTGGAGGCTCTCTCTTTCACCTTGGACGTCTTTGGCAGACTAGGGATTACTATCAATATTCCCAAGTCATCCATGATCCCATCCCAGAGACTAGTTTATTGGGGGGTCTTGGATACGGTCCAGTGCAGAGCCTTACTTCCTCCATACAGGGTGGAGACCCTGATCCGCCAGAGTGGCTTGATCCATGACCATCCCAGCCCGGGAGATCCTCCGCCTTCTTGGCCTGATGGCAGCTTCCATCACTACTGTTCCCCTGGTGAGGCTTCACATGAGAGTTACTCAGTGGTCCTTGCACGTGCAGTCGGACCAACTCCTGGATGACCTGGACCATCTAGTATTGGTCTGTGCAGTGGATCAGAAAGAATTGCTTTGGTGGAGGGACTCCTGCAACTTTTCCTTAGGTCTCCCTTTCAGGAGCCCTGCTCCTCTGGCATCCCTAACTACGGACGCTTTGAACATGGGATGGGGAGCACATCTGGGGGTGCACCAAGCTCAAGGACTGTGGTCCAGCTTGGACACATCTTTGCACATCAATGTCTTGTATGCCTTGGAAGCCTTCCCAAGGGATCACTGCTGGTCCAAATGGACAATATGTCGGTAGTCTGGTACCTCAACAAACATGGAGGAACCCTATCATACCCCTTGTGCAGGGAGATGATGCGGGTGTGGAACTGGGTGGTCCAGCACAACATGGCTCTTGTGGCTGTGTACATTCCAGGTGTTCTAAATGTCCTGGCGGACAGTCTCAGCATGTCTTGGACCCTAACTCACGAGTGGGAATTACATCAGGAAGTGGCAGACTCTCTCTTCCTAAATTGGGGGCATCCAGAAATCTACCTTTTCGCCTCCCAATATAATGCAAAACTTCCCAGTTTTTGCTTGCTCGTTCCAGGGCATGGTGCTTTCTGGCACAATGCGCTGTCTCTCTCCTAGACAGGGAAATTTTTGTATGCCTTCCCACCGTTTCCCGTTTTTCAGAGGGTCCTTCTCAAGCTTCAGGCAGAGAAGGTGAGGATGATTCTCATCGCTCCACTCTGGCCGAGACAAATTTGGTTTCCGCTGTTACAACAGCTATCCAGGGAACCACGGGTTCCACTTCCAGTGACCCACAACCTCTTGACCCAGGATCAAGGTTGTCTGCTACATCCGGTGCTCAGGACACTGCATCTTCATGCATGGCTCCTCCAGACATAGCGATTTCTCGCTTCGGGGTCTCCTCCCGAGTCGCTCAAGTCCTTATAGAGGCTAGAAAACCCTCTACCCATTCCACTTATGCCATGAAATAGAAACGGTGTTCCATCTGGGCGACTTCCAAGAATTGGAACCCCTTTTCTTTTTCTGCCCCTCAAATCATGGAATACCTCCTTCATCTGTCAGACTCTGGTCTGTCATATTCTTCCTTGAACGTCCACCTTTCTGCAGTTTTGACGTACCACGAGCTGGTGGATGGTAAACCCGTGGCTCAGCTGGAAGTCTCAAAAACCTTTCTGAAAGGGATCCTCCATCTGAACCCCCCCATACTCAGCCCAACTCCACCTTGGGATTTGAACTTTGTGTTGGAGAAGCTCACTCTTCCCCCATTTGAGCCAGCCATGAGCTGTGATTTGCGCTTCCTTTCCTGGAAGACATTATTTTTAGTTGCCATTACGTCAGCCCGAAGGATTTTGGTGCTTCACGCTCTGGTTTGTAAAGAGCCTTATCTTATTTTCCACAAGGACCGGGCGGTCCTCAGGACAAATCCTAAGTTTCTTCCCAAGGTGGTGTCAGAAGCCACACTGAACCAATCAGTAGAGCTTCCTGTTTACTTTCCATCCCCTTCCAATAGAGGTGAGGCACTCCTGCTCACTATGGATGTCCATCGGATCCTTCAGTGCTGCACACACCGGACCAAGGATTTCCATAGCTGCGACCAGCTTTTTGTTTCTTTTGGCCCCAGGTCTAAGGGCAAACTGGTTTCCAAGCAGTGCCTTTCCAAATGGTTAGGCAACTGTATTCAGTATTGTTACCAGAAGAACGAAAAACCTCTGCCGGGTCCCATCAGAGGTCATTCTACTAGGGGCATGGCTAGTTCCGCTGCCTTTTTGCAGAACGTCTCTATGGTTGATATCTGTGCCGCAGCCACTTGGAGTTCTGTCCATACCTTTACCAAACACTACAGTCTGGAGATTGCTTCTAGGTGGAGGGCTGGCTTCAGCCTAGCTGTCTTGCAGGGCCTTCTGTCCTAGGCTGGGTCCATTCTGGTTCCCAGTTTCTGTTGGAGCTATTTTCTCCTCCTCCCCAGTTTCTCTCGGTCTCTCTTTGGAGGGACTGCTTGGGACTCTGTCCTATATGTAGTGACCTACTGAAGGAACCCTTTTGAAGTAAGATAGTACAGTTACGTAGGAACTTACCGTAACAGTAGATCTTCGAGAGAGGTTCCTTCAGTAGGTCATATTTTTCCCTCCCTCCTTCCCCTCATTTTGTTTCTTACTGGGACTCCAAATCCTGATCCCCCCTGCTGTCAGGCCTCTTCCTGGCTCCAGCGGGAGAATTGTATGGTGGGTGTGGGGACTGCCCACTATATACGGCCATGCTGACGTTGGTCACGTGACGTCGGGTGGGAGGTCCCCCATCAGGGATTGCTAGAAAAGTCTGCCATGCGGCCCGACGCCCGGTGGCGCCAGTCCTATATGTAATGACCTACAGAAGGAACCTCTCTCGAACATCTACTGTTATGGAAAGTTCCTACATAACTGTACTTTCAAACACCATGAAGTCTTGCTGTAATTAGGACTATAGCAGTCAGCCTCAGCCTCTGAACTGCCCCGGAGAGGAAACGGTTAACTCCAGAGAAGTCTGGAGTTCCACAGCGCGAGGGCGCTGTTCAAAACTCTATCTGTGCAGTTTGAAGTCAAACTGCCAGATTCTTACTCCGCTTCACTGAACAGTCACCCGGAGATCAGCTCCTTCAGCTCCGGTTCACTACTGCGGTTTTGATTCAGTTCCTTCGGTTCAGAAACCGGCAAAAGTCTCAAAATTACAGCAGTTTCGGTCTTAAGCTCTATCTGGCAACCGTAAGTAAAACGAAAATTTAGTCTGTGTGAGAATAATTATCGTTCAGTCTGAACCGATCGTTTCCTAATATTTAATGATTTTGAGACGTGAGGTACGGTTCTTGATCGGTTCTAAAAACCTTGTTTTAATAGGGTTTTTCAATACCCGTGACATGGTTAGGAACCGATAAGGGTGTCTTGCTCTGTACGGCCTGAAGAAAAGGGCAAGTTTTGGTTAGGCTGGCACTATGTCTGAGAAACAAAAGAAAAACCGGACCCACGGGTTTCAACACTGTGATGTTTGTGGGGAAGCCTTTGCCAAGGCTGACCCACACCTCTGTGTTTATTGTCTGGGGGCTGACCACCTCCTTTCAGACTGCCAGATATGTAAAAATTTCCTGCAGCCACCCTGGAGAGAAGAGATTGGGCGGCTCAGGGACGAGAGGCCAAAAGTCCATGGCCGGATGGCCAGCCCGGTCCAGTACCCACTGGACCAGAGGATGCCCTCTGACCAGGCGTTACTTCCTCGGGCAAAAGAAAGGCTGGTTCAGAGGAACCAGCACCAGCAAAAAGACAAAGAAATCAGCAGGGTTCGGAGTCTAAGATAGTTTCTCCAACTGTTGCAGAAATAGCAAAAGCCATACAGATTGTTCAGTCTTTGTCTCAGGGACTTGGAACCCTCCACAAGTGGCAGAGGAATGGCTCTCGTCCAGGTCCAGTGGTTCAGATTATGTTATTGAGGATTTTATGAACCACAGGAGAGGAGGAATTTGATCAGTGCATTTGTGACTGGGAAGGTCTGGAGCGTGCCCATTGAACGGACATTTCTCAGACAGACCTTAGAGTCTCCTCCTCTGTTGTCTGAGTCCCTTCTCATTTTGTGTTTTATAAAAGGTGGTAGAAACCCTCCAGCTCCTTTAGAGGAGGCTGTGGATGAGCAAGAGGAGCCTGATTTTGTTGAAATGATGGATATTCCAGAGTCTAGAGGTTGTCTATTCCTTTGCATAAATCATTTAGGAAGCAAACAACAAAGATTTTAAAAATCCTCATTCTGTCCCTCCTGTAGACAAAAAAATGGACAGAAGGTATACTTTATCAGGCCCAGATACAGACTTCCTCACTGAGCAGTGTAGTCATGTAGGTGTTGTTCAAGCTGCAGCCTGTGACAAGGCTAATATTCCTTGGCATCACATCCTCCTGACAAAGATTCCAGGAAGATTGATACCATGGCAGAAAAAGCAATATATGGCAGCTTCTTTGGGACTCAGGCAGGCTAATTACATGGCTTATGTGGCTGAGATATCAGAAGTCTAGATGGGACACTATTTTGCAGTTATAAGCAGGCCCAGGGTCAGCTGGCTAGTGAGTTGGAACAGGTGGCTGCTGATGGCATTGAGGCCTCTAAAGTTCAATTTCATACTGTTGTTGATGTTATTGATGTTTCTTCTAGGGTCATGGCCACTTCTGTAGCTCTCCGTGGTTGGCATGGCTCAGATGCACTAATTTGTCCCAAGACACTCAGGCAAAGGCTATGGATTTCCCTGTAGTAGGTAACTCTGTTTGGTGATCAGACAGAAAATTACATGAAAAAATGGATGAATACAGAACTACCTACAAAAGTGCCCAAGCTAAAGAGGCATGCCCCCAAAGGCATGCCCCCAGGGAGTGAGGTGGCCTTACCACAGGCCTTTTTATCAGCTCAAGCCTCTTCAGCCTTTGTTCAGAGGGTTTCTTCAGAGGCAGGGGCAGACGGGGCTCAGGCAGACCGTCCCCTTCTCCTCAGCCAAAACAGCTGCAGCAAGCACCTGATGGGGTGCCCAGGGCGAATCTCTTGTACGGTGGGGGCAGGTTGGCTTATTTCAGCCAGAACTGGTTGTCCCTAACTCCGGACAAGTGGGTTCTGGAGGTGGTAAGCCAAGGTCTGGTCCTCAGTTTCAAACAGTTCCCAAAGATGAGGGCCAGACATTTCCACCTCGCGAATCCTTTGGAAGCCCTTGCTTTGGAAACAGAGGTTTCTTCTCTGCTGGGATGCAAAGCAGTAGAAGGGTTCCCTTGCCATCAGGGCAGGGTCTTTATTCAAGGTATTTCCTTACTCCAAAAAGACAGGAGAATGGCGGCCCATCTTAGATTTAAGGTTCCTGAACAAGCATCTTCTGAAACCAAAGTTCAAAATGTTAACTCTGGCAATGATTTTGCCTCCTGAGACCAGGAGACGTGGCTAGCTTCCTGGACCTCAAGGACGCCTATTTTCATTTCTTGATCAGGCCTTCTCACAGAAAGTACCTCGGGTTCGAACTACCTTCTGGCCACTATCAGTTCAGAGCAATGCCCTTATCTTACCTCTGCCCCAAGGGTTTTCACAAAATGTCTGGCTGTGGTAGTGGCTCATCTGAGAAGGCAAGGGTGGCGTTTTCCTACCTGGACGACTGGCTCATAGTGGGTCAGTCTCCAGATCAGGAAAATCTCACTTGTTGGTCACCCAGCAGCTTCTCACCTCTCTGGATTCCTGTTGAATCTTCCAAAGTCAGTTCTCGAACCAGTTCAGGTACTAACTTTCATAGGTGCAGAGTTGAACACAAAGTCTGCCAGGGCATATCTCCCTCCGAGAGAGTGGACAGACTCATTGCCCTGGCATCTTCCTTCACCATGCGGGTCTCTCGGCCAGCAAGGCACTTCTGCAACTCCTAGGACACATGGCTCGCCCACAGCTGTCGTGCAGGGAGCAAGATTCCAGATGAGAGACATCCAATTCCACCTGAGATCTTTTGGTCCCAAAGAAGGACCCCTCACCAAATTAGTCCCAGTGACAAGATCTCTGATCCTGGCCCTTCAGTGGTGGCAGGACCAGAGCAATCTAACTCAAGGGGTCCCTTCACCCATTCCTCACTCCCTCACACCTACCACAGATGCCTCCCTCCCAGGATGGGGCTCACTTGAGCGACCTTTCCACTCCAGGGAGTGTGGTCTCCTCAGGAATCTCTGCTCCACATCAACCTTCTGGAGCTCAGGGCTGTCCTCTTAGCTCTCAGGCCTTTTCAGCTTCTGTCCAGAACAAAGGTAGTTCAAGTCAGGACAGACAATACCACAACAATGTGGTACATCAACAAGCAAGGGGCACTCGGTCTTCTGCCTTGTGCACGAAGCAATGAAGCTGTGGTCTCTGGCTTACTCCTGAATACCTCCTGATATGCAGTTCACCTTCCAGGAAGGACAGTGTCCTAGCGGATGCCCTCAGCAGGATTTCTCAGGGCCACCACAGATGGGCCCTGAACCTCTAGTGCTGGGGTCAGTCTTTTGCCAGATGGGGCACCCTCAGATAGATCTTTTCGCAGCCCCAGACAACCACCAACATCCTCTGTTTTGTTGCAGACCTCCAGTGTTGGGATCAGTCCCACTGGACGCCTTCCAGTTGGATTGGGAGGAAATATCTATATGCCTTCCTCCCTTCCCTCTCCTTTTCAGGGTACTAGTGAGGATCAGAACTCAGTCCTGCAAGGTGATTCTGATTGCTCCAGATTGGGCCAGACAGCCCTGGTACCCTCCCTTCTGTCCTTGATTGTCCACCTCCCTGAGCTTGCCCAGGACCCCGACCTGTTGACCTGTGCACAGGGAGAGTGTGGTATCCGACCTCAGTTCCCTCCACCTCAAGGCTTGGTTCTTGAGGAGCTAGAATCGCTGATCTACACCTCTCTCAAGGTGTCTTGGATATTTTAAGGCGGCCAGGAGGCCTTCTACTAGGGCCACCTATAATTCTAAGTGGAAGGTTTTCCATTTGGTGCTCTGGGAAGCAAATCTCCCAGAATCTGCTGATTGACTGTTTTATTGGACTATCTGGTCACTTAAATTCTCTAGGCCTTAACCAGCTACCTTAAGGGTTCATCTGGCAGCAGTATCTCGTTATGTGTCAGCAGGTAAACCTGCTTCCATCTCTTCTCACCCTGTAATTTAAGTTTTTTAAGGTTACTTCACACTAACCCTCCTTTTCAGGAACCAGCTCCTGCTTGGGACCTGAATGTTTGCATTGCTCAGCTAATGCAACCCCCCTTTGAGCCCCTGTCTTCGGCAGACCTCAAGTTTTTGACTTGGAAGACTGTTTTTCTAGTGGCCATCACTTCTGCTAGATGTATAAGTGAGTTGCAAGCCTTGTCAGTGGAAGAAGATTTCATTTCTTTTCATAGGGACAAGGTAGTCCTTAGGACTAATAGAAGGTTTTTACCAAAGGTGGTCTCAGATTTTCATCTCAACCAATCCATCTCTCTCCCAGTATTTTCACTGAGCATTCCTCTTCAGGGAGAGGAGATTGCACAGTCTGGACGTCAAAAGAGCTCTAAGCTACTATTTGGAGCGCACCAAGGGTCATAGGTTTGAATCCTCCAGCTCTTCCTTACCTATGGGAAGTCGGCAAAGGAGACCTGCCACTAAGAGGACAATTGCAAGGTGGATTGTCTCTTGTATCCAATTCTGTTACCAAAACTGGGTAGAAGCCCCCTCAGGATTGAGGGCTCATTCTACCAGAGGTACAGCTGCATCTCTAGCGGCTGCTAGAGATATTCCCATTGGAGATCTGTCAAGCTGCTACCTGAGAAACAGTTCACACCTTTACCAAACATTACTCCTTGGATGTTCAATCCAGGAGGGATGCCCGATTTAGCACAGCTGTGCTTCAGAGCCTATTTCCCAAGTAGGTTCTGACCCTCCTCCATGGAGGTACTGCTGTGTAATCTGCTATAGTCCTAATTACAGCAAGACTTCATGGTGTTTGAAGAAAAAATTACTCACCTTAGTAATTGCTTTTCTTCTCATGGAGTCTTGCTGTATTAGACAACCTCCCTCCTACCCGCTCAGAACTCCTTCTTGGGTATGGGGTTGGCAAATTAATGCAAGCACTGTGTCATGCCTTTTTTTTGCTTATTGGGTTTAGGAACTAGGTAATTCTGTTGTTCGTGAGTGGTAGGTGGCCCCTCCTGGACTTGAGTCTTTGGGGAGAGGGGTCTGTTATCTTCTTTTCAGTGATGCTAACAATATTTAATAATTTTGTTGCTATTCTGTGATTGTTGTGTGTTTTGTAGTTCTACTACTGGTAGGTAGCCAATGGCTAGTGTAGGGTTTTTCCACACAGACTTGCTATATTAGTTTAGCTCGTGAAGAACCTGGCAGTTTGACTTCAAACTGCTACGATCGAGCTTTGAACAGCGCCCTCGCGCTGTGGAACTCCAGACTTCTCTGGAGTTAACCCTTTCCTCTCCGGGGCAGTTCAGAGGCTGTGGCTGACTGCTATAGTCCTAATACAGCAAGACTCCATGAGAAGAAAAGCAATTACTAAGGTGAGTAATTTTTTCTTCTAGGAGTATGGATATGTTGTTCATCCACACTCTTTGGCATGTCCCTTTCCCCTTTAAACTTGCCGGAAGTCTTCAAGCTGGATCCTCCCACCCACCCGGGTGGTAAATACCTCGGCTCTGCCCCATGAAGCCAGATCTTCCTTTCCGCTGGAAGATACAGGTCCCTCATGCTACTTCTGTACTTCGTAGGCCCTGGTTTCAAAACGTCGGTTTTACCGCAACTTGCTGTCAAACTCGTTCAAGTTCGCAATTCCGATTCGGATATGGTGGACAAATTGTCCCTCGGATTTCGCCAGTGTTCCTGCGGCCAGAAAATGTTGCGCACTGATCCCCACCTAGCATGCGTGTCCTGCATCGGACATGACACCTCATTGTGTACAATTTGTTTGGCCTTCCTTCCCAACGTTCTGGACGATCACAAGGCGTGTCTTCATCTGGGGAGACCGGAGAAAAGGAACTTGCCGGTGAAATCCAAAGAGGTGAGGTGGGCGGTTTCTGCGGCCACGGGATCTGCCGAGCAACTGGAACAGATGAAGGCATTCGAGGAGGAAGCAGCTCAAGCTTCTGTCGGTTGAAGCTTCTTCGTTCCCCTCAACCTCGGCTCTACCTTTTCGGGCTCCTTTCAAGAGTTGTGCCAGTCTCTCCTCACCAGGGGAGAGGCACTCTCGGGCTTGCACTTCTCCCGCCCTCGGAAGAGGGACAAGGACCCCAAGTCTTCTTCCTCCAGAAGGAGATGCTCCTGGGACCGAGTGGTCCGAGTCCCAGGAACACGCGGTCTCAACTCCGGTCGAGATCGCATCCTCGGCCGCCAGCTTCATGGATCTTCCATTGGGCCAAGGCACCGAGACCGAGGAAACTGCCAAACTGGCTGAGATTACGCTCGATCCCATCGAGCCCTTATCTCTGACTCATGTCGACGATTCCTTAGAAAAGACCCCGGTTCTTTCTTTTCCCGAAGAGGAGACTGTACCTTTGGGTAACCTCATTGAGGAAACAGTTCCGGAGCCTCGGTTTTCCCCGACTCCGGCGTCCCCCGATTAAACCAACCGACCCCGTCGGTCTCGATCAAGAACTAAGACCCCTTCGGTCGAAAAACCGAAGAAAGGTCACAAACACTCCACAAAGAGGCGTTGCCATTGATCCTCATCCTCCTCGGACGAGGAGAGACTTCGACGGAAACTCCATCGACGTTATGAGGATCTCACGTGGCAACAGTTAATTCTGACCGGTCAAAAGTCGGCCCCGCCGGCAACACCGGCCATTACTTGGCTTCCGCCTCCCAGGCCGACGCCGATCCCTCCGGAACTGAAGGCTTTGGTTCCCCAACCTATGGAGCCGGCCCGTAATCCGGCTAGCCAATTACGGTCTCCCCAACGATTTTGGTGGAGCCACTGCCTAAGCAGCCTCAGGGAGGGGCACCCTCGGAAGAGGACCGGACAGACACCGGACTTCCCCGTCGTCTGTCTGTCACTGTTGTCCCTGATTGCCCTCGGCGTATCAAGGGAGACATAGGCGGGAGACCGTTATATCCCAACTCTTCGGACTCTGATGCCACTGGTTTGCACTCGCATCTGGGAGAGTACAAGTCATCAGTGGCAGGCTTGGAGGAATGTCCTTCCTCTTTTCAAGGCATCTTCCGCCTGAGTTCTGAATCAACCGGAATGCCCCTTGAGCCTGTCCAGAAGAAGGCGGAATACCCCCTTACGGATATCCTCAAAAGGGGGATACCCCGATGGAAGCCTTTCCAGTGGCTGAAGACATTGTTGGCCTAGCCCTTGAGCTTTGGCAGTGTCCTGCCTCCTGTCCAGCTCCATCTGCCCACATGGCCCGCAAGTATACGGTACCCATGGGGTCCCTGGGTGGGTTCATTGCGCATCCCTCGGCCGAAAGCCTTGTGACTGCTTCTGTGTTCAGATGCACTGGCAGCTCAGCCGACACTGACCGGCCACCCCCCCGGACAAGGAGTCCAAGAATATGGACCATTCTGCCCGGAAGGTCTATGCCGCCTCCTCCTTAGGCCTTCGTCAGGCCAGTTCAGCTGTTATCCTGGCACACTTCTCTCACACCCTCTTAGGGTCGTTAGACAAAGTCCTCCCTCATCTCCCAGCGGACATGCACACCACTGTTAAGCAAGTCTGTGACCAGGGCCGTGCTGTTGCAAAACAGTAGCTCCAGACGGCCCTGGACATTGGAGATTCCTGTGCCCGCTTTTTAGCAGCCACAGTGGCCACTCGCCGCAGGGCCTGGCTGAGGTTATCCTCCTTTCTGGCAGATACTCAGCACAAGTTAGATGATGTGCCCTTCCTAGGCACCGACCTCTTCAGTCCAGGAGTGGTTGGTCACCTCCAGTGCATAGAGCAGTCCATTGCCACCTTGGATGCTACCTCTGTGAAGGGTTCTTCGAGCAAGAACCAGCAGAAGCGCTAGAAGAAGCCTTTTCGGCACTCTTCCCCTGCGGTTAGACAGCCCTCCTTTCAAGGAGGCCAGCAGCAACACCAGCAGCAGCAGGCTCAAGCTTTGGGCCCCATGCCCAAACAGGGTCCCCAACAGCCCCGTAAAGGAGGCTGAGGTGCTGGTCCAGGAGCCTCCTCCTCCTCTAAGCCTTCTCAGTGACGGGTCGGGGTTGCCAGCCCTACACCCGTCATGCCAGCTCCGGGTCCTCCCGTGGGGGGCTGGCTCTGCCACTTTCTTTCCGTCTGGTCTGATATCACTTCGGACAGGTGGATTCTGGAAGTGGTCAGCCAGGGACTGCCTCTGGAATTCGAGCAGTACCCTCCCAGCTGAGCCGGTGCCCCTCGGGAGGAAAGGATCAGCTCACACTCAGTCGGCCCTTCGAGACGACATTGCTCAGCTCCTCCGCAAGGAAGCGGTAGCTCCAGTGCTGGATCCTCCTACAGACCCAGGCTTCATGTCCAGGTATTTCCTGGTGCCCAAGCGGACGGGGGGGGGGGGTTGGCGCCCCATCCTAGATCTCCATGACCTAAATCAATATCTCAGGTCTTGAACCTTCCGGATGGTAACTCTGACCCAGATCATACCATCCCTGGAATGAATCATGTGGTTCTGTTCACTGGATCTACAGGACACATTCTTTCACGTCCCATTCCGTCTGTCCCATCAGCGGTTCCTCCGCTTCAGGGTCGAGGGGACCCTGTACGAGTTCCAAGCCATGCCGTTTGGCCTATCATCAGCCCCTCTGATCTTGACCAAGTGCATTGCAGTGGTGGTAGCCCACCTTCGGCGTCGAGGAGTTCGGATATACCCTTATCTCAACAACTGGCTCTTGGCAGGTTCCTCTCTTCAGGAGGTGGAGAGGTCCAGGAATCTGGCCCTCCGAACCTGCTCCCAGCTCAGCCTCTTGATCAACGAGGCCAAGTCGAAACTTGTGCCCTCTCAGGTGATGGGCTTCATCGGGGCAGAGCTCAACTCTCGTCAAGCCAGAGCTCGGCTCCTGGCAGACAGGGCGGAGGTTCTTTCCTCCTTTGCCCGATCATTTCTGGTTGGGGACTTTCTGCGCCTTCTGGGTTACATGGCGGTGTGCACCTCAGTGGTCTTTTGGGCCACGTGGCACATGCGTCCCCTCCAGTGGGAGCTGGCCGCCCTAGTGGACTCAGCGCCATGGTCTATTCGACCAGCTGATCACTGTCACCCAGAAGATGTGGGATGCCTTACAATGGTGGACCGCCCCAGAACGATTGCAGGAAGGTATCCCGTTTGTCCGCCCAGAGCCGACGGTCGTCCTGACGACCGATGCCTCTCTCATGGGCTGGGGAGCCCACATGGGGGACAGCAGGGCCCACGGGTTCAGGACCCCCGATGAGTCCCGATGCCACATCAACCTGTTGGAGCTCAGAGCAGTCAGACTCGCACTGTCAGCTTTCGCTCCTCAGCTCCGGGGTCAAGTGGTTCAAGTCCAGACGGACAATACCACGACCATGTACTACCTCAACAAGCAGGGTGGCACGCACTCCTGTCTGCTGTGCAAAGAGGCGCTCCGCATCTGGACCCTCGTAAGTCGTTGGAGGCGGATCTCCGTGCCATCCATGTGGCAGGAGTAGCAAACCAACTGGCGGATGCTCTCAGCTGCATAGGCCAGATGTCCCACGAGTGGTCTCTCCATCCAGAGGTAGCTTACAGTCTGTTCTCCCATTGGGGCAAACCGTTGGTGGACCCGTTTGCCTCCAGGGAAAACACCAAGCTGAGACTGTACCATGTCCGCCCCCCTCAGCAGGGCTCGCTGCAAGGGGATGTCTTCTCGAGGCCGTGGACCCCAGGCCTTCTCTACGCCTTCCCTCCATTTCCCTTGATCTACAAGGTGTTACTCAAGGTGAGGAGGGACAAGGCGAAGGTGATCCTGGTAGCCCCAGATTGGCCACGCCAGTTCTGGTACCCAGATCTCCTCAGCCTCAGCTGCAGGCCCCGGAGCGGCTTTGTACACGCCCGGACCTGATATCATTGAACCAGGGCAAGGTATTCCATCCAGACCTTCAATCCTTGCACCTCACAGCCTGGTTCCTGAGCAGCTAGAGTTCCAGGCTCTGGGTCTTTCCGAAGATGTCTACACCGTGGTGGCGGCATCTCGTAAGGAATCGACCTGAAAATGTTATGCCTTCAACTGGAAAAGGTTTTCTATTTGGTGTCAGGGTAAGAGTCTGGACCCCTTATCCTGCTCTGTGGCTAACATTCTAGACTACCTTTGGTCTCTCTTCAAAGGGGGTCTACGGTCATCGACCCTTAGGGTGCACCTGGCAGCCATTTCTGCTTACCAGGCACGGGCAGGTCAGCCGACTTTGGCTCAGGAAACAGTGGTCGGGTGCTTCTTCAAAGGCCTGGATATCATATCCCCTTCGGTGTGTGAACCTCCACCTCTGTGGGATCTCTTGCTGGTTTTGGCAAAGCTCATGGGTAAACCATTCAAACCCATGCACAAGTGTGAGCTCTCATACTTGTCGTGGAAGACTGACTTCCTGGTGGCTATCACGTCAACCAGAAGGACAGGGGAACTCCAGGCATTTCGGTGGACTCCCCTTATCTGGTCTTCCACAGGGACAAAGTTGTCCTGCGCTCCCACCTGAAATTCCTTCTGAAGGTGGTTTCAGAGTTTCATCTTAACCCTAACTACACCTCGCACGCCGAGTACAGGCTCCATACTCTGGATCTGACACGTGCACTCTCCTATTATAAGGAGAGAATGGTGGAAATTCATGGAGAGATTCGCCAGCTGTTTGTCACCTACGTTGAAGTCGCTTTTGGCAGACCTGCAGCCAAATGGACCATAGCAAGATGGATTACATAATGCGTGGGTCTGTGCTATGAGTTGGCGGGCAAGGAGCCTCCCAGAGGGATAAGAGCTCATTCTACCCGTTGTACTGCTGCATCGGTGGCTGCTTCCAGGGACACCCCTATCCAGGAAGTCTTTTGGGCTGCTATCTGGAAGTCAGCAAACACTTTTATTACCCACTACCACATCGACCTTGAGTCACGCTGGGATGCTGGTTTTGGGGCCTCAGTTCTCCGATCTTAATTTCCCAAGTAGGAGGTATGCGCCTTGCCTCCCTTCTCCCGGAGAACTGCTAGGAGTCTGCCAGAGTGTGAATGAACAACATATCCATGCTCCTAGAAGAACAGGTTACTCACCTGTAACAGTAGTTCTAGGAGTGGTATATGTTGTTCATCCACACGCACCCACCCGACCTCCCCGGCTTTAGGCGCACAACCTTGCTTCCAGCGGGCTAATATCTGGCGTCATGGGGTGGAGCCGAGGTATTTACCACCCGAGTGTGTGGGAGGAGCCAGCTTGAAGACTTCCGGCAAGTTTAAAGGGGAAAGGGACATGCCAAAGAGTATGGATGAACAACATATCCATGCTCCTAGAAAGTACAGTTATGTAGGAACTTGCCATAACAGTAGATCTTCGAGAGAGGTTCCTTCAGTAGGTCATTACATATAGGACTGGCGCCACCGGGCGTCGGGCCGCATGGCAGACTTTTCTAGCAATCCCTGACGGGGGACCTCCCACCCGACGTCACGTGACCAACGTCAGCATGGCCGTATATAGTGGACGGTCCCCACGCCCACCATACAGTTCTCCCGCTGGAGCAACAATATATACCACTCCTAGGACTACTGCTACAAGTGAGTAACCTGTTCTTCCATTGCTAGAGGCATATACCCCAGTAATCAGCTAAAGCTTTTATTGACCCCTATGACACTGCCCCTAGGGTGGCTGCCATTGGCAGCAGCTGATTAACATCTCCTTGGCGGGGGTTATTGGTTTGGCCCTCAGGTTGAGCTCTGGAGGGCGCTCAGACTCCTGCTGCCCCTCAGAGGGATGGCACCATCGTCATTCTTGTAACAGACAGTCCTTTCAAGGTAGAGGCCTGGAAGCCTTTGTCAGGAACCAACTCCTCAACTGCAAAAAAAAAAATCACAGTAGAGGGCACAGGGCCCGAAAGCACCTGGTACCATCCTCTTGGATCCAGTCCAGGTCCCACCTCAGCTGTCGGGTGGACACCTCTCGGCGGTAGTTGGGGGGGCACCTGATTTGGTTTTATAACTAGTGGACGTCCATTCCAGCAGACATATGAGTCACCAGGATTGTCCGAGAGGGATACTTTCCCAGTTTAGCAGAGATTTTCCCCAGGCCCAGGCGGCAGCCCAGTCTGTTTGCTTCTCTGTCAGACACTCTTTCCTCTGAGAAACTGGGCCTCAGAGCGTTAGAAGTTGTTCTACGGTGAGTCGGAACACAGGTTCCTACTACCTTTGCTTGGTTCCAAGATAACAGGCGGCATGCACCCATTTCTCGACCTTGAAAGGTTAAAGAAGTACCTGTTCAAGGAGGAGTTCACTACAATCTCGGTATTCAAGCCTTCACTTCCTGGATATGTGGCTCCAAGCCAGGCCATCTGGGCTGAGTCTCAGGAAGCAGTTGCCACAGCTTCTCACCTGCTGTCTTCCAGGAGGGGTTTTCTGATTGAGGGAAGGCACCAGATTCACCTTCCCAGCAGCTCCTCTTCATAGGAGCCCTCCTGGATACCTCCAGGTCGTGGGTTCTGCCTTCCAGAGAACAGAAGAAACTACATCTTCAGATGTCTCATTACTTCACAGAAAGTGACTCTGTCTGGGCCCTTTTCAATGCAGCGGATGCTGGGACTTATGCCTCCGTCCGCAACAAATAATGGTCTCTGACCACGCATCTGCAATTCTCCACGTAAATGACAGAACCTCAGACAAAATGACTTACATGGTAGATGCAGTTGGCCTAGCCTCTGCTAGGTCTACCCTTACCCTCTAAATCCCAGATCACCATCACCGTGGTTGCACTTCTGATCAGTTGGAGAGCTCACTGTCAAGACCTCCACACTCAGGTGTGGAGCCAGGAGGAGGAACATCATCTTTTCATAGATTTCTTAGAGATGAGTGCTGTCTCTTATGCTTTCCAAGTCCTGAAGGAGATCCTCTGCCACAAAGTGATCCCACTTCAGACTGATGACAGAATTGTGATGTTTTCATCAACAAGCAGGGTGGAGCACTCGCCTACCCTCTGTGCAGGAAGGCCATGGGGAGGTGAGAGTGGTGCCTTGCGCACGTTGCATCAGTTCAGTCATTGTGTAGTCGCTATTCAATGAGTGGGGCAGTCCGAACCCGGTCCTTTTTGCATCCCCTCTCAACGCAAATCTGCCTCTACTCTGCTTCAGAAATCTAGACCCCGGTATTTTCTGTTAGGATGTATTCACTGCAGTAAACAAGATGCTCCTTTTTGCTTTCCTCCTCTTCCCTTAGTTCAGAGGGTGCTGTTCAAGTTGTAGGCAAATGGGGGCAGGATGATTCTCATCATCCCAGACTGACCTTGGCAGATATAATTTGCGTAGATCAACAGTCGGTCAGAAGTTTCCCCAAGGCGTCTCCCTCTACGAGCGGACCCTCTGACACAGGGACTTTGGTCCTTCCTTCCTGTGCTCCCTTTATCTCCATGCCGGACTCCTGAGGAGATGAAAGTGGGCAAGTTTTAGGTTTCCAGACAATCATAGAAACCTTAACTGCAAAATAGTCCTTCCACCAGGAGGACTTACGTGGTTAAGTGATTACTCTTCACCATCTGGTGTGCAAAGTTCTGTCTGGACCATTTTGGTTGCCCACCAAGTAAAATATTGGGGTGTCTCGTGGACCTGTCGAACGCAGGTCTGCATTTCTCGGCAGAGAATGTTCACCTCTGCTCGTTTTCAGACTATTTTGAGCCAGTAGACAACATGTCACTGGCTCAGTTTTCATTAGTCAAGTTTTACTTCTCTCTACTTCATTAACTCCAGAATGAAGGGGCGCGCTCCATTTAGCTTTCTGAATGTTGAGGGTTCTGTGATTCTACATTGACAGAACAAAGGGATACGTAACCGAGCAACTATTGTATCTTTCCGCATCATGCCTTGGCTGGGTCAGCCTGTTGCCATGAGATGTATTTCTGCTTGGTTAGTAGCATGTCTTCGACACTACTAATCCATGGCACCGGTCAAGTTGGAAGGCCGGGTTCGCACCACTCTACCGAAGCAGTTGCGGTTTTCCTCATGGAGATTCGTAATGTACCCGTTGCAGACATCTGCAAGGTGGTGAGTTGGAGCTCAGTGCATACCTTTGTAAAGCACTATGTTCGGGATGTCCATGCCTGACAGTTAACTTTCTTCGGCAGGACAATCCTTATGGACTTCTGTCCTGAGTGAGCTCTGTCTCCTGCTGCCCTATTTGGAGGTGGTTTGATTTTTAGCTTGGTACTCTCCCATTAGTGTGAATAAGTGGTGGAGACCTTTACTCCAGGAAGCTATGGAAATTATGTACTCCCCGTAATTCTTAATCTTTTTGGACGAAGTCTCCACCACTCATTCTCACGCCCACCCACCGTCCCCCGAGCTCACTCATTCTGTTTTGGTCTTCACTTCTTTGTTGTTCAGGCTGTGAAGACATTGTTGAATAGACCCTTCTTACATGGGTCATCCGGGCCTTCACATGCCCGGAAATTAGAGTTAGGTTTTCTTTCGTTGGTTTATGCTGCACCTCCTCGGTCGAAAAGGTACTGAGGCGGTTGGAGGGTCGACGCTGAGATAGCCTGTATGGTGCAAGCTAGTCTCATGGCGTAGCGCATGCACGGTCCTATCCTGACGCTGGCCCTCCTGAAGATTTTTGGCTCCCACGGGGTCCTAGTGCCTCCAGTGTTGTCCCATTGGTGTGAATGGGTGGTGGAGACTTTGTCAGAGAAGATCAAGAATTACAGTAAGTACGTAATTTCCATTTTCTGCCATGGTTACTTTCTGAGATGACAGATTTACTTGGACATGCAGTGCAGTCAGAAGCTGTTTATTTCAATACACAGTTAACATTTTTCCAATTTAGATACTTCTAAGAGTGCAGGTGCAGACTCCCTGGACCCCTACTTTCTTAAAGTAGCATTGCACGCCTTATCTACCCCCCTCACTCACCTCTTCAATCTTTCCCTAGCTACTGGTTCCATCCCCTCCATATGGAAAACAGCTCAAGTAGTTCCACTACTTAAATCAGATGATCCCATGGACCTTAACAATTACAGGCCCATTTCCATCCTACCGGTACTATCCAAGATGCTTGAAAATTAGTAAATTCACAGTTAAGGGCCTATCTGGACACCAACAACCTCCTAAATCCAGCACAATCTGGATTTAGATCAATGCATAGCACCATCTCTGCCCTAGCCAAAGTCACTAACGATTGGCAGACTGCCTTGGATAAAAGAATAGTACCTGTGCTGTGTTCCTGGATTTGAGTAAAGCATTTGATACAGTGGATCATGAATCATTAATCTCCTCTCTTAGCTCTGTAGGCCTTGATTCACTCTCACTCCAATTGGTTTAGGTGCTATCTCTCTGGAAGGTTACAATTGGTAAAAAATGAAAATTACCTATCTACCTCTAAACCACTGCTAAGAGGTGTACCGCGAGGCTCTACCCTAGGCCCCATCCTCTTTGCCATTTATATTAATAACATTGATGCCAACCTCTCTCAATCTAACATTCATCTGTTTGCTGATGATACTGTATTATATGTCAGCAATCCCTCACCATCAAAAGCCTGTGAACTGTTACAGTCAGAATTCTCCATCCTATAACACAACCTATTGGAAAAAAAATTACTTCTAAATGCCAAAAAAACAAAAGCTATGTTCTTTGCAACAAAGAATTGCTCTGCCACTACCCCATCATTTCATCACCCCACAGTTATCCACCTTATTTGGAGAAAAGCTGGAATTTGTGGATAATTTCAAATATCTTGGAGTCTGGATTGACAATAAGCTTGACTACTCTGTCCACATTGAAGAGCTATTAAAAGTTGAGACAAAGGCTTGGCCTATTTTACAGAATAAAACACTACCTTACCAGAGACTCCAAACAAAGATTAATCCAGGCATCATTCCTATCCCTTATTGACTATGCTGACTTTCTCTCTGGCCATTGCTCACTCTCCCTCTTAAATAAGCTGGACACCCTGTATCATAGAGCCATCAGATTTATTACAGACCTTCCCTCAGCACCCATCATTCTCTCTTTATATGGCAGTCAATTGGACATCCCTACAGCACAGAAGAAAAAGGAATGCTGCGATCTGGATCTTTAAAGCCTTATCAGGCAAACTCCCCTCCTATATCTCAGACTGTTTCACCCGAATCACATCTAGGCCATACACCTTAAGGATCAATAAGCTCATTATGCTAAAGATTCCCAATACCTCCACCAGGTTTGGGAGAGCTGCTATCAGCTATTCCCTAGCATTTGTCTGGAACTCACTCCAAAAATCTATGAATTTGAATACCCTCTTACCCTTATCATCCTTCAAAAGATTATACACCGGCCTATTTCCAGAGTTGTGCAACTGCTTCCATAAGGCCTAGTCTCCCATCCAACCTACACCCCTCCCTTCTGTAATCCACTATGTTTAGTTTCCCTTCTTCTACCCAGTCAGTTATCACATTACATATAAAAGCCTACAAAGGCCCTATTATTTGATTATTATCCCTGCTATATCTATTATCCTCTTCTTTTTTACAGGTTAAGTTATTTTACTGTGCCTTGTATATCTGTAAATTTTGTATATATCTCGTATTTATTTGATTGTACTAATGTTACGCTATTCTCATGTCTTTGTAAAAAAACTTGTACCCTTATTTGTATGACCACTCAGGTCCATCTTGTAAGTGAGCTACGCTCAATGATGTTCGCCTGAATAAATAAAGATTTTGATTGATTGATTGATTGATTGACATTTCAAACATTTTTGACGTTCAAACAGTACAAGACATTTTTAGAAAATCTCATTCAGACTTTTGTCTGTTCGTGCACTTTATCTCCTTACACAGTCTTCACTATGTACATATGAGGCCCTGTGACTCCTATCAGGAGGCAGTATAAAGTAGAATTCTCTCAAGAATAACCTTGACTAACACAAGTATGCAATTCCTTGACGCTAATAATCTTTTCTAGCATTTAAACAACATTTCATTGCAGTTTATCTTTATGTATTTCCTATGGAACCAGGATTCTTAAAAGACACATATTTAAGCAAGCACCTTAGAGTCTCTAGAGTATACTCAACCAGCGTCTCTTGTGGTATCTCATCTCCCTTTGGTCTGGAGATGTGAAGTGTCCTTGGAAAGGCTGGACTGAAGAAGGTCTTTTCCTGGTTCCTGTGAATTCTCTTTCTTCTCCTTGAGGCTTAAATAAATGACAGATCTTACTTCGAGAAACAGCTCTTGCAGCAGGTTACACCATTAGGACTGAAGCCGGCAGGCGCCAGGACCCCACAGAAATTTTATAGCTAGCAATATTCAGCGGGGACCGCCCCCGACGTCGGTCCCGGCCCTGACATCAGGCATAATACATAAGGGGGAGGTCCCCCAGAATCCCCAGTTCTTTTCCCGCCGTCGACTCGCCAGCATCGGTCTCTCGGTCTCTACCTAGCGCACAACGACTACAGAACTTACTGTGTTTTTCAAACTGATGTCCTTTCAAACTCCTTCGCTTGAGGGTCACCTTTTCAAGTGTGCCTGCGGAAAACAGATCCCTTTCAAGGATCCTCACTCCTCCTACGTGCGGTGCCTGGGCCCAGACCATGATATCAAGGCCTGCACCTTTTGCCAAGGGTACAGTAGCCGCACCAGGATCCGCCATGAAAAGGCACTCCAGGTGTATCTTCTGGAAGAAAAATTTAAAAGAATGGACCAAGAGCCAGCTTCCAGGGGAGAATCTTCCTTGAAGGCCCTTAAACACCAGGACAAGCACCGGGTGAAAGTAAGGTCCAGATCCCCGAACCAGGCCTCGGACTCCTGCAGCTCAGGCTCCACTAGATCGGACCACTCTCCTCCAGGGCTCAGTCTCAGCCCTTCCCCGTTTAAGGTCCGGGCTTCAGGCGGCTCTTCTCTCCAGCCTATCAAGACTTCGAGGCCCTCGGCTTCCTCCACTCCCTCCAAGGCCTCTTCCAAGTCTTCAGAGCGCCATAAATCTTCCTCTTCTACCCGACGTCAGATCAGTCTCCCAACCTCCCAGAGGTCCTGACGCAACTCCTAGGAAGACCAAGGACCTGATGTCCCTGAAGTGGGCGTCGGACCCGACGTCGGCTAAGCACTCCAAGTCGGCCAGGCGCTCGCCGGATCCGAGGACACCAGCCAGACACCAGTCGCCGGCTGGGCGTTCACCGGATCCGAAGGCATCAGCCAAGAGACCGACGTTGGCATCGCACTGCCAGAGCAGAAACTCCCCCCCCCCGTCACCGGCGGATGCCGGTCACAGGGACTCTACGGAGGAGGACACTACATTGCCCGAAGACCAGGCGGGTGACACTGAGGATGCCGGGCTCCCGCGGGAACCTTCCCCAAACCTGGAGACACACGCGGACCCGACGCCCAACCCCGGCGACAGACCACTGGTGACAGGCCCGTTGTCGGGCATGAACATAGAAGTAAAGGAACTCTTTACCTTCTGGTGGAACACTATCCAAAAGGATGTGGTCCCTGTTAAACCTCCTCCTTCTACTCCTTCTTCGGCCCCTCCTCCACCAAAGGGGCCAGCAGAACGACAACCAACCGCTATGAAGCAGACTCCACCTCCTAGGGGCAGATCCAAAGACAGGAGAAGGCCTCCCTCAAGATCTCCATCAGGGTCTGTCAGCCCCAAGCGACCCAGACGGCATCGGTACACTCCGTCAGGGGAGGACGCCAGATCGGACACCTCGGACTATTCTAGATCTCCTTCTCTGCTCAGCATCTCCTCTCCTAACCCACATGACCTCCCCAGGTCTCCTCCGGATGATCCCTCTTTTGCTGAGATCATGAGGCACATCCAGGACAACGTGGTGGGATGCTGAAGACCTTGACCCCGAACGACAACGCCTTGCCTGCTATCTTCGGCAGAAAGACCCAAAGCCTGTGGTAGTACCACCTTTGGTAGACACTTTCGCGGATGTCACCAAGGCTGCGTGGAAGCATCCGCACTCCACTCCCACAGTGCCGAAGAAGGCTGACTGCCTGGACAAGGCCCCAAGAGAGGACCAGTACTTGGCCCAACAACCTCTGGCAGACTCCCTGGTCATCACGGCCTCGCATGACCGGTCTCAAGGACTACAGCATATGAGCACACAGCCACCGGACCAGGAATCCAAGCAACTGGATGCCCTGGGGAGATGCACGTATGCGACTGCTACATGCGCCATTAGGTGTCTGAACTACCTCACCCACATGGTACTGTTTCAAAACGCCCTGTGGGAACAGGGCCAGGACCTGGTAGACAAGTTTCTGGATGGCGATCAAAAGGCGGAGCTCCTCAGTCTTCTCCACACAGGGTTAGATGTGGATACCCAAGTGCTACAAGCTGCATACGATTCTGCAGACTCATCTACCAGAGCGGCAGCTTCAGGCATTTGTCTCCGGAGACACTCTTGGCTCTGCGTCTCCGGCTTCACCCCAGACATACAGAAGAACAATCTTGACGTCCCATTTAACGGCGAAGTACTCTTTGGTGAACCCTCGGAGAAGGTCATCACCAAACTCCAGAACACTGGGAGGGCAGTCCAATCTGTACAGGCCATGTACAGATCCAGGCCGGGTTCCTTTTGCAGGAACCAGAGCCGTTTTCGCAGCCGGCATCAAAGGCAGCAGCCACGTTCCGGCCAGCAGCAAAGGGGCACTTTTCAATGTAAAGCCCAGGCGAAGTCGTCCCCAGGCAGAGGCCAACATTACACAAAATCGGCCCAGCCCGCAGGGACAAATGCTGCCACAGCATGACTCCTTCCCAGCCCCCGCCCCTCCTCTGGATCAACGGGCGCAAAAGGTTGGGGGTCGCATCACTCGCCACTTTTCAGAGTGGCAGTCGATTACCGCTGACTTCAGTTGGTCAAGAAAGGCCATTTCATAGAGTTTCTCGACCACCCACCGGCCAGACCTCCCCTGCTCTCCCATTACTCGGGTCAGCATGCCCTGCTCATACAGCTGGAGGTGCTCGCGCTTCTGGAAAAAGAAGCTATAGAGCACATACCATGGAACCAGAGAGGTCTAGGATATTATTCTCACTTCTTTCTGGTTCCAAAGAAAACAGGGGACCTCCGTCCGATATTGGACCTCAGCGACCTCAATGAATCTGTCCTGTACAAACGCTTCTACATGGTGACCCTCCCAGGTCTGATTCTCATGCTCAAGCAGGATGCCTTTCTAGCATCCCTGGACATGCAGGACGCTCACCTGCACATACCCATTGCTCAAGCGCACAGGAGGTTCCTGCGCTTCAAGTTTCAAGGTCGCCATTATCAGTTCCGAGCCCTTCCCTTCAGGCTGTCATCAGCACCTCAGGTGTTCACGAAGTGCATGACGGTCATAGCGGCATCTCTGAGGAGACAAGGCCACTACGCATTCCCCTACCTGGACGACTGGCTTTTCATGGCACCCTCCCAGGAGGCCCTGATGTCCGCCATTCACCGTACTCAGTCTCTGTTCGAGACGTTGGCCATCATCATTTATCATGAGAAGTCATGCCTGGTTCCATCTCAGACTCTGCAGTTCATAGGTGCAGTTCTGGACACCGTCCAACGGAAAGACTTTCTCCCCCCGGACAGAGCGGAACACATCAGATCCCTCATCAGGGACTTCTCGGTGAAGACGACTGTTCCTGCCAGACTGGTCTTTCGCCTGCTCGGACACATGGCTGTGGCCATTGCAACAGTCCCGCTAGCCCATCTCCACGTCCGGGTAACCCAGTGGATGTTAAGGGTCCAATGGGATCAAAAGCAAGACCATCTGCAGCACCCAATCCGGATCACGAAGGCCATAATCCAGGATTGGCAGTGGTGGCTAGATTCGAGGACTCTGTTGGTGGGAGTCCCCTTCACTGCGCCGTCTCCGATTGTGACACTCTCCACAGACGCCTCAGGACTCGGATGGGGAGCACACCTCGACGGTGTTCGGCCTCAGGGCCTGTGAACAGCCCAAGAATCTCATCTCTACATAAACATCCTGGAAATGAGAGCAGTTCTTCACGCCCTGCAGGCCTTCCAGTCGGAGATCCCACGGGGTACTCTTCTGTTACAGACAGTTCCGCTGTGATGTATTACCTCAACAAACAAGGAGGCACCCACTCCTACCTGCTTTGCAGGGAGGCCATGAGGGCGTGGGATTGGGTTTTGCAACACGGCGCAAACCTCATTGCTGTTCATGTCCCGGGGTGGACAGTGTCGTCGCAGACAGTATGAGCCGCTCTCAGGCCAAAGTCCACGAATGGGAACTACTCCAGGAGGTAGTAGAGGATCTGTTTCTCAGATGGGGCACACCAGAATTAGACCTTCAAACAACATGAAGTCTTGCTATATTATGACATATGCAGTTTGTCCCAACCTTAGAACTGCTCCGGAGGTGAAAGAGTTAACTTCCATGCCAGGCATGGAATCTGGAGCGCGAGCTCGGTTAGAAAAACTCTGTCTGTTTATCTTCAAACTGAAACTGTCAGATTCTTTACTCCGCCTCACTGAACAGTCGCTCCGGAGATTCCTCCTGCTGCTCGGTTCATTTCTCGGTTAAAAAGTGTTTTTTCCTCAGTTAAATAAACTGCGATTATATTTATTTTAACCGCAAACCGGTCGGTTCAAGCTCTGTCTGTGGTATCGTAAGTAATAGACAGGTTTTCCTTGTCTGTGTGGAACTTGTAAATGTGTTTATCGGTTCAGTTTGAACCGATCAGGTTGCTTTTAAAACTTGTTTTAAAACTTATTTTAATACATTTAGAGTGCGGTTCCTAGTTCTTATCGGTTCTAAAAAACTGGATTTCATTGCGTTTTTTTCCACGACCCGTGACGCAGTTGGGAACCGATAAGGGTGTCTTGCCTGGCATTTGCCGGAAAGGGCAAGTTTTTGGTTAGGCTGGCATTATGTCTGAGAAACCCAAAAGAAAAACCGGGCCCACTGGGTTTCAACACTGTAGTGTCTGTGGGGAAGCCTTTGCCAAGGCTGACCCACACCACATGTGTTTATTGTCTGGGGTTTGATCACCTCAATGCAGACTGCCAGATTTGCAAGAATTTCCTGCAGCTACCCTGGATAAGAGAGTTGGTAGACTCTGGGGCGAGAGGCCAAAAGTCCGCTGACCTGGGTGGCCAGCCCGGTTCGGTGCCATCCGAACCGGAGGAAGTGCCCTCTGACCAGGGCGAGACTTCCTCGGGCAAACGAAGAGCTGACTCAGAGGAGCCAGTTCCAGCAAAGAGGACTAGAAAATCAGCAGGTTTGGAGCCAAAATTTCCTTCTCCAACTGCTACAGAGATAGCCAAAGCGATCCAAATTGTCCAGTCGCTTTCCCCGGTTCCGTCCGAACCGCCACTATCAGGTAAACGGTCGGTTCGGCCGGTTCCACCGGTTCAAGAATATGATATAGAGGAGTTTTATGAACCGGAGGAGGGGGAGGAGGATTATGAACAGTGTGAATGTAATTTTGAAAGTCTGGATGTGCCCATTGAACCGGACATCTCCCCAGACAGACCTTCAGGAGTCTCCCCCTAGGCTTTCTGAGTCCCCTTCTCATTTTCTGTTTTATGAAAAAGTTGCTGAAACCCTCCAGCTCCCTTTGGAAGAAGCTGTGGATGAACAAGAGGAGCCTGACTATGTGGAAATGATGGATATCCCCAGAGTCCAGGAGATTGTCCATTCCTTTACGTAAATCCTTTAGGAAACAAACAATAAAAATTTTAAAAGCTCCTAATTATTTACCTCCTGTGGATAAAACGATGGACAGGAGGTACACTTTGTCAGGTCCTGATACAGAGTTTCGTTCACAGCAATGCAGCCATGGGGGTAGTGCAGGCTGCAGCCTGTGATAAGACTAATATTCCCCTGGCCTCACACCCTCCTGACAAGGACTCCAGGAGGATTGATGCCATGGCTAAGAAACAATACATGGCAGCATCCTTGGGACTCAGACAGGCAAATTATATGGCCTATGTTGCAAGATACCAGAAATCCAGATGGGATACTGTTATGGCTTTAGCGAAACAGGCCCCTGGCCAGCTTGCCAAGGAGCTGGAACAGGTGGCTGCTGATGGTATTGAGGCATCCAAGGTGCAATTCCATGCTGCAGTGGATTCTAATGACGTATCTTCAAGAGTCATGGCTACATCTGTGGCTTTTCGTAGAATGGCTTGGCTCAGGTGTACTAGTCTGTCACAGGATACCCAGGCTAAGGCCATGGATTTTCCTGTTGTGGGAAATTCTCTGTTTGGGGGAGCAGACAGAGAATTACATGAAGAAAATGGATGAATATAGGACCACTTATAGGAGTGCACAGGCCAAGGAAAGGCAAGCCACTCCTCAGAGGCAGCCCCCCAGGGGCAGGGGCAGGCCCTTTCACAGGCCTTTTTAACAAGCCCAGGCCTCCTCTTCAGCTTATGCCCAGAGGGGGTTCTTCAGAGGGAGAGGCAGACAGGGTTCGAGCAGGCCTGCTCCCACCCCTCACCCTAAAGCCCCTGCCAAACAGGCACCCTGATGGGATGCCCAGGGCCGATTCTCCATTACCCAGAACCAGGCTGGCTTACTTCCTCCAGGACTGGAAGTCTTTAACATCAGACAAGTGGGTCCTGGAAGTAGTAAGCCAGGGACTGGTTCTCAGCTTCAAAAAATTTCCAAAGATGAGAATCAGATCTTTTCCACCTGCAAATCCACTAGAGACTCTTGCTTTGGAAACAGAAGTCTCAACCCTCCTGGCTCTCAGAGCTGTGGAAAGGGTTCCTCCCCTACACCAGGGCAAAGGACTGTACTCCAGGTACTTCCTTACACCGAAAAAGACAGGAGAATGGCGGCCCATCCTGGATCTAAGATATCTGAACAAGCACCTTTTAAAACCAAAGTTCAAAATGGTGACTCTGGGAATGATTTTACCCTCCCTAAGGCCAGGGAACTGGCTAGCTTCCCTGGACCTCAAGGATGCCTACTTCCATGTTCTCATCAGAAGCTCCCACTGAAAGTACCTCAGATTCGAACTGCCCTCAGGCCATTACCAGTTCAGAGCAATGCCCTTTGGCCTTACCTCTGCCCCAAGGGTATTCACAAAATGCCTGGCAGTAGCAGTTACGACTTAAGAAGGCAAAGATTGCCATCTTTCCCTACCTAGACGACTGGCTCATAGTGGGTCAGTCTCCAGACCAAGTCAAATCACACCTTCAGGTTACCCAGCAGCTGCTTACCTCTCTAGGTTTTCTTCTCAATCTCCCAAAGTCAGTTTTAGAACCTGTCCAGTTACTCACCTTCATAGGCGCAGAACTGGACACAAAGCAGGCCAGAGCCTTCCTTCCTCTAGAAAGGGTAAGGACCGTGGTGGCCCTGGCCTCCTCCTTCACTCTGCAGGTCTCTCGACCAGCAAGGCATTTTCTACAGCTCCTAGGACACATGGCTGCTTCCACAGCTGTAGTGCAAGGAGCAAGATTTCAGATGAGGGACATTCAGTTCCATTTGAGAGCCTTCTGGTCTCAAAGGAGAGATCCCAACCAAGTTGATCCCAGTAACTCGAACCCTGATCCAGGCTCTGCAGTGGTGGCAGGATCAGAGCAATCTGAGACAGGGGTTCTTTCATCCCTCAATCTCATCCTTGACCCTTACTACAGATCGTCCCTTTTGGGATGGGGAGCTCACATGTGACCTCTCCACCCAGGGATTGGTCCCCAGGAATCTCTGCTCCACATCAATCTGTTGGAACTCAGAGCTGTTTTCTAGCACTTCAGGTTTTTCTGCATCTGTTCAGAACAAAGTGGTACAGATCAGAACAGATAACACCACTACAATGTGGTACATCAACAAAAAAGGGGGCACTCGGTCTTCGGCCTGGTGCACCGAGGCAATGAAGTTGTGGTCTCTGGCTTATTCCCTGAACGCCTCCCTCATAGCAGTTCACCTCCCAGGCAAGGACAATGTCCTGGCAGATGCTCTCAGCAGGATTTCCCAGGGCCATCACGAATGGTCACTGGATCCCCTAGTACTGGGGTTAGTTTTTGCCAGGTGGGGCACTCCTCAGATAGATCTTTCTGCAGCCCCAGACAATCACCAACTTCCGCTTTTTTGTTGCAGGCCCCCAGTGTTGGGCTCAGTCCCCCTGGATGCCTTCCTTCTCGATTGGGAAGGGAAGTTCCTCTATGCCTTCCCCCCCTTCCCTCTCCTGTTCAAGGTGCTAGTCAAAATCAGATCTCAACCTTGCAAGATGATTCTGATTGCTCCAGATTGGGCCAGACAGCCCTGGTACCCACTCCTTCTGTCCTTAGCAGTCCATCTTCCCCTGTGTCTCCCCAGGAACCACAATTTGTTAACCTGTGCCCAGGGGAGAGTTTGGTATCCGAGTCTCAAATCCCTCAACCTCAAGGCCTGGCTCTTGAGGAGTTAGAGTTTGCTGACCTACACCTTTCTCAAGGTGTGCTCGAAATCTTGAAAGCTTCTAGGAAGCCTTCCGCCAGGGCTACTTATAACTCTAAATGGAAAAGGTTTTCCATATGGTGCTCTGGGAAACATATTTCCCCAGAATCTGCTGATTTGCCCACAGTTTTGGACTATATGGTCCATCTAAATACTTTGGGGCTGAGGCCAGCTACCCTGAAAGTGCATTTGGCAGCTGTCTCTGGTTTTATTTCAGCAGGAAAGCCCTCTTCTCTTTCTGCTCACCCTGTATTTTCCAAGTTTTTCAAGGGATTGCTTCACACCAACCTGCCATTCAAGGACCCTGCCCCTGCCTGGGATCTTAATGTTTGCATTGCTCAGCTGATGCACCCCCTTTGAACCTTTGTCTTCAGCAGAGCTTAAGTACTTGACTTGGAAAACTGTGTTTCTAGTAGCCATCACTTCTGTCAGGCGCATAAGTGAATTACAAGCTTTGTCAGTGGAGACTGACTTTATCTCCTTTCACAGAGATAAGGTAGTCCTCAGGACTAACAGGAAGTTCTTGCCTAAGGTGGTTTCAGATTTCCACCTTAATCAATCTATATCTCTTCCAGTGTACTTCACTGACCATTCCTCCTCTGGCGAGAGGAGGCTGCACAGTTAGATGTTAAGAGGGCCCTTAGTTACTACATAGGCGTACTAAGGGTCACAGGTTTGACTCCTCCAACTTTTCCTTACTTATGGTGAGGTTGGGAAAGGGAAACCTGCCACTAAGAGATCCATTGCCAGGTGGATTGTCTCTTGTATCCAATTTTGCTATCAAAAACTGGGTAAGGTTCCCCCTTCAGGCCTGAGGGCTCACTCTACCAGAGGTACAGCTGCGTCCAGGGACATCCCTATCTTAGAGATATGTCAAGCAACTACTTGGAAAACTGTACACACTTTCACCAAGCATTACTCCCTGGACATCCAGGCCAGGAGGGATGCTCGATTTGGCACAGCTGTGCTTCAGAGCCTATTTCCTAAGTAGGTTCTGTCCCTCCTCCATGGAGGTACTGCTGTGTAGTCTGCATATGTCATAATATAGCAAGACTTCATGTTGTTTGAAGAAAAAATTACTCACCTTAGTAATGTTGTTTCTTCTAATGGAGTCTTGCTATATTATGACCTCCCCCCCAGCCTGCCCCTCTCAGAACCTCTACTCTTGGGATGGGGTGGGCAGTCCAGTGTTGGCACTTATTGATGCCCATCTTGTGTTCTCCACCCCTCATTTTTGGGGTGTTTGGGTGTTGTATTTTATCTTATCTTATTTTCTGGGTCCCCTGACTTGAGTCTTGGTGTTGGGACCAGGAAAATGTGTTAATATTTTAGTAGCCAATTGGCTAGTGTAGGTTTACAGCTTCCACACAGAACCTTAGAGAGTTTTGCTCATAAAGATCTGACAGTTTCAGTTTGAAGATAAACAGACAGAGTTTTTCTAACGAGCTCGTGCTCCAGATTCCATGCCTGGCATGGAAGTTCACTCTTTCACCTCCGGAGCAGTTCTAAGGTTGGGACAAACTGCATATGTCATAATATAGCAAGACTCCATTAGAAGAAACAACATTACTAAGGTGAGTAATTTTTTCTTTTCGCATCCCCATCCAATGCAAAACTGCCCAGTATTTGCTCGTTAGATCCAGGGCCTGGTATTTTCTGGTGAAACGCGTTGTCCCTCTCCTGGGCGGGCAGATTCCTCTATACCTTCCCCCCTTTTCCGTTGATCCAGAGGGTTCTACTGAAACTTCGCAGAGAACAAGCGGCCTTCTACTCTATCGCGCCGTTTGGCCCAGGCAGATCTGGTTCCTCTTTTGCATCAGCTGTCCGGGAACCTCCAGTGCCGCTGCCAATCAGCTCCCACTTGCTGTCTCAGGAGGCGGGTTTCTTGGTCCATCTGGATCTACGCTCCCTGAACCTACACGCTTGGCTCCTAGAAACATAGCCATGATGCGACACAGGGTCTCGCAAGAGGTAGCAGACATTCTGGCTGCTGCTAGGAGACTGGCTACCCATGCGACCTACGCCATGAAGTGGCGCAGGTTTTGTATATGGGTTCAAGCATGTAGTTTTTCACCTTTGGATTGTCCAGAGAAGTTGGTCTTGGACTACCTGCTGTCCCTTTTCCAGACAGGCTTGGCTTACTCCTCGATTAAGGTACACCTCTGTGCCATCTCAGCCTATCATGTTCCTATAGGCAGACGCACTGTAACTCAGTTGGATATGACACAAGCCTTCCTGAGGGGTGTCCTCCACCTTAGGCCCCCGATTGAGGATTTGATTCCACCTTGGGATCTACCCTTTGTCCTAGAGCAGCTTACGTTGCCACCTTTTGAACCAGCCGCGGATTGCGAGCTACGCCTTCTTACTTGGAAGACATTGTTTTTAGTTGCCATCACCTAAGCCAGAAGAATTTCTGAACTCCATGCACTTCTGTGCAAAGAACCTTTTTTGATGTTCCACGAAGACAGGGTATCCCTACGGACTAATCC
The DNA here is from genome assembly GCA_016271365.2 of Neoceratodus forsteri. Lineage (NCBI taxonomy): Eukaryota > Metazoa > Chordata > Ceratodontiformes > Ceratodontidae > Neoceratodus > Neoceratodus forsteri. The sequence continues at coordinate 554,923,476 of CM028129.1, read as the reverse complement.
TAAATTTCTGCCTAAGATGGTCTCAGCTCTCACCCTTAACCAGGATATCGATCTACCAGTGTACTTCCCTAGGTACTCTAATCGAGGAGAAGCCCTCCTGCACACTTTAGATGTGCATAGTTGTCTCAGATACTACCTGACCAGAACCAAACTCCACCGAAAATCAGACCAGCTTTTTGGCGCCTTTGCCCAAAGGATGATGGGAGCTCCTGTTTCGAAACAGTCGCTATCCAGGTGGCTCATTCAGTGTATCACGTTCTGTTACCAGAAGCGCAACAAACCCTTACTGGGCATGGTTAAGGGTCATTCCACCAGAGGGGTGGCTACCTTCTTTGCAGCTTTAAAGAACGTGTCCACCTCAGCTATTTGTGCTGCAGCTACTTGGAGTGCCGTACACACTTTTATCAGGCATTATAGCCTGGACACTGCATCGAGGCGAAGAGCAAGTTTTGGTCTAGCAGTCCTTCGGGGACTTCTGTCCTAGGCTGGTTTTCGTTCAAGGATTTCTACCTTCCCTCCTCCCAATGGTGTGGGATTTCCAGGATTGCTTGGAATCAGTCCTAATGGTGTAACCTGCTGCAAGAGCTGTTTCTCGAAGTAAGATAGTACAGTTACGTAAGAACTTACCGTAACAGTAGATCTTCGAGAACAGCTCTTGCAGCTGGTACTTTCCCTCCCACCATCCCCGCTGGAGGTAGATGCTAGTCCCAACATCCTTCTCCTAGGATCAGGTGTTTCAGCATCACTCTGACTGTCATTTGATGGTGGATCCTCCATTTCCTCTTCTGATGTCATCCAGCGGCCGGGAGTCTCCGGAGGGAGAACTGGGGATTCTGGGGGACCGCCCCCTTATTTGTTATGCCTGACGTAGGGGGCGGGACCGACGTCGGGGGCGGTCCCCGCTGAATATTGCTAGCTAGAAAATTTCCATGGGGTCCTGGCATCTGCCGGCTTCAGTCCTAATGGTGTAACCTGCTGCAAGAGCTGTTCTCAAAGATCTACTGTTACGGTAAGTTCTTACGTAACTGTACTTAATTATAATTTCAGTGTTTCTTGATTTAGGCTAAGGCCAAAATTCTTTAAAGTTTAGCAGAATAATAGATCTTACTTCGAGAGGGCTCTTGCAATTGGTAGTTACATATAGGACTGAAGCTGGCAGGCGTCAGGACCCCACGGAAATATTTCTATCCAGCAGTCTCTGGCGGGGGACCGCCCGCGTCAGGTGACTGACGTCAGTATAAAGGCGGTCCCCATGCCCGCCTTCCAGTTCTTTCCAGCCGTTAGCTTGTGAAAGCGCCTCGCGGTTAAGTTTCACTGCTTCGTCAGTCTGTCGTCGGTATTTTTACCGCCGTTTTCTTCGATTTTTCATCTAATTGTCATCAGGAATTTGTGCGTCTGCCATGTACGTCATCCCCTACTCCCTCCAAGCACAAGAATAAGTGTGACTCGTGCAGCGCCTAACTCCCGCACAAGGCCGGACATACCCAGTGCCTCTTCTGCCTAGGGACCACCCCGTGAAGAAGTGCCAGCATTGCCTGAAATTCAGCGCCGCCACCCGCAGATGGAGGCAGCAGTCCCTGGAGGCCCATATCCTCAGAAAGAAAATGTCTTCGATGAAGAAGGAGCTGAAGAAGCTTCTTGAGGCCTCCACTTCCCCTGAGGGTCACCAAAAAAAGAAGGACAAGGAGAAGCACCAGGACCGGGACTCCTCTTCCTCGGCCACCATGACTTTGGCTGGAGTCGCCGTGCTTAAGGTAACGTCCCCACGAGGGACCACTCCGTGACGGCCGTCTTGGAGACTTCCAAGGCGGTGTTGACCCTCCCATCTGATTTGTGCTCGGGCCCCTCGGGAACCTCTGGGTCAAAGGAGACGTGTGTGGGCGGCTTCGGTGAGCGCCTCTGACGCTCACCCGGAGAAGTTCCTAAGTCGCCCAACCCTTCAGGGCAGTGTACAGTCTCTAAGGCGACCGACAAGGCGCCCCCTTAGAGGCCTTCCACCGGTGGCTCACTAAGTCAGACGGCTGGCTCCTCTGGCGTCTGTGCCGGTAAGGTGAGCGTCCGGTCCTCTGACAGCAGACAGCATTGGAGCTGACGCTGAACCTGACATCCAGTCCGGCTGTCGCGAGGCCCCAGCGTCTCCTCAGTTGGACCCCGGGGATTTCAGTCCTCCTTCCCCAGGCGATACGGAGCATCCAGGCACGCTCTCGTCGGGTCTCCCTTCCGCCTGGCCAGATAACCTGACGGTTCCTCAGATGTCGGCCTCAACGCCGGTCCTTCCGACTCTGGGCGACATCCCTCTGCCGGATGCCGCCCCTACAACGGACCCGACACCCAGTGGGCCTCTTAATCCTGACCCATCCACTGGACCTTTCCCAGGGCCTTCTGCTCCATCAGAGCACCTGGGTACCCGCTGTCTTATCCGACGCCGTCCTACCCCGGGTCTGCAGTATCCTGCACCACAGTACCCAACGCCGCAGTACCCGGTGCCTCAGTACCCGACGCCATGTTTCCCGCTGTCAGGGTATGGATACTCTCCTTACAGGTACCTTCAGGGTCCATATCCTCTCCCCTCCTCCACCTCCACCGCCCCCCCCAGTCGCCAGTGGACCTGAAGGAGACTCTGGCTTCCTGGTGGGCTGAGGCCAAGGCTCAGCTCACCTGGGAGGTGGAGAGCCACCTTCTGATGCCGGAACCCATTCTGACCCCTGTCGTCGAGGGTGAGAGACCCTCTCCCCTACTCCTGATACCAGAGGGGCCCCCTCTGGTTATAAGACAGGGGGCGGCACGTTACCCTGAGCGGTTTCCAAACGGTCCGTTCCTCCCCCGAGTGGGAAGGGGTCTTCACCTTCTCCAACCTCTTCGGACGACTCCGACGGACGTTCCAACCTGGACGATGAGCCGCAAAGTCCCCTCCGTAGGATCCTTCCTTCATGGAGTTGTTGCGAAAGATCCAGTCATTGCATCAGTGGAAATCTTTGGAGCCAGATCCACAGTGGCAGACGCTCGCTGCGCACCTGGATCTGCCCGAGATCACTCCTACATTGGTTCCACCCCTGGATCAAGCCTTATGCGGACCTTGTTTCCACCATTTGGTGGATACCTTATCAACCTTATCTAATGTACTGCTTGTACCCTGACCTTGTTCTAAACTGTATTTCGCTCAGTGTCTTATGTTGATTGTTCTGACCCTCTCCCACTGTATTACCTATTTCATGTGCTGCGTCACATGGTGTGCTTATGTATTATCTACTTGTATTCTCCCAGGTCGTGTCTGAAAATAGGCATTCCATGCCTAGTGCACCCACCCGGTTACCAAAAGCAAATAAATAAATAAATTTGTAAACAGCCATGCCCCACTCCGTCCGAGGAAGGTGGACAGGCTATATTAGGCTCCGGAGGGTGTTGATTTCCTCACTTCACACCCCAAGGCTGACTCAGTTGTCATCAGCACTGCCCACGGCCGTACAGCCAATCCAAAGCATTTGAGCTCGTCTCCACCCGACAAGGAATCCCGCCTTCTGGACCAGTATGGGAAGAAGGTTTACGCTTCTTCCACTCCGGGTATCAGGGCCATGAACTACGTCGCTCATGGGGGATTCCAGAGGCCATCCTTAGAGGTGGAAGCTAAATTGGACTCCTTCCTGAGTGCATGAACCCAGGAAGCGGCAGATCTGGTCCGGTCTGCTCGTTCGGCCAGTAAGCACATGCTCCGTGCCACCTACGATGCAGTGGATGCTGCTGGATGGAGCTTGGCATTCGCCGTAAGCTTGCAGCATCATGCCTGGCTCTGAGTGTCAGGTTTGGTCCTGGAAGTGCAGTCCGATATCCAGGATGCGCCCTTCAGGGGTTCGGTGCTGTTCGGTGGCGATGTCAAGCACATCATTACCGGCCTGCGGGAGAAGGGCACTGCACTAAAGGAAGTTGATTCTATGTACAGGGCCCCCTCAGACTCCGTGCCGTTCCTTTCACAGACATTCACGGCCCAAAGCGAAACCTCAAGGAAAGCGGGCCAACAAACATTGGGCCCCTCTGGCTGCGAAGCCCCCCCCACCGCCCAAACAGGCAGCGGGAGCTCCTGCCGAGGCGCTGCCTCTCACCTCCTGACTACTTTCCTCTCCCACGGCCTCTGGGTCTCCCAGAGGAACCGGTAGGAGGGAGGTTCTCCCTGCATCTGCCGGGTTGGGAGAGGATCACTTCCGACACTTGGGTGCTTCAGCTAATAGTAGAAGGACACTCAATAGAGTTTCTTCAGAAACCTCCCAGAAGAAACCTCCAAGGTCGTCTTACTCCCCGGAACACCTTCTTCTGGTTTGGGAACAAATCTCCTCCCTTCTCCTGAAGGCGGCGATAGAACCCATCCACCCCCATCTTCAGGGGGCAGGTTACTATTCTCATTTCTTCCTGGTTCCGAAGAAATCAGGCGACGTGAGGCCTATTTTAGACCTCCGCTCCCTGAACTTGTTCGAGGAGTACAAGAGGTTCAGAATGCTCTCTCTGCAGGGCCTTCTGCCCCTCCTTCGGACGGGACAGTGGCTGTGCGCTCTGGACATGCAGGATGCTTACCTGCATATCCCTATTCGCCCTTCCCACTGCAAATACCTTCAGTTTTCATTCCAGGAGGACCACTGCCAGTTCAAAGCCCTCCCATTTGGTCTCTCCTCAGCACCCCGAGTATTTACCAAATGCCTTTCTGTGGTAGCGGCCCACCTGCGTACTCAGGGAGTTCATGTTTTCCTGTTGCGCCCCCTTTCCCTTACCCTGCAGGTTTTCATCAGCCTGGGTATTACCATCAACCATGCTAAGTCCTATTTGATCCCATCGCAAAGACTCCAGTTTATCGGGGCAATTTTGGATACGACATCCGATATGACCTTCCTGCCTCTGGACAGGGTAGCCACCCTCCAGGCTCATGTCAGCCTGCTGTCCAGTCACAGGCAGATCACTGCCGGGTCAGTCCTTCGCCTCCTCAGGCTCACGGCGGCTGCCATTCTGACGGTGCCTCAAGCTCGGCTCCACATGAGAATCTCTCAGTGGACGCTTCATTCTCGGTGGGATCAGTTGATAGACGACCTAGATCGGGAGATCCCGATCCCCACTCCTATGATTCAGGACTTGCAATGGTGGATGGTTCAGGAGAATCTTTGCGGGGGAGTTCCCTTCTGTCTCTCTCTCTCCCCCCTCCCAAACTCTGACAACAGACGCCTCGGGCGAGGGTTAGGGAGCCCACTTGGGATCTCAACGGACCCAGGGCTCTTGGTCCAAGCTCGAGCAGACTCTTCACATAAACGTGCTCAAGCTCAGGGCCATGCTATATGCTCTTCAAGCTCTGCATGTGTATCTGCTTCCCAATCATCTGGCAGTCCAGACTGACAACATGTGCATAGTTTGGTACAACAACTAACAGGGAGGAACTCGTTCCTACCCTCTTTGCAGGGAAGCGATGCGGGTTTGGGACTGAGCAGTGCTTCACAACCTTCACCTCACGGCAGTTCATGTTCCGGGGGTCGAGAACACACTGGCAGACCACCTCAGCCGGTCATCCGCCCAGGCTCATGAATGTGAACTGGATCAGGGGGTAGTAGACGGCAGCTTCCTACGCTGGGGAGCCCCTCAGGTAGACCTGTTTGCGTCTCCTCTCAACGCAAAACTTCCTGCCTTCTGTTCACTTGCTCCCGGGTGTGGAATTTTTTGGAGAGACGCTCTGTCTCTAGACTGGAAGGGTAGATTCGTCTATGCTTTCCCTCCGATCCCGTTGATTCCGAGGGTCTTACACAAACTCAGTTCAGAAGGAGCTCGCATGATTCTCATCGCTCCATTCTGGCCCAGGCAAGTTTGGTTCTCTCTTCTGCAACAGTACTCAGAGGAACCTCTGCTTCCTCTTCCTCTATCGCAGCTTTTGTTGACCCAGGATCAGGGGACCCTGGTCCATCCAGGACTCAAATCCCTTGAGCTGCATGCATGGCTCCTGCAGACATAGCTGAAGCCCAATTTGGGGTTTCCTTACAGGTAGCAGAGATTCTAGTGGAGGCCAGAAAGCCTTCCACTCATTCCACCTACGCCATGAAGTGGAAAAGGTTCTCGATTTGGGCCTCTTCCAGAGAATTGAAGCCATTCTCCTGACCTGTTGGGAGGCTTCTGGATTATATGTGTCACCTCTTCAATCTGGGTCTCAGTCATTCCTCTTTGAAAGCTCACATGACGGCTCTTTCCGCCTACCATGTTCTCTTTAGGGACAGGACTTTCACGCAGTTGGAAGTCGCTAAGACTTTTTTGAGAGGGGGTTCTCCACCTGAGATTTGCACTCCTGCCCCTCCTTGGGATCTGAATTTCATTCTCGAGAAGCTTACCCTGCCTCCTTTCGAGCCGGCAGCCTCAGCAGACCTAAGGTTTCCTTTCCCGGAAGACACTCTTCCTGGTGACCACAACTTCCACTCAAAGGATTTCCAAGCTTCAAGCCTTAATGTGCAAAATTTCGTACTTGATTTTTCACAGAAACATGTAGCTCTGCGTACCAACCCAAAGTTTCTCTCCATGGTGGTAGCGGAACCTACGCTGAATCAATCCGTGGAACTGCCTGCGTTCTTTACGCAACATTCCAATCAAGGGAAGTACCTCTTGCATACTTTGGATGTTGATCGCATTCTGAGATACTACACCAACAGGACGAAGGATCTCAGAAAGACTGATCAACTGTGCGTCTCTTTTGCTCGCAAAAGAGAAGACAATGCTGTTTCCAAGCAGTGCCTATCTAAATGGTTGGCTCCTTGTATCACTTTCTGTTACAAGTATCACAAGACCCTGCCAGGTCAAGTCAGAGGTCACTCTACTAGGGGTGTCACAGCCTCTGCTGCTTAATTCAAGAATGTGTCAGCGGCTGACATCTGCGCAGCCGCAACTTGGACTTCTGTCCATACTTTTACGAAACACTACAGTTTGGACATTGCCTCTCACTGTAGAGCTGGCTTCAAGTTGGCTGTTCTGCAGGGTTTTCTTTCTTAAGACCTTCACAGCCAAAGGATCTATGTATGAGTAGTTTCCTCCTCCCGTGTGCTTCTTTTTGTTCCAGACTGCTTGGGACTCAGTCCTATATGTAATTACCTACTGCAAGAGCCCTCTCGAAGTAGGATAGTACAGTTACGTAAGAACTTACCGTAACAGTAGATCTTCGAGAGAGGCTCTTGCAGTAGGTAATAACTTCCCACCCTCCATCCCACTTAGCTTTTCAGCTCCTTTTCCAGGAAGGAATATATCCACTTCTCTCTCGTCTCGCCCTTCTGGACCCTTGGCGGGAAAGAACTGGAAGATGGGCGTGGGGGACCGCCCCTTTATACTGACGTCACCTGACATCGGTCACCTGACGTGGGGGTGGTCCCCCACCAGAGACTGCTGGCTAGAAATGTTTCCGTGGGGTCCTGACGCCTGCCAGCTTCAGTCCTATATGTAATAACCTACTGCAAGAGCCTCTCTTGAAGATCTACTGTTACAGTAAGTTCTTATTTAACTACTTTTTTAAAGCTCAGTAGAGGTTGCATAGATGTGAGATCTCTTCCAGCGATGAAACGGATTCATATAAAACAAGATGGCAATTACAACATGTTGGTCTTTGGAGACGCATGACATAGGCAAATACTTCCTTACAAATGACTTGAGATTGTGAAATGAAATGATATAGCCATATTTGGACAATGGCGTATCTGGGTCAGAAGTCTAGAGCGTACATGCTGAAGTATTTTTTATTTTATTAGACACTCTGGGCCGGATATTCAGACTGCGCCGGGCAGTGGCGCAAACCTGGTCACAGTGCAATTGGGCTCTGCCGGGGCCAGGACCAGGCGATATTCAGCGGTGATGCTCTATGGCTCAGCACTGTTGAATATGGCACAGAGGGCGCACACACTGTGCATGGCGCAGTGGCACTGCGCCAGCGCAAGACACAGAAAAGGAGCACAGGGATGTGCCAGTGCAATTGCAGTGCGCTTAGGTGCGTCACCCACAATATTCAGCCTGGGGCATGCAAATGAGGCCATAATGTATGCAAGGCGCAAATGGGGCCATCTGCATGTCATTATGGCCCCATTTACATGCGATGTGCTGGTTCCCAGAGAATTGCACCTGGCGCCAGGCCAAGTTGCTGCTGTTGATGGGCCATTGCAGCCTCCCCCCCCCCCCCGCTCCCATACACCCGATCGTGGGCATACAGTACAGTACTACCTGGTGGTCTAGCGGTCCCCAATATGCCCGACCGCAGGCTGTAGTAAATGTTAAGGTTTTACCTGGTGGTCTGGTGGTACCCCCTCCCCTTATGCCCAATCGCGGGCTGGTGTGGGAATACAGATTTACCTGGTGGTCCAGTGGTACCCCCTTCACTCACCCTACAAAGGTCCCCAGCCACCCAGCACCCCTCGGGTCATCGGGCGGAGGCAGTGACTACTTGGGCCGCCCGCCGACGACAGCGACAGTATGATCTGCGCCTATTGGTCCACAGTGTGGACCAATGGGCTTGCAGACCGTACTGTACTCACAGGACCAGGTATGTGTATGTCATTCGGGCGGCAGCTGGGTGGTATGCGGTGGTGCTGCCACCCCAATGACGGGGGTGCTGGGTGGCCGGAGACCCCTGTGGGTGGGTGGGAAGGGGGTACCCTGACCACCAGGTAATTCTGTATTTCCACAACAGCCCACGATCAGACGACGGGGGTACCGCTAGACCACCAAGTAAAACTTAACGTTTACTACAGCCCGCGATCGGCATACTAGGGGAACCGCTAGACCACCAGGTATTCTTGTGATCTCTACAGATGTCCATGATCGGGTGGGGGGCCCACTAGACTACCAGGGGGTCAGGGTGCTTGTGGACGGTGTTCCTGCTGGGTGGGTGGCCACCTAAGTCTGGCGGCTGTTGTGTTGTGCCTTGCACTACAGCCGCCCGCCTGTGGGTGGCTAGCGTTTGAGCCTGTTTGTTGCGGCTCAACTTTGGGCACTAGTGTGCGGCGCATGACAGGGTTGCGCCAGTACGCGCAATCAAGACATCCCAGGCTGAATTTCGATCTGCTGCATATGCATGGGCACGCCCTACATCTGTGCCGCATAGCTACCAATGCACCCTGGCGATCGGGGTTACGCCGCAATTTATCCCTTTGAATATCGCACCGGGGCGGCATTGGGGGGGTTACGCCTGGCGCATCCTGCTGCGCCAGGCGCAACTCCTTTGAATTTCCAGGCCTCTGTCAGCAACATGTCTATGTCCTCTTGAACTTGTCCACGAGGTGACAATTAATAGACTTATAACCACAAGACCTTACACTGCGCATGTTCAAAAATGAGGTGATGGAGGTTATGTCATTTGTGGTTATAGGGCTGTGGTCGGTGGTAGCAGATGGTCTTCCTTTTGTGGAACATGTCCCTGAGTTAGCTGTCTGGGTTCAGATATGTTGCAAGCTTTTTAGTAGCCTGATCCGATGATCTAATATAATGCAGAGTTTTGACTTTAAAATACTTTTGGGACTGTCAGATTTTTTTCACACAATGTCCAAATTCAAAAGAATGTGTCCCTTTTAACATTCTAAATGTTCTTAAGGCTGAAAAACTTGGAGAATATGATCTGCTGCAGGTTGTTCAATGATTTTTTGTGCTGAGGCGAGTCCACATACCTGGGTTAAGCACTTGCAGGTCTGCTTGATTAGAGACGTAAAAGGAAATGTTTTATGACAAGTTCTTTTAATGTACATTAATGGCAGCTGAGATTAAGGTGAATATTCTTTTTACACTTTGGCAGGATCTGGCGGCTTGTGGCCGCTATTGTGCCTACAAATTCCATGGCAAGAACTCTCAACCCTTCCTCTGGGTCTTCTCCTGTGACTATATGGCCCAGTGAGGTGGAAACCACCTCATCTGATTCAAGCCTTGCCATTGAGGAGCTTTCTTCCGCGGTGCCAGAGGAATGGCTCTGTTCACTTCGGAGTCGGGTCGGGAACACCGCTCCAGCAGTCACCTCCTCGGAGGTGCAAGCTCCCCCGGTATTGCGGCCCACAGCTGTTGGCCCAGCACTAACGCCATCTTGGATCCCGGCATCAGTGATCGGGATTCCGCCGCGGGTGGTGCCATGTCACACGGCGGCACCGCTTGCAGCGCCATTGGCAGGAGGGCTCCCGGAGTCAACTGTTTGGAGGTGTGCATGGTCTTCTCCTCTTCAGAGGGATGACCCACTGACCAACCCAGATTGGCAACCCAATCCCTCGGGTCAGGAGCCCCCTGGACATGGCACCAGGCACGCCAGTTCGTCCCTTGCGGCCCCTGGAGACTGTAGTTTCCATGGGCCTCACGATGGCTGCATTGGGAGGCCCGGCATTGGGTAGTGGTTGTGGGGTCTCCAGGTTGTTGGTTCTGGCTTCAGGGCAGTTGCCATTCCTGGTGCTCCCCTGACTACCAGGGCTTGGACCTCCTCTCTTGCGGCCTTCCTTGGGTGGGGGGCCAGCAGGATTGGGGTCCCCTTGGCACTGGGTATGAAGAAGAGGGTGGCCTCAGAGTCTGAGGGGTTGAGGGGTCAGGGCGAAGCATGGGGCTTTCCTCCACGTCCCTTCAGGGGGTGGAGAGAAGCCACAGTGCCGAACCCCACTTCTCCTCCTCTGAGACTTCAGAGGTGCTCTTGGTGGGCTGCACTGGGGCTCTCCCTTCTGGAACCATGCAGCTCCAGTCACACCACAGGGGAGAATCCCCCTCAGGGCTCAGCCAGGATTTGTTTTCCAATTTGCAGCGTTCGCTGACTGGGTCGACCACTGGATCCCCCATGCGGGAGGATCACATGCGAGGTCTCAGAACCCTGGCAGAGGCCGCCAGGCACTTTAAGTCAGGTGCCCTTCCCCAATCCCTCTGCAGCCACCACCTCCTCTCCCAGGCCATGTGGGTCCTATGGGGCACTTGACCTGGGAGACGTTCAGAGCCACTGTGGTGGCCTTCCCCTGATAAGTCAGGGCTCTGGACGAGCAGGTCTTCCACCTGTCCCCACCGCCACAGGAGAACTCTGAACGTCTGAGCTCCTCGACCTTCTCCTCTGAGGAAGAGGAACAATCCGTCCACCTGTCCTCTGATGCTGATTTCATGGGATATCAGTGATTCCTTTTGAGGCTGGTTCAGGAGCTCCATATCTCTCACATGGTCAGGCGCAGTACTGAGTGGGAGACATGCTCTTTCCTGAACAAGTTCAGTGCGAACCACCTGGTGGTTCCTTTCTGGCCTATTCCTTTCCAGGAAGCGTCGATCCGCACCAGGCAGTCACCAGCCATCTCATCCCCAGCCTTAGCAGACTGCAGGAGGAGGTATGGTGCACCCCAGGAGTCTCTAGGTTCTCTGCCTCTCCCATCTTTGGGGCTGACGGCCCTAGATACTCCTTCTGGGCTACAGCACCGGGCGCACTACTGACCACTGGATCTGGACTCAGGAGTTCTACCGGTGGGGAAGAACGGTATTTTCTTCATCTCATGTGCTACTCTGTATCGTATCACATCAGACTCACCATGCTGCCTACAACAGGCATTTGTGGTCGATGTTGGCATTGTTGCCTGATACAGAGGAATCTAGATAGGCCATCGCTTTCTCTGCAAAGAGTCTGGAGCTTGCAAGGCATCAGGCCAGGGCATCGTATGATGCCAGTGAGGTTGCTTCCAGACTAGTAGGGACAGCGATCTGCATTAGATGGATGGCATGGCTTCGCCTGTCAAGATTATCACCTGTGGTCCAGCATATCGTGATTTCCTCTGCTTTCCGGTTGACCCATCTCTTTTCCCCACAGGGCGAGGATGAATCTGCCAGGGCGTCTTGGGCCCCCCCCTCGGTCACGGGGGCCACTGCCTTGCTCTGAACAGCCTTAGGCCTTGTATGGCCTAGGATGGCTAGAAGGGTTTCCCCCGCAGGAGGCTGAGGGAAGCTGTTCCCTCAGGGCAGTGCCAGGTCCCCTTCGGGGGGCTTGGTACTCGCCCAGCAGTAATGAATGGTGAAGATTGACAATGAGAAGATATGAAAATTGCTTACCTATGGTAATTCCTGATCTTCCCTTGTATCTTCACCATTCATTACTGATCCCCGCCCACCTTCCCTTCTTGGGCCTCAGTCTTTGGGCATCGCCTCCACCCTGCTCATCCTCCCTGTCTATGAGACTAACTGGGGACCAAGCCCCCCTGGTACCTCAGGGCCCTCTGCTTCCTTCTCTAAGTCACAGAGGGTCCAACCGGAAGGGGACGGCGAATAGGGTCTTCACCCTGACCTTGGAAGGAACTCCCTGAGGTTCTCTGGGTGCACTGTGGGGTCCCTTCCGTGACTTGGCACGGATCTGTTGGTCCATTGCCAACTGGGGGGGTAGACGACCCCTTCGGGACGCCCTATGAGATGACCCATGGGGACTTCCCCCTCTTCTCTCCAACCCCTCTTTATAGGGGTTATATCTGGGCAGTGTCCTCTCTTAATTAGAGGTTCCCCCTGGCTAAGCCCTCAAGTGGCAGGATTGAGAGGGCCCTGCCCCGGGACTTTCATCCCAAGTGCAGATTTAGGGGCAGGAGGGAGCAGACACCACCATGCTATATATTTCCAAGACCATCTCAAGCTTTCCTGCCCTGGACCAATGTCCAGTGGTTCTAGAGCATGACTGGATCCTTGTACCCGTGTCTTCATGCCTTTCCAGGTCTTGAGATAATGATAAGCCAGCAATCACCTGGCTGAGTATGACTGGGGTCTCTTGCCTTCTCCCCCTATCTTTCTATCTTTCTCTCTTTCTTAATCCTTTCCCTCTCTTTCTCTTACTGCCCTGTACTGCCACCTAGGGGCTGGGGCCCTCATTTCCAGAGATTGAAGTCCTCCTCCCTCTCTGTCCTCTGGCTGGTTTATTCCTTTTTCAGTTTATCTCCTTTCCTTTTTCTTATCCCTTGGCTCTCTTGCCTCGTCTTAATTTTCTCTGTCCCTCTTTTTTTCCTTCTCTCTGGCAAAATAGAACTGGGGTGGAGGAGGAGACATCAACAGTGCCTAATGGCTAACCCGCGAGCGCCACGCAATATGCCAGCTTCGTGGGCGGTGCCGTCAGTGCCAACTCCTCCCACAAAAAAAAACCTCCCGAGCAGGTGCGTGCCTCCGACTTATACCCAGTAGTAATGAATGGTGAAGATACAAGGGCAGATCAAGAATTACGGTAGGTACATAATTTTCATTTTCTGATGGCTCCATGGTGCTGAGCAGTGTGGCATCACTTGGCATACTGGTGGCATGGGCTTGCACGCTGGACCCTAGATAACCTGAGCAGAGACCACCAGGGAGGTGAGGAGCAGACATTACCCTCATTGGAGGAAGGGACTGGCATGCACCACTCCTAGAGTGGCTCCTGGTTGTGGCATGGTGGAGGCATGCTTGGTGGTGTGGGTGAACACACACTGCCATGTGCCTCCCAAGGACATCATCACCTGTGCTCCCTTACAAGAGAAGGGACTAGGGGAAAGGAAGAACATGGGTTGTCTGTCTTTGGTATGTCTGATGATGTTCTCTGTGTTGCCCCCCTCATGCCCATGTCCCCCGACCCCTTAGCACACTACCCTGACCCCTGTCTCCCCCCCATCCAACTGTTGCTCCAGATCTCAGGAGTGCAGCCTCTCTGGTGGCAGCAGGGATAAGCTGGAACTGAAGGGGCGATGGGCAGCTTGAAAAGCCTGGAGGTGCAGACTGGGAGCTGGAGGTGTGTCTGGCAGGCAGGTGGGGACACTTTAGGGGCCCAAAAGAGTGGGACACAGAGGGCCCCAGGAAGGAGTTCAAATAAAAGTTTCTGGTTTCCAACAGACAGTTCAGTTGGCATCAGCAGAATTCTGTTACACAGCATGCCCCAAAAGTTTGAATTTCAGGACTGTCCACTTTCTATTACTGAATACATTTTAATTAAAACAGGATCTTCTAACAAAATAGTAATGTTTTCATCTACTTACGACTTTAAGCAGGCAGCTTGAGCATGCTCTCTAACCTGGAATGTTTAGGTAGTTCAGACCAATCTCAGCACAAATCACGTGAGCCCAGTGTCTCAACCGCCATATGATTTTAGCCACAGTAAAGACTTGATGCCCAAGATGTCGCTCTGCATAATTTCTTTGGTTCATGAGTAATCTGATGAAAAAGTATCCCTTTAAGTACAAAAGGTATACCGTTCCTAAAACTGATAATGTCTACATTATTTACAACGTTTATCTTGGTGCTGAATACCGTAGCGATTACAGTTGGCTGATCTTCCAGGAATCCATCTTCACTGAATCACACTAATGGGTCTTAGCTGGAGGCACTAGAACCCTGCAGGATCCAGAACTTTCAGGAGGGCTGGCACCAAGGCAAGCTGTGCGTATGCATGGCACTGTGAGAATGGCTCATGCTACATGGCTTACCTCAGCACCAGCCCTCAACCGCTTCAGTTCCTTTTTTCCTGCCATCAAGTATGCTTCAGTGATGACCTTGCTCACCCACCAGGAGTCAGGACTTCATGTCTGCATGACAATGGCATTTAGTTCTTCTCAGTTCTAGTGTTTAAAGTTTGTTATTTTTGTGTCAGTTTGTGAATTTACAGAATATTTTTTTTAAATCTTACTCTACTTTTCCCCCCAGGACTCAACCATTGGCCCGGCCTTGGGCCCAGCCCCATCACTCGCCTGCCGCAGGACTCTTGACACCACATCTTCCTGGACATAAAGTCTCCACCACTCATTCACACTAATGGGAGACGCTGAGGCGCTGAGACCTAAAGGGAACCAAACTTTTCAGGAGGGCAGCGCGGAAGTGGAGCCACGAGGGAGCGGCACTGCGAGCTAGGCTCGCACGGTATAGACTACCTCAGTGTCAACCCTCCAACCGCCTCAGTTCCTTTTTTACCTGCCGTCGACTGCACTTCAGTGACGATGCCACTCACCCGCAAGGAGTCAAAACTTCAACTAGCAGCTAGTTTTCACGAAAGTACCGATTACATTTTAAAAGAATACTTTTGTTATTCTACAAGAAAGAAGTCTTCAGCCATCCATTGACAGAGTCGACCATGAGTGGAGCCGTAGCGGTAGGGAGACTTTGTATGAAAGCCGTTCGGTCAGCCAGACTGGGTCTGGTCTGCCGCCCCTCTCGGGGGGTCTGACAACAGACCGTCCAGTGATCGGGAGAGGGCAGTTCCCGAAACACAAAAAAGACGGTCCCATTCTCGCACCTTTCTCCAGCCTCTTCGCCCACCAGTCGAAAAAAGAGATGGCATCACCGAGGTCACCCTCTGGTACATCTGCGCATAGACGGTCAGTTGGGGCCCGGAGCCGGTCTCCGCCTCTTTTGGAGCCTCTTCCAGTTTCTGTCTCTGACGACCGGCTTCTTCGACACCAGAGTCCCTCCCTGCCCGCTGGAGGTTTTTCCGGTGAGCAGTTTCGCCATTGGGCCGCTCTTATGGAGCAGTGGGCGCAGAGGTTGTCCCGACTGCCCAAACTGGCTAGTCCGTCGCCGAGGCCTTCAGGTCTGTCAGCTTCAGATCGGCAGGTGGGGTGGTTGAGATTGCCAAGTCGCACAGCACCTCCTTCGGTGCCGTCGACTCCACATTCCGGTGTCTATCCCCCTCACATGGCTGCGGCGCAGTGGTCCACACCAGTGCCTTTATCTCCTGCTATTTTTTGCTCCTTTACCTTCAAATCGCAGTTTGCAGATTTCCATTGCAGTGCCACAGTCTATGGTGCCATCCTTTCTGGCATACATAATCGTAGTCGGCTTCTCTGGTGCGGGTTTGCTGCTTTTCTGTATAGTGTGGCGCCATATGTGGTGCCATGTCCACTGCTGACATAGTTTTTGATGCCGGGTGTGATGTCGGTGTCGCGCGCACTGCTGCGGCACCTGCCAGCGCCATGGTTGGTGTCGCTCTGTGTGTCGATGCTGCCTCTGTACTTGGCACCGTTCTCTTTGGTGGTGCCACTTGCATTTCAGAGGTTTTCAACTCCAGTTCTGTCTTCTCTTCTTCCTCCTGGTTTTCACCCCTTTCCTGTCTATACAGTCCCTCCTGGACTGTCAGGAGATGACATTGAGCCTGATCCTGATCTTCGGCTGGGTGATGATTTTGATGCCGAGTCCACCTTAGGGGCGGGGATCAATCCTCCTGCAGAGCCTGTGGTTGAAGACCTTTCCTTTAAGTCTGTGCTCAAGAATTTAAATTCTACCGTTTCTCTTCAGACCACGGAAATCGATCCGTGGAAGCTTTTACATCTCCAGTATCTACATGTTCCAGAAATCCCTACGGATTTAACTCCTCCGGTGCACCCCTCTTTTGAGACCCTTTCCTAGATGGTGTGGAGCAACCCGGCTCTTATTCCCTCTGTGGCAAAGTCCATAGATAGGAAATATGCCCCTCCCAAGGATCATCCCATCCTGGCCTCTCAAGCCTTTGCTGATGCCATAGTGGTACTGGCAGAGAATGAAAAGGCTGTCCTTCCTCTGGAATCCACAACTCATCCTATAAACAAAGAATCTCGCAAGACTGACACTTTGGGTAAGCAAGTCTTTGCTGCTTCGACCCTGGGCATGCGCATTGCTAGCTACCAGGGTTATTTTTCTCAGTACAAGTATGTACTCTGGCATTTGCTCAAAGCAACAGTTGAAGCTCTGCCAGAATCAAAAGTTAATTCAGAGCTACTACAGACCATTATTAGAGGTATCAAGGCCAACAATCAACAGATTAAAGCTGCCATGGACACTTTCGATACTGTCTGCAGAGCGGCGGCTGGTATTTGCACCTATCGCCATTCTTGGTTGAGTACTCCAGGCTTCACGAATGATGCCCAACAAAAGGTCATGGCCTTACCTTTCGACGGTATGTATCTGTTTGGACCTCAAGTGGAGCAAGCACTAGAGGTCACTAAGAAAACTGGGTCCGCTATTAGGACAGTTAGACCCCCACCAGCTGCCTCTCGAGGAGGCGGGAATAAGCGTCAGTTTCATAACCGTCAGTCCTTTCATGGCAAAAGCAGAAGAGGTTTTAACAGAAACAAAACTCATCAGCCTCAAAAGAAAATGCAGTAAAAGGCACAGGACCCAAAAGCGCCCAGTGCCACTCTGAGTTTCCGGCCCAGGTCCCACCTCAGCTGTCCAAGGGGGACTCTTCCTCGGTAGCAGGAGGATGTCTGACTTATTTCTATGACCAATGGAAGTCGATAACATCGGGCAAAATGGGTCCTTAGGATAATCCGCGAGGGGTACTCTCTCAGCCTGTCAGAAACCCCTCCAGATCATCCTCCCAAGCGGCAGCCCAGGTTGTCTTCTATGCAGTCAGACCTTCTTGCTTTCCTGGCACTGGATGAGGCCCAAAAAGTAATAAATAAAAATAAAAAAAAAAGACCATGCTTCCAAGGTGCAAGGCCTACTGAACAACAGGGCAGTAGAAGTAGTCCTGTTGGATCAGCGAAACACAGGTTTCTACTCCCACTACTTTCTGGTTCCAAAGAAAACAGGCGGTATGCACCCTGTTCTCAACCTCAGGAAGTTAAACAAGTTCCTCTACAAGGAGAAGTTCAAGATGCTATCACTTGGTACCCTGTTACCTTTGATTCATCAACACGATTGGCTAGCCTCCCTGGACATGCAGGACGCCTACCAACACATTCTCATACACCCAAAGCACCACAAGTACCTAAGGTTCATGGTATTGGGTCAGCACTACCAATTCAGAGTCCTGCCCTTTGGGCTATCCTTGGCGCCTCAAGTCTTTACAAAGTGCTGTACAGTTCTCACGGCACATCTAAGGAAAATCGGAATCAAGTATTCCCATATCTGGACGAGTGGCTTCTCGCAAGCCCCTCCAGGCAAGAGACTCTGGAGGCTGTGGCTACGGCCTCAGAGTTCCTCACATCCATGGGAGTTCTGCTCAACCTGAAAAAGTTGCAGCTGCAGCCCACCCAGAAACTTCTCTTCTTAGGAGCCCTTCTGGACACCTCCTGTGCAAAAGCCTTCCTCCCGGCAGACAGAAGGAGTGATATCCTACAGATAGCCTGCTTCATCAGAGAGAACAGCTCAGTTCGAGCTCTTTCGATCCCAGCGGATGCTGGGTCTCATGGCATCCTCGATGTTCACTGTACCTCTGGCTCGTCTCCACATTAGAACCTCTCATTGGATGCTCAGCACTCAGTGGTCACCAACCACTCACCCACAGTCCTTTCACATCAAGGTGACAGAGCCGTTGAAATGGTTACTCACCTGGTGGTCTCAGGAGGACAACCTTCTGAAAGGATATCCCTTCGCCCCTCTAGATCCCCAGATCTCCATTACCACGGATGTGTCCTTACTGGGCTGGGGAGCTCACTGCCAGGATCACCACACCCATGGCACGTGGACCCAGGATGAATTCCAACTGCACATAAACGTTCTGGAAATGAGGGCCATCCTCTATGCAGTCTGAGCTTTGAAAGACATACTGTGACACAAGACCATTCTCCTTCAAACAGACAACAAGGCAGTGACGTATTACATCAATAAGCAGGGCAGTGCACACTCTTACTCATTTTGCGGGGAAGCAATGAGAGTGTGGGAATGGTGCCTGGAGCACAAGGCTCTGATTCAGGCAGTCTACCTGCCAGAAGTACAAAACGAACTGGCAGATTGTCTCAACAGAACAGAGACAGATCCTCACGAGTGGTCTCTCAACTTAACCTTCATTCAGTCACTCTTCAAAGAGTGGGGAACTCCGGACCTGGACCTTTTTACGTCCCCACTCAATGCAAAACTGCCTTTCTTGTGCTCCAGAAATCCAGGGCCTGGCATTTTTTGTCAGGATGCATTCAGACTACGGTGGAAAAAACGCTTTCTGTACGCATTTCCTCCTCTTCCCCTAGTTCAGAGAGTGCTGCTCAAATTGGAGGCATGGGGGGAAAGACTGATTCTCATTGCCCCATTTTGGCCTCGCCAGATCTGGTTTCCTCTAATCAACAGGCTATCAGAAACCTCCCCGAAACCACTTCCAATCCAGATGAACCTTCTGACCCAGGGTCCTGTAGTTCATCCAAACCTGAGGTCCCTTCACATCCACGCCTGGCTCCTGAGGAGACAGAGAGGTGAACAGGTTTAACGTTTCTCGTAGGGTCGCAGATATTCTCCTACCTGCGTGCAAGCTAGCTACTCAAAAAATGTACTCAGCTAAGTGGAGACATCTCTCTATCTGGTGTGTGAAATCATCTTGGAATCCCTTTTCATGCCCACCGAGTAAAGTCCTGGAGTATCTCTTAGACCTCTCTAACACAGGTCTACAGTACTCTACAGTCAAAGTTCATCTTTGCCCAATTTTGCATACCATGAGCCTGTACTTTCTATGTCCTTGGCTCAGGTACCTGTAGTTAAATGGTTTCTTAAGGGCATTCTGCATACCAGACCGCCCATTAGATGTCCAGTTGCAGCCTGGGACATTAACCTCCAGTTATGCATGCTCACTCGTAAACTCTTCGAGCCTCTAGCCACTTGTGAGCTGAAATTTCTAACTTGGGAGACGGCCTTCCTGGTGGCCATTACTTCCACCCATAGAGTATCAGAAATCCACGCTTTGGTCACAGACCCTCTGTACACTGTATTTCACAAGGACAAGGTGGTTCTTAGGACTCGTCCTAAGTTCCTTGCTATGGTTGTCTCGGAATTTCATTTGAAACAACCTTTAGTCCTTCCTACCTCCTTTGCAAATCTTACATCTTTGGATGTAAAAAGAGCTTTGCAGTTCTACCTGGACAGGACAAAAGAGATCCACAAGGCTCAACAGCTGTTTGTCTCCTTCAGCACAACCCGGCTGGGTCAACCTGTTGCTATCAGGTGCATTTCAGCATGGTTAATGGCATGCCTTCGCTAATGCTACTCCATGGCATAGGTCAAGCTAGAAGGCAGAGTGTACGCTCACTCTACCAGAGCAGTCACGGCACCTGTGGCAGAAATTCGTAATGTTCCCATTGCAGACATTTGCAGTGCAGCCACCTGGAGCTCCGTGCACACTTAAATCAAGCACCATGCCTTAGTTGTCCATGCCAGACAGCATCAGTCTTTTGGCAGGACAATACTTAATGGACTTCTGTCCTAAGTGAGCTCCTCTCTCCTGCTGCCCAGCTCGGGTTTATATTAGCTCAGTAGTCTCCCATTAGTGTGAATGAGTGGTGGAGGCTTTATGTCCAGGAAGATACGGAAATTACGTACCTACCGTAATTCTTGATCTTGGACGGAGTCTCCACCACTCATTCACATGCCCACTCACCATCCCCCAAGCTCACTTTTATGCTCACTCAGAGCTCACTCTGTTTATGGTCTTCACTCCTTTAGTCTTTGGGCTGTGAAGACATCGTTCTTTGACCCTTCTTACATGAGTCATTCGGACTATCTTATGTCCATTATTTAGGTTAGACCTCTCTAGGTTAGTTACGCTGCACCTCCTCGTAAAAAAAAAAAAAAAAAGTACTGAGGCGGTTGGAGGGTCAACACCAAGGTAGTCTATACCGCACGAGCATAGCTCACAGTGCCGCTTCCTCACGGCTCCACCTCGGCACCGGCCCTCCTGAAAATGTTGGGCTCCTGCTTGGTCCTAGCACCTTCTTCTTACTCCCCATTAGTATGAATGAGTGGTGGAGACTCCATCCAAGAAGATCAAAAATTACGGTGAGTCGTAATTTCATTTCTGTCTGGCCCCGGTGGAACCGATGAGGGAGCATCCTAACCCCCTGCAGGACTCTCTGGCGTCGGTGGGCGGGGAGAGAGTTGCAGTCGGTGGTGCGGGGCCAGCAGAACACAGGGCAGGCATCATCTTGCATCCCAGTCAGATGGACGTCACGTGATGGCATTCAGCTAAGCAGCAGCTGGGTTGCTGAGCTCCCCCCTCTGGCCACCTTTATTAGGTGTTTTTCACAATACATTTTGGATTTTTCCAAAAATTTGCTTAAATAGTTTGAACAGTAGTCAGCCATCGTTTAGTGACTTTGTTGGGGGAAAATAAGTGTGGATTGAGTCGCGATGGAGGTGGATGGAAAACAGGCCTTAACCAAGCATACTCCTCCTGCATCCCCGGAGAAGGCCGCAAAGAAACAAAGAAACCAGGCTCCCACCAAGCCAGACCGAGGAGGAGATAAGATGGTACAATCGATCCCGCTGACCGAGGATAAATTTCTCCAAGAGCTTAACCCTCTCAAAGATATACTAAGGAACTGACTGGAAGCTTAAATCTCTACACAGTGATCTCTCCTCTGTTTCCAGAAAAGTCTCTGATGTAGAAGTTAGAGTTACCTCCTGAGACAATGGAGATCCAGAGCTGAGGTGGAAATAGGTGAACTAAGACAACAAGTAAAGAAGCTACAGCTTAAGACTGAAGATTTGGAGGCGGAATCGCGCAATAATCTGCTAATTATGGGCCTACCTGAGCTGGAAGAAGGCCCAGACCTCATAGCTTTCCTGCAAAAGTTTCTCTGCAAAGTGGTGGGCCCATCTCCCATAAGTGCCTCCTATCACCTCGAGAGGGCACATCGTTCGTTCACGACCTAGACCTGCAGCTGGATCTCCCCACGTCCTATTATAATTAAATTTCTGAGTTATGTTAGAGGCAGCACGTCTATCTGAAGGCCCGTGAGCTGAAGGAAATTTTATGAGGATGTATCGAGGATCGAATTGCCCAGGATCTACCTAAAGAAATCCGTGAGAAGGGCAGCATATCACCCTGTGGTGCAGAAACTGATAGCTGCTTCAATACCATTTCGGATGATCTACCCTGCAACCTTAAGGGTGACCATTGGTGGACTGGCTACTAGCTTCAATACCCGAGGCTGCCCGTAAAGAACTCTCCAGCAAATTGCCTGAACTTTTTAAAATGCCTGGCTGAAAGACTCTATCCTCTGGCTTTGGGTTTGCAGCTTTAAGGCTGACCTGGGATAAATTAATATTCTGCCTCTGCTAGTTTTATTAGATTCCCTGGTTTCTGGGCCTGTCGCTAGTAGATGGTGAATTATTTCACTAACCTTCTCTTTTAGCTTCTCTGTCGCTGTCCTTTGCTTTCCTGGTACGCCTGGGTCTCTTCTTTCTGGCCCTCTCCGTCAGATTTGGGGTCGGGATCGATGTGAGGGCTGAGGTTTACTCCTCTGAGTCTCCCCTCCTGTTTTTGCGTATAAAATACAGGGTGGAACCTTTGTTCCCGGCTACGGTTCCCGGTCGAGGAACTTCTCGATGCGACGGACCGTATAGGGTCCCTTGGCAATGGCTCCCTGAAACAGCAACCAGTGGCCGATTGTTCCTGTGCCTATTCCCTGTCCCCTTCGCTTTGGCGCCTGGCTGGTTGAAAATTTATCCTCAGGGGCTGCATGGATTCGGTAAGTGCCCTTGATGCTGCCTTGTTGGGGAGACGATCGGAGTGTGCCGGGCGGTTGGCTACTGAAGATGGATCTCTTTGAGTTCAGGTTTCTTGATGTTCCTCTATATGTTTTGTTTCTCCTGCTTCATGTCCTTCTCTTCTCTCTTTGCTCTGTAAGTGAAATACTGTTGAGGGGCTGTGGTGGGAGGGTGGCGGTGGGGGAGGACTTAGCAGGCTTGCTCGCTGGATGTGGAATTGCGAGCCATGTGGTGGGGGGTGGCTAACCTCTACCGGGGCTGGGATGGAAGGGAAAGGGTGTGTAACAGTTTTGGTCATTTTTCTTTTGGACCATGCTTGATGTAGGAATATCTGGGTACTTGTTCCTGGTTCCGAGGTGGAGGTTCGCATGGGGTTGAGGAGGTTGAGCTTATGGACGACAGTTTATACTTTAGTTTATCTCTGCTCGAGCCACCTGATATATATAGTTATTGTGGGGTCTGTATGGGGCATTGTTTGATGGGGTGGGGTTAGATTGCAGTATTCTAGCTACAGAGGATTTCTGGCTCGGGGGTCTCTCTTTCCTTAGAGCTGGGTTTTCATAAGTTTCAAGGATTTTGGTCGGTGGGAGGGATACAGGGTGGGGGTTCCATGTACTGACGTTCTAGATAACTTTACTGATTGCTGGTTCATTTTGTTAACTTGCTCCTTTTTGGGAAATGTGACTGCTGGTGGGGTGGGGGGATGGGGTAATTCCTTTTATAAGACTAGATTTTTTTCAATCTTGGGGGTGCACCTTGTTTATACACGCTATTCTGGTTCTGTCTGGATATTTGAATGTCTTGTTATATCTTTAAAATGGCTACAAACACAGTAAAAATAGCGTCCTGGAATGTTAGAGGGCTTAGGGATCGGGTCAAACGGCTACAGGCCTTTAATCACTGCTCATTGCTCCACATTGATATCCTTTTTCTGCAAGAGACACATTTATGTCACGATGAAGCTAAGCTGCTTTCCCGAGCTGGCTTTTCTCAATCCTACCTTGCTGGAAACTCCTGTTTTAGTAAAGGGGTTGCGATTCTCCTTAAAAGGCATGTTTTGTTCTGAAGGATATAACTGTCTCAGACCCAGAAGGAGGTATGTCCTAGTGAAAGGTACTCTCAATGGAAGAATGTGGTCCTCGGTTCTGTATATGGTCGGTGGGGGGACCCGGTTTTTATGACTTTGGCAGATAAATTGGCTGGCTTTTGCCTGTTCAATTCATACTGGGGGACTGGAATGTACGTGTTCATCTACTTTAGATAGGAGCCACAGGATAAACGCCCACCCTCCCCGGCTCAGAGAGCTTTCTGGGAACTGACCTCGTCGCTGGGCCTAGGTGATCCCTGGCATCTCGCCAACCCTTCTTGTCGTGCCTTCTCTTTCCAATCCCAATCACATGGTACTAGGTCAAGATTAGATATGGTATTAGTTAGTCTTCCCTTTCTACCGAATATTCCTCTGTCTGGTATTGAGCTGATCATCGTGTCTGACCATGCTATAGTCTGGATACAAATGTCCCTAAATCCTGATTACTCTCGTGATTCTATGTGGCGGTTAAATACTCAGTTGTTAAAGGACCACCAGTGTGTTTCCAAAATTAGCTCCCGAATATCTCTCTTTCTGGCTGATAATTTGAATTCCACCCCTAGGATTGATATGATATGGGGAGCCCTGAAGTCCTATCTTAGGGGTGATCTTATTAAAATGGCTTCCTTTAGGAAGAAGACTCGGCTGGCCAGATCATTGGCTCTGATAAACAAGATTAGGGAATTAGAAAACAGCTACTCGGTAACCTCTTCGGTATCGGATCTCAAAGAGCTCCTATTAACAAGAGCGAATACCGGATCTCTTGAAAGAGAACAGAATATTGTCTGGTAAACCAGACTAAATATCTGGATCTTGGTGAAAAATCCGGTAGCTACTGGCCTTGCGTTTGCGTGCACTCGGCTTCGAGGATTATCCCTTCTTTCTTCCCCATCTGGTGATGTTCTCTCCTCGCCCAGGATATTGCACATATTTTTGAGGAGGTATTATTAGGGCCTTCTAGTCATTCCCAACCTCCCACCCGCTGCAACTGTCCAAAGAATACGTAAGAAGAATAGGTATTCCTTGTATATCAGAGTCTCAGCAAAGCGAGTCTATTAAACCCTATTTCAGCTGAAGAAATAAAAGTACCATCACTTCCTTGGCTCCTGATAAAGCGCGGGACGGATGGATTCCAGCAAATTTTATAAAGTTTTGTTAAAGATTTGACCCCCATTCTTTTTAAATTATATAATTATTTGCGGTCTCCTCTGAGCTTGATCCTGCTCTATTTGAGGCTACTATAGTTTTAATTCCTAAAGCGGACAAAACCCCACTGACCGGCTAATTACCCCCTATCTCTCTCAAAATTATGATATCAAAATTCTAGCTAAAATACTTGCTGAAAGGATCAAGAGGATCTGGTTGGAGCTTTTGAGTCCTGAACAGGCGGGCTTTGTTTCGGGAGGTCGGCGGCAGATCATTTGAGGACTTTGTCGCACATCTCAGTATGCCCAAACTGCCTCGGGTCGATTGCTCTAATCTCTCTTGATGCTGAAAGCGTTTGATCAGGTTGATTGGTCCTTTGTGGATTGTAATGGAGGAAATGGGTTTCCCGACTTCTTTTTTGAATATGATACGGGTATTTTACAAGTGCCCCTCTGCCAAGATTTACTGTAACGGGGTCTTGTCTTCCTCTTTCTGTCTTTTTGCTGGTACTAGGCAGGGTTGTCCTCTCTCTCCTTTACTGTTTAATTTATACCTCGAGCCGTTGCTGATTAAACTCAAGTCGTCTCCTCGTGAGAGGTATTAGGCTTCATCAACGGGAATTAGTTTTGTCTGCATATGCAGATGATGTTTTGTTGCATCTGACGGATCCGGCAACATCTTTAAAGGCAGCTCTTGAAGTTATTACGCAATTTAGTTCCTTCTCTGGTTACAAACTAAATATCTCTAAATGTGAGATCTTCCCCCTTAATAATTATACGTATAAACAAGATTTTTCTCCCTTTGGAATGAGGTGGACCTCCAGGTCAATTAAGTATCTTGGAATCCACTTTTCTACTGATCCCTCCCTTCTGAAGAGGTTAAACCTGGTCAGAGTCAGAGACTCGATTAGCCAGGACTTGCAACGCTGGTCAACCCTCCCTATTTCCCTTTGGGGTCGAATAAATATTATTAAAATGAATGTTCTTCCCCGGATTTTCTATCCATTGAATCTGACCAATCTCTGGATCCTCTTTCCTTTTCAACAGCTCCATTGACTGTTTTCTAGCTTTATTTGGTGGGGAAGGGGTCGGCTCTTATACCACCTTGTCGTTTCCTAAGGACAGAGGTGGCTTAAAGCTCCTAATCTTCTACTGTATCACTGGGCCAACCTTTCTAAGTTGGGAGATGGTTCTCCATAAATACAGAGAACCTCTGCCCAATCTGGCTTCAGTTGGAAAGGGCTCTTCTTTCTGAACTCAGAGTAGATATGTCTGCCTTGTTTTACTTGTCCCTGAAAGTCCTTTCACAGTTGGTTCCGGATAGTACGGTGATAGACTCTCTTAGATCGTGGGCACAGTGTCTTAACTTCTTTCGGATTTCTAATGTTATGGATCTAGGACAGCCAATAGTTCTAAATCCTAATATTAGATTGGGGTATTCTTGGATAAGGTCAAATTGGCTCCCACAGCTTAAGGATGCTAGGGTGGAACACCTGTTCAATCAGGATTCGCTCCTTGCGTTGGATGATATTCTGGCGAGGTTTGATATATCAGCTAAAGGAATTTTTAAGGTATACCAGCTTCGGCACGTAGTGGGTAACAAATTTGGCACCACTGCTAGACAGTCAATTGTACACCCCCTTCCTATCTAACATCATCAGCCTTGCCTCTCAACCTCACTCTATTTCATCAATTTATTCCTATCTCTTGAAGTTTAATTTACAGGAGGATGTTGAGGGTTCGTTGGTTTGGACACATCTTCTCCCCGAGGTTATACCGCTCTGGACTAATATCTGGCGTGACTTACATAGATATCACACCCAAGATAGGTTTCGGTTAGTACAATATTATATTGTAAATAACTTGTATTATACTCCCGTTAAACTCTTTCAGCGCAAGTTGGCCTCTACGTCAGATTGTTTTAGGTGCTCACAGGCTGAGGGTAACTTAGTTCACATTTTTGGGACTGTCCTAAGTTGCCCCACTGTGGTCCCTGATCCGGGAAAATTTGGATCCCTTTTGGTCTGAGCGGTTTTCTGCCGGAAATCTGTGTGCTGGGTGATTTTTCTTATGTAGACAGTGTAGGCGCCCGATATCATATGGCCTTAGTGTCCATGGCGGTCAAAAGCTGGTCTTAAGACATTGGAAGGACCAATTGGTTTTATCATATGCTGACTGGTTGAAGGAGATAATGGCATATCTTCAATCAGAGATCTTATAGCCAGCTATAAGGATCGTTATGGATCTATTTCATAAAAGATGGGGCAAACTCCAAGCTTTATGCTTGCCTTAGGGCAGGCGAACCGATCCTTCGTCCTCATATAGTTTATATAGTGTTCATAGTACCCTTTGTATTGTGGTAGATTTTGACCTGTTTCTTTTCCTCCAAGGAGATCTAGGATGATTAAACTGATGTATTGTATTGTAGATATGTTGTGATATCCAGATTTCGGGCTTCTTGGCCCTTTGTTGGTGCACCCTGGGGAATAGGGAGGGAGGGGTGGGGGAGTTCTTTGATTCTTTTGAAATCTTGGTTGTATGATATGCATATTGTCTTTCTCCGTCTAAGTAATTACTGATATGCTATGTATCTGTTTCGGGGGGAGGGGGGTGAGTTTAGTTTATTGTATTTTATTTTATTTTACTTTACCTTATTTTATTTTGTCTTGTTTTGTCTTGTTGCTTTGTTTGATTGCATGTTGGAAACTAATAAACTTAAATTTCAAAAAAAAAATCCCAGTTAGATGTCTTTTTTTTTTTTCCCAGGGTATCATCACACCCCTTTGTCAGCAGAGGGGTACTGTGTGCATCGCGATGCACTTTCGCTCCTACGGCAGAATCCACCCTACTCAACTGGGCCTCATGGTAACAGTACCAGCTTTCCATATATTGATTTGCACATATTTTTATATTACCAGATCTAGATATGCAAGGGAGGAAAAACAAAAAGCAAGAGAAAACAGAGGCAGTGAGAGGCAAAGGATGGCAAAACTGTTCAGGTTGATCAAGTCCGAAGTCTCACAGGAAAATTTGACTGCACGACCAGACAGAGGAGAAAGAAAAGAAAAGAATACAGATCCTTGCATTTACACACTTTCTCCAACAAAAGGGACAGGGTTCTATTCTACCCTGTCACAGTCACCCAGGGGCACTGCACCGGAGACACTACCCACCCTCTCCCCTGAAGGTGGAGAGCATTCAAATGACACTCAATCCACCTCCCCCCGTCTGGCCCCTCTAGAGACCCTGGTCCATTCCCAGGTCGCCAGCATCATGAGTGGTAACGGTACCACTGCACTGGTAGGCTGGCTGCCAGAAATTTTTCTCAGTCTCTCACAGCCCTACCAAGTCATGGCCATGGACAACAACGGTAGGTAGCCTCTTTAAGTAAGCTGCTCCAGCAGCAGAGCTGTATCTGATCCACTTCCCCCAACAGGGTAAGATTCTGACAAGGTGTGGTCTTGTGCCCAGGAGGAAGGACTGTCCTCCCGGAAGCACATAAAGAGATAGGCCTGTTGCCAATCCCAGTCGTGGGGTCACTGTGATGCTTGTCCTTGAGTTCTTCCTTTTCCTTTAGGAAGAGGAAGAAATTGTACCACTCATGGTCACCCTCTGCGAGGTTTACTGTGAGATCCTTTGTCACCCAGAGCAGAAGGCCCTCACGAGCACCATTGGCATCACTGGGGGTTTCAGTTCATGGGAAGTCGGGGTCTCGGGACCAAAATCCCTCTCTGTCTCTTACTGGGGACTCCGGTGGGCAGTTCCACCACTGGGCAGCTCTTATGGAGTAGTGGGTGCAGCATCTGCCTCATTTGCCTCTCCCTGCGGAACCAGTCCCTCGCCTCTCAGGGCCAGTGGTACTGGAGCTGCAGGCAGGGCCTTCAAGCTGGGTAGAGTGTTTGGCTTTGGCACAGCTCCAGGGCCCTTGCCAGTGACCATACTGCCGATTCCTGTCCCACTGGCCATACCCCATTCAGTGTTACTGTGATGGGACTGGCCATGGTATTTTTGCCGGTCACTTCAGTGCTAGCTGGATTGTCGGGGTTGGTGTAGGGATTAGGCCTCTCAAGACCTGTCCTGGCACCGCCCTCAGTGCCAGGAGTCCTCCTGGTGCCAGGCTTGGTTAGAGCCACAGTGCTGCCCTTGTCACCGGTTCCTCATATGTTGGGATTGGAGTCGTCAGGGCATCATTCTGAATTGGGGCTCCTGCAATCCACTTCCCTACCTGATCCTTCCTCTGGGGGGGAATGGAGGGGGTGTGACTCTGACTCCGAACTCATTATTTCTGAAAGCAGTGACTATGATTCTATTACTTTGTCTCTTCAGACCCAGGTCCTTCTCCTCTTCCTCAGGAGGATTTGACTTTCCAGGCCTTGTTAATGAACATGAATTCTGCACTAGATTTTGAGCCTTCAGCTGTTGACTCAGGTAAACGCCTTTGTCTGCAGTGGTTAAACGTTTCTACCATGCCAGTCAGCCTGGATCCCCCTGTTCCTCCAGCACCTGAATCCTTGTCAGATGCAGTTTGGAATAGGCTGCTTCTATCTGTAGGCAGATGGATAGAAATACACTGCTCCTAAAGACAGACCAGTGAACGTTTCTCAGCCTATAGCTGATGCTGTAGTTATTCTTGCTGAGTAGGACAAAGCCATTCTGCCTCAAGAGGTCACTGCACACCCCATTAACAAGGAGTTGCGCAAGATAGACCTTATGGATAAGAGAACTTTTGCAGTTGCCACCCTTGGCATGCAGATTGCTAGCAACCAAGGGCATTTTTCTAAGTATGAGTGTACCCTTTTTAGCTTGCGCAAGTCTCTCACAGAGTCCTTGCATGACTCTGACACTAAACGTAAGATCCTACAGACTGTTACTCATGGCATCGAGTCTAACAGTCATTAGTTTAAAGCGACTATGGATGCCTTCGACATTGCCTCTCACTCTGCTGTGGTGGGCATTTGTATTAGAAGGCATTCCTGGCTTCCTACCTCTGTTTTTTCTCAGGCTGTCCAACAGCAAGTAATGAACGTTCCCTTCAACAGTACTTACCTGTTTGGGCAGTAGGTGGAAAAGTCTCTTGAGGCATCTCAAAAAACTAGAACATCATAAAGACTGCCAGACCAGCTCCTACTAACCCTCAGAGGAGGAAATGAGGTTTCTTTCAGAATAGATAGTCCTTTTGAGAAAGTGGTAGGGGAGCCCAAAACAAACCTTAGTCTTCCCATCTTCAAAAGAAGGCACTACCGAAAGCGCAGATGCCAAATGCACCTAATGTCGTCTGAAGCTCCCGCCCCGGTCATGCCTCAACTGCTCGAGGCAGAGCTCTCCTCCTTGGTAGGGGGGCACCTGACCAATTTTGCCATCAATGACAGTCCATCACAGCGGACAAATGGGTCCACCGGATCATCTGGGAGGGATATTGCCTGAACTTCACAGAAATCTCTCTGGACTGTCCATCCAGAAGACAACACCTCTAATGGCCCATATGTCAGAGCTTCTTGGCAGGAGATTTCAGGCCTGAGCAACTGGGCAGTGGAGGTAGTGCCAGAGCCAGAACAGAACACAGGCTTCTATTTCCACTACTTGCTAGTTCCAAAGAAATCAAGGGGCATGCACCCATTCTGAACCTCAGAAATCTGAACTAGTTCAAGGATCAAGAGAAATTCAGGATGGTTTCTGAAAATCTCTGCTTCCCTTTCTGAAGCCTCAGGATTGGTTAGCCTACCTGTATATGCAGGATGCTTACCAGCATACAGATACCTTTGGTTCATTGTGTTGGGTTAGTATTATCAGTTCAGAATCCTGCCCTTTAGGCTATCCTCAGCACCTTGAGTCTTTACAGTGCTTCACTGTACTCACAGCACATCTGGGAAAACTACTGTAGGACTTCAGGTTCATCCATATCTGGATGACTGGCTGATAGCCAGCTTGTCCGAGCAGGAGATGAAACTAGCAGTGGCCACAGCTTCTCAGTTCCTTACCTCCATGGGGGTTCTGCTGAACTTAGGAAAGTCTCGGTTTCAACCTTCACAGCAGCTGCTCTTCATAGGAACTCTTCTGGGTACTACCAAGGCTCATGCCTGCCTTTCAGAGAGCAGAAGGCAGGCAGTCTTGCAGAATGCACACTACATAATAAAGTGCAAATCTGTGCAAGCCCATTCAATGCAATGCATGCTAGGTCTGATATCATCCTCAGTGTTCACAGTGCCCCTGGCATGGATGCACATGAGAATGACTGAGTGGATGCTCAGTGTAAAGTGGTCATAAACATTGCATCCTCAAACTTAAACCATTCTGGTGACCAAGCCTCTAGCTCGGTCACTTACATGGTGGACAGAGGAGGACAGTCTCCTTCAGGTCTTTCCCTTCTCCTAGCTGGAGGCTCGGGTGACTCTCACCATGGATGTCTCCCTGATGGACTGGGACACCAGCTGTCTGGGTCTCCAGACACAGTGTGTCTGGAAACCCTCAGAGACTCAGCTTCACATCAGCATGCTGGAAATGAGAGCTGTGTTATACAGCCTTCGAGACTTTGTGGATCTCATCAGCCACAAAACAGTTCTCCTACAGACAGACAAGAAGTCAGTCATGTATTATATAAACAAGCAAGGAGGAGCACACTCTAACCTTCTATGCAGGGAGGCGATGAGAGTGTGGGAAGGGTTTCTGCTCCAAGTAGTTTATCAGCCAGGTGTACAGAATGCTGTGGTAGATGAGCTAAAGCAAAACAGAGGCCGAGCCTCACAAGTGGTCATTATCTCCAATTGTCATGAGATCACTGTTCAACAAGTGGGGAACACCAGATGTGAACTGTTTTGCATCCTGACTCAATGCCAGACTGCCTCAGCTCTGCTCCAGAAATCCAGGTCATGGCGTTTTCAGTCAGAATGCATTCAGACTGCAATGGCAAAATCTTTTTCTGTATGCATATCCTCCTGCCCCTCTGGTGCAGAGGGTTCTGCTCAAACTGGAGGCGCACAGGGCAAGATGATTCTGGTCACCCCGTGCTGGCCTTGACAGATACGGTTTCCTCCGTTGAACAGACTATCAGTCATCACACTAAAGACCATCCCACTCAGAACAGACTTACTGACTCAGAGTCATTTGTCCATCCCAATCTGTGCTCCCTTCACCTTTAGGTCTGACGCCTAAAGAAATAGAAGTGAACAGGTGCAAGGTGTTTCAGAGGGTGTCTGAAATACTTTTGGCTGCATGTAAACCTTCCACCAGGAAGACTTGTACAGCCAAGTGGAAACGATTTTCCGTCTGGTGCTCCAAAACCCACATGGACTCCTTTTGGTGCCCACCTGACAAGGTTCTATAGTACTTGTTGGACCTGTCTGATACTGGCTTGCAGTGTTCCACAGTCAGGGTCCACGTGTGCTTTTTCTTCAAACCATCAGCTTGTTGGTACCCTTCACCAGGCTCAACTGCCACTCTTTTTTTAAGAGGTTCCTTGAGGGCATTTCACACACAAGCCCCCCCCCCACCCCCAAATCCAGAACCTGGTAGCTGCCTGGGATATCAACCGTAAGTTGGACATGCTCAACCGTAAGCCCTTTTAAGCCACTTGTAACATGTGAGCTAAAGTTCTTAACTTGGAAAGAAGCTTTTCTAGTGGCTATCACTTCTGCTCGCAGAGTGTCAGAAATTCATGCCTTGGCCACAGATCCCTCTTATACTGTTTTCGACAAGGACAAGGTGCTCTCCACACACACCCCAAGTTCCTTCTCAGGGTGGTGTCGGAGTGCCATCTGAATCAGCCACTAGTGCTGCCTTCCTACTTTGCCAGTTTCCAGAATGAAGGAGAATGAACTCTGTTCTCTGGATGTTAGCAGAGTCATTAAGTCCAAACAGCTGTCTGTCTCCTTCAGTCTCAGTTGGAGGGAACAGCCTGTTACAGTTAAGTGCATTTTTGCCTGAATTGTGGACTGTCTACACCACTGCCATGTCCTGGTGCAGGTCAAGCTAGAGGGTCAGGTATGTGCCCACTCTACCAGAGCAGTTGCCACGTCTCTGCAGAGATTTTCTCTGTGCCTATCGACGGTGTCCACAGAGCTGCAGTTTGGAGTGCAGTGCACACTTTTGTTAAACATTGCACCTTTGATGTCCATGCCAGCTAACATGCCTGCTTTGGCAAGACTATTCAGAATGGACTTCTGTCCTGCATAAGCCTCTGCTCCTGTTGCCGTAGCCTGGGGGTCTTTTCATTTGAGATTGGCATACCGACCCATTAGTGTGAATCTGTGGTGAAGATTGATTCCTGGAAGATATAAAAGCTACATACTTGCCGTCATTCTTGATTTTCTAAGAATGTCTTCACCATTGATTCACACGCCCACCCACCTTCCCCCCAGACTTGTTCCACTCTGTTCATCTTCATCCCTTGTTCTTGGTTTGCACTCTGAAGACAGTGTCTTTCTGAATTGTTGACTCTTCTTACGTGGGACAGCAGAGCTATGTTATGCTCTTAGGTTCAGTGCATTAGTGTTAGGCTACACTGCACCTCCTCGGTAAAAAAGGTACTGAGGTGGTTGAGGGCTGGTGCCAAGGTAAGCTGTGTAGCGCAAGTCAGTCTAGTGATGCCATGCATGCAGGCAGCCTACTTCAGGGCCAGCCCTCCTGAAAAGTTCTGGCTCCAGCGGGGTCCTAGTGCGTCCGGCTTAGAACCCATTAGTGTGAATCAATGGTGAAGATATTCCTAGAAGATCAAGAATTACGATAAGTATGTAATTTTCATTTCTCTGTTTAAAATATGTTATATTTGTAGTAGCCTCTTGGTCACTCTATGTTTGACTCCCCAGGTCTTCTTTCCCTGTTCTAGGTGCGGGATCTGTTTGTAGCAGAGGGCAGCGATCGCTTAAAGCTCATTGTTTTGTACTGTGGAGAGGAAGATGAGAAGCTGCGTCGTGCTGCTTCTGGGACACTCGCCATGCTGACTTCGCTGCAGCCAGAGCTGTGTACCAGAATCACAAATGTGGTGAGTGTTAGCAAATCAGTTGTCCATGCATCCAGCACAGATGTCCCCACCATTGAAGTACTCTTTCAGGTGTTTGTGGAGAACCATGGACTGGTCGTGTGCTTTTTTTTGGGTACTCAAGATACTATGGTGCAGACATGGTGACGCAGTTGACACATACAACATTGCTGCGGTAACCTGAACACAAGCCGAATACCTGCTTTCCCCGTTTTAAAATTATTAATTGCAAGACACAAAATGCAAAAGGTAAACTTTGAAACATTTTTACTTTACCTGCAGTTTCCCGAACGGTGCTCGGTAAGCCCGACAATTATTGCTCGCATAGTAAACAACACTGTAGGATCAAAATATGAAGAAAATTGGAAAACTGTTTTTATTTACGGTGAAAGCAAGGTTTTCTGTTCGAGGGTGTCACAAACCCACTCCTGGGGGTCGGGCCTGCTGAGCTCACAGTGCGCACCCTTAAGTGCAATCCGTGATGGGGGAAACAGGGATACCCTCCTCATACTTTTTGAATGCTCGCCGAGGTCACAACTGCACCACTGCCACGAGGACCCAGGGCATCCCTCTAGCTCTGGATAAGGGCACAATACCAGTCTCGAGTCTTGTGGCCAGATATGAACCCTTCCTTGACTATTACACAAAGGAGGAAGACCCAGGCGTCGCACGCTTTCTTGAAGGTAGCAGTGTAAAACTCGATTTGGCCTTCTCCTTACAGGACATGCAACAGCCTTGTTCAAATCCCTTGCAGACTCTTATATTCTCCCTATCCTTTCAGATCCTTTACAGACCCTTTTCTCAATTTGGTTGCTACTGGTGACCCTTCTAAGCAATTAACCGTTTTCACAGATTATCAATAAACCTTCATCAGTCACACACAAATATAGAAATCTCACACAGGCAGAATTCTTTAGGAAAACAAAAGTTTTACTAAAATAAATACAGTTACAACAAAAAAGAACATACACTAATTTGGGCTACAGTATACATAAACAAAAATTGAACATGTACAGTGAAACGCACTAAACCTGTTAGCTAAAAAGTCTACCTTATATTTGCAGTGGATTGAACTCCAGAAAAAGTAGATGAAAGTTTTCAGTTTCCTTTAGTCCTTGGCATCCACACTGGGTCTCAGCAGTTTGGCTTCTGGTGTGTATCAAGCAGAGTGTCCAAATGAAAATGTGTGTCCAAATGTCTTGTGCTGGGGCTATTTATACCTGTCTGTAATCTTGCAGTGTCATCACTTTCCAGTTCAGAGCAACTACTCTGTTTGGCCAGGAGATGTCATTGTTCCGCTGTTTCCAAAAATTAAGTCCTGACTCACAATACGACAGAGTTTTAAGCTGCAAACCTGGAGACCTGGGTATGAATCTCACAGCCCCCACTTGCATACTGTGTGACTCTGAGCAAGTCACTTAACTTTCTTGTGCTCCCAGGTCACACCAGTAAACAAGCTTTCAGTGTAGTGTCTCTCTCATGGTAAAAAAAAAAAAAAAAAAAAAAAGCCTTTTGAAGTCAGTGTCCCACAATTAACGCACCGGAAGGGAATTTCACACAGTTCTGCTTGAATGGTCATCTGCTGTTCAATTCCTGGCTGAAACATCCTGGACTTTTGAACTGGCTTTACTTATATTAGCTCCAAGGAAGATCCTGTAAGGTTGTTTTGTTTATTTATTTGTTTATTTGAACATCAGTTTAACAACCTTTGAGCCAGAGGCTCATTTACAAAGGTACCTCGTCACAGAGAGGACAAACAGTGAAGCAACAAACATCAGATCAGACAAAAATTCGGAGTACAAATAGGATTATGATTATACAAGCTGATTTTATTACCCCTGTTTCCTTTGGGTAGTTAACTTAGAGGGATACTTTTTGATCAGCTATCCCCACAACTCTTTGACAATAACTTGTCAGATTCCTGGCAAGAAAGTTGGCCTTCCAGGTCAAAGGAAGGTCAAAACCTTTTTTATTTAATCCAGTCTTTTCTCTATGTCCCCCTTGAATTACACTGGCATTTTGTGGCACATACATATTCATAGAATTACATAAAAAAAAACATACAACAGAATTATATCTACAAATAAGGACTAGCAGTGGGGTAGCTAACTACACACCCCTGTCTCCTAGACTGAATTTGTGGGAATCCGTCCCTAGGCATGGTATGATTTTCACAAATTCTGTTCACTGCTCTAACTGGCGAGATAGCCCATCTGCATTCACATTGGCTGATCCAGCCCTGTGGATAATGGTCATATCATAGCCCTGTAAGGCAGTACTCCCCCTTAAGAGATGACCATTCGTTTTACCCATCTGTGTTAGCCACACCAGGGGGTTATGATCAGTCTGTACCTCAAAGTGCCTCCCATAGAGGTGCGGCTCTAATTTCTTCAGGGGCCATACCAGTGCAAGGCATTCCTTTTCAACTGTGGAATATGCCTGTTCCCGTGGAAGCAACTTTTTGCTAAGGTACACTATTGGGTGATCTTGGCTGGCTGTATAGCCTAGAGGTTAGAGGAATAAGGTGTGAACGAGCTTGATACATGCAGCAGACCAGACCTAAGTTTGATTATCACAACCTCCTCTTGCATACTGTGTGACTCTGAGCAAGTCACTTAACCGCCCAGTGCTCCCAGGTCACCCCTGAAAACAGGCACTTGAGCCTAGTGGGCCTTACCTGGTTACCAAAGACTAAAATAAAAAATAAAAATCTTTCCTTTGATTCAAGATCTGACTGAGGACTGCCTCAATCCCTACATCTGAAGCATCTGTCAGGACTACAAATGACTTATTGTAATCTGGACTGGCCAACACAGGGGCACTGCACAGTGCCTCCTTTAACCGGGTGAAGGCTTGTTCACATTTTACCTGTTTGGGCACTCTTTTCTCTAGCTGGCCAAAGAGGGAAGCTGCCAGGGCACTGTAATTTGGCATAAACTTTCAATAGTACCTGGTGGTCCCTAGGAAACTTCAAAACTGCTTCTGGGTTTCAGGCCTGGGCCAAGCCTCTATCGCCTCAATCTTGGCTTGATTGGGATGGAGCTCCCCCTGCCCTACTACATGTCCTGGGTATGCCACCTCCACCATAGCCACCTGACACTTTTCAGCCTTGACAGTGAGCCCTGCCCTCTGTATCGTGCCCAACACTTCCTTTAGGTGGGACAGGTGTTCCTTCCAACTGGCACTGAAGATGGCAGTATCATCCAGATACGCCGCTGCGTACTCTTCAGTACCTTGTAACACTTGGTTGACTAACCTTTGGAAGGTGGCAGGGGCGTTCTTCATTCCAAAAAGCATTACTGTGATGTTGAGTAATCCTATTGTAGTGATGAAGGCCGACCTCTCCCTAGCTCTGGCAGTTAACTCCACCTGCCAGTACCCTTTTGTCAAATCAGTGGTGGTGAGGTATGTCACCTCTCCCAACTTGTCCAGTAGTTCGTCCATGGCATCAGGTGGGCATCAGACTTCGTGATTACGTTGAGTCCATGATAGTCAACAGAAAAGCGAGTAGAGCCATCCGGCTTAAGAATGAGGAGTACAGGTGAGGTCCAGGGACTGTGGGAGTTATGGATTACCCCTAAATCCAGCATTTCCTCCATCTCCCTCCTAATGTCCTTTAGGACGGCTTCAGACACCCGGTAAGCTGTCCGCCACATGGGTGCTTGCATCCCCATCCCCACATGGGTGCTTGCATCCCCATCCCCGTGTCTACATCGTGTGTCGCTAAGGGGGTTAGTCCAGGCTTGGCCATAAACAAAGCAGCAAAGTTTGCTAAAACCTTCCTCACTTCCTGGGTCTGTTCTGGGGTCAGCTGGGGCGATAGTTTGCCTCTACAGAGGACTCCCGCTTGCTTTCCTCCAGCAAGTCCAGTAGGGGATCTTCTTTGTCCGTCCCCTCCCCAGGACTACACACTGCAAATACCATGTCTGCCCTATTTGCATATGGCTTCATCATGTTGACATGGTACATTCTATGGGTATGTCTCCTGTCAGGCAGTTCTACAGTATAGTTCATGTCATTAACCTGTTGGACTACCTTGTATGGTCCGCCCACTCGG
Organism: Neoceratodus forsteri; assembly: GCA_016271365.2. NCBI lineage: Eukaryota > Metazoa > Chordata > Ceratodontiformes > Ceratodontidae > Neoceratodus > Neoceratodus forsteri. The sequence goes on along the minus strand of CM028129.1, from coordinate 554,885,854 downwards.
CCTGCTGCTCATCCTTCCGGACCGGAATTAGGACCATTCCTGACCTACACTGTACGAGCGAGCTGTGGCTCTGTGGTTGTACCAGACCTTTTGCTCCTGCTGGGCGGCTGACAGGTTGATCTTCGTGGACATAAAGTCTCCACCACTCATTCACACTGATGGGACTATGCCGGAGGCACTAGGACCGAGTGGAGGCCAAAAATCTTCAGAAGAGCCGGTTTCTAGGTAGGACCACGCATGCACGGCGCCATGATACAGGCTTGCACCATATAGGCTATCTTGGCATCGACCCTCCAACCACCTCAGTTCCTTTTTTCCCACCGTCGAGTACGCTTCAGCGACATCACTCGCTCGCCGGGATTCAAATCTTCACTTCTATACGACAGCAGCATAGTCGCTCAGTATTGATTTAGTTCAGTATATTCTTAGTTTATTTTTATTTTTTTTTAAAGAAAATAGTTTTTCATTGAGAAAGAACAGAGAAGTCCTCTTCAGCCCGCCTTCGACTGAGTCGACCGTGAACAGGGCTGGTGACAGTAGGAAGACTTTGCATGAAAGCTGTAATTCCAGCAGGGCTGGGTCCGGTCCACCACCCTCTGCGGAAGGGGGGGGGTCTGACTACGGGCAGTCCGGTGTTGGGGAGGAAGGGTGGTCCTCCCGAAAGCACAAAAAGTAGCGGGCCTATTCCTGATCTTCGTCGGGAACCCGGCACCACTTGGCCTCGAGTTCTTCTTCGTCCCAGCAGTTGAAGAAGAAACCACCGCTTGAGGTCGCCCTCTGGTAGGTCTGCACGTCGATCGTCTGTTGCAGGGGACAGGAGGCCAACTGTGACTCCGTTGGGGTCACCTGTGGCCTGTGTCCCTGGTGAACGGCATCTTCAACTCTGTAGTCCCTCCCCGCCCCCTTGAGGGTCCTCTGGTGAGCAGTTTCATCATTGGGACGCTCTTATGGAGCAGTGGGTTTGGTGGTTGTCCCAACTTCCGAGCTGGTGGGATCGATCCCAGGGTCTTCAGGCCTAGGGACTTCGAACCCGCGGGCAGGACAGTTGGGTCAGCCTTGGTTCATGACATCGCATTCTCGTGCTTTTCCCCCTCACATGGCTGCAGTGCAGGGGCCAGCACAGGTACCACCTTCTCCTTCTCAGGTTTTCAGATCTTCATCTTTGGGTGACCCGGAGTTCGGGTTGGGGTCCCAGAGCACCCGTGCAGTGCCAGCTGTGGTGCCACCTTCGACTCCAGTCTTGGAAGCACCAAAATTGCTGACGCATGTGGCACCGTCTGCAGTGCTGTGTCCGGTGCTGTTCCTGCTGCCACCTTGGGTATGGGGTTTCTGGACTCCAATTTGTGGAGCACCCCCTCCTGTGCTCTTTCTGCCCTTTCCTCTTTATACTATCCCTCCTTGGCTAGTAGAAGATAATATTGAGCCTGATCCTGATCTACGATTAGGAGACGACTTCGATGAGGATTCTTCCTTTGGGGTGAAAACTAAGCCCTCTACTTCAGCAGAGCCCTTGGTTGAGAACCTATCTTTTAAATCTCTATTGAAGAACATGAACTCCACTCTCTCCCTCCAGATGTCAGAGGTGGATCCAGGGAAGCTTTTGCTTCTTTAGTATCTGCATATTCTGGAAATCCCTGTGTAACTGACTCCTCCGGTACAGCCCTCTTTCGAGACACTCTCACAGATGGTGTGGGATAATCCGGCTCTCATTCCTTCTGTGGCTAAGTCCACAGATCGGAAGTATACTTCCCCTAAGGATCGTCCAATCCTGGCCTCACAAGCCTTTGCAGATGCCATTGTGGTCTTGGCAGAAAACAACAAAGCTGTACTCCCTCAGAAATCTATAGCTCATCCGGTAAATAAAGAATCCTGTAAGATCAACACTTTGGGGAAGCAAGTCTTCGCTGCTGCTACCCTAGGAATGCATATTGCTAGCTACCAGGGCTACTTCTCACAATATGAGTATACCCTCTAGCATTCACTGAAGATATTAGTTGAAGCTCTTCCAGAGTCGCTTGCTACTTCAGAGCTTCTTCAGACCATTACTAGAGGCATTGAGTCCAATAACCAGCAGCTTAAGGCTGCTATGGACTCTTTTGACACTGCCTCTAGGGCAGCAGTGGCAGGGATTTGCACTCAATGCCACTCATGGTTACAAACCTTAGGGTTTACTAATGATGTTCTACAGAGAGTCATGAATTCACCCTTTGATGGAGTTTATCTGTTTGACTCACAGGTGGAGAAGGCACTGGAGGCCACTCAGAAAACTAGGACTGCCATTAACTTATTGAGTCCAGTAGATGTCATATGGTGTCGGACCTCCATTATAGAACCTGACCCGAAATGGCCACCGGGACTCAATGAGTTAAGGCTGCCAGACCGACCCCTGCTGCCCCCCAGTGGGGCGGGGAACCATCATCAGTTTCATAACTGTCAGTCCTTTTGTGGCAATGGCAGAGGAGGTTTCAACAAGAACCAAGCCCCTCTGCCACAAAAGAAAATGCAGCAGAAGGCACAGGGCCCAAAAGCGCCTGGTGCCACCCTCTGAGATTCCGGCCCAAGTCATGCCTCAGCTGTCCGAGGGGACTTTTCTTTGGCAGTAGGGGGGCGTCTGACTCAGTTTTACAACCGATGGAGGTCAGTCACATTGGACAAATTTGTCTTCAGAATAATTAGCAAGGGTTACTCTCTACATTTGTCAGAAATCCCACTGGATCATTCACCCAAACGACAGCCCAGGCTGTATATCACTTGGTCAGACCTCCTTGCTTCTGAGATTCAGGGCCTTCTGAACAACAGGGCAGTAGAAATAGTTCTGCAGCATCAAAGGAACACAGGTTTCTACTACCATTGCTTTCTGGTTCCAAAGAAAACAGGTGGTATGCGCCCTATTCTGGATCTATGAAGGTTAAACAAATTCCTTTACAAGGGGACGTTCAAGATGATATCACTCGGTACACGTCTATCTTTGATTCCTCAAAACGATTGGCTGGCCTCCCTAGACATGCAGGATGCCTACCAACATGTCCCCGTGCAACCAAACCATCACAAGTATCTCCGATTTGTGCCTCTGGGTCAGCACTACCAATTCAGAGTCCTGCCCTTTGGGCTGTCCTCGGTACCTCGAGGCTTTGCAGTTCTTGCAGTGCATCCCAGAAAACTCGGGATTCAAGTTTTTCCGTATCTGGACGATTGGCTCCTAGCAAGTTCATCCAGACAAGGAGCGCAGGAAACTGTGGCCACGGCTTCCAAATTTCTAGCTTCCATGGGAGTTCTGTTGAATCTAGAGAAATCACAGCTATAGCCCTCCCAACAGCTTCTCTTCATAGGAGCTCTCCTGGACACCTCCAGAGCAAGGGCCTTCATTCTGGAGGACAGGAGAAACACTATCCTCCAGATGGCTTGCTTCATCAAGGAGAACGATTCAGTCCGTGCTTTCTCTATGCAGCGGATGCTAGGTCTCATGGCATCATCAGTGTTCACGGTACCTTTGGCTCGTCTTCACGTGATGACCACTCAGTGGATGCTCAGGACTCAGTGGTCCCTGAACACACATCCACAGTCCTTTCACATCAAGGTGACGGAACCTCTAAAGCGGTCACTCACCTGGTGGACTCAAGAGGACAACCTGCTTCAAGGCTTCCCCTTTGCTCCACTGGAGACACAGATCACCATCACCACAGACGCATCTCTAGTTGATGGGGGAGCTCACTGTCAAGCTCTCCACACCCAGGGTCTGTGGAATCAGGACGAGTCTCAATTCCACATAAATGTCCTGGAAATGAGAGCTGTCCTGTACGCTGTCCGAGCCCTGAAGGACATCCTCAGTCACCAAACAATTCTTCTTCAGATGGACAACAAAGCAGTAATATACTATATCAACAAGCAGGGCGAAGCACACTCTTACCCCCTATGCTGGGAAGTGATGAGAGTATGGGAATGGTGCCTAGAGCACGAAGCCCTGATTCCAAGCAGTCTACCTACCAGGAGTCCAGAACAATCTGGTAGATTGCCTCAGCAAAACAAAGGCCAACCCTCACGAGTGGTCTCTCGATGTAAACGTCATACAATCGCTCTTCGAAGAGTTGGGGCACACCAGACCTGGACCTTTTTGCATCTCCACTGAATGCAAAACTACCTCTATTCTGCTTCTGAAATCCAGAACCTAGCGCTTTCTGTCAGGATGCATTCAGACTGCAGTGGACAAAACGCTTTCTGTATGCATTTCCTCCTCTTCCCTTAGTTCAGAGGGTGCTGTTCAAGCTGTAGGCACAGGAGGGCAGGATGATCCTCATCGCCCAATTCTGGCCTCGTCAGATTTGATTTCCATTGATCAACAAATTGTCAGAAGCTCCACCGAGACAACTACCACTTCAGTCGGACCTGTTGACCCAGGGCCCAGTGGTCCATCCTGCCCTGAGATCCCTTCATCTCCATGCATGGCTCCTGAGAAGATAGAAGTGAGTAGATTTGACGTCTCATATAGAGTCTCAGATATTCTACTAGCGGCACGCAAACCGGCTACTAGGAAAACTTACACGGCAAAGTGGAAACATTTTTCCATCTGGTGTGCAAAGTCTTTGCTAGACCCCTTTTCTTGCCTACCTGACAAAGTCTTGGAGTATCTGCTACATCTGTTAAACACAGGACTACAATATTCAACCATGAAGGTCCATCTCTGTGCGATTTTAGCCTATCACCAGCCTATACACTATATGTCCCTGGCTCAATTATCCCTGGTTAAGAGGTTCCTTAAAGGTATGCTCCACAATAGGCCACCAGTCAGGGGACCGATAGCCGCTTGGGATATTAACTTTGTGCTAGACATGCTCACTCATAAACTTTTTGAGCCTCTAGCAACATGTGAGCTGAAGTTCCTGACCTGGAAGGCCACCTTCTTTGTAGCCATTACCTCCGCTCATAGGGTGTCTGAAATACATGTGCTGATCACAGACCCCCGTACTGTATTTTACAAGGACAAGGTGGTTCTCAGAACTCACCCTAAGTTTCTCCCCAACGTAGTCTTGGAATTCCATCTGAACTAGCCTTTGATTCTTCCGACCTACTTCGTGAACTTCCAGAATGTAGGAGATTGTACCCTATATTCTCTGGATGTTAAAAGGGTTTTGCGGTTCTATATAGACAGAACTAAAGAGATCCGCAAATCAAAGCAACTTTGTCTTCTTCAGTATGGCCTGGCTGGGTCAGCCTGTCGCTATCAGATGCATTTCAGCGTGGCTGGTAGCATGTCTTCGCCAATGCTATTTCATGGCACAGGTTAAACTGGAAGGCAGAGTATACACCCATTCTGTCAGGGCAGTCATGGCATCCCTGGCAGAAATTCGAAATGTGCCCTTTCCTGACATCTGCACTGTGGCTGCCTGGAGTTCTGTGCACACTTTTGTGAAGCACTGCGCTTTGGATGTCCATGCCAGATAGCATCCATCCCTTGGCAGGACAATCCTGAATGGACTTCTGTCCTAAGTGAACTCCTTTCCCCTGCTGCCCTTCTTGGGGGATTATTTTAGCTTGGTACTCTCACATCAGTGTGAATGAGTGGTGGAGACTTTAAGTCCAGGAAGATATGAAAATTACATACCTACCATAATTCTTGATCTTCTTGGACGAAGCCTTCACCATCATTCACACACCCACCCTCCATCCCCCAAGATCACTGATCTGTTATGGTCTTCACTCCCTTGATGGCTGGGCTGTTAAGACTCTGTTGTGTTGACCCTTCTTATACAGGTCATTCAGACTATCTTATGTCTGTCATAGATTAGTTTCACTAAGTTAGTTTTACGCTGCACCTCCTTGATCAAAAAGGTACTGAGGCAATTGAAAGGTCGACGCCGAGATAGCCTATATGACGTGAGCCTGTCTCACCGCACATGCACAGTCCTACCTCGGCGACGGCCCTCCTGAAGATTTTTGGCTCCTGCTCAGTCCTAGCACCTCCAGTGTAGTCCCATCAGTCTAAATGAGTGGTGGAGACTTTGTCCAAGAGGATCAAGAATTACGGTAAGTACGTAATTTTCATTTCTGGGGTGCTCCCATAAGTTTCTTCAGCTTTTCCCTGAACTTTAGGACATACTCCACTATGGGAGTTCCCTGGGTTGTGTGCTTGCCTTCCCAGTCTTCCTGGATCAAGTCTAGGGGCCCATGCACCCTATGTCCATATAAGAGTTCAAAGTGGGAAAACCCTGTCAACTCTTGGTGCACCTCCCTGTATGCGAACAACCGGTGGGGAAAGTATTTCCCCCAGTCCCTCCCATGCTGTTCAACAGAGGCTTGGAGTATCGATTTTAGAATACCATTAAACCTTTCCACAAGCCCATTGGCTTGTGGGTGATAAGGTGTTATGCATCTCTGCACCACCCCACACTTCTTCCACAAACACTTGATCAGGTCCGACATGAAGGTACCCACTCGATCAGTGATAACCTCCTGCGGAAACCCGACACAGGAGAAAATACCTAGCAAGGCATCTGACACTTTGTCTGTCCTAAGTGAGGAGAGGGCAACCACCTCTAGGTATCGGGTGGCATAATCTACCACCGTCAGGATAAACCTCTTCCCAGAGGCGCTTGGGGTATTCAAAGGTCCCACAATATCCAGTCCTATCCTCTGAAATGGCTCCTCCACAATGGACAAGGGAATTAGGGTGGCTTTGATTTTACTGCCTGCCTTCCCTATTTGTTGGCACCGGTGACAAGACCTGTAATATTCCTTCACCTGCTGGGTGAAGCTGGGCCAATAGAAATTCTCAGCCAATCGCTACATAGTGCGCATGATTCCCAGATGTCTGGACATGGAGATATCATGAGCGATCTTGAGCAACCACTCATGGTACCCCTGGGGAACAACAAGGCTGCCTGCCCATCACTCCGACCTCTGTCCTTACGTCTTGTGTGTACAACAGTCCATTGTCCCAATATACTCTGTCTCACATCACCTCCCTGTGTCCCGACAGATTCTGCACAAGCCTTCAGCCTCTCCAAACTAGTATCAGTCTTCTGAGCAGCTGCAAATGCTTCACATTTTCCCAAGGCATGGGGCATGTCCCCTTCAGTTCCTAAACTGGGGTCCATAGCTCTAGCATTGGGGCGTTCAGGGTCTCTGCCATACCTAACCTTCTGACCGTTGGTTACCCCTCCCTCCTCAGAGTAACTTTTTGTAGCTGTTTTGTGAACTGCTATATGGGGAGGTCCTACCTCCCTTTCACTACTGTCCATTTCAGGAGACACAGGCTGGGAAACTAGCCTCCCATTGTGTTCCACAGGGGATTCTATGAGGTCCAAGGAACTATAATCAGCCTTGTGCAATCTGACTGCAGGTAACTGCACACACCAACCCCTTCTGGAAATTGTTCCCTATAATCACATCCAGGGTGAGGTTGTCTGCCACGGCCACTTTTTGCACCCTCTCTCCTGTCTCACCCAGTCCAGTAGAACACTAGCTAGTGGCAGAGTTCTTTTCCTCCCCAGTGAATCCCCTTACTGTTACAAACTGAGTAGGTATACGCTGTTCAGGTTTAACTAAATCCCCTTTTACTAAGATAAAAGATGCCCCCGTGTCCCTTAATCCATGGGACTGCACCCCATTTACAGTAACCAGGTGTATGCGCTCCCTCATGTTTATAGGCATGCTTTCAGGGATACACAGTGCACCCAACTCAGAGTACCACTTTGTCCACTCTGTGCCTTTTTAGGACACTGTCTAGCAAGATGCCCTGGCTGTTTGCAAAACCAGCAATCATCATTTCTTTTATCCGATAAATCCTTTTTTTTTGTAACCTGGGGCTTCCCCCTTTCTGTGGAGGCAGTGAGGGTTTTAGCTGCCCTGAAGGTGTGTTTTCCCCTGCTGCGCTGCCACGCCCATCCCATTCCCTTTCAGAGCAGGCCTGTTCCTGGCATAGTGGTCTGAGAGCTCAGCAGCCTGCTGTGCTGTTTTGGGGTCTCGGTCCTCTAGCCAGGTTTTTAGCTCTGCTGGGCAAGCCCAAAAGAATTGCTCCAGAAGTACAACCTCCTCAGTTTTCTCTTCAGAGTTTGCTTCCCATCCCTCCCACCAACGTTTCAAAAACTGACGTTGATTTGTGGCGAGTTTCTCATAGCTCATGTCAGGGCTTCTCCGGAGCTTACGAAACTTAATCCTGTATGCTTCAGATGTTCATACTTTTTAAGCAATGCAGCTTTAAGTTTCTCATAATTATTACTGTCCTGATTGTCCATTTGGCCTAGTGCCTCATGCCCTTTCCCAGTAAGCAGCTGGGATAGCTGAAAGCTCCAAGACTCCCTGTGTATTTTGTCCTGGATACAGACCTTTTCAAACAAATTAAAAAATGCACCTATATCCTCCCCCTCTGTAAATTCAGCTATTAATTTAGATTTTAACTTTTACCCCAGTCCTGGAGTTCCAGGTTCACCCCTTCTACTTGCCTCCTCTGGCGCTGGTAGTTGGAGTCGTAGCTTCGCCAATTCGAATTACTTCTGGTGCTGTCTTTCCTCTCTCTCAGCCTCTCTCTCTCTCTCTCTCTCTCTCTGAAGCTGCCTTTCTTTTTCCTCAGCTTCTCTTTGACACTAGCTTTCTTTATCCTTTATCTCCAGCTCGAACTTCTGCTCGAATTCCCTGTGCTGCTGGGCTTCAAACCTTTTCTGCTCGAATTCCATCTCCAATCTCCTCAACTCTAGCTGCAGTCTGATCCCTTCCGGCTCCAGCTTTGTGGCAACTCTCCCCTGGTGCTCTCCTCTTCTCTGGGACTGGACTCTGCAACATCTCTTGGTACCCCCACGCCCAAGGTCTGGTCCCTTTCACTGACTTGTGACTTGAGGTCCTAGCAGTTGCTTGCTCATCGGCTGCCACAAGAGCCTCCACGAGGTGCTTTATGGTTCACCCCTTGCACTGGACCCCTCTTTCCTGACACAGCTGCTTTAGGTACTCTGCAGCGTATTCACTAGAGATGGAAGCCATCTCATTCTCTGAGTACTGCGACACTAGTTTTCACCCGAGGAAAAAAAAAACAAAGCAGGTAGGGAACTTTATACTGTAACCAAATTATATACATATATATATATATAAATATAATTTTTTTTTTAATTTCTGCCTTGATTGTGTGTCTACTGTTTACAGTTTATCAGTCTGATACACTGGGCTCGAATCCAACTGTTATGCCTGTGCCACCAATATCTCTAATCACAACAGTATACAACCAGATCTCTCAGATCCCACCGCTACCACCAGATCTCTCACAAACCCACCCTTGGGGGTTAGGCCCACTGAGCTCACAGTGCCTACCATTAAGTGCAATCTGTGATGGGGGGGGGGACAGGGATACCCTCCTCGTGCTTTTTGAATGCTCGCCAAGGTCACAACTGCACCTCTGCCACAAGGACCCAGGGCATCCCTCTAGCTCTGGATAAGGGTTCAATACCAGTCTCGAGTCTTGTTGCCAGATATGGACCCTTCCATGGCTATTACACAAAGAAGGAAGACCCAGGCATCGCACTGTCTCCAGGGGTAGCAGTGTAAAACCCGATTTGGCCTTCTCCCTACAGGACATGCAAGAGCCTTAAATCCCTTGCAGACCCTGATATTCTCCCTATCTTTCCAGATCCCTTACAGACCCTTTTCTCAATTTGGTTGCTACTGGTGACCCCTCTAAGCAATTAACAGTTGTCACAGATTATTAATAAACCTTCTACAGTCACACACAAATATAGAAATTTCACGTAGGCAGAATTCTTTAGGAAAACACAAGTTTACTAAAATACTTAAATACAGTTACAACTAAAAAGAACATACACTAATTTGAGTTACAGTATACATAAAAATGGAAAAATGTGCACTAAAACACACTAAAACTGTTAGCTAAAAAGTCTGCCTTATATTTGCAGTGAATTGAGGTCCAGAAAAAGTAGATGAAGGTTTTCAGTTTCCTTTAGTCCTTGGCAGCCACATTGGGTCTCATCAGTTTGGCTTCTGGTGTGTGTCAAGTAGAGTGTACAGATGAAAATGTGTGTCCAAATGCCTTGAGTTGGGGCTATTTATACCTGTCTGTAATCTTGCAGTGTCACCACTTTCCAGTTCTGAGCAAGTACTCCGTTTGGCCAGGAGATGTCACTGTTCCACTGTTTCCAAAAATTAAGTCCTGCCTCATAATATGATAAAGTTTTAAGCCTGTTGAAGTCAGTGTCCCACCAGATAACACAGTTTTACAATTAACACACCAGAAGGGAATTTCACATTCACAGAGTTACATAGAAACATAGAATTTGCCGGCAGATAAGGACCGCTTGGCCCACCCAGTCTGCCCATTTCCCTACCTAATGGATAAGCAGCATATCCTAGTTAACCAACAGCCTACTTCTTCCTACCCCCACCCCCTAGAATTGCCTTATGACTGTCCCATGCATTCTTGAATTCCACCACTGTTTTTGACTTCACAACCTCCTCCGGAAGGCCTTTCCATGCATCCACAACCCTCTCTGTGAAAAAATACTTCTTACATTACCTCTGAGCCGCCACCCCCATCTTCAAATTGTGCCCCTTGTTCTTGCACATCTCTTTTCCGAAAGATGCTACCCTCTTGGACTTTGTTGATTCCCTTGAGGTACTTGAAAGTTTCTATCATGTCCCCCCTCTCCCTCCTTTCTTCGAGGCTATACATATTAAGCTTCTTAAGTCAGCTTCTTAAGTCTCTCTTCATATGTCTTCCGGTGCAGACCCTGCACCATTTTAGTTGCCCTCCTCTGGGCTACCTCCATCCTGTTTATGTCTTTGCAGAGATTAGGTCTCCAGAACTGCACGCAGTACTCCAGATGGAGTCTCACCAGCTGTCTCTACAGAGGGATAACAACTTCCTGTTTTGTACTGGTGATGCCTCTCCCTGTGCATCCCAGTATCCCCTCAGCCTTCCTTACTGCCCTCTCCCATTGCTTTCCCACCTTTAGGTCATCTGATATGACTACCCCCAGGTCTCTTTCCATTTTTGTTGTTGTTAGTATCTCACCCCCCATTGTGTACTGTTCCCTGTGTTTTTGTTTCCCAGGTGCATTACCTTGCACTTCTTAGCATTGAATCTAAGCTGCCATACATTTGACCATTCCTCCAACCTTGCCAAGTCCCTTCTCATCCTTTCCACCCCACCTTGTGTATCAACTGTGTTGCAGATCTTTGTGTCGTCTGCAAAGAGACATACTTTTTCTTCCAGTCCCTCTGCAATGTCACTTATAAAGACATTGAAGAGGACCAGTTCTAGTACTGAACCCTGCGGTACCCCACTAGTAACCCCCCTTTCTTCAGAGTTGACTCAGTTTACTATTACCCTCTGTGTCCTGTTCTCCAGCCAATTTTTTACCCAGGCTACCATCTTGGGACCCACTCCCAGGCTGACTAATTTGTATATTAATCTTTTGTGTGGGACTATGTCAGATGCCTTGCTAAAGTCAAAGTAGGCCTTATCCACAGCCCCTCCCTGATCTACTACTTTGGTCACCCAGTCAAAGAAATCTATTAGCTTCGTCTGACATGACCTTCCTGCTGTGAATCCATGCTGCCTTGGGTCCTGTGCCCCTCTGGCCTCTAGGTACTCGACAGTTCTTTCCTTCAGAAGTGATTCCATCATTTTCCCTATCACTGAGGTTAAACTAACAGGTCTGTAGTTTCCTGCTTCTGCCCTGCTCACACTTTTGTGAAGTGGAATCACATCTGCCCTCCTCCAGTCCTCATGTACCACCCCATCCTCCCATGATTTGTTAAAGAGGGTAGTCAGCGGTGTCACTAGTTCTACCCTTAGTTCTTTTAGAATTCTGGGATGAATCCCATCAGGCCCCATAGCTTTGTCCACCTTCAGTTTTAAGAGTTCTTTCAGAACCCTTTCTTCTGTAAATGGACTGGTATCAACTCCTGTATCCAGAGTGTTTCTATTGTTTGGTTTAGGTACCTCCCCTCTTCATTTGTGAATACTGAGCAAAAATGTTTGTTTAGTATCTCTGCCTTTTCACAGTCACCCTCTGCCCACCCCCTCCCCTTTATTAAGCCTCAGTATCTCTCCCTTGGTCTTCTTTTGCTCCCTGATGTACCTATAAAATGTTTTATCCCCCTTCTTAACTGAGTTGGCTATCTTTTCCTCGGTTTGGGCCTTTGCTGTTCTGACTGCCTTCCCAACTTCCTTTTGCTTTAACTGATACAATTCTCTGTCCTGCTCCTTTTGTGATTCCTTTTACTTCCTGAATGCTTTATTTTTCTCTTGAACCTTCCCTGCCACCTCCTTTGAGAACCATAGTGGTTTCTTACATCGTTTTGTTTTGTTTATTTGCTTCGCACAAAGGCTTGTTGCCTCCGTGATGGCATTTTGATTATTCCCCATTGTTCTTCCACCCCTCCTTCCTGCCCATTTGCTATTGCATTCTTTAGGCACTCACCCATTTTGGCAAAGTCAGCCCTCCTAAAGTCCACTGCTTTTGCTTTTGTATGGCTTGACTCTACTGCTGTGTTAATCGTTAAACATGCTGTTCGATGGTTGCTAGTTCCCAGATGGCTACCCACTTCTACATCTGTGATCCTCTCTCTCCATCTCCATTTCAGAGTACCAGGTCTAAGATTGCTCCCTCTCGAGTGGGTTCCAATACTAGTTTCTAAGGCATGCCCCCTGTAGGGCATCTAGAATAACCCCACTCTTAGAAGTGGCTGCTGCAACTGCACTCCAGTTAACATCTGGCATATTCAGATCCCCCATCAGCAATACCTCCCCTTTTTCTGCCATTCTAAGGATACTTTCTATCATTTCCTTATTCATTTCCTCCCCCTGAGATGGGGGTCTGTATACAACCCCTGTGCAGATTGTGGTGCCATTGCCTGTCTCCAAATTGATCCACAGTGCTTCCTCTCCTCCCTGTTTACCCTTTTGTTCTGTTACAGTTCTGCTAGAATGGTCATCTGCTGTTCAGTTCCTGGCTAAACATCCTGGGCTTTTGAACTGGCTTTCCTTAAATTAGTTCCAAGGAAGATCTGTAAGGTTTATGATTATACAAGCTGATTTTATTACCCGTTTCCCTTGGGTAGTTAACTCAGAGGGATACTCTTTGATCAGCTATCCCCACAGCTTTTTAACAATAACTTGTCAGATTCCTGGCAAGCAAGTTTCTAAAGAGAAATGTTATCACTAATGCAGCGGGGGTGTTGAGGACTCAGCCCCCAACCTGCAGTGAATGCAAAACAAATGGAAATGTATTTTTCTGTGTAAATGCCCCAAATGAAAGTGTTTTTAGATCTTCCTGGACATAAAGTTTCCACCACTCATTCACACTTATGCGAAACTACACCGGAGACATTAGGACCCAGCAGGAGCAAACTTTTTGCAGAGGGTTGGCGCCAGAGATGGAGCTGCGAGGAGCGGCGCTGCGAGCATCAGCTCGTGTGGTAATGACTATCTCGGTGTCAACCCTTCAAGTATCTGACGTGGAGCCTTTGCAAAAGAGTCTGTGACTCAAAGGATTGTAATTCCTATTTTATTCAATAAATAAATAAATAAAACCACCTCGGTTCCTTTTTTTCCCACCTTCGAGTGCACTTTAGTGACGAAGTCGCTCTCCCGCCGGGAGTCAAACTTCAAACTAACAGCATAGTTTTTAGTTTTATTGTTTTGTAATAATATCTCGAATAAGTACTGCTTAGTTTATTTATTCTTATTAAAGAAAAGAAGTCTCAGCCTACATTGACGGAGTCGACCATGACCGGATCAGGTGATGGTAGGGAGACTTCGCATGAAAGCTGTTCAGTCAGCCGGGCTGGGTCGGTCCGCCGCCCTCTCCAGGGAGGGGGGGGGTCTGACAACGGACAGTCCCTGCCTACTCTCTACCTTTTACCTATTCTGGCCTCCTTTTTGGCTGCCTACTCTTTCACCCCAATTTCTACCCTATTCCTTAATACCTCCTTATTTTTTATCATTTAGGTATGAGCTCTTACTCAGCGGAGACTATATGGGATTGTTGTCTCTTCTCATTTCAGTAAAGCTTATCATTATGTACCTTTGCATTTAATTATGTTGACCGGTATGTATAGGCCCATATTGACTGGCACCTTCACAATGTTTTTTCTTTTTTTTTTTTTTTTTGCACCGTTGTCCACCGTAATTGTAATCTCATGAAGTGTACTGTATTTTATTTATGCCCAGGACCACCTTGAAAATGAGCTTGCTCAATGGTGTTAATGCCTGGTTAAATAAAGTGATTGATTGATTGATGCCCGAGGCAATGGCCGGTCCTCTCGGAAGCATAAAAGTAAACGGTCACGCTCTCAGCACCGTTCAGCCTCAAACTCTTCTTCGGCCCACAGGTCAAAAAAGAGAAGGCATCACTCGAGGTCACCCCCTGGTATGTCTGCGTGTAGACTGTCGGTTATTGCAGCTAGTTGCCGGTCTCCTCCTTCGGCATCGCTGGTGTCTGTTTCTAGTCACCGACCTCTTTGACATTGGAGCCCTACCCTGCCCTCCTGTAGGTCTTCAGATGAGCAGTTTCATCAGTGGGCTGCTCTTATGGAACAATGGGCTCGGAGGTTGGTCCAACTGTCTGGCCTGGTCACTCCGGGGCCTTCGGGCTTTTCGGGGGATCGGGTAGGGTGGTTGGGCCTCCCTAGTCGCGCTGCACCATCCTCGGTGCCGTCAACTCCACGCTTAGGTGTCCCCCCTCCCCCCACATGGCTGCGGCGCAGGGGGACACACCGATGCCTCTATCTCCTGGTATTCATCCTTCTTTCTCCTCGGATCCTGTTTTTCGGAGCCTTGGAATGTTTTCGGCGCCTTTGGCATCGATGGCTCATTTGGCGCTGTCCTCAGCGTTGATGCGACTGTCTGCGCTATCCTCGGCACCATTGGGGTTGTTGGCACCGTGCACCTCGTTGGCTCCATCTTCTGCTCCGTGCGGCCCTTTCGGCACCGTCTTTGGCACCGTGCCCTTCTTCAATGCCGAGGCCTGTTAGGGCGTCGTCCAGTCTTCAGGGCTCCTCTTCTCTGAATCCTTTTCCTTCCTCATTTCCTTCTGATTTTCACTCCTTTCCTGTCCATGCAGTCCCTCCTGGGCTGCCAGGAGATAACACTGAGCCTGACCCAGACCTTCGCCTGGGTGATGATGTGGAAGGATCTCATCCTCTAGCAGAGCCTCTGGTCGAAGACCTGTCTTTTAAGTCTCTGCTGAAAAATTTGAATTCCACTCTTTCTCTCCAGACTTCAGATATCGATCCTGGAAAGCTGTTGAGACTCCAATACCTCCATGTTTCGGAGATCCCTATGGATTTGACTCCTCCGGTACAGCCCTCCTTTGAAACGCTTTCTCAAATGGTATGGGATAATCCTGCTCTCATTCCTTCTGTGGCTAAGTCCATAGATAGAAAGTATGCTGCTCCCAAGGATCGACCCATCTTGGCCTCCTAGGCCTTTGTGGACCCTATTGTAGTCCTGGCGGAGAATGATAAGGCTGTCCTACCTCAGGCATCTTCAGCCCGGCCTGTAAACAAAAAAACTTGCAAGATAGACACCTTAGGTAAGAGAGTCTTTGCTGCCTCTACCCTGGGTATTGTCGGCTACCAGGGCTATTTTTCTCAATATGAGTATGTTCTTTGGCATTCGCTCAAACAAATGGTAGAAGCTCTGCTGGAGTCAGACTCTAATTCGGAGCTACTTCAAGCCATAACCAGGGGTATAGAGTCCAACAACCAGCAGGTTAAAGCAGCTATGGACGCTTTCGATACTGCTTCTCGGGCGGCAGCGGTAGGAATCTGTACTCGCCACCACTCCTGGCTGCGCACTTCAGGTTTCACGAATGATGCCCAGCAACAGGTTGTGACGTTACCCTTCAATGGTATGTATCTCTTTGGTCCTCAAGTAGAGCGAGCTCTGGAGGCCACTCAGAAGACTAGGTCTGCCATTTAATTGGCTCGACCTGCTCTCCCACCCCTTCTCGTGGGGGTGTTAATAAGCATCAATTTCACAACCGTCAGTCCTTTCGAGGCAAAGGCAGGGGAGGTTTTAATAAAAACCAAGTCCCCCAGCCTCAAAAGAAAACACAACAGAAATCACAATGACCCAAAGCTACCAGTGCTGCTCCCTTCTGGACTTCTGGCCCACGCCCCTCCTCAACTGCCAGAGGGACTTTCTGTCACGGTGGGGGGTCGTCTGACTCAGTTCTACAACCATTGGAAGAACATAACATCAGACAAATGGGTCCTCTGGATAATCCGAGAGCGATGTTCCCTCAATCTTTTAGAGACCCCTCCAGATCTTCCCCCCAAACCACAGCCCAGACTGTCGACGGTTCAGTCAGAACTTCTTGCCTCCGAGATACAGGGCCATCTGAACAACAGGGCAGTAGAAATAGTTCCATTGGATCAATGGAACAAAGGGTTCTACTCCCACTACTTTCTTGTTCCAAAGAAAATTGGGGGCATGCGCCCCATTTTGGACCTCAGAAAACCGAACCGATTTCTTCCCAAGGAAAAGTTCAAAATGATGTCACTGGGAACCCTGTTGCCCTTGCTTCATCACACGATTGGTTAGCTTCCCTGAACATGCAGGATGCTTACCAACATATTCCTATTCACCCAAAACATCACAAATACCTAAGGTTTGTGGCTTTGGGCCAAAATTATCAGTTCAGAGTCCTGCCCTTTGGGCTGTCCTCGGTGCCATGAGTTTTTACAAAGTGTTGTGCAATTCTCGCAGTGCACCTCAGAAAGATCGTAATACAGGTGTTCCCATATCTGGACGACTGGCTTCTAGCAAGCCCTTCCAGGCAAGGAACTCGCGACACCATAGCCATGGCCTCAGACTTCCTCACGTCCATGGGAATCCTACTAATTCTCAAGAAATCAAGTTGCAGCCCTCTCAGGAGCTCCTTTTCATAGGAACTCTTCTGGACACCTCCTGTGTGAAAGCTTTTCTATCAGAGGACAGAAGGAGCGATATCCTACAGATGGCCTGATGCATCAGAAAGAACAGCTTGGTTCAAGCTACAGTATCTCAATGCAACAGATGCTGGGTCTCATGGCATCCTCGGTGTTCACTGTACCCCTAGCACGCCTCCACATGTGAACCTCTCAATGGATGCTCAGTACTCCGTGGTCCCCGACTACTCATCCTCAGTCCTTTCTCATCAAGGTGACAGAACCTCTCAGGAGGTCGCTCATCTGGTGGTCGCAAGAGGACAATCTTCTGGAAGGATACCCCTTTGCTGCTCTGGATCATCAGATTTCTATCACCACAGACGCGTCCCTGTCGGGATGGGGAGCTCACTGTCAGGATCTCCACACTCAGGGTACGTGGGCTCAGGTCGAAGCCCAGCTTCACATAAACGTCCTGGAAATGAGAGCCGTCGTCTATGTAGTCCGGGCCTTGAAGGACATTCTTTGTCACAAGAACATTCTTCTTCAGATGGACAACAAGACAGTGATGTATTACATCAACAAATCAACAAGCAGGGCGGCACACACTTTTACCCCTTGTGCAGGGAAGCAATGAGAGTGTGGGACTAGTACCTAGATCACAAGGCTCTTATTCAGGCGGTCTACCTGCTGGGAATACTGAACGAACTGGCCGACCATCTCAGCAGAACGGAGGCAGACCCTCACGAGTTGTCTCTTGACTTAACCGTAGTTCAGTCGCTATTCGCAGAGTGTGGAACTCCAGACCTAGACCTTTTTGCATCCCCACTCAACACAAAACTGCCTTTTTTCTGCTCCAGAAATCCAGGCCTGGCATTTTTCTGTCAGGATGCGTTCAGGCTGCAATGGACAAAATGCTTTCTATACACCTTTCCTCCTTTCCCCTAATCCAGAGAGTACTCCTCAAATTCGAGTCTCAGGGACACAAGATGATTCTGATTGCTCCCTTCTGGCCTCGACAGATATGGTTTCCATTATTCAACAGTATGGCGGAAACCCCTCCGAAGACGCTTCCCTTTCAGATGAACCTTCTGACCCAGTGTCCTCTGGTCCATCCTAATCTGAGGTCCCTTCATCTTCACGCTTGGCTCCTGAGGAGATAGAGGTGTATAGGTTCAGTGCCTATCAGAGAGTTTCTGACGGTCTTTTGGCTGCGTGAAAGCCAGCAACCAGAAAGACTTACACTGCAAAATGGAAGCGTTCTTCCCTCTGGTGTGCAGGATCCTCTTTGAATCCCTTTTCCTGCCCACCCAACAAAGTTTTAGAGTACCTCTTAGACCTCTCAAATTCAGGTCTTCAGTACAATCACAGTTCACCTTTGTGCCATTTCAGCCTATCATGAGCCATTACTTTCCTTATCTCTGGCTCAGTTACTGGTAGTTAAGAGGTTTCTTAAGGGTATTCTGCATACCAGATCTCCTATCAGATGTCCAGTTGCAGTCTGGGACATTATTCTCGTGCTAGTCATGCTCACTAGAAAACCTTTTGAGCCACTAGCTACCTGCGAATTGAAATTCCTCAGTTGGAAAACGGCCTTCCTGGTGGCCATCACCTCGGCACGCAGAGTTTCTGAAATACATGCTCTGGTAAAAGACTCTCCGTACACTGTATTTCACAAGGATAAAGTAGTTCTTAGGACCCATCCTAAGTTCCTCCCTAAGGTTGTCTCAGAATTCCATTTAAACCAACCATTGGTCCTACCTACTTACTTTGCTGATTTCCAGAATGAAGGAGAACGTACCCTTCATTTCTTAGATGTTAAAAGAGCTTTGCGCTTCTATTTAGATAGAATGAAGGAAATTCCCAAAGCTCAACAACTGTTTGTCTCCTTCAGCGAGACCCGGCTGAATCAGCCTGTCGCTATCAGATGCATTTCAGCATGGCTGGTGGCATGCCTTCGCCACTGTTATTCCATGGCACAGGTCAAGCTGGAGGGCAGAGTGTATGCTCTCTCTACTAGAGCAGTTGCGGCAGAAATCCGCAGCGTGCCCATTGCGGACATTTGCAATGTGGCTACTTGGAGCTCAGTACATACTTTTATTAAGCACTATGCACTGGACGTCCATGCCAGATGAAACCTTTCGTTTGACAGGACTATCCGTAACGGACTTCTGTCCTGAATTCATGAGCTCTTGGTTTTCCTGCCACCCTCTTGGGGGATTTTTAGCTCGGTACTCTCCCATAAGTGTGAATGAGTGGTGGAGACTGTATGTCCAGGAAGATATGGAAATTACGTACCTACCATATACTTGATCTTCTTGGATGAAGTCTCCACCACTCATTCACACGCCCACCCTCCATCCCCTGAGCTCACCTCTCTGTTTTGGTCTTCACCCCCTCAGTGTTTAGGCTGTGAAGACTTCTTTGTTGACCCTTCATACACGGGTCGTTCGGACTATCTTATTTCCAATTTGTGTTAGACTAGTCTTTCTAGGTTAGTTGCGCTGCATCTCCTCAGAAAAAAAGGTACTGAGGCGGTTGGAGGGTTGACGCAGAGATAGTCATTACCGCACGAGCTGATGCTCCCGGTGCCGCTCCTCGCAGCTCCATCTCTGGCGCCGACCCTGTGCAAAAAATTTGCTCCCGCTGGGTCCTAGTGCCTCCAGCATAGTTTCCCATAAGCGTGAATGAGTGGTGGAGACTTCATCCAAGAAGATCAAGAATTACAGTAGGTAGGTAATTTCCATTTTTTGTATGTGGCTCAGTGAGCAGATGGCACTGAGGAAAATGTTCTTTTTTGGTTCTGCAAGGGGGGGGGGGGGCCCTCCAACTGCAATGAATGCAATACAAATGGAAATTTATTTTTCTGTGAAAATGTCCCAAATGAAAGTTTTTAGTTTTTTTTTTGTATCAGGAGAATGACAACAGAGTGAGCCGAAACATTTCCGCGATTGTGGAGGAGTGACAGGGGAGGGTTGGGGGTTGGAATGAAGCAGCAGCACGGAAACAGTATTGGGGACTGATAAGTCTGAAAAGATTTCTGCGATCCTGCAAACGGTTCGGTTGGGGGAGTACTGGATGAACACAATACAGGATTAGTTACTTGACTACCGTAAGTAACCAAGTAGCCTCTTATGTCTATGGTTCTCCGATACGCCCCTTTCTCCGGTGTACAAAACTGGTCTCAGGAAAACTGTCTAGCAATGAATCTGAAAAACAATATCTGTGCTGTTCAGGTCTAGCCGCTGGTTAAGCACAGCTGCCGACTCACTCAACCTATGCACCACATAAGGGGAACGCCTTGACTTGGTGTCCTCTTACAAATATTTAGGCATGCACCTGGACCAACATCTTTATTACTCCAGACACAGATTCCAAGTAACAGCCAAGTATTACTTGGTGCCTTGTACAGGGTGAAAAGCTGCCTTCAGCTGCATATCAAGAAACTAGTGGTCAAGCACTCCATATGTCCCCTGTTGGACTACGGAGACATTGTTTGTGCAGGCGCAATGCCACCATCTTATCCAGACTATCAGCATTATTCAATGTCTTGTGCGGTTTTGTCGTGGCTTGTCTCCCAAAAACACACCACTGTATAGTGTATAAGAAAAAATTACTCACCTAAGTAATTATGTTTCCTCTAATGGAGTCTTGCTGTATTCTGACTATTGCAGTTAGCCCCAGCCTTTAAACTGCCCCGGAGAACAAATGGTTAACTTTCTATGCAGAGCATAGAATGCTGAGCTCGAGCTCAGTTGAGGTCTCTGTCTGGAGCCCTTTGAAATCCAACAGTCAGATTCTTACGAGCAAAAACTCACTAACTATTCTATGTGGAAATTGTAAAATTTTTACTCGCCAACTGGCAACAAAAAGCTTTGGATCCCCAAAGGAAGACTCAAGTCAGGAAACCTAAAACAAAAAACCAATCCAATTAAGAATGAAGATAAAACAAACATCCAAACCAAAAGAAGAGAGTGTAAAAGGAGCACCCCTGAGATGCAACACTGCACCTGTCCACCCACTTCCCAAAAACAGGTTCTAAGAGGGGAGGCAGGGAGGTCAGAATAGAGCAAGACTCCATTAGAAGAAACATAATTACTAAGGTGAGTAATTTTTTCTTCAAACAACATGAAGTCTTGTTGTATTCTGACTGTTGCAGACTACCAAGCAGTACCTCCAGGAGGAGGGACAGAACCTACTTTGGGAATAGGCTCTGAAGTACTGCTGTGCCGAACCGAGCATCACTCCTAGCCTGGCTATCCAAAGAGTAATGCTTGGTGAAAGTATGGACTGGTTTCCAGGTGGCTGCTTGACAAATTTCTAAGAGAGGAATATCCCTGGCAGCAGCCAGGGAAGCAGCTATACCTCTAGTGGAGTGAACCCTCAGGCCTGAGGGTGGAATTTTTCCTAGTTTCTCATAGCAGAATTGTATACAAGATGCAATCCACTGGCAATAGTTTTCTTGGTGGCAGGTTTGCCCTTCCCCACTTCTCCATAAGTGAGGAACAACTGGAGGGAATCAAACCTGTGACCCTTGGTACGCTCTGTATAGTAGCTAAGGTCCCTTTTAACATCTAACTGTGTGGCCTCCTCTCTCCTGAAGAGGAATGATCAGTGAAGAAAACATGAAGAGACATAGACTGGTTCAGGTGAAAATCTGAAACCACTTTGGGCAAGAACCTTCTGTTGGTTCTAAGGACCACTTTATCCCTATGAAAGGAGATAAAATCAGGTTCCACTGACAGGGCTTACAGTTCACTGATACGTCTGGCAGAGGTAATGGCTACTAAAAACACAGTTTTCCAAGTCAGGTACTTAAGCTCTACTTAGGACATAGGCTCAAAGGGAGGTTGCATCAATTTTATTTATTTTTTTATTTAGTTTTTGTTAACCGGGTAGGTACACTAGCCACAAAATGACTATTTTCAGGCACGAACCGGGAGAGTACAACAAAAGGAGAACAGTTGAACAACAGCAACATGGGTACAATAATACAAATAGAGGAACAGTACAGAAGTGCTACAAAAATACAATGGGTAGAAACTGCAAAAATAATGGCAAGCATTATACAGATAATGGCACTAAGATATATAATAAGTGCAGAAACCATGGACCCGACCTGTAGAGTGAAAGGGTTAATAAGACAGTAAGGTTATATAGAGAGAAATGTGAGGAATGTTCAAACATAACAAGAAAGACTGACAGAAGGAAGGTCGGGGTGGTAATTGGCAAAACAACAGTGGATGGTCAGCAACAAGGTTCGAGAAGGAAGCGAGCTAGTAGTCAAGAAGGTATTTACAAAGAAAAGGAAAAATATGGGGAAGGGAAGAGGAGACAGTCTTGGAGCTGGATTAGAGCAGGGGTGACATTGACAGTGACAATTGAGCAATACAAACATCCCAGGCAGGGGCACAGTCTCTGAATGGAGGATTGGTATGAAGCAATCCTTTGAAAAATTTACAGAAAAAACGTACTAAAACCTGTTTTTTTTTTTTAAACTGATACGGACCGGTAACCACACACTAAAGTAAAGTACAAATTTTACCTCAAAATGATCGTTTCAGGCGAACCGATCCACAGCTTTACAAGTTCCTCACAGAAAACAGAACAAACCTATCTAGTACTCACGGTACCACAGACAGAAACTTGAACCGACTATGCGGAAACAACAATTTTGGAAGAAAACTGGCCGAAAACCGACACTTCAACCGATTTTGAACCGAGCAGCAGGAGAAATCTCCGGAGTGACTGTTCAGTGAGGCGGAGTAAAGAATCTGACGGTTGCAGTTCGAATAACAACAGGCAGAGGTTTCAACCAAGCTCGAGTCGAACATTCTATGCCATGCATAGAAAAGTTAACCCTATGTTCTCCGGGGCAGTTGAAAGGCAGGACCTAACTGCATTTGTCAGAATACAGCAAGACTTCATGTTGTTTGAAGGATGGACAAGAGGTACACACTATCAGGCTCAGATACGGAGTGTTTATACCAGCAATGCAGCCATGTTGGGGTAGTGCAGGCTGCTGCCTGTGATAAGGCAAGCATTCCCTTGGCATCACACCCCCCCAGACAAGGACTCCAGGAAGATTGATGCCATGGCAAAGAAGCAGTACATGGCATCATCCTTAGAACTCAGGCAGGCTAATTATATGGCCTATGCAGCCAGGTACCAGAAGTCCAGGTGGGACACTGTACTGGCACTGGCTAAATAGGCTCCTCCCCAGCTTGCCAGGGAGCTGGAGCAGGTGGCTGCGGATGGGATTGAGGCATCGAAAGTTCAGTTTCATGCTGCTGTAGACTCCAATGATGTATCATCAAGAGTCATGGCTACATCTGTAGCTCTTCGGAGAATGGCTTGGCTCAGATGTACTAGCTTCTCACAGGATACCCAGGCTAAGGCCATGCATTATCTGTGGTAATTTCGTTTGGGCAGCAGACAGAGAATTACATGAAGAACATGGATGAATACAGGACCACTTACAGGAGTGCTCAGGCCAAGAAAAGGCAAGCAACTCCTCAAAAGGCAGCAATCCAGGGGCAGGGGCAGGCCTTTCCAAAGGCCTTTTTACCAAGCACAGGCCTTTTCTTCTTTTTCACAGAGGGGGTTCTTCAGAGGGAGAGGCAGAAGGGGGATGAGCAGGCCTGCATCCACCCCTCAGCCTAAAGCCCCTGCCAAGTAGACACCCTGATGGGTCTGCCCGGGTCAATTCCACTATCCCAGTAGGGGGCAGGCTGGCTGGCTTTGTTCAGGACTGGATCTCTCTTACATCAGACAACTGGGTCCTGGAAGTAGTAAGCCAGGGTCTGGTTCTCAGCTTCAAAAAATTTCCCAAGCTGAGAGCCAGATCTTTTCCACCTGCAAATCTCTCAGAGACCCTTGCCCTAGAGGCAGAGGTTTATTTTCTCCTTGCTCTCAGAGCTATAGAGAGAATACCTACCCTACACTGTGGCAAAGGATTGTACTCCAGGTACTTCCTAACCCCAAAAAAGACAGGAGAGTGGTGACCCATCCTGGACTTAAGATATGGACTTAAGATATCTGAACAAACATCTTTTAAAGCCAAAGTTCAAAATGATAACTCTGGGAATTATCCTTCCCTCTCTAAGGCCAGGGGACTGGCTAGCCTCCCTGGACCTCAAAGATGCCTACTTTCACATTTCCATCAGGTGCTCCCACAGAAAGTACCTCAGGTTCAAGTTGCCCTCAGGCCACTATCAGTTCAGCGCAATGCCCTTTGGCCTAACATCAGCTCCAAGGGTCTTTACAAAGTGCCTGGCAGTAGTTGTTGCCTTCCTAAGAAGACAAAAGATTTCCATTTTCCCATACTTGGATGACTGGCTCATAGTAGGCCAGTCTCCAGACTAAGTCAAGGCACACCTGCAAGTGACCCAGCAAGTGCTCACTTCTTTAGGATTTCTTCTGAACCTACCAAAGTCAGTTCTCAAACCAGTGCAGCTCATCGCCTTCATAGGGGCAGAGCTGGATACGGTAAAAGCAAGAGCCTTCCTTCCTCTGGAAAGGGCAAGGACCCTCATAGAACTGGCCTCTTCATTCACCATTCAGGTGTCTCAACCAGCAAGGCATTTCCTTGAGCTACTGGGCCACATGGCAGCTGCTACAGCAGTGGTCCAGGGCACAAGATTCCAAATGAGAAACATTCAGTTCCACTTAAGAGCTTTTTGGTCCCAAAGAAATGATTCCCTTACCAAACTAATTCCAGTGACTCTAACTCTGATCCAAGCCCTGCAATGGTGGCAAGATCAGGACAATTTGAGGCAAGGGGTTCCATTTGTCACTCAGTCTCATTCAGTGGTCCTCACCACAGATTCTTCCCTGCTGGGCTGGGGAGCCCATTTGGGGGAACTTACCACCCAGGGACTGTGGTCGCCTCAGGAATCTCTGCTTCACATCAATCTCTTGGAACTCAGAGCAGTGTTTCTGGCACTGCAAGCTTTTTCCAAATCTGTACAGAACAAGGTGGTTCAGGTCAGAACAGACAACATCACCATCATATGGTACATCAGCAAGCAAGGAGGCATTCGGTCTACGGCCTTGTGCACAGAAGCGATGAAGTTGTGGTCCCTAGCTTATTCCCTGCAAACCTCTCTGATAGCAGTTCACCTCCCAGTGAAGGACAATGTCCTAGGAGATGCACTGAGCAGAATATCCCAGGGCCATCACGAATGGGCCCTAGATCCTCTGGTGTTGAAAGTGATTTTTTTCACATGGGGCACTCCAGAGATAGATCCTTTTGCAGTCCCAGACAATAACCAACTTTCTCTTTTTTGTTGCAGACCCCCAGTCTTGGGCTCAGTCCCCCTGGATGCTCTGGTTCTGAACTGGGAAGGGAAATTTCTGTATGCTTTTCCCTTCCCTCTCCTGTTCAAAGTGCTTGTCAAGATAAGGTCACAACCATGCAAAGTGATTCTGATTGCGCCAGACTGGGCCAGGCAGCCATGGTATCCCTTGTTCCTGTCCCTAGCAGTCCATCTTCCCCTGTCTCTTCCCAGGAATTACAACCTGTTAACATCCTCTCAGGGAAGGATTTGGTACCCGAATCTTCAGTCTCTCAATCTCAAGGCTTGGCTCTTGAAGAGTTAGAGTTTGCAGATCTGCATCTTTCCCAAGGGGTTCTGGTTATCCTTAAGGCTTCTTGAAAGCTTTCCACCAGAAAGACATACAGCTCCAAATGGAAAAGATTCAGCATTTGGTGTTCTAAGAAAAATATTTCTCCAGACTCTGCTGAATTGCCTACAGTTCTGGATTATATGGTCCATCTTAATGGCCTAGGTCTCAGACCAGCTACTCTCAAGGTACACTTGGCAGCTGTTTCTGCTTTCCTGTCTGTAGGCAAGTCTTCCTCTCTGTCATCCCATCCTGTAATCTGTAAGTTTTTCAAGGGATTGCGTCACACCAATCCCCCCTTTAGTATTCCTGCTCCTGCTTGGGATCTTAATGTTTGCATTACTCAGCTTATACAACCTTGCAGGCCTTTGTCCTCCAGCAGAGCTTAGTACTTGACTTGGAAAACTGTGTTTTTGGTAGCAATTACTTCTGCTAGACGTATCAGTGAATTGCAAGCCCTGTCAGTGGAATCTGATTTCATCTCTTTTCACAGAGATAAAGTGGTCCTTAGAACGAACAGAAAGTTCTTGCCGAAAGTGGTCTCAGATTTCCACCTGAATTGGTCTATATCTCTCCCTGTTTTCCCTCACTGATCATTCTTCCTCGGGAGAGAGGAGGCTACACAGTTTGGATGTTAAAAGAGCCCTTAGCTACTACATAGAGCGTACCAAGGGTCACAGGTTTGACTCCCTCCAATTGTTCCTCACTTATGGGGAAGTTGGGAAGGGCAAACCCACCACCAAGAGATCTATTGCCAGGTGGATTGTTTCTTGTATACAATTCTACTATGAAAAACTGGGTACAATTCCACCCTCAGGCCTTAGGGCTCATTCCACAAGAGGTACAGCTGCTTCCCTGGCTGCTGCCAGGGATATCTCTCTCTTAGAAATTTGTCAAGCAGCCACCTGGAAAACAGTCCATACTTTTACCAAGCATTACCCTCTGGATATCCAGGCTAGGAGTGATGCTCGGTTTGGCACAGCAGTACTTCAGAGCCTGTTTCCAAAGTAGGTTCTGTCCCTCCTCCATGGAGGTACTGCTTGGTAGTCTGCATTTGTCAGAATACTGCAAGACTTCATGTTGTTTGAAGAAAAAATTACTCACCTTAGTAATTATGTTTCTCCTTGTGGAGTCTTGCTGTATTCTGACCTCCCCGTCTCCCCTCTCAGAACCTAGATTTTTGGGATGTGGGTGGGCAGGTGCAGTGTTGGCACCCTAGAGGTGCCCCCCTTTTTACAGCCTCTTTTTTCTTTGGGTGGAATGTTGTTCATTTGATTGTTTTTTTTTGGTTTTGGGTTTCCTAACTTGAGTCTTCCTTTGAGAACCAAAAACATCATAATTCTGCCAGTTGGCTAGTTAAAAATGTTACAGTTTCCACACAAAACACCTAGTGAGTTTTTGCTCGTAAAGATCTGATGGTTGCAGTTCGAATAACAGCAGGCAGAGGCTTCAACCGAGCTCGAGATGAACATTCTATGCCATGCATAGAAAAGTTAACCCTATTGTCTCTGGGGCAGTTGAAAGGCAGGACCTAACTGCATTTGTCAGAATACAGCAAGACTCCACTAGAAGAAACATGATTACTAAGGTGAGAAATTTTTTCTTCTGTGCACAGGGGGTACAGAATTGAGAGACTTCAGGATTTTTTGTGTCTGTTTCCCAAAGGATTTGTGAAGGGGGACTAGACAGTCTCCTGGACTCTAGGATGTCCATCATTTCCACATAATCAGGCTCCTCCTTATCCTCCACTGTCTCCTCCGTAGGAAGCTGGAGGTTTTCAGCCAGTTTTCTGCAAAACAAAAAATGGGAAGGGGACTCAGAAAGCCTAGGAGGGGATACACAGAAGGTCTGTCTGGGGAGATGTCCGGTTCCACAGGCACATCCAGACTTTCATCATCATCATCACCATCATCTTCAAACTCCCCCTCCTCCACAAACTCCGGTTCGTAAAAATCTTCAGGGACATAATCTTGAACCGGGGGAGCCAACTGAACCGAACCCTTGCGAAAAGGTGCCGGATTGGTCGGAACCGGGCGAAGCGATTCCACAATTTTAATTGCTCTGGCTATTTCCTCGGCGGTTGGAACATGAACCTCTGGATCCGAACTAGTCGATTTTTCTTTGCGTTTTCTTTTTGTAGGAACCGAGCCCTCAGGATCGGCTCTCCTCTTGCCCGAAGAAGTATCGCCCTGGTCAGAGGGCACTCCTTCTGGTTCGGTCGGAACCGAACCGGGCTGGCCATCAGGGTCAGCGGACTTCTCTGCCTCCTTTTCCCTCAGTCTACCTAGTCTCTTTTCAAGATTAGATTTAGGAAAATCTTTACAAATTTGGCAGTCTGAATCAAGGTGTTCAAACCCCAGACAATAAACAGAGGTGGTGTGGGGGTCGGCCTTAGCAAAGACCTCCCCACACTCACTGCAGTGTTGAAACCCAGTGGGCCCGTTTTTTTTTTCTTGGGTTTCTCAGACATGGCCAACCTAACCAAACTTACCCTTTTTATGGCAACACTGAGCCAAGACTCCTTATCGGTTCCTAACTTGTCAGGTGTTGGAAAAAAGCGTTCAAAACACCATTTTTTCGAACCGATAAGAACCGGTAACCACACTCTAAAGTAAAACACAAGGATTCAATATAAATGATCGGTTCAGCCGAACCGATCTAACACTTTACAATTTCCACACAGAAAAACGGAACAAAACCTATCTAGTACTCACGGTACCACAGACAGAGACTGAACCGACTGTGCGGAAATAAATTCGATAAACACTGACAACCGAGACTTTAACTGACTTTTGAACCGAGCTGAAGGAGAAATCTCTGGAGCGACTGTTCAGTGAGGCGGAGTAAAGAATCTGATGGTTGGATTTCAAAGGGCTCCAGACAGAGACCTCAACCGAGCTCGAGCTCAGCATTCTATGCTCTGCATAGAAAGTTAACCCTTTGTTCTCCAGTGCAGTTTAAAGGCTGGGGCTAACTGCAATAGTCAGAATACAGCAAGACTTCATGTTGTTTAAAGGAGCCTGGTGCCCCTCGAAGAAGCAATCTTTGCACGCACTCTACCACTGAGCTACATCCCCAATCTGATTTGCCAGACTGTCTTTAAGAGAAGGTCCTCCCACCACCTGGATGATATATCCTTCTGCTCTGCCCTGTGACATCAGATCTTCCTTGCCACTGGAAGAGTCAGGTCTCCTCCTTCGCAGTTCTGTGCATGGTGTAGGCCAAAAAGTCTTAGTGCGCCATTTGGCAACTTTTATTGTTATAATCTTCTCCTCTGAATATTTTTCTTTGGTTTTGCTCTCGTCTAGCGTCGCATATGTGGAACGCAGGGATTCCAAGCGTGCTTCTGGCTTCAAGCACTGTGTCCAGTGCAATCAGAAAATGTCACAGACTGATCTGCATGTGTTGTGTGTTTACTGCTTGGGTGAACAATACAACCTTGCTGCCTGTGGCCTGTGTGAAGCAATGTTTGCCGCTTCCCTCGAAGACTGCTCACTTGTTTTAACCTTGGCTGGCTGAATGGGATCACCAGTGAAATCAAAGAAGCTCACAAGGCGGTCTCTACAGCTGCAGGATCTGTGACCCTGCTGGTAGCAGTGGAAGAGGTAGCGGCCAAGGCGGAGGCAGTCACCTTGTCAGTCTTGGCGCTGCTCCTATTAGGGGCCAGTGTCAGAATGCCCTTCACGGGTAATTTCTGCAAAATGTGCAGGACTCTTCAGACCCTCGGGAGATACCTGCCTACCATGGTAAGCTGAAGAAGTTGAAGAAGTCCCGCCATCAGTTGTGGGAATGAGAAGGGGCATGCCCTTCCTGCTGCTTCGACTCCTCTGGCTGCTCAAAAGCTGTCAAGCATTCGGGTTCAGCCAAGCGTGCTATCAAGGGACAGGCCACTTAGCTCCATGGTGACCCTGTTGGGCTTATCAGCCTCCTCACAGGTCGAATGGGCAGCCAAGATTTTTCTCAACCCTGTTGACCTGTTGTCAGAGGGAATCAAAGATAATTCTGTCTCCAGGACCCCAGTCCTGACGGGCCTCACTCAAGAGGGCCAGGAGCAGTCGACGAACCAGACCGTCTACTCTTAAGAAGTTGCCTCTCTCTCCAGGCTCGAATGGCCGAATCCGATACAGATATTGTACACCGCTCCTCCAACTGTATCTCCTCCTCGTCACCGGCCATGTTGGCATACAAGGTCCAGGTTGAGGGATTCCTCGCACTCTTGATCTCGCTCGACTGGGAGGCATCACAGTCAGCACTCTTATTCCTCCTCATCCTCGGACAATGAGAGGCTCTGTCAGTGTATGCGGCAGCATTATGAAGAGCTCCTTTGGCAGCAGTGGGCCTTGACTTGGCAGGGTAGGGCTCTGCTCTCAACCCCCACAATGACCTGGTCATCTCCAGTCCAGCCCATTCTGGTCCTACCAGACAGCTGTCCCTGACATGAGTCTGGCCACCGATTCAGGTGGAACCACCTCCATGACAGCCCATGCAGGGAGCCCCTTCCACAGACATCTGTCTGGCTGCCAGCTTGCCAGGCCAGTTGTCTGTTGAAATCACGCACTTAAAGGAGTCCCGAGTGGTGCACAGCAGCAAATAGCTGAGGGCCATTTTTGAAGAGTCCTTGGATGACTCCAATGGGTCCTCAATGTAATCCTGGAGGACTAATATCTTCGACCATGATTTGGTCAAAGAATTGGCCATCTACCACGGTGGGCCAGTGTCTTTCGGGGCTCTTCTCAGACTTATGTCTGAGTCCATGGAAATTCCCTTGGAGCCAGTCCAGAAAAGGGCTAAATACCCTTTCATTGAGATCCTGGTTAGGGACGAATTCTCAGAGGTTGCCTTCCTGGTGGCTGACGCCATCCTGGGACCAATGCTGGAGCTTTGGCAGCACCCAGTTTCCTGCCCGGCACCCTCTGCCCATATGGTCCCCAAGTATGCAGTCCCTGTCAGCACCTTGTTCGGGTTTTCAGACCATGCTCTGGCCAAGGGTCTGGTCACCGACTCAATATTTCATAAATCTGGCAGTACTGGGGACTTGGACAGACCCCCAACAAGGAGTCTAAGAAGCTTGACCTTACAGGGAAGAAGGTCTATGTTGCAACCTTCCGAGGTCAAGCAAATTATGCAGTGATGATTGCCCACTTCGGTCATTCCCTGATCAGAGTACTGGATCATGGCCTCCCGTACCTCCCTGCCAACAAGCAGCTGGCGGTGAGAGTGGTCCGAGACCAGGGTCAAGCACTGGCCAAACACCAGCTTCAGATGGCCTTGGACGTTGGAGATTTTTGTGCCCGTGCTTTGGCAGCACCCATTGTGATGCGTTGCAGGGCCTGGCTGTAGATTACCACCTTTACGGCAGACACCCTCACAAGTTGGCCGATGTCCTCTTCTTGGGCACTGAACTCTGACTCGGGTGGAAGGACACGTCACTAGGATCAAAAAGCTCAATGCCACCCTGAATTCTGTGACTTCCACTCAGAAGGACCTGAAAGGGTAGAAACAGAAATCTTTTCAGTTTCAGTCATTTCTGTCACAGCAGCCCCAGCAGGCGCAGTCTCAGGCTTGGCCCCCCAAGAGTAAGTTCCTCGATCAGGGCCCCAAAAAGGGAAGGGGTAGAGGTAGTGGTGCCCCTCCAGCAGCAGCCACAAATGCCCTCTCCAAAGCTGCTCAGTGACAGGCTGGAGGGTGTCTACCTCCTGCCCGTCCAGTCCCTGCCCCAGCTCCCCATGGGGGGTCAGCTTCACCACTTCTGGCACAATTGGTTTGTAATTACCTTGGACAAATGGGTCCTAGAAGTGGTGGGCAGAGGACTGGCTCTGGACTTCAAGACTCTCCCACCTTACCAACCCCAAGGGAGTCCATGGTATCCCAGGACACACTGTCCACCCTCAGGGAGGATATTGCTTGGCTCCTCAAGAAAGCAGCCATAGCCCACCTCCCAGACTCCATGGCAGGCCAGGGCTTCATGTCCAGGTACTTCCTGGTCCCAAAACACATGGGGGGTTGGCGCCCCATAGTAGATCTTCACAATCTGAACCAGTGTCTTAAGAAATGCAAGATCTTACTTTGAGAGGGCTCTTGCAGTAGGTAATTACATGTAGGACTGACGCTGGCCGGCGGCAGGAGCCCATGGAAAAATTTCTAGTTAGCAGTCCTGGCGAGGAACCCCCCACGTCAGGTGACCGGCATCATCTGACATCGTATAAAGGGCGGTCCCGGACGCCCGCCTTCAGTTCTTTCCACCGTTAGCTCGGTGCGGCTCCTCGCAAGTAAAGTTCGTGCTTCAACCCTACCTTCGTCCAGTTTTACGAAAAATAGTTATTCTTTTCTCAATGCGTCAGGTACATCTTGATTGTGTGTGCGTCCTTACACCCTCCAAGCAGAAAAACAAGTGCAACTCGTGCGGCGCCCAACTGCCACACAAGGACGGCCATTCCCTGTGCCTTTTCTGCCTAGGCCCTGATCACCTGGTCAAGGTGTGCCAGCATTGCCTCAACTTCAGTGCGGCTACCCATAAACGACACCAGAAGTCCCTGGAAGCCCATCTCCTCAAGAAAAAGATGTCTTCCATGGAAAAGGAGTTGAAAAAGTTGAGGCAGGCGTCTGCTTCCCCCGAAGGACATCGGAAAAAGAAGGACAAAGAGGCACTGGGAGAGTCCTCCTCTACCCGTCTCCCGCTGGGCGCAGAGACAAATGGCGTCCCTCAGGGGACCGCTCAGCGGCCGCCTCCAAGGTTTTGGAGGCGTCAGCCTACCGTCTGGCTCGCGCTCGCGGGCCTTGCAGGCGCCTCCAGGCGAAGGAGGCCTCCGCCCGGTCGGCCACAGGCTGCGGCCTACTGGTGTGGGTGACTCCTCTAAATCAGGCGTCGGCTCCTCCGACATCCGCGCATGGAGAGTCGGTGAGGGCCCGACCGCCAGGCGGCGCCGGCCACTACCCCTGGACCGGGCTGATCCTCCCCTCGACCCGCCTCCAGTGAGGGCTCCCGTAAGCCAGGCGCGGCTCCTCCGGCGCCCGCCAGGGAACTGGCCCCTAAGCACCCGTCAAGCTCCTCCGGCGTGCGCCGGGCCGACCGAACCCGTGAGACCCTTCAAGTCGTCGTGCCGGTTCTCCGCAGCCTTCACTGCCATCTGGGAGCCTGAGTCACCCCAGCCTGACCCCAGGGATTTCTCTCCTGCATCCCTGGATGATGCGGAGGATCTTCCTCCTCCGTCAGAACCTCCTCTGTCAGAACCGGATCTGACGTCGGCCCCTCGGACGCCGGTACCTCTGCCGGTGCCTCCGACACCGGCGCCAGTTCCTCCGACGCCGGTTCTACCGGCCCCAGGAGACATCCCATTTCCAGATGTTCCCCCTCCGTCAGGCCCTCCGCCTTCCGGGCCCCCTAATGTGGACCCGCCCATGAGGCCGCCGACTGGGCCGTCTGCTCCGGCAGCCCCCCTGGCTCCCGGGTACCCGCCATCTTATCCGACGGCGTTGTACCCAGGACCACAGTATCCAGCGCCGCAGTACCCGACGCCGGGTTTCCCACAGCCGGGGTTTGGATACTTGCCTTACCGGTACAACCCATACACTTTTCCCCCTCCTCCTCCACCTCCACCGCCCCCACGGCCGCCAGTGGATCTGCAGGAGACTCTGGCCTCCTGGTGGGCCGAGGCCAGAGGCTCAGCTCACCAGGTAGGTAGAGAGCCGCCTTACGACGATGGTGCTGCCACCGGCTCCCGTACGTCCGAGACTGCACACTCCCTCACCACCTCCGGATTCCAGAGCTCTTCCCTCTGGGACCAGAGAGAGGCAGGATACGCGTTCACGGGTACCACCCAAGGAACCCGTTCCTCCCCCAAGTCGCGTAAGGGAGTCTTATTCTTCTTCCTCTTCTTCTTCCCTCTCAGAGTCCTCGGACTTCTCCGAGGGATGCTCCGAGAGAGATGACGAGCCCCGGTCTCCGTCTAAGCCCTGGCCGAGGACCCCTTCGAAGTCTCCTCCGGAGGATCCATCTTTCACGGAGTTGCTTAGAAAAATCCAGGAGGTACACCAGTGGCACTCTTTGGAACCAGATCCTCAGCGACTTAAACTCGCTGAACATCTGGATCTGCCCGTGACAGCTCCAACATTAGTGCCACCCTGGATTGAGCCTCACGCCGACCTTGTTACCACGATTTGGAAACAACTGTCGGCGTTAGCCCCACTTCCCAGGAAGTCAAACAGGCTGTACCAGGTTCCTAAGGGGGTGGACTATCTAGACTCTCACCCTCTGGCCGACTCGGTTGTGATTAGCGCCGCTCATGGCCGGTCGGTACATCCAAAACATCTGAGCTCGTCTCCTCTGGATAAGGAATCTTGCTTTCTGGACTAGTATGGAAGAAAGATTTATGCCTCCTCCACACTGGGAATTCGGGCCCTGAATTACGTCGCCCACATGGGGGATTACCAGAAGGCTGTCCTTACGCAGGTGGAATCCAAGCTGGACTCCTTGCCTGACTCCCAGGTCAAACAGGAGTTAGCCGACCTCGTCCGTTCGGCCAGTCGCCACATTTTGCGGGCGACATACGATGCAGTGGACACTGCCGGGCAGAGCTCCGCTTTCGCCATGGGTCTTCAGCGTCATGCCTGGCTCCGCGTGTCAGGTTTGGTCCCAGAGGTGCAATCCGTTATTCAGGAAGCACCTTTTTGGAGGTCAGTGCTTTTCGGGGGTGATGTCAAGGACATCATCACCGATTTGCAAAAGGGGACGGCTCTGAAATCCGTGGATTCCATGTGCCGTCCCAACAGCAGCAGCGCCATCCCTTTGCAGGCCGGATTCGCTACAGAAACCACAGGAAAGCGGGCCACCAGCGTCTGGCCCCGCGGCTGCTAGCCCCACCACACCAAAAGCAGCGGGTGCTTCAGCCGGCGGCGCTGCCCCACCACCTGACTCCTTTCCTCTCTTGCTGCCTCTGGACTTTCCAGAGGAACCGGTAGGAGGGAGGTTTTCCCTCCACCTTCCGGGATGGGAGAGGATAACCACGGATTCTTGGGTGTTCCAGTTTATAGCGGAAGGGCACTCCATAGAGTTTCTTCAGAAACCACCCCGCCACCCACCTCTGAAGTTGGCCTATTCAAGGGAACATCTTCCTTTGGTCCAGGAAGAAATTTCAGCTCTTCTCTTGAAGCAAGCGATAGAGCCCATTCCCCTGCATCTTCAGGGAACGGATTACTATTCCCATTTCTTCCTGGTCCCAAAGAAGACGGGAGATCTCAGACCAATTCTAGATCTCAGTTCCCTGAATCTTTATGTAGAATATAAAAGGTTCAGGATGCTCTCTCTGCAGAGCCTTCTGCCCCTCCTTCGGCTGGGTCAATGGCTTTGTGCACTGGATATGCAGGACGCCTATCTGCACATTCCCATTCGCCTTTCTCACCGCAAGTATCTTTGTTTTGTGTTTCGGGGGACCACTACCAATTCAAGGCGCTGCCCTTTGGTCTATCCTCGGCCCCCTTAGTATTTACCAAATGCTTGGCTGTGGTAGCGGCCCACCTGCATACAATGGGAGTTCAGGTGTTCCCTTACCTGGACGACTGGCTCCTGGCGGCCTCATCCAAGGAGGAACTCCTGCGTTTTCTCTCCCTCACCCAGCAGGTTTTCACCTGCCTGGGTATTACCATCAACCATTCCAAGTCTCATCTGGATCCTTCCCAGAGACTACAGTTCATCGGGACCATCCTCGATACGACTGTCAGCAAGGCCTTCCTGCCTCTGGACAGGGCTGCCTCTCTTCAACCCCAGATTTCAAACAACATGTAGTCTTGCTATATTATGACAATTGCAGTATGACCCAATCTTGGAACTGCCCCGGAGATGAAATAGTTAACTTTTCCATGAAGCGTGGAACTCTGATCGCGAGCTCGGTTAGGAAGCTCTGTCTGTCGTGCTTCAAACATAAACTGTCAGATTCTTTACTCTGCCTCACTGAACAGTCGCTCCGGAGATTTCTCCTTCTGCTCGGTTCATTTGTTGGTTTAAAAGTGTTATTTTATCAGTTTCAGTGAAATTACGAAATTAAACGCAACTCGGTCGGTTCAAGCTCTGTCTGTAGTAGCGTAAGTAATAGATAGGTTTACATTGAATTTTCTGTGTGGAACTTGTACATTTGTCGGTTCGGTTTGAACCCGATCAGGTTATTTAATAGTACTACTCCTCTTTTAGAGTGCAGTTCCGGTTCTTATGGTTCACAAAAGTTTCATTCGGTTTTCCACGACCCGTGAACACGGTTGAGGAACCGATAAGGGTGTTTTATGGCCAGTTGCCATAAGCAGGCAAGTTTAGTTAGGCTGGCATTATGTCTGAAACAAAAAACCGGACCACTGGGTTTCAGCACTGTAGTGTTTGTGGGGAAGCTTTTTGCTAAGGCTGACCCACACCATAGTGTCTATTGTCTGGGGTTTGACCACCTCAATTCAGATTGCCAGATTTGTAAAATTTCCCTGCTGCACCATAGAAAAGACAGTTGGTAGGCTCGGGAAGGGAGGCCAGAAAGATCCGCTGACCCGGATGGCCAGCCCGGTTGGTACCAACCGAACCGCAAAGTAGCCCTCTGCAGGCGATGCTTCCTCGGGCAAGCGAAAGCCAGTTCTGAGGCGGTTCCAGCAAAGGACTAGAAAGTCAGCTAGCGTAGAGCCAAAAGTTTTCTCCCCAACTGCTGAAGAAATAGCTAAAGCAATTCAAATTGTCCAGTCTTTCCCATCCGACCGAACCGACACCATCAGGTGGCGTTCGGTTGACGATTCCACCGGTTCAAGTTTATGATTGTGAGGATTTTTATGAACCGGAGGAAGGGAAGGGGAATATGAGGAGAGGAATATGGTTTTGAAGATCTGGATGTGCCCATTGAACCGGACATCTCTCCAGATAGACCCTTAGGGGTTTCTCCTCCCAGGCTGTCTGAGTCCCCTTCTCATTTCATTTTTTATAAGAAAGTTGCTGAAACTCTGCAGCTCCCTGTTGAGGAAGCTGTTGATGACCAAGAGGAGCCTGACTATGTAGAAATGATGGATATTCCAGAGTCTAGGAGACTGTCTGTTCCTTTACACAAATCTTTTGAAACAGACAGTAAAAGTTTTAAAACTCCTCACACTATACCTCCTGTGGATAAAGGATGGACAGAGGTATACATATCAGGTTCCGACATTTGATTTCCTCACTCAACAATGCAGCCATGTGGGGTAGTGCAGGCTGCAGCCTGTGACAAAACTAATATTCCCCTAGCTTCACACCCGCTGAGAAGGACTCCAGGAAGACTGATGCTATGGCAAAGAAACAGTACATGGCAGCATCTTTGGGACTCAGACAGGCAAATTATATGGCTTATGCTGCTGGTACCAGAAATCCAGATGGGATACTGTGCTGGCTCTAGCAAAACAAGTCCCTGACCAGCTTGCCAGGGAACTGGAACAGGTGGCTATGGATGGTATTGAGGCATCCAAGGTGCAGTTTCATGCTGCAGTGGACTCTAATGATGTTTCATCAAGAGTCATGGCTACATCTGTGGCTCTTCGCAGGATGGCCTGGCTCAGATGTACTACCCTGTCTCAGGATACCCAGTCTAAGGCCATGGATTTTCCTGTTGTGGGCAATTCTCTGTTTGGGGAGCAAACAGAGAATTACATGAAGAAAATGGATGAATATAGGACCACCTATAGGAGTGCACAGGCCAAGGAAAGGCAGGCCACTCCTCAAAAGCAGCTTCCTAAAGGCAGGGGCAGGCCTCTTTACCAAACCCAAGCTTCCTCTTCTGTCTCTGCCCAGAGGGGGTTCTTTAGAGGGAGAGGCAGACGGGGTGCAAGCAGGCCTGCTCCCACCCCTCAGCCCAAAGCCCCTGCCAAGCAGGCACCCTGATGGGGTTGCCAGGGCCAATTCTTCTCTACCTGTAGGGGGCAGGCTGGCTTACTTTGTCCAGGACTGGAAGTCTTTAACATCAGACAAGTGGGTCCTGGAAGTAGTAAGCTAGGGACTGGTTCTCAGCTTCAAAAAATTTCCAAAGCTGAGAACCAGATCTTTTCCACCTGCAACTCCATCGGAGGGGCTTGCCCTAGAGGCAGAGGTCTCTACCCTCCTGGCTCTCAGAGCCGTGGAAAGGGTTCCTCCCCTACACCAGGGCAAAGGTTTGTACTCCAGGTACTTCCTTACCCCAAAAAAGACAGGAGAATGGCGGCCCATCCTGGATCTCAGATACTTAAACAAGCACCTTTTAAAACCAAAGTTCAAAATGGTGACTCTGGGAATTATCTTACCCTCTCTAAGGCCAGGGGACTGGCTAGCTTCCCTGGACCTCAAGGATGCCTACTTCCATATTCCCATCAGAAGCTCCCATCGAAAGTACCTCAGGTTAGAGTTACCTCAGGCCATTACCAGTTCAGAGCAGTGCCCTTCAGCCTCACTTCTGCTCCAAGGGTATTCACCAAATGCCTGGCAGTAGCAGTTGCCTACCTAAGAAGGCAAAGGTGCCATCTTTCCTTACCTGGACGATTGGCTCATAGTAAGCCAGTCCCAGAACAGGTCAATTTACATCTTCATATAGCATGCAACTGCTTGCCTCTCTAGGTTTCCTTCTGAATCTCTCAAAGTCAGTTCTAGAGCCTGTCCAGCTTCTTATCTTCATAGGCGCGAGAACTGAACACTCAACGAGCCAGGGCCTTCCTTCCTCTGGACAGGGCAAAGACCTAAGTCTCCCTGGCCTCCTCATTCACCTACAGGTCTCTCACCAGCAAGACATTTTCTGCAGCTCCTAGGACATATGGCTGCTTCCACAGCAGTTGTGCAGGAGCAAGATTTCAGATGAGGGACATCCAGTTCCATTTGAGCTTTTGGTCTCAAGAAAGGATCCTCTTACCAAGTTGATCCCATAACTCGAACCTGATCCAAGCCCTACAGTGGTGGCAGAATCAGAGCAACCTGAGACAAGGAGTTCCTTTTGTCACTCAGTCTCACTCCCTCATCCTTACTACAGATGCATCCCTCTTGGGTTGGGGAGCTCACATGGGCGACCTCACCACCCAGGGTCTGTGGTCTCCCAGGATCTCTGCTCCCACATCAACCTGTTGGAGCTCAGAGCAGTTTTCTAGCACTTCAAGTTTTTCCAAATCTGTTCAGAACAAGATCATGTAGGTCAGAACAGACAACACCACTACAATATGGTACATCAACAAGCAAGGGGCACTTTCGGTCTCTGACCTTGTGCACGAGCGATGAAGTTGTGGTCTCTAGCCTCCCTGAACCTCCTTACAGTCCACCTTCCAAACAAGGACAATGTCCTGGCAGATGCTCTCAGCAGGATTTCTCAGGGCCATCACAAATGGTCCTTGGATCCCTGGTCTTGGAGTAGTATTTGCCAGATGGGGCACCCTGCAGATAGATCTTTTTGCAGCCCCAGACAATCACCAACTTCCCCTTTTTCGCTGCAGGCCCCCAGTGTTGGGCTCACTCCCCCTGGATGCCTTAGCCCTCAGTTGGGAAGGGAAGTTCCTCTATGCCTTCCCCCCTTCCTCTTCTGTTCAAAGTGCTAGTCAAAATCAGATCCCAATCCTGCAAAGTCATTCTGATAGCTCCAGATTGGGCCAGACAACCCTGGTATCCTCCTACTGTCCTTAGCAGTCCATCCTCCCCTGTGCCTTCCAGGAATCACAATCTGTTAACCTGTGCCCAGGGACAGGTTTGTATCCAGATCTCAAATCTCTCAATCTCAAGGCTTGGTTCTTGAAGAGTTAGAGTTTGCTGATTTACACCTTTCCAAGGTGTAATGGATATATTGAAGGCCTCAAGGAAGCCTTCCACCAGGGCTACACAATTCCAAATGGAAAAGGTTTTCCATATGGTGCTCGAGAAGCATATTTCCCCAGACTCTGCTGATCTACCCACAGTCCTGGTCCATCTGAATTCTCTGGGGCTGAGACCAGCTACCCTGAAGGTGCATTTGGCAGCTGTGTCTGCTTTTATTTCAGCAGGTAAATCCTCTTCTCTTTCAGCTCATCCTGTATTTTCCAAGTTTTTTAAGGGGTTGCTTCACACCAACCCTCCATTCAGGGATCCTGCCCCCGCCTGGGATCTTAATGTTTGCATTGCTCAGCTTATGCAACCCCCCTTCGAGCCCTTGTCTTCAGCTGAGCTTAAGTACTTGACTTGGAAGACTGTGTTTCTGGTAGCCATCACCTCTGCCAGATGCATAAGTGAATTACAAGCGTCGTCAGTGGAGCCGGATTTTATCTCCTTTCACAGAGATAAGGTGGTCCTCCGGACTAACAGAAGTTCCTTCTAAGGTGGTTTCAATTTCCACCTTAATCAATCTATTTCTCTTCCAGTGTACTTCACAGACCCTCCTCCTCTGGTGAGAGGAGGCTGCACAACTCTAGATGTGAAGGCCCTAGTTACTACATAGGCGTACCAAGGGTCACAGGTTTGATTCCCTCAACTGTTCCTCACTTACGGTGAGGTTGGTAAAGGAAGCCAGCCACTAAAGATCCATTGCCAGGTGGATTGTCTCTTGTATCCAATTCTGCTACGAAAGTTGGGTAGGAGTTCCCCCTCAGGCCTGAGGGCTCACTCTACAGAGCTACAGCTGCTTCTCTGGCTGCTGCCAGGAGACATTCCTATTCTAGAAATATGTCAAGCAGCTACCTGGAAAACAGTTCACACTTTTACTAAGCATTACTCCCTGGACATCCAGGCTAGGAGTGATGCTCGGTTTGTCACAGCTGTTCTTCTGAGCCTATTCCCTAAGTAGGTTCTGTCCCGCCTCCATGGGGGTACTGCTGTGTAGTCTGCAGTTGTCATAATATAGCAAGACTTCATGTTGTTTGAAGAAAAAATTACTCACCTTAGTAATGTTGTTTCTTCTAATGGAGTCTTGCTATATTATGACCTCCCTCCCTTCCTGTCTGCCCCTCTCAGAACCTCCGTTTTGGGGTGTGGCTGGGCCTTACAGGGTTGGCATTCATTTGCCCACCTTGTTGTTTTACACCCTCTTTTGGGTGAATTGGTGTTGTGTTTTCATTTTCTGGGTCTCCTGACTTGAGTCTTTGTTTGAGACCAGGAAATGTGTGTTTAAACTAGTAGCCAGTTGGCTAGTGTAGGTTTACAGCTTCCACAGAACCTTAGTGAGTTTTAGCTCGTAAGATCTGACAGTTTATGTTTGAGCACAACAGACAGAGCTTCCTAACCGAGCTCGTGCTCAGAGTTCCATGCTTCATGGAAAAGTTAACTATTTCATCTCCGGGGCAGTTCCAAGATTGGGTCATACTGCAGTTGTCATAATATAGCAAGACTCCATTAGAAGAAACAACATTACTAAGGTGAGTAATTTTTTCTTCCCTGCTATTAGAACACAGGAGGGTCTCGGCGAGATTGGTCCTCCGTCTTCTGGGGCTCATGGCGTCTGCCATTCCAGCGATCCCCCAGAGCTCGGCTCCACATGAGGATCTCTCAGTGGACTCTTCGCTCTCAATGGGATCAACTTGTGGACAACCTAGATCAATTAGTTCTGATCCCATCACCGATGGTGCAAGACTTGCAGTGGTGGATGGTTCGAGAGAACCTGTTTCGGGGGGTCCCCTTCTTTCATCCTCCCCCCTCCCAGACTCTGACTACAGACGCGTCAGGCGAAGGTTAGGGGAGCCCATCTAGGACCTCATCGGACCCAGGGCTCCTGGTCCAAGTTGGAACAAGATCTCCACATCAATGTGCTAGAGCTTCGGGCGGTGTTGTACGCTCTCCAAGCCCTTCACCAATACATTCTCCCCGGCTACCTTGCTGTTCAGACGGACAACATGTGCGTAGTGTGGTACATCAACAAACAGGGAGGAACTTGGTCCTACCCTCTATGCAGGGAGGCCATGAGGGTTTGGGATTGGGCAACACAACACGACCTTCACCTAATGGCGATTCATGTTCCAGGAGTTGACAGCACTCTGGCAGACAAGCTAAGCCACTCCTCTGCCCTGGCTCACGAGTGGGAACTGGATCAAGGGGTACTAGATGACATGTTTCAGCTTTGGGGGACTCCGCAGGTGGACCTGTTCGCCTCCCCCCAAAGCGCAAAACTTCCTACCTTTTGCTCGCTCGTTCCAGAGCGAGGCGCTTTCTGGAGCAACGCTCTGTCTCTAGACTGGAAGGACAGATTCATCTATGCTTTTCCTCCAATTCCTCTGATCCCACGAGTATTACAGAAACTAGCCACAGAAGGAGTGCGAATGATTCTGATCGCTCCTTTCTGGCCCAGGCAAATCTGGTTCTGTCTTCTACAACAATATTCAGAGGATCCTCCTCTTCCTCTTCCTCTATCTTGAGGTTTGCTGACCCAGGACCAGGGGACCCTGGTGCATCCAGGGCTCAAACCCCTTCAACTTCATGCATGGCTCCTGCAGACCTAGCCCAATCCCGTTTGGAGTCTCCCCAAAGTGGCGGAGATTTTAGTGGAGGCTAGAAAGCCTTCCACCAGGTCCACTTATGCATGAAATGGAAGATTCTCTATTTGGGCAGCCTCCAGAGCGTGGAGCCTTTCTCCTGTTCAGTGGCTTTTCTGCTGGAGTACTACGTCATCTCTTGACCTGGGTCTCAGCCATTCCTCCTTGAAGGTTCACATGGCGGCTATCTCAGCCTACCATGTTCCCTTCGCAGATAAAGCTTTCACTCAACTGGAGGTCTCAAGACCTTTCTCAGAGGAGTCCTTCATCTAAGGCCCCCCATCCGTACTCCTGCTCCCCCTTGGGACTTGAATTTTGTTCTCGAGAAACTTACTCTCCCTCCCTTCGAACCTGCAGCTTCTGCAGATCTGAAGTTTCTTTTGTGGAAGACGCTCTTCTTGGTGGCCATTACTTCGGCTCGAAGAATTTCCGAGCTCCAGTCCCTTATGTGTAAAATCCCCTATTTGACTTTTCACAAAGAACGAGTTGTCCTTCGCATGAATCCTAAGTTTCTACCTAAAGTAGTAGCAGAGTCTACCTTAAATCAGTCCATAGAGCTACCTGCCTTTTTTACTCAGTACTCTAATCAAGGGGAATATTTACTTCATACCATGGATGTTCACCGGATTCTGAGATACTACACCAACAGGACGAAGGATCTCAGAAAGACTGATCAGTCGTTCGTCTCTTTTGCTCACAAAAGGGAAGGCAGTGCTGTTTCCAAGCAGTGCCTGTCGAAGTGGTTGGCTCATTGCATCACTTTCTGTTATGACAAGTACAACAAGACCCTTCCGGGTCAGGTTAGAGGTCACTCCACAAGAGGAGTAGCGACCTCTACGGCTTGTTTCAAGAATGTGTCTGCAGCAGACATATGCGCTGCCGCCACCTGGACTTCCGTCCATACCTTTACAAAACATTACAGTTTGGATATTGCTTCTCGCCGTAGAGCAGGCTTCGGATTGGCCATTTTGCAAGGTCTCCTGTCTTGAGGCTTGCACGGCTAGGGCTACTTTTTAGAGTAGTTCCCTCCTCCCGGTGCCTTTCCTTTGATCCAGACTGCTTGGGATTCAGTCCTATATGTAATTACCTACTGCAAGAGCCCTCTCAAAGTAAGATAGTACAGTTACCTAAGAACTTACCGTAACAGTAGATCTTCAAGAGAGGCTCTTGCAGTAAATAATCCTCCATCCCTCCATCCCCTAGGCTTTTTCAGCTTCTTTTCCAGGAATGGAAACATCCGCTTCTCTGTCGTCCGGGCCTTCCGGGCCTGTGGCAGGAAAGAACTGGAAGGCGGGTGTCCGGGACCGCCCCTTTATACCGACGTCGTATGACGTCAGTCACCTGACGTGGGGACGGTCCCTCGCCAGGGACTGCTAGCTAGAAATTTTTCCGTGGGGTCCTGCTGCCGGCCAGCGTCAGTCCTATATGTAATTACCTACTGCAAGAGCCTCTCTCGAAGATCTACTGTTGCGGTAAGTTCTTACGTAACTGTACTTTCAGGATGGTCACGCTGAACCAGATAATACCATCTCTGGAGCAGGGCATGTGGTTCTGCTCCCTGGACTTCCAGAATGCATTTTTCCACATTCTAGTCCGTCCGTCCCACTGGCGGTACCTCCAGTTCCATGCAGAATGGGTTCTGTACCAGTTCTAGGTCATGCCATTTGGCCTCTTTTTCGGTGCCAGTGGTCTTTACCAAGTGCATGACAGTAGTGGTGGCATTCCTGCAGCACCAATGGGGTCGGGGTGTACCCATACCTGGACAACTGACTGATTGCCAGGCCATCCAAGGAGGCTGTGGAGCAGTCCAGGGGCTTGTCCTTCCAGATCT
Source organism: Neoceratodus forsteri (assembly GCA_016271365.2). Lineage (NCBI taxonomy): Eukaryota > Metazoa > Chordata > Ceratodontiformes > Ceratodontidae > Neoceratodus > Neoceratodus forsteri. The sequence goes on along the minus strand of CM028129.1, from coordinate 554,842,095 downwards.
GCAGAGACTTGGGCTTTCTGGTCAATCCGGCCAAGTCCAAACTGAACCCCATGCAGGTGATTCACTTCATCGGGGCAGAGCTAGACTCCCATTGGGCCAAGATCTGGCCCCCTGTGGACCAAGCACTGGATCTTACCTCCTTTGCCCAATCATTTCAAATTGGGTGCTCACACCCTGCCTGGGACCTGCTGCAGCTGATGGGGTACCTGGCATCCTGCGCCAGCATGGTCCGATGGGCCCACTGGTGGATGCAGCACCTGAGGGCTGTCAGTGGTCCTATCACCTCAGTCATCTGGACCAGCCAATCATGGTGGCCCAACTGATGTGGGATGCCATCCAGTGATGGCTCATCCCAGAGAATCTGAAGGAAGGAATCCCGTTTGCCCAGAGCCGACAGTCACTCTCACGAAACACGTGTGACTCTGGAATGGCTTAGTGACGCAGAGGGTTGAGGTGCTGGATACCTTACCTCATGCTGTGCTGGCGACCCAGGTTTGGGAATTACCTTGGGTTGTCTGGGTGCCAGCTTTTGGGGGTAGCAGAGCAGAATTGAGCATGCCAGTGGGCAGCTGTCCTCTCCTGAGGGTGGGTAGGTGCCCCCCCCATGGTTCCCGTTCCACCGGGGAGGTCAGTGAGTAGTGTGGCGGAGGGGCGGCAAAGTATTGGGGGTGAAAGGCTGAGCTGGTGCCACGGGGTGCGAAGCGTTCCTCCACATGCTCGCACGGCTGTGTGCCAGGGCCTTCAGGGGTTAGGGGAGAAAATCGTTAAAATGTATATGTGTCCCCGTCGCCAGTTACAGGAAGGAGGAGGTGATGAAGACCAAAAAGTTAAATAAAAAAAATAAAAAAACATGCATCTCTGGTGGGGTGTGGCCTGCATCTGGGGGACCACAGATCCACAGGTTCTAGACCCCCAGGGTGTCCTGTTACCATATCAGCCTGCTGGAACTCTGGGCAGTGCACTTAGCTCTGATAGAATTCACTCCTTTTGTCTGGTGCCAAGTCATGCAAGTCCAGAGAGACAACACCACGACCATGTTCTACCTGAACAAGCAGGGTGGCACACAATCCCTTCACTTGTGTCAGGTGGCCCTTCGCACCTTGACCATTGTACACAGCTTGGGTGCAGATCTCTTGGCGATCCATTTCACAGGAGCTAAAAACCATCTGGCAGATGCCCTCAGCCGGGTGGGCGAGACGTCGCATGAGTGGTCCTTGCGTCAAAAGGTGGTGGACCACCTGTTCTCCCAGTGGGGCACTCCTCTCACAGACCTGTTTTCCTCCCAGAACGCAAAGCTGAGGCTGTTTTGTGCCTGCCTCCCACTGTCAGGGACAGTACTGGTGATGCCTTCACGAGGTCCTGGGACCCAGACCTCTTACATCCCTTTCCCCTGATCCACAAGTAGTGTTAAGGTGTGGAGGGACAAGGCACACATGATCCTGATAGCTCTGGTCTGGCCTCTCCAGTTCTGGTACCCGAATCGTCTCAGCCTCAGCAGCAGACCTCCATGGCGATTGCTTCTGTACCCAGATCTGCTATCTTGTCATCTGGGGAAGATCCTGCACCTGGATCTTCAATCCCTGCACCTCACAGCCTGGTTCCTTAGTGGTTAGAGTTCCAGGCTCTGGGTCTTTTTCAAGGGATGATTTTTTCCATGTTATGGAAGCTTCCCAATAGGAGTTGACTCACCAGTGCTAGACCTTTAAGTGGAAAAGATTTTCCATCTGGTACCAGCACAAGGAGCTTGATCCTCTTGCCTGCCCCTTGGCTAGCATTCTGTACTATCTTTGGTCCCTCTCCCAGCTCAAGCGGAACACGTCAGCCCTCAAGGTGGACCTGATGGCCATCTCTGCATATCAGGCGTCGGCTGGTATGCTGATGGTGGGGCAGGAGAAGGTGCGGGCACTTCTTCAAAGGCCTTGACCACTTGAATGCACTGCCACCACCTTGGGACTTGCTGTTGGTTCTGGCAGTGCTCATGGGCAAGCCTTTCAAGCCTTTGCACAGGTGTGAGATGTCACAGCTGTCATGGATAACCGCCTTCTTGGTGGCTATCACTTCTGCCAGAAGGATTAGTGAGCTTCAGGCACTCTTGTTGGAGTCCCCATGCCTGGTCTTCCACAAGGACAAGGTAGTCCTTTGCTCCCAACCGAAGTTCCTCCAGAGGGTGGTATCAGAGTTTCACCTTAACCAGGTGATTAACCTTCTGGTATACTTTACCAACCCATCTTCAGAGGCCGACTGTAGGCTCCATACTTTGGCTCTGCTGTGGACACTCTCTTATTATAGGGAGCACATGGCTGGAGTTCGAGGTGAGGCTCACCAGTTCTTGGTAACAGACCTGAAGCTGCACCTAGCAGACTGGCAGCTAAGAAGATGATTTGCAGGTGGATTGTCTCCTGCCTTGACCTCTGCTGTAGGCTGGCTGGTAGGGAGCCTCCTGTGGGGTTCAAAGATCATTCCACCAGACATACCACTGCCTCAGTGGCTGCTTCCAAGGACATTCCCATACAGAAGCTCTGTAGGGTGACTACCTGGAAGTCGGCACATACTGTCATTCCTATTACAGCACCAACCTTGAGTCACACTGGGTTGCTGCTTTTGAGGCCTCAGTTCTCCAGTGTCTGTTCACCAAATGTGAGTGTGTGCCTTGCCCCCTCCTCATGGACTGCTGGAATTCTGCCAGAAGTATGGATAAGTGAACCATATCCATGTCCTTCAAAATGAGCATTACTCACCTGTAACCGTGGTTCTAGGAGTGATATATGGTTCGCATCCACACAACCTTCCCTGGCAAGCGGGGGACTGAGCCCTGCTTTCAGCATGGAAGATCCGATGTCACTGAGCAGAGCAGAGGGATATACGAACCAGGTGGTGGGAAGAGCTCCGCTTAAAGATGGTCTGACAAATCAGCTCTTAAAGGGAGACTGCCAGAAGTGTAGATGTGAACCACATACTGCTCCTAGAACTACGGTTTCAGGTGGGTAACCCTCATCTTCCCTTCATGCAAGAGGGAAGTTAAGCTCTTCACACCTCCCAGACCTCATGCCTCCTACCCCCAGTAACCCCTCCTCCAGTAACAACTGTCAGTGGTCTGATTGTACTTAGCAGGACCATGGGGTTAACCCTCCTCTCTGCTACCTAGGCCTATTTAGCACATAATATAGCTTATTGTAAACTTCGTTTCATAATGAGCTCCATAGATAAGAGAGCCTCTGTTGTCCCAACTTCAGCTGTGCCTGCCAGATTTGTACATTGTATGCAACTGTGTTGTCTCCGTTATGAACTGCCGCCTTTTTTTTTAGGATGGGCCATGTAGATCTTCCTGCACTTTGTCTTCACCATTTATTCTTAAGTCTGGGTTCAAGCTGGAGGTACTAGGACCCTACAGGAGCCAAAACTCTTCAGAAGGGTAGGCACCGTGATAGGACCATGCATGCACAGCACCACAAGATTAGCTAATGCCTGTGTAGGCTACCTCTGCATCATTCTTCCAAGTGCCTCAGTTCTTTTTTCCTGCCATCGAGTGCACTTCAGTGACGACGTCTCTTGCCCACCAGGAGTCAAATCTTCACGTCTATACGACAGCAGCATATAGTCGTTCAGTTTGTTTTAGTATTATTATTCTCTATTACATTTTGTCATTTAAAAAAAAATAGAAAAGAGGAAGTTTTTTCTCAGCTCTGCCGTTGACTGTGACAGTAGGGAGACTTCGCTGGAAAGCTGTTCAGGCAGTGAGGCTGTGTCCGGTCCGTCACCCTTTTCGGAAGGGGTGGGTCCGACCATGGACAATCCGTTGCTCAGGAGGAAGGACAGTCGTCCCATAAGCACAAAAAGAAGTGGGCCAGTTCCTGGTCTCATTTGGGGACCTGGTACCGCTTGACCTCGAGTTCTTCTTCTTCCCGTTGGAAGAAGAAAAAACGGTACCGCTCAAGGTCACCCCTTGATATGTCTGTTAGGGAGTCTTCGGTAGTGGAGAGCAGTAGGCCCACCCGACCCCTCCTGGGTCCCTGGTGGCCTCCACTCTTAACAGCTGGGACTCTCGACACTGGAGCCCATCTCTGTCCTCTTGTGGGGTTTCTAGTGAACAGTTTCATCACTGGGCCACTCTTACAGAGCAGTGAGTACAGCGTCTGTCTCATTTGCCTTTACCAGTGGACCAGGTTCCAGAGCCCTCAGGTCACGGAGCAGCTGGACCGTGGTCGGGGCCTTCGGGACATGTGTTTGGTGCCGGGGATGAATATTCCACCTTCGCCGGTACCAGCGCCAGTGACACCTGTACCATATGCCTTCCCCCCTCACACTGATTCCTCGCAGGGGCCTGCACAAATACCACTGCCCTCCCGTTCCTTTTCCAGGTCTGGCAGTGGTTCTCGGACATCAGTTCCATGTCCGGAATCAGATTCTTTGGTGCTGGGTGTGGCACTGGTGCCTTCAGTGCTGCATGCGGCGCCGAGGTCTTCAATGCCTCTGGCGGTTCCGGTGTCGCCTGTCTACCCCTTGCCCAGGCTCGGTTTTGGCCTTGCAGGGCCTAATTTCTCTGGGTTAGAGGTGGAGCATGATGAGTCTGACCCTGACCTTATCTGATGAGAACAAGGATGACTCATCCCTTGGCTTGGATGAGAAGCCCTCTGTCCAAGCTGAACCCCTAGTTGAAGTTCTTTCCTTCCAGTGTCTTCTCAAAAACATAGGGACAGCCCTGGCTGTGCAGACCTCCTCTGTGGACCCAGGTATGCTTTTGTGCCTTGAGTTCCTTCATATTCCTAATGTTCCTATGAGCCTTCGCCTCCTGTCTCCCGAGACCTTATCACAGGCAGTGTGGGAGGCCAGCTCTGATTCCTTCTGTGGCCAAGTCCATAGATAGGAAGTATTTCCTCCCTAGGACAGACCTTTCTTAGCATCGCAACCTATTGCAGATGCTTTGGTTGTCCTTGTGGAGAACGACAAGGCTATTCTCCCTCAGAAGACATCATCACATCCTATCAATAAGGAATCTCGTAAAGTTGACACCTTGAGGAAACAGGCTTTCGGAGCTGCAACCCTGGGCATGCATATTGCCAGTTATCAGGGCCACTTCTCCCAGTATAAATATGTGCTTTGGAACTCTCTTAAATCAATGATTGGGAATCTCCCAGAGTTTGGCTGTACCTTTGAGCTTCTGCAAACTGTTACCAGGAGCATAGAATCCAACAGTCATCAGCTGAAAGTTTCTATGGATGCCTATGACACTGCAGCTAGAGCTGCTGCTGCTGGGATTTGTATCAGGCGCCACTCCTGGCTCAGAACATCAGGATTTTCTTCTGTTGCTCAACAAAACGTCATGAGTGTCCCTTTTGATGGTGCTTATCTGTTTGGCTCTCAAGTTGAGCAAGCACTGGAGACTGCCCAGGAAACCAGGACTGCCATTAAAATAGCCAGACCAGCTCCTTCTGTTTCCCAGAGGGGCAGGAACCGTAAGTTTTTTTGGAACAGGCAGTCCTTTCAAGGAAGAGGCTGAGGAGCCCCTAACAGGAACCAGCCTCCTCTGCCATAAAAGAAAATGCAGCACAAGGCCCAAAAGTGCCCAGTGCCACCCACTGAAAATCTGGCCCCAGTCTCACCTCAACTGCCTGAGGTGGACTTGTCCGGGGTGGTGGGAGGTCATCTGACTCGGTCTTACAACCAGTGGAAGTCTATCACCACAGACAAATGGGTCCTCAGGATTGTTCAAGAAAGTTACTCTTTCAGTTTTGCAGAGATCCCTCCAGATCTTCCACCCAAGCGACAGCAGTCTGTCTGCCGCTCAGTCAGACCTTCTCACTTCTGAGATACAGGGCCTTCTCAAAAACAGGGCAGTAGATGTTATTCCCTGGGCAGAAGGGAACACTGATTTCTACTCCCATTACTTCCCAGTCACAAAGAAGACAAGCAGCATGCGCCAAGTTCTCGACCTCAGAAAGTTAAACAAGTTCCTATTCATGGAGAAGTTCAAGATGGTCTCCCTAGGAGCGCTACCACTCCTTCATCAGTATGACTGGCCGTCACCCCTGAATATGCAAGATACCTACCAGCACATTCCAGTGCACCCAAACTACCACATGGCCTTGGGTCAACATTACCAAATCAGAGTCCTGCCCTTTGGGCTCTCCTTGGCACCTCGAGTCTTTACAAAGTGTTTTGCAGATCTTACCTGCATCAGTCTTCACCATTCATCACTGGTGGGGTACTACGCTGGAGGCAGTGCCAGGACTCTTCGGGAAACTTTTTAGCTTAAAAGCTTTTCTCCTAGGAGGAGGGGTAACATCAGGGATGGCATCGCCCTCAAGGCCGACTCATTGCGTGGCACTCGCAGGTTGGCCAGTAACCATCGTCATCCCCACCACTACCTCAGTTCTGCTTTTCCCACCATTGAGGCTGCAGCTCGGACTACATGGGACAGCAAGAAGTCTACACGACACTCCTCAACTACTGTTTTCTGCTCGTCTGACCGAATACTCGACGCTACACTAGTCGACACCGTGTTTGGCATCATTTTGTTATTTTCATAACTGTTTGTACAATGTAATCTTTTTTTTCTTCTTGTGTTTAGTTGGTGTGGTTGGTTCATGTCAGGTTTGGGGCTTAAAGGTTCCAAGGTGGGGACTTCCCTGATGCATCGGTGCCCTTGTGGAAGTCTGTTCTCCATAATGGACCCGCATGACTAGTGCTTCTCCTGACTAGGGCCGAACCATGACATGGATCATTGTGACGCCTGTTTTAGCATGGATCTCTACACCTTAGAAATCTGCGCGGCAAAGTTGGGACGCAACCCCCCAACTTTTGGTGGATGGCGTCGCACAAGGACTGCTAAGCTAAGGACCTTAGGCCTGTCTCCTGGGCCTTCCCCTGCTGCTTTTACACACCGGGGGGACATGGGGCATGAGTCTTTGGCTCAGGTCTTGCTGAGCCCGGATGCCTGATTGAGTGGTCAGCGGAACAGTCAGCCTCCTACGAGGGGCTGGCCATGGATTGCTCAGGGCCCCATTCCCCTTCTGGGAACTGGCCAACCCCAGTGTTGAGTCCTCATCTACACACGGGGCCTGCATCGGTGGTCCCTTCGAGGGTGAGGCCTTGGCTGCTGACACAGATTCCGGTGTCAGTGAGCAAGGCCGGTCCTCCGGTGCCGCAGAGTCCTCTCTTGACACTGTTCTCAGTGCCAGGACTGGTAGAGTGGCTTGGGTTGCCTCGCTTTGGATCACCATACTCTCCTCCTCAGATTCGGAGGATGATCAGGCTGATCCAGATTGGCAGCTGAGCTCTCCAGAGCAATGGTTGCTCCCCAGGACCTGCTTGAGGTTGTCGTCTGTGAGTTCCGGTCTTAGGACTGACACAGTTCGTGACACCGCCCTTGCCTCTGTCAGTGCTGTGATCAACACTGCAGGGGACTCCAGTGCCACTGATGGTGCCATCTCGGGTGACGATGCTTGTGGCACTGTCCCATGTGATGGTGGTGCGGACGGTGCCACAGTCGATGACGGCACTGCGGTTGGTGCCACACCTGGCGATGGCACCGCAGTCATCGCCATACTTCTTGGTGCCACAGATAGTGCCATTTCAAGGGTCGGTGCCGTGGACAGCGCCGTCCCTCAGGTCGGTGCCGCCCCTGATGTTGATACAGAGGTCGATGGTGCCATTTCTAGGGATGTCATTGATTTCAGCGCTGCAGCTGCTATGGTGCTTCGGTCGGTGCTGCTTTTGGTGATAATGCCTCTTTGCGCACTGTCTCCATAGAGGGGGCTGATTTCAGTGCTGGGTCACCCTTCAGTGCCGACAGAGTTGGAGGGGGAGTCAGAGGCTGACCCTGGGTGCCCCCCCCCCCGTTAAGGGTGGTTGCCATAGTGGGACCTCGCTCAAGGTGTAGGTCTTAGTCCTCTCCAGGGGGTGGGGGTTGGGGGCCTGATCTGTCTCCCACTCTGCTTAGGTGACCTCAGTCTCACTCTGGGTTGAAGTTGGAGTGCTGGGCCGGGCACTCCATCCTCCTCTAGGGGACGGAGTCCTGCAACAGGTGGGGACATGGGCCACCCTGCTGGGTTAGCTCGGCTCCGGTCCCCCACCGGGGATCTTCTCCCAGTGAGCTTCCCCCTGCTGGCTCAGAGAGGTTTGAGCAGCAGGTGTGATCTGGGCAGTGCATCCCCTTTACTTCAGAGGGGTCCCCCTCTTGTTCCTACAGCCCTGGCAGAGGGGGCCTGGTCTTCCAGGACCATTTTGCCCATCCTTCTTCCTTTCCCGGCTCTTTCTGGTCCTTTGGGGCCTCTCACCTGGGAGTAGTATAGGACCATGATGAGTGCTTTCCCTATGTTTTACAGGACCATGGATGAGATGATGTTCGCATCTTCTGTTTCTGCACCATCGTTCCCTATACAGTGCCTTTCCAATTTGTCATCTTCCTCCTCCGAGGAAGAGGATTCCTTCTTGTACCAGTCTTCAGATGATGACTTTTCAGAGTATTTATTTATTTATTTATTTATTTATTTATTTATTCAGTTTAGGATTAAAACATTTGAGTCAGAGACTCATTTTCAAAGGTTCCAAGTCAAGACAAAACAATACAGACATAACAGTGGTTATAGTGTTTACATCATGAAAACAAACATAATGGTACATGAGGTTACAGGCTTGAGAGTTCCAGTCTACCTTACATGTTACTAAAGTAGGTACTGATGGAGGAGAAGGACAAGTGCATTTTTTACATCATACTAAAATGCCAGCAGAATAGACTTAGCGGTCTTTCGTGTCTGCTCGTTTGGTCAGCCTCCACCCTGGGAGCTGACCTTGCTGCCCCCCCACCCTCTTGGGCTTCTCCCTTCCCAGTCCAGGGTATTCTCGCTGCATTGGACTTTGCTTCCAGAACCCTTCCCCTGTACCTGTCCCACCCCTCTTGAACCCCCTCCACAGTCTCTGCCTCCATCAGCCCGGGCAGCACATTCCATGGTTCTACCACCCATCAGTGAAGTAGCACCTCCTCCTTTCTCCCCTGAATCTCCCCTTCCAAGCTTCCACCCATGCCCTCTAGTTGCCCCCCCCTTTCCTTCGGAGCACCCTGACTGCGCCTCCCCTATTTACCCACCTTCATGTACCTGAAGACCTCTATCATGTGCCCCCGGTCCTTGCTCTCTTCCAATGTGTACATATTTAGCACTTCGAGCCTCTCCCTATAGGTCCTTTCCCCCCAAGCCCCAGATCACTTTGGTTGCCTTCCTCTGGACCTTCTCCAGGAGTTCAGTGTCCCTCTTTAAGTGTGGCCTCCAAAACTGCACGCAGTACTCGAGGTGCGACCTCACCAAGAAGTTATACAGAGGGAGTATCACTTCGCTGCTTCTAGAGGTGATCCCCCTAGCGATGCATCCCAGCATCCTGTTGGCCTTGGCTGCTGCCCTCCTACAAGTCTCTGAGTTGTTCATCTTGACATCCACCACCACCCCCAGGTACCTCTCAGCCATCGAGACTTGTAGCATTCCCCCCCCCCCGGGTGTACACTTGGCCCGGGTTTCTGGCTCCCAAGTGCAGTACCCTGCATTTCTCTGCATTGAGCCTCAGTTACCACTTTCTAGACCACCTTTCCAGAGCCTCCAGGTCCCCCGTAGGGTCACCCTCCCCTCCCCTCCTCCCCATCCACCACCGCCCCAGCTTTGAGTCATCCTCAAAGAGACTCATCTCACTCCTGATACTCTTCCTTATGTCAGAGACATAGGCGTTGAACACGAGGGGCCCAAGGAATGATCCCTGAGGGACCCCACTAATGACCCTCCTTGCAGATGAGACTATTCCTCCGGTCTTGGAGCCAGTTCCCTATCCATCTGATCATCTGGTTCCCCACTCCCACTCCCATTTCCCCCAGCTTATCCAACAGGACAACCGTGAGGAACAGAGTCAAACGCCTTGCTGAAGTCAAGAAAGAGGACGTCCACTGGCCTACCCAGGTCCAAGGCACTCATCACCCAATCATAGAACTCCATGAGGTTTGTCTGACACGATTTCCCCGGGACAAAGCCATGCTGTCTATCGTCTAGGCACTCAGACGTTTCCAGGTTCCCCCCCACCCAGCTCCACCTTGACAATACCCTTCATAGAGTGCTAACATCAGTAGAGTGCTAAAGGCTAACCATAGTAGGATTACATGTCAGCATTTCAAAGAGCTGTTGGGCTGTGAGTAGAAGGGGGGTAAGCAACAGAAGTATTGTCATTATAGAGGATTGAGGAAAGCGAGGAGGGGTAGGGGAGGGAGGAGGGAGGAGAGATGAGGGGGAGGGAAGGGGACTGTTTTATGAAGGTTAGGGTGGAGGGAGGGGAAGCAGAGGAAGGACGGGAACTGAGGGGTGCTGCAGCACACTTAGTGCAGTTACAGATTGTAGCACGCTGTAGGTAGGATCGTAGCCCTCTTTTGAATTGGTTCAGCTTGGTGCATTCAGTCAGTGTGTCAGGTAGTTCATTGAACCGTTTTGGACCCTTCTAGGAGATGGATTTCTGGGCCAGTAAGGTGCGCTTGAAAGGGACTAGGAGTCCACCCTATGACGTGCTTCTGGTTTGTTTGGTAGGCACTGCCCTCTTGAATAGTCTGCATAGTGACTCTGGCATGAGTCCTAGTAGAGCTTTTTTTCACAATCAGGCAGGTTTGGTATTGGGCTCTTAGGTGCAGTGGGAGCCAGCCAGTCTCAGAGTAGAGGACACAGGTGTGTGTCAAGCGGCCAGCTCCAAGCGTCAGTCGACAGGCCCTGTTAATAAGGGTTTTTATCCTGTTTAGGGCTGTGTCTGTCCCTGCTATATATATTGGCAGGCCATAGTCAATAGTCGAATACAAGCGGTTCTTGTTGACTTAATGGAAGAGTTCAATCTTACCCCAGTGTCTCGACACAATCCTGCACATGCAGCTATGGTGTTCCTTGGGAAGTACAGCCAGGAATCCCTTAGTGATCCTTCCATGGCCTCAGCACTTTGTGGAGGATTCATACAATGCCTGGTAGTTGCCTGCCTCAGCTTCCCCAGCCCCTGGGGACTGCCAGTGCAAGTATTGTGCTCCTACATTGTCTCCAGGAACTTTGTCTCCCCCCCCCCACATCGGGCTTAGAGTGGCTGGACTCCCCTTCTGGGCATTGGCGCTGACAAGAAACAGTCTCCCGGACACGAATTCTGTACAGTTTGACCACTGGGGTCAGAGAGTTTTTGCTTCAGCGTGCCTCTTGTTATCCATTGCTGCTTATCCGGCACACATGGTGGCCTATGAGAGGCACCTGTGGGCCATGTTGGGGAAATCCTAGTGGCCTTGCTTGATTGCGAAGCAACCAGGCAAACCATTGCCATTTCCACAAGGGGCCTGGAGTTAGTGAGACACCAGGCATTTTATGATGCCAACACGGTAGCCTCCAGGGTTATGGGATCTGCTGTCTGCATTAAGCGGACGGCATGGCTTCACTTCTCCCGGTTGACACCCTTGGCCCTGGCATAGGGTGACTGCCTCGCCATTCTGAGGGGCCTGTTTTTAATCCTGAAGAGCCAGGTGGGAACTGTCGGGGTGCCCTCCTGCTCCTGCAGGTCGGAGCCCAGTCCTGGCTGTGAACAGTAGTGGGTCTAGCCAGACGCATGATGGGCCCTCGCCCCCCATGGGGGACCCCTTATTAGTCCCCCACAAGGGGCTGAAGGCTGTCTAGCCTTCAGGGAGGTACCTTGTGGGCTTGGTACTCACCCACCAGTGATAAATGGTGAAGACTGATACAGGTAAGATATGAAAATTACGTATCTACCATAATTCTTGATCTTTCCTGTATATAATCACCATTCATCACTGCTTCCCACCCACCTTCCCTTCTGGGGCTTCAGCTTCTGGGAAGTACCTCCTCCCTGCTTGCCTACCACCCCCCTCATGGAAGCCATTTGTGGGCTGAGTCCCACTGGTACCCACGGGCTCCCTGCCACTTCTTTGAAGCACCAGGAGACCACTTTTCTTTGGCTCCCTTGGGCCCTCTTCTCAATGGGGGAGGTCTTCAGGTCTCCTCCTGGGAGTTCTTCCTCAGGCTACTCTTGCGGGTCCTACCTTCCTCTGAACCTCTCTGCCGGGATTAGAGTGACAGGCACCCTCTCTATTTTGTTTTTCTTCTTTCTCCAAATTACAGGAGACCCTCTCTAGGGTCCCTTGTTCACTTTAAAGTCCCTTCAGACTTCAAGGCTCAGGAACCTCCTTGAGGAGGAGTCTAATCTACACATCAATGTTCTGGAGATGAGAATAGTCCTATACACTGTTCGAGCCCCAAGAGAAGTCCTCTGTCACAAAGTCATCCTTCTTCAGATAGCCAATAAGTCTCAGTGATGTATTACATCAACAAACAGTGAGGAACCCGCTCCTACCCCTTGTGCAGAGAAGCCATGAGGGTATGGGAGTGGTGCCTCGAACATAATGCTCTGATTCAGGCAGTTTTATCTGCCAGAAATTCAGAACTATCTGGTGGATCACTTCAGCAGAACAGAGGTGGATCCTCACGAGTGGTCACTTGCACCAGACATCGTGCAATGGCTCTTTGGCAAGTGGGACAGCCCGGACGTGGACCTTTTTTGCATCCCCACTCAATGCAAAACTACCTCTACTGGCGTTTTCTGTCAGGATGCATTCAGACTGCAGTGGACAAGATGTTTTCTGTATGCATTTCCCCCGCTATCCCTAGTTCAGAGGGTGATGCTCAGACTAGAGGTGCAGGGGGGCACAAGGATTCTAACTGCACCATACTGTCCTCGACAGACCTGGTTTCCATTAATCAACAAATTGTCGGAGGGCCTGCCGAGGCAACTGCTTCTACGAACGGACCTCCTGACACAGGGGTTCCTGGTTCTTCCCAGTCTGCACTCCCTTCATCTGCATGCCTGGCTCCTGAGGAGGTAGAAGTGGGCAGTTTCAAAGTTTCTCAGAGAATCTCTCAGATTCTTTTGGCAGCTTGTAAGCCCTCCACCAGGAAGACTTACACTGCCAAATGGAAGCGATTTTCGCTATGGTGTGCTAAGATCCCGCTAGATCAATTCCGATGCCCACCAAATTAAGTATTGGAGTACCTGTTAGACCTTTCAGATGCAGGAATGCAATATTCAATGGTAAAGGTACACCTCTGTGCGCTTTCTGCCAATCACAAGCCAGTCTAGGATGTGTCTCAGGCTCAGCTGCCTTTGTTCAAGAGATTTCTCAAAGGCATTCTTCACACAAAGCCACCAGTTAGGAAGCCAGTTGCTGCCTGGGATATTAATCTCATGCTGGATATGCTCACGCGTAAACCCTTTGAACCTCTAGCCACGTGTGAGTTGAAGTTCCTGACCTGAAAGACTGCCTTTCTGGTGGCCATCATTTCTGCTCGCAGGGTCTCTGAGATACATGCCCTAGTCACAAACCCTCCATACACTGTCTTTCACAAACACAAGGTAGTTCTCCATACTGACCTTAAGTTCCTACTCAAGGTGGTTTCAGATTTCTACCTCAACCAGCCCTTGATTCTGCCTACTTACTTCGCTAAATTCCAAAATGAAGGGGAACCTACTCTTCATTACCTGGATGTTAAGAGAGCCCTATGATTCTACATAGATAGAACTGGGGACATCCGTCAGGCGAAGCAACTCTTTGTGCCTTTCAGTATTGCCCATCTGGTTCAGTGGGTATACATCAGATGCATTTCTGCTTGGATAGTGGCATGCCTTTGCCATTGCTATTCTATGGCGTAGGTCATGTTGGAAGGCCAGGTATGTGCCCACTCAACTAGAGCCGTTGCTGCATCCCTGGTGGAGATATGCTCGGTTCCCATTACTGAAATTTGTAAAGCACCTATTTGGAGCTTAGTGCACACCTTTGTGAAGCACTGTGCTTTGGATGTCCATGCCAGACAGCATGCTTCCTTTGGCAGGACAATCTTTAATGGAATTCTGTCCTCAGTGAGCTCTGTCTCCTGCTGCCCTGCTCGTGGGATTGGTTTAGCTTGGTACTCCAACCCAGAAGTATGAGTAAATGGTGAAGACTTTTAGTCCAGGATGATATGAAAATTGCGTACCTAACGGAATTCTTGATCTTCTAACCCCAGATATTCTTCTATATTCCTAACTCTTTGCAGTCAGACTCCTAAGCAGAGCTGCCTGGAGAAAATGGAACTATATGCTAATGATAGAACTTATCATTGGCTCATGCCACATATTCAAACTGCTGCTCTTATCAGCTGCAACATTCCACCAACGTATCAGATTTCTTTCTCCATCTGACAAGTCAAGATGCCTAGGAGACTTCCCTCTCAGTCATTCCTTGTGGTTCATCAGTGAATATAAGTAGTTTCTTATATTATTATTCTTACTGCTGCCTTTATTTCTGTTTATAATCTTATCGTTAGTTAGTTAGCATTATTTTAGTTTTGTTTTAGTTTATTTTCTCGATTACTCACGGTTCAGAATAATCGTTGAGGAACCGGGTCTTAGTACCCTTTTTCAGAGCTCTGTTTATTGTCTCCAGTATTTATTTTGGCTTATTTGTGGGGTTTTTTGTTTAACAAATTACTGTATTTTGTAACCGCTAACCCGGTTTCTGTGAACCACTAACCCAGTTCAATTTCTATGGTTCCTGGTTCAGTATTGGAACTTTAATTGGTTCTTGAACTGACCGCATTAAAACAAAATAAAACAAGTACTTCTGGTTCCACCACGGAGCAGAAAGCAGCTTAAGAGAGAGTCTCCGTTCCCCAGGGACAATTACTCCTGCATCTACCAATCAATAATGACCAGTATGTCGAAAGAAGGTCACAAAAGAGATAGAGGACCGTCCTCGTCGCTCAGAACCCCGACGAAAAGGGATGAAAGAGATAAAATGCCTCTGTCTAGCTCTGGGCGCAGTAGAAGCCATTCCCGAAGCAGCACACGGGGTTCTGGCTATAATACTGAGGCCGAGACAGATCTTCTCTCCCATACAAGATACGAGACCATCCTGAAGGAAATCCGAGATTCTCGAGCTGACTCAAAAAAAGAATTCCAATCCTTGGCACAACAGATTTCTAGCATCGACACCAAGGTACAAAAAGCTGAGGAGAGAATAAAAGAGATGGAAGAAAATAATAAATACCTCTCAACTGTGGTGGAAGCTCTGTTCCAACATGCTTCAGCTGTCCAAAATAAATGTATCGATTTGGAGGGTCAGTCGAGACGTAGTTATTTAAGATTATATGGATTGCTTGAGGGTGCTAAGGAACCTCCTATGACAGTGTTAATCGAAAACTTGCTAAAAGATACATTAGACCTGCCACCAAAGTACACTCTCACTATTGAAAGGGGGCCCATCGTTCTTTAGGCCCTAAGCCTACTGGGGCAGAAGCTCGCCCTTGCTCAATAGTATTTAAACTTAGTAGCTTTAAAATTAAAGAGGACATCCTCCGGAGAGCGTGGGCCAAAAAAGAGCTGACATATCTAACGTCCAGGATTTCCTTGGACCACGACTGTGCACCCGAGGTACAACAAGCCAGACAACTATATATTCCAATTCTGAAGGCACTCCGAGCAAAAGGCATCAAGTATCTGACCCCATTTCCTGCTAAGCTCCGAGTGCACTGGGAGGAGGGCCCTCAACTCTAACTTAATCCAGGGAAGGCCTTGGAAGACATGCGGGGAAAAAGGAATACCAGTCCCTGCTATTGAGGCGGATCCCCTGCTGAAACAAATACGATACGGCTTCTTACAGCATACAGATGCGGAGGCGTCCCACCGCTGAGAAAGGCACAAGAAACACTGGAGCAATTATGAGCTGCGAGATCTACTGGGTTAGTGATAGATGTTTTATCTCCAGGTAGTTGAAGGAGGCACGGACACTCCGTAGATACGGATAACCTGCAATATTCTCTGGATTTTCGCCACCCTGCAGCGTGGTGGAACTGTAACAAAAACTCTAGGGCAGGAAGTAATACAGACACTCCTTTGTTTTTGTTTTTTTTCTCTTGGGTCAGAACACGCCAGAACACTCAGAGACTGAGGAAAAGTCTTTATTTGTGGTACTTAATTATCTTAAAATGTTGCTTTAAAACACAATGCTTTGAGTGCCCAAGGTTCTTTTATTATCTTTAAATAAAACCAACAGTAATTATCAATTATGATGGTGCCTATAGTCGGTTACCCTAATATTGGGAACCTGAGTCATAACTGCATGTTTTATTTATCTGATTAATGTGTCTGATCTTCTTCTAAGTTTTAATATATGTGGATGGGGAAGAACCGTTTTTTTTTTTGCAAATAGGTTAATATTAACTTGTGCCCTGGGGAGAAACGGTTAATACCAAATACTCTCCTCTTTCATAACTACCCACTGCTTGAGTAGACACGTGGCGATTTTATTTTAATTTTTACAAATCTCTTCTTTGGAGTCTTTTGTTGAAGAGGACCTGTAGATTCAGAGCGATATCCTCTTCTTCCCCTTCCCTTTAATCTGGTACACCTATATACTAAGGGGAGGGTAAGGCATCCTAAGTTTTTTGGACCCCCCCACCTTGGAAGCCAAGCTCTATTAAAGGGCATTTCTAGTGTTTGTTTGGAGCTTTTAGCTTCAATATTGTTGTAATAGTTATAGTCGTAGATTTAATATAGATTCTTTCCTAGTTCTACCTTTCTTTTTCTTGGTCTTTTTTCTCTCCATCTATCTCACTAATCCTTCTCTAAGTACAGTACTGAGCCATTTTTTCTATAGGGTGTTAACTTTAGAGCCTTCTTTGGAGAGACTGTTATATATGGGGCACTGCACTGGAAGAGTCCTTCAAACCCCCCCAGATATGGTGGCTAAGCCCTCTACTTTTTGCTCGTTTAATGTAAATGGTTTAACTAACCCTGTTAAGCGTAGCAAAATATTATCTTTCCTTAAAAAGACGGGTGCCGATTTCCTTTTACTGCAGGAGACGCATCTTTCTTCATAGGAGCATCAAAAATTAGCAAAATTTGGCTTCTGTGCTTCGGCATGCGAAACGTATGGGAGAGGCCGAAGGAGAGGGGCAGCTGTGCTTGTTCCTACTAAAACTCCTTTCAAGCAGACAACACAGCTGGTAGATGGGGAGAGTCATTTTGATTTTCTCAAAGGCCGTTATTTGGTACAGATCCTGAGCCTTGCTTCCATTTATGTGCCACCTGGGTCAGATTTTCAAGTTTACAGATGGATTTTCTTAAAGCTACAGGAATGGGCGGCGGGCAGGTGATTATTGGAGGGGACCTCAACTTAGTTCTTAACCCAGCATTGGACTCTTCCTCTGCGGTTGCATGCCGCAATCAGTCTCTCATAAAAAAAGGTTGCTAAACTCTTCTCTGAACTAGGCTATGTCGATGTGTGGAGAGCCACACATGGAAATCAGAGAAACTATACTTTTTTCTCAGCCCCACACCAGTCTCAATCCCAGTTGGACTACTTTCTACTTCCTATAGAAACAGTTGGACAGGTTGAGGAAAGCTGGATAGGGGATAGAGCCTTGTCGGACAACGCTCTGATTTTTTTGTCAGCATCACCTTGGAGATTTCACTAAAAGAACTTTTTGGAGACTTAATACATCTCTGCTTCAAGACCCAAAGGTGAAGGAGATAATTATAGATATTGTAAAGCAAGCAGTGGCTGAGAACGCCTCCCTAGAGACACCAGCATCATTGCTTTGGGACACCATAAAAGCCATAGTTCGGGGTAAATTTATTTCTATTTCAGCCTATAAGAAAAGGCAGAGGGAAACTAGAAAGACTACATTGAAAAAAGAAATAGACTCTTGTGAAACACAACTCAAAATCAAATATGTGGCAGCAACAAATAAAAAACTTGTTCACCTCAAAACAGAACTTAACAAGCTTTTAGATTATCAGGTAGAGCAGAAGGTCCTTTTTCTTAGGCAGAAATATTTTGAGGGAGACCCCAGATCCGTTCGCTTACTGGTGGCACGGCTACGATCTCAAAGAGCAAAGGCATTGATCCCTACCCTGGTACACCCAGTTACTAAACAAAAACTGAGTCAGACCCCGGAGATGGTCTCGGCCTTTAGAGATTTCTATACCTCACTGTATACCATGCCATACCCACCTCCACAAGATAGTAAAATGGAAGATTATTTGAAACGGCTCTCTTTGCCGTCCCTCTCCCCACAGACAAAAGCGGGATCGACAGCACCCATCTCCAATTCGGAACTGCAGGGTTTACACTCGAACCTGAAAACAGCCAAATGCCCAGGTACAGACAGACTTCCGGGAGAGTTTTATAAACACTTCAAAGGACAGTTGGTTCCACTGTTGCTAACCGTCTTTAATGAGATAATGCAAGATGCAGGGTCCCCATCCGAATTCTTGGGAGCAGGCTATTATTTCAGTTATCCTGAAACAAGGAAAAAAAAATCCTACACTCTGTCCCTCTTATCGCCCTATTTCTATCCTAAATACTGACTATAAACTTTTTATGTCAGTTCTTACTAGACGGTTACAGAAACTGGTGCCCCAACTGATCCATTTGGACCAAACTGGATTTATCCCAAACCGACAAGTTCAGGATAACCCCCAGCGAACCACCCATTTGATTGACTATTTAAATTTCACTCATCAACCCTCTGTCCTGTTAAGTTTAGATGCTGAAAAGGTATTTGATAAAGTCTCTTGGGCCTTTCTTTGGGCAGTGCTTGTTAACTTTGGTTTCCTCACTCAATTTATTAATATCATTTTTAAAATATATAAATCACCAAAAGGATTCATCAGAGCAAATGGCCATACTTCCTCTTTCAAACTGAGTAGAGGTACACAACAGGGGTGTCCTATGTCCCCTATCCTTTTTGCACTGTACCTAGAACCCCTAGCCCAAAGTATCAGAGAAAATCTGCATATAAAAGGGATTCAGATAGGCGAAAAAGAACACAAACTTGCTTTATATGCAGATGATATCTTGCTTTATATCACGGAACCTGAAACAACCATCCCACACCTTTTTCAGTATCTAAAAGAATTTTCAGAGTTATCTGGCTACTCCTTGAATACCCATAAAACTGAGACGATCACCTTTAACTATGAGACAACCCAGGCCCTCAGGGACAGATATCCCTTGAGATGGGACCTCTCTGCCATGATACATCTAGGTATAAAATTGTCGCCTAATAACTTGTTTCTGTACCAGTTGAATTACCTCCTCTGATAAAAACAAATACAAGTGGATATTGAGAGATGGTCCTTATTACCACTCCCCCTCCACTCAAGAGTCCAAACCACTAAAATGAATCTCCTACCTAGATTCCTTTTTCTATTCCAGGGTGTCCTCTGCAGGATTTCCAAAGAAAAATTAGACACCTGGCAAAATATTATTTTAACATTTGTTTGGCTAGGAAAACGCCCCAGAATCAGGAAACAAACCCTTATTCTCCCAAAGGAAGAGGGAGGTTATGGTGTGCCGTGCCTGGAGGGGTATTGGGTGGCTGCTCAGACCAGAGTAACCCTTCTGTTGCAACATCCAAGATACCTAGCCCACTGCAAAACTATTGATCTGGCTGTCCCTCGCTCTCCTTCGTTGGTGACTCAGCTATTTACCCAAAATACTCCAGTATATGATTCCCCCTCCCCCTTATTTTCGGGCACTGAAGCTGCACTTAAGGGATGTAAAAGAGGCTGTGTTAGAGGGGCCACTAGGGTATATCTCTGGAAGTATCGAGCTGGTCCCTTAGTTCACATCATATAGTGGCTCTCCAAGACCCTTGGTATAAACGACAAGAGGAACAAGGATGTCGAGCACCCTGGCAGTTGATGAAAGAAGAGCAGGTACCATTATTTGAGGAAGTGCGAGGAAAATTTCACTGGGGACAGGGGGATCTCCTATTTTATTATCAGCTTAGGGATTACATAATGAAACAACTCCGAAAATCTTTACTAAACTCTCGGGATTTCCTACAACCAGCGGTATTTGAACAGATCTGGGCTACGGAGAATGGAGGGAGGGCTGTTTCCCTGCTATATAAAAACTACCTTATTGATTCACAACATTCAACAACATACATTAAAGAGAAACGGGAAAAGGACTTAGGGGTAAATTTAAATGGGACACGATGGTTGCAGTCAGTAAAAAATACATGGCATTCCTCTTCATCCCCAGGTTGGCGTGAGTTTTTGTGGAAACTTAGAAGTAGATATTTTTGAGCACCTGAACAAGTGGTTAAATGGAACTCTGAAGTTACATCTGCCTGTTGGCAAAAGTGTGGTTTCACAGGCCCATATTTTCTGGCACCGTCCTATACTCAGTCAATATTGGAGTAACATACAACAATTGCAAAAGATTTTTAATATTACGACCCATTTGGGGCCACATCATCTGACCCTTGGCCTTTGTCCCTTGCAGATAAGGGGACAAGAAGTTCAGTATCTGTGGAACATCTTAGTTGCGGCTGCCTATAAGGCGATTACTAAGAAATGGTTGTCACATACCCCCCCCTTCCAAGAGTGAGTGGAAGGAGCTGGTTGATAATATAAAAACCTTTGAAAGAATAACTTTTTCTCTTGTTCTTAAGACCCCACAGTTCATAAACAGGTGGACTAGATGGGAGGTATTTATTTAGGGGACGTAATGGAGAAAGGGGTTAGAAAATGAAGAGATTCTGTCCTTTGGGAGTTTAACAACCTACTGGTACTAAGTACTGTGACAACAGATGAGAAAAAAGGTGCAGTTTTCTTTTTGTTTCTTGTCTTGTCCACCTATGCAGGTACTGGGCCCTAGTCAAAGAAGTAATTATGTACTATGTATATTAAATTCTATTGGCAACATTGACAATTAGACCTAGGATAGGTTGAATTGAGGCTTTCCTCTTCTCTTTCTCTTTCCTCAAATATGTAATCTGTAATTCTTTTAGAGCTACAGTTTGGTTCTTCTATACTCCAGTTTGTAACTACTTTTTAGGCCTCTTTGTACTAAACTATATAATTTAATCACTCAGTGTAGTATGTAACATATGATAAGAGATTCTGTAATCTCATGCACAAATGATATTATTTGATTTAAGTTTTAAACTGACCATTTGCTGTTTTGGTTACAATTTATTGTATATTGTAAGAAATGCTGGGAGCATCCATTATGCTGGAAAATGGGAACTCCCAGATATATGATTTTCTAACTGTCATGTATATTGTATAAGCAAAGGGCTGGATACAGACATGTAGTAATCTGATAATACTTTCAATAAAGATGAAGTATAAAAAAAAAAAAACGAAAAAAGAAAAGAGTAAAATCTTTATTGCGGTTCTGTTTTTCTTCATTGGTTAGACGATGGCAGAAAAACCAAAGTAAAAGACTGGACCCCCAGGGTTTAAAAACTGCCTTAAGTGTGGGGACATTTTTGCAAAGGCAGACAAGCACGAATTATGTATAATCTGCCTGGGGAATGACCATTTGTCAGCAGATTGTGATATCTGCAGGTCATTCCTTCAGAAAACAGTTGAAAAGAGAATGGAAAGACTCCAAAGAAAATTGGAGAAGGGTGCTTCGGGTTCTGATGAACCCACACCCTCTAAACCTGCAGTTGAAACCGCTGTGTCTTCTTTAAGCACCCCTGACAAGGGTAAAACAACTACTAGACAAGCATTTGTCAATGCCAAATGTTGTCTTACTGCCATTGGCAGTGCAGAAGTTAGAGAGATGCAGCATAGGAGTGGCAGTCAAATATTGAACTGATGTCAACCCACCCCCACCCTGCAGAGAGTGAGAGGCATTAGGGTGTCCCTGTGGGTGCTTGTTAGTGCAGTGCGGGAAAACATGCTGGGCAGGATGTGAAAATGACAGCTGCACAGTTCATAAGGAGGTATAATTAAATGCCAGTGCTGAAAATGTGGCATACAAATATATGAAATTTGCGGAGTTGCAAGGGTGCGTGGGAAATATGCAAGGCACGCTTGCAGCACTGCCAGTTTGTGGGCG
Source organism: Neoceratodus forsteri (assembly GCA_016271365.2). Classification (NCBI taxonomy): domain Eukaryota; kingdom Metazoa; phylum Chordata; order Ceratodontiformes; family Ceratodontidae; genus Neoceratodus; species Neoceratodus forsteri. Next base: position 554,820,191 of record CM028129.1, on the reverse strand, counting down.
TTCGGCACCAAATTTTCAACATAGGCATTTTAGCACCTCTGCTCATGTACAGTGTCACTGTCATTTCCTCAAAGTGTCCCAAGAAGTAATTTCGCACAGCGACCACGCTATTCTGCGCCGGAAGTGCGGAAACACATTTTGGGCAGGATATGTGAAGTGACAGCTGTACTGTTCATCAAGAGGTTTTAAAATGGCAATGGTGAAATCCAGAGTGAAAATATCACAAATGCACGACGGTACGAGCATGCATGCAATCTGCCAACACACGCTCATAACACAGTCATTTTATGGAGTATCAGCTCCAAATTTTCAACATAGGCATTCTAGGAGCTCTGCTCATGAACTGTGTCACTGTCATTTTCATAATCTGGCCCAAACACTGATTTCCCACAGCGACTGCGCAATTGTGCGCCGGAAGTGCGGAAACACATTTCGGGCAGGATGTGGAAAATGACAGCTGTACTGTTCACAAGGAGGTGCACAAAAATGCCAATGCTGAAAATCTGGCGTTAAAATATTGTGAATGCACGAAGTTACGAGCCTGCGTAGCAACTGCGCAACGCACGCTAGTAAAACAGGCATTTGTTGGATTTTTTCCACCAAATTTGGAACATAGGCTTTTTGAGAGGCCACCTCATAAACACTGGCACTGTCATTTCGCTAATGGGTCCCGAAAGGTGATTTCGCGCAGTGACTGCAAAATCACCTTCCGAGGCCGATTAACGCCATGACAGTGGCAGAATTCATGAGGAGGGGCCCCAAAAACCCCATGTTGAAAATTTGGTGCCAAAATTCCAAGAAATGCCTGAGATATGCAGCAAAGTTGAAAAAACCCTATTCATTGCATTATACAGCTTACCGGCATTTCCTCAGTTCGCGGTCGGCTTTGAAGAGTGCAGACATGTTCCCAGTCCACAGAAGATCGCCGCTACCGAGTCCGGAGGTAAGTAGGGTGGGGTGAGGGGAGGCAGGTGCGAGTGGGTGGGTGGGGGAGGGGCATCTAGACTACGAGGGACGGTTTTCATTTTGCAGTTGAAAAAAAAAAGAGAAAACCGTTGCGGCACAGTTTTTGCATTACAGGGCATTTGGCACGCGGGGTGGGCTCCCAGCATGCCGCCTAAGTGGGTTTGTGGGGGGGTGTCAGTAGCCAACAGGGATTGGGCACCCTTGTTGGCACACAACACGGGGGTGTAATGCCGGTGGGGATTGGGCACCCCACCGCAAACAAAGAAAGGGGGAGCGAGCCGAGAGGATTGGGCACCCCTCAGCATTCAACAGTTGGGGAGTGATGCTGACGGGAGTGGGCTCCCGCCAGCGGGCAAAGAAAGCGGGGTGAGCCAAGAGATTGGGCACCCCTCGGCATTCCACATTTGCGGGATGCCGACGGGAGTAGGCTCCCCGGCCGGTACACAAACACGGGCAGAGTGTTGCCGACAGGATTAGGCACCCCGATGTCGGAACGGTGAGGCGTAAGCCGCTTCGCCGCCGACCATGATCAGTATTGGCGGCGAAGCACAGCAAAAGGACCGCTACATATGACGAGCTTTGCTCGGATTGCAGCGGACCTTTGCTTTGATGTGCTCGCCCCATTATGAATGCATGGTGTGGCGGTGGCATGCAGGCTGATTGGGGAATGAGGGATGCACCTACTGATACATGCCCTGCATTTGCCCAGCAGCAGCCGCGTCCCCAAGACCTGCACTGTCGCAAGATGTTGCTTGCGCATGCACGCAAGCCAACATAAAAAAGGATGGGTGATCCGGCTGACTCTCTGGTCCCCACCAGAAAAGCAAAGAAAACAAAACATGTTGAACCCCTGGCTGATGAACCAAAAGGGGTTTCATCTGTGCCTCACAGCCTATCATCATTGGAGGAGATTTCCCAGGCCATGAAAATCATACAGGCTTTTCAGGGCTTTATACTTACTCCAACCCTCCCAGCACTGGTTCACATCCCAGTTGTTCCCTCCTCTGACCCAAACCCATCTCAGGCGACAATGGAATTTGAGGAGTACTATTTACCTGAAATGAATGAAGGTGAGCCTATTGAGCCTGAGATCTCACCAGAGCAGGAATTCAGTTCTCCTCCTAAACCACAGATTTTTTGCTCTCATTTTTCCTTTGTAAGGAAAATAGTGGATGCCCTTGATCTGGCTACCACAGAGGTCATAGAGGATGAGGAATGGGCTGAGTATATGGAGATGATGGGGTTAACACCCACAAAGAAAATTTTACTCCCTATTTACAAGTTCTTTAAAAAAGAATTAAGATCCTGCAGATTCCAAATTCTGCCCCACCTCTAGACAAGAAGGTGGATAAAAAGTACCAGCTGGACAGACGAGGGGCTGAAATTCTCTTTTCTCACCCTGACCATCAGGATAGTCCAGCAAGCAGCCATTGAGAAGGCGAGGGTGCCTTTAGCATCTCGCACACCTGAGAAGGACTCTCGTAAAATAGACAACATGGCAAAAAAGGGATACCTAGTTGCTTGACTGGGAGTAAGACAGGCTAACTATCAAGCTTACTTAGCACAGTATCTGAAATCACTGTGGCAGTCCATGTTGGCCGTGACAAAGAAGGCTCCTTCACCTCTCTCCGATGATTTGGCTGAGACAGCCAGGTTTGGGCTGGAAACAGCCAAGTATCAATTTCAAATGGCAGCAGATGCCAGTGACAGTGCGGCCAGATGGATGGCCCTTACCATAGCCCTAGGAGGTTGGCATGGCTCAGGGCTACTAATTTGACACAGGATACCCAGACCAAGGCTATGTATTTCCCTGTAGAGGATCATTCATTATTTGGCCAACAGACTGAAGCATACACGAAGAAGGTGAATGAATATAAGGCCACCTATAAAAGCAGTTCCTCAAAGGAGAGGCTTTCTTCCTCTTATAGGCCATACGGAAGGGGAGGCAGAGAAAGGACAGCCTATAGTAGGCTTTTTTATCAGGCATGGGCTGTCCCCCAGTATCAACAATACCCATAGCAGACTGGGTATTTCAGGGGCAGAGGTAGAAGGGGCTGTAGGAGAGGTTCCCAAACTAACCAAGTTCAGCCCCAAGTGGAACATAACCCCTGACTTTATGATCAAGCTTGCCTCCCCTCTACCAGTAGGGGGCAGACTGGCTCACTATTTCCAGGCTTGGCAGTCCCTCACCCCAGACAAGTGGGTCCTGGAGGTATCGAGTCAGAGCTTGTCCTTGAATTTCAAGCCTTTCCCTCCCTTGAGAACTAGGGTGTTCAAACCAGCTTCCCTCCTAGAGAAAAAACTCCTGGAGAAGGAGGTTCAAAGCCTCCTCCAGTTGAAAGCAGTGGAGTGTGTTCCACTTCAGCAGAAGAGAAGAGGTTTCTATTCAAGATACTTCCTTACCAAGAAGAAAAATGGGGAGTGGTGGCCTATTCTAGACCTCAGACTTACTGAACAGGCACTTAATAAAGCCAAAGTTCAAAATGGTCACACTGGCAATGATTTTGCCAGTAATCCAGCAGGGAGATTGGCTAGCATCTCTGGATCTAAAAGATGCCTACTTTCACATCCCAATAAGAGAATCTGACAGGAAGTACCTCAGAGTCAGACTTTCATCAGGACACTACCAATTCTTAGCTCTACCTTTCGGCCTCACTTCAGCACCAAAGGTGTTTACAAAGTGCCTGGCAGTGGTGGTAGCATACCTCAGAAGCTTAGGAGCATTAGTCCTCCCTTTCCTCAATGACTGGCTGGTGGTGGGAAGCTCACCACAGCAGGTACAAGACCATTTAAAAGTAACACTAAACTTGTTACAGTCTTTTGAGTTTCCTGGTAAATCAGATCTCACCCCAGTACAAGTCCTGCATTTCAGAGGAACAGAACTGAACATAGTAAAGGGAAGAGCTTTCCTTCCTCAGGACAGGGTTCAAAGCATTCTGCAGATAGCTGCCTCATTCAAGCTGAACAAGCCACGGTCAGCAAGGCAGAGTCTGCAACTACTGGGACATATGGCTGCAGCAACAGGCACAGCTCTGGGAGCCAGGTTCCAGATGAGAGACATATAGTTTCATCTCGGCACTCTGGTGCCAAAGAAAAAAATTGACAAAACCAGTTCCAGTAACAAAAACTTTGCTTTGCTACAGGCCCTCCAGTGGTGGAATGAAGTAAACAAACTCAGGGAAAGGGGTACCTTTCCAAAAGGAAGCCCCATCAGTCATTCTTACAGCCAACGCCTCTCTATTAGGGTAGGGTGCTCACATAGGGGAACACACCACCCATGGAACCTGGTCCATCACAGAGTCACTCCTGCACATAAACCTGCTGAAGCTAAGGGCAGTGTTTCTGGGCTTGAAAACATTCACCCATTTGGTACAAGGGAAAGTGGTGCACGTCAGGACAGACAACACCACAACAATGAACTATATAAACAAGCAAGGGGGGACAAGGTCAGACCCCCTGTGCACAGAGGCAGTGAAAGTCTGGAGTTTGGTTTACTCACTGAAGGCCTCATTACAGGCCATTCATGTGCCAGGCAAGGACAACACCCTAATGGATGCCCTGAGCAGAATCAATCAGGTACATCACGAGTGGTCCATCAACAGGCAAGTGCTGGACTCAGTGTTCAGGAGATGGGGCACACCAGAGGTGGATCTCTTTGCCAAAAGAATCATCATCCGTCCCTGTTTTGCTGCAGATCACCATCCAAGGGAATAATCCCACTGGATGCTCTGGGTCTGGACTAGTTAGGGAGAAGTCTGTATGCTTTTCCTCCTTTCCCCTCTCATTTTCTGGGTCCTGATCAAACTCGGGTCACAACCTGCATCAGTGATACTGATAGCACCATACTGGGCCAGGCAGCCATGGTACCCCATACTACTCTCTATGTCTGTAGCCAAACCAATATACTTACCCAGGAGGAACAATCTGTTGACTTCTCACCAGGGCAAGATTCTGTACCAGAATCTCAGGTCTCTCAGACTCGAGGCATGGCTCTTGAGGACTTAGAATAGACAAACTTAAATCTCTATCAAAGCATTCTGGATATCCTGAAGGGATATAAGAAAGCCTTCGACTAAGGAAACCTACACTTTAAAATGGAAGAGGTTTTCTATTTGGTGCGGGTCCAAAGAGATTCCTCCTACTTTAGTGGAGATTCCAGCTGTCCTGGATTACTTCAGCTACCTCCACTCTCAGGAGTTGTAACATACATCCCTGAAAGTGCATCTGGCATCAATCTCTGCCTACATTTCTGCTGGGAGAGGTACCTCCCTGGCATCCAGTCCCATTTTCAAAAAGTTCTTTAAAGGACTGTGCCATTTGCACCAACCTATTAGAGAACCAGTACCAGTATGGGACCTGAACATATGCATTGCTCAGCTCATGAAACCTCCTTTTGAGCCTATGTCCTCAGCACAATTAAAATATGTTACCTGGAAAACTGTATTTCTGATTGCAATTACTTCAGCTAGAAGAATTAGTGAACTTCAAGCCCTGTGTGTTGAGAAGGACCATCTTTCCTTCCATAACGACAAGGTGGTGCTGAGAACCAATAGGAAATTCCTCCCCTAGGTTGTTTCTGATTTTCACCTAAACCAGTCCATTATATTACCAGTTTTCTTCACCGAACATACTAGTTCAGGTGAGCGCAGACTCCATATTCTGGATGTCAGAAGGGCATTAAGTTACTATATGACCCACACCAGAGATAATAGACATGACAAATAGCTGTTCCTTACCTATAGGGATGTAGGTAAGGACACTTCAGCTTCTAAGAGGTCAGTCTCTTCCTGGATAGTCCATTGTATTCAATTTTGCTGTTCAAAAGTTGACAAGGAACCCCCAGCAGAGCTGAGGGCTCATTCAACTAGGGGCACAGCTGCTACTATAGCAGCATCCAGAGATATTCCTTTAGTGGAAATCTGTAAAGCAGCTACCTGGAGGACAGTACACAGATTTACTAAGCACTACAGTTTGGACACACAGTCCAGAAGTGAAGCCAGGTTTGGCATGGCAGTCCTGCAGAGCCTCTTTCCTAAGTAGGTTCTATGCCGACCTCCAAAGGTACTGCTTTGAAGTCTGCAGAGAGTTAGGAATATAGAAGAATACCTGGGATTAGAAGTAAAAATTCCTCACCATAGTAATCGTGTTTCTTCCAAGGTATTCTTCTATATTCATAACTCTCCCATCCTGCCTCCCTTTCCAGAACCAGAGCCTCTACACTCCTGACCAAGTATTTTAATATAAAGTCCCAAACACTGGCATGCATAGTTTTTAGCCCTAGTGGAGAATATTTAATTCCGTTCTTTTTGCAGGTGATTCTGGCATTCCGGGGGTTTAGTATTACAGTAATATTCAGGGTGTTTCATGCTGTCGTGGACAGCTTAGTTGTGTTAAATTTGGATAATTATAATTAAATAGTCTTAGTTTAGGTTGCCTTGTAGGCTCCTTAGAAATCTGATACGTTGATGGAATGTTGCAGCTCATGAGGGCAGCAGTTTGAATATGTGGCATGAACCAATGATAAGTTCTATCATTAGCATATAGTTCCATTTTCTCCTGGCAGCCTTGCTTAGGGGGCTGACTGCAGAGAGTTCTGAATATAGAAGAATACCTTGGAAGAAACAAGATTACTATGGTGAGTAATTTTTTCTTCTAGGATCGTGGATATGTTGTTCTATCCTCACTTCTTGGCAGGTACCTTGCTGCTTTAAGATGTGCCGGAAAGTCTTAAAGCTGGCTCCTCCCACCCACCCACCGGGTGGTATTACCCTCAGCTCTGCCCCATGACGTCAGATCTTCCTTTCCGCTGGAAGGTTCAGGTTCCCTCCTTAGCGCTCCCACTTGTAGTAGGCCCTGGCTCTGGAATCTTCAGGTTCGCTTCCAAAACTTATTTTAAAAATCTCTCGAGTTTCATCTTCGCATTCTTCTCTTGCTACCGTGATGGAAGACAAATCGGTTCCTGGGTTTCGCCAGTGCCCCTGTAGGTAGAAGATGTCTCGCACCAATCCACACGCCATGTGCGTCTACTGTCTGAGACACGACCACGATCCGCAGGCTTGCAATCTCTGTCAGTCTTTTTCACCTTTGGTTCTGGAAGACCACACTGCCCAACTTCAGCTGGGGTGACCGGAAAAGCGTTGCCCGACGGTTAAATCCAAGGATGCCCATTGGGTGGTCTCCGCAGCTGCAGGGTCCACCAAGCAGCTGGAACAGCTTAAGGCCTTCGGGGAGGAGGCAGCTCAAGCCGCGACGGACTCCTCCTCAGCCTTCATTCTGCTACAACTGGGATTCTCCTATTTGGCTTCCTTCACAGATTTGTGCCAGTCTCTCTACCAAGGGAAAGGGCCCTTCGGGGTTGCATGTTCGGCGCTCTCAGAAGGGAAGTCAAAAAGGACAAAGTCATGGCGTTGACTCTTGGGACAGGAGGCGGTCCACTCACAGAAACCCTGTTTGGAACCGGTTGAAGTCCTGCTGAGACCCTGGTTTCACGGTAACCCCGTCAGACCAGTCGGCTGAGACACCTGTCGACACGGCCGAGATTTTTCTCAAGCTGATCAGTGGGTTGTCGTCTAATCCGGCCAATGACGCTTTATTTCGGATGCTGGTGCTTCCAGTGGCCTTGGATGGGTCGGCTCAGCCCGCTGAGCAGGACCCAGTCCCCAAGGATCTTGACCAGGAGGAGCCACAGGTTTCCCCCGACTGCTCCTGAGGTCTCCCATTGGCTCCACTGATGGTCGGGGTCTCAATCTTGCTCCTCGACATCGATGCCGGACAAGACTCGCCCTCATCAGCGATCTCGCTCCCGATGCCATGGTAAGTGGCGGCACCGCTCATCTTCATCCTCCTCGAGTGAGGAGAGGCTCTGGCGCAAGTTGTGTCAGTGCTACGAAGACCTAATGTGGCAGTAGTTGGTCCTGTCTGGGTCAAAAATGGTTCCAGTTTGTACCCCAGCTATTAAGTGGCTTTCGCGCAAGCGACCGACTGTGTCGGTTAAAGCCCCACTGGCTCAGCCGAGTCAGCTACTCCACCAATCCGGGTGGAACTGCCGCCCGAGCAACCGAAGTCCGGGGCTTCGACCAAGGAATCTTGGTCGGCCCAAGGCCTGCCCCATTGGTTGTCAGTCATGCTTACTCCCAACTGCCCAAGGCGAGTTGAGAGTAACATGGGTGGTCGCCCACTTTATGAGGACTCCTCGGAGTCTGAAGATTCCTCCATGGTCTCCCGTCCTGTTGATGCCGAATCTCTCGAGGGTCTCTTCATTGACGAGGGTCCTACCAGGCTGATGGGTATTTGTCGGTTCATTTCTGAGTCCACAGGAATGGAGCTCAAGCCTGTGCAGAAACGGGCCAAGTATCCCCTCACAGAGATTCTGGACAAAGGGGATACTCTGATGGAGGCCTTTCCAGTGGCTGAGGCCATTGTGGGCCCAGTCTTGGAGCTGTGACAACATCCTGCATCTTGCTATGCGCCTTCTGCCTGCATGGCCCATAAGTATGCGGTCCCTACGGGGTCTCTTTCAGGGTTTTCAGAGCACCCCTCTTCAGTGGGGTTGGTGGCCAACTCCATCTTTCAGCGTTCAGGCAACATAGGGGATGTGGATAGACCCCCAGACAAGGAATCCAAACAACTGGACCATTCCGGAAAGAAGGTCTATGCAGCCTCCTCCCTTGGCCTTCGTCAGGCCAGTTTGGCCATTATCATGGCACATTTCTCCCATGCCCTCTTGGGCTCCCTGGATTAGGTGATCCCTCATCTCCCGGCAGACCTCCAGACCACGGTCAAGCAGGTCTGGGACCAGGGTAGAGCTGTGGCAGGGCAGCAACTCCAGACGGCTCTGGACATTGGTGACTCCTTTGCCTGTTCGGTAGTGGCCGCAGTGCCCATGCACCACAGAGCTTGGCTGCGCATCTAGAGCTTTACGGCTGATATGCAACACAAGCTGGCAGATGTCCCCTTCTTGGGCACTGACCTGTTTGGGCCCAGCATGGAGGGCCACCTCCAACATATAAAGAAGTTCAGTGCCACCTTGGACTCCACCACATCTGCCCAGAAGGACAAGGGTCCCAAGCATCAGAACCGCAGGCCCTTTCGTTCATCCACTCCTGTGGCCAGACTGGCCCAGCAGCAGCAGGGCCAGCAGGCTCAATCTTGGCGTCCTTGGGCCAAGTCCATGGCCTCCTCATTCAGGAAGCCCGGGGGGAAAGGTCCCGGTGGCTCCTCCGCCGGACCCTCCTCCAAGCCTTCCCAGTGATGGACTGGGGGGTGCCTCCCTCAATCCCGTCACACCTCCCCTGTGACCTCCCGTTGGGGGCCAGTTCAGCCACTTCCTTTCCACCTGGTCCACTATCACCATGGACCGTTTGGTTCTGGAAGTGGTCGGTCGAGGCCTGCCTCTGGAATTTGAGCAGGCCCCTCCATTTCGTGCCCACGTCCCATGGGGGATCTGGTGTCCGCACCCTCTCAGTCAGCTCTCCGAGACAACTTAGCTCAGCTCCTCCTCAAGGAGGTGGTGCGCAGAGTAGTGGACCCACATTCAGACCCAGGGTTCGTTTTCAGATGCTTCCTGCTACCGAAGCGGACGGGGGGTTGGGGCTGGCACCCCATTCTAGATCTGCACGACCTGAGCAAGTTCCTCAGGTCCCGCACCTTCCAGATAGTAACTCTAGCTCAGATCATACCATCCCTGGAGCAAGGCATGTGGTTCTGCTCTCTAGATCTTCAGGACGCATTCTTTCACGTCCTGATCTATCTGTCCCATTGACTCTTCCTCCGCTTCCTAGCTGAGGGAACCCTTTATGAGTTCCAAGCCATGCCCTTCGGCCTGTCTTCAGCCCCTATGGTCTTCACCAAATGCATGGCAGTGGTGGCGGCTTACCTGAGGCACCGAGGGGTCTTGGTGTATCCTTACCTGGACGACTGGCTGATAGCAGGTCTCTCCAGGCGGGAGGTAGAGCGGTCCAGGGATCTGGCCCTCCAGACTTGCCTTGACCTTGGCCTCCTGATCAACGAGGCCAAGTCAGAACTTGTGCCTTCTCAGGTGATTCAGTTCATCAGGGCAGAACTCGACTCCTGCCGAGCCAGACCTCGGCTCCCAGTGGACAGGGCGGAGGTTCTCTCCTCCTTTGCCCAATCATTTCTGGTTGGGCAATCACGGCCTGCCTGGGACTTCTTGCGTCTTCTGGGCTACATGGTGGCCTGCACCAGCATGGTCCGATGGGCCCGCTGGCATATGCATTCCCTCCAGTGGGAACTGTCCAGCCAGTGGTCTCAGTGCTCAGGTCTCTGTGACCCAGATGATGTGGCATGGCCTCCAGTGGTGGCTCGTCCCATCCTACCTGCAGGAAGGGATCCCGTTTGTCCGTCCCAAGCCGATGGTCATCCTGGCGACCGATGCCTCTCTGATGGGTTGGTGTGCTCATCTGGGGGAGCACAGAGCACATGGGCTCTGGTCTCCCCAGGAGTCCTGATACAACATCAGCCTGCTGGAGCTTCGAGCAGCTCGGCTAGCCCTGACCGCATTCACTCTGTTTGTTCAGGGTCAAGTGGTCCAGGTCCAGAGGGACAACACCAGGACCATGTACTATCTCAACAGGCAGGGTGGGACGTGCTCCTTGCCCCTCTGCAAGGAAGCTTTCTGCATTTGGTCCCTTGTGCTCAGCCTGGAGGCAGATCTCCTAGCCATTCATGTGGCAGGAGCCTTGAATCAGCTGGCCGATGCCCTCAGCCAGATGAGTGGGGCATCTCACGAGTGGTCTCTCCACCAGGAGGTAGTACAAGATCTGTTCTCTCACTAGGGCACCCCTCAGGTGGACCTGTTTGCCTCCAGGGAGAATGCGAAGTTGAGGCTGTATCATGCCTGTCCCCCTCAGCAGGGTTCACTGCAGGGGGATGCCTTCCCGAGGCCGTGGACCCCAGGTCTCTTCTGCGCCTTCCCTCCCCTTGATTCACAAAGTGCTCATCAAGTTCAGGAGGAAGAGGGCGCAGGTGATCCTGGTAGCCCCAGACTGGCCACACCAGTTCTAGTATCCAGGTCTCCTTAGCCTCAGCTTCAGGCTACCAAGGTGGCTTCCAGCACGCCCGGACCTGCTCTCCATCAGTCAGGGAAAGGTACTCCACCCGGACCTTCAATCCCTGCACCTGACAGCCTGGTTCTTGAGCGGCTAGAGTTCCACGCCTTGGATCTCTCTGACAAGGTCCTCAACGTTGTTGAGGCCTCCTATAAGGAATTGACCAGAAAATGCTATGCCTTTAAATGGAAGAGATTCTGTATCTGGTGTCAGGACAAAGGGTTGGACCCATCATCCTGTCCAGTGATTAACATATTGGACTATCTTTGGTCCCTCTCCCAGCAGGGGCTTCGGTTAATGACCATAAAGGTGCACCCGGCAGCCATCTCTGCTTACCAGGCGCAGGCTGGTCAGCAGTCAGTGGCGCAGGAAACGGTGATCTGGTGCTTCTTCAAAGACCTAGATCACATATCCCCTCCGGTGCATGAACCTCCACCTTCGTGGGATCTACTGCTGGTTTTGGCAAAACTCATGGGTAAGCCATTTGAACCGGTGCACAAATGTGACATCTCACATTTATCGTGGGAGACCACCTCAGCCAGAAGGACTGGGGAGTTACAGGCACTCTCAAGTCTCCTTACCTGGTCTTCCACAGAGACAAGGTTGTCCTGCTCCCCCACCCGAAATTTCTTCTGAAGGTAGTGTCGGAGTTTCACCTTAACCAGGTGATTAGTCTCTCAGTGTTCTACCCCAATCACACCTCGGAGGCCAAGTACAAGCTCCATACCTTGGACCTGAGACAAACGCTCGCCTACTACAAAGAGTGAACGGCAGAAGTTTGGGGAGAGGTTCGCCAACTGTTTGTCACCTACGCTGAAGCCACACCTGGCAGACCTGCAGCCAAGCGGACAATAGCTCGATGGATTACATCTTGCATTGACCTCTGCTATAGGTTGGCAGGTTGGGCTTAAGGCTCATTCCATCTGCCATACCGCTGCGTTGGTGTCTGCTTCTAGGAACATCCCTATCCAGGAAATCTGCAGGGCTGCTACCTGGAAGTCAGCACACACCTTTATTTCCCATTACTACATTGACCTTGAGTCACGCCGGGATGCTGATTTTGGGGCTTCAGTTCTCCAGTCCCTCTTTCCTAAGTAGGGGGTGTGCGTCTTGCCTCCCTCCTCCCGGAGAACTGTTAGGAGTCTGCCAAGAAGTGTGGCTAGAACAACATAGCCACAATCCTAGAAAAACAGGTTACTCACCTGTAACAGTAGTTCTAGGAGTGGTATATGTTGTTCATCTGCACCAGCCCACCCGACCTCCCCAGCTTCAACGTACACATCTGGCTTCCCATGGGCCAGGATCTGGCGTCATGGGACGGAGCTGAGGGTTATTCCACCTGGGTGTGTGGGAGGAGCCAGCTTAGATTTTCCGGCACATCTTAAAGCAGCAAGGTACCTGCCAAGAAGTGTGGATGAACAACATCTACCACTCCTAGAACTACTGTTACAGGTGAATAACCTGTTTGTCTTAGACAAGTCTTCACCATTTATTCATACACCCACCCACCATCCCCAAGGCTCACTCCTTCTGTTCCTGGTCTTTACTCCCTCATTGGTTGGGCAGCGAAGACATTGTTTAAATTGACCCTTCTTATACATGTCAAAAAGGACCATCTTATGCCCTTGTTAGGTTAGGTGTTTCCTAGTTTTATTATGCTGCACCTCCTTGGTAAAAAAGGTACTGAGGCAGTTGAAGGGTCGACGTTGAGGTAGCATACACAGGTGTGAGCTACTCCCAGTGCCACGCATGGGCGGTCCTACCACGGTGCTGGCTCTCCTGAAGATTTTTGTCTCCCGCAGGGTCCTAACACCTCCGGCTTGAACCCAAAAGTATGAATAAACTGGGAAGACTTGTCCAAGAAGATCAAGAATTATGGTAGGTACGTAATTTTCATTTTTTGTGTCTGTACTTGTGATACACAAGGCCCTTGCGGGTAAATGTATTATTCCTATGACCCTCCTACCCCCTACCCCAGCTCCACAGGTCACAGCTGGAAACAAGCTTCCTGGGCTCCATTTGCTTACCTGAAAAAATATACGAACATACGAAATTGCCAGCAGATACATGCCATCTGGTCTATCTAGTCTGCTCGAATGTGCAGCACTTCAGTCCATTGGACTGCAGCTGCCCTCTCCCTCATATGCCTCCCCTCCCAGTTTGTACCTTCCCCTTGAATCTGTTCCACCCCTCTTGAAGCCCCCAACACTCTGCAACGATATGACTTCCTCTGGCAGAGCATTTCACCCTGCCACAACCCTTTCTGTGAAATAGTGCCTCCTCAGTTCTTGAACCTCCCCCCTTCCAACTTCATAGAAAGTCCCCTGGTTTCCCTTCTGCCCTTCAGATTGAACATACACCTGGTGTCTACTCTGTTCAAACGCTTCAGGTTCTTGAAGGCCTCAATCAAATACCCTCTCTCCCTTCTTTCCTCCAGGGTATACATATTGAGGTCTCTCAGTCTCTTCCCCCAACCCCAGGATCATTTTTGTTGCCCTACGCTGTACCCCCTCCAGTAGTTTGATGCCCCTTTTCAAGCAGTGGCGCCAGAATTGCATTCAGTACTCTAGGTGCAGTCTTACCAGGGACCTGTACAAGGGTAAGATGACCTCCCCACTCTTAGAAGTAATCCCCCTTGCTATGCACCCTAGCATCTTGTTTGCCTTTGCTGCTGCCTTCCTGCACTAAGCAGAGTGGTTCATCTCCCCGGTTACCAGCACTCCCAGATGCTTCTCCTCCTTGGATTTTGTGAATGGGACACCCTCCAGCCGGTAATTGTGTCCTGGGTTCTTGCCTACTAAATGCATCACTTTCACTTCTTGGCATTGAAACCAAGCTGTCAAGTGTGAGACCATTCCTCCAGTTTTGCCAAATCCTCCTGAAGTACTTTTGCTCCCCCCCCCTCCCAATTTACCTGAGCACAAATCTTTGTGTCATCTGCGAAGAGACTGATCTTGCTCTTCATCCCTGCTGCAATGTCGGCTATGAAAATGTTAAACTGAACTGGTTCCAGCACCGAGCCCTGTGGTACACCACTTGTCTAAATTAATTAATTAAATCTATTAATGCAGTGTGACACTACATTGTGATAGTAACCAAGAGCAGGCAAAAAATATACTCATCAAACTAACCGCTGGGCAAAGTTTTTGTTGTCCTAAATTGCCCAGCATGGAAATACTGTACTGTACCAAAAGTCATGAGTAAACAGAGGAATTAAGTCTCCAGTGCTGTTAATCCCTTACCTTTGATCAGCACTACATTAGTGTGGAGAAGCCTGCCTGTTCCTGACTGTGAATAAATGGTGAGTTTCTTTCTCCAGTATTCTCTCTCAGTCCCTAACCTTGCTGTCAATCTCTAACCTTTTATCAGCACTAAATCAGTTTGTTTGGAGAAATTTGCACAGTGCCTGCCGCCACACTGTACCTAACCATGTGTACAAATAGAGGGCTTCAGTTTCCAGCGCTGACAGTTTCTCATCTTTTAGTATTGTTCTGTACATCAAAGTGTGGGGAAGCCTGCATTGTACCTGCCCACACTGTAGAGGTCCTTGTGGGTAAAAAGAGGACTTCAGTTTCCAGTGCTGTCAGTCCCTCACCTTTCACCAGCGTCAAATCAATCATAGTGTGCAGAAACCTGCACTGTAACTGCCCATTTTGTCTCTGGCCCTTTTGATAAACAGGGGGCTTCAGTCTGCAGTGTTGACAGTCCCTCATCTTTTACTAGCTCTAAATTCAGCTTTAGGTTTTATTCATAGAAGGCATCCTTCTGCAGAGGTACCCACTTCTTGGCAATACCTTAAAAATCACAGAGTGACAAAAGACAAACTTAGTTGTACAATGGTGTTTTCCCCTTTTGCTTAGCATTACCTGATTCTTTGTGCATGACAAATTTAGCTTCTTTAGAGTATTAAAGTGGCAGTTTGAACCAGTGCCATGCTGTTGAGCAGTGAGGCATGTGCTCTGCACACTGATGACATGGATTTGTGTCAAAAGCTAGGGATGACTGTAGTAGAAGCTGGCAAGCAGGGTGAAGGATCATCTGCTGTCCACCCAAGGAGAAGTGTCTGACTCAAAGCACTCCTCGAGTGCTTCTGGTTGTGGCACCGTGGAGGTACAGTTAGTGGCAGGCATGACCACACACTGCTATGCACCCCCATGACAATGTGGAATGTGCATCCTTGTGGGGGGGGGGGGAATTGGAACTATCCTACTCTGGCATGTTGGATGATGACCCTCGTGTCTCTCACTGACCCCTCAGTGGGCCAACTCTTCTCCCTCTAACATGTGTCCCAAAGTCCTAAAGTGATATCTCCCCTCTTGCAGCCCCCCAGCAACAATAAGCTGGAAGCTAAAGGAATATGGAACACTGGGGGAGCCAGAAGGTAAGATATTGGAAGGTTTTGAGTGAGCCTGGCAGGCAGCATGGCTGCTGAGGAGCCCAAAAGAGTGGGCTGCTGGAGGGGCATGGGAAGAGAAATAAAATGGAGGTTTGTCTCCCTGAAGTGCCATTGAGATGCTGTTATAAAAGTACTGCTTTTAAAAGTGCAAAGCTTGTGCACAAATTATTCAGGTTGATGAAAGGTGTCTCCCAGGTGGACAGCCTGCTTTCCAGTTTCTGCGAGTGTTAGATAAGGGAGTGGAATCATATTCTGTGTTGGCCTATTCTGAATCATATTTTCTTCTTTCCTCTCTTCTAGACAATACATTGGTTGGAGATCCTGCAGGCGCTTATCTTAAGTCAATCCATGGACCTCCAGCATCGTGGGATCGTCGTGGTGCTGAACATGATGAACGCTGACCGTGATGTGGCAGAGAAGCTGATGGAGAGCGAGATGCTAGAGATCCTGTCTGCCATCGCTCGGGAGGACAGCGATGAGAAGAAACAGGCAGTTACAGCAGCAGCCAAGGCATGCCTTGCCAAGGCAGTGGAGTATGAGCTGATTAAACCCAACGTGAGTGAAGACTGACACACAGAACAAATCTGGCCACAGTGCCACCACAAAACACTATATCAACCACAGAGCAACAAGCGAGGTCTACAGAATCTTTTTTCTTCTACTTGCCGCTCCTCTGATTGCACATAAACCGCACGTGTGCGTTTCTCTTTAAAATATGCAATGTCTCTGTAGCAAGAATGTATAAGACAACAGATGAGTGGACAGCTGTAGTATTCCTAGAAGTCCCTAGTCCTGGATGTGGCTTTGACTGAAAGGAGATCTCGGTCTGAAAATTGCCTAACAGGAACTTCCCACAAAGGATCTTGGTTCACAATAAGCTTGTTACACTGCCTTGTTCGCTTGAGAATTATGAAACTGTCCATGCAAGGGACTTCATTTCATGCTAAGCTTGTTACACTGTCTTACTCGCTGAAGAGTTCTACAAAACTCTGCAATATTAAGCTCATTACACTGCCTTACTCACTCAAGGTATGAGCAAACCTGCTGTTTTATTCACAGATGCCATGGAAACCAGCTTCTGTTTACACATGGGTCATAACAGAAAAGAGGCTGGTACTGCTCTACTGTCAGTGAGCTGCTGTAGTAGGATAGTTGATTTCTCTTGGGTTCTTGACAGTTATTCGACACAAAGAAGCATTTTTTTGATTTATCGTACTAATTTTCCTCGGATGGCCCAGCTGATGCACATCATTTCATTTCAATGAGGTCCTTCATCTTTCCGTTTGCATAATGGGGCAGGACTGAAGCACAGAGAGGTCCAGTGACTTGTTCAGAGTCGGACAGTGAACCAGTGACTGTGGTGGAATCGGTGTCCGCTTTTATGTAATGAGAGCTACAGCTGCACAGGGTCCCAGAGCCGAGGTGCCCTAAGGAGCTACAGATGTCCCAGTGACCTCAACATCTTCTTGGTTTTCTGTATCAATTCAGTTTCCTCAAGAACTGATATGTAATTGTGTGCATCGCTGTCTTTAGTGATTATCTTATAATGTAGGAGACATGCAAGAAGTAGAATAAACTATTAAATTTAAGAGGGAGACATGAATATAAGATGGCAGAGATGTGTGACCCTAGTATGAAGGTTTGTACAGGACACCTCTTTAGGGCCGGTGCAGGATGGATTTAAATATGGGATCTTCCATTTCACTGTTTTGTGCTCTTACCAGTACACCCCACAGCCTTGGGTACATGCCATTTTGGGGGACTTGCTGTCAAAGAATATAATTCAGTGCAATACTGCATCTAACTCACATCCACTTCATAAATCAGGTATTGGTGAGCTAACCATGCGGTATTGGGAAAGAGGCCTTTGCAGGGAAATTGAAGAAATAAGTAATTTTACCACCACCCCCAAAAAAAAGTTAGTAATTTACATTGTCTCTGACAAGCTTAAAGAGCTAGTGGAGCCAAAACATGCAGACAGGAAAATAATACAAATTTTAAGTAGTCAGTTGTAACTTTTTATTTCTGAAGCATTTTTTCTTTTGCTCATCAGAAAGTATTCTATGTGATAATATTGTGCTGGATGTGTGGAACAGCTCTTAGCCTGACAGCTGACATATCTAACGCTACTGTCCCACACTACATTATTACATGCATTATGATCTCGCTGACAGTGACATCACAGGTGAATGACCTGGCAGTCACTTGCTTGATCCTAAGTAGCAGTGATGTCACAGTCAGTGAGGTCACAATCCGTTTTTCTTTTATTTCATTTTTCTTGAGATAGACAAAATATTATCAGGTGTTGATTTCAGTAATATTGTAAAGAGAATAGCCATGTGTTAATAGATGTATGTCAACAGCTGTAAATAAGGTGAATTGTTCTTCATGAATAGTACACACTACCAATTAGAAGATAGAGCCAAGTTGGCCATTCCACAGTCCCAGGTCATTTGTAAGGCAGGCGGCCAGACTATTTGCATGCGTATAAAAAATTGTTTGGGATCTTTTGTCCCTGTCATGCTCCCCTTCCTTCCCTTAAAGGGGGGAGATGGGTGCCAGGTAAACCCATAAACAATCATTGGTGATATTCCTGATGCTCTTAGGGGACAAACTCTGGATCTACCAAGGAAAGATGAATCACCCATCTTCAGCATTTTATTTCAAAGGGGGTGAATTTGTTGCGTAATTTAGCTGTAAAATATTCTAATCTATAGATGTCCAAAATTATTTGTCACCAATTTTCAATGGAGGGTATAGCAGTGGACATCCACTTTCGAGTTATGGCTTTCCGAGCTGCTAAAATGAAGAGTGGTAGTAACGATTGATCCCATCGTAGCCTGTGGGGGGAAGGGGTAAATGGATAGGACTACTATTTCAGCTATAAGTTTCAGATCTTCTCCCAGACATTCCCCCAATTCCTGTTGGAGAGATCACCAGAAGGGTGTTAATTTGGGGCAGAACCAGAAAATGTGGCCTAGATCCGCTAAAGTGCATTTGCACCCCCTCCAGCAATGCCCGTAGGACGCAGGGAGATAATTTACAAGAACTGCTGGGGAACGAAAGTATCTGGAATGAGATTTCCATGCAAATTCCCTCCGTATATGGGAGAAAGAGATCTTAATTGCCATTAGGGTTGCTTCTTTCCAAACTGGAAAGGAAACTTTTAGGTCCAGGTCTCTATTCCAGGCTTCTAAGATTGAATGAGAGGTATCCCTTAGCGATTCTCTTAACATTCCATAAATATGGCCAATTAAATGTCCGCGGGCGTTTCTACTTAGATTCTTAAAAGGACCCACATAGAGGGGAGAGGGGAAGGGCTGTTAGCTGTAAATTCTTTTTGCCTTAGAATATGATTTCTCACCTGGGTATAATGGAACATGTCTCGATCAGGGTATGAGGTCACAATCCTGATGATGTAGTGTGGGGCAGTATAGCAAGATATGTCAGCTGCCAGTCTAAGAGCTATTCCACACATCATACCTACTAACATCAGGTAAACAATCTTTGATTTAAACAAAGGGAAAAGAAAAAGTACCTCAGATATAAAAGGTAATGGTTGGCTGCTTTTAAAATTTAGTATTAGTTTTAGGCAGTACTCTAGCTTATTAAGGAGCACAATGCTTTGTGTGAAATGCCTATTGCAAACTGATCAGGACCAGAGGGGTTCAATTTAGATTTTAGAAAGAGTTTAGTGATTGGGTGGGGGGGGGGCATACCAAAGGCCTCAAGTTAAACGTAGTTCTTTTCCAACATTCCATAAGGAAACAATTGTAGCCATGTATTTTGCTGACATTCCCTGAGGAGACAATTGTAATTATGCTCTTGTCTGACATTCCCTGAGGAGAGGGTGTCACCTGGAGGTGAATATAGCCAGGCACATACCGGACATTCCTCAAATGATGAACCATTCCTGTAGCCCATGGACCTAATAGTTGAGCAGTTAGCAGCTGCAAGAGGCAGTATTCAGAAAGCCTGCTGCCATATGAGAGGAAGACTGCACTGGATCTAGTGAGAAGCACAAAGGGTGCTCCTTACAAGACTCCAGGGTACGTTGTCGTTTCTGTTTTACTGTGGACCAGTACAGAGGAAATCAAGGATAGTGAGTGTATGTGTGTGTATGGGGGGTGTTGGGGTGATCACAAACCACCAGTGAACTTAAAATTGCTTGTGGTGCCGGCCCAGTGGCACTATGGGTTGAGGCGATGGACGCCTTACCCCACGCTGTGCTGACTACCTGGGTTTGGCAATGACCTGGGTTCGGGAACGACCTTGGGTCATCGCAGTGCCAGCCTGGGGGTGGGAGGGAGGAGCAGAATTGAGTGAGCCTTCAGGCTGCTCTCCTCTCCCAGGGGTGGGTTGTCATCCCTCCCATAGTCCTGGCCCCACTGGGTGGAGGTCCAGTGGTGTAACATAGGTGGGCGCAGGTGGCAATATGGGCGGGCAGAAGGGGCTGAGCTGGCTTCTGGTTTGCATGTGCGCATCCATGCACACTTACAGCCATATGCGGGGCACCGTGGGGGGTGGAGAAAACTACAAAAAAAAAGCCTAGAAAAAGCTATATAAAAAAATTACTTGTGGATACCAGGCTGTTGTCAGGTGTTTCATAGATCATCCTAGAATCATTCTTCTCCATAGGGTCCCACTGTTTGGACTTAAGACTAGTGGGGCTGGGACTTCTTGGGAACAAACTTTTTTGTGAGGGAGCAGGCGGTGTTGGCACTGACGCATGAGCAACATCACATGCTAGAGCCAGCTACCATCTTTGATACCCTAACGCCTCTGTTCTTTTTTTCCCACCATCAAGTGCACACCATTTTAATAAGACCTACCTTTTTAATAAAACTTTTTTAGATCGTTGAATTTATTTATTATAATTTTGTTATTTTATGCGGCGTGTAACCCTGCTTTTTCCTGTAATAGCACCCAGAGCCTCCAGGATTGGGCGCCAAATACAAATAAAACTTTACTTACTTACTTACATACTTACCATGGGAGTAAAGCTCACTGTCTCAGTTTTGTCATGTGCATGCTGTTTCTCTTTTTATTCATTTCCAAGAATAATGTTGAGTAGAAAAAACACACAGCCCCGAAGCCCACAGGGCTGATTTTCCAGCATTGCCAGTGTGGGAAGGACATCAACTGCACTGACAAACATACACTCTGCTTTTTCTGCCTCGGACTTACCCATGACATGGAGACCTGAAAAGTGTTTGATGTTTGGAAGTTGGAGCCCCAAGCTCGAAAGATGGAACATTCTGTCCCAAACTTCAGGGCCAGGCATCAACACAGGCGGTTTCAAGTATGTCATGGGACCATTTCCCTGTTCTCTCAGTGCTCTTCGGAGACTGTCAAGATTGTGATTTCTTCTTCCCCACCATGCTGGGGCTCTGACAGAGTTTCAAGTGGTGGTATCAGGCTGAACTTTGATCCTTTCTGGGTGGTTACATGAGTATCCACCACAGTTCAGTAGCCGTTGGTGCTGGATAACCCTGTCACCCGGGTCGGTACACTCTCATGCCACCAGCCCGGTGGTGCTCAGGGTTGAGGCACTGGACTCCACAACTCGCGCTACGCCAGCGACCCGGGTTCAGGAACGGATCCGAGCCGTCGGGGGGGGTCGGCAGGGGAGGGAGAAGATGGAGCATCCCATGACTGCTCTCCTCTGTCTGGGGTGGGTGCAGGGGTTCACGTCGCTCTGCAGTTGCATCTGACAGAAGTCGGGTGCACTACAGGAGCAGTATGCAGCAGAGGGCTGGAGCACAGCGGACGTCATCATATAAGTGCGCTGTCGTCATTGCACGTCAGGCTCCAAGGGTGAAAACCAGACAGAAAATTGCGGGGCAGTCATGGCGCCTGATGGCCATGCACTGCCCCCCCCCCCCAGACCTAGAGAGGTGCGCCCCCAGGTGTTGGCCAGCCTGCGTGGAGGAGAGCAATTCGCAGACCAGACCAGGGTCCGGGGGTGCGGGTGCTGGCGGCCGGACGACCTGCATGCCCGCTCTGCAGAGGAGTTAAAGAGATTTGTGATTAAAAAACAGTACACTCCCATGCCAAACACTGTTATGATGACATTGACGCCGAGTGTTGGATCAACCCTGACTCCATTGTTCAGCGCGAGTGCCGATGTCTGTGTAGGCCTTGGTGTCAGCACCACTAGCGGTGTCGTGGTGGGTGTCTCATCCCTCAGCAGGGCCCTGTAGAACTGTCTGGTCGATAACAGGCCACTAACATCCACCGGTATTGTAGCTACAGGTCTGTGTGGCTATAGTTCCTCCTCCTCTTGAGCGGGGGTGCCAAATGGACAGCATGTTCCACAACTGGACACTAGTACAATGGGTTCGTGAACCACCAACATCCCCTTTAGTCTGCCACCTCAAGTACCATAATCTCTTTTCAACAAGGTGGCTGAGACCCTCAAGCCTCCAGGCCAGTTGTTTCAGCAGCAGTTCCACCACTGGATGGAGAACGTGAAGCACTGGTTTAGGGAGAATAATCTGGCCCTGTTCTCAGCAATTCCCTTCTCTATCCACTGGTAGCATTCTGGCTTCCTCTCCCTCTACATCTTCTGAGGACAACAAAGTCTCCATCCATCTCTCCTCCACTGCTGAAGATATACTATTTTTAGTGATTCTTGAGGGAGATGCAGGAAGCTTTGGAATGGCCCTAGTTGGTGGGCGAGAACCCTAATTCCATGGCACTGGGCTTCTTGACATTGGCTGGTCAGGACACAGTTGTGCTTCATCCCTGGCATAGTACATGGGGGGTGAGGGAGGGAGGGATGCTGTGGAACACACTCATGTGGGTTGCTATTGTGCTGTACGCAGAAGGGTCATAACCTAAACAGCAGACAGAAATAAAAAAAAACTATGGCACTCGTGGTCTATAACTAAGACAGGAAAAGGCTAACATAGCTACCAAATAACTTATTCCTCTTCTATCCCCAAGAATCCTTCACTTACGATTTCACTCTGTGTATCATTCTCCATGGAGGCTGATGCCCTGCATACAAACCCTATTCTAAGAATACAACTTAGAATTTAGAATGGGTGTTTGAAAAACTCTCCGCCCCCTTCTACCTTGGCATTTGTCTTGGATAGAAAGGTCAACCTAAGTATATCTCTGGTACAACTGGGTCTCCAGTCGGTTTTATTATTTTAAATCAGTAAAATGTAGAATTGTCAGTTTTAATATTACTCTGCATTAGAGCATTTTGTCCAAGACACAAGCACCTCCGACTCCTGCTTTTATTCCCAAGAATCGGAAACCATTTTTGGCTACCTCTTATATTTTTTACGTTATTTCTGGCTATTTTTTAACACGTAGCTTATTTATTTATTTATTTTAAGTATGTGGTTTGTTTTTGTTGAGCCAAGTTCTCTGAAATGGAAGCAGATTTACTTACCATTTCAGTCTCTGCCCTTTCACCTTAAGTATTCTCTTCCTGTATAGGAAGTCGCGATTTGACCTGTTGGCACAGTTTTTCAAAGTAAGAATTTTTTTTTTTTTTTTTTTTTAACATTACTACTGAGCTCTTACTTCCAAGTTATTTTTGCTGTTTTTTGGGGAATCGTTTTTCATTTATTACTAGGATCCTTCTAAATTGGCATAACAGACTCCCAGTACATTAACAGGCTAGCAGCAATTGTGGTAACAGTCATCTCATACTTTATGCTGATGATGCTGTCCTCTATAGGAGCTCGCTGGATGTCAAGGCACTCAGTGCCCAACTGCTTAGTGACTTTGAATCCCTACAAAAGTGGATCACTTCAAACAAACTGGTCCTAAATGCTGAGAAAACTAAAGCAGTATTATCTGGACCCAAACAACTAGGGCCCAACAGGCGACATCTGCTTTCCCTTGCTACATTCACGGGAACTCAGATTGAGGTAATGGAAATGGTGAGGTGTCTTGGTCTCCTTATTGAGCAAGACTTGAATCCCAAAACACAGGTCTATCAGATAACCTGCCCCATTCACCAAAAATTAGGTCTTTTACACAACCTGAAGGGCCACCTAACAATGGACTCGTGGCTATCTACAGCGAACAGTGTCCTGCTCCCTGAAATTTTTATATGCTGCCCCTGTCATGCAGTCCCTTAGGAAATCCAAGACAAATGGGCTTGAGATACTCTACAGTAAAATATGATGTTTCACAATGCCCCCCCCCCCAAAAGCATCATTCTGATGTCCTTGCCTCCTTAAACTTGCCCCATTTGAAAGTCTGCTTCAGTACCCATTATTATGCATTGTGTAAAAACTAATCTTTGCCTATACACCACCTAGTCTGGCTGGCCTTCTTATTCCCAAACACTCAACTAGGTTGCTCTGTATATCCCAGCAAAAAAATTGCGTGAGGTGCCTAGGATTCATACTTCTCTGGGGCACATGTCCTTCGCTTTCTCGGCTCCTTTGCTCTGGAATGCCCTTCCAGAGTCCCTGCAAAACTCCAACCCTCTCTCCTGTTTCACAAAGGGGCTAAAAATGTATCAACTTGGCCGGCCCACCGGGCGCAGTGGAAAGATTCACCGCTGTGGTGCCAATGACCCAGGTTCACGAATGGACTCTGGTGTCGGAGGGCAGGCCAGGAAGAGAAGGCTTGAGCATCTGCCAAGTGCTCGCCTAATCTCGAGGAGGAGGGAGGGTGAGAGAGCAGCACCTACTGACCCCTGACTGAGGCTGGAAGACAGCAGTGCGTCCAGCTGTGCATTCCAGGGGAGCGTGATAGGTGCCGGCGTAGGCCTTGCGTCCTGCACCTCATGAACCTGGAGGAAGAAAACGGAGGAAAATGGCGTTTAGGCTGATCAGGTGATGGCTTCCTGGACCCTCGTCTCCGGGGACTCCTGTTCCACAGAAGACTGCCTCAGCAGCACCCAGCGCCATTGGATTGTCGGTAAGGCACTTCCCCTTGCAGGAGGGAGACCAGCCTAATGAAGGGAAACATCGTGGTACCCTGGGTGGCTGCAATGTGAGGTGGTGGGTGGACGGGAGGATCCCCGGGATTCAAGAAATAGGTCTGTATGGGACCGAATGAGAGATTGGCAAGAGGGGCCGGGAGAGGGGCGCAAAAAAAAAAATACTTATCAACTTGAAAGCTGCCTATGCTCCTGCTACTACTGATTGCTCCTTTGACCTAGGTCTTATAGCACGTGAAACTATATCTTTGCCTCTGTACCCTGTGTTGCTACACATTTTTGTATTCTATCTTCTGTTCTAATCTATAATTTGCTAAATGACCTGTACACAATATACACATGCTCACCTTGTAATAGTCCTATTGTCTGATTGCTCTTGACAAATATACTTCAAACAACATGAAGTCTTGCTATATTATAGACACTAGCAGTTTGATCCAGCTCTAGAACTGCCCCGGAGTGAAATGGTTAAAACCATTCCAAAATAGAATTTTGGCACGAGAGCAGCTCTATCTGTGTCATTTCAAACTTGAACTGTTAGATTCTTTACTCTGCCTCAGTGAACAGTCGCTCCGGAGATTTCTCCTTCTGCTCGGTTCATTTCTCGGTTTAAAAAGTGTTTTCTCGGTTGGATTTAACCAAGAATAGTTTTATTTTAACCGCAAAACCGTTCGGTTCAAGCTCTATCTGTGGTAACCGTAAGTAAATTAAGGTTTTGTCTGTGTGGAACTTGTAAGTTATCGGTTCGGTTTTGAACCGATCAGTGGGTTTAAAACTCATTTAAAACTAAAAGTTACTATTTTAGAGTGCAGTTCCTGGTTCTTATCGGTTCTAAAAAACGGATTTATTACGGTTTTTTCCAATACCCGTGACAGGTTAGGAACCGATAAGGGTGTCTTGCCTGGCACTGCCGTTAAAAGGGCAAGTTTTTGGTTAGGCTGGCATTATGTCTGAGAAACCCAAAAGAAAAACCGGGCCCACTGGGTTTCAACACTGTGATGTTTGTGGGGAAGTCTTTGCCAAGGCTGACCCACACACCACATGTGTTTATTGTCTGGTGTTTGACCACCTCCAGTCAGACTGCCAGGTATGTAAGAATTTCCCTGCAGCCACCCTGGAAAAAAGATTGGGCAGGCTCAGGGAACGAGAGGCCAAAAAGTCCGCTGACCCGGATGGCCAGCCCGGTTTGGTGCCAACCGAACCAGAGGGAGTGCCCTCTGACCAGGGCCAGACTTCCTCGGGCCAAAGAAAAGCTGGTTCTGAGGAACCAATTCCAGTAAAGAAAACAAGAAAATCAGCAGGTCTGGAGTCCAAAATTCCTTCTCCAACTGCTGCAGAGATAGCAAAAGCCATACAAATTGTCCAGTCACTGTCTCAGGGTCCGTCAGAACCACCACTATCTGGTAAAAGGTCGGTTCGTCCGGTCCCATTGGTTCAGGATTATGATATTGAGGAATTTTATGAACCAGAGGAGGGGGAGGAGGATTATGAACAGTATGAATGTGGGTGGGAAGGTCTGGGTGTGCCCATTGAACCGGACATCTCCCCAGACAGACCTTTAGAATCTCCCCCTATGCTGTCTGAGTCCCCATCTCATTTTATGTTTTATAAAAAAGTTGCTGAAACCCTCCAGCTTCCTTTAGAAGAGGCTGTGGATGAGCAAGAGGAGCCTGATTTTGTAGAAATGATGGATATTCCAGAGTCTAGGAGATTGTCTGTTCCTTTACATAAGACTTTTAGGAAACAAACAATTAAAATTTTAAAAGCTCCTAATTCTGTGCCTCCTGTAGATAAAAAGATGGACAGAAGGTATACATTGTCAGGCCCTGATACAGAATTCCTTTCTCAGCAATGCAGTCATGTTGGGGTAGTTCAGGCTGCTGCCTGTGATAAAGCTAATATTCCCTTGGCTTCACATCCTCCTGACAAGGATTCCAGGAAGATTGATGCCATGGCAAAAAAACAGTATATGGCAGCCTCTCTGGGACTCAGGCAAGCAAATTATATGGCTTATGTAGCTAGGTATCAGAAATCTAGATGGGATACTGTTATGCAATTGGCCAAGCAGGCCCATGGCCAGCTGGCTAGTGAACTAGAACAGGTGGCTGCTGATGGCATTGAAGCCTCTAAGGTTCAGTTTCATGCTGTGGATGTTAATGATGTTTCCTCTAGGGTCATGGCCACATCTGTAGCTTTTCATAGGCTGGCCTGGCTCAGGTGTACTAGTTTGTCACAGGATACCCAGACTAAGGCTATGGATTTTCCTGTGGTGGGAAATTCTCTGTTTGGAGAGCAGACAGAGAACTACATGAAGAAGATGGATGAATATAGGACTGCTTACAAGAGTGCCCAGGCTAAGGAGCGGCAAGCCACTCCTTAAAGGCATGCCCCCAGGGGTAGGGGTAGGCCTTTTCACAGGCCTTTCTACCAGACTCAGGCCTCCTCTGCCTATGCTCAGAGGGGCTTCTTCAGAGGCAGGGGCAGACGAGGGGTGGGCAGACCTGCTCCCACCCCCCAGCCTAAAGCTTCTGCGAAACAGGCACCCTGATGGTGTGCCCAGGGCCGATTCTTCTGTACCAGTGGGGCAGGCTGGCTTACTTCAGTCAGAATTGGGCTTCTTTAACCTCAGACAAGTGGGTTCTGGAAGTAGTAAGCCAGGGTCTGGTCTCAGCTTCAAAAAGTTTCCCAAGTTGAGAAGCAGACTTTTCTACCTGCAAGTGCTTCAGAGACCCTCGCTCTGGAAACAGAGGTCTCATCCTGTTAGCTCTCAGAGCAGTAGAAAGGGTTCCTCCCTGCATCAGGGCAGGGGTCTGTATTCCAGATACTTCCTTACCCCAAAAGACAGGAGAGTGCGGCCCATTTTAGATCTCAGATATCTGAACAAGCATCTTTTGAAACCAAAGTTCAAAATGGTAACTCTGGCAATGATTTTACCTTTCCCTAAGGCCAGGGGACTGGCTAGCCTCCCTGGACCTCAAGGATGCCTATTTCCATGTCCTAATCAGAAGATCCCATCAAGTACCTCAGATTCGAACTGCCCTCAGGTCATTTCAGTTCAGAGCAATGCCCGGCCTTACCTCTGCTCCAAGGGTATTCACAAAGTGTCTAGCAGTGGCCCACTTAAGGAGGCAGAGGATTGCTGTTTTTCCCTATCTAGATGACTGGCTCATTGTAGGCCAGTCCCCAGAACAGGTAAAATCTCACCTGCAGGTCACCCAGCAGCTTCTCACCTCCCTGGGTTTTCTGCTAAACCTACCAAAGTCGGTTCTGGAACCAGTCCAGGTACTCCCGTTTATAGGGGCAGAATTGGACACAAAGCTAGCCAGAGCCTTTCTTCCCCCAGAAAGGGTAAGGAATTTAGTGGCTCTGGCCTCTTCCTTCACTCTGCAGGTCTCTCGACCAGCAAGACACTTTCTGCAGCTCCTGGGGCACATGGCTGCATCCACAGCTGTTGTGCAGGGAGCCAGATTTCAGATGAGAGACATTCAGTTTCACTTGAGAACCTTTTGGTCTCAGAGAAGAGACCCCTTTCCAAGTTGGTCCCAGTGACTCGAACCTTGATCCTAGCTCTCCAGTGGTGGCAGGATCAGAGCAATTTAAGACGGGGTCCCTTCATTTCCCCTTCTCACGACTTGACTCTCACTACAGATGCTTCCCTTCTGGGTTGGGGAGCCCACATGGGCGACCTTTCCACTCAGGAGTTTGGTCCCCCAGGAATCTCTGCTCCACATCAATTTGCTGGAACTCAGAGCTGTCTTTTTAGCTCTTCAAGCTTTTTCTGCATCTGTCCACGACAAGGTGATACAAGTCAGAACAGACAACACCACAACAATGTGGTACATCAACAAACAGGGGCACTCGGTCTCCGGCCTTGTGCACCGAGGCAATGAAGTTGTGGTCTCTGGCCTATTCCCTGAACACTTCCCTCATAGCAGTTCATCTTCCAGGGAAGGACAATGTCCTAGCGGATGCCCTCAGCAGGATTTCCCAGGGCCATCACTAATGGTCCTGGATCCTCAAGTGCTGGGGATAGTTTTTGCCAGGTGGGGTATCCCTCAGATAGATCTTTTTGCAGCCCCAGACAATCACAAACTTCCTCTGTTCTGTTGCAGGCCTCCAGTGCTGGGCTTAGTTCCCTGGATGCCCTTCTTCTGGATTGGAAGGGAAGTTCCTCTATGCTTCCCCTTTCCTCTCCTATTCAAAGTACTAGTCAAAATCAGATCTCAGCCTTGCAGGGTGATTCTGATTGCCCGGATTGGGCCAGGCAGCCCGGTACCACTCCTTCTGTCTCTGACAGTCCATCTTCCCCTGCCTCCCCAGGAATCACAATCTGTTGACTTGTGCCCAGGGAAGGGTTTGGTATCCGGACCTCAAATCCCTTAACCTCAAGGCCTGGCTCTTGAGGAGTTAGAGTTTGCTGATTTACACCTCTCTCAGGGTGTTCTTGAGATCCTAAAGGCTTCCAGAAAGCCTTCCACTAGGAGCTACTTATAGTTCTAAATGAAAAGGTTTTCCATTTGGTGCTGGGAAAAATATTTCCCCAGAATCTGCTGAATTGCCCATTTTGTTAGATTACATGGTACATCTTAATTCCTTGGGTCTCAGACCAGCTACCCTGAGAGTTCATTTGGCAGCTGTGTCTGCTTTTGTGTCAGCAGGAAAGTCATCCCTCTTTCCTCTCATCCTGTGTTTTCCAAGTTTTTAAGGGATTACTCCATACTAATCCTCCCTTTGGAACCGCCCCTGCTTGGGACCTTAATGTTTGCATTGCCCAGTTAATACAACCCCTTTTGAACCTCTGTCTTCTGCAGAGCTTAAGTACCTAACTTGGAAAACTGTTTTTCTAGTGGCTATCACTTCTGCCAGACGATAAGTGAATTGCAAGCCTTGTCAGTGGAGACTGACTTTATTTCTTTCCACAGGGATAAGGTAGTCCTTAGGACCAATAGGAAGTTTTGCCTAAGGTGGTTTCAGATTTCCATCTTAATCAATCTATCTCCCTTCCAGTATTTTTCACTGATCACTCCTCTTCGGGTGAGGAGGTTGCACAGCCTGGATGTTAAGAGAGCTCTTAGTTATTATATAGAGCGTACCAAAGGTCACAGGTTCGAATCCCTCCAACTTTTCCTTACCTATGGTGAAGTTGGGAAAGGCAAACCTGCCACTAAGAGATCAATAGCCAGGTGGATTGTCTCTTGTATCCAATTTTGTTATCAGAAAGTGGGCAGAGCCCCCTGGTTTGAGGGCTCATTCTACCGGGGTACAGCTGCGTCTCTAGCTGCTGCCAGAGATATCCCTTTATTAGAGATTTGCCAGGCTGCTACTTGGAAAACGGTACACACTTTTACCAAGCATTACTCCCTGGATGTCCAGGCCAGGAGAGATGCTTGGTTTGGCACAGCTGTTCTTCAGAGCCTATTCCCTAAGTAGGTTCTGCCCCTCCTCCATGGAGGTACTGCTGTGTATTCTGCTAATGTCTATAATATAGCAAGACTTCATGTTGTTTGAAGAAAAAATTACTCACCTTAGTAATGTTGTTTCTTCTAATGGAGTCTTGCTATATTATAGACCTCCCCCCCAACCTGCCCCTCTCAGAACCTCTACTTGGTGGGGTGCGGGCAACTTAGTGTGGGCACTACTTATGTCCTGTTAGCATTTTGTCCCCTTTAGGACTTTGGGTGTGTGTATGTGTACGCGTGTGTGTTTTATTATACTTCTGTTCCATTTTCATATTATTAGAATGGTGTTAGTATTTCTGGTCCCCTGACTTGTCTTGGGTGTTGGGACCATCAGTGGTTGTTATTATTTAGGTAGCCATTTGGCTAGTGTAGGTTACAGCTTCCACACAGACCTTAGTGAGTTTGGCTCGTAAAGATCTGACAGTTCAAGTTTGAAATGACACAGATAGAGCTGCTCTCGTGCCAAAATTCTATTTTGGAATGGTTTTAACCATTTCACTCCGGGGCAGTTCTAGAGCTGGATCAAACTGCTAATGTCTATAATATAGCAAGACTCCATTAGAAGAAACAACATTACTAAGGTGAGTAATTTTTTCTTCTTGTCCCATCGTTTTATAGTTCATGACAGTGCCCTAACTTAAAGTGTGACAAATTGTCTACTAACTGTAACTAATCATTAATTCTAGGGACACGAATATGATGTTCAAGCCACACTTCTGGCAGTGTCCTTTCCCCCTTTATACTCGCCGTAACATCTTCAAGTTGACCCCTCCCCACCCGGGTGGTAACTCCTTGGCACCACCCGTGACATCAGATCTTCCTTTCTGCTGGAAGATGAAGGTTTCCTCCTTACGGCTCTCGCACTGAAGAGGCCCTTTGCTTTTTTCTTCTACTTTTGATTTAAAAACATTGCATTCAGGCATTCTGCTTCTCTCCACTGAAATGGACGATGCAAAGTCCAGTCCATGGTTCCGGAAATGTGGTTACGGGCAGATGATTTCTCAAACGGACCTGCACACCTTGTGCGTATACTACCTGGGCCACAAGCATGATACCCAGGCCTGCAGCCTTCACTGCACTTTCTATCCCTCCATCTTGTAGGATCATTTAGCCCACTTGCTCCTCAGACGTCCGGAGGATCGGTACCCACCCGTAAAATGCAAGGACACCCGTCGGGTGGTCTCCGCGTCCGAGGGGTCCACCAAACAACTTCTGCCTTTTTGCCGCTCTCCCTGGGTGCCTCCTTTTCCGGGGCATTTAAGAAACTGTGCCAGGCCCTTCCCACCCTTGGGCAGGGTCCATTGGGCACTAAATCTAAAAAAGCGAGCGAGAAAGAGACCAAGAAAATGGTCTGACCATCGGTCATGGGATCGAGAGCACTTTTGGGCCTCCAATTCTCGCACTTTATTTGAGTTGCCAACTATGGTCGGTGCTTTGACTCTGGCCTCTGACTCCATGTTCTTCCCGTCTGGCCAGTTGGTAGAGACTCAGGTCGACGCCCCCAGGATCTTTCTCGAACCAGTCAACCCATTGTCTGCTGAGGAGGTCCAGGACTCTGGTCCTTCCACTTTCTCGGGGTGGGACAGACCAGGGCTCTGTTCCGCCCCCTTTCGACCCGGAGCATCCAGACCAAGAGAGGCCTCAACTTTTGCCAGACCCTTCTGAGACCCACCGTCAGTCCCCTCGGAGGTCGAGGTCCTGCTCTGAGTCCCAACTTGAGCAACCCGCATCAGTCTTGACCCTCCCATTCTCGGCGTTGGGGCAAGCAGTGCCACCGCTATTCCTCATCCTCCTCGTCCTTGTTGGGCAAAGAGAGGCACTGGCACAAGTTGCGTTGGTGCTATGAGGATCTCATATGTGGCAACAACTTTAGTTTACTTGGGTGAAGCCAGTCCTGGCTAACCCAGCCCTTCCTTGGCTACCGCTACCAAAGCCGCAGCCAACCCCACCTTGGCAGGAGCCGATTCGTACAGTTCCGGTGCATCCCCCTCCAGCCTCTCCACCGATTCTGGTGGAGCCGCCACCCAAGCAATCACTGTCCATTGCTCCGACTAAGGATGCTCGTCTGGGCAAGGGTGTACTCCATCAGCTTTTGGTCGCCATCACCCCGGACAGCCCTCACAGGGTCATCGGGGACTCTAGCAGTCGACCGTTCTTCCATGATTCTTCTGAATCGGGTGGATCCTCCCTACACTCTCAACCGCTGGATGTGGAGTCGGTGGGAGACCTCTCGATGGATCAGGGACCACATCCTTCATGGGCCTTCTCTGTCTTATTTCCATATTTATGGGTCTCCCAATTGGAGCCAATTCAGAAGCGGGAACAGTACCTGCTGACTGAGATCCTCGACCGGGCGACTCTCCCATGAAAGCCTTCCCAGTTCAGCATGCTGTCCTTGGTCCTGCCCTGGAACTGTGACAGCACCCGACCTCCTGCCCTGTGCCTTCGGCCCAGATGGCCCGCAAGTATGCGGTCCCTACTAGTTCCCTGTCTGGATTCACGGAACACACTTGGCTGAGGGTCTTGTGGCTGACTCTGTGTTTTGGCACACCGGCAGTGTGGGGATGTTGACAAACCCCCTTAGGCGGCAGCCCCTATCTCGGGCACTCCTGGAGACAAAAACCACAGCCAGGAAGCGGGAAGGCTGCACCTTCTCCAATCGACTCTCCTCTCACCTACAAGCCCAGAAGCAAGTGCTCAGGTGGCCGCCCCTATCTCGGTCACTCCCGGAGACGAAAACCACAGCTAGGAAACAGGAAGGCTGTGCCTTCTCCAACCAACTCTCCCCTTGCCTGCAAGCCCAGAAGCAAGGGCTCAGTCGGCGGCCCCTATCTTGGGCACTTCTAGAGATGAAAACTGCAGCCAGGAAGCAGGAAGGCTGCGCCTTCTCTGAATGACTCTCCCCTTGCCTGCAAGCCCAGAAGCAAGCACTCAGGTGGCTGCCCCTATCTTAGGCACTCCCGGAGCGAAAACTACAAGCGCTCAGGTATGGACTCCACTGACTCCTCGCTCCACTGGGGTTTGGTTTCTCCACCTAGCACTCTGATTGGTCACCAGAGAAAGAGCAAAGCCACTGATTGGCCATCCTCCAAGACCCTGCTTGACTGCAGTTTCTGACTACCACCAGCTCCACGGTGCTCACAGTAACTGCAATTTTTCTTAGCATCTACATTTTTGCCCGCGCACCCCGACCCCGGCCTCTATTAAATGCTCACTAGCTCCGCCTCCAGCTCCTAGCTCCCTCCCTCAATTGGGCCCCATATCAACCGCGGATCCTTAAAGTGCTACTACGACCCTCTCAACCATCACCTCCAGCTTTCGATAGCAGTTCTCATCGTGCTAGTCGAAACTCCCCCAAAATGGGCTTCACCCTTCTTATGCTCTCTGTAACTTACTTCCATGCGGTAGGCCCCTGTGACCGACAAGGACCCACCCCCAAGCCATACCTAGAAACTACTGGTCACTTAATGACCACGGCAATTGCCTCATTAGCTCACAAACCATACTCCCCTATTCTATCCACAAGCCAGGGCTCACACACTGCAACACATAGCTACGACACCACAACAACTCTGTCCCCAGTAAAGGTATTGCCATCAGCCGCCCATCTCTCGCCCGGAAAAATCAGAAGGCGGAAGATACGTACTACAATCAGCATAAGCCTCTCGGCCAGGAAAGTGATGCTCATGCAAATGCTTCTATCTGGAAATGTACATGCCAACCCTTGACCCCCAGCTGTGCCAGGCACAGGGGGTTGCAAGGCCAAAGGCCTGAGAATAGCAGCAATGAGTATCTGCAGTATCACTGCCAAATTTGAACAGATCCAGGCTTGGATAACTCGCCATGACCCAGATATCCTCTGCCTCACTGAGACCTGGTTGTCTAGCAAGATAAAAGCACAAGCAGTAGCTCTAGATAGGTATCAAGCACTCAGGCTTGACAGAAGGGGGAAGAAAGGTGGCAGATGCCTCCTTTACACCAGGGATAGCCTACACTGCACCGTCCTCCCAATCACTGATATGGCCAACGATTATGAGCTATTAGCAGTTACAGCACAGGTTGGGCAGAAAAGCAAGACGCTAATCATTGCCTCTGTCTATCTTCCTCACAAAAAAGCCAGGGAGGGCCTCCCCAAAGTCCTACAAGCTCTGGCCACTCTCACTAAGGGACCAGAACTTACAGGGGACTTTAACATTAACTGGTCTGGCACTGAAGCAACTCTCTTCAAGGACATGGTGGCTAGCTCCCACCTATTCCAATTGGTCATCAGCCCCACCAGATGCAACCACAAGACAGGCAATGACACCATACTTGACTGGAATCTCTAGCTCACCATCAAAGATAACCAAGGTCAAGGTGCTGCCGAACACCCTAAGTGACCACTTTCCTGTCACCTTCCTGTGGTCCTACAACTCCCCCCCCCCCATCCTTAGAGAAAGCAGGGTCCTTAGGAAAGGCAAACTCAGGGCACTCATCACAGCCCTCTTAATGCATGACTGGTCCCCTATTGACTCTGCCCCAAACCTCAACCAAGCCCTTAGTTACTTCACTAACGGATTCAACAGCATATGCGAGCTCTTTGCCCCTCTAAAGAAAAGAAAAATCTGGGGGGTAACGAATGACTGGATCATGGGGGAACTCCTTAGTAAGATGCAAGAAAGGGACAGTCTCTGGTCAATAGCAAGGTCCTCCTGCAGCCCCCATGATTATCAGTGCTACAGAGCTACCCAAAATCATTGCACTAACTTCATCCGTCAGGTTAAAGCCACCTTCCATAAGGAATAACTGGGGAACACATGGGAAGACGGTAAGAGGTTCTGGGAGAATGTCAGAAGCCTCCTCGGGAAGGATAATAAACAGCACCCAAAACTTCTCAGTATCAACAGCTCCCCTATTACCGACCCACTCCTCATTGCAGAATCTTTCAATGAGGCCTTCACAGACCTCACCTTAGTACTCCGCCCCCCCCAACTACCTGTTCCCATCTGCCAATCAACCCAGCAGCAAATCACGTACGAGTCTCCATCCTAACTTCTACTTAAAGAGAGTGACAGTAAAGGAGACCTTGAGAAACACAGAAAAAGTGCTAGGCAGGACTAGAATGGGTAGTGATGGGTCGACATGAAGCTTCTATCCCTCATGCTTAATACTATCATTGTGCCAATAACTAAACTCTTTGATAAGTCCCTGGCACTTGCTGAATTCCCTGGAATTTGGAAACAGGCCCTTGTGACACCTGTGCACAAGAACAGAGACAGGACAAGTATATCCAACTATCGACCTATATCCATCCTATCCCCCTTATCCAAGGCACTGGAAAAGACTGTGGCAGAGCAATTCACCGAATACCTCAAGTATGATCTACTCTGCCCTAACCAACACGGTTTCAGACAGATTCACAGCACTACTACTGCCCTGGTGGAGTATGTGGATTACGCACATAAAGCACTGGACGAAGGCAAAATAGTGGGGTCAGTTTTTATTGACCTCATCAAAAACTTCGACACTGTCAACCACTCCTTTCTACTGGAGCAACTACAGAACCTGGAGGTGGCAGATAACACAGCAGGTTGGTTCAAGGACTACCTGACCCACAGAAATGTGTCAAAGTTGTCTGGCCCAGAGAGGTAGCACTGGGGGTTCCCCAGGGCTCCATTCTGGGGCCCCTACTCTTCATTTTTTTTCTGAATAATCTCCCCAAAGCATGTGACACTAAAATGATCCTCTACATTGACGATGCGGTACTCATAAACAGCAACTCGCACCACGACCGATCTCCAATCTGAACTTCAGCACTCTTTCCACAAGTTAGAGGACTGGTTCTGCAAGCGGAAACTACTTCTAAGTTACAAAAAGACAAAGGCCATGCTTATATCCAACCCAAAGAGTAAAGGAAAACACCCACCTCATCATCGCCAACAAGGTCAGTGAACCGCTGGAACAAGTAAACTCATTCAGGTACCTTGGTGTCACCCTTGACAACACCCTCTCCTTCACCCAACACATCGACTCGGTGGTCAAGATGGTCAACTCTAAGCTGGGAGTCCTCCATAGGCATAAGAAATATCTCACTCCTGAAGCCCTCCAACTCTCAGTCTCGAGCTCCATCCTTTCGTCTGTTGACTGTGGCCTGGTTGTCTATGGTGCAGCCACAGATACAGCAATCAAGAGGATACACACAGCCCTCAATAAAGCCTGCAGGCTCTCCTTGGCTGCTGTTCGACGCATGCACTCCTGCACCCTGTACGAACAGACAAAGTGGATGCCACTCAGGAACAGGATTAAGTTCCAAACCTGCCTCTTTGGCAAGAAGGCACTTTCGGGGAAAACACCTCCCTGTGTATCGAAAATCCTATCTACAGCCTCCTACATATATGATATCCAAGGCAGTACACAGGGTGCACTATTCAAAGCATTTCGCCGGACTGCTCTTGGACAACGCACCTTCACCTACAGGGCACCTAAGTGGTTGAACGAAATCCCTGGGCCCCTACGAACATCCAAGAGCCTCTCCCACTTCAAATCTGGCCTGAGGCAACACCTAGAATCAGGTACCAAATGTAGCTGCTTCTGACAACCTCCCGTCAACTTGCCCACCGAGCTTTCTTCCCTATTGCCTATATCAACCCCCCCCCCCCCGGCAGAGCATTTGCTCTGGGAGGTGACTCTCTGCCTCCCCATCCCTTCCCAGGCCCCTTCTCCCTCTACTCATCCCCTCTGCCCCAGCCCCTATGCTCCCAACCCCACCCTCCTTATTCCCCACCCCTCCACACCCCCATCCAGTACTCCCACTACCCTCTCCCCAACTCGACAATGCCCTCTGGAGGCTGCTTCCCCCTCTCCTTACTAACTTGCTGTTCCTAAGAGATTCCTCCCCCTCCTCTCCCCCAAGTACTTACACACCTCTCAAATCTTTTTTATACTGACGATGTACTCAGCCATGGTACTAGTATTGTTTCTGTTACACTATAACCAACTGTTGGCTATCTACCTATTCTTCTCCCCCCTCCTCTCCCTTCTCACTTCCCCCAAGTACTTACACACCTCTCAATTCCTCTCTGTACTGACGATGTACTCAGCCATGATACTAGTATTTGTCTCTGCTACACTATTGCACTGTAACCAACTGTTAGTTAACTACCTGTTCTGTCCAGTTGATGTTTATTTGAGTCTGTCTGTTAAACCTGACGTACTACTTTGTATTTAGAGCTTTGATGTGAAATGTGTCTAATGACCATCAACCTGATGTGGAACCTTTGTAAGAGAGCTTTCCTCAAAGGTATGTTTCCGAAATTCCTAAATAAATAAATAATAAACCTGACAAGAAGTCCAAGAAATTGAATCATATGGCCAAGAAGGTGTATGCCGCCTCCTCCATCGGCCTTGGGCAAACAAGCTCAGCCATCCTAGTGGCCCATTTTTCGTATGCCCTGATGGGTTCTCGGGACAAGATAATCCTCCATCTCCCTGCAGACCTTCGCCAGAGGTATTGTGCACCCTTTGGGTCTCTAGGAGCCTTGCCTTAACCCCCCACCGGGCGTGACTCTCCTGGACATACCATCCGGGCATAAAAGCCCAAGGCGCAACCGACCCCCAGAATCTGACTCAACTGGGTTTGATTTTTGGGGGAGGAGAGCCTTCTCATCAGCATGCCTTCTGCTTTGTCTTTCAGCTCATCAGGCCCACCATGCTGCCTATAACAGGCACTTGTGGTCTCTGCTAGGTCAGGTCCTAGCCTCTTTGCCTGACTCGATGGCAACCAGATAAGCTGTTGCTCTCTCCATATGGGGCCTGGAGCTTGCAAGGCACCAATCAAGGGCATCTTACAATGCCAACGAGGTGACTTCGATTTGGGGACAGCGATCTGCATCAGGCGGACGGAGCGGCTTAGTCTCTTCCAGTTGTCACCCTTGGCCCAGCGTAGGGTGACTGCTTCCTCCTTCTGGGGAA
Source organism: Neoceratodus forsteri (assembly GCA_016271365.2). Taxonomy (NCBI): domain Eukaryota; kingdom Metazoa; phylum Chordata; order Ceratodontiformes; family Ceratodontidae; genus Neoceratodus; species Neoceratodus forsteri. The sequence continues at coordinate 554,782,439 of CM028129.1, read as the reverse complement.
CCCATCTCTTTTCCCACAGGGTGAGACGAGAGCTTCAGGGACGCATTCCCAATCCTGCTTGAAGAACTTCGTCTCACCCAGACCAGCCTCACGCCTAGCCAGGCCTGTTAGGGTTCCCTTCTCTAGTGTCTCCCCCCACTGGAGGCTGAGGGACAGTTGTCCCTTAGGGAGGTTCTGGGCCCCCTTTGGGTGGCTTGGTAATCACCCAGCAGTGATGAATGGTGAAGACTGACACAGATAAGATATGAAAATTACGTACCTACCGTAATTCTTGATCTTTCTGTGTATCTTCACCATTCATCACTGAATCCTGCCTACCTTCCCCTCTCAGGCCTTAGTCTCTGGGCAATCCTCCTCCTCCGTTTGTCTCTCAGTCAGGACCTTGGTCCATCTCCAGCACCTCCCACCCCCCTTCCCCTTGGGGTCGGGTTTTTATTCCCCTGGGTTGACAGACAGGGAGGCTTCCCTCTGTTGGGAGTCTCCAGAGCTCCTTCTCAGTCCAGGTAGTTCTTGGATTATCCTGCTTCCTCCAGCCTAGTCTTGAGGAAGTATAGAGGGGGGGCACTGGTGACTCCCTCAGTTAGTTCCCCTCCAACCACATTGTGCCACCCCATATGTGATTTACTTTTATCCTCCCCTCATTCAAGGAGAAAATGTATTCCTTTTCAGTTTCTCCTCTGGAGGTGACTCCCTCTATACAACAAACTAAAAGGCAGTCCCTTGGGGTTTTTCCTTTCCAGGAATGTTTCCAAGTTGTTTTACACTTCAGTTATCTAGGCAGGAAAGGGAGACACCAACCCGTCCTGGCCCCTCTGAGTGACTCAACTGCCTCCCTCTGGATTGGTGCCATGTTGCTGTTCCAGCCTTTGGATCCTCCTCTGGTTTAAATTGGTCCGGCCTGGAGCATAGCATCCTCCATTGAGTAGTCTAGGGCCGTATCCTCGGTGGTGATGTCTCCTCTATCCTCCTTCCTTTCTTTCTCTCTTCCTTCTACCCTTCACCCTTTCATCCCTCCCTTACTCGCCCAGAGATTGGGGCCCTCTTGTCCCAGTCCCTTAGGCTTCCTTCTCTTCTGTCCTCTCTTGGCTTTATTCCTCCTTTAGTTTACATCCTTTCCTTTCTCTCGGGCCCCCCACCCTCTCTATTTCTCTGTCTCTCTCTCTACAGCATGCAGAACTGGGGCTGAGGGGAGGGTTGGCATCGAGTTACTGGCCAATCTCGAGCGCCACATAATACGTCGGCCTCAAGGGCAGCGCCATCCTGACGTCGACTCCTCCCCTTGCAAAAAAAAAAAAAAAGATCCTGCAGGGTCCTGATCCTCCGTCTTACTACCCAACAGTGATGAACGGTGAACATACACAGAAAGATCAAGAATTACAGTAGGTACATAATTTTCATTTCTCTCTCTTCGGAGAACAGGGTATCATCATCAATGTACCAAAGTCCTCCCTTGCCTGACCCAGTCCCTCCAGTTCATCAGAGCACTGCTCAATACCACTCAAGGGAAAGCCTTCTTACCACAGGACAGGGCACTTTGCCTTCAAGGCTTAGCACACCACAGCTTGACACTTCCAATGGTCCCAGCCAGGATGCTGCTCCAGCTCCTAGGCCATATGGCTGCATCCATTGTTACAGTCCCTCTAGCCAGATTGCATATGAGGACAATTCAGTGGACTCTTGAGAGTCCAGTGGGATCAGAGATGGGACGAGTTAGATCCAGTTTGTCAAGAACGCAGCTGGAGAATGACATCCCCCCTCTTGCGGAGGGGATGCCCTTTCATTGAAGAGCTCCGGATTAAGTCTTGATATCAGATGCCTCAGGCATCGGTTGGGGTGCACATCTGGGCATCCACAAGGCACCTGGTCTGCAGCCGAGGAGCCTTTCCACAAAAATATTCTGGAAATGAGGCAGTTCTCTATGCCCTACAGGCTTTGAGCACGGTGCTTCACCTGGGACATCTTCTCATCCAGACAGACAACGTGGCAGTGGTGTTTTACCTCAGCAAGCAAGGTGGCACTCACTCTTACCCCCTTTGTCGGGAAGCAGTGCGGGTCTGGAACTGGGCCACATCCTACCGCCTAGAGGTTTTGGTGGTTCACGTTCCAGGGGTTTAAAACACCCTGACCGACGCTCTCAGCAGGACTCAGTCCAGAGCGCACGAGTGGGCCCTTCTACAGTCTGTCGTTAACAATCTCTTCGACAGATAGGATAGGCTGGACCTGTTTGTATCCCCTGTCAATGCAAAGTTGCCCAGTTTTTGCTCGCTAGATCCAGGGCCTGGAGTTTTCTGCTGAGATGCATTGTCCCTCTCCTGGAGAGGGAGGTTCCTTTACACCTTCACTCCCTCTTCACTCCTTCAGAAGGCAATTCTCAAGTTGCAAGCAGAAGGAGCAGTGATGATCCTTGGGGCCCTATTGTGGCCATGACAGATTTGGTATCCACTGCTAAAACAATTGACTGATGAACCCCCAATTCTCCTGCCACTGAGCACTCACTTGCTGTCCCAGGATGTTGGGACCTTGGTTCACCAAAACCTTCAGTCATTGCACCTTGATGCGTGGCTCCTGAGGACCTAGCCAAGTGACACTTTGGGGTCTCGGACAGGGTTGCCAACGTTCTGGTGGCTGCTAGAGCCACTAATGCCATGAAATGGATTTGCTTTTGCCTCTGGGCTACTGCCCACCACCTTGATCCCTTGGCCTGTCCGGTGAGCTCAATCCTTGAGTACCTGTTGTCACTCTTGGACGCAGGGTTGGGCTACTCATCCATCAAAGTGCATCTGTCTGCCACTTCTGCCACCATACCCCTGTTCAAGGCAGAACTGTGGCACAGTTGGATGAAGCCAGCACCTTTCTGTGGGGCATTCTCCATATGAAGCCCCCCCCCCAACAGGGACCCCATCCCTCCTTGGGACTTGTTTTCGTGTTGGAAAAGCTCACTTTACCCCCATTTGAACCAGCCATGGATTGCGAGCTTCACTTTCTTTCCTGGAAAGCGTTATTTTTAGTTTCCGTTACTTCTGCTCGAAGAATTTCTGAGCTTCAAGTCCTGATGTGTAAGGTTCCTTATTTTTTCTTACACAAGGACCGAGTGACCTTGAGGACCAATCTTAAGTTCTTACTGAAGGTGGTGTCTTAGTTGACTCGGTCAGTACATGCACTTCCCAGTGTATTATCCTGAACACTCAAAACCAGGGGGGAGGCTCTTCTACACACGCTAGATGTTCATCGCATTTTGCATTTCTGTCTCTCCAGAAAGTGAGAATTTAGACGTTCTGACCAGCTATTTCTTTCCTTTGCCCATCAGGATCCAGGGGGCTCCTGTAGCCAAACTGACCCTTTCTAAATAGCTCATTAACTACATTTCATTCTGTTACCAGAAGTATGACAGACCCTTGCCAGGCTCGGTGAAGGGTCACTCCACAAGGGGAGTAGTGGCCTCTTTTTCCATTCTTAGAAATGTGTCCGTGGCCCGTGGCTGACATTTGTACGGAAGCCACATGGAATTCTGTTCATACTTTCATCAGACACTACAGTCTCGGCATTTTCTCCAGACGCAGATCGAGCTTCGGCCTTGTGGTGCTGCAGAGACTCCTCTCCTGAGGTCACTTCCCTCTTCATATTTTTCTGTTTCCTCCACCCGAGACTGGTCTGGGTCTCCTTTACTGCTTGGGACTCAGTCCTATATGTGTTACCTGCTGCAAGAGCTAACTCTTGAAGTAAGATAGAACAGTTCCATAAGAACTTAAGTAGATCTTCGAGAGAAGCTCTTACAGCAGGTATAGCTTCCCGCCCACCTTCCCCCTAGGGGACTCTCTTCTGCACTTGGTTTGCATTGGCAATGTTATGATTGCTGTATGTGGTATTTGCCTCGGTTCTCTGTTACTGATCACCTTCCATCTTCGATGCCATTGTCTCCAGCTGGAGAAGTGAGGGACGCTAGGGACTGCCCTCCCTTTATATACATACATGGCGTTGGGGGCGGACCGACGTAAGGGGGTGGTCCCCGCCTTAGACTGCTAGCTAGAAGTTTTCCGTGGGGTCCTGCCACCTGACGGCTTCAGTCCTATATGTGTTACCTGCTGCAAGAGCTTCTCTCGAAGATCTACTGTTACGGTAAGTTCTTACATAACTCAACTTTCTTGACTGCCATGGACCTCTGAGATTCTTGCGCCTGGTCTGTGGCAGCGGCAGTTGCCATGCACTGCCGGGCTTGGCTGCTCATCTCCATCTTTATGGCTGACACGCAGCACAAGTTGGCAGACGTTCCCTTTTTGGGTACTGACTTTTTTGGGCCCAGCGTGGAAGGGCACCGCACCCGTATTGAGAACTCCAGTGCCACCTTGGACTTGGTGGCTTCTGCTCAAAAGGACCTCAAGGGTTCTAAGCCTCAAAAGAAGAAGCCCTTTCGGCCTGCCTCTGTGCCAGCAGCCAAACCTGCCCAGTTCCTGGCTGGACAGCAGCAGGCTTGGCATCCCTGGCCAAAATCAGTGGCCTCGGTCTTCAGGAAGCCAGGAGGTAGATGTTCCGGCAGCACCTCCGCCAGTTCCAAGCCTGCCCAGTGACGGGATGGGGGGCACCTACCCCATAACCATCCTGAACCCCCTGGGTTCTCCTGTGGGGGGCCAGTTCCACCACTTCCTTTCCGCCTGGTCTGCTGTTACCACGGACAGGTGGGTCCTCGAGGTGGTCGGTCAGGATCTGCCTCTGGAGGTCAAGGTATACCCACCCTGCCAAGCCCGCACCCTGAGGGAGGGCATAGTGTCCATTGACATCCAGTTGGCCTTTCAGGATGACATAGCCCAGCTCCTCCACAAGAAGGTCATGGTTCCTGTCTCAGACCCTCCGCAACACCCAGGGTTTGTCTCCAGGTACTTCCTGGTGCCTAATCGGTTGGGTGGCTGGCACCCCATCTTAGATCTGTACGACCTGAACAAGTTTATCAGGCCATGCACCTTCAGGATGGTCACTCCATCTTGGATCATACCATCTCTCGAGCAAAACATGTGATTCTGCTCTCTAGATCTTTAGGACGCGTTCTTTCACATCCCAATTTGTCCATCACACTGCCAGTTCCTCTGGTTCCGGGTGGAGGGGATCCTCTACGAGTTCCAGGCCATGCCGTTAGACCTGTTCTCAGCCCCCAGGGTCTTCACCAAGTGCATTGCAGTGCTGGCAGCCTACCTGAGGCACCAAGGGGTCTGGCTTTACCCCTACCTGAACTTCTGGCTGATCATGGGTCCCTCCAGGCAGGAGGTGGAGCGGTCCGGGGACCGGGCCCTCCAGACCTGCGTCTATCTTGGCCTCCTGGTCAATGATGCCAAGTCAGAACTCATTCTTTCGCAGGTGATCAACTTCATTGGAGCAGAGCCAGGGCTTGACTCCTGGCAGACAGAGCAGAGGCTTTCTCCTCCTTTGCCTGATCATTTTGGATTGGGTAGTTGCACCCTGTTCAGGACTTCCTGCACCTGCTGGGTTACATGGTGGCTTGCACCACATGGTCTGTTGGGCCCGCAGGAGAATGCGATCTCTGCAATGGGAGCTGGCACGCCAATGGTCTCAGTGCAAGGGTCACTTCAACCAGCCAATTACTGTGACCCAGCTGATGTGGACATGCCCTCCAGTGGTGATTAGTCCCAGAGCATCTGCAGGACGGTATCCCATTTGTCCACCCAGAGCCGATGGTCATCTTGACGGCCGATGCTTCTTTCATGGGCTGGGGTGCCCACCTGTGGGAACACAGAGTCCACAGGCTCTGGACCACTGAGGAGTCCCGGTGCCGCATCAACCTGCTGGAGCTTCGGGCAGTTCGGCTGGTGCTGACTACTTTTGCTCCACACATTCGGGATCAAGTGGTCCAGGTCTAGACTGACAACACCACAACCATGTACTACCTCAACAAGCAGGGCAGGATACACTCCCTTCCTCTGTGCAGGGAAGCTCTCCATGTGTGAATGCTTGTGCGCAGCCTGGATGCTGACCTCCTGGCCATCCATGTGGCCAGTGTCTCCAGTCAGCTGGCAGACACTCTCTGCCATGTCGGTGAGGCATCTCACGAGTGGTCTCTACACCCAGAGTTAGCACACAGGCTGTTCTCCCAGTGGGGCACCCCACTGGTGGACCTGTTTGCCTCCAGGGAGAAAGCAAAGCTGAGGCTGTACTGTGCCCATCCCCCCCTCAACAGGGAACACTGCAGGGAGATGCCTTCTCGAGGCCCTTGACCCCAAGCCTCCTCTGTACTTTCTCTCCATTTCCCGTGATCCACAAGATGTTGCTCAAGGTGAGGAGGGACAAGGCACAAGTGATTGTGGTGGCTCTGGACTGGCCACACCAGTTCTGGTACCCTGATCTCCTCAGTCTCAGCAGCAGGCTTCCGAGGCGTCTCCCTGTTTGCCCCGACCTGCTCTACATCAAGCTGCCTAACTCCCTGCATTCCTAGTGCGTATTCTTTCAGAAGTCTTACCATCTTATCTCTGGCTATCCCTAAAGTTAAAACGCGCTTTGGTAGAGCCTCAATAAGCTTCACTCTTCCTACGCTCTGGAATAAAATCCAGAAAACCTTAAGGCTCGCTTTCCCTGTCACGTTCTCCCTCCTCAAATCCATGTTCCTGAGGACCTTCTCCAAGGTCTGTTATTGCTTGAAGTCAAGGTCTTAACATCAGGATTTGTTACTACTTTAAATTCTGGACTTAAATGACGCCTCAGGCAATGGTTGAGGTTTGAGTCCTCCCTTCTGTCATTGTCCAAATCAAGGTCCCAACATTACGATCTGTCTTTGCTTCAAATATTTGGACTTAAACCCCAACCATTGCCTGTGGCATCTGTCGTGTTTCTCTCTTAGAACAGTCCTTCCTCCCTAGGCCATCATGTCCAACCCTCTCCTATCATCTGACCTTTCCTTCCCACTCCCTATACCCCCCCTCCTCTCCCCACTTGCCAGGCCATGCCTCTACAGTGCTCATCAAAGGACTCTTACATCTCAGTCTTCTTCGCACTTAGACACTAGAGGAACTGCCCCTCCTGCTCACTATGACCCCTCCAATGATGTTTACTGTATAAATTTTAGCTCATTACCTTATGTCCATATATCTGTAACTATGCAATCGTATTTAAATGGGACTACCTCCTGTTGAACCTATTGCTGTGTTCTGGTGGAAGTATCTTGTTATATGTTATTATGTTGTTATTATTACTATGTAATTGTTATGTACGTTCACTCAACCGGTTATGTCTTAACCCTGTTGGCAATTGTTTTGCCCCTGGTCCATCTTGTAAATGAGCTTGTCTCAATGATGTTCCGCCTAGCAAAATAACAATTTTGATTGACTGATTGATCGATCAGTTTGGGGAAGGTTCTCCACCCGGACCTTCAATCCCTGGACTTGACAGCCTGGTTCCTGAGTGGCTACAGTTCCAGGCTTTGGGTCTCTCTGAAGATGTCCTCAATGTAGTCGAGGCTTCTCAGAATGAGTCGACCCAAAAATGCTATGCCTTCAGATTGATGAGGTTCTCCATTTGGTGCCAGGGCAAGAGGTTGGACCCCTTATCTTGTCCGATTGTTAGCATTCTCAACTACCTTTGATCCCTCTCCCAGTCAGACCTTCAGCTGATGACCCTTAAGGTGCACCTGGCAGCCATCTCTGCCTACCTGGCATGGGCTGGTTAGCAGTCGGCATAGGAGAAGGTGATCTGGCACTTTTTTAAAGGCCTCGACCACAGGATCTAGCGCCTGGTCGCACAAAAATGACGCCGATTGACGTTCATGTAAATATTTGTCGACCATGTCAGGGTCGGCATAAAGCTGGTCATCGCTCACCATGTTTTCTTCAGGGACTGTACCCCCACCCCCAATTAAAATAATTAACTCCAAGTCGGAGCTGATTAGGGGAGGGGGTGCAAGACCCCCAGAAAACAGTGCCAGGGTCCAGCACAGACACTACAGCGACCTGGCACTGTTGTCGCTGTAGTGTCGGTCACTGTCGGGGCTGTGTACCTCGACCATATTTCCCCTCCAGTGTGTGAACCACCACCACCTTGGGACTTGTTGCCGTTGTTGGCAAAGCTCATGGGCAAGCCATTCAAACTGATGCACAGGTGTGAGATGTTACACCTGTTATGGAAGACCGCCTTTCTGGTGGCTATCATGTCAGCCAGAAGGGTCAGTGAGCTCCAGGAACTCTCGATAGAGTCTCCTTGCCTGGTCTTCCACAGGGACAAGGTTGTCCTTCACCCCAACCCAAAGTTCCTCTCAAAGGTTGTGTTGGGTTTTCACCTTAACCAGGTGTTTAATCTCCTGGTGTACTTCACCAACCACATCTCGGAGGCCGAGTACAGGCTCCATACTTTGAACCTGCGGTGAGCGCTAGCCTGTGGCAAGCAGCACACAGCTGGAGTTCGGGGAGAGGTTCACCAGCTATTCGTCACCTATACTGAAGTAACACCTGGCAGACTGGCAGCTAAGTGGACAGTTGGCAGGTGGATTGTATCCTGCATCGACCTCTGCTATAGATTGCCGAGCAGGGAGCCTCCCGCAGGGCTTAGGGCTCATTCTACCCATCATACTGCTGCCTCAGTGGCTGCTTCTAGGGATGTCCCCATTCAGGAAATCTGCAGGGCTGCTACCTGGAAGTCAGCACACACCTTCATTTCCCTCTACCTCATTGATCTTGAGTCATGCCGGGATGCTGATTTTGGGGCTTCAGTTCTCCAGTCTCTCTTTCCTAAGTAGGGGGTGTGCACCTTGCCCTCTCCTCCCAGGAGATCTTTTAGGAGTCTGCCAGATGTGTGGATTGAACATCATATCCATGTCCCTAGAAAAACAGTTTACTCACCTGTAACAGTAGATCTTATCTGTGTCACTCTTCACCATTCATCACTATTGAGTTAGCTCACCAGAGCTAGTACCCCGAGGGAGACCTTTTTTTATATATAGGAGGAGTCGACGGGCTGGCGCCGCTATCGAGACCAGCGTTCTACGTGGCGCTCAAGGGTTGGCAGTTAGCCGTTGTCGACTCTGCCCCAGCCCCAGTTCTTTCTCTCCCACCGTCGAGTGAGGATCCTGCGTGTGAGACAAGAGAAAATTTGCGGCCTAAGTCCATCGTGTGTATATTGCCTCGGTTCTGACCGTCTGCTCGACGTCGCTTCATCGACTCCGGTAAGATCTTTCCTTTTTGTTAAAAGCAGCGTCGAGTACTGTCTTTTGTTTAATTTTTCATCTGGTCATGTCTCATCCAGGGGACAAGAAGGCGTCGAAGGCAGGTGGTCCCCCATGCATCGGTGCCCCTGTGGCCACCTTTACTCTGTTATGGACCAGCATGATCGTTGTCTCTTCTGCCTCGGCCCCAGACATGATATGGATAACTGCGATATCTGCTTCTCCATGGACTGCCATGTCATTGAGATTCGCGTGTGGAAAGTCAGACGTGCCCCGACGACTTTCAGAGGATGGATTTGCAGTCATCAAACCAAGGTCAGGACTCTCAGCCCTTCCTCCAGGTCCCCTCCCAGTCCTATACGGCCCGAGGAGGAGGGAACCCCCGCCTCATCTAGCCTTGCCACGTTGGGGGGTTCTTCCACGGTACAGGAGGCCCAGGCTGGCCCTCTTGGGGGTCAGTCGGGAGGCACCGTCCTGGCAGTCACTACTTCGGTAGCGAAGGCTCCCTTTGTGTTGCGTTCTGGGTCTCTGGAGACCGCACCGGCACCGTCCTTGGCGCCATCCCCCAGTGTCTCGTTCGGTCCCGGTGCCGTTTGCAGTGGCGGCGGCTTGGAGAGCGATGCCGCAGTCGGTGTTTGGCCTGTCCTCGGCGCCATCATCATCCCTGATTCTGCTCGCAGTGTCGGGACTTCTGGCAGCATCATGGTTGGTGGTTTGGAGCTTTCTGGGCCTAGTTTTAGTCTTGGCGACATCGAGATGGGAGCCAGCACTGTCTCTGTCCCCGGTGTTGCCTGCGGTGCTGGTGGCGGAGTCAGCACCGTGGTCGGCATCGATCCTGGCTTCGGCGTCGTTCGTGGTGCCAGGGTTGTGTGCGGTGCCGGGCTGTGCGCCGGGTCTGCCTTCGGTGTCGCTCGCAGCACCAGGGTGGTTGCCAGCACCAGGCGCGGTGCCGCTTTAGATTTGGCTCTCAGTGCCGTCGAAGACCAGTGTGAGCAGGCCCGGTCACACCTGACTCGCACCAGGCATGCACCGCACTGTCCTCTGCTGCTGTTGGGGATTTTGAGTCTCAGGGTGCCCCACCTCAGGGCCCGGGAACTGGAGGAGCCCGTGGGGTGGTCTGGCATCGGACCTCGGAGTCTACTTCCTCGGAGACGGATTCTGGGTCTGATCCGGACTGGCTTCTGGATTCCTCAGGGTCTTCGGATCCTTTTGGTTCCAGCACCTCGGCCCCCACTCTCCCCCCTCCTGCAGTTCAGCTTTCACCGGTAGACCTCAGGGTCAGGGGGTCTGACCAGCCAGCGGTGGTCCCAGTGGCCACTGTTGGGCAGCCTGAGATCTTTGGAGAGGCTGCTGCTTAAGTTGGGGTACCCCCCTCCTTGACGTTTTTTGACAGTCCAAGTTTTGGGCAGCCTGGGCACATCAGGAGGGGGAGGGTACGGTTCCCTGGGTGGTCTCCTCGGAGCCTACTCGGGGATGCCAGCTGCCTCGGTTAGTGGTGAAGAGGACGAGGTCCCTCTCTGACTCTGAAGGGTTGAGAGGTACCAGGGTAGAACGCAGCGAGCTCTTTCTGGGTTCAGGCCGGGTCTTGGAAGGAGCCATAGTGCAGATCCTTGCCTTTCCCTAATGGAGTCCGGGAGAGGGACTTCTACTTCTGAGGTCAGGGGCCATCCTTCTTGACTCAAACAGTCCCGGTCACCTCATGGGGGGATTTCTTCCTTGGGGCATAGCTCTGACCATTCCGATCTGGTTGAACGGCTGTTAGCTGCAGCGGCTTTGGGTTCCCCCTCCCTTTGAAGGGTTTCTTGTTGGCCTCCCTGCCCTGACAGAGACCATTCTCCTGTTGCCAGGAGCTTGCCCTCCGAGCCTCTGTCTCTACCCCCCGGTAGTCCCAGGTATTCCGGGCCCTTGGGGTCCTCTTACTTGGGAGCAATTCAGAGGATTGGCTGCATTAAAAATGGAAAGGGACCTGGGGTAATTATATTAGATGACCTAAAGGTGGACAGGTAATGTGAGAAGGCAGTAAGGAAGGCTGGGGGGATACTGGGATGCATAGGAAGAGGCATCAATAGTAGAAAACAGGAAGTTGTCATCCCTCTGTACAGACAGTTGGTGAGACCCCATCTGGAGTACTGTGTGCAGTTCTGGAGACCCATCTCCGCAAAGACATAGACAGAGTGGAGGCTGTCTAGAGGAGGGCAACCAAAATGGTGCAGGGTCTGCACCAGAAGACATATGAAGAAAGACTAAAGGAGCTTAATATGTATACCCTTTGAGGAAAGAAGGGAGAGAGGGACATGATAGAAACTTTCAAGTACCTCAAGGGAATCAGCAAAGTCCAAGAGGGCAGCATCTTTCAGAAAAAGAGATGTGCAAGAACAAGGGGGCACAATTTGAAGATAGAGGGGGGACGGCTCAGAGGTAATGTGAGGAAGTATTTTTTCACAGAGAGGGTTGTGGATGCATGGAACAGCCTCCCTGAGGAGGTCGTGGAATCGAGAACAGTGGGGGAATTCAAGAATGCATTGGACAGACATAAGGCAGTCTTAGTGGGGAGTAAGAGGAAGCAAGCTGTTGGTTAACTAGGATCTGCAGCTTACCTGTTAGGTAGGAAAATGGGCAGACTAAGTGGGCCAAGTGGTCCTTATCTGCCGTCAAATTCTATGTTCTAGGGACATGGATATGTTGTTCATCCATACTGTCTGGCAGGTTCCTTGCCACTTTAAATCTTGCCGGACGGTCTTCAAGCTGGCTCCTCACACCCACCCGGGTGGTAAAACTCTCGGCTCTGCCCCATGATGCCAGATCCTCCTTAACGCTCTGGGTGTAGACTGGATCCTTATTCTTCGGTTCGCCCAAAACTTATTTTAAAGTTTTCAAGACTTCAGTCATCTTTCTCCCTCGTGGCTGCGATGGACAAATCGACTCCCGGATTTCGGCAGTGCCCTTGTGGGCAGAAGATGTCCAGGACAGACCAGCACTCCACGTGTGTATACTGCCTCGGCCTAGAACACGACCCACAGGCCTCTGAGTCATAGCGTTCATTTTGACCCACCGTCCCTGGAGGACCGCGCTGCCCGGTTAAAGCTTAGGCGCCCGAAGCGCTACCCGCTGGTTAAGTCGAAAGAGGCCCATTGGGCGGTTACCGCGGTGGCTGGCTCGGCTGAGCAACTCAAGCAGATGATCGCCCTCGAGGAGGAGGCGGCCCAGGCTGCATCATCCTCTTCCTCGGTCGCGGCATTTATCCAGCTCTCTCTGGGTACCTTGTATTCAGCTTCTTTCAAGGAGCTTTGCCAGTCCCTTGCCACGAAGGGAGAGGGGCCATCGGGACATTCCTCTCAGCCCAAAAAGAGGGACTCAAAGGGTAAGTCCCATCATCGGCGTTCGTGGGAACAGGAGAGGTCCCCTTCCCTGGACAGTCGACTGTCGACTTCGGTCGAGGTTGCGGCTAAGGCCGCTGGCTTCATGGTGTCCCCATCAGGCCAGCTGGCCGAGACACCCATCGACGCGGTTGAGATTTTTCTCGACCCGTCGGACGGGCTGTCGACTGGTGAAGCTGACAACCCTTCTTCACCGGTTCCCCCGGTGGAGACCGAGAACCTGCTTGCGCCCCCGGTGCCGCAGTCCCCGGTTAAGGCTTCCGAGCCGAGGGAAGAACAGGTGTCCCCCGCCCCTTCCCAGACCCGTCCTCAGAAACACTGAGAATCTCGGTCTCGGTCCAGCCGATCCCGCCGACATCGGTGGTCTCGGTCTCGGCACTGAGGTAAGCGGCACTGCCGCTCGTCCTCATCTTTCTCCTCAGAAGAGGAGAGGCTTCAGCGCAAGTTGCGTCGATGCTACGAGGACCTGATGTGGCAGCAGTTACTTCTGTCTGGGAACAAGCCGACGCCATCGCCTTCCACAGCCATCAAGTGGCTGTCACCCGAGCGGCCGAAACAACCCCTCACTGTAGTCGAGGTGCCCAAGCCTGGGCCGGTTGTTCGGCCGAAACCAGCTGCCCCACCGATTGTGCTGGAACCTCCGTCTCCACAACCAAAATAGGGGGCGCCGAACAAGGACTCTCAGTCGGGTCAGGGCCTGCCCCACAGGTTGTCGGTCACCCTCACTCCCAACCATCCTCGGCAGGTGGAGGGTGGCTCAGGCCCCAGGCAGCTCTTCGCGGACTCAGACGAGTCAGACGACTCCTCCCTGTTCTCCAGGCCCATCGACCTGGAGTCCTCCGGGGGGGGCCAGTCGATGGACGAAAGCCCATCATCTTTCATGGGTTTGCTTTGGCTCATCTCGGAGTCCACCGGGATGCAGATCAAGCCCTTATCCAAGCGGGCCAAGTGTCCCCTGATGGAGATACTGGACCGAAGGGATTCACCCACGGAGGCTTTTCCGGTGGCTGAAGCCATTGTTGGCCCAGCCGTGGAGCTTTGGCAGCGGTCTGCTTTCTGTCCCGCGCCTTCAGCCAGGATGGCCAGGAAGTATGCGGTCCCTACCGGCTCTTTGTCTGGTTTTTCAGAACACCCCTCAGCCGAGGGGTTGGTCACCCTACAGTGTTTTCCGGTGTTCCGGGAACACTAGGCACATGGACAAGTCCCCTGACAAGGAGTCCAAAAAGCTGGACTACACCAGGCGCAAGGTGTATGCTGCATCCTCCCTTGGCTTCCGCCAGGCCAGCTCGGCCGTGCTGATGGCACACTTCTCCCATGCCCTCATGGGCTCCCTGGATGAAGTGATCCCTCATCTCCCAGCCGACCTGCAGACCACGGTCCGGCAGGAGAGGGATCATGGTAGGGCAGTGGCTAAGCAGCAGCTCCAAACGGCTCTGGACATTGGAGACTCCTGTGCCAGATCGGTTGCAGCCGCGGTGGCCATGCGCCGCAGAGCATGGCTGAGGATATCCACCTTCACGGCGGATACCCAGCACAATCTGGTGGATGTCCCATTCTTGGGGACCGACCTCTTCGGCCCTGGAGTGGAAGGTCACTTCCAGCGGATCGAAAAGTCCAGTGCCACTCTGGACTCTGTCACCTCCGCCCAGAAGTACAAAGCCCGCTGACAGCAGCAGCACAAGCCCTTTCATCCTTCTGCGCCTGCGGCACGTCCGGCCCAACAGCACCAGGGCCAGCAGGCTCACGCTTGGCATCCCAAACCCAAGTCTGCGGCTTCCTCCAACAGAAAGCAGGGAGGTAAAGGCCCAGGAGGTCCCTCGGCCGGTCCCTCCTCTAAGCCTGCCCAGTGACGGGTTGAGGGGCATCGCCCCCAGCCTCATCACTTCCCCCTGGGTTCCCCCTGTGGGGAGACGGCTCTGCCACTTCATTTCTGCGTGGTCCACTGTCACCACAAACCGTTGGGTGTTGGAGGTGGTAGGAAAGGGCCTGCCCCTGGAGTTCGAGCAGGCCCCGCCCTTTTGAGCTGTCGCCCCTTGGGGGGCTACGGGGTCCGCAGCCTCTCTGTCGGCTCGCCAAGTCGATATTGCCCTGCTCCTCGAAAAAGAGGTGATCAGGAAGGTGATGGATCCTCCTTCAGGCCCGGGGTTTGTGTCCAAGTACTTCCTGGTCCCAAAACGGATGGGGGGCTGGCGCCTCATTCTCGACCTGCACAACCTGAACAGGTTCCTAAGGTCTCGGACCTTCAGGATGGTCAGTCTGGCTCAGATAATCCCATCCTTGGAACGAGGCTTATGGTTCTGTTCTCTGGATCTTCAGAACGCGTTCTTTCATGTCCCAATCCATCCGTCCCACCAGAGATTCCTCCACTTCAGAGCAGAGGGATCCCTTTACGAGTTCCAGGCCATGCCCTTCAGCCTTTCCTTAGCTCCCAGGGTCTTCACCAAATGCATGGCAGTGGTGACAGCATTCCTCCGGCACCGAAGGGTCCAGGTGTACCCCTACCTGGATGACTGGCTGATTGCAGCTCCCTCCAGAGCGGAGGTGGAGCGGTCCAGAGATTTGGCCCTCCAGGTTTGCTCTCAGGTTGGCCTCCTCCTCAATGAGGCCAAGTCGGAACTCGTGCCAAAGCAGGTGATACAATTCATCGGGGCAGAGCTCGACTCGCTACGAGCCAGAGCATGGCTCCCGGTGGACAGGGCCGAGGTTCTTTCCTCCTTTGCCCAATCATTTCAGGTTGGGCAATCGCGCCCTGCCCGGGACTTTCTGCACCTCCTGGGCCTCATGGCAGCTTGCACCAGCATGGTCCGTTGGGCCCGCTGGTACATGCGTCCCCTTCAATGGGGGCTGGCCAGCCAGTGGTCACAGCACTTCGATCCGCTGGATCAGCTAGTGACAGTGACCCAGGGGATGTGGAATGCTCTCCAGTGGTGGACCATTCCAGCACATCTGCAGGAAGGCATCCCGTTTGTCTGCCTCAAGCAGACGGTCTCTCTATCGACCAATGCCTCTCTGATGGGTTGGGGTGCCCATCTGGGGGTGCACAGAGCAGATGGCCTCAGGTCCCCTTGGGAGTCCCGATGCCATATCAACCTTCTGGAGCTTTGAGCGGTTCATCTAGCCCTCACCGCCTTCGCTCCGTTTCTACAGGGTCAAGTGGTTCAGGTCCAGACGGACAATACCACGACCATGTACTACCTAAACCGCCAGGGCGGGATGCTCTCCATGCCTCCGTGCAGGGAAGCTCTCCGCATTTGGTCACTCATGCGCAGCCTGGCGGCGGATCTCCTCACCATTCATGTGGCAGGAGCCTCCGTCACCCTGGCCGATGCCCTAAGCCGGATAGGGGCTACGTCTCACTGGTGGTCTCTCCTGTGGGGTCTTCTCCCAGTGGGGCATGCCTCAGGCAGACTGGTTTGCTTCCAGGGAGAATGTGAAGCTGAGACTGTTTCATGCCCGCCCCCCTCAGCAGGGCTCGCAGCAGGGGGATGCCTTCTCGAGGCCGTGGACCCCAGGCCTCTTCTACGCCTTTCCACCATTTCCCTTGATCCACAAGGTGCTTCTCAAGGTGAGGAGGGACAAGGCGCAGGTGATTCCGGTAGTTCCAGGCTGGCCCTGCCAGTTCTGGTATCCAGATCTCCTCAGTCTTAGCTCCAGGCTCCCGAGGCGGCTTCCAGCCCGCCTCGACCTGATCTCAGTCAATCAGGGAAGGTATTCCATCCGGACCTTCAATCCCTGCACCTGACGGCCTGGTTCCTGAGCAGCTAGAGTTCCAGGCCTTGGGTCTTTCCAACGAGGTCCTCAACGTCGTTGAGGTGTCCTGTAAGGAGTTGACCAGAAAATGCTACGCCTTCAAATGGAAGAGATTTTCCATTTGGTGTCAGAACAAGGGCCTGGACCCTTCCTCCTGTTCCTTGGCAAGCATTCTGGACTACCTGTGGTCCCTTTCTCAGCTAGGGCTTCAGTCAGCGACCCTTGAGGAGCATGTGACAGCCATCTCTGCTTACCGGGCGCAGGCCGGGAAGCAGTCGGTAGCGCAGGAGAAGGTGGTCGGGCGCTTTTTCAAAGGCCTTGATCACATATCCCCTCCGGTGCGAGAACCTCCACCTCCGTGGGATCTACTGCTAATATTGGCTAAGCTCATGGGCAAGCCATTCGAACCGATGCACAGGTGTGACATCTCTCACCTGTCATGGAAGACCGCCTTCTGGTGGCCATCACGTCAGCCAGAAGGATGGGAGAGCTCAGGCGCTCCATCGAGTCTCCTTATCTGGTCTTCCACAGGGACAAGGTTGTCCTGCGCCCCCACCGAAATTCCTTCCAGGTGGTGTCGGGAGTTTCACCTTAACCAGGTGTTGACTCTGCCGTGTTCTACCCCAATCACACCTCGGAGGCCAATATAGACTGCATACTTTGACCCTAGAAGAGCGCTCGCTTATTACAAGGAGCGGATGGCTGAAGTTCGGGGTGAGGTTTGCCAGCTGTTTGTCACCTACACTGAAGCCGCACCTGGCAGACCTGCAGCCAAGTGGACGATAGGCAGGTGGGTCGCCTCCTGCATAGATCTCTGCTATAGGTTGGCGGGCATGGAGCCTCCCAAAGGGATAAGAGCTCATTCTACCCGCCATACTGCTGCATCGGTGGCTGCTTCCAGGGATGTCCCTATCCAGGAAATCTGCAGGGCTGCTACCTGGAAGTCAGCACCCACCTTCATCACCCACTACCACATTGACCTTGAGTCACGCCGGGATGCTGGTTTTGGGGCCTCGGTTCTCCAGTCTTTATTCCCTAAGTAGGGGGTGTGCGCCTTGCCTCCCTCCTCCCGGAGAACTGCTAGGAGTCTGCCAGACAGTGTGGATGAACAACATATCCATGTCCCTAGAAATACTAGTTACTCA
Source organism: Neoceratodus forsteri (assembly GCA_016271365.2). Taxonomy (NCBI): domain Eukaryota; kingdom Metazoa; phylum Chordata; order Ceratodontiformes; family Ceratodontidae; genus Neoceratodus; species Neoceratodus forsteri. Next base: position 554,765,013 of record CM028129.1, on the reverse strand, counting down.
CTTGTAACAGGAGTTTTAGGAATGGTATATGTTGTTCATCCACACGACCCACCCGCCTCCCTGGCTTCAACGCACAACCTGGCTTCCAGCGGGCTAGATCTGGCGTCATGGGGCGGAGCCGTGAGTTTTACCACCCAGGTGGGTAGGAGGAGCCAGCTTGAAGACCTTCCGGCAAGATTTAAAGCGGCAGTTAACCTGCCAGACAGTGTGGATGAACAACATATACCATTCCTAGAACTCCTGTTACAGGTGAGTAACCTGTATTTTCTATGTTTCTATTCTTTCTCACCTACTTCCATGCCCTGGACCAGCAGGTGTTCCCCCATGCCTCCGTGCAGCCGGCCTCTGAACTGGGGAGCTCGTCTTCTTCCTCTTCTCCCTCTACTGAAGGAGAGGAACCATCTGTCCACATATCCCCTGGGTCTGATCTGTCATGTTATCAGCGCTTCCTGGTGAGGATGTTGGACGAGCTCCACCTGACCCCCATACCTATAAGCAATTCCTAGCATGTAATGCATGCCTTTTTGGGTGAGTTCAGTGCATCCCACTTGGTGGCTCCCGCCTGGCCGATTCCTTTTCAGGAAGCATTGCATCGGCTCTGACTTCGTCCCTTCTCCACTGTTCCAGCCCCAAGGGACTTAAGCCAGCAATATTGCGCTCCCCCGGGGTTTCCAGGTTCTCTGCCTCACCCCCCCCTTCGGGGTTGACCTCCCTGGATACTCCTTCAGGGCCTCGCGCCCCGTACTGTGACCACCCTCCGGATTTGGACTCTGCGAACTTCAGTTTCTGAGGAGAGACAAGTATTTTACTCAGCACGGATCTCCCTTTCAATTGCTACACATCAGGCCCACTTTGCAGCCTATGACAGGTTCTTGTGGTCCAGGCTAGGACAGCTCCTAGCTTCAATGCCTGATTCGGTGGAAACCAGGCAAGCCATCGCCCTCTCTGCGCGGGGCCTGGAGCTTGCAGGGCACCTAGCAAGGGCATCTTATGATGCCAGTGAGGTAGCTTCCAGGGCGGTAGGGACAGCGATCTGCCTTCGACGGATGGCATGGCTTCGCCTATCCTGGTTGTCACCCCTGACCTGGCTTAGGGTGATTTACTCCACCTACCGGAGAACCCATCTCTTCTCCCGCCAAGTGAGATGGCGACTGGGCGCCTTTCTCTCCACAGGGGATCCCCGCCTCACCCGATCAGTCTCAGGCCTCCCAGGCCTGTAAGGGTTCTCCTGCTCGATGTTTCACCCACTGGAGGCTAAGGACCTGGTCCCTTAGGGTGCTGTGGGAACCCCTCCCCGTTTCGGGTGGGGCTTGTACTCACCCAATAGTGATGAATGGTGAAGATTGACACAGATAAGATATGAAAATTACGTACCTACCGTAATTATTGATCTTTCTGTATATCTTCACCATTCATCACTAAATCCCACCCTCCTTCCCCCAGGGCCTCAGTCTCTGGATGCCTCCCCTCTCCCCCGTGTGTCTTTTCCCTCCATCTCCTCTCCTGATATGTAGACGGGAGGGGGTTGTGAGGACACACGAGGGTAATCCTCTGTCTTTCTGAGTTTGAAAAGAACCTTCCATTCTTTTCCCTTCCAGAGGGGTTGTGGAGTGTGAAGAGGGTCATCCCCGTCCCCCTTATATTTTTAAGTTTTTCTTTAGTGACCTCAATTTGAGGCCGCCCTGTATTTTTTTCTTTTTTGAAACCTCTAGTTGGTTTAAGGAAAAAAAAAAGCATTTGATTTGGTGAGAGAGGGGGAAAGGGTTGGGACACAGCCTCAGCCTGCAGTTCTCCATGTGGTTTTCCAATCCTCGCTGCAGGTTTTTCTCTTGCAGCCAGCTTCTTTGTCCAGGTCTAGACCTTATGCCTAAAACAGAGGCAATATAGTGCAGTGGTTTGAGTCTCTGAACTGCAAATATGGTGACTTCCAGCAGACCAGACTTGGGTTTGAATCCCACAGCTTCCCCTTTAGTGCTGTGTGGCCCTGGGCAAGTCACTTGTCTCCCTGTGCTCCAAGTCGTACCTGTGAAAAAAAAAAAAATATATATATATATACACACACACACACACACATATATACATGTGGGGCACCTCCGTTCTGAGGTTGTGTTACTCATCCTTCCCCCTTTCTCCCTCACTTCTTTTCCCTTGTTTCTCTTTTCCTTCTTCTCCTTCCAGGATTGGTGCCCCTCTTCTTCTTCTCCCCAATTTCTTTTCTAAAGTTTCCTCCTCTGTCATCTCAGTTATTTATTTCTCTTTAGTTCATTCTTCTTTTCCTTTATCTATCCCTTAGGCTCTCTTGCCTCATCCTCCCTCCCTTCCATACACTCTCCGGCGTGACAGAATTGGGCTGGAGCGAAGTCGACAAATGGCTAACTGCCAACCTCTCGAGCGCCACGTAGAATGCTGGTCTCGAGGGTGGCGCCAGCCCGACGTCAACTCCTCCTATATATAAAAAAAAAATAAGTCTCCCGCGGGGTCCTAGCTCCGGTGAGCTAATCCGATAGTGATGAATGGTGAAGATACACAGAAAGATCAATAATTACAGTAGGTAAGTAATTTTCATTTCTGGGAGTGGTATATGATGTTCATCCACACTGACCCACACGACCTCCCCTAGCAGGTGGCACACTGAGTTTGCTTCCAGCAGGTAAGATCTGACATCACGGGGCAGTGCTGAGGGAGTTACAACCCGGTTGGGTGGGAGGAGCCAGCTTGAAGATGTTCCAGCGAGTCTTAAAGGGGAAAGAACACTGCCAGAATCGTGGATGTACATCATATACCACTCCTAGAAATACTGTTACAGGTTTTTACATGCAACAAGGTAATTACCCTGTAGCTACGTTTGTTGCATGCAGCTACGTTGCAGTTGCAAATGCAGTTATAGTGTAGTTACACTGCAACTACACTGTAGTTAACTGACACTTGAAAGTGTAACCACACACTTCCCAGGCAAAGACAATGTCCTGGCAGAAGAAGTCAGAGAAATCACAGATGGACCTTGACCCGACAAGTTGTGGCCACAGCAATCAGAAGGTGGGGCACTCCCAAAATAGGCCTGATTGTTTCTTGGGAAAACAATCAGCTTCTACTTTTTTGTTGCAGACCACCAGTCAGAGGGACAGTCCCAGAGGATGCCCTAGTTTTGGACTGGACTAGGAAGTTTCTGTATGCCTCCCCCTCCATTGCCACTCATCCAGAAAGTTCTTCTGAAACTCAGGAGGGAACCTGCAACAGTGATCTTAATAGATCCAGACTGGGCCAGACAGACCTGGTATTTAATTCTGTTGACCCTAGCCAGCAAACTTTCAATCAGCCTGCCACTGAGTCCCAATCTACTGACCACATCTCGGCAGGACTGCATTCCCAAACCTCAAAGCACTACCGCACCTGGAGGCATGGTTCATGATGAGCTAGAATTTCTGGTTTAAATCTCTCAGAGGAAATTCTGAATGTGCTTACAGTTTCAAGGAAACCAGCAACAAGGAAAACACATTCCTCTAAATGGAAGAGATGTTTTTTCACTGGTGTACCACCTAAAGAATAATTCTGCTACATGTAGGATTGCCCACAGTTTTGGAATACTTGGTACACCTGCAGCCATTAGGCCTAAGGCCATCAACACTGAAAGTACACTTAGCAAGCAAGTGTAACCCCTAGGTGGCACTATCCCAAGGGCTACTACCCCTGGCTGCATGGCTAGTTGCAGGTTAAGGGGCCTGGGTGCTGAAACGTGTGACTCTGTTAGTAACAAGGCTAACCTGGGTACAGCCCTCCGGGACACTGTAACCCCCCTCTTTCCCCTCTAGTGGCCTAGGCAGTATGCAACCAACACTTTCACAATAGCCCCTATTCAGCATACAATTCCCCACACTGTTTGCATTTACCACCAAGGCTGGTTCCACCAGTTCAACCCTGGAGACCCCCTGTAAAACAAGGTTAGGCACAGCAAATAACAACACTACAGTGCTTTTGGTACAAACTGGAACCACAGTCAGATTAAATGAAAAAAAGAGATCTGATATATTCAGGGGAATTGAACAAGGGAGGGGTGTAATCCGGTTGATTGATTCGAAAACTGATCTGGTCAGGCAATTATGCGTGCACTTTTAGTCACTACACAGTCACACTCTCTGGGTACCCAGTTGGAAGTATGGTGGACTAGCCTGGAACATTGCCCAGGGTAGGCCGCGTCGCAGCTGATTGGGGCCCTGTGATGAAAAGAAAAAGCATGCATAACCACACACAATTTGTAATCCAGAGCTTAAAGGGTCAGTTCATGAAAGGAAAAACAACAATGCAATCAGATGGCAACACTTGAGATTTAGCTGTTGTTGCAGGGAGCTACCCTGATTGTTCCTCACGCTACCCAATACGAGACACAGGCTAGATGAAGTGGAGACTGCAGGTTGATGACTGGTTTGCCAGGAGAAGCAGGGCCCACACGAATCACCAAGGTGTCGTTCCTGTTCGAGATGGTTGAGTAGGGGGCTGATCCCCGGGCGAGTCTCTCGTCAGTGATGGTTTCTGTGGCTGAAGTAGCTGACTGGGCCAGGTGGCAAGGCCTGGGCCAGGTGGAACAGTTTGGGTTTTGAGTCCGGTAGTGCTGGATGCAGCTTCAAGCAAGTGTGGTACATTTACACAGTGGGGAACCAAATTGAGACCCACTAACAGCACACAGCACATTTATAGTAAAGCAGTCACCATACCACAATGCGGAAGGCAGTCCGGCCGCAATATCAGTGTCTCTGAATAAAACCAGGAATTCTGTGGTAAATGGATCGCATACAGCAAATCTTCAGTCTTCTTCAGGTTCAAATCTGGTCATGCTTCAGTGGCTTTGTCACACTCCAATTCGAATACAGTACGATTGCTAAGTCTTTCAAAGGATTTCCTATCGAGGGACTGCAGGTGGACAGGCCAAACTCAACCTTTCCACCAATTTCCCGCGCGAACTACGCAGAGGCTGCTGCTCAAATCACTCAAGCCGTTTACTCTTCAAACTATAACTCAAGACTGACTGACTGCAGCAGGCAGCTTGCAAATTTCCCTTCAGTCCAAAAGGTTGTGTTTGGTTGATTCATCTGTCTGTCAAAAGCAAGGGCTTCCCCTCCAGGCCTGTTTTGGCACCCAAATGCAAAAACTAAATTCATACAGAAATGTGCTCCCACAAGACCCCTGGAGACAGGTTCCATTTTAGGGTCCACAAAGGTGCCGATTGTCCCATTCTGGCAGCCCAGGACCAAAATGGTGGTGATAAATAGAACTGTCCATGCTACAAAGAAGGCGGGTTAGACAAACTACAGTATCATCACTATTATAATAGATAATCAAATAAGTACAGCTTCTAGCAGAGTCCCCCCTGGCAACTAGCGATGGCAGAATGAAGTAAAGGCACTGCAGCCCAGGCGGAACTCGAGCCTAGACACATACTCGGCCAGCACCCAGAATAATTATACACTGCAAAATAGGCAGCTCTTAAAGAGACAGGCGCAGAGGCGATTAGGAACTCTCATGCAATTTTATTTTAAACAGCTAAAACACAGGACACCAGCCTGGCAGGGGGCATTTAGGTACACCCAAGGAAGACTTTCAGGAACCCCCATTTGTAGGCGGGTTGCACAAGGAAAGTCACTGACCTCTCAACTAATTTTCAAAAGTGTGTTTTAAAGGCCTCCGTCACCTGTACCCACCGGTAAGGGGCACACTCCCACTGTGGGATCTCGATGTGTGTCTTGCACAGTTTATGGAGGCTCCATTCAAGCCCATGGATGCTGCTGACTCAAAGTATGTAATTGGGAAAACCATATTCCTGATTGCCGTGACCTCTGCTAGGAGGGCAAGCATGTTGCAAGCCCTGTTGATAGAGCCAAATTATGTATCTTCCACAGGGATAAGGTAGTTCCTAGAACGAGTAGGAAATTCCTACCTAAGGTGGTGTCTGAATTTCACCTGAACTAGTCAGTAGCACCCCCAGTACTTTACTCAGAACAGGAGAGGAGGGGGAGTACCTAAACCAAACAATAGAAACACTCTGGATGGGGGGGTCAATATCAGTCCATTCACAGGAGAAAGGGTTCTGAAAGAACTCTTAAAACTGAAGGTGGACAAAGCAATGGGGCCTGATTGGATTCAGCCCAGAATTCTAAAAGAACTAAGGGTAGAACTAGTGACACCACTGACTACCCTCTTTAACAAATCATGGGAGGATGGGCTGGTACCTGAGGACTGGAGGAGGGTGAATGTGATTCCACGTCACAAAAGTGGGAGCAAGTCAGAGGCAGGAGCCGGCCCGATGGCGCTGAGGGTTAAGGCGCTGGACACCACACCTCGCGCTGCACCGGCGACCAAGGTTCGGGAGCGCGCCCAGGCTCTGGGTGTCGGCAGGGGAGGGAGATGGATTGAGCATCTGAAGGACTGCTCTCCTCTCCCGGGGAGGGATCCAGGGGTTTCCCGGGGCATTAGTGGCCCCTGGTGGAGACTGGGGGTAGTACATGCGTGGGACTTACAATTGGGGGACAAGCATGGCAGGTGTCTACGGGGATTGCCAGTGTGCTGACGCCATTGCACACCATTGTACGCCATGCTCATGAAGGGAAAAAAGAACAAAAAAGCCTCCTACACCATCAGTGAGATGACAGTGGCTCCGGGGGAATCGCCCACATCCCAAATGCCGGCCCAGATGCGTCTGAATCTCCCTCCAGAGCCGACCCGTCGACAGCAGGTAAGACACCTCACGCTTAGGAGCCAGCCACAGAGGGAGGATGGAATCAGCCCCGGAGATGGTACCAGGGGTCAAGTCTGCCTGTGCTCGTTCAGGGGAAGGGATCAAGGGAGATGCAGGGGTTCAGCCTGGGAGTAGGGCGAGTTCCGAGTGGGCACTCCTGAAGGATGCCCGGGGGTGTAGGTAAATTTACAAAAAAAAGTCAGAGGCAGGAAACTACAGACCTGTTAGTTTGACCTTAGTGGTAGAGAAAATGATGGAATCACTTCTGAAGGAAAGAATTGTTGAGTACCTAGAGGCCAGCAGGTCACAGGACCCAAGGCAGCATAGATTCACAGTGGGAAGGTCATGTCAGATGAATCTAATAGATTTCTTTGCCTGGTTGACCAAAGTAGTAGACCAGGGAGGGGCTGTGGACATGGCCTACCTAGACTTTGGCAAGTCATTTGACACAGTCCCACACAAAAGATTAATATACAAGTTAGCCAGTCTTCGTGTGGGTCCCAAGGTAGTAGCCTGGGTAAAAAATTGGCTGGACAACAGGATGCAGAGGGTAACAGTAAACGGAGTCCACTCTGAAGAAAGAGGGTTCACTAGTGGGGTACCGCAGGGTTCAGTACTGGGACCGGTCCTCTTTAATGTCTTTATAAGTGACATTGCAGAAGGACTGGAAGGAAAAATACGTCTCTTTGCAGACACAAAGATCTGCAACAGGGTTGATGTGCAAGGTGGTGTGGAAAGGATGAGAAGGGATTTGGCAAGGATGGAGGAATGGTCAGATGTATGGCAGTTTAGATGCAACACAAAGAAGTGCAAAGTGATGCACCTGGGAAACAAAAACCCTGGGGAAGAGTATACAATGGGGGGTGAGATACTAACAACAAAAATGGAAAGGAACCTGGGGGTTGTCATATCAGATGACCTAACGATGGGCAAGCAATGTGAGAAGGCAGTAAGGAGGGCTGGGGGGATACAGGAATGCATAGGGAGAGGCATCACCAGTAGAAAACAGGAAGTTGTTATCCCTCTGTACAGACAGTTGGTGAGACCCCATCTGGAGTACCATGTGCAGTTCTGGAGACCCCATCTCTGCAAGAACATAGACAGGTTAGAGGCTGTCCAGAGGAGGGCAATTAAAATGGTGCAGGGTCCAGTCGGCCCGGTGGTGCTGAGGGTTGAGGTGCTGGACGCCATACCTCTCACCACACCGGCAACCCGGGTTTGGGAACAGAACGTCGGGGATTAGCCGGGGGATGGAAGATCAAGCGTCCTACGGACTGCTCTCCTCCTTTGGGGAGGATCACTGAGCCACTGGCTCCTGGCGGTGACTGGGGGCTAGTGCAGGCTTGGGGATCAATGTGTGGGCTGGTGCAGGCAGGCATCGAGCATACTGCGGGTGAGTGTGTGCACAGGAACGTCCTTGATGCCACTGCACGTTCACGCCATGGGGAGAACTAAGGGACAAAAAACAACCCTCTGGTGCAAATGACAGCAGACTCGATCGGTGCCGAGCGGACCCACTTAAGATAGCGCTTCTTCAGCCCTGGCCTCCAGGTTCCTCGCAGGCGCTGAGCAACCCCGCTGTGAAGTGACCTGGGATGGCAGGGTGAAAGGTTCCGAGCTTTGACTGGGTCTGGGGCAGCAACTGAGGAAGGTCACCTGAAAAATGGTGAACCATAGGATCCTCCCAAAGCTGAGGAGGTGAAAAGAATGTCTAAAAAAAAAAAAAAAATTTTAAAAAGCTGGTGCAGGGTCTGCACCGGAAGACATACAAAGAGAGACTAAAAGAGCTTAATACGTGTACCCTCGAGGAGAGGGGGGGACATGATAGAAACTTTCAAGTACCTCAAGGGAATCAACAAAGTCTAAGAGGGTAGCATCTTTCAGAAAAAGAGATATGCAAGAACAAGGGGGCACAGTTTCAAGATAGAGGGGGAGCGGCTTAGAAGTAATGTGAGGAAGTATTTTTTCATTAAGAGGGTTCTGGATACATAGAACGGCCTTCCTGAGGAGGTCATGGAGTCAAAAACAGTGGGGTAATTCAAGAATGCATGGGACAGACGTAAGGCTATTCTAGTGGGGGTAGGTGGAAGTAGGCTGTTGGTTAACTAGGATCTGGAGCTTATCCATTAGGTAAGGAAATGGGCAGATTAGATGGGCCAAATGGTTCTTATCTGCTGTCAAATTCTGTTTCTACTCTAGTCCAGTTGACCAAATATTGCAGAGCCTTGGTTTGAAACAAGTTCTGGCCATCAATATGAACTGGACAAAAGATGTCCGATCCAAAAGCACTCAACTTTTTGTTAAATATGGAGTGGCTGGCTAAGGTAAACCAGCTCCCAAGAGGTCTGTCTCTTTCTTTTTAAATGGTGAAAATGCCACCTAGAGGCTTAAGGGCACACTCCACAAGGGGCACTTCTGCCTCTGTGGCATCCTCAAGGGGCATCCCTTTGTTAGATATTTGCTAAGTAGCTACTTGGAAAACATACTCCCCTTCACAAAGCACTATTTTCAGGACATACAGTCCAGAAGGGATGCCAGCTTTGGAAATGCATAGAGTGGAAGGCCAGAGTTGGACCTTTATGCATCCCCGTACAATGTGAAACTGCCATTTTTCTGCTTGCTGCTCCAGAGTGTGAATATTTTTCACCAAACATGCTGTCCCTCTGTTGGAAAAGGAAATTCCTCTACACTGTTTCTCCTCTGACTCTAAATTCAGAGGTCCTGACCAAGTTCAGGCAGGACCTAACCAAAATAATCCTGTGGCGCCTTTGTGGCCCAGGCAGATCTGATCATCACTACTGTGAGAGTTGGCCATACAGGCCATTGTCCCTCCAGCTGGGTCTTCTGTCCCAGAACAACTGCACACTCCTGCATCCAGACCTCCAGTCCCTGTGAGTCTGTTCCTGGATCCTAAGGACATTGCAGTCTCTTGGTTCAGAATCTCAGCCAAGGTCCTGACTGTCTGCTGCTAGGAATCCTCTCACCAGGCACGCCTACTCTCTGAAGTGGAAGTATTTTACTCTGTGGTGCCAGGCACCATATCTGGACCCCTTCACTTGCTGTTTGCATAGGGGTCTGGACTATCTTCTGACTCTTCATCAGGCTTACAGTACACCTCAATGAAGGTTCACCTGTTGGCCATTTTGACTTTTCAGGCACTCTTTTGATGTCCACAGACTCCTGCGGTACTACCAGGACCATAGCAGGGAATGTGCCCGGTCCTTCCAACTGTTTATTTCATTTGGCCCTGGAACCATTTCCAAACAGCGCCTCTCTAAAAGGATTATTGCTGTTCTGCTACAGACAGATAGGGCAGAACCTACCTGGTACTGTTACAGGGTATGCCGCTGAGAGAGTGGTGGCCTCTGTGTAGCCTGTTTTAACTCAGTTTCAGCTGCTGACATTTTCAGGGTTGCTACCTGGCACCAGAGCTATACTTTTCCTAAGCATTACAGTCTGGATCTAAACTCCCGAAGGAAGTCTGAGTTTGGCCTAGCTGTCTTGCATGGGCTGCTCTCCTGAGGGGTTCATCCACTGTTTATCAGCCACTTGACTGGGGTTGGTACTGCTTGGTAATTGTCCAGTGTATTATGGCTGTATGGAGATATCTTTGAGGAAGGTTTGTTACCAGTAACAGTAGATCTTCCTGGACTTAAAGTCTTCACTGTTTATTCATACTTTTGAGTTCCAGAGGGAGGCGTTGGACCCTGCGGGAGCCAAAAATCTTCAGGAGGGCCAGCGCCGTGGTAGAACTGCGCATGCACGGCACCAAGAGATTAGCATTCACCTGTGTAGGCTACCTTGGCATCGACCCTTTAACCACCTCAGTTCCTTTTTTCCCCGCTGTCAGATGTGCTTCAGTGATGATGTCGCTCGACCGCCGGGAGTCAGATCTTCACATCTATGCAACAGCAGCTTATAGTCATTCAGTTCATTATGTTGCTTGCACGCATGTGCAAGAAACATAGTGCCATCATCCGAGTTTTCGGAGGTGTGGCACCCTGTCTTCCAATTCAGTCAGTGTGTTTGCAGGTGCAGCCACAGTTCTCCAGTGACTGCTGCAGCTGTCTATGACAGCAGTCGAAAATGCAGTGGCATACAGTTGAAAGGGAGAGCTCTCCCCACACACACACACGCAAGCCACGACACGCATATTGCATGCTGATGCGCTCCCTCCCCGCACTCACTGTATGGCGCGACGGGGTGCCCAATCCCCGGTCGGCTCCACCCAAAAGCTGTCCAGGTGCCATGCTGGGAGCCCACCCAGCGTGGCAAAAATGTTACAGCCGATAGGTGCCTAATTCCCCCGTTGGCTCCACGGCTGCAGGCCCCTCCCCAAAGTTTAGGTGCCACGCTGGGAGCCCACCCCAGCGTGGCAAATCTTTGTATAGCCGACGGGGTGCCCAATCCCACATCAGCTCCAGCCCCCAAACAGCCTTTTCCAGCTGCCACACTGGGAGCCCACCCCAGTGTGGCAAACGTCCCCGTCGTCTTCATTAAAAAACAAAAAAACCCTGTAAATAAAAAATGGTCCTCGCAGTCTCCCTGCCCCCACCCACACCCACCCACTGCACACCCTACCTCCCACATCCCCCAACCCATACTACCTCCAGAACTCTGCACGATGATCATCGATGGACCGGAACACGTCTGCACTCTTCAAAGCCGACCGCGAACTGAGGAAATGCCGGTAAGCTGTATAATGGAATAAATAGGGTTTTTTCAACCCGTTGCATATCTCAGGCATTTTTGGGAATTTTGGGCCCAAATTTTCAACATGGGTTTTTTGGGACCCTTCCTCATGAATTCTTGCACTGTCATGGCGTTAATCGGGCCCGAAGGGTGATTTTGAGGTCACTGCGCGAAATCACCTTTCGGGACCAGTTAACAAAATGACACTGCCAGTGTTCATAAGGTGGACTCTCAAATAGCCTATGTTGAAAATTTGGTGAAAAAATTCCTAAAAATGACTGTTTTACGAACGTGTGTTGCGCAGTTCCTACGCACGCTAATAAGTTCGCGAATTTTCAATATTTTCACTCCAGATTTTCAACATTGCCATTTTACCACACCCCCTTATGAGCAGTACAGCTGTCGTTTTTCACATCCTGCCCAAAATGTGTTTCCGCCCATGTAGCGCACAGTGGCGCAGTCAGTGAGCGAAATCAATGTATGGGACACATTAGGAAAATCACAGCAACAATCTTCATGAGCAGAGTTCTTAAAATGGCTATGTTGAAAATTTGGTGAAAAAATTCCTAACAATGACTGTTTTACGAGCGTGCGTTGCGCAGTTCCTATGCCGTACACGTAAGTTTGCGAATTTTCAATATTTCACTCCAGATTTCCAACATTGCCATTTTACCACACCTCCTTATGAGCAGTACAGCTGTCATTTTTCACATCTTGCCCAAAACGTGTTTCTGCCTATGTAGCACACAATGGTGCAGTCAGTGTGCGAAATCCATGTATGGGACACATTAAGAAAATCACAGTGACACTGTTCATGAGCAGAGATCTTAAAATGGTTGAAAATTTGTTTGAAAATTTGGTGGAAAAATTCCTAAAAATGACTGTTTTACGAGCGTGCGTTGTGCAGTTCCTACGCAGGCTCGTAAGTTCGCAAATTTTCAATATTTGCACTCCAATGACTTCCAAATACCTAAACAGCACATACAAGCAAGCAACATTCGGCATTGACAAATGCTTGTTTAGTATAGCTGTTCTTTATTCTTTACTTTGAGGAAAAAAAAAAAGAAGAAAGAAGTTTTCTTCTCAGCCCTGCCATCGACAGAGTCGACCATGGATGGTCTCGGTGACAGTAAGGAGACTTCACTGGAAAGCTGTTCTGGCAGTGAGGCTGTGTCTGGTCTGCTGCCCTTTTCGGGGGGGGGTTTGACCACGGCCATTTCGGTGCTCAGGGGCAAGGGCAGTCCTCCCATAAGCACAAAAAGAAGTGGGCCTGTTCTCGGTCTTGATCAGAGACCTGGTGCCGCTCAATCTTGAGCTCTTCTTCTTCCTCCCGGCAAAAGAAGAAATGGTACCACTCGAGGTCACCCCTTGTTGCATGTGCAACTGAGTCTTCAGTAGTTGTGAGGGGTAGACCCATGCCGACCCCTCCAGTGGCCTCTGTTCTTAATGGCTGGGACTCTAGACATCGGAGCCCCTCTGCGTCCTCTTGCAGCATTTCCAGTGAGCAGTTTCACCACTGGGCGACTCTTGTGGAGCAGAGTGGGTACAGCATCTGTCTCATTTGCCCCTTCCGGTGGACCCGGTTCTGGGGTCCTTGGGTCTCCGAGCCACTGGACTGTGTTTGGGGCTTTCAGGACAGGACGGGCATTCTGTGCCGGTGACAGAGTTTCTGCCCTCGCTGGTACTGACACCGTTGATGCCTGTTCCACATGCCTTTCCCTCTTACTCTGATTCCTCGCAGGGGCCAGCACAGGTATCACTCCCCTCCTCCTTTTTTTCCAGGTCTGGCAGTGGTTCTCAGAAGTCGATGCCTGGTTCTCCGGTGGTGCGTTTGGCGTTGGGTCCTTTAGTGCCACATTCTGTACCAGGCCCTTCGGTGCCATGCGCAGTGCCGGGTCCTTCTGTGCCATGTTTGGCACCAGGTCCTTGGGTGCATTCAGCGCTGGGTCCTTCAATGCTGCTTGCAGGGTCGGATTCTTTGGTGCTGTGTGCGGTGCTGAGGTCTTCGCCATATGGGGTTATGCTGTTGCCTGTCTTCCACTTGCCTAGGCCAGGCCTCAGCCTCACAGGAGCTGCTCCTGATTTCTCTGGAGTGGAGCTACAGCATGATGAGTCTTACCCTGTCCTTATTTTATCTGACAAAGGCAAGGATGACTCTTTCTATGGCTCGGACAAGAAGACCTCTGTCCCAACTGAACCCCTAGTTGAAGACTTTCCTTTCCAGTCTCTTCTCAAGAAAATGGGGACTACCCTGGCTCTGCAGACCTCTTCTGTGGACCCGAGTAGGCTTTTGCACCTTGAGTTCCTTCATATTCCTGACACTTCTGTGAGTCTTATGCCTCCAATCCCGCCATGCTTCAAGACTTTATCGCAGGTGGTGTGAGAGAGGCCAGCTCTGATTCCTTCTGTGGCCAAGTCCATAGACAGTAAATATACCCCTCCCAAGGACAGACCGTTCTTAGCATTGCAACCTATTGCAGATGCTTTGGTTGTCCTTTGCAGTGAATGACAAGGTTGTTCTCCCTCAGGATTCATCAGCACATCCTATCAATAAAGATTTTCATAAGACTGACTTGGGAAAGCGAGATTTCGTGGCCACAACCCTGGGCATGCGTATTGCCAGTTATCAGGGACACTTCTCCCAATATGAATATGTGCTTTGGAACTCTCTTAAATCAATGATTGAAAATCTCCCAGAGTCTGACTCTACCTTGGAGCTTCTGCAAACTATTACCAGGAGCATAGAAACCAACAGTCATCAGCTGAAAGCTCCTGTGGATACCTGTGACACTGCAGCTAGAGCTGCTGCCACCAAGATTTGTATCAGGTGGCACTCCTGGCTCAGAACATCAGGATTTTCTTCTGATGCTCAACAATAAGTCATGAGTGTCCCTTTTGATGGTGCTTATCTGTTTGGCCCTCAACTTGGGCAAGCAATAGTGGCCACTTAGAAGACCAGGACTGCCATTAAGACAGCCAGGTCGGCTCCTTCTGCTCTGCAAAAAGGTGGGAACCATCAACAACTTTGTAACAGGTGATCCTTTCCAGGTAGAGACCCAGGAGCCTTTTATAAAAACCAAACTCCTCAGCCGCAAAAGAAAATTCAGCAAAAGGCACAGGGCCCGAAAGTGCCCAGTGCAACCCTCTGAAAATCCAGCCCTGGTCCCACCTCAACTGCCTGAGGTGGACTTTTCTGGGGCAGTGGAAAGTCATCTGATTCAGTTTTACAACCAGTGGAAGTCTATCACCACAGACAAATGGGTCCTCAGGATTGTTTGAAGGGTTACTCTCTCAATTTTGCAGAGATCCTTCCGCATCTTCCACCCAAGTGACAGCAGTCTGTCTGCTGCTCAGTCAGACCTTCTCACTTCTGAGAGACAGGGCCTTCTCAGAAACAGGGCAGTAGAAGTTGTTATCTGAACAGAAAGGAACACAGGTTTCTACTCCAATTACTTTCTGGTTCCAAAGAAGACAGGCAGCATGCGCCCAATTCTTGACCTCAGAAAGTTAAACAAGTTCTTATTCAGGGAGAAGTTCAAAATGGTCTCCCTGGGAACACTGCTTCTTCTTCCTTGTCAGCATGACTAGCTGGCATCCCTGGTGCATGGTACCATGAATCTGTAACCTCAACTCCTTGAGGGGGTAATGAGTGTCCCCGTGTATGTAGGGCACCACTGTTGTGTCACTTGGAACATTACACCCCAGTACTACACTGGTTTTAACCAAGGTTTGCCAACTTCCTGAATCAATAAGTCCTGCCACTTCTTTCCCTTCAACAGTTACGGTTATGACATATTGTCCCCAGTTCGCTAAGGCCAGTTGTGTGGATTCTGTTTTGCGTTTAGGGCAAAATCTGGCAATGTGTCCTTTCTCTTGACACTCATGGCAAATAATGTCTGGGTTAAAGGTTCTCCCTGATTTGTTAATCTTACCACTCCCAGGTATAATAATAGGATGTGATGAAAATGTTCTTACCATGGGTGGGGTAGCATCAGCCCCAGAATGTCCTTTCTGCCTGTTGGGTTTGGCTGTTAGGTAGTCTTCTGCTAAGTTTCGTTTTCTGCCTACCATTCGACTCTGAGCCACAGTTCGTTGGCCCCTTCTCCTGCCGGTTCTGATAGCCTACTCGACGTCACCTGGTAAGATTGTTCCTTTATTTATTTTAATTTTGTGACGTCGAGTCTTGTTTTGGTGTTTCTTTTTCGTAAGTCATGTCTCAGTCGGAGGGGAAGAAATCTAAGACAGGATAGCCCCACATGCGACGGTGCCCTTGCGGCCGTAAGTTCTGTGTCACCAACCAACACGACCGTTGCCTCGGATGTCTTGGCCGCTTCGCTGACATGGATGTGTGCGATGCCTGCTTCTCCATGGACTGCGGGTAAACAACGGCTGGAAGTGGGGCGACTCCACGACTTTACGAGGTTGGACACACACTCGTCGGGCCAAGCCGCATTCTCTCTGCCTTTCCTCTGGGTCCCCTTCCGCTCCCAGTTCTATAAGGATTGAGGAGGAGGGAGCTTCGGCCTCTCGTAGCCTAGCCATGGCTGAAGCTCCTCCCGCGGTGCAGGAGGCTCAGTCTGTTCCCACCGGTGGACGGGCGGGAGGCACCGCATTGGCAATTGCCCCTTTAATGGTGAAGGCTCCCCTGGTGTCGGATCCACGGCTCAGAAGGCCTGGGTTGGTGCCGTCCTCGATGCCATCTGTTGGCACTGTTTCAGGCCTCGACACTGTTCGCGGCGCCATGGGCTCTGATGGCACCATCAGCGGCGCTGTGGCTGCTGTCGGCACTGTTCGTGGCACCGATGGTGCTAGCAGTGCCATGGGAGGTTCTACGGCATCGTCTCTGACTTACGATGCTGAGGTTGAGTATGGCGCCATGTCCAGCTGTGGAGCCATTCGCAGTTCCGGGCATGTACACGGCACCGTGGGGGTTCCGGATCTCAGCACCGAGAGCACTGTTGGAGTTGTCAGCGCTGTCTCTGTCCTCAGCACTGCTCACAGTACCGTGGGGCCAGACAGCACCATGGAGCTCTCTGGCCTCGGTGCCAAGAGCGCTGTCAGAGTCGTCATCGGCGCCGTCTATGTCCTCGGCAGCCAGTCCCCCTCTGAGGAGCGGACAGGGACCACCAGGGTCAGGGATGCTGACTAGCAGGCAGTGGTGCAGGCCACCATTGCTCTGCAGCCTGGCCTCGGAGGGTTCTCTGACCCCTCAGCGGTGGTACCCCCTCAGGTGGTGTGCCTGGATCGCCCAACTTTGGGGCCGATTGGAGAACCCACGGGAGGGGAGGGTGCTGCTTCCTGGATAGCCCCTTCGGGGACCGACCAGAGTTGCCAGCTGTCTAGGCTGGCTCTCTCAGGGAGGAGGGCACTCTCAGATTCCGAGGGGGCGAGGGGTTTGGGTTCTGACCGCCGGCCTTTTTTGGGGAACCCACCCGGGCTCTGGGAGCAGCCGTAGTGCGGATCTCCACTCTTCCCCTATGGTTTCCTAGAGAGGGCCCCATTCTTTAGAGGTAGGGGGCCGTCCTTCTGGACCTACACGGCCCCAGTCACCTCATGGGGGGATTCTTCCGGGCGTAGCCAAGGCAGTTCCAGTATGGTTGTTCAGCTGTCGGCTGTGGAGTCTTCCGGAGCTCCTTCATCTTCCAGGGCTCCTGGCATGCTCCCTAGCCCAGGCAGAGGTCAGTCAATTTCTTTTGTTGACTCTGTCTCTATCCCTCTGCCAAATTCTCCTGTGCTCCCAGGCATTCTTGGTCCTAGCGGGCCTCTCTCCTGGGAGCAGTTCAGAGCCATGGCTGCTCGGTTCCCCGCTTATGTCAGGGCCATGGACAGACAGGTTTTTAAACCTCGCCCTGAGCAGCTACTCTCAACAATTGAGGTCCTCTTGACTCCTCATCCCCCTCTTCTGGGGGAGAGGAGACATCTGTCCACATTTCTCCCGCTACTGATCTTGCGGAGTATCAGCGATTCCTTGTGAGGATGTTGGAGGACCCGCACATCACCCCTCCCACTCAAAGCAATTCAGAGCACTCAGCGCATGCCTTTCTAGGTGATTTCAGTGAGGACACCCTTGTGGTGCCCCCCTGGCCCTGCTCCCTTTCGGGAGGAGTCGATGCATTCCTGGCAGAGACCTTTTTCTGGAGTTTCTGCCCCTAGGGATCTCTGCCAGCGGTTTGCGCCCCCCCCCCCAGAGTCTCCAGGTTCTATGCCTCATCCTCAGTCTGGATTGATGCAACTGGACACTCCTGACGGGCTTCCTGCCCTTCACCTTGACCGGCCCCCAGATCAAGATTCCTCGAATTTTGACTTTGGGGGGGGGGTGTTCTACTCGGCACGGTTGCTGCTCTCTATCGTAGCACATCAGGCCCACTACGCATCCTATGACAGGTTCCTGTGGTCCAGGCTGGGTCAGCTCCTAGCCTCACTGCCTGACATGGAGCAAACCAGACAAGCCATTGCACTCTCTGCACATGGCCTGGAGCTAGCAAGGCACCAAGCAAGGACATCACATGATGCCAGTGAGGTAGCTACCAGGGTCGTAGGGACAATGATCTGCACTAGGCGGACGGCATGGCTACGTCTTTCCCGGTTGTCACCCTTGGCCCGGCGTAGGGTGATTAACTCCGCTCACCAGAGAACCTATCTCTTCTCCCGTAGAGTGAGGTGGCGTCTGTCAGGGCAACTTCCTTCCCACTCTGGGGGGTTCCCGTCTTACTCTCCCCACTCTCGGGCCTCTCCAGGCCCGGAAGGTTCTCCCTCTTAGTGTATCACCCACTGAGAGCTAAGGGACTCTGTCCCTTAGGGTTGAAAACCCCCTTTGGGGGGGCTCAGCACTCACCCAAAGGTGATGAATGGTGAAGATTGACACAGATACGATATGAAAATTACATACCTACTGTAATTATGATCTTTCTGTGTATCTTCACCATTCATCATAATCCCGCCCACCATCCCCCCCCGGGGCCTCAGTCTCTGGGTCCCACTTCCTCTCTGTGCCCATCCTTGTCCACCCCTTCTTTCTTCCAGTCAGGGGCTGGGTAAACAGGGGCACATAGGGGGATGATGTTTCTAGGGAGAGTAGTCAGGACAGGGCACACTCCTTCTCCAGTGCTCTAGGCTCCATCCCTGTGGGGTGGGAGTTGGCAGTTGCCCTCCATTCTCTCCTCTTCTCTTTTTCTCCCGTCATTCCTCAGTTCCCTTGTCATTTGGACATATCCTCAACTATTTCAAGGAAATACTTTTATTACACCAAAAGTCTTTTTCCCTTGGGGGGGGAGAATTCCCTGTATCCTGTCTGTCTTCCAGAATAGCCGACTCTGCTTAAATGGAGTTTCTGCCAGTGATTCTGTGCCTTGAATTCTGGCAGTAAGCCTTTGGCTACTCCTTGCAGTTCCTATACAATCTGGAGACAGGTCAAGGTTCCAGGGTATGGTCTTTACCTTTCCTCCTCTCACACTTTTCTTGATGTCTAAAATCCCTAACCCACCCTTCCTCATTCTTTCTACTTCCAGAGATTGGGGCCCCTAACCAATCCCCTTAGTTTTCGTCTTCCTCTTCTTATTCTGTCCTCTCAGTCATTATTTCTTCTTTTAGTTCTTATCTTTTCCTTTATCTGTCCCTTGGACTTCCTTGTCCCACCCTCCCATTTGTCTCACCTCTCCGGCGACTCAGAACTGGCGGAGGCGGGTCGACAGCACCTAACGGCCAACCCGCGGCGCTCAAGAAATCGTCGGCCTGGGGCGGCACGAAGGTGCGTCCGACTCCCACCACCAAAAAAAAAAAGCTACCGCGGGGTCATGACCTCCGCCCATATACCCAAACGTGATGAATGGTGAAGCTACACAGAAAGATCATAATTACAGTAGGTACATAATTTTCATTTCTCAAGGTCGGCCACAGGCTCTTGCCACCCGCTCAGACATGGTTATGTAGGATTCAGTATCATCAGTATCACTTAGTTTGGAGAGTTTATTGTCTTTTGGGCCATCAGTTGAGGGAAGGGGTCATCCGGCACCCAGGGCCTGGATTGCCTGGAGTGTATCTGCCTATCTGGCCTCACTCCTCTGGTGATCCAATTCCCTCTGTTTGTCCATAGTCATTTGTTGTACGCAAAGCCACCATAGTAGCTCTTGCACATCTCCTGGAGGAGATTCAGCATCAATCACCATCTCTTCACCCTCATAGACATCCATCTCTCTCTTTTTACATCCTCTAACCCAGTCAGGAAGGGCTCCTGCAGGCTTTCTGCCATTTTTCTAGTCAGGACCCCACTGGGCTTCACCTGGTCCATTAGTTCGGGTTGCATAAGGTGTCCATCTTGATACTGGTCAGCATCAGTGTTGGAGCACTACACTTCTCTGTGTGCCAACTATCCCACTTGTGCCACCAAGTGTGAGATTGTGGGTATAGGTGGACACCAACACAGGAATGGCAATTTCAAAAGCAGCATTATTCAGTTAATAAAATGTAAAAATTAGGCGGACTGATTACAAAAATAAGAAAGAGTAAATCAAATCAAAAGTGCCAGTTGGGAGGAACACCTTTCCCACCTTAGGGAAGTGCTGGTCAGGATGCAGAGGGCAGGCTCACTGCCAAAGCTGAGAAGTGCCAGGCGGCCATGGCTGAAGTTGCATACCTCGGGCATGTTGTAGGCCAGGGACAGCTCCATCCTAACCAAGTAAAAATTGAAGTGATCAAGGCATGGCCCAGACAAGAAACACAGAAGCAGGTCAGGAGTTTTCTAGGGACAGCAGGGTACTATAGGAAATTTGTACCCAATTACAGTGCCCTGGCTGCTCCCCTATCTGACTTGGTAAAGAAAAGGATGCCTAAGAAAATTACCTGGGAACCAGCCTGTGAAAAAGTCTTTACCAGACTGAAGGAGGCACTGTGCAGAGTTCCTGTATCGACAAGTCCTGACTATAGCAGACCCTTTATAGTTCAGACTGACTCCTCAGACGTGGGTATTGGGGCAGTACTGAGTCAGACATCCAGCCAAGGGAAAAATCACCTGGTAGTGATGGTAGGGGCTGTGGACATGGCCTACCTAGACTTTAGCAAGGCATTTGACACAGTCCCACACAAAAGATTAATATACAAGTTAGCCAGCCTGGGAGTGGGTCCCAAGATGACAGCCTGGGTAAAGAATTGGCTGGAGAATAGGACACAGAGAGTAATAGTAAATGGAGTCCACTCAGAAGAAAGGAGGGTTACTAGTGGGGTACCACAGGGTTCAGTATTAGGACCGATCCTCTTCAATGTCTTTATAGCGACATTGCAGAAGGACTGGAAGGAAAGTATGTCTTTGCAGATGACACTAAGATCTGCAACAGAGTTGATGCACAAGGTGGGGTGGAAAGGATGAGAAGGGACTTGGCAAGGTTAGAGGAATGGTCAAATGTATGGCAGCTTAGATTCAGTGCTAAGAAGTGCAAGGTAATGCACCTGGAAACAAAACCCAGGGAAGAGTACACAATGGGGGTGAGATACTAACAACAACAAAATGGAGAGGGACCTGGGGGTAGTCATATCAGATGACCTAAAGATGGGCAAGCAATGTGAGAGGGCAGCAAGGAGGGCTGGGGGGATACTGGGATGCATAGGGAGAGGCATCACCAGTATAAAACAGGAAGTTATTATCCCTCTGTACAGACAGCTGGTGAGACCCCATCTGGAGTACTGTGTGCAGTTCTGGAGACCCAATCTCCGCAAAGACATAGACAGGATGGAAGCTGTCCAGAGGAGGGCAACTAAAATGGTGCAGGGTCTGCACCGGAAGACATATGAAGAGAGACTTAAGGAGCTTAATATGTATAGCCTCGAGGAAAGGAGGGAGAGGGGGGACATGATAGAAACTTTCAAGTACCTCAAGGGAATCAACAAAGTCCAAGAGGGTAGCATCTTTCAAAAAGAGGTGTGCAAGAACAAGAGGCACAATTTGAAGATAGAGGCGGCTCAGAAGTAATTTAGAAGTATTTTTCACAGAGGGTTGTGGATGCATGGGCGGCCTTCCGGAGGAAGGTTGTGGAGTCAAAATCAGTGGTGGAATTCAAGCATGCATGGGATAGTCATAAAGGCAGTTCTGGGGGTGGGGTAGGAAGAAGTAGGCTGCTGGTTAACTAGGATCTGCAGCTTATCCAGTAGGTAGGGAAATGGGCAGACTGGGTGGGCCAAGCGGTCCTTATCTGCCGTCAAATTCTATGTTTCTATGTTTCTAGTGTACCTGAGTAAAAAGTTCCTTCCCAGGGAGCAGGCATACTCTACTGTGGAAAAAGTGTCTTGCCATAGTGCCCTAAGGAAGTTAGAGCCATACTTATATATGCAGCATTTTGAGGTACAAACGGACCACAACCCCCCGGTTTGGCTGACTCAAATGAGAAAAACTAATGGTAGACTGTTAAGATGGAGTCTTGCCTTGCAAGAGTATAACATGACAATCTTACATAGGACTGGAGCGACCAATCAGAACACAGATGGCTTGTCGCATCTTTACGAGGAGTGAACTGATAAAGCCCCCAAATTCAGTCTAGGTGGGGAGGATTGTGACACTTGGCCAGCTGGTTTTGATTGCTCTATATGATTATTGTAATATAGAATACAGTGTGTGATTGTCAGTGCTTGCATGAATGCCCCCCCAAGGTTTCAGAGAAGCAACAGGATATATTAACCTGAAACCAAGATGTAATTAAAAGACTAGAGAGCCTTAATTAAGGGTCTCCTGTTTATCTGATTTAATTAGAACTGACCCAGGTACCAGGATATAGGGCTGGTAAACCTTTATGATGTCTTAGAGGAAAAACATGATCTTCCCTTGTCAATCTTCACCATTCATTACTGCTTGGGTTAAGCTGGGCGCTCTCCCTTCGGAGAGTTTTTGAGTCGGCTCAGCGCGCGCCCTCGAGCGCCGACATACCGCGTCATGCGAGGGGCGTTAGGTGCCGCAGACTCTCTATCTCAGTTCTGTTTCTCCTGTCACGAGGCTGCACCTGCTGCGTGGTAGCGAATAGTGTTCTCGGTTTCTAATACCTCAAGACTCCTCGTTTCTCTCAGGCGACTCTCTCGGCCTCGTATACCCGGTAAGACCGTTCCTTTTTTTTTCTATGTCTGGCCCAAGATCTATTGCTTTCTTTGTTTAGTTCGCATCATGTCCGGTTGGTGCAAGGCGAAGTCGGCGGGCCGCACCCTATCGTCGACGGTGCTCCTGTGGCCGGCATTTTTCCGTCTCGGACCGGCATGATGTCTGTCTCCGTTGCCTGGGACCCAACCACAACATGGACGCGTGCGATGCCTGTTTCTCCATGGACCGTCGTGTCCTCGAAGTCCGAGCGTTCAAGCTTGGCAAGGCCCCGCCAACCTTCAGGGGACGGCGTCGCTCCAGTGATTCCCAGGTAAGGTCTCTAGGCCCTTCCCCTGGGTCCCCTCCCGGGCCTATACGGTCCGAGGAGGAGGAGGCCTCCTCCTCTTCTCTTGCTGAAGAGGAAGCTTCTCTCGCAGTGTCGGGGGAATGTCGTGGTCCCTCCGCGGGCGCGACGGGATTTCCCTCGGCAGTCACCTCCTCGGAGGTGCAGGCTCCCCAGTGTCGAGCCCGCCTGCTGGGCCTGGCACGGCAGATCCCTCAGCGCCACCCTCCGCGCCCGTTCCGGATCGCGCGCTGCGGCGCCGGTTATCAAGACGGCGCCATAGGCGGTGCTGCTCTGGCCTTGCGCCGCAGATGGTTTTGCATTCTCGGCGGTGCGGGTTGGGTTCCGGCGCTGGGGGCGGCGCCGTGGGCCTAACTGGCGCAGCAGGGGAGCCAGGACCGGGCCTAGCAGTTGAGAGTGGGCTAGGGTCATCCGGCGCCATCCCTAGCACCGGCACCGTTCGCGGCGCCATTCCTCCAGGGACACCCCGGGGTTGCCAGCGTGGAGGTTCTGCTGGTCTCGTCCTCTTTGGAGGTCGATGACTCAGACGTGGACTCTTCCTGGCACCCTGACTCGTCGGGGTCCCCAGTAACACGTGGTGCTAGGTGGCAAAGCAGCCCCTCCCGCTGTCTCCACTCCTGTCCTCCCCTGAGGACCCTCGGGCTAGGGGTGGCCCCAGGTCCCAGAGGGGTGATGTGGTGGGGACTGAGGGGGGGGGCTCTCCCTCCTAGGGGTTTGTGACAGCTACCCTTCCGGTGCTGTTGCCACCTAATTGGGGAAGCGGCTGGAGTGGGAGGAGGCTCTCTCTGAGTCCGAGGGGTCGGTGGGGCGTCGTCGCGGTCTCGGCGGCCACCCCTCATGGGTGGCTAGGAGCCGTAGCGCCGAACCCCGCCTTTCCCTCTTGGGCCCCGGGACTCCCTCCGGTGGCGTTGCTGCGGACTGCCCTTCTGGATCCATGCAGTCCCAGGTTCGTCACAGGGGAGGATCCCCTTCTGGGCTCTTCCAGGCCTCGCATCCCCAGGGTTCCGTTTTGCGACCTGGTTTGTTGTCCGGGATCCCGCCAGCTCGGGCTCCGTTCCCCAGAATTCAGAGCCCTAGCAGAGGTCAGTTGCCTCTTCGCAGGTGCCCTTCTCCAGTACCTCTGCAACCAACCCCCCGCTCTTCCAGGCCATGTCGGTCCTATGGGTCCGTTATCCTGGGAGCAGTTCAGAGGTTCTGTGGCGGCCTTCCCCTCATACGTTAGATATATGCATGAGCGGGTCTTTCGACTCTCCCCACCGCCGCAGGAATCTTCTGGACATTCGAGCTCCCCATCATCCTCGTCTCCCTCCTCTGAGGGAGAGGAACCCCTTGCTCATCTTTCCTCCAACGCTGATTTCACTGAATATCAGCGATTTCTTTCAAGGATGGTGAGGGATCTTCAAATCTCTTACGTTAGGTGAGACAATACTGAACGGGAGACGCGTGAATTCCTTGGAGAATTCAGTGCCCAGCACCTGGTGGTACCTTCCTGGCCTATCCCCTTCCAGGAGGCGTCTATCCGTTCCTGGCAGTTGCCAGCTGCCCCTTCTCCAGCCCCGGTAGACTGTCGATGAAGGTATTGTGCCCCCTCAGAATCCCTGGGTACCCTTCCCAACCCATGCTCGGGTTTGGTATACCTAGAGACTCCTTCCGGGCGTCGCCGCCTGGTGCACGACCGTCCACCGGATTCGGATTCCCTACAATTCGACCGGTGGGGGCGAATAGTGTTCTCTTCCTCTCTTGCGGTGGCCTGCATTGCATCAGGCTCACCACGCTGCCTGCAATCGGCATCTGTGGTCGATGCTCTCTCAGCTCTTGGCATCAATGCCTGATACGGAGCACACCAGACAGGCTATTGCCCTCTCTGCTATAGGCCTGGAGCTGGCAAGACACCAAGCAAGGGCATCTTATGAAGCTAATGAGGTGGCCTCCAGGCTTGCGGGGACAGCGATCTGCATTAGGCGGATGGCATGGCTTCGTCTATCAAGGTTGTCACCCCTGGCCCGGCGTAGGGTGATTCGCTCCGCTTTCCCGGGGACCCATCTTTTTTCCTCCAGAGCTAGGAGACTTCTACAGGGGCTTCCTCCATCTCCCCATCCTCGGGGGGCACCTCCTAGCTCTTCTCCCACATAGGCTTCTCTCTGCATTAGCCAGGGTCTTCCCCTTCTGTTTCTCACCAACAGGAGGCTGGGGGTCTTGTTCCCTCAGGGTTCTACCCCCCTTTTTTTAGGGGGGGGAGGGGGCTTGGTACTCACCCAAGCAGTAATGAATGGTGAAGATTGACAACGGAAGATATGAAAATTACGTACCTACCATAATTCTTGATCTTCTCTTGTATCTTCACCATTCATTACTGATACCCTCCCATCTTCCCCTCAGTGGCCTCTTTCTGTGGTGTCTCCCCCCTTCCGTCTCGTTCCTCTTACTTTTCTTGGCCTTTATGCCAAAAAAAAAAAAAAACTTTAATATTTTTCCATTCTTAGTGAATGGATCTCCCTTTTTCCCTCAAGATAAGAGGAAGCAGCACGGTTATAATTTTCTCTACTTCTGAGGGAACTCTTTCTGACCACCCTTTGGGTGCGATTCCTTACCTTCTTCAGGTCATGCAGTTTCACGGCCCAAGTGGCCATGCCTGTCCTGGCCCTGGCAAAGTCAAGAATCCTCCTGGCAGGTATTTCTAGCTCTTCTAACTACTGACTGAACTTGTCAGCTCTGAGCATCTGCCTGCCTTGCCCTAGGGAGTCTGATTGAGTTCCATTCTATTTTTCATACAAAACTGCCTTCGAGAAGGCATAGTCTTTTCCATACACTGCTGTGTTAGCACCTAACAAGGTGCGAAGGGACTTAGTCCCCTTCCTGGCTGGGCGCTCTACCCGGAACAGGCTCTTCCCGGACAGTCTAGGAGTCCTCAACTAGGATGAAGGGACTGGGCATGTGGAGAGTCCAGAGAGTCTGCCCTCATTCGGATCTGCTCAGGTGGTTCTGTTGAACCTCCCCTCAGTCCTAACAACTGGGATTCTTGCTCCCTTGTTAGTCTCGAGCCTATAAGCCTCTCAACCAGTGCTCGATGGGCTCTGTTCTCCCTCTCAACATGTCCCTTTTCTTCTTTCCTTCTTCCTCTACTTTCTCTTTCCTTCTCTCTGTTCCTCCCTTAGAGCCGCCCTGGAAAGGAGGCCCTGCGGTCCCTTAGGGTAGGAATTCTCTCCTCTGTCTATTCTCTACCGGCTTATTCCTTTTTCAGTTTATATCCTTTCCTTTTTCTATCCTCAGCTCTCTTGCCTCGCTTTTCCTTTTTCTTACCCTTTATTTTCACCTCTCCATTAACAGAACTGAGATAGAGGAGTCTGCGGCCTAATGCTCCGCCCCTCGCGCGTACTGTCGATCGGCCAAGAGGCGCGCCATTGAGCCGACTCCAAAAAAAAAAACAAAAAAAAAACTCCCGTAGAGGGTGCGTGCCTCCAGCTTAATCCAAGCAGTAATGAATGGTGAAGATACAAGAGAAGATCAAGAATTACGGTAGGTACGTAATTTTCATTTCCCACCATAGTGCTAAAGTTATAAAAAACCTTTGATGCCTTGGGAGCAGGAAACCACACAAGATCAAAGGAAAGGCTTGATTTAAAGACTGTCATAATTTGGGAAATTGTTTTTTGCTGAAATCACAGTATTTAATATACCTCCTGATAGGACATCCTGTTTTGTATATTTTTTATATTCTGAAAGGAGGCACTAGATGACATCATGGAAGGGGTGTGTGAGACACACAGTTTAAACTAAATACTGTGGCTGGTCTGTGCGATATTTTCTTGTTGGACTCTTAAGAAACAAGAACTAACTTAAGCACTGTAAGAAGGTAATACATTATATAGAAAAAGTCTAATTGTATTGTGGTAGGAGTTTGTTTTGTACTTTAACCTTGTTCTTTTTTTTTTTTTGCATAAACGTTTTATTAGTTTGTCTTATTCAAACCAAAACAAAAGCAACAGCTCTCATCTTAACAGACACATAACGTTCCTTTTCTAGAACTTAGGGTTTCTCTCTTTTACAGCCATTGTGCTTTTTCAGTTAATTTCAGTATTCTTATTACAGATCTATTACATATAACTCATATCAAATACATGCATCTATTATTCCACTCTTAATTACCATAGTATTAAGAAAAAGGAAAGAAAGAGAAGACGAGACAGGAGAGGAAGAAGAAAGGGAAAAAAAGGAAAAGAAAGGACTCTCCCACCCTCAAAACCCTGCCCCTATAAAACACCCTCCTGCCTCCCCTTCCCCACCCCTTCCTCAGTTAATCGAGAATTCACTTCATCTACTATACACATCAATACATTCTTCTATAGCATCTGATACATTGCTAGACACAGCTACCACTAAAATAGAGAGAGCATCAAACTTTTCATGGGGTCCCTTCACTGTTTTGTAGCATCCTATTAATGGTCTCCCTACTCTCTTGTCCCTTTAACTTTGTCGCCATCATCTTAACACCTCCTGCTCTGTGGAATTCATAGTGTGCCAATAGGGTGCCCACATATTCATAAACTGATTTTCCCGCCCCTTAGCTTTGTATGTTAAGCTTTCAAGCTGCAGTGCATCCCATGCTAAGTTTCTCCATTGCCTGATTGTAGGTTTATCTCCAGACACCCATGTGTTTAGGATACATTGCTTTGCCAACCCCAGGAGTATTTCACTCATCTTTCCAACACCTCCCATTCATCCTGGCGTATACCATCTATGCCAAATAACATTAAAAGTGGATCCACTTTAATATGCTGCCCTTTCATGTTTGTCAATTCCTTCGCCACCTCCTCCCAAAAAGACTGGAGCACTGGACATGTCCAAAATGAATGCATATAAGTACCCAGGGCAGTAACACACCTCTGACAAATAGCCGATACTGTTGGGTTATATCTGTTAACTGCCACTGGAGGGGTATACAACCTATGCACAAATTTATGTGCTGCCTCCTTATATTTATTACATAATAGGAGCCCTTGATGTGTCCCCTTCATTAAGGTCCACTCTTCCTCTGTCAATGCGTTTCACAAATCCCTCTCCCAAAGTTGCTTAGTTTTAGCTGTCATGTCTGGCCATTGGAGTCACAGAAGGGATGTGGCCCTTCTTATAATACCTACGGGCTTTTGCTTAATTTGCTGCAACAATTCTTCACGGGCATGAACCTTAGACCCCGGCTCCCTCTGTTTCTCAGTATCTTGCACGTTTCCTCATCTGGAAATATCTGAACAGGTGATTAGCCGGTAAGCCCAATCCTTCTCTAAGTTCGTTGAACGGATAGACCCCTTCTCTCTTTCTTATATCATTGAGACACAATATTTCTCTTTCCTCCCACATTCGAAATGCAGGGTCTACTACCCCCGGGGTAAAGAATGGGTTCCCAGCTAATGGTAAAATAAATGATTCCCCTTTTTGGTGCCCCATCATCTTTTTAATTTGTTCCCAACTGTCCATTACCCCATTCACTAAAATATTAGACTCCCTCTTTTCCTGCAGCATCTTTCTACCTCCTTCAGCTAAGAAGGAAGAAATCTGGACCCCGTATCCTTCTCCTCCAGATCCATCCAACTAGCCTCCTTCGGTCTATACACCCAATCTTTAATAATCCTCATTTGCGCGGCCCAGAAGTATAGCTTCATGTCTGGGTAGTTTAGCCCTCCCTTAGCTCAATCCGCTTTCAATTTATTAAGGCTAGCCCTTGGCTTTTTCCCTTGACAAATGAATTTGGAACAATCTTTTTCAAATTGTTTTATATCTTTCCCTGTTAGCCCTATGGGCAGCATCTGCAGGGGGTATAACACTCTGAGAAGAACGTTCATCTTAAGTACATTAATACATTATAACCATGATATAACCTTGTTCTTTTAAGTGAGTGAATGCTTTATGGTATAGTGTTCTGCGTTTATATTTTACTTATTTTTATCCATTTTTTTAAGTAAACTTCTTATTTTAAAGAGACTGGCTGGGTGTGTCTTCCAAGTTCTTTCTTTTTGCATGTGATGTATACATGGTTAAGTTGACAGCTGTTCATAAGCTTGATGGTGTTATCGGACTGGGAGAAGGTAAGAATATACCTAAGGTCTTTTATAGAGTTTTAAGGTTAATTTTGGATACCTGGTTAGGTGCCCTTAGGTGAAAGATATTTGGCATCCCTCCGAAGAGCAGAATATCTGAGCCTGTACATTTGGTTCACAGTTTGAATACCCCCAGAACTTGAGACTGTAGGTGATTCAGACCCACAAGCAGACAGGAGGATTACCCTGTTCTGTTACCTGTTCACAATATTGTGCTCGGAGGTTGCCACTGTGGGAGCAGAAGGCCTGACCTGCTGAGTGCGTTTGTGACAGTAGGTACGTAATTTTCATGTCTTCGAGAGACTCTTCATGAGACTATACAGTACTTTGTCCCACCCACTGTCCCCTGATATGGCATACATTTGTTTTCAGCTACTTGGCAAGGCACTGCGTATTCATTGGATTGTTTGTATCAGTGCCTTCACCAGGTGTGTGGTGGGCAGTGTTTGCTTCACTCCTCTGCCTCTTTGTGCATGATTGGTGAGGTGGCTACAATCCTGTTGCGGGAAATTTGCAGCTCCATTTACTAATGGCAGGAAATTGAAGTGGTTGGGGACAGCCACTCTATTTAGGTGACTCTGTGTGCCTACAATGTACACGTAGGCACATTGACACTGGTGGCCCCCCCCATCATGCAAAAGCTTCTCAGAAAATCCTGACACTAGCAGCTTACAGTGTATTGTATTATGGTACTCTGGAGAGTCTCTCAAAGATCTGCAGTTACAGATAAGTAATGAAACTTTTTCTACCTCATCGTGGGTGTACTGGAGTACAGTAAGTGCTGATTCATATTAAACCAGGCTAAGCTGTTGGTATATTGGTGAATAGTGTAAATATAGCCAGAACACTGGGGAAATTCCACTACTGTCTTCGGGAAATGCCATAGGATCTTTAATGCCCACTTGAACAGACAGACGGGACTTCAGTTTCAATCAATCAATCAACCTTTATTTATCCAGGCGAAACACACCATTGAGACAGCTCATTTTCAGGGTGGACCTGGGTCAGGTACAGGTATATAATATACAAAAGTTAGATGAATATATGATACAAGGCACAATAAGTACAATCTTACAAATAGGTTATAGATTGTACATCATATACAAAAAAACACAAGAGGATACATAAGTCATTTAGTACAATTGTTAGCCACTAAACACATGGGCCCAGATATTCAAACTGCACCCAAAAAGTGTGCAATAGCAGGAGCAAGCGCAAGTCGATTGCGCCCATGCGCAAGAGACATGATATTCAAAAACGGAGCAGGCCAAACTGCGCCTACAGCCGACGACTGAATATCGCACCTCCTGCGCCATAGCGCAACTAGAGAGGGGAAGCTGAGCAGATCTGATGCGCCATAGCGCAACAAGGGATGTTCAGCTGAGCAGTCCAGAGGTGCCATAGCGCAACCAGGGACGCCCTCCAGCAGCAGAGCAATGTAACTGCACAACCAGAGAGGTTGGGGCCCACCACCCATGCCACAGATGGGCATAGGAACACACAGCAGAACAGACATCGTCCCCCCACACCCCATGCACTGCACAACTAGGGAGGGCAGAATAACCACTGGCCCATGGAGACAAGCAACAACCCACAGCAGGGCCACGGTGCCCCATCACACCTACCCGGAAGCTGTGACTGGCACACAAGGAGGGCTGACCACCCGTGCCCACCATCCCCCAATGCAGAGCACACCTGCACCGTGACCCCAGACACCCCCATGAGCAGTGACCACCGCTGCAGGAAACCCCATGCATGCCACCACCCCCACTGTGACACTGCAACCCTATGCACCACAGAACCATGCAAGCCAGCCCACCACAAGCACCCATCAGCAGGTGGCAGCACACAGCAATGCAACAATGGCAGACACAGTGCCACCATGCACAGTCCCCCCGAGGTATTGCTGAGAGACCAACCATGTGTCGGCACATGAGGTACCCCACACGGGACAGGGTGTGCCCTTGACACCACCACCAGTGGTACAGCACCCTGCACAGTAGTCCAATGACACACCCTGACCCACCACTGGCCACAACAGCCAGCACAGCCATCCACAGTGGTGCATGGAAGCATGCACCACACCAAATGCCACACAGTGTATGGACAGACACCCACCCATACCCAAGGGCACAACAACACAGGGACACAGTGGTGGGGCAACCAAGCCCCCATTGTGGGCCCATGTATACTGTGTACACACAACCCGCAGTCCTCCATGGCACTGGAGTGCCAGCCACCCTGCGCAGGCACTATGGACCTGTACATCACCAGCAGTCGCCCGGAGCACAAGTCACAGAAAGTGGGGCACATCCCCTGCAACACACACAAGGCACAGCATGGAGGTGGGACAACTGTGGTGCCCACAGTGCCACCCGGGGCAGGCATGCACCACACCAGTGACAGGAGGCAACCCAGCAATGTGACGGGTACAGTGGCTGCCCTGCAGGGACTGCCACCACTGACATGCCAGCAGACCGTGCAGGTCACAGACATGCATGTGTGTCAGCTGCACAGGCCATGGATGGGCCGATGGGTGCGCCATGGACACAGAGCACGCACCATGGACCACTGCAGTCATCCAGTGCATAGGGAACAACACACATATGACAGACACTGACTGATAGCTACCCCCACACCATAGTCACCTCCACACGGACACACACACACACACACATCCATGACCGCACCACCCCTGACACCATGCACACCACTGTAGTTGAGCACCCATAGCCCGCTGCAAATCAGAGACCACCACAGTATTCATATCAAAATTAAATGTATTGAAAAAATATGTAACAATCAACTATATACAATAATACAAGAACTATATACAATATAACATATGAACTGTATACAAGGTTGGGGGGCCACAAACAAGGTGGGGGTGGATAGAGGGCAGGGGTGGACAAATGGGACGGGAAAAGAGGGGTGTGAGGGTGGGTCCAGGGGGGTAGGAGAATACTGGGAGCAGTCTATCCCTAGCGGGAGTGCCTCTCCCCGCTCTGGCTCCTCCGGGCCCTGAGCCTCCTCAGTACCCCGGTCTCATCTATGCGTCACAGGATGTCCAGCGACATCCATGCCACCACCAATATCTCCCGCAGTGCCTCCTGGATCTCACGAAGATGGCGGGTACCTAGGACAAGGGAGCACAGTCAATAGGTGTGAATGCACAACCCCATACAGCCCGCCCACTGTGCATGGCATACGGCCATGGGACATACCACTGTGATGGTGTGTGACCACCCGCAGTGATCACGTCCACAGAACCTGCCCACCCAGGTGCATACAGCCATGCGGAACGCTGCACACACCTACTGGCCAAGTTACGCACAGCACCACCATGGCCGTTTAGTGACATGGCTATGCGGTGCAAAGGCAGTGGCATAACCATGTACCTGGTGCACGTATGGACCACCATTGATGTACTCCCAGACATGCATTGCCACTGGACAGTGTTAACTGTAACAAGTTGCATGCATGGCAGTGGTGTCGATGGATGGTGGCCATGCCCCGCTGCTCACCCTGTCACACAGCATGCACTAGTAATCATGGATGTATGGCACTCACCTTCATCGGGCTGGTCAGGTGGGTGGTGAGGGCCCTCACCCCGCCTGGCTGCATCATCCTCCTCGTGCCGCCACTCTTCCCGCGCATAGCGGTGTTCCTCCAGGCCTGTGGGGCAAACAAGGAGAGAGGAACGTCAGTACAATCCCGAAGCAAAGTCCCCTGCCCCAGGTGTGCCCTCCACCCAGCCAGACCCACCACCCCACACCCTGTGAACACCACTACAGCCAACCCTGGATGGTCCCTCCCCTATGTGCTGGACACATACAACACTGTTACCCATATGGACGATAAAAGTGTGTTGACGTAACCACTACCTGACCGTGGCACCGTGCCCCTCCTGGCACGTGCCCGCAGGCATGCCAGTAGCTCCGGCTCCCTCCTCCGCAGGTCCCAGTATCGGTGCCTGCACTGCGCTGCACTCCTCCCCCATCCAGTGGCCTCCTCCAGGGCAGTGGCCACCTCCTGCCACACCTGCATCCTGGCCCTGTCCAGGGGTGCCTCCCCGAACAGAGGCCCATGGTGTGGCTCCACAATGGCCACTAGGTTGGCCAATTCAATTGCAGACCACTGGGCTGCCCTTCTGCATGCCATTCTCTCTATTCTAGTTGACAGTATGGTGCTCTGCAGCACGGCTCCCCATGTGCAGATGCTGTGCGGTACAGTGCTACCATCCCCTATCGCACTGTCACCGAAGAGCGTGATAGAGGTGCACCGATGCCTAATGCATGGCGCCTAGGGGGCAAAGGTCGGGCACAGGGTCATGGGTCTCTGGCGCATGGACACGCACAGCGCCATTGGAACACAATGCGTGTAGCGTGATTGGCTGCCTGTGTGCCAGCACCATAGTGGCCTACCGCGCAGATGGCCCATTGTGCCTATGATGGCCCAGTGCCACAGCGCCATGTAGTGATCATCACCACTGGCACAATGGTGGCCGTGCACTGCATTGCCTACCGTGCACAGCACGTCATCAGCGCGGCAGACGCCTGCGTCAGCAACCCGGGCATGCGCAGTGAGGTGTACGCATGTCACAGAACTGCGCCATTGGCTCAGCACATTCAACACAATTGCGCAACAGCGCGATATTCAGCCGTCATATGCAAATCATCTAGTCAGCCATTCAATGGCGCAGCACTGCAATTTGCATCTACTTAAAGTTGCTCCTCATCTCTTTTGCATGGGTTGTGCTATAAAAGTGCGACATTGTGCTGCAGTGGCCATAGTCGGTTACTGCAGTCTATTGGTGAGTTTCATGCTGTTTGGGAGTGTGGACTGTGGATTTAGGGACATGCATGGGACTGCACAGTCACAGGTAACAACTGCCATTCTTACAGGCTACATAATGACCGAGCAGGTTGTTGGAGAGGAGGAACACAGTGGTGGGAGGAGGAGGAGGCCTAACTTTACAAAGGCTGAAACCGAGGCTCACCTGGATCAGGAGCCACTTCTCAGTGTACGGCGGAGAACACCTCAAGCCCGTGCTGCTGTGTGGGAGGAGGTGGCACGTGCTATGAACCTGCATGGCAGCCACCAGTGCTCCATGCAGGAGTGCAAGAAAAAGATGGGCATGGACAGGAGGAGGATAAAGAGAAGGTGGCTGCCATCAGGGCAGCACGTGCTGCAACAGGTGGGGGCAGCCGGAGGTGGTGCAGCTGACCCCACAGGAGGAGAGGCTTGCTGGAAGCATGCAGTGCAGTGCCATTGAGGTTGTTCCGAGTGGTGGTTTCCAGATGGGTGGTGGCCCATCACTGCATGGTAAGTCATGGTCTGTCCATGGGGGGGGGCAGGGTAGCTCACATGCAGTAACGCGACTTTGTTTTCCCTTACAGATTCTGAGCGTCTGCATGGGTCAGCAGTGGTGGGCCTGTCCACTGAGGACAGTCAGCTGGAGTTGGAGGAGGGCCCATCCACCTCCACAGGTATACGTGGAGCATTGTGACAGTGGGGCCGCCTGGCTGTCCACACTGATGTCATTGTAACAGGTGTGGAGGAAGCCCTGCCTGTGTCCCAGCATGCTGGCGACCACGGATGCCAGCATGCTGTGACTGTGGCTGGTGCAGAGTCCATCACCGGTGATGATGACGCTACCATCATGGGCAGTGACACGTGTGTGCCATGGGATGGCCACACAGCAGGGCAATTTGCGCCCATGGCTGTGGGTGGTGCTGCCGTGGAGGCCTGCATGCCAGCACAGTCCCAGCCTGTGCCTGTCCGCACCAGTGGGGCAGCACTGGTGTCTGTTCAGGACAGTGGGACTGTTGCGGCTACTGCGGCGGCACCACTGAGCCCTGGGGAGTGGCAGCCGGAGGGGCAGCATCAGCAGTCGGCCAATGGGCTTGGGGGTACAGGGTTCAGCGGCGGCATCTGTGCACTGCCTGTGGACATGCTCAGACCTGGTCCTGGTGCGCAGCACCCACCCTCAAGGGGTGCTGATCATCAGGGCCATGCACACCCTGAGGGACAGGATGCCAAGAAGGCAGATGACCTCTTGGACGAGCACACCCGCCTACTGCAAACATCAGTCCTGCAGCAGATGCGGCTTGCAACGCCCGTGGATGCACTGCGTGTGGCTCTGGAGTGGGCAGAGGAGCGTCGCGGCAGGGACACCGCTCTGATCCTGGCAGGGATGGGCCATTTGCGGGAAGATGTGACCGCAGCCATTGACAGGCATGCACAGGCATTCACTGCTATCATGGCCACAATGGGCACACAGTCAGGTGCCCATGCATTGCAGACACCATGCAGTGCACTATCCACCCCCTGTTCCCGGCATTGTGCGACTCCCACCCTGTCGACACCGGGTTCAGCTGTGGACATCCCGAGCACTCCTGGCGCAGGCATGTTCGGTGTGCTGCAGACCCCTACGCGAGCATGGTCGCATTCACGCAGTGGAACCCCTGGGGACCATCGGTGCCACCCCATGAGGCCAGTGGTCAGCCTGTCAGTGCTGGCAGGTCTCGGCAGGGCCGCCCACACATATGTGGTGGCCAGGCCACTGTGTCACATGACTGACGTGTCTCCCAGTGTGGCTACTGTCTGGTGCTGCCCTGTGTGCATTGAGTCTTGCAGTGGGCAGTGCATGGGTGGGTACCCGGCCCTGCACGCAGACACACAGTCCATCTGCACACCCTCCCGGCTGCTGTCCGCAGTTGCGTGTGCATGATGATGCCTGCATTGCACTGTACACCAATGTGCAATGGTGCTCAGCATCTGACACACGCACATGGACAGGCAGTGGGCGTGGTGGCCTGTGGACATGTGTGTTGCTAGGGTTGGCGTTCTGGGTCGGTGTGCCTCCTGCCCTCTGTGCATGTTTGGTGCATTGTGTGTGTGCGTGTGTGTGTGTCCGTCCACGTGGCATGTTAATCCTCACCCATCCCTGGTTGTGTGTGCGCTTCTGTGCCCTGCCACTTCCCTTGGCGGCATTCACCCCTGGTGTGTGTCCATGCGTGTTTGTGGGCTGTGCCTTAGCCACTGGTGGTTGCACATTGCCCCATGACTTACCTGGGTTGGCTGAAGTGCTCCTCCGTGATGGTGTCCTGGTGCAGCTGTGCCAGCTGGATCAGTCGGGGGTCCCGTCGGCAAAGAGGGGGCTGCCCGTCACCGGCGTCCTCATCGTCCCCATCGCTGTCCCCCTCTTCGACCTGTATGGCTATCCCACATTTGTTGGCCATGTTGTGCAGGATGCAACAGGCCAGGAATAGCCTGCAGGCCTTTGAGGGGTTGTACTGTAGGGCACCGCCAGAGGTGTCCAGGCAACAGAAACGTGCCTTCAGCATCCCGAACACCCACTCGATGACATTACGTGTGGTGGCGTGTGCCTCATTGTAGCGTTGCTGCGATGGGGTCGTGGGCCGCCGGTAGGGTGTGAGCAGCCAGGGACGGAGTGGGTATCCACTGTCACCTGTGTGTAGAGGGCGGAGGTTAGTTTGGTGATCAGCATCGCCCTGCCCCAGGCCATGTAGGCCACTACCCATGTCACCTCTGGCCATGCCCCCCCAGGCCCTATGATTGTCCATGTGGTTTACATACTCACCCACTAGGCGTCCAATGGGGATGTCCCCACTCTCGAATCTGTTGCACAGTGCCGACTGGTGCCAGATGAACGAATCGTGTGCTCCCCCAAGGTGCATGGCACAGACATTGATTATGCGCCCCCTGGCATCACACACCACCTGGCAGTTGATGCTGGCATAGTCCTTGCGATTTATGTATGCGGCCCCTTCGGGGCCAGGTGGTGTGCGGATGGCCACATGGGTGCAGTCTATTGCCCCTAGCACGCCAGGCATACGTGCTACCCTGTGGAACTCCTGTATATTTGCTGTGCACTCCACCGATGTGCTGGGGAAATGGATGTACTCCGCAGCATGTGGCAGCAGTGCGCTGAGGAATTGGGTAAGGTGGCGTGACGTGGCCGACTGGGTTATGCCTGTGGTGTCCCCAGTTGGTCTCTGGAGGGTACCCGTGGTGAGCAAGCACATGCAGGCTGTTATCTTAGTCTCCATTGACAGGGCATGGCTCCGTCGTGTGGGTGCCTGCATCACATCACTGCACAGCTCACAGAGCCGCCTCAGAATTGCCCTATTCAGGTGGTACTGGCCCACAATCTCAGTATCAGTGTACAGCTCAAAGCTGGTGCAGGCTCAGTACTGCCTGTTGGGGGCATACCGCCGACGGGCCCTTCCATGGCCATGCCCCCCTGCTGCCCGCCTTCTCACCCCCCTCATAACTGCCTCCATCTGGAAGGTGGCACTGGCCATGTCCCTGGCTTGTGTTCACCCCCCCTGGCAGCTGTTGCTGTATTCCCCCCGCTGTCCTCCCTGCTACTTCCCCTGCACCGGGAACACCTGCCAGTGCTGGCCTCTGTGGTCTGTGGCACTTCCCCCTTCTGCACTAGATGTGGCTCCCCACACCTTTCCTGTGCCTGGGTGTTCAGAGTGCCCATTCCCTGGCCTGCCCTGTTTGTGCCTCCTGCCCTGTCTGTCTGCCTATGGTTCTGACTCATGTGGCTTTCCTGTAGCGTTCTTGCACCTCTCCCTTGCTTCTTTTTATTTTGGCTCATTTCCGCTAAGGTACAACTTCCGCTTGCTCCCCTATTGCGTATGGCGCAAGTTGTTGAATATCGCACTGCGCCATTTATGCATGGTTCCTCCCCTTCGGTTGTGCATGCCTTCATTATCATTGCGCTGTTGCTCAGCATGATTTCAGGGGCGCAACTGCCTCCTGATGAATATCACAGAATGGCGCAGTTTCGGACTTGCGCAGGCGCAACCCTATTACACGTGGCTCAACTCTTTTGAATATCTGGGCCATTATCCAGAAATCATGATGTAACTGGGACACTAGACGAATAGGAAGAGTTCCAGAATGGTTAAGTTAGTGAAGGCAGTTGTAAGGTTCTTTAAAGGCCTTAGCAAAGAGGGTTTTGAAGAAGGGTACTTTCACTGGAAGAACAGTTTTTAAGGTTTTTAGTATATTATTCCAAAGGACAGGGAGAAAGTGACTTAAGGCCGCTTTGCCAAAGCGTGTATTTACCTTGAGAATAATGAGAGGAATGTGAGAGACTTCTTAAAAGGTAACTCCCTGACTGGCAGAGAGGTAGACAGTCAGAGATGTATTTAGGGAGTTTATTTGTTAATTTTCTAAGTGTCCATAGGATAACATTTTTATGCCATCTGTAACTGAGTTCCAGCCAAGCATAGAGTAAAGGGTGCAGCGATGAGTGGAGTATGGTGCATTTGTGATGAATCTAATTGCCTGATGATAAAGGGTGTCAAGTTTCCCTAGGGCCGCACTTGTCCTATGCCCGTACAGGATATCGGCATAGTCTGGGAGCGGTAAGAATGTAGTTTGTACTAGGCAGATTTTAGCCTCCTGAATTAGTAGATGCTTTATGCAAAAGAAGATGCCAAGTCTTTTTCTTAGTCTTTTGATTAGGTTTTCAATGTGAATTGAGAAGGATAGCCTGTCGCCAACCCAAACCTCCAACTACTTGAAGTTTGACACAAACTCCAAGGGCTCACCAAGCAGCGACTGGATAACAGGGATGGTAGAGGGACCCTTTGTTGTATTTATACATGAACTTGGAGCAAAAAGCATAGCCTTGTTTTTTTTTTAGCATTTAAAAGCAACTTCAGATGCAATAGGTTTTCCTGCAAATGGTTAAATTCAAGTTGGAGGTCTTTGCAGGCCTGGTTCGGAGAAGGCCTGGCTAAGTATAGCACCATATCATCCACAGATAGGTGAATACTAACATCTGGAATTCCGTCATTTAGCTTGTTGATAGAAACAGCAAACAGCAATGGTCCTAGGATATGGACCCTTGGGGAACTCCTCTTTGCACAGTTTTCAGTGTAGAGAGATTACCATCCGCTTTGACTTGGTGGCATAGCTAGTAAACCACTTGATTGACAGTGGGTCTGCTCCAACAATACACAGAGTGGTAATAAGGAGGTCATGGTCCACCATATCGAAAGCTTTGCTCAGATCAAGGAATAAGCTGCATACATATTTTTTTGTTATCTAAGGCCATCTGCCAGTCATTTGTGACTTTGGCAAGCGCAGAGATCGTGCTACGATGTGGTCTAAATCCCGAATGGACCAGATTAAGTAGATTATGCATTTCAAGGTGTTGTCTGAGCTGTGAATTCACTACTTTCTCCAGTACTTTTGACAAAATATGGTGTAAAAGAAATTGGGCGATAATTGTTTGTCACTGATCACTTGCGCTGTCTTCCATAATGCGGGATGGAACCCTGCATAAGGGACAAGTTAAAGAGATGAGCTATCACAGCAGCTAGAGCATAATATCCTAACTTTAGGTAATACGGCTCTATTTTGTCTGCACCAGCACTTTTTCTAGTGCCAAGAGAAGATCCTCAACTTGCTTTAAAGTGACGGGTTGGAAGGTGAAGGTTGCCTTATGTGTTACTAGACTTTGGTTATGCCAATCAGGGTTTGGAGCACCTAGCTGAGATTGGAGTGTGCTGGCTGGTGAGACATCAAAAGCTAGTCCTGCTATAGCAAAATGGTTGTTTAGAAGTTTGATTGTTTGTCGGTGGTGGAAGCGCCACCCATAGTGATTTTGGGGGGAAGAGAGTGAGCAGGAGAGTAATCTTCGATGTTCTTCAGAGTTTTTCAAAATTTCTTATTGTCATTTGAAGCATTATAAATTTCTGATTGGAAATACTTTGCTTTTTCAGTTCTGGTGAGCTTAGTGCACCAATTCCTAGCTGCTCTGAAGGCTGACCAATCAATTGGAAGTTTAGTTTTCCTTGCTTTTTTCCATAGAGAATCTCTATGCAGTAATGCAGCATTCAATCCGCCAGTGAACCATGGGAATGTTTTCCTTTTAGTTCTGATTTTTACTAATGGAGTGTGTTTATCTAGGGCCCTGAGCACTATTTGGTGAAAATTCTCATAGGCAGTATCCACGGTTTGGGCCAGATAAAAGTCCTGCCACACAGCATGTTGGAGGTCTGAGAAGAAGGCTATCGAATCAGAATTCCTCCGGCATTTCTTGTAGATATACTTGGAGGATGACACTGCCTTAGGAATAGACCTCACACAGGCTGTTGCACAATGATCACTGATGTCATTGAAAAATGCACTTGCATGGTTAAATAGGTGAGGTTTGTTGACTAATATTATATGAAGCAGAGTACTTTTCTCTGGGTTTTTGACGTTAGGCCTTGTGGTTTCAGATTTGATTTGTGTAAAACCAAAGGTGTCACATATCTCTTTTAGAGGTTTAGATGCTGTGGAAAACCAGTCCAGATTCAGATCACCCATTAGTATCACTTCGGTGGATAGTACATCTAGGACATCATTTAGGTGGTTTAGTAATTTTAAGCCTGCAGCAGGGGGCCTGTAACAACCAATAATGTGCATAGCAATTGTGTTCGTAAGCTGCACTTTTAATATGAGACATTCAAATTCTTTGGGCAGAGCAGTTGAGTTTGCTACGGAGGTAGCATATTTGTCCCAGATGTATATTGCTACACCCCTGCCTCTTGTGGGTCTGTCCATTCTAAACATATTATATGAAGGAATGGTAATTTCATGATCTGGTGTCATAGGCTTAAACCAAGTTCTAGTGACCACCAGCACATCTGGGCAGGTGTGATTAATCCATGTTTGGATTGACTCAGATTTCCTGAGCAAACTACAGGCATTGATATGGATTAGACTCATTCCATTCAACTGGCCAATTTGGGAGGGGGTTGAAATTGGAAGAATGGGTCCAGGGTTGAGCTCAACATTACCTGCACAAATGAGCAGTAATAAAATAAGTTTGTTGATGGCTTCCAAGAATAGCCTTGTTAAATGACTTTTACCTCTTTTGCAGCATCCTGGTTCCATAGGAAGTAAAGATGAAGTTCTGGCTGACCGTCGGTTGGCATGAAGGTACAGGAGTACCTGTACAGAAAGCGAGAGTGGGTATATAAGGGTAAAAGACACCAGCCATTGATTTTTGAACCTCATGTGTGGTAACGGCCCAGTTTAACATTTACTCCGAAATATGCCACCTCATGATGGTACAGTGTCTCCCTAACACCGTGCTGGGGCATTGGTATGGTCACTTATAACCAAGGGGAGAGTGTCCACTGTGAAACTGCCACAATCCTGACAGTCCACAGAAAATTGTGGAATAGAATCATATAAAAAATGTACATAATATGTAATACAGGGACATTCTATATTGTATATATAATATTAGAGACAAGGTAGCTTCATAGAATTTGATAACAGTCGGATAAGTCTAATTAAAAAGATGAGAAGAAATTTAAGGTGAGTTTGCACTTTGGGGAAATCTTTGAAAGACATAATATTTACACACAACTCTGCTTATATTTTTTAGCAAAACAAAATGGTAATATTAGAGGGAGCGCTAGAGAGCCATCTTCCAGGCAGGCAGGCAGCACCTTTTTTAACTGTCCACATTGAAGCACAGTATTTGGAGTGTAGCTTGAATTATTCCAGCAGTTGAGGACTTGGAGTGTAGTACCTATATCCAGCAAAAAATTGGGAAAAGATTGATACTAAACTTACAATGGGTGTCAAAAAACTCAGTTGCAAAGACTGACCAAGCAGACGCAGTAGAACCCACCTAAGGAGGCAGGAACCCAAGGACTTGGTAGCACTTTGTCGACAGAGCCACCCTGTCAAGCCATGTTGGAATCTGTGTGAGCCATGGATGCAAAGATTGAATGAACTTTGCAAAAATTGGAATCGCATGATGCAGCACTTCAAGCAAGTTACTGGATCAGTGTCTGAATCTGACAAAAGATCGATGAAAGCGCTAACCGCAGTACATTCCCTAACCATAACCAAGGAGAATATGCAGCTGAGAGGTAGAATGGAGGCTCTGGACAATGAAATACGAGTGGGAAATGTCCGTTTAGTTGGAGTACGTGAGGGAGCTGAGCAAACATCAGTGCTGGACTTTTTCAAAGACTGGCTGGCTCAATTTACTGTTGTTCCGGAGAACTTTGACTGGGGGGTCACTCAAAAAAGCTTATAGGGTAAACCCACGAGTCAGGTCCTCATCACCAGCTCAACCCCAGACTATCCTACTCAAGACATCAGGGTCAAACGTATGAGATACCTTAATACAAGCAGCATTGGCGGCTTACCCCATCGACATCAACGGAGAGGATGTAAAGCTTTATCCAGACCTCTCTTACCAAACCAGGGCATGCCACAAACAATTTGACGCCACAAGACAGCACCTCTGAGACCTAGGTATCATTCATTCGTTTCTCTTACCAGCACGGCTGCGGATCGTATATGGAGGCAAGACATGGCAATTTAGTGATCTGAAGGATGCTGGCCGCTGACTGGTAAAAATAGAAACTGACTAACTGAGTTTGCCAACAAGAAATCTGAGACTGAAGAACAGGTAAAATCAGAAGATTCAGAGACTGGGTAAATGTTCTCTGGACTATTGAGGGGATTGTCATTATGACACCTATGCTGAACTGGGATGAGATTTGATGTACCTACCTGCTATAGCTTTAAATGTGATCTTTATGCCAACTGGATCTTTTCTTTTTGTTTTTTGTTCTTGATAGAGTGGGGTGACATGAGGGGGTGGCTGGCTGGCTTTGAATTTCTTTGCGTACCTGAAAAGCTTATTGACTGTCCGATCATGGTGGGAATATCCACCATTTTGCATAGTCTTGCTGTCTGTATGGATCCCCCCTCCATAGCAATGTAGTAAGCATTAGCTATTAGCGAGTAAACAGGGAGGTCTACTGTTTTAGAATGTAATATGTTTCCTTAAGTTGAATGAGAGTTAATACACCTATGCTGATTTTTGTGGGGAGTTTACTAACAAGATTTTTTTGTTAATCCTAATTGTTCTCCCTATATAGATAAAAGGTTTAAATAGCAATCCATAGAGATTATGGTGACTATATTTGTAAGTTCTACCTATGATGACACCTAAAGCCATTAAAGACATTAAAGAGGCTGGCAATCTTTTGGTAACAATATTAAGGGATGTCAAGCTTTGGAATTCCCCCTATAGTCCTACTGTACAAGATTACAGGGAGACCAAATCTGTATTATCAACAGTTTCTGTAGAGAGTGTGCGAATGTATGCATAACCAATAAGACTCATTACTGCCCTGCATGAGTATGTGGTTTATGATTGCTGTAATGTCACAATATCTATTTTTTTTAAAAAAAAAGGTAATATTAAATGCGCACTGAAAATAGAGTTAAAAATCTATGTTTCGACCTTAGGTCTTCTTCAGGAAATATCTAAAAGAGAAAAAAGCAACATCGTTTTTCTCTTTTAGATATTTCCTGA
The DNA here is from genome assembly GCA_016271365.2 of Neoceratodus forsteri. NCBI lineage: Eukaryota > Metazoa > Chordata > Ceratodontiformes > Ceratodontidae > Neoceratodus > Neoceratodus forsteri. Next base: position 554,721,699 of record CM028129.1, on the reverse strand, counting down.
AGAAGACCTAAGGTCGAAACGTCAATTGTTAACTCTATTTTCTATTTTCAGCATGCATTTAATATTACCATTTTGTTTTGCGTTCAGACCACATGCTGACGCAGCACCTTGTTTTTGTTTTTATATTTTTTAGGTTTTATTTCCCTGAATCTCTTTCTCTATTTTGTGATCCTTTTATTCTCCATTACTTGATTCATTTACATGGAAACAGGATTCTTGTTCCTGTACAGTTGATCTGCTCCTGCTGTTAAGTCCTTTGCTGAAGTCACAGGCCTCTGTGGCATCATAATTTCTACAGCAACAACATGGGATGCAACAAACAGATGATTATGACTTCAGCAAAGGATTAAATAACTGAAGTAGAATAACTCAAGGGGGAAAGTATTGTGTTTCCATGCAAATTAGCCTTACCATGAAGAACACAGAAACATAGAATTTGTTGGCAGATAAGGACCATCTGGCCTACCCAATCTGCCCATTTTCCCCTACCTACAGTATCACTGCAGACTCTGCTTGATCTCCGGCTCTTTTTTCCTCCCCTTCCTTTACACTAAGATTTCATCATGCCTATCACATGCATTCTTGAACCCCCCACCACCACCACTTCTGCGGGTAGGATGTTCTAGTAATCCACCACTCCTTCTGTGAAGAAGTACTTCCTCATATCTCTCCTGAATCTACCCCCTCCAGCTTCATAGCATGTCCTCTTGTTGTTGAGCACCCTTTTTTCTGTAAAATACTTTCCTCCTGTACCTTATTTACCCCATTAGATATTTAAAGGTCTCTATCATGCCCCCCAGGGTATACATATTAAGTTCCTTTAATCTCTCCTCATAGGGCTTTTGATGCAGATCCTGCATCATTTTAGTTGCCCTCTTCTGGACCACCTCCACTCTGTCTGTATCTTTCTAGAGGTGTGATCTCTAGAACCAAACAAAATACTCTAGGTGGGGTCTTACCAGCAATCTATGCAGAGGAAACACACCTCCCTGTTTCTTTCACACAGAGAGGAGGAAAATGCAGACAGTATATAAAATATAAGCTGAAACTGTAGCAGAAACTGTAGATGGATTCAAGAGGGCATGAGACAGATATAATGGACTGGCCGGCGGGCAGTAAGGGGTGTATCTGGATGGGGAGGGGAGTATCGGGGCAAACTCGATGGGCAGTGCTGTCCTTTTCTGCCGACAGTCTTCTAAGAATCTATATGTCTAAATACAATATTTTTCCAAAGTTTTCTCAAAAGAGACAAAATCATTCTTACGTCAGAGCAAGAGACAGAGAGACAAAATAGGAATAGAAGGTATTCTCAAACCTTGGAAAGCAGTGTGTTTACTATAGGATTCAATGTGGTTCTTACAAGAGCCTAAGCACAGCATCCCCCCACCCACCCAGTAATCAGCATCTACTCTTACTGTAGGTGTCAGGAGATAGATGAAGTTACGAATGCAAAACATAAGTGTTTCTTCTGTAGTTCCATGTTTGATTTTGTTTTACATGACTGAATTCACTTTTATATTCCAGTGCAATTCCTGTTGTGCTGAAGCTTGATGTTCTGTATTTTTCTCCATATATCCCATCCCCACTGCCCCTCACTTATAAGGCCCTATATGGACTGGGCCCTGGCTACCTGGCTGATCTCCTGACACCTGCTTCCTCAGTCCACTCCCTCTGCTTCTCCTTCCCCAGGGGTCTCCTGGTGGTTCCAAGGGCTAAGTTAAAAACCTATGGTGACCGAGCTTTCAAAATCACTGGTCCGGCCCTCTGGAACACATTTCCCATTTCTGTTAGGGAGGCCTCAATGGTGGAGGATTTTAAAAGGGGTCTAAAGACTCACCTCTTTCTCTTAACCTTCCCAGACTAATCGAAGCTAGTATACTAAATTATATTTTAAGATTGTGTTTACTGATTCTAATATGAGTCTGCGTGCTAAAAATGTGTTGCATGTATTTTATCCTATTTGCATTTCCCCTCTGTTTGCTTTTATGTGAGGCACCCAGAGCCTCCAGGATTGGGCACCATAGAAATAAAAGTGCCTTGGCTTGCCTTGGAGGCTACTGACTGATCGGGGTGTTTCTTCTTTTTGTCGGCTGTTTGCTGTTCCAAGTGTTCCTTCTGTAGGTCCATGTTTTATTTTCTTTTTTCCGTACAAATGACTGAATTCACTTGCATATGTTGATGCAATTCCTACTGTGCAGAGTTCATGACTTTTTTATTTGGATGGTCCATGATCTTATCTGTGTTAATCTTCACCATTCATCACTGTTGGGTACTTGGCCAGAGGTCAGGACCCCGCGGGAGCTTTTTTTTTTTTTTTTAAGGTAAGTGGAGCCGACGCACCATCGGCGCCGCCCTCAAGGCCAACACACTGCGTGGTGCTCATGGGTTGGCCCTTAGGCTGCGTCGACTCCACCTGCCTGCCAGTTCTTCGTCTCCCACCGTAGAGGTCGCACCTCATTTGGTGCTGCTGCGCTGAGGCCTAGATCGACGCTGAAAAAACCTTCAACACTGTCCCTATATTTTCCTGCGGTGCCGAAGTCCATCAGTTCCTGCCAATTCTGCTTTGCCATACTCGACGTCACCCAGTAAGATCTTTCCATTTCTTTATATTTCTGCAATGTCGAGTCTGTTTTTGGTGTTTTTACCCCCGTAAGTCATGTCTTGGTTGGAGGGAAAGAAAACTTATAGGACGGGTCGGCCCCCCCATGCGACGGTGCCCATGCGGGCAGAAAGTATTCCATCACTGACCAGCATGACTGGTGTCTTTCATGTCTTGGCCCACTTCATGACATGGATTCGTGCGATGCCTGATTCTCCATGGACCACCGGGTCATCGAACAACATGTGTGGAAAGTGGGGCGAGTTCCATCTTTCGGGGGTCAGGCACGCACTCGTTGGGCCAAGCCACACTCCCTCTGCCTTTCCTTTGGGTCCCCTCCAGGTTCTACAAAGACTGAGGAGGAGGGAGCCTCGGCTACTAGTAGCCTAACCATTGCCGAGGCTCCTTCCGCGGCGCAGGAGTCCTGTCCTGCTCCTTTCGGGGGCGGGCTGGAGGCGCCGCCACGGCAGTTGCCCCTTCGGGGGTGAAGGCTCCCCCGGTGTCAGACCCGCGGTTCATAAGGCCCGAGTCGGTGCCATCTCTTGACACTGCCGTCGGCACCGCTATGGGCCTCGCACCGTCTGCTGCGCCGTGGGTCCTGACGGAGGCTGTTGTCAGCACCGACTTGTCACATGGTGCTGTGGTTTCTGTCAGAGCCATTCGCGGCACTGACACTGCTAGTGGCACCGTGGGAGCTGCTACAGCACCGTCTTTGTCCGTGTCTCGCCTCGGCGCTGAGGTTGAGCACGGTACCGTGTCCTCAGGGCTTGGCGCTGTGGAGCCATCGGATTCCATCGTCGGCACTGTTGTCGGTGCTGCCCCTGCCCTCGGTGCCATCCACAGTACCGTGGAGCCAGGCAGCGCCATCCTTGGCGCCAATGACGCTGTCATCGGTGCTGCCTCTGCCCTCGGCACCATTTATGGTGCCGTGAAGCAGGGCGTCGCCGTCCTCAGTGCCAATAGTGCTGTTGGGGCTGTCGTCAGTGCCGTCTTCGTCCTTGGCACCGCGAGGGGCGCTGTGGGGCTGGATGGCACCGTGGCTGGTCCCAACTCTGGAGCTCCTGTTCGGGCTGGAGCTGTTCCCTCTGTGGATTCTGCTTGCAGTGCTGTAGGGGGCACTGGTAACAGCTCGGGCACGGCTTTGGATTCTGGCCCCTTTGGCAAAAATGGCAGTGGGCGCCCTTCTACGGTTTGGCACAGGGCCTCGGCCTCTACCTCCTCAGAGGCAGAATCGAGCTCTGAGTCAGACGGACAGTCTGACCCTTTGGGGTTGGCTGTTGAGGTGAGCAGCCCAGTAGTCTCCTCGACAAGCCGGAGTCAGCCCCCTTCTGAGATGGGGTCGGTGGCTACCGAGACTGGGGTCAGGGGTGCTGACCAGCGGGCAGTGGTGCAGGCCACCATTGCTCTGCAGCCTGGTCTTGGTGGGTTAACTGACCCCTCAGCAGTGGTACCCCCACCTGTGGTGTGCTTAGATCGCCCAACTTTGGGGCCGATCAGAGCACCTACAGGAGGGGACGGTGCTGTGCCTTGGATAGCACCTTCGGGTGCTGCCCAGAGCTGTCAGCTACCTAGGCTGGCCCTCTCGAGGAGGAGGGCTCTTTCAGACTCCGAGGGGTTGAGGGGCGTGGGGTTGGCATGGCGGCCTTTTTCGGGTGTCCACCTGGGCTCTGGGAGAAACCGTAGTGCAGATCTCTGCTCTTCCTCCTCGGTCTCTTTGAGAGAGACCCAATTCTTTTGAGGTAGGGGACCATCCTTCTGGACCTATACTGCCCTGGTCACCTTACAGGGGGGATTCTTCCAGGTGCAACCAAGGCACTACCGAAATGGTTGTTCAGCTGTCAGCTTTGGGGTCTTCCGGGGCACCTTCTTCCGCGGGTGCTCCTGGTCCGCTCCTTAGCCCAGGCGGAGGTCAGCCGACATCTCTTCTCAGCTCTGTCTCCATTCCTCTGCCACATTCTCCTGTGCTCCTAGGCATCCTTGGTCCTAGCAGGCCTCTCTCCTGAGAGCAGTTCAGAGCGGTGGCTGCTCAGTTCCCAGCTTACGTTAGGGCGATGGACAGTTAGGTTTTTCAACCTCCCCCCAGGCAGCCATCCACTGAACAGCCAGTGTCCTCCAGCTCCTCATCCCCCTCTTCTGGGGGAGAGGAAACTTCTGTCCACATCCCTCCAGCTGCTGATCTTGCTGAGTATCAGCGCTTCCTCATGAGGGTGTTGGAGGACTTGCACCTCACACCTGCCACTATTAGCAATCCTGAGCACTCGGCGCACGCCTTTCTAGGCGATTTTGGTGAGGCCACCCTTGTGGTGCTGCCCAGGCCTGCTCACTTTCGGGAGGCGTCATTGCGTTCCTGGCAGAGGCCCTTCTCCGGAGTCCCTGCCCCAAGAGATCTCAGCCAGAGGTATTGCACACCCCCGGAGTCTCCAGGTTCCATGCCTCCTCTGCAGTCCAGATTGACGCAGTTGGATACTCCTGATGGGCTTCGTGCCCTTCACCGTGACCGGCCCCCAGATCAAGACTCTTCAGATTTTGACTTCTGGGGTAGGAGGACTTTCCACTCGGCACAGTTATTGCTTTCCATTTCTGCACATCAGGCCCACTATGCAGCCTATGACAGGTTATTGTGGTCCAGGCTAGGTCAGCTCCTAGCCTCATTGCCTGATACGGAGTAAACCAGACAAGCCATTGCACTCTCTGCGCGTGGCCTGGAGCTAGCAAGGCACCAAGCGAGGGCATCCTATGATGCCAACGGGGTAGCTACCAGGGTCGTAGGGACAGCGATCTGCACTAGGCGGACAGCATGGCTGCGTCTTTCCCGGTTGTCAGCCTTGGCCCAGCGTAGGGCGATTAACTCCGCTCACCAGAGAACCTATCTCTTCTCCCGTAGAGTGAGACGGCGCTTCTCAGGGCAACTTCCTTCCCCTCCGGGGGGACCCCATCTCACTCTCCCTTCTCTCGGGCCTCTCCAGGCCCTGAAGGTTCTCCCTCTTAGTGTGTCACCCACTGAGAGCTAAGGGACTTTGTCCCTTATGGTGTTAAAGAAACCCCCTTCGGGGGGGCTCAGTACTCACTCAACAGTGATGAATGGTGAAGATTGACACAGATAAGATATGAAAATTACTTACCTACCATAATTATGATCTTTCTGTGTATCTTCACCATTTATCACAATCCCACCCTCCATCCCCCTGGGGCCTCAGTCTCTGGGTCCCCCTTCCTGTCTGTGCCCATCCTTCCCCCTCTCCTTTCTTAGTAGTGGGGTAAAACAGGGGCACACAGGGGGACAATGTTCTGGGGAGGGTGGACAACGCGGGGGCACTCCTTCTCCAGTGCTTTGGCTCCACCCCTGTGGGGTGGGAGTTGACAGTTGCCCTCCTTTCTCTCCTCCTCCCTGTTCCCATCCAACCTATTTCTCCTTGTTTATAAAAAAAAAAGTTTTTCCCTTTTTTTCACCAAAAATCTTTCCTTGAGAGGGTGTTAATTCTCTGTACCCTGTCCTTCTTCCAGAATAGCTGACTCTGCTTATCTGGAGTGTTTGCCAGTCATTCTGTGCCTTGAATTCTGGCAGAAAACCTTTGGTTACTCATTGCAGTTCCTATGTAATCTGGAGACAGACCAGAGTCTGGGATGTTTAACTCCTGCCTCTCCTCCTAAATTCTTTACTCACCCTACCTCCCTCTCCTTTTCCAGAGATTGGGGCCCCTCCCAATCCCTCTAGTTTCTGACTTTTCTCCCTTTCTGTCCTCTCAGTCATCATTTCTCCTTTTGGTTTATGTATCTTTTCCTTTTTCTGTCCCTTGGACTTCCTTGTCCCACCCTCCACTCCCTTCCTCTTACCCCTCCGGCGACTCAGAACTGGCAGACAGGCAGAGTCGATGCAGCCTAATGGCCAACCCATGAGTGCCACGCAGTGCATCGGCCTCAAGGTGGCGCCTGACGGTGCCGCTGCCCACCTACCTAAAAAAAAAAAATCCCACGGGGCCTGACCTCCGGCCAAGTACCCAACAGTGATGAATAGTGAAGATACACAGAAAGATCATAACTATGGTAGGTATGTAATTTTCATTTTTTGCCCCATATATTCCATCCCTGCTGTCCTTTGAAGGCTGTTGACTAAAACAACAATAGCTGTGTGATTTTCTCATACCTGAATCCAACACCAGCTGTGCCCAATTATCCTTTTGTAGGGTGGGGGTACTGTGGGAGCCCAAGAGATCAGCACCTTAACAACCAACATTCCCATTGCTGCAATCAGATGTGCTTTGGGTAGTCCTCTCCACTGTAGCCGAAATGTGGGACGCATCACAATAGAGAAGTCCAGTCCAGTGGCACCAGCAGAGGATGTTGCATTCCTATGTTGGGAACCTGGGTTCACTATGCAAACCTGTTCACCAGTCATGGGTAAGTAGGGCCTTGATAGTAATGTGGAGGTAGTGCTCTCTGGTTTTGGGGGGTGAGGGGGACCACCCACTGCTTTAGCACCTCCTCTGGGCTATTGGGTGACTTTCTCATATTGGGTGACCATGCGATGTTGTCCCCTTCACCACAGGTCGGGCGCACAACAGGCAAAAGTGCCCTAGTGAATTGGGGGAGGTGGGAAGGCATAAAACAAAGGTAAAGGTATCACTTCCCAGAGTACCAGTGATGGCTACCCCTTTCCACATCACAGGTCCTGACTCCATCCCCCCCTTGCTGGAACTGTAAACAAATTTCCTCGGGTCATGGCTCACCCAGTATGGGCCCCTTTGGTGCTTTTGTCACTGGTCAGGGACCTCGTTAGGTAGGAGGCAGGTGGACAGAAGACCAGATGAAGAAAAAGTGTAGTTGGGGAAAACCCAAGCAAACCTAGCCAGAGTCTGTGGTTAGAAGGGGAATAAATGTAAATAAAAAAAATAGAAGCTAGTTGCCTGTTGGTGACACAGTAGAGCTGCAGCTCATGACCTGGGTTCGGGATCCAGTCTTTGTCATTAAGGGTCAGCCAGAGGGGGAAGGATTAAGCCTCGAAACAAACTTTCTCTTCCAAGGCAGGTGGGTAGCGAGCTCCTCTGCATTACTACCACCTGGCAGACCACAGGTGGTTGTACAATCAAGAGCCACTCAGGGAGGGCCGAAGCTACCTGACATTAATGTAGTCACAATCTGCGTGCTCGTATCATGACACCCTTAGCCAGCAGCGTCCTTGGGGATGTGGAAAAAAGAGGAAAAACCCTGGCCATCACAGAATGAAGCTGGCATGCTCTGCAGGTCCTGCACTGCCGACAGTGGCACCCAGCTCCACACCAGATTCATACTCCGAAGAGGCTTGGCTCTGCATGGACATACCTACCATGGGGAAACGGGAAGTGAAGTAAGTCTGGGAGAAAGTGTGTGACTGATGGGGCTGGGAGGGACCAGCAAAAGGAGGGGTCAACTGGAAGAACAAGTTCTGGCAGAGCCACTATGGCTGTAAATGCATTAACTAGATAAGGGTGTTTCATGGGCTTAAACATAAACATGAATTGTCGTTGCATACACTAACTGAATCAAAGTGTGGTACATTGAGAAAGGGCAGATAAAAATAATTCCACCGTCTGTATTACAGTTACCTATATGTTTCATATTTTATTCTATGCACTGTGTTAGCAATCAACTCAACAGAACTGGGCCATCATATACATGAAGGTACTGTACCTTAACTGCAAACACTATATGTTGTGACAAGGTGGAAGATAAACACAATGTTGAGACATGTTTAGGAAGACATTTGATGTGTTTAATTGATTTTTTTTTTAGAGATTGCTATACAGTACACACACACATAATTAGTATAATATAAAAGTGCATATGCCCAAATGTCAATGTAAGTCTTACACATTTCATTACAAGTTGTTCTTTTGAAGGAAGCTCTTACTGTACAAGGCCTAAAAATGGGTGTTGGGTAAAAGTAAACTGGGATAGGTGTGTTATTGAGGGTATTGCTTAGTTTATCTTTTATTACTGCTCCACCCTAGGGACACACAATATGAAAATCAACAACCCCTTGATATGAAGCAACAGGAATTGGTTAGTACAAGGACAGAAACAAGTAGGAGACTGAGTAAGTGGGTGGACAAACATGAGTATGATAAGTCAAATAACATTTCAAAAAGTCTCACTATTATAATTCATTTTGTACAAATGCATCTGCACAGTTGACAACTTTTTTGAAAAGATAATGGGAGATCTTCCTGGACATAAGTCTCCACCACTCATTCACACTAATGGGATCTGCACTGGAGGCACTAGGACCCATCGGGAGCAAACTTTTTTGTTAGAAGGTCGACGCCTGAGACGGAGCCTCGAGGAGCAGCACCATGAGCCTCAGCTCATGTGGTAATGAATATCTCGGCGTCGACCTTCCAACCGCCTCAGTTCCTTTTTTCCCGCCGTCGAGTGCACTTCAGTGATGATGTCGCTCGCCCCCGGGAGTCAAACTTCAAAGTAGCAGCATAGTTTTCAGTTTTGTTGTTTTGTAGTAATATCTCGAATAAGTATCGCTTAGTTTATTCTTATTTACAAAGAAGTCTCAGCCTACTTTGACGGAGTCGACCGTGAGCAGGTCAGGTGATGGTAGGGAGACTTTGTATGAAAGCTGTTCAGTCAGCCGGGCTGGGTCCAGTCCACCGCCTTCTCCGGAGGGGTCTGACAATGGTCAGTCAATGCCGAGGGGTGGGCGGTCCCCTTGAAAGCATAAAGTAGCGGTTGCATTCTCGGCTGCAGATTCGTGTGAAGCTCTTCTTGGCACAGGTCAAATAAGGTCGCCCCTCTGATATGTCTGCACGTAGACGAACAGTTATTGGAACTAGTTGCCGGTCTCCTCCTTCGGAGTCACCAGCCTCTGTTTCTGGTAGCCGACGTCTTCGACGTCGGAGTCCTACCCTGTCTTCTGGTAGGTCTTCAGATGAGCAGTTTCATCAGTGGGCTGCTCTTATGGAGCAATGGGCTTGGAGGTTGGTCTAGCTGCCTGGCCCAGTCCCTCAGGGGCCTTCAGGCTTCTTGGGAGATCAGGTAGGGCGGTTGAGCCTCCCTAGTCACGGCTGCATCTTCAGTGCCATTGACTCCACGCCATGGTTTCCCCATATGGCTGCGGAGCAGGGGCCACACCGATGCCTTTATCTCCTGCTCTTCTTCCTCCCTTCTCCTCAAATCCTGTTTTTCAGAGTTTTGGGGTGTTTTCAACACCCTCAGTGTCGATGGCATGCTCAGCGCCATCTTCAGCGCTGGTGTGTCTGTCGGCGCCATCCTCGGCGCCATTGAGTTTCCTGGTGCCGTGCGCTTTGTCAGCGCCGTCCTCAGCGCCGTGCCCTTCTTCAGTGCCGTACGGCATCGTGGCGCTGTCCAGCGTCTCGGTGCCATCCTCGGCGCTGTGCACCTTGTCGGCATCACATGACTTCATGGCGCTGTCCTGTCTCTCGGCGCCGTCTTGAGCGCCATGCGTTCTTTCAGCGCTGTGCATTTCTGTGGCGCCGGGGGTTGTTAGGGATCATCCACCCTTCAGGACTCCTCCTTTAACCCTTTTCCTTCCTCATTTCTCTCTGATTTTCACTCCTTTCCTGTCAGGAGATAACATTGAGCCTGACCCAGACCTTAGGCTGGGTGATGAAGTGGAAGGATCTGTTCCTGCTGCAGAGCCTGTGGTCAAGGACCTGTCCTTTAAGTCTCTGCTGAAAAACTTGATTTCCACTCTTTCTCTCCAAACTACAGACATCGATCCTAGGAAATTGTTAAGACTCCAATACCTCCATGTTCCGGAGATCCCTACGGATTTGACTCCTTCTGTACAGCCCTCCTTTGAGACGGTGTCTCAAATGGTATGGAATAATCCTGCTGTCACTCCTTTGGTGGCTAAATCCATTGATAGGAAATACTCAGCCCCCAAGGATCGACCTATTTTGGTGTCCCAAGCCTTTGCTGACCCTATTGTAGTCTTGGCAGAGAATGATAAGGTCGTCCTTCCCCAGACTACTACAGCTCGACCTATTAACAAAGAATCTCGTAAGATAGATACTTTAGGTAAGAGAGTCTTTGCTGCTTCCACCCTGGGTAAGCATATTGCCAGCTACCAAGGTTATTTCTCTCAATATGAGTATATCCTTTGGCACTCACTCAAACAAATGGTTGAAGCTCTACCGGAATAGGACACAAAGTCAGAGCTTCTTCAAACCATTACCAGGGGTATCGAATCCAACAACCAGCAGGTTAAAGCAGCTATGGATGCTTTCGATACTGCTTCCTGAGCAGCGGCGGCGGGCATTTGTACCCGCCGTCATTCCTGGCTGTGCACTTCAGGTATCACGAATGATGCACAGCAGCAGGTAATGGTGTTGCCTTTTGATGGTGTGTATCTCTTCGGGCCTCAAGTAGAACAGGATCTAGAAGCTACACAAAAGACTAGGTCAGCCATTAAGTTGGCTTGACCACCTCCTGTCCCCTCTCAAGGGGGTGTTAATAAACATCAGTTTCATAACTGTCAGTCCTTTCGAGGCAAAGGCAGGGGAAGTTTTCACAAAAACCATGCCCCCCCAGCCTCGAAAGAAAACACAACAGAAGGCGCAAGGACCCAAAGTGCCCAGTGCCGCCTTCTGAGTTGTTGGCCCAAGTCCCACCTCTGCTGCCCGAGGTGGACTCTTCCTCAGTGGTGGGAGGTCATCTGACGCACTTCTACAATCAATGGAAGTCCATTACCTCAGACAAATGGGTCCTTTGGATAATCCGCGAAGGGTATTCCCTCAATCTTGTGGAGACCCCTCCGGATTGTCCCCCCAGACAACAGCCCAAGCTGTCAACCCTTCAGTCAGATCTTGCCGCCAAGATACAGGGCCTTCTGAACTAATGGAACACAGGGTTCTATTCCCATTACTTTCTGGTTCCAAAGAAAACAGGGGGCATGTGCCCCATTTTAGACCTCAGAAAACTAAACAAATTTCTACCCAAGGAGAAATTCAAAATGATATCACTAGGAACCCTGTTACCTTTGCTTCATCAACATGACTGGTTAGCCTCCCTAGACATGCAGGATGCTTACCAGCACTTTTCTATTCACCCAAAGCATCACAAATTCTTAAGGTTCGTGGCTCTGGGACAGCATTATCAGTTCAGAGTCCTGCCCTTTGGGCTATCCTCGGTGCCACGAGTTTTTACAAAGTGCTGTGCAGTTCTCACAGCGCATCTCAGAAAGATCGGAATACAGGTGTTCCCTTATCTGGATGACTGGCTTCTGGCAAGTCCTTCCAGGCAGGGAACTCTGGAAGCCGTAGCCACAGCTTCACACTTTCTCACATCCATGGGAGTCCTGCTAAACCTCAAAAAATCGCAGCTGCAGCCCTCCAAGAGGCTCCTTTTTATAGGAACTCTCCTGGACACCTCCTGCATGAAGGCTTTTCTTCCAGAGGACAGGAGGAGTGATATCCTTCAGATGGCCCGTTACATTGGGGAGAGCAATTCGGTTCCAGCTCTCTCGATGCAACGGATGCTAGGTCTCATGGCATCCTCAGTGTTCACTGTACCCTTAGCATGCCTTCACATGAGAACTTCTCAATGGATGCTCAGTACTCAGTGGTCCCCAACCACTCACCCGCAGTCCTTTCTCATCAAGATGACGGAACCTCTAAAGAGGTCACTCACCTGGTGGTCGCAAGAGAACAATCTTCTAGAAGGGTATCCCTTTGCTCCTTTGGATCATCAGAGTTCCATTACCACAGGTGAGTCCCTGATGGGGTGGGGAGCTCACTGTCAGAATCTCCACACTCAAGGTACGTGGACTCAGGTCGAGTCCCAGCTTCACATAAATGTCTTAGAAATGAGAGCTGTCCTTTATGCTGTCCGGGCTTTGAAGGACAATCTCTGTCACAAGAACATTCTCCTTCAAACAGATAACAAAGCAGTGATGTATTACATCAACAAACAAGGCGGGAATCACTCTTACCCCTTATGCAGAGAAACGATCAGAGTGTGGGAATGGTGCTTGCAGCACAAGTCTCTAATTCAAGCAGTCTACCTGCCAGGAGTGCAGAACAAACTGGCAGATCGCCTCAGCAGAGCAGAGGCAGATCCTCACGAATGGTCTCTCAACTCAGCCGTAGTTCAGTCAATATTCGCAGAGTGGGGAACTCCAGACCTGGACCTTTTTGCATCCCCACTCAACACAAAACTGCCTCTCTTCTGCTCCAGAAATCCAGGGCCTGGTATTTTCTGTCAGGATGCATTCAGGCTGCAGTGGACAAAACGCTTTCTGTACACCTTTCCGCCTCTTCCTCTAATTCAGGGGGTACTTCTCAAGTTCGAATCCCAGGGGGACAAAATGATCCTCATTGCTCCCTTCTGGCCTCGACAGATGTGGTTTCCACTACTCAAAAGTATGTTGGCAGCTCTGCCGAAACCACTTCCCCTTCAGATGAACCTCTTGACACAGGAGCCTGTTGTCCATCCCAACCTGAGGTCGCTTCACCTTCACGCTTGGCTCCTGAAGAGATAGAAGTGAACAGGTTCAATGTCTCTCGGAGGGTTTCAGATATTCTTCTGGCTGTGCGTAAGCAAGCCACTAGGAAAACTTACAGAGCCAAATGGAAGTGTTTCTCGCTCTGGTGTGCAAAATCCTCTTTAAATGCTTTTTCCTGCCCACCAGATAAAATTTTGGAGTACCTCCTAGACCTCTCAAATTCAGGTCTGCAGTACTGTACAATCAAGGTTCACCTTTGTGCCATTTCAGCTTATCATGAGCCAGTACTTTCCTTGTCACTGGCTCAGTTACCTGTGGTTAAGAGGTTTCTTAAGGGAATTCTGCATACCAGACCTCCTATAAGATGTCCAGTTGCAGCCTGGGACATTAATCTTGTGCTAGACATGCTCACTCGAAAACCTTTCGAACCTCTAGCTACCTGTGAGCTAAAATTTCTCACCTGGAAAATGGCCTTCCTGGTGGCCATTACCTCAGCCCGTAGGGTCTCTGAGATACATGCCTTGGTCACAGACCCTCCGTATACTGTGTTCCATAAAGACAAAGTAGTCCTTAGAACCCATCCTAAGTTTCTCCCTAAGGTTGTTTCGGAATTCCATCTAAACCAACCTTTGGTACTTCCTTCTTACTTTGCAAACTTCCAAAATGAAGGCGAATGTTCTCTTCATTCCTTGGATGTCAAGAGAGCTTTGTGTTTCTATCTAGATAGAACAAAAGACTTTCATAAAGCTCAGCAACTGTTTGTTTCCTTCAGCGAGACCCGGCTGGGTCAGCCTGTTGCTATCAGATGTATTTCAGCATGCCTGGTTGCATGCCTTCGCCACTGCTATTCCATGGTGCAGGTTAAGCTGGAGGGCAGAGTGTACGCTCACTCTACTAGAGCGGTCGCAGCAGCTCTGGCAGAAATCCGCAACGTGCCCATTGCAGATATTTGCAATGCGGCTACCTGGAGCTCAGTGCATACCTTCGTTAAACACTATGCCCTGGATGTCCATGCCAGACGACATCTTTCCTTTGGCAGAACCATCCTTAATGGACTCCTGTCCCAAAACTGTGAGCTCTTGGTCTCTCCTGCCGCCCTCTCGTGGGGATTATTAGCTCGGTACTCTCCCATTAGTGTGAATGAGGGGTGGAGACTGTCCAGGAAGATATGGAAATTATGTACCTACCGTAATTCTTGATCTTCTTGGATGAGTTTCCACCACTCATTCACATGCCCACCCTCCATCCCCCAAGCTCACCTCTGTTGTTGATCTTCACTCCCTCAATCTTTAGGCTGTGAAGACTTCTTTGTTGACCCTTCTTATACGGGTCTTCCAGACTGTCTTATGTCCGGTTTTTGGTTAGGCTATCCTTCTAGGTTAGTTACGCTGCATCTCCTCAGAAAAAAAGGTACTGAGGCGGGTGGAAGGTCGACGCCGAGATATTCATTACCGCACGAGCTGAGGCTCGCGGTGCCGATCCTCGCGGCTCCGTCTTAGGCGCCGACCTTCTAACAAAAAAGTTTGCTCCCGATGGGTCCTAGTGCCTCCGGCGCAGATCCCATTAGTGTGAATGAGTGGTGGAGACTCGTCCAAGAGGATCAAGAATTACGGTAGGTACGTAATTTCCATATATTCCACATAACACATAATTTAAGTGAGAGGAATGAACTTAATAAAAATAAAACAAAGTGGAATGGAAGAGAAGTAGCTATAAAATGAAGGGGGGGCAAATGCAGAGCTATTCCAGTGGCAACAGGTGACGTGTTCAATTGCTCTACATCTCAGATGGGTGCACAGGCAAAAATAACATAACATATTTGGTATTAAGGAAAAATAAAATACAACTCACTGTAAAGCAGATTTGCAGCCACACAAATGTCCATGGCTGAGACATTTCTGAAACAAGCAGTAGGAGCAGGCATGCCTCTGGTTGAGTGCCCTTTCACTTCCCCTGGAAGAGGTTTATTGTACTTCTGGTAACAGAAAACACTGCAGTTTGCCAACCATTTAGGCAGGCACTGTTTTGAAACTTCTGTACCCTGTCTTTTGTGCACAAAGGAAACAAACAACTGATCACACTTATGAACATTTTTAGTCCGGTTAGTGTAGTAACGCAGAATTCTGTGCACATCCATAGTGTGCAGAAGAGCCTCCCCCTGATTAGAGTACTCAGGGAAGAATACCGGCAGTTGAATTGTCTGATTCAACGTGAACTCTGAAACCCCTTTAGGTAAAAATGTAGGGTTTGTATGCAGAGCCACCCGGTCTCTTTGGAAAATCAAGTAAGGCTCCTTACACACCAGGGCCTGAAGTTCTGAAATTCTTTGAGCTGAAGTAATAGCAACTAAGAAAAGTGCTTTCCAAGACAAATAATGTGTAGCACAACTTGCTGCTGGTTCAAAAGGAGGCAAAGTAAGTTTTTCCAAAACAAAATTCAGGTTCCACGGGGGGACTGGATTATGAATCGGTGGTTTCAGATGGAAAATTCCTTTTAGGGAGGTTTTGGAAATCTCCAACTGAGCTATGGTTTTGCCATCTACAGGGAGGTGGTAGGCCGAAATGGCAGACAGTTGGACCTTCAAAGAAGAGTAACTGAGGACAAGATTTGAAAGATGCAGAGGTACTCCATGACCTGGGGCACCAGTCAAGAGAAAGCCTCCAACCCTTGGAGGCTGCCCAAATGGAGAATCTTTTCCATTTCATAGCATAAGTAGTTCTGGTAGAAGGCTTTCTGGCCTCTACAAGGACCTGGGCCACTAGTGCGGAACCTCCAAAGCATGAAGAAGCTATGTTCACAGGTGCCATGCATGCAGGTGGAAGGATTTGAGGCCTGGATGCACCAGTCTGCCCTTCTCCTGCATCAGAAGATCACGGCAGAGAGGCAGAGGTACTGGAGGATTCCATCGATAGCTGTTGAAGCAGAGGGAACCAAATCTGATGAGGTCAAAGAGGGGCTATTAGAATCATGTGAGCCCCTTCCGCCTGTAGCTTCAGGAGAACCCTCTGAAGCACTGGGAAGGAAGGAAAGACATACAAGAACCTCCCTGTCCAGCAAGAGACAATGTGTCTCACCAGAAAACACATCCAGGAATGAGCGTGCAAAAATTGGGTAGTTATGCATTGGATGGGGAGACAAAGAGGTCTGTCTCTAGCTGACCCCACAGGTCAAATAAGCTTTTGACCACCTCTTAATTTAGCTCCCACTTGTAAGCTCTGACAGTGGCATGGCTGAGACTGTCTGCCAGGATGTTGCTGATGCCCGGCACATGGACAGCAGTCAGGCAGAGGTCGTGCTGGACTGACCAGTACCACACTCGCATTACCTCCTGGCATAGAGGGTATGAGTGAGTGCCTCCCTTTTTGTTCAGGTACCAGACCACAGACATATTGTTGGTCTGAACCAGGAGTGTCCCCTGACATAGAAGAGGCTGGAGGGCATACAGCACTGCCCTCATTTCTAACACATTGATGTGTAGAGATGCTTCCAGCTGAGATCATATTCCCTGGGTCTGATGGTCTGCTAGGTGGGTTCCCCAGCCTTGACACGAAGCATGCATTGTAAGGGTCATGGTAGAAGCAGAGTGTTGAAAGGGAACCCCCGTGGAGAGATTGGACAACTCCTGCCATCAAAGAAGATCCTTCTTCATGTACCCAGACACTAGGACCCTGTAGTCCAGGTTGTCCAGCCACTGATCCCATTGGACATGAAGAGTCCATTGGGTCACCCTCATATTCAGTCTGGGCTAGAGGAACTGTAGGGGTCACAGCTGCCATCAACCTCGGAAGATGAAGGATCGACCGGGCTGTGGTCCAGCGTGAGTTGGCCGCTAACCTGGCTTGTTCCTGCAGGGTCTCTGCTCTGTCCAGTGGGAGGAAAGCCCTACCCTGGATCATATCCAACACCACCCCAAATCAGCTGTAGGCACTGGGAGGGGAGAGGTGGGACTTGGGATAGTTGACTGTTATTCCAAGTCTGGAAAAGAGGTCTGGAGTGAAGGAGAGGGACTCCCTCAGATTGCTCCGTGATGGGGCTGACAGAAGCCAGTCATCCAGATGCAGGCACAATTAGATCCCTCTGTGGCATAGGGCCACAGTCACCACTGCTAGGCACCTGGTAAAAACCCAAGGTGCCAAGTATAGGCCAAAAGGGAGAGCCTTGAACTGGTAATGTTCCCCCAGGAAGGCAAACTGAAGAAAGCAGTGGTGGGCCTGGAAGACAGGGATGTGCAGGTAAGCATCCTGCATGTCCAGCGCACAAAGCCAATGGCCCTTGTGGAGCAGAGGTAGAAGTCCCTGGATGTGACCATGCAGAACCTCTTGTACTCGACATACAGGTTGAGCATGCTGAGGTCCAAGGTGGGTCTTAGGTAGCCCGTCTTTTTGGGCAGTAGGAAGAAATGGAAGTAGTACCCTCTTCCTATCTGTGCTGGAGCCACAGGATCTGTGGCTGACTTTTGCAGAAGAGCCTGGATCTCATCCCCTATCAGAGACAGGTGCCTTGGAGGATAATGGGGAGAGGCCTGGGAGGTTGTCCGGAGGCCTGTCTAGGAACTCTATGGTGTGACCTCTTGCTATTAACTGAAGGACCTAAGAGTCCATGGTTATGTCCTGGGACCACAGAAGATGGAGGGCAAATCTTCCCCCCTCACTGGTTCCCCCAGAGGATCTGGAGGAGGCAGGGGGGTTCCCCATTAGTCAGGAGGCCGAGGGGAGGGAACCAGCAGCTCCTCTGGGGGGCTTCTGGGACTTGGCAGGGGGAGTAGGGGTTTCTGATGCTGGATACCAGCATTTGGCCTGGCATTTGTCAGGGGCCTCTTTGGTCTGACATCTCTGTTGCTGACAAAAAGGCTGTTTGCCTTTGTAACCCCCTTGGTACATGAAGCAGACATCATGGATGGATTTACCATGGTCCTGCAATTCAGTGATAGTATCCTTGGCGTCACCTCTGAATAACACGGATCCCCTGAAAGGGGCATCCAGGATGGAGGTCTGGACGTCTTGTGTCAGGCCAGCAATCCTGAGCAAAGAATGATGCCTAATGCATACTGAGGCTGTGGTGCGAGCAACTGAGTCTACTGTGTCATAAGTGGCCAGGAAGGCATGATGACAGGAGATTTTAGCCATTCTCACTGTCTTGGCAATCTTGGCCTTAAGCATCTGGTCCTGAAAAGCTTCCAGCTTGGACTCAAGTGAAGCCAGGGAAGATTTCTGGTAGAAAACCATATGTGCCACATAATTAAGGGACCTGAGGTGCAAGTGGAAGAGGAATGGATCTTGTGACTAAAATTGTCCAGCTGTTTGACTCCTTATCAGGAGGAGACATGCTCAAATGTTTAGGTTTACAGGATCGGTCGTGGGGCAGCCATGATAACAACCAAGTCTGCATTAGGATGGCCAGTAAGGTGTGTGACCCCATCTGGGGGGTGGTACATCCTGTCTGCCTTTTTTAAAACAGCCGTAATGGAGGAAGACTGTTGCCAGATAGTGGATGTCAGGTCTTCATGGGGCCCAGTCCAAGGCAGTGTGGACATAGGAGCTGTGTCAGTCATGTCTAGATGCTCTGCAAGCCTTTTCTGCTTTGGATCCTGTTCCTGGATAGCCCAGCCACAGGCATATTGTATAGCTATGAGGAGTTCTGCAAAGGAAGGGTCCTCCAGAGGGGACTTTGGGGACTCCTTAGGCTGAGGCTCTATAGATGTATGCGTACCAGAGCTGGAGGATGAGTCAGAGTCTGAAGAGTGCCTGGGGGGGCGATCTGAACCCTTTTTAGAGGAGTGTACTGGGTTTTATCCCTGACCTGATGTCTGGAGGAGCCTTCTCCAGAAAGATGAGAATCCACAGGAGAGGCTGATCTAGGGGTTGTAAAGGAGGCGGGAGTAGAGGTTGCCACTGGTTTCCGATGGCCAAGCTCCTAGGCTAGTTGAGTCATGGCCTCCTGAATCAGGGTCTGAAACACTACCTGGATATCAGCCTGAGGCTACTGTGGAGGCAGAGGCTGAGGAAGGGGCTGGTATGAACGGATAGCCTGGCATCTGATATTGAGGCTATCCATGAGCCGGATAGGAGTAGGGAAAGCCAGAAGGAGCATACCCTTGATTAGACATACCCTGGCGAAGGGTACATTGGGTATTGTAGGGGCAGATAGCCCGGAACATTGCCCATAGGTCCAACTATAGGTGGAGCTGAAGGCCCAGCAGGAGGTGGGACTGAAGGCCTGGCAGGAGGTCCAGAAGGACCAGGTGTCAGCCCCATAGGGACATTCAAAGGGGCTGGCACTGGATTAGGCACAGGAATGTCTGGCACCAGAGGATTCAGCACCTGGGGACCTGACGGAAGGCCGTCCAGCATTTGAGGAATGGCAGGAGTGCCAGACATACCCTGACCTGGCAAAAGGTCATCTGGCAAAGGGTCACTTGGCATCAGGATGTGAGTAGAACCTGACAAAAGACCCGCCGTTGTCTGGAGAGCCAGAGTCCAAGATGGTGGGATGTGGTTGTCCAAGGGGGCTTGGGTTGAGGAGGTCCTGATGGAAGGTCCCCAGAGAGATTAACAATGGGCTCAGTGGGTGCACCAGGAAGAGACTGACCCAGTGAAGGAAGGGGAACCTCCAGATTAGTGCCCACCTCCGGCTCTTGATCTTCAGGCAAGCCCAAAGGGTCCAGTTGAGTCAGTGGGAGTGAGGAACCATCTAAAGACTGTTGTGTGTCCGGCAGCTGGCTCAGCTTGACATCGGGGGTATCGAGTGATCCCAATGGGAGAGTCTCAGCTGTGCTGTCCTCAGAGGAACCGAGGAGCGACTTATCAGCCACGGCCATGCAGACGTCAGAAGAGCTAACATCCGACTTATTGGCCTAGGCCATGCAGACAACAGTGGATCTGGAGTCCAGCTTACTGGCTGTGACTGTGCACTCCTTGGTGTGGCTGGGGAGTGACTTATAGACCTGGCTGCTGGTGATAGACCTTGGAGAAGATATGGGCGTAAGGAGCACAATAGAGATTCCGTAGTCCAAGAAGAGTCCCGACTGCACCATGAGTAAAGCAAGCAGGAAGGCTGTGGTCTGATCCACTACAGTGGTCGGAGACCTGGAAGTAGGGGTACTTACCAAAGTGGAGGTCCCTAGGGTGCCATTGGTGCCTGATGGTCACCATGAAGTGGATGGAGACCTATCCCGGTCTCAGTGCCTCTCCTTGTCTTTTTTCTTTTTTGGGGTTCTGACGTTGGAGAAGATTTTTCCCGCAATTCTGCTGCTCCTTTTCCATCAAAGCTAGGTGCTCCTCCAGCAAGTGGGCTTCGAGCTTTTTGTGGTGCCTAATCCATGTGGCCTGGTTGAAAGATGGGCAGGCCACACAGTTCTTGACCCAGTGTTTGGGGCCTAGGCAGATCACGCAACAGGAATGCTCATCTGCATGCAGGATCTGGGTACCACAGGACTTGCACTTCTATTTGATGCAACACCCAACTGTTCATGAATAGGCCAGTGGGCAAACTAGGAAGAGACTGACCCAGTGAAGGAAGGGGAACTTCCAGATTAGTGCCCACCTCCGGCTCTTGATCTTCAGGCAAGCCCAGAGGGTCCGGTTGGGTCAGTGGGAGTCAGAAACCCTCTAAAGACTGCTGCGTGTCCGGCAGCTGGCTCAACTTGATGTCAAGGGTATCCTGTGACCACGATGGGAGAGCCTCAGCTGTGTGGTCCTCAGAGAAACTGGGAAGTGACTAATCAGCCACAGCCGTTCAGACATCAGAAGAGCTAACATCTGACTTATTGGCCTGGGCCATGCAGACAACAGCAGAGTTGGAGTCCTGCTTACCAGCTGTGACTGTGCGCTCCTCCATGGGGCCAGGGAGTGACTTATTGACCTGGCTGCTGGCAATAGACCCTGAAGAAGATATGGGCCTAAGGAGCACAATAGGGGTTCTGTTGTCCAAGAAGAGCCCCAACTGCACCGTGAGTGAAGCAGGCAGGGAGGCTATAGTCTGATCCACTGGAGAGGTAGGAGACCTGGCAGTATGGGTACTTACTGAAGTGGAGGCCCCTCGAGTGTCAGTGGTGCCCAATGGTCACCGCCAAGTGGATGAAGACCTATCCCGGTCTCGGTGCCTCTCCTTGTCCTTTTTCTTCCTTTGGGTTCTGGCGTTGGAGAAGATTTTTCCTGAAGATTCTGCAGCTCCTTTCCCATCAAAGTTAGGTGCTCTTCCAGCAAGTGGGCTTCAAGCTTTTTTTGGTACCTAATCTGTGTGGCCTGGTTGAAGGATTGGCAGGCCGCACAGTCCTTGACCCAATGTTTGGGGCTTAGACAGATTACTCAGCAGGAATGCTCATTCGCATGCAGGATCTGGGTGCCGCAGGACTTGCGCTTCTTCTTTTTGATGCATCACCCAATTGTTCATGTTCCTGAATTGTACCTCCAACTACATCCCATGCTGTAAATTTGTCACTGTTATTTATTTGAGTCCCCTTTCTTCTGTGTATCCCTCAAGATCTCTGTATTAGACCTGTGTATGTTAGACCTGGTTACACTGTATTTTACTATGTAATTGTTTGACCTGATGTTCTGTTCTCTTTTTATGCTTAACTGGACATTTGTGTAAACAGGCATTTTTGCTCTCATACCTTTCAGTATAAAATAAAGACTGATTGATTAAAAACTGGAGTGACAGACCTGAACCACAGCAGTTCTGAAAAAATCCAAACTGGCCATACTGGGAGCAACTTGCACAAATACTGCTGGTCCGGTCACTCTGGCTGCACTGTTCAGTCTGACTTTTACATATCTGGTCCACTCCTGGATGTCTGTTTTTCAACTCTTCCTTGGCATGGTTGAAAACAGAATCATCAGGACCAGACCAGGTAGGTAAAAGCCAGACCAGATCATCTGGAGTGAGTGGATCAGCAATATTTGCACAAGCTGTGCACAGTCCAGATTTTATAGCTGTGGTCCGGGTCTGGTGATCTGGTTTTTACCCATACCCCACTGCATGTGACATAGTGACATGCTGTACAGATGGATGCAGAATCTAATCCATTGAAGGCTGAAGTTTCAGAAAACCATTATGTTAAAAATACCAAAACTCACTCAATTCCTGATGATCCCCCACCCCCAAGTCACACTTAGTCCTCTACCAAAGTCATGCTCAAATATCGGTGCCTCTACATCCACACCATTAAGTTTTTAATGCCATCATGCCTCTTCTCCTGCCATGAGCTCCCCCATCCATGAAGTCCCATTCTGCTTGTGGCAGCCCCCCCAAACCAGGTAATTCTCCAGGGAGCAGCTCTTTATACCACATCAACTAAATTATTGCTAAACTCTTTATTTTTAAACATTTTGTTGAGAAAAGGTTGTTTTAGTGTATCAATGGTTAGAAAAAATGAATTTGTGAAAGAAACCAAAGCCCTCATTGATTAGTTTATTTATTCACAATACAGCATGTTTTGAACTGATCAGATTCTATGTGTAACCTAAGACAAACAAAAATTAGACACACACATGCCTTCCTATTTGCAAGTGAAGCAAATGTGGTTACTATCATTCAGTTGTAAACAACTATAGTCACAAATTGCAGGTTAAGAACATGCAGTAGAATATAAACAGTAGCCTAGAACTGCCTGCCTGAGAAAATGAAGTTGGTGTATTATTTGGAAACAGGCATCACTGGGACTCTTTGCTACGGAATGTCCTGCAAAGTACCAGAATGACTGCTGTTAGGATGGTGGTGTCAAATGGCTTAATACGAACATAAGAAGCAGCCAGCAGAAGAAGGCCATTTGGTCTATCAAATCTGCTCATATTGCAGGGTCCA
Source organism: Neoceratodus forsteri (assembly GCA_016271365.2). Taxonomy (NCBI): domain Eukaryota; kingdom Metazoa; phylum Chordata; order Ceratodontiformes; family Ceratodontidae; genus Neoceratodus; species Neoceratodus forsteri. The sequence goes on along the minus strand of CM028129.1, from coordinate 554,698,843 downwards.
CAGCTTGAGCTAATGTCCCTGCCCTCTCTCCCCACTCCTCCCATCCTCCCTACCCATGATCTTTAGTTTCCCCCTATGCCTGATGATGATGTGTTCATATGGGACTGAGAGCACAGCAGAGCTTATTTGTTATGCAGAAAGCTCCAGGAAGTGTTTAACCCATTCTACTTCCAATAGCTTTCTATGGTGTCTGTACTATCTATTGGTAATCTGACACAGAATGACTGCCAGAAGATAATGAGTTAACTTTCTGTGGATTCAATTAACTCCTCAAGCCAGAGGAAAAATAGTGCTTTACAGCTTCCTATACACACACACAGGCAGCGCAGTAATGAGGCTTCAGCTGAGGAATCTATTTTTCAAACAACATGAAGTCTTGCTATATTATGACAGTAGCAGTTTGATCCAGCTCTAGAACTGCTCCGGAGGTGAAATGGTTAATACCATTCCAAAATAGAACTTTGAGCACGAGCTCTAAGAAGCAGCTCTATCTGTGTAATTTCAAACCTGAACTGTCAGATTCTTTACTCCGCCTCAGTGAACAGTCGATCCGGAGATTTCTCCTACTGCTCGGTTCATTTCTTGGTTTAAACAGTGTTTTCTCAGTCCGATTCAACCGAGAATAGTTTTATTTTAACCGCAAAACCGTTCGGTTCAAGCTCTGTCTGTGGTAATCGTAAGTAATTAAAAGGTTTGTCTGTGTGGAACTTGTAAGTTTATCGGTTCGGTTTTGAACCGATCAGCTGGGTTAAAACTCATTAATTTTAAAGTTTAACATTTTAGAGTGCGGTTCCCGGTTCTTATCGGTTCTAAAAAAACCGTATTTTATTACGGTTTTTTCCAATACCCGTGACACGGTTGGGAACCGATAAGGGTGTCTTGCCTGGCACTGCCGTTTAAAGGGCAAGTTTTCTGGTTAGGCTGGCATTATGTCTGAGAAACCCAAAAGAAAAACCGGGCCCACTGGGTTTCAACACTGTGATGTCTGTGGGGAAGCCTTTGCCAAGGCTGACCCACACACCACATGTGTCTATTGTCTGGGGTTTGACCACCTCCAGTCAGACTGCCAGATATGTAAGAATTTCCCTGCAGCCACCCTGGAAAAGAGATTGGGCAGGCTCAGGGAACGAGAGGCCAAAAAGTCCGCTGACCCGGATGGCCAGCCCGGTTCGGTGCCCTCTGACCAGGGCGAGACTTCCTCGGGCAAAAGAAAAGCTGGTTCTGAGGAACCAGTTCCAGTAAAGAAAACAAGAAAGTCAGCAGGTTTGGAGTCCAAAATCCCTTCTCCAACTGCTGCAGAGATAGCAAAAGCCATACAAATTGTCCAGTCACTGTCTCAGGTTCGGTCTGAACTGCCACTATCTGGCAAAAGGTCGGTTCGTCCGTTCCAGTGGTTCAGGAATATGATGTTGAGGAGTTTTATAGACCAGAGGAGGGGAGGATGATTATGAACAGTATGAATGTGGCTGGGAAGGTCTGGGTGTGCCCATTGAACCGGACATTTCCCAGACAGACCTTTAGAATCTCCCCTATGCTATCTGAGTCCCCATCTCATTTTATGTTTTACAAAAGTTGTTGAAACCCTCCAGCTTCCTTGGAAGAAGCTGTGGATGAGCAAGAGGAGCCTGATTTTGTAGAAATGATGGATATTCCAGAGTCTAGGAGATTGTCTATTCCTTTGCATAAGTCTTTTAGGAAGCAAACAATAAAAATTTTAAAGCTCCTAATTCTGTGCCTCCTGTAGATAAAAGATGGACAGAAGGTACACATTGTCAGGTCCTGATACAGAATTCCTTTCTCAGCAATGCAGTCATGTTGGGGTAGTTCAGGCTGCAGCCTGTGATAAAGCTAATATTCCCTGGCTTCACATCCTCCTGATAAGGATTCCAGGAAGATTGATGCCATGGCGAAAAACAGTATATGGCAGCCTCTCTGGGACTCAGGCAAGCAAATTATATGGCTTATGTAGCTAGGTATCAGAAATCTAGATGGGATACTGTTATGGAATTAGCCAAGCAAGCCCGTGGCCAGCTGGCTAGCGAACTAGAACAGATGGCTGCTGATGGCATTGAGGCTTCTAAGGTACAGTTTCATGCTGCTATGGATGTTAATGATGTTTCCTCTAGGGTCATGGCCACATCTGTAGCTTTTTGTAGGTTGGGCTGGCTCAGGTGTACTAGCCTGTCTGGGATACCCAGACTAAGGCTATGGATTTTCCTGTGGTGGGAAATTCTCTGTTTGGGGAGCAGACAGAGAATTACATAAGAAAAGATGGATGAATATAGGACTACTTACAAAAGTGCCCAGCGAAGGCGGCAAGCCACTCCCCAGAGGCATACCCCAGGGTAGGCCTTTTCACAAACCTTTATCAGACTCAGGCCTCCTCTGCCTATGCTCAGAGGGGCTTCTTCAGAGGCAGAAGAGCAGGCGAGGGGTGGCAGGCCTGCTCCCACCCCTCAGCCTAAAGCACCTGCTAAGCAGGCACCCTGATGGGGTGCCCAGGGCCGATTCTCCTTTACGGTGGGGCAGGCTGGCTTACTTCAGTCAGAACTGGGCTTCTTAACCTCAGACAAGTGGGTTCTGGAAGTAGTAAGCCAGGGTCTGGTTCTCAGCTTCAAAAGTTTCCCAAGTTGAGAACCAGATTTTTCTACTCAGTGCTTCAGAGACCCTTGCTCTAGAAGCAGAGGTCTCAACCCTGTTGGCTCTCAGAGCAGTGGAAAGGTTCCTCCTGCACCAGGGCAGGGTCTGTATTCAGATACTTCCTTACCCCAAAAAAGACAGGAGAATGGCGGCCCATATTAGACCTCAGATATCTGAACAAGCATCTTTTGAAACCAAAGATCAAAATGGTAACTCTGGCAATGATTTTACCCTCCCTAAGGCCAGGGGACTGGTTAGCCTTCCTGGACCTCAAGGATGCCTATTTCCACGTCCTAATCAGAAGCTCCCATCAAAAGTATCTCAGATTCGAACTACCCTCAGGTCATTACCAGTTCAGAGCAATGCCCTTCGGCCTCACCTCTGCCCCAAGGGTATTCACAGTGTCTGGCAGTGGCAGTGGCCCACTTAAGGAGGCAAAGGATTGCTGTTTTTCCCTATCTAGATGATTGGCTCATTGTAGGCCAGTCCCCAGAACAGGTAAAATCTCACCTGCAAGTCACCCAGCAGCTTCTCACCTCCCTGGGCTTTCTGCTAAATCTGCCAAAGTCGGTTCTGGAACCAGTCCAGGTACTCACCTTTATAGGGGCAGAGTTGGACACAAAGCTAGCCAGAGCTTTTCTTCCCTTAGAAAGGGTGATGAATTTAGTGGCTCTGGCCTCCTCCTTCACTCTGCAGGTCTCTCGACCAGCAAGACACTTCTGCAGCTCCTGGGGCACATGGCTGCATCCACAGCTGTTGTGCAGGGAGCAAGATTTCAGATGAGAGACATTCAGTCTCACTTGAGAACCTATTGGTCTCAGAGGAGACCCCCTTTCCAAGTTGGTCCCAGTGACTGGAACCTTGATCCAGGCCTCCAGTGGTGGCAGGATCAGAGCAATTTAAGATAGGGGTCCCCTTCATTTCCCCAGCTCACAATTTGACTCTCACTACAGATGCTTCCCTTCTGGGTTGGGGAGCCCACATGGGCGACCTTTCCACTCGAGGAGTGTGGTCCCCCCAGGAATCTCTGCTCCACATCAATTTGCTGGAACTCAGAGCTGTCTTTTTAGCTCTTCAAGCATTTTCTGCATCTGTCCACAACAAGGTGATACAAGTCAGAACAGACAACACCACAACAATGTGGTATATCAACAAACAGGGCACTCGGTCTTCGGCCTTGTGCACCGAGGCAATGAAGTTGTGGTCTCTGGCCTATTCCCTGAACACTTCCTCATAGCAGTTCATCTTCCAGGGAAGGACAACGTCCTAGCAGATGCTCTCAGTAGGATTTCCCAGGCCATCACGAATGGTCCCTGGATCCTCAAGTGCTGGGGATAGTCTTTGCCAGATGGGGCACCCTCAGATAGATCTTTTGCAGCCCCAGACAATCACCAACTTCTCTGTTCTGTTGCAGGCCTCCAGTGCTGGGCTCAGTCCCCTGGATGCCCTTCTCCTGGATTTGGCGGGAAGTTTCTTTTATGCTTCCTTCCCTCTCCTATTCAAAGTATTAGTCAAAATCAGATCTCAGCCTTGCAGGGTGATTCTGATTGCCCCGGATTGGGCCAGGCAGCCCTGGTACCCACTCTTCTGTCACTGACAATCCATCTTCCCTTTGCCTCCCCAGGAATCACAACCTATTAACTTGTGCCCAGGAAGGGTTTGGTATCCGACCTCAAACCCTCAACCTCAAGGCCTGGCTCTTGAGGAGTTAGAGTTGCTGATTTACACCCTCTCTCAGGGTGTTCTTGAAATCTTAAAGGCTTCCAGAAAGCCTTCCACTAGGGCTACTTATAGTTCTAAATGGAAAAGGTTTTCCATTTGGTGTGCTGGGAAAATGTTTCCCAGAATCTGCTGATTTGCCCATTGTATTAGATTACATGGTCCATCTTAATTCCTTGGGTCTCAGACCAGCTACCCTGAGAGTCCATTTGGCAGCTGTATCTGCTTTTGTTTCAGCAGGAAAGTCATCCCCTCTTTCCACTCACCCTGTGTTTTCCAAGTTTTTAAGGGATTACTCCCATACTAATCCACCCTTTCGGAACCGCCCTGCCTGGGACCTTAATGTTTGTATTGCCCAGATTAATGCAACCCCTTTTGAACCTCTGTTTTCTGCAGAGCTTAAGTATCTAACTTGGAAAACTGTTTTCTCGTGGCTATCACTTCTGCTAGGACGATAAGTGAGTTGCAAGCCTTGTCAGTAGAAACTGACTTTTATTTCTTTCCACAGGGATAAGGTAGTCCTTAGGACTAATAGGAAGTTTTACCTAAGGTGGTTTCAGATTTCCATCTTAACCAATCTATCTCCTTCCAGTATTTTCACTGATCACTCCTCTTCTGGTGAGAGGAGGTTGCACAGCCTGGATGTTAAGAGAGCTCTTAGTTACTATATAGAGCGTACTAAAGGTCACAGGTTCGAATCCTCCAACTTTTCCTTACCTATGGTGAAGTTCGGAAAGGCAAACCTGCCACTAAGAGATCAATTGCCAGGTGGATTGTCTCTTGTATCCAATTTTGTTATCAGAAACTGGGCAGAGATCCCCCCTCTGGCTTGAGGGCTCACTCTACCAGGGTACAGCTGTGCTCTAGCTGCTGCCAGAGACATCCTATATTAGAGATATGCCAGGCTGCTACTTGGAAAACGGTACACACTTTCACCAAGCATTACTCCCTGGATGTCCAGGCCAGGAGAGATGCTCGGTTTGGCACAGCTGTTCTTCAGAGCCTATTCCCTAAGTAGGTTCTGCCCCTCCTCCATGGAGGTACTGCTGTGTAGTCTGCTACTGTCATAATATAGCAAGACTTCATGTTGTTTGAAGAAAAAATTACTCACCTTAGTAATGTTGTTTCTTCTAATGGAGTCTTGCTATATTATGACCTCCCCCCCAGCCTGCCCCTCTCAGAACTTCTACTTGGGTGGGGTGCGGGCAACCTAGTGTGGGCACTATTTTGTGCCCTTTTAGCGTTTCTCCCCCTTTTGGGGGTTTGGGATGTGTTTTATTATACTGTTGTTTTATTCTCATGTTGTTAGAATTGTATTAGTAGTTCTGGTCCCCTGACTTGAGTCTTGGGTGTTGGGACCAGCAATGGTTGTTGGTATTTAGGTAACCATTTGGCTAGTGTAGGTTACAGCTTCCACACAGACCTTAGTGAGTTTTTGCTCATAATGGAACTGGTTCCTCAGAACCAGCTTTTCTTTTGCCCGAGGAAGTCTCGCCCTGGTCAGAGGGCACCGAACCGGGCTGGCCATCCGGGTCAGCTGACTTTTTGGCCTCTCATTCCCTGAGCCTGCCCAATCTCTTTTCCAGGGTGGCTGCAGGGAAATTCTTACATATCTGGCAGTCTGACTGGAGGTGGTCAAACCTTGTTACACAGGATATGTGAGTGGTCAGTTCTTTTCAAGGCTTCCCTCAGACCTCGTATAGAAACCGTTGGGCCGGTTTTTCTGGGTTTCTCGACATAATGCTGTGCCTAACCAGAAACTTTTCTTTGAAGCGGCAGTGCCAGGTAAGACACCTCTTATCGGTTCCCAACTGTCACGGTATTGGAAAATGAATAAACTGTTTTTTTAGAACCGATAAGAACCGGAACCACACTCTAAAATGTTAAACTTTAAAATTAATTAGTTTTAACCAGCTGATCGGTTCAAAACCGAACCGATAAACTTACAAGTTCCACACAGACAAAACCTTTTAATTACTTACGATTACCACAGACAGAGCTTTAACCGAGCGGTTTTGGTTAAATAAAACTATTCTCGGTTGAATGGACCGAGAAAACACTGTTTAAACCGAGAAATGAACCGACAGTAGGAGAAATCTCCGGAGCGACTGTTCACTGAGGCGAGTAAAGAATCTGACAGTTCAGGTTTGAAATTACAGATAGAGCTGCTTCTAGAGCCGTGCTCAAAGTTCTATTTTGGAATGGTATTAACCATTTCACCTCTGGAGCAGTTCTAGAGCTGGATCAAACTGCTACTGTCATAATATAGCAAGACTCCATTAGAAGAAACAACATTACTAAGGTAAGTAATTTTTTCTTAGCACACTATCATGTTGTTTGGTAGCAAAAATGACATCAGCCCTTTTCTGAATGCAAAATGCCTGCTAGGCTACACCCACAGCCATAAAAAGGGGCATATATAGTACATTTTTAAAAAGTTATAAACACTGGGGAATTGGTGCACTCATAGTTACAGTTCTGCTATGTACAGTAGTCCTTCATGACCCTACTTTCTCCAATTACTTAAATACAGTACCCAGTAATAATGTGTCTAGCAAGGCCAGGGAGCACTTTGAAGTGGCACACACTCACTGCTAGTAGTGATGGGAGACTGCATGAGGAGAAAGTGTGGATGAGGTCCGGAAATGAAACTGAATAGAAAAGTCATGGTTTGTCCAGTGGCGCAGCAGCAGCAACAAATTGCTTTGCTACCTGGAGACCACGGTTTTCTTTTGAGCCCTAGAATTCCACAGGAAGGCCAAGTGAGGGCTGGGCATAGCATGAAGGTGAGGTGGAGAGAGGACATGAACCACCCAGTATTCACACACCCTATTGTCTTTTGCATAGACTTTGAAGTCAGCTTGTTGCTTGCCCTCCTAGGTGGAGGAAAGGAGCAGCCTTGAATACTGAAAATGGGGATGGGATTTCACAAATATACTCCCTATTACATGAAGAAGATCGCCAGGTAGCACTTGAAAAAATACAAGATAATTGGGAAGCGGAGCTTGGCTATGCCCTGCCACCCCAAAGCTGGGAGAGAATTTGGCAAGGTATATATAAAACCACCAGCTCAATGTTGTGGCATGAATTTAGATGGAAAACATGCACCACATTTTTTATAACTCCAACCATATCCAAACACTTTGGCACCTATGTGTGACAGGGCTGAGTAAGGTCCTGACCCATTTGTTATGCTTGTCCAAGGGGTCTGTTCTATCCTTTCCTGTCTCTTCTCTTGTCTGGTTGCGCAACCAGATTTTCTTGTGAGACCTAGGAACTGATCACTCTGATGGTTTTGTGATTCTCCGCCTCTTGCTAGCTCTTTGCCTTCACTTGCTGCTTCTGTCTGTCTTCCTCCCCCTTGCATATCTGCTGGTATAAAAATATATGTGAATCATTATGTGGAACTGTAACTGATACCGAGATCCCTTTGTTTAAAACTGTATATAGTTATAATGTTTGAAAAGCTATTTGGAACTCAAGGGGTTAAACTGAGATGCTGGTGTGCAAACTGTGCAGAGCTGTCAACAAGAGGCCAGTTCTGGGTTAGTATGTTCTTTTTGCTGCACCTGCAAGAACATTGGAAACTTAAAAGAACATTGTGTGAGACGCATGCTGTTTTCTTAACGAGTTTCCCAGGCACAGACAGAGACTGAAATTTGGAATTGAGAAGAAACACTCAGAAGAAGGACTTTGTTTTCTCTGTTTGTACTGCCTTTGTAAATAATTATACTGAACAAATTTAAATGTTTTATTTTTCTGTTATTACTAATAATAAAACTCTCATTGCAAATTTTGAAACTGCTTCTGGTTTTCCTATGCTTTCTGACCTGTACCTCGATGACACTATGCGTCAGGCAAATATTGGAGAAACTGTGGAGAAGAAGGTACTCATTATCATATTTTTTGGAAGTGTTCAAAAGTATTTTCGTACTGGTCAGCAATTACAGAAGTGAAGATAATGCAGTTACACTTAACCTACTTTTCAGAACCTGGTACTCGGCCTCCCTCTTAATGAGGTAAAACAGACCAAGAATATTTATTTTATATTTTGGTGGCTGCAGCCAACAGTTATAACGCAAAACTGGCAGACAGCTAACAAATTAGACCTTAGACAGTGGCTCCAGAATATACAAAATATAAAAAATATGGAAGTTATGACAGCTAAATTGAGACTTCAAATAGAGAAGGTGCAAGATAATGCAAGATGGCTTCCATATTATCATTATATAAAAAGTAGAGAAGGTACCACAGTTTTAGACCAATTATTGATCTGGATTTGAAAACATATGCCAGGATACCTAATAAGCCCCCCAATACTTTAAGGAGGAATGGGATCCTCACTGATCCTTTAGATGTTTTTGATTTTTTAAATTGTCCTCTGCCTGGATATAGAAACTGACAGCAGATAAGGATGGCTAGGCCCATGTAGTCTGCCCATTTCCCTGCCTCCTGTAAAAGCCACAGACCCTACTTGATCTCCAGCTTTACCTCCCCGTTCCCATTGCTAGGGTTCCCCATGCCTGTCCAATGCCTGCTTGAATCCCCCCACTGTGTTTGTCCCCACCACTGCTGCTGGGAATCTATTCCATGCATCCACTGCCTTTTCTGTGAAGAAATACTTCCTCATGCTACCCCTTAATCTACCCCTTCCAACCTCATGTCATGCCCCCTCATTCCTGGACATCTTTTCTGAAAGATGCTACCCTCTGGTGCCCTATTAATGCCTTTTAGATATTTGTAGGTTTCTATCATATCTCCCCTGTCCCTTCTCTCCTCCATGGTATACATATTGAGGTATCCCAGTCTGTCCTCATATGACTTTTGGGGCAGGCCCTGTACCATCTTTGTTGCCTTTCTTTGAACTGCCTCCACCCTGTCTATGTCCTTACAGAGATGTGGCCTCCAGAACTGGACACAGAGGCCTCACTAATAATCTGTACAGTGGCATTACCACCTCCTTCTTTCTGCTGGTGATACCTCTCCCTGTGCACCCCAGCATCCCACTGGCTCTCTCCACACCCTTGGCACATTGTTTGGACACCTTTAGGTCATTAGATATAATTACTTCCAGATCCCTTTCCTGTTTGGTGACCATCAGTCCCCCCCCCCAACGTAATCCTCCCCTGGGTTCTTGCGCCCCAAATGCATGATTTTGCACTTTTTTTGTATTGAATCTCAGCTGCCACACTCTGGACCATTCCACCAGTTTATCTAGGCCCCTGCTCATGTTTGCCACCCCTTCCGGAGTGTTCACCATGTTGCAGATGTTAGTGTCATCTGCAAATATTGTAGGCACACCTTCCCCTCCAGCCCCTTCGCAATGTCACTTATGAAGACATTAAACAGAACTGGGCCCAGGACTGATCCCTGTGGCACCCCACTGGTCACCCTCCTTTCCTCAGACTGAGCACCATTTACCATGACCATCTGTCTTCTATCACTCAACCAGTTCCTAACCCAGTTTACCACCTTGTGACCTACTCCCAGACTGCTCAGGGAGTCGATCACAAGGGAGGGAATAATAAACACACAAAACAGCGGATCTAGTTATTTTTTATGTGTTGGTTTTATTAAAGGTTTTATTGTTATGTTTTTAGAGTGCATAATACTTATGAAAGTTGGCAAACAGAATTAACACAGGTGAAGTGTAAATGGTGTCATTAAACTTTCTTTTGAGTTGTATTTACTACAGGAACTCCTTAATGGAAGCACCATCCACTATAAGATGGACAAACACCCACTCTCTTCGCTTAAAAATAATAGACTGCAATCTGAAATGAAAAGAAATAGGATTAATTTGCTCATTATATTTTATTCTTTCATTGGCCAAAATGTAGGCTTTATGCATGATGGCCCGGATATTCAAACTGCCCCAGGCTGTGGCGCAAGCCTGGGCGCAGCTCAACTTTGTTGCGCAGGGGTGTGGCCTGGGCGATATTCAACGGAGCTGCGCTATGGCACAGCAGCTTTGAATATCGCACCCTGGCCACCCCCACTGTGCATAGCGCAGTGGCACTGCGCCTGCGCAAGTGGCCAGAGTGGAGCATGGAGATGCGCTAGCGCAAGTGCCATTGCGCCATGCACAGCACCTGCGATATTCAAAAGGGGACATGCAAATGGAGCCATAATTTATGCAAGCGCGCAGAGGGGGCCATTTGCATCTCATTACAGCTCATTTGCATTCCATTAGCATGCAGGTGCACTGATCCCCGACAACTTGCGCCCAGTGCCCTGCCAGGCAGCAGCCGTTGGGGACTGACACCTCCCGCAGCCCGATCGCGGGCATTCGTGTAAAATAAAAAAAACCCTGTCCAATATCCCTGGTGGTCCAGTGGACCTCTATGAGCCCGATCGCGGGCATCGGTATAGTCCTCCCCATGTCCAGTATCCCTGGTGGTCCAGTGGACTGATCGCCGGCCAATCGTGGGCATCTGTAACACATAACAGACCCTTACTACCCTGGCAGTCTAGTGTACCCCCTCCCACCCGCCCACTGAGCCCCATGGCCAGCTCCCCGTCAGCCGGTGGTGGCAACTTCACCCGCCTGCCGCCCGCCGCCCAGCCGACTGACAGCTCGGGAGGGCTGCACGCCCATTGGTTCACAGCATGAGCCAATGGGTATGCAGCCCATACCGTACTACTCAGTCCAGATATGTGAATGAATATTCAAGATATTTAAACTCCAAGCTTGATAAGAACTCTGGTGGGGGTAACAAATCTGTGCCCAAAGACATTATCTGCTACAACAGTAATAAGCCAGACCATTTTGTAAGAAACTGCCATAGTAAGGAGAGTGGCACGGGAGCAGATTTGTCCTTGGCAAATTGGGGAAAGTACTTAACAGATGTGAAGGTGGGGGATAGGATTGTAAAGGGACTCATTGATTCTGGAAGCAGGCAGACCCTAGTGCATGTTAAAGTGCTGGGAAAACACTGGGCAAAAGGACCAGGTACTGGTGTCATCTGCATCCACGGGGACACTCAATACTATCCCACCACCCAAGTGACTCTGACCATTAAGAGTGTGTCGTACCAAATAAAAGTGGAGGTAGTACCTAAGTTACCTGTACCTGTGATTATTGGAAATGACTTTCCAGGATTTACTGAGTTGATCAAAGAGGGAGTAAATCCTGATGTTTTAGCAGCTGTGGTGACAAGAGCTCAGGCAAAGAAAATTTCAGATGGTGGGGACACTTTTCCTTTCAGTGATTTTGATTCGGACTTGTTTGAGCACAACTCCAAGATCTGGAAATCCAAGAAAGAAAGACGATGCCAGAAGAAACTATGGCAACAAATGACTGATGGACATGAAAGGTTAAAATATAAAAATGCTGAAACTGAATTGATAACTGATTGTGATTTTCTTTCAGAACAAGCTAACAATGTTTCTCTCCCGGGTTATTTTAAGCAGCTGGGGGTAAAACCAAAACAGGGTGGGCCAATGTTTAAAAAATGTAATGGGTTACTGTTCAGAGTTTGGGTTAAATCTCAGACACAGGAACAGACAGAACAATTGGTTATACCACAGAAGTATAGAACAGAGTTGTTACAGATAGCACATGATATTCCTGTGGCTGGTCACTCAGGAAGGGATCACACCATTGCTAGATTGCTGTATAGATTTTACTGGCCTGGAATTCATGAAGATGTTGCTACCTATCGTAATTCCTGTGCTGAGTGTCAGAAAGTAGCTCCAGTCACTAGAAAAGACAAGGTGCCCCTGGTGCCCCTACCCTTAATAGATGTGCCTTTTGAGAGAATTGCAATAGATGTGGTTGATCCTTTAGACAAAAGTAAAAATGGTAATAGATTTATCCTAGTAGTATGCGACTATGCTACTCGATACCGAGAAACAGTTCCAATGCGTACTGTTACAGCTCTAAAAGTTGCAGCAGCGCTTGCCAAAATTTTCAGCAGAGTGGGCATACCTAAAGAAATTATTACTGATCAGGGTAGTAATTTTGGTGCTGCATTACTTAAGGAGCTGTACAGACTACTAGGTATCACTGCCATAAGAACCTCCCCCTATCACCCTCAGACAGACGGTCTTGTTAAGCATTTTAACCAAACCCTAAAACGCGTGTTAAAAAGGTTTGTAAAAGAGGAAGGGCAAGACTGGGACCAATACTTGCCTTACCTACTTTTTGCTTACAGAGAAGTGCCACAGGCATCAACAGGGTTTTCACCATTTGAAATGCTGTATGGTAGGCAGCAAAGATGGCCACTGGATTTGATAAAAGAAACATGGGAAGATAACCCCACTCAGAAACAATCTATAACATCTTATATGTGTGCCCTGAGAAAGAAGCTGGCAAAATATGTTGAAATTGCCCATAGTAATCAGGAAGAGGCCCAAAACCAGCAGAAGGTATATTATGACCATGGGGTAATAGAAAACATTTTCGAGCCAGGTGAAAAGCTTTTGCTACTGTTGCCCACAACAGAAAATAAGCTGTTAATATAGTGGCAAGGGCCATAAAAGGTTCTTAGACATTCTGGCACTGTTAACTATAAGATTGAGACCCCTGATAGGAAAAATCCTAAGATATACCATGCTAACCTCCTCAAGAAATGGGTTGAAAAAATGCCAAAAGTTGCATTGCTAGTTTTACCAGAACCTGATAAGGAAGATATTGATGTAGCTTACGATGGACTGGAACAAACTGTAAATGCTGATGCTGTAAAGGTGAATGTTTCCCTTAACCTCAGAACAAACTGCAGACATTCATAATGTGCTAAAGACATTTAACAGTATTTTTACCATGGTACCAGGCCAAGCAAAAGGGGTTGAGCACGTAATAGTGACAAGGAATGCTCGTCCTATTAGGCAAAAGACATACAGGTTGCCAGAGTGGTTAAGAGCTGACGTGGTTAAGGAAATCAAAAAATGAAAGAATTGGGTATCATAGAGGAGTTGAGGAGTGCTTGGTCATCTCCCATGGTAATTGTAAACAAAAAAGAAGGGGGTGTTAGAATCTGCCTTGACTTTAGGAAACTTAATCAAGTGTCAGAATTTGACAGTTATGCTATGCCCAGAATAGATGATTTTGTGGACAGAGTGGGGAGTGCAAAGTATATCAGTACCCTCGATCTCACCAAGGGTTACTGGCAAATACCTTTAACTAAAGAATCCAGAGACAGACCTGCATTTGTTGCCCCGTAGGATTCTATCAGTTCACTACCATGCCATTTGGTTTACATGGTGCGCCAGTTACATTCCAATGGTAGATGGATGCCATTTTAGCCCCTCACACTGGTTATTATGCTGCATACCTGGATGATGTTGTACTGTACAACCCTGACTGGAAAAGCCACCTGGAACACCTATGAGCAGTTATCAAAAATGCAGGTCTGACTATTAATCCTACCAAATGTGCATTTGGGAATGCAGGAAACCAGATATTTGGGCTACGTGTTGGGAAATGGAGAAGTCAAGCCATAGGTTTCTAAAATAGAAGCTGTAGCTAACAGCCCTGTGCCTAAAACAAAGAAACATGTCAGGTAATTTTTAGGGCTGGCTGGTTATTATCAGAGATTTGTTCCCAGCTTTGCAGAGTTAGCTACTCTCCTCAGTAAGCTCACAAAAAAATGGTACCCAAATAATGTGAGATGGACCTCAGAGTGTGATGAAGCTTTTCAAGCCATAAAGGCTGCATTATGTTCAGCCCCTGTTTTAAGAAGCCCAGACTTGGAGAAACCATTTTTGCTACAAACAGATGCATATGAGGTAGGTCTAGCTGCAGTCCTAAGTCAAAATGTAGATGGGACAGAACATCCTATTCTGTACATAAGCAGGAAGTTGCATGACAGAGAGAAAATGTACTCCACTATCGATAAGGAATGTTTAGCAGCAAAGTGGGCCATTGAATCCCTTATGTTTTATGCTAGGAACTGATTTTGTTCTTGTAACTGATCACAGTCCTCTCTGTTGGCTTAACCAGATGAAAGATAAAAAAATTCCAGAATCAAAAGGTGGTATCTGGCACTGCAGCCATTTAAATTTATGGTGATACACAAATCTGGTAAAGAGAACAGCAATGCTAATTTTCTGTCAAGATATGGCTCAGGAATTGAGGATTTTGGAGGTTGAAAAACAAAATGTATGAGTTTAAACTTTGCTGTACGTTTATAAAAAAAAAAAAAGAGAATGCACATGTGCTTAATTTCTGAATACAGCAAATGTTAGTAGAGAATAAAATGTTTTGGAAACCTGTTTAATAAAATAGGTTCCCTCTTAAGGAGGGGGGTATATGTGGCAGGGTGGAATAGGACCCTGTCCCATTTGTTATGGAGAAAGTGTTTAAATGCAAGGATCTGTCCTTTTCTGTCTCTTTGTCTGGTTACGCAGCTCAATTTTTCCTGTGAGACTTCGGATTTGATCAACCCGACAATCTCACAATTCTTTGGCTCTCACTGTCTCTCAGTTTTCCCTTGCTGTCTGTTTTTCCCCCCTTGCATATCTGCTAATATAAAAATATGTGCAAATCATTGTTTGAAAATGTAACTGATACTGAGATCACTTTTGTTTAGAAAATATATAGTGTTACTGTTGAAATATACTGTATATAATTATATTTTGAGATGATTGCAGAAAGCTATTGTAAACTCTAGAGGTTACTTGAGTGCAAATCTTCTAGCCTTTTACAAAAGCTGTGCAAAGGGGCCT
Source organism: Neoceratodus forsteri (assembly GCA_016271365.2). Classification (NCBI taxonomy): domain Eukaryota; kingdom Metazoa; phylum Chordata; order Ceratodontiformes; family Ceratodontidae; genus Neoceratodus; species Neoceratodus forsteri. Next base: position 554,683,816 of record CM028129.1, on the reverse strand, counting down.
CAAGAAGCACAATGTGTTTTAGCAGCTTCTGCCTGATATTTACAAGAAACAGGATGCTTGTTACGAATGGGGATTGAAAGGACTTGTAAGAGCTAAGCTGCAACTGCAAGATTAGGAGAACAAGGGCAGAGACCGAATGAAAACTTTATTTTATTTTGCCTTTGCAAATAGTTATATTGAACAAGTTTATTTTATGATACTGCTAGTGTAAATAAATAATTTTTAGTGAATTCTACAACTGCTCCTGGTTTTCCTATGCTTCCTGACCTGTGCCTCCATGACAGGCAACAGATCACAACCTGGAACAGTTCACAGTACACGTCCCAGGTCTTCAGAACAGACTTTCAGACAGTCTTAGTCACTTGCAATCCCAAGCTCACAAATGGGAGCTACTTCAAGATGTAGCAGATGATCTGTTCGCCAGGTGGGGGATTCCAGAGTTGGACCACTTTGCTTCCCCACTCAATGCCAAACTGCCAAATTTTTGCTCGCTAGAGCCAGGGCATGGTGTTTTTTTGGCAAGACTTGTTGTCACTCTTTTGGACCAGGAGGTTTCTCTTTGCCTTCCCCCTTCTGCAGCGAGTTCTGCTCAGACTGCAGTTGGAACCAGCAACCTTGATACTGGTAGCACCGTTCTGACCCAGACAGATTTGGTTCCCACTTCTGCAGCAGTTCTCCAGTTCCGCTTCCTCTATCCTCTTGCTTGCTCTCCCAGGAGCAGGGCTCTCTAGTTCACCCCAACCTCAAGACTCTGCATCTTCATGCATGGCTCCTGCAGACTTAGGAGCAGGTTCAGGGTGTTCGAGGGTATAGCAGAAGTGTTCATGTCTGCTAGAAAGCCGTCTACTAGAGCCACTTATGCCATGAAGTGGAAATGTATCAGTCTCTGGGCTGCTGCCCAGGATTTGGATCCATTCTCTTGTGAGGTAAACCGGGTCCTGGAGTATCTGTTATCCCTGTCTGACACGGGTCTCAGCTATTCTTCCGTAAAGGTACATCTTTCAGCTATCTCAGCCTATCATATACTGGTGGATGGCAAGACCTTGGCACAGTTTGATCTGTCGCTTACCTTCCTACGAGGTATCCTGCACATTAAACCTCCCATTCGGGACCCTGTCCACCATGGGATTTGCTTTTTATGTTAGAAAAGTTGACTTTGCCCCCCTTTGAACCAGCTACGAGTTGTGAGCTTCGCTTTCTCTCTTGGAAAGTGTTATTTTTAGTTGCTGCTACTTCGGCCCAGAGGATTTCCAAGCTCCAGGCTCTTATGTGTAAGGAGACGTATTTGGTTTCTCACAGGGACAGGGTGTCCCTTTGCACAAATCCTAAGTTTCTCCCAAAGGTGGTGTCAGAGTTGACTGTCAACCAAGACATCAACCTGCCTGTTTATTACCCTGAATATTCTAACAAAGGGGAGGCCTTGTTGCCTACCTTAGATGTACATAGAATTCTTAGGTACTATATCGACTGTACTCGGTCCATTAGGAAATCTGACCAATTGTTCATTTTTTTTTTCTCAACAGATGTTGAGAGCACCAGTCACCAAACAGACCATGTCAAGGTGGCTGGTCAGCTGCAGTGTTTTCTGCCATGAAAAGTATGGAAACCCCTGCTGGGTCCAACAAGAGGTCATTTGACCAGAGGGATATCGACATCCTTCACTTCACTTAAGAATGTGTCAGCAGCAGACCTTTGTGCTGCAGCCACCTGGAGTTCAGTGCACACCTTTGTCCGGCGCTACAGTTTGGATATTGCTTCCAGAAGGAGGGCAGGTTTTGGCCTGGCAGTCCTCCAAAGAATCTTCTCTTAAGAGCCCTGGGGTATTACTTTTTCCACTGCCTTTCTGGCCTGGTGACATCCCAGTACTGCTTGAGACTCAGTCCTAATGGTTATTACCTGCTGCAAGAGCTCTATCTCAAAGTAAGATAGTACAGTTATGTAAGAACTTAACAGTAGATCTTCGAGAAGAGCTCTTGCAGCAGGTATGCTTTCCCTCCCTCCTTCCCTCAGTGCTTCTCTCTGATTGTCCATTTCGGGATGACAAAGCCTCCTCGGTTTGTCCCATCCATTATGCTAGCTGGGTCTCTGGCGGGCGAACTGAGGTGGTGCTTTGGGACTGCTCTCTTTATACAGTGGCTGACGTCATGGGCAGAGCCAACAGGGGCAGTCCCCCGCTTTGGACTGCTAGCTAGAAGACAGGGTATCACCATCTTCCCATATCTGGATGACTGGCTCATCGTGGGTCAGTCATCGCTACAGGTCAAGTCAGCTCTACAAACTACCCAGGACCTACTCAGTTCCCTGGGGTTTCTTCTCAGTCTTCCAAAGTCTGTCCTTGAACCAGTTCAACTTCTCACCTTTATAGGCACAGAGTTGGACACTGTACGAGCAAAAGCTTTCCTTCCCCTGGCAAGGGTGAAGGCTCTAGTGGATCTCACATCATCCTTTCGACCTCAGGTCTCCCGCCCAGCAAGACAGTTCCTCCAGCTTCTGGACCACATGGCAGCTTCCACTGCAGTGGTGCAGGGGGCAAGGTTCTGGATGAGGGGCATTCAGTTTCACCTAAGGTCCTTCCGGTCTCAAAAGAAGGATTCACTTACCAAACTGATTCCAGTTACTCAGACTCTATTCCAAGCTATCCAGTGGTGACTGGACCAGGACAACCTCTGACAAGGGGTTCCATTTCTCCCTCAAGTTCCATCAGTAGTTCTAACTACGGATGCTTCTCTCCTAGGTTGGGGAGCCCACCTGGGGTCCTGACAGCTCAAGGGGTCTGGTCTCGACCGGAGTCTCTCCTTCATATCAATCTCCTGGAGCTCAGGGCAGTCTTCCTAGCCCTTCAGAGCTTCTCAGATTCAGTCAAGGGCAAGGTGGTCCAAGTCAGAACAGACAACACCACCACAATGTGGTACATCAACATGCAGGGAGGCACTCGGTCCTCGGCCTTGTGCACAGAATCCATGAAGCTGTGGTCTCTGGCCTATTCTCTTCAGACTTCTCTGGTAGCAGTTCACCTTCCAGAGAAGGACAATGTACTAGCAGATGCTCTGAGCAGAATTTCACAGGGACATCATGAATGATCCCTGGATCCTCACATCCTGAAGGTCATCTTCTCCAGATGGGGCTCTCCAGAGATAGATCTCTTTGCAGCACTGGACAATCATCAACTTCCTCTGTTTTGTTGCAGACCTCCAGTCCTGGGGACGGCACCCCAGGATGCTCTCATTTTGGACTGAAAGGGCAGGTTTCTCTATGCCTTCCCTCCCTTCCCTCTGCTGTTCAGAGTTTTGATCAAGACTCAAGACTCAACCCTGCACAGTGATACTAGTCGCTCCAGATTGGGCCAGACAGCCTTGGCATCCTCTACTACTGTCCTTGTCGGTGTCACGTCCCCTGTCTCTGCCCAGGACATACAATCTCCTGTCCTCCTCCCAGGGGTGGATCTGGTACCCCACTCTCCAGTCTCTCAATCTCAAGGCCTGGCTCTTGAAGAGTTAGAATATGCAGCACTACATCTCTCTCAGGGAGTTCTAGATATTCTGAAGGTGTCCAGGAAACCTTCAACTAGGAAAACTTACAATTCCAAATGGAAGAGGTTCAGTATTTGGTGCTCTCAGAAAGCCATCATGCCTGATTCTGCAGACGTTTCTACACCCTTAGATTATCTAGTTCATCTGAATAGTCTAGGCCTTAGGCCTGCCACTCTGAAGGTTCATCTAGCAGCTCTCTCTGCATTCCTTTCAGCAGGAAAAGGCTCTTCCCTGGCTTCTCATCCAGTTTTCAGAAAGTTTTTCAAAGGTCTGGTTCACATTAACCCTCCCTTTAGGGAGCCAACTCCACCGTGGGATCTTAATATCTGCATTGCTCAGCTTATGCAGCCACCCTTTGAACCTCTGGCTTTGGCCGAATTGAAGTACTTGACCTGGAAAACTGTGTTCCTGGTAGCTATTACTTCTGCCAGGTGGATTAGTGAATTACAGGCCCTGTCAGTTGGACCTGACTTCATCTCCTTCCATAGGGATAAAGTGGTCCTAAGAACCAATAGGAGGGTCTTGCCCAAAGTGGTATCGTATTTTCATCTGAACCAGTCTACATCTCTCCCTGTGTTTTTCACTGACCATTCTTCTTCAGGAGAAAGTAGGTTGCACAGTTTGGATGTCAAGAGGGCCCTTAGCTACTACATAGAGCATACTAAGGCACTCAGAAATGACTGTTTTCAACTGTTTCTCACTTATGGTGAAGTGGGGAAAGGTAAGCCTGCCACTAAAAGAACTATTGCCAGGTGGATTGCTTCTTGTATACAATTCTGCTATGATAAATTAGGTAGAACACCCCCCTTCAGGCCTGAGGGCTCACTCAACTAGGGGTACAGCTGCTACTCTAGCTGCAGCCAGAGATATACCCTTGTTAGAGATCTGTAAAGCAGCCACCTGGAAAACAGTACATACATTCACCAAGCATTACTCCCTGGACATCCAGGCTCTGAGCGATGCTAGGTTTGGCACAACAGTTCTGCAGAGCTTCTTCCCAAGTAGGTTCTGCATTCCCTCCTCCATAAGGGAACTGCTTGTTGGTCTGCATTATGTCAGAATACAGCAAGACTTCATGTTGTTTGAAGAAAAAATTACCATAGTAATGTTTCTTCTAATGGAGTCTTACTGTATTCTGACCTCCCCCCTGCCTTCCCTCTCAGAACCTAGTTTTTGGGAAGTGGGCTGGCAGGTACAGTGTTGCACCTCAGGAGTGTACCTTGCACCCTCCCTCTTCGGTGGGGTAACTGTTGTTATTTTTTCTGGTGTTTTATAGTTAAATATTGTCACTACCTTTCCTTCTTGGGTTCTTGACTTGAGTCTTTTGGGCCCAAAAAGTCTTTGCCCTTTGGCTATATATTGAACCATTTCCACACTATGGTATTTAGTTAGTTTGCCCATAAGAATCTGACGGTTACACTAGGAAGTACCACAGACAGAGGTTTGAAAACCGAGCTCGAGCTCAACGTTCTATGCTTCTGCATAGAGTTAATTCTTTCCTCTCCGGGGCAGTTCAAGTGCTGGGGCTAACTGCATTATGTCAGAATACAGCATGACTCCATTAGATGAAACAACATTACTATGGTGAGTAATTTTTTTCTTCCCCAATATCTGTGGGGTTCTAAAGTATCTTATCAAACATTTCCACCCTCATTCTCTCCAGGTTAATGATCCTGTAATTTTATGTACTGCCGTGTATATCTCTTCCCAATTCTCTTCTTCTAAATTTGTACCCAACTCTTCTTGCCAGTGTTGCTGGGAATGTATCTTAATCTTTTTCTGGTTACTTGTTAAAGCTTCGTATGTTTTGGATATTACATGTTCTAGTATTGCTATCTCTATTACGTTGATTATTATTCTCATAAATGAGTGTGTCTCTCTTCCTAACATCCTCCTGCAGTAATGTCTTATCTGAAGAAATCTAAAAAAATCTTGTTTTCCTAGCTGATACTTTTCTTGTAGTGTCCTGAATTGACAAAAAACACCCTGTTCATATGGTGCCATTTAGTGAAATTATAGTCCTGTCTAGTGGGTTCAAACATAGGATCTGCTATTATTTTTTGTATTAGGTTAATTTTGGAGTCATTAATTTTTTTGATTATTGATCTCCATACTTTCAATAACTGTCTGGTTTGTTTGAATCTGATCTCCTGTTGCATAATTGATCTTGGTATAGTTTGTCCAAATAAGTATTTCTCTGTCCCCTCAGGTTGATTTCCTCTCTCTCTCTCCTTCCAATGTGGATCTGCCCTGTCATCTAGCCATTGTAATATGCGTGAAATTACTGCTGCCTGTGCATATTGTTCTAGATTAGGAAGGGCTAGGCCTCCCTTTGCTTTTGGCATCTTGAGGGTTTTTATTCTCATTTTTTTCCTTGCCATATAAATCGGGATATCATATTATTCCATTTTTTAAAACCTGTCTGTTGCGGATATATTGGGAGAGTCTGAAAGAGGTATAAGAACCTTGGAAGTATATTAATTCTAATAACCGCTATTCTCTGATTCAGCGAGAGAGGTAAGGGGTCCCATCTCAGAAAATCTTCCTTGATAGATTGTAATAGTGGGCCATAATTGGCTTCATATAAATCCTGAGTTTCTTTTGTTAATATTATCCCCAAGTATCTGAATTTATTGCTTTTCCACCTCCGTGGATATCGTGCCTGAATTGATTCACTTGGATGATAGTTTAAGCATAACACTTCTGTTTTACTTGTGTTTAATTTATATCCTGAGATGGACTCCATCTATCCCAGAAGGGAGAATAATTTTGGTATAGAAGTTTCTGGCTCAATTGGGTATATCAGCAAGTCATCTGCAAAAAATGCTGTTTTGTGGGTGGTATTGAGATATTTTATCCCTGCAATTCTGTCATTCTATCTAATAGCTGGTGCTAACGGTTCTGCATATATAGCAAATAGTGAGGGGGATAAGGGGAAGCCTTGTCGAGTACCTCTGTTTAGGGAGAAATGGGTTGAAAAAGATCTATTTACCTTTATCATGGCTTGTGGTGATGTGTATATGTTTTGTATTGTATTTAAGATATCTATTGGGAAATTGAATTTTTCCATGGTGTATCTTAGAACTCTCCATGAAACTCTGTACAAATGCTTTCTGTGCATCCATACTTAACAATATAAAGGGTTTTTTCCCCTTTTGTATTTCTTCTAATAGGTATACTGTTCTTTTAACATTGTCTGCTGTCTGGCGTTTTATGATAAAACCTGCTTGGTCTTTGTTTATAATGTGGGGAAGTATGCGTTCTAATCTTTTGGCCATAATGGCTGTAAAGAATTTATAATCTTGGTTTAAAACCGAAATGGGCTAATGATTTGCAATTCAGTGGGTCTTTATCTGGTTTAAGTATTGTCGATATATTAGTATATTGCCAGCTGTTTGGAATAGGGGAATCCTTATCTTGTATAGCATTAAATAACTTAGCTAGTGGTGGGAGTAAGATTTTTTTTAATGTTTTATAAAATTCTGCTGTATATCCATTTGGGCCTGGGCTTTTATTTGATTTGGAGTTTTTTAGGACATTACTTATTTCTTGGGGGGTAATTGAACATGTTAATATCTTACTTTGTTCCTCTGTGATTTGAGGTAATTTCATTTTTGTGAAGAACTTTTTATATTCTTCTTCTGATTCTTGTTGGTGGTGGTATAGTTTTGAATAAAATATGCTAAAGCCTTCTAGTATCTCTTTTGTCTTGTTAAGTATATCGCCTTGTATTGGATGCTTTAATTTGGAGATTGTTGATAGTGCCTGTTGTTTTCTTAATCTATAAGCAAGTAATTTAGCTGCTTTGCTAGTAATTTAGCTGCTTTGCTTCCCCCTTCATAATATTTTTGCTTCACATACATCAAGGCTTGTTCAGTTTTCTGGTTTAATATATGTTGTAATTTCATCTTTACCTGATTAATCTGTTTAATCTTATCTTTCCTCCCCTCTGCATGATCTTGCTGTAATCTTTCTAATTCCTTTTCCAGCTATTTTTGTTTTCTGTCTCTCTCTTTCTTTTGATGAGTTGCATATGCTATAATTTCTCCCCTTAGTACTGATTTTAATGTGTCCCATAGTGTTCCCTCTTGCACCTCTTCCTTTGTATTTTCTTGTATTATTCTGGGACTCCATTGTTGTATTGTTTCTTTAAATTGTTTGTCCCTAATTAACATATTATTAAACCTCCATTGCTTCATATTTACTTCCTGCTCTGTTTCCAGTTCTATAGTGATAATTGCATGATCTGATAGATAAATTGGAAAAATCTTTGTCTTATGTATTATATCAAATGATTCTGCCTCCACCAAAAAACAATCTATACTAGAATAGGTATTGTAGACCCCTGAAAAATGTGTATAACCCCATACTGCTGGACGACAGTGTCTCCAGGTATCGATTAAAGCTAGGTCCTTTATTAATCTCTTGCCATGTTTCTGTCCCTTAGTCACTTTGGGGGTATTGGGGCTTGAACTATCCTTTGTTGGGTTCATTAGAAGATTTAAGTCCCCTTCTAATATTAGTTTCCCTTGTTTAAAAGCCATTATTTTATCAAAGACTGTCTGATACACTATATTTTCTGATCCTGAAGATATATATATACTTCCCACCGTGTATATTTGGCCCTCCCAATTTCCCTTTACTAAAGATAACCTTCCCTCTCCATCTTGATATGATTCGAGAATTTTAAATGTTGACATACGTGGAATTAGTATAGCTGTTCCCCTCCTACACCCTCTTGTATATGTACTGGCCACTACTCCCCTCATTCCATATTTAAGTAATTTCTGGTGTTCTTTCGATAAATGTGTCTCTTGCAGAAGAATAATTTGGGGATGCATTTTTTTTAAGGTGAGAAATTATTTTTGATCTCTTTATAGGGTTACTTAACCCATTGACATTTTGGGACACCACTTTCAGGGTTTTCTCAGTCTGAGACATTAGCTTTCATTAAACACAAGATACCCCGTAACATTCTCTGGTATCTATTACATTGTATTACTTCTTTAGGACTTATGCTCCTGAGTGTTTTCACTTCTGGCTTTCTTTTTCCCGACCTACTTCTCAACCATTTTTGTTCTTCTATGATTCAAACAACATGAAGTCTTACTGTATTCTGACAATCTGCAATAAGCCCCAGCCTTTAAACTGCCCCAAAGAGTAGAGGGTTAATTTTCTATGCAGTGCATAGAATGTTGAGCTCGAGCTCGGTTGAGGTCTCTGTCTGCAGCACTTTGAAACCCAACCATCAGATTCTTTACTCCACCTCACTGAACAGTCACTCTGGAGAGTTCTCCTTTTGCTCGGTTCAAAGTAGGTTAAAGTTGTCAGTTTCATTCTGAATTTATTTCCGCATTGTCGGTTCAGGCCCTGTCTGCGGTACCGTGAGTACTTAGATAGTTTCTCTGGTATTGTGGAAATTGTAAATTTGTATTTTGATCGGTTCGGCTGAACTGATCCTTTTTATTGAATTCTTGTGTTCTTCTTTAGTGTGTGATTACCGGTCCTTATCAGTTTTAAAAAAAACATGTTTCAACGTTTTTTTCCAATACCCGTAACACGGTTACAAACCGATAAGAGAGTCTTGCCTGGTGGTTGCCGAAAAAAGGGTAAGTTTGGTAAGGTTGGCCATGTCTGAGAAACCCAAGAAAAAAAAACGGTCCCACTGGGTTTCAACACTGCAGTGAGTGTGGGGAGATCTTTGCTAAGGCCAGTCCCCACACCACCTGTGCTTATTGTTGCTGGGGTTTGACCACCCTCGATACAGACTCTGCCAAACATGTAGGCTTTCTAAGTCTACCCTGGAAAAGATTGGGTTAGACTTAGGGGAAAAGGAAGCCGAGAAGTCCGCTGACCTGGATGGCCAACCCATTCAGTTCCGACCAAACCAGAAGGAGTGCCCTCTGACCAGGGCGATACTTCTTGAGCAGAGGAGAGCTGATCCTAAGGGATCAGTTCCCACAAAGAAAATGCAAAGACAAATCGACCGGTTTGGATCCAGAGGTTCATGTTCCAACCACTGAGGAAATAGCCAGAGTGATTCAGATTGTTGAATTACTTCACCCGGTTCTGACCGATCCGGCGCCTTTTGGCAGGGGTTCGGTTTGGTCGGTTCCCCCAGTTCAAGATTATACCCCTGAAGTCTTTTATGAACTGGAGTTTGAAGAGGAGGGGGATTTTGAAGATGATGGTGAAAGTCTGGATGTGCCTGTGGAACCGGACATCTCCCCAGACAGACCTTCTGGTGTTTCCACTACTAGGCTGTCTGAGTCCCCTTCCCACTATCTGTTTTACATAAAAGTGGCTGAAACCTTCCAGCTTCCTATGGAGGAGGCTGTGGAGGATCAAGAGGAGCCTGATTTTGTTGAAATGATGGACATCCCAGAGTCCAGGAGACTGTCTATTCCCCTTTATAAGTCCTTTGGGAAGCAGACACAAAAAATTCTAAAGTCTCCTAATTCTGTACCTCCTGTTGACAGAAGGATAGGCAAGAAGTACACCTTACCAGGCTCAGATATGGAGTTTTTATGCCAGTAATGCAGCCATGTTGGGGTAGTGCAGGCTGCAGCCAGTGACAAGGCAAATATTCCCTTGGCTTCACACCCCCCAGACAAAGACTCCAGGAAGATGGATGCCATGGCTAAGAAACAGTACATGGCATCCTCCTTGGGACTCAGGCAGGCTAACTATATGGCCTATACAGCCAGGTACCAGAAGTCTAGGTAGGACACTGTACTGGCACTGGCTAAACAGGCCTCCCCCCAGCTGGCCAAGGAGCTGGAGGAGGTGGCTGCTGATGGGATTGAGGCATCAAAGGTACAATTTCATGCTGCTGTGGACTCCAATTATGTGTCATCAAGAGTCATGGCTGCATCTGTGGCTCTTCGGAGGATGGCTTGGCTCAGATGTACTAGTCTCTCACAGGATATCCAGGCTAAGGCCATGGATTTCCCTATGGTGGGTAATTCTCTGTTTGGGGAGCAGACAGAGAATTACATGAAGAAAATGGATGCGTACAGGACCACTTATAGGAGTGCTCAGGCCAAGGAGAGCCAGGCAACTCCTCAAAGGCAGCAATCTAGGGACAGGGGCAGGCCTTTTCATAGGCCTTTCTACCAAGCACAGGCCCCTTCTCCCTTTTCACAGAGGGGGTCCTTCAGAGGGAGAGGCAGAAGGGGGATGAGCAGGACTACATTCACTCCTCAGCCTAAGGCTCCTGCCAAGCAGACACCCTGATGGGTCTGCTTGGGTCGACTCTCCTATTCCTGTAGGGGCAGACTAGCTTACTTTGTCCAGGACTGGATGTCTGTTACTTCAGACAAGTGGGTCTTGGAAGTAGTAAGCCAGGGACTGGTTCTCAGCTTCAAAAAATTTCCAAAGATGAGAGCCAGATCTTTTTCACCTGCAGGTCTTTCTGAAACCTTTGCCCTAGAGGCAGAGGTTTCATCTCTTCTGGCCTTAAGAGCCATAGAGAGAGCTTCTACTCTACACTGGGGCAAAGGTCTGTACTCCAGGTACTTCCTTACCCCAAAAAAGACAGGAGAGTGGTGACCCATCCTAGATCTAAGATACTTGAGCAAACATCTTTTAAAACCAAGGTTCAAGATAGTGACTATGAGAATGATTCTTCCCTCTCTAAGGCCAGGGGACTGGCTAGCCTCCCTGGACCTCAAAGATGCCTACTTTCACATCCCTATCAGGTGCTCCCACAGAAAGTACCTCAGGTTCAAGTTGCCCTCAGGCCATTATCAGTCCAAAGCAATACCCTTTGGTCTAACATCAGCTCCAAGCATTTTCACAAAGTGCCTGGCAGTAGTAGTTGCCTTTTTAAGAAGGCAAAAGATTTCCATTTTTCCATATCTGGACGACTGGCTCCTAGTGGGTCAGTCTCCACACCAAGTCAAGTCAGACCTGCAAGTGACCCAGCAAGTTTTCACTTCCCTGGGATTTCTTCTCAGTCTCCCCAAGTCAGTTCTCGAACCAGTGCAGCTTCTTACCTTTATAGGGGCAGAGCTAGATACTGTCAAAGCAAGAGCTTTTCTTCCCCTGGAAAGGGCAAGAGTTCTTATAGAACTGGCTTCTTCCTTCAGCCTTCAGGTGTCCCAACCAGCAAGGCATTTCCTTCAACTCTTGGGCCACATGTCAGCTTCTACAACAGTGGTCCAAGGGGCAAGATTCCAGATGAGGGACATTCAGTTCCATCTGAGGGCCTTTTGATCCCAAAGGAAGGCTCCTCTTACCAAACTGATTCCAGTGACTCAGACACTGATCCAAGCTCTTCAATGGTGGCAGGATCAGGACAACTTAAGGCAAGGGGTCCCATTTGTTACTCAGTCTCATTCAGTGGTCCTTACCATGGATGCTTCCCTTTTGGGGTCAGGACCCCATCTGGGGGCTCTCACAGCCCAGGGACTGTGGTCCCCTCAGGAATCCCTTCTTCATATAAATCTCCTGGAACTCAGGGCAGTTTTTCTGGCTCTGTAAGCTTTCTCTCAGTCAGTGCAGAACAAGGTGGCTCAAGTCAGAACAGACAACACCACCACCATGTGGTACATCAACAAGCAGGGAAGCACTCGGTCCACGGCCTTGTGCACGGAAGCCATGAAATTGTGGTCCCTGGCTTATTCTCTGCAGACCTCTCTGATAGCAATCCACCCTCCAGGGAAGGATAATATGCTAGCAGATGCACTGAGCAGGATCTCCCAGGGCCATCACGAGTGGTCCCTGGAACCTCTGGTGTTAAAAGTGTTTTTCTCAAGGTGGGACACTCCAGAGATAGATCTCTTTGCAGCCCCAGACAATCACCGACTTCCCCTGTTTTGTTGCAGTCCCCCAGTCTTGGTCTCAGTCCCTCTGGATGCTCTGATGTTGAACTGGGAAGGGAAATTTCTCTATGCCTTCCCTCCTTTTCCTCTACTGTTCAAGGTTCTGGTCAAAGTGAGGTCACAACCCTGCAAAGTGATTCTGATTGCTCCAGATTGGGCCAGGCAGCCCTGGTAACCCCTCTTGCTGTCCCTAGCAGTCTATCTTCCCCTGTCTCTTCCCAGGAATTGCAACCTGTTAACCTCCTCTCAGGGGAGGATCTGGTACCCCAAACTTCAGTCCCTCAATCTCAAGGCATGGCTCTTGAAGAGCTAGAGTATGCAGATTTGCATCTGTCCAAAGGGGTTCTGGATATTTTCAAAGCCTCTCGAAAGCCTGCCACCAGAAAGACTTATGACTCAAAATGGAAAAGATTTAGCATTTGGTGTTCCAAGAAGCATATATCCCCAGACACTGCTGATTTGCCTACAGTTCTGGATTATATGGTCCATCTTAATGGTCTAGGCTTCAGACCAGCTACTGTCAAGGTACACTTGTCAGCTGTTTCTGCTTTTCTGTCAGTAGGAAAGCCTTCCTCACTGTCATCTCACCCTCTATTCTATAAGTTTTTCAAGGGATTGCTTCACACCAATCCTCCCTTTAGGGATCCTGCCCCTTCCTGGGACTTAAATGTTTGCATTGCTCAACTTATGCAACCCCCATTTGAGCCTATGTCCTCAGCAGAGCTGAAGTACTTGACTTGGCAAACTGTGTTTTTGGAAGCCATTACCTCTGCCTGACGTATCAGTGAATTGTAAGCCCTGTCAGTGGAACTTGATTTTATCTCCTTCCATACAGATAAAGTGGTCCTTAGAACCAATAGGAGGTTCTTGCCCAAAGTGGTTTCAGACTTCCATTTGAATCAGTCCATATGTCTCCCTGTTTTCTTCACTGATCATTCTTCCTCAGGGGAAAGGAGGCTACACAGTTTAGATGTTAAAAGAGCCCTTAGCTACTACATAGAGTGTACCAAGGGCCACAGGTTTGATTCCCTCCAGTTGTTCCTCACTTATGGGGAAGCGGGAAAGGGCAAACATGCCACCAAGAGAACTATTGCCAGGTGGATTGTATCTTGTATACAATTCTGCTATGAGAAACTGGGAAACATTCCACCCTCAGGCCTGAGGGCTCATTCCACAAGAGGTATAGCTGCTTCCTCTGGCTGCTGCAGGATATCCCTCTGTTAGAAATTTGTCAAGTAGCCACCTGGAAAACAGTCCATACCTTTACCAAGCATTACTCTCTGGATATCCAGGCTAGGAGTGATGCTTTATTTAAGCACAGCAGTACTTCAGTGTTTGTTCTCCAAGTAAGTTCTGTCCCTCCTCCATGGAGGTACTGCTTGGTAGTCTGCAATTGTCAGAATACAGCAAGACTTCATGTTGTTTGAAGAAAAAATTACTCACCTTAGTAATTGTGTTTCTTCTAATGGAGTCTTGCTGTATTCTGACCTCCCTCCCTGCCTCCCCTGTCAGAAGTGGGTGGGCAGGTGCAGTGTTGCACCCCAGGGGTGTCTTCAGCCTACCCTCCTTTTTACTTGGGTGCTTATGTTATAATCTTTATTTTGGATAGGTTTTTGGTTTTGGGTTTTCTGACTTGAGTCTTCCTTTGGGAATCCAAAATATTTTGTTGCCAGTTGGCTAGTTAAAAATTTAACAATTTCCACATAGTTAGTCAGTGAGTGTTTGCTCGTAAGAATCTAACGGTTGGGTTTCAAAGTACTGCAGACAGAGACCTCAACCGAGCTCAAGCTCAGCGTTCTATGCACTGCATAGAAAATTAACCCGCTACTCTCTGGGGCAGTTTAAAGGCTGGGGCTAACTGCAGATTGTCAGAATACAGCAAGACTACATTAGAAGAAACACAATTACTAAGGTGAGTAATTTTTTTTTCTGTACCTTCTCCCTTTTTTTCCCTCCCCCCAACTGATTGTTTCTTTTCCTCTGAATATTAACTATATATATATATATATATATATATATATATATAGTGACTTCCAATGTCAGATTCTTCCCTGACAAGGACAGAATAATCCGTCTAGTTTGGGCTATTTGCCTTACCCAGTAGGCCTGCCCCGAGGGTTGTACATATCCCCCAGAATGTAAATAAAAATCAAATTGAGTCTTATCTGGGTTCCCTATTTGGTCTTCCGGTTCCTTTAAATAAATTACTAAATAATGATTGTAATTACCAACAAAAAAAGTAAAAAAACTAAGATAATGTATACAGGTGCTTAGCTCTGATCGCATCATCGCTCTTTCTCTCCCCCACCTTCTTGATCTCTGGGATGTGCATCATTTTATTTTCATCAGTCCATGTCTTTTATTTAAATTATCCTGATTTCCAGTGTCTATTTTATTCTATATTCTTCTTGCCATATTATGTCCATTATCGGATCATTTTATTTCTACTTTAGCTCTTTCCTTCTCTTAAAGCCATTCTATGTGGAATTCCCCTTAATTCTCGGCCTTAGAGCAGTGCGCGCCCTCTGGTGAATTCTTTTAGTAATTGCTCTCTTTTCCCATTGGGACGGCCCTGATCTCCTTATCCAGCCCTTCACTTGAGTTTCAGGCAGCCCCCAATCATGACTGCTCGGTCCCTGCAGAGCTTTCCAGGCCCAGTCCGGGTGTCTCTTCCAGGGTTTTCCACCAAATGGCCCCCAGTTCTGCTGGTCTCGCTCTCCATATTGCTCTTTCCTAAGTGCAACCTCACTGAGACTCCATTTCTGTATTTATCGCCTTGGGTGCACTCGCCCTTACTTTTCAACCCTTTTCCTAGGTCACTGTGTAATGCCTATCTGCAAGCCCAAGAAACAGTGATCGGCTCTCCGGTCGCCCCTCTTACACTATTAAGCATTCTCTAATCTTTAGTTCAAGGCTCATTAGCGGCTTCTCTGAGCACGATCTTTCATTCAGAATCTCTTTGGCGTTCTCTGGTGAGAGCAATTCTTAGAGAATTCCTAACCAACCTCCCAGGGTCCCCTCTCCAATTCTGGAGACATTCATGTACTACTCCCCATGGGGATGTCCACCTCTGACCCAGCCGATTTCACCCCTCCCAGTTAACCACTGCAGTCTAATCTGAGGGCCTACCTCCTTGAATGCTGGTTTTTCCCATCACCTCAGTGCTGCACTCTAGCTCTTCGGCCTACTTATCTCTAGGAGAAACCCATTATTTTTTGTTTGCAAATTGACCCAATAGTCTCTTTATCTCATCTAGTACTACTTGCTGTGATTCTCTTTCTGGTCTTCTCTTTTTGTTCAGTCCCGAATTTGGTCCATATGGTTTCCCTGGTAATTTAGTGGGTAGCTCGAATCCTCTTTCTCTCAGGTCCTCCACTTCACTCTCTACCGTGTCATATGTAGTCTGTCCATTGGGATATTAGATTAAAAGTCTGGATGGGTAAAGTGTTCAGAATTTCAGCTGCAGTTGCCTTAGAATTGGAAACAAAGGTACATATTCCCTTCTTCTCTGCTTTGTGACTCTTGGCATAATCGTTATCGAAAAAAGTCTCTGTTTTCCCCTGAATATTTTTCCTTTTGTCCATGCTTTCTGGAGTATCTTCTCTTTTGTATAGTAACTTAGAAATCGTACTATTATTGAGCGAGGGCGTTGCTCTGGATCTTGAGGTTTAGGGTCAAGGGCTATGTGGGCTCTCTCTATTAGTATAGGCAAATCTTTATCAAGATTTAATTCCTCTCTTAGCAAGATTTCAATGTACCCTCTCATATCTCTGCCCTGGCTATCTTCTGGAATTCCGTAAATTTTTATGTTTTGGCATCTCTGTCTATTCTCAGCATCTTCTTGTCTCTCCCCCAATGCTTTGGTAATGTCGAGAAGTTGAATTATAGTTGTTTAGATATTTGTAATCTCTGCGGCCTGGTCCAAGTCACTTTGTTCCAAAGACTTTATTTGGTTTTGCAGATTCGATACATCAATACGTAGGAGATCATGTTCAGACCGAAAATCCTGGAAGTCCTTCTTGATTTCTTGTAAGTCAGTTATTATTCTGTCAAGTTTGTCATTTAGGACTAAATCTTTATTTTTCAGTTTCCTGCGCTTAGGTTTCTTTCCCGAAGATGTCATCTGGGCCTGTGATATTTCTGATGTCTCCGAGTCTGATTTTTCAGCTCCCGATTTCTCTTCTTCTATTGGCAATACTTCATATTTGTTCATGGTTCCCTTTTGTGTATTTGATGCCATATGTAAAAATTTCTCCATCTACTAGGTTTTCTCATGAAATTCTGGCTTTTTAGTAGTTGTGGGGGGAGGTCTGAGCGGAGCTCCGATCTTAAGCTGCCATTAGGTCCAGAGCTACACTGGAAGTCTGAAAGAGCCTCTCTCGAAGATCTACTGTTATGGTAAGTTCTTACGTAACTGTACTATCTTACTTCAAGAGGGCTCTTGCAGTAGGTAATTACATATAGTACTGAATCCCAAGTAGTCTGGAGCAAAGAAAAGCACTCGGGAGGAGGAAAACTAACCAACCAATAGAACCTCCTTCTGTAAGGGTCTTAAGAAAGAAGACCTTGCAGAACAGCCAACCCAAAGCCTGCTCTATGGTGAGAGACAATGTCCAAACTGTAGTGTTTCATAAAGGTATGAACAGAAGTCCAAGTTGCGGCTGCACAGATGTCTGCTGCTGACACATTCTTGAAACAAGCCGCAGAGACAGCTACCTCTCTGGTGGAGTGACCTCTGACTTGATCCAGCAGGGTCTTGTTGTACTTGTCATAACAGAAAGTGATACAATGAGCCAACCATTTGGATAGACATTGCTTGGAAATGGCATTGCCCTCTCTTTTGTAAGCAAAAGAGACAAAAAGCTGATCAGATTTCCTGAGATCTTTAGTCCTACTGGCATAGTATCTCAGCATTCTATGAACATCCAAAGTATGCAAGAGGTACTCCGCTTAATTGGAGTGTTGCATAAAGAAAGAAGGTAGCTCAATGGATTGATTCAGTGTAGATTCTGCTACCACCTTAGGGAGAAACTTAGGGTTAGTGCGCACAGCCACATGTTTCTTGTGGAAAATCAAATAAAGGATTTTTCACATCAGGGTCTGAAGCTGGAAATTCGTCGAGCTGAAGTAATGGCCAATAGGAAGAGAGTCTTCCAAGAGAGGAACTTCAAGTCTGCTGAAGCTGCCGGTTCGAAAGAAGGCAGAGTAAGCTTCTTGAGAACAAAGTTCAGATCCCAAGGAGGGGCAGGAATGCAGATGGGGGTCTCAAATGGAGAACCCCTCTAAGGAAGGTCTTAGAAACTTCCAACTGTACAAAAGTCCTGTCTCCAAAAGGGACGTGGTAGGCTGAGATAGCCACCACGTGAAACTTCAGAGAGGAATGGCTGAGACCCAGGTCGAAGAGATGATGCATGTAGTCCAGGACTCTCCCGAAAGGGAAAGAGAATGGCTTGAAGGCCTTGGACGTGGCCCAGATTGAAAACCGTTTCCATTTCATGGCGTAGGTGGATCTAGTGGAAGGCTTCCTGGACTCCTCCAGAATATCTGCGATGAGCGGAGAAACCCCAAACCGGGCCTGAGCTACATCTGTAGGAGCCATGCATGCAACTGAAGAGATTTGAGACCTGATGAACCAGGGTCCCTGATCCTGGGTCAGCAAACTCTGTGACAGAGGAAGAAGAAGCGGAGGTTCCTCCAAAAATTGTTGCAGAAGAGAGAACTAAACTTGTCTGGACCAGAATGGAGTGATGAGGGTCATCTGGGCTCCTTCCATAATGAGTTTGTGTAAGACCCTCGTAATTAAGGGAATTGGAGGGAAGACATAGACGAATCTGTCCCTGTAGTCAAGAGACAGAGCGTCCTGCCAGAAAATGCCTCACCCTAGAGCGAGCGAGCAGAAGGCGGGAAGTTTTGCGTTTAGAGGAGACACGAACAGGTCTACCTGAGGGGTTCCCCAGAGCAGGAAGATGTCATCTACCACCTCTTGATCCAATTCCCATTCGTGGGCTTTGGCTGAAAACCAATTGAGGTGGTCTGCCAGCGTATTTTCTACTCCCGGAACATGAACTGCCATCAGATGAAGGTTGTGCTGAACAGCCCAACTCCAAACTCTCATTGCTTCCCTGCACAGAGGGTAGGAGCGAGTTTCTCCCTGTTTGTTGATGTACCAGACTATGCACATATTGTCTGTCTGGATTGTTAGATGACCGGGAAGGATGTAAGAGTGCAGAGCCTGGAGAGTATACAAGATGGCTCTGAGCTCGAGTACATTTATGTGGAGATTCTGCTTGAGTCTGGACCAGGAACCCTGAGTCCTGTGAGACTCTAGATGGGCTCCCCAGCCCTCTCCTGAGGCATCTGTTATCAATGTTTGGAAGGGGGTTCAATATAGAAGGGAACTCCCCAGCAAAGGTTCTCTTGCACCATCCACCATTGCAAGTCCCTGGCCATGGGATCAGAGACTAGAACCCCCTGGTCTATATTGTCCAGTGTCTGGTCCCATTGCAACTGGAGCATCCATTGAGAGATCCTCATATGGAGCCAAACGTGAGGGACTGTCAGGATAGCAGCCACCATGAGCCCGAGGAGGTGAAGGACTGACCAGGCACCGACTCTTCTGTGACTAGCAACAGACTTCCTTGAGTCTGGAGGGTGTCCACCCTGTCTGGAGGCAGAAAGGCCTTGCCAATGGTCTTGTCCAGGATCGCCCTGATGAACCAAAGTCTTTGGCAAGGGACCAGATGGGACTTGACCTGATTGATGGTGATACCCAGGCTGGTAAAAACCTGCAGGGTAAGGGAAAGAGAGCGTAGAAGTTTCTCCCTGGATGGGACGCCAGAGAGCCAATCATCCAGGTATGGGAATGCACCCCCTGGGTACGCAGGTGGGCCGCCACCACAGACAGACATTTGGTGAACACTTGGGGAGCCGAGGAAAGACCAAATGGGAGGGCCTTGAATTGGTAGTGATCCCTCTGAAAAGAAAACTGAAGGAATTTGTGGTGGGAAGGGTGGCTAGGGATGTGCAGGTAGGCATCCTGCATATCCAAAGCGCACAGTCACTGTCCCTGCTGAAGAAGAGGCAGAAGGCTCTGCAAGGAGAGCATTCTGAAGAATTTGTACTCCACGAACATGTTCAGGGTGCTGAGGTCTAAAATAGGCCTCACGTCTCCCGTCTTCTTTGGAACTAGGAAGAAATGGGAATAGTAACCTGTCCCCCAAAGATGGGTGAGGACTGGCTCTTTTGCCGCCTTCGAGTGAAGGGAGGAAAGGTCTTCCAGGGACCAGAGGAAGATGTTCTGGGGAGTAAGATGACTTGGGGGGTGGTTTTCTGGGTGGTTTCTGAAGAAACTCGATTGAGTGTCCTGCTGCAATCAGTTGGAGCACCCAAGCATCTGAAGTAATCCTCTTCTAACCTGGTTGATGGAAGGAGAACCTCCCTCCTACTGGTTCCTCTGGGGTGTCCAGAGGCTGTGAGAGAGGAAAGGAGTCAGGAGGTTTGGGGCAATGCAGCGGCCGAGACTCCGACAGCTTTTTTGGGTGGGGGAGGCTTGGCTGCCGGAGGGGCCCGACGTTTGTTGGCCCACTTGCCCTGAGGTTTCGCTTTAGGTTGAGAACGTCTGCGAAAAGGGTGACGCTGTCTCTGAGGGGGCCTGTACAGAGAGTCAACAGACTTGAGTGCAGTGCCCTTCTCCTGCAGGTCGGTGATGATGTCCTTGACATCCCCACCGAACAGCACCGAACCCCTGAAGGGTACATCCTGAATTGCAGATTGTACTTCAGGGACCAATCCTGACACCCGGAGCCAGGCATGATGCTAAAGACCTACGGCAAAAGCCGAACTCCGACCAGCTGCATCCACTGCATTATAGGTGGCACAGAGCATGTGCCGACTGGTCGAACAAGCAGATTGGACAAGATCAGCCACTTCCTGTTTGGTCTGAGACTCAGGAAGGGAGTCCAATTAAGATTCCACCCGACTGAGGATCATCTTCTGGTAGTCCCCCATATGTGCAACATAGTTCAGGGCCCTAATCCCCACGGTGGAAGAAGCATATACCTTCTTCTCATACTGGTCCAGAAGCCAGGATTCCTTGTCAGGTGGAGACGAGCTGAGATGTTTTGGGTTCACCGAACAGCCGTGAGCAGCATTAATCATGACCGAGTCAGCCTTACAGTGTGTATTCAAAGAATCCACACCCTCAAAAGCCTGGTATAGCCGATTCGCCTTCCTCGGAAGGGGGGTTAACGTGGACGGTTCCTTCCAAATAGTGGAAACAAGGTCCGCGTGAGGCTCAGTCCAGGGTGGAATCAATGTCAGAGCAGTCTCGGGCAGATCCAAGTGAGCAGCGAGCTTCTTCCACTGTGGATCTGGCTCCAGAGATTGCCACTGGTGAACTTCCTGGATCTTTCTCAGTAACTCCAGAAAGGAAGGATCCTCTGGAGGAGACTTCAGAGGAGTCCTTGGCCTGGGATGATCTGGAGTACGTGGCTCATCATCAGGATCGGAGCATCCCCCTGAGTCTGAGTCAGAGGTCTCTGACATGGGGGAGGAACGGCCCCCTTGGGAAGCCCTCGGGGAAGCGTGTCCTCCCCACCCCTGGCACCCAAGGGTTCATCTCTGGTGTCAGGTAAGGGGGACAGAGTCTCCCGTCTCCAGCATAGGGGATCCTATGCAGGGTCTGGCACTGGCAGATGATTCTCCACCTCCCTGGTGAGCTGAGCCTTGGCCTTAGCCCACCAGGCAGCCAGAGTCTCCTTCAAATCCACTGGTGGCTGTGGTGGGGGTGGTGGAGGAGGAGAAGGAAGAGGGGGATATGGATACTGAGGGTATCCATAGGGCGAGTATTCATAACCCGATGGTGGAAAGCCCATCATTGGGTATTGAGGCGCCGGGTACTGCAGCACCGGATAAAGAGGCACTGGGTACTGCAGCATCAGATACTGCAGTCCTGGGTAGGATGGCACTGGATTAAGCAGTGTCAGGTACCCGGGAGCCATGGGCTATGATGGAGCAGAAGGCCTTGGGAGAGGCCCAGTGGGTGGGCCAGAAAAAGGTGACCCTGTGGACATTGGGCCCGGCATTGGAACGGTGTCCTGTAAAGGAATGTTGGCTGGCATCGGGTAGGCCGGTGTCAGAGCCGGCGTCCGAGGTTCCAGCATCAGGGGGTCTGGTCCTGAAGGAGGGAGCCCTGACATCAGCATGCCTACATCCCCGTGTTGACGAGGGATGGAGGGTTAAAAACCCCGGGATCCAGCAGAGGAGATGCGGGAGCCTCGGTAGGCAGCGGTAAGTGCTGTGGTGAGCCTGGGACGTTGGACTGGACTAAGGGGTCCGATGTAGGCTCCTTTGCTGGGTGTTCGTTGGAGGGGCTGATGTCTGACTTACCAGCAGGATCCGGGCGGGTGTCAGAGGAGCCGGAGTCTGACTTATCGGAACCTGGGCCCGATGAGGGTCGCGTTGGGGAAGCGACCTTGGTGGACGTGCGAGGGACTGTGTGTCCCCCCAAAGGAGTAGGCATCTTATCGGCCCTGTTCGGGCAGATGTCGGTAACACCGGCGTCCAGCTGCTGAATCCAAGCAATGTTAAAAAGACCCCGCACGTAGCAGCCTTCCCAGGAGCAGCAGCCTTCTTTGCCCGGAGGCACCTAAGGGGCCTGAGCGCGAGCCCGACAGGATGGGCGACGCCGTCTTGGACACCTCCAAGACAACCATCGAGGAGTGGTCCCCTTGAGGGAACATTACCTTTAGCACAGTGACTCTGGCTGGAGTTGCGGAAGCCATAGAGGTGGAGTCCCGGTCCCAGTGCTTCTCTTTCTTTTTCTTATGGCCCTCGGGGGAAGTGGAAGCCTGCCTGAGTTTCTTCAGCTCCTTCTCCATGGAAGCCATCTTTTTCTTCAAAATGTGGACCTCCAGGGACTGCTGCCTCCATTTTTGGGTGGCCGAGTTGAACTGCTGGTAGTGCTGGCATTTCTCCACGGGGTGGTCCGGGCCTAAGCAGAAGAGGCACAGGGCGTGACCGTCCTTATGCGGTAGCTGGGAACCGCACGAGTTGCACTTGTTCTTATGTGATTTGGAGGGCGTCGGGGATGACATGCACTGCTGTTAAGTAAGAAAAAAATGAGAAAAATGGCAATAAATTTGGTAAACTAGACTGACGTAAGACTGATGCGCGAAGGAACTTTACTGCGAGGCACTTTCACAAGTTGACGGCGGGAAAGAACTGGAAGGCGGGCGTGGGGGACCGCCCCTTTATACTAACGTCGCATGATGTCGGTCACGTTATGTGGGGGCGGGCCCCCGCCAGAGACTACTAGCTAGAAATTTTTCCGTGGGGTCCTGATGCCTGCCGGGTCAGTCCTATATGTAATTACCTACTACAAGAGCCCTCTCAAAGTAAGATCTCCATCATTTGATGATTCACAATTTTTTCAAGCAATTTTCCCAAGATAGGTAAAAGAGAGATACGACAATAACCATCCAACTCATTTACTGATCCACCCCTGTACACAGGTTTTATAATTGTATTTTTCCAAGAAGATGGAAATTCACCCGTAATTAAAGATAAGTTAAAAACTTTAGTTAGGGGAATACATATATACTCAGCTACAAGTCTCAGGAATTTTATTTCAGGTTCACCTGGGCCAGTACTTTTATTTACAGGCAGTTGTTTTAATAACTGCAGGACCTCAATAGGCCTAACTTGCCAGAAATAAAAAGGCAAAGAATTTACTTTACGACATAAATGGCCTTGAGAATAAAAGGAAAAAGAATTCCTGACACAAGTAGAAAAATCAGTAAATTTAGTCAAAAAAGCTTCAGCAATAATAGATGAATCAGACATAAGATTCCCATCAATATTCATCTGATTTGGTTCAGCACCAACCTTTGGGGCAGTTAACTCCTTAATTGCAGACCAAAATTGCCTAACATTGTGTAAATTATTCTGCTGTTTCTTTAAATAGAACTCTGACTTACACTGTCTAATCTTAGGTTTACATAAATTACGCAGACGCCGGTAATCATTAAAATTCTAATCTGTCTTTTGCCTTTTATGACGCTTCCAGGCAGAATTTCTCTTTCATTTGCTTAAATAAATCCGTCATTACCCATTTATTTGTTGTACCTCTAACCCTACAGATTTTTAAAGGGAAAAATCTATTCTGTACATCAGTCAAAATTCTATTAAAATAAACCACTGCACAATTTACTTCAGGGATCACATCTAAATAGGTCCAGTCTATGTTACTTAAGTCTTCAGCCAAATCCTCTGTAATTACTGATGGAAATTTCCTGTACAATACAAACCTAGGAGGAGGTTTTAATTGTGTTACACCTCCATACACAAAAAACTGCAAGATGATCGCTCACAACGTCAGGGAGAGTACCCACACCTATTATTTTTGAACAATTATTAGTAAGAATCCAATCAATGGTAGTATGCTTATTATTTGTCATATTCATTCTAGTGAAGGTAGAAACTACCTGCACAAGCCCTGCATTACTTATAAGTGATTCAAGTGCTGGATTATCATCAGGAGACCAATTTATATTAAAATCCACAAGGACCAAAAGGTCCCCGGATCTACCTTCAGAACCTAAAAATTCCAATAAATCAACTAAGCCCTTGCTAGCTGTTTTAGGAGGATTATAAACTGTGCAAACCTTAAGCTTATAGCAGCCACCAAAAATGATATAAAACCGTAACAGTTCACACTCTGATTGGGGGTCGCCAATCTATGGGGTTTTCTTATACATCTAGACTTTCTTTAAAATATATTAAAATTCCACCCCCCTTTTTTACCATTTCTATCCTTATGCAGTAGATAATAACCTTCAGTCTGATAAAGTCCACTATCCACTGACGGTTTCAACGAAGATTCTGTTATGCAGAATATGTCTGGGCGATGTAGGGCCATAATAGCCTCCAATTCCTGCTTCTTTGAATTAACACTACAAACATCCAAATGTATTACCCATAGATCTTTTACCTCTTGAGGAATCTATGAAGTCGAGTTCCAATTTATCAATGGGCCTGGATTAAGCTCCACATCGCCTGACAGATTCAATAACATACTAAGCAAAAAAGGAGGCATTACAACTAATGGTTTAAAACAGTGCCCAATACAATACATACTCTTTTTAGTTACGGCACCAAAGTGCTTGACATTTGCAGGCAACAATTTGGTAGAATTTTTTAAACCATTTGAAAAATAAAACTTCCACTTACAGCATGGTTGTTGCTGATATCCCCTAATATTTTCATTTCTATCAGCATTCAACCAAACCAGACTCCACTCCAACACTATCAGCACTAAAATAATCCCACATATAAACCTTTTTATTTTCACAGCCATTTTAGACCAAATACAGCTGCTTATCAAACCTAATATTTACTTACAAACACAGCCCCCTTATAATACTAAGAACAGATTCTCCCAGACCAGTGTTTCACTACCGAGTGGCGCTCGCGCCACTCACACAACCAGCCATGATAGCAGCTGAGGGCATTTAAGTATGGTCCTGCCCCTCCTCCTTCTGGTACATAGACACACTAGACCACCCCTCTCAGCTGTTACAAGGCAAGTGGGAGTTCAAATACAGTCCTGAAGTATATGTCCCAGAAAGACGAGCATTGGCACAGTTCTGACAGGCTGCAGGCAAGTCAGAACAGCTTTTTAACTTCCTAAGGAGGAGGTGCTGATGTTGGGGATGGCGCCGTCCTCGAGGCCAACGTATTACGCGGCGCTCACAGGTTGGCCAGAAACCAACGCCGGCCCCTCCAGTACCTCACTACTTCTTTTCCTGCTGTCATCACCCCGTGGGAGCTGAGCCACCATTTTGCCTACGCCATCGGAAAGCAAAATCTACCGAAGTTCTGCCACCACCGCTGTTACGCGATGCTGCAGAAGTCTTTGGAACTGGTAAAACCATTCTTTATTTTCTTTTTCTATTTGTTTTCTATGGCACTGAATCTGTTCTTCATTATATTTTTAGTTTGGGCAAGTGATTATGTCCAGTTTGGGGCCTACTTCAAAATCTGAGGTGGGGCGTGCCCCTATGCATCGGTGCCCCTGTGGCAAGCTGGTGACTATGTCCGGACCATCATGATCGCTGTCTCTCCTGCTTGGGTCCCTGTCGTGACAAGGACAACTGCAATGCTTGCTTCTCCATGGAACGCCGGGTCCTTGAGGTGCATGCGATGAAGGTGGGTCGGGATCCTCCCACCACTGGAGAGTGGTGTTGGTCCCGGGACGTCAAGGTCAGGACTTTGGGCCCTTCCCCCGGGCCTCCCTCCAGTACTATACGTACCGAGGGGGGAGCAGGCCTCAGCTAGTTCCAGTCTCGCTGAGGTGGGAGGCCTGTGTGAGGAGTTGGGGGACAGTCATCCTCCAGGGGGTTGGATAAGCACTCCTCATGGTCTGCCGCCTCCTTGGAGGTGCAGACACTCCTAGTGATGCAGTCACAGCTATATGCTGGGCATGAGCTGGTGGAGTCCTCGGTGCTGCTGTTGGTGTTAGGTCCCCTTCCGGTGCTGCCAGTGCGACTGGGAGAGGGAGGGTTTCGGGGGTAGCTTCTCTGTTGATCTCCCTGATCTCCTTGGAGGAGGAGGAGTACAATCAGAATGACCCAGAGTGGCTGCCCGGCTCTCAGAAGTCCCATAGCTCTTCTACCCCTAGCCGTTCGATCTCCGTTGTAATGGGATCGGTCGCCTCTCTTGCTGACCCTGCCCTTGGGGCCAACTTCTCCATGTCCTCTGGTGCTGATTCCAGCACTTGTAGTGCAGGTGCTGCGCACAGTGCCAACTTGGATTCTGGTGCTATCTCCAGTGCTGGGTCTGGTTCCAGTGCCGTGCACAGTGCCGGGTTGGATTCCGGAACTGGGGTGCATTCTAGGATAGGTTCTGGCACCTCCTCTGGTGCCGGGGCTATTTCAGAGCCTCTAATCTCGGGTACTGGGGGCCAACTGAGGAACAGGTCCCTGTCTGGGGAGGTGGGCCTGAGGAGGTTGAGGTTGGCTTGTAGGTTCTCTTCCAGAGTTGCTGGTGGCTCTGGGAGGAGTCACAGTGTGGACCCTTCACTCCGCTCACCGGACCAGGTAGGGTCTGCAGCAAGTGGTGCTAAGAGCCACCCGCAAGGGACAGACCAGCTCCGATTGCCCTATCATGGGGTTCTTACCCATGGGCACCACTTTAGTCACCCCTGTCTGGTTGGGCAACCTACAGTGGGTGTGTTGCATAGCCCCCCCCCCAACGGGAGGGGTCCCCTGCACGTTCTCGTAGCCCTAGCAGAGGTCCTCCTCTGGCTTGTCAGACTTCTCCTGCACCACTGGATCCTCTGCCTCCTCCTCCTTCTTCACCAGGTTTCTGTGGCCCTTTGGGGCCAATGACCTGGGAGCATTTCTGGTCATCAGCGGCTGCTTTCCCCCAGTACCTCAGAGCCTTGGATAAAGTCATTTTTAGACCTAAGCCTCCAGCTGCCCCTGACTCTGAGCTGGGGTCCTCTGCCTCATCATCTTCCTCCCTTGAGGAAGAGGATCCCTCCGTCCACCTGCCCTCAGACACTGATATCAGCAGCTATCAGCAATTCCTATCAAGGATGCTAGGGAAGCTCCACATCTCCCACTCTGCAAGCTGCAATCCTGACCATGCGATGTGCACTTTCCTTGGATAGTTCAGCGCCTAAAACATTGTTATCCTTCCATGGCCTGTCTCTTTCATGGAAGCATCACAGCAGGTCTGGTGGCATCCTTCTGCCCCTTCTCCATCCTTGATGGACTGAGAGCGCAGGTATTGCACAACCCTGGAGTCTCCAGGTACTATGTCCCACTCCTCTTCGGGAGTGGAGCTCCTGAAAGCCCCTTCTGGGTATCGTCACCCAAGACACAACTGCCCCCCAGATTCTGACTCTGCTGAGTTTGACCACTGGGGTAGAAGAGTTTTTTCAGTGGCACAGCTCCTTTTGTGCATCTTGGCGCACCAGGCTGCCTACACTAGGCACCTGTGGATGGTGCTGGGACAGCTCCTGGCAATGTTGACTGAAACAGAGGTGACCAGGCGAGCCATTTGCCTTTCTGCATGGGGTCTGGAGCTTGCGAGACACCAGTCAAGTGTGTCTTATGATGCCAGTGAGGTAGCTTCCAGGCTGGCAGGAACTGTAGTCTGCATTAGGCGGATGGCTTGGCTTCGTCTTTCCAGGTTATCACCCCTGGCTTGGCATAGGGTAATTGCCTCTCCCTTCCAAGAGGTCCACTTCTTTTCCCCTAGGGTGAGGCAAGAATTGTTGGGGCACCTTCCTTCTCCCAGGCAGTGGGAGTCTCAGCCTCAACCTGACCAGTCTCTGGCCTCGCCAGGCCTGTAAGGGGCCCCAACTTCTCTGTGTTTCTCCCCCACAGGAGGCTGAAGGAAAATTCAGCCCTCAGGGAGGTGCCAGCACTACAGTTGTGGTGCTTGGTACTCGCCCATCAGTGATGAATGGTGAAGACTGATACAGGTAAAATATGAATATTACGTACCTACCATAATTCTTGATCTTCCTGTATATCTTCACCATTCATCACTGCTTCCCGCCCACCATCCCCTCTTGGGTCCCAGTCTCCTGAGCAGTACCTCCTCCCTGCTTGCCTTCTCCCTAATTGAGGCCAATTGTGGGTATAATCCTGCTGGCACCTCCAGGTTCTCTGTCACTTCACCTGAAGCACCAGAATGTCACCTCTGGGGAGAGGGCAAGCAGGGACTCTTGCCCTCTTTTTACTAGGGGCTTCTCGGGGCCCCTCACAACTTTGATGGGAACTCTGTGTGGAGGGCGTATTAGCCAGGGGTGCCCTAATTTTTTCTTGGGGAACTCTTGGCTCTCCTCCCTATGCAGGAGGTTCAAGCCTTGCCATCATTCTTGGGTTCCCATATTTGTCACTGGTGCTCTGGGGACCTCTGATGCTCTTCTTGGAGTATTAGTTGCTCCACTCCTCTTTTCCTTGGGTAACCCATATCTGGGTTCCTATGGGGCAGGGTCCCCTCAGACCTTTTTGAGATTTCCGGCCTCTTCTAGAGGCTTAAGGCCTCCACCTTCACCACTCTTAGCAGTTCTAGGCACAAGGAATCAACATCCTTCTCGGGTTCTGGGACCTTCCCAATTAGGGGGGTCTCCTTCTGAGGTCCTATCCCACCTCTGTTTCCAATGGGGGAGAGGGAGAGAGTGAAAGATCCTTGGCCTCTTCTCTGGTGGATACCAGGAGGACGATTCCTTGTGTGGCCTGACACTGGCATCCTGTGATGCTTCTCACACCTGTAAGGTTCAGTAACCAGCTTTGCTTTGGTATCCTATGGTTTCTTCTAGCCTTGAGTTCTCTTGAGCCTGGGAGGCTTTTCCTGCAGTCTCTCTCTTACCTTGGGGTCCCCCCCAAAAAAGAAGAGAAGAGATAAGCAGAAGGGTCCCCCTTTTGACCTACCAGAGCACCCCTTCGGGTCCTCCCCTTTTGGGGTGTAAGTTCTCACTCACTCTCTCTCTCTCGCGCCCCCTCATGCCTCACCCCTCTTTCCTCCATACTTTCTTTGCTTTTCTCTTTCCCCATCCCATCTTCCTAACCCTCCCTTGGCCTGCCTGGTGGTTGGGGTCCCCTCTCCCAGACCTCCTAGTGTCCTACCCCTCCTCTTGTGGTTGGCTTATTCCTTTTTTAGTTTATATCTTTTCCTTTTACTATCCCATGGGCTCCCTTGCCCCACCCTCCTCTCTTTTCCTCTGTCTCTAGTTTCCCTCTCCAGTGAGCAGAACTGAGGTGTTGGAGGGGCCAGCATCAGTTACTGGTCAACCTGCAAGTGCCACATAATACGTCGGCCTCGAGGGTGGTGCCATCCCCGATGTCAGCCCCTCCTCCTTAGGAAGCTAAAAAGCTTAAAGCTATAAGTTTTCCCACAGGGTCATAGCACCTCTGGCTAGAACCCACCAGTGAAACCCACCACTGATGAATGGCGAAGATATACAGGAAGATCAAGAATTACGGTAGGTGCGTAATTTTCAGCTGGGGGGCAGGTTGATAAAGTGTGAATTAACCATCCCACAGCACTAGAACAACAAGCTGCCTGCAGTATTTTACCATCTCAACCCGAATAGACTGTGAAGCCTCCCCAGCACACTGTTGGAAACAGCAGAGCAAGTAGCAACTTTGCTTTGGCCGGCAAGGGGGAATGGGGGAGCATTCTAGCGACATGGCAGTGGGGGTGGGGCTTGTGTGTTTAAAAGCCTGTGTCGCTTGAGGTACATTCAGCCATCCCTCAGCACCAGAGCAACAAGCTGCCTGTAGTATTTTACCATATCAGCCCAGACTGTGAAGTCTCCCAAACACACTGTCGGAAGCTGTGCACAGTTTGTAACAACTTTATCTTCCTCGAGGATATCTCTTTCATCAGGCCACACCTATGGATCTATAGCCACCAGGCACTAGGACTACACAGAAACTTTTTGCAAGCTTTCTGCTGAGGGCCACTCATGATGATGTCCTATGTTGGCACTCACATATAAACATGGGCCACCCCTTCCCTCTTCAGTTTTTTTCCTACTGTCGACTATACTCAACAGACCCTACATGGGGCCACCGCCGCTAGAGTTGACAGCTATTCAGTGTTTTGTGTATTTCTCTCCCTAGCTCGCTATCCCTTTTCATAAGTGATAACCATTGTTGTGTATGTTGTCTAAAGAACCCACTAAGCTCTTTAGATACTGCGAATGCAGTGAAAAGATTTACTCGGGTGACTTGCACAACATCTGCATGTACTGCCTTGGCATGGCCCATAACGTTATGGCCTGTGAGATTTCTCTCAAGTTTATCATCACTATCTGGCAATGCAGAAAGAACACCCTGAAACAGCACGTAACCAGGATGGAGAAAGAGTTCCAGGAAAAGAGCGCTGCCGCATCACTGGCCCATTCCTCGGGCTCCCATTCATTGAAGTCTCAGGAGAAAATCTCTGGGCAACATAAGCACAAGCATTAGGAGAGGGAGAGAGAGAGAGGTGCACAGAAAAAAAACTCCTCAGTATGCTCTAGGTCACCCCTTTATCTCAGTGCAACCATTTCTGTGCCATTGACCACCTCAGCGACAACACCACTAGCCACCCAGACTGTTAACCCCTCCAGATCAGGACAGGCTGTGAGCACCACCAGACCTGTTACAGCTGGTGAGGTGCCGTTGACATCTGGGATGATGCCTCCCCCCCCCCGTCGACATCACAGGGTGCACCTGTAGTTCAAACAAGCATCGACGCGCAAGCAGTGCTTTTGTCTTTTGAGGACCACTGCCGGCAAGCCCCAGCGCCAATGCTTGTCAGGTCAATGTGACAGCTGCATTCCAGGGCATCGACTACCTCTTCTGTTCCCTCCTTGAGGCCTACAGAAATCATTGACAAGGATCAGGAACTATAACCCTGACATCATCATGCAAGAGGAAGAGGAGGAGGAAGAGTATGCGGAGAACTCCTATGAGAGGTTCTGCTCCATCATCTCCACAGGGAGTGAGGACTCAATAGTGTACATCCCGAGGTCCCCTCTGAAGACACTTCATTCATCTCCATGATGCAGCAGCTCCAGTCTGACATGGGGTTTGAATCTGAAAAAGCAGGACATCACCAAAATAAATTTGGTGGGGTTCCTAGAACTGCCTGACTCCCCACCAGTTATCATTCCTCCTCTATTACCTGCCCTAGAGTATGCCACCCTGGCTGCCTGGCACAGACCAAATATGATACCTGCCATTCTTAGGAAGGCAGATAAAATGTACCAGACCCCCCTCAGGTAAGACCTCTTTTGCAGGCCAACCTGAGGCTGACACAGTTGTAATAAATGCAGCCCATGATAGCTCTAAAGTGCCTAAGCATCTTAGTTCTCTCCCTCCTGACAAGAAGTCTAGGAAACTAGATGTCCTGGGGAAGAGTGCCTTTGCTTCTGCTACCTTGGGCCAGAGGACTGCAAATTATCAGGCCCATATGGTAAAACACCAGAATACCCTCTGGAGGAAGGCCAAGGCAGTGTTCCAAGCCCTACCAGAGGCTACTGCTAAGCAGGAGCTGCTGAAGGCCCTCCAAGCATGGGCAAATGTAGGTAAGCATATTTAATGCTCTACCTATGACATCTCTGATGCTTCTGCTAGAGCAGCAGCTTCTGGTGTCTGCCTGAGAAGACATTCTTGGTTGAGGGTGGCATGATTTACCAATGATGTGCAGCAGTCCGTCGGAAATGCCCAGTTTAGAGGATATAAGCTGTTCGGAGTAGACATTCAGGGTATCCTCTCAAACCTACAGGCCTTGGGTAGGACTCTAATATCAGTACACTTCCTCTACCACATACAACCAAGAAGTAGGCAGATGGTAACTTTTCATCTAGCCAGCAACAGACGCCATTCAGGAGCCAGACAACAAAGTAAAAGAAGGGGAGGATCAGCTTTGCCTGCCCTGGAACAAACCCCAGGTGCCCACTCAAAAGTTCCTAGAGGTGGGGGTGTGGCTGCAGCTGCAGGATCTGTATCTGCATGACTCATTCCTAGTCCACCACCCACCAGTACCTTCAGAGACAGTAGGAGGGGGTCACCTTTTCCTCTACCTGGACAAGTGGAGGAAGGTTACATCAGATGCTTGGATCCTGCAGATTATAGAACTGGGTCATGCTCTAGAGCTTCTGGAATTACCTACAGACCATCCACAAGCCCCTTCTTCCTATCTTCCAGAAGACATACCAGTGCTGCTAGAGGAAGTGCATACCCTGATCGAGAAAAGGGCCATAGAATCAGTTTCTTGGGAATAAAGGAACATGGGGTTCTATTCTCACTACTTCCTAGTCCCAAAAAATACAGGACATATGAGACCCATCCTGAACTTCAGAGATCTGAACCTCTTTATCTAGTACAAGAAGTTCAGAATGGTCATTCTACAAAGCCTGTTACCACTACTACAAGTAGGGTACTGGATCTTTTCCCTGGACATGCAGGATGCTTACCTGCATATCAAGATCTGTCTGCCTCACAGGAAGTACCTCAGGTTCCTTTTCCAGGGGGGAATACTGTCAGTTCATGGTACTGACCTTTGGCTTATCATCTGTGCCATCGGTCTTTACCAAATGCTTAGCAGTTGTGGCAGCAGCTCTCGGGTGAGAAGAACTGTATTTCTTCTCCTTCCTGGACAAATGGCTGCTCAAAGCCCACTCAAAAGAGCAGCTTTATCAATCTGTAGCATGCACCAGGCAGCTGTTCAATGCCATAGGGATCACACCCAGTGTGCCAAAATCAGTCCTGACCCCCCAGTAAGCACCTACAGTATATAGAGGCAGTCTTGAACACAGCCCAAGGCTTGGCCTTTCTGCCCCAGGACAGGGCAGAATGTTTGATTGCACAGGCCCAGATGGTATAAAACAACAGGTATATTACAGCCAGGGCATTCCTGAGACTCCCAGGCCTGATGGCAGCAGCAGTTATTATGGTACCACTGGCCAGATTGCATATGAGGATGCTCTAATGGACCGTAAGGGTTCAATGGGATCAGCGCAGAGACGACTTAGGACAGAAGGTTCTAGTAACCTCTTCTGTTTGGAAGGTGCTGCTGTGGTGGATGGAGCC
Source organism: Neoceratodus forsteri (assembly GCA_016271365.2). Classification (NCBI taxonomy): domain Eukaryota; kingdom Metazoa; phylum Chordata; order Ceratodontiformes; family Ceratodontidae; genus Neoceratodus; species Neoceratodus forsteri. Next base: position 554,650,864 of record CM028129.1, on the reverse strand, counting down.
CAGCCATTTGTTGAAAGGGGTTCCTTTCTTGATCCCCTCCCCTTATCAGATTCTCACCACAGGCACCTCGGGGATGGGCTGGGGGGCTTCTCCATGGACTACCGGGTCCTTGAGGTGCACGTGATGAAGGTGGGTTGGGATCCTCCCACCTTTGGAGTGCGGTGTCAGTCCCATGATGCCAATGGCAGGACTTTGGGCCCTTTCCCCAGGCCTTCCTCCAGTACTATATGTGCCGAGGGGGAGCAGGCCTTGGTTAGTTCCAGTCTTGCTCAGACGGGAGGCCTGCATGAGGGGTTGAGTGGAGAGCCAGCCTCCTCCGGTGAGGGTTGGCTGAGCACCCCACACAGTCTGCTGCCTCCTCGGAGGCATGGACACCCCCAGTGTTGCAGTCACAGCTATATGCTAGGCCAGAGCCAGTGGAGTCCTCAGTGACGCTGTTGGTGCTAGGTCCCCTTCCGGTGCCACCAGCGGGACTGGGAGAGGGAGGGTTTTGGGGGGTAGCTTCTCTGTTGGTCTTTCTGATCTCCTCAGAGGAGGAGAATGAGGACAATCAGGATGACCCAGAATGGCTGCCTGACTCTCAGGAGTCCCGTAGCTCTTCTGTACCTAGCTGTTTAGTCTCCGGTGAAATGGGATTGGTCGCCTCTCTAGCTGGCACTGCCCGTGGGACCAACTCCTCCGTGTTCTCTGAGGCCAATTCCGGCACGGGGGGGGTCAGTGCCGTGATGAAGCCCGGTGCTGACCCCAGCACTGTGCCTCGTGCAGGCATCGCACACGGAGACAAGTTGGATTCTGGCGCTGTCTCCGGTGCCAGGTCTGGTTCTGGCACTGTACACCTTTCACTCCTTCACTCACCAGACCAGGTAGGCTCTGCAGCAGGTGAAGCTAGGGACCACCTGCAAGTGACAGACCAACTCCGATCGCCCCATCGTGGGATTCTTGCCCATGGGCACCACTTTAGCCCCCCTGTCTGGTTGGGCAACCTACAGTGGGTGAGTTGCGCAGCCCCCCCTTTGGGAGGGGTCCCCTGTGTGTTCTCATAGCCCTAGCAGAGGTCCTCCTCTGACTTGCCAGACTTCTCCTCTGCCATCGGATCCCCTACCTCCTCCTCCTTCTTTACCAGGTCTCCAGTGCCCTTCGGGGCCAATGACCTGGGAGCAGTTCAGGTCATCGGCGGCTGTTTCTCCCGGTACCTCAGAGCCCTGAATGAGGTCATTTTTAGACCTGAGCCTTTAGCTGCCCCTGACTCTGAGCTGGGCTCCTCTGTCTTCTCGTCTTCCTCCCTCGAGGAAGAGGATCCCTCCATCCACTTGCCCTCAGACACTGATATCACCAGCTATCAGCAGTTCCTGTCAGGGATGCTAGGGGAGTTCCACATCTCCCAGTTTGCAAGTCACAATCCTGACCATGCGATGCGCACTTTCCTTGGGGAGTTCAGTACCGAAAACATTGTTATCCCTCCGTGGCCTGTCCCTTTCACGGAAGCGCCACACTGGGTCTGGCAGCATCCCTCTGCCCTTTCTCCAGCCCCAAGGGACTGTCAGCACAGGTATTGCGCTCCCCTGGAGTCTCCAGGTACTATGCCCCACCCCTCTTTTGGAGTGAAGCTCCTGGAAATCCTTTTTGGACATCATCACCCAAGGCACGACTGCCCCAAAGACTCTGACTTGGCTGAGTTTGACTGCTTAGGTAGAAGAGTTTTCTCAGCAGTGCACATCCTTTTGTGTGTCTTGGTGCACCAGGCTGCCTACATTAGGCACCTGTGGATGGTGCTTGGACAACTCCTGGCAACCTTGTCTGAAACAGAGGCAACCAGGCAAGCCATTCCTTTCTTGATCCCCTCCCCTCATCAGATTCTCACCACAGGTGCCTTGGGGATGGGCTTGGGGGCACATTTGGGGCCCCATCAGACATAGGGAACATGGACCAGAGTGGAGAGTACCCTCCTCATAAATGTCCTAGAAATGTGGGCAGTTCTGTATGGCCTACAAGCCTTCCAGACCCATCTTTCCCTAAGACCGCTGGTGGTACAAACAGACATCATCAGCGTGATGCATTATATGTCAACAAGTAGGAGGGAGCTCACTCCTACCCTCTGTGTAGGGATGGAAGTGATGAGGGTTTCGTATTGGGCTCTAGAACACAGTCTAGAACTGTCAGCAGTTCATGTTCCAGGTGTCCAAAATGTCTTGGCAGACAGGCTAAGCAGGTCACAGTCCAGAATGCATGAGTGTGGGAGCTGTTGACCTTGGTGGCAGAACTGTCTGACAGGTGAGATTGTCCACAGTTGGACCTTTTTGCGTACCCACACAATGCAAAACTGCCACTTTCTAGGGACGTGGATATGGTGTTCTATCCACACTTCAGGCAGTGCTCCTTTCCTCTTTAAGGCTTGCTGGAACGTCTTCAAGCTGGCTCCTCCCACCCACCCCAGTGGTAACTCCCTTGGCAATGCCACGTGACGTCAGATCTTCCTTTCTGCTCGAAGAAAATGGTTCCCTCCTTACCACTCTCATGCTGAGAAGGCCTTTTGCATATTAAACTTGAGGTGCACCTAGCAGCCATCTCTGCCTACTGGGTGTGGGCTGGTACGCAGTTGGTGGCACAGGAAAAGGTGGTCTGGCACTTTTTCAAAGGCCTCGACCACATTTCCCCTTCAATGCATGAACCACCACCACCTTGGGACCTGTTGCTGGTATTGGCATGGCTCATGGGCAAGCCATTCCGAATTGATGCACATGTGTGAGATGTCACACCTGTTGTGGAAGAACACCTTCCAGGTGACTATCATGCCAGCCAGAAGTATCAGTCAGCTCCAGGCGCTCTCGGTGGAGTCTCCTTATCTGGTCTTTCACAGAGACAAGGTTGTCCTTCGCCCCAACCTGAGGTTCCTCCCAAAGGTTGTATTGGATTTTCAGCTTAACCAGGTGATTAATCTCCTGGTGTACTTCACCAACCACACCTCGGAGGCCGAACACAGGCTCCATTCTTTGGACCTGCGGTGAACGCTCGCCTATTACAAGGAGCACACAGCTGGAGTTCAGGGAGAGGTTCGCCAGCTATTTGTCACCTAGGCTGAAGTCGCTCCAGACAGACTGGCAGCTAAGTAGATGATTGGCAGGTGGATTGTATCCTGCATCGACCTCTGCTATAGGTTGGTGGGTAGGGAGCCTCCCATAGGGCTAAGGGCTCATTCTACCCACCATACTGCTGCCTCATTGACTGCTTCCTGCGATGTCCCTATCCAGGAAATCTACAGGGCTGCTTCCTGGAAGTCAGCACACACCTTCATTTCCCACTACCACATCGAACTTGAGTCATGCCGGGATGCTGGTTTTGGGGCCTCAGTTCTCCAATCTCTTTTCCCCAAGTAGTGGCTGTGCGCCTTGCCTCCCTCCTCCCAGAGAACTGCTAGGAGTCTTCCTGAAGTGTGGATAGAACACCATATCCACATCCCTAAAACAAAACAGGTTACTCACCTGTAACAGTAGTTCTAGGAGCGATATATGGTGTCCATCCATACTGACACACCCGACCTCCCCTGGCAAGTGACACACTGATTTTTGCTTCCTGCACTCAAGATCTGACATCACGGGGAGGTGCCAAGGGAGTTATCACCCCAGTGTGTGGAAGGAGCTAGCTTGAAGATGTTATGGCAAGCCTTAAAGGGGAAAGGAACACTGCATGAAGTGTGGATGAACACCATATACCACTCCTAGAACTACTGTTGCAGGTGAGTAACTTGTTTTTTCTGCTCACTCACTCCAGGGCCTGGAGTTTTCTGGCAAGACATGTTTTACCTTTCTTGGAAGGGGGGAGGATCGTTTATGCCATTCCTCCCTTTCCTCTAATCCAGAGGGTGCTATTCAAGCTCCAAATGGAGGGGGAAAGTCTGATGTTCATTGTTTCCCTTTGGCCTCATCAAATCTGGTTCTTCTTACTGCAGCAATTGGCAGTAGAACCACCAGTGGTTCTATCCCTGTGCAGGACCTGCTGTACCAGGAACAGGAAACCCTGGTCCATCTGGACCTCAAATTGCTCCATCTCCATGCAGGGCTCCTGAAGGCATAGCCATTGCTAGGTTTGGGGTGTCTCAAAAAGTGGATGATGTTCTGGTGGCTGCTAGAAAACCTTCCATGAGGGCCACTTATTCCATGAAGTGGAAGCGGTTTGCTTTGTTGACCACTTCTCATTGACAGAATCCCTTTACCTGTCCGGTAAATCAGGTTCAAGAGCATCTGCTGTCCTTGTCAGATGCAGATTTGCAGTACTCTTCTATCAATGTACACTTGGCACAAGAATGCATGGGACAGACATAAGGCAATTCTTGTGTGGTGGGGAGGAAGAAATAGGCCGTTGGTTAACTAGGATCTGCAGCTTATCCTGTAGGTAGAGAAATGGGCAGAATAGGTGGGCCAAGCAGTCCTTATCTGCTGTCAGTCTATGTTTCTAGCTATTTCAGCCTTTCATGTGTCTGTTGAGGGTTGTGCAGTTGCTCTGTTGGAGGTGGTCTGTACATTTTTGAGAGGCTTTCTGCATCTGAAGCCTCCTATCCGCAATCCAGTCCCGGCTTGGGACCTGAATTTTGTGTTAGAAAAGCTTACTTTGGCTCCTTTTGAGCCAGCCATGACTTGTAGCTTACTCGTTCCGTCTTGGAAAGCATTATTTTTAGTTACTATTAATTCATTCTGCTTGAAGAACTTCAGAGCTTCAGGCTCTAATGTGTGAGCCTCCTTATTTAATTTTTTACAAAGACAGGATGTCTATACGTATTAATCCGAAGTTTCTTCATAAAATGGTGTCTGAGTTTACTTTAAATCAATCCATTCACCTACCAGTTTTTTTTTCCTGAGCATGCCAGTTCAGGAGAAGCATTGCTCCATTCTTTAGATGTACATAGAATACTCAGGTGCTATATACACCGCACGAAGGACTGTGGAGAATCCTCACAGCTTTTTGTCTCCTTCACCCCGGGGAAGAATGCACACCTATTTCTAAACAATGTCTGTCCAAATAGTTGACAAATTGTATTACTTTTTGTTATAGGAAGTGCAGTAAGGAACTTCCTGGCATTGTTCCTGTCATTCCACAAGGGGCGTGGCCACTTCTGTAGCCTGTTTCAAAAATGCTTCGGCAGCAGAGATCTGTTCAGCTGCCACCTGGAGTACTGTCCACACCATCACTAAACATTACAGTCTGGACATTGCCTCTTGAAAAAGGGCAGGTTTTGGCCTAGCTGTATTTCAAGGATTCCTTTGTTAGGCCTGTAGGCTCCAGCCACCCAAACTGTTTTATTGTCAGTACTGCTTGGTACTCATTCCATAGTTGTGACCTGATGAAACTAAATAGATATCCTCGAAGAAGGTAGAACAGTTATGTACTTATGATCTACAAGATAATCTCTTTCATCGGGCAGTGCCATCCCACCCTCCATCCCCCTTGGATTCAGAGCTCTGTAATTCCTGTCTGTTTCTCCAGGATGGTCTACCTACTGTTTCCAGCCTCACCTGGTAGGCGGAACCATACGTTCTTTTCAGGTTCCCTAGACGGAGGTCCTTTGAGCATGATCTCCGTCGGGGAACTGAGGAGGGAAGGGGTCGCCCACATTTATATGGGAGTGACGATGCAGGACATTGTTATGGATGGCCCCTAGCAGACTGCTTGCAAAAAGTTTCCGTGTGGTCCTAGTGCCTGGCAGTTATAGTTCCATAGGTGTGGCCTGATGAAAGAGGTTCTCTTGAAGATCTACTGTTAAGGTAAGTATGTAAGTTTTCTGTCTCAGCTGGCAAGGGGGAACAGGGGTGTATTGGTGACTGAAACATGGCAGTAGAGGGCAGGGCTTGTGTGTTTAAAAGACCATGCCACCTGAGGTACAATTAGCCGTCCCACAGCACCGGAGCAACAAGCTGCCTGTAGTATTTTACTATCTCAGCTCAAACAGACTGTGAAGCTCCCCAAGCATGCTGTCAGAAGCTGTGGAGCAAGTAACAACTTTGTCTCGGCCGGCAAAGGGGAACAAGGGTGTTCCGGCGATTGAGACACAGCAGTAGTGGGCAAGGCTTGTGTGTTTAAAAGCCCATGCGGCTCGATCTCGCTTTAAACATACAAAGCATTATTAACCTTTAATAATCTGAATCTTCCCAAGTACTTAGCGGCTCTAACAATGGATAAAACATTGTGTTAAAAATATAGGTAATCAGTTTGCCTTGGAGGGGGTTCAAAATCTTGCTCAGGTGGGTCCTCTCACTCCATGGGGTCACCTGCCTCCATGTGCACATATTCTTCTTTTTCCTTCTCCACAGGCAGATCAGTTAAAGCCTGAGCCTGGGGGATGGTGGCATGTATTTTATTGAAATTTCCCATGGCATGGACCGCGTGGAAAATTTGCCACATTTTTGATGTCTCCTCTGATAAGGGCGTATATTGTTTCTGTGCCATCTGCCTCCTCCTTTCTCTGTGCAGGAGTGGCAGTGGCATTATTTTCTTTCAATTTCTTCTTGGCAGACACCATTTGCAGCAGTGCCTGCTCTAAGGCTGTTTTATTTTTGGTTTTGCCATCACTGGATTCAGAGTTCCCTCTTTTGGGCGCCCCGATATCTGAACCATCTTTACCAAGCCTTTCTGATGGCTGTGCAGCTTTTTCCTTTTTCTTGTCACCTTTTGAATTATTTGCTGCTGCTGTACATGAGGAGATGGACCTTTCAGGTGCATGCTTGCCACCATTTTTGGGACTACTCATTTTTTTTTATTATTTTTAGGTGACACAGAGGCAGAATGAGAAGGCATGCATCTTTTTAAAATTGTTACCCTTTTAAGTGAGGTTTTTGGGCATAAAATGTGACTGGACAGGGGGGCACTGTGGAGCCCAAGCAATATAGTTGCTAACTGAGAGAGCTCTGTGCATAGAAAATAAATATTACAGTTAAAATATTGTTTCTTCTTCATCAATCAGCGTAAACGTTACGGGAGATTTTATCTGAACATCACAACAGCAGAATGGGAATTCCCTGTAAAGAACATGCTCGTGGCTCAGGCACTAAACCCAAAAATAGTGCTGTGACTCCAACCACAAGGTCTGCCCAGGCCCAAAGTGAGGATTCAGTTGAGGCATCAGGAGACGAAACCCTGCAATCTATAGGGGTTAAACTCTCTCTCTCGTCTAATTGCCTTGGTAACTAACCTGTCTGACAAGTTCGATGGACTCACAAATAGAGTCACAGCTCTGGAGACTACTATGGAAGTTGTTCAGACTACTCAGACAGATGCAGCAAAATGCAGACTCGGCTGTGGGAGCAGTTTCCACTTTAATTAAAGAGAGCGCCCTCTGGAAAGCAAGATTGGAGACACTGGAAAATCAAATTACATTCCCCTGATATTCGTATCCTGGGGATGCCTGAGGAAAGTGAAGAAGATCACATTCTATTGTTCCTCCAAGAGTGGTTCATACAGAAACTTGGGGAGGGGATTACAGCAAAAACCCTTCTCTTTCAAGAAGTTTACCAGGGTACTCAAAGAGGCAGACTCGACAATCCAGATGCACCGTGGGCAATAGTTTTTGTGACAGTCGGTGCTGGCACCAGAGATACATTACTTGCTTTGCTACAGGATGGCTAGCACATACAGTTGTACCCAGATATCAGCTATGCCATGCGTCAGAAGAGGAAGAGATTCGATGATGTGAGGGCCATGCTTCAAGAGGCCTCCATACCACATAGCTTGATTTTTCCCTGCTTGCCTGCACATAGAGGGAACATTTTCCCCGTTCTCTGATCCCAATGAGGCTCTGAAATGGAGACATAAATATGTGGCTCCACGAGACCGTGTCACTGTTTCAGACGCTGGAACCTCGGATAAAGAAGGTACGTGAGGGTACATTTTTTGTTCTCCTCACAGATGCCTTAATGTGGCCATTTCGGCATCAGGGTAAGGCGATTCAGTTATAGTATTGAAACAATATAGACAACCACGGAACTTTCAATACCCTTGGATTTACTTAACTTTACCAGTACTCATGATAGTCTATTGCTTATTATGGCTATGTAACTAAGATGTAGTTGAATCTTATGCCACCCTGATATACATTGATTTGTTCCCTCTGTACACAATTTATAGCTCTCTTCTCTTCTCTTTTGGCTTAATGAGATTTAAGCTTTCCTGTTTTTTGGAGCTGGCTTTACACAGCTTTATTTTATTTCTCTATTAATGTTAAGGGGAATGGGATGCTATACATCTTAAGCACCATTAGATAAGCTTAGCTGATTGATTTGAATTATAACAATTATAATAACAATTGTAAAGCTTTCATCAGTTATTTTATTAAGCACATTTGTGCTGCAACAGGTAGGTGCATGGTAATTTTCATTTCCCTCATGTGGGGGACTGGACTCTGGGACTTATACTATTGAACTTTAAGGTATACTAACCATGCTGCTCATGGGCTTAAATCACAGTCTAATGTTTGGTATAAATCGGATAGCTTTCAATGTTAAACCCCCTCAGGGACGTATCTTTTCAGCAAAGGCAGAATATTTGTGTTTATTAAGAGGAGTGGCGCCCTCATGTGGACTAATGTTATACTTGCAGAACTTTGCTTGTAATTCAAACTGTATGTTTCTTTTATTTATTTATTGAATTCTGTTGACCCTGTAAGCCCACTGGGCTAGAAGTCCCTTTTTCAGGGGCGACCGGGCGGAGGGGGGATACAGTTGGTAAGCAACTGAAATTGAATCAGATTAAACTGTTGGTGGTATTTTTAGTGAATGGGAGAAATTTGGCTGGCTTGACACCAGGGAAATTCCCCTACTCTTTTTTTTTTTGATAAGTGCCATGGGATCTTTAGCATCCACCTGAACTACCACCAATCCAGGCAGATGGGACCTCGGTTTAACGTCTTATCTGAAAGACGGCATCTTAGAAGTGCAGCACCCCCCCCCCCCCATGCTGCACTACAGTGTTAGTATTGGGATATTAACCCAAGTGCCAGATGTGGGAACTGAACCCCACAGCCCTCTGATCTCCCGGCCTCAGAGGCGAGTGTGCTACCTACTGAGCCACTGACACTAATAATAAACATAAAGTTAAAAAATAAATAAAAAATGTGACTGGACTTACAATTTATAAGTCGTGTTGTGGACCTAAACAGTTTAAACAAAACTCGTGACAGTCATCCATTGCTAGGAGCTGAAAACAGTTTGTACAATTTTTTTGACTGTCCACAAGGACTTTCTGACATACCAGTTAGGGAGAACCTTCAGTAATCAAAACTATTCCCCAAAAAAACGATGCAGTACAAGAGTCCAGTAGCACAAAAACAGCTCTTCTACTGAAGAAATTGGCAAAGGTCAAATCGCAGCTCCTGTAACAGGAACCAATTAAGGTGAAAGGGCATGGGGGGGGGGTGAGGTCATGCTAGCAAGCATAATGGATGCTTGATCACAGAGCAAAGAACTCATCCGATAAATATTTCAGCCATCACCATACATACAGCAAAAATTGTTACCTGCCACAGCTGTCCAGATACAGTATTACTGATGACATTGACCACCAAATCGTCTAAAAAACAAACTCAACTCCCATTTAAAACAGTGGGAGAGCTGAGGGTCCTGCCAGGCCTGGAACCTCCGGTAACCTGTGACGCATCAAAGTTGGTTACAGACTCTGTCTCGCGGAGGGGAGAACCCGGGGGAGCTAACCACTGCAATGCCAAGAGCAAACCTGGAAGCTTTATTCAAGGCCGTCAACTTGCGCATAGGGCTTCTATACAGGCACATAGCCTGACCCCAGAAGCCTTCAACCTAGCTATTCATAGCTTGGTGGTCTCACTAATTGACTACAGGCTTGTTACCTATGGGTCAGCCATGGACACGTCCCTCCACCACATCATTGTAGTGCTCAACAAAGCTTGCGTTCCTAATCAATTCACTGCTTGATTTCACACACCTGCGACCTGTATGTTCAGGCAATTGACTCCATTTCAAAGGCAGACTTATGTATCAAACATGTCTGCTTGTGTAACCCCCAGGTGGTGCTATCCCAAGGGCTACTACCCCTGCCTGCTTGACTACTGACAGGTTGAGGGGCCTAGGTTCTATGGCGGGTGCCTCCACCCAGAGGTCAGGGTTTGTAATGGTTGGTCTAGTTTGGTCACAGCCCTCTGGGACACTGAGACCCCCTTCTAATCCCTCTAATGGCCCACACGATGCACAGGAGTTACAGTACCAATACCCCACATGTACACACTGTTCATTCATGAGGTACTACTTACCCTCAAGACTGATTCGCAGGTTCGTCTCTGAGGACCCCCTGAAAAATAAGGTTAAGCAGCATACACAAATCAATACAGTGCTTGGCATGAAGGTACTGACACTTCAGACAGTTTAAAGTTTAACAACAACAACAAATCTGATTTAGTTAGGGAACAGTAACACGGGAGGAGGAAATCAGGTTAATTAGTGGCATTAAATCACAGTACTGTGCACACATACAGGGTCTGAAAAGTCACACTCTGGGTACCCAGGTTGGGGGGGGGCTAGCCAGGTCCATTGCCCGGGGTTGGCTGGCAGGTGCAGATGGATAGGGCCCTGCAGAAGAAAATATATGCACAACACCCAATTGTAATCCGGAGCCTGATGGCTCAGTCCATGAAGCAAAGAAACAACAATAATTAGATGACACACTTGTGATTGAAAACAGGCTGCAGGGGAATACCCTGATTTGTACTCACAATACCCAAGCTGAGAACCAGATGGTGGATGTTCTTCTGGAATGTCAGAAACAGCAGGGCATGGATACAAGGTCCTTGTGACTGGACCCCACTGCAGTTGATAGCAAATGGATTTAGTTCGAGACAAGCTAGGGTTTGCTTTCAGCTTCAACACACAGCACGGGATTGGAAATAGCGATTCCCCACAAGCAGTACGCACATTCATATGTAAAAGGAAAGTACTATACCAGGAAGGCTGCTCCTCGATCCCGATCGCAATTACTGCAAGATTCCCAGGAGCACATACAGCAGCTTCAGTTCCTGACAGACCGATCGCGATTCAGCAATTTTTCCAGTCTTCTACAGGGTGAGCCTGGTTTCCACTCTTCTAGTACTTCTTTCTCCTACTACTTGGATTCACTCCAAACTGGCACTCACAAAGGCTGCAGACCGAAACTCGGGGCCTCACATGCGCTTCCCGCACAAAACTGTACACCGCAGAAGCACACAGCTCCTTCTCTCTTCACAGTCACAACTGATCTAATCTTTCCAGTCACAGAGCAGGGCATTTCCTTTAGCTCCACACCATTCTGTTGGCTGGTTCGGCTGTCACTCACAATAAGACTCCCTCTGTTGGTGGAAAAAGGTGCCAAGGTTAAAACTACATTTCCCAGAGTCACTGCCCATACAATCCCCTTGTGGCTGGCTCAAAATTGAGAGTCCAAGTTCCCATTCGTCCACAGGCTCCATTTTTAGGGTCTCCCTATCATCCTGATTGGTCCAAGTCAGCTATTCGGAACCAAAATGAAAGAGCTACATTGAAACAGTTCATGCTCAAATAAAGACAGGTTAGACAAACTACATTTTCTCAGTCACTGTAAATGATTTCTGCAATGTTATATTCAGATAGTCCCACAACTAATTGTCTGGTACAGACAGCTCTTAAAGAGACAGCATGGAGGCTCAAATAACCCTCACTTGGAACCACACAGCTCAGACACCGGACACCACCCAGACTTGGAGCATTCAGGCAAGTTCCAGGAAGACTTTTGGGAACCTCCATTTGCAGGGGGGGTTACACTTGCAAAAAAGTAAACCTTGGTATGATGCCCCCTGGTGTACAGCAACTCCTCATCCAACACTCCAACCGTCGCCACACCAGAAGCTCTGATAGCCAGGCTTTCAAAATTCCCCGTTGTTATACTTCCCAAGGTCAAAGATCTTTCACCCATTGGGCCCCGCTTTGGTTCAATTCCCTTCAGGTCGACATTTCCTCTTTACCCATATTGTGCCCTTTTAAACGAATGCTCAGACAACACCTAGTTGCTAATGCCAGCTTTGACTGCTTCCACTAATTAGTCCCAACAGGGGGCCAGTACTTCCTTGGTTTATTATCTCCTTCCTGGCTCCTCACGTCTTTCCTGCGTCGCCTCCCTATACCTCCCCTATCTCCTCCCTCATCCCTCCTTGCCCACCCAGCCTATGCTCCTCACCCTACGTACACTCCTCTCCTCTGACTAAGCCTTCTGGTCTGATTTCCTTGTCTTTCCCCCTTGTTTTCCCTGTCTACTCACCCCTACCCACTCTGTTTTGGCCATTTTGGCTGTTTCTCACTTCCCTTAATTTCTAGTTTTCCCCTGTCTTTCAAGTGTCCTCCCTTGACTTGGCCTTATGGGCTGTATCTCTCTCTCACTCCCATCCTGTAATCGTTTTGTTGTACTTTCTTTCTCCATATTCAAGTATTTTTCTGTTGTGTGTCCATGGCATACACTGTACAATGCCACATTTGTTAGTTCTCACATGCTCCGAAAGTGATATAGCCTTTGTACCTGTAGAATTTACTGTGTTGCATCCCTCCTACTATGCATTGTACTCCTTGTATATAACTCCTTTGATGTGGAACTCTTGCTCCAAAAGTGATATAGCTTTTGTACCTGTAGAATTTATCGAGTTGCCTCCCTCCAACTATGTATTGTACTCCCTGTATATTACTCCTTTGATATGGAACCTACGTAAAGAGCTTTTAGCTCAAAGGTTGTAATTCCTAGATATTAATAAATAAAATCTAAAGTACGAGCTCAAGAATCAGATGCAGTATGGATTCACAAATATAAATGCTCAGCTTTCTCTTATCCTACTCACCATAAATGGCATCAATGAGAAACTGGAGGTGCATGAAGGAAGACTAAACAAGCTGGAAAGTAGAGTGAACCTAACAGAGGACGTGGAAAACTGGACAAACCCATTGCTATAGCAGGCCTTAAAAGAATAGAAATGCTAAAAGCGACCTTAGATGATCATGAAAACTGGGAGCACTGATGTAACGTCAGGATTGTCGGGCTCCCAGAAGACCTTGAGGGGAGAGACTGTGTGGCCTGCATGCAACTGTGGCTGGTAAAAAATCTACCCCACCCGACCAATACAGTGCTTGAAATTCAACGGGTGCATCGCTCACTGGGGAAATGACCTGGCCCAAACGAGCGCCCAAGGCATATGCTGGTGAAAATTTTGCATTACCAAGATCACCAGAAAGTCCTCACAGTGTCCCGGAAGATCGACTACATTATGATAGACGGCAGCAGGTCAGCATTTTCCCGGACTTTTCCTGGAAACTGCAACAGGAGAGGACAGCATTTAGTGAGGTTAAACAGAAACTACATGCTTCAAACTACGTTTTTCTCTGGTTTACCTGGTACGGCTACTGATTAGGGCACCTGATAAGTCCACCAAGGCTTTCATGGATCCCAAAGTGGCCCTCCAGTACATTACAGTGGAACTGGAACCCCGGGGATCACTGGAAAGCAGGCCTAAATGCACTACACTTACTTGAGTCCATTGGGCCCACAAGGTACTTTAGCATTTATTTGAACTGGGGGACTCCTGGGGGAGAGGGTTAGGCACGTCCCCAGGGTCAGGGGACACCCCCTTCCCCATCTAATATCCCCCACTGGGAACTGCTCATATTTGAACTCAAAGATAGAGGAGAAACTCTGTGTGGGATCTGAGACTTTTTTGATCTGTGGAGACTAAAGCTGGTTGATCATGGGGTAGAATAAAGAGACTTGCCAGCATGGACTATACTCGTCAGCAAATCTGAACCGTTGCTAGCAGCAGCAACATAAGGGTGAATGACAACTGACTCGCCCCAGCAACAGTAAATTGCTAATAGTTACTCTACAATTGACATTTGCACACCTCAGCCAGAGACTCTGAATGTGGACTTGTAACATGGCATTAATGAGAGAGGCGGAATGGGCAGGAGCGATTGGCGCAACGGCATCACGGGACCCAAATGGGAGTGGGTATTAACCCACGATATATGCCGTGCACTATGAGGTAGTACTACAAGCAGCCAGACCTCCAGCTTAGCAACACTGGTCACAGGTGGGCAGCGAGTGTTAGAGAGGGAAGCGCGGCAGACCAAGAGTGAGACAATCTAGAGGCAGACGGAAGCGGGGGGGGGGACAAGCTATGCTGCAAAGCCAATAAACTTTCATGCTGCAGGTCCTAGAACAATTGGCAGGCAGGAATAAATCCCCGCCTATGCCTCACCCACCACACATAATGCAGAATTTGAATGACGGGGTGGCTAAAGAAATCACACACCCGCAGGTCACCACAGATAATAACAATCTGCCAAGCAACAACAACAATAATCATGCGGAGCCTGCATCCCCGCAGGACACCCACAACGAGTCACCACACGACTCCGATACAGAGGACCCTCTATTCCCAGGGGTGTCCTCTATCACCACAAGACTATTCTTACCCGAAAATGTCAACGATTTAATCCAATGGATCAGGGCAATATTGGGCTTCGAAGCCCCCCACCTCCCCCCGAAACCACACCGGACCCAATGCTCCAGTCGCCCCCCCAAGATAGCAAACTTCTTTACGATATGCCCTATGTTGGCAGACATAATATTAAAGGAATGGGAAACCATTGACCCAGCCAGGATCCCCGGAAAACGATCTATGGATAGACTGTACCCAGTTCAGGAGGACAGCACTAAAATCTGGTGCTCCGCACCGAAAATTGCCCCAAAAATAGCGGAACTTAACAAAAGAACTGTCCTACAGCTGAGGGAATGGCAGCACTAAAAGACCCCACGGACAAGAAAATAGAGGACTTCCTCAAAAAGATATACGAAATGTCAGGACAGAACATCGGCCGCAGTGGCCTATGCCACTACAGCCCAGATCAGATCAGATCAGGCTAGAGGAGATAGCCAAGAAGCTAAATCCAAACTCACAGGAGGCTGAACTGCTGGAACAGACCACGCAGGTGCAAAATACCTGGGAGATCTGGCCATGGACTCTCTTAAGATGGGGGCCAGGTCGGCAACGGTGACAAACAGAGCTAGGAGATCCCTATGGCTCAAGCTATGGGAAGCAGACGCAGAGTCCAAGTCTCGACTACTAAAACTACCATTCAAGGAGAAGAGTCTTTGGGAAGGCCTACATGAATTCCCTGCAGGCGAGGTCCAAGGAGAAAGCGGAGACAACAGGAGACTCGTATCTACCATCCCACCGAGCCCGACATCACACCTTTCGCTCTAGATCGGATTGCAGGGCCAATAGTCACTCCTTTCGAGACAGAAAAACCACAAACTTTCACAGTAGATCTACCTACCAACCCAGGGGCCAAAGCTCGTATAGAGGCAGAGCCAACCCCCCAAGGGGAAAATTCCCCTCTCAAAGGGGACGACCTTTTAAAAGATTTCCACAATGACTATCTGACAGCCCCACAAACCCAGCAAATACAGACGACAAGCCAAAACCCCCCAGTAGGGGGACGTCTACAACTGTTCAGTGCAGCTTGGGCCGCAACTACAACGGACAGATGGGTGAACTAAGTGGTAACACGAGGTTATGCCATAGAGTTCAAAGAGCTACCACACAGGGAGAGATTAATAATCTCACCCATATCAAACAAAAAATGCCCCCCAAGACAGATCCAACACATTCTACACACTCTCCTCAGGGCAAAGGCCATCCAGAGGGTCCCTCAACAGGAGAGGGGCAGAGGAATTTTCTCAATCTTCTTCTTAGTTCCCAAAAAGACAGGAGAATACCATCCAGTTCTGGACTTAAAGTTCGTAAACCAGTTCATAACTCCCAGAAAATTCAAAATGGAGACAGTAAGATCCACGCTCCGATCCTTAAGACCAGGAGACTTCCTAACCTCCATAGATTTAAAGGACGCATATCTCCACATACCTATGCTCCCCTCACACAGTCAATACCTCAGATTCCAGATACTGGGACAACAATTCCAGTACAGGACCCTACCTTTCGGACTGGCATCGGCACCACGGGTATTTACCAAAGTGTCAATCGTCCTAGCAGCAAAACTCAGAGAAGAGGGCATTCACATCATCCCATACCTAGACGACTAGCTGATCCGAACCAGGTCATACCGGGAGTCAGAGGCAGCAACCGAACGAACACTGCAAGTCCTGTGAGACCACGACTGGGTGATCAATCTGACCAAGAGCTGTCTCACACCACCTCAAAGCATTGAACACTTGGGGGCACTCATCGACACCAAGGCAGGACTAGTGAGGCCCACAGAGGCTCGCATCACCAACATTATACGGCTGGCAAAGCAGTTCATTACAACAAATGAGCCAACAATAGCCCAAATATCTCAGTTTCTGGGATGCATGTCCTCCTGCATTGATCTGATACCCTGGTCAAGGTTCCATATGCGCCCACTACAGATGCTGCTACTCCAATATGGGTCACCCACTGAGGAGAGCATGCACCACAAGGTAAAACTTTCCTACAAGGCCAGGTCCTCCCTGCAGTGGTGGACAAATCAACACCACTTGAACAGGGGAAACCCGCTAGAAATAGTACACAATGTCATCATGGACACCGATGCCAGCCTATGAGGCTGGGGGGCAACACTGGGGCACAGGATGGCCCAGAGCAGGTGATGCCCCCAGGAAAAGAAGCTACCAATCAATGTACTAGAACTGTGAGCAATTCGCAATGCCCTGATATCATTTCAACCTCAGGTAGAACATTTATCCTTACTGATACGATTGGACAACAGGGCAGCAGTAGCATACATCACCAAACAGGGGGAACCAGGATCACAGGACTGATTCAGGAATCAAATGCAATATTGATCTGGGCCCAAAGTCACCTATCGCATCTGTCAGCCATACATCTAGCGGGGAAACTGAACACCACAGTAGACTGGTTGAGCCGGGAGCAATTACATCCCGGAGAATGGCAACTCCACCCCGAGGTGATGGCTCAGATCCAGAGAAAATGGTGCAGGATAGCCATAGACCTCATGGCAACAAACAAAAATAAACAGACAGAGAAATTCTATTCCAGATTCAGGGAACCGCAATCCATGGGGGGTGGACGCCCTCTCAATCCCATGGCACCACGACATCTTACTTTTCCCGCCCCTGACACTACTCAACCAGGTACTGACAAAAATCCGTCAATCATGGAGAATCCTAATCCTAATCGCCCCTTACTGGCCATGACAGGCATGGTTCACAACCATTGTAGCAATGGCAATGGACAGACTCACCCTACCGGCCCACCATGACATATTACGGCAGGGGCCAGTGACTCACCCCAACCCCAAGAACCTCACCCTCACGGCCTGGCTCCTGAAAGGGAGATACTGTTAAGTGCAGGATACCACCCCTCAGTCATAGACACCATGCTTCAATCGAGAAGAAACTCGACCACTATGACTTACTCGAGACAATGGAATGGTTTCTCCACATGGTGCCATTCCAGAAACATTATCCCAGAATCACCTACAATCTCTGAGATCCTACTATACTTACAACAAGGCCTAGACAAGGGCTTGGCCCTATCCACCTTGAGAGTACAGCTGTCTGTTATAGGCACAGCAGTAGGGAGGATTGAAGGGGTCTACCCAGTAGCACACCCGGACACCATGCGCTTCCTCCGAGCAGCGGCAAACATCCGACACAGAGTACGAACAAACGTACCACCATGGGACCTCACGCTGGTACTGAACACACTCACCAAACACCCATTTAAACCAATAAAAGACATTGAGCCTTGCTGGCTAGGAATAAAGGTGGTATTCCTAGTAGCAATCTGTTCAGCATGCAGGGTCAGAGAGCTAACAGCACTATCCCACAAGGAACCGTTCACACAGCAAGGGGTCACGCTATGCATGGTCCCCTCATTTATCCCCAAAGTAAATTCACAATTCCCTATCAGCCAACCGATAGAACTACCAAGATTCTACGACAATCCCGACGACAACTCAGAAAAGACCCTACACACTCTGGACGTCCACAGAACACTCTGGATGTACATAGACTGAATTATGCCACTCAGACTTACTGAGAGACTATTTGTCATCACTACAAGACATAAAAAGGGATCTGCCATGGCACGCGGAACAACTGCAACCTGGCTCAAAAGAGCAATCACAGAATCATACACGGCATGCCAGAGAGTGCCACCCATGGGAATAAAGGCACATTCTACCCGGGCGATATCCACATCGTGGGCAGAACGTAACTCTGCAACAGCCCAAGAGATTTGCTCAGCAGCAACATGGTCCACTATTCACACCTTCACGAAACATTACAGACTGGACACTTCATTCCCAGTGAGGAACACTTTTGGACATAGGGTCTTATTAATTGTTATTGGACATATTGAGCCTACTCTCAGCTCCCCCCTCCCTACTCTTGAGGGGACTGCTTGTTAATCACCCTAAGGTAAGGTTTGGAGGTGCCATGGATATACAGACAACACAATGGTAGTTTACTCACCTGGTAAAGGTGATTGTGTTACTATATCCATGGCACCTCAGCCCTCCCTGGGGAGCTGACAGCAGAACAAAGCAATGATAGTATTTTGCGGGCACTATCGTGACCCAGGAAACACAAAGAAGTCCATGTAAGCAAGAAAAGAAATGATAAATAAGATTTTTGTGACACATCATTGTCTAAGGTACCATCTTTAAGTCTGTGCATATCAGCTAACTATTGCTTTCACAGCTATGGAAATATCGAAACTGAAGATGAGGGGAAACAGGAAGGGGCTTGGAGGACAAACCATAACTCGATCTTAGGTCACATGTGCATCAGCAGCCTATCAGGCATACATAACCCTAAGGTAAGGTTTGGAGGTGCCATGGATATACAGTAACACAATCACCTTTACCAGGTGAGTAAACTACCATTCCAAATAGAATTTGCATAGGTTCTATCTCCAGGTGTCACTCTCGGCAGCGATGACTGCATAAAGTGTAAACATTAAATGAGTGATTCCTGGGGTTAGAAACAGGAAGATTAAGTTAATCTTTGTAAAGTTTATTCAAGATTTTCTGCAGGGGACGTAAGTTAGTAGTATTCCAAATTTCTGAAACATAAATTATGGATGCCTTATTTTAGCATTTATTGTTAGAGCACCAGGACAGTATTCCGGGGCCCTGGGTTCAATTCGCAGTAGGTCATATAATTTCTTTCTCACTTCAATTTGTGATTTAAACTGCTTAGCAGTGGCTAATACTGCACCAAAAAAAGTCTAATTCTCATTAGCATTTATTGTTGTAAGACATACTTCAGCAGAAGAACCTCCATAGTCTTTCATGAATCTTAAGACCTCATTAACTGTAGACTGTAGTGTTTATTTTAAATAACTTCGGTGAGCATTCCATTTAAGGTCCCTGCTATATTGGATGCCCAAAATAATCGATGTATGAACTGTTAGTAGTTTAGCATGGTCCAAATAAAGAGAATAAGAATCTTGCCTCGTAAATCCAAAAATTAATAGTTGTGTTTTGGATATATTTATTTTCAAGTGTCTGTTGTAACATTCTGCATTACATAGAAACATAGAAGTTGATGGCAGATAAGGACCGCAAGGTCCATCCAGTCTGCATTAAGCCTATTAAGTTTTCTACGTGACCATAAAAGTGAAGTTGATATCAAACCCACATCTTCGGTATATGCCAAGTATGGGACTGAATTATTCATAACTTTGGGGCAGTGAAAATCTTGATCATGGCGTTAAGAGATTTTTTGTAAGACTAAAGAGTAATGGTGCTAACATACAGCCTTGATAAACTCCCAGATTAGTGTTAATTTTATCAGTAAGAAGTCCTGAATTATTATATCGAACTTGAGGCCATCTGGTCTCACATAATCTAATCAATACATTTATTAAATATATAACAGTTTCTAGATAACATAAGGTAACCCATAATGTTTTTCTACTTACGCTGTCAAATGCCATTCTTAAACTGGCAAAATAACAAAAAAAGTTTTCCTTTCCTCACAACTACAAACTTCTGTATGACATTAGAAAGAACCATGCAATGCTGGATGGTTGATCTATTTTTTGTCGAGCCATTCTGTGTTTCCTCCATGATATTATTTACTTCCACCCAAGGCTCAAGCCTAGACAAGACTATACGACAAAAGACTTTTTGAGCTGTGTTGATTAAACTGATTGGTCTCTCTATATAGGGGTCATTTAAAAATAGTTACTCACCTGTAACCATAGTCCTAGAAGTGGTATATGGTTGACATCCACATTCTGGCAGTTCCACTGGAATGCTCTTCCACCATCTGGGTGATATACCTTCCAACTCCACCCCACAATGTCAGATCTTACATGCTGGAAGCAGGATCAGGTGTCACTTGCCAGGTGAGGCTGGATGCGTTGTGTGGGTGTGAAACATATACCACTCCTAGAATTATGGTTACATGTGAGTAACCTATTTCTCTAGGGGCTTGGCTATGTTTCACTTATCCACACACTGACAGACTCCTAGCAGGTCTCTGGGAGGATGGGGCAAGGTGCGCACCCCAAGTTGGCGAACAGAGACTGGAGAACTGAGATCCTAAAACGCACATCAAAGTGTGACTTGAGGTTGATGCGGTAATGGGAAATGAAGGTATGTGTTGCCTTCCAGGTAGCAGCCCTACAGATCTCCTGTATGGGTACATCCCTGAAAGCAGCCACTGTGGCAGTGGTATGTCTGGTGGAATTGAGCACTAATCCCTACAGGAGGCTCCTGACCAGCCAAGCTATAGCAGAGGTCAATGCAAAATATGATCCACCTTGCAGTCATCCACTTTGCTGCCAGTCTGCCAGGCACATCTTCAGCATAGATGATGAACAGCTGGCAAGCCTGTCCCTGAACTCCAGCTGTACAGTCTACATAGTATGAGAGTGCTCTCCACAGATCCAGGGTATGGAGATTGCAGTTGACTTCTGAGGATGGGTTGGTAAAGTATACTAGTAAGTTAATTACCTGGTTTAGGTAAAACTTCAATACCACCTTCAGGAGGAACTACAGGTTGGGGCAAAGGATGACTTTGTCTCTGTGGAAGACAGGGTAGGAAGACTCCACTGAGAGTGCCTGGTGCTCCCCAGTCCTTCTGGCAGACATAATTGCCACTAGGAAGGCTGTCTTCCATGACAAGTGTGACAACTCACATCTGTGCATTAGCTCAAAAGGCTTGCCCATGAGCATAGCCAGGACCAGCAGTAAGTTTTATGGTGGAGGTGGTTCATGCACTGGAGGGGACAAGTGGTCAAAGCCCTTAAAAAAACACCTGACCACCTTCTTCTGGGCCACTATCAGCATATCTGCCTATGCCTGGTAAGCAGAAATGGCTGCTAGGTGCACCTTAAGGGTCGTCACTTGCAGTCCCAGCCAGGAGGACCAGAGATAGTCTGGGATACTAGCCACTGGGCAGGCAAGGGGATCAAGCTCCTTGTCCTGGCACCAAATGGAAAATCTCTTCCTTAAAAGGCACAGCACCTATGAGTTGACTGTTTCCTGGTGACCTCTGCGATGTGGAGAACATCCTTGGAAAGACCCATGGCCTGTAACTCTAGTTGCTCAGGAACCAGGCCGAGAGGTGCACGGACTGAAGGTCCAGGTGTAGGACCATCCCCCGAAGTCTGGTCAGAAGGTCTGGGCAGAGAGGCAGTTGCTGCAAAGACTGGCTGCTGAGGCTGAGGAGGTCCGGGTAACTGCCTTGGTCAGTCTGGAGCTATCAGGATCATCCACGCCTTATCCTTTCTGACCTTGACCAATACTCTGTGGATCAAGGGGAAGGGAGGAAAGGCATATGCAAGGCCTGGGATCCAGGGCCTTGTGAAGGCATCCCCAATCAGTGTCTCAGACTGTGGGGAGTGGGCACAAAACAGCCTCAGTCTGTTGTTCTCTCAGGAGGCAAACAGGTCCACTGAGGATGAACCCCACAGGGAGAACAGGTGGTCCACACCTTCCTGGTTCAGAGGCCACTTGTGCAACATCTCTCCTATCTGACTAAGTGTCTGCCAGCTGATTGTTCTCACCTGTCATATGAATCACCAGGAGACTGGCACTCATGCTGTACACAAGGGTCCAGGTGCCGAGTGCCTTGCGACAAACCTGTCTGTTCAGGTGAAACATAGTCATGGAGTTGTCCGTCTACACTTGAATGACCCGACGCCTTACTAGGAATCTGTTTCAGAGTGACCAGCTGAAACTTGTGTTTCTGCACATACTGGTTGAGATCAAGTAGATCCAGTATGGGGCACTGCCCCTCGTCCATTTCAGGACCAGGAGGTACCTGGATACGTAAACCTGACTGGCCAGCATGTCCGGTACATGGGCTATTTCCCCTCTCATAAGGAGCTGAGCAACATCCTATCTGGGGGCAGACAGTGTGTCCAGAGATAGCCCGAACTCTGGAGGCACATGGAGGCAATAGGGCAGGAGACCCTCAAAGTCTAGTGACAGTCTTCTGCCCACTATGTTCAACACCCACTTGTCCATTGTAATAGTGGATGAAAGTGACAGAAAGTGATGTGGTCGGCCTACAGCAGGGAGAGTTGTTGGGGATAGGACAGGTGGAGGGATGACATCCCTCAACCCATCACTGGGCAGCTTTTGCGGGAGAACCGGCAGCTGCTGCAGAGGGGCACCACCACCCCTGCCCCCCTTTTTTGGACCTTGGATCCCAGGCTTCTGCTTGGGGTACCAGGTCTGAAACTGCCCCTGCTGGGGCTGCTGCCAGGGAGGCTGTGACTGAAAAGACTGCTATTGAAAAGCCAGCTTCTTGGACTTTTTTTCCTGGTCCTTCTGGGACAAAATCAGAGAGTCAAAGGTGGCATTGGACTTCTCAGTCCGAGTGAGATGCCCTTCCACCCTAGGGCCAAAAAGGTAGGTGCCCAGTAGAGGGTCATTGGCCAGCTTCTGTTGGGTGTCTGCCTTGAAGGTGGACAAACACAGTCAAGCCCTGCAATACATGGAGACAGCTGTTGTCACTGCATGGGAACAAGAGTTGCCCATGTCTAAGGCTGTCTGGAGTTGTTGTTTAGCCAGTGATTAACTCTGATGAGCTCCACTGCCATCTGCTAAATCATCCCATTCCAAGGCAAAAATATGGGACTTCAGAGGAGCTGACTTTGATAAGATGGCCAACAGAGTTAAGCTAGCCCTGGCAAAAAGAAACACAGGTGAGGGGGTACAGGCAAAGTGGGCAAGCATTAAGGATGCAATACTTGAAGCAACATCCCATTGTGTTAGACAGAAAAGGAAGTGCAAAAGAAGAAGGAAACCACTTTGGTTCTCAAATACAGTAGCAGAAAAGGTCAGAGCCAAAAGGCTGGCCTTCAGGAAATATAAGGAACACAGCGGGATGAAGATAGGAGGCATACCAAACTGCCCTAAGGGAAGCAGGTAAGCAGTAAGGCAGGCAAAGTCCCAAACTGAGGAAACACTAGCACAAACAGTAAAGAAGGTGACAAGACTTTCTATAGATACATTAGTGAAAGGAGAAAGTCCAGAGGGGTATTGCTAAGCTTAATGGAGAAATGGAGCATGTGAGGAGGAGGACCTGTAAAGGCATCTATCCTAAATAGATACTTTTGCTCAGTGTTTACTGAAGAGAAGGGCAGGGCCCACAGCTCAGCATCATGGACACAGGGGAGGGAGGTGAGCACTACTCCTTCACAAAAGAAAGGGTCCTACAAGAGCTTGCTAAGCTCAGGGTGGATAAGGCAATGGGACCTGATGGCATACATCCCAGGGTACTTAAGGAGCTAAAGGAGGAACTAGCAGAGCCATTAGCAGAATTGTTTAGTGAGTCTCTGAGCACAGGAGAGGTCCCAGAAGACTGGAGAAGGGCTCATGTGATCCGCTCCACAAGAGTGGTAGCAGGGAGGAGGCGGGAACTACAGACCGGTCAGTCTTACCTCAGTAGTGGGCAAGATTATGGAGGCACTCCTTAAGGAAAGGATAGTGCAACACCTGGAATCCATAGGGGCACAGGATCCAAGACAGCATGGGTTTACAAAGGAAGGTCCTGTCAAACTAATCTCATAGATTTCTTTGACTGGGTAACCAGAGGTGGACCAAGGGGAGCAGTTGATGTCGCTCACCTTGACTTCAGCAAAGCTTTTGACACTGTTCCACATAGAAGATTGATAAATAAGCTGGGTAGGCTCAGGGTGGGTCAGAAGTTGGTCAACTGGGTGGCAAACTGGTTGACTGGCAGAAAACAGAGAGTGGTGGTAAATGGTATATAGTCAGAAGAGATGCAAGTCACAAGTGGGGTACCAGGATCAGTCCTGGGGCCAGTCCTCTTCAACATCTTCATTAGTGACCTTGCAGATGGACTGAGGGTAAGGTTTGTCTGTTTGCAGATGACACCAAGATCTGCAACAGAGTAGATGATCCAGATGGGGTGGGCAGAATGAGAAGAGATCTGGATAAACTAGCAGAATGGTCAGAAGAGTGGCAACTGGGATTTAATGCAAAGAAGTGCAAAATCATGCACATAGGGAAGAGAAACCCTGAAGCCACCTATAGGCTGGGAAAGAAGTTGCTAGCAGTCACAAAGGAAGAAAGAGACTTGGGCATCATCATCACTGATGACCTAAAATCATCCAAGCAGACCTCTAAAGCAGTAGGTAAGGCTAGGGGGGGTGTTAGGGTGTATTAATAGGGGTATCACAAGTCGTAAGAGGGAGGTAATAATCCTCTGTACAAGACACTGGTTAGCCCCATCTGGAGTACTGGCAGTATTGAGGCCACACCTTCACAAGGACATTAACGAAATTGGAGGCAGTCCAGAAGGGCACCAAAATGGTGCAGGACTGCATCAGAAGACATATGAGACAGATTAACGGAGCTCAATATGTATACCCTTGAGCAAAGGAGGGAGAGAGGTGATATGATCGAGGCATTCAAACACCTTAAGGGCATAAACAAGGTGAAAGAGTCTAACATGTTTAAATATAAGAAAAATAGCAGGACAAGAGGACACAGCATGAGATTAGAGGGTGGCTGATTAAGGGGGAATGTGAGGAAATTCTTTTTCACAGAAAGGGTGGTGGATGCATGGAATGGCTTACCACAAGAAGTGGTGGCTATGAATACAGTGCAGGGCTTCAAACAGGCACTGGATAGGCATAAGGGAGCAATACAAATGACTATGAATAGATAGGCCACTGACAGAGCAAAGGCCGATGGCACATTTATAAGGTAGAAAAAGAAATGGGCAGACTGGATGGGCCTTGCGGTCCTTATCTGCCGTCAACTTCTATGTATGTTTCTATGTTTCTATGCTGTACTAGGTGGAGGTGGGGAGGGCCGCATCAAAGATTCCCATCAGGGAGTGATCATAATTAGCTATCATGATGGCATAATTAGCCTGATGGAGACTCAGAGTAGCTGCTACAGACACCTTTCTTGTGGTATGGTCAGTCTTACGGGACTCCTTGTCTGGGAGCTTGTCCACATCCTCCTGGTGTCTGAATTTACAGAACACAGAATCTGTGACCAGACCTTTAGCCAAAGGTGGTCCAAAAACCCTGAGAGGGAGCCAGTAGGGACCGCGTGCTTGTGGACCATATGGGCAAAGGGTGTTGGGCAGGACGCTGGATGCCGCCAAAACTTCTGGGCTAGTCCCAAGATGGTCTTAGCCACCAGGAGGGCAATCCCTGGGGATTCATCCTGGTCCAAAATGGGTACTTAGCTCTCTGAAATAAGTCAGAGCAGCCCACTGAAGGACGTTAGTCCATGGTCAGTGGAAGACTCCTCAAATAAGCCACAGTTGAAGAGCTGAGTCCCAAAGGAGGCCACGATCTCTCAGTCCATTTTCCAATTGCTCCTCAAAGATAGCCCTCGGTTGTTGTTTGCCGCGGACCTCCTGGGAACCTCACCCGAGGTAATCCTAACTGACAACGGTCCTGGCAAGCTGGTGGCTGAACTGGCAGCTGTTGGGGTGGGAGCTCCATCCTAATCGACGGAGAAACAGGTGTGGGAAACACCTGCAGAGCTTAGATCAGAGGGGCAACCACTGATGACTGCCAGGGGACTGGGGGTTCTAGGGGTAAAGCTCTGCCCTGCCCCACCCTGCAATGGCCCACTGCTGTGCAGCACCTTTGGTCAAGCGGAATTGAGAGCAAGAAAGCTTTGATTGTGACCTTGACTTTGACCGTCAATGCCCGATTGATGGCAAGTGGGGTCCTTGTAGTTGGCCATAGATCATATACCTACTGACATTTAGCAACAAGGATGTCAAAGACCAGACCCCAGGTGGAGGCTGGTCCCTGGAAGGCTCTACCATGGTCACCAATCAGTCCATGTCTTCATGCGTGAGGACCGAGAACACTGAGTTCTGAAAAGCTGACTCCTCAGCCTTGTCCAAAAGCCACTCAATCAGGTCAAGAAAAATCTCATTGACTTGGTTGACCGGAGCCTTTGACCTTCCCAGCCAGCCCCTCGGCCAAGGGGCTCTCGGCAGCCACTGAGTGGTCATGCAAGTCAAGGTACCAGATGGATTATGATCTCTCCCCATCTCAAGACCGGCAATGACTGTGCTTAGATTTGGTTTTAGATGTTGAAGCATGGAGGGCAGGGCTGTCCCTCTAAGTCGGGGGGGGGGGGACCGGCACATGTCACAGAACTGGTTCATGAAAATCCCTCCAATACAGGCCCCAAGTGGGAACAGCACCGAGACTGAGGAGGTGCCTGCCACAGCAGCTGCTGCTTCTGCCTGAAGGGCTGCCAGCTGTGCAGCAGACCCGTCGCAGTCAAGGCTTTTTTGCATCCCTTGGGGCGATCCTTT
Organism: Neoceratodus forsteri; assembly: GCA_016271365.2. NCBI lineage: Eukaryota > Metazoa > Chordata > Ceratodontiformes > Ceratodontidae > Neoceratodus > Neoceratodus forsteri. The sequence continues at coordinate 554,624,062 of CM028129.1, read as the reverse complement.
GGAACCTGTTTTGAAGGCCAACCCAATGAAAGCTGGAGCTTCTTGTCCTTGAGGAACTCAGGAAGCATGGAAAAGCATAGACCACACCCAGCCACATTGTGTTGCCCACCCAGGCAGTGCACGCCATGCACATGTTGTGTGAGTCAGTGACCAACATCTTCTGGTAACACCAAACATAGATCTTGAATCCCAGTTTCTTGTGTTCCATCATTGGTCCAAAGATGGACTCAAAAGAAACACAGAACATAGAAACATAGACTTTGACGACAGATAAGGACCACTTGGCTCACCTAGTCTGCCCATTTCCCTACCTACTGGATAAGCTGCAGATCCTAGTTAACCAACAGCCTACTTCTTCCTACCCCCCCACCAGAATTGCCTTAGGTCTTTCCTGTGCATTCTTGAATTCCCCCACTGTTTTTGACCCACGACCTCCTCAGGCAGGCTGTTCCATGCGCTCACCACCCTCTCTGTGAAAAAAGACTTCCTCACATTGCCACTGAGCCGTCTCCTCTCTATCTTCAAATTGTGTCCCCTTGTTCTTGCACATCTCATTTTCTGAAAGTTGCTACCCTCTTGGACTTTGTTGATTCCATTGCAGAACTGCAAAACTGCAATGGTGTAGAAAAAAATCCTAAGCGGATCATAAACGAGGTGACCTGTGCTTACAACGGAAAGAAAGATATGACGACACAGGGCTAAGGAGTTGGTAGATGTACCACCTGTGTGGTGGGAGGAGCTTATTTTTTTTTTTGTTTTATTTATTTATGCAATCTTGGAATTACAATTACCTTTTGAACTGAGAGCTCATTTACAAAAGTTCCACGTCCAGTTCGGTACAAAAGAAAAGAAAATGACGTCATACAAATACAGCTGGGACTAAACAACATATCATACAAATACAATTGGACGGCATAGCTACATTGTACAGTCTGTTTTATACTTTTCCGCAATATCCACCAGCTGCCAGTTCTAAGATCTGGCAAAGGTTCTTCCCGGACAAAGACATAAACTGGCATTGAGTATGGAAGGATTTATATATTTATCACACTCAAGACCGGTACAGATTAACACGATGTTGTATTATACATAACCTCTATTATACTCCCATTAAACTAGCTCAAATGAAGCACCTTTCTTCCAATACATGCTCCAGATGTAATAAAGAAGAAGGCTCGCTTCAACATATATTATGGTCATGTGACAAAGTATCTCCTTTGTGGAGGCAAATAGAAGCAACTCTGGACCCACTGTTGGGATTACAGGGCCTTTTCTCCCTCGTGATTTGTGTTTTTGGCGATTACTCCGAAATCCAGGTGAGGGAGAAAAGATTCCATATGGCCCTAATCTCAATGGCGGTTAAAAAGTTGGAGCTCAGACACTGGATGGATGAAGTCCCTATCTCCTACACAAAATGGTTGCATGAAATGTCTTTTGCACTTCGAGTTGAGCAATTAATAGCAAATGTGAATCACCGCCAATCCTCCTTTAATAGTAAATGGGGGAAATTATATGCCCTTTACTTGAATTGATAAGGTGCATTGGCTGGTCCACGAGCCTCTCAACCAGGTTATTTTCTCTCCCTCTGCCTATTCACGTCTCTCCCTTTTCTTGAAAGCCCTTCATGATTCTCACTGGACCACCTCCTTTCTGTCTTATTTCTTCTTCCCTTTCTTATTTCCTGTTTTGTACAGTGGTTTACTTACTCTGTTTTTTTTTCCTTTTTTTATTCAATATGGCCTTAACAGGATGGTAATTGTGTACACCACAAAGCAGGGGTGGGTGGAGGGGTTTGCTAGATTAATTATTTGGGTTCTTATATTCCTTTGAATGTTGAATTTCCTGGTTTATTTATCTTTCTGTTAGCTTATGTGACATACTGTCTATTGTTTATACTTTGTATGGTTATATTGTATTATGTGTTATAATCAATAAAGTATGTTTAATTAAAAAAAACAAATACAATTGGGACTACAACATGGGATACTCACATAAGAAGAGTAAAACAAATCTTAACTAATAACATCATAGGTACTAATAAAATAGGATTACAATAATGCCAAAGCAGTCAGCGACTTGACTTTCTATTACTTTAAATTGAAGCATGTCAGAGAGAGGAGCAAGGGAGCAACCAAGAAGGCATTGCCGAGATTAGGGTTGGGGGGATGGGTGGTGCATGTAAGGGGCGAGGGAGTAGAGGGTGGTGGGGAAGAAGGGGAGGGCAATGGGACGGGAGGGGAGAGGGGGTGGAAGGTGGCAGGAAGAGATGGAGTGGAGAGGAAGAGGAAGGTAGTGGGATGGGGGGATAAGTAGCAAGTAATGTAGGGAGGGCAGGTGGTAGGGAGGGGTATGGGTTGTAGGCTAAAGGGCAGATTGCTAAACGCGGGGTTACATACTAAGTGCCTCTAAGAGATTAGCAGGAAAAATGCACATGGACGTTTAGATTTGATAATCACATACATCAAGTGATGTGAGGTGTTGTCGGTGCTTAACTTTAAAAGGTCCCAACTTTGCTTCGTTTAGGATGTTGTTGGGCAGAGTACTGAGCCAGGAAGGGGCATGGTATAAGAAAGATTTCTGTCCTTGAGCTGTGCAGCAGAGGGGGACCTTTTTTTTCCCCAATTGTTTAACCAGGTGAGACACACTAAGCTGAAAGCTTGTTTACAGGTGCAACCTGGGAGCACAGGGAAGTTAAGTGACTTTCTCAGAGTCACGCAGTATGCAAGTGGGGGCCGTGGGATTCAAACCCAGGTCTCCAGATTTGCACCTCAGAGCCTTAAACCACTGCGCTATACTGCCTCTCAATACCTTGAATGGCTGGTTGTTTGAGCCTCTAGTTCGCTGTCGATATGTGGCAAAAATTAACTGCTCCTGAATACCCGGAGGTGACAGACCCCAGCTAATTTGTTTACCTAGCAAGCAGGGTTTTTTTTTTAACTAAATTTTTGTTAATTTTTCAGAGGTTCCATCTTTATATAATTTATAGTTTGCTGTACAGTCATCAATGATATTATATAAATCTGAGACAGTATTTTTTTATGAACTCATTAGGAATGAGATTACATGTGAGGTTAAAACTATCTTTACTGTTGATATTAATGGTTTGGCTGGCCACTCCCCCAGGTGGGGGGCGGGATCCAACAGGCTCCCCAAACATCCATTAAGACCAACCTAAAGTTCCTCTCCTCCTCTGTTTGATCTCTCCTTTCTAAGGTATAATGTCTGTGTGGTATATTGCCATACTTAGGAACCATTTGGTTCACCTGTTCCGGATTTAATCTTCTGTATGTTGTAGGTTGGCAGTCATTATTTCCATCCTATAAATGTCTTGTGTTATATCTTACCACTGAGTTAAAGTGGGTGGGTCTGGTCGGAGCCATTTTTTGGTGATAGCTTTTTTTGGCGCTGTCAGGAGTATGGTTGTGAGGTAAATTGCCTGTTTTTGTCTGAAATGTGAGGGAAAGTGTAGGAGAAGGGCGGTCTCGGGTGTAAGTCTTCCTAGCTCTGGAAATATCTCTAGTAGGTTATGTGTTACTCCTTTCCAGTAGTCTGTCAGTCCCTAACAGTACCATAAGATATGTGCGTGTGTGGCTATTTCCACTCCACACTGTCTCCAGCAGGAGGAATCACCTGTCTGTGAGAATTTGGCAGTGATTTGCAGTGTTCAGAAAATTCTAGAGACAATTTTCCAACCATACTCACGCTATGTGTATGAGTTGGTGATGGGGTGCTGACAGCGCCAAATCTAGACCCAATCTTTTGGGGTGAGTTCCATTATTAGGTCTTCTTCCCAAGTTTCCTGTATCATAGTCCAGCTTGGGTGAGTGTTGGACATTTCCACTTTCTATAGGTGGTAGAGTGTATGTCATGGTGTTAATTATCCTGAGAGATGTATCAGGAGTGTAAAAAGTGGGGGGACCGATAGAGCTGTAATATCTAAGCCCAGGGTAGTTTTGATATAATGTCTCAGTTGAATATATCGAAAAAAATCTTTCTGAGGAAGTGAGAATTCCTCTCGTAGTTGTTGAAATGTTTTAAAAATTCCCTGATCATAGAACTGCAAAGTGTAACATAATCCCACTCCGGCCCATCTTCGAAATCCCAGGTCTAATTGTGTTGGGGGGAATGATAAGTCCCAGGCCAGCAGTCCCATCCATCTTGCCCCCTGTTGGTTAGTGGGCCATTTTAAAAAGGTCAGCCAGGTTCTCAGATACTGTTTCATATAGATTGATGGGCCAGAGGTGACCAGGTTCCTATTTGGTTGAAATAATGTAGTACTATCTAATGGTAATCATGAATTCCATCTTTCTATCATCACCCATTGTGGCTCTTCTCCTGATGGGGCCAGTCACATTATCATATGTGAAAGTATTGCAGCTGTCGCATAGTTCGACAGACTGGGCAATGCAAGTCTGCCTTTCTCTTTAGGGGCCTGTAATCTGATTAGGGATATGGGTCTACCCCCCTGCCATTCATAATTAAGCAGTAATATGTTCCATCTACGTTGTTCTTCCCATGTAATAGGGAGTGGGATGGTTTGCATAAGGTATAATATACATGGTAGAAGGTTCATTTGCACTGACTGAACTCTATTTATTAAAGGCATGGGCAGGTGTATCCAAGTTTTAAGTTCTTCGCTAATTTGTGTATATACAGTAATTTATTACAATTAAGAATGTATACCTCCCCGGGATCTTTGGGAATTGAATTCCTAAATATCGAAGGGATTTCTGGTCCCATTTATATTGAAATCGACTTCTCAGTTCCTGTGAGGGTTGTCCATTCACATAACGTGTCTGTTTTGGATGTATTTATTTTGTTTCCCCTTGAGATCTTCTATCTCCTTTAAACTAATTTCTAAATATTTTAGGGATGTATCAAATTCGGTTATATAAATCAGGAGATCATCCGCATAAGATGCTACTTCATGCTCTTGATTATGGAACTCGAAACCTTGGATCTCTGATTTTTGTCTAAGGTGTTGTGCTATAGGCTCTGCATGAAGAGCAAAAAGGTAAGGGGATAATGGGCATCCCTGGCATGTGCCTCTGGATAAATTGAATCTCAGGGAGCAGGATCCATTTATTTTGACTGTTGCCATGGGGACAGAGTAGATCCCCTTTATATTTGTAATAAATTCCTCTGAGAATCCACATTTTCCCATGGTTTGATATAGTCCTGATTAAGTACTGAGATCGGGCAGTATGAATCACATTGCTGGGATGGTTTGCTTGGCTTTAGTACGGCTGAAAATGTCGCTTGCGACCAAGAAATTGGGTAGTTTGCATTTAGGTGGCTCTTCTGGATTGCATTTGTGATGGGGGCTTTGATAAGTTTCCAGGCTGCCTTGTAAAATTCTGCCCTGTATCCATTGGGTCCTGGGGACTTCCCATTTTTGAGGTTTTTAATAACTGAGTGTATTTCCACCATAGTAATTGGTCGGGTTAGCTCTTGAGCCTGTGTCTCAGATATTTTTGGGAGGGTAAGTTGCTTAAAGAAGACATCGAATGATGCCTGTGTAGGGAAGGGGTCAGCTGTGTATAGGTCTGCATAATATTGACGAAAGATTTCTAAAATTTGGTGGGTAGTCTTGCATATACAGCCTGTTTTTGAGTCTTTGATTTTAGATACCCTCACCTTCTGGGTTTGTCTTTGGAGACGATGTGCCAGTATCCAGGATGCCCAAGCTCCTCCCTTAAAATATCTCTGTCTAAGCCAGAGTAGTGCTTGTTCAGTTTTTGATGTTAGGAGCTTCTGGATGATGTGCTGTGTGGTATTAATTTGATCAAGCAGGGAGTCATCACCCTGCCTATGGACCTCCTGTAGAAATCATAACTTTTCTTGTAATTCTTTAAGCTTGGTTTCCGCGTTACGTTTTTTGTGTTGCGTAAGCTATAATATTGCGTTAAAGGACTGTCTTTATTGTCTCCCAGAGTAGTTGTGAGGAGACCTGAAGGGAAAAGTTATCTGCAACTATTTCTGGAATCTTCTTTTTAAGCATTTCTATAAAGTCCAGATCCTGAAGAAGAGAATTGTTTAGTCTCCAAAAGTTAGGTTTATGTTCTGTCCTGCATATCAAATCTAAGGTGATGGGGGCATGGTCTGACAGGTATATATATTATGGCTGTCTGTCTGTAGGACTTGATCTGGGTGTTCTGTGCTCATGCAGAAGTAGTCAAGTCAAGAGTAATGTTTATGTGCAAAGGAATAAAAAGTAAATTTCCTAGTTGTGGGGTGTGTCTGTCTCCAAGTATCGGTTAGTCCAAGTTCCTCAGGAGACACCTGAGATGGCGCTGGCCTGCAGTTGAGGGGTTGGGTCTAGTTGCTGATGAATCCTGGGAAGTGCTGAGCAGACAGTTAAAATCACCTTCTATTATCAGTGTCCCTTTTTTGTAGGAAATAATTGTATCAATTAGTTGTTGAATTGGGGAGGCATCACTTCCAAGACAGATATAGATACTGGCTATAGTGTATGTCTGGGATTGAAAATGGCCAATTGCCATTGTAAGTCTCCCTTCATGGTTGCTATAGGAGTTTATTACATTGAATAGGGAATCCTTAGGGATAAGAACGGCAGTTCCCCTCCGTCTTCTGTTCTTATATGTCGAGTCGACTAGCTGTGAAAAAACAAATTTCAATAACTTTTGATGTTCGCTAGTAGATAAGTGGGTCTCTTGTAATAATAAAAGATCAGGTTTCTATTTCTTTAATGTGGTCAATGTCTGATAACGTTTCACTGGGCTAGTTAGACTGTTGACATGTATTTATTTATTTATGTTTTTGGTAACCAGGTAAGTGCATTGATCCAGTGGACCATTTTTAGTCATGACCTGGGCCACAAGGCATCAATACAGGGAAATACAGCAGTGGATACAAATTCACATTGTAGTGTATGGTAATTACAACACATTAGGGCAGTGAGAACAGTCATTATTTACATAATGTTTACAGGCATGGAGATAACATTAGACAGAGAATACAGGCCGAGATACAGAGGAGAAGTAGTTAAGCATATGCACAGAAGCTAAACGTTTGCACAAACTAGGCAAAGGAGCAGTTTGAGACCAGCACACTGCTTTTAATCTAGTCTAGGTGGACACACCTGTCCTGGCAGATTGCCAGAGCAGGCTGAGTAGTTGGGAGCATGTCAGGTAGGTAGTGTGAGTCATCGTGAGACATTGTGGGGTACTAAATTAAATTGTTAGGTCATTGGGTAGTGTATGTTAAGATGGACATCTCAGTCCAACCCATCCAGCCCCCCTTCCCCCTCTGGGGAAGTGACCAGCCAGCTTATTTCCCATAACTCGAATCCAGTATGTAAGAATGTCCTAGTTTTCAGTATAAACATTCTTTGTAACGGTACTGTTCCAATATAAAGTCTATATTTGGTCCCTCTTTGTAAACTAACAAAACTCTGTTCAGAATAATCCCAGCTGGGGAATAACCAGTCTAGAAATAAGAATATGGTCCAAACATTATAATAGTAACTATGTACAGTGTTGACTTCCAGATGATATGTGACTATAATTAGCTATTCTATGGGTGTCTGGAAAGGGCACCTAGGGAGGTTAGTGCTCCTGTGCACTTTGTAGGCTTCCTTTGGGTTCCAATAACCCTTAATTGGGGGAAGGGTGGTAACAAAATCAATAGGAGTAGAAGATAGGGATGAAGAAGAAATGGGAACTTAAAGGACACTTAAACACAGCTCATTTGAAAGTTCTATTTTGCCTGATTTGAGGGTAGGTTTTGATAGTTTATAGACTATTTTTAACCAAAAAATTTATTTTTATATTTGAATTCAGCTTCCAAATGGTTTGTCTGTTGATATTCCCTTTGTTATTCATAAAAACAGAGCTCAGCCACACCCCCAGAGATCTCCTGTGATGTCACACTGGCCTGAAACATTGGTTCATGCTGTGCATTATGGGGGTATGTGTGATTTTTTATTTCTTTGAACCTTGGCTTCCCGGCCAATGCCCTTTGGGGTAACCATCGCTTCAGTGCTTGGGCATTGAAGTTCTTTCTTTTAGCATGTTTTTTTGGGGGGGGTTCACCACAACATAGCCCAGATAGTCCATCTAAGGGTAGCTGGTTCATTTTGCTGGGGTGTCATACAGACGAGGCACACTAAGTCCTGGTAGGACGAAACATGTGTCTGTATCTTTCTGTTGGCACCCTTTGCAAACTGTATGAGAGGCCTTTTGGCACCATGCATTTCTGCTTAAAGTTGAACCAGCATAATATGCTGTGGTGATTTGCATATACAGCCCATGATGCTTTGCATTTTGGGGTATGTGTGATTTTGTATTTCTTTGAAACTTGGCTTCCCAGCCAATGCCCTTTGGGGTACCCACTGCTTCAGTGCTTGGGCACTGAAGTTCTTTGCCTTTATGCTGTTCATGGCTGTATAAAAAAGCTTGGTTCACAAAGCTTTCAATGTGCCTGTGATCAATATCTAGAAATGTTTGAAGCTGAAGAATTTGAAGACATGGAGGACATTGATCTAAACTTTGATACTGGTATCCGACCATACCAATTTGAGTCTCTAGTATCCAGTGTTATTCCTAGTGAGGGTGCTCAAGCTACCTCTGATTCAGACACTGACATTGACAGCTCTGATTCAGAAGACAGACATTGCCACTGTAATTTGGATTGATGAGTCTTTAATAATTGCCTAATAAATCTATAATCATTCCAGTAAATTTCCTAATAAATCTATAATAATTCCAGTATTTTGCACTGACTGTTTTTCCCACACAACTCCTTACAAATCTAACGCAAATGATTGATTCCTAATTTCATAGTGCAATCTGGTAAAAATGTACAATTCTTGACATTATGCAGAGTCCTAATAGAACGAAGCATTCCCAAATAAAATAAAGGGTGCACAGAATCCTGTATTATTGTCTGCATGAGACAACAGATAACATGGCAGAGCATTTCTGTGTAGGGCTATTGCCACCCAGTACCAATTGAGAACAGCTGATTTTAGCTCCTGACAGCAAAAAAGCATCACCTTGGCAGCAACACTGACCTATTGACTCCTGTACCCTAATCGGCCACTGGCACACCATAAATTACTCCTTACTATTGTTTTGTGGTTTTGTGGCATGCAAAAAAAAGAAAATACAGATGGCATAATTTGCTGAGCAGCAGCTCTGAAAAGCTGCCAGTCTATGTTATTCTCAGTTTTTCAGCACTCTCTCCCCTGGTTGCATGCCCCTTTCTTACTTATCAAATGCTGCATTTCTGTATGTCCATTTTGTGGCAAAAGCAATAGAAGTTGATAGAGCACCACACAACTTCTCACAAATCTAAGTAAAATGAATGCAGACAGCCAGCCCGTCGGCACAGCAGTTGGATTTCTGCTTGCGATGCTGGCAACCCGGGTTTGGCAATGGACTCGGGTTGCTGGGGGGCTGACCGGGGGGAGAAACCTGGAGCATCTGAAGATCGTTCACCTTCTCCCAGGGAGATGGAGGGAATACAGCCTGGTGCCATCTGACTCCGGGCGGAGGCCGGGAGAACAGCAGCATGTCGGGTCCCATTGATTGGGGGAGTGGCGGATGTCAGCATATGCCTTAACATCTGTGGCAAGCCACTCCCCAGGGAAAAAATGGGAAAATGGCTCCCTGGCCAGCCAGATGGCAGTTGCTGGCCCCTGCTGCCACCAAGCCCTGGACAGCTGGTCCACCACAGTACCACCCAGGCCAATTGAGTAATGCTCTGACCACCCCACTGGTACCTTCCCCCTTGGAGGAGGGGGACCCATCTGGTGAAGGGTTAAGCCGGGTTACCCGGTGGGCCGCAACGTGAGGTGGTGAATGGCAGTGGGGATAGTGTGCCAGTGGGTTCCTAGGTGACCTGAAGGAGTGGCCAGCCTGGGGGCATGGGGAGGCATATAAAAAAAGGAATGCTGAATTTCATACTACAATATGATAAAAGATACAGTGCTTGACATTATGCAGCATCCTGATAGGATTGAGCATTCCCCAACATTTTTTGCCATTGTGAACAAAAACGTTGCCACTGTGTAATCAATAAACATAGGTGCTGTGACACATGAGCGCAGGGTGCTATAGCACCCCCATTTTTGCCACTGAAATGCAATGGCCCCCTTTGCTTGTGCAAACTACATTTTTTCCCTTGTGCCCTTTCAAACTTTAGCATCCACATTTTTCCCCAGTATCCAGCATTCAATTCCAAGGTAACTATTATTTTGCTTATTTCCATTTTGGATAAATTTTGGTTGAATAGCATGCATTTTATTCACAATCAAGCACTTATCTGAAATGGTGCACACACATTTTGAATTGTGTCTCTTACACTACAGAAATGTATTATTGCATTGACCACACACACCTAAATATATTTCTAGACTGGGCTGAATACTGTGCCAACAATATGCTGTCATAAATGTCGCTTAGTATGTGGGTCTAGGGGAGCTAGAGATGCTTTTACAAATGTTGCTTAGTATATGGGTGTAGGAGTGGGAGTCCTGCATCTTATTCTGGTACCAAAGGTTCAGTGGGAACTGATGACCTTTTGTAAATAGACAAGATCTGAAAAACAACAAACTGGAACAACATGTAAAAGTGCTAGTTTTTCAAAATCGATTAGGGACTACCTCCTAGGCCATGTTGTTAGCACATCACACTTTTTAATGTGACTCTTACACCAGCCTCTCTGTAAAAAAGCGTCTCTTCTATTCCCTCCTGAACCTTCCCCTTACAATCTCAGATCTTGCCCTGGAGTGCAACCCCCTTTATTTGAAAAGCTCTCCCCCTCCCCCCGACAGCCTTATTTATTCCTTTCATGTACTCGAAGGTTTCAGTCATGTCCCCCCCCCCCAATCCTTCCTCTCCTCCAGTGAGTACATGTTCAACTCACTCTGCTCTCATCAGGTAAGGCCCCTTAACCCCTGGATCATCTTTGTTGCCCCTCGCTGCACCCCCTCCAGCAACCTAATGTCCTTCTGCAGGGACAGTTGCCAGTACTGCATGCAGTATTCCAAGTGTGATCTAACCAGTGACCTATATATTTATTGTAATGTGCATGTAATGCATCATATGTAAACAATAATTTATTTATTTTTTATTTTAGTCTTTGGTAACTGGGTTAGGCCCACTAGGCACAAGTGCCTGTTTTCAGGGACGACCTGGGAGCACTGGGCAGTTAAGTGACTTGCTCAGAACCACACAGTATGCAAGTGGAGGTTGTGAGAATCAAACTCAGGTCTGGTCTGGTCTGCTGGATGTACCAAGCTGATTCACACCTTGTTCCTCTAACCTCTAGGCTATACTGGCTGTACTGCCAGAACTTAAGCAGGGCTTGCGTTAACACCCTACTGAAGTCCACAAATGGAATTTTTGCAGATTTTGAAGCACACATATAAAAGCAGTGCTTCAGCACTGACCCTGTATATTGAAAGGTTTGAACAGATATCCTAGCAGAAAAAGTATCAGATAATGTTGCACAAAGCCATTCCTGAAATTATTTTTTTTTTTACTTCCTTCAGGTCTCTGCCCGAAGGAAACCTTTTTTTTACCTCCTCAGGTCTTTTTGGCTGGGCCCTGACGTAATGTAGGCCCAGCGTCATTCCACGTGAGACCGGGAGATTTTTTTGCCTTTGATTTTCTCCCGGTCCCAACCTCTGATGGTACTGACACAGAGGATGTGAGTCCAGACAGGCGGCGTCCTTATGCACAGTGCTGTCAAGTGGTCGCAGCGCCCTCCCCACCCCCAGCTCCCCTGTAGGGAGCCGTTACACCTCACCACCTGTGCTTTCATTGGCAGCAACGCATGTGGGCACCACTGCCCTGTAACCCATCCCCCCTCCCTGTTGCTTCCTATGCCCGTAGAGGTTAAACCGACACTGGGGTGCTCAATCCCCAGTATCAGTACCTGAAATAAAGAAAACCATCCCTTGTAGTCTTTTCTTATTTTTTATACACCCCGCAAAAAATAAAATTGTCCATTGATGTCTGCTGGCACTGCCCCCCCCACCACCATTACCCTCCCCCCACCCAACTTCCCCACTCAGTACCCACCACCCCACACTTCCGTACCCTTACTTGCCTACCAGTTATCCAATACCACAATTCTCTCTCTAGACCAGAGACACATCTTCACTCTTCAGCAATGGATCGGAAACTGAGGAAATCAGGTATGCAGTTCAATGTATTTCAGTGCGTTTTGAACGTGTGCTCATAACTTGGTAATTGTTTTATATTTTCCCCCATATTTTTAATATGACCTTTTTGGGACACCACCTCATGAACAAGGGCAGTGAAATCTTTTAAATCTGGCCCAAAAGGTAATTTTGCAGTCACTGAGTGAAATCACATTTCAGGCAGGATTTGAAAATGTTCACCTTACATGTTCATGAGGTGGGGTCTTTAGAAGACTTTGTTGAAAATCTGGGATCAAAATATTAAAAGGTGACAAAGTTATGAAGTTACATTGAAATGTTTCAGCACTCGCTCATAACTTTAGTAATTTTCAATATTTTAAACCCACATTTTTGACATAGCCATTTTTTCATGCCACCTCATGAACATGACAGGTGTAGTTTTTCAGATGCTGGCCAAAAAGTGTTTGTGCACTTGTGACGCAAAATGACATTTCAGCCAGTATTTTATAAATGACTCCTGTCATGCTTAGAAGGAGGGGTCTAAAAAAACTGTCTTGAAAATGTGGGGTTAAAATGCGAAAAAAGAACTAAGTAATGAAGAAATGTTGATTTGTTCTAACATTTACTCATAACTTTATTTTTTACAGATTTTGACCCTTAATGTTCAATATATCCCTTGTATTACCCCACCTCCTGAACATGATGGGTGTCATTTTTCAAATCCCCGCTGAAACATGTTTTTGCAGTTGCACTGCAAAATCACCTTTCAGATAGGATTTAAAAAATTCCACCTGTCTTGATCATAACGTCAAGTCATAAAAAGACTGTTGGAAATTTGGGGTCAAACTGTGGGAGACAACTGAAAATTAGATATTGCCTGTCAAATGGCCTATCCTAGGTAAATACAGTCTAAAAATGTATAAAAGCAGGACACCACTGAAAATGAGAAGTTGCTGGTCTATTCTGGGTAAATATTTAGTAAAACTGTGTAAAAGTATGACCCCTGTATAGTACAACCCCCACTGAACTGTGCGTCTGTGCTGCTCTATCCTGGAAAAATATATTGTAAAAGCTGAAATCCACTGAAAATGTAACTTGCCTTTCAACTGGGCTATCCTGGGTAAATACATTATAAAAATTGGGAAAAGCAGGATCCCACTGAAAATAAGATAGCATCTGAGCTGTGCTGTCTTGGAGAAATAAACAAATGCTTGTTTGTTTTGAGATTACAGACTTCAATACTTTACAAAGAGATGTAGGTAACCAGAACCGAATCTTGCAACATTCTGTTACACTCTGGTTTACCCCGAGTCACCTAAAGTATGGAACCTCTAAGTTTCACCTTGAATTACTCTTGCAAGGACATTTAAAAAAAAAAGAACTATGGTATTCATTACTTATTTATCCTTATTTTCTGTAAGAACTGAGAAATCTTTTTTAACCTATTGTATCAAATGTTTTAAGCAGTGAATTATACATGATGTAAATATTTTACTGTTTTCAATTATTGTAATGACCAAAATTCGAACAAATAAACTTAACTTGAATAAGAAAAAAGTAAATAAAGTGTTTTCTCAGGAGTGACTGACAGGGGAAGGCAGTTTGTCCTTAGCCAAAGGAGCACTGCACTGTTGTGGCCATGGCTCTGGTAGGATTTAGACCAAGAAAGTCCCCAGGTAAGAGAATCACTTCTGAATGGTGGCAGCTACTGAGGTGCCCTTACAGGTGTTGAGGGTTGAGAAACTTGGCAACCTGTTGCAGATTGAGACTTGTGTGAGGACAGGTGGTGACATTACCATTTTAAGTTTATGTAAGGAATATACATGGCTCATGGAAGTAATTCTATAAGCCTGATATGGCTGAAATCATATATTTAAGAGACTGAAAAAAAATCTGGTGGATAAGCAGGTGCCTGCTGCTGCTGCTTTTGTTGTAAAAATAATTGAAATGCATACTGTTATTTTTATATGTTCATTTTACTATACAGTATGACTTTGTACTGAAAAAGTACCTTTCCCAGTGCTCAAAACCACAAACAGGAATTTTACCACATCTGTATTGGAGTTTTTCCTTGGTATACCATTATTTTTGAAACATGCCCCCTTGTTGGTTGGACCCTGGCTTCAATTTACAGCTGGTGAGTGAGATTTGTTTGTGTACTGACACGCATGGGCTTTTAATGTTTGTAGTGCAGTTAATTAAGATAGTGGACACATGGAGTCAGCAGCAACATGCAAGTATCTCAATGGACTCCACAGACATACACATGCCAGGAATCCATAGATAAATGAGAAAGAGAAATACTTGCTAAGGTTCTGAACTGGCAAATTTCTTTACAATCACAAAAGCAGTGGGAGTGTAATCATTCCAAAAATCTCAAATCACTGACGATATCAGAAGGAAATTACAGGCCAGTCCACCAGTGCAGCGGTAGTGCTACCACTTGCGATGCCGGAGACTCGAGTTTGGGAATGAGCCCAGGTCGTCTGAGGGCTGGCCGGGGAGGGGGGGGATTGAGCACCCAAGGTGCCGCTCTCCTCCTGTGAAGAGGGTGGGTTGCAAGTCCCGCTTCTATACTGCCACCTGGGTGACCACAGGTGGAATTGCAGCTGGGCCACACGTAGTGAGGGGGAGGACGTAGTGAGGTCTGGAGCAGTGGCATTTCTCAGCATGCGTTCACCTCCTTGGATCTCCTAGTATGCTGTCATCCTCAGGGGCTAGGGGGATCGCAACTAAAAAATGGAAAATCCCTGCACCCACACCTGGTGATGGGCCCTGGTGCCTAAGCCATCAGACCAGGTTCTGAGGGGGGCTCAGTGTGGATCGCATGGTGTGCTAAAGTGAGTTGCAGGGGGTGGATCTGAGTTCTCCCTCCTCCCCAACCGGGGAGGGGGGTAAACCGAGGTTGGATGAGGGTTGGTCCACTGAGGTTCCCCTGGCAGCCTGTAGGAGCTACAAGGACACCTTGGGAGTGCTGGAAGGATAGGACTGGGTTGCAGTGATGAAGTGGGCATAAACTGTGAATACAAAAAAAAAGGAAATTACAGATAGCTTTATACTAAGGGGCATAATCCTGAATGTGGGGGGCATTGATTTTCTTGGGCCGAGGGCCCCTGATAACCTTAATCTGGCCCGGAGTGAAACATAAATTCCTTCAGATGTCACAGAAACAGTTCAGTTTGAGACTGCATGGCAGGCTCTAGGCATGGTAAGGCAATCTTTGTTTCTAAAGTGCCTTCTCTCATAGGCTCAAGGTGCTGTACTTACAGTAAAAATAACAAACACTGTAAAAAGCATATCATAAAGTGACATTAGAAAACAAAGTCAGCTATCTGACGTTAAAAACTAGCTGGGGAATGCTTTCTTATATAGGTGTAAGTTTTCAGTGAGGTTTTAAAGGCCTCCACTGTACAGGCAGATCAGATGCTCCCAGGTAGAAAATTCCACAGCACATAGGAGTCACCACACTGAATGTTCTGTCCCCAGATTGTTTCAAATGGGAGGTGGGGGGCAGTAACCAAACCTGCATCAGTGGAGCACAGAAGGCTGGTTGGGAGGTAAGAAAACAAGAGATATTTTAAGTAGTCAGGTCCCAGACTGTGTAGGGCCTTGAACGTCAGCAAGCGTATCTTAAAGGTGGAACATCACTGCTTAGACAGCCAGTGCAGCACACACACAGCACCAGGGGAAGTGTGTCCCTCCAAGATGTTCCCACAATCGGCCAGGCTGCAGCATTCTGGACCAGCTGTAGGCATTGCATCAAACCTTCAGATAACCTTAAATATAAAACATTACAGTAGTCCAGCCTAGAGGTGATGAAAGCATGAACGATCATCACCAGGTTAGTGTGTGCCAGATGCGGTTTAGTCCTGGAGATTTACGACAGTGGTAAAAGCCAGGTCAAACCCTCACTGACACCTGCTGTTCTACATCAGCTAGCAGTCCAAAATGACCTCAGAATTCTTAACCACATCTACAGCTCTGAGAAACTTATCACCCTAAGATGGAAATGCTGCCAGACTTCCCCTTACTGCAGAACCCCACTGACCCAGCTTGATCATCATGACCTCTGTCTTCTCTGGATTAAGACATTGCCAGTTTGAGGCCATTCAGTTGTTGATCTCAGCATGACATCGCCCCACTAGCAAAGCCGATTGGTCCCCACCAGGAGAACAAGGAAGATATAGTTGAGTATCATCTGCATAACAGTGAAACTCAATACCATGTTGTCTAATGATGTCCCCCAATGGAAACGGGTACACAGAGAGCAACAAGGGGACAAGGATCGAGCCTTGAGGAACTCCCCAGAAAAGCCCCAGAGATTAAATCATCTAGGACAACTGGCTGTGTTCTCCCTGTTAGAAAGGACTCAAACTGACTTCCGGTGATGTCACCCACCTAATAGCTGCCTGAGTTTGGCACTCCTCAGCTTCTTAGCTTCAATATACCCCTAGAACAGCATTTTTTGATATAATTTCGGGTGCAATGGCAACTGAAATATCTAGGGGTAAAGGCATGACTAGGCATCACTCTGGGAGACATTGGAGGAAAAAGGATGAACTTGGATCACCGGGCGGAGCACCAACCAGCCGGAGCATCTCCCCAGCCACCAGCACAGCCTGGAATCTGGACACAGACCAAGAGACTGAAAGGCTATCGCGTTCAAGGTTTGAGACACTGTTGGCAGAAATTAAAACATTCTGGGCTGAAAATAAAAAAGGATTCCAAGACCTGCAAGCCCAAATGCAAACCATAGAAGGAAGGCTAGAAGGATCGGAGACACAGATGGAAGAGGTAAGAGAGGAGATTCAGCACTTACATGAGGCAGTAGACTTTCTCATAGATCAGCAAGAAGTAATACAGGAAAAACTACTGGACCTCAAAGCTCGATCCAGTGAGACAATCTGCAGATTTATGGTCTTCTGGAAGGATCGGAGACTGGAAGAATGGAAGATTATGTGGACGATCTCCTCCATGATGTTCTCGACCTCCCCCCAACATTTCAATTCCGAATTGAGAGAGCTCACAGGTCCTTGATACAGCAGCCGAAAGACACTGCTGCCAGACCTAGATCAGTGGTTCTTAAATTGGAAAGCTTTAAAGACAAGGAATTCATCCTCCGTTTGGCTTAGGCGAAAAATCTGTCAAATGTAATACAGCCAGGCTTTGGTTTAATAACAACTACCCTACAGAGATCCTTCGACGGAAAATGGCCTACTCACCCATCTTTAAGGTGCTACGAGAACACAGTGTATGTTTTCAAACACCTTACCCATCGAAGCTTCGGATCTTGTGGGAAAATGGATCGAAGATCTATGATACTCCAGAAGAGACCTTAAAGGATGTTCAATCCAAGGGCTGGGATGTTCCACCAGGCTGAGTAGTAGACCAGAACTCCTGCCCCCAGAGAGCATAGTGGCAGAGAGGCTCAGGTCGGCATGGGACAAGAAAAGCATGAGCAGAAGGGCTGCGCACTTTGCTTGAGGCGAAAAGGGCCCTGCAGAAATTCAAATCCGGAGGTGAAGATACGCAGCAAAACCGAAACACCTGAACAGTGAGGATGGGGTCTTTTTAATTCTCTTTCCTCCCTGATGTAATGTTGGGGCCGGTTTCAAGGCAAAATAGCCAAGGAGCCAATACACTGTTCGGTGAACCTTCTTTTTGTAGAATAGATTTCTACAAACTCCTGCCAAACAGATCTTAGAGCCTTGTTAACGTGTTTAAATTGCGACTTACCACAAGGCCATGTTAAATATGACACGAATGCTGGGACTAAAAGATACTCCACCTTATATGGGACATATAATTGTAGAATTAAATTTTGTTTTTGTGTCCAGCTATCAGCCCTCTCCAGATAAGTAAGTCCTTTATCCCCCATTACAGATCTTAAAGGGATAAAGTGTTATTATTATTTGAAGTTGAGTGCATTGCCCCACATTAGTTTTAATATATGGGTCTTTTCAAAGCACATACAGAAGGAATTCCTTCCTGTCTCCCAGAATGGTTGACATGCTTCAGAGGGGAGCCCTTGGAGAGGAGGTAACTGGGAATGCTCCTAGAGGGTTTCTCCCTCATTAAATGGAAATAATAAGAGAAAAGGAGCGGAGGCCTTGGGGTATCAGTAGCTTGGGATGCCTGGAATGGTAGAGGAGAGTGGAGGGGGATTCTTCTACTCCCCCTCCCCTTGGGCGGTGGACGCACCTTTTTGGAAGTGTGCAGCATCTGGTCTCGAACTCACTAGAGACCAGGGAAGCCTGGCAGAGATTTCTGCTACTAATCCCCCTTGCGGGGTTGTTCCCTCCAAGGAGGCTCGCTCCTCGCAGGATAGAGGGCATACGTCTCAGCCCTCCCATTTTGAAAGTACTATTGTAAATAGTTTACAGTTCATGTTATGTGTTTGTAGTATTTTGGTGCCTATTATACTCATGATACCTGATATGCATTTATTGAAAAGAAGAGATTTTTGGTTAGAAGACAAGAGATTTGAATTTATTATGAGGGTCCTTGGATTAAAGTATCAAACAGTAATACAGGGACACATCTGGAAAATCCCCAGATTCAACCTTATACAGGGGCCTTTATGAAAATGGTTAGGAATACACCTATAACTATATGCTCACATAATGTTAATGGACTCAATAGCCCAATTAAACGGTACAAGGTTATAACCTCAATTAGAAGCGCAAAACCCACTTTTGTGTTTCTTCAGGAAACACATTTAAGTAAAGGAGAGCACTCAAAACTAACCAAATTTGGCTTTGGCACAGTGGTGGCGTCTACATACAGACAGGGAAAGAGAAGGGGAACAGCCATGTTAGTCCCTAAATCTACTAGGTTTGACATGGCTGCTTCTTATGCAGATCCAGGGGGTGTCTGGCCATAGCAGTAGGAAAAACGGAGGGACAGGAGATAACATTAGTCCCTTTATACATCCCACCAGGTCTAAACTCTGAGATGGTAAAGAAGCTATTTCAGAAGATTACTGAATTACATAAAGGGGTCTTAGTAATAGGTGGAGACCACAATATGGGCGCCTCTAATTTAGACACTTCGAATCCCCAGCCTCCCAGATGAAGTGCAGCCCAAAGAGCTGCCCAGCTATATTTTTCTGAAGTGCACTGGGTAGACACCTGGAGGGCTTCAAACCTGCACAAACGAGAATACACACACTACTCAGCACCTCATAAAGTGCACACGAGGATAGATTTTTTTCATATATCCAGAGAACACCTCTACAAGGTCACGGATTGTATATAAATATCGTCAGCGCTATCTGATCACTCGTTGTTAATTATTAAACTAAATTGGGGGAGGGAGAACGAAAACAAACATTGTGGAGATTTTATATTTTTTTGTTAAATATAAAAGACTTTAGGGAGATGACCACTCAGAGAATCAGGCAAATCCTCCAAGAAAACCGCACCACAGGTATGTTGGAGAGGGTTATGTGGGACACCCTTAAAACAGTGTTAATGGTTACAACAGGGAATCTGGTGCGAGGCCATGTCTCTGCCCACTATAAAAACATCAGGCAGTCCATACCAATAACCACTACCAAAATAAAAACAAGATGGGAGAGGGAAAGTGGCATGGCCATTTCGGCAGAGGAGTGGGAAACAGAATTCAATCTGGCAAACAAAACCACTCTTTCTCTGAGTTGGAGAGAGTTCACGTGGAAGGTCAGGGTGAGGTATTTTTACACCCCCAAGATAGAAGGTAAATGGGGAGGAAATGTCCAGGGGACCTGCTGGAGGAATTGTGGGGTCAAGAATGCACACCGCACACATGTCTTTTGGGAATGTGACGGCCTAAGAAATTTCTGGGAAGATATGATAAGGGAAATAGCCTGAATATTCCCAGCTACTCAGCAACCCATGATTAAGAACATGATTATGGGCATCCCAATAGAGGGAGTAAGAGAGGCAGATGCAATCTACCTCTGGAACATTCTGATAGTGGCTGCACTTAAATCGATTACCCAGAGGTGACTCTCTACGGACCCACCGGATAGAAAGCTTTGGGTATCTGCTGTTCAGGAAATCCAAGACATGGAAGAAATGTCTCATAAGATAAACAATAGACACACACAGTTTATTAGAAGATGGACGAGGTGGTCCATACTGGGGTACTGAGACCTGATAGAAAGGTTAAGCACAACTCTTTACACTCCCTGAAGATCTAACAAGAAGACAAGGTGAACCAGAAGAAGGGGGCTCCCAAGTAATAGGCTGCAGTAAGGGGGAAAGCAAATAAGAAAAATTAGGGAAATAAAGTACATCAGATACTTCTGGAACCAGATGGGATAAGGCAACAGAAACAAACAGCTTTAGAAATGTCAACAGGAGAGGTCTGGAGTAGAGAGAAGATAAGTGGCCAGATGTGATATTAGGTATCTGAAATGGAAAATAGAAATATAAAAGAACGAAATGAGGAATTAACTGTGAAACCTGTAAAAGTCAATATGAACCTGTAAAGTATAATGGATTGAATGCACTGTATTGTGATTCCTATTAAGTAATAAACTTGAATTAAAAAAAAAAAACAGTGTTAAGGGGAGATATCATAAAATACATTTCCCATTATAAGAAACAGCAACAGGTTTGCCTAGATAAACTACACTCCCAGCTTAAAGATCTTCAGGCACAGAACGCAGTGGGAGACGGGGGTGCCCTTCCACTATTACATGCCATGAGGGAACGGATCCAATAAGTTATGGATCTATGCACAGAGCACACTTTACAATCTCTACGTCAGAGATTATACGATGGGGGACCCAGGTCAGTCTGATTACTGGCTCATAGATTGAGGAAGCAACAGACACAATTGAACATAGCACAAATCAGGAATCCGGCAAACGGAAGTATGGTCATTTTACCCTCACAGATTAATCAGGTCTTCCAGACATTTTATGAGAAATTATATTCTCCTGAACAAGACACCAATCTAGGGGTTGGGGGCAATTTTCTGGCAGGCCTTAACCTACCAAAACTAGGGGAGGATCAGCAGTTAGTACTGACATGCCCTATCACAGAGGGGGAATTGGAACGAGCAATCTCTAGGTTAAAATCCTCTAAGAGCCCAGGCCCAGATAACTATACAGGAGAATTCTACAAAATATTTAAACAAGACTTACCCCTGCTTTATTGAGGACATGTCAGGAGACCTGGGGCACCGTTACATGGTGGTATGCATGTATTTTCTAGTATTCTAAAACCCGGGAAAGATAGCACTGCTTGTTCTTCCTATAGACCAATTTCAGTTCTCAATATGGACTACAAGCTGTTTGCCTTGATCCTGGCGAGGAGACTAGAGACCATGCTGCCAGATCTAATAGAACATGATCAAATGGGATTTATTATGAGTAGGCAGACTCAGGACAATATAAAGAGGACCCTACATCTGCTTCATAGAGCCACCCGATCGGACACCCCTTTTCTACTTTTAAGTTTAGACGCTGAGAAGGTGTTCGACTGAGTGGCATGGCCCTTGTTATGGTTGGTTATGGGAAAGATGGGTATACCTCAGGACTTTGTACAGGTGATTGCATCGCTCTATAGCAACCTGAGAGCATACATTAAAGTAAATGGAGCGGTTTACATCCCAATCTTACTGAAAAGAGGTACTAGACAGGGATGCCCCCGTCCCCTCTCCTATTTGCTCTATTTCTGGAATCATTGGCTCAGGCCATATGGCAAGATGATAGGATACTTGGTACCCACCAGGGTATGAAGGTGGGTACCGAGGCTCACAAGCTAGCGCTTTATGCTGATGATTTGTTAATTTACATGAGAAATCCTGAAAACTCACTTCCTGCCCTATGGACCCTATTAGATAGGTTTGGTGAAATAGCAGGGTACAGGATAAACCAGGGAAAGACAGAGGTCTTTGGAATAAATTATGACCCATCACCGAAGACAAAGAGAGATTTCCCATTTAGATGGGAACTGAAACACTTAAAGTACCTAGGAATCCAGATCAGGCCCACACATACAGATTTGTTCGATTTGAATTACTCACCTCTATTATTAAATATAGCACAGAATTGGAGTGGCAGGGAGCCCTCCCACTGCCCTTAATTCAAAGAATTGAGGCAATAAGAATGGTGGTCCTCCCCAAATTCTTGTATTTAGCACAGACTCTACCAATTCAGATCATAGATAAGTGGCATAGAACAATAAACAGGAAAACAACTAAATTTATTTGGGTGGCTCAGAAACCAAGAATACGGCTCTCAATTTTGAGACTACCCAGGGCACAGGGAGGACTGGCACTTCCAAATTTGAGCCTATACCACACAGCAGCCCAATTAAGAACGGTCCTCTACTGGCCACACGGGGACTATTCAGATAAATGGAAGGATTTGGAAAGATCAGAAGCAGACCTAACAGATATAAATGAGACATTGCTGTCCTCACCTCCCAAAATAACACCAAAGAAAATGACAAACCAATATACAAGTACTAGTATACAAATGTGGCAGAGCATTTTAGCATCACGGGACATTCTGAACTGGAGATCACTACTATACTCCTTTCCCCACCTCTCCTCGTTTATGCCTGCCAGGCTGGATGGGGGATACCGTAGATGGGAAAAATGAATGTTACATTTGCTGTACCACTTGTCTCCCCCCAGGGAGTTATACTTTCCCTAACAGAACTAGTTCAAAAATATGGGATATCCTATAAAGACAGATTCAGATTTTTTCAGGTTAGGGATTTCTTAAAGGCTGAAAGGGCGGGAAAACAAACAGACCTTCCTACACCACATATACTGGGGATCTTGGTGGGATTGTTGGAAAGAGGTCCTGCGCCCTCACACTTGATCTCCATTTTATACTACGCAACTAGAGAGTTAGAGGAAGACTCTTTGGATTCAATCCATCAGGCCTGGGAAAAAGATCTAGGGAGTCCGATCCCATTAGAAACATGGCAGAACTATGTAAAATCAATCTGGAGGGGACTGAACTCTAAAAGTTGGAGAGAGTTTTCCTGGAAAGTGACCACTAGATTTTTCAGGACTCCTGCACAACAAAAGTATCAGATGAGAACAGGAGCAGTATGCTGGAGACAATGTGGATTCTCCCCAGCATCACACGTACTTATTTTCTGGAGTTGTCTGAAAATACAAACTTTTCTGATGGCGCTACAGGCTGCCTTATGACATATAGTCTCACCGACTTTAACTATGACACCCTTGTTGTTTTTTATGACAGATTACCCCCCAGAATGTAGACCCCCTAATACCAAGAAATTACTAACTATAGCTATCCTAGCTACAAAAAGAAAACAATTACCAAATTATGGCTTAAAGATAAACCACCTACAATATCAATGTGGCAAGATATAATGATAGACGTATAAAATGGAAAAGATTACAACATTGCTCAAAAAACAACAGGAGCAAATTGAAATTATGTGGAGAAGTCGGGTTCTATATATATCCCAGGAAAGACACGATTTTGTGCCATGATCCTTTGCAGGAGATACATAATCAGTGAAGGGGAACCTTCTGAGACCCATCTGACAGACAGAACAAAGAGAATTACCTAGTACCCGATCTAAATTAATTTGCCCACCATTAGGAGAACAGATTAATTGATCCATAAGGCACCTCTCCCTTATGTTTATATGTTTCTACACAGTAAGCATGTATTTATTTGTAAATGTACCCTGTGGGCCAGATATTCAAAAGGGTTGCGCCATGCGCAATAGGGTTGCACCTGCGCAAGTCCGAACTTGCTCCATTCTGCGATATTCAGCAGGAGGCAGTTGCGCCACAGAAAACATGCTGAGCAACAGCGCAATGCAAATGAATGCATGCTGAACTGGAGGGGGAGGAACCATGCATAAACTGCACAGCCCGATATTCAGCCGGGCTGTGCAGACGCAACCCCCAACCTGCACCTGCACAACTTTGAGCCAAAAAAAAAAGGATCAAGTTGAGGGCCACCCACAGGTGAGCTGCTGCATTGCAGGGCGCAACACAGCAGCTGCCACCTGTGGCTGGCCCTCAACCCACTCTCTCATACCTCTCAACCTTTTGTCCCCCCAAATGTGGAACATTGCCTCTCAAAATGTGGAAAGAATGGGCAAAATGTGGAACACTTAATCAAATCTTTACATTAGAAGCTCACAACACTGTGAAAATGTTTGCATTTATGTTCAGAAAGTCTGCTATTAATTAAAATTATATATTTTGCATCATTTACTATGGAGTTTTGCTTTAAAATGTTAACACTGAATGTGGGACAAGTCCTCACAATGTGGAACAGGGAGCTTTTGTGAAGTAAAATGAGGAATGTTCCTCGTAATGTGGTACAGTTGAGAGGTATGCTCTCTGTGCCCCCCCTCACCAGCCCGATCGCGGGCAGCAATGTGTCCCCCCCAACACATCCCTGGTGGTCCAGTGGACTGATAAGCCCCAGTCGCGGGCTGACGTACTAAACACCTCCACCTCCCGAATATATCCTGGTGGTCCAGTGGACCGATAAGCCCGATCGCTGGCTGAAGTATTTAAACACCCCCACCTCCCGATCATATCCCTGGTGGTCCAGTGGACCAGAAATCCGATCGAGGGATGTAGTTGCAACCCCAAACACATCCCTGGTGACCTAGTGTCCCCCACCCACCCACCCACGCCACCACCCTCTCCCCGCGGCGGCGGGCGGCAGCATCCACCGCCTGCCCGCCCGCCTGCCGAGCTGACTGCCGGTAGGGCTGCATGCCCATTGGTGCAGAGCAAGAGCCAATGGGCATGCAGCCCATACGTATAAGACAGTTCAGTTTTGTGAATGAAATTCATTCACAAAACTGGACTGTCTGAGTGCGTAAGGCTGCACGCCCATTGGCTCTTGCTCTGCACCAATGGGCGTGCAGGTCTCACCGGCAGTCGTCGGCGGGTGGCGGGCGGCAGGCGGGTGGATGCTGCCGCCGCCGCCGCGGGGAGCGGGTGGTGGGGCTTCGTGGGTGGGTGGGTGGGGGACACTAGGTCACCAGGGATGTGTTTGGGGTTGCAACTACATCCCGCGATCGGGATTTTCGTCCACTGGACCACCAGGGATATGATCGGAGGTGGGGGTGTGTTTAATACTTCAGCCCGCGATCGGGCTTATCGTCCACTGGACCACCAGGGATATATTCGGGAGGTGGGGGGTGTTTATCATTTCAGCCCGCTGATCGGGCTTATCGGTCCACTGACCACCGATATATTCGGGAGGTGGGGGTGTTTATCACGCCAGCCCGCGATCGGGCTTATCGGCCACTGGACCACCAGGGCTGTGTTGGGGAGACATATTGCGCCCGCGATCGGGCTGGTGGGGGGTATTTACGCCATGCCCGCGATCGGGCCAGTGGGGGTGGTGGTGGTGGGGTTTTTGCTCTTTTGCCCGCGATTGGGCTGCAGGGGGCGTCCTTCCCCGACGGCTGCTGCCTGGCAGGGCGCCAGGCGCAAGTCCTCGGGGATCAGTGCACCTGCATGCTAATGGCATGCAAATGGGGCCATAATCAGAAGCAAATGGCCCCATCTGTGCCTTGCGTGAATTATAGCCCCATTTGCATGTCACCTTTTGAATATCGGGATTTTGCGCATGGCGCAATGGTACTTGCGCCACCGCAAGTTGAATGCTCCACTTTGTCAACTTGCAGTGGTGCAAGTTCCACTGCGCCATGCACAGTGGCTGGGGGGTGATATTCAAAGGAGTTGCTCAATAGCGCAACTCCTTTGAATATCGCCCTGGACACACCCCTGCGCAACTATTTTGCACAGCGCACGGGCTTGCGCCTATGAATGGCGCAGTTTGAATATCCAGCCCTATGTATATTACTTCTGTAACACAATGTTTTAAGCTATATCAGGTTCTGAAAAACTGTATGTAATTATCAAGGCACATTGTAAATGTTGTTTTTGTTGATGTTATGTGTTTTGAAAAAAAAAAAAATTCAATAAAGATTAAAAGTTTTAAAAAAAAGAAAGGACTCAAACTAGCACAGAACTGTGCCAGTGAGACCCATATAGTTCCTCAGTGTATCCAGTAGTGCCCCATGGTCAACTGTGTCAAGTGCTGATGAGAGATCTTAGAGGACCAAGACAGTACAAAGTCCTCAATTCCTCGCCATGAGGAGATCATGAGTCGCTCTGATGAGCACAGTTTCAGTGCTATGGCGGGGCCGAAAACCTGACTGGAGACATAGATATCATATTTCTCCAGATGATCCACAAGTTGCTCCACCACCACCTTCTTGATAACCTTCCCCAAAAAGGGAAGTTATAAGATGGGCCTGTAATTCATTAGAATGTCAGGGTACAAGGATGGCTTTTTTAGAAAGGGGCTGGCCACTGCCTTTTTTAGGGCAGATGGAACAACACTGTCCCTCAAGAGACTTCTAACAATCTCAGTGATGACTGGACCCAGGGATTTGCTGCAGCCCCAGAGCAACCAGGTTGGACCTGGGTCCAGCATACAGCAAGTGGGGCTCAAACCTGAAATCACCTGGAGCATCTCCTCCTCAGAAACCATCTAAAACTCACTCCATTAGGGCAGATCTACAACACCTGAAGGCTGATCACTACCAGACCGTGACTAACCACTTGAAGAAATACAAAACCAGATGAAAAGCACCTTATCAGAGATAGCCAAGGTCCTCACACTTTTCTGCTGAAAAAGTTTGAATGCATTGCAGACAGGGAGGATTTAACAACCTGTCTACAGAGCAAAAGAGCTGATCTGGCCGTCTTTTCCCTGCTGCAATTGACCTTGAACCTCCAAATGTTCTCATTGTCTGTACTCACGGAATTGGAGCAGGGTGTGCTGGATAAGGGTTGCTAACCCCAAGTTAGAACAATTGCCAGAGACCAGCGATACTCAAAGTGTCATACATAAAGTACATTCCAGCCACTTATTTCTTCAATTTGCAATTTTATTTTCAAAAGCAACAAAAGTGGTCAAAACATTGAATTCACCCTGTGCACATAGCCCCAGCGCTTCGTCTGCAAGCCTTCCTCAGGGGCCAGGAACTATCTTTTTCAGGATGATGGCCAATTGAGATTCACTGTAGTGAGCCTTCAATGCCAAACAGACTAGGACCTTCACCAAGAATGCTCCAGCTTCCATCCCTTAGTCTTCAACTGATGCAGCTCAACACAGTACCATAGTGAGCTGTGTTGGGATGTCAAGGGACAAATATCGATATGGTGCTAGGGAGTCTAAGGCAGCCATGTATGCTAGGGTATAGTCATTACAAAAATCTGGACAGAATAGTCAAAATCCTTGGCTCTGTGCTGCACTCATTTTTGGAAGCTGTAAAATATTTCTTTACACTTCATACTCCAAATAACATTACCACTAGTCAGTATATGCCCTGGCAAAGCATGACTTACACTTGGAAAGGACCCAGAAGGGGGGGGGGGAAGGGAAGCTGGTTAACCAAGGAAGGCACACTAAGCCAGAGCTTGTTTCCAGGTGCGACCTGGGAGCACAAGGAAGTTGAGTGACTTGCTCAGGGTCACACAGTATGCAAGTGGAGGCTGACGGGATTCAAACCCAGGTCTCCAGGTTGGCAGCTCAGTACCCTTAACCACTACACTATACTGCCTCCAAGAAGAGGGCCCCCATCCACCCAAATGGGGAGCACTGTTTTTTTTTTTTTTTTTGTTAATGTCCGACCTCCAATGTGGTTTCCCCACACATTAAGTCAGTCATGAATGGTCCAACCCCTGCCTCTAGATACTACCGGGGCAGCAACTGATTCTTCAGGGACCCCCTGTCTGACTCGCGAATAAACTAGGAGAGGGGCAGGATATCACAATCCATGTGGGATGGAAGGACACATTAGCATTTTTTCCCCGCCATTGAGTGCGCTTCAGTGACGACGTCGCTCGTCCCCCAGGAGTCAAATCTCTACTTCTGTATGACAGCAGTGTTTATTTTGATTTCAAATTTTAGTGTTTCTTTTTCAACGGTAAAAAAAAAAAAAAGAGGAGTTTTATTATTTTTCTTCTTTAGCCCTACTGAACAAAGGAGCTGACCATGGCTGGAGACAGTGATGGTAGGGATTCTCCACTAGAAGGCTGCTCTGGCAGCTGGGCTGTGTCCAGGCCGCTGCCCTCTTCAAAAGGGGGTACCAATCATGGGCAGTCCAGTGTTTGGGAGGGAGGAGAGGCCTCCTGTAGACACAAAAATAAGCAGGCCCATTCCTGATCCAGGTCAGGGACCCAGCACTGGTCTACCTTGAGTTCTTCTTCTTCTTCCTGCTGGAAGAAGAAGAAACAGTACCGCTTGAGGACGCCCTCTGGTATGTCGACTCAGAGGTCAGTGGTCGAGCACAGCAGGCCATCCCCAGTTTCCCCCCAGTTACCTGATGGCCACCGCACTTGATCGTCCTGACTCTCATCACCGGAGCCCCCCTCTGTCCTTGGGCAGGGTTTCCAGTGGGCAGTTTTACCACTGGGCCACTCTTATGGAACGATGGGTCCAGCATCTGTCCTGGTTGCCCCTGCCTGCTGATTTGGTCCCAGGGCCCTTAGGCTTGGGGCCTCGGAGTTGCAGTTGGGACCTTTGGGGCATAGTGTGCATGTGGGGCCAGAAACTGACTTTTTTCTTTTGCCTGTGTCGACACCACCGATTCCAGTTCCACATGCCCATCCTCCTCTTGCTATTTCCTCACAGGGGCTGGCACAGGTACCACTTGATTCTCCTTCTCTTTCTCCTAGGTCTATTCTGGATTTGCAGGTGGTGCTGAAGTCAGTGCCGTGTTTGGTGCCATCTCTTCATGGGATGGCACTGGGTTCCAATTTGCCAAGGATGGTGCCAAGGTCAGTGGTGCCACATGGGGCACCACACCCCATGGCACCACGGGTGGTGTCAGGCGAGGTGCTGGAATCATTGGAGCTGGTTTTGGAGCCGGGATTTGTGGCACCAGGTCTGTTACCTATCCCAGTGTCCCATTTATCCTTTGCCCAGACCAGGTTGGGGGCTTTTTGGGGCAGCCCCTGCTCACTCTGATAGTTATCTAGAGCAGGATAAGTTTGACCCTGATTTGTTACTTTCTGAACAGGGCAATGAGGACTCCTTCTGCAGTTCAGAACACAAACATTCTCTCCCTGCTGAGACTCCGGTTGAGGAAATGTATTTATTTATTAGATCATCAGTTTACAGACCTTTGAGTCATAGACTCATTTACAAACTCTCTTTCCAGTCTCTGCTTAGGAATATGATGGCAACCCTGGATTTCCGGACTTCATCTGTGGATCCAGGTAGGCTTATGCACTTGGAATGGCTTCAGTCCTAATATTCCAGTGGCTCTTATGCCCCAGTCCCCCCACCCTTCGAGACTCTGTCTGACGTGGTATGGGCCAACCCGCTCTTATTCCTTCCATTTGCAAGTCCATAGATAGGAAGTATATTCCTCCTAAGGACAGGCCAATTCTAGCCTCTCAGCCCTTCGTAGATGTGCTGGTCATCCTAGCTGAAAATGACAAAGCTGTCCTTCTGCAGGAAGTATCAGCTTGTCCTATCAATAAGGAGTCACATAAAATTGATACCATGGGTAAAAACGTTCGCTGCCGCACCCTTGAGTAT
This sequence comes from Neoceratodus forsteri, assembly GCA_016271365.2. Taxonomy (NCBI): domain Eukaryota; kingdom Metazoa; phylum Chordata; order Ceratodontiformes; family Ceratodontidae; genus Neoceratodus; species Neoceratodus forsteri. The sequence goes on along the minus strand of CM028129.1, from coordinate 554,594,354 downwards.
GCGTATTGCTAGTTATCAAGAACATTTCTCCCCGTACAAATATCAATCAATCAATCAGTTTTTATTTATAACGCGCTTTTCAAAAACCAAAGCGCGAATACATTATAGACAAAATGACAAACATTCAATAATAAAAACGTATAAAAAGATAAAAAGGCAGCAAAAATAAGACTAAACATTGTCTCCAAAAGCCAAATTAAATAAATACGTTTTCAAAGAGGCTTTAAAAGTCTTAGTAGACAAACACTCTCTAATCCAATGAGGTAGAGAGTTCCACAGGGTCAGGGCCACAAAAGGAAAAGCCCTGGCCCCTGATGACTGAAGATGGACCCTGGGAACCTCTATCAATCCCTCATCGGTGGAGCGGAGTGGACGGAGGAGGTGGTAGGGCCGAAGGAGGTCTTGCAAGTAACCCGGTCCCTGTCCATGTAGGGTCTTAAAGGTCAGCAACGCGACCTTGAAGGTGATCCTCCACCATACCGGCAGCCAGTGCAGTTCGCGCAGCACAGGTGTGACATGGCAAGTTCTTGACAACCCGGTCAACAACCTGGCTGCAGCGTTCTGCACCAGCTACAGGTGATGGAGATCCACCCCCGGTAACCCTAAGTATAAAGCATTGCAGTAATCAAGACGAGAGGACACAAAGGCGTGAACCAATATAGGAAGGTCATCGTGCGGAACAAGGTGCTTTATCTGGGTGATGTTCCTCAGATGGTAAAATGAGGACTTGACAACTGCTGACACCTGTGCTTTCAGCGTCAGTTTGTTGTTGAGCTCTACGCCCAGATTCCGCACCATTCAGGTCTCAACTGGTTACCCCCTAACACAAGGCCAGATGGTTGCCCAGGAGTCAACTTCTCTACACGATGACCTGTGTCCACCACCAACACCTCAGTCTTCTCCGGATTCAGCCTCAACCAGTTAGCACTCATCCAGTCTTGAATTTCAGTGAGGCAGTTGTTAAAGCCTGAGGTTGCATTATTTTATTCAGGTACAAAGGACATGTAGAGCTGAGTATCATCTGCATAGCAGTGAAAACTCAGCCCATACCACCTTATAATGTCTCCCAACGGCAACATATACACCATGAACAACATGGGGAAAGCACGGAACCCTGCAGCACCCCACAAGGCAGGATGAAGAGGGTCGAGGAAAAAATTCCTGTGGGCCTCCCTTAAGTCCCTGGTGGAGGCCCTTCCAGACTCTGACCCCAAGTTGGACCTTCTGCAAACTGTCACCAGAGATATAGAAAGCAATAGACACCAGCTTAAGGCCACCATGGATGCTTATGACACAGCATCCCGAGAGGCAGCTGCTGGGATCTGTATTAGGAGATATTCCTGGCTTAGGATGTCGGGTTTTTCCACTGATGCAAAAGAGCAGGTTATGAATGTCCCCTTTGATGGTACATACCTGTTTGGCCCCCAAGTAAAACCAGCACTGGAAGCCACTCAGAAAACCAGGACTGCCATCAAAATGGCCAGGCCGGATCCTTCTGCATCTCAAAGAGGCAGGAACCGCCAGCCCTTTTGAAACAGGCAGCCCTTTTGAGGCAGAGGCTGAGAAGCCTCAAATAGGAACCAGCCTCCTCAGCCACAAAAAAAAAAAAAAATGTAGCAGGAGGCACAAGGTCCAAAAACGCCCTGTACCACCCTCTGAAGAAACAGACTTAATCTCATCTCACCTGCCCAAGGTAAACTTCTCTCCGGCAGTGGAAGGTCATCTGACTCAGTTCAATGACCAATGGAAGTCTGTCACCACAGACAAATGGGTCCTCTGGATTGTTCGAGAGGGGTGCTCTCTCAACTTTGCGGAGACCTCTTCAGACCATCCACCCAAGTGGCAGCCCAGCCTGTCACCCATTCAGTCAGACCTTCTTGCTGCCAAGATTATGGGCCTTCTCAGAAACAGGGCAATGGTGGTAATTCCCTGGTCAGAGTGAAACACAGGATTCTACTCCCATGATTTTTGGGTGCCAAAGAAATCAGGGGGCATGTGCCCCATTCTCGACCTCAGAAAACTGAACAAATTCCTGTTCTGAAAGAAGTTCAAGATGATCTCTTTGGGGCCACTTCTGCCACTTCTCCAGCAACAAGACTGGTTGGCATCACTAGAAATGCAAGATGCCTACCAGCACATTTCAGTACACCCAAGTCACCACAAGCACCTACACTTTATGGCCTTGGGGTAGCATTACCAGTTCACAGTCCTGCCCTTTGGGCTTTCCTCATGCCTCAAGTTTTTGCCAAGTGTTTTACAGTTCTTGTTGCACACCTTCGAAAACTTGGCATTCAGATCTTCCCATACCTAGACGACTGGCTTTTGGCAAGCCCGTCAAGATGGGAGATGCAAGAAGCAATGTCCACATCATTGCAGTTCCTCACCTCCATGGGGGTCTTGATAAATCTGGAAAAATCACAGCTTCAGCCCTCCCAGCAACTCCTCTTCATAAGAGCCCTTCTACATACTGCCAAAGCAAGGGATTTCCTCCCCGGAGGACAGGAGGAATTACGTTCTTCAGATGGCTCATTTCTTCACGGAGACCAGCCCTGTATGTGCTCACTCCATGCAACAGATGTTAGGCCTCATGGCCTCCTCCGTCTTCACAAAGCCTCTAGCTCGGTTGCACATGAGAACAACTCAGTGGATGCTCAGCACGCAATGGAACCTGATAACACATCCGCAGTCTTATTCCATCAAGGTAACAGAGCCACTGCAGAGGTCACTGGGATGGTGAATCCATGAGGACAATCTACTACAAGTTTTCCCCTTTGCCCCACTGGAGTCATAGATTACTGTCACCATGGATGCGTCCCTGCTGGGCTGGGGCACTCACTGCCAGGATCTCCACACTCATTGAGTGTGAACCCAAGAGGAGTCTCATCTCCACATATACGTCCTAGAGATGAGATCAGTCCTGCTATTCCTCAGAGTCCTGGAGGATGTGGTCAGCCAGAAGGTAATTCTACTTCAGACGGACAAAAAGTGGTGATGTACTACATCAACAAACAGGGCGGAGCACATTCCTACACTCTATGCAGGGAAGCCATGAGAGTATGGGAATAGTGCCTCGAGTATGAGGTTCTGATCCAAGTAGTTTACTTGCTACAAGCCCAGAATGACCTGGCGGACCAACTCAGGAGGACGGAAGCAGATCCTCATGACTAATCACTTACACCAGACGTCATGCAATCACTCTTTAATGAGTGGGACAGTCCAGACCTGGACCTTTTTGCATCCCCACTTAACACAAACTTGCCTCTATTCTGCTCCAGAAATCCAGAACCTGGAGTTTTCTGTCAGGATGCATTTAGACTGCGGTGGACAAGACGTTTTCTGCACACATTTCCTCCTCTACTGCTAATTCAGAGGGGCTGCTCTAACTGGAGGCACAAGGGGACAAGATGCTTCTCATTGCCCCTTATTGGCTTTGACAGATATGGTTTCCATTACTCAACAGGTTGTTGGAGGTCCCCCGGAGATAACTGCCTCTGCAATTAGATCTCCTGACCCAGGGATCCTTGGTCCATCCCATTTCATTTTCATTTCATTTTTTAGACCATCGAGTAAAACTCATTTAAGATGGTGACCTGTGGTTTGGAAACAAATAATTACAGCAAACAATAACAAAAACAAAATACAATACATAAGCACATTACAGTTCCAACTACAGTTGCATACAAACAGATACCATACCACAAACAGTCCCAACCTGTGCTCCCTTCACCTCCACGCCTGGCTCCTGAGGAGATAGAGATGAACAGGTTTAAAGTTTCTCAGAGGATTGCAGACATCCTTTTGGCAGCTCGTAAGCCTTCTACCAGGAAGACTTATACTACCAAGTGGAGACGCTTTTTGGAATGGTGCACTAAGGTCTCTTTAAATCCCTTTCAGTGTCCTCTGGACAAAGTATTGGAGTACCTGTTGGACATTTCAGATGCAGCACTGCAACACTCATCGGTCAAAGTACACTTCTGTGTGCTTTCTGCATATCATAGGCCAGTCCAGAACATGACTCTGGCTCAGTTGCCTGTATTCAAATGGTTCCTTAAAGGCATTCTGCACACAAGGCCTCCAGTCAGAAAGCCAGTTGCCACATGGGATAGCAATCTTGTACTAGACATGCTGACTCATAAACTCTTTCAGCCTCTAGCCACATGTGACCTGAAGTTTCTGACCTGGAAGACTGCCTTCCTGGTGGCCATCACTTCTGCTCATAGGGTCTCTGAAATACATGCCTTGGTCATGGACCTCCCCCCTGTATACCATCATTCACAAGGACAAGCTGGTCCTCCACACTCACCCTAAATTCTTACGTAAAGTCGTTTCAGACTTCCACCCCAACCAGCCTTTAGTTCACCCCACTTATTTCGCTAACTTCCAAAATAAAGGGGAATGTACCGTTCAGTCCCTGGACTTTAAAAGAGCTCTCTGTTTTTACATCGATAGAATAAGGGATACCCGTAAGGACAAGCAACTTTTTGTGTCCTTCAGAGCGGTCTGGGTTGGTTAGCCAGTATCCATCAGATGCATCTCTGCTTGGATTGTGGCATGCATACACCACTGCTATTCTATGGCGCAGGTTAAGCTGGAATGCCAGGTGCATGCCCACTCTACTAGAGCAGTTGCCGCATCCCTGGCAGAAATACGCTTGGTCCTCATTACCGACATTTGTAAAGCAGTCATTTGAAGCTCAGTGCACACTTTTGTAAAGCACTGTGCTTTGGGTGTCCATGCTAGACAGCATGTTTCCTTTGGCAGGACAATCTTAAATGGACTTTGTCCTGAGTGAGCTCCGTCTCCTACTGCCCTGCTAGGGGGATTGGTTTAGCTTGTTACTCTTACCCAGAAGTGTGAATAAATGGCAAAGATTTAGAGTCCAGGAAGATACTAAAATTGCATTCTTACCATAGTTCTTGATCTTTATTTAGTGATTCAGAAATTACTTTTGAGCCGAGGCTTTTTTACAAAGATTCCACGTCATTTAACAGTGACAGACACACAAAACAGTCAAGTTACAGAGTAAGTACACTATAGAAAAACATAGTTTGAAACAGAGGAACATATCCTTGTGTTGACCAGGTAGTTGCGACAACAGCAGGTAGCAGAGAGGCTAGAGGAGGGTTAGGTACAGAGAGAGGCCTCACCCCCAAGGAGTTGCCAGAAACAGGGCAGGGAAATGGTGTGGTCAACCCAGAGGGGAGGGAGGAGACGGGTGGTGGCAGCCCACATGAAAGGCTTCATCAGCAGCACGCGGGGGGGGTTAGAGAGTGCAGCATGAGGAACAGGTGGACAGGTGGGCCACAGGGGTTTGGAGGAGACAGGAAGAGGTAGAGGTGGGCTACAAAGGTGGGAAGAGGTAGGTGAGGGACAGGTGGTGGGGAGAAGGTAGGGAGTAGAGGGAGAGCACAGCTAGGAGTGTACGGGATAAGATACTGGGTATGGAAGTAGTTAGGGGGAGGCCCAGGGCCCTGTTTGAGGGTGCAGCTCATTGAGTCAGTTGTTAGTGGCTACCAGCAGGTGTAGTTCAGGCATTCGGGAAGCAGGCACACACAGAGCTGGAGGTGAGGTGGAGCTTGAGTTTAGATTTGAAATGTGAGAGACTTGTGCAGTTGTGAGTGACCTCAGGAATCTCATATAGCCACAGCAGCACTCTGTAGGAGAAGGCACATTGACCAAGTGCGGTTTGTCGACATGGCACCTGAAGTGCCCCCTGCTCTCTGCTTCTTGTGCCGTAGCTGGTGCATGATTTGGAAAAGATGGCAGTTATGCTCAGGGGGTGCTTTTCCCAACAGTGCTTTCTTTCCAAGGAGGCAGGTTTGGAATTTGATCCTGTTCCCTAACAACAGCCAATTCATCTGTTTATAGAGGGAGCAGGTGTGGGTGATCTGATCAGCATCAAGGGTAAGTCTGCAGGCCTTGCTGAGTGTGGTGTGGACCTGCTTTAGCACAGTTTCTGTGGCTGCACCATAGACTACCAGACCATAGTCAACAGTTGACAAAACAGAGCTGGTGACTGAGAGGTGGAGGGCCGCAGGAATAAGGTATTTCCTATGCTTATACAGCAGACCCATCTTAGAATTTGCTGCCTTGACCACCGAGTCAACATGCTGCACAAAGGATAGGGTGTCATCAAATGTAACCCCCAGGTACTTAAAGGAGTGCACTTGTTCCAGAAGTGCTTAGGCATTGTTGGTGATGGAGAAGGTTGGGGCCCTTTTCTTGAGCTGGGAGCTGAATAGGAGCATGGTCTTAGTCTTTTTATAGTTAAACAGGAGCAAGTGCTCGGGGAAGCAGTCCTCTACCCTGTTGAAGGAGTGCTGTAGAATAGTTTGGAGAGAATTGATGCATGTATCACTGTTGAGAATCACTGCATCATTAGCGTAAAGAATGATTTTGGAGTCACAGGCTTTGGGGAGATCATTTAAGAAAAGGCTAAAAAGAAGGGGTCCCAGGATTGACCCCTGGGGGAACCCATTGAGACTTCACTGGATCCTGATACAGTTTGGCCAGTTTTGACAGACTGGGATCTAACAGACAGATAGTCCTAGAACCACAGTACTGCGTTTGCCGCCACCCCCAGTTTCCACAGCTGAGCCAAGAGGAGGGTGTGGTTTACGGTGTTGAAGGCTTTTGTTAAATTGGTAAACACTGACCCCACCAGCTTGCCTTCATCCATAGTTCGATGTACAAAGTCGGCGTATTCAACCAGGGCAGTGGTAGTACTGTGATTCTGCCTGAATCTGTGTTGGTTAGGGCATTGCAGTTGATATTTACTGAGCTACTGAGTGAGCTGGTCTGCAACAATCCTTTCCAGGGCCTTGGGTAGTAGGGAGAGGATAGAAATTGGTCTGTAGTTTGAAATACAGGACCTATCACCACTCTTGTGAACAGGGGGTCACAAGTGCATGTTTCCATACTACAGGGAATTTATCCAGGGCCAGTGATTTGCTGAACAGCTTGGTAACGGGCACGATGAGTATCGAGAGTGAGAGACAGTAGCTTCATGCCAACACGATCACTGCCCATTCTGGTTTTTCTGAACACTTTTCTAACATATTTAGCTGGCTCTTTCACTGACATTCTCTTGAAATAAAAGTCCGGGTGGGTGTTAGCTGTAGACCTGTTGCAGGGGGTAACTCCAGTGGGGTTAAAATAGTCAGGGGGGAGGAGTGAGCTGAGGTCTGTGAAGGCTGAGTTGAAGGATTCTGCAATTAGGAGTGGGTCCACTCTGAGAGAGCTGTTAATGCTGAGCAGCTGGGTATGTTTCTTTTCATCCTTCCCGAGGAGGTTCTTGATGCTTCCCCAAAATCTCTGTCACCCCAGCTGCTGTTTAGTTGTTCCTTGTAGAAGTTCGCTTTGGCCTGCCTGATGAGTTTCGTGCAGAGGTTTCTGGCAGCCCTGAAACACTGGAAGTCATGCTTGTTACTGAAGGACCTAGCTCTTGACCAGAGGTTGTCCCTTTCCCTCATTTTGGCTAACAGTTCTCCCATGATCCAGCCGTTGTTGATCTTCTTGGACAAGTCTTCACCATTTATTCACATGCCCACCCACCATCCCCTGGGCTCCCTCAATCTGTTTCTGGTCTTCACTCTCTCAGTTGGTTTGGGCTGTGAACACATTGTTTGAATTGACCCTTCTTACACAGGTCAGAAGGGCTATCTTGTGCCCTTCTTAAGTTAGGTGTTTATCTACTTAGTTTATGCTGCACTTCCTCGGTCAAAAAGGAACTGAGGTGGTTGCACCCGTCCGGTGGCACTGAAGGTTGAGGCACTGGATGCCACACCTCGCACTACCCTGGCGACCCGGGTTTGGGAATGGACTTGGGTCATTATGGGTCAGCAGGGGAGGGAGAGGATGGAGCATCCCACGAAGGCTCTCCTCTCTCTGGGGTGGGTAAATGGGGTCACATCACTCTGCAGCGGCACCTGACAGAAGTCAGGGGCACTACATGAGCGGCACACAGAAAGGGGGCTAGAGCATGGTGGACATTGGCATGCAAGTGTGCTGATGTTATTTGCATGTCTGGCTCCATAAGAGTGTAAAACCAGGTGGAAAATCGCGGGGCGGTCATGGTGGCTGATGGCCGTGCACTGTGCCCCCAGGACCTACAGAGGTGTGCCCCCCAGGTATTGGATCCAAGTCTCTGTGGGAGGGACACTGTGCATGCCAGCCTGTGTGGAGGATAATGAGTCATTGACCAGACCAGGGTCCAGGGGTATGGGTGCCGACGGCTAGATGACCTGCCAGCCCACTCCACAGAGAAGGGAGAAAAGAAAGTCGATATAAAAAGGTACTGATGCGGTTGGTGGGTCAATGCCGAGATAACCTATATGGCGCGAGCCAGTCTTGTGGTGCAGCGCATGCATGGCCCCATCCCAATGCCAGCCCACCTGTAGATTTTTGGCTCCCGGAGGGTCCTACCACCTCCAACTACAACTCAGAAGTGTAACTAAATGGTGAAGACTTGTCTATGAAGATCAAAAATTACGGTAAGAACGTAAGTTTCATTTCTATGAGTGGTGGTCAGTTCACATCCATACTCTGGCTATTCCACTGGAACAAGCTTTTTTTATCGGACATCTTTAAGCTAAGCTCCTGCCGCCACCTGGTGGTACATCCCTGGTCTCTGCCCGTGATGTCAGATCTTTGCACGCAGGAAGCAAGGATCCATGTGCCACTTGCCGGGGAGACTGGATAATCTGTGTGGATGTGAACTGTATATCACTTCTAGAACAATGGTTACAAGTGAGAAACCTATCTTTCTAGGGGCACTGATACAGTTCACTATGCAGACTCTGGCAGACTCCTAGCAATCCTCTGAAGGATGGGGAAAGGCATGTACCCAAACTTGATGAACAGAGACTGGAGAACCAAGGACCAAAGACAGCATCCCGACAGGACTCTAGGTTGATGTTGTAGTGGGAAATCAAAATGTATGCTGTCCTCCAGGTAGCAGCCCTGCAGATTTCCTGGATGGGGATGTCCATGGAGACAGCCACTGAGGCAGTGCTATGTCTGGTGGAATGAGCCATGAGCCCTACAGGAGGCTCCCTACCAGTCAGCCTATAGCAGAGCAGGGCCACTAGCAGACCTATTTAATAGTTCACTAGAGTTAGAGTCAGGCATGGTACCACAGTACTGAAGAACAGCATATGTAGTGCCCCTCCACAAAAGTGGTCCAAGGGTGATCCAGGGAATTACAGACCAGTCAGTTTGACCTCCATTGTGGGCAAGCTCATGGAGAACATACTAAAGGAAAGGTTGGTGAAACATAGAATTTGATGGCAGATAAGGACCGCTTGGCCTACCCAGTCTGCCCATTTCCCTACCTACTGGATAAGCTGCAGATCCTAGTTAACCAGCAGCCTACTTCTTCCTACCCCCAACCCCTAGAATTGCCTTATGACTGTCCCATGCATGCTTGAATTCCACCACTGTTTTTGACTCCACAACCTCCTCCGGAAGGCCGTTCCATGCATCCACAACCCTCTCTGTGAAAAAATACTTCCTTAAATTACCTCCGAGCCGCCCCATCTTCAAATTGTGTCCCCTTGTTCTTGCACACCTCTTTTTTTGAAAGATGCTACCCTCTTGGACTTTGTTGATTCCCTTGAGGTACTTGAAAGTTTCTATCATGTCCCCCCTCTCCCTCCTTTCCTCGAGGCTATACATATTAAGCTCCTTAAGTCTCTCTTCATATGTCTTCCGGGCAGGCCCTGCACCATTTTAGTCCCTCCTCTGGACAGCTTCCATCCTATCTATGTCTTCGTGGAGACTGGGTCTCCAGAACTGCACTGCAGTACTCCAGATGGGGTCTCACCAGCTGTCTGTACAGAGGATAATAACTTCCTGTTTTCTACTGGTGATGCCTCTCCCTATGCATCCCAGTATCCTCCAGCCCTCCTTGCTGCCCTCTCACATTGCTTGCCCACCTTTAGGTCATCTGATATGACTACCCCCAGGTCCCTTTCCATTTTTGTTGTTGTTAGTATCTCACCCTCCATTGTGTACTCTTCCCCTGGGTTTTTGTTTCCCAGGTGCATTACCTTGCACTTCTTAGCATTGAATCTAAGCTGCCATACATTTGACCATTCCTCTAACCTTGCCAAGTCCCTTCTCATCCTTTCCACCCCACCTTGTGCATCAACTCTGTTGCAGATCTTTGTGTCATCTGCAAAGAGACATACTTTTCCTTCCAGCCCCTCTGCAATGTCGCTTATAAAGACATTGAAGAGTACTGGTCCTAATACTGAACCTTGCGGTACCCCACTAGTAACCCCCCTTTCTTCAGAGTGGACTCCATTTACTATTACTCTCTGTGTCCTATTCTCCAGCCAATTCTTTACCCAGGCTGTCATCTTGGGACCCACTCCCAGGCTGGCTAACTTGTATATTAATCTTTGTGTGGGACTGTGTCAAATGCCTTTACAAAGTCTAGGTAGGCCATGTCCACAGCCCCTCCCCTGATTTACTACTTTGGTCACCCAGTCAAAGAAATCTATCAGATTTGTCTGGCATGACCTTCCCTGTGAATCCATGCTGCCTTGGGTCATGTGCCCCTCTGGCCTCTAGATACTCAACAATTCTTTCCTTCAGAAGTGATTCCATCATATCTAGAGGAGCATGGTCTCCCAGATGAGAGGCAACATGGGTTCATGGGGGAGATTGTGTCAAACAAATCTGATTGACTTCTTTGACTGTGTCACTAAGACAGTAAACAGGGGCCAAGCAGTAGGCATCCTCTATCTTGATTTCAGTAAGGCCTTTGACTCTGTGCCCCACAAAAGGTTGACAAGGAAGTTGGCGGATCTCAGGGTTGGGGAAAAGATGGCCAGATGGGTGGAAAACTGGCTGAGGGACAAAACCCAGCAGGTGGTGGTGGGGGGAGAGTTATCTGGCACCAGAGATATAACCAGTGGGGTCCCACAGGGCTCAGTGCTGGGGCCGGTGTTGTTAAATGTCTTCATCAATGACATCGGGGTAGGGCATTAAAGGCAAAATGTGCCGATTCGCAGATGACATCAAGCTCTGTGGGAGAGTGGACACAGCTGAAGGGATACAGGACCTACAGGAAGATCTGGAAAATCTGGGGAGGTGGTCCAGGATCTGGCAGCTTGGCTTTAGTGCCAAAAAATGCAAAGTCATGCATATTGGAGCCAAGAATCCCAGGACAGAGTATTACCTGGGTGGAGTCCAAGTAGCTGCATCAGAGGAGGAGGAGGACCTGGGAGTGATGATCACTAGTGACCTAAAACACCCCACACAGTGCAAGAAAGCAGCAGCAAAGGCAAACAAGATGCTGGGATGCATAGCTAGGGGGATCAGTAGTAGGCGAGAGGAGGTTATACTGCCCTTGTACAGGTCACTGGTAAGGCCGCATCTAGAGTATGGAGTTCAGTACTGGTGCCCACACCTCAGAAAGGACATTAACCTGCTGGAGCAGGTACAGAGGAGGGCTACAAAGATGATAGCTGGTCAGCAGGGCAAGGCATACAAGGAGAGATTGAGGGCACTGAACATTTACTCCCTGAAAGACAGGAGAGAGAGAGGGGACATGGTTGGGACATTCAAGTACTTGAAAGAGGTAAATAATGTTGATAAGGAAAGTCTATTTAAGATGAGTGGCAACCATATCATGAGGGGGCACAGTCTTAAGCTGGAGGGAGGGAGGGAGGGAGGTTTAGGAGGGATGTCAGAAAGCACTTCTTCACAGAAAGGGTGGTGGACACTTGGAATGCGCTGCGAGAAGAGGTCATCTCGTTAAAGACAGTGAGCAGCTTTAAGAGAGGCTGGGATAGGCATAGAGGGAAGGTAAGAATCATGGATAGGGAGGATGGGAGGAGTGGGGAGGGAGGGCAGGGACATTAGCTCAAGCTGTGGTCCCTGCAATACGAGCAGACTTGATAGACCAAATGGCCTTCTTCTGCTGGCTTCTTCGTATGTTCGTGTGTTCATATGTAGAGTTCACTGCAGGATGTGATCCACCTGCCAGTTGTCCTCTTTGCTGTCATCTGCCAGGTGCAGCTTCAGTGCAAATCACAAACAGCTGGCGAGTCTCACCCTGAACTCCAGCCATGTGCACTTTATATTAAGAGCACGCCCTCCATAGATCCATAGTATGGAGCCTGTGGTGAACCTCTGAAGAAAGGTTGGTAAAATATTGGAAGGTTCATCACATGATTCAGGTGGAACTCCAATATACCTTCAGGAGGAACTTCGGGTTGGGGGGAACAACTACCTTGTTCTTGAGGTAGACCAGATAAAAAGATTCCACTGAGAGTGCCTGGAGTTTGCTAATCCTTGTGGCTGATGTAATGGCCACCAAGGAGGCTGTATTCCATGACAGGTATGACATCTCACACCCGTGTGTAGGCTGAAATGGCTTGCTCATGAGCACAGCCAGCACCGGCAGTTAAGTCCCATGGTGGTGGTGGTGGTGGTTCAGGCATCAGCGGGGACAGGTGATTCAGGCCTTTGAAAAATCACTGACCACCTTCTCCTGGGGCACATAGTCTTACCAGCCTGCGCTTGGTAAGCAGAGATGGCTGCTAGGTGCACCTTAAGGGTCATCGATCGCAGTCCCAACTAGCAGAGGGAATAGAGGTACTCCAAGATACTTGCCACAGGTCAGACAAGGGGATCACACTCCTTACCCATATAGAGACTCTCTTCCACTTAAATGCATGTGTAACCCCTAGGTGGCACTATCCTATGGGCTACTACCCCACCTGTATGACTAGGCATAGGTTAAGGGGCCTGAGTTCGGTGAACAGGTGCCTCCACCCAAAGGAATGGTGTTGGGGTAGCATAGCTGCTGTTGGTATAGCCTTTCAGGATGCTATAACTAGCCACTAACCCTTCTAGTGGCCTAAACAGTTCAGCAACAGAACATTCACATCTATCATATGACAGTAATGAGGTGCTCACACACCTTGCACTTACCACCAGGGCTGGATATTCTGCAACTGCCCCGGAGACCCCCTGTAAAATAAGACCAGAAACGCAACAATACAGTGATACAGCAGTAACCCAACCAATAACGTGCACACTAGCCAGGTTAAATGTGAAAACCTATAATCTGGTTTATTCAGGGGACATGAACAAGGGTGGGGCATAAATCTAGCAAGTGATTGGTATCTGATTTGATTAAGGCTGATTTCAGCATGCACTGTAAGTCCCTTTAACAGTCCCACAACCCTGGGTACCCAGTATGTTTAACGGGCTAGCCTGAAGCATTGCCCAGGGTAGGCTGGCATTGCAGCTGTTGTTGTGGCTCTTAGGAAGGAAAACAATTAACATGCACTCAACTCAAATATTTGTAATCCGGAGCCGGATGGCTCAGTCCATTGAAAAAAACCCAAACAAGAAAATCAGATGACACACAATGATTGTAGCTGATGTTCCAGGGAGCTACCGTGTTTGGTACTCATGCTACCCAGACAAGGATGTAGGATAGGTGAGATGAAGACCTTGTGGTGGTGTACTGGATTGCCAGGGGAAGCAGGGCCTATACGACTCACCTTCCGGTGATCTCTACCTGTTCGGTGGTGTTGAGCAGGGGGCCAAATCCCTGAGTGGGTCTCTCATCGAGAATGTCTCTGAATCGAGAGCAACAGCCTAGGCTGAAATGGCAGGGCCCAGGCAGAGCAGACAGTTCAGATAAAGTCCGTGGTGCAGCGCTGGAAAAGCCTCCAGCTCGCATAACAGAACTTGCCGTGGGGAACCAAATCACAACCAACGAAATACATTCAGCACATCTATAACACTTAGCTTATTTAGCCACAGTTTGGATAAAGTCCATTTTTTTTTTTTTTTTTTTTTTAATTTTAGTCTTCGGTAACTGGGTAAGGCCGACTAGGCACAAGTGCCTGCTTTCAGGGGCGACCTGGGAGCACTGGACAGTTAAGTGACTTGCTCAGAGTCACACAGCATGCAAGTGGAGGTTGTGAGAATCAAACTCAGGTCTGGTCTGCTGGCTGTATCAAGCTCATTCACACCTCGTTCCTCTAACCTCTAGGCTATACTGCCAATCACAGCTTCACTGCGTAAACCTCTCGATATGAGGCTCACTCTCACATTATGTGGGCCGATCGCTTCTGGAGCAAGTCTTCGGTCCACTCACAAGTAACAATAACACACTGTTCTCTCTCCCGAGGCAGGTCTCGACCAGTAATTGGAGAAAGTCTGGATTTCACACACAAGGTGATACTCCAAGCTGGAGATGTGACAGGCAGGCCAGCACAGCCTTCCTGTTGATTCTCCTACACTCCCACCAGGAGTAGCGGTTCGATGGCTCAAGCTTTTCACTCTCCACACTCCAACTCTCGACTGATATACTGCTTCAGCAGTTTTTGGGATTTCCCAGTAATCCAAAAAGTTTGGTTGATTGAGGGAACTGTCTGTTACAGAAAGGTCCATTCAGGCACAAAACACTTAAAACTACAAATACTACAGAATTTAGTCCTACAAGACCTCTGGGAACAGTCTCCATTTTAGGTCCCATGAGGTTTGATTGGTCCAGCACTGGCAGTCCAGAACCAAAATGGTGGCTCTTATTCAAAAGTTCAAGCTGCAACTCAAAGCAGGTTAGATAAACTCCTCTATTATTATTATTATTATTATTATTATTATAACAGATAAACATTAAACAATCACAGTTCCCAAGAGGGCTCCCTCTGCGCAAGTAGTGACTGCAGAATAACAGACTGTGTGGTTGGTCACAAGCCTTAAATCACTCGGACCAGATTAATTTTCTAACACAGCATAGATGCTCTCTTAAAGAGACAGGCATGGAGGCTTACTGGAACACATTCATGCAGACAATTATAACTACTGGACACAGGACACCATCCTGACAGTGGGCATTAGGCAGCTCAGGAAGACATTATAGGAACCCCTATTTGTGTGTGTGTGGAAGTTGCATTATAGTGTATGGTGGAACGTCGGTCTCCACTGAAATCCATCGCTGTCGAAATGTTGTTCTCCTACACTAGTGACGTTCGCAGTGCAGCAGAATGATTTTTTGTTCTACTGCACTGCACATGTTACACACTGTGTCCTCGAGCAGCATTTGACAGTTAGGGCTCACTCCATAGACAGGACACATAGCAAAAGCAGCAATGTCGGCAGCAGTACTAATGTTTAGTGTTAAAACGTTCAAAATGTAAAGTTCTTTAACAGTTAAAATGTCAAGTGTGAAAACGTTCAAAATGTAAAGTTCTTTTTTCCTTCTAGTAACCCAGTAAAAATGTTTTGAAGCAGAAACATGCTGTAGTGATTTTTTCCCCCAAAAAAACAACGTTCCACCATACACTATAAAGAAAAGTGCATGGGGAACAGTTGACAACAGGGCTAATCTTTCACCTCGTTGGCACCATGACAACGGATTACCTCTCGAGCTGTGCTCTCGAGGTAATCCGTCGTCATAGTGCCAACTCGGTGAAAGAATAGCCCTGTTGTCAACTGTTCCCCTTGCACTATCTTATTTATTCTCTGCCTGGAAAAGCTTGACGTCCGCGTCAAGTCTATACTGTATTGTAATATTCTATATAGAAAACATTATACGAAAATACATGCATGTTTCAGTAGGTATACCACAAAAAAAGACTGATGCATCAATTAAAGTAAATAGGTATTAGGCTTTACTATACTTTTACATGATAATAATAATTCCTGTAAAGATACAGTTTTCATACTGTTGTCACAAGCGTATCAGCACATTCAAAACAGTTTCAAAAAGATAACCACATTACTCTGACCATTCGGATCTGTACTACTTATTGCACTTTAACCCACATGGCTGGGGACGTATCCCTATCAGCTGCTTCAGGGCTGCATGGGGCAGGGGCACCAGGGTTTGAGGGTTTAACTGTTAACTTGGAAGTAGCAGAATAGCTCAATTTGGGAAGAGAGCTTTCAGAAATATACACTTCTTTATGCACGACATGTAAGGGAAGATCCACAGGCCTCCCTGGGGGGTCGTAGCTGAGACGTATCACTGGTCTGGTGGCTCTTCCAGACTTTCTGGGAGGAACAGGCACAGGCTCAGCTTTTTCAACATTTGCATTAGGGTCTGCTCCTGTAGAGAGGGGTACCTCAGCACTAGTTGTTGGTGTTATATTGGAAGAACTTTATTTATTTATTATTTATTTATTTGTTCTAGGAATTAATACCTTTGAGCCAAAGGCTCTTTTACAAAGGTTCCACATCAATTGAGTACAATACAAGCATAGTTACAAAGTATGGCAAATAAGTTGGATATTGTCACAGGCAAAGAGAAATAACACATTACCATAAAATATACAAACAAGTAAAGAACAGGGGAAAAAATTTTTTTTTCTTAAACAAAACAAAAATAGATAATGGGAAAAAAGTCTCAAAAGAGAAATATACTAATTGAGAGAGTAAGGGGAGAGAAGGAGCAGTACAATAGTGAGAAAGAGCCTCACATATGCCTTTGTCAAGAATAATGTAGTGAGAAAAGAGGAGGAGAGAAAAATAAAAGAGAAGGGGGTAATTTAATCAAGTTATTTAATCAAGGCAGTCACAGGAGCTGGAGGCTGCGAGGTGTGAGTGGAGCTGTGTTTTGAAAACTCCCAGGGATGTAGAAGGTGAGATGTGGGTATTTATGACATTTAGCCAGCTAGGTGCACGGTAAGCAAATGATCGCTGTCCCTGAGTAGTCCGGCCACGCGGAACCTGGAGAGGTTGATGATTTGATCCTCCCGTGAGACGGATGCAAGTATTAGGGTGTAGCAGGTCTTGGATACAAGGAGGGGTAAGGCCCATGGTTGTTTTTTTAGCCATCAAGCAGATAAAATACTTTAGGTGGTTTGAGAGTTGCAGCCAGCCAGTTTCAGTGTAGAGCTCACAGGTGTGAGTGCGTCTATGTGCACCAGTGAGCAGTCGACAGGCCTTGTTGAAGGAGGTTGTTATGCGCTTAAGAGAGGTGGTTGAGGCAGCCCCATATATAATTAAGCCATAGTCAATTATTGAGATGACAGAGCTTTGAATAGCAATCCTAAGTGCAGGTTGGGTAAGGAACTGCCGGTTCCGGAACAAGATGCCAATACGCTGGTTTGCCACTTTTGCTGTCTTATCAATGTGGGTAGCAAAGGTTAGGCCTTGATCAAAGGTGATTCCAAGATATTTGAAGGTAGTCACTTGTTCTAGAGAACTTCCCAGATATGTATTGATAGAGAGTGGTAGTTGCCTTTTCTTGTTTTGCGGGCTAGAGAAAAGCATTGATTTTGATTTTTTTGTGGTTAAGGACCAGTTTGTGATCAAGGAACCACTTTTCAACTTTGGAAAAAGCAAATTGAAGGCGGTGGAGTAGTGGTTCCGGATCCTTGTGAGAGGTTAGAATTACGGCATCATCAGCATATAAGATTATTTGTTCAGGGCATGAGTTGGGAATTGAGTTTAGAAAAATGCTGAAAAGAAGAGGGCCCAAAATGGATCCCTGGAGAACACCTGATAGAACAGGTTTAGGGTCTGAGACAGCTTCTGCGATTTTGACAGCTTGGGTACGTTGAGAGAGATAACTTTTAACCCAGTCTTCAGCGCTTTGAGAGAGGCCAAGGATTTGTAGTTGTTTGATGAGTAGGCCATGGTGAACAGTATCGAATGCCTTTGTTAAGTCAATGAAAACCTCACCGGTTTGGTAACCATTGTCCAAGGCATTATGGATAGCACCTGAGAACTCCAAGAGGGCAGTCATTGTGCTGTGCCCTTTCCTGAAGCCATGTTGCTGAGTACAGAGGATGTTATACTTTTGAAAGTAGTCAGTGAGTTGGTCTGCCACTATCCGTTCGAGAGCCTTTGAGAGAGGTGGGAGTATAGATATAGGTCGGAAGTTATCTGGTAGGGACTTGTCACCATTTTTGAATACAGGGGTGACAAGTGCTGATTTCCATTTGCTGGGAAATTGACTGTGGCAGAGTGAGAGGTTAAAGATTTTTGTGAGTGGGAGCAGTACCACATCCAGAGTAAGTGACAGAAGTTTGAGGTCGATAGTTTCACTACTTACTTGGGATTTGGAGATAGCCTTCTTAACATATTTGTAGACATCATGGGCCTTGACTAATTTAAAATGGAAAGGGGGTTTGGTTGGAGAGGCAGCAGGAGTGTTTGATTTGGTGTGACAGGTCCTTTCGGGTCCTTGTTCTCTTAGCTCTGGTTCCACAACATCGCTCTCAGTACTGGGGTCTGAAGGAGGTCTAAATTCATCATCTAGGGGAAATTTCATGGAATTTAAGTCTTGCAACACTTGACTAATACTTTCAGCATCATTTATTTCATTATTGTCATTTGTCATAGCAACTACAGGATCATTACTTTCACACAGTTCTGTAGTTACTGGTATGTCACCAGGAACGCTTTCTGTTGCAGGCTCTTCTTCTTGCAATTCGAATAGCTCTACCAGGCACAAAGAGTCAGCTACCTCAGAAGTCGCACTTTGCACCTCACTTTCAGGGGACACAGGATTGATGGAGAAAGCTGGAGGGTTAGACAGTCCTGAAGGTCCAGCTTCATCTCCAAAATTGTACATGGGATTACCTTGAAACAACTGACTCAGTTCATAAGATGGGTAATAGGATGCTTCACACTCACTGTTATTAGACTCAGACTGGCAATCAATGTGATTTTGGGTCTGCTAGGGGGGAAGGCCTGGAATCTTTGAGAACTGGAGAAGGGGTTATCTGTTTCTTTTTAGCTGCAGCTCTAGTTACAGGCCCAGGAGGGGCAGTGTCTTGGGGTGCAGAATTGATGATTAATTGACCAATGGGCAGCAAATGATTCCTATGCATTGCCTTGGTGGCGTGTGGGTCATTTTCAGGTCGTACCTTATAGACTGGCAGATTTTACAGCTTACTGACAACAATGTAGAGGAGGTGGTGCCATTTGTCAGCAATTTTATGCTTCCCATCCAATTCCAAATTTCACAACAGAACACGATCTCCAGGTAGCAGCTCCTGAGCTTTGACACGATTGTCATACCTTTCTTTATTTGCCAAGTTCCTCTTTGCTGCCATGGTTTGTGCTAGTTGGCAAGCATGGTTTAACTGGGCCTTTAACTTTTGAACATATTGTAGGTGGTTTTCAGCTTTGACTCCATCTGGGGATACCCCAAAGCAAATGTCTATGGGCAACCGGGCTTCCCGACCAAACATCAGGCAGTTGGGGGAAAACCTAGTGGCATCACTTTTGGTGCAATTAAAGGCGTGTACCAATGTGCTTATCTGCTGGCTTCATCTTGACTTGTCCCGGGGATGATGTGTGCCCAGCATGTCAAGTAGTGTTTGGTTAAACCTTTCAGGCTGTGAGGCCGGCCTGGTGACGCTGAGGGTTGATGCGCTGGACGCCACACCTCGCGCTACGCCAGCAACCCGGGTTCGGGAGCGAGCTCGGGTCGTCGGGGGTTGGAAGGGGAGGACTGGGATTGAGTGTCGGAGACAGCTCTCCCAGTCCTGGAGAGGGTTGGGGACTGTACACCACACTGCGGCGACCCCTGGGGATGCCCAGAGGTACCGAAAGCGATGGTGTAACTGAGGGGGGATCGTGGCGGACGTCTGCAAGTATGTGCATAGACGTCATTGCAGATCCGTGATCCCCCCCAAAAATGGGGAGAACATGGGAAAATGGCAGCATGGGTCCATGGCAGCTTGATGGCCGCAGCTCCGCTGGCCGACGATGCCTGGAGGCATGTGCCAGTACTGGTTTCCTTGCAGGGGCTATGGGGGGGGGCCCTTTCGTAGGTGTAGCTGCGTCTGCCAGCTGGGAATGTGAGCTTCGGGGTCTGCGGCGGAGAGAAGCAGTGGCTGGATGTGGGCAGGACCGTGGCTGCAAGGAGGATAGAAGTGTTAAATGATAAAAAAAAAACTTTCAGGCTGTGAATCCCCCTGAGGGTGATAGGGGGTAGTTCTGGACTGTTGTACTCCTCAGAGCGAGAGCATTTCCTTGATCTGATGGCTTTCAAAGTCCCTCCCTTGATCGGTGTGAACTCTCTGGGGAGCACTGTAATGGACAAAGAACTTCTCAATTAAAACCTTGGCCACTGTGGACGCATTCTGTTCTTTGGTAGGGTATGCTTGGGCATGCCGTGTGAAGTGATCAGTCACTACTAGCACATTGCCAATATTCTTTTAATCTAGCTCGAGGCACAAGAAATCAATACACACAAGCTCCATTGACACACTTGTAGAAATGTTGACTGAAGGGGCAGCCCTCTGGAGTGGTGTTTTCCTCTGGAGGCAATGGCTGCAAGTCCGGATATGAGTTTCAGTGTCAGCCCCCATCTTCAACCAGTAGAACCAAGCACGGGCGAAGTCTGTAGTTCAGTCACAACCCAAATGTCCCATCTGATCATGGAGGGCCCATAGAACCACATGTTTGAAAGCTGTAGGTAACACTAATTGCTGTTTGTCAAGTTGACCTTGTCGATCTCTGGTTTCTCTATAAAGTAACTGGCAGTGCTGGGTAAGTTACTTTTTCTATTACTTTCTATTACGTTTGGAAACATGTTCCAGGAAGCTCTGTGCAGTCACTAGCAAGGATGGAGAAGTACTAGAAAAAGTAATACACCTTACAATTATAGTTACTTATTTCTTTTTATACAAAGACAATACAAAAATAATAAATAACTGTAACAGATTTAAATTTTTTTGAAAGTAATAAGTTAGTTACTAGTTACTTTCAAATAAATGTAATCAGTTACAGTTACATATTTCCTTTGTATAAAAAGACATAAGTAATTGTAACTGTAAGGTGTATTACTTTCAGTAACTCTCCATCCCTTAATGCTTTCTTTCTGGAACAAGTTTACAAAAGTAATAGAAAGTAATAGAAAAAGTAACTTACCCAACACTGGTAACTGATTATGCAATTTAAGTCTGTGCCCCTCTCGGAATAACTGAGCAGTTCGCGCATCTGGGGAGCGAAGCTTGGACACATCTTTTCCAGCACGTATAGCATTGAGTATGGGCTTCCTCATGGGATCTTGCTCCTGTGCCCACTGTATGTTATCAGGGGTAAGTTGAGGCAATGCACTGAGGGCTAGGGCTGCAAGGTGGCAGTAGGCCGTGGGAACACAAGTGTCAATCTACTAGGCAGTCAACTGTTTCAGAAGAAGGAAGTTCATCTTTGTCAAATTTTTGGCAGAGGGCTTTGACAGACTGCTCAGACATCCTCACCCAATTGGTGTCAGAGTTAGGCCTTCTGGAAAGGGCATCAGCATCGGTGTGGTTCAAGCCCGATCGATACTCCATTGAGTAATCGTCAAGTGGAAAGTGCAGATAACCAGTGATGCCCTGTGGCATCCAATTTAGCTGAGGTCTGAACATAAGTGAGAGGATTATTATCAGTTTTGACCAGAATCTTGGCACCATAAATATATTATGAAATTGGTCCACCACAGCCCACATTAATGCAAGAAACTCAAACTTGTGTACCAGATAATTTCTTTCGGATGGGGTTAGGCTCTGACTGGCAAATGCTACTGAGCGTAAACCTTCCTCATACTCTTGATACAGAACAGTACCAAGTCCCTTCAAACTGGCGTCAGTTTGTAGCACATAGGGTCTGGTGGGGTCGGCATATTTATTTAGCTTTTGTTAACCAGGTAAGTACACTAGAGAAGACATTTGCCTATTTTCAGGTATGACCCAGGAGAGTACAGGAAATACACATTCAAACACAGACGTCAACATGATACAAGTACAGGCAATTTCACAGAGGCAGGGAAAGCAAACCTATTTAGTAGGTACATACAGTTAAAGATGGATAAAACATATGCATAGAATCACCAAGGCTGTGAGTAGTGCTTTATATACAATTATATACAGTTTAGGAACCCAAAAAGTGGAGCCACAGTCAGAGCCACGTCTGATATATAGGGTGGAGACCTTATATGCAGGGCCAAACCCAAGTAGGCCGACTACACCTTAAGAAAAGTGGGGTACAGTGCAGGGGACCAGGTGAGATTTATGGGGGGACTGAGAAAACCACATGCTGAAAAGACCTTCAGGTGATTCCATAGGGAGGTTCGGAGGGATGCATGGGAGGGGGAGGAGTGGTCATGGACAAGAAGGGAGTTCCATAATCTGGGGGCATACGAGGCAAAATCTCTGTCCCCCATTTGAGTGTGAGTGGCAGAAATCTTAAGAACAGCTGGGCACAGAGACCTAAGGGAGTAAGAAGAGGAGACAGTCGGTATGAGGAGCTCCGCCAGTCCAGTGGGGTGCCAGTGCCAAGGACCTTGCCCATGAAACACCCCAGGACAAAATGTCAGTAATTGGGTGGGGAGAGCCAGTTAAGCTTGCTATACAGGTCACAGTGGTGGGTGAGACAAGGGGCAATAAGAGCAGAACGACAGATGTTGTTATAGGCTATAGTCCACCTAGAAAGATGGACTTTGGAGGTATGAGTAAACAGAAGGAGCCCGTAGCTGAGAGAGGGGAGAAACACACTTCTAGCCAGTGCAAGGTGAGCTGCAGAAGTGAGGTTGCTCTTTGCTGTATAAGCCAGACCCATTTTGCAGCTAACAGCTCTGCATACATTCAGGATATGGAGTCCAAGGTCAAGCTGATGGTCAAGCTTCACCCCAAGGTATTTGTTGGAGTCAGTGATGAGGACAGAAGCACCATCAAGTCCAGCAATACACAAAGGGGCAGGGGAGGCCTTAATCTTGGTCAGGGACCCAAAAAGCATGGCCTGAGTTTTTTTTAGGTTGAGGACCAGCTTGTGAGACATAATCCAGGATTGGATACTCCTAAAATCCTCACTCAGCTGGTGGTTTATGACCCCAATGTTCCTGGAATGAGTGAGGATGACCAGATTGTCAGCATACAGGATGGATCTGCAGTAGGAAGAGGTAGAGGGTAGATTGATGATAAAAATGGAGAAGAGCAGGGGTCCCAGGACTGAACCCTGGGGACTCCTGAGAACAAAGTAGTGGTGTCCGAGAGTACCCTACTGTATTTGTCAAGCTGCTGTCTGCCCTGTAGGTAATTGGAGAGCCAATTGAGCACAGGAGGGGACGAGCCATAGGACCTGAGCTGACAGCAAAGTAGGAGATGGTCAACTAGGTTGAAGGCCTTGAAAGAGGAAAATGAAGATGGCACCAGAGCGTTCACCCCAGTCCATAGCTGCTCTGATCCCAGAAGAGACAGTGAGAAGGGCTGAGGATGTACTGTGCCCTTTCCAAAAGCCATGCTGCGTGGGAGACAGCAGCTCATGAGACTGAATATACTTCGAGAGTTGTCTAGCCACAACTTTCTCGAGAAGTTTACTGACAGTCGACAATATGGCTATCAGTCTGTAGTTGTCAAGAATCTTAGGGTTGTCCTGTTTGAGAACAGGGACAACCCTAGCTACCTTCCATATTTCAGGGATAATCCCAGAAGCTAGGGACAAGTTGAAGATGCAGGCAGCCGGGGAGGCAATACAGAGACCTGGCCATAATTATCACATCCACTAGAAGAAAATAGGGAGGTAAAGGAGGACAGGTCCGAGAAATGCAAGTTAAATGTATTGGCGATGGTAGGAAGATTGTTGCAACTAGAACCATCGATGACCTCACAATTGGAGGAACCAGTTACTATGTTTTTAATATTCTTCCAGAAACTCCTGGGATCCTTAGCTGAATTTAGTGATGCAGCTTTGCAGAATTCACTTTTGGCAGCTCTGATTTCTTTTTTACACTCATTTCTGAGCCGCCTATATTGCTGAAATATGGCCTGGTCCATCATGACCTTGAATTTGGCCCAGCGCTTGTCCCTAGTCCTCATGAGGGTGAGGAGGCTCCCATGCAACCACTTGGTGGCAGACCCCCCCCAACCCACCGTCTAATGAGAGGGGCATGTTTATCCTGCAGCATCCCGAAGGTGCTGAGAAAATGACTGGCTGCAGTGGAGGAGTCCTGGGCATTCCACACCGCAGATCAGTCAGTAAGCCAGAGATCATTATGGAATGAACCCAAGTCAAACCTGGAGAAGTTCCTAACCTGGATGATTTTATGAGGAACTTTCCGGGAGGAGATCTTCCGTACACAGTACACAGGGGAGTGGTCAGAGATGGAGTTGGGGAGGATACCAGAAGAGCTAATCCTCTCAGGTCTATTTGACAGGACCCAATCCAGGAGGGAGCTCATACCACCAGCAGAAGAACACCTAGTTGGTTCCGTGATGAGTTGTGATAGTGAGAGACCAGCAAGCAGAGGTTCATACATCTTAGTATTAGCACCTAACCAGTTCAAGTTAAGATCATCCAGGATCATTAGCTCATTATTCCGTCATTGGGCCATCAGTGTCAAGGAGGTAGGACAACCCCGATTATACCCCCCATTGGGGGATTATAAGTACATACAATATGTAGCTTTTTGGTATTCCCGAGTAACAGAACTGTGTGCAACAGTTCATAGGGAGACTGCAAGGGCTGTTGGCAGGACAGAACCGACAGATTGAGGTGACTCCTGTAGTAGACCAAGATCCCCCGCTTTTTTCCCGGGCAGTCCTGCCTGACGAGATCAAAGCCAGAAAGTGCACATGCCGAGTCAGAGGTTGAAGGCTTCAGCCGCCAAGTTTCAGTTATACCAAGGATGTTTGGCTTGTAGTGAGTGACCCAAGCAAGGAGTTCAGCCAGGTTGGGCAGGAGGCTACGGATATTGAGGTGGGCTATTTTCAGCCCTTTGCCAGACAGCCATCCCACAGGTAAGGAGGGGGCATGATAGGGAGGACCAGGGTTGAGCTCAGTGCCACCTGCGAGGGCTAGGGTCACCAATAAGAGCCATAGGAGATGCCGTGGGGGGGGCATCCCCAACAGGCGGCTTGCAACCATACCGCCTGACCATTATGATAGGGCCCAGGAAGCACCTGAGATCAAGACAGCAGATAGGCCAAGGGGGCTGCCTGTTGCAGGCTAATAAATTGGAGAAGGTGAAGTCAGGCTCCTCAAGCTGACCAGGTGAGACCCAAGGGCTCCCCACAGGAGGAGGAGCACAGTCAGCAATAAGCAGAGGGAAGCATAGTACAGTGAGCAGCCCAATGGTAAGGGAACAAGTGAGCGCAAGCACAGGGGCATGGGTGAGTTGATGAATGATGTCATAGAAAGCAGCTTCACACACAGAAGTCCACCTGGCTCCAAATGGTTCATGTGTCCGAAAGTAAATCTTGTCTTCCTCCTTAACTGTCCTTTTTCTATATTTCTTGTTTGTGGGAGAATAGCCTTGAGTTAAGTTAAGCAAAGGGCAGATGACTTTGGTGTAATCTTTTATGAATCGGTGGTAATAACCGCAGAACCCCAAGAATCTTTGCAGTTCCTTCAGGTGGTTGGGCTGAGGCCAGGTGGTCAAGGACTCCACTTTGCTTGGGTCTGTCTGAATCCCATCGGCTGACACTATGTGACCAACATATTTCACAGATGTTTGGAAGAATGGACATTTGTCTATGGATAACTTTAGTCCAAAGTCCTCTAATTGATTCAGAACCTTGAACCGACAAGCTTCATGCTCCTCGAGAGTCCGGCTGAACACAATAACGTCATCAAGCTATACAAGGCATTCTAGTAAGTTCACATCTCCCACCACTCATTCCATCAGCTGCTGGAAAGTGGCAGGTGCACCCGAAATACCTTGAAGCATACTGTATATAGAAACTCATAGAAACCCAGGGGGCAAATGAAGGCTGTTTTTTCTAGGTCTTCCTGGGCCATCGGGATTTGATAATACCTGCTCCGGAGGTTAAGGACTGAGAACCACTGGCTTCCGTTGAGGCAGTCAAGGGCATCCTGGATACGGGGCATGGTGTATTGATCCAGGACAGTTCTCCCATTCAACGTCTGATAGTCCACACACATCCTCACTGATCCATTCTTCTTTCGAACTACCACAATAGGGGAGGCATAAGGGCTTCAAGGCTCTTGAATACTTCTGGACTTGCATCACTACCCACCAAGCATAGGCATGGGCCTGAGCAGGTAGAATGCTAGGCTTCACCAATAGTCCCTCAGGCAGTTTCCCCTCTTCTGGGGCATCCAGCATAAGGATCTTATTTTTAACATCTGTTTTTAGGTGCACTTCACCATTGATGGTGCACTGAGCATTGGGAGGTAGTACCAGTGAATCAGGATCCTTTTTCCAGACTACCCCCACGGGTTCATCTTTCTCAATCTCCTTTGATCGCATCTGTAAGTCATAGGCTGCTGTACTAGGGCTGGAATGCTCAAGGCCCTTCCAGTTCACTTGGCTTGCTTTTCCTAACAAAGCTGAGCTAACCACCCATATGTATATATGTATATATTTTTTTTAACCAGGAGAGACACATTAAGTTGAAGCTTGTTTACAGGTGCAAGCTGGGAGCACAAGGAAGTTAAGTGGCTTATTCAGGGTCACACGGTATGCAAGTGGGGGCTGTGGGATTCAAACCCAGGTCTCCAGGTTTGCAGCTCAGAGCCTTAAACCACTGCTCTATACTGCCTCCCGTTGGTATCGATTAGTAAAGGGACACTGTCATACAGTCCAGTTGGTGGGCACACCAAGGGAAGGCTCTCCACTTGCTCATTCATGCCTGCTACTATACAGTAGTAGGGAAGGACAACCAAATTCATATATACCCCAGGTAAGGATAAGATTTCTCACTCAAACTCCATACATGCAGTCCTTCAAGGGGTTGGAATGGGAGGTCAGATAAGTGTTGGTCATGCCAATCTTGAAATATAATGGTGACTTGCGAGCCACTGTCCAACACAGCATGAGTGGAAATGCTGTAAACTGTCTCTGTGGTCTCCATGGAGGGGTCCACTGTCTCAGACCAGTCGGTTTGGCAGTCTGTCCTACAGCAGTTTTGGAGGAGTATGATTTTCTTGGTGGGCCTGGCTGGGGCTTTATATTGCTCTGATGGAGCAAGTTTAGCAGCTTAGCTGTGACCTTCCACAGGTTTTCTGGAAAGTTACAGCCCCATAGGGTATGTCCATCTTCTCCACACCGGTAGAAGAACACCTGTTCCCTGGAATCATTGGAGGGACTAGGTTCTTCCTGAACCATGTGCCGGTTGGAAGAAGGAGTTTTACTGTCTTCCTTTGACTTTGGCTCAGATTCTCTGTCCTCGCCACTTCCTCAGTGGCAGAAGTATGGGTAGCATGTAGGAGGTCCCCCACTAAGGCTCCTAGCTCTCTCATTTCTTCCACTAACTTGGACTCAACCCGGGGTTTGGGAGCGATGGCATGGGCCCCCACACTTCCGGGTGGAACCTCACTTCTAGTCTTAGTCGGCAACGGGCAAGGGTGGGAGCTCCTGGCCGCTTCAGCCATGACTTGTTGACTGGCTCGCATCTGCTTTATCTCTTTGAGCAGTTCTCTAACTTGTTGGGTTTCAATATATTCCTCCCTTTCTTCAGATCGATCTGAGACTTGGCTGGTGTGGGCAACCCCACCATAGGGCTCCCATCCATCCGCATCGTTCTCAGACTCACGAATCTCCTTCTTTAGCCAGCAATATGCGGGAGGGTTAGCTTTCCTGTCCTGAAACTTCAATTTCAGCATGAGCACACTAGAGTAATGGGCAGATTTGAGAATGTGCTCCAGCCTGACTCGGTTCAGTTCACTAGCTGGAACTCCCCCTTTCCTATGGGCCCTCTGCAAGGCCCTTTCAATTCGGGTGACAAAAGCAGACAACTTTTCATTTTTCCATTGTTTAGCAGACTTGAACTTCCACAGTAAGTCTTTCCCAGATTCTGTGCTGCCAAACAGCCCTTCTAAGGCAGAGAGATACTCAGCTGCAGTGGTTTCTGGGATGGTGGGTCAGAGAAATTGGATAGCTTCCAGTGCAGGACCCCTTAAGCTTTTCATAAGTCTCTTTCTCTTCTCCCCCTATGAACATTGCCACTCTTGGACAAGTGAAGTAGCATAGTCCATCCATGTCTAAGTCGTCCTCCCCCACTGGTACAGGAACTGCACCAGAGAACAGTCTGAGCCTGCAATAGGAGTCCAGGTGTCCGGAAGGTATCACAATGTTGAAGCCACAGCAGGGGATGCCCTGGAAGTAGACGGAGAGGCTGGAGAAGACTGTATGGGAGTTGTCTCTTCCAAAACATCCAAAACCTTCTTAACAATTCCTTGGCCGTCTGGCCTTCAGTAGCCAACAGCCTTAACAGTTTGTCCTTGAACCCCTCCACCCTTGGGGACCCTCCCAGGGGAAGATAGGTCACTATGCAAATGAATAACTCTCCATCCCTTCTGGGACCCTTCAGGCATGATAACAGGGGGTACCTTTTTCAGGGTCTACAGGAAAACTACATGAGAGGAGGGCCACCAAGGTTTGATCAAATAGATCTGAGTCCCACAGCCGTACTTCAACCTTCCCCAGACATTTAACCTTCCCCACAGTTTCTTCAATCATGTCATTAGTGGTCCCCAAAGGGATATCAAGTAACAATATGCCATGTTGGAGATCTAACCCCGCCGCCTCACTCCACCCCATCATACAGTGCACGACCAGCTTGTGGGGAGCAATTTTCCACTTGGGCATAGTGAGCACTTCCATTTCAGTTTCTGTCTCAATTTTACACTGGGCTGTAGTTCCCACTTCTGACCATTAGAGGGCGCAAGTCCCGGTGGTGCCTCCAAGATGTATCCCCTAGGTGGCCCTATCCTATGGGCTACTATGCCTGCCTGTGTGACTAGGAACAGGTTAAGGGGCCTGAGTTCGGTGAACGGGTGCCTCCATCCGGAGGAATGGTGTTGGGGTAGCGTAGCTGCTGTTGGTATAGCCCTCCGGGATGCTATAACCAGCCACCAACCCTTCTGGTGGCCTAAACAATTCAGCAACAGAACATTCACATCTACCATATGACAGTAATGAGGTGCACACACTCCTTGCACTTACCACCAGGGCTGGATTTTCTGCAACTGGCTTGGAGACCCCCTATAAAATAAGACCTGTAAGTAGTAGTAGTAGTAGTAAAATATTTATTTTTATTCAGGATAAGTTCTTTCTTCGCATCTTAGGCAGAAGCCTTTTTTCAAGATGGTCCTGACAATAGGGCTTTAAAATTGTTCAAATACAAACATAATACAAGCATCACTTTCAATC
Source organism: Neoceratodus forsteri (assembly GCA_016271365.2). Classification (NCBI taxonomy): domain Eukaryota; kingdom Metazoa; phylum Chordata; order Ceratodontiformes; family Ceratodontidae; genus Neoceratodus; species Neoceratodus forsteri. Next base: position 554,565,268 of record CM028129.1, on the reverse strand, counting down.
TTTTAAGACCTTACAAACGTATATTAAATATACGTATATTCCAACAAGACTTGTACAACTCATTTCACAACATGAAATACCAATTAAAAATTCAAGAGATTTCTTATTCATCCATTGCACATACATCTAACTTTCAATTCCTCTGTCAGAAACTTGGTAATCAGAGGTGGTTTATAGTCTGATTTACTTTTTATATCATTCAACAGTTGACTGTTTGAGGCATATTCAGCTTTAAATGTCATTTTTAGTAAAACAATTCTTTACCTTAGGTTTGTAGGGAGTCGCCCCATTATCTCTTAATTTATATTTATGCTTAACATTTTTCTCCTCTATTTTATCCCTAAGATATTTTGGTTCTCCTGTCGTTTGTAATCTATGCGTTTGTAGGGCCCTTATAATTTTTCTCCTATTTTCAAGTGTTAACCAATCCAGTGTCAAATACAAATTACAATGGTGGGTTTTATAGTCACATTGTAAAATTAATTTGACTTAATTATTATAAGTAACCTCAAGCTTTCTTAAGAGGAAAGCCTGAGGCCTTTCCATATATATGACTACCATAATCTATTATAGGAATTAATAACTGATTTACTATTGATTTCCACATACTAATATCTGTACAAAACCTATTTCTTCGAAAAGCCTCATGTTTTCTATTTACTTTACCCACCAACTCTTCTATGTGTAGATCAGATTTCAGTCCCTGGTCAACCCAAACTCCTAAGTATTTATAAAAAGAAATCTGCTGTAATGTTTCCTGTCTTAATGTTTTTATATTCAAATCCTGTTTGTGATTTATTCTATCCTTCTGTATTGAAAAAAGAAGAGTTTTCATTTTTTTGCTGTTTAATACTAATTTTGAATTTGCTAACCATTTTTCTGAAGTCCCTTTCTATCTCATTAATATTTGTACCACACGCTAGTAAAACTGTTTCATCAGCATATAATTTAATTTTGGTGTTAATAGCTACTTTCACCAAATCATTATCGTAAATCAAAAAAAGAGTTGGGCCCAAAATGGATCCCTGTGGTACCCCTCTAACAACTTTAAGCTGTTTTGAGGTTACATCATCAAGTTGAACCAGTTGTGTTCTTTCAAATAAGTAGGAAGAAAACCATCCCAGTGTTTCACAGTCTAGGCCCAATCCCTCCAACCTCTGGAGCAAAATCCTGTGGTCCATGGTGTCGAAGGCCTTGGATAGGTCTAAGAACACTGCGCCTACCTCCCCCCCCCCCAAGCTGAGCGGAGACAAGATCTATTAGGTTGGTGAGCGTGGTGTCCGTGGAACACCCTTTTCGGAAACCTGATTGTGAATCCGAAAGTAAGTGGTATTTCTCCAAATAACCACTTAACTGGTTTTGTACCAGTTTTTCCATTACCTTTGACACCGTGGACAACAGGGCAATCGGCATATAGTTCGAAGAGTCAGTTGGATCATTCCCTTTAAAAACTGGTACTACCTTGGCTTTCTTCCAACTAGAAGGAAACCTCCTTTCCGTCAAACTCCAATTAAATAGCTTGGTCAATATAAGAGCCAAAAATTCTGCAGCATCCTGTAAAAACCTGTTTTCTGTATTGTCTAACCCATTTTACATATCCAGCAGATCTGCAAGCTGACAAATATGAAACTCGGCATGGCCTACCACTCCAACTATGTACTCACTCCATCAGCTAGGCTTGCCATAGCCTGTGGCATATTACTACCATCACTCATGTATGGGGTGGCAGCATATGCCTCATCATGTAAGACAAGCTTTCAGAAGTGGGAAGTAACATACAACAACATCTGTAGGTATGCATCTTACGAACATACGAAATTTGCCAGCAGATAAAGGCCTAGAGGTCTATCAAGTCTGCTCGAATGTGCAGCTAGCACCCCTTATTCTGCAGCTGCCCCTCCCTTCCAGCCTTCCCCTTCATTAACCCTCCCCCTTGTCCTGTCCCATCCTCGTTTGAAGCAGTCCACTGTTCTACTGCATACCACTTCAGGAGGTAACGCATTCCACCCAGCCACCACCCTCTCTGTAAAAAAGTGTCTCCTCATCTCCCTCCTGAACCTTCCTCGCTCCAGTCTCATATCATGGCCCCAGGTGTCCGTCGCCTCCCTTACTTTGAACAGCTCCTCTGTACTTGTCTTGTTTATTCCTTTCATGTATTTAAAGGTTTCAATCATGTCACCCCTGTCTCTCCTCTCCTCCAGTGAGTACATGTTCAACTCCTTCAACCTCCTCTCATATGATAAGTCCCCCAGCCCCTTGATCATCTTTGTCGCTCTGCGCTGCACCCCCTCCAGTAACTTAATGTCCCTCTTCAGATACGGATGCCAGTACTGCACGCAGTACTCCAGGTGTGGTCTAACTAACCAGCCTATACAGTGGCAGAATCACTCCTCCCTCCTCGAGGATATACCCCTTGCAATACAACCCAGCATTTTGTTGGCCTTTGCAGCTGCCTTCCTACATTGTGCCGGTTGTTCATTGACCCTGTATGGCACACCCAGATCCTCTCTCCTCCTCTGTCTGGGCTAGCTGCACTCCCCTAGCTGGTAACTCCTCCTTGGGTTCTTCATCCCAAAATGCAGCACCTTGCACTTTTGGCATTAAAGCCCAGTTGCCAGGTGTCTGACCAGGTTTCAAGCTTTGCCAGATCATCTTGCAACCCCTGCCATCCCCTAGGTCATCCACCACGCGCCTACCTTGGTATCATCAGCAAACAGACTGATCTTGCTCTTGATGTCCCATGATATGTCTGCAATGAATATCCCAAACAACACTGGCCCCAACACCGAGCCCTGTGGAACACCACTGCACTGCCCTTGGGTGTGAAAGCTCCCCACCCACCACCACCCTCTGTTGCCTTCCCTGTAGCCAGTTTCCTACCCATCTCACCAGCTTTACCCGCCCCTGTGCCTACTAACTTCCTTCCCAGCCTTCCATGTGGCACTGGGTCAAATGCCTTACTGAAGTCCAGATACAGGACATCCACTGCATGGCCCCTGTCCAGTTGCCAGTTACTCAGTCATAGAACTCGACCAGGTTGGTTTGGTAGGATCTGCCACATATGAAGCCATGCTGTCTGCTGTCCTGTAGTCCTTTGGCCTCTAGGAGGGCCACCAGCCTCTCCTTCAGGATAGTCTCCATTAGCTTACCCACGATGGATGTGAGGCTCACTGGTCTGTAGTTCCGGTTCATCCTTGGGGCCACTCTTGTGGAGAGGGCACCACATGAGCCATCCTCCAGTCCTGAGGTACACACCCAGATGTAGTGAGGCATTAAATAGATCTGCCAAAGGTCCTGCAAGGACCTCTGCCAGCTCCTTCAGTACCCTGGGGTGGATGCCATCTGGGCCTGGCGCCTTGTCCACCCTCAGTGCCTTCAAACCCTCTCGAACTCTGCTCTCCATGATTTCCCCATCTGTCACCACTTCAGACCCTGCTTCTGCCATTTCTCCCACCTTGGGTGTCACCCCTCTCTTCTCTTTAGTAAATACTGAGCAGAAGTATTCATTTAGTGCTTCCACCTTATCTTCCTCAAATCGACTAAAACACCACCGTCTCCTCTACTCTGAGCTAGGATGGCTTTCTTTGGCAGCCTCCCATGACTATGCACTCTACTCCATCATAGACAATATCATCCAAAATCAAACACCTAAACCCCTGGCAGAACTTTTCCTTAGCCAGACGCCCAGCTACCAACTATGCTCTGCTGCCAATGCCCATGTCGTAATCCCTAGACACCACTCCTCCAAAGGTGCTAGTGCCTTCTCCTGCCATGCACCAAAAAAGTGGAACTCCCTACCTCTAACTATTCGTCGAGCATCTTCCCATACCTCTTTCAAATACTTGCTCTGTGATCATCTTGCTGTCTCTTGCTCATGCCCCCATTTCAAACCCGCCACCATATCGCTTTCACTTCACTATATTTCCCCTACCCACAGCCTCTTTCACTGCTCCTTCCCTCAACCAACTACTCTCAGCACTATCCTGTCTCCTAGCCTGTTTCAATACAACTTTTAACTTAAAGTCCTTTCCTCACCCCCTTTTCTTCCTCTCATCCCCTTACAACTCCCCCTACCTCGATTACCCCTCCTTTCTTTGCTTCCTTTCCCCCTTGACTACCAGTTGACACACTCACGTAACTTAACCTAACTTATGTTTTCTGCTACAATGTTGCTTAAGACTTTTACTATGCCGCCCTCTTTATTTTCACTATTGCTACATTTTTGTTCTTGCTAAATCAATTGTTTCTACTGTGTATCAAATTGTTTACCATTACTTACACTGTACTGATATATTTGTATGCACTTACTGTCTATATGCTCTTGTATATCTTTTGAAAAAATGTTTTATTTCCTGTATTCTCCCAGGTCGTGCTTGAAAATAGTCATTTCTATGGCTAGTGCACCTTACCCGATCAACAAAAACTAAATAAAATAAATATGCTTTGTTAACTTTTAATTTATTTAATTCTTTATGAACCTCATTACAAGTAATCTTCCTAAATCCACATTTTGGAATTTCCAGAGTCGCATCTAATGGAAAATCTAGTAATACATGATTTTCTGGAATATCTATACCAGGTAAATCTGTAAAATATGCATTCATAATGTCTGCAGAATTTACTTTACAACGCAGCAATACTGATACAGCAGTAACCCCACCAGTAAGGTACACACTAGTCAGGTTAAATGTGAAAACCTATAATCTAGTTTATTCAGGGAAAGTAAACAAGGGTAGGGCGTAAAGCTAGCAAGTGACTGGTATCTCTGATTTGATTCAGACTGATTTCAACATGCACTGTAAGTCCCTTAAACACAGTCCCACAAGCCTGGGTACCCAGTATGTTTAACAGGCTAGCCTGAAGCGTTGCCCGGGGTAGGACGGCGTTGCAGCTGTTGCTGGAGCCCTTAGGAAGGAAAACAATTAAAATGCACTCAACCCAAATATTTGTAATCTGGAGCCGGATGGCTCAGTCCATTGTAATAAACCCAAACAAGAAAATCAGATGACACACAATGATTGTAGCTGATGTTGCAGGGAGCTACCCCGTTTGGTACTCACGCTACCCGGACTAGGATGCAGGACAGGTGAGATGAAGATCTCATGGTTGTGTACTGGATTTCCAGGGGCTTGGGGCCTACACGGCTCACCTCCCGGTGGTCGCTACCTGTTGGGTGGTGTTGAGCAGGGGGCCGAATGCCCAAGTGGGTCTTTCGCAGTAGAATGTCTCTGAATCAGGAGCAGCAGCCTAGGCCAAGATGGCAGGGCCCAGGCAGAGCAGACAGTCTGGATAAAGTCTGTGATGCAGCGCTGGAAAAGCCTCCAGCTGGCGTAACAGAACTTGCCATGGAGAACCAAATCACGACCCATGAAACACATTCAGCACATCTATAACACTTAGCTTATTTAGTCACAGTTCAGATAAAATCTGTTTGCCAATCACAGGTTCACTGTGCAAACCTTTCGATCTAAGGCTCACTTTTCGAATCGGGTGGGCTGATCGCTTCTGGAACAAATCTTCGGTCCACTCACAAATAGCAATAACACACTCTTCTCTCTCTCCCGAGGCAGGTCTCAACCAGCAATCAGAGAAAGTCTGGATTTCACACACAAGGCGATACTCCAAGCTGGAGATGTGACAGGCAGGCCAGCAGAGCCTTCCTGCCGATTTTCCTACGTGTCTACCAGGAGCAGCTGTTCAATGGCTCAAGCTGTTCACTCTCCAAACTCCAGCTCTCAACTGACACCCTGCTTCAGCAGTTCTGGGGATTTCCCAGTAATCCCAAAGATTTGGTTGGTTGAGGGAACTGTCTGTTACAGTAAGGGCTCCTCCTCCAGGTCCATTTAGGCACCAAACACTTAAAACTACAAAAGGTTCGATTGGTCCAACACTGGCAGTCCAGAACCAAAATGGTGGCTTTTATTCAAAAGTTCAAGCTGCAACTCAAAGCAAGTTAGACAAACTCCTCTATTATTATTATTATTATTATTATAACAGATAAACAGTAAACAATCACAGTTCCCAAGAGGGCTCCCTCTGCACAGTAGTGACTGCAGAATGGAGCAGAATAACAGACTGTCTGGCTGATTGCGAGTCTTAAATCACTCGGACCCAGCCCAGATTAATTTTATAACACAGCATAGATGCTCTCTTAAAGAGACAGGCACGGAGGCTTACTGGAGCACTCTCATGCAGACAATTATAACTACTGGACACAGAACACCATCCTGACAGTGGGCATTAGGCAGCCCAGGAAGACATTATAGGAACCTCTACTTGTAGAGGGGTTACACATAGCATTTGCATGTCAACTCTTTTCAGGAGGCCTCCATAACATGAATATGTCTTCCGACAAACCCAAGGTCTGAAACTCTAGCCACTCAGGAACTAAGCCAAGAGGTGTAGGGATGTCAGGTCTGGGTGCAGGACCATCCCGTTTTCTGGTCAGCACATCTGGGTGAAGAGGCAGCCACCACAAAGATCTGCTGCTGCTGAGGCTAAAGAGATCTGGGTACCAGAACTGTCTGGGACAGTCCGGAGCTATCAGGATCATTCGTGCTTTGTCCTTCTGGGTCTTGACCACAATGTTGTGGAGCAAGGGGAAGAGAGGAAAGGTGTACACGAGGCCTGGAGTCCATGATCTCATGAAGGTATCCCCCAACAGTGTCCCATATTGTGGGGAGGGGTACAAAATAGCCTCATTTTGTCATTCTAGGAGGCATATAGATCCAGCAGAGGAGTGCCCAAAAGGGAGAACAGGTGATTCACCACCTCCTGATACAGGGACCACTCATGCAACATCTCTCCAATCCAACTGATTGTGAACTCCCATGACATGAATCACCAGAAGATCAGCATCCAGGCTGCGCACAAGGATCCAGGTGCAGAGGCCTCCTGACACAGGGGAAGGGAGAGTGTTCTGCCCTGCTTGTTCAGGTAGAACATTGTCATGGTGTTGTTCATCTGGACCTGCACAACCTGACCCCTGACTAGAGGAGCACAGCAAGCTGCACTGCACAGAGCTTCAGCAGGTTTATGTGGTGACAGGACTCCCAGGGTGACCAAAACCCATGGGCTCTGTGGTCTCCCAAGTGTGCTCCCTACCCCATTAGAAATGCATCTGTTGTGAGCATGCTGGTTGGCTCTAGGCAGACAAACAGGATTCTTTCCTTCAGATGCTCTGGAACAAGCCACCACTGGATCATGTACCACACTGACTGGGTTACTGTGACTGGCTGGTTCAAGTGGCCTAGACACTGGTACCATTGATGACCTAACTCCCACTGCAGGTAGTGCATCAGCCAGTGGACCCAATGGACCACACTGGTGCAGGATGCTATGTATCCCAGCAGCCGCAGGAAGTCCCTGGCAGGGCATGAGAGCCCAACCTGAAATTATCAGGCAAAGGAGTTAAAATCCAGTGCCCCATCTGCAGGGAGGTGGGCCTTGGCTGGCAGGGAGTCTCGTTCTACCCCAATGAACGATCACCTACAAGAGTACCAGTTCAGACTTGTCTGGGTTGATCAACAGGTTCAAGTCTCAGCAGGTCTGTAGAACCAGATCTCTGGACCTCTCAGTGGTCTCTATTGACAGCCTGGCCAACAGCCAGTCATCCAGGTAGGGATACACCCTGTCTCCTTTGTGCTGCAGGAAGCATGCCACCATTACCATGCACTTGGTGAAGACCCTGAGCGAAGGGAAGAGACCTAAGGGCATGCCCAGGAACTTGTACAGTACCCTTTCCATATGGAACTGGAGATACTAGTGGTGGGACAGATTGACTGTGATGTGGAAGAACGCATCCAAGAGGTCTAGGGAGCAGAACTACATGCATTGCTCCAGAGACAGGAATGATCTGATTCAGGATGACCATCTGGAACCTCCTCATTAATTGATTCAGAGTGTGCATATCTGGCATGGGGAACCAGACCCCATCCAGCTTCTGAACCAGGAAGTAGCTGGACAAGTAACCCTGACTGGCCAGGGCATCTGGGACACAGGTTATGGCTCCTTTCATGAGAAACTGAATGATGTCCTCCCAAAGGGTGTACAGTATGTCCTGCAGCACCCTATGCTCCAAGGAGCATGGAGTTGGTAAGGTAGGAGAGCCTCGAAGTCCAGTGGCAGCCATCTGTCTACCACTTACAACACCCACTTGTCCATTGTGATAGCAAGTCAATGTGGCAAAGAGTGATGTAACCGACCCCTGACAGGGAGAGCAGACAGGGACAGGATGGGTGGAGGGCATACAGCCCCCAAATTGTCACTGTGCAGCTTTTGCAGGGGCACCGGCTGCTGCGGCTGAAGGGTCACCACCACCCCTGTCCCCATCTCTCTTGGGGCCCTGGCCACTGAACTTGGGTTTCGGGCACCAGGCCTGATACTGCCCTTCCTGGGGCTGCTGCCAAGGAGGCTGCAGCTCAAGAGCGCCGATACCGAAAAGTCTTTTTCTTAGGCTTTTGTTTTTAGTCCTTCTGTGACAATACCATAGAGTCAAGGTTGGCGTTGGACTTCTCTATGTGGGTGAGATGTCCCTCCATCCCAGGGTCAAATAGGTCAGTGCCAAGAAAGGAACATCAGCCAGCTTGTGTGGGGTATCTGCAATAAAGGTGGACAGATGCAGCCAGGCCCTGTGACGCATGGAGATGGCCACTGCCATGGGACGGGCACGGCAGTTGCTGATCTCCAAGGACATCTGGAGCTGGTGTTTAGCCAGTGATTGACCTTGGTTCCAGGCAACTGCTGGTCAGTAGGAAGGTGAGGGAGGATTTCATTGCAGATTCCCAAAAGGGAGTGACCAAAGCTGGCCATCGTGATGGAGTAACTCACCTGACAGAGACCAAGGATGCTGCAGTGTACACCTTTTTAGCAGCATGGTCAATCTTACTGGACTCCTTGTCCAGAGTCTTGCCCACATCCCATTGTCCCCCAGATTTATGGAAGGCTGAGTCAGAGACCAGTACTTCAGGCAAAGGGTGGTCTGAGAACCCTGAACAGGATCCGGTAGGGACTGCATACTTGCAGACAATATGAGTGGGGAGTGCTAGGCAGGATGCTGGATGCTGCCAAAACTCCAGGGCTGGTCCCAACATGACATCAGCCATGGAACAGGCAACCCCTTGGGATTCATCCCTGTCCAAGATGTGTGAGAAAGGTACTTCAGCATTTTTTTTCCAGCTCCCCCCCACAGGGCATTCTGGTCCCCGCTCCACTCGTCGCCTCCCCCATTCCTAGGCTTACCCCCCTGAGCGAAGCCACCAGACGGGTACCCCCCTCCCAGGAAACACAACTCTCTGGCCCTGGCTTAACCCCCAGGGTGGGGTCATGGGAGCAGAACCCCCCCCCCGGCAGACCAATGTCTCAGCAGGAGCGGCGGTGGAAGCGGGGACCATCATTAGCAGCCAGCATTTTTTTTTGCTGCTATTCTCCTTGGGGGCAGGGATGTGCAGTGATGCCAGTGTCTACCCTGCGCCCCTGATGTGTGGTGCCAACTGTGGTGGTTCTCCCAGCCTCCACCAGAGGTCTGCATTGTGCTGGACACTCTTCCCCCTCCTCCCTGAGAAAGAGAGCAGTCTCTAGGACACTCAGCCCTTCTCCCCCGGCCAGCCCTCTGACTCCCTAGTCCATCCCTGAACCCAGGATGTTGGCACCGCAGATGGACACCTTGCCGCTGTGCCAGCGGGCTGGCACTTGGCCATTTTTTGGACAGAGACCAGAGGGACATTTATAGACTCTGCTATGAGTTGGATTAGAGTCCTGAATGACACCGGCCCATGGTGAGTGGTCAGCTCCTCAACCAAGCCCCAATCGAGGATACAAGTCCCAGAGGAGGCCATGGAAGATTGATCCAAGTCATCTGAGGACTCCTCAAAAATGGCCATCTACTGTTTCTCACCGCAGACCACCCTAGTATCCTCATATTGGGTGATCTTTGTCACAAACGCACTCAGCAGATCAGGCCCTCTGCTCCCACAGTGCCAACCTCCAAGTGCAGTATTGTGAACAGGTAACAGAACAGGGTAACCCTCCTGTCTGCTTGTGGGTCTGAATCACCTTTAGTCTCAAGTTCTGGGGGGATTCAAACTGTGAACCTTACGCTAGTGTGCCCAAATGTACAGGCTCAAATAATCTGCTCTTCAGGGGGATGCCAGATATCTTTTACCTAAGGACACCTAACCAGGTATCCAAAATGAACCCTTAAAACTCTATAAAAGACCTTAGGTATATTCTTATCTTTTCCCAGTTTGGTAACACCATCAAGCTCTGAACAATTTTTGTCAATCTTAACCCTCCATACATCACATTCAAAAAGAACTTCGAAGACACACCCAGGCAGTCTTTGGAATAAAAGGTTTACTTACAAATGGATAAAAATATGTAAAATGTAAATACAGAACAATATATCACAAAGCATACAATCACCTAAAAAAATGGCAAAGAAAACTACAGACAAACTCCTACCAACATACAGTTAGAATTTTTCTAATGTATTGCCTCTGTACAGTGCTTAAGTTGGATCTTGTTTCTTAAGAGCCCAAAAAGAAAATGTCACTCAGTTGAAATACAGAATACTGTTTAAACTCTGTTTCCACCTCTTCTATGATGTCATCTAGCTCCTCCTTTTAGAATATAAAAATGATACGAACAATGATCTTCCTGTCAGGAGATATTTTAAATACTGTGACTTCAGCAAAAACGAATTTCCCAATATGACTCCTTAATTAACATCCCCTCTTTGATCTCAAGCAGTTCCTCATCCCAGGGCACATCAAATGATTTTATGACTTTTAGCACCATAGTGATATAACATGTTTTTTCCTCTTAAGATGTCATAAAAGTTTACGAGCCCTATATCCTGGTAGCTGGGTCAGTTCTAATTAAGTCTGATAAACAGGAGACCCTTAATTAAGTCTCTCTAGTCTTTTAATTACCTCCTGGTTTCAGGTCATTTGACTGTAACTGAAACCTGGGTGGGGCACTCATGGACGCACTGTGACAATCACACACTATATTTTTATATTACAAATATCATCCAACAATCATAACCAGCTGGCCAAGTGTCACAAACCTCCCCACCTAGACTGAATTTGGGGGCTTTATCCCCTGCATGGGATGAGCTTCCCAAATCAGTTCACTCCTCATACAGACATGACAGGCCATCGCTGTTCTGATTGGTCGCTCCAGCCCTATGTAAGATTGTCATGTCATACCCTTGCAAGGCAAGACTTCATCTTAACAGTCTACCATTAGTTTTTCCCATTTGGGTCAGCCAAACCAGGGGGTTGTGGTCCGTTTGTACTTCAAAATGCTGCCCATATAAGTATGGCTCTAACTTCTTTAGGGCCCACACTATGGCAAGACACTCTTTTTCCACAGTACAGTATACCTGCTCCCTGGGAAGTAACTTTTTACTCAGGTACACTACAGGAGTGATCTTTCCTTGGTTGGATGTCTGACTCAGTACTGCCCCAACACCCATGTCTGAGGCGTCAGTCTGAACTATAAAGGGTCTGCTATAGTCAGGACTTGTCAACACAGGAGCACTGCACAGTGCCTCCTTCAGTCTGGTAAAGGCTTTTTCACAGGCTGGTTCCCAGGTAATTTTCTTAGGCATCCTTTTCTTTACCAGGTCAGATAGGGGAGCAGCCAGAGCACTGTAATTGGGTACAAATTTCCTATAGTACCCTGCTGTCCCTAGAAGACTCCTGATCTGCTTCTGCATTTCTGGCCTGGGTTATGCCTTGATCACCTCTATTTTTACTCGGTTAGGATGGAGCTTTCCCCAGTCTACAACATGCCTGAGGTATGCCACTTCAGCCACAGCCACCTGGCACTTTTCAGCTTTGACAGTGAGCCCAGCCCTCTGTATACTGCCCAGCACTTCCCTAAGGTGGGACAGGTGTTCCTCCCAACTAACACTAAAGATGACAGTGTCATCCAGGTACACCATGGCGTACTCCTCAGCACCATTTAACACCTGGTTCACCAACTTTTGGAAAGTGGCCGGGGCGTTCTTCATTCCGGAAGGCATTACTTTAAATTCAAATAAGCCTGAGTGATGAAGGCTGACCTCTCCCTAGCTCTGTCAGTTAACTCAACCTGCCAATACCCCTTTGTCAGGTCAATAGTCATAAGGTAGGTCGCCCCTCCCAACTTGTCCAGGAGTTCATCCGTCTGGGGCATCGGGTGGACATCTGACTTTGTGACTACATTCAGTACACGATAGTCCACACAGAAATGAGTAGAGCCATCTGGCTTGGGCACAAGGACTATGGGTGAGGCCCAGGGGCTGTGGGATCTCTGGATTACCCCTAAATCCAGCATTTCCTCCGCCTTCCTCCTAATGTCCTTTTGGACAGCCTCTGACACCAGATATGCTGTCCACTGTATGGGTATCTGTGTCCCTGTCTCTACATCGTGAGTTGCTAAGGGGGTTAGTCCAGGCTTGGCGCTAAACAGTGGAGCAAAGTTGGCTAAAACCACCCTTACTTCCTGGATCTTGTCCAGGGCCAGCTGGGGAGACAATTTAACTGCCTCCACAGAGGACTCCCACTTGCTTTCTTCCAGCAAGTCCAGAAGGGGGTCTCCTTCGTCCGTCCCCTCCCCAGGACAACATACTGCAAACACCATGTCAGCCGTATTAGCATATGGCTTCATCATGCTGACATGGTACATTCTTTCTGTCAGGTAACTCTATGATATAGTTCACATCATTTACCTTCCTAGCTACTTTGTACAGTCCTGCCCACTCAGCCTGCAGCTTGTCTTTCTGGACCGGAATAAGGACCATGACTTCCTGACCCACTGTGTATGAGCGAGCTCTGGCTCTGCGGTTGTACCACACTTTTTGTTTCTGTTGGGCAGCTGTCAGGTTGCTCTGGGCTGTCCCCACAAGCACCTTCAGCTTTTCCCTAAACCTAAGGACGTGATCCACTGTGGGAGTTCCCTGGGTGGTGTGCTTGCCTTCCCAGTCCTCCTGGATCAAGTCTAGGGGCCCACATACCCGGCATCCATATAAGAGCTTGAAGGGGGAAAATCCTGTCAACTCTTGAAGCACCTCCCTGTATGCAAACAACAGGTGGGGACGGTATTTCTCCCAGTCCCTCCCATGCTGTTCAGCAAACAATTGGAGCATTGACTTCAGGGTACCGTTAAATCTTTGCACAAGCCCATTGGCCTGCAGGTGATAAGGTGTCGTGCATCTCTGCACCAACCCACAATTCTCCCACAAACATTTCATCAGGTCCAACATGAAGGAACCTCCTCGATCGGTGATAACCTCCTGCGGAAACCCAACATGGGAGAAAATCCCAAGTAAGGCATCTGCCACTTTGTCTGTCCTCAGTGAGGATAGGGCGACTACCTCGGGGTGCTGGGTGGCATAATCCACCACAGTCATGATTAACCTCTTCCCGGAGGAGCTGGGGGTATTTAAAGGCCCCACAATATCCATTCCCACCCTCTGGAACGACTCCTCCACTATGGGCAATGGAATTAGGGTGACTTGGGTTTTCTTACCTGCCTTCCCTATTTCTTGGCACCAGTAACAAGACCTGAAATACTCCTTCACCTGCTGGGTGAAGTTGGGCCAATAGAAATTCTGGACCAACTGCTGTGTAGTGCGTGTAATTCCCAGATAACCAGACGAGGGAATATCATGTGCAATCTTGAGCAACTGCTCATGATACTCCTGGGGAATGACAAGCTGCCTGCCTATCACCCCTCCCTCCGTCTTCACAGCCTGAGTATACATCAGTCCATTTTCCCAATAAACCTGATGTTTACTGTCACCTCTCTGTGCTCTGTCAGAGTCTGCCCCAGCCCTCAGCTTCTCTAGACTAGGGTCACTCCTCTGAGCAGCTGCAAACTCCTCACACATTCCCAAGGTATGGGACAGGTCCCCTTCAGTCTCTAAACTATGGTCCCTAGCACTAGCATCAGGGCACTCAGGATCACTGTCATCCTTAACCCTCTGACCATGGGTCACCCATCCCTCTTCGGAATAACCCTTCATAGCTGTGTGGTTAACTGCTACTTGGGAAATTTCTACCCCCTTTTCATTAGTCTCCATATCGGGAGACACAGGCTATGGAATCGGCCTCTCAGGGATTTCCACACTGGCTTCTGTGGGGTCCAGGGAACTACAATTTCCTCTTTCCGCTTGGCTATGGGTAACTGCACATACCATGCCCTGTTTGAGATTGTTGCCAAGGATGATGTCAACTGCTAACATTTTGGCTGCAGCCACCTGTTGCACAGTCCCCCCCTGTTTCACCCCAGTCTAGGTGAACACTAGTGAGGGGCAATGTTTTCTCCTCACCAGTAAAGTCTTGTACAGTTACAAATTCATTGGGTATAAGCTGATCAGGCTTTACCAAATCCCCCTTTACCGATGTTGGGGATGCCACTGTGTCCCTTAACCCTTGTGTCTGTACACCATTCACCATGACTGGGTGCATGTATTCCCTCATGTTCACAGGCATGCTTCCAGGGACACACAAACAACCCACTTCTTTCCTAGCCCCATGTTGCATATGGCTCATCCTTTTGGGACACTGTCTGGTAATATGCCCAGTTTCTTTACATACCCAACATTCATTTCTTTTCTCAGAGAAATGTTTTCTTTGAAACCTGGGGCTAACTGGTTTTGGCGGGGGCAGTGAGGGTCTTAGCTGCCCTGAAGGCATGCTTTTCCCTTTCTGCATTGCCACACCTGTCCCATTTGCTCTCAGAACAGGTCTGCTCTTGGTGTAGCGGTCCAAGAGTTCAGCAGCCTCTTGCACTGTTTTGGGATCTCGGTCCTCCAGCCAGGTTTTCAGCTCTGCTGGGCATGCCCCAAAAAACTGTTCTAACAAAATAGCATTTTCAATTTTATCTATAGAGTTTGCTTCAATTCCTTCCCACCAACGTTTTAAAAAATGACGTTGTTTCATGGCTAGCTCCTCGTAGCTCATATCAGGGCTTCTCCTGAGCTTATAGAATTTAGCTCTGTATGCTTCAGCAGTTAAATCAAACTTTTTTAAAAGTGGAGCTTTAAGTTTGCTGTAATCACTTCTGTCCTCATTGTCCATTTGACCCAATGTATCCTGAACTTTCCCGGTAAGTAGTGGGGATAGCTGGAAGCTCCAGGACCCTCTAGGAATTTTAGCTTTAATACAAACTTTTTCAAAGGAATTTAAAAAGGCATCCATATCCTTACCCTCTTTAAATTCAGCTATCAATTTGGAATTCAATTTGTAACCCAGTCCTGTAGTTCCAGTTAAAACCAAGCCACTTACCTGCCCTGGTGCTGGTGGTTGGAGTCATAACTTCTCCAGTTCATGTCACCTCTGGTGCTCACGCTCCTCACGGTCCGCCTATCACTGTTCACGCTCCCTCTTCTCCTCTGCAGCTCATCTCTCTCACTCTGCTTCTCTCTGTTCTCACTCCCTCTTCTCCTCTGTGGCTCACTGGCACTCACGCTTTTCATGATCAGCCTCTCGCTGTTCTCGCTCTCTCTTCTCCTGGAACTCCAGCTCCATTCTGCGAAACTCAATCTGCAGCTTGAGTGCTTCTGGCTCCAGAATGCTGGTAATCTTCATCTGCTGCTGTGGCCCTTTGCTGGCACTGGCCCTGCTGTCATCCTCACTGGATCTGGACACTGCACTGGCCGCTGTCCCCTCCACGCTCAGGGTTTGGTCCCTTACAGTCACAGTCAGTGATTCGATGCTCTGGGCATCTGCTGCCATCAGGGCATCCATGAGGTTCTGCTTGGTGGCTCTCCCCTCATACAGGACTCCTCTGACCTGGCACAACTGCCTCAAGTAGTCTACAGTGTACCCGCTGTAGTTGGAAGCCATCTTCTTCCCTAACTACGGCTATTCTAACTTGCACTTTAGAAAAAAAATAAAACAGGTAGGAACTCGACTGTAAGCAAACTTACATAGTTCTGTTTCCTTTTAAAAATAAATCACTGCCTTATTTTGCAAGTAAGTTGTACAGTATTAAGCTGACACACTGAACAGTTAAAGCTTATGTTACCAAATTTATCTGCACCGCTGCCAACCAATCTGTCACAAATGCACTCAGGAGGTCAGGCCCTCTACTCCTACGGTGCCAACCTCTGAGTGCAGTATTGTGAACAGGTAACAGAACAGGGTAACCCTCCTGTCTGCTTATGGGTCCGAATCACCTTTAGTCTCAAGTTCTGGGGGGATTCAAACTGTGAAATTTATGCTAGCATACCCAAATGTACAGGCTCAGATAATCTGCTCTTCGGGGGAATGCCAGGCATCTTTCGCCTAAGGGCACCTAACCAGGTATCCATAATGAACCCCTAAAACTCTATAAAAGACCTTAGGTATATTCTTACCTTTTCCCAGTTTGGTAACACCATCAAGCTCTGAACAGTTTTTGTCAATCTTAACCCTCTATACGTCACATGCAAAAAGAACTTCGAAGACACACCCAGGCAGTCTTTGGAATAAAAGGTTTACTCACAAATGGATAAAAATATGTACAATGTAAATACAGACCACTATATCACAAAGCATACAATCACTTAAAAGAGAGGCAAAGAAAACTACAAACTCCTACCAACATACAGTTAGACTTTTTCTATCTAATGTATTACCTCTTTACAGTGCTTAAGTTAGATCTTGTTTCTTAAGAGTCCAAAAAGAAAATGTCACTCAGCTGAAACACAGAATACAGTTTAAACTCTGTGTTTCCACCCCTTCTATTATGTCATCTAGCTCCTCCTTTTAGAATATAAAAATGATACAAACAATGATCTTCCTGTCAGGAGATATTTTAAATACTGTGACTTCAGCAAAAACGAATTTCCCAATATGATTCCTTAATTAACATCCCCTCTTTGATCTCGAGCAGTTCCTCTTCCCAGGGCACATCAAAGGATTTTATTACTTTTAGCACCATAGTGATATAACATGATTTTTCCTCTAAGACATCATAAAAGTTTATGAGCCCTATATCCTGGTAGCTGGGTCAGTTCTAATTAAGTCAGATAATCAGGAGACCCTCAATTAAGTCTCTCTAATCTTTTAATTACCTCCTGGTTTCAGGTCACTTGACTGTAACTGAAACCTGGGGGGAGGGTGGCACTCATAGAAGCACTGTGACAATCACACACTATATTTTTATATTAAAAATATCATCCAAAAATCATAACCAGCTGGACAAGCATCACAATCTCCACTGTCAGCTGACCTAACAAGCTGATTGCTGACTGGGTGTCCTTGGTCAGAGAGTCCACTTTTGGTTGCAGTGTCAGTAGCTCCATCCTTCAGGATAGAGAAGCACTTGCAGGGAGCACCTGTGTTGTGTGGGCCAGTGTAGGTATAACTGATGGCTGCCAGGTGACTGAAGATCCATAGGGTAGAGACCTACTCCACCTCGCAATGCCCACTGTTGCCAAAGAAGCTCTTTGCAGCACTGGCACATCTTCTGCCAGTGCCTCTTCCACCCAAGGATGAGGAGATTAAGGAGCATCAATGGCGATGTCTCCGATCGAGTGGGATTGAGATCAGAAACACCTCGACTGAGAACTTGACCTGGACCTCGACCATCAACTAGACAGTTGACGTCAAGGAGAGCCTTCTGGCTCATCACGGTAGGTCACATGACTTGCTACATTTAACAAGAGAGAGGCTTTGAAGGACAAAAAGAAAACTCAGAGCCTCTACACAGTGCATGGTACACTCAGTAATAAGTAATATGAGAGAAGCAGCAAACTGTGGCACTCACTCACGCCAAGAAAAGTTACACCAGTCACAGGCAATTTGGTGCCCAGTTCTTTGACAAAGCGCAGTGTGCCTGCGCGAAATGTTGAGGGCTTTTTTCTGGGTTGGCAAGAATGATGGTGTTGGTGGCAGCTGATTTTAACAAAGAACTGAGCACCAAATTGCCTGTGACTGATGTAACTTTGCTTGCTGTGAGTGCCAGTTTGCTGCTTCTCTGAAGAGGCTTTGAAGGCTCAAATGCCAGTGGGGGCTGCTCCATAGGTGACCCAGTCGAGGATGCCAACCGGGTCACGTCCTCTTAAGTGAGGACTGGGAGAATTGGGGTCTGGGAGATTGAATGCTCGATCTCTTCTGACAGCTGGTCGAAAGGCTGAAGGAAAATCTCCACAGCCTACTTGACCATAGTCAATTGCAGCAAGCCTAATGAGTGTACCGAGGAGCCCTCAACCTTCCCCTCAACTGAGGGGATCTCGATCACTGTCGAGTGTTCAGGAGAGTCGAAGGATTGGGAGGACCTCAATCGCTCTTGGTCCCACAACCGGCATTGGCAGTGCTTTTGTTTCTTGTCACAGTGGGCAAGGTCTGGAGGGCCATGTACATCTCTTGCAATCCCTCCAAGAATGACCTTCTGATGCTGGCCCCAGCCAGTAGCAACACCAAGACTGAGGAGGTACCTACCGCAGCAGCTGCTGCTTCCTTCTCAAAGGCCACTAGCTGTGTGATGCTGACCCAGTAGCCACGGAGACCTGCTTGCAGCCCTTAGGCTGGGTTTTTGGATCCCACTCCAAAGGCCAATCGAGTGTGAGCCAGTGCTTGCTGTCTTCTTTTTTTCCCCAGTTTGTTTATACCCCCCTACATGCTCTAGTTCCCACCACTCCTTCAGGCCGCCATGGTCCTGACTTACCTCCTACAATCCTCACTCGAGCCCTCCATCCTCACATTGCAGCCATCCCCAAGGTAACCTGGCATAACCTTTCGCTGGGTGGGTTCCTCTCCTCCGAGGGGGAAGGCACTGATGGGGTTTGCCAGTGCACTCACTATTTGGCCCTGGGGTGCTGCTGAGGTGGACATGGCTCCCTGGAGAGCTTGGGTGGCATTGGAGACTAGCAGCCATCATCTGGCGGATCCTGGAGCAGTTTTTCTGGTTTTCCTGTAGTTCCCCATCGTGCTGCTCATGCAGTGCCCCCAGTCTCCACCAGGGGCCACTGCCGAGTGATGTTTCCCCACCACCCACCCCAGGAGAGGAGAGCAGTCCTCTGGATGCTCAATCCTCTCCTCCCCTCTGCCAACCCCCAGGCGCTCGAGTCCGTTCCCGAACCTGGGTCGCCGGCGCATCGCGAGGTAAGGCATCCAGTGCCTCAGCCCTCTGCTCCACCAGGCTGGGTTGCTTCCTGTCTTCTAATGACTCAGGAAGCATTGAAAAGCAAAGGCCCCACCTGGCCTTGTTGTGCTGCCCACCCAAGCCGCAGAGGAACATGTTGTGTTGGTCAGCATTGATCGACATCTTCTGCTAGCACCACACACAAAATTTAAACCCCAGCTTCTGTGGCTCCATCATTGATCATGAGGGAGAGTTAAAAAAGGCAAGAAGTGAGATGAAGACTTCATAAAGAAGGTTCACTGATGGTGCAATACCCAAAGCAGGAGTTGCTAAGGAGGTGACCTGTTGTTCCAGTGGAAAGAAAGATCTGATGTCACAGGGTGGAGTCAGGAGATATACCACCTGGGAAGTGGGAGAAGCTTAGCTTAATGACATCCAATGGAAAGCCTGTTCCAGTGGAACTGCCAGAGTCTGGATAGTGAACTGTCTCCACAGCCCTAGAAACATGGTGTTCTCAGCAAGCGCTTCAGACTGCAATGCAGTCTTTTTATGGCCCATGATGATGAAGGTGTGGCCATCACCCACCCCCATCCAAGCCAGGCAGAATGCTGGCCGCTCAGGCACCAATCTGCAGACTGGTACAAAGGAATGGGGAAACAAACACAATGTAGGGATCCATACACCCAGAGCACCCTACCTTGGAGCGACTGGCTGGCACTACCATGATTCCCTGCAGCGTTATGCCCAGTTGAGGCTCATTCTGCCACCTGACAAAACTAGTGCCAAACAAAAAGCAAACAGTGGGGTGCACCCTCTACTAGGGCACCCACACCAGACCCACTCTGGCATCGGGGTCTACACAGTTAGTGTACCTGTAAATAACTGTAAACATTTACACGTCTAAATACTGTATCCATTACATTGCAAATTACCTGTACCATGACTCCCAATAACATTTCAAGTTGCTGACTATTCTAAGGACTCTACCTTTTAATATACCCAAAGTTAAACTGTTGGTATGCAGTAAGATTTCATTAGACTCTAAAATATTGTTTGCTACAAAACAAGTAAAACCCTAACATAAAATAGCAGTTTAAAACAGTTTCATCAGGTTAGTCCTTCTTTTGGTCAGCAAGGCCAGGCGGTAAGTACCTAATTGTCCCTCTATGGCTATGGTGTTACAATTTATTTAAAGTCACTGAAAGTGTCTCTGGTAATACTAGGAAAGGTACTTAAGGGGAGTATTTATGCATCCCCAACAGAGTGTTAAGCAATGTCCCAGACCAGTGGTCCAGGGCTGACCTCATCCCTCTGGTGAAAGCATGGCACTTGATTCTGAGCCTCCTTTTCAACTCGACCTCCAGGCAGTGATGCCAGACCTTGCGTTCCCTCAAGATCCTTGGATGTCATTGGGAAAGGTTTCATCAGATGTCATCGGGCGTCAAAAAGGTTATGTCATCATCTGGGATGCCTACTGCTGGACTGAGGTCATCTGGTGGCAATACACTGCTCCTCATACACTGACATTGTTATCATTACTTCAATCTGTATAACATGAGTTTCTATTTATTCTAGGTGTTAAAGAAGATGAAGGTATTATTTTGATTGGCTATAATGCCTATTTGTATCTTACCTACTGTATGTTCAGGTATATGTTATATATTTATATTTCATTTTTTAGATAGACTTTTATTCAATGATTGTATTTATGCATTCATACTGTACTTTTATTATAAAACAATAAAAATGTTATTGACAAAAAAAAAAGCCCTAGGCAATGGCAGACACGAGCCCTGGTGCAACGGTGGGAGGATAGCTGGTCTCCTCATCTGGCATCTATGCTCCTAACACCTGTACACACACACAGGTCATCTGGGCAGCACCCGGGGCCCCTCAGCACATGTGGGTTCTTGTGTCCTCAGATTTAGCCAGCAGTCATTGGTCCACCAAAAGTAGGTGGCTAGATGCTGGTATTCGGACAGGCACGGGGGGGCACATGGCTGTCATGGCCCCACAGGCTGTGTTGTGTAAAAGTCACTTTATGTAGATTGGGAGGCATCTTTGCTAGAGGTGACTGCTTCATTACCTCTGCTCCTGCTGAACATGCACAGCACTAGCCCCATGGTGCAGAAACATGAAAGGATTTGGCTACCAGTTCCCACCATGTTTAGAGACCCCTAACACTTCGGGGCCACTGCAGGAGTTTAAATTGTAGCTGCTCTGCATATTTTTCTTAGAACCCATAGTTAGAGTTTCAGTAACAAGAGTGCAGTGCTGGGTTCAAGGCCCAGCTGAGGCACTTATTTCTTTCTCTCTTCTGTTTGTATGTAACCCATAATTAGGCACTGGCCTGGGCATAGGGAAAAATGTCTCTCCACGCCAGCCCCAATACTTAATCCTCCAACATGGCAGTTCATGAAGACGATTTAACAGATGGGGGCATACCTCTCAACTGTCCCTGATTTTCAAGGATGTACCTGATGTTAACCCCAAAATGTCCTCCATCTCTCCTAAATTTGACATTTGTCTCAAAGAAGAGTCATGATTTGAATCTTAAAATTGTGTCTGGCATTAGTATTACAGTTTAGTTTGCCCACAGAAAGTACTGGTATCATTAAGTCACATACTGCTATAGCTTCTGAAGCTAATATTACCATTTTTTAAGATGTGTCCCTGATTTGTTATAAGCCTTGTCCTTGATTTGTGGGGTACAAGGTTGAGTGGTATGGGTGAGGAGTGATCTCATTGTTCTGCTCAGTCACTTTTCTCCTCCACAAGACAGTACTTCCCTAAGGCAACTAGGGTACCAGGGAAACTGCATGGGTTAAATGAGAACTGCACTGACCCTCTACAAGTCATTTTTCCCCATCGAAGCTGTTTTTTAAGTAGTGGTTAACATTCTGTTATTGTTATGAACATCTATACAGGCATTTTACTAACCTCAGTGTGTGTTTCTGCTTTGCAGTCTGGTGGTTGGTACCATCTTGCCTCAAATGTTCCTTATGTCCTTGTTCATTCTTATAACTTGTATTGTTATCCCGGGTCACCCCCTGAAAAAGGGACCTTCGGGGCTCAGTGGGCCTACCTGGTCACCAAAATTTACTAAATAAATAAATCTTAGAACTGTATGATGTAGGTTATGTCCCTCTCTGTCACCGAGTTCTATAACAGAAATATAGATGCATTGTGCTAACAACAGAAGAGCAGAACAGGGTCATAAACTATAACATACAGTTCTAAAATGGTTCTAAGCAGCAGCATGTAAACCAGAAACACCCACAAGGATAATTAAAAAGCATGGATGGCTATAGCAATAACAGATTTTGAACCAGTATTAAAAAAACAACTTCTGCTGGGAAAAAATGACTTACTAGATTCTGTGCAGTTCTTCAATAAGCATCAGAGAGGGAAGAATTTTTTCCCCCAAAAGACAGGATCACAGTCCTTTTTGCTTTAAAAAACCCATTTCCCCAGGCTCGCAGACTATGCCTCAGCAAAGTTTGGAATTGACAATTTGTAGAGCCCGGCACAATCCTAAGGGGGTAATAGGCAGGGCGGTGCGAATCCTTAGAGAGGCCCTGGTAGAAGGAAGCTTGGGTAGGAGAGCACTATGGGAGAGGGACCTGGGGATCTCGATCTCAGAGCCAAATTGGGAGCTGATGTTGGGAACACACATGGGCCTACTATTATCAAACAGATATAAGGAGTCGGTCTATAAGTTTGTCCATAGACTTTTTACCCCGGTAGTGGTCCATAAAAGCCACCCAGAGATACCAGAAACATGTCCGATGTAAAAATGGGGAGGGTACATACATACACTGCTTTTGGAAGTGTTCCCGGATACAGAGCTTTGGAGGGATATCGTAGAGTTCTTAAGCGGGAAGACAGAGGCCAGGGTCTCCTTCAACCGATGAGCTCCTTTTGGAATTGAGTGGGAGGAGGAAGAGAATGGAGTTTGCATAGGAAGTGGCTGAGGGTGGCCTTGGCAGTGCCAGGCAATGTATCCTGAATACTTGGATTTCAGTAAGAAACCCTCTCTTGACCATTGGAAAGCAATGATAGTCTCTGCTCTGGCTATGGAGAGAAGGGCCTATCAGTTTCAGGAGAGAGCAGAGATGTTCGGAATCATATGGGGCCCACTCCTCTTGGCTTTACCACAGGAGGATCTAGTGGCCCTAAGCTAGGTTGTTTTGATGAAGGGGAATAGTGCAATAAATGTTGGTATTTCGAATCCCAGCCCTAAGTCGAATAACTGGAACACTATGTGAATGGTGGAGAGGTTGGACCTGTTGAAGAAGGGGGTATGTGTAAGGGGAGAGTAAATTGTGCCTACAACCTATAATGAATGAGTGACCTAGATGTGACTATAATTAACTGTCTCTGTTTGAACAACTGAGTGGATGTGGATATCTGTAAATAGTTTTTAATAATCTTCATGAACAAATTTGTACTTGTTTGGGGATATGGGAAAAATAAAAATCCTCTTTTTTTTTTTTTTAAATAGGATCGGAAAATGGACTATGCTACTGGGAAGCGCGGTTTATTTAACCCAGTTTAAAATGTTTAAATTTGCATATTGCAAGATTTGGGGTGAAATGGAAAGGATGATTTATATATTGTATGAGGACAGTAGCAGAATAAGCTATACATCTATTTGTTTGTAGAAGTTTGTTGGAAAAAGCAAATAAAAATATTACACAAAAAAAAAAAACATTTCCCTCTACAGTTCATACTGGCTTCATAGTATATGCCCTAGGCCACTTTTTTTTTCAGTCCTGACAAGTGATCGCAGTACATGGCCTCTCCGTACCAAACTACATTTCCGAGCTGGGTAGGGTCCACTTAACATATACCCCATGCACTAATCAAAGTTCTTAGCAGTTTAGTGCTCCTGCCCAAATACTCAGAGTTATGGTAGCACAAGTCTTATGTCTCTCCCCTTTATAGCAGGACGTAAACAGTGTGAGACAGTTTTTTTTTTCTTTTCTAGCAAGTGTCAAACATACTATCTGTTTACCGCGGCAAACATCCATAGTGCTCAGACATGCCAGTTTTCCACTTCCCACCTCCCCTAGTCAAGCTGGGTTGAGACTGGGACAGCATCAGCTTCTTAATTAACCCTCCAGAGTCTCTCTTTTAGGTACTGCTGCTCCCATTCCATGGTCGCAACCTTCCAGGCTCCAATTGCACTCAGTTTGGGTTCTCCCCTTCTATCAGCCAGAGACAATGTACAGTATCTCTCCTCCTCCTCTCCTCTCTCTCCTCTCCTCCTCTCTCTCCTCTCCTCTCCTCTCCTCTCCTCCTCTCCTCTCCTTCTTCTCTTCTCTTCTCTTCTCTCTCTCTCCATGCTGACATGCACTGTTGTGACTCCTGATCTCTGGTTCACTGAAAGACAGATGCTCCTCTTTCCACTCACTGAGTAGGATCCAGGGAGAGTCTCGTGGCCACCAGGTAGCTTGACTGGCAGGAAGGGGTTCTTTCAAATTAAATACAGACCACTGATCCTCTTGGTCTCCCAGGGCCTGATTTCAAGATGGTGCTACAAGGATGGAAACTGCACTCGAGCTGTGCAGGCCTCCACAGTCACCACCATTATGAGCCAATCGGGGGTAGCAGGCAGAAAGGAGGGAAGAATTTAAGTGCTTGATGGAGGCACTCATCCACAGGCCCACAAGGACGCACCTGAAGCCCTTGAAAGCACACCTTGGGCTTAGTGGCCTTACGTGGTTGCCAAAGAATGGTTCCATATCATAATGGTGTCTGCAAAACAGCGATCACCATTAGAGCGAGTGTACATTGCTGAAAAGCACAACGGTGATGTACACTTGTGGTCGACAACAGATCCAGCAAGTCAAAATAGTATTTATGTATGCCGGCCCGGTGATGCTGAGGGTTGAGGCGCTGGACACCATACCTTGTGCCATGTTGACAACCCAGATTCTGGAATGGACTCAGGTCGGCGGGGGTCGGCGGGGCGGAAGAGGATTGAGTGTCCATGGGACTGCTCTCCTCCTCTGGGGAGGGTGGGATGGGTCACCTGTGAATGTGCTGGCTCCTGGTGGTGGCTAGGGGGTAGTGCGAGTCATGGAGCAATGGAGGCATTGGTGCGGGCAGATGTCCGACATGCGGTGTGCGGGAGCATGTACCACATCATCCTTGTATGCCCGTGCTGTGGGGGGACTCAGGGGACAAAAACAGCCCAATCCTCCAGCGCACATGAAGGTCTACCCACGGCGCTGATCAGACGCTCCCAGGGGCTCCCTCTGGTCCTGACCCCTTGGTCTTCCATGAGGGGATCCACAACATGGCCTAAAGAGAGGGAGAGGGAGAGGGAGAGGGCAAGGAGGTTGAAGCTCAGGCATGGCATCCGCTGCACGAGCCGCCAGTGCCAGGACTAGAATGGAGAACCATAGCACCACCCAGCCAAGGAGGTAAGGCGCCTAAATAAAGAAACAAAAAAAGCATTTATGCGGGGGGGCCCCCCTCGGAGGGGCTTCGCCCTGTACCCCCCCTGATTTAATATAACCAACTCAAGGGGGGGCGCGTGTTGGGGAGGGGGAGACAGTCTGAAAAAAAACACATTACGGTAGCAGTAAAATATTCCCCAGTCTCCAGCCCCAAACCCAGTACCTGCTGCTCCGAAGCTAGCCACCCTCACCACCACAACACACCACACTACATGGCTAGCTTGGTGGCAGCACGACACACTACCCCACACAAACTTTCTTCCCTATCCCTCCCATTCTCTTCCTTATCCCTCCCCTTCTGGTTGCCCTCCCTCGCTCATCCGTACTCTCGCTTTCGCATTCCGTCACTACCCTCACAGGGTAGCGCTGTAAATTAGTCGTTTTTTTGACAGTCGCTCATTTACAGTCACTGTCATCACTGGATACCCCAAAGAATCATACAAAAAAAAAAAGTCAAAACAGGCACTAGCGTGGCTGTGGTGTGCACTCACAGGCAAAATGCTCTTTAAGGTGCAAATTCTTTGAAGCTCCAGGTGCCATATTTATCTGCATACACACACAGTCTCCTTTAGCAAACAAATGGAGATTTTAGTAAAACTTCTACTCAGTCCAGAAATAGACCTCAGTGACTGCCTGCACAACAGGAGGTTAACCCCCCCCCAAAAAAAAATCCAAAGACAAGCCCTCACATGTAAGCCTTCTCCCAATTCTAGGAGAAAATACTGAAATGTGTCTTTTGGGATGGCTGCATTACATCAACTACAAATACGGTGCACCTACCCGACCTCCAGATCTTGGGTGACCTTTCACAAAGGCAGCTTACTGGGTCGCTGGCAAGGGGCTATAAGGCAAAAGTTAGTAGCAGAATAATTAATTTGAACAGCAACAATGTCCACAGCAATGCTTAGAGTCTAACAGGGGAGCCCATAGATTTTTCCAAAGTACACATTTCTTTCAGCCTGCAGTCAGGATAGCAATTAATTTGGCATTCTCAAAGTCACTTTTAGGCAGATCAAGTCTCTAGATTCACCCCACAGGGACATAGTCCATCATTCTCACCCCAGGAATACTCCAATATTCCTAACTCTTCTGCAGTATACCTTTAAGGCCAGATCCACCTGGAGATAGAATGCTATGCAATGATAGAATGATTGGCATCAGCCACTTTTCAAATGCTGCCACCTATCAACTGCCTACATCCTAACCCTCAGATTTCTCTCTCCACCTATCAAGACCAGACGCTCAGAGATTTCCTCCTCCTCATCTCATCAGACAAGCCTTAATTAATAACAAATACTTAAGTATTATTTATTTATTTTCATTTGCTGCCTCTTATCGGTGTTATTTTATAACTGTTAGTCTGTTTAGCTAGTTCAGTGTTTTTTTCTCAGTTTCTCATGGTTTGGGATAACCGCTGAGGAACCGAGGTAATTTTAGTTTTGTTTTGGGGGTTTTCCCTGTTTATTTACTGTTTTCTGTCAATTTTAAGTTTAAAAATTATTGTTTTTGTTAACCGATAACTTTGGTTTCTGAGCTGCTAACCCTGGTTCCATTCTTATCGGTTCCCGGTTCTGATCGGTTTCTCCGATCGGTGCCTGAACCGACCACTACCGATACAGTTGTTGTTTTTTGAATTTAAAACTCTTTAGTGTTTTGCGGTTGCGGTTTTTCTTCAATATGTCAGAAAAACCTAAAAAGAGAACTGGAGAACCTGGTTTTAAAAACTGTTCTGAATGTGGTGATGTTTTTGCCAAGGCAGATAAGCATTCCAGTTGTGTCTTCTGCCTTGGCTTTGATCATTTAAAAAACAGTTGTGAAATATGTAAATCTTTCCCTGAGAAGACACTTGAAAAATGTCTGGAGAGATTAAATAAGAAACTGAAGGGTCCCTCTGGCTCTGACCAGTCGAAACCCTCAGGATCTGTGGGTGACACCACAACCTCTACTGGTACTACCCCTGATACAGGTAAAAAGAAGACTTCTGAACGGGCTAGCTCTCTGGTTCCAAGCAAGAAAACGAAGAAAACAAAGCACACTGAACCCCCTGTGGAAAAGGGGACTTTTGTGGTGCCTGCCACTGTGCCTTCTCCTTCATAGATTGCACAGGCAATAAAAATCATGCAAACTTTGTAAGGTCTGCTGCCTGTGGTTTCACAGTCCCCAGTCCAGACCTCTGCACCCTCAACCCACCATCCTTTCCCGAGGAGCATGGAGAGGAGGAGGAGGAGGAGGAGGAGGAGGAGGAACAAGAAGGTAAGCCTATAGAGCCTGAGGTCTCTCCTGAACAGGAGTTTGGCTCTCCTCCCAGGACTTTAGAAGTTTATTCTTCTCATTTTTCCTTTATCAGAAAAATTGCTGATGCCTTGGACATCCCTACTCTCTGAAGCTGTAGAGAATGTGAAGGAGGCTGAGTATTTAGAAATGATGGGGTTAACCCCTACTAAAAAGCTGTTACTCCCCATTAACAAAGTCTTTAAAACAGATATTTTAAAACTCCTCCAGGCTCCTGGGTCTGTCCCTCCTTTGGACAAAAGGTTGGATAAAAAGTACCAGCTTGACAGGACAGGGGCTGAATTTTTCTTTTCACACCCTGACCACCAGGGGATGGTGCAAGCTGCAGCTTGTGACAAGGCAAAAGTCCCTCTGGCTTCCCACCCTTCAGAGAAGGACTCTTGAAAAACTGATAGCATGGCCAAGAAATGTTACCTGTCAGCCTCTCTGACCATTAGGCAAGCTAACTATCAGGCCTATGCAGCCCAGTACCAGAAGGCTCTCTGGCAATCTGTTCTGGACATGGCTGAGAAAGCACCTTCTCCTCTTTCGGCAGACCTAGCTGAAACTGCTAGATTTGGCCTAGAAGCTGCCAAATACCAGTTCCAAATGGCAGCAGATAGCAATGAGACTGCTGCAAGATGGATGGCAAATACCATTGCACAAAGAAGGTTAGCCTGGTTGAGAGCCATAAAACTTACACAGGATACCCAAAATAAGACTCTGGATTTTCCTATGGAGGGCACTTCCCTATTTGGCAGCCACACAGAGGCCTATATGAAGAAGGTGGATGAGTATAAAGCCACCTTCCATAGCAAAGACCCTCCACCTCCTCCAGGCCTTTCAGTGGGAGAGGCAGGGGCAGACAATTTCAATCCTTGCCTTTTTGTCAGGCTATGGTACTTTCTCAGGCACCCTAATACCCCCAACAAGGGTATTTCAGGAGTAGGGGCAGGAAAGGTGCCAGGCGTGGTGCCCAGCCTCAGCCCCAATCCATGCAGGACACCTGACTTCCTCGATCAGGCTGCCTCTCCTTTACCAGTAGGGGGCAGGCTGACCCATTATTTCCAGAACTGGAAAACCATCAACACAAACAAGTGGGTTCTGGAGACAGTGAGGCAGGGACTGTCCTTAAGTTTCAAGTCCTTCCCTTTTTAAAAAAAAAACAAAACAGAGTTTTCAAACCAGCCTCTCTTACGGAAAGGAAAAGGCTGGAAAAAGAGATAAGACACCTTCTTTCACTAAAGGCGGTGGAACCAGTGCCTCCCCATCAAAGGGGAAAAGGGCTTTTCTCAAGGTATTTTCTCACACCAAATTAAAATAGAGAACTGTGGCCTATATTGGATCTAAGGGTCCTCAACAGGTTTCTAGCAAAAGCAAAGTTTAAAATGGTAACTTTGTCTCTGATTCTGCCAGCACTCCAAAAGGGAGATTGGCTGGCATCACTGGACCTAAAAGATACCTATTTCGGTTCTATGTGATAATAAGCGGCGCGAATGGCATTCGCGTGCTCCTAATGTCAGAAAGGCGAAAACATTCGCCACCCTAACATCCTCAGCGCATGGAAGGACAGCGCCAGGGATTTCAATACTTTACTTTCTGTGGGGTAGCTTCACCCACCCTGCTACAGTTCTCAACTCCAGGGGTGCATGTCAGAGAGCAAAAGCAAAATAAAGACAAGTTTTGGGCTGGGCGCACAAAACGCAGTAGCACCTGGACCCAGACGGAACCCGAGACCCCACGCCAAGCAGAGACCAACCCCTGACACCCACGGGCGCGGCAGCGGCGACCACAGCTCTCCTCCTCTGCCCTCCCAGGCCACGCTTACGTGCCGCTCCCCTGCAGCGTGTACATATAGTGACATCCTATAGCTAGGGTCGCCCACAACACCACGTTTGGTCGTCCTCCCTGCCCCCTTGCCTTTCGGCTTTCGCCCACATCGCACTGCCGATTCGGACGCCACTGTCTTTCAGGCGCCAACCTCATGTGCTACTCTATTTCCACTTCCCCATAAAGGAGACTCACAGAAAGTATCTCAGGTTTAGACTCCCTTCAGGTCATTATCTGTTCTCAGCTCTACCTTTTGGTCCCATTTCAGCACCAAGGTGTTCACAAAGTGTCTGGCTGGGGTAGTGGCTCACCTGTGAAGACAAGGTGTCACAGTATTCTGTTATCTAGATGACTGGCTGAAGGTGGGAAATGTACCACAGCAGGTAACAGAGCATGTGCAGCTCACTCAGCAGCTTTTACATTCTCTGGGTTTCCTTTTAAATCCAGAGAAATCAGTTCTTCTTCCTTTCCAGATTCTGCAGTTTATAAGAGCAGAACTGAATACCAAAGTGGGCAGAGCCTTTCTACCCAGAGACAGGGTAAAAAGCATCCTGCAGTTGGCAGGTTCTTTCAGGCTCAGTGTCCCAAGGCCTGCAAGGCAATTTCTCCAACTCCTGAGCCACATGGCAGCTGCAACAGACACAGTGCTAAACGTCAGGTTTCAGATGAGGGACGTCCAATTTCACTTAAGAGCTCATTGGTGCCAAAGAAAGGATTCCCTGTCAAAACTCATCACTGTAACAAAAACATTTATTCAGGCTCTTCAGTGGTGGAAAGAGGAAGCCAACCTCAGAGAATGGGTTCCCTTCCAAAAAGAACTTCAATCAATGATTCTCAGAACAGATGCATCCCTCTTAGGCTGGGGGGCTCATCTAGCAGAACACACTACCCAGAGCACTTGGTCAAGTGCCTAGACTCTTTTATACATCAACCTGTTAGAGCTCAGGGCAGTGTTTCTGGCAATGCAAGCTTTCACGCCACTGATACAGGGAAGGGTAGTGCAATTCAGGACAGACAACACTACCACCATGTACCACATAAACAAGCAAGGGGGAACAAGGACACGCCTTCTTTGCATGGGGGCTATGCAAATTTGGACCCTAGCTTACTCACTGGGATCCTCACTATGGACCATTCACCTGCCAGGCAAAGACAATGTTCTGGCAGATGCCCTGAGCTGAATCAGTCAGGCCCATTACGAGTGGTCTCTGAACAGGCAAGTGGTGCAGACCTTATTCAGGAGGTGGGACACCCCAGAAATAGATCTCTTTGCCTTTCATCAGAGTAACCAACTGCCACAGTTCTGCTGCAGGCCTCTAGTAATGGGATCAGTTCCTCTGGATGTCCTTATTCTGGATTGGTCAGGGAAATTCCTGTATTCATCCCCTCCATTTCCTCTGGTGTAAAGGGGGTTGTTGAAACTCAGGTCTCAGCCAGCAACAATGATTCTGATAGCCCCAGACTGGGCCAGGCAGCCATGGTGCCCCCATTGCTATCCATGTCAGTGGACAAACCGATACACCTTCCCAGGAGGCACAATCTTTTGACCTCCAACCAGGGAAGGCTCCTATATCCGAACCTCATGTCACTCAGACTCAAGGCTTGGCTCTTGAGGACCTAGAATATGCTAGTTTACATCTTTTCTGAACTAGTTATGGATGTTTTATGGGGATACAGGAAGTCTTCCACTAAGAAAACCTATGCTGCAAAGTGGAAGAGGTTTTCTATTTGGTGCTCTAGTATGGGGTATAGTGCCAGCCCAGGCAGGAGTGCCATTGGTACTGGACTACCTGGTCTATTTACATTCTACAGAAACATAGAAACATAGACTTTGATGGCAGATAAGGACCACTTGGCCCACCCAGTCTGCCCATTTCCCTACCTACTGGATAAGCTGCAGATTCTAGTTAACCCACGGCCTACTTCCTGCAACCCCCCACTATAATTGCCTTATGTCTGTCCCATGCATGTTTGAATTCCCCCACTGTTTTAGACCCAACAACCTCCCCAGGAAGGCGGTTCCATGCATCCCCCACTCTCTCCGTGAAAAAAAAATGTCCTCACATTACCCCTGAGCCATCCCCCCTCTATCTTTAAATTGTACCCCCTTGTTCTTACACATCTCTTTTTCTGAAAGATATTACCCTCCTGGACTTTGTTGATTCCCTTGAGGTACTTGAAAGTTTCTATCATGTCCCCCCATCCCTCCTTTCATCAAGGGTATACATATTAAGCTCTCTCAGTCTCTCTTCATATGGTTTCTGATGCAGACCCTGCACCATTTTAGTTGGCCTCCTCTGGACTGCTTCCACCCTGTCTATGTCCTTGCAAAGATGAGGTCTCCAAAACTGCACACAGTACTCCAGATGGGGTCTCACCAACTGTCTGTACAGAGGGATAACCACTTCCCTTTTTCTACTTGTGATGCCCCTTACTATGCATCCCAGTATCCCCCTGGCTCTCCTTACCGACTTCTCACATTGCTTACCCACCTTAAGGTCATCTGATATGACTACCCCCAGGTCCCTTTCCATTCTTGTTGTTGTTAGTACCTCCCCTGCTATTGTGTACTCTTCTCCTGGGTTTTTGTTTCCCAGGTGCATTACTTTGCACTTCTTTGCATTGAATCTAAGTTGCCATATATCTGACCATTCCTCCAACCTTGCCAAGTCCCTTCTCATCCTTTCTACCCTCCTTGTGTATCAACCCTGTTACAGATCTTTGTGTCATCTGCAAAGAGGCATACCTTTTTCTCCAGACCCTCTGCAATGTCACCTATAAAGATGTTAAAGAGGACTGGACCCAGTACTGAGCCCTGAGGTACTCCACTAGTAACCTCCCTTTCTTCGGAATGAGTTCCATTCACTATTACCTTCTGTGTCCTGTTGTGCAGCCAGTTTTCTACCCAGGCTACCACCCTGGGACCCACTCCCAGGCTGGCTAACTTGATTATTAATCTTTTGTGCGGTACTGTGACAAATGTCTTGCTAAAGTCTAGGTAGGCCATATCCACAGCCCCTCCCTGGTCTATTACTTTGGTCACCCAGTCAAAGAAATCGATTAGATTCATCTGACATGACCTTCCTGCTGTAAATCCATGCTGTTCTGGGTCCTGTGCCTCGCTGGCCTCTAAGTACTCAACATTTCTTTCTTTCAGAAGTGATTCCATCATTTTCCCTACCACTGATGTCAAACTTACAGGTCTGTAGTTTCCTGCTTCTACCTTGCTCCCACTTTTGTAAAAGGGGAATCACATCTGCCCTCCTCCAGTCCTCAGGTACCACCCCATCCTCCCATGATTTGTTAAATTAGTTCTTTTAGGATTCTGGGGTGAATCCCGTCAGGCCCCATTGCTTTGTCCACCTTGAATTTGAGGAGTTCTTTCAGGACTCTTTCTTCTGTAAATGGACTGGTGTCAACCCCTCTACCCAGAGTGCTTCTATTGTCTGGTTTAGGTAACTCCTCCTCATCTTCTTTTGTGAATACTGAGCAAAAGTATTCATTCAGTATCTCTGCTTTTTCACTGTCTCCCTCTGCCCACCTCCCCTCTCCTTTATTAATCTTCACTATCCCTCCCTCCCTCCCTTAACCTTTCTATGCTGCCTAATGTACCTATAAAAGGTTTTATCCCCCTTCTTAATTGAGTTGGCTATTTTTTCTTCAGTTTGGGCCTTTGCTATTCTACCTGCCTTCCCCACTTCTTTCTGCTTTAATTGATACAGTTCCCTGTGTAACCCCCCCTGTTACCCGGGGTTACTAGAATCCCAGTAAGACCTAGTGGTAGGCAGGGAAGGCAGCTTGTGAAACTCCAGTTAAATGGATTTCACACTGTCTTACTCTGTTCTCAGTCTCACCTGAGACCGAAGGATGACATCACCATAGAACTATCACAGCTGCATTAACCACATTGGAATCTGCAGAAGGGAGTTAGATTAGAATGTTGGGAGTTTTGAACAGTCAGTGTTCAGTCTGTAGTTGGAGATTGTTGTGAGAGGAGCACAGCAGTTCTGTGCACAGGCTCTTGGAGCCTCAGCTCTGAAATAGAGCTACATTTAGGGAAAGGTGTGTGTTTCCGCCTAAAGAGAGACACAGTAAGCTGTTCTTTAAAGTGGTGGAGACCACTGATATGGGTCTCTGTGCCCCATCCCTCAGGGGATGGTGCAGGAAGGTTTGTCTGCTATGCCAGGGGCAACCCCCTGGCTACTGCTAAAGAAGAAGCTGCCTTATTTTTCCCAAGTGTGTTGGGCACCTGCAACCAAAGGGTGAGTTCTGCTCTTTCCAAAGGGCCCATGTTTCATCCTGAACTGTGTTAAAGTGGGGATTGGACTGCTGAAGTAGTGGGAGGCCTAGAGTAATAGACTTAGCTAAAAGTAAAAGTATGTTCAAGTCCAGCACAAAGGGAAAGTTAAGACATGTAGAGGAGATGTGATATATGTCTACCCAGTAATCTACATTGCCAAGCTTTCAAAAGAGTTGTTTAGTTTCCAGAGAAATGGCCGGGTATGGATTTTGGGAGCTGGAGGTGGGAGACCCCCCATCTTTAGTAACCAGGTCCACCTCTACGGATTTGCTCTGTGGATTTCTACTTTGCCTCATGCACTTGGTCAGTGATGAGGGAAGTACCCAGACGTGGGATTGGAAGGAAAATTTCCCTTTAGGAATCAAAGGCTGTAAAGTGGTTTGAGGAGCCACCAACAGAAAAACTGGTTCATTCCCATATGGACTGCATCAAGTGGCTGGCGGGGGAGCTGGGCCATGGGAAAACCCAAGTAGTGTACAAGTTGGGCTGTGTACCCAAAGCTGCGTGCAAGTCCGGGCTGTGTGCCTGGTGGGTTCAGAGCCTGAGGGCTGGTATAGTAAAGAAGTGTTCTGTTGCTCTTATCTGCATTACCAAGAATGTAGCCCCGTGGGGATCCGTCTATGCTTCGTTTGTTCAGTTTGGATGTGAATAAAAGCCACACTTTAGAATCTCATTCCTGGTTTTGGACCTTACAATTATTGCTTCCTGTGTTCGGATTTACTTGGGTGCCCCTGTGCAGAGTAGCCAAATCTAGGCCCCCTGTGCCGAGTAACCTAGTCCTCCCTGAATCCAGTCCCCACCAGTTACTGCTGTCAGCTTCAACAGCATGCTACCTGTCGTTTTGCAAAAAGGCAGGGGTGAGGGCATTACACCTGTCTTGCTCCTTCTGTGATTCCTTATACTTTTTGAATGCAGCCTTTTTCTCCTTAACCTTCCCTGCCACCTCTTTTGAGAACCATAGTGTTTTTTTACTCCGCTTTATTTTCTTTATTTGTTTCACACAAAAGCTTGTTGCCTCTATGATGGCAGTTTTGATTTTTCTCCATTGTTCTTCCACCCCCCTTTCTGGCCATTTGCTAGTGCATTCCTCGGGTATTCACCCATTTTGCCAAAGTCAGCCCTTCTAAAGTCCAGTATCCTTGTTTTTGTATAGCTTGTCTCCATGGTTGTGCTTATTGTGAAGCACACTGTGCAGTGGTCGCTTGTTCCCAGATGTCTACTGACTTCTAAATTTGTGATCCTCTCTCCATCTGAGAATACCAGGTCTAGTATTGCTCCCTCCTGAGTGGATTCCAACACTAGCTGTCTAAGACCTGCCCCCTGCAGGGCATCGAGAATGACCCTGCTCTTGGATGTGGCTGTAGTACATGTCATCCAGTTAACAACTGGCATATTTGGGTCCCCCATCAACAGTATCTCCCCTTTTTCAGCCATTTTGAGAATGTCCTCTATCATTTTCTTGTCCATTTCCTCCCCTTGAGACGGGGGTCTGTATACAACCCCTGTGCGGATTGTGATGCCATTCCCTGTCTCCAAGGTGTCCCAGAGTGCCTCTTGTCCTCCCCCTTTACTTTTTAGTTCTGTAGCTTTGATCTCTTCCCTTATGTATAGAGCTACTCCATCTCCTCTTTTACCCTCCCTGTCCCATCTGTAGATTGTGTACCCTGGTATGTTGACATCCCAGTCATGGTTCTCTGTGTACCATGTTTCCGTAACTGCCACAATATCCAAGTGTTCATCTTCCATCAGGGCTACTAGCTCAGGAAGCTTGTTTCCCAGACTATGGGCATTAGTACTCATTGCCATCCATTTAATGTTGGCTTCAGTACTTAATTTGTGCCGGTGCTAGCCGGGGCTCAGCCCCGGCACCTCTTTTCATTCCGGGGCTGAGCCCCGGCAAGCGGCACCATTAAACAAAGATTTGTCAGCGTGGGAAAAGACTAAGACAGAGTGCTAGCTAAGCTAGCCTACTCACAGAGATTGCCGGGTGGCTTGCTGTTGCCGCCGCGACAGTCGCAGACCGTCACCGCTCACCGCAGTGACTTGGGCTCACACACCGCTCTGCTCATCCTCGCCATCACAGGGGAGTGGCTACGCATGGCAGCATGCTTCATGCATCACCTGATCAACTGTTCTGTGGTCAGGTGGTGCATCTCAATAAGTAAAAGCAGTGACTGCGCAAATGTAGTGGGATGGATCGAGTGAGTCACATTATTGGCGCCTTGCCGGGTCACGTGTCATGTTGTTGGACATTGGACTGTTCTTCTATCGGTTTTATTCCGATTCCGTTGTGTCCTCCTCCAATCATAGTCATTGAACTGAGGGAATAGTGGTTTTACAGTTGTTAAAAGGTTAAGAATCAAACAAACTAAAGTCGTGCATCACGGGGTGGGGTGACTCAAGGCTGTGAATAGAAGTGAACGAGTGGGCCGAAAGGAGAGGAGGAGGTTCAAGTTGGAACATACCTCTCAACCTCCTGCCTCATAAATCAGTGACAAAGCTTAAAAAAATCAGGGACAAAGGACTAAAATCAGGGACACTTCTTCAAAATTGGAGATATTCACTCAGGGAGCTGGAAGAATAAAGGGCTTAGTGTAAAATGCATTGTCTAAGGAAGAACAAGTCTGTAACTTTTTAATGTCTGAGTCTGACATTATTTTGTGCTTATAACCCCTGTTGTTTGGTCACAGAAACACAATTTTTAGGAAGGACAGAGTAAAATTCTGAGGCAAAATCAGGGACGTCCCTGAAAATCAAGGACTGTTGAGAGGTATGAGTTGGAACTTAAGTTGGAAGCCAGGCTGCTGACTGACTGAGGCAGCAAAATTTATCTAAAATGGAGTGCCAAAGAAGGGAGCTTGAATTGAAGCAATTTAGGAAGAAGTAAGGGCCAGGCAGGCAGTGTTAAGGCAACTTAACTTACTTGGGATTCAGGAGAAGTCTTCTACCTACCTAATAAAAAGAAATAAATAAGTAGTAAACCACAAAAAAAAAAAACAGTAAAGTGAAGAAGCAGACAGACTGCATTAAAGCTGATAGGTTCAGTCTGTCTGTCTGGATTTGACTACTATTATTTTTACTTAAAGGTTTTCCTAGTTCTCCACAAGCTGAAGTAAAAATAACTCCCTTCCGGCCTTCCTGACTTCTTGAGAAAACAATTTTTTGTCACCTGGACGGAGTCAGAGTCAGGATATTAGAGACTCTCACTCACCTTATTAAGCAACAATTTCAAGCAAGCCAGAGACTAGAGGCAGAGCAAAATACAGGCAGAGGAGCACGTGTGCGGACTGCGAGCTGGGTTTAACTCTCATAAGTTCCACTTACATATAGCACATTACTGTGCGTGACAGACAGTAACTGTCTTTGTCTCTTTCAAGGGGCTGGGGCTTGAATAAAAAAAAGGCTAATACAGGCAGAGGAGCACTTGTGCAGACTGCGAGCTGGGTTTAATTCTCACAAGTTCCACTTACATATAGCACATTACTGTGCATGACAGACAGTAACTGTCTTTGTCTCTTTCAAGGGGCTGGGGCTTGAATAAAAAAAAGGCTAGTACAGGCAGAGGAGCACTTGTGCGGACTGCGAGCTGGGTTTAATTCTCACAAGTTCCACTTACATATAGCACATCACTGTGCGTGACAGACCAGTAACTGTCTTTGTCTCTTTCAAGGGCTGGGGCTTGAATAAAAAAGGCTAATACAGGCAGAGGAGCACGTGTGCGGACTGCGAGCTGGGTTTAATTCTCACAAGTTCCACTTACATATAGCACATTACTGTGCGTGACAAACAGTAACTGTCTTTGTCTCTTTCAAGGGGCTGGGGCTTGAATAAAAAAAAGGCTAATACAGGCAGAGGAGCACGTGTGCGGACTGCGAGCTGGGTTTAATTCTCACAAGTTCCACTTACATATAGCACATTACTGTGCGTGACAGACAGTAACTGTCTTTGTCTCTTTCAAGGGGCTGGGGCTTGAATAAAAAAAGGCTAATACAGGCAGAGGAGCACGTCTGCGGACTGCGAGCTGGGTTTAATTCTCACAAGTTCCACTTACATATAGCACATTACGTGCGTGACAGACAGTAACTGTCTTTTGTCTCTTTCAAGGGCTGGGGCTTGAATAAAAAAAAGGCTAATACAGGCAGAGGAGCACGTGTGCGGACTGCGAGCTGGGTTTAATTCTCACAAGTTCCACTTACATATAGCACATTACTGTGCGTGACAGACAGTAACTGTCTTTGTCTCTTTCAAGGGCTGGGCTTGAATAAAAAAGGTAAGTGAGATAGGCAAAGGAGCAGGTTAGATCTCTATTCATTTTGGAGACAGGCAGACAGCTGACACATAAATCCCCAAAAATGTCTCATGGTCAAAAGAAAATATGGTCGTATTTTTTTAAGCCAGGAGGTAGTATGAATGAGGGTGAGCCAGTGACTAAGAGGAAGAAAAAGGAGAGTGATAAAAACTACAGAAATGAATCTGAAGATGTATCAGGTGCCACTGTTACATGTGTCAGCAGTGCTACAAAAGAAAAGCAAGTTCATGATTTTGAAGGGAATAGTGTTGTCGAAAACAGTTGTGCCAATAGTGACTCTGAATCACAGAGCTCTGGTACTGAAGATGAATTACCTGAACAAGTTGTGGCTCACAGCAAACATTTACTTCCTGCGGATGGACGTTGAACAAAACATTTTTTC
Organism: Neoceratodus forsteri; assembly: GCA_016271365.2. Taxonomy (NCBI): domain Eukaryota; kingdom Metazoa; phylum Chordata; order Ceratodontiformes; family Ceratodontidae; genus Neoceratodus; species Neoceratodus forsteri. The sequence goes on along the minus strand of CM028129.1, from coordinate 554,526,647 downwards.
AGAGCAAATACTGGTGGTTAGTCATCAACGGATCAAATCTTGGTTGCAGTGTGTGTCAGCAAGTCAGTAACTTGGGTCCTGAAAAATCTGCTGGAATGAAGCTGGCTAAAGAATGGATCAAACCTGTGTTACTTCATACGGTACCAATAAAGCAAAGCAACAGAAATCACTACGGAAAAAGATAGGAGAACATGCACAAACTAAGTCACATGTCGCGGCTTGTCGCATTCTTGAGCAGTCAAAAAAAGACACATTGCTGCAATTAGCTGCAAATGCACAGTCTGCCCAAATTGCAACTACAGCCAGAATCTTCAGAACTGCTTATAAAGAAGCAAAGCGTAACCGCCCGTCATATGGTTTTGAAGTAGAAATAGACTGTCAGCAGTTGAATGGACTAGACATGGGGAGGATTTTGCATTCCAATGTGGCATGTTCTAACATTCAACATCACATTTCGTCTGAGATGAAGAAAAAGTTGTTTGCCCAAATCACAGCGATTGCTCCTAAAGTGAGTCTTTTACTTGATGAAGCTACTGCTTTAAACAAGAAGAGCGCTTTAATTGTGTACATGCGACTGATGTTACCTGGCATGGAGTCTCCTGCTAATTTATTTGTGGACCTTGTGGAGCTGCACGATCTGACTGCCGAGGGAATAGTGAACAGTTTATTGTCTGCGCTGAAAAAAATTAACATAAATGAAAACTTTCTTGCCAAGTGCCTGATAGCAGTTGCTTGCGATGGAGCTTCAGTGATGTTTGGATGCAATACAGGTGTAGTGAAGCGGTTGCAAGACATGTTTCCAAATATCATAGCATGGCACTGCTCTGCTCATCGCCTAGAGCTTGCAGTCAATGATGTCATGAAAGATGTTGGAGCTACTAATCACTTTAAAAGTTTGTTAGACAAGCTATATTCTCTTTATAGCACATCTGGGAAAAATAGGTTAGAGCTGAAGGAATGCTGAAGCACTTGACATTCAACTTTGCAAGATAGGTAGAGTGTTAGACACCCGGTGGGTTGCGTCAAGCTTTAGAACAGTAGGGCTGTTAGGAATGCTTACCCTGCTCTCTATATGCACTTCACATCTGGGCGGCTAATGACATTTCTCTGACAGCACAACACGCAAAACCTACTCTGGTCTAAGCAAACGGTTGTCATCTATTCAGTTTGTCAGCAACCTTGGAATTATGTATGATGCCCTACAGGAGTTGTCAGAGTTATCTCTTGAATTGCAACATCGCGATTGTACAATTGTTGATGCACACGATTATCTGCCGCCAAATAGCGGTATTTGGACGCAATGGTAGAAAAACAAGGCAAATTTTGTCACAGTGTGAGAAAGCATAGAAGAAAGGATGTTTCAGGGTGTCCTATTGCATGAAGGAAATGTTTGTGACAAGAAGATTCACCCAGGACAATTTTTCCGCAGCTTAGCAGACAACTTACGAAAATGTATGCTGTCTACAGGAGGCACAACTGGTGACAAGACTGGATATGAGAATCTGATCACCGAAATGAAAGTGCTATATAAGCAGTATTGGCCCGATGAGCTACCTACACTGTATGGAGAAAGTGAGATTGAATCTCTTTGCAGAAGATTTGATATTGGTACTACTCGTGAAACCATTCGGGCATACAGGGTGTACAAGGAGTCAGGTGGTAAAGAAATTCAGGAGCAGTATAAGTACCTCTTGACAGCCGTGAGCACTATTGCTATCTCCAGTGCCGAGTGTGAGCGAGGCTTTTCCCAAATGAACCTCTATGCACATCAACACGAGCATCAATGCTTATTGAAACTATTTCATCATTACTATTCCTGAATCTAGTGGCCCACCATTAAAGAAATTCAATCCATCCCTTATGTTCGCTCATGGCTTGCCAAAGGGCACAGATCAGCTAATGATACACAATTTAAGGAAAGAAAACATGAGGATAGCCAGAGAAATATGGAAATTCTATGGTCTTTTCTCGATATGTAGAGAACAAACCAAACCAAACTCAGAATTTCTTTCTGCAACCTACAAAACTGTGTAGTAACATGGTGGATAGTTACTTAATGGTATTTGTAGCTTAATACAGAAACTGTTTTTTGCTAGCAGGCAGCAGCTGAAACAGTGCGTTATATACTCTTTTCTTTGTGCTACACTTCACCGTGCATTACAACACACACATCAAATTACTGTAGTATTTTGTGCAAGCATCCATCATAAAGTAATGGTGGCCTAGCTACCACCACCATCCATTACATCATGATGGATACACAAAATATTATAGTAACTTTTGTTAAGGAATATTAGTGTCTCTTACCTGGTCAATCCAAACTGGGGATTAGCTATTCATCAAAAACTGAGTCTGTTCCTGAGGAATTCTGCAAAGGAAAACAAGAAATTTAAACAGGACACAAAGAAACAAGGGTTGGATTTAAACCACTTGTAAATCATCAAATTGAAAAGTTTTATACTTATCTGATAAGGCAATTAAGACATGTCAAGACCTGTAAAATAAAAGAGAGGTAACTAAATAAAATCTTCTAGAAAAATATATATTTTTTAAAAAGACAGATGGTGCAATGCTAGACATTTTAATATCCTGTTCTGATGAGGGCCCCAGAAACTCTTGGGTTTTAGATGGTCTGTTTTGAGTTTGTGGATTTTATTGAAGATAGAACACACTTCTGTTACAGGTTCCTAGTACCTCCATGTTGTTTGCTTAATAAGGTGGCGAGAGTCTCCAATATCTGACTCCATCCAGATGATAAAGAAAATGTTCCCCTAGGGTCAAGGGAGCATCCCTTGACTTATAGGGGAACATTTTTTTCATCTGATGGAGTCAGGATATTGAGACTCGTGATACCACCTTATTAAGCAACAACATATACCACATGGCATTCTAGTAGGGAACAACTTGCCCAATGCCTGGTATTGTATGGTGTGCACGGTGGCCTGGGGTTCGATAAATATTAGACCATGTCAATGTGATATTATAAATGTTCTTATCACAGCTAACCTCCCATTCTAACAAATTAACTGCAGCAGGAGCATAATTAATGTTATAGGTGAGCCAAGCCCTTGGGTTTTGGATGCTCTGTGGTGAGTTTGGGGCTTTATTGAAGATAAGCACATTTCTGTTACAGGTTCCCTAATAGGAACCTGTAACAGAAATAGTGCTTTTATTCTTCAATCAGGAACATGTAACAGAAGTGTGTTTTATCTTTCATTAAAGCCCCAAAGCTTCACCACAGCACTTCTAAAACCCATGAGCTTCTGGGGCCTTCCTGCCTTCCACCCCTGGCCTTTTGGACAGTACCTTGCCATAGCTTCTACATGCCCATGATCTTTTAGCTATAAAACCTTTTCATGCTTCAGTTTTAATTGGTTCTTCTATTACTTGTACCCATGCTAGATGTTATGTGGTACATTTTGTTGCTTAGTAAGGTCAGCTACAGTCTCCAATACTATAACTCCAAGTATAAAAGACAGATGCTGTGAATTGACCCAAAGCCAAAAGGCCAGGGTCTGGAGACCAGTAGGCTTTAGAAGCTCTTAGGTTTCATTTCAGATGCTCTGTGGTGAGTGTTGGCCAGGGTTATATTGCATTATAAAACATATTCTATTCTTTGTCCCCAAAAAATTCTTCCTTTGGATTCAGGGATGGGAACCTGGCACAGAATAGAAATGTGTTTATCTGCAATATAACCCATCCAAAACTCACCACAGAGCATCTAAAACCAAAGAGCTTTGGGGGCCTCACCGCCTCAGTGATTCCTGGCCTTTGGTTCAATTACAGCATCTTGCCTTTATACAAGCTCACCAGTCCTTTACCAGTGGTCAGCCAGACTCTACAATAATTGACTCTACCCCCCAAAACAATTCTTACCCAGATTCAGGGGTAGGGAACCAGACACAGAAATGTGTTTTATCTGGAATATAAATATAACCCCCAAATTCATTACAGAGCATCTAAAACCAAAGAGCTTCTGGGGGCTTACTGCCCCCAGACCCCTGGCATTGGAGCCAATTCACAGCATCTTGCCATTGCATTATACTACATGCCCAGCCATGATCCTTTATTAGTGCCCAGTCAGCCAGGCTCTCCAACCTGACTCCACCCCAAAAAATTCTTCCCTGGATTCAGGGGCAGGGAGCCTGACATAGAAATGTGTTTTTTCTGCAATATAACCCCCAAACTCACCACAGAGCATCTAAAACCTATAGTGGCCTGGCACCCCAGACCCCCGGCTTTTAGTGTTTGGACTCAGAGCCCTGGCACCTCTTTCTTTACAAATTAAGCACTGGTTGGCTTTATCCTTTTTCCCCCATCCCTGCTCTTACTGCCCTTGGCTATTTTTCCATTTACCCTTGTCCTACCCTCTGTTGAGCTCTGTACCTCAGTGTTTACCTTACTACCTGCCATGTTTTGTGGGGGGAGGCTTGAAATGTCCTGCCTCCTATCAGTACCTCCCCCCTTGGCTAGTTTAAAAGCTTGCCAAGGAAGCATTTAAACCTGTCACCTAGGAACTTGGTTCCCTTGGTGGACAGATGCAGACCATCGTGTCAGTATAGACTTTCATCTCTCCAGGTGGACCCCCAGTCCCCAATGAAGTCAAAGCCCTGTGCTCTGCACCAGTTTTGCAACCATTCATTAAACTGCATGGTGTGCAGTACCCTAGTCTCACCCCTGCCATGGACTGGCAGCACCTCTGAGAAGGTTACCGTGCTTGCTACCTGTCTGAGGCCCCTCACCAACTCCACAAATTCATCCTGCACTGCACTGATCCCATGCCTAGCTAGGTCATTTGTCCCAAGGTGAACAATGATATCTAGTTCCCTCTCCTGTGTTGCTGCTTCTGCAATCCTGAGGATTCGCTTCCTGTCCCTCCAAGCCATGGCACCAGGCAGGCACCTTACTTCCCTTTCCTCTCCCTTCCCCAGTTCTACTCCCCTAACAATTGAGTCCCCTATCAGAAGCTGTTTCCTTCCCCTGTGGTGTCCCTTGCCACCCTTTTGTGGGTCTTCCTTGTGGACGTCCTCAGCATTCTTCTTGGTCTCCAGTGAGAGTGTCATCATAGAGGAACCTTGCTCTACCAGACTGGCATATGATTTGTGTAGAGGTACAACTAGGGGGCTTCACCTCTGTTCCACCACCTGCACCCTCCCAGAACCCACTGTGTTCCAACTGCTCTTCATACTTGGCAACCTCTGAGGCAGTGGTTGTTGCAATGGTGCTGTTTGGGTGGGGGAGTCCTCCTTAGTCCTTGCCAGTTCAGCCTGGATGTGGGCAACCTCCTCCCTCAGAGCTGACAGTTGCCTGCAAATAGGACAGCAACGCAGTTTCCAGAATGCATCCCAGAAAACTGCTGCCCCACAGCCAGTGCATTGCACCACTCCTCGGATGTCCCTCTCCCTTATAATATACAATGTGTAATATATATATATATATATATATATATATATATATTTTTGTGATGTGTACTTACCCTTTATACACTATGCTGGGTTATTAAGAATATGACAGTTCTGCCCCAAGATCTGTTGAGGAAGTGATGTCAGAACATTAGCTATAAAGGAAATGCCATGCCTGGGGGGGGTGGGGTGCAGGGAAGGGGGGTGGGTAGTCCACAACCACCGGTGACTGTTAGAAACAATCAAATACACCACTGCTCCACCACCCTGGTGAGTTCTGCCCTCTATAATAATTCAACTAACAGCACAATTTACTAGACCACTGCACCTACACAAGCCACTCTACTGAGTCCAGGGATAAAAATAAAGGTGAGGTATGGGCTTAACCTGTAGAGGAGACATATATTTTGGTGCAAGGTTTTTGTGAGACTTTCTATGTGGTCCTTGAACGTAATGTCTTGGTCCAGGAGGATTCCTAGATACTTGATGGAGTGAGCTACCTCAATTGTGGAGCCGTCCGAGAAGGTAGGTTTTAGCAAGTTTTGCCTTTGAGGGCCTAGGCTTTTGGGACCAAAGAGGATGGCCTTTGTTTTTTTTCCCATTAAGGACCAGTTTGTTATTCAGTAGCCATTTTTCAAGTGCATGTAGGTCTCTAGTGAGCAGCCTATTTAGCTTAGTGACATCCTTCAAGTTATGGTAAAGAACCGCATTGTCAGTGTAGAGCAGTCATTTAGCTTCCCCACAGTTGTTTGACATCTCATTGACATAGAGTGAGTACAGTGATGGGCCCAGTATTGACCCTTGTGGGACCCCACCATTGATGAACCATTTGTCTGATAGGGCTCCCTTCCATTTTACAAACTGGGACCGGTCTCCTAGGTAATCCAAAAACCATTGTGCTGGCAATTGTCTAACCCCAGCGAAGTTAGCTTGGTGAGGAGTAACTGGTGGTTCACTAAATTGAAGGCCTTGGTCAAGTCAATAAATACTACTCCAGCTGCATGGCCAATGTCAAGCGCTTCCAGGATGTCTGTGGTCAGGCGGACCAGGGCTGTGTCAGTCACGTGTTTTTTTTTCAGAAATCATGCTGGTTTACTGTAAGTATGTTGTGTTCCTCGATGTAGTCGATCAACTGGTTGTAAATTAGTTTCTCAAGTAGTTTATTTAATGTGCAGAGGATAGAGATTGGACAGTAGTTTTCAACTTTCTCTTGCACCCCACCTTTGTGTACTGTTGTCACTATGGCCACTTTCCAGGAGGAGATGGGGATTCTGCCATCGAGGATAGATTTGATTATAGAGTGTTGCTATGGGTGTGGCTATTGCTGGTGCCCTAAGGCTGAGGAGTTTTGGGTCAAGGCTGGTGTAGCCAGCAGCTCCTGTAGTTTTCAGTCTGTTGAGGAGTTGCAGCACTTCCTTCCTTGTCACGAGTCTGAAATGGAAGTTGGGATAAGGCAGATTATTTGATGCTGGTCCAAAGGGTATGGATGGGGGGTCTGGAGGATAGTTCTTGAACCTATTAAGATTGGTGAAGAAGGAATTCAGCTCCCTAGCTGAATCACTGGGGTTGCTGCAACATTTGTCTTCGGTTTGTATTTCACAGTCGTATTGCTTAGTCAGGCCCTTTAAAAGGGAGTTTATCTGTGTCCAGAACTTTTTAGGATCCAGTCGATTCTTATCCTGCAGGTACTATAGGTAACTGTGTTTAGTGGACATTAGCTCTCTTTTGCACTGGTTATGCAGTTCTCTGTATTGTGACCGCTCATTCTAGAAGTTCAAGGTTTTAAAGGCTGCCCATGCTTCATCCCCTTCTTTGATGAGTTTTTTAGTTCTCTGGTAAGCCATTTTGATTGCTGTCCTCTAACTCTTAGTTGTTTTAGTGGAGCATGTTTGTTTGTGGCAGAGAGGAAGTTTTTTGGGAAAAAGTTTAGGGCTGTGTCAATAGTAGGGAGCGTTTTTATTTCCATCCATGTAACCTCATTTAGAGTTCTGATAAAAGATTCTTGATTAAAGTTTGAGAAATCTGTGGTCCAGAAAGTTGGTGGGGGGAACTTCTGAAAGTTTTTTTTCCAAATGCCTAAAATAGGTGAATGATTGCTTATTGAATCCACTAGAATCTCTGCCATTTTGAATCTATCAGGTTTGACTGCTAGTAGCCAGTCGAGGGTTGTATGATTGCCAGTTTTAATATTTAGTCTTGTGGGCTCACTTATAAGTTGAGTGAGCTGGGCTGTATTCAGGGCAGCCTCTACTCCACCCTTACTGTCTTTGGTCCAGTGCAAGTTGAAGTCTCCCAGGATTATCCTTCCACGCCTAGGGATGAGGTTGTGTAATGTTTTGGTTAGGTTATTGTGGGCAGGTTGTAGGTGCATCCTATCAGGAATGACTTTACTCCTCCTACTATTAGATGAATGAAGACAGACTCACACACAGAATCCTTTAGCCCCAGGGCTGGGAGAATTGTGGCTTGAAGTGCGGACTTGGCATAGATTAGGACTCCACCACCTCTTTTCTCAAGTCTGTCCTGCCTGAAGGTTGTATAGCCAGGGAGCTCTACCTCATGGCAAGTTTGGCTTGAGCCACGTTTCCATGATTGCGACTATATCTGTGGAGTATACTTTGACCCATGCTTTTAGTTCATCCATTTTGGTCCTTAGGCTGTGTACATTCATATGAACAATTTTTAATCCCTGGGTATTTTTCCAGACCTAGTCAGTGCGGGAACCGATTTTCATATTTCTACTGAGAGGCCCTGGATTTAGTTCAATGTCTCCGGCCAGCACGTTTAGCAGGATTGCTAGCACTCATTCTATGGCATCAGTAGATGGCAGTTTGACTTTTCCTCTATGTTCTGACAAAAAGAAAATTAACTTATAGCAGTTTCCTTCTTTGGATAACCCATGGAGGATAATCAAGAAAGGGCTTTTGTAAACTTCCTGGGGGCAGTGCAGTTCCAAAGGGTGATGAGTAGTATAGTATTTCTCCCGTAATCAGGGTTGGGGTGTCGGGGTACCAGCTAAGGGCAGGCATTGTGCTCTTTAGTGCCACTCTCTTATTTGGAGCCAGACTAATGGTTCACAGGACAAAAGGGGGACCTACTACCTGCTCTATGCTTGGTTTTCCCAAGTTACCCAAGCCACTAGGTTTGTGGCTCAAACTAAGCTAGGTACAGCTTTGTCGCTAGAATAATACAGTTTGCAGTGTTCCAGCATGGCTCAGAACATTCCTAAGCATCAACATTAAGAGCAATCTAGATCATAGCACAGACAGTTAAAACAAGCTTCTATATATAGTAGGTAAGGATTTTTTTTTAGGCAACAGGAACAGTCATGGGTAATTTGCAAGTATGTTTTAGAGTGCAGGATGCATTGTGCTTCAAGGTTCAGCTATGTTTCCCAAAAGATACAGTTTTAGAGTAGTCTACATGGTTTATAATATTACAAGACTTATACACTGCAGTAACAGCATTAAGAACACCCTAAAAACCTGGTATGTACATTCAACAAGTTATATATACAGTAGGTAGGAATCTTACTGGGGAAGGGTGCAGGAGATGACAGTCTGAACACAGGAGCCAGTAAGAGCTTTGCAAATGAGTTTAAGAGAAAAGGATTTCTACACAGCAGAAGCAGACATCCAGGAAAGAAACAGCAGCAAGTGAAGAGGTAACTGCTATCTCAGTGGAAGGGAAGTAACTGCAAATTTAGGAGCTTTCATTTTTACTTCTTTGCGATGCTATTGCATTGGGGAAAGGTGGAGTAGGAGTTTGAAGAAGGTTGTGCAATAGCTACTTAAAGTCTCTTTTTGAGTGTGGATAGGAATATAAAAAGCAGTTGCTCAATCTATCTAAACGTGTACAACAAAGGAGGTAAGGGAAATTAAGAAAATAATGTTTTGCACTGATAGAGGGGGGAGAGGGGAGACTTGGGGGAGTGTTTGGTATCCTGCATCTGGAAGGGTGGGGGGTTGCTGGTGGACAACGACAGCAGTGGGTAGGGTGGTAGCTGCAACAACTGCAGTGCACCAATCTTTCTAAAAATTGCCTGGAGTGTGGGAGGATGTTTAGTGTGCAACCACATAGAAAAACTTAGAAAGGAGATCGAGGGTCTGCAGGAGGAACTAAGACAGACAAGGCAGATTGGGGGTGGGTTTAGCCCAATACGGGGGGGGGAGAAGAGGAGATGAGGGAGAGCAATTTAAGCCAACAGTGGTGAGGAGAGGGTCAGAAGAAGGGAAGCAGAGACAAAGGGGCCCAGGCCAGGAAGAACGACTGCCAGGGAAACCAGGTCAGGAGACAAAAGACAAATAGAAGGAGGAGATAGGGACTTGTGAGGGGAGGCGAAGAAGTGGCAAAAGTCATGGAGTGGAAAGGAGAGAACAGGTTACTATGAAGAGAGAGGGAGCGAGCATTTGTGAAGGGTCTTCAGAAAATAGTTTTGCACTGCAAGAAAGGAAGAAGGTGGAGGAGGTAAATGATGAAATTAGAGGAGTAATTGATAAATGCCTGGACCAAACCAGAGTGGGGGGAAGTTCTGCTGGGAGAATTGCAACAGGGGCAAAAGGGGGAAATAATGTGCAGGAGGAAGAAGAGTAGCTGGAAATGAGAGAGGGAGATGAATAGAAGCAAGCAGGGAGTAAGAAGGGTGGAATCTTAGTGCTGGAGGACTCAATACTAAGAGGAGTCAGGTGGGGTAGGAAGGGGGAGAGGCATAGTCGCATTTGGGTGGAGGCCATGCCAGGAATGACAGTGGAAAGGGTGGGACAATCTGTTCTGAAATATGCTAGAAGGGGTAGAGACAAGCCTCATTTAATTATACATCTTGGGACGAATGACCTGGCTGACAAGACAGTAGATATAGTCCAGAGGAGGTTTGAGGAACTAGGACAATTATGTGAGGGGGCAGGAAGATCAGTAACTTTTTTCAGAGATACTTCCAGTGCCCAAGGCAAGCACAACAAGAAAGCTGAGAATAGAGGAATTTAACGGATGGCTAAGAACCTGGTGTTGTGCTAAAGGGTATGGGCTGTGGGGGGTGGGGAGGGACCTGGGAGGACAGTAGTCTCTATGCCAAGGATAGACTACACTTCAGTGAGGAGGGAAAGAAAGTGTTGAAACATAGGATGGAGGAGTACATAGAGGAAGTTGGGAATTTAAACTAGGAGCAGGGGGTGGCAATTGGGCAAGAGACATGCAGAGACCACAGGTTGGGAAACCATACCGCGCTTACCTCCCATAACAGTGACAAGGGACAAATAGTAAGTACTATTGGTGATGCTAGTAAAGGAGGGCAGGATGGGGGAAGGATGGAAGGTGGTTACTCTTAATGCTAGTGTAACCCCTAGATGGCGCTATCCCAGGGGCTACTACCCCTGCCTGATTTGCCACTAACAGGTTGAGGGGCCTGGATCCAATGGCGGGTGCCTCCACCCAGGAGTCAGGGTTTGCAATAGTTAAACTAACTTGGTCACAGCCCTCTGGGACACTGCAACCCCCTTTCTTCCCACTCAGGGCCCAATAATATATCAGAATTACCTTCACAGTATACACTTACCCCCAGGTCTGGTTCCGGCACTGGGACCTCCTGTGAAATGAGATACAGTGCAACAATCACAGTACAGTACTTTAACATAGACAAATACCTCAGGCAGTATAACTTTGCTGAAACAAGCAGCTCTGATTTATTTAGGGGATATAACAAGGACAGGGGAAATCAGGTTAATTAGCTTATCACTCTAATAATCTACTTATGGCTCTGTGCACAGGCCTATCCCTATCAGTTACTGTCCCTGGGTACCCAAGCCCTAGTGGCTAGTCCAAACCGTGGCAGCTGGTAGGGGCCCTTTCACACAGAGAAAAGGAGAATTAAACAGTCAGCAGTACAGTAATTCCATTTGGATTTAATGTGGCAATTCAACAGGAGCAACCCTGAATTAGTACTCACGACCTCCAAATAAGATAGGGTCCTTCAATGTCAGCAGGGCTCACTTGAGGTACACAAACCTCTTCACACATCCATATAAAAGAAAGCACTATACCAGGCAGGCTGCAGCTGTATCCCAATCACAATTACTGCACAATACCCGGGAGAACACACAGCAGATTCAGTTCCTGACAGACCGAGTGTAATTTTCAGCAATTCCTCCAGTCTTCTACAGGGTGAGCCTGGTTTCTACTCTTCAGAGATCCTTTGATTCTTTTCACAGGACGGATTCAGTCCCAACAAGCTGCAGACCGGAACTCTGGGCCTTACACACGGTTTTTGACTAAAACTGCACACTGAAAAAGCACAGGGCTCCTTCCTTCTTCACTGCCAAAGTTCAACTGAAACTCCAACCGACAAAAACCGGGCACTTCCTTTGAGTTCCTCCCAGTTCTTGACTGGATTGGCTGTCACTCACAATAGACTGCTGCTGTTGGTCCAAAAAGGCACTGAAGTCTAAACTACATCTCCCAGAGTCACTGCCCATACAATCCTCTTGTGGCTGGCTCAGATTATGAGTCCAAGTTCTGATTCGTCCAAGGCACCATTTTAGAGCTAGCTTACCCCACACTGATTGGTCCAGTTCAGCAGTTCAAAACTAGAATGGGGGAACTAGCAGACACAGTTCTGACTGCAAAGAAAGCAGGTTAGACAAACTGTAATTTCATTATTACTCTAAATAATTTCTGGCAAACAGTTACATCTTTCAGATAGGTTCCCTTTGCACCCTAGTGACTGCAAAATGAAGTGAATTGGCAGCAGCTCGAGTGGTACTCAGAGAAGCACACAGTCCCTCCATACAAACTAATTATGTTTGCAAGCAGACAGTTCTTAAAGAGACAGTACCAGAGGCTCTAAAAACACTCACTGATAAATGGCTTAAATGCCAAACACCATTCAGGTTTGGAGCATTCAAGCAAGCTCCTGGAAGTCTTTTGGGAACCCCCATTTGCAGGGGGGTTACACTAGAAGCCTTGGGAGGAATACTGCAGAGCTACAGGTGCTCATGGCAGAGGGAGAGGTGGACATTGCAGCCATCACAGAAACATGGGCCACCCAATACAATGACTGGGACCTGTCTGTACCAGGGTACAGGTTATTTTGTAGGGGCAGGGTGATTGGGAAAGGAGGGGGTGTGGCACTATATGTGAAGGAAGGACTGAAGTGTGAAAGGGAGGAAGGGGAGGAGGGTAGTACTGAGTCACTTTGGATGCAAATCCAGGATTCCAAGAATAGGATTCTTAGAATGGGAGTGGTGTACAGGCTGCCATCTCAGACAGAGGAGTTAGACAGGGAACTAGCGGGACAGATCAGGAGAACCTGCGAGAAGGGTAGTGTGGTGATTGTGGGGGACTTCAATATGCCAGGAGTGGACTGGAGTACCCCAACAACCAGGAACAGAAGGAAGCAGGTACTGCTGAATGCCTTCCAGGACAGCTTCCTGCTGCAAATGGTCAGTGAACCAACCAGGTTAAGGAATACCCTTGACCTTGTGCTGGCAAATGGGGACTTTGTGAGAGAACTTACAGTGGAGGAACCGCTGTCAGGGAGTGACCACCACTCAGTATGGTTCACACTGGATATGGGCAAGGAAGGAGTGGAATCTGGCACAAGAGTGCTGGACTTCTGAAGGGCCGACTTTGGGAGGATGGGTGAAGTGGTAAAAGGGTACCTGGCCAGAATTCAATCTGGTATGGACACTAACCAGAGGTGGGAGCTCATAAAGCTGGGGATAGTGGAGGCAACCAAAACCTGCTGCAAGGCCAGAGCAAGAAGGCTAGGGCTAAGAAACCGAGCTGGTTGAGCAAGGAGGTCATGGAAAAGGTAAAGAGGAAAAGAGCTGCCTTTAGGAAGTACAAGAAAACAGGGATGGGGGAGGACAGGGAGGAGTACTTGATGGAATCGAAGGAGGTGACAAGGGCAGTAAGGGAAGCCAAGGCATCTACGGGACTCGGGCTGGCACAAGGCATTAAGAAGGGGGAGAAGGACTTCCTTAGGTACATCAGGGAGAAAAGGAGCTGTAAGGACCACATAGTAAGGATAAGGAAGGAGGGGGGTTGGGTGGAAGCAGGGTGCGATAAGGCAGAAGCACTAAATGAGTACTTCTGTTCAGTATTTACTAAAGAGAAGAGGGGGTGACACCCAAGGGGGGAGAAATGGCAGAAACAGGGGAGGAAGGAGTGACAGATGGGGAACTCATGGAGGGCAGAGTTCGGGAGGGTTTGAAGGCACTGAGGGTGGACAAGGCGCCAGGCCCAGATGGTATCCACCCCAGGGTACTGAAGAAGCTGGCAGAGGTCCTTGCAGGATCTTTGGCAGACCTATTTAATGCCTCACTACATTCAGGGTGTGTACCTCAGGACTAGAGGATGGCTCATGTGGTGCCCCTCCACAAGAGTGGCCCCAAGGATGAACCGGGAAACTACAGACCAGTGAGCCTCACATCCATCGTGGATAAGCTAATGGAGACTATCCTGAAGGAGAGGCTGGTGGTCCTCCTAGAGGCCAAAGGACTACAGGACAGCATGGCTTCATATGGGGCAGATCCTGCCAAACCAACCTGGTGGAGTTCTATGACTGGGTAACTAGGCAACTGGACAGGGGTCATACAGTGGATGTCCTGTATCTGGACTTCAGTAAGGCATTTGACTCGGTGCCACATGGAAGGCTGGGAAGTAAGTTAGTAGGCACAGGGGCGGGTACAAAGCTGGTGAGATGGGTAGGAAACTGGCTTCAGGGAAGGCAACAGAGGGTGGTAGTGGGTGGGGAGCTCTCACACCCAAGGGTAGTGACGAGCGGTGTTCCACAGGGCTCGCTGTTGGGACCAGTGTTGTTTGGGATATTCATTGCAGACATATCATTGGACATCAAGAGCAAGATCAGTCTGTTTGCTGATGATACCAAGGTAGGAGCAGTGGTGGATGACCTAGGGGGATGGCAGGGGTTGCTGGATGATCTGGCAAAGCTTGGAACCTGGTCAGACACCTGGCAACTGGGGTTTAATGCCAAAAAGTGCAAGGTGCTGCATTTTGGGATGAAGAACCCAAGGAGGAGTTACCAGCTGGGGGGAGTGCAGCTAGCCCAGACAGAGGAGGAGAAGGATCTGGGTGTGCTCATTACAAGGTCAATGAACAACTCGGCACAATGTAGGAAGGCAGCTGCAAAGGCCAATAAAATGCTGGGTTGTATTGCAAGGGGTATATCCTCGAGGAGGGAGGAGGTGATTCTGCCACTGTATAGGTCATTAGTTAGACCGCACCTGGAGTACTGCATGCAGTACTGGCGCCCGTATCTGAAGAGGGACATTAAGTTACTGGAGGGGGTGCAGCGCAGGGCGACAAAGAGGATCAAGGGGCTGGGGGATTTATCATACGAGAGGAGGCTGAGGGAGTTGAACATGTACTCACTGGAGGAGAGAAGGGACAGGGGGAACATGATTGAAACCTTTAAGTACATGAAAGGAATAAACAAGACAGGTACAGAGGAGCTGTTCAAGGTAAGGGAGCGAAGGGACACCAGGGGCCATGATATGAGACTGGAGGGAGGAAGGTTCAGGAGGGAGATGAGGAGACACTTTTTTACAGAGAGGGTGGTGGCTGGGTGGAATGCGTTACCTGCAGAAGTGGTGTCCAGTAGAACAGTGGACTGCTTCAAAAGGGGATGGGACAGGACAAGGGGGAGGGTTAATGAAGGGGAAGGGTGGAAGGGAAGGGCAGCTGCAGAATAAGGGGTGCTAGCTGCACATTCGCGCAGACTTGATAGACCTCTAGGCCTTTATCTGCTGGAAAATTTCGTATGTTCGTATGTACGTGGATAAGCCTAGCACTTGTTAAAAATTACCCGGCTTAGTTAGCCAATGTGCTATGGTACATAACTACATATAGTAACAATCACCTCCCCCTTCAATTTTCCATACAGTATCAATTCGGAAACAAAATTGCACAAGTAGTTTTACTAAGTGGCCCCAATAGGTGTAGTAGATTTAATCGCGAATTGGCAACTACAGTATATCATTAATTCACATTCAAATGTCTAACCCCACCCACCCTGCTCTCATTAGTCAGCCTTACAACTGGACAGAATGTCAATCAAGGTCTTCTATAAGCTAATTGGGTGGGTGGGGGGCAAAGTCACCTTAAATCTCTGTTGCCGTCCGTGGGTGGGGGGGCAGGTCCCAAAACATCAGACCCCCCGGTCGACCCCTCTCCATTGTATGGCTGCAAAATCAAGTCAGCAGGGCTTTTAATAAGCTCCGGAAGCAAGCTGATCCCTTTCTAATGTTGGCACTCTTTTTTCAAAACTGGACTCCCAAGTTCATTGACTGGCTCCTGAATCAGGAGCAGAAAGAGTCCTGTTGTGGTGGCTGGTGGTTGTCTTGGAGGATTTTTCTCTCGGTGCCGCCAGCGACCTGAAATCTCTGTTAATGTCCACTGGGAGGGAGGGTTCTGAAACAGCAGACCCCAACTCGACCCCTCTCCATTGTATGGCTGCAGAATCAAGCCAGCAGGGCTTTTCATAGGCTCCAGAAGCAAGCTGAGCCCTTTCTAATATTAGCATTTAAACTTCGGTTTAAATATTTTCTTTCTTTCTTTCTTGTAAAATTGAAAACCTTCCATTGATGTCTGTTGTAACATTAGTCCCCTGCACCCACCGGCTGCCATGAAATAAGGAAAAGTGTCTGTATTGTTTTTTTGTTGTTGTTGTCTGAACCCTGTAAAATAAAAAACTGCCCATCAATGTCTGTTGCACCATTAGTCCCCACCCGACCTCCCATTCGGCACCCCAGCACTTATTTACCACCGGGATCCAACACCGTAATCCTCTGCGGACCTGAGACACATCTTTACTCCTCAAAACTAGACCACGAACTGAGGGAATCAGGTATGTGGTTCAATGTATTTCAATGAGGTTTTGAATTTGGTAGCAGAACTCGGCCATTTCTGTATATTTTTGCCCAAAATTTTCAACATGCCTTTTCTGGGACCTCACCTCATAAACAATTGCAATGAAATTAGGCAAATCTGTCCCGAAAGGTGATTTCATGGTCACTGCACGAAATCACCTTTTGGACAGGAGTTGAAAATTTTCTCTGCCCTTTTTCATGAGGCGGGGTCATATGAAGGCTATGTTGAAAAGTTGGTATAAAAATATTAAAAAACAACAAAGTTATGAGCCTATGATGAATTTTGTGAATGCAGGCTCATAGCTTTGGTAATTTTCAATATTTTTACCCCAAATTTTCAACACCACCATTTTTTTACAGCATCTCATGAACATGACAGCTGTCATTTTTCAAATCCTGGTCATAATGTATTTTTGTGTCCTGAAAGGTGATTTCGCAGTCACTGCGTAAAAGCACCTTTCAGGCAGGAGATGAAAATTTTCTCTCCACTTGTTCATGAGGTGGGGTCATAAGAAGGTTATTTTGACAATTTGGGGCAAAAATATTAAAAAAACAACAAAGTTATGAGCCTGCATTGAAATTTACAAACACAGGCTCTTAACTTTGGTAATGCATTACCCACAAAGTGCCCAACAATGCATCTAGTACTCCAGGGCTTCTATGCCAGTGGCAAACATCTGGCATTGACAAATGCTTGTTTTTTCATGAAGTTATTTTTATATGGGTCTGTTTACTTTATAGTTCATTCCCATGTTCTTTAGTGTCCCCAGATCAAAATCCTGCATGACTCTTTCTCGTAGAAATGGAGGACAAGGGGCTGACCCAAAATATGCAATTTATCTTCAAGTGTGAGGGGGCAAGACCATAAGTCACGAGTGGCAGAGCCACACGTGCGTCATGAAAAGTCCTGCCCACTCACAAGTTGATTTTTTTTGTGAAACTGTGCTTTTGCTCCACTTAGCTGGCCAGGTTGCTACAGACATGGCATGTGGACATAGCATTGTACACTTGACATCCATGGTGATTGGTAGAGCGAATGAGTTTTTAAAATACTGGAAGAAAAATAACAGACCTACTTAATGAGAATGGCAGTTTATGCTGAACGAGTGCAGGAGGTGTCTTCATTTTGTGGTGGTGGCTTTCATTTTATGTTTGCATTGACATTTATTTTCAAAAGTTAATTATTTGTGGTTCAGGAGATGGCAGCATTTTTTTTAATTACTATGCTTTATACCTCTAGTGGCTTGCCCCATCAGCTGCCTTGCTGCCACTGCCGAACCAGGAGCCATCCAGACTCAGTGCCCCTGGATTACCTCCCAGGGCAGAGCCATTGGAGCCTCCCCTTGCAGCCCCGATGGTGCTCTACAATGGGTGTGCAGGGGACCCCTCGCGTCTGCCACAGCTGGAAGCACCAGACCGGAGACCCTCAACCCCCCTTCCCTGGTGGAGGTGAAGAGCATTCAATTGCCGCTCAATTTACCCCAGCCCGACCATCAAGTGGCCCGAGTCCACTACTGAACCTGGGTTGCTCGCATTGCAGTGATAAATCTTTCCACTGCGCTGGCGGGCCAGCCAAGATGGCAGCATTGTGTTGCGAGTGAATGGCAGAGTGCAAGCGGGAAGAGCTTCTCCGTAGAACACAGTCTGGACTACAGAAGGTACATGAAAAAAAAAACAAAAAAACAGAGACGCTATTTTAAAAGGTTAAGAAGTGGGGAAGCTGTAAAGATGTAATACTGCTTTTTTCATGGTCTGCAGCAGGAGGGGGCTAGAAAAACATGGCAGCTTTGTGATGGTAGCGAATGGCAGAGTGTGAGTGGGAGAGGGGCTACTGCTACTAAAAGAACTGCATGGGATTTTAACATTTATTGAGGATGGAGAAAAAAGCACCAGCAGAACCGCGAAGGAGAATGGCTTCCTAGGACTGTTCACTGCTTTTGTTAGGGTGCTTGAATTCACAGACTATGTGTGTGTCTGTGTGTGTGTGTGTGTGTGGGTGTGTGGGAATCAGAGAATGAAGAGCTGCTATGGGAAAATGTTGTGTATGTTATAAAACGTACTTTCATTTTCTGGTACAGTAAGAGGATGTAGTGCCGGCAGACGGGGGTTGGAGGCTGTGTTGTAGAAACTACATAAATGGATGGTGACATAGTGACTGTGTACATAAACACATGATTCTACATTTATACACAAATTTATTCAGATAAACGGATTTATCGAATTCCATTTATGTCCACCCTTATTACATAAATGGTAATAGTTCTGCACATCAGACCTACTGAAGTTTATGGTTATATTGGGAAAATATTGACCCTGATGGATGAACTACTGACAGACAATAACTATCTGTATTCAGTAGTTAATCAAGATTAGTCAAGATCTTCCTACTATATTCTGTAACAGTTCCTGTCCAACCGCTAGTGACTGCCTGGAACAGAGCAGAGACTGCAGTGAAGGGCAAGTGCTGACTGCTGTTTTGGGGTGGGGGTGGGGGCTCTGTGTATGTCAATGACAGCTGTCAATAGTTTTTGAGCTTGCTGGAGTTACGCCCCCTCCTCCAATTAACTTGGTCCCCTTGATTTCAACAAATTCCCTGGTGCCATTGTCCATTTTCAATGTGCTCCAGCCTTGCCCCCCCCCCCACCAACCACACTCATTCCATCAGTGCCACAGAGCAGCCTACCCATCCCCTCTCCAGGACCACCCTTCCCAATCATGTCTATGGACCAGCCTCCTATATGCTGAGCACCCAACTTGGAGCTAAACCATCCCACAGACCAACCCCAACCCCCCATGACAAATCTCCCTACAGCTGGAAACCACCCCAACCACTGTCTCTGCAACTGGACCAACCTTCCTGTCCCAGATCAACCTCCCCCAAGCTGATCGCCCTCCCTGGACCACACTACAGCTCCTGAGTCTGCATCCCCCAGCCGACTACTAACTCTGTAGCTAAATGCCCATCCCTTGATCGCACAGCCCATAAACAGGCAAGCCACCCACCCCATGCTGACCACTCTCCCTGCAGCTAGAACCCACAACTGAACACCCTTCCCCAAACTAGGCACCATCGTCCACCAAACTGAGCACCCTGTAGTAACACTCAGACCAGCCTCTTCCCCCCAGATGACCCCTTCCTAATGGCCCACTCTTCATGCTCACAGACTGGCTCCCTCCACCCCCACTGACAAATCTTCCTGCAGCTGGAGCCCTCCATGACCACCTTTCTTGCTCCCAAACCAGTCTTCCCCAGCCGAGCACCCTCCATGAACCACACCACAGCCCACAATCTTGAATCCCACCCCCCCCAAGTCAACCAATATCTCTGCAACTGGACTCCCTCCAGACCACCCAGCCTGCCCATGGACAAGCTACCCATCCCATGCTGATCACTACCCCTACAGCTAGACCCCCCCCAGCTAACCTCCATCCTCCATCAAGCTGAGCACCCTCCCTGGACCACTAAAGCCCCCAAACCTACATCCCTCCAGCTGACCACCGGAAGCACCACTTGTGCTCGACAGACAAATCCCTGACATCCCGCACAGCGACAGCACTATACCGACACCGGTATAGTGCCGTCACAAAAGAAAGTGCTTTTTGCTGGGAGCTATGCCCCCCACATTTAATTATAATCAACTCCAGGTCAGAGTTGTTATAGGGAGGGGGCAGAACACCGGAAGAAGCCACATCAGTGATAACAGACCATTACACGACTGTCACTGTACTAGTCTGTTTTTTGGTTTCCCTGTCGTGGTGTCACTCTCAAGTGGGCCACTGGTCAACCACCCACCCAACAGCTGGACTCTTCCAGCTCATGGAGCAGCCACCCAACCCCCTGCCTGCAACTGAAAACCTAACCAACCATCTTGTCTAAAACTGTACCAACATTCCTGCTCCTGATCCAGCCTTCCCTAAGTTGAGCATCCTCCCTGCAGCTGGATTCCCCCCAGGCCACCCTGCCTGCCCAAGGATAAGCCACCAACACCATGCTGACCACTCTTAATGCAGATAGAACACCCCCCGGCAATCTTACCTGCAGCTGGATCAGCCACCCCACCAAACTGAGCACCCTTACTGGACAACTGCAGCCCACGAACTTGCATCCCCTCTAGCCGACCACCCTCCTTACAGTTGGATTCCACCCCACCTACCGCTCTTCTCATGCATAGACTACTCATCCAATGTCTCCCCCCCAGCTGGAGCTCCCACCACCGCCATCATACTTCTTGCAACTGAATCACCCTTCTAGCCTCCAGACCAGCCTCCCCAAAGCCTTGCAGAACCCTGGACCACTCCACAGCCCCTAAACCTGCATCCCCCAGCTAACCACCATCCCTAAAGCTGCCCCTCCACCACCCTTCCAGCCCACAGACCACCCACCCAACACCATAGATGCTAGGACCTGAGGACTGTTATGAGGAAGGTTTTTAGGGATGACAGCAGAATATCAAATGTTATCACAGTTATCATGGGATCTTGGAGAGAGATCTTATTAATATATATTTGATGCCTCTTTTTATGTGTTATTTATTTATTTGAAAGTCTCTGATTAACACCTTTGAGCCAAAGTCTCTTTTACACATGTAACCCCCTTGTTACCCAGGGTTACTAGAATCCCAGTAAGACCTAGTGATAGGCAGGGAAGGCAGCTTGTGAAACTCCAGTTAAATGGGTTTCACACTGTCTCACTCTGTTCTCAGTCTCAGCTGAGACTGAGGGATGACATCACCAATACAGCTATAGCAGCTGCATGAGCCACATTGGAATCTGCAGCAAGGGAGTTGGTATAGAACGTTGGGAGGTTTGAACAGAGTCAGTCAGTTCAGTGTGGAGTTGGTGTTGGGAGCTTGCTGAGAAAGCAGCTCAGCAGCTCAGTAAGGCTCTAGGAGCCTCAGCCCTGACAGAGGGCTACTTTTAAGTAAAAGGGTGTGTGTCTCCACCTTAAAGAGAGACACAGAAGATAATTGAAGTGGTGGAGACCGCTATTTTTGGGTCTCAGTGCCCCCTCCCTTCGGGGATGGGGAGAGGAAAGGGTTCCCTGCAGATTCCTGGGGCAACCCCCTAGTTCTGCTTGTAGAGGAAAAGCTGCCTATGTGTTCCAGAGTTTATTTGGGAGAACAAGAAGATTTGTGAGTCGCCTGTGGGGCACCTGCAACGTGAGGGTGAGTGTCTGCTCTTGCTAAAAGGGCCTATGTTTTTCACCCTGGGACTTGTGTGACAATGTGGGGATTGAACTACTAAAATAGTGGAAGCCTAGAGTAATGGGCTAAGCAAAGTAAAAGTAGGTTCAAGTCCAGAGCTTGTTGGGATGAAAATGATATGTAGAGGAGATGTGACAGACGTCTACCCAGAATCTACATTTGAAAGTTTTCAGTAAAGGAATTGCTCAGTTTCCAGAGAAATGGCCGGGTATGGGCTGTGGGAGCTGGAGGTGGGTGGCCCCCCATCTTTAGTGACCAGGTCCACCTCTACGGATTTCTTCTGTGGATTTCTACTTTACCTCAGGCACTTGGCCAGTGATGAGGAAGTACCCAGGCAGGATTAGGAGAAAATTTCTCTAGGATTCAAAGGCTCTAGTGTGGTCTGGGAGCCACAACAGGATAATTGGTTCATTCCCAAAATGGACCGCGGATCAAGTGGCCGGTGGGGAAGCCGGGCCAGTGGGGAAAACCCAAGTAGTGTACAAGTCGGGCTGTGTACCCAAAGCTGCATGCAAGTCCGGGCTGTGTGCCTGGTGGGTTCAGAGCCTGAGGGCTGGAATAGTGATAAAGTGTTCTGTAGTCTCTAATCTGCATTACCAGGAATGTAGCCCCATGGGGGTCCGTCTATGCTTTGTTTGTTCAGCTTGGATGTAAATAAAAGCCACACTGAAGAATCCCATTCCTGGTTCTGGACATTACAGTTATTGCTTCCTGTGTTTGGATTTACTTGGGTGCCCCTGTGCAGAGTAGCCAAACCTAGGACCCCTGTGCCGAGTAACCTCATCCTCCCCGAAGCCAGTCCCCACCAGGTACTGCTGTCAGCTTCAACAGCATGCCACCTGTCGTTTTGGCAAAAAGGCAGAGGTGAGGGTTTACACACAGGTTCCATGTCAAGGTACATTAAAACAAAATGTATAGGAGATACACAAAGTAATACTTCAAAATACTACAACACATCATAAACATAGAAGAACTTAATGGGTAAAACTAACAATCAATGGCACAAGAGTGAGTGTAGGGGCAGTAGGAGGTGGGTAGAGGCTGAGGTGGTCAGGTGCTGGGGGAGTAATGCAGGATAAGGATAATGAGAGAAGGTAGATAAATATAACACAGTGGCTGCCAGTAGGGATGGAGGAGCAGCCGTCAGGCCTTGTGAAAAATGAGGGGGGGTGGTGAGGAGATTAGGAAAAGGTATGGGGAACTTAAAGGGAGTGATAGGGCTACAGGCGTAGCCAGAGGGACAGCCAGCAGGCCTTGTCAGATTGGTGGGAAGGGTGGGGGGTTAGGAAGGAGGTAAAGACAGCTTGAGGTGGGAGCCCATGGTCTAGGTGAAACCAATAGCAGTGTTGTCCTTCGGTTTATGTGGAACAGTCACAGGAGGTACGGGCCACAAGAGACTCATGAAGTTTGCATTTGAAAGAGCCAAGTGAGGTTGCATTAGTGATTTCCTTCTGCAGGGAGTTAAACAGTTTCAGAGCTCTGACTGGAGCTCTTGAGGGAAAGTGGGTGATTGCCTGGAAATGAAGGAAACTTCCTCCAGATGAAGGAGACTTGGATGGCATGCAACTGGCATACACTCCGCCACCCACACACGTGAAGATTGTACTGGCTTTGTGCTCTATCAGACCTGATCTGCACTTCAGGAGAGGACTTGGGGGGAGAAGAACATACATGTTCAGATGAACATATGCAGCCTGTGACCAAAAATTCATGAAATGGAAGCTTGGATGGATCTCTACTCCCCAGACATTGTTGGCACCACAGAAACCTGGCTAAAAGCCTCCATACTTAACCATGAAATCGACATCCCAGGGTCTAATGACTTCTGTAAAGACAGGTCCACCAAGAAAGGTGGAGGGGTGGCACTTTATGTAAAGAGCTCCCTTAATTCACTCGATATAAGCCCCCATGGGCTTGATAACAGGGTTTCCGAGTGCATTCTAGTTAAGTTGTTGCTGGAAGGTACCAAATCCTTAATGATAGGGTGTGCCTATAACCCACTCAAGGCTGCTAAGAGTGAACTGGATCATATCATCAATTATGTGGGAAACAACCCAGTGGATGTGGTACTACTCATGGGTGATTTTAAACTTAATTGGTTGAACAAGGGGGTAAACAGGTCAGCCATTACGGATATGGCACTCACCCAAATAAGTAGCGAACCAACAAGGCTGAACCTTAAATCTGGAAACCACACTCTCCTGGATTGGATGTTAGTTAGCAGACCTGACAGAATAAAAGCTGCAGGCTTATTACTCGGAGGATACAATGTGCCAAGAACCTGGTCAGTGGACCAGAAACTGATTCTACATTTTCAGGTGATATTAAATCCAGTTTTTCTAAACTTGAAAAGCTATTATTCAGAGATATTGACATAAGGTATACAATCAGGAGGCAGTATAGCGCAGTGGTCTAAGGCTCTGAGCTGCAATTCTGGTGACATCCAGCAGACCAGACCTGGGTTTGAATCCTACAGCTTCCACTTGCATACTGTGTGACCCTCAGCAAGTCACTTAACCTCCTTGTGCTCCCAGGTCGCTCCTGTAAAAAAGCTTCCAGCTTAGTGTGCTATACCTGGTTAAACAACTAAATAAATTATCACCTTGGAAGAATATGTCGCAAAAGACCAGGCACCTAGAGGTCTAAGAATCAATATTATTCCATTGAGTGGGTTGGAGGAATTTGAGTTTAAGGAAGAGTGGTTGGAAGCTGCCAGCAAATACTCTAAAATATTTTTAGAACTGTTGATTAGAGCCAATAAACTGAATAAATTAAATGAAGAGCTAAGTGGGGCAAGATAATCTGCACTACAGTTTAAGGAAAGGGAGAAATATCAGATACTTGAAACTTCAATGCAAAAAAAGCTACAAAAGTAAGAGAGGTTATAGCAAGGAAACAACATAAACTATCTCGTGATGCCGAGGACTATAGTAAAAGCAATACTCTTAAAGAGCAACTATCTCACTCTTTCCCAGTATCTCCTCCCACAAGCATAAAAAACCCTTACTGGGCTCCAAGTCCGCTGGTGCCAAAATTAAATTTTTTTATGTGCCATTTCAGAAGAGAAGGGACCATATTTTGGCTCCGTGGAGCCGAGACACGCTGATCCCTTCCACTTCCTGATACCACTGCAGTCGGCAATCCACCCCCGTTCCGCCCCCATGCTCGCTCGTTTTGTGATGTCATTCTTTGTAGAGCGTGGGGGCACGCTTCCATAGAAATGAATGGGGGACTGTTTTCAAAGTTAAATTTATGTAGTTTAGATGGCCTTGTTAGGGGCCTTGTTAGTTAAGCGGTGGCCATGATTTGTTCCAAATGGCAATCTAAACTACATAAATTTAACTTTGAAAACAGTCCCCCATTCATTTTTATGGAAGCGTGCCCCCACGCTCTACAAAGAATTACATCACAAAACGAGCGAGCATGGGGGCGGAACGGGGGTGGATTGCCGACTGCAGTGGTATCAGGAAGTGGAAGGGATCAGCGCAGCTCGGCTCCAAGGAGCCAAAATATGATCCCTTCCCTTCCGAAATGGGGGGCAAATGTAACACAAAATATAGGCACTATAGGACTTCTGCCCATGTAAGGCTTACTCATGCTTCTTGGGCAAGGGTGCTAGATAGTTGCTCTTTAAATGGGGAAAAAGCAACAACAGATTCCAAAGCAGAAATAGGGGTTGTTCAAGGGTAAGATTTTCCAGGCAGACCAATAGGGGAGCTCATCAGGAGACAAGAAGCACTGACAGAGTGAAAATCAAGAAGGAGAAAACACTGAAACAGCTACGGAGCAATCTCAAGCTGGGGGTGAAAACACATCTGACTCTGGAAACAAGAAAGTTTTTTAGACCAACAGGCAAGCTGCCGCAAGAAAAAGAAGGCCAAGGAGGGAGGAAAAGAGGAGCCAAGAAAAAAATGACTGTCCACAACGAGTACCGAAGAAACCGGGAAATTACAACTAATTAATATTTACTTATTTCCTCTAAGTCTAGCACAAGAAAAGGTTCTTTAAAAGGGACTGTTGTTTATTCCTACCCCTAAAATAAACCCATTTGAAATAAACATAAATCCGAAGAAATTCTTTCGAAAGTTAAGACAAGTTATTTTTTAAAAAGAAAAATGATTTGGAGCAACAAGAAAATTCAGATATTGAAAATACGGGTTATACGGAGAATGCTGACGTTTTGGGCAATCAGGAAGACATACATGGACTTGATCTTGGATGCGATTACTGAGCTTGGAGGCCGAATGGATAATGATGTCACTTTGACGTCAGAGCAAGAATCCGACTTCTGTTTAGATTTGCTAGATAACCAAGACCTTGCGACGCTATTAGAAAACGATACCATCTCAGACACAGTTCAGTTAGGTGGAGCTGCAGTTGAAGACATACCTTTGGAAGGGATCGATCTTAAAAATACTAGAAAACATCTGTGTAAACGCAAGTCTACTTTCTATCCATACACTACAAATGCAGTATTGCATACTTATGAAAGAATTGTTCAGAAACAGGCCCAGGAGCTGTTGGGTAACATACCACCCTATAGAAACACAGATGTTACCCTTGAAGAAATGGCAGTTTTGAAAGAACCTAATGAAAGTAAAAATATTGTAATAAAAGCAGCAGACAAGGGGGGTAATATTGTTATTTTAGATAAGGAACATTATGTGCAAATTGTAAAACATTTACTAAATGAAAATAATTACAGAAAATTGAACTGCAATCCTATTAGTGAGAATAAAAAAGTGTTGTTGAGGATGTTAACATGTGCAGTAAATGACGGTTCTATTACAGAGAATGAATTTAAATTCCTGTGGTGCGAGTATCCCATTATCCTGGGCTTTTACATTTTGTGTAAAGTGCATAAAAATAGTCTCGACCCCCGGAAAACCTATAGTCTCGGGGAAAGGGGTGCTAACTGAGCACCTAGGTCATTTTGTGGATTTCTTTCTCAGACTGTGTGTGGTGGAACTTCCATCATATTTAAAGGACACCACAGACACTTTGTGCAAATTGGGTGACTTAGTTTGGGATGAAAACAAAACTTGGCTGGGCATTGATGTCGAGTCCTTATACACCTCAATCAAGCACCATTTGGGACTACGAGCCTATAGATTCTATTTAGAAAATCATCGTTTAGCATATGAAATGCCCATTGATTTTATATTACAGGCTTTGGAGTTCATTTTGAATAATAATGTTTTTGAATTCCAGGGTGAAGTATTCTTACAGACCTGTGGCACTGCTATGGGGCCAGCATGGCACCAAGCTATGCCAACCTTTTTTTTAGGTTGGTGGGAACAATTTGTGGTTTTGAATCCAGTCATTAACCCTTTTTTTAAGAATATTTCACTCTGGAAAACATATATTGGGGTGGGTGTGTGTGTGTGTGTGTCTAGGTGGGAAACAAAAAAATCGAACGTTTTATTGCCTGGTTAAACATAAATGATTTGACTCTCCAATTTACTTATTGTAAAAGTAAAGAGAAATTGAATTTCTTGGATTTAGAATTAAAGGGTTTACCAGGACAATGAATTACCACCAGATGTTTCAGGAAGAATATGGCTACCAATTCCCTTCTGAGAGCAGAAGGTGTCCACCCTCCACGTTTGAAGGCCTCAATTCTGTACACTCAGATGCTACGTTTACGTAGAAACTGTAGTGGTATTGAGAACTTGAATGAACAAGCAGAGGAACTGGAAAAAATATTTCTAAATAGAGGCTACTCTAGAGAAATGGTATCTACAGCAAGAGAAAAGGCACTCATGTAAGAACCATTCTACTCCAAAAAAAGTGATAACAAAAAAAGTAATTTTTATGACATTGGGGCGGTAGAAAATCAAACATCTCAACCTGTAACATTCGTTACAGAATATAACAGTATAGTGGGCAAAACTGGTAACATTATTCACAGAAATTGGAATATCCTTGCGAGTGACAGCACATTGTTTGAAGCGGTTGGAGAGAAACCTAGAGTCTCTTTTTCAAGAGCCAGAAATATTAAGGACATGGCTGTCTATAGTCGATTTGAAGCCCCCTCTCCCTCCAGCTTTAACAAGTGGCTACCAAGCAGATCTCCTGGCTTCTTTCAATGTAAGAGATGCAGTGTTTGCAAACTAGCTAGAATGGGTAGAATTTTTGAACATCCCCTATTAGATATCAAAGCGGAACTGGGACAATGTATCACATGTGAAACTACTTTTACTGTTTATGCTCTATGGTGTCCCTGCAAAAAGGTGTATGTAGGTTGCACCATGAGGCCTTTGAAGCAGTGAATCCAAGAACATATAAGGGCCATTGAAAATAGAAGAATGGGCACCCCTGTGGGTATGCATTTTGCTAGTTTCCATAACGCACACTGCACACACGTTCGATTCATGGGAATTGAATATGTAAAGATAAGCAAAAAAGGTGGGAACAGACAGAATGAGCTCCTTAAAAGGGAAAGTTTCTGGATTTAGACGTTGAAAAGTGTTAAACCATGTGGCTCAACAATATTTGGGATATCAAATCATATCTTTTAAACTGATAAATGACTTGGCTTATGCACACTTGTGTTTAAGGCTGCTTTTGGATCTTTGAAAAACGTTTTCTTGTATATAGATTGATTTACAGCATTTTAGTGTCTCACCCCCTTCTGTATAATGTAGAGTCCCCTGATGGTTACCCATATTTCCTATTCATATGTTTAGGTTGTGTATACATTGCCATTTGATTATATGAGACCCCTATGAATATTTGGTTACTATGGTCCATGAAATAGTGACTAAATATAAATCAGAAAAAAAATGAAAAAGAAAGTAAAATAACTGAATATTGTGATATGTAAGTAACATATACTGTAGTTCTCGTCTATTTCTTTGAATTTAACTCTGTTCGTTACCGATATATTAATATCTACTTGAAAAACGAGAAAAAATATGATAAAAAACTTGATATTTGTGTTTTTTTCTCTCTCGTTGCGGTTTCATTAGAATATTTCTCCCACGAACTGGAGCTGTATGCCTCATCGCATGGACTGGAAGATCGCTACTACTCACTCCTTAACAAAATGAATAAAGCCTTAAATATTTACTGATACTTTAAAGTCTGTCACTCTGAGTAAAACTTAAGCACTTTTTTAAATTCTAGGCTTTACCTGAATGAAAAAATAAATTGCCAAGCTGTAGATTAACTACTTTAAATTTACTATAAGCTGCAATATTAATTCAGCTGTAGGTAAACTATAGAAAGTCAGTTTAACAGATTATTTGTTTTTAAAAATTGTCTTTTGTTATTTGATTGGTTATAAAAATCTTTTTTATGGTAAGGATTTTTGATATAGGAATCGATCTAAAAAGACTGCTATGTTAAAAAAAACCAAAAACTTTTTCACTGTTGTATACGACTGTTTACCTAATTAATTGTTATGGTCATGTGACTGTTTCTTACTCTATATAAGGTGCACGGTTGATTCTTGTCACCACGCCCCCTGAGGAAGGGTTGTTATCCAAAGCGCCGGGGTAGTTGGTATGTGGAGAGCTTTTCTTGTTCACACTTGGAAACAGCATTAAAGCTTTTGAAAATTGCATCTTTTGCGTGTGGACATTTATGTTTTGAGTGCAAGCTACTTTTGGAACTTGTCGTTTGCTAAGCTGGCTGCCTTTAGGGTGCACCCACTGCCAGAGATTTTCACAGTTTAAACCTGGAGTCGGTTGTAACCTCCCCCCAGGCATGCGACTTCTCAAGTTAACGTTATAGTACATACTGTATGTTAGCTATTGTTTATATCTGATTTTATGTGTTGCACTTCAGTGATTTCTAATGTTTTGTAACTTACATGCCTCTGTACAATGTTTAGATGTACTTGTTCCCTGTCTCTATATGTAAACTGTTGGTTCTCATTGAATGTAATTAACTCCGGATCTCCCCTGAAAAAGGGACACTATGTCTCTGTGGGCTTACCCAGTTAACAAATTTCAATAAATAAAAAAAGAAAATGTGTCTTTAAGCCACAGAGAACTGCTATTGCAGTGGTTAGAGTGCTCCCTGGCTTCAATCTGCAGTTTGATTGGACCAGGGCAGCAGCAGCAAGATAGGCAACATCGTTTTTAGAGGTATGACAGCTTCACAACTGAAGTTGTCAGAACGCTATGCATACTAGTGGCAACCCCCAGGAAGCAGCACATTTTTGCCAACCACAATATGACAATGCATGTTGCCACTGTAGTCTTTTTGAGTTCCCGCATGTGCGTCAAACTCCTTGTAATAGTAGGCTTTGAGGGGCATGACACTCTGTCCAATGCACAGTGCTCTGCATGGGGCTCGAAAGTATCACACCAATCCTCAGTCAGGCTGGTTCTAATGCTGTTTTGCCTGCAGTGGTCTGCACTTGAAAAGAAAAAGCCGCACCAATCAGGAGCCGGCTTTTTCCTTTCATCTGCAGGTCACTGCAGAGCAAATAGCTGATTGTGTCGTGATGTCCCTGCCATCTCCTGCTGTCTGCTGTTCTAAAGTTTCTCCCACCCATGCGGAGCAGGTCACAGCCTAAGCTCCATATGGGCTGGGAGTATTGAGTGCCTGAAGGCACTGTTACTGTAAGCACGATCGATCTGGGAGGCTGGGAGGAGGTGCTTTCCTCGCCTGCCTCCTCCATGTCCCGCTGTCTCTGCTATCGCGCTGGTGGACCCCCTCCCCCCACCTGCCAACATCGGGGTGCTCAATCCCCATGTAGCCTGTACCCCCCATCCTTTAGTAAACCTGCTGTGGTTCTGACACTGAGATGCCTACTCCCGGTATCAGCTCCCCCCACATATCCTCCGACCTCGGTACCCAATCCCGGGTCGGCATTGATCCCCGAACTACTGGGGGCCCACCCCAGTGTGCCAACATCCATAGTTTCCCTAAAAAGAAAACAGACCTACAAAGTCGTTTTTTAACTTGAAAAACAGAAACGGTCCCTCATTGTTGCAGCCGGCTCCCCTCCCACAACCTGCTCCCTTCCTCTGTGCACCCCACCTCCTCACACCCCCCCAACCCATACTTACCTCTAGAGGTTGGGAGCAGTGACCTTCAGTGGACCAGGAACACGTCTGCAATCTTCAAAAGCTGACCACAAACTGAAGAAATGGCGGTAAGTCCTATAATGGCAGTGAATGGGGGGAATTCAATTTAGGTTGATATCTCCACCATTTTATGGGGGTTTTGGTCCCAAATTTTCCACATGGGGTTCTTGGGACCCCACCTCATGAACACAGTCACTGTCATTTAATTTCTTAGTCCCAAAAGATGATTTCGCAGTCGCTGCGCGGAATCACCTTTCGGGACCAATTAACGAAACAACAGTGCCACTGTTCATGAGGTTGGATCCCAAAAAGCTCTTGTTGCAAATTTGGTGAAAAAACTCCCAGAAATGACTGTGTTCCGAGTGTCCGTTGCGCATTTTCTACGCACGCTCATAACGTCATCAATTTTTAAGATTTTCACTCCATATTTCCCACACTGCCATTTTTTCACATCCCCTTATGAACAGTACAGCTGTCATTTTTTTTATCCTTCCCAAAATGTTTTTGAACCTGTGGTGCAGAATGGCACGGTTGCTGTGCGAAATCAACTTTCGGGACAGATTAACTAAATTTCAGTGCCACTGCTCATGGGGGGAGGTCCCAAAAAGGCCATGTTGAAAATGTGGTGAAAACATTCCAAAAAAATTACTGCATTATGAGCGTGCGCTGCACAGTTTCTACGCACACTTGTAACTTCGACACTTTTTCATATTTTCAATCCAGACTTTCAACATTGCTATTTCTTCACACCTCCTCATGAACAGTACAGCTGTCATTTTTCACATCCAGCCCAAAATGTGTTTTTGCACCTGTGGCGCCGACCGGCATATTTGCTGTGCGAAATCACCTTTTGGGATTGAGTAACAAAATTATACTGGCACTGTTCATGAGGTGATGTCCCAAAAAGCCTATGTTGAAAATTTGGAGCCAAAATACAAACAAACTCCTGGAGTGTTAGGGTTTCCAACCATAACACCAACCCTTAAAATGCAAGACAGAGGAGGAATATACAGAGAAAAATATGGGAGGCATGTACAAGAGCAATACCAACAGCGAACTCTGGCATTGACAAATACTTGTTTTTTTCTAGCTCTGTGATGGAAGCTTTATCAGTTGAGGGCTATAAAGAGAAACTATTGACTCTGATGGATGAACTATCCTCTGCCCTTACTAACTTCCTTGCACCAAATTGCAACTGCTTCTGACCCCCCCCCTTTTTTGATCACTTCTCTTCCCCCATCGCCCCTTAGCACCTGACCAGCAGCTTGGCCATTGCCTAATTGTCTGGCTTATATACTGCCCTACGCACTTACACTCTCACTCTTCTTCTCCAATATCTCCCTTCTCTCCTCCTTCCCAACTAACCTACGCCTCTTCAACCCACGCACAGCCACTAACTCCACTTCCTTCCACCCCACCTCACCTAAACCTCCCCCCCCCCACACCTAATGTTACTTCTCCACTCCTCCTCTACCCCCTATCTTTGCTGTCCAACTCCAACTGTCAACTTGGTGTATCTCACTGCAGCTCAAGCTCTGCTACCGGCACTCAAGTTCTGTTACTGGCACTTATGTAATTCATGTATTGCCTCGATGTGTACCCATGATATCTATACCTTGTCTTTGATGATCATGTTCTGTACTGTTCTTGTCTCAATGTCTGCCCATGATATGTATACCCTGTCCTTGATGATCATGTTCTGTGCTGTTCTTGCCTCAATGTGTACCCATGATATGTATACCTTGTCTTTGATTTTTTTATTTTTTTTTATTTTAGTCTTTGGTAACCGGGTAAGGCCCACTAGGCACAAGTGCCTGTTTTCAGGGGTGACCTGAGAGCACTGGGCAGTTAAGTGACTTGCTCAGAGTCACACAGTATGCAAGTAGAGGTTGTGAGAATCAAACTCAGGTCTGGTCTGCTGGATGTATCAAGCTCATTCACACCTCGTTCCTGTAACCTCTAGGCTATACTGCCAGCTCATGATCATGTTCTGTACTGTTCTTGCCTTGATGTGTACCCATGAAATGTATACCTTGTCCTTGATGATCATGTTCTGTACTGTTCTTGTCTCTATGTGTACCCATGATATGTATACCTTGTCCTTGATGATCATGTTCTGTACTGTTCTTGCCTCAATGTTTGACCATGATATGTATACCTTGTCCTTGATGATCATGTTCTGTACTGTTCTTGCCTCAATGTCTGCCCATGATATGTATACCCTGTCCTTGATGATCATGTTCTGTACTGTTCTTGCCTCAGTGTGTACCCATGATATGTATACCTTGTCCTTGATGATCATGTTCTGTACTGTTCTTGCCTCAATGTGTACCGATGATATGTATACCTTGTCCTTGATGATCATGTTCTGTACTGTTCTTGCCTCAGTGTTTACCCATGATATGTATACCCTGTCCTTGATCATGTTCTGTACTGCTCTCCTTATGAATCAAGTTCAAATGTACTGCTCTACTGCTAAATTCAACTATTGTACGTATACCTGCCTCCTCTGTAACCTCTCCCCCCAGGTCGCACCGTGAGATGGGCATCTTTTTGCTCAGTGTGCCTTTCCTGGTGAAACATTTTCAATAAATAAATAAACTTATACTTTGGGTGTAATGATAGTACCTGACTCCAGGTGTCTGCATATGTTCTTTACTTTTTGTAAATTGCCTGGTATTTTATGTATCCTACCTAGAAACATAGAAACTGATGGCCGATAAGGACCGCTAGGCTCATCTAGTCTTCCCATTTTCCTTGCCTCCTGTAAAAGCCGCAAACCCTACTTGATCTCCGGGTTTACCTCCTCGTTCCCATTGCTAGTGTTCCCCTATGCCTGTCCCATGCATGCTTGAATCACCCCACTGTGTTTGCCCCCTCCACCTCCGCATGGGAGTCTATTTCATGCACCCACCACCCTTTCTGTGAAGAAATACTTCCTCATGCTACTCCTTAGTTTACCCCATCCAATCTCCCCCTCGTTCCTGGACATTTCCTTTTCTGAAAGATACTAGCCTCTGGTATCCTATTTATGCCTTTTAGATATTTGTAGGTTTCTATCATATGTCCTGTCTCTTCTCTCCTCCAGGGTATACATATTGAGGTCTCCCAGTCTCTCCTCATATGACTTTTGGTGCAGGCCCTGCACCATCTTTGAACTGCTTCCACCCTGTCTATGTCCCTATGGAGATGCGGCCTCTAGAACTGGACACATTGTTCCAAATGAGGCCTCACTAATGATCTGTAAAATGGCATCACCACCTCCTTCATTCTGCTGGTGATGCCTCTCCCTATGCACCCCAGCATCCCACTGGCTCTCCCCCACAGCCTTGGCATATTGTGTGGCCACTTTTAGGTCATCAGATATAATTACTCCCAAATCCCTTTCCTGTTTGGTGACCATCAGTTCCCCCCCCCCCAACATGTAATCCTCCCTTGGGTTCTTGTGCCCCAAATGCATAATTTTGCACTTTTTTGCACTGAATCTCAGCTGTCACACTCTGGACCATTCCTCCAGTTTATCTAGGTCCCTCCTCATGTTTGCCACCCCTTCCAGCATGTCCATCCTGTTGTAGATCTTAGTATCATCTGCAAATAGGCGCACCTTCCCCCCCCAGCCCCTCTGCAATGTCACTTATGAAGACATTAAACAGGACTGGGCCCAGGACTTGTCCCTGTGGCCCCCCCTCCCCCAGTCACCCTCCTTTCCTCAGATTGAGCACCATTTACCATGATCCTCTGTCTTCTATCACTCAACCAGTTCCTAACCCAGTTTACTACCTTGTGACCCACTCCCAGGCTGCCTAGCCTGTTCACAAGTCTTCTATGTGGAATGGTATTGAAGGCCTTACTGAAATCCAGGTAGGTGACATCCACCGCTCCCCCCAATCCACATCCTTAGTCACCCAAAAAAATCAATTAGATATTTGACATGACTTTCCCGCTGTGAATCCATGCTGCCTCGGCTCCTGTGCTCCGCTGGCTTCAAGATGTCCACAATCCTTTGTTTAAGTAGTGACTCCATAATCTTCCCCACTATTGAGGTGAGGCTAACTAGTTTATAGTTTCCATCCTCTTCCCTATTGCCACTTTTGTGAAGAGGGACTACAATTGACCTCCTCCAGTCCTCTGGAGCCACCCACTCCTGTACCTTTGTAATGTTTGCCTGTATTTGCTTTGTACTCTGCTGGGTCATGTTTGAAAATAGGCATTTCTGATGTCTAGTGCACTTACCCAGTTATCAAAAACAAATAGATATTTATGACTACTGGTAGTCAATAATTTATCCCGAGGAGTCAAGGTTTTCCCATTATATACCCAAACAGTTCTGGTCCGACCAGCACCATCTCATGCCCAGATGAGCCCCCCCACCACCATGTGGCTGATCACCCTTCCAGGAACTAGACCAGGCTCCCCTCTCCAGCTGACCATCCTCCATGCAGCTGGAAACCCTTCCAGTCCCAGCCTTCCCCAAGATGGGCAATCCCCCTTGAGCTACACTATCCCACAGCCCAGCCTCTTCCCCCAGTCAACCAACCTCTCTGCAGCTGAAGCAGCATCCAACCCCATGCACAGCAATCTTCATGAAGCTGGATTACCAAACCAGATGGTGACTGTCTCTGCAGCTTCCCCCCCAGCACCCGAACTAGCACCCACTCCAGCCAACCAAGCTACCTAAAGCTTGACCTGTCCTAAGCCCTGTACTAGCTACCTCAGTCGACCACCCACCCTGTATCTGAACCTCCCTTCCAAATCTGGGCTGGCCCCTCCTACCCCCACAGGTGGATCACCCTTCCATGTCCTCACCAGCCTCCCCCCAGCAGACAACCCTCCCTGCAGCTGGACCTTTCCCGACCACAGACCAACACCCCCCCACCCTGAGCACCCTCCCAGGAACTGGACCACCCTTCCATCCCCAGACCACCCTACCTGGAGCTGGATCCTCCCGAACCACCATTTCCACCTATGGACCAGCCCCACCGCCTGAAGCTAGACTACTCTTCCAGCCCCCAGACCAGCCTCCGATAAATCTACCTGCAGCTGGAACATCCCCACCCTCCCTGTAGCTGGACCCCTTTTCCAGACCAGGGACCAGCCTTCCCCAAACTAAGCACCCTCCCTAGACCACTTCACAACTCCAACTCTCCTTGCAGATGGACCCCCCCAACCACCATTTCTGCCCACAGACAAGTCTCCCACCACCAAGCTGACCCTCCCTGGAGCTGGATCCTCCATTCTGATCAGACCCTCTCCCCGCCTGTTATTGTACTTCTGCTTTAAGGTCTCAGTTCACATCACCTTCTAGGTGTGGCAACAACTTTTATGGGGGACAGAGCAATTCTGAGGGATACAGTGAAATAAGGAACACTCTAGAGGTATGGGACCAGCCACCCACTGCAGTTGGACAGTACCTGTGCCCAGCAGCTAGCGAACAATGGCAGAAGCCCCCCAACCTCCCCCCTTCTGCTGCTGGAGTGCAACAGAAGAACAGACTACCCCGTGCTCCCCAACCCCTATCTGCAATTTGGGATAGGGCAGGCATGCGGACTGTAAGAATATGCTCACTCAGAAGCACATGATGTATGCAAGGTACGTCGTGACTACAAGCTTACCCACATGCACATGACGTACACAAGGTGCGTCCTGATTACCAGTATGCTCATGCCATGCAGATGACACACAAGTACATAGCACACAGCAATAAGTGGGGATACTTATACGCACACCCACATCTAATAAATGAGAGTACTGACATCCACATCTATAAGTGGGGCATCTCACACACAAACAGACATAACATGGTGATGTCTCACACAGACGTATCAGTTACACCACGGAGCTAGGGACGCACACACACACAGAACTGGGGGGAAAACACATTACACAGAGTTAGGGATGCACACACATAGCTAGGGAACATCTACATAACTTTAGTATAGGTTTACATGCACATAAGGGTATGTGACTCTTTATTCTTGCATAGAACCCAGATACAAGCTATGAAACTGCACTGCTTCTGAAGCATGACCTTTACCCAACATCCTGCAGGCTAGAGACAAAACACCATGAATGATACGCTAGGCTAGAACTGCACTGCTATTTTGCTGCGATAATGTCAGAAATATAATGATTGATGTACCCAGAAGCACCCTCTACAACTAAGGTGTCATGTGCAACCACAGCAATAACTTATAAAGGGACCTTTCAGACAGCATGATGATACATTACAAAAATGTTTCATCCATAAGAACACGTCATTGACAGTGCAAGCATATTCTTATGAGTAGAATGCTACAATTGTAACATTCAAAAGGGCAAGTGAGATAATACTCTGCTGCCCACCAAACTGACCAACAGAAGTAATAATAAGTGTGATCATCACACGCACATGAGCTGGCTATCTATCACCAAAGTAAGATCTTATCAGGGTATAAAACCCCTTTCCCCATGCCTCCTCTCTGAGGAAATCGCAAGCAGACCCTGCATGACACTGCAGTGTTCAAGAGAACCAGACTCCTGGGTGCATATGTTACATAATTAGTATGCAATGTATAATGACTGTCCTATAGACAAGGTGGTAGGTCAATAAAATAACCTTATGTTGCTTTAATAACCACTTATGTTTCTTTTTATTATTCTTTCTTTAGTCCTAGAATCTGTAAGAGAGGTATTGTATGTTTTGTTATGGTATAGTGATCTCCTGACGTTCCGCAAAGGGCTACGTTTCCCTGCAGATAACTAAGGGTTTACTAGATCATAATAACAGAGTCAGAGAGTGTCCAACAGAACCCAGCAAAATACCCAACACGACTATACCTGAGTTCACAGCAGCACAGAACTGATGCTGTGGTGGTAGGGGTGCTCCCTGACTCCAATCTACAGTTTGAGGGGTCCAGGAAAGCTTAAATTTGGTTGCATATGGTTTCGGGGCAAGCCAGCATTAAAATGATAAGCTGAAACCTTTGGCAACTCAGAACTCAAAAGGAAAGACTAGAATGGCAACGCCCCCTTCTGAGGCACGTAAAGCACGCTGCCATCTTTTGGATGGCAAAAATATGCTGCCTCTGGGGGTCACCAATGGGCTGCATATGGTTCTGATAGCTTAGATTGAAAACACTGTCCTTCCCCAAATCCATATGTAGCCAATATTTCTGCTTTCCTTGCCGCTTCAAACTTGTAGATTGGGGCAAAGAAGCACTCGCAGCACCACAGCATTAACTTGGTGTGACTGAAATTGGCATGTTTTTTCCGCTTCCCAACCCTCTCTATAACTGCAGATCGGGGCCAGGGAGCACAGTGCAAGTTTTTTTTGAGGGGAGTGTCCAGCTGCAGGAGGGTCCAGAGGCGGGGCTGGTCCCATACACCTCAACTGTCCCTCGTTACAAGGGATGTCCCATAACACAGTATGTTAATAAACCAGGCTAAAAAAGCGCTCCAGAAGGTTATCTGGGAGATGGGGATGGCACAGCTCTAGGAAGAGGGCTCAACTTGGGGGGCTCTTCTGTGTGTGGAAGGGTGGTCCAGCTGCAGGAAGATTTGGTGGGGCATTCTGTTCCATTGGCATGAACAGTGGTCCTGGGGATCCAGCTGCAGGGAGGGTGATCTGGGGGTGCTTTCAGGTACAGGGGCTGTGGTGTGGTCTAGGGAGGGTGCTCAGCTTAGGGGAGGCTGGTCCAGGGCCTTGAACAGTTGTCCAGCTGCAAAGGCTCATCCAGTGGCACGAGAGGGACAGATGCTGGAGGGGGTTGACGAGCTACAGGGGGTGTCCTGCTGGATGGTGAAGGGGGGCTGGTCCCATATATCTCAACTGTCCCTCATTTCACCCCACAGTATTGCTCTGTCCCGCATGGAAAAGGTGCTACCACACAGAGAAAGTGCTCTGATCCAGTTGCAGGAGAGGGTGGTCCAGCTGGTATCCAGTGAAAATGGCAACCGAGATTAAGTGACTCAGATTTGAGCGACTCAAGTCTCAGAGCCTGCAATGCCAGCTACCCTGAAAGGGTAGTGACAGGGCGAAGGTAAGAGTGAGAGGCAAACTGGAAGAGGAGGGAAGGTATGTGAGGGGTGGTGAGGTATGAAGCTGCTGAGCTGGCTGCATGGCGTGGCGGTGAGGGTAGCTGGCTATGGTTGGGAGGAAGCAGGGTTCGGAGCTGGGGAGGAGCGCAATATTTTGTGCTTTTTATGGAAGCGGGTGTTGACTTTATTTTTTCTTATGTTTCTCCCCCTTCCGACATGCATCCCCCCCCCGGAATTGGTTATTATTAGTGAGCTGGGTGCTAAAATACTAAAAGCAAGTTGCTTCGCTGGGAGTGTACATCTCCATTTTGGTTTTCAGCGATGTTCACTCGCCTAACGGCGATGCGGTTTTGCGATCACCATTATCACATAGAACCAGGTCAGCTATTGGGGGGGGGTGTCTTGCTGGATGGGGAGGGGTTCCCCCCTCAGAACTGCCCTGTTGCTCATGGATGGAAAAGGCACTATGAACTCTGCCTTTAATGCAGAAATACAAAACACTAAGGGCCTGATCTTCAAATGGTTCCCAACCCCTCTGCATACATGGAGGGTTAGGAACAGCTGCAGATGTCATAGGATGCCCTTCCCCTCCACACCTGATCTAGTCCCATACACTTCCACTGTGTGCTGCCAAGTGCACTGCTGACACAGCACCATGCCACGTGCAGTGCTGACAGCATTGCAGCGTGCACTTCTGATGCAGAATTGTGCCACATGTACTGCCACTTTACAGTGTCACGTGCACTGCCGTCACTGTACAGGGCCACATGCACTGCTGCCACTTCACTGTTCAATGCACACTGCCACCACTGCACTGTTAAATGCACAAAGCCACCACTGCACTTTGCCATGAGCATTGCCACCACTATGCTTTGCCATGAACACTGCTGTCATTGTGCAGAGCCACATGCACTGCCATTATTGCACTGTGCCATTTGCACTGCCTACACTGCACAGTTTCACCCTTCCTCAGGAAAAACCCACCCCCATCCATCTGAGCCCCACCACCTTACCAGCAGTCCAAGGATTCCCTTCTCTGACCTGCACCTTAAAAACTAGTTAATGTCATTATTTAATGTTCAGCTGTTATCCTCTCACCGCTAGGTCCTAATGCCAGTATCTTGTCCCAGTAGTACTTTGTGTATAATGGCACAAAGCACTGCTGGTCATGATACCAACATTCAGGCCTGGCAATGAGAGGATGAGGATCACTGAGCAGTAATTGTTGGTAAAATTCATTAATTAAATAAATGTAATTTTTCAAGTGCAAGCCCAAGAAAGGAATCTTTGTGTAACAGTGTGGTGGGGCTCAGATGGGTGGCGGTGGGAGACTAATAGAGACACCAGATCAGGAGAGCTAGATAATACTGTTGATTTTTTAGCCTCCTCCCAGGGTGGGCAGCAGTAAGAAGGAAGATGCAAACCAAGTGAAATTGAATCAGAATAAGCTGCTGGTGTTATTTTAGTGAATGCCGGAAATTTTGCCAGGACTATAGGGGAAATTCCCCATCTCCTCTCAAAAAGTGCCATGGGATCTTTAACAACCACCATAAAAGGCAGGCGGGACCTCGATTTGATGTCTCTTCCAAAGGATGACATACCACAACAGCTCACAAGTCCCACCACAACCCTAGGCTCTAGCTCCCGAGCCACTGTATCCTGTAATTAGGTTACTGAACCTACCAGCCATGCTCCCAAGCCCACCCACCATCCCTAACCTTGAACCCCCACCCCCTAGGCTCCTCAGATTTCCCATAACCATGGCAGCATGCTCACCAGCCCACCCCATACCAGCCCTAACAGCATGGTCCCGAGCTCCTGCAAGCCATGGTTGCAGGTTGCAGTGGTCCCTGCCTAAGCCTGATGGCAGGCTTCAGAGCCCCCCCCACCCACCAAAGCCCTACTTCTAAGCCCCCACAGAGAGGTCCTCAGAAACTCCTGAGCCTCTCTCCATCCTAACAGCGGCACCTGAGCCTCCCCAGGCTCGTTAGCCCGAGCCCTGGCAGCAGCCTGTAGAGCCCACACAGCTCTGACGGCAGGCTCTCGTGTGCACCCGAACCCTGGCACACTCCCAGAACTGGTAGCATAATACTCCCTATCCACAACCCTATTTATGCTCAAAGGAGCCCACCCCCTCCCAGCCGGTCAAGGCCTCTGACTCCAAAACCCTCCACCACTGGCCTCTAGCTTTAGAACCCCTTCATGCCTGGCCTCAGGCTCTTGAGTCTCCCTCCCTGCTTGCCTATAGTTTATGACTCAGGTATCATGGCGACAGGAAACAGTATGGCCGACGGGAATACCGTCAGTACTGTTTTCCAGAAACTTAAGCATGGGGAAACTATAAAGCAGACACATGGAGTGTAGCGCAACACCCCTGTAGCGCAGTGGCTAGAGCAACAGACCATGAAACAGCTGGACCATGTCCAACTGACCTGGGTTTAATTCCCCCACTTACACATGGTGTAACCATATACCGAATCACTCAAACTTCCACGGTCACCCCTGAAAAGCGGAACATCTGCCTGTATAATTTTTTTTTTGTTTCTTTGAAAATGTACAAATCGTGGAGGTGATTATATTGATTTTTCGTGGGGAGGGAGGTGTGGGGCAAAGCCCTAAAGAAATTAATTCTCCTTTGTGTTTTTGCCAAACTTATGGCACTGAGGGTGTTCCCATCCGTGACAGTATTTCCATCGGCCATACTGTTTCCTGTCGCCATGCCACCTAAGTTATAAACTATAGGCACCCCCCTCCCATTATGTTCTCTAGCAGACCCCCACCACAGCCCTTGTGGCTAGCTACAGATCCCCATCAGCCTTAGGGCGCCCCCGAGCTCTTGTGGCACCCCACCATCACAGCCACAGGTTACCATGAACACTCCCAAGACATGGGTGGCTTACAGAATGACAGCCCCCACCCCCCGCTTATTACTGGGCACAATGCAGCAATGTAGACAGATATTAAAATATAGACTATATTATATGTTTTAATAGCTTTTCATATTGTTCTTAGTACTATCTCTGAAAACACCATTAGAACACAGCAGCAGCTCACATAAATCACAGTATAACTACTACCCCCAGGACCACCTTGAAAATGAGCTTGCTCAATGGTGTTTATGCCTGGTTAAATAAGTGATTGATTGTTTAATAAATCTTCCAGAACTTGTAATCTGTATTGCTAATGTGGCCCAGTAATGTCCACTGCAATCGCTTGTTTCCTGGCTCCAGCAAAATGCTTCCGAGGCGTGTTTAGCCATCAAAAATCCTTTTTAGTACTACCTAGCACAACTACGATGCTAACCACACCATTTGCGGAACTGTGTTGCCATCCCAAACATGGCGCCACGCTCAACGTACTCGCGGTAGGCACTGCCGAGGGGCGTTGCCATTCTAGTTTTCCTTTTCGTGTCCTGTGATTGGTCATTCTACTTTTTTCTCGCGGACTTGTGGGTTCGTAAACCAGGGAAACGTGTGAGCGCTGACTTTTCCTGTCTGCATGCTGCGGTGGCTATGTATCAACACAGGACTTGTCTTTCCTAGTCCACTTCTGTCAGGTCAGAAAGGGTCGGTCTAGAGTTCCTCGAGACTTGCATCACCATTACGGATAATAAACTGCTTCGTGGTCCAGCCGATGCCAGTTGCCAATCTAGGGAAGAATAAACCTGGCGATGCCGGCAGCAACTGCTGGAGGGTTCTGGCTCGGGTTCGGGTTTAACGGGTTCGGACAGGTCAATACGGTGTTGGGCGCTCCAGACGGGGATGTGAACAGCGAAGGGCAGCAATCTGGGATGAAGATTCTGAGTCCTGAGCCATTGCGGGTCGGAGAGGGTCTCATCTGGGGTGGACTTCATCCGGTCTCGAAGCTGTTCCCGTCTTGGAGTCGAACTCTCATTCTGACAGGTGAGGTCATACCTCTCAACGGTCCACATTATGAGGAACAGTTCCTCATTTTATGGTCTCCAAAGAGATAGGAAAGGGGAAATTGTTTAACCAGGCAAGGCACACTAAGCCGAAGCTTGTTTCCAGTTGCGACCTGGGAGCACAAGGAAGTTGAGTGACTTGCTCAGGGTCACACAGTATGCAAGTGGGGCTGTGGGATTCAAAGATTCAAACCCAGGTCTCCAAAAAAGCCCTCTGTCCAAGAGAGTGCAGTCTTACATTCTGTGCTACGAAGTAAAAATGGAAACAGTTATAAATGTGAAAAATATAGTATAGTGCTCAGTGAACAAACTTTGTGAGCATGACAGCCTACATTTCCACAGTGTTTTTTGAGCCTCAGTAAGATTTAATGAGGTTTTATGTTGTTTTTTTGTCCCACATTTTGAGGGACAGTGTTCCACATTTGGTGAATGAAGGAAAGGTACAGAGGTAGTTGTTAAATGGTTCTCATCTTTCTGGCTGCTTATAGTGTTACCACCTTTCAAGAAGCCCAAAGTGGGACATTTCTTACTGAAATATGATTTTTTGCAGGACAGTACCTAACCTCGACCAATGCAGCAGACTTGTTTTTACTGTATAATCAGAATTGAGGCTAAGTATTGCAGTTTCTTAGTTGCTGCTATTGTTTCTTATCATTTTAAGGTATTTTAGTTACAGCATTACAGGTTTCTGCAACATTTAGTGGAAAGTTAGAAAATATTTTTCATCTATAAAGTCAGAGCATGTAGTATTTGTCATGTTTTTTTGCAGGACACGCTGCCCAAAATCAGGACAGGTGGTAACCCTAGCTGCTTACAATGTGTCCAAGCTGGTATGGTACTCTTCCCCCTCCTCTGTCCTCTCCCTATCCTAGCAGGCATTCCTCAAGGCTCCGTTCTTGGTCTTGTTTTATCAACCTACCTACTGTATGCTCTTCTTCCCTAGTTCATTTTTATGCTGATGAGATGACACTATCCTGTTCTCG
Source organism: Neoceratodus forsteri (assembly GCA_016271365.2). Taxonomy (NCBI): domain Eukaryota; kingdom Metazoa; phylum Chordata; order Ceratodontiformes; family Ceratodontidae; genus Neoceratodus; species Neoceratodus forsteri. The sequence continues at coordinate 554,483,196 of CM028129.1, read as the reverse complement.
TCTGGTCCCTCCCTACCAGTGGTGACCTTGCAGCTGCAAACTGATTTCACTTACGTTCTAAAATGGTTCCAATCTAACCAGCTCAAGGAAAATTACTACTAAAACAGTCTCCATGATTTTCAGCACCCACCAGAAACTAGCAAAACTCACTGTATCCCCTTCCTTCTTCACCCTTGATGGCACCCCTTTGGATACTGTCCCTTCTTATAAATATTTAGGTGTCTGGGTAGACCGCCGTCTTGATTTCTCAACTCATATAATCTACATGCATTCCAAGCTCTGCCCAAAACTTGGTGCTCTCTATAGAAACAAAGATGCCCTCTCTCTCCCTGTTCATCAGATACTTGTTACCAAAACTATCCTACTACTATTCATAGAAATAGACGTTGATGGCAGATAAGGACCGAAAGGCCTATCTACTCTGCCCATTTCTTTTTTCTACCTTATGAATGTGCCATCGGCCTTTGCTCTGTCAATAGCCTATCTATTCATACTCATCTGTATTTGTTTATTTATTGAAATAGTTTCACCAGGAAAGGCACACTGAGCAACAAGATGCTCGCCTCCCGGTGCGACCTGGGGGGAAGGGGTGCAAGAGGGTTGGATAACATGCAGGTTATCAACTGAGCAAATAACAGAGGCAAGTAGCAGCATATGGATACAATTGCATTAAACGACAAGCAACAACACATGGAGTACATTGGATATTATATGGAGCATATAACAATTACTTGACATATTTTTTTTTTTTTTTGTTTAACCAGGAGTAGCACACTAAGCTGAAAGCTTTTTTACAGGAGCGACCTGGCAGCAATACAAGGGAAAATTTAGCACACAGTAATGTGCAGGTATAAACAACAGGAGACCTAGAACACATGATGGTGCAGGACAAAAAGGCACAGGACAAAAGTGCATAGGTTGGGGCTATATGTCAGCATTTATAACAAAGCTAAGGCCGCTGGTCGGGCAGTAGGGAGGGGAGCAATTGGCACATGGCCGAGTCAGGTACAGGAGCAATTAGTGGTGAGGAAGTTAGCTAGGGTGGTAGAAAGAGAGTAGGCAGAGGAGGAATGCCGAATTTGAGGTGGGAGATCATTCCATAACTTGGATAACCGGTGTGAGAGGGCGGCTTGCCCGGCATTAGTCTTCTGCCTAGGGATTGATAGTTGGCAGTAGTCGCAGGATCTAAGATAATGGGCGGGGGAGGGGGCAGCTGAGAGCATGGAGGAGAGGTAGAAAGGGATGGTGCCAGGCCATAGATTAGATACATATTTAGCACAGTGTGAAATGCGGCAGTTTCCAAGGGACGGTAGTGCCAAGGAATGGTAAAGGTCGCAATGGTGGGTAAGGGGTGAGGCATCGAGAGCAAAGTGGCAGAAGGCTTAAAAAGTGTGTCCAGCTTAGATGGGGGCTGTACCGTAAACAATGTCCCAGTAATCAAAGGAGGGAAGTATCATCTTCTGGACCAGTTCATGTCGGGGGAGACCACTGCGGTTCCTATAAAGTGCACCGAGCATGGGACGTAGTTTTTTTTGAAATAACATCAGTGTGGTCTGAGAAGGAAAGATGGCAGTCGAGCCATACCGCCAAGTAGCGGAATGAGGAGACATCTTAAAGTTTTTGACCGCCCAGGGTGTGGAAATAGGGAAGGGATGGGAGTCTGGACAGGTGTTGTTGTGTGCCAAAAGTCATTGTGACAGTTTTTTTTATTGCTCCCTATTGCTTATTATGTATTGCTCCCTTATGCCTATCCCATGCCTGTTTGAAGCCCTACACTGTATTCATATCCACCACTTCCTGAAGCAGGCCGTTCCATGCATCCATCACCCTTTCTGTGAAAAAGAACTTCTTCACATTACCCCTTAATTGACCACCCTCTAATCTCATGCTGTGTCCTTTAGTCCTGCTATTTTTCTTACATTGAAACATGTTCGACTCTTTCACCTTGTTAATGCCCTTAAGGTGTTTGAATGTTTCGATCATATCACCTCTCTCCCTCCTTTGCTCTAGGGTATACATATTGAGCTCCGTTAATCTGTCCTCATATGTTTTGTGATGCAGTCCCTGCACCATTTTGGTTGCCCGTCTCTGGACTGCCTCAATTTGGTTAATGTCCTTGTGAAGGTGTGGTCTCCAGTACTGCACGCAGTACTCCAGATGGGGCCTAACCAGTGTCTTGTAAAGAGGGATTATTACCTCCCTCCTCCGACTTGTAATACCCCTACTAATACACCCCCAACATCCCCCTAGCCTTACCTACTGCTTTAGTGGTCTGCTTGGATGATTTCAGGTCATTGGTGATGATGCCCAAGTCTTTCTTCCCTTGCGACTGCCAGCAACTCCCAACCCAGCCTATAGGTGGTTTCAGGGTTTCTCTTCTCTATGTGCATGATCTTGCACTTCTTTGCATTAAACTCCAGTTGCCACTCTTTTGACCATTTTGCTAGTTTATTCAGATCTCTTCTCATTCTGCCCACCCCATCTGGATCATCTACTCTGTTGCAGATCTCGGTGTCTTCTGCAAACAGACAAACCTTACCCTCCAGTACAACTGCAGTGTCACTGATGAAGACATTGAAGAGGACTGGCCCATTCAACTATGCCGATGCTGCCTTTGGTTTTGCTTCTGCATCCACTCTTTCCCGATTGGATGTCCTTTTTAATGCTTTCTGTCATTTCTCCTTGAATGCCTCACTATGGACTCACCATTGCTCCCTCTGTTCTTCCCTCGCACACCCTTATCCTCTCGACGATGCCTCCACACTTTCATCATTTCTGCCAAATTTTGGTTTGGCTTGTTTCCCACCTATCTTGCCTCCCTCATATCCCCCTCCCTCTTCTCAGCCTACTCCCTCCACTCACGTGACCCTCATTCCTTCACCCTCCCCCTCCTTCACACAGATTCTGGTATGGCACCTTTTCCTTCTTTTTCCCTCACTTATGGAATTCCCTACCCTCTTCACTCCATATGCTACCCTCGCTTAACCTCATTAAATGGTCACTCTTCTGCCCCCCCACTCTTGCTGTCCACCAGACTAATCTCCTTCCTTGCCCTGGTTCTTTAATGGCAGCTTCAAGTCAATTTTAGATCCCTTCCATGTCCCTTGTCTGCTTTATATTCATTCTGCTGTACCCCGTGTCCACCCTGTATCCTCCAGAACTCTGTTTTTATATACTGTTACTTATAATATGGTCTGTTTGCAGTTTGTAAATGGAGTTGTTTATTTTTCTAGTTTGTTTTTGCCATTTCTCCTGATTGTACTTGCTCTTAACTCCTCAGGCATCAATGTGACCAACCTGAACCTCTGCACTACTGTACTTACCTTTTAAATCAGGCTAACTGTAACCTGACTGAGATGTACTTGTATACTGCGCTGCATTTTCTTGTACATTTGTATGTATTGCTCCTATTATCCTCCCCCACCCCCAGGTCACACCTGGAATCGAGCCTTGGCTCAGTGCGTCTCTCCCGGTTATCGACATTAAAATAAATAAAATGGGTGAGGAATTTGTTGGGTCCCCACCACCCCTGCTATGCCACAGTGAGCTCATGACTGTAACCGATGTTTTTGCATTAGCTATGGGCAAGGGTTGGCATTGGTGACCCATTATTTGATTATGGTAATTCTTTTTTTTTTTTTATTTCTTTTTATTCAAATGATTTTATGTATTACTACACTTTGGACAATGCTGTAGCCAGAAGATACATAGATTGTATGATCATATAAGTGGGTGGGTTGTGTTTGATGAAAGAAATACAAAAAAAAACATTTAGTAAGGTCTCGGTATCTTGTGGGTCCTTTGCCTGGTATGGAAATGAGGTAGGGCAGGGATGTTCCGTGAATTGCTAACCCATATTCGGGGCTGGTGGGTTTAAAGTGTCAAATCTAAGTTCTGAGAAGTAACATATTGGGACCATTGATTCCATTTTCGAATTTGTATTCTGGAGTTTCCCCGAAGCTCTAGGTTAAAAGTCTCAGCTTTATAAATTTCTGACATTATTTGTCTCCAATTTTGTAGTGTGGGGATCTGTGTTCTCATCCAACATCTCGTGATCGCTTTCTTCGCGGCCACAAAACATAACGGGAGTATGGTCCTCTCCCGGGGGGGAAGGGGTGGTGGTGTGTGGTCCGGGTACATCCCCAAAAGGAATTGTTCGGCTGTCACTTCTATAGGTTCCGAAAACAAAATGGACAGTTCATTTTGAAAAGTTAGCCAAAACGGCATGAGATATGGGCAGGTCCAAAAGACGTGAGAGAGGGTGGCCCGAAGGCATCCACATTCCCTAAAGCACCTACCGAATGTGTCCGGGAGGTACTTCATGAGGACTGAGGGGACTGTAAAGTATCTTGAGCTACATTTCCAAGCAAATTCCCTCCAGTATGGGGATGAAGTTGATTTTATCTCAGCCATCGCTGTTTTGAACCATATTTCAGGGGAAATCTGTAATTGCAAGTCTCTGTTCCAGGCGGACAACGTTAAAGATGTGGCGTTGGGGAGTCCTAATTGTAATTCTGAGTGTATTAGGCCAATTATATGAGACCCTGGTCTCCCCTCAATGGCGTCGATGAATAATTTAAGTAGTTTTGACATTGGAGAAGGGATTTTAGGGGGGTATTACTTTATTTCTTAGAAGATGATTTCGGATTTGAAAGTAACGAACGAGATCTGAAGATCTTAGGGAAAATTGGGATTGAAGCTTATCAAAAGGAATAATGATGACGGGAGAGAGAAACTGATAGATATGGGATAGGCCTAAAGACTGCCATTGAGATAAGGCCTGATCCATACAGTTGGGAACAAACTTTTCACCTTGAGATATTAATTTGCAAAATTCAAATACTTGCTGGATGAGGCCTGTTTTTCTCAGTTGTTTCCAAAGCTTATAAGTTTGGGCCGTAATACCAGTGAAGGAAGAAGGACTTAAGGAGTTACCATCTGTGGAGAACAATATCTTCTTGATATCGTGTAAGTCGTTAAGTTGGAATTCTGTGGACTTCCAGGGAGAGTTTTATATGAGGTTGTAAGCCATAGTATAAGGGTTCGGAGGAATGCTGCTTGTGCGTATAGGAGGAAGTCTGGGAGGTTCAGGCCACCTTGTTTAAGGGATAATCTGAGAATGGAAAGTCTAGTCCGGGGTCGGTGCTTCCCCCAAATAAAATTTTGGATCATTTTGTTCCACGAAATAAAGTAAAATCTGGAAGGAAAGTAAGGAATGGTCTGAAGTGAGTAAAGCATTTGTGGGAGGATATTAGTGCGAAGTGCAATGATTTTTTGGTGTAAGGAAGTGCAATAAGCGGACCATTTGTTTAGGTTCAATTGTATTTGGATTGTTAGGGGTTCAAAATTGGAGAGTTCAATGACACCTGGATCGTGGGGAAGATGGATCCTCAGGTATTTTATTTTAGTAGTCCTCCATTTAAAAGGAAATACCTTTTTAATCTGGGGAGAGGGAGAATAATTGAAAGATAATATTTCGGTCTTGTTTGTGTTCAATTTGAATTTGGCTAATTTCTCGAATTGGGCAAATAATTTCCAGGCCGATCGGATCGATTGTGAAGGGGATAATAGTGTTAGCATAATGTCATCGGCAAATAAGCCTACCTTGTATTCGATTTGCGCTATTGGGATCCCTTCCACAGCGGGGGTATTACGTAGGCAAGCAGCCAAGGGCTCAATAAATAGAGCAAAAAGATAAGGGGACAGTGGGCATCCTTGTCTAGTCCCACGAAATAGGTGAAAGGGGGTAGAAAGGGAGCCGTTGACTCTGAGATAGGCCTTGGGGGAGAGATATAGATTTTCTAGGATTGCAATGAATTGTAGTGGGAATGAAATGCTTTGAGTATCTCCCATAGAAAAGGCCATGAGACCCGATCAAAGGCCTTCTCAGCGTCAAGACTTATAAAGACCGCTGGGATCTGCCTGGTCCGAACAAATTCTTGAAGCAGGAGGACCCTACGTATATTATCCATTGTGTTTCTATTTTTAACAAAACCGGTTTGGTCGGGATAAATTATTGTGGGAATTAAGTTTTCTAATCTAGATGATAAGATGGCCGTATAAATGTTATAGTCGACATTTAAGATGGAAATTGGTCTATAAGATTTGGGATCAGAAGGGTCTTTATTAGGTTTTAATATAAGGGCTATTATGGCATACTCCCATGGGGGGGGGGGCTTCCTTCCCGGGATATGTCATTAAAAAGCACCTGGAGTTTTGGAGTTAAAATTTGTTTTAACTTTTTATACCATTCTGGGATGAATCCGTCTGGGCCCGGGCATTTTCCTGGCTTGATATTTTTAAGTATCTCTTCAATCTCAAAGTCTGAGATCGGGGCTATTAGGGAATTGATTTGACGAGGAGTAAGGGTTGGGAGGTTAGCTTGGGCCAAGATATGTGTGGCTTCTATATGGTTTAATGGTGCCGGAGGGGAATAAAGTTTGGTGTAGTAGTCCATAAAGGTCTTTTGTATGTGGGTAATAGAATGATGTGTTTGACCAGATGAGGGATTCCTAAGACGGAGAATTGTAGAGGAGGCTTTGTTATTTCTTAGTGTACGAGTTAAGTTCTTGACACTCCTAGGTCCCCCCTCGTGAATAGTTTGATGAAGGTAATAATTAAATAACAAAAAAATAAAATAAAATAAAAGTGACTTGCTCTGGTAACACAATATACAAGTACAGCATGATGGAATCAAAACCTATTCTGCTGGATGAACGAAGCTTGTTCACAGCTCTCTGTTTTAACCTCTAGGATATACTGCCAGCTGGTAATCAAAAACTTCACATTTCAAGGCTGGCCCCATGACGCCAGGCCTGTAGGTACATAGCCACATTTGAATCTTGTAGACCTGAGTTCACACCTGAAATTGTAAGAGAAAAGGCTATAAGAGAGAGAATGGAAAAAGACAGAAGTTGGTGCTGTGGCAGCCCTAAAAATCTGTACTGACATGAACACAGACCTGGTTTAGAAATTCTGATTAGGGGCCCCAGTACCTGTTGGCACCACAGAGCCAGCCTTGAGATGTGTAGTTTTTAATGATCAGCTGGCAGTATAGCCTAGAGGTTAAAGCAATCCTAAAGATGGATTATTTTTACTAACAGTTTGAAATGTAGGGGTGATAACTTACTAGTTTCAATTCACATACAAAACAATTATAAATTCAGAAAGTTTTGTAATAACACCTTAAAACACACTTTTAAACAGATGATTTCCTATTTAACCTACAGTCAATGGATGGCCAAGATCCTCGGTGACATTTCCTGTCAGGAGCCTAAAACATATGGCTGCCCCCAGTCCTTAATTACAGACTGATTTACATATGAATAACTCTGAACTGCAAAGACTCACTGAAACACAATGGCTCACTCAGATTAGCTTTTTTATAGTCTTTCAGACATTAATAAACCCTGTTGATGACAGTTCCCCTTTAAAAGTACAGTCAGTATCCGGTAAGCTTCCTTCTCTGTTGTGCTCGCAAGACGGCTGCAGGGCTATGCCCGCTGCAACCTTAAAAATTAATGCAAGAAAGGAGTGACCAGGAAGTGAAATGGAGAAAAATGATGGGGTAGAATAGTCAGCGGATATGATGTATGCACAGAAGATGTGTGTAACCCCTGTGGGAGTTACAGTAGGTACTGTTTCTTTAAGAGGGCATGTGCTCGCTAGAAAGATGCCAACATCTCTGCCCTTGGAGAACTGGGACAGCTATACTGCCCTGGCATTCCAAAGGAGGAGGAGTCAGAGTTCTGTATTAAAAGAAGAGAGAATTGTAAATCCATTGGGAGACCAGAGACTGGCAAACACTGCCATCTCCCATTAAGTGAAAACCCTTTTCCTCAGAGTTGGTGTCGAGAAAAACAGTTTGTGGTGGCAGCCAGTGAAACAAGATGCCTAAAGGGGGGGGTATCCCTTCCTGAAGAGGAAAAACACCATTTACAGAGGAGTTTCTGAGAAGAATTCCTGCCAGACTGAATGATTCTGCAGAACTGAAGTAATATTTAATTCTTTTGAAAGGGTGATGATGAAGTGCCACTCAGCTGTGCCTCAAGTCTCAGTACTGGGTAAGTGACATTATGGTGTTTTTTCTAGTCAGAAGTTGGGAATGCATCAGAAGTGTGCAACTGGGGATGATAGCCGGAAACTGCGAGGATGTGCCCAGTTGGCACCATGAGTCGTGATAGTGCAGAATACCGGTACACCTAGGGAAGCTGCCGCAAAGCTTCCTGGATGCAGCGCTGCTTTGGTCACGACTTCATACTTGCTGTCAGCTTATTTAAGCCCCCACCCCAGTCCTTTTTTTGTTTTTTTTGTTTTAACAGGGTGGTGGGGGGGTAAACCCCAAATACCTAATAAAAGTAAAGGAACGGGGGACTGTACCAAATAGCGTAACTTGAGCTCTACACTAATAGCGTAGTTTCTACGCATACCCGGTATTCTGCACTGTTACCCCACAGTCAAGTCCATTTGGACACTGAGTCTGTGATGATTAGTCACAATGAAAACAGGACAAAGTTAAAGTATATTGAAGTATGTGCTCTGTGAGAAAGCAGAGTGGATCTTGATATTTCCTATGAGAAATGATGTGGCACCACACTGATTCTATGTAAGAGACTGAAAACTACCTAGTGACTGTTTGAATTTCCAGATGTCCCTGTAACTTCGCCTGCAGTTAATGTGGAAGCCTGGGACCCTCTCCTCATGGGTCAGTCTCTTGAGTGAGGGTGTTTTTAATCACGTTGTTGTCATGGTGGTAACCCCAAGCCATTTCTGTTCCATTTGGTGCATATTGATATCTATGGTGGCTGCTTTTTTATTTATTTTTTATTACTATTTTTATGCTGTATGGTAGCAGGCAGCATCTGGGAGGAGTTGCCGGTACTGTTTCGGTGAGACAGGGGAAACGTGTAGAAGTACAGTGGGGAATTACAAAGTGGCGCGTTAGGTAAGAATGTGGACAGCATGTTTGCAAAAAGCTGAAATTGTATAAAGCTGAGAGAGGGAAAGTAGTGATCGGCTGTTGAGAAGGAGAGCAAGCGAGTGGGCTGGAAGGTGGTGGTGGGGGTCGAAGATCATGGCTAGCTGAAATTATTATTTTTTTTTTTTTTGTCAGGAGCACTGCATCCAAGTTATTTAGTAAAAAATTAGAATGATGTAACAAGTGAGGGTAAAGAAAGAAACTAGTGAGCGGTTTGCAGATCGGCCGTTGAGGATAGCAAGCGGGCAGATGGGAGAGATTGTGATGAGCATGGATTTTGGTGTGTGTCTGCTCTATGCAGCAGGAACTGAAGGACATCGTTGTCCGTGTGTCCTGTGTGAAAACTGAGGTTGCTTCCACTTTCATTTTGGCTGCTGTGGCTAGCATGAAAAAATGGCTGTCATTTGAATTGTGAGCGTTCTGAGGTGGTAGTGTCACCCAGATCAATGCCCAGCTGGACAGTGCCGGACTTATTCCTGTGCGTTAGACACTTCTAATGCATGGCTACTAGCCAGTCAAAATCTTTTACATTTTATTAGCAATTTCATAATTACCGTTATGAAATGGATAAAAAGAACCTTGGAACCTTTTTGGTTGGCAGGTACTTCCAGCTGTGATAATATCTTAGTTTAATGTCAAAACTTAAAAATAGCTCCTACCAACATCCCCCCCACCGAACTGGAATCTGTCACTCCTGCATCCCAAACCCACAGTCAGCATGGCTGCCCCACTTAACTGTCTTGGCCCAAACTGGGCCATTCCACTTTCTGTGTAACACTATCTCTCTAGTGAGCATGGCTTCTGTCCCCCTCCCTATAATCTGTCTCTCGCTGAGTCAGTTATTTATTGAAATCATTTGTATTGCCATTTGTAGAGTTCTTTAAAAACATTTAAAGACCTTCCTGTTTGAGCAGGCCTTTGGGACATTAGGACTCTAGTCTGGGACCATCATACAGCTGAGGAAGCAGCTTGTTTTTAGAAAGTTAACAAAACTTGTTTTATATATTGAAGTATTCTCCGTTTTCCTTTTGCTGTATTTACATGTTTTATTATCTGCTGTAAGGGCGCCCTGAGCCTTTAGTGAAGGGCGCACGAAATAAAAAAAAAAAAAAACTCTATTACTATTGCTACTACTATTAGTACTACTGTACTTCATGCTGCCACTCCTCTTCCTCCCCCAACTCATTAACACTGCTAGTTCTAATCTCTACAGCTAGATGCACCCTTTTTTTTTAAATTATTGTTGCTGTATTTGATGGCTTCTTCCAGGTGTTCAGTTAATTTATTTTTTGTAGAACTCAAATACTTCCATGAGTTAAAATCTGGAAGTCATTACAGTTTTTTGGAAGTCAAAATACTTCCCAAATCCCACAATCTAAAAGCCAGTATTCTAAGAAGGATCAATCTATAGATGCTACTACAAATATTAGTGGTAAAGTACAATTTATTTTAGAAAAATCCATAACTTCTTAGCTTCTGTGCCTTCAGTTTTGGAAGTCATCCAGTTTTGTTTTTTACATTTGGAAGTCAGTGACTTACTCACCCTTTATTTTGGAAGTTTTTGCCTTATTTTTGGGCGTCAAATACTCCCAGAGTGGAGTTAACCGAAGCCCTGTCTTCTGCTTACATTTCCTGCTGTTTCTCCTACCCGCTCCTAACGGCAACCACTTCTTCACTCCTTGTCCCAGTGAAATACAACTACTTCAGCAACTTCTGTGCCCCCCCCCAAAGTGCACCTGCTTCAGAGTCGCTGTACGTGACTGCTTTGCACTCCGACGCCTAACAACTACAGGCAGCAAGGCACATTCACAAATCAAAAGGAGGGGGGAGGCAACTAGAGGGCATGGGTGGAAGCTGGAGGGGGGGAGATTCAGGGGAGAAAGGAGGAGGTGCTACTTCACTGAGAGGGTGGTGGAGCCATGGAATGCGCTGCCCAGGGGGCTGGTGGAGGGGTTCAAGAGGGGGTGGGACAGGTATAGCGGAAGAGTTCTGGAAACAAAGTCCTGTGCAGTAGGAATATCCAGGACTGGGAAGGGAGAAGCCAAAGAGGGTGAGGGGGGCAGTAAGGTCAGCTCCCAGGGTGGGTGCTGACCAAACGAGCAGACACGAAAGACCGTTAGGCCTATTCTGCTGGCATTTTAGTATGTTAGTAAATTGAATAACAGTGGTACTGAGCGGTGTCAAGCAGAAGCAGGACCGCACAGGAAATGAAACGTGGCATCTCAAGTAGGCTATCTTGTGTAAATAAATTGTCTGTAAATCACTTGCAGATACTGTATGTAAAGTGCACTATATAAAATGTAAATTCTGTACTCTCTTGCAATTCACACATTACACATATTTGGTTGTGTCAATGCTACCGAGGGGGTCAAAGCAATCCTGTCTTAGTCTTAATTCCTTAAGTCTCCTCAACGTTCTTTAAAGTTTTTCCTCCATTGCATTTTCTGAATTGTAAGACCATGCTGAATGTCACATTTCCTAATCGAAAACAGAGAACCACAGTGAGAGATCAACTTATGTAAACACTGCCAATCACATACAGGACCAAAATAATATATGGTATTACTTACAATGCAGTCATTCTGTAGCCAGTCCACTACAAGGCATAAAATAAGTGGGTTTGCATTGCAATTTGCAGCACAGGAATTGGCAAATGCGATTCGGTTGCCAGCATGATTAGCAGTGATTTTAATTATACTGCTGGCACTGTTTGTGGCACTGTCTTTAAATTTTTTTTTTTTTTTTTTAAACTCCCTCCCTACTCTTCCCCCGGCCAAGGTCTTGTTTCCTTTCCAAGTTCCCTCTCCCTCCATTTCTGTCCTTCCAGCTGCTTGCTGGTGCACGGATGTCTGAAGACCCCCCCACCCCCCAAGTTGGCTTATGGATAGGTGCAGGGATATCTGAACCCCTCCCCCCATTTCTGGCTGGCTGTTTGGTGCACAGGCATCCAGGGGTTGAAACTAACATTTTCAGCCACTAGCCAGCAGGGCTAGCGACTGGAAAAACCCACTGGCTGAATAGAATTTTCAGTAGCCCAACACATTACCAGAAATTTATTATTTTTTTTTTTTCCCCTAAACAAGTTTTATTGCAGTTTTTGACAGTAAGTATTACACTTTTAATGTAAAAGAAGTGTTTTTTACTGGCAAGGGACTACAACATGAACATGAAGTTTGTGTTTAAGGAGATAGTATGGGGCAGTACACAACCCTATCCGGAAGAGACAGCCCAGACTCATCCAGGAGGGACAACATCAGCTAGGAAAGGGAAGTTGTGACACAGCTAGATGTGCACAGCTCGGACCCAGCTAGGATGCAGCAGCACAACGGACTTGGCCAGGATAAGGCAACTGAGGCTACTCAGACTCCTTTCCAGCTTGCAGTCGTTGCCACCCTTGTCCTCTGAGCATTCTGGAGCTCACATTGGCAGTTTCCATCAAACCTAGGAGCCATGCCTGTAACTTCATTGCCTATATACGGTGGTAGTCACGCAAACGTTGACTGTTAGTACGATATACTGCATGGTGCATTACCGCAGTAGTGCAATACATGTTAATCAATGGCTGCCCTCTAATGCACCATGCAGTATATCGTGCTAGTGGTCAACTTTTGCGTGGTTGCCACAAGGCGCTCAGCGGGCACTCTACAACACTAGATTTACCCGCCTGAGGTGAAATCTACCCGCATTTCGTGGATGCGTGCCAATTTTGAACCCAGGCATCTGAGCACTCCTTCACCCACTCTCAAAGCATGAGAAATGTGACTCTGTTCCTTTCTGCTGCTGTGGTAGGAGCTGGTGACCAGACTGGAGAGCAACTGCAGAAAATTATGTTTTCTTTTTTTAAAGGATTCGTTAAATTTATTGTGCTGTAGCATGGCATAGAACAGGTGAAATCATTGTTTTCTTATTTACAGGGTTGTATGGGAGCTAGGAGTGAGCCAGCAGCCAGTCGCGAGACCTGGAGCCAGGTAGACAGAGAGGCCCGAGAACCGTATAAAGCCAAGGGAGCTGAGGCAGAGTGCCGCCAGGGAAACTGGGGGCAGGCAGAGTGCCGCCAGGAAAGCCAGGGGAGCCCAGGCAGAGTGCCGCCAGGGAAGCCGGGGGAGCTGCGGCAGAGTGGCGCCAGGGGAGCCGAGGCAGAGTGCCGCCAGGGAAGCCGGGGGAGCTGCGGCAGAGTGGCGCCAGGGGAGCCGAGGCAGAGTGCCGCCAGGGAAGCCGGGGGAGCTGCGGCAGAGTGGCGCCAGGGGAGCTGCGGCAGAGTGGCGCCAGGGAAGCTGAGGCAGAGTGCCGTGGGGAGGCCGAAGCAGGAGATGAGCAAGGAGAGCAGCTTACTGAGACGCAGAGCAGGAGAGCAGTCTGACAATACAGGCGAGCAGCAGAGCGGCACAAGGCTGAGGGACTCTACAAAGACAAGTGACAGCTCTTTCTTTATGGCTGGGGAGGTGAGGGAAGAGACCATCAGCAGGGCAGGCAGGATTGGTACTCAGAATGGGGGGGGCTTTGCTGCTCAAACTGGGAGAAAGCGCACATGAAGGCAATCAAGCCGAAAAAGGAACACTACAACAAGCAAGTGACGCTGGACAAAACTGTATCGTAAGGCAGTAGGGTGGCAGAACTGAAAATCTAAGGACACATGGCCACAAAGGAGACAGATAACAGCCTGCAAAAGTGACTTTGGGGACAAAACTGTAAATAAAATTGATCCAGTCATTGGTTGGTTGGGGGGGGGGGGACTTTTGTGCTAGTGCCAGCTCTATGTTGACCAAATAACATTTTAAGTTCTGTGTCCTGCAAAATGCAGAGATCTGAACAGGACATCAGCCTAAGTGCAACCATGTGAAATCAAAATAACAACAACAAAAAAAGATTGTACCCTGCAAATGCAGTGATGGGGTCAGAGGGAAATAATTGAAGTTCTGTGCCCTGCATCAGCAGTGAAAATTTTGCCATGAGTGGCGAGTGCCAGATTAGAGAATGTACTGTGCCCTATTCACCAAGTGCTAAGCAGTGAATTTTGAAGAAAAAACTAAGTTTGTGCTCTGCCTTCTTGCAGTGATGGGGAAAGACTGAAATATAGCTGGAGTATTTCTTGGTCGCTCAGAAGTGTTGTGCCCAGCATTTGCAGTGATTAAAAAAAAAAAAAAAAAAGTAACTGTAATCATTATGCTGATAGGCATTGCTGTGTGAAAAAATTAAATTCTGTGCCCTGCAATATGCAGTGAAATCATTGTGTACTGGGGGATCATGCTACATGTGAGGGGAGAGTTTTGTATTGGGCTAGATTCCATATGCCCCTAGGGAGGGGGGATTATTTTTACGTTGGTTTGCACATATGGGATTTCAGAGGGAGGGGTCACTGCAGAGCCCATTGCAATTCACAGAACCAGGGGCTCAGCAGTCAACCGCAATGACCACTAGGTGTGGTCCTGACGCAGCTCTCTGCTGGGTGGGCGGAATGGTTATGCATTTCAAAGGACTGAAGCCGCTCTAATCCGAGAGGGCTTCGGCCTTTGATTTGCATAACTGTTCGTATCGCATGGCTCTGTGATTTAATCAGTGTGGCTGGGAAGCATTGCAACTACAAGTCAAAAGTGATGTCCGAAATTTCCCCCATTCACAGTCGTCTTGCTTAGCGAGACATAGAGCTGCCATGTTTATATATTTTTTTAAAGTCCCTCCCAAAGGCGACTGCCAAACAATAGCAGCCCGCGGACTAGACGTAGGGACATTTGGTCCCTAACAACCAGTGCTCTGGCAATCTGATCTTTTGAACTGCAGCAAAATGCTTTTTTTCTTCACAACAAAAAAAAAAAAAAAAACGATATTTTTGGGAGACTGTACGCTATAAAAAATACTAGATGGGCAACTCTGTGCCCAACCAGTGTGTTGTGTCATCTCGGTTCAGATTCCCTAGGACCTCTTGAGCTTTGCTGTCGAGGTCACAGGGAAACGGAACCCCTTGGTGGCACAATACACTGGTTGTGCATAGTTGCCCATCCAATATTCTCTCTCTCCTAAAGCTGGTCTCCGGGCTCATAACTACTGGGAGGTCCTTCATGGTACCATGTGACAGGCAGGATACAGATCTCTGCAGGGAGACTGCATCCTTCTCCCCCATTTCCTGTAGCCATCAGTTTACTTCCTGTCTGGCAAGAGGCAGGTGCTCTGTCACAGGAGTGACAGAGCTGAAGACGTTAAACTGTAAATCTGGAAATTATTTTCTCAAGGATCTTATCAGGAGAGCGAGGATTTATTTCCTCTGGTGGTATTTGGTTCTCTACATCATGGGGTTTCCAGTCTCGGCCCTGCATGCTGTACAGACTGGCCTCCCCCAATTTTTCTGCACTCTGAGGAGCTCCTGCGGCGCTGCACCTTCAGCCTCCCCCATCTCCACAGGGGAACAATCCTCAGACAAGGACTCGATTCTTTCACAGCGGAAGAGCCGTGCATTGATGATCCCGCCGATGGCCACAGCAGCTTAAGCCGTCCGCCACTCCTCGCCAATGAGCCTCCAGTCCTTGTGCAGCATGGGCCATTGATGCTGTTCCTTGTTGATGAGCTCCTGGTTGTTTTGCTCATCGATGGGCGCGTAGGAGAACACGCTCAATTGGAGCCGCAGAGAGAGTACTGACCAGTGGCAGCACTCAACAAGCATCAGTCCCTTAACGAACCAGCTTGTTGAAGGAGTCACCCGGCAGCTGGATGACCGCAAGGAAAGTGGGGGGGCAGCACTATAATACGTCAACGAGCATCAAAATTCAGAGGCCTGCTCGTTGACGCCGGAATCTTGAGTGCAACAGCACTTCACATTGAGGAGCGCACCCCCCTAGCACACCTCGAGACCTAGCAGGGGCAGACAAATTCCCTTGGAGTGGGATTCAATAAAGAGGGCTGGAAGAGCGGGGCCCCAGGGCATATAACCAAATTGGGGGATCCCCAGGCACAATAATATCCTTAGGGAAGCCGGACAAGCCCTCAAGGGGCAGAAAATGCCACAAATGCAGGTCTTCCCTACTGGCCATCTTTGCAGGCTCGATGTGCTTAAAGTGTGACGATGCAGTGGCTGCAAGGTGAGAGGAGGCCACAGAAGCTCCATGTTGGAGTCTCAGGAGCAGCAGATGCTGGCCACAGAGTCGGAGGGCCCCTTCCACCTCAGACAGTCATCAGGGGGAATGCCATTCATCCAGAGATCTAGCACCAGACCTTACTGAAAAACTAAATGAGACTTTTGCCCTCAACCAATCATTCTTTGATATGCTGCCACAGTCTCCGGATTGCAAGACCCACAGGAAAGCCACCCAAAAAATGAACCCCTGCCCCATCTTCCAGCGAGGAGGAGCATCATTCCTCATGGCATGTCAGGAAGAGAAAAAGGTCTGGATCCAGAAGCAGATCTCGGGACTCCCACAAGGGGACACACTGGCAAGACAGGTCCCCAGACTCTTCAGAGTACAGTTACTCCTACCCAGAAGAGGGGGAACGTCCGGACGACGACTCCGATTCAGACGCTTCACCTTCCAGAAACTTTGACTTGCGTGACGTAGATTTTTTTCATCAGAGAGGTGACGGAGGAGATTCATCTGGGGCCCTCCCAGTGCTCCCAGATCTACAGGGATTCCTGTATTTTAAGGGATTTTTACTACAAAAACGGGATACAGGAAGGAAATCTTTTATTTTTAAAATATCAGGGTAAATGGACAAACACTACGGGAAAATGCCCACTATGAATCTCATGGCTGCCAAGATCCAGACAGAGCCCTCCCAATTGGTGCTCAGTTTGCTGACTTTGCTACACTAAGCAATTCTGTTGGTCCACTTGCAGCCTGTGTTTCTCTGGGGTAGTAAGGTAATATGCTGGCAGTGCATCTTTCTGAGGATGAATTCAGATCTTCTGATCAAGAACCAGTGAGCTGCTGCATGATCCAAATACCTGCCATGTGGCCCCACTCAAAACAGCAACACCATTGAGTCAGCCGAGTTGCATCTCAAATGCCACTGTTATGGACTGGCAGAGAGCCTAAGCCACTGAAGGTAAACTAGCTTTCTTGTGGGCAGCCTCAGGTTAGTCTATTTTAAACTCATTTAAGTGCAAAATGGAGTCAGACAAAAGACTGACCACTTGATGATGATATGCTTTGGGAGGGGTGCAAGAAGAGAGTGCTTCAGTGTTGCTTGAGGAAACAGCCCAAACCACCAAAGGCAAACAAACCTTCTGTTTTATAAATTTGTCCATTTTAAACACATGAAGTGCAAAAAGTGAGCCAGACAAGAGACTCGATGATGGTGGGCTTTAAAGGGTGACGGGGACACAAAGAGTGCTTAAGTGCTACTTGGCTTGTTTGGTGCACAGAGCAGAGTTGTGTTTTTAAAAAGATCACTAAGGCAGCACTTCTTCTGACCAGCCTAGACGTTGAGGTTATTTGAAAAAAAATTAGACAATATTTCTGTTTAATTGTGAGCCTGTGAAAGGTATGGGGGTGTCTTCATTAAGATAAGCAGGAGTTATGGATTATATGTGTGAGATCAGAAGGGACCCATAGACCCTGGTCTGGCCTAAAGTTAGTAAAATAAATGGAAAAAAAAGGGAATATTTGTTTTTACCTCTGAGAGTTCAGTGCACAAAGCTGTGTGTGTGTGTGTGTGTGTGTGTGTGGGGGGGTGCTTAAGCATGCCAATGAAAAACTCAACAATACACTGAAACAATGTTTATTAATGGAGCGCTACAGGTACACAGAGCTGTAGGCCCAATGCACAATTGGTGTGCAGTGGTTATGCACACATATCTGGGGTGAGTAGCTACTCCACACCCCCTGTGCCCCCCGCATGGCATGCACGAAGGGGGCACATGCAGACCCACCGCACCCGATCCCCCATGTCTGCAGACAGCTCCACGAAAGGGACATTCCGGGGGTGTGCCAGCACTATGTGTATTCACTAACCCGCATAGTGCTGGCCGCATGGGTGCAGAGAGTGGTGGTGTGCCACCAGGAGACCCTGCCATAACCCACAGCATGCCCCATGAACACAGGTATTCGGTCACTGGGGACCAGGACAGTGCACACTGTGCTGCTCCTGACTGCTGGGCAGCAGGAGGCGGCAAGGGCAGCTGGATGGGTGAGCACCCAGAAAGTTTATGTGAGGCATCACTGGGACTGGAGGGTGCTGCCATCGGCATGCACAGCCCCAGACCCATGCCACCCTATGTGTGAGATCCACTATGGGTCCCGGGGGGCATCCCATTGGATGTCTGCCTGGGACAACTCCTCCCCCAGCCACCCTGCAGAGTCCTGTGCATTGGGGGAGGAGCTGTGGATAGGTGGTCGGCATTGGTGAATGCCGGTATCGTGCTTACCTGTCTGTGGGGTGCAGGGGCAAGGGGTTGGTATCGTGTTTATGCATCCCTATGCCCCTTTCATGCATTGTGAGCAGAACACAAAATGTATCAGTCTGTGATTAAGTGATAAATTTGAAGTTAAGGCATTTCATACCATAAATAGAATACTGTGAAAGAGACTGTATTATTACAAGGTTATAATACCTTCAGGAGGTTCTGGAGACATGTGAACCTTGAGAACTGAGCTTTATACGTTCCAACATGTCCCCAGAACCTCAAGATGGTATTATATTGTTACATATAAAGTTCTTATAGTTGTAGAGTAGTTATGTGACACGTTGTAGGTGATTTTTTTATATGTAAAATAAATAAGAACACATAAAACAGCCTGAACATTTGTCCTAGTGATTTTATTGACTGGCATAATGACACCAATTGCGTACTTACATTGATTTGTGCATACAGGAAAATCTACAGGAATTTCATCCCAGTTTTACAGGGAAAATACAGGGAAAATTAGGGTGCACTACAGGAAAATGCTTTGCCTGATCTGGGAGCACTGCCCTCCTCGCCAGCCACCAACACTCAAAGCCAGCCTTCAGATGTGCGTCAGCCTCCAAGCCAGCTACGACATTCCCCATACCTCCAACCATAGAGGATCTCCAAAAAGAAGAGCAGCAGGGGCCAGAATGCACTTACCCAGTCCCCCGCTGCCTTTCCAAGCTGCTAAAATTCAATAAGAAGCTCTCGGAGAAATGGCTGGACTGCCCCAGGATTGACCCATTGCTCTCCAACCTCACCAAAAAGGCGGTTATCCCAGCAGAGGGTGGGACCTCCCTGCGGGACCTGTTCGATAGGAAGGTGGATGCTTCTTCAGAAAAAAAAAAGGGCCTCCAGTCTGCCACAGCCTCTCTCAAAGCAGTTACAGCCAACCTGTTCTCGGCACGAGCCGCACTGTCTTGGGCCACTGGCCTGGCATTTCAGCTTGTTGACGAGCCAGAGAAAAACAAACATGCCCTGCAGCAGTGTTAACTCATGGTGTTAGCTTCTGCCAACTCAGCAAACATGTCTGAGGAGGCAGTTAGGTGTGCAGCAAGAGCCATGTTTTACCAGACCTCTGCTTGTTGCAACCTATGGCTGTGGGCATGGCAGGTAGACGCCTCCTCAAAGGTTCTCTTGGTGAATGCTCCCTGGGAAGGAGGCTTCTATTTGGATCAGCTATAAAAGAGGCAGTCAAGAATTTGGGAGAAACTGCTAAAGTTTGCATGCCGCAAACCAGGTGAAGGAACAGGTCCTGGTTGTCGGGCTTTAGACAGAATATTTGAGCCCAAAATTATTCAAGGGGACAAAAATAAAACATGGACAGGAGGCCCAGTGGCGCTGAGGGTTGAGGTGTTGGATGCCACACCTTGCAGTACGCCGGCGACCTGTGTTTGGGAGCGGACTCGGGCCACCAGGGGGAGAAAGGCTTGAGCATCCGATGACAGCTTGCCTCCTCCGGGGGGAGGAAGGGGACGTACTGTGTCGTGTGCTGATACCTGGTGGAGGCCGGGAGTACAGCAGCACGTCAGCACCCTTGGCTTGACTGTCCTCGGACGTAGGTCGGAGGTTTGGCAAGTTCCGGGGCAGACGCAGAGGGAGGATGTTGCGGACGTCAGCATTTGTGCCTGGCGTTGGGGCAATCGCAACACCCACCAGAAAACAGGAAAACGCTATCCAGAGTCGAGAAGATGGAGTGCTGAGCCAGGTCACGATCTGCCGCCACCTGCCCAATTGTCTCGGGGACTTGACGGGATTTAAGTTTGGGGATGGGCCTACCCCGCCAGGGGGGCAAACCACAGCGTGATGGGGGACCCTGAGCAGTTGGGTAAGGTGGTGGTAGGGACAGGCTTAATTGTTACCTCTAGATGATGCGACTCTGGAGGAAGGGGGGAGAAGAAAAAAATAAATAAAACGTGGACAATTGGGTGGTGGATATAGTATGCGAGGGTTACTTCATCGAGTTTGAATCGAATCAGTCGCTACCTCATGTGATGCCCTCACCCATATCCAGAAATCAGGGGAAGAAAGTGGCAATGTTCCAAACAATCACAGACCTTCTCCAGGCATGAGCAATCGAACATGTTCCCATCTCAGAATGCATAGTTCCAAAACACTCAGGATTCAGGCTTGTATTAAATCTAAAATTTCTCAACAGCTTGGTTCGCAACAGAACATTCAAGATGGAAACCCTTTCATCCATCATCAGGGGAATCCATCGGGATTTTCTGACCTCAATAGATTTGTAAGATGCCTATCTGCATATCCCCACCCGAAGGGCTCACAGAAGATTCCTTAGATTCAAGGTGGAGGAACGACACTTACAATTCTCAACGCTTCCCTTCAGCCTGGCCACAGCCCCCTGGGTCTTCTCCAAGGTCCTAGTGACCGTGATCACTCACCTCGGACAACAAGGGATCCAGCTCTTCTCCTGTTTGGACGACATCCTGATCAAAGCCCCGCAGTACGATCAAGTAGCCCAGGCTATGACGTAGGTCATCCAGTGCCTCTCCTCTCTAGGTTTCATTATCAACCAGAAAAAGAGCCCTCTATTACTGTCCCAGACCTTGAATCATCTAGGTTTGGACTTCAAAACACTACAGAACAAGGTTTTTTCCCACTGAATTGAAGTTCAGGGACCTCAGGGCTCTAATCAACAAATTCCAAACTGCGTAATGCCTACCAGCTCACACCTTCAGGCAGCTCATGGGGACGACGGTCTCCCTGGCAGACTCTGTTCCCTGGGCACTGATTCACATGCGTCCCCTTCAGTCGAGCCTTCTCCAGCAGTGGGCCCAGTCAAGGGACATTCTGGGCCAGCAGATACAAATCTCTCACCAGGTGAAAGCATCTCTTCATTGGTGGACTTGGCGATCCATCATCATGAAGGGTCTTAAACTGGGGCATCGTCACCAGATGAGAAGTACTACCGATGCCAGTCTTCAGGGATGGGGAGCTCACATGGATCAGCTCTCGACACAGGGCATGAGGTCGCTGGCAGAAACACGTTGCAGCATCAGTGTTCTGGAGATGTGAGCAGTCTGCCTGGCACTTCAACTATTTGAAGTGCAGATCTCCAACCGAGATGTTCTCATCCTCACAGACAATCTGCCGAAAGTGGCCTACATCAACTGCCAGGGAGGCACAAAGAGCTCTCGGATGTTACAAGAAACCCTGTGGCTCTTCCAGTGGCCAGAGCACCACCTGGAAAGCCTGATGGCCATGTACATCCTAGGTCAGGAGAACATCACGGCAGATTGGCTAAGTCGAAAGGATGTTCTTCCAGGAGAATAAGAACTTAAGGACCATGCTTTCCACCTCCTTCCGCAGGTAGATCATTTCACTTGCTGACAAAACTGCAAAGTTCTGCTCCCTAATTGGGGCCGAGCTGGCAGTAGAACAGGACGGCTTCTCCATAAACTGGGGTCAGTAGGATCTTCTGTGTGCCTTTCCCCCAATCCCACTAATCTCAAGGGTCTTGCACAAGATTGCTCTCGATCAGGCGGTGCTGATTCTAATCTGTCCGTGCTGGCCCTGCCGGCCAGGGTTTCCTCGATTTGATTCAAATGTCACTACAACCACCACTGATTTTTTTTTTTTTTTTTCAGGCCAGCCTGGATCTGCCGCATCAGGGCCTGGTACTGCACCCCAGTCTGCACAATCTGTCCCTCTCGGCATGGAGATTGAGCAGGAGACTCTCAAGGAGTTAGGTTATACTCCACCCGTCATTGAAATGATAATCCACTCAGATGGCTTTTGTCTTCCAAGGTCTATTACAAAGTGTGGCGAAGTTTTCTCTTCTGGTTACAGTCCATCCATATACCAGACAGCACGGTGTCTCTCCCCACTATACTGCAATTCCTGCAGGAAGGCTTCGACAGTGCTCTCCAACCGTAACCTTGTGGGTCCAAGTTCCAGCTCTGAGTGCACTTCTGCTGGTGGAATCAGGGGAGTCCTGGGGGGTTGGGGCTCTTCCTCATGCCAGATGATTTCTGAGAACAGCGATGCTGGAACGTCCTCCAGTCAAGCCCATCGTCCTACCTTATAGACTCAACCTGGTCATCAAGGCCCTGACCAAGGCCCCCTTTGAGCCTCTTAAAGAGCATCCCTTCTCCTCCTGACGATGAAGGTAGTTTTTCTTACAGCAGTCACCTCAGCTCGACGCATCAGTGAGATAGGAGCTGTGTCTACCACAGAGCCACACACTGTGTTTTATCAGGACTCAGCGGTTCTGTGAACAGATCCCTCTTTTTTTACTGAAAGTGATGTCCCCCTTTCACTGCAACCAAGAATTGAACCTTCCTTTTTTCTGTCCTCACCCTAAGAACGAGAAAGAGAGGGACTTTCACATGCTGGACCCTAGGAGAGCACTCAAACTAATACATCAGAAGAACCAATTCCATATGCAAGGTTTCAGATTGGTTCATTCTCACTTCGGGGCAAAATATAGGCAAAAAAGCATCAAAAGACTATTGCCAGATGGGTTCATTCCACCATATCCATTGCCTACGAGAAGATAGCCCTACTAGGCCCAGTGAGGGCCCATTCAACTAGAGCAATGGCAGCATCCTGGGTGGACTTCAGAGAAGCCTTTCCGGCAGACCTATGCAGAGCGGCCACTTGGTCATCCATACCTTTGCAAAGTTCTGCAAATATATATGTTTGCTTCTGTGGAGGCGTCCTTTTGCCGCCAGGTCCTTCAAGCAGTGGTGGACCCGTAAAAGTCTATTGACATTCTTCCCACCCAGGAAGCAAGAAGATGTACTGCTTTAGTATATCCCAGTAGTTATGATCCTGGAGACCAGCTTTAAGAGACAGAAATAGAAATTTAAATTTTCTTTCTCCGACTGCTGGTCTCTGGGCTCCTTCCCTCCCAGAATGTTTGAAGTCGGCCTCCTGGCCTCGTGTTCACATTAACGTTTCTTCTTTTTGTTTCCAAGTTATGTAGTACTACAGGGGACAACTGTTTTAGGAACAACTGATGGCAACAGGAAATGGGGGAGAGCATGTAGTCTCCCTGCAGAGATCTGTATCCTGCCTGTCACATGGTACCAGGAAGGACCTCCCAGTAGTTATGAGCCCGGAGACCAGCAGTTGGAGAAAGAAAATTTACAGGTATTTAAATTTCTGTTTCTCTATGTTGCTGTAGTGTAGTGGTGCTCACCCCCACCCCGATCAGCCGATCGCTGTCCCCAAAGTGAGGAAAAAAAACAGTCCTTGGTAGTCTAGTGTCCCTCCCCCTTCCCTAGTGCTCAATCCCCCAGTGTTCTGTCCCTGAAATAAAGAAAACTGTCCCTTTTTTTTTTTTTTTTTTTTACATCTGGGGAAAAAAAAAGAAAACCATCCATCGTTGTCCGCTGCGCCGTAACCCACTTCCCCACTCCATACTTACCTACCAGAGGTCCATTGGCATAATCTTCCTTGGACTGCAGACACGTCTTCACTCATCAAAGCCCAGTCGCAAACTGAGGTAAGCGCTTCCATGTATTTCAATGGGGTTTTCAGTTTCATCGTATTTCAATGGGGTTTTCAACTTAGTGGCATAACTTGGCCATTTTTTTTTATATTTTTTGCCCCAAATTTTCATCATACCTTTTTTGGGACCCCGCCTCATGAACAATTAAGTGACAGTTGGCAGTTCTGTCCCAAAATGTGAAGGCAGTATGGCGCAGTGGGTTAAGGCTCTGAGCTGCAAATCTGGAGACCTGGGTTTGAATTCCACAGCCCCCTAGGTGCATACTGTGTGACCCTGAGCAAGTCACTTAACTTCCTTGTGCTCCCAGGTTGCACCTGGTAAAATAATTGGTTAAAAAAAAAAAAAAAAAATGTGAAATCACCTTTCGGGCAGGAGTTGAAAATGTTCTCCACCTTTGTTCATGGGTCATAAGAACGCTATGTTGAAAATTTGGTGTAAAAATACTAAAAACCAACAAAGTTATGAGCCTGCATTGACATTTTGCTAACGCAGGCATGTAACTTTGGCAATTTTCAATATTTTGACCCAAAATTTTCAATATGGCCATTTCTTCACAGCACCTCATGAATGTAACAGCTGTCATTTTTCAGATCCTGGCCAAAATATTTTTTTGCATCCTGAAATGTGATTTTGCAGTTGCTGCACAAAATCACCTTTTGGGCAGGAGTTGACATTTTACTCTGCACTTGTTCATGAGGTGGGGTCATAAGAATGGTATGTTGAAAATTTGGGGAAAAAATATTCACAAACAAATAAAGTTATAAGCCTGCATTGAAATTTGCTAACGCAGGCACGTAACTTTGACAATTTTTCAATATTTTGACCCCACATTTTCAACATAGCCATTTCTTCACAGCTGGCCAAAATGTTTTTTTGCATCCCGGAAGGTAATTTTGCAGATGCTGCACGAAATCACTTTTTGGTCAGGTGTTGAAATCTTCAAAATTTGGGGTCAGAATTGCAAAAAAAAAAAAAAAAATTTAACAAGTAACCGACGTTCAGCTTTTTTTGGGGGGGGGGGGTTGACCACCTTAGCTGCTGCTGCAGTGTATGTTGGAAAAATTTAACTGTTGCAGTTCGCCCCTCTTTTACGCCATCTAAGGGTCTACACTTGCCCTTCACATGAAGTTAGTGTGCTAGGAAGCAGTCTTATTTCATGGGAAGAAGCCTGCTTTGCCCAAAGGCTGCGGAGAGGCCGGACGGGGACAATTACGTTGTTTGAAATTTTCACCCAACATGCACAGTTTCAGCTTCTGCTACTGCTTTTATTCACTTACAGAGTTCATCCAGTCTGCCAGCCTTTTTTTGGGGGGGGGTGCTGCTGCAGTGTATATCGGGAAAATTTAATTAACCCTGGCAGCTCACCCATCTTTTCTGCTGTCTTTTGGGTCTATGCTTTCTCTTCACATGAACTTATTGTGCTGGGAGGTGGTCTTTGCTTTATGGGAAGAAGACTGCATTGCCCAAAGGCTGCGGAGAGGCTGGGGTGGGGACAGTCACTGTTGTTGAATTCTGAACCAACATAGACTGCTACAGCTTCACAAGCAATCTGCTTGCAGGACTGACAGGGGAGACATTCACCCTGCTCCTCCTCCTCATACCCCGAAAATAAAATAGGATCATCACTGAAATGTGTTACTTTTCAAATTCACCCCAGTCAGGTGCATATACAGTACATGATCCCTGTCTGGTTCTGCTCTCTAATTTCAAACTTATTAATTTTAGACTGACCTGGAAAGTGGAGTAAAACTATCACCTGCTGAACGCTGGTGCAAAAATATAATCTAGATGTAACCACCCAGTCCCTTAAGGTTACTAGAATTCTATGAGTATTAGTTTTAGGAAGTTAGCAGGCAGCTGGTAGGGAGCTCATTAAGGGTTTCTGACTCAATTACATCATTGTTTACTTAGCTAGCCTGTGAGAAGAATGATTAGGTCATTTAGAACTCTCGCAGCAGCATAACCCTTTTCTGTGTACAGCTGCTCTGGGGAGCTTAGAATGTTCAGTCTGTAGTGAGTTGTAGCTGAGTGGAGGTGAGTGTGGCAGAAGGTCTGCCAGTGGGCTCTGAGTTGAGGGCCCAGAACTTCTCACGCCAGTGTGGAGTACCATTCCCAGCTTCCAGTGAAGTGGTGGAGACCGTTCTGCAGCAGGATTTCCTGATTTCTACTCCCAGTGAAGTGGAAAGAACTGCTTTTCCTCAGTCGGCTCAAGGGGGCAATCCCCTGAAGATCCTTTGTGTGTTTCAGCTGCCTTGGAAAAGAATTTGAGAGACTGTTTTGATCTGCTACCCAGGAGAGGTGCCTTTTTGTTGTTCCATGCCCAGTGGATGAGACAGTTAGTTTGTGAGTACTGTTTTGGGAGACAACTTCTCCACACATATTTAGGGGAAATCGTTTCTGGGGTGTGTGTACCCATAGATAAGGCTAGAATGCCCCTAGTTCACCCAAGAGAGTGAATTTCTGCAACATGTTTCACCCAGGAGAGCGAAGTTGTACTGTGCTCACCCCAGTGAGTGACAGAAATGGAAAGTATGGGACCTCCAGCATTTCAGTGGGGAATGGGGGTTTCAATTGTGTAACCCTGAAGGAATGGCAGAGACTGTTGGTTGGGGCAAAGGGTGGGAGGAACGCCACCTGGATGCTTACAAGGCAGGGCTTACTGGTTCATAAAGGGCACCAGTTTTTTTTACCTGAGCAAAGTCCAGTGTTGCAGGTTTAGGTGTGTGGCTGAGTTTCACATAATTGCACTTATTTTTCGAAGAAGAGTTCTGAGTGTGTGGCTTAGTTTCACAATATGTGCACTTGGGAGGAAAATGTTCGGATGCTTGGCCAGGTGTCCACTATGTGCACCATTGGGAAATGGGAAGAAGATGTTCTTTTGTGTGTTCTTGAACTGTACTGCATACAAGGAGAGTTTGTGAAATGTCTATTTTGCCTTGACCGACCCATGGGGGTCCACTGCTGTTTAGTTTTCCATCTGTTAAATAAAGCCATACTACTCAAATTCTTGTTCCTGTTCTGGACATTCTGATTCTTGCTTCTGGTTGTTGGATTTACTGGGGCCCCCTCAGCAGCTTAGATCTAGCATATGCCTAACAGCCTCCACCCTGGACCTGAGTTGTAACTTTTACACAAGGCTTATGTGTTTTGTTCTTGTACTCCCCCACCCCTCTTCCTCTAAAAATGAGCCAGGTGTATAGCCTAATGGCAAGGGTGGTACAAACCTTTGAAAAGTAAATGGAATGCCAATATGTGGTACCAGTGTCCAGATTTAATGTGGGGTGTGCTTACCTGTACCAAGTAGGTTGGGGGTCACAAAAAATGGGGTCTCGTCTGGTGATATTTTAATTTGGGCGAGAGTTACAGAGAATGAAGGCATGTCCAAAAGAAGTATGTTTTGGGATGCGAGGCAGTGCTGAGAGTATGTCTAGGCTCTTCCTGTCTGGTGGCGGTGCACCCAAATAGAAGATCATTTACCAGAAAGCAATGTTGTGCCAAGGAAAATGCCACCTGAAAGCCTTTTGCTGCCTGAGTTTCTGTGAAAAGGAAAGTGAAAAGATATGCTGCTTGTCTATTTGACTTGAAAATGTGGACTGTTGGACCTGAGCAATGATTGCCCTTGCGTTGTTGTTAATGCGCTTAAAAAGGTGTTTAAAAGTTACAAATTTATAGAGAAAAGTATTTGTGGACTTAAAGGACAGTGTTTTCTAAGTGCTCAGAAAGTTTCAAGTGTATACAGTTAAAATTGGGGGAGTTGCTAAGGAAAATGCACTAAGTACTGAGTGAAAATGCCTTAAAATGCTTGCCCCACTGAAGTTTCCAGCCAAGAAAAAAAGTTAGTTTGCAGTTTAAATTTTGTCTTCTCGACAGTTTTTTCATTTAGTTTATTCTTTGGTAACCGGGTAAAGGCAGTGGACCAAAGGTCCTTTTTTAGGCCCAACCCGGACAAACAAACATACAAAAAATACACAAATACAATCAACAGCAATAGAAAACCAAAAAATACAAATTACGAATTACAATTACAAGCAGATTTATGTAATAAATAACTGTTTAACCTTTGTTTAAAAGTAAGTTAAAACAGAGGGAGCAGTCCTAACATCAAGTGGGAGTGAATTCCAGTACAAGGGTGCTGCTATTGAAAAAGCTCTAGATTTTAATCTAAGCCGAGACCTGGGGACAAAATATAGGGGGCCATCAGCCAACCTCAGGCTGAGAAGCATTTCTCTCATTACAAGAAGATCAGAAAGAGGAGAAAGGGAGCCAAAGTAAAAACATTTATACATCAGACAGCCAACAAAATATTCTATTCTGCAACTAGGGGAAAACCACCCCAACTGAGAATAAAGATTACACTGATGTGTCCTATTGGGGGCTCCTAAAATAAATCTACAAATATTATTATTGCCATGCAGGAGTGCAGCTAAGAGAGACAGTTCATTTGCATGGCATTGTGTGATTGGTTCTAGTGCAACTAAGCCCCGCCTGTGCCTGAGTTTCAGAGTTGTGGAACCTTCGAGGAGGAGCAGCCAGCAGTGTTCAGGCAGCGTGTAGTTCATGCAGCAGCAGGAGGAATCTCTTGCAGCAGAAGCACTTCTGAAGCAGCAGTTTTTTTTGAACTTTTCACAGTAAAACCTGGCTCAACCCGTATTCCGACAGACTGGGGAGTGATCGAGGCAATCGTAACTACAATCAGTGGGACCGCCAGCCTGTTTCACCCCAGAGGCCTTCCTTGAGCCTGCAGGAGGCCATATTACATAGACGGTGGAAACCAACTACTGCCTGTAAGTACCCTGTGCAAAAACAAATGACTGTGGTGCTAAAGGTCGGAAAACTGTGTAAGAACTTGAGCAAATGCAGCAAAAGTACTGAAAGAGAGTTTTGTGAACATTTAAATCTTGCACTGAGTGCGTGAAAGTGCTGTTTTCAAAGAGAGTGAACTTTTTAAGAGAAACGATCCCTCTGGAACAAGTGCTAGTAAATGTAATGGATTTTAAAAAGTAAAGTGGACTTGTGCTTAGAGAAAATCATTTGAAATGCAAAAGGTCCAGCAAGAATCCTAGCAATATTTAATTGACTATGATGGGAAGTTGCAGTCGTCATGTTGGGGTGTAGCCAGCAATGTAAACAATGCAGCACCATTTTAGACCAATGTTTTCAAATCCAAACAAAGTTTCAAGTGGTTTTGCTAAGTGTGGTGGAATACAAATGCAGCAGCCAGGCAGCCTGTTGGTGAACTTTACCAGTGTGTTAAAACCAAATCACAGAGTGATTGCAAAAACAGTCATTTGGGACTTGTGTGTTTAATTTGCAGAACATGGCGCAGCAACCCCCTCACTACCCGCTCCATACCAGGACGTGGGGACAGCCAAACAAGAACTAGCCAAGTTTGAGAATTTGTATGACTGTTCATCAGCACCAGCCGAGGTGGCTTTGCCGAACTATCTGGTTCATGTGTGTGTTTAGTGTGCCTAAAGCCAGGGAGAGATGTTTTGCCAATTCCACATTGCACAGACTGCCGAGAGCGATTTGGGATGAGCAAGTCAGGTGGCACAGTGGTAGCTAAAATGAAACACATCCGTTTAGCTCCAACTTGGACATTGGCAGGGGACCCTGTTGTATCAGAACAGCAGCAGGCTGGGTGCAGTCAGAGAGACCCCATAGAGTTTGTAATGGAGTTCTTGGACATTGTCTGTGTCGATGCTATGCAAGGCCCAGGATGAGTTGAATGTTCCATGCCACAGAATGTGGAGGTGGATGCTGCAGTTGCAGGTTGAGCAGATCCTTTGGTGGAAGGCCCAAGCCCTAGCCTCGTGGGAGAGTCCGAGGTGGGGGAAGCATGTTGGGAGGCCAGTGCCTCCAAGGACAGTGGAGAATGGACAATTTCAGGGGCTGGCGCAATCACCAGCTCCTGGGCAGAATGTGTAGAAGAGGAAGAAGCTTCAGTGGCTGCAGTGTGACCCAGTGAGTCGCCATTGGCATTGGCTTCTATGGAGCCTCCTGATGTTTGTATTGAGGAAGACTCTAGACATGTATTCCTGAGTGTAGAGGTGGACTGCTTTTACTCTGCACTGTGTGCTTGTAGCTGGCTCAACCAGGACTGGCCACCCCAAGCCGTGCTTCTGGTTTGGAGTTGGTCAGAAGCAGCAAAGAGGAGAGAATTGTTCGTAGACCATCTGTGGCCGAGTATGAACCTTCATACCCTTTCTTCTCTCGCCAAATCTGGGAAGAAATTGAGACAAACAAACAGGCTTGCCTGGTTGTGGGAGGAAGCTTGTGCCAGCCTGCACTCTAGAGTAAACAAGTGGGTCCAGATTAAAGTGTGTAATGAGAGACTGCAATTCTAGAAGTGTGGCAGGACCTTGTTAGTTAGCTCTGTGAGAGTAGTGGACAGAGCTGGCCAAGAGACATTCTACAATGTTTCCATGGTGTGTCCAAATGGGGTAGCAGTTTATTTACCACATCCTGAGTGGTACTACCCCAAAATTGATGCCATTCATCTGAAATTGTGCCTGCTTGCCAAATGTGAATGCAGCCATGCCAACCCAGCAGTTTGCTACCGAAGAGGCAGCAACCCAGAATGGAAGTGCCTTTCTTCTGGTGATCCACGTTCGGCTCCAGCAGCATCCAGGTTCATCAGCCCAGCAGTCGGAGAAGATTTCCAGTCCGGGTCCAGTAGGAGGTTGTGGAAGCATGTGGTCGGAAGATTTAGTCTACACAGCAGCCGAAGATCATCAGACCGCAGGTCCAGAGAAGTGATGCTGACATTCTTTTGTGGCCTAGAAACTGGTAAGGTACTCTTTTTTTTCCATTTTAATTTGACTCTCTTCCTGCAATTGAGGATGTCATTGGAACTTTATTCACCAATGGACTATCCTGATCTGGACTGCAGTGCTAGCAGGCCTTGTGCCTGTTCCAGAACTGTGCTTCAGCAGGCTCTGGCCTAGGAGAGACTCTGTTTGTAGTACCTTGGGACTCTGGACTCTTCCCTCGATTTGGACTTTCCAGGGACCCCCCCAAAAAAATGTTTTTGAAAATGTTTTATGTTTTCTATTTTTGTACTTTTGTAGAGAATTCTTTTAAAAATGCATTTTGGGCTTGTGCAGTAACAAGTGGGAGGGTGTTTGGTCACCGTTTTTAGTTTTACAGGATGTACTCCTGGTTAAACAACTGAAAAAAAAAAAAAAATAGTTGTGTGCAGAAATGTATTTTGTAGTGTTTTTTTTTTTTTTTTTTTTTTAAATTACTCTTTATCCCTTCTTACTGCCTGCTAGCCCCGAACCTTTGGGACATCCAGTGAGTCATCCTTCTGCCACACACCCACCAGGACTCGCCTCTCACTCCTCCATGGAGCTTCAGTTTCCCCCCTGAGCGGGGACGAGGCAGAGCCCTTTGCCCCTTAATCCTTCATTTTGTCAGGCTGAGATGGTGGCCCTGGTGAGTGGGGTACATCGGAGGCACGCTGTGGGAAGTCCGCCCTCCCAGAGCCAGCAGGTGTCTTTCCTCTTTTTCCTCCCTCTCCCTACAGTGCGCCAACATCCGCACTGTAAAGCGGCTGCCTGTTCCCCTGAAATCGGGGCTTATAGTACTCCGAGCCTCCGCTCAGAGTCAGACAAGTGCTCGGGCTGTGGTGGCAACTGTCCCGGGAGAAGGCGAGCTGTCATTGGACGCTCAAGCCCATCTCCCCCCCCCCCCGGCTGACCCACCAGCGACCCGAGTCTGCTCCCGAACCCGGGTTGCCGGCGTGAAGCGAGGTGTGGTGTCCAGCGCCTCAGCCCTCAGCGCCACTGAGCCAGCCTTAGTGTTTTCTTTTGCAGGTGTTCCTGGAAGAAGACAAGAAGACCTGAAGAGAATTTTTTGGGACTCATCGGAGTTCTCTTTAGCGTAGAATTGTTAGACTTTGTGAAAATGTGTAGTATAAAGTTTAACCTTTTTCATTTTACAGGTGTGTTTGGTGTAAAATGGATTTGGGATTTGGGCACCTGGTAGGTAGCATAGGTTAGATAGATTTCCCCTAGAGGGTTGGGGGAAGGCAGGTTGGTGGTCCTTATTCTAGATATAGGTGACCAGTTTTGCATGTTAGGACATGCTTCAGGCAGTTTCTTGAAGCCACTGGGAATTCATAGATAGTACAGTAGTAGAATAGGAACTGAAGTTTCTTCAGTGGGCCTCTATCCTTCAGTGTTACCTGCCTGTGCCTGGCACATGGTAGGGGAGGACTTGTGCAACCTCCCCATAGGGAGCACGGAGGTAGGATGGCCTGGTACTAGGCCGTGTACTGGCTGCGGACAGCCAGTGGTGTGGTCGCGGTAAGCGTAACTACGCTGTCCCCTGGGGTTACTAGAATCCTGTCAGTATTAGTGTTAGGAAGGTAGCAGGCAACTGGTAAGGAGTGCATTAGGGACTTCTTACACAATTACATCATTGTTTATTCTGTTAGCCTGAGAAAAGAATGATTAGGTCATTCAGAACCAGTGTTCCCATTAAGGCTGCAGATCTGGGGGTGCATTGCACCCTTTCCAAAAATTTTCAGGGGCACAGAATAAATTATAAGGGTTCATTCTACCATTTGTACAACATTTTTGTGGGGTACATATACTTTAAACAGAATTATGGGGTACAGTGTACCCCCTTCACACAAAAATGTACTTGAATTTCATAATTTGTACTTGAATCAAGTACAGATGGGGGTAAATGGGAACACTGTTCAGAACTCTTGCAGCAGCGTAACCCTTTCCTGTGTACAGCTGCTCTAGGGAGCTTAGAATGTTCAATCTGTAGTAACTTGTAGCTGAGTGGAGGTGGGAGTGGTAGAAGGTCTGCTAGTGGGCTCTGAGTTGAGGGCCCAGAACATCTCACACTAGTGTGGAGTACCATTTCCTGCTTCTAGTGAAGTGGTGGAGACCATTATACAGTAGGATTTCCTGATTTCTACTCCCAGTGAAGTGGAAGGAACTGCTTTTCCTCAGTGGGTTCAAGGGACAGTCCCAAGAAGATCTTTTGTGTGTTTCAGCTGCCTTGGAAAATAACTTGAGAGACTGTTTTGACCTGCTACCCAGGAGAGGTGCCTTTTTTTTGTTCCATGCCCAGTGGACGGGACAACTAGTTTGTGAGTACTGTTTTGGGAGACAAGTTCTCCACACACATTTAAGGGGAATCGTTTCTGGGGTGTGTGTGCCCATAGATAAAACTAGAACGCACCTGTCCATGCCCCTGGTTCACTCAAGAGAGTGAATTTCTGCAACATGTTTCGTCCAGGAGAGTGAAGTTGTACTGTGGTCACCCCAGTGAGTGACAGAAACGGAAAGTATGGGACCTCTAGCATTTCAGTGGGGAATGGGGGTTTCAATAGTGTAACCCTGAAGGAATGGCAGAGACTGTTGGGGCAAAGGTGGGAGGAACACCATCTGGATGCTTACAAGGCAGGGTTTACTGGTTCATAAAGGGCACCAGTTTTTACCTAAGTAAAAGCCAGTGCTGCAGGTTTAGGTGTGTGGCTGAGTTTCACATAATTGTACCTGTTTTTCGAAAAAAAGAGTTCTGAGTATGTGACTTAGTGTCACAGTATGTGCACTCTTGGGAGGAAAATATTCGGGTGCGTGGCCTGGTGTCCACTATATGCACCACTGGGAAATGGGAAGATGCTCTTTTGTGTGTGCTCGAACTATACTGCATGCAAGGAGAGTTCATGAAATGTACCTGTCCTGCCTTGACCAACCCATGGGGGTCCACTACTGCTTTAGTTTGCCATCTGTTAAATAAAGCCATACTACACAATCCCAGTTCCTGTTCTGGACATTCTGATTCTTGTTTCTGGTTGTTGGATTTACTGGGGCCCCTCAGCAGTTTAGATCTAGCATATGCCTAGCAGCCTCCACCCTGGACCTGGGTTGTAACTTTTACACAAGGTTCATGTATTTTGTTCTTGTACCTCCACCTGTCTTCCTCTAGAAATGAGCCAGGTATACATCCTAATGCCAAGGGTGTTACCAACCTTTGAATAGTAAATGGTATGCCAATATGTGGGTACCAGTGTCCAGATTTAATGGGTGGTGTGCTTACTTGTACTGAGTAGGTTGGGGGTACATAGAAAAAAATTGGCTACAAATAATCGGGGAGATTTGCAGGGTGTGCAAGTTTCAGATTGTGTTGTGAATACAGTGATTAGCTAGGTGGCTTGAGAAACTTCAGTGAGGCATTCGTAGGGATAACAGGCCGCCAGCTAAAAGTTGACATGATCTGGAATCATCTAGCTACAGAGCAGCTCAAGAAAGCTATTAATATTAAGAAATTTGGTAAAGTATTTCCAGTGACATCACATCCTATATGGCAGCTTGGGAGATCAGCTGTTGATCAACTCGAAATAAATCCTTGGGTGATGACGATGGACCCGATCTGGGTCCCAGAAATCTAAACCGTGACAGAATGGTGGCAGATCAACTACCGATGCCGGCATCAGGAGCCACAGCAGGTCACCGGCCAGCTCGGAGGGCCTCAACAATGATACTGATTGTGAGGGAGAGAGATTAACTTCTGTCCCATATTGTGAAGTGAGTATAGCTACAGTATAGGAGGTAGTACAGCGCTGTGGTTTAGGGCTTTGTGCTGCAAACCTGGAGACCTGGGTTTGAATCCCACAGCCCTTACCTGCATACTATGTGACCCTGAGCAAGTTACTTACCTTCCTTGTGCTCCCAGGTCGCACCTGGAAACAAGCTTCAGCTTGGTGTGCCTTTCCTGGTTAAACAATTTCCCCTTAACCCGCAGTCAATTCAGATCGCTGCTGAAGGAGATGAGACTCCAGGAGAGAAAACCAGCAGGAATTTCGGACCTCGAATGAGAGACTCTGAGGCCTGGAGTGACTGATACAAGAAGTGGAGGAACAGGTAGCAAAGATGGAAGATGGTGGCATACAGCTAGGAAGCATGGTTATCTCCATCTTTCAGTATGTGGAAGAGCTTCAAGATAAATGCACGGACCTTGAAGCAAGGTCCCGAAGGGAGAGTTTGCGACTAATCCGCTTGCCTGAGGGCTCAGAAGTGGGCAGTATGTGTGGCTATTTAGTTGACCTCCTGATCGTGATAGACCTCCCCCTGACCACGGAGATCCAGATCGAAAGAGCACATTGCGCTTTAATTCCATGGCCCACTGACCCCAAGGCAAATCAAAATCAAATCAATTTTATTTATGAAAAGCGCCTTTCTAAAAATCAAGACGCTTGTACAACAGAATAAATAACAATACATTAAATAAACGCAACTAATTAAAACAATAAATACTGTAACGGCATTAAAAATCAGAATAGGCTAAATTAAATAGGAGAGTTTTAAGAGCAACTTTAAACCTTTAGACGGTCAGGCAATCTTGCAGGACCATGACTGATGTATTTAAAATTTTCTAGCTACATAATTAAAGAAGCCTGGTTGACATGGCAAAAAAAGTAGTTAAACTACCATATAATGGAGCATGGCTGTTTGTGAGAAATGATTTACCAGCCACTCCCTCGAAATTCAGTGGAAAAGACAGCAGTATATGGAGATTATCTGGGTCATCAGACAACAGCAGATTTCATTCTAGACCCTGTAACTGGCTAAAATCCGTATTTTCTGGGATGATGGAGAGCAGACTTACCAGATGCTGGTAGATGCCAGGCAAGCTCTTCAAGACCATGGCATAATGGTGGACGGTTGGATCCAGCAGCAACAGTGTGCATGTGACAGGGTTGAATAGGACCCTGTCCCAGTTGTCATGGGAGTTTGAATGCAGGAATCTGTTCTGTTCTTTCCTTTCCTGTTTCTTGTCTGTCTGGTTGCGCAGCCAAATTTTCCTGTAAGACCTAAGATGTGATCATCCAAACAGTCTTGCAGTTTTTTGCCTCTCGCTATCTCTCTACCCTCACTTGCTGTTATGTCTCCCCCCTTGCATATCTGCTAATATAAAAAAAAAAATGCAAATCATTATGTGGAAATGTAATTGACACTGGGATCCCTTTGTTTAGAAATTATATAGTGTTACTGTTGAAATGTATATAATTATAGTTTGAGATGATTGTGAAAAGCTATTGGGAACTCAGGGGGTTAACCTGAGAGTAGTTTTAAGAAGCTGTGGAGAAGGGGCCTCAGTTCTGGGACATTGTGTTCTTACTGCACCTGCCTGAAACATACAAGAACATTTTAGAAAAAAAGCAGTATGCTTGTTAAGGAGGGGGGTTGCAAAGACTTCTAAGAGAGAGCGAACTGCAGTGTTTTGAGAGACAGATTAAAGGAAAACTCAGATGGATGTTCTCTGTTTATTCTGCCTTTGTAAATAGTCATTCTGGACAATTATTTTTTTTATGTTACTGCTAGTACTAATAAACATTTTTTGCGAATTCTACAACTGCTCTTGGTTTTTCCTATGCTCCATTACCTGTGCCTTGACGGCATATGGTGTCAGCCTAAGTGAGATTTACGTTGTGCATACTCTAAGCCAGGAGTTTTGTGCGTGTGTACTGGACCTAGTACCAGGGAAGCATAGAGAAAGGTATGGATTCTGCAGCAGCAAGTCCAGGAGTGGTTACCAGGAGAATGGCAGTCAAAACTAGGAGAGACAGAAGTCTAAGCCGAGATTGTACAGCTAGCACAAGTTATGGAAAAAGAACAAGTAGTGACAGAACCTGAAAGCCTGATGGACATTTTCAAATGGTGAGCTATACAACAAAAAGAGACAGAGAAACAGAGAAGAGAAGAGATGCAGCGACAGGAGCAGCGCTGGCTGGATGCCTTGCAAGCTATCAAAGCAAAACAATCTGGCACTGGTCCAGCAGAGCAACAAGGTATAAGCAACTTAAAAGACATCAGACTTACAAAGTTGTGTCCCTCAGTTGATATTGAGGCATACCTGACGACCTTTGAAAGAGTTGCCACAGCCTGCCAGTGGCCAAAGCAGCAATGGACAATCAGACTGGTACCCTACCTGACAGTTTTCTGACTGTGCAGTGTCCATACTGCTGTAGGCAAGTTGGGCTTTACCTATGACCTTGTGGAAAAAGAAATCCTGAAAAAATATGACATCTCAGGAGAGACCTACAGGCAAAGATTCCAGTCCCTGAAGTACAATGCATTTGACGATCTTTGAGAAGCCTTCACCTGACTAAGAGAGCGTGTTATTAAATGGCTCCAACCAGAGGGCAAATCAGTCCCACAGATCGATACATTTGCAACGGAGTAATTCATGAACATCCTGCCGACAAATGTGCAGCTTTGGGTGAAAGAACATCGATCAGAAAGTGGGAAAAGGTTGTTTCTTTGGCCAGACAGACGCCACAGCAGCAAGGTAACAGACAAGCACTGGTAAGACCCTCTTTTTCCCATTTAAACTCCAAGTCTGATGAGAACTCTGTGGGTGTAATAAATCTGCCCCAAAGACATTCTTTGTTGTAATTGTAACAAGCCAGGCCATATTGCAAGAAACTGCCGTAGTAAGGAGAGTGGCACTGGAGCAGATTTGTCCTTGGCAAATTAGGGCAAGTACTTAACAGATGTGAAGGTGGGGCATAAGACTGTAAAGGGACTCATTGATTCGGGAAGCAGACAGACCCTAGTGTATGTTGAAGTGCTGGGAAAACACTGTGCAAAAGGACCAGGTACTGCTATCATCTGAATCCACGGGGATACTTGATACTATCCCACCACCTAAGTGACTCTGACCATTAAGGGTGTGTCGCACCAAATGAAAGTGGGGGTAGTACCTAAGTTACCTGTACCCGTGCTTATTGGAAATGACTGTCCAGGATTTACTGAGTTAATCTCAGAGGAACTGAGCCCTGCAGTTTCAGCAGCAGTGGTAACAAGAGCTCAGGCAAAGCAAATCTCAAATGGTGAGGACACTTTTTTTTTCCTTTCAGTGACTTTGATTTGGAGTTGTTTGAAAACGGCTTCAAGATCCGGAAGTCCAGGAAAGAAAGAAGACGCCTGAAATGACTGTGGCAACAAAAGACTGATGGACAAATATGAAAATGCTGAAGCTAAAATGATAACTGATTGTGATTTTGTTTCAGAGTAAGCTAACAGTGTTTCTCTTCAGGGTTATTTTAAGCAGCTGGGGGTGAAATCAAAACAGGGTGAACCAGTTGTTTAAAAAAATGTAATGGGTTACTGTACAGAGTTTGGGGTAAATCTCGGACGCAGGAACATACAGAACAATTGGTTATACCACAGAAGTATAGAACAGAGTTGTTACAGATAGCACATGATGGTGCTATGGCTGGTCACTCGGGTAGAGATTGCACCCTTGCCAGATTGCTGTATAGATTTTGCTCGCCTGGAATTCATGAAGATGTTGCTACCTATTTTTAATTCCAGTACTGAGTGTCCAAAAGTAGTCCCAGTCACTAGAAAAGACAAGGAACCCTGGTACCCCTACCCTTGATGGATGTGCCTTTGAGAGAATTGCAATGTATGTGGTTGATCCTTTAGACAAAAATAAAAAGGGTAATAGATTTATCCTGGTAGTATGTGACTATGCTACTCGATACCCAGAAGCAGTTCCAATGCGTACTGTCCCAGCTTCAAAAGTGACAGCAGAGCTTGCAAAAATTTTCAGCAGAGTGGGCATACCTAAAGAAATTATTACTGATCAAGGTAGTAATTTTGGTGCTGCATTATTTTAGGAGCTGTACAGACTACTAGGTATCACTGCCATATGAACCTCCCCCTATCACCCTCAGACAGACGGTCTTGTTGAGCATTTTAACCAAACCCTAAAACACATGTTAAAAAGGTTTGTAAAAGGGGAAGGAAAAGATTGGGACCAATACTTGCCATACCTACTTTTTACTTACAGAGAAGTGCCACAGGCATCAACATGGATTTCACCATTTGAAATGCTGTAAGGTAGGCAGCCAAGAAGGCCACTGGATGTGATTTTAAAAAAAAAAAAAAAAAAAAAGTGGGAATATGGCCTACTCGGAAACAATCTATAATGTCTTATATGTGTGCCCTGAGAAAGAAGCTGGCAAAATATGTTGAAATTGCCCGTGGTAATTAGGAAGAGGCCCCAAACCAGCAGAAGGTGTATTATGACCACAGGGTAAAAGAAAATGTTTTTAGCCAGGTGAAAAGGTCTTGTTATGGTTACCCACTACAGAAAATATACTGTTAATAAAATGGCAAGGGCCTTATAAGGTTCTTAGAAGTACTGGCTCCGTTAACTACGAGAGTGACACCCCTGACAGGAAAAATCCTACTAAGATATACCATGCTAACCTTCTCGAGGAAGTAGGTTGAAAAAACACCGAAAGCTGCTTTGCTAGTTTTATCAGAAACTGATAAAGAAGATATTGATGTAGCTTGTGATAGACTAGAACAATCTAACTGCTGTTGCTGTAAAGGTGAATGTTTCCTTAACCTCAGAACAAACTGCAGAAATTCGTAACTTGCTAAAGGCATTAACAGTACTTTTACCACAGTACCAGGCCGAGCAAAAAGGGTTGAGCATGTAATAGTGCCAAGGAATGCTTGCCCTATTAGGCAAAAGACATACAGGTTACCAGAGCGGTTAAGAGCTGATGTGGTTAAGGAAATACAAAAAGAATGAAAGAATTGGGTATCATAGAAGAGTTGAGGAGTGCTTAGTCATCTCCAGTGGTACTTGTAAACAAAAAAGAAGGGCGTGTTAGAATCTGCCTTGATTTTAGGAAACTTAATCAAGTGTCAGAATTTGACAGTTATCCTGTGCTCAGAATAGATGATTTGGTGGACAGACTGGGGAGTGCAAAGTATATCTATACTCTCTGTCTCACCAAGGGTTACTTGCAGATCTCTTTAGCTAAAGAATCCAGAGACAAAACTGCATTTGCCACTCCTGTTGGATTCTATCAGTTCACCACCATGCCATTTGGTTTACATGGTGCGCCAACTACATTCAAGCGGTACATGGATGTAATTTTATCCCCTTACACTGGTCATTGTGCTGCATACCTGGATGTTATGTATAGTCCAGACTGGAAAAGCCACCTGGAAGACCTACGAGCAGTTATCCAATCGATCAGAAAGGCAGGTCTGACAATCCTACGAAGTATGCAGTGGGCATGCAGGAAACCAGATATTTGGGCTGTATTTTGGGAAATGGAGAAGTCAAGCCTGAGGTTTCTAAGATGTAGCTAACAGCCCTGTCTCTAAAACCAAGAAACATGTCAGGTCATTTTTAGGGCTGGCTGGTTAATATCGGAGATTTGTTCCCAACTTTGCAGAGTTAGCTACTCCCCTCACAGAACTCATGAAAAAACGGTACTTGAATAATGTGAAATGTAGAGTGTGATGAAGCTTTTCAAGCCATTAAGGCTGCATTATGTTCAGCCCCTGTTTTAAGAAACCCAGACTTTGAGAAACCATTTTTGTCACAAACAGATACATCAGGGGTAGGACTTGGTACAGTCCTGAGTCAAAATATAGATGGTACAGAACATCCTATTCTGTACATATGTAGGAAGTTGCATGACAGAGAGAAAATGTACTCTACCATTGAAAAGGAATGTTTAGCAGAAAAGTGGGCCATGGAGTCCCTTAAGTTTTATTTGCTAGGAACTGACTTTGTACTTACAACAGATCACAATCTTCTCTGTTGGCTTAACTAAATGAAAGATAAAAAATCCAGAATCACAAGGTGGTACCTGGCACTACAGCCATTTAAATTCAAGGTGATACACAGATCTGGTAAAGAGAATTAGCAATGCCGAATTTTTTTTTTTTTGTCAAGATATGGATCAGGAATTGAGGGTTCTGAAGGCTGAAAAACAAATGTATGAGTTTAAACTTTACTGTTTGCTGTACTGTTATAGAAAAAAAGGATAGTGCACATGTGCTTAATTTCTGAAAGTTGGAAACTAATGTTGGAGAATCAATAGAAAGTTTTGGAAACCTGTTTGATAAAACAGGTTCCCTCTTAAGGAGGGGTGTGTATGTGACAAGGCTGAATAGAACCCTGTCCCAGTTGGTATGGAGAGTTTGAATACAGGGATCTGCTCTGTTCTTTCCTTTCCTGTCTCTTGTCTGTCTGGTTGCACAACCAAATTTTCCTGTGAGACTTAGGATTTGATCACCCGAACAGTCTCGCAATTCTTTGCTTCTCACTAGCTGTCTTCCCTCACTTGCTATTCTTTCCCCCCCTTGCATATCTGCTGGTATTAATGCAAATCATTATGTGAAAATGTAACTGATATTGGGATCCCTTTTTTAAAAATTATATAGTGTTACTGTTGAAATTTATATAAATATAATTTTGACATGATTGCAAAAAGCTATTAGGAACTCAAGGGATTAACCTGAGAGCAGTTTTTAAGCCCCTTTTCAGAAGCTGTGGACAAGGGGCCTCTGTTCTGGAACATTGTGTTCTTACTTCACCTGCCTGAAACATACAAGAACATTTTAGAAAAAAAAAAAACAGGATGCTTGTAAAGGTGGGGGGTTGCAAAAACTTCTGAGAGAGAGGGAGAGAGAGATGCAATGTTTTGAGAGACACAGAGATTGAAGGAAAACTGAGATGAATCTTCTCTGTTTATACTGCCTTTGTAATAGTTATTCTGAGCAATTTTATTTATTTCATTTATTTAGGAAGTCGGAATTACAACCTTTTGAGTCATAGACTCGTTTCCAAAAGCTCCACGTCCGAATAAAACAGACATTCACACAGTACATACATAGAATAAATGTACGTGAGCAATCGTACACAGTACAAGTACAATGAGCACTGGTTAATGCCTATACATTTGGTAGCTAAAACAGGGCAGAGCTATCGACATATTTACCTAATGAGCGGTTAAGACCTATACAATTGGTAGCTAAAGCAATGCATGATATGAGTTGGTAGTAAGCCGCTTCAGGGAGGCCTTGTCTTATACATAATACAATGCATTCATAGTCCAGTGCAACTATATGGTAACCAAGGGAGGTGAGGAGCCTGTAGGCTAGAAATAGTGAGAGCTGTCCACTGCCAGGCCAAGGGCGGGTGCGTGGCCTAGCGGCATGGTGCAGGATCCACAAGTTACCGGTTACACTGGCATTGACATGAGGAGATGATATGGTCCCTTAAGGCAGCTTTAAAAGGACCTAGATTGGTAATTGATGTGACGGCCGATGGGAGGGCAGTGTACCAGGATGGAGCTCTAAGGGGAAAGAATTGCTGGGCCAGGGTGGTCCTGACCCCAGGCACCTTCTAGATAGTTTTTGTGATGGCCCGTGTGGATGCTGAGATGGTGGCTGCCTGAAGAGAAGCCATGACACCTATTGAGGTTAAACCCAGGTGGATTTTTTTTTGGTGAAGAGACAGGTCTGGTATAATAGTCTTTCCTCAAGGGAGAGGATATTGGTGAGCGCATATAGGTTGCAGGTATGTGTATTTCTGTTGGCACCAGAGAGGAGGTGGCAAGCCTTATTGATGACTACTTGTATTTGATGAAGTGCTGTAGGGTCAGCGGCAGCATAGATTGTGAGGCCATAGTACACCAGCGATAAGACTGAGGAGGTAATGGCTAGGTGAAATGCTTCAGGTGGCAGGCAGTCTTTATGTAAAGGAGACCTATGTGGGTGTTGGTGGCAGAGGTGAGGATTTTTATATGTTCGTGGAATGAGAGGGAAGAATCAGATGTAATACCTAGATACTTATACTTTTGGACCTGTTCCAGTGGGATGAGAGAGACGGAGAGTATTTCCAGGAGGAAATCCTTTGATCTGTTTTGGCGGTGGGCATAGAGCTTCGTTTTATTTTTGTTATGTTAACCACCAATCTGTGTTCAGCAAACCAGTGTTCAATCTGAGAGAAGGAATTTTGTAAGGTACGCTGGGGGGTGGGGGGGGAGAGAGAGGGAAAGGGAGAGAGAGAGAGGATCAGGATGCGCAGCATAAAGAACAGCGTCGTTCACATAGAGAAGGTTGCCAGGGCAGGATTTAGGCAGAGCATTGAGGTAGATGCTGAATAACAGGGGACCCAGGATAGATCCCTGCAGA
Source organism: Neoceratodus forsteri (assembly GCA_016271365.2). NCBI lineage: Eukaryota > Metazoa > Chordata > Ceratodontiformes > Ceratodontidae > Neoceratodus > Neoceratodus forsteri. Next base: position 554,440,387 of record CM028129.1, on the reverse strand, counting down.
GCTCCTGAGCACACAGGCAGCATAGTAGATATGGTATTATTAATTTTAACACATTGGGTTCTAGATGAAAGATAGCTGGAGAACCATGAGAGTGGACAATGAGAGACCACAATTTGTTGTAATGTGTTAAGAAGGAGGGGGTGAGAAACCATGTTGAAGGCCATTGAGAGGTCTATAAACATGGCCCCTGCAAAGTGTCCCTTGTCAAGGGTGGAGTGCATGGAGTTAGCGAATTCTGTGAGGGTGGTCATAGTGCTATGTCCAGCTCTGAAACCATGCTGCTCCCTACATAAGAGGTTGTGTGCGAGGAGGTAATCAGTGAGCTGATTAGCCATGATCTTTTCAAGAGCTTTAGAGAGTGGGGGGAGAATTGAGATGGGCCAGTGGTAGTTTGGGAGGGAGCTCTCACCACATTTCAGTATTGGTGTTATCACTACCGTTTTCCATGAGGTTGGGAACTGGCCCAGGTGCAGGGACAGATTTAGAAGGTCCGTGAGTGGGTAGATAACTGAGTCTAGCACAAGGTATAGGATACGCATATCGAAGACATCTTTGTAGTAATTGGAGCGCTGGAGGGCTTTGGACAGGTAGGCTTTCGCTTCTGTAGGGGTAATGGCTCTTGAGTTTGAAGGGGGTGGAGAAGCTGTGGCGGTGGGGTAGGCTGAATTGGATCGAAAACATTGCTAGGGAGGACTGAGCTGAGGTCTGAGAAGGTGGAGTTGAGGCAGTTAGCTATGTGAAGTGTGTCTGTGGTGGTAGTGCCGTTAACACTAAGTTGGGGGGGGAGCGGGATTTACCATTAAGCTCTTTGATGTCATTCCAGAACTTTCTTGTGCTACCCCAGGAAGTGGCTAGGGTGGTTTTGTAGTGCTCCGCCTTGGCCTTGCGAATTGCCCAGGTACACTTATTGCGGGAAGCATTTTAGGCCTGCCTATCACTTAGCAAACTGGAGGCAGTGGCACAATGTCAGAAGCTGTCATGCAGTTTGAATTGTTGTAGGAGTTCTGGGGTGATCCAGGGGACACTGCGTTTCTTAGTGGTCACTTTGATGTTCGGTGCAAAAGCATCAAAGGTGGTATTAAAGATTGTGGTGAAGTAATGCAATGCATCGTCTATGTGCTGGGCTTGGGAAATAGGAGACCAGTCCCAGTTAATTAGATGTTGTTTGAGTTTGGCTGTGCCTCCTGAGTGTAGTCGACAAAGAAAGGTGCTATTTGGTGGTGGTTTAGGTAGCTGACAGGACCAGCTGAAGATGATTGGGGAGTGGTTGCTTAAGGCGTTGGGTAGGACTTCCAGGTTGGTAATATGGTGGGGACGATTAGTGAGCAGGATATCTAGTAGGGTTTGGGTTCTATTAGTGGGGTTGGCCCTGGTAGGCTGGGATACCAGTTTGGTCATATCTGACACAGCAAAGGTATCTTTGGCGTGTGTTTGATGAGCTCGCCAGCCAGTTTATGTTGAGATCCCCAACTAGGATTTGTTCCATTTTGTGGGGGTGGCTGGCTAGGTAGTCAGGGAGCGCTTTACAGGCAGGGGATTATCTGTGGGGTGGGATGTAGGTGATGGTGAGAGTAAGAGGAGCACAATTTGGGTTGGGAAAGCTTTATTGAGAGGGCTTGGGCACCATGGTCTAGGGAGGGCTTGGTAATGTAGTGAGTCATTTACATAGAAGGTGCAGCCACCGCCTCTCTTGCCATTACGATCAAGCTTAATGAGAAAGTAGCCAGGAATAGAGACAAATGAGTCAGGGGTCTTGGCTGACAACCAGGTTTCTGTTAAAGCCAGAATGTCTGGTTGGCACTGTGCCGTCCAGCATTGCAGGGGTGCCATTTTTTTAGGCAGGCTGTAGATATTCATAGTGGCTGTTTGAAGCTCCATGGGTGACCGTAGTTGGGGGGGGGGAGAGTGCTGTTGGGCCAGGATTAGGGTGAACACTGCCAGATAGTAGAGGAAGCAAGTGGAACATCCTGACGAGGGCCATGAATTGGTGGCATCTTGCCGGGTAGCGGCGGTTGGCAAGCTTAGAAGGTGATGAGCAGGGTATGGGCAGCTGCGTGAGGGCTGGGATGGCCAGGTGGTGGAACAGACATGGAGGGCTCAAGGCACAGAGAGATGGGGAGAAGGGTACCGGGGGGGCTATGGGGAGAGACAGGGTGATGGAGAGGCTATGAGAGGTGAGATGCTCCCCCAGCAGCAAAGGTGTGTAAACACCAGAGGCAACTGGGGGTTTGTTGCTGAGCAGGGTAAACGTGGTTAGCAACAGTAGTATGGTTAGTTTGTGTTGGTGGGTGTTGTGAGGGAGTACAGTGGTGGTAGATGTGACCATGGGCAGGTAAGAGTGGGTCTTGCTGACACCTAACTTTGTGGCAGACACAGTGGCGCAGTGGTAGGGTTGCTGCCTTTGGAGCGAAAGGTACCTGGTTCGAATCCTGGTTTGGATGCTGCATTGTATGCCTATGCAAGGGACACTACAGAGAAGGGCGAAAGGCAGATAATTTAGGTATGAATGAAGCAGGACTGAAGTGTTAGGGGGGAACAGTGGGAAGAGGATTGCAACCTACATGTCTTGTTGCCCTCTAGGGGCTTTACAATATAACCTGCAAATGGAAAAGTAGACAAAAAAAAAATAGGTAAAATACACTTTAAACTGAAGAATTCAGCACTGAGTATTAAAACAGACAGATATCAGAAGCAATACTGGATTGGGGGAAATAAACTGGCCGTTGATAGTAACATAGTCAGTCTGGAGGAATTTGGAAAAGCCTGGCAGGATGAGGAACCAAACAAAGAGTTTGTGTTCCACGGACAGCCAATAAGAGCAGTCCCAAGATAAAGGCAATTGTCCTTAGAAAATTTACAGAGACAGCCATGCAGCCTTAAGTTCCTCCGTACCTGCTAGCAAGGGCTCGGGGAGTGTGGCAGCAGGCTCTTCTCACCATGGAGGTGTGTAGACCCCCGTCTGAGGTGCTGTTAGCCCAAAGTGCTATGAGAGGATGCCTGAAGGAGAATGGACAAGCTGGGGTTAGATATAGCTCCAAAAACAATGGGAGGTATCCTGCTTTGCAATTCACTAAAAGGCTTTGTCACAAATAATGCAAGTTTAAATTGTAGGGAGGGATTCAGGCAGAGAGCTAGGTGCTGGCTGGGTCTGCAGGAGAAGAAACAAAAGATGCTGAAATTGGGGGGGGGGGAGGCTGGAGAACTTAACTGAAAGTAACTTTTCACAGAAACACCCAATGTGGTAACAGAGACTGAGCACAGAATTAGGAATACAGTCTAGTTCTCTAAACTTCCAAGTTCAAACACATACAAGTACAGTTAAACCACACTTTAAACTGAAGAAATTCAGCACTGAGTATTAAAACAGACCAGATATCAGAGGCAATACTGGATTAGGGGAAAAAAAAGGTTAAATAAACTGGCCAATGGTAATGATGTGGTCCACTCAGGAGGAATTTGGAAATGCCTGGCAGGATGAGGAACCAAATGGGGAGCTCGTGTTCCACAGACAGCCAGTAAGAGCTGTCCCAAGATAAAGGCAATTGTTCTTAGAAAATTTACAGAGACAGCCACGCAGCCTTGAGTTCCGGGAACGCTGTCCAGGCCATACCTCCTAGCACTCTGAAAAAAGAGGGGTTACTAGTGGGGTACTGCAGGGTTCAGTATTGGGTCCAGTCCTTTTTAATGTCTTCATCAGTGACATTGCAGAGAGACTGGAAGGAAAAGTATGCCTTTTTACAGATGACACAAAGATCTGCAACAGGGTTGATACACAAGGAGGCATGGAAAGGATGAAAAGGGACTTGGCAAGGTTGGAGGAATGGTCAGAAGTATGGCAGCTAGGATTCAATGCAAACAAGTGCAAAATAATGCACCTGGGAAACAAGAACCCTGGGAAGAATACATAATGGGTGGGGAGGTAGTAACAACAACAAAAAAGGAAAGGGACCTGGGGGTAATCATATCAGATGACCTTAAGGTTAGCAAGCAATGTGAGAAGGCAGTAGGGAGGGCTGGGGGTATACTGGGATGTATAGGGAGAGGCATCAGCAGCAGAAAACAGGAAGTTGTTATCCCTCTGTTCAGACAGTTGGTGAGACCCCATCTGGAGTCCTGTGTCCAGTTCTGGAGACCCCATCTCCGCAAGGACATAGACAGGACAGAGGCAGTCCAGAGGAGGGCAACTAAAATGGTGCAGGGTCTGCAAGAGAAGCCGTATGAGGAGAGACTAAAGGAGCTTAATATGTATACCCTTGAGGAAAGAAGGGAGAGGGGACATGATAGAAACACTTTAAGTACCTCAGTGGAATCAACAAAATCAAGAGGTAGCATATTTCAGAAAAGAGGCATTACAAGAACAAGGGGACACAATTTAAAGATAGGAGGGTGGTTCAGGGGCAATGTGAGAAGTATTATTTCACAGAGAGGGCAGGGATGGCTGGAACAGCCTTCCTGAGGAGGTTGTGGGGTCTAAAACTGTAGGAGAATTCAAGAATGCATGGGACAGACATAAGGCAATTCTTGTGGGGGGTAGGAAGAAATAGGCTGTTGGTTAACTAGGATCTGCGGCCTATCCTGTAGTTAGGGAAATGGGCAGACTAGATGGGCCAAGCGGTCCTTATCTGCCGTCAAAGTCTATGTTTCTAAGGGCTCAGGGAGTTTGGCAGCAGGCTCTTCTCGCCGTGAAAGCGTGTATGCCCCCGTCTGAGGCACTGTTAGCCCAAAGGGCTATGAGAGGATGCCTGCTTGCAAGGGCTCGGGAAGTGTGGCAGCAGGCTCTTCTCTCCATGGAGGCATGCAGACCTCTGTCTGAGGTGCTGTTAGCCCAAAGGGCTATGAGAGGATGCCTGCTAGCAAGGGCTCTTCTCGCCGTGGAGGTGTGTAGACCCCCGTCTGAGGCGCTGTTAGCCCAAAGGGCTAAGAAAGGATGGCTACTAGCAAGGGCTCGGGGAGTGTGGCAGCAGGCTCTTCTCACCATGGAGGCGTGTAGACCTCCGTCTGAGGTGCTGTTAGCCCAATGGGCTACGAGAGGATGCCTGCTAGCAAGGGCTCTTCTTGCCGTGGAGGCATGTAGACCCCTGTCTGAGGCGCTGTTAGCCCAAAGGGCTATGAGAGGATGCCTGCTAGCAAGGGCTTTTCTGCGTGGAGCGTGTAGACCCTGTCTGAGGCGCTGTTAGCCCAAAAAGGGCTATGAGCGGACGCAAATTTTATTTTTTTTTTTTTATGTTACTGCTAGTACTATTAAACATTTTTTGCAAATTCTACAACTGCTCCTGGTTTTTCCTGTGCTTCTTGACCTGTGCCTCGACAGTAGTGCACCTCCGCTGCCCTGAAGAGAACAGACTTCAGTGAACAGACACAACGTGAAGGCTTCTGGTTTGAATGAAGCAAATCAGGAACTTACTGCAGCAGTTTCAAAAGGATACAGCTTATCAGCAGTCAGCCTGTACTACCTGATTCCCCCCCCCCCCGCACCTGCCAGAGGACCTAGATTGCTCACTGAATGTAAGTAAATGGGACTCCTGAAATGGGGCTCCACTCAAACTAACTGTTGGCCACTCCTCCATCCTTTTCCAGACTGCCTTCTCTATGGTACCCACAACCCTCCAGTCAACTACATGGTGGCCTATACTGCGGGGGGGGGAGGCATTGAGACTCTGCATATGCAGACTGATGGCCTTTGGGAGGAGCTACCCCAAATTCCCTTCATTATCTCACAGCCACATGGAGTGTGAAGCAGTCATACATTGAGCTGGACCCTTCAAGAGATAGCGTCGGTTGGAGTTCTACCCCAGTCAGTGTTGCAGACTGGCCTGATGTAATTGCTGCATACGAACATAAGAAATTTGCCAGCAGATAAAGGCCTAGAGGTCTATCAAGTCTGCTCGAATGTGCAGCTAGCACCCCTTATTCTGCAGCTGCCCCTCCCTTCCACCCTTCCCCTTCATTAACCCTCCCCCTTGTCCTGTCCCATCCTCGTTTGAAGCAGTCCACTGTTCTACTGCAGATAGCTATGACTGTAAACCTATGCAATATGCACTCCACTTTTTTGGTCCGGCTGTCAAGTTGAGGAGTTGATGTGCGAGAGGGGCTTTAGGTGGGGAGGGAAAATAGCTGTGGCATCCTGAGCACTGGTCACCAGACTATGTAACACTCTACTGTATCACATTAAACTAATAGCCACCTGTATGTGGGACTTGTGTACTGTCTATGCCCGGTGGGGTTGTGAATGAAGATTATGTGAGGAGGATGTTTATTCCTTGAAGGTTTGCTTTTACACCTAAATGCTGTATGTTGAGGAGGGGATCAAGATTCAGGGTAATTGTAGATGCTCTCCCATGTCAGACTGCCTTTTACAACATCCTGATCAATGGAATGGTGGTGTGGTGAGGGGGAAGGGTAGGGGATATTTTTCTCTTCTAGATCTTTGCTTACAGAATGGGTGGACATCGTTGTCGGGTGCTTCCAGACAGAAAGGACATAACTAGCCATGTTGCACCCCGTCGGGGAGTTGTGCTGTGAGGGGGGGACACTTGGATCTGGACTGGACCTCTGGGGAGAGGATTGGAGACGCCAACCCGCGTGACCATACTGGTGAGGTAGTGGACTCCCACTATCCTACCTGGAGATGCCCATTAATAGTTCTGGTGGCTGTTCATGTATTGGCCCAGGGATTGAGCCATCAAGTCAGGACAACAGCCTTAGATTTGTACCTTCATAAAGACATAACTTGCTGGGGTGGACGAACAGTGGGGTGAGGAGATGGGGGTTTCCCCACCCTGACAGCATGTTCTGCCTGACCTCTTACACACTTGGGAATATTGGGACAGTTTGTAATATTGACACCCCATCTACCGTCTTGCACGGCCTCTAACATACGAGGGGCTCTGACGGTTTTTTATGCTAAACAGTATGTGAAATGAACATACAAGGTTCAATGCTTCACTACAGTCAATTAATCCTATATTTGTAAAACTGTTCTTTTTGGGGCTGGATAATGTGGTTTGCGCATGGGATCTTAAAATCTCGCTTTGGGTGGGGAATGGATAAGGGAGATGACTTCTCTGAGCAACAGAATGTGGCGTTCTTTTTTCTATTTTTATTGACAAGCTCACAACTACCAGAAGTGGCTTGAGTAGTGATCCTCTATCATATGGGATATCAACACACTACTTTCCCCTTAACGGGGGAAGGAATAATCACCTCAGAAGGGCTTGGGGGATATCAAAGTATAACCCTCTACCTTGGAATCAGTTTTCATTTTAATGTTTCCAGTAAAGTTACCCAGTTGGCATGTGTTTGTTCACAACAGCTATACTGGCGGTCTTACTGGGTTTAACCCTTGGTGAGCCCTGGACGGGGGTGGGGTAAGGGGGGGTGGCAGGATGCAATACAAGATTTATTACACCAACAGTTATGGGTAATCCCAAAGTCAAAGTTCTAACCTTCAATGTAAATGGTCTGACCCACCCCATTAAAAGGAAGAAGATTGTGACATTTCCCCACCAATCAAAAGCGGATTTTATGATGTTACAAACTACTCACCTGTCGGAGGGAGAACATCAGAAATTGAGAAAATTTCGATATTGTCACGTACCCTCCTTCTCCTGTAACAATGGTAGGAGGAGGGAGGTCATGATTATGGTACCAAATCGAGTCCCTTTTGAGGTCGGTGAGGTTATTAAGGATAAAGGACGATGATGTGTGTTAAAGAGGGTCTATAATGCTCAAAAGCTGACACTGGTGGTGGTTTATGCCCCTACAGCTAGCCCATATTCGTTCTATAGCCAACTGATTACACTGATACTAGAAATAAAATTGAGAGACTGTTAATCTGTGGTGGTGATTTGAACCTGACGTTAGTCCAACAGATTGACAGTGCAATGTAGGGTTATCAGAAGGAATATTGGGTAGCTAATAAAGTAAAAACCCTGATGTTAGAAGTGGGACTTTCACTGATTGTCCTGTAACCAACACCCCACGCTTGCACACCTGCCTCCAGGTAGATCACCACTAGAAGAGACCCCACTTGGTGAATCCAGAAAACCCAGACCAAAACCTATGTCAAAAATCTATAAGACTCTCTTGGGGGGTGGTGGTGGTTGGTGGACCCTATGGTTGGTACTAAAAGGAAACAGATCTGCAACCAGACTGGTTAATGGAAGGTGACTGGAATACTCTATTAAAAAAGGGGATGGAGCATTCCAAGAACAATAAACTAAGAGCTATACATTATAATTTCTTCCATAGATTCTACTTTACCCTGGCCCTGGCCAACAAAATAAATACAGTAGAAGCCTCTTAAAGGGAGGGGACACATTTGTGGACACCCTGTCGTCCCCTTTAAATGGCCGTCCCATTTATCAGAAGCAGCCTTTTTTTTCCATCGCAACCGGAAAAGACTTTGCTCATGAGACACACACACGCATATTACAGTAATAAACAAACAGAGAAAACAAACAAAACATCAAGAAGTACTGGATACCAGTACTTTTTATGATTACAGCTCCTTTTGAAAAAGTGTTTGCTTTGGTTCTTGTACATAGATACATAGATACATAGACAGTGTCGGCAGATAAGGGCCTATGGCCCACCCAGTCTGCCCATTTAAGTTTGTAAGTTCAGTTTATGTTTTCCAGGAAGTCTGTTGCCCCTTACCCCGACCTCCAGAATTCCTTTATGTCTATCCCATGCATTCTTAAATCCCGTGATTGTTTCAGCCCCCACCACTTCCTCTGGCAGGGTGTTCCACTTGTCCACCACCCGTTCTGTGAAGAAATTCTTCCTCACGTTTCCTCTGAATCGTCCTCCCTCCAACTTCATCCCATGCCCTCTAGTCCTGGAACATCTTTTTCGCTTAAAAATAGTGCATTCCTGCACCCTGTTCCTCCTGTAAAATACTTGTATGTCTCTATCATATCCTCTCTCCCTCCTCTCCTCCAGGAGTACATGTTCAGTGCCTTCAACCTGTCCTCATAGGACTTGTGATGCAATCCATGCACCATCTTTGTTGCCCTCCTCTGAACCTTCTCTACCCTGTCTATGTCCTTACGTAGGTAAGGTCTCAGAAACTGCACAGTGTACTCCAGGTGCGGCCTCACTAGTGTCTTGTATAGTGGAATTATGACCTCCTTTTCCTGCTGGTGATGCCCCTGCCTATGCATCCCAGCATCCTATTTGCTTTACCTGCTGCCTTGTCGCACTGTTTCCCTGCCTTGGGTCATCAGAGATGATAACTCAAGATCCCTTTCCTGCTTGGTGCATGCTATATCCTCACCCCCCAACTGATATATTGTGCCAGGTTTTGTGCCCCATATGCATTATCTTGCACTTCCTTGCATTGAATTTCAACTGCCAAACCCCTGACCATTCTTCAAGTTTCTGCAGGTCCTTCTCATTCTGTCTACACCCTCTGGTGTGTCTACTCTGTTACAGAGCTTTGTGTCATCAGCAAACAGTGAAATTCTGCCTTCTAGGTCCTGCGCAATGTTACTGATGAAGATATTGAATAGTACGGTCCCAGCACTGATCCCTGTGGTGCCCACTGGTCACTCTTCCCTCTGTGGAGTGACAGCCATTTACCACCACCCTCTGTGTCCTGCTGCCCAGCCAGTTACCTACCCACTGCACTACTGTCCTGCCCACACCCATATTCCCCAGTTTGTGCAATAGTCTTCTATGTGGCACAGTGTCAAAGGCCTTGCTGAAGTCCAGATAGGCCATGTCCACTGCCTCCCGATCCACCTCCCTAGTCACCCAGTCAAAAATTCAATGAGGTTGGTCTGACATGACCGTCCCCTGGTGAAACCATGCTGCCTTGGGTCCTGTAGTCCAATGACAACCAGATGTTCCACCAATCTCTCCTTCAGTAGTGCTTCCATCATCTTCCCCACTACCGAGGTGAGGCTGACTGGTTTGTAGTTCCCCACTTCCTCTTTGTTCCCACTTTTGTATAAGGGGACTACATCTGCTATCATCCAGTCTTTGGGTACCTCCCTGTTTCTAGTGATCGGCTAAACAGGATAGCAAGAGGTTCAGCCACCACCTCTCTTAGTTCTTTAAGGACCCTGGGTGTACCCATCTGGCCCCACTGCTTTATCAACTCTTATTACTTCCAGTTCCTTCAGGACCCTTTCTCGTGAAAGGGACTTGTGTCCATTTCTGCACCATTCTCACCCCTTGTACTCCCTTCAGACCCATTACCCTCCTCTTCCTCAGTAAAGACTGAGCAGAAATACCTGTTCAATATGTCAGCTTTTACTGTTGTCATCCTCCACACAGCCCCCATCCTCCCCCTTCAGTCTCACTATCCCTCCCTTTGCCTTTCTTTTTCACTTATGTACCTGTAAAGGTTTGTCTCCTCTACCCACTGATTTTGCAATGTGTTCTTCTGTCTGAGCTTTGGCTTCCCTTACTGACCTCCCTGCCTCCCTTTGCTTCTCCTGGTACTTCTCCCTATCCCCTTCTGCCTGTGTCTTTTTGTATTGCCTGAATGCAATCTTTTTGGCTTTCACTTTCTTTGCTACCTCTTTGGAAAACCATAATGGTCTCCTCTTCCTTTTCCTCTTGCTAACCTTGATTCAATCTTTATCTAATTGGTGAAAGCAACACACTGAACTTTAATTAAAATCACTTAGCAACTTTCGAGAGAGAGGAGTTGGGCAGCTGTAAAGCCTTGATAACTTTTATTTTCTTACTCAGTGGGAGGTTGACTCTTTTGTTGTTGCTTTTAGATGCCTTCCTGCAAACCAAACAGACTCCAGAGATGCTAAACACACTCCAGATAGAATGTGAAACAGCTTAATGCAGGGCACTTAATGAGGTGCGATTAAATTTTCAGGACCTTTTCCTATACCTGTGACTAGATAATCATCCCAATTAAGCGATGGGACCATCCCAATTAAACAAAAGCTGGTCCCATTGAGTAACATTAGCCAAAAATCAGTGCCCAGGGGATTGTCCCAGTTAAGTGGACGTTCCCTTTATGAGACTTCTCCTGTATAAATAAGTCTGCCTTGTACCCTAAATGCAAGATCCACACAGGTACCTTCTTCCACCTAGCTAGGGAATGCCACCGGGTGCATCAGATTTGGCAGCAGATAGTCAGGTTACTGGGAGAGATACTGGGGAGACCACAAGACCTGGATCTGGCCCATGTCTTACTAGGAGTGCCAGGAAGGGAAAAATGGGACCGGGGTGAAACATCCCCTGTGGTGCATCGGAATAGCAGTAGCAAAGCAGATCCTGGACCAAAACTGGGGGTCGGATAGTATGCCACCATAGCCCAATGGATGCAGTCTTTGCTGCACTGCATGAAGCTAGAATACCTCCAGTATAAAGCAAATAACCAAGAAGGGAAGTATAAACGAATGTGGAGGTGTCTGGAGCTAGCTTTAGCCTCCCCTTGGTTCCCTACTTTTTAGACCAGGGAGAAGTAGGCCCACAGAGCAGGGCACTGTGAAGATAAATGTAAACTTGTCCAAAAGGCTGTTGGCATTCCACAAATGAAATCTCTCATACTATAAATGGAATCTCTTCTTAAACAAATGACACTACACAAGCATAATAATCAGGCAGTCTATTACAGAAGTCTCATAAAATCATTCATACTGGAGAGATTTTAGATATACAAGTGAATAATAGGACGTAATCTGTTACGTTTGTATATGATTAATGCATGTTTGATGAGTGACACTTTCACTCTGTTGTACCCTTGCATACTCTGACCATGTGAATACTAAAAAATGTAAATTAGGTTCACAATGTTAACGATATATCCATTCACACTTAACTATGACTGTGATAAAGGCTTGTATATGCATTCAGTAAGTAACACTGGAAAGTGGAAAATCTGAATTAAATAAAGTTTACAAAAAAAGAAATGGGATTTTCAGATGCATGGATATTCTTGAATGGTACCACAGCCGGAGGGTATACCAACTACTCGGCCGCCCATCAAACTTATTCTAGATTAGATTTGTTCCTGCTCCCTCGAGAGCTCATGGCTCTTGTACATACCTGCAAACTGGGTACCCTAGGTCTTTCCGCTCACACCCCATTGTCCCTCCTGGTGTACTTGAACCTTCCAAAAATGAACACTTTTTGGAGAGTAAACACCTCCCTTCTTCAGGATAGAGAGGTGCAGGAACAAATCCCTCCTGTTGTACAACAAGCAGTGACAGATAACTGGGATCCCGATATTCCAGCTGGAACATTATGGGATACAGTAAAGGCTATTGTAGAGGAAAGTGCATAGCAATAGCAGCAGAGAAAAAAGGGCTCCGTTAGAAAAATGACAGCAATTAGAAACTAAATACAACAATTAGGAAAATTACAACAGCAAACTTTAAATAGATAGAGGTAGAGAATTTATTAACTTGAGGAAGGAACCGAATCAATTTTAAAACTGTAAAGTAGAACGAACTTTAAAATATCTGCACCAGTGAAACTATGAGGGAGGCGTTTAGGTTGTTGGCGAATAGACTGACAGCTCAGAGTATAGGCCCATATTGCAAGAATTATGCACCCCATTTCTGGAACCTGGGTTTCTGAAATTACCTGGATTCCAGAATCTTTCAAACAATACTACACAACCTTATATAAGAGTAGGTCAAGTCAACTACAGAAACTCACCAACACATATCTGCAACAACTTCACTTACCTCAACTTACACCAGAGCAGACTGTAGCACTGATGGCCCCAATTACAGAGGCAGAAATTCTTAATATCATCGCCACTAGTAAAATGGGTAAATGCCGGGGGCTTGACAGATTCACTGTGTACTTTTATAAGAAATTCAAGGAGACTTCAGATAGTGCCATGAAGAGGTAGACAGCATGGGGGAAGAGTTCTGAACAAAAAGAGCTGCAAAGAGTAAAAAAAATATTTTTTACCTCCCCAAACCATCTTAAAATTGTAGCTGCAGCAAGAATCCGGTCCGAAGCTTCGGGAGAACCATTCTCAACAGCTAACACTGGCATATAACTCTAGAAATAGATTTCAGATACTGTCTGAGGAGTTGGAACTGGACAGCGGGTTGCCTGGTGAAATAATGGATCCACTGCTAAAAGCACCCAATGTCTTGAAACAAACCCGCTCACAGAAAAAATCTCAAAAGGATTTACCTGCTAGTCAACAATCTCCTGACAAACTGGACTCAGTACTACAGGCAATAATGGACTTTCGGAGGGAGATGCAGGATTCTTTGCAGGGGATCCGAGCCAACTTACTTTATGGCATTCCTGAACTGGAGGAAGGCCGAGATATGACGGCCTTTTTGGATGACCTACTGCGCTCCATTCTCGACCTAGGACCGGATTTCCCCCTAGATATTGAGAAGGCTCATAGGGTGCTTGGCCCTTGCCCTGCAGCCCTGGATGCTAGACTATGCTCCATAGTGGCACGCTTCCTAAATTATGCAACAAAAGATGAACTATTACAAAAAGCCTGGAGTATGAAAATAATCAAATACAAGGGCAAAAGGGTGTTTTTTGACAATGATTATGCACCCTTGACACAGAAGCAGAGGAGAGACTACATCCTGCTGTTCCATGCCTCTGGGCCAACAGTTTAAAATTTCGTACTTTTTATCCTGTAAAGCTTGTTGTGCAGTTTCCAGAGGGCCCCAAAACATACTCCTCTGCAAAAGAGGCAACAGAAGACCTTCAAACAAGTGGCCTATTCACACCTCGCTTATAGGGTCAGAGAGGGCCAGCCATACAGAACAAACCTGAGAACAGAAAACATGGAGACCGATCTACAAACTTTACCAGCCCAAACTTATCCTTCGCAGAGATAATGGAGCAGCTGCAGCAATTCTAGATGAGGCAACCCTGCACATGAACACTTACTTACCTATCTGACAAAAACTGTATGTAACTTTTAAGTTTGAATTTTATGAAATACCCAACGTCACCTTGAGGGACATCATGTTGGATTGAAGTGTATGTAAGATTTCGGGGTGCTGGATAGTTGGCGCTTCTATGGTGTGGGTCCCCTGGGGCTGGGGTCCTCCCACTCCCGGCTGGCTGCACTTTAAGGGATGATACCAACTCTTGTACCTAGGCTTCCCTCGCTGATGGCCTTAATTGCCCACTGGTGGTGGGGGGTGTTGGGCTCCGAACTCGTGGCTTGACTCTGTGTCATTGGTGGCATGCATCCTGCAGTTCCCTTGCATTACTGCCCCCGATTCTGAACCGAAGCTGGGCGCCGTGCTCCAGGTTATGAATAATCCTGATTCTACAGCTTCACATGGAACCTTCCCGGTCTCTGGTATAGAGGTCCAGGGCCAACTGCAAAATAAGCAACCTACGCAGACCAAGGAGGTGGGTCTCCTCTGCAATCAACATGCACATTAGAGAAGAGACCCTTAATTATGAAACACTTTAAAAATGAAATAAGAGTAACTACAGTGACAAACTGAACATTTTTCCTCAGGGTTGATCTGAATTAGAGAGTCTTGATCCTGGAGTTTGTGGGGGCCGAAGCTGGGTTGGGTAGGGATACTGGGTCTTGGTCCCTGGGTCTGTCCCCTCCCGTGGGTGTTTACTGCCCTCTAAATGGGAGGACTTTCAGCCCCTGGCTAGAGTGCAGCGGCGTGAGCCAGGATGGAGGGGTACCCGTGGGTTGCCCTGGGTCCTTGCCCTGCCTGGCGTGGAGAGCTCCTTATTTCCCCCTTATCTTTCTCACTCTGGAGACTCAGCTACTGAAAGGGTGGACTGCTCTAAATATATACTCCCTCTGGACTCTGGTCCATTAAACAAAAACGTATCCGACAGGGAGGTAAAAGTTTGACCCAGAGCTCTGATAGTTATATAGCCGAGCTCCAACTTCCTGTTCCTGATATGTGACCCCCTGAGGAGGGAATAACCAATGTTCACTGGGCATTCTCTGTATCAGGGCTGGCTCACATAGTGAAGGTGAAGCTTACTAACCTCATAGCTGTGTACACAACAGCTTGGTTGGGATAAATGGCCCACGAGGGTGAGGGACTTTGCTTCCTCCTGCACACTGGTCTGGCAGCTCACGTGGGGTCCCCCCACCTTCGCTTGAAGAAATAACTTGAAGCTGGCCCGCTCCCTTCAATGATCATAGGGTTGACTTCTGCCCCGGTGGGGGGGACGGGCATCCCACTCTTTACTATGCTTAGTAGGCTGAGAAGAGAACAAAGGAAATTCAGTTTAACAAGGCAGCAGATAGGGGCCTCTGTTCCAACATTTTTTTTTTTTTAGAAGGGCACATACCTATATACCTTATGGGTAATCTTGAAAATAAAAGGTTGACGCTGGGTAACTGCATGCTTTATCCCCTACTTTATTAGGGGAAAGCAAGAGAAAGGTGCAAAATGAATGCTGGAGAGTTTATAAAAATAGCATTATTTAGTAAACACACTTAGAAAATTGTAATGAACCAAAATCTGAGGATCAGAGCCCTATCCCTTAAAAGGATGGACAGTAACAAGTTATCACCATTTAAAGTTCTTTTTTTTTTTTTTTTTTTTTCTTTCCTCCCACAGTCTATTTTATGAACCTTTTTTGACTTTTGGGACTTAAATGTCCAGCAGAGAAAGGTTACCAAATTATTGGTAATACTGACTCTCTGCCCTTGCGGACACACTAGATTTCTCCGTAAGGAAGTAGAGGGTTGTAGATTGTATTCCGCCTCTAAATTGGAAGCCATATTGTAAGATAGTTAATGTAAAAAAGTTGTTACCCCCACTTTTTTAGGGGAAAAGTTAACTATGTTTAGGTTAAAGTTTAGCTCCTCTGTCCAAGATTTGAAGGAGGGGAATTCAGGAGTTATAGTTGTTTTATTAGTTGTTTTATCAAAAATGACACATATAACAGGGTTTGGTTTCGGGAGATATCTTATTAATCAGCAAATGGTAAAACGTTCAAAAACTCTAAAAGATCTTGGAAGAATGACCCTCCTGTTCCATGTTCTGGAAGGATGGATTTCTTCCTGGGGGTGCGAGTGGCACCATCGGGAACTTTAGCAATGATGTCTTCAGTACCTACAAAGATATTTTCGCAAGACATAAATGGATTGAAATATCTGATTAAGAGAACTAGATTTATTCAGTACTTAACAGTGTAACCCTGCAGACTTTATTTTATACAGGAAACACATACGTCAGAAACAGAGCATTCCAAACTTCATGGCATGGAATAGGCATAAGGGAGCAATACAAATGAGTATGAATAGTTAGGCCATTGACAGAGTAAAGGCCTATGGCACATTCATAAGGTACAAAAAAATGGGCAGACTGGATGGGCCTTGCGGTCCTTATCTGCCGTTAACTTCTGTGTTTCTGTGTTTCAGTGGGGTCAAAAGTTTCGGGTATTTGCATCCTCACACCCCAGTGGGAAAAAAAGGGGGGTGGCAATAATGGTGCTCCACACTACAGCTTTTAAAGTCCACCCTGGGGTGGTATGTAATACTGCAAGGGGTACTATATTCACAGGCAGTTACTTTAGTGAACATTTACGTCCCACCACAGTCTTCTCTCCCAGTTGTCCGTGCTTTTTTGGGTAAAGTATTGAAACTTATGAAGGGAAAACTCATAATGGGGAGGGACTTCAATATGACATGGAATATTAATTTTGATACCTCCAACCCCCGTTTGTATTGATCCAGTAAAGCACTCAAGTTTTTAAAGGGCACATTTGAGAAATTGGGAATTATTGATGTTTGGGAGGAAAATATTCCCCTCACAACAAGCTTATATCTTTTACGCAGGCCGATTCCACAGTTGTTCGAGGCTAGATTACGTTTTTATCTTGTGAAGATTTTCATTTGGTATGGGATATAATAATGGGCCCTAGGCTCCTCTCGGATCATCACCCCTTAATTCTAAAAACAGATCTGGGGGAAAAAGAAACAAACATTATGGCGTCTTAATGACTCCTTACTAAAAGACCCCCAATTTCAAGAAATTATTAAAACTAGAATCCGGCAGATTATAACAGACAACGCTTTGCCCAAGATACCGGGGACAATCCTTTTGGGACACAATGAAAGCAGTGATGAGGGGAGAAATTCTGGCATATGCAGTGAAGAAGAAATGCCAGATGGAGGCATGACACACATTACTGCTAGAACAATTACAAATCTATCAGATGTTATATAGAGACTGAGACAAAGCCATGCAACACAAGATAAAAGAAACAAAGGCTGAAATCCAGAAAATTATAGACTATAAGGTACAAGCTCTACTTTTTTAAAACCAAAATAATTACGAGGGAGGGACAAAGGGAACAAGAGAATTAGCTTGAAAATTGCACCAAAGAAAAAAAACGCCCACAATAATTAAGCTCCATCACCCAGTCAGTAAAACAATAACCCGTAAGGAAGAAGAAATTCGAGCGATCTTTTCCAATTACTATCAATCATTATATACAGCTCAATCATTATATACAGCTGACCCAGAACCCGCAACCCTAGATCGTGCCTTGTTCCTAAGCCAGGGTTGTGCAAATCCTGTTGCCTCCTGTCCGGGGCAAGTAAATTTCCTTGAAGGACAAGTACAAAAAGAGATCTAATTTCGTTGTAATGAATAGGGGCAAGTGAAAATTCAGCTATAGTCATGGCTGGGCAAGTCTTAAAAGTTTTGATTTGAACACCCCTGTCCTAAGCACTTTTAAAGTTACCCAAGTTATCAGACACAATATATAGGGTATCCAATAACGGGAGAAGAAATCGTACAGCAAATTTCCCTAGCTAAGCTGCATAAATGCCTGGGCCTGGATAGTTTCACTGCCTCCTGGTATAAAAAATTTCAGCAACTACTTCTTCCCACTCTTGAGCAGGTGTTTCGCGAGGTGGTGGGCGACGATCCCCCTCCCCCATCATGGTCATATGCACTTATTGCAGCGATTCCAAAGCCAGATCAAGATCTCACTGACCCGACCTCCTATTGGCCCATATCTATATTAAATACTGACTATAAAATATACATGGCAATATGGGCCTCTCGTATGGAACAGGTGATTCCAACAATTATACATTCAGACCAGTCAGGATTTATTAAATCCAGAAATAGCACAGACAATATCCGTCAGACGCTCCTTCTGCTAGAGTATGTTAAGATGCGAAAAATCCCTGCGGTGTTTGCAAATTTGGATGCAGAGAAGGCATTTGACTGGGTCTCTTGGAGATTCCTGTGGGAGACCCTGGCCTCCTTTAACTTCCTGGACCTCTTCATTAAATGGCTTCAAAACATTTATACTGCACCAAAAACTTACAATAGAATAAATGGGGCTATTCCCTCCCCCCCCAATTACTTTACAACGTGGCACACGTCAGGGTTGCCTGCTTTCACCTATACTGTTTGCACTCTATATAAAACCCCTAGCAACAGCACTTTGAAAGGAAACGGGTATAGAGGGAATCCCCTTACGTCAAAATCAATATAAAATGTCGCTATTTGCTGACGATATACTGTTGACAGTTCTTTCCCTGGAACAGTCAATCCCAAAAACATGGGAAATCTTAAATACCTTTGATGCACTGGCTGATTTCAAACTCAATGTCACAAAAACGGAAGTCTTACCCTTGGGTTTTTCTCCCTCCTCTAACCTGAGGAAAACGCTGCCCTTGTGTTGGAGTTGGGTTAAAATAAAGTACTTAGGAATAATGATTCCACAAGATATTTCTAATGTGGGTCTAGTAAACTTGGAACTCCTAACACAAAAAATTGAACAGGATTTGTCCAGATGGAACGCTCTACACCTCTCCTTTTTTCCAAAAAGTCGAAAACCATTAGAATGAATATTATTCCGCGGATATTGTATCTTTTTCAGAATATTCCGAAATGGCCTACTCGTTATTTTTCCTCTTGGAAAAAATCAATGTCTAATTTTATTTGGGCTGGGCAGTGGCCAAGGGTGCGCTATTCGATTTTACATCTCCCAATAACGTCGGGAGGAGTTAATCTTCTGAATTTGGACTGGTACGTCAGGGCAGCCTTTCTAAAAACAGCAGTTCTATGGCTGTCTCCTAATTATTTAGCTCCCTTGAAGGACATAGAATTTGTGTTGAATGATCTACATGACCTGGCTTCGTTTCTGGTCTCCACCCCAGGTAACTGCATCCCAATAAAGAACTTTACACAAATTACCGGGGAAGTCATGAAAATATGGAACCACTTGAAATTTCATTCAAAATTTTCCAAGATCTTCTTCTTTCTAAGACTAATAACGACTGATGAAAATTTTCAACCTGCTCAGTTGGACTTAACATTCAGGGGATGGCGCCAGAGCGGCATCCACTGTATATTCCAGCTTCTCACAACATCAGGCGTTATCCCTTTTGAAACCCTCCGGAGGGAATACGACTTGCCACATAGGGATCACTTGAGGTACCTCCAACTTTGAACTTATATCATGGGTCAACACCCAGAGAGGGCCAAGATGCCCTCCCCAAAACCAGTACTATTGCAGTTATTGATAAACACTATTCAGGGAGGCCAGGGCAGGCACCTAATTGGCCAACACTACAGAATCCTAAGAGAAATGCTAGGAGACTCCATGCTAACAATTTTAAATAAATGGAATGCAGAATTGAGGTTGGAGGTTTCGGAGGAGGACTGGATTAAATATGCCTCTTCTGCAGTTAAAATAACACACTCCTTCAGATGGAGAGAATATGCCTGGAAGTGCCGATCTAGATATTTTAAATCCCTGGCTATTCTTATTAAATACATGCCACAGCAATATGGTAAATGTTGGAGGGGGTATAATTGCAGGAAAGCAGACTTAGGACACATCCTATGGTTATGTCCTTTTATTAATGCCTTTTTGGTATGCATTGCAAGATGAGATATGAGACAGCTTAGGAGACCCCATTGAATTAACGGCAGAAATGGTGCTAATATCAATTATGCCTAAATGGAGAAAAACACTTATATCAATTTATTTAGTGGCTGCAAAAAAAGCAATAACCAGGAGATGGATGTCAAAGCAGGTTCCAACAATTTCTGATTGGCAAAAGATAGTAATAAACATATAATAATCTTTATTTGTTGAGCTCAATTTATAATATACCAAAGCGCTGTACATGGATAAAAGTAACCAATTTAAAAACAATAGAAAATTTAACAGATAAATACACTCCAACTTCTTTACCATGTCTTAAAAACAATACTTAAAGTTTAAATCTTACTCTTCATCCCTTAAGCGGTTACAGCGAAAGCAAGTCCAAAAAGATGTGTTTTCAAAGCAGTTTAAAAGCTCTCCACTGTCAGGCAGTCTCGTACCCGATGAGGTAGAGAATTCCACAAGGTAGGGGCAGCAAATGCAAACGTCCGAGCTCCAGAAGTTTTCAGTCATACTCTGGGAATCTCCAGCGATCCAGCATCGGCTGAGCGGAGCAGTTGGAGGGGACCGTAGGGATTCAGAAGATCTTGCAGGTAACTCTGACCCTGTTCATGTAGGGCTTTATAGGTCAGCAAGCCCACCTTGAAGGTGATCTGCCATTGAACTGGCAACCAGTGCAGTTCGCACAGCACAGGTGTAATATGACTGGATCGAGTTGATCCAGACAACAACCTGACCATAACATTCTGCACCAGCTGCAAGCGGTGGATATCAGCCCCTGGATGCCCTAGGTACAGGGAGTTACAGTAGTCAAGGTGTAAGTTCACAAAGGCGTGGACCAAGGTTGGAAGGTCACCAGAAGGAACAAGGTGCTTAATCCGGGCGATGTTCCTCAGATGGTAAAAAAAGGACTTGACCACAGCTGACACCTGTGAACAAAGTGTCAGCCCATCATCCAGTAACACCCCCAGATTCCGCAACTGTTCAGAGGTCGGAAACTGGGAACCCCCAAGCCAAAGCCCTGAGGGGCATCCCGCCACCAACCCCTCTATATCAAATGGAAAAACTAACAGCATACATCCATGACCAATCTGACACTTTTACAACTCTGCCCTAGTCACTGTCACTTCAGGGATAAGGGCTGCTATGGATCAGGGCAAACTCTCTGGGGCCATCTTTATTGATCTCTCGAAGGCCTTTGACTTAGTTGATCATACCTTGCTATGCACTTAGCTTAGGATATTGAGCCTGTCCCCGCCTGCACTCAGTTCCATAATTATCTTCAGGGTAGGCAGCAACTTACCAGGTATAGTAAGGTGCTCTCGGATGCCGCTGCGGTGTCCTCAGGGGTTCCCCAGGGGTCAGTCCTCGGTCCCCTGCTCTTCTCCATATTCATCAATGACCTTCCATCCTCAGCTGCCTTGTGCAAGGCCATCCTGTATGCTGATGACCTTGTTATACTCACTCATGCCAGGGATATTGGGGTTATCAACCACCAATTGAATGAAGGCTTCATGAGCATCCAATCCTGGATAGCGTCCCACAAGCTGGTCCTTAATCTTAGAAAGACTCGGGCGATGCTGTTTGGATCCCAGGCTAAGCTAAAGGCCTCCCCAGTCCCTCTGTCCATCGTGGGTGTTGGTGGTGTTCCCGTTCTCAGCACCGACTCTGTCAAATACCTTGGGGTGACACTTGACCCCCAGCTCGACCTAGGGCGACACATCCACAGTGTGTGTCGAGCTGTTAACTGGAAATTGGGTCTGGCGTACAGGGCAAAGAATAATCTCACCTCGATTGCTCGCCTGGCATTGGCCAGGGGTATGTTTCTTCCATCTCTATGTTATCTGCTCTTTCTGTTTGCCCGTACTACCAAGGTCCACCTCACTAGGTGGACTGTAGCTTATAATAACATCTGCCACTTTTCTCTTGCAGCCCCTTGTCTCACTCACCATTGTGATCTGTGTGGCAAGCTAAACTGGCTTTCTCCATCCAGCCACATGAACTTTGTCCTGGGCTGCTTCATGGGCAAGGTCCTGGGCACTGGCACCCCCCTGGATTGGTGGAGCTGCTTGTGCCTGCTCCCCCCTCTGCCTACTCTCTAAGGTCAATGGGCCCTGCCATCCTTAAGGTTCCTGTGTCACATACCCAAATGGGGGCCAGGGATTTCGCATCCTGTGCCCCGAGATTATGGAACTCTTTTCCTGGCCAGGTCAGGTCCTCCTCCTCCCAGGTGTGTCTACAATCCTTTCTATAGATGCACTTGAAGCTCTCATCAGTATGTGACTGTCACAGACCTCCCTGAGTACCCTGGTCCCTGTGCTGTACTTGAGCGCATCATATCATGTACATGGCTCTGGCCCTGCTGTTGTTGCCTGCCTGCCTGGGTGCGGCCCTGTGTAAAGTGTGTCAATCCTGTGTATATCTGTATATATTGCTAGGAATATTGCTTTAGAAACTTTGTACTGTTTCACATTTGACGATGTCCACTGTTATATCCTCAGCTAATCCTGCTATGTGTGCTATGCTTCGCCTGACTTCGGTGTATATGCCTTACTTGCTTCGATTCGTAATTTGTATGTTCTTTAATCTCCCACTTTCCCGGTCGTACTCTGAAAATAGGCATATGTTTTGTCTAGTGTACTTACCTGGTTAACAAAAGCTAAATAAATAAACAACAAAATTGAAACAATGGATATGGTACATGGCACATATTGACTCAAACTTCCTTCCATAATAGCTGTCTGGTGTCTCAGAGGGATGGGGGGTGCTGCTCCCACTGAGAGAAAGTGGAAAATGGCCCAAACTGATGGACCATTGAGCTACTCTGGGGAAACAGGTGTTTTTCTGCATGAACCAAGATGACATGAATGTACAAAAATATCTTCAAAGCTTCATGGTATCTAAAAGAATTATGATAGAATCAGAACAAAGTATATGTATCAAGTTCCCTCAGTAACCGAACTGTATTAAGATGATGTGATATACTTGTATGAGTGTCATAATGAAAATACATAATAAAAAATATATTAAGGAGAGAAAAAAAAAAAAAAAGAAATTCAAAGAGGCTACAACCACCCCACTTAGAGATGCCTGTAAAGCATCAGTGGCAAAGGGAGGGACATTACCAGCTTCCTGGAGTTATGCTATTTCTGTGATCACCAAGCCCGGCAAGCACCCAACCCTTTGTCAATTCTACCGTCCCATTTCAAATGTAGATTATAAGTTTTTGACAGGTATTTTGGCCAAGCGACTGGAGAGGGTGGTGCCACTGATAGTGGTGTTAGATCAAAGGGGTTTATAGCCGGTAGACAAGCTCCTGACAGTGTTTGTAAAACAGTCCACATAATTGATCACATTAACCATACAAAACAGTGTACAGTCATAATGAGTATGGATGCCGAAAAGGCTTCTAATCAAGTAGATTGGAACTTCTTATATAGGGTCCTTGCCACATTTGGTTTTTCCCTAACATTCCTCTGCTATATTCAAGCCCTGTACGAAACACCCCAGACCTATGTTGGGGCTAATGGATATCGGTCAGATCATTCTGTATTGGGGAGAGGGGACAAGACAAGGTTGTCCCCCTCTATGTGGTCCTTTTTGCCTTGTACATAGAACCTCTAGCACAGAGGATCCGATAGGAAAACAATATTGAAGAGATAATAGGCCCAGCAGAGCATAAAATCACATTGTACGCAGATGACATACTACAATACTTGGCTGACCCTTGGGCCTCAGTTGATAAGGTAGTTCACAGATTCTCTGTATATTATGGTTACACCCTAAATACAACAAAAATGGATGTTCTGACCTTACAACTCCCCCAAGATATGAAGGTGCGACATCCAATGAAGTGAGGCTTTCAGAAACTAAAATACTTGGGTATTTACCTACGGGCCAGTAACACAGCAGTATACTTGGACATCTATGTCTCCCTACTTTCTGCCTTGAAGGAAGATTTTAAAACGTGGGATCTTTTACCCCTACCTTTTTATTCTAGAATCCAAATAATAACAAGCATTTGTCAATGCCGAATGTTTGCTTGCTGGCATTGGCGTTGGTAGTGTAGGAGTTAGAGAGCTGCATAATAGGAATGGTAGTGAAGTATTAAACTGAAGCCAACCCCACCACCACCCTGCAGAGACTGACAGGCATTGGGGTGTGCCTTTGGGTCGTCGGGCATAACGGCCACGCCATTTCACCACACCTTACTCTGCAGACACTGACAAGTGTAATAGTGTGCCTTGGGGTCTTTGGCCCTTATGCTCACCCCATTCCATCAGGAAATACGGTGAGATGGGTCCTGTATAGGAGAATGGGGTGAACTTTGGGGCCGAAGAGTCCAAGGCACACCTCGATGCCTCTCACTGGCTGCAGGGTGTGGAATGGTATGAGCATTACAGGCGAGAATCCCATCTCTACAGGCTGGGGCATTATGGTTGGAAACCCTGATGCCTCAGGCGTTCGTTGGCATTTTCACTCCAAATTTTCAACATGGGTTTTTGTGACCCCCACCTTATGAACAGTGGCAATATCAGTTTGTTAGCCGAAAGCTGATTTCGCACAGCGACTACACCATTTGGCACCACAGGTCTGAAAACACATTTCGAACAGGATGTGAAAAATGACAGCTGTACTGTTTATGGGGAGGTACAAAAAATGGCAGTGTTGAAATTCTGCAGTGAAAATGTTAAAAAAATGGAAGTCACGAGCGTGCGTAGAAAATGCGCAACGCACACCCCTAATGCAATTAGTTTGGGGATTTTTTACAGCAGATTGTCAACACAGGGATTTTGGAACCTCCACTCATGAACAGTGTCACTGTGATTTTCTTAATTTATCCCGAACAGTGATTTTCCACAGCGACCACACATTTCTGCGCTGGAAGTGCGAAAACACAGTTTGGCCATGGTGTGAAAAATGACAGATGTACTGTTCATAAGGAAGTGTGGAAAACTGCCAGTGTTGAAAATCTGAACTGAAAATGTTAGAAATCCATGAAGTTACGAGGGTGCATGGAAACTGCGCAGTGGTCGCTCGTAACACAGTCATTTTAAGGACTTTTTTCACCAGATTTTTAACACAGCCATTTTAACACCTCTACTCATAAACAGTGTCACTATGATTTTCTTAATCTGTCCCAAACATTGATTTCTCACACCGACTGTGCCAATGTGCGCTATATGCGCAGAAACACATTTTGGGTGAGATGTGAGAAATGACAGCTGTACTGCTCATAAGGAGGTGTGGTAAAATGGCAATATGGAAAATCTGGAGTGAACATATTGAAAATTCAGAGATTCTGAGTGTGCGTGAAGGTTAACACTAGCGCATGTATAAGTAAAACAGTCATTTTGGGAAGTGTTTCATCAAATTTTCAACATAGGGTTTTTGGGGGCCTACCTCATGAACTGTGACACTGTCGTTTTGTAAATCGGTCCCGAAGGGTGATTTCGCGCAGTGACTACAAAATCACCCTTCGGGCCCGATTAACACCATGACAGTGAGAGAATTCATGAGAAGGGGTCCCAAAAACCCCATGTTGAAAATTTGGTGCTAAAATTCCAAAAAATGCCCGAGATATGCATTAAAGTTGAAAAAACCCTATTTATTGCATTATACAGCTTACCGGCATTTCCTCAGTTCGCGGTTGGCTTTGAAGAGTGTAGACATGTTCCCGGGCCACCGGTGATTATCGCGCCGGACTCTGGAGGTAAGTATGGGGTGAGGTGGGGGTGTGGGGAGGCAGGGTGCGCAGAGGGTGGGCACGTGGGAAGTAGCGGGGGCAGGACACTCAGCGAGGAATGTTTTTTTCTTTTTTTTTTTTTTTTAAACTTAGACGACGTGGGACGTTTGCCACGCTGGGGTGGGCTCCCAGCAAGGCACAAGGAAGGCTGTTTGGGGGGGCTGTGGAGCCGACGGGGGATTGGACACCCCCATTGGCTATACGATCTGTTGCCACGCTGTGGTGGGCCCTAGTGTGGCCCCCTGTACTCTCTGGGGGGAGCACTGGAGCCTACAGGGGATTGGGCACCCCCGTCGGCTATACGCTGTGTTGCCACGCTGGGGTGGGCACCCAGCGTGGCATGTGGAACTCTGTTGGGGGGGGGAGCGCAGCACAACTGACTGGGGATTGGGCATCCCCATCGGCTATACAGTGTGTGCGTGGGAGGGGGGGCGCGAGCACGCAGTATGCATGCGTGTGTGTGTGTGTGTGTGTGTAGCGCGCATGAGCAGGCGATATCTTATCGCTGCTCACTGAAGTGTGGCTCTCCCTTTCAACTGTACGCCATTGCATTTTGGTATCATGGCACTGTTTCTTGCACATGCGTGCAAGCAAACATGAAAATGAATATATTATCGAGGTGTCTTTACCTCTTTTAGTGTGCCCCATTGATGCTCACCCAGGCGTGGTTTAACAAAATTAACGCTGTGCAGAGACAGATTTTTAAGTTTATGTGGGCTAACACTAAACTAGGGTTTGCACGTAGATTCTATTAGCCAGGAAAGAATGGGGGGGGAGCTGGGCAGTACCCTCCGTAGCGGAATACTGGTTATCTGCGCAACAGAAGCTGGCACTAGTCTGGGGAGTCTCTTGAGTACCAGGCCTATTGGAAAGACATAGGGTTCCACACAGCTGAAAAGGTACCGCTTCTGGCCTTGATGTTTAATGCCCAAAGGCAGTCACAGGAATCCACAACTCACTTAGAGGCCTTGAAGGTCACTTGGAAGGATGGGAGAAATTCCAGTGTAACCCAAGGGTAAAATTGTATCAATAAAGATTTGGTTGGCTGTTCTAAAGCCGTGTTTACATGGTCGCATTTGCACAGGAGTAACCCATGTGTTCGGGATGCTCCAGTACAAATGTGACATGTGGACACGTACCCGATCAGGGTAAGCTGCTTGCTAAGATGCTCCTAAATTCTCTGTCAAGCTGGGAGCACCAAGAGGAATGAGCGTCTTACAGCAGCTTAAGTGGCAGTGTGGACTGCCTGCACCGCAGCAACCAACAGATGTCTGGTTCCCTCGCGATGCACAGCCACTTACGAGCACAGATTGCAGTGGTGCAGAGAGGGGCCGTGTAGACAGACAAATCGTGGGTGGCAAGTGGTCGGTGCTGCGCTGCTGCAGCTTTGTATTTGCAGTGCTACTGCCGTGTAAACACGGCTTAAGACCCTGACTTTCCACCCAGTCAAACAGATCTCTAGTATAGACTGCAGACTAAAAAGGGTTTCTGTTGTCCTGCACAGTGTCTGCAAGGATATGTAAGGCAGTCCTTTCAGGACCTCAAGGCATAGGTTACCTGGAAAATGACAGACAGATTTAAGCCGTGTTTACATGGCAGTAGCTCTGCAAATACAAAGCCACATGAGTGTGGTCCCAACCACTTGCTACCTGCGAGTTGTCTGTCTACACAGCCCCTCTCTGCACCGCTGCAATCTGTGCTGGTGATGGGCTGTGTATCACAGGGGAGCTGGACGTCTCTTGGTCGTTGTGGTGCAGGCAGTCCACACTGCCACTTAATCCACTGTAAGCTGCTTGCTCCTCTTGGCATGTCCAACTTGACAGAGAATCTAGGAGCATCTTAGCGAGCGGCTTACCCCGATCGGGTAAGTGTCCACACATCACATTTGCACTGGAGCATCCTGAGCGCATCGGTTACTCCAGTGCAAATGTGACCGTGTAAACACGGCTTTAGATACTTTGAACTACAAGACTATATAAACCTAAAAAAGTGGGAAGAACAGAGTCAAACACTTTCTCAGCAGACTGATAGGGTATCTTTTATCTCCCTTTATCAAACAATAAAGCAGAAAGGTGCAATGTAAAAACAAGATACTGCATCAGCATGTGGTCTGAAAGCAAAACAAAATGGTAATATTAAATCCATGCTGAAAATGGAAAACGGAGTTAAAAATTGATGTTTCGACCTTAGGTGGTCTTCAGGAAATATCTAAAAGAGAAAAAAGCAAAGGTAGTGTAGAGGGGAGGTAAAATAAGGGATATATATGTGGGGAAAGAAAAAAGGGGGAGGCTGTGGGAGAAAAAGTGATTAATGGCAAGATAAAGAGAGAATCTGGAAACAAAAAAGTGATGATGGGAATGACAAGGCATAATAGCAGTGAATGAGCTAGAGAAGTTCCTGGGTGGGGACTAATTAACAGGGCCTAGTAAGAAGGCTGAAAGGTGATAAATGTGGGGGAAGGAGACAGAGATGGAGACATCTGGTGAAAATGAAAATAGACGTGTACAGACAGGAACAGATTTTAGGGAAAACAAGGGGTGGCTGAAAGATGTTAGTAGAAAAAAAGTCTAACATTTAAACCGGAGGGCTGCTGGGAGCCAAAGTGGATGATCAGCTTGGTTTCCATGTTTGTTTCTGTGGTCAGAATCCCAGAAGCGCTGCTGAAGGACACAAACAGAAAGATCATTGACACTGTGGGCCCTGGAGATAAAGTGGGATACAGTGGGTTTAGCAGTGTCTCTATTCCTGACTGCCCTGTAATGTTCCCTGAAATGGTCAGCAAGGCATCTACCAATCTCTGCAATGTACATAGTTGCACACTTCTTGCAAAGAATACAGTATACCACATTAGTGGAGGTGCACGAGAACTCCTTGATGATGTGAAAAACACCTGTGGGACCCTCAATTTCAGTCACACTAGAAGTAAATTTGCAGGTGTAGCAGCAAGTTCTGTTGCAAGGTTTGGTATCTGGTAGGGAGGAACTGTTAGAAGTAGGTAGGCTGCTTCTTACCAGGAGATTCCGCAGGTTAGGTGGTCGGAGGTAAGAGGCAATAGGTGGTTCTGTAAAGGAAGCACCAATATTGGGGTCAGTTTGCAAAATAGGAAGGTTACTGGTGATGATCCTGTGAAGAGAAGGTGTACTCTGATGGAAGGGAAGCACTAGTGGAATTTGTCACCGTTCTTGCGTGACAATATCTTTCCTGCGGGGGTCAAGGTTACGGGGCATGTTACTGACCCGGGAAAAGTGCTCTGTCCTCTGTGCTTTTAGGGTATCCCCTGTTAATAAAAAATTATGCATTATTTGGGCCTGCGAAGCAAAATCATTATCTTCACTGCATAACCTGTGAAGTCTAAAACTGAATTTGGCAGGCCCTGCTTGACATGTTTAGGATGGAAGGAGCTGTGGAGGAGGAAACTGTGCTTCACTGGGTTTGTAATGAACTGATGACTTCAGACCAGTGTTCTGCACTGACAGTTTGATATCCAGAAAAGGCAGTGTAGAGCAGAATACTTCAACAGTGTACTGAAGGGAAGAATGGGCCATGGTAAACTTATCCGAGAAGATTTGGAGGGTCTCTCTAGAGCAGGAGGTTAGCCCCCCCACAATCGTGTCTATAGTGTTTGCTGAGTTCAGGCAGAGTCCCTGTGAATGAGAGAAAAAACTGTTCCTCCACCCAACCCACGGACAGACTGGCAGTGCTGGGACCCATCTTAGTACCCATGGCAACTTCACTGACTCGCACAGTTTCCTCCTCCACAGCTCCTTCCATCCTAAACATGTCAAGAATGGCCTGCCATGTTCTGTTATCCCACAACCCCTCCACAGTCCCATCCTAGTGTGATTCTGTGTATTTGCATGAGAGTGCCTTATTAAGCCTCCGCGCCTGTCCCTTTAAGAACATAGTTAATATGTGTTTAGTGAATGGTCTGTGCTGGGTCCAAGTGATTTAGGGCTTGCGACTGGCCAGACACTGCTCTGTTGTGCTCCAGTCTGCGGTTGCTACTTGCGCAGGATACTATGTAGGAGCTGTGCTTATTTACTGTTTGTAAACTGTTATATTAGAGATAGAGAAGTTTGTCTAACCTGCTTTATTTGCAGATCGTCCATCGGGATGGGGGCCACCATGTTAGGTCAGGGACTTCCAGTAATTGGACCAGTTAGACTCCAGGGGCTTTAAATGGATCCTGCCCCAGGGGTCTTGTGGGAAGGAAACTGTAGTTTTTGTAGTTTCACTGTTGGCACCTAAATGGGCCTGGAGGGGGAGCCCATACTGTAACAGACGGCTCCTTCAGCCAACTGAACCTTTGGATTTACAAGAGAAATGCCCTGTTTGCCAAGAGATAGTGGATCAGTTAGAGTTGGAAGTTGAAGTGTGAATAGCTCGAGCCTTCGAGCAGGTGCACCCAGAAGGAGCGTAGGAGAATTGTCGGGAAGAGGCCCAACTTGCCTCCTGCCACTTTTCCCTTGCTTGAGAACTGCCTTTAGCAGAAGTTGGACTTGTCCGATTCCAGCCTGGAACTGCGGCAGAAAGATGAAGAAGTGTTAGTGCAACTTGCGATTTAGACCGAAGACTTGGTCCTGAAGCGATCGGCCCAGCTTGTGTGCGAGATATACTCGGATTGGAAGGTTTACTCAGTAAAACTGCTATGTAACTAGTTAGTAACTATGCCACTACTCTTATCACCAGAGACTGTTACGGCAAGGGACCGGCTTAGGGATCCAGCCCCTGTGCAGCAACAACACGCAGGTTGCGGCCACCTGCAGGAAAGGTCATGAAGAGGAAGTGTGTCGTGTTAGCCCGGTTTCCCCATACTTCGTTCTGTCATCACCATGAGATCTCCATCTTGCCTGCTCTGTAGCAGATTCCTGGTAGCGTGAGTACAATCAGGGTAGCTCCCTGCAACGAAAGCGCAAATCACTTGTGGTACCATCTAATTGTCTCAATTTCTTGGGTTTACAAAGACTGAGCCTACTGGCTCGAATTACAGATAATCTGGGTGTTTTGCATGTTAACTGTTTTCTTTCCTTCAAGGGCCCCAACATCAGCTGCAACGCCGGCCACCCCTGGGCAATGCCTCTGGCTAGCCAGACTTACCATCCTGGGTACCCAGTGTTGTGTGACTGTCAGGTTGGGACAAAAAGTGGATGCAATCACGGAGCTAAATCAGATAGCCAATCATTTGCCTAGATTCACGCCCCTTCCTTGTTCACTGCCCGTAACTAAAACTGATTGTCTTGTTTTATGCTTAACCTAGCTAGTGTGCATATTATTAGTGGGGATACAGTGTTAAGAGTGTGTTGTTGCAGTGCTAACCTTATTTTACAGGGGGTCCCCAGGGAAGTTGCTGAAGATTGAACCCTGGTGGTAAGTGTGAAGGGTGTGTGCACATTGTTACTGTCCCATACTGTTTGTGAATTTACTGCTGTACTAGGTGCTGGGCCACTAGGAGGGTTGGTGGGTGGTTATAGATTCCCAGAGGGCTATACCTGAGCAGACAAGCAACCCCAATATCATTTCTCTGGGTGGAGGCACCTTATTAACGAACTCTGGCCCCTCAGCCTGTGCATATCCATACAGGAAGGGGTAGTAGCCCTTAGAATAGCACCGCCTGCCAGCCCGGTGGCGCTGAGGGTTGAGGCGGGCGCCACACCTCTCAGCGCCCGTGGCGAGCCAGTGCGGGAAGCAGTTGGATACGCCGCGGGCTGGCAGGGGAAGGAAGGATTGATCCCTATGACAGCTCTCCTTCCTTCGGGTGGTGAGGATACATGCGCTGCAGCAACACCCAGCGGAGGCTAGGCGTCCAACAGCGCGCGCATTGGACAGGGGAGAAGCGGCAGATGTCTGCACGTAGTGCGCTGGCGTCGTGCGTCCAGCTCTCGGGGGCATATAATATACAAAATAGGGACTCCGCACTCTGTAAGCCCTCCCGGGGGTTCCTCTCCGTCATGATCCCCAACCAGTTATTAGGACCGCGGGCTGGAATATGGGGTGCCAGCTCCGCGGCCCCATCCTCTGGGAGGTAAGCCAGGGGTGACCGGGGGAATCTGCCGACATGGAGGACCTCAGGGGGCCGTGAAAGGGTGGATACTTGGCGAGAGTATCCAAAAAAAAAAAAGAATAGCACCGCCTAGGAGTTACATATAATGGATTCATTCTCAACTTTGACATGGGGGAGATAAAAAAAAAAAAGTCCTTATAAAAAGACACATTGGTGATCATTTTTTACTTATTAAAATACCTAATATTTGACAGGAGAGCATGATAGAAACTGAAACTAAATCAGAAAAAAACAGTTCATGTTACTGAACAAGTGCAGCAAAACATCTTGGAGCTCTATGGAAAAAAGGGCAAAGATTTAAAGACCCATCTGTTCTACACCCATTTAACATCACTCCTTCTTTGCGGGCGGCAGTGGAGAAATGAAAGTCTGAAACAAAGGGAAACCTGGAACCCATACACGTTATACACAGTATATAGCACATTATCATGAAACTTACACTTTTGATCCAGTTGGGCATATTCTGACACTGCTAATGGCAGGAATACTGTTCAGTCCTTCATCCATAAACGTGTGGACAACCAAATGCAAAAAAAAGGAAACAAGCCTTATGCATATGCGCACCTGTCCCTGCTCTGCTGGATAGCACAAAAAACAAGTGCAGCTACCTGCTGCTCTGCTCTAGTGATGAGAGGCCAAAAGTACCATTCAGCTGTTCCAGTTCTGCCTTTCCCCTCTCTTAGTGGTAGTTACAGGGACTTGCATAGCTATACTGTGCCACCATAAAAATGAAAAATCCAGAAATCCCTATTTGGGGACAGTTCTGTGTAGCCGAATCCCCCTCCCCCTCCCCCCTTCCGGAAACTGGAAAATCTCTTTAAGCCGCCTACAATGGCAGAATAATGTGGACCAGCACTTAGGCTGTGCATGGAAGTAGGTAGGAGAGGGATGATTACACAGAACAACTGGCATTTTTCTGCTGTCAGACTCTCTTTCTGTTTTGCAACAGGTTGTCAGGTAACTTTTTTTAGTTTGTAGTGGATGTTGTGGTGCTGGGACTTACCCCGAGTACTCTTCCCCATCAGTCGTCCCCAGCCCTTCCCAGTTTCAGTTGCATTAATGCAGCAGTGTATGTTACAGTACAGGAACCTGGGGATAGCCATGCTAAAAGGAGCACTTCTTAGCCGGCACGGTGGCGCTGAGGGTTGAGGCGCTGGACGCCACACCTTTTGCCATGCTGGCGACCCGGGTTTGGGAATCGATTTGGACCACCAGGGGTCGGCAGGGGAGGAAAGGGACTGAGCGACCGGAGGACTGCTATCCCTTCCCTGGGGGGGGTGGATCTTGGCCAAGTCCCACTCCTTAGTAGCCCCTGATGGAGATCGGGGGGCAGTGCAAGGACCTTGCGGTGCAGTGACTAGGGGTGGAGCAATGGCACCTGGACATCGTTGCACGACTGTGCTCCAGGAGGGGAAACCATCACACTAAAATACCCTGGAGGACCAGGGAGGCCACAAAGGCTCTAGGAACCTAGCCCACATCCCCAGTGCCGGACCATCTGACTGTCCCCCAAGGCCCCCGACCAAGGACTGACCCTCCAA
Source organism: Neoceratodus forsteri (assembly GCA_016271365.2). Classification (NCBI taxonomy): domain Eukaryota; kingdom Metazoa; phylum Chordata; order Ceratodontiformes; family Ceratodontidae; genus Neoceratodus; species Neoceratodus forsteri. Next base: position 554,407,224 of record CM028129.1, on the reverse strand, counting down.
TTACAGGAAGGCTGCCAGGTAGGTGGGCGGGCCCTCCCTGGGGCAGGGGTGATCCGAGGGGGCTGGAAGGTCCTTGGTAGAGGGTCCCGGAGGAGGGTGATCTCGGCGGGGAGTAGAGGCGACAGTCGAGTGGACACTTCCGGGAGATGCCCTGGTCCACCGGAGTGAACAAACAGAATCTTTAAAAAAAAAAGGAGCGTTTCTTTAATTATTTCAAATTTTAAAGTATACTGCTAAAGCAGACTTAAAATGAAGAAAAAGGGTATCTTACAAGTTAAGACAAAAAGGGGCAATCTAAACTACAATAAAACAGTGCAGTATAGGTACAAAGTTTCACTGTCACGTTCACCAGTTCCTTAACTCCCATTTCCTACTTCTCTCAGGTGATGGTTGTCTTGTTCCATCTGGTTTCCCTGGAGTTTTTCCTGGACAGATCCATGGGTGCAGAGACCTTCTTGCCTCAGAGCACTTTCTCCTGCTGCTGTTCCAGGACAGAGTGGAATGCTGGGACACAAGACCTGACAGTGAAGGAACGAAAGAAACTCCCATCTGGCAGATGGAACTTGCAGACAGTGAACACTGTGGTGAGATCTCGACTTTTGTTATTTAACACACATCACCTCTTCCAGCAGCAGCTCTGAGAACTGACAGTAGTTAACCCATTCAGGCCAAATATATTGCCATACCATTTCAGTGGATCTAAAATCCACAGCCTTCCAGGTCTGGACAAATCTCTCTGCTTTGCAGTTTTGCACTTGTATTATATACTGTCCTTTTCTTTGTTGTAAAACTTACCATTTTTTCCTTCTTTCCTTCCTTCTGTTTTCCATCTGTTTTCCTTACCCTGTGAGGTGACCTTCCTTTTCCAGCTTTTCCAGTTGGGCATCTGGGTGTCCCAACTCCCATTGCTGGAGCCCCGGGGCACCATTTACCACCTTCCACTTGGTTCACAACCTATGCAGCTGCGGCTCTGCGATGGGGCTCTGGATCCTGTGTCCGGAGCTTAAACCGTTGTTGAATAAAAGAGTGTTCCTCTGTAAAGGGGGAACCTAATTGGCCTAGTGTGATGTGGGAGTGGTTCCAGGACTTCATCTGCTCCACTTCTGTACCTTGTGTCCCTTCTGCAGACTCTTTCACAGAAACATAACATTTGTTGGCAGAAAGGGACCTGTTGGCCCACACAGTCTGCCTAGATGTTCCCTGTCTGGTTACTGATATATTCCCCTGTGTCTATCCCACACATACTTAAAGCCCCTTACTGTTTTCAGCTCCACCACTTCTGCTGGCAGTCTATTCCAGGCATCTACCTCTCTGTCAGTGAAATAGTATTTCCTCACATCCCTCTTAATCCACCCTCCAGCTTCATCACATTTCCTCTGGTCCTGGTGCTGTTCCTTATTCAAAAGAGACTCCCCTCCTGCACCCTCTTCACCTCCGTGAGGCACTTGTAGGTCTCTGTCATGTCCTCTTTTTATATTTATTTATTTAATTCATTCTCGGTTTATGATGCCAATGAGCCAGAGGTTCTTGTACAGAGGTTCCACGTCAGAAGGTAGACGTAACAGTTTACCTATCAGTCAGATAGAGACATTCAGTAACAGTGTTAAGTACATTGGAGCATAAAATACTGATGAGGTAATAATTAACAGAAAAGTAGGCAGTAATAGAGCAGCCAGAGCTGACTTTGTCAGTGATGGGTGGGGGTGAAGTACATGGGGGAGGATGAAAGGGGGTGAGTAGAAGGTGGGCTAAGGTAGGTGATGGAGAGGAAGGGGTTACCAGTGAGTGTGGTCCAGCTGCTATGAGGGATGGGGGGGTGCATAGGCGAGGGTGTAAGAGGGAGGTTGCTAGAGATGGCAGCCAAATACAGCTCCATTAGGGAAGGGGGTTGTAGAGGGGGAGGGAAGGGAAGGAGGGAAGGGTCTCTTACTCTCCTCTCCTCCAGGGTGTACATGTTGCAATCCCTCAGTTTCTCCTCGTAGGGATTTTGGTTCAGCCCCTGCACCATATTAGTTGCCCTCCTCTGGACTGCCTCCATCCTGCCTGTGTACTTTCTGAGGTGCGGCATCCAGAAATGGACACAATACTCCATGTGGGGTCTCACCAGTGAGCAATATAGTGGCAACACCATCTGTCTCCTCCTGCTGGAAATACTTCTCTCCGAATGCATCCCAGTATTGCATTGGCTCTACCCACTGCTTTGTCACTCTGCCCTGCCACTTTAAGTACATGGGGGGGATGAAAGGGGGCGAGTAGAAGGTGGGCTAAGGTAGGTGATGGAGAGGAAGGGGTTACCAGTGAGTGTGGTCCAGCTGCTATGAGCGGATTGGGGGGGGTGCATTGGCAAAGGTGTAAGAGGGGAGGTTGCTAGAGATGGCAGCCAAATACAACTCCATTAGGGAGGGGGGTTGTAGAGGGGGAGGGAAGGAGGGAGGGGTCTCTTACTCTCCTCTCCTCTCCTCTCCTCCAGGATATACATGTTGCGATCCCTCAGTCTCTCCTTGTAGGGATTTTGGTGCAACCCCCTGCATCATTTTAGTTGCCCTTCTCTGGACTGCCTCCATTCTACATGTGTACTTTCTGAGGTGCGGCATCCAGAAGTGGACACAATACTCCATGTGGGGTCTCACTGGTGAGCAATATAGTGGCAACACCATCTGTCTCCTCCTGCTGGAGATACTTCTCTGAATGCATTCCAGTACTGCATTGGCCCTACCCACTACTTTATCACAGTGCCCTGCCACTTTAAGGCCATCTGATATGATAACCCCAAGGTCCCTTTCCTGCTTGGTGACTGACAGTACTCCCCAACCCCCATCTTTTACTCATTTCCTGGGTTCCTGTGCTCCAGGTGCATGATTTTGCATTTCTTGCCATTGAACCCCACATGCCGTGTTCTTGATTACTCCTAGAGTTTCCCAAGATCCCAGTGCATTCTGTCCACCCCGTCCTGATTGTTCACCCTATTACCCTTTGCAACGAATGTCATTATGCCAACGTCACCATGCATGATACTGCCTGTGTTGGAAGCATCCACTGCCTGTCTCTTACCTTTGAGAGTGCCTTCGTTGCCCTCTTTTGCCCAAAGGTGTAGAGTGGCCACGGGGACAGTTGCTTTTCCTCAGGCCATCCCACAGTCACAGTCCAGGCTTAGAGTGTGAACCCAGCTCATTGGCACAGCAGTGGTTTCCCTAGCCACTGCGGTATCAGGGCATCTTTGTATAGCTGCCCTTTTTAACTTTCTATTTCTCCTTCCTTATGCAGGCCGAGCACACACTGCCCCACCATGCCAGCTCCTGTCCTCCACCCAGCTTGGCCCTAAGCAGTCTGTGGCTACCCCCAGTAGTGAGGACCACCTACTTTAGCTAAGCACTGCATGGAGATCCTCTCCAGGGAGGGTCAGAGGCTGAGTAGAGGCGACATTTGAGATGGGTGCAGTCAGGAAGTGTCATTTTTTTTCACTAATCGTTTTATCCTTAACGTCCCCACGACCCCTACGCCTTCCATTACTCAAGGAGTGACATCCTCCACATCAACCTCGGCCATCTGGGTCTGCCCCTAGAGTGCCTCGCTGCTATCGGGACCTAACTTGATGGCCCAGATTACCCCCGGGGCGGAACAAGGAGAGGCATCCCCACACTACTGTGGAAGTGTTGTGGGATTCAAACTCTGACACCAACGTAGATGAAACATACCGAAGTGGTTTTATTCAAAACAGGTAACAAAACAAAAATAAAGCAAACTGTTTGAGCAACAAAAGAAACAAATGAGGAATACTTCTTCCAATGAACGAATCACAAATTCCAGAATCCAGAAGATAAGCAAGCAAACATCTTCCCTTAGAACATACTAAGGATCGGGGGTTAGCACCTTGCTGAGCCCCTGGACTAGACTAGCTATGAACAGCTCTTTGCTGCTTATATAATACAAAGTGGACATGTGGTCCAGAAAGCCCCTTCCCTTCTTACATAACAACCAAAAACCTTATAATATGATTTAATATTATTTTGGATATATCCAGAGGTTAATAAATGAAATGTTTACCTTGAAGAAAGGGATGGAGTGTTTAAGATATGTGTTTTTGACTTATTTTAACACAAAAATGGGCTGTACCTATGCTCTCTGGGCTCCTCCCACATAATTTCTGTATAAATATGAGAAGAGATTGGCCGGCCGGCGCTTAGATGGACAGAGAATAAGCTGGAGGGAGTGGAGTCCTGATATCATAAGGTCACAGCACTAAATTCCCCAAAAACATCTTCAAAACATCAGCCCTACAAGTAATAATTCAAATCTATTTAACAGTTTAGTTCAGATAGACATTATCTTTTAAATATTTCAGTTCAGAAAATCTTTATGCAATCAAAATGTATCACAGAATCAACAGTGCTAGTTTCCTACAGACTAAAGCTGTGTGTTCTCTGTTTAAAACCCCAAACAACCAACTACCTCATTGAGCTACTATTTGGGCTTTTACTCTGCTTGGAACTCAGAGACTCAGCAGGAAGGCTGAGTCCCAGGCTAGCGCTTAATTGAGAAGTTTTAGCCCCCAAATAGCAATAACATTGTACTATAAGCTTTCCTAAGCTCCTTTCGTCTTTCTAAAGTCCCTATCGCGGAGCTCGGGCTTTTGTTAGCACTGGGCTGCTTGTGCCCTTTTTAGAGGGGTTTTCCGGGAGGAAACTGAGATTTTCAATGCTTCTTTCTTTCAAAACATCATCCCCTTCTCAATGCAAGCTAAAAAAGGGGACAAATGTATTTAAACTTCGATTTCGCTACCGCGACAAAGACATTCGAGAAGACATCGCACATTCACAGAGAAGCAGTGTACGAACGATCGTGAAGTAAGGGAATGGAACTGACTGTCTCCAGAGACCCATTTCTTTTAATAGCAACAGGAAAGTAAGAACACTAGGCAGGTGGCCTTCCTACCTAATGGGGAATTCAAGGAATGAAACAGCAGAAAGGACAGAGAAAGCAAAAACAAATATATATGCTGTTGCAACAGACTTGACTAGAGAAAAAAGGGTGGGGGGGATGGGTCTCCAGAAGACAGTAACCCAGACCCTGCCACAACTACCTCCCCTCTTGTCCTCTGTAGCGAGCGTGCACAGCGGGATCTGCCCTTTGGTTGACCTGACGCCGAGAATGGCTCTGGAGAACTTCATCTAGGGGGCTGGAGGCATTTTCCTCCAAGCTTGTACTCCCTGTAACCCAGCCCCCTGAGGCGCTGGCGCAGAGAGTCAACATGCTGACGCACGCTCGCTCTCAAGCGCCTAACGACGTCCCCCCTCCCCTGCTTCGAGATACAAAGCCGCCGTGCCCCTCAAGAGTCGGTGCATCCACTGGCTTCCGTAGGACGTCGGGCGCTAGACAGCACCCCTGGCATCCCGCCCTGAGGGAGGAGAGCATCCATGGGGACGCTCCATCCTCCCTCCCCCTGCCGACCAGAGTCCATTCCTGAACCCGGGATGCCGGCGCCGCGAGGTGTGGCATCCAGCGCCTCAACCCTCAGTGCCACTGGGCCGGCCGGGAGCTGCCATTTTTATCTTTTTTTTTTTTTTTCCAGTTTCCTCTCTCTGGCTCATCTAATGCGCATGGGTCTGGTTACTGGCGTGTGCATGTGTGTACTGTGTACCTCCCCTGCTTGAACGAGTGTCTTCCCAGCTCTCTGCGACTCTGTGGTTCGACCTAACACTGCGTAATACATCACAACTCTCTTGGCCTGGCCACAGGGGTTGCTGAAGTAGTGGGATAATAATGTCTCTAACCCCAGGGATGAGTTCTGCTATGGGCAGCACTGTTGTCCTGGCTGTCTAAGTGCAGCGACTCAAGTCTAGGACATGCCACTTCGAAGAGTGCAGTTATTCTAGATGCCCTACAGGGGGCATGCCTTAGACAACTAGTACTGGAGCCCACTCGAGAGGGAGCAATATTAGACTTGATACTCTCAAATGGAGATGGAGAGAGGATCACAGATGTAGAAGTGGGTAGCCATCTGGGAACTAGCGACCATCGAACAGTATGGTTCACAATAAACACAGCAATAGAGTCAAGCCATACAAAGACAAAAGTACTGGACTTTAGGAGGGCTGACTTTGCCAAAATGGGTGAGTGCCTAAGGAATGCACTAGCAAATGGGCGGGAAGGAGGGTGGAAGAACAATGGGGAATAATAAAACTGCCATCACAGAGGTAACGAGCCTTGTGTGAAGCAAATAAACAAAACAAGACGATGTAAGAAACCACTATGGTTCTCAAAGGAAGTGGCAGTGAAGGTTCAAGAGAAAAAGAAAGCATTCAGGAAGTACAAGGAATCGCAGCAGGAGCAGGACAGAGAACTGTATCAGTTAAAGCAAAAGGAGGCTGGGAAGGAAGTCAGAACAGCAAAGGCCCAAACTGAGGAAAAGATAGCCAACTCAGTTAAGAAGGGGAATAAAACCTTTTATAGGTACATCAGGGAGCAAAGGAAGACCAAGGGAGGGATAGTGAGGCTTAATAAAGGGAGGGAGGGTGGGCAGAGGGAGAATGTGAAAAGGCAGAGATACTAAACAAACATTTTTGCTCAGTATTTACAAAGGAAGAGGGGAGGTACATAAAACAAACAGTAGTAACACTCTGGATACAGAAGTTGATACAGCCCATTTACAGAAGAAAGGGTTCTGAAAGAACCTTAAAACTGAAGGTGGACAAAGCAATGGGGCCTGATGGGATTCATCCCAGAATTCTAAAAGAACTAAGGGTAGAACTAGTGACACCACTGACTACCCTCTTTAACAAATCATGGGAGGATGGGTGGTACCCGAGGACTGGAGGAGGGCAGATGTGATTCCCTTCACAAAAGTGGGAGCAAGGCAGAAGCAGGAAACTATAGACCTGTTAGTTTAACCTCAGTGATAGGGAAAATGATGGAATCACTTCTAAAGGAAAGAATTGTCGCAGTATCTAGAGGCCAGAAGGGCACAGGACCCTAGGCAGCATGGATTCACAGCGGAAGGTCATGCCAGACGAATCTGATAGATTTCTTTGACTGGGTGACCAAAGTAGTAGATCAGGGAGGGGCTGTGGACATGGCCTACCTAGACTTTTAGCAAGGCATTTGACACAGTCCCACACAAAAGATTAATATATAAGTTAGCCAGCCTGGGAGTGGGTCCCAAGATGACAGCCTGGGTAAAGAATTGGCTGGAGAATAGGACACAGAGAGTAATAGTAAATGGAGTCCACTCAGAAGAAAGGAGGGTTACTAGCGGGTACCGCAGGGTTCAGATAGACTAGTCCTCTTCAATGTCTTTATGCTTACATTGCAGAAGGACTGGAAGGAAAGTATGTCTCTTTGCAGATGACACTAAGATCTGCAACAGAGTTGATGCACAGGGTGGGGTGGAAAGGATGAGAAGGGACTTGGCAAGGTTAGAGGAATGGTCAAATGTATGGCAGCTTAGATTCAATGCTAAGAAGTGCAAGGTAATGCACCTGGGAAACAAAAACCCAGGGGAAGAGTACACAATGGGGGGTGAGATACTAACAACAACAAAAATGGAAAGGGCCCTGGGGGTAGTCATATCAGATGACCTAAAGGTGGGCAAGCAATGTGAGAGGGCAGCAAGGAGGGCTTGGGGGATACTGGGATGCATAGGGAGAGGCATCACCAGTAGAAAACAGGAAGTTATTATCCCTCTGTACAGACAGCTGGTGAGACCCCATCTGAGTACTGTGTGCAGTTCTGGAGACCCAATCTCGCAAAGACATAGACAGGATGGAAGCTGTCCAGGGAGGGCACTAAAATGGTGCAGGGTCTGCACCGGAGGACATATGAAGAGAGACTTAAGGAGCTTAATATGTATAGCCTCGAGGAAAGGAGGGAGAGGGGGACATGATAGAAACGTCTCAAGGAATCAACAAGTCCAAGAGGGTAGCATCTTTCAAAAAAGAGGTGTGCAAGAACAAGAGGGCACAATTTGAAGATAGAGGGGGCGTCAGAGGTAATTTAAGGAAGTATTTTTCACTGAGAGGGTTGTGGATGCATGGAATGGCCTTCCAGAGGAGGTTGTGGAGTCAAAATCAGTGGTGGAATTCAAGCATGCATGGGATAGTCATAAGGCAGTTCTGGGGGGTTGGGGTAGGAAGAAGTAGGCTGCTGGTTAACTAGGATCTGCAGCTTATCCAGTAGGTAGGGAAATGGGCAGACTGGGTGGGCCAAGCGGTCCTTATCTGCCGTCAAATTCTATGTTTCTATGTTTCTATGTTTATGTTTCTATGTACCCATGGCAGCTGCATGGTATGATGCACTGTCTCTGGGCAATCCGGCGACCCACTGTGTCTGTAATTATTGGTGTGGTTGCTCCAGAAATGGATCATACAGTATTTTGTTTTGTCTACATAGCTTTTTTATATTGAGCAGGACCTGGCTTCCCACTACCTTGGCTGTGGCCATCTCCTGCCTGGGTATGGAGCTGGTCCTCCTGTTGCTGTTACAGCACTGCTGCCCCAGTGCTTCACCCCTGCAGTGTCTAAATCTTCCAAGGACCCAACGGGGGGGAGGGGGAGGAATGATGTGCTACAGGAGGGGGCTCAGGTTATTGAGGCATTGGGGAGGAACTAGACATAATGCTTACTGCTCTGTAACCATACGATGCACAGGGGAAATGCCAGACCTCACCCAAAAACTAACACACCAAAATCTGGCCAATGGAAAATCATGTACACGAATGCTCACAGTCTGGGAAACAAGATCCCAGACCCTGCAGGCAATAATGACAGAGGCTAAACTGGACATTGTAGCAATTAGCGAGATGTGGTTTACCAGTAACCACCCTTGGGAGACTTCAGTACCTGGCTATGTACTGTTCAGAAGAGACCGAGGTGCAAAAAGTGGGGGGTGGAGTGGCCCTATATGTCAATGAAAATAGCAGAAATTCAGAATACACATAAGAAGCCAGAAGAACTGTGGGTCACCTAGAAACAGGAAATGGGACAGCCATAAGAACTGGGGTTGTCTACAGGCCCCCAGACCAGGGGGAGCACATAGACACATTACTGTTAGAAGATATACAAAACATGACAGCTAAAGGGGAGATTCTGATAATGGGAGACTTCAACATGCCAGATACAGATTGGTCAGTACCAGCAGGAACATCTGCCAGAACTAGACACATGGTGGATTCCCTGCAGGGAGATGGCCTCAAACAGCTGGTACAACAACCCACAAGAGACAGGGCTATCCTAGATCTAGTACTGACTAACAGGGAAAGGATCACAGATCCCCAGGTAGAAGGTCACCTGGGGGCCAGTGACCATCACATGGTATGGTTCAGTTTGGCCACTGAACTAAATCATCTCATTCCAAGGCAAAATATGGGACTTCAGAGGAGCTGACTTTGATAAGATGGCCAACAGAGTTAAGCTAGCCCTGGCAAAAAAAATACAGGTGAGGGGACAGGCAAAGTGGGCATTAAAGATGCAATACTTGAAGCAACATCCCATTGTGTTAGAGAGAAAAGGAAGTGCAAAGAAGAAGGAAACCACTTTGGTTCTCACAAACAGTAGCAGAAAAGTCAGGAGCCAAAAGGCTGGCCTTCAGGAAATGTAAGGGAGGTATACCAAACTTCCCTAAGGGAAGCAGGGAAGGCAGTAAGGCAGGCAAAGGCCCAAACTGAGGAAACACTAGCACAGACAGTAAAAGAAGGACGTTGTTCACTTGGGAACTCTAGCAGCAGGCTGGGAGAACAGAGGTCTGGGGATATATTCTGTTTTAACTGAAATATTTGAATAGTTTGTAAGTGAAATTAGCTCTATGCGTTAAAAATTATTACCTTGAATTAGAACTGTTACTTGGGCTGTGATATTGTAACTTTGGAGGCTTGGGGACTGTTGTTTGTCAGGGTTAATTACAGTGAAATTTAAATGTGTGTTTGCCTGGTGTTAGGGAGGGGAATTAACAAGAATCACCTTGTCTTCATTGTTCACTTGGGAACATAAGCAGGAGGCTGGTAAGGACAGAGTCTGGGGTTATATTCTGTTTTAACTGAAATATTTGAATAGTTTGTAAGTGAAATTAGCTCTATGTTAAAAATTATTACCTTGAATTAGAACTGTTACTTGGGCTGTGATATTGTAACTTTGGAGGTTTGGGGACATGTTGTTTGTCAGGGTTAATTAGAGGAAATTTAAATGTGTTGTTTGCCTGGTGTTTGGTAGAGGCCTCCCACCCACCCTGTTTTGTAGGCTTCTTAAATACTGAAAAGCCACTGGGGTTGGGATTGAAGGGCTAGTATTTCTGTTTTGGGACTGAAATTAGAGCAACAGAACTGGTGGGTCTGTGACATCATACGGTACCTGATGTCTGCTTACACACACTGTTAGTGGGGACTGAACACACATTGGACTGTATGTGTTTGTGAGACTTGGAACTTTATGGTGGGGTTGAAATTGGTTTGTAAATAACTACAGTCAGTATAGAGAAAACTGTATTCCAGGGGAAAGGGACTGAGAAAAGGGGGTGTGCCATTATAAACAGAGGGGGATAAACAGGGTGGCCATATTCCACTATGGCAGGCATCTTTAGAAGGGTTGTAGGCTGCACAGGCTGTGGGATGGCAATAATTCTAAATTGGGCCTGGAGACAGGGAGGCTGCCCACTCTGTAGACAGCTATCTTGTATCAGGAGTGAGGTATATTGGTTAAGGAGTAAGCTGGGGGGTGTCCAAGGATAAGGGGTGTGGATATGGGCAGCAGAAGGGTGGGGCTGAGGGGAGGCTGGGGCAACACTCTGAAATTACAGGACGTTATGTTACAGCAAGCAGGAGGGGGGATATTAGGGACAGAGGACCCTTAGATAGGGAAGTTGATGCTAAGGGGAAAGCGTACGGGGTGAACATTCTGAATACAAAGAGAGTGGAGGGGGAAGAGTCAGGAGGGGCTGTTGTGCGGAAGCCTAAAACAGCAGACTGTGGGAAGGAAGCTCCTAAGGTGAACAGAGCAAGAGGGGAAGAAGAGGGGCAGTTTAGAAGTGCAGTCAGGGGAAACTCTGGTTACTTGATGGAGGCTGACATAGAGTGTCACAATAAATTTGAGCTACTAAGCAACCTAGAGGGGGAGGAAAGGGTTGGTGGAAATGAGGAAACTTATACAGAGGCTGGGGGAGGAGTTGATACCATAGGGCATCCAGACCGGCTATGGAAAGGATAGAAACAGTCCCAGAGGGAGAGGAAACATATATGTTAAGCAAATGGGAGATGCAACATATTACAGACATGAGGGAGGAGAGCATGATTGGAGAGAAACTGGGAGACAAGGAGGTGGGGAGGCCCCTTCAGCAGGGGGTCAGTAGCAAGGATGGGGCCCTAGCTAAAGGGGACACACAGAGAGCCCTGGAGGCAGGGTACTATTACAAGGGGAGGATGGTGGTGGGGGAAGGGAAACCATCAGGGCCAGGATAAATGGTTCGGATAAGAGAGGTTAAAGGGGACACCTATTCAGAGGAGGTTTGAGTTAAGTGGGCAAAATAGCAAGGAGGCAGAAAGGAGGGTGACAAGGGGTCTCTAATAAGGCAGGAAGACTCCCACAAATTGAGATCATGAATAAAGGGGAAGGGGGCTGAGGGGCATAGTGAGGTAACCATAAGGATGATGGCGGTGTTAGGTTCTGTTATTGGGAGCCTGATGATTAGGGGTATCCAGTGGGAGGACAGGGGTGGATGCCATAGCCAGGTGAAGCTAGTGAGTATCTCTGGGCTGACAGTGCACAGAGCAAAGTACATGGTGGAAATGGTTAGGGATTGTGGAGGAAACCGGATTTCTGGTGCATTTGGAACTAATGATCTAGAGGAAATAGCATTTTGAAATCCAAGCAAGGTTCCAAGAACTTGCCAGAGTCTGTTGGGATAATGGATGCAACATTTCTTTTGGAGATATTGCCAGTACCAAAGGCCTCAGTGGAGAAAAAATGAAGCTCACAGAGATTAATGACTGGCTCAGGAAGTGGGGTGAAGAGAGTGGGTTTGGGGTAGGGAACTGGAATGAGTTTGGGAGGATCAGGACTACATGCCAAGGACAGGTTTCATCTTGCCCCATTAGGGAAGGAAGTCCTTAAACAGGGGATGGCTGACTACATACAAGAAAGGTGGGGTTTAAACTTGTGAGGGGGAGGGATAAGGGAGGGGCTGACCAGAAGCCCTCTCCTCCAGATGAGGGGAGTAGCCTTCAAGCCCAAGGGGGGGAGGGGGGAAACAGATTGGGGTGGAGGTTTCAGGAGGAGCAGAGGGAGGATGGAAGTATAAGGAATCTGGGTGGGGTTCGACAAAGAGGATCAGGGATAAGGGGTGGGGGTTGGTGTTAGTAAATGCCAGGAGCTTGGGAAACAAGTTGCCAGAGTTCCAGGCCATGCTGTTCGGGGTGGATGTGGCGGTGGCACGAAACGTAACAACAAACCATGACTGGGACCCAAACGACTGGGTACACTATGCTTAGGAAGGATAGAAAGGAGGGCAGAGGGGGTGGAGTGGCTATGTACATTAGAGATGACATAGAAATTGCTAGGGTAGAAGAGGCAGAGGGAAACGTGGAGGCCTTATGGGTCACCTTACGATCCCCAGCAGGAGATAAGGTCAAGCTGGGTGTAGCATATAGGCCCCCTGGGATGAGTGATGTTCTAGAGGATGGTTTGCTGGACAACATCATTGCACAGTGTGGACCAAAAGGGGAAGGAGTGGTGTTGATGGGGGACCTTAATATGCCAGGTACAAACTGGGGAACCATGTCCTCTAAGGTGGCCAAGGAGCAGAGGCTGCTGGATGGCTTCCAGGATGTGTTCTTAACACAGCATGTGATGGAGCCCACAAGGGAGGGGCATGTCCTGGATGTGGTTCTGGCAGATGGGGATCTGGTAAGGGACATGGTTGTACAAGACCCCTGACTGGAAGCGACTCGCAATACTGTCTGGTTTCAAATAAGCATGGGGGAGGGGGTGAGATCTAGGACACTGGCAGTGGACTTCTGGGGGGCAGACTTTATGGGCATGGGTAATATTCTCAAGGATCACTTGAAGGGGATTACCTCAATGACAAGTGTGGAAAGGAGATGGGAGGTCATAAAACGGGGACTTCATGAGGCAGTCAGGATCTGCGCTAAGTTGAAATGTAAGGGAGCAAGGTCACATAAACCATGCTGGTGGTCCAGTGAGGTACAGGTAGCAGTCAGAGAAAGGAAGGCGGCCTACAAAAAATATAAAACAACAAGAGGGGATAGGGATAAGGAAATGTACCAGCTTGCATCTAGAAAAGTCACCCGGATGGTGAGGGGAGCAAAGTCCAGTAAAGAGCAGCGGCTGAGCCAGGGATACATGGAGGGAAAAGGGTTCTTCCGCACATTGGGGAGCAGAGAAAACTAAGGGCCATCTCAGCAGATTGAGACAGAAGGAGGGTGGGTGGAAGAGGCGAGGGACCAGGCAGAGGTATTTAACGAGTACTTTGCCTCTGTGTTCACTAGGGAGGGATGGATATCTACAAAGCAAGGCACAAAGGATAGAAACATCAGTAAGTGGGATCAGGGAGCAACAGAAATGGAGCAAGAGGAGGGAGAGGTACCCAGGGTGTCACATCTGGGTAAGGATAAAAGGCCAGTAAGGTGGAGGGACGGATGATGCTATCTCCGCCAAAAGGGTGTGGTTAACCCTCAAGGCCCCAAAAAGACAAATCTCCAATGGATGGCATTCATCCGAGAGTACTATGGGAATTGGTGGACATACTGGCTGCACCTCGGCGGAGCTTTTCAGCAGGTCACTTGAGACAGGAGGGAAATTTAGGATTGGCAGAGGCACGGTGGTACCAATCCATAAAGGGGGGTCGAGGGAAGTACCAGGTAACTATAGACCCATTAGTTTGACCTCGGTGGTGGGAAAATTAATGGAGAGTATACTAAAGGAACGATTGGGGGTGTACTTGGAGGAGGTGGGAGGTCTGGATAGTCGGCAACATGGGTTTGTGCCAGGTAGATCATGTCAAACCAACATTGTGGAGTTCTATGAATGGGTAACATCAGAACTGGACAGGGGTAAGCCTGTGGGTGTATTATTCTTGGACTTCAGCAAGGCGTTTGACTCTGTCCCCCACAATGGTCTGGTGGAGAAACTGATGGGGTTAGGAGTAGGCCCTTTGATGGTCAAATGGATTGAAAACTGGCTAGCTGGACGCACTCAGAGAGTAGTAGTCTGTGGGGAGCTCTCGAACCCTAGAGAGGTTGGTAGGCACCAAGAGGGTTTCGGTCCTGGGTCCGATCCTGTTTAATGTATATATCGGACATCAGGAGGGTATAGGGTGCGAAATGAGTCTCTTTGGATGACTCAAGATGGGAGCAGTAGTTGAGGGAGAAGAGGGAGGTTGGCCCTGCAAGGGACCTGGACACCCTGGAAAGCTGGGCTCACACATGGAAATTAAATTTCAATATCACCAAGTGCAAGGTGTTGCATCTTGGTCGGGAAACCTAAACACAGGTACACCCTGGGAGAGGCGCTGGAGGTCTCAATAGGGAAAAAGACCTAGGGGTCATGGTGGATGCATGTATGAATAACTTTGAGCAGTGCAGGAGAGGCTAGCAAGGCAAACAGGATGTTGGGATGCAACGTAAGGGGGATCACCTCTAGGAGCAAGGAAGTGATTCTGCCGCTGTACAATGGACTGGTTAGATCACACCTTGAGTACTGTGTACAGTACTGGAGACCACACTTGAAGAGGGACATACAGCTCCTGGAGAGGGTACAGAGGAGGGCAACAAAGATGACAGAGGGCTAGGGATTTGACGATGAGGACAGACTTAAGGAGCTCTGCCTGTTTTCATTGGAGGAGAGGAGAGACAGAGGGGACATGATTGAGGTCTCAAGTACCTCAAGGGAATAAATAGGGTAAACATGGAGGGATCTTTAGACTAAAGCAGGAGGTATCACCAGAGGGCATGGTTTGAAGTTGGAAGGTGGAAGGGTGAGGGGGGAAAAGAGGAGGAGGTTTTTCACTGAGAGGGTGGTGGACCCTTGGAATGCACTACCTGGTGAGCTGTTTCAGAGATCCACAGTGGAGGGCTTCAAGAGAGGGTGGGACAGACACAGAAAGTGGATGTATCAGATGATGGCCTGTCCCAGGGGGGTGGGGATGGATGATACGGGTTTCTGGAGCACAAGGGATGGGAGGGTCTCGGCATCCCACTAAGGATCTAAGGTTCGAGCAGACTCAGTAGACCGTAAGGCCTAATCTGCTGGCAAATAGTATGTTAGTATAAGATTGTCTATAGATACATTAGTGAAAGGAGACAGTCCAGAGGGGTTATTGCTGAGATCAAAGGAGATAAGGGTGTGTGTGAGGAGAAGGACCATGTAAAAGCATCTATCCTAAATAGATACTTCTGCTCAGTATTTACTAAAGAGAAGGTAGGGCAGGGCCAATAGCTCTGCACCATGGACACGGGGGGAGGGAGGTGTGCACTAGTCCCTTCACAAAAGAAAGGGTCCTACAAGAACTCGATAAGCTCAGGGTGGACAAGGCAATGAGATCTGATGGCATACATCCCAGGGTACTAAAGGAGCTAAGGGTGGAACTAGCAGAGCCATTATCAGAACTGTTTAGTGAGTCTCTGAGCACAGGAGAGGTCCCAGAAGACTGGAGAAGGGCTCATATGATCCCGCTCCACAAGAGTGGTAGCAGGGAGGAGGCAGGGAACTATAGACCAGTCAGTCTTACCTCAGTAGTGGGCAAGATTATGGAAGGCACTCCTTAAGGAAAGGATAGTGCAACACCTGGAATCCATAGGAGCACAGGATCCAAGACAGCATGGGTTTACAAAAGGAAGATCCTGTCAAACTAATCTCAGAGATTTCTTTGACTGGGTAACCAGAGTGGTGGACCAAGGGGGAGCAGTTGATGTCATCTACCTTGACTTCAGCAAAACTTTCGATACTGTTCCACATAGAAGATTGATTAATAAGCTAGGTAGGCTCGGGAGTAGGTCAGAAGTTTGCCAACTGGGTGGCAAACTGGTTGACGGGCAGAAAACAGAGTGGTGGTAAAAGGAATACAGTCAGAAGAGATGCAAGTCACAAGTCGGGTACCTCAGGGATCAGTCCTGGGGCCAGTCCTCTTCAATATCTTCATCAGTGACATTGCAGATGGACTGGAGGGTAAGGTTTGTCTGTTTGCAGATGACACCAAGATCTGCAACAGAGTAGATGATCCAGATGGGGTGGGCAGAATGAGAAGAGATCTGGATAAACTACCAAAATGGTCGGAGGAGTGGCAACTGGGGTTTAATGCAAAGAAGTGCAAGATCATGCACATAGGGAAAAGAAACCCTGAAGCCACCTATAGGCTGGGAGGGGGGAGTTGCTGGCAGTCACAAGTAAAGAAAGAGACATAGTCATCATCATCACCGATGAACTGAAATCATCCAAGCAGACCAATAAAGCAGTAGGTAAGGCTAGGGAGATGTTAGGGTGTATTAGTAGGGGTATCACAAGTCTGAAGAGGGAGGTAATAATCCCTCTTTACAAGTCACTGGTTAGGCCCCATCTTGAGTACTGCGTGCAGTACTGGAGGCCACATCTTCACAAGGACATTAACCAAACTGAAGCAGTCCAGAGAAGGGGAACCAAAATGGTGCAGGACTGCATCAGAAAACATATGAGGACAGATTAACGGAGCTCAATATGTATACCCTAAAGCAAAGGAGGGGGAGAGGTGATATGATCGAAACATTCAAACACCTTAAGGGCATTAACAAGGTGAAAGAGTCTAACATGTTTCAATATAAGGAAAATAGCAGGACAAGAGGACACAGCATGAGATTAGGAGGAGGCCGATTAAGGGGTAATGTGAGGACGTTCTTTTTCACAGAAAGGGTGGTGGATGCATGGAATGGCCTACCTCAGGAAGTGGTGGATATTAATACAGTGCGTGGATTCAAACAGGCATGGGATAGGCATAAGGGAGCAATACTGATGAGTATGAATAGATAGGCCATTGACAGAGCAAAGGCCGATGGCACATTCATAAGGTAGAAAAGCAATGGGCAGACTGGATGGGCCTTGCGGTCCTTATCTGCCATAAACTTCTGTGTTTCTATGTAACACAACCCTTGCTTGGGGACACAGCCCTTTTTCCCTTGATTTTTGTCCCACTCACTTCCCTTGAGTAGGCTTGCTCGCACTGTAGTTCCCTGCAATGTTGCAACACACTTGATCAACTGGCCTAGGAAGTACTGCTGCAGCAGGTAGAGTATCCTGTGACAGGGTTGGGTAAGACCCTGTCCCATTTGTTATGCAGAGAGAGTTAAAAGCAGGGTTGCCACTTGTCTGTTGCCTATCTGACTGCGCAATCAGATCTTTCTTGTGGCACTTAGAAATTGGCTGTTCCAAAGGTCCTACAGTCCCACCCCGTCATCTCCTTTCCTTCACTTGCTCGCTTTCTTTCTTTCTTCTCTGTAGATAAAAAAGTATATGTGAATTTTCATGTGAAACTGAGATCCCTTAGTTTGCAAATATATACTTAATTTTTGATGTGGTGGCAGAAAGCTCTTTGGGTTTATTAGAGGTTAACCTTGAGATGCATTTTGACCTCTGCAAGCTTGTTTACAGGATGTTCTATTTTGTTTTACATGTTACGACTAGATGGACTCTTTAGTCTGGTCACGGGAAGAAACTTGAGAAAGTTTGGAGACATTTTGTGAGAAACAGGATATTAATTTACACCAACAGGATGCAGAGTTTAAACTGCCAGGAAAAGATATTGTATAAAAAGAGAACAATGTTTTGTTTAGCGATAGAGAGAGATTATAGATTTTAGAAAGAGAGACTCAGAGGAGGGATTTTTTTTTTTACACAGCCTGTATGAAGAGCTATCCCGTACAACTTTGATCTTTTCTATTTTAATGTTATTGATTTTATAATTTCTGATATGCGTACTCCCCCTGAGTCCAAGAGTGCTGCCTTGAGCTCGAGTTGGGAGTCAGGATCATGCTGCCATCCTGTGTCTACCACAGGTTGGCAGCATGATCCTGACTACCTGCGCCTACTGGTAGCCCAACATACTAGCTCCAGTATGACAGCATCTGGCATGACTCATCCTTAAAAGATTTATGGCTGTAGTCCATCCCATAATATAGAGGATGATCATGGGAGGAGTCACCTTATAGAAACAGGTGGACCATCATGTACAGTTTGATTGGCTTTGTTATGTACACTTTTTTTTTTTTCTCCTAGCATTTCCTTTAGTGTCCAAAGGCTATGTGGTACCCAAACCTCCTTTCTTCAGACCACTTGCACCAGAGAAACGAGCGCTGAAGCTGGTACTGGGAACTGAGCATGCCATGTTGCTCGGCTCTGATAAGATGATATACTCTTGGGGTTCTGGAAGGTACTCATTCTATGTTTCAGTTATTCATTGGACGGTAAATGCCCTGAACTCAGTATTTTTCCATACAAAGTTGGCAAACTACTACTGTATTTATGTTCACTAGATAAGTGCACAAAGAGTAAAGAGGCTTAATTTCAGACATGACATCAATTATAGCTAATCCCAGAATGGGTAGATTTCATGAATAACAGCTCTGCTCAGAGACTGAAATGCAAACTGCTTGTAAAGTGAAATCATATTCTTTTTTTTCCACTCTCCATTGTTCCCCATTAGTCCCCCTGTCCCTCACCCAAATAATGGATGTTGAAATGGTAGCCTCCTTGCTTTGGGAGGGTGAGGGTTGCCTCAGTGGTTGCCAAGAAAGAGGAGCGGTTGGACCACAGTGGGCTCAGGGAGGGTGAGGGTGGTGGAACAGAGGCGCATCCCTCCATTTGTACCTCTCCACAATTTCTATGCCGTTCTGGAAAAGTGTGGTTCCTCTATGGAGGCACCCACAGTGGAGACCAAGGAGGATGCTGGGAACCTCCACAAAGGAGACCGACAGGAGGGTGGCATGGGACCCCACAGGGGAAGGAAACAATTCCTGGTGGGGGACTCACTGTTAGGAAGGTAGAACTGGGGGAGGAAGGGGAGAGGGAGGTAAGGTGCCTTCCTGGTGCCATGGCTTGAGGGACAGGGAGCTCAATCCTCAGGATCGACATGAGCAGCTGCACAGGGAGGGAGCTGGATGTCATTGTCCACCTAGGGACAAATGACCGCTAAGAATGGGATCAGAGCAGTGCAAGAAGTGTTTGTGGAGATGGGTAGGGGCCTTAGGATAAATAGCACACACGTAACCTTCTCGAGGTGCTGCCTGTCTATGGCAAGGGTGAGGCTAGGGTGCTCCACACCATTGGATTCAATCAGTGGTTGAAAAACTGGTGCAGAGCTCAGGGATTTGGCTTCATTCGGGACTGGGGGTCCACCTGGAGGGATGCAGGCCTGTACTGGCATGATGGTCTGCATCTGTCCAGGAGGGGAACCAGGATCCTAGGTGATAGGTTTATATACTTCATTGACAAGCATTTAAAGTAGCCAAGGGGGGGCACTGGAAGGGAGCAGGGAAATCCTAGCCCCCCCAAAATATCAGGGTACTAAGTGAGGTAAACACCAGCACAGACGTGTCGATAGGGAGAAGCGCAGGGGTAAATGGAGAAAGTGACAAATGCAATAAGGACAGGGATGGGGCAAAAATGGGTAAGGCCATCAAGAAATGGAGGGTAATGAGTACCAACGCCTGTAGTCTGGGCAACAAGCTCCCTGAACTGGTGGCCTTGATGGAAGAGGGATGCCTGGATATCGTAGCAGTCACAGAAACATGGTACACAGAGAACCATGACTGGGATGTTAACATACCAGGGTACACAACCTACAGGAGAGACAGGGAGGGCAGAAGGGGAGGGGAGTAGCTCTCTATGTAAGGGAAGGGATAAAAGCAACTGAACAAAAGAGTAAACAGGAGGAGAGGAGGCACTGTGGGTCACCTTAGAGACTGGAAATGGCACCACAATCCGCACAGGGGTTGTATATAGACCCCCATGTCAGGGGGAAGGAATGGACAAGGATATGATAGAAGGCATACTTAGGATGGCAGAGAAAGGGGAGATGCTGTTGATGGGGGACCTTAATATGCCATATGTTAACTGGAGCACCTTTGCGGCAGCCACATCCAAAAGCAGGGCCATTCCTGATGCCCTTTAGGTGGCATGCCTCAGACAGCTAGTTTTGGAACCTACTTGTGAGGGAGCAATCTTAGACCTCGTACTCTCAAATGGGGACAGTGAGAGGATCTCAGATCTAGAAGTGGGTAGCCATTTGGGAACAAGTGACCACCGAACAGTGTGGTTCACGATAAACTCAGCTACAGAGTCAAGCCATACAAAAGTGAGGGTTCTGGACTTCAGAAGGGCTGACTTTGGCAAGATGGGAGAGTGCCTTTGAAAAGCACTAGCAAACAGGCTAGAAGGAGGGGTGGAGCAACAATGGGGAAATATCAAAACTGCCATCACAGAGGCAACAAAGCTTTTGTGTGA
Organism: Neoceratodus forsteri; assembly: GCA_016271365.2. Taxonomy (NCBI): domain Eukaryota; kingdom Metazoa; phylum Chordata; order Ceratodontiformes; family Ceratodontidae; genus Neoceratodus; species Neoceratodus forsteri. Next base: position 554,386,759 of record CM028129.1, on the reverse strand, counting down.
AGCAAATAAACAAATCAAAATGAAAGAAAAAGCCACTATGGTTCTCAAAAGAGGTGGCGGTGAAGGTTAGGGAGAAAAATATAGCATTTAGGAAGTATAAGGAAACACAGAAGGAGCAGGACAGAGAACTGTACCAGTTAAGGCAGAAGGAAGCAGGGAGGGTAGTCAGAATAGCAAAGGCACAGACTGAGGAAAAGATAGCTAACTCGGTTAAGAAGGGGGATAAAACCTTTTATAGGTATATCAGGGAGCGTAGAAAGACAAAGGGAGGGATTGTGAGGTTGAATAGAATGGATGATGGGTAGGCAGAGAGTGACAGTGAAAAAGCAGGGATACTGAATGAATACTTCTGTTCAGTATTCACAAAAGAGGAAATGGGGCAGGTGCCTAATCCAATTAACAGAAGCAGTCTGGAGAGGGGGGTCGATCCCAGTCCTTTCACAGAAGAAAGGGTTCTAAAAGAACTCCTAAAACTGAAGGTGGACAAAGCAATGGGGCCAGATGGAATTCACTCCAGAATTCTAAAAGAATTAACCAGAGAACTAGTGACACCACTGACTACCCTTTTTGACAAATTATGGGAGGATGGTGTGGTAGCTGAGGACTGGAAGAAGGCGGATGTGATTCCCCTTCACAAAAGTGGAACCAAGACAGAGGCAGGAAACTACAGACCTGTCAGTTTGACCTCTGTGGTAGGGAAAGTGATGGAATCACTTCTGAAGGAAAGAATAGTTGAGTACCTAGAGACCAGTGGGGCACAGGACCCAAGGCAGCATGGGTTCACAGCGGGAAGGTCATGTCAGATGAATCTAATTGATTTCTTTGACTGGGTGACCAAAGTAGTAGACCAGGGAGGGACTGTGGACTTGGCCTACCTAGATATTAGCAAGGCATTTGACACAGTCCCACACAGAAGATTAGTAGTCAAATTAACCAGCCTGGGAGTGGGTCCCAGGGTGGTAGCCTGAGTAAAACATTGGCTGAACAACGGGACATAGAAGGTAATTGTAAATGGAGTCCAATCTGAAGAAAGAGGGGTTACTAATGGGGTACCGCAGGATTCAGTACTGGGTCCAGTCCTTTTTAATGTCTTTATAAGTGACATTGCAGAGGGACTGGAAGGAAAAGTATGTCTCTTTGCAGATGACACAAAGATCTGCAACAGGGCTGATACACAAGGAGGTGTGGAAAGGATGAGAAGGGACTTGGCAAGGTTGGAGGAATGGTCAGAAGTATGGCAGCTTGGATTCAGTGCAAAGAATGCAAAGTAATGCACCTGGGAAACAAAAACCCAAGGGAAGATTACACAATGGGGGAGGTAGTAACAGCAACAGAAATGGAACGGGACCTGGGGGTAATCATATCAGATGACCTTAAGGTTGGCAAGCAGTATGAGAAGGCGGTAGGGAGGGCTGGGGGGATCCTGGGATGTATAGGGAGAGGTATCACCAGCAGAAAACAGAAGTTGTTATCCCCCTGTACAGACAGTTGGTGAGACCCCATCTGGAGTTCTCCGTCCAGTTCTGGAGACCCCATCTCCGCAAGGACATAGACAGGATGAAGGTAGTTCAGAAGAGGGCAACTAAAATGGTGCAGGGTCTGCAAGAGAAGCCATATGAGGAGAGACTAAAGGAGCTTAATATGTATATCCTTGAGGAAAAGAGGGAGAGGGGGGACATGATAGAGACGTTTAAGTACCTCAGTGGAATCAACGAAGTCCAAGAGGGTAGCATCTTTCAGAAAAAGAGATGTGCAAGAACAAGGAGACACAATTTGAAGATAGAGGGGGGACGGCTCAGGGGCAGTGTGAGGAAGTATTTTTTCACAGAGAGGGTGGTGGACGCATGGAACAGCCTTCCTGAGGAGGTTGTGGGGTCTAAAACTGTGGGAGAATTCAGTAATGCACGGGACAGACGTAAGGCAATTTTTGTGGAGGGTAGGAAGAAATAGGCTGTTGGTTAAACAGGATCTGCAGCTTATCCTCTAGGTAAGAAAATGGGCAGACTAGGTGGGCCAAGCGGTTCTTACCTGCCGACAAAGTCTATGTTTCTATATGTCTATGGATAAGCAGCTGTCTTTACAGTAACATCAATGTTCAGCTGGTGGTGTATGTGCATGTGTTTTATGTCCCTCGCAAATACTGGGATCACCCTTGCCCTCCCAGCCTAGGAGCTGAGACTCTAACCTATATGATGCACTTGCCCCCCCCCCACCACCCCACCCTCAGTATAGGATACCTGGCTGCCACATGAACTGTGTCACTTGACTGTCCTATATTACTGTATCTTTGATCAGTGTTGAGGCCTTTCAGTTGTCCTTGGTCCTCAGTGTCACCTGTGAGTTTACTTAGGAAAATTTGTAACCAGGAAAGGCACACTAAGCCAAACCTTGTTTCAGGTGCGACACAGGGGAAGGGGTACAGGAAATAACATTATAAACAATGACAAAAATATATTTACAGAGGATATTACAAGCTTAAATAAGCAGCATAATTTTTATGATCTATACATTTGAATAATATGGTACAGACAGGGAAGGAAGCAGAAAATAACAACCAAAAAGACATGTACAGGAACAAACTATGCACACCGAGAATGAAACAGCCAGAAACGTATACAGAGATTGGTACAGGAAGGGATGTACAGACAATATATTTATTTATTTCATCATTCGTATCATAACTTTGAGCAAAAGTGCTCATTTGTAAAGGTTCCACATCAGAGAAAAGATGATACACAAACCTGTAATCTCGAGTTCATTGCAGTTAGTAATACAGTAACAGTATCTCATGTGGAGCATAGTCAGCAGAACCAGCAGCTCAAGTAGAGCGTTGTCAGCAGAACATATGAATTCGATTTGGGCAAATGCAATAACTAGTAAACAGCAGCTCCAGGTATACAGCAGATAGCTACAACCAGTAATGGATGTATCAAATTTAGGCTGCAAGGCCATGTAGGTAACTAATTCATAGTAGCACACTGGTGTTATACATGGTACAAGGAGAAAGAACGAGTATAAGACAGCCTAGCCGTGGCCAAAGTAGGAAGAGGAAGGAGCAAAGTGGAGTTTAAGTAGCTGTTTGGGGGGGGGGAATAGGGAGAGATGTCAAAAAAATGTTACTTCAAAATCTTTGTGCAGCAGCAGTAACTGCTATACAAAATTAATTTTGTGTCACAACAGACAAGCTTTGGGTAATGTTTTAGGTTGTGTAGGTATTGAGTTTTGTTTAGTACCCCAGTTCTCTCTTTCTCTCTCTCTCTGTCTCTCCACCATAACCCCCCACACACTGACTTACAATTCTACTTTTTTGTGACATGGTAATTTTAGGCCAAAAGGGACTTTGGGTCCATCATGCCACCACCCCTGAGGCCCTATTTTCAAAAGTTTGCATAGGCACTTACGGAACTTTGCCTGTGCAAATTGGGAGTTGTGCCAGATCCCCATATTTAAAAGGGTCTGTTGCACGGGCAAAGATAATTAGTGCCCATTTAAAACATAATGTATGCGAGCGGGCAAGAGAAGAGGCGTGGCTATGAATAGCTGTGCTACCCCATATTCAATGGCTTTGCACTGTGCAAAAGGTTTTAGCATGGCCCATTTGCGCAGTGCAAGAAAAAATTACTCACCATAGTAATCTTGTTTCTTCCAAGGGAATTTCACTGTATTACATAGATTACATAGATCATACAGAGCATAAAGACAATTTGTCCATGAGCTTGCAAGTCATGTTCTTACCCATACCTATCTATCTTTCTTTCTAAGAGGTACTTGTCCAGTTGTGTTTTAAACACCTACATAGTACCACTCTCAATTATCTCTTTTGGTAAACTGTTCCACACTTCTGTTACCCTATTATTTAACCAATATTTCCTCCTGTTTGTATTATATCTGTCCTTGAGTAATTGAAAACTATGAGACCTAGTATTGTATGTTTGTTCCCTTTTTATCAGGCCCAAAAGATCCCACATGTTTGGGTTTGTCCATGCCCTATAGATCAAACACATATCACCCCGTAATCTACGATATTCCAAGGGATATAAATTCAAACTAAGCAGCCTCTGCTCATAGTTCATACCCTGTGTCCCCTGAATCCTCTTTGTCACCCGCCTCTGGACCCTCTCCACCATCTTAATATCACCCCTCTTATAAGGGGCCCAAAACTGGACACAATACTCCACATGTGGTCGCACCAGTGCACTATACAGTGGCATCACAACCTGCCTGTCCCTGCTCCTGATGTGTCTTGCTATACAATTTGCTATACCACTAGCTTTTTTAACCACTGTATTACATTGAAGCATAACGTTGAAATCCTGGTTAATCATAATCCCCAGATCCTTCTCCTTGCAGACTACCTTTAGCATAGACCCTCCCAGAGTATACCGGAATCTATTATTATTTTTCCCAAAATGCATGATATTGCACTTATCAATGTTAAATATTGATTGCTTCTGAGCAGCCCACTTCTCCAATCTATTTAGTGCCGTTTGAAGAACTACCTGTTCCTCCAGGTTATTTACTGTGCACCCAGTTCTGGTGTCGTCCGCAAATTTAGACATCCAGACAACTGATTCAACTTGCATCGATGAAATATACAAATTGAACAAACATGGCCCCAATACCGAGCCCTGGGGAACACCGCTAGTCACTCCAGCATAACTGGAAAAATCTCCTTTTACACAAACCCTCTGGCTTCTTCCAGTGAGCCAATCCCTCACCCATTTTTGTAACCAATAGGGTAAACCAATTTCGTTAGTGACTCTACAAGTTGTTTGTGGGACCTTGTCAAAGCCTTCGCAAAGTCCAGGAAAACAACGCCCACCGATTTCCCCATGTCCATGGCCCTACTAACTTTATTATAAAATTCCAACAAGTTAGTCTGACACGATCTACCTTTAGTAAATCCATGTTGAGTCCTATCTATCATGCTTGTACTATCAATGAAGTCAACAATATAATCTTTGATTATGCCCTCCAAGATCTTTCCCAGTACCGAGGTCAAACTAATCGGCCTATAGTTTGAAACCTCCTGTCTACTGCCTTTTTTATGTATGGGTATAATCACTGCTTGTCTCCAGGCCTCCGGTATCTCTCCTGTGTTGATGCTTTCTTGATATAGGTAAGTTATAGGTTCCACCAATAATGGTGCCATTTCCTTTAGTACCCTTGGGTGGATCCCATCCGGGCCTTGTGCCTTATTCTGGTTCAACCTCTTTAGTCTAGTTAGGACATCTACTGGATCAATTCTTAGAGGTGGTTCCCCCTGTCTAACCAACTCACTGCGAACCGGGGTCTGGGAATCTTTATTGTAGACAGATGAAAAGTATATGCTATATTCCTCTGCAAGAGCCTTATTATCACTCACAGTACTACCTTCCTGAGTTTTTAATGGTCCAATAGTGGTAGTTTTCCCTTTTTTGCTGTTGATGTATGCATAGAAAGTTTTGTAGTTCTCTCCAACCCTTGATGCTAATGCATACTCATAATTACTTTTTGCCCTTCCTATGGCTTTTTTTGCTATTTTAAGGTTATACCTATATACCTCCCAACCTTCTTCAGGGTTGAGTATTCTGACTCATGCAGTATGTTCTCACCATAGGACTGCCCCGGTGCCGAAATGGTTAATAGAACCTATGCAAATGAGGGAATGCTAGACTTGAGCTCGGTTTTCAGATCATTGTCTCTAGTAAACAGCTCTAAACCGTCAGATTCTTATGATGCATGCACTAAGCAGTATCCAACTAATATAACACTAATAGCAACCCTCTCTAATGAAGAACTAAACTATAAACTACAGGAATTTCTCACTTTTTAGAAAATATCTTCCAAAGTGGCATCACTAGGATTCAAGTCATAGATGCCCAAAACAGGATATTGTATACCCCCAGGTTTGCAACATCTCTACCAAAGCTGGAGTGCAGTGACCATATGTTTCTAGTAGGAGGGGAAGGGAGGGAGCTCGGAATACAGCAAGATTTCCTTGGAAGAAACAAGATTACTATGGTGAGTAATTTTTTCTTCAAACCCCAGGAAATCTTACTGTATTCTGATTTATGCAGATTATCCAAGCAGTGCCTTTGGAAGTGGGCCTATAACCTATTTAGGAAATAGGCTCTGCAGGACTGCTGTGCCAAACCTGGCATCTCCTCTGGCCTGGATGTCCAAGCAATAATGCTTGGTGAATGTGTGGACTCTCTTCCAAGTGGCTGCTTTACAAATGTCCACTAGAAGAATGTCTCTAGCAGCTGCTACAGAAGCTGCTGCATCCCTGGTTGAATTGGCCCTGAGGCTTGCAGGTGGCTGTTTACCCACCTTGCTGTAGCAAAACTGAATGCAGACTACAATCCATCTGGCAATGGATCATTTTGAGGCAGGCTTTCCTTTCTCCATAACTGAAGAAAAGCTGAGTCTGGTCCTGCCTGTGACTTTTTGTGTGGTCCAGGTAGTAGCCAATTGCCCTTTTCACATCCAGACTGTGCAGCCTGTGCTCACCTGAAGTGGAATAATCTGTGAAAAAGACTGGCAAAGTAAAAGACTGGTTGAGGTGGAAGTCTTATACTACCTTGGGCAAGAATTTTCTGTTAGTCCTCAGGACTACTTTGTCTCTATGGACAGCAGTGTAACTGGGTTCTGTGGACAGTGCCTGGAGTTCACTGATCTTTCTAAGAGAAGTAATGGCTACCAGGAATACTGTTTTCCAAGTCACATATTTGAGGTCTGTAGAAAACATGGGCTCAAAAGGGGCTACGTAAGCTGGGCAATGCAAAAGGTTCTGATCCCACATTGGAGTAGGCTCCCGGTGTGGTGGGTGAAAATGCAGTAACCCCTTAAAGAACTTCCTAAATACTGGATTCGAAGCCAAGGAAGATGTCTTACCCGCAGATAGGTAAGCTGAGACAACTGCCAGATGCACTGTCAGGGTGGAAATCCTTAACCCAGTAGAGTGTAAATGGGCAGTATAATCCAGAACTATTGAGAGATTGGCTTGGGCATGGTCTGTGCCCCTGCCCTGACACCAAATTGAAAATCTCTTCCATTTAGAAGCGTAGGTTTTCTTAGTAGAAGGCTTTCTAGACACTCTCAGGATGTCCATAACCCCTTCTGAGAGGTGCAGTTCTGCATATTCTAAGTCCTTAAGAGCCATGTTTTGATTCTGAGGGATTTGCAGGTTGGGGTACATGATCCTGCCCTGTGAGGACGACAGCAGGTTGTGCCTTCTGGGAAGGCTGATTGGCTTGGTCACTGACAATGATAGGATCATAGAATACCAAGGTTGTCTGGCCTTGTCTGGAGCAATGAGAATCACTGATGCTAGCTGAACTCGGAGTTTGTTCAACACTTTCAGTATCAGGGGGAAAGGAGGGAATGCATACAGGAACCTCCCCGTCCAGTCCAGCTGAAGTGCATCCAGAGGGATTGTACCCTTGATGGGGGGTGTGCAGCAATACTGTGAGAGCTGGTGATTGTTTGGAGCTGCAAACAGGTCCACATCTGGAGTGCCCCATCTCCTGAAGATGGTCTCCAGAACCTGTTTGTTCAGTGACCACTTGTGGTGGTTCTGGTTTATTCTGCAGAGGGTGTCCAAGACATTGCCTTTTCCTGGGAGGTGGACAGCTGAAAGGGAGACATTCAGGGAGTATGCCAAGGCCCAAATTCTCATTGCCTCTGTACAGAGAGGAGCTGACCTTGTGCCCCCTTGTTTGTTTATGTAGTTGTAACCCCTCACCCCTGCCTTTTTACCAAAACGACAGGTGACATGCTGTTGGCGCTGGCAGCAATACCTGGTGGGGACCTGGTTTCGGGGAGGATGAGGTTACCTGGCACAAGGGGACCTAGGTTTGGCTACTCTGCACAGGGGCACCCAAGTAAATCCGACTACAGGAAGGAATAACTGTAATGTCCAGAACCAGGATTGGGATTTTTCAATGTGGCTTTTATTCACAACTAGCTGAACATAACAAAGCATAGATGGACCCCCATGGGGCTACGTTTACTGATAATGCAGATTAGAGACTACAAGGTGGTCCACTTAAAGAATGAACCCATTTCTACTGTTTTCAGGCTCTGGACCCACCAGGCACACAGCCCGGACTTGCATGCGCTTTGGATACACAGCCCGACTGGCCCGGCTCCCCTGCCAGACACTTGACTGACGGTCCATTTAAAGAATGAACCCATTTTACTTGTTGTGGCTCCCCACACCACTTAGAGTCTGCGACCCCTAGAGAGATTTTCTTCTTACTTCTTCTGACTCCCATCTCACAAGGAGAATTCTTTTCCCAAGTTGTGGCTCCCCACACCACTTAGAGTCTGCGACTCCTAGAGAGATTTTCCCATTTGCGACCCACATCTGGGTACCTACCTCATCACTGGCCAGGTGCATGAGGCAAGTAGCAATCACAGCAGAAATCCGTAGAGGTGGACCTGGTTACAACGATGGGGGGTTTGCCCACCTCCAGCTCCCACAGCCCATACCCGCCCATTTCTCTGGAGAAACTGAAACTTCGAAATGTAGATTAAACGGTGGATGGACTGTAGCACCCCCTCTACAACATTACTTGAATTCACACAGACTTTAGATTTTGACACTACTCCATTTGTTTGTCCTAGTACAATAGGCCTCCCAAATAGTAGTCCAAACCCCAGCTTTCTTTACCTTTCCCAAACTGAAGAAACACATTTTTTCCCTCTCAAATTAGAGCAAAACACTAACCCTTTTGTTGCAGGTGCCCCACAGGCGAAGTACAACTTTTTCCACTTGTCAGACCAAAACAGAAACTGTAAAAGGCAGCTTTCTTCCTGTAGCAGAAATTAGGGGATTGCCCCTGGAATCCACATAGGGATACTTTACCCCCGGAGGGAGGGGGCACTGAGACCTGGACAGCGGTCTCCACCACTTGAAACTGGACACTGACCTTCTCACACAGAAGGTAAACAAAAGACACTTCCTTCCTGCTGGCAGGCAAGCAGGAGACTTCCTTCTTCTTCAAAACAAACAGAAGACTGTCTTTGAAAACTCCCAACGTTCTATCTCACTCCCTCTGCTGCAGATTCCAATGTGGCTTATGCAGCTGCGACAGTTCTATTGTGATGTCATCTCTCAGTCTCAGCTGAGACTGAGAACAGAGTGAGACAGTGTGAAACCCATTTAACTGGAGTTTCTCAAGCTGCCTTCCCTGCCTACCACTAGGTCTTACTGGGATTCTAGTAACCCCGGGTAACAAGAGGTTACATAGTACATGGTGGTTGTATTGTCTGTTCTGACCTGAACCACCTTTCCTTTTACTTGATTGACAAATGACTGAAGACCCAAAAGAACTGCTCTGAGTTCTAACAGGTTGATATGTAGGAGAGATTCTTGCTTTTTCCATGTGCCATGTGTGGTGTGATCCCCAGATGTGCTCCCCACCCTAGGAGGGATGCATCTGTCGTGAGTATGAAAGAGGGCACATGCTACAGAAAAGGCACTCCTTGTCTGAGAGTGCTCCTTTCCTACCACCACTGTAGGGCTTGAAGAAAAGTGACTGTGACTGGAGCTAGCTTTGACAGAGAGTCCCTTCTTTGGAGCCAGTGATCTCTCAAATGAAATTGAATGTCTCTCATCTGGAACCTGGCCCCTGACAGGTGCTGTGGAAGCTGCCATATGGCCTAGCAATTGCAGGAAGGGTCTTGCTGGCCTGGAGACATGAAGTTTGAAGGAACTGGCCACTTGGATAAGCTTGTGCACCCTGACCTGAGGGAGGAAGGCCATTCCTTTCCTTGTATCCACAAGCCCCTGGCCCACTACCTCCAGGACCCACTTACCTTTGGTGATATTTTCTCACTCCTGGAGGTAGTGGGCCAGCCTGGCCCCTACTGGAATTGGGGGGATGACCCGAACAGTCACCTCAGGGTGTCTGTTTAGCATGTGCTGCTGGCTGGACACTAGGGCTAGTGCGGCCACTGCCCCTTCTGCCCCTGCCTCTGAAGTATCCTCTTTGCTGATACTGGGGAAAAACCTGAGGCTAGAAAAAAGGCCTGTAAGCAGGTCTGCCACTGCCACCCCTTGCATGATGCTTCTGGGGGTTAGAAGCTCTTTCCTTTGCTGCTGCACTCTTATATGTAGCCTTGTATTCATCCATTTTCTTCATGTATGCCTCTGTTTGTTCCCCAGAGACACAGGGTCACAGGGAAAATCCATGGCTTTAGTCTGGGTGTCTTCTGTGAGACTGGTGGTTCTCAGCCAGGCAAACCTCCTAAGCGACATAGCAGATGCCATCTGCCTAGATGCAGTGTCACTGGAGTCCACTGCCATCCTGAACTGCATCTTAGCAGCTTCAATACTCCCTTTTACAGCTTCCTCCAGGTCAGCAGCCATAGGAGGGGGAGCTGCCTTATTAATCTGCAGCACTGTGGACCACATGTTTTTTTGGTACCTGGCTGTGTAAGACATATAGGAAGCTTGCCTGATAGCCAGTGAAGGTCCGAGATATACTTTCTTTGCTATGGAATCCACCCTCCTAGAATCCTTATCTGAAGGGTGGGAGGCCAGAGGGATACCAGCTTTGTCACAAGCTGCAGTCTGTACTTTACCTTCATGACTGGGGTGCCCAAAAAGGAATTCAACCCCACCCTTAGCCACCCAATACTTCTTGTCCACCTTCTTGTCTGTAGGGGGAACAGAAGTGGGTGTCTGCAACACCCTCATAGTCTGCTTTTTCAAGGACCTGTGAAGTGGCAGCAATAATCTCTTTGATGGTGGCACATCCATCATTTCTTTATAGTCCTCTTCCTCCTCATATTCTGTGGATTCCTGAGATGGGAGGTCAAGGGACTGAGCAACCTGTTTCATGAATGAAAAGTAGGATGTAAAATCCTCTGTTCCCTTGTCAGGGGAATCTGGTCTGTGAGGATCAGGGGAAATATCTGGGTCAGTGGGTTCCCCAAAATCCTCAACATCTTCATCGTCTTCATACTCTTCGTCCTCAAAATGCTCCCCACCTTGGTCTGTTAAACCGGGAGCTGGATTTGAACCAGGAGTTTGTAGTAGTGGTTGCTTGCCAGCCAGAACGGAGGACTGCAGAGACTGAATTATTCTAATTGTGTTAGTGATTTCTTCAGCAGAAGGAACCGCGGTCTTTCTCGGTTGCGGTTCCTGGTGCTTTTCTTTTTTCCTTTGTTTAACCACAACGGCCAGTTCAGCAGCACGTTTTTTGGATGAAGAGCTATCGCCCCTTTCAGAGGGCAGCTCCTCCGGTTCAGGATGAAGAGGAACTGGTTGTTCTGTGGCTGGGTTAGCAGCATTCTCAGCCATCCTTTCCTTCAGTCTTTTCAAATGCCTTTCAGTGGTGGACTGAGGAAAGTTACTGCAAATTTCATACTCTGTGTGCAAGTGGTCAGGTGCTAGACAGAATAAGCAAATGTGGATCAGCTATAGCGAAAAGTTCCCTGCACTCAGTACAGTGCTGGAAACCTGTGGGTCCTGACTGTTTTCTTTTTTGTTTTCTGTGACATAACCCAGATCACCACACTAAAGTTGTTTGTCGGTTACGCGAACTGGACAAAACCAGGAGTTACCCCGGTTGAATTTTAAATAAAAACAAACTGACTATACCAGGTTGGAACAAATTTGCTTAACTAAAACAGTAATAAAACTAAAAAGGGAGACTCTTGTGTTTCCTCTCTGTTAATGAGCCGAGGAGGAAAACTACTTACCCTTTACTAACTAAAATCTAAACAATTACAACCTGAAAAGGAAGGACAGTGAAAAGAATACCAAATCAAATAAATTTACTGGAAAATAAACCAAGAAGTTTCTTTAAGCAATGAAGGAGAGCGTTCCGGAGACGTCTTACTGAGGCAAGACTGTTTAGAACTGTTTACCAGGGACAGCGATTTGAAAACAGAGCTCGAGCCTAGCATTCCCTCATTTGCATAGGTTCTATTAACCATTTTGGCTCCGGGGCAGTCCTATGGCGAGACCATACAGTAAGATTTCCTGGGGTTTGAAATACTGCCTAGCAAAACCCCGACTTAATCTGGGCAACTAGTGGCTGCTAGAGGTAATGGAGCCACCTAGCCGGTTGGCTGCTGGGGGAGCACAGATAGATGCATAGAAGGTGATGGCAGATAAGGACTGAATCCCACCTAGTCTGCCCCTTTTCCCTACCTAATGCGTTACCGCAGACCCTATTATAATAAATTCATACTGGTCTAACTTTCCCACATGTGTGGGGGACATTCCCGATAGGCCTGTGCCTACATATGTCCACATAAAACCTAGTAAACCCTAGTTGATTAGCAGCTTACCCTCTCTTCTCTATTACGAGAGTATTCTTATGTCTATCCCATGCATTCTTGAATTCCCCTACCGTTTTTGGCCCCACCACCTCCACAGGGAGGCAGTTCCAAGCATCCACTACTCTTTCTGTGAAAAGTACTTCCTCACATTGCCCCTGAGCCCACTCCCCCTCTAGCCTCATATCATGCTCCCTTGTTCTTGTATACCTTCTTTTCTGAAAGATGCTACCCTCCTGTACCTTGTTTATGCCCCTGATGTACGTCCTTGAATGTCTCATCATATCTCTCCTCCTGGCAATACATATTGAGGTCCTCTAGTCTTTCCTCTTATGACTTTTGGTGCAGTCCTTGCACCATTTTTGTTGTCCTTCTCTGGACCGCCTCTATTTTGTCTATGTCCTTCCAGAGATATGGCCTCCAGAACTGGACACAGTACTCCAGATGAGGTCTCACTAGTGATCTGTACAGTGGCATAACCACCTCCATTTTTCTGCTGGTGATACCTCTCCCTATGCACCCTAGCATCCCACTGACTCTACCCACAGCCTTCTCACATTATTTGGTTACCTTTAGGTCATCATATATGATTCCTCCCCAATTACCTTGTTTGATTGGTGGCCATCAATACCTCTCCCCCAATCTTGTACTCCTCCCTTGAATTTCTGTGCCCCAAAAAAAAAAAAAATGCATGATTTTGCACTTCTATGCATTGACTCTTGGCTACCACACTCTTGACCACTCCTCAAGCATGTTTAGGTCCTTCCTCATTTTTTCCACTCCCCTTCCCCTCGAGTGTCGACACTACTGCAGATGTTAATGTCATCTGCAAAGAGGTATACCTTCTGCTCCAGCCCCCCCTCCCCCCACAATGTCGCTTATGAAAACATTAAAGAGGACTGGCCCCAGCAGGGTCCCAGTGGCACCCTGCTAGTGACCCCGCCCGTCTCGGATTGAACATCATTTACCACCACCCTCTGTGTCCTGTCACTCAACCAGTTTCTGACTCAGTTTACCACCTTGGGGCCCACTTCCAGGCTGCCCAACTTATTTATCAATCTCCTATGTTGGACGGTGTCGAAGGCCTTGCTGAAATCTAGGTAGGCCACATCCACCATCCATCCTTGATCTACTTCCCTGGTCACCAAATCAAATAAAATCTATCAGATTTGTTTGACAAGACCTTCCTGCTGTGAATTCATGCTGCCTTGGACCCTGTGCTCCGCTGGATTCAAGAAATATCACAGTCCTTTCCTTTAGCAGTGACTCCATTAATTTCCCCACCGAGGTTAATCTTTTGAAATAGCTAGAGAGTGCTGTTCTGTGGAGTATTCCTTTAAATTTCCACTAGCTGAATAGGATTTTAGTAATGGTGGTTAATGTACTTGCATTCTGTATCAACTGACTGTATTTTACGATGTAATGAAATAACCTGAATCTCTGTATGTCATGAAAATTTTAACAGCTTCACATATCAGGAAAAAAAAGTAAAGGAATATTATATAGTTGGAAGGTGTTAAGCTCTGACCTATGTACCAAGGCAGAAAGAAAATAACTAACTTACTTCGAGAGGGATCTTGCAGTAGGTATTCACAGATAGGACTAAGCTGCCAGGCGTCAGGACCCCATGGAAAAACTTCTTCTAGCTAGCAGTCTTTGGCAGGGGACCACCCCCACATCAGGTGACAGGCGTCAGATAACGTCTGTATAAAGTGGTGGTCCCCTACACCACCTTCCAGTTCTTTCCTGCTGTCAGCTTGTGAAAGTTTCTTGCGTTAGAACAGCGCTTGTCCGCACCTTTCGTTGGCCTAAAGTTTCGACTTTTCGGCTAATTATTTTGATTTTTATAGATTTGTTTCCAAAACCATCTGCTGTGTATGTCGTCCCCAACGCTCTCCGAATTGCATAAAAACAAGTGTGACTTGTGTGGTTCACAGCTTCCACACAAGGACAGGCACTCATTGTGCATTTTCTGCCTAGGCCTGGACCACTGCGTGGAGGACTGTCAGCACTGCCAAAAATTCAACTCGGCTACCCACAGACGAAGGTAGCAGTCCCTGGAAGTCCATCTCCTGAAAAAGAAAATGGCATCCATGAGTTGAAGAAACTTCCGCAGGTGTCAACCTCACCAGAAGGCCATAAAAAGAAACGTGAGAAGGAGAAGCACCAGGACCGGGATTCTTCATCCACAGCAGCCGCGACTTCGGCTGGAGTCGCGGCCCTCCAGATATCTGCCCCTCTGGGGAATCGCATCTCTATGGCCGTCTTGGTGGCTACCAAGAAGGTGCCGCCCCTACCATCGGGCTTGCGCTTGGACCCTTTGGAAATCTCCGGGGTAAAGGAGGCTTCCGCCAAGGCCGCTCCTCTGTCGCAGCCTTCCAGTCCGGGCGTGTCCGGTATGTCGGACGCTGGTTCCACTGACGTCTGCATGGACAGGGCTGATAAGTCGCTCACCTCCTCCGGCGAACGACTAGCCCACCACCCTTCCACCAAGGCCGCCCCTCCTTCACGGCCTTCCACGGACAGGGAGTCCGATAAGTCAGACGCCGGCTCCCCTGACGTCCACCTGGACGCTGTTGATAAGTTGGCCATTGGCCCCTCCGACGACTGCCCAGCAGATCTGTCTGCATCAGTCTCAGTCATCACGCCTGACGCCCAGGCTCCCCACAACGGATAGACCTGTTGCCCTCTGAGGTCCCCACTGGCCCCCCTCTGGGGATTCTGATCCTCTTTCCTCGGCCGGGACCGAGGACCTAGGGATGCTGTCGTCAGGGGTACCCACCCTGATGCCAGACCCTCAGATGCCGGACCCAATGCCGGCCAACCCAACGCTGCCCTCCGGCATACCTCTGCCTGATGGAGGACCTGCTCTTCCGCCAGGACCGTCGGACCCTCCCGGAGGTCTCCCCACACCGGGCCCGATGCCCTCTGGACCAACGATCCCACAGTCTGGTCCGCCAGCAGGGCCTACACCAGGACCTTCTGCTCTGTCAGAACCCCCGGCGCCAGGATACCTGGCTCTGCAGTATCCGATGCCGCATTATCCGGCGCCTTAGTACGCGACACCGGGTTTTGTGCTGTCGGGTTATGGATACTCCTCTTACGGGTACCCTAACTACTCATACCTGAGCCCCCCCTCCTCCTCCTCCTCCACCACCACCTCTGCAGCCACCGGCGGACCTGAGGAGATCTTGGCCTTCTGGTGGGCCGAGGCCAAGTCTCAGCTCACCAGGGAGGTTGAGAGTCATCTTCTAGCCCCTACGCTGGACCCCCTATGTTGGAGACCAGAGACCCCTCCCCCTTTACCCGACACCAGAGGAGATCCATCTGGCTCCCGGGGTGGAGAGGACACGCACCCCCGGGTGGTCCCCAGAGGGGTCGTTCCTCCCCCTCCTAGGGAGGAGTCTTCTTCTGTTTCAGGGCCATCAGACTCGGATTCCGACTCTGATCCCTCTGAACCTGGAGATGAGTCTCATACTCCAGAAAACCCAGGGCCGAGGGACCCTCCGAAGTCCCCTCCAGAGGATCTTTCTTTTCTGGAGCTCTTGGAGATATGTCAATGGCAATCAGTGGAGCCATACCCACAGTGTAAGAAGCTCGCTGCACATTTGGATCTGCCCGAGACCACTCCCACACTGATTCCACCCTGGATAGAGCCTCACGCGGATCTTGTCTCCACTATTTGGAAGCAACCATCCACGCTAGCCCCCCTTCCGAGGAAGGCAGATAGGCTATATCAGGCTCTGGAGGGTAAAGACTTTCTCAGTCTCCACCCCAAGGTGAACTCCGTTGTGACCAGCACTGCCCACGGCCGCTCTGCCAATCCATAATACCTGAGCTCATCCCCACCTGACAAAGAATCCTGACTTCTGGATCAGTAGGGGAAGAAGATTTACTCACCTTCGACCCTAGGCATCAGGGCCCTCAACTATGTTGGCCTCATGGAGACTTCCAGAAGTCCATTCTTAGCCAGGTAGAATCCAAGCTGGACTCCCTTCCTGATTCACAGACCAAACAGGAACTGGAAGACCTGGTCCGATCCGTTTCTTTGGCCTGTAGGCACATGCTCCATGCCACCTACGATGTGGTGGACACAGCTGGCAAAAGCTCGCCTTTCACCGTAGGCTTACGGCATCATGCCTGGCTCCATGTGTCAGGATTGGTCCCTGAAGTGCAGACTGCCATACAGGATGCTGCCTTCAGGGTTTCGATGCTGTTCGGGGGTGATGTCAAGGACATCATAACCGAACTGCAGGAGAAGGGCTCTGCACTTAAGTCAGTCCAGACTTTGTACAGGCCCCCTCAAGGGCAGCAATGTCATTTTTGTCGCTAAAACCGATAAAAAAACAAAACCTAACCAAGGAAAGCGTGCCAACAAATGTCTGGCCCCTCCAGCAACCAAGACTCCCCCCAGCAAAAAACCCGCGGGAGCCTCGGCTGCTGCGCTGCCCTCCACCTCTTGACTCCCTGCCTCTCCCTCTGACCATTCCAGAGGAACCGGTGGGGGGGGAGATTCTCCTCCCATCTACCGGGTTGGGAGAGGATAACATTAGATGCTTGGGTGCTCTAGCTAATACCTGCCAAAAACTCGATAGTTTCTACAAAAACCTCCTCGAAAAACCCCTCCTCAGTCGTCTTACTCCCCGCAACATCTTCCTGTGGTTCTAGAAGAAATCCTATCCCTTCTATCGAAGGCGGCGATAGAACCCATCCCCACTTATCTTTGGGGGATGGGTTACTATTCTCATTTTTTTCTAGTTCCAAAAAAGACGAGAGACTTGAGGCCTGTCCTAGACCTCAGCTCCCTAAACATGTTCGTGGAGTACAAACGCTTCAGAATGCTCTCCTTGCAGAGTCTTCTTCCCTTACTTCGTATGGGACAGTGGCTATGTGCTCTAGATATGCAGGATGCATACCTGCATATCCCCATATGCCCTTTCCACCACAGATGCCTCTGATTTTGCTTTCAGGGGGACCACTACCAGTTCAAGGCCCTCCCATTTGGTCTTTTCTTCTGCCCCCCTGAGTATTTTCCAAATGTCTGTCAGTGGTAGCAGCCCACCTGCATACTCAGGATGTGCAGGTCTTCCTGTACCTGGACGATTGGCTCCTGGTGACCCCTTCCAGGGAGGAAGTCCTGCACTCCCTTTCCCTTACCCTGCAGGTTTTTACCAGCCTGGGTATTACCGTCAACCAGGCCAAGTCCCACCTGGTCCCTTGCCAACGCCTCCAATTTATAGGGGCAATACTGGACACGACCCTAGGCAAAGCCTTTTTGCCTCTGGACAGGGTCAAGACCCTTCAAATTCAGGCTCGTCTCCTGTCCGGTCGCAGACAGGTTGGAGCCAGGTCAGTCCTTCGTCTTCTCAGGCTTATGGCGGCTGCCATGCCAACAGTTCCATTTCCTCGGCTCCATATGAGGATCTCTCAATTGATGCTTTGGTCGCAATGGGACCAAACTCTAGATGAACTAGACCAAGAGGTGCTAGTGTCGGATCCCATGATCAGGGACTTGCACTGGTGGATGGTTCAGGAGAACCTGTGTCTGGGAGTTCCGTTTTGCATCGCCCCTCCATCCCAAACGCTGACAACAGATGCGTCAGAGGAGGGCTGTGGTTCCCACCTAGGGTCTCGCAGGATTCAGGGCAGCTGGTACTTTTTCAAGCAGAAACTGCACATAAATGTGCTCGAACTGAGAGCAGTCCTATATGCCCTGCAGGCTCGTCTTCCTTTCATTCTTCCTGGTCATCTTCTGATCCAATCAGACAACATGTGTGTAGTCTGGTACCTCAACAAACAGGGAGGAACACGTTCCTATCCCCTGTACCGGGAGGCGATGAGAGTCTGGTATTGGGCAGCTCAGCACAACCTTCACCTGACCACAGTTCACGTTCCGGGGGGTGGAAAATACCCTGGTAGACTAGCTCAGTCGCTCCTCAGCCAGGGCTCATGAATGGGAGTTAGACCAACAAGTCATAAATGACATTTTTTGGCAGTGGGGGACGCCTCAGGTGGATCTTTTCGCCTCCCCCAAAAATGCCAGACTTCTCGCCTTTTGCTCACTTGCCTCAGGGCGAGACG
Organism: Neoceratodus forsteri; assembly: GCA_016271365.2. Taxonomy (NCBI): domain Eukaryota; kingdom Metazoa; phylum Chordata; order Ceratodontiformes; family Ceratodontidae; genus Neoceratodus; species Neoceratodus forsteri. The sequence continues at coordinate 554,368,402 of CM028129.1, read as the reverse complement.
TTTTCTGGCAGGACGCTCTGTCTCTCTGCTGGAGGGACAGATACGTTTATGCCATCCCTCCCATTCCCTTGATTCTGAGAGTCTTGAACAAACTCAGAACAGAAGGGGCTCGAATGATTCTCATCGCCCCCTTCTGGCCCAGGCAAGTTTGGTTCTCTCTTCTGCAACAGTTTTCCAAGGAACCTCCTCTTCGTCTTCCTCTGTCGCAGCAATTGCTGACCCAGGATCAGGAGACCCTAGTTCAGCCAGGCCTCAAATCCCTTCATCTCCATGTGTGGCTCCTTCAGACATAGCTAAGGCACACTTCGGAGTTTCTTCATTAGTAGCGGACATTTTGGTGGAGGCGAGAAAACCTACCACCAGGTGCACCTACACCTTGAAGTGGAAATAGTTTTCCATCTGGGTGAGCTCTAAAGACTTGGAACCTTTCTCGTGCCCAGCTAACAAAGTCCTGGATTACATGCATCACCTCTTTGACCTGGGTATCAGCCATTCTTCTTTGAAAGTCCATATGGCAGCTATCTCAGCTTACCACATTCCCTTCGGAGACTGTTTTTTTTGCCCAACTGGAAGTCTCTAAGACCTTCCTTAGAGGGGTTCTTCACCTGAGACCCCCCATCAGCAATCCCGCCCCTCCAGGGGACTTGGATTTCATCCTGGAAAAGCTCACACTGCCCCCCCCTTCAAACCAGCAGCGGAAGCAAACTTAAAGTTCTTTCCTGGAAGACTCTCTTCCTAGTGGCCATTACCTCTACTTGATGTATTTCCGAGCTCCAAGCCTTCATGTGTAAAATCCCATATTTGATTTTCCACAAGGAACGGGTGGGCATGCACACCAGTCCTAAGTTTCTTCCTAAGGTGGTGGTTGAGTCTAAGCTGAATCAATCCATTGAGTTACCAGCTTTCTTTACTCAACACTCCAGTCATGGGGAGTACTTCTTACATTTTTTTATTTTATTTTAGTTTTTGTTGACTGGGTAAGTGCACTAGACAAATCCTGCCTATTTTCAGGCACGACCTGGGGGAAGGGGATATAGATGAATGCCAACTGACTTTGAATCAGATTAAGCTGTTGGTGGTAATTTTAGTGAATGAGGGAAATTTGGCCAGGACACCGGGGAAATTCCACTACTCTCCTGTGGGGGTTCCCTTACATCCTGGCTTTCTGCCAAGATGGCTGTCTCTGGAACTGCTGTGGAGGACATGGAGGTGTTGGAGGCAGGGGGGTTGGTCTCCTCCCCTGTCTCTGGATTGCAGGAGGCCTTACCGATTGTTCCTAAAGCTTTTCCTACTGAGTCTGAGTTGAAACCATCTGCAAGTTTGAATAGTTCCCCAGAAACCTCGGTGGATCAAAGTAAGCAGAAGATTATCTTATCCCAGAATATTACTGCACTAATACAGCCAGCGTCTAATATAGAGTCTTTACGTGCTGCAGAATGCTCAGTGAATCAAGATGTGGATGCTTTGCTTTTAATCGAAGAACGTTATTTAGCAAAAAGACAGGAGCTTTTAGCCCTAAAGAACTCAACTGTGCAGTTGTCAAACAGTTTTTGCTCTGACTCACAGTTGCTGAATGCTGCGTCAGATGCCCGAGTGCAAGCTTTGACATTTCCGCATTCCACTGCGGACCGCCTGATGCTTCCTTCTACTCCTTCTGCTGCGGTTTCTACTGGAGATCTTGCTGTTTTTTCTGACCGATTACAGTGAAGTTCTGTATCCGACTCGCTTCCTTCAGAGCTTGTTACACCGGGAGACTGGTCGGTTGACTCGACGCTTGCTGCGGCAGGGTGGGAGAGGGATCCGGTTGTTGAAACATGGCGCTCTGGTCCTTCCCCCATTCGGATCTCACATGCAGACGTCCCGCCCGTTACTTCCGTGGAACACCAGCTGGATTTAACTTTAACTCCTGATCTGTGTTTAACGCAGAACCTGATTTTGCAATTGCCGCTTTCTACATCTTCTGCGGTTCCAATATTGGACTCTGACACTCTTCAACGTAGTCTCCCACCCCAGGGCCCTAGTCTACGACTCCCAACAAACAGAATGGACAAACTCTTTGAATTCTACAGCTACGAAAACATATGCTTCTTGTTTTTCTGTCCCCACTCAACAGGCTAAAAGACATAACGCTGTAAGGTTACAGTATCTGGGGGGGGGTTACCTGAAATACCTAATAGGGTTTTTGTTGGGCGTACTTTGCTAAAGGAATCTATGAAATTTGCAGCTTATGATATACATGCATTGATACATGTGTCTAATGAGTCACACTTTGATTTTAGTTTCAAAACCGTAAAAGGTTTGGAAAAGTTTTGGTCCCAATTTCACTTATTAAAAAATTCCCCTTTATGGACACCCTTCAGCACTATCCCTTTAATCAAACCTGCACAAAAAAATATTACCATTCTGTTTAGAAGTGTAGGTGTCAGCCTGAATGATATTACGGTTTGGTTAAAACAAAGGTGCACTGTGCTTTCTGATCCTGAAGCTATTTTTGATACAGAGAATTTGTGGACGGGGGTGGGGGGGGTGGAAGGTTAGAGTTATGCTTCGGACCACAGATGCTGGTATTCAACACTTGCCCAATAGTTGTATGTTAGGCAGGGATAGGGGGAGTACTGTTTCATTCAGGGCAGCCAAAAGCACGTTATAAGTGTGGTTCCACATCCCACCTGAGTAGCATTTGTGATATGATTAAATGTACTGTTTGTGGTGGTCTTGGACATGCAGGCTCACAGTGTTTTGAAGAACCTCTCTGTGTTTTGTGTGATGACCTAGGACATACTTTTCAGCAATGTTCCTGGGCTGCCCATAATTCTCCGACCTTAACAGATGGAGACGAACAAAGGCTTATTATTACAGTGGCTCAATGCTCTAAAATCAATGGTCCCTCCTCTTTTCCTTCTACGGTTAGACCCTCCCCTACTTCTTTGGCTAAACCACACAGTATTGCTTCCACTGCCACTGTTGCACCTGCTAGTGAGGATTTGACTGAGGTTGTCTCAAATCATGTTCAGTCTACTCTACCTTCCGGTCTTCCCCCTTCCTCCCCTGTTATTCCTAGTTGTTCAACTTTAGGTGACTCGTCTGTGAGACCCCCAAGCTCCATTGGGACGATGGAACCCCCGACCCTTTACTACACATTCCAGAATCACAAGGGGTTCAAGGAAGTTTGGTTCACCTTCTTCGAGAGCTCAGAGGATGGAGACTCTTCCTTTAGCAAATAAATATGAATTGTTACTTAACACTTCTGAAAACGCAGACTCAGATTCCTCCTCTGTCTCATCCTCTCACCCCGAACTAACAACAGATACTGAAGTCCTTATTGACAATGTGGGGCCCCAAAAGAGGAAAGCAAAAGCCAAGACAAAACATAAAGAATGTACCCCGAGAAAAGGTAGGCCAAAGTGATCCCTGCTAGTTGACAGATTGCCATTATGTCTTCCTCTTTTGCGATACATACTGTTAATGTTCACGGTATTAAAAAATGACCTAAGAGGGATTCAGTTTTTTCCTTTTTATCCTGCCTTACAGCAGGTATCATACTTTTACAAGATGTTAGGTTCCATTCCTTGCCCGAAATTTCTAGGGCCCAAAAAGCCTGGCATTTAGGCCCTTCCTATTGGTCATTTGGACAGGAGACATGTTCTGGAGTGGGTATCTTGTTTAATCTCCCTAATATATCTGTAGTTAAGATCTTAGATTTATGCCCTGGTAGGGTATTACTTATAGACTTTAAATTCCTTTCTATCCCCTTTCGGATAGTGAATATTTATGCCCCACAAACTAAGTCACTTAGAATTGAACTCTTGAAAGTAGTTCGGCCTTATCTTTACACTTCTATGCATGTTATTTTTGGTGGTGACTTCAATTGTGGTTTGTCCATGAAGGACAGGTCCTGTGCCTCGAAAACCACAAAATTATTCTGTGATACAAATTTTCTTAAAAAACTCTTATTTTCAGCAAAACTAAAGGATGCTTATCTATCTCTTACCCAGAAACATACTCCAACTTTTCATAAAGGCCCTTTAGCTACCCGTATAGATTTCTTTTTTGTCTCCTCCTTTTTATAAACTTCTGCTGCTGAAGTACAGGTAGCTGAGTTTTCGGATCATGACTTGCTTACTATTTTCCTTGGTCCTAAGAATACTGCAGTTTTTGGCCCTGGTACTTGGAAATTTAATATTTCCTTGCTAGATAATTTTTTATTGTTGACACATCTTCAGACCTTTTTTCAAAACAGGAAATCAGTGTTTTTTCTTTATGACGATCTTTGGTGGTGGAGGTTGGATACAAAGAGGGATTTAACAAAATTACTGAAGACTTTTAGCAAATCGCATCACGAGGATTGCTATTTTACATACCATAGACAAGGCCCCTGGAATTCTGCGGTTCTGCGGTTGCGAAATTTGCCGCAGAATTTGCATCATGCCGCAGGATTCATTGTTTTGGTGAATTTTCATATAAATATACTGTTTTTCCATAGTGTCAGGCTTTCTTTCCCACCTCGTTTATCCTGAAGCCCCTCCTCTATGCTCAGCATATGATGTCATCGATGACATCACATCATATTTAGCCAATGACAGGACTGCATTCTGCCAGAGAAATGAATAAATCATGCCACAGAAATCAGAAAATGCTGCCGCAGAAGTCAAGGAGCCCTGCCGCAGAAATCGGAAAATTCTGCCGCAGAACACCAGGGGCCCTGAGTCCATAGGACATGGAATCAGTTGCAAAAACTCCTTACCCTTTCTTATACAACAGGCCAAGATTTTTCTACACAAATTAGTACCCTTAAAAAAACTTTAATGGATTACCACTCCAGAAAATATGCTTCTGTGCAACAATGCCAATGTTTTAGTGTAAAAGGCACCTATGATGTGATTTGTCAGTTTGCTCATTTTTCTAAGCAGGTTACTGGCAAAACCATTGACACTATTGTGACAGAAGATAATCGTGAACTTACTGATTCGAGGCACATTCAAAATTATGTGGCCAGGTATACACAAACTTTATTCAGTCCAAGTTACTACATGTCTAGATGTCATATTAGCCTACCTTAGCCCCATTAAAATCCCTGATGTACAACAGTCGGTGTTAGATATGCTTGATTGTGACATTCAAGCATGGAAAGTAGTAGAGGTCATCAAAACTTTGCGATCTGGAGTATCTCCGGGTTTGGATGGCCTTTCAAAAGAACTTTATAAATTACTTAGTATTGAGTTAAGTGAAGAATTGGCTGCAGTTTATAATTTCCTTTTAAAAGCAGATAATTTACCATTGAAATTTAATGTGGGAAGTACCTTCTATATTTATAAGAAAGGAGACAAAAAACTACTTACGAATTGGAGGCCTCTTAGCCTATTGAATACAGATTTTAAAATTCTAACTAAGATTCTTTGTCTCCGTCTAGCTAAGCTAGCCCCTTTTGTAATTTCAGAAGCTCAATCTAGTAATGTTCCGGGAAGAAGTATACATGATCATGTCCTTTTGTTACAGGAATTGGTGGAACATGGCAGTTTAGATAGGTTAACAGGCCTCCTATATTCTTTGGATCAAAAACAAGCATTTGATTCAGTGAATCATGATTTTGTATGGCATGTTTTGAGACATTATAAAGTTCCTGATACTACCCTCCCCTGGTTACAATTATTGTATTCTATAGCCACTCCTATTCATAGATACATAGATACATAGACAGTGTCGGCAGATAAGGGTCTATGGCCCACCTAGTCTGCCCATTTGAGCTTGTAAGTTCAGTTTGTTTTCCTAGAAGTCTATTTCCCCTTACCCCTGACCTCTAGAATTCCTTTATGTCTATCCCATGCATTCTTAAATCCCGTGATTGTTTCAGCCCCCACCACTTCCTCTGGCAGGGTGTTCCACTTGTCCACCACCCGTTCTGTGAAGAAATTCTTTCTCATGTTTCCTCTGAAACGTCCTCCCTCAATTTCATCCCATGCCTCTAGTCCTGAAACATCTTTTAGCCTTAAAATAGTGTTTTCCTGCACCCTGTTCCTCCCTGTAAGATACTTGTATGTCTCTATCATATCCCTCTCTCCTCCTCTCCTCCAGGAGTACATGTTCAGTTCCTTCAACCTGTCTTCATAGGATTTGTGATGCAACCCATGCACCATCTTTGTTGCCCTCCTCTGAACCTTCTCTACCCTGTCTATGTCCTTACGTAGGTATGGTCTCAGAACTGTACACTGTACTCCAGGTGGGGCCTCACTAGTGTCTTGTATAGCGGAATTATGACCTCCTTTTCCTGCTGGTGATGCCCCTGCCATACATCCCAGCATCCTATTTGCTTTACCTGATGCCTTGTCACACTGTTTCCCTACCTTGAGGTCATCAGAGATGACAACCCCAAGATCCTTTCCTGCTTGGTGCATGCTATATCCTCACCCCCAACTGATATATTGTGCCAGGTTTTTGTGCCCCATATGCATATCTTGCACTTCTTTGCATTGAATTTCAACTGCCAAACCCTTGACCATTCTTCAAGTTTCTGCAGGTCCCTTCTCATTCTGTCTACACCCTCTGGTGTGTCTACACTGTTACAGAGCTTTGTGTCATCAGCGAACAGTGAAATTCTGCCTTCTATATCCTGTGCAATGTCACTGATGAAGATGTTGAATAGGTCCGGTCCCAGCACTGATCCCTGTGGTACCCCACTGGTCACTCTTCCCTCTGTGGAGTGACAGCCATTTACCACCACCCTCTGTGTCCTGCCACCCAGCCAGTTACCTACCCACCACCTGTCCTGCCCACACCCATATTCCCCAGTTTGTGTAATAGTCTTCTATGTGGCACAGTGTCAAAGGCCTTGCTGAAGTCCAGATAGGCCATGTCCACTGCCCTCCTGATCCACCTCCCTAGTCACCCAGTCAAAAAATTCAATGAGGTTGGTCTGACATGACCTTCCCTGGTGAAACCATGCTGCCTTGGGTCCTGTAGTCCATTGACAACCAGATGTTCACCAATCTCTCCTTCAGTAGTGCTTCCATGATCTTTCCCACTACCAGGGTGAGGCTGACTGGTCTGTAGTTCCCTGCTTCCTCTTTGTTCCCACTTTGTATAAGGGACTACATCTGCTGTCCTCCAGTCTTTGGGTACCTCCCTGTTTCCAGTGATTGGCTGAACAGGATAGCCAGAGGTTCAGCCACCACCTCTCTTAGTTCTTTAAGGACCCTGGGGTGCACCCCATCTGGCCCCATTGCTTTGTCAACTCTTATTACTTCCAGTTCCTTCAGGACCCTTTCTCGTGTAAAGGGACTTGTGTCCATTTCTGCACTATTCTCACCCCTTGTACTCCCTTCAGACCCATTACCCCCCTCTTCCTTAGTAAAGACTGAGCAGAAATACCTGTTCAATATGTCATATTCCTATTGTTAATGGCTGGAAGGGTCCTTTAATATCACTAAAGAGAGGTGTTAGACACGGATGCCCACTCAGTCCTCTTTTGTATATCTTTTTTTTGGATCACTTAGTTCACACCATTAATACAGCACAAAATGTCAGGCCTATTCTTTCTTTCTTTGCCACTTTCTGTTTTAGCCTATGCTGACGATATGAGTCTAATAGTAGCTGACGTTCCTTCGGCACACTCATCTCTCCACCTCTGTACATCTTTTGGTCATGTCTCAGGAGCATCTCTGAATTTGGAGAAATGTGTTGGTGGAAGACTCTGGTCTCAGCAGTTGAATGATATGGTAGTTTCTAGTATTGCCTTCTGTGAAACCCCTATTAAGATTTTGGGAATTCTGTTTGGGACTGGTCCTCTGGATATCCTAAGTTGGACTCCTAAGTTGGACCTTGCACAGGCCAAGGTTTCTCTTTGGAGCACCTGGAAGCTCAGTAAGAAAAAGTGGGTTTACTTAATAAAATCTCAATTGCTTCTGATTTTTTTATTTTTAGCTTATGTTCCCCCACGAGTTTTGGAAACTAGACTTTTGAGTATATTTCTTCAGGCCTTATGGGGCAGCCGCCTGAACCCAATTAAGCGTTCTATAACCTGCTTACCTTTAAGGGAGGGTGGTCTCAACATGATACACCCATTATTTTTTTATAATAATATATTTGTTATGACTAATCTTAAACCACTTTTGATTATTACAATGTAGGCTGGGAATTCAATTTTTTTTTTCAATCTTGTAAACCTTGGTTCCATCTTTGGAAACTTAATTTAAAACAAATTAAACATATCCCTTCTATCCCATCCTATCTTCGTGAAACCTTTTGTCGTCTAAAGCAATGGAAGATTACTAGCCATATGATTATATCCCTTAATAGAAAAGCTATTTATAAATATTTGATAGATACCACCTGTGCAGACATTGTGATATTTCCCAAATGTCCACCTCAACACTTACCTGCCTTACACACGTTAAGGAACCTTCGTATCCCCCAGAAAATGTGGGATCTGCATTGGCTTAGTTGTCACGAACGAATCAATGTAGAGGCTAATCATAAACGTAAACAGCTAAATGAAAGATTGTGTTCTAGACCCTTATGTGTGCGACAGGATGAAACAATACATCTTTATTTCCTTTGTTCTTATATAGCTGTTTTTTGGTTGTTTTTAGCGAACAGATGTCAAGAACCCTTGTTTACTTCTATTACCTATGATATGAGATGTTGTTATACAGTACGTTTACAGCATGCTGGAAGAAGTGGAATATTGACACTTTAAATTTATTGTTTACCGTCATTAAATGGCATTTATGGACTGCTAGATGTCTTTTCACCTTACAGCAAAAAGATATGTCCCACCTTCTGGTGGTTCAAGGCATTGAACAGGATTTGAAAGACATTTATTTTTCTGAAATGCAAAGTTTGTCATTTGGAACATTGTTTGCTTTATGGAAATGTTTACCATGGGTTACTGATTCTGATTTTCCTATTACATGAGTCCTCTGTATTTGTTTTGACATGTGATTTCTGTTCTTCAGTTTATTTGTCAATAAAAATTTCCCCTGCTCTTTTCGATAAGTGCCATGGGATCTTTAACATCCACCTGAACTACCACCAATCCAGGCAGATGGGACCTCGGTTTAACGTCTCATCCGAAAGACAGCACCTGAGAAGTGCAGCACCCCTCTCATGCTGCACTACAGTGTCAGTACTGGGATATTAACCCAGGGGCCAGATGTGGGAACTGAACCCACAGCCCTCTGATCTGCGGGCCTCAGAGGCGAGTGTGCTACCTACTGAGCCACTGACACTGACTCTGGATGTTCACAGAATCCTGAGATACTACACCAATCGGACTAAGGATCTCAGGAAAACTGATCAGCTTTTCGTTTCTTTCGCTCACAAACAGGAAGGCAATGCTGTTTCCAAGCAATGCCTGTGTTAAGTGGTTGACTAATTGTATCACTTTCTGTTATAAGTACAACAAGACCCTCCCAGGTCAGGTCAGAGGTCACTCCACTAGAGGAGTAGCTGCCTCTGCGGCTTGTTTCAAGAATGTGTCAGATGCAGATATCTGCACAGCTGCAACTTGGATGTCTGTCCATACCGTCACGAAACACTACAGTTTGGACATTGCCTCTCGTCATAGAACAGGCTTCGGGTTGACTGTTCTGCAGGGACTCCTTTCATGAGACCTGTCCAGCCTTGAGGTTTATGTTGTGGATGACAGTCCTTCTCCCCCTTCTTTGTTCCCAACTGCTTGGGACTCAGTCCTATCTGTGAATACCTACTGCAAGAGCCCTCTCGAAGTAAGATAGTACAGTTACATAAGACCTTACCGTAACAGTAGATCTTCGAGAGAGGCTCTTGCAGTGCAGTAGATATAACCTTCTCGGCCACCGTCCCCCTAGGTTTCTTTTCTTTTTCTTCCATGGGTGCATATCCTCTTCTCTCTCATCTTGCCTCTTTAGGCCTTTGGTGGGGAAGAACTGGAAGGCGGGGGTGGGGGATCGCCCCTTTATACGGACGTCGTCTGAGGCTGGTCACCTGATGTGGGGGCGGTCCCCCGCAAGAGACTGCTAGTTAGAAATTTGTCTGTGGGGTCCTGATGCCTGGCGGCTTAGTCCTATCTTTGAATACCTACTGTAAGAGCCTATCTCTAAGATCTACTGTTACGGTAAGTTCTTATGTAACTGTACTTTGCTGGCCCAGTGGAGTGTTTAGCAGTGCCTCATGATCCTGATCTTCAGTACTGGGCATGTCTTGGAGGTGTTGATGCTCCAGCTTCGGGAATGTCCAGCTGTGAGCAGCAGTAACACCTGACCTTGGATGGCCATGGTGGCTGATGTGCTGAGGTTAGACACCAGCAGTGTAGATGGAGCAACCTCACAGGCAGGAGTTGGGCAGGATTACAGAGGGGTTGATCACCTGGCTCAATGGAGCTGAGGTTGCTTACTGCAGTATCATGTAGGACACAAAGGATTGGGTCCAAGCCCTAATCTCTGACAATGCTGGAGGGGTCTGTGCTCTCAGACTCAGAGTGTGTGTGTGTGTGTGTGTGTGTGTGTGTGTGTGTGTGTGTCTGGGGGGGGCAGTTCTTGCCATTACTTAGATACATTGGAGGACTGTGAATTGGCCATGGCATTGTGTGTGAAAACTACATAGCATCCTCCTTGGCATCAGCACCTACTGTTTCTGAGTTTTGGAGGAGGGGTGTCCTACAGGGGACAAAAACACTGTCCAGTAATCTGATGACGGTGGCCACTGGGCAACCTACATCACAGGGTCTAGTACTACCCCATTCAAACAGACTTGTGATTCCAGCTCTCTTCCAAGTCATGCCCTGCCATAAGGAGGATACCTGCTAATTGTGTGGAGTGGTGCCTATGGTATGGAGTAGATTCCAGGGTGTTGGCACCAGTACCCTGACAAACGATGACACATGGTTGTACGGAGACATAGCAGGAAGGTGAGTTACAGCAACACAAGTTACAACAAGAAATTTTAACATCAAAAGGGGGGATCCTTCTCAGCCATTAGTGATGCAACCCAGGTAGTTTCTGACCTTCTGCCCCAGCAGTAAATTATCCTGTGTCAGTGTTCCAGCTAGGGATGCCCTGTTTCAAGAAACCCGGGTCAGCCCATTTTATAGCAAATAGGAGCAATTTGTAATTTTTCCCCACTCCATAGATATTGTCTCCTAGCTCTGTCAACACCACGTCTCCGTAATTTTTTATTTCATTAGATGTTTTTATATACAGTATTTCTCATATCTAAGTTTCTTTTTTTTAAAATGTATCTTTACTCCAAAACATGGGTACATAGTTCAGCACATCATACTATACTGTAAAATACTGATAACAGATGCAAGGTAATCCACAGATATCTCATGCCATATTGAAACCTGGATATTGGCATAAATGGTACCACAGCCCAGCAATTATCAGAGTGCAAAGAAAAATAAAGGTACAAAGTCTCAGATATACTGTATAATGAGTAACATTGCACAGCTGCCGAATTGTCCACCTTCGTACAAATATATGGATTCGATGATTGACTTTATCGGTTAATTCTTCCATGTCCTAAATTTCCTATATGATTGTTAACCAGGACTGGATCATTGGTGGATTAAATTGGAGCCAGTGGCGGGTGATGGCCTTGTGTGCAGCAGCCAGCAGTGTATTCCATAAATATATCTTGTCCGCCTACCAAACCGGGGGCCTAGTATGACCTTCTCAAAGGAGAGTGGGGTTCCGATAGCAAACAAAACAGACAGGGTAGTCTTGATTTGTTGACAAAAGGTGACCAATAGGGTTTCACCGCAGTTCCTCCAGCATGCCAAGGAAAAGCAGTCACCCCATTTACTTTGTATGACAGGTATATGGAAAAAAAACGGGTCCGCACCTTCCACGAAGATTTCTGCCATAACGGGGAGCAGGTAGTCTTCATTCCAGAATAAAATATTTTAGTCCAGTCAGTCTCAGTGAGCACCATGTTATTATCTTGCTGCCATTATTGTTTTATATGTGCATCATATCTCTAAATTTCATTTAAATTTATATAAGTTCTTGGCCTCCTTAAAGGAGGTAAGAAACAATTTTTTCTAGTCCCGATCAGGACATCCCCCAATTTTCGTGTGTGTGTGTGTGTGTGTGTGTGTGTGTGTGTGTGTGTGTGTGTGTGCGCGCGGCGGAGTACCCAAACCAGGACTTTCCTGATCAATCAGGACTGGTGGCAACCACATCTAAAACCTGATTGTGTTTTGGCTTATTATCATCTGAATGTTTTAGCCAGATGCAAAAAGTATTTGCCAAATCTTGAGTTTTGACCTGCAGTCTGTGGAACTGCAGTAGAAGTTTAGGTACTTGAACACTGATTTGTAGTTAAAACAGTAATTCTTAGCAGTGCTGTATTACTCTACCATACACATTAAGGAGAACAGTCACTACCAAGGGCCACCACACTGAAGTGTGGGCTGTTCCTAATGCGCAGTTTGTGTGCAAAAACATTTTGGTTTACTTACTGTTTACTGTAGTATAATAGATTGTATCAGACTCATTTTGCGTAGTTGTAGGCTGACATCTACTGTTACTAGACAGCCCATATTCCCCTGCAGATGGCATCAGAGCAGTAAGCAGCAATGAGAAGATTCAGTAGCATGAACTACATGTTAGTTTATATAAGCTCTGATCTTTTGTTTGCTGGTCCCACTGTCCTCCATGGGATATGTACAGTCACAAAGGGCTGTATTTAGCCTTGGAGAAAAGCAGTCCTGGAAAGCATCTGATTGGAGATTATAAAAGCTCTAACATGCACTATAGGCTATTGCATCTCCCACTGCTGCCTGCTGCTCTGATGTCGGCTGCAGAGGGTTCTGGAATTCATAGTAAAAGAAAATGTCAGCCTACAGCTAAGCAAAATTAGTCTGATATAATCTACTATACTAAAGTTGATCGTTCCCTTTTAAGATAAAAACCTCTGTTTGATGTGTACTATATGTGTGTAGCAAGCCATATAATAATAACAATAGATTTATTTATAAAGCGCCTTTCATTTTTCAAGGCGCTGAACACATTAAAACAGTAACATCTAATACAAAATCCAGTAGTACATATAAATAAAATCATAACACAACATCAGGCATTAAAATCAGAATAAATAAGAATAAAACCACAGCACAATCAGCAGATTACAATATAATTAATCATCCAAAAAGGCCATTTGCCAAAGATGAGTTTTCAGGTTTCTCTTAAACTCCTCCATGGAGGTGCATTCCCATAACCGGCGTGGTGGAGAATTCCAAAGAGTGAGTGCAGCATAAGAGAATGCTCTGCAGCCGGAAGATTTAAGACTCACTCTTGGAATCTCTAGCAGCCCCTCGTTGGCCGAGCGGAGCGATCGGCTGGGGTAGTAAGGCACCAGAAGTTCCTTCAGATAAGCTGGACCCTGATCGTGAAGGGCTTTGAAAGTCAGTAAAATGACTTTAAAGGTGACCCGTCACCGTATAGGGAGTCAGTGCAGTTCACACAGCACTGGGGTAATATGACAGGACCTACTTGTCTCAGTCAAAACCCGGGCTGCTGCGTTCTGCACCAGCTGTAGGCGACAGATTTCAACCACAGAAAGCCCAAAGTACAGGGAGTTGCAGTAGTCCAGACTCGAGGACACAAAGACGTGGACCAGCGTTGGCAGGGTGTCAGACGGAACCAGGTGCTTAACCCTGGTGATATTCCTAAGATGGTAAAAGGAAGTCTTGACAACAGTGGACACTTGAAACTGTATATAAAATACAGAGGGAAGAGTTTTTGTTTTTTGTTACCTGAGGGACTGCTTCTGGAGATGGAGGCAGGCCACCTGGGGATGTGGAGGGTGGGCATTAAGTGGAACATTTGGCTTCTGAGGGGATTGTTAAAACACTGTATAGTGTTTTTTATGTTTGCTTGCACGCATGTGCAAGAAACATCGTGCCACCATGCGAGAATTTGTAGGTGTGCCTCCCCCACTTCCAGTGCCCTGCTACCTTTTGCAGGCATGGCCGCACCGCATCAGTGAATGTAGGAGCTGTCTATGACAGTCGTTCAGATGCAGTGGCGCACAGTTGAAAGCAAAAAAAACACTGCAATCAGCGGCGGTAACGTGTAGGCACTTCAGCACTGCACTGAAACAGCTGTCATAGACAGCTCCATCCCCCTGCAACAGGTAGCTTGCTGGGAGCCCACCCCAGCGTGCTCATGCGCCACACACACACACACACACACACACACACACACACACATATACTGTATGGCCAACGGGGGTGCCAAATCCCCCGTCGGTTCCGCTGGTCCCCCAACAGAGTTCCAAGTGCCACACTGAGAGTCCACCCCAGCGTGGCAACAGTCCGTAAGGCTGACGGGGGTGCCCAGTCCCCATTGGCTCCACTGTATCCCCCCCAGCAGACTTCCAGGTGCCACGCTGGGAGCCCACCCCAGCGTGGAAAAAGTCCCACATCTTTAAAAAAAAAAAATGCCCTGTAAGAAAAAACAGTCCCTCGCTGACTGTCTTGACCCCCCCCCGCGCCCACCCTCTGTGCATCCTGCCTTCCCACACTCCCACTTAATCCCATACTTACCTCCGGAGTCTGGCGTGACGATCTTCGGTAGACTGGGAACACACCTGCACTCTTCAAAGCCGACCACGAACTGAGGAAATGCCCGTAAGCTGTGTAATGGAATAAATAGGGTTTTTTCAAGCTTTGATGCATATCTCATGCATTTTTGGGAATTTTTTCACCAAACTTTCAGCATGGGGTTCTTGGGACCCCACCTCATGAATTCTGGCACTGTCATTTTGTTATTCAGTCCCAAAAGGTGATTTCGCAGTCCTGCGCGGATCCACCCTCGGGACGATTCTGAAACAACAGTGTTGTAGTTCATGAGGAAGGCCTCAAAAACCCTATGTTGAAAATTTGGTGAAAAATTCTAAAATGACTGTTTTACAGGCATGCTATTACGCAGTTCCTACGACGCCGTAGTTCGCAAATTATTTATTTTTTATCCCCTTCTCTCTGCCGTGGTGGAACTTCTTCTGGGAATCCCTAGACTGAAGTCCCCTAGTCCCTCCCCGGGTATCTACCGTGGTGTCGCTCGGACCTACCTCCATGCTGCCTCGGCCTACCCCTTCCCGGGCGGGGAGGAGGGGGGTATCCCCGTTAACCCCCTCCAGTCCATTAGTTTGTGTCAGGTGGTCCATCTGCGGCATCCATCGGTAGCCCGGTTATGGGTTATCTGGGGCAGTCGGGTCCCGTCTACGTCCTCCACGCCAGGCACCTTTTTCCGCTTTTCTGTCCCCTCCCACAGGACGTGAGCACCTGGGAGACCAGGAGCCGCCGCACGACGGCGCCGCCTCGGCTTCGCCCACGCCCTCCTCCTTCTATGCAGTCCCGCTGCACCTCCACCTGTGGTCACCCAAGTGGCGGTAGAGCTGCGGAACAAGCATCCTCCCTCCCCAGAGGAGCAGAGCAGCCGTAGCGCTGATCCTCCTCAGTCGCCTCCAGCTACCCGAGTCCGTTCTCAACCCGGTTGCTGGCGCCGCAGCGAAACTAACCGCTAAGTGCCGGGCGTGGCCGGCCAGTTCGCAAATTTTAATGTTTTCACTCTAGATTTTCAACATTGCCATTTTACCACACCTCCTTATGAGCAGTGCAGCTGTCATTTTTCACATCTCACCCAAAATGTGTTTCCGCACATGTAGTGCACAGTGGCGCAGTCAGTGTGCGAAATCAATGTTTGGGACTGATTAAGAAAATCACAGTGACACTGTTCATGAGCAGAGGTCTTAAAATAGCTATGTTAAAAATTTAGTGACAAAAGTCTGTAAAATGACCAGTGTTACGAGCAAGCATTGCGCAGTTTCCACGCACCCTCGTAAGTTCATGAATTTTTATTATTTTCAGTCCAGATTTTCACCACTGGCATTTTTCCACACTTCCTTATGAACAGTACAGCTGTCATTTTTCACACCATATTCGAAATGTGTTTTTCACACTTCCAGCACAGAAATGCGTGGTCGCGGTGGGAAATCACTGTTCGGGACAGATTAAGAAAATCACAGCGACACTGTTCATGAGCGGAGGTCCCAAAATGCCTGTGTTGGCAATCTGCTGTAAAAAATCCCCAGACTAATTACATTACAGGTGTGCGTTCCACAGTTTCTATGCACGCACGTGACTTTAGTTTTTTTAATATTTTCACTGCAGATTTTCAACATTGCCATTTTACACCTCCCCATGAACAGTACAGCTGTCATTTTTCACATCCTGTTCGAAATGTGTTTTTGCACCTGTGGTGCCAAATGGTGTAGTTGCTGTGCAAAATCAGCTTTCGGATAACAAACTGATATTGCCACTGTTCATGAGATGGGGGTCACAAAAAACCCATGTTTGAAAATTTGGAGTGAAAATACCAATGAACGCCTGAAGCGTTAGGGTTTCCGACCATAACCCCCCACCCTGTAGAGACTGACAGGTATCAGGGGTGTGACTTGGGATTGTCACCTGTAATGCTCATACCATTCCACCCCCACCCACACCCTGCAGCCAGTGAGAGGCATCAAGGTGTGCCTTGGACTCTTCAGCCCCAAAGTTCACTCCATTCTCCTACACTGCACCCATCTCACCATATTTCCTGATGGAATGGGGTGAGCATAAGGGCCAAAGACCCCAAGGCACACCGTGAGACTTGTCGGTGTCTGTAGGGTAGGGTGTGGTGAAATGGCGTGGCCGTTATGCCTGATGATCGAAAAGGCACACCCCAATGCCTGTCCTCTGCAGGGTGATGGTGGGGTTGGCTTCAGTTCAATACTTCACTGCCATTCCTATTATGCAGCTCTCTAACTCCTACACTATCAATGCCAATGCCAGTAAGCAAACATTCGGCATTCACAAATGCTTGTTTTCATTGCGTGGGTAGGCTGGCAGTCTGTTGGGAGTTGTCTGTCATTTTCACCATGTGGAGAACTGAGAGAATTTCTTCATGTCATTCACAGTAAGAGGGGATTTTATTATTCAGTCAGTGGTGCATTATGACATTTATGCCATCTAGGGATATTAGAGAATCTTGATAGTGTTTCTTATTAAATCTGTGATGTTTGCACTTAAAATGCAAGAGGCTGCAGATGGTGCTAATTCCAGAAGAGAGTGCAGTCTTTGTTGTATTTGGATCTAAAATAGTTTAAATGTCTGCTCATAGTGTAGTCACTTGTGGCTAGAAAGCTGGTTTTGTGCAGCTTCTGTGGTGTGAAGTACATATTATGGATACCTCTCTTCTTTACTTACAGTATATCACTGGGCTCAATGCCATGCTACCGAGAACACTGCCAGCTGGCCCCACTTTCTTATTCCCCCCCATTCAGCCTTTGAACAACCCAGTAGACCGTTCTTCATTGAGTTTAGTTCTGGGATCAGAAACGAGATTTGAGTCTTTGTCATCAGAGATGAAGAGACATAGAATTTGACAGCAGATAAGGACCACTTGGCCCATCCAGTATGCCCATTCCTCCCTACCTACATTATCACCGTAGACTGTACCAGATCTGCAGCTCCCCCCCCTTCCTTTCCCCTATGATTCCCTTGTGCTTATCCCATGTATTCCTGAACCCCACCATTGTTTTCGCCCCCACCACCTCCACTGGAAGGCAGTTCCAGGAATCCGCCACTCTTTCTGTGAAGAAGTACTTCCTTACATCTCTCCTGAATCTACCCTCCTCCAGCTTCATAGCATGTCCCCTTGTTCTTGAGCATCTTTTCTTCTGAAAAATACTGCCATCCTATACCTTACTAATCCATGTGAGGTATTTAAAGGTCTCTGTCATATCCCCCCTCTCTCCTTTTGTCTCTCCTCATAGGGCTTTTGATGCAGACCCTGCACCGTTTTATTTGCACTCCTTTGGACTGCCTCCACTCTGTCTGTGTCTTTCCAGAGATGTGGTTTCCAGAACTGGACACAGTACTCCAGGTGGGGTCTTACCAAAAATCTATACAGAGGCGACACCACCTCTCTTTTTCTGCTGGCAATACTCCTCCCTGTGCACCCCAGCATCCCGCTAGCCCTTCTGACTGCCTTGTAGCATTGCCTGGCCATCTTTAAGTCATCCAATATTGTTACCCTCAGGTCTCTTTCATGCTTGATGGTCATCAATACCACTCCACCCATTTTGTACTGTGCCCCGGGTTTCTGTGCTCTGAGTGCATTATTTTGCATTTTTTGCATTGAAACCAAGCTGTCATACCCCTTGACCACTCCTCATGTTTTCTCAGGTCTCTGCTCATCCTTTCTACACCCCCCCCCGGGAGTGTGCACCCCATTACAGATTTTGGTGTCGTCTGTAAAGCGGCAGACCTTCCCTTCCAGCTCCTCTGCAGTGTCACATATAAGGACATTAAAGAGGACCGGTTCCACTAAAACAGGCATTTTACATCTCCTGCTGTAGAGTGCTCACTAACGCACTACATATACAGTAGATGTTGTGCTGCAAACTGAGAGACCTGAGTTTGAGGGTAGTGTCGGGTTTCCAGGCTCCAGGTCAATGTGGGAGAAGGCCCTGTGATGCACGCTCTTTCTAGGCAACAGGCACTGACTGCACTGTAGCACCCCCCCCCAGATGATCCAGTAATACAGAACCCTTCTGGAGCTAGAGAGACAGATTCAGAGATGAGGTTTGTGGCTTTGCCTTGGTTATTGATTGTTACGGGGGAGTTTTGTTCTTAGACCCAGGGATGGTTGAAGGGAAACAGAATTTAAACATCCTCTTCTTTTGCACACAGGCATGGACAGCTGGGGCACTGTGGACTGGCAGATGAGGCAGAGCCCCGTGTTGTTGAGGCACTCCAGGGACTGGCGATGGTGGACGTGGCAGCTGGAGGCTGGCATTCTGTCAGTGTTAGCGGTAAGAAGAGGGTTGAAGGACAGTGAGAGCTGTCTGTACCCCAGGAAAATAATGTAGATTTTATTAAGCATGGTATTTATTTTTTTGTAATCTATACAGACTATACCTTTTCCTTTAAAGCTCATTCCTGAAGAAAACTTTACAGTCAAAAAATAGTCCCTTCTGTTTTTAGAATGTATTAGAAATAATCTTTTCAGCTGGCCCATTGCCATGGCGTTTGCATTTAAATTTATCCCCAGAATTTAGTGCGTCGACCGGCTTAGGGATGAGCTCACTCCAAAGTTTAGGTGCTTGACTCTTTGGTAGAGAGGGTGCAGGTCACCGGACATTCCTGCACCTCCTGATGGCCATTCAAGGAGCTGCACTGGTGTTGGCTGCACCTGTCCTCCCATCTGGAAGAAGGGTGCAGCCATGGCTATGCCACTGCCGGGATGTTGAGTCTGGGAAATGGAGGTTGTTGGAGATTTCCTTTTTGTTCTGTCTGTAACCCTCACATGCTGACGCACTGCCCACTTTGCTTCCAGAATTCTTTTGCCATGTTTGCTCATCTTCCTTTCCAAACTATTTATGAAGCATATGAAATCGGCAGAAAAATCTGTTCGAGATTATCTCCTCCATAGAGCTCCACTCTTTGTTTTTATGCAGAGTCACTAGGACCTCATGGGAACCAGAACGTTTCAGGGTAGACGGCCTTGACTCATGATGTCGATGTATAATGATGCATGAGATTGTAAGCCTTGACCACCGCCTGTCTGTCTGTCTGTGCTACTATGCTGGTGACCTGAATATGGGAGCAGACTCTGGTCCCTTGGAGCAGGCAGCCAGACTGGGGAACAGTGCTGCCAGTGGCAACGTTTCCCAGCCCAGGAAGGGATGTAGTACATCCAGCACCACAGTGACTCCTGGAAGCGTACCAGAAAGCTTGCTGCTCCAGGGTGAAGCTGCAGTGACCGATGTCATCAGTAGCTTGGTAACCGTGGAGGGAGGGAAAAAATGGGTAAAAAAAAAAAACAGGCTGTCTAGGTGATAGCTGTCGGCACTCTTGGACCTTGCGCCACATCGACCTCTGTGGGTCTAGCCCCATCGGGATAATGGTAGTTGGGGTGGGGAGGTCCCAGATTAACAGCTCACAGACTGGGAAGCTTCCTGGGAAAAGAAGCAGCTGCATAGAGAAAATTAATTTTTGGCCAGCAGGGCCGTAGGCATAGGCTGATGTATAGTCTCCTGCACACGGATGCGGTATATGGTGCGCTCGTGCCCAACCACCTCAGTTCCAGTCAGAGAGATTGGAGGTTGCTACCTGCTTATTAATTACCAAGTTAAGCTAATAAAATTATAACAAATTTGGTACATACAGATATAGATAGATATAAGTATAGATATTTACAGATATATTTAATTGCGAAAACACCAAACAAATCACAAACAGTGACTCTGTTGATTAACACAACACATGGAAACAGCTAGTGTTGGAGAGAAAGCCAAAACCACTAGTCAGGCTAGCAGGGTACCTGATGCCATGTTAGGTATTTGACAGAAAGAAAAGTCCAGTCAGGAACCTGTAATATAAACATGCCTCTTTTGCAGGGCAATAGCGGGTGGCAGAGTGTGACTTTATGGAGGAGATTACCATGAGGCTCCAGAGTTACTGGAAAGTAACTTCTCTGTAATATATAGGTGGTCATTTTTTTTCTCATGGGGAATTGACATTGAAATCTCGTAACACGACAAAGCTGACATCAGATCAGTGTAGTATGAGATGAAGTGGTCAGAGAGTTTCATCTACTGCATTACATGTCATAACAGGGAACCATCAGTAACTAGGCTTGTCATTCCACCTTGGGATTCCAGTGATATAAATCATTCAAGATTTTCTCCCATGGTTCATGATGTCACTAGAATCCCTCAATGAAATTACAGCCTTGGGTGCTGATGATTTATTTTCTGTTATTCTAAATATCTTCCTTGAGGATATCTTCTTCATAGAACTCCATTCTTACGACAGTTACAAAGCAGTTTCATCAGTAGTGAATTTTTACTAACCCCTCTTGAGGAATGAATCAAAGACAGGATTAAAAATCTCAAGAAACTTTACCTTGGAGATCCACATGACCAAAGCAATACTTTTTCCTATCAGCCCTCTGCTGTGATTTCTACATGAACATATTAATTTTACACCCAAGTAGCTGCATTGCAAATCTCGGACGCTGACCCAGAACGAAAACATGCCACAAAAGGTGCAATCTCCCTGATAACTCCTTGCTGGATTTCTCATAGCAGAGTCTTATATGGGGCAGTATCCTGAAAGACAGTATTTGGAAATGGGCTTCCCTGAGTTTGTCAAGGTAAAAGACACTGAACCGTTGGTTTGATTGTGTGAGCATGGTCCTGTCCATGTAAAGACTGAGCTCCCATTGACATCCAGGGAATGCAAGAGCACTTCACCTGGATTTTCTGGTTTGGGGAAAAATACTGGCAGATTGATTGACTTGTTCAGAGTAAACTCAGATAAAACCTTAAGGAGGAACCTTGTTCGTGTTTTGAGCATGACTCTCTGTGAAAGAACAAGCACCATAGGTCAGTCACTAGAGCCTGCAACTCTAAGATCCTGCTGGCTGAAGTTACAACCACTAAGAACAGGATTTTGTAGGAGAGAAACCTTCACTCACAGTGCTGCTGGCTCGAAAGGTGCCTAAGTAAGTGAGCTAAGGACAAGATCTGTTTTTTTCCCCCAAAATTTATTTATTACTCAGGATAGCCTAGCTGAGATACAACATCTCTTTACTAGTGTGGTCCTGCTTCTACCTGTTTCCGCTGCTGGGTAGACTGTAGCAATGGGTGGCTAAGTGACTTGTGCAAGGTCACACAGTGAGTATTTGCTGGGGGTTGAATGTGTGTTCCGATTCCCAAACCAGTGCTCTAACCACTGGATCACACAGCCTCCAAAACTGAGTTGTCTTTCATGGAAAAAGGAGACTGCTGAAAAGTGTACTTTGCTTGAGGGAGGAGTTGTATAATCCTGAACAGGGCAGACTTAAGTACACCAAGACAATCTGAATAGGGCACTCAAATGGACTGCAGTCTTTGAGCTGATACCACACACTGAACCATTTCTACTTCACCGGGAACATAACCCTTGTTGTTTACATATTTTGAGTTAATAGAAAATGTGGGCATGTATGGAATCTATTTAATATCCAGTGTACTGTTTCATGAGGTCGTTAAACAAAGGTCCTTTTTTCCCCCTCATTTAGGGACCCCTGTGAAAGCTGCCCCACATGATATTCTTTTTTTATTAACTTGTCAGATCTGGAACCCTGAGAAGCATTTGAGTGGAAGCCCTGCTTGGAAAGCTTCATTGTAGGCTTTCGCATATCTGTTGCCACCCGGTTCTGTAATGCATAAATAATTATAGAATTAATATTGGGTGGGGAAAAAGGCAGAATTAAAAAAGGACCCTCAATAAGGAAAACGGTTACCTTTGGGAGACAAAAAGTGACTATTGAGGCAGAATCTAAAATGACAAAACATCTAAAGATGAAGTTCCCATGAAGTCCGATGTTTACCTGACAGCAGGTAAAAAGGAACTGAGGTGGTTGAACACACCAGTCCCATATGTATGCACACAAAGTTGCAAGATGGTCACTGCCTGTGGGGCAGGTGACCAAAAGTTCTCATGTTTCCATGGGGTCCAGGTGCCAGTGCTAGCAGTTCTGAGAGTGGGGCTGTGTGAAAGTGATAACCTTGAAGATGACCAGTGTGTTTCTGTGGGGAAATGTCTCCTTTGGCCTGGCCAGATGCTGCTGCAGCAATGCATTGTGTTGCCAGGTAGGAGACTCTGTTTGGAACAGCAACTTAAAACTCTACATCAGGCCAGCAGAGGTAGGATTGTTTCACAAAGCTAATGCACTGTATTTTTTGGGGGGTGCTGACCATTCTGTGCAGATGTCCCCCACACACAATACCCACATCCAGCAGCAGCAGTGGAGTCGACTGTGGTAGGAGTTATACATTTTCCTTTTTTAAACTTGAGCAGGAGGAATTGTGGAGAGGGTTTTAGACACTTGAGCAGGAGGAATTGTGGAGAGGGTTTTAGACACTTGAGCAGGAGGAATTGTGGAGAGGGTTTTAGACACTTGAGCAGGCAAAGGGACAGGGCAAGCCCCAACCCAGTTAAGGTGCCTAGCCCTTGACAGGCAGCCACTTGTAGATACTCATTTTGTTTTCTGTGGACTGGGTCTCCCCAGTTGTCACATATTCCATGGTTGCACCAGTTCCTCTAGCCAGGAGGGTGGGCAGGCAGCTTTCTTTTAAAACTAATTCACTCCTGGAGTGTATTGATGAGTCAGAATGTTCTGTGCTCTGTCGTATTCAAAATGGCCACATTCAGCTGGGTGAGTTAACCAGTACCATTTAGTGGTCATCTGCTAGTGAGTGTATGCCTCACCTGCACCTTCCTTTCCCCCCCATCCCCAACCCTAGAGCTAAATACAACCAATCTCAGTGTGGGAACCTCAAATTTGTATTCAAACTTGGTTCCCCGAGATGTCTGCACTGTAGATTCCAGTTGACCTAGCAAAGCATTTTCCTGATTTTGTTTTACAAAAAAGTCGTCGTGTGTTCACAGAAAAGTCATGTGTGTCTTGGGTGGTAGTGTTCTGTATCTTGCATTGTGTAGAATAAGGGAGAGAACACTGTCATAAATGTAAACTGAAACGGATGATTATAACACTTTAATGGGATGTAGCCACTGGCTTGTCCTGCCTCAACTGCTGTATGAGATTTTGTAAAGGTTCTGTCCATAATCCTGTTTTTGTCTATTTGTTCTAATTACAGATGGAGGTGATATTTATATTTGGGGTTGGAATGAGTCTGGACAGCTGGCGTTTCCATCTAAAGCACTTTCTGAGACAAAGGGACAGATTCCAGATGGGCAGAGGGCGGAGCCTGGTGAGACATCCTTTAATTTATTTAAAGCAGCAGTGCAATGGAAAAAATGTCTTTCCAAAAAGCTAGTTTCAGCTTCAGTTAATAAAAGTATTAGCATATCTGTCAAATCTACTTCTTTAGGTACCTTCTATGCTGTGTACCAGGAGTTTTTTATTTTTATTTTCTGGGTCCTAACCCTTGCCAGATCTAAAAAAACGACATTAAAAATATGTAAAATACTCACATCTTGGTGGAACTGGCACATTTTACCACCAAATGAAACTTGATGATACCTGGAAACTTTTATAGTAAAAAAAAAAAAAGTAGAGTCAAATTTTTTGCCCAATTTCGCTGCACTTCTGCTTTAATTCTTGGTTTACTGACCGGCAGAAGTAAAAGAAACAAGAAACAATAAGGCTTAGAGGACTACTTTTTTACCTCCACAAAGAAAATGCCCTTTAAGTGTGAACTGTCCTTTAAACTTTCGCCACCCCACCACACCTTTTTTAAAATATTAGAATTTAAGGTTATGTGGCCATATGGCCACTTGGGTGTATGCGCCTACGCTGTACAGTTTGATGACATGTCCACCATTACTTGACATTTGCCCACTAAAAATGTTAGAGTGGTGACCACAAAAGTGGAATATTTTTTCCCCCATTCTGTTTGCCTTACTTATCCCCGCCCTCCACTCTATCAGATCCCTCATGCCTCGCTGCATCTCTCCCTTGTTGCTCCAGGAGTCTACTCCTTAGAGTGCAACCGATCGCTCGTGAAATCCCCTTAATATTCCTGGATAACGCCCCCCGGGCAGGATGAGAAAGGTCTCTCCCTTACCTTTTTTTCCTCTGAACCACGGTCGAGCGGGTGGCACACATTGGAGTCTGCCCCCTATGACAACTCTGGAGGATGCATTGTTGGCTTCTGGAGGGGTCATCACCTAGGAGTGACTGAGTCCATTTTCTGTTTTTCTAGTGCCCCACAGTCGCCGGCGCTCGGGGAGAGCCAATTGGGAGGTGTGCTTTGGGACGCAGCTCCTCCCAGGGCACTCGGCTGACGTCTGCCCCTTCCGTCGCTTGTCCCTGACTGCACTGCCAAGCCCAGATTCACCCGAGAGATGGCAGTATTGCAGCAGGACTAGCACTGAACCCTCCCCAGAGAGGGAGAGCCGCCTCTGGGCTCTCAATTCCTCTCTCCCCCTGCTGACCCCTGGCGGCCCGAGTCCATTCCCGAACCCGGGTTGCTGGCATGGAGCAAGGTGTGGTGTCCAGCGCCTCAACCCTCAGCGCCACCGGGCCGGCTAGAAGATTTTTTTTTATACCTTGCAAAGAAGTCTTATTTTTGCACTGTTTAGATGCAGGGAAGTGTGGTACCCATGAAAGCTGTCTCAGCTGTTGCCTACTGCTCCTACCACTGCTCAGTTTCCTGCAGATGATCCTCATTGATGTTGCCAGCTGCATGGGATTGTGGGATTTCAGACACTGCTAAATTGAGGATTGAGGTAAAAGGGATGGGGTGGTCCTCACCTTCTGTTTGTGATTCTTGTACCCTGTGAATTCGCGTGAGACATCTCTTACGACCGTAAGAGTGGCCCCAACAGATATATTAACATACACTACATGATTTCTGGCATTTTGAGATGCTTGGAATATTGAATGCAGCTGTGAGTCATTGTCATTAACTGCGCATACTCTGTTATTCACAGTTCACACTTGTTATTCACATGTATGATGTCACACCCATGAATAATAATATTGCGAACTGATTATGTCAATTGGTAATAACCATATTTCTCACTTCATTAAAATATGTGGAGAATAGTGGTTAACCATGTAATATACTATTTGCAGAATAGCTAACATCAGACTGTGAAGAGCAGGCTGATTCAGATACCGAGTGCTTACTGTGACATCATGGATCACAAGACCAAAGCTAGAGTGCTCCACTGATGTCACAGTAACCAAAAAGTGTCTGAATCAGCCTGTTCTCTCAGTCTGATGTTTTTGTGTTTTATATAATAATGGGTTAGCAGGTTTTATCATAAGGACACTCACAGCACCCCAATCCTTAAGTAGCCCCTTGGGGATCAAAAGAAAAAGAGTTGTTTATAAAATGGCATACACCAACGGAGCTATCTGATTGATTATTTATAGTGCAATATGAGACAATGTTGCACTACAAATAATTAGTCCAAGTAAAACAGCATTCGTACAGAATCCGAAGCTCAGTGATTAATTTTCTGACATTCTAATTAGAATCTCACAGCTAGTTGTGGTCACCATTTTTTAGCCCGCTAACATTATCAACAATGTGGGCACAATCAAGCAAGTAAGTGAAACAGTAATACAGCCATACCCAAAACTTTTTCTCATTTATTTTATTTATATGTTTTGGTGTTCTGTTGTACAGTACTAGAGAGAGGGAGCAAGGGAAAGAGGAGCGAGCGAGCTGCTGGCAGCTGGTTAAAAAAAAAAAAAAAAGAAAGGGACCAGAGAAGCGAGCGAACCATTGGTGGCTGCTGAACAAGATCAGTACAGGAAAAAAAATTCCGTCTGTACAGCCGTCCTTTGCATCGCAGACACACTTGTTCTTCTCCTTTTATAGGTCCTGCCAGTTCTTAGTCAAACACAGAAACTACCAAGGCAAGTTGAAGTAAGTAGACAGCTGACAGCTTTAAAAGTGTGAGTGAGCCAGCGGCAGCTGGTAAAAAATGAGGGCTGGAGGAGTGAGCAAGCCGATGCCGGCTGCTAAACAAGAACGTGAATAGGAAAAAATATGCCATCTGTACAGTCACTCCTTATCTCGCACACTTGTTCTCCTCCTGTGATGACAGGTCCTGCCAGTTTTCATTCAAACGCAGAACCCGATGTACTGAGGTGAAGTAAGGAACAGCTGACAGCTGTCTTTAACAGTGCAATCTCTTTCTTTTTTTTTTATTTTAACTTTACCACTACGGTGCAGCACCAATTGAAAATGGACTACAAACTGAGAGGCACTTTTCTTGCAGCTCCCTCTTCCATCCATTGGAAAAAAAAAAAAGACTTCTACTACAACTACTATATTTAATGTGTAATTTAAACAACAAAGCAAACTGTGGGGGGTTGGGGTGGGTGGCAGGAGAACTACAATACTGCATATTTGGAGGCTCCATTGGGTCAAAAGATCACAAGGCAAAGCTGTAAATTAAAGGTGGAGGGACTACTTTAGGTTAAAATCACATATAAATTACAACTTTTTTCATGTTAAAATACTTATTCTAATAATGAAACCTTTATTAAAAATAGAAGGCCATTTTATAAGCGCAATAAGACACTCCGGGTCATGCATTACACTGTGATAACCGCACTCCCAGGGGCAAATGGCACTTCGGCCTATGGCCTTGTGCTAACAGCGCCCTGGGGTGTAATTATCTGATGTCACCCTCCCCATGTATCTTATTGCTTACCTTCTTCTCAGTATGACAGTACAAGTAAGGTTAAGCCACAGAAAGCATGGGTCTACTGTGGTATTAATCCATGGTTGAGAGTTGGACCACGAGGCGAAGGCCGAGTGGGTCCATCCAACCAACCATGGATTAATTCCACTGTAGACCCATCCTTTCGAGTGGCTTAATCCGCTTGTAACATGGCAATGACTGTATGATTAATAGTTTTTGAATAAATTAATACATTCACACTGATTTACTTTCAGAATACTATAAATTGAGCTATTAAACGTGATGTACATATGCTTGAAAACAATTCGAACACACCTATTGGAAATATCGTGGCTACTACTTCACTTTTGTTACAATAACTTTCATTACAAGCTTTAAGCTTTCTAACATCAAAACATATTTTACAACTTTTCAAAACCTTGCAATTCACTTTCTATTCTAGGTGCTTTGATTTTCCTCTCTATGTATTAGAAGATATGGGCTGCACTGCATGATGGGAGTGTGCTATGGTACATTTTAGTTTTCTTTCTCCAGTTCCTTTGCAGACCAATAGGTGGCTGTCACACAATCCTAGTAGCACAAGCACCTTTTCTCCAAATGTACTGAACTAAGCCAATCTGAAAAACACTTTATTGAACAACTACTATTTTGCGGAATATTACTTTCACTTTTTTTCCCTCTAAACTACCTCGCTCAGCAGGACATAGAACAACATAACGTTTACTGCTTTCATCTTTCAAATACTTGTTTTGACTACTATTGTTAGTCTGTTTCTTTGATTTCTTTTTGTTTCTCTCAATTTATTTTCATTTTCACCCACATAAGTATCCTCTCTCTTTGATTTTGCTTTGTTTATCTCAGTGTCTGTTATTTTTGCTTTCGGTTATAGAAGCTGCATGCTTATCTTTAAAAGGCCAGGCCAGATAATGTTATTCAGTCATCCACAATGCATTGTACCCACAGTTGCTTAGACAGCAGTAGATCAGAAGGGATGGTAACAGTATGTAACTGTTCACTTCTACAGAAATATAAGCTGCAGCATAATTAACAGTATATGTGGAGTTTAAATGTACAATCTTTAGTAACTCATGAACTTCTATTGTAATTACAATATAGAACAGTCTTGAAAAAGTCAAAAACCCTGTGCCAGGAAAATTCTTAGTAAGTACAACTTGGGACAACTACATACTTCAAGCTATTTGCATATTTCTTTCATTTGTATACTGCTTGTTACCTGTAGTGGATTGCCAAGGTATTACAATACAAACCATGATCTGCTATGGTATTAGCCCATGGTTTCTACTGTACCACATGGTGTGTTTGCACCTATCTGACTGCTTCATTTTGTTTGTTTTTTTGTGCCATGTTACAAAGTGTATCATTCCACAGGAATATACTGTCCAGGAGATATAACTTTATGTAACTAAGGGAATGCAGAATGAAGTTTGAACGTTGCACTGTGGTCACTCTCCCCCTATTGGCTTAATGCCAGATTTGTTTCTGAAGCCAGGGGAGCAGAGACCACTAGAATTACCTATTGAGTACCAAAATATTTTTCCAACATTTGTTTTTGATAAAACTAGATAAAATAGTAGCAGACAAAAATGTTTTACCTGAAATTACCACAATTTTGATATTTTGTTTAATAAAAACCTTATGCTTAAGCAACCACAAAGTAAGAACTGATTCTTTTAAGAACCTGTTTTCTGGTTGGGGGAGGGGGCGGGGTCTGGGTTAGGGTTTGTACTGGCTCATTGATGGATCCCTGAAAAGAAACAGCATTACTACGGTAAGTAATGTTTTCTTCTAACAGCAGGAATCCATCAGTGATGCCTAATACAAAATGCAGACTTACTAACAGTACCTTGGGAGGATGATTCTAGTACCTATTTAGGAAAAAGGTTCTGCAAGACGGCAGTTCCAAAACTGGCATCTCTCCTATACTGTATGTCCAGACAGTAGTGCTTTATGAAGGTGTGTACTGTTTTCCAGGTAGCTATATTACAAATTTCTTGAAGGGGAATTCTCCTTGGGCTGCCACAGAGTCAGAGGTGCCCCATGTGGAATATGCTTGGAAGCCTCTGGGAGGTTATTTACCAGCTTTCTCATAACAGAACTGTATGCATCAGAACATCCAGTGAGATATCGTCTTCCTGGCTGCTGGTTTACCATTGCTAGCCTCTCCACAGGTAACAAAGAGGTGTGTGCTATCAAACCTGACATCCCTTGTCCAGTCCATGTAGTAGCTCAATGTCCTCTCTACATCAGGACACTCAGGTAGGGTTGCCACCTTTGGATTTGGCAAAAATCTGACCAATATTTCCCTGCCCCCCCCCCAGCCTGCCTCTTTTTTCTAAGACCACACCTCATTTGGACCACGTGGTATGTCACACGACCCTGTGAGCATTTCTGCTGGAGCCACCTAACCACCAAACCTTGATTCACCCTTTTTAATTGGTTTGTGTGTGTTTGTGTTTATAATAAAAAGTTAGGTGCAAATACATACTAAAAATGTGCCTAGTTTATTAAAATGCTGTGTCTTAAAAAGTGTGCAGTATCACTTCAACAAAATATATACAGGGCAACAAATCTTAAATTAAAACAATAAAAATACTTATATAGTGTCAGTGGCTCAGTAGGTAGCACACTCGCCTCTGAGGCCGGGAGATCAGAGCGCTGTGGGTTCAGTTCCCACATCTGGCACTTGGGTTAATATCCCAGTACTGACACTAGTGCAGCATGAGAGGGGTGCTGTACTTCTGAGGTGCCGTCTTTCAGATGAGACGTTAAACCGAGGTCCCATCTGCCTGGATTGGTGGTAGTTCAGGTGGATGTTAAAGATCTCATGGCACTTATCGAAAAGAGTAGGGGAATTTCCCTGGTGTCCTGGCCTAATTTCCCTCATTCACTAAAAATACCACCAACAGTTTCATCTGGTTAAAAGGTCAGTTGGCATTCATCTGTATCCCCCACCCCCGGGTTGTGCCTGAAAATAGGCAGGATTTTGTCTAGTGCACTTACCCGGTCAACAAAAACTAAATAAATAAAAAAATTGAGCAGAACATAGTGCAATATTACCTAACCAAAATGTACATACAAGGAAACATATTAATACAGTAAAAAGTCTTTATTACAATTACAGGCTCTTAACATGAGTCAGATCAGGTCACCAGTGAACAATTATGTACATGGTACTCCTCAGACAATTTTGGCAAACTGTTTTCATATTTAAAGCTGTATTTTTTATTGGATGTTGCTGCTTCAAGGAGCTTAATTGATTTTATGAATGAGTGAAATTGCAAACCGGTAAAATTGTAATTTTACTTTTACCTGCAGCTCAGTTTTTTACCAAGGGTACGAACATCAAATTCTTTCCTTGGTCCATGCATTCCCCATCATTGAGAATACATGCTCAACAAAACTGTTGCTAGTAGGGATGGAAAGCACAAACTGCACAGCCTTGTAGAGCATCCTGCATTCAGGAGCTTTGTTAAACAAGCATTTGTCAATGCCGAATGTTGCTTGCTTGTATGTGCTGTTTAAGTATTTGGAAGTAATTGGAGTGCAAATATTGAAAATTTGCGAACTTACGAGCGTGCGTAGGAACTGCGTAATGCACGCTTGTAAAACAGTCATTTTTAGGAATTTTTTCACCAAATTTTCAACATAGCCATTTTAAGACCTCTGCTCATGAACAGTATCACTGGGATTTTCTTAATGTGTCCCATACATGGATTTCACACACCGACTGTGCCATTGTGCGCTACATGGGCGGAAACACGTTTTGGGCAAGATGTGAAAAATGACAGCTGTACTGCTCATAAGGAGGTGTGGTAAAATGGCAATGTTGGAAATCTGGAGTGAAAATATTGAAAATTCGCAAACTTACGAGTGTGCGTAGGAACTGCGCAACGCATGCTCGTAAAACAGTCATTTTTAGGAATTTTTTCACCAAATTTTTAACATAGCCATTTTAAGACCTCTGCTCATGAACAGTGTCACTGTGATTTTCCTAATGTGTCCATACATTGATTTCGCACACCGACTCGCCATTGGCGCTACATGAAGTGAAACACGTTTTGGGCAGGATGGAAAAATGACAGCTGTACTGCTCACAAGGAGGTGTGGTAAAATGGCAATGTGGAAGAAAATCTGGACTGAAAATAATGAAAATTCGCGAGCTTACGGCGTGCGTAAACACTGCGCAATGCGCAGCTCGTAAAAGTCATTTTAGAATTTTTTCACCAAATTTTCAACATAGGCTTTTTGAGAGCCCACCTTATGAACACTGGCAGTGTCATTTACTGGTCGAAAGGTGATTTCACGCGGTGACCGCGAAATCACCCTTCGGGCCCGATTAACGCCATGACAGTGCAAGAATTCATGAGGAGGGGTCCCAAAAACCCCATGTTGAAAATTTGGGCCCAAAATTCCCAAAAATGCCTGAGATATGCAACAAAGTTGAAAAAACCCTATTTATTCCATTATACAGCTTACCGGCATTTCCTCAGTTCGCGGTCGGCTTTGAAGAGTGCAGACGTGTTCCTGGTCCACCGATGATCGTCGCGCCGAGCTCCGGAGGTAAGTATGGGGTGAGGGGGGTGTGGGGAGGCAGGGTGCACAGTGGGTGGGTGTGGGTGGGGGCAGGAGAGCTGCGAGGACCGTTTTTATTGACAGTTTTTTTAATTAAGGCAGCGGGGCGTTTTCCACGCTGGGGTGGGCTCCCAGCGTGGCAGCTAGAAAGGCTGTTTGGGGGCTGGAGCTGATGGGGGATTGGGCACCCCTGTCGGCTATAACAAGATTTGCCACGCTGTGGTGGGCTCTCAGTGTGGCACCTGGAAAGCTTTGGGGGGGGCATGCAGCCGTGGAGCCAACGGGGGATTGGGCACCCCCATTGGCTATAACATTTTTTGCACCCCAGCGTGGCACCTGGACAGCTTTTGTGGGGGGGAGGCGTGGAGCCGACGGGGGATTGGGCACCCCCGTTGGCCATACAGTGAGTGCGTGGGAGGGAGAGGGGCATCAGCGCGCAATATCGCGTACTGCGTGTGTTTGGGGGAAGAGCTCTGCTCACTGAAGTGGAGCTCTCCCTTTCAACTGTATGCCACTGCATTTTCGACTGCTGTCATAGACAGCTGCAGCAGTCATTGGAGAACTGCGGCCGCACCTGCAAACTCACTGACTGAATTGGAAGACGGGTGCCACACCTCCGAAAACTCTGATGATGGCACTATGTTTCTTGCACATGCATGCAAGCAACATAAAAATGCCACCTATCTGCTACCAAGAGATTCTTGCTTTAGTTCAGTCAATGATGGCAGTGCTGCATGCAGTACTGCAAAATCTATGTACAGTACATCCATATTCAAACCATTCTGTAGCATCCGTTGCCTCCACAAAGGTACAGTAGACAGTGCCCCAAGATACTGCTTTTGCAGAGAGAATATCTGCATCACTTTTAAGGGGCTGTTGTCATAATCGAACCATTTCTTAAGGTATGCAATAGCCAGAACATAAAAGGCACTCAAGTCTTTAGTAACTCTCTAACATTGGAGGGAAGCTTTTTAACAGCAGAATTGACTTTAAACTCAAAAACCATGTCCTCAAGCCTTGTCTCAAGTCCATTGTGGAGATTATGCATGATGTTGTAGACCTGTGGAGCAGTCAACCAGTTGCTTTCAAGCTGGGTAATTGATTTGTGGAAGACTTGCAAGATATAATGCATTTTGTTTTTCACACACAGAGGTGCTTAACAGTGTTTTTTACTTCAGTGTGCCCAAAAATGTAACTACAATAAAAAATTGGCACCACTCTTAACTGGCTATTAGTGCAAGAAAAAGCAGGCTAGTATTGCCATAAAAATTGCATGCTTTTGTTTATCAAAACATTTAAAAACTGGGACAGACGATGCAAAAAAATTCCTCAACAGTTTCACACCCAAAGTGCTTTCTCAAGAGGACCGCTGAGATATACTCGTTAACACCACACACAGTTTAAATACACATAGTAATTAAACCAATTAATCTACTACCACATTCCTTTCAAAAAAACTTGTGCTAATACCCCCAAACAACACTATAGAAGCCCACAGCAATGGAATTTATCAATTAAATTTAAATAGGTATTCTACTGTTGCACATCCCTTGCGCCCCCGGCCCGAGATCCATTTCCAGTGTGGGACTTTAATTTGGTCCTAGAGACCCTGACTGCACCTCACTTGGGTCTGCTGCTACTTGTGAGTTGCACTTTCTCCCTTGGAAGACACTATTCCTAGTGGCTGTGACATCTGCTAGGTGCATATCTGAACTGCAGGCTCTGGTCACAGACCCTCCTTTTATCATTTTTAACAAGGATAGGGTTACATTACGTACTAATCCACATTTTCTTTCGATGGTAGTGTCTGAAAGAACAATAAATCTTTATACTGACCTTCCTGTTTCCTTTTCATCTCCCACAGATAGTAGGGAACGTCATTTACATATGTCAGATGTCTGGAGGACACTTGTGTTGGTTACTTGGATCGTACTAAGGGTTGTAGGAAATCCTCACAACTGTTTGTGGCTGTTACCCCCAGGATGGTGGACTCCCCTATTTCCAAATGAGGCCTGTCCAAATGGCTGGCCAGTTGTATTATGTGTTGTTATCAGAAGTGTGGTAAGCAGCCTGCTGCTGACATACGTGCTGGTGCTGCTGCCACTTGGAGTACTGTTGACACCTTTACTAAACATTACAGTCTTGTCATTGTCTCTCAATGACACCGATTTGGTATTGGCGTTCTGCAGGGCCTCCTTACTCAGGATCATTAGGTCCTAAGATTCTCCCTCTCTGCTTGGTACTGCTTGGGAATTTTATTTATTTTTATTTATTTAATTCCCATTCCATGATGTGGCGCAATGGAAGGGGATATCCTCGAAGAAGATAGAATAGTTACCTACTGTAACAGTAGATCTGCAAGAGATCTCTCCATTGAGCCACAGCTCTCCCCATCATGTGACTGGTGACAATGCTGCCTGCTTTTGCAAGCTGCTTCTCCTATGCTGTTAAATAAAGCATTTCTACTCAGATTTCTATATCATCTCCTGTATGCCTGGTTTGGTCCTGCTCTCTTCGGTCCCTGCCAGTCCGATGATCCTCCGCACTTGTCTCCAGCGGGGAACTGAGGCATACTGGGGATGCTCATGGTATATAGGTGCTGATGAGGTGCGTCAACGTGGGCGGCTCTAGCCATCAAAACTTTCCACGTGGTCTTGACGTCTACAGCTTACAGTTCCATGTTGTGGCTCAATCTAGGAGATTCTCTTGAAGATTTACTGTTATGGCAGGTAACTATTCTTTTCAAGGCCCACTCATGGTTTCCTTGGCTGATTTTAGGAGAACTGCACTGAAACTGTACGTCATTTTTTCCAATAGAAGTTGTTTTTCAAGTACTGGTTCAAATTTTGTTATTGTTCCATCTATATGGACCTATTAGTAACCATAGAGGCTGTTTCTGATTTACAGTCTGGTGTTAAGAGTCATTTTAGAACTGTGTGGTGTAGTTTCTGTCCCACTCAACTACAGAATTCTATAACCGAACATGGATGCATTGTGCCAACAATAAAAGAAAAGAACAGGGACATAAACTACATCATACAGTTCTAAAATGTTTCTTGCTAGCAGCATGTAAATCTGAAACATCCACTAGGATAATTGAAAAGCCTGTAACACCAGAGCAATAACATGATTTAACCAGTATTTAAAAGCCGCTTCTATTAGGAAAAATGACTTATAGATTGAGTGCACTTCTCCTTAAAGGAATCTGCCATCACATTGTGCTTGTCTGGCAGATACACTGCATAAATCTTTGTCTAGGAATGGGCTATAATTTTTAGAAGTAGTTTGGAGCACAACCTCATCACCCATGTGGCAGGAATTTGCCTGGAAGATTAAAATTAGATACTTTTACACGCCAGGTAGACAGATGAGGATGGGTTCTAGAACCAATGCAATGTGCTGGAGAAGATGTGTGTGCCTCCAAGCAGAGATGTCACACATTTACATTTTTTGGTCCTGTTTGGGTTTACAAATATATTGGGGCACTATTAAACATCTAACAGAAATATTTGGCCTGGCAACAGAGATAGGACCGGAGAATATAGTGTTAGGTTTATGTCTGGCAACAATTAAAGGAAAGAAAGGACAATACTTATGGGCGGTGCTGTGCATTGCAGCCCTGAAGGGCATAACAAAGAAATGGTTACAGCAGTCTCCTCCAGAGATAGGGGAATGGTTGGGTGTAATAAACCAAATTCAAATTATGGAAAGAACCACTTTTGCTGTTAACCATAGTAATGAAGCATACGTAAGCAGATGGACTCGTTGGGACTTATATAAAGAGAGGATATAAGAGAAATATAGATCAAAATAAATGATTTCAAATATATGCCCCCCTCCCCCTTCCCCCCCCGTGTTTTTTTTCCTCTTACACTATGGGTCTAGTACTACTCTCCACAAAAGGTATCAGTTTTAAACCAAATCTAATGTAATGCTGAAATGTATGGATGCTGGTTTACTTTTTACCTCCCAAGGGTATAAGTTGTCTGTTTATAATATTTTAATTTTTAGGATTAAATGATCTTGAATGTTCTTACTTGGTTTAATAAGCATGAAATATAAAAAATGGAACAGGTATAAAATGTATATGAGATAACATGATTGTCTTATACTGGTAATAACTGTTAATGGACTTTGAATATGATACTGTATGTAAGTCTAGTGCACTTACCCAGTCAACAGAAACTAAATAAATAAAATAAATGTCACAACCAGAAGTTTTTTATTGGAAAATACTCAATAAACTAAGTATAAAAAAAAAAAAATCTTTGTCTAGGGAGTAAGCTAGGTCCCAGATCCTCATTGCTTCTGTGCACAGTTTTGACAATCTCGTCCTTCCCTGTTTGTTTATGTAGTACATTGTTGTGCTGTTGTCTGTCCATATTTGGACTGACTGACCCTGTAACTGGGAGAAGGACTGTATTGGCAGTAGCACTGCCCTGAGCTCTAGGAGGTTTCTATGCTCCTGAATCTCTGGTGGGCTCTAGGTGCTACATACTGTGAGGTCCTTCAGGTGGGCACCTCACCTTAGGAGTGAAGCATCTGTTGTGAGGACCTTGGTGGGAGATTGCTGGAGGAAAGGAATACCCTTTTTGAGGTTGCTTTCCTCCTTCCACTACTACAGTGCTTGCACAAAGCTCTTTGTGACTGGCATTAGTTGAGACACGCAGTCTGACGTTTGGGACCAGTAACCTCTTAGGTGTTACAGTATATGTCCTTTGTCTGAAAATGGGCCCATGGCACCACAGCTGTGACTGCAGCCATGTGACTTAGCAGCTGCAGAAAATCCTTTGCAGCCCTTGGCCAACCTAGGGTGAATAATTCTGTGCTGGCAATCAGATTTGTTTCTCTGTCCTGTGGGAGAAGAGCCTTTCGCTGCAGGGTAGCCAGTTCTACTCTAGTGAAGTCCAGGACCTGTACTGGTTCTGTCGGGGACTTGGCAAGTTTTAAGAACCCCAAGTTCCCCAAGGTGCTTCTTACCAACTGTATGAAACACATTGCCTCCTGTTTTGTTTTCCCTGAGACTAGATAGTCGGCCAGGTAAAGGAAAATCCACCACACCTTGTCTTCTTAGGTAGGCTGCCACCACAGCTAAGCACTTTGTGAACACCCTTGGTGCTGAGGTGAGGCCAAAAGGAAGAGCTTTAAACTGATGTTGGCAGTTTTCCAACCTGAACCTCAGATACTTTCTGTGGCTGGGTCTGACTGAGATGTGGAAGTAGGCATCTTTTAGATCCAGTGACTTTAACCAATCTCCTAACTGCAGAGATGGGATTACTGTGCCCAGTGTTACCATCTTGATTTTTTTCTCTTGCTCTATCTGTTTAGGTACCTTAAGTCTAGAATGGGTCGCCATTCCCCATTCCTTGCCCCACTGTGAAGCAGGGATCTTTTCTACTGCTTTTGCTTGCAGTAATTTCCTTACTTCCAGTCCTAACAGTTTTTCTGTTGGTGAGTGATCCAGAAAGGTTTCTGGTCTCTTCAGGTTGGGAGAACCATAGAAACTGCAGGGACAGCCCCTTAACACACTACTTTTAGGACCCACTTGTCTGTAGTATCCCCCCATTCTTGAAAGTAATGGGTCAGCCCCCACTGGCAATGGGCTAATGGTGACCTGGGCAGAATTGTCAGGGTTTTGTTATGGTTGTGGCTTAGGGCTGGAGTTGGTGCACGCCTTGTGCACCTTCTGCCACTACTCCTATATACCCTCTCTGTGGCTGATACTCATAGCCAGAGTAGGGTCTGCGGTAGGAAGTGACTCCTTTTCTCCTTCTCAGAGTTTTTCTAAGTGGCTCTGCACTCATCCACTTTTTTTCATGTATGCGTCTCTTTTGTCATCACATAGTTTCCCTCAAAGGTAAATGTCTTTTCCCTGGGTGTCCTGGATAAGGATTGTGGCCCTTAGCCAGGCAGACCTCCTCAGTGCCACTGCATGTTCCAAGACTCTTGATGCAGAGTCATTGGTAGCTACAGCCATGTGAAACTGGTACTTTGTGGCATCAAGGGCAGACTTTGCTGTTGCTGCCAGATCCTGTGCCAGCTCATGATCTACTTAGTCACTCAGTGCCAGCTCCTCATTCCACAGTGCTTTCTGATACGGAGCTGTGTAGGCCAAATAAACTGCCTATATTAAAAGCAGGGAAGCTGTTGTGTTCACTTTTTGCCCATGTTATCCACTTTCCTGGAATACTTTTCAGGGGTCTTTGCAGAGAGAGGCACCTTTTCCTTCTCATAGGCAGCTGCCTGTACCACTCCTTCATGATCGGGGTGGGTGTACAGATATTTTACCCCTTCCTATCCACTTGATATGTTTTCTCAGTTTTCCTGTCAGTACCAGCTTCTGAATTTGGTGTTAAATGATTTTGAGGTGGCTTTCCCCGATATATATTTTTGCTTTTTAGTTTTCCTCCCCCCATCTCCACTGGCCTGCAGCGTGTGGAGCCGCGATGCGCGCCATCGTTGCGCGCCTTTCGCTCGTGTCGCCCCCGCTCTGCACCTGCGCCCAACACCAGACCTCCATCCAGTGGCAGCGGGACTACAGGAAGACGACCACCTTCCCCAGGAGAGGAGAGCTGCAGTAGGGCTGCTCGATCCTGCTTCTCCCAACCCCTCCTGTGCCAGCACCCTGACGACCCAAGGTCATTCCTGCACCCGGGTCATCAGTGTAGTGCAAGGCAAGGTGTCCAGCGCCTCAGCCCTCTGTGCTACCGGGTCAGTATGAGGTGGCTTTTTAAGGGACTTATTAATAGGGACCAGAAGCCTTCTTATAGGGTTAACCTTTTCATGTCCATGAATTCCACTTGCTCCTCATCCACTTCTGTCTCATGAGAGGGGATATTGAAGGTCTCAGCCATTTGTTTCATGAAAGAGGAGTAAGAGGCATAGTCCTCAGTAACTCTAAGAGGGGAACAAAGTTTCTGATCAGGGGAGCCATCAGGTCCTATAGGTACGCCCTCCTCCTCTTCATAATAAATGTCCTCCTCCGGCACAGGCTGCTGGTCTAGATCTGGAGCCTGGGAAGGGAGGGGAGGGTAAGCGCATGAAATAAATTTTGTATGATCTGGAAAAACTGCCACACCTTTTTTCATGTCCTCTGGTGAGGGCATTTGTTTTTGTTCCACTGCCTTCTCCTTTGCAGGAGTGTCAGGGATATGTTTTTCTTGACGGATACAGGTTCCAGTACCTGTGCTCAGGCTCTTTTATTTGTATTTTTCTATTTCCGAAGTCAAGGTTTTCCCCTTTTGGACACCCTGGTATCCTTACCATGACTTTCAGATGGCTAAGCAGCTTGAAGCCTTTTTTTTTTTTTTTGAGGTCTGCCGCTAGGCCCCATCAGCCACACGCTCTGCCCCAACACATTCCTCGAGACTTCTTCCCCAGCTTACCCCCAGTGATAAGGCCACCGGTAGAGAACTGGAAAATTTTAAGTTGGGGACGATAGTGCGGGTCCGGTGTTGGGCGTCATCTGTCAGCGGTGGAACCATTTTTGGAATGCTGTGCTCCCCGGGAAGCGGGACATGCAGTGACGTCTGTGAGACGAAGCCGACGTCTGTCCCACCTCCCACTAATCCAGGTGCTGGTCGCAGTAGAGCCCCCAGCCTCCGCCAGGAGTCCATATCGTGCCAGACACTCAAACCCCCCCTCCCCGGAGAAGGAGAGCCACCCCTTTGGACGCTCAATCTTTCTTCCCCTGGCTGGCCCTCTGACTTCCGAGTCCGTTCCCGAAATCGGGCGGGCTGGCCAGGGCCAAACTTTTGACAAAGTACACAATTTTTTAAAAACATGATTTGTCCCCAGTCACTTTAGACAATGATCATGGCAGTCTGCCTTTGCCAGGAGCCAAAACAAGAAATACAGGGTGTTTTTTTTTTTTTTTGGTGGGCGTTGCTGTATTTATTTCTCTCCTCCTGGCAAGCCCCATTCAGCCCGACTGGCCCCCCCC
The DNA here is from genome assembly GCA_016271365.2 of Neoceratodus forsteri. Lineage (NCBI taxonomy): Eukaryota > Metazoa > Chordata > Ceratodontiformes > Ceratodontidae > Neoceratodus > Neoceratodus forsteri. The sequence continues at coordinate 554,328,665 of CM028129.1, read as the reverse complement.
CCCAGCCCGGCACCCGGAATTACCGGGGCTTACCTTATGCCTGGCCCTGGAGCGGTGCCTGTGGAGGGTCGGGCATCATCCTGCTGCTGGGTTTTTCTCCTCCATTTTCGCCCCAATTACCTGGGGCCCCAGGAGTAGAGACACATGCACATGGAGGCGCGCATGCACACTACAGCCCTGGTAACAGCCCCTTCCGCCCACCCGTCGGCCTAGTGCCTGTGCACCCTGTAGCTTGTTCTGCACCCTGGCCTCCACCAGGAGGGAGATGAGCCGAGGGATGCAACCATTCCTCCCTAAAGTGGAGAGCTGCTTTCGGCCGCTCCATCCAGCTCCATGCCCGCCCCCGCTGGCCTCCGGCCCATGCTGGTTCCCGAACCTGGGTTGTCGGCGTGGTGCGAGGTAAGGTGTCCAGCGCCTCAGCCCTCAGCGCCACCAGGCCGGCCTAGAAATACAGTTTTTAAAACCTGTGGGCCCGGTTTTCTTTTTAGGCTTATCAGTCATGTCAAACACTAATAAGGCCTGAAAATGTGTTAATTCAGTTCCTAGATATAGATTCTGTAAAACAGTTAAACAACAGGAAAAAAAACACCTGACGCCGCTAATGTACTAATAATAAACGGAAGCAGTTGATATTTTTTCCAGAAAATGCAGTTGGTTCCCTCAGGCAGGAACCATGCTTGAGTGGCATTCTCTGGTTCTTGGGAACTGATCTGGAACTGGGGAAACTGCTAATAATTTACAAAATATCAAATAAAACACCCTAACACAAAGTATTCAAAAAGGAACTTTAAAAAAAAACAAAAAAACAAACACTTTGTAATTATAAAAAAAAAAAAAAGAGATGACCAGAAGGCTGGAGATAACTTCAGGAGACTATTCTCTTCAAGCGGAGATATGCATATGGCTTTCAACTAGTAGGGGGAGTGTGACATCAATTCAAACTTCTTCCACATTCCATAATTTACATAAAGTTATATCTCCAGGGCAGCACACTCCTGTGGACCAGTGCACTTTGTATTACGTGCTAGCTGCCCCACTGACATCCTTATTCAACAGCTCACTGGAATCAGCCATGGTTCTGGAAGACTGGAGGAGGGCAGATATGGTCCTCTATATAAGAACGGCAGCAGGGAAGAGGCTAGCAACTATAGGATGGTCAGACTCACCTCAATGATAGGGAAGCTAATGGGAACACTGCTAAACACAGAAACACAGACATTTATGGCAGAAAAAGACCGGTGGTCTATCCAGTCTGCCCTGGGTTCCCTAACCAACACCAGGACCTATTGTCCATCCAGGGCCCTGGAAAGGTTAGTACAGTGTCTTGAATCCAGTGGGCTGCAAGACCAAAGGCAGCATAAATTCATTGTTTTTGGGGGGGGGGATGTCATGCCAGATGAATCTGATTGATTTCTTTGACTGGATGATCAGGGGAGGGCACTGGATGTGGCCTCTCTGGACTTTAGCAAGGCTTGTGACACTATGCTGCACAAGGGACTGATAAAGAAATGGAGCAGCCTACTGGTGGGATCCAAGTGATGAATTAGGTTAGAAACTGGTTAATGGGCAGGGGACAGAGGGGGGTGGTTAATGGCACCCACATTAATAATGGGAGAGTGACCAGCTGGGTGCTGCAGGGCTAGGTACTAGGACTGGTCGTCTTCAGTGCCTTCATAAGTGACATTGCAGAAAAACTGGAAAGGATGATATGCCTTTTTTTTGGAGATGACACCAAAATCTGTAATAGGGTGGACAATCAGAAGGTGGTAGAGAGAATGCATAGAGACCTTGGGAAGCTAGAGAAGTGGTGAAGAGCATGACATTTGGGGGTACAGTGCCAAAAAGTGCAAAATCATGCACCTAAGGCATAGAAACCCAGTAGCTGAATATAGGATGGGGGAGATATTGACAGACACTCAACTGGAAAGGGACCCTGGGATTATCATATCTGATGACCTCAAAGTCGCAGGGCAGTGTTACAAAGTGGTGGTTACGCCAGTGGGATGCTGAGATGCATAGGGAGAGGTATTTCCAGCAGGAGGAGGGAATTGGTATTGCTACTGTATTGCTCGCTTTTGAGATCCCACCTGGAGTATTGTGTCTAGTTCTGGAGGCTGCACCTCATAAAGGACATAGATAGGGTGGAGGCAGTCCATAAGAGGGCAGCCAAAATGTTGCAGGGGTTGCATCGAATGCCTTACGAGGAGAGACTGAGGGGGTCTCAACATGTACACCCTAGAAGGAGAGGAGAGCAAGAGGGGACATGATTTTTATTTATTTTTTTAACCAGGAGAGACGCACTAAGCTGAAGCTTGTTTACAGGTGTGACCTGGGAGCACAAGAAGTTAAGTGACTTGCTCAGGATCACACAGTATGCAAGTGGGGGCTGTGGGATTCAAACCCAGGTCTCCAGGTTTGCAGCTCAGAGTCTTAAACCACTGCACTATACTGCCTTCTTAATGATAGAGACATGCAGGTAACTGATGGGGGTGAACAGGGTGCAGGAGGGGAGTCTCTTTCAAATGAGAAAGAGCATCAGGACCAGAGGGCATGTGATGAAGCTGGAGGAGGGGAAGTTCAAGAGGAAGGTGAGGAAATAGTACCTCACTGAAGGAAGTGGATGCCTGGAACAGACTGCCAGCGGAAGTGATGGAGGTGAAAACAGTAGGGGACTTCAAGCATGCGTGGGAGAGACATAGGGGAGTATTAGTGTAACCCCCACCCAGGTATGCCGTTTCTATCTTGACAGCTCTACCTGGTGGGCTGGGTTTGGGGAGAAATATGTCACTCGGCACATTGGCTAGGTTTGGCTACTCTGCACAGGGGCACCCAAGTAACTCCGGACAAAGGAAGCAATAACTGTAATGTCCAATACCAGAAGTGGGATTCTAAAGTGTGGCTTTTATTCACATCCAAACAGAATAAACAAAGCATAGATAGACCCCCACATGGCTACACTCCTGGTAATGCAGATTTATGGAGATCAGAACACATCCTCATTCACTTTAGCCCTCAGGCTCTGAAACACACTGGGCAAAACGCCCGAACTTGTATGCTGCTCTGGGATTTCCCTGGCTTGGCTCCCTTGCCAGCCCTTTGGACACTTTCCATTTAGTATGGAAACATTTACTGGTGGCTCCCTAAACCACCTATGAGCACTCTGCACCTTCAGGGAAACTTCCTCATCAGTCCCACGTCTGGGTACTTTTCTCAGGCACTGGCCAAGTATCTGAGAGAAAGCAACAGGTGTTCCAGAGCAAATCCGTAGAGGTGAATTTGGTTATTACTGGTGGTGGTGGTGGTGGTGGGGGGGTCTCCCATCTCTCGCTCCCATAATTCATACCCGGCCATTTCTCTGGACTGTAACACCTCATCCTTTAAAACACGTTGCTGTGTAGATTCTCTTTAAACGTATTCACATTCAGTCTACTGTCTTTACATCCCATTTGTGCTGAACTTGAACATACTTAAAAAGTGGCTGTGTCCATTACTCTAGTCCCCCTACCGAGTTAAGCAGTCCAATCCCCACATCTTCCAAACTGTACTTGGCTGTCTTTTCCTGACCCCACAGTAACAGTCACTTTAGTTTCATTTTGTTTCAGGTGAAAACACATGGCCCTTTAGCAGAGTAAACTCACCCCTTGGTTGCAGGTGCCCCACAGGCGTTTTCTCCTCAAAGGAAATCTCGTCCAGAACTTCAGGTGCCTCAGCACGAACTTAAATCAGGCAGCTTCTTTTTTCCCAGCCGGACCGGGGGGAGGGTTGCCCCTGGAAGCAGGCTGATTCCTTCCCCTCATCCCCCACAGGGATGGGGCCCTGAACCACTCAAAGCGGTCTCTACCACTTCAATGTGTTCTTCTAGTGTTTCTCTTCAGGTGAGAACACATACCTATACCAAAAAATAGCTCTTTGACAGAGCTTAGAGCTCTGAGGGCCTGCCTACAGCAGAGCACCTCTACTGCAAACTGCAAAAGAACTGACTGAACTCACTTCAAATTCCCCAGTGTTCTACTCTAACCTCCAACTGCAACATTCCAGTGTGGCTTATGCAGCTGTGACAGTTCTAAAATGATGTCATCCCTCAGTCTCAGTTGAGACTGAGAACAGAGTGAGACAGTGTGAAATCCATTTAACTGGAGTTTCAGAAGCTGCCTTCCCTGCCTGCCATTAGGTCTTACTGAGATTCTAGTAACCCCTGGTAACAGGGGGGTTACATCAGTAAATAGGAAGGATGGAGGGTCGCCGGAGACCAGTTAAGGTCTGTGGAGGCAAGACTAGGCAATGACCATCTGGGCAGACTGTGTGGGCCAAGGGATCTTTTTCTGCTGACAGATTCTATGATTATGTGTATCATATGTCATGTATATGATCATGTGTATCATTTATGGATTCCTGTTGTTAGAACAACAGTCGCCGTGCAGCTCTAAGTAATGCAACACCTGCTGCCTTTAGCACACCAAGCTCCCCAGTTCTGGCTCCCACATATTTTTATTAATTAAGCTCAGTTGGGCATTTCCACTGAACTGCAGGGGGTGACTATCACTTTGTGGTTCCTGCGCTCACTCTGTGTCTGTCTCTTTCTCTCCCCCACCCAAGCTTCTAACAGGTGACATCAGGGTAGAGTAAAGACGCACTAAGAATCTTTTCAAGTTATGTGCGGTGGCACATTCTTTACAGACCGCTCTTCTTCCTGTCAGAGACACCGGGGAGAAGTCTGACATAAGGGGACAACAGTCCATGAAAGGAGAAACCCTTCCTGGACCCATTAGACCCCAGGAATGTTTAAAAGAATATGGTCCATGGCCCAAAAGGGCCCTAACTACCTTTTGGACCACCTGGACTAACATAGCAGGGCCTGAAGAAACTTTTGGAATTTCACTGGTTTCTTCACTGTGCTGTGCACTGCTCCTACTGTCACTGATGCTCACGTTCATCACATTCTCTAGAAGTTGTTCTTCGAGATTCAGCGTGTTGAACAACGCTTAGAAACCACTAAAACCTGCCAACCATCTATTACAAATATTTAATAGGCTAATTGATATCACGGGACCTAACCCCATGCAGTAGTTGTGGGGCTAGATAGATGATAGTGTAGTGAGTAGGGCCAGTGGGATGCTGGGATGTGTAGGAAGAGGTCTGTCCAGCAGGATGAGGGAGGTGTTGTTGCCACTGTATTGCTCGCTTGTGAGTCCCCATCTGGAGTATTGTGTCCAGTTGTGGAGACTGCACCTCAGAAAGGACATAGACAGGTGGAGGCAGTCCAGAGGTGGACAACTAAAATGGTGCAGGGATTGCATCAAAAGCCGTATAAGGAGAGACTAAGGAATCTCACCATGTACACCCTGGAAGAGAGGAGAGGGAGAAAGGGGTCATGATAGAGACCTACAAGTGCCTCATGGGGGGGGAAGGATGAACAGGGCGCAGGAGGCGAGTCGCTTAGAAATGAGGGTCTCCGGAGACCATTTAGGGTCTGCAGAGACAAGCTAGCCAGTGACCACCTGAACAGACTGCATGGACCAAGTGGTCCTTTTCTGCCAGCAGATTGTGTTTCTTTGATCATACCCCTTTAACTGAGTCAATGGGATTGTAACCACAAATGTGTCCAGTCTGTCTGAGGAAATAGGGGAAAGTCTTCTCCAGCAGGAAAGTTTACTGGATATTTTACCTTCAGTTGTATTCACAGGAAAGCCTTCTGATTCTGCCCTTGGAGAGTCCTTCTGTCCTGGAGGAGGTACACAGCAGGAGAGTGGCAGCGTTGAAGTGTTCATTTCCATCCAGGCTTTTCCTGCCCTTTTGGATTTGCCGAAGGAGTCTGAGGTCAGCAAAGTGAGTTGAGGGTCTCGACATACAGCAGCTGTCACACGTATGTATCACATGAAACTTTTTTAACTGGATTTATAAAACATGTGAGTTTCCCATGCCAGTTGATTTCCCACAATTGGGTTGCATTTCTGTGCTGATGACCTGGGTTCATGAGTGGGGTGCCACAGGGATTGGTCCTGGGACTGTCCTCCTATTCAGTGTGTACATTAGTGACAGTGGGGAGGATATCCTGGGCAAAATGTGTTTCTTGGCAGAAGATGCAAAGTTTTGTGGCAGGATAGACAGCGAAAAAAGGGCGACAGAGCATCAGAATGACCTGGAGAAGCTGGAAGAGAGTCTGAGATCTGTTAGTTCAGATTTAATGCCAAGAACTGCAAGGGAATGTAGGAAAAATGAACTGATGCATGGACTATTGGATGGGAGGGGTTAGTTTGGCTACTGCTACAGAGGAGAAGGATGTGGGGGGGGGTCATCATCAGTGATTCCTTCAAGCAAACCAGCCAGTGCAACAAGGCACACAGTAATGTATCAAGGGTGCTGAGGGGTATTGGGAGGGGTTTTGATAGCAGAAGTGAAGTGGTACTGCCTCTGTACATATAACTGGTGAGGCTTCACCGGGGGTGTTTTGTTCAGTTCCTGAAAAAGGACAATGGGGTGGAGAAACATAGAAACATAGACTTTGACGGCAGAAAAGGACCACTTGGCCCACCCAGTCTGCCCATTTCCTTACCTACTGGATAAGCTGCAGAGTCTAGTTAACCAACAGCCTGCTTCCTGCAACCCCGCACTATGATTGCTTTGTGTCTGTCCCAAGCATGTTTGAATTCCCCCACTGTTTTAGACCCAACGACCTCCTCAGGAAGGCTGTTCCATGTATCCACCACTCTCTCCGTGAAAAAGAATTTCCTCACATTACCCCTGAGCCGTCCCCCCTCTATCTTTAAACTGTGCCCCTTGTTCTTACACATCTCTTTTTCTGAAAGATGCTACCCTCCTGGACTTTGTTGATTCCCTTGAGGTACTTGAACGTTTCTATCATGTCCCCCCTGTCCTCCTTTCATCAATGGTATACATATTAAGCTCTCTCAGTCTCTCTTCATATGGTTTCTGATGTAGACCCTGCACCATTTTAGTTGCCCTCCTCTGGACTGCTTCCATCCTGTCTATGTCCTTGCGTAGATGAGGTCTTCAAAACTGCACACAGTACTCCAGATGGGGTCTCACCAACTGTCTGTATAGAGGGATAATCACTTCCCTTTTTCTACTTGTGATGCCCCTTCCTGTGCATCCCAGTATCCCCCTGGCTCTCCTTACTGACTTCTCACATTGCTTACCCACCTTTAGGTCATCTGATATGACTACTCCCAGGTCCCTTTCCATTTTTGTTGTTGTTAGTACCTCCCCTGCTATTGTGTACTCTTTTTCTGGGTTTTTGTTTCCCATGTGCATTACTTTGCACTTCTTTGCATTGAATCTAAGTTGCCATATGTCTGACCATTCCTCCAACCTTGCCAAGTCCCTTCTCATCTTTTCTACCCTCTTGTGTATCAACTCTGTTACAGATCTTTGTGTCATCTGCAAAGAGGCATACCTTTCCCTCAGACCTTCTGCAATGTCACTTATAAAGATGTTAAGAGGATTGGACCCAGTACTGAGCCCTGAGGTACTCCACTAGTAACCCCCTTTCTTCAGAATGTGTTCCATTCACTATTACCTTCTGTGTCCTGTTGTGCAGCCAGTTCGCACTCCAGGCTACCACCTGGGCACCCTACTCCAGGCTGGCTAACTTGATTATTAATCTTTGTGCGGGACTGCTCAAATGCCTTGCTAAAGTCTAGGTAGGCCATATCCACAGCCCTCCCCTGGTCTATTACTTTGGTCACCCAGTCAAAGAAATCAATTAGATTAGTCTGACATGACCTTCCTGCTGTAAATCCATGTTGCTTTGGGCCCTGTGCCCGCTGGCCTCTAGGTGCTCAACAATTCTTTCTTTCAGAAGTGATTCCATCATTTTCCCTACCACTGAGGTCAAACTTACAGGTCTGTAGTTTCCTGCTTCTGCCTTGCTCCCACTTTTGTGAAGGGGAATCACATCTGCCCTCCTCCAGTCCTCAGGTACCACCCCATCCTGCCATGATTTATTAAAAGTATGGTCAGTGGTGTCACTAGGTCCCCCCTTAGTTCTTTTAGGATTCTGGGGTGAATCCCGTCAGGCCCCATTGCTTTGTCCACCTTGAGTTTTAGGAGTTCTTTCAGGACTCTTTCTTCTGTGAATGGACTGGTATCAACCCCCCTACCCAGAGTGCTTCTATTGTCAGGTAACTGCTCCTCATCTTCTTTTGTGAATACTGAGCAAAAGTATTCATTCAGTATCTCTGCCTTTTCACTGTCTCCCTCTGCCCACCTCCCCTCTCCTTTATTAATCTTCACTATCCCTCCCTTAACCTTTCTATGCTCCCTAATGTACCTATAAAAGGTTTTATCCCCCTTTTTGACCGAGTTGGCTATTTTTCCTTGGTTTGTGCCTTTGCCATTCTGACTGCCTTTCCTACTTCCTTCTGCTTTAATTGATACAGTTCCCTGTCGTGCTCCCCCTGTGATTCCTTATACTTTTTGAATGCAGCCTTTTTCTCCTTAACCTTCCCTGCCACCTCTTTTGAGAACCATAGTGGTTTTTTACTCCGCTTTGTTTTCTTTATTTGTTTTACACAAAGACTTGTTGCCTCTATGATGGCAGTTTTGATTTTTCTCCATTGTTCTTCCACCCCTCCTATTTGGCCATTTGCTAGTGCATTCTTCAGGTGTTCACCCATTTTGCCAAAGTCAGCCCTTCTAAAGTCCAGTATCCTTGTTTTTGTATGGCTTATCTCCATGGTTGTGCTCATTGTGAAGCACACTGTGCAGTGGTCGCTTGTTCCCAGATGTCTACTGACTTCTAAATTTGTGATCTCTCTCCATTTGAGAGTACCAGGTCTAGTATTGCTCCCTCCCGAGTGGTTCCAGCACTAGCTGTCTAAGGTCTGCCCTGCAGGGCATCGAATGACCCTGCTCTTGGATGTGGCTGCAGTACATGTCCTCCAGTTAACATCTGGCATATTTAGGTCCCCATCAACAGTATCTCCTTTTTCAGCCATTTTGAGAATGTCCTCTATCATTTTCTTGTCCATTTCCTCCTTGAGACGGGGTCTGTATACAACCCTGTGCAGATTACGATGCCTTTCCCCATCTCCAAGGTAACCCAGAGTGCCTCTTGTCCTTCCCTTTACTTTTTAGTTCTGTAGCTTTGATCCCTTCCCTTGTATAGAGCTACTCCACCTCCTCTTTGCCTTCCCTGTCCCTTCTGTAGATTGTATACCCTGGTATGTTGACATCCCATTCATGGTTCTCGTGTACCATGTTTCTGTGACTGCCACAATATCCAATTGTTCATCTTCCATCAAAGCTACTAGCTCAGAGAGCTTGTTTCCCAGACTATGGGCATTAGTAGTCATTGCCCTCCATTTAATGTTGGCTTGATCCTTTTTTTCCCCATCCCTGCTCTTATTGCTCTTATCTATTTTACCATTTACCCCCATCCTGCCCTGTGTTGAGCTCTGTATCTCAGTGTTTACCCTACTACCTGCCCTGTTTTGTGGGGGGAGGCTTGACTTTTCCTGCCTTTTATCAGTACCTCCCCCCTTATGTAGTTTAAAAGCTTGCAAGGAAGCATTTAAACCTGTCACCTAGGAGCGGTCCCCTTGTGGACAAATGCAGACCATCATACCAGTATAGACCTTTATCTCTCAGGTGGACCCCAGTCCCCAATGAAGCCAAAGCCTTGTGCTTTGCACCAGTTTGCAACCATTCATTAAACTGCATGGTGTGCAGTACCCTAGCCTCATTCCTGCCATGTACTGGTAGCACCTCTGAGAAGGTTACTGCGCTTGCTACCCATCTGAGGCCCCTCCCCAACTCCACAAATTCATTCTGCACTGCACTGTTCCCATGCTTAGCTAGGTCATTTGTCCCAAGGTGGACAATGATATCTAGTTCTGTCTCCTGTGATGCTGCTTCTACAATTGTGAGGATTCGCTTCTTGTCCCTCCAAGCCATGGCACCAGGCAGGCAGCTTACTTCCTTCTCTCCCTTCCCCAGTTCTACCCCCTAACAATTGAGTCCCCTATTAGTAGCTGTTTCCTTCCCTGTGGTGTCCGTGCACACTTTGTGGGTCTCCTTGTGGATGTCCTCAGCATTCTTCTGGATCTCCACTGAGGGTGCCATCATAGAGGAACCTTGCTCTGCCAGAATGGCATCTGATTTGTGTAGAGGTACAACTGGGGGGCTTCGCCTCTGGTCCACCACCCGCACCCTCCCAGAACCCACTGTGGTCCTACTGCTTTTCATACTCCGAAACCTCTGACTCAGTGGTTGTGGCAGTGGTGCTCTTTGGGAGGGGGAAGCCTCCTTAGTCCTTGCTAGTTCAGCCTGGAGGTGGGCAACCTCCTCTCTCAGAGCTGACAGTTGCCTACAAATAGGACAGCAACGCAGTTTCCAGAATGTTTCCCGGAAAACTGCTGCCCCACAGCCAGTGCATTGCACCACTCCCCACATGTCCCGCTCCCTTATTCTATACAATATGTAATTATATATGTATTATTATTTGTTTTGTGTAACTACTCTTTATGCACGTTGCAGGGTTATTAGGAATATGACAGTTCTGCCCCAAGACCTATTGAGGAAGTGATGTCAGAACTGTGGCTATAAAGGAAATGCCACGCCTGGGGGAAGGGTGGGTGGGTAGTGCACAGCCACTGGTGACTGTTAGAAACAATCAGATACACAACTGCTCCACCACCCTGGTGAGTACTGTCCTTTATAGTAATACAACTAACACCACAATTTACTAGACCACGGCTCCAACACAAACCAAACCACTCTACTGAGTCCAAGGATAAAAATGAACTCACTCCTCAGCCAGCAGGACACTTAAAATGTTACAGTGCAGAGAAGGGTCACCAAAAGGATCCAGGGCCAGTAAGTCGGATCCTATGAGAAACGGCTGGTAGTCCTCAACATATACTCGTAGGAGGTCAGGCGTGAGGGGGGACATGGTGGAGATTTACAAGTTTCTGAGGGGTATAAACAGGGTGAGGAGTGAAAACCTTTTCATTAGAAATAAGGACACAGTCACAAGAGGGCACGATAAAAACTCCAACATGCACTGCAGGCTATTGAGTCTCCCATTTCTGCCTGCTGCTCTGATGTATAGCATAAAGGGGGAGTGGCTGTAAAGGCTACCTCTGTGAATTGACCACAACACTTGGCAGAATGTTGAACCTTTTTAATTATATACTGCATACTGTTTCTTTGTGCAACGAAGGCTACAGATGTAGGGGGAGCCCTGCTAATCTAAACAGAGGCAGGAAGAGAAGTTTGGTAGTTCGCTACAGCCACAGGGCGAACTACCAACTTAATTGCACACAGTATTTTTAAAGTTTGGCTGCTTTGTAGGCTGTTTAGCGAGGCCAGGGCCACGAATGAGTGGTCTTCGCAAAATTTAAAGCACCAAATATATTTTTTAAATGTTAGGGGAGCGGCAGTGCCCTGAGCGACTTCTGGGTCTCTTGCGCTTTAAGCGAGCCCCTGCTGCAAGTGGGGCGAGCCAAGCCAGACTTGTGTGAGGTCTAAAAATAACAATAAAAAGAAAAACCACAGAGTAGGAAGCAGGTAGGAATCTAGAGGGCAGGCTGCTGTCCACACTCAGCCTGTGAGGAGAACATTATGGCTGTAAATAATAACATGGACGAATTAAGCAAATGTGATACGGGGGAACTGAGAGCCAACGACTTGGGCGAAATAGTGGAACAGGCAGACATTCTAATACAGAAATTTAAACAATGTGGGGATTGCCTGATGTTCTTGGAGGACTCGCCAATACAAGATTTTAAATATGAAAAATGTGTATTGATTACAACTTTTGTTTGATGAACTAGAGGACCTGCAGAATAGAATGAGGGTAAGGTCAGAAATTAACATCCTGGAACAATTTATAGACAAAACTTCAGACGAACTTGAACAGACAGTTGGGAGAGTAAAAGAACACCCAGAAAATGAAAACTCTAAGCTATGACTGGAATCATGTCCACCAAAGCACAATCAAATGCAGGAGGTGGAAGAGTGGAGTCTAGTTCAGTCCAGACCTAGTAAAAGAAGAGGAGGGCAGGTATATAATAGTGCCCCAGTGAAACTCCAGAATAGATTTATTTTATTAGACCGACCTGAAGAACCACCTGAAGACTCACCTAAGAGAACACAGCCCATATCTGACCAAGCAACTGTACAGAAACATTTAATAAAGAAAAGCTCTCCAACCCCCTTGTTAGAAAATGTAGTAACTTTGTTAAATGAGGAGTTGATTGATAAATTAGAGAAACAAATGAAACTGATAAATAACAACTTGAGGGATATTTTACTGATGGGGGACTCAATAATCAGATGTACTGATAATGGTATGCAAAGGAAGGAATGAGAGAACTACTGTTAGTACCTTGCCTGGGGCCAAATTAAGTGACATTAAATCACTGCTCAATTGACTGATGTCAGACACTAATGAACCAGTAGTATTACTACATGCAGGGGTAAACGATATTGGGAGAAGAAATATAAAACAGATATATGAAGATTATGAGGTGGTTACATCAAAAATTGTGGCCAAGGGGGGAGACATCATTATTTCTGGTATTCTTCCAGTCAGTGGCAGACATTATAAAAAAAACAGAGAGATCCATATGGTAAATAGCTGGCTGAGGGAATGGACCCTTCTCCAGGACTATACTTTTTTGGACAATTGGGATATCTTTGGAGATGATAGATTAAAAAGTCCAGATGGTCTCCACCTAAATAAAACAGGTAGCAGAGTATTGGCCAGGAGATTTAATGATTCTATAAAGTCCCATTTAAACAAATAAATGGGGGGGTGGGGGCAGAGGCTGAGGAAATGACAGATGTAGCCTTACAACCAAATGAAGAAGTTGTCTGTAAATGTACCCAAAATGGATGGAAAACACTATTAGTCAATGCATGAAGTCTTAGCAATAAAATGGATGTACTTAAATACATTATAGAATCCCAGCAGATTAAAATCTGCGCAGTTACAGAAACTTGGTGGGACCATAAGCAGACCTGGGAACAGGAGATAAGGGGGTTTAAATTATTCTCCAAATCAAGACAGTATAGGAAGGGAGGAGGAGGAGGAGTGGCATTATATGTCTCAGAAGATATTCAGACAGAAGATATTACTATTTCCACTGATTCATTAGAGCAACTCTGGATTAAAATCACCCCTCTAAAAACTCCTAAATATTATTGGGGGTAATTTATAGGCCTCCATCTATCAAACAAGAAGATATCAGTTTACATTCTAAACCTAAACCCTGTAGATAGAACAATAATATCGGGGGACTTAAATATGCCAGGGATACAGTGGGACAAACAAAAGGCAGAAAGTAAACAGGAAAGAATTTATGTAGACATATTTGATCAGATGGGTCTTGAACAGTTGGTCACTCGGAGCACAAGAGGAGAAAACACCTTGGACTTCGTTTTAACTTATATAAGGGAATATGTTCAAGATTGTTTAGTTACAATTCCATTGGGTAATAGTGACCATAATATGGTGAATTTACTATTCTAGAAAGCTAGCAATATGTCTCAGGTAAAACAACTACTAAGGACTTCAATAAAGCAAACTTTGAAGCTGTTAAACAAGTTCTAACAATATGGAATTGGAAGCAGGAATTTAAGGGAAAAACAATAGCTGGAATGTGGCAAATAATAGAAAATAAGCTGGAAAGTTGTACAGGGGAGCATATTCCTTTAAAAATAAAATACAAAAAGGGCCATAATACACCAAGATGAATGCATGGTAAATTAAATAAATTAATCAAGAGAAAACAAAAAATGTTTAAGAATTCAGAAAGAGACAAACAAGAAATCAATCAAGCTAAATTTAGGAACATCCAGAAACAGGTTAAAAAAGAAAGCAAAAGCAAAATTTGAACTCAAACTAGTAGCTTTAACTAAGGATAACTATAAAGCATTTTATGCTTCTATTAATGGGAAAAAGAACTCTGGAAATACAGTAGGCCCTTTACTTGGCCCTGATCGGTCAGTCGTAACAACAAATAAAGAAATGGCAGAGATTCAAACAAATATTTTGCTACAGTTTTTGTGAAAAGGAAAAACAAGATACTGCAGGGGAGGAAAAGGAGTTAAAAAAACATCCTATTGAAGTAACAAAAAAACTTTGTAGATTAAACCCATATAAATCCCCCACGCCAGATGGTATCCATCCACGTATATTAAAAGAACTAGCAGCAGAACTCTCACTTCCAATCAGCCATATTTTTCAACTCTCCCTAGCTAGAGATGAAGTGGTACCCGCTTAGAGGGAAGCATTAGTAGTCCCTATTTTTAAAAAAGGACAAAAAGAAAATCTAGCAAATTATAGGCCAGTAAGTTTGACATCTATACAATGTAAAGTATTGGAGGGTATAATAAAGGAGTTCCTGGACAACTTTATAAAGGAGAATAATCCAGAAGACAACACGCAGCATGGCTTTAGGAAAAAAGATCATGCCAGACAAATACGCTTCAGTTCCATAATAAAGTTATCAAGGCACTGGATAGTAAAAAATCAGTTGATGTATTTCTGGATTTTACTAAAGCATTCGATAAACTGCCTCACTTAGAATTGATTAAAACTCTAAGAAAATTAGGCTTCCATGAAAATATCATTAGATGGATTAATTCATGGTTGACGGAGCAGAGGAGAGATGTCTGATTGGATTGAGGTGACGAGCGGTGTACTGTAGGGGTCAGTCTTGGGCCCAAGCCTTTTAAACATCTATGTGAGGTCACTTAAGTGTGAGCAAAACAATGTCTGGATGACTAAATTTGCAGATGATTGTTGACTGGGGGCAGAAATACAAGAAAATGGTGGGGCTGGTGCACTACAGGACACACTAAACCATATTTGGGATTGGTGCGAACTGTATAAGCTCCCTTTAAATAGGGACAAATGTACTATTATGCACTTGGGAAATAAAAATATAGGCTGTACATATTACATAGGTAACACACCCTTAATGGTGGTCAGTGAGGAAAAGGATTTGGGTATTACAATTACAAATGACCTTCAGTTTAAAACCCATTGTAGGAAGGTAGCAGGAAGAGCAAATGGTGTCCTAAACTGTATTCTCAAGCATATTGCTAGCAGACATAGGGAGGTGATTGTCCCATTGTATGGGGCATTGGTGAGACCGCTAATGGAGTATGGGGTTAAGTATGGTCACCACAACAGAAGAAAGAAAAACAACTACTGGAAAGGGTACAAAAAAAGGCTACACGATCAATTAGAGGGATGGAACATAAAAATTATGAGATTAGACTGAGGGAGCTGGACATGTTTTCCCTGAAGTATAGGAGACATAGGGGGACATGTACCTACTGTATAAAGCATGTTCAGATGAGAAACTTCGGGAAGAACTGGGATTAAGACTCAGTGAATCAACGTATAGCACTAGGTCACACTACCTCCAGCTTAGGGGAGATAAATGTAATAATAATACCCGGAGGCGTAAAGGATGGTTTACTGAGAGAGTGATATCACCCTGGAATTCGCTGCCTGAAAATGTAATTACTCAAATGTTGATAGAAAATTTTAAACATAGCCTAGATGCAATACACAAAAAGGGGCATATTTAGGTTCATGGCGAGCAAAATGGACTAACCGTCTTTAAAAGCTCTGTACTGACCTATGAGATGTCAGCTGCAGGGGATTCTGGGATTTGTGGCAAAACGAGATGTCGGCCTACAAATAAGCAAAATTTGACTAATACAATCTACTTTACTGTACTACAGTGAACAGTGAGTGAACTGAAATGTTTTGGCACGGGAGTGTATAGTACCAAATGGCCTCTCTTACAGTCTGTAGTGGCTGAAACAGAAGAAAAAATTACTCGTAGTAATCTTCTTTCTTCCAAGGGGTCCTTTAGCATCAGTAACTATAGGAGTTAGCCGGCTAGGTGCAGCTGCCCCGGAGGTATGCCTTTAAGAGAATTATAATAAGCTAGGACATTAGCCAATCAAAAGACAGGAGGGGAGTGTGTTGAGTGAGAGCAGCCTGAAGGGGTTCAGAATTTTTTCAAAGATAATGGACACATGCCCCAAAATGTGAACCAACAGGATTCAAACAACATGCAAATGTCCGAAATCTAAAAACAGAACACCAACCTGAGCACGAAACTCAGTAATAAAAACCCACATTTGGTAATAAAACTGAGAACAGAGCCCTTCTTCTAACAGGTGAACCAGGGAGGAAGGATGGGAGCTCACTGATGCTAAAGGACTTCTTGGAAGAAAGAAGTTTACTACAGTGAGTAATTTTTTCTTCTTACCCCAGGAGTCCTTTAGCATCAGTAACTATAGCAGACTACTGAGCAATACCAAGTGGGAGGTGGGCAGAGAACCTTCTTAGGAAAGAGGCTCTGCAGAACCGCCCTGCCAAATTTGGCGTCGGATCTGGACTGCACATCTAAACTGTAGTGCTTAACAAAAGTGTGCACAGATTTCCAGGTAGCTGCTTTGCAGACATCCAGAAGGGGTATATCCCTTTTGCTGCTGCCACAGAGGCTGCAGTGCCCTTGGTGGAGTGGGCCCTGAGCTCCACAGGAGGTTGATGACCAGCTTTTTCATAGCAGAATCTAATACAACAGACCAACCAGTGGGAAATAGTTCTCTTGGTAGCTGGTCTTCCTCTGCCTACATCCCCGTAGGTGAGGAACAACTGAGTGGAAGAACCTCTGGGCTGCCTAGTATGCTCTAGATAGTAAAAAAGAGCTCTTTTGACATCCAAATTGTGGAGCTTTTTATTTATTTATTTATTTAGTTTTTGTTTACTGGGTAGGTGCACTAGCCAGAAAGACTATTTTCAGGCACGACCCAAGAGAGTACAGAGATGAAACTTCAAAAAATAGTCATAATACATATAATAATACATCGTACGAAGTGCAGGAAATTGTGATACATAGTACAGATGACATAACAGCAGCAATGTGACAAAGAAATTGAGGTAGTTTGACATTTGCTCACCAGGAGTTGATTTCTCAGTAAAGAAGACAGGTAGAGTAATGGACTGGTTTAGGTGGAACTCTGAAACCACCTTAGGCAGAAACTTCATATTTGTCTTGAGCTCAGTTTTATCTTTGTGAGGAATGATGTAATTAGGCTCAGTGCACAGGGCCTGTAACTCTGAAATCCTCCTGGCAGAGGTGATGGCTACCAGGAAGACTGACTTACAGGTCACAAACTTGATATGTGCAGTGGCCATAGGCTCAAAGAGTGATTCCATGAGCCTGGCAATGCAGAGATTCAGGCTCCAAGGAGGAACTGGCTCCCTGACTGGAGGCTGGAGGTGCAAGAGGCCTTTGAAAAACTGAATATGGTGTGGGAAAAAATTTACTTTTTCTTTCCCACTGAAAGATAGGCCAAAATTGCAGCCAGGTGTAGCTTGAGGGAAGAAGGTTTCAAGCCTGATGCTTGCAGATGTACCAGTTAGTCCAGCAGCTAAGGATCTGAATCTGTAAGAGGACTGAGCTTTTTGCTCTTGCACCAGAGGGAGAACCATTTTCATTTGGCTGCATAAGACTTTTTTGTGTTAGGTTTTTTTAGCCATTCTCAGGATCTTAAGGGCCTGTTCCGAGTACTGAGAGGATAGAAACTCAACTCCTCAAGAACCAGGCCTTGAGGTGAAGAGAGTGTATGTCTGGATACTGCATTCCTGTCTGAGGAGGGGTCAGCAGAGAGTGAGTTGGCGGCAGGCGAACGGGCCTGCTGCAGGATAGTGAGAGAAGGAGAGGGTACCAGGCTTGCCTGGGCCAGTCTGGAGCCACCAGAATCATTGATGCAGGCTGTTGTCTGAGTTTCAGCAATACCCTGAGCATCGGGGGAGGAGGGAATGCATATAGGAACCTCCCTGACCAGTCCAGGATCAAGGCATCCAGGGGAAGCTTTCTCGGGACTGGGGGGCCTGCAACAATACTAAGGAAGCTGGAAGTTGAGGGGAGAGGCAAATGGATCCACTTCTGGTGTGCCCCACCGCCTGTACACTGTGGCTAATACTTGCTTATTCAGAGTTAATTCGCTCTGGCCTTGACTGATGCGACTTAAAGCATCTGCCAGGGTATTGTGTTTGCCCGGGAGGTGAATAGCTGAAAAGCTGACTCCCAGGGAGAAGGCGCGAGACCAGATTGTCAGAGCCTCTGACTAGAGAGTATTCCTGATCTGGTACCACCCTGCTTTTTATGTAAAACATTGCAGTGGTGTTGTCTGTTCGGATTTGTACAGTCTGTCCTTTTATGATAGGAGCAAATGCTTTGAGAACTAGAAAGATTGCTCCGAGTTCCAAAAGGTTTATGTGTAACTGTGACTCTTGGAGAGTTCAGGTGCCACGTACTGAGGCATTGTCCAGATGTGCTCCCCAACCCAGGAGGGAGGTGTCTGTGGTGATCACCTTTGTGGGAAGCGGAGCCTGAAAGTGTAACCCTGCTGCCAGATTTGCAAGGTTCTTCCACCAAAGCAGAGTCTGAAGGAACTGCTCTGTCACAGGTATCAGCTTTGAAAAATTGTTGCTTCTCTGAGACCAGCAAGCTCTGAGGTAGGCTTGCGGGTGTCTCATCCTCTACCTGACTCCTGGGACCACTGCAGTCTTTGAAGCCGTGTGTCCCAAGAGCCTGAGGAAATGTCTGGCTGGTCTTGGGTGTCCCTGAACGAAAGCATCTGCCACTGAGAGGAAACTTTGAATTCTCTCCTGTGGGAGGAAGGCATATCCTTTCTGGGTGTCCAGCTGAACTCCTATGAAGGTGAGTAGCTGGGTGGGTTCCAGGTGAGACTTCTTTAAATTTACCAGGAATCCCAGAAATTCTGAAGTGTGCTCAGTAAGGAAAAGGGACTCCTTGACCTGACAAGGAGGCTTTGCCACTATGAGCCAATCGTCTAAATAGGGGTAGATTGCGACACCCAGCTTCCTGAGGTGTGCTGTGACCACTGCCAGGCACTTGGTAAAGACTCTTGGGGCCAAGGACAGGCCGAAGGGCATTGCAGCAAACTGATAGTGACCTGAATGGAGTTTGAATCTGAGAAACTTCCTGTGAGACCTCCTTATGGGTGTATGGAAGTAAGCATCCTGTAGGTCCAGGGAGGCTAGCCAGTCTCCCTGCTGTAAGGATTGTATGACAAGTGACTGGGTGACCATCTTGAACTTGTGTTTTAGCAGATGTTTGTTTAAATATCTGAGATCCAAAATAGATCGCCACTCCTTAGTCTTCTTTTGTGTCAGAAAGTACCTGGAGTAGAGGCCCTTGCCCTTTTCGTGGGCCAGGACCCTCTCCACCAGTCGCAGAGCTAGAAGATTTTTACCTCCAACTCCAACAATAACACCTGTGTTGGAGTTAGAGGCTTTGACACCTGGGTATGCTTGAGGTCTGGCATCTGCTTGAACTGTAGTGGCAGACCCTTTTCCACTATCTCCAGAACCCACCTGTCCAAGATAATGAAGGACCGATTCTGAAGATAGTAGGAGAGTCTGCCCCCTACTGGTAGAGGGGAGGCGACCTGTACATTCACATCAGGGCTTAGACTGCAAGGCCGCTGGCTGGGTAAAGGTGGCCCTTCTTTGGCCCCTTCTGCCTCTCCCTTTGAAGGCCCCTCTGTACTGAGAGAAGTCAGACTGGGGGTGGGATTTCTGTGGGGCAGTAGGCTTAGGTTTAGAGGAGTGACTCTGCTAAGCGGCCTTGTACTCGTCAACCTTTTTCATGTAGTCAGTCATTCTGGAATCAAACAACATGTTTTGATCACAGGAAAAGTCCATGGCCTTAGACTGGGTGTCTGGGGTTAGACTGGTAGTTCTAAACCAGGCTAAGCGCCTCAGAGAGATGGCATGGGCCATGGCTCTGGAGGTAGACTAGGTTTGCTGGTAAAGGCACCTAGCTTCACCTTAGCTCTTTTCTTCTAGGTTTGCTTGTAAGGACAGAGCAAGGAACAAGATTTAAGGCTTCTTTTTGCTAGGCAGAGTTACTGTTTTATTATTTTCTTTTGTTCTCACAAGGTTTAATACTGTTTTTTGCTTACATTTTACTGCTGTAATCTTCTCTGATTCAAATTGCTGTTGCAGAGTATACTTTCTGCTGCATTATTACGGGGTGTGCCTACAGGTATGTTAATGTTTTGTGTTTACAGATTACTGCTGTAATCTCTGATTCAAATTGGTTTTGCAAGGTATATCTTCTCTTACTGCTTTATTTTTCTCTGTAGCAAAGTGCTTTTTGCAGGGTATATCTTCTGTGAAATTGATATAGGTGGTGCTTACATTTTTGTGACTTTCTTATCTATCATTAGGCTAAGCAAAATTACTGTTTGCTACTATTTTATTTTATATTTTTGCTGAAAGGTTTTCTGTTTGGTCTAAAAGGTGTTACTGTTTCCTTCTCATATTGAATGAGCTAATTGCTTTCCTCCCACAGCTCTTCCAAGGGATTAGGAGTGTAATTGGGGGTGGGTGGAGCTGTCAAACTCCTGGTAACTTCCAACAGAAGGAAGGGTTAAAAGGTCAGGTTAGTTGGTGATGTTGAGGTGGAAGACTAGGTTTGCTGAGAAAGGCACCTAGCTTCACCTGAGCTCTTTTCTTCTAGGTTTGCTTGTAAGGACAGAGCAAGGAATACATTTTCAGAGCAAGGAACAAGTTTAAGGCTCTTTTTGCTAGGCAGAGTTACGGTTTGTTAGTATTTTATTTTGTTCTCACAAGGTTTAATACTGTTTTTTGCTTACATTTTACTGCTGTAATCTTCTCTGATTCAAATTGC
This sequence comes from Neoceratodus forsteri, assembly GCA_016271365.2. Taxonomy (NCBI): domain Eukaryota; kingdom Metazoa; phylum Chordata; order Ceratodontiformes; family Ceratodontidae; genus Neoceratodus; species Neoceratodus forsteri. Next base: position 554,307,945 of record CM028129.1, on the reverse strand, counting down.
TGTTGCAGGGTATACTTTCTGCTGCATTATTACAGTGTGTGCCTACAGATTTGTTAATGTTTTGTGCTTACAGATTACTGCTGTAATCTCTGATTCAAATTGGTTTTGCAAGGTATATCTTCTGTTACTGCTTTAGTTTTCTCTGTAGCAAAGTGTTTTTTTGCAGGGTGTATCTTCTGTGAAATTGTTATAGGTGGTGCTTACAGGGTTTACAGTTTTATCTCTTAATTAGGATAAGCTTTCAGGGCTACTGCATTGGTTGTTGGTTGATTGTTTTTGCTCTTACCTCCTTGTTTCTTTCGTCTGTGGTTCTTCCTTGTCGGCAGGGGAAGGTCCCAGCCACCCACTCCCATCCCGTGCTACACTTCTTTTATAGAGTAGCACAGTCGTGACATTTCCTGTAGCAAAGCAGGAAGGGGAGGATCAGAGGGGTATCCACACAGTGACCTCACTTACAGGGACACAAGTAATTTAACTTGTTATAACAAGTTATACAAAAACAAACAAAACACAAACAAAAAAAAAAAATCTTTAACTTTTGCTTTCATTTTTACGTTCGCTTGCGCAAGGAACGTTTTGGGAGAGTAGCACACTTGGAGGTGTGCCTCTCCCCCTTGCGACTGTCCTTTGAGCAGGCGGTATGTGTCCTGCACCAATGGGTGCAGGAGCTCAGTATGACAGCGTGTTCTCCGCTTCAAAGGAAAGCACTGCTGCCATACAGGCGCGCCTGCGTCACGCATGCCTCTCACACCCCCCAACATTTGCCCCTTTGGTGCCACGCTGGGAGCCCACCCCAGTGTGGCAAATGCTGTTGCCTGACGAGGTGCCCAATCCCCGTCGGCTCCACGCCCAAGCCGTCCTGCTGCCACGCTGGGGCCCACCCCAGCGTGGCAAGCGATAGTTTAGTTTTAGCAGGGGTGCCCAATCCCGTCGGCTCCTCGCCCCCCCCAGCGTGGTTGCCGACGGGGTGCCCAATCCCGTCGGCTCCGGCCCCCCAGTCATCTTCTGCCACATTAGGAGCCCACCCAGTGTGGCAAACGTCCGTAGTCCGTCTTTTTTTTTTAACCTGTAAAACAAAAGCGTCCCGCCGCGTCTCCCAGCCCCCTCCACAACCAGCACCCACCCACTCGCACCCAGCCTCCACACCCCCTCACCCCATGCTTACCTCCGGACTCTGGGCGGCAGCGATCTTGGTGGACGGGGAACACGTCTGCACTCTTCAAAACCGACCGCGAACTGAGAAATGCTGGTAAGCTGTATAATGGGCTACATAGGGGTTTCAACTTTGTGCATATCTGTCATTTTTGGAATTTTGCACCAAATTTTCAACATGGGGTTTTGGGCCCCTTCTCATGAATGATGTCACTGTCGTGGCGTTATTTGGAGCCCAAAGGGTGATTTTGCAGGCACTGCTGGTCACTGCGCAAAATCACGCTGGCCTCGAAGCGCCATGTGACAATGTTTGTGATCATGAAAATCCCATGTGAATAGTCATCAAAAATACTGTTTATTCTGAGTGTGCGTTATGCAGTTCCTCACGCGGGCTCGTAAGTTCGTGAATTTTCAATATTTTCACTCCAGATTTTCAACATTGCCATTTTATCGCACCTTCTTATGGGTTGTACAGCTGTCATTTTCACATCTCACCCAAAGCGTGTTTCTGCCCGTATGGCGGCGCGGTAGGCGCGGTCGATTGTGCGAAATCAATGTATGGAACACATTAAGAAAATCACAGTGACACTGATCATGAACAGAGGTCTTAAAATGGCTGTGCTGAAAATTTAGTGAAAAATGCCTAAAATGACTGTTTTATGACTCTGCATTGCTGCATGGTTCTCACGCAGCTCGTGGGTTTGCAAATTTTCAATATTTTCACTCCAGATTTTCAATATTGCCATTTTACCACACCTCCTTATGAGCAGTACAGCTGTCATTTTACATCCTGCCCAAAACGCCTTTCCCCATAAAAAGTACAATGGCGCAGTCGGTGTGCTAAAATCAATGTATGGGACACAGTAAGAAAATCACAGTGACACTGTTCATTAGCAGAGGTTTAAAATGGCAATGTTGAAAATTGGTGAAAAAATCTACAAATGACTGTTTACGGCGTATGTTGCACAGTTCCACACTTATTTCGTAGGTTTACGAATTTTCAATATTTCACTCAGATTTTCAACATTGCCATTTTACCACACTTCCTTATACGAGCAGTACAGCTGTCATTTTCACATCCTACCCAAAACGTGTTTCCGCCTATGTAGCGCACAATGGGGGTAACAACAAGGTCATGCTGAGAATTTATTGTGGAAATACCAGCAATCGCACAGGGCATTAGGGTAAAGCACCATACATGCCAAACACCACTGCAAATACCTGCAAGCGAACGTTCGGCATTGACAAATGCTTGTCCTCCTTCTAATTACTTGTACCAAGTTATAAACTCAACAGCTCAACTGGAATGGATATTCTAGGGACATGGATATGTTTTTCAATCTACACTTATTGGCAGGTTCCTTGCCACTTTAAATGTTGCCGGAAAGCCTTCAAGCTGGCTTCTGCCACCCACCCAGGTTGTAAAACCCTTGGCTTCGCCCCATGACGCCAGATCTTCCTTACCACTTGGAAGCTCAGGTTCCCTCCTTAGCGCTGTGCGTTTTAGGCCTGGATCCAAACTCTTCGGTTAATCCGAAACTAATTAAAGTTTACAAGACTTCGGCCTTCGTCTTCCCTCACGGCTGCGATGGACAAATCGACTCCCGGCTTTTGTCGGTGCCCTTGTGGGCAGAAGATGTCCCGGACCGATCCGCACTCCATGTGCGTCTACTGCCTGGGCTGGTCACCATCTCTAGGCTTGCGAATTGTGCAGCTCCTTCTGGCTTTGGTCTTGAGTGACCATGCCGTTTCGACTCTTCTTGGGCGCCCTGAAAAACGGTATCCGCCAGTCAAGTCAAAGGAGGCCCATTGGGCGGTGTGCGCTGCAGCGGGCTCCGTGGAACAGTTGGAGCAGATGATCGCCCTCGAGGAGGAGGAGGTGGCCCTGGCCGCTTCTTCTTCCTCCTCGGCTGCGGCATTTATCCCGCTCTCTTTGGGCTCCTCCTACACGGCTTCATTTTAAGGAGCTTTGCCAGTCCCTCTCCACCAAAGGAGAAGGGCCATCGGGACATTCCAGTCGGTCCAAGAAGGACTCAAAAGGAAGTCCCACCGTCGACGTTCGTGGGAGCAGGAGAGATCCCCTTCACCGGACCATCTGCTTGACTTTGGTCGAGGTTGCGGCTAAGGCTGCTGGCTTCACAGTGTCCCCGTCAGGTCAGCAGGCTGAGACAACCGTCGACGTGGTCGAGATTTTTCTCGACCCATTGGACGGTTTGTCGACTGGTGATGCCGACAACCCTACTTCACCGGTTCCCCCGGTGATTACCGAGGACTTGCCTGTGCCTCCTGTGCCGGAGTCCCCGGTTAAGGTCCCTGAATTGAAGGAAGGGCGGGTTTCTCCCGTTCCCTCTCTGACCCACCCTCGGAAACCCCGGAGGTCTCGGTTCTCTTCCCGGTCCAGCCGATGTCGGCGGTCTCTGTCTCTGCACCGTGGAAAGCGGCGTCGCCACTCTCCTCGTCGTCCTCTTCGGAGGATAGGCTCCGGTGCAAGTTGCGTCAGTGCTATGAGGATTTAATATGGCAGCAGCTCTTATTGTCCAGGAATAAGCCGACTCCGTTGCCTTCTCCGGCCATTAAGTGACTGTCACTGGAGTGGCCGAAACAACCCCTCATAGTGATCGAGGAGCCCACTCCGGCCCTGGTTGTTCGGCCGAAGGCGGCTGCTCCGCCCATTGTGGTGGAACCCCTGCCTCTACAACCAAAAACTGGGGCCCCAACCAAGGATTCTCGGTCAGGTCAGGGCTTGCCCCACAGGTTGTCGGTCACCCTCACTCCCGATCGACCTCGGCAGGGAGGGTGGCTCAGGCGCCTGACAGCTGTTGCAGACTCCTCAGAGTCTGATGGCGACTCCTCCCTGTTCTCAGGCGGCTGACCTGGAGTCTGTGGGGAGTCAGTCGGGTGGGCGAAACCCATCCTGCGTTTTTTAGGTTTGCCGGACTCATCTCGGAGTCCACGGATGCAGCTCGCACCAGTTTGAACGGGCAAAATGTCCCCTCACGGAGATACTGGACTGAGGAGATTCTCGGGAGGCCTTTCACCTGTGGCCCGGAAGCCATTGTATGCCTGACCCTGGAGTTGTGACAGCAGCCAGCATCACTCCTGCGCCCGGCCAGGATGGCCGAAAATGCACGGTCCACCGCCTCACTCCAGTTTCTCAGAGCACCCTCTGCGGAGGTTTAGTGACACGACAGTGTTTTCCAGTGCTCTGGGGCAGCTTGGGACGTGGACAAACCTCACGATAAAGAGATCCAAGTTGGATTACTGGTGAGTTTCACGCTACTTCCTCCCTAGGCCTTCATCCTGGCCTTTCGGCACTTCTGATGGCACATTTCTGCTGCGCCCTCATGGGCACCCTGGATGAGGTGATTCCTCATCTCCGGCCTGACCTTCAGGCGGCGGTCAAGCAGGAGTGGGATCAGGAAGGCGGTGGCAAAACAACAGCTCAAACTTCGTTTGGACCTTGGTGATTCTGTGCCCGATCAGTAGCGGCACGGAGAACTTGGCTGCGGATCTCCACCTTCACCAGGACACCCAAGCATGGCTGGACATTCCTTCCTGGGCCCACCGACTTGTTCGGGCCGGGGTGGAAGCCATCTCCAGAGGATCGAAGTCCAATGCCACCTTGGACCGGTCACGTCTACCCAGAAGGACAAGGCACTTAAGCAGCAGCATAAGCCCTTTAGCCCTTCGCCCTACGACATGTCGGCCCTGCAGACCAGGGCCAGCAGGCACACATTGGCGCCTAAGGCCAAGTCTGCCCACTTCCCCAGTAGGAAGCCTGGAGGCAAGGTCCAGGAGGTCCCTCAGCGGGCCTTTCTCCAACACCTACTAGTGGCGGGTTGAGGGTGTAGCCCCAACCTCGTCACTCCTTCAGGTTCCCCATGAGGGGCCGGCTCGCCCACTTCCTTTCCGCCTGGTCACTTTATCACCACACGGACCAGCTGGGTCTTGATGGTGGGCGAAGATACTGCCTCTGGGTCGAGCAGTTCCTCCTATGAGCCCTTCATACAGGGGGCAGCAGAGATCCACCCAGCAACCTCTCTAACCGGCTCGTTGAGCCGCCACATTGCTATGCCCTCCAGAAGAGGTAATCAGCGGTGTAGATCCTCCTCCAGACCAGGGTTGTGTCCAGGTACTTCCTGGTCCCAAAAATGGATGGGGGCTGGCCCCATTCTCGACCACCGACCTGAACAAGTTCCAGGCAGTGCACCTTCAGGATGGTCACTCTGGCTCAGATCATTCCATCCTTGGAACTAGGCATGTGGTTTTGTTCTCTGGACCTTCATGGACCATTCTTTCATCCCAATCGTCCTGTCTCATCAGCGATTCCTCTGCTTCGAGCAGAGGGATCTCTTCTCACAGTCCGGGCCATGCCTTGTGCCTCTCTCCAGCTCCCAGGGTCTTCACCCAAATGCATGGCAGTGGTGACTTCATTCCTGCAGCACCGAGGGGTCTGGGTGTACCCTTACCTGGACGACTGGCTGATTGCAGCACCCTCCAAGTTGGAGGTGGAGCGGTCCAGGGATCTTGCCCTCCAGGTCTGCTCTAATATTGGCCTCCTCATCAACGAGGCCAAGTTGGAACTCATGCTATTGCAGGTGATTCAGTTCATTGGGGCAGAGCTTGACTCTCTTCGAGCCAGAGCCCGGCTCCCGCGGACAGGGCCGAGGTCCTTTCCTCCTTTGCCCAGTCATTTCTGGTTGGGCAATTGCACCCTGCCCGGGACTTTCTGCGCTTCCTGGGCCTCATGGCGGCCTGCACCAACGTGGTCCGTTGGGCCCACTGGCATATGCGTCCCCTACAATGGGGGCTGGCCTGCCAATGGTCACAGCACTCTGGTCCTCTGGACCAGCCAGTGGCGGTGACCCAGGAGATGTGGGATGGCCTACAGTGGTGGCTTGTTCCAGCTCATCTGCAGGAGGGTATCCCGTTTGTCCGCCCCGAGCTGATGGTCACTCTGACGACCGACGCCTCTTTGATGGGTTGGGGTGCCCATCTGGGGGGCTCAGAGCCCATGGCCTCTGGTCCCCTCAGGAGTCTCGATGCCACATCAACCTGCTGGAGCTTGGCGGACGACTAGCCCTCACCACCTCGCTCCGTTTATGCGGGGTCAAGTGGTCCAGGTCAGGCGGACAACATCCGCACCATGTACTACCTCAACCGACAAGGCGGGATGCATTCCTTGCCCTGTGCAAGGAAGCTCTCAGCACTTGGTCCTCGTGATCAGCCTGGAGGTGGATCTCCTAGCCATTCATGTGGCAGGAGCCTCCAACAGTCTTGGCCGATGCCCTCAGCCGGATAGGCGCTGCATCTCACGAGTGGTCTCTCCTGCTGGAGGTAGTACAAGATCTGTTCTCCTACTGGGGCACCCCTCAGGTGGACCTGTTCGCCTCCAGGGAAAATGCGAAGCTGAGGCTGTTTCATGCCTGCCCCCCTCAGCAGAGCTCACTGCAGGGGGATGCCTTCTTGAGGCCGTGGACCCCGGGCTTCTTCTACACCTTCCCTCCATTTCCCTTGATCCACAAAGTGCTTCTTAAGGCGAAGAGGGACAAGGCACAGATGATTCTGGTAGCCTCAGACTGGCCCCGTCAGTTCTGGTATTCAGATCTCCTCAGTCTCAGCTCCAGGCTCCCGAGGCGGCTTCCAGCCCGCCCGGACCTGATCTCGGTCAACAAGGGGAAGGTACTCCATCTGGACCTTCAGTCCCTGCACCTAATGACCCTGGTTCCTGGCTGGCTAGGTTCCAGGCCTTGGGTCTTTCAACGAGGTCCTCAGCGTTGTTGGGCGTCCCGTAAGGAGTCGACCAGAAAATGCTATGCCTTCAAATGGAAGAGATTCTCCATTTGGTGTCAGGACAAGGGGTTGGACCCTTCTTCCTGTTCCTTGGCTAGCATTCTGGACTACCTGTGGTCCGTTTCTCAGCTAGGGCTTCAGTCGACGACCCTTAAGGTGCACCTAGCAGCCATCTCTGCTTACCGGGTGCAGGCCGGCAAGCAGTCGGTGGCGCAGGAGAAGGTGGTCTGGCGCATTTTCAAAGGCCTTGATCACATATCCCCTCCAGTGCGAGAACCTCCACCTCCATGGGATCTACTGCTGGTATTGGCTAAGCTCATGGGCAAGCCATTCGAACCGATGCACAGGTGTGACATCTCTCACCTGTCATGGAAGACCACCTTCTTGGTGGCTATTACGTCAGCCAGAAGGATGGGAGAGCTCCAGGCACTTTCCATCGAGTCTCCTTATCTGGTCTTCCATAGGGACAAGGTTGTCCTGCACCCCCACACGAGAATCCTTACGAAGGTGGTGTCGGAGTTTCACCTTAACCAGATGTTGACTCTGCCGGTGTTCTACCCCAGTCACACCTCGGAGGCCGAATATAGACGCCATACTTTGGACCCTAGAAGAGCGCTCTCTTATTATAAGGAGCGGATGGCTGAAGTTCGGGGAGAGGTTCGCCAGCTGTTTGTCACCTACACTGAAGCTGCATCTGGCAGACCTGCAGCCAAGTGGACTATAGGCAAGTGGGTCACCTCCTGCATAGATCTCTGCTATAGGTTGGCGGGCATGGAGCCTCCCAAAGGGATAAGAGCTCATTCTACCCACCATACCGCTGCTTCGGTGGCTGCTTCTAGGGACGTCCCTATCCAGGAAATCTGCAGGGCTGCTACCTGGAAGTCGGCACACACCTTTATTTCCCATTACCACATTGACCTAGAGTCACGCCGGGATGCTGGTTTTGGGACCTCAGTTCTCCAGTCCTTATTCCCTAAGTAGGGGGTGCTCGCCTTGCCTCCCTCCTCCCGGAGAACTGCTAGGAGTCTGCCAGAAAGTGTGGATTGAACAACATATCCATATCCCTAGAAATACAGGTTACTCACCTGTAACAGGAGTTCTAGGAGTGGTATATGTTGTTCATCCACACGACCCACCCGACCTCCCCGGCTTCGACGCACAACCTGGCTTCCAGCGGTCTAGATCTGGCTTCGTGGGGTGGAGCCGAGGGTTTTACCACCCAGGTGGGTGGGAGGAGCCAGCTTGAAGACCTTCCGGCAACATTTAAAGTGGCAAGGAACCTGCCAATAAGTGTGGACGAACAACATATACCACTCCTAGAACTCCTGTTACAGGTGAGTAACCAGTATTTATTATCTGCAGGCACTGTGGGACACTTTTCAAAAAGGCAGTTATACAGGATTTAAGACGCTGTCCTACATGCTGGACTATTGGAGATCTAAGGGCTCAGCCCCAAGCAGCATGGGCAGAGAGTGCACGCCTCAAATTGCATATTCAAGAGGAAATATAAGAACCACCTGCCATTTCCCCAACATCCAACTGAAACACCTCGACCGCAGAGGATAGTTGGTCCGGGAGATTGGCAGGTGGTTAGGAGGGGCAAATCGAGTGCCCCATCACTCAGTGCTCGCCAGTGTATCACCTCCACAAACCATATAAAAACTACAAACAGGTGTCTGCCTTAATCTCCAAAATCAAACAAAGGGGTAGAGGACTCTGCTGTACAGGAGCTTTTTTCTACAAAACTCACTCAAAACGGGACCAAAACAAAGAAAAAGGAAATCCAAAACACTTCTGATCATAGGAGACTCCATGATTCGGGGAGTTGATACCTACCTCCAGCCAGGGGTAATGGTCAGATGTCTCTCAGGTACACCAGCGTGGAGAGACACTGACTGCATTGCTAAAATCGTGCAGGATGCAGGAGAAAACATTGTTGTCCTGGTACACATAGGGACTAATGATCTCGCCAGCTGGTCAGTTGTGGAGACCAAGGAACACCTGACCAGGCTGGGAGACAAATTGTCATCCATTTCGTCCAGCATCTCCTCCTCTGAGATCCTGCCAGTCTGGGAGAGTGGGGCAGATAGATGGAAGGTCAGAGAAGGGGACATAGGGGAGCTAAATATGTAGCTCACGGGCTGGTGCCAGGAAAAAGGACACAAATTTGTAGGTAACTGGCAACAGTTTTGGGAGCGAAAGTTTTTTAAATTTGATGGACTGCATCTGACTAAGGAGGGAGTCAGTGCATTGGGGCAGAAGTTTGAGGTCTTTGCAGAATAAAACCAGTGGTAAAGATTCCTTATCAGTAAGAGCACATCTTCAAGCAGACTTCAACTGCTTGCAGGAGTGGTTACTACAGAACAGGCTTCTAATGAATGCTAAGAAAACCGTAACTATGCTTTTTGGCCCCCTGTCAAGAATCAGATCTCTTACTCCAGACTTATTGATGCATTCTCTAGATGACTCCTCTGAATTGCTACCTCCTTCAGGTATCTAGAGTCACTTCACCCATCTCTTGACTTTAACCTCCACATTATGTGCTGACATGTAAGACAGTTTCTCAAAACTTTGTTTTGCCTTTAAAATTAGGTCCTCCTCAATGATGCTTGCCCGGCTTGCTATTGCACAAGGATATCTCCTCCCTGCTCTGACATATTGCTCTCAGGTTTACCTAAAGCTTACAAAGGCGCTCAGAAATGGAGCACCTGCTATAACAGTATGTGCAGATTTCTCTCTGCTCACAGACTTACCCATCATTGCCTGCTCTACTCAAAACTAAATTGGCTCTCCCCAGACTTGCTCAGACACTATTCTGTGGGCTGTACAATTGATAATATTATCAGAACGGGGTCCCCTAAATACCTTGCCGAACTATTAACTCAGCCCTCCCAAGCATACCTCCTCAGGGCATCTGCTCAAACCCAACTTGAAATTCCCAGATATCTCACAAAAAAAGAACGATCCTTCGCCATATCTGCCCACCGCTCCTGGAACCCCGTTCCCTCCCACATCAAACTCCAGATCCCACAAGGCCTTTAAACTGGGTCTTCGGGCACACCTATTAGAATCCGACTGCTGCTCTTGTGCTGTAACTTGAGCCTCTCTCCTAGCATTTTCTCCTCCCTATGGCACTTAACTGATTTCCTGATGGTCTCCAAAATCTGAAAGTTTCCCACATCCAGCAGAAATCCTGTTGTTATAATGCTACTTCATTTAAGTTTTGTTTGCTGTTTGTCGTTTCAATTTAGTCATTGATATATCATCAGACGAAAATAATTAATGTAATGTTATCTGTTTCTCTTTGTCATCACTGATAATGACTGTACCTGGCTGTATACTGTTCAAATGTTTGTTCTCACCTCATGCTGCGTCATGAAATACTCTTTAATGTTGACTCTGGTCTCCCCTGCCTGTACTCTCCCGGGTTGTGCCTGAATATAGGCAACATTGTTGTCTAGTGTACTCACCCGGTAAACAAAAAACCAATAAATTTAAACTAGCTAATGGGGAGAGGGGTGCAACACCGGTACATCAAATGGGAAGAACACCCCTCCCCCCTCAGCTAGTGATGAAACAAAAGATCTTACTTCGAGAGGTTTCCTGCAGTAGGTCTTCACATATAGGACTGCGCCCCCTGGTGTCAGGTCTGAACGGCAAACTTGTAGGTAGCAATCATCATGACGTCAGCCTGACTATAAAAGGGGCAGTCCCGCGCCCGCTTCTTTCCCGTCAGCCTCTTCAGTACGCTAGCATGCTATAGAACAGCAATCATACGTCCACCATTTTGTCAAAGTTTTCTTCGCCTCATAAATAATTTTTCTCTAATCGTTTCTCTCATATTTGATGTCTTCTAGACAGAAGTGCTCGAAGTGCGGCGCTCAAATCCTGCACGGGGACGACCATTCTCGCTGTTTCCTCTGCCTTGGTTCCAAACACAACACCCAGGAGTGTTCCATCTGCCAGGCCTTCAACCAGGCGACTCGAACCAGGTGCAGGCGGACCCTCGAGGCTTATCTCCTGACCCAACGACTGACGTCGATGGAAAATGAGCTCCAGGAACTGCAGGATAGGTCGTTGTCGCCAGCCCCTAAAAAGAAGAAAAGCAAGGAGAAGCGCCGGGACTGGAGTCCGTCGCCACGCGGGAGGCCCTCTGAAACTGTGAGTACTTCAGCCAGTGCCCTGTCTGCTTTTTAGGCCGAGCACCTTCTCCCCCTCCTGCCGAGATGAGCGGGCAGCCGGGGGTAGCCTCTCTGGAGGTCTCTGTCAAGTCGCCTTGCCTAGCTGATAAGACACCCCTCGACCCTGTCGAAGGGCACGCGGCTCCTGCCGGTCAGCCTAGCGGCGGTCTTCGGATTTCCACTAGCCTGGTGCGGTCCGTTCAGTCGGATGACAGCTCCTCCATCGCCTGCCCGGATCTTTCCACTCTCCCGTCGAGCTCCAGCTTGGCCCCCGACGCCGGACAGAGTGAGCGGCAGTGCGACCCTTCGTCCACCAGGGTTTTACATCCTAGGGACTCTCCACCCGATCCGCTGATTTTCCTGTCAGCAGGATCGCCTTCGGACCTGCCGTTGGGGCTCCTTCCAGACTTTTCCCCCTTCGCCAGGCCTACCGCCGGCCCCTGCTAGGGATCTCTTCATGGAGCCTCCTCCCTCAGGACCTTTGGGGGCCCTTCCAGATCCCACTCCTCCCAGAGGCGCCATGGCATTTCCCCTGCAGGACCAGATCCTCTGGGCGGGTTTCCAGGTTCAGAACCCATTGTCCTGCCTCCGGGTGGCCTGCCGTCGACTCCACAGCACCCGACGCCAGGCCATGTGCTTCCAGCACCGGGATACCCGACGCCAGGATACTCTGGGTACTCTTACTATCCACAAATGGGTTATCACTACCCTTCTTGGCCTCAGTACCCAGGCTATCCTACCTTCCAGTCTCCTCCGCCACCACCGGCGCCAGAGACGGACTCCCAATGGTGGCAGGAGGCTAGAACCCAGCTGCTGTCAGAGCTTAGGCAGTCTGTGGGGGATGCTCCCCAGCCTAGGGCCCCCCTCCCCCACCGCCTCCCTCTGGCAGAGCCTCGGGTTCTCTTGCTGCGGGAGCTGCTGGTATAGAACCCCCCCATTCCCAGCTGCTCCGAGCCCTCCGATACGGAGTCTGACTCCGAACCTTCGGACCCCAGATCTCCTGTTGAGGTTCCTCCCAAAGAGTCACCCAAGTCTACCCCAGAGGACCCATCTTTCGGAGACCTCTTGCGCTCCATACGGGCAGCTGGAGGCTGGCCCACGAAAGAGGTGGATCCGCAACGACAAAGGTTAGTGGAGCACCTGGATCTTGCCACATCTGATCCTATCCCCATCCTCCCATGGATGGGACCCCATGAGGACTTGGTGACCACAATATGGCAACAACCGTCCTCCATACCATCGGTCTCCAGGAAGGCAGACTGGACTTATTATCCCCTGGAAGGGATTCAGCATCTTAACTCCCATCCAGAGGCTGACTCCATGGTAATTACTGCCGCTCATGACCGGTCAGCCCAACAGAAACACCCGAGTTCCTTGCCGTCAGACAAGGACTCTCGTCAGTTAGACCAGTTCGGGTGAAAGATCTATTCTTCTTTCTCCTGTGGCATTAGATCTCTCAACTATGTCTCGCACATGGTTGCTTTCCGAAAAGCTACTCTTTCAGAGCTGGAAAGGGACCTCCTTGAGGTTCAGGACGAAAACCTTAGGAAGAAGCACCTGGACAAGGTCAGGATGAGAAAGTCCTCGTGTCGTCACACGCTCCGAGTGATGTACAACTTGGTGGATTCAGTGGCTAGAGCGGCAGCCATGGGGATCTGTCTCCACTGGCTCTCCTGGCTTTGGATAGCTGGCCTGGTACAGGATGTACAGTCTTCCCTTTTGGATGCCCCTTTCAGGGATTTCGTCCTCTTTGGCGGTGATGTCAAAGATATATAATAACAGGACTGCAACAGAGTGGACGCTTCTTAAAAGACGTACATTCTATGTACAAGACGAGTCAGAAAAAGCAGCCCTTTCGCCGCCAAAGAAGGTGGAACAAGAACCAGGCAAAGCGTCAGGGAAAAAGACGCGCCCCTGGCTCAGGAGCCCAAACCCCACAGGCTAAGTTCTCCAAACCAGTCTCGGGGGCTAAAGCTCCCTTCCCCTCGGCATCCTGACTCTTTTCCCCTCCTTCCGCTCCCTCCCTTAAATCAGGAGGAACCAGTCGGAGGGAGGTTTGGCCTCCACCTGGAGGGTTGGAGGTTCATCACCACAGAGTCTTGGGTGCTTCAGCTCATCCAGCGGGGTCACTCAATTAAGTTCCTCGAGATTCCAACCCCTCTACCACCGGGACGGTCTTTCTGTCTATGGGATCAGGTCCCCCTTGTCTCTCAAGAGATCCAGGCACTTCTGCTAAAGGAGGCCATAGAACCCGTCCCTCCAAACTAGATAGGAAGGGGATTTTACTCCCACTTCTTCCTAGTCCCAAAGAAAACGGGCGACCTGAGACCAATCCTGGACCTCAGCACACTAAACATCTTGGTCGAGTACAAGAAGTTTCGTATGTTGACTCTTCAGGGGCTCCTCCCCCTGCTCCATCCCAACTCCTGGCTGTGCTCCCTGGATATGCAGGATGCCTACCTACACATCCCCATCCTCCCTGCCCACCACCGCTTCCTCCGTTTTGCTTTTATGGAAGACCACTTCCAGTTTCAGGCGCTCCCATTTGGCCTTTCCTCAGCCCCCCCGGGTGTTCACGAAATGTCTAGCGGTGGTGGCGGCATTCTTATGCTGCCAGGGCATCTGTGTCTTCCTGTACCTCGACGACTGGCTTCTTGCAGCACCCTCTCCTACCAGCCTGAATGAGTCCCTCTCTTTCACTCTGAACTTGTTTTCACTTCTGGGGATCACGGTCAACTTCCCCAAGTCCCAGCTAGTACCATCTCAACGACTCCAATTCATTGGAGCCTTACTAGATACAGTTCAGAGCAGGGCTTTTCTGCCATCGGGTTGAGCAGAGACTTTAGTTACTCAGGCTACTCTTGTGGCCCAGGCTCGATGGATCCCAGCACACGCTGTGCTCCGTCTCTTGGGACTGATGGCAGTGGCCATTTCTACAGTACCCCTGGCCAGACTTCACATGAGGGTCACCCAGTGGTCTCTCCAAGTCCAGTGGGATCGGAGGACGGATGACATGAACCAAAAAGTCATGATCTCCAGCAACCTTCAGAGAGATCTTCGCTGGTGGTAGGATCTCTCCAGCCTTTCGAGGGGAACACCTTTTCATTCTCCCATCCAACCCAGATCCTCACCACGGATGCCTCAGACTTGGGCTGCGGAGCCCATCTGGGGGCACACAAGATACAGGGGTCTTGGTCCGACCAGGAGCTTATGCTCCACATCAATGTTCTGGAGACCAGGGTGGTTCTTTACACTCTCCAGGTGTTCCAGTCCCTTCTGGTGCCGGGATCACTTCTGGTCCAGATTGACAATATGTCCACAGTCTAGTACATCAACAAACAGGGAGGAACCCAGTCGTACCCTCTCTGCAGAGAAGCAATGAGGGTCTGGTACTGGGCGATCCAGCACAGCCTTTACTTGACAGCAGTCCACGTACCAGGCGTAAGCAACGTCCTGGTGGACAGTCTCAGTCGATCAGTGGCCAGGGCCCACGAGTGGGAGCTAAAGTCAGGGGTGGTCGAAGAACTCTTTCTTCGATGGGGTCATCCAGACTTGGATCTGTTCGCCTCCCCATTCAATGCAAAACTACCCAACTTTTGCTCGCTTTTTCCCAGGCATGGTACTTTTTGGCAGGATGCACTGTCTCTTTCTTGGACAGGGAGGTTTCTCTACGCATTTCCTCCCTTTCCTCTCATTCAGAAGGTTGTGGTGAAACTTCAGCAAGAGAGAGCTCATATGATTCTTATCGCTCCTCTCTGGCCACGCCAGATTTGGTATCCTCTTTTGCAGCAACTGGCACTGGAACCTCCGGTCCCTCTGCCGTTCTCCCACAACCTTCTGACACAGGAGTAAGGCACCCTGGTGCACCCGAGCCCTCAGTCTCTCCACCTTCATGCGTGGCACCTGTGGACATAGCGGTTTCCCGCTATGGTGTCTCCTCGCAGGTTGCACATATCTTAGTAGAAGCCAGAAAACCCTCTACTAGATCCACTTACGCCATGAAGTGGAAAAGTTTTGATCTGGGCCTCAGCAAGGAGCTGGGGTCCCTTTTCGTGCCTCAAGTGCCCAGGTGTTAGAGTACTCACATTTATCTGAGACGGGCCTTAGCTACTCCTCCATTAAGGTCCATCTCTCTGCGGTGTCGGCCTACCACCTCCCGGTGGAGGGCAAAACCTTGGCTCAGTTGGAGGTTGCCAAAACCTTTTTAAAAGGCATCCTTTACTTGAAACCTCCGATCCAGAATCCCTGTCCCCCCTGGGACCATGAATTTCATGCATGAGAAGCTGACTTTACCCCCGTTTGAACCAGCTTCTACTTGTGACTTATGCTTCCTCTCCTTGAAGACTTTATTTTTAGTCACAGTGACTTCCTCCAGAAGGGTCTCTGAGCTCCATGCTTTTGTTTGTAAAGAACCCTATTTAATTTTTCATAGGGACAGAGTAGTCCTTCGGACTATCCCTTCCTTTCTTCCCAAAGTGGTCTCAGAAACCACTCTGAATCAGAGCGTGGAATTACCAGTATACTATCCCCAGTATTCCAACAGGGGGGGAATACCTTCTGCACACCCTAGATGTGCACCGGATCCTGAGGTACTACACAAACCGGACTAAAGAGGTTCACAAATCCAACCAACTCATTATAGCCTTTGCTCCTCAGTGCCAGGGCAAGGCTATCACCTAACAAACCATCTCTAGATGGTTAGCCAACTGCATCCATTTTTCTTGCACGAAATATGGGAAGTCCCTTCTGGGGGCAGTTAAATGCCACTCCACCCGCAGCGTGGCTACCTCTACTGCCTTTTTTAGGAATGTGTCCACTGCAGAGATCTGTGCATTGGCCACGTGGTGGTCTGTTAACACTTTCACTAAGCATTACAGTCTGGACATTGCCTCTAGGCGCAGAACAAGCTTTGGTCTTGCAGTTTTGCAAGGCCTCCTGTCATGATTCTCTATGGCGACTTCTCCTCCTCCCGGATGCACCTCAGCATGAGTTATTTTGGGGACTGCTTGGTATTCAGTCCTATATGTGAAGACCTACTGCAGGAACCCTCTCAAAGTAAGATATTGCAGTTACATAAGAACTTACCGTAACAGTAGCTCTTCGAGAGAGGTTCCTGCAGTAGGTCTAGTTTCTCTCCCACCTTCCCCCAGCTCCTGGATGTTTTTTCCTTTATTTTCCATCCTGCGTAGTCCTTTGGTCTAGAGAGGAAACAGGATCCTAGGAGTTTCTTTACTCCTAGCTTTTACTTACCTTTCTTAAGGTCTCCGGTGGAAAAGAACTGGATAGCGGGTGCGGGACCACCCCTTTTATAGTCAGGCTGATGTCATGTCACCTGACGTCGGGGGTGGTCCCCACTGATGATTGCTATCTACAAGTTTGCCGTCCGGACCTGACGCCAGGGGGTGCAGTCCTATATGTGAAGACCTACTGCAGGAACCTCTCTCGAAGATCTACTGTTACGGTAAGTTCTTATGTAACTGCAATTTCCATATTTGTAGTTCATCTGCATCGCCAGGTAAGGAAAAAGGTCCGGCTCCCCATACGACGTGCAGGGGAAACGCTGGACCTCGCCCAGCAACTAACGCACCGAAAACTGGCCAATGGAAAATCGTGTACACAAATGCCCACAGTCTGGGAAACAAGATTCTAGACCTGCAGGTAACAATGACAGAGGTTAAACTGGACATAGCAGCCATTAACGAGACATGGTTCACCAGTAATCACACTTGGGAGACTTCAGTACCCGGCTATGTACTGTTCAGAAGAGACCGAGGTGCAAAAAAAGAGGGGGTAGCCTTTTATGTCAATGAAAATATCAAAGCTACAGAAATTCACGTAAGGAGCCAGAAGAACTCTGGGTCACCCTGGAAACAGGAAATGGGACAGCCATATGAACTGGGATTGTCTACAGGCCTCCAGACCAGGGGGAGGATATAGATACTTTACTGTTAGAAGATACACAAAACATGACAGCTAAAGGGGAGGTCTGATAATGGGAGACTTCAACATGCCAGATACAAATTGGTCAATACTAGCAGGAACATCCGCCAGAACTAGACACACAGTGGATTCCCTGCAGGGGGAGTGCCTCAAACAGCTGGTACAACAACCCACAAGAGACAGGGCTATCCTAGATCTAGTACTGACTAACGGGGAAAGGACCACGATCTCCAGGTAGAAGGTCACCTGGGGGCCAGTGATCATCACATGGTATGGTTCAATTTGGCCACTAGAACTAAATCAAGCTGACTTTGATAAGATGGCAGTCAGAGTTAAGCTAGCCCTGGCAAGAAGAAATACAGGTGAGGGGATACAGGCAAAGTGTGCAAGCATTAAGGATGCAATACTTGAAGCAACATCCCACTGTGTTAGAGAGAAAAGCAAGAGGAAAAGAAGGAGGAGACCACTTTGGTTCTCAGAAACAGTAGCAGAAAGGTCAGAGCCAAAAGGTTGGCCTTCAGGAAATGTAAGGGAACGCAGCGTGACGAAGATAGGAAGGCATAATAAACTTCCCTAAGGGAAGCAGGGAAGGCAGCAAGGCAGGCAAAGGCCCAAACCGAGGAAGCACTAGCACAAACAGTAAAAGAAGGGGACAAGACTTTCTGTAGATACATTAATGAAAGGAGAAGGTCCAGAGGGGTATTGCTAAGATCAAAGTGGATAAGGGGGAGTGTGTGGAGGAGGACCAAGGAAATGCATCTATCCTAAATAGATACTTCTGCTCAGTATTTACTGAGGAGAAGGTAGGGCAGGGCCCACAGCTCAGCAGCATGGACACGGGGGTGGGGGGGAGGTGTGCACAAGTCCCTTCACAAAATGAATTATGCTCGTTATGCTCCGCCTACTTGGGCTGTGTGGCTGGGTGTTTTTCTCTGTCAATAGTTTAGTTTTGTGGATTTTCATGTGTTTTGGCTTGGAGGAACTAGACCATTCTTGGATGTATGATCTATGAAAGTTTCCTGGACTAAGAAACTGGAAAACATCACCAGCAGATCTTGGGATTCTCATTATAAATCTTTTTTTTTTGGAAGTCATCACAATCAAAGTAAGTACAGCTAAGAAATTCTACAAGCTCTGACCTGGGAAGTGCAAACTGAATCCACATTTCCGTCTACCTTGTTGCGAAAGGGAACTGCATGTCTTTGAGAACCATTCACAACTATTTAAACAAAGGGAAGACACTGACAAAGGGTTTCAACTTCCTGCATATGCCCCAGGCCAGTGTTCCAGGAATTTAACACATCCTTTGTCTTGTTACCGTAGATCAAACAGTTTACTGGTCATTTTCCTGTGGATTTGATTATTTTACATCATTTGGCAATGGGGCAAATCCTTCCCCTGGAGGCACACCACCGAAATTGATCTGTCCCTGTTCATGTGTGAGCCTTGGGTTTACCCATGTAAACCTCCTCCTGCCTTTTCTATCTCTCTCCATTTGTTATCCACTGTGTCAACTTCCCTCTCTCCTCCTACCCCACACAACCCCCCACTGTAAGCATCTTGACATCCTACCTTCATTATGGAACCATGGCAAATACCCTTTATTTCTATCTGAGGCACCCCATTACTAAGGACTGGGTGCAAATGACCGCCCTGGCTGGCTATTTGAGCACCTGTCGTTAGCAACCTTCCTTTGTTGGGACCCTAGGCGACTGCACTGTATCCAAACCTGCAACATGCAGAGGAAAGACAGTACATCTGGATATAACCCCCTTTGAAGGCATATAGCCGAAGCGCAGGGGTCTGGACTTGCCATTTGGATTAAAATCACTTGCAGTATATTTTTCTGTGTCCTGGAGTGCTCATTACCTTGGCTTTTGTAAGCTAAAGACCTGCCTTCTACAACAAGACTGGTCCCCTATCTACAATACGCTGGATGTGGACGCTGCCCTAGACTTCTTCATTAAAACTTTCAACACTGCCTGTGACACCTACGCACCTTTCAAAAAACGTAAAATCAAAGCCCTCTCTAATCCCTAGCTAACAGCCAAAGTACTGGCTCAGCTTAAAGCACGTGACCATCTTTGGGCTATAGCCAGGCCACAAGCTCCATAAGAGACTCACTTAACTATAAACAGAAGCGCAACCTATGCACTTCACAAATCAGGCAAATGAAGAGCCTTTTTCAAGAATGCTCTAGAAACCACCTGGGGTGACGGGAGATCCTTCTGGGACAATATAATGAATACGGGCAAACAGTCTAAATCTCTTCCCACTGCAATGAACATTGATGGCTCCACTACCTGTGACCCTAAGACTATGGCCGATGCCCTAAATAAAACCTTCACTGACCTCAGTGGTGTCCTCTCACCAGACTTCTTCCAGGACTTGTCAGTTCCAAAACTCGTATCCCAAACCACCTTGCCAGACAAACCGCTATTTCACTTTACAATAGTTAAGACATATGAAGGCTACAGATACATAAAAAAGGCCTGCTCTAAATCTAGAAATAGCAGTGACACCATTGATCTAAAACTTCTGTCCCTCACCTTGGAAGAAGTGATCCACCCCCTCACCAAAATTCTCAACCTCTCCCTGTGCCAAAGTCAGTTCCCCAACACATGGAAGGCCGCTATAGTCACACCAGTGCATAAAGGTGACAAATCCACACCAGGGAACTATCGCCCATATCTATATTTCCCCTCTCCAAAGCTCTTGAACGGATTGTGGCGGATCAACTATCAGACTACCTGCAAAGATACGATCTACTCTGCATTCAGCAACACGGATTTAGGAAAGGACACAGTACGTCGACGGTCTCTACTTGATTTCTCTAGTGAAACTCACAAAGCCTTGGATAAGGGTTATTTAACCTGAGCTGTTTCATAGACCTCACAAAGGCTTCTTGACACTGTTCACCATAGCCTTCTAATCTCTTCTGCTCAGCACTGGGCTAGCCGA
Source organism: Neoceratodus forsteri (assembly GCA_016271365.2). NCBI lineage: Eukaryota > Metazoa > Chordata > Ceratodontiformes > Ceratodontidae > Neoceratodus > Neoceratodus forsteri. Next base: position 554,287,918 of record CM028129.1, on the reverse strand, counting down.
GGGACCTGGAGCCTGGCAAAAGTTACCTGGCACAACATCTCAAACAGTAAAAATCTCTGAGGTTCTCTGACTCCAAACTGGTCCCTCTGGTGTCCCCCAGGGCTCAATTTTAGGTCCTCTCCTCTTCAGCCTATTTCTAAACTTGCTTCCCAAATCCTGCCCTGAAAATTAATACTCTATGCTGATGATGCTGTAATTCTCTCCTCCCATAAGGATCCAAATCCCTCTGACAAGAGCTTGCAGCTTGCTTCTCATGTGTTGAAAAAGTGGTTCCTTGAGCACAAACTGGTCCTAAATCAAAAAACAACAAAAGTCATGCTTTTCGCCAGTCATCAAAACAGAAATAGGCATACTCCACTCGTCATAAAAACTTCTCTTGGAAATACACTAGAACAAGTGAACACCTTCAAATACCTTGGTATCACTTTTGACGAATGTCTTACTTTTGCGGCCCATATCGATAACACTGCAAAAACAGTGCACCAACGCATTGGAATTTTGTACCGAACCGTCAGTTTTCTGCCAAGCTGCCTTGAGGATTGCTGTTCAAAGCTCCATCATCTCAATCATAGACTATGGTCTAATTGTCTATGGCTCAGCTACTACCACTGCACTAAAGCGCATCTCAACAGCACTAAACAAAACCTGTCGACTCCTCACTGGAGCACAGAGACGGACCCACACTTGTGACCTCTACACAGAAACCGTTGGTTGCATCTTTCCAATCGCCTCATGTATCTCACCTGCGTGATGGAAAAAAAATCAATCTTGGGACTCACTCCTCCATGTATCCAGGACCTGCTCTGCCTGAACAATGGCACTCGTACCACCAGAAGATCTGACCACCAACCTTTCCTTGTCCCTAGATGCCGGACTGCTCAGGGACAAAGATCTTTTACATACCGTGCCCCTACCTGGTACAATGCCCTTAACCTGCCTTCCCTATCCTCCACGACATTGGGAGCTTTCAGATCCATACTTTACGCTCACCTCACAGCCTCCAGCTCCTGTGACTGCTTGGACTAAAGTCTCATCCTACTGAGTGCACTTACATTTGTTTCACTCAACCACCATGTTCTCCTCTTTGACAAAGACAACCTGAGTACCACTAACCTGGTTCTCTCTGCTCCTAAACTTCTTATTTCTCCCTCTTTTCCCTCTCAAGCTCTTCAATCCTTATTCCATGCCCTTGACACTGCCTCTGAATTCCTTTTTCTTTTCTGTACATGATACTGTTTAAGTTGTGGCCTTGTTAAACGGCTTACTGATGGTTTGTAACACTGTCTACTATGTTTTTGTACTTAATGATGTGGAACCTTTGTAAAAGAGCCTTGGCTCAAAGGTATTAATTTCTAGAACAATAAACTTCAAACTTCAAAAGAAAGGGTCCTACAAGAGCTCACTAAGCCCAGGGTGGACAAGGCAATGGGACCAGATGGCATACATCCCAGGGTACTGAAGGAGCTACGGGTGGAATTAGTAGAGCCATTATCAGAACTGTTTAGCGAGTCTCTGCACACAGGAGAGGTCCCAGAAGACTGGAGAAGGGCTCATGTGATCCCGCTCCACAAAAGTGGTAGCAGGGAGGAGGCAGAGAACTACAGACCAGTCAGTCTTACCTCAGTAGTGGGCAAGATTATGGAGGCACTCCTTAAGGACAGGATAGTGCAACAACTGGAATCCATAGGAGCACAGGATCCAAGACAGCATGGGTTTACAACAGGAAAGTCCTGTCAGACTAATCTCATAGATTTCTTTGACTGGGTAACCAGAGTGGTGGACTAATGGGGTGCAGTTGATATCACCTACCTTGACTTCAGCAAAGCTTTCGATACTGTTCCACACAGAAGATTGATTAATAAGCTGGGTAGGCTCAGGGTGGGTCAGAAGTTGGTCAACTTGGTGGAAAACTGGTTGGTGGGCAGAACACAGAGAGTGGTGGTAAACGGTATTCAGTCAGAACAGATGCAGGTCATAAGTGGGGTACCTCTGGGATCAGTCCTGGGGCCAGTCCTCGTCAATATCCTCATCAGTGACATTGCAGATGGACTGGAGGGTAAGGTTTGTCTGTTTGCAGATGACACAAAGATCTGTAACAGAGTAGATGATCCAGATGGGGTGGGCAGAAGGAGAAGAAATCTGGATAAACTGGCAAGATGGTCAGAAGAGTGGCAACTGGGATTTAACACAAAGAAGTGCAAGATCATGCACATAGGTAAGAGAAACCCTGAAGCCACCTATAGGTTGGGAGGGGAGTTGCTGGCAGTCACAAGGGAAAAAAGAGACTTGGGCATCATCATCACAGATGACCTGAAACCATCCAAGCAGACCACTAAAGCAGTAGGTAAGGCTAGGGGGATGTTGGGGTGTATTAGCAGGGGTATCACATGTCATAAGAGGGAGGTAATAATTCCTCTTTACAAGACACTGGTTAGGCCCCATCTGGAGTACTGCATGCAGTATTGGAGGGCACACCTGCACAAGGACATTAACAAAATGGAGGCAGTCCAGAGAAGGGCAACCAAAATGGTGCAGGGATTGAATCCGAAAACATATGAGGACAGATTAACGGAGCTCAATATGTATACCCTAGAACAGAGGAGGGAGAGAGGCGATATGATCGAAACATTCAGACATCTTAAGAGCATTAACAAGGTGAAAGAGTCTTAACAGTTTAAATATAAGAAAAATAGCAGGACAAGAGGACACAGCATGAGATTAGAGGGAGACCAATTAAGGGGTAATGCGAGGAAGTTCTTTTTCACAGAAAGGGTGGGGGATGCACAGAATGGCCTACCTCAGGAACTGGTGGATATGAATACAGTGCAGGGCTTCAGACAGGCATGGGATAGGCATGAGGGAGCAATACCGATGAGTATGAATAGATAGGCCATTGACAGAGTAAAGGCCTATGGCACATTCATAAACTAGAAAAAATGGGCAGACTGGATGGGCCTTGTGGTCCTTATCTGCCATCAACTTCTATGTTTCTGTGTTTCCATTGTTGTCGTATGCCATGTGGACTTGATACTTATTAGCTTCCAGGGCAGTTTTTGCTGTATCCACCAGCTCCTGTATCATTGTATCTGACTGTTGCGTGCAATGGCCAGGACAGAGGTCCACAATGCTTTCTGATATTTGGCAGTGAAATCCATGTAGGAAGAAAGTCTGAGAAGTAGGGAAGCTGTGGTATACATTTTCTTTGCTACAAAGTCTGTTTTTTTGGAGTCCTTGTCCGGGGGTGAGGAGGACAAGGGGCCCCAGCTTTCTCACAAGCTGCCTGCTCTATTATGCTCTCATGACTGGGGTGTACAGACAGGAACTCGGTGTTGTTTTTAGACAATTGGTATTTTCTTTCAGCTCACGTGTCATGCCCTGCCACAGAGGTGGGGTTTTGAAGCAGTTTCATGGTATCTTTCCTGAAAGTGTTATAAATAGGCACAACTAGTTTCTTAGAGCGTGGGAGACTTTTCATCTCCCTATAATCTTTATCCTTGTCTTCATCATGGATGGACTTCTGAGTAGGGAGGTCCAGGGTGTCTTAACATATTTTGGATAAATGTAAGCATAGAAGAGGGATCCTCCTGGTCAGCCGGGGGAGCTCCAAAAAGAGGGTCAGGGGACACATCGGGTTCTAGGCCCTCCAAATTCATGTCAGAGTATCATAAAAACATTAATCATCATCATCTGCATCACCCCTCACAGTCTCTGGAAGTGAGAACTGTGAAAGAGTGTTTACCAGCCCCTGTAAATGTAGACCCCATCTTTTGTAGGGTCTGAAAGACGTGCCACGCTTTTGCCATGTCCTGCACAGATGGGAGATCCTGCGCAGACTGTGGCTGTATATGATTTGTTTTTTATGTTTTACGCCACCTGTTGTCTCGCTAATAGGTTTCCCAGGAGCGTTTTTGTCTTTACAGACTATCTTTTTAGCCACTTCATCAGCAGCTTGATCATGCTTCCTTTTCTGTACAGGCACTTCATCAGTGCCCTTATTATTTTTAAATATGGGAGGAACTTCATCAGCTCCTTTGGAAGCTTTATTTTTTGGCTGGGACTTGTAGGCTTCATCAGCATCCCTGCTTGAATTTTTATTGTGACTAAATTTAGATGGCCCCCTCATCAGTAGCCTTTGATTTTTCCTCAGACATAGTAATATAAATATATATATATATATATATTTGTCTCTTTGCTTCTTCTCACCCAATTTGGCACAGAGAATGATTAAAATCTGGACCTAACCCCTTGAAGCACAGATTGTTGAAATCTGTTAACTAATTGCCTGTGCACAGTTTTAAAAATCCTGTAGTCCAAATTTCTTTTTAGCTGGCCCGGAGGCGCTGAGGGTTGAGGCGCTGGACGTCACGCTGGCGACCTGGGTTCGGGGAATGAGGCCTGGGCCGTCGAGGTCGGCAGGGGAGAGATGATCAAACGTCCGGAGGACTGCTCTCGCTCTCGGGGTCCAAGATTTCCTACCCGCAGCGGTCCTCGGTGGAAACAAGTGATACTGCAACACTTAGGGCTGTAGTAGAGGGTGCAGAGCGTGATGGACTTCCCTGGTTTCATGGCACGTTTGTGCTCTGCAGGGGAAGGGGCAGGGGAGTAAGTAGAAAAAGGGAAAAACACCCCAGCACACTGAGGAGGAGATGAGGGCCTCAGGGACCTCCCTCACATCCTCTACACCGGATGCCACACCGATGACCCACGGCCGACCACCGAACGGAGATGGACTGTCTAATTTCAGATAGACGCCACCAGGTAGGAGAGGTGGGCCCTGCCTCGGGGGGTGATCCGAGGTGCTGGGAAATCTCCCGATTGGGGGGGGAGTCGGTGGTGAGCATCATGGTGGGTAGTAGCAGGGGCAGAGCGTCGAGCAGGCACCTCTGAGAGATGCCTCGGTGCACTGGTGCCAGAAAGAGAATTGGAGGAAAAAAACACTGAACTTTCATTTTTTTGTTACAAGAAATAAACACACAATGTTAGCCACTGCTTATGCCAAGTGCCTCGTGTTCGCCACCATCAGAAAAATCATTTTAAAGCTGTAGCCCTCAGATAGAAGTCAGGGCCACAAAGTCAGCTTGAGCTACAAGACCATCAAAAAAGTTAGTCTCCTTTCATATTCAGGAGAACCTGGATGAAGGATGGGATTAAATCAGCAATTGTCACGTACTCATAGTCTCAGTGCTTACTGGCTCATTAGCTGTGCGTGGTGGAAAGAACAAGTGCATAGAAAATAGTAGGATATTTTACTCACCTCCTATCAGTCCTCATCATCCTTTGATTCAGAAGGTAGGCCACGGGGCTCAGGAGGTCTCTGTCTGAATTCTGCAGCAATGGACTCAGCCTTCTTCCGTGTCTCTTCAGGGTCATTGTATTGAAAGGTTTTGCCCCCATAGGTCATGCGAAGTCGAGCCGGGGCAAGGAGAGAGTGAGCTACTCCCAGGCCCCGATGCTGTTTCCTCAAAGGGTCGAACAGTTTGCACCTCGTCCGGGTAGCATACGACCAATCTGGGAATATTTTGAAGTCTTGTCCCTCGATGTTACGAGATGAATAGCCCTCGCCCATTGCAGTACTCGATCGCAGATTGCTGGGCCAGTGGATATAAGCATGATGGTGCATGAGGTGTCTCTGCTGGCCTGTGCCCGACAAAAGTTAACTCGGAAAGTCTGGACAAAAGATTCATTGTCCATTTGTATTTCAGGGGGTAAGCTATTTTGCAGCAAGTTCTTTAGGAACTCCAACAGGTCCTCCCCCTGGATGCCCTCCGGGACCCCCACCAACCTTAAGTTCATTGTCCTTGCCATATTTTCCATTGTTTCCATACGAGCCCTTAAATGATTCAGCTCCATTGTCGATTTAGCAGAGGCCACCTGTGTCCTCTGGGGGCGGTCCTCCACCTCTTTGGCTATTTTAGATGCTGTTTCGATTTTAATATCCTGTGCTCCCAAGTGGTCCAGGGCCTCCTCTGGCTTTCGGTCCATTTCCCTTACTGCGTTCAGCACCGTGTCCCACGGAGGTACCTCTTTAGCTCCACTTTAGCCCACTGCTCGATCAGGCCCACCATGTGGAGTCTGCATTGGTTGAGTCGCCAATTGTTGGCTCGATTCTGCTGCTGCAGCCTTCTGCCTTCCCATTACTTTTTAGTATCTACTGAATCACTGTTGCAAGAGCTATCTGAAAATATAAGTTGATTTTTAAGATTTTTAGAAATAATTAAACTTTAAGATGTTAGCTGCTTGATGCATGGAGCGTCGTGAAGGTGCTTCCAGTCGAGAACGCGGCTCTCTAGCGCCCCCCGGTCCTTTGCTTTTAATGTTAAACTGTAACAGACAACACACTGCCTAATTGGAGAGAGATGCTAGTGTAGTAGATGCTTTAAAGGGATGGGCCGGTGGAAAGCTGATCGTCCCATTTAAGCAGGCGTCCCTGAAAAATGAGGTTAACTTGCTGGGGAACAATGACATTGGGTTAGTTTAGTGATGGAATTAAAATACTTTTTTTTTTTCCCCCAATTCTCTTTATACTCTTGCTCTGGCCCCATAGGACTCTCTGACAGGACACTTGGCACTGACCCTGTAACCGCTCACCTGAGACTTCCACACCCCATCCCTGTCCCAGGTCATTCCTCCTCTGCATCCCCGACTCACCATCCCTCTGGCTCTGACCCCCCCCCCCGAGGCGGGGCCGCCAACTCCTGACCAGCGCTCTATCTGTAATCTAGAGTGCGGTCGGAGTGCAGGGAAGAACCAGAGGCTGGCTAGGTAGGTCCGGTGTGTGCATGTTGGGTCCTCCGTTGTTCCTGTTGTCACCTTCCTGGGTGTCAGGATGCTTCCGATTTTCTTAGTCCAGGAAGTGCAGACGTTCAGTGAGGGTCCAGCGCGCTGTGGTCACTCTCCCACTTGCAGGACTTCCACCATCACCTCCCTATCCCTTAGTAGGTCTCTGCATGCCGTGATGCCTCCAGTATCCACTGGGAGCCGCTAGAATTGCAGATGACACAACCCTTCCTCCTCAGGCGAGGAAAGCAGTCCAGCGGATGCTCGATCCTCTCCTTCCCCTGACGATCCAAGCTTGTTCCCAAACCTGGGTCGCCGGCGTGGCACGAGGTGTGGTGTCCAGTGCCTCAACCCTCAACACTACTGGGCCAGCCGGAATTGAAATACTGATGAGGAAAGCAGTGGTGGGTGGTGAACAGCAGAGATGGCAAGTATAGGTCAGTGGATGTGTGCTCAAGTGTTTTTTTAGCAACTGTGCTTACAGCACGGTATACACTTTAGGGTCCTCTTCTGCCAACAAGATCAAAGCTGTCTGAGTCAGGAACGAGAAAGATGAGGATGAGTGGGCTTCAGCTGCCATGGCTTGTTGCAATTCAGCTAATGCTGAGGATGTAGATGGAGCAAAAGGCACTGATGATGTTGGCAGGAAAAAATCAGTGATTGTTTTTTGTCATTTTTTTCCATAACAGCTTGAGCCTGTATGGTGTGTTTGATTTCGAAAAGCTGCTCCCAGGTCGCGGACTGACCATGTTTCTGGCACCACTCCATAGCCGATTTCAGACCTGTGAGAGCCTCCACAGTCGAAATTGATTGTGCAGCCTAATGAGTGTCTCTGTTGGATGTCTCATCATTATCTGTGTCTGACACTTTTGAACCTTTAAATACAGCATTCACCAGTTCCTTGTCTGTGAGTTCGCCCACTGTTGGTTCTTGATTATCCATCTCCACAAGGTCAAGAAAAGTGGCAGCATCCATAAATGCTGGACTAGAAACATCTTCAAGGCCAGAAACACTGTTGCTAAGGTCACTGGGTGGAGTAAAGGCACCATAGTTAAACCCGGCTTTTGCAAAGCAGTTCGCTATTGTGCTTTCGTTTACTGCCTCTCAGGCTGTGTGCATGTAAATTTAATCCAAAAGATTAACTTTGTAGACTATTTCTGCCACATGAGCAGTCTCGCCCTCATCTATGGACTGCAAAATTTTGCTAGCCACATAGGATTGAAGGTGCCCTTTAAGATTTTTGATAAAGCCCATATCCGTGGGCTGCATGATGCTGGTAGTGTTTGAGGGGAAGAAAACCAATTTAATAAATGTCAGCCTTCTGGCCACTTTGTGGGGGTGAGCAGAGCAGTTGTCTACAAACAACAGAATTTTTCTTCTGCTACATCTAAGCTCTGAATCCCAAGTTAGCAGCCGTTCCTGGAATGTGGCACTTGTCATCCAGGCATTGCTTGAGGCTGTGTAAATCACGGGTAGTAGTTTTACATCTTTAGGAAAGCATCGTGGGCGCTTGCTTTTTCTGATCACCAACAGCTTTTTTTTTCTGTGCCTGTTTGATTAGCGCATCATAGGACGGAGATCCTGTCCTTGGCTTTTTTACCCCCAATTAGCTCTTGTTGCTTTAGAGCATATCCACGGTCAGGGTACCCGCTGTAAAATAAGCCAGTCCTGTCTGCATTAAAGGCATTGACTGGTCGGTACCCTGACAGAATTCCAGGCAGCACTTCAGTGAGCCAGCTTTGTGCTGCAGTGGCGTCGGCATCCTGCTTCTCCCCATGTTCATGTTTGAACACAATCTAATGCTGCAACTTCCACCTTGACAACCATCCATCGGTGGCATCCAAACTAGAGTGGAACATCTGAGCTGCCAACTCAACTGCCTTGGCTTTTGACATAGAGCTACAGATGCGAGCCCCCTTGTCCAGAGCCTGAGAGCCACATCATAAGGGCATCTCCTAGCTCACTGTCCTTGCCCTCCCGCTTTCTCTTTCTGCTGGGTTGCAGTTCGCAAGCCACTTAGCCAGGATTGATTTGTGGTTTTTGCTTATTCTACCACCTTGACTCTTTGAAAATTTAAACTCTGCTACCACAGATGACAGTGAGCTACTTGGTCTGTTCACCGCTTCAGCAACACAAACACGGTCAGCTAAGGTAAGCTCATTCCTTGGTAGAGATGTACCAGACTCCGCTCTTAGAACTCTCTTAGCACTGTCAGCACTAACAGCACTGTCAGCAAGCTAAAGCTACAACCACAGAGGTGATCCTACTGTGTATGCCTTCTACTGCTGTAACATCTTGCTGAGGTGGACTGAGCTGCTGCTGAGTGAGTGGAAACACTGTGTTTAACTGCTGACTTTGAACCTGTTCAGAACTGCTGTTTTTCTATTTCTAACAGAAGGGCTCTGTGTTTCCCTGCTTAATTACCCTGTTTAGTTCAACTGTGCTCAGCTGGCCCAGTGGCTGAGTGCTTCAGTCAGGGTAATAAATTGAGCTGCTCGCAAGCACGAGTGTGAGTGGTGCGAATGCCACTCGGCAGAGGAAATGGGGAAGATATAAAGGTTACTGACATTTTAAAGCTACAAATTGACACTTATATTTGTATAATCAAGTGTTAGAAACATTTTTAAGAATGAAAATGCAAAAGTGCTTATTAATGGTGGGTTGTGTACTGGGGCTGATGCTTGTGGATTCAAGTGCTTGGATCCTGGCAAATAATGCCATGGGTAAGTTTGAACAAGGTAGATTTGAAGATAATTTTATATATTTGAATCTTCTTTGTGAATTTAGACATAATATGATGTTAAAATTAGAAGTGGTAGGGTTGTTAAACAAAAAGTCACAGTATAAAATAGGTGGTTATAGTGTACAAATTCCTAACTTATGCCCAAATAGTGTATTGTCTTTTTATATTGAGTTATTAACTCTATCTGGGGATATAGAAGTAAACCCAGGTCCCAATCTGTATGGTGATCACTTAATTTGGGGGAAGGGGGGCCTAAGAGTGGCACACTTGAATATTCGTAGCTTATTTCCCAAAAAAAGCAAGAGTTAGAGGCTTGGGTCTTAAACTCAAAACATCAGGTTCATATTTTAACAGAAACTTGGTTAAAACCTTCAGTAACTAATGGTGTCTTGGCCTTAGATGGTTATAAAATAATAAGAAAAGACAGGGCAGGTAAAAAGAAGGGATGAGGTATGCTTATTTATTACAAACAAGAATTAATTGTGTCTAAACTGGAGTTAAAGGTTGATTCTCCATTAGAGTGTGAATGGTTATTGATTGAGATAAAACAAGGGGATAATTATAAACTTAAACATTGCACTGTTTATAATCCACCAAAATTTGCACGTAAAGGCCTTGAAGAGTTTTTACAATTTGTTTCAAATTACCAATTTAGTGGTGACTTTTTAGTGTTAGGTGATTTTAATATTTATTAGGACTCCTGTGATGCTTCTAATATGGAGTCCTTGTTGATGAATGCAGGTTTATGTCAGTTAGTACAAACTTTTACACGCATGAACCTGAAGACAAATAATCATTCAATTTTGGACTGGATTTTGACTAATAATCATACTAAAATTATTAAGATTGGAGTCTTACCAGATGTTATCAGTGACCACCAGGCAATATATTGCACTTGGAAATCAAAGAAAATAAAGCCTCCCCCTCGTCTAATTACCTATATAAAGTATCCCGAAGATTTAGATGATGGATTAAAGTCTGATTTAAGAGATGTTGATTGGTCTTACTTTGATAATACCTTGCATAGAGTCTGCAGTAGATTACTTTACAACACAAATTTTGGAGTTACAAAATAAATTCTGTCCAATACTAACAAGGAGAGTAAGGAGGAACAGTGAATAAATGGATTACTCCGGAGATGTTTAAATTGATGAAACAAAGAGATCAAGCATGGAAACAATTTTGCTTGAGTAAAAATATTAGTGATTTTCAAAGCTATTGGAAATTTGGAAATGAATGTAAGATAAAATTAAGGTTATGTAAATCTGATTATTATACAAAACAACAAGATCTAAATTTGTCAAATCCAAAAAAAATTCTGGTCTTCAATCAAATCTTTGGTGTCTCCTCCCATAGATGTACAATCAGGTGAGTTCCTTGTTGGAGTTACAATAAAAGATCAACAAGAAATAAGTACAGCCTTTTTACAACAATTTTTGGATGTGGGTAAATATAGTGTAGATATGGATGATCAGGAGTTAAAGAACACAGTTCTAGCATCTCAGAATGATTTAATATTTTAAAGAAATAGAGCCCGATCAGGTACTGAAAATTTTGAAGAAAATTCCTTTAAAAAATGTTGGAATTGATGATATTCAGCCAAGGTTTTTGAAGTTAATATTTTCGTATAGTTATAAGCCTTTGACAAAATATTTAATTTGTCCTTAGAAATAGGGATCTTTCCACAACAATGGAAAAAAAACGTAATAAGACCAAGTTTTAAGGGGGGGAAATGGTAAAGATTTGGGGAATTATCGCCCTATTTCTCTTCTCCATCCTTTAGGTAAAATTTTAGAAAAGATAACAGAGGTACAAATTAGTGATTACTTACAATTGACTGGGCTTCGGGCTCCTGAGCAGCATGGCTTTAGGAAATTTCATAGTACAGGAACTGCCTTGTAGGTTCACAAACCACATCAGTGAGGCTATGGAGGGGTGAGCTCACTGGTGCTGTTTTGTGGACCTGTCCAAGGCATTTGACCTGTTGACCATCGCCTGCTGCTCAGGAGCCTAGCTGCCAAGGGATTATCCAGATTGTCATTAGAATGGGTGGAGAGTTATTTATCAGGTAGGGAACCACAAGTTCTTTATGAGGGTTCAGTGTCAAAGAGTAGAATTTTAGAAAAGGGTGTACCTCAAGGGTCAATCTTGGGATCCCTATTGTTTTCCATATTTGTGGATATTATACCAAGTAAAATTCTTAAGGCTAAGACAATCTTATATGCTGATTATATAATATTATATAATAGCTCTAATTCATTAGATAAAATTGCCCAAGATTTGACTGTAGATTTTCAGAGTCTAGAAAATTGTTTGTTGGACTTAAGATTATCATTGAATATTTCAAAAACCAAGAGTATGATATTTGCCTCTAAACAAAAGTTGGTTAAATTAGGGAAACTGAATATTTTTGGTAAAAATGGAACTAATTTGGAGCAGGTGCAATGTTTTAGATATTTAGGAATGAATTTGTACTCAAATTTAACATTTTCAAATCATACATTGACTTTAACAAAATCAGTAAATCAAAAATTAGGGGTTTTATTCAGACTACAGAATGTGTTAACCTTACAAGCCAGGAAACATATAGCCCAAAGTATACTACTTTCTCAACTGAATTATAATTCTATTTTGTTTACCAGTTTGTCTAACCATGTGTTAAATAACTTAACAATGACTTTTCACAGTATTTCTAGATTTGTTTATAGATTGCCTTATAGTACACATCATTGTACTTTATATCAAGTTTCAGGGTTTCTACCACCTAACTTGAGTTCCATTTACTCTCTTTGTTGTAAAACGGATAATGTATTGAGACAAAAAAGTCTCTCTCCCTTGTATTCTCTGATATCTGTAAGGGAAGCTCCGAGAAACTTGAGATCAAATTTTCTTTCTTGTTTAAATTTGAAAGTCACTAAAACTAAAATGGGTGCTCAAGCTTTTTCTATCCAAGCACCAAAATACTGGAATGATCTTCCAATTGAATTGAGAACTATGAGTAGTCATGATTTATTCAAAAAGAAATTGAAGCATCATTTATTGCGTAGCTTGCAATATCACTGCTATTTTAAATAATTTGTATTATATTGTTTGTCTTATATGTAATGTATTTGTATTCCTGTATTAAGTGAATGTAAAAGTTATCTTTTTGTATAACATCTTGTGACTATTTTATAGTCTCAGGTCGCATATGAAAAAGGGCATTGGCTCACATGTTTACCCGGTTAACAAAATAAATAAAAATTTGTAAACCGTTTGCAACTAATTACAGACAATTACTGTATGCTGGTAAAGGTCAGAGTAATTGTCTGAATCAGCTGCAAATCTGTTGTCAGTCGTCCCACTAAAGCGGCTCTGCACTAAAGGGCTGTCCCATTAAAGTGTTGTCAGCTTCAGGAATTAAAAAGGGACAAAATCAGTTACAGCACAGAAGTTCCATTTAAGTGGCTGTCCTGCTTAACCGCATCCCATTTAAGTGGCTTGTACTGTATCATCTTTCAGCTTTACAGATATGCGAGAACAGAATAGTCAAGCTTGGAAAATTCTTTTTTTTTTTTCCTACAGTATATACCTGTATACATTTTTTCAGATTTTTCACCCAGTTTTTGTGCCCAACTCTGCCTCGGATGGACGTGCATGTGTGGAGGCACGAGCACACCGCAACTCCGAGGTGCCCCTCCCTTCCATGCCACCCCATCCGCCTGCACTGTCCTCAGGCCTCCACCTGGGGGCGGTGGAACTATGGGGGCAGCAGAGACCTCCCTGGGAGAGGAGAGCTGCCTTGCGGCTGCTCAATCCTGCTCCACCCCCCCCGGCGCCCGATGACCCCAGCTTTTTCCCAGACCCAGTTCACCGGCACAGCGCAAGATGAGGCGTCCAGCGCCTTGGCGCCACCGGGCTGGCCAGCTGGGAAAATTCTAAGTGAGCAGTGGATCGGTAAGTGAAGACTAGCATCTGATGGAATGGAGGCCAGAATGCTCCCTCGGGGCGAATGACTCACTGTCTAGCGGATGTACAGTAACTTGAAACTCTGCAGTCTCAAGTATGGTACGGCCTTAAAAAAACAACATTTTATTGGACTAGGAATAAAAATGAGTAGAAACCCATGCCCTCTTTCCTGAGAGGGTACAGGTATTGTCAAAGCTATTTGGGTTAAGCTGGCCCAGAGTTTTGTCCAGTGTCTCCTGAGGTTGTCCAACACTGGAGATTGGAAAGATCAACCCCTGAAAGTCAAAGTGGAGAACTGTATTGCACAGCCTCACAATATGAACTCCAGAGCTCAGGAGTCTGCTGCTGTTTAAACCCATCTTTCATAAAAATTCTGAAGATGCGTTCCCAGAGCCTAGGGGACAGGTTTGGCCCACAAATCTTATGCAGATAATTCACCATCTTCAGTTGGAATTATTGAAGCCTGTTTGGTAGAAGGAACCCCTAATCTTTCAAAATTCAGTCTTCCCCATTGAGTCCCACTAATGGTTCTGTGCCAGAGGAACTAGGACCCTGCAGGAGCCAGAACTTTCCTGGAGGGCTGGCAGTGCAGTAGGCCCCACATGTGCGTCACCACACATGCACGCTGATATACAGCACTGCCAGTCTCCAACCACCTCAGTTCTGTTTTTCCTCACCGTCAAGTGTGCAGCAGCAGCACGCGCCACATTGGTGCTAGAACTTCATTGTCTGTATGACAACAGGGTTCAGTTCTTTGGTTTTAGTTTAAAATACAGTAGTTTATTTTTGTGTCTGTTTAGTTATTTTAATACACAGAAATCTACAGTTTTCTCTTAGCCCTACCTTGGTGCTAATGGTTGACCATGGAAGAGGGTAGGGAGCCTGAAAAGGCAGGTTGCTTCAGCAGCAGGGCTGTGTCTGGCCACCAACCCTCTCTGGGCGGATGCTCTGGCAGTGAGCAGTCTGGTGCCTGGGAGGATGGACAGTCCTCCTGGGGTCACAAAAAGAAATGGTCCAGATCCTGCAAATGCTCTGCGTCAGGGTCTTTGCATTGTTCGGCCTCCGCCTCTTCCACAGGAAGCATAAGGGGAGAAACATCAGCAGTTGAGGTCATCCTTTGGTCATTCTGCTGTGAACACTCTACTTCTGTGGGCCCTGGTCCCTCAATGCCATCATGAGGGACATCTAGGCCTTTGAGTCATCCGAGGCCTACTGTGTTGCCAGTGCCACAGTGGTGCAGTGACTGTGGCACATGGCCTTCAATGTCCATATCGTTTCCTTTGAGGACGGTCCTAGGGCTTTCCTCCATTCCACCGCCATTCCTGAGGAACCATCCAGGGCTGGGTCCAGCGTCACTAATGTTGCCAAAGCCACGGCCTGCACTGTTGACTTTTTGACCCCCTCCTCTCTACTACTCTCCGAGTGTGGCAGGGGTAGAGGGGAGACTATTCAGATCCTGACCTCATCATCTTTGACGGTGACTCATGTTATAGTAAAGAGAACCCAGAGCCTGTTCCTGCCACCGTACTTCTGAAGGATCTCTTCTTCCAGGCTCTGCTCAGAATATGAATGCTGCACTGAATTTCGAGCAAGTGACCATAGACTAGTCTAGATGCCTGCAACTGGAGTTTCTAAATATGCCATATAATCCTGGTCTCCCTAGTTCTTCCCATGCAGCTGACCCTGGAAACCCTCTCTGAGGTGGCTTGGATGAGGCCTACTACCGTGGCAGCTGTCCCCAAGCAGGCAGACAAGAAATACACAGTGCTAAATCTAAGCTCCTGTATTTAGCGCAGCCAGTAGCGGATGCCATTTTTATTCTGACTGAGAATAAGGGTACTTATTGTAATCCACTGAACTGATTTGTTGCATCCCTGTCATGTACATATGCTCTGTTATTGCTCTGACAAATGCTCATCTGAGCTGCCTGTAACCAAATTAATGTATGTTTTGACAAATGCTCGTTTTACTGCTTGCATACAAATTTGTTTGTTTCTACTTTGACGTGGAACCTTTGCAAATAAGCACTTAGCTCAAAGGTATTTCTGATGTAAAAATAAATAAAATAAAAAAATAAATAATGATAAAGCCATAGTGCCTAAAGGCCCCACCAGACACAGGTGAAACATGAATATTGGCAGCTGCTACACAAGGTATTGAATTTAACAGCCACCAGCTTAAAGCGTGTATGAATGCCTTTGGTGCAGCAGCTCACTCTGCATCTGCAGGTATTTGCATCAGACAGCACTCATGGCTGCGGCCTGTTGGCTTCAGCTCAGATGTCCAGCAACAGATGATGAATGTCCCCTTAAGTAGCACATATCTGTTTGGACAGCAGGTGAAGCAGTCTCTTAAAGAGTCTTAACAAAACAAGAATGGCTCTTACGACTTCCAGAACAGCTCCCTATAACTCACAAAGAAGTAGAGGACGTGACTCGTTTCACAACGAGCAGTCCTTTCGTGATAGGGGCAGGGCAGCCCAAAACAATAAGACCCAGCCTTCCCAGACCCAGAAGAAAGTACAGCCAGAGTTACAGTGCCAAGACTGCTCAGTATCACGATTTGCAGCTTCAGCCCCAGGTCCACTTCAGCTGCCCTAGGCTGGTCATTCCACTCCAGTAGGAAGACTCCCAGTTTCACTGTCTATGGGAATCTGTTTTGCTAGACAAGTGGGTTTTATGGATCTTTCAGGAAGGGTACTTCCTAGAATTGTTGGAATCCCCACCCGGACAATCCTCCCAGAAGGCAGTTCCTCTTGTCAGCTCACAAGTCAAAGGTTCTGATGCAGGAGATTTTGGGCCTTCTGAGAAATACAGGGTTTTATTCTAATTACATCCTAGTACCAAAGAAATCAAGGGGGCATGCACCCCATTCTCGACCTCAGAAATATGAATAAATGCACGGATCTAGAAAAATTCAAAATGATTTGTCTGGGATCCTTGCTACCTTACCTAAAGTATCAGGACTGGCTAGCATCACTGGATATGCAGGACGGATACCAGCACATACTGGTGGACCTAAATCACCACAGGTACCTCCAGTTCTGCATGGAAGGGCAACAATACCAGTTTAGAGTCCTACCCTTTTGGCTTTCCTTGGTGCTGTGAGTCTTTACAAAGTGCTTTGCAGTACTCTCAGCACACCTCAGAAAGCTAGGACTCCAGGATTACGCTTACCTGGATGATTGGCTGATAACCAGTCCATCGAGGCAGGAGACTGAACAGGCAGTGACAATGGCCTCTCAGTTCCTTATCTCCATGGGGTTCTGCTGAATCTAGAGAAGTTTCAGCTCCAACGCTCACAGTGGCTGCTGTTCATAGTAGCTCTTCTGGATACGACCAGGGCCGGGCCTTCCTTCCAGAGAGCAGAATGCAGACGGTCCTGCAGATGTGTGACAGGGAGCTCTTGCCACTCAAGTACTGACCTTGTCTTAAAATCTGTTGCAACCCCATTTCTTAGCCTAATTTATTCTTTACAATTTCTAGTGCATAAGGTTGGCCACCTGTGGGCACCCCCTACCCTTTCTTGACTATGCTATAGTGTCCTCTTTTATTTTCCTTTTCCCTCTCAGGTCCTTGTACAGGGAAGTTATTGTGGTGACCTCCAAGTGAATGTAAAACAGGTTGTGTTTATCATTGTTGGATTTAGTATGTAATAGCACTATGTCATAAAATAGCTTGATGTATATACCTTATATTTATGAAACCTGTAAATGTTTAAAATACCATGGTACTAGGTGTTTTTGATAATGGTAACAAGTACTAGCTGATTATTATAGAAATTAAGTTAGTTGTGTTATTTAAAATGCATGTAAATTGCTGTAAACTGAACAAGTCTGAAATTTCATAGTGATGTGCATATATCCCATGATGCTTTGCATTATGGACGTCTGTATGATGTATTTCTTTGAAACTTGATTTGTTGCCACTGACCTTTGGGGTAACCTTTTTTCCAGTGATTCTGCATTGAGGTTCTCTGTCTATAGCTTGTTTTTATTTTCTTTTTGAGCCCCCACTACCCAAGCAAACGGGGTCCACATAGGGATGAAGGGTTTTCGCAGAAAAGTGGTTAGATCAGAGATCAGTGTCAGTAGGTGCTGGCTAAGTGCAGAGAAAGGACATTCATAGTCTGTTGCTGCAAACTGATGTACTGAAGAAGGAATATGCTATTGCTGAGGCTTATTTCCTTTATTCTGAATAAACATCACACAGAAATTGTGTGTTGAACATGAAGTTTGGTGTCTGGTCCATCTGTTATCCCATAACCCCTCCACAAGATGGCATATTACATAATGGAGCGTAGATCCGTTCAAGCCCACTCCATGAAATGCATGGTGGGTCTGATGACCTCCTCAGTGTTCACAGTGCCCTAGCACAGTTGCACATGAGAACAACTCAGTGGATGCTCAGTGTACAGTGGTCACAAGCATCACATCCTCAGACCTGCCCAATTCAGGTGACTAGGCCCCGGGTTTGGTCACTTACATGGTGGTCAGTGGAGGACAGTCTCAGCCAGGACTTTCCGTTCTCCTAACTGGAACTTCAGGTGACTCTCATCATGGATGCTTCCTTGTTGATGGGGGGCACTGTCGGGGCATCCAATCACAAGGTGTCTGGGACCCGTCAGAGACTCATCTCCACATCAGTGTGTTAGAGATGTGAATTGTTTTGTATGGCCCTGCGAGCCCAGAGCCCTAGTGGATCTTCTTAGCCACAAAGCAGTTCTCCTCCAGACAGACAAAAAGTCTGATGTATTACTGGCTAATTTCAAGCCCATCCAAACAGGAGACAGAACAAGCAGTGACCACTGCCTCTCAATTCCTAGCATCTATGGGAGTCCTGCTGAACCAAAAAGTCTGAGCTGGAGCCCTTCCAGGAACTGCTGTTGATAGGAGCTATTGTGGATACGACCCGAGCTCTTGCCTTCTTCCCAGACAGCAGAGTATGGACAGTCTTGTAGATGGCATGCTGTATCATGGAACACAGGACTGTGCCAGCCCACTCCATGCAGCCCATGCTGGGCCTAATAGTTCAGTGTTCACAGTACCTCTAGCAAGGCTGCACATGAGGACAACTCAGAGGATGCTCAGTTACCCAGTGGTTACAGGCTTTGCACCCTTGAAACTATCCCAGTCAGGCGACCAAACCCCTGGTGAGGTCCTTGATGTGGTCAGTGGAGGACAACCTCCTTCAGGGCTTCCCCTTCTCTTCACCAGAGCCAGCAGTGAGACTCATCCCGGATGCCTCCTTGCTGGGTTAGGAAACCACTGGCAGGACCTCCAGACACAAAATATCTGGGACTCATCAAAATAAACATCTCCACATCAGTGTGCTGGAGATACATGCAGATCTGTAAGGTCTGGAAGCCCTAGTGGATTTGGTCAGCTGAAAGACAGCTCTGTTTCAGATGGGCAACAAGTCTGCTGTGTACTGTATCGACAGGCAAGGAGGAGCACACTCTTACCCTCTCTGCATGGAGGCAGTGGGATTATTGGGAGGTTCTTGAAGCATGGGATCTTGTTCCAAGCAATCTATCTGCTAGGGGTCCAGATCACTGTGGCAGCCAAATTAAGTTCAACAGAGGCAGATCCTCACAAGAGGCTGCTAGCACCAGATGTCGTGAGATCACTATTTGACGAGTGGTGCACCACAGATGTGGACCTTTTTGCGTCTCCACTCAGTGAACAAACTACCTTGATTCTGCTCCAGAAAGCCAACATATGGCGTTTTCTGTCAGAGTGCATTCATAATGCCGTGGCAAATTATGTTATTGTAAGCATTTCATCCATTACCTCTCATGCAGAGTGTGTTGTTCAGATTGGAGGCACACTGGGGCAAGATGATCCTAGTGGCCCCCTGCTGCTCTTGGCAGTTATGATTTGCTCTCTTTAATCGACTTTCAGTTCCCCACTTCCTTCAACTCCACTGTTTCCTTCTGTGGTGCAAGGGGGATAAGAATCTCACTTCACCTATCAAAATGGAGGGAGATCACCAGTGATGAGTGGGTCCTGGAAATACTAGAAAAGGAGCATTCTCTGGAGTTGCTATCCACCCCTCCTTTTCATTATCCACCTTCTTCTCATTATCCTCTGGGCCACTTGTTCTCTCTAAGAGAAGAGGTGCAGTCACTTCTTAAAAGAAAACTATTGAACCTGTCCCTCCTGAAGAAAGGAACAGGGGGTTCTATCACGGTACTTCCTGATTCCCAAGTTGACAGGTGACTTGCATCCTGTACTGGACCTAAGGGACCTGTACAGCTTCACTGAACACAAAAAGTTTTGCTTGGTGTCCCTTCAGGCTCTCATCCCCATGCTGCAAAAAAGGAGATTAGCTCTGTGCCCTGGACACGAGGGATGCTTCCCTTCATATCATAATCTGAAAATGCCACAGACAGTACCTCCGCTTTATGTTGGAGGACTGCCATTATCAGATCCATATATTTCCCTTTGACTTATCCTTGGCACAACTGGTATTTACCAAGTGCTTCTCGGTGGTGGCTGCAGCCCCTCAGAGGGAAGGGTTTTATGTTTTCCTATATGTGAATGACTGGTTACTGAAAGGCCCGTCCAGGGAACTAGTTCCGTTTACATTGCCCAGAACACTACACTTATTCAGGGAATTAAGTATTATGGTCAACATGCAGAAATCTATACTAGTTCCCTGTCAGTGCCTATGTTCCATTGGTGCGGTGCTAGACGTGGTGGGCAGTGCTTTCCTACCTGTAGACAAAGCAGCGGTCTTGATTGCTCATGCCCAGCTGGTCTACGAGAGTCATTCTGTGTCTGCCCGGGCAATGATCCAGCTCTTGAAACTCCTGGCTGCTGCCGTCGTGATGGTCCCCCCATTGCCCGCCTGCATATGCAGATCCCACACTGGATACTTTGGGTACAGTGGGATCGATTGACAAACGAACTGACATATGATTGTCACCAAGGCTCCTCTTTGGAGTGCCCTGATACGGTGGATGGACAGGTTGCACCTGTTGCAGGGTATCTCCTTCTTCTCCCTGACTCTGGTAGGGTCCTAGCAATGGCCACTTCTAGGTCAGGATGGGGTGCCCATATAGGTCGTGGTTACATCCAGAGGTCATGGACTGACCAGGAATCAGTTCTTCATGTCAGTATTCTGGAAAAGATAGCTGTTCTACTTAATCTCCAAGCCTTTGCAGATCACCTCAGTCCTGGTCCCCTGTTGATAAAAACAGATGGTGTCATTGTGATGCAGTACATCAGGAGGCATGGGGGCACTTGATATTTTCTCTTTTGCAGGGAAGCAATGAGAGTATGGTACTGGGCTCTGTTTCATGGCCTTCAGCTATAGGCTGTGTTTCTCCCAGGTGTCCAGCATGACTTTGCAGACCGGCTAAGTTTGTCTCAGTCAGGGGAACAGAAATGGGAATTGCTGACCTCCGTGGTAAATGACCCTTTTGTAAACAACCTTTTTGTAAGATGAGATCATCCAAAGTTGTACCTTTTAGCATCCCCACACAATTTATTTATTTTTTTTATTTATTTAATTTTTTAACCAGGGATAGCACACTAAGCTGAAAGCTTTTTTACAGGAGCGACCTGGGAGCACAAGGAGGTTAAGTGACTTGCTCAGGGTCACACAGTATACAGGTGGAAGCTGTGGGATTTAAACCCAGGTCTGGTCTGCTGGATGTCACCAGATTTGCAGCTCAGAGCCTTAGACCACTGCGCTATACTGCCTCAAAATGAGGGAGACCTGGACATAGTAGCAATTACAGAGACCTGGTGCAATGATAACCAGGACTGGGAGGTAGCCATACCAGGGTATGCGCTATTCAGGATGGACGTGGTAGGAAAAGGGAGGAGGGGGTGGCTATTTATGTGAGAGAGAGAGAGAGAGAACATAAAGGCCACAGAAATACAAGGGGGCAGAGTAAAGCAGAGGTACTGTGGGTCACCCTGGAGACAGGAAAATGGGGCCGCTATTAGGATAGGGGTGAACTACCGACCTCCAGTACAGGGAGAGGAAGGAGATAAAGGTGTGGTAGATGAAATGACAAGGGGGTGGCTAACAGTGGCAAGGTACTGCTAGTGGGGGACTTCAGTCTACCAGATGTGGATTGGAGCCTACCTGATGCAGCATCAGTTAGAAGTAGGGAAATCCTAGACTCCCTGCAGCAGGCATTCCTCAGGCAGCTAGTTAAAGAACCCACTCGTGAGGGGGCATTACTGGACATGGTACTGTCAAACAGGGACAGTGTTGCTGATGTCGCGATGGGAAGCCACTTGGGGACCAGTGATCATTGTATGGCGTGATTCAACATAAGGGCAGGGCCAGAACTGAGCCACACTAAAATGAGGGTCCTGGACTTCAGGGGGGCCGATTTCAAGACAATGGGGGGAGTGCCTCAGGGAAGCCCAAGCAGGAATAGGGAATAAGGGTGGGGCAGAGGAAAAGTGGGCTAGAATAAAGCAGGCCATTGAGAAGGCAACAAACCTCTGTGTCAGGCAGCTTACTAAGGGTAAGAAAAGGAAGATACCATTATGGTTCTCCAAGGAAGTAGCAGAGAAGGTAAAGGAAAAGAAGTAGGCATTCAAAAGGTATAAGACGACACGGAAGAAAATAGGGAAAGCTATCAGGAGAAACAAAGGGAGACAGGTAAGGCAGATAGGAGAGCTAAAGCACAAATGGAGGAAAACATTGCCAAATCACCAAAAAAAGGGGGATAAAACTTTCTTCAGGTACATAGGAGCAAAGAAAAAAGCAAGGCAGGGATAGTAAGGCTAAAAGGGGGGCGTGGGGAGTGAAAGCTGGCGTAGTGAATAAGTACTTTTGTACAGTATTCCAAGGTTCATTTTAGCCGTGTTTTTTGCGCCATTGATGTGTTTTTTAATTGTTTTGTCCCCTTGTTTATTGTTCCTAGGGGACACAGTGGCATGCCTCCTGCTTCTCAGTGATGGCCTGTGTTATTTATTTATTTTTTTTTTACCTTTGTTTTACCAGGAGAGACACACGAAGCTGAAAGGTTGTTTACAGGTGCAACCTGGGAGCACAAGGAAGTTAAGTGACTTGCTCAGGGTCACACATTATGCAAGTGGGGGCTGTGGGATTCAAATCCAGGTCTCCAGGTTTGCAGCTCAGAGCCTTAAACCGCTGTGCTATATTGCCTCCTGTTTAGGCTGTGGGGGCGGGCATTTTCAAAGCACTGATGCAGTATGGGGCAAATTTAGGAAAAGTATATATTTTTTTTTAAAAAATAAGAACAGTCCAAGCACAAACTCTGTAGCACTGTTGAGAAAGTGGTCTGAGTAGCCAATAGAAGCAATGGGGGGGGACTAGCCTTTTACATTGTGACTGTCACGTGGTACGCGAGTCAGTCAGCCTGAATTCACTGATGTTGCGAGAGGCAGGCACCAGTGTTGGAAGGAGGAACTCACTACATTACACAAATTTCTGAAATGAACCCTGGTATTCACAGAGAAAGGAGTAAGTGACGTGGCACAGATAGTGGAGAAGGGCATTAAGGGAAGGGAAGTGGACACTAACTCTTTTATGGAGGAGAGAGTCCTCAGGGAACTAGAAAAACTAAAAGTAGAAATGGTTATGGGGCCAATGAGGTTCACCCTAGGATACTGAAGGAACTAAAGGAGGAACTCTCTCTGTGCAAGTGATGACCCTGCTCAGTCTGTCACTGGATACGGGGGAAGTTCCGGGGGACTGGAGGAGGGCAGATGTGGTCCCACTTCACAAAAGTGGGAATAGGGAGGAGGCAGGAAACTACCGACCTGTAAGCCTAACATCGGTGATGGGCAAGATTATGGAAACGCTACTTAAAGAAAGGATTGGGGAATACCTTAACACCAGTGGAGTGCAGGATCTGAGCCAGCATGAGTTCGCAGAGGTAGATTTTGCCAGACAAACTTGTTAGTTTTTTCACTGGGTTATCAGGGAGGAGCAGTGGCTGTGGCCTACCTGGATTTCAGTAAGGCCTTCCGACACCGTTCCACACAGAAGACTGGTAAACAAGCTAGGCAGCATGGGAGTGGGTCCAAAGATAGTAAAAGGGGTACAAAGTTGGCTAAGTAACAGAACTCAGAGGGTGGTGGTAAATGGAGTTCAGTTGGAGCAAGGTAAGGTAACCAGTGGGTTGGTACTGGGACCGGTCCTCTTCTGTGTCTTTATTAGTGATATCGCAGAGGGGCTGGAAGGAAAGAAAATAAGAATGGTGTTGGCAGATAGAGACCACTTGATCCATCTAGTCTGCCCAAGGTGACTACCCCCCCTTCCCTTTAATTGTTCCAGCCATGCTGTCCACACTGTCTGTCTCACGCTAGCTTAAATTCTCTTAGTGTTTTAGCTGCCACCACCTGTGCTGACAGGCTGTTCCATGGCTCTATCACCCTCTCCATGAAGAAGTACTTTCTATAGTTGCTCCTGAACTTGCCTCCCACCAGACGCAAGTTGTGCCCCCTTGTTCGAGTTCCCTTGTTTTCCTGGAAGAGGTTCTCCATCTTGTTTATTCCCTTGATGTATTTGAACGTTTCTATCATCTCACCTCTGTTTCTTCTCTGTTCTAGTGAGTACAACCTCAGTTCCTTGAGCCTAATTTCATATGTCTTATGGTGCAGCTCCTGCACCATTTTAGTGGCCCTTCTCTGCTCTGTCTCTAATCTGTCTTTGTCCCTTTTCAGGTGTGGCCTTCAGAACTGGACACAGTACTCCAGTTGCGGCCTCACTAAGGATCTGTACAGTGGCATGATTACCTCCTGCTTTCTGCTTGTAATGCCCCTACCTATACATCCTAGGATGCCACTGGCTCTCTGTGCCACTTTTTCGCACTGTTTGTGACTTTTAAGTCATTGGTGATGAGTACACCCAGGCCCCTTTCCATCTTTGTTACCTCCAATTTGTGCTCATACAGTGTGTACATTACTTCTGGGTTTCGCTTTCCTAGGTGCATGACCTTGCATTTCTTGGCGTTAAACTTTTAACTGCCATAGTTTTGACCACTTCTCTAGTTTCCTGAGATCAGCCACCATGCTTGTGGCCCCCTCCTGTGTGTCCATCCTGTTGCAAAGCTTTGTATCATCTGCAGACAGGCATACCTTTCCCTTCAATTCCTCTGTAATATCACTGATGAATATGTTGAAGAGTATTGGACCCAGCACTGACCCCTGTGGCACACCACTGGTCACCTCCCCTTCCTGTGACATAGCCCCATTTACCAAGACTCTCTGTTTTCTATTCTGTAGCCAATTCCTAACCCAGTTGACTATCTTGTGCCCTAACCCTGTGCGCTCAAGCTCATTTCCCAGCCTCCTGTGGGGGACAGTGTTAAAGGCTTTACTGAAGTCTAGGTACACTATGTCCACTGAGCCGCCCTGGTCCATTGTTTTGGTAACCCAGTCAAAGAAATGTGTCATGTTTGTCTGACATGATCTTCCTGCTGTGAAACCGTGTTGCCTGGGGTCTAGTTTTCTATGTTCCCTCTGGTGTTCCACTATGCTCTCCTTTAGTAGTGCTTCCATCATTTTTCCCACTATTGAGGTTAGGCTGACTGGGCGATAGTTCCCAGTATCCTCCTTACTTCCTCCCTTGTGCAGGGGCACCCCTGTTGCTGTTCTCCAGTCCTGCGGTACTGTGGTGCTCTTCAGTGATCTACTGAATAATTCTGCTAGTGGTGCTGCAATTTCTTCCCTTAGTTCCTTCAACACCCTCGGGTGAATTCCATCCACCCCCCATTGCTTTATCAACTCTAAGTTTGTTTAGCTCTTCTAGGACTCGTTCCCTAGTGAAGGGGCTTGTGTCTGCCTCCTTGTTATTGTGTTCCATCTGCTTTGGTGGAGGACCTTTTCCACTGTCCTTTGTTGTGTAAACAGAGCAGACGAACTTGTTTAACACCTCTGCTTTGTGATTGTGATCCTCTGCCATCTGGTCATCTTGTGCTATTAGTCTGACTATTCACCCCCCCCCCCTTACTCTTCCTTTTTTCTCTCATGTACCTATGGAAGGTTTTATCTCCCTTCTTAACTCCCTGTGCTATTTTTACCTCTGTTTGTGCTTTGGCCCTTCGAATGGCTCTTCCTGCCTCCCTGAGCTTGTTCCTGTAGTTGTCCATGTCGGCTTCCTCCTGTGATACCTTGAATTACTTAAAGGCCCTCTTCTTATCCCTTATTGCTGCCAAGTCTCTGGTGAACCAGCAGTTTTCTCCTCCTTTTTTATTTACTAATTTGTCATGTACATTGTTCAGTAACTGTTGCTATGGCCTTCTTAAAATGCTCCCAGTCATATTCCACATCCCCCGTGTTTCCGCTAGCTAGTAATGATTTGATTCTTGATCTCATCTCTGGAAAGTTTGCCCTACGGAAAACCAGGATCTTGATTTTTGTGTGACATATTTCTTCTTCCTTGTTGATTGATAGCCAGACTGACCTGTGGTCGCTGGTCCCTAGATTTACACCCACCTGAACATTTGAAACCCTTGAGCTGTTTGTGAGCACTAGGTCAAGGGTAGTGTGGTCTCTAGTGGGTGAGTTCCCTAGTTGGTTGAACCCTGCCCCTTTCAGTGTGAGAAGAAACTCAGTACTCATTTCAAAGGATGCTGTGTATGAGGTCCAGGGAAGGTATGCCTGTTCGTGGATGACACAAATCTGCAGCAGAGTGGACACACAGGGGTGTGTGGAGAAAATGAAGAAATCTAAAAAAAAACTGGAAGACTGGTCAAGGGTAGGGGGGCCCTAGGGCATTGAGATTGCTGGCTAGCAGATTAAGGCAAAGAAGAGCCAATGCCACTATAAGCAGGATCAAACATCCACACACAAGTCAACACCTGGTGAAATTACCAGGAATTATATAGGGCCTGCCCCCCACTGGAGGCAAATAGGCTATCCCAGTTTCTAGAGACGCTGCATCTACCCCAGATGAGAAGGGAAGAAGCGGCTCAACTGGTTTCACCAATAAAGGACTCAGAAATTCTAGCCAAAATATCCTGAATTAAGGCTAGGAAATGTCCTGGTATGGATGGGTACCTGACTGAGTTCTATAAGCTCTTTAAGAGCAAGGTCTCTCCAATTCTAAGCAGAGTATATAACTCCCTGATGGCCGAGGGTGATGTTGTCCCACCCTCATGGATGTATGCGGTGGTTGCTGTGTTGCCCACGCCCGCCAGGGAACCCTTACTGTGTGCCTCATACAGGCCAACCTCTGTACTAAACATTGACTGTAAGATAATGGCTGGAATCATGACCAGGAGGCTTGAGAAGATCATTCCCCAGCTTGTTCGTGTTGATCAGATAGGCTTCGTCCTGGGCCGGCAGCTGCAGGACGTCATCTGCCGAGCTGTAAATATCTTAGATCATCTGAGAAAGATGGGGAAAGCAGCGCTGGTCATGAGCTTACATGCAGAAAAGGCATTTGATAAGGTGCTGTGGCCCTTTTTGCAGGCGTTCCTGGCGGGCTTTGGTTTCCAAGAGGTTTTCTGTAGACTGATAACCCGGTTATATACCTCCCCGCGTGGGTGAATGGCCATGTGGGGAGGTCATTTCAATTAGAAAGGGGAACGAGACACGGTTGCCCCCTCTCACCCCTGCTGTTCACCATCTTTGTTGAGCTCTTAGCACAGGTAATCTGCCAGAATCCAACGATGCAGGGCGTGGAATTAGGGGGGGCAGAACACAAGCTAGGCCTATATGAAGATGACATCCTGCTGTTCTTGAGTAGCTTGAAGTCTTCCCTTCCTGAAGTTTTTAATCAGATACAGCAATTCACAGAGGTTTCTGGCTACTCCTTAAAAGCAACACAGAGGTCTTAACCTGCTCCTACCAGGTTCCCCAGGATATTCGGCAGAAATACCCAGTGAGGTGGGGATTGGTCAAACTGAAGTATCCAGGGATATTGCTAGGAGTAAATCCAATAACTCTTTTCAAAGGTAATTACCCTACCCTAATACATGAGATAACGCAGGATTACGAGAGATGGGCTCTTTTACCTCTTCCCCTGCATTCTGGAGTCCAGTCCGCCAAAATGGACATACTCCCACGTCTCCTTTACCTTTTTCAAAATGTTCCTTGTGTGGTCCCATTACAAACCTTGTTGTGTTGGTAAAGACAGCTAATGACCTTTGTCTGGGGAGCTGGGAGGCCGAGGGTCACTAGAAATGTCCTATACCTACCAAAGAAGAAGGGAGGCCTTGCAGTCCCTTATTTTCCAGGACACTGGAACACCTCTCAGATGAAGATAGTTTCATTGTGGCATCACCCCAATACACTTCCCATCGGAAGTCAATGGAACTATACGAATTTAAGGATCCCCCCACCTGCAGGCTATATCCTTCGACCGCCATTTGCATGTGTCAACGGACACGCAACTTCCAACAGGGATCACGGCAGTACTGGGGTGGAGGTGGGGTACCAATAGGGGGAAGACAGCTCAGCATATGTGGAAATACAAATGGTTGGTCTGGGATGAACATTTTGACCGTGCAACACAAGATCCCTGGTTCAGAAACCAAGCAAACAATGGTTTTCATTCTCTGTGGCAGGTTCTAAGTGGAGGATCGCCTGTTTCATTTGAAGCAGCTATGGCCCTATTTGACCTAAACCCAATTGATAGATTTAAATACTACCAAATTAGGAATTGGATATGTGCCAACCTAAACAATGCGATGGTGGTGAGGGGCTTGGATTTGCCGCCTCTACCATTTGAAAAAATCTGGTCCTCGCCCTCGGAGAGAGGGGCGATCACAGTATTATACTCCAGCTTTCTGGTAGATCAGGTGCATAGTACTCTTAAGATTAAAACAAAGTGGGAAGAGGAAATGAGGGAAATAATAGAAAAAGATACATGGGATAAAGGCTGGAGGGTAGTATGGAGTGCGACATAGACAGCCAGCTCCGAGTGCTTCAGTGCTGTATTAATTTTTGTTGCTACATATAAAATATGTGAAGGGAAGGATCAGTTCAAGGAAAAGGCTGTCTTACTGGAACTGAAACATCAAGACCCCCCAGGGATAAGTTCAAAGGACAGGAGGTATTTTAAACTGCAGAGATATGGGGTGCAATTACCTTGTCAATTTGCTTTCATCTCAGGAAATAAGATTAGCCATTCATAATGCCCTCAGGGAGATGCTTTGACTTGCATATTTGCCAGGAAGGACTTGTGGGGAGGAGTGTCGAGAGAGGCCAGAATGGACATTGAAGAGGTCTGCTGTCTGAACCCTTGAATTACATCAGACAGACCTGAGGTGTAGATTCCAAGGTCCAGACAGGATTAAAGAGGCCAGTACACTTTTGCTTTGAATACAGTGACTTAGATCAAAGAAACTTTTGAGATGTATGTGTAGCAGAACAAAAAACAGTTCTGACCAGTTAACCTGTGGAGAGGAGAGTCAGTGAGGTCATCTCATATGTTTTTTTAAATATTTTATTTGGAGACCCTGTATTGTAAAATATAGAGTTTGATACACCAAGGCGGAGTTAGTGACCTCATGAGAAGGCCGGCTCAGACGTGTGTTTAATTGCTGAAGTGAACCTGGCAGAGACACATGGAAATATTTCTGACTGACACAAGAGAATATTATCTGACTGAGGGAGAATCATCACAGCACTGAAAAAGAGTAAGATTAGACCAGTCTAAATGTATGCATTGTAGGAACTGTACTTTTTCCCTGTTTGTTTTAAGGCTGTATGTGTTGGGATATATATATTTTGTTCTGTAATTATTATTCTGTTTTGATATTTTTAAAGTAAAGATATTTTTTTACAAATGAAACTGCTGGAGTGCATTGACAATTCTTTTTATTTTAAGTGGAGCTTTTAAAGGTTATAGTAACACTGTGTATGGGCTTATTGTACACCAAACTGGGAAATGGACAGAGTTCTCTAAAAGTCTTGCATTGAGTTCTAAGGGTTCATTTGAAAGACCTGGTTGGGTGCCCGTAGGCAAAGATATCTGGCCCCCCCGAAGACAGAATTATCTGAGCCTGATAATTGGGTACGCTAACAAGAGGTTATCAGTTTGAATCCTTCCAGAGCTTGAGACTAAGGTGACTTGAACCCACAAAACAGACAAGAGGGTTATCTTGTTTGTTCACTGTACACAAATCATACGCTCAGAGGTTGGCACTTTTGGAGTAGAGGGTTGACCGACTGAGCGAGTTT
The DNA here is from genome assembly GCA_016271365.2 of Neoceratodus forsteri. Taxonomy (NCBI): domain Eukaryota; kingdom Metazoa; phylum Chordata; order Ceratodontiformes; family Ceratodontidae; genus Neoceratodus; species Neoceratodus forsteri. The sequence goes on along the minus strand of CM028129.1, from coordinate 554,258,324 downwards.
GTGACAGATTGGTTGGCAGCGGTGGCATAAAAGTTTGGTGGTATAAGCTTCATTGTTCAGTGTGTTAGCTTGAAACCATTTAGCTCACTTGGAAAAAAAGAAAGGCAGTGTTTTATTTCAAAAGGAAACAGAACTATATCCCTTGTCTTGCAGTTAAGTTCCCACCCATTTTATTTTTTTTTTCTGAAGTGCCAGTCAGTACAGTATTAGTAGTGAGAGAAGAAGAAAATGTCTTCTGACTACAGCAACCACACTGTAGATTTCTTAAAGCAGTTGTGCGGGGACAGGGGAGCTCCGTTTGGGGTGACAGCCAGTAGGCAGGACCTCATAGAAGCCCTGATGGTAGCAGATACCCAGAGCAGTGAATCACCAACCGTAACTGAAAGGGACCAGACATCGAGTGTGGCAGAACTAGTGGCCAGTGAGGGGTCCCGAACCGATGAGGCGGACAGCAGGGCCACAGCAGCAGGGGAAGGTCACCAGTATCCTGAATCCAGAAGTGCTCAAGTTGCAAATTGAGTTGCGGAGGATAGAACTGGAGGCAGAGTGACAACAGAGGGAGGCGGACCATGAGGCAGAGCGACAACAGAGGGAGGCAGACCGTGAGGAGCGTGGCGCCAGTGAGAGCAGGAGAAAAGACAGCGAGAACGCAGAGCTGCAGAGGAGAGGAGAGGAGAGCCAGTGGCAACACGAACTGGAGAAGCTACGACTCCAACCAGCGGCACCAGAGCAGGTAAGTGGCTTGGGTTTAACTGGGACTGCAGGACTGGGTTACAAATTGAACTCTAAATTAATAGCTGAGTTTAAGGACTGGGAGGATATAGATGGCTTTTTAAATTCTTTTGAAAAAGTTTGTATTCAGGCTAAAATTCCTAGAGTCCTGGAGCTTCCAGCTATCCTCGCTACTTACCGGAAAAGCTTGTGATGCATTGGGTCACATGGACAATAAAGACAGTGATGATTACAGCAAGTTAAAAGCAGCACTACTAAAAAGTTTGAATTAACTGCTGAATCATACAGAGCTAAATTCCGTAAGCTCAGGAGAAGCCCTGATATGAGCTATGAGGAGCTAGTCACGAAACAACGTCAGTTTTTAAAACGTTGGTGGGAAGGAATTGAGGCAAACACTGTTGATAAAATTGAAAATGTGATTTTATTAGAACAGTTTTATTGGGCATGCCCAACAGAGTTAAAAATCTGGCTAGAGGACCGAGATACAAAAACAGTGCAAGAGGCTGCTGAACTCTCGGACTGCTATGCCAAGAGCAGACCTGCTCTGAGAGTGAATGGGGCGAGTGTGGCAGCGCAGAAAGGGAAAAGCGCGCCTTCAGGGCTGCTAAAACCCTCACTGCCTCCACTGAAACCAGTTAGCCCCAGGTTTCAAAGAAAAGATTTCTCTGAAGTAAGAAATGTTTGTTGGTTATGTAAAGAAACTGGACACATTTCCAGACAGTGTCCAAGAAGGGCAAGCAATAGTATGCAAAGTAGTACCAGAAAGGAAGTAGGTTGTTTGTGTGTCCCTGGAAGCATGCCAGTGAACATGAGGGAACACATGCACCCAGTCATGGTAAATGGCGTACAGTCACAGGGGTTAAGGGACACAGGGGCATCCCTGACATTGGTAAAAGGGGATCTGGTACAGCCTGGTCAGCTTATACCCAATAAATACATGACTGTACAGGACTTTGCGGGTGTAGAGAAAACATTGCCATTGGCCAGTGTTCTCCTGGACTGGGGTGAAACGGAGGAACTGTGCAACGGGTGGCTGTAGCTAACACATTAACAGTGGATGTGATCCTGGGTAACAATCTCCAGCAGGGGGTGGTATGTGCAGTTACCTGTAGTCAAGCGCCCAGGGAAAATTGTAGTTCCCTGAGCCCCCCAGAAGCCATTGGGGAAGATACTGAGAGGCTGGTTCCCCAGCCTGTGTCTCCAGAGGGGGAGACTGATAAAAAGAGGGTAGAAATTTCCCCAATAGCAAGTAACCATCCAGCTACAGAGGGTTACTCCAAAGAGGGAGGGGTGACCCCTTGTCAGAGGGTTGGGATTGACCGTGATCCTGAGGGCCCTGACGCTAGCGCTAGGGACCCTAGTTTAGCGACTGAAGGGGAAATGTCCCATGCCTTGGGAAGGTGTGAGGGGTTCGCAGCTGCTCAGAGAAGTGACCCTAGTTTAGAGACGCTAAAGGCTTGGGCAGACTCGGACAGTGCACAGGAAAGTGACGGAAGACATAGGGTTTATTGGGAAAATGGACTTATGTATACACAGGCAGTACAGACAGAGGGAGGGATGCTAGGCAGGCGTTTGCTCGCACCCCAGGGATATTGTGAGCAGTTGCTCAAGGTTGCCCATGATATTCCTTCATCTGGTCATCTGGGAATCGCATGAACCACGCAGCTGCTGGCCCAGAATTTCTACTGGCCTAACTCACCCAGCAGGTGAAGGAGATTGCAGGTCTTGTCACCGGTGCCAAGAAATAGGAAGGCGGGCAAGAAAACCCAAGCTGCCCTGATCCCCTTGCCCATAGTGGAGGAGCCATTCCAGAGGGTGGGAATGGATTTTGTGGGGCCTTTAAATACCCCCAGCTCCTCATGGAAAAGGTTCATCCTGACTGTGGTGGATTATGCCACCCAGTACCCAGAGGCAGTCGCCCTTTCCTCACTAAGGACAGACAGAGTGGCAGATGCCTTTCTTGGGATTTTCTCACGTGTTGGGTTTCCGCAGGAGGTAATCACTGATCGTGGGGGTTCCTTCATGTCAGACCTAATGAAATGTCTATGGAAGAAGTGTGGGGTGGAGCAGAGATGCACGACACCATATCAACCACAAGCCAATGGGCTTGTGGAATGCTTCCAATGGTACCTCAAAGTCAATGCTTTACGCTTTGCTGAACAGCATGTGGAGGGACTGGGAGAAATACCTTCCCGCCTGTTGTTCGCATACAGGGAGGTGCCCCAAGAGTCAACAGGATTTTCCCCCTTCGAACTCTTGTATGGACGCCAGGTACGTGGGCCCCTAGACTCGATCCGGGAGGACTGGGAAGGCAAGTACGCCACCCAGGGAACTCCTATTGTGGATTATGTCCTACGGTTTAGGGAAAGGCTGAAAGAGCTTATGGGGACAGCCCAGAGCAACCTGGCAGCTGCCCAGCAGAAACAAAAGGTTTGGTCCGACCGCAGAGCCAGAGCTTGCTCGTACATGGTGGGTCAGGAAGTCATGGTCCTTATTTCGGTCCAGAAAGACAAACTGCAAGCTGAGTGGGCAGGACCGTACAAAGTGGTTAGGAAGGTAAATGACGTAAACTACATTGTAGAGTTACCTGACCGTAGACAGACAGCAAGGATGTACCAAGTCAACATGATGAAGCCATATGCAAATAGGGCTGACATGGTATTCGCAGTATGTAGTCGTGGGGAGGGGAAAGATGAAGGAGACCCCCTTCTGGACTTGCTGGAAGAGAGTAAGCGGGAGTCCTCCGTGGAGGCAGTAAAATCATCTCCCCAGCTGACCCTGGGCCAGATCCAGAAAGTGAGGGAGGTTTTAGCAGACTTTGCCCCCTTGTTTACCGCCAAGCCTGGACTAACCCCCTTAGCAACACACGATGTGGAGACAGGGACACAGACGCCCATATGGCAGACAGCATATTGGGTGTCAAAGGCTGTCCAAAAGGACATTAGGAGGGAAGTGGAGGAGGTGCTGGATTTAGGGGTAATCCAGAGATCCCACAGTCCCTGGGCCTCACCCGTAGTCCTTGTACCCAAGCCAGATGGCTCGACCTGTTTCTGTGTAGATAATCGTGGACTGAATGCAGTCACGAAGTCAGACGCCCACCCGATGCCCCGCACGGATGAACTCCTGGACAAGTTGGGGGGGGCGACCTACCTTACGACCATTGACCTGACAAAGGGGTATTGGCAGGTAGAGTTGACGGACAGAGCTAGGGAGAGGTCGGCCTTCATCACTCCGATAGGCTTATTTGAGTTCAAAGTAATGCCTTTCAGAATGAAGAATGCCCTGACCACTTTCCAAAGGTTGGTGAACCAGGTGTTAAATGGTGCTGAGGAGTACGCCGTGGCATACCTGGAAGACATTGCCATCTTCAGTACCAGCTGGGAGGAACACCTGTCGCACCTTAGGGAAGTGCTGGGCAGAATACAGAGGGCCGGGCTCACTGTCAAAACCGAGAAGTGCCAGGTGGCCGAGGAAGAAGTGGCATACCTCTGGCATGTGGTAGGCCAGGGACAGCTCCGTCCTAACCAGATAAAAATAGAGGTAATACAGGCATGGCCCAGACCAGAAACTCAGAAGCCGGTCAGGAGTTTTCTCGGGACAGCAGGGTACTACAGAAAATTTGTACCAAATTACAGTGCCCTGGCTGCTCCCCTGTCTGATCTGACAAAGAAATGGATGCCCAAGAAAGTTACCTGGGGTCCAGTCTGTGAGGAAGCCTTTACCAAACTAAAGGAGGCACTGTGCAGTGCTCCTGTTTTGACAAGTCCGGACTATAGAAAAACTTCTATAGTTCAGATGGACGCCTCAGACGTGGGTATTGGGGCAGTACTAAGCCAGACATCCAGCGAAGGGAGGGACCACCCGATAGCCTTCCTGAGCCAAAAGCTGCTCCCCAGGAACAAGCATACCCACGGTGGAAAAGGAGTGTCTTGCCCTAGTGGGCCCTAAAGAAATTGGAGCCATACTTGTATGGGCAACCTTTTGTGGTGCAGACTGACCACAACCCCTGGTTTGGTTGTCACAGATGGGGAAAACAATGGCAGACTGCTCAGATGGAGTCTTGCTTTACAAGGGTATGATCTGAAAAATCGTACATAGGCCAGAGCCAAGAATAAGAACCAGATGGACTGTCTAGGGTCTTTGAGGAGGAACTGATTTGGGAAGCTCATCCCATGCAGGGGATGGATCCCCCAAATTCAGTCTAGGTGGGGAGGAGTGTGACGTAGACAGCCAGCTCTGAGTGCTTGAGTGCTGTATTAATGTTTGATATTACATATAAAATATGTGAAGGGAAGGGTCAGTTCAAGAAAAAGGCTGTCTTACTGGAACTGACACATCAAGACCCCCCAAGGATAAGTTCAACGGACAGGAGGTATTTTAAACTGCAGAGATCTGGGGTGCAATTACCTTGTCAATTTGCTTTCATCCCAGGAAATAAGATTAGCCATTCATAATGCCCTCAGGGAGATTCTTTGACTTGCATATTTGCCAGGAAGGACTTGTGGGGAGGAGTGTCGAGAGAGGCCAGAATGGACATTGAAGAGGTTTGATGTCTGAACCCTTGAATTACATCGGAAAGACCTGAGGTGTAGATTACAAGGTCCAGACGGGATTAAAGAGGCCAATACACTTTTTTGCTTTGAATACAATGACTTAGATCAAAGAAGCTTTTGAGATGCATGTGTAGCAGAACAAAAAACAGTTCTGATCAGTTAACCTGTGGAGAGGAAAGTCATTGAGGTCATCTCATATGTTTTTTTAAATATTTTATTTGGAGACCCTGTATTGTAAAATGTAGAGTTTGATACACCAAGGCGGAGTTAGTGACCTCATGAGAAGGCCATCTCAGAAGTGTGTTTAATTGCTGAAGTGAACCTGACAGAGACAAGAAAATATTTCTGACACAAGAGAATATTATCTGACTGAGGGAGAATCATCACAGCACTGAAAAAGAGTAAGATTAGACCTGTCTAAATGTATGTATTGTAGGAACTGTACTTTTTCCTGTTTGTTTTAAGGCTGTATGTGTTGGGATATATATATTTTGTTCTGTAATTATTGTCCTGTTTTGATATTTTTAAAGTAAAAATATTTTTTTACAAATGAAACTGCTGGAGTGCCTTGACACTTCTTTTTATTTTAGGTGGAGCTTTTAAAGGTTATAGTAACACTGTGTAAGGGCTTATTGTATACCAAACTGGGAAATGGATATAGTTCTCTAAAAGTCTTTCATTAAGTTCTAAGGGTTCATTTGAAAGACCTGGTTGGGTGCCTGTAGGCAAAGATACAGTCGTGGCCAAAAATATTGGCGCCCTTGCAGTTTTTTCTTATAATGCACCATTCCTTCCAGAAAATTGTTGAAAGTAAAAAATATTTTGGTATCCACAAATGTATTTCTTTGGTTGGCAGTGGAATAAAACACACAAAGCAGAAAAATTTACTAAGTCTTAGCTTATTCCACACACAAATCCTTAAATGGCCTGGACAAAATTATTGGCACCTTTTAGAAGTAGTTAGAAATAATTAGATTTCAAGCAGGTGATTCTCCTTCACTTTGGAATTGAACTCACCTGTGGTGAGTTGCAGGTGCCTGCAATATAAAAATCACTCATTCAACCAGTTTGACTAGAGAAAAGGACTCATTCTCCTGTTTTGTGTCACTGTATGTACCGCAATGAGCATGGAGAAAAGAAAGACAGCCAGAGAACTGTCTGAGGAGGTCAGACAGAAGATTGTAGCCAAGCATGGACAATCTCAAGGCTACAAATCAATCTCCAGAGACCTTGATGTTCCTGTTTCCACCGTACTTAATGTTATCAGGATGTTTAAGGCCCATGGCACTGTAGCCAACCTCCCTGGACGTAGCCGCAAGAGAAAACCTGATCGAAGATTGCAGCGCAGGATTGTTCGAATGGTGGAGAAAGCACCTCGATCAACTGCCAAACAGATTCAAGCTGACCTTCAGACACAAGGTACGACAGTTCCAACTTGCACCATCCGTCGCCAACTCAATGAAAGGAGGTTATATGGTAGGAGGCCCAGGAGGACCCCACTGCTGAGAGAGAGACATAAAAAAGCCCGACTGGGGTTTGCCAAAACACACCTGAACAAGCCAAAATCCTTCTGGAAGAATGTCCTGTGGACAGATGAGACCAAATTAAAGCTTTTTGGTAAAGCACATCATCTCTTATGTTTACGGAAAACAAAATGAAGCCTTCAAAGAAAAAACACCTTCCCTGCAGTCAAACATGGAGGAGGTTCAGTGATGTTTTTGGGTTGCTGTGCTCTCTGGCACTGGGTGCGTTGAGCGTGTGCATGGCATCGCAAGAATGGAGATTACCAGGCCATTTTGGGCGCAATGTTGAACCCAGTGTCAGAAAGCTGGGTCTCTGGTCAAGGTCATGGGTCTTCCAGCAGGACAATGACCCCAAACACACTTCAAAAAGCACCCAGGAATGGTTCAAGACAAGACGCTGGACTGTTCTGAAGTGGCCAGCAATGAGTCCAGATCTAAATCCCATTGAAAACCTGTGGAAAGATCTGAAAACAGCAGTTGGGAGAAGGCACCCTTCAAATCTGGGAGAACTGGAGCAGTTTGCACAAGAAGAGTGGGCCAGGAAGCTCATCCATGGCTATAGGAAGCGGCTGATTGCAGTTATTTTGACCAAAGGCTGTGCTACCAAATATTAAGTCTAGGGTGTCAATAATTTTGTCAATGCCATTTCTTTTCATTTTCTAATTTAAAAGGATATATTAAATTCTGAATCAAAAACAAAGGTTCTGTAATATTAACAGAGAAATAAAGAATTGTGGAGACCAAATACTGTACTGTTGTTAATTTCAACTTATGTTTAGAGGAAATTGTGAGTTATTTGAAAAAGTGCAAGGGCGCCAGCATTTTTGGCCACGACTGTATCTGGCCCCCTGAAGACAGAATTATCTGAGCCTGATAATTGGGTACGCTAACAAGAGGTTATCAGTTTGAATCCTTCCAGAGCTTGAGACTAAGGTGACTTGAACCCACAAAACATACAAGAGGGTTACCTTGTCTGTTCACTGTACACAAATCATACGCTCAGAGGTTGGCACTTTGGGAGTAGAGGGTTGACTGGCTGAGCGAGGTTGTGACATGGAGTACCACCTCCTCCCCAACATGGCGTGAATTCATGTGGAAAACTAGGATTAGATACTTCCTATTCCCCAAAAATGAAGCTAAATTCAGAGTGGGGGCAGCCCTGCCTGCTGGAAGAGGTGTGGTGAATCTTCAGCAGGGCACCTCCGTATCCTGTGGCAGTGCCCAGGAATACAATCCTTTTGGGGAGACATTATCAGACATCTGAAGGTAGTCTTTGACGGAGTGGAGGATTTGGGTCTGTCTCATCTGGTGTTAGGAACAGAACCGTGGTCCTTAAGAGGAAAGGAAGCTAGCTATCTCTGGCACGTGCTACATGCTGCAGCACTGAAGGCACTAGCTAGACGCAGGTTGCAGAAGGATAGCCCCGCTGTAAATGAATGGGTCAGTATTGTCACCTTAATACAGGAAATGGAAAGGATTACCTTTCGCAATCCAACATAGGCAATCCCAATTCACCAATAGGTGGACCAGATGGGAAATATATGCCACAAACATAAGGTAGAATGGAGTATATAGGTCCCCCGACCGAGGGTGTATACCACTGCAGATGGGAGATATAGGGAAAATGAAGGGGCAAGTTTAAAACGGGGTGAAGGGGGCTGCAGGGAAGAATTTAGATAGAACCAGGCAGTACCGAATTTAGATGGAACTGGAGTAGGCCAAATTAAATAAAGAAAAGAAGGTACAGGAGAGGACACAAGCTACCAAAATTAAATTGGAATTCAACAAAGAAAGACCTCTTGGGTAGAAACTGAGTGAGTGGAATAGGATAAGATGAAATTTAAAAATGTATTAATTATGGTGGGGGGGGCAGCAGAGGACGGCAGCTTTAAGTTCTGAGTTTTTCTGTTTTCTGTATGTTGATCTTTAAGATCTAAAAAGCAAAAAATGTTTTTTTAAACTTTTGATTGTAAAACAAAATCTTTTTTTTACAGAGGTTTGGCGAAATTTGTTGATGTGATACTGCCTAAACCTGTATGATTGTCAAATATCTGTCACTCCTTTGTAATAATATTAAAAAAAAAAAAAGACTGATCAAGGGTTTGGCAACTAGTCTTCAACATCAGAAAATGTAAAATTATGCAGATGGCACGGAAACCCAAGGGCAATGTATCATTTGGGGGTAGGGATGTCAACAACAACAAAACAGAAAAGGGATCTTTGGGGGGGGGGGTCATCATATCTGATGACCTGAAGGAAGCAAAGCATTGTGATAAGGCAGTAGGAAAAGCTGGTAGGATGCTGGGGTGCATAGGGAGGGGTATCACCAGCAGAAAAAGGGGGATTGTGTTATCCCTCTATAGATCAGTGGTGAGGCCACACCTGGAGTACTGTGTCCAGTTCTGGAGGCCCCATCTCAGGAAGGACATAGATTGGGTGGAGGTGGTACAGAGAAGGATAACCAGAATGATGCTTGGCCTGCATCAGAAACCCTATGAGGAAAGACTCAGAGAATTAAATATGTACTCACTGGAGGAAAGGAGAGAAAGGGGAGACATGATAGAAACATTCAGATACCTCAAGGGTATTGATAAGGTACAGGAGGGTTGTATATTACATAGAAAGAGATGCTCAAGGACAAGTGGGCATGATATGAAGCTAGAAGGGGGGAGACTTAGAGGGGAAGTGAGGAAATATTTATTCACAGAAAGGGTGGTGGGTGTCTGGAACAGCCTTCCAACAGAGGTGGTTGGTACCAAAGCGGTAACAGGTGTCAGACATGCATGGGAATAGATGAAAAGGGGACCTTAGTAACAGGGCTGGCGGGGGGTGTTAAGGCCGGAGATCAAGTTAGGGTCTATGGTGGCACAGTATGTAGGGACTTTTAAGGCACTCTAGGTGGGCCAAGAGGTCCTTTTCTGCCGACAGCTTCTATTTTTCTATGTAATGCAAAATATCTGCTGTTTTGCTCACTTGCTCCAGGACCTGGAGTTTTTTTTTTTTGTATAATCTTTTTACTAGTTTAAAACTAAAAGCAGACAATACACAGCATCCTAGACATATTTGGTAGGCCATGTAGATGTGTGCACATTAACAAACTCCACCAAACAAATAGACACAGGTAAGGGAAAGAAAAGAAAAGAAAGAACAATAACAAACCACCATAGCAAACTTACAACAAGGCGAGACGCACTGTCCTTCTCCTGGACAGTAAAATTCCTTTATGCATTTCCTCGGAGTCCTCTCCTTCCGAAGGTGCTGCTCAAACTGAAGGCAAAGCTTGCTGCCCTAATACTGGTGGTCCCTTTCTGGCCTCGCCAGATCTGGTTTTCACTTTTGCAGCATCTAGTGGTGAGCCTCCTGTTCTGCTGCCTTTGTCAGAGTCTGCTGTCACAGGCCTGGGGGTCCCTGGTCCAGCTGGATCTGCAGTCCCTGTGTCTGCACGTGTGGCTCCTTAAGATGTAGCCATCGCCCATATTGGGGTTTCTCCCCAGGTGGCTGATGTCTTGATTGTGGCTCGAGACACTTTTCACGAGACATGCCTTTGTCTTATTCGAAATGGAAGCACTCCATATGGTGTGCTTGACAAATCCTTTCTCTCCCTTGACAGTTTGAAAGAACTGGCACCTCTTCATCAAGCGCACCATCCTCTGCTGTTTCTGTAAGGCTCTGGAAAATGGCTTATTATTATTTGCTTTTGTTAACCGGGTAAGTCACACTAGACAGACAAGTGCCTATTTTCAGGTGCGACCCGGGAGGGTTACAAGCTAGAGCACACAAGAACAGTGAGGAAGTCGAGTTTACATACAATGAGATATCAGGCAATATCAGAATTTGACATCCAGAAAAATGACAAGCTTAACAGGGTTTGAGTAGGTAGCTAACCACAATAGAAACGATTTAGCACAAGATAAGTACAGTGCGCGAAATTATATAAAACAGGTTCAGTCAATGCAAACAGAAGTAAGTGCAAGCAGATAGCGTGGGGGACCGGGGGTGGGGTACACTCAGGAACGAACAAACTGGGGAAACCGGGGTGGGGGCGGGCCTGGTGAACTAATCAGGGAAGGGGAGGGGGGGTGTAGGACTGGTGCAAGGATGACATTTAACAGTTACTTGACCAGTTGGCAGGAGGATAAGTGCAGTGGTCCCTGTGGGCGCAGAGACCGCCCCAGCATACCTGGGCTGGTGCGCTACGAGGTACATGGACAAGTGGAGGATCCCTTCAAGTAGTTCCAAAGGGAGGTTTTAAAGCCAGGATGGGAGTGGGAGGACCGAGTAAGGGCAGGGAGCGAATTCCATATTTTAGGGGCATAGGCGGTGAAAGCCTGATCACCTGCAAGGGTGCGGGTTCTAGGAACTGGGCGATCAAGTGTCGCTCTCTACCTGAGGTGGTAGGAGGAGGTGTCAGGGTTGGAGGGAAGGGCGAGGGCAGCAGGGGTGGCTGATCTGACGATGTTGTCAATGAAGTTCCCAACTACAAAGGTGCGGTGCTTCTCGGGAGGGAACCACTCTAGGCGTGTGTAGAGGTCAAAGCGTTGGGTTGGGGGGGCAGAGAGCGCTAAGCGGCAGATGTTATTGTAGTCCGTGTCCCATTTCAAAAGGCTGGATTTAGGCACAGGGGAAAAGGTTACTAGCCCGTAGCAGAGAGAAGGGAGGAGGAGGACCCTCCTGGCTAGGGCCACACGAGCAGCCGGGGTTAAGCAGTTTTTGGCTATGTAGGTGAGACCAAGCTTGCTGTTCGTGGCCTTGCAGACATTTCGGATGTGTAGGGTGAGATCCAGCTGTGGGTCCAGAGTGACACCCAGGTACTTGACAGCGGCCACCGTCTGCAGGGGAGTGCCATCAGCCCCGTAGATTTGTAGGGGAGCAGGGCAGGATTTAGTTTTGCTCAGGGAACCAAAAAGCATGGCTTGGGTTTTCTTGAGGTTGGTGGTAAGCCTGTGTTCCACCAGCCAGAATTGGATCTGCTTGAAGTCAGAATTTAGTTGGGAATTAATGGTGACAATATCTTGGGTGCTGGCCAAGATGACCAGGTCATCCGCATACAGGGTGGTATGCCCATGGGTGGTGATGGACGGCAGTTCTGCTGGTGAAAAGGAGAAGAGAATGGGCGAGACAGACTCTGGGACCCCGCGGGACAGCTGTGGGGTGGGAGAGGGTCCGATTAAAGTTGGTTTACTGCTTCCTACCAGAGAGATAGTTGAGGAACCAGGCGTGGGCAGGGGGTGAGAGTCCAAGGAAAAGAAGAGTGGAGCTAAGGAGAGAGTGGTCTACCCTGTCAAAGGCTTTGGAGAGATCCACAAAGATAGCACTGGTGAGGTTGTCCTGGTCGGTTGCGGTTCTGATCAGCGAGGAGACTACAGCGAGGGCAGTAGCCGTGCTGTGCCCCTTCCTAAACCCATGCTGAGCCAGAGAGAGGAGGTTGTGTTCCTGTATATACTCGGTTATCTGAGAGGCCACTACTTTCTCCAGAATCTTGGAGGTGGCAGACAGAATGGCGATGGGTCAGTAGTTCGGGTGATCTTTGGGGTTACCTTGCTTAAGAACAGGGGTAACTTTGGCCACTGTGCAGGGATGCCGTGGGGCAAGAGCAAAAACTTTTGCAAACTTGTCAGGTAGATGAAGGCAGTCCTTTCTTGATATGCATGGGCTATGGGAATTGGATAATATCCGTTCCTCATGTCCAGCTCTTAAGTCAAGAGGCTTAAAACCAATAAAGTTAACTTCACACAAAGAGTTATTAGTCTTTGGACTTCCCTACCTAAAGAAATAACTGACAGCAGCAATCTAAACATCTACAGACATGCCCTAAACAAATTCATTTATAAGGGAAAGGTACAGTAATTACTACTACTGAGTAGTGAAGGACAGTTTAAGTAGGCTTCACCTTTTGTAGTATGGACTTTAAAAATGGAAATTACATACTCACCGTAATTCTTGATCTTCTTGGATCATCTTCACCATTGATTCACATTGCTGGGTTCTTAGCTGGAGGTGCTAGAACCCTGCAGTGGCCAAACACTTCAGGAGAGTCAGTGCCAAGGTAGGCTTTGCTCATGCGTGGCACAGCGAGACTGGCTCGCACCACATAGCCTATCTCGGGAACAGCCCTCAACCGCCTCAGTACCTTTTTTACTGAGGGGGTGCAGCGTAGCCTAACTAAATAAAACACCTAACCCAACAAGGGCATAAGATAGACCTTGGGACCTGTGTAGGATGGATCAACAACAAGAACAGTGTCTTCACAGCCCAAACTAAACAAGGGAGATGAAGACCAAGAGACAGAGAAAGTGAGCCCGGGGGATGGTGGGTGGGCGTGAGAATCGAAGGTCCAAGAAGATAAAGAATTACAGTGAGTACGTAATTTCCCTATCTTCTTGGACCTTATCTTCACCATTCATTCACACTGTTGGATTAGAATACCGAGCTCAGACAAAAAAATTCCCTGAGCAGGGCGGTAGGAGACAGAGCTCACTCAGGACAAGAGTTCATTAAAGATTGTCCTGCCAACAGAAGCATGCTGTCTGGCATGGACATCCAAGGCATAGTGCTGGATGGAAGTATGCACTGTGCTCCAAGAAGCGACTCTGCAAATATCAGCGATTGGGAACAGAATGAATTTCTGCCAGGGTCGTAGTGACTGCTGTGGTAGAGTGGGCACGAACCTGGCCTTCCAACTTGACCTAAGCCATAGAATAACACTGCTGAAGGCAAGCCACTATCCAAGCAGAAATGCATTTGATCATGACCAGCTGACCCATCCGGTTTGGGCTGAAAGAGACTGAAGAGCTGCTTGGACTGTCTGATGTCCTTAGTTCTACCGATGTAGAACCTGAGGGCCCTTTTAACATCCGGAGAGTGTAGGGTGCACTCCCCCTTATTATGGAAATTGGGGAAATATGTGGGCAACACCAAAGGTTGGTTCAGATGGAACTCTGAAACCACATTAAGTAAGAACTTGGGGGGTGTGCGGAGAACCACCTTCTCTTTATGGAAGACGGTATACAGAGGGTCTGTGACTAAAGTATGTATCTCAGAGACCCTATAGGCAGAGGTGATGGCCACCAAAAAAGCAGTTTTCCAAGTGAGGTATTTGAGGTCACATGTAGCTTGAGGTTCAGAGGGCTTACGAGTGAGCATGTCCAACACACGGTTAATATCCCAGGGGGCTACTGATTTTCTCACAGGGGGCCTTGTGTGCAGAATACCTTTCAAAAACCTTTTGAAGAGAGGCAGTAGAGCTAGAGTAGGGTTCTGGACTGCTCATGGTAGGCAAAGACAGCACATAGATGAACCTTGACAGAGAAGTATTGTAGTCCAGCATCGGAAAGGTCCAGTAAGTACTCTAAAACCTTGTCCAGTGGACATTTGAATGGATCCAAATGGGATTTGATGCACCATTCAGAGAAATGCTTCCATTTGACTGTGCAAGTCTTTCTGGTTGAAGGTTTACGAGCAGCCAGGAGAATGTCAGAGACCCTCTGAGAGATCTTAAATCTGCTCACTTCAGTCTCCTCAGGAACCGGTTAGGATGGACCAGAGACCCCTGTGTCAGAAGGTCCATCCATAGAAGTAGAGACCTTGGAGGAAAGAAACCCAAATCTGCTGAAGCCAGTATGGTGCAATGAGAATCATCTCACTCCCATGCGCCTCCAGCCTGAGCAGCACCCTCTGAACCAGTGGAAGAGGAGGAAATGCGTACAGAAAGTGATTTGTCCACTGCAGCTTGAATGCATCCTGACAAAAAATGCCAGGTTCTGGATTTTTGGAGTGGAATGGAGGCAATTTTGCATTTAGTGGGGATACGAAAAGGTCCAGCTGTGAGGTTCCCCACTCATCGAAGAGAGAGACCGTACAACATCTGGAGCTAATGTCCATTTGTGAGGATCTGCTGTCTGACTGAGTTCATCTGCTAGATTATTCTGAGCCCCTGGCAGGGTAAAGTGCTTGGATCAGAGCATTGTTCTCCAGACACCACTCCCACACCCACATTGGTTCTCTGCAAAGAGGGTAAGAGTGTGACCCTCCCTGCTTGCTGAGCTAGTACACGACTGCTGTTTTGTCTGTCTGAAGGAGGATTACCTTGTGACGGACAAGGTCCACTAAAGCTCGAAGGTCATAAAGGACTGCTCTCGTCTCCATCACATTGATGTGAAGATGTGATTCCATCTGACTCCAAACTCCCTGGGTGTGGTGACCCTGACAATGGGCTCCCCATCCCAGGAGAGATGCATCTGTGGTAAGGGTTATCTGCATTTCTGATGGAGGGAAGGGGAGACCCTGAAGAAGGTTGTCCTCCTGTGTCCACCATGCAAGCAATCAAAGCAGAGACTTCGTCACTTTGATAGGGTAAGATTGGGGATGCGTTGTAGGAGACCACTATGTGCTGAGCATCCACTGAGTTGTCGTCATGTGCAGTCTTGCCAGAGGCACTGTGAAGACTGAGGATGCTATGAGGCCTAGCATCCGCTGCAATGAATGAGCCCATATGGACGTGTTCTCTATGATGAGGTGTGCCATTTGAAGTATGGCTTTTCTCCTGTTGTCTGGGAGGAATGCCCTCACCCTGGTGGTGTCCAGGAGGGGCTCCTATGAAGAGGAGCTGCTGCGCAGGCCGAAGCTGTGATTTCTCTAGATTCAGCAAGACCCCCATGGAGGTTAGGAACCGAGATGCTGTGAGCACTGCATCTTCTGTGCCCTGTCTGGTGGGCTTGTGAGGATCCGGTCATCCAGATAAGGGAGTACCTGTAGCTTGCGCTTTCTGTGGTGCGCTGCAAGGACAGCAAAACACTTTGTAAAGACTCAAGGCACCAAGCCAAATGGCAGGAATCTGAGTTGGTAGTGCTGGCCCAAAGCATAGGAACTTATGGTGGCTTGGGTGCACCAGGATGTGCTGGTAGGCATCTTGCATGTCCAGGAGCGCCAACCAGTCTTGGAGCTTGAGAGAAGGCAGAAGGGTTCCTAGGGAAACTGTCTTTAACTTCTCATGATATAGAAACCTGTTTAGTTTTCTGTGGTTGAGAATGGGGTGCATACCCCTAGTCTACTTTGGGACAAGGAAGTAATGGGAGTAGAAAGAAGCCTGTACTGCATTCTGTGAGAGGCGGTACTTCCACTGCCCTGTTCTTCAGAAGGCCTGCTATCTCTGCAGGGAGAAGGCCTGACATGGCAGCTGACAGAGTATGCTGCCTCTTGGGTGGATTGTCTGGTGGGATACCTAAAAAGTTCAGCAAGTAACCCTCTCAGATGATCCGCAAAACCCACTTGTCTGTGGTGGACTTCCACTGATAGTAAAACTGAGGCAGACGTCCCCCCACTGGGTAGGAGAGGTCTACCTCAGGCAGCTGAGGCAGAGCCCGGGCAAGAGCTTCAGAGGGTGGCACTGGGCACTTTCTGTGCCTGTGCCTTCTGTTGTGTTTTCTTTTGTGGCTGAGGAGATTGGAGCTTAGTTTTGGTTCCTCAGCCTCTTCCACGAAAGGACTGCGTGTTGCAAAAGAACTGACAGCCTTTCCCTCTTTGTGGATGTGAAGGGGCTGGTCTAGCAGATTTGGTGGCTGTCCTAGTCTTCTGAGAGGCCTCGAGAGACTGTTCCACTTGTTGGCCGAACCAGGTAGGTGCCATTGAAGGAGACATTCGTGACTTGCTTCTGGGCATCAGAGGAAAACCTGAAGTCCAAAGCCAGGAATGTCTCCTCATGCAGATTCCAGCAGTGGCAGAATGGGAGGCAGTGTGATATGCATTCATGGCTGCCTTCAGTTGATGACTGTTAGAGTCTATAGCATGAGTGACAGTCTGCAGGATCTTTTGTTTAGTGTCAAACTCTGGCAGGGATCTGCAAGAAACGTAAGGGAGTTCCAAAGAACATATTCGTACTGAGAGAAATGTCCGATAGCTGGCTGTTTGCATATTTACAGTGGCTGCTGCAAAAGCCCTCTTTCCTAATGTGTGAATCTTATGAGACTCCTTATTGGCAGGCCATGCCGTAACCTCCTGAGGGAGAATGGCTTTGTGTTTTCAGCAAGTATAACAATTTTATCTGCAATAGGCTGGGAAGCTAAAATAGGTCTATCCTTGGGAGGAATATACTTACGGTCCAACTGTTTAGAGACAGAAGGAATGGAAGCAGGCCTCGCCCACACTGCCTCCGAAAGAGTTTCAAAAGCTGGAGGAACTGGAGGTGTGAGGTTAACAGGAATGTTAGGAACATGAAGCCATTCCAGGCGTAACTGCTTACCTGGTTCAGGAGCAGAAGTCTCCAGAGCAAGGGTTGCCTGCATGTTTCTCAGAAGGGTTTGAAAGGATAGATCCTCCTGAGGGAGCAAAGCAGGAAGTGCAGCTTGGTTCTCCAGCCAGTAAAAAGTGTCGTCATCCCTGCCCTGCGAAAGAATGAGGTCAGGGTCAGACTCATCCCCTTCCAACTTATCTTCGGAAAGAGGAGCTGGGAAAGGGGTGGACCCAAAATACCTAGTTTGGGTCTAGGAATTGGATAAACAGGCGACACTGGCATCAGAGGGGGTGCCGGCACTGGCCCCAAAGGAGCTGGCACTGGAGGCGGTTGTGGTGAAGAACTCAAAGAAGGCTAATCCGGGAGCGGCACCAGAACAGGCCCTGAAAGGCCTGAAGCCAGCACCAAGCCTCACACTGTTCTGTAAGGTCCAGCCGGCACCGAAGTGACTGGAGAAGGTACCTGAGCTGGGCGCTGTGGAAAGATACCATGAGGGGTACAGCGAGTGGAACCGGTGTCAGTGGCATGGTCACCAGCAAGGACTTAGAGTCAGTTGACAGAGCCAAACGCTCTACCCAGCTTGAATGCCCCAGGTACGAGTCTGAACAGCCTAGACCCGAAGGACCTGGGACTGGATTCACCAGAAGAGGCAGACGAGACGGGTGCTATACCCACTGCTTCATAAGAGCTGCCCAGTGGTAAAACTGCCCACCAGAATCCCTGGGAGCTCCGGGCCAGAGACCTGGAAAGTCCACAAACAGAAGCCGTTGGAGAAACTGCCAGTGCCAGTAAAGACCTCCTGCTTGTGGACCTGGAAGGCCTCTTGGCAGACGTACCAGAGGGTGACCTCGAGCAGTACCGTTTCTTCCCCTTCCGACAGGAAGAGGAAGAACCTGAGGTAGAGCGGTGCCTGGTCCCCAACCTTTATCAAGAACAGGGCCACTTCTTTTAGAGTTTGTGGGAGGACTGTCCTCCCCCTTCCCTCCCGAACACAGGAGCACTTGTTGACAGAACCCTCCTCCAGTGAAGGAGGTGGACCGGACATGGTCCCGCTGCCAGAGCAGCATTCAGAGAGAGAGAGAGAGAATTCCTACCATCACCATCCATGGTCATAGGCTGTTGTTCGGTAGGGCTGAGAGAAACTTAGTCTTTTCTTCCATTTTTGTCTTCCATCAGAAGTGCTGATGTAGGACGTCATCATGAGAAGCCCCTAGCAAACTGCTTGCAAAAAGTTTCTGTGTGGTCCTAGTGCCTGGTGGCTATAGTAAATAGGTTTGGCCTGATGAGAGAGATTCTCTTGAAGATCTACTATTACGGTTAAGTACATAACTGTTCTGTTTCTGTGTCTCTTAACTTGAGAGCTTCCACATTCACATCTCTCGGATGTTCTTTTCCAACTCTGGTTAACGTGTCTCCCAGTATAATATGTCTGATCTATATCACTACCTAGTTCTTCATTTTCTCTCTTCTTTCTCCTTGCGGCTAGTAGCTGTTTCAATAAGGTAGGGGATCCCTTTTGTGTATTTAGTGCTTTTGTTTTCTATTATGACTGTTTCTTGCCTCTTAATCTCCTACTTTTGATCTTCAGTTTTCATAAAAAAAAGTTATATTTAATTTGGGTTTAAAATATTACTAGACTTCATTTTTCGTTACCAGTTTTTTTAAACGTAGACTCTTTCCAAAGTTGTTTTTAGTTGTATGAATGTAATGTATTGGAGGTGTATTGTTTCATTCTACAATTTTTTTTATTAGTTCAATGTAATAGGGCTGTGCTTTTCATATATATCAATTGCAGTGATTCATGAAATCGCTTGTTCATTATGTATATTGTTTTACTATTTTTGTTATTAAGCTAATGTTTAATAAAATTGCATTGACATAAAGGGAGTCCCAATTTCAAAACAAAAAAACAAAAAGTCTGCACAAACTTTATAGTAACTGCTTTATATTCTATCCACTCTAAGAAAGTACATGTCAAACCAAAGTGAGAGTCATCATAAAATTATAGCTGCCTGTGATAAAACTGCCTAAACCTCCCTGCCCTGTTACACTTCTCATGGTATGCTGTTTAATTACACATGGGCTGTAAGATTTGACAACCTTGAGGGTGGCACTGGCAGCAAACAGAGGGACTGACTCTGTTTAATACAGTCTCAGAGCAGTAAATCCATCAGAAGTGCCCTAATGATCAGTGTTTCTGCCAGACAAAATTCTGTGATAAAACATAGTGAAATATGACAGTGGTGTTTATCCATACATACAATGATTTAAATAAGGTTTAGACTGTGTGAATTTACGCATTTAAAAGCAGCAGAAAAGACACTTTACACAGGAAATATTTCAAACAATTGTTACTACATTTCACCTTTAAAGGCATAGTAATCCACAGAGGGGTGTTACAGAATAAAAAAAAAAAAATTACTAGCTGGCCCGCCGGCACAGCGGTTGGATTTCCGCTTGTGATTCCAGTGACTCAGGTTCAGGAACGAGCCCAGGGAGCTGGAGGGCCAGCTGGGGGGAGAAGGCTTGAGCGTCCCAGGGACAGCTCATCTTCTCTGGGGAGGGAGGGGCATTACCGGCGCTTGACTGGCTGCAGGCGGAGGTCTGGGGTATAGCAAGCTCACCGAGCAAAACAGTGGGGAGGGTGTCACGACATCGGCGTCTGCAACTTGACGTCTGGGCAAGTGATGTCCTGCGGAAAAACAGGAAAATCACCCTCCGGTCCGGGGGAGATGGAGTGCCGAGCCTGGTCCCGATGTGCTACCATCTGCCCAGCTGTCTCTGGGCCCAACGAGACACAGAAGGTTCAGGGTGTCATGCCACCCAGTCTGCGCCGGTGGGTATACACAGGCAGGATGGGGGACCCAAACAGCCAGGTAAGGCGGATAGCAGGGACAGGCTTCGTGGGCGCATCCAGATGATGCGAATCCGGTAGGGACGGAGGAGGAGATAAACAGAAATGGAAAAAAAATAAAATAAATTACTTGCTTTAATATTGTTTCTTCTCGGGTTCCCTCACTATGATTTATATAAGCATCATCTTCCTGGCAGAGAGTGATGATGCCCTAGAGAGAACTTTATTTTTTTTTTTTTTTTTCCATATTCTCTTTTTGCTTCTGTTCTCCCTGTAGACTCTCATTCTGACCGAGCCCCCCCAGCCCCGCCACCCAGCTTCTCCCGGACTCGCCTTCCGCCATCACCCTGTTGCAGGACTGTTTCTGTGCCCGGTCACCTGGTGCAGCACCTGCAGGGGGTCGGTCATGATCCTCTCTTCAGGGGTGTTTTCCTCCATTTTTCTCCTCTTACTCCCCGAGGACCTGGTGACACGGTTACGCATGCATGTGGAGGTGTGCTTGCATGCCGGATCCAGCACTGACCTTCATCCACCCACCCAGCCTAGTGCCAGACCCCCTATTTGCCCGGCACTACCATTGAGCCTCCAGTCGATGGCAGCCCAGGGCTGGGAAGGCCTATCTCTCCAGTCCCTGAGAGGAGAGCTGCCTGATGGCCACTCAAGTCCACTCCCAGCCCCCCCCACCACCACCCTGGCAGCTTTAGCTCATTCTGGAACACAGGTCACTAATTGTGGAACACAGAATCAAGATTAAAATTCTGCAGTGTGGTCATCCTCCACTTCAGCCCCAAATGTCAGATTTGTTTCCATAGCTAGAGGGAGCTGTGACTACTAACATTAGCTAAATGGCTATCAAAAATTTTCGAAAATAATTTTTGAACCATGGATGCTTTATAAGGCAGCTGTGGACGACCATTGGCTACTGTAACACTAATTTTTGGTACTGCCCTTAGTTCCTGTGAGAGAACGATACCCTTTGTATCTCCTTTGTCCCAATAGCCTACACATGGATACTGTGTGGGGTCCACCCTGTGTTGGGGAGCCACCTACCACATACTGCCCCAACTTTGTCAGCCTTTTCCTCTGTATGTATCCACCTTTTTATCTGTAACACGCAGTACTGGAAAGATAGATGCTGTCTTGCTGACATGTTTGCTTCACCTGCTGAACTGTATATATTGTATTCTGACGTATCTCTGTGTGTCAGTAAACTTTAAGTATAAAAAAAAATGTTTTTGAAAAACGTCTAACAGATTTAAGACAGACATCATATTGAAAATAATTAAAATAATTAAGAATATTTGACTGCCCACATTTTACAGTTGTCAAGGAACTGCAGTAGTAATGCGCAAGCAACCTTAATGAAAAGAACTCAGTCTTGTGTGACCCTATTTTCAGGTTCTGGAAGGAACGGGAGGCAGGGTTAGGGAATGTAAATCATAGTGAGAGATCCCTCAGAGGAGACAACATTACTGTCATGAGCAATTTTTAATTCAGACCCCGGGAATCCACTCACTGATGCTTTACACAAGCAAACCCTACAGCAGTATCTTGGGAAGCTGGGTCCAAATTCTACTTAGAAAAAGGTTCTGCAAGACAGCAGTTCCAAAGCTGGCTTCCCTTCTGGACTGTATGTTCAGACATTTAGTGCTTTATCAAGGTGTGCACTGTTTTCAGGGTAGCTACTTTGCAGATGTCCAGTAGGATGCCTCTTGTGGATACCACAAAGGCAGAAGCACCCCTTTTGGAATGTGCCCTCGGGCATCTGGGGGGTAGACTACCCAGCAATAAATAGCTGTCTTGGTTGCTGGTTTACCTTTGCCCACCTCAACACAGGTAACAAAAACTGAGTGCCCTGAGACTGACATGCCTTGTCCAGTCTATTTAGATGCCCAGTATTCACTTCAGACCTAGGCTGTGCAATTTCTGCTCACCTGGGCTGGAATACTCAGGGTAGAGCACAGGAAGGGAAACTGACCGGTTCAGGTGGAATTCTGACACCACCTTCAGTGGGAACTTCTGTTGGTTCTAAGGACTACTTTTCCATGTAGACGATTACATAGGTTGGCTCTGTGCAGATGGCTTGCATCTCACTTACCCTTCAAGCAGATGTCATGGCAATCGGGGAAATGGTTTTCCATGTGACATATTTTAGATTAGCAGTAGACATAAGCTTAAAGGGGGGAGGGCTCCATCAGCTAGGCAAGGCAGATGTTCAGGTCCCATGGTGGGACTGTTTCCCTCACAGGTGGGTGTAGGTAACTGAAGCCTTTAAAGACCCTTTTAAAAATAGCTTGAGAGGCCAGTGACTTGCACTTGCCTGCCAATGTGTAGGTTGACACTGCTGCTAGATGTACCTTTAGTGTTGAGGACCTCAGGCCTAAGGACCGGAAGGGTACTAGATAGTCCAGGACTGTAAGCAACCCTACCTGTACTGGGATTATGTTTCTGGGGCATCTTCTATTTAGAGGAGTATGCCTTCCTAGTTTGCTGTGTTTTTGGACATTTTAAGCACCCTCAGGACCTCAACTGATAGATTCAACACAGAGAACTCTAGCTCTTCAAGAACCGTGCTCTCAGGCATAATGTCCTGGGGTCTGAAAATGTCATCCTGCCCTGAGATAGGGTCAGCAGGCTGTAACTCGGTGGCAGACTGATTGGATTCTTGCTGGACAGGGTCAGGAGCATTGAGTACCAAGCCTGTCTGGCCCAGTCCGGGGCTATGAGGATCACTGTGTTTGGCTCTCTCCTGAGCTTTAGGACCACTGTCTATGAGTGGGAATGTTGGGATAGCATACAGAAACCTCCCCATCCGCTCCAGTGCTAGGGCATCCTCTGGGACTGTACCCTTGGCTGGTGACCTGCAACAAAAAACTTTGGGAGCTGATTGTTGTTCCAGGAGGCAAACAAGTCTCTGGAGTGCCCCATTTTCTGAAAATCGTTTCCAGAACCTGCTAGTTCCAGGTCCATTCGTGGTTTCCCTGGCTAATTCTGCTTAGGGAGTCTACCAGGACATTGTCTTTGCCTGACAAATGTACTGCAGAGATCTTTGCATTTAGGGAGTAAGTCTGGTCCAAGATCCTCATTGCCTCTGTGCAGTCTTAAGGATTTTTTTACCTGATTTTTTACCTCCCTACTTGTTTGGATAGTACATTGCTGTGGTACTGTCTGTTCTCATCTGAACAGGCTGACCTTGTAGCTAGGAGGAGGATTGCATTGCCAGAAACACCACCCTGAGTTCCAGGAGATTGATGTGTTCCTGGGTCTATTATGGGCTCCATATGCCACTTACTGTGTGAGGTCCTCTAGGTGAGTGCCCCACCTTAGGAGTGAAGTATCAGTTGTGAGGATACTTGTTGGGGATTGCTGATGAAAGGGAATGCCCTCTCTGAGGTTGCTTTCATCCTTCCACCACTCTGGTGACTGTACAAATGCTTTTGTGACTGGCACTAATTTGGAGATAGCGTCCAATCTTTGAGACCAATGGTATGTTAAGTGGTACTGAATGTCCCTTATCTGAAATCTGCCCCATGGGACCACAGCTGTGAATGCAGCCATGTGGCCCTGTAGCTGTAGAAAATCTGTTGCAGGCCTTGGCTGGCCCGCTGTGAAGGAATTTGCTGTGGCAATTAGACTTGCTACCCTTCCCTGAGGGAGGAAGTCTTTCCCCTGCAGGATGTCCAGTTCTGTGCCTATGAAGTCCAGCACCTGAACAGATTCTTTTTGGGACTTCTGCAGATTTATCAGAAACCCCAGATTTTTCAGGGCACTTTTTACCTTTTGAATAGAGAGCATTTAGTCTCTTGTAGGGAAAACCACCACACCTTGACTTCTCAAGTGTGCTGCCACCATAGCTGAACAGTTTGTAAAGACCCTTGGTGCTGAAGTGAGATCAAAAGGAAGGGATGCAAACTGGTACTGGTAGATCTTACTTCGAGTATGAGCTCCTGCAACAGGCTACACCATAAGGATTATGCCGACAGGCACTAGGACTAACGTCTAGCTAGCAGTACCCAGCTGGGGCCCGCCCCTTACGTCGGTCCGCCCACTGACATCACCCTCTGTATAAAGGGGGCAGTCCCCAGCTCCACCCTAGTTCTTTTCCCGCCGTTGACCTGTGTGCTCCGGCTATTCGGACGCCTTGTTTAATCTGACAGCCGCCATTTTCTTCTGTCAAAAGTACCCGGTTTTCTTTTCTTTTTTCCTGTAAAAGTATCGATATATCACTAGTTTATGTTGTCTCCATCTTCTTCAACCTCACGATGGAAATGTAAGTGTCCATGCTGGCAACAGATTCCTGCTAAAGATGATCATTCTCAATGCCTCTTCTGTTTGGGGCCTAATCACGATGTCAAAGCCTGCCTGGACTGCAGCAGATACAACCAGCGGACCCGCTGCCACAAGACTCTCCAGGCCTACATCGTGGAGCAGCAGCTCGCTGCCCTTCAACGCCCGTCAAAGGCTGGCACCTCAGCCTCCCGGTCGCTGACTTCCCACAAGGAGAAACACTCAGGAGGGAAGCACCAACAGTGAGACAAGGAGCACAGTAGGTCGGAGTCCAGATCCAGGTCTCCTCGTAAAGAGAAGCATTCTAGTTTGCGCTCTGGAGAGAGAGAGCAGACTCAGCCCCTCCGTCAGGCCTATCCTCCTCTAGCCTGCCATTGATGAAGGCTCCTTCCCTTACCCTCTCTGCGGGCTGCAGCTCTTCAGGGTAGGACCCTCAGGTCCATCCCTCAGCCTTAGGCCCTTCCAGCAATCTCGGGGCCTAAGACGGGGACTTCAGCCAATAAGGTTCAGGAGTCTTCGTCCTCTAGCCTGTCGTCAGCCTCAGATGACAAATATGCCGAGAGCATTCCCGCTCTAGGGAACGATTCCCCAGGGACAAGTCATCGACCGATAAGCATAAGACTCCGACGCATATCCCTGACTAACGGTCTTCGGACAAACAGAAGGACCAGCGGCAGACGCCACAGGGTAATGTGTCAAGCACCAAGACATCCGTTACGACCACTACAAGTCAGATGCCTGTGAAGAAGCCGCTCCAGAAGTCTTCGTCAGCTACGACCATTTGATAGCCTGACAACAGGCCACCTGTCGACAAGTCACCAGATAATACCCTCTCGGTACCCGACGACCTGACGTCAGGGAACCAGACGAAAGGCGACCAGACGACAGACTGTGCTACTCCACCGAGTCCTCACGTACCCCACGAGGAGACTCCAGGACCAAGCAACCCTATTGTCACTCCCGCGGAACCCAGTGGTACGACACCACCCCAGGTGTTGATGGTCCCCCTGGTGGATGTGGGAAAACTCTTTACTTCATGGTGGAAAACAGTAAAGGGAGATTTATTAAAAAAGGATGATCTCCCTCCTACACCGCCTCTACAGCCCCCTACAACGGTTCCAGACAAAGTACCAGTCCCAGACTCCTGGCCACAATCTCTGCACACACCCAGGAGCCCGACTCCAAGAAGATCAGACTCCGAGCATACCAGGTGTAGGGGCAGACGTCACCGCTCCTCCTCCAGGTCATCATCCTTGGACGACAGGAGCAGACGTCGGCGTGGGCTTAAATGCTCAGTCAGCCTCATCTAACTCCTCCAGAAGCCTCCCTCACTCCTCAGACTCCTCTTCCAGGGGTTACTCGTCTGAGCCAGAGGGCCCCTGCAATTCACCCAGATCCCCCCCGATGACCCAACATTTAGGGATGTGATGCATCACATCCAATTCCTAAACCAGTGGGACACCGAGGAATTGGACCCGGAGAGGAAAAGGCTTCATACCTTTTTGGGAATGAGTGACCCGAAACCTTTGGTCATTCCCCTTCTGGTCCCTCCATTTCAGGATTTAACCAGGTTGGCATGGGACCACCCTTACTCTTTTTTAGCTGTCTCTAAGAAAGCAGACGGACTGTATAAACCTCCCAAAGCAGAGCCTTTTTTGGGAGAGAATCCGAGGGCAGACTCCATGGTCCTGACCGCAGCTCAAGGCAAGACAAAACAACCTAAACATGTGAGCTCGCAACCTCCTGACAAGGAATCTAAGAAATTAGACCAGTTTGGTAGGAGAGTCTCTGTGTCTTCCACTTGCTCCATTCAGTCCCTAAATTTTATGGCCCATATGGTGCAATATCAAAAATCTTTATGGAAGAAATCCATCGAGTTGGCCCAAAAGCAGCCAGATAATCCTTCACACACTGAGCTTTTGGATGTAGGAAAACATGTATTAAGAGCATCCTGCGACTCGGCGGACACAGCAGCCAGAGCAGCGGCCACTGGAGTGCGTCTCCGTCGCCACTACTTTTTTTTTTTTATTTACTATACTTTTATTGCACTGCCAGTGCTGGTACCTCAGCCCGGTTACAGACCTTGCCACTGCCACTCCAACATGGGCCGCAACTCCCCGATACCCCCCGGCTTACCCCCAGGGTGGGTGCGGCACGACTAAAGTGCCGCAAGCGTCAGGATAGGTCGGGGAGCTAGCCTGGGAGCTAATTGAAGCGTGAGGCGAGCATCATCTAGGCGGGAGGCAGCAGAATTTTTTCCTGGTGTGTGGGGGCGGGGACATGCAATGATGGCCAGCGTCTGCCCCACCCCCGAATGTATCGGCGGCGGTGCACCCAGCTTCTGCTAGGTTTCCGCGTAGCACCGTACACTCTGCAACCTTCCGCCTGGAGAAGGAGAGCAGTTGCTGGATGCTCAGTCCTTCTCCCCCCCCCGGCTGACCCGCCGACGACCCGGGTCTGTTCCCGAACCTGAGTTACTGGCGTTGCAGGTTGGCACCCTGCACCAGCGGGCCGGCCCTTCTGTCGCCACTCCTGGCTGAGAGTATCCGGATTTCGGCAGGACCTCCAGGATTCTTTCCTTAATGCACCATTCCATGGGTCTGTCCTTTTTGGAGAGGAGGTACAAAAGATAATGGAACTGCAAGACTTGGGCAAAGCGGTCCAGTCCGTTCACCACACGTACTGGTCAGACCCTCAGCAACCTAAGCGCAAGCCCTTTTGGCACCACGGTGCCAACCGACAGAAAAACCAACAGCCCCTGGCTCTTTCAAGAGAAAGGCTCCCTCACAACCAGCAGGGAACAGTGGACCTAGGAATCCAGAATCCTCCCAAACTTCCTTGCCCACCCCAGGCGCACACGCATGACTTCCTGACAACCTCCTCCAGCGGAGTCGATGGAGAAGCAGTAGGGTGTCGGTTCTCCCTGTACCTAGACAGGTGGACCAAAATCACAACAGATGTATGGGTGAAGGACATTATCGAGAAGGGTTATACGCTGGAGATCACCGAATTCCCTCCAGACAAACCTCCAGCCCCATCTCGATACTTTCCCTCCCACATAAACCTCATCAGACAAGAAATACAGACCTTGCTTTCAAAACGAGAGATAGAGCCTGTTTTCCCCTCCTCCCAACTGGGAACTGGTTATTACTCCCATTTCTTCTTGGTCCCCAAGAAGACGGGGGACTTGAGACCCATATGGGACCTGAGTCATCTGAACCAGTACATCGAATACAAAAGGTTCAGAATGGTAACCTTACCAGGACTGATATCTATTCTGCACCAAGGGGAATGGCTATGCTGTCTGGACATGCAAGATGCATGCTTGCACATACCGTTTTTTCCAGCTCACAAGAGGTATTTTTATTTATTTTATTTATTTGTAAAATCAGTTTACAACCTTTGAGCCAGAGGCTCGTTTCCAAAGGTACTTCGTCACATAAAGACATACATTGTGTTTTTTGGTTACATAGCGTAGGTTTGCAAAACAATAGGCGTTCAACAGAGGCGCCAACGTCACACTGTGGTCAGACAAATACATTTGGGTTACAGGGTACATGTAAATTGAGACAGGTGTTACACAAGTTGGTATCAATAGTGAGCAATCTAATAGGTAAACACTGAAACAGCTGGCACTGGCCAGGTTAAACATAGGCACGGTGTACAGGGAAGTGGTGGTGGGGATGGCTAGGTGGAGAGCCGCCCGAAGGGTGTTGTCAAGAGAGGTAGAGGTGGAGGCTACTTTCAGAGACAGGAGCAGTTACGATTGTTGATGATGTGGTTTCGAAGGGTGGTTTTGAACTTGGAGATGGTGGTGGCATTGGTGATGGGGGCAGGGAGAGAGTTAAACCAGGTTGGGGCTCTATAGCAGAAGGACCTCTGGCCACGGCTGGTTCTTGATCTGGGGACCATTAGAGTGGTCTTATTGGAAGACTGTGTTACAATAGTGGGAGGGCTCTGGTGGATGGATGCCGTTACCCCGGGGGGGAGAGCCCGAGTAGGGTTTTTTTTGTGAGGAGACAGGTTTGGTATTGGAGCCGTTCATCCAGGGTAAGCAATTTAGCCTCAACATACAGCTGACAGGTGTGTGTGAGCCTGGGGGCACCAGTAATCAATCTGCACGCTTTGTTCAGGGTTACGTGAATTTTTTTGAGTGCAGTGGTGTCGGCAGCACCATAGACTGGTAGGCCATAGTCTACAAGGGACAGAACGGATGATGTAACAGCGAGCCGGAGAGCATTTGGGGGAAGGCAGGTTCTATGGCGGAAGAGAATGCCAAGCCGTATGTTAGTGGCGGATGTTAGGGCATCGATGTGGTTGTGAAATGTGAGGGCTGAGTCGAAGGTAACCCCAAGGTATTTGTAGGAGCAGACTTGTTCCAGTGGCTGATTGGTACTTGGAAGGATATAGAGTGGGTGGTTGCTAGCTTTGTTTTGGGGGTGGGAAAAGAGCATAGCTTTGGTCTTTTTAAGATTGATGACGAGTCTGCGCTCCTTAAACCAAGCTTCCGGCACTGTTGAAAGACTGCTGTAGGGTGTCCTGGAGGGAGACGGGATTGCGGTGGGTGGCAAAAAGGACAGCGTCATCTGCATACAGTAGAATTTTGCCAGGGCATGCACTGAGCAGGGTGTTCAGATAGAGCGAGAAGAGAAGGGGGCCCAGGATGGAGCCTTTGGGGACCCCAGAGTGAATGGGACGGGTATCGGAGACTACGCTTATTGATTTTTACACACTGCGATCGGCGTCAAGATAGCTTGTGCACCATGCTAAGGGCCAGCAGAGACCAGTGTGGCAGAGTGCATTCAGCAGAAGTGGATGGAGACGGTGTTGAAGGCCTTGAGAGGTCAATGAACACTGCACCAGCTAGGAGCTGGTATCCAAGGAGGAGGAAGTTGGAGAATTAATTAGGGGCAGTGCTGGTACTGTGACCAGCACGGAAGCCATGTTGCTCTGGGCATAGAATGTTATGCTTAGCCAGATAATCAGTGATTTGAATGGCCACCACTTTTCCAGGGCTTTAGAGATGGGGGAGGATGGAGATTGGCGGTAGTTGTTGGCCAATGACCTGTCGCCCCTTATGAATTGGTGTGATAATGGCTGTTTTCACGCTGTGGGAAATTGTCCCAGGCAGAGTGACTGGTTAATTAGGCTGGTGAGTGGGGCAAGGACTTCATCTAGCACCAGCCCTAGGATACTGGGGTCCAGTGAGTCACTGCCGGGACTGTTGCCATTCAAAGCTTTGACTAGGATGGGTCTGGCTTCCCGGGTGGAAATCTTGCGCAGGTGGAAGCTGGGGCGCTGGAGGACAGGGGGAGGTTGGTTGGGGGGAGGGTCAAAGAAATTACTAGGGAGGACTGAGCCAAGGTCAGTGAAAGCGGTGTTGAACCAGTTAGCTATGGTGGAAGGCTCGGTGGTGGTAGTGCCATTTCTAGTGAGCTGGGATGGGGCAGGGGAGCAAGCTTTTCCGTTAAGTTGCTTAATATTATCCCAGAAAGTCCGGGCCGAGCCCCAGGATGAGGTAAGGGAGGCCTGGTAATGGTCGGCCTTGGCTTTCCTGATGGCCCATGAGCACTTATTCCGGGCTGCATTGTAAGCCTGCCTATCAGACAGACGACCCGTTTCAGTGGCAAGGTGCCAGAGGTTATCCCAATTTCTTAGTAATTGTAGACGGGCCGGGCTAACCCAGGGTGCTTTCTGTTTTTTGGACCGGATTTTGGTGAGGGGTGCAAAGAGATCACAGGCCATGTTGAAGGTGTGAGTGAAGAAGGCGAGAGCAGTGTCAATGTCGGTAGCATGAAGAATGGGGGACCAGTTTATCTGGGTGAGGAATACTTTAAGTTTTTTCAGCCCACCAGGGCTAAGGCGCCTGCGGAGGGTGGTCTGGGCTTTGGGTTTGGGATTGGAGACTGCCCAATGAAATAGGATAGGGGAGTGGTTACTTAGGGAGTCTGGGAGGACCTGGATGTTTTGGATTTTATGGGGTCGGTTAGTTATAATAACATCCAGAAGGGTGCTGGTACCTCTCTTAGGGTTTATTCTTGTGGGCTGGGTGACGAGTTGCGTCAGGTCTTGGGTGGCAAATGAGTCTCTGATCACAGATGAGGAGGTGCTGAGCCAATTTACATTAAGGTCCCCAACTAGGATTTGCTCCGCCTTATGGTGGAGGGTTGCCAGGTAGTCCGTTAAAGATACCAGGGCTGGGTGCTGGTTCTTTGGGGGAACGTAGGCTGTGGTGAGATAGAGAGGGCTCCTAGAGGGGTCCGGCGTGAGTTTGAGGGTAAGAGCCTGGGCCCCATTTACAAGGGCAGGGGTGGGGAGTGCGTGTCCAAGTATTGTGTCCCTAGTGTAGATTGCACAGCCTCCCCCTCGTTTGCCTACTCGGTCCTCCCGGTATAAGGTATAGCCTGGGAGGGAAACAAATGAGTCAGGGGTGGATGTGGACAGCCAGGTTTCATCCAGGGCTATGATGTCTGGTTGATGAGCCAAGGCCCAGCACTGTAGGGTGTCAAATTTCTTCAGCAGGCTGCATATGTTCATGGAGGCTACTTGAAGACCAATGGGGGTGGGTGGGTGGGAGGGGCAGGGCCTGGGTTGGGATGTATGTTCCCTGTTGGGAGTAGAAGGAGGAGAAGTGCTCTGGTCAGAGGGTGCCAGATGGAGAGTTCGCGGGGGCGATAAGATGATGAAGGGGTTTTGTAGCACAGGGGTGGGTAGGGCAGCACAGGCAGAGAAGGCTGCGTGATCAGAAGCACAAGGGAGCTGGGGGGGGGAGGAAAGGTAATGTCTGGATGGGGGGTGAGGTGGGGGGAGCGGGCAGTGCCTCACAACAGTCAGGCTGTAGTGCAGGACACTTTACCTCTTACAGGCTCTGGCAATCCCCGACTTCAGTCTCCGCTGCTGAGCAGAGTTCTTAAGGGAGTGGGCTGCTTCAGGGCCTATATAGGGAGGGCAAACAAAGGAATCACATTAGTATGCAGTGGGCTAGATCAGGACCCTACTGCGCATGTGCCAACTATTGGGACTGTATCCCGATACAGGAGGCTACTGCGCATGCGCAAGATGGCGGACACACCGCTACACATTCTATGCAATTCTACCACAGGTAAGCACTCTAACAACAGCATTTAAACAGCTACTAAATCACAGGATAATAGTGCTAGATGATCAGAAAACTAGCCCTTAAAGTAACACAGAAATAGACCCCAAATCCCGTGCAGAGCAGTCCAGATATCCAGAAGCACAGTCAATCAGTCACTGTGTGGGGACAGAAAAACAGACTCCAGGCGATTAACTTTCTCCAACAGTCAGGCTGTAGTGCAGGACACTTTACCTCTTACAGGCTCTGGCAATCCCCGACTTCAGTCTCCGCTGCTGGGCAGAGTTCTTAAGGGAGTGGGCTGCTTCAGGGCCTCTTACAGGCTCTGGCAATCCCCGACTTCAGTCTCCGCTGCTGGGCAGAGTTCTTGAATCTCTTCGGTTTGCCTTTCAAGGGAGCCATTACCAATTCCGGGCTTTGCCTTTCGGTCTCTCCTCTGCTCCGAGGGTGTTCATCAAATGCCTGCCAGTAGTGGCAGCTGCTCTTCGCAGACAGGGTCTTTTTGTATACCCTTACCTAGACAATTGGCTTCTAACTGCTCCCACCAGGTCGCAGTTAATCCACACCCTCTCGGACACTTTTCAAATGTTTTAATAGCTGGGGATAACAGTCGAGTTACCCAAGTCCTGTCTTTGGAACTGCGAGCGCCTACAATACATAGGGGCCATCCTGGACACCCAGCAGGGAAGAGCCTTTCTCCCACCTGACAGGACTACGCAACTGAGAGACCAGGCCTCCAGAGTAGCTGCAGCCAATATTGTCACAGCAAGAACCATGTTACAGCTCCTAGGACACATGGCTGCGGCCATACCCACAGTACTGTTGGCACGCTTGCATATGAGAGTTCCTTACTGGAACTTAAGGGTGTACTGGGACTAAACGTCAAGACAATCTCGAACACCCGATAAGGGTATCAAGGGCTGTCCAGCAAATGCTGTCATGGTGGCTGACTTCACCCAAACTGGATTCAGGAGTTCCGTTCCAAACAGACTCACCGAGCCACATCCTTACCACGGATACAATGGTTCTAGGATGGGGAGCTCATTTTCAAAATCACCGTACTCTGGGCACATGATCAGACATGGAAGTGTCCCTGCACATCAACATCTAAGTGATGAGGGCGATTCTGTATGCCATGCAGGCTTTTCAGACTCACCTTTCCCAGGGTCCCGTGCTTCTCCAGACTGACAGTATGTCGGTGGTCTTTTTTTTTTGGTTTGAAATTACTCTTTTATACTCCCCCCTTGCGCATAGTCTCCACTCCTTCGGGAGACACACAGTGCAGTATCCCCACACACACACGGCCTACCTGAATCCCGGTCAGTCCCCACGGAGCTTTGGCTGTATCCCCCAGGTGGGTACAGGGTGGGGCAGGACACCCCGATGCTGCATATTTCGTTGGACCTGTTCCAGGCAGTCAGACAGGCGTCTGGGCCATCGGGGTCTCTGCCACGGTGCTCCGTCATCTAGGAGACCGTGTGCTACTTTCCCTAGATTGGGGAGTGGCTCATACCCAACGTCATGACCTCACTGCCGATGTAGCCACTCCCAATCCCCCTATGTCTCACCCCCGGAGCTGATTGGTCCACACACCTCCACCTGTGGCCAATCAGGCCCCTGAGGCGCCGACGTGCTGACATGCCCCCACCCTCCGCCAGGGGTCGACCCAAGCTGGGATGGATCCCAGCCCTCCCCCCAGAGAAGGCGAGCTGTCATTGGACGCTCAAGCCTGTCTCCCCCAGGCCGACCCCCGGCAGCCTGAGTCCGCTACCGAACCCAGGTCGCCAGCATGGTGCGAGGTGTGGCATCCAGCTCCTCAACACTCAGTGCCACCGGGCCAGCAGCAGTGGTCTTTTATATCAACAAGCAGGGAGGGATGCACTTCTACTCTCTGTGCAGAGAAGCCATGAGAGTGTGGTACTGGGCCTTAGAACACTGACTCACACTGACAGCAGTTCATGTTCCAGGAGTCCAAAATGTCCCGGGAGATGAGTTCAGCTGCTCGCGATCCAGAAACCTTGAGTGGGAGGTGCTTCAAGAAGTGGTGGACGACCTCTTCGAAAGATGGGGATGGGTCCCTGTGCAATGCAAAACTGCCCAATTTCCGCTCGCTGGATCCCAGGCATGGTATTTTCTGGTGAGACGCATTGTCCCTTTGCTGGACAGGGAGGTTCCTGTATGCCTTCCCTCCCTTTCCCCTTCTACAGAGGGTATAACTCAAACTACAGATGGATCGTGCCACAGTGATCCTGGTAGCTCCTTTCTGGCCGTGTCTGATATGGTTTCCTCTTTTACAACAGTTAGCAGTGGAACCTCCGTTTCAGCTACCAGTTTTACCCAGCTTGTTATCTCAAGACATGGGAACATTAGTCCACCCAGACCTTCGGTCCCTACACCTTCATGCATGGCTCCTGCAGACTTAGCCATCTCCAGGCATGGAGTTTCACAAAGGGTGGCAGAGTTCCTAGTAGAAGCAAGAAAACCTTCTACAAGGGCTATGTACAGTATGCTATGCAGTGGAAACATTTCTGCATCTGGGCAGCTGCATATTCCCTGGACCCATTGTTCTGCTCGGTGAAGTCAGTCCTGGAATACCTTCTGTCGCTTTCCGATGCGAGTTTGTGGTACTCTTCCATAAAGGAGCATCTCTGTGCTATTTCTGCTTATCATGCACCTGTGGAGGGTAGGAATATTGCTCAACTGGACCTTACCCATATATTCCTTCGGGACATGCTTCATATGAAGCCTCCCATTAGGGATCCTGTCCCCCCATAGGACCTCCTTTTTGTTCTAGAGAAATTGACATTACCTCCCTTCGAAGCAGCCACGGATTGCAACCTGAGTTTTCTCTCTTGGAAAATGTTATTTTTAGTTGCCATCACGTCTCGAAGGGTTTCCGAGTTGCAAGCTTTGATGTGTAAAGAACCTTATTTAATTTTTCACAGGGACAGGGTGTCTCTGCACACTAATCCTAAGTTTCTTCCAAAGGTGGTGTCTGAGTTAACTTTGAATCAAGACATCTCCCTTCCAGTTATTATCCCGAATATTCAAATCGGGGGGAGGCCCTCCTTCCCACTCTAAATGTACACAGGATCCTCCGTTACTATTTAAGCCGTACAAAATCGATCCGGTAATCAGATCAGTTATTGCCCCTAGGGTTCTGGGGAAACCAGGTGCAAGGCAAACCATGTCCAAATGATTGACAAATTGCATTACCTTCATCTAAAACAAGTACGAAAAACCCTTACTGGGACCAGTTAAGGGACATTCAAAGAGGGGGATGGCTGCATTCTTTGCAGCCATGAAAAATGTTTCAACAGCAGACACATGTGCTGCCGCAACACGGAATTCTGTGCATACTTTTGTTAAACACGAACCCTGGATATTGCTTCTAGAGGGAGAGCAGGATTCGGCTAGCTGTGCTCCAAGGCCTAATTTCGTAACTAATTAAATTCAATAATTCAGGAGTTTATACGCTGCCTCCCTTTTTTCTTCCATTTGGGGACACTGCTTGGGACTCAGTCCTCATGGTGTAGCCTGCTGCAGGAGCTCATACTCTAAGTAAGATAGTACAGTTATGTAAGAATTTCCTGTAACAGTCGATCTTCGAGAAGAGCTCCTGCAGCAGCTCCTCCTTCCCTCCATCCCCCTATTATGTTTCTCCCTTTTAGGTTATTTGCACCTGCCTCAGATCTCTCCTGCTAGGTAACCTTCGGGTCTCCGGTGGGTGAACTGAGGTTGGGCTGGGGACCGCCCCCTTTATACAGAGGGTGACATCAGTGGGTGGACCGATGCAAGGGGCGGGCCCCAGCTGAGTACTGCTGGATAGAAATTTTCCATGGAGTCCTAGTGCCTGGTGGCATAGTCCTTGTGGTGTATCCTGCTGCAGGAGCTCTTCTCGAAGATGTACTGTTACAGTAAGTGCTTACATAACTGTACTTTTCTTAGCCTGAACCTGAGATTTTCTGTGGGTAGGTCTAACTAGAATTTGAAAATAGGGGTCTTTCAGGTCCAGTAACCCCAGCTAATGCCCTAACTGTAAGGATGACATCACTGTGCAGAGGTAGTATTGCGCAGTGGGTTAAGGCTCTCAGCTGCAGATCTGGAGACCTGGGTTTGAATCCCACAGCGGCCTAGATGCATACTGTGTGATCCTGAGCAGGTCACTTAACTTTCTTGTGCTCCCAGGTCACATCTGGAAACAAACTTCAGCTTAGTGTGCTACTCCTGATTAAACCATGTTCCCTTCCCTTCCTTCCTGTGCCCATCTTGAACCTTTCTCTTTTGATGTGCTTGGTCAGATAAGTGAGGTCTAAAAATAGGTTGCTACTTCCCATTTTTCTTGTGCGTCTGGAAGTACCTTGAAAACAGGCCCTTGCCCCACTGTGAGGCAGGGACCTTTTCCACTGCTCTTGCTTGTAACAGTTTGTTTACTTCCAGGTCCTGCAGAATTCTTTCTGTGGGAAAGTGACCTGTACAGCTTTTGTGCTTCTGCAGTTTTGGGAATTGTTTGAACTGCAGGGACAGTCCCTGGCCTGCTGCCTCCAGGATCCACTTGTCATTGGTAAAGGTTACCCATTCCTGGAAGTAGTGGGGCAGCCCCCCCCCCATTGGCAATGATCGGGAGCCTGGGTAGAATTTTCAGGGGGTTGTTTGGCTGAGGCTTGAGGGCTGATGCTGTACAGCAGCGAGCCCTCCTGTGTCTGCCCCGTAGTGAGCTCTTTGGGGTTGTACTCATAAGGAGCGTAGGGGGCATAGGTGCTTGGAAAGTAGCCCCTACCCCTGTTTCCCTTAACATAAGCCCTGTAGGAAGTGGAGGCCTGTTCTCTATCAGTGTTGTTTTTTTGTAAGTGGTTTTATACTTCTCCTCTTTTTTTCACGTATGCCTGCTTTGTCACCAAAAAGAGAATTTCCTTCAGACTGGAAATCCATGGCCTTGGCCTGAGTGTCCTGGAAAAGAAATATAGAAACACAGAATTTTCCTGCAGATAAGGACTGCTTTTCACACCTAGTCTGCCCATTTTCCCTGCCTGTACTATCACTGCAGAGCCTACTTGATCTCCGGCCCATTCACCCACCCCATCTTCCCTTATGTCTGTCCTATGCATTCTTGAACCCCATCATGTTTTTTTCCGTCCTCACCACCTCTGCTGGAAGATTTTTCCAGGAATCCACCACTCTTTCTGTGAAGAAATACTTCCTTGCATCTCTCCCGAATCAACCCACCTCCAGCTTCTTATCATGTCCTTGTGTCCTTGAGCACCTTTTTTTTTTTTTCCTGAAAAGTATTTCACATTATTTACATCCGTGAGGTATTTAAAGGTCTCTATCATGACCCCCCCCCTCCTGTCTTCCAGGGTGTACATATTTAGGTCCTTAAGTCTCTCCTCATAGGGCTTCTGATTCAGACTCTGCACCATTTTAGTTGTCCTCCTCTGGACTGCCTCCACTCTGACTGTGTCCTTTTGGAATTGTCTCCAGAACTAGACACAACACTCTAGGTGGGGTCTTACTAGTGATCTACTCCCTCTTTCTGCTGGTGATACCCCTCCCAGTGCACCCCTGTATCCCACTAGCCCTCTCCACTGCCTTGTCGCACTGCCTGGCTACCTTTAGGTCATCTGATATGATTACACCCAGGTCTCTTTCCTGCTTGGTGGTTGTCAGTATCACTCCTCCCATTTTGTACTCTGCCCCTGGGTTTCTGTGCCCCACTTTGCACTTTTTCGCATTGAAACCCAACTGCCATACTCTTGACTACTTCTCAAGTTTTTTCAGGTCTCTGTTCCACCTTTCCACCCCACCTGGAATGTCCACCCTATAGCAGATTTTGATGTAATCCACAAAGAGGCAGACCTTCCCTTCCAGCTCTCTGCAGTGTCATTTATAAAGACATTAAAGAGGAACAGTCCCAGCACTGATCCCTGAGTCACTCTGCTGGTCACCTTCCCTTCCTCGGAGTGAACTCTGTTTACCCCCACTCCTTGCTGTCTATCCCCTAACCATTTTGTTCCCTAATTTACCACCTTTGGAACCACAGCTTGCTTACTAGCCTCCTATGTGGAACAGTGTTGAAAACCTTACTGAAATCTAGGTAGGCCAGGTCCACCGCTCCACCCTAATCTAATTCCTTGGTCACCCAGTAAGAGGAGTCTGTCAGATTTGTTTGACATGAGCTCCCCCCAGCTTTGAATTCATGCTGCCTTGGGTCTTGTAACCCATTGTATTCATGATATTCTGCAATCCATTCCTTCAGTAATGACTCCATTAACTTTCCCACCACCGATGTCTGGTTGACTGGCCTATAATTGTCCGCCTCTTCCCTTGTGCTACTTTTATGAAGTGGGACTACATCTGCCCTCCGTCAGTCCTCCAGAACCACTCCTGTTTCCAGTGAACTATAAATGGGACTGTCAGAGGTATAGCCAGTACTTCCTTGGGCTCCCTCAGTACCCTTGGATGCACCCTGTCTGGCCCCATTGCTTTGTCCACTTCCAGATTAGCAAGTCCCTTCAGGACACTCTCCTATGAAAACAGATTGGTGTCCGCTTCCCTCCCCCAATGTGCCTGTTACTTTTTTGCGGCCCCTCCCTGTCTCCTTCCTCTGTGAACACTGAACAGATGTATTTGTTCAGGATGTCTGCCTTTTCCTGGTCCCCCTCTTCACAGCCTTCCCTTTCCCTTTTTAACCTTACGATCCCATCCCGGTCTTCCTCCTTTCACTTACATACTTAAATAAACGTCTTGCCCCCCTTCATCACTGCTTGGGCTATTCTCTCTTCAGTTTGCGCCTTTACGCTCTTTACTACTCTCCCTGCTTCCCTCTGTTTCCCCTGCTACACCTCCCTATCCTTCTCCCTCTGCATCTCATTGTACTTTCTGAATGCTACCCTTTTAGCCTTTACCTTTTCCGACACCTCTTTTAAGAACCATAGCAGTCTCTTTTTTCCTTTTGCTCACTTGCTTGACACCGAGATTTGTTGCCTTCCATATAGTTTTTTTAGCTCTACCCACTGTTGCTCCACCCCACCCAGGTCATCCCCTGCCAGGGCATCCCTGACCCATTCACCCATATATTTAAACTCTGCCTCCTGATGTCCAGGACCCTCGTCCTTATACTGAACTACACTGTATGGTGATCACTGTTCCCCAGGTGCCGAATGGTTGCCTTCAGCCTAGAGATCACTCCAATGACACTATATGAGCTGAGACCCTTGAAGTACTGTAGTGTCATTAGTGTCCACAGCCATGTGGAAGTGGTATTTGATGGCAGTCCGCTCTTGTGCTAATTCACCGTTAGCCTTATCAACTAGTGCCAGCACTGTATTCCACAGTGCCTTCTGGTATGGGACTCTGTGGGCTGAGTAAGCTGCCTGCCTGATGAGCAGTAAAGCTGATGTGTAAAATGTTTTGGTCATAGAATCCAGTTTTCGGGAGTCTTCTCATTTTTTGGCCATAGTATCCAGTTTCTGGAGTCCTTCTCAGGGCACTGTGTAGAGAAGGGGACCTTGGCCCTCTTACAAGCAGCTGCTTGGACTATACCTTGATGATCAGGGTGGGCATACAGGTATTCCGCTCCTTGTCTGTCCACTTGATATGTCTTTTCAATCTTTTTATCTATGGCTGCAGCTGAGGTAAGTGCAGACTTGATATTTGAAGTGGCTTTTCATAGTGATTTATGTATGAGGACCACCTGTCTCTTTGTAGGAGCTAACCCCATCATATCCATAGAAACACTGAAACATACAAGTTGACGGCAGATAAAGGTCTCCAGGCTCATCCAGTCTGCCCTATTTTCTTACCTATAGCAACTCAGCAGGCCCTAACCAGCCTACAATTCCCCCCCAACTTTCAAGATACCTTTGCATCTATCCTATGCGTTCTTGAATCCTGTAACTGTTTCTGCCCCACCACTTCCACTGGAAAGCTGTTCCATTTGTCCACCACCCTGTCTGTGAAGAAGTACTTCTGACGTTACCTCTACCCCCCCAACTTCATGTGCGCCCTCGTCCTTGAGCATCTTTTTCTTTGGAAGATGGTACCCTCCTGTACTCTGTTCTTCCCTGTGAGGTATGTGAACAGTTCCTCCTCATCCTGCTCTGTTTCCTGAGGGAATGTTGAGGTTGTTCACAATTTGTGTAACAGAAGAGGAAAATGATGAGTAATCCTCTGTAGGCCTTGGAGAAGAGCAGATTCCTGCTCCAGTGAACCATCTAGTTAAGTAGGTTCACCTTCCCCCCTCCTCCACAGGCAGGTAGGCAAGAGCTTTTGGGGGGGGGAGCAGGCATATTCTTAAAATTCCGCATGACCTGGAAGGCCTGGAAAAATTACCATGTCCTCTTTTGAGAGCATTTGTCTTGGGTCCGAGGCCTGCTCCTTTCCTGTTTCAGGAGAAGTGGTATGGACTTTTTTTTTTCTTGTCAGACACTTTTTCCAGTGCCTGCTGTGAGTCTGGTTTATTTGTATTTTTACCATCACTGGACCCAGACTTCATCCTTTCATGCACTCTAGTATCTTTACACCATGCTTACTTAATGGTTGAATACAAGAAGCCAGGGTAGCGCTCACAGATAAGATTGGGTGCTGAAAAATGTGAGAGTCATAAAAATAAATAACAGCACTCCAGGCTTGTGATAAAAATAAATTATTTTACTTGAAAAAAACATTGCATATTTTATACAATTATTATTATTATTTTTTTCTAATATCTCTTTATCCTCCAGAGCCCTGGCAGGTGGCTTCAGCCCTCCTGACGGAGGGACTCTCTCTCCGGTCCCGCCGCTTCTGTACTTGCTATCTCCGGTAGTTCCCCCACAGATTGCCCCCCCCATGACAGGACCAGGAGGAGGTTGCCAGTTTCTCCCCCTCCCAGAGACCCAATCCGTGGATGGTCCCCAGGAGCGTGGACCATCATCGAGCCTGCTAGTCTCATTTTCCTCCATTTTGCCCATCCCCGATGTGGAGGATGTCGGATCAAGCCTCCCGGCCCATACTGCCCTCCATCCACCGCCAGAGGCAGTCAGCGAGTTGAGCGACTAGTCTTCCTCCCCTGAGAGGAGGAAGCAGTCCGGATGCTCGATCATCTCTCTCCCCCCCCCCCCCCCACCGGCCCAGGCTTGTTCCCGAACCTGGGTCGCTGGAGTAATGCGAAGTGTAGCGACCAGCGCATCTACTTCCAGCACCACTGGGTCGACTATTTGTGCAATAATTATAAGACGAAATGTAGATTCGCATACCAAAAAATACAGCCCAGTGATTTGAGGTCCCAAAAGACTCTTCGTCAGGGGTGTGAAATACCAGAACATCCCACAGTCATATAGTGCCTCTTAACAGATGCTACCTATTATTCCATTATACTCATGAAGTACACATAAAAACATAGAAACTGTTGGCAGATAAGGACTAGTAGGCCCATCCAGTCTGCCCGTAAGCCCTACACTAGTATGCCGCTGCTGACCCTACCCAGTCAATGGCCCCTTCCCTCTCCTCCCTATTAAACACCATTAAACAATTGAGCAAAACAATAATTAAATAAAATTAACTTGATAATATTTAGTACTGTTAGTTCACAATCTACTCAGGCACGCCTTCATTTCAGGATATAATGAATAAAGATTACCATTACCTGAGATACTTTTTTTTTATTTTATTAAGTCTAGGATTACAAATACCTTTGAGCCAAGGCTCTTTTACAAAGGTTCCATGTCAGAGAAATACAAATTATGGGGAACATCAAGACTGATATTACAGCAATGTGGACATTGCAAACTGATTACAGATTAATACAATTCAAGGGTAGCATTGTAAGCTAGGCAGCCAGCAGCATTTGTCAGAGAAAACAGACAAGAGATATGAAGTGCCAGAGTCATAGGGAGAGGGAGGGGGGGAGGAAGGAATGTAGGTAGGGTGGGGAGAGGGTGAAAAGTGCAGCATTGGGGTACCAAGATGTGAGGGTAGAATCCAGTGAGGAGTGGAGGGGAAGGGGGACCACTAGAGCAGGCAGGTAAGTGGAGAAACAGGGTTAAGTTGGGCAGTCACAGGAGTGAGATAGTCCCGGAGCCTAGTTTTAAACATCCCAATTGTTGCTGACAGAGCTATTAAAAGTGCTCACAGTGCTTGTGCTAAATGGAATCGTCTTGGTTACACTGCAGCCAAGCCAGCTCCCAAATCACTCAAGCAATGCATCATTCCAACTTTAGGGTAAGATACCCAATTATGCATTTTGCCTGAGCTGCCGTCAGGGCTGTAGTACAGTATGTCCGGAGTTATTAATTATACAGTGTTTACCGTGCTAAAATTAAATAAAAAAACTTTAGAATAATCTTTTATTTCCAACCAATCTTTAAGGATATTTAACAAAAAAAACATTATTTTAATAGCTGCAGTAAATCAGGTCCTTGCCTAACCATCCAGATACAATATGATTGCATAGTAAAGATGCTTTAATATCTGTACAACAACAGATCACTTTTACAAACTGTTAGTCAAAATGATAGAAACTCAAGTTCAGACCCCAAGCTGGCTATCTATAAAAAAAAAAAAAGCTTCCAATCCATAATGTCATTAAGGCTGGTTTTAAAGTTTTCAGGCTGAAGATCCAACGCGACTCTTTTTGGTCCAGTGCGGCACCTCTTTCGCCCCTTGTCATTTTAAACAGAACATAATCAATGCCCATATAGTGGATTCAATGTTCAGCGCTATACTGGACATCACAAAGATGTTTTGTTACAGAGAGCAATACATTCCTTCTCTTGATAGCCGTGAAGTGCTCCTGCAGCCGTTCTTTGAGTTTCCTTGTAGTCTGACCAATATATACACACAGCCGCAGGAGCACCACAGGGCATAGATCACGTAAGTTGTATTGCAGGTAATGAAATGCTGCACTGAAATCTCCCTGATCCTCTTTGAGCTTAGATTCTTAAACTTATTACCCTGTGCGGCATTTTTACACGTGATGCAGTTGCGGCAGGGGAAAAAAACATTTGGTTTCGATGTTGGCCACCCTCCAGTTGATCTGTCTCCACGGAACTCACTATGAACCAAAAGGTCACGGAGATTTTTCCCTCTTCTAAATGATATCAGGGGGGCCACTTTCCTGAGTCTCTACCAGATCTTTGTCCGTTTCCAACAGATGCCAGTGTTTTTTAATAATGGTCCTAACATCAATGGATACAGGGCAGTTTGTGGAGACAAAACACACTTGTTCTGATCCCTCATTATGCTCCCTATATTCCAGAATTTATTTTCTATCTATATTATTAACTTTGTGAAGTGTTTATAAGAACACTTTCTCAGTATAGCCTCTTCTGCGTAACCTGTCAAAAAGTTCATCCTTTGCTTTCACAAAGTCAGTTTCCCTGGAACTGTTCCTTTTTAATCCTACCAATTGACTAAATGGCAAACTTTCTATCAGATATTTGGGATGTGCACTGCTGTTTCCCACAGTGCGCTTCCTGTACCCAAATGTATCCACTTGTTTGTTGATGTTCCCTACTAAAGTAAGATCTAAAATATCAATCTTACATTTATCTGATTTGGAAGTGAATTTAAGACTAACATCATTTTCATGTATGATAGGAAGTTTTCTAATTCGCTTCTGAGCTGTCCCATACAATAAGAACATCATCAATAAAGTGGAGGTATTTGACAATGTGTTTTGCAAACGGATTGTTCGTGGGGTCATGGATCAGGTTGGCGTAGAAGGGGGCAACCAGTGAACCCATGGCCGTACCTCGTTTTTGTAAATAAAATTTACCATCGAAGGAGAAATAGTTACTTTTTAATATCAAATCTAATGCTAAGGTAATGAAAGTGTCTGGATATTTAGTGGCTGAGAGCACCAACATCAGCTTAACTGCTTCTGTTCCTTGTGCATGTTCTATTATGGTGTACAAGGAAGTGATATCCGCCACCAGCCAAGTGTATGTATCTTTCCATTCTAAGTCCTGTAGCTTTTGTATGACTGCAGTAATATCCCTTACATGAGATTTTAACTTTATTGCCTCCTGCTGGAGGTAGACACCTATATATGCTGCTAAGGGTTCAAATAAAGAGCCATTTCCTGAGGTAATTGGACGCCTGGGAGGATTTTTATTATCCTTATGTAGTTTTGGGATGTAATAGAAGACAGGTGTTACAGGGAAATCAGGATATAAAGCAGTTTGCTCAGATTGCAAAATCCAACCTTCTTCTACAGACAGAGTCAGAAATGTGTTTAGTTTTTCTTTAAAAAATATTGTTTGATTACCAGTTAATTGCTGATATGTGTCTGTATCAGACAGCTGCCTTAAAGCTTCTGAGCGATACCTCTCTTTGTCTAGTATCACAATATTCCCTCCCTTGTCCAAGGGTTTAATATCTATACCAGTCATAAACTAAATTTCAGTTTAGGGCAATTCACTCGGGAGCTGTAAGGTTATCCCAATGTCTTTGTTGTTTAGAATAGTTAATTGCTAATTCAGCATCTCTAAGTACAACATCCTGAAACACTTTAATACTCTCACTTCCCGGCTGGGGCGGAATAAAGAAAGGTAGATCGTTTTTTTTATACCTGGTTTACTTGCTTCAGTAGCCTCACTTTTTACAAAGTCTTCACTTACTTATGAATGTGCTCCCCCCCTTGCCCACTAACACGAGTGTTCAATTCACCAAATGAAACCAGTAATTCTGCTAATTCATCATCTGATACTTCATCAGTTATACTCGCACTCTTTTCATTTGTGCAGTTAACTGCTGGCTCCTCTATGGTATTGCCCGGCAAATTGTTTTTAGGTTTAACTTCTTGAATAGTTTAAACAAATCACAATACAGCACAAATTCATTAATGGCATGTACCGGCACAAAAGACAAACCAGAGCTTAACACTTTTAACTGTTCAGCAGTGAAAACCTGTTCAGATAAATTAACAACAGTTAAATCCTTGCTCACATTTGTTACTTAATGGTTGAGCAGCTTTGTTTTTTTCCTCTGTCCCCTTTAAAAAGGGACTGCTGTTGTATTTGAGAAGATCAACCCTCTGATGCTTGCTTTCCATCATCATGTTTTTTTAGTTTTGGTGACATGGAGGCAGAGTGAGAACGGTTCCATGTCATAATAGCTATCGCAAAATAGCGATCACTATTATGGCGAGTGTATATCGGCGAATAGCAAATCGGCGATATACACTTGCCGGCGACCTGACATCCAGCAAAAGAAAAAGTGTTTTGGGAGGGTTGGGGCCTAAAACCCCCTGAATAAAGATTACTAACTCTGGGGGCTGCATGTCAGGGAAGAAGCACAGCCTGCATTTGTGGGAAAAATTAAGTGCCGCACCCGCAGGCAGTAACAAACTTGTAACCCTCCCGGTCCCCAGCCCCTGAACCCCGTACCTGCTCAGCCAGAGCTAGCCTCTCTCACCACCACACCACAGGGCTAGTGTGGCTGGAGTGGGCGCAGCAGTCCCTTTTGGATCCTTCCCCTATCCCTCCCCTTCGCTATCCCCCCCCTTTCCAGTCACTCTCCCTACAGTCGCTTTTGCTGTAGGGTTGCTACCCTTGCAGGGTAGCCCTTGATGATATTGCTGAAAATGAGTCGTTATTTTAGCAATCGCTCATTTTCAGTAGCTGTCATCACAGGATACCATGAGAACCCATAAACTCTTCTCTTATTTTTAGCCCTTTTCTTTTGGGTTTTAGGGCAAAACTGTATACAGAACTCACAACTGTAAAATAGTG
Organism: Neoceratodus forsteri; assembly: GCA_016271365.2. NCBI lineage: Eukaryota > Metazoa > Chordata > Ceratodontiformes > Ceratodontidae > Neoceratodus > Neoceratodus forsteri. The sequence continues at coordinate 554,213,339 of CM028129.1, read as the reverse complement.
ATCTGGACCCAGGCACCTTAAACAAAGCTTGTGGCAGTGTGCCTTTGCCAGGAGCCAGAAACAGTTTTTGCAGCTTTTAAAGCCTGTAGGTCATAGGGTTATGTTTCTTTTCTTGGGTCTGTCAGTCATGCCAGACACTGAAGATCTCAGATAATCATTTAGTTTCGTAAAAATGAACAACCACACTTATCAAAGAATCTGAGGTAAAAAAAAAAAGATTGATTCTGAGGAAATAAGTGATTCTGGTTCCCTGTTAATAGGAACATGTAGGAATAAAAAACTCTTCTTATCTGAATACTAGCAGTTGTAAATGCAGAAAAAAAAAAACCCTCTGCTATGAGAGAAATTAGTGGTTCAGTTCCCTCTGGGCGGGACCCACAATAAGAAAAACAAAATGCTAGGTAAACCCCCTTAGAATGGGAGTTTAAAAGAAAGATGAAAACAAAAAATAAATGTGGCTCCCTAAAGGAAGGAATTGCGCTGTAGTGCAGCCTTCACTGGTTCCTGTGAACTGGAGAGACTCCAGATAAATGCAAAATAAAACAATTTTTCCTAACATAGTGGTATTGAGAAACAGCTAGATACTGAACAAAACTGCTGAATTGAAAACAGTAACTCATCTGGAGACCAGAAATACCAAAGCTGACTTTGGGGTGACTGCTTTCTTGAGGCAGAGAAACAAATCTGACATTAGGGGCTAGAGTGGAGTGTGACTACAGTGCAAAGTTTGAACCTTCATTCTAAGTTCCATAATTAGCATAAAGTTCTGTCTCCGGGGCATCACTCTGCCAGAAAGGTGATGCTTGTGTAAAGCAGAGGGATTCCTGGGGTTAGACATGAATAATACCTTCTGGAGGTTGAGTGTTGTTCAACCTAATAGCAGCTATAAATGAGAACTAATAGGACTGATCTGACTGACTGGGATGCTGATGCTGTTCTTGATGTGTAAAAACTACCTTTAAATTATTCATAAGCTGGAAACTGTATGGAGGGGTGGTACTATTCATATGAACAATGCTTTACAGCATAACACCTCTGTGTAAGGGCTATGTGACTGCTTTACACTGCTGAAAATCATATCGCTTTGTCACATTTACTTGCAAAATACAATAAAATATAACTGGAAACAAAAAGAGTACTTTCCTGCTAGAGTTACTTTTGGGAGGGGAAAAAAAACAATAAAAACTGAAGACTGCAGTAAAGTTCAGGAGCTACATGACTTACAAAGTGCTGCTGTCCTGCACACTGGTACAGAAAAATTGATCAGTGAGATGCTGTGGAACTCTCATGCCACCAGCATTCCATGCTGATGTCACAGTTTTCAGCTCTGCCAATGTCCCTAACAAGAGTGCGTCTTACCCATACCTTAAGACTCCACAGTGATTACATGGAGTGCTACAGAAGGGGAGAAGTGACTAAATCTTTGGGCTAATGAAGAGTTTCCCTACCCTCTTCCAAGCGCACCTCTTGTTTCCTCTTGCCTATGAGTCCTCATAAGTTCCTGATCAATTTTCCCTGAGTTTTTCATTTTTTCCAGTGAGTTGTTCAGTTGCTGCTTTAACGACAACAGCTCTTTCAAGTATTTGTGATTCGTCTACTTTCTAAGTTACTTTACATTGGTTTGTAGCAAGTCTTGCTTATTGCACTTTCACTTGGTTTTTGAACTGCTCTTGTATTACATCATTGCCTATTTCTGTAGCGTTCAACATTGTCAATGGATAATCAGAACAGATTGGTAAATGTGCACTCCTATTAGGGAAGATGGCACAGCCCAAGGCTGTAATAAGCATAGAGTCTTGGGCACATGAACATTCTGGACAGCAACAACTCTTCAGCCTTCGCCGTGCCATTGAAGGGGAAGCAGCATAGAAATTTCTCTGAAGAAGAAAATTTTCCTTTCGGTGTTTATTCTTTAGGGCTGCAATTTTGCATAGTAGGTTGGGGTTACCTGGTGACAGGGAGCACCCCTAAATTTAAAATTGTGCCTGTTGAGCTACGGCTTTCCAATTGGCTAACCTGCCTTTTTTCACCACTTCCACTGGCTGGCTGTGCTTGGATTGGGGGCCACATCTGCCACACTACCCTAGGGTGTTTATTTTTAGCAGGTCTTGAAATTCTTCCTCCTCAGGTAGGGTACCTGTTTCTGGGGGTTATTGTTAGGTTACAGCACTTAGGGCTGCTCTCGTGTCTCTCTTTACTGTCTAATTTGGCATCAGCGCGCCCCCCCTCCCAAATCAAAGGAACGTGATATGGTGACTGTAGTGTTTCTTTTGTTTGGTTACAGGTGTTTTTTTTTTTTTATACTTTCTCTTTTTGCCCCTTCACTGCTCTGCACCCGGTCCCTCTTTTGGAACCCCCAAGCACCTAGTTACGCCACTCTAAGAACAGGTATTCCTCCCTAAGGTGCGCCGCTCCACTTACCTCTAGAGCCCCCAGATGACTCACCCCCCAGTAGGGTGGGGGAGGACCCCTCAACCTACCCCAAACTTCAATCATGGAGCATGCACTGTGGAGTCTGCGCCCAGTTCCTCTTGTGGTCATGGTGCAGTGAGTTTGTCACCTGGAATGGGTGCAGGGTATTTTTCCTTTGTTCCTGGTTCACCCCTTCTGACGTCAGCACACGAGGATAACCAATGAGACGGATGCGTGCTGAGACGTACATCCACTCCAGTCTTTGGCTGACGTCGGCCCCTCCCTGCTTGTTGCTTTCTCTGTCCGCACCAGCACCGCCCGTGGTCACCCAGGTGGTGGCATTATAGCGGCAGGGCGAGCAAGTCATCCCTCCCGGAGAAGGAGCGCAAGCTGTCAGGCACTCAGTCCTTCTCTCCCCGGTGACCCAAATCCATCACCGAACCCGGGTCACCGGTGTGGTGCAAGGTGTGGCAACCAGCACCTTAACCCTCAGCGCCACCAGACCGGCCTAGGTTACAGGTGTTTTGAGTGTTCACAGTCTGGAGAATATGGGCTGTGTGGAGGAACTTGATTTCCTCTTTTGGTACTTATTTAAGACATAAAGAAAGAAGGCAGAGAGAAGGGATCTTAGCCCTCCTTCAAGCTGTTTTGGTGGGGGAGGGGGGGCTGTTCCCAGAGCTTTAGCGGCTCTTCTGAGCCACGCGGCTTCCTGCCATTTTATGAAGCCTGTCAGTTGGACTTTCATTGTGGGTTTTTGTCAGAGGCTGCTATGAGCCTCAGCATTTCTATTTCGCGTTTCTGGGCTTGGGAGCACACCCCCGGTGACATCACGCGTGACATCGCACACTCGCATATTCGCGCATGTGCCAGCACTTTTACAATGCTAGACACAACGCCAAGTTTTTTCCTGATTGGAGCGATCATGCTCAGCAAACAGCACTGAGCTAATTCTGCTTTTTTACCTCTGTAGGCTTGTAGGAACGTTTATGGGTGTGCTTGCCCTCACATAGGGTGTGGTGATCACGGCAACGCTTCTTAATTTTCAGATATGAAAAAAAGACCACTCCAGACAGCTTTCCACAGTTTTATTCTTTGTCTTCGGCATCTGTTGATATAATATACTGGCACCATCGCTTATCGGAGATCACTAGTGTTCAAACAATGTAAGACCTGCAAAAGGGTAGTGCGACCCTCTCTGTTGTGTTCATATTGTGTTACGCAAGCCAATACATTTCTTACAGTTCTCTCCAGTCAGAACCCGGTGGGGGAGGGGGGGCTGCGCTTGGTGTACTGGTTGGCAGTGGCAAAGCAGAAGTGCATAAATCTTTGTTGTTGTTCTTGGGTGAGCTTTTGAGCCCTGATGTTCCACAGGACATCCAGTTCGACACACCCAACCCAATGCCAGCCCCCTCAGGTCAGGGGGGGCCCCCACACAGGCATGTCCAGGTGCGCCAGAGCAGGACAGGTCTGTTAATATGGATCTGCGGGCAGACCCCGACCTTGACCAGTCAGAGAGTCAGGAAGAGGATGACAGGGATCTTGGGGGAAAATCCTGACCCCAAGAAGTTACTTGATGTTGATGAGGACAAGCTCACTGATGAGGAAGGGAGTGGACAAGCCAAAGAGGAGGATTCCTATCCCTCCTGTTTGATACCAAATCCTTGTCCTATCTGATAACTGAGGCTTGTAGGACACTGCAGCAGAAGGAGGTGCAATCCATGGAGGCCTTAGATGTGAATCCTATTCTGTTTACTTCCTCCTCCTCTGCTCCAAACTATTTTCCAAACATTATTCACTGTGACCAGATTATTGAGCAAGAATGGGCAGATCCTGACCAGTGGAAATATCTGCCAAAACCCAGGATACAGTTTTTCCCCTTTATAGAAGAAAATACTTGCAAGTGGAAAACTCCTCCCCAGGCTAATAGGGCTGTACATAACTCTGTAAGGCCCACAACTGTCACAATTGAAGGGTCTTTGGCCTTAGCGGATACGCACGATAAGCGAGTGGATGCTTTGTGCAGAAGATCCTTCACCTCCAATGGAGCAAACCTCCACATGTCCTATGCCTCTTTTAATGTTGCCAGAGCTTTAAACTTGTGGGTTACGATGCTGGGTAGTTTCATCTTCCATCCCTCCCCCGATTCTGAGGGTGCGAGCATTTTGCAGCTGGTAGCCATGGCCTCCACCTTCCTAGGGGATGCCATTGTGAAGAACTTGTGTATGTTAGCTCGCTCCACTTATCATATTGTATCCGCCATGCGTGGGGTATGGCTGTGGCATTAGGTCACAGAAAAGGACTTCAAGATCAAATTGTTTAACTTAGCCTTTGAGGGAGGCTTGTTGTTCTAACCCCATTTATTCTTCTATATTCATAACTGTATGCCATTTGCCTCCTAAGTAGAACTGCCCAGAGAAAAATTGACCTATATGCAAATGATAGAACCTATCATTGCTCGAGACACGTATTCAAACTGCTGCCCTCATCTACTGCAACATTCCATCAGCGTCTCAGATTTCTCACTCTGCCTGACAAGTCAGACGCCTGGAGATCTTCCTCTCGTCAGTTTGAGCTGATTCCAGTTTTATAAGTATTATCTAGCTTAATATTTAAACTGCTGCCTTTGTTTATTGTTTAATTTAATTCTATTATTTCAAAAAGTTAAGTTTATTTAGTTTAGCGGTAAAATTGTATTTTTCTCGGTTCCTCATGGTTCGGGATACCGCTGAGGAACCGGGGCTTTTCTAGTTAATTTGGCATTTTTTGCTTTAGTTTTAGTTATTGTTTATATTAATATTTGTTAATTTCTGTGTTTTAAACTTATTCTTTGTAACCGAGCGGTCGGTTCTTTTGAACCGGTTCCTGTGAACCGCTGACCCGGTTCGATCTCGAAGTTATCAGTTCTTTCCCCGGATCTTTAACCGATTCCTGCCCTGCCCCCCAAAAAAAAACGTTGGTTTGAATACTAGTAAGCGGTTCCTGGTTTTCTCCTGAAAATGGAAACACAAGAAAAGCCAAAGAAAAAGACTGGTCCCCCAGGTTTTAAAAATTGTACAGAATTTGGGGAAATGTTTGCTAAAGCTGACAAATACAACCTTTGTTTAGTCTGCTTGGGACCTGATCATTTTTCAGCAGACTGTGCCATTTGTAAATCCTTCCCTCCTAAAACAATTGAAAAAAGGATGGAAAGGCTGAAGAAAAAAGTGGACGGTGGTCTCTCAGGCTCTAACCAGCCACCAAAAACTGCGGGTAAAACTGCTTTATCTACTATTACCACCCCTGAGAAGGGTGTTTCTGGCACTTTAAAAAGGGGGAGTGGTATGGTTGACTCTCCGGTCCCCTCCAAAAAATCCAAGAAAACCAAACACATAGAACCCCAGGTTTCTGTTCGTCAAGGGGTCTGTACTGTGTCTCACAGCCTGCCTTCAGCAGAGGAGATAGCTAAGGGTATGAGGGTTCTGCAGGCTTTACAAGGGATTCTGCCTGCTTACCCTGTGCAACCTGCACCTCCTAAGGCTCCTGCCACAGTTCCTGCCCCTGAATCACAAAAACTGGAATGTGATGTCTATGGTGAGATGGATCCTGAACAAGATGAACTTATAGAGAGATCTCACCTGAGCAGGAGTTTGGTTCTCCTCCTCGACCTGAGGATTTTTCTTCTCACTTTTCTTTTGTGAGAAAGATAGTGGATGCTGTGGACTTGGCTGCCACTGAAGTGGTCGACGATGAAGAGGAGGCCGAATACCTCGAGATGACGGGGTTAACCCCCACAAAAAAGGTTTATCTACCAATCAAAAAGTTCTTTAAGAAAGACTTGTTTAAAATTTTGCAGACTCCTAACTCTATTTCTCCTATAGATAGGAAGTCTGACAAGAAATATCACCTGGACAGGGAGGGAGCAGAATTTTTATACTCTCACCCTGATCACCAAGGCATAGTTCTGCAGGCAGCCTGTGAAAAGGTGAGGATTCCTCTCTTTTCCCATCCCCCTGAGAAGGAATACAGGAAATTAGATGGTATGTCTAAGAAAGGGTACCTAGCTGCCTCCCTAGGTGTGAGGAAGGCTAATTACCAGACATATGCAGCACAGTATCGGAAAATACTGTGGCATTCAATACTGGCTATGTCAAAGAGGGCCCCCTCACCCCTCTCAGAATACCTGGTAGAGACAGCTAGATTTGGTCTGGAAGATGCTAAATATCAGTTCCAGATGGCAGCGGATGCTAACGATAATGCTGCCAGGTTGATGGCTCTGTTGGTGGCCCTACGAAGACTGGCATGGCTTAGGGCCACTAATCTCACCCAGGATACCCAGACAAAGGCCATGGATTTTCCTGTGGAGAATAACTCCCTGTTTGGCAAACACACTGAGGAATATATGAAGAAGGTGAATGAATACAAGGCCACCTACGAGAGTAATTCCTCCAGGAACAGGCCTACCCCTTCTTATAGGCCTTATGGAAGGGGGGGCAGGGGAATGTCCCCTTATGGGAGGCCTTTTCATCAGGACCAAGCTGCTTTTCAGCAACAACCCTAACCACAGCAGACTGGGTATTTTAGATCTAGGGGCAGGAGGGGTTCCAGAAGAGGCTCCCAATCTGCCCAGGCTCAGGCACCCCCGAAACAAAACCCCTGATCGGTTGGTCCAGGTTGCTTCCCCAGTGCCAGTAGGGGGCAGGCTGACACTTCCTCCAGAACTGGTTCTTCATTACCACAGACAGGTGGGTTCTGGAGGTGGTAAGTCAGGGTTTGTCCCTATGCTTCAAATCCCTTCTTCCCCTGAAATCAAGAGTTTTCAAACCAGCTTCCCTCTTGGAGGGCAAGCTCTTGCAAAAGGAGGTGCAGAAATTGATCCACATGAAAGCAGTGGAATATGTACCAGCACATCTCAGGGGAAGGGGTTTATACTCCTGCTACTTCCTAACCAAAAAGAAGAATGGGGACTGGCGACCCATTCTAGATCTCAGATCTCTCAACGAACTCCTGGTTAAACCAAAATTCAAGATGGTCACTTTGCAGTCCATACTCCCAGTTATCCAGCAGGGAGAGTGGTTAGCATCTTTGGATTTAAAGGATGCCTATTTTCACATCCCAATAAGGCAATCTCACAGAAAGTATCTCAGGTTCAGACTCCTTTTAGGACATTATCAGTTCACTTCCCTTCCCTTCGGTCTGACCTCAGCCCCCAGGGTATTCACAAATTGCCTAGCTGTAGTCGTGGCACACTTAAGGAAATCTGGCGTCCTAGTGTTCCCTTATCTGGACGACTGGCTGTTTATGGGAAAATCCCCACAACAGGTCTCAGAGCACCTGCAGTCAGCAGTTCATCTCCTACAGTCCTTGGGATTCCTGATAAATCAGGAAAAGTCTGTTCTTACCCCTGTTAGCTGCTTCAGTTTATAGGAGCAGAGCTGGATACTACTCAGGGAAGGGCTTTCCTCTCTCAAGACAGGGTGCAGAGTATTTTCGACCTGGCTGCCTCTTTCAAGCTAAACCAGCCATGCTGAGCAAGACACTATCTGCAGATTCTGGGCCATGTAGCTGCAGCAGCAGGTACAGTCTTGGGGGCAAGATACAGAATGAGAGACTTGCAGTCTCATCTCAGGGCCCACTGGTCACAGAGAAGGGACAAGGTGTCAAAGCTCATCCCAGCAACAGAGGTTGTTATTCAGGCTTCACAGTGGTGGAAAAATTCAGACAACTTAAGGCAAGGTGTACCTTTCCAAAAGGAGAACCCTTCCTTTTTTCCTCACAACAGATGCTTCTTTACTGGGATGGGACGCTCACATGAGGAACACACCATCCATGGGACTTGGTCCGAGGCAGAATCCCTTCTGCACATAAATCTCTTGGAGCTCCGAGCTGTATTCCTAGCTCTAAAAGCTTTTGCTCATTTGGTACCAGGCAGTATGGTACAGGTCAGAACAGGCAATACCACAACAATGTACGATATAAACAAGCAAGGGGGCACAAGGTCCGACCCTCTATGCTCAAAGACCATGAAACTGTGTAATCTTGCATACTGTATAAAAGTAACTCTGCAAGCAGTCCATGTCCCAGGGAAGGACAACATTTAGATGCCCTGAGCAGAATCAGTCAGGGCCATCATGAGTGTTCATTGGACACACGAGTGGTCAATTCGGTATTCAGAAGGTGGGGTACTCTGGAGGTGGACCTCTTCGCCTCTCCAGAGAACCACAAACTACTTCTGTTTTGTCGCAGACCCCCAGTCGGGGGCACAGTCCCAGTGGATGCCGTGGTACTGGATTGGTCAGGGAAGAGCCTGTACGCTTTCCCTCCTTTCCCCCTCATCCTCAGAGTCCTGATCAAGCTCAGGTCCCAGTCAGCCTCAATGATCCTTATCGCCCCAGACAACATTGGTATCCTCTCCTACTATCCATGTTGGTATCCAGACCAATACATCTTCCCTGGAGGCACAACCTGCTAACCTCCCACCAAGGGAAAGTAGGATATCCCAGTCTCGTCTCTCTCTCTGTCTCAAGGCTTGGCTCTTGAAGACATAGAATTTGTAAATCCAAATCTCTCCCAAGCAGTTTTACACATACTTAAGGGATATAGAAAACCCTCCACTAAGAAAACCTATTCAGCTAAATGGAAAAGGTTTCTCTCTTGGTGCACCCTGCACAGCATCGAACCTGCCTCAGCAGGAATTCCAACCGTACTTGAGTACCTTACTTTCTTACTTGATCAGGGCCTTAAGCATACTTCAGTAAGAGTCCACTTAGCAACTGTCTGTGCTCATGTTTCAGTGGGAAGTTCCACTTCCATTGCATCTGATCCTATTTTTAAAAAGTTTTTCAATGTTCTGTGTCTTACATATCCACCCATTAGGGAACCTGTCCCTGGGTGGGATTTGAACATTGGTATTGCTCAGCTTATGAGGCCACCTTTTGAACCTGTGTCCTCAACCCACCTACAGTATGTTACATGGAAAACTGTATTCCTAGTGGCTATTACTTCTGCTAGAAGGATAAGTGAGCTTCAGGCCCTCTCTGTGGAAAGGACTGTTTGTCTTTCCATAACAACAAGGTGGTACTCAGAACCAATAGAAAATTTCTCCCTATGGTAGTGTCAGATTTTCATCTGAACCAATCCATTACACTACCAGTATTTTTCATTGAACACGCTACTTCAGGTGAGCATAGACTTCACAGTCTGGATGTGAAGAGAGCTCTCAGTTATTACATATTACATATCACATACTACAGATCACAAGCAGGATAACCAACAGTTGTTCTTTACCTATGGGGATGTGGAAAAGGCCACACCAGCTTCCAAGAGGTCAGTCTCTGGATAGTTAGCTATATACAGTTCTGCTATCAAAAAGCAGGCAAACAGGCCCCATCAGGACTCAGGGCCCATTCAACCAGGGGAACAGCTGCTTCTATAGCAGCTTTAAGGGATGTCCCCCTACTGGACATATGCAAAGCTGCCACGTGGAGGACAGTACATACTTTCACTAAGCAATACAGTCTGGACATACTGTCCAGGGGTGATGCCAAATTTGAAACAGCAGTCCTGCAGAGCCCCTTTCCTAAATAGGGTCTCTGCCTACCTCCAAAGGTACTGCTTTGAAGTCTGCATACAGTTATGAATATAGAAGAATACATGGGGTTAGAAGAAACAATTACTCACCTTAGAAATCTTATTTCTTCCAGTGTATTCTTCTGTATTCATTACTCTCCCTTCCCTGCCTCCCCTACCAGAACCAGAGCCTCAGCATGCCTACTGATGTTATCTTGGATTTTATGCAAGCATGTGCACACCGTTGGGGTACACTTTACCTGGGTAGGGTAACTTTTCTTCTTTGGTTACCAGGATAAAACTTATGTTTTCAGTTCTAGTGAGATATCACCAGGATTTATATAGATATATATATATATATATATATATATATATATATATTTTGTAATGGGAAGTTTATCCCTTTTAAGCATTTATAGGTAGTTTTTAGATAGGTGCATAGTATTCTGCCTTGTAGGCTGTTTTTACGAAATCTGAGACGTTGATGGAACGTTCCAGTAGATGAGGGCAGCATTTTGAATATGTGTCTCAAGCAGTGATAGGTTCTATCATTTACATATAGTTCCATTTCTCTCCCGGCAGTTCTACTTAGGAGGCAGACTGCATACAGTTATGAATATAGAAGAATACACTGGAAGAAGTAAGATTACTAAGGTGAGTAATTTTTTCTTCTAGTTCAGGCCTTAATGACGTAAAGGATATCCAGGATAAAAAGGGCCACCTCCTGGTTTCAAAACAACAGCAGAAGACCAGCTTAACCTCAAAGTCACAGAGGCGGCCGACAGAGGCAGTATTGAAGGGGGTTTTCATCCCTTTCAGAACTTCGGGAACCAGAGGAGTAAAGGATCCTTCTCTGGATTCAAGGACAATAGTGCCAGAAGAGCCCTTGCCTGAAAACTCAACAGGAGTCCAGGGTGAAGAGGTGGCACCTCACAGTGAAGAGGTGGCACCTCACAGTGAAGGTACATGGACCCATCTGTGCCTCCCTTTCCGTGGCAGAAGACTGCACAATTTTTATACAAGATGGGCCCAGAAAATGTCAGATGCTTGGGTTCTGGAGATTCTGGTATTAGGTTATGCAATAGAGTTCTCAACTATTCCCTCAAGGGGACGTTTTTTGCCGTCTCCTGTACCAGAGGACCCCGTGAAGAGACGAGCAGTGTCACAACCTTTGGATCACCTCAGACTGATCAGAGCAGTTGTTCCAGTGCCCCACGGAGAACAAGGCCAGGGATTCTACTCAGTTTATTTGATGATTCCCAAGACGTTGGGGTTTCAGACTTATTCTGGTTCTGAAGCACCTAAACAAGTTTGTTCACCACACAGCCTTCAAGATGGAGTCCTTACTATCAATTATCTGGGCTGTCCAGCTAGGGTATTACCTAGCATCCATAGATCTGAGGAATGCGTATCTCCACATTCCCATATGGCAGTCTCATCAGAGATTCCTCAGGTTCACGGTCCTGGGGCAACACTTCCAGTACAGGGTGCTGCCCTTTGCACTGGCAGTAGTCTCTAGAGTGTTCTTGAAGGTGTTCATAGTCCTGGTGGCTCAGCTTCGACTGGAGAGACATCTTGTCTACCCTTACCTGGATGACTTGCTCATTCGTGTGCCATCTGCCCCACTGGCAAGGAAATCGGTGGTCAGGATTCTGGAGTTTTTGGAGTCTCATGATAGGGTAGTCAGTCGGAAGAAAAGCTCTCTCAAACCATCACAAACTCCAGAGCACCTGGGAGTGGTATTCAAAATGGACGAGGGGAAGGTCTTCCTCTTGGCAGCCAGGAAGGACATCTTTTTAAGAGAGGTTCATTGGTTGAGGAGCCAACCATTGGCTTCAGCTCACAGGCTGCTGTGGATTCTGGGTCTCATGGTGGCAACAGTAGAACTGGTTCCATGGGCTCGCCGCCACATGTGTCCCCTCCAGATCGAGTAGCTGTTGGCCTGGGACCCAGCCTTGGAGGACTATCAGGCCAGATTTCCCATTTCCCCACTCCTGCTGCAGTCCCTGAGTTTATGGGTGAGTTTAGAGAAACTGAGCAAGGGGTCCTCATTGGAAGTTCCACCAGAGCTGATTCTGACAATGATGCCAGCCTGTCAGGTTGTGGGGCAGTGCTGGATCGCATTCCCATTTAGAGGACTTGGTCTGCACAGGAACAGCACCTACACATCAGTGTCCTGGAGGCGAAGGTTGTGCGCCTCGCTCTCCTTCATTTTCAAAACTGGGTGCTGTCAAAAGCTGTGAGAATAAGGTCAGACAGCACTGTCACAGTGGTGTACATAAACAATCAAGGGAGCACAAAGAGCAGAGAGATGCCCTTAAGAAGCAACTGATCTCCTGCTGTGGGCAGAGGAGAATCTTCTATCTCTGTCCGCAGTTCACTTGGCAGGGGAGTTGAACATTCAGATCGATTGACTAGACCACGATAATGTCCATCCAGGAGAGCGGATGCTGAATCTGGCGGTGTTCGGCCTTCTGTGTAAAAGATTAGATCGCCACAGAGCGACCTGTTCACCTCCAGCCAGAATTCTCAAGTGCAGCGGTTCTTCAGCCAGTGCCCACAGGCAGAGGCAGTGGATGCTCTGTCACAGGCGTGAAATATCGACAGAGTGTATGCTTCCCTCTTCTGCTGCTCATTCCCACGGTCATATGCAAAATAAGGCACTCAAAAAGAAGCTTTCTTCTGATTGCTCCGGAATGTCCCAGAAGGCCGTGGTTCTTGGACCTAGTGAATCTAGCCCAACATGCACCATTTTGACTCCCAGTATGGGGGTACCATTTCTCCTAAGGCCTTATTCTGCATCTAAATCTATAAGCAATGCAGCTTGCAGCCTGGCTTCTGAAAGGAGGAGACTCCTGAAGCAGGGTTTCTCAGAAAAGGTAGTGGACACCCTGATAGCCGCCAAAAAGAATTCCATGTCGGCAGCTTATGCTTGTGTATGGTCCACCTTTTTTTTTTTTATTTAATTTTTATTGAGAGAAGCACAGTACATATATATATCACACCATTCTTTACATCCAGTGTACACTAGATATGACATAATACAAGTATACTTTGAATCAATTTGGGATAAAAAAGAAGAGCTAACAAAAAGGACAAGTGATCCGTACTATGAATAAGTTCCCCTGTTATCACTGTAGTTTGATAGTTGCAAACTAGCTTCACAGAAGGTCAATATCTGTTCTCCGAACATAATCTCCACAGGGCCTGACTCACCTCAAGACCCATGATCTTGGGTTAAGGGAAATGATTATAGTTTGCAGGAAATTCCCTCTGTCACTCATGGTGCATTAAGGGACCCCCCCACTTTCCCCTGTGGTACACATTCTGGATCTAACATAGCCATATAGTAGATCCACCTTTGCCATTTCTCCCTAGATGCTGTTTGCTTATTGTGTATATCTGCCATTAGACCTTCTAATTTGTAAATTTTGAAAACTATTTGATGCCATTCTGAGACTGAAGGTATACAGGCAGTCATCCATTTATGAGTTATAGCTTTTTTTCGCTGGTAGGAGATATAATGGGAGTAAGGTACGGTGGCATGAAGGGCTATGTTCTGGAAAGATTAATAATATAATTTCTGCTGTAAGCTGTTCTTGTTCCCCCAGATAGTCCCATAATCTCTTCCTGTTGGGTGCATCAAAATCAGTTTGCATCAGTTTGGGGCACAGCCAAAAAGTATGTCCTAGATCTGCCAATCTACAGTTGCATTCCCTCCTGCAATGCCCATAGGAAGCTGGCAGATACTTGGTGAGAATCGCTGGAGAACGGAAAAACCTGGTTCGACACTTCCACACAAACTCCCTCCATATATGAGAAGAAGTTATTTTTATTGCTTTTAAGGATGTGTCACACCATAGGGATAGGGGACAGCAAGTGACAAATCTTTATTCCAACTTTCCACTGCCGACTGGGATGATTCTCCTAAGGACTCTCTCAGAATGTTATATAGTTGGCCTGTTAGGAGGCTCCAGGGGTGATCCTGAAGTGTGTCTTTTAATAGGGCCCACAGTGAAGGTGGGGGTGTGGGTATTTTAGGAACAACGTCCCATTGTCTCAGAATGTAGTTTCTCACTTGTGTGGTCCACCTTTTCGACTTGAGCCAGAGAAAAAAGTACCCAGCCTTCTAAAGCCATATTCTCACCACAGGAATCCTTCAGTATGCTTGACTAATGCAGTTTTCAGCTGTCCTGGAGGTGGAGTCAGTGCTAATAAATGTAAAGAATTAGCCAATCAGAGTGCACAGAGTGGTTTGCTGCCTGTGTGTGGTGCTGGAGGTCAGTCAGATTAATTTCTCCTCTGACTGGATCAACACTGCCCAAGAGCTGTCTCTTCAAACTTCACTTGAAGAGGTTATTTTCTTTAAGAGTCAGTATTATTTTACTAGTTGTGCTGCCTGTAGGGTTTTTTTGAGGTATTTTTTCTATTGTTTACCAATTTTAGCGGTTCCTATCAGTTCCCTGGAACCGCAATTTTTATTCTCCTCAGCAGTTCCAACCGCGGTTCCCGCTCTTTTTTCTTAGGTAAAGATTTAAGCACTTTTAGTTAAAAAAACAAAAAAAAAAGGTGCTCTTTATACTTTACTTATTCAGCGGTTCCCTTTATTTTATAGGAACCATGTTCCCACTCATTTTACTGTACTGAGCTTTTTTGGAACTGTTTCTTCGTGGTTTCATAGCACTTGGGAACCAACCGTTTTCTTTCATTTTTCTCTATTGGGAACACAGTTTTTCGAGGTCTTCTGATGAACTGGCATGTTAGATAGACCAAAGAAGAAAACTGGACTGACAGGTTTTCAAAAATTTATTAAGTGTTCCAGAATTGTGGCCAAGGCGGACGGCCACAATATCTACTGTTTGGGTCCAGATCATAACTGTGAGCTTTGCTCTAAATTCTGCTCTAAAAGATTGGGAATAATGGCCTCTCAGTCTGCCTCCCTCTCTAGCAAGAACCCATAAGAGGGGTCTTCTTCCCACCAGAAATCTAAGGACAGGTCCTGCAAGGACCCCCTAGAAAATAAGTCTGATAAAAATAATAATTCTGACCAAGCCAAGAAAAGATTTAAATGAGCAGGTCCCTGATTCAGTGCCTGAAAGAAAAGAAGCAAAAAGAAAAATACATCACTGCCCCTCCCACTGAAAAGCAAAGGGAGAAACCAGTGATGCAAAAAGATACACCCTCTACAGATGAAATGGCTAAGGCTGGCAGTTGTACCAAACTATTCAGGATATGCCCAACCTCTTTAATGCCCCTCCTGATCCTAACACCCCTCATCCCACAGATCCTGGACTTGGACAGAGCTTTTATTATGAGGGTGAGGAAGAAGAGGGTGAACCTTTGGAACCAGATGTATCCCCTGACCAAATGTTTGACTCTCCCTCTAATGGCCAGGAGGATTTTGCCTCACATTTTACTTTTGTTCAGCATATGATGGACACTCTGGATCTCACTATCCAAGAGACCGCCGACCAGGAAGAGGAGGAAGACTTCTTGGACTTGATGGGTCTCTCTCTTCCTGAAAAGCTGCTTCTGCCTATACATAAGTCTCTTCACAGAGCAACTTTCAGATTGCTTCAGAACCCCACTACTACTCCTGGGGTGAATAGAAAAAATTGAAAAGAAATACCAGCTAGAAAAAACAATGACAAATTTCTCTGTGTGCACCCAGACCATGAGGGGGTGGTGCAGGCTGCTGCATGTGACAAGGCTAAAGCATCCCTATCTTCCCAGTCTCCTGAAAGGGAATCTTAAGAAGCTGTATTCTATGGGTAAAATGTCTTACACCACAGCCTCTCTGCTGCTTCGCCTCTCCACTTACATGGCCTATGCAACTCAGTATCAAAAGGCTGTCAGCCAACAAGCTCCAGACAGAGTGGCTCAGGACCTGGCAGAAACTGTGAAAACTGCCTTAGAAGCCACAAAATATCAGTTTCACATGGCCGTGGACACTAATGTATTTATTTGAGTTTTGGTAACCAGGTGAGTCCACTGAGACAATTACAGTCCCTTTTTGAGTGTCGACCTGGGGTTGTGGAACAACTGTGAGGTTACAGTTGAAATCATCAATGTAGTTCACTTGTTACAATGTTGGCATTAGGCAGAGAACATGTCAAGACAAGATATTGCAATAATACAAACAATCAATTTCTGACTTTCTTTTTGCCACGCGATGCAAGCCTAGATAGAGGAGGCTATATACAGTGCAGTTATAGTACAAACTTTGTATTAAACAGTAACAATATAACATGGGAATGGCTTGGATCAGCGATCCCATACGTACTACTTTCAATGTTATGCTAGGAGGGAGCAGTAGGGGGTGAGAGAGAAGAAAGGCATGCGGTGGCAGCCGTGTGGGAGGAGTAGGAGTTTCTGGGCAGGCACCCTTCAGCTAAAGCAAGAGCAGGTAGCCGAGTTAGATTGGAAGGCAGACAGATGTGTCTGGAATTGTGAGAGGGAGGAGCAGGAGAGAACGGAAGGTGGGAAGGAGTTCCAATCTTTTATAGCAGCATAAGAGAAGGAGCGTCTGGATACAGCAAGATGTAATTTGGGTACAATGAGCAGGGGGAGAGAGGCAGAGCGAAGTGAGCATGGTATTTGTCTGAGGCAAGCCGCCTCCAGAGCCATGGCCCAGGCCCTTTCCCTTAGACGCTAGTCCTGCCTGGCTGAGAACAACTAATCTCTCCCAGGACACTCAAACTAAGGCAATGGATTTCCCCTGTGAGAATAATTCTCTCTCTTTGGGGACAAAACAGAAGCTTACATGAAAAAGGTGGAGGAGTATTAAACCACCTATCAAAGCAGTGCTGCCAAAAAGAAAGCCTCTACTTCCCAAAGATCCCAAGGCCGAGGGAACAGAGGCAGGGGTTATTATCCCAGGGCCTCTACCCTATACCAATGCCCATGCCCCTGGAGGACTACTCTCAGATGAGAGGTTTCTTCAGAGGCAGAGGAAGGAGGGCTCAGAGATGAGATGATCCCTCATCTCCCTCAAAGGCTCAGTCTAGACAAATTTCCTGACTGCAAAAGCCAGGTCGCCTCCCCTCCCCCAGTAGGAGGAAGGCTGACCCACTACCTCCACCATTGGCACCTCATCACCACAGACAGATGGGTGCTGGAGGTAGTAAGTCATGGTCTTACCCTGCAGTTCAAAAGGTTTCCCCACTCAGCAGGGTCACAAATCTTGAGAAGTTACTGCTGGAGCTAGAGGTAAAGGCACTTCTGTCTGCAAGAGCAGTGGAGAGAGTTCCCTTCAACCAATGGGGAAATGGCCTCTGTTTCAGGTATTTTCTCACACAGAAGAAAAACGAGGATTGGTGATCCATTTTGTATCTCTGGTACCTGAACAAACACCTGCTCAAACCCAAATTCAAGATGGTCACTCTGGCTGTGGCAGTTCCATCCTTGCAAAAGTGAGACTGGCTAGCGTTCCTAGACCTCAAGGACACTAATTTCCACATCCCAGTCAGGCCATCTCACAGAAAATTCCTCAGATTCAAACTCCCTTCAGGCCATTATCAGTTTTCAGCACTGCCATTCAGCCTTGCTTCAGTTCCCATAGTCTTCACAAAGTGCCTAGCAGTAGTGGGTGGCAGCTCACCTCAGGAGACAGGAGGTGTCTGTCTTTCCCTGCCTGGACGACTGGCTAGTAGTGGGCAAGTTTCCACAGCAGGTCAGGGACTCCCTCAGCCTTACACAGCACACCCAGGAGTCCTTGTGATTACTTATCAGTGCTCAGAAGTCCCACTTCAAACCAGTACAGCTACTGGAATTCATTGGAGCAGAATTGGACCCCAAGTGAGGGATTGCCCTGCTTCTCCTCAAAAGGGCTCACAACCAAGAAAATTCCTTTGTCCTGGCCCAGCCAGACACTTCCTGAAACTGCTGGGCCACATGGCCTCCACTACAGCTGTGGTCCCAGGCACCAGATTTCAGATGAGGGACATTCAGTATCACCGAAGGGCTCACTGATCCCAGAAGAAGGACTCCATGTCAAAGCTTATGCCAATCACAAAGACTCTTCTGCAAGCCCTAGACTGGTGGAAAGACATGGAAAATCTCAGGGAAGGGGTTCCCTTCCAGCAAAGGGAACCATCCAGAGTGCTCACTACAGATGCTTTCCTGCTAGGATGGGGTGCTCACTTGGCAAACCAGTCCATAAATGGAACATGGTCCTCCAGAGTGTTCAGTTACCACATAAACCTGCTCAAGCTCAGAGCTGTGTACTTGGTCATCAAAGCCTTTGCCCGCCCCCCCCCAGCTAAAAGGACAGTCTGTCCAAGTCAGAACAGACAACACTTCTCCCATGTTTTACATCAACAGGTAAGGGGGCACAAGGTCCATAAAGCTTTGCACAGAGGCCATGAAGATTTGGTCTCTGGCCTCCTCCTTGGACATACAGCTCTCGGCCATCCACTTGCTAGGAAAGGACAATATGCTGGCGGATGCCCTGAGTCACATCAGTCAGGGCCACCATAAGTGGGCCCTAAACAGACAAGTACTAGCCACAGTTTTCAAGAGGTGGGGCACCCCAAAGATAGATCTCTTTGCCTCCAACCTCAGTCACCAGATTCCCCTATACTGCTGCAGGCCTCCAGCCCTGGGCACAGTGCCAGTGGATGCTCTGGATCTGGACTGGTCAGGGAAGTTCCTATATGCCTTCCCTCTATTTCCTTTATTCTCAGGGTCCTCCTGAAACTCAGAAGTCAGGCAGCCACTCTGATTCTGGTGGCCCCAGATTGGGTACTCCCTGCTTCTTGCCCTGTCAGTCGAGCAACCAGTCCGACTGCTCTCGAGCCACAGTCTCCTGACTCTGCCTCAGACAGGGATAGCATATCCCAGCACAGTCTCTCTTCACCTCAAAGCCTGATACTTGAAGAGCTAGAGTACCCAGATTCTCTATACTCTGAACAAGTCCTAAAAATTCTTTACCTGGCTAAGAAGCCTAGTACTAAAAAGACCTATGCTTCCAAATGGAAATGATTTTCCCTATGGTGTGCAGAGAGGCACATTTCTCCTCTGAAATCTAGCCTGTTTTCTTTGCTGCACTACTTGGTACACTTACAAACCTAAGAGCCCGATCTCTGAAGGTTCACTTAGCAGCCATTTTGGCCTACGTCTCTGCTGGCAAGGAGAAGTCCATAATTTCTAACCCCATTTTCAAGAAATTCTTCAAAGGCCTACTGCACCTTCAGCCCCCACTTAGGGAACCTGTCCCTCCCTGGGACTTGAACCTCTGCATAGACAAACTCATTGAGCCCCCATTTGAACCTATGACTACTGCAGAATTAAAGTATGCCACTTGGGAAACTGTCCTCCCAGTAGTAGTCACCTCAGCCAGAAGGATTTCAAAGCTGCTGGCACTTTGCATTGAACCAAACTATACTATCTCCCACAAAAATAAAGTAGTTCTCAGAACAAACAGGAAGTTCCTCCCCAAGGTAGTATAGGAATTTCATCTAAACCAGTGCATAGTGCTCCCTGTCTTTATTACAGACAGATCCACTCCTGGTGAGCGTAAGCTTCATACTTTAGATATGAAAAGGGCACTGTCTTACTACCTGGAGCATACTAAGCAGCTCAGGTCATCTCATACCCAGCTGTTCCTCACCTGTAGAGAGGTAGGCAGGGGTGGGCAGGCCAGCCTCTAAGAGAACTCTCTCTCTCTCTCGCCAGATAATCTCTTGCATCCAGTTCTGTGACAGAAAAGCTGGCAAACATCCACCTCAAGGCCCACTCGACCTCTGTGGCAGCAGCAAGGGACATTCCTTTGCTCGACACCTACAAAGCAGCTACCTGGAGGACTGTACATACCATCACTATGCACTACTGTTTGGATGTGCAGTCCAGATCTGATGCCAGATTCAGCACAGCAGTCCTGCAGATCCTGTTTCCAAAGTAGGTTCTGTACCGTCCTCCCAACTGCAGTGCTTTGTAGTCTGCATTAGTCAAACATACTGAAGGAGTCCTGGGGTGAGGAGAAAAAAATTACTTTACATAGTAATATTGTTTCTTCCAAGGTATCCTTCAGTATGCTTGACCTCCCACCCATCCTCTCCTACATAACCTAAGAGTAGTTCTGCCGTCCATGCTTTTAGCCAAGTTCTGACTGTTCAGACTTAATATCTGTAAGGTTTCACAGTTATGTATGGTTGGTGATGCCTCATAAGGCATCACCAAATTCATTATAAATGTGTTACCGCTCTAGGTACTGTGTTATCTAATAGTGCATTGACTATCTGAGTAAGTTTAGCCTCATACTAGCCCTGTTAGTTATCCATACGGGATGCTACTCCTTTGTAACCTGTAGTGCACATTATCTTATTCTGAATACTGTAGTGATGAGCTCATATTATGTGCACTGCAGAGAACAATTCTTACTCTGCAAGAGCATGATCTTGTAACCCTTTTGATCTTTATACGCATATTTTATGCTTGATCTGTTATTGTTTTTGCATATACTGTTTTGTACTTGTTCATGTATATACTGTTCTGCACCTTACATAAACTCTAGTTTATGTATGATTATGTCTAGAAATGAATGTATTATGTAGTTACGTACAGCTATTGTGTATTTTACTGTCCAGGTCCACCTCGAAAATGAGTTTCCTCAACGGTGTTTCGCCTGGTTAAATAAAGATTTGATTGATTGATTGTGATTCTGTTTATTTGTGTTTTGGGGTCTTTTTATAGTCTTTTGAATAATTTTGCATCTGGAGCCTTTTACCCTTTCGCTTTGAAATGAATCTGACTGACCTCCAACACCCCACATAGGCAGCAAACCACTGTATGCTCTTAATTGGCTAATTCTTTACATTCATTAGCACTGACTCCGGCTCTGGGGCAGCTGAACCCAGCTGGCATAGTGCATTAGTCAAGCATACTGAAGGATACCTTGGAAGAAGAAAAAATTACTTACTATAGTAATCTTGTTTCTTCCAAGGTATTCTCTAATATTCATAACTCATGCGGTCTGCCTTTAAAGTAAAACTGCCCGAAGATAGAATGTTATGCTAATGATGGAACCATCATTGGCTCATGCCACTTTTCAAATGCTGCCCGACAACTGTCTGTGTTCTAAAACACCTCAGATTTCATGGAGAGCCTGCACAGAAAGGCCCAGCCAAAACTATATCTACGCATGAATAACAATAATAATAATAATAAAAATAACCCAATCCAGACAACCCTCTGAATGTAAGAATATCTTGAAGAAGGGGAAAAAAACAATGCTCAGTGGGGCTCAAAAACAGACTATGCCAGTGTGTGGCATCCTCACACATAGTTACTTAGCTTGGAGTACAGAGGCCACTGGTTCTAGAAAGGGAGGCAGGGTGGATGAGTTATGAATATTGGAGAATACCTTGGAAGAAACAAGATTACTATGGTAAGTCATTTTTTCTTCTCACCCCAGGAATTCTCCAATATTCCTAACTCTTACAGACTAAGAAGCAGTACCTTTGGAGGTGGGCACAGAACCTACTTTGGAAACACTCTGCAGGACTGCTGTGCCAAACCTGGCATCACTTCTGGACTGGGTGTCCAGGTTGTAGTACTTTGTGAAGGTGGGTACTGTTCTCCAGGTAGCTGATTACAGATTTCCACTGGTGGGATATGCCTAGCAGCTGCTATGGTAGCAGCTGTGCCCCTTGTGGAATGAGACCTCAGCCCTGCTGTGGGCTTCTTTCCGGCTTTTGAGTAGCAAAACTGGATACACTGAACTATCCAGCGAGAAATTGACCTTTTAGATGCTGGGTTTCCTTTCCCACATCCCCATAAGTAAGGAACAGCTGCTGTCTGTCCTGCCTATGGTCCTTAGTGATAGTCATATAGTAGCTGAGAGCTCTTTTGCCATCAAAGCTGTGGAGCCTACGTTCACCTGAACTAGAGTGTTCAGTGAAAAAGACTAGTAGGGTAATGGATTGGTTCAAATGGAAATTATAAACCACTTTAAGAAGAAATTTCCTGTTTGTTCGTAGGACTACCATATCCCTATGGAATGAGATGTAGTCTTTTTCGATGCACAAGGCCTGAAGTTCACTAATCCTCCTGGCTGAAGTAACGGCTACCAGGAACACTGTTTTCCAGGTAACATACTTCAAGTGAGCTGAGGCCGTGAGCTCAGATTGTGAACCCATGGGCTTGGCTATGCACACATATTTAGGTCCCAAGCTGGCACAGGTTCCCTATGAGAGGGGTGCAGATGGGCCAAACCTTTGAAGAACCTCTTAAAAATAGGGTTGGATGCCTTAGAGCAATAGTTCTCAGACGTTGTCACAGTGAGCCTCCCCAAATCCATGGAAAAGATTTTGAGCCTCCCCCAAAAACTGAAATAATCTTGGGCCCCCCCAAAGAAAAATAACATACTGTACTTTGCGCAGTACACCATGAATAAATTGAAACCCCTTTGAGTACTTGGCTCACATTCAGTTCTTTGTCTTATACTGACATGGAACCTTTGAAAAAGAGCTCATGTGCTCAAAGGTGTTATCTGAATAACAAATAAATAAAATAAACAAATATTATTATTCAGCTTATTGAAACTCCCCCAAACACGCCAGCCTACTTGTTCGCTTATTTCATTTTTGAACCATGGTTACCCCTTGTTGCAGTACCTTCATGGGTCAGACTACTTTCTCTGTTTCCTCTCTATATGAAATAACCTTCCTACATACTTTGCCTCTCCCCCTCCTTCCCTGCTCCTAAGCAACTTCTTGGGGATTACTTTGCTCCTTCCTGCTGTTGTTCTCAGCACATCTAAGCTCAACCCTTATATTTGGGTTGTTCTGCCATCAGTCTACAAATTGATCAGTTACCACCACTCATTATTAGTTTATTGTTCATATTTGTTTACACTATTGTACTTTGTGTATTTCTTGATTGTTTTGCAGTTACCGTTTGAAATGTATTCACTCCCTACTCTTCCCCGGAACACCTGAAATGAGCCTTGGCTCATTCAACTTCCCTTGTCATCTATTAGTAAATAATTACATAAAATTCACCTACTTTTATCCTCTTTCATTTTGCTTCATCTCTTCACACAAAATATATAAAACTCAAAATTTAAATACAGTCCCTTCTTTTAGACTTGCTTGAGCCTCCCTTGGAACAGGTTGGGGCCTCCACAGGGAGGCTGGCCTCACCATTTGAGAACCCCTGCCTTAGAGACACCCTTTCCAGCTGAAATGTAAGCAGATACTAAAGCCAGATGAACTTTAAACATAGTGGGCTGCAAGCCCAAGGAGTGTAAATGGTACAGTAGTCCAGCAAGGTGGGAACCCCCACCTGTGCTGGCACCACCCCAATTGAAGAGCACCAGATAGAAAACCTTTTCCATTTTGAAGCATAGGTTTTCTTAGTAAAGGGCTTCCTGTAACCTCTTAAGACATCCAAGATGCTTTCTGAGAGATGCAAGCCTGCATACTCTAGTCATCAAGAGCCATGCCGTGAGTCTGAGGGATCTGAGGTTCGGGTACAGGATCCTCCCCTGGTTGGAGGTTAACAGGTTGTGCCTCTGAGGGAGGTGTATTGGTTTGGCTACAGACATGGAGAGCAGCAGACTACCATGGCTGCCTGGCTCAGTCTGGTGCTATCAAGATCATTGATACTGGCTGGGATCTGAATTTGATCAGAACCCTGAGGATTAGAGGGAAAGCGTATAGCTGCCTCCCTGACCAATCCAGAGTCAGAGCATCCGGGGGTATTGTACCCCTGGCTGGTGGTCTGCAACAGTACTGTGGCAGGTGGTGATTCTTATGGGATGCAAAGGGATCTATCTCTGGGGTACCCCACCTTCTGACAACTACTTCTAGCACCTGTCTGTTGAAGGCCCATTCGTGATGGGCCTGGTTGATTCGGTTCAGGGCATCTGCTAGGGTGTTGTCCTTCCCTGGCAGATAAATGGCTTGTAGAGAAACTCCGAGTGAGTAAGTCAAGATTCATATTTTCATACCTCTGTGCAAATGGGGTTGGACCTTGTCCCTCCCTGCTTGTTTATGTAGTACATTGTGGTGGTATTGTCTGTTCTGACCTGTACCACTCTGCCCTGCACCAATGGGGTGAAAACCTGCAGGGCCAGGAACACTTCCCCTAGCTCCAGCAGATTTATGTGCTGGAGTGCCTCTGCACTTGACCAAGTACCATGAGTGGTATGATCCCCCAGGTGGGCACCCCACCACAGTAGTGATGCATCTGTTGTGAGTATCACTGATGGAGACTTCTGCTGAAAAGGAACCCCTTCCCTTAGGTTGTCTCCCTCTTTCCACCACTGAAGGACTTGCAGTAACGTTTTTGTTACTGGAATCAGTTTTGAGAGGGAGTCTCTCCTTTGGCACCAGTGTGCTCTGAGGTGGAACTGAATATCTCTCATCTGGAGCCTGGACCCTAGTACTGTGCCTGTGGTGGCAGCCATATGTCCCAGTAGTTGAAGAAACTGCCTTGCAGTTTCTGATTTGTTTAGAATGAACGAAACAGCAATCTGCAGGATGTTGTTTACCCTATCCTGGGGCAGATAAGCTCCCGCGTGTTCAGTTCTGCTCTTATGAACTGCAACTCCTGTGTTGGTTGAAGGGCATATTTCTTGAGGTTTATCAGGAACCCTAAGGACTCCAAGAGCTCCCAGGTTAGCTGCAAATGAGCCTTTACCTGCTATGTAGAGTTTCTTACCACCAGCCAGTCGTCCAGGTATGGAAACACTGTGACACCCAATCTTCTGAGGTGTGCCACCACCACTGCCAGGCACTTTGTGAACACTCTTGGGGCCGAGATGAGGCCGAAATGTAGTGTTGAGAATTGGTAATGACCTGATGGGAGTCTGAACCTAAGGTATTTTCTGTGAGACTCCCTTATGGGGATGTGGAAATAGGCATCTTTTAGGTCCAGGGATGCCAACCATGCCCCTTTTAGGAGGGTTGGAAATATCAGTGCCAAAGCTACCATCTTGAACTTTGGCTTTGTCAGGTGCCTGTTCAATAATCTTAGGTCTAGAACAGGCTGCCACTCCCCATTTTTCTTTGTTGTAAAAAAGTATCTTGAGTAAAAACCCTTTCCCTTTTGCTGTGGAGGAACAGGTACTACTGCCTTTGTTGACAGCAGGTTTTATACCTCCTTTTCCAACAGCTTTCTTTCTGTATATGAAGCTGGTTTGAAAACTCTTGTTCTTAGAGGAGGAAAGGATTTGAAGCTTAGGGACAAACCCTGACTCACTATCTCCAGGACCCACTTGTCTGTGGGTAATGTCTGGCCAAGCCTGAAAATAGTGAGTCAGTCTGCCCCCAACTGATAGTGGGGAGGCGTCCTGGGCAAGTAGGTCAGGGAGTCTGGATCCCCATTCCGCCCCTGCCCCTAAAATACCCTGTCTGCTAGGGGTACTTCCGGTATTGGGGAACAGCCTGAGCCTGGTAAAAAGGCCTTCTATATGAAACTGTGTCCCTGTCTGCCCTTCCATATGGCCTAGTGGAAGGTGAGAGCTTTTCTTTGGCCGAGTTACTTTTATAGGTGGCCTTATATTCATCCACCTTTTTCATATAGGCCTCAGTTTGCTCCCCAAAAAGGGAGTTGTTCTCCACAGGGAAGTCCATGGCTTTTGCCTGGGTGTCCTGTGTGAGGTTTGTGGCCCTCAGCCATGCAAACCTCCTCAGGGTTACAGTGGTAGCCATCCATCTAGCAGCAGTGTCATTGGTATCTGCTGCCATTTGGAACTGGTATTTTGCAGCTTCTAAACCAAATCTGGCAGTCTCAGCTAGATCTGCTGAGAGGCCAGAGTGCCACAGGGACTTTTGATACTGGGCAGCGTAGGCCTGATAATTTGCCTGCTCGATTGCTAGGGAAGCTGACAGATGGCCCTTCTTTGCCATGCTATCAAGCTTCCTGGAGTCCTTGTCCGGGGGGATGCCAAAGGCACCTTTGCCCTGTCACAGGTTGCAGTTTGCACCACCCCCTGGTGGTCAGGGTGGGTGAATAAAAATTCTGCTCCCTCTCTGTCCAATTGGTATTTCTTGTCAAACCTCTTATCCAGAGGTGGGACAGAATTTGGTGTTTGTAAAATCTTTAAGACATCATTCTTAAAGAACTTATTGATGGGGAGTAACATTTATGTTAGTTGGTGTCAGCCCCATCATTTCTTGGTAGTCCACCTCCTCTTCATCTTCAGTCACCTCACTAGTGGTTATATCCAGGGCATCCAATATTCTTCTCACGAATGAGAAATGGGATGAATAGTCCTCTGTTGATCTAGGAGGGGACCCAAACTCCTGGTCAGGGGAAACCTCTGGTTCAGTGGGTTCTTCTTCATCCTCCTCACATTCCCCATAATCTTCAGACTCCATCTGTTCCTGGAGTGAAGCCTGGGCAGAGGGAATTTCTTGCCTAACAGGTGTTTGGACCGTTGTCTGTGGGCTAGGGGCCGGTACTAACCCCTGTAGAGCCTGAATCGACCTGAAGGCCTGAGCAGTTTCCTCAGGTGAAGGCAGACTGGTGGGCACAGTAGAAGTCCCCTTAGGCCTTTCGACGGGTTCAATGTGCTTAGTTTTTTTGAGCTTCTTAGAAGGAACTGGGGATTTGACCAGTTCACCGGTTCTTTTACTGGTTGCTGGAGCACCCTTATCATGGGTGGCTTGTTTAGGCTCAGCGGTTTCACCCGCAGGTTTTGTAGGGGGTCGGCTGGTCAGAGCTTGAGGAACCCTTTTCCGATTTCTTTTGTAGTCTTTTCCGACACTTTTCAGCCATCTTTTGTGGGAAGATCTACATGTGTCACAATCAGCTGAGAAATGTTCCTCACCAAGGCAAACAAGACATAATGTGTATTTGTCTGCCTTGGCGAAGACATCCCCACACTTTGTACAATTCTTGAACCCAGGTTCACCGGTTTTCTTCTTTGATTTGTCTGACATTCTCAAACCAACAAGAAAGACCCCAACCGCAAAATAATTTTTTTTAAAGGTTTCATGTGGTTGCGGTCGGTTCAGAAACTGACAAAAGTTCCGATTGGAACTGGGAACCAATAGAAAGGAACCGGGATTATCTGTTTTTTTAACAAAGTTATCTGTTACTGTTTTTTGACAAAAACTATTTCAAAATGAAATAAACTACCAGAGTTTGTTTCAGAAACGCCGACTAAGCTAAAGCTCGGTTTCCTGCCGGTTATCCCGAACTGAGAGAAACCAAGAAAATAGCAAAAATCTCTAAACTAACTAGCGTTTAATGACTAAAACAGAAAATAAAGGCAGCAAATGAAAAATCGAATAAGATAATTATATATTTTTTAGTAAGCGCTCAGGAACAACTGAGAGAAGAAGTCTCCAGGGCATCTGATCTTGACAGGCGGTGAATGAAATCTAAGGTGTTTTGTGACACAGGCAGTTGATAGGGGCAGCATTTGAAAAGTGGCACGAGCCAATGATAATTCCATCATTAGCATAACGTCCTATCTCTGGGCAGTTCTACTTTAAAGGCTGACTGCAAGAGTTAGGAATATTGGTAAATTCCTGGGGTGAGGAACAATATTACTATGGTAAGTAATTTTTTCTTCCTGCAGATTTTGGACTTTCTGCAGGAAAGGGTGGAAAAAGGTTTGGCCTTGAGCACCTTGAGAGATCGGGTGTCAGCCCTTGGAGCCTCCTTGGGTTTGTCCTTCGGGACTAACTGGGAGGTTATTCGTTTTCTGTGAGCTGTCAGCAGGGGCCGACCTCTGTTCCAATCCCCTGTTCCTCCATTGGATCTAAATCTGGAATTGAATGCTCTTAGTAAAAAACCCTTTGAATGGCTTTCGTCGGTACTGTTAGACGTGTTGTCCTATAAAGTGTGCTTTTTAGTTGCTATGTGCTCAGCCAGGAGGATTGGCAAACTCCAGGCTTTTTCCCACAAAGAACCTTACCTCATCATACATAAGGACAAGGTGGTACTGAGAATAGTCCCATCTTTCATTCCGAAGGTTCATACAGCCTTTCACATGAACCAGAAAATGTGCCTTCTGTCCACAACCAGCTCACCCAAAAGAGAAAGAGCTACACAAGTTGGTTTTGCGCAGGGCGGTTAGGATGTATCCTAGGTGGACGGCAGGATTCAGGAAATCAGATAGGTTATTTGTACTTTACAGAGCAGCCAAAAAAAGACAAAAGCCTCCAAGGCCACCCTGGCAAGGTGGGTGAGAGCATGCATTGCCAAGGCCTGTGTCACAGTAAACAGGGCTCCGGTCCTCACAAAGGGTCATTTCACCAAAGTTGTGGCTACCTCCTGGGCAGAGAAAGGTGAGGCATCTGTCTTAGAATTGTGCAAGGCAGCAACATGGTCCTCCTTCCACACATTCATCAAGCACTACAGATTGGATGTTCAAAGTTCCACTGATGCGGCTATTTGTCATATAGTTACTTGCTGAGGCACAGGTCAGGAAGCATGGAAAAATCCAGGAGCAGTTGTAGAATTTGCAAAAAGTGTTTATGAGTACTAGCAGTAACATAAAAAAATAAAATTGTTCAGAATAACTATTTGCAAAGGCAGAATAAACAGAGAAGATCCATCTGAGTTTTCCTTCAATCTCTGTGTGTCTCTTGCAAGAAATTGCAGCTCTGTCTTATGTCTTTGCACCCCCCCTTAACAGGCATCCTGTTTTTTCTAAAATGTACTTGTCAGTTTCATGCAGGTGCAGCAAGAACACAATGTCCCAGAACTGAGGCACCTTCTCCACAGCTTCTGAAAAAGGACTTAAAAACTGCTCTCAGGTTAACCCCTTGAGTTCCCAATAGCTTTTTGCAATCATCTCAAACTATCATTATATACATTTTAACAGTAACACTATATAATTTGTAAACAAAGGGATCCCAGTATCAGTTACATTTCCACATAATGATTTGCGTATATTTTTATACCAGCAGATATGCAAGGGAGGAAAAAGGCAGAAACAGCAAGGGAAGACTGAGAGACAGTGAGAGGCAGAGAACTGCGAGACAGTCGGAGTGATCAAATCCTAGGTCTCACAGGAAAATTTGGTTGCACAACCAGACAGACAAGAGACAGGAAAGGAAAGAACAGAACAGATCCCTGCATTCAAACTCTCCATAACAACTGGGACAGGGTCCTATTCAGCCCTGTCACAGAGTTTTGCAGGCGGCACTTGTCGGGTAGATTCCTTTTTCCTGTTTTGCAGTTTGCATATGGGACAGTATTCTCCCACAACTGGTTGCTTAATGGATACTGTTTCTTAGAACCCATCTGTTCTGATTACCCATTGACAATGTAGAGCCCTGCAGAAAGAAGAAATTTCTTCATACTTACCATCATTTTGTTTTTTGTTAGCTCCAACATTGTCAGTGGGACCTTCCCGAGAACTTTGCTCCTGCTGGAGGTATTGACCGGTATGCCGGCGCTGGGATGTCTGTGATTTTTTTCTGATTGTAAGTCTGTACGGACATTCTTACATGACTGGAACAATTCCATATTTAAATATTGTTTTATTCGTATGTAGATTAACAGGTTCGATTTGTGTGGTCATTAAGGGTGCCTCTCTTGTTATAGGTGATTGCACTGTTTGCAAATTTCTTTCCAGTGTTGTCTGTTTTCATTAATTCCTTTGGCAAGTCTCTTCTAGTTGGCTCAGCACCACAAGAAGTTCCACCACACCAGAGAAGCAGATGTCGAGTCTTTTCCATTCTCCTCCTCCTCCTCCTCTCCTGATGAGGTAGGGAACAGTTTACTGTATTTTATTTCAGTTCAAGGTGTGAGTGTATGAATGGCTTATATGTGTTACTTCATTACAAGACGAATAGTATGAACTATACAGCTGTACTTTCCCATAATTAGGGGCACTACGAGGACAGACATGATTGGAGAATTGTTGCTGTCCGGAATGTTCATGTGCCCAAGATTCTGTGCTGATTACAGCCTTGGACTGTGCCATTTTTCCTAGTAGGGGTGCAGATTTACCCATCTGTTCTGATTACTCATTGACAACGTTGGAGCTAACAGAAAAGGAAATTGCAGTATGAAGAAATTTCTTCTTTTTTTTCGATGTATCTTTTGCCAGTGTAAAGTGTTTTGGTTAACCTTTGTATGAAAGACACTATATAATGAAATTGTATTGCAATATAATGTTTGTGTGTCTGCCATTTTAGAGTGTTTCTCTTTTCTGTTTCCAGGTGACGGAGATCTGTACACATGGGGCTGGGGTAAGTATCCATTCAACAGTAAGAAAAAATTACTCACCTTAGTAATTGCTTTTCTTCTCATGGAGTCTTGCTATATTAGGACTTATTGCAGTTAGCCACTGCACTTGAACTGCCCCGGAGAGGAAAGAGTTAACTCCAGAGAATCTGGAGTTCTAAAGCACGAGGGCGCTATACCAAAGCTTTGTCTGGGCAGTTTCAAATGAAACTGTCAGATCTTTACGAAGCTAACACTAAGCAACAAGTCTGTGTGGAAAGCTCTACACTAGACAAATGGCTACCTACTAGTAGTAATAACAACAATATAAACAACAATAGAAACAACAATAATAAGAATGAATAATGGTATTATTAGTTTTCCTCCCTGACAAGCACTATTAGGACCCCTCCTTCCCCCAAAGACTCAAGTCCAGGAAGGGGGCCAACAAATCACTCAACACAGAAAACCCTAGTTCCCTAACCCTAAATAAAAGAGGGTGAAGGGAAGAACTACAATGGCATGACACAGTGCTTGCACTAATTCTGCCACCCCACCCCAGTAGAAGTTCTGAGAGGGGCAGGTTGGGGGTGGTCTAATATAGCAAGACTCCATGAGAAGAAAAGCAATTACTAAGGTGAGTAATTTTTCTTCAAACACCATGAAGTCTTGCTATATTAGAACTTATTGCAGATTACACAGCAGTACCTCCATGGAGGAGGGTCAGAACCTACTTAGAATATAGGCTCTGAAGCACAGTGCTGTGCTAAAACGAGCATCTCCCCTGACTGAAATCCAGGGAATAATGCTTGGTAAAAGTGTGAACTGTCTTCCAAGTAACAGCTCGACAGATTTCCAGAATGGGAATATCTCTAGCAGCCGCTAGAGATGCAGCTGTACACCTGGTGGAGTGAGCCCTCAGTCCTGAGGGGGCTCTCCACCTAGTCTTTGATAACAAAATGGATACAAGAGACAATCCACCTTGCAATTGTCCTCTTAGTGGCAGGTTCCTTTGCCAACCTCGGCCTAGGTAAGGAAGAGTTGGAGGATTCAAACCTGTGACCCTTGGTGTGCTACAAATAGTAGCATAAGGCTCTTTTGACGTCTGCTGTGCAGTCTCCTCTCACCTGAGGAAGAATGCTCAGTGAAAATCCTGGAGAGAGATGGATTGGTTCAGGTGGAAACCTGAAACACTTAGGGACAAACCTGTTAGTCCTAGGGACTGTCTTATCCTGTGGGGAGAGAAAATCTTCTTCCACTGCCAGGGCCTGTAGTTCACTTATGCGCCTGGCAGAAGTGAAACCACCAGAAAACATTTTCCAAGTGAGAAGCTTGAGCTCTGCTGGGGACAGAGGTCCAAAGGGGTTTGCATTAACTGAGCAATGCAAACATTCGGGCTCCATATAGGAGCTGGTTTCTCAAAAGGAGGGTTGGTGTGAAGCAACCTCAAAAAACTTGGAAAACACAGGTTGAGAAGGAAAGAAGCTAAGGCTTCCTGTTTTGCAGAAAAAAAACAGAGACAGCTGCCAGAGGAGCCCTTAAGGTAGTTGGCCTAAGACCTAAGGAATTTAAATGGACCAAAAGTCCAGAAAATGGGCAGATAAGCAGACTGTGGTATAATCTGCTTCTCAGCTTAAGACTGAAAACCTGTTCCACTTAGAATTGTAAGTGGCGCCAGTGAAAAGCTTCCTTGAAGCCTTTAAAATATCCACGACACCTTGAAAAGATGTAAATCAGCAATTCCTAACTCCTCAAGAGCTGCCTTGAGAAGGAGGAATTTGAGGTTCGGATACCACACTCTCCTTGTGCAAAGGCCAGTAAGTTGTGGACTCTGGGCAAGCTCAGGGTAGGGTAGACTGTCAGGACAGAGACAATGGGTACCAGGGCTGTCTGGCTCCAGTTTGGAACAATCAGAATCGCTTTGCAGGGCTGAGATCTGATTTTACTAGTACCCTGAAAGAAAGGGAAAAAGGAGGAAGGTGAACAGAAACTTCCCTTTCCAATCCAAGTGAAAAGCCCAGCGGGCTGATCCCAGCACTGGAGGCCTCAACAAAACAGAGAAAGTTAGTGATTATCTGGGGCTGCGAAAAGATCTATCTGAAAATGAGCCCCATCTGGCAAGACTGAACCCAGCACCTGAGGATTCAGAGCCCAATCGGATGGCCCAGAATCCTGTTGAGGGCATCTGCCAGGGCATTGTCCTTCCCTGGGAGGTGAACTGCTATCAGGGAGGTGTTCAGGGAGTAAGCCAGAGACCACCACTTCATTGCTTCGGTGCACAAGGCTGATGACCGAGTGCCCCCCTGCCTGTTGATGTACCACATTATTGTGGTGTTGTCTGTCCTGACTTGAACTACCTTGTTCTGGACAGAAGCTGAAAACTCCTAAGAGCTAGAAGACAGCTCTGAGTTCCAAAAAATTGATGTGGAGCAGAGATTCCTAGGGAGACCACACTCCCCTAGTGGACAGGTCGCCTAAGCGAGCTCCTCACCCTAACACAGGAGCATCCGTGGTGAGGGAATGAAGAGGACCCCTAGTTTTAGATTGCTTTGATCCTGCCACCAGTGTAAGGCCAGGATCAGGATTGGGTCACTAGAACCAATTTGGAAAGGAATACCTCCTTTGGGACCAATAGGCCCTCAGATGGAACTGAATGTCCCTCATCTGGAATCTTGCTCCCTGCACTACAGCTGTGGAAGCAGCCATGTGCCCTAGTAGTTGTAGCAAATGCTTTGCTGGTCAAGAGACTCGCAGAGTAATGGAAGATGCCAGGGCAAAGAGACTGCCTACCCTTTCAGAGGGGAGAAATGCCCTGGCTAACTTTGTGTTCAACTCTGCACCTATGAAAGTTAGTACCTGAACTGGTTCGAGAACTGACTTTGAAGTACCAGCAGGAATCCCAGAAAGGTGAGAAGCTGCTGGGTGACTTGCAAGTGGGATTTACTTGATCTGGAGACTGACCCACTAAGAGCCAGTCATCCAGGAAAGGAAACAAAGCAATCCCTTGCCTTTAAAAGAGCCACTACCACAGCTAGAATTTCTTGAATACCCTTGGCGCAGAGGTAAGGCCAAAGGGCATTGCTCTGAACTGGTAGTGGCCTGAGGGTAACCTGAGGTACTTTCGGTGAGAAGACCTGATCAAGACATGAAAAAATAGGCATCCTTGAGGTCCAGGAAAGCTAGCCAGTCCCCTGGCCTCAGCCAGAGTTAACATTTTTAACTTTGTTTTCAAAAGATGCTTGTTCAGGTACCTTAAATCTGAGATGGCCGCCAATCTCCTGCCTTCTATAGGAAGTAAGCATCATAGGCACAGCCCTTGCCCCGGTGGCAAGGAGGACCCTTCTACTGCTTTGCAGTTCAGAGGAGAAGAAACCTCTGCTCCCAAAGCAAGGGATCAAGGATTTGAGGACCTGTCTGGCTCTCATCTTTGAAACTGTTTGAAGCTGAGAACCAGACCTATTACTTCCAGAACCCACTTGTCCGAAAGTTAGGGACACCCAGTTCTGGCTGAAATAAAACCAACCTGCCCACTGGTATAGGAGAATGGCCCTGGGCACCCCATCAGGTGCCTGCTTGGCATAGTCTTGAGCTAAGGGAGGGGACGGTTTACTTGTGCCCGCTATCTCTGCCTCTGAAGAGACCCTCTGGCGAAAGCAGAAGAGGCCTGAGCCTCTACCTGGGCACTTTTGTAGGTAATCATCCATGTTTTTCATATAGCTTCTGTTTGTTCCTCAAACAGAGAATTACCCACAACAAGAAACAAATCCATAGACTTTGACAGAGTATCTTGGACAGATTAGCATCTGAGCCATGCCAACCCACGGAAAGCTACAGAAGTGGTCATGACCTCAGAGAAAACAAGATTAACATCAACAGCAGTATGAACTTGAACTTAGAGGCTTCTAATGCATTAGCAGCCACCTGTTCCAACTCGCTAGCCAGCTGGCCATGGGCCTGCTTGATTAACTGCACATTGCGTCCCACCTAGATTTCAAATCTAGCCACATAAGCCATACAACTTGCCTGTCTGAGTCCCACAGAAGCTGCCATATACTGTTTTTTATGGCATCAATCCTCCTGGAATCCTATTCAGGAGGATGTGGACAGGGAACTAGCCTTGACACAGGCTGCAGCTTGTACCACACCTACATGACTACACTGCTCAGTGAGGAAGTCTGTAACAGAGCCTGACAAAATACACCTTCTGTCCATTTTTTTATCTTACAGGAGGGACAGAAAGAGGAATCTTAGAAAATCTTGTTGTTTACTTCCTAAATGACTTATGCAAAGGAAAGACAACCTCCTAGTCCATCATTCCTACATAATCAGGCTCCCCTTTACTCATCCATAGCCTCCTCTAAAGGAAGCTGGGGGAATTCTGCAAGCTTTTTGTAAAACATAAACTGAGAAAAGGACTCAGACAGAATAGGAGGAGATTCTAAAAGTCTGTCTGGAGAAATGTCCACTTAAGTGGGCACGTCCAGACCCTACCAGCCACACATGTATTGATCAAATTTCCTCCTCCCACTCCTGTGGTTCATAATTCCTCAACATCATAAACCTGAACCACTGGAACTGAACGAGCCACCTTTTACCAACTGTAGATGGTTCGACAGGATCTAGAAACAGTGACTGGACAATCTGTATGCTTTAACTACTTCTGCAGCAGTTGGAGAGACAATCTTGGACTCCAAACCTACTGATTTCTTTCATTTTTTTTTTTTTTAAACTGGTTCCTCTGAACCATCCTTTGCCTAAGGAAGTCTAGCCCTGGTCAGAGGGCATTCTCTGGTCCAGTGGGTACTGGACCGCTGGCCATCCGGTCAGCGGACTTTTGACTAATAGTTCCCTGAGCGG
Source organism: Neoceratodus forsteri (assembly GCA_016271365.2). Taxonomy (NCBI): domain Eukaryota; kingdom Metazoa; phylum Chordata; order Ceratodontiformes; family Ceratodontidae; genus Neoceratodus; species Neoceratodus forsteri. The sequence continues at coordinate 554,178,392 of CM028129.1, read as the reverse complement.
CCCTATCTCTTTTCAGGGTGGCTGCAGAGAAATTTTAAACACCTGGCAGTCTGACAGAGGTGGTCAGCCCCAGACAATAAACACAAGTGGTGTGTGGGACAGCCTTGGCAAAGACTTCCCCACAGCATCACAGTGTTGAAACCCAGTGGGCCCGGTTTTTCTTTTGGGTTCTCAGACATAATGCCAGCCTAACCAAAAACTTGCCCTTTTATGGTCATAAAGCAGGCAAGACACCCTTATCGGTTCCTAACCTGCTTTAATCGGTATTTGAAACCCTATTTAAAATCAAGGTTTTTAGAACTGATAAGAACCGGGTACCGCACTCTAAAAGCCCAAAAACTTTAAAACGTTAAAATAAGCAAACCGATCGGTTCAAAACCGAACCGATAACTAAATTTCCACACAGACTTTACATTTTGTACTTACGGTTTACCAGATAGAGCTTTAACCGAAATGCGGTAAAATAATTACTTTTTGCCGGTTCAAATGAACCAAAAATACTCGCTTGAACCGAGAAATGAACCGAGCTGAAGGAGCTGATCTCCGGAGCGACTGTTCAGTGAAGCGGAGTAAAGAATCTGACAGTTTCATTTGAAACTGCCCAGATAGAGCTTTGGTATAGCGCCCTCGCGCTTTAGAACTCCAGATTCTCTGGAGTCAACTCTTTCCTCTCCGGGGCAGTTCAAGTGCAGTGGCTAACTGCAATAAGTCCTAATATAGCAAGACTTCATGGTGTTTGAACATCTTTGGTTCTGTCCCTCAGTATAGTAAATATTCAAAATGCAGTACCCAGAACATTTGTCCCAAAATATTTAGCCTTAACTGCCCCAATAGGACATTTAGATATGGAGGTTAAACCGAGGTCCTTTCTGCCCATCTCTGGTCACTGTCTAGGTGGAAGTGAAAGATCCCATGGCACTTTGCAGAGAAGAGTAGGGGAATTTTTTATTTAAAATCAAAAAACAAAATCAGAACGCGAGAACGCAAAACAGAAGTGATAAAACGGGGTTGAAAAATCGTCAAACATGATTAGCTGAGGGCCAACTTTACAATAAAATCAATACTAACCACACATCCCTGACTGGCATTATGAACATGACTGACACCTTTATGCACTTAAAACCATCAACTGGGCCCTAAAATAAAACTGCCTTACAGGAGATAGGAAATAATTTACAGTTATTAAATAAATCATAAATGACAAGCAATTGCCTCTGTGTGTGTTTTTCATTATTGTAGAAGTTTAAAATGCACATTTACATGCTGCCCTATTATTGCTGAAACCTCCATCAGGTTAGCAGACTTTTTTTTTAATTGGGAGTCAGCATGTGCCAAGCTGTGAAATGTCAAGTCACTGACTGCGATCTTAAAGACTGCTGAAGTGTTCGTGATTCACTAGCAACGGTTTGCAGCTTCGTGAAGCCACACTCCTGCTGGCCCGTGTGAAACGCAAGCATGACTGAAAACAACTACCACTTTTTGGTGACCAGCTCACTCTGTATCACCCCACCCTCACACCCCACACACACACACACACACACACACTCTGCCGGTGGCTGTACAAATCAAGGAACTGTCATGATAATTAATAAACTGCTTGTTTTTTCTAATGTTGTCCTATACATCCACGCACTACCATCTTGCTGGACAATATCGTAACACCCCCCCCCCCCCAAAATCAGGAGCTTAATTTACCTTCCTTTGAAACTTTCCCAGAAGCGACGTCAGCCTCTGCTGAAATCACTCCTATGGGGTTTCCATTCTGAAGCGGAGTACTTGCGGACGAGCGGCATCCCTACGGCTGCTGGGCCTGGGAGACAGAGAGTGAGAAAGTGAAACTTTCTCAGACAGATCCCAGAGTGGGACACTCATAGTGAGGATAGCAGTGCCGAGGCAGGGGATTCCGGGCAAAGAGTCCCTTCTAGGTATGGGTGACTGTGATGTGGGTGCAGAGCTGAGACATGATGAAAATGAAGAGGGAGAGCGACCAACTGACATTCAGCAGTGCCTGGGGCAGGGGCGGAGGAGGGAGGAGAGGTAGTGAGGTCACCCACGGCAGCTTCAGGCCGGCCGGATAGGGGGGACTCTGAGCAGAAAGGAAGCGAGAAAGAGCGAGACTGAAAAAATCTTCATAATACAGACTGAGAGAGCTGGAAATGAACTAGAGTAACTGCACTGCGCATCAGAAAGTGATGAAGTTCCAGGGTGCTAAGTAGCCGCTTAGAAAACAGTAGAGGGAGAGGGGTGAAGATCAGTCTACTGTGGGGTTGAAATACAGGGAAGGGGACAAAGATGAAGTAACTTGGGCTACCGTGTGGCTATGAGGATAGACTAAAGAACTGGAAACTGAGTTGACAATTTATTGCCAGCTGCTACATCAATGATTTCGGCTGAAGTTGACGGTGCTTCTGGGACATATGCAAGAGGTTTTACTAATATCATGACTTTGGCGATCGTCCAAGAGTGTGTGTGTGTGTGTGTGGTGATACGGAGTGAGCTGGTCGTCAAAAAAACGGTAGATCTTCCCTGTGTCAGTCTTCACCATTCATCACTGGTGGGTGGTTGGCTGAAGACAAGCACCCCTTGAGAGCCACCCTTTTTTATTTTTATTTTTTTTTTTGTTGGTGGGGGGGAGGAGCCAGCACCATCTGTGCCACCCACAAGGCCGACGCATTGCGTGGCGCTTGCGGATTGGCCAGTAATGGCCATTGACTCCTCCTCCACTTCAGTTCTGCTTCTCCCACCATTGAGACAGCACCTCGCTAGCAGCTCAAATTTTCTACTACATTTGCGGCCCAGTCCGACGGTCATAGAAACATAGAAGTTGACGGCAGATAAGGTCCGCAAGGCCCATCCAGTCTGCCTATTTCTTTTTCTACCTTATAAATGTGCCATCGGCCTTTGCTCTGTCAGTGACCTATCTATTCATAGTCATTTGTATTGCTCCCTTATGCCTATCCCATGCCTGTTTGAAGCCCTGCACTGTATTCATAGCCACCACTTCTTGTGGTAAGCCATTCCATGCATCTACCACCCTTTCTGTGAAAAAGAATGTCCTCACATTCCCCCTTAATCGGCCTCCCTCTAATCTCATGCTGTGTCCTCTTGTCCTGCTATTTTTCTTATATTTAAACATGTTAGACTCTTTCACCTTGTTTATGCCCTTACGTGTTTAAATGTCTCGATCATATCACCTCTCTCCTCCTTTGCTCAAGGGTATACATATTGAGCTCCGTTAATCTGTCCTCATATGTCTTCTGATGCAGTCCCTGCACCATTTTGGTTGCCCTTCTCTGGACTGCCTCAATTTGGTTAATGTCCTTGTGAAGGTGTGGCCTCTAATACTGCACAGTACTCCAGATGGGGCCTAACCAATGTCTTGTACAGAGGGATTATTACCTCCTCTACGACTTGTGATACCCCTACTAATACACCCTAACACCCCCTAGCCTTACCTACTGCTTTGGAGGTCTGCTTGGATGATTTTAGGTCATCAGTGATGATGATGCCCAAGTCTCTTTCTTCCTTTGTGACTGCTAGCAACTCCCCTCCCAGCCTATAAGTGGCTTCAGGGTTTCTCTTCCCTATGTGCATGATTTTGCACTTCTTTGCATTAAATCCCAGTTGCCATTCTTCTGACCATTTTGCTAGTTTATCCAGATCTCTTCTCATTCTGCCCACCCCATCTGGATCATCTACTCTGTTGCAGATCTTGGTGTCATCTGCAAACAGACAAGCCTTACCCTCTAGTCCATCTCGCGAGGTCACTAATGAAGATGTTGAATAGGACTGGCCCCAGGACTGATCCCTGAGGTACCCCACTCTGTGACTTGCATCTCTTCTGACTGTATACCATTTACCACCACTCTCTGTTTCCTGCCAGTCAACCAGTTTGCCACCCAGTTGACCAACTTCTGACCCACCCCGAGCCTACCTAGCTTATTTATCAATCTTCTATGTGGAACAGTGTCAAAAGCTTTGCTGAAGTCAAGGTAGGCGACATCAACTGCTCCCTTGGTCCACCACTCTGGTTACCCAGTCAAAGAAATCTATGAGATTAGTTTGACAGGACCTTCCTTTGTAAACCCATGCTGTCTTGGATCCTGTGCCCTATGGATTCCAGGTGTTGCACTATCCTTTCCTTAGGAGTGCCTCCATAATCTTGCCCACTACTGAGGTAAGACTGACTGGTCTGTAGTTCCCCGCCTCCTCCCTGCTACCACTCTTGTGGAGCGGATCACATGAGCCCTTCTCCAGTCTTCTGGGACCTCTTCTGTGCTCAGAGACTCACTAAACAATTCTGCTAATGGCTCTGCTAGTTCCTCCTTTAGCTCCTTAAGTACCCTGGGATGTATGCCATCAGGTCCCATTGCCTTATCCACCTTGAGCTTAGCAAGCTCTTGTAGGACCCTTTCTTTTGTGAAGGGAGTAGCTCACCTCCCTCCCCTGTGTCCATGATGCTGAGCTGTGGGCCCTGCCCTACCTTCTCTTCGTAAATACTAGGCAAAGTATCTATTTAGGATAGATGCCTTACAGGATCCTCCTCCTCACATGCTCCCTTTTCTCCATTAAGCTTAGCAACACCCCTCTGGACTTTCTCCTTTCACTAATGTATCTATAGAAAGTCTTGTCACCTTCTTTTACTGTTCGTGCTAGTGTTTCCTCAGTTTGGGACTTTGCCTGCCTTACTGCCTTCACTGCTTCCCTTAGGGCAGTTTGGTATGCCTCCCTATCTTCATCCCGCTGTGTTCCCTTATATTTCCTGAAGGCCAGCCTTTTGGCTCTGACCTTTTCTGCTACTGTATTTGAGAACCAAAGTAGTTTCCTTCTTTTTTGCACTTCCTTTTCTGTCTAACACAATGGGATGTTGCTTCAAGTATTGTATCCTTAATGCTTGCCCACTTTGCCTGTACCCCCTCACCTGTGTTTCTTTTTGCCAGGGCTAGCTTAACTCTGTTGGCCATCTTATCAAAGTCAGCTCCTCTGAAGTCCCATATTTTGCCTTGGAATGGGATGATTTAGATGTAGTAGCCAAATTGAACCATACCATGTGATGGTCACTGGCCCCAGGTGACCTTCTACCTGGAGATCTGTGATCCTTCTTTGTTAGCCAGTACTAGATCTAGGATAGCCCTGTCTCTTGTGGGTTGCTGTACCAGTTGTTTGAGGCCCTCCCCTGCAGGAATCCACTATGAGTCTAGTTCTGGCAGATGTTCCTGCTGGTATTGACCAATCTGTATCTGGCATGTTGAAGTCTCCCATTATCAGAACCTCCCTTTAGTTGTCATGTTTTGTATATCTTCTAACAGTAATGTGTCTATGTCTTCCTCTGGTCTGGGGGCCTGTAGACAACCCCAGTTCTTATGGCTGTCCCATTTCCTGTTTCCAGGGTGACCCACAGTTCTTCTGGCTCCTTATGTGTATTCTGAATTTCTGTAGCTTTGATAGTTTCATTAACATACAGGGCCACTCCTCCCCCCCTTTTTGCACCTCGGTCTCTTCTGAACAATACATAGCCAGGTACTGAAGTCTCCCAAGTGTGGTTACTGGTAAACCACGTCTCACTAATTGCTACTATGTCCAGTTTAGCCTCTGACATTATTGCCTGCAGGTCTGGGATCTTATTTCCCAGGCTGTGAGCATTTGTGTACATGATTTTCCATTGGCCAGATTTTGGTGTGTTAGTTGTTGGGTGAAGTTTGGCATTACCCCTGTGCATCGTATGGGGAGACGAACCTTTTTTCTTACCTGGTGATGCAAATGAACGGCAAACACGCTGAATTCCTGTTTGACCACTAGCTGAGGGGGGAGGGGTGTTCTTCCCATTCGACGTATGGGGTGCTGCACCCCTCTCCCCATTTGCTAGTTTAAATATTCTGCAAAGACGTCAAACTTCTGCCCTCAATGCACTGACTCTCTTTAGTCAGATGCAGTCCATCAAATTTAAAGAACTCAGCCCCAGAACTGTTGCCAGTTCCCTACAAATCTGTGTCCTTTTTCCTGGCACCAGTCCTTGAGCCACGTGTTTAGCTCCCCTATCTCCCCTTCTCTGACCTTCCGTCCATCTGCTCCCTTCTCCCAGACTGGCAGGATCTCAGAGAAGGAGATGCCGGATTAAATAGATGATAGTTTGTCACCCAGCTTAGTCAGGTATTCCTTGGTCTCCACAACTGACCAGCTGGCAGATCATTAGTCCCTATGTGTACTAGGACATCAATGTTTTCTCCTGCTTTGTGAACAATTTAGTAATGCGGTCAGTGTCTCCATGCTGATGTACCTGGGAGACATCTGACCATCACCCTGGCTGGAGATGGTATCAACTCCCGAATCATGGAGTCTCCTATGATCAGAAGTTTTTGGATTTCCTTTGTGCTTGTTTAGTTTTGGTTCTTGATTTGGGTGAGTATTGTTGTGTTAGCTCCTGTGCCGCAGTGTCCTGTTTTGCAGTGTCTTCGCCTCTTTATTTGATTTCAGAGATAGAGGCAGATACCTGTTTGTAGTGTTTATATGGTTTTGAGGTAATTGTTGGAGAGCAGAGAGTGATGGGGCACCTGATTTGTTCCTCCTAACCACCTGCCAACCTCCTGGACCAACTACCTCTGCGGCTCGAGGTTTTTCTGTTGGATGCTGGGGAAATGGCGGTGGTTCTTATAATGTATTTCCTCTTCAATATGAAATTTGAGGCGTGCAATCTCTGCCCATGCTGCCCGGAGCTGAGACCTAAGATCTCCAAAGGTCCAGCATGTAGGACAGTGTCCTAAATCCTGTAAGACTGTCCTTCTGAAAATTGTTCCACAGTACCTGCAGTTAATGAATCCATTCCAAATAAGTTGCTGGGTTTGTAACCTAGTCAGAGTAATTAGAAGGAAAAAAAGGAAAAAATGCAAGTAATGGTTTAATTAGCTTTGTTTAACTTGTTATAACAAGTTAAATTACTAGTGCCCTGTAAATGAGATCACCTTGTGGAGGCCCCACTGATCCGCCTCTTCCTGCTCTGCCACAGGAAATGTCACAACTGTGGTACCCTATAAAAGGAGGTAGCGTGGTGGATGGCTGGCCCTTCCCTGCCTAAAAAGAAGAACCACGGACGAAAGAACAAGGAGGTAAGAGCAGAAACAATCAGTCAACAACAAATGCAGTAACCCTGAAAGCTTATCCTAATGTTAGATAAAACTGTAAAACCTGTAAAGCACCACCTGTAGGCAGCCATATTCAGGCAGACCCTGGACACTGAGGTGCTGCCCTATCTGCATGCATCTCTCGGGACTGAGGGATGAGGTAGCCAGACTCAGAGCGGAAGTAAACTGGGTCAGGAGTACCATCACCCCTGTCCAGGAACCACCCAGTCCAATGCAGCTGCCTCAAAGGATGCCGAGAACGAGGAGCACTTGGATGACAGTGGGCTCAGGGAGGGTTAGAGCAGTCAGGCAGAGGCACATCCCAGATCCTATTCCTCTCAAGAACTCATATGCCGCACTGGCAAATGAGGACAACCAAATAGAGGTACCCAGGGAAGTGGAAGAAAAGGATGTGGAGGTTAGGCAAGGAGGTGACCTCAGTGGGGAAAGCAGTGGACCCCAGAGGAGGAGGAAGCGAATCCTGGTGGGGGACTCCATCATAAGAGGGATCCAGCTAGGAACACAGGAGGGGGAGGACAGGGAGGTGAGGTGCCTACCAGGTGCCACGGCATGGAGGGATGGAAGGAAGATACTAGGGATCACTGGGAAGGCAAAACAGGAGGGTGAGCTGGATGTCATTATCCACCTAGGTACTAATGACTTGGCAAATGGGGAGCCAAAGGAAGTTCAGGACGAGTTTAGGGAAACTGGGGAGGGGTCTCAAGCAAGTAGCTACTTCTGTCACTTTCTCAGAAGTACTACCTGTGAGAGGCAAGGAGAGCATAGGAGTGCATGCACCAGGAACTTTAACTCATGGTTGAAGAACTGGTGCTGTGAGGAAGGGTTTGGATTCATTGGTGACTGGGGACCCATCTGGAGCGATGGAGGTTTGTTCAAGCCTGACGGCCTGCATCCATCCTGGAGGGGAATCCAAGCACTCAATGATAAGTTTAAATGCTACAATGACAAGCATTTAAACTAGCAAAGGGGGGTGGCAGGCCAGCAAGGATGGTACCTACTTGCTCACCCCCCACAGCCAGTAATGGAACCAGTGAGCCAGAGGAGTGGCTATCTCTGCAAAGCAGTGTGCAAAAGTTGGATATTAGTGTCCAAAAGGTGGATAAGCAGAAAAGGGGCCAAAATCAGTAGAAGGGCAGACAGCAAGGAGAACCAGGGATAAATGACAACCAAGGAAGGGGCTGAGTAGAACAGTGAAGCAGTCTAGGGAGGTCAAATCATGGAAAGCCATGTGTGCAAATGCCAGGAGCCTTAGCAACAAGATGGAAGATCTGAGGCTGTCATGGTACAGTCAGATCTGGACATTGTGGCCATCACTGAAACCTGGTGTAATGATAACCATGACTGGGAGATGGCCATACCTGGCTACAACATATTCAGAAGAGACAGAGCAGGCAGGAAGGGAGGAGGAGTGGCACTGTATGTGAAAAATGACATAAGGGCCACACAGATCCAGGAGGAACAAAATGGGGAGAGATACTGGGGTTAGCTTGAAAGGAAAATGGGCCAGCCATCTCGCACAGGTGTGGCCTATAGACCACCAGCCCAGGAGGAAGAAACAGATAGGAGTTGATGCTAGCCATCCAAAGGATGGCAGACAAGGGTGAGGTAGTACTGGTTGAAGACTTCAATATACCAGACGTGGACTGGAGCATCCCAGCAGCAGCATCAACTAGGAGCAGATTTATCCTGACTCTTCAGGGTGCCTTCCTCAAGCAACTGGTCATGGAACCAACTCGGCAGAAGGCAATACTGGACCTTGTGCTCACAAACAGGGACAGTGTGATGGGGTAACAGTGGGGAGCACCTGGGTAACAGTGACCACCAGTCATTGTGGTTTGAAATCACAGAAAGAGCAGAACCAAACCACACAAAACACGATCCTGGATTTTAGGGGCAGACTTTGGGAATGGGAGATGCCTGAAAGAGGCATTAAGGGAATGGACAGGAATCAGGGATTGAGGAACAGTGGGCAGTATTTAAAATGGGGATTATAAGAACAACAGAATTATGCATTAAGCAGGTTAGCAAGAGAAAAGAAAGAGGAGACCATTATGGTTTTCCAAAGAGGTAGCAAAGAAAGTGAAAGCCAAAAAGATTGCATTCAGGCAATACAAAAGACACAGGCAGAAGGGGATAGGGAGAAGTACCAGGAGAAACAAAGGGAGGCAGGGAAGTCAGTAAGGGAAGCCAAAGCTCAGACAGAAGAACACATTGCAAAATCAGTGGTTAAAGGGACAAAACCTTTACAGGTACATAAGGAAAAAAGAAGGACAAAGGAGGGATAGTGAGACTGAAGGGGAGGATGGGAGCTGTGGAGGATGACAACAGTAAAGCTGACATATTGAACAGGTATTTCTGCTCAGTCTTTACTGAGGAAGAGGAGGGTAATGGGTCTGAATGGAGTACAAGGGGTGAGAATGGTGCAGAATGGACACAAGTCCCTTTACACGAGAAAGGGTCCTGAAGGAACTGGAAGTAATAAGAGCTGATAAAGCAATGGGGGCCAGATGGGAAATCAGGTCCTTAAAGAACTAAGAGAGGTGGTGGCTGAACCTCTGGCTATCCTGTTCAGCCAATCACTGGAAACAGGGAGGTACCCAAAGACTGGAGGATAGCAGATGTAGTCCCCTTATACAAAAGTGGGAACAAAGAGGAAGCAGGGAACTACAGACCAGTCAGCCTCACCTCGGTAGTGGGAAAGATCATGGAAGCACTACTGAAGGAGAGATTGGTGGAACATCTGGTTGTCAATGGACTACAGGACCCAAGGCAGCATGGTTTCACCAGGGGAGGTCATGTCAGACCAACCTCATTGAATTTTTGACTGGGTGACTAGGGAGGTGGATCAGGGAGGGCAGTGGACATGGCCTATCTGGACTTCAGCAAGGCCTTTGACACTGTGCCACATAGAAGACTATTACACAAACTGGGGAATATGGGTGTGGGCAGGACAGTAGAGTGGTGGGTAGGAAACTGGCTGGGTGGCAGGACACAGAGGGTGGTGGTAAATGGCTGTCACCCACAGAGGGAAGAGTGACCAGTGGGTACCACAGGGATCAGTGCTGGGACCGGGTCCTATTCAACATCTTCATCAGTGACATTGCACAGGATATAGAAGGCAGAATTTCACTGTTCGCTGATGACACAAAGCTCTGTAACAGAGTAGACACACCAGAGGGTGTAGACAGAATGAGAAGGGACCTGCAGAAACTTGAAGAATGGTCAGGGTTTGGCAGTTGAAATTCAATGCAAGAAGTGCAAGATAATGCATATGGGGCACAAAAACCCTGGCACAATATATCAGTTGGGGGGTGAGGATATAGCATGCACCAAGCAGGAAAGGGATCTTGGGGTTGTCATCTCTGATGACCTCAAGGTAGGGAAACAGTGTGACAAGGCATCAGGTAAAGCAAATAGGATGCTGGGATGTATAGGCAGGGGCATCACCAGCAGGAAAAGGGAGGTCATAATTCCGCTATACAGACACTAGTGAGGCCCCACCTGGAGTACAGTGTACAGTTCTGGAGACCATACCTCGTAAGGACATAGACAGGGTAGAGAAGGTTCAGAGGAGGGCAACAAAGATGGTGCATGGGTTGCATCACAAGTCCTATGAAGACAGGTTGAAGGAACTGAACATGTACTCCTGGAGGAGAGGAGGGAGAGAGGGATATGATAGAGACATACAAGTATCTTACAGGGAGGAACAGGGTGCAGGAAAACACTATTTTTAAGCGAAAAGATGTTTCAGGACTAGAAGGCATGGGATGAAGTTGGAGGAGGACGATTCAGAGGAAACATGAGAAAGAATTTCTTCACAGAACGGGTGGTGGACAAGTGAACACCCTGCCAGAGGAAGTGGTGGGGGCTGAAACAATCACGGGATTTAAGAATGCATGGGATAGACATAAAGGAATTCTAGAGGTCAGGGGTAAGGGGAAATAGACTTCTAGGAAAACAAACTGAATTTACAAGCTCAAATGGGCAGACTAGGTGGGCCATAGGCCCTTATCTGCCGACACTGTCTATGTATCTGTGTAATTTCAGAGAAGATATACCCTGTAAGAAACACTTTGCTCCAGAGAAAAATAAAGCAGTAACAGAAGATATACCTTGCAAAAGACAATTTGAATCAGAAGATTACAGCAGTAATCTGTTAGCACACACCTGTAGGCACACCTTGTAATAATGCAGAAGAAGGCATACCAGCAACAACAATTTGAATCAGAGAAAAATAAAGCAATGAAATGTTAGCAACAAACAGTAGCAATCCCTGTGAGTAAAAATAAAACACCACACACAGTAAATCTGCTTAGCCAAACTAAGTCTTAATCCTTCTCCCTTGCTCTGGTAAGTTCTCTACTCTGCCTTTCAAGCAGTCTTAGAAGGAAAGAGCTCAGGTGAAGCTAGGTGCCTTGGCCAGCAAACCAAGTCTTCTACCTCCAAGATATAACTAACCTGACTTTTAACCCTTCTTTCTGTTGGAAATTACTGACAGTTTGCCAGCTCCACTCCCCACATACACCTAATCCTTTGGAAGAGCTGTGGGAGGAAAGCAATTAGCTCCTTCAATGTGAGAAGGAGACTGAAACACCTCTGAGACAACAAACCTTTTCAACAAACAAGAATAAAATAAAACACAGTGTCAAACAGTAATTTTGCTTAGCCCAATGATAAAAAAGTCACAAAAATGTAAGCTCCAACTGTAATACAGTAATTTCAGAGAAGATATGCCTGTAAGAAACACTTTGCTCCAGAGAAAAATAAAGCAGTAACAGAAGATATACCTTGCAAAAGACAATTTGAATCAGAAGATTACAGCAGTAATCTGTTAGCACACACCTTGTAATAATGCAGAAGAAGGTATACCAGCAACAACAATTTGAATCAGAGAAAAAATAAAGCAATGAAATGTTAGCAACAAACAGTAGCAATCCCTGTGAGTAAAAAATAAAAACACCACCACACAGTAAATCTGCTTAGCCAAACTAAGTCTTAATCCTTCTCCCTTGCTCTGGTAAGTTTCTCTACTCTGCCTTTCAAGCAGTCTTAGAAGGAAAGAGCTCAGGTGAAGCTAGGTGCCTTGGCCAGCAAATCCTCGTAGTCGTTGCTCGTCAGGGCTGTTCTTGATGCCGAACCTAATTAGACACTGGTCAACTCCATGTCGGTTCTGCAGCCCACTCAGCACCATGTATCAACCAGCCAGTAAGATCTTTCCTTTTTATTAGGCGGCGTTGAGTCTTTACAGTTTCTTGTGTTTAGTTACCATCGCATCATGCCTGGTCTTCGGGACAAGAAACATTCAAAGAAAACGGGCCGGCCTCCTATGTGTCGGTGTCCCTGCAGCCGGCAAATCTCCGTCACTGACCGGCATGATATTTGTCTCACCTGCCTTGGACCGCAGCACAACATGGACACCTGCTTCTCTGTGGACCGCCGCGTTCTGGAGCACCGCGTGATAAGAGTCGGCAGGGCTCCACCAACTTTCTCGGCCTTTCCTCCGGGTCCCTTCCTAGGCCTGCACGGTCTGGTGAAGAGGGAGCCTCCTTTTCTTCTTCCCTTGCCATAGAGGAGGTCTCTACCACGGTGCTGGAGGTCCGGTCTGGCTCCACTCTGGGCTGGGAGCATTGCTCTGGCAGTCACCTCTTCGGAGGTGCAGGCTCTCCTGCTGTCAGGGCCCACGGCTGCGGGCCCCAGCGCAGTGTGGTTCCTCAGCCTGCCCGTCAGCACCAAATCAGATCCTGGAGCCGTTCGTGGCTCCAGTGATCGGGGCAGCGCTGCGACGGGTGCGGGGCTGGTGGTGCTGGGGGTGGGAGAGCCCCCGGGGCTGCCTGTCCGAAGCTCCTCTGGATCATCTCCTCTTCGGAGCCGGATGATTCGGAGGCTGATCCAGACTGGCAGTCTGACTCGTCAGAGGGTTCTCCATGGCCTAGTATGCTTGCGCCTCCCCAGGTGCCCCCTCCTGCAGCTCCAATGACTGCAACTCGCGCCGACTCTCGAGCTGATGGTCCCTTGATGGGGCAGGTGCAAGCTGGTGGTCCCGCTGCTACTGGGATGGTGGTCCGGGCTTTGGGGGAGGGGTTGGCTGCCATCCCTGGTGCTATCCCCTCTGTTAAGTTCAAGACTGAACCTTCCTCCTCTGCGACTCTCCTCAGAGAGTCGACAATTGGGGGGGTTCATTGGCACAGGGTGCAAGGAAGAGGACTTCCTCTGAGTCGACAGGGTGAGGGACAGCAGCCACCCCTCCATGCCCCTCCAGGGCCTGGGGAGGAACCGCAGTGTTGAGCCCAGGTTCTCTCCCTCGTCCCCCCCCCCCATTCAAGGGAATCCTCATTGGGTGGGGCTAGGGACCGCCCTTCTGAATCCATGTGTCCCCAGTCCTCTCATAGGGAAGCTTCCCCTACAGGGCTCAGTCCTGACCACTTTACTTGTATTAACAGGACGGTTACTTTGCAGACCTGCAGATTCCCTGTTATGCCAGGATTGCCTGTTGCTTCTTCCAGCCCTGGCAGAGACACGTCACGTACGGTGACAGGTTCACCCGTGCCTTTGCATCAAGCTCTCCCTCTCCCAGGCCATGTTGGTCCTTTGGGGCGTATGACCTGGGAACAATTCAGATCCTGGGCAGCGGATTTCCTCCAGTACATTAGGGCTTTCGACCGGTTCCGCAGCCGGAGTTGGACTTCACAAGTTCCTCGGCCTCCTTGTCTTCCTCCACTGAGGAAGAGGAATCATCCGTCCACGTGTTCTCTGACGCTGACCAAACCCAGTATCAGTGCTTCCTAGCGAAACTGGTCAGGGACTTGCATATCACCTGTTTTACTCATCAAATACCGAGCGTTCGATGCAAGCCTTCTTGGACAAGTTCGGGGCACACCATTTAGTGGTCCCTTCCTGGCCAGTTCCCTTCCTGGAGGTGTTGTACAGCACCTGGCAACTTCCGTATACCACAGCTCCAGCCCTCATGTACTGCCGGAGATGGTGTTGTGTACCCCAGGGGTCACCAGGCTCTCTACCTCATCCCACTTCGGGATTGACGCGTTTGGACACCCCTACCAGCCATAGACGCCCGGTCCATGACCAACCTCCAGATCCTGATTCTGCGCAGTTCGATCATCTGGGATGGAGAGTTTTCTCCACTGCGCAGATGGTACTATCCATTGTTTTGCATGAGGTGCACCACTCTGCCTATAACAGACATCTGTGGGCGATGCTGGGCCAGGCACTGGCATCGCTGCCCGATTTGGAGGCTACCCAGCAAGCCATAGCCCTCTCTGCTATAGGTCTGGAGCTGGCAAGGCACCAGTCAAGGGCATCTTACAACACTAGTGAAGTCGCTTCACGACTTGCAGGAACAGCAATCTGCATTAGGCGGACAGCATGGCTTCGCCATTCAAGGTTGTCACCTTTGGCCCGGCGTAGGTTACTGGCCTCCTCCTTTCATGGGACCCATCTCTTTTCCCACAGGGCGAGACGGGACTTACAGGGGCACCTTCCTTCCCCCAAGGGACTCCGCCTCGGCCTGATCAGTCTCAGGCCTGACTGGCCGGTGGAGGGTTCTCCCCTCCCCCGTATTTTCCCCACGGGAGGGCTGAGGGATGCTATTCTCTCAGGGATTTACTGGAACCCCTTCAGGGGGGGCTCGGTACTCACCCAACAGTGATGAATGGTGAAGACTGACACAGGGAAGATATGAAAATTACGCACGCACTGCATTCCTGGATCTTCCTGTGCATCTTCACCATTCATCACTGAATCCCACTCACGTTCCCTCACAAGGCCTCACAGTCCCGGCCGTGTTCTCCCTGCTCACCCACCTCCATGGGATGCTGCTAGTTTTTCCTCCTTCTCCTTATGGCCTTCTAGGAGACCCTGAGAGGGTCTCAGAGGAGGCAGTAGAGGCTATCTGGGCCAGTGCAGGGACTTCTGGTGGGCCCTTCCCTTATCCTGGATCTGATCTCAGGGTCAGCTAATCCCTGAGGTGCGCCCTTGGGTCCCCTGGATGGGCCCCCACCCTTGTTGTTCTGTTCCTTTGCTGTCTCCTTCCCCCTGAGGAAGGATGTATTTAGTTGGGATCCTCTCCTCCCCCCTCTCAGAACCCTGTGGGTTCTCCTGATAAATGGTAATGGGGAATCCTCCTAGGGGTTAAGGGTTTGGAAGGGCCTTACCCATCTTTTCAGGTATTTCCCCCTAGTTTCCTCGGAATCTTCCCTAGTTGGGTTCTTACCTCCTGGAAGACCTGCCCTTGCCAGCTCTATTCCTGGATGGGTTTTTGCCCCCCAACCCCTCCTTCCTGTCCCCTTAATTTCTGTCTCTCTTTCCTTCCCTTCCTGCCCTTCTGGCCGTCAAGGGACTGGGGCCTTTTTCTGCCCATAACCTCTCCGGTCCTCCTCCTCCTCTGTCCTCTGGTCAGCCCATTTCTTTTTCAGTTTACATCCTTTCCTTTTGCTGTCTCTCGGGCTCCCTTTCCCCGACCTTATTTTTCAATGTCACTTTTTTCCTCTGTCTCTCCAGTGTGCAGAACTGAGCTGGAGGAGCCAACGGCCATTACTGGCCAACCCATGAGCGCCACGCAATGCGTCACTGTAGGTGTGCGCTAGCCCTCTCACAAAATAAAAAAGGGGGGGCTCCCGCGGGGTGCTTGTCTCCTGCCAACCACCTACCAGTGATGAATGGTGAAGATGCACAGGAAGATCAAGAATTACAGTGGGTACATAATTTTCATTTTTCAGAGTGAACTGGTCACCAAAAAGTGGTGGTTTCTAGTCGTGCGTTATTTTACACGAGCCAGCAGGAGTGTGGTTTCACGAAGCTGCAAACCATTGCTAGTGCAGCATGAATACTTCAGCAGTCTATAAGATCAGATTCAATGGCATGACATTTCACAGCTTGGCATGTGCTGACTCCCGATTTATTAAAACAAACAAAAAAAAGTATGTTAACCCGATGGAGGTTTCAACATTAATAGGGCAGCATGTAAATATGCATTTTAAGTTTCTACAATAATGAAAACAAAAACACTACAGAGACCATTGCTTGTCATTTATGATTTATTTCTCCCTTAAATTAAAAATAACAGTTAAATGCTATTTGCCCTCGTAATCCTCTTCTAAAACTCACATACATACATTTAAAAATGAAGTACCACAGTACTTACGGTTTTAATTTCTGTTGTTTCTTTGCTGACCATGAAAAATCCCTGTCCTATCTTTACCTGCCTACCAGGAAAATCTATGCTGTTTAACCTGCTACAGTATACAACAGAAGCCCTGGTGCCATCTGAGTCCTTCTGTTGTGTGAGTGAGGAGTGAACATTCTGCCACCTGAACTGAGCAGGTATTTGAATGCTTGTATTCCATCCGTAGTAAACATTCCATCTGTTGAGTGTTGGAAAGAGAACAGAAACAAGGTAGGGAAAATGAGGAATTGTGGTGAGTTTGGTTCGGCATACATGAGCCCTCTGTGAGACTGTTTATTGGGCTCAGGTGGGTCACTGTGATTTTTTTTGTTGCCTCGTTGAACGAGAGGCTGACATACTCTGCGCTGTTCTCATCCACGAGGAAGATGAAGCTGTCAGGTTTCAGGCTTCTGAGGCCCTCCCGCCTGCGCCTGGCCATGTACAATTGTATGTCTAGCTAGACTTTTTTTTTTTTTAGAACGCCAGGTGCAGTGCTTTGAAACGTCTTTTTGTCGTCTCCGGTAACATTTTGTGACAGAGACAAAGACGTTGCTTGTGTTAAAGTGCGGATTTGTTATGATGTTAATTTGCCTTCCAATCTGCATCGAATTTAAGTGTCTATTCAGGGATAATCGCGAACTGCAATAACTGCTGATGGAATACTCTTTTCCTTCAGTGTTACTCACTTCGGCATAAAAGCACCGGAAAGCCTCATTGATCTCAGTGGTGGTGGTGGCAGTTTTTAAATCAGTTCGGTAGTTTTTTTGCTACTTTCCAGTCATCGAAAACTTTTATGGCCCAGAATGTGGTCTTTTTTGTGTTGATTTAATTTTTTTCCATCCTCGATCGCATCAACGGCATCACTGCTTAGTGTTAAGTGCTGTGAGGTGCTTGCGATTTGGCTGTCAATTTCACTGAAATTGACATTTGCTGTGGTCTTTGACAGTTTCAATTTCATGCCAGTTACAGCTCCAGCTGTCAACTGCCGTGATGAACTGGGCATCGGGTTTACAGTCTTAATTAGATTTATTGCAACGTTTGCAATTTTTGCCTTACAACATCTGTTGCCTTAGCAGTCACTGTCATTTGCCGTGGCATCGTGCTGACAGTTTCTGTGCAATTTACAAGACTTACTGTGGAACTTACCGGCCTTTTCTCTACCACAGTAACATTGTCCTCTGGCATGCTAAAAATCCTCTCCATCTCTTCATCTGACATGCTGATATTAAAATCTACTGGTTTGTTGTAAACACCGTTAACTTTTATAAAATGTGTAGGTTGAATAATCCAACTGTGTTTTTCTTGCGCTTGTCAAATACAAAGATGGCAGACAGTAAAAATGCCAGTGTTCCATGGCTTATGGATATTGGCCTTTTTACTGCCAGCCCCTTTTTTACCCATGCATGGAACATATTTCATGCATGGGTAACTAGCCAATCACATTGTTTGAGTTAGCCTACCCATTTTATAATCCGTCATGAACCAGCATGACCAGTGTCTCACCTGCTTGGGCCCTAGCCACAACATGGATCGCTGTGACTCCTGTTTCTCCCTGGACTGTTGTGTGTTGGAGTTACACCCGTTAAAAGTCGGACGTGTGCTGCCGACTTTCAGGGGACAGGCTCACATCCGGTCACCAAATGCAGGGTTCTTGACCCTTCCTCCGGGTCCCTTCCTGGTCCTATACAGCCCGCGGAGAAGGGGGGTTCCGCCTCTTCTAGCCTTGCCTCGGTGGGAACGCCCATGGTGCAGGGGAGGCTGCACTGACTGGGGTCGGCAGGAGGCACTGTCCAGGCAGTCGCCTCGGAGGCAAGTGCTCCCCCGGCATCACAGTCTGAGGCCTCCCGGCTGGCACTGTCCGCTGGTGCCACCCCTGATCCGGGGATCTGGGCGGCGCCACTGGTGGCACGTGGGGCCAGTCTCCGACACTGCCTCTGACTTCGGCGCTGTTTGCGGTGCCGGGGATGGGGCGGTGCCGTGGGCAGCATGGAGCAGGTTTGCAGTGCCACGGCTGGGAGGGATCAAGGAGTGGTTTGGGTTCAAGCCTTCTCTGGGGAGGACAGTGCTGAGGCTGACCCAGACTGGCTCTCGGATTCTTTGGAATCCTCCAATTCCTCCTCCAGCACATCAGCTCTAATTCAGCCCCCTTCCGAGGAATGTAGGGCTTCCACTGATGCTGGGGTCGGTGGCACCGACCAGTCCTTGGGTGCCCCAGGGGGCACCACAGGGCAGCCCGGAGTCGGTGGTACATCTGCCCCCTTGGGAGGTGTACCCCTTCTTGTGACAGTTCTCGCTGGCCCCACTTCTGGGCCGACTGAAGCGTCTCAGGCAGGGGAGGGTAATCCACCTCCGGCTGTCTCTCTCAGGAGTCAGCTACGGGGTGTCAAGTTGCCTCGGCTGTTGTTGAGGAAGAGGGCTCTCTCGGAGTCCAAGGGGTTGAGGGGTCTGGATTCTGGGTGGCGTCCTTTCCTGGGAACCTGCAAGGGTTCGGGGAGGAGTCGCAGCTCTGGTCCAGTCTTCTCCCTTGAGGTCTCCTCGAGAGAGACCTCATCTTTAGAGGTTAGGGGCCACCCTACTGGGTTCATGCGGCCCCAGTCACCTCACGGGAGGAATTCTCTCTTTGGGCTCAGCCCTGGCCATTTCGGCTTGGTTGAGCGGCCTTTGTCTGCTGAGACCACCGTGTCTCCTCCTCCTCCTTTGAGATCTCCCGTTGGGTCCCCCAGCCCGGGCAGAGACCGCGCCCCTCCTTGGAGGTGCCTGGTCCCTTTGCCTGTGCCGACCCCTCCCCCACTCCCAGGTCACTCTGGTCCTACAGGACCCCTTACCTGGGAGCAGTTTAGGTCCATGGCTGCACTATTCCCCGCCTACCACCGGTCCATGTAGGAGGAGGAATTCCATCACTCCCCTGTGCAGCCTGAACCTAACTCTCCGGACTCGTCAGCTCCCTTGTCTTCCTCCTCTGAGGGAGAGGAGTCCTCTGTTCACCTTTCCCCCACAGCTGATCTTTCCAGCTATCAACACTTCCTGTCGGAGTTGCTCAACAAGCTCCATATGTCCACCTTAGGCAGTTGCAATCCTGACCGGTCGGCACGTGCCTTAGTGGGTGAGTTCAGTGCAGCCAACCTGTTGGTTCCCACCTGGCCTACTCCCTAAAGAGAGGCGTCGTACCATGTCTGGTAACATCCCTCAACCCAAGCACCAGCCCTGAGGGACCCACGCCAGAGGTATTGCGCACACCCCTTGGGTCTCCAGGAGCCCTGTCTCACCCCCCTTCCGGCGTGACTCTCCTGGACACACCCTCGAGGCATAGAAGCCCAAGACATGACCGACCCCAAGAATCTGACTCAGCTGAGTTTGATTTTTGGGGGAGGAGAGCCTTCTCATCGGTGCGCCTCCCTTTATGTCTGTCAGCTCATCAGGCTCACCATTCTGCCTATAGTAGGCACTTGTGGTCTCTGCTAGGTCAGATCCTAGCCTCTTTGCCTGACTCGGAGGCAACCAGACAGGCCACTGCCCTCTCCACGCGGGGTCTGGAGCTTGCGAGACACCAAGCAAGGGCATCTTACGATGCCAACAAGGTGGCTTCCAGGTTGGTGGGGACAGTGATCTGCATCAGGTAGATGGCGTGGCTTCATCTTTCCCGGTTATCACCCTTCTCCCAGCGTAGGGTGACTGCCTCGTCTTTCCGGGGAACCCATCTGTTTTCCTGCAGGGTGAGACGAGAACTTCAGGGATGCCTTCCCTCTCCTGTTAGGAGAACCTCGCCTCACCCAGACCAGCCTCAGGCCTAAACAGGCCTGTTAGGGTTCCCTCCTCTGGTGTCTCAGGGACTTTGTCCTTTAGGGAGGTACTGGACCCCCTTCGGGGGGCTTGGTAATCACCAAACAGTGATGAATGGTGAAGATTGACACAGATAAGATATGAAAATGATGTACCTACTGTAATTCTTGATCTTTCTGTGTATCTTCACCATTCATCACTGAATCCTGCCCTCCTTCCCCTCTCAGGCCTCAGTCTCTGGCCGATCCTCCTCCCTGTTTGCTTCTCAGCTAGGACCTTGGTCTATCTCCAGCACCTTCTGCCCCCCTCCCCCCCTTTGGGGTCGGGTTTTTTTTCCCCCTGGGAAGACAGACAGGGAGGCTACCCTCTGTTGGGCGTCTCCAGGGCCCCTCCTCAGTCCAGATAGTCTTGTCTTGGACTTGCTTCTCTCCCTCCAGCCCTGGTCATTGAGGAAGTATAGAGGGGAGGCCCTGGTGACTCCCTCAGTTATTTCTCCTCCAACCATATTGTGCCAGTCTCTAGAATGTGGTTTCCCTGTAATCTCCTCTCCTCATTTAGAAGAGAATAAATACTTTTTGATATAGCTCCTCCTCTGGAGGTGTCTTCTCTCTATAAAAAGTTAAAGGACAATCCCTTGGGGTTTGTCTCTTCAGGGATATTCCTAAAAGTGTCCTTTCCACTTCAAATTCTTCTCGGCAGGAGGGGGAGATACCGACCTGTCCTTGGCCCTCTGGGTAGGTTTATTGACTGCTTTTCCCTCTTAGATTGGTGCCAATCTGCTGCTTCAGCCTTATTAGGCCCTCCTCTGTCTTGGATGACAGTCTGATCTGGGGCAGTACCATTCTACTCCTTAAGCAGTTCCTGGGCTATATCCTCGGGGGGTGGTGTCTCCCCTTCCCCTCCTCCCTCCTTTCTTTCTGTCTTCTTTTTCTATTCCTCACCCTTTCATCCCTCCCTTACTCACCCAGAGATTGGGGCCTTTGTGTCCCAGTCCCTTTAGCCTCCTTCGCTTCGGTCCTCTCTACGGCTTTTTTCCTCCTTTTAGTTTTATATCCTGTCCTTTTACTATCCCTCAGGCTCCCTTGCCCCCCGCCCTCTCTGTTTCTCTGTGTCTCTTTCTGGTGTGCAGAACTGGAGCTGAGGAGGGGTCAGCGTCTGTTGCTGGCCAACCCACGAGCACCACGCAATGCGTTGGCCTTGAGTGGCACCATCCCGACGTAGACCCCTCCCCCTTGCAAAGAAAAAAGCTCCCACGGGGTCCTGATCCTCCAGCCAGAACCCTTCAGTGATGAATGGTGAAGATGCACAGAAAGATCAAGAATTACGGTAGGTACATAATTTTTATTTTTGTGGTGGGATGATGACACTTTTTAGGTGGTTGAAGGCACTCTGTGATGCCTCGTACCTCACAACACACCTGAGATATGCTGTTATCCCACCACAACACATACCCTGTCATGTCTTGTTGCTTAAGCATACATCAGCCACAAAACAAAACAAAAAAGAAAATGAAAAACCTTACGTCACAGTGTCATCTTTAAATAAGTGAAGTATATTCAGAATGTCTCCCATATCATAATAAGAAATTAAAGAAGAGAAAATCATAGCCTGTGCACTCCATAGAATGTCTCCTATATACATTTTTCACAGGAGCCAATCAGCATCATGCCACAGCTATACAAACATGACTCTGGATAGAAACCTTTATTTCTGATGGGATCATTCTCAATATATTGAATAAGTAAGCAATAGACACTCCAGGGTGTGCGTGGAACATATTTTACCGCATGGCCAGGGGCGTAATAAGGCACAAGGCCTTGGCCGAGTGCCTTTAGCCCCTGGCGTGTGGTAAAATATGTTCCATTCACACCCTGGAGTGTCTTATTGCACTTATAAAATGGTCTACCATTTTTATTTTACTTTTCACAGTTAGAAAAATAATGATTATATGGAGAAAAAAACATTTTGTTCTGCAAATCTATGACAAAATAGTTCTTCCGCCGAATTTTGTGTTAATATTCAGTAGCTCATTTGCATATAGCACTGTACTTCTACCTTGCTATTATTGCCATCTGTAAATGAGGCATAGTAGTTGCACATCAAACTACCAGTGTACCTATTTTTGAATATTTGTCATTCTTTTCCTTTGCTGTGGTCCGCAGTTAAGTCTCCTGACCCCCAGAAGCAGATCTGCACCGCAGTGCCGATGTGCACATTGCAAAAAACATTTAATCCTCTACAGCTTGTTGTAGTACATAATTCTTGGCATTTTTTAAATAAAAAGCAAGCACTCATTGAGCTGCAAAGTACATTGCAAAGCTGGTGCCGAAATCCCCTGCATGTGCAGTACCGGCACATTCCCACGTATGCACAGGATCTTTTCCCATACAGCTGCTGTGCATGCAGGATATCGCAACAGCTTTAAAAGTACTTTATGGTCTCAACGAAATGTTCGGTTTTATTTAAAGATGCTAGAATTGAACCTGTCAGCATTTCAACTGAAATTCATTAGACAGGTTACAGTGCATTTTAAATTAGGAACTGCGGCAGGTCGGGAGAGGAAATGGAAGCGAAGATAGTGGGAGTGAGCAAGCATGCTGTTAAAGCGGCACCAACATTGGGAGGAACCAGAAACATAGACTTTGATGGCAGATAAGGACCGCTTGGCCCACCTAGTCTGCCCATAGTCAGTATTTTTTTAACTGTTTGTATTATTTTAGGAGAAAGTGGCACCAGTTTTGGTGCACTGAAAATGCGCTCTAGCTCCTCTTGCTCTGCCATGCTGAAATCTGTTTTACTCGCAGTGGGTACAGAAAAGATGGCTGCCCATAAAAATGCCAACGTTCCATGGCACATGATTCTTGGCCTTTTTACTGCCTGCCCTTTTCTGTACCCATGCATGGAACAGATTTCATGCATGGTGAGCTGCTTCTCTGATTGGTTGATTTACCTGTGCATTTTATAAGACAAGTCAAAGGTATTATTTTCTTCTATAGTACAAAATGATGCCTTGCTTGCCACATCCACTATTTAAGACATGCACAGATTAAAGCCATTGTGCTGCAGTTCTATTTGTCCCATGGATGGATTCTTTCTACCAGGTCCAACATCTGAAAATTTATTTGACCAAACTCTGGTGCCCTCTAAAGACCTGTCAAGGTTGTCCAGAACTGAACTGTATAAGAGCAGTGGCAATATAGCCTAGAGGTTAGAGTAGCGAGCTGTGAATGGGCTTAGTACATCCAGCAGACCTGTGTTTGATTCCCACAACCTCCAGTTGCATACCGTGTAACTCTGAGCAAGTCAGTTAACCTCCCCAGTACTCCTGGGTGATCACTGAAAACAAGCATTGTGCTTAGTAGGCCTTACCCGCTTACTAAAGAATATTAAAACAAACAAAAAAATTGTTCTATGCCTTCCTCAATACCCACACATCCTGGCCTAACACGCATTTTTTCTAAGACCTGTTTATGTCTGGTGTTACTTTTAACATTGAACTTGCCATGATCTGAAAGCCACATCACATCCCACTTTCTTAGGAACCCGATTATCAGAGTGCTGCCTAGTAATCACACTTTCTGCAGTCCCTTGATTGTGGGAAAACACCAATATGTCAAAATGACATCCAGCACAACCAACCGCAGGAAACAAAAAACTTAATCGGGGAGTAGCAGATTGGAAAACAAAGGCCAATTTACCCAGACTTTTAAAATGATTTAGTCATTAAATTTCAAAGAAAAGGAACAACCAATGTAGAAGTTAACCAAAGTTGTCGCAGCTGCACCAGTCCCAGTTAAATTCTGCACTTTAAGAACTAAGACTGATTAATTGCGATTTGTACCATATTCTGCTCCGTATTTGGGATTCATCTGCTTGTCTCCTTTGGCAACACTATCATGCCGCATTCAGCATCAGCTGTGCCCCATTGAACTTCCTCGCTGTTCTGCTCTGGTCTGGTAAGCAGGGGGGCTACTGGGCTGTGAGTAGGATCAGCTGTAAAGGGGTGGAGACTTCATTTTAATCTTGTATCGCGCCAGTGGCTTGTCCACGTGGTGGCTTAGCAGGAGTGGTGAGTCACCGGTGTGAGTCTACGGAGGTAGGCTGTGGGGTAGCTATAGGTTCTAGCCACAGCACTGCCATCTGATTTACTCACTGCTTGTAATGTTTCAAGGGGATATCATTAGTTATATACAAGTTAGAGTACAAAATGCTGCTGGGACTTTATTTATTCTTGGGGTTTGTGGGTAGTTTATCTTATTGTACTATGGGTTGTACCCCTATTTACGCTGGAGATCTAAATGGAATAACGATGGGTAGAAAAATAACTGATAGTGAAAAGGTTAGAAATGTTGATGTTAGGTGTCATTTTAATATAGACTTAACCTTAGACCTAGAGAAGACATATTTATTTGGTCTTCAGTTTGTTACTTTTGTTTGGTTTGGAAAGACGAGGGTAAAAAAAATATGTATATAGAAGTAAAAAGCCTAAAGTACAGTTATACATGATGTGGCAGTTGTTTTTAAGTATTTTGATTCTTTTAGCAGGGGATGTGCAATTAAATCCTGGGCCATCAGTTTCTGAAGGAGGTTTAGGTAGGGTCAGAGGTTTATACCTGCTTCCAAAGGCTTAAAGATTATTTATCTAAATACACAAAGTCTTCAGTCTCACTTTAGAGAAGTGGAAGCCTGGGCCTATATGGAGCATAGTGATATTGGCCTAAGTGAGACCTGGCTCACTGATAAAGTGCCTAATGCACATATTCAGTTGAAAGGTTGCAGGATTTTTCAACAGGATGGCGGGGGGGAAGCATGGGAGAGGGGTTTTATTTTTAAAGACAGTTATATGGTACAAGAAGTGGATAAAGGGATCTATAATGTCTCTGTAGAATATTTAACTATTAAGTTATTGATAGGAAAACAAGGGGTCAAACATGTTTATTTGACTTGTTTTTACAATCCTCCCAAACATATCGATAAAAGATATTTTGTTTTTTCAATTTTTGATTTCTGGTCACAGTAATTTAAGGGAACATATAATGATGGGTGACCAGAATTTTGATTGGTTGTAGAAGAATTTTAAAGGTTTTGTGGAGAAGTTGCAGGGGTTTGGATTGTCACAACTTGTTGATGAGTCCACTCATTTTAACTATAAATCAGATCATAACACTGTGTTGGATTGGCTTGTAACAAATCGACCTAGTAATATCTTAAACTGGCAACTTCAAACTGATTCTGTTTCTGATCATTGTTCCTTGGTTTTCAATAGGAAATTTGGTAAGTTACATATTCCACTGAAAATAGTTGAATTTAGAAGTAGTAATAGGACTGATATAGAAGGTTTTAAAAATGAACTTGTGGAGTTAAAAAACAGTGAGATGCTAAAGTGCCAAGATCCATATCAGTTAGCAGA
Organism: Neoceratodus forsteri; assembly: GCA_016271365.2. Taxonomy (NCBI): domain Eukaryota; kingdom Metazoa; phylum Chordata; order Ceratodontiformes; family Ceratodontidae; genus Neoceratodus; species Neoceratodus forsteri. The sequence continues at coordinate 554,152,885 of CM028129.1, read as the reverse complement.
CTGGCTTACATAATCTATACTTAAAGAGATATACCAAGATCAGCCCCTGCACCTAATAAATAGGTGCCTTATCGCCACAGCATTCTCTAGTTGTAAGATTTCCCCCAATCATGCCACCGATTTAAAAAAAAAAAAAAAAATTATAGCACTCGTAAATTTAATTAAATTAGGTCCCAAGGACTTCCGATTATATGGACTAGATCTACCGCTTCTTCAGCTCCTCACATTATGACAAGATGCCAGTGAGGTGTGAGGCGTCTCAATATAAGCAATGGGCAGCTATATTCACGATCTATTTTTAACATTATATTGGCCAGTTGATATTAAGCGTGGGTGCGGTCGACTAACAAGGGCCTTGTTGATGGGCGATTCACTGCGCTCGTATCAACAATATGTAAAATAAATAAGTAATGTGGCCGCCATTGCTTATAATGGGCCCTGGCTCTCACTGGCGTCTCATCATAATGTTGGTGAGTCGCGGTGGAGGCGTGGGCCCGATCGCCTGACCGAGGACGATCTGAATTAAATTTATGAGTCTATAATTTTTATCGGTGGCATGATTGGGGGAAATCTTACAATGGAGAATGCTGTGGCGGTAAGGCACCTATTTATTAGGTGCAGGGGCTGTTTAATACAGGTTGGTAGATCTCGTTAGGGCTTTTGAGACTCATACACCTTTAACAAGGTGGAGAGTAAAGGGATGTTATTCCCCTTGGTTAAATAAAGATATTAGGACCTTGATGAAGTTGAGAGATAGGTTAATGCAAAAATATCTGCGATTGAAAGATCTAAATTCCTTAAATGAATACAACCATATGAGGAATAAAGTGGAGAAAGAAATTAAGGAGGGAAAGTCAGACTATTGTAAATGTCAACAACTGCATAGTTTGAACAGTTCTAGAACATTTTGGTCTTCTTTTCATGATTTTTTAATCCCTGAAGAGGGTCAGGAAATTAGTAGTTTAATTGTTGATAGTAATTTAATTACTAGGAATAAGGAAATTGCTGACTGTCTTAACTTTTTGATAAGTCAGGCAAAGCCTGTCAATAGAGGAGTTAGAGGTGTGCATGCTGTGGAGTCTCAGTGTCCCAGAAGTAAAAATAATGATGAGAGATGTTTTTTGTTTAATCCGATTGAAGAACAAGATGTTTTTTCTATGTTAGAATCCTTAGGAAGTAAGACTAGTAGGGGTCCAGATTTATTACACCCTCGGATGTGGAGTATGGTAAAAGAAGAAATTGCTAAACCCCTTATTTATTAAATTTATCCTTAGAAAAGGGTGTAGTACCTCTTTTGTGAAAGGAATTAGTTATTGTTCCTATTTACAAATCGGGATAAGAATAACATTGTCAGTGTCAGTGTCTCAGTAGGTAGCACACTCGCCTCTGAGGCCGGGAGATCAGAGGGCTGTGGGTTCAGTTCCTACGTCTGGCACTTGGGTTAATATCCCAGTACTGACACTGCAGTGCAGCATGAGAGGGGTGCTGCACTTCTGAGGTGCCGTCTTTCGGATGAGAGGTTAAACCCAGGTCCCATCTGCCTGGATTGGTGGTAGTTCAGGTGGATGTTAAAGTTCCCATGGCACTTATCGAAAAGAGTAGGGGAATTTCCCCGGTGTCCTGGCCAAATTTCCCACATTTACTCAAAATACTACCAACAGCTTAATCTGGTTCAAGATCAGTTGGCATTCATCTGTATCCCCCTTCCCCAGGTCGTGCCTGAAAATAGGCAGGATTTGTCTAGTGCACTTACCTGGTCAACAAAAACTAAATAAAATAAAAAAACATGTTAAATTATAGTCTTCTCTCTCTACTGTCTGCATTGGGGAAACTTCGGAGAGATGTGTTCAAGGTCAGCTGATTACATATTTGAATGAAAATGGATTATTGGCAGAGCAGCAAAATGGTTTTAGAAAGGGGTTTAGCACTATGACTGCTCTGGTTGGGTTGACGAGCACCGTACTTGATGCCTGTGATAAAGGCTTAATGACGGGTGTGGTGTTTGTCGACCTAACCAGATCATTCTATATGGTTGATCATAGTTTACTTCTGGGGAAAATGGAAACTTTTGGAGTTAGGAATTATAGTTTAAGTTGGTTCAAAAGCTATTTGAGTCACAGGAAGAAGAGTGAGAACTGGTTCAGTTTTTCAGAGTTCGGATCAGTTGCTATAGGGGTCCCACAGGCTAAATATTGGGTCCTTTACTTTTTTCCTTGTTTGTAAATGACTTGCCTGAAACATTTTTTGAATCTAGCTGCATACTATATGCAGATGATACAGTCTTCCTCACTTCAGGCCACTCTGCAAAATATATTCAGACAGTATTACAAGATGAATATTATCGACTTACAGATTGGTTATCTAAGAATAAATTGTTATTAAATGAGAAGAAAAAAAAAGATTATGCTGTTTGGGACTATGCAGAAGTTGGCCTGAGGTGAGGCAGATCTTTGTATCACAAGTAGGAATGGTGAAATTCTTAAAAGGTTGCTAGTTTTAGATATTTGGGTATGCAGCTTGATTCAGCTTTGTGTTTTGGGGGTCATTTTGAAGTTACGGGGTTAAAAAATCGTCAAAAATTGGGTTTTCTTTATAAGAATATTAATTCTTTGACAGACGAAGCGAGATTGTTAATTGCAAAACATGTTTTGTTACCAATGTTAGATTATGGATCTTGGTTTATAAATCAGGGTAGTAGTTTTATGTTAAGGTATAGAGTAATATTGAACAGCATTTGTAGGTTTGGTTTAAGAGTTCCATTACGAACTCATCATTGTTTCTGTATAACTCCTTGAAAATTCTTTCTCCAGATTGGAAAATCGAACATGATGCGGTAGCTTTGGCATGCACTATTTGGAAAAACAAATTACCCAGTTGTTTGAGAAATTCATACCTTTAAAGGGGTTACATTCCACAAGATTTAGTGAGTCAATCCTACTTTATTCTCACTCTTCAAAATTGTCCATGGCAAAAGGTTCACTTACTTGTTATGCACCTATGCTGTTAAATAAGTTTTCAAGTCCAATTAATTCAGCAAAAAGCATTAGGCACTCTAAATATATGCTTGCACATTTTTATGATTCCTTGAAACATTGTTGCTGTGTACTGAATTGAGATGTACCTGTTAACTGTGCGTACTTGTTTTGTGTTATTTAAATATGTTTTATAATATTTTCTATTGTTAAATGTCAGGCATGACTGAAAAAGGGCTGTGCCCAGTCATTTTTCTTGGTTAAAAAAGACAAAGTTAACACCAGTGTTTCAGAGCAAGTCTCCTTCATTAGGGTAACACTGGTGTGATTTACATGAATTCAAGCAAATCCAGTTCCTTTTCCCTCAGGCTCCTTAAATTTTCTCTGTACAATCCTTAAGATTCATTTTAAGTCTCATCCAAAATTCTTCCTATTGTGCTTGTAAGGTACTGGTGCCAGCTATTGAATCTCAGTGCAGCATGGACCCCCTGCTCTCTCTACATGGTAAGGCCTTAAACATACTGAGGGATCCCTTCAGAAGAAACAGCATTACTACAGTGAGACATTATTTTTTCTTCAACCTCCCAGGAACTGCTCACTTAAGTTTAATAGCAGCAAACACCAAAGCAGTACCTTGGGATGATGGGTACATAACCTATTTTGAGAGAAGGTTCTGCAGGAGAGTAGTGCCAGAGCTAGCATCTCTTCTGAACGGGTTTATGTGATAACGGCGATCACCGATGGGCGACGACAACATCGCCGAAAAAATATTTTGGCGATGCAGTTCACGGTGCACAGAAAAAGGGTGCCGGTTACTTAACTTTTACATCTACCTGCGGGGCTTCACCCCTGCACCCCCCTACTTAAGGATTCTTAACTCCGGGGGGGTGCATGTTGGGGAGGGGGTGCAAACCCCCCCAAAAAAAAATATTTTCGGGCAGGACGCAACAAAAGGTACCCGAACCCAGGACCATATATGCCCCAGCCCTGAACCCACCCACCACGCCATGGGAGCAGCTCACCAGCTCACTACGGCGCCACCCCTCACAATCCCTCTCCCCCGTCCCACCCCACGCATAGAGTGCTCACTCCTCCCCCGCACGCATATACATATAGCCACAGGATGTTGCTGTATTCGTGTGCATCCCCATCCAGTCACCCTCCCTCCCTTGTCACTGTGGTGTAAGGTGCCACGATTGAGTCGCTGTTTCCGGTAGGCACCCACATGGTCACCAAACTCACAGGCTGTCCTTCTGGACTGTATGTCCAGACAGTAGTGTTTTGTGAAAGTGTGTACTGTTTTCCAGGAAGCGGCTTTACTGATTTCTTGCCGGGGGGGGGGTGATGCCCCTTGATGCTGCCACACAGGCAGAGGTACCTCTGGTAGAGTGTACCCTAAGGCCTCAAGGTGGCCATACACTAGGTTTATCATAATAGAACTGTATACTGGAGACTATCCAAACTGAAATGGTTCTCCTGGCTGCTGGTTTGCCTTTCCCCCTCTTCACCATAGGTGACAAATAACTGAGTGCTTGTGGACCTGACATCCAATGTGTTGTCCAGGTAGCAAGTGCCCTTTTCACTTATGCTCCCCAAAACGTGTTTTTTTCTGTAAAGAAAATAGAAAAGGCAGTTGACTGATTCAAGTGTAATTCATACACCACGTTTGGGAGAAATTTCCTCTTTGTACTTAGGACTACCTTGTCCCTATGGAAGATTATGTAGTTAGGATCTGTGCAGAGGGCTTGTAGCTTGCTTACCATTCTGGCAGATGTCACTGCCACCAGGAAAACTGTTTTCCAGGTGACATGCTTCAGTGCAGCAGTGGCCAGGGGCTCAAAATGGGCCTCTTTTCAGCTGGGCAATGCACACATTCAAGTCCCAGGGAGGGGAAGGGTCCATCATTGGAGGGTATGGGTGATTAAAAGACTTAGAAAAAGTTCTGAAAAATGGGTTGTGATGCCACTGTCTTTGCCAGCTGATGCATAAACTGATACTGCTGCTAAATGAACCTTCCGGGTTGAGGGCCTTAGGCCAAAAGACTGGAGATGGACTAGGGAATCCAGGATTGCAGACAGGTCTGCCCAGAGGGGGTTAATATTTCTAGAACAACAGAAGGAAAATTATTTTCATTTTGCGGCGTAAGTTTTCCTTGTTACTGGTTTCCTCGAAACCTTCAGCACTTCCATTATGTTTTCCAAAAGATTTAGCCGAGAGCTCTAGCTGTTCAAGAACCATGCTCTGAGGCACAGAGTTCTCAGATCTGGGAATGTTGTCCTGCCCTGGGACAGAGTCCGCAGATTGTGTCTCAGAAGTAGGTTGATAAGCGGCCTGTTGGAGAGGGACAGGAACATAGAATACCAGGTCTGCCTGGTCCATGCTGGGGCTATGAGAATCGTTGCTGACTCCCTTCTCATAGAAACATAGAAACATAGACTTTGACGGCAGATAAGGACCGCTAGGCCCATCTAGTCTGCCCATTTCCCTACCTACAGGATAGGCCGCAGATCCTAGTTAACCAGTAGCCTATTTCTTCCTACCCCCCACAAGAATTGCCTTATGTCTGTCCCATGCATTCTTGAATTCTCCCACAGTTTTAGACCCCAACCTCCTCAGGAAGGCTATTCCATGCATCCACTACCCTCTCTGTGAAATAATACTTCCTCACATTGCCCCTGAACCGCCCTCCCTCTATCTTTAAATTGTGTCCCCTTGTTCTTGCAAGTCTCTTTTTCTGAAAGATGCTACCCTCTTGGACTTTGTTGATTCCACTGAGGTACTTAAAAGTTTCTATCATGTCCCCCCTCTCCCTTCTTTCCTCAAGGGTATACATATTAAGCTCCTTTAGTCTCTCCTCATCCGGCTTCTCTTGCAGACCCTGCACCATTTTAGTTGCCCTCCTCTGGACTGCCTCTATCCTGTCTATGTCCTTGAGGAGATGGGGTCTCAGAACTGGACACAGTACTCAGATGGGGTCTCACCAACTGTCTGTACAGAGGGATAACAACTTCCTGTTTTCTGCTGCTGATGCCTCTCCCTATACATCCCAGTATACCCCAGCCCTCCCTACTGCCTTCTCACATTGCTTGCTAACCTTAAGGTCATCTGATATGATTACCCCCAGGTCCCTTTCCTTTTTGTTGTTGTTACTACCTCCCCACCCATTGTGTATTCTTCCCTGGGTTCTTGTTTCCCAGGTGCATTATTTGCACTTTTGCATTGAATCCTAGCTGCCATACTTCTGACCATTCCTCCAACCTTGCCAAGTCCCTTTTCATCCTTTCCATGCCTCCTTGTGTATCAACCCTGTTGTAAATCTTTGTGTCATCTGCAAAAAGGCATACTTTTCCTTCCAGTCCCTCTGCAATGTCACTGATGAAGACATTAAAAAGGACTGGACCCAATATTGAACCCTGCGGTACCCCACTAGTAACCCCCTTTCTTCAGAGTGGACTCCATTTACAATTACCTTCTGTGTCCTGTTGTCCAGCCAATGTTTTACCCAGGCTACCACCCTGGGTCCCACTCCCAGGCTGGTTAATTTGACTATTAATCTTTTGTGTGGGACTATGTCAAATGCCTTGCTAAAGTCTAGGTAGGCCATGTCCACAGCCCCTCCCTGGTCTACTACTTTGGTCACCCAGTCAAAGAAATCTATTAGATTTGTCTGACATGACCTTCCCGCTGTGAACCCATGCTGCCTTGGGTGCTGTGCTCCACTGGCCTCTAGGTACTCAACTCTTCTTTCCTTCAGAAGTGACTCCATCACTTTCCCTACCACAGAGGTCAGACTGACAGGTCTGTAGTTTCCTGCCTCTGTCTTGCTCCCACTTTTGTGAAGGGGAATCACATCCGCCTTCCTCCAGTTCTCATGTTTTATCAGTACTCTCAGTGAAAGTGGGACTAGAGGGAAGGCATATAGAAACTCCCCTGCCCATTTTAGCACAAGAGCATCACCTGGAACTGAATCCACCACGGGAGGGTGGGATGTCTGCAATAGAAGAGCGGGAGTTGGTTGTTCTCCCAGGAAGCCAACCTATGCTGTCTGAACACTGATGCTAGCATTTGCTGGTTCAGGGTCCATTTGTGATTTTCCTGGCTGATCCTGCCCAGAGAGCCTGCCAGTACATTGTCCTTCCCTGGCAAGTGTATTGCGGATAGCTGAAGTTTCAGGGAATAGGCTAGTTTCCAGATCTTCATGGCCTCTGTGCACAACTTTGAAACTCTTGATCCTCCCTGCTTCTTTATGTAATAAATTGTTGTGGTGTTGTCTCTTCTGAGCTAGACGTACTGGCCTTCGATCTGGAAGGAAAAAGGCTGCATTGTCAGATACACTGCCCTGAGTTCCAGGAGATTGCTGTGCTCTTGAGTCTCCAGTGTGCTCCGGGTGCTACTCACAGTAAGGTCCTCCAGGTGGGCACCACAACCTAGAAGGGAGGCATCTGTTGCAAGTATGGCTGTAGGGGATTGTTGCAGGAAGGGAATTTCCTCATTGAGGTTGCATTCTTCCTTCCGCCACTCCAGTGTTTTTAGCAAGTTTTTTATGGCAGGCACTGATTTGGAGAGAGGGTCCAACCTCTGTGACCAGTGGTCCCCTAGGTGAGGCTATCTCCAATTTGGAACCTGGCCCTTGGTACCACTGCAGTGGACGAGGCCATGTGCCCCAGTAATCGTAGAAAATCCCTTGCAGATCTTGGCTGACCTGCCTTGAAGGATTCTTCAGTTGAAATCAGATTTGCCACCCTAGCTTGAGGAAGGAAAGCCTTCCCTTGCAGGGTATCCAGCTCTGCGCCAATAAAGTTCAGAACCTGAACTGGTTCTGTTTGTGACTTTTGCAGGTTGATGAGGAAGTTCAGGTCCTCCAGTGTGTTTCTGTGTTAACAGTATAGAGGACTTTGCTTCTTGCTGTGTTTTTCCTGAGATCAGCCAGTCAGCCAGGTATGGAAAAACCACCACCCCTTGCCTTCTGAAATGTGCTGCCATCACAGCTAGGCACTTTGTGAATAATCTGGTATATGAAGTGAGGCCAAAGGGAAGGGCTGTGAACTGGTATTGGCAGTTCCCTAATCTGAACCTGGGGTGCTTTCTTTGACTTGGTCTGACTGGCATTTGAAAGGAGTCTTTTGAGTCCAGTGACCCCAGCCAGTCTCCTGTTTGCAGAGATGGTATCACTGAGCCCAGTGTTACCGTTTAGAACTTTTCTTTCTAGAAGTGTTTGTTTGGATTTCTCGGTCGAAAATGGGTTGCCATTTCCCAGTTTTCTTGTGGGTTAGGAAGTACCTGGAAAAAAGTCTCTTGCCACATTGTGTGGAAAGTACTTTTTCCACTGCATTTGCTTGCAGCAATTTCTTTACCTCCATTTCCAACAGTTTTTCTGTTGGAGTGTGAGGCTGAAAAACCTTTGGGTTCTGCAGCTTTGGAAACCTTCTGAACTGCGGGGACAAACCTTGCCCCACTAATTCCAGGACCCACTTGTCTGTGGTGATTTTTGACCAGTCTTGGAAGTAGCAGATCCGTCTCCCCCACTGGCAATGGATGGGCAACTTGGGCAGACATGTCAGGGGTTTTGCTTTGGCTGGAGTTTAGGGGCTTGTGTCGCAACTGCATGCCTAGTGCCCCTTCTTCCCCTGCCCCTGCAGTAGCCTGTTTGCAGAGAATACTCATAGGAAACATAAGCACGAGTACAGTATCCCCTACCTCCCCTTCCATAAGGCCTGTGGGAGGTGGAGGTCTTTTCTTTCTCAGTGTTGTTCTTGCAGGTGTTTTTTTTTTTTACAAATTCACCTTCCTCATCTAAGCCTCTGTCTTGTCACCAAATAGGGAATTTCCTTCAGAGGGAAAATCCATAGCTTTTTTCTGAGTGAGCTGGGATAGGTTGGCAGTTCTAAGCCAGGCAAACCTTTTTAAGGGCACTACATGGGCCATAAACCTAGATGCAGTGTTATTTGTGTTCACTGCTTTACGGAACTGGTACTTTGTAGCATCTATGGCTGATCTGGCTGTGTTAGTTATATCCTGTGCCAAATCACCAGTAACTTTTTAACTCAGTGCCAGTAGTTCCATAGTGCTTTGTGGTACTGAATTGTGTAAGCCAAGTAAGCTGCCTGCCTCAGAAACGGAAGCTGGCATGTAAGCCTTTTTGGCCATACTATCCTGTTTCCTAGAATCTTTCTCGGAAGCCTGGGAGGAAAGAGGCACTTTGGCCTCTTATAACAGATGGCAGTCTGGAGCACACACTCGTGATCAGGGGGAGCATACAGGTACTCAGCGCCCTGTCTGTCCACCTGATATTTTTTTTTCCAGTTTTCTTTTCAATGTCAGCAGCTGAGGTGGGTGCCGACATGACTTTGTTTGTGGCTTTCTTGAATGATTTATGAAGGGGCAGCAACAACCTCATCGTGGGAGCCAAGTCCATCATGTCCATGAATTCTGCTTCCTCTTCATCCTCCTCAGTTTCATGGGATGAGATATTGAGGGTATAGTGGAAGGTATAGTCCTCTGAAGGCCTATTAAGAGAGCCAGATTCCTGCTGAGGAGAACTGTCTGCTTCTATGAGTTTTCCTTCCTCCTCATCTTCGTAGTACATTTCAACCTCCTCCTCCTCCTCCTCAGGCATTGGCTGTGGAATCAAGGACTGGTCAAGGGAGGGACAGGCATATGCATGAAATTCCCCATAGCTTGGAGTGCCTGCAGAAATTGCCATGCCTTGGTCATGTCATCTACTGAAGGAATTTGTCTTCTGTCCACTGGTGGTTACTTTCCTTCTTCAGAAGGAGGGACAGCGACTTATTTTTCTTTTCATTTTTTTCTTGGCAGGCACCATTTCTCGTGTCTGCTCAGAGTCATTGTATTTTTACTGACTTCAGGGTTCGCCCTTTCAGACACCCTGAGTTCTGTACCATCTTCAGCAACTTTATCTTTTTTTTCTGTCCTTTTTGACATGGACTGCTGCTTTCTCTGAGGGGCTAGATCCTCGTCTGAACCTTTCCATGATGTTGAGGCAGACTGAGAAACCATAAAGACCCCCTTTTCTTCTGTGTTTTAGGGCAAAATGTTTTACAGAGGTCACAGTTTGAAAAATCGTGGTCAGGATCCAGGCACCTTAAACAAAGCTTGTGGCAGTCTGCCTTTGCCAGGAGCTGAAAACAAATCATTCAATTTTTAAACCCTGTAGCTCCTGTCTTTGTTTTAGGGGGGAATCAGTCAGTAATTCCAAACACTGAAGACCCTAAAAGATGCTTACGGTTCCCATTAGAAAATACTGAAATTACACTAAATCCAGATGATGTTAACGAAGGGCTTTTGAGTGAAAAATGTGGTTCAGTCCCTCAAAAAAGAGCTGCAAATTGAAGTTACCTCAAAAAAGCTTTGCTAGTTAGAATACTGCAAAAGGATTGTCTCAGTTTCCAAAACGTGGAACTGAAGAAAAAATTACTCACTGTAGTAATGTTTCTTCCGAGGTGTCCTTTAGTATGCGTGACAAGTGCAGAATGCCAGCTGGGCTCAGCTGCCCTGGAGGTGGAGTGAATGCTAATTACTTTAAGGATTATCCAATCAGGAGAGAGTTAGAGGTTGTGCTGTGTGTGGCAGGGCTTGAGCTCAGTCAGAATTATTTCGAAGCTAGAAAGGGCAAAACAAGGCTCCCAAGAATGAACTATGGCAACAGGAACAAAAAATTATTCAAAAGTACGTACTAAAAAAAAGGGGAAAAACACATGCAGTGAGAAAAGGTTACATTTGATGAGAAAAACAAATAAAAATTTGGCATGGAGAAATAATGCAGAGCCATCCCCAGACAGGTTATGTAGGGGAGGACAGGTGGGAAGTCAAGCATACTAAAGAATACCTTGGAAGAAACAGTATTACTGCGGTGAGTAATTTTTTCTTCTCACCCTTCGGGTCCTTTAGTATGCTTGACAAGTGCAGACTACAAAGCAGTACAGTTGGGAGGCTGGAACAGAACCTACTTAGGAAAAAGGCTCTACAGCACTGCTGTTCCAAATTTGGTGTCTGATCTGGACTGTATATACAGGCTGTAGTGCTTTGTGAATATGTTTCCAGTCTTTCAGGTAGCTGCTTTGCAGATATCAAGCAAAGGAATATCCTGTGCAGCTGCCACTGTGGCAGCAGTGCCGCTAGTGGAATGGGCCCCTAGGCCCTGAGGGGGCTGTTTGCCACCCTTGCTGTAACAGAACTGAATGCACGAGACTATCCAGTGAGAAATGGTTCTCTTGGTGGCTGGTCTTCCCCTGCCTACCTCACCATAGGTGAGGAAAAGTTGGGTATGAGAACCTCTGAACTGATTGGTATGTTCCAGGTAGTAGGTCAGAGCCCTTGTAACATCCAAGCTATGTAGCTTGCATTCTCATGATGTGGATTTTTCTGTGAAAAAGACAGGGAGAGTGATAGACTGGTTAAGGTGGAAATAGAGACCACCTTAAGTAAGCATTTTCCGTTTGTCCCAAGGATTACCTTGTCCTTGTGGACAACGATGTAGTTAGGTTCAGTGCAGAGGGCCTGCAGCTCAGAAATCCTTCTGGTTGAGGTGATTGCAACTAAAAAGACAGTTTTTCAAGTAAGGTACTTTTGGTCAGCAGTAGCCATAGGCTCAAAGGGTGGCTGCATGAGCTTAGCTACACGAAGGTTCAAGTCCCAGAGGAGGACAGGCTCCCACAGTGGGGGTTGACACTGTAGCAGGCCTCTGAAAAACTTCTTGAAAATAGACTGGAAAATGACTGATTTCTCTTTCCCAGTGGAAAGGTATGCTGATATGCTGATACCCCATTGTATATATCCTTTGCCCCTGGAACATATGACGCTGTGAATGTGCTTGACACCTGCCTGGCCGCGATCAATGATTGGACGTCCTCCAGCTGGTTATGACAGAACCCAGACAAGATGGAGGTTCTGGTAGTGGGAGTGGGTCAAAGGTGTGATAGGAATGTCTCCAGTGTGGCAACTGGACTTTTCCCAGGGCCAACACCATTGATGGCTTCCTCTAGGGTGCATGACCTTGGTGTGTTCCTGGACGACAGTTTGACATTTGAATCTCAGGTGTTATCCGTTGTCCAAAGTGGTTTTACCACTTGAGGAACATTGCCAGGCTCAAACCCCTAGTTCCACCTGAGGGACCTGCCCACTATAGTCCTTTCCTTTGTAACTTTCAGGCTTGATTACTGTAACACCCTGTACTTCGGGATCTCGGGAGGTACCCTCTGCTGGCTGCAGCTGGTGCAGAATGCAGCGGCCAGGTTGCTGACAGGCCTTCCGAGGTTCTGTCATGTAACTCCTGCGTGAACTGCACTGGCTGCCAGTCAGGTGGAGGGTTATCTTCAAGATGGGTTTACTCACCTTTAAGGCCCTACATGGACTAAGCCCTGGCTATCTGTCGGACCTCCTAACACTCTCTGCCCCAGTCCGCTCCCTCCGTTCCTCCTCTAGGGACCTCCTAGTGATTCCTAGGACGAGGCTTAAAACCGTCGGTGAAAGGGCTTTCAGTGTCACTGGCCCCGTCTTGTAGAATTCACTTCCTCCAGCCATCAGGGAGGCCTCCTCAGTCAAGGTGTTTAAGGGCCGACTTAAGACCCACTGTTTCGCACTGGCTTTCCCAGACATAGTTTTTTAAATATGTGATAAAGACTACTGAATTGTATTTAACTATTACTTCTGTAGCTGTTTTAGTGTTTTTGGTTTTTATATGTAATTTTATTTTTTATGATTTTTATGTAAGGCGCCCAGAGCCTCCGGGAATGGGTGCCAAAGAAATAAAATTTGCCTTTCCTTGCCGTATGACTGCTAAATGTACCTTAAGGGATGAGGCCTTTAGGCGTGATGGCTGAAGATGTACCAGATAGTTCAGAAGAGTAAGTGGAGTAGCCCAGAGAGAGTCTATCCACTTATCTTTATACCAGAGAGAAAAACTCTTTGATTTAGAAGCATACGTCTTCTTGGTGTCAGGTTTCTTTGCCATTGGAAGGATTTTTAGAACTTGCTCAGAGTACTGAGAATCAGGGAACTTTAAGTCCTCAAGTAACAGAGCTTGAGGTGAAGAAAGTCTATGGTGGGGTATGCTGCCCCTGTCTGAGGGAGAGCAAGGAGACTGTGGGTCGTTGGTAGGTGAATTGGTTTCCTAACTGACTGGGCAAGGAGAAGGGAGTACAAAGGTTGCCTCTCCCCATCCGGAGCCACCAGAATTATGGTAGCTGGCTGGTTCATGAGCTTGAGTAGAACTCTGTGTATCAGTGGGAAGGGAGGGTAGGCATACAGGAACTTCCCTGACCTGACCAGTCTAAAGTAAGAGCATCTACTGGCATGGTACCCAGTGCTGGGAGCCTGCAACAGTGTGGTGGAAGCTGGTAATTGAAGTTGGAGGCAAAGAGATCCAACTCTGAGACGCTCCGCCTTCTGAAAACTGTGGAGGAGAACTTGCTTGTTCAGGATCCACTCGCGGTGGCCCTGATTGATATGACTCAAAGCAACTGTCAAGGTGTTGTCTTTGCCAGGGAGATATATGGCTGACAGGTGCAAATCCAGAAAGTAGGCCAGAGACCAAGTTCTAATGCCTCTGTGCAGGGTTTGGTGGACCCTGTGCCACCCTGCTTGTTGATGCGAAACATGGCAGTTGTATTGTCTGTCCTGATTGGTACACAGCCCTGAGCTCAAGCAGATTGGTGTGGTAAGAGGACTCCTTGGGGGTCCATGTGCCGGTTATGGAGTGATCTTGCAGAAGATCTCCCCAACCTAGGAGGGAGGCATCTGTGGTAAGGACCCTGAAGGATTGCTTTAGCAAAAAAGGAACTCCTTCACTGAAGTTTTCCCTCTCTTTCCCCCAGTCGAGAGCCTGAAGAAGTGTTCTGGTGACTGGTAGTAGCGGGTGTTTTCTTCTGGGCCAGTGACCCTGAGGTGATACTATATGTCCCTTGTTTGAAGCCTTGCACTTGGGATTGCTGGTGTCTTGGAAGCCTTGTGACCCAGTAGTGAAAAGGAATGTCTGACCGGCCTTGGCTGACCTGGGACAAAGAAGTTTGCCAGGTCCAGGAAGTTTTGCACCCTGTGCATAGGGAGGAAGACCTTCCCTTGCAAGGTGTTTGACTGTGTTCCAATGAATCCAGTATTTGAACGGGCTCAAAGTGGGACTTCCCCTTATTGTTGATGAAGGCTAGGGACTCCCATGTACTTTATGTAAGGCTGACAGCTTCCCTGACCTTTTGTAGTAACTTGTCTACTATAAGTCAGTCATACAGGTTTGGGAAGACAGACACCCGCTGTTCTTCTCAGGTGTGCTGGTACCATTGCCAGGCACTCTTTGAGGACTATGGGCACTGAAATGGGCCTGAATGGCAGGACTGCACAGCTGGTATTAACCGGATAGCAGCCTGAGACTGAAAATATTTCTGTAGGATCACCCTAAGGGATGTAAAGATGGGCGTCTTTACGATACAGGAAGGCCAGCCGGTATTCCTGTTGCAACAAAGAGGCTTACCTAGCTTAGGCAGACCATTTCAGACTTGAACTTGGGGAACTGAAGCCTTTTCCCCCCAGTGGGAGAAAGGGGTCTTCCTCAATGCCGTTGCAACTGAAAATGCTCTCATCTCTAATTCCAGCAGCTACTTTTCTGTTGGAATTAGAGATTTATAGAGTTTGAAACCCTGCAACAGAGGAGACTTTAGGTTAGGGACCAGATGCAGCAACTCTAGCACCCACTTATCTGTGGTGAAGAGGAGGTGTTGGTTGAGATAGAGGGTTGGCCTGGCTTCTATGAGAAACTGAGGTGATTTGATGTGTCTGGTGTTGGAAGAAGGGAAAAAAGCTGGCTCTTCGCAGACTTCTTCGTCCTCTCCTCCTAACCACATATGAGAGTAATCCATAGGGTTGGCCCAGCCTAGGGACATAGCCCCTATCTCTGTTTCCCCTGCCTCGAGATCTCTGGAAAGTAGAGGCTTTCTCTTTAGTTGGGTAGTTTTGAAAGGTGGTCCTGTATTTCTCCATCTTTTGTGTGAAGATAATTATTCTCTGAGGGGAGATCCATACCCTTGGTCTAAGTGTCCTGCTTAAAGCAGGGTCAATAATGTTTACAGCGATATGGTACTGGTTTAGGGCTGTTTACAGAGTTTAGTAATATATTGAACCCTTTTGTTTGGGACCTGCTGAGTTATGACTAGAATAGGGTTCCAGAAAGCTTTTTGATGTGGGCTGCAAGACCAAATATGTAGACAGGCGAAGAGGCGTAAGACTTCTTGCATATAATGTCTTTTCATTTTTTTTTTTTTTTTTTTTTTTAAACCCTTTTCAGGAGGTTGCAAGAAGAGGAATGGAAACTTAGGCTTTGGCACAAGTGTTGGCCTGTAGCACTGCCTCGAGGATAGGGAGCGCGTAAAGAAACTCAGCATTAGGTTTTTATAGCTGATTTTCCTTCTTTTTTTTTTCATATAATTGCCCCTTTTCTTTGATTTATGAATGGGCAAAAAACAGTTTGTTGGAGGAAAGGGGACCCGCACTCTCTGAAAGGATTGTCCTCCTTTCCTTGATCTGTGGTCTCCTGGAAAGTAGGTCCAGGGTGCCCACCTTATGATGCAGTATTGCAAATCAAGTGGAAAATCTCCCTGGCAATAGAGGAGTAACGAATCTTGGCCAGGGGTTGCCTCTGAAACTATAGATCTTACTTCGAGAGGGTTCCTGCAGTAAGTCTTCACATATAGTACTATGCCCCCTGTCATCAGGTCCGAACAGCAAACTTGCAGCTAGCAGTCATCAGCAGGGACCACCCCCCCCCATCGTCAGGTGACGCGTGACGTCAGTGTGACTATAAAAGGGGCGCGTCCGCCCTCCAGTTCTTTCCCGCCATCGCATCAGTCCATTCAACAGATGTGTCAGAACAGCGATCCATTTACGTGTTCCCATACCTACATGACTGTCTCTTTTCAGCCCCTTCACCGGACAGCCTGAAGGAGTCGCTCTCCTTCACCCTGGACCTGTTTTCCAGCCTGGGTATTTCGGTCAACCTACCCAGATCCCAGCTAGTACCCTCCCAGCTCCTCCAATTCATTGGAGCAGTGCTGGACACAGTCCGGAGCAAGGCCTTTCTCCCCGTTGACCAAGTGGCGATGCTTGTCTCTCAGGCCACATTAGTGACATCCTCTCGGTGGCCCACGGCTCGGTCAGTCCTTCACCTGTTGGACCTCATGGCGGCTGCCATAGCCACAGTCCCCCTGGCCAGGCTGCATATGAGGGGTAACCCAGTGGTGTCTCCGAGTCCACTGGGATCAATGTTCTGACGACATGGAGCAAAAGGTCATGATCTCCAGCAGTCTTCAGAAAGATCTCCTCTGGTGGAAGTATCCCGTCAATTTGTTTGGGGGGGGGGGCCTTCCTTCCACCCTCCGGTTCCTTCTCAAACCCTTACTTCAGATGCCTCGAACACGGGTTGGGGAGCTCATTTAGGGGAACACAGAACACAGGGTTCCTGGTCCCCTACAGAGGAGAATCTTCACATCAACATCCTGGAGACGAGGGCAGCTCTCCATGCTCTCCAGGCATTCCAGTGGCTTCTTCTCCCGAGAACACTCCTCATTCAGACAAACAATATGGCCACTGTCTGGTATCTGAACTAACAGGGAGTCACTCGATCATACCCCCCTTTGCAGGGAAGCAATGAGGGTGTGGTATTGGGCAATTCAACACGGCCTGTACTTGACAGCAGTCCACGTGCCAGGGGTTCACAACATCCTGGCGGACAGTTTCAGCCGATCAGTCACCAGGGCTCACGAGTAGGAACTAAAGCAGGCAGTAGTAGAAGATCTCTTTCTTCAGTGGGGTCGGCCAGACCTGGATCTATTCGCCTCCCCATCCAACGCAAAGCTACCCAGCTTTTGCTTGCTCGTTCCCAGGCATGGTGCTGTTTGGCGAGATGCACTGTCTCTATCCTGGACAGGGAGATTTCTGTATGCTTTCCCCTCCCTTTCCCCTAATTCAGAAGGTTCTTCTGAAGCTCCAGGTGGAGGGGGGCTCACATGATTTTCATTGCCCCTCTGTGGCCTCGGCAGATATGGTTCCCACTGTTGCAACAACTGGCTCTGGAACCACCAGTCCCTCTGCCTCTCTCTCACGACCTTCTGTCCCAGGAGCAGGGCACCCTGGTACATCCAAGCCTCAGGTCTCTCCATCTTCATGCGTGGCACCCGTGGACATAATGATCTCTCGCTATGGAGTTTCTACTCAGGTAGCTCAGGTCTTGGTGAAAGCTAGGAAGCTCTCCACTAGATCCAGCTATGCCATGAAATGGAAGAGATTTTCTGTTTGGGCCACAGCAAAGCGCTTGGACCCATTTTCTTGCTCGGTCTCCCAGGTGTTAGAGTACCTCTTACATCTATCAGAGTTGGGCCTCAGTTATTCTTCACTGAAGGTCCATATATCTGCGGTGTCGGCCTACCACCTTCCGCTGGATGGCAAAACCCTAGCTCAGCTAGAGGTTTCTAAGACTTTTTTGAAGGGGTCCTTTATATAAAACCTCTAGCCCAGAATCCCGTTCTTCCCTGGGATCTCAATTTTATGTTGGAAAAGCCTACTTTGCCCCCTTTTGAACTAGCAGCAAGCTGTGATATGCATTTTTTAGCGTGGAAAACACTCTTTTTAGTTGCTGTCACTTCAGCTCGAAGGGTTTCAGAGCTTCAGGCTCTAGTTTATAGAGAGCCTTATTTAATTTTCCACAGGGACCGGGTGGTCCTTCGAACTAATCCTTCATTTCTTCCGAAGGTGGTTTCGGAGATGACTCTAAATCAGAGCGTCGAATTGGCGGTGTTTTCCAGAGCACTGCGGAGGACATCTCTTGCACACTCTTGATGTGCACAGGATTTTGAGTTATTATACCTCTCGGACTAAATTGGTTCGTAGGTCGAACCAGCTTTTTGTTGTCTTTGCCTCCCAGTGTCAGGGCAAGGCGATCACGAAACAGACTCTGTCTAGGTGGCTTGCTAACTATATTCATTACACTTACCAGAAATATGAAAAAACCCTTCCGGGGTGGTCAAAGGTCACTCAACCAGGAGTGTGCCCAATTCTTCCGCCTTTTTCAGGAATGTGTCCACTGCCGATATCTGTGCAGCGGCCACTTGGTCTTCCGTCCATACCTTCACTAAGCATTACAGTCCAGACGTTGCTTCTAGGTGTCGAGCTGGCTTCGGCCTTGCAGTTTTACAAGGTCTTCTGTCTTGAACAGACCCTTCGTTGGCAGACATCTTCCTCCTCCCAGAACCTCGTCTCTGACTCCTCCTTTTGTGTTAGACTGCTTTGTATTCAGTCCTATATGTGAAGACCTACTGCAGGAACCCTCTCGAAGTATGATATAGCAGTTACGTAAGAACTTACTGTAAAAGTAGATCTTCGAAAGAGTTTCCTGCACTAGAACTGCTTTCCCTCCCACCATTCCCCCAACTCCTGTTGTTTTTTCCTTATTTCCTGTCCAAGTCTCTGGCTTTGCCAGGGCGCAGGGTATCAGGAGTTGTCACTCCTCTTTTTTTTTTTTTTTTTTTTTATACTTACTATTTATGCCCCCTTCTCACTGCTCCAGGAACCTCTCTTCAGGGATCCCAAGGTCGTGCGTGCTCCTGTAGCCCCGCCCCGGGTACCTCCATTCCAGGTACCAGCTGCCTGCCCCCATCCTGCCGCGGTTTACCCCGGGCAGGGAGGAAAGGTCTCCTTACCCTCTCACACCTCAAGTATCGTCGGAGGTCAGCTGGCCCCATCTCAAGAGCCGGTTATGGGTTTTCTGGGGACGACGGGTCCTGTCTGCCGGACCTGGGACAGGGTGTTCCAGTTTTCTGGTAATCAGCCACAGGACATCTACGCAGGGCCAAGGGCGGCGCTGCGTCAGGGCGTGTAATGCTCCAGCTCGGCAGGCGTCCTCCCTCCCTTGTATGCTGTCTCGCTGCACCTCCACCTGTGGTCACCCAGGTGGCAGTATCATAGCGGGACCCGCATCCACCCACCTGGAGAAGAGGGCAGCCTATGGGTGCTCAATCCTTCTCCCAACCGGCCCCTCCAGCCGCGGAGTCCGTTCGAACCGGGTCACTGGCATCGGCGGTAGCCCTACCGCTGCACCAGCTGGACCGGCTGTCACTCCTCTTTTCTACTCCCTTTATTTGGGTCTCTGGTGGAAAGAACTGGAGGCGGGCGCGGGACGCCCCTTTTATAGTCACGCTGACATCCGTCACCCTACAGTGGCCAGGCGATCCCACTGATGATTGCTAGCTACAAGTTTGCCGTTCTGACCTGACACCAGGGGGCACAGTCCTATATGAGAAGACCTACTGCAGGGACCTCTCTCGAAGATCTACTGTTACGGTAAGTTCTTACGTAACTGCTGTGTTTACCCTCTACTAATTTACATTGTTATAATATGTGCCCAAGGAAAAACCCCGGGTCAGAGGAGATAAGTAACATTGTTGTGAGACCAGGCATGAAAGCCCATGGATTGAAAAATTAAATATATTTGACAAGCTTTTGCAGAGGGTATTTCTTATTGAGTCACTGGCATCTCCCTTTGCCTTTCAGTGGGAGGGGCAGGGATGAAAAAATTACTCACCACAGTAATCTTGTTTCTTCCAAGGTATTCTTCAGTATGATTAAGTGTAACAGTCAGCCTCCAGTGTTGAACTGCCATGGAGTACTTTGGAATGGTATGCAAATGATGGAACATCTGTTGGCTTGTGCCACCATTCAGAATGCTGCCCTTACCAACTGCTGCATTCTATAATGCCCAGATTTCCTTGGAGCCTGCTTGGAGGGACTCCTAAACTAGCTAACCTCATACGATAAATAAACAATTAACAAATCCCTTTTTGCCTATTCCCTGGCAATGTCAAATAGGACTAACTGGCGGAAACAAACAGCCATCTTGTCTAAACAAAAACACAAAAGAAAACAAGAATTACCAACAGTAATCAAAACCAGCTATGATGCAGAGACCAACTGGTTCTGGAAGGGGAGGTAGGGAAGGAGAGTTAATCATATTGAAGAATACCTTGGAAGAAACAAGATTACTGCGGTGAGTAATATTTTCTTCTAACCCCAGGAATTCTTCAATATGATTAACTCTATCAGACTATGAAGCAGTACCTGTGAAAGTGGGCACAGAACCCTACTTAGGGAACAGGCTTTGCGACACTGCTGTGCCAAACTCCTGGACTGAATGTCCAAACTGTAATGCATTGTAAAGGTGTGTACTGTCCTCCATGTAGCTGCTTTACAGATTTCCAACAGGGGAATATCTGTGGTAGCTACTATTGTAGCAGCTGTACCCTTTGTGGAATGAGCCCTTAAGCCTACTGGAGGCTCTCTGCCAGCTTTGCTGTAGCAGAACTGAATACATGCTACTATCCACCGTAAAATGGTTCTTTTAATAGCAGGTTTCACTTTTCCCACATCCCCATAAGTCAGAAACAGCTGCTTCCTGTCCTGCCTATGGGCTTTAGCGTGGTCTAGGTAGTACCTAAAAGCTCTCTTAACATCCAGGCTGTGGAGCCTCCGCTCCCCTGAAGTAGAGTGATCAGTGAAGAAGACTGCCAGAGCAATGGTCTGGTTCAGTTGAAAATCCAAGATCACTTTAGGAAATAATTTCCCGTTGGTCCTCAGAACTACTTTCTTTCTGTGAAGGGAGATATAGTCTTGTCCTATACACAAAGCTTGCAGCTCACTTATCCATCTAGCTGAGGTGATAGCCACTAGAAATATAGTCTTCCAGTTGACAAATTTGAGATGTGCTGAAGCCATGGGCTCAGATGGGGGTCCCGTGAGCTTGGCAATGCAAACATTAAGGTCTCAAGTAGGCATAGGTTCCCTCTGAGGTGGGTGCAGATGGGCCAGCCCTTTGAAGAATTTCTTGAAAATAGGGTTGGCAGCTAAGAAAGTAGTCTTACCAGCCGACAAATAGGTTGAAACTGATGCCAGATGGACCTTAAGGGTTGCAGACTGTAGGCCAAGAGAGTGAAGGTGGGTGAGATAGTGCAGCAGGACTGGTAACCCTGACTGTGAACGCACTAGGCCATTAGTCTCACACCAGCTAGAGAAACTTTTCCATTTTGAAGCATAGGTTTTCTTCGTAGAACATTTCCTGGAGCCCCTAAGCACCCTCAGACACTCTCCGAGAGTTGCAGGTTAGCATACTCTAGGTCTTCAAGAGCCAGGCCTTGAGAATGAGTGACCAGAGGTTTGGATACAGGATCCTCCTCTGTGAGGAGGTAAGGCAGTTGTGCCTCTAAGGGAGGTGTAGTGGTTGAGCTACTGATAGGGAGAGAAGTAGGGAGTACCATGGCAGTCTGACCCAGTCTGGGGCTATCAGGATCATGATTGTTGGTTGAGACCTGAGTTTTATCAGGACTCTGAGAAGTAGTGGGAATGGAGGGGAATGCATAAAGATGCATCCCTGTCCAGTCCAACACCAGTGCATCCAGAGGTACTGTGCCTTTCGCTGGAGGCCTACAGCAGAATTTGAGTAGCTGGTGATTCTCTTCTGAAGCAAAGAGGTCTGTCTGTGGAGTTCCCCCTCTTCAGAACACCATTTCCAGCACTTGTCTGTTGAGGGACCACTTGTGGTGGTTTTGATTGATTCTGCTGAGGGCATCTGCCAGAGTATTGTCTATTCCTGGAAGATGGATGGCCATCAGGGACACCTGCAAGGAGTAGGCCAGATTCCATATTTTCATTGCTTCTGTGCACAAAAGGTCAGACCTTGTGCCCACCTGCTTGTTGATGTAGTACATAGTGGTGGTATTGTCTGTTCTGACCTGTACTACCTTGTCCCTTACAAGGGTGGCAAAGGACTGGAGTGCTAGAAACACTGCTCTGAGCTCCAACAGGTTTATGTGTAGCAGTGACTCTGTTAGGGACCATGTGCCATGCACTGTATGCTGTTCCAGGTGTGCCCCCCTCATCCTAGGAGGGAGGCATCTGTTTGTGAGTACCAGGTTGGGGGACTCTGCTCTGAATGGAATCCCCAGCCTGAGGTTGCTTCTGTCTTTCCACCACTGCAGAGCCTGCAGAAGTGTGCTTGTCACTGGAACCAGTTTTGCCAAGGAGTCTTTTCTTTGGCACCAGTGTATTCCTGAGATGGAACAGGATGTCCCTCATCTGGAACCTGCAACCCCGAACTGTTCCTGTTGCTACCGCCATATGCCCCAGCAATTTTAGGAAATGTCTTGCTGGCTGTGGCCTGTTGAGTTTGAAAGAGCTTGCAATTTAAAGAATATTGTCCACTCTTTCCTGAGGAAGGAAAGCCCTCCCCTGTCAAGTATCCAGCTCTGCCCCTATGAAATTCAGCACCTGAGTGGATTGAAGGACAGATTTTTGGACATTTATGAGGAACCCCAAAGACTCCAGGGTTTCCTGGGTGAGCATGAGGGTATATTCTACCTGCTGTGGAGATTGACCTACAACTAGCCCATCATCCAGGTAGGGGAACACTGTTATAAGAACTTACGAAATGCCAGCAAAAACAGGCCTCTTGGTCTATCGAGTCTGCCCGATTGTGCAGCTAGCCCCTCAACTTGCAGCTGCCCCACCCTTCCTCATAACCACCCTGCCTTCTCAGATGTGCCACTGCCAGGCACTTTGTGAAAGCCCTGGGAGTGGAGATTAGGCCGAATGGCAGAGCTGTGAACTGGTAATGCCCCGAGTGAAGTCTAAACCTGAGGTATTGTCGGTGGGATTCCCTGATTGGAATGTGAAAGTAAGCATCTTTGAGATCCAAGGATACCAGCCAGTCTCCTTCCTAAATAGTAGGGAGAATCATTGCCAGAGTTACCATCTGGAAGTTTGGCTTTGCCAAGTGCTTGTTCAGAGCTCTCAGATCCAAAATGGGTCGCCATTCCCCATTCTTTTTTTTTTTTTTTTTTGCACACTTTGTTTTTATGTACCCTATCCACGCTGGACTCTGTCCAGCTAGGTCATGAGGCGTACCTGCTTATCCCGTCCGTCTGAAGCTCCGTTGCTCTCCCAGTTAGGGCCTCCCACGCCATGTCGAACTCCTCCCCCGCTGAATCTGAATTCCCCGGGAGCAAGGACCGTCAACTCCAAACGGCGCTCTATCTAAGTGTCTGGTGGATGTACGAGGGGAGACCAGGAGAACATCTCGGCCCGGCGATGGATGTGATGCCGGCATCGCTAGATCTTGCCTTCGCCTTACAATAGGAAGAGGGATTTTCTTTGTTACTGACCCCCATTGGCCCAGTAGTGCAATGCGGCTCCAGCACGGCGGCATAAGCGGCTCCCGTTCATGCCGAGAAGTGCTGCCTTGACCTTCCAAGCATTTTGCCAGAACTAGAGCTGCTGTATACTCCTATTCTACCAGGGTCACCAGACGGTGAGACTAACGCCCCCTCCCTCCCAGGAGAGGAGAGCTGTCCAGCCCCCGACGGCCCGAGTCCGCTTTCGAACCTGGGTCGCCAGCGTGGTGTGAGGTGTGGCGTCCAGTGCCTCAACCTTCAGCGCCACCGGGCCGGCTGTCCCCATTCTTTTTTAATGTGAGGACATACCTTGGATAGAATCCTTCCCCCCCCCCGCAAGACTGGAACAGGTTCCACTGCCCTTGCTGCCAGCAAGTTTTACACTTCTTTTTCCAAGAATGCCTTTTCTGTGATCAATGCTGTTCTGAAGGGCTTTGACCTTAGCTTGGGGAAGGATTTGAAGCTGAGGGCTAGTCCCTGGCTCACTACTTCCAAGACCCACTTGTCTGTGGTGATTGTTTTCCAGACTGGGAAGTAGTGAGCCAGCCTGCCCCCTACTGGCAGTGGGGAGGCAACCATGACCTGTAGATCAGGGAGTCTTCTTTTTCTGGGCTGCAGCATGAGTGGCCTGGTCACCAAGTCTGGAGCCCTTTCTGCCCCTGAAATATCCCCTCTGTTGTTGGTATACAGGGATGGCTTGGACCTGGAAGAAAGGTCTGCCGTAGCCTGACCTTCCTCTACCTTCCCTTCCCTGTGCCCTGTAAGAGGTTGAAGCCTTTTCTTTGGCAGCATTGCTCTCAAAAGTGGTTTTGTATTCATCCACTTTTTTCATGTAAGCTTCAGTCTTATCCCCAAACAGTGAATTGTTCTTACAAGAGAAGTCAGTGGCCTTGTTCTGGATATCTTGGGTCAGGTTTGTGGTTCTGAGCCAAGCAAACCTCCTTAGTGCTGCCATTATGGCCATCCATCTAGCTGCAGTGTTATTAGAGTCCACTGCCATATGGGACTGGTATTTGGTAGCCTCTAACCCCAACCTGGCTGTCTTGATTATTTTGGAAGCCATGGCAGGTGGTGCCTTCTCAGCCATGGGCAGCATAGAATTCCAAAGAGACTTCTGGTACCTGGCCACATATGCCATGTAATTAGCTTGCCTTATGGCCAAAGAAACCACTAGGTAACCCTTCTTTGCCATACTGTCCAGTTTTCTTGAATCTTTTTCAGGTGGGTAGGAAGACAATGGCACCCTTGCCCTGTTACAGGCAGCTGTTTGCACCACTCCCTCATGGTCAGGGTGTGTAAACAAAACTCTGCCCCTGGCCTTTCCAGCTGATATTTCTTTTCAGCCTTCTTATCAACTGGTGGGATTGAATTGGGTGTCTGTAGCACCTTCATCACATGCTTCTTTAGGGATTTCAGGTTGTGCAGGAGAAGCCTTTTGGTAGGAGCCAGACCCATCATGTCCAGAAATTGCCTACATATACAATACACCTGCCTCTTCTTCCTTCTCCTCCACCGTTTCATTGGTGGGTAAGTCCAGAGTCTCCACCATCTGCTTTACAAAAGTAAAGTGTGAGGGATAGTCCTCTGGCAGTCTGGGAGGAGGCTCAAAACTCCTGATCCAGAGAAACTTCCGGTTCAGTGGGGTCCTCCTCATCTTCATCCTCCTCATACTCCTCGTATGGGAGGTTTTGAGACACCGGAACCAATTCTTGGACTGTTGTCGGAACTGTATGCGGTTCCGATGGAACCAGAGTTGCCAGTTGCAGAACCAGTACCAGGTCTTATAAAGCCTGCAAAATCTGCAAGGTTTGAGCTACAGCTTCAGCCGAAAGTATATTTGTCTTGTGCACTGAGGGCTTCTTTGGCTTTTCGCCTGGAGATTGTGTGTTTCTTTTTAGCCTTTTTCTTGCTGGAGTCGGTTCAGTAACTGGTTCCCCTGTTGTTTTAGTTTTTGAACCTTCACCTTTGTCAGAGGCGTTAGTCTCCACATTTCTATCTTTTTTGGAGAAGACGGTTGATCTGGAACCAAAACGATTGGTTCCTGAGTAGAAGCCATTCACTTTTTAAAGTGTTCCAGGTGCTTTTCCACGGTTTTAGCTGGGAAAGTCATACAAATATCATCGTGCGGAACCTAGGCAGAAAATAACACCGATCGTGCTTGTCTGCTTTAGCAAAAACGTCCCCACACTCTGTGCAGTTTTTAAAACTAGTAGGCCCTGTTTTCTTTTTAGGCTTATCGGACATAACCAAAAGATATACTAAAACACTATGACATAGAAACATAGACTTTGACGGCAGTTAAGGACCACTTTGCCCACCCAGTTTGGCCATTTCCCTACCTTTTAAATGAGCTGCAGATCCTAGTTAACCAACAGCCTACTTCCGCCTACGCCCCACTATAATTGCCTTATGTCTGTCCCATGCATTCTTGAATTCCCCCACTGTTTTTGACCCCACGACCTCCTCAGGGAGGCCATTCCATGCGTCCACCAGCTTTCTTGAAAAATACTTCCTCACGTTGCCCCTGAGCCATTCCCCTCTATCTTCAAATTGTGCTCCCTTGTTCTTGCACATCTCTTTTTTTTTCTGAAAGATGCTACCCTCTTGGACTTTGTTGATTCCTTTGAGGTACTTGAAAGTTTCTATCATGTCCTCTCTTTCCTCAAGGGTATACGCATTAAGCTTCTTTAGTTTCTCTTTGTATGGTTTCTGGTGCAGACCCTGCACCATTTTAGTTAACCCCCTCTGGACTACCTCCATCCTGTCTGTGTCCTTGCAGAGATGGGGTCTCCAGAACTGCACACAGTACTCCAGATGGGGTTTCACCAACTGTCTGTACAGAGGAGTGACAACTTCCTGTTTTCTACTGGTGATGCTTCTCCTCGCATCCCAGTATCCCCCAACCCTCTTCTGCCTTCTCCATTGCCTGCCTACCTTTAGGTCATCTGATATGACTACCCTCCCGTCCTTTTCCATTTTTTGCTAGTAACCCCCCCACAATTGTGTACTCTTCCCTTGGTTTTGTTTCCCAGGTGCATTACTTTGCACTTCTTTGCATTAAATCTAAGCTGCCAAACTTTTGACCATTCCACCAACTTGCCAGTCCTTCTCATCCTTTCCATCCCCCCGCGTGTATCAACCCTGTTGCAGACTCTTTGTCTCTACTGCAAAGCGGCATACTTTTCCTTCCAGTCCCTCTGCAGTGTCACTTATAAAGACATTAAAGAGGACCGGCCCCAGTACTGAACCCTGTGGTGCCCCGCTCGTAACCCCCCCTTTCTTCAGAGTGGACTCTGTTTACTATTACCCTCTGCGTCCTGTTGTCCAGCCAATTTATTTACCCAGGCTACCACCCTGGGACCCACTCCTAGGCTGGCTAACTTGTTTATTAATCTTTTGTGTGGGACTGTCTAGGTAGGCCATGTCCACGGCCCCTCCCAGGTCTACTACTTTTGTCACCCAGTCAAAGAAATTTATTAGATTCGTCTGACATGACCTTCCCGCTGTGAATCCTTGCTGCCTTGGGTCCTGTGCCCCGCTGGCCTCTAGGTACTCAGCAGTTCTTTATTTCAGAAGTGATTCCATCATTTCTCTACCACTGAGGTCAGACTAACAGGTCTGTAGTTTCCTGCCTCTGCCTTGCTCCCACTTTTGTGAAGGGGAATCACATCCACTCTCCTCCAGTCCTCAGGTGCCACCCCATCCTCCCATGATCTGTTAAAAAGGGTAGTCAGTGGTGTCACTAGTTCTCCCCTTAGTTCTTTTAGAATTCTGGGGTGAATCCCATCAGGCCCCATTGCCTTGTCCACCTTCAGTATTAGGAGATCTTTCAGGACCCTTTCTTCTGTGAATGGACTGGGATCGACCCCCCTATCCAGAGTGCTTCTACTGTTTGGTTTAGGTAAGTCCCCTTCCTCCTCTTTTATGAATACTGAACAAAAGTATTCGTTCAGTATCTCTGCCTTTTCACTGTCACCCTCTGCCACCACCACCTCCCCTTTATTAAGCCTCACTATCCTTCCCTTGGTCTTTCTTCGCTCACTGGTGTACCTATAAAAGGTTGTATCCCCCTTCTTTAACTAGAACCGGATCCTATTTAATAAAGATATACCAAATATGTATTAAGGAGGGTAACTATACCTAGTGCAGTGGCAGTTGTCAAACTGTAGGAAAACCACAAAACTTCAAAATTTACTGAAAACTTCACAAATAAGGCTCCAGTAAAGTTCCTATATGAAATAAAATAGAGGAAAAAAGCCAGAAAGGCTTGGTTCCTCGATGGTTCAACGAACTGCTGAGGAACCGTGAATTGAGGTAAAAAGTAGTAACAACTAATATAAAAACAGCATTAAACTAAATTAGAAAGTAAAGGCTGCAGTTCTAACAGTAAATGAAAACAGAATATTTTTCCATGAAAATAAAGGATTCTTCAAAACTGCTGAGGAGCAGTCTTCGAGGCATCCTAACAAGCAGGCGGAGAAAGAAATCTGACCGTTATAAAATGCCGCAGTTGGTAAGGGCAGCAGTTTGAATGGTGGCATGAGCCAATAGATGTTCCATCATTTGCATACCATTCCAGAGTTCTCAGAGAAAGCTCAACATTGGAGACTAACTGCTACAGTTGATCATATTGGAATTCCTGGGGTTAGCAATACTTACTTTTTTTTTTCCCCCTGCAAAAAAGCCAAATGCCAAATGCCAAAAAAGACTGGTCTCATCAGCATTGTAAATTTGATGTGCCATGAGACCCTGTTGCTGTATGATCCCATGATCAGAAACCTGCTCATTTGTTTTTTATTTTTTTTTTTTGCTTGGCAATTTGTCATATCATTATTAAAACAAACTCATTCAGTAGAGTGGCCCCAATAGGACCTGTATTAAAAATATATAGAGAGGGAGACCATCTGAAAAGGTCTTGCTAGAGGTAAAGGCAAACTGAAGGAAGTGAGAGTAAAAACTGGACCAAAGCCAAAACACAGGATCGTGGCTGTCTGCCTTGGCCACGAATTTAAACACCATAGAGCATCTATAAAATTGTTGGTCTGGGCTCCAAAAAAGTGCTTCTGAGGTGCTGAGTAGCCAGAAGCGTTTAGAAAATCGTCAAGGCAAAAGAAAATACGGACAGTTCCCTCGCTGCATGAAGCCACAATGAAAAAGCTCCCCGAGGATAGAAATAAAGCTAAAAAGTAAAGAAGAAAGCAGTTTCCCATGGAAAAAATGGAAACTGCTAAATATTTGATATATTTTAAAGCAGAAGACGTGATGTTTACAGTTGCAGCACCAGAGATTTTACCTCAGAAATGAAGCGGCAGGAATTCTAATGCTCTTGTTACTTGAATACTGGCTTTGATTGCTACCAAAAGTCCAATTAAAATGCAGTGGAATCCTGTTTATCCAAACTGCTTGGGGGACATTCAATTTGTCTGGATAAACAGGAGTCCGGTTAAACAAGATTGGCTTCACTTACAGACATGGAGTACCTGGATAATGTTTCTAAAAGCACTTTATTTTATCAGTGGTGCTAAACACTTTAAAAATAAATTAGTTAAGATGCAATGCATGACTTGCTGTATTCAAAAAGTGCACTACTCAAAGAAATCAGTCACAGATTTTTGCTTTAGGCCAGACAGTCTTTTTTTACTTGCCCAAGCTTGCAAGTTTCGTACCAGCATTAAGTCCCCAGCACTGGTGTCTGGCTGTCACTCAGGATAGTGTAGGCATTTCTCAAAGCAGGCTGCAGCTTCAGCATGTGAGATTGGTGCTTTTTCGGTCGTGGCATCCTCGTTCTCCTTGACCTCTTCTTCTGACTCGAGTCTGTTGGGCTGTGTTGGACAAGGTTTACTATGCTGTCCTCATCCAAGAGTTCGTCCCTCTCCTCACTCTGGTCACATGCTATCCATTCATCCAGTTCAGTTGACGAAATTGGAATACCCGGAAGAGCGGCAGCAGTTACACGGAGCTCTTCGAGTTCAGCTGCAATCAGAGCTGCCTCATCAACTGTAATCGTTTCTTCCTCATCAGTAACATCCTCCTCACTTGCAAAGGTAATCCCCGATTTCTTCCAAGATTTTTGTATTGTCTCAGGGCACATAGACTCCCAAGCATCTGCCAGCAAGAAGCAGACATCCTTCAGTGTAACTCACTTTATGATGTCGCAAGTATGGACTGTAGAAGCTTCTTTCTGTAACATAGAAACATAGATTTTGACGGCAGATAAGGACCGCTTGGCCCACCCAGTCTGCCCATTTCCCTACCTATTGGATAAGCTGCAGATCCTAGTTAACCAGCAGCCTACTTCTTCCTACCCCCACCCCCTAGAATTGCCTTATGACTGTCCCATGCATGCTTGAATTCCACCACTGTTTTTGACTCCACAACCTCCGCCGGAAGGCCATTCCATGCATCCACAACCCTCTCTGTGAAATAATACTTCCTTAAATTACCTCTGAGCCGCCCCCTTCTATCTTCAAATTGTGCCCCCTTGTTCTTGCACACCTCTTTTTTTGAAAAATGCTACCCTCTTGGACTTTGTTGATTCCCTTGAGATACTTGAAAGTTTCTATCATGTCCCCCCTCTCTCTCCTTTCCTCGAGGCTATACATATTCAGCTCCTTAAGTCTCTCTTCGTATGCCTTCCGGTGCAGGCCCTGCACCATTTTAGTTGCCCTCCTCTGGACAGCCTCCATCCTGTCTATATCCTTGTGGAGATTGGGTCTCCAGAACTGCATGCAGTACTCCAGATGGGGTCTCACCAACTGTCTGTACAGAGGGATAATAACTTCCTGTTTTCTGCTGGTGATGCCTCTCCCTATGCATCCCAGTATCCCCCCAGCCCTCCTTGCTGCCCTCTCACATTGCTTGCCCACCTTTAGGTCATTTGATATGACTACCCCAGGTCCCTTTCCATTTTTTGTTGTTAGTATCTCACCCCCATTGTGTACTCTTCCCTGGGTTTTGTTTCCAGGTGCATTACCTTGCACTTCTTAGCATTGAATCTAAGCTGCCATACATTTGACCATTCCTCTAACCTTGCCAAGTCCCTTCTCATCCTTTCCACCCCACCTTGTGCATCAACTCTGTTACAGATCTTCGTCATCTGCAAAGAGACATACTTTTCCTTCCAGTCCCTCTGCAATATAAACTATAAAGACATTGAAGAGGACCGGTCCTAATACTGAACCCTGTGGTACCCACTAGTAACCCCACTTTCTTCAGAGTGGACTCCATTTACTATTACTCTCTGTGTCCTATTCTCCAGCCAATTCTTTACCAGGCTGTCATCTTGGGACCACTCCCAGGCTGGCTAACTTGTATATTAATCTTTTGTGTGGGACTGTGTCAAATGCCTTACTAAAGTCTAGGTAGGCCATGTCCACAGCCCCTCCCTGATCTACTACTTTGGTCACCCAGTCAAAATCTATCAGATTTGTCTGGCATGACCTTCCCGCTGTGAATCCATGATGCCTTGGGTCCTGAGCCCTCTGGCCTCTAGACACTCAACAATTCTTTCCTTCAGAAGTGATTCCATCATTTCCCTATCACTGAGGTTAAACTAACAGGTCTGTAGTTTTCTGCTTCTGCCTTGCTCCCACTTTTGTGAAGGGGAATCACATCTGCCCTTCTCCAGTCCTCGGGTACCACCCCATCCTCCCATGATTTGTTAAAGAGGGTAGTCAGTGGTGTCACTAGTTCTACCCTTAGTTCTATAGTTCTAGACACTAGTTCTACCCTATAGTTTCACTTTAAGATTTCCAGTATCCCCTGATCGCGGGGTTGGGTTTTGGATGTTGTGTTGGGTGGGAGAAACATGCATTGAATGTAGACGTTACTGGTTTTTACCAGGGGGGATTTCTGGGCAAGCGGGGAAGTTGTCAACGAGTAGGATCACTTTCATTGGCAGCCTCAGAGATCTCAGGTGCTGTTTGACAGATGGCACGAAATTGTCAGAAAAGCATTTTTTTTTTTTTAAATAAATGAGTCCATCCAACTGTTGTTCTGGTTAGAATAGTGGACTGGTAGTGTCCCCATGTTTATGTTTGAAACAGCTGGGCTCACAGGATTTCCCGATCATAAGAGGCTGGCGTTTGTAAGTGCCACTGGCATTTGTGCAGGCAAGGAATGTGACACGTTCTTTTTGTTTCTTAAACCCAGGGGCATCACGCTTAGCGCCATGGACTAGTAGTGTCTTTTCTGGCAAGCAATGCCAAAAAAGACCGGTCTCATCAGCATTGTCAATTTGATGTGCCATGAGACCCTGTTGCTGTATGATCCCATGATTTTCTTAATTAATGGAGCAATTCCCTCCTCCGCTGCACTGAATCTCTCGCCGTACAACCACAATTGCCTGATGCCATGCCTTTTCTTGAATCGGTCAAGTCACCCATTGCTGGCAGTAAAAGGAGATGCATTCCCCAACTTGTGGTGAAATTGCAAGGCTTTTTCTTTCAATAAGGGTCCAGATATTAACTTATCCTTCTCCCTCTCTTGTCTGAACCAGACATAGATAGTGGCATCTCTCTTATCATCTGCACAAGTCCACATATTCTTACGGCCATCCCCTCCAGTTTCTGACTCCATAGAGCTGGCAAACTCTCTCAATTTTGTTTTGGCCTCTCGGATGTCAAAGACGGTGGACTTCCCTACACTGTACTCGGCTGCTAAGTAAACAGCTTTCTACAATGTGTAGTTTCTGGGCTGTTGTTAGTACAGTGCGCTTTTTTTGGACATCGTTTGAAGCTGAATGTGCCACAGCAAAGTTCAGTGCCCTGCTTGTAAACCCAAGTGTACAACTAAGCTATACTCTGATTATGTGCCAGTATTCACCTGTATTTATCTGTAACATTAACCAGTTAGCACTGTAATTGCAATACATTCAACTTCCTGCAAGTTTTAAGTGTCTGTAAACGACCGGCAGTTACAGTGCAGTTATGTTAAACGCTAGTATTGCTGATGGCTGGGGGACATGACAGTGTTCCATTAGATAGGGAGTTCCGGATAACGGGGGTTCAGATGAATGGGATTCTACTGTACTGAAAAAAAGCTTTTAAAGTGATGCTCCATAGACTTGCATGGAGCATGTCCCCACACTGGTCCTATAGTGACATCACAAAACAAGAAAGCACGGGGATGGAGCGGCAAGTCAGAAAGTGAAGGGGATTGAGCTGCTAGCCCCTTCAGGGCCAAAATACGATCCCTTCCCTTCCTAAGCAAGCACAGCATATCGATTTAAAACTTGTATGGAGGAACTCCCATTCATGTAAGGGAGCTTCCTGTTTATTAAAACTGCATAGTATGATTTGCGAGGAAATGTGCTCTTTAAAGAGGTGACTGCAATATCGGGTCTAGAAGTAGTGCTCATTAAACTGACAAAAAAAAAAAAAAAGAAAATAGCCAGTAACAGTTTCCTCCTCTTCCACTCCTGAAACCTCCTAAAGTTTTCCGTTTCTTTGTGTAGGCCTTAGGTCTAGAGTCTGGGTTAGAACCCTCGGTCTCTGAGGAAGGGTCCTGCTAGGGACAGGGAGCAGAAGAGGCATCTGAATCCTTCTCTAAGTCTTTCCAGTCTTGGTGAGTAGTGAAGACCTTAAATGGATTAGTCAAATCCGTAGTCTTTCCTGGACTGCATAGGTCTAGGTTGTCCTTTCTGCTTTCTTTGCCTGGTAACCATGCAGAATATTCCGGTTTCGGGTGTGGATGGAGGGGGCATTTCTGAGGGATGACGGGTGCTGTCTGGTGCCTTGCCATCCCCTGGTTGTGGTCTTTCATGCTGCCAACCAAGCCATCTGCAGGTGCCGCCTCTGGAGGACGCAAGTCAGTTGTAGTTTCAGCACTGGAATGTGGTACAGGGGCATCTGTACTTTGCCTTGATGATGAAGCTGATGAATCACTGGATACATTGTCATTGGGGAGAGAGGCTTGACTTCTTTGTGGACCTGATTTATGAGCAGTTTTCACATAGAACTCTTGTTCTGCCATGTCCATTTCATATGCCCATGGGGCGTGCCTGGAAGGAATGGCCTTCTTCCTCACACAAGTTGCACCAAACCTTGTTAGTGCAGGATTGGCTGGAATGTCAGCTGTACAAATTCCACACTTGATTCTGTAGCGCTCCACATTGTCAGTGGGTAATCATAACAGCTGGGAATAGTGCACCCCTACCAGGGAAATGGCACAGCCCAAGCTTTAGAATGTTGGGCATATGAGGATTCCATGCAGCAGCAACTCCTCAGTTTAGCTGTGCCATTTGAAGGGGAGAGAGAGCTACTTTTATCTTCTCTCAAGACTTCTTTTGGGGCTGCAATTCTGCACAGCAGGTTGGGGATGCCTGTTTCAGGGAGCACCCCTAAATTAAAATCGTGCCAGTTAAGCTGTGGCTTTCAAATTGAATAACCTGCCTTTTTTCTCATTCCTTGTGTGGATTGGGAGCCACTTTTTCCTTGCTAGGATGTTTTAATGGTCTCCATTAAAAAAAAAGAGAAAAAAGGTGCCACAGGTAGGTACAGTACAACTTTATTTGTTGGGCGTGTAGGGTCTCGGGAGGGGGAAGCCTTCGGCTCTGGCGTCTGTTCCTTTTTCCAAGCCTCAGGTTTTGTGTTTTTCTTGATTTCACAGCTAGTGTGTGCTTTGGATACTTTTTAGTGATGTTTTGGGATTATTTCACCATAGACCTCCGTTTTTCCATTTACGCAGCCGCCATTAGGGCTAGGCGCACGCTCCTTCAAGCAGGCTTCCTGCCGTTGTTTAAGGTGTGTGCCCATGCGCAGCGCTAAACCCGTTTGCGCAGGGCAATCCATATTAAGTCTATGTCCACGCACGTGCGCTCACGCCCTGTGCGCACTGGTTAAGGAGCGCACACACCCATTTCAGTGTTTTTTGATGTGCTAATACAATTTAGCTCTTCTGTGGTGAATTTTAGTCCAGTAAACTATAGGGCTAATAGGCATTGTTGTTTTTTTTATATAGTTTAACCTGTTTTTTTTTTTTTTCTCTGTGGTGATTTCAGTTATTGGCATCATGGTTTCAGCTTGATACATTCAGCAGTCCTGGGTTTGATTCCCACGACCTCCACTCGCATGATGTGAGACTCTGAGCAAGTCATTTAAGACAACTCAGTGGAGATTTTTAGCCCAGAAAAGATATTGGGGCTCATAAGAAAAAATTACGTACCATAGTAATGTTGTTTCTTCTAATGGAGTCTTGCTGTAGTCTGACTATATGCAGTTAGCCCCAGCACTTGAACTGCTCCGGAGAGGAAAGGGTTAACGCTATGCCAGAGCATAGAACATTGAGCTCGAGCTCGGTTTTCAAACCTCTGTCTCTGGTACATCTTAAAGTAACCATCAGATTCTTACGCACACTAGACTAACTAACTAATCACTATAGAAATTGTGTAAAATTTAAGCCATAGGCAACAAATACTTGGGTCCATAAGACTCAAGTCAAGAACCCAAGAAGAACCTTAAGTAGGCAGTGATAATGCTAATAATAACAGTAACCAGAAAAATACCAGCCTAGCCAGGCAGGGTGTAAAAGGTACACCTCTGGGGTGCAAGTGCAACACTGTATCTACCCACCCACATCCCAAAAACTAGGTTCTGAGAGGGGTGGCAGGGAGGGAGGTCAGAATACAGCAAGACTCCATTAGAAGAAACAACATTACTGTGGTAAGAAATGTTTTCTTCAAACAACATGAAGTCTTGCTGTCTTCTGACTATATGCAGACTACCAAGCAGTTTCCCCCTTGAGGAGAGAATCTCAGAACCTCACTTTGGGAACAGGCTCTACAGTACTGCTGTGCCAAACCTAGCATCACTTCTGGTCTGAGTGTCCAGGGAGCTTGGTAAATGTGTGCACTGTTTTCCAGGTGGCCTCTTTACAAATTTCCACTAAAGGAATATCCCTAGCAGCTGCCAGGGAGGCAGCTGTACCCCTGGTTGAGTGAGCTGTCAGGCCTGAGGGAGGCTCTTTCCCTAACTTTGAATAGCAGAACTGAATACAGGAGACAATCCACCTGGCAATAGTTCTTTTAGTAGCAGGTCTACCTTTCCCACTTCTCCATAAGTGAGAAATAACTGAAGACAATCATTCCTGTGGGCCTTAGTATGCTCGATATAATAGCTAAGTGCCCTTTTCACATCCAGACTGTGCAATCTTCTCTCCCCAGAAGAAGAATAGTCAGTGAAAAACACAGGCAGAGACATGGATTGATTCAGATGAAAATCCAAAACCACTTTAGGAAGAAATTTTCTATTCGTCCTAAGGACCATCTTATCCCTATGGAAGGAAATGAAGTCAGGTTCCACTGACAGGGCCTGCAATTCACTGATTCTCCTGGCAGAAGTGATAGCTACCAGGAACACAATCTTCCAAGTCAAGTACTTAAGCTCAGCTGAGGACAAGGGTTCGAAGGGGGGGGGCTGCATAAACTGTGCAATACAGATATTCAAGTCCCAAGCAGGAGTAGGCTCCCTGAAGAGAGGGTTGATATGAACCAGACCTTTGAAAAACTTACTGAAAACAAGATGAGATGCAAGGGAAGATCCCTTCCCCGCAGAAAGAAAGGCAGAGACAGCTGCCAGATGAACTTTAAGGGTAGCAGGCCTAAGGCCTAAACCATTAAGATGAACCAGATAATCCAGGGCTGTGGAGATGCCCGCAGAATCTGGCTGTATGTCTGTCTGAGAACACCAAATACTAAATCTTTTCCATTTAGAATTGTAAGTTTTTCTGGTGCAAGGTTTCCTAGAAACCTTAAGGATATCCATTGCCCCTTGAGAGAGGTGCAGACCTGCATACTCTAACTCTTCAAGAGCCAAGCCTTGAGTCTGAGAGACTGGAGATTGGGGTACCAAATCCTCCCCTGAGAGGAGGTCAGGAGGTCTTGCCTCCTAGGTAGAAAAAGGGGATTGACACTGCTAGAGACAGCAACAGAGGATACCATAGTTGCCTGGCCCAATCCAGAGCCACCAGGATTACTGTGCAGGGTTGAGACCTGATATTGATCAGTACTCTGAATATCAGAGGAAAAGGTGGGGAGGCATAAAGAAAACTGTTTGTCCAGTCTAACAGGAGGGTATCTAGAGGAACAGTTCCCAGGACTGGGGATCTGCAGCAGAACAGTGGAAGTTGATGATTGGGGTTGATGATTGGGGCTGCAAAGAGGTCTATCTCTGGAGTGCCCCATCTCTTGAAAATTACCTGAAGAACATGAGAGTTCAGGGACCACTCGTGGTGACCCTGGGATATCCTGCTTAAGGCATCTGCCAGCACATTGTCCTTCCCTGGAAGATGTACTGCTGTCGGAGAAGTCTGAAGAGAGAAAGCCAGTGACCATACCATCATGGCTTCTGTGCACAAGGCCATGGACTGAGTGCCCCCCTGCTTGTTTATGTGCCATATAGTGGTGGTGGTGTCTGTCCTGATCTGCACCACTTTCCCTCCGACTGATTCTGAAAAAGGCCGAAGGGCCAGATACACAGCTCTGAGCTCCAGAAGATTGATGTGAAGGAGAGACTCCTGCTGCGACCAAGTACCCTGTGCAGTGAACTCCCCCAGGTGGGCTCCCCGCCCCAGAAGGGAAGCATCTGTGGTAAGGACCACTGAGGGTGTTTGAATGAGAAATGGAACACCCTGTCTGAGATTGTCCTCCTCCAACAACCATTGGAGAGCCTGGACAAGCGTCTGAGTCACTGGAATCAGCTTTGTGAGAGAATCCTTTCTCTGAGACCAAAAGGACCTTAAGTGGAACTGAATAGGAGGCAGTATAGCGTAGTGGTAAAGGGCACTGAGCTGCAAACCTGGAGACCTGGGTTTGAATCCCATCATCCCCCATTTACATAGAAACATAGATTTTGACGGCAGATAAGGACCGCTTGGCCCACCTAGTCTGCCCATTTCCTACCTACAAGATAAGCTGCAGAGCCTAGTTAGCCAACAGCCTATTTCTTCCTACCCCCACAAGAATTGCCTTATGTCTTATCCCATGCCTAATGTGTGACCCTGAGCAAGTCACTTAACTTCCTTGTGCTCCCAGGTCACACCTGGAAACAAGCTATGGCTTAGTGTGCCTTTCCTGGTTAAACAATTTCCCCTTTCCCTGAATGTCCCTCATCTGAAACCTGGCACCCTGAACCACTGCAGTGGAGGCTGCCATGTGGCCTAGAAGCTGAAGAAAATGTCTGGCTGGACGAGACACTAGTAGTCAAAAAGAGGAAGCCAGATGTGTAAGGGCCTTTACCCTTGAGCAAGGGAGAAAGGCCTTTGCCTGAATAGTATCCAGCTCCACTCCTATAAAAGTAAGGAGTTGCACTGGTTCTAGAACTGACTTGTCTAGGTAAGGAAACACTAAGATTCCCTGCTTTCTGAGGAAGGCTACTACTAATGCTAGACATTTTGTGAATACCCTTAGAGCAGATGTTAGACCGAAGGGCATTGTACTGAATTCTGAGTACAACTCGAACCTGAGGTACTTTTTGTGGGATCATCTAATAGGAATGTGGAAATAGGCATCCTTGAGGTCCAGGGAAGCTAACCAGTCTTCTGGCCTTAAAGAGGGAAGTATTATTCCCAGAGTCACCATTTTGAATTTGGGCTTTATGATATGTTTGTTCAGATATCTCAGGTCTAGGATGGGTCGTCACTCCCCTGTCTTTTTTGGGGTAAGGAAGTATCTTGAATTTATTTATTTATTTATTGAATTTTGATGACCGGGTAGGCCCACTGAGCCCCGAAGGTCCCTTTTTCAGGGGCGACCCAGGAGACAGAAACAGTACGATACAGTCAGGTAGTACAGGGTGCAGAGAAAGTAGACATGAAATTCAAGGTTACAATAAAGGCAATATTTCAATATCTTGAACATAAGTGCAACAATTGAAGGAGTTGAGGCATGCCTTTGGAGTCATTTTGGGTGAGAAAAGGAGAGGGATTGGTGTAGGATGTGGGACCGAGGGTGACTATCCAATACCCTGACAATGGCACAAGCTTACCCAAGCAGGTGGGACTTGAGCCTTGTGCGAATATAGACCTTTCCCTCTGTGCTGTAGAGGAACCTTCTCCACAACTTTTAGAGACGGCAGGGAAGAAACATCTGCCTTTAAAGCAATTGTTTCCAGAGGTGTTGCAGGTGTTAAGGACTTGGCGGTCATTCTTGGGAATCTTTTGAAGCTGAGAGCAAGTCCCTGGCTTACTACTTCCAGGACCCATTTGTCTGAAGTGAAGCCAGCCTGCCCCCTACTGGAATTGAGGAGGCGACCCAGTCTGACACATCAGGGTGTCTGTTTGGCAGGAGCCCTAGACTGAGAAGAAGATGCAGCCCTGCTCATCCCCATTCTGCCTCTTCCCTCTGAAGAACTCCCTCTGCTGGAAAGAAGAGGAAGCCTGGGCTTGGTAAAAAGGCCTGCCCCTGCCAGCCCTAGACTGCTGCTTTTGTGGAGTGGCTTGCCTTTCCTTGGCCACTGCACTCCTGTAGGTGGTCCTGAATTCATCCATCTTTTTCATGTATGTCTCTGTTTGCTCCCGAAACAAAGAATTGTCAGTGACAGGAAAATCCATGGCCTTCGCCTGGGTATCCTGAGAAAGGCTAGTACATCTGAGCCAAGCAAACCTCCGTAAGGAGACAGATGTAGCCATGACTCTTGATGCCATATCATTGGAGTCCATAGCAGCATGGAATCATACTTTGGATGCCTCTGTACCATCTGTAGCCACCTGCTCCTTGGCCAGCTGGGGAGGGGCATTCTTAGCTAGCTCCAGAACCATATCCCACCTGGATTTCTGGTACTTAGCAACATAAGACATATAAGAAGCCTGCCTGAGTCCCAAGAAAGATGCCAAGTACTGTTTCTTTGCCATGGCATCCACCTTCCTGGAATCCTTATCTCGGGGGTGTGAAGCCAAGGGGATGTTAGCCTCGTCACAGGCTGCAGCCTGCACTACCCCAACATGGCTGCAATGAGAATAAAGAAAATCTGTTCCAGGACCTAACAAAGTATACCTCTTGTCCATTCTCTTATCCACAGGAGGTATGGAAGATGGCATCTGTAATATTTTTTGAGTTTGTTTCCCCAAAGATTTATGCAGGGGAACAGACAATCTCTTAGACTCTGGGACATCTATCATCTCCACAAATTCAGGTTCTTCTGCCTCTTCCACTGTTGGTAACTGGAGGGTTTCTGCCACCTTTTTATAAAAATGAAAAGTGTGAAGGGGACTCAGAAAGTCTGGGAGGGGAAACATTAGAAGGCCTGTCTGGGGAGATGTCAGACTCTACTGGCTCATCTAGGCCTCCAAAATCATCTTCATAGTCTCCCTCGGGATCCCCCTCCCAATCCAACTCGTAATACTCCTCTGGTTTGTATTCTGAAGGGGCTGGAACCGACCGAACAGATCGCCTGCCAGGTGGTATCGGTTCGGTCGGAACTGGATGGAGCGATTGAACTATATTAATAGCTCTAGCAGTCTCTTCTGCAGTTGGGATCTGAGGGGCAGGATCCGAACCAGTCAATTTCTTTTTTCCTTTTGAAGGAACCGATCCTTCAGAATCCGATTTCCTTTTGCCTGAGGAGGTATCGTCCATGTCAGCAGGCACCTTCTCAGGTTCGGTTGGGACCGAACTGGGTTGGCCATCCGGATCAGTGGACCTATCGGCCTCTCTTTCCCTGAGCCAAGCTAATCTTTTTTTCTGTAGTGGCCTTAGGGAAATTTGAATGAATTTGGCAGTCTGTTTTGAGGTGGTCAAACCCCAGACAATAAACACAAGTGAGGTGGGGATCAGCTTTAGCAAAAGCCTCCCCACACTCGGTACAGTGTTGAAACCCAGTGGGACCGGGTTTTCTTCTTGGGTTTCTCAGACATTGCCTTACCAATCTAAATTACCCTTAACAGCTGTTATGCCAGGTAATACAAAAGCTTTTCGGTCACCAGCCGGTTCAAGGGCTGTTTAAAAAAAATGGAATAAGTCGTCAGTTTTTTGAGACCGAAAAAGTACCGGACCACACTTAAACTGAAGAAACAGAAAAGGTGTAAACAATTATTTTGGTTCCCAACCGGACCGACCGGAAAGAAACCAAAGAAAAACAATTTCTATCACTGTCTACCAAAAGTATACTACCTGTACTGTAGACGTAGATTTGAGACTGAAAAAATAAAGAAATGGTTGTATAAACCAATCGAGGAACTATACCGAACCGAAGCAGTGAGGAGAAATTCTCCAGAGTGTGTTCACAGTTAGGCAGAGTAAAGAATCTGGCGGTTACTTTGAGATGTAACAGAGACAGAGGTTTGAAAACCGAGCTCGAGCTCAACGTTCAGTGCTCTGGCATAGAGTTAACCCTTTCCTCTCCGGGACAGTTAAAGTGCTGTGGCTAACTGCATATAGTCAGAATACAGCAAGACTTCATCAATCAATCAATCA
Organism: Neoceratodus forsteri; assembly: GCA_016271365.2. Lineage (NCBI taxonomy): Eukaryota > Metazoa > Chordata > Ceratodontiformes > Ceratodontidae > Neoceratodus > Neoceratodus forsteri. The sequence goes on along the minus strand of CM028129.1, from coordinate 554,112,290 downwards.
ATCAAGTCTTTATTTAACCAGGCGTTCATCGTTGAGCAGAAGCTCATTTGCAAGATGGACCTGGGTGGAGCATGAACAATTGTATATACAGGTCAACACAGGTATTTACAAGGCAATACAGATAATACTCTTTACAGAGAGGAAGAAAAAGAAGTTCATATGTACATTTATTTATTTTATTTATTTAGCTTTTGTTGACCGGGTAAGTGCACTAGACAAATCCTGCCTATTTTCAACCAGATTAAGCTGTTGGTGATATTTTTAGTGAATGAGGGAAATTTGGCCAGGACACCGGGGAAATTCTCCTACTCTTTTCGATAAGTGCCATGGGATCTTTAACATCCACCTGAACTACCACCAATCCAGGCAGATGGGACCTCGGTTTAACGTCTCATCCGAAAGACGGCACCTCAGAAATGCAGCACCCCTCTCATGCTGCATTACAGTGTCAGTACTGGGATATTAACCCAAGTGCCAGATGTGGGAACTGAACCCACAGCCCTCTGATCTTCCGGCCTCAGAGGCTAGTGTGCTACCTACTGAGCCACTGACACTAATGGTACATAGAATTATACAGATATTGTACAGATTACACGGTATTTACATACATAGAAGTGCCTATAGGAAGATAAAGCAGGTTATCTAAGGTTGCAGGAGGAAGTAACGGAAGAAAAAAAATAAAAATAAAAATATACACTAGGTAGAGGTGACGGTAGGGGGGAAGAGAGGGAGGAAGTAGGGGGAGAAAGGCTAGGAGGGCACGGTGCACAGAAAGGAGTTGGTAAAGCTGGATGTAGAGAAGGTGGATGGAGAAAAGGAGTATGTGTGAGCCCGGGATTGAATGCTGTAAAGCACGGGCATGGTAGAGATGTCACAACCCAGGGTAGTGAGCTCCTATCCGAGGTTGGGAAAGGAAGAATAAAGGGATGGATGGGCCTAGTGTTGATAAGACAGGGGATAAGAGAGAACAATTAGGCTGGTGAGGAGCAAGCTGGGGGGTCAGTACTTAAAATTGGGTCTAGTGGCTATATACCAGTGCAGACACCGGTACTGGGTCTGAGTGGGTGAAGCAGTTACATACTTCTCTGATTGTATGGAAATAAAGCATCTTGAAAGCATTTATACCGATTAGAGTGCTTAATTTGAGGGTTTTTTGTAGATCATTCCATAAGGTAGGTAGCATGAAGCTTATGGCTGCCCTGTCACAGTGGGATTTTGCTTTGGGTACTTTAAGTGTAATAGCTGAGTAACTTCTTAGCGTATTTCCCAGTTATACTCAGGGAAGACAGCAGGAGATATAGTAAGGCAGCTTATTAGAGATGGCTCTATAGGTCCAGAGGCGGCGTTTCTGTGGCGCCTGAACTTTAGTGATGTCCATCCCACTGCCGCATATAGAGTGCAGTGATGTGTGTCGGAGGGGAGTCCCGTTATAAACGTCAGTGCTCGATGGTAGAGTGTGTCCAGTTTAGCCATGTAAGAGTTGGGGCATTGGCTGTAGAGGAAGTCAGCGTAATCAACCAATGATAGGAAAATGGATTGGACCAGTTGTTTCTTGGCATCTTTGGTGAGAAATTGGCTGATTCTAATGTTGTTTGAATTATTATTTTTTACCTCACAATGGTTATTTGGCACAATTATATTTCTCTTTGGCACCATGACTTATCAGAGACCGTTAATTAAAAAACAATGTTAGACCTGCAGAAAGGGTGATGAGGCCCTCCCTCATGGGTTCCTTTTGCCCTCATTGTGTTGCTCAGCACCCCCCAGCCAGTTCTCCAGCCTGAGGAGGGGGGAGCACCTGGTTCTTTAATTGGCAGTGGCAGCCGAATCGCAAAGAAATTACCTTTGTGGCTCCGGAGTGATCTTGAGCTACGATGTCCCACAGGACATTCACACAGATACACGTGACCCCAATTGGGCCCCTCAGGTCGGGGGGGGGGGCCCATCCAGGCCCATCCACATGGCGGTGCAGCAAGCTTAGGCTGCGATAACAGATGTGCAGGTAGACACCGACCCTACCTTTTTGAAGGCCAGGATGATGATTACAGGGATCTTGGGGAAGTTCCTGACCTTAACTTTAAATTAAAAAAAAAAAAGGCCAAATCAGGGTTGTTTTTCTCCCCTGCTTCATAATAAGACCTTGTATTTTTGGATAACTGAGGCATGTAGTCCCTTACAGCTCAGGAGATTCTGTCTGTGGAGAAGGTGTTTGTCAATCCGACTCTGCATCTTTTTTCGGCTACTGTGTGACCAAAATTATTGAGCAGCATTGGGCAGGTGTGGATCAGAAAAGTATCTTCCCAACCATGTCATTGATCTTCCTTTTTAAAGGAAAAGGTCTTGTGGGTGGGAAGCTCCTCCACTGAAAGACAAGGCCCTTTGTATTCCTGAAAAGACACCGCCTTGCCTATAGAAGGCTCTGGCCCTAACAGTCTTTCATGTTAAGTGGGTAGACACCGTGTGCAGGAGGGATTTTGCCTCTATCAGTGCACTACAGTTAATAATAATAATAATAAAAATAAAACTTTATTTTTAAGGCACCTTTCTAAAACCAAGGCGCCGAACATGATTGACGTATCATACACTACAAATTATTTAAGATGTATAAAACAAACATAAAAGCACAATAATCAAACCGACTTCAATCAGCAAATGCTTGTGTCCATAAATACGTTTTTAAGGCCTGTTTAAATCCCTCCACAGTTCTGCACTCACGTAATGGACGGGGTAGAGAATTCCAGAGGGTGGGAGCAGCGAACAGAAGCTCTAGCCCCAGCAGATCTCAAACTCGCCCTCGGTATCTCTAGTAACCCCTCGTCAGCTGAGCGAAGCGATCGCACAGAGCGGTAAGGAACCAGGAGCTCTTTCAGATAATCCAGTCCCTGACCATGTAGGGCTTTAAAAGTCAGTAGAACGACTTTAAAGGTAATCTGCCACTGTATCGGCAGCCAGTGCAGTTCACGCAGCACCGGAGAAATATGACTAAACCAAGATGTACCAGTCAAAAGTCGGGCCGCAGCGTTCTGCACCAACTGGAAGTGGCAGATTTCCACCCCAAATAGCCCTAGGTATAAGGAATTGCAATAGTCCAAACGTGTGGAAACAAAGGCGTGAATCAGCGTAGGAAGATCACCAGGGGGAACTAGGTGCTTAATCCTGGAGATATTTCTCAGATGGTAAAACGAGGATTTGGCGACGGCAGACACCTGGGTATGCAGGGTAAGCCCTTCGTCAGAAATTACTCCCAGGTTCTGCACCTGTTCACAGGTCAGGAGAGGGGAGCCCCCAAGGCAAAGCCAGGAGAGCAGACCTACCCCGACCCCCCCCATCCGAGACACTGGATCCACAGCCAACACCTCAGTCTTATCAGAATTCAATTTCAGCCAACTCGCATCCATTCACTTCTGGATTTCATTAAGGCAGTTATTAAAAACCAAGAGAGCTCTATCCTGGTCAGGTGTGAAAGAAAGGTAGAGCTGGGTATCATCAGCATAGCAGTGAAACCTCAGTCCATACCTTCTTACAATGTCTCCGAGAGGCAGCATATACACTGCGAACAACATGGGGGACAATACTGAACCCTGAGGAACCTCACATGACAGAGCAACTGGATCAGAGGAATTAACCCCAGATACCACTCTCTGTGTTCTTCTGGTGAGGCAAGATGTGAACCAGCTGAGGACTACACCAGATAGGCTGCAAATGTACCTCAGACGGTTCAGCAGTATCCCATGGTCCACAGTGTCAAATGCTGATGAGAGATCAAGAAGGACCAAGATGGAATGGTTCTTCTGATCCCTGGCCATCAAGAGATCATTGGGCACCTGAACCAGCGCCATCGCGGTACTATGCCTCTTTCAAAAACCGGATTGGAGGGGTTCATAGATGTCATGAATGGTCAGGTGGTCCTCCAGTTGAATGGCCACTACTTTCTCAATCATCTTCCCTATAAAGGGAAGATTAGAGATCAGTCTGTAGTTGACATGGCAGTCAGGGTCCAAAGAAGCCTTTTTTCAGAAGGGGTGTAACCACCGCCTCCTTCAGGGAGCTGGGAAACTCACCTGTTTCCAAGGAGCACTTGACAATCCATGTAAGGACCGGACTGAAGGCATCAATACAACCCAAAATCAGGGAAGTTGGTCCAGGATCCAAACTACAGCACAGCTTGTAGGACGCATACCCTGGACAATGCTCATGACATCCACTCCAAGTACTCCAAGAAAACTGAGGGGTGTTAACCACATGCTGGTCCAGAGCAACGCCAGAGTGTGCTGGTTGGAGTGCCGCCCTGATGTCGACCACCTTATTCGCAAAGAATCGAGCAAGCTCCTCACACTTAATCTGTGAAAAAGCTTTCTGCACATGTAGACAAGCTGGGTTGCACAGTCTGTCCACAGTGTGAAAAAGCTGAGCTGGTCGATTCTGAGCTCCAGCAATTTCCCTGGGCAGGAATTCTGCCTTCTTATGGGAAATTGCTGATTGATAAGCGTCATAATGCTCCATCAATTTAAGGTGATCGGCATCTAGGGAGGATCTCCTCCAACAGCGCTCTAACCTTCGTCCCAGTCGCAGCATCGTCCTCAATGTCCCATCAAACCATGGGGACCGAGGTCGAAGGGGGAAGGGACGAACACGGACAGGAGCAACAGAATCCAGGGCCGCCACAGTGGCCTTATTATAGGCCACGATGAGGGCCTCTGGATCGTTGTTTGCTACTGGAAGGGAGCTAGATCAAGTACCGACGCTAGTCCTTCGGAACTAATTCCTCGTAAAGAGCGATACCTGACCTTCTCCATAGGGGTGGACCTACAAAGGTGGGGGTGCTAAAACCAAACACCATGGTGTAGTGATCAGACCATCCAACTGGTTCCACCCCAAAATCTGAGGCCTCGATCCCCAGGAGGAAAACTAAGTCGAATGAGTGACCGTGCTTATGAGTAGCAGTAGTAACAATCTGTGTCAGGCCCAGAGATGACATTAACTGGAGGAAGTGTTGTCCAAATGGCGAGAGTTTATCATTGACCCAGGTGTTGAAGTCACCCAGAACCATCAGTCTGGGCGACTCGAATGCCATGTCGATGACAAAGTCCACCACTTCCTGAAGGAAACGCTTCTCGTCACCGGGTGGACGGTAAACAAGAGCGATCCTACAACCTGCACCTGCTACAACAGTACACTCAAACGACTCAGCCTCCTCAACTGGTACACTCATGAGGTTGAGTTCGGTCTTAAAACAGACCGCCACCGCCTCCCCCCCTTGCGATCCAGTCTCGGGCAGTGAATCACCGAGTACCCAGCTGGAACAGATGCCTCCAGAATGGGGCTGGAATTCTCATCCAGCCAGGTCTCGGTGATACAAGCCAGGTCCACCGATCCTACAAGATTAGCAATAATTGCAGTCTTGTTTTTCATGGACCTGGCATTGCATAATACCGCCCGAGTTGGACGAACCTCCAGAGCTGGCTGGACCATCTGTCTATCAAAACCGATAGAGCCCTTGGGTATGGAAATCAGGCAAGGTGCACCATGTTCCTGATTCCATTTCGCCCCAGGGTGTCTCCTGGACCTCACAACCCAAATGTGGTGGCTCCGCTCATTCACCCCCCCACTGTTTGTGCCCCCCACCTTCCCCCCTTACGTGCAATACCCAGTGCCCTACAGCACTGGTATGTTGTAAACTGCAAAGGGGGGGAGGAGTGAACAGTGGAGGGCGAATAGCACAGGACCGTGGGGGCAGGTCACCAAAACATGATAAAAAATTACTTGAATACACTCAGCAATTAACCTAACCAAATAATAAACCAATAAAAAGCAAAATACATAAACTAAAACAATAACAAATTAAATAAACCACCTAATTACCTTATCACAACATAAAATCCCTACGCCATCCCAAGTAAATTCAAACCAATTAAATAAAAACAATAAATAAACAATTAATATTCTTCAGTTCTATAACTCCAGGCCCTCTCACTGCCTTGGAGGTATATCAAGTAAATACACCCTCACTGTTTTTTTTTGAAATTAAAATCCCGACAAATTTCCAGAACCAGGCCCTCTCATGACCCAGTGCCAGATAATATACAAGACACTCTCACTGCTTGTATAAACAGTACAAAAGTTTTGAATAATGAGTGAAAACTTAAATCAAACCAAATTCCATCAACTGCTGAATCCTGGAGCTTCAGATCTTCTTATCAGCCAACTTTAATACATCCCAGTTCAGGGGGCCGCCGCCAGAAAATGTCTATGGCCACTACCTTGATTCCCCGGCAGCACCGGCCCTACAGCCAGGGCCCCAGGGAGCCTAAGGGATTCAGTTGCCCGTTCCGCCAGTTAACCTGGCGGAACTACAGCTTGCCTCCCCAAGTAGCCCTAGACTCCAGCGGTAAATCGCCCACCTAGTGATCGATTTCAACAGTGTAAAGTTGGCTCCTACACCTTCGAAAGGCCCACGTATGATGTCACCAGGGAAATTAACTCCATAGTTCAGCAACCATTGTTCTCACTTTCTTCGAATAATCCAAAATGGGAAATTTGGAACCAGTCATAAAAGAGGGAGTACCAAATCCTCAAGGATAGAAACAGCCGCCCCCAAAGCTAGAAACAGCAGCCACAGAGTTCAGACTGAAAACCAAGCTGTAGAACCAAAATGGTCCTGGAAAAATACCAAAGGTCTCTATACAAACAGCGGTCACACTGAACTGCAACCAGTCCTTTGTAGAGATCTTGCAAAGAATCCTGCCATCCAAATATTAGACCCAAATAGATGACCTTGTCCTGTGTATTTATAAATTAATTTTTTAAGTACAAACTCTGGCCCCCCACCATCCTAGAAAGGGGAAGCAGAGAGGGCACGGGACAAGCCGACGCTGTCCTCAGCTAGGTCCCCAAACAGAGTCCGATGGATAACACCGATATCATCGACCCCAAACACAGTAAGTCAATAGATGGTAGTAAAAAACTCACAGCAACCAGTCAAGCCGCCCGACGGTCCAAATAATGCTGCCAACCACCGCGCACCGCTCCATAAGCATCAGGCAACACAAGGGAACCGGAGTACCGGAGCAACGCTGTTGATCGCAACACGACCCCCATCAAAAACAGCCAGTGGAGAAAACGGGGAAGGAATAACAAACACAATCAGGTCAGGTCAATAAAACAAGTTAAATCGCAATGTATGAAGTCGGCATAAAAACGATAAAACCGCGAACTGCGGCAAGAACAGTCCCTTCAGCATGCCCAGCCCTTCAGCATGCCCAGCCTGGTGGCCATGTTAACCACCGAGTGTACCCTGGCCAGTTTCGTTCTGCCTTTCTAAAGGTGCAAACCTTTTTTTGGGATTCATGGCCATGGTTCCACATTTCCAGGTGGTTATTCACTAGATAATTTTGTGGCAAACTGCTCAGCTTACTTCATTGGTTTTGGCCATGAGGCTTAGTCATTGGGCCTAGTCAAGTTTCATAAGCTAAGCTGTATAAACTCCCCTTGAGGGAGGCCTATGGTTTGATTCCACCTTGGATACTGTTTAAAAAAAAAAAAAGATATGCAGTGAAAAGGGTTTTCTCCAGTGTCAAACAACAGAGCAAGACTACCATAACCCAAAGGGGTCAAGGTAACGGCCGGCACAGACAGCTCCAAGGGGGGGTTCCATTCCTTTGGAAATTGGCTCCTGAGAATAGAGGAGTCTACTCGGGTAACAAGGTTACAGTCTCAGAGGAACACTGGCCAGGCACCGGGCAGGAGGCCCAGCACTGAGCCTGGGTCCCCACAAGAAAGCATGTGGGCCATTCTCTGACTCCTTTTCTTTGTGGTAGATTAGAGGAGTTTTCCTCAAGATGGGCCAGAACAATGACCGACACCTTATTAGGGGTCAGACTTCACACCCCTTCTCAAGGGTGGCGAAAAGGCCAGATGTCGTCATAGCTCCTGGTCCCCCCTTATTCTTTCAGGGCCACAGTACAGGTCCCACTAATTGAACAAGGTCAGAGGTCCTATTGGTTTTATTTTATGGTCCCCAGGAAGTTAAGGGGTTGTCAGGCCCATTCTAGATTCAAGCACCTGAACAAGTTTGTGCTCCACAAACCTTTCAGGATGGAGCCTCAGAAGCCAATCACCAGGCTACTCAGTCAAGGGGTTTTCTTAAGCCCCAATACATCTGACAAAGGACTGCTGCCACATTCCCTCCATCAGTCCTACTAGAGTATCTCAGGTTTTTGATACTGGACCAACCCTCCAGCATAGGGCGATTCTGTTTGCTCGAGCATCAGCCCCACTGAGTTCTTGAAGGTGTTGGTAGTCCTGGTGGCTTAATGTCTATCCTGATTGAACAACCTGCTTATTCATGTACTGATGTTGTCCTTGGCAAGAGGGCAGTACTTGGCTCTCTAGATATGCCAGAATCGCATGACTAAGGTTGAACCGGGAGAAGAGCTCTCCCAAGCAGTCTCAGACCTTGGAATGTTTGGTGGTAATTTTTCAGCAGAATATCAGGAAAGGTCTGAAGGTGACCTTTTGTCAGAAGTCTGCTGGCTCACTGCAATTTGGGCCTCAGGATAGGCAGCGATAGTTAAATCCTGTGGGCTCACTTCCAGATGCGGCCTATTCAAATGAGTTTATTGTAGGCCTGGGATCCCACGTCGGAGGATTATCAGCCAGTTTTCCTTTTCCCCTCTCAGCTTCGTCACTCCCTGAGTTGGTGAGTGGATGTGCAAGATCTGAGCAAAGTTCCACTAGAACTTCCAGAGTTACTTCTCATAACAAATGTCAGTTTACGGATTGGGGGGGTGGGTGGGGGGCCAGGCAATTTTCCACTCAGGGAACTTGGTCAGTTTAGGATCAGCATCTCGATATCAGTGTTCGGGAGATGGAGAAGGTCCGCCTAACTTCCTTTAGTTTTCGACCATGCTGCTAAACATTTTATTTATTTGAAACATCAGAATTACAATCCTTTGAGTCAGAGATGCCTTTACAAAGGCTCCATGTCAGATAACAAACAGTTGCACAGAATACATGGGGAAGTACAGAGCAGGAGAAAGATATTAGACGGGTTACAGGCATTAACTAAATATTGGCTGAGGCTATTCATGGACAAACAGTAGAGTTAACTAGAAAAGATGAGCAAAACTAAACAATATAGGCAGGATACAAATGGCCTACATTTGTACATAACCATTAATGCACGAGAGATGTTTCAAGAGGTCGCCAGCCTGTCGACAGTTCACCTGGTAGGGGAGTTGAACCTTCAGGCAGACTGGCTAAGTTGCAAAATGTTCATCCCATAGAGTGGAAGTTGAACCCAGAGGTTTTCGAACTCCTGGGCAACTGGTTTGGTCGACCTCAGATCCATCTGTTCGCATCCAGCTGCAGTGCTCAGATCTGAGAAGCTGAGAAGGTTCTTCAGTCTTTTCGGTGTCCACAGCCAGGGGCAGTGGTTGCTCTGCCTCAAGAGTGGACCTTCAGCAGAGTGCATGCTTCCTCTACTAACTCTCTTCCAAAGTTTAAAAAAATAAATAATAATAAAAGATACTCTGGAGAGAGCTGCCTCTTATTAGCTGCAGAGTGGGCAAGAAGACTAGTTCTTGGACTTAGCAAATCTTGCTCAGCAAGCACCCTTACACCTTCTAGTGTGTGGAGACTTGCTCTCAGGGTCTTTCTCGCTCTCCACCAAAAAAATCCAGGAATGATACAGCTCACACCCTGGCTTCTGAGAGGAAGAGGCCCTTTCTATAAAAAAAATTATATATATGTATAGTTTTCCTTGAGAAACTACTTGACACTTTGCTGGCTGCCAGAAAATCCTCTATATCCGCAGCCTATGCTCCAGTAGGGGCCACCTCTCTTTTTTACCTTGGGCCAGCAGGGAAGGTTTATTCTTCGACAGCCTCTATTCTGCAGTTTTTTGGTTTCTACAAGAAGGCATGGCGAAGAGGTTATCATTGAGTTCACCGAGATGCCAGTTTCTGCTCTCACAGACCCCTGGGGTTTTTGGCCTAGGAACTACTGGTAATAGGTGCATGTTAGTAGGGCATGTCTGCTGTCCTGAAATCCGGTTTTCTGTGGAATCTGAATTGGCTTCTGAATGCTCTTTGCAAAGAGTTTTTGTGAACCACTCCCATCCATATTGCTGGATGTGTTGTTTTACAGGCTTCCTGTTAAGGAGCCATACCTTATTAGGCATAAGGACAGATGGTACTCAGAATGGTGTTTCATCCCTCAGGTGCACATTGCCTTCCAGGAGTTCCAAGACATAGGCTTGTGTCCATTTGTCCGCAACCTTCTCAATCCAAAGGAAGGACAAGTTGGATTTATCACGCACCGCTTGGATTTATCCTAAATGGACATCTGAGTTCCACGAGTCAGACAGTCTTGTTTGTTCTCATGGAACAGACAAGCAAGGTCAAGAGGCCTTTTTTAGGCCACCCTCGCTGAAAAGGTGCAGGCCTGTATTGTTCAGGCCATTGTTGTAGTAAGAGGTAGCCCCCGGCTCTCTTCAATACTCACCACTCCAGAGCTAAGGCGACGCCCTGGGCAGACAGGTGAAGCATTGGTTTTAAGATTATGTAAAGCAATTACATGGTCTCATGTCCACAGGTGCACAAAATATCGATCTTGGATGTTCAGAGTTCAGCTGACGCAGTTTGGCCAGAGTGCTACAGACAGCAGTTCGCAAGTAATTCTCAGTGCTTGCCTCTGGCGTATGGGATAATTTTCTCCCCCCTCCCATTTGTTCTGGGTACTGCTTCTTAGAACCCAGTTGTTATGATTACACGTTGACAATGTGGAGTGCTACAGAAAGAAGAAATTAACTTCATATTTACCATAATTTCCTTTTCTGTTAGCTCCAACACTGTCAATAGAGCCCTCCCAGGAGCCTGGCTGCTGTGGGAGAATCTTATCCTGTATGCTAGGAGGGATGTCCTGTTTGTCAAAATCTCCTACTGTTTTTTTGGACATCCCTCTTTCTTGCTGTGCTGTACTCATAAATTAAATTATGTATATATTAAAAATAAGATTATTTTTTGATTAGTCTGCGACCACAGGTTAACAACTTTACTGATAACTCTTGAGGTGTTTTCCTTGTTACAGGTAGCCTCAGTGCATCCAGTTGTTGCCTGAAAGTTATACCTTACCAGGTGATCAGCCTCAGTTCTCCAGATGTACGAATGATTTGGAACCTGTCTTTTTCACTGGATGGTTCTTCCTGCAGGGAGGATCGAATTATCCAAACCTTGAGTCCAGTGAGAGCCTTTTTTCCTCCTAGGACGTCTGCCTGGAAGATAAGACAGTGTTTTTTTTGTTTAGTTACATGTTGCAGTATGTTGTATGTTGGCAGTTGATTATATTGTATGGAAATGTGTAGCTATTATGGCACTGCGAGGTCAGTAGTAACTGGGGAGTGGCTGCTGCATGGAATCCTCCTATGTCCAACATTCTAAAGCTTGGGCTGTGCCCTTCCCCTGGTAGGGATGCACTACATAGAAACATAGAATTTGACGGCAGATAAGGACCGCTTGGCCCACCCAGTCTGCCCATTTCCCTACCTAATGGATAAGCTGCAGATCCTAGTTAACCAGCAGCCTACTTCTTTCTACCCCCACCCCCTAGAATTGCCTTATGGCTGTCCCATGCATGCTTGAATTCAACCACTGTTTTTGACTACAAAACCTCCTCCGAAGGCACGTTCCATGCATCCACAACCCTCTCTTTGAAAAAATACTTCCTTACATTACCTCTGAGCCGCCCCCCCATCTTCAAATTGTGCCCTTGTTCTTGCACACTCTTTTTAGAAAGATGCTACCCTCTTGGACTTTGTTGATTCCTTGAGGTACTTGAAAGTTTCTGTCATGTCCACCCTCCCTCCTTTCCTCGAGGGCTATACATATTAGCTCCTTTAGTCTCTCTTCATATGTCTTCCGGTGCAGACCCTGCACCATTTTAGTTGCCCTCCTCTGGACAGCATCCATCTTGTCTATGTCCCTGTGGAGATTGGGTCTCCAGAACTGCACACAGTACTCCAGATGGGGTCTCACCAGCTGTCTGTACAGAGGAATAACAACTTCCTGTTTTCTACTGGTGATGTGTCTCCCTATGCATCCCAGTATCCCCCCAGCCCTCCTTACTGCCCTCTCACATTGCTTGCCCACCTTTAAGTCATCTGATATGACTACCCCCAGGTCCCTTTCCATTTTTGTTGTTGTTAGTATCTCACCCCCCATTGTGTACTCTTCCCCTGGGTTTTTGTTTCCCAGGTGCATTACCTTGCACTTCTTAGCATGTTATGATTACCCATAGACAATTAGTTGGAGCTAACAGAAAAGGAAATTACGGTAAGTACGAAGTAAATTTCTTCTTCATGTCACGTACTGCTAAGGTGTGCCTTTGACCCACACTTGTAGCAGGCCTTAGGCTTGCCAGCTTAAAACACCACCCCTCTATCTCAGCCCCAAAAAAAGGGATCTGGTAAATCACCGAGTTCGTGTAGACAAAGCTAACTCATTGTCCTCCCACCAGTCCAGATGTTCTGGGACTCCATGTTTGGATCAGGGGAACCAAAGACAGTGCATTTTTGCTTTTGTCAGCAGAGAACATCAATAATGCTGAAACCTTTGTTTTTGAAAATAATCGTAACTGTTTTAATTTAGTGTTTAGTAAGTGGGATGACAAAAAAGGGAACCACAGGAGCGTGGTTTTTAATCTGATGATATCTGGCCCAGAATCGTTCCCAGTCCTTGATCTATCTTAAAACTTACATCAAAAGATAATATATCCCAGGGTATGGACCTCTGCATATGGTTCAGTAGCAGAAAAATGCATGCGGTCTTTCAGTAAAGTCCTGTCCTGACAGTGTTCCACCTTTTGGCTGGTTCTGGGGATGACGGATAATGTTTGAATATTTCTTCCTACCCACTGCCTCAGAGTCTTTCCTGGAGTTACCTCCTGTTCTGTGGGTTGTAGAGCACTCTGACACTACTGCTCCTCTCCCTCCTATTGGAGGGACCAGGATCACCATCATCATCATCGGGACCATGTACAGTTCCATGCATAGGTGAGGGAGGGGATTGAGGGTCTGTAATAGACATGGACCAGCTGGCAGGATGATACGGGGTATCTGATGGGACGGTGTTGTCCATATATGTGCCAGGAAGCCTAGTAACAGGAACACTTTGTGGGCCTTAGTCCTCACTCAGAGGTCTGGTCGCAGGACTGGGAGCACCAGAGCCAGTATCAGCCTGTTTTTTGGGGGGGGGGACTACAAACACAGGCTGAGCCAAAGGGGGGTGTTCTTAAAATATGTTCTTAAACAAAACAGGGTCTTTCTCTTCAGAAAAGTCAAAACTTGACGGTATTGTAACATCCTTCTGTGGCTGTGAGGACACAGAATTTTTTTTCAGACTGCAAGGTTGTATGTCCCACTAAAGCAGTCTTTTCTCTCTCACTAGCATTTACAGCATTTTTAGAAGGGAAACAGAATGAGGGCTCACCTGTCCCACATCTGCTTCTCTCACTGAAATCCATCCTTTGTCATCGAGGGTTCTGATCCAGCCTGCTTGTTCCAGTGCCTCTTCTATGCTCAGGGTGGAGAGTGGAGGGGCAGGTGGTCTCTGTAGGCATCTATGTGCAGCCCTCCCCAATCACCCTACTCCGCTTGTCCCAGTGTGATTTTGTGGCATTTGAAAGAGTTTTCCCCTGCCACTTTCACTCCAGCCCTTTGATCCCCACCACCCAGTGGTAGCAGCATTCCCTTGGCAGCATTATTTGGTACTGTCAGTGTAGAACAGGAAACATGCCTCACACATTCATCCTGCAGCTGGCTGCCATTTAACAAGGACTCGGGCTGTAAATCCAGATATGGTGTCATAACACCAGGGATAGTAATTGCAGCTTTTGCCGAGACTTTTGTAGGTTGTGGTGCACATATGGGCTTCAGATGGGAGCTGACCAAACTGCCATTTTTTATTCTCCGTTCCAGCCAGAGATCGTGGCATCTGCACATCAGTGGTCACCAACGCAGCTTACTTCATTTTGAACTTCAGATTTTCCTTTTGACAGCACTTTTCCTCTTCACCTACGAGCTTGAACAATGCTGCTTTCCTTTTGCTTAACTCCCAAGTCCAGCAGCTGCTCAGTGTCTGAGGCCTCCATTCACCAGTCCTGTTCCTGGCTAGGAATATCTTCTTTCTAGGGGTGGGGATACAGTTCACATCCACCCTCTGGAAGTTCCATTGGAACAGGCTTTCCATCAGATGTCTTTAAGCTAAGCTCCTCCCACCACAAAGGTGGCATATCCCCTGAATCCACCCCGTGACATGAGATCTTTTCATTGGAAAAATGGGTCACCCACCTAGCAGGACCTGCTTTGGGTATTGTGCCATCAGTAAACCTTGTATTTGAAAGTTATTCTCAGTTTGTTTATCGCAGTTCTTGGCTTTTTCGACTCCCCCTCGTGATCGACGATGGAGCCACGAAAGCCATTTGAGCCTGTGCAAGGTGTGAGATGTCACACCTGTAATGGAAGACCGCCTTCTTGGTACCCGTTCTGTCAGTTAAAAGGATTAGCGAACTCCAGGCACTCTCAGTGGAGTTTCCTTATCCGATTTTCCACAAGGACAAGGTCATCATTTGCCCCCACCCAAAGTTGCTTCCGAAGGTAGTATCAGAGTCCCACCTTAACCAGGTGATGAACCTTCTGGTATATTTTACCAACCCATCTTTGGAGGCCAACTGTAGGCTCCATACTCTGGACCTACTGTATGGAGGAAGCTCTTTTAGTATAAGGAGTGCACAGCTGGAGTTCAGGGTGAGGCTCACCAGCTGTTTGTAACCTACACTGAAGCCATGCCTGGCAAACCGGCAACAAAGAGGATGATTGGCAGGTGGATCACATCCTGCATTGACCCCATTTATAGGTTGTCTGGCAGGGAACTTCGTGTAGGGCTTAGGGCTTGTTCCACCAGACATACCGCTGCCTTCGTGACTGCTTCCAGAGACATCTCCATACAGAAGATCTGTAGGGCTGTTACCTGGAGGACAGCACACACCTTCATTTATCACTACAGCATTGACATGGAGTCCCCTCGGGGTGCTGCTTTTGGGACCTTGGTTCTCCAATCTTTGTTCACCAAGTAAGGATGTGCGCATTGCCCCTCCTCCCAGTGAGCTGCTAAGAGTCTGCCAGAGTGCAGATAGTGAACTGTATCCATGCTGTAGAAAGATAGGTTACTCACCTGTAACCGTTGTTCTAGGAGTGGTATATAGTTCACATCCACACAACCCACCCAGCCTCCCCTGGCAAGTGACACACAGATCCCTGATTCCAGCGTGTAAAGATCTGATGTCACAGGGTGGAGTCGGGGGATGTACCACCCGAGTGTTGGTAGGAGCTTAGCTTAAAGATGTCCGATGAAAGGCCTTTTCCAGTGTAACTGTCAGTGTGTGAATGTGAAGTGTATACCACTCCTGGAACAATGGCTGCAGGTGAGTAACCTATGTTTTCTGGCTACTGCAACAGTGTGGGAACCATCTGCAGGTTGTGTGATAACCACCACTCCATCATCAGTTTTCTGGTCACCTATCTCTGTATTTAAGGTAGGAGACCTCTGACCATCATATTTCTATTCCATGCAAGTTGGGCTACTGTAAAACAACGTCCACACCCACTACTTCTTTAACATTCCCCATCTCTGTGATTTCAAAGGTAGCATCCAAATTACTCTGGGTGGAGCGGGAAGCGGTCTCCTCCAGCTGGGATGCCATCTCACCCTCCTGTCCAGGCTCCACCATCACTCTGACAGGAAGCAGATAGGGTCCCATGTAGGAAGAGTAGGGGGAATTTTTATTTACATAATAAAAAACAGAAAAATATTAACAAAAGGGAAGTCACACTATTTACGAAAATATATGCAAGGGACAAAAGAGTAAAAGAAAAACAATTCATGCAGTATTTAGTGAAACTAACTTCAGAAGTGCAGTGTCCCTTCATAGATTAAAAAAAAAAAAAGGCAAAAACACGGTCACCAAACCTATTAAAGTAAAATATTAAAGATTTCAGAAATATTTTGGTAGCAATGTGTTTCCACAACGAAGCTGCATGGTGTAACTGAAAAGTACAGCCAAAGAGCAGCGAGTTTTCTCAGTGTCATGTCCAGCATTCCCGTCGTTTAAACAGGTTCTTGTAAGCCCACCCCCGATACACACAGGGAAACAAGCTATTATACCTTAGTTGGCCTTTCTTATGCAAATAAAAAATATATACATTTGTACTGTGAGGGAGCTCACAGCTACTCCAGTCCCAGTCTCTCTAACCAGAAGTCACTGTAGGCAGTGGTGTGAGAACACTGACTGTGGGTGGTAATCTGTAGTTTATGGCTGCTCTTGCCCCAGAAGAAATCTGTAGGTAGTGGTTATATCAACTGGAGAGTTTGTAATAGTTACATGGCTCTCTGTCTTCAAAACCTTTGCTGTACAGGGGTTTAATGCTATAGCAAAGAAACAGCAAGTCCAGCTCAATAGGCGCACTGGTGTGCCTGTTGCAATCAAGTGCAGTTCCAAACAGCAATCAACAGCACCACTCGGTTTATAGTGTGCAAAAATGTTCAGTTTTGTTGAAGTGCAAAAAATCAAGATCGCCACAGCTTGTGCTACACAACCTCTACCGGTTTTTAACACTTTAGTTCTAGGATTGTGGATATGTTGTTCATCCACACTGTTTGACATGTCCCTTTCCCCTTTAAATCTTGCCAGAAGTCTTCAAGCTGGCTCCTCCTACCCACCCGGGTGGTATATACCTCGTCTCCGCCCCATGACACCAGATCTTTCTTTGCGCTGGAAGATACAGGTTGCCTCCCTCGTGCTCACGCATTTCGTAGGCCATGGACATTGGGGATTCTTGTGCCCGCTCGATGGCAGCCGCAGTGGCCTCTCGATGCAGGGCTTGGCTGAGACGCTCCTCCTTCCCAGTGGATACTCAGCATAAGTTAGCTGATGTGCCTTTCCTTGGGACCGACTTGTTCGGCCCAGGAGTGGCTGGTCATCTACAGCGCATTGAGCAGTCCAGTGCCACCTTGGATGCCACTTCTGACAGGAGTTCTTTGGGCAAGAACCAGCAGAAGAAAAAGAAGAAGCCTTTTTGTCACTCTTCCCCTGCGGTTCAGCAGTCCTGCTACCAAGGAGGACAGCAGCATCAGCAGCAGGCTGAAGCTTGGTGCCCTCGGCCCAAGCCTGGACTCCAACAGGCCTGCGAAGTAGGCCGAGGCTCAGGTCCTGGAGTTTCCTCCTCCTCTAAGCCTGCCCAGTGATGGGATGGGGGTCGCCACACCTATCTCCGTCATGCCAGCTCTGGGTCTTCCCGTGGGGGGCCGGCTCCACCACTTCCTTTCCGCCTAGTCCGCTATCACTACGGACAGGTGGGTTCTCGAAGTGGCCGGTCAGAGACTGCCTCTAGAATTCGAGCAGTACCCTCCCAGCCGAGCTCGCGCCCCTTGAGAAGAACGGATTTCTGCATGCACCCAGCCGGCTGTTCGAGACGACATTGCTCAGTTCCTCCTCAAGGAGGCAGTATCTGTCGTGGCGGATCCGTCTGCAGACCCAGGCATTGTCTCCAGGTAGTCCCTGGTGCCCCACTCTAGATCTCCACGACCTGAATCAGTTTCTCGGGTCATGCACCTTTTGGATGGTCAGTCTGTCCCAGGTCATACCATCCTTGGAGTGAAACATGTGATCTTACTTCGAGAGGGTTCCGTCAGTAGGTCATCACATATAGGACTGGTGCCACCTGGCGTCGGGACGCACAGCAGACTTTTCTAGCAATCCCTGACGGGGAACCGCCCACCCGACATCACGTGACTGACGTCAGCATGACCGTATATAGTGGGCAGTCCCCATGCCCACCCTCCAGTTCTTTCCCGCCGTCACCTCATGTCAGTCGCTCCGCAGACTTCCATTTGCGATCGTCGAGAAAGTTCATCGCATCGGTAATCCCGGGCTACTTTATTCTTAAACTCTGTACTGTTTGATTCTTCTCCTAAGAAGACGTGCTCATCGTGTGGCACCCAGATCTCGCACAAAGATGGTCATCCGAAGTACATCATCTGCCTAGGCCCAAACCATCCGGTCTCCTCTTGCCCTGAGTGCCAGTCCTTCAACCAGGCCTCGAAAAAACGGAGACAGCAAGCTTTGGAGGCCTACTTGCTCAAAGCCCGCCTAGTTTCTCTAGAGAAAAAGATGTATCGGCTTAGGGACTCATCTGAAAAATCTTTCCCTTCTAAAAAAAACCAAGGAGAAGTCTAGGGAGCGGGCTCACTCCGCGGATGACGTCAGGCCCTTGACGAGTACGGCCCAGCTGCCATCCAGGAAACCGGACGGTAAGTCAGACAAAACTCTGGAGGATAAGTCGATCGTCAGCTCCTCCAGCAACTGCGCCGCCTCAGCCAGTAAGTCGGACCCCGGCTCCTCTGGGGACCGTGCAGCGGCCAGTAAGTCGGCTCCCCCGGCTGGGGGCAGCCGCCCGGCTCCAGTCGATTAGTCGGCTGGGGGTTCCACCAATGACCTCCCGACTCCACCTGCTAAGTCAGCCGTCTCTGACAACCGCATGGGCTTGGTTCCCCCGTCGGGGCCTAATGGCGCCACACCCGACGTCCGGCGGGACCAGAGGAAAACCCTCACCCTCCTCCTCCTTCGCCTGTGTCCTCGCGTTCTTCCCTTGGACTATGTCCAGCGATAGCAATGGAAATGCCCTTGAACCTGTGGATATGTTGGGTTCCTCTCCACGCTCCCCTGCCGGGGTCCAGGCTCAGGAGGCTCCTCCTTGGCCGGATAGCCTTTCTGTGGAGGCCACTCCGCAGCCTGCTGGCCCCTCCTCAGATGCTGGCAATCTCTCTGCTGGGACTGGCTGTCCGGCCTCTACCTTTGGCCCCGACGCCAGACCCAACTCCAACGTCAGAGCCCCTTTGTCCGGTGCCGACACCAGCCCCTCCGACGCCGGATCGTCTTCCGGCGCCACATGGACTGTCCTGACTCTGGATCCGCCTCTGATTTATACTACAGCGTGTCTGACATGGGTTCCCCCGATGTCAGGGCTGACAATGGGGATTTACACCCGAACCCGAACTGTCCCCCATTACCCATATGGGGATCCTTATCCAGGGGGTTCCACTCCCGATTGGAGTCATCTGGGACAGTTCTATATGGGATTTAACCCTTATTCCCACTACATGGGACCCCAGGGTTATTATCCCCCACCGGTCGCCCTTCCTCCTCCTCCTCCCCCTCCCCAGCCTCAGCGGCCCCAGTTGTTCGGTTCCAAGACCCTAATACAGTCTTGGTGGCAAGGGGCTAGGTCGGAGCTGGTTTCGGACCTGGAAACTAGACTCCCACAACTGCAGCTTCCTAGGTCCCCTTCCCCGAGCAGCTCGCTTCCGACTGTCCACATCTCGGGGGAGACTCGGCAGGACGTTTCCCTTCTGGATTTTTCTCATCGTCATGTCGAGGAGGCGGATTATGACAGCTCAGATGGGAGGGAAGATTCCTCGGAGGAGGAGATCCTGGAGGACCCCGAGGAACCGAAAGGCAAGGCCTCACCGAAATCTCCACTGGTGGACCCTTCCTTCTTGGGCCTCTTGAGGGCCTTAAGAGACTACTTTGACTGGGAGTCAGAGGAACAGGACCCGATAAGACAGAGACTCACAGAACACCTGGACTTGGAGTCTCTGTCTCCTATCCCAATTCTTCCATGGATAGGCCCCCATCAAGACCTCACCACGACCATCTGGCAGATGCCTCAGTCTATTCCGGCTGTCACCAAATGGGCGGACAGACTCTACCAGATGCCAAAGGATGCCCCTTTCTTAAAGTCTCATCCTAAGGCTGACTCTGTAGCCATTTCAGTGGCTCATGATCGCTCCTCTGCTCATAAGCACATGAGCACTACTCCTCCGGACAAGGAATCGAGGCAGATGGACCAGTTCGGGGGAAAAAGGTCTACTCCTCGGCCATGTGCACCCTTCACTCCCTCAGTTACGTGGCCCACATGGTGTCCTACCAAAAAGCGACTATGGCCAGGTTGGAGACGAAGGTCCAATCCATAGATCCTTCACCTCTCAAGGAGGAACTTGCCAAGGATCTCCGCCTCTCCAAGATCTCCTGCAGGCATGCTCTGCGGTCCACTTATGATTCTGTCGATGCTGTGGCCCATACCTCGGCAACTGCCGTTGCCCTTAGACGGCACCCCTTGCTTCGCCTTTCAGGCCTCACTAATGAGGTCCAGTCGGCGATTCATGATGCCCCTTTCAGGGGCTCTGTCCTTTTTGAGGGGACACCAAAGATATCATAACGGGCCTACAGGACAAAGGAGTTGCTCTTAGGTCTATGTACAGATCAGGCGCTCAACGACAACAGCAGCAGCCCTTTCGGAAAAAGACCTGGAGGCAGAGGAAGAATGCTCAGGCGCGTCGCCAAGGGAAGCGTAAGGCCATGGGTACAGCCACCCCTCCTGCCTCCAAGAATCGGAGACATTCAGGAGGCCCTCCCCTGAACATCCTGCCACTTCTTGACTCCCGGGACCCACTGCCTCCTCAGTCTTGTGACGGGAGCAGGTGGGGGGGGAGGTTCGCCCACCACACACAGGAGTGGAGGGCGATTACCTCAGACGAGTGGGTCCTGCAACTAGTGTCCATCAGGTACACCATAGAGCTCCTAGAGTTTCCCCCGGGAAATCTTCCACAGAAGTCGTCATACTCTCGGGACCAGGCACTTCTCGTCCGTGAGGAGGTAAATTCACTCTTGCTCAAAGAAGCGATCGAGTGTGTCCCCTCAGGGCAAAGGGGAAAGGGATTCTACTTCCATTTTTTTCTTGGTTCCAAAAAAGACCAGGGACTTTCGACCCATACTCAATCTAAGTCAGCTCAACCAGTTTGTCGAGTACTAAAAATTTCGAATGCTGACTGTCCAGAGCTTCCTTCCTCCCCTCATGGAGAACCACTGGTTCTGCGCCCTGGATGTGCAGGATGCCTACCTACGTATCCCTATTTTCCCCAGCCACCGCCGATTCCTGCGTTTCCGTTTCCAAGGGGAACACTTCCAGTTCCGGGCGCTCCCCTTTGGTCTGTCTTTGGCACCATGGATTTTTACCAAGTGCCTGGCGGTGGTCGCGGCATTCCTGCGCTGCCGGGGTATTGCGGTATTCCCTTACCTGGATGACTGGCTGATTGCAGTCCCATCCAGGGATTCCTTGCTGGAGGCTCTTTCCTTTACACTGGACTTGTTCAGCTGGTTAGGGATCACGGTCAGCGTGCCCAAGTCATCCCTTATCCCTGCCCGGCAACTCCAGTTTATCGGGGCAGTCCTGGATACGGTCCAGTGCAGAGCCTTCCTTCCTCCAGACAGGGTGGAGAACCTTATCCATCAGGACTATCCCGGCCCAGGAAGTCCTCTGCCTTTTGGACCTGATGGCGGCCTCCATCTCTACCATTCCCCTAGCAAGGCTCCACATGAGGATTACACAGTGGTCCCTGCGGGTGCAGTGGGACAAACTTCTGGACGATCTGGACCATCCGGTCCTGATATCCTCAGCGGGTTCAGAAGAATTTGCGATGGTGGATGGATTCCCGCAGTCTTTCCTTGGGACTTCCTTTTCGGAACCCTGCACTAGCAACTACCCTCACCACGGATGACTCGAACATGGGGTGGGGTGCTCACCTGGGGGAACTTCAAGCCCAGGGACTTTGGTCCGGCTTGGAGATTTCTCTCCACACCAGTGTTCTGGAGCTCAGGGTGGTCCTGTACGCGTTACAGGCCTTTCAGACCCACCTTCTGAAGGGAACACTGCTGATCCAAATGGACAATATGTTGGTGGTTTGGTACATCAACAAACAAGGAGGAACCCGGTCGTACCCTCTTTGCAGGGAGGTGACCAAGGTGTGGAACTGGGCAGTCCAGCACCATCTGGTCCTGATGGCCGTGCATGTGCCTGGCGTTCTAAACATGCTGGCAGACAGTCTCAGCAGATCTCGGACCCTAGCTCAGGAGTGGGAACTGCATCAGGAAGTGGCAGAATCCATCTTCCGAAGTTGGGGGCGTCCGGAAATGAACCTCTTCACCTCCCAATCCAGCGCAAAACTTCCCAAGTTTTGCTCGCTCATTCCACAGCAAGATGCTTTCTGGAGCGACGCATTGTCTCTATCTTGAACAGGGAAGTTTTTGTACACTTTCCCTCCATTTCCCATTCTGCAGAGGGTTCTTCTCAAACTTCAGGCAGAGAGGGCAAGGATGATCCTTATCGCCCCTCTCTGGCTGAGACAGATCTGGTTCCCGCTGCTACAGCAGCTTTCCAGAGAACCACCAGTTCCACTTCCAGTGACTCATGACCTCCTTACTCAGGATCAAGGCCGTCTGGTTCACCCAGGGCTCCGGACCCTGCATCTTCATGCATAGCTCCTGCAGACATAGTAATATCCCGTTTCGGGATTTCCTCTCGGGTTGCACAGGTCCTAATTGAGGCCAGAAAACCTTCTACCCATTCCACTTACGCCATAAAGTGGAAGCGGTTTTCCATATGGGCGACCGCAAAGGGCTGGAACCCCTTCTCTTGCTCGGCCCCGCAAGTCATGGAATACCTCCTTCACGTGTCAGACTCCAGTCTGTCCTACTCTTCCTTAAAGGTGCATATATCAGCTATTTCAGTGTACCACGAGTTAGTAGAAGGTAAACCCGTGGCTCAGTTGGATGTCTCTAAACATTTCTGAAAGGGGATTCTCCATCTGAAACCCCCCATCCACAGTCCAACTCCTCCTTGGGACTTGAACTTCATCCTGGAGAAGCTCACCCTTCCTCCTTTCGAGCCGGCTATGAGCTGTGATGTACACTTCCTGTCTTGGAAGGCGCTTTTTCTGGTGGCCATCACATCAGCCCGAAGGATTTCGTAGCTTCACGCTCTAGTCTGCAAGGAGCCTTACTTGATTTTCCATCGGGACCGGGCAGTCCTTAGAACCCATCCGAGGTTCCTCCCAAAGGTGGTGTCGGAAGCCACGCTGAACCAATCAGTAAAGCTTCTGGTGTATTACCCATCCCCCTCTAACAGAGGTGAGGCACTCCTTCACACGATGTATGTCCTTCGGATTCTCCGGTGTTATACACACCGGAATAAAGAGCTTCCCTCTTGCAACCAGTTGTTTGTCTCTTTCACCCCGAGATCGAAGGGGCAAACCGCTTTCTAAGCAGGGCCTTTCCAAATGGCTGGGCAACTGCATTCAATTCTGTTACTAGAAGTATGATAAACCTCTGCTGGGTTCCATCAGAGGTCATTCTGCTAGGGGCATGGGCATGGCTGCTTCCACGGCCTTCCTAGGGAACGTTTCCAAGGCTGACATTTGTGCTGCCGCTACTTGGAGTTCTGTCCATACAATTACCAAGCATTATATTCTGGACATTGCTTCTAGGCGAAGGACTGGCTTTGGCCTAGCCATCCTGCAGGGTCTACTGTCCTAGACTGGGTGACTCCAGTTCTCTTCCGTTGGAGTTTTTTTTTTTTCCTCCTTCTTAGTTTCTCTCGGTCTCTCCTTGGAGGGCCTGCTTGGGACTCAGTCCTATATGTGATGACCTACTGAAGGAACCCTCTCGAAGTAAGATAGTACAGTTACGTAAGAACTTAACGTAACAGATCTTCGAGAGAGGTTCCTTCAGTGGGTCATATTTTTCCCTCCCTCCTTCCCCTCATTTTATGTTTCACAGGGTCTCCAAATCCTGTTCGCTCCTGCTGTCAGGCCTCTTTCTGGCTCCGGCGGGAGAACTGGAGGGCAGGCGTGGGGACCGCCCACTATATACGGTCACGCTGATGTCAGTCACGTGACATCGAGTGGGCGGTCCCCCATCAGGGATTGCTAGAAAAGTCTGCCGTGCGGCCCGACGCCAGGTGGCGCCAGTCCTATATGTGATGACCTACCGAAGGAACCTCTCTCGAAGATCTACTGTTACGGTAAGTTCTTACGTAACTGTACTGTTCCGTTCACTGGATCTTCAGGATGCATTCTTTCACATCTCAATCCATCCGTACCATCAGCGGTTCCTCTGCTTCAGGGTCGAAGGGACCCTGTATGAGTTCCAAGCCATGCCGTTTGGCCTGTTATCGGCCCCTTGGGTCATTACCAAATGCATTGCAGTGGTGGCGGCCCATCTCCAGCATCGGGGAGTCAGGATTTACCCCTACCTCGACAAATTGGCTCCTGGCAGGTTCCACCCAACAGGAGGTGGAGAGGTCCAGGGATTTGGCCCTCCAGACCTGCTCTCAGCTCGGCCTCCTGAACAACGAAGTCAAGTCAGAACTCGTGCCTTCCCAGGTGATGGGCTTCATTGGGGCAGAGCTCGACTGTTGTCAAGCCAGAGCCCAGCTCCCAGCGGACAGGGTGGAGGTTCTATCCTCCTTTGCCAAATCATGTCTGGTTGGGCACTTGTGCCCTGCCCAGGACTTTCTGCGCCTTCTGGGTTATGTGGCGGCATGCACCTCAGTGGTCCAATGGGCCCAGTTGCACATGCGCCCCCTTCAATGGGAGCTGGCCACCCAATGGACTCAGCACCATGGTCAATTTGACCAGCTGATCACTGTAACCTAGAAGATGTGGGGCGCTCTCCAATGGTGGACCACCCAAGACCGGTTTGCAGGAAGGGATCCCATTTGTTCGCCCTGAGCCGACGGTCGTCCTCACGACCGATGCCTCTCTCATGGGCTGGGGAGCCCACATGGGGGATAACAGCACCCACGAGTTCTGGACCTCTGAGGAGTCTCGATGCCACATCAACCTGTTGGAGCTCAGAGCAGTCAGACTGGCACTGTCAGCTTTTGCTCCTCAGCTCCGGGGTCAAGTGGTTCAAGTCCAGACGGACAATACCATGACCATGTGCTACCTCAACAAACAGGGCAGCTCGCATTGTCTTTTGCTGTGCAAGGAGGTGCTCCGCATCTGGACCCTTGTAAGCTGGTTGGAGGCAAATCTCCTAGCCATCCTCATGGCAGGAGCCTCGAACCAGCTGGCAGATGCTTTCAGCCTTATAGGCCAGACATCCCACGAGTGGTCTCTCCGTCCAGAGGTAGCTTACAGCCTGTTCTCTCACTGGGGCAAACCGATGGTGGACCTGTTTGCCTCCAGGGAAAACACCAAGCTGAGGCTGTTTCCTGCCTGCCCCCCTCAGCAGGGCTTGCAGCAGGGGGCTGCCTTCTCGAGGCCATGGACCCCAGGCCTCCTCTATGCCTTCCCACCATTTCTCTTGATCCACAAGGTGTTACTCAAGGTGAGGAGGGACAAGGCGAAGATGATTCTGGTAGCCCCAGACTGGCCACGCCAGTTCTGGTATCCAGATCTCCTCAGCCTCAGCTACAGGCCCCCAGAGCGGCTTTGCACACGCCCGGACCTGGTATCTCTGAACCAGGGGAAGGTCTTCCATCTGGACCTTCAATCCCTGCACCTCACAGCCTGGTACCTGAGCAGCTAGAGTTCCAGGCTTTGGGTCGTTCTGAAGATGTCTACACCGTGGTGGAGGCATCTCGAAAGGAATTGACCAGGAAATGGTATGCATTCAGATGGAAAAGGTTTTCCATTTGGTGTCAGGGTAAGGACCCCTTACCCTGTTCTGTGGCTAACATTCTCGACTACCTTTGGTCTCCCTCTCCTTCCCTTAGGGTGCACCTGGCAGCCATTTCTACTTACCGGGTGCGGTCCGGTCAGCTGACATTGGCACAGGAGACAGTGGTTGGGTACTTTTTCAAAGGCCTGGATCACATATCCCCTCTGGTGCATGAACCTCCACCTCTATGGGATCTACTGCTGGTACTGGCAAAGCTCATGGGCAAGCCATTCGAACCAATGCACAAGTGCGAGCTGTCACACTTGTGGAAGACTGCCTTCCTGGTGGCTATCACATCTGCCAGAAGGACAGGGGAGCTCCGGGCACTTTCGGTGGACTCCCCTTATCTGGTCTTTCATAGGGACAAAGTTGTCCTGCGCCCCCAACCGAAATTCCTTCTGAAGGTGGTGTCAGAGTTTCACCTTAACCAGGTGTTGACTCTGCTGGTATACTACCCAAATTACACCTCGGAGGCTGAGTACAGGCTCCATACTTTGGACCAGAGATGTGCTCTCTCCTATTATAAGGAGAGGATGGCGGAAATTCATGGAGAGGTTCGCCAGCTGTTTGTCACCTATGCTGAAGCTGCTTCTGGCAGACCTGCAGCCAAACGGACCATAGCAAGATGGATTACATCATGCATAGGTCTGTGCTATGAGTTGGCGGGCAAGGAGCCTCCCAGAGGGATAAGAGCTCATTCTACCATCATACTGCTGCATCGGTGGCTGCTTCCAGGGACATCCCTATCCAGGAAATCTGTCGGGCTGCTACCTGGAAGTCAGCAAACACCTTCATTACCCACTACCACATCGACCTTGAGTCACGCTGGGATGCTGGTTTTGGAGTCTCTGTTCTCCAATCTCTGTTTTCTAAGTAGGGGATGTGTGCCTTGCCTCCCTCCTCCCAGAGAACTGCTAGGAGTCTGCCAAACAGTGTGGATGAACAACATATCCATGATCCTAGAAAAACAGGTTACATACCTGTAATAGTAGTTCTAGGAGTGGTATATGTTGTTCATCCACATGGACCCACCCGACCTCCCCGGCTGCGGACGCACACAACCTGGCTTCCAGTAGGCTAAGATGTGGCATCATGGGGCGAGCCAAGGTATATACCACCCGGGTGGGTGGGAGGAGCCAGCTTGAAGACTTCCAGCAAGATTTAAAGGGGAAAGGGACATGTCAAACAGTGTGGATGAATAACATATACCGCTCCTAGAACTACTGTTAGAGGTGAGTAACCTGTTTTTCATCATCGAGAGGATGGTCCCCCTAGTTTCAACAGTGTTTAAAATACATGAGGCTTAAAGGAACAGTGACTAAATATTTTGGAGTCTGTTATACTCATTATAAATACTACTATATACTTATTTCTCCTAAAATTTCATAAATCCACTGTTTACATTCCATATTTGTGCAAAACTGCTTAGACAATATCACCAAACCATCAGCAAAAAAAAAGCAGCATATTAACCTATATTTTCAGCATTAAAAGTTATTTGTACTAAAAAAAAATTTAGCTCTCACAGAACTACCAGTACTGGTTATACCAAATTCCAGTTTCATCCGAGACAGAGTTTCTAGAAAGTCAAATCCAAGACCTCCAGTCTCCCTCTGGTACCTATAAGAAAACAGAATGTAATTTAGTCATTTTCAGTATTTTGAACATTGTACAAGCTATTTTACAGGTATAACATCACACACTAAACATATAATTTGACGGCAGATAAGGACCACTTGGCCCACCCAGTCTGCCCATTTCCCCACCTAATGGATAAGCTGCAGATCCTAGTTGACCAACAGCCTACTTCCTCCTACTCCCACCCCCTAGAATTGCCTTATGACTGTCCCATGCATTCTTGAATTCCACCACTGTTTTTGACTCCACAACCTCCTCAGGAAGGCTGTTCCATGCATCCACGACCATCTCTGTGAAAAAATACTTCCTCAAATTACCTCTGAGCCGTCCCCCCCTCTATCTTCAGATTGTGCCCTCTTGTTCTTGCACACCTCTTTTTCTGAAAGATGCTACCCTCTTGGACTTTGTGATTCCCTTGAGGAACTTGAAAGTTTCTATCATGTCCCCCCTCTCCCTCCTTTCCTCGAGGCTATACATATTAAGCTCCTTACGTCTCTTTTCATATGTCATCTGGTGCAGACCCTGCACCATTTTAGTTGCCCTCCTCTGGACTGCCTCCATCCTGTCTGTCTTTGTGGAGATTGGGTCTCCAGAACTGCACGCAATACTCCAGATGGGGTCTCGCCAGCTGTCTGTACAGAGGGATAACAACATCCTGTTTTCTACTGGTGATGCCTCTCCCTGTGCATCCCAGTATCCTCCCAGCCCTCCTTACTGCTGTCTCACATTGCTGGCCCACCTTTAGGTCATCTGATATGACTACCCCAGGGTCCCTTTCTATTTTTGTTGTTGTTAGTATCTCACCCCCCGTTGTGTATTCTTCCCCTGATTTTTTGTTTCCCAGGTGCATTACTTTGCACTTCTTAGGATTGAATCTAAGCTGTTATGCATTTGACCATTCTTCCATCCTTGTCAAGTCCCTTGTCATCATTTCCATCCTACCTTGTGTATCAACTTTGTTGCATATCTGTGTCATTTGCAAAGAGACATACTTTTCCTTCCAGTCCCTCTGCAGTGTTACTTATAAAGACATTGAAGAGGACTGGTCCTAGTACTGTACCCTGCAGTACCCCACTAGTAACCCCCCTTTCTTCAGAAGGGATTCCATGTACTATTACCCTCTGTGTCCTGTTCTCCAGCCAATTCTTTACCCAGGCTACCATCTTGGGACCCAATCCAAGGCTGGCTAACTTGTATATTAATCTTTTGTGTCGGACTGTGTCAAATGCCTTGCTAAATTCTAGGTAGGCCATGTCCACAGCCCCTCCCTGATCTACTACTTTGGTCACCCAGTCAAAGAAATCTATTAGATTCATCTGACATGATCTTCATGCTGTGAATCCATGCTGCCTTGGGTCCTGTGCCCCTCTGGCCTCTAGGTACTCAACAGTTCTTTCCTTCAGAAGTGATTCAGTCATTTTCCCTATCACTGAGGTTAAACTAACAGGTCTGTAGTTTCCTGCTTCTGCCCTGTACCCACTTTTGTGAAGTGGAATAACATCTGCCCTCCTCCAGTCCTCAGGTACCACCCCAACCTCCCATGATTTGTTAAAGAGGATAGTCAGTGGTGTCACTAGTTCTACCCTTAGTTCTTTTAGTATTCTGGGATGAATCCCATCAGGCCCCATTGCTTTGTCCACCTTTAGTTTTAAGAGTTATTTCAAAACTCTTTCTTCTGTGAATGGGCTGGTATCAATCCCCATATCCAGAGTTTTTCTATTGTTTGGTTTCGGAAACTCCCCCTCTTCATTTGTGAATACTGAGCAAAAATATTTGTTTAGTATCTCTGCCCTTTCACAGTCACCCTCTGACCACCCCCTCCCCTTTATTAAGCCTCACTATCCCTCCCTTGGTCGTCCTTCACTCCCTGATGTATCTATAAAAGGTTTTATCCCCCTTCTTAACTGAGTTGGCTATCTTGGCCTCGGTTTGGACCTTTGTTGTTCTGACTGCCTTCCCTGCTTCCTTTTGCCTTAACTGATGCAGTTTTCTGTCCTGCTCCTTCTGTGATTCCTTGTACTTCCTGAATGCTTTCTTTTTTGTCCTAATCTTCTGCCAGAGAACAGGCAGAGAACACCAAGAGGAAGGAGCTGCTGTTGTAACAATACTTTTCTACTGGGACTATATTGCCCTTCTTCCCTCCCCTCCAACCTAAGCCACTTCTGCTTTTGTAGGCACAGGATTTGACTGACAACAGGATCTTCCTGTTTGGGAGCAGGAAGTGAGTGATCACAGAGCCACAAAGACTCACCATCCTAGAAGGAAAGAGTAGCTCTCCACCCCCAGCTACTGGAGGTCTGACTCTGAGCAAGTAAGGAGACTACTGAGAAATATAGGAACTTCTTGTCTCAGAGTAGGAAGATCAGGAGATTAAAGGGCACAGAGGCAGTAAGTAGGGAGGAAAAATAAATAAATAGAGGAAAGAGTAAATATTCCAAACAGTTAAGGGGCCAGAAATAAGACATGATGGGAGTGGTGCAGTGCAGTGGCTGTGGAGCAGCAGTCTTCCGGGAGACATTCTGGAGGATGCAGTGTTGTCCCATCTGCAGGCACCTCTCTGGGCTGAGGGAGGAGGTTGCTCATCTCCAGGCTGAGTTGGCCAGGATTTGGGGGACCTCCTCTCCCACCCAGGGATCACCAGGGCCATTGTCGTTGCCTCAGAGGTTGCCAAGAAAGAGGAGTGGTTGGACCACAGTGGTCTCAGGGAGGGAGACGGTGGTGGAACAGAGGTGCATCCCTCCAGTTGTACCTCTCCATAATTCATATGCTGTTCTGGCAAAGTGTGGTTCCTCTATGGAGGCACCTGCAGTGGAGACCAAGAAGGATGCTGGGAACCTCCACAAAGGAGACCCACAGGAGGGTGGCATGGGACCCCACAGAGGAAGGAAATGACTTCTGGTGGGGGACTCCATTGTTAGGAGGGTAGAACTGGGGGAGGAAGGGAAGAGGGAGGTAAAGTGCCTGCCTAGCACCATGGCTTGGAGGGACAGGGAGCAAATCCTCAGGATCACTGGAGCAGCTACACCGGGGAGGGAACTGGATGTTATTGTCCACCTAGGGACAAATGACCTGGCTAAGAAAGGGATCAGAGCAGTGCAGGAAGAGTTTGTGGAGTTGGGGAGGGGCCTTAGACAAGTAGCACGCATGATAACCTTCTCGGAGTTGCTGCCTGTCTATGGCGTGGGTGAGGCTAGGGTGCTCCACACCATGGGATTCAATCAGTGGTTGAAAAACTGATGCACAGCTCAGGGATTTGGCTTCACTGGGGACTTGGGGTCTACCTGGAGTGATGCAGGCCTATACTGGCGTGATGGTCTGCATCTGTCCAAGAGGGGAACCAGGATCCTAGGTGATAGGTTTAAATGTTTCATTGGCAAGCATTTAAACTAGCCAAGGGGGGAGGCACTGGAAAGGAGCAGGGAAATCCTAGCCTCCCTCCCCCCCAAAAAAATCAGGGTAGTAAGTGAGGTAAACACCAAGATAGGGATGTCGATAGGGAGAAGGGCAAGGGTAAATGGAGAAAATAACAAAGACAATATTTTATTTATTTATTTATTGAATTTTGATGACCGGGTAGGCCCACTGGGCCCCGGAGGTCCCTTTCTCAGGGGCGACCTGGGAGTTGCAGGACTAGTAGGATATACAATTAGTATAGATGTAGATTATAGCATGTAACAGGTAAATATCTGTATATAGCAATGAAACTTGGGTTAATATCCCAGTACTGACACTGTAGTGCAGCATGAGAGGGGTGCTGCTCTTCTGAGGTGCCGTCTTTCGGATGAGACGTTAAACCGAGGTCCCATCTGCCTGGATTGGTGGTAGCTCAGGTGGATGTTAAAGATCCCATGACACTTATTGAAAAGAGTAGGGGAAGTTTTATTGAAAAGAAACGCAACATCACAAAAGAAAATACAAATAATCAGAACACAATATTATGCAGGATACAGAAATGTAAAAAGTAAACAATATCACAAAAAATTCATAAAGAAATAAAATTTTGCCAAAAAGAATCTACATTAGCTTTAGAAAATGTAACAATATCTCTAGTTTTAACAGAAGCCAAACCATTCTCAATCTATAAGAACATAGTACTAAATAATACCGTTTGTTGCTGTAATATAAATTGACACCGGGCCTGCCATAAAAAATATTGTACAAAGGAAAAAAAAACATTCAAAGTACTTTTATGATACAGGCGTCAAATCCCTGTATAATCATCGAGAACTATGGTTTGATACGAAATACGGGTTAAAAAAGGCAAATTCCAATGTATGGCAGCGTCCTGCCAAAAATTTTGACTAAAGGGACAAGTGACGAAAAAATGAACCATAGTTTCCTCACAGTTTATACAGGTAGGTCTTAAGCAGAACCTCTCCGTAATGGGTTTATATTTTAAATTACCTCTGACCCCTAGCCTTCCTTGCATAGATAGCCAGACAATATCCCAAACATGAGGGGGAATCCTAATCTGTTAACTTCCTAAGAGAAAACAGCATTTTAGAGGGGACACATTCTGGAAATAAAAAAAAACACTTTTTTGCACCTCAAAAACAATAAAGTTTTACAAGGGTTTTCTGGAGAGAGTGAGTAGATGTGGAAAAGATATTTTCCACTGTTGTTGTTTTTTTAAAGTGGAAATACCATAGGATGGTAAAGAGTCAGTCAACAGAATCTTGGGAGGTAGTAAGGACCACTTATCATTATACCTGGACCATAGAAACTGTGACCATAACTGCCAAGACATGGAAACTGGAGACCATAAATAAGAAAAGGAACCAAACAGAAACAGGGAATGATAAAAAACAATAGGGTTAACCATAGCCAAACCTCCCTTTTGAATTGGTAAATAAGTAATATCCCTACGTACAGGGTTCAGCCTATTGCCCCAAAGCATTTGAAAAAAGAGACTAAATAGTCTTGTTTCCAGATGCAATGGAGGTGGAAAAATATAACTAAGATATAAAAAAAAACAGCAGCAAAAATTGTTTAATAATCATTACTCTTTTTTTCTTCCCAAATTTCCAACCCTTCCAACAGTGAATCTTAAATTATCCAATATATAACTGTTTCTTCCAATTATATGATGCCAAATCCCCAGCCCCAAACCAAATACCTAAAATTTTATGAGGGGAAGAGACAACCGGAATGCCCCTAATATCTAAAGGAACTGAAAGTGAAGGGTTTAAAGAAAAAATAAAACTTTTCTCTAAATTAAGCTGGGCTCCAGACAAATTTCCAAACTGATAAAAAATCTGTAGTGCAGTAGCTAGAGAAGGGATATCTTGTAATAGTAAAGTGACATCATCCGCATAAGTGGTAACTTTCTCATAAGGTAATTCAGGAGAAGGGGCCAAGCCAACAATAGTAGTATCCCATTGAATTTGTCTAATTACTGGGTCTAAAACAAAGGAGTAAAGTAGCGGACTTAAGGGACATCCTTGTCTTACCCCAACAGTAAGAGGAATATCTGTTCCAAAAAGGCCATTAACCGTAGGCACAATAGTAGCTCCCTTATATAGGGTAGATATCCAAAATACAAAAGGTTTCAGAAACCCATACTGCAGAAGTGTAGAGAATAAATAAGCATGCCTAACCTTATCGAAGGCTTTAGCCTGGTCTAAGGCGACAACATAACCCAAAATTTTATTGACTCGGCTGAGTTCAAATAAGTCTTGTAAAAGATATAAGTTATGTTGAATACGCCTGTTGGGTATGGCACAAGTCTGAGCCGGGTGTATAAGAAAATCTGTTACCAATAATAACCTATTGTTAAGAATTTTAGCAAAAATGTTATCACTATTCAATAAGCTCAATGGTCTCCAATTTGACAATAAAGTTTTATCTCCTGATTTATATAAAAAATAAAGAAGTATTAAATCCCAAATGGGAAGAAGAGGAAGATAATAAAAAAATGAAAAACTTTGGGGAGAAAATAAAGCATGTGTGATAAAAGATTTTATAAAAATCATTGGGAACACCATCCAATCCCGGTGATGTCCCCTTACTCAATTGAGATATAGCAATCTCCACTTCCTGGGGAGAAATAGGCCTTATTCATGTAGATACCTGAGAAATAGGAACCTGAGGTAACGGTGCAGTGAACCTGAAGACCTCAGGGAAAGACTGGTCAGACCTGTCATGGAAAGAATCACTAACATATTTCTGGACTATTGCTAACAACTCTAAGTCCTTGGATACTAAAGTACCATTGGGTAAAGCAAGCTGGGTCATAAGGGTATTATCTAACCTTAGTTTACAGGCTTTGAAAGGATCCGAAGGTGGTGATTTCTTAGTACCAAAATTAAATTCCAATTCTAAAGATTTGGCTCTGTCATATTGGAAGGTTTTCATCTGTTTTTTTATTGCCAAAATTTGAGAATGAAAATTGTTACTATTACTAGGAGGAAAAGACATTAATTTATATAACTGATTCCTTAAGAGGAAATATTTTAAATAATTGGAATTAGCCTGAGTTTTACCAGAGGAGAGTAGAAGCTTCTAAAGCTCCCTCTTAGTATCTAGCCACCAACACAATGAGGAGTCATAAGCACATGAAACAGAATCTCTACTAGCAAAAAAGACTTCAATCTGCGAAAAAAGGGAAGGATTATCAAGAAGAGACATATTCAGTCTCCGTTGGTTATGTGGGGAGAAAATCTTGGGAGGAAGAGAATGTAAACTAAGGAGCAAAAAAAAAGAGTATTATGGTCGGAAAATTCAGAGGGTTGAGTTTTACAAGAAATGGGAACCAGATGTTGAGAAACAAAAAACATGTCAATGCGTGTAACATATATAAATCTGTGGTAGGTAGCTCCCTTATCCATAGGATGCAGGGTACGGTAGGCATCCTTCATACTGGCCCCAGAAAGAATTTGTGACAAAGCATTGGAGTCACAGTACATTTTTTTTGGGCGACTCCTGTCAGTGTGGTGTCCAAAGAGCAATTAAAATCACCTCCCCAAATAATATGTAGTTTAGAAAATAAAAATGGCATAATCTCCTCAAATAATGCAATTCTGGCAGATTTGGTTTGGGGGGCATAAACATTAATACGAAAAGGAAAATCTCTAAGGGAACCATCAAGAATTAAGGCTCTGCCTGAACTAACATCAATAAGGCTGGAAATGCGAAAGTGCGTGGATTTAAAAAGAATGCCAATACCATCTGCAGGTTCTAAACCAAAAGTCCAGAACGAAGGCCCCCAATGCCATCGCTTTTTGATAAGTTCCACCTCATTAAGTGAAGTGAGACGAGTCTCTTGAACAAAAATAATGTCCACTGGAAAAGACTCAAAAAAGGACAGTAAAGAGATCTGGGTTTTTTTATATGATTTTAAACTGCAGACATTAAATGATAATAGCTTTAAAGTGGCCATAAAAAGGAAAAACAACATTTATCATGGCCCTCCTTTCAAACTATTACTAGCCTTCCTTTTTTTTCCTTTCTTTCCCTTTCTGTCCTTAGATAATTCCGTGGATTTGCTTTCTTCATCCTCAGTAACTAATTCTGATCTATGAGACGCATCTGATTCCAAGTCTGAGTCCCCAAAGTCATCCTGCAGGGGAGAGAATATATTCGTGGTGGGAATAGGACAAGGAGTGGGGATTTTCAGTGAAGATCTAGTAAATCTTCTCCCTTTAGTTTCAAAAATTGGGGGGCATAGTGGGTCTGTTAGAAACATTATGAGGAGTAGTATCGGAGGAAGGGCCAAAAACAGGATCAGACACAGGAACATGATCTCGGATTTTAGTAGGCCCAGTGTCAGTAACAGATGGAACTGATTCTAGTACAATCAAGTGTGGCATAGTAGACAAAGATGAGGATTCAGTGGATAAATGATTTTGCTGCTTTTCTTGAGCCTGAATCACTAGCTCATCATGATCCCACCCTTCAGTTCTATTCCTCTTAGCCCAGGGGCACTGATGAAAAGCATGCCCTTTATCATCACATAGGCTACATTGGAAGATATTCTCACATAAATCCATAGAGTGCCCGTATCCCCCACATAATGAACATTTTAGCATATCACGCGAACTACTAATATGAGTTCAAGAGCCACATTTATAACATGCTCTAGGTTGTCCACTATAAAAACATACTCCTCTATCTTTACCTAGAAAAAAACTGTTGGGCAGATGAATGATATCCGAATTTACTTGAAATAATTTCACTTTAAATTCCCAGCCTCCCGTCCATATACCTTCTAGATCTAATGAAGCAGCAGGGGGTCCAAGTTTGTCTCAACGGTTTTGTAACCAGTGATAGATGTCACTTACATTTACCCCCTCATTCCTGAACATGATAGAAACATACCAGATTTGCGGCCTAGTAAGAGGAATGGCTAAAAAAAGGAACCCACAGAGGAGTGTTTTTCAGGATAGAATACTTCTCCAAAAATAGTTCCAGGCTGTGATTAAGTCGGAAACTAACATCAAAAGAATCCTCCCCAGAGACATGTATTAAAGCAAATAAATCAGAAGGCAAAAAGGACATAGAGCTTCTAAGTAAGGTGTTAGCTACATAATATCTGTCAGGATGAGAGCCCAGACCACCTCTATATCTTAATCTGACTGCATTCCTCCTGGGAGCCTGTTCTAGTTTGTTTTTGAACAAGTCAGCCATAGGAATGCGTTTAGAAGGCTCAGGGCCTTTCCATTAGGAATACCTTTGTTTGATTCGAAGGTCTCTCTGGCTCCCTCCCTGAAGAAGTACTGGGGCTAAAATTGCCTCAGAATCCTCCAACAGGTGCGCACCATTATTATTATTATTTGTGAAAGAAGAACCAGTCTTAATACCTGAGCTCAGGGAGATGGCATGCTTAGCAGGAAATGTTAGTGTGTCCACCCAGTCAGGATCAGGAATCCATGTCCCTACAGAGTTCCGAATCCATCCGGCTTTGGAAAGAGAATTATCCGTCAACCAGTCCCTAAATCCGGTGGGGTTAGCCGCCTGTAAACCAAATTGCTGTCTCAAAACTTGAGAAGTAGAAGGAAGCTGAACTTCGGCTTCCATTGCCTCCGTAACTGCAGAGCTGTCCGACGCCAAATCCGGAAGCGTGGTACTTTGAAAATCCTCCAGTGAAGCAACAGCCGCTACTGACACAGAAGATCCCATGTCTTACGGCAAACAGGTAGGGCTCGCTAAGGAAGTTGAAACTTCAGATGTGTGAAAAAACTTCCAAACCAGTAGCTCACCGATTATCTCTTGAGCATCATCCACCATCTCTGGCTCCGATGCCCCAATTTCAGGGGCGACAGCAGCTTCCTCCAGTACATCCAGCTTAGCTTCAAAAACGGAAGCCTCCACAACAACGACCGACTCCATGAAGCACTGTAATGCTTCTGCCATACAGCAGAACAATCACAGCCCTCTACTGGCCACAGAGTGCCAGCACAGTAGGGGAATTTCCCCAGTGTCCTGGCCAAATTTCCCTCATTCACTAAAAATACCACCAACAGCTTAATCTGGTTCAAGGTCAGTTGGCATTCATCTGTATCCCCCTCCCCCGGGTCGTGCCTGAAAATAGGCAGGATTTGTCTAGTGCACTTACCCGGTCAATAAAAACTAAATAAATAAACATATTACATAGCAAGTTACAATGATTAGCAAAGTGAAACAATGGAGGAGAGCCAGAGCAACACCTGAATCACAATTACCCGAGTAGAGTATTTTTGGAGGAGCGCCAGTAGAGATGGGTTTGGGCTCCCAGCTCAGGTTGGAGTGAGGTAAGTGCACAGGTAATAGGGTAGTGTGGAAGTGTAATCACAGGGATGGGGCAAAAAGGGTTAAGGCTATCAAGAAATGGCGGGTAATGAGTACCAATGCCCATAGTCTGGGCAACAAGCTCCCTTAACTGGTGGCCTTGATGGAAGAGGGATGCCTGAATATCGTAGCAGTCACAGAAACATGGTGCACAGAGAACCATGACTGGGATGTCAACATACCAGGGTACACAACCTACAGGAGAGACAAGGAGGGAGAAGAGGGGTGAGTAGCTCTATGTAAAGGAAGGGATAAGCAACAGAACAAAGAGTAAACAGGGAGGAAAGGAGGCACTGTGGGTCACCTTAGAGACTGGAAATGGCACCGCACAGGGGTTGTATACAGACCCCCATGTCAGGGGGAAGGAATGGACAAGGATATGATAGAAGGCATCCTTAGGATGGCAGACAAATGGGAGATGCTGTTGATGGGGGACCTGAATATGCCAGATGTTAACTGGAGTACCTTTACTGCAGCCACATCCAAGAGCAGGGCCATTCTTGATGCCCTACAGGTGGCATGCCTCAGACAGCTAGTTTTGGAACCCACTCGTGAGGGAGCAATCTTAGACCTCATACTCTCAAATGGGGACAGTGAGAGGATCTCGGATCTAGCAGTGGGTAGCCATCTGGGAACAAGTGACCACCAAACAGTGTGGTTTATGATAAACTCATCTACAGAGTCAAACCATACAAAAGTGGGGGTACTGGACTTCAGGAGGGCTGACTTTAGGAAGATGGGAGAGTGCCTTAGAAAAGCACTAGCAAACAGGCTAGAAGGAGGGGTGGAGCAACACTGGGGAAACATCAGAATTGCCATCACAGAGGCAACAAGCCTTTGTGTGCAGCAAATAAACAAATCAAAATGAAAGAAAAAGCCACTATGGTTCTCAAAAGAGGTGGTGGGGAAGGTTAGGGAGAAAAAGATAGCATTTAGGAAGTATAAGGAAACAGAAGGAGCAGGACAGAGAACTGTACCAGTTAAGGCAGAAGGAAGCAGGGAGGGAAGTCAGAATAGCAAAGGCCCAAACTGAGGAAAAGATAGCCAACTCGGTTAAGAAGGGGGATAAAACCTTTTATTGGTGCATCAGGGAGCGTAGAAAGACAAAGGGAGGGAGAGTGAGGCTGAATAGAATGGACGGTTGGTGGGCAGAGAGCGACAGTGAAAAAGCAGGGATACTGAATGAATACTTCTGCTCAGTATTCACAAAAGAGGAGGAGGAGGGGGAGGTGCCTAATCCAGTTAACAGAAGCACTCTGGATAGGGGGGTCTATCCCAGTCCTTTCACAGAAGAAAGGGTTCTGAAAGAACTCCTTAAACTGAAGGTGGACAAAGCAATGGGGCCTGCGGAATTCACCCCAGAATTCTAAAATAATTAAGGAAAGAACTAGTGACATCACTGACTACCCTTTTTAACAAATTGTGGGAGGATGGTGTGGTATCTGAGGACTGGAGGAAGGCGGATGTGATTCCCCTTCACAAAAGTGGGAGCAAGACAGAGGCAGGAAACTACAGACCTGTCAGTTTGACCTCTGTGGTAGGGATAGTGATGGAATCACTTCTGAAGGAAAGAATTGTTGAGTACCTAGAGGCCAGTGGGGCACAGGACCCAAGGCAGCATGGGTTCACAGCGGGAAGGTCATGTCAAACGAATATAATTGATTCCTTTGACTGGGTGACTAAAGTAGTAGACCAGGGAGGGGCTATGGACATGGCCTACCTAGAATTTAGCAAGGCATTTGACACAGTCCCATGCAAAAGATTAATAATCAGATTAACCAGCCTGGGAGTGGGTCCCAGGGTGGTAGCCTCGGTAAAACATTGGCTGGACAACAGGACACAGAAGGTAATTGTCAATGGGTCCACTCTGAAGAAAGAGGGTTATTAGTGGGGTACGCGAGGTTCAGTACTGGGTCCAGTCCTTTTTAATGTCTTTATAAGTGACATTGCAGAGGGACTAGAAGGAAAAGTATGCCTCTTTGCAGATGACACAAGGATCTGCAACAGGGTTGATACACAAGGAGGTGTGGAAAGGATGAAAAGGAACTTGGCAAGGTTGGAGGAATGGTCAGAAGTATGGCAGCTTGGTTTGAATGCAAAGAAGTGCAAAATAATGTACCCAGAAACAAAATCCCAGGGGAAGATTACACAATGGGGGGCAGGTAGTAACAATAACAAAAATGGAAAGGGTCCTGGGGGTAATCATATCAGATGACCTTAAGTTTAGCAAGCAATGTGAGAAGGTAATAGGGAGGGCTAGGGGAGATACTGGGATGTATAGGGAGAGGCATGACCAGCAGAAAACAGGAAGTTGTTATCTCTCTGTACAGACAGTTGGTGAGACCCCATCTGGAGTACTGCGACCAGTTCTGGAGACCCCATCTCCACAAGGACATAGACAGGATGGAGGCAGTCCAGAGGAGGGCAACTAAAATGGTGCAGGGTCTGCAAGAGAAGCTGTATGAGGACAGACTAAAGGAGCTTAATATGTATACCTTTGAGGAAAGGAGGGAGAGGGAGAGGGAGACATGATAGAAACTTTTAAGTACCTCAGTGCAATCAACAAAGTCCAAGAGGGTAGCATCTTTTAGAAAAAGAGATGTGCAAGAACAGTGGGACACAATTTGAAGATAGAGGGGGGATGGCTCAGTGGCAATGTGAGGAAGTATTTTTTCAGAAAGAGGGTGGTGGACGCATGGAACAGCCTTCCTGAGGAGGTTGTGGGGTCTAAAACTGTGGGAGAATTCAAGAATGCATGGGACAGACATAAGTCAATTCTTGTGGGGGGTAGGAAGAAATAGGCTGTTGGTTAAGTAGGATCTGCAGCGTATCCTATAGGTAGGAAAATGGGCAGACTAGGTGGACCAAGCGGTCCTTATCTGCCATCAAAGTCTATGTTTCTGTGTTTCCCTGCCACCTCCTTTGAGAACCATAGTGTTTTCTTAAACATCGTTTTATTTATTTGCTTCACACAAAGGCTTGTTGCCTCTGTGATGGCAGTTTTGATTATTCCCCATTGTTCTTCCACCCCTCCTTCCTGGCCATATGCTAGTGCATTCCTTAGGCACTCACCCATGTTGGCAAAGTCAGCCCTCCTAAAGTCCAGTTCCTTTGCCTTTGTATGGCTTGACTTTGCTGCTGTGTTTATCGTGAACCCTACTGTTCGATGGTCGCTAGTTCCTAGATGGCTACCCACTTCTAAATCTGTGATCCTGTCTCCATCTCCATTTGAGAGTACCAGGTCTAAGATTGTTCCCTCTCGAGGTGAGGGGTCCAATACTAGTTGTCTAAGGCATGCCCCCCTGCAGGGCATCGAGAATGACCCCACTCTTGGAAGTGGCTGCTGCAAATGCACTCCAGTTAACATCTGGCATATTCAGATCACCCATCAGTAATATATCCCCTTTTTCTGCCATTCTAAGTATACTTTCTATCATTTCCTTGTCCACTTCCTCCCCCTGAGAGGGGGGTCTGTATACAACCCCTGTGCAGATTGTGGTGCCCTTGACTAGTTTAAAAGCTTGCCAATGAAGCATTTAAACCGATCGCCCAGAAGACTTGTTCCCTTCCTGGACAGATGCAGACCATCCTGCCAGTATAGGCTGGTATCCCTGCAGGTGGAAGCCCAGTCCTCAGTGAAGCCAAATCCCTGTGCTCCGCACCATTTTTTCAATCATTCATTGAATCACATGGTGCGGAGTACCGTCGCCTCACCCATGCCATAGACGGGCAGCACCTCTGAGAAGGATACTGTGTGTGCTGCTTGCCTTAGGCCCCTCCCCAACTCCACAAGCTCCTCCTGCACTGCTCTAATCTCATGTTGAGTCAAGTCATTTGTCCCTCAGTGGACAATGACATCCAGCTCCGTCTCCCGTGCAGCTGTTCTCGTGATCCTGAGGATGCGCTTTCTGTCCCTCCAAGCCATGGTGCCAGGCAGGCACCTTATTTCACTTTTCCCTGTTCCCCCCAGTTCTGCCCCCCCCCTAATAATTGAGTCCCCCACCAGGAGCTGCTTCCTTTCCCTGTGGTGTCCTCTGTCTCCTTCCTGTGGGCCTCCCTTTCGACAGTTGTCTGCAACCTCCTTAGTCTCCTCTGCGGGTGCATCCATAGGGGAACTGTATTCCACCAGAATGGTGTATCGATTGTGTAGTGGTACAACTGACTGGGTGTGCCCACTTTTCCACCACCCTCACCTTCCCTGAGCTCACTGTGGTCCAACCACTGTGCTTTCTTGGAAATCTCTGAGGCAGTGGTGGTGGCCCTGATGCTGTCTCTGTGGGGGAGGTTCCCCAACTACTGTCCAGTGTTGCCTGAAGACGGGCAACCTCCTCCCTCAGAGCAGAGAGTTGCCTGCAAATAGGGTAGCATCTCAGCCTCCAGAAAAACTCTCGGAAGACTGCTGCCCCACAGCCAGTGTATTGCACTACTCCCCACATGTCTGTCTACCTTCCTGTTTATCCTGTGTTTTTTTCTTTTCTGTTATTGTTTTGTTACATATAAATATATATAATGTGTACGCTTATATTGTCAGTGCAGTGTGCTGGAAAGGCTATGACAGTGGTATGCACCTTGCCCTCTTGAGGAAATGATGTCAGAGCCCCTGGTGTAAAGGAAGTGGTACCAGGGGTGGGTGAAGGGAAGGGGGGAATTTGGGCCCAAACTACACCCTCTCGAAACAATCGGCTAAAAGCTCTGACCCACCACCATGATGAGTGTTGACCTTCCTGTCAGCAAGACAATCTGCACAACAATTTAACAGAGAAAATACCCTGCTAAACAAACAGAGAAAAATCAAAGACAGGTGAACCTCCCCAGCCCCA
This sequence comes from Neoceratodus forsteri, assembly GCA_016271365.2. Lineage (NCBI taxonomy): Eukaryota > Metazoa > Chordata > Ceratodontiformes > Ceratodontidae > Neoceratodus > Neoceratodus forsteri. The sequence continues at coordinate 554,070,456 of CM028129.1, read as the reverse complement.
ATACAGCCTGGTGATCTGTGCTCTGAACGCAATCAGCCCCAAAAGAAGTCAGCTGTGCACAAGAAAAGAAACAGTAAACAGTATTTCAATCCCTCTGGGTTTAAAGTCCAAAGCAGTATTGCAAGCCCCTTCACTGAAAAGAACAATAACAATTGTAAAATGTAAAGTAAGGTACACCTCCCTCTGCTGTGAGCAAGATCGTCTTTCCGGCTGATTCTAAGTTCAGTATTTCACCTTTCCAACTTTCAGTTAGAGGTAGCTTCCACCTGAAGAATATTCGCTTTTCTGATGAATCTGCTACAAACCACTTGCTTATAGTAATCTGATCAGGTCTGTAAGACTCTTCCAGAAGCTATTGGCTAATAAATAGCTGTGATGTAAGCACTCCCTGACGCAGCCTGGTCTGGCCTTTGAAGGCACACAGAGGGGAAAAAAACAGTTTCCACCCCCTGGGCAATGTCTGGGTCAAATACACAGCCCTCTAACCTGCACTCACTACAGGACTTACACATCATTTTTTTACCTCCCTTTTAGATTATATACAGTGTGTACTTCTGTACTAGACTTTTTTTTCTCCTTTTATTAATCACAGTCATCAGATCAATCTTATCGTTCAAGCCTGGAGATCTTAATCCCCCCAGGGTATATATCCAATAGGCCTCTTTCAAGAAATAGATCCTCTAGGTCACGCCCTCTAGGTCCTAATTTGACCTACTCAATTCCACAGAACTTAAACCTGTGCAACCCTTCTTGATTCCTGTTGTTCAAACAGTGCAAGGCAAGTGCATTCGTCCTGTTCCCCTCCCCCCCAGAAATACTCCTAATATGTTCTCCCAGCCTCAGTTTAAATGCTTGTATAGTCTTAATATAAAAGGCCCCACACCCACAAGTACCTAGGTAAACCAAATCGTCTGTGACATAGCTAAAATAGGAATTAGCCTTATAATCCCTTGCTGCATTTATTGTAGTAAATGAATCAGATTTCAAAATGAATGCGCAAAATTTACAATTTGCACAGGGAAATGTTCCCTTTGGTTTAGCAGGTAACCAGTTACCAGACCCCTGTGAAATACTAGGTACCCTATTTGTGTGTAAACTATAGACTACCTATGCTGTAGGTGCTATGCTATGCTATGCTTAATGCTATAACCTCACCCTGTTCTCTCTGTTTAGGTGCATATGGACAGCTTGGCCATGGGGATAAAGCAAGTTATGATGAGCCAAAGATCGTGCAGTATTTCTCGGAATGCAACCTCTCTGTTCAGGATGTAGTATGTGGACCCTGGAACACTTTTGTATTTGCCGTTAATAAGTAATCAGTCTTGGGCCGAGAGATGCCTTTGATAACTCAGTACTTTTCCAGAAGTGATTTTTATCTCCTTATCGTTTTTCCGCCTCATGTTTGTTGCTGTGTAGTGCTCACTGGTTACGTGCCAACCCTTACAGCACTGCACAGCTTCATGCGCAGTACAAGGGCTAGGCGTACCAGCAGCCATCACTGTGCTAGCTATAGTTGTTATTTTGTTTAATCCCAATGTTCTCCCTGCCCTTCCACCTCCATCTAGGTGCTATAGCTATGCAGCATCCCTGTAGGGGAAGCCACAAAATGGGGCAGTCCCCTACCCAGACCATGAAGTGCTTGCTATCAGCCCTGACCAGGGGCCACATGAATGGGAGGAGCTCAGGCTTTCTGCTGAACGTGGGTTGCCCACGTAATAGCACAACACACTAACCCTAGGCTGCCGGGGTGGCCCACCTGTAGAGGTTTCTGTCTTCTTTTGCCTAGCAGTTTGTTACTGATCTTTACATTTGTTTTTAGCTTGATGCTCTGCATTTATAGCAGAATGTGATTCTGTACTTGTCCAAGTGTGATGTTTGTATGTTAATTCTCACAAGCTAATTTCAGACAGCCACCCCTACAGAGGTAAATAGATTTTTTTTCTTTACTGATTTTGTTATTTACTTCAGTATGTTAAATCAGGCACACCATATTTTTTTAGCCAAGTGTCTATTCTGTTAGAAGCTGCTGCCCGTGTGACCTTTGATGGGAGAGGAACCTGCCAGCACCATGCAACTGCTCTTCAAACAGCTGTTTGTGAGACAGGCAGTGACTGGAACATGCCATATGCAGATGGATTTGAATGGCCTCCTGCGGATAACCAGCCTTTTAGACAACGGAAAAGCAGGCAAACAGGTGTAGACACACCAGGAATATCTAAATGTGAATAGCCAGTGTAACGGTTTGACATAATGAGATGCTCTTCTTTGATCTTGATAGCAGTCTCTTCAGAAGGCTGCTTTTTTCTGTACTTATTTACATAGAAACAGAGAACATATAATTTTATAGCATATAAGGACCGCTTGGCCTATCTAGTCTACCCATTTCCCTACCTAACAGATAAGCTGCAGATCCTAGTTAATCAACAGCCTACTTCCTCCTACCCCCCACTAGAATTGCCTTATGTCTGTCCCATGCATTCTTGAATTTCCCTACTGTTTTTGACTCTGTGACCTCCTCAGGAAGGCCATTCCATGCATCTACAACCCTCTCTGTGAAGAAATACTTCCTCACATTACTTCTGAGCCATCCCCCCTCTATCTTCAAATTGTGTCCCCTTGTTCTTTCACATCTCTTTTTCTGAAAGATGCTACCCTCTTGGACTTTGTTGATTCCCTTGAGGTATCTGAAAGTTTCTATCATCCCCCCCTTCCTTGAGGCTATACATCTTAAGCTCCTTTAGTCTTTCTTCATATGTCTTCTGGTGCAGACTCTGCACCATTTTTGTTGCCCTCCTCTGGACAGCCTCCATCCTGTCTATGTCTTTGCGGAGATGGGGTCTCCAGAACTGTACACAGTACTCCAGATGTGGTCTTACCAACTGTCTGTACAGAGGGCCAATAACGTCCTGTTTTCTACTGGTGATACCTCTCCCTATGCATCCCAGTATCCCCTAGCCCTCCTTACTGCCTTCTCACATTGCTGGCCCACCTTTAGGTCATCTGATATGATAACCCCCAGGTCCCTTTCCATTTTTGTTGTTGTCAGTATCTCACCCCCCATTGTGTACTCTTCCCCTGGGTTTTTGTTTCCCATGTACATTACTTTGCACTTCTTTGCGTTGAATCTAAGCTGCTATGCATTTGACCATTCCTCCAACCTGGCCAAGTCCCTTTTCATCCTTTCCACCCCACCTTGCGTGTCAACCCTGTTGCAGATCTTTTTGTCATCTGCAAAGAGACATACTTTCCCTTCCAGTCCTTCTGCAATGTCACTTATAAAGACATTAAAAAGGACTGGCCCTAGTACTGAACCCTGCAGTACCCCACTAATAACCTCCCTTTCTTCACTGTGGACTCCATTTACTATTACCCACTGTGTCCTGTTTTCCAGCCAGTGTTTACCAGGCTACCACCCTGGGACCCACTCCCAGGCTGGCTAATTTGTTTATTAATCTTTTGTGTGGGACTGTGTCAAATGCCTTGCTAAAGTCTACGTAGGCCATGTCCACAGCCCCTCCCCCTTCTACTACTTTGGTCACCCAGTCAAAGAAATCAGTTAGATTTGTCTGACATGACCTTCCTGCTGTGAATCCATGCTGCCTTGTGTCCTGTGCCCCACTGGCCTCTAGGTACTCAACAGTTCTTTCCTTCAGAAGTGATTCCATCATTTTCACTGAGGTCAAACTGACAGGTCTGTAGTTTCCTGCCTCTGTCTTGCTCCCACTTTTGTGAAGGGGACTCACATCCACCCTCCTCCAGTCCTCAGGTACCACACCATCCTCCCATGATTTATTAAAAAGGGTAGTCAGTGGTGTTACTAGTTCTTCCCTTAGCTCTTTTAGAATTCTGGGGTGAATCCCATCAGGCTCCATTGCTTTATCCACCTTCAGTTTTAAAGAGTTCTTTCAGAACCCTTTCTTCTGTGAAAGGACTAATATGACCCCCCTTCCCCTCCATCCAGAGTGCTTCTGTTGACTGGATTAGGTATCTCCTCCTGCTTTCCAGTTGTGAATACTGAGCAGAAGTATTAGTTCAGTATCCCAGCTTTTTCACTGTCGCTCTCTGGCCGACCACCGTCCTCTTTATTCAGCCTCACTATCCCTGCCTTAGTTTTTGTTTGCTCCCTAATGTACCTATAAAAGGTTTTATCCCCCTTCTTAACCGAGTTGGCTATCTTTTCCTCGGTTTGGGCCTTTGCTATTCTGACTGCCTTCCCCACTTCCTTCTGCTTTAACTTGTACAGTTCTCTATCCTGCTGCTTCTGTGTTAAAACTATTCTTAGGTGGACTTGAACCGCCAACCTTTTTTTAAGGGTCCAATGCACTACCCCATTGTGCCACAGAGTTTCTGTTTACTGGGTAAGGTGCACTAGCCATAGGCATTACTATTTTCAGGCACGACCCAGGAGGTTACAGGGGAAGACTTTACAGGTGTAACAGACAGCAGAATGACATCAGGATACATAAACTGGGTAATTGTACACAGAATGTGCAGCAGTAAGACAAAACATTTCAGGTCAAAGCATTAACAACATACAATGCAAGACAAGTAGTAGAGAACATCAGAATATAAAACAAGGAAAACTGAGCATTGGATGTGTAGCATTAACTACATACAATTCAGGGCAAAGCAATTTCAACAATCAAATTCAAGTCATAGCATCCATACAGTCAAAAGAACAAAAACAAAGCAGTGAGGACCAAGAGACACGAATCAGAGAAATTAAGTAGAAAAATGAGCGAGTTGAGGGAGGATAAGGTAATAACCACAACAGTTGTAAACATTAGAGATACACAGCAGATAGATCAAGAGAAAGAAAACAGATATGTGCAGGAGGGAGGAAGAGCAAGGGTGAGGGAGCTGCTACCAGCCTAGGTAAAAGAGAAAGTTTAAGCTGTAGGGTTTTAATGAAGCAAAGGAGGGAGTAAGAGTAAAGAGCGGGGTGTGGGGGTAGATGCTTGAGAGCAAGGCAGGGGAGTGGTGACACGAAGAAGGGTTAAAAGGGGGGGCTGTGATAGGACACCTGAATAGTGGGAGGGGTCAGTGGAGCAACTAATAGGTGGGGAAGGGGTAAATTGGGTAGGGTAAGGAGAGCTGTACAAGAGAAACTGCAGGGAGTGAAGAGATGATGGCTAATGAAGAGTGGTGGAAGGAAAAATCAAACCGGTTATCAGGGTTCTCGGGGGTGAGTCAAGGTAGGGTTGAAACAAGTGCAGGTGGCAAGGCCAGTAAGTAAGTAAGGTGCGATGTCCTCTTTAGGAAAATGTGATGACTGGGCACCTCGCGGATTGCAAGTGGTAGAGAGTTCCAGTACTTAGGAGCAGCATGGGAAAAGGTACTGGAGCCTTTGGAAGATTTGCTTCTAGGGACATGTAGCAGAGATAGATTCAATATTTCTGGAGACATAGCAAATAACTCTTGAAAGACTACAGAACTGTACTCCACTACTCCTCTTAGTGCTGCCCACCTGCACTCCCCTTCCAGTGCAGTTTGCTTCTTTTTTTTTTTCCTTTTTAGCAAAACATCACTCATTGGGTATTAATAGTTTTATTTTCATTAGCATGTGCTTAAAACTAACATGTTTAAAAAAAAAAAACTCCTTTTGTTTCAACGTTAAGAGTCCAAAGATAGTTATATTACAGTCATTACTGAAAATTTGTGTTTATATATGTATCACTTCATATCGCTTCATTTGTACTTGATTGCTAAGTGTTTTTAACACATGTACTTTACTATACTTCATTTATGGTAAGCTGTTTCGTCTTCATGGCTCTATTGCCTATTCTAAACTCACTCAGTACTCATTTTGTTTCTTTATTTCTTTGTGACTGCACATTTCATTTGGCTGGCTGGTCCAAAGCAGAAAGAAGGAGTAATGGCACAGGAAGTTAAACAAATAAACAGAATGTCAAGCATTTGTGGACAACAGTAGGCTCTCAAAATTTCAGGCAATGGTTACAAATGAAATGTGCAGTCACAAAGAAATAAAAGAAACAAAATGAGTATGGAGAGAGTTTGGAATAGGCAGTAGAGCCATGAAGAGGAAACAGCTTGCCATAAATGAAGTATGGTAAAGTACATGTGTTAAAAACACTTTGCAGTAAAGTACAAATGAAGCGATATGAAGTGATATATTTAAACACAAATTGTTTTCAGTAATGATTGTAATATAACTATCTTTGGTCTCTTAGCGTTCAAACAAAATGATTTTTTTTTAAAACACATTAGTTTTAAGCATGTGCTAATGAAAATAAAACTATTAATACCCAATGAGTGATGTTTTGCTAAAAAGGAAGAAAAAGAAGCAAACTGCATTGGAAGGGGAGTGCAGGTGGACAGCACTAAGAGGAGTAGTGGAGGGAGTGCAGTTCTGTAGACTTAATTACCCTGCCACATATGCACTCCAAAACCTTTAAGCCTGGAAAGAAAGGGTAATAGAGCAACACTAGCATGGGAATGTGGTTTTGGAACTCTTGAAAGAGTTAGACACTTTATCTAGCAGTGCACAGGTTAAAAACCCTTTTTTTAGGACTCTGAGGCTTCCCTAGAGTTTAGAACCTTGCTATTTGATGTTTATTCCTGCATCTGAGAGAGGGCCTTTTCCAGATTGCTGTGTGATCTGCTTGGGGGAGTAAAGCAGTGATTAAAGTCGTTTCCAAAAAAGGCTGTGGTAAGACAATTTTAGTTTAGTTTTTTACTGCTTTGTATTTCTGTTAATTCTTTTATTTGAATATTGCGTATACTATTTCTCCATTTGTTGCTTAGCTACCATGTATATTTTGTAGATATTAAATATTTTATATTTCATTAATCTGCAACTCTGGGTTGTTTTTAAAAAGGCACAGGCAATCTACTTTACTGATAATCTGAGTTCCATCGCCGAGTGCATGTCACTGAAACAAGCTGGGACACTTTCTAGTGCAGAACCTGGGTCTGAAGTGTCTGAAATAAATGGGTTCCTACATCCAGGCTTTGTATTGTGCAAGCAAGCACATGAAACTGGAACAGCACAATGGTTAGTTTGCATCAGAGGTGAAGTGTGTCAAGCCAGTGGTGCTGTGACACTGATAAAAACAAGGGAAAAAATCTGCGAAAAAAGAAAACGGTTGCTATAATCCATAAGCAAGATCCATTTATGTTACAGTGGGCCAGAGGGGCACCACTGCTACTGTCCCCACCTCTCTTAGGGCCCTGGCCACCAAACCTGGTCTTTGGACACCAGGTCTGATACTGTCCCTACTAGAGCTGCTGCCGAGGAGGCTGAGACTGAAAGGGCCAGTACCAGAAAGCTTTTTCTTATGCTTTTGTTTGTGGTCCTTCTGAGATGATGCCTCAGAGTCAAGAGTGACACTGGACATCTCTGTGTGAGTGAGATGTCCCTCCACCCCAGGGCCAAAGCAGTCGATGCCCAAGAAAGGGACATCAGCCAGCTTATGTTGGGCGTCCACAGTAAAGGTGGACAGCCACAGCTAGGCCCTGCAACACATGGAGACAGCCGTTGCCATGGCACAGGATTCGCTCATGTCAAGGCTGTCTGCAGCTTGTGTTTAGCCAGCCTTTGACCTTGGTCCTGGACCAACTTCACCAGCAATTGCTGATCAGCAGGGAGGTGAGGAAGGATTCCATAAGGACTCCCAATAGGGAGTGACAGAAATTGGCCATCATGACAGAGTAACTTGCTTGACAGAGACTCAAGGACCCCACAGTGTACACCTTTTTAGCAGAGTGGTCAGTCTTTCTGAAATTCTTGTCCAGAGGCTTGTCCACATCCCCTTGGTGCCTGGATTTTCAGAAGGCCAAATCAGAGACCAGTTCTCCAGCCAAAGGAGGTCTGAGAAATGAAAATTATGTATTCATCGTAATTCTTGATCATCCAGAATATCTTCACCATTCATTACTTCGTGGGTCTGAGCCAGAGGCGCTAGGACCCCACGGGAGTGTGTGGGCTTTAACTTTCTTGAGCTAGGGGACTGACATCAGGGATGGCATTGCCCATGAGACAGATACATGATGTGGCGGTCGTAGGCTGGCCAGTAACCAACGCTGGTCCCCTGCACCTCTCAGGTCTGTTTGCCAGAAGAGGAGACAAAGTGTAAAAAATAGAGAAAGGATGGGACAAGGTTGCCCAAGGGAGAGAAAAAAGGATATAGGATGTAAAAGGAACAAAGCAATACAACCCGGCTACCAGAGAAGAGAAGAAAGCAGTTTGGAGGGAGAGTCTACGTAGCAGATTAAATAATGACCAGGACAACTGGACAAGAGAGAGAAAATGCCAAGTCAGGGAGTGTAGCAGAGTCTGGGTGGGAACCCGAGACCTCAGTAGGAGAGTAGTGCTTTCAGAAGAGTTGACTTTGCTCGCAACTTCAGGGCAATTTACCTAGGTTTTCCTGCAGATGACATGACTTCCAGAGGGAGTCAAAGGTCTCAGAAATCTCATGTAACTGATGCAAAAGTATGGGATGAATTCTCTTGAGAAAGGGTCCACATTCCTGAAAAACACAGTAATCATAGTAGAGCTAGGAGCCCTGAAACTGTTACCAGCAGAGGTTCTCCGCCTGCAGATTACATGAATCGCAGAAGGATCAGAGACCTTCTATATCCGATGCAAAAATACGGGATGAAATTTAGTGAAGGAGTCCCATTTTCCTGAAGCACAGAAATCTCAGTAGAGCCAGGGCCCAAGAAACGTGATACTAACCAAAGAGGAGACACCTAGGAGTTCGAAAGTCAATGGAGCAATCCCGATGTGGGGGGGAAAAAAAAGTTGGGAAGAGAAGGACCCACACTAGAAGGAAAGAGACCAGCGGAGAAAATCGAAAATATCCTGTGACTATCTTACCACTTCTCTCCTCTCCCCCCCCCTTTTTTTTTTTTTAATTCCTTAGAGAGAAGGAAGTAAGGGAAAGAAAAATGTAGTAGGCTGGCTGGGTTGGCAGTGCAGGAGAGTTACCACAAAGGAAATGGAGAATTCTACCAGGTGAAGGAGCATGGGCTGAGATTTCAGCATATTTCTCCTGGTCCTCTCCTGTGCCTGCCCTGGTTTCCCTTTTTCTTCTTTTTTTTTTTCTACTCTTTTTTTTGTAAAACAGAAGAAGGTGGGAAAGGGCTTCTCCAACAGCAGACAAACTGCCGAGACTCCATTCGGGGGGGTTCTAAGAAACATAAAGAGGTGACCAAAACAGATAGTGAAATATAGCTTCTATATGAGAATTTTTTTTTTAAACATATTTGATATATTTATATTTCTTCACAAAAAAACTGCATTAATTAAACATTCAGAGTTCAGGCTAAAGTGAAAAAATTAGAGCAATGTGGTTTTAGGGTTTCCAACCCTAAAACCCCACCCCACGCCTAAAACAGGTCAGGAGTGCAGTTTTTCCTTGGGGTTGTCAACCCTAAGGCTCACCCCATTCTATACACTTAAAGGAAAACTCTCCAAAACAGTGGTGGCAATTACCAGGGCTGCAAAAACACCCGATTAAAACAACCTATATAGTTTAAAATGACTGTAGCTAACCTTTCATGAGTTATTTCTTGTTGTAATATTGGTCCTGGATGCGCCATGTCCAAAGTGCCACCACACCAGAAGACAGAGTGTGACCTTGACATCCTGTCCTGTTCTGGAATGCTCATAAAAATGATGAACAAGGCACATTTCAATGGAATAAAAAAGAAACATTGTCCCATATAGAGGTCTCTTAACTGTACCTCTAGAAGCAATTCCCAGTGAAAACGGAGCAGTGTAAGGTACTTAAATTTGTTATTTAAGTTGGAGCTCAGAGTTCGGTCATGTGCAATAACACTTAGCGCTACTGCGCATGCCCGAACATGGAGCGCTAGGCGCTACTGCCCATGACCGAACTCAGAGCTCCAACTTTAATAATGAATTTAAGTACCTTACACTGCTCTGTTTTCACTGGGAATTGCTTCTAGAGGTACAGGTCAGAGACCTCTACATGGACAATGTTTCTTTTTAGTCCATTTAAATGTGCCTCGCTTGTCATTTTTTAGAACATTCCGGGACAGGATGCCAGGGTCACACTCCGTCTTCCGGTGTGGTGACACTTTGGAAATAGCGCATCCAGGACTACTATTACAATAAGAAATAACTCATAAAAGGTTAGCTGCAGTCATTTTAAACTACAGTATATAGGTTTTTTTAATCAGACATTTTTGCAGCCCTGGTAATTGCCACCACTGTTTTGGAGAGTTTTCCCTTAAGAACCGTACACACCTGATTTTGACAACCTCAAGGAAGACTGCACCCCTGATTTGTTTTAGGGGTGGGGTTTTAGGGTCGGAAACCCTCAAACCACATTTTCCTACTTTTGTCGCTTTAGCCTGAACCCTAAATGTTGCAATTACGCAGTATATTTCAAATAATTTCCTTACTTTTTGAGATAGTCTAATCGTATCCTTATTTGCCCATGGGAGAGCGGGGCCCTGGGGGCCCCCCACTCCCATCCCTCCATAGATACATATATGTATGTTGCTGTGGAAGCGCAGAGCCCTGCAGTTGTAGGACAATAACAAACAAATTGTCAGCATAGCCTTCTTATTACTCCACCTCATGTACCGGGTACTGAAAATGTTAAAATCTCTGCTAGAACGCGATTCCACGTAACTGGAGTGTCATGCCACACCACAGGTGCAAAAAACAATTTGGCAAGGATTTGAAAAATGACAACTATCACGTTCATGAAGTGGTGTAAAAAAAAATGATTATGTTGAAAAGTTTCGGTTAAAATATTTAAAATTACCAAAGTTACGAGTGAGCATAGCAAACTTTCAACGGATGTGCATAACTTTGCCATTTTTACATTTTTTAACCCCAAATTTTCAACATACACATCTTATGACCACACCTCATGAACAACAGCAGTGAAAATGTTCAAATCATACCCAAAAGGTGACAAATAAACTATATAATGCCTTATTGGTCATAGTAAGAACAAATCCATAACAAATGGTTTGATACATTTTATTGGACCAACAAGGATGTTACAAAAAGAACAAAATAGCTTTAACTTTTGGCCCAATAAGTCCTTCTTTGGAAGCTTAATGACAATTATTTAGAAAATCCCATATTAACACTTGGAACAAAGGTGATTTTGCCAAGCAACCACGAAATTGCCTTTTGGGCTGGGTTTGCATAATTCCACCACCATTGTTCATGAGGTGGGGTCTCAGAAAGGCCATGTTGAAAATTTGGTGTCAAAATATGCAAATATGGCAAAGTTATACATCAAAGTTGAAAACCCCATTGAAATACATTGACCGCACTTACCTTACTTTCTCACATTGCATTTGGTGGTTCCAGCAGCAAGACGTGTCTTCGATTGGAGAGTGGATCTTCACCCTGGGACCTGTTCAGGTGACTGACTGTATGTGTGTGTGTGTGTGTGTGTGTTTAGGGGGTGGTGGTAGTGGGTGCTCAGTGGGAAGTCGGGGGGGGTCAGATCAGTGAGGGACTGTTTCCTTTTTTACAGGTTTTTTAAATAAAGACATCAAGGAACCATTTTCTTTATTTGAGACAGGGCAGTGATCGGAGGGTGGGGGGTGCCACTAGGCAAAGATTGAATCATTATGGGGATGGCAGTCGGAAGGGGGGGCAGCACTAGACACCAGGGGAAAATAAAATAATTGGGATGGTGATCAAAGGGTGGGGGGAGTTGCCACTAGACACCAGGGAAAAATAAAACAAAGACAGGGCACCACTAGACACCAACAAAAAATAAAATCATTGGGACGGTGATTGAAGGGTAGCGGTGCCACTAGACACCAGAGAAAAATGACAATTACAGGGACAGCGCCCCAAACCCATTTTTTGTTTGTTTGCAGGAATCGTTTTGTGTATCGAGCGAAAAAAAAGGAAACGAAAAAGGATCCCTTCAAACAAAAAAAGAATCTCAAAAAAACTAAGCCCAAAATATTTTTCCATATGAAGGGATCCTTTATAGCATACAAAAAAGGATCCCTGTTTTTTTTTGTTTGTTTGAAGGGATCCTTTTTCATTTAAATGAAAACAGTATACAAAAGGATCCCTTCAAACAAAAAAAATCGGGGGGTCAAAGTCCAAAATCCTTTTTGTTTATATGAAAAAAGCGGGGGGGATCCAAAATGTTTTCTGTATGAAGGGATTCTTTTTCGTATGGACGGAAAAGCCCATACAAATAAAGTGGAAGTGAGTCATGAAAAAGGATGGAAAAATAAAAAAAAAAAAAAATGCTTTTGGGGGGTAATTTTTCCACCAGTGAAGTAGAGAATCCACCTAACAAAGTCCTGTTGAGCAAGATACATGTGTTGGTCTCTATGCAGGCTGTCATTTTTGGGGGTTGTGATTTTTTTTTATTTAAAGACATAACACAAGATGGCAGCAAATGATAAAGGAATTTTCCCTCATGAAAAAATTATTGGCCCCATACGACAAATAAGATCTTGTTTTGTATGCATCAAATTCTTTTTTCGTTCCAAACATTTATCTTGAAGTACTTACTGGGCATGCTCAGAAACCAAAATTTTTAAATGTAATAATTTTGGAATGGATTAATATTTTTTCACCAAACCAGTGAAACACACATCTGAGGACCAAGCCCTCTCTACCCCAAACATTTCAGACCAAAATTCCAAACCATCTGGACGCAAGACATTGACCAAAAAAAAAACAGCAATTTTTTTTAACTTTTTTATGCTATCTACATCTCTGAATCCACACATCTGACTGAAATGAAACTTGGCACATCAAGTGATCTACCACACCAGACTGCGCATGCAAAATTTTGTGCAAATACATTGAATAGTTGCGAAGTTATCAAAGTGTAAAAAACACCATGCTCAACTCTAAATATAGTGGCACTACCATGCCTCTATAATATATATTCTTGGCAAACAATTTTATCAGTGCATCAGTTAGGGTTCCAGTTACAAAAGTTTGGAAATGTGCTGTTAGGGTTTCCAACCCTAGCACCCCCACCTCTACCATGCAGACAGCAACAGGTGTGAGGGTGTGCCTTGGGGCTGTCAACCCTAACGCTCACCCCATTCTATGTGTAAGTAAGCTGAGATGGTTACAGTATAAGAGAATGGGGTGAGTGTTAAGGTTGGAAACTCTTAACAGCACATTTCCAAACTTTTGTCGCTGGAACCCTAACTGATGCATTAACAAAGTTTTTTTGGCAAGAATTTCCTTACTTTTTGAGAAAGTATGATCGTAGCCTTCTTTGCTTGTGGGAGCTACATGCATACATGTATGTTGCCTTGCAAGCATTTCAGCTAAAAGGAGGGCAACCAAATTGTCAGTATAGTCATGTTATTACCCCCACCTCATGAACGCTGGGCTGAGAATTTTCAAATGTCATATCGCACCACCACAGTGTCATTCCACGCCACAGGTGATGCAACACATTTTGGCCAGGAACTGAAAACTGACAGCTGTCATGTTCATCAGGTGATGTAAAGAAATGGCTCTGTTGAAAATCTGGGGTGAAAATACTGAAAATTACACAAGTTAGGAGCAAGCTTTGCAAAATGTCAAGAGATGCACACAGCTTTTCCATTTTAACACAGTTTGACCCCAAATTTTTAACATATCCTTCTTATGTGCCCACTTTATGAACAAGTATGGTGAAAATGTTCGAATCTGGCTCAAAAGATGACTTCGCTAACCAACCGAGAAAGCACCTTTTGGGCAGGATTTGGGAAATGACACCAACATTTTTCATGAGGTGGCATCTCAAAAAGGGTATATTGAAAATGTGGTGTCACAATCTTTAAAAATGACAAAGCATTGCAACAAAGTTGAAAACCTCATTGAAATACATTGAACTGCATTTACCTTAGTTTGTCAATTCCCTGGTAGTCTACTGGTCCCTCCCCCAATGCCTGATCACCCTCCCTTTATTGTAGAAATATTTCCTGGTAGTTTAGTGGTCCCACTCCCCCCTTCCCCAATGTCCGTCCCGTTATTTCTAAAAATATTCTGTGGTAGTCTAGTGGTCCCACCCCATCCTCTGTGTCCAATTGCTGTTCCGTTATTTCTGAAAATATTCCCTGGTAGTCTAGTGGTCCCATCCCCCTCCCTGATCGGCATCCCATTATTTCTGAAAATATTCCCTGGTAGTCTAGTGGTCCCACACCCTCTCCCCGATCGCTGATTGCCCTCCTGGTATTGAGAAAAAAATATTCCTTGGTAGTCTAGTGGTCCCATCCCCTTGCCAAGTGCCCTCCCAGTATTCAGAAAAGTATTCCCAGGTAGTCTAGCGGTACCTGTCCCCAATCCTTGTGCCCTGAAATAGCAAAAAAAAAAAAAGATAACCCTGGTGGTCTAGTGAACCCCCCCCACCCACTCTCTCAGGTACCGAAGAACCACCTCACTCCCCCCAACCTGATCCTCAGCTGGTGACCAGCACAGCCCTCCTCTCACCACCGCGGCTGGCAGGCTTAGTTGGCAGCCAGCCACGGTGGTGGTAAGAGGGCTGTGCTCTCCCGCTAGCGGAATGGGTGGAGAGAGAGACAGGATTGTGGTTCAGTACCTGGGTGGTGGTGGTCCACTAGGACTACTAGGGATTATCTTTTTTTTTTTTTTTTGCTATTTCAGGGACAGGGAGGACCACTAGACTATTCCTGGGAACTTTATAAAATAAAAAACAATGCCGGATGGCATTCGAGGCGGGGGGACCACTAGACTACCCAGTAATACTTTTCTGAATACCAAAAGGCGATCTGGAGGGTGGGACCACTAGACTACTACAGAATATTTTTCTCAATATTAGTACGATGACTGGGGAAGGGGGTGAGACCAGTAGACATTGAGGGGATATTTTTAGAAATAACAGGATGGCGACCGGACATCAGGGAGAGGGTGGAACCACTAGACTACCAGGGAATATTTTTAAAAATAATGGAATGGTGATCAGGGGAGGGGGAGAGACCACTAAACTAATGGGGAAAACATATTTCTGATGGGGACGGGGATCACTGAATGGGGATGGTGGGGACAGACCACTAGACTACCAGGGAATTTATACACTGTTGCGGAAATGCCATTTCTTCAGGTGCTCAAATCTTTTTTCACAAATTGATTCCTATTTTGCAGTTTGTGAAAAAGGATTTCAGCATGTTAAGAAACCGCATTTTGGACTGACATATGATGAAACTAAACCCAGAATCAGACTGTACGGGCCCAGATTAGGTAAACACAAGCATTGGTGTTTACTAAAGGGCTCTATTTTTTTAGTTATTTCATTATGTTGCCACTGTTAACTGAAAACAAGATGGCAGCAGCACAAAAAAGGATTTCCCATATGCAACAAAGGATTACTCCATTTGCAACAAAGGATATTTTTTCGAGCAGGACATTTAACTGCTGTCATTGAAAATAGTGGGAAATTTTAAAATGTAATAACTTTGGAATGGATTCAGCCACATCTGTGACCCTAGACCTTTCTACCCTAAAAATTTCAGACCACAATCCCAAGCCATTTTTGCGCGGCGGTGTGACAAATTTGACAAAACAGGATAATTTTCACATCTGTTGACACTCCGTGTCTCAGCACCCACACAGCCGACCAGAATGAAACTTGCCACATCAAGAGATCTTTGGTCCTTGATGCACATGCAAAATTTCATGCAAATTGCTTGAACGGTTGCGAAGTTATTAAAGTGCAAAATTGTTAGTTTAACATAGAAGTGAATGTTCAATCCTAACTATAGGGGCACGACTGTGCCCTTAAAATATATGTATGTATATATATAATTTTTTTTTTTTAAACTAGTGTGCCTAGCAGAAGGAGACAGAGAGAAAGACAGGAAAGCTGTCCAGATGCCTGGCCACTGAGGGGGATGGTGGGCGGGTTGCAGTAATTAATGGTGAAGATATTCTGGAAGATCAAGAATTACGGTGAGTACGTAATTTTCATATCTTCCCAGAATCAGTCTTCACCATTCATTACTTCATGGGTCAGAGTGCCAAGATTACCACTAAGGGCAGTGTTGGCTCGCCCTGAGGGAAATGGTTGTTCCCTCAGTCTCCTGTGGGGGGGACACAAGAAGTGGGGGCCCCCTTACAAGCCTGGCAAACTAGAGACTGGTCAGGGCAGGTGGAGGCATCCATGGCCTGGAAGCAGGAAGGTGCTCTGCAAGCTCATGCCTAACCCTGTGGGAGAAGCGGGCCCCCTGGAACCATGGGGCAGTCGCCATATGCCAGGCCAATGATGACAGCCTGGAGACAAAGCCGCGCCATCTGCCTAATGCAGACTGCAGTTCCTACCAACCTGGAGGTTACCTTATTGATGTCGTAGGATGCCCTTGGCTGGTGTCACGCCAGCTCCAGGCCCTGTGCAGAAAGGTGTATGGCTTGTTCACAGTCTGGTATGGATGCCAGGAGTTGTCCTAGCTTTGCCCACTGGTGCCTAGCATAGGACGCTTGGTGCACTTGGTATTGGGGACACCCAGGAGCTGGACCCCAGAAGTGGGCCATGGCATGGCTCCTGGAGACCCCACAGGTGCACAGTACCTGCGCTGGTTGTCCCTTGGGCTTGGATAGTGGGCAGAGGGATAGAGCTCGATGTCTGTAGATGCCTTCACAAAAGGTCTAGGCCACAGAGGTATGACTGAATAGTCATGACTGTGCTCCCCAACCGTACATAAAATGGTCTAGTTGCAGCTCCATCATCATCTCTGCAAGGAACTGCGTGTAACAAGGGTACTCAGCATCTAAAGAGAGCTGAAGGGAAGAGTCCCCTTCCTCAGAGGTGGAAGACAAGGAGCTGGACTCAAGGTGGCGGTGCCGGTGCCAGGGTTGCAGATTTGAAAAAAAGCCTTATCAAGACCCATATGGTAAGTAGGAAAGGCACTCAGCACTTTGTGCTGGTCCCAGGTCAACGGGCCCTGTAGTACCTGAAATGCCCGAGAGGGCAGGTGGGGGAAGGTCATGATGGACTAGGCCAGGTCCTCTGCCAAGGCTACAAGATTGTACAGGGGACCTCTTCTGAGGGAAACTTGACCATCTTGTCCACCCGAGAACACCCAGCTGTGAAGGAGCAGTCTAGATGGTGCCCTGGGGGGGGCCCTCCAGGCAGAGAGATTGGAGCCATAGAGGTCCCACAGAGTGGCCCCTATCCCCACCTATGACAGGCTCAGATGGTATTGGCGAGGCCAGAGGACCCGAGTCAGCACTACGACTCCTGCCAGAGCTACCACAAACTCTGGGCGTGGAGCAAAGCACTGACTAAAACCTACCAGTTCCCAACTCACGAGAATGGGCTCTGCCCCTGGGCTAGACCTAACGTTGGATCCAGCAATGAGAACCTGGGCTGAGGGAGAACCAGTACCGCAAGTGGTAGCAGAACCTCCTTGGCACTGCAAAGAGCACCAGAGTCGACCTGGCACTGGGGGTGGCACCAGAACCCAACCCAGCACTGAGGACAGCACCAGAACCTGACCCAGCAGCATATCTGGCACTGTCCCCCTTCCCATAACTGCGACAGAAATTGGGTGGCACCGGACTAGAAAACAGCCAGAGACAATGCTGAGGTCAACACAGACCTAGAACTAGGCTCAGAAATGCCTCTTTCATCAATGCCCGGAACCCAGTCGGGATCATCCCCTGGGTCATCCGACCACTTGGGACGAGATCCAGAAGATCTCTGCCTGGCTGCTAACTCCAGAAGTCTTCTTTCTCCCAGTGCCACAAGCAGCATCAGGAGGGGACCTGGCCACACGGGCAGCTCTGCTCACCCGCACCAGCCTCAGTGCTGGGAGCCGAAACAGCACTGGACTGAAACCATAAGGAGCCCACAGGTGTAGGCCAAGTATATAGCTCTGACTTTGTCACTGGGGGCATCCATGCCCTTGAGGGGGCTTTAGACTGGGAGGGGTGTGCAACTGACTCCTCAGAAGGAGCCAGCTGTCCCACAGACCCCTCTCCCAGGCTCTCCATCTTGGCGAGACAAGGACCAGGAGAGGTGTGGTCTCCATCAGGTATGTATAGTACTGGGGAGGGGCTCAGGTGAAGAGATCAGGGACCTTAACTTGGAGTCCCTTTTGTGATGCCTGCCTCTGAAAGTGAGTGACAAATTACACCATTTTATTGTGCAAATTTCAGGTATGTGGAAGTCTATGGAAAAACAGGCATTGAATTGGTCCATGTCATGTTACACACCAAGGCAGATACAGCAACGGTCACGTCAGTCCCAGATGGACATATTTCTCCCATGGGGAGCTACGCATAGGGAGAGACTCTGTTGACCCTTTTTTTTTTTTTACTTTGTCTTTATCCACCTACCTACCTGCAGTGGCCGCACTCTTCAGGGACCCAATGCATCCTGCGTCAAAGCTCCCCCGAGGTCCTTCAGTCCATGTGGATGCCCCACTCTAGACCCTGAGCTCTCCGGATGACCCCCTGGCCAGGGTGGAGGAGTCCCCCTAACTCCCCCAGACCTTGGTTCGGAGCGTGCACCTTGCGCTGTTGTCCTCAGATTTCCCCGATTGCCGGCGCTGGAACCCGTCTACTGGCGCCACCGTGGGGTGTTTTCCTGGCTTTTTCTCCCTGCCCCCTGCAGATGTCGGCACACTGGGAGGGCCAGTGAGACAAAGGCACGGTGAGATGTGCCTTTGCTCTGGCCCTCGGCTGACGTCTGCCCCTCCCACCACGTCTTGCTGCCTTTAACTGCACCTTCTAACCGAGTTCCCCCAGGAGGTGGTATTGCAGCGAGGCCTGCAGTCCTCCCCACCCCGCAAAAGGAAAGCAGCCATCAGGCGCTCGATCCTTCTCCTTCCCACAGACCCCTGGTGGCCCATGCTATTTCCCGAACATAGGTCGCTAACGTAGCACGAGGTAAGGCTTCCAGCGCCACTGTGCCGGCAACCGTGTTGTTCTTTGATTTTTTTTCCTATATGCATTTTTAGAGCATTTTAACCGTTTTCTCCCCTGTAGTGCCCGGGACCCCGGCGGTCATGGCAGTGCGTGTGCGTGGAGGTGCACATGCACTCCGGGTGCTGGCTCAGTCCCTTCCGCCCCACTCCCGGCGATTGCCAGGCTCTCCCGTAGCCTGACTGCCCATCTGTCCTCCACCAGGTGGCAGCCAAGGGCCAGGGAAACCCCTCATCCTTCCCCAGGAGAGGAGAACCGCCTCGTGGCAGCCTCAGTCCTGCTCCACACCGTCCCCACCCTGCTGACCCCCAACAACCTGGGCTCATTCCTGAACCTGGGTCACAGGCACGAGGTGCAGTGTCCAGTGTTTCAACCTTCAGCGCCACTGGGCCAGCCTTCTTCTTTGACTTCTGAGGCTCCAAGACCTGAACATGACTGAATTTGGAAAAAAAAACAAAAAACAAAACTAGACCCCAGTGCCGTAAAAGGATAGAGAAAAGCTGCGCCAGAAAAAAGGTGAAAGAAGAGGTTATGGCCTCAAAGCTGGCGCGACGATGGACTGAGTTGCAGTTGGATAAAATGGTGAATGCACCCATGGAGTGCAACTTCGACAGTGGGAAGAACAGAACTGAGAGGAGCAGGGGGGTCTGCGTTAGTTACTGGCCTGCCCTGTGCTCCCAGGGGTTTCTAGGGCCTCCAGCACAGACCTATGAAGTAATGAATGGTGAAGATTGATTCTTGGAAGATCTAGAGCTGTGTGAACCTCCCAAAGTTCAGCTTGACAAACTTTGACTGCTGAACCACATAAAGTTCACTAAAGTCCTCTTAAGGTCGAACTAGTTCGCCCTGGTTCAACCATTGAAAAAGCATGAGATAGAATGAATAAATTGCCTATCATAAATGACCTGACTGGTGAAGCATCCAAAAAGCAGGATGATGCAGTGGGTCATATTGAGGGGTACTGGTTCCAGAAATTGTGTGTCCATTGGGGTAGTACCGCACATGGACAGTACTTCCAGTTCTACCATGGGTAAGTGTTGTACACACTAGTTTTGTGGGCAGTGTTACCCCCTCCCCCAAACAAATTACGTGCGAGGCCTGTCAGAAATTCGCCAAACATTAAAGACAGACTGAAGACAACAGTGCACCATCTCACAGCGTGAGTTACTGGGTTCCATAAATTGTGCAACCATGGGGTGGGGGGGACAGTGGCACGCATGGACAAGGTATTCAGTTCTGCCATGGTTTCACATGGGCAGTGTTGCCCCCCACAAATTATTTATTTTGCCTGTCAAAAATTCACCAAACATTAAAGACTGACGGAAGACAATAATGCAGCATCCCACAGTGCGAGTTACTGGTTCCAAAAATTGTCTCCCCATTGGGGGAGACAGTGACACATATGGAAAAGGCTTCTGGTTCTGCCATGGTTTCACATGGGCAACATTGGTCCAAAAATTATTTATTCGACCTGTGTAGGTCTGTCAGAATTTCATCAAAACATTAGACTGACTAAAGGCAACGGTGCAGCATTCCATGGTGCAAGACAAGCTGTTGGTTCAAAAAATTGTGCACCTATTGGGGGAACAGTGGCACACATGGACAAGGCGTTTGGTTCTGCTATGGTTTCACTTGGGCAACGCTGGCCCAAAAATTATTTATTCAGCCTGTGTAGGCCTGTCAAAAACTCACCAAGTATTAAAGAATGACTGACAAAAGTGTAACATCTCATAGTGTGAGATACTTGTTCCAAAAATTGTGTGACCGTTGGTGGGATGGTGCCACACATGGACAAGGCATCTGGTTCTGCTTTGGTTTCACATGGGCAGCGTTACTCCAGAAATTCTTTATTAGGCCTGTCAGAAATTCACCACACATTAAAGACTATCTGAAGGCAACAGTACAGTATTCCACAGTGTGAGCTATTGGTTCAAAAAATTGTGTGCTCATTGAGACAGTACCACACATGGCCAGTGCATCTGATTCTGCCATGGATCAGCGTTGTACACACTTCAGAGGCGTTGTTGTTCCAAAAATTATGTATGCAACCTGCGTAGGCCTGTCAGAAATTCCAACATTCTCATTAAGCCCCAAACTGATATTTTTTTGAATATGGTTAAGCATAGAACCTTTTGACTCTCATAAATGTTTAGGGGTTGAAAGAGCATCTATGTGAGTCAAAACCAAAGGTTCAAGTGAAGAAAACAGTGCAGCATCCTTGTGTGTGTAGGCTACTGGTTAAAAACAAAAACACTAATGGACACAGAAGCCCTCATACTCCTCTGTTGACCCAGCTGGAAGTGTAGGAGATTCATTCTTCATAAACATGGCAAAACGGTGTTTGGAGGGGAAAGGGGACAGGTAATTTTTTTTTAGTGAGCAGCTCTACATTTTGGGTTTAAAGGCATGTTCTCCTGTTTGTGACAATATTGACTGCAGCACTGAAAACTCTCTGCAGGAGGGCAACTGAGGTGCTCAACAGCTACCTGTATCAGAGAGGGCCAAATAGTCTTTTTTGTACCACTACAATAGAGGCTAATCTCCTTCTGCCAGTGGCACATTCTCATGCAGGTAATCCTGCACCATTTTGGTTGGCATCTCAGGCACCACTGTGTCAAACAGTGACCTGCCATGCTTTTTAATCAAGACATAGACAGTTGTTCCCACAGTGCTTTGTCACCAACTGTCTTTCGGGGGTTGAGGGGTACAGTAGCAATAACAGCAGGTTAGCTTGGAGATGGAGACAAAAATGAGCGACTCCAGTGGCGTTAAGTAATAGCAGTGGAAACACATGGAGATCCTCCTCCTGGCCTGTCAGTGTGATTGGTGAGTGTGGTTCTCCATTTGTGTTCTGTTTTAGACCAGATGGATAAACCAGGCTGTATAGGACTGCTGATTCTTACCACATTCTTGTGCATCAACGAATGTCTGAAATGTGTCTTTGAGCTGAGGGTCCAAGAGAGTGGCCAGGATGTTCTGATCATTTTTGAAATGTGTGTGTCATTCCAGAAACGTGATTTTACCGTTTCTATGAGGTTGACAGCAGTGGTATCCTGATTTTATTTATATTGAGTTTTTATATGAAGAAATCACAGGTTAATGAAGGGGGGTACCTAGCTTAGACCAGCTGCAGCACTTACGACCCTTGTGGCCTCCTCAAAGGGCTTCAGCACAGTGCAGAGGGTCTTCATCTGATGCCACTGATTTGGACTCATGTTGACATCTCCCTTGCAGATAACATGCTCAATGGCATACTGATGGATAACATTCTGTTGATCTTCAGGAGTATGTCAGTCATCAGGTCACACCATAGGAACTTCACCGTTGGTGAAGCAGGATCCACATGGAAGATTTTAACAGTACAACTGGGGCTGCCCATGCCATCAACCCTATAAAGGTGTGAGTGGGCCCGCTTCCTCCTCAGTTCTTTCCCACAGTCAGCTTGTTCACATAGGTCCCCGTGGAAGCTCTGATGCAGTTTTGTGCCATTTTGCCCATGACTTTTTTCTTACCTATTACTTTTAGAATCTCTTTTTTATGAGATTCATTTATTTTTTGCAGAGAGTTAATCCATTCCACCTCCTTTTTCTGTCACTGTTGCTGCAGAAAGAAGAGTGTCTCTACAGACTAGCATTCTCTCTGTGTCTGCTGTCTTGGGCCTGACCACGAAGTTTCTGACTGTGAGCTCTGCCACAAGTTTAATCATACAACCTTCCGGCAATGCAAAAAGGCTTTAGAAAATTTCTTAATGTAACAACCAGTTCCGGGCAGGGGTCCTCCGGGATCCCATTCTCTCAATCGCTGGCAGGATTGTCGTGCTCCCAGGCCTATAAGACCCAAGACAAGTCCTCGGTGCAAAGTCATAAGAAGGACCGAGATCGGGACTGCTCCCCCCAGGGTGAGCTCATTCCCCGACAGCCTCTCCTCCTTTGTCTGGGGGTTCATCGCTGGCTGCACCGACGCACAAAGTCACTGTCCAGGTCTCTGTGCCCTTCAGACCCATACTGACAGCGTATCCACCGAATGCACAGGGTGGCCAGTTGTCGACCTCTGTGTTGTCGGCCCCTCCTTTATTGACGACAGGTTTATCATCGACGGCCCTCCCGCCGAGGCCTGACCCTTCTTCTTCTTCCAGGGCTACAAGCTCTTTGGGTTCACAGGTCCCATCAGGCGGGTCATCGATTCCTGTACCATTGACCACCCCCTCCGGTGACATAGCCTTCGATGGTCGTCGACCTGAACAAAATCCTCACCAAGTTTACTTCGATGATAGTTCACCAGTTGGACGCATACAGTCCCACTTCTCCAGCACCATCGATGGTAGCCTCGGCCTCCATGCTCCTCGACGACCATGGGAAGCCCCCACTGCAAGCCGTCGTCAGGTCCTCTGATGTCCGACCTGAATTTGGAAGAGGTTGACGTCAAGGAGGAGTACCACACTGACCTCGTTCTTCATGATGAGGAAGAGGAGGTGTTTACTTAAGACAGGTCCACAGCCTCTTCTGTTAGTGAAGACTCTGTCAAGCATACCCCTAGGTCTCATCCTAAGGACCCCACATTTTTCAATGTGATGAAACAGTTGTCCTCAGCCATGGGTTTCTATAGTGAGGAGGAGGATGTCACCAGAAATGATGTGGTGGACTTTCTGGAGATCCTAGAGTATCCCCCAAAGATCATTTCTTCTGTTTTACCTGCACCAAGACAGCATGGGTTTACAAAAGGAAGGTCCTGTCAAACTAATCTCATAGATTTCTTTGACTGGGTAACCAGAGTGGTGGACCAAGGGGGAGCAGTTGATGTCGCCTACCTTGACTTCAGCAAAGCTTTTGACACTGTTCCACATAGAAGATTGATAAATAAGCTAGGTAGGCTCGGGGTGGGTCAGAAGTTGGTCAACTGGGTGGCAAACTGGTTGACTGGCAGAAAACAGAGAGTGGTGGTAAATGGTATACAGTCAGAAGAGATGCAAGTCACAAGTGGGGTACCTCAGGGATCAGTCCTAGGGCCAGTCCTATTCAACATCTTCATTAGTGACCTCATGATGGACTAGAGGGTAAGGTTTGTCTGTTTGCAGATGACACCAAGATCTGCAACAGAGTAGATGATCCAGATGGGGTGGGCAGAATGAGAAGAGATCTGGATAAACTAGCAAAATGGTCAGAAGAGTGGCAACTGGGATTTAATGCAAAGAAGTGCAAAATCATGCACATAGGAAGAGAAACCCTGAAGCCACTTATAGGCTGGGAGGGAGTTGCTAGCAGTCACAAAGGAAGAAAGAGACTTGGGCATCATCATCACTGATGACCTAAAATCATCAAGCAGACCTCTAAAGCAGTAGGTAAGGCTAGGGGGTGTTAGGGGTGTATTAGTAGGGTATCACAAGTCGTAAAGGAGGTAATAATCCCTCTGTACAAGACATTGGTTAGGCCCCATCTGGAGTACTGCGGCAGTATTGGAGGCCACACCTTCACAAGGACATTAACTAAATTGAGGCAGTCCAGAGAAGGGCAACCAAAATGGTGCAGGGACTGCATCAGAAGACATATGAGGACAGATTAACGGAGCTCAATATGTATACCCTTGAGCAAAGGAGGGAGAGAGGTGATATGATCGAGACATTTAAACACCTTAAGGGCATAAACAAGGTGAAAGAGTCTAACATGTTTAAATATAAGAAAATTGCAGGACAAGAGGACACAGCATGAGATTAGAGGGAGGCCGATTAAGGGGAATGTGAGGAAATTCTTTTTCACAGAAAGGGTGGTAGATGCATGGAATAGCTTACCACAAGAAGTGGTGGCTATGAATACAGTGCAGGGCTTCAAACAGGCATGGGATAGGCATAAGGGAGCGATACAAATGACTATGAATAGATAGGTCACTGACAGAGCAAAGGCCGATGGCACATTTATAAGGTAGAAAAAGAAATGGGCAGACTGGATGGGCCTTGCGGTCCTTATCTGCCGTCAACTTCTACGTTTCTATGTTTCTATGCATTGAGGAACACTGCCACTGCAACCTGGCACAGGCCAGACATGGTGCTGGCTATGCCCCGCAGGGCAGACAAACATTATCATGCCCCCGAGGGGTTCCCCTACTATGCCACCCAGCCAGAGACCGAATCAGTGGTCATCAAGTCTCATAGGATAGACCTTTGGGGCAAAAGAGTTTATGCCTTCTCCACCCTTGGGCTGAGGATTGCCAATTACCTGTCTCATATGGTAAAATACCAGAACACCAACTGCAAGAAGGACAAAGCTGCCGCTCAAGCCCTTTCAGATGGCACACAGAACCAGGAGGATTGTACTTCAAGTGGGAGCACTTGCTGCAGGCTATAACCATTAGGACTAACGCTGCAGGCCTTAGGACCCACTGGAAAAATCTTAGCTAGCAGTACTCAGCAGGGACCACCCCCTGATGTTGGCTCCACCCCTTCTCAGTGACGGTACATAAGTGGGCGGACCCCGGCCCCACCCCAGTTCTTTTCCTGCTGCGACCCGATCATGTTGGGGAAGTTTTTTGCTATCCAGCAGTTTCCAGCAAAATTTGGATTTCTCATCTGAAATCGACCATTCTTCTGCTTTTTTCGACTTCAGTGCAGCGTATGTCATCGCCATCGTCGGTATCCTCCTCTTGGCCGAAGAGGAACAAGTGTGATTGTGGCCGCCAGATACCATCAAAAGACGGCCACTCCAAGTGTGTCTTTTGCCTGGGTCCAGACCATGACAGCGCTGCCTGCAACACTTGTAGAGGCTTCACCAGCAGGACGAGAATTCGACACCTGAAGGCCCTAAAAGCCTACCTCTTGGAAAAACAAATGGATGTCCTGCACACCTTGGGGGACAAGGGTAAACACCAGGACAAGCCCCGTAAGCGCTCCCAGGTTAAGGACCGTAGCCAGTCCCATCATTGGTCCCGTTCCTCCTCTTCCCCCCCCCCAGAAAAACGTCTTCTTCCTCGGGGTTGGGAGAACACCACAAAGACCCCAAGAAACTGAGACCTCCTGCTAAAAAAACGATGCTGGTCAAAGCGGGACCATCTGGAGAAAAGCAGGCGAAACCCAAAGTGGCGCTGATTCATGTGACCAAGGCCTCTTTGTCACAAGCCTCGGCCCTGCTCAAGTAGGCCTCGACTTCCCCAGGTTTGGACAAGCTGCTGGGTGATAAAGACACCCAGACACCGCTTCCGGTGAAACCGGCGCCGGCCCCAACACCGGCTCCGGTGGAGGTTTCTCCAGTGGGAGACACTCCCATGGAGGAACACCCACTGATGTTCCAGTGACCCCCAGATCTTCCACTCCGCAGGGCTGTTCGGGGGTGGGGACGCCCCCACTCATGCCCTCCCGGATCCTCCGGCTTCCCCGGGTCACTTCCCGGGAACAGCATCCGCTGTTTTCAACAAAGAGGAGCTGCAAGAACTCTTCTCCTTTTGGTGGAGTCAGGTGAAAAAAGAGGAGACTCTACCAAAGCCTGACCCGACACCAGTTCCCGACCGGCTGGATAACCTTGAGCCAGAAGGCCTTCCCGCTCCTTCTCCAAAGAAGTCCCCTGAGTGGCTGCTGCCTCGCCCGCCCTCGAAGACTGTGTCCCGGTCTGAGGACTGTCTTCAGGGCCCTTCTCGATTGGGCAGCCGTCATCGATCCCGGTCTCAGCTCAGGAGCCGATCCCACTCTCCTAGGTGGGCCCGCTCCTGACGCCGGCCCCCAGGCCGACGTCGGTCATTGCTCTGTCATCAATCCTGTAGTCCTCGCCGGTCCTCGGACTGATATCAGTCCGGTAGCTACCGATGCTTGAGCTGGAGGAATCGTAGACACAGCTCAGGCTATTCTAGGCCCAGGAGCAGGTCATCTTCTTCTCCTTCTTCTGCTTACTCATCCGTCTCAGGGGTTGGGGGTTCACCGGGGCAGAAGGACCAGCCCCGCTCACCTCCTGATGATCTAACTTTTATGGATGTCATGAGGCACATCCAGGCCTCCAGTGAATGGGAGACGGAGGACCTGGATCCGGAACGACGTTGACTGGCCCATTACCTGAGGCAGAAGGAGCCCAAGCCTCTGGTGGTGCCTCTTTTAGTGGACACCTTCCAAGATCTCATGAGGATAACTTGGAAGCATCTAGCCTCAGTCCCGGCTGTTCTGAAGAAGTCAGATAGGCTGTATAGAGCACCGAGGGATGAGCCTTTCCTGGCAGAACACCCTCAGGTGGACTAATTGGTCATTACAGCTGCTCACGACAAATCTAAGCAGCTTAAGCACCTCGGCTCCCAGCCTCCTGACCCAGAATCCCACTACTCGGACCAGGTGGGCAAGAAGGTCTACTCTGCCTCCACCTGCTCTATTAGATCCCTTAACTTCCTCACACATATGGTCCAGTACCAGAATGCCATTGTGGGAGAGAGGGCAGGAGCTAGCCAATGCCTTGCC
This sequence comes from Neoceratodus forsteri, assembly GCA_016271365.2. Classification (NCBI taxonomy): domain Eukaryota; kingdom Metazoa; phylum Chordata; order Ceratodontiformes; family Ceratodontidae; genus Neoceratodus; species Neoceratodus forsteri. Next base: position 554,043,163 of record CM028129.1, on the reverse strand, counting down.
AGATTCCACACAAAAGACAGAGCTTTTGGACATATTGAAATCAGGCTTTGACGTAGGCACACATGCTCTCCATACCTCGTATGACACTGCAGATATGGTGGCCAGAGCAGCAGGTGTCTGCCTCCGGTGCCATGACTGGTTGAGAGTCTCATGTTTTCACCAGGATGTGCAGTGCGAAATCCGGGACCTCCCGTTCCAGGGTTTCATCCTTTCTGGGCAGGAGATGGAGTCTCTTATCTCTCGTTTCCAGGAGTCGGGCAAATCTATCTGGTCCGTCAGGCAGATGTACAGAGGGGACCAGAAACGCGCAAGATGCCAGCCTTTTCATAAGCTCTCAGGTGCTTAAGCCCAAGGAAAAAAACAGGGCCAGAGAGGTGGCTTCAAAAGGAAAGCCAGCAACATGGAGGCTATCCTTTTTGAGGCCCCAAGTCCTCCCAAGCTTCTCTGCCCACTCCTGGTTCCTCCCAATGACTCCCTCCTGATTCCCCCACCTCGGAGGATGTACCAGGGGAGGCAGTAGGAGGTCGCTTCTTCCTTCACCTGACGGGTTGGAGCTCTATTACAGCAGACCAGTGGGTCTTAGACATTATAAGGAGGGGACATACGCTGGAGTTCACCGAAATTCCCCCACACACTCCACCAAGGTCCTCAAGCTATCCTCCTTCTCACATACCCTTACAGAAGGAAAGATTCAGGCTCTCTTGCAAAAAATTGCAATAAAACCAGTTCCTCTGCAGCAGCGGGGAAAGGGATGTTACTCCCACTTTTTCCTAGTTCCAAAAAAGATGCAAAATCTTTGGTCCATCCTGGACCTCAGCTCCTTAAACAACTATATAGAGTACCGAAGGTTTAGGATGATGACACTTCTAGGTCTTATTTCTCTGCTGCACCAGGGAGACTAGCTCTGCTCCCTGGACATGCAAGATGTGTACATGCACATTGGGGTCTTTCCCCCTCTCAGGAAGTACCACTTCCAGGGGAAGCATTATCAGTTTCGGGTTCTTTCATCCGGCCTCTCCTCCGCTCCTCGAGTCTTCAAATGTTTGGCAGTGGTAGCTGTGGCTCTAAGGCACAAAGGGTATTGCGTCTTCCCTTACCTCGACGATTGGCTGCTTGCAGCCCTGTCAAGGATGCGCCTCCTTCAGGCTCTCAGAGACACCTGTACTCTGTTCCAAGAGGTGGGGATCACCCTGAACCTTCCAAAGTCTTCCTCAGAGCCCAGCCAAAAACCCGTCTTCGTAGGGGCGGTCCTGGACTCAGTCCAGGGCATGGCTTTTCTACATCCAGAGAGGGGCGCTCGCCTGCGAGAGATAGCCGAATCTGTCCTAGTAACCCCTCAGGTCCACGCCAGGACTTTCCTCTAACTTCTGGGGCACATGGTGGCGGCCATCCCTGTCACTGCTTTGGCCCGCCTCCACATGAGAATCCCACAGTGGATGCTCAGGGTGCAGTGGGATCAGTGCTCAGACGAGCTAGACCACATGTTCAGAATCGCAGAGCCAGTCTAGAGGACTCTACTTTAGTGGCTGGACCCTCTCAATCTAGAGAAAGGGGTCCCTTTCCATCAGGAGCCTCCAAATCAGACCCTAACGACGGATGCATCAGATTTGGGATGGGAGGGCGCACCTAGGGGCCTGCCTAATGCAAGGGGTCTGGACCCCCAGAGGAGCATGACCTCCACATCAGTGTCTTGGAGATGCAAGCGGTCCTCAATGCGCTGCATGCCTTCCAAGAGGACCTTGTCCCAGGCTCTCTCCTAGCTCAGATGGACAACATGGAGGTCATCTTTTACATCAACAAGCAAGGGGGTACGCACTCCTACCCCCATGCAGGGAGGCAATGAGAGTCTGGTACTGGGCGCTGGAGTGTCACATCTCTCTGTCCGCAGTGCACATTCCAGGCATCCTAAATGACTTGGCAGACAGCCTAAGCAGGTCTCAGTCCAAGGCACACGAGTGAGAGTTGCTACAATCAGTGGTGGACCAGCTCTTCGACACATGGGGTTGTGCAGAGCTGGACCTCTTTGCGTCCCCACGCAACATCAAACTGCCAACTTTCTGCTCACGAGAGGTTGCGCCTGGTGCTTTCTGGCCAGACACGTTGTCCCTTTGTTGGGCAGGGAGGTTTCTTTATGCATTCCCTCTCATTCAGAGAATTCTGTTGAAGATACAGGCCAAGGGGGTTTGGATGCTTCTAATCGCCCCATTGTGGCCTCAGCAGATTTGGTTCCCACTGCTTCAGTGGTTGTTCTTGGAACCTCCAATTCCGCTGCCAGTATGCTTGCAGTTGATGTCCCGGGATTGGGGCACGCTGGTCCATCCAGATCTCGGGTCTTTGCACCTTCATGCTTGCTCCTGCAGATGTAGCAAAATCCAGGTATGGGGTCTCCTAGGGGGTGGCGGATGTCCTCGTCTCAGCGAGGAAGCCCTCTACTCGCTCCACTTAAGCTATGAAATGGAAACGTTTTTGCTTATGGGTGTCATCTCACCATCTGGACTACCCTTACCTGCCCGGTGAACTCAGCATTACAGTATCTCCTCTCCTTATACCAACAAGGCTTGAGCTACTCTTCAATAAAGGTGAACATGTGGGCCATTTATGCATATCATGTCCTCTTGCGGATAGAACCTTGTCCCAACTGGATGTGGCCCGCACCTTTTTAAGGGGTATTCTGCATATGAGACCTCCCATTATGGATCCTATCCCTCCCTGGGACCTCCTGTTTATGTTGGAGAAGCTCACTTCCCCCTTTTGAGCCAGCAGCTGACTGTGAGCTGGGTTACCTTTCCTGGAAGGTTTGTTTCTTATTTGCTGCTTCCTCAGTTCGAAGAGTTTCCGAGCTCCAGGTGCTGATGTGCAAAGAGCCTTATTTGTTTTTTCACAGGGAAGAGTTTCCCTCAGAACAAATCCTAAGTTCCTTCCTAAAGTGGTCTCGGAGTTGACCCTCAACCAGTCGGTTGACCTTCCAGTTTATTTTTCTTCTTCTTCTAATAGGGAGAAGCTCTCCTACACACACTGGACAGTCACAAGGTGCCGAGGTATTACCTCAAGCGCACAGCTACACACTGTAAATCAGAGCAACTGTTTGTGGCCTTCGCACCACAACACTTCGGCAAACCGGTGTCTAAACAGACTATTTCTAAGTGGCTTGTCCACTGTAATGTGTTTTGCTATGAGAAGCACAACAAACCCCTTCTGGGCCCGGTTAGGGGTCACTCCACCAGGGGAGTCTTGCCTTCTTTTACCACCTTGAAGTATGTCTCCATAAGAGACATCTGTGCGACAGCCACCTGGAATTCTGTGTACACATTTTTGAAGCACTATATCCTGGACATTGCATCCAGACGCCGTGCCAGTTTCGGCTAGGCAGTCCTTCAAGGACTTCTCTCCTGATTTGCTGTGTTGTCAGCATTTTCCTATCCTTCCTCCTCCCGGGATTAGGTGCCTTCTTGATGCGGGACTGCTTGGGATTCGGTCCTATTGGTTGTAACCTGCTGCAAGAGCTCCCATGCGAAGTAAGATTGTACAGTTATCTAAGAACTTACCGTAACAGTAGCTTTTCGAGAGGAGCTCTTGCAGCAGGCGCTGCTTTCCCACCCTCCATCCCTAGGGTGAGGTGTTCAGCACATCATCTACAGGCTTTGCTTCTTTCACTCATTGGGGCCCATTCACGGGTCTTGGCAAGGGAACTGGGGTAGAGCTGGGGTCCGCCCCCTTTTGTACCGTGACCGACGGGGTGGAGCAAACAGCAGGGGGCAGTCCCTGCTGGCTACTGCTAGCTAAGATTTTTCCGGTGGGTTCTAAGGCCTGTGGCATTAGTCCTAATGGTTATAGCCTGCTTGCAAGAGCTCCTCTTGAAGATCTACTGTTAAAGTAAGCTGTTATGTAACTACTTTCTCAAATGCTTGCAGACTGCTGAGGATGTTAGCAAGCACCTCCTCAGAGCCCTCTATGCAAGCAATTATAGCTGACAGGGTGGGCGGTATTGGGCAATACTGGACCGTCCAGGGGTCAAAGGGCCTTATAGCCCCTGAAAGATCTGGTATTGTCCATACTCCCCACCCTGGAGGGTATTATTGCGCTTAGAAAATGGTCTACATGTGACATTGTCCTGCGAACTTGGGAAAATAAAAAACAAACTATACAAAAAAATGACGAGAGAGAAACTGAGTGTGTTTTGTTGATAAAGTAGTCCCTCTGTTCTGTTCCATCTCCTATTGCTCCCCCCCCCCCAAGCAGTGGTCGCAAAGCCATTCTGTTGTACTACTGCCACACACACAAACACATCCTGGACAACAATTCCAGATCGGAGTCAGACCCATTGTGTAACAGTATTATTTTAATATGTTTAATTTTCTTTTAATTTTTACTGCAGCACAATGTGGCCAGTAGTTCTATCGTGAGCGGGACCCGCAACAGGATATGAGGAGTTGCACATCCAGGGAAGTCGACCGAGTCAGATTAGCAAAGGCCCAAACTGAGGAAAAGATAGCCAGCTCAGTTAAGAAGGGGGAATAAAACCTTTTATAGGTACATTAGGGAGCAAAGAAAGGTCAAGGGAGGGATAGTGAAGCTTAAAGGGGCACTATCAGCTTTGCCCCCTCGTTTTGTGGTACATCTCAGTAAATGGGTCTATAGGCACATAATCATAAGGAAGATAGTGTAGAATGCTTCTGTGTTAAGAAAAAGTGTCCAGCTTACCAGTTTTCATAAAATTAAATTGTTTGCTATTTCTGGTGGTCCGACTTTAAATGTCCTGTGACTGGAAGCTGATCGGTGCTGAGAACGCACGTCTATGGGGAGCGCTCACACAACATGTACATTTTAGTATCCCATTAGATTGTGTCATCAGAAAAGGCTCCTGGTAACTACAAACATAAGCTGAGTCAAGGATCTGACTCACCGGACAGGTGAAAGGATCCAGATTATGTTTGGCAGCCCAGATGGCAAACTTCTTCTGCTTCATGGCATACATTGCTCGAGTGGAAGGCTTCGCGGCCACCAAGACGTCTGCTACTCTATTAGAAACCCCAAAGATGGGTATGTCTTGAGGAGCCAAGCATGCAGATGGAGCGATCATAGGTTGGGATGGACCATGCTGATGATGTAGTGTGGGGAAGTAGTGCAAGATATTTCAGCTGCCAGGCTAAGAGCTGTTCTACACATCACATCTATTAACATCAGGTAAACAGTCTTCTAACTGAATAAAGGGAAAAGAAAAAGTACCTCGATATAAAAGGTAATGGTTGCTTTTAAAACCTAATATTAGTTTTAGGCAGTACACTAGCTCTTTAATTGCTGAAGCAGCAGGCTAAATGAGAATGATGTCATTGCTCACTGATAGGGACAAGAAAATCTTCACTGTTTTCAGTTACTGCAGAGCACATTAACAGATGCTGATTTAGAGAAAACCATAAAACCAAACAGCATGATATTTTCAGGAAACACTAGTCATGGCACAGGGACTTGAATTCAAGCTTTTCTTAAATATGTGCATTTGATTTTTAAGTTCATAGCTTAGGACACCCAGCAGAGGGTGACGAACCAGTTTGCTGAAGCAAAGGGGGAAAACTTTTTAAATAGACTGGACAGAGGCGGGCTGCATGGCGCCGAGCGAAGGGGTTCGCTCGGCACACTGGTTACCCGGGTTTGTGCCCCAAAACTGGGTACCAGGAGCAGAGACCGGCAGGAAGCGGTTTCACAGGTGTCCATTGGATGCTTCCCTCCCAGGGTGGGGGGGACGAGCCTAGGCTCCTGCAGGTGGACTAGGGGACCAGCTTGGAGGATGTGAGGCCTCGACACGCCCTCCTGTGCATCCCCACCTCAGGATGCTGTCCTTACGGCTAGTACATGGGGCGGGTCAAGAAAACAGAAAAATGGGCTCCCTGCCAGCTGGATGATGAGTGCCCGGCCCTCACCAACACGAAGCCCCACACAGAGCAGACCCACCCAGTGGCAGCATACTGGGGTACATAGTTCACCTCTGAGCAGAAGGACCCTCCCGATGCAGGGAAAGGTTGTGTTAGCCAGGGAAGGCTGCAAGACAAGGCCAGGAGGTTGTGGTGCAGGGCCAAGGTGGGGGTGTGGTGGGTGGTGGCGCTCCGAAGGAGTGGCCAGCAGGGGGTGCCGGGGGAGCATAACAGATAATACAAAAAAAAAAATAGACTGGACAGGGATCCTGTCAGAAAAAAAAAAAAACAAGAGTTTTCCTTCTCTAAGGGAGTCTGTGGAAGGATGCCAACTTGAAAGGCAAGAGTGCGTAGTCTACAGGTTAGAGGACAAGACAGGCCTTTTGACAGGGCAATGGGAAAATGCGAAAACCTGGAGTGCCCAACCCCAGATCTAGTGCATGTCTGTCCCCAGGGGATCTGCAAAATGCAATAGCCTGATAGGCCAACAGCATTCCTTCAGCTGACCCAAAACTCCAGAGACTAAAAAGGACACCTCTTAGTGTGTGGGTGTGTCTCTCTCTCTCCCCCTCCCTCACAAGCAAACCCGGAGTAGGGTTTTCCTTTGCCTATACGCATTTTCTTTTTAAAACGGGAACCAAAGGCTATATAAAAGTATGCAGATGTGTCAGAACCTCTTCATGGTAACATAAGATGTGAAGGAATAAGACGAGAGCTAGGAGCAGTTGCCTTCCCCCTTGGAACAAGGTAGATAGTCCTGTGGAATTTTTTTTTTTTTTTTTTAGGAATGATTTCCTTCAGGAAGTGCTAGCTGCAACTAGATCTCCCTTTTAGGATATATAAGAGGGGGGAGGCACTGCCCAGCAGCCTGGTCAGGAGGGGAAGGTGGGTGTGTAGCAGTAATGAATGGTGACATTTTCATATCTTCCAAGGATCAATCTTCACCATTCATTACTGGTGGGGAGTACCAAGCCACCACCCTTGGTATATTGGCAAGCCCTGAGGAAAATGGTTGTTCCTTCAGCCTCCTTTGGGGAGAACACAGAGAAGCGGAGGCCCTTCATAGGTCTGGCACGAATGGGCAGGCAGAGGCTCCCTTGGCCTGGGAAGTGGAAGGCACCCTGCAAGCTCATGCCTGTTCCTACAGGAGAAAAAGGTGGCCCCCCTGGTAATGTGAGGTGATCACCCTTTGATTGCCAGGGATGATAACTGGGAAAGGCAAACACCGTCCACCTAATGCAGACTGCCGTTCCATTGCCTGGACGCTACCTCATTGGCATCATAAAACATCCTTGACTTGTGTCTCGCTAGCCCCAGGCCCTGTGCAGAAAGGCAGATTGCTTGCCTAGTAGCTTCACAGTCTGGCATAAATGCTAGGAGCTATCCTAACATCGTCCACAAGTACCTGTCATAGGTAGCTGTGTGGGCCTCATGAGCAGCAATGCTCAGTACAGAGTGCAACACTGAAAAGACTGCAGCCCCAATGGTTGAGCTCAGCTGAGTCTGAGTCAGGGGGACAGTCATGCTCCGGGCAACGATGCTCAGAAGGGGTGTCCAGGAGCTCCACACCAGCAATTGGGTGGGGCATGGCTCCAGGAGACCCCAGGGGTGCGCAAAACCAGCAGTGGACATCCCTCAGGGCTGGAGAAGGGGCAGAGGGATGGCACCAGACATTCCACAATGCCTCCCTAAAGGACTGGGGCTATGGAGGGATGATGGTTGCATCAGCACCGAACTCCCCAAGGAAGGCCAGCATCGGTCGGACAGGATTGCATGCAGCAAAATAGTTCAGATGCAGGTCCCTGAGAGGAAGCGCTGATAACTAACAAGTTCAGCATCAGAGGAAAAGTGGACCAATGAATTCTCTTTCTCGAATGAGGAAGACAAGATGGAGAGAAGCTGCTTTCAGGGGTGGCAGTGCAGGAGTCTGTGACTGGAAGACGGCCTGGTCTAGGGCCCTAAGGTACATAGGGAATGCACTAGCCAACTCCCTGAATTGTTCCCATGTTAAGGGCCCCAGGGGTCCATAAATACCTGGGGGGGAGACGGGGGGGGAGGAGGAGGTGGAAGGTCATGGCGGACCAAGCTGGGGCCTCTGCCAGGGCTCTGAGAGTGGGCAGGGAACCCCTCCTGGGGGAGGGAGCTGCACAACTCGGCCACCTCTGAATGCCCAACTGTAGAGGGTGAGGCCCTAGAAGAGGAACCCCCGGTGGGGAAGCCAGAGCCACACAGGTCCTGAAGAGCGACCCCTGACCTCACCCACTGCAGGCCCAATCAGATCAGGTGGAGAAAGAAGACCAGAGTCAGCACTGCGGCTCCTGGCTGAGACCCTGGTAACTCCAGCCATGGAGCACAGCGCCGACCTGGACCTCCCCACTGCCACCTCACCAGAAGAGGACCTGACTTGAAGAAGGTCTAACTGGCATCAGAGAGGGCAAAGAAGGGAAGTCAAGGCCACACCTGGCGCCAAGACCCCCGTCATGGCCGGCACCAGGAGCAGCGCTGCCCAGCCCGGCATCAGTCACGGCACGCCACCTCTTCCAGCACTGGAGTCATTGCCGGAAGCATCCCTGGTGCAGCGAGCAGCACCTTGGGACACTGGGGAGGTGCCGTAGCCGGCACCGAAAGGAGAGCTCCCAGGTCCTCCCAACACCAAAGACCTTGAACTAGCTACTCAGGATCATCCCAATCCTAGTGCCCCGAACCGGAGGATGAGATCAGGGAGATTGCCAAGGATGCTACCTCAGAGACCCTTCCTCTTCCAGTGCCATGAGCAGCAGCAGGAGGGGACCAAACTGCACGGTCGGCACAGCCTCACTTCCCGGCTGAAACTATGAGGCCAGGAGCCGAAGCAGTATGAGATCATGGCATAGTGGGACCCACCGGCATGGGCCGGGCGTGTAGCTGTGGCACTGCTTTCGGGGGTGTATGAGCCCCTGAAGGGGCACTAGGCCACGAAGAGTGCTCAGTTGGTCACCAAGAGACCAGATGTCCACCCAACTCTTCACACAGGCCTCCTGACTCAGCGAGACTAGGACTGGAGGAGGCCTGCCCTCTCTCGGTACATTTAGTACTGGGGAGGGCTCGGGGGAAGAGCCCAAGGGACTGGACCTGGTGTCCCTAGTGCAACAGTGCCCTCTGAAGATTGGGGGGTTCCACCCCATCCTCATCACGCACTGTTCCAAAGTGCATGGAGAAGCATGCATCACACGAATCCATGTCATGGTGTCAACCCAGGCAGGTAAAACATCAGTCGTGTTGGTCAGCAAAAGACATAATCTTCCTGCAAGGGCACCGATGCATGGAGGAAGGCCTGCTTTAGATTTTGCTGATTTTTTAGGCCCCTGACTGGACATAACCAATGAGGAAAACAATAAAATACAGAAAAAGATTTGGCGCTGCACTAGTGAAACAGAAAAAAAGTGATGAAGCGCGGCTGGAACACTGAGTTACAGTGTCAAGTCAACAGAACAGAACTGTAGAACAATAATATTGTAGCTCAGATTCACTCCTGCGGAGCAGCTGAGCAGCCTCAATGGTGGGTAAAACAGAACTTCGGAGGTTGGGGAGCAGATGTCAGTTACTGGTCAGTCCGCAAGCACGACATCATGCGTCAGCCTTGTGGGTGGTGCCGTCCCTGACATCAGCTCCCCTCTTGTAAAATCTTAAAGCTATAAGCTTCCACAGAGTCCTGCACCTTCAGCTAGTACCACACCAGTAATGAATGGTGAAGACTGAGCCTTGGAAGATCATCCAATCTGTAGTGCTTGGTGAATGTGTGGACGGAGGACCATGTAGTTGCCTTGCATAACTCTAAAACAGACTCCTCACCCCTCTCAGTCTCCAGCCAGGAGGAGGTCATAGTCCTGGTGGAATGAGCCTTGAGAGCTGGAGGCAATGCAGGCCATTACCCACCTAAAGGTCCGAAGTTACTGCACTCGAAGACGACCAACAGCAACACCTTACCCACCTAGCTTGGGTGGCCTTGGAGACTTTTTGTCCCTGCTTGGTCACTCCAAAAAGGACAAACAACCTTTCCGATTTCCGGAACTCAGCAGCCCATCTAAGGTATGTCCTAATGGCCCATAGGAAATCTAACTTGTGCAACTCCTTCTCCTTTGGGTGAGTAGGCTGCAGACAGAAGGATGGGAAGACAGATTTCCTGGTTCACATGGAAGGCTGTAGGGAACTTTGGAATGAAATATAAAACTGTTCTGAACACCACCTTGTCCTTACACATGATAAGGTATGGTTCTTTGCAGGACAAAGCCTGGAGCTCACCAGTCCTCCTGGATGAGCACACAGCGCTTAAGAGACTCACCTTGTAAGACAGCATGTCCAACGGTACCAACAAAAGTGGTTCGAAGGGCTCCTTACAAAGAGCATTTGGAACCAGATTCTGGTCCCATGGGGGAATAGGGGATCAGCACAGAGGCTGACTCTCGCTGACAGCCACAGAAAACTAATTACCTCCCGGTTAGTCCCCATGGACAAACCCAAGGAGGCTCCAAGGGACAACACCTGACCTCTCAAGGTGCCCAAGGCCAAACCTTTTTCAACTCCTTCCTGCAGGAAATCCAAAATCTGCAGAACTGTGGCTTTATAAGGCCAGAGATTTTTTCCTTGGCCCAAGCCAAAAAAGTGGTCCATCATGAGCATACGCTGCCAATGTGGAAATCTTCCTGGCAGCCATTAGGGTGTCCACCACCTTCTTAGAGAAACCCTGTTTCAGTAGTCTTCTCTTTTCAGGAGCCAGGCCATGAGCTGCAGCACTCCCGAACTGGATGCAAAATGGGACTCCGTGAGAGAAGGTTCCCCCCGCACTGGAAGGTGAAACTGTGCGCATTGAGCTAGGTTCACTATGTCCAAGAACCACAGTCTACTGGGCCCCTCTGGAGCTATTAGAAGAAAGCTTCCTCTTGAGTGCTATATTTTGTGTATGACCTTGGGGAGGAGTGGTAGAGGGTAGGCATATGCTCTGCTGAAATTCCACACTTGTAACAGGGCATCCACTGCCTCTGCATGTGGACACCGGTAGTGGCTGAAGAACTGATGAACTTGAGTATTGTAGCTGGAGGTGAACAGGTTGATCTGAGGATAACCAAACATTGGACACAAGGTCGAACACCTCCAGGTTCAATATCCAGTCTTCTGGATGGAGATTTTCGTGGCTTAGCCAGTCGGTTTGAATGTTCAACTCCCCTGCCAGGTGAACTGCTGACAGAGGGAGAAGATTCTACTGCACCCACAGAAGGAGATTGGTGGCTTCTTTCAGCATCTCCCTACCCTTTGTACCCCTTGATTGTTTATGTAGGCCATTGTGATGGCATTGTCTGACCTTAGTTTCATGGCTTCCGAGTGCACCTGACTTTGTACATGAAGGCGAGTGAGGCTCACAGCCATTATCTCCAGAATGTTTATGTGTAGGCACTGTTCCTATGCTGACCAAATCCCCTGAATTGGAACGTGGTCCAGGACTGCCCCCCAAACTGACAGACTGGCATTGAATGCCAGAATCAACTCGGGGGGGGGGGGGGACTTCCAGGGAGACCCTTTACTCAAACTCATCCACCAACTCAGAGACTGCTGCAGTCATAGTGAAATGGGTTCTTGGCCTGATGATCCTCCGAGGTCATATACCAGGCTGACAACTCGATCTGCAGGGGCCGCATGTGGAGGTGAGCCCATGGAACTAGTTCTATCACCACCATCATGAAGCCCAGAATTCGCATTGTGCTGAAGCCAACAATTGGCTTCTCAACCACTGAACCTCTCTCAACAGGGTCTCCTTCCTGGCTGGCGAGAGGAAGACCTTCCCCTTGTCTGTCCAGAACACTGCTCCTAGGTGATCCAGGATCTGTGATTGCTCAAGAGCGCTATTCTCCTGGTTCATCAACCAGTTGTGGGACTCCAACACCTCCAGAGTCCTGGTCACTGACTTACTTGCCAGTGGTGCAGATGGTGCTTGAATGAGAAGATTGTCCAGATAGGGATAGACATGATGTCCCTCCTGTTGAGAGCTGAGTCACCAGGACTATGAGCATCTTCGAGAAAACTCTGGGAGTTGTTACCAGCCCAAACAGGAGCGCTGTGTATTGGAAGTGCTTTCTCAGGACTGTAGACCTGTGGAACCTCTGATAAGACTGCCAGATAGGGATGTGGAGAATCCCAGGCCTTGCTCACTGGGAGGCACCAGAACAATCGTCCAAATTTGAGTGACGTGGTCCAGGGTCTGTGACACTGCTTGCCTCTTCACGGGGTCCTTTGGAACCGGAGATGTCAGAAAACGCCCCTTTGAGGGAACTGTTGAAAATTCTATTGCATAACCCAAAGCCAGAATTTCTAAATCCCAAACATCTGATGTTATCTGGTCCCATCTTGTATAGACATTGCGCAGTCTTCCAACAAGGGAAGGGAGGTAGAGATTGGCTTGCGTACCTTCAATGTGAGGCACCTACTTTCCGCCCTGTGCCTCTGTTGTGACTTCAGGTAAGGGCTCCTCTGCTACTATTGCTCTTGAAACCAGAATAGGCTCATTTGCTCCTCTGGTTCACAAAGTTCTGAAAGGGATGAAAATTCCCTTGATACTGCCTCTATCGGCCACCTCTTTGATCTTTTGGAGTTGAACCAGCCTTTTGCTGTTGTTTTGATACTGAAAGGTGGCCGGTTTTATCCTGGATATCTTTCAAAATGTCATCCAGGCCAGAACCAAACAACAAGTCTCCCTCGAAGGCTAAGTTAAACAGTTTGGTCTTCAAAGCCTGATCAGTGACCCAGTGTCTGTCACACTCCTCACATAGTGGACACAATGAGGTAAGTGGAGCAAGCTGACATGTGCAAATTCTCCACTGTGGCATCCCCTAAAAAGCTGGTGGCCATGGATACCTGCTGCAAGATGCTCACCCCCTCCGAATCCAGGAGAATGTTTCGTCAAGACAGTGGCCAGGAAGCATAGGAAAACCAGGAGCAGTTATAAAATTCACAAGTAGTGTTTTACCATCATCAATAACAGCAAAATAAAAATTGTTCAATATAGCTATTTACAAAGGCAGTACAAACTGAGAAAACAAAGTCTTTCATCTGAGTGTATCTCCCATTCCAAGTTTCACTCTCTCCCTAGCAAAAGATTGCTGCTATAACAAGTCTTTGCCCAACAGTTAACTCCTTCATCCTGAGCTCATGAAAGAGACATCTTGTTTCTCACAAAATGTATCAGAGTTCTTGTCAGTTTCTTTGCAGAGCAGGCTTGCAAATAGAACAGTGTTCCAAGCTAGCCTCCTGCTGACAGCTCTGTAAAAGAGTTTGCGAACAAGTCTGAGAGAAGCTCAAACTGCATCTCGGGTTAACCCCCTAAATTCCAAATTGCTTTTTGCAATCATTTCAACAGTATAACTATATACAGTTTCAAACAAAGGGATCCCAATATCACTTACAGATTCACATATATTTTTATAACCACAGATACGCAAGGGGGAAGAAAAGACAGAAACAGCAAGTGAAGGCAGAGAGATGGCGAGAGGCGGAGAATTATGAGACCATTGGAATGATCAGTTCCTAGGTCTCATGAGAATATTTGGTTGCACAACCAGACATACAAAAGACAGGAGGGGATAGAACAGATCTTTGTGTTTAATTCTTTCTGCATAACAAATGGGGCAGGGCCCGGCCTTATTCTACCCTGTCACAGAATGAAGCTGTCCAGGTTCATAATCCACAAGTTTAAAGCTCTGGCAGCAATAAAGGGAAGCATAGGAGGTGCGTAGGTTTGCACCATTAAAGGCGAAAGCTCTACTGCACAAAGAATCCACTTGCTTGTCATGCGAATCCATAAAAGGCCAGGAACCCTTCAGTAGGAAAAATGGTGTGTGTGACAGAGTTATGAGCCACTGTATCCACCAGAGGAGGGGTTTCCCACTTGTATTTTCTTCCAAAAATGGAAAACATTGTACCTTAGGTTTTGGCAGATATTTTTCTTTGATCTGCACCTGCTCATTGCTGTTCAATAATTTGGTCACAGTGAATGAAGTTTGGAAAACACTTTGGAGCAGAGGAGGACGCAGACAGGAGGAGACTGACATCCAATGCCTGAGGTGTAGCCAGGAATTTTAAATTTGTACTTAAAAGTTGACAGAACTGTTGCCCCCCCCCCCGTAAACACAAACCGAAAGACGTACTGCCCTGCAGCACAAACATTTCCCTACCCCCATTTCAGTCAACAATATGATCCTAAGAGATTCACATTTTATTTTATGTAACACACTACCAATCAGACAGAAGTTGGCAGGCTTTCAGTGACACTGTTTAGGATACACTGTGATAAGCGTCTGTACCATATCAAGGTAGCTAACCTTACAGAAGTCCACTCACACTATGCATACATACTCGTCTAGGTAGAAGAATAGTACAAGAATAAGCAGGTTAGCAAGAGGAAAAGAAAGAGGAGACCATTATGGTTTTCCAAAGAGGTAGCAAAGAAAGTGAAAGCCAAAAAGATTGCATTCAGGCAATACAAAAAGACACAGGCAGAAGGGGATAGGGAGAAGTACCAGGAGAAACAAAGGGAGGCAGGGAAGTCAGTAAGGGAAGCCAAAGCTCAGACAGAAGAACACATTGCAAAATCAGTGGTTAAAGGGACAAAACCTTTTACAGGTACATAAGTGAAAAAAGAAGGACAAGGGAGGATAGTGAGACTGAAGGGGAGGATGGGAGCCGCTGGAGGATGACAACAGTAAAGCTGACATATTGAACAGGTATTTCTGCTCAGTCTTTACTAAGGAAGAGGGGTAATGGGTCTGAAGGAGTACAAGGGGTGAGAATGGTGCAGAAATGGACACAAGTCCCTTTACGAGAAAAGGGTCCTGAAGGAACTGGAAGTAATAAGAGCTGATAAAGCAATGGGGCCAGATGGGTGCACCCCAGGGTCCTTAAGAACTAAGAGAGTGGTGGCTGAACCTCTGGCTATCATGTTCAGCCAATCACTGGAAACAGGGGAGGTCCCCAAAGACTGGAGGACAGCAGATGTAGTCCCCTTATACAAAAGTGGGAACAAAGAGGAAGCAGGGAACTACAGACCAGTCAGCCTCACCTCGGTAGTGGGAAAGATCATGGAAGCACTACTGAAGGAGAGATTGGTGGAACATCTGGTTGTCAATGGACTACAGGACCCAACGCAGCATGGTTTCACCAGGGGGAGGTCATGTCAGACCAACCTCATTGAATTTTTTGACTGGGTGACTAGGGAGGTGGATCAGGGGAGGGCAGTGGACATGGCCTATCTGGACTTCAGCAAGGCCTTTGACACTGTGCCACATAGAAGACTATTACACAAACTGGGGAATATGGGTGTGGGCAGGACAGTAGTGTGGTGGGTAGGTAACTGGCTGGGTGGCAGGACACAGAGGGTGGTTCTAAATGGCTGTCCTCCACAGAGGAAGAGTGACCAGTGGGGTACCACAGGGATCAGTGCTGGGACCGGTCCTATTCAACATCTTCATCAGTGACATTGCACAGGATCTAGAAGGCAGAATTTCACTGTTCGCTGATGACACAAAGCTCTGTAACAGAGTAGACACACCAGAGGGTGTAGACAGAATGAGAAGGGACCTGCAGAAACTTGAAGAATGGTCAAGGGTTTGGCAGTTGAAATTCAATGCAAAGAAGTGCAAGATAATGCATATGGGGCACAAAAACCCTGGCACAATATATCAGTTGGGGGGTGAGGATATAGCATGCACCAAGCAGGAAAGGGATCTTGGGAGTTGTCATCTCTGATGACCTCAAGGTAGGGAAACAGTGTGACAAGGCATCAGGTAAAGCAAATAGGATGCTGGGATGTATAGGCAGGGGCATCACCAGCAGGAAAAGGGAGGTCATAATTCCGCTATACAAGACACTAGTGAGGCCCCACCTGGAGTACAGTGTACAGTTCTGGAGACCATACCTACGTAAGGACATAGACAGGGTAGAGAAGGTTCAGAGAAGGGCAACAAAGATGGTGCATGGGTTGCATCACAAGTCCTATGAAGACAGGTTGAAAGAACTGAACATGTACTCCCTGGAGGAGAGGAGGGAGAGAGGGGATATGATAGAGACATACAAGTATCTTACAGGGAGGAACAGGGTGCAGGAAAACACTATTTTAAGCGAAAAGATGTTTCAGGACTAGAGGGCATGGGATGAAGTTGGAGGAGGAGATTCAGAGGAAACATGAGAAAGAATTTCTTCACAGAAGGTGGTGGACAAGTGGAACACCCTGCCAGAGGAAGTGGTGGGGGCTGAAACAATCAAGGGATTTAAGAATGCATGGGATAGACATAAAGGAATTCTAGAGGTCAGGGGTAAGGGGAAATAGACTTCTAGGAAAACAAACTGAACTTACAAGCTCAAATGGGCAGACTAGGTGGGCCATAGGCCCTTATCTGCCGACACTGTCTATGTATCTATGTATCTATGTAATAGTAGAGGGACACACATCAGCTGTACCGAAGGTGCTCCAGTCATAAAACTGGGCACACATCAGAATGTTGAGTTTCATTAAGGATTATTTATTACAGAAGCACAGCATGTACAAACACTGGGCTAACACCCCTACATATCGACCCAGCCAGGTGGGTCTTCCTCAGGGGGTGGAGTTAGCCTACCTAGAGCATGTTTAAATACCCCATTTAATTAAATAATTCAGGTAAAAGGCCGTTTTCAATTATATCAACATGTGTCCTAGTATAGGAATAAATTAATCTCGTGATATCTGTTAAACAAGTAAGTCTTATTCATACATTTCTTTTGAATAAAATAATGTTTGTAAATCATAAAATAAATCCAATGTTAGCTTAAAAAACATGTAGAACATTCCGAATATCACCATCACCATTTACTTGAACAGATAAACGGTAAAAAACACTGCAGACCGTTAGATTTGCTCAAGGGTTAAAAAGCAGTAAATATTTTATTCACAACAAAGAACTCATGGTGATAGTGTGTAGTCCTTGCCTTCCACTTTCCATTCAATTAAGGCCCTGTACTCATTAGGTTTTTCCAAGCCTGAAAGTAGTGAGCCAGCCTTCCCCCGACTGGGATGTGGCCTTGGCGAGAAAGTCGGGGTTCTGCTTGGACTGGGGCTGACTAGTCTGTGACCCACGTCTTGACCCCCTCTTGCCTATACCCCTAAAGTACCCCATCTGCTGAGGGTACAGTTGGTATTGCTGGCCTGCCTGAGCTTGGAAGAAAGACCTGTTATGGCCAGGTCTATCCCTGCCTCTCCTTCCATAGGGCCTGCTGGAAGGTGAGGATTTCTCCTTGGCATAATTGCTTTTATAGGTGGCTTTATATTCATCCACCTTTTTCATGTAGGCTTCTGTCTTGTCCCCAAATGGGGAATTATCCTCAACAGGAAAATCCATGGCCTTTGTCTGGGTATCCTGTGTAAAACTGGTGGCCCTGAACCATGCAAATCTCCTGAGGGCTGTCCACCTGGCAGCAGTATCATTGGAATCTGCTGCCATTTGAAACTGATATGTAGAAGCTATTAATCCAGATCTAGTAGTTTCAGCCAGATCAGCAGATAGATCAGATGGGGCCTTATCAGCCATTGCCAACACTGACTGCCACAGAGGTTTTTGATACTGGGCAGCATAGGCCAGATAATTAGCTTGCTTAATAGACAAGAAAGCGGACAGATGGCCCTTTTTTTGCCATGCTGTCAATCTTCCTTGAGTCCTTTTCTGGTGGATGTGATGCTAAAGGTACCCTTGTCCTGCCCTATCGCAGGTTGCAGTCTGTACAACCCCCTGATGGTCAGGGTGAGAAAATAAAAATTAAGCCCCTTCCCTGGCCAACTGGCATTTCTAATCCACCCTCTTGTGAAGGAGCTGTACAGAATTTGGGGTTTGCAGAATCTTTAAAATATCCTTTTTGAAGAATTTGTTAATGGGGAGCAACAGTTTCTTTGTTGGGGGTAAGCTCCATCAGTTTGAGGTATTCCACCTCTTCCTTATCTGCGACAATATTCAGTGCATCCACCATTTTCCTCACAAAAGTAAAATATGAGGAGAAATCTTCAGAAGCCCTCTGTGGGGATTCAAATTCCTGATCTGGGGAAACCTCAGGTTCAATAGGATCCCCCAGTCTTCATTTATTTATTTATTTGAATTTTGATAACCGGCTAGGTCCACTGAGATAGACACGTCCCATTTTCAGGGGCGACCTGGGGAATAGAGACAATTCCATGAGATAGTGCATTGTACAATTGGATGCAGGAGACAAAATATAAAGATTAAAAATACATTCTGAATCAAGACAATAAATATATACAAAGGTATGCTATGCACAGTCAGTCTGTGTCCTCTGTATCATGACGATGATGCCATTCTGGTCCAGAGAGGTCCTAAATTGGTATCCCTTTGATCAGGCATAGAATCATGATATTAAGGCATGTGAGCTTGCCCAGTAGTAGTTACAGCATAATACAATTACATAATACATTAAATTACAGATGTACAAAGTATATTAGCGAGGAAAGGCGAGAGCAGGAGAAGGTAGGGGTTTAGGAGAAAATTGGTAGGCCAGAAAGGGCGGGTAAGGGGAGAAGGGTGCACAGGGTAAAAGAAAAGGATCAATTACAATTGGTGCTGCAGGTTGGAGGGGGAAAGAAGATTTCCTTGAAGTAGCTTTTAAACGGGGGTAGAGAAGTACGTGAAAGTAAGCTGTGAGGGAGAGAATTCCATTTTTTGTGGTGCTGAGCAGGTGAATGACTGCTTACCTATGGCTAGGCAAACTTTGGGAAGGCTCAGCAATGGGAGATGGGAGTGTCTGGGGGTCCTGGAGAAGGCTCTCAGAGTGAGCAGACTGGAGAGGATGGGTGGGGAAGGAAGGTGGATGAGTTTAAAGGTGGTACATAGTACAGGGAAGTCCAATTTGGGCTCTAAGAGCCAGCCAGCCTAGGGACTTGAGAATGTCACAACGATGGACCCGAGCTGACATCATGTCAGTAAAGTGAGCTATCCTGTGAAAGGCCTGTTTACATTTGCCAGAGTAGAAGACTTGACTGAGTGAATTATGGGCACGCCATAGAATAAGCCTGGAAGGAGGGTAGCCGAGGCAACGATCTTCCTATCATAAGGAGTAAGGTAGGGGGCAGTGCGATAGAGGAGGCCGAGTTTCTGATTGGTAGTTTTAATAATGCTGTTTACATGCATGTTGAAGGATAGATGTTCGTCGAGTGTCATACCCAGGTATTTGAAGGATGCCACCCCTTCAAGAGGCAGACCACAGGATGTACTGATAATCAGAGCAGGCTGGGAGGTTAAGTCAAAGGAGGTATGATGGAACAGCATGGATTTAGTTTTCTTTGTGTTCAGCACCAGCAGGTTCTGTTTGAACCAGGTTTCCAATTGCTGGAAGTCTTTTTCCAGGTCAGACTGAATAGAGGAGACGTCTTTGCCGGACCGGTATAGCATGGCATTGTCCACATAGAGCTGGATCATGTTCCCCATACTCCTGGTACTCTGGGAGAGAGGAATGAACCGGGGCTATCAGTTGCTGAACCGAGGATAGAACTGGTGTCTTTAGAACCGGAACCTGTAAAATCCCCTGGAGAGCCTGAATAACTTTAAATGCCTGAGCGATGGCCTCAGGTGTAGGCATCTCGCTTTTTTCACCAGAAGTCCCCTTGTGCGCAGCAGGGGGTTCAATGTGTTTTGTCTTTTTTAATTTGTTTGGCTGGAACCGGTGTTTCAGCTGGTTTGCCAGTTCCTTTGCCCTGTGAAGATTGACCCTTGTCAGGGGTGGTTGGCTTCGATTTAGTGGTTTCACTCGCATTCTTAGAGGGAGTAGGCTGGTCCGAGCCGTTATTTCCCTGGCCTGTTTCCTGAGCTAACTTCTTCTTTAGTCTTTCCATCCTTTTTTCAACAGTTTTTGATGGAAAAGACTTGCAAATTTCACAATCAGCTGTGAAGTGGGATTCACCAAGACAGATAAGGTACTGATCATGCTTGTCTGCCTTGGCAAATACCTCTCCACACTGAGAATAATTTTTGAAGCCCGGAGGCCCAGTTTTCTTCTTTGGTTTTTGTGACATTTTATTCAAATGACAAACCAAACGATAACTGCAATACAAGTTTTTTTTTGGGGGGGGGGGTTGCGGTGAAGTCTAGTAAGGAACGACAACTGTGATCCAAAAAAGAACTGAAAATATTGGTTCTGACAGGAATTAAAATAAACGATAAACTAAAGAATATAGCAACAATAATAAAAATCTAATAAAAACAAACAGAAACGTTAGCGGTTACCAGGAACTGAAAGGAACTGCTAAACTAAAACTTTCTTACTCTAAATAAGCTAGCACTAACTATAAAAAACAGAAATTAAAGGCAGCAGATAGAATAAACTTAAAGATACTTACATTTTTCTTGAAGTAACACTTGAGAAAATTCATGACTGTGAGGAGAAATCTCCAAGGCATCTTAACTTCGCAGTTGGAGAATGAAATCTGAGGCATTACAGAATGCAGCAGTTGAATAGTGGCACGAGCCAGTGATGGGTTCCATCATTTACATACGTTTCATTCTCCAAGCAGTTCTACTTTGAAGGCTGACTGCAAGAGTTAGGAATATTGAAGAATTCCTGGGGTTAGAAATACTCGACTGGTTCACTGATATAATAATAGCCTCAGAGTGTAGCACCCACACATCTTCCAAAGATCATTCACAGATTCACAGCAAAGCATCCAAGGAGAGGAAAAACAGTTCTTCAAGTACATTGGGCTCTGTTTGTGTTTGTTGCTCTTGCTCTGCCCTGAGGTTCATGTTGCCTCTGGATTTTCTAGATTTTACTGTACTCGGCAAAGTACACTGAGTATGCCCGCCGACACCCATTGCCTCCATGGGTTGCACCTCCTTGAGCTGTAATATTCCAAACGCCTCAGTTATCAGATAGGACAGAGACTTGTTATCAAACGAGAGGGATACGAATCCTCCTCTTTGGCTCCATCCCCTCACCTTCCTCCTCTTCCTCAGAAGGTTCGTCCTCCTCCTCCTGATCAAGTAGCTTCCTAGGATCAGGATTTTCCCCAAGATCCCCAATATCCTCATCCTGGCCCTCTGTATGGTCAGGTTCGGGGTCTGCCTACATATGCATATTAGCAGCCTGTCTTGCTGCGGTGCACCTGGATGTGCCTGTGCGGGCCCCTGACCTGAGGGGCCCGGTTTGGGGTCGGGTGTGTCTGATGGGATGTCCTGCAGAACACTAAAGTCCAAAAGCTCCCCTAAGAGGAAGAAGAAAGATACAGTATATGCAATTCTGCTTTGCCACTGCCAGCTGGTACACCAGTTGCATCCCCCCCAGCTTGGAGGTCCAACTGGGGGGGAACCGTAAGAGACATATTAGCTTGAGTAACACAACGGGACAAGCAACCCAGATGAGAGGGTCACATTACTCTTTTACAGGTCTTGCATCTTTCAAAAATGAGAGGTCTCTGATAAGCTAAGGTGCCAAGTAAAGTTGCCTGCATGTGCCCAAGGTTAGAAACCTGAAGTTGTTTCCCCAAAATGAAAAATAGTGTACTACTTTGGGGATTACCATAACACAAAACACTTACAATTTAGATATGATGAATTATGAACCCCTTACTCTCCAAATACAACAGGACCTCGAATCTTGGGGAAGATTTCATTTATCTTTTTTCCAAAGGATAGAAATTGTTAGGATGAATGTCTTACCCCGCATACTCTGTATACTCCAAAACTTGCTAATTAGGTCCCCACGCTTCTACTTTAATTAGTGGAACAAACTAATTTCTAATTTTATATGGGATGGGCAATGCCCGAGGGTTAGATACTCAGTGTTGCAGTTGCCCATGGACTCAGGTGGTGTTAATGTACCTAATTTAGAGTGGGATGCTAAAGCGAGCTTTCGCAAGATTATTTTACAGTGGATAACTCCCACGTATACTGCACCCTGGAAGGACATAGAATTTGCACTTAGTGATTTATACGACATAACGTCAGTACTCTTTGTGTCCAGAGGTAAATCCATTCCCCTGCGAAACGTTACAGAATTGACAGGTGAACTCTGCATATTTGGAATTCAGTAAAATACCACCCTAGGTTTGTGGAAACTTTTTACTACCTGCGCTCAATATCAAAAAATTAGGATTTTACTCCATCATCTCTTGATCCGACTTTTAAAAAGTGGAGACAACTAGGGATTCACTTTGTATATCCAATATTAAATGAAACAGGTATTTTTTCATTTGAAGACTTGTGTATCACATATCAGATCCCATGAGGAGACCACTTCCGAGTCTTACAATTGAGGACATATGTGCAAAACCAAACCTTGAATAGAACTCAGATCCCCAATCCCAAATCACCATTAATGAGCTTCTTAGTAGATACTTTTAGTGGTAATTTAGGGGGGCATGTTACTGGACATATTTATAAAGCACTAAGAGAGGTGTTACAGGACAATACTCATTTGGTGCTCCAGAAATGGAATGCTGAACTGCGGCTATCAGTCACTCTCGAGGACTGGCATGCCAGTGCTTTCTTGTCAGTTAAAGTTACCCTTTCTCAAACTTGGAGAGAGTATGCATGGAATTGCTGATATAGATTCTTTAGGTCACCAGCAGTTTTAGTTAAATATATACCACAGTGCTGGAGAGGCTGTAATTGCAGAATAGTTGACCTGTGCCGTGTTTTCTGGGAGTGCACCTTGTTAACACCATTTTGGTGCACAAAACAGGTTGCCCTACAGGAATACCATGGGGAGGGAGTGGAATTAATGGCAGAAATGGTTCTTTTGGCTTTCATGCCACCCCATAGCCCATCCTGGAGCTGCATTCTGTTGCCAGTATACTTATTGGTGGCCAAAAAGGCCATCACCAGGTGATGGATGACCAAAATAATACCTTCATTAGAAGAATGGAGCACTATTGTGCTAAATATATATCAAATGGAATAACTTACAGTGGTCTTGCAGGATAAGGCTGCTAAATGTAATGATAAATGGCAGTGATGGGTGCTATATATGATGCAGATTGATGCATCCTTTGTCCCTAAATCCAGGGGGGGGATATTGGTGTGGGGTTGTGCTGCTCACACTGAGAGGGGTGGGGGGGGACCACTAGGTTCCACTAGCTAATATAATTACTGCCTGACATTTCGCCGCGGAGTCTTCTGTGAAGATATTTGTAGATTTTTATACGAATTATTAGAGAATGGGCTCAATAGACACTAAAATGTAATTGTCTAATGACCTTGCAACCAAAGCTGTGGTGCACATTTGCACCCTTTCACCTGATGTATATAACGTATATTTTATTTATTTATTTATTGAAGTGTTTCACCAGGAAAATTACACTGAGCAGAAGCTCGTCTCATGGTACGTCCTGGGGGAAGGGGAATTGGAACAACAGACAATATTGCAACGTGATACATACAGTAGCAGCTAGGTTAACAACCATATATAACTAGGTCTATAATAGATGCATTACACCTAATACATACACGTATACTGATATACATATAAATATACATTTAGCAGATTGTACAGTTTACAAACTACAACACAGTTTCAGAGTTTGGGGGGAACAGAAGGAATAGGTGAGGAGGGGTTGGGAAGTAGAGGAGTGAGAGAGCGCTAAGTCGGAGTAAGTGCAGACTTGTATGGGCCAATACTACGGAGGAAAAAAGCAGCAGAAATTTGGCCGGCCCTCAGGGGTTAGTGCAGTTGAAGTTTGTCACTAGGTAGGTTTTTTTTTTGGTTTGTTTAACCAGGTATAGCACACTAAGCTGAAAGCTTTTTTACAGGAGCGACCTGGGAGCACAAGGAGGTTAAGTGACTTGCTCAGGGTCACACAGAATGCAAGTTTGCTCAATAAAAGTGAGATTAAAAAAAAATAATGTACTACTGCCACGATCCCCACCTCTGACAGTGAGGAAGTGGAGAGAAACCTGAAAAAGTATGCCTTTCAGCCACTAAAGCTTACTGACAGAAAGAAAAGGTCTGTACAAGCAGAGCTAGTGCGTCTAGCACTGGGGCAGTGCAGGAGCACATGCTGTCCGAAAATGTGTGCGTGCATGATGTCACAACACTGTGCATAATGTTGGCACACCGGGGCCGGGACAAGTGCTGAGGCTAGAGAAGCTCTTGGAGAAGGACATCTTGCCTAATGGTCAGAGAACAGCAGAAAAACATTGGGAAGCTGCATGGCTTAATGGAGCCTAGAAAAATCCCAAACTGCCTGAAAGGCGGGAATAAAATGGCCTATTAACCCACTGAAAAGACTCAGAGTAGCCAGAGCCAAAATGTCACTTCAGAAACCTGTTTTTTTATTCTTGAGACTGAGGAGAATTAAAGGTGAAATGTCCCTTCAAAGAGTAGCAAAAAACACATGACAGGCAAACACTACCAAGAGAGACCCTAAAAACCTGAGAGGAGGACTGACACTTAGAGATGGAGGGGAGCCGAGCCCCCAGGAGTGCCCTAGACTAAACCCCCAAGGAATAAATAGGTACTTACCTGAGGCACCTTTTTTTATTATTATTATAAAGAAATCGGAGACCTGTTAAAAATATACACCTCTAAAGTATGTGGCAGACATGGCCCCCAATCCAAGCATAGGCAGTGGAAATGGGAAGAGCAGGTTAGCCAGTTTGAAAGCCGCAGCTTAACAGGCATGATAGGTGCTCCCTGTTACCAAGTAGCCGTAACCTGCTGTGCAGAATTGCAGCCCCATAAAACTAGAAGCTGATTTTTCTTCAGAGAAGCTTTTCAGTTGTTTCCCCTTCGATGGCATTGCAAAGACTGAAGAGTTGCTGCTGTTTGGAATCCTCATGTGCCCAACATTCTGTTCTGGTAACAACCTTGGCCTGTGCCATTTCCCGTAGTAGGGGTGCAAAATATCCAGTTGTAATGACTATCCATTAACAATGTGGAGTGCTACAGAAAGAAAAGATGTAAATTTCAGAGTCTTTAGAAAGATTAGTAGGAATGGTACCATAACCAAAGTAGACCAGTGGATCAGTAATAGTCAACAAAAAAACAAGAGAAACAAGCAGATCAAGATGCAACTGATCCAAGCCAGCCCGTCTGTGCAGCGGTAGGTCTACCACTTGTGACGCCAGTGACCCAGGTACGGGGACAAGCCAGGGGCATCGGTTACCAGCAGGGGAGAGGAGGATCGAACATCACAGAAAATGCTCTCCTCCTCTGGGGAGGAAGCAATGCAGTCATTGAAACACTGCCACCTGGGAAACCACTGTTGGCAGTGCAACAAGGCATTATGAGGGAGGGGAGGATGCCAGCTTGGGACCTGTACCGTGCACGCATGGCATGCACATATGCATTAGTCCTACTCAAATGATGGGGCTCAGGTCAGCACCAGGGCCAGAATCTTGGAAATTTGGCCTATTTGTGGAAAAGTGGATAGCAGGCAGAAGATCAGAGAGAAGGATATCGCTGAACTTAACTGCTGGCAAGAAAACTGGTGCAAAGAAAGAGACCATCACTTTCTAGGAAACTGGCGGACCTTCTGGGTAAGGAACTTCTTTAAATTTAATAGCCTGCACCTCACTAAGGAGGGGACCCGAGCACTCGGACAGCAATTTGACATCCATATCGATCAGTTAAACTAGTGGAGGGGTAGGAGCTGCAGGCAAACCTCACATCGCAAGGATCGCCAACTATCCCTCCCCCAGCATCAGCTACCACAGCACCTAGATACCACAAAGATACCAACAGCAGTGATAATAAAGGCACTGCCCAACCTGATCCACTAGGGAGAGGCATAAAGTGATTAAGACACAAAAAATGCAGATCAGAACAAGGAAATGGCACACAGCAAAAGGACTACTGGGGGTGGAAGGCTATGTGCATCAATGCTCATAGTCTACCAAATAAAATCCCTGAACTCACAGCCTTGGTGGTAGAGGCACAACTGGACTGGATCACGGTTACAGAAACTTGGTTCACCACCAAACGCACCTGGGATGCTACTGTCCCAGATTACACACTCTTCAGAAAAGACCAGGACGGAATGAAGGGGTGGGGTGGCTTTGTATGTAAGGAAGGGAATCTGTACAACAGAGATCCAGGGGAAGCACAGTAAATCAGAGGCCTTATGGGTCACCCTGGGAGCAGGGGAAAAGCCCCCCCAGGTGGGAGTTATCTACAGACCCCCAACCCAGGAAAGTGAAATCGACAAAAGAGCTCCTGGAAGCCAGCTCAGTGATGGTGGATAGGGGTGAGTTGCTGCTTGTTGGGGACTTCAATCTGCCAGATGTGGATTGGACCTCATACACAGCAGCCACAGAGCGGAGCAGAGAATTCCAGTTCACACTTAGGGGTGCAGGTCTAAATCAGCTGGTAGACTCACCCACCAGAGACAAAGCAACCCTGGACCTGGTGCTCACAAACAGCAACAAGATTTCAGACGTTCATGTGGGTATCAATCTGGGGACCAGCGACTACAGGTCAGTGTGGTTATCAGTAAATAAAGAGGAAGGTAAAAGTCACACAAAAATCAAGATACTTGATTTCAGGAAAGCAAACTTTCCTGAAATGAAACCCAGGATCAGGACCATGCTTGACACCAGTAACAAGGAGGATACAGAACACTGCTGGGAGAACTTAAAGAATGTCTTAAATACAGTCACTGAGCAATGCGCAAGACAAATCAGCAAAGCCAAAAGAAAGAAGAACCCTCTCTGGTTCTCCAAAGAAATAGCAATCAAAATCAAGGAAAAAAAGAGGGCTTTTATGCAATACAAGGAAACAAAAGGAGAAACGGACAGGGAGGGATATAGGAACGAACTCAAGGAGGCAGGAAAAGCAATTCGGATAGCGAAAGCCCAAACAGAGGAAAGAATAGCACAGGGGGTTAGGAAGGGAGATAAACTCTATATAGGTACATAAGAGAAAAAAGGATGAGTAAAGGGGGAATAGTCCAACTAGCAACAAGGGAGGGCCAGCTGTTAGAGAAAGATGAAGACAAAGCAGAGCTATTAAATGTTTCTGCTCAGTCTTCACAATAGAAGATATTGGCAAAGGACCTACACTAATTAAGACAGCAGGATTGTGGAGGGACAGACACAAGCCCCTGTATGATAGAGAGTGTCTTAGAAGAGCTAAGCAAACTTAAGGTGGATAAAGCCATGGGGCCAGATGGTATCCACCGCAGACTACTAAAAGAGCTTTGGGAAGAAATAGCTGCTCCACTAGCTGAGCTGTTCAATCTATCTCTGGAAAGTGGCAGAGTACCGCAAGACTGGAAAAGGGCAACAGTTGTGCCCTTGCACAAAAGTGGAAGCAAGGAAGAGGCAAGAAACTACCACCCAGTCAGCCTGACCTCTATAGTGGGAAGAATTATGGTGACATTACTAAAGAAGAGAATAGGTGACTACCTAAAGGAAACTGGAAAACTTGACCCCAAACAGCATGGCTTAACAGCAGGGCACTCACGCCAAACAAACATGATTGATTTCTTCAGTTGGGTTATCAGAACAGTGGACCAGGGTGGAGCGGTGGACGAGGTGTACCTAGACTTCAGTAAGGCCTTTGACACCATTCCCCACAGGAGACTTGCTAACAAACTAGAATACACAGGAGTCGGACATAAAACAGTAAACTGGATTAGAAACTGGCTGCAGAATAGGACCCAGAGAGTTTTGGTCAATGGTGCATTATCAAGGGAGGGAGGTGTGACTAATGGCATTCCAGAGGGATCGGTGCTGGGTCCAGTCCACTTCAATATATTCATCAGTGACATCACTAATGAACTGAAGGGGAAGGTTTGCCTGTTCGCAGACGACACAAAGCTCTACAACAGGGTGGATACACTAGAGGGGGCATTTGGAATGGAAGCTGACCTCAGGAAACTGGAAGAATGGTCCAGAAATTGGCAGTTAAAATTTAACATCAAGAAGTGTAAGATAATGCACCCGAGGAAGCGGAACCCAGGAAAAAAGTACTTACTAGAAGGGCATCAATTAGAGGAGACAAAGATGGAATGGGATCTGGGCGTGATCTTTACCAGTGACTTAAAGGTAGGAAAACAATGCGAAAAAGCAGCGCAGAAGGCATGTGGTATCCTCAGATGCATAGGATGGGGTATTACAAGCAGAAAGCAGAAAGTTATCATGCCCCTTTACAGATCCTTGGTGAGGCCACACCTTGAGTACTGTGTTCAGTTCTAGAGGTCTCACATAAAAAAGGATATCAACCATCTGGAGATGGTGCAGAGAAGGGCCACAAAGATGTTGCAGGGGCTGCATCATGAGCCATACAAGACAAGACTCGAAGAGTAGAATTTATTCTCTCTGGAACAGAGAAGAAATGGGGGACATGATAGAAACATTTAAGTACATCAAGGGAATTAACACAACTCATAAAGAAAACCTCTTCCAGGAAAACAGGGTGGTGCATACAAGATGGCACAACTTGCGTCTGGTGGGAGGCATGTTTAAAAGCAACTCTAGAAAGTACTTTTTTCCAAGAGAGTGATAGACCCATGGAACAGCCTGCTACCAGAAGTGGTGGCATCAAAGACAATAAGAGAATTCAAACTCACTTGGGACAGGTGATGTGGGCAACTTAGGAAAAAAATATATTTGAGGGGGTAGCCACCTTTGGCAGACTAGATGGACCACACAGTCCCTATCTGCTGAAACCTTTATTTTTTTTACTTTATAATATGATTTTTATTGAAATAAAGGTGAGGCAACACTTACAGCAGGTCACAATAATGAAGTCAGGTGTGATGCATACAAACTTTAAATCTAAGAGTTGTGGTCAGCTCAGATATATCTTAGCATGAAAAAGCAGAACAAAATCAATTATTTTTATCTGAAAGATATAATATACGCAGTTTAAACATTCCTGCAGAATACGTTGTCTATCCCTGTCAAACGTGAATAGAGGAATAATTGTCCCCCCAAAGGAAGGCCCCCAAAGGAGCTGACAAACTCCAAATCAACTTTTAATGAATAATGAATCCACCTTTGCCATTTAGCTCAGCAGGCCGTTGCTTTATCATAAATGGCCACTGTTAACAATTCCGTTTGATAGATTCCTGAAACTATTAATCTCCAATCAGCCACAGTTGGGATAAGTTTGGTCATCCACTTGTGGGTGATAGCCTTTTTAGCTGCTAATAAATATATGGGCAAAAGGGTCTTGTGCCAAGGGGGGAGTGATCCAGGTAGATGGAGTACAGGGTTATTTCTGCAGTTCTGTTTGTTCACCCAGGTATTCCCCTAGTTCAGATTGAAGAAAGCACCAAAATGGCATTAATAATGGGCAGTTCCATACTTCTGGTTCCAGTTTGGGTAATGGTGGAAGCCTAATCTTTGAGCTCTGCAACCCCTCGCTACCAATCCTAACTAATCCTCGTGGTAATCAATCGAACATTTGACTATTTCTCCCTCCCACAGCAAGCTGAAATGGCTACTAAAGCAGTGAAAGCCAAAGGGCTGAAATCGGACCCTAACCAAACAAGAATGAAGCGGCTCACATTACATGAGGACTTGCAAAGTCAGACGGCTCGACCGCAAGGCATCTGGTTAAACTCTGAATCATCCCCTGATTCAGGTGGCGAGGATTCACTTATGTCCCTTAAATCTGGCAGGACCCTGAATAAAATCCAGCACTTGGTCCAAAAAATTTAGTCATCTCTGACTGATCTTAGGCAAGACGTCCGGAACATAGACAAGAAAGTCTGTGAAAATACCGCCAAGCTATCAGAAGTATCAGAGGCCCAGAACTCAAATGACCTCCCATTTTTGTATCTGCTTAAAAAGAGACTGGGAAATAAACGCTCGCTTAGAGGACGTAGAAAACCGTGCCAGGCAAAACAATTTCCGGATTCATGGCATTCCCGAGGAGGCAGAAGGGTTTGCCACCCCAATAGATTTCATACAGCATCTGCTCCATTCCCTTATGGAAATTCCTTCAGACCTTGACATTACTATGGACAGTGCCCACCGATCACTCATACCCAAGCCCTCCAGCCCATCAATGAGACCCAGATCCTGGGTAATAAGAATGACCCTTTACCAGAGCAAGGAATGGGTGCTTTGTGAGGCCTGGTGACTGCAGAATCTTAACTACAGTGGAAGCCCTATCTACTTTGAACAAGACTTTTCGACTGCACTGCAAGCTGAGAGGCAAAAAACAAGGTCTGTTATTAAAGAGATCCGGGAGAAGAAGAATTTACGCGCCCAACTGCTCTACCCAGCTCGGATCAAGCTTTTCCTCAAAGAGGGCCCTAAAGTCTTTAATAGCTTGTTGGATCTCTTACCAACCTTAAGAACCTGGCAAATTTCCCCACCCAACATGGAGATCGCACAGTTGGAACATAGCATGCCGACCAGTGCCTGGACTGTGGTCTCAGAAGGACTCCCCATGACCTATGCCGGGAGCCATATCAAAATCTCTTACGCAAGACCTTACAGGGATTATCCAGTGGGCAGATGAGAAAGAATGCTGACCGAAGTGCACTTACCATGGTCTGGCCAAAACGCTGAAGGGCTCGGATCTGCACATACCCCGTAGGTCGCGCTGGTGGGTGCGGGTACAGGTGAGCCTTGTCTTGGACTGATCCATATGAAAATACTTCACCCCTTGTCTTGGGGACCATGCTTCTCCTTAATTTGAACACTGAAATTGTAAATGCTTCCATCTTTGGGGGGCCGGGGCACTGAAGGGGGGGATCTGGCTAATCATAAATTGGATTCGAAGGCTCAAATTTATTTAAATGTTGACTAGAGCTTGTAAAACAAGGGGTGGAACTCGATTGCAGCAGTTTACAACAAGGGATTTTCAAGTTTTCTTTACTGTATGTACTCTGTTATAACCTCTGCACATATTCTCCACGCAGGATATCTGAGCCTTAATTGAGTCACAAAATTTAGATTTTGCTGATACTCTAGGTTAAGCTCTTTTCAAACACCGCACTCCACATGCATAGCTCCCCACCGATACCGGTATTGACATACAGCCTGAAAACTCAGCTGGGACTCAATCTGTCTAGAGTCCAGGAGAACTGGGTCACTCATGTGGCTCCTTTTTCTTCTTCCCAGGTAGAGCATAACCTGTTTGTGCATACCTGGATCATCAGGGCTCCTCTTGCATGGTGCCCCTACCTTGGAGGTCATATTGTAGATAGTTCTTCCTCCAGAGGTGGCCTTCAGGTTTGGAGGGTCATCGCAGAGGGAACTCAGTTACCTAAGTTTCTGTTTCTTGTTATTGCCAATTGTCATTGGAATGTTTTTTGTCTTAGTACCATATTGGAAGTTTGGAAGGTTACTGAAGTTATGGGAAGTTTGGAGTACCGAGAGAACTCCCCCCCCCCCCTTTGAGGATAGGGATGGGGTGGGGAGACTTTTGTTCAAATGTGAAATATTAAGGAGGGGAAATCTGACAGGGATTTTGGGCCAATGAGCACTTGTTTATTTTTGCTCACAGGAAAATCGGTGACAAACGAGGACTCACAATCGTATCCCAAAATGTAAATGGATTAAACAATCCAGTGAAAAGGTGGAAGGTTCTCTCAGCTCTTAAAAAACAAGCCCCTTTTGCCATGCTCTTGCAGAAGACCCATCTTAGCAAATGCCAAATTAGAAAAAATTTGTTTTTCTCAGGTAGTGGCCTCCTCGTATGGAAAGGGGAACAGATGGGGCACCGCCATACTGGTCACCAAGGGCTCTCAGCTAAAAGTTTCCTCCACTTACACAGACCCCAAGTGTCGACTGGAAATCTTAGCTGGAACTCTGGAGGGCACCCCAATTACTCTCGTGTCACTGTATATTCCCCCAGGCTCCACAGTTGCCACAATAAAAACCGTGTTACATAAAATCACTGAGCTACACACAGGGGCCTTAATAATTGGTGGTGATTTGAACCAAACAATGGACCAGATAGATTCTTCTAATCCCAGACATCTTAAAAAAAAAAAATCCAGTAAAACAATAAAGGCATACATGAGAGGAGCACTATGGGATGATGTCTGGAGACTCTTGCACCCTGGAAGACTAGAATACACACACTATCCCCCTCCCCATGGTTCTTATGCCCACCTTGACCATTTTTTGCTTTCAGGTGAGCATCGTTTTAAGGTGTTAGGCTATGCACATACTCCCTCGGTCTTAGACCACTCCCAGGTCACTTTAAACCTGGGATGGAGTCCTGATCGTAGACAGTCCCTATGGAAATTTAACAACTATCTACTAAATTTGAAAGATTTTACTGATTTTATCAAGGGTCGTATACCCCAAATTATCCAAGAAAATGACTCCTCACAGATCACTAGAGCGACGCTCTGGGATACTGTAAAAGTATTGAGAGGAGATGTGATTAAATACACAGCACGACACAAAAAGCAACAAAACCAACATCTGGAGCGCCTTCAACTCCAGCTGGTGGACCTCCAGATGGCACATACGGGAGGGGACTAAACTGCCTAGCCCCTACTGCAAATCACTAAGCAGCAGATCCAAAAAATAATAGACATCAGAACTGAGCAGGCCTTACAACGACTCCATCAAAAATATTATGAGATGGGTCCAAGGGTGATCCGCCTGTTGGCCCATCGCCTGCGACAGAAAACTGCTCAGTCTATGATATCCTAAATTAGGGACCCCACAACAGGACAGATAGGGAAACATCCAAAGCAGATACTGGAATCCTTTATGAAATATTACAGTACCCCATACACTCCAGAACAAACGGCAGATGACTCACAAATTCTGCATTATCTCTCTAAGTTGAGACTACCGAAGCTTACCTTGGAACTCAGGGCACAAATTAATAAACCATTCTCCCTGCTGGAGTTAACCTGGGCAATAAACTCTCTAAAAGCACGCAGGACACCCGGCCCAGACGGTTACACATCTGAGTTTTTTAAGTTCTTTAAAAAGGAACTCGAAGCACCTCTCCTGGCTGCTTGCAGTCTCCCAGGGAAGGGAGGACCTCCCTCTGACCTAGAACTTTGCTGTCATCACTAGCATCCCAAAACCAGCCAAAGACAAAACTCAATGTAAGTCATATAGACCTATATCTATATTGAATATAGATTATAAGCTGTATGCCTCGTTGCTAGTGAGGCACCTTGAGGGAGCACTTCCCAGGCTCATCGACCAATCAGACAGGCTTTATCCTGGGCCGACAGACTCAGGACAACATTAAGAGGACACTATCCCTCCTTCACCACGCCACTCGGTCAGGGTCTCCCTTCCTACTATTGAGTTTGAATGCGGAGAAGGCCTTCAACCAGGTGGCGTGGAACTTCCTGGGTCGGACACTCAAAGCATTCGAGTTCTCTACAGCCTTTATTAATATTATTGATAGTATCTCTACAAGTCCCAGGGCGTACATTAAAATAAATGGTGAGGCGTCTACCCCCATATCACTGCTCCGGGGGACCAGACAGGGGTGCCCCCTTTCCCCACTCCTGTTCGCCCTTTACTTGGCGCCCCTAGCTCAAGACCTGAGACAGAAGAAATAGAGGGTGTGCGGCTGGGGGGCAAAACCCATAAACTAACCCTGTACGCAGATGATCTTTTGATCTACCTTTGTAACCTGGAAAAGGGACTGCTCCCTTTGTGGGACACTTTAAAGAACTTCAGTCTGCTAACAGGGTATAAGGTGAACACAGCCAAAACCGAGGTCCTGGCGGATGCCTACTCCCCCTCGGATAAAATAAAAGATATCTTCCCCTTTAAATGGAAGAGGGAGCACCTGAGGTATCTTGGAGCCCACCTATCTCTATTCTCTAAATAGTACCCAGATTTTTCAACTTAATTTTACCCCTATTTTAGAGCAATTAAATGCCGACTTGGAGAGATGGGCACTTATTTCAGTCCCCCGATACAGAGGATAGAGGCAGTTAAAATGGCTCTCCTCCCCAAGCTTTTGTATTTATCACAAACTTCACCAATGCATAGCCCAGCTTCATCTTTTAATAGATTGAACAGGGGAATTTTGCGATTCATTTGGGGTCAGTAGAGACCTAGGATTCGATTATCAGTACTGCAGATACCAAAGAAAGAGAGGGGACTCTCCCTTCCCAACTTAAAGTTATACCACCAGGCAACCCAGCTTCGTACAGTGTTTTACTGGTTAAGCAAAGCATATATTGCCAAATGGAAAACCCTAGAAACTAAGGAGCTCCCCAA
Organism: Neoceratodus forsteri; assembly: GCA_016271365.2. Taxonomy (NCBI): domain Eukaryota; kingdom Metazoa; phylum Chordata; order Ceratodontiformes; family Ceratodontidae; genus Neoceratodus; species Neoceratodus forsteri. The sequence continues at coordinate 554,009,088 of CM028129.1, read as the reverse complement.
CCTAAATAAACTGCTCCTTGCTGGGGGGGACTACCCATTTTGACAGAGAATCCCTACACAACACACACCCTAACCAATTGAAATGAGATCCTATATGACAAATCCCTATGAACATGGAAGTTTCTTCTGAGATCATTTCCATATGAACAGACCTTTGTGCCTGCTAAGTGGGAATCGAAGATGGGAAGAAGAAAAAAAGGCCTTTTTTTAGTTTGTCACTTCCTGGGGGAGGGGTCCTACCATTTCAGGATTTGGTAACCCAGTATAGAATACTGTGGCAGGATAGATTCAGATATTTCGAGGCCAGGGACTACGTCCAATCTCTCCCCCTTCCCCAGGGAGAGGGGATTACCCCCCCACACACACACACACACACAAATTGTCTGCCTTATTAAAGCAGCCCTGGAGAACCGAGCACCACAAGATAAAATTGTTTCATACTTATACAGAGCCCTCTTACAGTGGAAAGGGGACATGTCTCAAACAATTACAAAGGCATGGACACAGGACCTGGGTGTCCCAATCCCTGAGGCAGTTTGGTCCAAAGCTTTGGAGAGAATTCACTGGGGGAGTGGCTGCAGTGACTTTGAGGGAGTTCTCCTGGAAGGTGTTCTCTAGATACTTCTGTACCCAAGCAATAACAGGGAAGTACAAAGGAGGAGGGGCCTTGACATGTTGCAGGGGCTGTGGCCAATCTTCAGCAGCTCTGGTTCATATCTTATGGAGCTGCCCTTCATTGTCCCCCTTCTTTCAGGAGCTACAGCAGGCCATACACCTCATCTTTGACCTGAGTCTTGCTTTAACCCCCGCACTGTATATTTTTTTTTTAGACCTTCCACCTGGACACAGAGACGGGGGAACAGCTAAGCTGCTAAGAATAATGCTCTTGGCAGCCCAAAATACAATCACCAGGAAGTGGCTTACTAACAAGAATATTTCTTTGGATCAGTGGCAAGAAGTGATGATTTCTGTTTACAGAATGGAGTGTCTCACGGCCTCTATCAATAAAAGACAGTCCCAATTTGAATTGCTCTGGAGAAGGTAGGTCATATACATTATGTCACAGAGACCTGACTTTGTGCCATGATTAGGGGTTGGTGGGAAGTCTGGAGCACTTTACCATTGCTTTTTTCAGTACAGCCTCCCCTCAACATAAATTATAGCTACATCCCTAAGGTCCCAGGGCACTTATAGTTTGAAACCATAATTAATCAATTCTGTATTCCCCAGAGCTAACAATGGAAATTAAACTAGCTTGAGATGGTATAGCAGTTTTACTTCTCTTCCATATCCTATTTTATTTATTTATTGTAATATTCAGAAAGACCTTTGAGTCAGGGACTCATTTACAAAGGTTCCACGTCATACATACAGGCACGGGAGCGAACTTGACAATACAGGTTACAAAAACATTACATGTTAAACAGTTACTAGTAGGGAAACAGATTTAGTTTCGCTTAGCATTCCTATAGCACAGCCAGAAGATACAGAGGGCTCTGTAGAGGCTGATAGTCATAAAGATTCAAGAGGGTTAGTTGGTAAGGGGGAAAAACAGGTAAGTTTTTTTTTTTTTTTTTTTAGGAACGAGGGAATAGGACATTCTGGGTTAAGGGCAGTCACATTGGGTAGTGACCAGAAGGTGAGTCCTCAGCTTGGATTTATAAGGGCCAAGCCTTAATTCGTTTGTTATATGGCTAGGGAGGGCATTAGATCAGGTGGGGGCTCTGTAGCTGAAAGTATGCTGGAATTGGGAGGTCCAGCCGTGGGGGACCCATAACAGCCATTTGTTCGAGCTACGTGTTGTTTTGCCTGGAGGTATTGGGTGGATAATTTGGTCAAGGGTAGGAGGGGTGAGACCAAGTAAGGCCTTTTTGGTCATAAGGCAGGTGTGGTACCTAATTTGGTTGTCAAGGTTTAGCCAGTTTGTGCTGCTGTAAAGGGAGCAGGAGTGAGTAGGCCGATCACATCCAAGGAAGAGGCGACAGGCTTTGTTAAGCATGAGACGAAGTCTGTTTTGGGTTGTGGGTGGTGCAGCACTATAGATTAGGATGCCATAGTCAAGTAGGGAGAGGATTGAGGAGTTAATGGTAAGTTTTAGGGCTTCAGGGGTGAGACAGTGTTTGAAACGGTATAGGACTCCCAGCCTTGAGCTAAGGGCTGTACAGAGGTGTAGGATATGTTGATGAAAGCTTAGGGCAGGGTCTAATGTGATCCCTTGGTATATAAACTGGCTAACTTGTACAAGTGGGGTCTGGTTGGCAGTGAGAAATTGGGGGCAGAGGTTCTTGAGCGGGTTCTGGGGGTGGGCAAATATCATGACTTTTGTCTTACTGTAGTTAATAGTAAGACGCTGGGCGATGAGCCAGTCTTCAATCTCACGAGCAGTGTTGGAGGGTTTGGTGAAGTTTGAGAGGGGTCGGGTCAGAGGCAAACAGGACCGCATCATCCGCATATAGGAGCATTTTTCCGGTGCAAGATGATGGGAGGGAGTTGAGGTATAGGCTGAAGAGGAGGGGGCCGAGTATGGAGCCCTGAGGGACACCGGAGTGAATGGGGAGGCGGGGGGACAGGACAGGTCCTACCTTGACTAACTGCATTCTGTAGGAGAGTTAGCTGGTGAACCATTTTAGGGCATTGTTGGAGAGCCCCGTGTAGGCTAGGGTGTTTAGTAGGTGGGCATGGTTAATGGTATCGAAGGCCTTGGATAGGTCCACGAAGATGACACCAGTGAGGTGGCCGTGGTCCAGGGCTGTGTGGACATGGGAGGTAAATTCGAGGAGGGCGGTGGTGGTGCTGTGGCCCTTTCAGAAACTGTGTTGCTGCCTGGATAGAAGGTGGTATTTGTTAAGGTGGTCAGTGAGTTGGTAGGCGACTATGCGTTCTAGGGCCTTAGACGGGGGGTAATATGTAGGTTCAACCGGGCTTCCACTTATGGAACTGATCTGAACTGTTGGAAACTAGATACATTTCTTTTTTTCAATGAGTTCTTATTTGAAATCCTCATTCGCAGACAATGTACTTAATTTATATATCAAAATGCCAGTAAGTGTTTTATGTATTTTTTATGCCTGTTGTCATTTTTGTAAGTACTTGTATTGTTATATCTAAAAACTTAATAAAAATTAAAGTTTAAAAAAATAGAAATAATGGGCAGTTCCAAAAGATATGACCCAGATCTGCCAGTTTGCATCTGCAATCTCTCTGACAATAACCAAAGCTATCTGGAAGGTATTTCACCAAAATGTGGGCAGATGTGATTCCCCTTCACAAAAGTGGGAGCAAGGCAGAAGCAGGAAACTACAGACCTGTTAGTTTAACCTCAGTGGTAGGGAAAATGATGGAATCACTTCTGAAGGAAAGAATTGTTGAGTATCTAGAGGCCAGAGGGGGCACAGGACCCAAGGCAGCATGGATTCACAGCGGGAAGGTCATGCCAGACAAATCTGATAGATTTCTTTGACTGGGTGACCAAAGTAGTTGATCAGGGAGGGGCTGTGGACATGGCCTACCTAGACTTTAGCAAGGCATTTGACACAGTCCCACACAAAGATTAATATACAAGTTAGCCAGCCTGGGAGTGGGTCCCAAGATGACAGTCTGGGTAAAGAATTGGCTGGAGAATAGGACACAGAGAGTAATAGTAAATGGAGTCCACTCTGAAAAAAGGGGGGTTAGTAGTGGGGTACCGCAGGGTTCAGTATTAGGACCAGTCCTCTTCAATGTCTTTATAAGCAACATTGCAAAGGGACTGGAAGGAAAAGTATGTCTCTTTGCAGATGACACAAAGATCTGCAACAGAGTTGATGCACAAGGTGGAGTGGAAAGGATGAGAAGGGACTTGGCAAGGTTAGAGGAATGGTCAAATGTATGGCAGCTTAGATTCAATGCTAAGAAGTGCAAGGTAATGCACCTGGGAAACAAAAACCCAGGGGAAGAGTACACAATGGGGGGTGAGATATTAACAACAACAAAAATGGAAAGGGACCTGGGGTAGTCATATCAGATGACCTAAAGGTGGGCAAGCAATGTGAGAGGGCAGCAAGGAGGGCTGGGGGATACTGGGATGCATAGGAAGAGGCATCACCAGTAGAAAACAGGAAGTTATTATCCTCTGTACAGACAGCTAGTGAGACCCCATCTGGAGTACTAGTGCAGTTCTGGAGACCCAATCTCAAAAGACATAGACAGGATGGAAGCTGTCCAGAGGAGGGCAACTAAAATGGTGCAGGGTCTGCACGGAAGACATATGAAGAGAGACTTAAGGAACTTAATATGTTAGCCTCGAGGAAAGGAGGGAGAGGGAGACATGATAGAAACTTTCAAGTACCTCAAGGGAATCAACAAAGTCCAAGAGGGTAGCATCTTTCAAAAAAAGAGGTGTGCAAGAACAAGGGCACAATTTGAAGATAGAAGGGGGCAGCTCAGAGGTAATTTAAGGAAGTATTTTTTCACAGAGAGGGTTGTGGATGTATGGAACGGCCTTCCAGAGGAGGCTGTGGAGTCAAAAACAGTGGTGGAATTCAAGCATGCATGGGACAGTCATAAGGCAATTCTAGGGGGTTGGGGTAGGAAGAAGTAGGCTGCTGGTTAACTAGGACCTGCAGCTTATCCATCAGGTAGGGAAATGGGCAGACTGGGTGGGCCAAGCGGTCCTTATCTGCCGTCAAATTCTATGTTTCTATGTTAAAATTGCTGGAGAGTGAAAAAATCTATTTCTGCGTTTCCAGGCGAACTCTCTCCAGAGGTGGGAAGAAGTGAGTAACTGCCGGTGGGGTCGCCTTTGTCCAGGAAACACTTGAAACTTCCAAATCTAAATCTTTATTCCACTCTTCCCGTATATGATAGGGCATTTCATTTCCCACGTCTTCCTGTAAAATTTTATATAGGGATCCAATTAGATGTCCCTATGTGTTGCCTGTGAGAAAATCCAGAAGTTTTAAAAAGGAAGGCAATGGCAGGGGTAATGTGGGTATAAATGAGTATATAGTTTCTGACTTGAAGGTACCAGAAAAAGTCCCCCTGGGTAAGCCCATAGTCTGTATGGTTTCAAAAGAGAGGATCCCTGCCTGCCCCAGAAATTGATATATGTAGTTCAGACCCAGCCTACGCCATCTGACAAATGCTAAGTCAGTTTGGGCCAGCAGGAAACAGTCATCCTCCGAAAGCATCCTACAATAAAAATAAAAAAAAATCATGAACTTTGGGTGCTTCTTCAATGAGTACTAGACCCTAAAAATATTAGCTGAGATATGGGTAAAATTTCGCAGAGGAGGATACCTCCCTGGGGAGGCAAACAGAATTATTTCTATGTCATATAGATCGTTAATAGTAAACTCTATAGTTTTCCACGGGGCCTCTAAAGCTTTTGAGAACCAGAGAAAAGGCACCTTTAAAAAGGCGGCTTTCGCATAGAGTTCCAGATTCAGTAAATTCATTCTACCCTGGGCCAAGGACAGTTTCAAGATTGAGAGACAAATTCTGGGGCACTGGCCCCCAAAATAAAATTTGAAATGATTCTATCTCATGACTAAAAATAGAACCTGGCCATGAAGTAGGGGATATTCTGAAAGAGGTATAACAGGTGGGGAAGAACATTCATGCATATAATTTCAGTACGCTGAGAGAAGGAAAAATGGAGTCTACCTCACTTGTTAAGGTCTGATTGGAGTGCTACTGTTAAAGGTTCAAAGTTTATTACATCTAAGACCTTCAAGTCCTGAGGGATGTTTATACATAAGTATTTAATTTTTGTGGCTCGCCATTTCAAGGGACAGGCTCGTTTCAATGTCTCCGACAGGACAAAATTAAGCACTAGAACCTCAGTTTTAGTTACATTGATTTTAAAGCCCACCACCTTTTCATATGTGTTCAAGACCTTCCAGGCTCATGGAATGGACTCTTCTGGGGACAGGAGTGTTAAAAGGACATCGTCTGCGAAAAGCTTTGCCCTATACTCTTGTCCCAGCGGGATGACCTCCATCCTCTCCATGTCTTGGAGAGCTACTGCTAAGGGCTTCATATAGAGGGCAAACAGAAGGGGAGAAAGGGGACACCCCTGTCTTGTGCCCCATTGCAAGGATATAGGAGAGATGACCCCGAGTTCATACGAATATAGGCTTGTGGGGCATTATAAATGTTTTGGATCCATTTCAAGAAGGAGACAGGGAACTGAAATCTTGACAGGGTGTCCCACAAAAAGGGCCAGGACACCCTGTCAAATGCCTTCTCATCATCACTTAGTATGGCTGCCAGGATGCATCTAGTTTGGATATATTCCAGCAGTATCAAAACCCTACGAATATTATCCATGGTGTTCCTTTGTGCCAGACTACCCCACTGCACAGAGAAAGCCACCAACGAGAGACCTACCTGGGGATCAGCCCCTGCTCCACGCTTGAACAGGAACGACACTTCGGCGAATCATGTGGGCCCTGCTTCTCCTGGCACTCCAGATTAACCACCTGCTGTCTCGATTTTCTTTTTTTTGAACTTGTATTTTATTGTAGTTATTAGAGGCAAATCATGTTACAGAAATAAGGTAACAATGACATATGATCATCAGTTACAGTTGATTAGGGTAGTCTATAATAATTATTAACCAATGTCTATATTCTCTTTGTTACAGGTATCCTTCTCTCACAGTCAACATCAACGTTGTACAGTTGCCATGTTCCAAAATAACCACTGCTACCTTCGTGTTTCCCCCTTCATAATAATATATTGCCTCTATATATTTTTCTTTCTATTCCAAAGACACAAATAAAACTTATTACAAACAATAAACTTGTACAAACCTCTGAATTCTTATGTCTGTCTGTCTTGTCTTTTATTTTCCTTGTATTAATCATATATCTAAAGGTCCCCTAAGGGTTTGATCCCCTCTCCTTATCTTTCTCAGTTTATTATTTGTTGTAGCACTGTGGTCCCCTCGGTCTCTTCTATATAAGTGTAAAAAGGGTGCCACCAGATATTATGTCTCTCAACCATTAGCCTCAATTTCACCATAATGGCTTCCATATCTCTAATTTGCTTAACATTTCTAAGCCATTGAACCACAGTTAATAAATTCTGGGAGAGACAGTTCTATGTAATCACTTTGCTGGCTGCTACCGTTACTACTAAAAATAAGTATTCCTGTCCCTTGGTTTTAATTTCTGAAGGAGTGTAGGCAAGAGCCAGATGAGGAAATTCTAAGGCCTGGTCAATTCCAATATTTTCTGAATTTCCCTCCCAATTTGAGACCAGAAGGGTTGAATCTTAGGACATTCCCACCAAATATGAAAGTGTGTGCCCTTCTGCCCACAACCTGTTGGATGTTTAGAATAGTGTTGAGAAATAGTAGGAGTAATAAAAAAGTGAATTGAGACCTTCCAACGAAATTCCCTCCACACAATTGAATTTGTTGTTTTTGATTGATTGACCCAGATCTTTGTCCATTGTTCATCTGATAAACTTCTCCCCCACTCCTCTGACCAATTATTCTGTATCCTCTGGATGGCTAATTCCGAAAGGTTGTCATCCAGCTTATTATAAAATAGTGATACTAAGTGTTTTAAATTTCTCCTCTGGGCTTGATTTCTCACTATAAGTACACCTTCCTCCACCTGCTCGCCCAAGGAGAAGGCTCCTCCTATTTGACTAATATAATGCCTGAGCTGTAGATATTTATAAAAATCTGTGTGTTTGAGGTGAAATTCTCGCTGCAAGGTGCCAAAGTCCTTAATCTGGTCACTTCCCACAAACTGTGTCAGATATCTTAAGCCGTGTTGTTTCCATGTGGTTAAAACTGGGTCTTTACAGCTGGATAGAAAGTTGGGCAGGTATTGTAGTGGAATGTGGGACCATATATAGTTAGGCTTAACCCATACTGCCCTAATTTTTAGCCAAATTGTTAATGTATGCCGAGTCCATTTATTTTTAATGGCATTGAGTTGTCCCGATAATATTATCCATGGTAATATAGTCAAGGGCATCCCCATATCTTTGTTTTCTTCAGTTGCACACCATTGTGTGTGCTTGGAGCTCATGATTATTTTAACCAGGGGGACCACCTGTGCAGCCCAGTAGTACCTTTGAATGTCCAGCAAGCTCTGACTTCTTCTGTTCCTTTTCCTCTGAAGAATCAAGTTACGAATTCTGGGTTTTCTCTTTGCCCAGATGAAATTTGTAATTTTCCGCTGTATCTGGTTTAAATCCTTTTTTGGGATATGGACTGGTATTGAGGCAAAGAGAGAGCAGCCTGGGCAGCACATTCATCTTTATAGTATAAATTCTATTCAGGAGAGACAATATTAAATTATCCCATCTGCCCAAATCTGTATATATTTGTTGGAAAAGTGGACCATAATTATATTTATATAAGTTAGTTAACTGTTTAGGAGTCCATATCCCCAGGTAGCAAACTTTATCTTTACCCCTTCTAAAGGGGAAGTGGGTTTTAGTTAGTACATCTAGTTCTCCCTTTATTAATAATAATAATAATAAATTTTATTTTTAAAGCGCCTTTCAAATTTTCAAAGCGCTGTACAAAACACATAATAAAGCTTCCGATTTTTCTAGGTTAATTTTAAATCCAGAAATGTCCCCATATGTCCTGAACATTTTAAGTATATTCGGAATGGTCATAAGGGGGTTCTCCACAAAAAGCAGGGTGTCGTCTGCATACATGGAAACTTTACACTCAGTGTTACCCATCTGTATACCCTTTATATCTTGGGATTCTCTGAGAGCAATGGCTAGGGGTTCTAAGCTTAAAACAAAAAGCAATGGGGACAGTGGGCATCCCTGCCTTGTTCCCCGCTCAAGTTTAATTTCCTTTGAAATGGTACCGTTAACCCTCACCCTAGCTGTAGGATCCAAATAACACAGGAAGACCCACTGAAAGAACTTTTCCCCCAACCCCGTTCTTTCTAGAACTACCCGAAGGTAGTCCCAATTTAGTCAATGAAATGTTTTTTCTGCATCTAGGAAGAGGGCTAGTTGTGCTGTGTTCGTAGAGGGACTATAGACCAAAACATTAAGCAGTTTACGAATGTTATCTGCAAGGTGTCTATTCGGTATAAAACCCGTTTGGTCTGGGTGTACTAAAAGCTCAATCAGTTTTTTTTAAGTGGTTTGATAAAATCTTTGATAAAATTTTTAAGTCCTGATTTAGTAATGAGATGGGTCTGTAGGCTTCACATTTATTTGGGGGTTTACCTGGTTTGGGAATGACACTAATCAGGACCTTCATCCATGAGTCTGGTACCCACTTCTCCTCCAGACAAGCATTGAATACAGTGGCTAAAATGGGGGCTAAAGTGGTTTTAAATTGCTTGTAAAATTCTGGGGAAAAGCCGTCTGGGCCTGGAGACTTACCCGTAGGAAGAGAGGTGATTACTTCTATAACTTCTCCATGTGAAATCGAAGCATTCAGGGCCTCTCTAGTGGGTTAATCTAATTTGGGTACAGTTAACTCATTCCGGAATTGTTCCATTTCAAATTTGACTTTTGAGGAATTTTTATTCTCCTGATATAGGCATTGATAAAATTGCTGGAACTGAGCTGCAGTATCATTGGGATTACACCAAGGCTCCGCAGGGTTTGCCGGGTTGTGGATCATTGCAACCACTCGGTCAGCCTGGGTTTTCCGCAGTCTCATTGCTAACAACTTAGCTGCTTGTTCCCCCGTATCATGATACTTTTGGTTTAAGTATCTGAGCTGCCCTTCAACTCTCTCCGCTTCCAGATTTGATAATTTATCTCTCTCCTGTCTCAACCGAGTCCAGATGTGTTTATCTGCTGGATTTTGTTTATGATGACTTTCTAGGTCCTTTATTTTTGTTAAATGTTTCTCCATTGCTATATGGGCTAGTTTTTTATTTGATGAGGCCACTGCTATAAATTCTCCTCAACACACCACCTTCAGTGCTTCCCATGTGGATAAAGGAGAGCATTGCTGCCTTACATTAATATCATAAATTTCTTTGAGTTTGAAATTTTTTCTGCAGATGTTTTGTTATTTAACTGTGAGACATTTAATCTCCATAATTTAATGACATTAGCCATTGGGCAAGCCCAGTTAATAGACACTGGGGTGTGATCTGAAATAGTAATATTGTGTATTTTGGATGACAATATCCGGTGCATATGACACTTTGTGGTTAAAAAATGGTCAATCCTGGAGTAGGACTGTTTGGCTGGAGAAAAGTACGTATAATCTCTCTCTCCTTTATGCTGTCCTCTCCAAATTTCCACTTACCTCATCTCTTGTATTGTTGAGTTAAGAACTTTAGCTGCTACTTTATCATGTGCCACTGTGTTAGATGATCTATCTAAAGTTGCTGAAGGCGCTACATTAAAATCACCACCAATGATGATGACTTGTCCCGGAGGCAACATGGCAACCTTATGAAATATTTCCCTCAGAAAACCTTGAGGATGAACATTTGGAGCATATATGTTAACTAAGTGAATGACCTCCCCAAAGATCAAACCCATTACCCTCAGAAAACGACCCTCCCAGCCCTCCTCCACAGAGGATACCTGGAATGGAGATCCCCGCCTAAAAAGCATAGCTACCCCAGCTTGCCTACCATTCACCGAATGTGCAACCTCAACTCTACCTACCCATGCTCTGAGCAATTTGGCATGTTCGAGAGGGCCTAAATGTGTCTCCTGTAGGAATGCTATTGAGCATTGCAACCTATTAAGTTCACTTAAGATTCTAGTTCACTTGACAGGAGAGTGTATGCCTTTGACATTGTAAGTGACTATATTATTATCACCCATTATAGCCTATGAAATTTCTGGACCAAACATAACCCCAGTATACCCCCTTCAATACAAGTAGACTCCTGTGCATCCTTGAGTAATAGGGATCGACAATAGACAAACTGACCTTTTACCAATGTAGTTATTAAAAGATATCTCCATATAACTGTAAAAGAGATTAGAACCATGAAACTGTAACAAACAACGTTATCTAACAACTGCATAACAACTTGTTGCTTCTGAAATAAGCAACTTCTCCAGTCAACCATTATGCTCAGTGTTTGACTTCTGTGGTATATATTTACCCCCTATGGTACACCAAAGGTGTTGAATCATGGTGTTGCGTGTGATCCCAGAACCACCATAGTAGCCCGATTATCCGTATCAACATGCATAGCTCGTAACATATAGCATACAGGTAGATGAGCTGCATGTATGGCTTTAGGCAACCCACTATCCCCACCCCCCACAACAGTATGTTTTAATCGAACAGGCCCAACCACACAACGTGAAAAGGGCTGTTATTATTTTCTCCCTCCCATTACTTTCCTCTCCCCCCCAACTACCTCTTAGCACCCCCCCGTTTCATCTTTCCATGTAATTTACCAGGTACACATTACATTTTAATGTCCAGCAAATCTAAAGAAAAGTTACTGGTATGGCTGCTTATATCGCCTCTGAAAGTCCTTAAGTCATTTCAAGTTAAAATCCAGCCATATTTATCGATGTGCAGGTTTCTTTGAACCAGCACGTGTATTGGCCTGCACATCAAGTAAAATTAACCACCACGATGTTGTGCGGTGTGAATTAAAAAGCTAAACCCACAGTTTTGTCATTTTTGTGAGTCACCTAGGTTTTATTGCTTTTATTCCAGTAGCAGTGGATGGGGGGGAAGTGTCTATTCCGTTCTTTTTAAAGTCTTCTGCACTTCAGGGGCTGTTCCATGTGGTAGCAACCAAGGAAGTGGTCTCTTGCATCCTCTGTTCGGGGTTTCCCATGCCAAAGTCCGCAGTTGTTGTCCCAGTGTCTCCAGATCCCTATTCGGCACCAAAATATTCAACTCAGCCAGGTATGGGATTGCTTCTGCCAAATAATTGAATATTTTATTTCCAGTGTCTGAAAAAATCTTAATTTTCACGGGGAAATTTAGTTGCGCCTGGATATTATGTTTTTCTTTAAGCTCCTTCATGATTCCCCTGATCTGTGTTCTCTTTGCTTGAAGTTCTGATGAGAAGTCATGGTCAAAATAGATGTTTTGATCCTCGAATTGATGATCTCTATGCCTCCACGCTTCAGTAAGAATATGTTCCTATGTCTGGTAGTGTAGCATTCTTACGATCCAAGATCGAGGCCTCGCTTTAGGGTCAGTCGGTTTCGGACCAAGTAAATGATGGGCCCTTTCAATCATTAAGGGCAAATCTGATGGTAATGAGAGTTTTTTTTTTAAGATGTCTGTTATAAAGTCAGCTGTGGTTGGATAACCCATCTCTGTTTCCTCTTTTATACCATGAATGTGGAAATTGTTCCTTCTGGCTTGGTTTTCTGCATCTTCAAGCCTGCCATGCATTAGTCGGTCTCTTTGCAGAGGGTATAGTAAAATTGTACTGTGACTATCTTGGGTGTCTGTAAGCTCAGAGATTTTGTTCTCATTTTGCTGAATTTTGGCATTAACAGCTTTAAAGTCCATCCTCATATCTGCAATGGAAAATTCTATTTCATTGACAGCCTTAAGGATTTTGGCTAGGGCTTTATCTGTTTTTAGCGATCATTCGTCTTCCACGTTGTTGTCGGAATCCCATGGAGACTCCGAGGCGGTGCGGGGCCTAGGCTGGGTTGCATAGCCGCCGATCTCCGTTTGCTTCATTGTCGGTTTTGAGGATGATTTTCTGTTCCCTTTCAGGCGCAAGGTCTTCCCCGGCATAGATCTCGCAATTAGGGAGAGTTTTAGATCTGATACTGCCCGAAATGAGGGATGATTAAATCTAATTGTTGTTGAGGGGCTGGGAGCTAGTGAGTCAGCCTGCCACCATTGCTGTTACGTCACTGGAAGTCTCACTGTCTCTATTTTCGTCCAGCCTGTGTCCAGTCTTGGGTATCGTGAATAATCATCAGGGTAGCTCCCTGCAACAACAGCCTAATCTAAAAGTGTGTCATCTGATTGTCATGTTGTTTTCTTTTCATGAACTGAGCTCTCTGGCTCCAGATTACAAATAGTGTGTGTTGTGCATGTTTTCTTCCATCACAGGGCCCCAACCAGCTGCAACGTTCCTGGCTGGCCCACCATTCTCCATCTGGGTACCCTGAGTGTGTGACTGTTTATGGACCCTGAAGTGCATGCATAATTGTTTGATTGCTACAGCCTTTAAGCAAATTAACCTGATTATGCCCCTCCCTTGTTCAAGCCCCTTAAATAAATCAGATCTAACTTTTTTTTGCATTTACCCAGACTGTGGTTCTAGTTTGTGCAAGAGTACTGTACTGCTGTTATTTGCTGTGTATAACCTTGTTTTACAGGGGGTCTCCAGTGCTGGGCCAGAGGAAAGCCCTGGTCATAAGTGCAAACAGTGTGGGTACTTGTATGGTGTATCATAGGTATTGTAAAAGTGATTACTGTGTATTGCTCTGGCCACTAGTAAGGAAAGAGGGGGGTTACAGTGTCCCGGAGGGCTGTGTCCAGGTTAGCTTGACCATTACCAACCCTGACCTCTGGGTGGAGGCACTCATTTCAGAACTCAGGCCCCTTAACCTGCTACTAGCCAAGCAGGCAGTGGTAGTAGCCCTTGGGATAGTGCCACCTAGGGGGTTACAGTTGAATTCCTGCTGCTTCTTTTCAGAAGCCTTTATGCTTGTGGACTTCTAACCCCAGTAATACTCAGGTATTCCTAACTTTCTGCAGTGTCCCTTTAAGCCAGAACTGTCCAGAGAGAATAGAACACATACAAATGATGGAACTCTTTGCACGTGACAACTATTCAAATGCTGCCTTGAACTAATTGCCTTAGTTTTAAACCCCTCAGATTTCACTCTTCACCTGTAAAGTCTAGTTGATCGGAGTCTCGCTCTTCAACTTGTTCCTGTGAGTGACGTGAAGAAACTTATAATTTCATATGAGTATCTTTTTCTTTCATTTTCTGCCTTTTACTCATTGTTAATTTTAGCTAAAACTTGCCTTTAGTGTTAAATTTTGTGTTTTTATCGCTTCCTCCCATTTGGTATAACTGGTGGGGAACCAACTTAATTTTGATAGTTCAGGTGTTTTCTGACTAAAAACCCTATAAGTTTAGTCTAATTTTATTTTAAATATTTTATTTTAGTAACCGCTTTATCAGTTACTGAACTGATAGCCTCGGTTCATTTTCTACATCGGTCCCATTTCCCATTGGTTCCTTATCAGTTCCAGAACTAACCGCAACCACTAAACTTTTGTTAAAACTTTAAAATTATTTAGCGGTTAACATTTTTATCGGTTACCAATAAAATGTCAGAAACCAAAAAAGAAAAGCGGTGAACCTGGTTTTAAAAATTGCACTGGTTGTGGGGAAGTGTTTGCCAAGGCAGACAAACATAGCTTATGTGTGGCTTGCCTGGGCTATGATCGATCACCTTAAGGAAGACTGTGATATCTGTAAAACCTTCCCAGAATAAACAGTGGAGAAATGCTTGGAACGGCTTAAGAAAAAAATTCCTACACCTAAGGGTCTCTCTGGCTCTGACCAGCCGACACCCTCTTCTGCTGAGGGTGAAACCACTACAATAATTGCTTCAACCCTTGAGGTGGGTGATAAGGGCACTAAGAGGCTTGCTGAACCAGCTGACTCCCCAGTTTCCCTCTAAAAAGACAAAGAAAGTAAAGCACACAGAACCCCCAACTAAAAAATGGGGACTTCTGTGGGTGCTCTGGCACTGCCTTCTCCTCAGGAAATAGCTCAGGCCTTTAAAGTGGTACAGGCCTTACAAGGTATTTTCCCCACTGGCCAGCAGCCACCTGTTCAAGTCTCAGCTGGACAGACTGGCTGCACACGTAAATCCTCATTTATTGAGGAAGAGGATTATGGTGAATGTGAGGAGGAGGAGGATGAGGGGGAACCTATTGAGCCTGAAGTCTCCCCTGAGCAGGATTTTGGTTCACCTCCTAGAACCACTGAGGATTACTCCTCAAATTTTACTTTTGTGAGGAAGATGGCTGATGCCTTGGACATCACCATAAGTGAAGAAATAGAGGATAAAGAAGAGATGGAATACCTTGAAATGATGGGGTTGACCCCCACAAAGAAGCTCCTCTTGCCTGTCAATAAATTCTCCAAGAAAGATGCACTGAAGATTTTGTAGTCTCCTAATTCTGTTCCCCCTCTTGATAATAGGCTCGATAAGAAGTATCAATTAGAAAAGAAAGAGGCAGAATTTCTGTTTTCCCACCCTGACCACCAGGAGGTGGTGCAGGCAGCTGCCTGTGAAAAGGCTAAGGTGCCCCTGGCTTCTCACCCACCAGATAAGGAGTTCAGAAAGATTGACAGTATGGCCAAAAAAGGATACTTGTCAGCTTCCTTGGCTATTAGGCAGGCAAATTTCCAAGCCTACACTGCCCAGTACCAAAAGTCTTTATGGCAGTCTGTACTGGCCATGGCACAAAAAGCCCCTTCACCCTTGTCTAATGACTGGCAGAAACTACCAGGTTTGACTTAGAAGCAGCCAAGTATCAGTTCCAAATGGTTGCTGATACCAATGATACAGCAGCCAGGTGGATGGCAAACACTGTTGCTCAACGCAGGTTTGCCTGGCTAAGAGCTACAAATCTTACCCAGAATACTCAAATAAAGGCTCTGGATTTACACCTGGAGGGTAATTCACTTTTCAGTGAGACAACAGTGGCTTATATGAAGAAGGTGGATGAATATAAGGCCACCTTCAAGAGCAATTCTGCTAAAAAGAAAGCCTCTCCATCCACCAGACTCTATGGAAGGGGAGGCAGGGGTAGGTCCTTTCATACTAGGCCCTTTTTCCAGGCAATGGCTGCGCCCCAATACCAATAGTATCCCCAGCAAGGGTACTTCAGAGGTAGGGGCAGAAGGGGTTCCAGGCGGGTATCCCAAACCCAGCCACAGTCCCAGAGCAAACAAACACCCTGACGTGTCTTCACAGGCCACTTCCTCTCTACTTGTTGGAGGCAAACTGTCTCACTACCCCCAGGCTTGTAAAAAGATCACCATAGACAAGTGGGTCCTGGGGGGTAGTGAGTCAGGGAATCTCTCTGAGCTTTAAATCCCTCCTCTTATGAGAACCAGGGTGTTCAGACTATCTTCCCTCGCAGACAAAAAGTTTATGGAGGCAGAGATTCAGAACCTGCTGCAGTCACAGGCAGTGGAACCTGTCCCAACTCAGCAGAAAGGGAAAGGATTTTACTCAAGGTACTTCCTTACTACAAAGAAAAATGGGGAGTGGTGGTCTATCTTGGACCTCAGGGTCCTAAACAAGCATTTGACAAAACCAAAGTTCAGAATGGTAGCTTTGGCTCTGAATCTGCCTACACTCCAAAAATGAGACTGGTTGGCATCACTAGACCTAAAAGATGCCTATTTCCACATCTCCACAAGGGAGTCTCACATAAAATAACTCAGGTTCAGACTCCCTTCAGGCCACTACCAGTTTTCAGCCCTGGCATTTGGCCTAACGTTGTCCCCAAGAGTATTTACAAAGTGCTTGGCAGTGGTTGTGGCACACATTCGAAGACAGGGTGTCACAGTGTTTCCATATCTGGACTGGCTGGTGGTAGGAAAATCACCAGACCAGGTCAGACAGCTTCTGCAGACCACCCAAGGGCTTCTGGAGTCCCTGGGGTTCTTGATAAATCACAAAAAATCAGTCCTTCTACCTGCACAGTTGCTGCAGTTCATAGAAGCAGAGATCAACACCCTGCAGGGTAGGGCCTACCTGCCTCTGGACAGGGTAAGAAGTCTCCAGCTGATTGCAAACTCATTCAGCCTGCACAAGTGAAAAACTGCAAGGCAGTTTCTACAGCTCCTGGACCACATGGCTGCAGCCACAGGCACAGTCCTAGGCTGCAGGTTCCAAATGAGAGACATCCAGTTCTACCGAAGGGCACACTGGTGCCAGAGAAAATATCCCCTCTCGAAGCTGATTCCAGTAACAAAAACTTTGTTACAAGCACTTCAGTGGTGGAAAGAGGAATCCAACCTGAAGGAAAGGGTTCCTTTCCAATGAGAGTCCCCATCAGCTGTTCTCACAACAGATGCATCTCTACTGAGGTGGAGCGCCCGTTTAGGGGACCACACAACCCAGGGCACTTGGTCAAGTGCAGAGTCACTCCAGCACATAAACTTGCTGGAACCCAGAGCAGTGTTTCTGGCACTAAAAGCCTTCTCAACAGTGGTACAAGGAAGGGTGGTACAGGTCTGAACAGACAAAACCACCACAATGTACTACATAAACAAGCAGGAAGGCACCAGGTCAGGTCCTCTCTGCACAGAGACCATGAAAATTTGGAGCCTGGCTTACTCCTTGGGAGCTTCCCTACAGGCAAGTCATCTGCCAGGAAAGGATAACACCCTAGCAGATGCTCTGAGTCAAATCAACCAGGCCCATCATGAATGGACCCTGAACAGGCAAGTGGTGGAAGTAATTTTCAGGAGGTGGGGCACCCCACAGATAGACTTGTTCACATCTCACCAGAACCACCACCTGCCACAGTACTGTTACAGGCCACCAGATCAGGGTACACTACCCCTGGCTCTGGACTGGTCAGGGAAGCACCTATATGCTTTTCCTCCCTTCCCTGTGGTGTACAGGGTATTGGTCAAGCTCAGGTCCCACTCAGCATCAGTGATCATGATAGCTCCAGACTGGCCCAGGCAGCCATGGTACTCTCTTCTGTTCTCCATGTCTGTGGCTGAACCAATACACCTTCCTCGGAGGCACAACCTGTTAACCTCCAACCAGGAGAAACTCCTACATCCGAATCTCAGGTCTCTCAATCTCAAAGCTTGGCTCTTGAAGACCTAGAATATGCAGGATTACACCTCTCTGAAGCTGTTTTGGACATCCCGAGAGGTTACAGGAAGCCTTCCACTAAGAAAACCTGTGCTTCAGAATGGAAATGGTTTTCTACTTGGTGCTCAGCCAGGAAGCTGGTACCAACACAGACTGGGGTTCCAGCTGTTCTTGATTACCTCTCTTATTTACATTCCCTGGGACTTCAGCCCAGTATCCTCAAGGTCCACCTGGCAACAGCATCTGCTTACTTTTCTGCTGGAAGAAATGTCACAATAGCTTCAGACCCTATCTTTAGGAGGTTCTTCAAGGGTTTGGCCCATTTGCACCCCCACTCATAGGGAACCGGTGCCAGCATGGGACCTTAATGTGTGCATAGCTAAGCTCATGGGACCTCCTTTTGAGCCCATGTCCTCTGCTCATCTGAAATATGTCACTTAGAAAACAGTTTTCCTAGTGGCAATAAGTTCTGCAAGAAGAATCAGTGTGCTTCAGGCTTTCTGCGTTGAATAGGACTACATCTCATTCCACAGGGATAAGGTGGTCCTGAGAACAAATAGGACATTTCTCCCTAAAGTGGTCTCTGATTTCCACTTGAACCAAACCAGTTGCCCTACCTGTCTTTTTCACTGAGCATTCCACGTCTGGTGAAAGAAGGCTTCACAGTCTGGATGTCAAGAGAGCTCTCAACTACTATATGACAGCCACTAAGGACCACAGGCAGGACAGAAAATAACTGTTTCTGACTTATGAGGATGGTGGAAAGGGTAACCCAGCATCGAAAAGGTCCATTTCTTGATGAATAGTCCAGTGTATCCAGTTCTGTTACACTAAAGTGGGAAGGGAACCTCCAACAGGATTGAGGGCCTATTCCACAAGAGGGACATCTGCTATCTTAGCAGCTGCCAAGGATGTTCCACTAGTGGACATCTGTAAAGCAGCTACCTGGAAAACAGTACACACCTTTGCAAAGCACTACAATCTGGATATTCAATCCAGGGGTGATGCTAGGTTTGGCATAGCAGTCCTGCAAAGTTTGTTTCCAAAATAAGGTTCTGTGCCCACCTCCAAAGGTACAGCTTCATCATCTGCAGAAAGTTAGGAGTACCTGAGTATTACTGGGGTTAGAAGAAAAAATAACTTACCATAACAGTAACAGGTGACGACTGCATAGACTGGTTTGCAAGAAGCCATGATATAGTTGTTCGGACAGCGGAAGGTGTGTGACCGACGCAGAATCTCGCTCTCTCACTTTATGAAGTAAAGGGGAGAAGCAGGGAGACTTTGCTTGCTTTTTTTTTATAACAGGTATGCCACTGTTGCCTGAGAACGCTTGTCTCCTTACCAGTAAATCCTAAATTCTGCCTTGTGTTCTACGGAGTTTCTTTTGGTGCTTTTTATCTTTTTCCTCCGCAGAAGAGAGAAGAGAATGAAAAGAGTGAGGAGGTGTCTGCTAGCTTGTGGCAGCCGGGGTTTTCCTTGAGGTGGGCCCCTAGTCAGGGGTTAGACAATAGCCAGTCAGAACGGCATTGTACCGAAGAAAAAAGAGCTTGATCCCAATTGAAATATTGTGTATTCTTCTGCCATAGATACCTGTGTTCCTGTTCTTCTGCATCAATCACTACAAAACAATCTAAGGGGTGTAGATTTCGATTCTTGTTTTTATGTTATATGTTTTTTATGTTATATATGCTTATGCCTTATGTTTTATGCTTTATTCAGTGACCGTCTTTATGGCCAATTAAGCATATATTTTTTTTAAAAGACAGTTTACTTTTATTTTTCACGCCAAAGCATATTTTACCCATGTGAGTTAGGTATTTATATGTATGCATGGCATTCTGTTTTGGATTTCTCCCTTCGTGTAAGAACCACCACGTCCATTTTTTCAAGTGCTGCTGAGTAAAAGCTTAATGTTTTGAGCTTCTAGCATTTAGCTCTTTGCCTCAATTTAGGTCTCTATTGTTCCTGAGTTTTTTTAAGGAAGAGGCTTGCTCGCCTGATTGCCCGTTTTTTTCTTATAAATTCGGGTGCGAATGTGAATGTGAAAGCCAAGCCCTATTGTCTGTGTGGATCTATCTGATAGATACTCTGGCATTTCCAGATATATTTAGCTGCTATTTTTACTTCAAGAAGTAAGTTTTAAATTTTATAGCTTCTGAATTTGTGATACAACTGTTTTAAATTGTAAGGAGCTTATGTCTTATTCTTTTTATGTCATATAGGGAGATATCAATACTTTTAATAGGATGTAAATCTTTTGGGAGACAATATTTTGGCTGTTCAGTAGTGCTGCTGTTATCTGATTGCTTATTTTTGTGTTTTGTTTGTTTTAGTGCTCAGTCTAGAAACAATGAATTTTGGGGACTCTGTTATATTGCATTTTACAATAATTTTTTTATGGACTTTTTTGGGAACTCTGGCTGGGAAACGGATTCCTGAATCCATAGTGGGCCCTGACAAGTTCTGGTTACTAGGCCGAAGATTCTGCCTTTATACAAACCTTCAGGTTGGGAAGTTTAAACATCGTCTGCACAGGATTTGAGATTTGACAACGCGGGTTGCAAAGTTTGAGACGCTCGCTCCTAGGGAAAGAACTGATAGAACAGAAATCTCTTTGTTTAGGACTTACTATCAATCAAGGATTTGAATTTTGTTTTTGTGACATGCCTCCTGTTGCTAGAAGCAAAATGCCTCTCAGCGATGAACCAATTTTGGCTGAAAATACACTGAAGAAAGCTATGCAAGGAGGGTTATCTAAGGGTATACAAAAAATTCCCTCTCTTTAAAAAAATTAGCTACAAAGTCACTCAGCAAAAAACAAAATTGGTTTAATAACAGGTCTATACTGCAAGAAAACAGTAGAAAAACTAAGGTGAAAAAAAAAGTATGCTACCCAATTAGCATCCACCCCAAATTAAGGCATCTTGAAATTTTTCAATACTGTTTCATCCCAGGATAAAAAAGATAATCCAAAGACTATAACAACAGCAGAGATTTTACATCTCTCACAAGTAAAGAGGGGACAGTGTGCCATCTTCCTAGTAACAGTAAGTTAGAAAGGTTTAGTCCAATTAAACAAGGAATTAGAGAGGGGCCTGAAAAGATTCATTCTACTAAAATCGATTTCTCTGATATTTTTTATAACTTGACTATATTAGATACAGAGGTGAAAAGCATGAGAGAAACACTAAGATCACATTTTAGTGACACTGAGCAGAAGGACGTTGTCCAGACCGAAATAGAAGCCCTCACAAATAAAAAGGACACAAAAGGGAACGTATCAGTAAGGCACTCAGAGGGAGAAAATCAAATAATGGAGGCTTTAGATTGTTCTGTTAGGGAAGAATACAGCTGTATTTCTTGGACAATGAGTCCCGAGAATAGAAGTTTTCCAGATTTTGAGGGTCTAACCAAGGATATTATTAATGTATTAAGAGATCCACTTAATTCTAATATTTTTTTGTTTAAACAGCTGTTGGATATTAAACATGATCTTTCCTTTATTAAAGGGGTATGTTTAGAAAACAAAAATAAGTTAAATTTGATGGGACAAGGACATAAGGGAGAGGATGTGTTCACTCAAAGTATCAGAGATAATTCAATTTTAGATCAAAGTATGATTAGTCCCCCCTTGGGCCAAATTTTGGGTTACGGTGGTCAGTTTGATCAGGAGCCTTATAATTTAGAGTCCAATGATATTCTAAGAGTGAAAGCAGATAATTTCTCAGAGCAGTCAGTTACAAGCAATGGTTCTGAGTGTGTAATGTTACCCAACAAAATATTAAGAGATACCAGTATTTACAAAGAAATGGCAGAGACATTTCCAATTCTATGGAAAAAGGGAGAGGAGCAAGAAGCTTCTAGAGAGACTCCTAAGGTTAGTAGAGGTAAGTGTAAATGCAGATGCAAGGGTAAGGGTAAGAGTGTTAAGGGGGCAAGATAAAAGCTGGTAGGCACAGCAAGGGAAAGGGAAATGGAAATAAAAATAGCGAAGCTTTAGTGGAACTTAAGGAACCATTGGAAACAACTGTAAACCAAACAAAAACTGATACTGACTTATTATAATTAAGTGGTGCAGGTGTTAGCTTAGATTTAAGTGAACATCAGGGATTAGGAAAAATAAGTGAGAGCTGCCCCAAAAAGGGAATTAGTTTACAGAAGCTGAAGAAATCTAAGACAAGCAAGAAAGTGCAAAATGCTGTATTAACAAACAAGGGGGAGGCTATTAAAGCACACAAATCTAGTTCACTGAGTACTCAGGACAGAGTGACACAAGAGGGCAGTAAATGTTTTAGAAGCTTTTTGCTAAAAACTTTAGGAAATGATTTTGTTCTCCCACTATTTAATGTGTCATGTATTACACAAGAAACACAGGATAAATTAATTGGATTAATGAGTGACTTATTAACAAATTTATTGGATGGCTGTATTCTAGTTAAGCACTCTATCAGTATAATTAGACCAATTTCCACCTAAGAAATGGTCTTGCTGGTTTCCAATCAGTTTTACCTCTTAAAAGCAGCTGCACAAAAAACTAAGGAGTTTGAGAGGATGGGAATCCAAGTTGGGAACTTCTTGACCTTGAATGAACTGTTTCCTGAATTTTGTAATGATAAGGGACATGCAGTAACTCAACAGGAAACACTGGTTTCTATTTTTGGATTGAAACAACTGCACGAAGAGAACACATTTAATCTAAAAAGAAAACTGACAGACTTTTTGAGCGCCTGTCTGGGAATTTTTGCTGCTAACTCCCATATTGATAGTGTTAGGAGATTGGAATTTGACAGACAGGTTGTATTCAAGGTCAAACAAGAAAGCTTGGTTAGGGAATTAAACAAGAAACAGTTCATTCTGGATCAGTTAGGCATTTATGTCTGTATTGACGATGTTAGAAGTAAACCCAAGGATACTTTTTTAACTATACAACAGAAGGGGCAACATTGGGAGACTTTGGTCGAGACAGCTAACAGATATGAAATGTTGTTTTCAATGAATCAATGACAAATGGATTCTGTTAGAGGGAGGCCACAGGGATCAACATCCAGTTGTTTATATGTTACTGATCCCAATAGATCAGATATGTTTACAAATAAAGAAGATATGCTCAACATTTTGTCCTGGAATCCATCAGGACTTAGGGAAACGATAGGGGATCTGAAAACAGTTCAGTATTTGAATTTATTTGATTTGATCTGTGTAGAAGAAACTTGGGCACTTTCTAACTCTTTTTTAGATGGATATAAGTCTTATAATAAACTGGCCAGCAAAACTAGGAAATTTGGGAAGGCGTCTGGAGGGCTTACAATTTTTATCAAATTAGATATTGACATAACAACTGAAGAAATAAGCAGCAATAGTAATGGTCTGCAGGTGGTTAAAATAACGGCTAGAGACAAGGATTCTTGGTATATAATTAATGTTTATTGCAATCCCTTAGGAAGTAAATATGGAGACTCTGATCTTTTTAGGACCCTTAATGATGTAGTGACAAGCATCCAAAGTGATTTCTCAGAATGTGGACTGCTAATTATTGGGGAATTTAATGCTAGATTAGGTAATTTAAAGGCTTGTAATAAAGATATAGAGGAAGTTTTGTCTTTACACGCTAAATCTAAAGTGCAAATTACAAGGAAAGCAAAGGATTCGGTAATAAACAAACGCGGAATAGAGCTGCACAGATTAATGATTGACAGGAATTTATGTCTTTTAAATGTAAGGATATCTTTGGACTTAGAAGAAGAATATTCATTTGAGGGGTGTAACAGTTCCTCAACCATTGATTTTGTTTGGACAGATTTAAACTTGATTGATCAATGTTACTCATTATATCTGAAATCAAGACCAGAGAGTCAGCACTTAGGAGTTTAATTTAGGTTAAATAGGAAAGCAGGCACCAATAAATTAGTTAAACATGAACCATTATTGATCCAGCTGAAAAGTAGCAGAATTGAGTGGGATATGATCGAAGCTCAAAATTTTGAAGATATTCTACAAAATGCAGGTATCCTAATGCGATTATCAGAATCAGTAGATAATGTTTGTGTCGATCAAATAATACCTGATTATAGTTCTATTATAAATGCAGTAACTTACATAATAACGAAAGAGGTAAAGATTAAGAAGATAGAAGGTCAACCCTGGTACAATATAGAATGTAAACAAGCTAGGAAACATCTTAATAAACAATTTAGATTATTAAAATTGCACCCGAATAAGGAGAATAACAAAAAAAAAAATGAATCAAATAAGGAGAACTTATAAGCTGGTGCTAGTTAATAGTAAAAGAAAATATGCCAAACAGTTATGGATGGAGCTAAAAAGGGCAGTTCAATCAAAGGACAATAAACAGTTTTGGCATATTGTTAGATTTGGAACTAAAACTAATGATAAAATTGAGGCACATATTGAGCTCAATACTTGGGAAATTTATTATAAACAAATATTTAGCAGGGATGAACCTGATTATCTTCTAAAAACAACAGAGTTGGAAATTAGTAAATGAATGCACAGACCTACTGATGAGATAACAGTAAAAGAGATAGACAATGCAATAGATTCATTCAAAAGAAGAAAGGCTCCAGGCCCTGTTGGGGTTCCTTAGGATGTTATAATTAGGACCAAGCATCATTAGATTCCTTTTTTACATAAATTGTTTAACCATGTTTGGATAACTGGGCTATTCCCGTGAAGTTGGAATTTAAGTATTATTGTACCAATTTTCAAAAAGGGTGATTGAAAGGATCCTGGTTGTTATAGACCAATCAGTTTACTTGACAATTTAGGAAAATTATTCACCAAAATTATTAACAAAAGATTGTATTTAGGGGCAGAGATCAATAACGTAATTGATGACGCACAAGCTGGATTTAGAAAAAATTACTCAACAATAGATCAGACTTTTGTTCTGGCTCATCTTATACATAAATATAAAGTGGTAAAAAAACAAAAACTTTATTGCGTGTTCATCGATCTTAAGTCAGCATTTGACAAAGTCAATAGAATCCTCCTTTGGGAAAGACTCTCTGGCCTTGGAGTATATCCGTCATTGTTGGAAATGATCAGGTTGATGCACCAGGACAATTATGCTAGTGTTAGGTATAATAACAAAGGTGAATTAAGTAAATGGTTAAGTTCTAACATAGGAGTTAAACAGGGTTGTTCACTGGCACCACAGTTGTTTAATCTGTTTTTCTGCACTGTATTAAACAAAATGTACAATGAAAAATTTAATATGCCAAAAGTTGGATTAAGAGTATTACCTTATTTGACTTACACCGATGATGTAGCTTTACTTTCAACAAGCCATTTAGGTATGATAAGAAGTTTGGATTATTTCTATGCAGAATGTCTCAGTGCAGATCTACAGATAAACTATAAAAAAACTAAGGTATTGATATTCGGGGAGAATAGGAACAATTACAAATATTACATAAATCACAATAGATTAAATGTGGTAATGAGTTTTTGTTACTTGGGAATAACCTTTAGCCAAAATGGGAACTGGTATGATCACCTGAGGGAAATCAAGATAAAGGCAGAGAAGTTTTTCCCTGCCCTTTTGTCTTTTTTTTCCAAGGTTTGGAGAGATCTCCATTAAAGGGAACCTGATGGTTACTGATGCCAAAATCAGGTCTCAACTTCTTTATGGAGCTGAGATTTGGGGAATCAACTATAACAGCAAAATGGGACTTGATCCCATACTCTATAAGAGGATGTTAGGACTTTCAGTTTCTGCCCCATCCTCGTTAGTGAGGGCAGAGCTTGGTAAGGTCTCAATTGAATGTCAAATACAGCAAAGGTTGGTAAATTATTGGTTAAAAGTGTTCAGAATGAATCAGAATAGGCTCCCTAGGGTTTGTTTGGAGGAAGGTTTAACATATCTCCATTCTCAAATAACTTTCCCCTGCATGAAAGTAGTAGAAGAAATTATCAAACCACTTGGCTTGATGTCGATTATTACAGATTAAGACTTCTCTTAGCCCAAATAAGAGGACAAGTTAACTTTAGGATAAATAATGTATTTATGCAAAAAGATTTAGAGATTGGCAGACTGTCTAAAGCCTGCCTGTGGCTTGCTAAAAATAAGAGATCCCACAAATTGGAACTCTATTTGGAGATTTTACAGAATCCCAAACATAGAAAAGTTGTTACTAGATTTCACTTTGAATGCTTTTCGAGTAATGTTAGGAAAGGAAAATTTGAGAAAAGTAAAAATAAAGACCTGTACTGCAAATGTGGGCTAAGTGAAGATAATTTATTACATGTGGTTTTACTTTGTCCCTTGTATGAAAAAATGAGGACTTCCCTCTTGGGTGTTCTAATTCAACAACTTACTTATCAACCAATTCACATACTGACATTTTTATTAAAAGCTCAAGAAGAAGAGGTGCTTGTCCCTGTGGCCTCCCTCTTAAGAGATATGGAACTTAAAGGTTTCCATTTGAAACCTTACCCTAGGTAATAGAATCATGTGATTCTTTATCAGTTATTTAACAGGGTTGATACACAAGGTGGGGTGGAAAGAATGAAAAGGGACTTGGCAAGGTTGGAGGAATGGTCAAATACATGGCAGTTCAGATTCAATGCAAAGAAATGCAAGGTAATGTATCTGAGAAACAAAAACCCAGGGGAAAAGTACACAATGGGGGGTGAGTTAATGACAACAACAAAAATCGAAAGAGACCTAGGAGTAATTATATCAGATGACCTAAAGGTGGGCAAGCAATATGAGAAAGCAGTAAGGAGGGCTGGGGGGATACTGGGATGCATAGGGAGAGGCATCAACAGTAGAAAACAGGAAGTTGTTATCCCTCTCTACAGACAGTTAGTGAGACCCCATCTGGAGTACTGCGTGCAATTCTGGAGACCCCATCTCCGCAAAGACATAGACAGAGTGGAGGCTGTTCAGAGGAGGGCAACCAAAATGGTGCAAGGTCTGCACCAGAAGACATATGAGGAGAGACTAAAGCAGCATAATATGTATACCATTGAGGAAAGGGAGGGGGGACATGATAGAAACTTTCAAGTATCTCAAGGGAATTACCAAGGTACAAGAGGGTAGTATCTTTCAGAAGAAGAGATGTGCAAGAACAAGGGGGCACAATTTGAAGATAGAGAGGGATGGCTCAGAGGTAATGTTAGAAAGTATTTTTTTCAGAGAGGGAGTTGTGGATGCATGGGACAGCCTTCCTGAGGAGGTTGTGGAGTCAGGAACAGTGGGAGAATTCAAGAATGCATGGGACAGACATAAGGCAATTCTAGTGGGGGGCAGGAGAAAGTAAGCTGTTGATTAACTAGAATCTGCAGCTTATCCATCAGGTAGGGGGAATGGGCAGACTGGGTGGGCCAAGCGGTCCTTATCTGCCATCAAATTCTATGTTTCTATGTTTATATAAACGAATGGTGTTGAAATATGGTGTATATTATGCATTATATAACTGAATCATGGTAAGAATAAGAATGATCGATATGGTAAATGAATTGTAATTGTAGGGCAAAGATAGTGTTGAAATTAGTATATGATGATTCAATATTATGTGATTTTTGGGTATTGTAAATGTGATTTTACATATTTGAAAATTGTTTTTAATTGTGTGTCAATTTGATATGTCTATTTATTATGCACCTTTATTATATCGATATTTATGTCCGGATTTGTAATGGCATGATATGCCAAGCAATAAACTTGAACTGAACTGAACTACTTACCATAGTAATCTTGTTTCTTCCTAGTGATACTCAGGTTTTCATAATGTTTCACCTTGCCTCCCCTTCTAGAACTTTTAGCCTCTGCACTCCTGCATACTGTGCTCTCAGGGGTATACATGCCATTTTCGGGCACAATTTTGGTAAACAAGGTTCATGTAGTGTTTCCCCCCTCTTTTCAGGTGTCTCTGACATTTTGGGGGGTATCTATTGTGTTTTTCCCCCTCCAGTTGGAGGGTTTATTCAGGGGGTTATGGATTTAATTGTCATTATTGTTATTATTGATTATTAATGCTATTCAGTATTCATAGTTCTTGGGGGTCTGCCTGGTCAAGTGTCCAGGAAACCTGAGAGGTTTACAACTAAGCCAGTTAGTTCAAGGCAGCATTTGAATAGTTGTCACGTACAAAGAGTTTCATCATTTGCATGAGTTCTATCCTTTCTGGGCAGTTCTGGCTTAAAGGGACACTGCAGAATGTTATGAATACCTGAGTACCACTGGAAAGAAACAAGATTACTATGGCAAGTAATTTTTTCTTTCTCCTCCTACCATAAGTTGAGGAGAGCCAGATGTCCCCCATCTCCCTTCCATCTGTCCTCCCTTCTTTTCTATTGTGACCTCTGGGTTCTTTCCCCAACCCAAACCCTCCAGCAATACCTTTTCTCTCTTTCATATTCTCTGTCCTCCTTTCAGTTTTTATTCCTTTCTTCTCTTCCTTTCCTTATCCTGTCCCTTTGGCTTTC
Organism: Neoceratodus forsteri; assembly: GCA_016271365.2. Lineage (NCBI taxonomy): Eukaryota > Metazoa > Chordata > Ceratodontiformes > Ceratodontidae > Neoceratodus > Neoceratodus forsteri. Next base: position 553,980,876 of record CM028129.1, on the reverse strand, counting down.
TACCATTCTTACCTCTTATTCTTTCTCTTTACTTTCTTCTCCTCTCCGGCAAGTAGAATTGAGGGATGGAGGAAGTTGCCCCCAGTGTTAGCTCCTTCTGCCCAAACATTTCTTAAAGCTAAAGCTCCCACAAGGGTCTGGCACCTCTGGCTGAGAACCACCAGTTTTTTTTTTTCAAACTCTATTTTTGCTCCTGCCCAGCGAGGAACTCTCTCCAGCAATCATCCGCCCTCAGATTTCTACCTCCTGCCTGAAGCATGCAGCCCCATGCCCCCGTACCAACCTGGAAGACCCTCCGACTCTGCACCCTCCGAGGTAGGGCTGCCCTATCTACAATCCAATTTGCCAGGCAGTCAGGGAGGGGGGGATGTGAGGAGAGGTGCTCAGCCTTGGAGTGTGGCTTCCGAGGGCTGGTGGTGCCTTCGCCTGTCCCCACTGGTGGGGATTTTCTTGGTTAAGCCCTACCTCCCCTCTCAGAGCATGGACGTGCAATGACATCTGACGACATCCGCTGTGGCTCTGCATCCCCACTACTGTAGCCCTAGAGCGTAACAGTGCCTTCGGCTTCTGCTGGGGGCTGCTGCAGTGCCAGGCTGTCCCTGGATCCCTCCCTGAGAGAGGAGAGCAGTCCTACAGATGCTCAAACCTCTCTCTCTCCCGGCTGACCCCAGGTGGCCCGGCCTCGTCCCCGAACTCGGGTTGCCAGCGTGTCATCCAGTGCCTCAACCCTCAGTGCCACTGGGCTGGAAAGAGACCCACCAGTTATGAATGGTGAAGATACTCATGAAGATCTGCAATTACAGTGAGTATGTAATTTTTCTTTCTCAAGGTTGCATAAGGTTGCTTCAGCATTACTTATTGCAGTTCCTTAGAAACTGTGAAATGTGGTCAGTTACATATTTTCTTCATACTGTCTGTCCTAAAATTAACTGGAGTTTTTAAAAAAGTTTCATTATAAGTTACTAGACATTTTTGCTCACCAGTTAGCTAGTTTTAGTCATCATAGCTCCCCAGCTTTAAAACAAATCTGAAGTTAGGGCACTAGGAGACGCATGACTACACTGCAGCATTTGAACTTATATTCTAAATTCTATATTTAGCACAAAGTTCTTTCTCTGGGGCATCACATTCTGGCTGGAGGATAATGCTTATTATAAATTATAGTGATGATCTCTGGGAAGAAACAACATTGCTACAGTGAGGACTTTTTTATGTCCTTTGTCTCCAGCTCCCTGCTCCTTTTGGAACCCCCAGGAATTATCCACCCTGAGGCCTACACTTTCCTTGCTTGCCTCTTCCACAGAGCCATGACCTACCCTCTGGGCAGGGTACAGGATGGATGATATATACCCTTGAATGCTCCACATGTCAGGAGGTGCAGCGAGGAGACAGGGCCTGTCCTGGATATACAGAGGTCATAAGAACTAAAGATACAATATGCACTTATGTATTTAAAACAAACAGCCTATGAAGGGGGGACTTGAGGTACACGTTTCCTGGAGCAAAAGCTGAGGGCTTGTAAGAGAGCCTCTACTATTCTTAAAATTGAAAGCCTATCTACCGGGCAGGTGTTACATGGGGATGCAGAAATAAGAGGCCATTGCTAATTGCTATCAAAAATGATATGCACGGGATTTGGGGGGAGAGCCTCCAGTTTTTGGAGAGACTTCACCTTCCACACTTTACAGAAGAACAGGTCAGAGTAATTGAAGCTCCAATTCAAGCGAAGGAGATCTCGGCCCGAGTCGGAGCAGCAGCCACTCATAAATGTCCTGGACTGGATGGTTTCCCAACAGAGTGGTAAAAGAGTTTCCTGAAAGAACTCTTACTGAGTAGACTAACGGTGTCCTGATCTGTTGCGGAGGGAGATCCTCCACCTCTGTCCTGGGCCTGTCCTATCCTGGCAGCCATCCCCAAACCTGACAAAGATATTTTGGATACATCCTCCCACCATCCTATATCAATATTGAATGTTGATTATAAAATCTTTATAGCAATTTGGGCGATTAGGCTAGAAACTATTTTACCAACACTTATCCACCCTGACCAAGCAGGTTTTAGGGCCAGCGTGGCATGGTCCAGGCCGAATGGAGATGAACGCGGATTCAGTCCGATTAGACTGGACAAAGCTTCCAGCAAGCAGAACAAAGTTCACACAGTGGGGAACCAAATCACAACCCATTTTCAATACACAGCACATTTACGCGAAAAGGATTCTATGGTACCAGCAAGCAGAACACAGTTCACACAGTGGGGAACCAAATCACGACCCACTTTCAATACACAGCACATTTACATGTAAGGAAGTTCTACTGTACCAGGCAAACCACTCTCCAGTCACAATCACAGAGTCTCTGCTCAAACCAGGGATTCAAAAGCAGCTGGAAATCCTGATAGGCCAATCGCATTCAGCAAATCTTCGGTCTTCTTCAGGTTAAAGCCTGGTCACAATTCAGTGGCTTAAATAGTCCTCACAACTCAGATTCAGTCCGAATAAACTCTATTTTCCCCTCTCAGGGACAGCAGACAGACAGGTAGGCCAAAACTCAGCCCTTTCATAGTTCTCCCATGCAAAACTACACAGCATTGCTGCTCAGAATCACTTGAGCTGTTACTTCTTCACTTCTCAGCTCAAAACTGAAACTAGCTGGGAAGCCTGGGAAATTCCCCAAGATCCCAAAGGTTCGGTTGGCTTATCATCCTGTCAATCACAACAAAGGCTCCCCCTTCAGGTGCAAAAAACCCAAAACTGCAATTCCTACAGATTTTGACTTCAGACAGTTCCTTTAGTCTGGCTCCATTTTCAGTCCCACCAGTACTGATTGGTCCAGTTTGCAGTCCAGGACCAAGATAGTGGAGACAAACAAAACAGTCCTTGCTGCAAAGAAGGCAGGTTAGACAAACTACATTATCATTATCACTCTAAATGATTTTCAGCAAATAGCTATGTCTTTCAACAGAGCTCCCTCTCAGATTACTTATGACTGCAATCCAGGCAGCTCTTAAAGAGACAGTACACAGAGGCTATACAGGCACTCCCTGGCAATCACATTTAAAATGCTAAAACATAGGACACCAGCCTGGCAGTGAGCATTTAGGCAAGCTCGAGGAAAACTTTTTGGGAACCCCCATTTGTAAGGGGGTTACACCCTTCCCTGCCTGGAGAAAATTTGGTGTCCACGTCGAGTCTGTACCATCATGCATCACTTAACATAAACTTATTACTTTACTATACATATTCATTACACTTCATGATACAGGTCCCCCAAGGTAAAACAAATTACAAGGGTGGCCAAGTGTTCAATAGTTCCCCAGTGGCGCAGACACATAACAAGTTTGAGGTCCTCACACCAGACGATGATACTCTGGACCCAGACTTATTAGGTAACCCCACTTCTTATGACCACCAGCAAAATAAATCTCTACCTCTGCACCTACACTCACTTAGATAGAGGTGAAATCCAACAACAAAAGCCCAGTCCCCATAGAATTGACTACATCTAACCTTGGAACAACAACTAGCAAGGTGAATTCTCCCAGGCAGGTATTTGTATTAGGGGACTACATTATTAGGCACATTGAAAGGACAGTGTGTAATCCAGAGAAAAGTAAATGTACCTGCTCCAGCTTCAGGGGAGCAGGTATATCCAATATAACCTTGATGGCTCCAAACATACTGAAACATTCTGTTGCAAACCCCCTGGTAATACTGCATGCTGGTACAAATGATATCAGTAGATGCCACCTAAACCAAATGAAGTTAAATACCATCTGCCTTAACAACTTCCTGACCGAAATGGGTTGTGAAATATGTTTTCGGAGGTTTTGCCAATACCAAGAGCTACTGAGTATGTTACTAATAGAATTAAATCCTACAATGAGTGGCTGAGGAAATGGTGTTTGTCACAGGAAATAAAATGCCTTATGCACTGGAAAAATTTTGTAGACAGCCCTTCTCTCTTCTGTTGGGATGGGCTCCACTTGAGCAGGAGAGGTAGTTCCATCTTAGGCAGGAGAATTCTCTCACACATTAGCAGCTGTTTAAACTGACATCAAGGGGGGAGTTTGAGGTGACACCCAAGACTCTAGCAAATAAGCCTCCAACATCTAAGGTTTGCAAAATATTATCTCTTAATGCAAGGTCCTTAAACTTGTTAAAAATCTCCGAGCTTGAAACCAAAATTCACTTACTGGATATTGACATCATTTCAGTAACAGAGACATGGTGGGACCCAAATTCAACCTGGATGAAAGACATACTGGGCTTTAAATTATACCAAAAAGATAGATTTCACAAAAAAGGAGGTGGTGTATGTCTTTATATTAAAGACACAATTCATTCACATGAATACCCACATACTTGACCAACGGAAAGTATATGGGTAGCCATTCAGTTTCATGGACACCCACAACTAATTTTGGGTACATGTTATCACCCACCATTCTCTGATTCAGAATATACAAACACATTAATACAGGACATCAGCCACATGATGAATAAAGGTGATATCCTGATCCTGGGAGACTTTAACATGCCATCCATAAATTGGTTTACTACTAACAGCACAACAGCTGTCGAAAAAACTTTTATTTCAACAATCAATGAATTAGGGCTTGAGCAAATTGTTCAAGAACCCACTAGAGGGTGCATTATATTAGACCTTGTGATTACCGATATTGAGAACAAAGTCTTAAATCTTTCAATATCAGACCAACTAGGGAATAGTGACCACCATACCATTGTATTTGATCTATAATAGTTAATAATGCTCAGGGTATAACTACCACAAAGCCAACTTTGAGGTAATAAACAACAGCCTAAAAAATACCCCATGGGAAACAATTTTATCACCTTTAACACTGGAAGACTCTTGGATATTTGTTAAAACAAGATAATAAACCTAGAAAAAGCTCATATTCCAGCCCAGATAAAATATAACAATAAAGGTAAAATTCCTTTGTGGTTAGATAATGATATTCATAGGAAAATCAAACAGAAGAAAAAACTATTTACTCGTGTAAAAAAATGCACAACAGAAACAAAAGAACTCATACTGGGACAATACAGAACTGCCCTTAAAGAACTAAAAAGGACTATCAGGAAGGCAAAATGCAACCTCGAGTTCTGCATAGCCCATTCCAAAGATAATCACAAATCCCTATTTTCTTATCTCAATACTAAAAAAGGCAGTAACAGACAAATTGGGCCATTGACCAACAGCATAAACACCATTACATCTGATAGAGAAACAGCTGACACATTTGACACCTATTTTGCATCAGTATTCTCAAATCATACAGTCATAATTAATACAAATACTATCATATCAAGTTCTACAGAAAATAACCACACCATGACTATTTCTGAAGTAGTTTCCTTGTTAAAAAATTTAAAACCAAATACTAGCTGTGGATCAGACTTAATTAATCCTAGATTTTTGGTTGAAACAGCTGAAAATATTACCACACCACTTTCCATTATTTTTAATAAATCATTAGCGGAAAGATCCGTTCCATCTGACTGGATAACTGCTACAGTTGTGCCTATACTTAACAAGCATTTGTCAATGCCAAACATTCGGCTTGCAAGTGTTTGCAGTGGTGTTTGGCATGTATGGTGCTTTACCCTAATGCCCTGTGCGATTGCTGGTATTTGCACAATAAATTGTCAGCATGACCTTTTTGTTACCCCCATTGTGCGCTACATAGGCGGAAACACGTTTTGGGCAGGATGTGAAAAATGACAGCTGTACTCCTCATAAGGAAGTGTGGTAAAATGGCAATGTTGAAAATCTGGAGTGGAAATATTGAAAATTCGCAAACCTAGGAGCGTGCGTGGGAACTGTGCAATGCACGCTGGTAAAACAGTGATTGTTGGAATTTTTTCACCAAATTGTCAACATTGGCAGTTTAAAACCTCTGCTAATGAACAGTGACACTGTGATTTTCTTAATGTGTCCCATACACTGAGTTCGCACACCGACTGTGCCATTGTGCGCTACATGGGCGGAAACATGTTTTGAGCAAAATGTGAAAAATGACAGCTGCAGTGCTCATAAGGAGGTGTGGTAAAATGGCAATGTTGAAAATCTGGAGTGAAAATATTGAAAATTTGCAAACTTACGAGCGTGCGTAGGAACTGCACAACGCACGCTCGTAAAACAGTCATATTTAGGAATTTTTTCAGCACAGCCATTTTAAGACCCCTGCTCATGATCAGTGTCACTGTGATTTTCTTAATGTGTCCCATACATTGAGTTCGCACACCGACTGCGCCATTGTGTGCTACATGGGCAGAAACACATTTTGGGCAGGATGTGACAAATGACAACAGTACTGCTCATGAGGAGGTGTGGTAAAATGGCAATGTTGAAAATCTGGAGTGCAAATATTGAAAATTGCAAACATACGGTACGTAGGAACTGCATAGCATAAGCTACGTCAAAACAGTAATTTAGAATTTTTTCACAAATTTTCAACATAGCCATTTTAAGACCTCTGCTCATGAAAAGTGTCACTGTGATTTTTCTTAATGTGTTCCATACATTGATTTAAGCACACCGACTGCGCCATTGTGCGCCACATGGGTGGAAACACATTTTGGGTAAGATGTGAAAAATGACAGCTGTACAACTCATAAGAAAGTGTGATAAAATGGCAATGTTGAAAATCTGGAGTGAAAATATTGAAAATTCGCGAACTTACGAGCCTGCATAGGAACTGCGCAACGCACGCTCGTCAAACAGTCATTTTTAAGAATTTTTGCGCCAAATTTTCAACATGAGGTTTTTGGGACCCCTTTTCATGAATGATGTCACTGTCATGGCATTATTTGAGGCTGATGGGTGATTTCACGCAGTGACTACGCAGTGCCTGCGAAATCACCCTTCGGGCCGGAATAACACCATGACAGTGACATCATTCATGAAAGAATCCCAAAACAAATGGTGCAAAATTCGCAAAAAAAACCGACTGAGATATGCAATAAAGTTGAACCCCCGTCTAGCCCATTATACAGCTTACGGCATTTCCTCAGTTGGAGGTCGCCTTTGAAAGTGCAGATGTGTTCCCGGTCCACGAAGATCGTCGTGCCAGAATCTGGAAGTAAGTATGGGGTGAGGGGGTGAAGGAGCTGGAGTGCGCAGTGGGTGGAGTGCGGGTTGTGGGAGGGGTTGGGAGATGCCCGCAGGACAGTTTTGTTTTACAGGTTTGAAAAAAAAAGACAACGTGGGACATTTGCCATGCTGGGGTGGGCTCCCAGCATGGCAGAAGACTGGGGGCCGAGGGCCGATGGGGTGTTGGGCACCTTACGGCGAACTTCGCTGGGGGCACCGAGGAACCAGCGGGATTGGGCACCCCATCGGCGAAATAAAGCAAACATTTGCCACACTGGGGTGGGCTCCCAGTGTGGCAGCAGGACTAGCTGGGGGCCCGTGGAGTCGGCAGTTGGACACCCCGTCGACAAACAATGTTTGCCACGCTGGGGTGGGCTCCCAGCATGGCACGAAAGCTTTGGGGGGCGGCGTGACGGACGTGTGCGGGGGAGGTAGCACGTGATGTGAGGGGAGGGCGGCGCTCAGTATGGCAACGGTGTTTTTCTTTGAAGCAGAGGAACACCGCTGTCATACTAAACTGCTGCACCCATTGGTGCAGGACCGACACGCCTGCTCAAGAAAGCAGTGCATTGGGTGGGAGAGGCACACCCCTAAGTGTGCTCGTCTCCCAAAGTTTCTTCGTGCACTAGTAATTAACGTAAAAAGGGTAACTGTTCCCTAGTGAGTAATTACCGCCCCATCAGCCTTACTTCCATCCCATGTAAAGTAATGGAAAAAATTATTAAAGGCATATTAGAGGCAGAAATGCAAACTCTAGGCATTATCGACCACTCACAACATGGGTTCAAGCAAGGCTTTTCTTGCACTACCAATGTAATCACCTTTTACAATACTGTCAACCAAGAAATAGACAATAAGATTCCCATGGATGTCATCCTCCTGGATTATAGCAAAGCATTTGATAAGGTTACTCACAATATTCTCCTAGCTAAGCTATCAGACCTATGTTTTTCTTGTAACATAATAAAATGGAAGACTTGGTTTGCTGGCCAAGGCATCTAGCTTCACCTGAGCTCTTTATTCTAAGACTGCTTGAAAGGCAGAGTAGAGAAACTTACCAGAGCAAGGGAAAAGGATTAATACTTATTTTGGCTAAACAGATTTACTGTGTGGTGTTGTTTTTATTTTTTACTCACAGGGATTGCTACTGTTTGTTGCTAACATTTCATTGGTTTGTTTTTCTCTGATTCATATTGTTGTTGCTGGTATACCTTCTTCTGCATTATTATAAGGTGTGCCTACAGGTGTGTGCTAACAGATTACTGCTGTAATCTTCGGATTTAAATTGTCTGTTGCAAGGTATATCTTCTGTTACTGCTTTATTTTTCTCTGTAGCAAAGTGTTTCTTACAGGGTATATCTTCTCTGAAATTACTGTATTACAGGTGGAGCTTACATTTTTGTGACTTTGTTATCATTGGGCTAAGCAAAATTGCTGTTTGACACTGTGTTTTATTTTATTCTTGTTTTTTTTTTGTTTGTTGAAAAGGTTTGTTGTCTCAGAGGTGTTTCAGTCTCCTTCTCACATTGAAGGAGCTAATTGCTTTCCTCCCACAGCTCTTCCAAAGGATTAGGTGTGTATGTGGGGGGGTGGAGCTGGCAAACTGTCAGTAATTTCCAACAGAAAGAAGGGTTAAAAAGTCAGGTTAGTTGATATCCTGGAGGTAGAAGACTTGGTTTGCTGGCCAAGGCACCTAGCTTCACCTGAGCTCTTTCCTTCTAAGACTGCTTAAAAGGCAGAGTAGAGAAACTTACCAGAGCAAGGGAAAAGGATTAAGACTTATTTTGGCTAAACAGATTTACTGTGTGGTGTTGTTTTTAATTTTTACTCACAGGGATTGCTACTGTATGTTGCTAACATTTCATTGCTTTATTTTTCTCTGATTCATATTGTTGTTGCTGGTATACCTTATGCATTATTACAAGGTGTGCCTACAGGTGTGTGCTAACAGATTACTGCTGTAATCTTCTGATTCAAATTGTCTGTTGCAAGGTATATCTTCTGTTACTGCTTTATTTTTCTCTGTAGCAAAATGATTCTTACAGGGTATATCTTCTCTGAAATTATTACAGGTGGTACTTTACAGGTTTTACAGTTGTATCTAACATTAGGATAGGCTTTCAGGATTACTGCATTTGTTGTTGACTGATTGTTTCTGCTCTTACCTCCTTGTTCTTTCATCTGTGGTTCTTCTTTTTCAGCAGGGGAAGGGCCCAGCCACCCAACCCCATCCCCAACCACCCCACACTACACTCCTTTTATAGGGTACCACAGTTGTGACATTTCCTGTGGCAGAGCAGGAAGGGGTGGATCAGTGGGACCTCCACAAGGTGAGCTCATTTACAGGGGCACTAGTAATTTAACTTGTTATAACAAGTTAAATAAAACACAGTCAAACCATTACTTGCATTTTTTTTTCCTTCTAATTACTCTGACTAGGTTATAAACCCAGCAACTTATCTGGAATGGATATCATTAACTGCAGGTACTGTGGAACAATTTTCAGAAGGACAGTCTTACAGGATTTAGGATACTGTCCTGCATGTTGGGCCTTTGGAGATCTTAGGGCTCAGCTCCGGGCAGCATGGGCAGAGATTGCACGCCTCAAATTTCATATTCAAGAGGAAATACATTATAAGAACCACCCGCCATTTCCCCAGCATCCAACAGAAAAACCTCGACCGCAGAGGGTAGTTGGTCCTGGAGGTTGGCAGGTGGTTAGGAGGGGCAAATTGGGTGCCTCATCACTCTCTGCTCTCAACATATTACCTCCAAAAACCATATAAACACTACAAACAGGTATCTGCCTCTATCTCTGAAATCAAACAAAGAGGCAGAAGACACTACAGAGCAGGACACTGCAGCACAGGAGCTAAGCGCAACAAAACTCACCCAAATCAGGAACCAAAACAAAAAAAGGAAATCCAAAAAACATCTGATCATAGGAGACTCCATGATTCGGGGAGTTGATACCCATCTCCAGCCAGGGGTACTGGTCAGATGTCTCCCAGGTACATCAGCATGGAGAGACACTGACCGCATTGCTAAAATTGTTCACAAAGCAGGAGAAAACATTGATGCCCTAGTACACATAGGGACTAATGATCTCGCCAGCCGGTCAGTTGTGGAGACCAAGGAACACCTGACCAGGCTGGGTGACAAACTATCATCTATTTCATCCGGCATCTCCTTCTCTGAGATCCTGCCAGTCTGGGAGAGGGGAGCAGATGGACGGAAGGTCAGAGAAGGGAGATAGAGGAGCTAAACACGTGGCTCAAGGGCTGGTGCCAGGAAAAGGACACAGATTTGTAGGGAACTGGCAACAGTTCTGGAGAGCGAAAGTTCTTTAAATTTGATGGACTGCATCTGACTAAGGAGGAGTCAGTGCATTGGGGCAAAGTTTGACGTCTTTGCAGAATATTTAAACTAGCAAATGGGGGAGAGGGTGCAGCACCCCATCGTCGAATGGAAGAACACCTCCCACAGCTATGGTCAAACAGGATTCAGCATGTTTGCAGTTCATTTGCATCACCAGGTAAGAAAAAAGGTTTGTCTCCCCATACGACGCACAGGGGTAATGCCAAACCTCACCCAACAACTAACACACCAAAATCTGGCCAATGGAAAATCATGTGCACAAATGCTCACAGCCTGGGAAATAAGATCCCAGACCTGGAGGCAATAATGTCAGAGGCTAAACTGGACATAGTAGCAATTAGTGAGATGTGGTTTACCAGTAACCACACTTGGGAGACTTCAGTACCTGGCTATGTATTGTTCAGAAGAGACCGAGGTGCAAAAGGGGAGGAGTGGCCCTGTATGTCAATGAAAATATCAAAGCTACAGAAATTCAGAATACACATAAGGAGCCAGAAGAACTGTAGGTCACCATGGAAACAGGAAATGGGACAGCCATAAGAACTGGGTTGTCTACAGGCCCCAGACCAGGGGAGGACATAGACACATTACTGTTAGAAGATATACAAAACATGACAGCTAAAGGGAGGTTCTGATAATGGGAGACTTCAACATGCTGGATACAGATTGGTCAATACCAGCAGGAACATCTGCCAGAACTAGAACCGTGAGTGGATTCCCTGCAGGGAGGGCCTTAAACAACTGGTACAGCAACCCACAAGAGACAGGGCTATCCTAGATCTAGTACTGACTAACAAGGAAGGGATCACAGATCTCCAGGTAGAAGGTCACCTGGGGGCCAGTGACCATCACATGGTATGGTTCAATTTGGCTACTACATCTAAATCATCCCATTCCAAGGCAAAAATATGGGACTTCAGAGGAGCTGACTTTGATAAGATGGCCAACAGAGTTAAGCTAGCCCTGGCAAAAAGAAACACAGGTGAGGGGGTACAGGCAAAGTGGGCAAGCATTAAGGATGCAATACTTGAAGCAACATCCCATTGTGTTAGACAGAAAAGGAAGTGCAAAAGAAGAAGGAAACCACTTTGGTTCTCAAATACAGTAGCAGAAAAGGTCAGAGCCAAAGGCTGGCCTTCAGGAAATATAAGGAACACAGCGGGATGAAGATAGGGAGGCATACCAAACTGCCCTAAGGGAAGCAGGTAAGGCAGTAAGGCAGGCAAAGTCCCAAACTGAGGAAACACTAGCACGAACAGTAAAAGAAGGTGACAAGACTTTCTATAGATACATTAGTGAAAGGAGAAAGTCCAGAGAGTGTGCTAAGCAATGGAGAAATGGAGCATGCGAGGAGGAGGACCCTGTAAAGGCATCTATCCTAAATAGATACTTTTGCTCAGTGTTTACTGAAGAGAGGTAGGGCAGGGCCCACAGCTCAGCATCATGGACACAGGGGAGGAGGTGAGCATTACTCCCTTCACAAAAGAAAGGTCCTACAGAACTTACTAAGCTCCAGAGGTGGATAAGGCAATGGGACCTGATGGCATACATCCCAGGGTACTTAAGGAGCTAAAGGAGGAACTAGCAGAGCCATTAGCAGAATTGTTTAGTGAGTCTCTGCGCACAGAGAGGTCCCAGAAGACTGGAGAAGGGGCTCACGTGATCCCGCTCCACAAGAGTGGTAGCAGGGAGGAGGCGGGAACTACAGACCGGTCAGTCTTACCTCAGTAGTGGGCAAGATTATGGAGGCACTCCTTAAGGAAAGGATAGTGCAACACCTGGAATCCATAGGGCACAGGATCCAAGACAGCATGGGTTTACAAAGGAAGGTCCTGTCAAACTAATCTCATAGATTTCTTTGACTGGGTAACCAGAGTGGTGGACCAGGGGAGCAGTTGATGTCGCCTACCTTGACTTCAGCAAAGCTTTTGACACTGTTCCACATAGAAGATTGATAAATAAGCTGGGTAGGCTCAGGGTGGGTCAGAAGTTGGTCAACTGGGTGGCAAACTGGTTGACTGGCAGAAAACAGAGAGTGGTGGAAATGGTATACAGTCAGAAGAGATGCAAGTCACAAGTGGGGTACCTCAGGGATCAGTCCTGGGGCCAGTCCTCTTCAACATCTTCATTAGTGACCTTGCAGATGGACTGGAGGGTAAGGCTTGTCTGTTTGCAGATGACACCAAGATCTGCAACAGAGTAGATGATCCAGATGGGGTGGGCAGAATGAGAAGAGATCTGGATAAACTAGCAGAATGGTCAGAAGAGTGGCAACTGGGATTTAATGCAAAGAAGTGCAAAATCATGCACATAGGAAACCCTGAAGCCACCTATAGGCTGGGAGGGGAGTTGCTAGCAGTCACAAAGGAAGAAAGAGACTTGGGCATCATCATCACTGATGACCTGAAATCATCCACTACCTCTAAAGCAGTAGGTAAGGCTAGGGGGGGTGTTAGGGTGTATTAGTAGTGGTATCACAAGTCGTAAGAGAGAGGTAATAATCCCTCTTTACAAGACACTGTTGAGCCCCATCTGGAGTACTGCATGCAGTACTGGAGGCCACACCTTCACAAGGACATTAACCAAATTGAGGCAGTTCAGAAGGGCAACCAAAATGGTGCAGGGACTGCATCACAAGACATATGAGGACAGATTAACAGAGCTCAATATGTATACCCTTGAGCAAAGGAGGAGAGAGGTGATATGATCGAGGCATTCAAACACCTTAAGGGCATTAACAAGGTGAAAGAGTCTAACATGTTTAAATATAAGAAAAAAGCAGGACAAGAGGACACAGCATGAGATTAGAGGGGGCAGATTAAGGGGAATGTGAGGAAATTCTTTTCACAGAAAGGGTGGTGGATGCATGGAATGGCACCACAAGAAGTGGTGGCTATGAATACAGTGCAGGGCTTCAAGCAGGCATGGGATAGGCATAAGGGAGCAATACAAATGACTATGAATAGATAGGCCACTGACAGAGCAAAGGCCGATGGCACATTTATAAGGTAGAAAAAGAAATGGGCAGACTGGATGGGCCTTGCGGTCTTTATCTGCCATCAACTTCTATGTTTCTATGGATCAATTGCTGGTTAACCAACAGGACGCACCATGTTAGGATCAATGGTGCCTATTCCAGTAATACGGCTGTGACCAGTGGTGTGCCACAGGGATCACTTCTGGGCCCAGTACTATTCAATATTTTCATCTCAGACATGCAGATTAGCTCCAGGAACATACTTTCGAAATTTGCAGATGATACAAAGTTAGGTGGTAGGGTGGATTCCTACTATAATATGGACTTATTAGCAAACAACCTCTCAGTATTAGATCATTGGGCACAGAAAAACAAAATGACATTCAATACAGACAAATGTTCTGTTCTCCACTTAGATTACAATAATCCCAAACCAATTTATACACTATATAATATTATCATTAAATCTTCAATATGTGAAAGAGACTTGGACATCCTGATAGATGACAAATTATCCTCCTCCAATCACTGTAATCATGTAGCTAAAACCGCTAATTCACTACTTAGGCACATTAACCGTACGTTTATATCTAAGACAGAGGAACGTATTATCCCATTGTTTAAAGCATACCTCAGACCATATACAGATTATGAGTCACCAGTGTGGAGTCCATACATGGTCAGGGACATTCAAGTGATTGAAAGAGTTCAGAGAAGGGCAACAAAAATGGTGCCCCATTTAGCATCACTACCATATCCAGAGAGGCTTCAAAAAACAGGCCTACATTCACTGGAGTTTAGGCGCTCCAGAGGTGATCTTCTGTTCTTATATAAAATTCTCAAATCATCCTCTCTGATGGACAAATGTGGTATTGTTAAAACACAAAGAAAAATAGTATCTAGACTTCACAATCAACAACTAATGGTGTGTAAAGCAAAAACAAACAGGAGGCTTAATTTCTTCTCGGTAAGAACACCAAGGCTTTGGAACCAGCTACCACAAGAGCTAGTAGACTGTAATACCTTTGAATCCTTTAAAAAGGGTAGATCATTGGCTCTCCAAAAACTATGACAAAGTGTAATTTCCAACACATGAGGGGGGACAATCAAGATAGGCTTCATGGCTTCCTTTTGTCCTCACTTACCTAGTAAACCTAGTAATACTATATCCATTCTGACAACACATTGTGCATATTTCACACAGGTAAATTGAACTTTACTATACTGAATCAGGTAATAACTTCTTGTACCTTAAACAATGCAAGAGGGGTCCCTTCCCTATCAGCTAACTTGGGGCTAGAGAGGGCAGGGGTACCATGGTGAGAGGGAAAGACAAGTAACCTGGAATTGGCTTTCAAGCTCAATTTGGGCATCGAGCTTGGTGAGACATAAACACCTTTGTTCACCACATTGAGAGGCAAATCCACTGGCCTCCCGGAAAAATCATAACTGAGGTGTACTACTGACTTGACAGCTCAGCCAGTCTTTCTGAGGGGGACAACTACAATCTCTGTACTCTCAGCACTGTTCTGGGGACTCTCGTCACTTGTGAGGGGTGCCTCTGCCTGGGTGGGAACGTCCAAACTTGGGGCACTGTTGGCTCCTTGCCCTGCAGGCTCTGTTTCTACAACACTTGACTCATTCTGTGAAGACTCAGGCACAATCAAGCTTTGAGGCACTGAACGGGGGTGGTCAGCACTCTCATAGTGTTCTTCAAGTTCTGGTGTGTCACCAGAAAGACTCAAACCATCAGCCCCTTCTTCAGGCAAATCATACAGTTCCACAATACACAGAGACTCAGCATCTTCAGACATGATACTTTGCACTTCACTTTCTGGGAGCATTGGCTCCATGGACGAAGCTGAGGGGTAAGGCAGTCCAGAAGGCCCAGCTTCATCCCCACAATTAATCAGGGGGTTACCTCAAAACAGCTGACTCAGTTCATAAGAGGGGTAACAGGCATGGACATATTCACTTTCATCATAAGTGGACTGACAGTCACTATCATTCTGGGCCTGCTGCAGAGGAAACCTTAAATCTGTGACCACTGGGGTAGGTTGACTCTGTCTCTTTCTTGCAGCAGCACGAGTCACCGGCCCAGGGGGCTCAATTTCTGGGGGTTCAGCCTCGATCATGACTTGACTGATAGGTAGCAAGTGGTTATGGTGCATGGTCTTGACAGCTTTGGAGTTGTTCTCTGGGTGCACCTTGTACACAGGTAAATCAACCAACTTTCCAACTACTATATGGGGAAGATGGTGCCACCGATCAGCAATTTTGTGTTTACCATGCAGTCCCAAATTGTGTAACAACACCAGCTCTCCAGGTCGAAGCTCTTGAACCTTTACTTTTTTATCATGCCTCTCTTTGTTGGCTAGATTTCTCTTGGAGGCCATTGTCTGGGCCAGTTGATAGGCATGGTTCAATTGAGCTTTCAGTTTTTGTACATACTGCAAGTAGTTTTCGGCTCTGACCCCAGCTGGAGAGACCCTAAACAGACATCAACTGGCAGCCAGGTCTCTCTCCTGAACATGAGGCAGTAGAGGGAGAACCCAGTAGCATCATTTTTCGTGCAGTTGTATGCATGTACCAAGGTGCTAATCTGCTGGCTTATCTTCTGGGTGGAGGGTGCCCAGCATGTCTAGAAGGGCGTGGTAAAAATGTTCTGGTTGAGGGTCTCCCTGCGGGTGATAGGGGGTGGTTCTTGACTTTCGCACCCCCACCATAGAGAGAGCACTTCTTTGATTAGCTGACTCTCAAAGTCTCTGCCTTGATCAGAATGAATCCGCCGGGGGCACCATAGTGGACGAAAAAATTTCCCACTAGCACCTTGGCCACGGTAGATGCCTTTTGATCTTTGGTGGGAAAAGCTTGTGCATACCGTGTGAAATGATCTGTAACCACTAACACATTGCCAATGTTCCACTGATCAGGTTCTGAACATAAGAAGTTTATGCAGACTAGTTCCATGGGGGCACTGGTAGTAATATTAACAAGGGGGGTCACCCCTATGAGGCAGGGCTTTTCTTTGCAGGCAGTGACTACAAGTCTTTACATGGTGCTCAACATCAGCCCCCATTTTGGGCCAGTAGAAGCGAGATCGTACCAGGTCAAGGGTTCTGTCAATACCGAGTTGCCCCATGTGATTGTGGAGGGACCTCAGTACCAAATCTTTAAAGGCCATGGGCAGGACCAATTGTTGCTTGTCTACTTTGTCGCTACGATCTACTGTCTCTCTATACAACAACTGATTGAGCAACTTCAGTCTGGGGCCTTCTTTAAACAATAAAGCAGTTCACAAGTCAGTGGAATGTAACTTAGACACATCTTTCCTCACATGTAGGGCATCAAGTGCTGGCTGAATCATAGGATCTTGGGATTGAGCCAACTGAATGCTGTCATTGTCAAATTGAGGTAGTGCACTAATATCTAGAGCAGAGAAGTGGCAATAAGCAGCTGGTATGCAGGTGTCAGAAGGGCCCAAGCAATCTAATAAACAGTCCACTGTGTCTGCAGACATCTGTTCATCTCTATCAAACTTTCGGCACAGTGCTCGAATGTCAGGTTCAGACAGCCTGACCCAATCACTCTTGGAAGTGGGCCATCGTGATAGGGCATCAGCATCAACATGGTTCAGGCCCGGTCTGTATTCGACAGCATAATTATAGGTTGATACTGTAAAAAGCCACCGGTGCCCATTGGCATCAACTTAGCTGAAGTCTGTACATAGGTCAACAGGTTATTGTCAGTCTTCACCAATATCTTTGCCCCATAGAGGTATTCATGAAGCTGGTCAACAATGGCCCATTATAGCGTAAGGAACTCCAACTTATGCACAGGGTAGTTTTGTTTGGATGGGGTCAAGCTCCTACTGGTGAAAGCTACTGGTCTCAGGCCATCCTTATGGTCTTGATACAGCACTACTCCTAGACCCTGCAGACTAACGTCTGTGTCCCCCATCCAGGGAGCACTAGCGCCACCACCACTACCTCAGAGGTTGCGAAGAAAGCACAGCAGTTGGACCATAGTGGGCTCAGGGAGGGTGAGGAGGGTGGAACAGAGGCACACCCAGTCAATTATTCCACTCCACAATCCATACACCATTCTGGGGGAGCATAGCTCCCCTATGGATGCACCCGCAGAGAAGAGTGATGATAACTGTCACAAGGGAGGCCCACAGGAAGGAGGCAGAGGACACCACAGGGAAAGGAAGCAGCTCCTGGTGGGGGACTCAATTATTATGGGTATAGAACTGGGGGGAGCTGGGAAAAATGAAGTA
Source organism: Neoceratodus forsteri (assembly GCA_016271365.2). NCBI lineage: Eukaryota > Metazoa > Chordata > Ceratodontiformes > Ceratodontidae > Neoceratodus > Neoceratodus forsteri. The sequence continues at coordinate 553,963,127 of CM028129.1, read as the reverse complement.
AGGTGCCTGCCTGGTGCCATGGCTTGGAGGGACAGGAAGCGCATCCTCAGGATCACGAGAACAGCTGCAAGGGATGCCGAGCTGGACGTAATTGTCCACCTAGGGACAAATGACTTGGCTCATCATGAGATTAGAGCAGTGCAGGAGGACATTGCAGAGTTGGGGGACCTAAGACAAGTAGCACACACAGTATCCTTCTCAGAGGTGCTGCCTGTCAAAAGCATGGGGAGGTGAGGGTAATTGGCACCATGCAGTTTAATGAATGGTTGAAAAATGGTGCAGAGCACAGGGGTTTGGCTTCATTGGGGACTGGGGTTCCACCTGGAGGGACACCAGCCTATACTGGCAGGATGGTCTGCATCTATCCAGGAAGGGAACAAGTCTTTTGAGCAATTGGTTTAAATGCTTCATTGGCAAGCTTTTAAACTAGTCAAAGGGGGAGGCACTGACAAGCAGCAGGAAAATCCCAGCCTCTCCCTACAAAACAGGGTACCAAATGAGAAAAAGACTGAGGTAGAATGGTCAGTGGGGGATGCTGCAACAGAAGGCAAAGCCATCAAAAAATGGAGAGCAAGGAGTACTAATGCCTGTAGTCTGGGTAACAAGCTTCCTGAATTAGTGGCCTTGATGGAGGAGGAACATCTGGATATCGAAGCAGTCACAGAAACATGGTACACACAAAACCATGACTGGGACATAAACATACCAGGATACACTGTCTACAGGAGGGACAGGGAGGGTAAAGAGGAGGAGGAGTAGTTCTTTACATAAGGGAAGGAATAAAGCAACAGAACAAAAGGGTAAACAGGAGGAGAAGAAGCACTGTGGGTAAATTTGGAGACAGGCAATGGCACCACAATACGCTTAGGGGTTGTATAGACCCTTCTCAGGGGAGGAAATGGACAGGAAATGATAGAAAGTATACTAGAATGGCAGAAAAGGAGATATTGCTGATGGGTGATCTGAATATGCCAGATGTTAACTGGAGTGCAGTTGCAGCTGCCACTTGAAGAGTGCAGTTATTCTAGATGCCCTACAGGGGGCATGCCTTAGACAACTAGTACTGGAGCCCACTTGAGAGGGAGCAATATTAGACTTGATTCTCTCAAATGGAGATGGAGAGAGGATCACAGATGCAGAAGTGGGTAGCCATCTGGGAACTAGCGACCATCGAACAGTATGGTTCACAATAAACACAGCAATAGAGTCAAGCCATACAAAGACAAAAGTACTGGACTTTAGAAGGGCTGACTTTGCCAAAATGGGAGAGTGCCTAAGGAATGCACTAGCAAATGGGCAGGAAGGAGGGGTGGAAGAACAATGGGGAATAATAAAAACTGCCATCACAGAGGTAACAAGCCTTTGTGTGAAGCAAATAAACAAAACAAGGCGATGTAAAACCACTATGGTTCTCAAAGGAAGTGGCAATGAAGGTTCAAGAGAAAAAAGCATTCAGGAAGTACAAGGAATCGCAGAAGGAGCAGGACAGAGAACTGTATCAGTTAAAGCAAAAGGAGGCTGGGAAGGCAGTCAGAACAGCAAAGGCCCAAACCGAGGAAAAGCTAGCCAACTCAGTTAAGAAGGGATAAAACCTTTTAAAGGTACATCAGGAGCAAAGGAAGACCAAGGAAGGATAGTGAGGCTTAATAAAGGAGAGGAGGGTGGGCAGAGGGAGACTGTGAAAAGGCAGAGGTACTAAACAAATATTTTGCTCAGTATTTACAAATGAAGAGGGGAGGTACATAAAACAAACAGTAGTAACACTCTGGATACAGAAGTTGATACCAGCCATTTACAGAAGAAAGGTTCTGAAAGAACTCTTAAAACTGAAGGTGGACAAAGCAATGGGGCCTGATGGGATTCATCCCAGAATTCTAAAGAGTTAAGGGTAGAACTAGTGACACCACTGACTACCCTTTTAACAAATCATGGGAGGATGGGGTGGTACCGAGGACTGGAGGAGGGCAGATGTGATTCCCTTCACAAAAGTGGGAGCAAGGCAGAAGCAGGAAACTACAGGCCTGTTAGTTTAACCTCAGTGATAGGAAAATGATGGAATCACTTCTGAAGGAAAGAATTGTCGAGTGTCTAGAGGCCAGAAGGGCACAGGACCCTAGGCAGCATGGATTCTCAGCGGAAGGTCATGCCAGATGAATCTGATAGATTTCTTTGACTGGGTGACCAAAGTAGTAGATCAGGGAGGGGCTGTGGACATGGCCTACCTAGACTTTAGAAGGCATTTGACACAGTCCCACACAAAGATTAATATACAGGTTAGCCAGTCTGGGTGGGTCCCAAGATGACAGCCTGGGTAAAATTGGCTGGAGAATAGGACACAGAGAGTAATAATAAATAGGAGTCCACTCAGAAGAAAGGAGGGTTACTAGTGGGGTACCGGAGGTTCAGTATTGGACGGTCCTCTTCAATGTCTTTATAGCGACATTACGGAAGGTCTGGAAGGAAAAGTATGTCTCTTTGCAGATGACACTAAGATCTGCAACAGAGTTGATGCACAGGGTGGGGTGGAAAGGATGAGAAGGGACTTGGCAAGGTTAGAGGAATGGTCAAATGTATGGCAGCTTAGATTCAATGCTAAGAAGTGCAGGTAATGCACCTGGGAAACAAAACCCAGGGGAAGAGTACACAATGGGGGTGAGATACTAACAACAACAAAATGGAAAGAGACCTGGGGGTAGTCATATGAGATGACCTAAAGGTGGGCAAGCAATGTGAGGGCAACAAGGAGGGCTGGGGGTTACTGGGATGCATAGGGAGGCATCACCAGTAGAAAACAGGAAGTTATTATCCCTCTGTACAGACAGCAGGTGAGACCCCATCTGGAGTACTGTGTGCAGTTCTGGAGACCCAATCTCCACAAAGACATAGACAGGATGGAAGCTGTCCAGAGGAGGGCAACTAAAATGGTGCAGGGTCTGCACGGAAGACATATGAAGAGAGACTTAAGGAGCTTAATATGTATAGCCTCGAGGAAAGGAGGGAGAGGGGGGACATGATAGAAACGTTCAAGTACCTCAAGGGAATCAACAAAGTCCAAGAGGGTAGCATCTTTCAAAAAAGAGGTGTGCAAGAACAAGAGGGCACAATTTGAAGATGGGGGCGGCTCAGAGGTAATTTAAGAAGTATTTTTCACAGAGAGGTTGTGGATGCATGGAATGGCCTTCCGGAGGAGGTTGTGGAGTCAAAATCAGTGGTGGAATTCAAGCATGCATGGGACAGTCATAAGGCAATTCTGGGGGGTGGGGGTTAGAAGAAGTAGGCTGCTGGTTAACTAGGATCTGCAGCTTATCCAGTAGGTAGGGAAATGAGCAGACTGGGTGGGCCAAGCGGTCCTTATCTGCCATCAAATTCTATGTTTCTATGTTTCTATGTTTGTGTGCAGCACATAGGGTTTGGTGGAGTCAGCATAGGTGAGGATGGGGGCATGGGTGGGCAGGTATATGATCTCATGGAAGGCTGCTTCACAGTCGGGCATCCAGCGGGGCCCAAAGAGTTCACCTGGGTGGAAGTTTACTTCTTCTGGTTCTTTAACAGATCCTTTTTTGTATTTACGATTGAAAGGAGGGTAACCCTGGGTATAGTTCAAGAGTGGGCAAATCACCTTGGAATAGTCTTTTCTGAACCTGTGGTAGTAGCGACAGAACCCCAGGAAATGTAGTTCTTTCAGATTATGAGGCTGGGGCCAAGTTGTCAGTGCTTCAAGCTTACTGGGATCAGTCTCTATCCCTTTTGTAGATACTATGTGCCCCACATACTTCACGGAGGTTTGGAAAAACTGGCACTTGTCAATGGACAGCTTGAGGCTGAAGTCTTCCAGTCAGTCTAAGACTGTAAACAGTCAGTTCTCATGCTCCTCTAAGGTGCTTCCAAACACAATTACATTGTCCAAGTACACCAGGCATTCCAGCAAATTCATATCTCTCACCGCCCGTTCCATCAGTCGCTGAAAGGTGGCAGGGGCACCCGATACCCCCTGTGGCATCCTCAGAAACTTGTAGAACCCCAGTGGACAGATGAAGGCTGTTTTCACACGGTCTTCCGAGGCCATCGGTATCTGGTAGTATCCGCTGCAAAGATCCAACACTGAGAACCATTTGCTTCCATTCAAGTAGTCCAGGGCGTCTTGTATACGAGGCATAGTGTATTGGTCTGGGATGGTCCACCGGTTTAGGGTTCGATAATCAACACACATCCTCACAGACCCATTCTTCTTATGCACAACCACAATGGGAGAGGCATATGGGCTCCTGGATTCTTGTATCACGCCAGCAGTGAACATTTCCTGTAGGTGTCTTCTCACATCATCTATGTCTGCTGGGGTTAGGTGTTGGGACCTCTCTCGAAATGGCCATTCATCATGCAGGTGTATGTGATGCTCCGCACACTGGACACATCCCACATCACATTCCTTCAATGAAAACACTTGGTCTCTCTGGCTAAGTCTGTTGTTAATTCTAGCCTTCCATTCAGCTGGCAATGGGAGGTCACCAACGTCAAACAAGTCTGGAGTCACTCTCTCCCTCTCACCAGGGTGCTTGATGCTGGGCAATACTGCAGTGTCTGTGCAGTGTACCATAGCTAGGGTGCACCTTCTGTTCACCTGGATCTCCTGATCTGACACATTGTGAATCTGGATCATCACTCGTCATGCATAGGCATGGGCACGAGCAGGCAAGATGCTGGGCTTGGCCAATAATCCTTCTGGCAATTTTCTATTGCCTGGCGCATCCAACATCAGTATTTTGTTCTTGACATCTTTCCGGAGGTGGACCTCCCCTTGAATGGTACACTGGGCGTTAGGGGCCAGTACCATTGAATCAGGATCCTTCTTCCACATGATCCCCACCGGTTCATCCTGGTCTACTTCCTTGGGTTTCTGTTGCAAATCATAGGCCCTCTTGATCAGAGCTGGAATTCTCAGGGCCCTCACAGACTTTCGCCCTTGTTTCTTGTGACAGAGTTGCACCAGCCTCACAAACATATGGGCGTTTGTCCCAATTAACAGGGGGACCCCATCATACAGTCCCATGGGGGAACACACTAGTGCCAATGTCTCTACTCACTCCTCTACACCCGTTACAGTTGCAGCAAAAGACAACCAGAGGCGGACATACCCTAGGTAGGGATAAGACTTGTCGTTCAGGCCCCACACATGTAGGCCTTCCAGGGATTGCAAAGGCACATCAGATAAGTGTTTGTCATACCAGTCCTGGAATACAGTGGTCACTTGAGACCCACTGTCAAGCACAGCCCGAGTATGAATACCATTCACAGTCACTGTAGTCTCCATTGAAGGGCCCACTATTTTGGACTGGTCTAGAGAGGCAGTAGCAGAGGCCTGGACAGACAATTTAGCCACAAAGAAATTTGACTCAGGGTTTCTTGAACCCTCACTGCGGTCATTTTGGACACCCCTTGGCCACTGATTTGCTTTTCAGAGCTCCCCTTGGAGTCTGTTTACTACTTTTTCTAAGTCCTTCTGAAACCAGCATTCTCTTTTCATATGGCCATCCTTTCCACAGTTGTGACAAATTTTAGACTTCTGGGTCATCCTGGGGGAGAACATCGTATGAGAAACTGAAGCAGTAGTAAGAGATTGGGGTCTAGTATCTGACTGCAGCGTTGAGAGTGGTGCAATGTGTCTTAACAGTTCCTTTAGAGTGGCAGTCAATCCGGTGATCTCAGACTTGGAGCCACCCTCGGTAGCGGATGCCTAAGGGTGCACCCCCATGGCAGTCACATCCTGAAAGGGACCAGAATCTTGTTCCATGGGGGAAACCCATGCAGAGGCACCCATCTTCAACTCTCAGACTGCCTTTAGTAGCTCGTCTTTCCAATGCTGGGCCCAGGGCTGGAAGTCCTTCGCATTCTCAGAGTGCTCATTAAGTGCCGACTTTTGCCCCTGAGCCCCACTTGGCTGATCACTCTAGGTCACTTGTGCAGCAGCAGCAGATATAGGTGCAACCCCAATTTCTTTCATTAGCTCGTCATAGGAGGGGGCAATTCCAGTCGGGTGGCGAGGCGCAACTGAAGCAGTAACAATTCTGAAAACGGAGCAGACTTAAGGATCCAGTTCAGCCTAGTTCAATCTAATTCATTTGACGGCAAATTACCCTTTCTGAGGCACTCATGTAGCAGCTTTCCAAGCTGAGGTACATACACAGACAGTGGCACCCCTGGGTACTGCTGAGCGTTTCTTACTCTCCACCACAGATCCTCATCTGAATCCAGGCTCCCATACACATTTTCCAATGCATCATGATAGACCTGTGCAGTTGCTTCGGGGTTATTGGCCCGCTTGGCACAGATGATAGCCAGGGCAGGACCTCGGAGGCTCTCACTCAACCTCTTTCGCTTCTCTGCTTCTGAGCATTGCCATTCAAGTACTAGAGAGGCAACATAGTCTATCTAGGTCTCCCAGTCATCCTCCCCCTGTGGGGTGGGGAGGGTGCCCGAGAAGATTCTCAGCCTTCGGTAGGAGTCATGGCTAATGGCAGGTACAGATATAGGGGCCAGCATTGGCATGGGCACAGAAGGCAGGGCAGTAACAGGTGCTGGAGTGGGAGGGGGTGTTGGGGAAGGAACACCCCCAGGTGGCAGGAATAGTTTCTTAAAGTCCTGTACTGTTTTTCGTTCCTACACCAACAACTTAGCAAATTTCTCCTCAAAAGTCTCAGATAACGGTGGGAGCTCATCCTTCCTGGGGTCTTTACTGTCTTTTGTTATTACTCTCCAGGCAGCTGGAACCACTTCTGGGGGAATAGTCTGTGGCACTTTAGAGCTGTCCACAAGGTCACTACAGTCTACCAAGGCTATGAAAATGTGGGCGATCAAATCAGCCTGTCGACCCACCACCACAAGGTTTTTTAAACATTCAACTTTGGAGAGGGCTCCCTCTACAGTCTCTTTACTGGTACCCAGGAAGATATCCAGTATAAGTAGAGCATTTGGAGGTCTATCTCCTGCCCAGTACACCACCCCACCAACTGGTGTATAGCCATTTCTACTGGGGTAGCCATTAATCTTTAACAATAATGCATAATTTTTGGCCACTGGAAGGCACAAAATCCCAGTGGTGAGCCTCCAAAATGTAACCGCTAGGTGGCGCTATCCCAAGGGCTACTAAACCCACCTGCTTGGCTAATAGCAGGTCAATGGGCCTGAGTTCTGAAATGGGTACCTCCACCTGGAAGTCAGGGTTGGTAGTTGTCAAGCTAACCTGGGCACAGCTCTCTGGGACACTGTAACCCCCCCCTTTCCTTACTAGTGGCCGGAACAATGCACAATAATCACTTTCACAGTACCCCTAATACACCACACAAGTACTCACACTGTTTGCACTTACCACCAGGGCTTTCCTCTAGCCCAGCCCTGGGGACCCCTGTAAAACAAGGTTATACACAGCAAATAACAGCAGCACAGTACTCTTGCACAGACTGGAACCACAGTCATGGTAAATGCAAAAAAGAGTTAGATCTGATTTATTTAAGGGGCTTGAACAAGGGAGGGGTGTAATCAGGTTAATTTGCTTAAAGGCTTTATCAATCAAACAGTTATGCATGCACTTCAGGGTCCATAAACAGTCACACACTCTGCGTACCCAGATGGAGAATGGTGGGCTAGCCAGGAACGTTGCAGCTGGTTGGGGCCCTGTGATGGAAGAAAACAACATGCACAACACACACTATTTGTAATCCGGAGCTGGAGGGCTCAGTTCATGAAAAGAAAACAACAAGACAATCAGATGACACACTTTTAGATTTGGGTGTTGTTGTAGGGAGCTACCCTGATGATTACTCACGATACCCAAGACTGGACACAGGCTGGACGAAAATAGAGACAGAAGGTGGTTAATCTGGAGTGCCAGGAGAAGCAGGGTCCACACGATTCACCAAGGCATCATTCCTGTTCAGGCGTGGAGCAGGGGGCTGATCCCCAGGCAGGTCTCTCATCGGTGGCTTTCTCTGTGCAGTGGGGTAGTCTGGCAGGGCCATCATGGCATGGCCCAGGCCGAATGGAGATGAACGTGGATTCAGTCTGATTAGGCTGGACAAAGCTTCCAGCAAGCAGAACACAGGTCACACAGTGGGGAACCAAATCATGACCCACTTTCAATACACAGCACATTTACATGTAAGGAAATTCTACTGTACCAGGCAAACCACTCTCCGGTCACGATCGCAGAGTCTCTGCACAAACTGGGGACAGCAGGCAGACAGGTAGGCCAAAACTCAGCCCTTTCACAGTTCTCCCATGCAAAACTACATAGAACTGCTTGCTCAAAATCACTCGAGCTGTTACTTCTTCACATCTCAGCTCAAAACTGAAACTAGCTGCAGCAGCCTGGGAAATTCCCCAAGATTCAAAAGGTTTAGTTGGCTGATCCTCCTGTCAGTCACAACAAAGGCTCCCCCTTCAGGTGTAAAAAGGTGCAAAAAACCCAAAACTACAATTCCTACAGATTTTGACTCCAGACAGCACCTGTAGTCCGGCTCCATTTTAGGTCCCACCAGTACTGATTGGTCCAATTCGCAGTCCAGGACCAAGATAGTGGAGATAAACAAAACAGTCCTTGCTGCAAAGAAGGCAGGTTAGACAAACTACATTATCACTATAAATGATGTTCAGCAAATAGTTACATCTTTCAACACAGCTCCCTCTCAGATTACTTATGACTGCAATCCAGGCAGCTCTTAAAGAGATAGTACACAGAGGCTATACAGGCACTCTCTGGCAATCACATTTAAGCTGCTAAAATGCAGGACACCTGCCTGGCAGCGAGCATTTAGGTAAGCTCAAGGAAAACTTTTCGGGAACCCCCATTTGTAGGGGGGGTTGCACAACATATATTACAAGATAGTCTGCCGGGCACAAGGCAGACAAGAAAGGCTAAAAAAGAAGAATTGTTGCTTGCATTCCAGAGAAGTTTGTTGTCCCCTTTGTTCATTCATTCGTTCAATCGATCTATCTCTCTCTCTCTCTCTCTCTCTCTCTCTCTCTCTCTCTCTCTATCTATCTTTTGTAAGGAATTGGGGTTAGAAGAGAAAAAATTTAGAGGTGTTGAAACGGTCAGAGTCCAACTTGAGGACAACTTTCATAGCTGTGAGAGAGAGTGGGAGTTAGCTTAACAGACATCCCAGAATCAAGGTGCCATCTATGGAGTTACTACTGGAATGGAGTGTTATGCAGGTGGCAGCATGAAGTCAGAGAAAAATAAGGGGCTGTGCCCTTCTCTGTCTCTCAGTCGAAGATGGAAAAGACCAGAGCCTCTCTCCTGAGGCAACAGAGCAACTCTTTCCTTCACTCTTCCCTCCTTTCTTTTTTTGAAAGGGAAGAAGAAAGGTGAGTCAGAAGTCTCCTGAACCTCCTCAGAAAAAATGAGGAGCTTCCAATGTGGGAGAAAACACGGTGGTCCTAGGTGTCAAATCAGACCCAAGGGAAAATGACATAAAAATAACTCCCAATAGGGAGCGAGAGGAGCAGGTATAGCCCTAAAAAACTCAGGCTGAGCTGAGGAACCTGTTCCCAAAGTCTACTTCTCTCTCCACAGCCCTAGGGTTTGCCAAAGGAAATATGCCCTGTGAAGGGCCAGCGAGAAGGAGGGAGGTGGTACACCCCAGAAGCCTGGTCCTGAGTGGATGGAGGGAGGAGAGCATTTATGAATGATGAAGATAGGAAGATCTGCAATTACGGTGAGTATGTAATTTTTCTATCTTACCAGAGTCAATATTCATCATTCATAAGAGGTGAGTCAGAGTAACAAGCTACCACCTTGGTAGTGCCTGGTAAACCCTGAGGAACAAGATCCCTCAGCCTCCTGTGGGGAAAGAGCACAAGGAGGCAGGGGCCGTGAATGATCAGGGGTAGGCAGAAGCTGCTGTTGCCTGGTAGAAGGAGAGTGCCCCAACAGCTCATACCTCACCCTATGGGAGAAAAAATGAGTCCCCTGGAAAGGCAAGGCAATCACCCTACACTGGGCCAAGGGTGATAACCATGAGAGATGAAGCTATACCATCCCCACCAACCTGGAGGCCACCATGTTGGCATCATACGATGCCCTCACCTGCTGTCTCGCTAGCTCCAGGCCCCTTATGGAAAGCTCAATGGCTTGTCGGGTTGCCTCGCTATCAGGCAGGGATGTGAGGATCTGCCCCAGTGTCGCCAAGAGGCACCTGGTGCACTGAGATTCACATGAGGAGTCATGCCATTAAGAAGACCCTTCTACCCCAACAGTCAAACTCAAATGAGTCAGACTCTAGGGGGGCGCTTATGATGGTGACTATGCTCAGAGGGGGTATCCAGCAGATTCAATCCTGAAGAGGGATGGGGCATGGCACCTGGGGGTGCACAGTACCTGTGCTGGCAGTCCCTCGGGGCTGGGAAGGAAGAGGGATGCTGCCAGGCACTGTGCAACTCCTCCATAAAGGGTTGAGGCCACGGAGGTATTATGACGGATAAAGAGCTGCATTCCCCAAGGAATGACAATGTCACATGCACAGGATTGTGTCCTAAAGTTCTTTGAAGATGCAGCTCCTCCAGCATCTCCAAGAGGAATCATTGATATGAAGTGAAATCAGCGTCGGTGGAGATGTGACCAGAAGTAGCCTTTCCCGAAGAGGAGGAAGAGCTGGATTCAGGGATAGGTGCAGCCTTGAACAGAGGTAAAAAAATTATCTCATCAATGGCCCTGAGGTAGGTTGGAATGCATGCGCCATGCCCCTGAATTGTTTCCAGGTCATGAGGGCCCCTAGGACCAGAGAAATCCAGGAGAGAGGGTGGAGGAGGCAGAGGAGGAGGAGGAGAAGAGGGGAGAGAGAATGGTCCTGAGAAGCAGGAAAAGACCTTTTGCCAGGGCTGCGGGTAACCACATGGCCCACACACCTGTGCATGCCCAACTGGGGAGGGGTGAAGGTGGTGCAGCCTTTGGTGGGAACCCCCCTGGTGAGGTGAAGGGAGCTGTTCTGGTTCATAAGGGCAGCCCCTATTCCCACTAACCATGGGCCCCTGCCAGTTATGGTGGGAAAAGCGAGGGTAAGCACTCCAACACTGTCCAAAGCCTCCAGCTGCTCTAGGGACCATGAGGAGCACCAACTGTGACCTCAAGACCCCCGCCCTTCCAGGTTGAGATCAAGACACACCCCTCAAGGGAGACCCTCACAGTGCTGCAGCCAGGAGGGGGGGGGAGAGCGAATTTGTCACTGCAATCCGTACCAGAATCCCTCTCAACCAAACTGGAGTCAGGCCTGACACCTGGAATGGCCACAGCACCAGGGCTGGTGCCAAAGGAGCCTCCAGCACTGTGAATGGCACCAGGAGACTTTGAGAAGGTGGCACCAGAGATGGCACATGCTGAAGAGCCGACCACAATGAAGGCCTCAAATTGGGTCTAGGGGATTCCTGGAGCTCCGAAGAACTAGGCCTCCATTCTGGATCATCCCAATCCTCGTTCATGGAGGATGAGATCAGGGAAATCTCCAAGGAGGTGACCCCAGAGACGCTCCTCTCCTGGCACCATGAATGGCACTGGGAGGGGACCCAGTGGTGCTGGTGGTGCAATCTCACTTACCGACACTGGGAATGGTGTCCAGAGCTGAGACGGCACTGGCTGCCACCACCAAGAGAACCACTAGAGCAGGCCCAGCATATAGTTGAGAACTTAACACCAGAGGCGTCCGAACCCCAGAAGGGGTACTGGACTGTGAGGGGTGCTCAGTCGACCCACCAGAGGGGGCCGAATGTCCACCTAACCCCTCACACAGGCCCCTGGTCTCAGTGAGACTAGAAATGGAGGCCTGCTCTCCCTCAGTATATATAGTACTGAAGAGAGGCCCAGGGACCTAACCTTGGTGTCCCTGGTGCAACACTGTCCTCCAGAAGTTGGGGTGTCCTGTCCAAACTTTGCAGTGCTGATCCAGAGGGTACGGAGATCCATGGAGAAACAGTCATCTCATGAATCCATATTATGTTGGGGACCCAGGCAGGAGAAGCAGCAGTTTTGCCAGTTGATGACCATCATCATCTTGCCATAGGGGCACAGACACATAGAGCAATGCCCTGTCTTGGAAGATTTTGAAGGCCCCAAGCCAGACATGACTGCGATGGAAAACATACAAAATGACAGAAGAAAAAGCTTGTCACCGCACTACAGGGAAAAACGGAAAACAACAAAGGGGAACTACTGGTAAACTACAGTGCTGCGTGAAGGTTTTTTTTTTGTTTTTTTTTTAGTTGTTTAACCAGGAGTAGCACACTAAGCTGAAAGCTTTTTTACAGGAGTGACCTGGGAGCACAGGCAAGTTAAGTGACTTGCTCAGGGTCACACAGTATGCAAGTGGAAGCTATGAGATTCAAACCCAGGTCTGGTCTGCTGGATGTTACCAGATTTGTAGCTCAGAGCTTTAAACCACTGCACCATACTACCTCCAAAAATTCCCCTACTCTTTTCGATAAGTGCCATGGGATCTTTAACATCCACCTGAACTACCACCAATCCAGGCAGATGGGACCTCGGTTTAACATCTCATCTGAAAGACAGTTGGTGGCGAGCAAACTGAAGAAAACAGACTGTGACCCTGTTAGTAAAGCTGTGCTCCACACGCATCCTCAACAGCAGGAAAAGCAGAAATGAGGGCTGATGGGAACTGGCATTACTTACTGCCTAGTCTGCGAGCGACACGCAACACATCAGCCTTGCGGGCATTGCCACTCCCATCAGCTCCTCCAGCCTAAAAATTTCCTAAAGCTAAAGCTCCCACAAGGGTCTGGCACCTCCAATTGAGACCCACCAGTTATGAGTGGTAAAGATTGACTCAGAAAAGATCTGATCCTTGTGTGAATCTATTTTCAGGTTCTGGAAGTGGTGGTCAGGGTCAGGGATTGCAAATCACTGTGATGGATCCCTGAGAATAAATAACATTACTATAGTGAGTAGTTTTTTTTTCTTTAAATGTCAGGAATCCATCACAAATGCTTTATAATAAGCAGACTCTCAAGCAGTACCTGGGGAGAATGGGACCAGAATCTACTTTGGAAAAAGATTCTGCAAATTGACAGAAGTTCCAAAACTGGCATCCCTCCTGGACTGAATGCTCAGGTAGTAGTGTTTTGTGAAGGTGAGCACTGTTTTCCAGATAGCTGTTTTACAAATGTCTAGATGTGGGATGCCACTTGTGACTGCCACAGAGGTAGAGGTACCCCTTGTGGAATGTTCCCGTAGGCCAGTGGGAAGTATCTATGCAGCATTTTTGTAACAAAATTGTATACAGGAGATTATTCAACAAGAGATAGTGCTCCTAGTTGCTGGTTTACCTTTGCCCAACTCATCATAGGTAACAAATTGCTGTGTGCTCTGGGACCTGACATCCTTTGTCTGGTCTAAGTAGTGACCCAGTGCTCCTTTTACAGCCAGAGAGTGCAGTTTTTGTTCACCTGTACTGGAGTGTTCAGTGCAGAGTACAGGAAGAGCTAGTTCACGTGAAATTCTGACACAACCTTAGGTAGAACTTCTTATTAGTCCTAAGGGCTACCATATCCATGTGGAAGATAATGTAGTTTGGATCTATACAGAGGACTTGCAGCTCATTTACCTTCCTGGCAGATGTCATGGCAATCAGGAAATGAGGGTTACTCAAATGTAACAGTACTAGTTCTAGGAGTGGTATATGGTGGTTCACATCCACACTTCTGGCAGTCTTTCTTTAAGAGGCTGATGTGCCGGACCATCTTTAAGAGAAACTCCTCCCACCACCCATGTGGTATATCTCTCGGATTTGCCCTGTGACATCAGTTCAAGTCCCAGAAAATCTTTACTGTATTCTGAGATATGCAGTTAGCCTTCACCATTCAACTGCCCTGGATAGTAGAACGTTGATAGGCTCGAGCTCGGTTTTCAAACCACTGTCCCTAGTGTATTCTATGCAACCGTCAGATTCTTTACTCCGCCTGCCTAGTAAGATGCCTCGGAGACTTCTTCAGCTTTCTTGAAGATCTTTCTTCTTTTTTTTTCTTGGTTTTCGTAGTTACCGATTAATTTCTTAATGTTTTCGAAGCACTGTCCTTGGTTACAGGTAGACTAATCTAGATTTAGCATTATTTTGGTAAATTTTGCAGTTCCTTGTCAGTTCCTCACAACTATGAAGGAACCAGCCTTTCTTTGCTTTTCTGAGGTAAAGTTTATGCATTTTGGTAATCTTGCTTCAGTTCTCTGTGGGATGGATTTCTCCTGTTAAATTGTGGGATTTAACCAGTTTTTTTTGGTTATCAGTCGCAGAACCCACTGCAAAAAAAAAGGCAAAACAAAACACAGAGAACTTTTTGGTTATTTAGTGTGTTGCTCTCAGAACCCACATATTTAGTGTCTTGGATTATGTCACAGAAACCTAAAAAGAGATCCGGCCCTGCTAGTTTCCAACACTGCACCGAGTGTGGTAAGCCATTTGCTAAGGCCAACCCACACTTAATTTGTATAGTCTGTCTAGGGTTTGACCACCTGAAAACAGACTAAGATTTGTAAGAATTTTCCTCAGTTCACGCTTGATCGGCAGTTAAACCGACTGAAAGAAAAAATGTCTGAAAAAGCTGCTGACTCGGCTTTAGGAGTACATACGGTTCCTTCACAGAGCAAAGATAAACTGAAGGAACCAGAGGGGATGCCTTCTGACAAGGGCAAAATTCCCCCAAGCACAAAGAGAAGTGCAGAACTGGCTGCTAAGAGGAAAAAGAAAAAAGCATACTGCGCAAGAACCGAAACCAAAAGAACTAACGGTTCCAACTGCTGAAGAGATTGCAAACATGTTTAGGGTCATTCAGCTGTTGCAATCCAATACTCTGGTTCTGGTTCCTCAGAAGGAACCACAATCGGTTCTGACTCCGGCTATTTCTGCTCCTCCTGGTTCATTTGAAAATTACTCGTTTTTTTTTTATTTATCTTTATTCAAATATAGAATATGCAACTTTGACAGAAAGTTTGACCTAATCTACATGTCCAGGATGCACTATTATACCAAATAATAACAATGCTTAAATACATTTCTTCTAATTATATCTAAAGCAGTTTAGAACTACAGACTCTGTTTTGTGTATCTGTGACAGGGTTGAAAAGGACCCTGTCTCAGTTGTTATGAAGAGTTTGAATGCAGAGATCTGTTCTGTTCTTTCCTTTCTTGTCTCGTCTGTCTATTTGCGCAACCAAATTTTCTCATGAGACCTAGGATTTGATCACTCCAACAGTCTCACAGTTCTTTGCCTCTCACTGTCTGTCAACTTTCCCTTGCTGTTCTGTCTCTTTTCCTCCCTTGCATATCTGCTGGTATAAAAATGTATGCAAATCATTATGTGGAAATGTAACTGATATTGGGATGCCTTTGTTCAGAAAGTATGTAATATTACTGTTTAAATGTATATAATTATAGTTTGAGATGATTGCAGAAAGCTATTAGGAACTCAAGGGGTTAACCTTAAATGCAATTTTTAAGCCTTTTACAGAAGCTGTGGAAAAGGGGCCTCAGTTCTGGGACATTGTGTTCTAGCTGCACCTGCCTGATATTTACAAGAACATTTTAGAAAAAAACAGGATGCTTGTTAAGGGGGGGTTGCAAGGACTTATAAAATCAAAGCTGCATTTTCTTGCAAGGGACACACAGAGATTGAAGGAAAACTCAGGTGGATCTTCTCTGTTTATCCTGTCTTTGTAAATAGTTATTCTGAACAATTTTATTTTTTTATTTTATTGTTATTCATTATAAAACTCTTGCTGTGAATTTTACAACTGCTCCTGGTTTTTCCTATGCTTCCTGACCTGTGCCTCAATGACAGATGGTGTCAGCCTAAGTGGGATTTATGCCGTGCATACTCTAAGCCAGGAGTTTTGTGTGTGGGTACTGGACCTAGTACCAGGGAAGCATAGAGAAAGGTATGGATTCTGCAGCAGCAAGTCCAGGAGTGGTTACCAGGAGAATGGCATCCAAACTAGCAGAGACATAAGTCCAAGCTGAGATTGTACAGCCAGCACAAGTTATGGAAAAAGAAAAGGTAGTGACAAAACTTGAAAGCCTGATGAACTTTTTCAAATGGTGGGCTAAACAACAAAAAGAGATAGAGAAGCAGAGAGGAAAAGAGATTCAATGTTTAGAAGCACAGAGGAGAGAAAAGATACAGCGACAAGAGCAGCAGAGGAGTGAAGAGGTGCAGCAACAGGAGCAGCGATGGCTGGATGCCTTGCAAGCTATCAAAGGCAGAGGATCTGGCACAGATCCAGATGAGCAACAAAACACAAGCAACTTAAAAGCCATTAAACTTGCAAAGTTGTGTCCCTCGGATGATATTGAGGCATACCTGACAGCTTTTGAAAGAGTTGCCACAGCCTGCCAATGGCTAAAACAACAATGGACAGTCAGACTGGTACCCTTGTCTGACAGAGAAAGCTCAACTTGCCTACAGCAATATGGACACTGCACAGTCAGAAAACTATGACCTGGTGAAAAGCGAAATCCTGAAAAGGTATGACATCTCAGGAGAGACGTAAAGACAGAGATTTCAATCTCTGAAGTACAACTCACTCAACAGTCCTTGAGAAGCCTTCACCTGACTCAGAGAACTTCTGATAAAATGGCTCCAACCAGAGAGCAAAACAGTCCCACAAATCATCAACACATTTGCAATGGAGCAATTCATCAACATCCTTCCTACAGCTGTGCACTTTGGGTAAAGGAGCACCGACCAGAAAGTGAGGCAAAAGTTGTTTCTTTGGCCGAAGACTACCAAATGGCCAGACAGATGCCACAGCACCAAGGTAACGGCCAAGCACAAGTAAGACACTCTTTTTCCCATTTAAACTCCAAGTCTGATAAGAACACTAGTGGGGGTAACAAATCTGTTCCCATAGACATTACTTGCCATAACTGTAACAAGCCAGGTCATATTGCAAGAACTTGCCATAAGAAGAGTGACACTGGAGCAAATTTGTCCTTGGCAAATTGGGGCAAGTACTTAACAGATGTGAAGGTGGGGGGTAAGACTGTAAAGGGACTTATAGATTTGGGAAGCAGACAGACCCTAGTGCATATTGAAGTGCTGGGAAAACACTGTGCAAAAGGACCAGGTACTGATGTCATCTGCATCGACGGGGACACTTGATACTATCCCACCACCGAAGTGACTCTGACTATTAAGGGTGTGTCACACCAAATGAAAGTGGGGGTAGCACCTAAATTACATGTACCTATGATTATTGGAAATGACTGTCGAGGATTTACTGAGTTAATCTCAGAGGAACTGAGCCCTGCAGTTTCAACAGCAGTGGTAACAAGAGTTAAGGCAAAGAAAATCTCAAACGGTGGGGACACTTTCCCCTTTAGTGACTTTGATTCGGACTTATTTGAGCACAGCTCCAAGATCCATAAATTTAAGAAAGAAAGACGATGCCTGAAGAAACTGTGGCAACAAATGACTGATGATGGACATAAGGGGTTAACATATGAAAATGCTGAAACTAAACAGATCACTGATTGTGATCTTTTTTCAGAACAAGCTAACAATGTTTCTCTTCAGGGTTATTTTAAGCAGCTGGGGGTGAAACCAAAACAAGGTGGACCAATATTTAAAAAAAGTAATGGGTTACTGTACAGAGTTTGGGTTAAACCTCAGACGCAGGAACAGACAGAACAATTGGTTATACCACAGAAGTACAGAATAGAGTTGTTACAGATAGCACATGATAATCCTATGGCTGGTCACTCAGGGAGGGATCGCACCCTTGCCAGATTGTTATACAGATTTTACTGGCCTGGAATTCATGAAAATGTTGCTACCTATTGCAGCTCCTGTGCTGAGTATCAGAAAGTAGCCTCAGTCACTAGAAAAGACAAGGTGCCCCTACCCTTGATGGATGTGCCTTTTGAGAGAATTGCAATGGATGTGGTTGGTCCTTTATATAAAAGTAAAAAGGGTAATAGATTTATTCTGGTAGTATGCGACTGCTACTCCATACCCAGAAGCAGTTCCAATGTATGCTGTCACAACTTCAAAAGTGGCAGTAGAGCATGCAAACATTTTCAGCAGAGTGGGCATACCTAAAGAAATTATTACTGATCAGGGTAGTAATTTTGGTGCTGCATTACTTAAGGAGCTGTACAGACTACTAGGTATCACTGCCATACAAATCTCCCCCTATCATCCTCAGACAGACAGACAGTCTTGTTGAACATTTTAACCAAACCCTGAAACGCATGTTACAAAGGTTTGTACTCCCCCCAAGCTCTACCCCACTGGCGATTTTCCTTGATGCTGAAAAGGCATTCGACCGGCTAAATTGGGTCTATATGAAAGAGGTGCTGTCGCGTGTGGGGGCAGGAGACAACTTCTTCAAATGGGTATCTATGTGTTATCAGAATTCTAGAGCCAGAGTTAGAGTAAATGGCACAAATTCAGATATTTTAATATAGAGAGAGGAGAAAGACAGGGGTGCCCCCTGTCTCCATTGCTGTTTGCGCTCAGCATGGAGCCCCTCGCCCAAGCCATTAGGGAAAAATCTTTCTATATGTGGGATCTCCATTAATGAGATAGAAAACAAAGTCTCCCTTTATGCAGACGACACAGTAATATACATAGCCATACCCTAGACCTCTATCCCTGAAGTGATGTGACTTTTAAATCACTTTGGGAACCTTTCTGGATTCAAAGTCAGCATAGAAGAAATTGAAATCATGAGCATTGGGGGTTCCCCACAGAAGGTAATACAGAGTCTTATTCCTTTTAAATTGATTAAAGAAAATATCAGGTACCTGGGGATATTTATCCCCACAGAGATCACACAACTCCACCAATGCAACTATCAGCTGTTAAGTGAGCAAATGTTTGAAGACCTGCAAAGATGGCAGAGCCTTCCCCTCTCTCTCTCGTGAACAGAGTAGAGACAGTAAAAATGAACATTCTCCCCACTCAGAAACAATCTATTACATCTATTTTTATTTTACCAGGACAGACACACTAAGCTGAAAGTTTGTTTACAGGTGTGACCTGGGAGCACAAGGAAGTTAAGTGACTTGCTTAGGGTCACACAGTATGCAAGTGGAGGCTGTGGGATTCAAACCCAGGTCTCCAGGTTTGCAGTGCAGAGCCTTAAACCACTGCACTATACTGCCTCCTAATGTCTTATATGTGTGCCCTAAGAAAGAAGCTGGCAAAATATATTGAAATTGCCCATAGTAATCAGGAAGAGGCCCAAAACCAGCAGAAGGTATATTATGACCATGGGGTAAAAGAAAAAGTTTTTCAGACAAGTGAAAAGGTTCTGCTACTGTTACCCACGACAGAAAATAAACTGTTAATGAAGTAGTAGGGCCTTATAGAGTGCTTGGACGTACTGGCACCATTAACTACGAGATTGAGACCCCAGACAGGAAAAATTCTATTAAGATATACCATGCTAACCTCCTCAAAAAAATGGGTTGAAACAATGCCAAAAGCTGCTTTGCTAGTTTTAACAGAAACTGATAAAGAAGATATTGATGTAGCTTATGACAGACTGCAACAAACTGTAACTGCTGATGCTGTAAAGGTGAATATTTCCTTAACCTCAGAACAAACTTCAGAAATTTGTAATGTGCTGAAGACATTTAACAGTACTTTTACCACAGTACCAGGCCGAGCAAAAGGGGTCAAGCATGTAATAGTGCCAAAGGAATGCTCGCCCTATTAGGCAAAAGACATACAGGTTACCAGAGTGGTGAAGAGCTGACGTGCCTAAGGAAATACAAAAAATGAAAGAATTGGGTATCATAGAAGAGTCAAGGAGTGCTTGGTCATCTCCAATGGTAACTGTAAACAAAAAAGAAGGGGGTGTAAGAATCTGCCTTGATTTTAGGAAACTTAATCAAGTGTCAGAATTTGACAGTTATCCTGTGCCCAAAACAGACGATTTGGTGGACAGACTGGGGAGTGCAAAGTATATCAGTACCCTCGATCTCACCAAGGGTTACTGGCAAATCCCTTTAGCTAAATAATCCAGAGACAAAACTGCATTTGCCACTCGTGTTGGATTCTGTCAGTTTACCACCATGCCATTTGGTTTACATGGTGATGGTGCACCAGATACATTCCAGCGGTACATGGATGTAATTTTATCATCTCACACTGGTTATTGTTCTGCGTACCTGGATGATGTCATGGTGTACAGTTCAGACTGGAAAAGTCACCTGGAACACCTATAAGCAGTTATCCAAGCTATCAGAAATGCAGGCCTGACTATTAATCCTACCAAATTTGCACTGGGCATGCAGGAAACCAGATATTTGGGCTATGTGTTGGGAAATGGAGAAGTTAAGCCAGAAATTTCTAAAACAGAAGCTGTAGCTAACAGCCCTGTCCCTAAAACAAAGAAAAATGTCAGGTCATTTTTAGGGCTTGCTAGTTATTATAAAATATTTGTTTCCAACTTTGCTGAGTTAGCTACTCCCCTCAGTGAACTCACAAAAAAACGGTACCCAAATAATGTGAAATGGACCCCAGAGTGTGATGAAGCTTTTCAAGCCATTAAGGCTGCATTATGTTCAGCTCCTGTTTTAAGAAGCCCAGATTTTGAGAAACCATTTTTGTTACAAACAGATGCATCAGAGGTAGGCCTAGGTGCAGTCCTGAGTCAAAATGTAGATGGGATGGAACATCCTATTCTGTACATAAGTAGGAAGCTGCATGACAGAGAGAAAAGGTATTCCACCATTGAAAAGGAATATTTAGCAGCAAAGTGGGTCATGGAGTCCCGTAAGCTTTAGTTGCTAGGCACTGACTTTGTACTTATAACAGATCACAATCCTCTCTGTTGGCATAACCAAAGATAAACACTCCATAATCACCAGGTGTTACCTGGCACTACAGCCATTTAAATTCAAGGTGATACACAAATCTGGTAAAGAGAATAGCAATGTTGATTTTCTGTCAAGATATGGATTTGAGGGTTCTGAAGGTTGAAAAACAAATGTATGAGTTTAAACTTTACTGTTTGCTGTACTATTATAGAAAAAAGGATACTGCACATGTACTTAATTTCTGAAAGTTAGAAGCTAATGTTAAGAGAATTAATAGAAAGTTTTGGAAACCTGTTTGATAAAACAGGTTCTCTCTTAAGGAGGGGGTGTATATGACAGGGTTGAATAGAACCCTGTCCCAGTTGTTATGGAGAGTTTAAATGCAGAGATCTGTTTGTTCTTTCCTTTCCTTTCCAGTCTCTTGTCTGTCTGGTTGCACAACCAAATTTTCTCATGAGACCTAGGATTTTATCACCCTGACAGTCTCGCAGTTCTTTGCCTCTCACTGTCTCTCAGCCTTCCCTTGCTGTTCTGTCTCTTTTCCTCCCTTGCATATCTGCTGGTATAAAAAATTATGCAAATCATTATGTGGAAATGTAACTGATATTGGGATCCCTTTGTTTAGAAATTATATAGTGTTACTGTTGAAATGTATATAATTATAGTTTGAGATGATTGCAAAAAGCTATTGGGAACTTAAGGGGTTAACCTGAAATGCAATTTTTAAGCCTTTTACAGAAGCTGTGGAAAAGGGGCCTCAGTTCTGGGACATTGTGTTCTAGTTGCACCTGCCTGATATTTACAAGAACATTTTAGAAAAAAACAGGATGCTTGTTAAGGAGGGGGAGGGGTGCAAGGACTTATAAAATCAAAGCTGCAATTTCTTACAAGGGACACACAGAGATTGAAGGAAAACTCAGGTGGGTCTTCTCTTTTTATCCTGCCTTTGTAAATAGTTATTCTGAATAATTTTATTTATTTTTTTATTTTATTGTTATTCATAATAAAACTCTTGTGAATTTTACAACTGCTCCTGGTTTTTCCTATGCTTCCTGACCTGTGCCTCGATGACAGTATCATACGAACATACGAAAGTTGCCAGCAGCAAAAGGCCATCCTGGTATCAGTTAATAAAAGCTATACATTCATAGAACTGTCAATATGTTCAATTAAACCCTTAGGTAGCTCAATTGTCTGTAAAAACATTTATTAACTCACTAACCAAATAAACAAGCCTGGATTACATACAAAATTGAAAAAAATGAAAATGACTCTTATTTTGAGGAGGAGAAAGAAGACAACTATGGAGAACCTATTGAACCAGCAGTTTCCCCACAGATAGAGGAGTTTGAATCCCCTCCCAGAGATCCTAAGGATTATTCTTCACATTTTTCCTTTATGAGAAAGGTGGCAGAGACTCTGGACTGCCCTACTTAGGAAACCACTGAGGAGGAGCCAGATTACATGGAGATGATGGATGTACCAGCAACTAAGATTGCTTCTCCCTATCCACAAATCCCTGAAAAATGCAAGCCTCCAAGATTTGGCAGAGTCACATTTCTATCCCTCCTGTGGACAAGAAGATGGAGAGAAAGTACCTGGTGGCCAGAGGAGGAGCTGAATTTCTCCTAGGCCACCCCAGCCACGAGGGGGTAGTGCAGGCAGCTGCCTGTGATAAAGCAGGCATACCCCTGTCTTCCCATCCCACTGATAAGCATTCCAAAAGGATGGACTCCATGGCCAAAATGGCCTATTTGGGAACTTCCCTGGCCATTAGACAAGCTTCCTATATGGCTTATGTTTCCAGATATCAAAAGAACCTATGGAATTCTGTGATGGAGATGGTTAAGACAGCTCATCCACTGGCAAATGATCTTATGGAAGCTGCAAAGTGTGGCGTTGAAGCTTCCAAGTACCAGTTCCACATGGCAGTGGATTCTAATGACACTGTGGCCTGGGTAATGGCAACCTCAGTGTCCCTGAGGAGGTTTGTCTGGCTCGGGACTACTAACCTGTCTCAGTACACACAGACTAAGGCCCTGGACTTTCCTTGTGAGCCAACCTCTTTGGTGAACAGACAGAGACCTACTTGAAGAAGATGGATGAATACAAGATAGCCTATAAGAGTGCGGCTGCTAAAGAAAGGGCATCCACACCCCAGAAATTTCAGAGTAGGGAAGGTAGGGGAAGGCCTTATCCCATGCCTTTCTGCCAGACCCAGGCTTTCCCAGCATACCAACAGCAGAGAGGATACTTCCGAGGCAGGGGAAGAAGGGGCAGCAGTCATGCTGGACCCAGTCCTCAGCCCAGTGCACAAGGAAAACAGAACCCCTGATGTGCTTGTCAGGGTCACCTCCCCAGTTTCAGCAGGGGAGCGGGCTGGCTTACTACTTCCAGGCATGGCAAAACATCACCACAGACAAGTGGGTCCTGGAAGTGGTAAGCCAGGGCCTTGCTCTCAGCTTTAAGGTTATACCAAGGTTGAGGGCAAGGCTATTCAGACCTGCCACCCCAACAGGAAAAGTACTACTGGAATCAGAAGTAACCAACCTTCTCCTCAAGAAGGCAGTGGAACCTGTCCCCCGGCTCAGAGGGGAAAAGGTCTGTACTCAAGGTACTTCCAGACTACTTCCGGTGACGTTGAGAAGCTAATGGCAGCTTGAATCTCTATCACCCGTAACTCACCCAAATTCATCAGCATACATCAGCCTTACAGAACGATGAATTCACCAGCCAAAACTACAAGATCTAAAACCAACCTTCTGAAGAGCACAGAGACACTGGCACATAAGCTGAGGGAACTACTACAGCAAGATAATGTCCAACTTAATCTGACCGCAACCGATACTACAAACAGCATGGCAGCCGCTAGTCACTCTGATACAGAAGAGACAGATCTCATAGTGACAGTTATACAGACTGCTAAAACAGTAAACAAGATAGATAAATCTCTCACAGAATTACACTCAGACATCAATAAAATAGAGCACAGATCAGATGGAGCTCGGCTTCATGGTTGTCTCTGAACAAGCAGACTACCACGACCACCTATATCTGCTGGCCCGAGAGAGAGAACACCAACAATCTAGATGATCTCGAGGGCCACAGTAGAAGGCAAAGCCTCAGGATATATGGGATACCTGAAAGCGCGGAGGAGAAGGCCCCAAATGTGATATAATTTCTGCAGGGCATACTCAAAGAAGCACTGTGGCTGCAAGATGACCTCAATATATGTATGGACAGAGCACACAGCTCTTCACCTCCGAGACCCACCAATGCAGGTGCTAGGCCCAGATCCTTGGTCCTAAAACTCACCTCCTACGCGATTAAAGAGGAAATACTTACAAGAGCCTGGCGGCAGTGGGATATTCTCAGTGGCTCAGAAAGGACACACTCACCCTGAATTAGTAACTGGGAACTACAAAACCAATCTGCGATCAGATGTTGCAGCAACACTCAAGCCTTAC
This sequence comes from Neoceratodus forsteri, assembly GCA_016271365.2. Lineage (NCBI taxonomy): Eukaryota > Metazoa > Chordata > Ceratodontiformes > Ceratodontidae > Neoceratodus > Neoceratodus forsteri. The sequence continues at coordinate 553,938,841 of CM028129.1, read as the reverse complement.
TGTTCACTGATTTTCCTGGAAGGCCTATCCAGTGCCACACGTGATGGCTCATCCACCCTACCTGAAACTGGAGCAAGAGCTCAAGAAGATGGACACGTAAGGGACTGTAGTTTTCTCCCCGGTATGAGGTCACCCTCAAGTCAATCCACCCAATTATTCCTGCTATACAATCTGATGGTGGCATTTGTGGCTGCTCGCATGGGGATGGGGGGGAGACCTCCTGCTACACCGTACCGCCATCGCACAAAATAACTCTTCCCCATTAATGTTCTCTCTCTCATCTGCCAGTGGTTAACGAATATGGTAACAGTCACTCTGGCCACTTGCACTGAGAGGGTTATAAAATGCTAGATGGCTTGGGTTAGTAGTTGTGGAGCCTGCCGTACTGGCCCCGAGGGGGCTCTCGACAAAGGGGATACTTGCTGTGACTTTTACCTTGTTATCACTACTCCCCCTGGGTGAATAGCCACATGTGGAGGCCCATACTCCTCAATTAACTGCTACTGCTGACTTTTTAAATATACAGTCAAGCCAACATTTTGGGTACATGCTTTCACCTTGTTGCAAACTTGTTTTCTCTCTCAGTTCTGAAATTATAGCCTGCTTTAATTGATTGTCCAGTGAGTTCAACCGATGAGCAAAGGTTTCCTTCCCTTTGCACTAATAAGTAGAATGGATGTTTACAAAAGGAAGAAACTGAACTTAATTTAAATGTCTGAACACTTAATTTAGCTGTGACTTATTGGTTGGGAGAGGAGGGGGCACAGCAGAGACATTAGAGAGGAATGTTTGGCGCCATAATTTCAATTCTGCTCCTATGAGAGACACAGCACACACACACACACACACACACACACACCCATGGCTGACCTGGTCCCTTATATCTCTGCTAGATTGTCCTGACCACTGATAATATAGTGGTCTAACCAGCTTGGGCTGGTAATCTTGGAGCTCGCACTGGCAGACGACCAAGCAAATTAGTTAAAAGGATGAACAAAATCAACAATTATTGACTGTTCGGGCGAGTGGAGGTGGAATAGCCATATAGACTAGGGCAACCACCATCTAATTGACCCCATACTGACGTCGGACTAGTCACTGGGGTGGAGTCTAGACACCACCTCAAGCGACTGGTCACTGTACCACCCCTTTCCACTGTAAGGGAAACAGTGTCATAGAAGTGACATGACCCAGTCAGAGGACATCTGTCTGACCCAGGAAAACCAAGGCAGGACTGCCTTCAGATGATTTTGTCCAACTACAGAACAAAAACTGCAAGTTAATAAGTTTAAATTGGCCACTAGTGGCAAACCTTTTACCCAGAGTTCATTCCTTACTCCCTTGGATTTGCTTCCAAGGAATGTTTAAAGGTGTTTTTCAAAGGTTCTCATTGTGACACTCAGACAGCTGGTTCTGATTAATCTATGCTTTTTGTAAAATAAAAATGTGTTATTGAATGTCTCTCATGAGAGATGCTGACAGACTGTGGAATGACACCCTCTCCCAGGTCTTAGCTACAAGGTGTGACCTGGAAGGCCAAGAGATAATTACAGGCTAGAAGATATCTTAAAAAATAAGCATCTCCTGTTTATGTGACTAATTGCAGATTGCCAACTGCCAAGATAGATCATAAACTTTTATAACGTTCAGAGGAAGAAGAGCAGGTTATAACGCTTTAGTGCGGAGTCATAAAAGATGCTTTGATGTCCTGAAAAGGGGAAGCTGCTCATAAGATCAAAGAAAGTAATTTGAAGAAAATGAGTTGTGCTGCAGTTACAGAATTTAATACTTTGATAAGACTTCCTGTTTTGCATAGATATATTTTTTTTATATTCTGACAGGGAGGAGCTAGGTGACCTCACTCAAAGTGGTTGGCAAAGCCAGTTTTTAAACAGTATTCTGTTTTCCATTTTGACACAAAATGTTTGGACTCTGAAAAAGAAACATCTACAGCACTGTGAGATAAGAATACCTTAGAACAGACAAGTCTAAGTGTATTAGTGGTAGGAATCTGCACTTTTTAAAACCTTATTCTTTAAAGTGATTTGTATGTTTTGTGATATGTGGTTCTGTATTTACATGTTACATTTTTTTTATTTATTTTGAAGTAAACCTCTACTTTAGAGATTACTTGGTGTGCCTTTGAAATTCTTTTTCTTGACAAGTGCAGCATACATGGTTAAAGTTGACACAGTACAAAGCTTACTGGTTTTACCAAACTGGAAAAAGGTAAGAATTTATTCTGAGGTCATTAATAGAGTTTTAAGGGTTCATTTTGTACTCCTGGTTAGGTGCCTGTAGGCAAAAGATATCTGGTCCCCCGAAGAGCAGAATTATTTGAGCCTTGAGACCAAAGTTTGATTCAAACCCACAAAACAGACAGGAGGGTTACCCTGTTTCTGTTAACTGTTCACAAGACTGTGCTCGGAGGTTGGAACTGTGGGAGCAGAAGGCCTGACCTGCTGAGTGGGTTTGTGAAAATCATTACATATTATGTAACTGTTAAATTGTTTACAGCTGTGATTGGGTACATGTAATGCTCGTTTTTATTTACTTACTGATATGCATTTTCAACACCGACAAGATGAAATGGACAGAGAGCAGAGGTTACTCCCCTTGATGTATAATCATGGCTAGCATTAACTCCAAATTACTATCTTATAACATCAATGGGATAAACAGTCCAATTAAAGGGAAACATACTAAAGTTCATCAAGGACCTCAGGTGCGAGATTAATTTCTCACAAGAGACACACCTCACACCCCGGGAGATTGAGAAACTAAGAACCAGGGCCTATCCCAGTCTATATCATGCCTCATTAGAAAAAGGGAAAAGGAGGGGGGTGGCAATTCTGCTAGCATCCATGCTACCCTTTGAAGAGGAAGAGGTTGTGGTAGACCCAGGGGCCAGATTTATCATGGTAACAGAAAATTCCAGATGTTCCCCAAACCATACTAAACGTCTACGCTCCACCAGGATCCCATACAAAGTTTTACTCGGACCAGATCAAAATGGTAGTAGAGAAGGCCAAGAGAATGCTGGTCATGGGAGGGGACTGGAACCTTATACTAAATAGAAAGCTTGACACAACCTCCCAAACCCCCATGGCAAGAAACCGAACAGCCAGTCTCTTCAGTAAATTAATAACTGACATGAATCTGGTGAACATCTGGAGGGAGAAATACCCACAGGCCAGGGACTACATCCGCTACTCCCCCAGGTTTAAGACATACTCTAGGCTCAACATGTTCATAACACATTCTAGGGATCTGGTCTCTTTTGGACACATGTGGGTTGGCACTGCCACCCACTCGGATCATCAGCCACTATTTTTAGAAGTGGACTTTAGGCTACTCAAAAAGACTACACACTGGAGACTTAACACACCCCTACTGAGAGACAATGACACCTTATCAGCAAGCAAAACAATTACACAAACAACAGAACTTAACACAAAGCCAGGCACCTCCCATCAAATACTATGGGACACAATTAAGACAATGCTGAGGGGCAAGCTAATCTCAATAGCATCATACAAAGAAAAGGAGAGGAAAAAACAGAACAACTGACAACCCAACTAAAGGACCTAGAGGCACAACAAAAACACAGATGGAACAAACAAGTTGAAATAGATATCAAAGAGGTCAAAGGTCAAATACAAGAAATTCAACAAACAGAGACCAAAAGGGCCCCTAAGTTGCCTGAAGCAATCTTACTTTGAGGGCAGACCTAGAGCCATAAAAATCCTGGCTTATCGCCCAAGGCAACAAGCTGCCAAAGCCACCATCACCAAAATTAGGCACACCAAAACCGGAAATATAACATACAAAGGAGACCAAAGAGCAGATGCTTTTGTTAACTATTATAAGAACCTATAAAACCCACATATAGAACACTCCATACAAGAAAAGCAAAGGTTCCTTCAAGATTTGAAACTTCCCACCCTGACACCTCTTCAAAGACAGACCCTGAAAACACCTATTACCCTAACAGAGCTGACCACAAGAAACATAGAAGTTGTCGGCAGATAGGGACCGTACGATCCATCAAGTCTGCCCTTGGCTTCCTACCCCCCTACTTAGCTGCCTGCTTGTGTATCCCACAGTGTCTGTCCCATGCCCGCTTGAATTCCCCCATTGTCTTGGCTCCCACCACCTCCTCCGGCAGGCTATTCCATGGTTCCACAACGTGCTCTGTGAAAAAGAATTTCCTCGTATTGCTTCTGAACTTTCCTCCCTTAAGTCGAAGGTTGTGCCGTCTAGTCCTACTGTAGTCCTTTACCTGAAAGAGGTTCTACACGTGCACCCTGTTGTTGCCTTGAAGGTATTTAAATGTTTCTATCATGTCCCGATGATTCCTGCATTGTTCCAGGGAGTATAATTTGAGGTCATCCAGTCTTGCCTCGTGAGGTTTCTGATGCAAGCCCTGCACCATCTTTGTTGCTGTTCTCTGTAACGTCTCTAGCGTATGTCCTTCCTGAGGTGTGGCCCCCAGAATTGGACACAGTACTCTAGGTGAGGCCTAACCAGGGACCAATACAGGGGCATGATTACTTCATGCCTTCTGCTCGTGATGCTCCTCCCTATGCATCCCAGGATACCACTAGCCTTTAGCGCTGCCTTTTCATGCTGTCTGCTGACCTTGAGATCATCTGATGTGATCACCCCTAGGTCTCGCTCCTGCCTGGTAGCCACCAGCTGCTCCTCTCCCATTGAGTACAGTTTTCCTGGGTTATGGGGTTACGCTTTCCCAGGTGCATGACCTTGCATTTTTTGGCATTGAATTTCAGTTGCCAGGTCTTGGACCACTCCTCCAGTTTTCGGAGATCAGCTTCCATGCTTTGCTGTCCCTCTGTTGCATCTACCCTGTTGCCAATTTTGATGTCATCTGCAAACAGGCCCCCTTTTCCCTCTAGTTCATCTGCAATGTCACTGATTAATATGTTGAAGAAGATCGTCCCCAGAACTGAGCCCTGCGGGACCCTGCTAGTCACCTCCCCTCCACAGACAGAGTGCCATTTATTAATACTCTCTGAGTTTTCCCATGTAACCAGTTTCTGACCCAGTTTGTAACCTCGGGCCCAATTCCCATGTTCTCCAGTGTTTTGACTAGTCTTCTGTATGGAACTGAGTCAAAAGCTTTACTGAAGTCCAGGTAAACCACATCCATTGCCCCACCCTAATCCACTGCTTTAGTGACCCAATTGAAACAAAATCAACCAGGTTTGTCTGGCAGGACCTCCCTGCCGTGAAACTGCATTGATTTTTGTCGAGCTGACCAGTTTGCTCCAAAAAAGCTATGATTCTTTCCTTCGGCAGGGACTTCATCAGTTTTCCCACGACTGATGTTAGACTAACCAGATAGTAGTTATCTGGCTGTTCCTTGCTTCCACTCTTGTGGAGTGGTACTACTGTTACACTCTTCCAATCCTCTGGCACCTCCCTGCTCCTTAATGATTTGTTGAAGAGCACTGCTAAGAGGGCTGCCAGTTCCCTCCCTAGTTCTTTCAGTATTCTTGGGTGTATCCCATCTGGCCCCATAGCTTTATCTACCTTTAACTTGTCAATTTCCTCCAGGGTCCTTTCCTCTGTGAAGGGACCTGTGTCTATTCCTTTAGTCGGACTTTTCTTTATGCCTGTTGTTGGTCTGTTACTGTCTGCTTCCTGTGTGAAGACTGAGCAGAAGTACTCATTGAGTGCCTCTGCCTTCTCCCCGTCTTGCTCTGTGGTTTGTCCGTCTTTTTTTGTGATACTAATAATGCTGCCTTTGGTCTTCCTTTTTTCACGTATGTACCTGTAGAAGGTTTTGTTACCCTTTTTTACGTCCTGAGCTATCCTTACCTCTGTCTGAGCCTTTGCATTTCTTATCACTTTCCCTGTCTCTTTTTTTTTAACTCAGTTTTATTGGATGATGCACGTTAAGTACATTACATCCATAAATCAGGAGCTTAACAATTACAGCACTGGTGTTCAAGTTGCATACATCCACTCAATCAATTAAACAGATTAACACTAGTGTTCATGCACATAATCATTTCTGGTCTTGTCAGAAAAAATGCTGCCCAACTAATTACAGGTCTTTTATCAATACATAGAGCTACCAAGCTTGGGCACGTGTGGAGCAAATGCTATGGCTTCTTCATGGTTACTATTGGAAAGACTTCCTAATAATAAACCAATTATATTCCAGCATCCTTCTGTCTTGGGTCTTTATTACTAGCGAAAACATTGTGTTAACACAATACAAAGTTGTAAAAAAACTGTAAAAAACTTGGCTGGCTGTCTCCGTGTGCCACAAAGTGTGGGTTGAAACCATATTTAGTCATTACAACCCCTAGAATAGGGGATCCAAGTGCATTCAGTACCTCATAAGAGATGATACCAGCCATCCTTGCTCAGCTACCTTGCCCCTGGCTCCAGGTTTGTCTCTGTCCCCTCCACCCAGATGTCTGTCTCCTCTCCCCTCTCCCCTCATTACCAGTCAAGGAGAGGTGGGTGATTCCTCCTTCTGCTCCTTGCCTCGGAGCCCTGCTTTGAATCTCTCAAATGCTCCCCACAACTCTCTGAACTTCTCTGAGGTTAGACGTAGGGTAGCCATGATCTGTTCCATGGCATGTATCTCCCTGACCCTGGCCCGCCACTCCCCAAGGGTGGATGGCACCTCACTCAGCCAGTTGGCGGTAATCCCCTTCATGGCCTCCAGGCATAGGGTTCTGAGCATGTTTTGTTGTGCGCTCCCACCCAGACCTGGCACCCTTTTTCCCAGCAATAGTCATTGGAAAGTGCCCCCAAATGCCCTCTAGGGCATTGTGTATCTGGGACCAGTAGGCTTGCAAAAGTGGGCATTCCCAGAAAATGTGGTGGTGGGAGTCCACCTGCCCACATTTCCACCAACATAACTCTGAGCCACCTGGTTGGAAGTGTTTAGTGATAGCTGGGGTGTGGAAATATCTGATGAAACATTTCCAGTGGAATTCACGCCAGGAAGGGGAGGACGTGGCATGACACCACATCTTCCACATGCCCACCCACTCCTCTGTGCTGATCGAGATCTGAGTGTCTAGCGCTCAGGCCTCATGGATTGCTTGAAACTCAGGTCGAACTGGGCCCTGCAGCATCTTATAGGCCTGTGCTATGTTACCATGATGTCCCACCAACCTAGCAGCCCAGTAGAGAAATTGCTCTAGGCCAGTAAGGTCCCCGATGACCAGTGCCACCCTCCCTGAGGTTAAAAGGTGGTGACAAATTTGTAGAACCCTGAAAAAATCTTGTCTTGGGAGGTTGAATTGTTGTTGGAGATCTGAAAAGGATAGCACAGATCCATCATGAACCAGTTGTTCAAACCGGATCAACCGTTTGTGGTTCCATCTTCTAAATCCTGCAGCCACTGTAGCTGGTATGAAGCCCGGCTCGCCAGTGATGGCTGTCTGTGGGCCCATGTCATTAGGGGTGCCTGAGATGTGCCTAGCCAATCGCAGTATACCCATTGTGTGCTGGGTGAAGGGGTTCTGCACAGAAGACAATAGGCTTCTAGAAATTGGTGTGTGAGGCAGGACATACAAAGAAGGGCAGGATCAGCCTCCATGTCAAACCAGCTTGACTCAGCATTCTGCTTAAGCCACGTGACCACTGGGGCCAGCTGGGCAGCCACATAGAAAAGGCGCATATCCAAGAGGGCCAGTCCCCCCACCCTCCCTGGGAGGGTGAGTAGGCGCCTATGGACCCGATGTCTGTGACCTGCCCAGATAAAGGAGAGGATTGTTTTTTGTAGTTTCCTCCAGAACGTTTTCAGAACAGGGAACAGGAGGACCTGGAACAAGAAGAGATACCTCGGGAGAACTTTCATTTTGACTAAGGCTATTCTCCCCACCAGCCCCAGTGGAAGCAGACCCCACCGGCCAAAGTCCGCCTTTACCTGAGTCTCAAGTTTCCCGTAGTTTAAACAGTAAAGGTCACTCAGCCTAGCCGACACTCATCTGCCCAGATATCTTACCACCCCACCCTCAGCCCATTGGAATGGAAAATTTCTTCTAAGTTCTGGGGGGACCGTTCCATGCAGCGTAAGGGCCTCCGACTTTAAGAAGTTAATTTTATAACCTGAAATACAGCCATAGAGTGAGTGCTCCCTGGTTAGCTCTGGGAGTGAAGCGTGCGGTTGTGTGAGGAAGAACAGTATGTCATCCGCATATAACAATATTTTATGTGCCCTACTCAGCCCTTCTTTTCCCCGGATCTTCGGATTTGCCCAAACCGCTTGAGTGAACGGTTCCATACACAGGGCAAAGAGCAGTGGGGAGAGTGGACATCCCTGCCTGATACTCCTTGTCAGATGGAATCTCTGCAATGTCACCCCACTGACTCTAACTGTCACTTGGGGGGGAAGCATAAAGCTCCCTAACACTCACCAGAAATTAGCCCCCTAAGCCAACCTCCTCCAATGTTTTGTACAGGAATCCCAAGTTCACCTGGTTGAACGCTTTCTCAGCATTCATAAAGGCAGCAAGGGCTAGTTCATCACCCCACTGCACCCTAGAGATCCTTGACCCCATCTGGAGTACTGCATCCAGTTCTGGAGACCCCATCTCCGCAAGGACATAGACAGAATGGAGGCAGTTCAGAGGAGGGCAACTAAAATGGTGCAGGGTCTGCAAGAGAAGCCATATAAGGAGAGACTAAAGGAACTTAATATGTATACCCTTGAGGAAAGGAGGGAGAGGGGGGGACATGATAGAAACGTTTAAGTACCTCAGTGGAATCAACAAAGTCTAAGAGGGTAGCATCTTTCAGAAAAAGAGATGTGCAAGAACAAGGGGACACAATTTGAAGATAGAGGGGGACGGCTCAGGGGCAATGTGAGGAAGTATTTTTCACAGAGGGTGGTGGATGCATAGAACAGCCTTCCTGAGGAGGTTGTGAGGTCTAAAACTGTGGGAGAATTCAAGAATGCATGGGACAGACATAAGGCAATTTTTGTTGGGGGTAGGAAGAAATAGGCTGTTGGTTAAATAGGATCTGCAGCTTATCCTCTAGGTAGGGAAATGGGCAGACTAGGTGGGCCAAGCAGTTCTTATCTGCCATCAAAGTCTATGTTTCTATGTAGAGATGACATTCAGTAGGAATCTGATGTTGTCGTGGATTAGTCTTCTATTAATAAATCCTGTTTGGTCCGGGTGAACTAGGAAGCCCACACAGCTCTGCAGCCGCTGTGCCAGGATTGATGTGAAGATCTTGAGATTTGCATTGAGGAGGGAGATAGGGTGGCAAGAGCCACACAGAGTGGTGTCTTTCCCTGGTTTTGGGAGTACTATGATTTGTGCATAGTGCCAGGAAGGTGGGACCACCTCTCCCTCCTGGACTCTGACACACAGACAGCAGCCTCAGTGCCAGTTTGTCCTGAAATGCTTTGCAAAATTCCCTGTCTCTTTCAGTTTCTGTTTATATTCTGTTTTGTCTGCCTCATTCCCCAACTCCTTGTACTTTCTGAAGGCTATGCGCTTTTCTCTCACCATGGTTGCCACCTCCTTAGAAAACCATAGTGGGTTTTTCCTCCTTTTGTTCTTACTAACCTGACGGGCACACTGTGATGTGACCATGGTTATTGCATCCTTCAACCTTGTCCAGTATTCCTCAGTGCTCCCTTCTGTTGAGTTACTAACATTGTCTCTTAGGCAGGCCTTCATGTTTGTGAAGTCTGCCCTCCTGAAGTCAAGGACCTTCAGTCTGGAGTGTGTGGAGTCTACAGTCCTTTTTACCCTGAGCCATACCGTGTTATGATCACTGTTGCCCAGGTGGTTCCCTACTTCGACACCCGTAACCCTGTCGCTGTTTGTGAATATCAGATCTAGAACTGCTTTACCCCTTGTGGGTGATTTCGCTAGTTGACTTAGGCCTGCTTCCTGTAGTATGACTAGAAATTCCCTGCTCTTCTGTGATGCCGCTGTGTGGGTATTCCGATCTATGTCCGGCAGATTGAAATCCCCCAGCAGCACCATGTCCCCTTTGCTTGACATCTGGAGGATGGTTTCCAGGATTTCCTTATCCTTGGCTTCCTCCTGATTTGGGGGTCTTCAGATTATTCCTACCTGAATGGGTTTCCAGCTTCTGGACCCTATTGTGATCCATAGATCCTCTGTTTCCCTTAATGCCTGCTGCGTTTCTGTCGCATTGTTGGCAACCTTAACATAAATAGCTACCCCCCCTTTTCCCAGTCCTAGCTCTCCTAAACAAGTTGTACCCCAGGATAGTCACCTCCCAACCATGATTATTTGTGAACCATGTTTCGGTCACAGCCACCCAGTCTAGTCCTGCCTCAGCTATTGTGGCAGTGAGGCCAGTCATCTTGTTAGCCAGACTGCGTGCACTGAGGCATAGTGCTGACCACTCTTGCTGTGTCGCTTTGTTTGTCATGCCTCCTTTGATCCTATTGTTTGTCCCTTTGTAGTTTTCCCTGTTTATGGTTCCTCCCTTTCCATTGTGATGGTAAACACCAGAGTTGGAAAGGGTTTTATGTTCCTGGCTATCTGCTTTTGCTATCCTGGAGTGTGTAGATTTGCCATAAAGCAATAAAGAAGGTAAAGACAGGGAAATGCCCAGGCCCAGATGGGTTCAGTGGAGAAATTTACAAAATCCTTGCCAAAGAACTATTCCTGCATCTTCTCAATACCTACAGTGGGATCTGGTTAGAAGGTGAACCAGTTCCACCATCCTGGAACTATGCAACCATTACAGTAATCCACAAGACAGGAAAAGATCCTTTAAAATGTGGCTCGTACCATCCTATTTCACTTCTGAATGTGAACTATAAATTATACACCTCCATCATAGCAGAACATTTGAGTAAATTGAGAGTACAGCTGGTCTCCCCAGATCAAACAGGCTTCCTGGCAGGCCGACAGGCTTCCGACAACATCAGACACACCATCAGTATTATTAACATAGTTTCTCAGGAACAAACCCCAACATGCGTGATGAGCCTTGATGCAGAGAAAGCTTTTGATAAAGTTTAATGGCCACACCTATTCTTAGTTATTTTTCTCTCAAATATTTACAGATAGACTCGGGTCCCTTTACACTGCACCCCAGGCATATGTTAGAATTAACAGTGGGGTCTCCAGCAGATTCCCCTTAGGGAGAGGTACCCGACAGGGCTCCCCTCTAACCCCCCTGTTGTTTACTATATACAATGAGCCCCTGGCCTGTGCCATAAGGGAATATCCGGACATTAGGGTGGTAAGGATTGGGAACACTGAGCATAAGATTTCACTTTATGCTGATGATATACTTTTGTACCTCACCAACCCCGATAGCTCGATCCCTGACATCTGATCCCTTTTAGGAAAATTCAGCTTACAGGCTGGCTGTTGTTTGAACAAATCCAACACTAAGGTCCTCAAATTTTACTATAACCCCTCCCCAGAAGTTAAAGAACTCTTACCCCTCAACTGGAATAAAGCCAAGATAAAATATCTTGGGATTCATATTTCTAAACAACTGGGGAAGTTATTTACTACTAACTATGAACCCCTTATCTCCTAGCTTCATCAAGACATGACCAAATGGACCCTACTAAATCTACCTCAACATTCCAGAATACAATCTGTTATCATGAATATGCTGCCTAGCTTTTTGTACCTTTTTCAGTGTTTACCCCTTAACATAACAAAAACGTAGTTTCACACATGGCAGAGAATGATAAATCAATACATTTGGATCCCAGGAAAACCCAGACTCAGACTCCAAATCATGCAATCAGATAAGCTTAAGGGAGGCAGGGTAATCCCCAACCTAGAAGACAACTACCTCACAGCCCAACTGCACTTTGCCCTTCTCTGGAGTGCAGGGGGCTACGAAGCACACTGGAAATCCATAGAGATATTCTCCTCAGAGGGCACCCCATTGGGAGCCAGATTGGCAGACCCCTTTCTGGTAGGAGACAACAGAGATCTGCCATTCCTCAGCACCCGAAACACCCTGGTGATGGTATGCAGACTGTGGTCTAAGTATAAACTAGAGAACGAGATATGGCCATTGCAGTGGTTTGCATGGAGTAAGTCCCCCCCTGCCCAGATGGACCATGTATTTAGACAGTGGTCTAGACTCGGTCTATGTTGGCTTGGACAACTGATATACAGGGACACAGTACAGGAGTTTCAGCTGCTCAGGGACACATTCCAATTAAGAAATTCTGACCACTACCGCTTCCTACAACTTTGAACATATATAACTCACTCAGGAGACTAAGTAACACACCCCTACGGGCTGACCACCTGCTTAAGACAATCCTTGCAATCACACACCAAGAGCTCAAGAGGAGACATATCTCAGCTTTATATAAAGACATTAGATGCCTGTATGAGGACTCTATGCAACAGATAAAACAGAACTGGGAAGGAGAGTCAGACATCCAGCTTTCCACAGAGGATTGGGACAGGGTATTTCTGTCAGCCCACAGACAGAACTACACACTCACCCTTGTGGCAGGTGTTCACTTGGAAAATAAGAACAAGGTACTTCTACACACCAGTAATACAGCTTAAGTGGGGAAGGGGGCATCTGTGAGCTGCTGGAGGCATTGTGGTGAAACAACAGCTCATCACACACACATTTTCTGGCTCTGCCCAGTACTGCAGCATTTCTGGTGACAGGCTACCCTAACACTCGCAGGTCTGTACACATGCTCTACACCACTGACACTGGTGACTAATACTTGGCCTTCCCCCCTTCCTGGAGGTTAGGGGAACACATGGAGCGTACCTATGGAACCTACTTCTGGCAGCGGTATCATCAAGGCACAGGTCAGGAAGCATAGGAAAAACCCAGGAGCAGTTGTAAAATTCAATAAAACTTTATTTGTAGTTGCAGTAACAAAAAAATAAACTTGTTCAGAATACCTATATACAGAAGCAAATAAAATCTCTCGTAATCTCTCTCTCTTTGCAGCTCAGTTTAGCCCTTTTATAAGTCTTTTCAACCCCCATCATTATTAAACATCCTGTCCTTGTAGGTTTCAGGCAGGATGAACAGAATGTGCTTGCTGAGGGGCCCTTTCTGCAAAAGGTTAAACATTTGCACTCAAGTAACCTCTAGGTTTTTAAAGTCATGACGAAATTCAATTAACATACATTTCAACAGTAATACTAAATATTTTCTAAACAAAAGTGATCCCATTATCAGTTTCATTCCATACATTGATTTGCACCTAATTGTTATATTAGCTGACATAGATATGCAAGGAAGAAGAACAGACAGCAAGAGAAAACTGAGAGACAGTGAGAGGCAAAGGATTGCAAGACTGTTCAAGTTGATCAAGTCTGAAGTCTCACAGGAAAATTTGGTTGCACAACCAGACAGACAAGACAGAAAATGAAAGAATACAGATCCTTGCATTTACACACTTTCTCCATAACAAATGGGACAGGATCCTATTCTACCCTATCACGTATACCCCACTCTTTAAGAGGGAACCGGTTTTATTAAACAGGTTTCCAAAACTTCTTATTCTCTAATAACATTTGCTGCTTTCAGCAATTAAGCACATGTGCATCCATTTTTTTATAACAGTAGAGCAGACAGTACAGTTCAAACCGATACATTAGTTTTTTTTTCTTTCAACCTTCAGCACCCTCAATTCCTGAGCCATTTCACAGAAAATCAGCATTGCTATTCTCTTTACCAGATTTGTGTATCACAGAGAATTTAAATGGCTATAGTGCCAGGCACCACCTTGTGATTCTGGAATTTTTATCTTTCATCTGGTTAAGCCAACAGAGAGGGTTGTGATCAGTTACAAGAACAAACAGTAAATGCCGATGCTGTAAAGGTGAATGTTTCCTTAACCTCAGAACAAACTGTAGACATTCATAATGTGCTAAAGACATTTAACAGTACTTTTACCATGGTACCAGGCCAAGCAAAAGGGGTTGAGCACTTAATAGTGACAAAGAATGCTCGTCTTATTAGGCAAAAGACATACAGGTTGCCAGAGCAGTTAAGAGCTGACGTGGTTAAGGAAATACAAAAAATGAAAGAATTGGGTATCATAGAGGAGTTGAGGATTGCTTGGTCATCTCCAATGGTAACTGTAAAAAAAAAGGAAGGGGGTGTTAGAACCTGCTTTGGTTTTAGGAAACTTAATCAAGTGTCAGAATTTGACAGTTATCCTATGCCCAGAATAGATGATTTGGTGGACAGACTGGGGAGTGCAAAGTATATCAGTACCCTTGACCTCACCAACGGTTACTGGGAAATACCTTTAGCTAAATAATCCAGAGACAAAACTGCATTTGCCACCCCTATAGGATTCTATCAGTTCAGCACCATGCCATTTGGTTTACATGGTGCACCAGCTACATTCCAGCAGTACATGGATGTCATTTTATCCCCTCACACTGGTTATTGTGTTGCATACATAGATGATGTTGTGGTGTACAGTCCAGAATGGAAAAGCCACCTGGAACACCTATAAGCAGTTATCCAATCTATCAAAAATGCAGGTCTGACTATTATTCCTACCAAATGTGCATTGGGCATACAGGAAACCAGATATTTGGGCTATGTGTTTGGAAATGGAGAAATTAAGCCAGAGGTTTCCAAAATAGAAGCTGTAGCTAACAGCCCTGTCCCTAAAACAAAGAAGCATGTCAGGTCATTTTTAGGGCTGGCTGGTTATTATCAGAGATTTGTTCCCAACTTTGCAGAGTAAGCTACTCCCCTCACTGAACTCATGAAAAAAACGATAACCAAATAACGTGAAATGGACCCCAGAGTTTGATGAAGCTTTTCAAGCCATTAAGGCTGCATTACATTCAGCACCTGTTTTAAGAAGCCCAGACTTTGAGAAACCATTTTTGCTACAAACAGAAACATCAGAGGTAGGCCTAGGTGCAGTTCTAAGTCAAAATATAGATGGGACAGAACATTCTATTCTGTACATAAGTAGGAAGTTGCATGACAGAGAGAAAGGGTACCCCACTATTGAAAAGGAATGTTTAGCAGCAAAGTGGGCCATGGAGTCCCCAAGTTTTATTTGCTAGGAACTGATTTTCTTCTTGTAACATATCACAGTCCTCTCTGTTGGCTTAACCAGATGAAAGATAAAAATTCCAGAATCACACGGTGGTACCTGGCACTACAGCCATTTAAATTCACAGTGCTTCACAAATCTGGTAAAGAGAATAGCAATGCTGATTTTCTGTCAAGATATGGCTCAGGAATTGAGGATTCTGAGGGTTAAAAAACAAATGTAGGGGTTTTAACTTTACTGTTTGCTGTACTGTTATAAAAAAGAGAGAGCAAGATGATGTACATGTGCTAAATGTCTAAAAGCAGCAACTGTTACTAGAGAATAAAAAGTTTTGGAAACCTGTGTAATAAAACAGGTTCCCTCTTAAGGAGGGAGGTGTATGTGACAGGGTAGAATAGGACCCTGTCCCACTTGTTACAGAGAAAGTGTTTAAATGCAAGGATTTATTCTTTCCTATTCTGTTTCTTCTCTGTCTGCTTGTGCAACCCAATTTTCCTGTGAGATCTCGGACTTGATCACCCCAACAATCTCACAATTCTTTGGCTCTCACTGTCTCTCAGTCCTCCCTTGCATATCTACTGATATAATAATATGTGCAAATCATTGTATGGAAATGTAACTGATATTGGGATTCCTTTTGTTTAGAAAATATATGGTGTTACTGTTGGAATATACATAATTATAAAGAGATGATTGCAGAAAGCTATTGTAAACTCTAGAGGTTACTTGAGTGCAAATCTTCCAGCCTTTTGCAAAAGCTGAAAAAAGAGGCAGAAAGCACACTGTGTTCTAGCAGCTCCTGAAACTTACAAGAACAGAACACTTACAAGAACAAGATGCTTGCTAAGAATGGGAGCTGAAAAGACTTATAAGAGCTAAGCTGCAACTGCAAGAGATTTTTAGAGAACAAGGGATGCAGAGACTGAAAGAAAACTTTATTTTTTATTTTGCCTTTGTAAATAGTTATACTGAACAAGTTTATTTTATGATACTGCTAGTGTAAATAAATAATTTTTGGTGAATTCTACAACTGCTCCTGGTTTTTCAACGCTTCCTGATCTGTGCCTCGACAATACCAAGAAGTTGGACCATGCAGCCAAAAAAGTCTACACTACCTCTTTGTTTGGCCTTCACCTGGAGAGCTCAGCCCTCCTGATGGCCCACTTCTCCCATGCCCTGTTGGGCACCCTGGATGAGGTGCTTCCTCATCTACTGGTGGACCACCAGACCATGGTCAAACAGACCAGGACCAGGGCTGGGCTGTAGCAAAGCAACAGCTCCAGACAGCCATGGACATTGGGGACTCCTGTGTCCACTCCATGGCAGCTACAATGGCCATGTGCCACAGGGCTTGGCTGCGGATCTCAACCTTCATGGCAGAAACCCAGCACAAACTGGCAGATGTTCCCTTCCTGGGCAATGACCTGTTTGGGCCCAGAGTCAAGGGCCATGTCACCTGCACTGAGAAGTCCAATGCCACTGTGGACTCTGTGGCATCCACTCAAAGGGACCCCAAGTGCTCTAAGCAGCAGAAAAAGAAGCCCTTTCATTCCACCTTCACATCTGCAGCCAAACCAGCCCAACTCCAAGCTGAGCAGCAGGCTGTGGACTGGTGACCTTGGCTGAAGTCTGTGGCCGTGGTCGTCTGCAAGCCTTAAGGGAGAGGCCCCAGTGGTTCCTCAGCCAGGCCCTCCTCCACCTCTAAGCTTGCCCAGTGACAGGATGAGGGGTGCCTCACTCATGCCCGTCATGTCTCCCCTGGGAGGCCGGCTCCGCCACTTCCTTTCTGCCTGATCCATTGTCACCATGGACAGATAGGTTCTCGAGGTGGTTGGTCAAGGTCTGCCTCTGGAGTTCAAGCAGTACTCTCCTTGCCGAGCCTGTGCCCCATGTGAAGACTTTGTATCTGCAGACATTCTGTCAGCCCTTCGAGATGACATTGCCCAGCTCCTCTGCAAGGAGCTCATAGTTCCTGTTGCGGATCCTGTGGAACACCCAGACTTTGTCTCCAAGTACTTCCTGGTGTCAAAACAGATGGGGGGCCGGCGCCCCATTCTAGATCTGCATGACCTAAACAAGTTTCTCAAGTCTCGTGCCTTAAGGATGGTCACTCTCTCTCAGATCATTCCATCTCTGGCACAAAACATGTGATTCTGCTCCCTGGACCTACAGGAATCGTTCTTTCACATCCCGATCCATCCATCTTACAGAAGGTTCCTCCACTTCCAACTGGAGGATGCCCTCTTCAAGTTCCAGACCATGCCATTCAGCCTGTCCTCGACCCCCAGTGTCTTCACCAAGTGCATCACAGTGGTGTCAGCTTTCCTGAGGCATTGAAGGGTCTGGGTATACCCCTACCTGGATGACTAGTTGATTGCAGGTCCCTCCAGGCAGGAGGTGGGGCGATCCAGAGACCTGGCCCTCCAGATCTGCATCTTCGTTGGCCTCCTGGTCAACAAGGCCAAGTCAGAACTCGTACCTTCGCAGGTGATTGACTTCATCGGGGTGGAGCTCAAGTGTTGCAGAGCCAGAGCCCAGCTCCCAGCAGACAGGGTGGAGGCTTTCTCCTCCCTTGCCTGATCATTTCTGGTTGGGCAATTGCACCCTGCCCGGGACTTCCTATGTCTGCTGGATTACATGGCAGCCTGCACCAGTGTGGCCCAATGGGCCTGTTGGAGAATGCACTCTCTGCAGTTGGAGCTGGCCAGCCAG
Source organism: Neoceratodus forsteri (assembly GCA_016271365.2). NCBI lineage: Eukaryota > Metazoa > Chordata > Ceratodontiformes > Ceratodontidae > Neoceratodus > Neoceratodus forsteri. The sequence continues at coordinate 553,921,107 of CM028129.1, read as the reverse complement.
GGGTCTCTTCGACCAGCTGGTCATGGTGACCTAGTGGATGTGGGACAATCTCCAGTGGCGGTTAGTCCCAGAACATCTGTAGGAATGGATCCCATTTGTCTGTCCAGAGCCGATGGTCATCCTGATGACCAATGCCTCTCTCATGGGCTGGGGTACCCACCTGGGGAAGCAAAAAAATCCATGGTCTCTGGATCCCCAAGGAGTCCCATTGTCACATCAATGTGCTGGAGCTCCATGCAGTTCAGCTGATGCTGACTGCCTTTGTTCCTCACATTTGGGGTTGGGTGGTCCAGGTCCAGACGGACAACACCACAACTATATGCTACCTCAACAAACAGGGCAGTACGTACTTCCTGCCATTGTGCAAGGAAGCTCTTCATGTGTGGACCCTCGTGGGCAGCCTGGGGGCCGATCTCCTAGCCATCCATGTGCAGGCTCCTTCAACCAGCTGGCAGATGCTCTCAGCTGTGTGGGCAAGGCATCTCATGAGTGGTCTCTCCACCCAGAAGTAGTACACAGTCTGTTCTCCCAGTGGGGCACCCCTCAGGTAGGCCTGTTCACCTCCAGGGAGAATGTGAAGCTGAGGCTGTTTTGTGCCTGCCCCCCTCAGCAAGAAACACTGCAGGGGGATGCCTTCTCAAGGTCCTGGACCCCAGTTATGCCTTCCCTCCACTTCCCTTGATCCACAAGGTGTTACTCAAGGCCAGGAGGGACAATGCACAGGTGATCCTGTTGGTTCCGGAGTGGCCATGCCAGTTTTGGTACACCAATCTTCTCATCCTGAGCAGCAGGCTCCCGAGGCCTCTACCTCCCTGCCCAGACCTGCTCTCCATCAATCAGTGGAAGGTACTCCATCTGGATCTTCAATCCCTGCACCTGACAGTCTGGTTCCTGAGAGGTTAGAATTCCAGGCTCTGTATCTCTCTGAAGATATCCTCACTGTTGTGGAGGCATCTCAGAAGGAGTTGACCAGGAAGTGCTACGCCTTTAAATGGAAGAGGTTCACCATTTGGTATCAGGGCAAGGGGTTGGACTCTTTGTCCTGTCCAGTGGCTAGCATCCTTGATTATCTGTGGTCCCTCTCTCAGTCAAACCTTCGGTCGACAACTCTCAAGGTGCACCTGGTAGCCATCTCTGCTTACCGGGCATGGGCTGGTCAGCAGTAGGTGGTGCAGCAGAAGGTGGTCTTGCGTTTCTTCAAAGGCCTCAGCCACATTTCCCCTCCGGTACATGAACCACCACCACCTTGGAACTTGTTGCTGGTACTGGCAAAGCTCATGGGCAAGCCATTCGAACTGATGCACAGGCATGACATGTCTCACCTGTCATGGAAAACTGCCTTCCTGGTGGCTATCATGTCAGCAAGAAGGATCAGTGAGCTCCAAGCACTTTCGGTGGAGTCTCCTTACCTGGTCTTCCATAGGGACAAGGTTGTCCTTCGCCCCAACCCGAAGTTCCTCCTGAAGGTTGTGTCAGAGTTTCACCTTAACCAGGTGATCAACCTCCCATTGTACTTCACCAATCACACCTTGGAGGCCAAGCACAGGCTCTGTACTCTGGACCTGAGGCAAGCGCTCACTTATTACAAGGAGCACATGGCTGGAGTTTGTGGAGTGGTTCACCACCTGCTTGTCACCTATGCTGGAGCCGCACCTGACAGACCAGCAGCTAAGTGGATGATTGTCAGATGAATTGTTTCCTGCATTGATCACTGCTATAGGTTGGTGGGTAGGGAGCCTCCCTTAGGGCTAAGGGCTCATTCCACCCACCATACCGCTGCCTCAGTGGCTGCTTCCAGGGATATCCCTATCCAAGAAATCTGCAGGGCTGCTACCTGGAGGTCAGCACACACCTTAATTTCCATTATCACATCAACCTTGAGTCATGCTGGGATGCTGGTTTTGGGGCATCTGTTCTCCAATCTCTGTTCCCGAAGTAGTGGGTGTGTGCCTTCCATCCCTCCTCCCAGAGAACTGCTAGGAGTCTGCCAGAAAGCGTGGATAGAACATCCTATCCAGGTCCCTAGAAAAACAGGTTACTCACCTGTAACAGTAGTTCTAGCAGTGATATATGATATGTTCATCCACATGGAACCACCCCACCTCCCCTGGCTTGGCGCACACAACTGCTTCCAGCGGGCAAGATCTGGCATCATGGAGTGGAATCAAGGACGTTACCACCCAAGTGGGTGGGAGGAGTCAGCTTTAACACATTCTGGCCAGTCTTAAAGGGGAAAGGCAACTACCAGAAAGTGTGGATGAACATCATATACCACTCCTAGAAAGTACAGTTACGTAAAAACTTAACCGTAACAGTAGTTCTTTGAGGAGTGTCTTTTGCAGTAAGTAATACTGTCGGGTATCCAGCAGAGGTCGCTGTGGTGCATGGCAGCTCTTCTAGCAGTTTTTCACTAGGGACCGCCCACACATGACATCAGCTTCCTGTTTCCTATACAAGTGTGGGCGGTCCCTGGTATCCTCAGTTCTTCACCGGATTCACCTCGCAAAGTGTGGACCGAGGGGAAGCCGAGGTATCAAAGGAGTCCCAACCCTAGTCATTGGACCAGAACTTGCTCTCTTAGAGAAGGAGGGGGGATGGAGGGTGGGAACAAACCTACTGCAAGAGACATTCCTCAAATATCTACTGTTGCGGTAAGTTTTTACGTAACTGTACTATCTTTCATGGAGTGGTCTTGCAGTAGGTAATACTTTCAGGATGGATCCCAAGCAGTAATGCCCACGTGGGAGGACAGTTATGAGAGGAGACCTTGTAGGACCGCACAGCCAAAGGCCGTCCTACATCGTGAGGCAATATCCAGATTGTAATGCCTTGTAAATGTATGGATCGTGGACCAGGCCAAGTTTCTCATCGATGACTACTACATAGACGTTGCACTAGCTGCTGCACGAGCTGAAGACGGCGGGAAACTGAACTGAGGATACCAGCGATCGCCCACACTTGTATAGGAAACAGGAAGCTGATGTCGTGTGTGGGCAGTCCCTGGTGAAAAACTGCTAGAAGAGCTGCCGTGCACATAGTGACTTCTGCTGGATACCCAAAAGTATTACCTACTGCAAGAGACCACTCTGTGGAAGCTCTACTGTTACAGGTGAGTAACTTTTTTTTTTATTCCAGATTTTTCCTGGTCCCCAAAAAGACTGGCGATCTGAGGCCCATTCGAAACCTAAAGGACCTCAATCTGTACATCCAGTACATAAAGTTCCAGATGGTAACCGTCAGGCCTGATGCCCCACCTCAAAACAAGAGATTGGCTCTGCTCTCTGGGCATGCAGGACGTTTACCTGCACTTATCAGTCTTTCCTCCTCACAGAAAGTTTCTCGGTTTTGTCTTCCAGGGCGAGCATTATCAGTTCAAGGTGCTGCCCTTTGGCTTGTCCTCTGCACCTTGAGTCTTTACCAAGTGCTTAGCAGTAGTAGCAACAGCTCTCCCTTTTCTGGATGAGTGGCTCCTAAAGGCCCTGTCCAGGGAACAGCTTTTGCTGACTCTGGAGCGAACTCTTCAGCTTTTCCACTCCTTGGGCATCACTGTTAGTTTGCCCAAGTCGGTTCTGGTACCATCCCAAAGGTTGCAGTTTATAGGGGCGGTTCTGGACTTGGCACTGGGAAAGGCCTTTCTGCCCAAAACAGGGTAGAGTGCCTTATATCCTAAGCTCAGGAAGTTGCTCAAAGCCGCTACATTCCAGCCAGGACTGTTTTGTCCTCTCTGTGATGAGGTACCTTTGTAAACGAGTCTCTGGCTCAAAGGTTGTAAATCCAATTGTACAAATAAATAAATAAAATAAGGGTGTACCGGAGATTGCTGGGCCTGATGGCAGCTGCCATACCCACTGTTCCACTGGCCAGGCTTCATATGCACATTCTACAGTGGACCCTTCGGGTTCAGTGGGACCAGCACATGGATGAGTTAGATTGCCCAGTCCTGGTCTCTTCTCCAGTCTGTAAGGTACTGCAGTGGTGGATGGACCCCTTGAACCTTTTTCATGCCGTCCCATTCCAGATTTCCTCCCCACAGTAGATCCTCCCCACGGATGCCTCAGGTCTAGCTGAGGAGCCCACCTGGGTCCCTTCCAGACCCAGTGCTCTTGGTTCCAGTTGGAAGCCTCCCTGCATATCAGTGTCCTGGAGATGAGGGCAGTGCTGTGTGCCATGCAGGCCTTTCAGGATCACCTTGCTCTAGGTCAGCTGCTGGTGCAGTCAGACAATCTAAGTGTAGTATATTACATTAACAAGCAGGGGGAATTCATTCATAGCCCCTATGCAGGGAAGCCATGGGAGGGTGGTACTGGGTGTTGGATTGAGGTCTGACACTGTCGGCAGTCCAAGTGTCAGGCATACTAAACACTCTGGTGGACAGTCTCAGCCTGACTCAGTCCAGCGTGCATGAATGGGAGCTTCCCTCATCCATCGCAGGAGACTTGTTCGACAGATGGGTCACCCAAAGTTGGACCTTTTTGTGTCCCCACTCAATGCAAAACTGCGCAATTGCTGTTCGCTAGATCCAGGGCCTGAATTTTCTGGTGAGACACATTGTCCCTCTCTTGGAGTGGGAGGTTCCTTTATGCCTTCTCTCCACATCCTCTCATTCAGAGGGTGCTGATCAAGCTACAGATGGAGGGGGCCAGCATGATTTTGGTAGCTCCATTCTGGCCTCCACAGGTGCTACAGCAGTTGGCGGAGGAACCTCCAGTCCCTCTTCCCCTTTGCAGAAACCTGCTAACCCAGGATCAGGGGACCCTTGTCCATCCCAACCTCAGGTCCCTTCATCTGCACGCTTGACTCCTGAGGATATAGCCATTGCCAGATCTGGGGTCTCTAACATAGTGGCGGACATCCTAGTGGCCATCCAGAAGCCTTCCATTTGTGCCACATATGCCATGAAGTGGAAGTGATTTGCCATCTGGGCTGCCAAGCATAGTCTGGACCCTTTCACCTGTCCGGTGAACCACATCCAGGACTACCTGATCTCTCTGACTCAGGTCTCCAATATTCTTCCCTCAAGGTGCACCTTTCGGTTATTTCTGCCTTTCATGAGCCTATGGGTGACCAAAAAAATGCCCAGCTGGATGTTTCCGGTACCTTTTTGAGGGGCATCCTGCATCTGAAACCCCCAATCCATTCTCCTGTCCCAGCTTGGGATTTAAATTTTGTTTTGGAGAAATTGACCGCATCTCCCTTTAAGCCAATCGCGACTTGCGAGTTACGCTTTCTCTGTTGCAAAGCATTATTTTTAGTTGCCATTTCTTCTGCTTGAAGAATTTCAGAACTTCAGGCCCTCTGGTGCAAGGAGCCCTATTTGATTTTTCACAAAGACAGGGTGTCTGTGCACAAATCCTAAGTTTCTCCCTAAGGTGGTTTCCGAGTTTACACTCAGCCAGTCCTATCCACCTTCCTGTTTATTTTCCTGAGCATGCCAATCCAGGGGAAGCACTGCTCCATATGTTAGACACGTGCAACGCTTTGAAGTACTACCTGCTTCGCACTAAGGAATGCAGAAAGTCGAAGCAATTGTTTCTTTCACCCCAGGTAGAGAAGGCGCATCAGTTTCTAAGTAGTGTTTATCCATATGGTTGGCAAATTGCACTGTGATTTGCTACAACAGTACGGCAAAGGATTGCCTGGAGCGGTTAAAGCTCATTCCACCAGAGGCATGGCTACCTCTGTGGCTTGTTTTGGAGGGATCTCAGCTGTGGACATCTCTGTGGCTGCCACCTGGAGTACCATCCATACTTTCACCAAGCACTACAGTCCAGACATTGCCTCAAGGGCCCGTGCAAGTTTTTGGCAGGGCTGTGCTGCAGGGCCTCCTGTCTTAAGTTTATGGTGAGCCCTCCTCCAAGACTGTCTGTTTGTATTTGTAACTGCTTGGGACTCGCTCCTACGGTGTAATCTGATGACTGAGATACCCTGAAGAAGATAAAACAGTTATGTAAGAAGCTACCATAAATGGAAATTACATACTTACCGTAATTGTTGATCTTCTTGGACAGTCTCTATCACTCATTCACACTAGTGGGATAGCGCCGGAGACACTAGGACCAAGTGGGAGCCAAATTTTTCAGAAGGGTCGGCGCCGAGACAGGACCACACATGCGTGGCACCGCGAGACTAGCTCGCGCCTGTGTAGGCTATCTCGGCGTCGACCCTCCAACCGCCTCAGTACCCTTTTGACCGAGGAGTTGCAGCGTAACTAATGAAAATAACTTATCCTGACTTTCTGGGCCTGAGAGGGCCCAGATGGCCCTTGCAAGAAGGGCAAAGAATAATGTCTTCACAGCTTGAACCATAGGACCATGAAGACCAGGAAAGAAAATAAGTGAACCCGGGGGATGGTGGGTGGGCGTGTGAATGAGTGATAGAGACTGTCCAAGAAGATCAGCAATTACGGTAAGTACGTAATTTCCATATTTTCCTGGACTAAGTCTCCATCACTCATTTATACTAGTGGGAGAGTACTGAGCTAAAACCAACAACCCTGAGTAGGATGGTAGGAGATAGGGTTCACTCAGAAAGAACGGCTAAAGACTGTCCTGCTAATAAAAAGAGCTGTCTTGGAAAGGGCATCTAGAACATAGTGCTTACAAAATAAGCACTTGAGTTGTAACTCACCACTTTGCAGATGACTGCAATGGACACAAAATGAAACTCTGCCAGGAAGCCGAAACCATTCCAGGAGAGCGGCGAGAACCCGGCCTCACAATTTGGTCTAGGACAAAAATTAATAGTATCAAAGACATGTACTAATCTAACATAAAAGGACCTCAGGAACTGAAAGAGCCGGAGGTAAAGCCTACTGGTTCAGGGTAGACCGAAAAGCGCAGATGGAAACCCCCACTACCAAGTATGGCTGACCTGCGAACAACAGGTCCAGGAGCACTTGAACTCCTTACTTGGTGAGCAAAAGAAGGTCCAGGTGGGGTTAGCCCATCAAGGAGAATGGTTTCCACTTAGTCACTGAAACCTTCCGATGGAAGGCCAAAGCACAACTTAGAAGCCTCTTGTGGTGGTCTAGTAGAACCAGATCCTACCCACTTCATATTCCAAAGGGAATCATCCTGCTCCTGTGTGCCTACTACTGTAGTAGCATTCTCTGAACTCAGGGAAGAGAGGGAAAGTGTACAGGAGGATGTGTCCACTGCGGAAAAACATCCCGACAGAAAAAAACAGGGGCTGGATTTCTAAGACAAATAGAGGCAGATGTGCATCGAGGAGGGACGCAGCAGGACTAAGTTAGGGCTAACCCATTCGTTGAAAGTGACTGAATGGCGGCAGAAGTGACTCAATGCTGTGAGGCACCACTCACTCCGGCCTTCCTGAAGGGAGTAGGAAAGGACTCTGGTTTGCTTGCTGATGAAAAACAAACATCACAGTTTCATCACACACTCAGAGAGGATAACTTCGTGAGTGACTGGCACAGAACCAGTGCGCAGGAACCGAAAGTGTGAATATTGAGAAGCCATCTCAGAAAAAAGACCTACTTGACCTACGATCAAGAAAGGAGCATGTCGTCTGTTAAGTTAAAGGAAGTAGGAATCTGAGTTCCGACTTGCTGGAGAGTCACTTCTGTTGCTGCGAGGCTCTGATCAAGAGAAGAAAGCCTGATAAAAAAAGGGGGACCAACAGACTGGGCAGTCACCTAGGTCTAGGAAATATCTCTGAATAAAAGAAATCTCTCTTGGAGAAAAGAGATGACCCATACCTCCGCTGGATCAGACTCCCCCTAGGGGTAGAAGAAGTCAGGTACTCTTTACCGTAGTTTAGAGACTTCCACCTCAGGGGCTGAGACGGAACCTGACCAGATCCAAACGGGTGGTATCGGGTCATTTCGGCTAGATTCTGTGCTGTGAAAATGTTTCTGTTTTTTTTTTTTTACCATTGGTCCGAGCCTGACAAGGCTTTCAGGCTGCTATTTTGCAAGGATTGCCTGATACAAAAATGATGAAGATGTCGTCCATCTGAGGGGCAGGAGGAGCCTGAGCGTCCATAACTGAAATTGTGACCGGACCAATAATCACAGCTGAAGAGATGTTAACCACCTGTGCTGCTGATGAAGCCACCGAAGGGGCAGTATCACAAGGGGGCCATATGCCCCTATCAAAGGAGCGGAAGATCCTGTATGGCTCCTGACCATTGAATTAGAATGTTCCACAGGTGTAATTGTCCTGACATACTAACATACTAACATACTAAAATGCCAGCAGAATAGGCCTAACGGTCTTTCGTGTCTGCTCGTTTGGTCAGCCCCCACCCTGGGTGCTGACCTTGCTGTCCCCCTCACCTTCTCTGGCTTCTCCCTTCCCAGTTCCGGATATTCTTGCTGCATTGGATTTTGCTTCCAGAACCCTTCCCTGTACCTGTCCCACCCCTCTTGAACTCCTCCACTGTCTCTGCCTCCACCAGCCCCCTAGGCAGTGCATTCCATGGCTCCACCACCCTCTCAGTGAAGTAGCCCTCCTCCTTTCTCCCTGAATCTTCCCCTCCAGCTTCCACCCATGCCTCTAGTGGCCCTTCCTCCTTCCTTCGAAGCACCCTGACTGTTCCTCCCCTATTTACCCTCTTCATGTACCTGAAGACCTCTATCATGTCCCCGGTCCCTTCTCTTCCAATGTGTACATATTTAGCTCTTCGAGCCTCTTCATAGGTCCTGTCCCCAAGCCCCAAATCATTTTGGTTGCCTCCTCTGGACCCTCTCAGGAGGTTAATGTCCTCTTAAGTGTGGCCTCCAAAACTGCACGCAGTACTCAAGGTGCGGCTCACCACAGTTATACAGAGGGAGTATCACTTCCTCCTTCTGGAGGTGATCCCTAGTGATGCATCCCAGCATCCTGTTGGCCTTGGCTGCTGCCCTCCTACAAGTCTCAGAGTTGTTCATCTTGACATCCACCACCACCCCCAGGTCCCTCTCAGCCATCGAGACTTGTAGCATTTCCCCAGGGTGTACACTTGGCCTGGGTTTCTGGCCCCCAGGTGGAGTACCTTGCATTTCCCTGCATTGAACCTCAGCTTCCACTTTCTAGACCATCTTTCCAGAGCCTCCAGGTCCCCCTGTAGGGCCACCTTCCTCCCCATCCACCACTGCCCCCAGTTTCGAGTCATTTGCAAAGAGACTCATCTCACTCCTGATTCCTGTCCTTATGTCTGATATGTAGGCGTTGAACAGAAGGGGCCCAAGGACTGATCCCTGTGGGACCCCACTAATGACCCTCCTTGGGGATGAGACTATCCCCCCAACTACGACCCTCTGGGTCCGGTCCTGGAGCCAATTGCCTATCCATCTGATCATCTGGTTCCCCACCCCCATTTCTCCCAGCTTATCCAACAGGCCCATGTGAGGAACAGAGTCAAATGCCTTGCTGAAGTCTAGAAAGAGGACATCCACTGGTCTACCCAGGTCCAAGGCACTTGTCACCCAGTCATAGAACTCCACCAGGTTTGTCTGACACGATTTCCCCGGGATGAACCCATGCTGTCTATCATCCAGGCACCCTGACTTATCCAGGTCCCCCCTAGCCTCTCCTTGACAATGCCCTCCATCACCTTGCCCACCACCGAGGTCAGGCTGGCAGGCCTGTAGTTCCCTGCCACCTCCCTTGATCCCTCCTTGTGGATAGGCACTATGTGCGCCACCTTCCAGTCTTGGGGCACCCACCCTGTCCTCAGAGAGATGGTGAAAGCTCTGCGGGGTTTTGCCAGGACATCTGCAAGTTCCTTCAGCACTCTGGGATGTAATTTATCCGGCCCCGTGCTTTCTCCATCTTAAGGGAGCTGAGGGCTTCCCTCACTCTCTCTGCTGTGATTTCCACTTCGTACCCTTCTCCTGCTTAGCCTCCCCCACCTGCCAGTGATGCCTCCCCTCTCCCCAGACCTGCCGATCGGTAAGGGTCCCTCCTCAGTATCTCTGTCTCCTCCCACGTATGATGCAGCACCCCCATTTTCCCTGGTGAAAACTGAGGTGAAGTACTCATTTAGTACCTCAGCCTGCTCCCCCGGGTCTTGTGCCCATCTCTCCCCTGATTTAATCCTGCTAATCTGCCCCTTCACCCTTCGTTTTTCCCCAATGTATCTAAAGAACCCCTTGTTCCCTCTCCTAATTTCCCTGGCCAGGTTCTGCTCCTTCCTTGCCTTAGCCGCCCTCACCACTCTAGTGGCCCTTCTAGCCATCAGCTCATACTCCCCTTGATCCCTTTCCTCCTTGAGCACTTGAATTGCTTATAGGCTGCTTTCTTTCCCGCACCACCTCCTGGACCTCCCTGGTCCACCAACAGGTTTTGGGCCCTACCACATTTCGTCTTTACCTTGCACAGGTGCTGGTAGCATCCTGCACCCTCTTCTGATGATTTCCCACCTACTATCAGCGCCATGTCTGACCCAATCCCATCCAAATGCTCCTTAAGGATCCTTCCCATTTCCTTAAAATCCGCCCCCCTGAAGTCGGTTACTTCCGTCTTTGTGCAGCCTTCTACCCCTCCTAGGTCCAGGCAGAACCAGACCGTGGCATGGTCACTCCCCGCCAATGGGTCCCTTACCTCCAGGCCCCCAATCTGGTCACTGTCTGCCAGGACCACATCCAGTACCCGTGCCTCCCTGGTCGGTTCCCTCACCTGCTGAGTTAGGAACGCGTCTTGAAAGACATCCAACAACCTCTGTTCCCTGGTCACAGAGGATGTCATAGTCTCCCAGTCTGTTCCTGGCATGTTTAAGTCCCCCAACACCACCACCGTTCCTCTGCCCAGTCTGCAGTGTCTCCTAACATCTGCCACCAGACTGTCCTCCAGCTCCTCCGCCAGGGCAGTGGGTCTATACACCACTCCTGACAACTGAAAAGAATCTAGACACAGAAGTGTTTGGTCCACGGGTGCAGTCTGAAGTACTATAGTGGACCCCCTTACTGAGGAACAACTGAAAAGATCTTCCATCATGGAGTCTGGTGATAGAGAAGGCTTGCCTTCCAGTCTATAAATGAGTTATCCGCTGGATCACCGAAAAGTAGGACAGGGAGAGACTCATCCAGATGCACTTCTACCCCAGAAGGACCCCTAAAGGGAGACGAAGGACAGAGCCACTAGAGACTCCACCATCAGGAAGGGTGTCAAGCTCAGCACCACTTAAGGAGATGAAAAAGTGCTGAACGGAATGAGGGATTCCGCTGGCAGAACAGCACAGAAGAGTTTCATCAGCAGAAAACTGCTGGATGTCACACAATCCCACTCAGACTGCCACTAACTAATATCTGTGGAAAAATAATCCGCAGAACAGGACTTCATCCTGCAGAAAACATCTCGCCACAAGCTCCGCGGAAGAAGAGGTCTGCAGAGGGAAAAATCCGGCACTAGTTCTGCCTGACGGTACCAACTGACACTGCCCATGGTACCAGCATCACTTGTGGCACAGGATGGTACCAAGCAGTGCCTATGCCATCCCAGACAACACCCGAGGGCACCCACGGTGGAACCCGCAGGCACTTATGGCAGCCATTGCACCCGTGGGCACCTCTGGCAGTCATGGCACCCGTGGGCACCTCCGGCCAGCCATGGGTGCCCGTGGCTTCACCCATGGGTGCTTGGCAGTGCCATTCATGGCACCAGCCATGGGTTCCCTGTGCCACCTGCAGGTGCATGGCACAGACACCCACGGCACCACCAGTGGCACCGGGAACCAACAGCACCAATAATACCACCCGCGGTGCCGCATGGCCCAACAGCACCCACGGCACCGTAGGGCAGTGACGGCGCCGACACCAACAGCAGCAGCACCGACCCACAGCACCTACACCAGCACCAGCGGTGCCACCCATGGCACCAACACCAATTCCAGCAATGCCACCATGGCGCTGCTCTACGGCACTGTACCTGCAACGCCATCCATGGTGTTAGCCGTGGCACCGAGGAGAATGCCAATGGAGAAAATCCTGAGAAGAAAGGAAAAAGAGGTGCCCGTGCTGGCCCCTGCAAGGAAAGAGGGAGGGGGTAGGCATGAGGGGTCGATGCGATGGCGAAGGCATCAGGAGGACACTGTGCATATCCTCATCCAAATTGACCCAGCTCCGGTCCATCAGGTCCAAGGCCCGGAGGCCCCGAAATCAGGAACACTGGACAGGAAACTGGACAGAAGTCGACCCCCCTGCTCCACAGGAGCGGCCTAGAGGTGAAACTGCTCACCGGAACTCCATCAAGGACAGAGATGGAGTCCGGAGTCAAAGAATGCGGCCGATAAGGGCGGGACCAAGGGGAACCCACCAAAGTTGGTTCAGGCCTATCGCCCCTCCTGACTGACAATCCCCATGCAGACATACCAGAGGGCAACCTCGAGCAGTACCGATTCTTCTTCCCCAACGAGGAAGGAGAGCTCGAGGATAAGCAGAGACGGATCCCCGGAACTGCCAGATTCGTGCTTCGATGGACTGTCCTCCCCCGAGTACAGGACTGTCCATAGTCGCACCCCCCCTTAGCAAAGGGTGGCAGACCAGACACAGCTCCTCTACCATAACAACTGTCAAACAAAGTCTTCCTACCATCACTGCTACCATCTAAGGACGACTCCGTTGATGGCAGGTGAGAATTTCTTTTTCTTCATATCTTCTTTTTTTTCTTCATAGAATAGGAAAATACTACTAAAAATGTTAAATAAAATGAATAGTAAAATGGCTAAAAGCTGCTGTCGTATAGACGAAAACTTTGACTCCGGCAGACAAGCGACGTCGACATCCAAGTGCACTCAACGGCGGGAGAAAAGGAACTGAGGCGGTTGGAGGGTCGACACCAAGATAGCCTACACAGGCTTGAGCTAGTCTTGAGGTGCCGCACATGCGTGGTCCTGTCTCGGCGCCAACCCTTCTGAAAAATTTTGGCTCCCAATTGGTCCTAGCACCTCCGGCGCTATCCCACTAGTGTGAATGAGTGATGAAGACTTAGTCCAGGAAGATCAGTAGATCTTCAAGGGGATCTCAGTCATCAGGTCTGCTTTCCTTCCCACCATCCCCATTCTTGGGGCTCTTGTCTAGGAATTGGCTGTCTGGTGTATCCAGCCTTTCATACAGATCTGGGTGCCTCTCTCTTTCCTCGGTTCCCATTGGCTAGAGCTTTGCTCCCGTCATCTCTGGGGAAAGAACTGAGGAGAGAGCGGGGCTTGTCATGCTTTTTTATAGTGTTGGTGATGTCAATGGCGTGGGTGGCCCCAGTTGTATTGCTGAAAATCTTCTGTGTGGATCCTGCTTCACCGATGGTGAAGTTCCTACAGTGTGACCTGCTGACTGAGATCCACTCGAAGATCTACTACTATGGTAAGTTCGTACGTAACTGTTCTATCTGAAGGTGACCGAACCTCTTGCACAGAAGGTCGAACACCTCTGGATTCAACATCCACTCCCCGGGGTGAACATTTTCATGGCTTAGCCAGTCTGCCTGAATGTTCAACTCCCCTGCCAAGTGTACTGCTGACAGAGAGAGAAGATTCTCCTCTGCCCACCTGAGGAGATCGAAGGTTTCTTTTAGCATCTCCCTGCTCTTTGTGCCACCTTGATTGTTTATGTACACCACAGTGATGGTGTTGTCTGACCTTATTTTTACTGCTTTTGTCTGCAGCAGACTTTGAAATCAAAGAAGAGCTAAGTGAACTGTCCTCATTTCCAGAACATTTATGTGGAGATGTTCCTGCACTGACCAAGATCCTTGAGTGGGTAGTTGGTTCAGGACTGCCCCCAACCATGCAGACTGGCAATCCATTGTCAGACTCAACTCTGAAGAAAATTCCAAGGGAACCCCTTGCTCAGATTCTGCTTATTCATCCATCAACTCGGGGAGTGTCGTAGCTGAGGGGAGAAGGAGATCCTGGCTTGATAATCTGATGTTGGATGCTAAGCCTACAGCAATCCCAGTTGTAGGGGCTGCATAAGAAAACGAGCCCATAGGACTAGATCTATTGCTGCCAAGATGAGGTCCAGGATTCATAGCAGACTGATTACTGAGGCTGAGGACTGAGCCCTGAGCAACTGAACTTCCTTTTGGAGAGTCTCCTTCCAGGGTGGTGAAAAGACGACCTTCCCTAGGTCTGTGCTAAAGACTGCTCCCACATGTTCCAGGGTCTGAGATGTTCAAAAGAGCTTTTCTCTTGGTTCATCACCTAGCCATGGGATTTGACCATCTGAACAATCCCCCCCCCCAGCTGCCCAGTCGTGGCCAGAATTGGCTCTGTTCTTGAGCCATTAAGCCAGTTTGTGGACCACTTTATAAAACCATTTTTACCAGGGCAGTGACCAGGGGGATGCAAGAGATGCGGTTGCAGTAGGGCCCGCACTATCTGGTGGTCCACTGCCTCAAAGAGAAAATCTAAGAATATTTTTTATCACAGACAAACTTGCAGTTTTCTCTTTCTTAATTGGTTATCCAGTTGATTTTGTGCCTGTCACCAGTGGCGTCAGAAGATTCTTACTCCAGTTTCAGGTGGTGGTGGGTACAGACCATAGAAGCAGTATTACCCATTACTCAAAACATCTAATCTTGGTGTTTGTGTCAACAGGAGGAGGAGGGACAAATTCAGTTGTTTAGTTCCTTGATTGTGGCACCACCAAGGGATTGGAGGGGAGAGGGAGCAGTATGGACAAAATATAGATGCGTAGCAGGAGTCATTTAAAAAACAACCAACGCTATAAAAATTAAAAATGCACTGATGGTTATTGCACATTTATTGGTGTGGGCGGTAGGGCCAAACAACATATTTTGCAGGGGGGCCCATACAGTTGTTGGCACAGCCCTGATTTTTAACCCAGCTTAGATCACATTGAGAACACGAAACATGCTCTTGGTATATTAGGCAAACTCCACGTCGAGGAAACGGACTAATTGGTTTCTCTCGACGTGGAGTCACTTTATGCAAATATTCCACACAAAGGTGGTTTGCAAGCATTAAAGTACTATCTGGACAAGAGGGAGAAGGAATGCCCACCTTCAGATTTTCCTGTAGAACTGTCCCGTTTTGTTCTTGAATATAATGCATTCATGTTTAAGGGACAGTTCTACTTACAAACTAATGGGACAGCTATGGGGGCATCATTCGCCCCAAACTTTGCAAATTTGTACATGAGTATGTGGGAGGAGAGGTATATTTATGACTCAGAGGTTAACCTGATCTTACTTCAAGTGGGAGCTCTTGCAGCAAGCTACACCATAAGGACTATGCCGCCAGGCACTAGGACTCCACGGAAAACTTTCTAGCTAGCAGTACCCAGCGGGGACTGCTTCCTGATGTCGGACCACCAGTGTTATAAAGGGGGAGATCTCCAGCCACTCCCCAGTTCTTTTCTCACTGTCAACCTGTTTACATCGGCTCCACAGATGCCTGTATGCTAACAGTCGATCACCATTTTAAAAAAAAAAATGTTTGCATAGTTTGTGATTTGCGGTGCATGTCTTCACCGTCATCATCTGCTCACCGCCCTAAGTTGAACTGCACATGTGGGAAGCAGATACTGGCCCATGATGGACATTCAGCCTGCCTCCTCTGCCTGGGGCCCAGTCATGATACTGAATCCTATCCGCACTGCAAGAGCTTCAACTGACAAATGCGCATCCGTCGTTTGAAGACTTTAAAGACTTTTGTGCTGCAGCAACAGCTGGCTACCATACAAAAGGTTCTGTCAGGCCTAGGATCCTCTTCTTCGGGGTCAGGGTCCCACAAGAAGGAGAAAAAGCACAATCACCAACAAAAAAGGACCACTCTCACTCCAGATCCAGGTCTCCATATCCCCCCCAACCCCATCAACCCAGGCTCCTCCCGAGTTGTAGGCTTTGAAACCCCCAATGTCAGCACAGATATCCGGTGGTGTTTCAGCAGGGCAAGGGCCTTTGGCCCCCTTCCCTTAATCTCCGACCCTACAGCCATTCTTCTGGGTCTAAGACCAGGGATTCAACCGTTAAGGAGGTGGGTGACACCCCATCTGCCGCCCATCCCCCGGCGAAGTCTTCCTCATCCTCGTCGGATCATCTGGCTGGATCCGATGACAGGAAGCAGTGCCTGGAAACAGGGTCACACCCTGACGCCAGCTATCCAAAGCATTGGGCATCAGACTCCAGATGCACAACCCTGTCTTCTGCCTCCTTAACATCAGGGTCCTCTATGCTGTTAGCTCCTTATAAGCATCCATTAGAGCAGCCACCGACCGAGACGTGGCCACACCCGACACCTGACCCGTCACCAACGGACGATCAGATGCTGGCTGACCTGCCATCAGCTCCGATACCACCTCAAGACCTGATGCCAGAGAAGCCTAAATCGCTGGTGTGTATGCCAGCCCCTAACAAACCGTCAGGGCTGCCGCCCGGGGAACCCGATGACAGGGCTGGAATGCCAGGGTCCATCGGCTCTGGCTATGGTTTCTATAGCTGAAGTAAAGGAACTTTTCAGTTCCTGGTAGGACACTGTCAGGAAGGACATCCTGCCTAAGGAACCACAGGCTCCCCCACCGCAAACTATTCCGGTAGAGACCCCACAGCCCCAAGGGCCCCACCTTCACCCAAGGATAAATCACCAGTTCTGCTGGACGATAGGTCTCCAGACTGCAGTAGGCCCCGTTCTAGGTCTAGCTCCAGGCATTATAGGAGAAGGCACCCTCGTTCTCACTCCAGTTCATCCTTGGGGTCATTTTACTCCAGGTCCTCTGCCTCCTCCAGATCCTCAGGAGAGTACTGCTCACCTCCCCCTCATCTGGATACTCCAGGGGAATCTCCTCGTTCTCCACCGGATGATCCCACCTTCCTGGATGTGATGCATCACGTCCAATTTTTAAATCAGTGGGAAACTGAGGATCTTGACCCGGAAAGAAAAAGATTGGCCCATTTCTTAGGCATGAATGAGCCCAAACCATTAGTGGTTCCACCCCTGGTAGCCCCATTCCAGGACGCTACCAGGTTGACCTGTAGGCACCTGGCAACAGCTCCCGCTACACCCAAGAAAGCAGATTGACTGTACCGCATCCCGAAAAATGAGCCGTTCCTCAGAGAACAGCCCAAGGCCAACTTGGTCGTGTTGACTGCTGCCCATGGCAGAACCAAACAGCACCAGCACATGAGCTCCCAGCCACCGGACAAAGAATCCAAATGCCTGGATCAGTTCGGCAGGAAGGTTTATTCCTCAGCTACATGCACCATTTGTTCGCTCAGTTTTTAAGCACATATGGTGCAATACCAGAAATCCTCTGGAGCAAACCATCAAGCTTGCTGAGAAACAGCACAATTCTGGCTCAAAACAGAGCTCTTGGGTGTACTACAGTCCGGTCTGGACATAGGAAAACACGTCCTCAGATCATCCTATGATTCTGCTGACATGGCGGCCAGGGCAGCAGCCTTGGGGGTTTGTATGAGGAGATACTCTTGGCTCCGAGTCTTTGGGTTTAGGCAGGACCTCCAGGATGCCATCATTGATGCCCCATTCCATGAGTCTATGTTTTTTTGGTCTGGACATCAAACAGATGATCACAGATCTCCAGGATTCAGGTAAGGCCGTTCAGTCGGTACATCAATTGTACAGGTCTGGACAGACCCCTGGCAAACGTCATCAGTTTCATCGCCAGGGAGGGCAGAAGCCTAAAGGACAGCAGCAGAGAGGCAACTTTCATCGAAAAGCTCCCTCTCACCCCAGTGGAGCACAGGGATCAAGAAACAATAAACCATCCCAGGCCTCCTTGCCAAGACCGGGCTCCCACGCCTGACTCCCAGCTCAGCCCCATACCACCTGCTGAGTCCAGGGCAGAGGTGGTAGGGGGTCGGTTCTCACTTTACCTTGACAGGTTGACCTTGATCACAAATGATGCGTGGTCCTCCGGTTGATAAAGTGGGGTCATGTACTGGAATTTCATCAGATACCCCCGGACAGTCCCCGATCCAAGCTTCTTACTCCCTCTCCCATGCCGAGCTCATCGGGGAGGAAGTACAGTCGCTATTAGACAAGAAGGCAATAGAACCAGTTCCATCCCTGCAGTGGGGAAAGAGTTCTACTCCTGCTTCTTCCTGGTTCCCAAGAAGATGGGGGATCTCCTCCCAATCCTGGACCTGAGCCTCTTGAACAACTATATAGAGTACAAGAGGTTCAGGATGGTCATCTTGCCGGGCATTCTTCCCATACTGCATCAAGGGGACTGGCTCTGCTCCCTAGACATGCAAGATGCCTACCTCCATATTCTAGTGCTTCCAGCTCACAGGAGGTTCCTGAGGTTTTCCTTCCAGGGAAAGCACTACCAGTTTTGGGCTTTGCCCTTCGGCCTTTCCTCGGCACCTTGCATGTTCATGAAGTGCCTTGCGGTAGTGGCAGCAGCCTTAAGGAGGCAGGGTCACTTTGTGTACACCTACCTCGACGATTGGCCTCTGGCTGCCTCAACCAGGGATCAGCTTCTAGCAACCCTAGAGGACACCTTCAGCCTGTTCAGCTCCTTGGGAGTCACCATGAACATAGCCAAGTCGCTCTTGACACCCTGTCAGAGGCTTCAATACATAGGGGCAATCCTAGACATGGAGCAAGGGAAGGCTTTCCTCCCGCCAGACAGGGCATTATGCCTTCGCTCATTGGCCCACAAAGTTTCAGCTGCTCACCAGGTCTCAGCTCGATCCATGCTCCAACTCCTAGGCCACATGGCCACGGCCACAGTGACCTTACCCTGAGCACATCTCTCCAAGAGAGTCCCTCAGTGGACCCTCAGAGTGCAGTGGGATCAAAGAGAGGATGATCTCGATGAGCCAGTCTCGATCTCCAAGGCAGTGATACAGACTCTCTCCTGGTGGCTCTCACCACAGAATCTGGAACCGGGAGTTCCCTTTCAAAGGGAGCCTCCATTGCAGGTTCTCATAACCGATGCCTGGGGCATGGGTTGGGGTGTTCATTTTGAGAACCATGAGACTCAAGGAGCATGGTCTTCTCTAGAATTGACACTATATATCAATATTCTGGAGATGAGAGCAGTTCTATTCACCTTGCAGTCGTTTCACCTGAATCTTCATCCAGGTCCCCTGTTGGTGCAGACGGACAACACATCAGTCATTCACTACATCAACAAACAAGGGGGGCCCTCACTCCTACCCTCTTTGTCGAGAGGTTGTGAGAGTGTGGTTCCGTGCCCTGGGTCATGGCCAATGGCTCACCGCAGTGCATGTTCCAGGGGTCCAAAACGTCTTGGCTGACACCCTAAGTTGGTCTCGGTCAAAGATGCATGAATGGGAACTCCTGCAGTCAGTGGCGGATGACCTCTTCCTAAGATGAGGCCGTCCAGAACTGGACCTCTTTGCATCCCCGTGCAATGCAAAACTGCCCAGTTTCTGCTCGCTAGATCATGGGCCTGGTGTTTTCTGGTGAGACGCATTGTCCCTCTGCTGGAAAGGGAGGTTTCTGTATGCTTTCCCTTCCTTTCCTCTTCTGCAGAGGGCTGTGCTCAAACTCCAAGTGGAAGGAGCAGAAATGATCCTTGTATCTCCGCTTTGACCTCATCAGATATGGTTCCCTTTACTGCAGCAGCTGGCAGTGAAACCTCCGATCCTCCTGCCCTTGTCCTCCGCTTACTGTCACAAGAGCAGGGCAAATTGGTTCACCCAGACCTCTGGTCCATACACCTGCATGCCTGGCACCTGCGGACGTAGCCACAGCATGCTATGGGGTATCTCCCAGAGTGGCTGAGGTCTTGGTCACAGCTAGGAAACCTTCCACTAGAGCCACCTACTTCATAAAGCAGAAGCGCTTTTGTTTGTGGGCCACCAATCTGGGTCTGTACCCTCTCCTGTGCCCTCTAAATGCTGTTCTCGAGTATCTCCTCTCCCTGCTGGACTCAGACCTTCGATATTCATCCATTAAGGAACATCGCTCTGCAATTTCAGCCTGTCACGTACCAGTGGATGGTAAATATGTTGCCCAGATGGATCAGGCCCAAACATTTTTGAGGGGAATACTTCATCTCAAACCTCCCATTAGGGACCCAACCCCTTGGAATTTTTAGTTTTTGTTAGGAAAAACTTACGTTGCCTCCCTTCAACCAGCCGTGGATTGCAAGCTATGTAGTCTGTTGTGGAAAGGGTTGTTTTTAGTTTTCGTTACTTCTGCTCAGAGGATTTCCAAGCTTCAGGCTCTGATGGCAAAAGAGCAGGGAGTCAACCTTAACTTTTTTTTGCACAGCTGAGCTAGTGAACCAGAGATTGCACTAGCTCGCATAAGTTTGCAGCAGCCCGCAGTCAGTATAGTTAACAGTGATTTGCTAAATGAAAGGCAAATAAAATTGCATTTGTCCTGCCAACAGTCTGGACACCTACCAACTGATTTTGCACTATGCCTTTAACTGCAAAACGCAAATACACTATCTCAGCTTCTGTGACTGAAGAGTCAGTGGTTCTGTCACTGATGACTGAAATGAACTTTGTTCCCATAATTTTTTCTCGTAGCGCCATGTGTTCAACCTCGGCTACATAGTGGATAAAGTTGCAGGCATATTTGTCATTCTGATATGCTGAACTGATATCTAGCCCTTTCATATCATCAAGGCTGCACATCCACACAAAGTCTGTGAAAGGACGTCCTTTCTTAGCAATTGCATGGCATATGCGAAACAATTTATCCTGATAGTTAAGCGTTGCTTCATTCATGTTCTTCAGCATTCCCGCCGCATTATTTGCCCCTGGAGTAGCAGTGCTGGCATTCTCCTTTTCCTTTGCCCCAGCATGAGCTTCACTGATATTATGGGACAAGACAGAGTCAAGCCGTAAGTTATTTGTACCGAAACAAAAATTATTGTTATTGCCCGCCTTACCCAACTGTATTTCATGTTTGATACACAAATGGCAGAACATCGGATCTTTTGTACCATCATACCCCAACCAGTCATATTTTTCTAGCCAACATTGCTGGAACCGGCGGCTTCACTTTGTCTTTTTGTACTCAGGATCTTTTATTTGTTTGTCTTCGTCGGCATGCTTTCTATTAATGTCATCTGGGTTACTGACTTCTTTAATATATTTCCACATTTTCAGATTTGGAGTTAATAAAGTTATGTCGTGAAAAGTGTGTGTGTCTTTTTCTTCCCTTTTTCCTTCCTTCCTTCCTTCCCCCACCCTGGCCACAGATCCCAGAAGTGCTTGATTGTCCCAGTTCTATTAAAAATGTTCACCAAAAAAAAAGTAAGGATAAATTCAACAGCATCAACCCATACTGTTATTTATTTTTATTCTTTGGCAACCAGGTAACTCCCATTGGGCACAGGACCCATTTACAGTGGTGGCCCAGGAACACAGGGAGGTTAAGTGACTTGCTTATGGTCAAACAGTATGCAAGTGGAGGCTGTGGGAATGTAAACCCAGATCTGCTGGATGTACAAAACCCATTCACAACCTGTTGCTCTCGCTGTCAAATACTTTCCAGTTTTCCTTTCCATGACAGCCATGTATTCTGATGTGCTTTGACCACCTTTTGGATAATTGAACTATCGGTACTTGTGGTATCCTCAATACTACATTGTGTTCCCTTTACCTCATCAGCTACTGCTGTTTCTTTTCAAATGTCTAAGACATCACATTCCACAATTTCAGATGCACCATTCCATGCTATTTATTCCAATGGCCTGTAAAGATGTATCTAATCTCATGGAATGTTCAGGTTGGTAGTATGAAAAATAAGAGCAGAAGCAGCTGAGGATTTAGAAGATAAATAATCAACACAGTGGCAAAGGCAATAAAAATGTGAAAACTAATTTGAAAGTGAGTCTAAAACATATGAGAATATAGGAAAACAAAAAGGAACTCATCACAGCGTATAAAGGTGTAAAAACTGTTTCCTATCATGTCAGTAAATGACTATACTTAAAATTCAGAGTTGAAAAGATCAGGTTGATTTACTGCTAATGCCCTTAATGGCCATGCTTTACACCTCCTAGACAGATCGGTTTTACAAACAAAGGCCTGTGACTAGTGACATCAGAACTTTTTTGTAACCTGGACATGCTTGCAACAGTGAATGATTTGATATAGTCAGTTTTAATACTATCTGAGCACTCAAAATGGCCCCAAAACTGGATTACATTTAATCAAAACCGGATGACCAGATAAAGGCCCTGAAAGCCGGATTATCCAGTCTACAACTGAACAGGTGGCAACCCTAGAACTGTGCTGCTCCTGGGCACAGTCACACATCTGTCTGTCATGAGTACTGAGCTAAACAAGGAAAGGAAAAGGAGAAAGGATCTTTACCAACAAAAAAATGAAAGCAGTAGTTAGTATAAAATGAAATAGTTTGTAAATGCACTACACACAGACATCTATTTTTTTCATTTCACTACTGCTAGGGTCCCTCCCCATTTCTTGCCCATAGTCTTGACAATGTCCGTTGGACTGCTCCCCCCCCCTTTTTTTTTCTCTTTTCCTCACCCCTGTCTCCCCCTACCCCCACCCTTCCACTTAGGTATTTCCCCAGTACGACCAGGGTTGTGACTTCTACTATTGTTATACTTTATGCAATTGCTATTTACTGCATGTAACTTTGTCCCGTAAACCACTGTTATATTGTGTTCTTTTTGTTATCTGTATTGCACCTGTATGTTACCACTGTTGCACTAGCCCAGCCAGGCACGAGATTCTGCACTAGCCTGCAGCAATCTGCACTAGTACCCGGGCTAGTAAATGAATGTTAAAGTCAACCCCTGCAAAAGAGCCATATTTAATTTTCCACAAGGACAGGATGTCCTTGCGGACTAATCCCTAAATTCCTGCCTAAGGTGGTGTCACAGTTTACCCTTAATCAGGACATCAACCTCCCGGTTTATTACCCAGAGCATACCAATCAGGGAAGGCTCTACTTCACACTCTGGATGTTCACAGAGTGCTCAGATACTACATTAATCATACTCAGACTCTCAGAAAATCTGACCAGCTTTTCATTTCCTTTGCCCAGAGAACCCTGGGGTCACCAGTGGCAAACCAGACTTTGTCCAGATGGCTAGTCCATTGCATTACATTCTGTTACAAAAAGTACAGCAAGCCCTTACCGGGCTCAGTTAAGGGTCACTCCACCAGAGGTATGTCAGCCTCCTTTGTGGCATTCCATTATGTCTCTGCAGCAGATGCCTGCACAGCAGCTACTTGGAGTTCAGTGCACACCTTCGTGAAGCACTATAGTTTGGACATTGCTTCCTGTCAGAGAGCTGGAGTTGGTCTAGTGGTGCTTCAAGGCCTTTTGTCCTGAAGCTTCCTCCACCTTTCAGTTTCCACCTCCCAACCCATTCAGGTTCATTTTGGTACTACTTGGTACTCAGTCCTTATGGTGTAGCCTCCTGCAAGAGCTCCCACTTGAAGTAAGATAGTACAGTTACATGAGAACTTAGTAGATCTTCAAGAGGATCTCTTGCAGCAGGCATTATTTCCCACCCTCCTTCCCCTGGTTCTTTTTCTCCTTTACTTACTTACCCTTGGTGGGGTTTTCCACTAGCCTCAGTTCTCTATGACTTGTCAGCCAGGTCTCTGGAGGAAAAACGGGAGTGGCTGGGGACTGCCCCCTTTATACCATTGGTGGACGTTGGAGGTGGTCTGATGTCAGGGGCGGTCCCCACTGGGTACTACTAGCTAGAAAGTTTTCCGTGGGGTCCAAGTGCCTGGCAGCATAGTCCTTATGGTGTAGCCTGCTGCAAGAGATCCTCTTGAAGATCTACTGTTACAGTAAGTTCTTACATAAATGTACTTTTTATCACCTGGTGTCCATTTATAAGTGTTACAGTGATGATTATTTTCTGATCCGGCCAAAAACTAAGGAGGACTTGTCCAACTTTGTCCAATACCTAGAAAAACAAACCCCAATTTACAGTTTACAGTGTGCATGGAACCGAAAAACATCTCCTTTAGCTGGCTCCGTGATACCGAGTAAAGAGGTTTCGCTTGGCATGCTGGCAACCCGGGTTCATGCCCCAAGCATGGGTACCAGGAGTGGAGACCAGCAGGGAGGGGTTCAGAACATCCATTGGAGGCTTCCCTCCCAGGGGGTGTCTGGCCTCGGCACCCTAGGGGAGATTGGTGACGTGCTTGGGGGATGTGGTGCCTCAACACCCCCCCTCCATACGTCCTCACCCAGGGTTGCCATGCTCATGCATGGCCGAGAACTGTGGAGGGTGAGGGATGAAAAAGGAGCTCCCTGCCCAACCAGATGATGGGCGTCTGCCTCACCACCACAAAGCCCAGGAAGACAGGCCGGAACAGCTCCACAACACCCAAGATACATAGGAGTGGCAAGTAAGGTACCTCCCCCTTTGGAAGAGAGGGACCCTCCCGATGAAGGGTTACATTGGGTTACCTGGGGGGTTGTAATGGGAGTTGGTGGCTGGCGGCAGGGGTTGGAGGACAGGGAGGCTCCACTGGGAGGAGCATAAACAGAAAAAAAAAAAACTCCTTTCTTGATATTAGCATTTCTAAACACTCAAATAATGGGCTTGCAACTACTTTATACCATAAACTGACTGATAAGAATAGAGTTTTATTGCAAGTTCATGTCACTCCAGGTACACAGATCAATCCCAAAAAGTCAATTTATACGTGTGCGCAGGAACTGCAGCACACAGGAGGAATTTGAACATTGGGTTGAGGATCTAGAGGTGAGATTTGTGCAGTGGAATTATAGAAAAACTGATGTACAGAAGGTTGGAACCTTAGCCACTAGTATATCTGGGGATACATTACTAGGAGACAGAATAGTGACTTCACAGAATATACATAGGTTGAATTTTGTAACAACTTTTAGTATTGAGTCGAGTAACATTGAGCAAATCTCACGTCAGCATCTGCCAATACTACAAACTGAAGTTAAACTGCAACAACATGTAAGTAATTTTCCATGCATGGTGTATAATAGGGCAGATAACCTGGGGAATAAGTTGACAAAAAGCTGTCAAACTCCTGTTCAAACATGCCCCCCCCCGTCTCATACTAAAAACCTGCAGTTAGAAAGTAATGCCAGAACACTGCATCCTCTATCTAAGGGAACTGACTGATTAGCTGCACTTCCACATGGATGCTGTAAATGTCAAAGGTGTAAATACTGTACTAGTGTTACTGCTACAAAATAGTTTTTGAATCCAGTGGATGATGAGACATTGTGGAGTAATGATTTTATCAATTGTGATACTAGTTACATTATTTATTTAGCATCCTATAAATGTGGTGTGTACTATATTGGACGCACCAAAAGAAAATTTAAAGGAAAACAATGGAAAAGACACAGCTTTCCTCAGACACTACAGAAACTCTCAATTAGTGCTATCAGACAGTAACAGCTTTTTTAAATTATTTAGAACAGCTACCAACAACTTCCACTTCTGGTTGCTGGCAGCAGCCATTTCATGAGCAGCAGTGAGCCCCCTGAGCTCACTGTATGCTAATATGCCTGTTTGACCTCTGCTATTGGTTGGCAGGTCATATTAGCATACAGTGAGCTCAGGAGCTCTCTGCTACTCATGAAATGGTGGCTGCCAGCAATAGAAAGTGAAAGCTGAAGGTCAATGTTTAAATTGCTAAAAAAGCAATTAGAGGAATTAAAAAAAAAAATTCGGTCTGAAAGCACTAATCAGGAATGTTTGTAGCACCTGGGTAAAGCTGCACCTTTTCCATTGTTTCCCTTTAAGAAGAGGGTGGGAGAGCACGCACGTGCAATAAATAATGTAAATCTGGAATATGTAACAGCAAAACATATTTATGAATTACGGAATAAGATGCAGAATTAATGGCATTTTACAGGAATTGAAAGAGTAAAAATCGGGCCCAGAGGGGGAGATTTAAATAATAAACTTGCATGCAGGGAGAATTTCCGGATATATAAAGTACAGGCAACTAGTTTCCCTGGTCTTAATGATAAAGTGTAACTGCCTCCACATCTCTGACTTGATCTTTACACTCGCTTGTGCCTTTGTATTGTTGCTTTCTAATGATTACCTGCAAGCTTAAAATGCAATTGTATAAATGAATATATTAATTTAAAGCATACAATAAATATTTATTAGGCATGAATTAGATGATGGGACTGTAATTCTCTGTTATTGTAACTAGAATAGTCCATGAGTTTCATGATTGATTTAATTTGTTATGTTTGCTTGTACGCATGTGCAAGAAACATAGTGCCATCATCCGAGTTTTAGTAGGTGTGGCACCCACCTTCCAATTCAGTCAGTGTGTTTGCAAGCATGGCCGCAGTTCTCCAATGAATGCTGCAGCTGTCTATGACAGCAGTTGAAAATGCAGTGCCATACAGTTGAAAGGGAGAGCTCCGCTTCAGTGAGCAGCAATCCCCGCCCACACACACACACACGCACACGCACGCATATTGTGTGCTCATGCACACCCCTTCCCCACGCACACACTGTATGGCCAACGGGGGTGCCCAATCCCCCATCGGCTCTGCTGCGCCCCCCCCAAAAGCTTTCCAGGTGCCATGCTGGGAGCCCACCCCAGCGTGGCAAAATTATTAGCTGACAGGTGCCCAATCCCCTGTCAGCTCTGGGCCCCCAAACAGCTTTTCTGCTGCCACGCTGGGAGCCCACCCCAGCGTGGCAAACATCCCGCGTTGTCTTCCTAAAAAAAAACAACCTGTAAACAAAAAAAGTTCCCTCAGCAGTCTTCCTGCCCACCTACACCCACCCTCTGCACACTCTGCCTCCCCACACCCCCACCTCACCCCATACTTACCTCCGGAGTCAGGCACGACGATCTTTGGGGGACTGGGAACACGTCTGCAGTCTTCAAAGCCAACCGCGAACTGAGGAAATGCTGGTAAACTGTATAATGCCATAAATAGGGTTTTTTCAACTTTGATGCATATCTCAGGCATTTTGGGGAATTTTGGCACCACATTTTCAACATGGGGTTTTTGGGACCCCTCCTCATGAATTCTGAACTGCCATGCGTTAATTGGGCCCGAAGGGTGATTTTTGCGGTCACTGCGGAAATTACCTTTTGGGACTGATTAACAAAATGATAGTGCCAGTGTTCATAAGGTGGGCTTTCAAAAGCCTATGTTGTAAATTTGGTGAAAGAAATCCTAAAATGACTGTTTTATGATATGCATATGCAGTTCCTACGCACGCTTAGAAGTTCATGAAATTTTTAATATTTACACTCTGATTTTCAACATTGCCATTTTACCACACCTCTTATGAGCGGTACAGCTGGCATTTTTACATCTTGCCAAAATGTGTTTCCACAAGATGCAGCACACAATGGCGCAGTCGGTGTGCTAAATCAATGTATGGGACACATTAAGAAAATCACAGTGACACTGTTCATGAGCAGAGGTCTTAAAATGGCTATGTTGAAAATTTGGTGAAAAAATTCCTAAAATGATTGTTTTACGAGGCATGCTGCGCAGTTCCTACGCTGACGCTTGTAAGTTTAGTGAATCTTTAATATTTGCACCCCAGATTTTCAACATTGTCATTTTACCACACCTCCTTATGAACAGTATAGCTGTAATTTTTCACATGTCACCCAAAATGTGTTTCTGTGCATGTAGCGCACAATGGCTCAGTTGGTGTGCGCAATCAATGTTTGGGACAGATTAAGAAAATCACAGTGACACTGTTCATGAGCAGAGGTCTTAAATGGATATGTTGAAAATTTGGTGAAAAAATTTAAAAATGACTGTTTTAGAGTGTATCGCCATGCAGTTCCTACGCACGCCGCAAGTTTCAGAATTTTAATATTTGCACACCAGATTTTCAACATTGCCATTTTACCACACTTCCTTATGAGCAGTACAATTGCATTTTTCACATCTCGCCTCAAAATGTGTTTCCGACATGTAGCGCACAGTGGTGCAGTCGGTGTGAAAGCAATGTTTGGGACAGATTAAGAAAATCACAGTGACACTGTTCATGAGCAGAGGTCTTAAAATGGGCCAGCCCGGTGGAGCTGAGGGTTGAGGTGCTGGACACCACACCTTGTGCCATGCCGGCGAACCGGGTTCGGGAACGGACTTGGGCCGCCGGGAGCTGGCAGGGGAGAGGGAGGATTGAGCATCCGACGACTGCTCTCCTCTCTCTGGGGTTGGTAGTGGGGCTTGCATCACCCTGTAGCGGTGACTGGCGGAGGTCAGCTGCACTACAAGTGGCATGCAATAGCAAGGGGGTGGGAGAGCACGGCGGCGCCAGCACACTTGGATGCCATTGCACGTCCTGCTCTCCACTGGGAGAAAAAGCGAAAAATGCGGAGGGTGATCTTGCAGCTGATGGTCATACCTTGTACAATTCATGGAGAGACCCAAGAGGGTGAGTACCCAGTGGGTATGAGCGATAATGGCCGCCCACTGGGAGAGTGGGTTCATGTGGCCTGCACACACGACCGGGTGGGGTGCAGGGCCGGCAGCTGGAGATCGTGAAGGGCCACTCTGCCGAGGAGAATAAATAGTAGGAAGATAAAAAAAGAGGTCTTAAAATGGCTATATTGAAAATTTGGTGACAAAAGTCCATAAAATGACTGTGTTACGAGTGAGCATTGTGCACTTTCCTTGTAAGTTCATGAATTTGTAATATTTTCAGTCCAGATTTTCACCAGTGGCATTTTTCCACACTTCCTTATGAACAGTACAGCTGTCATTTTTCACAACATGGCCGAAATG
This sequence comes from Neoceratodus forsteri, assembly GCA_016271365.2. Lineage (NCBI taxonomy): Eukaryota > Metazoa > Chordata > Ceratodontiformes > Ceratodontidae > Neoceratodus > Neoceratodus forsteri. Next base: position 553,892,487 of record CM028129.1, on the reverse strand, counting down.
TGTTTTCACACTTTCAGCGCAGAAATGCATGGTCGCTGTGGGAAATCATTGTTCGGGACAGATAAAGAAAATAACAGTGACACTGTTCATGATCGGAGGTCCCAAAATGCCTGTGTTGACAATCTGCTGTAAAAAATCCCCAAACTAATTACATTACAGGTGTGCGTTGCACAGTTTCTACGCACGCTCGTGACTTCACCATATTTTTAAATATTTTCACTGCAGATTTTCAACATTGCCATTTTTTACACCCCCACCCCCATGAACAGTACAGCTGTCATTTTTCACATCTTGTTCAGAATGTGTTTTTGCACCTGTGGTGCCAAATGCCGTAGTCGCTGTGCAAAAGCAGCTTTCGGCTAACAAACTGATATTGCCACTGTTCATGAGGCGGGGGTCACAAAAAAAACCATGTTGAAAATTTGGAGTGAAAATACCAACAAATGTCTGAGGCGTTAGCGTTTCCGACCATAATGCCAAACCCTTTAGAGAATGACAGGCATTAGGGCTGTGACTTGGGATTGTCGCCTGCAATGCTCATACCATTCCACCCCCACCCACACTCTGCAGCCAGTGACAGGCATCGAGATGTGCCTTGGACTCTTTGGCCCCAAAGTTCACCCCATTCTCCTATACTGCACCCATCTCATCGTATTTCTTGATGGAATGGGGACTCATAAGGGCCAAAGACCCCAAGGCGCACAGTGACACTTGTCAGTGTCTGCAGGGTAGGGTGTGGTGAAATGGCATGGCCATTATGCCTGACGACCCAAAGGCACACCCCAATGCCTGTCACTATCAGCAGGGTGGTGATGGGGTTGGCTTCAGTTCAATACTTTACTGCCATTCCTATTATGCAGCTCTGTAACTCCCACGCTACCAATGCCAATGCCAGCAAGCAAACATTCGGCATTGAAAAATGCTTGTTTTTAATGTGGAGTGCACTATTTAAGCAATGGTTGTAAGTGTATGATTCATCTCTTGACAAAGCGCAGTGCACCTGCGCGAAACATTGAGAAGTTTGCTGGTGTGGTGAGGGGGAGGCATTGGTGCTGCTGACTTCACAAATAAAGGATTTAAGCATTCAGTATTGTATTGGTGCTATTTTCTCCTTGCGTGAGTGTGTGCCATAAATAGGGTTTTTTCAACTTTGATGCATATCTCAGGCATTTTTGGGAATTTTGGCACCACATTTTCAACATGGGGTTTTTGGGACCCCTCCTCATGAATTCTGAACTGTCATGCGTTAATTGGACCCGAAGGGTAATTTTGCAGTCACTGCGCGAAATTACCTTTTGGTTTACAGTATTTCAAGACTCGAGCGTCTCCAGAGTCCTGAGCACCAACCTCCTCGCCAAGGAAGCCATTGGTGCTTGAATAAGCAAGTCATCTAGATAAGGGTAGACATGATGCCCCTTGTGTTGAGGTTGAGCCACCAGGACTATCAGCACCTTTGAGAGGACCCTGGAGGCCATTGCAAGGCCAAAGGGAAGTGCCTGTACTGGAAGTGTTGGTCCAGTATCGAGAACCTGAGATATTTCTGGTGAGACTGATGGATGGGGATATGAAGATAGGCATCCATCAGGTCTGTTGAAGCTGGGAAATCCCCCAGCTGAATAGCATGAGTGACTGATCTCAGGGACTCCATCTTTTTTTTTTCCCTGCCTTCCTTAATCCAGGTTGGCCACTCCTTCAGGCCTTCTTGGTCCCCGCTGGCACCCCTGCCCCGATGCCTGCCACCACCACCTCACATTTGCAACCCTTCAAATAACCTGGTGTAACGCTTCGCCAGGCAGGCCCCCTTCCTCAGAGGGAAACAGGCTCCTGTGGAGGTTATCCAGCACATGCTACTTGGCCCGTGTGCTGCTGAGGTGGATCTGGGCTGCATCGAGGACTCGGCAGCAGTGGGAGCCGTCGACCATCATCCGGTCAGCTGTAGAGCACTTTTTCCACTTTGCACCCCAGGAGCGTGGTGTGCCACAATGCCAAGGCATAAGCCGACGTTCCCCATGCCCCCCCTTAGTCAGTGGGACCCCAGCACATTGCCTTACTCCCAGCGTCTGCCAGGAGTCAGCAAGCGCCGGGTTCTTGCTCCACCCTCCCCCGAGAGAAGGCAAGCAGTCTCCAGATGCTCTAGCCTTCTCTCCTCAGCCATCCCTCCAGCACCCTGAGTCCCTTCCTGAACCCAGGTTGCCGGCGTCGCAAGCGGAAATCCAACCACTGCACCAATGGGCCAGCTAGGGACTCCATCTTGAATGTCGAGTAGCACACAAACTTGTTCAGATGCTTCAGATTCAAGATGGTCCTGAAACCCCCCAATTTTTGGGGAACTATGAAATAGAGTAGAATCCCTGACCTTACTTGCTTGGAGCCAGCACAATCGCCCCACTTTGGATGAGGTGGTTCAGGGTCTCTGACACTATCTGTCTCTTTACAGTGTCCTTGGAAACTGGGAATGGCAGAAAACACCACCCTTGAGAGGATTGTTGAAAATTCTATTGCATAGCCCAGCCCACCATGTCTGACATTGTTTAGGCCTATCTTGAGTAGAAATTGTGTAGTCTTCCACCAAGGAAAGGGGGGCAGGGATGGGCCCACATGCCCTCATTGTGAGGTACCAGTCTTTTGGCCTGGACCACCTGTATAGCATGTTTGAAGCTCTGGCGACAATAAAGGAGATGTAGGAGGTGGGTAGATTTGTGCCGTTAGGGGCAAAGGCCCTCCTATATGCGGCATCCACTCATGTGTCATGGGAATCTGTTAAGGCCAGAGACCTTTCAATAGGAATAGCGGTGTACTTGACTGAATTATACACAGACTTGTCCACCAGTGGAGGGGCTTCCCATCTGCGAAATGTTTCCTATTAAAGGGAAAGGAAAGTGTCCTCAGTTTTGGTAGATATTTTCTCTGATCCACACCTGCCCATTCTTGCTCAACAATATGGTCATAGTGAATAAAACTCAGAAAACATTTTGGGGCAGAGAAAAATGCGGATAGAATCAGATTACTGTCCACTGTCTCCATGGACTGTTCCTCCTTGAACTGTCAGGCTCTACATGCCTCAGCTATCAAAAAAGACAGGGACTTGTTGTCAAAACAGGGGAGGTATAGGAATCCTTGACCTGAGCTCCGTCCACTCCCCTTCCTCCTTCTCAGAGGGGACATCCCTCATTGTCAGAGAGCAACTTTTGAAGGTCAGGAGTTTCCCAATGATCCCCCAAATCCTCATCCTGACCCGCTAATTAGTCAGGGTTGGGGTGTCCCTGCACATTTATCTCCACAGCCTTGTCTTGTTGCAATGCACCTGGACATGCACCTGTGTAGGCCTCCCCTGACCTGAGGGGCCCAGTTTGGGGTCAGATGCATCTGCTGGGATGTCCTGCGGAACATCAGGGCTCAAAAGCTCAACAAGGAGCAACAGAAGTGATTTTCACAGTTCTGCATTGGCACTGCCAACTGAAGAACCAGGTGCCCCCTTCCCCAGCTCAGAGGACCGGCTTGGGGGGGACCATTACAGAAATATTATGCTGGGCAACACAATGTGGGCAATATGAACCCATGGGAGGAGGACCTGATCACCCTTTTGTGGGTCTTACACCTTTTCATAATTAATGGTCTCTGATAAGTCACGGTGCCAAGTAGAACAGCCCTGTATAGTTGTGAAGTTACAAACAATACCAATGAATGATGCAGTACAAATAAACAAATCTAGAGAGAATAATTAATTAGTTCTATTAGCTTGCCTGTATTGCGAGTGACCAGTGCAGTAGGTCCTACTGCACAGTTGCAAAATCTGGCACACTGTCTCTCCTCAGAAGAAAATTCTTGCAATTAGAAAGCCATGCCATCTAGTGAGAGCAACCTAGACATGCGGCCTCACTAACGGGTGTGCGCATAGAAACATAGAAGTTGACGGCAGATAAGGATCAGCTGGCCCATCCAGTCTGCCCATTTACCTATCTGTTGCCAAACCAAGGATCCTAAATGATCCATGATTTAGCCTTTTCTCCCTATTGCTGGGGTACCCTCTCTATGTCTATTCTATGTGTTTTTGACTTCCCCAACTGATTTTGCTCCCACGACCTCCGCTGGGAGGCAGTGCCAAGCATCCATGACTCTTTCTGTGAAAAAGTACTTTCTGACATTGCCCCTAAGCCTACCCCCCCCAGCTTCATCTCATGCTCCCTTGTTCTTGTACATCTTTTTTCATTAAGATGCTACCCTTTTTTATCTTGTTTATACCCTTGAAGTACTTGAACGTCTCAATCATATCTCCCCCCCTTCCAGGGAGTACATATTTAGTTCCCTCAGCCTCTCCTCATTGGGCTTTTCATGCAGACCCTGCACCATCTTTGTAGCCCTCCTCTGGACTGCCTCCATTCTGTCTATGTCTTTCTGGAGATGTGGGCTCCAGAACCGGAGACAGTACTCCAGCTGAGGTCTCACCAGTGATCTGTATAGCGGCATAACCACCTCCTTTGTTCTGATGGTGATACCTTTCCCTATGCACCCCAACATCCCATAGTATTTCCCCACAGCGTTGTCATATTGCTTGGTCACTTTCAGGTCATCCGATATGATTACCCCCAAGTCCCGCTCTTGCTTTGTGGGTGCCAGTACCCCCCCCGCACTCCTCACTTGGAGTTTTGTGCCCCAAGTGCATGATTTTACACTTTTTTGCGTTGAATCCAAGCTGCCATAGCGGAAAATGGCAATACCCCCAAAACATGTCTTTTTCTTTTTGATTAGCAGCAACAGAAACCTGAAGGCTGGGGAGGAGGGAACTGACGCAGGAGCCAAGGGAAATGCCCCAGGAGCCCTACACTACCCCACAAATAAAATGTACTTACTTGTGGCAGCATTTTTCTTTTTTTAAATAAACTGGAGACCATTAGAACATGCTAATGCAAGGCAGACGTGGCCCCCAGTCCACGTATGGAAATGGGTGGAGCAGGTTAGTCAGTTTGAAAGCCGCAGCTTAAAGCTGCAGTGCAGCAAAGGGTTTTATAGCTTGTTAGTTTTAATGGTAAAATGCTCGTCAGCCCTCTCTGCAATATACATTAATCTTTAAGAGAACAACAATTTCTGTCTGATTCCCACTTGTACTCACCTCCCATTGAACACACACCCTCGTCAGGGTCGCCATCTTGAATTGTAGTGTATCATGGGTAAATTTGCACAGGTGAGGTGACCATGATGCAATGCGGCTGTCCCATGATGCATCATGTTGTTGTTATTGACTGCATGCGTGCTCACATTTCATATGGTAAATGTCAGAATAGTCATGTCCAGTCCTACGTCTACTAACTCTTCAGAGTCAGAGTAAGACATTGGTTATAATTGTTTCATGTCATTTTCAATTTAATTAAAATATGGGAACGTCAAGTTCTAGCTTGTTTTTTTTTTTAAATATTATTGTTACTGACGGCGTCTGCTCCCAGTACCATAAGTTAATTGTCCAGGACCCATCACTAGAAGGGAGGACGGGGGGATCTTCCATTCTTGACCTCCACAAGCACAGACCCAGTGGTACATTTCCTCTAGCACATTCCCAAAATTAATCCATGATTTTGGCTCTCTCGCTGCAGCTCTACATGTGTAATGTGCTGAAACTGCTACAGCTGTAGCTGGAGGACTCAGTCACCATGGCTTTAGTCACTGTTTGTTCAGTATTTTCTTTGATCCAGTATTTCCTAACACACAGACCCTGTTGGTCCTGACGTGGAGCACATTCTACATTCAGTTCCCGACCTTCACACGCAGGGACCCAGTGGTACCCGTCCTCCTTCACATTCCCAAATTAATCTTTGACAGTGCACTCCCACTACAGCTCTACATGTGTAAAGTGCAGAAATCACTACAGCCACAGTGGGAGAACTCAAAGTCCATGGCATCAGTCAATCTGCATAATGTCCCCTGTGGTTCCCGATCTCTCCATATACATAATCTGTGGCAGATGTAATTTGGAATTAGGATTCCTCCGACTCGCAATACTTGGTGATGTGAATGGTGCTGATCGCGAGTGAAGTTGCTGAGAATGGTAGGCAATCAGGACCTACTAGGGAATGAGTGTTGGAGATATTAGAAGTGTGAAATGTATCCCAAATTGATTTATATGATAATGTTCCAGGTCTCCTGATACCAATGTGTTATTGTATTGTGTAATAAATCATTGTGTTACTGTTACCTTATATAATACTGTGCTGCAAATAATCCAAAAATAGGTTTTCAACCCGTCTTAGGTGATGCTGGTGAAATAAGTGTATTGGCGATGACGTTGTAATTGTCAGTTGGATTGGATGGCTGTATAGCAGAATGGTAGTGCAGACCCCCAAATCCTTATTTGCACATGCTGAAGAATTTTGTTTTTTTAAATCTGTTTTGGTCTGACATTGCAGATTGTTTTTTTCAATGTGTTGTGCTGGAGTTCTGAAAATGCAGTTCATAGACAAACCTGTACTGCATGTTTGTTGCCTAAGTCATACTACTCCTAGTGACTCTTTGCCCAAATTCTTTCTACTAACACAGGTTAAATGATCTCGAGGATTGGTAAATCCTCTTTTCATTGTACTTTGAGACATGTGTCACGATTGTATGATGTCATTAGTTCATCTGAAGAGTTTACCTGGGTGTCAGCTGTCAGTGGCAGCAATAAAAGTGGAGGGAAGGTTAATTCAGGTGTAAGGATAGCTGTTAGGTGTGTGCTTGAGAGAATTACTAAGCTAAGCATAAATATTAAACTTTAGTGTCGAGCATCGTCCCAGACATTAACTGCTCTTTAAGGAAAGGGCACGCTTCCAAACAGCACATACGTTGCAGCAGAAGATAACAAGGTGGGGCCCACCATTTTACCACCAACCTCAGTTTTAACAGCAGACATAAGCATGGTCCAGGAATTGCACAGTATCTAAAATCCCATTTTGCCCCACACTCTACCTGGACATCGACGTCTGCCAAGCCCAACATGAAATTGGGCTCAACCTTGTCCCTTATTAAAGGACTTATAAATTGGAGACAACCTTATTAACATAACAAATCCATTGCTGCAATTGGGGACAGGGTTGTTACTAGCAGTGCAAATCAGAGCAATGGCTGCCTTAAACCATCCCTCTGTTCTTAGTGGGAGAGGAAGGAGACTACAGGCATAAAGCAGGATGAGAAGGGAGTTTTTGGATTAGATCAGTGGGAGATAGCGATCAAGTAAGGGTGTTGCCCTCTATCAGGTGTTCTGCGAGTTGACTAGACAGAGTGTACCTGCCAGTCTTAGGGTGGTGGTAGGGCCCCAAGCCTGGGGTGGCACAGATGCTATTGAAAGATGTTGCTCACTATGTTCCTGCCCTTTAGACAAATGAAGGTTTCTATCATATCCCCCCCATTCCTGTCTCTCAATCCACTGCCAATTTATGTTTGACGCAGCATGTGCTCCTCCCTGTCCCACGCCCCCCAGGCGTCACTTTACCAAGGCAAGGCTCCCACTGCCTACCCTTAACTCCCAGCTACTGCTTTACAACTTTCCCTGACCATCCCCTCCCTCCCACTCCCAATGACAAGGCTCCTAGGGGCTGCACTATCCTCTGGCTTATAACGGTGCTATTGTATCCTACCACTCTAACCTGTAATCCACAATGTCATTGCGCATATGTTATATCGGGTTGTTGTCTTACTTATGCTTTATTTTACAATTACTACCTTGTGCCTTGTCTTGTCACTGACATGGAACCTTTGTAAAAGAGCTTGGGCTCAAAGGTATTTTCCGAATCAATAAACTAAACTTCAAACTTCTAGTGCATACATATTGAGGTCTTTTAATCTGTCCTCATATGTGTTAAGGTACAGGCCCTGCACCATCTTTGTTTCCCTTCTATGTAGCACCTCTACACTGTCCTTATGAAGATGCAGCCTCCAGAACAGTTCACCGTACTCTAGATGAGGCCTAACTAGCATTCTGTATAGTGGCATCACCACCTCCCTTATTCTGCTCCTGAAACCCATTCCTATGCACCCCAACATGCCACTGGCCCCCAACGCCTTGGTGCACTGTTTAGCCACTGTTAGGTCATCTGAGATGATAATCCCCAAATCTCTTGTCTCTCTGGTAACTGTCAGTAACTCTCCCCCCCCCCCCCAAACTAATAACTATATGCGAGGTTTGTACGCCCCAGGTGCATGAGCTTGCATTTCTTTGCATTAAATTTTAATTGCCACTCCCTGGACCAATCTTCCAGCTTTCCCAGGTCTTCCCTCAGTTCTCAACCCCCACTGGAGTGTCCACCATGTTGCAAATCTTGGTGTCATCTGCAAATAGGCAGATCTTCCCCTCAGCAATGTCCCTTATGCAGATATTAAACAGAACTGGTCATATGAATAATCCATGTGGCAACCCACTGGTCACCTCCCTTTCCTTGGACTGGATTCCATTAACCACCACCCTCTGCTTTTAATCCCTCAACCAGTTTCTTATCCAGTTCAAAGTCAAATAAATCTCTGTGATTCATCTGACATGATCTGCCCACTGTGAATCCATGCAGCCTTGGGTCCTGTGCCCCGCTGGCCTCTAGGCACTCATTAATGTTGTCTTTCAGAAGTGATTTTGTTATTTTCACTATCACCAAGGTCAAACTAACAGGTCTGTAGTTTGCTTCCTCTGCCGTGCTCCCATGTTTGTGAAGGTGAATCACATCCGCCCTCTTCCAGTGCTTATGTAGCACACAATTCTCCCATGATTTGTTAAAAAGGGTAGTTAGTGGTGTCACATTGTTGTAACAATCGCCAACTTTCAAAAAGTTCATAGTGACTGTCCAAGGCTCTGTTGATAACTTTCACTTTAGTTTCTCTAACCAACTGCTCAGATACAATATTCCAATTATCCACCACCCTTTCATTGATATAGTGCTACCTAATGTTCCTCTTGAAAGAATCATCATTATAGACCACCATTATGTTCTCATAAATCATCACTCTTAGACAATGTGTTTTTTATTGCCTGGTCTCTGATTGACTGATACCCCTGCTTAGGGGGTACATTAACCTTCAATAGAGGACCAGGAAATAGAAATTGCCAGCACCATTGCCCTTTTGTCCACTGAAATATATTTGTGCCCTGTCAGCTTTTTGTTGGCCAGGAGCACCTAATAAAAATTCAAATGATCACCTTTTTTCTCTTGCTTAGTGAGAGAAAATGTTTCCCCCAATACAAGCTGCCTGACCATATAGCAAGAATTTGAGGATGAGGAGAATAAAGTATGAAGGTTTAAAATGGCATGTGAAAAGTACAGTTACGTAAGAACTTACCATAACAGTAGATCTTCGAGAGAGGCTCTTGCAGTAGGTAATTACAGACAGGACTGAAGCTGGCAGGCGTCAGGAACCCATGGAAAAATTTCTAGCTAGCAGTCTCTGGTGGGAGACCTCCCCCATGTCAGGTGACCAACGTCAGGCGACATCAGTATAAAGGGGTGGTCCCCCACGCCTGCCTTCCAGTTCTTTCCCACCAAAGGCCAAAAAGGCAAGACGAGAGAGAGAAGAGGATATTTTCTTCCCTGGAAAAGGCGCTGAAAAAGCTTAGGGGAATGGAGGGCGGGAAGGCATTACCTACTGCAAGAGCCTCTCTCAAAGATCTACTGTTACGGTAAGTTCTTACTTAACTGTACTACCTTACTTCAAGAGGGCTCTTGCAGTAGGTAGTTACAGATAGGACTGAGTCCCAAGCAGTCTGGAACAAGAAGAAGCAAACGGGAGGAGGAAACTACCCAAATGTAGACCCTCAGGCTGTGAAGGTCTTAGGAAAGAAGACCCTGCAGAACAGGCAACCCGAAGCCAACTCTACGGCGAGAGGCAATGTCCAAACTGTAATGTTTCATAAAGGTATGGACAGAAGTCCAAGTTGCAGCTGCACAGATGTCTGCCGCTGACACATTCTTGAAACAAGCAGCAGAGGCAGCGACCCCTCTGGTGGAGTGGCCTCTGACTTGACCCGGCAGGGTCTTGTTCTACTTGTCGTAACAGAAAGTGATACAATGAGCCAACCATTTAGATAGGCATTGCTTAGAAACAGCAGTCTCTTTTATGAGCAAAAGAGACAAATAATTGATCAGTCTTTCTGAGATCCTTCTTCCTAGTGGTGTAGTATCTCAGAATTTGGTGAACATCCAAAGTATGAAAGAGGTACTCCCCTTGATTGGAGTGCTGCGTAAAGAAAGCAGGCAACTCAATGGATTGATTCAGCATAGATTCTGCTACCACCTTAGGGAGAAACTTAGGGTTGGTACGCAGAGCCACACATTCCTTGTGGAAAATCAAGCACAGGATTTTGCACATGAGGGCCTGGAGCTCGGAAATCCTTCGAGCAGAAGTAATGGCCACTAGGAAGAGAGTCTTCCATGAAAGGAACTTCAGGTCTGCTGAGGCTGCCAGCTCAAAAGGAGGCAGAGTAAGCTTCTCAAGAATAAAATGCAAATCCCAAGGAGGGGCAGGAACACGAATAGGGGGTCTCAAGTGGAGAACCCCTCTCAGAAAAGTCTTAGAGACTTCCAACTGCGCAAAGGTTCTGTCCCCAAAAGGAACATGGTAAGCGGAGATGGTCGCCAAGTGAATCTTCAGAGAGGAATGACTGAGACCCAGATCAAAGGGACGGTACAAGTAATCCAGAAGCCACCCAACAGAGCAAGAGAAAGGCTCAAAATCTTTTGAAGCGGCCCAAATAGAGAACCATTTCTACTTCATGGCATAGGTAGATCTAGTGGAGGGCTTTCTGGCCTCCACCAAAATCTCAGCCACCAGTGGGGAAACCCCGTACCAGGCTTGAGCTACATCTGCAGGAGCCACACATGCAACTGAAGGGACTTGAGACCTGGATGGATCAGGGTCCCCTGATCCTGGGTCAGCAAAAGCTGCGACAGAGGAAGAGGAAGAGGAGGTTCCTCTGAATACTGTTGCAGAAGAGAGAACCAAACTTGCCTGGGCCAGAAAGGAGCAATTAGGATCAAGCGAGCTCCTTCTGAACTGAGTTTCTGTAAGACCCTCAGAATCAATGGAATCAGGGGGAAGGCATAGACGAATCTGCCCCTCCAGTCTAGAGACAGAGCGTCTCTCCAAAAAATGCCACGCCCTGGTGCGAGCAAGCAGAAGGCGGGAAGTTTTGCTTTGTGAGGAGACGCAAACAGGTCTATCTGTGGCATTCCCCAGAGTAGGAAGATATCGTCTGCCATCCCCTGATCCGGTTCCCACTCACGAGCATGAGCAGATGACCGACTGAGGTGGTCTGCCACCGTGTTCTCAACCCCCGGGACGTGAATTGCCATGAGGTGAAGGTTGCGCTGCACTGCCCAATCCCAAACCTGCATCACCTCCCTGCAGAATGGGTAGGAACGAGTTCCTTCCTGTTTGTTGATGTACCAGACTACACACATGTTGTCCATCTGGACAGGCAGATGCCCAGGGAGGAGATACAGATGCAGAGCCTGAAGAGCATACAGCACGGTCCGAAGCTTGTGTACATTGATGTGAAGAGTCTGAAGAGCCAGGACCAGGAGCCCTGGGTCCTGTAAGACCCCAGATGGGCTCCCCAACCCTCGCCCGAGGCATCTGTTGTCAGCATCTGGGAAGGGGGAGAAAGGCAGAAGGGAACCCCCCGGCAAAGGTTCTCCTGAACCATCCACCATTGCAAGTCCTGAACCATGGGGGTTGGAGACCAGAACTTGTTGATCTAGGTCATCCACCAACTGATCCCACTGAGACTGAAGGGTCCACTGAGAGATTTTCATGTGGAGCCGAGCACGAGGGACTGTCAGAATAGCAGCCGCCATGAGCCTGAGGAGGTGAAGGACTGACCTAGCACTGACATGCCTGCAGCTGGACAACAGGCTGACCTGAGCCTGGAGTGTGGCTGCCCTGTTCAGTGGCAGGAGTGCCATGCCGGAGGTCGTGTCTAGGATCACCCTGATAAACTGGAGCCTCTGGGATGGGATCAGATGGGACTTGGCCTGGTTGATGGTAATATCCTGGCTGGTGAAAACCTGCAGGGTAAGGGAAAGGAAGCGCAGGAGCTCCCCCCGGACAGGGCCATGAGGAGCCAGTCATCCAGGTACAGGAAAACCTGAACCCCTTGGGTACGTAGGTAGGCCACTACCACCGAAAGACATTTGGTGAACACTCGGGGCGCTGAGGAAAGACCAAATGGGGGGTCTTGAACAGGTAGTGGTCCCCCTGGAATGAAAAACGTAAGTATTTGTGGTGGGAAGGGCGAATAAAAATATGCAGATAATCATCCTGCATGTCCAAAGCACACAGCCACTGTCCCGGCTGAAGGAGGGGCAGAAGACCCTGCAGAGAGAGCATTCTGAACCTTTTGTACTCCATGAACGAGTTCAGGGAACTGATGTCGAGAATTGGCCTCACATCTCCTGACTTCTTCGGGACCAGGAAAAAATTGGAATAGTAACCCGTCCCCCAAAGATGGGGTGGGACGGGCTCTATCGCCTTCTTCAGAAGAAGAGAGGATATTTCTTCCCAGACCAGAATAAGATATTCTGGGGAGTAAGACGACCTGGGGGTTGGAGGTTTCAAGGTGGTTTCTGAAGAAACTCTATTGAGTGTCCTTCTGCAATCAGCTGGAGCACCCAAGTGTCTGAAGTGATCCTCTCCCAACCCGGAAGATGGAAGGAAAATCTCCCTCCTACCAGTTCCTCTGGGAGGCCCAGAGGCTGTGGGAGAGGGATGGAGTCAGAAGGTGTGAGGCAGTGTCGCGGCTGAAGCTCCTGCTGCTTTTCTGGGCAGGAGGGGCTTGGCAGTTGGAGGGGCCCTACATTTGTTGGCCCGCTTTCCCTGAGGTTTCACCTTGGGCCAAGAGCATCTACGAAAGGGACGACGCTGAGCTTGAGGGGGCCTGTACAAGGAGTCAACAGACTTAAGTGTAGTACCCTTCACCTGTAGATTGGTGATGATGTCCTTGACATTGCCACCGAACAGCACTGAACCCCTTGATAGCAGACTGCACCTCCGGGACCAAACCTGACACCCGGAGCCAGGCATGATGCCACAACCCTACGGCGAAAGGCGAGCTTCAATCAGCAGCGTCCACTGTGTCGTACATAACATGAAGCATGTGCCAACTGGCTGAACGTGCAGACTGGACTAGGTCAGCCACTTCCCTGCTTCATCTGAGATTCAGGAAGGGAGTCCAACTTAGTTTCCACCTCGCTAAGAATTGCCTTCTGGTAATCTCCCATGTGAGTGACGTAATTCAAGGCCCTGATTCCCAGAGTGGAAGAAGCATAGACCTTCCTCCCGTACTGGTCCAGAAGGCAGGATTCCTTGTCGGGCTGTGACGAGCTCAAGTGTTTGTGGTTAGCTATCCGGCCGTGAGAGGCTCTAATCACGACCGAATCAGCTCTGGGGTGTGAATTCAAAAAGTCAACACCCTCCGGAGCCTGGTATAGCCTATCCGACTTCCTAGGAAGGGGGGCTAATGCTGATGGTTGCTTCCAAATGGTGGACACAAGGTCGACATGAGGCTCAATCCAGGGTGGAACCAGAGTAGGAGTGGTCTCAGGCAGATCCAGGTGCACAGCGAGTTTCTTACACTGTGGATCTGGCTCCAAGGATTGCCACTGATGAACAGCCTGGATTTTACACAGCAACTCTGTGAAAGAAGGATTCTCCAGAGGGGACTTCGGAAGAGTCCTTGGCCTGGGCTTGTCTGGAGGGCGAGGCTTGTCGTCCGGATCGGAACGACCGTCGGTGTTATCCGAGGTCTCTGAGGAGAATGAAGAAGAAGAAGAAGAAGAAGAAGACTCCTCCTCCTGGCGTGGGGGAGGAACAGACTCCTTGGGAAGCCCTCGGGGAAGCGTATCCTGCCCCACCTTGGAACCGGAGGGTTCACCTCTGGTATCCGGAGGGGGGAAGGAGTCTCTCACCTCCGACATAGGGGTCCAGAACTGGGACCAGCGTCAGAAGATGGCTCTCTACCTCCCTGGTGAGCTGAGCCTTGGCCTCAGCCCACCAGGAGGCCAGAGTCTCCTTCAAAGCCACCAGCGGCTGAGGGGCGGTGGAGAAGAAGGAGGTACGAATACTGGGGTATCCATACGGCACGCATCCGTATCCCGCCGGTGGGAAGCCCATCGGGTATCAGCACCGTGTACTGCGGCATCGAGTACACTGAGGTGCCGGATACTGCGGGCCTGGTTAGGACGGCGTTGGATGCCCAGGTACCAGGGGCTCTGAAGGAGCAGAGGGTCCTGGAAATGGCCCAGTGGGCGTATCCAGAACGGGAGGCCCGGCAGACGGCAGGCCTGGCATAGGGGTGGCATCCAGCAAGGGGATATTGCCGGGCATCGGATAGGTCAGCGCCGGCATCCAAGGATCCGACGTTGGGTCATCCGGCCCAGTGGGAGGGAGACCCAACGGCAGTGTTCCAATATCCTCCGTGTCACCCGGGGAAGAAAGGTTACCATCCCCGGAGTCCAGTGCAGGAGATGCTGGGGCCTCAGAATGCAACAAGCGTTATGGCAAGTTCGGGACAACAGAGAGGCCTGAAGGGTCCAGTGTCAGCTCTAACACCAAGCAGATGTCGGAGGAGCCGATGTCCGGCTGACCGGCAGGATCCGGGCGGGCATCGGAGAGCTGACGCTCTGTCTTATCGGACCTGGCCGATTTTAAGGCCAATGGCGGAGGTGCAGCCTTGTGGGTGCTTTGAGGCTACGCGTCTAAAGGGTCAGGCATCAGAGGAGCTGATGTCCGGCTTACCAGGGCTGCTCGAACCAGAAGGCCACACGGCAGCGGCCTTACTGGGAACGGCTGCCTCCTTTGACCCGGAGGCTCCCGAGGGGCCCTAGCACAAGCCCGATGGGAGGGTCGACGCCGCCTTGAAAGCTTCCAAGATGGCTGTCGCGGAACTTTCTCCCGGGGGAGATGTTACCTGCAGCACCACAACCCCAACTGAGGTCTCGGCGACCATAGAAGAGGAGTCCCTGTCCCTGCAAGCTTCTGTGGTGTGGCGCGGCCGGAGAAGTAGAGGCCCGCCTGAGTTTTTCAACTCCTTTCCATGGAGGTCATCTTGAGTTTAAGAACGTGGGCCTCCAGGGACTGCTTCCTCCACTTTCAGGTGGGCGCACTGAACTGTTGGCAGAGCTGGCACTTCTCCACAGGGTAGTCGGGGCCTAGGCAAAAACGGCACTGGGAGTGTCCGTCCTTCTGCGGGAGCTGGGTGCCGCAAGAATCGCACTTGTTTTTGTGCTCGGAGGGAGTCAGAGATGACATACACAGCAGCTGTAAGTAAAGGCTGATGAATTTTGAAGAAAAAGTTTGAGAAAGGTGGTAAAACTACCGAAGATTGACTGCCAAGCAGTGAACTTAACCGCGAGGCGCTACACAAGCTAATAACAGGAAAGAACTGGAAGGCAGAGACTGCTAGCTAGAAATTTTTCTGTGGGATCCTGATGCCTGCCGGCTTCAGTCCTATCTGTAATTACCTACTGCAAGAGCCCTCTCGAAGTAAGATTTTCTGTTACCTCACTGGTTAGCAAAGGAATGGTTGTAAATCCTGCATTACCTGTGTCTCACTAATGTCATTTGTAAAAGAACATTACACATTTTTTATTTTGAGAGCATTGATCCATTGTATTATAACAGTAAGGCATTCCACCCACTCACCCTCTCCCCCCCACCTCCACTCATCCCCATTCTGTACATTGAACAGGTATGCCAGTTGGAGGAATGTTGGTAACAGTAGGTAAACAATTATTTTCATTTTTTTTTTTTAGTTCATCAAACTCAGATAGTACATTGAGCTCATCTGCAATTGTGAGCACATGTTCTGCACACCATCTGCCATGTACCACAGCAGGACGAGGTACAAGAAGTGTCCGTGGAAAAGTGCAGACTAGAGGAGGATGTCATGGAAGGCAAAACAGAGGACATCAGTCATCTTTTTTTCAGAGTGGGTGCTATGCATACTGACATAGACCCATCTGTGCAGGAACAAGAAGTCTGGGTAAGTCATGTACATCAATACATGTGAATTAAGCAATAAGACTCAACAGAGTGTGGGTTATTAGGGATTTATCCACGCCTTATGTGGTGTGCCATGAGAAGTGGGTAAATTATCCATCATACAATAGTGTAAATCCAAAGACGTTAATCCAACAATCTAATTTGATGGCTGGCACCTTCTTAATGTGATAAATTAACCAGTGTAGACACTGGTAAAGGTGCCAGCCAGCCACATTTCTAAAATCTATCTAAAACCCCAAACTCAACTGATGAACCCGCCATGTTGAATCCCCACTAAACCATGATGGTAACAGGCCATATCACACCTTCAGCTTAAGACTGTGTCCCCTTGTGTTATGGTTGCCACTCATCTGAAATAGGCTCTCAGTCTCAACATTATTTATGTATTTTAAGCACTTGAAAGTCCAAAATCATGTCCCCTCTCCCTCTCTCTCTCTCTCTCTCTCTCTCTCTTCTGTTGTCCATGATCAGTGACCTCAACCTCTCCTCGTATGCCTTATCCTGATGGCCTGCTGTTATCTTTGTAGCACTCCTCTGGACCTTCTTAATCAGGTTAAGGTACTTTCTGAGGTGTGTGCACCAGTGCTGAAGACCATACTCTATATGTGGCATTACCAGTGAACTGTACAAGTGCAGTATAACCTCCTCTCTCCTATTACTGATCCCCCTAGATATGCATCGCAGCATCTTGTTTGCCCTTGATGCTGCTTTCTTGCACTGTGTGGAGTATTTCAGGTTAGCAGTGTTCATCACTCACCTGTCCTTTTCCTCCTCCGATGCAGATACTCGGAATCGACCCAGATAATACTCTGTCATGTGAATCTTGGTTCCAATATGCATAACTTTGCTTTTTTTTTATGTGTCATATCCCACTATTCTCAGGCCCCATCCGCCCATCGCCTCCATGCAGAGGTTTGCCCCCCTGGGCGGGGCCGCTGAGGGGCTTCACACTCCCGAATGGACATCGTGGGCGAGCCCTGGTTAACCCCCTCCTGGTTGGGGACATGACAGTAGGGCCTCCCCCCCCCAGGTGGGTGTGGGAGGCAGTGGGCGGCTGGACGGAATGGGTCTTCATGCCGGGGGACCAGCATTTTTCCTTTTTTTTTTACTTACTGCCCTGGGGGTGGGGATGTGCAGTGATGACCAGCGTCTGCCCCACCCCCAATGTATTGACACAGAGCGCTGTGTTGCCTCTGGCCTTCGCCAGGGGTCCATCAAGCGCCGAACACTCAGCCCCTCTTTCCCTCACCGGAGAAGGAGAGCAGTCCCATGGATGCTCAATTCTTCTCCCCGGCTGGCCCTCCGACTCCCTGTATTCATTTCAGAACCCAGGTCACTGGCGTCACAAGTGGAAATCTAACTGCTGTGTCCATGGGCCAATCTAACTTTGCATTTCTTGGCATTGAAGCCAAGCTGTCAGATCCTGGACCACTTCCACAGTCTTCCCAGATTTTTCAGTAAGTCCTGTATCCGTTTAGCTGTGTCCGCTCTTCCACAGAGCTTGGTGTCATCCGCAAAGTTGCATTTTTTTTTCCCTTAATGCCATCTCCCATGTTATTGATGAAGACATTGAACAACACTGACCCCAGCACAGAGTCCTGTGGGACCCCATTGGTTACCTCTCTAGTGCCAGATAACTCTCCCACGACCACCCTCTCAACTAACCTCTTGGTTTCACTTTTCGCTCACAAACAGCACAACCTGCAGTCCTTTCCAACTCTGTCAATTACAGTCACTTTCCGTCTCTCCTAAGTCATAAAGAAACATCTATTTATGTGTTACCTCTTCTTACAAGGTTATTTTTGCTGCCAGTTCAGTCTATTGCCGGCTTCCGGGTCCCTGTTCAGTCACGCCATCTGACGTTGACCTCTCAGGCAATCGATCCTTGTTCATTGTCTCCAACAAAAACAGAATGTAAAGAAAGTCTGGCGCTACCCATTTACTAAAAGGGGGGTGCAATAGAAAGGTACTAAATAAAACGAACATGAAGGGAGAGAATTTAGAGTAATAATGAGCTCCCGTAAGCAGCAGCATCTTTAGTGGCATTTCAGTGAAGGGGTTATTTTACACAAGCTGTTAATTTGATCCTGTTTAGTAATATTTAACTCTGTTTTTCCCTATCAGATAATTTTTGTAACATAACCAAAATAAAAGCCCATTTTCATGAGCACAATACTACCCTCCAGGGTTGGCGGCATGGGCTATACCCACCCTTCCTGCGGCGTCTGCCATCATTACTCCACTGGGCAAGCGGGTATAGCCCAATACCACACACCTTGTCTGGTATTATTGCTTGTGCAATATACCCCAATAGGGAGTGGTCATATTGGTGGATTTACCACTTCTGGTGTGGTTAAGTCATTTGGCTGCTCCTAGTATCCAAACCAAACCACACGTGGTAAATCCACCCATATGCCCACTCCCTTTTGGGGTATATTGCTAAAATAACTGACAACCTGTAGTGTCTTAGTGTGAGCTTATAATGGACCTACGTGTAATATAAGTTTTAAATAAGTAAAATTATTTATGTTCATGTGATATGTGCTGACAAATGAGGCTACAACATTTTCACACGCCATCGTTTGATCCACATTCACATGCTGGCAGATTCAACATGTGCTGTGTCAGAAGCTTTGTTACACACAGATACAGAGAAATGTGACGGTATGTGTAAGCAATAAGACATGGTTAAGTGTTGGTAGTATTGAGATACCCGCACACCCAGAGGCGTAATGAGGCACAAGCCAGCAGGTCAAGTGCCTTCAGCCTCTGGGTGTGCAGGTATCTCAGTACTAGCAACACCCAGACATGTCTTATTGCTTACAGAAAGTTGGTCCATATATAATTTTGAAAAAAAAGAGAACATTCTAAAAGTTGTCATAGTCACAAAAAATAGTCTAAAATGTTACTAAATAATGTGAAATAGTCCTTCCTCAGATGTTTTCAACTTGTCAGTCATCTGTCTTTTTTTCACACTCTTATTATTGTGTGACTGCTTATCATGGAATAGAAGAATTCAAAGCTCTGCATTATTCCAGTAGTAGAAGGCCCCACACACACACACGCACACAGAATGGTAACATGGAGTACATGAATTAAACATCCTTCAGATCTCAACTGGCATACGGACAAAAACACACACACACAGGCCTGAAGGGGAGCCAGAACCTCAATGTTATCGGTTCCCAGGTAAGGAGCACGGAGTTCTCTGACAGAGTGGTAGGGATAGGTGGGAGATTTCTCATGTTCATCAGAGAACCACCAGCAAAGGAAACTCTGAATAATACGTGATATTTTTAAATTTGTGTATGTTTGTAAGGAGGGCTCATGAGTGTAAATAACATTAAATTAGTTATTTCATTTATTTTATTTAATGGACTTTCATTTTTTATGTATGAGTAAAGGCTGTTGCCATGTTTGTGAAGGAAACTAGGAAATATGTGGCTTATGAATTCAGTGAGTTGCCCTGGTTGACAGGGACTTGTTTTAGCCAGTGGTGGCACTCTCTTACTGCAATGGCTGGAAGAAAGTCTCAGCCAGTCAGGACACAGGGATTTCTTTGCCCATTGTATATTTACAGTTAATTATATTCTAGAATATATATATATATATATATCCACAACTTATGTTTTGGGATAACTGCATGTATAACAATTGATATCTAAGCCAGCCAGTGAAGGTATCATTGATATCTTCATGTTCCTATACGTAATACGTAGCTCTCTATGTAAAGGAAGGGATCAAAGCAACAGAACTAAAGAGTAAACAGGGAGCAGATGAGGCACTTTGGGTCACCCTGGAGACAGGAAATGGCACCACAATCCGCATGGGGGTTGTATACAGACCCCCATCTCAGGGGGAGGGAATGGACAAGGAAATGATAGAAGGCTTTTTTAGAATGGCAGAAAAAGGGGAGATATTGTTGATGGGGGACCTGAATATGCCAGATGTTAACTGGATCACCTTTGCTGCAGGCACATCCAAGAGCAGGGTCATTCTTGATGCCCTACAGGGGCATGCCTCAGACAGCTAGTATTGGAACCCACTGGGAGGGAGCAATCTTAGACCTGGTACTCTCAAATGGGGATGGAGAAAGAATCTCAGATTTAGAAGTGGGTAGCCATCTGGGAACAAGCGACCACCAAACAGTGTGGTTCACGATAAACACAGCCATACAAGCAAGCATTACAAAAGCAAGAGTACTGGACTTTAGGAGGGCTGACTTTGGGAAAATGAGAGAGTGCCTCAGAAAAGCACTAGCAAACAGGCAAGAAGGAGGGGTGGAGGAACAATGGGGAATGATCAAAACAGCCATCACAGAAGCAACAAGCCTTTGTGTAAAATAAATCAATAAAACACAACGAAGGAAAAAACCGCTATGGTTCTCAAAAGAGGTGGCAGGGAAGGTTAAGGAGAAAAGGACAGCATTCAGGAAATATAAGGAAACACAGAAGGAGCAGGACAGAGAACTTTATCAGTTAAAGCAGAAAGAGGCTGGGAAGGCAGTCAGAATAGCAAAGGCCCAAACCGAGGAAAGGATAGCCAATTCTGTTAAGAAGGGGGATAAGACCTTTTATAGGTACATTAGGGAGCGAAGAAAGACCAAAGAAGGGATACTGAAGCTTAATAAAGGGGAGGGAATGTGGGTAGAGGGTGACAGTGAAAAAGCAGGGATACTGAACGAATATTTCTGCTCAGTATTCACAAAGGAAGAGGAGGGGGAGTTACCTAAACCAAACAAGAGAAACACTCTGAAGACGGGGCTCGATAACAGTCCATTTACAGAAGAAAGGGTTCTGAAAGAACTAATAAAATTGAAGGTGGACAAAGCAATGGGGCCTGATGGGGTTCACTCAAGAATTCTAAAAGAACTAAGGGTAGAACTAGTGACACCGCTGACTACTCTGTTTAACAAATCATGGGAGGATGGGGTGGTACCCGAGGACTGGAGGAGGGCAGATGTGATTCCTCTTCACAAAAGTGGGAGCAAGACAGAGGCAGGAAACTACAGTTAGTTTGACCTCAGTGGTAGGGAAAATGATGGAATCACTTCTGAAGGAAAGAATTGTTGAGTACCTAGAGGCCAGTGGGGCACAGGACCCAAGGCAGCATGGATTCACGGTGGGAAGGTCGTGTCAGACGAATCTAATAGATTTCTTTGACTGGGTTACCAAAGTAGTAGACCAGGGAGGGGCTGTGGACATGGCCTACCTAGATTTTAGCAAGGCATTTGATACAGTCCCACACAAAAGATTAATACACAAGATAGCCAGCCTTGGAGTGGGTCCCAAGGTGGTAGCCTGGATAAAAAATTGGCTAGACAACAGGACTCAAAGGGTAGTAGTAAATGGAGTACACAGTGACGAAAGGAGGGTTACTAGTGGGGTACCGCAGGGTTCAGTACTGGGACCGGTCCTTTTTAATGTCTTTATAAGTGACATTGCAGAGGAACTGGAAGGAAAAGTATGTCTCTTTGCAGATGACACAAAGATCTGCAACAGGGTTGATACACAAGATGGAGTGGAAAGGATGAGAAGGGACTTGCAAGGTTGGAGGAATGGTCAAATGTATGGCAGCTCAGATTCAATGCAAAGAAGTGCAAGGTAATGCACATGGAGAACAAAACCCTGGGAAGCGTACACAATGGGGGTGAGATACTGACAACAGTAAAATAGAAAGGGACCTGGGGTAATTATATCAGATGACCTAAAGGTGGGCAAGCAAAGTGAGAAGGCAGTAAGGAAGGCTGGGGGATACTGGATGTATAGGAAGAGGCATCAATAGTAGAAAACAGGAAGTTGTTATCCTCTGTACAGACAGTTGGTGAGACCCCATCTGGAGTACTGTGTGCAGTTCTGGAGACCCCATCTCCGCAAAGACATAGACAGAGTGGAGGCTGTCCAGAGGAGGACAACCAAAATGGTGCAGGGTCTGCACCAGAAGACATATGAAGAAAGACTAAAGGAGCTTAATATGTATACCCTTGAGGAAAGAAGGAGAGGGACATGATAGAAACTTTCAAGTACCTCAAGGGAATTAACAAAGTCCAAGAGGGTAGCATCTTCCAGAAAAAGAGATGTGCAAGAACAAGGGGGCACAATCTGAAGATAGAAGGGGGATGGCTCAGAGGTAATGTGAGGAAGTATTTTTTCACTGAGAGGGTTGTGGATGCATGGAACAGCCTCCCTGAAGAGGTCGTGGGGTCAAGAACAGTGGGGGACTTCAAGAATGCATGGAACAGGCATACGGCAGTCCTAGTGGGGGGTAGGAGGAATTAAGCTGTTGGTTAACTAGGATCTGCAGCTTATCTGTTAGGTAGGAAAATGGGCAGACTAGGTGGGCCAAGCGGTCCTTATCTGCCGTCAAATTCTATGTTTCTATGTTTCTATGTAATCTGTTATCTCCACTTTCCTATATGTCATACCTGGGATGCACGGGATCCAAAACCTCTCTCTATGAATTCCAAACCTCTAGGTATATATATCAAATGTTAACTTTCTTGTTTTTCAGGATTTGGTGTTAAGTCTTAGTGAGGACACTGTGCGGGAATATGCTGTGTAAGTGACCCAACTTCATCCTTGTGGACTTCTCAACTTACTACGTGAACCAGGCAATTCAGTACACTCCATGTCAACTCAAAATGAATCTGTCCCTTGGTGTGTGCCTCAACTGCAAGGAGATGCCAACAGTATTGAAACGAACTTGCTGTGGGAAGGTCCCTGCAAACTGTGTGTCCAAAACTAGAACTATGAACCTGCTGTGTTTGTCAGAGCCTATGAGCCCAGTAGCGATTGTGTATCGCAATGACTTTTTTGGCTCAGTTGGCCAAGTTCAAAATGATCACAATAAAGAAATAAGATTTGCTGCCTACAGGCAATTTATTTTATGGCAGCGTGGGAGATTAGGTGCAGGTAATAGACAGGTAATACCTTCATGCTGTGTTTGTAGGATCAGGGACAAGTTCCCTGATCCCAATGGAATTTACATGAATTTTCTACCTCATCGCTTAGCATAGATGAGTATATTGTTCCATGCGTAACATAAATACATTAATGATACACAGCAAAATTTTTGTTGCACTCTGTGCTTAACACTGTACTAAAAGTTATATACAGCTGGTGTACACATGTCTTCAATACTTGTTACATATGAAATATGGTATATACAGAAACGGGTCAGATTACAGCACGCAGTACTCTACCTGCTGATTTGCAAATAATCTGTATAGGAGATTGATCACTTCCCTATGCCTGGATGAGAATCCTGAATGTGACTGAGTGCATGTTTTCAGTTAACAAACACACCTAATATCTTATTGTACTCTCTGTCTCTCATAGCCCATCTCCCTGCCCAAATCACTACCAATCATTCCTTTGGGGTCCTTGCCACAAGGTGCATAACACTGCAATTATTTGCATTCAAACCCAGTTACCACCTCTCCGTTCACTCATCCAGTTTTGTCCCAGTAGGTGTCCCCACCCATCATCATTTTTTATTATGTTGGCGTGCTTTCGCAGCCAACATCTTGGGACAATTAGGGGCTTTGGGCCAGCGATGCAGCTGTTGGGTGAATACAGGGCACGCATCGGTAAGTCGTCCCTCATTCCCAATCAGCCTGCATGCGGCCGACGCCACACTACGATACATAATGTGGTACAAGATATCTGAGAAAAGGTCCGCTGCAATCTGAGCAAAGCTTGTCACACGCAGCGGACCTTTTCTTTACATGCTCACCGACATTATGCACATGGCAGCACACCGGCCTCCGAACTGCCAACTTCAGGGGTGCCCAATCCCCCTGTCAGTTGACCCTGCCCCCTATGAATGTGCCGATGGGGGAGCCCACTCCCCATCAGCATAAAGAACCCCCCCAATTGTTTAATGCTGAGGGGGTGCCTAATCCCCCTCAGCTCTGCACCCCACCTTCTTTGTGTGCTGGCGGGGGTGCCCAATCCCATCGGCATAAATTCCCCCCTTGTGTTGTTTGTGAGGGTGCTCAATCCCCGTCGGCTACAGACACTCCCCAAACAGTTAGGTGGCACGCTGGAGCCCACCCAAGTGTGCCAAATCCTGCAAAAAAAAAAAAAAAACTGTCCCGCGATGGGTTTTTTTTATCTTCTTACCTGTAAAATGAAAATGGTCTCGTAGTCTCCGTGCCCCCGCCCACCACCCGCACCCACCCTCTGTGCATCCTGCCTCCCCACCACACCCCCACCCCATACTTACCTGCGGAGTCTGGTGTGACGATCTTCGGTAGACAGGGAACACATCTTCACTCTTCAAACCCGACCGCGAACTGAGGAAATGCCGGTAAGCTGTATAATGGAACAAATAGGGTTTTTTCAACTTTGATGTATATCTCAGGCATTTTTCTGAATTTTGGCCCCAAATTTTCAACATGGGGTTTTTGGGAACCCTTCTCATGAATTCTTGCACTGTCATGGTGTTATTCGGTCCTGAAAGTTGATTTCGCTGTCACTGCACGGAATCACCTTTCAGGACTGAGTAATAAAATGACAGTTCCACTGTTCATGAGGGGGCTCAAAAGCCTATGTTGCAAATTTGTGGAAAAATCCAAAAATGACTGTTTTGCTGGGCAGCGTAGTAACTGCAAACGACGCCGTAGTTAGCAACTACATTATTTTCATGCCAGATTTTCAACATTGGCATTTTACCACACCTTCTTGTGAACTGTACAGCTGTCATTTCACATCCTGGCTGAAATGTGTTTCCGCACTTCCAGCACAGAATAGCGTGGTCACCAGCGAAATCAGTGTTTGGGACACATTACAAAATGGCAGTGACACTGTTCATGAGCAGAGGTCCTAAAATGCCTGTGTTGAAAATTTGGTGACAATACTCCATAAAATGACTGTATTCGCGCATGCATTCGTGGTTATGCGCTCGTACCTTAGTAAACTTATAATATTTTCACTCCAGATTTTCAGCAGTGCCATTGTTCTGCACCTTCTAATGAACAGTACAGCTGTCATTTTTCACATCCTGACCAAAATCTGTTTTCACAGTTCCGGCGAAGAATAGAGCAGTCGCTGTGGAAAGTCCATGTTCGAGACACATGATGAAAATGACAGTGACACTGTTCATTATTTTATTTAGTTTTTGTTGACCGGATAGGGTGCACTAGCCATGGCAATGACTATTTTCAGGCATGACCCGGGACGTTACAGAAACAATACATAAGAGATACAAGAGTAGCAGTGTAGACAGTAAAACAATCCATACTTGTACAAAAGGAATACAGTGCAGTGTAGACAATGAAACAATCAATACTAGTGCAGTTGTATTACAGGTCAGGGGAAAAAACAACAGGTAATAATTGAATGTAACAGCAATGTCTGAAGAAAAATACATAAGCAATACAATAAACAGGGCATAGAGGCAACATAGAAGAACAAATGTAGTAGGGTAATACAATAATAATTAAGATACTATAGTAGCAAATGTCTGAAATAAATACAAAAGGTAATACAATAGGCAGGGCAGAGAGGCAACATAGACGGACAAATCTAGTAGGGTAATAAAATAATGACTAGAATACTATAATGGTCAAAGCAGGGAGGATATTGGAGGATAGGGAAATTAGTAGGACATAGGGAAAGGATGGGAAACGGATACGTTAGATGGCTTAGGAAGTCATGGCATGGTAGGAGAAAGAGGACCAGGATAAAATGGTGGGATGGGGCAGAAAGGTGACAGGGGGAAAGTGCCGAGCATAATTATGGGGCAAGATTCGGGTGTAGGTAGTTGGAGGGAGCAGGAGGTAGTGGAGAGACGTAAGGACTAGGGAGGTTTAAAACAAGCACAGGTGTCGGATTCTGTGAGATGGTTGCATAGCAGTTTTTTGAACGAGGCATGGGATGGTGCTTGGGGTATAGTTACAGGGAGGGAGTTCCAGTGTTTTGGGGCACAACAGGAGAAAGCGCTAGCACCTTTGGAAGAGTTGTGCCTGGGAACAAGGACAGGGGCATTGGCCGCTGAGCATAGTCCATAGCTGGATGTTTGGCTAAGGAATGGACCTGCCAGTGGCTGAGGTGTTTGGGTTCTGATTATGCTGTCAATGATTGAGCCATATGCATAGGCTCTAGTGGCAGATGGGGAGAGCCAGCACAGTTCGGAGTAAAGGAGGCAGTGGTGTTTCAACCAGTGTGAAGAGGTAGCATGGCGGCAGATATTGTTATAAGTGATATCCCATTTCCGAAGTGTAAATTTACCTGCAGAGGCATAGGTAGCAACTCCATAGGTGAGCGACGGGAGGAGTATACCATGTGCTATGGCAAGCCTGGCAGAGGGGGTGAGCATATAGCTGGAGCAATAGGCAAAGCCAAGTTTCATATTGACTATTTTACTGGTCTGCTGGATGTGGAGATCAAAGGAAAGAGAAGGATCTAGAGTGATGCCAAGATATTTAAAAGAGGGTACCACTAAAACAGATAAGCCATTTAGACCAGGGACATTGAAATTTGGTAGACAGTGTTTGAGTTTAGCCTTGGAGTCAAATAGCATGGCCTGTGTCTTGGATACATTTAAGACAAGTTTATGGTTCAACAGCCATTGTTGAATTTGAAGGAAATCTTGGGAGAGACGCTGATTTATTTCAGTTACGGTATTTGCTCTAGCGTACAGAACAATGTCGTCGGCATATTACAGGGAGGCAGTCTGGTGTAGGTTAATGGTAATGTTGTTTATAAAGATGGTAAAGAGCAAGGGACCAAGGATAGACCCTTGAGGCACTCCGATGTTAATAGTTGTTTTGTCAGATAGGGTGGAGTTATATTTAACTAGTTGTGTCCTGCTTGAAAGGTAGCTACCAAGCAATGACATTAGGAGAGAAACCTGATGATTTGAGAGCAGCAAGGAGGAGGGGGTGGTCAACAAGGTCGAAAGCTTTCGTCAAGTCAATAAAAATTGCCCCCGTTAGAAGACCTGAGTCCATAGCTTCTAGGGTATTGAACTTAAACTTGAATAGTGCAGTGGTGGTACTGTGAATCCATGCTGCACGGTTGCAAGAAGGTCATAAATTAGTAGATGTCCTAAAATACCTATGTTGAAAATTTGGGGACGAATGTCAATAAAATGAGTGTTTTACGAGCGTGCATTGCACAGTTTGCATGCATGCTCGTGACTTTGTGAATTTGTAATAGTTTCACCCAGCTGTTCATCACTGGCATTTTTGTATACCTCCTTATGAACAGTACAGCTGCCTGAAATGTGTTTCCGCACGTCTGGTGCAGAATTTCACGGTTGCTGCGCGAATTCAGTTTTCGGGACAGTTTGAGGAAATGATGGTGACACTATTCATGAGCAGAGGTCCTAAAATGCCTATGTTGAAAATTTGGTGCCGAAAGTCCATGTAAAGACTGTGCTGCAAGCGTGCATTGCGCAGTTTCCATGCACTCTTGTAATGTTGTCAATCTGCAATATTTTCATGCCACATTTTCACCACTGTCATTTGTGCATATCTCCTTATCAACAGTCCAGCTGCCATTTTTCACAGCCTTCCCAAACTGTCTTTCTGCAGCTGTGGCGCACAATGGCATGCTCACTGTGCAAAATCACCTTTTGGGACACATTAACAAAATCACAGCACTATGCGTCGCTAGCTCCGCCACTCCCACTGCCAATGCCAGTGCGACAACATTCGGCATTGACAAATGCTTGTTTATTTATTTATGACTTTGTTAACCAGGTAGGTGCACTGATCCCAGGAACCATTTTCAGGCATGACCGGGGCCATGTAAGGCAGCACAGAGTGGAAACATCAGAATAACAAGAACGTAACAAGAGCAGATAATACATAGTGAAAAGTTGCAGTTGTTTCATTTGGCAATACATGGTGGCAGTAGTTGAGGGACAACAAATAAAGCAAAGTAAGGCTCATGGTGGTACAGTTTCAGTAAATAAGAGAACCTATTTGGCCCTACCCCTGGAACCTATGGGGGGGGGGGGCTAGTCCTTAAAACAGTGGCAGGTGGATGCCAACAGGAGCCAGTCTTTGAGGCAATCTTGAACTGGTGGTGAGTGTTTATGGTGTGCAGTTCAGTGGGCAGCTTGTTCCATAGTGTGGGGGCTGCTACAGACAGTGCTCTAGTGCCCATGTTCATGGCTGCCCTGGGGATTTTCAGGGAGGGGATACTGGAGAGCGTAGGCAGCAGTGTGAGGTTTGGATGGTGAGAAGGGGAGCAAGAGGGGATTTCTGGTCAATACGGATAGCAGAATCAATAAAACTGCACAGTGCAAGGTCAAAGCAGGCTTGTAGTGGGAGCCACCCCAGTGTAGTGTAGAGTGTACAGTGGTGTGTGGAGAAAGGGACCAGCAGGGAGAAGTGGCAGGCACTGTTGTATGCTACTGATAGTTTTGCCATGGTGGGTGCGGAGGTTCTGGAGTAAATGGGAGAGCAGTAGTCCAAGATAGGTAGCAGGTTTCCCTGGATGATGGCATGGCAGGCCTCAGGGGTGAGGTATTGCCGGTATCTGTAGGCAGCCCCTAGTTTTGGGTGAGAGCCAGGGAGTTTATGTGCTCTGTAAGGGAAAGGGAAGGGCAAAGCACAACTCCTAGATATTTGAAATGTTTGACGTACTCTAGGGCATGGTCATCAGGGGATGTGATGATTAGGGGTGGGTTAGATTTGCATTTCGTTAGGATAGGCTTAGATCCGAACAGCATTGTTTTTGTTTTTTTTTGCCATTGACCAGAAGGAGGTTGTCAGAGAACCATTTGTGGGCTGCAGTGTAGTTTTGTGAGAGGGCTGCAGAGATGAGGGTAGGAGACTTTCTGCTGGAGAAGTGCACGAGGTTGTCGGTGTAAAGGATTAAGTGACAGTTGAGACTATCCGTTGGAAGGGAGTTAATGAATAAGAAGAAAAGGAGGGGTCCCAGGACAGAGCCTTGGGGGGCCCCAATAGAGACAGGTAGGGTGGGGGAGCAGGCTGGGCCAATGCACACAAACTGGGAGCACCCTGTAAGGTAGCTTCTGAACCAGGTGATGACCTCCAGAGAGCAGCGAAGGTGATGCAATTTGGAAAGGAGGAGCGAGTGATTGATCAGGTTGAAGGCTTTGGAGAGGTCAATGAAGACTGTGCCAGTTGCATTTCCATGGTCCATGTTTGTGAGGATGTGGTCAGTTAGGAGTGCAAGGGCAGTGGTGGTGGAGTGATTCTTGCAGAAGCCATGTTGTTGGCTATATAGTAGGTCATATTTACCTATGTAGTCAGCAAGTTGGTGGTGGACGGCTTTTTCCAGTAGCTTGCTTAGGTGTGGAAGGATGAGATCGGGTGATAGTTGTTTGTGAATTGTGGGTCCCTGGCTTTATGAATGGAAATGACCTTCGCAGTTTTCCACGTAGTGGACATGGAGGAAGTGGTCAGGGCGAGGTTGAAAATGAACATTGGGGGGGGCGACGATGGCAGGGGAGATAAGTCTAAGGAAGATAGGGGATAATCCATCTTCTCCAGGGGAGCCGTGGTTTGCGAGGCTCTTTAGGAGTTTAGCTATGTCCGTGTATGAGAGTATTTTGAAGAAAAAGGGGGGAGGTGGAGGTTGAGAGGTAGGCCCAGCGGGTGATGTCATAGGGGCGTGCAGGGGGATAGGGTTCTTTTGCAGGTCATTTGGGAGTTTGCTCAAGTACATAGTGAGGTCAGAGAATTTGTCATTGAGGGCCTTCGCCACTTCTTGGGGATCGGTAGTGAGGCCAGCATTAGTGTGTAGCTGTGGGACAGGCTTACTGGAGGGGGGGTGTTTAGTAGCAAGTCAATAGATGCCCAGAATTGTTTAGGGTCCCCAAGGTTAGTTTGCTGGAGATTGCGAAAATGTGTCTGTTTGAGAGCTTTGGCCAGGTGTTTGCAAAGGTTCCTCCGACGCATGTAATCATCCCATAAGGTAGGGGATGGGGATGCTTTATAGGTCGACCAGGCACAGTCCCTGTCTTTCATGAGGGTAAGGAGGTCTTTTTGTGACCCATCGCGAGTAGCCACCCCTCACCCTTCTGGTGGTCACTGGAAAATGTTTGTCCTGTAGAGTCAGGAGAGCTTGAGTGAGCATGGATGCTGCCTGGGTCACATTTGATTCTGAGAAAACAGCAGACCAGCCCAGTGCCCTTGCCTCAGAGAGAAGGACAGGGGTGTTTGGGCTTCTGAAATTATGGAAAGACAGGTATTTGGGTGGGGGCCATTTAAGTTTGGATGACCAGAGAAGGTATGTAGGGGAGTGATCACTAATGGAGTCAGCCATGGTACCAGCATGCAGAACACAGTCCTCCCTGATAGTTACAATCCAATCCAGGAGTGTCTGTGTGCCCTTTGTGAGGGTTCTGCCTTGTGGGAAGGTTAATAGTTTGGTCCAGGTTGTATTGTTTTAGGAGGGAGGCATAGTCAGGCTGGTGGGAACTGAGCCCGTTTAGATTGAGATCACCCAAGAGAATTGAGTCTCTGTGTGGGGATATGGAGTCCAGGCCAGAGAGGAAGCTATTTAGACCCTCGGTTCTGGCTGTAGGGGGATTGTAGCAGCACCCGATGTAGAGTTTTTTGCTAGTTCCCAGGGTGAGTTTGGTGAGGAGCCATTCACTGGAAAAGGTTGGGTCGGAGCGGAGAACTATGTTGGCTGATAGGGGTTCCTTGACAAACAGAGCTACTCCACCCACCTTTTTTTTGCCAGGTCTATCCAGGCGGTGGGAGGAGTACCCAGGTAGTTGGTAGGTGGTATCAGTAATGTGAGGTTTTAGCCATGTCTCCGAGAGTCCCACTATATGGGGTTTGTATAGCTCAACCCATGCTTCCAGGTCCTGGTATTTGGAGTGGAGACTGTATACGTTTATATGGGTGATATTTATTTGTCCAGGTGCTGTTGGAGGGGGCTATGTGGGAATTAGGGGGGCTGGGATGCTCAGTGTCTCCTGCACAGAGTAGGAGGGATAGGAATGGGATGCAGGTGCAGGAGGGAATGGCAATAGAGCAGGATATGGAGGCCAGATAGTGACCAAGTAAGCAATGTTCCATGTTTAAGAGGAAGGAGAGGGTGACGTGACCTGGGGAGGAGTGTAGAGTGTACCGGTGGGAGCAGGATTCCGAGAGGTAGGCAAGGTACATGTGATCCTCGGCCAGTGCTGAGACAAATACATCCATCAGCACCAGGGCACATGCCAGGGAGATTGCAAACAGTGTGATCTGGGGCAGGTTCATGGTGACAGCAGATGTTGGTAGAGAGGAGATGAAAAATTTGGAGTCCAAAACGCAGGTCTAGGACACTTTTGCGTGAGCAGCACTGGGTGAGAACAGTAGACCAGTGAGGAAGCTTTAAGAGAGAGGAAGAGGGAGATCAACAAAGGGGGTTGGAAGACGGATAGCTTTAAGCTCCAGAGCTCTGGTACTGGGACCCAATGGGGGCAGGATGGGGTAAGGGAAGGGGGAGCTTAAGTAAAAATCTGGCAGCAAAAGCAGCAGCCATGGAGGCCAGGGCCATGTATAGGCCGTACCTGATGCTTGTTTCCAAGGGGCTGGTGGCAGCAGGCTCCTTAGCACCGAAAGAGGAGCAGAGTGGTGTCCAGGTGTGCAGGAGGCGAACCGCGGATGGCGGTAGGTAGCCTAGTGGGCTACAAGGACGCTTGTTGAAAGAAGGACAGGACAGGGATTAATAACACTCCGAAGTGATGGGAGTGAAAATAAAATTAGCACACAGACAAAAGAGCTGCAATTTACTAAAAGAGGGCCAAATCAGGGGGCGGGAAGCAGACAGCTAGGCGCCAGCTCTGTAACTGAGATTTGTAAAACAAGGGGGTCACAGTCGGGGGGAGAAACAAAGGGAGAAATTAAATTGGTAGCTGCACTGGATTAAAATACAACAAATCAGCAGGCTATGGAAACTTTCAGCAAAGAAATCCTGAACTCTAAATCCTGTACTCTAATAAACTTAGACACAGCGACTGAGGTAGCAGGTTAAACACAATACAAAAAATGGCTGTAAGCAGTAGCACAGGGAAAATCTGCAGAGGGGAAGCTGTGTGGAACAACTTGGCACACTGAAACTGAAAATCAGTGCTTGCAGGGAGACAGGATCCCCGTAAGTGCAGGGTTTCAGCTGTGCTGTAGGAGGGAGAATAAAAACAAATATATTTATTTGCCAGTTCCAGAAAGGAGGCAGCCCAGATTAATTCACTGGCTTAAGAGCTGAGTCCAGTATCAGAAGAGCAAAAAGCCAGTCCGTCAGGCAGCCAATCAGGACGCTCCTGCTCAGGAGCAACCAGTGAGGACTTTTCC
The DNA here is from genome assembly GCA_016271365.2 of Neoceratodus forsteri. Lineage (NCBI taxonomy): Eukaryota > Metazoa > Chordata > Ceratodontiformes > Ceratodontidae > Neoceratodus > Neoceratodus forsteri. The sequence continues at coordinate 553,860,212 of CM028129.1, read as the reverse complement.
AGGGAAAGGTGCTGATTTTAAAAAAAATTGGCAGAAGAAGCAGCAGCCGTGGAGGCCAGGGCTGTGTATAGGCCGTACCTGATGCTTGTTTCCAGGGGGCCGGTGGCAGCAGGCTCCTTAGCGCTAAGAGAGGCACAGAGTGGTGTTCAGACATGCAGAAGGTGAACTGCAGATGGTGGTAGGTAGCCCAATGGGCTACAAGGATGTCTGATGCTTGTTTTCAGGGGGCCCGTGGTAGCAGGCTCCTTAGTGCTGAGAGAGGCGCAGAGTGGTGTACAGGAAGTGAACCGCAGATGGCAGTAGGTAGCCCAGTGGGCTACAAGGACACCTGATGCTTGTTTCCAGGGACCGGTGGCAGCAGGCTCCTAAGCACTGAGAGAGGCACAGAGTGGTGTCCAGTCATGCAGGCGATGGACCGCGGATGGCGGTGGGTAGCCTAGTGGGCTACAAGGATGCCTGATGCTCGTTTCCAGGGGGCCGGTGGCAGCAGGCTCCTTAGCACCGAGAGAGGCACAGAGTGGTGTCCAGGCATGCAGGAGGTGAACTGCAGATGGTGGTAGGTAGCCTAGTGGGCTACAAGGATGCCCGATGCTCGTTTCCAAGGGGCCGGTGGCAGCAGGCTCCTTAGCACCGAGAGAGGCACAGAGTGGTGTCCAGGCATACAGAAGGTGAACCGCGGATGGCAGTAAGTAGCCCTGTGGGCTACAAGGACGACATTTAGAAAATGGGCAGAGTGCATTGTGGTTCCTGATTGGCTGAAATAGCCAAACACCGGTCCTGTATGAGACAACAGAGACCGGAAATTAACTAATTCAGTCTCTTTTGGCTCCTACCATTCATTGTTACTGGGCCAGTTTAAGGGACCAAAATAACAAAGGACCGTTTCTCCAAACTGTGCCCCTCTGAACAGCAATTCTCACTGTACCTGTGCCAGCCGTGATCCCAGTCCTCCAGCCACCAGCCCAAGCAACATGACAGGACTGGTATTTTCTTCCATGTGCCTACCAGAGGTGGAGAGCTGCTGCTGGCTTGCAGCAGTACAATATTTGGACATGCAGCTGGATCCTGGGCTGGAGGATCAGGCTCTGCACAGGAACAGCGTGGGTCGAGACAAGCACCAGTCTCTCTTAATAAACCAAACAAAAAACACTAACCAATTAAATGGATGCATATTAAACAAAGAAAAAACTAAAAAACATACAGAATCTAACATGAAAACAGACAAGACAGTGGTACTGTTTCAGGGGGAGTATGTGCATTTGAAGGGGGGAAGGTAACCATGACAACCAGCTCAAACACACCATTTTAATGCAGGTGGAGGAAATATTTTTTTAACAAAATAGTTAAAACCTAACATTTTTTACATTATTTTTTTTTTCAGACACATATGAGACAGTGGTCCATTTTCTAACTGCAATAATACCCTCCGGGGTGGGTAGTATGGACTATACCAGTCCTTCCAGGTGCTATAAGGCCCTCTGCCTGCAGCATCGGGCCTCATTATGCCCCTGGGTGGTCCAGTATAGCCCAATACTGCCCACCCTATTCGCTATTATTGTTTACATTGTCAGTCCATTAGGTGTGACCCCACTAGTCCCATATCATTCACAATGTGACCATCCTTGATTTCTTCCCTTTAGCCGTTGTTTGTGCATATTTGTGTAGTACAGAAGCACACTATTTGCGGTGGTTGACAAGTAGAGTTTACTTGTGTTCAGTGACAACGTTTTATTGATGTAAATGAAATGAAATAAAGTGATAATCAACATTTCAACATTTGATGTATTCAAAATGCTATAAGAAGATTGTTAGAAAAATGATTAAGTATCATTACAGTTATATTTAATGCTTTCTTAGTAAATATTGTATTTAATGTGACATACAAGTCAATAAGTTTGCCATCTAATGCAGTGGTTAACTGACGTGACTATGGTTTAAATCTTGTTTTCCCACAATGTCTGATTGATGTAATCTATGTATGAAATACAGTGAAAACCAAGTTTGATCACATGGAACATCTGTTACTGGAAACTGAAGTGTTTAAATAACTGTTCACTACTTTCCATTGCAGTTTCATGTTATGATTTCACAGAACAAACATCATATTATGCTATTAGTGTTATACTTACTGCAATTCGCTATGGCTCTATGTTCAATTAATTGCATTACTGGAGAAGGTGCAGAGAAGAGCGACCAGGATGGTAATGGGGCTAGGGAAAAAGTCTTATGAGGAGAGACTGGGAAGCTCAACTTGTACTCGCTGGAGGAGAGAAGAAACAGGGGGAATATGACAGAGGTCTTAAGAGAATGAATAGGGTAAGCCTTGAGGGGGTTTTTAGGCTGAGGAGGTAAGGGTCACCAGGGGAAACACAATGAAGCTGGATGGGGGGAGGCTGAGAGGGGAAACAAGGAGGTGCTACTTCACTGAAAGGGTGGTGGAGCCCTGGAATGCACTGACCAGGGAGTAGGTGGCTGCTACTACAGTGGAAGAGTTCAAGAAATGCTGGGATAGGTATAGAGGGATGGTGCATCCCAGAGCCCCGCTGGGAAATGGGGACCTTGTAGGGAGGTGGGGGGGAGGAAGGAAAAAGGAACATCGTTTGACTAGGAAAGGCACACTAAGCCGAAGCTTGTTTCCAGATGTGACCTGAGAGCACAAGAAAGTTAAGTGACTTGCTTAGGATCACACAGTATACACCTAGGCTATACTGCCTACTTGGGAAGGCACTGACCATCAAGCAGACTCACTCGACCATAGGGCCTAATCCCCCACTCTGATATACAGAAGAGTGCCTCCATGCTTATTACATGTACTTTTGAATCCTGTATTGTTTTTGCTTCCACCATCTCTGCTGATACACTGTTCCGCAGATCAACCAAGCTGTGAAAAAATAATTCCTGGAAATCCCCTAATCCTTCCTTCCTTCCTTCCTCCAGCCTCATGAAAACACTGAGCCGTAAAAGACAGAATCGGGGCATGGCCAGCAGCCGACAGGAGCACACATTCCCTATTTTGCTCTAGACGTAAGGCAGCAAAAAAAACTTAAAAAACATCTTTTATTGCAAGAATTGTCCAGATCAAACTGTTGGACCTTACAACCAAAGACTCTCTGACTCTACTGGCGATTTCTTGGGTCATTTCCACGATGGCAGAACCAAAATGGACTCGTATAAAGATGGGGGAAAGGCCCTGCACCTACTACCAGTAGAGCCCTGAGTACCGCAACTGTGAGCGGGAGATTGGAGGACCTAGAAACAACCATAAATGCAATTCTCCAAGCAGTACAACAAATAGATAAAAAACCTGAGTCTTTCAACTCCAGCCTCACATAGGTTGAAACTAAAATGAGCATGTTGGAAATGAATCAGAACAAACTCACATCCACGGTCTCTAAAGCTACGACGGTGACTGATGGTGTCTTACGTGAGAACAAACTGCTCCGTACAAGATTGGAATACTTGGAGAATAGCATTCAGGGTTGCCACCTTTGGATGAGGCAAAAAACGGATCCTAAGCTCCGCCCCTAGCCCCACCCCTTTTCATGACTCTTCATGCATCACTCCTCCTCCTAGATTAAGCCATTTGTTAATCAATAAAAGACAACACTTAAAGCAACAGTTCAACAAAAATGTTAAGATACTGTGCTGAACCTGTTAAGTTATTTACTTATACATGTATTTATTTATTTATTGACTTTGGTTTACCAGATAAAACATACAGAGATAAAATAAATCTCATCTACAGATATAATCTGGGGGGAGACATGGGAAATACAGTAAATAGCATACAACAGTATACATGGTATATGATAATACACAATAAATTGTTTCCTGTAATGAGTACTTTATATATTTTGTTGGCTCCATTTCCTTTTCATGTCCACAGTATTAGTTCAAAGCCAAAAAAATGACCATACTTTTTTCTTGAGGAAAAAAAATAATTTAAAGCATTCAAAATGCTTAAATTATGTTAGAGGTGAAAATGTTTACCAGCAAATGAAAGTGGAAGACAACTGGCTGTGTTGCTGTTACAAAAGGTGGGGGTAGCTTTGCTGCTATGCCACTTTAAGATGCAGTGGAAAAGATTAGGTTAAGTAAGTGTTAATGGCCATACTTTACACCTCCCAGGTTGACTGCTTTCACAAACAAAGGGCTATATTGACAAAAGAACTTGTTTGTAACCTGGACATGTAGCTGAAACAATGAGTGAGATGACCACATCTATTTCAAAAGTATGTGAGCTCTCAAAATGTCTCAAAAACCTGACCAACACAGAGCAAAACCGGATTACCTGGTAGGGACCCTGAAAACCTGATCACCAGGTAAAAAACCTGACAGGTGGCAACCCTAATAGCATTAGAGTCTGCAACCTCTGATTTCTGGGGATACTCGAAGGAGTGGAAGGTGAGAACCTGGCAGAATATATGCACCATCTTCTTCAAGATCTGTTCCATATACAGGATGATCACCCAATCCAGAGGGCCTATTGCATAACACCGCGTAGAAGGCCTAATAACCCAGACCTGCCCTGGACTGTGTTGGTGGTAACTAAAGGTGTACAGATTAGAGACTTTGTCTTGCACAAAGCTAAAACGGTGGGAGCATTTACTTTATCAGATGGCTCCACATTGCATTGTTTTCCTGACTTTAGTTATTCCACGAGGATGCGACGATGTGGGTTTGATGCCATTTGAGCGGGCCTGAGGGAGCTGGGGATAAACCATGTGCTCCAAATACCAGCGAGACTCAAGATTATTTACGCCAGGAAAACTTACATCTGTAATGATCCAGCAGATGCAGGTCGTTAAGCTGGACATGATTAGAGCAGACTTTGTGAAGTCAGGTCCATCGGAAGTCGAGAGAGAAGATGATGAAACCTGAATTGGGACTACACGGAACAATTTGTTGCAACTCAGTCTTTTGTTAGTCTGGTTTGTACCACTACAGCACTGAAAATAGTTTACTTTGTATGAGCAAAAGTTAACTACATACCTTATCTTGTTTTGTTTATGTGCATTTAAACGACGTAGTAGGTAAAGATTTAAGGGCTGGTAGTCAAAACTAAAACTGAAATTATCTCTTTCCTTAAGTTTAAAGCACTGTGTATTTAGTGCACATGTTAAAAACTTTTAAACAGGTAGCACCATCTGCTGGTGAAGTTAAGTTAGTATAACTCATTTTGTTTTATTTATCTGTGCCATATACATGTGTAATAACTTTAAACAGTGGTTAAGAGCAATTAATAGGGGGCATCTTTATTATCTCCATGAAAGGGATTAGTTCTCCGCATTAGTTTTTGACATGGACTCCTGGGCCAAGTCAGTAGACTCTGGCCTCTCTGCAAAGAAGGGACTCTCTGGACTTTTATATAAACTTTTTTAGGAAGGGTGGTCCATGGTCTTGCTGCACAAACCTTTTCTTTGTACTGATAAGTAGATAAAAATCTAAGATGCACCCCAGTTTGTTGTAACAATGAACGAAGGGCTAAGAATTACCTAACATAATGTTTCTGACAAGAAATCCTACACCTGGAATCAAACAATGTATGTTGTATGTTTACTAAGTAAGGTACAAAAATAAAGTATTAAAAAAAAAAAGACAGAATCAATCTGCTATAGTATAAAACTGCATATGTCCCAGTGGTCTACAGGGTTTCAGCAGTCAAGTCTGACTGCTTCAAATAGGCATGCACTGGTGTCAGCATGTCATCGGATGTCACTATGGGCTTAATATAGCAATGTTCCATGGATGGTAAACACAACTGCTTACAACAGAAACCACTATTGAAATGGGATTTAGTTAAAGGCAAAAACGTACATACTTTCACCTTTATTGTTTTTCAGTGTTTTCCGGTCAATGTGATGGTTGTGGTCAATGGCTGCAAGTTATTTCGAGTGCACTAGCCCTCATATCTGCAAGGTTTGAGAAAACAGTAGTACTGGGATAGCAGTATATGAGAGATCTCAATTGCGACAACACATTATGATGAAATGCATATACAGTAGTTAATCACGTAGAGGAAACATCATGGTACCCAAAGTAATGGAATCATTGAATGTGTCAGCAGAATATGAATGTCACAGTGATCCTATTCAGACAATTGTTGCTAGCTTCACGCCACAATTTCATAATGTATTTCCCCCACCATCCTCAAACTAAAATTATTACAATTATATTTTATGTATTATTTTCCCAAGAAACCCCATCACAGGTAGCACCACAACCATCACCACCTTCAGTGGCTGAAATGGGAAGAGAAGTCATATAACAAAGGTAAGGGTCAGTAACATGCCATTGAATAAGCATGTTCAAAGTCAACCATATTCAGAATTATAACATTCAAGGAAAAATACTTCATACCATATTGTTTTTTACCATAGCAATTGTTTCTTATCCCAGCATATACCAAGATGAGGCTGTTGACATTTTCCAATTCACCAGCTGTTCTGCATGATATAACACATTATAAAGACACAGTATACAAAAGTTACCATGAGAGCATAATATTTACATATCTTTACATAAAAATTGTACTGACAGTCCTGTCGTGAGACTCTCACGTAAAGAAGTGCCACCGTAGTGTAATGTGACATTTCGACCGCATAACACAAATTCACACTATCGTTTGCAACTTAAAAATAGTGTACTATCTGGTTATATAACTGTTACGTCCCCATATATGGCAGAATCACTTACTATTTATGTTGTGGTCAATTTCTGTAGAAATACAAAAACAACTGTGGAACAAACACATTAGTTACCGGGTATTGACAAAGTATCCTAGTTACTGGAAATCCACTTATCACATACCACATCTCGAAGTGCCAAATATGCTGAAGAGCCTTTAACAAGCCACCATTTATTGTCTGTTGGACAATCGATATCACCATGCATGCAGTAGTTAACCTTTCCTGGATTGAATATCTGCCATGCATGTTCACTATGTGGTGGAAGATACCATGCCAGATAGACTACAAATAAGAAACGCGTTAGAGCACATTAGTACTTCACATCTGACAACATAGATTTTATTACAATGGAATAAACAATGTTTTCATTATACACAGCAGAAAGCATTATGGGTAGGTTTCCGTGGTGAGGTCGTGGCAGTGGCCTGATGCACCAATGCTTCCCCGAGGCACCACATAACACCTATAATGATATGCAGTGCATCTGGAGGGGATGTGCACTGGGCACGCCCATTCATATGGTGCGACACCCAATACACAGCCATAGCTGGAGACACATCCCTGGTGCAATTCCAGAAATACACTGCACACATATCAGTCTAATATGAGTAGACTTACACGGAAAAGCACTCACAAGCAGGATGCCCTACTGAATACAGCAGTAGGACAGCCTGCCTGTCCCAGGCAGTCCAGCATAGCACCCACCTCCGCATCACCATTCACATGATGTTCCCTGCGGACATACTGTGGCACATAGACACCCAACCCATATAATCCTTGTCCTACATACAGTATGTGTCTTCTGACAAGTTAAAACACTGAAAGATATGAGATCAAAAATCATTACTTATCACTGTAATTATACCTATCTTAATGTTATTTTCTTTAGATCTTCATTATTTGACAGCTTATTGTTGGGTTTCAGAACTTATTTAAATATTGAAGAATCAGTTACGAACAACTAACTTGGTAAAATGGTTCATGTCAAGTCAAAGTGTGCAAGTAACACTTACAGCAAGCATTTCTACCTCTCCTTCGCAATTGATGCATGAAGAGCAGAAATGATTGATGATATCTCTGAACCACGGTGTTAAGTCAGCTGTAACTTTTCTTGTAGACACCTACACAGTCAACAACATTAAATACTGTCATGCGCTCGGTGATATGGAAAGCACCGTTTCCTACATGGAAGTTAAATCAGAGCACTTAGCACTAACTTGTACATTTAGGTAGCATGAAGGAAACTGGCATTGGGAATTAGGGTTAAGTGTTGCAACGAACTGGTTGGGTACCACACAATATTCAACACACAGGATGGTTAAGCCCATGCAGAACCAATGTGCTGTGCCACCTCTGGGTCTGATACCCACAGACCTGTTGATCTTCGCTGCCAATGTCACAGAGAATCAGACCCCACTGTGGATGAACATACTGCTTCTGCATGGTTAAACATCTAGTATGCTCCATGTGGCATACACTGTAACATTGGTCATCTGTTTCAATTCTCAACAATTACCTCGTGGAGCCCTTTATTTATGGCCTTGCTGCCATGCCAGAGATCGAGTTGATGTTTAATCTCTCGGTATTTCTTCTCTGACATAACAAAATAGCACAAAGAGAAAGAGAAAACAAAAATAACGATTCCATAAAACAATGGATGAGAAAATACTTGAATTTCTTACCACCACAGTACATTTTTTAACTTATGAGTTGTAACACATCCTCAACTGTGATTACCTTGACTTTGGATCCCCCTTTCAAACACTATCCCTCACTTGGTTTTTCTTCCATACCCAATGTACCTGTAAGAAACATTTTATCTTCCTCCTTAACAAATCTGGCAAGCTTTCAATCTGTCAGAGCATTTGCTATTCTGACCACCTTCCCCACTTCCTTCTGCATCAAGTGGTACAGTCCTCAATCCTGATACTTCTGTGTTCCCTTACACTTCCTGAATGCTATTCTTTTCTACCTAACCTTACTCGCCACAGCTTTTCAGAATCAGTGCTTTGTTTATTTCATTTTGATTTATTTTTTTGCCCTTCACACGAAGGCTTGTTGCATACGTGAAGGCAGTTTTGATGTTTCTCCTTTGATACTCCTCCTCCTCTCATTCCTGCATGCTTGCTAGTGCTTTACAGCATAAATCAAACTGACATCAAATATAATTATTACTTCACATTTCAGCATAAAGTGTGCACCAAATCATATATGTAATATTTGGCTAGCAGCAGAAAGAGAAACATGTAATGAATGCTTAAACATACGCATCAGAGACATTATTTGAATATGGGTATGGTGACGACCTCGTTGACTTTCAAACCTGCCAATTTTAACTTTTGCAAGCTACGATCGTAAGCGGTCAACTCCATGTTCATCGATTTCCCTTTGGTCTCCCCCACATCAACAAACTTAATATGTATAATCTTCTTGCTGTCATTCTCCATTATTGCATAGGTCTGATATTTCGCACAGTGACCCGGGCTATCGTTACGACTGTCACCGAGAAGAACAGCTCTGGTGGACATGTTTTTCAACAAGTCAGACTGCATTGTTTCCCAGTATGCATTCACACTTGGAAATGCATACTGCTTCTGAACAGAAAGAAAATTGTTTTGGAAACAGGTGTCATGTTCATGAATCCTAGCAGAAGTGAAACTTTTCCATAATTGTTTCCAGATAGCACAATATTTGCTGCCAGTAATAAATTCCCTGCTGTCATGCACTGAAGAAGGGGCTGAGAGTACCAGTTCTTGGTATGACCATTCTCAAATGTAATTATATAATTTTGAATGCTGTGCCAACATGAAGTAGTTTTAATTTTACAGCTCTGTGACACCCTCACATCTCGTATGTCCGAAAGGCCTTGCTAGCCAATCCAATTAGACATTGGTGGTATATAATACTAGTAGACATATCGTTAAATCTAGGGTTTGATGACCTTTCAAATACATCATCAGCCATCTTCTCATCAGAACAAAAAAGTGTCCCTGCACCACCTGATTTTGAAAAAGAAGTCTCTTCGTCTGTCTCATATGACATGTCAGAGTCTAACACAAAGTAAATACAGAAAAATTAAACATAACTTAATGTAATACATTATTTACTGGTGAACTACCAACCAGGTGAAGACAGCACAGCATTGACTCTGTAAGCCAGAAGAAATGGCCTGATGGTGGTATTGCTGAGATTACCCCCTGCCCCCCACACACACTGTTAGTATCTCAGCAATAACCACACCCAGCCATCAAGTGTGGTTACTTAAGCAATAAGCCACGAGGGGGTGTGTGGGTTATCGGAGGATTTACCACGGCTGGTATGGTTTGCCCACGAGGTGCAGCCCGGTGGTAAATCCGCCAGCAGTGGTAACTCCCGACAACCCACACCCCGAGTGGCTTGTCATATTATACCCGCCACAGCGAAGTAAAGGATTGGAAAATATTACAAAAGTTAAAAAAAAAAAAATTTTTTATTGATTTTAATGTGAGGTATTTCTTCTATAGTAAATAGTGCCCTGTTGCTAGGCAGAAGATGTGCTGTGCTGCTTCACCCCCCTTCAGGCGCTTGCACAGTTTCTAACACAGGCTCTCCCTCCTGTGTACACACAAAGCCACGTAGTGTGCTGTTTGAGTTTTGCCACAGTTTGTGATGGAGGCGGCATGATATTATGTAGGAGCAGGCAGTTTGTGGATGGCGCGAGCGCTACTATGTAGGAGCAGGCAGTTTGTGTGGTGCATCGGAGCGCCACGCTAAGAGCTGCCACCCTCGGGTACAAGCTTCTGGCAAGAAAAAAGAAACAAACCCTTGAGACACGTGGAATTTATTTATTTTTATGTGGGAATGGGGGAGTTTTGTCGTAACACTGTGAAGGTGGTGTGGACGGAAGGCCACGGGCGGTAGTTAATACTGAACTGGAGCATGGTTTCTGACATGAGTCAGGTAACAGTTTTTGTGTTATTATTTATTGCTGTGACTGGAAAAAAAAACTGCTACTTGGTGTGTCACTGCTACAGTCCGTGTGTTCTCTTTGAGTTGAAGGTTGCTTGACTTCGATGTGTGGAGGTGTAGTTTTGTGACGCTCGCTTAGCAGGCAAACAAGATGGCGGTCGGCCATCAGTGATTTTGGGATCGGATGTTTTTTTGTTTTTTTTTAAACATGCAGCAGACTGGCACCTTTTGCGGTGATTATCAGAGGATATACAACGGTGGTAAGGTGCCAGTCAGCCGTTCTGATTTGTTGTTGTCTAAGGTCCATGGTATAATTAAGCAATAAGCCACAAGGGGGTGTGGGTTATCAGGGGATTTACCACAGCTGGAGTGGTTTGCCCACGAGGTGCAGCCAAGTGGTTAAATCCTCACTGGCCGTGGTAAATTCCCCGATAACCCACATCCTCCGAGTGGGTTATTGCGATTATATCAAGGTTCATTTTTTTACTATAATGAAATACAACTTTTAAAGAGGTTGCTGTGTGTGTTTATTTTTATTGTAGTTATTCCTGGGCTACAGAGGATTAGGATGTAGATGACCTTTTATACCATTTGTACCATTGTTATTTGCTTATCAGCCAGTGATTATCAGAGGATTTACACCGGTGGTAAACTGCCAGTCTGACCATTTCATTGGCTGTTCACTTATGTCCATGGTATAATTGGGATTTCCACATGCCTTGTGTTGTGTGTCATGAAACGCAGCCGAGGTAGTTAACCACACAATAAGTGGGTAAATCCTCCAACAACTTGCACTACGTAGTGCATTACTGGTATTATACAAAGGAGTCACGTCTAAAATGAAATTAAATTCTGTTTAATTATGTTTTTTAACAATACCATGCCACAGCTGAGGATAACAAAAAAATACTCACCTTAGTAATTATGTTTCTTCTAATGGAGTCTTGCTGTATTCTGACTATGCAGTTAGCTCCAGCACTTGAACAGCCCCAGAGAGAGAAGGGTTAAAATTCTATGCAAGGCATAGAACACTGAGCTCGAGCTCAGTTGAAAACTCTGTTTGCAGCACTTTGAAACCCAACCATCAGATTCTTATGAGCTAAAACTCATTGACTTTAATAATGTGGAAATTGTAAAATTTCTGCTAGCCAACTGGCAACAAAGGTTTTAGATTCCTAAAAGACTCAAGTCAGGAAACCAAAAAACCAGGTAATAAAACATAAAAATTCTTAACTAATCAACACAAAGCACCCAAAATAACAGAAAGTGGGCTGAAGACACCCCTGGGGTGCAACACTGCACCTGCCCATCCACTTCCCAAAACAAGTTCTGAGAGGGAAGGCAGGTCAGAATACAGCAAGACTCCATTAGAAGAAACATAATTACTAAGGTGAGTAATTTTTTCTTCAAACAACATGAAGTCTTGCTGTATTCTGACTATTGCAGACTACCAAGCAGTACTTCCAAGGAGGAGGGACAGAACCTACTTTGTGAATAGGCTCTGAAGTACTGCTGTGCCAAACCTAGCATCACTCCTAGCCTGGATATCCAGAGAGTAATGCTTGGTGAAAGTATAAACTGTTTTCCAGGTGGTTGCTTGGCAAATTTCTAACAAAGTAATATCCCTGGCTGCAGCCAGAGATGCAGCAGTACCTCTAGTGCAGTGGTTCTCAAATGGTGAGGCCAGCCTCCCAAGGGAGGCTCCAGCTTGTTCCAGGGGAGGCCCAGTCAAGTCTGAGAATGTACAGTATTTAAATTTTAAGTTTTGGCTGTTTTGTGTGCAAGGATAAAACAAATTAAATATGGATAATTGCAGGTGAGATTCTTTATTTATGCAAAAATTTGTGACCAGAAAGTCCCCATTGAGCCAAAGCTTTTTTATAGGTATGTATTTATATGTAAATTAATGCCTGGGGGAGGCATGCTGAGTCAAGGCTTGTTTCTATAATAGGTATTTATATGCAAATTAGTGACTTGGAAAGGCACACTGAGTCAAGGTTCATTTCTATAGTAGGTATTTATATGTATATTAGTGACTGGGAAAGGCACAGTGATCTGATGCATGTTTTCAGGTGTGACCTGAGGTAAGGGTGCAGGAAGTTACCTAACTGTAGGGTAAGAGAGGGAGAGATACAGTGGCTAGGTTAGTTATTCCAGACAGAGAGGAAACAGAGTAACAAGGGCCCAAGGAGTCAGAAAAGTGGAGTGACAAGTATAACCTGGGGTGCCGGGTCAGGGGTGGGGAGCAATAAGTTGAATAAAAAGAAAATATACTCAGTCAGCTTTATTAGTTTCACTTTATTCCTGGTATACTGTGCAAAGTAGGAGTTATTTTTTTCTGTGGGGAGGGCCAAGATGTTTTCCAAATTTCAGGGAGGCTCGAAATCCTTTTCATGGCTTGGGGGAGGCTCACTATCACAGAGTGTGAGAACTAGTGCTCTAGTGGAATGAGCCCTCAGGCCTGAGGGTGGATTTTTTCCCAGTTTCTCATAGCAGAATTGGATACAGGACACAATCCACCTGGCAATAGTTCTCTTGGTGGCAGGTTTGCCCTTACCTACCTCACCATAAGTGAGGAACAACTGGAAGGAGTCAAACCTGTGACCCTTTGTACGTTCTATGTAGTAACTTATGGCTCTTTTAACATCTAAACTGTGCAACCTCCGCTCTCCTGAGGAAGTAGGATCAGTGAAGAACACAGGAAAAGACATAGACTGGTTTAAATGGAAATCAGAAACCACTTTGGGTAAGAATCTTCTATAGGTTCTAAGGACCACCTTATCTCTATGGAATGAAATGAAGTTAGGTTCAACTGACAGAGCTTGCAGTTCACTGATACGTCTGGCAGAGGCAACAACAACCAAAAACACAGTTTTCCAAGTCAAGTACTTGAGCTCTGCTGAGGACATACGCTCAAAAGGGGGTTGCATAAGCTGAGCAATGCAAACATTCAAAGCCCAGGCAGGAGCAGGTTCCCTAAAGGGGGATTGGTATGAAGCAATCCTTTGAAAAATGTATAGAATACAGGATGAGATGACATAGAGGAAGGCTTACCCACTGACTGAAAAGCAGAAACAGCTGACAAATGTACTTTGAGAGTAGCTGGTCTGAAGCCTAGGCCATTAAGGTGAACTATATAACCCAGAACTGTAGACAATTCAGCAGTGTCTGGGGATATATGCTTCTTGGAACATCAAATGCTGAATCTTTTCCATTTGGAGTTGTAAGTTTTTCTGGTGGCAGGCTTTTGAGAGGCTTTGAGAATGTCCAGAACCCCTTGGGACAGATGCCAATCTGCACACTCTAACTCTTCAAGAGCCATGCCTTGAGATTGAGAGACCGAAGATTGGGGTACCAAATCCTCCCCTAAGAGGAGTTTAACAGGTTGTAATTCCTGGGAAGAGACAGGGGAAGATGGACTGCTAAAGACAGCAACAGGAGGTACCAAGGCTGCCTGGCCCAGTCTGGAGCAATTAGAATCACTTTGCAAGGTTGTGACCTTACCTTGACTAGAACCTTGAACAGTAGAGGAAAGGGAGGGAAGGCATATAGAAATTTCCCATCCCAATTCAAAATCAGAGCATCCAGAGGGACTGAGCCCAAGACTGGGGGTCTGCAACAAAACAGAGGAAGTTGGTGATTGTCTGGGGCTGCAAAGAGATCTATCTCTGGAGTGCCCCACTTTGAAAAAATCACTTTCAACACCAGAGGGTCCAGGGACCATTCGTTATGGCCGTGGGAAATCCTGCTCAATGCATCTGCTAGCACATTGTCTTTTCCTGGGAGGTGGACTGCTACCAGAGAGGTCTGTAGGGAATAAGTCAGGGACCATATTTTCATGGCTTCCATGCACAAGATCGTAGACCGAGTGCCTCCCTGCTTGTTGATATACCACATGGTGGTGGTGTTGTCTGTCCTGACCTGAACTACCTTGTTCTGTACTGACTGAGAGAAAGTTTGCAGGGCCAGAAGTACTGCCCTGAGCTCCAGGAGGTTGATATGAAGAAGGGATTCCTGAGGGGACCACAGTCCCTGGGCTGTGAGAGCCCCCTGATGGGTTCCCCACCCCAATAGGGAAGCATCTGTGGTAAGGACCACAGAGTGAGTGTGAGTGACAAATGGAACTCCCTGCCTTAAATTGTCCAATCCTGCCACCATTGAAGGGTCTGGATAAGGATCTTAGTAACCGGAACTAGTTTGGTAAGAGGATCTTTCCTTTGGGACCAAAAAGCCCTCAGATGGAACTGAATGTCCCTCATCTGAAACCTGGCCCCTTGGACCACTTCTGGGGAAGCTGCCATGTGGCCCAAAAGCTGAAGAAAATGCCTTGCTGGTTGAAAGACCAGAAAGAGGAAGGAAGAGGCCAGCTGTGAAATGGCTGTTGCCCTTTCCAGAGGAAGGAAAGCTCTTGCCTTGACCATATCCAGCTCTACTCCTATAAAAGTGAGAAGCTGTACAGGCTCGAGAACCCACTTTGGAAGATTGAGAAGGAACCCCAGGGAAGTGAGAACTTACTGGGTCACCTGCAGATCTGACTTAACTTGGTCTGGGGACTGGCCCACAATGAGCCAATCATCTAGATATGGAAAGATTGAAATTCTTTTTCTTCTTAAAAAGGCCACCACTACTGCTATGCACTTTGTGAACACCCTTGGGGCTGAAGTTAGGCCAACGGGCATTGCTCTGAACTGGTAATGGCCTGAGGGCAATTAAAACCTGAGGTACTTTCTATGAGAGCACATGATGGGAATGTGAAAATAGGCATCCTTGAGGTCCAGGAAGGCTAGCCAGTCTCCTGGCCTTAGAGAGGGAAGAATTGTTCCCAGAATCACCATTTTGAATTTTGGCTTTAAAATATGTTTGTTGAGGTATCTCAAGTCTAGGATGGGTCGCCACTCCCCTGTCTTTTTTGGGGTAAGGAAGTACCTGGAGTACAGACCTTTGCCTCTGTATGGGGCAGGAACTCTCTCTATGGCTCTTAAGGCCAGTAGAGATGAAACCTCTGCCTCTAGAGCAGGGGTTTCTGATATATTTGTGGAAAGGATCTGGGTCTCATTCTCAGAAAATTTTTGAAACTGAGAGCCAGTCCCTGGCTTACTACCTCCAGGACCCACTTGTCTGAGGTAACAGACATCCAGTCCTGGACAAAGTAAGCTAGCCTACCTCCTACTGGATTGGGGGAGTCAACCCAGGCTAACACATCAGGGTGTCTGCTTGGCAGGAGCCTTAGGCTGAGAGGGTGGATGCAGCCCTGCTCATCCCTCTTCTGCCTCTCCCTCTGAAAAACCCCTCTGAGAAAAGGGAGAAGAGGCCTGCGCTTGGTAGAAAGGCCTGTGAATAGGCCTGCCCCTGCCTCTAGATTGCTGCCTTTGAGGAGTTGCCTACCTCTCCTTGGCCTGGGCCCTCCTATAAGTGGTCCTGTACTCATCCATTTTCTTCATGTAATTCTTTGTCTGCTCCCCAAACAGAGAATTACCCACCACAGGGAAATCCATGGTCTTAGCCTGGATGTCCTGTGCAAGGCTAGTACATCTGAGCCAAGCCATCCTCCGAAGAGCCACAGATGTAGTCATGACTCTTGATGACACATCATTGGAGTCCACAGCAGCATGAAATTGCCTTTGATGCCTCAATCCCATCAGCAGCCACCTCCTCCAGCTCCTTGGCTAGCTGGGGGGAAGCCTGCTTAGCCAGTGCCAGTACAGTGTCCCATCTGGACTTCTGGTACCTGGCTGTATAGGCCATATAGTTAGCCTGCCTGAGTCCCAAAGATGATGCTATGTACTGTTTCTTTGCCATGGCATCTATCTTCCTGAAGTCTTTGTCTAGGAGGTGTGAAGCCAAGGGAATATTTGCCTTGTCACAGGCTGCAGCCTGCACTACCCCAACATGGGTGCATTGCTGATAGAAAAACTCCATATCCGAGCCTGATAAGGTGTACCTCTTGTCCATTCTTCTGTCAACAAGAGGTACAGAGTTAGGAGACCTTAGAATTTTTTGTGTCTGCTTTCCAAAGGACTTATGAAGGGGAACAGACAGTCTCTTAGACTCTGGGATGTCCATCATCTCAACAAAATCAGGCTCCTCCTGATCCTCCACAGCCTCCTCCATGGGAAGCTGGAGGGTTTCAGCCATCTTTCTGTAAAACAGATAGTGGAGAGGGGACTCAGAAAGCCTAGGAGGAGAAACACCAGAAGATATGTCTGGGGAGATGTCCGGTTCCGCAGGCACATCCAGATCTTCATCATCATCACCATCCTCTTCAAAATCCCCCTCCTCTTCAAACTCCGGTTCGTAAAAGTCTTCAGGGAAATAATCTTGAACCAAGGGAACTGACCGAACCGAGCCCCTGCCAAAAGGTGCCTGATCTGTCGGAACCGGACAAAGCGATTCAACAATCTGAATCGCTCTGGCTATCTCTTCGTCAGTCGGAACATGAAAGTCTGGATCTGAACTAGCTGATTTATCTTTGAGCTTTCTGTTTGTAGGAACCGATCCCTCAGGATCGGCTCTTCTCTTGCCCGAAGAAGTATCACCCTGGTCAGAGGGCACTCCTTCTGGTTCAGTGGGAACCGAATCAGGCTGGCCTTCCGGGTCAGCGGATTTCTCAGCCTCCTTATCCCTAAGTCTACCTAACCTTTTCTCCAGGGTAGAGTTAGGGAAATTCTTGCAGATTTTGCAGTCTGAATCGAGATGGTCAAACCCCAGACAGTAAACACAGGTGGTGTGGGGATCAGCCTTAGCAAAGACCTCCCCACACACACCTAGTGGGCCCATATTTTTTCTTGGGTTTCTCAGACATGGCCGATCTAACCAACTTACCCTTTATTTGGCAATCGCCAGGCAAAACTCCCCTATTGGTTTCTCACTGTGTTACGGGTGTTAGAAAAAAACTTTCAAATCATGTTTTTTTTAAAACTGATACGGACTGGTAACCACACACTAAAATTTTCCACAAAAGATCTACTAAATGATCGGTTCAGCCGAACTGACCGAAAAATACAGTTTTTACAATTTCCACAAAAGAACTACCTAAGTACTTACAGTACTGCAGACAGAGTCCTGAACCGACAAAGCGGAACTAAATGTGGAATAATTTCAGACTAACCGACAACTTAACCGACTTTTTGAACTGAGCGAAGGAGGAAATCTCCGGAGCGACTGTTCAGTGAGGCGGAGCAAAGAATCTGACGGTTGGGTTTCAAAGTGCTGCAGACAGAGTTTTCAACCTAGTTCAAGCTCAACGTTCTATGCCTTGCATAGAATTTTAACCCTTCTGTCTCCGGGGCAGTTCAAGTGCTGGAGCTAACTGCAATAGTCAGAATACAGTAATACTTCATGTTGTTTGAAAGCAGTATTTAACCATGGGCAAGTGACATGTTTTGACCAGCGAGGTCATAGGATTTTCAAACAGCACTGTGTGGTACCGTATTACTGGACAGTTCATGATAGCATAAAAAAAAAATAGACATATGTTTAGTTATACCGTAATCTTTACTAAGAAACATAACAAAAAAATATAACATAGAACAGTACTACACGTCTGAGTTAGGGACACATGCTGAATCATTGAAGGCTGTAGGTTTCTTGCACTCATTTTCACTGCACATTTCAGGAGAATGTGTCACATATCTGTCAACACATAAAATATGTAATCAAATGCGAACATTCTGAAACTATTTAGTTAAAATCACATTTACATCACATACTATCAAAAACGTGTGCTGGCATTCATATGAAACTAGCATGAATGCAGATTGTCTTCCTGACTAAGGACGTCGCTGAAGTAGTAAGACTACATATGTAGTGATAGATGGGGATTAGAGTTAGTCAGGCTACATTTATTTAACATAAACAGATCAACATGCCATACGTAATGCATTCAATTGTACAAAATAAAATGGCCAAGGAGCTAGAAGGGCAACTGGCTGACCAATTTAATAGGTCACTAGTCATGCATGGTACCGCAAGACTAGCGAACAGCACATGTGGTTTACCACCACAAAACTGGTCAAAATGATGACCAAGGGAACTACAGATCATTCAGCATCACCTGCACTGTGAGCAATATAATGGAGACCACACTTAAGGAAAGGTGTGTTGAATGTCTAGAGAAATCAATCCTCCAGGATGCCAGGAACGATGGGTTGGGGCAGGGGGAGCCCAGCCATATCAAGCTAGTCTGATAAACTTATTTGAATGTGTGACCGGGACAGTAGACAATCTGTTCTAACAGATTACATTGAGGATGGCATTAATTGAAAACAAAAATGTGCCTATTCACAAAAGACAAAAAAGCTCTACAGTAGAATGGACACATCTGAACTGATACAGGATGAACAGCGAGTTCTGTAACACCTAGGGAGGTGGTCCAGCATATGACAGATTGGCTCCAGCGTCAAGATGTGATTCATTATGCACACTGGAGCCAAGCAGAAAATGAAATAGTGTTACCCGGATGGAGTCCATTATCTGCAGCACTTCAAAAGAAGGAAATGGGAGTGCTTATCACTAGTAACATGAAGCACTGTACCCATTCAAGAAAGCAGCAGCAGCAAATGTTAATTAGTTCCTGGGACGCATATCTGCTGGACTCAGTATGTTTATTTATTTATTTATTATGGTCTCAGATTGAGATCTTTGAGCTGAAAGCTTGTTACATAGTTTCCATGTTAAGTAAATACAAAAACAAATCATCAGTTAACACTGCAACAGATGAATAACAGAACTTATACAGTAGGTAAACAGTAACAAAGACATGGGCCAGCATGTTTGGCTGTGATGGCAGAGACGATCTATGGCTAATTATTAAGTGCTATAGCAGGACAGAGTCCTACAAATAAAGAGTGTACAGCAAGTCAGCAAGCAAGTGACATTATCAAGCATATTCACCTCCCATGATGACCCATACTTGCCCATCGTTTGTTCCCAAAAGGGAGGTTGCTACATTGGCATGATGTGTAGCACTCAACGAATAAAATATCAGGACCACCAGACCAGGGCTGAACACAATGTTTTAACATACTACCGCACTAAGAAGCCAGCAGATTAGGCCCTATGGTCTATCAAGTCTGCTCGATAATCAGTGCCTTCCCAGGACACCATTGTATTCCCCTTCCTCCTTACAAGGTCCCCCCACCCCACAACAGGGCTGTGGGATGCACCCTGCCATTTCACAGCATTGAACTTTATCTTCCTTGCTCCTAACCACCACCCCAGAGCCTCTAGATCTTCCTGGAGAGCCAGCTTCCCCTCCTCCCCTTCCACCACCGCCCACAGCTTCAAGTCATTGGCAAAGAGACTGAACCAGCTCCTGATACTGCACCTGATGTCTGAGATATAGGTGTTAAACAGGAGTAGGCCCAGTACCAACCCCTGAGGGACCCCACTAGTGACCCTCCTAGAGGATGAGACCCCCCCCCCCCAACATCAGGCTAACCGGATTATATTTTTGCAGCTCCTCTCATGAGCGGCCCTTGTGTATAGGCATGGTATGGGCCATCCTCCAGTCATGGGGTATCCATCCCGACTGCAGGGAAGAGTTAAATAGGCCCACCAGGGGTGTAGCCAGGGTATCGGCCGTCTCTTTTAGCACCCTGGGATATATCCCGTCTGGACCCGGTGCTTTATCACCACTTAGGCCTTGAGGGCTTCCCTCACCCTCCTGTTGGGGATTTCAACAACCACTTCCCCCTCTTCATCTGCTGGTCTCTCCTCCCTCTCCCCCTGCAGTGCCGCCCCCCCATCCTCCCTAGTAAAGACAGAGGCAAACAAGTCATTTAGTACCTCTGCCTTCTCCCTCACCTCCTCCACCCACCCTCCCCATCCTCACCCTACTAATCTGCCCCTTTCCTTTTCTTCTTTCCCCAGTATACCTGAAGAATCCTTCCACCCAATCCCCTGTGCCAATCTCAGCTCCACCACTGCCTTGGCCGCCCTCATCACCCCAGTGACCCTCTTGGCTACCTCATTATACTCCCCCTTTGATATAGCCACCCTGAGAATGTTTGTATCGGCTATAAGCAGCCTTTTTTATTTTCAGCATAGCTTTCTTCTTACACAAAATTCTACATCCAAAATGTTGTCTCATTTATAACAGCTTGACAAACCATTATTATGGCAGGCTTTCCCTCTGGCCAGAAGTTCGCCTAACATAAAATACACATGCAACGTACTAAAATCATTTAAACAGTAGCAATTTGTTAAATAATTGCTAGAATTACCATTCCATATAAGTATTTGACATACCTTACATGCTGATATAATTGACTGGTAGCTGGATGAAATTGTTTGGATTCAAGATGTGCTGGCAAGTCTTCAAATGGTGACACAGGAGAACTTGGGGGAGTTGTAGACTTTGATGACTTAGGAGACTGTTGTCTTGTCAAACTAGACCTAGTAATGCACGCAATGAACAGTAACATCATAACATGTACAAGATCTCAAGACAACATTATAATCAGTGCATGACAAGCTATCTCTAAGTAGAAAATACAGCACTACCCATGTTTATGTTACTGTTACGCTAATCATGCTCTAGGGATGCAGTGTCGATCAAGGCAACTCCGAGGTGTACATGAGCACAGAGGATGATTAACTGGCAATTACACAATGGTGTGTGAAATTCATGTAACCTCATTGGCCAAAATGTCACATTACAGTGGGTACATTAACCACTAATGCATGACATGATATGGGTTGTGTTGGGATAACGTAACGCATTGAGTGGTTGGGCATGAGGCCGAATGGCCAGTGTGACCAACGGCAAGGCATGACATTATCTCTGCACTATCCATAATCTGTTTTGTATTATTGCTATTATAAAATGTTTCTAGAAAAAAACATAAAATCTGCACATCTAGTTTTTTACAGCCGAGACAGTTTTATAATAGCAATAATGACTGACTTCTAGAAAGTGGTATGTAGCCTTACGTTTCACGAAGTAGTCCATGCATTTTTGGTCCTGACTATTTTTGTTTTATTTGTTCAGTAGGTAGATGTCTTGTAACTGTGCGGATCAGTGGCTTCACACACCAAACTATGCTTCCATCCTGTACAACACACTTGTTGTTTTGTGGTACCCAATCCACATCTTTATGTTTTCATGTGTGTGTTTATTTTAAACCCATCCACCCTCCCCCTTTTGTTTCTTGGTTTATTGCTTCCCCTGGAACAATACCTTTTATAGTTGTGTCAGGGAGTGAAGGAAGACCAAGGGAAGGATAATAAGGTTTAAAAAAATTGGAGTGGTGGGGCAAAGAGTGTTTGTGAAAGACAGAGATACTACACGAATATTTTTTCTTAGTATTCACAAAAGAAGAAGAGGTGGAAGTACCTAAACCAAACAATAAAAGCACTCTTGACAGGGGAGTTGATACCAGTCAATTAACAAAATAAAGGGTCATGAAGGAACTCCTAAAACTGTAAGTGGACAAAGCACTGGGGCAAGATGTGATTCACCCCAGAGTTCTGAAAGAACTAAGGGGAGTACTAGTGACCCCACTGACAACTCTTTTTAACAAGTAATGGGAGAATGGTGTGGTATCAGAGGACTGGAAGATAGCGGATGTGATTCCTCTTCACAAATATGGAAGCAAGGCAGAGGCTGGAAATTACAGACCTGTTAGCTTGACCTCAGTGGTAGGGAAAATGATGCAATCAATTCTGAAAGAAACAATTGTTGCGTACCTAGAGGACAGTGGGGCACAGGTCCCAAGGCAGCATGGAAACATAGAAACATAGAAGTTGACGGCAGATAAGGACCGTAAGGCCCATCCAGTCTGCCCATTTCTTTTTCTACCTTATAAATGTGCCATTGGCCTTTGCTCTGTCAGTGGCCTATCTATTCATAGTTATTTGTATTGCTCCCTTATGCCTATCCCATGCCTGTTTGAAGCCCTGCACTGTATTCATAGCCAACACTTCTTGTGGTAAGCCATTCCATGCATCCACCACCCTTTCTGTGAAAAAGAATTTCTCACATTCCCCTTAATCGGCCCCCTAATCTCATGCTGTGTCCTCTTGTCCTGCTATTTTTCTTATATTTAAACATGTTAGACTCTTACACCTTGTTAATGCCCTTAAGGTGTTTGAATGCCTCGATCATATCACCTCTCCCTCCTTTGCTCAAGGGTATACATATTGAGCTCTGTTAATCTGTCCTCATATGTCTTCTGATGCAGTCCCTGCACCATTTTGGTTGCCCTCTCTGGACTGCCTCAATTTGGTTAATGTCCTTGTGAAGGTGTGGGCTCCAATACTGCACGTAGTACTCCAGATGGGGCCTAACTGTGTCTTGTAAAGAGGTATTATTACCTCCTCTACGACTTGTGATACCCTACTAATACACCCTAACACCCCCCTAGCCTTACCTACTGCTTTAGAGGTCTGCTTGGATGATTTCAGGTCATCAGTGATGATGATGCCCAAGTCTCTTTCTTCCTTTGTGACTGCTAGCAACTCCCCTCCCAGCCTATAGGTGGCTTCAGGGTTTCTCTTCCCTATGTGCATGATTTTGCACTTCTTTGCATTAAATCCCAGTTGCCACTCTTCTGACCATTTTGCTAGTTTATCCAGATCTCTTCTCATTCTGCCCACCCCATCTGGATCATCTACTCTGTTGCAGATCTTGGTGTCATCTGCAAACAGACAAGCCTTACCCTCTAGTCCATCTGCACAGCAGGAAGGTCATGTCAGATGAATCTAATAGATTTCTTTGACTGAGTAACCCAAGTAATAGACCAGGGAGGGGCTTTGGCTATGGCCTACCTAGACTTTAGCAAGGCATTTGCCACAGTCCCACACAAAAGATTAATAAACAAGTTAGCCAGACTGGGAGTGGGTCCCATGGTGGTAGCCTGGGTAACAAGCTGGCTGGACAACATGACCCAAAGGTTAATAGTAAACGGAGTACACTCTGAAGAAAGGGGGGTTACTAGTGAGGTATATATATGGGACAGGCATAAGGCAGTCCTAGTGGGGGGTAGGAGGAAGTAAGCTGTTGGTTAACTAGGATCTGCAGCTTATCTGTTAGGTAGGAAAATGAGCAGACTAGGTGGGCCAGTTGGTCCTTATCTGCCGTCAAATTCTATGTTTCTATGTTTCTATCATAGGGTTCCTTATTGGCACCAATCCTCTTTAATGTATTTATAGGTGATGTTGCAGAGGGGCTGGAAGGAAAAATATATATTTTTTTTTAACTTTTTGTGCTGGGGGAGTAAAGAGTGACTTAGTGGGAAGGCAGTGAACACTACACTGCAGACAGCGTCAGAGCCAGAATGATTGAAGCAGACTGCCCGATGGGGATGATGACTGAAGCAGGCTGTAGTGCAGTGATTCCAGTAATAGCAGATGTGGTCATCTGTGTGCTGAGACTAGACCCATGATGTTGTACTGGGATAACATCATGGGTCCATTCCCAGACTGACTGCAAGACTCAACATTATCACAGTGACTAACAATTACCAATACAGAGTACATAATTAATGAAAAGTAAATGAACCTGTAAAACATAATCAAAAATAATGCCATCTCTTTGTCTGTTTTAAATTTCCTCTTCAATCTACGTGCAGGCCAGGCAGTATATAAATTTTCCAAGTTGATCGAACATCTTCATCTGCTTCTGTCCTGATCCAATTTTCTTTTCTTCCCCATTTCCGGAGAGTAGGTAGTAGGACGACCAGTCTTTCTCTTTGGTGGCATAACCAACCAAAAAACATTGGAGGTTACTTTAAATGCAATACAAATATCAAATAGTCATACATATATATATATACATTTTTTTATTTTATACTTATTAGCATGATGAGTATATCTACCTGTTTTCATATGCGACAAGTTTCCCACAAAAAAAAAAAGGGTACCATTATAACCTCACCCTCCCTCACTATAAGGTGCCCCACCCCCAATCACAAGCAGTGCTTTGGTATGCACCCTTCCCCTATACCTAGCCAATCCCTTCTTGAACCCATTCGAATTTGTAGCAGCCACCAATACCATGCTCTCTGCATTCCAGTGATCCACCACCCTTTCAGTGAAGTACTGTCTCCTTGTTTCCCCTCTTACCATCTGTCATGACCACATCCAGATGGACAAAGGGCATGAGTACAGGGGTGGAAAGATTAGTAAACAGCAAGCTGTGGGGGGAGGGAGATGTCTGCAAATGCGGATAAAGGGAGGGTAGAGGTTCAGCTGGAACCATGCAAGGCAAAGCCAGGATCAGGGTTTATAATGGGGATGGGTGAAGAGGCAGAATAGGAAGGAAGGAAGGAAGGTGAGGGTTGGCAGATATCAGGGACTGCTGGCAGTAGTAGTATTGGGACCCCAAGGACACAGGTAGTGGAACATAACTCACTGAAAGGGGATGTAGAAAGGCAGTCTGCGGTGGGGAACCCGATCTAAAATAGTTAATATCCTCTAGCGGTCACCACGGCAGAAGGGGTCTCAGAAGAAGCAGGGTAACTGGTGAGAGGAAGACGGAATGAGTCGGAGTACACAAGTTATGGAGAGGATGTGGAGGAGGGTAAATGGGTCTCCCAAACATGCAATGGAGAATGAGGGAAAGGAATCTGGGAATGGAATGAACACGGAAGGGGATAAAACAAGCATTTGTCAATGCCTAAAGTTGTCGTGCTGGCATTGGCAGTGGCAGAGCTAGAGACACATAAGAGGAATGGCAGTGAAGTATTGAAGTGACGCCAACCCCACCCCCACCCTGTAGAGAGCGACAGGCATTGGGGTGTGCCTTTGGATCATCAGCTATGATGCTCATGCCATTGTACCTCACTCTACCCTGTAGACACTGACAAGTGTTGTGGTGTGCTTTGGGGTCTTTGGACATTATACTTACCCCATTCCATAAGGAAATATGCGGACATGGGTGCAGTATAGGAGCATGGGGTGAAGTTTGTGGCTGAACAGTGCAAGACACATCACAATGCCTGTCAGTGGCTACAGGGTGGGTGTGGGGAGTGGAATGGCGTGAGCATTACATCCGATGATCCCAAGTCACAGCCCTGATGCCTGTCAGTCCATACCAGTTGGGGTGCTACAGTTGGAAACCCTAACACTGTAGGCGTGTAGTGGTAGTTTCACTCCACATTTTCAACATGGGTTGCTTGTCAGGCCACCTCGTGAAAAGCAGCACAATCACTTTGTTAGCTGAAACGTGGTTTTGCACAGCGGCTGTGCCATTTAGCGACAGAGGGACAAAAACACAGTTTTGGGCAGGATGTGGAGAATGACAACTGTATTGTTCATGACAAGGCGTAAAAAATGGCAACGTTGAAAATCTGGAGTGGCAATATGAAATATTTGTGAAGCAATGAACATGCATACAAACTGCGCAACAGATGTCCGCAAACCAATTATTTGTGGGAGTTTTTTAGGCACATTTTCAACATAGGTATTTTGGGACCTCCCCTCATGAACAGTGGCGCTGTGATTTTGTTAATGTGTCCCAAAAGGTGATTTCCCACAGCGAGCACGCCATTGTGTGCCACAGTTGTGGAAATGCGTTTTGGGCAGGCTGTGAAAAATGGCAGCTGTACTGTTGATAAGGAGGTGTGCACAAATGCCAGTGGTGAAAATCTGGCATGTAAATATTGCAAATTTACGAAGTTATAAGGCTACGTGTAAACTGGGCAACGCATGTTTGCAGCACAGTCATTTTATGGACTTTTGGCACCAAATTTTCAACATAGGTATTTTAGGACCTCTGCTCATGAACAGTGTCATCGTCATTTCCTCAAACTGTCCTGAAAACTGATTTCGCACAGCAACCGTAATTCTAAGCTGGATGTCGAAAACACATTCTCCAGCCAGGATATGTAAAATGCAGCAGCTGTACTGTTCATAAATAGGTGGGAAAATGGCAATTTTGAACATCTGGAGTGAAAATATTACAAATGCACGAAGTCGCAGCTAGCGTGCAAACTGCTAACGACGCTTGTAAAACACTAATTTTATGGACTTTCGCCAAATTTTCAACATAGGCATTTTAGGACCTCTGCTAATGAACAGTGTCACTGTCATTTTCATAATGTGTCTCAAACATGGACTTTCCACAGCGGCTGTGCTATTCTGCGCCAGAACTGCAAAAACACATTTTGGACAGGATGTAAAAAATGACAGCTGTACTCTTCATAAGGAGGTGCAGAACAATGGCAATGTTGAAAATCTGGAGTGAAAATATTATAAATTCGTGAACTTACGAGCGTCCCTGCAAACTGCGCAATGCACGCTCGTAACACAGTGATGTTATGGAGTATCAACAGCAAATTTTCAGCATAGGCATTTTAGGACTTCTGGTCATCAACAGTGTAACTGTCATTTTCATAATTTGTCCCGGACACTGATTTCCCACATTGACCGCGCTATTCTGCACTGGAAGTGCAAAAATACATTTCGGGCAGGTTGTGAAAAATGACAGCTGTATGGTTCACAAGAAGGTGTGGAAATTGCCATTGCTGAACATGTGGTGTGAAAACATTGCAAATTCACTAAGTTACAACTGTGCTTAGCAACCGCGCAACACATGCTCAGAAGAGTAATTTTGATGCCTCACCAAATTTAACATAGGCTTTGAGAGCCCCCTCATGATTACTGGCACTGTCATTTCGTTCTTCACTCCCGAAAGGTGATTCTGCTCAGTGACTGCAAAATCACCTTTCGGGAACAAATAACGCCTTGACAGTGCAAGAACTCATGAGGAGGGGTCCCAAAAACCCCATGTTGAAAATTTGGTGCCAAAATTCAAAAAAAAAATGCCTGAGATATGCATCAAGGTTGAAAACCCCCTATTTATTCCATTATACAGCTTACCAGCATTTCTTCAGTTCACGGTCACCTTTGAAGAGTGCAGACGTGTTCCCGTCCACCAAGATCGTCACCAGACTCGCAGGTAAGTGGGGAAGGGTGTGGGGAGGCAGGCACAGAGGATGGGTGCGGCTGTGGGAGGGAGACCACCAGGACCGCTTTTGTGTTACAGGGTTAAAAAAAACAACATTGCAGGATCTGCTGTTTTTTCTCAGGATCGGCATGCTGGGGTGGGCCCCAGCGTGCCACCTAACTGTTTGGGGGTGCTGCAGCCGATGGGGATTGGCACCCTGCCGGCACACAACAAAAGGGGGGTTAATTAATGCCGACGGGATTGGGCACTCTGTCGGCACACACAAGGAAAGCAGGTGGGGGCAAGAGCCGAGGGAGATTGGGCACCCTCCTCAGCATATAACAAAGGGGGGGAGTGCTTTATGTCAATAGGGAGTGGGCTCCCCCATCAGCACATACATTGGGGCCACGGTAAGCTGGCAGGGGGATTGGGCACCCCCAAAGTCGGCAGTTGCGCGGCCGCCATGTTTACAATGTGGCAGAGCACGTCGGGAGGTCTGTTACATCTGACAAGCTTTGCTCGGATTGCAGCGGACCATTCCTTAGATGTGCTTGCCACATTATGTATGCATGGTGTGGCGCCAGCATGCAGGCTGACTGGGAAATGAGGGACTCACCTACTGATGCATGCCCTCCATTCACCCAACAGTGACCGCGCCTCCAAATCTGCAATACCACAAGATGTTGGCTGCACAAGCGCACCAACATAAAAAGAGGAACATTTGTGAAAGAATGGAGCCCAGAGAGCAACAGACCAGCATGGAGTCTGCTTGGGGTGGAGGGGGGTGGCAAAGAAACAGAATGTCAGAAAGCGATAATTAGAGGATCATGGAGGTCAGAAGGGATGAAGGACAGCACTGGACATTATGCTACAGAAGTGAAAAAATCTGAAAGATGCATACTCGAGGCTGTCTAGTACTGCACTGGCAGTGGATGGCACATCCGTGAGTATAGGTAGGGGAGAGCTCAAAGAAACAGCAAAAGAGTTGGATGTATGAGTTAGCATGGCAGGTGATGGTGGAGCTAATGAGGTGGGGGTTAGGGGTCAGTGCGGGTTTTGGGAGGGGGGGTGAGATAGGGGACATGAAGGTATAACAGACACTGAGGTCTCGGGGAAGGAGGACAGTGACACAGGAAATCCAGAAAAGATGAGATGGCACGGTGCTACTGATCATTATGGGTATCAAGTGAGGGGGGTTAAAACAGTGCAGTGTGGATGGAATGTATGCCAGGGATGACAGCACTGGATGTAATCCAGCACATTCAATCATGGGAGAAGGAACAGGAAAATGAGACACATCTGGTGTACCTCTTGGGAACCAATGATCAGGAAGGAACAACCTCCTGGAGGTACAAAAAAAAAACCTTAAGTCCCCAACTGCACTGTGTGTTGGTATCTGCTTGAAATCCCTGGACTTTCCATAGGTGTTGCAAGTACACTGAGATAGTACAGATAAAAAACAAAAAATAAATGACTTCTCTAGCTTACTTACATGGGGGGGGTAGGCAGATGGGGTACAGGATGGTAGTGGACCGGGGAACAACATGGGATGACAGTAGCCTCTTCACCATGGGCAGGCTGCATCACTATAAAAAGGCGTAAGCCGTATTGAAATGTAGGTTAGGGTAATTGTTTGTGGGCGAATTTATTTATTTATTTATTTGCTTTTGGTAACCGGGTAAGCACGCTAGACAGCAAGTGCCTATTTTCAGGTATGACCCGGGAGAATTACAAGGTAATTACATAGGAGAAATACATTAAACATCAATTACAATCAGGAGCAGACATACTCCAATGGTGAGACAGAGAAGCAGTTACATAGTAGCATTACAGTCAGGAGCAGACAGACTCCAATAGTGGGAATAAAACATCAGGGATTTTTAAGGCAGGAAAACAAGCAATGGAATTTCATACACACATGTCACAGATTACCAAACATACAGGCCCGGGGGCTACAGGGTGGTGAGAGACCACACCTCAGGTGCAAAGACAACAGTTAGATCATATACCTTCTAGTAGAGTGCAGTGCCGAGGAGGCGAGAGGGACAGAGCCTGGTTGGGGTACCAAAGAAGGTGAGAGGTGGGGCTGGGCAGTTAGGCGACACATAGGCAGGCTGCAGCAGATTTCAGGAAGCTCCGAAGGGAGGTTTTGAAGGTGGAGTGGGAGGGGGAGGGGCGAACCTGTGGTGGAAGGAAGTTCCACAGCTTGGGTGCGTGGGAGGTAAATGCCCTATCACCAGTGAGGGTGCAGGTCTTGGGGACCAGGCGGGTCTGGGATGCGCAGGACCTAAGGTGGTAGACGGGGGAGGCATGTCTCAGGGGGAGGGCGAGCATTTAATATAAAGTAGATAAAGTTGTTGGGGAGAATGCTGGAAATTCAGTAGCCAAGTACAGAAACTGAGTTAGGGGAACACTAGTCCCCCCACCCCAACCCCTAAACTGGATATGGAAGTGTATTTCAGTTCTGGCATACCCTTGTGGGGTGTGGAGGTGAGAGAATGGATGGTGGAGGGGTTTGGTAGTCAATGCCAGGAGCATGGCAAATAAGAGGGAGGAATTCATGGCCATCATTGTGCTTGACAACCCGGACATAATTGCAGTCACAGAAACTTGGTGGACATAATATCATACATTGGAGACATCTGTTCCTGGCTTTAGATTGTTCAAAAAGAAATGAGAAAACAAAAAAATGTGTTGGGGAGGGGCACTATACATCATGAAAGACATAAGGGTAAAGGATGGACATCTGGGGGATGGGGACACTGATCTCCTCTGGGTGACAGTAGGCAGAAGAACAGGTGAATCATTCAAACTTGGGGTTGGACATTACACGCCACTGCACTACAGTCGGTGGATAGGAAGAAAACCAAGGCAGAAAACAATAATGACCACCAGGATGATGCCAGCTCCTCCTGAAGCTAGAGGCAAGTCTGGTGGATGCCACGGTTACTGGGCTTAGGGGGGGTTCAGGGAAAGGGAGATGGAATATCTGGAGGTAAATGGACTGCTAGATGACAGACAGCATGGATTTAGTAAAGGGAAGTCATGCCAGTCCAAATTAATCAAATACTTTGACTGGGTTACGCATGTAATATACCTGGGGGTGTGTTGGGGGGAGTGGACGTGGCCTATCTGTATTTCAGCAAGGAATTCTACACCATACACTACATAAGGCTGATATACAAGCAATAATGTTTATGGGTGGGTGACAAAGCAGCCAGATGTGTGGAGAAATGGCTGGCAGCCAGAGTCCAGACTGTGATGATAAATGGGATGCATTCCCGGTCAGTGAGGGTGATGAGCGGGGCCCCACATAGGTCAGTACTAGGACCAATCCTTTTCAATATCTGGCTTAAAAGTCTCATTTCCCAGATTTTTATACTTTGAAAAAATAAATTCAAAAAGTGAGAGGGCGGTTCTTCGGGGGAAACTAGAGAGGTAAAGTGAGAGGGTGGTTCTTCACTTAAACGGTGATGAAGTGCTGTAACAGACTTCCAGGGGAGGTAGTGGGGGCCTTGTCTGTGTCAAGCCTCAAAAGATCATGGGACAGGCACATTGGGAAGAACATGAGGTAGGATGAGAGCCTTATGAGGGAGAGGGAGGATTAGTGGGGGGGGGGGAAGGGCATTTGATGTACCAAGGGTTCCCTTCATGTCTGCATTTTCTATGATTATATGATTCAAATACTCCCTATCTCACTCTTTCCCTTTCTCCACTAAATGATGGTACCACAAAAGATTTATTTAAACAGCCTGTTCTTGCACTCTGTACATACACAGCCACGCGTGCGACAGGAATATACTGTTTTTTTGTGACTTTAAAAAAAAAAGGCAGGTCATAATCACACAGTGCTATTTCTCACAATCGTTTTTCAGCCGACAATGGAAACACACATACTGTAATAGATACATGTCATGAGACTAACATTGCCACATGAACACACACAGACACAATGTAACCAAAAATAAACTGTATTTTTGATTTCTGCATTAGTAGCGTTACTTATTCCACTGATAGTCTCTCTCTCTTTCACTCACTCACTCACTCTCTCACCACTCACCACTCACTCACTCACTCACTCACTCACTTTCACCAGCAAATGATGGAACAACTCAAATGTTTATTTTGTAAGACTGCTCTTGCCCTATGTATAGACACATCCACACTGGGGACAGTTCTCCTCTGGATGGTGGCAGAAGCACAATATTCACTTTAACAACCTGCTTTTGCCAGCAGTACACACAGAACTGCACTGAGTCACAGAAAATGAAAATTACGTACCTACTGTAATTCTTGATCTTCTCTTGTATCTTCACCATTCATTACTGCTTGGGTGTAAGCCAGAGGTGCACACCTGCCACGGGAGTTTTTTTTTTTTTTTATAGAGGAGTCGGCGCAGACGGCGCCACCCCTGACAGTGACGCATCGCGTGATGCGCGAGGGGCAGCCGTTAGGCACCGCAGACTCCTCCTACATCCCACTTCTGTTAGCTGGAGAGGCGAAATAAGGACAAGAAAAAGAGAGCGAGGCAAGAGAGCCGAGGGATAGAAAAAGGAAAAGATATAAACTGAAAAAGGAATAAGCCGGTAGAGGACAGAAAAAGGAATGCCTACCCTAAGGGACTGCAAGGCCTTACGCCTGGGGTGACTCCAAGGGAGGAACAGATAAAAGAGAGAAAGAAGAAGGAAGAAGAAGAGAGAAAAGGAGAAGATGGATGTTGGGAGGGGAGAACTCTGCCCATTGAGAGATTGGTTTAAAGGCTTATAAGCTCAGAACCAAAAACAAGGGAGCAAGGATCCCACTTGATAGAACTGAAGAGAAGGTTCAACCGCTTGCACAGCTTGGACTCAAAAGGCAGATTCTCTATACGTCCCGCTATTCTCAACCCCTTAAACTCTAGGAGAGAGCTCACAGACTGCCAAGGCAGAAAATCTGATCCGAAAGGAGAGCGCCCAACTAGGAAGGGGAAGGAAGCCCACTAGCACCTTGTTAAGTGCTAACACAGATGTGTGTGGGAAGTGGGGTATTTGAAGCCAACAGAAGGCATCCCTTTTTCATGAAGGACAGAGAAGAAATTCAATCGGACTCCCCGAAGGCAAGGCAGACGATCACCAGCTCAAGGTAACTGTAGTGTCAAGACAACATTAAGCCAGTGGAAGCTGACACAATAAGAGATTGAGAATGCCATAGGGAACCTAGAAAGAGGGAACTGAGCCATTTAAGGGATGGTCTCTTTAACTGTGAATTGAACAACAAGGCTAAGAATGAGCCAAGAGGTCACCCCTAGGGGCAATCAGAAAGAGTTCCCTCAGGATAGAGATAAGTCCTACTCGTTCCCCTTTTTTTCCCCCTTGAAATTGAATTCATCCAGAGAAGAATGGAAAAATCAAGATTTTTTAGTTTTTTTTGGTTTAAAGGCCAAAGAAAAAAAAAGGGGAGGAACAAGCAGGGAGGGGGAGACGCCGAAGTAGAAGGCCCTTGAGGGGAAGGTGGGCGGGTATCTGTAATGAATGGTGAAGACACAAGAGAAGATCAAGAATTACGATAGGTACATCATTTTCATATCTTCCCTTGTTAATCTTCACCATTCATTACTGCTTGGGTGAGTGCAAAGCGCCCCCCCCAAAGGGGGGGGACAAGAGAAACCCTGAGGGAACAAGACCCTCAGCCTCCTGCTGGTGGAAAACAAAAGGGAGAGACCCTGGGCTCATTAGACGAGAAGTCTAAGGCTGAGGAGAGCTAGGAGGTGTCCTCCCGGAGATGAGGAGACAAAGGAAGCTCCTGCAGAAGCCTCCTAGCCCTGGTGGAAAAAAGACAGGTCCCTTGGAAGGCTGAGTGAATCACCCTATGCTGAGCCAGGCGTGACAATCTTGATAGACAAAGCCATGCCATCCACCTGATGCAGATCACTGTCCCCGCAAGCCTGGAAGCAACCTCATTGGCATCATAAGATGCCCTTGCCTGGTGCCTTGCCAGCTCCAGGCCTATAGCAGAGAGGGCAATGGCCTGTCCAGATTGCTCCATGTCAGGCAGTGATGCTAGAAGCTGAGATAGCATCAACCATAGATGCCTGTTGTAGGCAGCATGGTGTGCCTGATGTGATGCAATACACAACATTGCACAAGAGGAAGAGAATACTCTTCGGCACAACCGGTCAAATTGTAGGGAATCTGAGTCTGGTGGTTGGTTGTGCACCAGGCGGCAGTGCCCAGAGGGAGTCTCTAGGGACACCAATCCCAAAGGCAGGTTGGGAAGAGAACCTAGGGACTTGAATGGGGCACAATACCTCCTCCTGCAGTCTGCCGTGGGCTGGGATAGGGTTGGCTGGAGACTGCCAGGAATGGGTAGACACCTCCTGGAAAGGAATAGGCCAGAATGGCACCACCAGATGTTGGGCACTGAATTCACTGAGGAATTCACGCGTCTCCTGCTCAGTATTGTCTCGCCTAACATAGGAGATATAGAGGTCCCCAACCATCCTCGAAAGAAAGCGCTGATATTCCATGTAATCAGTGTCAGAAGGGAGGTGAGCAGGGGGTTTCTCTCCCTCCAAGGAGGGAGACAAGGAGGATGGGGAACTTGAATGCCCAGAGGAATCCTGCAGCGGTGGGGATAGGCGAAACGCCTGCTCATGCATATATCTAACATGTGAGGGGAAGGCCGCCGCAGTGCCTCTGAACGTCTCCTAGGATAACGGACCAGTAGGACCGACATGGCCCGGGAGAGAGGGGGTGGCTGCAGAGGAATGGGAGAGGGGCACCTACAAGTAGGTAACTGACCTCTGCTAAGGCTCTGGAATCTGGGGAATGGAGCCCGAGCTGGCAGGGTCCTGGATAACAAACCAGGTCACAGAATGGAACCCTGGGGATGCGAACCTTGGAAGAGCCTGGAAGGGGGTCTCCCCCTGTGATGTACCTGGGGCTGCAATGATCCAGAAGGTCAGCCCACAGCAACACCACCAGAAGGGTCTCTCAAGCCTAAAAGGGAGAGGTGGGGCTCGGTACTATGACTTCTACCTGCACCCCGAGGGGTAGCAGGCAGAACTCAGTGTGCCTCACCCTAGCCCTTCAACCCCTCGACACCAGCGACAGAGCTCATCAATCCAGGGTTCTCTCAGGAGAGCCCCCCGCAGACAGGGCTCCTAGTCCCCCCTGAGAAGTCACAGCAGCACTGGGGATGGCAGCTGCTACAACTTCCTCTGGGAGAACAGACTCCATCCCCAATATCCATGCCGGTCCCCCCCCAGGGACCCCAGGCAACCCCCAGTCTGGGAGTTCTCAGAGGAAGACTGTTGTGGAGACTGAGGAATGGGTGCGCTGGGTCGCCTGGCACCGTATCCCACAGAAGACTCCAATCCCAAGGAATCGGGGAGCCAGGACGGATCCGCGTCTGAGTCATCCGCTTCCGAGGAAGAGCCAACCAGAAGGACTTCAATACTGACCACCCCAGGAGCCCCCTGAGAAATGGCACCGCAAATGGCGCCAGTGCCACTCACGGTGCCGTTTGACGTCAACGCAGCACTGACAACATCAGAACCCAGCCCGACTTGTCCGCAGCTCCAGCCGAGTCCCCGGCACCACCATCTGCACCAGGGTCTGACACGGCACCACCAACAGAGTCGACCGGGTCCATG
The DNA here is from genome assembly GCA_016271365.2 of Neoceratodus forsteri. Lineage (NCBI taxonomy): Eukaryota > Metazoa > Chordata > Ceratodontiformes > Ceratodontidae > Neoceratodus > Neoceratodus forsteri. Next base: position 553,825,054 of record CM028129.1, on the reverse strand, counting down.
GTGCTGCCAACGGCACTGAGAGCCAAAACGGCACCACAAGCTGTGCCACATCGATCACTGGTGTCGCGAGTGGCACAAGGATCTGAAGTGGTGCCGGAAAGCGATGTGGAGGGTCCACCCATGCCAGGCCCAGCAACCACAGGCCACGACACTGGGGGAGCCTCCTTCACTGCCAAGGTGGTGTCTCCACTGCGGCCCTGGGAGGGACCATGACGTTCCCTTGACACCACAAAAGAGGCCTCCTCCTCAGCAAGACTTGAAGATGAGGAGGCCTTCTCCTCTCCAGACCATATAGGCCTGGGAGGGGACCAGGAGGAAGGGTCTAAAGATCTGACCTGGGAGGCCCGAGAGTGACGCCGTCCTCCAAAAGTCGGCGGGGCCTTGCCAATTTTAAATGTGCAGACTTCGAGAACACGGTGGTCCATCGTGAAACAGGCATCGCATCTATCCATATCATGGTTGGGTCCCAGGCACTGAAGGCAGACATCATGCTGGTCCAAAACAGAAAAATGCCGGCCACAGGAGCACCGACGCATAGGGGCACGACCCGCTTTCGACTTACGTTTAGCTCCCGAACCACACATGATGAGAAAATAACTTTGTAAACAGAAAAGCTCCCGGCATCATCGAAAAATAATAAATGAAATGGTCTTACCAGATAGATGACAGGAAACGAACCAGGATGCAAGAGATAACACGGCGTTGAACTTCGACAAAAATGGCCTAGTAGCACAGTAACTTTTCTGACACTCCATGCAGCAGGTTCAGCCTCGACGGCAGGGGAAACAGAACTGGGATGTAGGAGGAGTCTGTGGTGCCTAATGGCTGCCCCTCGTGCATCACGCGATGCATCACTCTCGGGGGCAGTGCCATCGGCAGCCGACCCTCTAAAAAAAAACACTCCGTATGGGTGCACACCTCCAGCTTACACCTAAGCAGTAATGAATGGTGAAGATTGACAAGGGAAGATAAAAAACATATTGCTCCTTAACTGCTCACTACCAACAATCAACAGGAAGTGTCTTTGGCTCAGTAGGCTTTAGGGAAGCACCACGGTGCTTCAGAGGCGGCCTGCTCACTAAACACATGCTCCAGAAAGTGTCTCTATCTTGGGGAAGGAGAGATGTCTAACATACAGTTACATGCTGCTGACCAGTCCGAAGTAAGAGCCTGGCAACTCAAGTCAAAAAAAGTTAGCGGGTCACTGACACTTCAAATGAACACTGTACAGTGCAATGGGATATTACTTCAGAACAACCTGTTCCCTTAACTTTTCTACAAGATCACACATGTAGTGAGCGCTGTGGATATCAAACTATATGTGTGTGCCTGAATAAAAAAAAATCCTGACAAGACTCACCGGTAAGCAGCTGAGGGCAAAATGCATGAATAGGTGTGACAGATAAAATACAAATCTATAGAAATGGCACTTTTTTTTTCCAAACTTTATTTGTTCACTACCACGTCCGGGCATCCTTCCAGGGTGCTCATGTGACTACTGCCTCTACTCCCAGTCTGAACACTGTATACCCGGAGGGACTCCCCTGACAATCCAGGCAGACCTAGCTCCCTGGATCGTCCCCCCCCCCCGGCGTGGGCCCGTCCTCCCGCGACGGCCTTTCTAGAATTAGAGAGGTCTTAGCAGGGAGGCAGGTCGGCTGTGGAGTCCTCCAAGCACAGGGTCGACAGTGGGATGTGGGCAGTGTCCCTGAAACCGCCGTCATCTCCTCATCTGTGGCAGGGATTTTCTATCTTTAGATCCCCAGATGCAGGATGTGCAAAGCTGCCCTGCCCGTGGCATGAGTGCTCCCAGCCACGTCCAGAAGGCAGCCGCCTGACATCTTCCCTGCGTACAGCCCCAAGGCATTACAGTGTCTCTGGTCTCCACTGGTGGCCACTGCAATGCCGGGCTGGCCCTGGATCCCTCCCCAAGAGAGGAGAGCAGTCCTCAGATGCTCGATCCTCTCTCTCCCCTGCTGACCCCCGATGGCCCGGACTCGTTTCTGAACCCAGGTCGCTGGCGTGGCGCAAGGCGTGATGTCCAGCACCTCAACCCTCAGTGCCACCATGCCGGCTATATAGAAATAGCACTTTAAACGATGTTTAAAAGATGTAAACAATTGAGCAGATAGCTAAGCTCTTTATTTCCTGTAAGCAATAGGATGTGAACCGTCTCAATTGAAAACCACAACACGCAATATCACGGGGACAAGCACGGCTGCTGTGGCAACTGCATTCTGGGACACCGAGTTCAGTAAAAACAAAATGGTGGACGCTGATTAATTTGCGTGAAATTATTCCTAATTTTTGAAAACTGCACTGCCTTAGAATCAATAGTGAGCACAGACAACATCAGAATCGTGATCCAGATCTGTTCCTACATTTCATCCTCAGGTAAACTCGACATACTCATTTTGAAAGACCCTTCGTTGCACTGCTGCTTTAACAGGCACATTTTTAATTTAGGGCTGCTTCCCTTGAACCAGGTAGCCCCAATCTGCTATGCAGAATTGCAGCCCCAACTGAAAATCTTGAGAAGTCTTGAGAGAAGGTTAAAAAAGATCTGTCCCCTGTCAATGGCACAGCTGATCTGGGGCGTTGCTGCTGCTCAGAATCCTTATGTGTTCAACATTCTAAAGCTTGGGCTGTGCCATTTCCCCTGCTGGGGGTGCATTATACCCAGTAATTATGACTTCCCATTGACAATGTGGAGCGCTACAGAAATGACCGAGAAAAGGGAGTCCCCACCAAGGACGACAGACAGGAATAGGGATCCACAAAAAAGAAAGGATTCCGTTCCTCTTAAAACTCTGTCTCTGGAAGAAAGATCCCAAAAATAGAGGACTAAGAGAAAGAGGGGTGTAATAGGCCACTAAAACAATTGTGGATGTGGACTGCAAGGGGAAGAAGTGGAACTGGCAAGGGAAGTGGGCTACAATTCCAGAATTCTTAGCCCCTAGAGCACCAGCTCCCCTTGCAAGGCCTTGTCCCAAAGAAGGACGAGAAAAGGCTATCCAGCAGCAAAAATTCTAGGTCCCCTTCATGTAAAGGGTGGAGGAGGGTGAAGAAACAAAGGCTAGAACAACCCATGTGATAAGATCCTCTTTCTCTTTACTTTCTCTTTTTTTTGTTAAGAAAGGAAAAATGTGCAAAAGCAAGGACCCAATATGAGTCCTTCTGAAAAACGTTTGTGTGTGTGTGTGTGTGTGTGTGTGTGTGTGTGTGTGTGTTTATTTATTTATTTGTTTACAATGACAAAGGGAAATTTAAGGCAAGGGGTTGGGTGAGAATCGCCCTTTTTTGGGGGGAGGGGAAGGCCACACGGGTGTGTAGAGCCTGGGAACAACTCCCCAAAGGAGTTTGCCCCTTAATGCCTCTCCCCTTTTTTTTTGTTTACACACACACACACGGGGTAAGTCTGAAAGAAAAGGAAAGTAGAAAGACTGCCCAGAAGCCTGGCCATTGTGGGGGAAGGTGGGAGGGTTACAGTGATGAATGGTGAAGGTATTCTGGAAGATTAAGAATTACGGTGAGAACGTAATTTTCATACCTTCCAAGAATCAATCTCACCATTCATCACTGATGGGTCTGAGTACCAAGCCACCACACCACATGGTGGTGTTGGCAAACCCTGAAGGAAATGGTTGTTTCCTTAGCCTCCTGTGAGGGAAGACGTAGAGAGGCGGGGAGCCCTCATGGGCCTTGCGAGGCCCGAGACTGATCGAGGCAGGCGGAGGCTCCCATAGCCTGGGAGCAGGAATGCACCCCGCAAGATCACGCCTGGCCCTATGGGAGAAGAAATGGACCCCCTAACAATGTGAGGCAATCCCCCTACACTGGGTCAATGGTGACAGCCGTGAAAGATGCAGCCATGCTGTTCACCTAATGCAGATCACAGTTCCCACTAATCTGGAGGCTACCTCAATGGTGTTGTAGGATGCCCTCACCTGGTATCTCGCCAGCTCCAGACCCGGAACAGAAAGTAGTACAGCCTGTCTGGTTGCCTCACAATCTGGCAGAGATGCTAGCAGCTGACCCAGCGTCGCCCAGTGTGCCTCATGTGCAACAATGCACAATATGGTGCATGCGGCTAAGAAAACCCTACAACCCTAAATGTTGAACTTGGGCTAGTCTGACTCTGGGTAATGGTTGCACACTGGGTGCCTATGCCTAGAGGGAGTGTCCAGGAGATGGACCCCAGAAGAGGGATGTGACATGACTCCTGGAGATCCCAGGGGTGCACAGTACCTGCGTTGTGCGTCCCTCAGGGCCGAAGAGGGGGCAGAGGGATGGAGCTAGACATCTCTTGATGCCTCCATAAATGGCTGACACCAGGGAGATGTGCAGGCTTGCGGCCAGAAAAGGGGGGCAGTCGCAGCTCCCTCATCTCCTCCTAAAGGAACTGCTGATAATGGGTGTAGTCCGCATCAGTGGAGAGGTGGACAGAGAAGTCCTTTTTCTCAGGGGAGGAAGACAAAGAAGAAGAAGGAGAAGAGGAGCTGGACTTGGGGTGGCGGTGCCGGGGTATCAAGCCAAAAGATAGCCTAGTCCATTACCCTCAGGTAGGTTGGGAAGGCAATCGCTGAAGCCCTGAACTACTCCCAGGTCAGGGGTCCCATAGGACCAAAAATGCCCAGGAAAGGAGTGGGAACAGGCAGAGGAGGAGGAGGAGGTGGGTCATAAAGAACCAGACCAGGTCCACTACCAGGGCTATGAGAGTGAACAGGTGACCTACCCCGAGGGGAGGGGCTGTTCATCTCATCCATCTGAGAATGCCCAACCATAGAGGAGCGATCTTGATGATGCCCCTGGTGGGACCCCCCCAGGTGGGAAGATTGGAGCCATAGAGGTCCCACAGGGAGGCCTATATCCCACCTACTGCAGGCCCAGATGGTTTCAGGGGGGGCCAGAAGACCCAAGTCAACACTACGACTCCTGCTAGAGCCCCAGCCACTCTAGACACAGAGTGTGGTGCCAACCGGGACCTACCAACCTCTACCTCACCCGAGTGGGCTCTGCCTCTTGGCTAGGCCTAGAAACATCCCCAGTAGCAAAATACTGGAGCAAGGGAGATCCAGTGCAGCAAACAACACCAGAACCCCCATCAGCATCACAAACAGCACCGGAATCAGATTTAGCACCAGGGGTAGCAGCGGAACCTGGCCTGGTGACAGCGACGGCACTGGAATCCAACCCGGTGCAATGCCTGGTGCTGCTGTTATGTCACATGTTGGAGATGGTACTGCCACCGGCACAGGTTGGCAAGGACACCTATATGACGCTGAGGACACTAAAGGCCTAGGGCTAGGCCCAGAAAGATCTCCTTCTTCACCGGGGTCTAAAAGCCAGTCAGGATCATCCAGGTCCTTGCCATCTGGATCATCCAACTGCTCGGAGGACAAGATCCAGAAGATCTCTAATGGATGGCTCCAGTGACCTTCCCTCTCCCAGAGCCATGAATGGCAGCAGGAGGGGACCTGGTCATGCAGGTGTCACCGCTCCACTCACCCGCACCGGCCTTAGTGCCAGGAGCTGAAGTGGCACCAGACCACAGCCCCAAGGGATCCACCAGCGCAGGCCCAGCATATACCTATGACTCTGCCACTGAGTGCATCTGGAACCTCAAAGGAGTACTGGATTAGGAGGGGTGCACAACCAGCCCTATGGGGAGAGTGCTGTCTCACAGACCCCTCCCCCAGGCCTCCCATCTCAGCAAGATGAGCACTAGTGGAGGTCTGGTCTCCCATGGTACGTATGGTACCAAGTAGGGGCTATGGGGAAGAGCCCAAGGACCTTACATTCAAGTCCTGATTGTGATGCCAGCCTCCAAAGGTGGGCAGGTCCTGTCCCAACCTCATGGTGTGGATTTCCAAGGTATGAAGGTCCATCAAGAAGCAGTCATGGTCTGCTCCAAGGCAGGGCCAGCAATGATCATGTCAGTCCCAAATGAACATATTTCTCCAATGGGGGCACTGATGCATTGTGGGAGAATTCATCTTCTTGCTGGTTTTCTTCTATTTTATTTAGGCCCCTGGGATCCGGACATGATCGACTCACAGAAAATAATAAAAATTAGCAAAAATAGAGCTCCACACCCTACAAAGGGGACAGGAGAAGAAAAGGTTGTGACAAGAGGTCGAAAAAGCTATACAGCATCGAGCTAGTGGTGAACAGAACTGAAGGCTGTGATGAAGCAGAAAATGGTGAACGCTTCCATAGAGTACCTTCCTCAGTATCAGGAAGAACAGAACCGAGGAGGCAAGGGGGCCCATGGTGGTTAATGGCCAGTCCACGAGCGCCACATCAGACATCCGCCTCATGGGTAGCACCGTCTCCAATGTCAGCTCTCTGCCTCCAAAGCTTTTAAAGGCATATGCTCCTGTGGCGTTCTGGTGTCTCCAGCACAGACCCACCAGTGATGAATGGTAAAGACTGATTCTTGGAAGATAAGGTGGTTCACCATCTCATGATGCAGTGACCAGTTATGCAACATCTCACCCACCCAGTTGAGGGCATCTGCAAACTAGTTGTGTGCTCCCACAACTGGGATCACCAGGAGATCTGCACCCAAGCTGCACACAAGGGTCCAGGTGCGGAGAGCCTCTTGACACAGATGAAGGGAGTGCATGACACCCTGCAGGTAGAACACGGTTGTGGTGTTGTCTATCTGAACTTGCATGACATGACCTTGGATAAGTGGAGCAAATTCCATCAGAGCTAACTACGCAGCACAGAACTCCAGCAGGTTGATGCAGTGACAGACTCCCTTGGAGTCCACCACCCACGGACTGTGTGGTCTCCCAGGTGTGCTTCCCATACTACCAGAGACACGTCCACATAAGAGTGACCATTGGCTCTGGGCAGACAGATGGGACTCCTTCCTCCAGATGTTCAGGAATAATTTACCACTGGATGGCATCCCACATTGGCTGGGTCACTGTGACCGGCTGGTCCAGGTGATCTAGGCACTGGAAAATCTCTCAGCCCAACTCCTACTGCAGGTGTCACATCCACTAGCGAGCCCATCTGACCACACTGTTGTTAGATGTCATGCACCCCAGCAGCCGCATGAAGTCTTGGGCAGGGTGCAGGTGCCCAATCTGAAATGAGTGGGCAAAGGAGGAAAGATCCAATGCCTGGTCTGCAGGGAGGTGGGCCTTGGCCTGATGGGAATCTTGCTCTGTCCCAACAAAGTGAATCACCTGTGAGGGGATTAGTTCAGACTTGGTCAGGTTGACCAGATGGTTCAAGTCTCTGCAGGTCTGGAGGCCCAGGTCCCCTGACCACTCCACAGCCACTCTGGATGGCCTGGCAATCAGACAGTCATCCAGGTGGAGGATGACTGTCTGCAGGAATGCTGTCACCACTGCTGTGCTCTTGGTGAAGACCCTAGGTAATGAGGAGAGGCCAAAGGGCATGACCTGAAACTTATATGAGAACCCCTTTCTGCATGGAACTGGAGGTATCACCTGTGGGATGGATGGACTGGAATGTGGAAGAACATGACCTAGAGGTCCAGGGAGCAGAACAACATGTTCTGTTCCAGAAATGATCTGTTTTAGTGTGACCATCCTAAATCTGTGCTTCATGAAAACCAATTCAGATGGTGAAGATCCAGTGTGGGGCACCGACCCCCTCTGTTTCGAGATCAGGAAGTAGCTGGATATGCATCCCTGGCCTGTCTTGGAGTCTAGAACAAAGGCTGTGGCTCCTTTTGCAAGAAACTGAGCCATGTCCCTCCCTGAGGGTGGACAGCATGTCATGTGGTACTATGGACTCCCTTGGAGTGCGGGGTTGATAAGGCAGGAGAGCTCGAAGTCGAGAGGCAAACCCTCTGCCCACCACATCTAGGACCCATTTGTCTGAGGCTATTAAAGACCAACGATGCCAGAAATGGCGAATCTCATCCACCATGGCCTGTCACTGGGCAACCTTGGAGGGGGCACTGGCCGCTGCTGCCAGAGGGGCACCACTACCCCTACACCACCTATTTTGGTACCCTGACCAGAGAACTTGGTCATGGGGTGCCAAGCTTGAAACTACACCTATTGGGACTGTTGCTGCTGAGGCTGCTGTGACGAAAAGGGCCAAAACTGAAAAAGTTTCTTCTTCTGTTTCCTGGTCCTATTGGGAGGAAGTCACAGAATCTAGGGTGGCACCAGACTTCCTAGTGAGGTGCCCATCCACCCTGAGGCCAAAGAGAGAACATCGCCCAACTTGTGCTGGGTGTCCACCGTGAAGGTGGAAATCCTCAACCAGGCCCTGCAATGCATCGCAATGGCCACTGCCATGGCACGGTCACAGGAGTTGCCAATGTCCAAGGCCATCTGAAGCTGCTGTTTGGCCAGTTCTTGACTCTGCTCTTGGACTACTTCTACCACAAGCTGCTTGTTGGTAGGCAGGTAATGGAAGACATGATTCAACACTCCCATCAGGGAGTGATCAAAATGGGCCATCATCAGCACATAACTCACCTGATGGAGATGTAGGGAGGATGCAGCATAAACCTTCTTTGCTGCACGGTTAGGCTTTCTGGCCTCCTCATCATGGGGATTGTCCACATACCCAGTATTGCCAAACAGTTGGCGACCAGACTCTCAGCCAAAGGGTGGTTCACAAATCCAGACAAGGTGCTGGTAGGGACTGTGTACTTGCAGACCATACAGGCAGAAGGTGCTGGGCAGGAAGATGGATGCTGCCAAAGCTCCAGCGCTGGTTCAAGAATGGCCTCAGCCACAGGAAAGGTGGCCCCCAGAGATTTGTCCCTGTTGAAGATGTCAGTGAAGGGTATTTGGCCCTCTTCTGAACTGGATCCAAGGGGACTTCCATGGACACAGACATGAGCCAGAGAAGAGCCCCGAACAACAATGGCCCATGGTCGGTGGTTAGTTCCTTGATCGAATCATGGCCAACCATATGAGTCCTTGAGGATTGCATCAAGGACCCATTGGAGTCATCCAAGGACTCATCGAAGATGGCTCTCAACCTCTTGTCATCGTGCACCATTCGGGAGTTGTCCAAGTGGGTGATTTCCACCAACAACCAGCCTGGCAAGTTGGTAGCCTGATGGGAGCCCTTTGCAAGGGCTCCCCACAAGGGCTGTAATGAAGACAGTTCCACCTGTAAAGATGTAGAGGCGTGTCGATGACAACCGTCTCAGCAGCACTGGCAATGGCGTCATTGGTGAGGACCAGTCAACTGTAGGGGTTGAGGGTGGAGCCCTACCCTGCCATGCCAAGGCCCACTACTGCCAGAGGTGCTCCTCATAGTGTCGCTGCATGTGCTGACAGATCCACCTTCCATCCAAAGAGAAGGAGGAAGAGGAGCATTGATGGTGACACCTCCCAGACAAGCGGGATCAAAAGTACGAGGAACCACTCGACCTTGACCTAGCAAGTGGACACAGATGTTGACGTTGAGGAGATGCAGCCTGAAGAGCATGGTACACCAAGTGCACCAGCATCAACTGCTCAACCCGGGGGGGGGCTACTTCTGAGAGGAGACAGGCGAGGTTGGTGACTGCCCCTGGACCTCCTCAGTGAGGCTGTGCAGGACTGGGGTCCTAGAGATTGAGTCATCCCTCAACCCCTTCTGACAATGGGTCGATAGCATCAAGAAAATTCTTGGCTGCCTCTCTGACCTGTGTCAAAGGCAACAAGCTCAATGGGGTCACCGTGGAGCTAGCAGCCTGTCCCTTAACTAAAGAGGGCTTAGCTGAAGCTGAGTGCTTGAGAGGCCTAGCGCATTTGGGGGTCACAGGAGCAGGAAGAGCACATCCTTTACCGGTCCCATGACTGATGGTGGGTTTCCTAGACTTCTTCAAATGGCTGATAGGGTTCTCCCTGAGGGTCAGGAGGGCCCAGGACATCTCACAGAGTTCACCCATGAAGGGCGTTCTGACATCAGCCCCTAACAGGAGCAGTGCTGAGACCAGTGAGGTACCTGCCAGGGCCTTGGCCATCGCCTTTTCCATCACTGCAAGCTGGGCCGCAGGGGCCACCTTACAAGCTGTCTTGGTTTTGAGCTTCAGGTCCTGATCAGCCAGCTGGTCGAGAAGACGATGAGCCTGGTGGTCTTCCAGGGATGAGGGTAGCATTGTTTGGCACAGCCTGCAAGCAATGACATCGTATGATGCCCCCAGGCGGTAAAGGCACAACATGTGCGGGTCCCTCCAGGACATCTTTTGCTGGCACTGGACACACTGCTTGAAGTTGGGAATCTGCTGAGAGTCCTCACAATCCATTGAAGATATTGGTCGATGAGAGTGGAACTAAGGAAAAATTGCTAAGGACAAAGTTAAAGAAAAAATAATCAAGTATGGTAATGAAGCACTTGAGAGACTGAGGCCGGCAACACACGTAGAGCTGCAACGGAGGAAATCTGACTCTTCCAGCAGAAAGGAAGATCTGATGTCAGGAGGTGGAGCCAAGGAATACACCACCCGGGTCATGGGAGGAGCTTCTCTTAAAGATGGTCCTGCAAATCATCCTCTTAAAGAGCCCCTGACACCAATAGAAAGACTTGGGAAAATGTGAGATTTAGACACAATTCAGTTTATATTTCATGTATTTTCTATAATTCTTTCCCTTTTTTCTTTATTGAGGATAGTTGTATGAAAGAGGATTACTGCCCTTAGGCTTTATCTGCTCTTTATGCTTGCCTACACCTGACACCTTAATCACCTGTTTATGGCATCATAATTATCTCCACAGCAACAGACCGTGATGTCATAAACTGAACTGTGATGTCAGGAGTAGGCAAGCAGCCAGAAAGGGTAGGGCAACAATACTGTTTTATTTGCATTTAAAGAAGTAAGGGTGAGAATTACAGAAATAAATATGAAAAAAAAATGCAATACATTTTCAAAGCTGTCACAAAGGCATCAGGGGTCTTTAAAGGAAGACTGCTACAAGTGTGGATATGTGAACCATATCCACGTCCCTAGAAAGAACAGTTACCTACTTACTATAGCAGTAGATCTTCATGAGAACCTCATACATTAGGCCACACCTTTGGAACTATGCCCACGTCAGCTCTAGGGTCACACAGAAACTTTTACTAGATGGGGATTGCCCTTGATGGCCCCATCTCTTAGTTCTCCACTGGAGATTGTGCTTGGAGGATCTCTCTTCTTTGGGAAATAGGAGATCATACCAGCGCCCATTATAGTAGGCGAGTGAAAGTGCTGGATATAACAGCCATGGAAATTCCAAGGCAGAAATTGGATACCATTTTCGCCTACAGATTAGAAAAGGGTGAAGGAGGGAGGGCCAGCATGGCTTAATGGAAGAGATTGTCTCGAAAATCTACTGTTACTTTAAGTACATAACTATTCTATCTTCTTCGAGGATCTCTCTTCCATTAGGCCACACCTTTGGAATGAGTCCAAAGCAGTCTTAAAAGCTAACTGGGAGGTTGATGCAGTCTGGTTCAAGACAGCAGGCCCTGTACAACAGCAACACCAGAACCGGCTCATCTGTGAGAAACAATGTCCAGACTGTAATGCTTTTTTTTTTTAATTAAACAATCAGATGAACACCTTTGAGCAAGCATGCTCATTTACAAAGGTTCCTCATCGGTATCTGATAACAAAACAATGAAAGAAACTCATACACAGCAGTGTTTACAATTAATACAGAGCCATAAAGTAGCAGCCTTATGAAGCATTGTCAAGCAAAACATATGCAGGAAGTCAGCAAAAAGAAAACAGTAGAAACCAGGCAACACACATATGTACACTGGAAAAGATGGCCAGATGGGTGGAAAACTGGCTGAGGGATAGAACCCAGAGGGTGGTTGTGGGTGGAGAGTTATCTGGTGCCAGAGAGGCAACCAGTGGGGTCCCACAGGGCTCTGTGCTGGGGCCGGTGTTGTTCAGTGTCTTCATCAGTGACATTAGGGATGATATTAAGGGCAAAATGTGTCTATTCACAGATGACACCAAGCTCTGCAAGAGAGTGGACACAGCTGAAGGGATACAGAACCTACAGGAAGATCTGGAAAAGCTGGGGAGGTGGTCCAGGATCTGGCAGCTTGGCTTCAATGCCAAGAAATGCAAAGTTATGTATACTGGAGCCAAGAATCCCAGGACAGAGTACTTTCTGTGTGGAGTTCGAGCATCTGCATCAGAGGAGAAGGACCTGGGAGTGATGATCACTAGTGACCTGAAGCACTCCACACTGTGCAAGAAGGCAGCAGCAAAGGCAAATAAGATGCTGGGATGCATATCTAGGGGGATCAGTAGTAGGAGAGAGGAGGTTATACTGCCCTTGTACAGGTCACTGGTAAGGCCACATCTAGAGTATGGAGTTCAGTACTGGTGCCCAAACCTCAAAAAAGACATTAACCTGCTGGAGAAGGTCTAGAGGAGAGCTACAAAGATGATAGTGGATCAGCAGGGTAAGGCATACAAGGAGAGGTTGAGAGCACGGAACATGTACTCCCTGGAAGACAGGAGAGAGGAGGGGACATGATTGGGACCTTCAAGTACTTGAAAGGGATAAATAAGGTTGATAAAGAGAGTCTCTTTAAGCTGAGTGGCAACCATAACCTGGGGCTGGCAGTATAGCCTAGAGGTTAGAGTAATGAGCTGTGAACGAGCTTGGTACATCCAGCAGACCAGACCTTGGTTTGATCCTCACAACTTCCACTTGTATACTGTGTGACTCTGAGCAAGTCACTTAACCGCCCAGTGCTCCCAGGTCGCCCCTGAAAACAGGCACTTGTGCCTAGTGGGCCTTACCCGGTTACCAAAGACTAAAATAAAAAAAATTAAAAAATAACACTAGGAGGCACAGTCTTAAGCTGGAGGGTGAGAGGTTTAGGAAGGAGGTCAGAAAGCACTTCTTCACAGAGAGGGTGGTGGACACTTAGAATGCACTGCTGGAAGAGGTCATCTTGTTGAAGACAGTGGGCAGCTTTAAGATAGGCATAGGGGGAAATAAGAATCATGAGTAGGGAGGAGTGGGGAGGGAGGGCAGGGACATTAGCTCAAGCTGTGGACCCTGCAATATGAGCAGACTTGATAGGCCAAATGGCCTTCTCCTGCTGGCTTGTTCGTATGTTTGTAAAATAGATAATACAGTTGAAGTGAACAGTAGTACAGGTGCACAGTGCAAAAGAGGAGGAATGGGGTCATTGATTGATGCAGCCATAGATGGTGCCAGGTAAGAAGACCTTCAGTAGTTCCCTTTTAAATTGGCTAGTTTTAGTGAGTCCCATAAGCAACACTGGCAACTCATTCAACCATTGTGGGGCTCTGGCCGTAAATGAGTGCTTAGCCAGACTTGTTCTGCAGTATGGCAGAGACAGGGTACCATGAGCATTGCTCCTGGTGGGGTATGGGGTTTGGGCAGGGCTCAGGAGGTTTTGCATTCTGGGAGGGGAGGAGATGAGGCCCAATAGGGCTTTCGTACCAAGCATACAAGTCTGGTACTTGATTCTGTCACATAGAGGGAGCTGGTTTGTTTGGGCATAGAGTGTGCAGATGTGGGTGGTTCTGTCTGCTCCAAGGACAAAGCGATAGGCTTTGTTCAAAACCAGCTTGACCCTGTTTACCACCATATCAGAGGCAGCCCTATATACCATGATGCCGTAGTGGATTATGGGGAGAATGGAGCTAGTAAATGCAACATGTTTGGCCGCAGGGGTGAGGTTGTGCCTCTGTCTGTAGAGTGCCCCCAGTTTTCTATTGATGTTGCTTATGATCTGATCAACATGTGGAACAAAGGTAAGAGACTGGTCAATAGTAATTCCGAGGTACCTAAGTGAGTCTACCCGATCTAGTGCAACCCCATTTACATTTTGGATGTTAAGTGGACAGACATTATTTCTCTTCTGTGTGCTGGAAAATAACATTGAGGCAGTATAGCATAATCGGTTAAGGCTCTGAGCTGCAGATCTAGAGACCTGGGTTTCAATCCCACAGCTGCCTAGGTGCATACTGTGTGATCCTGAGCAAGTCATTTAACTTCCTTGTGCTCCCTGGTCGCATCTGGAAACAAGCTTCAGCTAAGTGTGCTACTCATGGTTAAACAATGTCTTGGTCTTTTTGTAGTTCAAGACAAGTTTATTCTGCAGAAACCAATTTTCAAGAAAGCCAAACCTGAGTTGGAGGTCCCGAGTGAGCATCTCTTGGCTGGGGTTACTAGAACAGATGACTGCGTCATCCACATAAAGTAGTACCACTGAGCATGGGCAAGCTTCTGAGAGGGTGTTACTGAAGAGGCTGAAAAGGAGGGTCCCAAAATGAAGCTTTGTGGTATTCCTATTGAGACAGGCCTGGAGTCAGACAGTATACCATTGATCTTGACTTGCTGGGTTCTGCTGGAGAAATAGCTATTAAACCAAAGTACAGCGTCAGCAGAGAGGCCTAATGTGTGGAGTTTAGATAGCAGTAGTGAGTGATTGACTAGATCAAAGACTTTGGTTAGGTCCATATAAATGGAAACCACCAGGTGACTCTTTTCGAGGGATTCATTGTGGGAGGCAGTATAGCGTAGTGGTTAAGGGCACTGAGCTGCAAACCTGGAGACCTGGGTTTGAATCCCCTCAGCCCCTACATGAATACTGTGTGATCCTGAGCAAGTCACTTAACTTCTTTGTGCTCCCAGGTTGCACCTGGAAACAAACTCCGGCTTAGTGTGCCTTTCCTGGTTAAATAATTTCCCCTTTCCCTTTCCTTTCCTTCTTGTAGAACGTTTGTATATTTGATCAGGGCAGTGTTGGTGCTGTGTAGTTTGTGAAACCCGTTTTGTTGTTTGCACTGAATATTGTAATGGCTAAGGTAGGATACAAGCTGGTCCAATACCATTCTCTCCTGTGCCCTAGACAAAGAGGAGAGAAAAGATACAGGCCTATAATTTGAGACTAATGCGCGGTCCCCACTTTTGTGTACTGGGGTAATGAAGGCGATTTTCCATAGGCTGGGGAATTGAGAGTATCTGAGCGAGAGGCTGAACAATTTGGTTAATGGGAGGGATAGCTCATCCAAGGTTAGTGTAATTAATTTCCTATCTAAGGCGTCACACCCCATCCTGGTTTTACCAAACACCCGCTTGAGATACCTGATGGCGTCCCCAACTGAGATGGTTTTGAAGTAAAACTTTGGGTAGCTTAGGTCATTAGAGATGTCCAGTAATTCTATTTGGGGGGGTTTGTCCCAAGTGGGTGGGTTCATCGTTTGGTCGGAGTACCGCACTGAGGTCGGTGAAGGCGTTGATAAACACATTGGCAATCTCAGTAGGGTCAAGCGTGACAAATCCATCTGAGTTGAGCATAGCTGGGGGAGGATTTGTCACCCTTCCCTATGAGGTTCTTTAGGGACTCTCAGAAAGCTTTCCCTTTACCCCATCTACTTGCTTGCTATTCCTTAAAGAAGGAGGCCTTAGCTTGGCTGATATACCTGGTACACCTTTTTCTTGTGGCTCTATATTCCAGCAAATCTGCGGGTGAGCCAGATGCCTTCACCTTGTGCCATAAATTGTCCCTGTCCCTCATCTGGGCAAGAAGGGATGGGGTAACCCACTTAGTGGTACTCCCCCTTATAACATGTTTTCTATATGGGGCAAATATATCCCCAGCAGCACTGAATTCAGTGATGAAATAGTCAGGGGCTAGGTCTATATTGGAGATGGAGTCCAAATAGCTCCAGTCTGTTTGGGTCAGGTGCATTTTAAATTAGCTGATAAGTGCTTTACAGAGTACCCTACTATAGATTTTTTTTTGGGTGGGGGTCTTGGCAAGGTTGGTGGACCATGCACACAGCACAGAGGAGTGGTCACTCAGGACATTGGCAACACAGTGACCTCAGTAAGTCATCCTGGATGAATGGTTAGAGCCCAGTCAATGACGGTACTAGTGCCTGCTTTACAATTGGTTCTAGTATATCCCTTAACGACTTGAGTCAGGTAGAGGTTTTTTATCTGGTCTTTGAGCCCTGTACTAGATTTTGCAGCCCAACTGATATTAAAGTCGTTTACAACCACAGTTTCCCAGTTTTTGCTAGTCTGTTTAAAGTGCTTGGTAAATGTTTCTAGGCCAGAACGTTGCTTGCCAGGGGGAATATAGACAGTCATGATAATCAGATTTTTTTCTCCTGTTTCGTAATAGAAGATGCACTGCTAGGCATTCACAGTCACTATTAGTGTTATCTAGAGCAATTTTATGTCCTTGCAGTGTATCATGCAGATAGATTAGGCAGCCCCCTTCCCTTTTACCTATTCGGTCCTGCTTAGTAAAGGTGTGGATAGAGCTCCATGTGCCGGCAACACAAATATCAGCCACAGAAACGTTTCTGAAACGAGCAACAGAAATGGCCATTTCCCTTGTGGCGTGACCACGATCTAAACTAGGAAGTTCCTTACCGTACTTCCTATAACAGAATACAATACAATGTGCTAACCATTTGAATAAGCACTGTTTTGACATAAGAACACAAGAGCATCCTCTTTCCAAGGGGCAAATGAAAAAAATAAAGCTGAGAGGACTTTCTGCTGTCCTTGGTGCAATACACTTAGTAGCTTAGTAGTCTATGTGCAGCCAAAGTATGGAGCAATGCTCACCATGCTTGGCATGCCCAGGATAATAAACTGGAAGGTGAGTGGTTTAATGCAAACTCAGACACCACCTTTAGCAAAAAACGAAAATTACGTACTCGCAGTAATTGTTGATCTTCCAGAATATTATCACAATTCATTACCAATGGTTCTGTGCCGGAGGCACTAGGACCCCAGGCAGCAAACTTTAAAAGCTTTCAGCTAGGGGTCCAATGTCAGTGATGGCGCTACCCCCGAGGCTGATGCATGATGTGGCGCTCATGGACTGGCCAGTAGCCAATGCCGGCTCCCTGTTTACCTCAGTTCTGTTCGCCAGGAGAGGAACTTGGGCGAAAAAGAAAAGAGTGGCATGCTTGCCCAGGGGATAGAGCAAAGGATATAGGATATAAAAGGAACAAAACAAAAACTTGGCTACCAGTGAAGTAGAAGAAGTGATGGGAGGTAGATCCTAGGCAGCAGGTTGAGAGGGCGACCAGGACAATCTGGGCAGGTAGGAGAGGAGGTTTTCCTGAAGGGGAAAAACGATAACGGGGATCTGCACGTTCCCGGCAATAAAAGTTATGTTACCAGATAGAGGTGTCCCCCACAAAATAAAACCGTACATGGGGATCCTAGGAAATTTAGAGGAACACAGGCTTGGCACCCTGCAAGGGGATGAAATTGTTTGGGAAGAGAAGATTCCCAGTAAGTAAGAAATGAAGGGGTAAAGTCTGTGAGAGTTGAAGTTTTGGTTCCCTTTCCTTTCATAATTTTTTTTTATTATTGTTATTATGAAAAACAATAGGGACCCCACCCCCGATTACTATCTTATTGGGGGAAAAAAAGGGGAATAATACAGGAGATAAGCTGGTTGGACTGGCGAAAGCAGGAATCCTGCTGCTGAGGAAATGAAAAAAGAGCAATTCTGCTAAGCTAAGGAATTTCTGTTCACCCTGCCCCCCCGTTTTTGTTAAATGAGAACAGAGGAAAATGGTATAGGAAAATCCCTATGACAAATAAAGTCTTGCAGAGGAAAAGAAGGAAAATGAAGGAGAGCCCCTCTATGTTCTGCTAAAAAGGAGAACTTGACCCTCCCTCTTTTTTTTTGTGTGTGTGTTTTTAATGTGTATTTCTTTTTCATGTGGTCCTGCCCTGCACTAAGGGCCTTCTACCAAGAACTAGAGCAGGCCTTAGGAGAGGTGATACATGCCCCCATTCAATTGACACCACAGATCTAACTCTATATCTATCCTAGGAGAGTCAAGGATAGGCATATATATATATATATATATATATATATATATATATATATATTCTTTTTTTGTAAATATGTTTTTATTGAACAATTTTTACATTTTCCAACAGTCACAGTTTCTTGTTTGTACATTTCTATGATGACAGGGTTTCAATTCATATATAATGTCAATAATATGAGTAAGACAGTCAGAGCACTAGTTCCATTGATCTCAACATTCCCTTATTGTGTTTAAGTACCTTCCCTCCCCTCCTCCCCTCCCCAGATCCACTCCTCTTCTACCGTGCCCCTCTTTGTCCCAGTTTCTGCTCCCTCTGTTCAATATAAGGATACGCATATTAAATAACTGTTAGGCATAATGTTAGTAGCGGCTAAGAAGTGTGTAACCAGGAGATGGTTAAACAATCAACAAGTCACAATGCAATGGTGAATGAAATATACACAAGGGAAAAAATAATGTTTAGTCTCCTTCTGCTTATTCAGTACAACTATAGGCTCTATTAGCCTATTACTTGGTCAAAGGACTTAGATAGACATAGCCTTGTGCCCAGAATTAGGTCTCACCATGGGAAGGCATTGCTGACTCCTCTGTTTTTCCCTTGTTCTACTACTGTCTAGAGTTCTCTTCCAGGCTTTACAATCCTCCCAGGGTGGGTTTGAGGATGTCTTTTGTCCTTGTTACGTGCTCATCAATTCCTCCCATGAATATCTGTACACCTACTGGATTGTACAACTGTACTTACCTAGCAGAGGGACCTCTCCTGAACATCCTTTGCAGGATCCTCCCCTCACCCACCTCGATACTTACTTATCCTCGCATGTTGCAGTTAGGATACTAGTAATAGCAACCTTAGGTCAGTATAGCATCATGAATGGAGCAATGTGTGTTCAACTTCATCCATCCTCCAGACGCCCAAAGAACAGGGATTGCAAATTAACCTTTGCTGCCCTAAAAAAGATTCTGCTGCTTTTGTGCTCAGGCAATGTAGAGCTCAACCCGGGGCCCCTAGACTCCCTCACAGCTCCCTCTGATCTTGCTATAATCAAAGGAATATCATTCCTTCATGTTAATGTTTGCAGTCTCTTAAAAAAGGTCACCATGGTACAGGCTTCAGTTAGCTACACCCTGCCAGATGTTCTGGTAATTACTGAGACCTGGCTAAGACCGGCCACTTCAGACAGAGAAATCAACATCCCAAGCTATTTGCTCTTCAGAACATATAGACAGTCAAGAGGCGGAGGAGTGGCGATTTATGTCAAGGATAAATTCATGGTATTGTGCCTAGATTCATCCTCCTCCCCAAATGAATCTGAGTTTTTGGCCCTAAAGGTAAAATTATCATCATCTTGTGCACTTGGAGTAATAGGCTGCTACAGGCCTCCGTCTGCGGGGTCACATCTTTTATCACATCTAAGCACTGCTTTGGGGCTTAGCATGCTGGAAACTATTATTTTAGGTGATCTGAACTACGACTGGTTATCCAAAGCCTCTGCTCCCCTGAAATCCTTTTGTGATGCCTTGGGGTTGGTGCAAATCACTGGCGAACCTACTCGCCCAAATAAAAAGAACCCTAGTAACAGCACCCTATTAGATGTAATATTGGTTAGCAAACCTCATCTATTCTGCCATGCTGGAACATTTTTCTCTGACATCAGTGACCACTGTTTTATCACCAGCATTAGATCTGTGCATAATCCACAATTTGTAGCAAACTTTTTGACCAAGAGGTGCAGACGCAACTTTGACTTGCTTTCTTACATCGATGAATTGAAGCATTCCCTGCATTGGCAGGATTTCTATTTAGCCGAAATGGTTAACAAGGCATATAACATCTTCCATGAAATTTTATCCGTGGCCTTAAACAAGTATGCACCCACGGTAAAGGTACAAGTGAGGAGCAAAACTTTGTCGTTGGTTCTCTCCAGAACTTAAGGTATCCATGCTAGAAAGAGATGAGCTTTGGAAAAAAGCACGTAAAACCAAGAGCGACATGGATTGGTGCCAGTTTAGGAGGGCAAATGCACTAAGTTGGTCAGAGCAGCTAAGGCCACTTTCGATTGCCCTGAGCTAGACTCTGTCTCATGGAATCCATCGAAATTTTGGAATACAATAAAGGAAATGACTGGTCATTTATCTGGTAACTCCTTTCCAACAAAAATTATCTCCGGTAGTAACTCCATCTCAGACAGAACAGAGATACTATATGCCTTCAATAATCATTTTGCAACTGCAGGGCTAGCATTTGACAACTCCCCCACCAATGCTGTTCGCGCACAGCTGGGCCTACTGAATCACGAGTCTTCTGCCACAGAAGCAGTATTCTTCTTCCAGCTTGCCAATCTAAAACAGGTTGAAGATCTATTGCTGCAGCTGGATATTAAGAAGGGTGCTGGCGCAGACTCTATAGAGCCCTACTTTCTGAAACATGCATACCATGAGTTGGCAGTGCCAATCATGCACCTCTTCAACTTGTCATTATCCCAGGGGCGCCTTCCCTCACAATGGAAAGTGGCCCATGTCATTCCCCTGCTCAAATCAGGTGATCCTTGCAACCTTAACAATTATAGGCCGATCTCCCTCCTTCCCATTCTATCTAAATTATTGGAAAACATAATGAGGGGTCAGCTAAGAATGTACCCAGAATTCAGGAGTTTGTTAAACCTTGTGCAGTCTGGATTCAGGGCAAAGCACAGCACCATAACAGCCCTAGCAAAAGTGAAGAATGATTGGCTCCTTGACCTGGACAATAGAAACTTTGTCTGTGCAGTGTTTTTGGATCGAAGTAAGGCCTTCGATATAGTCGATCGTAGCCTGCTTCTCTCCTCCCTGTGTAGCTTAGGTCTTGACCCTAACTCGATGTCCTGGTTTGCCAACTACCTTGCAGGACGGCAACAGCAGGTTATGGCTGAAGGTGATTTTTCTCCTCTTAAACCACTACTAAGAGGTGTGCCTCAGGGGTCTATACTTGCTCCCTTGTTGATTGCTGTTTATATTGACAACATCGATGACAGCATCAAAAAGGCCAACATTCACTTGTTCGTAGACAACACAGTACTTTATCTAAGTTGTCCAACTCCGGAAGCAGCTTGTGCAGACCTTCAAACCGAATTTAATATATTGCAGAATCTGCTACTAAGCAAGAAACTTCTGCTATCCCACAAATTACCACAGTGCTAGGTGAAAAGCTGGGGTTTGTGTCAAAATTTAAATATCTGGGAGTGTGGCTCGACCACAGACTCTCCTCCTCTGAGCATCTCGAAGAGTTACAGAAGAAACTAAGACAGAGGCTAGGACTATTCTACAGAATTAACCACTTCCTTGCTAGGGATGCTAAGCTGCGGTTGGTACAAGCAATGTTCCTCTCATTGATCGATTACGCTGATCTGCTGTACAGTCATTGCTGTACCTCTTCCTTGGCTAAATTGGATACTCTATATCATAAAGCAATCAGGTTCATAACTGGCCTTCCCCTCTCCACATACCATTGCTCTCTGTACACTGCTGTGGGCTGGACTTCGCTTCATTATAGGAGAAATAGAAATGCCATACTATGGGCCTACAGAGCGATGACCAGAAAGCTTCCCCTATACATCTCTGATTGTATTCCCCTGAGTGTGATAGGTAATTATGCTTTACGAAGCTACACTGTAATTGCCCTGCAAATACCTAAGGTTAAATCTCGTTTTGGCAGAGCAGCCATAAGTTTTACACTGCCTTCACTGTGAAACAAAATGCAAAAAAGCTTGAAGCTGAGTTGTCCTGTTAGTTTGGGAATCTTCAAGTCGCTTTTCCATGAAGGAATCCTGCAATTGTTTCCCACATCGCTAGCTCACCTCCCTTCCAGTCTCTCTCCTACCCTACTTCACTTTCTCTTGAAGCTGAGTTGTCCTGTTAGTTTGAGAACCTTCAAGTCGCTTTATGACTGCTCCTTGAAGGAATCCTGCAAATTGTTTTCCACATTGCTAGCTCACCTTCCTTCCAGTCTCTCTCCTACCCTACATGACTTTCACTCTTGCCCTGGCCCCTCGCCTCACTCTCCTTACCCAAACCTTCTACTTCCTGCTTTCTCCGTCTCTCTCTCTCTCTCTCTCTTCTGTCCCAGTCCCCCACTCAGACTCTTTCCCTGGAACTAAACAGTTGTTGCTTTGGCCATGGCCAGGTGCTACTCACATCCCAGTTGTATGCCAGTTAACTATCCTGACCCCATAATATCTTCCTTACCTGTTTTTTCTTTTTTTCCTCAGTGAACATGCCAGCTTTATCCCTTTGCGAGCCTATCTGTTGTAAAAGCTCTTTTGCTCAATGTTGATGTATATCTCTGGGGTATATGTACACATCACACTTTTCTGTACATATGTATATTTTACTCCTCTGTATGATATTGTACTATGTCTTCCTTGTTGCTGTACTATTATGTTTGTTACAACCATGTCCATCTTGCAAATGAACCTTGCTCAATGGTGCCCACCTGGATAAATATAGATTTGATTGACTGATTGAGTCTAAACAACAAAAAGGAGGTACACACCTCTAGGTGGACCTCATGGGTCATGTATGTAATGCAACATGATCATATCTTCATTCTTTAACAATCAAGATGTCCTTACCTCAGGAATTCCTAAAGACACCAGACTCTGGAGTGGAGACCCTAGATGGAGGAAGGGAATAAGTGACTCCATCATAAGGTAGACAACTTTCCAGACAACAGTGAGATGGGAAAGCAAGGCTCTGAGGAGTACCCAGGATCCCTCTATTTTGAGGAAAGAACAGTTACGTAAGAACTTACTGCAACAGTAGATCTTTGAGGGGATCTCAGTCATCAGGTTACACCGTAGGATCCTTCACTGTCAGTGAACGGGAATCCACACAGGAGGAGATTTTCAGCAGTACAGTTGGTGCTGCCCATGCCGTTGACGTCGCCAACCCTATATAGGCATAGGCAGCCCCACTCCCTCCTCAGTTCTTTCCCCCCGGAGATGAAGGGAGCAAGGTTCTTGCCCTGGGGAACCGAGGAGAGAACGAGGTACCCAGACCTAATGCAAAAAGACAATTCACCAGATAGCCAGTTCCTAGACAGGAACCCCAAGAAGGGGGATGGTGGGAGGGAAATCATACCCGATGACTGAGATCCCCTCGAAGATCTACTGTTACGGTAAGTTCTTACATGACTGTTCTATCTTCTTCAGGGGTATCTCAGTCATCAGGTTATACTGTAGAAAAGAGTACCAAGCAGTGACAAGTGTAAATATACATTCTGGGAGAATGGATCTCCATAAACTTAAGACAGGAGTCTTTGTAATACAGCCCTGCCAAATCCTGCACGGGCTCTAGAGGCAATGTCCAGACTGTAATGCTTGGGAAAAGAGTGGGCAGTACTCCAAGTGGCAGCCACACAAATGTCAGCAGCGGAGACCCCTTTGAAACAAACCACTGAGGTAGCCATGCCTCTGGTGGAATGAGTTTTGACAGCAACAGGCAATTCTTTGCCATGCTTGTTGTAACAAAACACAATGCAATTTGACAACCATTTGGATAAACATTGCTTAGAAACTGAAGCGCCCTCTCTATCTGGGGCAAAGGAAACAACTGCTTTGACTTTCTGGATTCTTTAGTCTGAACCAGATAGTACTTCAAAGTTCTGTGCATATCTAGCGTATGGAGCAGTGCTTCCCCATGGATTGGCATGCTCAGGAAAATAAACAGGAAGGTGGATAGGCTGATCTAATGTGAACTCAGAAACCACCTTGGGTAAAAGCTTGGTATTTGTGTGCAAAAATACCCTGTCTTTGTGAAAAATCAAATAAGGTTACTCACAACAGAGGGCCCGAAGCTCTGAAATCCTTCGAGCAGAAGTAATTGCAATTAAAAATAACGCTTTCCAAGAGAGAAAGTGCAAATCATAGGTCGCGATAGGCTCAAAAGGAGACAGGGTCAACTTCCTCAAAATAAAATTCAAGTCCCAGGCCGGGACAGGCGAATGGATTGGGGGTTTCAAGTGCAGGATACCTCTGAGAAAACTGCAGGAGACAACCAACTGAGCAATTGTGCAGACACCCATGGGCTCATGAAAGGCCAAAATGGCTGAGAGGTGGATCATGTGTGAGGAATATTGGAGGCCTAAGTCAGACAAAGTGATCAAGTAGTCCAGGATATGATTTACTGAACAGGTGAAAGGGTCCAGATGATGTTTGGCAGCCCAGATGGCAAACTGCTTCCACTTCATGATATGTGGCACAAGTGGAAGGCTTCCGGGAGGCCACCAGGACATCCATTATTCTGTTAGAGACCCTGAACCTGGCGATGGCTATGTTCTCAGGAGCCAGGCATGCAGATGAAGGGATCTGAGGTTGGGATGGATCAGTGTCCCCTGATCCTGGGTCAGCAGATTCCTGCAAAGAGGAAGAGGGACTAGAGGTTCCTCTGCCAGCTGCTGAAGCAGAGGGAACTATATCTGGCGAGGCCAGAATGGAGCCACCAGAATCATGTTGGCCCCCTCCATCTGCAACTTGATTAGCACCCTCTGGATCAAAGGAAATTGAGGGAATGCATGCAGAAACCTCCCACTCCAAGAGAGGGACATTGCATCTTGCCAGAAAATTCCAGGCCTTGGCTCTAGCGAGCAAAAATTGGGCAGTTTTGCATTGAATGGGGACGCAAAAAGGTTCAACTCTGGATGACCCCATCTGTTGAACAAGTCTGCAATGGAAAACAGAAGCCCCTATTCGTGCATGCTGGACTGAGTCCTGCTGATACTGTCCACCAGGATGTTTAGGACACCTGGCATGTGGATTGCAGAGTGTCAGACTGTGCTCTAGTGCCTAGTACCACACTCTCATGGCTTTCCTACAAAGAGGGGATGAGTGGGTCCTGCCTTGCTTGTTGATGTAGTAGACCACACTCAAATTGTCCGACTGCACCAGCAGTTTGCCCGGAGGAAGATGCTCTTGAAAAGTCTGCATTGTGTAGAGCACTGTTCTCATCTCCAGGACATTGATGTGCAGAGCGGCTTCCCACTGGGACCAGGTGCCCTGGGTTTGGAAGGGACCCAGGTGTGCTCCCTAACCCAGAGTTGAAGTATCTGTGGTCAGGATCTGATGTGGGGAAGAAATCTGGAAGGAAACCC
This sequence comes from Neoceratodus forsteri, assembly GCA_016271365.2. Lineage (NCBI taxonomy): Eukaryota > Metazoa > Chordata > Ceratodontiformes > Ceratodontidae > Neoceratodus > Neoceratodus forsteri. Next base: position 553,800,140 of record CM028129.1, on the reverse strand, counting down.
CTTCAAGCAGATTCAAGGGATCCATCCATCATTGCAGTACTTTGAGTACTAGAGAACAGACCAGGACAGCTTGGTCCAACTGATCTGTGTGCTAGTCCCATTGTACCCTGAGGGTTCACTGGAGGGTACACATATAAAGCCTGGCCAGTAAAACAGTAGGAATGGCTACTGCCATTAGGCCCAACAACCAGAGGTACACCCAGGCTGGAATGTACTGACTCTGAGAGACTTCCTGAGCTTGTGCTATGAGGCACTCTGCCCTATTTTGGGGCAGGAAGGCCTTTTCCTGTGTGGAATCCAGAACCACCCCAATATACTACAGTCTTTGGGATGCCACTCGGACTGACTTGGGCAGATTGCCAGTAATGCCCAGGGAGTGGAAGAGCGGGAGAGTACACTCCAGAGTCAGCAAAAGCTGTTCCCTGGATGAGGCCTTGAGAAGCCAATCATCCAGGCAAGGGAAGACATACAGTCCCTCTCTTCTGAGAGCTGCTGCAACCATTGCTAAGCACTTGGTAAAGACTCATGGTGCAGAGGATAAGCCAAAGGGCAGCACTTTGAACCGAAGAAACGTGTGAGGAGGAAAGACCAAAATGTGCAGGTAAGCGTCCTGCACATCCAGTGAACAGAGCCAGTCCCCAGTCTTTAGGATGGACATTAGGCCTGGCAAAGTTATCATCCAGAACTTTTTGTACTGGACAAACAGATTGAGATCCTTTAGCTCTAAGATGGACCTCAGATCGCCAGTCTTTTTGGGGACCAGTAAAAACCTGGAATAAAACCCTTGGTTTCTCTGGCACCTGGGCACTGGCTTGATGTCCTGTTTCCATAGCAGAGACTGTACTTCCTCCCAGAGAAGGGCAAATGAGCCAGAAGGTAGTTGGAGGGTGGAGGAGGAGTGTTTGGAGGTTGCTGTATGGGTTCCAAAGGATGACCTGTTTCTGTGATCTGCAGAATCCATGCATCTGAAGTTATGGTCCTCCACTGATTAAGATGGAGGGAGAACCGACCTCTGACCACTGCCTCCTGGGTCTGAACCAGAGGAGGGGGGTCTGGCAAGGAGTCAAGCTGAGGTACTGCCAGTTGCAGCGGCTGGTCCCCTCACTTCTGGGGTACTTGGCTGACACTCCAGCACTGGAGGGGACAGGCAAACAAGCCTGGGCTCTGTATTTTCCCTGGGTACGGGTAGTTGATCCCGGCCTACTGGCTTGTTTATGAAAAGTAGGCTGCCCCCTGCCTGGGTATGGTAGAGGGAATTGACTGATTTGATGGCTGTACCGGAGGCCAACAGATCATTTATAAGGTCATGGACAGCAGGGCCGACTAGCTTAATGCCACTTAAAGGGGCATTAAGCACTTTGTCTTGCACATCTGCTGCAAACCCAGATACTCTGAGCCAGGAGTGCCTATGTAGACATATGCTAGTGGCAGTTGCCCTGGCAATGGTATCAGCCATGTCATACAGTGCTCTGAGGAGGTGTTTACTAACATCCTTGGCTGCCTGGAAACACTGAAGCAATTCCTGCTTTTGTGTGCCATCAGGAAGGGCCTGACCCACAGCTTTGTCCTTCTTCCAGTTGGTATTCTGGTATTTGACCATGTGTGACAGATAGTTTGCAATCCTCAGGCCTAAGGTGGAGGAGGTATAAACTCTTTTTCCCCCAGAGGTCAACCCTACAAGATTTCTTGTCTGGGGGAACAGAACTAAGGTGTTTGGGCACCTTAGATCTGTCATGAGCTGCCTTGATGACCACTGAATCAGTTTCAGCTTGGGTAGCAAAGTAAGGAAGACCCTGAGGGGTGTGATAAAGCTTGCCTGCTCTGCGTGGCATAGCTAGCACCATGTCTGGTCTGTGTCAGGCTGCTGTGGTGGCATTCTGCAATTCTGGGAGCATTGGAAAAATGATCTTTGGGAGAGATTCTGGAATCTCCAGGAAGTCTGCCAGATCTTTTCCTGGTGACATCCTCCTCCTCAGTGTGGAAGCCTATGGTGGAGGACTGCTGCTTCATCACATTAAAAAATGTGGAGTCCTTAGGGGGGACCCGGGAGTATGCTTCACAGATTCCTCACTAACAGAGGAGGCAGTGGACTTGTCAGAAACAAGGATCTCTTCCTCCTCTTCCTCTATATCATCAGGAAGAATGTGGTCAGGGTGATACTCCTCTTCAACGATGACCTCTTCTACCTCTGGGTCTGGCGTCGGGTGTGCCAGCGGTGGCCCAGGGGGAGACTACAGGGATTGATGAACAGGTATCAATGATGAAGCTGCCATTGATGGCATCGGCGCAAAGTGGGCCTATTCAAGGCACCTAGCTGCTGAACAAGTACATTTGTGAGCTTGACATGTACTTCATTCAGGTCAAATGTGGACGTTGATGGAGGGGGTTTTGATGGTACAGATGTCAACTATCCAGCTGCTGTGTCCTGAGAGCCCAACAAGTCTGTAGCCCTGGTTGGTGAAGGGGCAGGCCTCGACAAGAGAGTTGTCGACAATGAACCAGTTGTCGACAATGGAGGAGCCGACAACCCGGAGGTCGATGGTTGGGTACCCTGTGAATCGGGCGGAGTTGCCATCAGTATGGGTCTGGTGGGCACAGAGATCTGGACAGCAGTTCTCTTGATCAGAGCGGCAGCAGCTGACGAAGATCCCCCAGAAGAAAGAGAGGCTGATGGGGAGTGGTCACAATCTCTGTCTTTTTTGTGACTTCCCCGAGGACTTGTCTCGGGCCTTGGAGGGCTGGTAGCATGATGACCCGGTCAGCGACTGAGAGGCCAGGGCTCCAGAGGACCTCTGCCCGGAGCTGGCTACCTATTGTTCCATCAGAAACTTCTTAAGAGCCTTTTTGCATCACTGAAGGGTGGTTTGATTAAACTTCTGGCAGAGCTTAGTCGGAGACGTGATCAGGCCCAAGATAGTAGACACAAACCAAATGTTCAACTGTAGAGGCAATCTTCTTTCCACAGTGGCAGTGCTGGAAAAGAGAACAGAAGAAAACGTTACTTACCATAGTAACCTTGTTTCTCCCAGGGGATACCCCAATATTCATAACTCTTCTGCAGTGTCCCTTTAAGTCAGATCTGTCCAGAGATAGAAGGTTATGCTAATGATGGAATCATCGGCATGAGCCACTTTTCAAATGCTACCACCTATCAACTGCCTACATTCAAACCCTCAGATTTCATGGACGCCTGAAAAGACAGGGCTCAATGTTTACAATATAAAGAATTAAATTTAAAATTCCCACACCCAAACCTCCAACTGGAGGAATATTATAAATATATATTGAACAAACCACACAAACTCCTATGTCAGAATCACCTGAAAGGGAGAAAGACCAAAGAATAAGTTCCAATAAAATGTAGAATGTGGCATACATACTCTCTATGACAGTATGGAATGCAGAGGCCACTGGTTCTTAATAGGGGAAGTAGGGTAGGAGAATTATGAATATTGGAGTATCCCCTTGGAGAAACAAGGTTACTATGGTAAGTAACTTTTTCTTCTCACCCCAGGAATACTGCAATATTCCTAACTCTACTGCAAACTAAAAAGCAGTACCTTTGGAGGTGGGAAGAACCTATTTTAGAAACAGGCTCTGCAGGACAGCTGTACCAAACTTGGCATTGGATCTAGCCTGCATGTCCAAGCTGTAATGCTTGACAAATATATGTACTGTTTGCCAAGTTGCTGCTTTGCAAATATCCACCAAGGGAACATCTCTTGCTGCTGCCAGTGTGGCAGCTGTACCCCTTGTTGAGTGGGCTCTGAGCCCTGTTGGTGCTTCCTTGCCCACCTTTGAATAGCAAAACTGGATACACTGAACAATCCAACGAGAAATGAACCTTTTAGATGCTGGATTTCCCTTTCCCACATCCCCATAAGTGAGAAAAGCTGTGTCCTGTCCTGTCTATGGGGCTTAGTAGCTGTCATGTACTGTAGTAGCTCAAAGCTCTCTTGACATAGAGGCTATGAAGCCTGCATTCACCAGAAGAAGAATGCTCAGTGAAAAACACTGGCAAAGTGATGGACTGACTCAAATGGAAGTCAAACTACTTTGGGAAGGAATTTCCTGTTGGTCTAAAGGACCACCTTATCCCTGTGAAAGGCAATATAGTATTTTTCAGTGCATAAGGCCCGAAGCTCACTAATCCTTTTAGCTGAAGTAATGGCAACCAAAAACATTGTTTTCCATGTGACATACTTCAAGGGTGCTGAAAACATAGGCTCAAAAGGAGGAGCCATACAATACAAACATTAAGATCCCATGCTGGCACCGGTTTCCTAACTGGTGGGTGCATATGGGATACGCCTTTGAAGAACCTCTTAAAAATAGGGTTTGATGCCAAAGAAACAGTCTTACCTGCCGAAGTGTAAGCAGAGACTGATGCCAGATGAATCTTTAATGTAGAAGGCTACAAGCCTAGGGAATGCAGATAAACCAAATAGCCCAGTACAAGTGGCACTCCTGCCTGTGCTGGCACTATATCTCTGTTGGAACACCAGAAAGAAAATCTCTTCCACTTTGCAGCATAAGTTTTCTTGGTAGAGGGTTTCCTATACCCCCTTAAAACATCCATGACTTCTTCAGAGAGCTGTAAACCAGCAAATTCTAAGTCCTCAAGAGACAAGCTTTGAGTCTGAGTGACTTGAGGTTCAGGTATAGGAGCCTCCCTTGATTGGAGGTCAGAAGATTGTGCCTCCTGGGAAGGTGTATTGGACTGTCCACTGACATGGATAGCAACAGAGGGTGCCATGGCTGTCTGGCCAAGTCTGGTGCTATCAGAATCATTGAGGCTGGCTGAAGCCTGATTTTCAACAGTATCCTGTACACTAGGAGAAATAGAGGAACTGCATAAAGGAATTTCCCTGACCAATCCAAAATGAGAGCATTCAGTGGGACTGATCCCACTGTTGGAGGCCTGCAACAGTACTGAGGTAGGTGGTGACTTTGATGTGAGGCAAAAAGATCTATCTCCGGAGTGCCCCATCTCCTGAATAGTGTCTGCATTACCTACTTGTTCACTGACCATTCGTGATGGGCCTGACTGATTTGGCTTAGGGCATCTGCCAGAACATTGTTCTTGCCTGGCAGGTGAATGGTTTGCAGCGAGGATCCCAGTGAGTAAGCCAAGGTCCAGATTTACATTGTTTCTGTGCAGAGAAGGCTTGACCTTGTTCCTCCCTGCTTGTTTATGTAGTACATGGTGGTAGTGTTGTCTGTTCTGACCTGTACTACCTTGCCCTGTATCAGTGATTTGAAGGCTTGCATTGCCAGAAACACTGCCCTGACCTCTAACAGATTGATATGTAAGACAGTTTCTGCACCTGACCAAGTGCCCTGAGTAGTGTGTTCTGCCAGATGGGCCCCCCATCCTAATAGGGATGCATCTTTTGTGAGAATCACTGATGGAAGCTCCTTTTGAAAGGGGACCTCTTCTCTGAGGTTGGCTTCCACCTTCCACCATTGGGGGGCCTGAATGAGTGTTTTTGTTACAGGGATTAGCTTTGAGAGGGCATCTTTTCTTTGGCACCAATGAGCTCTTAAGTGAAATGGGATGTCCCAAATATGAAACCGGGCACCCAGGACTGTGCCTGTGGCAGCTGCCATGTGCCCCAGGAGCTGAAGAAATTGCCTTGCAGGTCTTAGGACATTTAGTTTTAAAGAACCTGCTAACTGCAGGATGCTTTTTACCCTGTCCCTGGGTAAGAAGGCTCTGCCCACTTAATCATTCAATTCTGCCCCTATGAACTGCAGAATTTGAGAAGGGAAGAGAACTGATTTCTCTATATTTAGAAGAAACCTCAGAGATTCCAGGAGTTGCTGAGTGAGTTGAAGATGCTCTGTTAACTGCTGTGGGGATTTTCCCACCACTAGCCAGTCATCCAGATACGGAAAAACTGTGACACCTTGCCTCTACAAGTGTGCCACCACTACAGCCAGACACTTGGTGAACACCCTTGGAGCTGAGGTGAGACTGAATGGTAGCGCTGAAAACAGATAATGCCCTGAAGGGGGTCTGAACCTGAGGTACTTTCTGTTAGACTCCCTTATGGGGATGTGGAAATAAGCAACTTTTAGGTCCAATGATGCCAACCAATCTCCTTTTTGGAGTGCTGGCAGAATCTGAGACAGTGTTACCATTTTGAATTTTGGCTTTATCAGGAACCTGTTGAGGACCCTTAGGTCCAAGATAGGCCGCAACTCTCCATTTTTCTTTGGTGTAAGGAAATATCTTGAACATAGTCCTTTTCCTCTTTGCTGTGGAGGTACAGGTTCCACTGCCTTTAATGACAGTGGGTGTTTTACCTCCTTTTCTAACAGTTTTCTCTCTAGAAGTGAGACTGGTTTGAAAACCCTGGTTTATAGGGAGGGGAAGGACTTGAAACTTAAGGACAGTCCATGATCTGCTATTTCCAGAACCCACTTGTCTGTGGTGATGGTTATCCAAATCTGGAAATAATAGGTCAGTGTGCCTCCTACTGGTAAAGGAGAGGCAGCCTGATCTAGGAAGTCAGGAATCCTGTTTTGATTAGGGCTGAAGTTGGGCACCACGCCTGGGACCTCTCCTGCCCCTACCCCTAAAGTAACCTTGCTGGGGATACTGGGGTGCCTGAGGAACCATCATGGCCTGGTAAAAAGGCCTGGAATGGAATTGCCTGCCCCTGCCTCCTCCATTGTATGGTCTCATGGAGGTGGAGAGTTTCTCTTTTGCAGAGTTACTGTGGAAGGTGGCTTTATATTCATCCACCTTTTTCATGTAGGCCTCTGTATAGCTGCCAACTAAGGAGGTACCCTCCATAGGAAAATCCAGAGCTTTATTCTGGGTATCCTGTGTAAGGTTTGTGGCTCTTAACCAGGCAAACCTTCTTTGGGGGATGGTATTTGCCATCCACCTAGCAGCAGTTTCATTACTATCTGCTGCCATTTGAAACTGATATTTGGCAGCCTGCATGCCAAACCTAGCAGTTTCAGCTAGATCTGCAGAAAGAGAGGAAGGAACTTTCTCAGCCATAGCCAGAACAGACTGCCAGAAAGTCATCTGGTATTGGGCTGCATAGGCTTGATAGTTAGCCTACCTGATGGCCAGAGAGGGGCTAAGTAACCTTTCTTGGCCATACTGTCAATCTTGTGAGAGTCCTTCTCTGGAGGGTGGGAAGCCTCAGGCTCTATAGGCTCACCGTCTTCTTCTTCCTCTTCCCCTTCCTATGCTCCTCTGGAAAAGAGGATGGATTGAGGGGTACAGTGGTTAGAGCTTGGGACTGTGGAACTACAGGCAGCAGACCCTGTAAAGTTTTCATTATCTTTAAAGCTTGTACAATCTCAAGATGAGAAGGCACAGCTGCAGGCACCACAGAAGCCCCCTTATCAGCAGGGGGTTCAGTGTGCTTAGTCTTTTTCTGTTTCTTGCCTGGAACCAGAGAGCTAGCTGGTTCAGCAGGTCTCTTTTTACCTGTATCAGGGTAGAAACAGTAGAGGCTGTGGTTTCACTCACAGACCCTGCGGGTTTCGGCTGGTCAGAGGGACCCTTAAATCTTTTGTTCAATCTTTCCAGATGTTTTTCAAGCGTCTTCGAAGGGAAAGTTTGACAGATTTCACAAGTGGTTTTAAGATGGTCAAAACCAAGGTAGAAAACACAAATAGAGTGTTTATCTGCCTTGGCAAAAACTTCACCGCATTCAATACAGTTATTGAAACCAGATTCTCCGGTTCTCTTTTTTTGGTTTTTCTGACATTTTGTTTGAAAAACCACAACTGCTAACAAATAAACAATTAGAGTATTTTTAAAGATAAAAGACAAGAACTTTATCAGTTGTGGTCAGTTCATAAACTGATTGGAAAACCGATCGGAACCAAGAGAAAAGGAACCAAGACTATTGGTTTAGTAACTAAGGTATCGGTTACCAAAATAATAAACTTTAAAACTTTTTAAAACAAAAGTAACAGTAAATAAGGGGAAAAATCCCTGATAACTAGCGAAAAGGCTGGAAGACAGAAATCTTGCTTTTACAGCAGAAAGCAGCTGACTAAAAAGCTACAGTTTTTCTTACTAATTTAACACTTCTATCTCAGCAGGAATCAGTGCCTGTTGGGATTAAGCAAACAGATACTTTATTAGAAGTAGAGGGGGTGTCATTTAGGGTTAAAAAAAAGTCAGTGTGTGTTTCTGTGTTGGGGAAGGGTACTGTATCAAGTTAGTCTGCTAAATCAGTAGGAGGGGAGAGAAGTTAATTGGGGGTGTGGCTTAGGCAGTAGAAAAGCAGGTGACTCCAATTATAACTTCCTGATGCTAGCATTTGGAAGACAGAAATCTTGCTTTTAGAGCAGAAAGCAGCTGACTAAAAAAGCTACAGTTTTTCTTACTAATTGCCCTCCATCCCAGCCCTCCACCCAAAGCCAGTTCTACTTTTATAGCCACTGGATTTGACTGACAACAGAAACTTCCTGTTTGGCAGTAAGAAGGGAAGGATCATAGAGGAACATTAGTTTTGTCAACCCTGAAGGAAACAAAGTAGCTCTTTCTCCCCCCCCCAGCTGCTGGAGATCTGACTCTGAGCAAGGAAGAAGGAGGAGACTACTGAAGAATATAGGAAGTTACTATCCTAGAACAGGAAGAGTGAGACTTGTAAGGAGAGAAAAGAGTAAGCATACAGAGCAACAGGAGAGGGGACACAAAATAAGACATGATGAGAGTAGTGCAGTGCAATGGCTGTAGGGTGGCAGTGTTCCGGGAGACATTCTGGAGGCTGCAATGCTGCCCCTATTTGCAGGCACCTCTCTGGTCTGAGGGAGGAGGTTATCCATCTCCAGGCTGACCTGGCTAGGATTCATGAAACCTCCTCCCCCACTCAGGGACCACCAGGGCCACCACCGCTACCTCAGAGGTTGCCAAGAAAGAGGAGCAGCTGGACCAAGGTGGGCTCAGGGAGGGAGAGGGTGGTAGAACAGAGGTGCATCCCTCCAGCCGAACCTCTCCACAATTCATATGCTGTTCTGGCAAACAGTGATTCCTCTATGGAAGCACCTGCAGTGGAGACCAAGGAGAATGCTGGGAACCTCCACAAAGGAGACCCACAGGATGGTGGCAACTCCTGGTGGTGGACTCAATCATTAGGTGGGTAGAAGTGGGAGAGGAAGGGGAGAGGGAGGCAAGGTGCTTGCCTGGTACCATGGCTTGGAGGGACAGGAAGTGAATCCTCAGGATCGTGGGAGCAGCTGCATGAGGAAGGGAGCTAGATGTCATTGTCCACCTAGGGACAAATGACCTGGCTGTAAATGGGATCAGAGCAGTGCAAGAGGAGTTTGTTGAGTTGGGAAGGGGGCCTTAGGCAAGTAACGCATACGGTAACCTTCTCTGAGGTGCTGCCTGTCTATGGCAAGGGTGATGCTAGGGTACTCCACACCATGGAATTCAATGAATGGTTGAAAAACTGGTGTGGAGCTCAGGATTTTGGCTTCATTGGGGGCCGAGGAGCCACCTGGAGGTATAAAGTCCTGTACTGGCACGATGGTCTGCATCTGTCCAGGGGGGAACCAGGATCCTAGGTGATAGATTTAAATGCTTCATTGGCAAGCATTTAAACTAGCCAAGGGGGGGCACTGAAAAGGAGCAGGGAAATCCCAGCCTCCCCCCACAAAACACAGTAATTAGTCAGGTAAACACCAAGGTAGAGAAGTCATTAGGGAGCAGGACAGAGGTAAATTCAAAAAAAGGCAGTAAGGACAGGGATGGGACTAAAAGGGGCAAGGCCATCAAAAAATGGAGGGTGATGAGTACCAATGCCCATAGTCTGTGTAACAAACTCCCTGAACTAGTGGCCAGGATGGAAGAGGGATGCCTGGATATTGTGGCAGTCACAGAAACATGGTACACAGAGAACCATGACTGGGATGTTAACATACCAGGATACACAATCTACAGGAGGGACAGGGAGGGTAAAAGAGGAGGAGGGGTAGCTCTCTATGTAAGGGTAAGGATCAAAGCAACAGAACAGGGAGCAGATGAGGCACTGTGGGTCACCTTGGAGACAGAAAATGTCATCACAATCCGCACGGGGGTTGTATACAGACCCCCATCTCAGGGGGAGGGAATGGACAAGGAAATGTAGAAGGCATCCTTAGAATGGCAGAAAAAGGGGAGATATTGCTGATGGGGGACCTGAATATGCCAGATGTTAACTGGAGCACCTTTGCTGCAGGCACATCCAAGAGCGGGGTCATTCTTGATGCCCTACAAGGGGCATGCCTCAGACAGCTAGTATTGGAACCCACTCCAGAGGGAGCAATCTTAGACCTGGTACTCTCAAATGGAGACGGAGAAAGAATCTCGGATTTTGAAGTGGGTAGCCATCTGGGAACAAGCGACCACCAAACAGTGTGGTTCACGATAAACACAGCCATAGAGTCAAGCCATACAAAAGCAAGAGTACTGGACTTTAGGAGGGCTGACTTTGGAAAAATGAGAGAGTGCCTCAGAAAAGCACTAGCAAACAGGCAAGAAGGAGGGGTGGAGGAACAATGGGGAGTAATCAAAACAGCCATCACAGAGGCAACAAGCCTTTGTGTGAAGCAAATCAACAAAACACAATGAAGGAAAAAAACGCTATGGTTCTCAAACGAGGTGGCAGGGAAGGTTAAGGAGAAAAGGATAACATTCAGGAAATATAAGGAAACACAGAAGGAGCAGGACAGAGCACTTCATCAGTTAAAGCAGAAAGAGGCAGGGAAGGCAGTCAGAATAGCAAAGGCCCAAACTGAGGAAAGGATAGCCAACTCTGTTAAGAAGGGGGATAAGACCTTTTATAGAAACATTAGGGAGTGAAGAAAGACCAAGGGAGGGATACTGAGGCTTAATGAAGGGGAGGGAATGTGGGCAGAGGGTGACAGTGAAAAAGCAGGGATACTGAATGAATATTTCTGCTCAGTATTCACAAAGGAAGAGGAGGGGGAGGTGCCTAAGCCAAACAAGAGAAACACTCGTGATAGGGGGGTCAATACCAGTCCATTCACAGAAGAAAGGGTTCTGAAAGAACTAGTAAAACTGACGGAGGACAAAGCAATGGGGCCTGATGGGATTCACCCCAGAATTCTAAAAGAACTAAGGGTAGAACCAGTGACATCACTGACTACTCTCTTTAACAAATCATGGGAGGATGGGGTGGTATCTGAGGACTGGAGGAGGGCGGATGTGATTCCTCTTCACAAAAGTGGGAGCAGGGCAGAGGCAGGAAACTACAGACCAAATAGTTTTACCTCACTGGTAGGGAAAATGATGGCATCACTTCTGAAGGAAAGAACTGTTGAGTACCTAGATGCCAGTGGGGCACAGGACCCAAGACAGCATGGATTCACAGCAGGAAGGTCATGTCAGATGAATCTAAAAGATTTCTTTGACTGGGTGACCAAAGAGTAGACCAGGGAGGGGCTGTGGACATGCCCTATCTAGATTTTAGCAAGGCATCTGATACAGTTCCACACAAAAAGATTAATATGCAAGTTAGCCAGCCTTGGAGTGAGTCCCAAGGTGGTGGCCTGGATAAAAAAATTGGCTGGACAACAGGATGTAAAGGTTAATAGTAAACAGAGTCCACAGTGAAGAAAGGAGGGTTACTAGTGGGGTACCGCAGGGTTCAGTACTGGGACCGGTCCTTTTTAATGTCTTTATAAGTGACATTGCAGAGGAACTGGAAGGAAAAGTATGTCTCTTTGCAGATGACACAAAGATCTGCAACAGGGTTGATACACAAGATGGAGTGGAAAGGACGAAGGGACTTGGCAAGGTTGGAGAAATGGTCAAATGTATGGCAGATTAGATTCAATGCAAAAGTGCAGGTAATGCACCTGGGAAACAAAAACCCAGGGGAAGTGTACACATTGGGGGGGGGGGGATACTGACAATGACAAAACTGGAAAGGGACCTGGGGGTAATTTTATCAGATGACTTAACGGTGGGCAAGCGATGTGAGAAGGCAGTAAGGAGGGTTGGGGGATACTGGGATGCATAGGGAGAAGCATCAACAGTAAAACACAGGAAGTTGTTATCCCTCTGTAAAGACAGTTGGTGAGACCCCATCTGGAGTACTGTGTGCAGTTCTGGAGACCCCATCTCCACAAAGACATAGACAGAGTGGAGGCTGTCCAGAGGAGGGCAACCAAAATGGTGCAGGGTCTACACCAGAAGACATACGAAGAGAGACTAAAGGAGCTTAACATGTATACCCTTGAGGAAAGAAGGGAGAGGGGGACAGGATAGAAACTTTCAAGTACCTCAAGGGAATCATCAAAGTTCAAGAGGGCAGTATCTTTCAGAAAAAGAGATGTGCAAGAACAAGGGGGCACAATTTGAAGATAGAGGGGGGACGGCTCAGAGATAATGTGAGTAAGTATATTTTCAAGGAGAGGGTTGTGGATGCATGGAACAGCCTCTTCCTGAGGAGGTCGTGAAGTCAAGAACAGTGGGGGAATTCAAGAATGCATGGGACAGACGTAAGGCAGTCCTAGTGGGGGCAGGGGGAAGTAAGCTGTTGGTTAACTAGGATCTGCAGCTTATCCATCAGGTAGGAAAATGGGCAGACTAGGTGGGCCAAGCGGTCCTTATCTGCCGTCAAATTCTATGTTTCTATAAAAAGACCTCGGTTCCTCAGAACCGTGAGAAACCGAGAAAACAACTGAAATTAACTACTGTAAATTAAGCTAACGGTTATTAAAATTACACTGATAAGAGGCAGCAAATGACAATAAATAAAATATACTTAAGTGTTTTTATTCATTTAATGCTTCTCTGATGAGATGATGATGAGGAAATCTCTGAGCGTCTGGTCTTGACAGGCGGAGAGAGAAATCTGAGGGTTAGAATGTAGGCAGTTGATAGGTGGCAGCATTTGAAAAGTGGCTCATGCCAATGATTTCATCATTAGCATAACGTTCTATCTCCGGGCAGATCTGACTTAAAGGCACATGTAGAAGAGTTGGGAATATTGGAGTATTCCTGGGGTGAGAAAGGATTAACTCTCGACATAATCAAAAGAAAAAATCTTTTAAAAAAGAGATTTTAGCAAAGTAAGTGAAAAAAGCCGTAGGCTGAAAAAAGGCACGAATACTGCGATGGAGCTTCCGCGGAGACCCATGCAAGAGAGTCCACAGTGAGAACGAACTGAGGAGGGAGCGGGGCTGCCTACACCTATATAGGGTTGGTGAGGTCAGCTGATGTCGATGGCATCGGCAGCACCAGTTGTATTGCTGAAAATCTTCCGTGTGGATTTCCCTTCACCAGTGGCCAAGGTTCCTACAGTGTAACCTGACTGAGATACCCCCGAAGAAGACTAGGTGGAACAGGGTGCAGGAAAACACTATTTTTAAGCGAAAAAGATGTTTCAGGACTAGAGGGCATGGGATGAAGTTGGAGGGAGGATGATTCAGAGGAAACATGAGAAAGAATTTCTTCACAGAACGGGTGGTGGACAAGTGGAACACCCTGCCAGAGGAAGTGGTGGGGGCTGAAACAATCACAGGATTTAAGAATGCATGGGATAGACATAAAGGAATTCTAGAGGTCAGGGGTAAGGGGAAATAGACTTCTAGGAAAACAAACTGAACTTACAAGCTCAAATGGGCAGACTAGGTGGGCCATAGGCCCTTATCTGCCGACACTGTCTATGTATCTATGTAACCTTATTAAGTTGCTTGGTTACCAATTCTGGTTATCATTACATGGGCGATGTCTACAAACCCACATGTAAAGATTTGACACAAAGACTGGAGGTGACGCCCTCATGCTGGGTAGGGAGGTAATGTTCGCCTCTAGTTGAAATGTCTATTATTTATTCCAAAATGATGAAACTGTCTTTGAACTGAACCCCTGAATGCATTTAACAATTGAGATGTGCATTAATACGTGTTGTGTTGTTTTATGTTTAATAAAAAGATATTTACAAAAAAATGTATATTTCTTTCTTTTTTTTTCCGAAAGCCAAGAGGCAAACCAAAAGACCCCTGAATTTGTTTTTTGTTTTTTTTTCTTGTTTTTGTTTTATATGTGCCTAGAGCTCCCAAAAAATGAGCAAGGGGCGAATAAGAGAGATGAACAAAGAAAGAGAGGAAAAGAGAGATAGAGAGAGGGAAGGGGAGAGAGAGAGACAGAGTGAGTTGCCCAGATGCCTGGTCAATTTTGAGGGATGGTGGGAGGGTTGCAGTAATGAATGATGAAAATATTCTAGAAAATCAAGAGTTTCGGTGAGAACCTATTTTCATATCTTTCAAGAATCATTCTTCACTATTCAGTACAAATGGGTGAGAGTACCAAGCTCACCACCCTGAAGGCGGTGCTAGCTCACCCTGAGGGAAATAATCACAAATAGGCAGGGGCCCCTTACAGGTCTGGCAAGGCCCAAGACTGATCAAGGGCAGGCAAAGGATCTCATGGTCTTGGAGCAGGAATTCACCCCCCCCAACTCACGGCTGACCCTGCGGGAGAAAAAGTGGGCCCCTTGAAATGTCAGGCAATCACTCTCCACCAGGTCAAGGATGACAAGTTGGAAAGATGGAGCCACGCTGTCCACCTGATGCAGACTGGGGTTCCCACCAGCCTGAAGGCTACCTCGTTAGCATCATAAGATGCCCTCACTTGGTGCCTCGCCAGCTCCAGACCCTGGGTGGAAAGACAAATGGCCTGTCTGGTTGCCTCACAATCTGGCAGAGATGCTAGGAGCTGACCCATTGTCAGCCACAGGTGCCTGCCATAGGTTGCCTGGTGTGCCAAGATGCGCAACATGGTGTGTGCTGCTGAAAAAACTTTATGACCCCAGGCATCAAACTCTACAGAGACAATTCTAGGGGACGGTCAGCCACTGGGTGCCTGTGCGCAGAGGGGTGTCAAGGAGCTGGACCCCAGAAGAGGGATGTAGCATGACTCCTGGAGACCATGGGTGCGTAATACCTGCGTTGGATTTCCCTTGGGGCTGGAGTGGGAGCAGAAAGGAAGGAGCCTAGGTCACGAGGTATGACTGTGGAGTCATGACTTTACTCTCAAAGGAAAGATAGTGTCAGGTTAGCAGGATTGAGGCTTTAAAAGTGATTCATTTGTAGCATTCTTATCATCTCCAAGAGGAAATGCTGGTACTGAGTCTACTTGGCATCAGAGGAGATGTGCAGGGAGGTGACCTCTTCCTCAGAGGAGGAAGATGATGAAGAGCTGGACTCACAGGGCGGCAGTGCTGGGACTGCAGGCCAGAAGATGGCCTGATCTAGCGTCCTGAGGTATTGTGGAAAAACACTCCCTGATGCCCTGAACTGCTTCCAGGTCAGGGTCCCCGAAGGACTATAATGCTAGGAGGTAGGGTAGAGGAGGAGGGTCATGACAGACCAGACCAGGTTCTCTGCTGTGACTGCAAGAACATACAGGGGACTTTGTCCGAGGTGTGGGCCTGACAGACTTATCCACCATGGAGTGCTGAACCGTCGACAAATGATCCAGGTGGTGCCCTTGGGGGAATCCCCCAGGAAGAGATATTGGAGCCATGAGGGTCCCAAAGAGCAGCCTCAGTCCTCACCAAAAACATGTCTGATGGTTCCAGAAGGACCAGAGGATCCCAGTCAGCACTACAACTCCTGCCAGAGCTGCCACCTACCCTGGGCACAGAGTGAGTTGCCGAAAGTCACCTGAAAGGGCTCTGCCCCTTGGGCTAGGCCTCAAAAACAGGCTCCATGTCCATCACATGAGCTGAAGGATGGGTGGCACTGCAGATGGCACCAGAGCCCTCCTAGGCACCACAAGCAGCACTGGAACCCACTCTGGCACTGAGGATGGGGCCGGATTGCTGCCCAGCATCGCGGCTGGCACCGACCCCATTCCCGGCACTGGAATCAGCAAGGGGGCTTTTCCTGACACTGCAGACAGCACTGGAAGAAGGAAGGGGGATGGTGATGCGAACAGCACCAGGCAGGGCAGGAGGTCCTGATGCCAACCCTACCTTAGAATTAAAACTAGGCTCAGAAAAGTCCCCATCTTCATCAGAGCTGGGAAGCAAGTTGGGATTATCCCGGTCCTCTCTCCTGGGTCATCAAACCACTCAAGGAAT
Organism: Neoceratodus forsteri; assembly: GCA_016271365.2. NCBI lineage: Eukaryota > Metazoa > Chordata > Ceratodontiformes > Ceratodontidae > Neoceratodus > Neoceratodus forsteri. The sequence continues at coordinate 553,784,064 of CM028129.1, read as the reverse complement.
GCGATACAGAAGATCTCCAGGGGGTATCTGGCTCCAGAGGTGTTCTCTCTCCCACCACCACAAGTGGTGTCAAGAGGGGACCTGGGTTTGCAGTTGGCATCACCTCACTCACCAGCCTTAGTGCCAGGAGCCGAAGTGGCCAATGTAGGCCCAGCATGTAGCTCCAACCTCAGAACCGAGGGTGTCTGCTGGCTCAGTGGGACCACAGACTGTGAGGAGTGTGCAAACAGCCCCCTAAGGGAGACCAGCTGTCCCACAGACCTGTCCCCAGGCTCTCTATCTCAGCGAGGACTAAGAGAGGCCTGGTCTCCCTCAATACATATCATACTGGGTAGGGGCTCAGGTGAAGGGACCTTACCTTGGAGTCCGTAATGCACAGTCTGCCTCCAAAAGTTGGGGGGGGTTAACGATCCTTCCTCATTGAGCAGATATCAAGGGTGCAGAAATCCATGGAAAAGCAGGCATCACAGTGGTCCATGTCATGGTCAGCTCCAGGGCAGGTCCAGCAGGAGTCATGGCAGTCCTGGACAGACAAAGACCTCCCACTGGGGCACACTTTGACTTCTTCAGCCCTGGGATCCTGACATGACTGAAAAAAGGAAAAAAATACAGACTTTGTGAAAAGAGTCCTCAGTGCCATAAAGAGAAAATAGGAGCAAGAAAAGCATTGCCAAAAAAGCTGAGGAAAAGTTATGGCATCAAGCGAAGTGCCAACAAACTGAGGTGTGACGCAGAAGTTTCTGTAGCGCTCCCATGGAGTTTCTGCCTTGACGGTGGGAAGAATAGAACTGAGGTAACAGGGGGCTGGGAAGTCCAGCCTGGTGGTGCTGAGGGTTGAGGCGCTGGACGATGCCACACCTCGCACCACACCGGCGACCCAGGTTCGGGAGCGAGCTCAGGCCATTGGGGGTTGGCGGGGGAGGAGAGGATCGAACGTCCACAGGACTGCTCACCTCTCCTGGGGAGGGATAGGGGACTGTCTCGCTGACACCCAGTGGTGGCTGGGTGTACTACAGTCGCAGGGACTCAGCAAGTGGGGTTTCAACATTGGGCAGCCGCCCTCTGGTCATGTGTGGGTGTGCACACATAACAGGCTGGGCGACATTGCACAGCCCATGTCGGGATAAAATAAAGCAGAAAATCCCTCCCCCCTCTAGTAGGCGCAGGCGGGGCCAGTAGCAATGGCCCCACGTCCACCGCCGGGCGTAAGGACGCTCGATCTGGATCCCTCCCTTGCATTCAGGCTGGCCTTCCAATTCTCTAGATAGGGTGCTGGTAGGAGGTGGCTGTCCTTCCCCGGAGGACACAGATCTGGAGGTACGGGCAAGCCGGGCAAGTGAAGGGGGATGGCCCTAACCGGAATCGGGCATGCTGCACTTCAGGCAGGAAGGGAGAAAGCCATTGACTGGGAGCCCATGCTGGAGTCTGGAGGTGAGGGAGTGTAGAAAGAGTTAACAAAAAACAAACAAACAGGGGTCTGGCATTGGTTACTGACCAGTCGACTGCAACATCATGTGTCAGCCTCATGTGTGGCACCATCACCGATGTTAGCCCCCTAGCTGAAAGCTTTTAGAATTTGCTCCCACAGGGTCCTAGTGCCTCCGGCAGAGACCCATAGGTAATGAATGTTGAAGACTGATTCTTGGAAGATCTTAGGATTGGTACACAAAGAAACTTTGTGAAAAATTAAATATGGAGGCTCACACATAAGAGCCCGTAACTCTGAAATCCTTCGAGCAAAAGTGATTGCAACTAAAAATAACATTTTCCATGATAGAACACATAAGCCATAACTTGCGGCTAGCTCAAAAGGAGCCAAAGCAACATAGAATTTGAATTTTTTTTTTAGTAGGCTTTTCAAGGACATAGTTCAGGTCCGCAGGTGGGACAGGATTATGAATGGGAGGTTTTATGTGCAAAATATCTCTTAAAAATGTAAGGGAGGGAGGGTGGAGCTAGCCAGCAAGCTGATCAGATGTGCTCTCATTGAGCTATATTGCCGATTTCCTTATTTTGATTAACCTTTTAATAATTTCTCGTTTAGCCCTCACTAATAGAGAGACTGCAGTCCGGAATCTACGCTGGCAGAATGAGTCCAAAAAAAAAAACAGATAAAGCTGCAGCTTCCCACTCAAAATCTGTCGAGGAGCATTTGCTCCCAAGACAAGGTGTGTCAGCCATGATGCTAACTGTCAGCCTGAAGGACCCGGCCATACATAGAATCTTCACTATTTTACAGAAAATCGAGGAAAGGTTACTCAGATGAATGCCTCTTTGTCGACTATGGATCAACAGGATTTGAAGCTCGAGGAAGGGAGTGAAGTAAGTTCCAAGGACATCGATGAAATTATCGCCTGCCAGGAGCGTTCTGCTGCAGCCCAGGCCCGGGATTCAAAATTCCTCGTCAACAAACTTGAAACTCTCAAGAAACAACTGCATGCTACCAATATTCGGTAGTAGGGCTTCCTACGTCTATTGAAGCTAAGGATTTAAGGTCAATCTTTATGAATATATTTTCTGATATTTTGGGACTACATGAAGACTATTCATATTAATTGGATTTTCAGACTGCCTAATCATATAAAACCGCAGGAGGGCATGGGGAGGCTGTCTACTGTGCTTGTGACTGTGGCTTTGGTAGAGGAACGGTTGCTTGTTCTTGCCACAGCCCAGGACAAGAGAGATATTTAATATCATGGCAAGAAAATATTTATCTAGATGTGGCTTCATGCACACGATCTCGAAGAAAAAAGCTCCTGAAATGTCATCAGTGTCTGGGTGATTGCGGCATCTCTGCTAATCTGTTTTTTTCTGCCAGGCTGCGTCTTACCTTTAAGGGTAAGCCATATGTTTTCACTGATGCTGAAGCTGTCAACAGATTCATTGATAGGCTACCTTCCTGTGGGGCTCCAGAGGATGATGACCAAGCTGACGCCTCTTAATGACTTTGCTGTGTTGCAATCTGGACTGTCCATTTTCTGCAATACATTTACTGTTAGACCCTTTGTTCTATTTGGGGCTTATTTTACAAATTCTGGTTGATCAACCATGCTGGTTTATTAAATATAGGTATGTCGCAATAAGTTGGGGGATATATTCTGTTCTACCCTTATTTAGAGCTGGGCTCTAATCTCCCGAGTACAGTAATTCTCCCCTTACTGTGGACATGTTTCATTTTTTGGTAATGGTAGTTAATATTGCAATTGCAGTTCCAGTGTTCTATTGCATACATTTGGATATCTAGCTTGCTATTTTATTTATTTTCTATGACTACCCCACTGATTTGTGGTTATTAGGGATGCATGGGGTAGATATTTTTGGGCTGTGTATGTAATGTCTTTCTTACTACATTACCAGTAATACTTTACATTTTTCTTGGGGATCTCCCCAACCATTTCCCCAACTACTGCAAGGAGGCTGTTCCCATTTAATATTTTTTTTATAGAATTATTGTTTTAGGAGTGGTATATGATGTTCGTACACACTGTCTGTCGGTTGTCTTTCCCTTTAATTCTGGCCAGAACGTCTTCAAGGTGGCTCCTCCCACTCACACGAGTGGTAACTCCCTCGGCTCGCCCCCTTGATCTTTCAGATTCTACCCGGGCCAAGCAGTGTTGTGCCAAGCTAGGGAGGTCAGGTGGGTCCATGTGGATGAAAATCATATACCACTCCTAGAAAGTACAGTTATGTAAAAACTTCCCATAACAGTAGATCTTCGAGGAGTGTCTCTTGCAGTAGGTAATACTGTTGGGTTACCAGCAGAGGTCGCTGTGGCACTTGGCAGCTCTTCTAGCCATTTTTCACCAGGGACCGCCCACACATGACATCAGCTTCCTGTTTCCTAAATAAGTGTGGGCAGTCCCTGGTATCCTCAATTCCCCCGCTGGATTTAGCTCACAAAACAAGGACCATGGGGAAGCTGAGGTACCAAAGGAGTCCCAACCCAGCCATTGGACCAGAATTTGCTCTCTTAAAGAAGGAGGGGGACAGAGGGTGGGAACAAACCTACTGCAAGAGACGCTCCTTGAAGATCTACTGTTACGGTACATTTTATATAACTGTACTACCTTCCACGGAGTGGTCTCTTGCAGTAGGTAATACTTTTGGGATGAATCCCAAGCAGTAATGTCCATGTGGGAGGACAGTTATGATAGAAGACCTTGTACAACTGCACAGCCGAAGGCAGCCCTAAGTCATGAGGCAATATCCAGATTGTAATGCCTTGTGAATGTATGAATTGTGGACCAGGAAGCTGCATTGCAGATATCTGAAATGGAAGCTCCTTTAAAGCAAGCCGCAGTAGTGGCCATAGCTCTAGTGGAGTGGGCTTGGACAGGTTCAGGTAAAGGCATGTTTTATTTTTTTTGTAACAAAATGTAATGCAATTTGCCAACCAGGATGAAAGAGTACATTTAGCAACTGGGAAGCCTTCGCAACCCGGGGCAAAAGAGATGAACAGTTGAGACGTCTTTCTAATCAATTGTGTTCAATTAGTATAGTGGCGTAGTATACAGTGGACATCTAAAGTATGTAGTAGATGTTCACCCTGATTGGAGTAGTCAGGATAGTAGACTGGAAGCTCCAAGGACTGATTTAAAGTATGTTAAGAAACTACTTTAGGAAGGAAGGAAGGAAGGAAGGGTTGGTACGAAGGACCACCCTCTCTTTGTGGAAAATCAAGTAAGTGCATGAAGCGCGGAAATACGTCGAGCGGAAGTGACAGCCACCAGAAATAAGGTTTTCCATTAAAGAAAATGAAGTTCACAAGTGGCTGCTAGCTCAAAAGGTTCAAGGGTCAATTTTTCTATCATAAAATTGAGATCCCACGGAGGAGAGGGTCTTCTAATAGGCAGTTTAATATGTGACATTCCTCTCCAAAACATCTTAGCTAGGTGATGTTGGTACAGTAACCTGCCATCTAGAGGTTCATGGAAAGCTGAGATGGTGGCCAAGTAGACTTTGATGGAAGAGTAACTTAAACCAGACTCAGATAGTGAGGCCAGGTAGTCCAGAACCTTTGTCAGTGGACAAGAGTAAGGGTCCAAAGATCGAAAGGCAGACCATATGGAAGAGCATTTCCATTTGGAATTGTATGTTTCTCTTGTTGCTGGTTTACGGGAGACCTTGAGAATATTGGCAACCGGCGAGAACACTTGTAATCTAGTTATGAAAGCATCCTCAGGAGCCAAACGTGAAGGTGTAAAGCCTTCAGATTGGGATGTAGGAGAGACCCTTGACATGGAGTTAAAAGGTTTGGTCTGATTGGCAACGGAACGGGGTCCCATACTGACAGTTGTAGGAGTAGGGGAAACCACATCTGAAAAGGCCACATTGGGGCTATGAGTGTCATTGTGGCTGGTTCTAGTTCTAGTTTCAGTAGAGTTCGTTGCAGGAGAGGGATGGGGGGGAAGCATATAAGAAGAGTCCTGTCCATAGTCAGAACAGGGCATCTACAGATCATCACTTTTTATTTGGGATAATTGAAAAATACTTGGGAAGATGGTAATTCACTGGGGAGGCAAACAGATCCAGTTGTGGAGTGCCCCATAGGTTGAAGATTTCTTGGAGTACTTGCTCATGAAGTGTCCATTCGTGAGTGGAGGACTGACGACTCAGTCAGTCAGCTAACTGGTTGCAATGTCCCACTAGGTGGACAGTTGTTAGCATCAGTTGTTGCCGGATGGCTTCTTGCCAAACTGCATGACTCTCCATGCATAGGGTGTGGGAATTTGTACCCCCTTGCTTGTTGAGGTAGAATACTACTGCAGTATTGTCTGACTGGATCAGTAACGATCATGGCTTGAGGAGGGCTGGAACGCCTGAAGGGCTAGATGGACCGCTTTCATCTCTAGGAGATTGATATGAGGCTGATGGGAAGAAGCGGGCCATCGGCTTTCTGTCTGATAAGGACCAAAGTGTGCACCTCAGCCCTGCAGGGAAGCATCCATGGTTAACGTTTGGATGGGAGGAGGGGACCGGAAAGGCATTCCTTAATCCAGATTGATTCTGGTTGTCCACCATGTCAGGGTTGACTTTAGAGAGGGAGTGACCCTGATTTTGTTTTCGAACTGTCCTGTTTTTTGTTACCATTGATTCTGGAGGATCCATTGGACAGGTCTCATGTGGAGATGGGCGAATGCCACCATAGGGATGGCAGCGGACATGTAACCCAGAAGGCGCAGCATATGTCTGGCTGTGACTATTTTCTGAATCTGTATGTGTGACGCCAGAGATATAAGTGGGTCCTGCCGGGCAGGCAGGAGGTAAGCTCTGGCTGTAACTGTATCTATATCTAGGACAGTTCCAGTGTATTGGAGGGAATGTGTCAGAGTTGGGCTGGACTTTGGCCAATTGACTGTGATTCCCAGATCTATGAACATTTTCAGGGTAGCGTCTAGGAAGGCAAGCAGAAGTACTTTGGAGTCTGCTTTGATTAGCCAATCATCTAGATATGGAAAGATGACGTGCCCTTTTCTTCCTAAGGCTGCTGCCACCATTTCTAGGCACTTGGTGAACACTCTGGGGGCTAATGAGAGGCCGACAGAGAGTGTTCAAAACTGGTACTTTTGACCCAGTAGGTGGAAGCACAAAAAGTTTTGGTGGGCAGGGTGGATGGGGATATGTAAGTAGGCATCCTTCATGTCTAGGGCACAAAGTTAATCACCCTGTTTCAGGATCAGCATGATAGCAGGTAGGGTGATCATGCTAAAATGTTTGTACTGAATGTAAAGATTCAGTTGTCTGAGATCTCCCATTTGTTTGGGCACCAGAAGAAGTGGGAGTAAAGTCTCGTTTGATGTTCTAGAAGGGGCACTGGTAAAATAGCCTTTTTGGTCAAAAGGGCCCTCAATGTCTCCTGTAAGATGGGTATATGATCTGGAGGATAATGAATCTTCCATGGAGGGCAAGGGCGTGGGGTGGAGAGGAACTCCAGAGTATGACCCTTCTGTATAATCTGAAGTACCCATTTGTCTGAAGTCATTGTTTGCCAGGCCTCCAGATGGAGAGCAAAATGACCCTCCCACAACCTCTGAGGCCTGGTCAAGGAGGTGGAGGGAAAGCCTTAGTGGGTCACTGGGAGGCAGGCTGCACAGCCCCTCCTGAAGGGTGGGAACGGGCACCCAAAGAGGCAGAGGTATTGCCTCTGGTGGATTGAGAACGACTTCTGAAGTTGCCTTTATTATTACCTCTGCATCATCCACCTCTTTTGGAGTAAGAGGAGTGTTGAGTATGGTAGGTTATAGATGGAGTGTGATACATTCCATGGACCGTACAGAGGGTTCTGCCTGATGCCTGTAAGTCATCCAGTAAAGTTCTAGTACCTGGCCCGAACAGCTTGGACCCGGTAAAGGGGGCATTAGCTACTTTATGTTGTATATCAGGTGCAAAGCCTGAAACTCGAAGCCAGGCATGGCAACACAAGGTGATACCAGTGGCTGATAGTTGGGCTGAGGTATCTATGGCATCATATCCCAACCTGAGAAGGTGATGGGAGATAGAATTACTAGTTGTCACTGTAGCCAATAATTTATCCCTTTCCTGTGAGGGAGATAGTTTATTGATAAGTTCAATGGCAGAGGACCAAAGGGTATGCTGATGTTTAATCATATGACCCATGTAGTTTAAGATTCTGATATTTGATATTTGGTGAGATCCTTGATTATGTAGATAAATTCAAATATCTGGGGGTTTGGATTGACAACAGGCTTGATTTCACCCAGCACATTGAAGAGCTCCTGAAAAAACTAAGGCAAAGACTTGGCCTATTCTTCAGGATCAAACATTTTCTAAACAGAGAATCTAAGCAGAGATTAATCCAGGCTTCATTTATATCCCTCCTTGATTACGTAGACTTCCTATATGGCCACTGCTCCCTGTCCTACCTAAATAAACTGGATACCCTGTACCATAGAGCTCTAAGGTTCATCACTGACCTTCCTTTCAGTACCCACCACTGTTCTCTATGCTGCAGTTGGCTGGACATCCCTATATCACAGAAGGAACAAAATGCTGCTCTTTGATATACAAAGCTCTGACAAATAAACTACCATCCTACATTTCTGATTGTTTCTCTCTTGTTACTCCAAGGCCATATGCCCTAAGAAGCAATAACCTCATCTTGCTGAATCTACCTAAGGCATGTACCTGACATGGAAGGGCTGCAATCAACTACTTTCTAGCACACATCTGGAACTCTCTACAAAGACCCTGAAGCTGAACACTTTCATTCCTGTAGTCTCCTTCAAAAAACTGTACCTAAATCTTTTCCCAGAGATATGCAACTGCTTCCACAATTCCTAGCCTCTTCAGACCCCTTTTCACCCCTGCCCCATTAGATTCCCCCTCCTTATCAGTTCGTCATTCATCCATTAACTTCTATATTATCTACCTCCTAAACCCTTACTCATTATTTTTTTTTTCTATATTTGCTCTGGTGCCCAATACCACTGTTTACTTGCCTTGTATATATGTGTATATTATTGCATTTGTTCATTCTTTGTTGTTTATTCTTAAAAAGTCTTTGTTACTGTACTCATTCTATATTTGTATATTTGTGAGTTTAAACCATTTTGTTGTTTATGACCAATCAGGTCCATCTTGTAAATGAGCTATGCTCAATGATGTTCGCCTGAATAAATAAAGATTTTGATTTGATTTGATTTGATTTGATATTCATAGCACCTGAGAAAAAGACCTTTTCCCCCAGGTAGTCAATTTTTCGGGATTCCTTATCGAGGGATAAGGAGCTCATGTGCTTGGGCTTTTTGGTATGGTCATGAGCACCAGTAATGACCACAGAATCTGCCTCTGGAATACTGGACAGAAAGGGATGGTCCAGAGGAGCCTGATAGAGATGATCCGTTTTGTGGGGAATAACTGTAATAGCTGAAGGCTAATGCCAAGCAGCCAGCATGGCATTCTGGTAGGTTGGTATTAGTGGGGGAACCACTAAAACAGACTTCTCAGGTAACTCAAGGTATTCTGCCATATCCTTACATTGTTTGTCATGTTCAGTAGTCAAGAATTCCATGACCTTTTGTATTTGAGCCATCATTTCTCTAAAGGTCGGGTCATCTGAGGGAGAGGCTGCGGAAGGTATAGGCAGGTCCTCATCCAGAGAAGAGATTTCCGAATAAGGGGAGTCAGGATTGGGAAAATCCAAATCTTGAAACTCTTCATCCTCAAGATCACCAGGGAAGTCAGCCGGAAATTTTGTTTATCTGAAAAATAGCCCTCCATGAAAGGAGGGGACCAGGGTGGTATAGTATCCCTGTCACTATGGAATCTTTTAGGCAGAGGAGAAGGAGGAGATTGGGGAGGATCGCCCAGCTGTCCTGGGTCTGAGGGCTGAGAGTGCTGCATGCATTATCCCTCTGTACAGACAGTTGGTGAGACCCCATCTGGAGTACTGTGTGCAGTTTTGAAGACCTCATCAACGCAAGGACATAGACAGGATGGAAGCAGTCCAGAGGAGGGCAACTAAAATGGTGCAGGGTCTGCATCAGAAACCATATGAAGAGAGACTGAGAGAGCTTAATATGTATACCCTTGATGAAAGGAGGGACGGGGGGACATGATAGAAACATTCAAGTACCTCAAGGGAATCAACGAAGTCCAGGAGAGTAGCATCTTTCAGAAAAAGAGATGTGTAAGAACAAGGGGACACAATTTAAAGATAGAGGAGGACGGCTCAGGGGTAATGTGAGGAAATTTTTTTTCAAGGAGAGAGTAGTGGATGCGTGGAACTGCCTTCCTGGGAAGGTTGTTGGGGCTAAAACAGTGGGGGAATTCAAACATGCACGGGACAGACACAAGGCAATTGTAGTGGGGGGTGGCAGGATGTAGGCTGTTGGTTAACTAGAATCTGCAGCTTATCCAGTAGGTAGGGAAATGGGCAGACTGGGTGGGCCAAGTGGTCCTTATCTGCCATCAAAGTCTATGTTTCTATGTTTCTATGATGTGTAGGACCTGTCTAACTACGTTGGTGATGTCTCTTTCTTGGCATGAAGGGGAGGTGAGAAGGGGGGGCATGTTAGCAAACAAGAGGGTAATGGAGGGGATGAGACACATAGTATGAACAGGTCGCACCCCTGGGTGGTAAAGACCAGGGTCCCGATCTCTGATTGCCTTACCCCTGTAGGAAGCTGCCTGTGAAGGTGGAGGGGCAGTTAGTAAAGCATAAGCCATAGGTTTTCCCTGAGGAATGTGGGGTCTCATCGACGTGCCCGCAGGGGAAAAGGAGTTATTTTCACTTAAATTGTCAGATGCCGACGACAGGAGAGGAGCCCCCATCAATGGAGCAGCTGTATATTTAGCTGCATGCAAAGCACTGGAAAGCATCGACAAGAGGGTATAAACCTCCTTTGATGGTGCTGTTATAATTTGAACTGTAAAGCACTGGAAAGTGCCATTGATGAAAGGGTATGAGCCCCCGTCGACGAAGAAGTGGTTAGCAGATGCGCCGTCAATGGAGGAACACCTGAAACGGTGGCCATCGACGGGCGATGAGGCAGGGATTGTGAGGAGGGTTTTTCCTTCTCCTTTTTCTACCTGGAACAAGAACCAGTAGAGGGGGAGCCCTTGGTATGAGCCCCCTGATTCTCCAAGAGAGACATTTTCTGCTCCATCAAAAGATGTTGAATTTCAAGCAACGGTCGTCAAGTTGCCTACTTAAATTCCTGACATAAACTGCAGGAATTGGTGTCATGTGTGGGTCCCAGACACCTTACACAAAGTGTGTAGTTGTCAAAGTGGAATATCTCTCTACCGCAACAGCAGGAATGAAATAATGCTTGTTTGTTTGAAGAATCTGTAGACATTCGTCTTAGTTTCAAATTTCTCATCGATGACTGCTACACAGAAGTTGCGCTAGCTGCTGCACGAGCCGAAGACATCTGTAAAATGAACTGAGGATACCAGGGACCGCCCATACTTATATAGGAAACAGGAAGCTGATGTCATCTGTGGGCGGTCTCTGGTGAAAAACTGCTAGGAGAGCTGCTGTGTGCCACAGCGACCTCTGCTGGTAACCCAAAAGTATTACTTACTGCAAGAGACCACTCCATGGAAGATCTACTGTTACAGGTGAGTAACCTGTTTTTCTAGGGATGTGGATATAATGTTCTATCCACACTGTCTGGCAGACTCCTAGCAGTTCTCTGGGAGGAGGGAGGCAAGATGTACACCCTCTATTTCGGAAACAGAGATTGGAGAACTGAGGCCCCAAAACCAGCATCCTGGCATGACTCTAGGTCAATGTGGTAATGAGAAATGAAAGTGTGTGCTGACCTCCAGGTAGCAGTCCTGTAGATTTCCTGGATAGGGACGTCCCTGGAAGCAGCCACCGATGCAGCAGTATGGCAGGGGCAATGAGCCCTTAGCCCTCCAGAATGTTCCCTACCTGCCAACCTCTAGCAGAGATCAATGCAGGATACAATCCACCTGACAATCATCCACTTGGCTGCAGGTCTGCCATGTGCATCTTCAGCGAAGGTGACAAACAGCAGGCGAACCTCTCCCCGAACTCCAGCCATGCGCTCCTTATAACTTATTTATTTATTTTTTATTTATTTGTTCTAGGATTACAAATACCTTTGAGCCGAGGCTCTTTTACAAAGGTTCCAGGTAATAGGCTAGCACTCGCTGCAGGTCCAAAGTATGGAGCCCGTGCTCAGCCTCCGAGATGTGATTTGTGAAGTACACCAGGAGATTAATCACTTGATTAAGGTCAAAATCTGACACAACCTTCGGGAGAACTTCGAGTTGGGGCACAGGACAACCTTGTCCCTGTGGAAGACCAGGCTAGAAGACTACACTGAATGCACCTGGAGCTCACTAATCCTTCTGGCTGACATGATAGCCACCAAGAAGGTGGTTTTTCATGACAGGTGAGATGTGTCACACCGGTGCATCGGTTCTACTGGCTAGCCAATGAGCTTTGCCAAAACCAGCAACAGATCCCAAGGTGGTGGTGGTTCATGCACCGGAAGGAAAATGTGGTTGAGGCCAGACCACCTTCTCCTTCACCACTGACTGCTGACTGGCCCACACCTAGTAAGCAGAGATGGCTGCCAGGTGCACCTTAAGGTTCGTTGACTGGAGGCCAGACGTAGAGAGGGACCAGAGGTGGTCAAGAATGTGAGCCACTGGACAGGACAAAGGATCCAGCCTGTTGCTCTGACACCAAATGGAGAACCTCTTCCATTTGAAGACATAGCATTTCCTGGTTGACTCCTTCCTAGATGCCTCTACGACAGTGAGGACATCTTTGGATTGACCCAAAGTCTGGAATGCTAGCCGCTCAGGAATCAGGCTGTCAGGTGCAAGGATTGAAGGTTCAGGTGGAGAACCTTCCCCTGATTGATGGAAAGCAGGTCAAGGTGTAGGGGAAGATGGCTGAGGAGATAGGGGTACCAGAACTGGTGTGGCCAGTCTGGAGCCAACAGGCTCACCTGTGCCTAGTCCCTCCTGACCTTGAGTAGCACTTTGTGTATCAAGGAAAGAGAAGGGAAGGCATAGAAGAGGCCTGGGGTCCAGGGCCTCAAGAAGGCATCCTCCTACAGTGTGCCCTGTTGAGGGAGGGGGGCACAAAACAGCCTCAGCTTTGCATTCTCCCTGGAGGTAAACAGGTCCACCTGAGGGATGCCCCACTGGGAGAACAGACTGTGTACTACCTCTGTGTGGAGAGACCACTCATGAGATGCCTCACCCACCCAGCTGAGAGAATCCACCAGCTGACTGGAGGGTCCCCACAACGTGAATGGCTATGAGGTCGGCTTCCAGGCTGCGAAAGAGGAACCAAAAGCGGAAAGCTTCCCTGTGTAGAGGCAGGGAGTGTGTCCCACCCTGCTTGTTGAGATAGTACATGGTCATGGTGTTGTCCATCTGGACTTGGACCACCTGACCCCAAATGTGGGGAGCAAATTCAGTCAGTGCCAGCCGAACTGCTCAGAGTTCCAGCAGTTTGATGCGACATTGGGACCCCTCGGGGGGGGTCCAAAGCCCGTGGACTCTATGTTCTCCCAGGTGGGCACCCCAGCCCATGAAAGAGGCATCAGTCAGGATGACGGTCGGCTCTGGGTGGACAAACAGGATCCCTTCTTGCAGATGCTCTGGAACTAACCACCACTGGAGGGTGTCCCACATCCGCCGGGTCACCGTGACCAGCTGGTCAAAGTGACCCCTGCATTGAAACCACTGGCTAGCCAGCTCCCACTGCAGTAAGCAATTCTCCAGCAGGCCCAATGGACCACACTGGTGCAGGCCACCATGTAACCCAGCAGGTGCATGAAGTCCTGGACAGGGCGCAATTGCCCAACCTGAAATGATTAGGCAAAGGAGGAGACAGCCTCTGCCCTGTTTGCTGGGAGTCAGGGCCTGGCTCTGTGAGAGTCAGGCTCAGCCCCAATGAAGTTCATCACCTGTGAAGGCACGAGTTCCAACTTGGCCTCGTTGACCAGGAGGCCAAGAGAGAGACACAGGTCTGGAGGGCCAGGTCCCTGGACCACTCCACCTCCTGCCTGGAGGGGCCTGCAATCAGTCAGTTGTCCAGGTAGGGGTAAACTTGGGCACCTCAGGTAAACTGCCACCACTGCAATGCACTTAGTGAAGACCCTGGGGGCCGAGGAGAGGCCAAATGGCATGGTCTGCAACTCGTAAAGGGCTTCCTCTGCTCAGAAGCGGAGGAACCTTCAGTGTGATGGACAGATCAGGATGAGGAAGAATGCATCCTGAAGATCCAGTGAGCAGAACCACATGTCCTGCTCAAGAGATGGTGTAATCTGAGATGGAGTTACCATCCTGAAGGTGCACAGCCTTAGGAACTTGTTCAGGTAGTGCAGCTCTAGAATGGGGCACCAACCCCCCCAATCCATTTTAGCACCAAGAAGTACCTGGAGACAAACCGTGGGTGTTCCGGAGGATCCATGACAGGAACCACGACCTCCTTGCTGAGGAGCTGGACTGTGTCATCTCTAAGAGCTGACAGAATGTCTGCAGATACCAAGTCCTCCTGGGGGTGCAGGGATGGCAGGGAGGGTACTGCTCAAATTCCAGAGGCAGATCCTGACCGAACAGCTCAAGAACCCACCTGTCCATGGTGACAGCAGACCAGGTGGAAGGGAAGTGGTGGAGTCGGCTCCCTAAGGGAGGACCCAAGGGAGGCATGACAGGAATGAGTGAGGCACCCTCTCATCCCATCACTGGGCAGGCTTGGAGGAGGGTCTGGCCGAGGGCCCGCTGGGACCTCTCCCTCCAAGCTTATGGGCAACCGACACCACCATCTTTGGCCAGGGTCACCAGGCCTGGGCCTGCTGTCCAGCCTGGGGCTGGGCTGGTTTGGCCACAGGAGTGAAGGTGGACCAAAAGGAATTCCACTTTTGCTGCTGCTTGGAATCCTTAGGGTCCTTCTGAGCAGATGTGACAGAGTCCAAGGCAGCATTGGACTTCTCTATGTGGGTGAGGAGTCCCTCGACCCCAGGACTGAACAGGTTGGTGCCCAAAAAAGGCACATCTGCCAGCTCGTACTGAATGTCTGCCATAAATGACAAGATCTTCAGCCAAGCCCTGTGGCACGTGGCCACTGCAGCTGCCACAGTGTGGGCACTGAAGTACCCAATGTCTATGATGATTTGGAGCTGTTCCTTGGCCACAGCTTGGCCCTGGTCCTGGACCTGTTTGACCATAGTCTGAAGATCCACCCTCAGATGAGGGAGCACCTCATCCAAGGATCCCAGCAGGGCATGGGAGAAGTGGGCCATAAGAAGGGTAGCGCTCGCTTGGCGGAGACCAAGCGAAGAGGCAGCATAGACCTTTTTGACTGCATGGTCCAATTTCTTGGACTCTGTCAGGTGGCTTGTCCACATCCCTGATATTACAGGAGCACCTAAAAATGGAGTCAGTCACCAATCCCTCAGCCATGGGATGTTCCATAAATCCCGACAGGGAGCCGGTGGGTACCGCATATTTGTGGGCCATCCGGTAGGAAGGCGCAGGACAAGAGGCTGGACACTGCCAAATCTCCAGGGTAGGGCGGAGGATGGCTTCTGTTACTGGGAAGGCCTCCATAGGAGAGTCTCCCCAGTTGAGGATCTCGGTCAACAGAAAATGAGCCCACTTTTGCACAGGCTCCATTTTCATACCTGTCGACTCAGAGATCAGGCGGAGAAGACCTAAGAAGGGCATGGGACCCTCCTCCATTGAGAGATCCCACACCAATTCAGTGTCAACTGGAAGGGAGTGTAGTGAGGAACCTTCCAATTCCGAGGAATCATTGAAAAGTGGTCGACCGCCAGAGTCCCCACTACCCCTCCAGAGATGGTCAGGGGTAACGGTGACCAACAGCCAATGAGGAAGACCCTTGGCTGGCTGAGACTCCTTGGTCAGAGCACCGGCTTTCGGCTGAGCTGGAGGCAGCTCCACAAGGATCAGTGGAGATGCTGGTGTTGGCCGAGGAGAGGCCATCTTTGGCAACTCAGGAGCTGGAGAAGGCATCAGCCTATGGGGTGACAGCCAGGTGATAGCCGGCATAGCCAGGGTCGGCTTCATGCCGGTAAAAAACAACTGTTGCCACATCAGGTCCTCATAGAGTTGACGCAGTTTGTGTCGAAGCCTCTCCTCACTTGAAAAGGAAGAGGATGAAGAGCAACAGCGGCGCCACTTACTGTGGTGCCGAGAGTGAGAGCGCTGATGTCAGCAGGACCCATGTGACCCACGGGAGTAGGACTGAGACCACCAGGGGGACCAGTGACGGATTGGTGATTGTCGAGTCTCCTCTTGGTCCAGTTCTGAGACCAGAGGTGGTGAGTCAGCGGACTGATCCATCCCTCCAACAGTCTGAGTTAGGACTGGAGTCCTGGAAAGAGAGGTATCAACCTCTTCAGCTGACAACTGGTTGATCAGTTTGAGAATAATCTTGACCAGTGTCTCGACCAACTGGCCCAATGGGATTACCATAGAGCTGGCGGCCAGGGTCGAAGATATAACCAAAGTAAATTCAACAGCTCTCCCTTGACTTTTTGTCAGCTTGCCATTTTTTCTCCATTCTCCTGCTCGGCTTGTGGCAGGAGCAGGTGCTGGGGGCTTGGAGAGTCACAGCTGAAGGGGGTGTTCCATTCCGCTTCTTCAAAAGCGTAGCTGCTTCAAACTATTCCAGTACACTTCTCTCTGCACTGCCTGCTTCCTGCTGCCTGCAAGGGTGAAGACTACAGCTCTCCCTTGACTTTTTATCAGCTTGCTGTTTTTTTCTCCATTCTTCTGCTCAGCTTGTGGCAGGAGCAGGTGCTGGGGGCATGGAGAGTGATGGCTGAAGGGGGCATTCCATTCCGCTCTTTCAAGAGAGGAGCTGTATTAAGCATCTTTCTGTGTGAGTGGCTCTCACAGGAGTGGTGGGAGTCACCTGCAGGAGTCTATAGCGGGAGGCTGCATGGAGGCTTTTATAAAAAAGTGTGGTTTATTATTGTCTTACTTAGGTTAATTGTCTGATAATTGTTTTAGTAGATATATTTTAAAGTAAGCTCTATTATACCAGAGATGTTGTTTCATATCATTCTAATGCTCAGTGCATACATGGGGGTAACATAGGGATGGGTGAACATCACAATAATGCTAGCTCTCAAATAAGAGAAGGTGTTGTAGAGTTGCACAATGTTTGCTGGCAAACTGGGATGCCTGCAAAGGAATCACCTCCCCCACAACAAAGTTTAAAAGGTTTAATAATGGGAGGTGAGTGGGTCAATTGGTTTGTCCATTTGCAAGTGTGTTTTCAAATAGTTTAGGATAGTATAATTGTTAACACCTTTTCTAGTAAGACCAAGGTACAAAAGAATGATTTCAGGTATAGACATAAGCAGATAATTAAGCTGTTATTGCGGTTGTCTGGATCTGTTCATCCTAATCCAGGACCTCTTGTTAATCAACCTGTGACAAATCCAGCCCATAATTCTAACACCTTTCCATTTAGAGTTGCCCACCTAAATGCTCACAGTTTAGTAGCCAAAAAAATTAAAAAAAAATCACTCATTGATTGTCTGTTACTTGAACAAAAAATTAGTGTTCTAGCCATAACTGAGACTTGGCTTGCTGAAAAAATTTCCAATCAAGAAATTTATATCCAAGATATAGTATCTTTAGGAAAGATAGCGTGGGTAAGAGGGGTGGGGCTGTCTTTTTTATGTTTCTGATAACTTAAATGTTACTGAGCTTTCTCTTGTCTCTGAGGACATTCATTATGAATCTTTAACAATTTTGATTAAATTTGGCTCTAAGAACTGAGCAATTTGTACAGCTTATGTTCCCCCTGACACTTCTAATATTGGTACACCACTGTTCTTTGATAGACTCTTAGTTACGCAGATTAAAAGGGAGGTTATCATATTAGGTGATTTTAATTTAAATTGGGTTTCAAGTAAAAGCTTTAGATACCAAAAACATTATTACAGACATGGGCTGGGAGCAATTGATCTCTGATGCCACCCAGACCAACTATAAAACTGGTTATGAGTCCTTAATAGACTGGATAATTACCAACTATCCACAGCACATCATTAACTCAGGTGTTCTTCTGGATGGAATCAGCGTAAGGTAATTCATAAAACTATTATGTACAGACAATTAAAAGATTTAGATGAGAAGCATTTTCCACAAAAATTTCACTGACTGATTGGTCTTTCCTAGATAACATACATGCTGTAGACATGGCTTATGATATCTTCTGCACAAAATTTATTTTGATCTGTGATAAACTTCTTACTTTAAAACAGAATTAGGAGCAATAAGTAGGGTCTGGATGGCTCCCAGGCTATGTGCACTAATAAGATCATGCAATAAGGCCTGGAAGCTATTCAGAAAAACTAAACAGCCACACCACCTTCAAAAATACAAAGAATTACGTAACAAGTGTCAGTTAGCAATTCATGCTGGAAAATCTGAGTTTTATAAAGCAAAACTTATTGAAGTTAATGGTAATGCCAAAGCTATCTGAAACATTTTAAATGATATTATGAGTAAAGTTAAGGGTTGGGACACTTGTACTATCGAGGCTGACGACTTAATTATCTCTGACTGCTTAAAGATAGCTGAAATATTTAACACTCATTTTTCTAATTTGGATAGGTATAGACCTGTTGATGAGGCACCAAATAGAGCTCTTTTTGTTTCTAACAGTGATGTAACGAGTAGTGCAGCCTCTACTACTCCCAATTTTTATTTTCGTTATCTTTCTTCTAGTGATGTTTATAAGTACATTCAAAAATTAATCTCAAACCTAATACTGGCCCAACTTAGATTATAGGATCTTAAAGAGACTTGGATATTGTATTGCTCCTCTATTAACCAAACTTTTCAACTTTTCTCTGTGTCAGGATGTTTTTCCTAGCAAGTGGAAGTGTGCATTGGTCAAGTCCATTTTTAGATCTGGGAATAAGACAAACCTGAACAACTATCATCCTATTTCACTTCTGGCCACTTTGTCGAAAGTGCTAGAGAGGATAGTCTCTGACCAGGTGACCAAGCATCTTGAGAAATACGGACTGAGGATGGACTCACAGCATGGATTTCGATTTAAACATAACACGGAGACTGCCTTGGTGAGGTTCACAAACCAGATTACTAAGGCCATAGATAAAGGTCAGCTTGTTGCCTCAGCTTTTGTGGACCTCACCAAGGCATTTGATCTGGTTGACCATGCCGAGTTATTGAAATTACTCTCCTCAGTCCATCTCTCGGATGATGTGGTCACCTGGTTTGGAGACTACCCCTCTGCCAGGAACCAGAGAACTTCCATAGGTGGTTTAACATCTTGTGAAGCTACTATTAAAGTTATGGAGTCCCACAAGGCTCGATACTTGGACCCTTACTTTTTTCTCTTTTTGTCAACTCACTTCCTAATTTATTTAAACACACTGAACTTATTTTGTATACAGATGATGCTGTTTTACTTTGTTCTGGTCATGATTTATCTACACTACAAGTTATATTATATTCTTGGTTTAAAGCTCACAAACTTGTATTACATTCCAGTAAAACAAAAACAATAGTTTTCTCTAGTCTTAGGAAATGTCCCTCATCTGAACTATTTTTATTTGATAATTTTGGAAATTAAATTGAGCAAGTGAAGGTGTTCAAGTATCTTGGCCTGTTACTAAAGTCTCATCTTACTTATGAAGCTCATGTCACTGACCTAATGAATAAGCTTCATAAAAGGCTGGGCCTTCTCTTTAGAATATGGAAAAATGTTCCTACTGAAGTTAGATATATGCTAACTCACAGTCTACTACTGTCACTTCTCGACTATGGTTCTGTGATTTATTCATATACAACTGACATACTATTTGCTAAATTAAGGTCCACTTACCATAGTATCATTCAATTTGCTACTGGTTGTCCAAGGTCTACATACCACTGTGTTTTATATAATTTATTAAATTGTTTACCCTTGGAGCAGCGTTTTAATTTTCGTTCGTTACTGTTCTTATATAAAATTCAACTTGCTCTTCTTCCATATAGTATAACTACTTTATTTGTTAGAAATGATCATTCAGTAAATACTAGAATGCATGATAGATTTTCTTTTAAGGTTCCTCTCTATCATACAGAATTTGCACAGAACACTAACTTTTCAACCCATTATTATTTATAATACTTTACCTAGTACCTTAGTAGGTTTATCCACAATGTTAGGTTTTAAGGTATAGCTTAGGAGCCACATGTTGATGATTTCTGTATGTAAGTGCAATAATTGATTGATACTTTTTATATTTATGTGTTTATTGTATTTGTTTAATGTTTGTATTTGTAACACTGGACATCTGTGAAAATGAGTTAATAACCCACAAATCTTTCAGTATAAAAATGAAATGAAATGAAAATGAAGAGAAGCATGGGAAACCGAGGTCGTCAACCAAGAACGCTCCCAATCCCAAGAACGCTCCCGATCCCACGAACGTGGACAATACTTTTTCTTGTCTTTCTTTGATGAGGATTTCTGTCCTGAAAGACCCTGGCCTTGGGTGGGCAGGGACTGAACCAATTCTTTGAAGGACCCCATGAACGACGACCCTAGTTGGAGCAGCACAAAAACAGAGGCCGAGGAGGAGTGAGCTGTGGCCTGGGCCACCTCCTCCTTGAATGCCACGAGTTGTTTAGTGGACCCTGCAGCCGTGGAGACCACCCAGCAGGCATCCTTGGATTTCACCGGCGGGTTCTGTTCAGACGGGCGACCCAACTTCAAGTGGGCGAGATGGTCCTTAAGAACAGTAGGATGGAAAGTTCAACAGCTGTTGCAGGCCTGGAGATCATGCTCGTGCCCCAGGCAATAAATGCATATGGGGCGAGTATCCATTCGGGACATTTTTTGCCTGCAAGGGCACCATCGGAACCCGGTAATGGACTTCTCATCCATTCCGGTAGCAATACTGAAGACAAATTTAGAAGTTTAAGGAAGAAACAATAAATCTGGAGATTTAACACAATAGGGCCTATTCAACATGGAACGGTAAGGAGGAATTCCATCTCTTCCAGTGGAAAGGAACATCTGGCATCATGGAGTGAAGCCGAGGGAGTTACCACTCAGATGTGTGGGAGGAGCCAGCTTGAAGACGTTCTGGCCAGAATGAACAGCAATTGCCAGACAGTGTGGCTAGAACATCATATCCACATCCCTAGAAAAACAAGTTATTCACCTGTAAATGAAAATTACGTACCTACCATAATTTTTGATCTTCTTGGACGAAGTCTCCACCACTCATTCACACTAATGGGACTATGCCAGAGGTGCTAGGACACAACGGGAGCCAAAAATCTTCAGGAGGACCAGCGCCTAGGTAGGGCCATGAGGAAGCAGCACCATGAGCCTGGCTCACGCCGTATAGGCTACCTTGGCGTCGCCCCTCCAACCAGCTCAATACCCTTTTCACTGAGGAGATGCAGCGTAAACTAACTTAGTGAAACTAACCTATGTCGGACATAAGATAGTCCAACTGACCCATATAAGAAGGGTCGACACAACAGAGTCTTCACAGCCCAACCAATGAGGGAGTGAAGACCAAACACAGATAAGTGAGCTCGGGGGATGGAGGGTGGGCAAGTGAATGAGTGGTGGAAACTTCATCCAAGAAGATCAAGAATTATAGTAGGTATGTAATTTTCATATCTTCCTGGACATAAAGTCTCCACCACTCATTCACACTAATGGGAGAGTAACGAGCTGAAATAATCACCAAAGAAGGGCAGCAGGAGAGAGGAGCTCACTTAGGACAGCAGTCCATTAAGGATTGTCCTGCCAAAGGATTGATGCTGTCTGGCATGGACATCCAAAGCATAGTGCTTCACAAAAGTGTGCATGGAGCTCCAAGTAGCTGCACTGCAGATGTCTGTGTTGGGCACGTTCCGTATTTCTGCCAAAGATGCCGCGACTGCCCTGGTAGAATGAGTGTATAGCTCTGCCTTCCAGTTTAACCTGTGCCATGGAGTAGCATTGGTGAAGACATGCCACTAGCCATGCCAAAATACATCTGATTGCAACAGGCTGGCCCAACCGAGCCAAGCTGAAAGAGACAAATAGTTGCTTAGATTTGTGGATCTCTCTGGTTCTGTCTAAATAGAACCGCAAAACCCTTTTAACATCCAGAGAACACAGGGTACACTCCCCCTCATTCTGGAAGTTTGCGAAGTAGGTCGGAAGAACCAATGGCTGGTTCAGATGGAATTCTAAGACTACTTTAGGGAGAAACTTAGGGTGAGTTCAAGGAACCACCTTGTCTTTGTGAAATACAGTATACAGGGGATCTGTGACCAATGCATGTATTTCAGACACTCTGCAAGCGGAGGTAATGGCTACCAGGAAGGCAGTCTTCCAGGTCAGGAACTTCAGCTCACAAGTTGTTAGGGGCTTGAAAGGTTTACAGGTGAGCATGTCTAGCACAAGGTTGATGTCCCATGTGGTGACTGGTCTTCTGATTGGTGACCTAGTGTGAAGTATACCCTTAAGGAACCTGTTAACCAGAGGTAACTGAGCCAGAGACATGGAGGGTACAGGCTCATGGTACACTAAAATCATGCAAAGGTGAACCTTCACTGTTGAGTATTGCAATCCTGTATTAGATGGGTCAGAAGATACTCCACAACTTTGTTAGGTGGGCAAGAGAAGGGATCCAGGGAGGACTTTGTACACCAAATGGAGAACCGTTTCCACTTTGTCGAATAAGTTTTCCTAGTAGCCAGCTTGCGTGCTCCTAGGAGGATGTCTGAGACCCTGTGAGAAACATCAAACCTATCCACTTCTGTCTCCTCAGGAGCCAAGCATGGAGGTGAAGGGATCTCAGGTTGGGATAGACCACTGGGCCCTGGGTCAGCAGGTCTGTTTGAGGTGGAAGCTGTCTTGGTGAAGTTTCTGATAATCTGTTGATTATTGGAAACCAAATCTGATGAGGCCAGAATGGGGCATTGAGGATCATTCTGCCCCCTTGATCCTCCAGCTTGGGTAGTACCCTCTGAACTAAGGGAAGAAGAAGAAGAGAAAATGTGTACAGAAAGCGTCTTGTCCACCGCAGTCTGAATGCATCCTGACAGAAAGCGCCAAGTTCTAGATTTCTAGAGCAGAATAGAGGCAGTTTTGCGTTGAGTGGGGACGCAAAAAGGTTCAGGTCCAGTGTTCCCCACTCTTCGAAGAGTATTTGCATGACGTTTGTGTCAAGAGACCACTCGTGAGGATCCATTTCCATTCTGCTGAGATGATCCACCAGATCATTCTGCACTCCTGAAAGGTAAACTGCTTGGATCAAGGCTTTGTGCTTCAGGCACCATTACCACACTCTCATTGCTTTCCTGCACTGGGCGTAAGCGTGTGTTCCACCTTGTTTGTTGATGTAGTACATCACTGTTTTGTTGTCCGTTTGAAGGAGAATGATCTTGTGACAGAGAATGTCTTTCAGAGCACGGATTGCTTACAGGACAGCTCTCATTTCTAGAATATTTGTGTGGAGTTGAGACTCGTCCTGATTCCATTGACTCTGGGTGTGGCAATCTAGACAGTGAGCTCCCCATCTGAATAGGGATGTGTCTATGGTGATGGTGATCTAAGATTCCTGTGGGGCAAAGGGAAACCCTTTCTAAAGGTTGTTCTCTTGCATCCACCAGGTGAGTGATTGTTTTAGAGGTTCCATCACCTTGATGTGAAAGGACTGGGGATGTGAGGTAAGTGACCACTGAGTACTGAGCATCCACTGATTAGTCCTCATGTGAAGATGAGCCAGAGGCACAGTGAACACTGAGGATGCCATGAGACCCAGCATCTGCAGCATCAAGAGGGCTCGAACTAAGTCGTTCTCTCTAATGAAGTGGGCCATCTGAAGGATGATGCTCCACTTGTCCCCTGGAAGAAAAGCTTTTGCACTGGAGGTGTCAAGAAGGGCTCCTATGAAGAGGAGCTGTTGGGAGGGTTGTAGTTGTGATTTTCCTAGATTCAACAGAACTCCCATGGACATGAGAAATTTGGAAGCTGTAGCCACGGCTTCCTAAGTCTGTTGTCTGGAAGGACTTGCTAGTAGCCAGTCGTTCAGATATGGGAACATGAATTCTGAGCTTCCTGAGATGCACTGTAAGAACTGCAAAGCACTTTGTAAAGACTCAAGGCACCAAGAATAGCCCAAAGGGCAGGACTCTGAATTGGCAGTTCTGACCCAACGGCACAAATCTGAGACACTTGTGGTGGTTTGAGTGTATGAGAACATGCTGGTAGGTGTCCTGCGTGTCCAGTGAGGTCAGCCAGTCATTTTGATGAATCAGAGATAACAGCGTGCCGAGTAATGATATCTTGAATTTCTCCTTGTAAAGGAATTTGTTCAGCTTCCTTAGATCAAGAATAGGGCGCATGCCACCTGTTTTCTTTGAAATTAGGAAGTAATGGGAGTAGAAACCTGTGTTCTGTTGATTTAGAGAAACTACTTCTACTGCCCTGTTGTTCAAAAGACCTTGAATCTCGGAAGTAAGAAGGTCTGACTGAGAGACAGACAGCATGGGCTGTTGTTTGGGTGGATGATCCAGAGGGGTTTCTGAAAGATTTAGAGAGTAACCCTCATGGATTATCCTGAGCATCCATTTGTCTGAAGTGACTGACTTCCACTGGTTGTAAAACTAAGATGCCCTCCTACTGCCGAGGAAGAATCCCCCTCAGACAGCTGAGGTGGGACTTGGGCCGGAATCTCAGAGGGTGGCACTAGACACTTCTGGGCCCTGTGCCTTCTGCTGCATTTTCTTTTGTGGCTGGGGGGCTTGATTTTTGGTGAAGCCCCCTCTGCCTTTGCCACAAAAGGACTGACAGTTATGAAACTGCCACTGGTTCCTGCCCCACTGAGGGGCAGCAGAAGGCAGTCTGGCTGTTTTGATAATCATTCTAGTTTTCTGTGTAGCCACTAGTGCCTGCTCAGCTTGAGGAACAAACAGATACGTTCCGTTAAATGGCAAACGCATAACTCTCTGTTGGGCATCATTTGTGAATCCTGATGTCCGTAACCACAAGTGGCGTTGGGTACATATACCAGCTGCTGTTGCCCTGGAAGCAGTGTCAAATGCATCCATAGTGGCTTTAAGTTGCTGATTGTTGGATTCAGTGCCTCTAGTAATGGTCTGGAGAAGCTCTGTGCTAATGTCTGACTCTGGAAGAGCTTCTACAATGGCTTTGCGCGAATGCCAGAGGGTATACTCATACCGAGAGAAATGACCCTGGTAGCTAGCAATTCACATACCCAGGGTGGAGGCAGCAAAAACTCACTTCCCCAAAGTGTCAGTC
This sequence comes from Neoceratodus forsteri, assembly GCA_016271365.2. Lineage (NCBI taxonomy): Eukaryota > Metazoa > Chordata > Ceratodontiformes > Ceratodontidae > Neoceratodus > Neoceratodus forsteri. The sequence continues at coordinate 553,759,280 of CM028129.1, read as the reverse complement.
TTATGAGATTCCTTATTTACTGGACGTGCCATAGATTCTTGAGGAAGGACGGCTTTGTCATTCTCTGCCAAGACAACTAAGGCATCAGCAAAAAGCTTGTGAGGCCAGAATAGGACGATCCTTGGGAGGGGCGTATTTCCTATCTGTGGATTTGGCCACAGAAGGATAAGCGCCAGATTATCCCACACCATTTGTGAGAGTCTCAAAAGAGGGTTGCACGGGAGGAGTAAATTCCGCAGGAATATCCAGAACGTGCAGACACTGCAGACACAGCAATTTTCCAGGATCAATCTCTAAAGTCAGAGGAGAGAAAGAGAGAGAGAGAGAGAGTGGTATTCATATTCTTGAGCAGAGACTTAAAGAAAAGGTCCTCGACCAGAGGCTCTGCTGGAAGAGAGGGTTTATTTGCCACCTCTAGAGAGGAATCGTTGTCAAAGTTGTCTTCCAATCAAAGATCAGGATCAGGCTCAATATCATCTCCTACTAGTCCCAGAGGGACAGAGTATACAGGGAAGGGAGGGAAGAGAGGAGGAGGAGCTCTGCGAATTGGAGTCAAGAACCCTGATGCCCTACATGGCACCAAAGGCACTCCCAGCGCCAGCACAGAGTGTGGTGCCAAAAACACCAGCGGTGTTGGCACAGAACACGGCACTGGATGCGGTGCCAGCACCAGAGGAACCAGTGCTGCAGGGCCAGAGGCCCCTAACACCCCACTCAGGAGGAAGATCTGAGAAATTCAACAGAAGAGAATGGCATCTGTGCTGGCCCTGAGCCACAGCCATATGAGGGAGGGAAGCACCAGAGTGTGGCGTCGACGGCCCCGGAGGAGATGCCGTGCGACTAGGAAATCCCAACCACCCTGCCCACAGGCCCAAAATCAGTAGGCCTGAAGTCCCCAGCGATGGGCTCAGGCAGGCAGGACAACCGACGAACCCATTGCTCCATAAGAGCGGCCCAATGATGAAACTGCTCACCGGAGGAACCCCCTGGGGGCAGGGAGGGACTCCGGAGTTGAGGATGCCAGTCACCAGGAACAGAGGCTGTAGGAGACCCCAGAGGAGTCAGAGTTTAACCCCTGCCCCTCGTCACTGATGATCGATGTGCAGACATACCAGAGGGCAACCTCGAGCAGTACCGTTTCTTCTTTGACCAGGAGATTGAAGAAGAACTCGAGGTCAAGCGGTGCCGAGTCCTTGACAACGATCGAGAAAGGGACCAATTCTTTTTGTGCTTTTGGGAGGACCACCCATCCCCCCAAGCATCAGACTGCTGGTAGTCAGAACCCCCCCACCGTAGAGAACGGCGGACCAGACCCAGCCCTGCTGAAAACACAGCTTTCATGTGAAGTCTCCCTACCATCACCTGCCCCGTTCATGGTCAGCCCCAAAGGAGGACTAAAGACTTCCTTGGCAAAAAATTTACTTTACTTTTTCTTTTTTTTTTACTGAATTTACTAAAATAAATAAAACCTAACAAATACTTAAGTGACTATAGCTGCTGTCGTATAGACGTGAAGATTTGACTCCCGGCGGGCGAGCGTCGTCATCACTGAAGCGCACTCGACAGTGGGGAAAAATGGAACTAAGCAAGTTGGAGGATTGATGCCAAGGTAGCCTATACAGTGGGAGCCAGGCTCATGGTGCCACTTCCTCACGTCCCTACCTAGCTGCCGGCCCTCCTGAAGATTATTGGCTCCACTGGGTCCTAGCACCTCTGACGTAATCCCATTAGTGTGAATGAGTGGTGGAGACTTCATGCCAGGAAGATCTGTAGTTCTAGTCTGTAACTGTAGTTCTAGGAGTGGTATATGGTGTACATCAACACTTCTGACAGAATTCCTTTCCCCTTTAAGACTTGCCAGAAGGTCTTCAAGCTGGCTCCTCCAACCCACTTGGGCGGTATCCTCCTCAGCATTGCCCCATGACATGAGATCTTATCAGCTGGAAGCAAGACCGATGTGCCACTTGCCAGGGGAGATAGGGTGGGTTGTGTGGATGTACACCATATACCACTCCTAGAAATTAAAATTACGTACCTACTGTAATTCTTGATCTTCCTGTATATCTTCGCCATTCATCACTGGTGGGTGATTGGCCGGAGACGAGCACCCTGCAGGAGCTTTTTATTTTGCTTGGGGAAGGAGCCGGTGTCACACCTTGGCCAGAAATGGACATTGGCTCCTCCTCCTCCTCCTCCTCCACCTCAGTTCTGCTCCCTGGAGAGACAGGAAAAAAAAGAGGGATAGTGAAGAAACCAAGGGTGGGGCAAGGGAGCCCAAGGGACAGCATAAGGAAAAGGATATAAACTGAAAAAGGAGTAGGCCAACCAGAGGAGGAAAATCTGGGAGGGTATGGACCGAAAGGCCCCCAGTTCCTGGATGGCCATATATGGACAGGAAAAGAAAAGAGAAGAGAGAGAGAAGAAGAGGGAAGGAGAGGGGGAGAGCAACATCTACACATCAGGCGACTCAAATCTTGAGAGACCAGAAAGTGCCTCCAGGGAAGGCTGACAGCCAACCTCAGGTAGCTGTTACAGAGGCTGAATCTTGGTTTACTGATATCCCCTTCAGGGAGAAGAAGCATGGAGAAGGTCCCTCCCTTCTCATCCCTGAGGGTGGAGACAATCCTTGGTGAGGATTTCTACTCCTCCCTCCTCTACTGCTTTTCCAAAGGAAGAACCCACAGGTCGGGTTGGGGGTAGAGAGGATCCCACTTATTAATATCTCCTTCCTGGGAAGGGGAAGAAGACAAGGAAGTGGAGAAGAAACAATATAAAGAAGGGAGCAGAGGGGAGTCCCCAACAGCCCCAGCCACCTCATCCCAGGAGACCGAAAGAGTCGGCATACCCCGACAGGGCGGACAGACCCCAGAGATCATACCCAGAACAAGGGAGAGGGGCCCACCAGAAGTTCCCCACTAGATCTTAATTGAAAAGCCCTATTTACCCTCCTCCCAAGAGTCCCTCTTCCCGCCTCCTAGGGCAAGGAGTGGTGCCAAGGAATAGAGGGACCCAACTGGATCCCCAAGGAGGAAGGCGAGCAGGGAGTAGGCATTGCCCAGGGACTGCGGCCTTGTGAGGGGAAGGTGGGTGGGATTCAGTGATGAATGGTGAAAATACACAGGAGGATCAACAATTATGGTAGGTAAGTAATTTTCATATCTTTCGTGACAATCTTCACCATTCATCACCAGTGATGAGTACCGAGCCCCCCCCCCCCGTAGGGGGCCCAGTATTAGCATCCCTCAGCCCCTCATGGGGGAAACACGGGGGGAAGAGACCCTCTACCAGCCAGTTAGGCCTGGGACTGGTCAAGGCGAGGGGTCCGCCGTTCCCTGGGGGAAAGAAGGCACCCCTGCAGTTCCCGTCTCACCCTGTGGGAGAAAAGGTGGGTCCCCTGGAATGAAGAGGCCATCACCCTATGCCGGGCCAAGGGTGACAACTGTGAAAGGCTAAGCCACGCCGTCCACCTAATGTAGATCACTGCCCCTGGAAGCCAAGAAGCGGCTTCATTGGGGTCATAAGATGCCCTTGACTGGTGCCTTGCTAGCTCTAGACCTACTGCAGAGAGGGCTATGGCCTGCCAGGTAGCCTCCGAATCAGGCAGCGATGCCAGTGTTTGGCCAAGCATTGCCCACAGATGCCTATTATAGGCAGTGTGGTGCACCTGATGTGAAGTAATACATAACGCAATCCGCACAGAGGAGAAAACTCTCCATCCCAGATGATCGAACTCTGCAGAGTCAGGATCCGAGGGTTGGTTGCAGACCAGGCATCTATGCCCGGTAGGGGTGTCCAGTCGTGTTGATCCTGTAGTGGGATGCAGCAGAGTGTCTGAAGACTTCTGGGGTGTGAAGTACCAACGCTGGTAGTCCAAAGGGGCTGGAACTGTGACAGATGGAAGCTGCCAGGCACTGTACGATGCCTCCTGGAAAGGGATAGGCCAGGAGGGGACCACCAAGTGGTGCGCACCGTACTTGCCTAAAAAGGCTTGTGTTGTAAGCTCGGTATTGTGATGGACTACAAAAGAAATATGCAGGTCCCGTACCAGCCTCACCAGGAAGCGCTGATACTGGGCTTCATCATCATCAGAGGACAGGTGGACAGAGGACTCATCTTCCTCAAGGGAAGAAGATGAGGAGGCCAAGGAACCTGAAGAGTCAGACTCCAGCTGCGAAGGGGGACCCAGTCAAAAGACCTGTTCGTCTATGGCCCTAACATACTGAGGGAAGTCCGCAGCCTGGGATCTGAACTGTTCCTAGGTCAAAGGTCCCAAAAGACCAACATGGCCTGGGAGAAAGGGGGTGGACGCAGAGACAAGGGGGCTGGACATAGACGCAAGGGGGAAGAACTGGCCACTGAACGTGGTGTGCCACCGCGAGGGCTAAAAGACTTATCAGGCGATCCTGAAAGAAAAGGGAATCTGTAGGTCTGCTCTGTCACCAGCCTGTGGAGCAAAGAAAAATGGTCAGGACTGAGCCCTGTAGGGGAAGCTTCCCTATGAGAGGACCAGGGCTGCATGGATCCAGAAGGGCGGTACTCAGCCCCACCCAACAAAGACTTCCTCGAAAGAGATGTGGGAGAAAACTTGGGTTCAGCACTGAGGCTCCTCCCTGAGCCCCAAAGGACTACAGAGCAGTGCCACAGCCCCACACTCCATCCCCTCAACCCTGCCGATTGTGAGGAAGACCTCTTCCTCAGACCCTGTACCACAGGACCCCCAACTCCGCAGGCTCCCCAAGGAGAATCGCAGTGGACGGGGATCCGGTTCTAGCCTTGGGGGGGCGACAGCTGATCCCTCCCCCAAAGCTCGGACCATCACACCTGTAGAAACAGGACCACTGACCCGCACCACCACCCCCAGCGCCATCGGCTTGGGGGTCAGTGCCAGCCGCAGTCACCGGAGCCGCAGGGAGGGGGCACCTGGGAGGCACAAGGGTCCTGGGCCCTGGAGAACCCACCAAGTCTGGGGAGTCAGGTTGCCAGTCCAGGTTAGCCTCTCAATCATCTGGCTCCAGAGAGGATGGGATCCAGAGGAGCTACAGACTGATGACCCCAGGGGCTCTCCCACCTATGGCACCACTCGCAGGTCGGTACAGCACCCCTTGCAATGCTTCCCCAATCACCAGAGCCACAAATGGCTCCAGGATCTGGGGCAGCGCGAGCTGGTGGTACCAAGGAACGCCCCATGCTGGACCCGGCAACCATGGGCCCTGACAACGGGGGAGCCTGAACCTCCGAAGAGGTGACTGACAGGGCGGTACTTCTGGCCCTAGCTGGAGCCAGACCAGTCCTCCGGCACTGCAGTAGACACCTACTCCATGGCAAGGCTAGATGAGGAGGAAACCCCCTCCTCACCGGACCATCCTACACTTGGACCGATGAGAGCGACGATGCCGCCCCAGAGAGTCAGCAGAGCCCTGCCAACCTTCAACGCACAGTGCTCGAGAACTAGGCAGTCTATCAAGAAGCAGGCAGTGCAGTGACCAATGTCATGCTGGGGTCTAAGACAGGAAAGGCAGACTTCATGTCGGTCCGTAACGGAAATTTGCCGGCCGCAGGGACACCAACGCATAGGAGGCCAGCCAGTTTTTGACGAACGCTTCTTGTCCCCGAACCTGGCATGATGCAATGGTAACTCAAAACTTTAAACAGGAAAGACTTGACACCGTTAAAGGTAAGAAAAGGAAAGGTTTTACTGGATCTTTAGTAACTGCGCTGAGTGGTGGACGGCAGAACCGAGGAGGATTACTCAAGACTGCATCGACAGCATACGAACATACGAAATTTGCCAGCAGATAAAGGCCTAGAGGTCTATCAAGTCTGCTCGAATGTGCAGCTAGCACCCCTTATTCTGCAGCTGCCCCTCCCTTCCACCCTTCCCCTTCATTAACCCTCCCCCTTGTCCTGTCCCATCCTCGTTTGAAGCAGTCCACTGTTCTACTGCATACCACTTCAGCAGGTAACGCAGTCCACCCAGCCACCACCCTCTCTGTAAAAAAGTGTCTCCTCATCTCCCTCCTGAACCTTCCTCGCTCCAGTCTCATATGATGGCCCCTGGTGTCCCTCCCCTCCCTTACTTTGAACAGCCCCTCTGTACCTGTCTTGTTTATTCCTTTCATGCATTTAAAGGTTTCAATCATGTCACCCCTGTCTCTCCTCTCCTCCAGTGAGTACATGTTCAACTCCTTCAACCTCCTCTCGTATGATAAGTCCCCCAGCCCCTTGATCATCTTTGTCACTCTGCGCTGCACCCCCTCCAGTAACTTAATGTCCCTCTTCAGATACAGACGCCAGTACTGCACGCAGTACTCCAGGTGTGGTCTAACTAATGACCTATACAGTGGCAGAATCACCTCCTCCCTCCTCGAGGATATACTCCTTGCAATACAACCCAGCATTTTGTTGGCCTTTGCAGCTGCCTTCCTACATTGTGCCGAGTTGTTCATTGACCCTGTAATGAGCACACCCAGATCCTTCTCCTCCTCTGTCTGGGCTAGCTGCACTCCCCTAGCTGGTAACTCCTCCTTGGGTTCTTCATCCCAAAATGCAGCACCTTGCACTTTTTGGCATTAAAGCCCAGTTGCCAGGTGTCTGACCAGGTTTCAAGCTTTGCCAGATCATCCTGCAACCCCTGCCATCCCCCTAGGTCATCCACCACTGCGCCTACCTTGGTATCATCAGCAAACAGACTGATCTTGCTCTTGATGTCCCATGATATGTCTGCAATGAATATTCCAAACAACACTGGTCCCAACACCGAGCCCTGTGGAACACCGCTCGTCACTGCCCTTGGGTGTGAGAGCTCCCCACCCACCACCACCCTCTGTTGCCTTCCCTGCAGCCAGTTTCCTACCCATATCACCAGTTTTGCACCCGCCCCTGTGCCTACTAACTTCCTTCCCATCCTTCAATGTGGCACTGAGTCGAATGCCTTACTGAAGTCCAGATACAGGACATCCACTGCATGGCCCCTGTCCAGTTGCCTAGTTACCCAGTCATAGAACTCGACCAGGTTGGTTTGGCAGGATCTGCCACGTATGAAACCATGCTGTCTGCTGTCCTGTAGTCCTTTGGCCTCTAGGAGGGCCACCAGCCTCTCCTTCAGGATAGTCTCCATTAGCTTACCCATGATGGATGTGAGGCTCACTGGTCTGTAGTTTCCCGGTTCATCCTTGGGGCCACTCTTGTGGAGGGACACCACATGAGCCATCCTCCAGTCCTGAGGTACACACCCTGAATGTAGTGAGGCACTAAATAGGTCTGCCAAAGGTCCTGCAAAGACCTCTGCCAGCTCCTTCAGTACCCTGGGTAGATGCCATCTGGGACTGGTGCCTTGTCCACCCTCAGTGCCTTCAAACCCTCTCGAACTCTACTCTCCATGACTTCCCCATCTGTCATCACTTCCCACCCTGCTTCTGCCATTTCTCCCACCTTGGGTGTCACCCCCCCCTTCTCTTTAGTAAATACTGAGCAGAAGTACTCATTTAGTGCTTCCGCCTTACCGCACACTGCTTCCACCCAACCCCCCTCCTTCCTAATCCTTACTATGTGGTCCTTACGGCTCTTTTCTCCCTGATGTACTTAAGAAGTCATTCTCCCCTTCTTAATGCCTTTTGCCAGCCTGAGTTCCGTAGATGCTTTGGCTCCCTTACTGCCCTTGTCACCTCCTTCGATTCTGTCAAGTACTCCTCCTGTCCTCCCCCTCCCTGTTTTCTTGTACTTCCTAAAGGCAGCTCTTTTCCTCCTTACCTTTTCCATGACCTCCTTGCTCAACCAGATCGGTTTCTTAGCCCTAGCCTTCTTGCTCTGGGCTTTGCAGCAGGTTTGGTTGCCTCACTATCCCCAGCTTTATGAGCTCCCACCTCTGGTTAGTGTCCATACTAGATTGAATTCTGGCCAGGTACCCTTTACCACTTCCCCATCCTCCCAAAGTCGGCCCTCCTGAAGTCCAGCACTATTGTGCCAGATTCCACTCCTTCCTTGCCCATATCCAATGTGAGCCATACTGAGTGGTGGTCACTCCCTGACAGCGGTTCCTCCACTGTAAGTTCTCTCACAAAGTCCCCATTTGCCAGCACAAGGTCAAGGGTATTCCCTAACCTGGTTGGTTCACTGACCATTTGCAGCAGGAAGCTGTCCTGTAAGGCATCCAGCAGTACCTGCTCCCTTCTGTTCCTGGTTGTTGGGGTGCTCCAGTCCACTCCTGGCATGTTGAAGTCCCCCACAATCACCACACTACCCTTCTCACAGGTCCTCCTGATCTGTCTCCTGACAGTTCCCTGTCTAACTCCTCCGTCTGAGATGGTGGCCTGTACACCACTCCCATTCTAAGAATCCTATTCTTGGAATCCTGGATTTGCATCCAAAGTGACTCCGTACTACCCTCCTCCCCTTCCTTCCTCCCTTACACACTTCAGTCCTTCCTTCACATATAGTGCCACCCCCCCCTCCTTTCCCAATCATCCTGTCCCTATGAAATAACCTGTACCCTGGTACAGACAGGTCCCAGTCATTGTATTGGGTGGCCCATGTTTCCATGATGGCTGCAATGTTCACCTCTCCCTCTGCCATGAGAACCTGTAACTCTGCAGTTTTCCTCCCAAGGCTCCTAGCATTAAGGGTAACCACCTTCCACCTCCCCCCCATCCTGCCCTCCTTTCCTAGCATCACCAACAGTACTTGCCATTTGTCCTTTGTCACTGTTATGGGGGGTAAGCTCATATGGTTTCCCAACCTGTGGTCTCTGCATATCTCTTCCCCAACTGCCACCCCCCACTCCTAGTTTAAATTCCCAACTTCCTCTATGTACTCCTCCATCCTCTTTTTCAACACTTTCTTTCCCTCCTCACTCAAGTGTAGTCTGTCCTTGGCATAGCGTCTACTGTCCTCCCAGGTCCCTCCCCAGCCCCCCGACAGCCCATACCCTTTAGCACAACACCAGGTTCTTAGCCATCCGTTAAATTCCTCTATTCTCAGCTTTCTTGTTGTGCTTGCCTTTGGCACCGGAAGTATCTCTGAAAAAGTTACTGATCTTCCTGCCCCCTCACATAATTGTGCTAGTTCCTCAAACCTCCTCTGGACTGTATTTACTGTCTTGTCAGCCAGGTAATTTGTCCCAAGATGTATAATTAAATGAGGCTTGTCCCTACCCCTTCTAGCATATTTCAGAACAGACTGTCCCACCCTTTCCGCTGTCATTCCTGGCATGGACTCCACCCAAATGCGACTATGCCTCTCTCCCTTGCTACCCCACCTAACTCCTCTTAGTATTGAGTCCCCCAGCACTAAGATTCCACCAATCTTACTCCCTGCTTGCTTCCATTCATCTCCCTCTCTCATTTCCAGCTCCTCTTCTTCCTCTTGCACATTATTTCCCCCTTTTACCCCTGTTGCAATTCTCCCAGCAGAACTTCCCCCTGCTCCAGTTTGGTCCAGGCATTTATCAATTACTCCTCTAATTTCATCATTTCCCTCCTCCACCTTCTTCCTCTCTAGCAGTGCACAACTATTTTCTGAAGGCTCTTCACAAATGCCCGCGCCCTCTCTCTTCATAGTAACCTGTTCTCTCCTTTTCACTCCATGACTTTTGCCACTTCTTCGCCTCCCCTCACAAGTCCCTATCTCCTCCTTCCATTTGTCTTTTGTCTCCTGACCTGGTTTCCCCGGCAATTGTTCTTCCTGGCCTGGGCCCCTTTGTCTCTGCTTCCTTTCTTCTGACCCTCTCCTCACCACTGTTGGCTTAAATCGCCCTCCCTCATCTCCTCTTCTTTCTCCCTCTAGTATTGGGCTAAACCCACCCCCAATCTGCCTTGCCTGTCTTAGTTCCTCCTGCAGACCCTCAATCTCCTTTCTAAGTTTTTCTATGTGGTTGCACACTAAACATTCTCCCACACTCCAGGCAATTTTTAGAAAGATTGGTGCACCACAGTTGTTACAGCCTACCACCCTACCCATTGTTGTCGTTGCCCACCAGTGACCCCCCACCTTTCCAGATGCAGGATACCAAACACTCCCCCAAGTCTCCCCTCTCCCTCCTCTATCAGTGCAAAACATTTTCTTTATTTCCCTTACCTCCTTTGTTGCACACGTTTAGATATATTGAGCAACTGCTTTTTATATTCCTATCCTTCCTATCCACACTCAAAAACAGACTTTAAGTAGCCATTGCACAACCTTCTTCAAACTCCTACTCCTCCTTTCCCCAATGCAATATCAATGTGAAGAAGTAATAATGAGAGCTCCTAGATTTGCATTTACTTCCCTTCCACTGAGAGAGCAGTCACCTCTTCACTTGCTGCTGTTCCTTTCCTGGTATGCCCCTCCTACTCCACACCCCCTACTATACCCAGTGTTTAGCTCCTGTCAATCAGATTTAGCAAGACATATAATCAAGAGTTTGGGGAAGAGGGGGCGAAAATTTGCAGCAATCAAAGACAGCAAAAAATACACCACCACTACGTTTTAAATCCTCAACAGCCCAAAAACAATTCTAAGTAAAGACAACAAAGAAAGTACAGTGTCACCAAAAGCCCACAATCCAAGTCTAAAAGAAAAACAGCAATTACCAGTTACTGTAAAGCATTGAATTGAATATGCTTCCTTCCCCTTCTGGCTTCTATAACATTCAAAAATACATACATTTCTATCTCAGCTCTTTACCCTTACCATCAAAAGGTAACTACAATCACAATAATCTCCGAGGCATCAAAAAACAGCTCAGAGGAGTGACTCTGAGGTGCCGAAAACTGCTCTGAATGACTAGGCCACAATGGCATACTACGAATTTGTTCAGCTGCAAGCGAGGTGCTGTCTCAGTGGGAGAAATAAAACTGAGGTGGAGGAGGAGTTAACAACCATTTCTGGCCAACCTATGAGAGTCACACAGTGCATTGGCTTCATGGGCGATGGTGACATCTCCTTTCCTAAGCAAATAAAAAAAAAGCTCCAATGGGGTGCTCATCTCCAGCCAAGCATTCACCAGTGATGAATGGTGAAGACTGACACAGGGAAGAGCTACAGTTACAGGTGAGTAACTTGTTTTTCTAGGGGTGTGGATATGGTATACTATCCACACTGCTGGCAGACTCCTAGCAGTCCTCTGGGAGGAGGGGCAGGGTGCACCCCTTATTTAGGGAACAGAGATTGGAGAACCGAGGACCTAAAACCAGCATCCCGGTGTGACTTAAGGTCGATGTGGTAATGAGAGATGAAGGTGTGTGCTGACTTCCAGGTAGCAGCACTGCAAATCTTCTGGATAGGGACATCCCTGGAAACAGCCACCAAGGTAGTGGAATGTCTGGTGGAATGAGCCCTAAGCCCTACGGGAGGCTCCCTACCAGCCAACCTATAGCAAAGATCAATGCAGGAGACCATCCACTTGTGAATCATCCACAGCTGCCGGTCTGCCAGGTGTAGCTTCAGCATAGGTGACAAACAGCTGGTGAACCTCTCCTCAAACTCCAGCCATGCGCTCCTTGCATTAGGCAAGCATGTGCCACAGGTCCAAGTATGGAGCCTGTGCTTGGCTTCCAAGGTGTGATTGGTGAAGTACTCAGGGTGATCAATCACCTGGTTAAGGTGAAACTCTGAGAGCGTCTTCAGAAGGAACTAAAGGTTGAGGCGAAGGGCAACCTTGTCCCTGTGGAAGACCAGGTAAGGAGACTCCACTGACAGCGCCTAGAGCTCACTGATCCTTCTGGCAGATGTGATAGCCACCAAGAAGGTGGCCTTCCATGACAGGTGTGACATCTCAAACCTGTGTACAGGTTCGAATGGCTTGTCCATGAGCACTGCCAACACCAGCAACAAATCCCAAGGTGGTGGTTCATGCACCGGAGGGGAAATGTGGTTAAGACCCTTGAAGCGCACGACCACCTTCTCCTGCACCACCGTCAGCATACCAGCCCGTGTCCGGTAAGCGGAGATGGCTGCCAGGTGCACCATGAGGGTCATCAACCAAAGGCCCAACTGACAGAGGGACCACAAGTAATTGAGAATGCTAGCCATGAGACAGGACAGGGGGTCAAGCTCCTCACCCTGGCACCAAACGGGGAATCTCTTCCATTTGATGGCATAGTATCGACGAGTCGACTCCTTCTGAGAGGCCTGAACTACATGGAGGACCTTGTTGGAGAGACCCAGAGTCTGGAACTCTAGCCTCTCAGGAACCAGGCTGTCAGGTGCAGGGATTGAAAGTCTGGGTGGAGGACCTTCCCCACGTAAGCAGGTCTGGGCAAAGTGACAGATGCCATGGAGGCCTGCTGCTGAGGCTGAGGAGATCAGGATACCAGAACTGGTGTGGCTAGTCTGGAGCCAGCAGATCATCCATGCCTTGTCCCTCTGAGTTTTGATCAGGACCTTGTGGATCAGAGGAAAATGAGGGAAGGCATAAAGGAGGCCCAGGGTCCAGGGCCTCACAGTGGTATCCCCCCTGCAGCATACCCCGCTGAGGGGGGCAGGCACAAAACAGCCTTAGCTTGGCATTCTCCTGGGAGGCAAACAGTTCCACCTGAGGGGTGTCCCACTGGGAGAACAGATGGCATACTACCTCCTGATGAAGGGACCACTCGTGAGATGACTCGCCCGCTTGGCTGAGGGTGCTCGCCAGCCGAATGGACACTCTGACCACATGAATGGCCAGCAGGTAGGCCTTGAGGCTGAGCACTGGGTCCAGATGCAGACAGCTTCTTTGCACAGAGGTAGAAAATGTGTCCCACCATGCTTGTTGAGGTAATACATGGTCATTATGTTGTCCATCTGGACCTGGGTGACCTTATCCTGGAGTTGTGGAGCAAAGGCTGTCAGAGCCAGGCAAACAGTCTGAAGCTCCAGCAGGTTGATGTGACATCGAGACTCCTCAGAGGACAGGAGGCTGTGGATCCTGTGTTTCATCAGGTGCACACCCCAGCCCATCAGGTAGGCATTGGTCATGAGAGTGACCATCGGCTCCAGACAGACAAATGGGACTCCTTCCTGGAGATGTTCTGGGACCAGCTACCACTGGATGGTGTCCCACATTGACTGAGTCACTGTAACCAGCTGATCGAGGTGACTGCTGCTCTGAGACCACTGATGGGTCAGTCCCCACTGCAGGGAGCACAGTCTCCAGCAGCCTGAATGGAACACACTGGTTCAGGCCGTCATGTAGTCCAGGAGGTGCAGGAAGTCCCTGGCAGAGCGCAACTGCCCAACCTGAAATGATCTGGCAAAGGAGGAAATATCCTCCTCCCTGTCTGCTGGGAGCCAGGCTCGGGCTCTGCAAGAGACTTGGCCTCGTTGACCTGGAGGCCAAAGCTTAAGCAGATCTGGAGGACCAGGTCACTGGACCGCTACACCTCCACCTTGGAGGGGCCTGCAATCAGTCAATTGTCTAGATACAGGTACACACAGACCACTCAGCACCTCAGGAAGGCTGCCACCGCTGCTATGCATTTGGTGAAGACCCTGGGGCCTGAAGGGAGGCCGAAGAGCAAGGCTTAGAACTCACAGAAGGTCCCTTCAGGCAGAACCAGAGGAACTACCAGTGGGAAAGATGGATGGGGATGTGAAAGAAAAAAAATTACTTACCACAGTAATCTTGTTTCTTCTAATGGAATCTTGCTGTAGTCTGACTATATGCAGTTAGCCCTTCCAATTCAACTGCCCCAGAGATGAAAGCGTTAACTCTATGCCATAGGATAGAATATTGAGCTCGAGCTCGGTTTTCAAACCATTGTCTCTGGTACATTTTATGTAACAGTCAGATTCTTACGAGCACTAAAGTAGTTACTACTAAGCCTATCTATATCAAGTAATAAATAACCCACACATGACTAATAACCAGACGAAGGGCAACTAGAAGACTCAAGTCAAGAAATGCCCAAGAAAAAATATGCCACCCCAGAGGTCCAGCACTAAAATTTTCACTAATAAGCAGGACCTGCTCCTTTTAGGTTCTGTCAGAGGAGGTAGGTCAGAATACAGCAAGACTCCATTAGAAGAAACAAGATTACTGTGGTAATTTTTTCTTCAAACAACATGAAGTCTTGCTGTATTCTGACTATATGCAGACTATCAAGCAGTGCCCCATGCAGGTGGGCACAGAACCAACTTAGGAAACAGGCTCTGCAGTACTGCTGTGCCAAACCTGCCATCACTCCTGGCTTGTCCAGGCAGTAGTGCTTAGTGATGTGTAAACAGTTTTCCAGGTAGCTGCTTTGCAGATTTCGAGCAGGGGAATGTCTGTGGCAGCTGTAATGGAGACAGCTGTTCCCCTGGTAGAGTGGGCCCTGAGGCCCGCAGGTGGCTCTTTCCCCAGTTTGCCATAGCAGAACTAAATGCAAGACACGATCCACCAAGCAAAGGTCCTCTTAGTGGCTGGCTTGCCCTTACCAACTTCTCTAAAGGTGAGGAACAACTGGTTACAGTCATTCCTATGGGCCTTTGTCTCATCTTTGTAGTAGCTAATAGCCCTTTTTACATCCAGGCTATGCAGTCTTCATTCCCCTGAGCAGGAGTGCTCAGTAAAGAAGCCAGGTATTGTCACAGACTGGTTCAGATGGAAATCAAAGACCACTTTTGGGAGAAATTTCCTGTTAGTCCTAAGGATGACCTTGTCCCTATGGAATTCTATGTAGTCAGGCTCCACTGAAAAGGCCTGTAGCTCACTAATCCTCCTGGCAGAGGTTATGGCTACCAAAAAGACAGTTTTGCTTTTCAAATACTTAAGCTCAGCCGAAGACATGGGTTTAAAAGGGAACTACATTAACTGAGCTATGCAGATATTCGGGTCCCAAGATGGGGTAGGCTCCCTGTGAGGGGATGCAAGTGGAGCAACCCTTTAAAAAACTTCTTGAAGACTCAATGGGATGCTACTGAAGGTCCCTTTCCTGCAGAGAGATAAGCTGACACAGTTGCTAGATGTGCTTTCAGGGTAGAAGGCCAAAGGCCTAAGGAGCGCAGATGGACCAAATAGTGCAACATAGTTGCCAGTCCTGCTGCTTATGGGTCTATCTCCCTCTCTGCACACCAGATGGTAAATCTCTTCCATTTGGAAGTACAGGTCTTTCTGGTGGCGGGTTTTCTGGAAATCTTCAGAATATCCAGGACCCTTTGAGAGAGATGCAGGTATATGTCTGTTTGTTCCCCAAACAGAGAATTCTGGGTGACAGGAAAATCCATGGCCATTGACTGGGTATCCTGAGAGAGGCTGGTACACCTGAGCTAGGAGAATCTCCTCAGGGAAACTGCAATAGCCATGATGCTAGAGGACATGTCATTAGAGTCCACTGCAGCATGAAATTGTACTTTGGATGCCTCAGTGCCATCCTTGACTATCTGCTCCAGGTCCTTGGCTAGTTGGGGTGGAGCAGTTTTTGGCAAGTCCAGGACAGATTCCCATCTGGACTTTTGGTATCTGGCTACATATGCCACGTAGGAGGCTTGCCTAATCCCCAAAAAAGAAGCCAAGTATTGCTTCTTGGCCATGGTATCAATCTTCCGAGAATCCTTCTCAGGGGGATGAGAGGCCAGAGGAATGCCAGACTTGTCACAGGCAGCAACCTGGACAACTCCTACATGGCTACAGTGGTTATAGAGGAATTTTGTGCCTCTGCCAGAAAGCATGTATCTCCTATCCATTCTTTTGTCAACTGGTGGAATGAAAGTAGGCATCTGTAAAATTTTGTCTGCTTTTTCAGAGACTTATGGAGGGGTATAGAAAGTCTCTTGGATTCAGCAACATCCATCATTTCAATGAAATCTGACTCCTCCTCCTCTTCAGCTGCCTCCAGGGTAGGGAGCTGTAAGGTCTCAGCAACTTTTTTATAACATGAATAATGGGAGGAGGACCCCAGGTTGCCTGGGAGGGGAGACAGAATCTGGTCTATCCGAGGAGGTATCAGGCTCAATGGGTTCCCCCAAGCCTTCCTTTTCTTCCTCTTCCTCCCACTTGAGTTCATAATAAGCTTCTGGATCATATGAACTGGTGGGAAGTGAACCAGCAGACGACTGAATCGAGGAACGCACGTTCGTACTCTGTCTCCATTCGCCTGGTTCAGTCTGTAATGACGGTACAATCCTAATAGCTTTCACAATCTCATCCGAGGTTGGAGCTGGAAACGTAGGCTCTGAACCAGAAGATTTTCTTTTCCTTTTTGCAGGTACTGGCTCCCTGGTATCTGCCTTCATTTTCATCAAGGAGGTTTCATCCTGGTCAGAAGGTACATCCTCCAGTTCCCTGGCACCCTTAGGAGCCAAACCAGACTGGCAATTCGGGCAGTGGATTTTTTAGCCATTCTTTCCTTCAGCCAGGCTAAACACTTATCCAGCATGGTCTTAGGAAAGTTTTCACAGATTTGGCAGTCTGTTTTCAGGTGGTCAAACCCCAGACAACAGACGTACATAAGGTGGGGAACCGCCTTGGCAAACACCCCCCCACATTCTGTGCAGTGCTGAAACCCAGTGGGACCGGTCTTTCTCTTGGGTTTCTCAGATATAATGCAGTTAAAGCCAAAAGTTACTCTTTGGGTGGTGGTCAGGCCTGAGTAACTAGGTTAGTTTTCGGTTAACGACCGGTTCAAGGGTCGATGGAAAAAAAAGATAAAATCTCAGGTTTTTTGTAAACCGAAAACCACCAGATCCCAAATAGAACTTAAATTAAATTTATCTCAAAGAAACAACTTAATTGGCCTCCTCCCGGTTACACAGATTGAAAGGAGAACCTGAGACTTACCAAATAGGATTCAATCTAGTCTAGTCTAACCTGTATCTCAGACAGAGGTTTGAAGAATTGAAAAACAAAACGCAGTTGAAACAACTGACAAAAAACACCACCCTGAACTGAAGCGAGCGAGGAGAAATCTCCGGAGCGACTTCACAGGCAGGAGGAGTAAAGAATCTGATGGTTACATAGAATGTATCCAGGACAGTGGTTTGAAAACCGAGCTCAACGTTCTATGCTATGGCATAGAGTTAACTCTTTCATCTCCGGAGCAGTTGAACTGGAAGGGCTAACTGCATCTAGTCAGAATACAGCAAGGCTCCATTAGAAGAAACAAGATTACTGTGGTATTTTTTTCTTCTTTCACATCCCCATCCATCTTTCCCACCAGCAGTTCCTCCAGTTCTGCTTGAAAGGACCTACTATGAGTTCCAAGCCATGCTCTTCGGCCTCCCCTCAGCCCCCAGGGTCTTCACCAAATGCATAGCATGGTGGCAGCCTTCCTGAGGTGCCGAGAGGACCGGGTGTACTCGTATCTAGACAATTTACTGATTGCAAGCCCCTCCAAGGTAGAGGTGTTTGAAGGCATTCCTGAGGTTCAGGGAGTAGAACCACATGTCCTGCTCCAGGTATGGAATGATCTGGTCAGAGTGACCAGCTTGAAGGTGTAGGACTACAGAAATTTGTTCAGGTTGTGCAGATCTAAGATGGGGCACCAGTCCCCTGTCTGTTTTGGAACCAGAAAGTATCTGGAGACAAACCCTGGATCAGCTGGTCGGTCCGGAACACTAACCACCACCTCCTTCTGGAGGAGCTGGGTGATGTCCTCCAGAAAGGCAGACATGTCTGCAGATGCCACAACCTCCTGAGGGGTGTGGGCTTGGCTGGGCGGGAGAGCCTCGAGCTCCAGAGGCAAGCCATGGCTGACCACTTCTAGCGTCCACCTGTCTGTGGTAATGCTGGACCAAGCGGAGAGAAAGTGGTGGAGCCGGCCCCCCACAGGAGGTCCCAGGGGAGACAGGATGGGCAGTGAGAGAGCACCCCTTCACCCATCACTGGACAGGCTTGGAGGCAGAGATAGGTTCAGCAGAGGACACAGCTGGGCTTTGCCCGCCAGACTTCCGGACCATGGAAGTGACAGAATTAGGTCTAGGATGCCAGGCCTGCTGGTGTCCAGCCAGTGGCTGGGATGGCTTGGCCATAGGGGCAGAGTGGGGCCAAAAGGACCTCTTATGGGGTTTAGAGCCCTTGACGTCCTTTTGATCAGCGGTGACGGAGTCCAGGGTGGCACTGGACTTCTCAGTCCTAGTGAGAAGACCATCCATTTCTGGCCCAAACAAGTCAGTACCTAAGAAGGGGATATCCACCAACTTGTGCTAGGTATCTGCCATGTAGGGCAAGATCCACAGCCTAGCCCTTCAGGGCATAGCCATGGCCATGGCCACGGAACTGGCACAGGAGCCACCAATGTCCATGGATGTCTGGAGCTGCTGTTTAACCACAGCACGGCCTTGGTCCCAGACTTGCTTGACCATCATCTGAAGTTCAGCTGGGAGCCAAGGGAGCACCTGGTCAAGGGTGCCCAACAAGGCATAGGCAAAGTGGGCCTTCATTAAAGAGCTCCTGACACAGTTGAGACAATTTTGAAAAAATATAATATTCAGCCATAACTGTAGCTTATATTTTGTATTTTATTCTGTAATTCTCGCCCTTATTTCCTTATTCTAGGGGTATTTGCATCAATACAGTATCTCTGCTCTTTGAGCTCTAGCTGCCTGCCTACTCCCGACATCATAATTCTGTTTATGACATCAAAATATGTTGCTGTGGAGATAATTATGATGTCATAAACAGGAGATTGTAATGTCATGTGTAGAGAAACAGCCAGAGTAGATAGAGTCTAGGGAATAGGGATCTTGTTTTGATGCAACTGTTTTCAGTAATAAAGAAAATAAGGAATTAATTAATGAAAATATATGAAGTACCAAAGAAAATGGGATGGAGCTGAATATAAATCTTACTTTTTTCAAAGTTTTGCTAATGCTGTCAATGGCTCTTTAAGGCCAAACTAGCTTGCTAAAGGCCGAGAGATGAAGCTGCATATATTTTCTAGGCTGCATGATCCAATTTCTTGGTTTCCTTATCGGAAGGCTTGTTGACATCCCCGACATTGCCTGTCCATCCGAACACTGAATTGGTAACCAAGCCTTTGGCCAAGGGGTGTTCGGTAAACCCAGAGAGGGAACCCATAGGAACCACATATTTGCAAGCCATGCAGGTCAACAGCATGGGGTAGGAGGCCAGGCATTGCCAGAGCTCCAATGTGGGCCCAAGAATGGCTTCTGCCAATGGGAAGGCAACCCCAGGGGGGTTGTCCCAGTTGAGGATTTCAGTGAGGGGATACTAAGCCTGTTTGTGAACGGGCTCCAGCTGGATCCCCGTAGCCTCCAAAATAAGGCAAAACATGGCCCTGAAGGAGGTAGGGTCATCGTCCATCAAAAGATTCTCCTACAACTCCACGTCAATAGGGCAGGAATGCATGGAGGAAGCCTCCAGTTCTGAGGATTCAAAGACTGGCCGACACCTCCCCTCTCCGCTAACCCTGTGGGTCTCGTCAGCCTGAGTGACCGTAACAGACAGCCATTGAGGAAGCCTGGGGACAGTACTGGTATCCTTGGAAGGGGGGGCCCTCCTTCAACTGAATTGGTGGGGGTTCCAACCAAATTGACAGAGAGGTCAGGAGTGGCTGAGCCGGAATAGGTTCGGGCCGAGGTGGCAGCAGCCAAGGGAGCACCGAGATAGGAGCTGGCATCAGCGTAGACCCATCATCCAAAAGGAGCTGCTGCCACATGAGCTTCTCACAGCACTGTCACAATGTGTGGCGGAGCCAATCCTCCCCCGAAGAGGAGGAATAGCGGTGATGCCATTTTCCCCCCCAAGTGTCAAGAGTGAGACCCACAATCCCAGTGAGAGCTACTCAACCTCGAGGTATGGGACCTTGATCACTGGCAAATTGGATGGTGAAGGGAGCCAGGAATGGGTGAGGATGCTTAGGATCCACCATAAGCTTGGGATCCCGAGGGTTAGGGACTGGCTCAGGAAGCTGATCCAACCTGCCCTGGGACTGGAGAGGCAGGACTGGAATCCTGGAGAGGGAAGAATCCTCCTCATCCTGTGACAATGGGTCAACCTAGTCAAGAAACTCTCGACAGCCTGGTTGGTCCGCATCTTGGTTCGACTGGCCCGATGGGGACACCATAGAGTCAGCGGCCTGGACCGAAAGGTCAGCCAAACCAGACGCGATGAAGGTCAACAAAGCAGGAGCATGGGAATCTGAGAGCACTTGCAGTCCCACGACCTGCAACAGGACTTCTTAGCTTTCGACTTGGGAGTCCTTCCTAGAAGATTTGGACCCACGGAAAAGGCCCTCCCAGAGGATAGGAAAGGACTGGCATAAGTCCCGGAATGCCTCAGTGAAAGAGGTGCCAAAGCCCAGTGGAACCAGTGAGGACACTGAAAAAGCACCCGCTGCAGCCTGGGCTGCAGCTTCCTTGAAAGCTACCATCTGTTCAGGGGACTCCGCAGCCACAGAGACCACCTGACAGGCATCCTTGAACCAAACAGGAGGATCCCGCTCATCCGGACGACCAAGCAAAAGTCGTGCACACCGGTCCTTCAGAGTGGAGGGTGTAAAGTGCAGCACAGGCAGCAAGCCTGGGAATCGTGTTCCTGGCCCAGGCAGTACACACATTTGGCGTGAATGCAACATTTTCTGCCCGCACAGACAACTTGGAATCAGTCAAATCCATATTGCTGCAACAGTAAAAACCACAAAGCAACTCGAAGACCACAATTTTCTGAACTAGAGAACAAAAGGGCCTACAAAAAAAGCACAGCACAATGGAAGGAACCTTCTTTCAGTGGAAAGGAAGATCTGATGTCACGGGGTGGTGCTGAGGAGGATACCACCCAGGTGGGAGGAGCCAGCTTGAAGACCTTCCAGCAAGTCTTAAAGGAGAAAGGAATTCTGCTAGAAGTGTGGATAGTACACCATATCCTTGCCACTAGAAAGGTCCAACTCTGGATGACCCCCACCTTGCGAAGAGGTCATCCACCACTGAGGTCAGCATTTCCCATTCATGCATCTTGGACTGTGACTTGCTTAGCTTACTTGCCAAGACATTTTGGACACCGGGGAGATGCAGGGCTGACAGCTGTAGGCCATGTTCCAGCACCCAGTACCACACTCTCATTGCTTCCTAACACAGGGGGATAGGAATGAGTCCCTCCTTGTTTGTTTATATGATGCATGACATTGGTGTTGTCCATCAGTTTCAACAAAGGACTTGGAGTCAGATGATCCTGAAAAGCCTGAAGACTGTATAAGACAGCTCTCATCTCTAGGACATTTACGTGCAATTTGTTTCTCACCTGTGTCCAAGAACCTTGTGTTTGATAAGGGCCCAGATGTGCCCCCCAGATCCAGATGCATCCAAGGGGTGAGAATCTGAGCTGGAGTTGGTATGAGAAATGGAATGCCCCTTAAGAGGTTGTGGTGGTCCTTCCACCACACCAGGGTTTTATGCAAGGGAGACATGATGAGCACCTTTTGGTCCATGTTGTCCATCAGTTGATCCCATTGTACTCTCAATGTCCACTGTGGGAACCGCATGTGTAAGCGTCCCAGTGGCACAGTTACAATGGCTGCTGCCATGAATCCCAGGAAACACAGAAATGTTCTGGCTGGGACGTGATGACTGCTGTATACCAGTTGTGTGTGAGCAATGAGTCATCCTGCCCTGTCCAGGGGCATGAACAGATCGCCCTGCTCTGTGTCCAAGACAGCACCTATGTACTGCAGACTTTGGCAAGGACTGAGTACTAACCCTGGCAGATTCACTGTAACCCTCAGGTCATCAGACAGTTGCCTGGTTTAGGGCAGGATGTGCAAATGCTGGCTCCTGGAGCTGTATTTTAAAAGCCAATCGTCCAGGTACAGGAAGACATACAGCTCTTCCTTGCGAAGGGCTGCTACCACCACTTGGTAAAGACCCATGGTGCAGACAAGCCAAAGGGAAATACTCAGAACTGTTAGTGCTCTCCTTCCAGCACACATCTTAGATATTGTTGTGATGTTGCCTGATTTTGATATCTAGGTATCCATCTTTCATATCTAGTGAGCTAATCCAGTCCCCTGTTTGTAACAGGGGAATCAAAGCTTGAAGGGAGACTATCCAAAACTTCTTGCATTCTATGTAGATGTTTAGGTCTGTCAGATCTCACACATTCTTAAGATGTCCTGTCCATTTGGGGACCAGGAAATATTTGGAGTAGAACACATTGTTCTGATGAGAAGGCAGTGGTTCTATTGCATGTCTGTTTAGCAAAGCCTTAACAGCTTCTTTCAGCAGGGACAAATGTCCCAGAGAGTAAGTGGAAAGAAGTGGGGGGTGCTCTGGGGGGGGGGGGCTGTCTCTAAGAGCTCCAGAGCACGTCCCTTTGCAAATAATTTCAGATCTCATTTGTCTGTAGTAATCTCTATCCATTGTGAAGGTGAAGGGAGAAACGGCCCCCCTACAACCACCTATGGAGTGTGGTGCAGGGCAAGCTGATTCAAGTCAGACTGAGCTGCTGGAGTCAGAGCCACCAGCTTCACTGGCCTATGATGCTTTGGAATGGGCCCCGGTGGGGACCTGGCAAGGCTCCACGGCCCTTACTCCTGCCTTGCTGGCCACCTCTGGCAGCAGGCTTACAAAAGGATCCCCTTCCACAACCCCTACAAGGTGAGGGATGCAAGAATTTGACAGATCTTAGGGTAATTTTATAGACTTGAAGGCCTCTTAATGCCTCTTCCACCTTATAACCAAAGAGTCTGGTACCTCTAAAAGGGGCATTTAAAACCATTTGCTGCACAGCAGTTGCAAACCAAGCAACCTTGAGCCAGGAATAGCGTATCATGCAAATACCAGTGGTAGCTGCCCTGACAGATGCCTCTGAGACATCATATGCTGAGTGCAGCAAATGTTTCCCAACCTGAGCACCAGAAGTGAGATGTTTATCTAATTCTTGGCATTACCTTCTGGAAGAGCATGAGCTGTAGCTTTGGCAGCCTTCCACGGACTATTCTTTTTTTTTTTTTCATTTTTTGTGCCCTCCTACCGTCAGTATCCGTTTTGGTCACGGACCCCCACATCTCCACCTCCGTCGATTGCCTGCACTCCTCGTTCACCTCTGGCTTTCCCCCAGAGGATGGAGTCATGACATTGTACTTCCTCAGTGCCCCGAAACATATATCTGGTCGGGAGCCGGTGGCAGAGGCTGATTGAGACTGGGGGCAGGCCTTCATGAAGATGGCCAAGGACATGGTGTTTTTCTCCCCATGTAGGAAGGGGCAGGGACATGCAATGATGTCCAGCATCCAAACCGCCCCTGATTCTACTTGGCGTTGGTGCGAGTAGTGAACCCAGCCTCCACTGGGTGTTACTACAGTACCGATCACTCATGCCCGCCCTCCCCCTGGAGAAGGACAGCAGTCAAGGATGCTCAATCCTTCTTCCCCCAGCCGGCCCTCCGGCAACCTGGTCACCAAAGTCGCATGTGGAAATTCAACCGCTGCACTGATGGGCCGGGCTGGCACACCACGGACTATTCTGATATTTTATCATGTGGGCCTGGTAATTTGTGATACGACTGCCTAGTGAGGCGGGGTCATATGTATGCTTGCCCATCACATCTAGCTTCCTGGAGTCCTTATCAGGAGGCAGAGTACTCATGTGTTTAGGTGCCCTGGATGTGTCATGGGCAGCCATTATAACCACTGAGTCTGTCTGAGGCTGGTTGGCATAATAAGGCTTGGCAGAAGGAGCAGAGTACTGCTTGTCAGCCTTTCTAGGTACAGCTGGTATTGAACTTGGGCTGTACCATGCAGCAAATTTGGCATCCTCCAATGCAAGATAAATTGGAGGAAAAATGATGGAGAGAGTGCATGATACCTCCAAGAAGTCCATCAGGTTCTTTTTAATGGAATCCTCTTCCACAGCAAAGCCCATTGCATTCTGCATTTGCTGCCTTATAGATGGGAAGGCAGAGTCTTCTAGAGGAGAACTGGGTGTGTACACCAAAGTTCTCACTACAATAAGATACAGTGGAGCTAGAACATACTACATATTATTGTTCTTCATAACCCTCCTCCTCCTCTTCATAATTCTTCTTCATTATGAGATCTGGATTATGTTCCTCTTCATCATCAACATCCCTGTCAGTGACGGGAACTGAAGACCTCACTGGCGATGATGGAGGCAGCTAATCAGGAGGTATATGCAGTGAACCAGCTAATGATGTCGACAGGGCCTGTGATGCAGAAACACTTGTTGATGGCAGTACAGGCTGCATAGCTAAGTCTGAACCAGTGTGTATATTGGAAAATGACACCAGTACTGCCTGAACTTCAACAATGCCCTGGCCAGGGGTTGTGACCTCTAGAGTCTGCAGTAGGTGTGATAGTGCCAGAGCAAAGCCCCAACCTTGGTGTCTGGTTGACGTTCGGATGGGGGGCTGGTGTCACTGCTGTCGGGGGGATGATGACAAAGAAGGTAGAGTACCTGCAGGCTGCAACAGCAACCCAGACCTTGCTGGGGAAACAGACTTGTCTTTGTCTCTATACTTATGTCTGTGTCCTGACGTCCTTTCTTTGTCTCATTCTTTCAATTTCAAGAACCGCAAGTCAGTTGATGGGGCTGGTGATGCTGATTTCTGACTCTGAGCTTTTCCCCTAGGTTGTTAGTTTTTTCCAGCAGAAACCCCTCCTGTACCTTTCTTCTGCATTGCCTGGTAGCTTGACTGAAGCCCAGGCAAATCTTACAAGTCCTGATGTGAGAGAGGCATAGATAGCAGACACACACTTTGTGTGCATCATCCTTATAAATCTTTTTTCCCCAGTCACAGTACCAGAAAAGCATCACTGGATTTGGTGACATGCAGGGATGGTAATATTGTGACATGGTTGAATAAGCCTCTGTCCCATGTGTTATGCAGAAAGAGTTTATGCAAGTATCTGTTCAAGCCTCTCCTTTTCTGTCTCTTGTCTGTCTGGTTGCGCAACCAACTTTTCCTGTGAGACCTAGGAACTGATCACTCTGACGGTCTCTCGATTCTTCACCTCTTGCTATCTCTCTGCCTTCCCTTGCCATTTCTGTCTTTTCTTCCCCCTTGCATATCTGCAGCTATAAAAATACATGTGAAACTTTGTGTGGAAATGTCACGGATACTGGGATCCCTTTGTTTAAAACTGTATATAGTTATACTGTTGAAATGATTGCAAAAAGCTATTTGGAACTCAAGGGGTTAACCTGAGATACAGTTCTTAAGTCCTTTGCAGAGTTGTAAACAAGAGGTCAGTTCTGGGTCATTATGTTTTTGCTACACCTGCAAGAACATTGGAAACTTACAAGAACATTGTGTGAGAAGCATGCTGTTTTCTTAATGAGTTTCCCTGGCACAGACTTATAAAAAGAGCAGCAATGCTTGTGCAAGAGAGAGAGACTGAGATTTGAAACTGAGAAGAAAAACTCAGCAGAAGGATTCTGTTTTCTATGTTTGTACTGTCATTGTAAATAGTTATACTGAATAATTTTATTTTTTTATTTTGCTGTTATTAATAATAAAATGCTATTTGCGAACTTTCAGATTGCTCCTGGTTTTCCTGTGCTTCCTGGCCTATGCTTCAATGTTAAATATTACTAAAATTCAGTGATTAACTTAAGATAAAAAATAATAAATGGCAATTGCTAGATGGTTTCCACAGTAGGTTCGGCAAGCACGATTGACATCAGGAAAAGAATTGAGGAGAGATAGGGCTGCCCATGTTTATGTAGATGCTGATGTGTGACATTATCATGGGTGGGCCACGGCCAGCAAAGGTTTTCATGTGGTTCTAGTGCTTAAGTGGGTATAGTTCCCAAAGGTGTGGCCTAATGGAAGAGAGGTCCTCGAAGAAGATAATAGTTTACCATGTGATATATTTTAAATCTGTAGTAGCTATAGGCTTAAAGGGAGCCTCCATCAGCTGGGCAAGACAGATATTCAAGGTCCTATGGAGGGACTCGGTCCCCCACAGGGAGAGGGGCACAGGTGGTTAAGCCTTTTAAAAAGAAGTTGTGAGACCAAGGTTTTGTCCTTGCCTGCTGCTGTGTAGGCTGACACTGCTGCCAGATGTACTTTTAGGGCTAAGGGTCTCAGAAAGAACAGTTATGTAAGAACTTACTGTAACAGCAGATCTTTGAGAGGATCTCAATCATAGGAACTTCACCATCAGTGAAACAGGATTCACATGGAAGATTTTCAGCAGTACCACTGGAGCTGCCCACGTTGACATCACCTGCTGATGTCACCAACCCTATAAAGGTATGAGCGCCCCCACTCCCTCCTCGGATCTCCCCCCCAAGAGACTAAGGGAGCAATCCCATGCCATGGGAGACCAAGGAGAGAGAGCTAGAGAGAGGTGCCCAGGCCAGAATAAAAGTCTGGATACATCGGTTAGCCAGTTCTAAGAAGAGAGCCCCAACAAAGGTGGATGGTGGGAGGGAAGGCAGACCTGATGACCAAGATCCCCTCAAAGATCTACTGTTACAGTAACTTCTTATGTAAAGAACACTTATGTAAGAACTTACAGTAACAGTAGATCTTCGAGGGGATCTCAGTCATCAGGTCACATCGTAGGAACTTCACCATTGGTGAAGCAGGATCCACACACAAGATTTTCAGCAGTACAACTGGGGCCACCCACGCCATTGACATCATCAACCCTATAAAGATGTGAGCAGCATCGCTCTGTCCTCAGTTCTTTCCCCCAGAGACAAAGGGAGCAGAGCTCTAGCCATGGAGGACCAAGGAGAGAGAGAGAGAGAGAGAGGGGTGCCCAGGCCTATATGAAAGGCTGGTTACAACAGACAGTCTGTTCGAGAACAAAATCCCCAAGAAGGGGGATGGTGGGAGGGAAAGCAAACCTGATGACTGAGATCCCCTTGTAGATCTACTGTTATGGTAAGTTCTTACATAACTGTTCTGTCTTCTTCGGTGGTATCTCAGTCATCAGGTCACACCATGGAAAGGAGTCCCAAGCAGTTACAGGTACAAACAGACAAGTCTGGGAGGAAGGCCAACCATCAACTTAAGAAAAGAGAACGTGCAGCACAGCCCTGCCAAAACCTGCACAGGCTGTTGAGGCAATGTCCAGACTGTAGTGCTTGGTGAAAGTATGGACAGTACTCCAGGTGGCAGCCGCACAGATGTCAGCGGCTGAGACCCATCGGAAACAAGCCACAAAGGTAGCCATACCTCTTGTGGAATGAGCTTTAACTGCTCCAGGCAATTCTTTGCCTTACTTGTTGTAGCAGAACACAACGCAATTTGCCAATCATTTGGATAAACATTGCTTAGAAACTGAAGCACCCTCTCTACCTGGGGCAAAGGAAACAAACAACTGCTTCGACTTTCTACATTCCTTGGTGTGAAGCAGGTAGTACTTCAAAGTTCTGCGCACATCTAACATATGGAGCATTGCTTCCCCTGGATTGGCACGCTCAGGAAAATAAACAGGAAGGTGGATAGACTGGTTGAGTGTAAACTGAGAGACCACCTTAGGGAGAAATGAACAGTTACGTAAGATCTTACCGTAACAGTAGATCTTCAAGGGGATCTCAGTCATCAAGTACCACCATAGGAACTTCACTGTCGGTGAATGGGAATCCAATCGAAAGATTTTCAGCAGTACAGCTGGGGCCGCCCACACTGTCAACGTCAGTCGATGTCATTCACCCTATATAGGCGCAGGTGGACCCACTCTTTCCTCAGCTCTTCCCTCACGGAGACAAAGGTAGCAAAGCTCATGCCCTGGGCAACCAAAGAGAGACAGAGGGACCCAGCTCTAGATAAAAAGGATGGAAACAACAGATAGCCATGTCCTGAACAGGAGCCCCGAGAAGGGGGATGGTGGGAGGAAAAGCATACCTGATGACTGAGATCCCCTTGAAGATCTACTGTTATGGTAAGTTCTTACCTGTTCTGTCTTCTTTGGGGGTATTTCAGTCATCAGGTACCACAGTAGGAATGAGTACCAAGCAGTAGCAGGTAGGACCAGATAAGCTGGAAGGCTGAAACTCCATAAACTTAAGACAGGAGACATGAAACAACCTCCTCAACCAAGGATCTTCTTAAACTTAAGACAGAAGACCTTATAAACTGAACCTGTCAAGGGACTCTATAAGTTTAAGACACAA
Organism: Neoceratodus forsteri; assembly: GCA_016271365.2. NCBI lineage: Eukaryota > Metazoa > Chordata > Ceratodontiformes > Ceratodontidae > Neoceratodus > Neoceratodus forsteri. The sequence continues at coordinate 553,731,305 of CM028129.1, read as the reverse complement.
GTCCTTGCAGCACAGCCCTGCTGAAACCAGCACGGGCTCTTGAGGCAATGTCAAGACTGTAATGCTTGGTGAAAGTGTGGACTGTACTCCAGGTGGCAGCTGCACAAATATCAGTGGCTGAGACTCCTTTGAAACAAGCCACCGAAGTAGCCATGCCTCTGGTGGAATGGGCTTTGACAGCTCCAGGCAAATCCTTACTGTACTTGTTGTAGCAGAACACAATGCAATTTGCCAACCATTTGGATAAACAGTGCTTGGAAACTGAGGCACCCTCACAACCTGGGTTGAAAGAACAAACAACTAGCCAGCCCATCAGCGCAGTGGTTGGATTTCCATCTGTGACACCAGTGACCCAGGTTTGGGAATGGTCCCGGGTCACTGAAGGGCTGGCCAGGGGAGAAGGATGGAGCATCCCAGAGATGGCTCACCTTCTCTGGGGAAGGGCAGGTATGCGGTCCACTGGCCCTTGGCAGAGGCTGGGAGCATAGCAGAATGTCAGGTTTTGGATGATTGGGGGAGTGGCGGACATCAGCATACACCTCGATGTCTGTGGCACACCACTCCCTGGAGAGAAAACCAGGAAACTGCTCTCTGGCTGGCCAGATGATGGTCCCCAGCCCCCACCAGGCCCTGATGATCAACCCCACCCCAGTGCCACCTGGGCCAATTGAAGAGTGCGCTGGCCACCCCCACCGGTGCCTTCCCTCTCAGAGGAGGGGGACCCGTCCAGCAAAGGGATACACCAGGTTACCCAGGGGGTCACAATGTGAGGTAAAGGGCCGGTGTTGGGGGAGGGCAAACAGACAGAGGATATAGGGAGACCCAAAGGAGTGGTCAGCCAGAGAGGTAGGAATGTGTATATATATATATAAAAAAAAAAAAAAAGATAAACAAACAACGGCTTAGACTTTTTGGACTCATTAGTCCTGAGCAGATAATATTTCAAAGTTCTGCGCACATCTAACATATGGAGCAGTGCTTCCCCCAGATTGGCAAGCTTGGGAAAATAAACAGGAAGGTAGATAGTCATAGTGTAAAATCAGAAACCACCTTAGGGAGAAACTTAGGATTTGTGCGTAAAGATACCCTGTCTTTGTGAAAAATCAGATAAGGCTTACCAGAGGGCCTAAAGTTCTGAAATTCTTCGAGTGAAAGTAATGGCAACTGAAAAGAGCACGTTCCAAGAGAGATAGTGCAAATTGCAAGTTGCAACTGATTCAAAAGGAGACAGGGTCAATCTTTCCAGAACAAAATTCAGGTCCCAAGCTGGGACAGAGGAACAGATTGGGTGTTTCAGATGCAGGATGCCTCTAAGGAAGGTGCGGGAGACATCAAGCTGAGCAATACTGTGGTCACCCATGGGCTCATGAAAGGCCGAAATGGCTGAGAGTTGGACCTTGAGTGAGGAATACTGGAGGCCTGAGTCAGACAAAGAGGTCAAGTAGTCCAGGATATGATTCACATGACAGGTGAAAGGGTCAAGGGAATGCCGGGCAGCCCAGATGGCAAACCACTTCCACTTCATGCATAAGTGGTATGGGTGGAAGGCTGGCCACTAGTACATCCACTTCCCTATTGGGACCCCAAACCTGACAATGGCTACATCCTCATGGGCCACTCTTGCAGATGGAGGGATCTGAGGTTGGATGGACCAGGGTCCCCTGATCCTGGGACAGCAGACTTCTGCAGACAGACAGGGGAACCGGAGGCTCCTCTGCCAGCTGCTGAAGCAGAGAGAACCATATCTGATGGGGCCAGAATGGAGCTACTAGGATTATGCTAGCCCCCTCCAGTTGCAGCTTCAGCAGCACCCTTTGTATTAATGGAAACAGAAGGAATGTGTATAGAAACCTCCCACTCCAAGAGAGGGACAACGCGTCTTGCCAAAAAACTCCAGGCCTTGGATCTAGTGAGCAAAAATTGGGCAGTTTTGCGTTGTGTGGGGACACAAAAAGGTCCAACTCTGGACAACCCAATCTGTCGAAGAGATCTTCTGCTATGGATGAAAGAAGCTCCCATTCATGCATGCTGAAACTGTCCGTCAAGGTGTTTAGGATGCCTGGCAGGTGGACTGCAGAGTGTGTCAGACTGTGCTCCAGTGTCCAATACCACACTCTCATGGCCTCCCTGCAAAAATGGCATGAATGAGTTCTGCCCTGCTTGTTGATGTAGTAGACGACACTCAGATTGTCTGATTGCACCAGCAACTGGCCTGGAGCAAGATGCCCCTGAAATGCCTGCATGGCATAGAGCACCGCTCTCATCACCAGGACATTGATATGCAGGGTGGCTTCCCACTGGAACCAGAAATCCTGGGTTTGAAAGGGACCAGGTGTATCCCCCAGCCCAGACCCCAAGCATCTGTGATCAGGATTTGATGCAAAGAGGAAAGTTTGATGGAAACCCTTTGAAGAAGGTTCGAGGGGTTCATCCACCACTGCAATACTTTGCACACTGGGGAAGATGCTAGGATTAGATGGTCCAGCTCGTTCAGACGTTGGTCCCACTGCATCCTGAGGGCCCACTGAAGAGTACGCATGTGGAGCCCGGCTAGTGGAACTGTGGGAATGGCCACAGCCATTAGGCCTAGGAGCCTGAGGTATAGTCTGGCAGGAATGTAGTGACTCTGAGTGACCCCATGAGCTTGAGCAATGAGGCATTCTGCCTGCTTTGTGGTAAGAAGGCCTTCCCCTGCTCTGAATTCAGGACCACCCCAATGTATTGTAGTCTTTGGGACACTACTAGAACAGACTTGGGTAGGCTGACTGTGATTCCCAGAGACTGAAAGAGCTGGAGGGCACGCTCCAGAGTCAGCAGCAGCTGTTCCCTGGACAGGGCCTTGATAAGCCAGTCATGCAGGTAAGGAAAGATGTACAAGACCCTCCTTCTGAGGGCTGCTGCAACTGCTGCTAAGCACTTGTTAAAGACATGGGCAGCAGAAAATAAGCCAAAGGGCAATACTTTGAATTGGTAATGCCCTCCCTGAAAGACAAAGTGGAGAAACCGCCAGTGAGGAGGCAAAACTGCAACATGCATGTAGGCATCCTGCATTTGCAGGGAGCAGAGCCAGTCCCCAGTTTTGAGGAGGGGCAAAATGCCTGGCAAAGTTACCATCCAGAACTTTCTGTACGGGATGAAGAAATTGAGGTCCTTTAGATCTAAAATAGGCCTCAGATCTCCTGTCTTCTTGGGAACCAGGAAGAATCTGCAATAGGACCTCTGGTTTTTTCTCTGTCGCTTTGTCCCCAATTCTATTGCCTGCTTGCACAGGAGAGTCTGTACCTCCTCCTGGAGAATGGGCAGATGAGCCAGGGGGTGATTTGCGGGTTACGGAGGGGAGTCTGGAGGTTGCTGAATGAGTTCCAATGTGTGACCACTCTCTATGATCTGCAGGATCCAAGCATCTGACATTATGGTTCTCCAGTGATTTAAATGGAGGGAGAACCAACCTCTGACCTCCACCTCCTGGCCTTGGGCCAGAGGAGGGGGGTCTGGAAAGGAGTCAAGCTAAGGCAGGTCCAGGTGTGGAAGTGGAACCCTTAATTCTGGGACACTTGGCTGCCACTCCAGCCTGGTAGTGGGCAGGCAGGGAGGACTGGGCTCTGCACATTCCCTGGGGGTGAGAGCCTGAGCCTGGTCTGTTGGTCTGCCTAAGAAAAGTAGAACACCCTCCAACCATGCTGCTGAGTGTGGTAGAGGGAATGAACAGACCTGAGAGCCATGCCTGAGGCCTGCAGGTCATTAATAAGGTCCATGACATCCGGACCGAAAAGCTTGGTGCCACTAAAAGGAGCATTAAGCACCTTGTTTTGCATGTCAGCTGCAAACCCAGATATCCTGAGCCAAGAATGCCTTCGGAGGCATATGCCAGTGGCAGCCTGTCTGACAAATCGTAAAAGACTTTAAGGAGATGCTTACCAACATCCTCAGCCATCTGGAAGCATTGGAGGAGCTCCTTCTTCTGTTCACTATCAGGAAGGGCTTGGGCAGCAGCCTCACCCTTCCTTGAGTTGGTGTTCAGGAATGTCATCATGTGAGACAGGTAAGTAGGAAATCCTCAGGCCTAGGGTAGAGGAAGTGTACACCTCTTGCCCCAAAGATAAATCCTATGGGACTCTTTGTCCGGGGGCAGGGAACTAAGGTGTTTGGGTGCCTTAGACCTGTTGTGTGCTGCCTTAATGACCAGTGAGTCCATTACACCGTGGGCAGCAAGGTAAGGAAGGCCCTGAGGGGCACTGTGGAGCTTTTCAGCTCTAAGAGTCACTGCTGGCACAATGTCAGGCCTGTGCCAGGCTGCCGTGGTAGCATTTTTAAGAGCTGGGAGCATGGAAGGAATAATTTTAGGTGAATATTCTGGAATCTCCGGATGGTCTGCCAGATCCCTTCTGGTGGCATCCTCCTCCTCTATCTGAAACCCATGATGGAAGACAGTTGCTTCATAATGCTAAAGAAGGAAGCATCCACAGGTGGAGACCTGGGGATGTGCTTGACAGATTTTTCACTGACTGAAGAGGCAATAGACTTGTCAGAAGTATAGTACTGGTCTACCTCTTCCTCCTCAACCTCCTCTGGAAGTATGAGGTCAGGATGGTACTTCTCCTCGATGTCGACCTCTTCTTCTGGGTCTGGCATCGGTTGTGCTGTCAACGGCTCTCGGGTAGGCTCCCAGGGCTGATGGAAAGGGGTCAACAACGAAGGTGTCGGTGCCAGCAATGAAGGCCTGTTAAAGGCAGCAAACTGCTGCACTATAACGTTGGTAAAATCATTCCAGAATGCCGATCCATGCTCTAGTTCAGCCCTAGAACTCTCCTCTTCACCTCTCACTGCCCCCACGCACTGCACCTCTCTATTTCTAGTATGCCCCCCTCCCTTTACCTTGCCTCCCCATTCCTCCTCCATCCCTTTTCTCTTCCCCCACCTTATGTCTATCTGAGCACTTTCTCTAATCTCAATAAATTATTATATTAGTTTTCCCTCCCCTAACACTAAAATGGTATCCTTGTCTACAAACTGTGGGCGTTCACAAAGGAAAAAAGCGCTGGCATACCTCAAGCGCTCCTGCGCAATGTGGAGCTGAATCCTGGCCCTCCTATACCACTTGCTTCACCTTCTGAATTTGCAGCTGCCTCTGGACTCAAAATGATGCTGGTCAATATCCTAAGCTTGGTTAAGAAATTTGTCCAGTTTCAAGCATGAGCCGCTCATACTGAACCAGATCTCATCATTATCACAGAGTCATGGATTAAAATGGTCAATACTGACTAACAAATTTCGTTGCCAGGCTATAAACTGTTCAGGGCAGACAGGGATACAGGTGGGGGATGGTTTAAGAACACTGTTTGTGACATCTGCTGTAAATCCAAACCAAAAGAATATGAAATCGTATCTTTGAAGCTTCACCTTCCTTCCATGGAATGTATCACTATTATTGGGCGGTTATAGGCCCCCTGCTGGTGTCACTGATATCTTCAATATCCTAAAATTCCTAACCACCACTACCAACAATGAAACCATAATCCTTGGAGATCTCAGTATGGACTGGCTTACCCCTAAATCTCACAGCCTGAAATCTCTCTGTGATGAGTGTGGCCTCTCTCAGATAGTCAACAAACCCACTAGGATCAATACTTCAAATAACGCCAATAGTTCCCTCCTAAGTGTTACAGTAACCACTCACCCTCATAAAATTCTGCACTCTGTTGTTTTCCACAATGACATGAGCGACCACAGGGTTGTAGTATGTATAAGATCGCAAGCTAAGGGTCGTTACCAACCCAAGCTTATAACTAAACGGTCTTACCGTAAGTTTAACACAGCAAATTATTTGTGTGACCTAGGTAAATTTAGCTGGCAATATGTCTGTCTTGCTAAACTGGCTGATGAGGCTGTCACTATCCTCAATAAAAACCTTACCACTCTGGCTAACAAGCATGCCCCCTTTATTAAATCTTGTATGCGTAAAAAATCTCACACCTGGTTTACACCAGACCTCAAGGCAGCACTCACAAACCGTGATAAACCTTGGGCCCAGGCTAGGCGTTCCAAGTCCCCATCTGATTGGCAGGCTTTTCAAGTTGCTAGGAGTGCCTCCGTTAAATGCATTCCTACTGCCAAATCGAATTTCTACATCACCACCTTAGAACAGGCAAATGGGAATTCTTGTAAAATCTGGAGGACCCTTAAATCCATTGAAGGACAGCTGGCTGCTCCCTCCATTCCAGCCAAGATTCACACCAAAGACATGGTCATCACAAGTAATAGTCAAACCCTTGAAGAGCTCTACTCACATTTTGCTGCTGCTGGCCTAGCCTTCGACTCCTCACCATATGCATGCCTTGCAAATTGTCAGGTCAGTACTACCCCATAACCCCTAAACTCACCTCATCCCTTCCAGCTGTACCCACTCAACTACAAAGAAGTTGAAGACTCGCTTCTCAACTTAGACACCAAGAAAAGTGCTGGGGATGACGGACTTGAACCATTCTTCTTAAAATTAGGCTACTTCCATCTCACAGCCCCCATTCTTCATATATTCAATCTTTCTATCGTCACTGCCACAGTTCCATCCTACTGGAAATCTGCCCATATCTTCCCCTTTTTCTAATCAGGTGACTCATGCAATTTAAATAATTATAGGCCTATCTCTATCCTGCCTATTCTCTCTAAAGTCTTCGAAAAATTAATGTACTCCCAATTAAAACGTCACATCGAAACCTTCTCACTTCTTAACCCAGCTCAGTCTGGTTTCCGGCCTAATCATGGTACCATCACAGCCCTGGCTAAAGTTACTAATGACTGGGTTTCAGGTCTGGACTCGAAGATCACTGGTGCAGTCTTCCTAAACCTTAGTAAGGTGTTTGACACTGTTGACCACAACCTAGTAGTCAGTAGCCTTATTAACCTAGGTGCCTCCTCCTCCACTGCTCGGGTTTACCAGTTATTATTTAACAGGGAAAACACAGAAAGTCAAGGCTGATGACCTATTTTCAGCCTCCCTCTCGATCGTCAGGGGAATCCCTCAAGGCTCCATTCTAGGCCTTATCCTTTTTTCTCTTTACATTAATAATCTTGTCTTTAACATAACCAATTCCAATTTGCATTTCTTTGCAGATGACACAGTACTGAACACCTCGGGTTTAACCCTGTCTGAAGTTAGAGACGTAGTACAAACCAACTTTGCTCAGCTTGATTACAACCTTAATAAGGCAAAGCTCCTTCTCCAACTCTATCTTTTCACCGGCTCTCCAAGGCATCCCTCAGAGGTGCCCACACAATCCTACCCCTGCTACTCCCCACCGTGGCCGACCACATCAGATCACCCTTCCCTTCCTTCGAGGGACTTCCCAGCGCCCCAGATCACCCCCCAGAGCAGGGCCCACCCTCCCTCGGTGGTGTCTTTCTGTGATTAGAGGGTCCATCTCTCTTGGGAAGTCAGCTGTGGATCCCAGGTGTGGCCTGGCCCGGTACTGGGGATGTGAGGGAGATCCCCAAGGCCCTCATTTTCTCCTCATCGAGCCGGGTTCTTTTGCTTTGATGTGGAACCCCCGTGGAGCCCTTCCAGCAAGGCAACGTAGTGCTGTGGCTCCACCCCCAGGCATATGCAATGTTGTTATGTTCGGCAGCCCCCAGCCACCGCCAGAGGTCACTCCATGAGTGAGCGCTCCCCCAAGCCCTCCCCAGGAAGAGAGAGCAGTCCTCTGGATGCTCAATCTCTTCTCTCCCCTGCCAACCCTCAACAACGTGAGCTTCCTTCCAAACCTGGGTCGTCAGCATGGCGCGAGGTGTGGCATCCAGTGCCTCAACCCTCAGTGTCACAGGGCCGGCCCACAAAGCTCCTTCTGAATGCCAAGAAAACCAAGGCTATGATCTTCACTCTAAATACGTCCTCCACCACCTCCCTTGACTTGCCTAATGACTTTATTGTCACCTCCCTAGGTGCATCTCTTGAAGTCATCTCCAAATTCAAATATCTAGGCATAGACAATAAGCTTACCTTTAATGACCATCTTGATAACTTGACCAGCAGGTTAAAAACCAGGCTAGGTTTTTCTTTAGAAACAGGCTCCTCTTCCCTTTTGAGATTAGAACCAGGTTTGTTCAGACCACATTCCTCCCCTTACTAGACTATGGAGACAATCTACAGTTCTATTGCAACCTCAAACCTGTGCAAATTGGATGTCCTTTACCAGCTATCTCTGCAGTTCATTACCAACTCCCCTTACCGAACCCACCATTGTGATCTGTATGCATCTGTCGGTTGGATGTCGCTTACTACTAGACGTTTGCTCCATGCTGGTACTTGGACTCTTAAAATTCTCCTGAACAAACTACCAAGCTACATAACATCTCTCATCCGCATCTCCCGCGTTCATATTCCCTTAAGAAGTCTGACTATCTTCCTCGACGTGCCTAGGACTCGAACTTCCTTTGGCAAATGTGCCATTTCACATCCACTTCCAACTTTATTCAACCAGCTCCAGTCTATACTGAAAGTCTCTAGCATTGTCTCTGTCAATTTCTTTAAAATCTTTGCTGCAACCAAACTAAAAGATACTTGCAGCTGTTTCTAGTCCCTCCTTGACCTTTGACCCTTTTATCCATAACTCACTCCCCTTCCTGCCTCCATGTCCCTACTTTCACTTATCTCTTCCTTCCCTATCCTGCTCTTGTTCTTCATTCCCATCATCCTTCCTTTCTTTTCCTCCTTTCCCTCCCCCCTTAAGATCCTCTCCCTCTCATCCTCCTTCTCCTCTTGCACCAATGTTATACACTCCCCTCCACCTTATGCATCTTCTCACTCCAGCTCTAACTGCTTTTGGCTGTACTTTTACTACTTACAATGCTTTTCCTAAGTTATAGTTATAATTATTACCTTTTTATGCTTTAATTAAGCACTATGTATCACATTTACCATATATTGTATGTACTATGATTTTATGTATGCCCTTTGTCTGTATACATGCCTTGGGACCTCCTTGTGAATGAGCTTGCTCAATGGAGTTTTCCTACAATAAACTTGAACTAAAACGAACGAGAACCTCGTTCAGGTCCATCATCACCGGAGGAGGAGTCGACAGCAATGAGTCCAACAAAGCAGTCTGTGTGCCCGACAAGTCTGTATCCTTTTGGGGAGAAGGGACAGGTCTCGGAGGGGTAGTCATCGATGGAGGAGGGGCCAACGACATGGAGGACGAAGGCTGAGTGCCCTGAGAGTCAGGTGGTGCAGCTATCAGTATGGGTCTGGAGTGAACTAGGACCTGGACAGCAGGTCTCTTAGAGCCTCAGTCAACAACGAGGAGCCCCCCCACCCCCAAAGAGAAAGCGCAGATCGCAGCTTGCAACGGGCTCAAAGGGAGACATGGTCAAATTTTCTAAAATAAAATTCAAATCCCAAGCTTGGACAGGAAAATGGATTGGGGGTTTCAGATGCAGGATGCCCCTAAGGAAGGTATGGGAGGCATCCAGCTTAGCAATCGCGCAGTCACCCACTGGCTTAAGAAAAGCAGAAACAGCCAAAAGGTGCACCTTAAGGGAGGAGTACTGGATACCCGAGTCAGACAGAGAGATCAAGTAGTTCAAGATGTGGTTCACCAGGCAGGTGAAAGGGCCAAACTATATTTGGCATCCCAGGTGGCAAACCGCTTCCACTTCATGGCATAAGTGGCTCGAGTGGAAGGCTTCCGGGCAGCCACTAGGATGTCTGCCACTCTAGTAGAGACCCCGAAACTGATGATGGCTATGTCCTCAGGAGCTAAGCATCCAAATGGAGGGACCTGAAGTTGGGACGGACGAGGGTCCCCTGATCCTGGGTCAGCAGGTTCCTGCATAGATGGAGAGGGATCGGAGGTTCCTCCTCCAGCTGCTGGACCAGAGGAAACCATATCTGCCAAGGCCAGAATGGAGCTACCAAGATAATGCTGACCCTCCATCTGCAACTTGATTAGCACCCTCTGGATCAGAGGAAATGAAGGGAATGCATAAAGAAACCTTCTGCTCCAGGAGAGGGACGACGCGTCTCATCAGAAACTCCAGGCCCTGGATCTAGCCAGCAGAAATTGGGCAGTTTTGTGCTGAGTGAGGACGCAAAAAGGTCCAGCTCAGGATGCCCCATCTGTCAAATAAATCTTCTACGATGGCTGAGAGAAACTCCCCTTCATGCATGCTGGACAGAGTCCTGCTGAGACTGTCCACCAGAGTGTGTAACACACCCGGCACATGGGACTGCAAAGAGTGTCAGACTGTGATCCAGCACCCACTACCAAACTCTCATGGCCTTCTCGCATAAGGGGTACAAATAAGTCTGACCCCCCACTTGCTGATGTAGTATACTACACTTAAATTGTCTGACTGCACCAGCAGCTGACCCAGAGCAAGGTGGTCCTAAAAAGCCTGCATGGCGTAGAGTACTGCCCTCATCTCCAGGACATTGATATGCAGGGAATTTTCCAGCTGGGACAAAGAGCCCTGGGTCTGGAAGGGATCCCAGTATGCTTCCCAGCCCAGGCCAGAGGCATATGTGGTTAGAATCTGCTGCAGGGAGGAGATCTGGAATGGCACACCCTGAAGCAAGTGTAAGGGGTCCATACTCCACTATAGTACCTTGGAGAGTCTGTTCCGGAGTCAGTAAAAGCTGTTCCCTGGATGGGGCATTTAGGAGCTAATCGTCCAGATAAGGAAAAACATACAGTCCCTCCCTTCTGAGAGCTGCTGTGACAGCTGCCAAGCACTTACACAGATACACAGAAGGTGACAGGAGACAAGGATCATGTGGCCCAACCAATCTGCCCCTTTCTTTACCTAATACACCTAATTTACTTGGTAAAGACTCATGGCACAGAGGAAAAGCCAAAGGTCAGCACCTTGAACTGATAATGCTCATTCTGAAAGGCAAAATGGAGAAACTTCCTGTGAGGAAGAAAGATTGAGGTGTGCAGTTAGGCATCCTGCATGTCCAGTGAGCAGAGCCAGTCCCCTGTTTTGAGAAGGAGCATCAGGCCTAGCAAAGTTATCATCGTAAATTTTTTGTGCTGGATGTACAGATTGAGGTAACTTTGGGTCCAGAATGGGCCTCAGATTGCCAGCCTTTTTGGGGACCAGGAAAAACCTAGAATAAAACCTCTTGTTTCTCTGGTGCCTGGGCACTGGCTCGATGGCCTGCTTGCACAGAAGAGACTGAACTCCCTCCTGGAGAACAGACAGGTGAACCAGGGGATGACAGGAGGGCGGGGAGGGGTTTCCAAAGGTTGCTCGATGAGTTCCAGGGTGTGCCTCCTTTCTATGATCTGTAGAATCCATATAGCCATGTCTTGCAGAGCTCTGAGGAGATGCCTACTAACATCCTCTGCAGCTTGAAGGCACTGAAGCAACTCTTGCTTCGGAGTGCCATCTGGAAGAGCCTGGCAAGCAGTCATGTCCTTCTTCCAGTTGGCATTTTGGTATTTTACCATGTGCAACAGGTAGTTTGCAATCTATAAACCTAGAGTAGAGGAGGCATATACCCGTTTATCCCAAAGGTCGATTCTGCGAGACTCTTTGTCTGGGGGAAGGGAACTAAAGTGCTTAGGCACCTTAGACCTGTCACGAGCTGCCTTGATGACAACTGAGTCTGTCTCGGACAGGGTAGCAAAGCAGAGGAACACCTGAGGGACATGATAAAGTTTGTCCATCGTACGAGGTATAGCTGGCACCATGTCTGGTCTGTGCCAGGCTGCTGTGCCTGCATTCCTGAAGACTGATAATACTGGAGGAATGATTTTTGGGGGAGATTCAGGAATCACCAGGAAGTCCATCAATTCTTTCCTGGTGGCATCCTCTTCCTCAGTGTGGAAGCCCACGGCCGAGGACAGCTGCGTCATCACTGCCCCTCGGAGACATTGTAAGAAGGTATGGGCTGAGGTTTCACTGCTATGCAGATGATACCTAGCTCTGCCTGTCTTTTGCACCTGACCAAGATGGAGCTCTCTCAGCTTTTAACAGATGCCTCACAGAAATCCAGGAGTGGATGGATTCCAGTTGGCTAAAGTTGAACTCAAATAAGACTGAGGTGTTGGTTGTGGATCCAGCGCGTCAGATAGGGGGCCAGGGGTGGGTCCACCCTCTGGGCTTTTTCTTGGGGGCGTATCACTCCCATCCTCTGAATGGGTGCGAAACCTGGGGGCAATTTTTCATGAGGGGCTGACACTGAATTTGCAGGTGTCAGCCGTCGTCAAATCCTCTTTCTACCATCTGAGGAATGTCTCCAAGATTAAGCACCTTGTTCTGTCTGGCTGGTTCCTACGCTGGTTCATGCCTTTGTGTCCTCATGCCTGGATTATTACAACTCCCTTTACCTGGGCTACCTGGGGTGGAAATTTGCCGCTTGCAGCTAGTGCAGAACACTGCAGGCCAGCTTTTGACGGGAACTTCTAGATCCTGTCATATTATGCCAGTGCTGCGCTGACTGCACTGGCTGCCGGTAAAGTGGCGGATCATCTTTAAAGTCAGTCTTCTGACTTTTAAAGCCCTACATAGACTTGGCCTGGATTACCTGAAAGAGCTTCTGGTCACCTATTGCCCTGGATGATTGCTCCGCTCAGCTGACAAGAGGTTTCTGGAGATTCCAAGGGTGTGTCTGAAATCTTCTGGGGCCCGTGCATTCATGCACATGGCCCCAACCCTCTGGAATTCTCTACCCCACCAGTTACGGGAGTGCACAACCGTGGAGGGATTCAAACAAACTTTAAAAACATACTTGTGGGTTCAGGCTTTCGGTGAATGACTCATTTTATAATGGATTATCTGTTTTATTATTCTATGACCTGGATAATTGATGTCTTTTAAAATTTGTAAGGCGCCTTGACATTTTGAAAGGCACCTTAAAAATAAACTTACTATTATTATAATTATTAAAAATATGGGGTCCTCAGGAGCAGATCTAAGTGTGTGCCTCGCTGACAGAGGAAGTTGTGAACCTGTCAGAGACAAGGATTTCTTCCTCGTCTTCCTCCTCATCATGAGGAAGAATGAAGTCTGGATGATAGTTCTCCATGATTTCGACCTCTTCTAGGTCCAGGTCTGGCATCAGTTGTGCCAATGGTGGTCTGCGGGGAGCTTCCCACAGCCGCAGTCGTCGATGAATCCCCAGATGAAGGAGAAGAGACAGTCAGGAAACTAGATCATTGCTGAGGGGAACGGTCCCAAATTTGGTCTTTCTTATGACTTTTCCAAGAGGACTTGTCTCAGGCCTTAGAGGTCTGGGAGCTTGATGACCTTGCCAGCAATTGAGAGGCTGGTACCCCGAAGGACCCATGTCTGGAACTGGCTGCTTGCTGTTCCATTAAGAAATTTCTTAAAGCCTGACTGCATCGCCTAAGGGTTTTTTGATTAAACTTATGGCAGAGCTCACAGTCAGGGCCCAAGACAACAGACACAGAGAGAATGTTCATCTTTGAGGCACTCTTCTTTCCTCAGTGGCAGTGACAGAAAAGAGAGGTCGAAGGATTGACTCTCAACATAAAATAGATGAATCTCTTATAAAAAGATTGTAAAAGTAATATGAAAGAAAAAAGCCGGAGGCAAAATGGCACAAAATTTCATCGGAGCTTCAGCAGAGACCCATGTGAATTGCCAGACTGTGATCCAGTGCCCAGTACCACACTCTCATGGCTTCTCTGCATAGGAGGTACGACCGAGTCCCTCCCCCCCTTGATGTAGTAAACTACATTTAAATTGTCTGACTGCACCAGCAGCTGACCCAGAGCAAGGTGGTTTTGAAAGGCCTACATGGCATACAGCACTGCCCTCATCTCCAGGACATTGATATGCAGGGAGGTTTCCAGCTGGGAGCAAGAGCCCTGGGTCTGGAAGGGACCCAGGTGTGCTCCACAGCCCAGACCGGAGGCATCCGTGGTTAGAATCTGATGTGGAGAGGAGATCTGGAATGAGACACACTGAAACAGGTTGGAGGGGGTCTTTCCACCACTGCAGTATCTTGCATACTGGAGAAGAGACCAGGACTGGTTGATCTAACTCGTCCGAGTGCCGGTCCCACTGTACCCGAAGGGTCCACTGGAGAGTGCACATAAGAAGTCTTGCCAGTGGAACAGTGGGAATGGCAGCTGCCAACAGGCCCAGCAATCTGAGGTACACCCTGGCAGGAATGGAGCGGCTTTGAGCGACTTCCTGAGCTTGGGTTATAAGGCACTCAGCACTGTTTTGGGGCAGGAAGGACTCCCCTGTGCAGAATCCAGGACCGCTCATATATACTGCAGCCTTTGGGATGGCGCCAGGACTGACTTGGGCAGATTGACGGTGATTTATTTTATTTTTTATTTTAGTCTTTGGTAACCGGTTAAGGCCCACTAGGCACAAGTGCCTGTTTTCAGGGGAGACCTGTGAGCACTGAGCGGTTAAGTGATTGATCAGAGTCACAAAGTATGCAAGTGGAGGTTGTGAGAATCAAATCAAGGTCTGGTCTGCAGGATGTACCGAGCTTGTTTACGGCTCATTACTCTAACCTCTAGGCTATACTGCCAGCCAAATGCCCAGAGAGTGAAAGAGCTGGAAAGTTCACTCCAGAGTCAGCAGAAGTTGTTCCCTGGATGGAGCCTTTAGGAGCCAGTTATCCAGATAAGGGAAAACATACAGTCCCTCCCTCCTGAGAGCTGCTGCAACTGCTGCTAAGCACTTGGTAAAGACCAGCAGCGCAGAGGACAAGCCAAAGGGTAGCACCTTGAACTGATAGTGCTCGCCCTGATAGGCAAAATGGAGAAACTTTCTGTGAGGAGGAAAGACCAAGATGTACAGGTAGACATCCAACATGTCCAGTGAGCAGAGACAGTCCCCCATTTTGAAAAGGGGCATCAGGCCTGGCAAAGTTATCATCCAGAACTTTTTGTACTGGACGTACAGATAGAGGTCCTTTAGGTCCAGAATGGGCCTCAAGTCACCAGCCTTTTTTGGTACCAGAAAAAACCTGGAATAGAACTCCTTGTTTCACTCCTGCTGGGAAACTGGCTCAATGGCATGCTTGCATAGAAGGGTCAGTACCTCTCCCTGGAGAATGGACAAATGAGCTGGAGGGTAACTGGATGGTGGAGCAGGGGTTTCTGGAGGTTGCGTAATGAGCTCCAGGGTGTGCCCTCGCTCGATGATTTGCAGAATCCATGCATCTGAAGAAAAAAATTACTCACCTTAATAATTGTGTTTCTTCTAATGGAGTCTTGCTGTATTCTGACATTATGCAGTTAGCCCCAGCACTTGAACTGCTCCAGAGAGGAAAGAGTTAACTCTAAGCCAAAGCATAGAACATTGAGCTTGAGCTCGGTTCAAACCTCTGTCTGCTGCAGTTTGAAATGTAACCATCAGATTCTTATGAGCTAACACTAACTAACTACCCCCACTGTGTGGAAATTGTAAAATTTACTAGCCAAAAAGGCAACCAAATATTTTGGATCCCCCAAAAGACTCAAGTCGAGAAATCCAAAACACAAACTAGGTAGTGAACAAATATAACTACCAAAACATATAAATAACCCACTCTCCCCTTTTAAAAAGGGGGAGAGTGCTGAGTACACCCCTGAGGTGCAACACTGTGCCTGCCAGCCCACTTCCCAAAAACCAGGTTCTGAGAGGGGAGGCAGGGAGGGAGGTCAGAATACAGCAAGACTCCATTAGAAGAAACACAATTACTTAGGTGAGTATTTTTTTCTTCAAACAACATGAAGTCTTGCTGTATTCTGACATTATGCAGACTACCAAGCAGTACCTCCATGGAGGAGGGTATCAAACCTATTTTGGGAATAGACTTTGCAGTACTGCTGTACCAAACCTAGCATCACTCCTAGCCTGGGTATCCAGAGAGTAATGCTTGGTGAATGTGTGGACTGTTTTCCAGGTGGCTGCTTTGCATATCTCTAATAATGATATATCTCTGGCAGCAGCCAGAGAAGCAGCTGTACCTCTAGTCGAATGAGCCCTCAGGCCTGAGGGGGGTACTTTGCCTAGCTTTTCATAGCACAATTGTATACAAGAGACAAACCACCTGGCAATAGTTCTCTTAGTAGCAGGTTTACCCTTCCCCAGTTCACCATAAGTGAGGAAAAACTGGAGGGAGTCAAACCTAAGTGCCTTAGTACGCTCACTGTAGTAGCTAAGAGCACTTTTACCATCCAAACTGTGTAAGCTTCTCTCTCCTGAAAAAGAATGATCAGGGAAGAACAAAGGAAGAGATATGGATTGGTTCAGATGAGAATCTGAAACCACTTTGGGTAAGAACCTCCTGTTGGTTCTAAGGACCACCTTATCTCTATGGAAAGAGATAAAATCGGGCTCAACTGATAGAGCTTGTAATTCACTGATACGCGTGGCAGAGGTAATAGTTACCAGGAACACAGTTTTCCAAGTCAAGTACTTAAGTTCTGCTGAGGCCAAAGGCTCAAAAGGGGGTTGCATAAGCTGAGTGATGCAAACATTAAGACCCCAAGCAGGAATAGGATCCCTAAAGGGGGGATTGGTATGAAGCAATCCTTTGAAGAATTTACAGAAAACAGGGCGAGATGCCAGCGAGGAAGGCTTTCCCACTGACAAAAATGCAGAAACTGCTAACAAGTGTACTTTGAGGGTAGCTGGTCTGAGGCCTAAGCCATTAAGATGAACCATGTAATCCAGAACTATAGACAAGTCAGTAGTATCTGGGGATATGTGCTTATTGGAACACCAAATGCTGAATCTTTTGGAGTTATAAGTTTTTCTGGTGGCAGGTTTTCGAGAGGCTTTGAGAATGTCCAGAACCCCCTGAGACAGATGCAAATTTGCATATTCTAGCTCTTCAAGAGCCATGCCTTGAGAGTGAGACACCGAAGGTTGGGGTACCAAATCCTCCCTTGAGAAGAGGTTAACAGGTTGTGATTCCTGGGAAGAGATAGGGGAAGATGGACTGCTAGGGACAGCAACAGGGGATACCAAGGCTGTCTGGCCCAGTCTGGAGCAATCAGGATCACTTTGCAAGATTGTGACCTTATCTTGACCAGGACTTTGAACAGTACAGGGAAAGGTGGAAAGGCATACAGAAATGTCCCCTCCCAATCCAGAATTAGAGCATCTAGGGGGACTGAACCCAAGACTGGGGGTCTGCAACAAAAGAGAGGAAGTCGGTGATTGTCTGGGGCTGCAAAGAGATCTATCTGGAGTGCCCCACCCTGAAAAGATCACTTTTAATACTAGGGGATCCAGGGACCATTCGTGATGGCCCTTGGAAATCCTGCTCAATGCATCTGCTAGCACATTGTCCTTCCCTGGAAGGTGGACTGCTACCACAGAGGTCTGTAGGTAATAAGCCAGGGACCATAATTTCATGGCTTCCATGCACAAGGTCGTAGACCGAGTGCCTCCCTACTTGTTGATGTACCACATGGTGGAGGTAGTGTCTGTCCTGACCTGAACCACCTTGTCCTGTATTGAGTCTGAGAAGGCTTGTAGAGCCAGGTACACTGCCCTGAGCTCCAGAAGATTGATGTGGAGAAGAGACTCCTGAGGGGACCACATTCCCTGAGCTGTGAGGGCTCCCAGGTGAGCTCCCCACCCCAGGAGAGAAGCAACCATGGTTAGAACTACAGAATGAGACTAAGAAATGGGGGCACTGTTGAGCCCAAGCAAGATGGAGGCTTAGTTTTGGTGCTATCCATATTGTCTGTATACTTTATTATTTTTTTATACCTAGTTGGTCCTTTTGATAGCTTGCATTGGCAGAAAATGAGATCGGAAAGTCTCAAGAACAGGAATGGGCAATCCAAGGAAGGACAAAATGCACCATGAAAGCACTAAAAGTAAGACTGTTTTGGGGCCTCCTGCCACGAGGTCTGTGCAGGGCCATTCGGCCATTGAAGACACCACCGGGGAGGAGGAAACCCTACAGATCATAGGCACTAAAATTAACCGTTTAATTTATACAGTGTCTGGCCTTGCAGATAAATTCGATTCTCTGACCAACCATGTCAATATCCTGGAAATGGAGGTCACAGCAGTAAAGACCGAATCCACAGAAGCCAGAAAGAGATCGGAAGCAGCCCTGGGCACCACAGCCACACTAGTGAAAGAGAACGGGCACCTCTGCTCCTGGCTTGAAGTCCTGGAGAATCAAGCCCGGGTGGCAAATTTACAATTTGTAGACTTGCCTGAATGGTGCGAGGTAGATCATTTGCCTGAATGGTGCGAGGTAGATCATTTGGCCCTTTTATTCCAAGAGTGGCTGAAACAGTAGCTGGGGCATCCCTTTTCCGATCACCAGGTTACTATTCAAAAAGCTTACCGTGTGGCATATCATGGACGTCCTGATAACCCTGAAGCTCCACGGGCCGGTGTAGCTGTCCTGGATGGTGTTGTGGTCAGGAGACTTTGTGTTGGCGCTGGCTCACCAGAAGAAAGTACTGCTGCAGGATGGAGAACAAGTCCAACTTTATCCGGACCTCAGCTATTCAACCAGACAACAGAAAAAAGCTTTTGATGGAGTCTGGGCTATGCTAAGGGGCGTTGAAATGTCCAATAATATGCTGTTTCCAGCACATCTGCGAATTCTTCATAAAGGGAAAGTATTCATCTTTTCAGATCCTAGAGAGGCTCTTAAATGGGCTCAGCGTCATGTTCCACCAGCTAGAAGGAGGGAAAATTCAGACCAGTCTGACTTGGAAGAAGATACTGAAGGGGAAACCTGAATTTTTAATCAGTCAGCCGGAGTCAAGGTTTGCTTTTATCTAAAAGAACTTTAAGGTGGACAATAGTGCTGACTGTTGTTTTTACACAGCTTAAGTGTAAATTTTGGATCTTTGAGCAAGATAAGCTCTTTATATTTTTGTTGATGGTTACAGAAATGATAGTGTTCAGTTGGGTTTTTTGAGGGGCTGGCTTCTTGTTCCCTTCTTGTTTAACCTTTTAACTGGGTCTTAATTATAAAAAAAATATGATATAATGATAGAGATAGCTGACTAAAGTTCTTCAGACTAGGTTGCCCTTCTACATAACAAGTTAACCTATTTTGGTTGTTAATTTGCTAATATAATTTCTAACTAGTATACAAGATTTGGAAGAAGAAGAAGAAGAATCAGCATTTATATAGCACTTTTCATACATCCAAAGCGCTTTACAAGCAATGCTAGACTGGTAGTGAAGTGACTGAATGTGTGGTGGTGGCCATATCACACATCATCACCCACACACAGCCTGGATAATTGCATGAACCGGTTTATGGGAAGGGGAATGTTGGCCAGGACACCGGGAATGTTCCCTACTCATTGTGAAGAGTGCCCTGGGTTCTTTTACTTCCGCCTGGACACCCACCAGGATAATACCAGGATGGGCAGAAGGGACCTCGGTTTTTTAACGTCTCATCCGAAGGACAGCACACCCCAGCAGTACAGCACCCCCCAATACTGCACTCAGATGCTAGCGATTTTTAAGTGCAAGTCCAATCCTGGTGTGGGACGAGAACCCATGACCTTCTGGTCCAGAGGCGGATGTGCTACCAACTGAGCCACACTGAACACTGAACAATTACTAATAGGTAACCAGTTTGGTTCCTGTGAGCTTAGGTAAGCATGAAATCCTCACTTCCTCTTTGAGGAAAAAGAGATTATGATATGTTTTTGACACAACTCATGCAGCTCATGGGCTCATAAAAACAGTTTAGAAAATGTATTGATAAATAGAGGAGAAATGTGTTATTTACTGACCCCCCCTTGGTCGTATCTAATGGAAGCAGTATGATAAAAAGTTTAACCTGCATGTATTAAGAGGGGTAGCGCCCTCATGAGGGAATATTCTAATTCCTTATATACTGCCTCAGGATATTTTTACTATGTACCTATTGTAAAATCAATAAATAAAAAGTAAAAAAAAAAAAAAAAAAGAATGAGACTGAGTAATGAATAGGACCCCTTGCCTGAGGATGTTCTGATCCAACCACCATTGGAGAACCTGGATCAGAGTCTGAGTCACTGGAATTAGTTTAGCTAGAGGATCTTTTTTCTGAGACCTAAAAGCCCTCAAATGGAACTGGATGTCTCTCATCTGAAATCTGGCCCCTTGGACCACTGCAGTGGAAGCTGCCATGTGGCCCAGGAGTTGAAGGAAATGCCTTGCTGGTCGAAACACCAGAAGGTGGAAAGAAGAAGCCAGCTCTATAATGGCCTTTACCCTTGCCAGAGGGAGAAAGGCTTTTGCTTTGACAGCATCCAACTCTACCCCTATGAAGGTCAAGAGTTGCACTGGCTCTGAACTGATTTGGGAAGATTGAGGGAGGAATCCTAGAGAAGTGAGCACCTGTTGGGTCACTTGGTAAATTTGACTTGACTTGGTCTGGAGACTGACCCACAATGGGCCAGTCATCCAGGTATGGGAATATGGAAATGTTTTGTCTCCTTAGAAAGGCCACTACTACTACTACTAGGCATTTTGTAAACACCTTGGAGCTGATAAGAAATAAGGACATTGCTTTGAACTGATAATGGCCTGAAGGCAGTTCGAACCTGAGGTACTTTCTGTGGGAGCACCTGATGGGAATGTGGAAATAGGTAACCTTTAGGTCCAGGGAGGCTAGCCAGTCCCCTGGCCTTAAAGAGGGAAGAATTATTCCCAGAGTCACCATTTTTAATTTTGGCTTTACTAGGTGCTTGTTTAAGTATCTTAAATCTAGGATGGGCCGCCACATCCCTGTTTTTTTCTGGGTGAGAAAGTATCTGGAGTACAGACCTTTGGCCCTGTGAGGTGTAGGAACTTTCTGTATGGCTCTGAGAGCCAGCAGAGATGAAACCTCTGCCTCTAGGGCAATGGTTTCGAAGATGGTTACAGGTGGAAAAGATCTAACCCTCAGCTTTGGACATTTTTTTGAAGCTGAGGGCCAGTCCCTGGCTTACTACCTCCAGGACCCACTTGTCTGAGGTAACAGACTTCCAGTCCTGGAAGTAGTAAGCCAGACTGCCTCCTACAGGAATTGGGGAGTCAGCCCGGGCTGACACATCAGGGTGTCTACTTGGCAGGAGCCTTAGACTGAGAGGAGGATGCAGCCCTGCTCATCCCCCTTCTGCCTCTCCCTCTGAAGAACCCCCTCTGAGGTAAAGGAGAGGAGGCCTGTGCCTGGTAGAAAGGCCTGTGAAAGGGCCTGCCCCCTGCCCCTAGATTGCTGCTTCTGAGGAGTTACCTGCCTTTGCTTGGCCTGTGCACTCCTGTAGGTGGTCCTGTATTCATCCATCTTCTTCATATAATTCTCTGTCTGCTCCCCAAACAGAGAATCCTCGATGACAGGGAAATCCATGGTCTTAGCCTGGGTGTCCTGTGATAGGCTAGTACATCTGAGCAAAGCCAGTCTCCGAAGAGCCACATCATTGGAGTCCACAGCAGCATGAAACTGGATTTTTGATGCCTCAATCCCATCAACAGCCACCTCCTCCAGCTCCTTGGCAAGCTGGGAAGCCTGTTCAACCAGTTCCAGAACAGTATCCCATCTGGACTTCTGGTATCTGGCTGTATAGGCCACATATTTAGTCTGCCTGAGTCCCAAGGAAGATGCCATGTACGGTTTTTTAGCCATGGCATCCAGCTTCCTGGAGTTTTTATCTGGGGTGTGTGAAGCCAAGGGTATGTTAGCCTTATCACAGGCTGCAGCCTGCACGACCCCAACATGGCTGCTTTGCTGGTACAAGTACTCCGTACCAGGGCCTGACAACATATACCTCTTGTCCATTCGCCTGTCCACAGGAGGTAAAGAATTTGGAGTCTTAAGTAACTTCTGCGTCTGTTTCCCAAAGGATTTGTGAAGGGGAATAGACAATCTCTTGGACTCTGGGATGTCCATCATCTCCACATAGTCAGGCTCCTCTTGCTCTTCGACAGCTTCATCCAGAGGGAGTTGGAGTGTTTCTGCCACTTTTTTGTAGAACATAAAGTGGGAAGGGAACTCAGAAAGCCTAGGCAGGGAAACACCAGAAGGTCTGTCTGGGGAGATGTCTGGTTCTATGGGCTCATCCAGACCTTCCATACCATCATCATCATCATAATCATCATTCCCCTCCAAATCCAGTTCATAATAGTCTTCTGGGGAATAATCCTGAACCGGGGGAACCGACCAAACCGAACGCCTACCGGGAGGCGTTGGATCAGCCGGAACCGAACGGAGCTATTCAACTATACTAATCGCTCTGGCAATCTCCTTGGTGGTTGGACGATGTGGTTCTGGATCCGAACTGGCCAATTTCTCTTTTAATTTCTTTTTGCTGGAACCGACCCCTCAGGATCGGCTCTCCGTTTGCCTGAGGGAGTCTCGCCCAGGTCAGTAAGCACTCTTCAGGTTCGGCCGAACCGAACCGGGCTGGCCATCCGGGTCAGCGGACTTCTCGGCCTCCTTTTCCCTAAGCCTGCCCAATCTTTTATCCAGGGTGGACTTAGGAAAATTTTTACATACTTGGCAGTCTGACTCAAGGTGGTCAAAACCCAGACAATAAACACAGGTGGTGTAGGGATCAGCCTTAGTAAAGGCCTCCCCACACTCACTGCAGTGTTGAAACTCAGTGGGCCCGGTTTTTCTCTTGGGTTTCTCAGACGAAGCCATCCTACAACTTACCCTTTTTTTGGCAACAGCCAGGCAAGACCCCCTTATTGGTTCCTAACCGTGTCACGGTGTTGGAAAAAATGATAAAATATATATTTTTTTTAAGAACCAATAAGGACCGGTACCTCACACTAAATTCAGAACTCAAAGAAAAACACAAGAAAGAAAACAGGCAACCGGTTCAGCCGAACCGACTGAAAATATTACTTTTACAATTTCCACAAATTTAGCACTAGTCCACTACCTAAAGTATTTACTGTACCGCAGACAGGGATCTAAACCAAAAATAAATGAAAATAGCGTTTTAAAACCAATGTTTTTACTGGACCGAACCAATAGCAAAGGAGAGATCTCTGGAGCTACTGTTCAGTTAGGCGGAGTAAAGAATCTGACGGTTACACTTCAAAGTGCAGCAGACAGAGGCTTGAACCAAGCTCGAGTTCAACGTTCTATGCTTTGGCATAGAGTTAACTCTTTCCTCTCTGGAGCAGTTCAAGTGCTGGGGCTAACTGCATAATGTCAGGATACAGCAAGACTTTGTGTTGTTTGAAGTTATGGTTCTCCACTGATTCAAGTGGAGGGAGAACTGGCCTCCGACCACCACCTCCTGGTTCGGGATCAGAAGAGGGGGTCTTTTAAGGAGTCAAGCTGAGGTGGAGCCAGCTGCTTGGGCTGGACCATCATTTCTGGGTTGCTGGGACACGGGCCCTCCTCTGGTGGGGATGGGAAAGGCAACCTGGGCCCTGCATGCGCCTTGGTGTTGGGAACTGAACCGGGCTTATTGGGTGCTCCATCAAAGGGAGGGCATCCTCTGCTTCTCAGCTGGTTAGTATGGTAGAGGGAGGGGACAGACTTGAGGTCCCTGCCCGAGGCTTGCAGGTCATTAATAATATCCGGGACATCAGGGCCAGACAACTTAGTGCCATTAAAGGGGACATTAAGCACCTTTTGCTGAAAATCAGCAGCAAACCTGGACACTCTGAGCTATAAGTACCTGCGTAGGCAGATGCCCATAGCAGCAGCCCTGGCAATGGTATCAGTCATGTTGTAGAGGGCCCTGAGGAGATGTTTACAAATGTCTTCAGTGGCATGGAGGTGCTGAAGCAGTTCTTGCTTTTGCATGCCATTTGGAAGGGCCTGTGCTGCAGCCCTGACCTTTTTCCAACTGGTATTCTGATACGTCGACATATGGGACAGTTTGAAATCCTCAAACTCAAAGTGGATGAACCATTTACTCTCTTTCCCCAGAGGTCTATTATGTGAGACTCCTTATCTGGGGGAAGGGAGCTAAGGTGCTTAGGTGCTTTAGACCTGTCATGAACTGCCTGGATGACCACTGAGTCTGTCTCAAGCCTAGCAGCATAGCACGGAAGGCCCTGTGTGGCTTGATAAAGTTTATCAGCTCTGCGGGGCATAGCTGGCACCAAGTCCAGTCTGTGTCAGGCTGCCATGGCCGTATATCTCAGAGCCGGGAGGACTGGAGGACTGATCTTTGGCGGAGATTCAGGGATGTCCAGGAAGTCCACCAGCTCCTTTCTGGTGGCATCCTCTTCCTCAGTGTGGAAACCCATAGCTGCAGACAGCTGCAGACAGCTGCTTCATTATATTGAAAAAAGTGGGGTCCTCTGGAGTGGACTGAGTAGTATGCTTTATGGAATCCTCACTGACAGAAGAAGCAGTAGATCTGTCAGTGATCAGGATTTCCTCCTATTCCTCCCTCCTCAGGAAGGATGGGGTCTATATGGTACTCTTACTCGACATTGACCTCATCGAGTTCTGGGTCTGGCATCAGATACGTTGGTGGCAGCTCACGGGGGGCTTCCTGTGGCCAATGAGCAGGCGTCAATGACGAAGTTGCAGTCAATGGCGTTAGAGAAGTGCTCAGCTGCTCTACCAGCGCATTTGTGAATCTGAGCAGGACCTCATTCAGGTCAATTGTGGTCGTCAACAGAGGGGGGGGCCAATGGAGCAGATGTCTATGACCCGTTAGTTTGGTCCTGAAAACCCGAAGAGCCTGTAGCCCTGGAGGGAGAAGGGGCAGACTCTGACAGGAGAGTCGCCATCAATGAAGGAGGGGCTGATGACCTGGAGGTGGATGGACAAGCGCCCTGAGAATCAGATGGAGAAGCTGTCGATATGGGTCTGGTGGGCAGAGATACCTGGACAGCAGTTTTCATCATCGGAATGACCACCACAAACAAGCATCCCCCAGATGAAGGAGAAGAGGCCGTTGGAACAAGTCGATGCAGGGGGTGAGTGGTTGTGATCTTGGCCTTTCTTTTGACTTCCCCTCAGGACTTGTCTTGGGCCTTGGAGGCCTGGGAGCTTGTTGATCCGGTCAGTGACTGGGAGGCCGGGGCCCCGGAGGACCCCTGCCCAGAGCTGGCTACCTGCTGATCCATCAGGAATTTCTTAAGAGCCTTTTTGCGTCATCTGAGGGTTGTTTGATTAAAGTTTTGACAGAGCTCACAGTCAGAACTTCATGTTCAGGCCCAAGACAGCAGACACAGAGTGTTCGTCTGTGGAGGCAATCTTCTTTCTGCAGCGACAGTAATGGACGAGAGTGGTAGAAGGATTGACTCTTGACATAAACAAGATATAGGAATCTCTATTAAAAAAAGAGATTTAACAAAATATTTAAAAAAGCCATAGGCAAAAAATGGCGCTATTACCGCAATGGAGCATCCGAAGAGACCCATGTGAGAGAGTCGATGGTGGGAAAGAACTGAGGAGGGAGCTGGGCTGCTCACACCTATATAGGATTTGTGATGTTGACGCATGACATTGGCATGGGCGGCCCCAGTTGTGCTGCTGAAAATCTTCCATGTGGATTCCCCTTCACCGATGGCAAAGTTTCCTACACTTTAACCTGATGACTGAGATAACCCCAATGAAGATCTGCCATACTTTTGCCATCTCCTCTGCTGAGGGCATTTGTCTTGGGCCCACTGTCTGCTCCTTTTCCTTTGCAGGAGGAGTGACAAGGACAATCTTTTCCTTTTGCTTTTCCTTGGCAGACACGGTTTCCGGTGCCTGCTCAGAAGGCTCTTTTATCTGTATTTTTGAAATCACTGGACCCAGGGCCCCCCCCCCGGACAGCTTGATATCTTTACCTTTACCTTAAAACTTGGGTTTCAAATTGTAACAGGTGGGGTTGGGGAAACTAGCTCAGGAACTTAATCTTGGGGTGAGTAGATTCAGGAAGCCCTGTGAATCAGGTGTGTAATGTGGAGGGGGGGTGGAGCTGACAGAGGCTTAGTACCTCCTAACAAAAGGAAGATTTAAAAGGCCAAGTTAGTTGGTTTCCTGAGGTTGAAGACAAGAGCTTTGGGGACAGGGATGTTATATAATGAAGGAGACTCAGAATTATACCAAAAAATGAAAGATACAAAGGCAGAACTACAGAAAATTACAGATAACAAAATACAACAATCATTAATATATTTAAGTCAAAGGTTCCCTGAGGGGGGAGCTAGGGGGCTCAGAGATTGGCCCAGAAACATAGAGCTAGGAAAAATACGTCCACAATATTGAAACTACGAAATCCATATACTGGTATAACATACCATTCAGATGTTCATATCTTGCAGACTTTCTCAGAGTACTACACTAGTCTATATTCACCGGAAATAACTCCCAGACAGTCATAAATATCAAATGTTCTGAACCGAGTGATCATGCCTTTCCTTACCTCTACTCAAATTCATAGTTTAGAGGCTCCCATAACACAACTGGAGATTTGGGAAGCTATCACGAATCTGAACTCGGGAAGATGTCCAGGACCTGATGGCTTTATGCCCAAGTGATATAAGATACTTAAAAAAGAACTCACCCCCAAATTACATAATTTATTTGTTGAGATAGCCCAAGAGGGAGCTCCTTCACCATCGTGGGATTACGCAACCATTTCTCCAATACCTAAACCAAATAAAGATAATTCGGACCCGGCATCTTACAGACCTATTTCCATTTTAAATGTTGATTATAAGATTTATACAGCCATTTGGGCGTCTAGATTAGAATCAATAATGCCAAAGATTATATCATCTGACCAATCAGGGTTTATTAAAAAACAGGAATACTACAGATAATATCCATGGGACTCTACTATTACAGGAATATATTAAGATCAGGAAAATTCCATCTGTTTTCATTAGTTTAGATGCCGAAAAGGATTTTGATCAAGTCTTTTTGCCATTTCTGTGGCGCACTCTTGAGGCCTTTCACTTTCCGGCTCTATTTATCACTACTCTTAACAAGCTATATAGTTTCCCAAGGGCCTACATGAGGGTCAATGGAAACCTATCCTCACCGTTCAGATTAAGTAGGGGCACAAGGCAGGGGTGTCCCCTATCACCGTACTTATTTGCATTATATTTGAAACCACTAGCAGCAAGATTGAGGAAAGTAGGTTCTGTAGAGGGGATTCCTATAGCACAACAAGAACATAAAATAAATATGTTTGCAGATGATATTCTCTTGACCCTGTTGTCCCCATCTCAATCAATTCTGGCAGCTTGGCAAATATTGAAACAATATGAGAAACTGGCAGGATTTAAGTTAAATACTACAAAAACAGAGATCCTGGCCTTTAACTTTATCCCCACCCAAAGACTGAAAAAAGAATACCCATTTAAATGGCACACTACCAAAATAAAATACTTAGGAATTAACATTCCTCTTAACCGAGAAGTATTGGAGATTTTAAATTATGATCCCCTTACGACTATAATCCAAAATGACCTGGAAAAATAGTCCACCTTTCTTACCCCCTTCCACCAACAGATAGAAATAGTGCGAATGAATATACTACCTAGATTACTTTATCTAATTCAGAACATACCCTATTTACCAGCAACTTATTATTTTAAATCATGGGACAAGTTAATTCCCATGTTCATTTGGGGTAAAGGATGTCCTAGGATATGACTATCGGTTCTTAAATTGTCCCTGGCTTGGGGGGATTTAACCTTCCAGACTTTAAATTATACTCTAGGGCATCTTTTCTTAGGATAGTCCTGATTTGAATGACGGAATCCTATTCGACCTCTTGGAAGGATATTGAATTTCATCTTAATGATTTATTTGATATCAAAAAAATTCTTCTCTCTTCTGCTGAAAGGTCTCTGTTACCAGCTACCCTAACAGGTATTACAGCTCAAATTTATAAATGTCGGAGAAGCTTGAGGCAAATGGGACCACTACGTATTATATACAAGTATATTAAATTATTATCAGAAGATGATTCATTTACACCCATATATATATGGACTCCACATTCCAGGAATGGAGAAGATTAGGCCTTTCACATCTGTTCCAGTTTTTGTCCCCTCAGGGGATACTCCCCTTTGAAAAATTACAGTCCCAGTATGGCCTTAGCAGATCAGATTCATTCCTTTATTTCCAGGTCAGAAACCATATACTCAGAAATTGAATAATTCAACCCAAAATTCAAGATCCAACACCAGAATTACACAAATTATTTATGGAAGCCATAAGGGGGAACTTGGGTAAGCATTTAATAGGCACAATATACAGGGAATTGAGAAACTAACAAAAGGAATCAACTGAATCCATATTACAGGAATGGAACAAAGATCTCCACCTAGAAATAACCATGGAGGAATGGAGGGGATCAGCTGTGAGTGCGGTAAAGATCACTTCCTCTCCATTTTGGAGAGAATTTGTGTGTAAGTGTCGTTCCCTCTTTTTTAGAGCCTCAGCAGTCCTGATCACATTCCTTCCAGAAGAGTATGGAATATGCTGGCGAAAGTGTGGATGTCCAAGGGTGACACTGGGACACATATTCTGGGAGTGTCCTTGTTTGATGCCCTTTTGGCTATCCTTACAAATAGAATTAACCACATTAATAGAACAAGGGATAGAATTGACAGCTGAACAGGTTCTGCTAGGGATCTTTCCAGACCATTCCCCTCCATGAGAAAATACTCTTTTGCCTCCCAGTCTTTTGGGGGCCAAAAAGTCCATTACTTGTAGATGGATGACTAGTATAATTCCAACAGTAGTAGAATGGAGATCCACCATGTCTAAATTATATGAAATAGAAAATCTTAATGCTAAAATTCAGTGTAAAGTCCCAACATACATGATGAGATGGCAGAAGTGGGTTCTCTATCATAGTGAGATGGATCCACACTCCTGTCCTTAAGTTTGGTGGAGTTGGTGGGGAAGGTAAAAGCGGGATGATCGAACAACTACCAAAGATCTGAAGGGAAGAAAATGTAATTAAAGAAGGAGGAGTTAACCTAGAAGAGGAAATTACTCATTTGGTTAAATTAAAATGAAAGAGTAAACAAAGCTTAAGGGGTAAACAAGATGTGAGCTAAAATAGAAAAGAGTTGGAGCTTTACCTTCCGTATGGTCTCTGACCAAAAGAATGCATAAGACTTTATATCAAACATTTAAACCTCAGGGTGAATTACAAAAAACTGTCAATAATACACATAGAACTTAAGACGTGACAATATAATGAAATGTACTCTTGACATAAGAGTAACAAAAAACATTTAATAAAAAAGAAATATATATAAAAAAAGAGCTTGGGGACAGGGAGGGAGAGGAAGAGGGAGGTTAGGTGTCAACCTGGCACCACTGCTCAGAGGGATGGGAAGCGGATACTGGAGATCACTAGGACAGTAGGATGGGAGGAAGAGCTGGATGTGATTGTCCACCTAGGGATCAATGACCTGGCTAGGATGAGGTTAAGAGAGTACAGGAGTTCAGGAAATTGGGGAAGTGTCTTAGGCAGGTAGCACACGGTGGCATTTTCTCAGGTGTTACGTGTCTATGACAGAGAGGAGGATAGGGTACTCCGTAACAACAGCTTCAACCAGTGGTTGAAGGATTAGTGCAGAGAGGAGGGTTTTGGCAACATTGGGGACCAGGGTCCCACCTGGAGAGATAAAGGCCTATACAGGGGAGATGGTCTGCTTCCATCTAGGAGGGGAGCCACAGTCCTCAGTGGATGGTTTAAATGCTACATTGGCAAGCATTTAAACTAGCTGAGGGGGGCGGCGGAAGGAATCCAGGAGACACAAACTCTCCACCCCCACAAGCTGAAGTATTCAATAGGGAAAACCCTAAGGGAGGAAAATCCAAGAGTTTCCAATAGCAGGACAAGCAGAAAGTATAGAAAAGGGATGGGAAATAAGGAAGACAGGATAAAGAGAGTAGGCAAAAAGTAAAATTGGGGACTGCCAAGAAGGGCAATAGAAGAATCTGGAAGGCCATGTGCACAAATGATGGAAGTCTGAGAAATAAAATTCTGGACCTTGTGGAGATTATGGCAGAGGCTGACCTGTACATTGTCGCCATCACTGAGTTATGGTGCAATGAGAACCATGACTGGGATTTCATACTAGGAAAGAATAGGCATACAGAAGGCTGAGGCCCATATGTGTGTGTCTCCAGCCGTGATGGTATAACATCCCTAAATTTACAATAGAAATCTATCAAGATTTTGTTTGAAAGTAACATGATTGTTACATTCCAAAAGTGAATTATTCTCTGGGTATAGTATGATCTTCTTTTATTAGTTCTGGGATATGTTAGTGCCAATTGGTGGATATGACTTCTTAATTTACATTCTCGTCTATTATAGGTCATGTGTAACTGATTCATTAGCTCAGTATCTGTATGTATCTCATGCATTAGTAAGAGGTCTCCTCTCTTTCTCCTTAACTCCAAGGAGCACAGTACATGTCCAGTTCCTGTAACCTCATCTCATAACTCCTATCATGCATGTTGGTAACTAGTTTTGTTACTCTCCTCTGTACCCACTCCAATCTAACAATGTCTCTCTTAAGATACGGGCTCCAAAGAGGAGAGCAGTAGTCAAGATGTAGTCTCACGTATGCCCTGTACAATGGCAGGACACATTCCCTTTTGTGGGATGTGAAACTCCTTTTTATGCAACCTATAAGTCTGTTGGCTCTGTTAATAATAAAATTGCAATGAGTACCAGAGGTTAACTCAGAGTTGATAATTATTCCTAAGTCATTGTGTTGGACTGTAGAAGATAGTTCATGACCATTTAATGTATACTGGTTTAGCATGTTTGTAGTACCCAAGTGCATAATTACACACTTCTTTGTATTAAAAGACATCTCATTGTTATCTGCCCATACCTCAACTTTCTTTAGATCATTAACAAGGTTTGATACTTCTTCCGGTGTTTTAACCGATGCTGCTAATTTCGCTATCAGCGAATTTAATAGAAAAACTGCTGATATTGGTGGTTAAATCAGATATAAAAATGTCAAACAGCATTGGGCCCAATACCAACCCCTGAGGTACTCCACTTGTTACTGGACATAGTTCTGACAAATGGCCCCTAATACATACACACTGGGTATGTTCATTTAACCATTCTTCTACCCAGTTGGTAATTTTGTTGTTTATACCTAATAGTTTCATTTTATGAATTACAAGATCATGGGGGACCTTGTCAAATGCCCTACAAAATTCAAGATAAACCACATCCACCAGTAAATTATTAATTTATCCAGGGTCTTACTAATATATTCATAAAACACCAAGTTTCCCATCAAACAAGATCTGTTTTTTTTTTAATCCGTGTTGTGATTTGTCTCTGAGCCCTTTATTATTTAGGTCTTTCTCTAATCTGGTTTTAAGTAAGGACTCAAATATCTTTCCAATTATACATGTCTGATTTATTGGTCTGTAGTTGGAAATGTCTGCATAATCTCCTCTTTTGTGGACCGGAGTCACCACTGCTGTTTTCGAATCATTAGGTATTTTATTACTTGAGAGGGTCATATTGAAAAGTATGTGTAAGGGTTCCAATAGCCAAACCTTTATATCTTTTAGGAGTCTAGGATGAAGTTTATCTGGCCCTGGTGATTTATTTATATTAATGTTGCTTAGTTGAGTCATAATCTCATCCTTTGAAATCGTCAGATTTTCTCCGTTGGTATTTCCTGATGTTATGCCATGAGATTTCTTTTTAGTATTAAATACAGATGTGAAATATCTATTGAATTCATCTGCAATCTCCTGAGGAGCTATTATCTCTTTTGCATCTAATGTTATTGGTCCTATTGTCCGAGGTGTTTTATTTTTTATTTATTTCTGTAAGAATAGAAGCTTTTACCTCCATCTTTTCTGTATGCTAACCCATGTTCAAACTTTTTTTTCTATGTTTATTTTATTTTTACAACTTTTTAGGGCTGATCTATACTTCCATTTGTTGAAATCACTCCCATCCTGTTTCATTTGTTTGAATGCCTGTTTGGGGTTGTCTACAGGCCCCCAGACCAGAGGGAGGACATAGACACATTACTGTTAGAAGATATACAAAACATGACAGCTAAAGGGGAGGTTCTGATAATGGGAGACTTCAACATGCCAGATACAGATTGGTCAATACCAGCAGGAACATCTGCCAGAACTAGACTCATAGTGGATTCCCTGCAGGGGGAGGGCCTCAAACAACTGGTACAGCAACCCACAAGAGACAGGGCTATCCTAGATCTAGTACTGACTAACAAAGAAGGGATCACAGATCTCCAGGTAGAAGGTCACCTGGGGCCAGTGACCATCACATGGTATGGTTCAATTTGGCTACTACATCTAAATCATCACATTCCAAGGCAAAAATATGGACTTCAGAGGAGCTGACTTTGATAAGATGGCCAACAGAGTTAAGCTAGCCCTGGCAAAAGAAACACAGGTGAGGGTACAGGCAGAGTGGGCAAGATTAAGGATGCAATACTGAAGCAACATCCCATTGTGTTAGACAGAAAAGGAAGTGCAAAGAAGAAGAAACCACTTTGGTTCTCAAATACAGTAGCAGAAAAGGTCAGAGCCAAAAGGCTGGCCTTCAGGAAATATAAGGGAACACAGGGATGAAGATAGGAGGCATACCAAACTGCCCTAAGGGAAGCAGGTAAGGCAGTAAGGCAGGCAAAGTCCCAAACTGAGGAAAACACTAGCACGAACAGTAAAAGAAGGTGACAAGACTTTCTATAGATACATTAGTGAAAGGAGAAAGTCCAGAGGGGGTATTGCTAAGCTTAATGGAGAAAAGGGAGCATGTGAGGAGGAGGACCCTGTAAAGGCATCTATCCTAAATAGATACTTTTGCTCAGTATTTACTGAAGAGAAGGTAGGGCAGGGCCTACAGCTCAGCATCATGGACACGGGGAGGGAGGTGAGCACTACTCCCTTCACAAAAGAAAGGGTCCTACAAGAGCTTGCTAAGCTCAGGGTGGATAAGGCAATGGGACCTGATGGCATACATCCCAGGGTACTTAAGGAGCTAAAGGAGGAACTAGCAGAGCCATTAGCAGAATTGTTTAGTGAGTCTCTGAGCACAGGAGAGTCCCAGAAGACTGGAGAAGGGCTCATGTGATCCCACTCCACAAGAGTGGTAGCAGGAGGAGGCGGGGAACTACAGACCGGTCAGTCTTACCTCAGTAGTGGGCAAGATTATGGAGTACCTTGGGAAAGGATAGGGGCAACACCTGGAATCCATAGGGCACAGGATCCAAGACAGCATGGGTTTACAAAAGGGAAGGTCCTGTCAAAATAATCTCATAGATTTCTTTGACTGGGTAACCAGAGTGGTGGACCAAGGGGAGCAGTTGATGTCGCCTACCTTGACTTCAGCAAAGCTTTGACACTGTTCCACATAGAAGATTGATAAATAAGCTGGGTAGGCTGGGTGGGTCAGAAGTTGGTCAACTGGGTGGCAAACTGGTTGACGGGCAGAAAACAGAGAGTGGTGGTAAATGGTATACAGTCAGAAGAGATGCAAGTCACAAGTGGGTACCTCAGGGATCAGTCCTGGGGCCAGTCCTCTTCAACATCTTCATTAGTGACCTTGCAGATGGACTAGAGGGTAAGGCTTGTCTGTTTGCAGATGACACCAAGATCTGCAACAGAGTAGATGATCCAGATGGGGTGGGCAGAATGAGAAGAGATCTGGATAAACTAGCAGAATGGTCAGAAGAGTGGCAACTGGGATTTAATGCAAAGAAGTGCAAAATCATGCACATAGGGAAGAGAAACCCTGAAGCTACCTATAGGCTGGGAGGGGTGAGCTAGCAGTCACAAAGAAGAAAGAGACTTGGGCATCATCATCACTGATGACCTAAAATCATCCAAGCAGACCTCTAAAGCAGTAGGGCTAGGGGGTGTTAGGGTGTATTAGTAGGGTATCACAAGTCGTAAGAGGGAGGTAATAATCCTCTTTACAAGACACTGGTTAGGCCCCATCTGGAGTACTGTGTGCAGTATTGGAGGCCACACCTTCACAAGGACATTAACTAAATTGAGGCAGTCCAGAGAAGGGCAACCAAAATGGTGCAGGGACTGCATCAGAAATATGAGGACAGATTAACGGAGCTCAATATGTATACCCTTGAGCAAAGGAGGAGAGAGGTGATATGATTGAGGCATTCAAACACCTTAAGGGCATAAACAAGGTGAAAGAGTCTAACATGTTTAAATATAAGAAAAACAGCAGGACAAGAGGACACAGCATGAGATTAGAGGGAGGCCGATTAAGGGGAATGTGAGGAAATTCTTTTTCACAGAAAGGGTGGTGATGCATGGAATGGCTACACAAGAAGTGGTGGCTATGAATACAGTGCAGGGCTTCAAACAGGCATGGGATAGGCATAAGGGAACAATACAAATGACTATGAATAGATAGGTCACTGACAGAGCAAAGGCCGATGGCACATTTATAAGGTAGAAAAAGAAATGGGCAGACTGGATGGGCCTTGCAGTCCTTATCTGCCGTCAACTTCTATGTTTCTATGTTTTTTGTTTAATTAGTTTGGTTATAGTGGGTGTTATCCAGGGTGGAATCTTACCTTTTTTGTTATAGATTATTTTGCTGGGAACATATTTTGCCTCTAATTCTAATATTTTATTTTTAACAGAGGTCCAGAGATCATCAGGGGAGGTTAATTATTCGTCCCATTTCCATTCAGAAAGATCTGATTTTAACTAAACCAAATTTGCTTTGTTACAATCTTTGAAAACTGTTTTCCCAGTTTCTCATTTAATTTGTATTCCACTCAGTGTCAGTGGCTCAGTAGGTAGTACACTCGCCTCTGAGGCTGGGAGATCAGAGGGCTGTGGGTTCAGTTCCCACATCTGGCACTTGGGTTAATATCCCAGTACTGACACTATAGTGCAGCATGAGAGGGGTGCTGCACTTCTGAGGTGCCGTTTTTTGGATGAGACGTTAAACCAAGGTTCCATCTGCCTGTATTGATGGTAGTTCAGGTGGATGTTGAAGATCCCATAGCACTTATCGAAAAGAGTAGGGGATTTTTTATTTTATTAAAACTTGAAATCAAAATATACGCAAAAAAGTGTTACTGCACACAAACATAATACAGAAATAAAGGCAAATGTAAATAAGTATTAAATCATACAATCAA
Organism: Neoceratodus forsteri; assembly: GCA_016271365.2. Taxonomy (NCBI): domain Eukaryota; kingdom Metazoa; phylum Chordata; order Ceratodontiformes; family Ceratodontidae; genus Neoceratodus; species Neoceratodus forsteri. The sequence continues at coordinate 553,696,292 of CM028129.1, read as the reverse complement.
TACAAAAATTCATTTTCACAGTCTCCAAACTAATAAAAAGAAATACTAGAACCCCGGAGCAGAGGAAAAAAGATTGAAAATTCAAACAAAAAAATCATACAAAATAATATGAAAGCATACAAAAATAAAATATAAAACATAAACAATAAGCAGTAGAAGAAATCATAAATAATTGTCCTGACAATACCTCCTAAAGATATAGTACATCTCTTGTGTGGAGACCTACCCCACTTCCAAAAACCAGTCCATATGACGCCACCTCTCTTGAAAAAGGGAGCGTGAACAAGTGAAAAAGTCCAAATTCCTTGAACCTTTAAAGGAATTATATACAGTCCAGAACAATTGTTCAGCAGTAACCCTTCTTTTATATAAAGTCAATTGGCATCTCGTATGCCATATATGGTACTTGAGTATCAATAAAATTAAATGAATGGTTCCTGAATCATACTTAATCCATTTCTTTGGTAACAAACCCAACAACAAAATATCTCTAGTTAGACAAGAAAAAGGAAAAGAAGGCCACTGTGAATAAAGAAATGACCAAAAGGACAAAATAAAAGGACATTCAAAAAATAAATGATCTACAGTTTCCAAAACCCCATGGCACATGTCATCCCTAGGGCACACTCTTTCAGCTAATCCCTTATGCTTCAAATTATTCTGTACATTTAGTTTGTCATGAACACTTAACCAAAGAACATCCCACATCTTTCCTTGCAATCTAGGATTAAGCAACATTTTTCCTATAATTGCAGTTTCACTTGGAGTTTTAATCCAATATCTAGGAACGTTGATAAAAAAATAGAGACAACAGACACATACATCTCTTTCCTAGAAAGGGTCAATAATTGTCTCCTAGTAATACCCCACAGCTTCAATTTCCCCCCAAATATACTGCATATATGAAGTGAGGCCCTGAAGTGACTTTTGTTTTGAAATGGCGGACTCAATACCCCAGGAAAGAAGCCACTGGTCAATTTGGTCAGAAACCCAGGGGTTACAAACCTTGGGCCCATCGCCCATCACTGGCATCAAATTCCCATACAAAAATAAAGAAAAGAAAAAAACAATAGGGTGAATCATCTGCAATCCACCATCTTTGATAGGGCCATACAAAACCACTCTTTTAATCGGATTAAGCTGGCTACCCCAAATACATTGAAAAGATAAACCATAGAGTACATTCTCTAATCGTACAGTTAGTGGAAAAACCACACATAAATGCAGAAACATTGGCAATAAAAAGGTTTTTACCATATATACTCTTTTTAGCTTGGACATATGCCAAGAGTTCCACTTTCCAATTCCCCCCCCTCCAGCGTCTGATATAATAAGAGACCAATTATAAGTACTCATGTCCCCCATACCAAAAAAAAACAGTAATTTCTGTGGTTGAATCTGACAAGGTATGTCCAAAAAAAATGGAATTTTAGGAACCAAGTCACCTATAGGAAGACATATACTTTTTGGCAATATTAATAGTGGTATTAGTTAACAGAGAAAATGCATAATTTCCTGAGCAGTCAGATTTGCTGATGCCTGGTCCCCAACACCAGGCACATATCATCCTGATAGGTTATACTTTTAACCTCCATATCCCCACTATGCACTGAAAGACCCCTAATATCTTCATGCAGCTGTAATTTCCTTAAAAGCGGTTTGATGCGAAAATATACAAAGCGGACTCAGGGCAACCTTGCTTAACCCCTCTGAACTAGACAACTTGCCCCCACCCAGCCATTCACATAAGGTTTAACCATAGCCTGTTGGTAATATAACTTAAACCAAATCAAGAAGATAACCGGAAGACCATGACTTTGAAGTACAATCCATAAATAATCATGACAAACAGTATCAAAGGCCTTAGCTTGATCCAACCCTACTAAATAACCACTCACTTCCCCTCCAGTTCCCGTTTCCATAATTTCCCTAAGCAAAATAGGTGCATCAGCTATTTTTCTCTCAGGAACAGCACAAAACTGTGTGGGGTGGACTATATCTTCCAAAACTAAAGTTAAACGATGATACAACAATTTTGCCAGGATTTTACTATCTGTATTTAAGAGAGTAATGGTCCGCCAATTATCCAAAAGGGATCTATCACCAGTTTTAAACAGAAAAAAAATAAGGCCAGTGTACATACTACCTGGTAAAACACAGGAATCCAGAAAAAAAGTGAAAGCTGCAACAAACTCAGAGGGGAGTAACGGAAAAAGTAATTTATAAAACTCATTCGGTAGGCCATCAGGCCATGGAGCTACCCCTGGTTTTAAACTAGAAATAATGGAACCCAACTTATGTTTAGTAACAGGGGCAATCAAAGAAGACTTCAGAGAGTCAGGGATTTGTGCCAAATCACAAGAACCCACCCAATCAAACACCTCTGTTTCAAGGATAGCTACAGAAGAAAATTTAGACTGTATAAAACTTTCCGCTTCCTTCATGATATCCAAGTTCCCAAATTTCTCAGACCTATCCTTAGATTTAAGGGAGTACATGGCCTTATGGTGACACTGAGCAGAGCAGGAATCAAAAGGATTAACACTACCCTGTTTCCCAGTGCATCCCCTTTTTTGTTCAGTTTCTAAGGATTTCATCCTATTATATTGCAAACTTGTCAAGTTATACTTAATCTGTTCCATTTGATCAACATAAGAAGTCCCAGTAGAAACCTGCAATGACTGCAATAACACAAGTTGTTCTTGTAAAACCTTATAATCCTCCTTTCATTTTGTACCATTTAATTTACCCATCAACTGAAAATGTCTTTGAAAATAGGCCTTACTATCCGACCACCAGTCTGCCAAAGAATCATATAGAAAAGCTACAGATTGTCTGACTTGTACCACGGCCTGAAAACTCTCCCGAATGTCATCAATTGCCATCAAACTTAAATTTAGTCTCCAATACCCCTTCCCTCTAACAGTAGCATCAAGATCTGAGAGAGAAACAACAAGGAGACTGTGGTCAGAAGTAGCAAGAGGTGTCACAGATTTATGCCTAATAGTTAAATGAGGGGATAAAAACCAAAAATCTATCCGGGTAGATAAAAGGCCCTTAAAAAAGGTATGGGGGGGCTTAGGGATATCCGGAAAGGCAAAGGCATCAACAAGCCCGGTCAATTGTAACACATGATTAAGGTACTGTGAATCGCAATAAAGTTTAGAGACCGTGGGACCCCTATCCGAAAACAATCTACTTGTATTAAAGGCTCCACTTAAGCAATAATACCTGAGAAGGTGGGCTGTATTGGGCAATACTGGACCGCCCAGGGGCGTAATGAGGCCCGACGCCGCAGGCGGAGGGCCTTATAGCCCCTGGAAGGTCCAGTATTGCCCATACCATCCACCCTCGAGGGTATTATTGCGTTTAGAAAATGGGCACTGTAAAAAAAAAAAAAAAAAAGAAATTAATAAAAAATGACTTTTTAGAAGATTTTGAAATAAAATAGTTCCTCTCTGCTTTATAAGAATGCCAATCTGAATAGTTAGTTGACACACAGACACACAGACACACACACACACACACACTGTCTCCTAATTGTCTCCCGTTTACTGGACCGCAGTAAAAACGCGATCGCAAGTGAGGGGATTCTGGGCAGCAGGAGCGCGATAAGCAGGCAGGGGGCTTTCTGTTTTTTTTTTCCCAAAGCGGCTGTCAGTGCGATCGCAATTTCTGTGTTTTTTTCCTAAAGCGGCTGTCAGTGCGATCGCATTTGAGTTGTTTGTCATGCTCCCCCGCCCGGTGACGGGGAAGATTCGCAGACCCTATTTTTTATTTTATTACTGAAGTTCAGTCTTGTCGCTTATTTTAGTGTGACGGGAGATTTACAGCACTGCTGAAGCGGGACACCAGTGCAGCGGTACTCAAGTAGGACATCAACAGCGTCATCCGAGTAGGATATTATGAGCAGTGCAAGCAGTCCGCTGCAGGGAAAGCAAGTTGTAAGGCAGAAATTTTATTTTATTATTCAGTGGAAATTGTGTGAGGTTTTATCCGCAGTTGGCAGCACTGAATTATTGAGTTATGAGGGCACTTTCTTTATCTTAGCGACAGAACGGCAGTTGGCAGCACTGAACTATCGAGTTATGAGGGCACTTTCTTTCGCTAAGCGACAGAAAAAAATGGCGGCGATTTGAAAGTCAATTAGGTGCTTTCGGCTAATCGGAAAGCAGGATGGGCACAGAGATATCACTGTGGGTAAAGGGGAACTGGGGATGGCACTTTTAATTTCCTGGTCGTCTGTTGAAAGTTAATGTACCCCTCTGGCAGGGGTACCAACCAATCAGAGACCAGGAAATTAAAAGCCCATTTTCTAACAAAAAGTATATATCTAGACGTAAAAAGATATGGCAAAATAAGCTTAAACAACTCTATCCTGCCAGTTTTAGTTTGAGGGGCATATACATTTATGAGACGAAAATCCATCTCCTGAAGCTGCACATCCAACAAAAGGGCTCTACCTGGGAAAATGTCTACAGAATGAAAAACTTTAATATTATGAGTAGAAAAACAAATCCCTACCCCACTACAAAGATCAGTTCCTCCTGACCAAAAACTAGCTCCCCAAACCCAGGCATCCCTCCCTATCTTAATATCAGTTTGGGACTGTAGCCTGGTATCCTGAAAAAAAACATCAAAACATAAATCTGAAAATGAGAAAAAGTCGCCAGTCTCTTTCCCTCTGACAACACACTATTTGTGTTGAGAGAGACTATAGTTAAATCATAATGACTCAGACCCATAACAGAGATCAACGAGGGAGTCAAGGTACTTTCCTAGAGGAGGCCCTCACACCCATACGCCTCCTCCTAGTTCGACTGGCAACAGTACCTTCCAGATATTCAGCATCAGAGGGGGCTTCAGCCTAGGAAGAAGCCCAAGAGGCAGTGTTAGAGTCTAAATCATCCTCAGATATACCTTCCCGAAGAGGATGAAAAAGATTGTCATGAATAATTGCCTCCACAGAACTCCCAGGCTGAGCCTTACCCTTTCGTCCCTTCGTCCCTTTTTTTCCTTTTGCTTCCTGGAATCCATCACTCACAGGAGGAGGAGGCTTGGGGGGGCCATAGAAACAGAAGACTGAGGGACATCCCCAGGGACCAGGGTAATATCCCTACTCCCAACCTCGAAGTCTACTACAGCAGCATTATCTGAATTGACCACATCCGGATCTACCACAACCGGGGCAGTATGAGGAGAAGGAGAAAAACCCCGAAAGCCAGAGGTCGATTTAGATTTTTGAATATAAAAATCTTGGATAGTGAAGTCTGCATCAGCAGTATTATGAGATGCCCAGGGGCATGTTGGAAAGGAATGCCCCTCCTCTTCACATAAGGTGCACTTCAAAGAGTTTGTACAATGGAAACTCGTGTGACCCAATTCACCACAGAGAATGCATTCAAGCATTTCACAGTTGGGGCTAATATGTCTGGTAGACCCACATTTAAAGCACGTATGGGGTTGTCCTGGGTAAAAGATGAAACCCTTATCCTGCCCAATGTAAAGACAGTTTGGCAAGTGTTTTAAGTCTGTACCCTCATACCGTAATTTAATTTTTATTTTCCAACCCCCGTTCCAAAAACCTTCCCCATCTAAAATGGGCTCAGGGATACCTTGCACCTCACAGCGTTTATCCAACCAGTAAAGGATATCCTGAATATTGACCCCCTCATTACGAAATAAAACAGTAATAACCTGAAAAGATTGTTTAGTTAAAGGAATAATTTGAAAGGGGGTCCACATGGGGTTAGTCTTTAAATCCATATATCAAGTCCAAACTTTTTCCAACAGATCTGGGATTCGAAAACTAATATCAAAAGTGGATTCCCCAGCCGGCCTGGTGGCGCTGAGGGTTGAGGTGCTGGTCGCTACACCTCACGCCACGCCAGCGATCCATGTTTGGGAATGAGCACGGGCTGTCGGGGGTCGGCGGGGAGGAGATGGATCGAGCGCCCTGAGGACTGCTCTCCATCTCGGGGTGGGGATCAGGCGGCGGTGCCCTGACTCTCAGCGGAGGCTGGGGATCGACAACATGGCCGCAGGAGACAGGGGGAGGGATATGAAGACGCTGACTAGTGCACGCACGGAGCCGCGCTGTACTCAGTCACCGTGTCATTGCACGCCACGCCCGGCCGGGAGAAAAATTCGGGAAAATGGAGCCGCAGCATCGACGCCGCTCCCCGTCGCCATCCTCGGAGGATGCCTCCCTGGCATGGACCCATTCCTGGTGGTTTGAGTTGCTCCCCACCACCCTGCCTGCGAAGGGTAAGTTGCAGGGTGCTGAAGGAGGGGTCTCATGTCCAGGGATGGCGCCGAGGAACGGGCGGAGGCGGGGAGGCTCCTGAGAAGAAAAACAAAAAGTGGATTCCCCTGCTGCATGAATGAGAGCATAAACATCTGCGGGGGTTAAATGCAAAGATTGTTTTAGCATGACCTTCCCCACAAAAAAACGATCAGGAGGTGTCTCCATACCTCCTAGATACCTAAATCGCACAGCGTTCCTCCGTTTAGCAAGTTCCACAGGCTTCTTAAATAAACTGGTAAAGGTCATGCAGAATCAGTCTTTTCACCCAAAGGGGAATCAGAGGCAGCATCCAAATCAGAAGGCTCCACAACTGGCAGCAGAGCTTTGTCCACAGAGGGAGTTTGGAAGCTTGGTGGGGACACAGTCAAAAGAGGGGGAAAAAGAAACAGTACCTGAAGGCTCCATTTTCTCCTGTTGCTCAAAATCAGCCCCAACCACAGGAGAAGGTGTAATCGATTCTGCGACAGCGTCCTGCACACTGTCTGCTAATATTGGAGCGATGTCAGCCTGCCACACGCCGGCGGCATCCTGTGACCAACCTGCCCCCTCTAGGGCCCGTTCCGGAAACCAAGCTTCTTCCACGTCACCACAATATGACGTAGCCACCTGGGGAGGACCTGAAACACCTACTGAAGAAGCCAGCAGAGTAGAGGAAGAAATAGAAACTTTGGAAACACCTCCAGTAACTTTACCAGGGGAATCATCCCCAAACGTTTACATTTCTTATCTTCCTCGCAGAGCAGTTTCTCTGCATTCAGCTGTGCTTCAATAGCAGACAATTCGGCCTGCAAAATTTGCCGTTTTTTCTCAAGAGAAAGGTCTAAAACATTTTCCTGGTCTGAAGACTGTAGTGAAACTAAATCTTCAGGCTGCATACCAGTTTCCAAAGCAACCGGCTGAGGTAGAACTTCAGAAACAATGTCGGTGTCTACAGCACCAGGCAGAAAACCAAATCAGGTCCTGTCCCCTGCACCTCCACATATGAAATGGAGGACTCCATGGTCACAGACTGCAACACTTCCACACCAGGATCCATGGGAGCCGCCATCTTCATCCCACAGGAAAATGGGTCCCCCCTGCTCACAGGAAGTAGGGGAATTTCCCCGATGTCCTGGTCAAATTTCTCTCATTCACTAAAAATACCACCAACAGTTTAATCTGGTTCAAGGACAGTTGGCATTCATCTGTATCCCTCTCCCCTGGGTTGTGTCTGAAAATAGGCAGGATTTGTCTAGTGCACTTACCCGCTCAACAAAAACTAAATAAATAAATAATGTTATGATCACCGTTTTGTATAGGTGTTTTATCCTGAATATTAGCAATTTTATCAGGCCTGTTGGTTAACGGTAGATCAAGGATGTTGTTTTTCCTTGTTGGTAATTTAATTAATTGATGTAGTCCATTAGATGAACAGATGTCCAGAAAGGAATTCTTTTGGCTGTTACTTCCTGTATAGTTGATCCAGTTTATACCAGGGAAATTAAAGTCTCCCATTAATATTATTTCTTTATAGTTGGATTTGCTACCTATAGTATCAAGTATAACTTGATTACTTGTTGAATCTGTGTCAGGAGGTCTATAACAAAGACCAGTGGGGTATTTAGGTTGTCTATACCCCAACAGTTCTATCCAAGTGATTTCAGTGGAAATATTTTCTGGTGTGTCAATGATTGGTTTGAATTTAATATCATCTTTTTTAAAAAGTGCAACCCCTCCACCTACTTTTCCTTTTCTATTTTTGAAATGAGTTATATAACCTGGTATATTTATATTCCATTCGGAAATTTTGTTCCACCAAGTTTCTGTTATTGCAGCTATGTCTATATTTTTTTTCATCATTAGGATCTGGAGTTCATCCATTTTTGTTCCGTGTAAGCTCCTAGCGTTGGTTAGGAGAAATGCCGATCCAATTTTTCTATTGTGTGTTCTTTTATTACCCTTGGGTTTGCTAGTTAAAATTTGTAAAATATTTGTTTTGTTGTTCATTATGGATGGTTCCCTTTGCCCCTTATTTTTTAGTTTTTTGTTGGGTTCAATACACTATGCATGATACAGCCAAGTAGCCTAGATCCTTGTCTACTTAGATGTAGCCCGTCGTAGCCACATAATAAATGGTTGTTTTCAAAATTTTCACAGGTTCTTCAACACTGTATGTTGTTTGATAGGCTCCATCTATGTAGCCAATTGTTGAAATGTTTAATTTGTCTTGTTCTTTTATGGTTTGCCCTAGGTACAGGGAGCACTTCGGATATTATTGGGGTAGCTTTATGATCTTGTAATGTTTTTATCGCTATTTCCATTTCCTGAATTATTTCTCCCACCTCTTGTTTTCCAAAGTTATTTGTTCCCACATGTAACAAAACAGTTTTTGGTTCTGAAATATTTTGTGGCATTCCTGGAAGTAATTGAGTAATGTCTTTAACTGTCGTCCCACTATAGCTGCAGCTGGTTACATTCTCCTCATTTCCCCTAGTAGTGTATCTGTCAGTAAATCTCATGATGGAGTCCCCTAGTATAAAGATTTGTTCCAATACAGCTTGGTTTTGTGATATGGGATTTGTGATATTAGTAAATTGTTCATTCGGTACGTAGTTTGTGTTGTTTTGATTGTTGTTTTAGCCATACTAGGCTATACTCTGTTCAGGAAGGACATAGTTACATATTTACATGAATTACATGGTTATATAGATTACACAGTTTTCATGGTTGCAGAGTTCATTTAAGTACAGTGACAGATCATGTGACAAAACCTAGGCAGGTAGATACAGAAGTTAACCAAGTCAAAAATGACAGGGGCTGCAATCAGACAGCAGGAGCTGGTCAGCTATCCTGCGGCAGGGGGGTGGCAGTGGAGGATAAAAAAGAGGGAGGAGTGGATCTTTATGTAAGGGATAGCCTAAAAACTACAGGGAATACAGGGAAGGGAGGAAACACTGTGGGTTATCCGAGAGACAGGAAACAGAACCACTATTCACTCTGACCTAATCTACAGACCTCCGGGGAGGGGGGGAGTGATGCTGGTGGTGGACTTCAATCTGCTGGATGTGGATTGGAGCATCCCAGCTGTAGCTTCAGCTAGGAGCAGGGACATCATGGACTCCCTGCAGGGGGCATTCCTCTGGCAACTAGTAAAGGAGCCCACTCATGAGGGAGCAGTGTTGAACCTGGTACTCACCAACAGGGACAGCATTGAAGATGTCAAGATGGGTGACAACCTGGGGTCCAGTGATCACCATATGGTGTGGTTCAATATAACTACTCAGCCAGACTTGAACCATTCTAAGGCGAGGGTCTTGGACTTCAGAAGGGCCAACTTTACAAAGATGGGGGAATGCCTCAGGGATGCACTGATAGTGGCGCAGGGGGAGAATGACATTGGTGGAGTGGAGGATGTGACAGAGAGCTCCTGCCACTCTTGAGGACCGACCTTTTCTTAAATCTGTTGCAACAGTTTTTTTTATTTCTTAGCCTAATCTATCCTTTACAATTTCTAGTCCATAAGGTTGGCCACCTATGGGCACCCCTTCCCTTTCTTGACTATGGTATAGTGTCCTCTCTAATTTTCCTTTTCCCTCTCAGGTCCTCATACAAGAAGGTTATTGTGGAGACCTCCAAGCATAAGCAAAAACAGGTTGTGTTTATCATTGTTGGATTTAGTATGTAATAGCACTATGTCATAACGTAAAGATGTATATACCTTAAGTTTATGAAACCTGTACATGTTGAAAATACCATGGCACTAGGTGTTTTAGATAATGGTAAAAAGTACTAGATGACTATTATAAAAATGTAGTTAGTTGTGCTATTTAAAATGCATGTAAATTGCTGTAAACTGAACAAGTCTGAAATGTCATGGTGATTTGCAAATATATCCCATGATGCGTTGCATTATGGAAGTATGTGTGATGTTGTGTTTCTTTAAAACTTGGCTTATTGTCAATGACCTTTGGGGTAACCCTTGTTTCAGTGCATCTACTCTGAGGTTCTTTGTTTTTAGCTTTTTTTTTTTTGAGCCCCCACTACCCAAGCAAACAAGGCCTGCATGGGGTGGAGGCTGAATCTCAACTGCTGAGCTAGATCAGAGATCAGTGTCAGCAGGTGCTGGTCAAGTGTAGAGAAAGGACATACACAATATGTTGCTGCAAACTGATGTACTGAAGAAGGGATATGCTATTGCTTAAGGTTATCTGCTGTATTTTGAATTAACATCACACAGAGATTGTGTGTTGAACTTGATGTTTAGTGTCTGGTCCATCTGTTATCCCACAGCCCCTCCACAGACTTGGTGTCAGAAGTGGGATAACTTGCTGTTAGCATCTGGACTGGGCGAAGAGGGACGTTTTTTGGTGGATATTGCCCAGATATCCCAGGTGGACTGATGCACCAGGAGTTGCCAGAGAAGAAGGTCCATGGAGTTTTGACCAGAACCATGGCTGACAGACTGAGAGAGAGAAGCTGCTGCCTGGACTGGACCTGGGAGCTCTGAGAAAGGCCAAGCCTGTAGATGATGAAGAGATGCAAGAGGGCATAGAAGAATTGAGGGAACTGCCTCCTCTTGAAGATGCTCCACCTGAGGATGTAGGGGAGTTGTTGAAATGGCTCTGCATAAAACAGGCGCAAATGGAAACAGAAAGAGACACTGAACGGAGAAGTCAAGATGCCAAATGGGCGGATACCATGACGGTCGTGCATGTCATCAATGCAGGGCAAACAGAAATGGCCAGTAGCCCAAAAGACATTAAACTGTCTAAACCTTCAGACAATGATGACATTGAGGTCTACCTCACAACATTTGGGAGGATCACTCAATCATGCACGTGGCCAAGGGGAACAGTGGGTTATTCGACTGGCACTCTACCTGACAGGCAGTGCCCAGTTGGTTTATAGCCATGTGGACTCCCAAGAGGCAGAGGACTATGACTGTGTGAAGCAGGAGATCCTCAGGTGCTATGACATAAACACTGAAACTTATCACCAGAGGTTTAGGTTTCTTAAAATGCAGTCACTAGATACCCACCTCGAGAGACTTATGCCCGTCTGAAGGAGCTCTGCTGCAAATGGTTACTACCAGAGAACAAGAGCAAGGACTGACTTCTGGAGGTGGTGATTATTGAACAGTTTATTAAAGTTTTACCCCAGGATGCACAACTTTGGGTTCGGGGAGCATAAGCTGGATTCTGCTGATAAAACCATCACATTGGCAGAAGACTTCCAGCAGCCCAACCATTCAGACTCAGAGGGTTCCAAGGGACATCAGCAGCCATGACTACCAGCAATCCGGTAAGGAACCCTTTTACTTATAAACTGTCTAAGCCAGCCCCAGAGAAACAAGACTGGGGAGCAGAGAGAGGGGGACGCATTCCAGTAGCTAAGATTGTATGTCATGGGTGCCAAAAGAAGGGACATTATGTAAGAAACTGTCCCAATCCAAAGAGAGAAACAGCTCACGTAGCCTTAGTGAACTTGGGTCACTTTATGGCTTCTGTGCAGACTGGATCACAGCAGATGATGGGACTCAGATTCAGGGAGCCGCCAGACTCTTGTGTGAGCAGATCTGGTGGCTGGGAATAATAAAGGACTAAATACAGCAGTCATCTGTGTGCACGGTGATACCCATCGCCACCCTGCAGCCACCATACAAATGACTGTTCAAGAAAAGACACATGAGGTAGAAGTGGGGTTGGTACCTCACCTACCTGTGCCAGTTATTATCAGGCATGACCAGCCATACTTTGCTTCATTTATACATTGTCATGCCACCCAGGACTCTGCTGTAGTTGCTGTAACCACCATAGCTCAAGTGAAGAAGGGACATTTACCATACATAGAAACATAGATTTTGACAGCAGATAAGGACCGCTTGGCCCACCCAGTCTGCCCATCTCCCTACCTAATGGATAAGCTGCAGATCCTAGTTAACCAGCAGCCTACTTCTTCCTACCCCCACCCCCTAGAATTGCCTTATGACTGTCCCATGCATGCTTGAATTCCACCACTGTTTTTGACTCCACAACCTCCTCCGGAAGGCCGTTCCATGCATCCACAACCCTCTCTGTGAAAAAATACTTCCTTAAGTTACCTCTGAGCCAACCCCTTCTATCTTCAAATTGTGCCCCCTTGTTCTTGCATGCCTCTTTTTATGAAAGATGCTACCCTCTTGGACTTTGTTGATTCCCTTGAGGTACTTGAAAGTTTCTATCATGTCCCCCCTTCCTCCTTTCCTCGAGGCTATACATATTTAGCTCCTTAAGTCTCTTTTCATATGTCTTCGGTGCAGACCCTGCACCATTTTAGTTGCCCTCCTCTGGACAGCTTCCATTCTGTCTATGTCTTCTGGAGATTGGGTCTCCAGAACTGCACGCGAGTACTCTAGATGGGTCTCACCAACTGTCTGCACAGAGGATAATAACTTCCTGTTTTCTACTGGTGATGCCTCCCTATGCATCCCAGTATCCCCCAGCCCTCCTTGCTGCCCTCTCATATTGCTTGCCCACCTTTAGGTCATCTGATATGACTACCCCCAGGTCCCTTTCCATTTTTGTTGTTGTTAGTATCTCACCCCACATTGTGTACTCTTCCCCTGGGTTTTTGTTTCCCAGGTGCATTACCTTGCACTTCTTAGCATTGAATCTAAGCTGCCATAAATTTGACCATTCCTCTAACCTTGCGAAGTCCCTTCTCATCCTTTCCACCCCACCTTGTGCATAAACTCTGTTGCAGATCTTTGTGTCATCTGCAAAGAGACATACTTTTCCTTCCAGTCCCTCTGCAATGTCACTTATAAAGACATTGAAGAGGACCGGTCCTAATACTGAACCCTGCTGTACCCCACTAGTAACCCCCATTTCTTCAGAGTGGACTCCATTTACTATTACTCTCTGTGTCCTATACTCCAGCCAATTCTTTACCCAGGCTGTCATCTTGGGACCCACTCTCAGGCTGGCTATCTTGTATATTAATCTTTTGTGTGGGACTGTGTCAAATGCCTTGCTAAAGTCTAGGTAGGCCATGTCCACAGCCCTCCCTGATCTACTACTTTGGTCACCCAGTCAAAGAAATTTATCAGATTTGTCTGGCATGACCTTCCCGCTGTGAATCCATGCTGCCTTGGGCCCTGTGCCCCTCTGGCCTCTAGATACTCAACAATTCTTTCCTTCAGAAGTGATTCCATCATTTTCTCTACCACTGAGGTTAAACTAACAGGTCTGTAGTTTCCCGCTTCTGCCTTGCTCCCACTTTTGTGAAGGGGAATCACATCTTCCCTCCTCCAGTCCTTGGGTACCAGTTGATGATGATGTTTTTGAGGTTCCTGGCAAAGACCATAAAACTAAGGTGAAGAAGAGGAAGCTAAAGAAGGACTAGATTGATACTCATACTGGTGTACAGCCAGACTTGGGACATACTTTTAAATGTGATATGCAGCATAAGCAAAAAGCAGACCCTTCACTTAACCCTTTTTTTCCCCACAGGTGGGGAAGGGAGTGGAAAAAGGTGCCCCTCAGTTTGCTGCAAAACATGGAATACTGTATAGAAAATACACCAACCCAAGAACTGGAGCGGTAGTAGACCAACTAATGGTTCCAGAAAAATTCCGCTCCCAAACCATGTATCAGGTGCATGACATCCCTTTAGCAGGCCATGTAGGCAGAGGTAGCCCCCTGAATAGGATATTACCCAGGTTTTATTGGCCCTCTATCCACGAGAACATAGCCGAGTATTGTAAAGCATGTGCTGAGTGTCAGAAGGGAGCTCAGGCAAGAAAAAGGGAGAGAGTACTACTACAACCCATCCCCATTGTGACTAACCCCTTTGACAGGATAGCCATGGATGTAGTGGGCCCCCTGGAAAAGAGCTCCAAGGGTAATAGATTTGTACTGGTCATATGTGATTATGCTACCTGCTACCCAGAAGCTATCCCCATGAGAACTGTCACAGCTTCAAGGATAGCAGAGGAGCTAGCAAAGGTATTTAGCCACATGGGAATCCCCCAAGAAATACTTACTGATCAGGGGAGTAATTTTAATGCACACCTGCTAAAAGAATTGTACCATCTGCTGGGCGTGGTAACAGTGAATACTTCCCCATACAACCCACAGACTGATGGCCTCGTGGAGAAGTTTAATCAGACATTAAAGAGAATGTTGAGGAAATATGTAAAAGAAGAAGGTAAAGATTGGAATAGGTACCTCCCCTATTTACTTTTCGCTTACATAGAAATCCCTCAAGTGTACACTGGTTTCTCGCCTTTTTCATTATTGTATGGGAGGAACCTGAGGGGACCACTGGATGTGGTTAAAGAACACTGGGAAGAAGGGAAGGAGGTGAGGCATCTTAATGTCGTAGATGACATGACTCAATTATGCAAACGCCTGGTGAGGTATATCAACTTGTCACGCCAGAGCTTAAAACAGAAGCAAGACTTGCAGAAAGAAAGATATGACCAGGGTTTGAAGACTAAAACATTTCAGTCAGGGGACAAAATGCTGTTACTCCTTCCCTCCACAGAGAACAAACTACTCATGAAATGGCAGGTCTCCTTCACCATTTTGAGGCAAACAGGAGCAGTGAACTATAAGCTTAGCATGGCCGGAAAGAGACCCGCCCAGAAAATTTACCATGTGAACCTCCTTAGGAAATGGCATGAGAAGACTAACCCCTTCCTTTAGATCCATTCTGAAGTTAGGGAGTCAGAGCTGGAGGTTGCCTATAAAAGGCTAGAGAAGTCAGGACCATTGGAGGAGATTCAGATAAAACCTGAATTGGAGCCTCAGCAACAGAAAGATTTGCAGGGGGTATTACAAGAATTTGAGCTCATAGTCACAAACATCCTGGGGCGGGCCAAAGGAATTGTGCACACCATAACTGCCATGCAAGGCAAGCCCATACACCAATAGCCCTACAGACTGCCAATGAAGGTGAAGGATGAGGTGATTGAGGAAGTCAAAAAAATGGAGCAGTTAGGCATAAGTGTGCCCTCAAAGAGTGCATCGTCTTCTCCCATGGTCATAGTGGACAAGAAAGAGGGTGGGATATGTCTATGCCTAGATTTTAGAAAGCTTAACAACATGTCACTATTTGATGGATACCCAATGCTCTGAATAGATGACATCATTGACAGGCTAGGCAATGCACAGTATAGCTCCACCCTGGACCTTACTAAGAGATATTGGCAAATCCTCTTGTCACCTGATTCACAAGATAAAACTGCATTTAGCACCCCAATCAGTTTATACCAGTTTGTCACAATGCCATTTGGACTATATGGAGCCCCAGCCACTTTTCAGCATTTTATGGACCGCATACTAAGACCACACACTGGGAGTACTGTGCAGCTTATTTGAACAATGTGGTCATATTCAGTCCTGACAGGGAAACCCATGTTAGACACTTGTCCCAGGTATTGCAAGCAATAAAGGAGTCAGGAGTGACCATTAACCCTGCTAAGTGTGCCCTAGCAAAGACCGAGACAAGATACCTAGGGTTCATTTTAGGAAACAGACAAGTGAAGCCCAATACCTACCATAAGAAAGCATGTGATATCTTTCCTGGGTTAGGCTGGTTATTACCAGAGATTTATTCCTAATTTCTCAGCCATTGCTAGTTCTTTGACTGATCTCACTAAAAAGGGGTGCCCAAATAAGGTTCAGTGGACCCCTATTTGTGATGAGGTATTTAGGACTATCAAGGCAATTCTATGTACAGCTCCTGTACTGAAAAGCTCTGACTTCAGCCAAGTGTTTGAGGTTCAAACTGATGCATCAGAGAATGGTATTGGGGCAGTCTTATCTCAGAAAATAGATGGGGAAGAACATCCAATCATGTATATCAGCTGGAAGCTACATGAGAGGGAGAGAAGATATGCTACTATAGAGAAAGAATGCTTAGCTCTGAAGTGGGCTATTGAGCCTCTGAAATAGTACTTGTGGGGGGCTGAATTTAAGGCTGTAACTGATCACAACCCCCTCTGTTGGTTGCACCAAATGAGAGAAAAAAATCCCCGTATAATGTGGTGGTACTTGACTCTTCAGCCTTATCGATTTATTGTGTCCCACAGGGAAGGGACAAGACATGTAAATGATGATTTTATGTCTAGATATGGTGCAGGAATTGATGTCAGTGAAATATGATGTATTTTCCCCAAAAGGAGATAGTTCAGGGAAGGTACTGTTACCCTCTGTTGAGAAATGTGTTAATGCTTCATAGTAAAAAATGATGATATCCACTATGTTTATGATAGAATGTTTATCGTTAATAGGGACCCTGAGACAGAGCTTCTGAAGATCGATGGGTGGAAGCCCCATCCCTTCCTGGGACAGGAAGGTGGTAAGCAGTCTGCAATAACTGCTTCCCTCTTAAGGTGGGGGATATGTGACAGGTAGCTCCTGATACTCTTGAGGACCGACCTTTTCTTAAATCTGTTGCAACAGTTCTTCTATTTCTTGGCCTAATCTATCCTTTGCAATTTCTATTCCATAAGGTTGGCCACCTGTGGGCACCCCCTTCCCTTTCTTGACTATGCTATAGTGTCCTCTTTAATTTTCCTTTTCCCCCTCAGGTCCTTGTACAGGTAGGTTATTGTGGTGACCACCAAGTGCAAGTAAAACAGGTTGTGTTTATCATTGTTGGATTTAGTATGTAATAGCACTATATCATAAAATACCTTGATGCATATAACTTATGTTTATGAAACCTGTAAATGTTGAAAATACCATGGCACTAGGTATTTTTGATAATGGTAAAAAGTACAAGTTAATTGTGCCATTTAAAATGCATGTAAATTGCTGTAAACTGAACAAGTCTGAAATTGCATCGTGATTTGCATATATCCCATGATGCTTTGCATTATGGAAGTATGTGTGATGGTGTGTTTCTTTGAAACTTGGCTTACTGTCAATGCCCTTTGGGGTAACCCTTGTTTCAGTGCTTCTACTCTGAGGTTCTTTGTTTTTAGCTTTTTTTTATTTATTTAAGGCCCCACTACCCAAGCAAACAAGGCCCGCATAGGGGTGGAGGCTGAATCTCAACTGCTGAGTTAGATCAAAGATCACTGTCAGTAGGTGCTGGCTAAGTGCAGAGAAAGGACATACATAGTCTGTTGCTGCAAACTGATGTACTGAAGAAGGGATAGACCATTGCTGAAGGTTATCTGCTCTATTTTGAATAAACATCACACAGAGATTGTGTGTTGAACTTGAAGTTTGGTGTCTGGTTCATCTGTTATCCCACAACCCCTCCACAGAGGAACAGTGGGCAACAAAACTCTGCGTCAAGAAAGTAAGCAAAAGCAAGAGGAAAAAGAAATTACTATGGTTCTCAAAAGAGGTGGCTGGGAAGGTAAGGGCAAAAATGTTAGCATTCAAGACGTATAAATAGAGACATAGGGAGGACAGGGAGGTGTATCACGAGATTCTGAGGGAGGCAGGGAAAGCAGTCAGGAGCACAAAGGTGGAAACAGAGGAGAAAATAGCGCAAGCAGTAAAGAAAGGGGATAAGACATTTTTCAGATATGTAAGCAAAAGGAGAAAAAGCAGGGGAGTGATTCTAAGGTTAAGGAGGGAAGGAGAGGAGTGTGTGGAGGGGGACCAGGAAAAAGCAGGCATCCTGAACAAATATTTTTGTTCAGTGTTCACGGAGGAAGGGGAAGGGGAAGGACTACAGTTAAGCCACAGGAGCATCAAAAGAAGGGAGGTGGAAATTAGTCCATTTACAGAGGAGAGTCCTGAAGGAACTCACAAATCTGAAAGTGGACAAGGCAATGGGGCCAGCCAGATGGGTTACATCCAAGGATATTGAAGGAGCTCAGAGAGGTGCTGACTGTGCCTCTATCAATCCTGTCCAACCACTCAATGGAGATGGGAGTGGTCCCGGAGGACTGGAGGAGAGCAGATGTAGTCCTATTCACAAAAGTGGTAGCAGGGAGGAAGCTATAAATTACAGGCCAGTCAGCCTGACCTCAATGGTGGGGAAATTAACGCTATCGCTGCTGAAGGGAAGGACTGTGGAATATCTTGATATCAGCAACATATAGGATCTGAGGCAGCATAGATTCACCAGGGAGAGGTCATGTCAAACAAATCTAGATTTCTTTGTCTGAGTGACCAGTGAAGTAGATCAGGGTGGAGCGGTGGATGTGGCCTATCTAGATTTCTGTAAGGTCTTTGACACCGTTCCACATAGGAGACTAGTAAAAAAAAGTTACTTACCAAAGTAATCTTGTTTCTCCCAGGGGATACTCCAATATTCATAACTCTTCTGCAGTGCGCCTTTAAGCCAGATCTGCCCAGAGATGGAACGTTGTGCTAATGATAGAATCATTGGCTCATGCCACTTTTCAAATGCTGCCACCTATCAACTGCCTACATTCTAACCCTCAGATTTTCCTGGATGCCTGGAAAGACAGGGCCCAAAAGGAATTAATAATTATAAATTTAATAACCATAAACCTCCCATAACTAACCTCCAACTAGAGGAAAAAAGGAACTTTAAACAACACAGTCCCCGATGCCAGAAACACCTGCAGGGGAGAAAAGACCAGCTGAAAACACAGTTTCAGAGTGAAAAGCCAGAATGTGGCATACATGCCCTTTAAGTAACACAGTATGGAGTGCAGAAGCCACTGGTTCTGGTAGGGGAGGCAGGGTGGGAGAGTTATGAGTCTTGGAGTATCCCCTGGGAGAAACAAGATTATTATGATAAGTAACTTTCTTCTCACCCCAGGAATACTCCAATATTCCTAACTCTTCTATAGACTAAGAAGCACTACCTTTGGAGGCGGAAACAGAACCTATTTTAGAAACAAGCTCTGCAGGACAGCAGTACCAAACCTAGCATCAGTCCTAGCCTGCATATCCAGACTGTAGTGATTGGTAAATGTGTGAACTATTCTTCAGGTAGCTGCTTTACAGATATCCACCAAGGGGACATCCCTGGAGGCTGCCACAGTGGCAGCTGTACCCCTTGTGGAGTGGGCTCTGGGCCCTGCTGGAGCTTCATTGCCCACTTTTGAATAGCAAAACTTGATACATTGAACAATCCAACAAGAAAAGGACCTTTTAGATGCTGGATTACCCTTTCCCACATCCCCAAAAGTTAGGAATGGTTGCTTCCTTTCCTGCCAATGGGACTTAGTGGCTGTCATGTAGTAACTCAAAGCTCTCTTGACATCAAGGCTATGTAACCTGCATTCACCAGGGCATGAATGTTCAGTAAAGAACACTGGAAGAGTGCTGGTGTGATTCAGGTGAAAGTCTGAGACCACTTTAGGGAGGAATTTCCTGTTAGTTCTGAGGACAACTTTATCCCTGTGAAAGGAGATATAGTCCTGCTCAATACATAGGGCCTGAAGTTCACCGATTCATCTGGCTGAAATGATGGGCACTAAAAATACTGTTTTCCGTGTAACATACTTTAGTGGTGCTGAAGACATGGGTTCAAAGGGGGAACCCTTGAGTTTGGCAATACAAATGTTTAGGTCCCATGCTGGCACTGGTTCCCTGACCAGTGGGTGCAGGTGGGATAGGCCTTTAAAGAACCTTTTAAAGATGGGGTTCCATGCCATAGAGGTAGTCTTACCTGCTGAGGTATAAGCAGAGACTGAAGCCAAATGGAGCTTCAGGGTAGAGGGCTGCAAGGCCCAAAGAATGCCAGTAAACCAGGTAGTACAGCATGTATAGCACTCCTGCCTGTGCTGGTACTATATGCCTGGTGGAACACCAGATAGAAAACCTTTTCTATTTTGTAGCATAGGTTTTCTTTGCAGAGGGTTTCCTATACCCCCTTAAAACGTCTAAGATCCCTTCAGAGAGGTGTAAGCCAGTGTACTCTAGGTCTTTTCTCTGAGACCAATGAGCCCCTTTAGGTGGAATTGAAAGTCTCTCATCTGAAACCTGGAACCCAGGACTGTGCCTGTGGCAGCTGCCATGTGTCCCAGGAGTTGAAGAAACTGTTGTGTGGTTCTTGGCACATTCAGCTTCAAAAAACCTGCTAATTGCAGAATGCTGTTCACACTGTCCAGTGGTAAGAAAGCTCTGCCCTCTCTGGTATTTAGTTCTGCTCCTATGAACTGCAGAACTTGTGTGGGAAGAAGAACTGATTTATTTAGATTTAACAGGAACCCCAAGGACTCCAGAAGTTGTTGGGTGAGTTGTAAGTGTTCCTTTAGCTGTTGTGGGGACTTTCCCACCACTAGCCAGTTGTCCAAATAGGGAAACACTGTGACACCTTGCCTTCGCAAGTGTGCCACAACTACTGCCAGACACTTTGTTAACATCCTTGGAGCTGAGGTGAGACCGAATGGCAGGGCTGAGAACTGATAGTGACCTGAAGGAAGTCTGAATCTGAGATACTTTCTGTGAGACTCCCTTATGGGGATGTGGAAATAAGCATATTTTAGGTCCAGAGATGCCAACCAGTCCTCTTTTTAGAGTGCTGGCAGGATCAGAGACAGTGTCACCTTTTGATTTTGATAAATGCCTGTTTAGCACCCTTAGGTCTAAGATAGGCCACAACTCTCCATTTTTCTTTGTTATAAGAAAGTATCTTGAGTATAGCCCCTTTCTCCTGTGCTGTGGAGACACTGGTTCCACTGCTTTAACAGTAACATATTTTGAATCTCCTTTTCCAACAGCTTTTTCTCCGTGTTGGAGGCTGATTTGAAGACTCTTGTTCTTAGAGGGGGAGGGACTTGAAGCTGAGGGACAATCCCCAACCCACCATCTCCAGGACCCACCTGTCTGTAGTGATCTTTTTCCAGGCCTGGAAATAATGGGTCAACCTGCCCCCTACTGGAAGAGGGGAGGCGGCCTGGGAGAACTAGTCAGGGGTCCTGCTTGATTTGAGGCTGAGTGTGGGAGCTGTTGTATTTGGTGGCCTAAAATAAGTACCTTAAACATATCAGGGTCTTGGTAGAAAGAAAAACATGCACCACAGAAATTTAGGCCTTCTCTGTTTACTTCCATTCAGCTCAGACATAAGGGGAAAACTTATCTCAGCACACAGGAAGAGTTACAGTAAATGCACTCCTTAAAGCTGTACTGTCTAACATTTCTTAAAGCTGTACTACACATAACAATCCCTCCTGACTTAGCTAGAAAGTATGTAAGTCAATAATTCAGAAGATAGTATGAAGCTATTAAAGTTATTACTGCAATGTCCCTTTTAGTTAGTTTATGTCATTAGGCTATATCTCTACACGTCCATTCTCTGTGGTGGACGTCTTACACATCCTGACTGACGTAGTAGGACTGGAGGCTGTTGCACTGGAATCTGATTAGCATCAGTCACATCTTGTCTCAATTGCTGTGGTTCCGCCATCTGTTTCTGTTCATGTTCTGGAACAATTAATGCTGGATAACTACCCCGACTCTGTGCATCCGTTTTTTGCTCTGTCTCAATTCTAGTATGTAATTAGTCCACATGTTTTTTCACTCTCCTCCGGTTAGTCAGTCGAACACTTTAGACAACATCTGTGAACTTTTTTTCTACTACGCCTTCCATCCATCTCTTCGGGCCTGCATACATCCTGACCTACACAAGATCATTGGGTTTGAAGGATCTGGTCTTAGGAAGCATTTCAGTTACTGACTTACAGCCCAGAGGGTGAAGAAGGTCCAATTGAGTTCAAATCTGACATCCAAACAACAATTCTGTAGGGGATATTCCCATGACACAATATGATGTTGTTCGATACATTGCAAGAAAGTCCAAAAGAGCTACTTGTATTGCCGTCAGTGTAGTAGGATTAGCTTTGTCCACACTCTTTTTAAAAGTCTGAACCAGGTGTGCCGCTTCGCCATTTGAACTTGGATAGTAGGGAGGTGAGAAAATATGGTGGATACCACATTGCTGGCAAAATGCTTGGAATTCAACAGATATGAACTGTGGTCCGTTATCCGAGACAATCACTTGCGGAAAACCATGAGTAGCAAAGATGGATTTCAACACTTTGATGGCACTCTTAGCAGTTGTCGAAGACATTTGATGAATTTCTGGCCATTTACTATAAGCATCAGTTAAGAGTAACCACATGGAATTTAAATAAGGTCCTGCAAAATCAATATGCAACCTTTGCCAGGGTTTTCAGGTCATTCCCAATGGTGAACTGGAGCTCTTGCCGGACAACCTTCACATCTTTGCACAACCTGGTATATGTCTCTGTCAATAGAAGGCCACCATACATGAAGTCTGACTAGGGATTTCATTTTAGCAATGCCTGGATTGCCCGCATGCAGAAGAGTCAACACATTTGAGTGATAACATTGGGGTACTATGACACGCAATCCCCAAAGAAGACACCCGTCAGCAATGGACAACTGCTGTCTCTTTGAGTAGTGGGGTTGTAGTTCAATTGAACAAGTAATGTCTTGTGGTCAACCCTCAAGCGTATACTGATACACTTGTTTCAAAATTACATCTTGACTAGTCGCTTTTGCAATGTCCTTGGCTAGTACTGGAAGCTGATCTAACTGTTGTAGCTCCATTGCACACACAACAGTAGAATCCTCCATATCTTTGAATTGCACTGGGAAACTATCTGGCCCCACCTGGCATACTAATGGCTCCTTTTTAAGCCCCACATCGAACTCCATTGCTCTGGATATTGGTAACCTGACAAGGCATCTGCATTTCCATGCTGGTCCATTGGTTGGTATGTAACCTCAAAATTATAGGCAGACAAAATTAATGCCCATCGTTGAAGTCTGATAGCAGCTGTCTCTGGAATTCCTTTTTCTGGACTGAAAATTGTCACTGGTGGCTTGTGATCCATCTTCAGGTGAAACTTGTGACCTAGCAAGTATTAGTGAAATATCTGAACTCCAAACACAATCGCTAATGCCTCTCTCTGAATCTGGGCATAATTCCTTTCAGCTGCAGAGAGTTTGGATGAAGCATAGGCTATCAGTTTCTCCACTCCTTCTGGATCTGTATGGAAAAGGACAGCTCCTGTACTCACAGGACTAGCATCACAGGCCAATGTGATAGGTAAGTTAGGGTCATAATGAGTTAAATTATTCACATTGGTTAGAGAGAGCTTGATGGCTTGAACTGCCTTACTGTGGCTCTTGCTCCACTTCCACAGAGTACCCTTATGTAACAGTTCATTTAGGATAGCACATTTAGTGGCTAAGTTAGGTATGAAATGGTCATAGTAGTGCACCATACAATACCCAAGAATGAGCATAACTCTGAAACACTCTGCGGTTCAGGCATGTGCACAATGGCTTCCACCTTTCATCATTCGGATGAATTCCATCTTTGTCAATAGTGTGACCTAAGTGCGTGACACTTGCTTGACAAAACTGGCATTTTTCTCTCCGGAGTCTGAATCCACTCTGTTGCAATCTCTCTAAAGTCTTTTGTAAGTTAAGTAAATGTTCTGCCTCTGTCTTGCCCATGACAATGATGTCATCCAAATAACAAGCAACACCTGGTATATCACCCACCATTTGCTCAATCACTTTTAGAAAAATAGCAGGCGCAGGACTAAGGCCAAAACATAACCATTTGTACTTGTACAGTCCTTGGTGTGTATTAATAACTACCAGTTTTGGAGAGTCTGTATCCAGTTCCACTTGAAGGTATGCATCAGTGAGGTCCAGTTTAGAGAATCCCACACTACCATTCAGTCTATGAAAAAGTTCCTCTGGTAAGGGTAAAGGAAATACATCTGTGCTAAGTACTGGATTAAGTGTCACCTTAAAATCTCCACATATTCGAATCTTACCACATGGTTTAGATACCACCACAATTGGAGTAGCCCAATCTGAATTTGAAACACTTTCCAGCACACCACCTTTTTCCAGTCTGTCCAGTTCTGCCCCAACCACCGGTTTTAAGGCAAAAGGAAGTTTCCATGGTTTACAAAACTTAGGGACTGCATTAGGCTTTTTAACTAGTTTTGCTTTATCTGTTGTGCAACATCCCAGGCCTTTCCACAACTCTGGATATGTCTAAAAATGTCTCCAAGATTTGGTGGATTACTGCTTTGTGGTACCTGGACAGCAGTAAATAGGTCAAAATCTGCTGGATCAATATGAATGTTTAGAAGAACCTGAGTATCTCTGCCCAAAATGTTGACACCCTTTTTTGAAACCAGAAAAGTTAAAGGTGTACTAGGAGAATCAGTCCTGCGTACTAAAGTGGTAAATGAGTCCAGTGGCTGAATTGATTGCCCTTCAAATGCATGCAGCAACTTATTACAAGGAGACAAATGTGGCTTATCCAGATCAGACCCTGTTTGATGGTTAATAAAAGTAACTCAAGAAGCAGAGTCTACCATTAAACGCAACTGACACCTCAGTTGTGGCAATTGAAGTAACACATAGAAAGGAGGAACATCTTTAGTCTGCATTTGTGGTGCAATAGGAACCATTGCATTGGCTGTGCTCTCTGAACTGATCACTGCAGTTCTCTTGCTTCTGCAAACCTTAGCCATATGCCCCTGCCATTTGCATGCATGACACTGAACTTCTCTGAATTTGCACTGGTCCGTGCTATGCTGAGATGACCCACATGATGCACATTTATACTGGCCATGCAGTTTGGGTGGAGCGGTTGAATTTTTCTTTAAAAACAGTGGTTTACACTTAGGTTTGAGCTGTTTCAATTTGGGGTTTACTGCGGCTACTTGTATTCATTTTTAGTGTCCATCTTAGCATGTGCTCATTTTCTGCAGCCTCATACATTTGTGCCAACCGTAAAAGTTCATCAGCAGGTTCTTGACACTTACAGAAAGTAATTGCTGAATACGATGTTCATTATTCAATCCCGTAACAAACTTATCAGCTAAATTTTGATTCAAGATGCTCCCTGCTCCACTCACATGTGAGAACTAAGCATTTGATCTCAGCCAAATAAAACTGCAATGGCTGACTTGGTTTCTGCTGGTAACTGTAGAATTTATAATGTTTAGCCCTTGGGAATGTTGTTAAACTATATTGTGTATTCAATTTAGCCTTTAGCTCTTGATATGACAAATCCCCCGGCCGGTCTAGTGCACACAGACTGCATAAAAGTTTGAAGATTTCCTTCCCCAAGAAAGTACAAAAAGCAGCTTGAATAAGCTCACCCTGTAGCTGGTCATTTGCTGATTATATGGTAGGATTAAGTAATAACCACTGATCAAACCATCTGGACCATGTATCCCAGTCTTTTCTTGTAAAAATCTCAAAGCTGGCTGAAGTTTCCATGATATAGCACAGTTCCAAACTGCTTACTTGCCTCCAATGCAGAAAGTCACAAAATGGTGTAATTCAGTAAACTGGAGCTATTAAAATTTTCACCATCCTCGTTGCCAGTTTGTTGTATTTGGTGGCCGAAAATAAGTACCTTAAACACATCAGGGTCTTGGTAGAAAGAAAAACATGCACCACAGAAATTTAGGCCTTCTCTGTGTACTTCCATTCAGCTCAGTCATAAGGGGGAAACTTATCTCAACACACACAGGACGAGTTACAGTAAATGCATTCCTTAAAGCTGTACTGTCTAACATTTCTTAAAGCTGTACTACACATAACAGGAGCCACACCTAGCACCCCTCCTTCCCCTACCTCTAAAATACCCTTGGTGGGAGTACTGAGGTACCTTGGGTACAACCATGGCCTGATAAAAAGGCCTGGAGTGAAATTGTCTGCCCCTGCCTCCCCTATTAAAAGGCCTTGAGGATGGAGCGGCCTATTCTTTGGCCGAATTACTCCTGTATGTGGTCTTATATTCATTGACCTTCTTCATGTAGGCCTCTGTATGGCTTCCAAAAGGGAATTACCCTCCACTGGGAAGTTCAGAGCTTTGTTAGGTGTCCTGTGTGAGGTTTGTGGCTCTTAAAGGGAATATAAACAAACATTTTTTGCAATAAATTACTGACTGTGCAGTTGTCCTGGTCCCCGATGTACCGTTTCACAACAAGGATGAAAAACAAAGTGTTAACATGACAGAGATACTTTTGTTTTAAAAGCTGCAATTCCAGGAAGTGAGCTGTATGCATGTTTGAATCCCAGTGCCTGTGTTCACACAAGAGAACAAAAACTGATGATGTCACTTTAGCAAGCTGTCTCTGTATCATCATGGAGCATTATGTTGTGTTCCATTGCATTCTTGTAAATAGTTTGTTAATAAAATGTGATATAAAAGAAAACTCTGTGTGTATTTTTGTCTTTCTGTTCTGCAACAGGCAAACATTCAATGAATGTCTATTCAAAGTTAATAACAGAGGAGCTCTATGTTACTATATTACTTATTTTTTATGCTTGTGGAATTAGAAATGAGGGAGCCTCTTCTGTAAAGCGAGAGATTTGGCATACCTTAACGAGCAATGGCAAATATCATATTGTAAATCTTATCTTTCCCAGTAGTTTTCTACAGCAGTGTAATAAATTGATTTTAATAATAAGCAATGTGTCTAGTCTTGTTTGTTTTTTTTTTGTTCTGTCTGATAGCAAATTGGACCTCATTGTGACAGTCAGTATGGCGTGCTTGAATGATTTTTTTTTTGTAAACAAAACTGTTAAAATTAATATCATATCAGAATGGCTACTGTCAAAAACAGCTGTCCATACATAAAGCTGTCTTCCAATCATTTGTTGCGCATTCAAAGTATTTTGGTTTTTGTTTGGGGGGGAGTGTTTGTCCTTCTAAACTACTGTATACATGTGTAAGTCACAGGTCTTGCTACTGTGATGACTCATTTTAAATCAGTTATTTTATCTAATACTATAAAAACAAGCATTTGTCAATGCCGAATGTTGTCTTGCTGGCACTGGCATTGGTAGTGCAGGAGTTAGAGAGATGCATAATAGGAATGGCAGTGAAGTATGGAACTGGCGACAACCCCACCACCCACCCTGCGAGACTAGCGAGCATTGAGGAATTGTGCCTTTGGGTGCGTCGGCCATAATGCTCATGCCATTTCAACTCACCCTACCTTGCAGACAATGACAAGTGTCGCGTTGTGCCTTGGGGTTGTCAGGCCTTACGCTCACCCAATTCCATAAGGAAATATATTGAGATGGGTGCAGTATGGGAGAATGGGGTGAACTTTGGGGCCGAAGAGTCCAAGACACACCATGATGCCTGTCACTGGCTGCAGGGTGGGGTGGAATGGCATGAGCATTACAGCCGACAATCCAAAGTCACACCCCTGATGCCTGTCAGTCTCTACAGGGTAGGACGTTATGGTTAGAAACCCTAACACCCCTGGTGTTTGTTGGTATTTGCAGTCCAAATTTTCAACATGGGCTTTTTGTGACCCCATCTCATGAAAGCATTTGGGACCTCCACTCATGAACAGTGGCACTGTGATTTTGTTAATCTGTCCCGAATGTTAATTTCCCACAGCGACTACGCCATTCTGCGCCAGATGTGTAAAAACACATTTCGGGCAGGATGTGAAAAATTACAGCTATACCATTCATAAGGAGGTGTGAAGAAATGGCAATGTGGAAAATCTGGGTGAAAATATTGCAAATTCTCACTATTCTGGCGTGTGTGCTGGGAACTTCACGCAGCACACACTCGTAACCTGATCATTGTGAAATTTTACCAAATTTTCAACATAGGGCATTTTGGGACCTCCACTCATGAACAGTGTCACTGTGATTTTCTTAATCTGTCCCGAATGTTGATTTCTCTCGGCGATCACTCCATTGTGCACCAGATGTGCGAAAACACATTTTGGGCAGGATGTGGAAAATGTATTTATTTATTTGCTTTTGTTTACCAGGTAAGCACACTAGACAGCCAAGTGCCTATTTTCAGGTGCAACCCGGGAGGGTTACAAGGTACATACAAAGCAAGTCAAGGTAACATACAGGATCATCCATGACAGCTGTACTGTTCATAAGGAGGTGTGAAAAATGGCAATGTTGAAAATCTGGAGTGAAAATATTAAAAATTCTCGGGGGTGCTAATGAGCAGCTAACCTGAACAGTCACAACTCTCCGGAGCTCCACACCATAACATCATAGGAATCACAGGAATAATACTGAGCTAAATGGACTTTCGTCCTATATGCTCACCATCTACTTCTAAACTCTAATTTTATTCATGTATATGTCCCATCTAGATTTAAACTCAGCAGTTGTTTGGCTGACCACAACCTCCAATGGTAGTCTGTTCCAGTCATGCACAACTCTTTGATTAAACCACCATGTACTACGTAATTTTTTTCATATTTAATGCTGTTAACTGCATAGGATGAGACCTAGTATTGTATACACTTTTATTTAATTCAAGACCAGTGATATTTCAAAGATTATCATTTTTCCAAGCCTTGTGCACTAAGCACATATCCCTTCTTTTCCTTCTCTCCTCTAGTGAATACATAATCAGCTCTCTCAAACGGGTTTCATAGTTTTTCTCTGTCATACCGTGTATTGCTTTTGTTGCTCTCCTCTGGACTCTCTCCAACAATATTACATCCTGTTTTTTTATATGGTGTCCAAACCTGGGCACCAAACTCCATGATTGGTCTAATCAGTGATATATATAAATGCACGCTAACAGTCCTACTCCTAGATGATATAAGTCTTAATATGCAATTTAGGATTCTATTTCCTTTTTGAGCTATTTTTTGATAGTGTGATGAAAAAGACATGTCACTAGAAATTGTAATACCCAAGTCTCTTTCCTCATCTATTGTTTTTAATAATATATTTCCTAGTTTATGGGGTATTTTTGAATTTCTTTTTCCCAAATGCATAACAAAACATTTATCATGATTTAATGTCAATTTAAATTTATTTGTCCATATATCTATGTTATCAATTGCATCTTGTAAGTTTGATGAATTTTGGCTAATATTTATTTCTGTACCTATCCTGCAGTCATCTGCAAATTTTTTAATCCAAACAGAATCATGCTTTATTTGAAGAGATGATACATATAGATTGAATAAACAAGGGTCCAGCACTGAACCCTGGGGGAACCCACTATTCACCCCCAACCTTTCAGACAGCTCACCTCTAATGCTCACACGTTAATTTCTGTTTTCCAACCAATTTTGAACCTAGTTTATTATATATGGATTTATATTTAAATTGCTCATTTGTTGTAATAATTCA
The DNA here is from genome assembly GCA_016271365.2 of Neoceratodus forsteri. Lineage (NCBI taxonomy): Eukaryota > Metazoa > Chordata > Ceratodontiformes > Ceratodontidae > Neoceratodus > Neoceratodus forsteri. The sequence goes on along the minus strand of CM028129.1, from coordinate 553,666,931 downwards.
GGATGAGGGAGCTTATCAAAAGCCTTAGATAAATCAAGAAATAACACATCCACAGGGATTCTCATATCTAATCTATCTATAACTTTGTTATAAAAAGCCAGCATATTCGTCTGGCATGACCTACCCTTCACAAATCCATGTTGAAATTGCACATTGTAAAATTGCCTAACATCTAAGAAAATACTTATTTCAGCATCAAAAGCTACCTTTACAATTATTGCAATGGATGAGTACCTGGCATCGGGGGAAATTGTCGCGGCATGGTGGCAAAAGTGCAAAAAAATCTACTGCCTTGGAACAAGCTGCTCCATGTGGTCCAGACCCAATTTCTTTCTCAGTCACAGAGCTCACAGTAATCAGCAAGGCTGTTTCAGAGCAAATACCTGCAGATCTCATGCTGAAATGGGACAAAGTAGATAAGTCCATCGCCAGCCTGGCTTCAAAGGTTAAGCAACAATCGGGGAAAATAAAGGAGGCAGAGCAAAGAATATCAGACATCAAAGATGACACGAGAGGGATACCTGACAAAATAGCTAAGCTGAAAAGGGAGGTGAAAGGTCTAAAGGATGCCCTAGACTACCAGAACTACAGCCGCAATAATCTTCACATCAGGGGTCTCCCGGAGGGAGCAGAGCGTGGGAACCTCATGGAATTTTGTGCCATCACCATACCTTAGCTGCTTAAAATTCAAACCAAGGCAGGCAAGCTTAAAATAGAAAGGGCATGCTGGGCCTTGGCACCGAAGCCGTCCGGAGACCAACCCCTGCATCAAGTGATCTTCAGGATGCATCATTACCTGGACAGACAGGCGCAGATGGTGGCCTACAGGAACCAGAAAGAGCTCATCTTTGAGGGGCACAAATTAACCGTGCAACAAGATCTCTTGACCAGAATACAGAAAACAAGCATTTGTCAATGCTGAATGTTGCTTGCTTGTATGTGCTGTTTAGATATTTGGAAGTGATAGTTCCATGCCTTCCTCTCAAGACATCCACTGTGTCTTTCCATTCAGTATTCACAGAAGAGTGGGAGGGGCAAGGGGCACAGCAGTACAGCAGTTGCCAAGGGGGTGAAGAGGTGGACAATAGTCCATTCAAAGGCAAAATAGTCCTGCAGGAGCTCACTAAATTGAAGGTGGACAAAGCGATGGAACCAGATGGCATACACCCAAGGATATTAAGAGAACTGCAAAGGGAGGTAGCAGTACCTCTGGCAGCCATGTTCACTGAGTCATTCAACACAAGTGAATTGGAGGAGGGCATGTGTGGTCCCTCTACACAAGTCCAGCAGCAGGGAGGAGGCAGGGAACAATAGGCCATTCAGCCTCACCTCAGTAGTGGGGAAGATCATGGAGACATTGCTTAAAGAAAGGATAGTGGGGCATCTAGAAACCATCAGAGCCCAGGACCATAGACAACATGGATTCACAGTGGGGACATCATGTCAGACAAATCTGGTTGATTTCTTTGACTGGGTGACAAAGGAAGTGAATCAGGGTGGGGCAGTGGACAATGCTTACCTTGATTTCAACAAAGCCTTTGACACCATCCCATATAGGAGGCTGATAAACTAGCTGGGTAGGCTGGGCTTGGGGGAAAGGGTGGTAAACTGGGTTAGAAACTGGCTAACATACAGGAGGCAGAGAGTAGTGGTAAATGGTGTGCAGTCTAGGGAGAGGGGGTGACCAGTGGGGTGCTGCAGGGATCGGTCCTGGGGCCAGTCCTGTTCAGTGTCTTCATTAGTAACATTGCAGAATGTCTGAAGGGAATTTTTCCACCAAATTTTCAACATAGCCATTTTAAGACCTCTGCTCATGAACAGTGTCACTGTGATTTTCTTAATCTGTCCCAAACATTGACTGCGCACACCGACTGCGCCATTGTGCGCTACATGCACGGAAAGAAAAAATTACTCACCTTAGTAATGTTGTTTCTTCTAATGGAGTCTTGCTATATTATAGACATTAGCAGTTTGATCCAGCTCTAGAACTGCCCCGGAGTGCAATGGTTAAAACCATTCCAAAATAGAATTTTGGCACGAGAGCAGCTCTATCTGTGTCATTTCAAACTTGAACTGTCAGATCTTTATGAGCCAAACTCACTAAGGTCTGTGTGGAAGCTGTAACTCACACTAGCCAAATGGCTACCTAAATAATAACAACCATTGATGGTCCCAACACCCAAGACTCAAGTCAGGGGACCAGAAATACTAACACCATTCTAATAATATGAAAATGGAACGTAAGTATAATAAAACACACACACGCAGCATCACACACCCCAAAGTCCCAAAGGGGACAAAATGCTAACAGGACATAAGTAGTGCCCACACTAAGTTGCCGCACCCACCAAGTAGAGGTTCTGAGAGGGGCAGGTTGGGGAGGTTCTATAATAGCAAGACTCCATTAGAAGAAACAACATTACTAAGGTGAGTAATTTTTCTTCAAACAACATGAAGTCTTGCTATATTATAGACATTAGCAGAATACACAGCAGTACCTCCATGGAGGAGGGGCAGAACCTACTTAGGAATAGGCTCAAGAACAGCTGTGCCAAACTGAGCATCTCTCCTGGCCTGGACATCCAGGGAGTAATGCTTGGTAAAAGTGTGTACCGTTTTCCAAGTAGCAGCCTGGCAAATCTCTAATAAAGGGATATCTCTGGCAGCAGCTAGAGGCAGCTGTACCCTGGTAGAATGAGCCCTCAAACCGGGGGCTCTGCCCACTTTCTGATAACAAAATTGGATACAAGAGACAATCCACCTGCTATTGATCTCTTAGTGGCAGGTTTGCCTTCCCAACTTCACCATAGGTAAGGAAAAGTTGGAGGATTCAACCTGTGACCTTTGGTATGCTCTATATAATAACTAAGAGCTCTCTAACATCCAGGCTGTGCAACCTCCTCTCACCCGAAGAGGAGTGATCAGTGAAAAATACTGGAAGGGAGATAGACTGATTAAGATGGAAATCTGAAACCACCTTAGGCAAAAACTTCCTATTAGTCCTAAGGACTACCTTATCCCTGTGGAAAGAAATAAAGTCAGTCTCCACTGACAAGGCTTGCAATTCACTTATGCATCTGGCAGAAGTGATAGCCACTAGAAAAACAGTTTTCCAAGTTAGGTACTTAAGCTCTGCAGAAGACAGAGGTTCAAAAGGAGGTTGCATTAACTGGGCAATACAAACATTAAGGTCCCAAGCAGGGGCCGGTTCCCGAAAGGGAGGATTAGTATGGAGTAATCCCTTAAAAAACTTGGAAACACAGGATGAGAGAAAAGAGGGATGACTTTCCTGTTGAGACAAAAGCAGACACAGCTGCCAAATGAACTCTCAGGGTAGCTGGTCTGAGACCCAAGGAATTAAGATGTACCATGTAATCTAACAAAATGGGCAATTCAGCAGATTCGTGAAATATTTTCCCAGCACACCAAATGGAAAACCTTTTCCATTTAGAACTATAAGTAGCCCTAGTGGAAGGCTTTCTGGAAGCCTTTAGGATCTCAAGAACACCCTGAGAGAGGTGTAAATCAGCAACTCTAACTCCTCAAGAGCCAGGCCTTGAGGTTGAGGGATTTGAGGTCCGGATACAAACCCTTCCCTGGGCACAAGTCAACAGATTGTGATTCCTGGGAGGCACAGGGAAGATGGACTGTCAGAGACAGAAGGAGTGGTACCAGGGCTGCCTGGCCCAATCTGGGCAATCAGAATCACCCTGCAAGGCTGAGATCTGATTTTGACTAGTACTTTGAATAGGAGAGGAAAGGGGAAAGCATAGAGGAACTTCCCTCCCAATCCAGAAGAAGGGCATCCAGGGAACTGAGCCCAGCACCGGAGGCCTGCAACAGAACAGAGGAAGTTTGTGATTGTCTGGGGCTGCAAAAGATCTATCTGAGGGATGCCCCACCTGGCAAAAACTATCCCAGCACTTGAGGATCCAGGGACCATTCGTGATGGCCCTGGGAAATCCTGCTGAGGGCATCCGCTAAGATATTGTCCTTCCCTGGAAGATGAACTGCTATGAGGGAAGTGTTCAGGAATAGACCAGAGACCACAACTTCATTGCCTCGGTGCACAAGGCTCAAGACTGAGTGCCCCCTGCTTGTTGATGTACCACATTGTTGTGGTGTTGTCTGTTCTGACTTGTATCACCTTGTCGTGGACAGATGCAGAAAAAGCTTGAAGAGCTAAAAGACAGCTCTGAGTTCCAGAAAATTGATGTGGAGCAGAGATTCCTGGGGGACCAAACTCCCTGAGTGGAAAGGTCGCCCATGTGGGCTCCCAACCCAGAAGGGAAGCATCTGTAGTGAGAGTCAAGTCGTGAGAAGGGGAAATGAAGGGGACCCCGCCTTAAATTGCTCTGATCCTTCCACCACTGGAGAGCTAGGATCAAGGTCTGAGTCACTGGGACCAACTTGGAAAGAGGGTCTCTTCTCTGAGACCAAAAGGTTCTCAAGTGAAACTGAATGTCTCTCATCTGAAATCTGGCTCCTGCACAACAGCTGTGGATGCAGCCATGTGCCCCAGGAGCTGCAGAAAGTGTCTTGCTGGTCGAGAGACCTGCAGAGTGAAGGAAGAGGCCAGAGCCACTAAATTCCTTACCTTTCTGGGGAAGAAAGGCTCTGGCTAGCTTTGTGTCCATTCTGCCCCTATAAAGGTGAGTACGTAGACTGGTTCCAGAACCGACTTTGGTAGGTTTAGTAGAAAACCCAGAGAGGTGAGAAGCTGCTGGGTGACCTGCAGGTGAGATTTTACCTTTCTGGGACTGGCCTACAATGAGCCAGTCGTCTAGATAGGGAAAAACAGCAAACCTCTGCCTCCTTAAGTGGGCCACTGCCACTGCTAGACACTTTGTGAATACCCTTGGAGCAGAGGTAAGGCCGAAGGGCATTGCTCTGAACTGGTAATGACCTGAGGGCAGTTCGAATCTGAGGTACTTTCGATGAGATCTTCTGATTAGGACATGGAAATAGGCATCCTTGAGGTCCAGGGAGGCTAGCCAGTCCCCTGGCCTAAAGGGAAGGTAAAATCATTGCCAGATTTACCATTTTGAACTTTATCTGGAATACAGACCCCTGCCCTGATGCAGGGGAGGAACCCTTTCTACTGCTCTGAGAGCTAACAGGGATGAGACCTCTGTTTCCAGAGCGAGGGTCTCTAAGCACTTGCAGGTAGAAAAGTCTGCTTCTCAACTTGGGAAACTTTTGAAGCTGAGAACCAGACCCTGGCTTACTACTTCAGAACCCACTTGTCTGAGGTTAAAGAAGCCCAATTCTGACTGAAGTAAGCAGCCTGCCCCCACTGGTACAGGAGAATAGGCCCTGGGCACCCCATCAGGGTGCCTGTTTTGCAGGAGCTTTAGGCTGGGGGTGGGGCAGGTCTGCCACACCCTCGTCTGCCCCTGCCTCTGAAGAAGCCCCTCTGAGCATAGGGCAGAGGAGCCTGAGTCTGGTAGAAAGGCCTGTGAAAGGCTCACCTACCCCTGGGGCATGCCTTTGAGGAGTGGCTTGCCGGCTCCTTAGCCTGGGCACTCTTGTAAGTAGTCCTATATTCATCCATCTTCTTCATGTAATTCTCTGTCTGCTCTCCAAACAGAGAATTTCCCACCACAGGAAAATCCATAGCCTTAGTCTGGGTATCCCTGACAAACTAGTACACCTGAGCCAGACCAACTTACTAAAAGCTACAGATGGGCCATGACCCTAGAGGAAACATCATTAACATCCACAGCAGCATGAAACTGAACCTTAGAGGCTTCAATGCCATCAGCAGCCACCTGTTCTAGTTCACTAGCCAGCTGGCCGTGGGTCTGCTTGGCCAATTGCATAACAGTATCCCATCTAGATTTCTGATACCTAGCTACATAAGCCATATAATTTGCTTGCCTGAGTCCCAGAGAGGCTGCCATATACTGTTTTTTTTTTGCCATGGCATCAATCTTCCTGGAATCCTTGTCAGGAGGATGTGAAGCCAAGGGAATATTAGCTTTATCACAGGCAGCAGCCTGAACTACCCCAGCATGACTGCATTGCTGAGAAAGGAATTCTGTATCAGGGCCTGACAATGTGTACCTTCTGTCCATCTTTTTATCTACAGGAGGCACAGAATTAGGAGCTTTTAAAATTTTAATTGTTTGTTTCTAAAAGACTTTGTAAAGGAATAGACAATCTCTAGACTCTGAATATCCATCATTTCTACAAAATCAGGCTCCTCTTGCTCATCCACAGCCTCTTCTAAAGGAAGCTGGAGGGTTTCAGCAACTTTTATAAAACATAAAATGAGATGGGGACTCAGACAGCATAGGGGAGATTCTAAAGGTCTGTCTGGGAGATGTCCGTTCAATGGGCACACCCAGACCTTCCCAGCCACATTCATACTGTTCATAATCCTTCTCCCCCTCCTCTGGTTCATAAAATTCCTCAATATCATAATCCTGAACCACTGGGACCGGACGAACCGACCTTTTACCAGATAGTGGTGGTTCGGACGGACCCTGAGACAGTGACTGGACAATTTGTATGGCTTTTGCTATCTCTGCAGCAGTTGGAGAAGGAATTTTGGACTCCAGACCTGCTGATTTTCTTGTTTTCTTTACTGGAATTGGTTCCTCAGAACCAGCTTTTCTTTTGCCCGAGGAAGTCTGGCCCTGGTCAGAGGGCACTCCCTCTGGTTCGGTTGGCACCGAACCGGGCTGGCCATCCGGGTCAGCGGACTTTTTGGCCTCTCGTTCCCTGAGCCTGCCCAATCTTTTTTCCAGGGTGGCTGCAGGGAAATTCTTACATACCTGGCAGTCTGACTGGAGGTGGTCAAACCCCAGACAATAAACACATGTGGTGTGTGGGTCAGCCTTGGCAAAGACTTCCCCACAAACATCACAGTGTTGAAACCCAGTGGGCCGGTTTTCTTTGGGTTTCTCAGACATAATGCCAGCCTAACCAAAAATCCTTCTGCCTTTTAATCGCAGTGCCAGGCAAGACAACTTTATCGGTTCCTAACCGTGTCATGGGTATTGGAAAACCGTAATAAATCCGTTTTTTAGAACCGATAAGAACCAGGAACCACACTCTAAAATAGTAACTTTTAGTTTTAAATGAGTTTTAAACCCACTGATCGGTTCAAAACCGAACCGATAACTTACAAGTTCCACACAGACAAAACCTTCATTTACTTACGGTTACCACAGATGAGCTTAGACGAGCGGTTTTCGGTTAAAATAAAACTATTCTCGGCTAAATCCAACCGAGAAAACACTTTTTAAACCGAGAAATGAACCGAGCAGAAGGAGAAATCTCCGGAGCGACTGTTCACTGAGGTGGAGTAAAGAATCTGACAGTTCAAGTTTGAAATGACACAGATAGAGCTGCTCTTGTGCCAAAATTCTATTTTGGAATGGTTTTAACCATTACACTCCGGGGCAGTTCTAGAGCTGGATCAAACTGCTAATATCTATAATATAGCAAGACTTCATGTTGTTTGAACACATTTTGGGTGACGTGAAAAATGACAGCTGTACTGCTCATAAGGAGGTGTGGTAAAATGGCAATGTTGGAAATCTGGAGTGCAAATATTAAAAATTTGCGAACTACGAGAGTGTGTAGGAACTGCACAATGCACGCTCGTAAAACAGTCATTTTTAGGAATTTTTTCACCAAATTTCAAACTAGCCATTTTAAGACCTCTGCTCATAAACAGTGTCACTGTGATTTTCTTAATGTGTCCCATACAATGATTTCGCACACCGACTGCGCCATTGTGCGCTACTTGGGTGGAAACATGTTTTGGGCAAGATGTGAAAAATGACAGCTGTACTGCTTATAAGGAGGTGTGGTAAAATGGCAATGTTGAAAATCTGGGTGAATTGAAATTCCTGCGAACTTCTGGCGTGCGGATCAAGCGCAACAAATGCTCATAAAAAGTCATTTTTGAATTCTTTCACTAGTTTTCAACATAGCCATTTTAAGACTTCTGCTCATGAACAGTGTCACTGTGATTTTTAATCTGTCCCAACATTGATTATGACACCCACTGCGCCATTGTGCGCTACATGCATGCAAACACATTTGGGTGACATGAAAATGACAGCTATACTGCTCATAAGGAGGTGTGGTAAAATGGCAATGTTGAAAATCTGGGTAAAAATATTAAAAATTCGTGAACTTACGAGCGTGCGTAGGAACTGCTGCAACGCACGACCGTAAAACAGTCATTTTTAGGAATTTTTTCACCAAATTTTCAACATAGCCATTTTAAGACCTCTGCTCATGAACAGTGTCACTGTGATTTTCTTAATGTGTCCCATACATTGATTTTGCACACCGACAGTGCCATTGTGCGCTACATGTGCGGAAACACATTTTGGGCGTGATGTGAAAAATGACAGCTGTACTGCTCATAAGGAGGTGTGGTAAAATGGCAATGTTGAAAATCTGGAGTGCAAATATTAAAAATTTGCGAACTTACGAGCGTGCGTAGGAACTGTGCAATGCACACTCGTAAAACAGTCATTTTTTGGAATTTTTTCACCAAATTTGCAACATAGGCTTTTTTTTTCATTAATATTTTATTGAGAGTATTAATACAGAGAATGCATCCACAAGAAACATACACATACAATTTGAATATACATGCATATCACATATAACAGCTGGATCCATCCTCTGCCCTACCCCAAAAATCCCAACCCTCCTCCTCCCCCCTCCCCCCTCCACCCACCCCAGCACAAGACACTTGATCATACTCCCTTATCCAAGAGGGGGCAAATCCTAGTCTATAGGGAGTAAACAGTATGAAGGGGGCCCCAAATCTTATTAAACCTAGGAAGTTTATTCTGAAGGATAGCAATCATCCTTTCGATTCTGAGGTTGGCAAGTAGCTCCTCTAACCATTCAGAGTAGTTAATTACCACAGAGTCCTTCCAGTGTTTGAGGACCACTTTTTCAAGGGATGCTGAGATTAGGGATATATGGAACTTCCTGTTCCTGACTGGAATATGAGCTACATCTCCCAACAGGCAAATTTCAGGTGTGAAAAGATCCCCTAGACCTAATAACAGGTCCACCCTACTTTTAATAGCTGTCAGAGCGGCACTATCTTTGGACAATTCCAAAAAATATGCAACAAGTCCCCTTCCCCTTGGTGGCATCTTGTACAGGAAGAGACTGAGACCATTTTTAAACTCGCCAACTTCTGGGGAGAATAATAAATGTTATGAAGTATTTTAAATTGCATCAGTCTCAGCCGATCTTGGAGAATGGATTTGTGACAGCTATGCCACAATGCTGTCCAGTTGAGCTCCTCTTCGGGAAAGACAGAGGCCCAATAAGAGCTCGGTGCCAAATTCTGGGAATAGCCCAGTTAAACAGGATACTGTATAAATTGGAGACAGCATGCAGTAGGCCCACCAAAGGCCTCAGAGTCCCCAAAAATTCTACTTTCGGAGTCTGAATTGGCACCTTACCCATCTTCTTAAGTAAAAGGTGACGGAGTTGGTAAACCTTAAAAATCACCGAAGTTGGCAATTTAAATTTATTCAAAATCTCTAATGAGGAAAGCACATATCCATCTACTGATATTAAATCTTTTAATTGGCAATCTCCCAGGTGCACAAGCCAAGCGACACTGAGGGGCTTACCTTCAATTAGAAAATGCAGGTTACCCCTTATGAGTTGTGACAGGTCTCTGAAGTGATTGTATTTTAGAAAGCCACAAAGCTGCGAGTGGGCCCTAACCGAAACCCCAGTCGGAGATTTCCTGAGAGCGACCGGTAGGAGTTTAGGGCTGAGATACAGCAAGGCCTCAGGTGCAAGACCATGTTTCCTAATGAGGGATAGTTCAATTTGTAACCATAAAGGTATATCTGAGCTTGGGCCAACAGGTCACGACCTGCACCCATCTAAGATATTTGTTAACATGACCCGCCCAAAGTACAGACCAAAATGCGGGAGTCTTAGCCCTCCCATTGGCTTAGGAGCAGCCAGTTTATGGTAGGCCATCCTAGCTTTTTTGTAACCCCACACAAAATTGGCAATAAGCTCGTGGATTTTTTTAAACCATGCGAATGGGAGCCAGATGTTTAACATATTGAGGGGATAGAACAACCGGGGAAACACATTCATCTTAACTAAATTTATCCTCCCCCATAAGAAAATTGGAAGCTGTGCCCATCTTTTCAGATCTAAATCAATTGTATGCACCAAGGAATCCAGGTTTAGCTGACGTATTCGTGTCGTGCTCCTAGCCAAAGTGAGACCCAAGTATTTAATGGAATCCAACCTCCAGGCTAATCCTAAATCAGTAATTTCCTGTTTGAATACTTTATTATTTAGGGGGTACACCACAGTTTTTTTCTAAGTTTAATTTGTAATTAGCCAATTGACTATATTCCTGTATAGTTTTCAATAAGGCCGGAATGGATTCATTAGGATGCGATATATACACCAAGAGATCATCGGCATAAGTAGTTACTTTAACAACATTCTCCTGAATTTCAATGCCGTTTATCTCCTGATTGTGTAGTATACTTCTTATGAGGGGCTCAAGATATAAATTAAAGAGAAGAGGGGACAATGGGCATCCTTGCCTGGTGCCCACATGCAATTCAAAAGGGTCTGGTATAACCCCGTTACATGAGATCTTGGCTGAGGGCCTTAGATACAGGGAGCCAATCCATTTCAGGAACACATTGGGAAAACCAAAATTTTTCATTGTGGTTAGCAAGTACTGCCAGTGGACCCTATCAAAAGCCTTCTTGGCGTCCAACGAGACCAGCACCATTGCGGAGCTACTCTCCTCGGACGCCGAGAAGATATGGGCCAATGTCCTAAAGTGGTCATTAGCTGATCTACCTTTCATAAAGCCGACCTGTTCCACCCCAATTAAATCAGGTAAAACCTTACTTATACGGTCCGCCAATAACTTCGCCAGGATTTTTATATCATAATTGAGCAATGAAATGGGCCTATAGCTAGAAAGTTGTTCAGGGGGCTTAACTGGTTTTGGGATTAAGACAATGAGTGCTTCAAATAGGGAGTGGTCCGTTGCCTGGCAATTGAGGATATACTGGAATAGAGAAACCAGAAGTGGGGAAAGCTGTTTGGAGAACACTTTGTAAAAATTAGACGAGAATCCGTCCGGGCCTGATGTTTTGTCCAGAGGGAGATCCTTAATAACCTGTTCAATTTCATCTTGAGAAATAGCGGTAGTAAGATACGCCCGCTGAGACTCTGCGAGAGAGGGAAGGTTCAGGCCTTCAAGAGAGGACAGTATTTTTCTCTCCGTCGGAGGGTTTGCCATTGTGCTATAAAGGGATTCAAAATATTTCCTGAACTCCTCTGCTATCTCCTTGGGGGAAGTCTTAATCAGACCATCCTGCATGGACTGGACTGCCGGGATTATTCTAGAGGATTCTGTTTGCTTTATACGTCTCGCCAGCAGCCGACCCGCCTTCTCCCCCGGCCCAAATAGCTGGCTTTAGTTTTGATTAATGCTAATTCAGCTTGCTCCCCCAATAAAGATAAGCAGAGGTCTTTCAGTTTGATTAGCTCTTGTTTTTCCTCCTCCGTAGGGTGGGGAGGTAAATTGACCTCCCTGAGTCTTATCTGGGCCACTAACTCCGACGTAACTCGTTCCTTTTCTCTTTTCTTTTTAACCGCCTTGCCTATCAAAATACCCCGCATGAAAGCTTTAAATGCCCCCCAAACCATGTCTTGTCAAATATTACCCCTCAAATTGTTTGAAACGAACTGCTCTATTTGTGACGAGATGTATTTGACCGCATTATGGTTCCTCAAAATTTGGTTATTTAGTTTCCATCTACTACTACTCTTAGGTAGGGCTGAAAAGGAAACTGATGCAGATACTGCAGCATGATCGGAGGGAGGTCCTGCCAGGATTTCAGCTTCCAACACCCCTGGAAGGAGAGTACGAGAGAGTAATATATAATCGATTCGGGAAGCTGTGCCATGAACTTGGGAGATAATACTCTCGAGTTTTTGGGTGGAAAACCCTCCACACATCTGAAAGGCCAAATTGGTCCAACAGTTCCCTCGTAGCTCTTTGGGCTGGTGAGGGACCTTGATTAGAGAGTTTAGACCTATCTATTGAGGGATCCAGAACTAGGTTAAGGTCCTCACCTATGATCATAGGGACATCTTCAAAGGGAGCTAATGCTTCCATTAAATGCACAAAAAAAGCCTGTGTATCTGTGTTTGGGCCGTAAACAGATCCAACCAGAATCTCTAAGGTTTGTAATTTCCCTTTGACAAAAATATATCTGCCTATCTTGTCCTGTATTACTTGAAGAGGGGTTAAAGGAACAGACCTGTGCACTAGCACCATAACGCCTCTACTTTGTGTGTTGCCTTGAGAGGCAAAAACTTGCCCTATTTGTAGGCGTCTCATGTTGTTGCTTTCAGTATTAAGCAAATGTGTCTTTTGTAAAAACACTATGTCTGCTCTTAAAATATTTAAATGCTTCAGAATTTTAAGAAAATACAAAATCACACATGCCCCCACAATGCAAAGCATCATGGGCTGCATATGCAAATCACCACAGAATGTTATGCTGGTCCAACTTTAAGCAGAATTGCATGGTGCCGAAAGGCCTCTCACACAGTTTGCAAAGGGTGCTAACAGAAGACATAGACACGTGTTTCGTCCTATCAGGACTCATCAGTATGCCTCGTCTGTTTGACACCCCAGTGGAATGGACCAGCTACCCTTAAGGCAGTGTGCCTTGGATATATTGTGGTGAACCCATTAAAATAACAAACTATTTAAAAGATAAATAACCTTATATTGCTTGGATTTCTGCCGTGCCCCTTTGACATTCCAGCTTAAGAATTTAATGACTCTAGGTGATGCCATGACACATATTAAAAATATAATGCGCTGCCCTGCTGGGCTTTAACCGTTTCCCCCAACATTTTACCTTTAGGTCTTGTGCTCCCCTCCCCTCCCATCGCCCTAACCAAGAGAATCCTACTAACAACATACCTACCAACCCAAACACAAACCCAAACCCATACCAATCCCACCCTCCCATCCCACCCGCATTATCGTGGTCCATGACGACAGCTCACCCCGCTGTATCCTCTCCCGCTCTGCCACCCCCCTGTCTCGCTCCGAAACCGAACCTTAACATACCCTTTAACCTGTTAAATCTTAAATGATCTAGAAAGGAAAGCATTCAAAGATTATTATAAGTTGGAATACCCAAAAACAATTAGCAATAAACAAACAGGAACCAAAGCCCTCCTCGGCAAGACATTGTTATTCCCAGGCCCATTCCCCTTTGAGCTTCTACACACTCCGGGCGAACCTGTGCCAACTTGTAAAATGTAGCCCACCAAAGTTTGCCCGTATGTACCACAGTCAAGAAAATAAAAAGTCCAGCGTTGGTCTCATATGGCGAATACAACCCTCATAATTATAACCAACGCTCTCCCTTAGTACATTAAGATTACCCGAGCACAGTTAGCGCCTGCACTTTCTTCTATCTGGGAGAGATTTTAAAAAGGAAAGGGATGACAGCCTTCATCCCGTGGTTGCAGCACCTGGAAATGCACAAATCAAAGTAAGACTAATGAGAAACACATAGGAAGGGCTCTGGCTCCCTCTAAGTGCGAAACCATAGTAGTGCAATAACAGTCAAATAGAGGGACCCATAGCCTGGATCCTCGCCAAGGACCTCGAATGACACAGCTGAAATTGCTCCTTACTACTCTAGCTTGTGTCATAAATCTAACCAGGGGTCTGCCCCAACTAGAGTTCAATTAGTCCGGTCCATTTAACCACCGCTGATGTTTTGGATGAGCTCCTCAGTGACTGAACTCCGGCAATCCACCTTGTAAATTAGTGTTGTGCCTCCAAAACCACGATCCTCTTTACGTGGAAGGACAATACATATATTAAGGCAGTCACACAGGGAACTCCCCTAAGAATCCCCTTTAAAAACAAAGAAAAAGGAGAAAGGAGCAACCGCCCCACTGAATAAAAATATCAGATGAATCATTCAACCATGTTATAACAAGAGGGTATATTTCTTAAGGGGAAGTCACACAAAGCTCTCATTTTGCTTTAAATAAATTAGGGAGCGTAGATTGAAGCGCAGCCGATGCCGATTCCACATCTTCATAAGCTTTCCATGTGTCAGCCGTGAGGACATGCAGCTTTGCCGGGTAAGACATTTTAAACTTAATGCCCGGCGCAATTAGCTTGGATACCAGCGGGTGGAAAGTAGCCCTCCGTTGCCGGACAGACAGAGGTAGATCTTGTGCCACTCTAAGGCTTGCCCCCTTCCATTGCAATTCTTTAGCCTCCTTGACTTTCTTCATAAACAGCTGCCTTTCTTGAAAGTTCAGAAATTTAGCGAGAAAGATGTGGGGGGGGGGGCGCGCCATGAGGTGGAACAGGTCGCAAGGCTCGATGCGCTCTCTCTATGCTATAGCAGGGTCCGAAAGCTGAAGGGCCTGCTATCGTTTCCACAGACCTCTGGAAAAATTTCACTGGGTCCACTCCTTCTTCTTTTTCCAGTAATCCAATTAAGACTACATTATTGCGTCGGCTTCTGACTTCGAGATCCTCCACTTTCATATCCAACTTTGCAAGACGGTGCTTGATATGTGCAATCGCCGGATCAATCTTGTCGGCTCGGTTCTCCAAAGATCGTACTCGAGCCTCATTGTCAGAAGTCTTTCTTGCCAGATCATCAAGAGTTGAAGTGATATTTTTAATTTCAGAGGCAATCTTGGCCATCTCCGCCTTAAAAGGGCGAAATTCCTCCAGGAATCTTGTTACGGTCAACAGCTCTTCCCCTCCAGTGCCAGGGCTAGAAGGCTGGGACTGCTGTTGCACTGAGGCCCGTGATTTCTTCGGGGCCTTATCGGGGGTTGCTGGTGGGGTATGTTTAGGTGGAGCCTTAGGCATTTCTGCTTCCATTGGCGGCTCTGAAGGATGCTCCAACGTATCCAGGCTAATGATATTTCGGTCTGAGTGCAAATTCCGGCAAAATAGGTAGATTAGAGCAGTTTTAAACAGGGGCTAGGCAGATCTCCTCGAGAGTGCAGCTAGCAAGAGTACTGCATCACGTGACTCCGCAACATAGGCTTTTTGAGAGCCCACCTCATGAACACTGGCACTGTTGTTTCGTTAATCAGTCCGGAAAGGTGATTTCATGCAGTGACCGTGAAATCACCATTCGGGCCTGATTAACGCCATGACAGTGACAGAATTCATGAGGAGGGGTCCCAAAAACCCCATGTTGAAAATTTGGTGCCAAAATTCCAAAAAATGCCTGATATATACAGCAAAGTTGAAAAACCTATCTATCCCATTATACAGCTTACGGCATTTCCTCAGTTAGCATTGACTTTGAAGAGTGCAGATGTGTTCCAGTCCACAAGATCGTCGCGCTGAGGTCGGAGGTAAGTATGGGAGTGGGGGGTGTGGGAGGCAGGATGCGCAGTGGGTGGGTGCAGGGTTGTGGGAGGGGCAGGGAGAATGCCGAGGACAGTTTTTATTTGCAGGTTTATTTTTTACTAAGATGCAGGGGCGTTTGCCACGCTGGGGTGGGCTCCCAGCATAGCAGCTGAAAGGCTGTTTGGGGGGGCTGGAGCTGGCGGGGGATTGGGTACCCCTGTCGGCTATAATACATTTTGCCATGCTGGGGTGGGCTCCCAGCATGGCACCTGGATCTTTGGGGGGCATGGAGCGGCCGAGTTGGGCCCCCTCATCAGCCATAACAAGCTTTGCCACACAGGATGGGCTTAGCGTGGCACCTGGAAAGTTTTTGGGGGGTGTGGAGCCGACGGGGGATTGGGCACCCCCGTTGGCTATAACACATTTTGCCACACTGGGGTGGGCTCCCAGCGTGGCACCTGGATGCTTTGGGGGGCATGGAGCCAATGGGGGATTGGGCACCCCCCGTCGGCCATAACAAGCATTTCCGTGCTGGGGTGGGCTCCCAGCGTGGCACCTGGAAAGCTTTTGAGGGGGGTGCAGCCGTGGAGCCGACGGGGTATTGAGCACCCCCGTCGGCCATACACTGTGTGCATGGAGGAAGAGGGAGCACATCAGCATGAAATATGCGTGTGTGCGTGTGGGGAGGGGAGAGCTCTGCTCACTGAAATGGAGCTCTCCCTTTCAACTGTACGCCACTGCATTTTCAACTGCTGTCATAGACAACTGCAGCAGTGATTGGGGAACTGGGGCCGTGCCTGCAAACACACTGACTGAATTGGAAGATGGGTGCCACACCTCCGAAAACTCAGATGATGGCACTATGTTTCTTGCACATGCGTGCAAGCAACATAAAAATGGCAACAATTCAGTAATCAGATGGATCAGCTACGGGAACGCGGTCTGGAATTCTTCCTGGCATTCCCTGCTGTTGTTAAGGTTCTGTGGGAAGGTGCAACATATTCTTTCTGGGAACCAGCCAAATTACAAAGTTACATAGATGAATGGGATAAAAAGAATGAAACAGATGGGTGAATTCCACAGTGAGTACTTGGGAACTTGGCTGACTTTCATACCTATAACCCCAAACGACGACTAGACTCTCTCTCATGATCTGTTTTCCCTGGACACAACGAGATTGGGGGGAGACTTGGGTGGGGGGGTTATGCCTTGTAAAATAAATCTGTTATGCCCTCCTGTATTGCCCAGAGCCCGACTGAAATCCATTAAAGGGGGTACTGTGTCAACATGGATGTGCATGGAAATAGACAGGCTCCCAGAGACATTCACATGGCCTGCATCGTGGTGCAGTCTTTCTGTACTAACTGTAAACAATTTGTGGTGCGATCCAACAGCAGAACTATATGCAGCAGTATGCAGGGTCCATGTTTGAAACTAGATGGGACTGGACCAGAAACTATAAACAGTGTGTGTGGTCTGGGAGACAAACTTCATGCTCACGGTTGCATAAGGGTCACAAAGAAGAGTCGGGGGAAAGGAATAAAAATAGTTAAAAGAAATATTGGCATGGATAGGGGATGAGAGGTGAGTAGAGAAGAAAATGACAGAGAGACTATTGGGAACAGGGGGTTACCTAAAATAAAGGAAGTCCGGGAATAAATTGGCATCTGCACTGGTATATGGGCCTACTACCACCAATGGCCCTGCAGCCCGCCATACAAAACCCCTATTGAAAGGATGGATCACGGGCTGAGGAAAGGGTATTATCAATTGAAAGGAAACAGAGGTGAATTAAGGGAATGCGGTCTGTTGATTTGCAGGGATAGCGCTGGAATTAAAACAGTCTATGCTATAGATATTCTGTTTTCCTGCGGATACATATGTGCTATAGGGACACTATTAGAAATAAGTAAAGGGCATATTAAAGACAAGGGAGTTACATAGACGCCTAAAATGGTGGTGTGGGGGGAGGGGGGGCATAGAGTTGGGGATAAAAACAATAGAGCAATATCAGAAAATAACTAGAATGAGACTAACATCTCGAGGAGGAGGAAAAGAGAATTTCTTAAATCAAATGAGATGAAGAAGAAGGGAAGCAGTGAAATGGCTATTCCATGCAAGTTTTCAGCCGTTTCAATGTTTGGTACACATGTTGGTGTACACTATTGTTCAAAGTTATTGTTACCATTTTTATATTTGTTATTTTTGCTTTGCCAGTGTTTATACTGACTGCAAATTCATGTGCAGGAGAAGAAGTTACAAGCGATGGGGGATAATAAAGGGACATAAAGGGAATGAGGATCATGGCTAGGCCCCGGCACAGCCTCGTGGTCTCCTGAAATGTGAAGGGATTCTCCTTGCCAGCTAAGAGGACTAAGATACTAGCAGCACTTAAAAGAAAACAGACAGATGTAGCATTTCTACAGGAGAGCCATCCGACTCCTAAAGAGCATACTAAATTGGTGGGAGGCTGGATCGGGGCTTGCCATGCATCCTCTTACAATTCCCACAAGTGGGGTGTGGCCATCCTCTTTAACAAAATCTTCCCCTTTGTACACCACCATATGGTCAAGGATCCCACAGAAGGGAGATATATTTTTGTGGTGGGGGAGATTCAGGGGAAACTGACCACCTTTGGTAACATTTATGCCCCCTCAGTATTAGACCCAGCATTCTACCAGAGGATCACAGACTTGTTAGTGAGAGAGCAATTTCCCAACCTGATCATGGGGGGTTTTAACTGTGTCATGGACCCTGGGCTGTACTACTCGGGAACATGGCTTAGAGCGGTCCCAGCAGTGCAACAATGGCAAATGAAGCCTAACAGAACTAGCTCTGGTGGATGCATGGAAAGCGTCCAACCCGGGGGCTCACGAATACACATTCTATTCCCACCCACATGCTACCGGGTCTAGGTTGGACTGTACATATGTTCAAAGAGATGTATGTCCCGCAGTCACTGGAGTAGAACATAGCCCCATCTAATTGTCTGACCATGCTGTGGTCCAACTTGAGTTAAATATGGGCAAAGAACAGGGATGGGGGGATGGAAATTTCCCAACTATCTATTGTCTAGGAAGGAGTTTAGACAATTCTTAAAGGACCAATGGAATGTGTATGAGTCTGCCAACAAAGCTACAGTAGAGGCAGAGGGGACATATTGGGAGGCGAGCAAGGCTTACATGAGGGGGTTAATAACTGGTTACACAGTGAAACTAAAAAAAGGAAAAACAGGGGGACATAGAAGAAGCAATACGCCAACTAGAGAAAAAAGTAATTGAAACTGGAGACAAATAGTCTATGAAAGAACTTCAGGCAGCTAGAAAAGCCTTAAATACCTGTCTAACTGAGGAAGCTCGAGCTAAACAGATGTTCGCGCAACAAAAAATATATGAGTGGGGCAATAAACCAGGGCCATTACTTGTGAATTTAATTAGGGGAGGAAAAACTTCTAAAAGAATCATAACCATAAAGGATAAAAAGGGTAAATTAGTACAAGGGGATACACAAATTAAGCAGCGGTTTCAAGAATTCTATGCAGCATTGTATACTGCAAAATATACAGGCACAGAGCAGCTGGGTGAGGACTTCCTGAGGGATCTACCTATCCCAACACTAACAGAGGCACAGCGTACTTCTCTGGGCAGTACGGTCTCTACCAAAGAAGTGCTGCAGGCTATAACCACATTTAAAAGGGGTAAAGCTGCAGGACCAGATGGGTTTATGGCTGAGTATTTTAAAGAGCTTAAAGAGAAGGTGGTAGAGCCCATCAGAAATGTTCTCGAGGAGGCAAGGGGGGAAGGGGCCTACTTAAGTTGTGCTGCGAAGCACATATATGTGTACTTCCCAAGCCGAATAAGAATCCTATGGAATGCGCCTCATACAGACCCATATCGCTTTTAAACTATGACTGTAAAATAATGACAAAGGTTCTAGCATTAAGATTGGACAAATTATTACCCTTAATAATCAACCCTGATCAAACTGATTTCATACAAGGAAGAATGTCATATCACAACATGAGAAGGCTACTCAATGTTATATGGTGGGGAAACAAACATCCAGGGCAGGCATGTGTTTTATCAATGGATGCTGAAAAAGCCTTTGATAAAATAGAATGGGAATACTTAATTAGAATTATGGGGAGATTTGGTCTGGGAGAAAAATATATACAACTGGTTAAAGCTTTATATATGGCCCCCACAGCAAGAATATTAGTTAATGGTTCACCATCAGAGGAGTTTCGGCTTGGGAGGGGCACACGATAGGAGAGCCCCCTCTTCCCCCTCCTTTTTGCCTTGGCTATAGAACCACTAGCAATCAAAATCAGGGAAGATCCTCACATTCACGGTATACCACATAAGCAGGGAGGACAGCATACCATAACCTTGTATGTGGACGACATACTACTTTCCTAACCCAACCTGATAGATCTGTACCTGCTCTTTTAAAACTAGTGAGGGCCTTCACCAAGTTCTCAGGTTATAAACTTAATAAATCAGAAATGCATTTACAATATGGGAGGGACGACTTCCAGTTGCGCCACGGATCCCTAGACAGCGCCTCGCAAACGCTCTCCACCTCGCTTGTGTAAAATCAACTCAAAACCCCCATATAAGCGACTGCACAGGGAAAAATACCTTCCAGGATGTCAAAAGACCAGCGTAGAAAAGATAAGCAGGGGCTTCCGAAAACGGGGCAGTCGAGGAAACCAACGGAGGAAATGTTAAATGTGGAAGGGGGTAGGCCGCGCAACAGGAGCCGGTCGCCGAGCAGCACGAGGGGATCGGATTATGATACAGACAGGGAACAGGACAAGTTATCCAGATCACGTTTCGAAACTATTTTAAAAGAGATCAGGGCCTCTCGAGCAGAAATGAAGCAGGAGCTTCAAGGCCTATCTGCACAGATATCAAAAATAGATCAAAGGATGGAGGAAGCAGAATCCAGAATAACAGGGGTGGAAGAGATCAGTGATTGCCTGAGTCATGCAGCTAATGCTCTTTTACAACAATCGGTGGCATTACAGGCCAAATCAATAGATTTGGAGAGCAGATCGAGAAGGAACAATTTAAGGCTCTACAGACTGGCGGAGGGGGCCGAGACGGCACCGATGACAGCATTCATGGAGAACTTACTTCGAGATATCTTAGAATTACCTCCAAATTACGATCTAAAAATTGAGAGGGCCCATAGAGCGCTGGGGGCAAGACCGCAGGATCCAAAGGCGCGACCGCGCTCAATTATTTTTCTGTTGGCAAGCTATCAAACCAAAGAGGACATCCTGTGAAGAGCATGGGCAAAGAAGGATATTACATATTTAACATCAAAAATAACACTTGATCATGACTACCCAGTGGAAATACAGCAGGCCAGGCAACAGTACACCCCACTGTTTAGGCTGTTAAGGGAGAAGGGAATACGCTTCCAGACCCCCTTCCCGGCTAAATTGAAGATCTTTTGGCAAGAGGGTACACAAACCTACGGCTCTCCGTATAAAGCCTGGGAGGCTATGAAACAGAAAGGGATGATGTTATCGGAGGAGGATGCAGTGCGGATTGGAAAGAGGAAAACATTTTTTTCGGATTGGTACCAAGCCGGTTTACAGCAGAGGGGAAACTCATCAAAAATGGTTCTGGAGTCGATGGAGAAGATCAGGGCCATGATGAAGAGAGGAGTGTTCCGTGGCAGAGTGGACTTAGCAGAAAGCAGCAGATGAACATTATAAAACTGCCGTGGTCTCCATTTGCAATACAATGAGCCTGTGAATACGACAGGCCTGGCGGAGGAAGGCACTGCTAAGTGAATTGTATTAGGGACTGTTCCCCCTCGTGTCTTCTCCTCCTTTTCGGAGGGGAGGAGGGGGGAAAAGGACGTTTATCCTACAGTTCTCCTTTGTTGTTTGTCTGTTGTTGTTGTCGCTTGTCCTTCCCTAGCCTCGTGTGTCTCCCTCAGGGTGTGGCTGAATCGAATGGGTGGTACAGATATCGATTCTCATGCCCTCCTACCCTTATTAGAGGAAGGTTGAATGTATGATCTAGCTCCCCTGTCCCCTCCTGTTTTGTTCCCCTCCATAGTGTTAAATGGAGTCAATGTTTGTCACTGCTCTCCTTAGACAGATGGCCTTAGGCCCCATATCTAAACAATAATGCTTTTTTTTTTTTTTTTTTTAAGGGTGCAGTGGGAGATTCGGACGGCTGGGTGATTTCTTTTTGCGAAATAAATATGTTGAGGGGGGGAGGAGTTGGTCCGGGGAGGAGATGGTGGGAGGAGAGTTTTTTCTTTTTTTTTAGGGAGGAGGGGGAAAAAGGAATCGGTAAATCAAAGGGAGCTTCTTAAGATACCAAAAGCGGCCATAAAGACAAAGAATGTGGCAGGGAGGAGGAGGGAAAGGGAGGAAATCTTAACAGAAAATGAGCCCAATCTTTAAAGAAAGCGGAAGGGCATAACATTGAAATGAGGGGGTTCTTGGGGGTTAAAATATTTGGTACAGATAGATAACTGAAGAATAGCGAGGTGGGAGATGGGAAAGAGGTACAGTTTGAATTAAAGACTAGAATAATTAGGTACGTGGACTGGATACAGAATAGGAAGCCTACAGAAGGCTTTCTGGCGAGGGAGATCTCGAAGTAGCAGAGACATACATCCCTCGTAACTGCCCAAATACAGAACTAGGAATGGGCAGTATTAGGGCACCACAGAGTTGGGAGCCCCTACCTTGGAAGCAAAAGTTTTTTTTTCCCTTTTCTTTTCATTGTCTCTTTAAGAAACAAGGTAAACAGTTACTGCCTTGAATTTGGAGTGTTTAAAAGGGTTTCCTAGTTTAGGAGGGACCCTAGTTGAGTTTATTAACCAAATAGAGGTTTGGTTATTGTTAATACAAGAATAAGATAGATATGGGGAACTTCGGAAAGAAAGGCCTAGTTCCATCACATTGGTCTGAAATGAAGTGGCAGGGATCAAGGAAAGGAAGGTACGGGAGGGGAGCGGAGGACACCTGGTTGATATTTAGCAGTGGGGTAAGGTTAAAAAGGAAGCTGGGGGAACCTAGTAATCAAAAAATGGTAGCGGAACAGAGACTTGAGGGGCTAACACAAGGGCTGAGAATGGGGCGGGGGAGAACGCTAGGCGGCAGGGGCAAGGGTAATGTTGTCAGACCAAGGGGAGAAGAACGTTATAAAAATGGATAACAGCACTGTAATATGCTCAATTAATGTTAATGGTCTAACAAACCCGGTTAAGAGGTGTAAAGTACTGGCTTGGCTTAGAAAAGAGGACCCTGATTTCATACTGATGCAGGAAACGCATCTCTCCCCTCTAGAGCACACAAAATTGGGGAAAATGGGCTTTAATTATGAAGCTAGTGCATCTTATGGACGAGGAAGAAGAAGAGGGGTTTCTATATTAGTCCCGAGAAAAACAATATTTGAAGTATTGGACAAGTGTGCGGACAGAGAGGGGAGATATGTGTTTGTAAAGGGCACGTATCAGGGGAGAATCCTGACGTTGGCCTCAGTATATGCTCCACCAAACACAGACTTTCAAACCTATAGAAACATACTGCTGAAACTGCAGGAATGGGCGGAGGGGCAAGTTATTTTGGGAGGAGACTTGAACATAACACTAGATCCGAAGATAGACAGCACGGCAATGTGGGGACGTAGGGAGAGAGGAGTGGCCAAGAAGCTGGTGCACCTCCTTGGGGAAATTGGCTTTGTAGATGCCTGGAGAGTTGGACACCCAAAACAAAGGAACTACTCTTTTTTCTCACCCCCACAAAAGTTTCTCGAGGATAGATTACTTTTTAGTACCAAAGGAAATGATGGCTACTGTAAAGGACAGTTGGATGGGGAATATGGAGATTTCAGATCACGCCCGCTATTTCTTCAAGTAGACTTGGGAGGTTTTCGTAAAAGAACGTTTTGGAGGCTAAATATCTCTTTGCTGCAGGATGAAGGGATTAAACAGCAGATAAGAGACACTATTAAGCAAGCTCTGGAAGATAATACATCTCCAGATACTACTTCAACACTCTTGTGGACACAATAAAAGCTATTATGAGGGGGAAATTAATATCTATTGCGACAT
This sequence comes from Neoceratodus forsteri, assembly GCA_016271365.2. Lineage (NCBI taxonomy): Eukaryota > Metazoa > Chordata > Ceratodontiformes > Ceratodontidae > Neoceratodus > Neoceratodus forsteri. The sequence continues at coordinate 553,643,431 of CM028129.1, read as the reverse complement.
ACAAAAAGAGACAGAGGGAAAAAAAGGTAGAATCTCTGAGAACTGAGATAGATATATGTGAAACAAGTCTAAAAGAGAAATATAGCAGAGGTGTTTCAAAGATTGAAAAAATTAAAAAAAGAACTAAATTGGGAGTTGGAGTATGTTATTGAGCAGAAATTACTTTACATAAAACAGAGATACTATGAGGGAGGCCCAAGGGCAACCAGAATTTTAGCGGCCAGGTTACGTAAACAGAAAGCAAAAGCCCGCATAGCCAGGGTGGTACACCCAGGTACAACAGAAGTTAAACAGACCACACTGGAGATTGCAGACGCATTTAGGACTTATTACAGGGAGTTGTATAGAGACAACTCATCGCCGCAGTTGATCGATGCGGACAGATACCTGAAGAAATTATCTCTCCCCACAATTACGAAGTCGGCCCAAACCCGACTTCTAACTCCAGTGTCCACAGAGGAATTGAGACAGGAGATAGGCAGGCTCAAAGCAAATAAATGCCCAGGGACTGATGGATATCCCGCTGAGATGTATAAACATTTTCAGGAACAGCTGTCCCCTCTATTGTTAAAGGTATATAATGAAATACTTGTGTCGGACACCGCCCCCAGAATCTTGGTCACAAGCGGTTATTTCGGTAATACCCAAAGAAGGTAAAGACCCCAAATTCTGCCCATCTTATAGACCTATCTCCCTGCTCAATACAGATTATAAGTTATTCATGGCAATAATGGCTCATAGAATACAGCAACTCTTACCAGAGTTGGTACAAACCGATCAAATGGGTTTCATTCCGGGTAGGCAGGCCCAAGATAATTTAAGAAGGACAGCTCATGTCCTGGATCATCTTAACTGGACAAAGCAACCCGCCATCCTTCTCAGCTTGGATGCTGAGAAGGCGTTTGATAAAGTCTCTTGGGTATTCCTTCACTCGGTACTTTTGAAGTTTGGCTTCCCGGAGCAGTTTGTAGATCTGATCAGAAGGATATACTCGTCCCCCAAGGCATATGTAAGAGTAAATGGCCATCATTCTGATGTATTCGAATTGGAGAGGGGAACGAGACAAGGATGCCCTCTTTCCCCTCTCTTGTTCGGACTATATTTGGAACCCCTAGCTCAGGGGATATGGGAAAACCAGAAAATACAGGGCGTACAAATAGGGGGGACACAACAAAAGCTAGCTCTGTATGCAGATGACATTCTGCTATACATAACCCAACCAGAACTATCACTGCCATCTCTATTCCAACACTTAAGGGGATTTTCAATTCTTTCCGGATATACCCTCAACGAAAACAAAACAGAAGTATTGAAGCTGAATTTCCAGCCAATGATGGAGCTCAGAGCGAGATACCCTATGAAGTGGGAGTTGCCCCACATGAAGTATCTGGGTGTTAGGTTAGCAACGACAACTGAGGAGCTAGTACGACTAAATTACCCCCAAATGGTGAAACAAATACAGGAGGATATAAGAAGGTGGAGACTTCTACCAGTTTCCATTACGTCTAGGGTTCAGGCAGTAAAAATGAATGTGCTGCCACTTCTTATTTCTGTTCCAATCGTGCAACGCCCAATAACACTTAAACAGATAGGAAAGTGGCAAAAAACTCTGGCGAGTTATATATGGCTAGCTAAAAAACCAAGGGTTAGAAAGCAAACCTTGCACTTGCCTAAAGAGGTTGGAGGGTTAGCAGTCCCCCTATTGGTGGGATATTGGATTGCGGTTCAGACGAGGGTAATATTGCTACTGCAACACTCAGAATACTGGGCCAGATGGAAGGAGATAGACTTGGCGGTGGATCTGTCCCCTCCTCTGTTAGCACAGTGTACGACTTTAAACCCAGGAGTTAACTGGAGTAAAACGCCTTTCCTAGGAACGTTGACTGCTCTACAAGGGTATAGACAGGGTCTTATGAGAGGACCTCTTAGAGCATATATATGGAAGTACATTTGGTGGACCATGAATGTGGAAAGGAATAGGGCAGCTGCTGACCCGTGGTATAAAAAACAGGAGAGACTAGGGCATGTGGCCCCATGGCAGCTCCTTAAAGAGGATCAGGTCATTTCTTTCGGCGAAGCACAAAACAAATTTGGTTGGAAAGAGAGGGAATTAATTTACTACTATCAGATGAGAGATTACATAACTACAGAAATAAACACCTCAATTAAAAAAGGGTGGGGTCCCCAGCCCCAATCATATTTGAAACAATCTGGAGTTCAGCTAGGGGAGAAAAAGCCATTTCTACTGTATACCAAAACTATGTGAGAGTCTCCCAGTACACAACAGAATATATTAGAGAGAAATGGGAACGGGAAATGGGGACTACGATAAGCTCCAAAGAATGGTCAGAAGTATGGAGGAATACATGGAGCACTACGTCATCCCCAGGGTGGAGGGAGTTTGTGTGGAAGGTGAGGGCGCGATTCTTCAGGGCTCCCTCCCAATCAGCTGGGTGGCATAAAAACCCCTCTACATGTTGCTGGAGAAAATGTAACACAGGGACGGCCGACCTGACCCATATACTCTGGCAGTGCCCGGATATAAGGGGATTCTGGAGGAAAATACAAAATAGGATGATGGAATTGTTCGGTATAGATACACATCTGGGACCAGAACACATGATCTTAGGGATAATCCCGGAGAGTATAAAAGGAAAGGAAGCAATGTATTTATGGAATATACTTATAGCTGCAGCGATAAAAGCAATAACCAGGAGGTGGTTGGTCCCAGAGGCTCCTACGGGGAAGGAGTGGAAAGAGATAGTTGAGGGTATAAAAGTTTTGGAGAGGATTACCTACACACTTAGACAGCAGCGCCAACAATTCAGAAACAGATGGGATAGATGGGAGCTGGTGGGAGGCAACGGTGAGGAGGAGTTAGACCCTTGACTGGGGGATAAGGGATGTAGAGTCCTCATGAAAGTGAAGCTTGGGACAGTTTTTCTTGGGGGAGATATAGGATACCTGCACAGTATGAAAGATAAAGCATAATAAAAACAGGTGGTCAGATCCCTCCTATTGGATCAGCAGAGAGATTTTAACATGTGAAAGAATTGGAACTAGATCCTTTCGATGTACTACCCATGAATATAGACCGAGACCAAGCAAAGAGAGTATGGCTTACCAGTCTGATCTTTTTCTCTACTACAATGTTTAAGTTGACTCTGGTCTCTGTTACTTTCTTTTTGTCACCTGTAAAAAGTTAATTGGCTGACTATTATGTGATGTATGGACTGTTGAATCCAGGGATGTGAATGAATACTAAACTGATTCAATAAAGCTGAAGTATAAAAAAAAAACAATATGGGAGGGACAAGGAAGACCTGAACACCCAGAGACTCAAGTCAGAACAACGGGCCTTTACTTACCTAGGTATCAAGGTGAGCAGCGACCTAGGGAAGATGTATGACCTTAACTATAAGCGCTGCCTCTGCTCCTCCTCGCGATTCCCAGGACGAGGTTAAAAACTGCTGGTGACAGAGCATTTAGTGTCGCTGCTCCCGTCCTGTGGAATTTGCTTCCTTTAGCCGTTAGGGAGGCCCCTCCTGTCGAGATATTTATGGCCTGCCTCAAGGCCTTCTTGTATAATCAGGCCTTCCCAGACTATGTTTTATAGTCCCTACCTGTCTTGGAGAAATTGATGCTTAATTCAGTTTTAATGATTCTGAATTTAGTTGTAGTTGAGGGTAGTAAATTCCATTTTAACTGTTTGGAATATTATATATAAATGTTTATTATTGTGCTGTTTTGTATTTATTTAATTGATGTACAGTGCCCAGAGCCTCCAGGATGGGCGTCTTTTAAACAAAACCTGCCTTGCCTATGGTGGACATGATCTTGGGGGATCTACAGAGGTGGAGGACACTTCCAATATCCTGGATTGGCCAACTGAACATTCTTAAAATGAGCGTGCTCCCCAGGATATTATATATCCTACAAATGTTGCAGATGGGTCTCAAAAATAGGGATGTCCAAATATTGGGAAGGGAATTCAGAACTTTCATATGGCAGGGCAAAAAAAACACGTATCAGCCTGGCAAGACTAAAAGCTGCACCAGAGAAAGGAGGCCTTAATCTACCAGACATAAAGGGGTATTATTTAGCTACGTAATATAGATATGTTCACAGCTGGGTAAATAAGGTGGGAGGAGGCCACCTGGCTAATGCTAGAAGAGAGTGGGTGCTCCAGTAGACTTACTGTCTACTTAGGTGTAGATGGAATGAAATCATGTAAAAGACAGAAACACCCAAATCCACTGGTAATCTTTGGAGGCATGGGGATGCATTAAACAAAGAAGGGGAGCTACAGACTCTGAGCTGCAAATCTGGAGACATGGGTTTGAATCCCACAACCCCCACTTGCGTACTGTGTGACCCTGAGCAAGTCACTTAACTTCCCTGTGCTCGCAGATTGCACCTGTACAAGCTTTCAGCTTAGTGTGTCTCACCTGGTTAAACAATTGGGAAAAAAAAAAAAAGATAATACAGTATTGGTACCAGTGGTTGACAACCCAGACTTTTTACCAGGGCTGGGAGATGATGGTTTTAAACATTGGCAAGACAGGGGCATTAGATGTGTACGGGACCTGACCTCCCAGATGGGAATGCATTCATTTCAGGACCTTTAGTTAAGCCTGGGGATACCTTCCTCACACCTCTTTAGATTTTTCCAGATCCGTAAATCTTGGCAGAGCCTTAATAGGAAAGCCAACATGGAATCGGCCTTGATAGAGGTCGAAAGGGAAATCTTAGGGGCCAAGATACAGGAAAAGGGACTAATTGGCAGAGCAGTTAAATTAGATAGCGTGTATTTCAAAGGTGACCACCAGAGGGCGAAACAGAGCTGGCAGAAAGACCTTAATATTGTAATCAAAGATAATAATTGGGAATAGATATTACCCTCCCATATGGGATTGTTATTGTGCAATAAATATAAAGTACTACAATATAGATTCCTGCTCAGACTATACTACACCCCCCCCCCCGGCAAGCGTGCACCGGTTTTACCCAGAAGTATCACTCATATGTGGGAAATGTAGTGGACAGATTTGATAACTGTATGTTTCCCTCGGTTCCCTTATTGTGTCCTTGGAAGAGAAGGGGGGGAGGGCTACACAAATGGAATTCCTAGACTAATTGAAAAAAGATGTGGCCCTCAACCTCCAGACACAGGACATCGACTTTTGTGTATGAACATTTCAAAAAATGTATTTCCAGATTAATTTTAACAGTCCTCATACAGTTCCATATTAAATTCTTTTTTTCTTCATATATTTATTTCAAACTAGCTGTTTTGCAATATTTTCTAGCTCTCTTTCAGATTTATCCAATAAATATAAAGAACTACAATATAAATTCCTGCTCAGACTGTACTACCCCCCCCCCGCCCCAGCAAGCGTGCACCGGTTTTACCCAGAAGTATCACCCATATGTGGGAAATGTAGTGGAGCCAGAGGCACCTGGATACATTACTACTGGGAATGCCCAGGAATCCAGAAATATTGGAGAGGGGTGGCCACCACATTACTTAAGATAGCGGGATACCCATTGGAAATAACCCCAAAGTCACTACTGCTAGGGGTTGCTGAACATGAAAATGTGGAATGGGAATTGCACACCAGACAGATTAGGGTTCTCCTAGTGGTAGCCAGATAGGGAATACAAAACCTGTGGATCACTGGAAATGACCAGTGGAAACCCCTTGCACTAAGGGCACTTTCAGTGGACAGGTTAACATATGTACTAAAAAGGCCATGAAGAAAGGTTTCTGACTACATGGGCAACATTTATGACTACTCTAATCCTAGGAGAAGCTGCACTTCTTTGAGAGGGTTGGACGTCGTAGTGGGACCAACTTATACTTATCAGAGAGGGTGAAACAAGCTTAAGCCACATTTATAATAACTAATTCAATTAAGAGTCTTCTGCATTAAATGATATGTATTAAACCTATAGAAGAAATAAAACACAGTGAGATGTATTTAGGGTTAAGGCAAAGCACATTTATTTTTATTTTTTTTAACTATTTTCTCTTACATAGATCACAGTGTATTTTATAGTGAAATGAAGTTGTCTGCTTTATCTCTTCTATTAAGATGATACAGCTGAATTTTCTTGTGATTCTATTTTTTTCTTCATTTTTATTGATGTGCTATATAAAGGATAATGTATGGTCCTCTATTGTTAACAGGTTTGTTAACTGTCGAGAGGTTGCCAGGGTGACCATGCGAAGCTCGAGAAGTTTACGTCACCATGGCAACCTCGAGACGTTACACAAATCTGTTAACAATAGAGGGACCATTCATTATATTTTATAGTATATGGTCCCCATAAACTGGCAAAACGAATGAATGTGGCTTACTTTTCGTACCACCGCGGACGTTCTGGGTCATTTTCTCACCGCTGCGCTACTTTCGGGAGGGCCGTCGGTGCACGAGATAAAAGGTACACACATGCGCAGATGGGCTCTGTTTGTAATCCTATTGCTATGACGTACTCAAGAGAGGTTTATAACCACTTACGTCATAGCGATGGGATTATCAAGAAATAATTTTGCCAGTTTTTAGCGGTAATAAGGGCTCACCATACATTATATGAGTATTAACTAAGTAATAATATCTATGCAAGTGATAGAATTGTACATTTATCTGCCAACCCTTTAGATGGGGGAGGATGTTGTGATCTTATTATACTGTATCACTGTATATGAATGTACTTATATGGTATATGAAAAAAACATAATAAATATATGATACAAAAAAAATTCTCAAAGTTACGAGCGTGCATGGAAATTGCGCAACACACGTTTGTAACACAGTCATGTTGTGGAATCTTTTCACCAGATTTTCAGCATAGGTATTTTGGGACCTCCACACATGAACAGTGTCACTGTTATTTTCTTAATCTGTCCCAAACGTTGATTTCCCACAGTGACCGCGCCATTGTGCGCCAGATGTGCGAAAACACATTTCAGGCAGGATGTGAAAAATTACAGTTGTAATGTTCATAAGGAGGTGTGAAAAAAATGGCAATGTTAAAAATCTAGAATGAAAATATTAAAAATTCTCAAAGTTATGAGTGTGCGTGGAAACTGCGTAATGCATGCTCATAACACAGCCATTTTTTGGAATTTTTCCACCAAATTTGCAACATAGGCTTTTTGGGAGACCATCTCATGAGTAGTGACATTATCATTTCTTTACTTGGTCCTGAACAGTGATTCCGTGCAGTGACCGCGAAATCACCTTTTGGGACTGAATAACGAAATGACAGTGGCTGAGTTCATGAGGTTAGGTCCCAAGAACCCCATGTTGAAAATTTGGAGCCAAAAGTCACAAAAATGGCTGAGATAGCCACCTAAGTTGAAACCCCACCATTGATGCCATTATACAGCTTACCGTGATTTTCTTCAGTTCGCAGTAGGTTTTTGAAGAGTTCAGACATCTTCCGCTCCACCTAAGATCATCACGCCGTGCTCCAGAGGCAAGTATGGGGTGAGGGGTGTGTGGGAGGGTGGGTGCAGGCTGGGGGCATTGTGACCACAAGAGGCCGTTTTCTGTTTTACAGGGAACAAAAAAAAAAAGGGACCTCGTGGGAAGGCTTTTTATTTACAGGTTTGCTTTCAGCACACTGGGGTGGACTCCCAGTCTGCCACCTGTAGTTTTTGGGAAAGGGGGACTGAAACCAATGGGGACTGGGCCCCTGTCAGCAAAGAAAGCATGTATGTGTTTTGGGGGGCATGATGCCAAGGGGGATTGGACACCCACCTCGGCAGACAAAACAAGGGGGACATTAGGCTGACAGGGATTGGGCTCTCCTGATGGCAAACGAACTGGGGAGGGATCATGCCGACACGGGGATTGGGTACCCCCGATGTCAGCTTTGTGGGGACTGAGAGAGGTGGATGGCGGGAGTCGCCACCATGTTTACTGAAATGTGTCACCAGGGGCATGTAATGGAGGTGTGTGAGATCTGTTGCTGCATTGAGTCTGTCTCATTGCAGCGGTGGATTTCTTTCAAGTTGGTGGCACGCTTCTGAAGTGCTATCATAGACAGCGTGCTCATTCATTGGTGCCACACAGACCAGCCCAGAAAAGCAGTGGCACCATTGGCCATAACACAGCTGCACCTCCACAACCTGTTACTCCAGCAAGTTGTCACAAAATGTTGCGTGCGCTGCATGCGCAAGACAACATAAAAATGGTGCTTCTGCATCACCGTAGCAAACCTGATCGAATGACACTAGCCTTGTAAACTTCATATTTAAACCACTATGCTGTTCGTCAGTGTGCACTTAGTTGCAATAAACAGGGAGGCATGATGACATGTATTCCTAGTAGCAAAAAAGAAAACAACGGAATGTATCTAGGGGCTGTTTGATCTCATGCCCTCTTTTTCATACAGTTTATGTGATTCAATTCCTGGTACTGACATGCCCATCAGTGACATCTTAAAAAAAATCCAGCAAATAGAGGCTTTAGTACAATATTGGGAATTAAAAAAACACAATTAAAAACACAATAACCTGTGTAATATATAGACTGTGTGAGAGTTTGTTTTCCCCCAAGTCAATCTAATATATGTCTAAAACTGAAAACTTGTATAAGTATGCCTCGATTGCAGAACTGCATAATCTTGTAACCAATCATTTAAGGATATCTAAATTTATTTTCTCTGTACTTAAAAGGCTTTTTCCAACTCATTGCCAACTTTTTTTAGCCATCTGTCTTGATTGAAAATAGCCTTTTCCCCAGATATGCAATACATAAGTGAGCATATCTTGAACCTGCCAATCGGGACCTTCAGCGCAGCACACAGTGTAGGCTGGAGGTGCTGCCCTCATTCCAGAGACAAGTTCCATTTTTTTTTGTACAATCTATTTATGCACCCCAGGTCCGTGGAACTCTCTCCAGCAACCACCACATCAACCTCTACCTCCCAGTCTGAAACTGACCTCTCAGCCTCCCCGCTCCAGGGGACCCCTCAGCTCTGAACCCCCCCCCCCGAGGTGAGGCCACCTGTCCCAGCACACTGTCTTATAATCTAATGTCCCAGAGTTAGGAGAGAAACAGGTCTGGAGGCGAGTCCGACGATGGGAGTGTGGGTAGGGTATGGAGGCGCCTTCACCTATCCACGGTCGGGGGTTTTCTACTCTTTTAGGCCAAAGAGCTCGGACATGCAATGACATCCTGCTCGGCGTGCGTTCATTCCCAAATGCACCCGAAGGATGCCCGCCACAGCTTAATCCCTTACGTCTGCCTGCCAAGTGCTGCAATCCCCCAGTTACCACCAGGGGCTGCTGATGCACCAGCTAGGATGAACCCCACTCCCTGAGGAAGGACAGCAGTCCGTAGGACGTGTGAATGGGTGTGGGAAGTGATAAGCCAGACACAGAAGTTCTTTAGAACACACAAGACTTTGTGTGAAATTTATTTACAAAAAAAAAATCAAAATAAACTTTTCAGAAATTAACTATAAAGAAAATAAAGCCAACAACATGAAAAAATGGCTTTCTCTCAACTTGAGACTATCAGTACTTTAACAGCTGAGTACTGCCACAGAGTGGATGAGCTTAAGCCCCAGCACATCTACCATCCTCTGTGCTCCTATACTATCTGATCTCTTGAAAAAACCCTCCGCCTTATACAGGTGGACACTCTGACATCATCAGTCTGCTGATCCGCCCCCTATTCTAATACATTTAATTTCTACCCTAATACATTGAGTAGGAGGATCAGCCTGACCAGAATAGAATACATTGATTAGGCTTTATTATACCCAGAAAGAGACACCTCTTAATTTATTTAACAAGAAAGAAAGAAAGCTTCATTAATAATCAAGGGTTTAGCCCCTCCCTTCTGGTGCTGACATCACACACCTGTACCCTATAAATAAATGTCAGTAGGAGCCACTGGTTTCTTAGGGTGCAGTACCTGCAGCAAGTGAGACAGCAAGTGGACCAGGTAAGGGCTTCATTCCATACAAGTAATCCAAGGAAAACAACTATTCAACTTAATATTTACTTCATGTAAGGTACCTCATTTTATTATGGTCCCTTTTATTTATTAAACAAGTTTGTACTCTCTTTATTTGGTACTCTGTTTAGTTTACAAGATATCCCCTGTCTTCAGATCCTTTTTACTGTTTAACTACAGCATAACTGCATGCTGTGAGGCTCCCTTGTTTCGGAGCCTAACTGGGGCTCACCATGCCTATTTGCAATGACAATCTTACATCTCAAAACACAGGCACCACAGGGACAACACAGAACATTAGAGGGGTAGAATAGAAGAGATACCATGATGGGAGGCCACCCCTTCATGGCAGAAATGTGAAATAAGACAAAGGACAGTGGAGAAATTACTACTGCAGCAGATTTGAGAGAATATAAGGATAAAGGAGAGAGGAATGTCCCGTGGTACTGGGAGGGGGGTTACAACTATCACAGGATGTTTGATCCTTCCTCATCCCCACCACACACACAGATTACTGTGTTTCTAATAATTTTTTTCTTTCAAATATCTTAATAATGCCTCTATTTGTTGGATTTTTTTTTTAGGATGTCACTAACAGGTTAGACAAAAACATCAGTACCAGGAATTGAACCAGATAAACTGTATGCTAAAGAGGGTATGAGATCAACCAGTCCCTACATATATTCCATCTTTAATTTTATGCATGTCATCATATCTCCTCAACTAAGTGCACACTAAACGATCGGCATAGCGGCTTTCAAATGAAGTTTACGAGACTGCTGTTATTAGATCAGATTTACTATGGTGATGCAGAAGCACCATGTTGTTTTTGTATTTTTAACAATATTAGATTAATTATCTGATCTAAACTGTGTTGCCACATGAAGTATCAGGGAAATATGCTTTAGGTCCGGTTCCCTGACCCGACCTCCAAGGATTGTTCTGTGTCCCAGGAATAATTTCTCAGAACCATCAGGAACAACCACCCAATTTAGAAACTTAGTTTGCTTAGAGTGAGGTCTAACCGGGTGTGCTTGATAGTGCACAAGGCTGAGTGTTCGATTAGAGTTATCTTATAACCACCCTATATGAATTATGGTCTAATTTGATTCAAATTACCTTACCCTAAACCTTTGTTGCAATTCTTTTGCCTGATAAGTAATTACATCCCTTAAATATACAGTTTCATCTTGTTTCTCTTTTATATTTGGTTGAGAAGAAATACCAGAGAATGCCATTTTGTAATTATATGACTTTACTATTTCTTAAGTAATACTATGACATTACATAACAGCAGCGTAAACAAAAACAGTTTATACAATCGTGATGATGGGGCAGGACCTCTTATTTTAGATGCAATAGTAAAATAAATAAAGCCAAGCATTAACTTTGTCCCTACTCCATTATGTCAGGGATAAAGGCAGCCTTACCCACCACAAGTACCCAGATGTTCAAGCTGAGGTCCTAAGAGAGTGTGCTGCTCTGGCAGTCATGCTTTTGCTCTCCCTACTTTGTTTGCATTGGGGAGTGACTTTTATATCTGACGAGGTGGCTGTTAGGCTTGCAGGAGTGTCAATTATTGGTAAACATTGATGTCATGGAGAACATGACAAGTATGGTGGTTTTTATGCAAAAAATGCATGATACCATTTTAACTTTTAGTTTGAAAACATTGGCTTGTGGTTTGTGGTTAGGTCCCAGAACTTGTTCATGAACTCACAATCTAAATTGGCAACAAAGACATCTTAAAACAATTGATATGTAAAGTAATTAACCTGAAATTGTAAGTAACTTAAACAATTGAAATGAAAATAATTCACTCTATGCTTATTGTTGAAAGCATATAACCTATTAACTTTTTTAAAACGGCAATTCATCCAGCTTAGAGCATATAAAAAAAAACATTTAATTTTGCTTTAGCGTGTTTTGCTGCTTGTATAGCGCACTGCAGAAACTAGAATGCTATGCACCTGATCTTTGTTCTACCAGGTTATGGCTTGTGGTTAAACTCTGGCTCGTATGTAACTTAAAAAAGTTTAAATGCAAATCATGTAGATCTTTTATTTTACAATTTATTTAACATGCTCTTTAGGTGGTCTGAATAGTCCATTTGCCCTTCCATCTGATCATTAGGTGCAGGCCATTCTTTCATTAGTTGGTCAGTCTCTTCATCAATATCTTGGTTTGGATGGACGACCAGGTCAAGTTGTCTCATTTGGGACAACTGCAGGGTATAGGCAGTGCAATTCCCTCTGCTTTTACAAAAATACATTGGAGAGAAGAAGGTGTCATCAATGGACCCATGCATGAAAATGGCACATTTACTGCATTGTGCTGATGGCCAGTTTCTGAAAGGCAACAGAAACATGATGACAGTAGAGGTGCACACTATCTTTGGCAATTACAGAACAGTAAAACAACAATAGTGAGACCGAATACCACCAGTAATGTATTTAACGGGGATAAAAAACAAGAATATAATGTTTTAATTTAATTTAGTGGATTTTAACTTTAATTAGTTTAACTGAAGTTTAACCACTTGCTGCTGTAAAATGTTTAGATGTGCTAAAATGAGATTTTATGTTTTGTTTATATATTGTATTGTGTGCTTGTTGAAAGTGCATGTTTTTGTTTTTTAAGGTAAGCTTGAAAATTGGCACAATGTCTAGAAAAGTGCTGAATTTGGATATAGAGTCTGGAGTGAGGCCTTATTGTGTGGTAGTAGCTATTGGAGTTTGTAATATGAGAGGGACTTTTAATTGTTTTGTAATGTAACTGTAATAGATTTAGCCCAAATAAGTTATAGTGGAAAGACTCCTTAAACATCTTGCTAAAGTGATGTGTTGTGGCAGAAGATCCCAGGCCTGGTTGGTGATCCCTGTCTTTTTACTCCACAATTGTTTTTGGGTAGCAGAACTGGTGGCCCAAGTGATATCTACTAATATGATTCACTATTCGGAAGCCCAGTACAGCCTATCTGGTGATTCCTGTGCCACCAAGTAAGATTAAATTGTGAAATTTGAAGCATATTGGCCCCCCAAAAAAAATAATATTTTTAAACTGACACATTAAAATTAACTTGATACACAGAGACAACCGCACAATTAAGACCATGTAAAAACAGTTACTAACCACTGGTATGTAGCGAGGGTACTATTTGTTGCAGGATTATATGTGTGTACTGTGCATGTATATGGTGTGGATGTTGTGCTAGTAAATGTGGCAATAAAGAATACTGTAATAATAACTTCTTGTAACAATTTACATGTGAAACCTTGCAGAGGTTTGTTTCTAACCTTACGTGATGCTGCATGAGACATAGCAGGTTTATCCAACATGGTATAAGCAGTATTTGTCTTCTTCAAGAAGGGTTTTGTACTTACTGTGTTGTCACACTGAAATAAAAGCACTATATACATTAATAAAGGTAGGAACTAGTAAGCATTTGCTGTTTGCACTTTTTAACCAGGCAGTTTAGCCAGAGGAAGTACTGAGAAGAATTAAAATAGTAGAACAAGCATTAGTTGATAAAAGCATAATGCTAAAATGTTTTATTATATCTTCTTTTTTACTATCCTTGGTGGTAGTTTTGGCCTAGGGATTTTTCCACTCTAGAACAAACTTTAAATGTTTAAATAAACAATTTGTCTAGAGCAACTAGCAGAGAAATGGCAAGAGGAATTAAAAACAAAAAAGCAAAACAAACAGTAATTGGTGAGATCATGATCTCACAATTTGTTATTTTTAAAAGTACTACATTATTAGAGATTTGTTTTATTTGCAAGGGCTTGGTATATTTAAGACCTATGGGTGTTTAGTATTTTTCAAGTAATCCCAGTTTGGAATGTTATTAAGGTTTATACTGGAGACTGTACTTACTGTTTTATTTAAATGCAGTTTTGCCTGGTATTAGTATCCAGGACCGTTTGTGTTTGCATTTGAGCTCCTGTAAGGAGCTGATGAATTTATTGTACCCCGTTCTCAAGGCCTGTTACAAGTGCTTGTTAACATTTTGAACTAGACCTTGGGGTTGAAGGCGGTACTGAATACTATGATGCCAATTAATACCATACTTGTCTTTTAATTGAAAAACATTAACTTTTTTTTTTGTTGCAAACTTTCAAGTAAATGGATGTGAGAGGGGATTCCCCAATAAGGAAAAATCTCTTTGGTCAATGTGTCCACAGGAAATTTGGCTGTGGCCACCACTTAGGGAATGCCTTCACATATTATATAAAACGATCTGTAACAACCAAACAATATTTTTTATTTTCAATGGGGGATAAATGGTCCCACTAAATACTCATGTATCCCCCAGGGCACAGAAAAACTTACTTGCACTTTGGGAGTAGGAAATGGGCTGGGCCTGCTTAAACTGTTGGCAGGTTACACAGCTGTTGACAAATGTTGTTGTATGCGTCATTATGGAAGGCCAATTAAAGTTGCTCCGATACCCAGATGTACATATTGAAAGCCTGTATGTGCCAAACGGATTAATTCCTGCCTGCATGAATCATTGTTTACCAAATAAGCATGTTTTGTTATTTTTTTATGTTTGCTTGCACCCATGTGCAAGAAACATAGTGCCATCATCCGAGTTTTCGGAGGTGTGGCAGCCCTCTTCCAATTCAGGCAGTGTGTTTGCAGGCACGGCCGCAGTTCTCCAATGCCTGTTCAAGCTGTCTATGACACCTCCAAAATGCAGTGGCGTACAGTTGAAAGGGGGAGCTATGCTTCAGTGAGCAGTGATAAGATATCACCTGCTCATGCATGCTCCCCCTACACACACAATGCACGCACGTATACTCGCGTGTGCCCCCACGCACACTGTATAGCCGGGGTGCCCAATCCCCGCCAGCTGTGCTGTGCTCCCCCCCAAAAGCCTTCCACATGCCACGCTGGGTGCCCACCCCAGCATGGCAACTCATCGTATAGCTGATGGGGGTGCCCAATCCCCTATTGGCTCCACTGTCCTCCCCCCCAGAGTACAGGGTGCCATGCTGGGAGTCCACACCAGCGTGGCAACAGATGCTCTGGCCGACGGGGGTGCCCAATTCCCTGTCGGCTCCACACCCCCCCAACCAGCTGTTCTTGTGCCACGCTGGGAGCCCACCCCAGCATGGCAAACATCCCGTGTTGCCATTTAAAAAAAAAACCTGCAAATAAAAAACTGTCCCTCTGCGCTTCTCCCTGCCCCCCTCCCACAACCCGCACCCACCCACTGTGCACCCTGCCTCCCCACACCCCCATCACACCATACTTACCTCCGGACCTCAGCACGATGATCTTAGGTGGACCGGGAACACGTCTGCACTCTTCAAAGCTGACTGCGAACTGAGGAAATGCCGTGGCTGTATAATGGGATAGATAGGGTTTTCAACTTTGCTGCATATCTCAGGCATTTTTGGAATTTTGCACCAAATTTTCAACATGGGGTTTTGGGACCCCTTCTCATGAATGCTGTCACTGTCATGGCATTATTCGGCCCAAAGGGTGATTTGCAGATCACTCGCAAAATCACCTTTCGGGCCGATTAACAAAATGACACTGCCAGTGTTCATAAGGTGGGCTCTCAAGAAGCCTATTTTGAAAATTTGGTGGAAAAATTCCAAACAAATGACTATTTTACAAGCGTGCGTTGCACAGTTCCTACGCATGCTTGTAAGTTCGTGAATTTTCAATATTTTCACTCCAGATTTCCAACATTGTCATTTTACTACACCTTCATATGAGTAGTACAGCTGTCATTTTTCACATCTTACCCAAAATGTGTTTCTGCCCATGTAGCGCACAATGGCGCAGTCGGTGTGCGAAATCAATGTATGGGACACATTAAGAAAATCACAGTGACAGTGTTCATGAGCAGAGGTGTTAAAATGGCTATGTTGAAAATTTGGTGACAAAAGTCCATAAAATGACTGGGTTATAAGTGAGCATTGTGCAGTTTCCACGCACCCTCATAAGTTCATGACTTTGTAATATTTTCAGTCCAGATTTTCACCAGTGGCATTTTTCCACACTTCCATATGAACAGTACAGCTGTCATTTTTCACAACATGGACGAAATGTGTTTTCACACTTTCAGCGCAGAGATGCATGGTTGCTGTGGGAAATCATTGTTCGGGACAGATAAAGAAAATCACAGTGACACTGTTCATGATCGGAGGTCCCAAAATGCCTGTGTTGACAATCTGCTGTAAAAAATCCCCAAACTAATTACATTACGGGTGTGCGTTGCACAGTTTCTATGCAAGCTCGTGACTTCACCAGTTTTTTTAATATTTTTACTGCAGATTTGCAACATTGACATTTTACACCTCCTCATGAACAGTACAGCTGTCATTTTTACATCCTGTTCGAATGTTTTGCACCTGTGGTGCTAAAATGCCATAGTCACTGTGCATAAGCAGCTGCTAACAAACTGATATTGCCACTGTTCATGAGGTGGGGTCACAAAAAAACCATGTTGAAAATTTGGAGTGAAAATACCAATGAATGTCTGAGGTATTAGGGTTTCCAACCATAATGCCCAACCCTGTAGAGAATGACAGGCATCAAGGGTGTGACTTGGGAAATTTGCCTATAATGCTCATACCATTCCACACCCTGCAGCCAGCAAGAGGCATCAAGGTATGCCTTGGACTCTTCGGCCCCAAAGTTCACCCCATTCTCCTATACCGCACCCATCTCACCATATTCCCTGATGGAATGGGGTGCGCATAAGGGCCAAAGACCCCAAGGCACACCGTGACACTTGTCAGTGTCTGCAGGGTGGGGTGTGGTGAAATGGTGTGGTCGTTATGCCTGACGACCCAAAGGCACACCCCGTTGCCTGTCACTCTCTGCAGGGTGGTGGTGGGGTTGGCTTCAGTTCAATACTTCACTGCCATTCCTGTTACGCAGCTCTGTAACTTCTACGCTACCACTGCCAATGCCAGCAAGCAAACATTCGGCATTGACAAATGCTTGTTGGATTAGGCCTTCCGACTTCAATTTTTGCAAGTCTTGAAAAACCTTACTGTCCAAGAGGTGCGCGCCAACCCCTTGTTCAGCCAGGTGAACCTCCATCATAGTTTGACTGGTGGTGGGTTGCAGACAACATGCTAATTTTGTCATGGAGTCTACTAATGAATTGTCCAAAGAACACTTGGTAAAATATGCCTTTCCTTCCATGCCCCTCAGATGTGGGAAACCTCAGGTCTTGAGGGTGGGTTTGGTCACTTGTTTGCAGAATTTTGCCCTAGTCTGAGGGGAATGCCTCTTGCTGTTGAGGGCCTAAATTGTAGGCATGTACTACATAACTGCTGTTAGTAAAGATAAAATTGAGTTTGTGCTATAATGCTTGCTTCAGGGCCAAAACCTGAGCATGTTGAGCTGAGTTAGCTCAAACTGGTATTGCTTCTCACCTAGTAATGGAGTAATCTCCCTGTTGTGTAGTGTTACCCACTATGATTTTTATTTCTGACTTTCTTTTACCATGTATGTGTTGGACACTTTGATGTGAATATGTTATAGTACTATCATTTGATATGTGGGCCCAGGAGATGTATTTTATATTGGGAGGGCTGTCTTTGTTATGAGTGTGATAAGCGTAGTATTTTTGGTGTATGGCAAAGGTTATTTTTTAGTATTTAACAATGTACTAAGGTGTAAGGTGCAGGCCTTGTTTGGGGTTAATAGCAAACGTTTGACAAGGGCTAGAGAGTTTGGATGTGTAATGTTTACTGAAATGTGAAATGTTTGGGACATGCTACAAGGATGGTGCTTGTTGAAAAATAACATAAGGACTTTAATGTGTTTTAACATTTGTAATAATGCCTATTGGGAATACATTTGTTATGTGTGGTTGTGCCATGCCTATTTGTGAGAAGATACGATAGTGTTACCATTTGGTGTAATCGCCATGAAAATATACTTGAAATGTAACTAATTTTATTGTAATATATGGAGGTAGGCAAATAATACTATCCTATCCCATACAAAAAAATCCTCGTAATACATCACCTAGTCCCGTAATAGTATACTTCCGGTCCTTGTAATACTATACTTCCAGCCAATAATACTACACTTCCGGTCCTCATAATACCATCTTTCAGACCTCAGTACCGCGGATAATGTTGAAGCTTGTTTTTTTTTTTTGTTTTCATTTTTGTTCCTTCCTGTGATAAAGAAACGGGAGCGGGCAATGGGAATATGGCAACTGGACAGTGAGGAGCAAGGGGCACAAGGCAAGCACACAGTGAGGAGCGAGGAACACGAACATGGAACCGTCCCTGAACTAATGCAGAGGTAAAAGTTTGTCAGCCTCTCGCATCCATATATAACAAAAAATAACAGGTTCCAGTGAATCACTGGCTGAATACTTGCTCGAGGTTCTGGGGACATAGGAACCTCTCGAGCTTCACTCTTGAGGTTACCTATGTCCCCAGAACCTCTCAATGGAATTACAGCCTTGTAATTCACTGGAACCTATCTATTATTCTATTTATTAGAATGGTGAACATAGTGATGCTTACAAATGTTTGGGGCTATGACTGCCTGTATTAAATGTGTATATAGGTGAGAATTAGTTAGTAAAATGCATTAATAAAAGCTAACATATAATTTAGTAAAGAACACCTATATTACATTTGTGTATGCCAAAAGAATGCTGACGTGCATTGTAACTTAGGGTAAGATGTCTGCACATGAAGTTTTTTATGTTTTGTTAAAACCCATGGACAATGAGATATGAAAAAATAAATGTAAACACATTTGTGCTATAGTTGATGTTTGGAAAAGAGAAACCGGGCAACGGTATGTACTTAAATGCACCAGAAGGTCAAATGACATGTGAAAGTCACAGAGGGTGAAAGTGATAGCTAAGAACTGAATTGCACTACTGCGCGTGCCTATTTGTGTTAAAAACAGGAAACAAAACAAAAGATGTGAGTGAATAGTGAAATAACTAAAAAAATGATGTAATAGTTAACTGTATTATGAAATGAGTAATTATAGAATGACAGTAAAGGGTTAAGTTTTAAAAAGGAAATGACATAAGCACAGAAAAAGAGGAAGGAGACAGTTTGTTGACGTTTGGGTAGAAGCCAACTTGTGGCTTGAAGCAGCATTTAAAAAGTCAAAGCTGTTCTAAGACTAGAAAGTAACAGTACAAGTTGAAAATTACTTTGTAAGTAAGATGATATTTACATACTAATATAAGAACCAAATTGTGAGGAATAAGTCAACCCAATAAAAAACCTTGTTTGTGTAGTACACACTGCAGCATGAATGTACTGCCCAGGACTACAGTGGTGCACAGACAGGAAACAGAGAGAAAAAACAAAACATGACATTTATGGCTATGAAAACTGATACTGTTAGACTAGCTTTATACGGAAGAGCAGTGCAAATTAGTGGATGAAGAAATTGTACTAGTTAAGGGGGAAAGGGGAAATTGTTTAACCAGGAAAGGCACACTAAGCCGGAGTTTGTTTCTAGGTATGACCTGGGAGCACAAAGAAGTTAAGTGACTTGCTCAAGGGCACACAGTATGCAAGTGGAGGGATTCAAACCCAGGTCTGTTCTGCTGGATGTCACCAGATTTGCAGCTCAGAGCCTTAGACCACTGCACTATACATTATATACATATTAGACAAACAAAAACAGGGTATGAATGTTGGCTTTGGAGATTTAAGATAACTGATAATGAAGCACTGCAGAGTGAATGCATTGCAGAACAAATTATTTTGGCGGAGCCTGTATGTGCAGGTGCATGTGGAGGGGATAAGACTTTACAGCCAAGGCTATAGTACGTGGATTTTTACACTGACAAAGATACACAGTGCATGCTATAAAGAGGGTGCTTGCATAAGAGTTTGAAGAACAAGTAACAAAGACTTAAGTGATTTAGAAAATATTACTATTGGATAATAAAAAGACCTTGTATAATAAGAGATTAAGTTGTTTTGTTGTTATACGGTGGCAGAATAACTACAATAGGGAGTTTTAATAATTAAAAATAGGGGGAAGATAGATTGATAGGCATTAAGTTATGATGGCGTAGTATAATGTGTGGTAATTATTATGAACATTTTAGGTATTTATGTAACCGATTGTTTTGTAAGTAAAATGTGTTAATGACTGATATAGGGCTTCGGTTATAGTAACATAAGAAAATAGTATTAATTTGCATGTAAGCGGTCACCATGTGAAGTTGGGTGTTAATTTGAACGTGCAGGGTCACCAACTGAAGTATCAGGGAAATATGCTTTAGGTCCGGTTCCCTGACCCGACCGCCAAAGATTGTTCCGTGTCCCAGGAAAAATTTCTCAGACCCGTCGGGAACAACCACCCAATTTAGAAACTTAGTTTGCTTAGGGTGAGGTCTAACCAGGTGTGCTTGATAGTGCAGAAGGCTGAGTGTTCGATTAGATTTATCTTATAACCACCCTATGTGAATTATGGTCTAATTTGATTCAAATTACCTTACCCTAAACCTTTGTTGCAATTCTTTTGCCTGATAAGTAATTACATCCCTTAAATATACAGTTTCATCTTGTTTCTCTTTTATATTTGGTTGAGAAGAAATACCAGAGAATGCCATTTTGTAATTATATGACTTTACTATTTCTTAAGTAATACTATGGCATTACATAACAGCAGTGCAAACAAAAACAGTTTATGAACGTGATGGAGGGGCAGGCCCTCTTACTTTAGACGCAATAGTAAAATAAATAAAGCCAAGCATTAACTTTGTCCCTGCTCCATTATGTCAGGGATAAAGGCAACCTTACCCACCACAAGTACATAGATGTTCAAGCTGAGGTCCTAAGAGAGTGTGCTGCTCTGGCAGGCATGCATTTGCTCTCCCTACTTTGTTTGCATTGGGGAGTGACTTTTATATCTGACGAGGTGGCTGTTAGGCTTGCAGGAGTGTCAATGGTAAAAACTGACATCATGGAGAACGTGACAAGTATGGTGGTTTTTATGCAAAAAATGCATGATACTATTTTAACTTTTAGCTTGAAAACATTGGCTTGTGGTTTGTGGTTAGGCCCCAGATCTTGTTCATGAACACACAGTCTAAATTGGCAACAAAGACATCTTAAAACAATTGATATGTAAAGTAATTAACCTGAAATTGTAAGTAACTTAATTGAAATGAAAATAATTAACTCTATGCTTATTGTTGAAAGCATATAATCTATTAAGTTTTTTTAAAAAGGCAATTCATCCAGCTTAGAGCATATATAAAAAAAAAAATTTAATTTTGCTTTAGCATGTTTTGCTGCTTGTATAGCGCACTGCAGAAACTAGAATGCTATGCACATGGTCTTTGTGCTACCAGGTTATGACTTGTGGTTAAACTGTGGCTCTTATGTAGCTTAAAAAAGTTTAAATGCAAATCATGTAGCTCTTTTATTTTACAATTTATTCAACATGCCCTCTAGGTGGTCTGAATAGTCCATTTGCCCTTCCATCTGATTACTAGGTGCAGGCCATTCTTTTATTAGTTGGTCCATCTCTTCATCAATATTTTGGTTTGTATGGATGGCCAGGTCAAGTTGTCCCATTTGGGACATCTGCGGGGTGTAGGCAGTGCACACAGTAGCAAAACAAACATACTACTTACACAAGTATACAGTAGTTTAGAAGGACAAATCCTTTATAACTACAAAGTATATTGAATCACCCCCAAATGCAGAGTACATAGATACATAGACTGTGTGGTCATAGATACATAGATACATAGATACATGGACATTGTGGCCATCACTGAAACCTGGTGTAATGATAACCATGACTGGGAAATGGCCATACCTGGCTACAACATATTCAGAAGAGACAGGGCAGGCAGGAAGGGAGGAGGAGTGGCACTATATGTGAAAAATGACATAAGGGCCACAGAGATCCAGGAGGAACAAAATGGGGGAGATAACTGTGGGTTAAGCTGGAAAGGAAAATGGGCCAGCCATCCGACAGGTGTGGTCTAAGACCACCAGCCCAGGAGGAAGAAACAGATAGGGAGTTGATGCTAGCCATCCAAACGATGGCAGACAAGGGTGAGGTAGTACTGGTTGGAGACTTCATTATTCCAGACGTGACTGGAGCATCCCAGCAGCAGCATCAACTAGGAGCAGATTTATCCTGGACTCCCTTCAGGGTGCCTTCTCAAGCAACTGGTCATGGAACCAACTCAGCAGAAGGCAATACTGGACCTTGTGCTCACAAACAGGGACAGTGTGATGGGGGTAACAGTGGGGAGCACCTGGGGAACAGTGACCACCAGTCTTGTGGTTTGAAATCACAGAAAGAGCAGAACCAACCCACACAAAAACACGTATCCTGGATTTTAGGGGGGCAGACTTTGGGAAAATGGGGAGATACTTGAAAGAGGCATTAAGGGGAATTGGGTGGGAATCAGGGGTTGAGGAACAGTGGGCAGTATTTAAAATGGGGATTACTAGAGCAACAGAATTATGCATTAAGCAGGTTAGCAAGAGGAAAAGGAAGAAGAGACCATTATGGTTTTCCAAAGAGGTAGCAAAGAAAGTGAAAGCCAAAAAGATTGCATTCAGGCAATACAAAAAGACACAGGCAGAAGGGGATAGGGAGAAGTACCAGGAGAAGCAAAGGGAGGCAGGGAGGTCAGTAAGGGAAGCCAAAGCTCAGACAGAAGAACACATTGCAAAATCAGTGGGTAGAGGGGACAAACCTTTACAGGTACAATAGTGAAAAAGAAAGGCAAAGAGAGGGATAGTGAGACTGAAGGGGAGGATGGGGCAGATGGAGGATGACAACAGTAAAGCTGACATATTGAACAGGTATTTCTGCTCGGTCTTTAGCTTGGGAAGAGGAGGGTAATGGGTCTGAAGGGAGTACAAGGGTGAGAATGGTGCAGAAATGGATACAAGTCCTGTTACACGAGAAAGGGTACTGAAGGAACTGGAAGTAATAAGAGTTGATAAAGCAATGGGGCCAGATGGGGTGCACCCCAGGGTCCTTAAAGAACTAAGAGAGGTGGTGGCTGAACCTCTGGCTATCCTGTTTAGCCAATCACTGGAAACAGGGAAGGTACCCAAAGACTGGAGGATAGCAGATGTAGTCCCCTTTTACAGAAATGGGAACAAAGAGGAAGCGGGGAACTACAGACCAGTCAGCCTCACCTCGGTAGTGGGGAAGATCATGGAAACACTACTGAAGGAGAGATTGGTGGAACATCTGGTTGTCAATGGACTACAGGACCCAAGGCAGCATGGTTTCACCAGAGGGAGGTCATGTCAGACCAACCTCGTTGAATTTTTTGACTGGGTGACTAGGGAAGTGGATCAGGGGAAGGCAGTGGACATGACCTATCTGGACTTCAGCAAGGCCTTTGACACTGTGCCACATGGAAGACTATTACACAAACTGGGGAATATGGGTGTGGGCAGGACAGTAGTGTGGTGGGTAGGTAATTGGCTGTGGCAGGACACAGAGGGTGGTGGTAAATGGCTGTCACTCCACAGAGGGAAGAGTGACCAGTGGGGTACCACAGGGATCAGTGCTGGGACCAGTCCTATTCAACATCTTCATCAGTGACGTTGCGCAGGACCTAGAAGGCAGAATTTCACTGTTCGCTGATGACACAAAGCTCTGTAACAGAGTAGACACACCAGAGGGTGTACACAAAATGAGAAGGGACCTGCAGAAACTTGAAGAATGGTCAAGGGTTTGGCAGTTGAAATTCAATGCAAAGAAGTGCAAGATAATGCATATGGGGCACAAAACCTGGCACAATATATCAGTTGGGGGTGAGGATATAGCATGCACCAAGCAGGAAAGGGATCATGGGGTTATCATCTCTGATGACCCAAGGTAGGGAAACAGTGTGACAAGGCAGCAGGTAAAGCAAATAGGGATGCTGGGATGCATAGGCAGGGGCATCACCAGCAGGAAAAGGGAGGTCATAATCGCTATACAAGACACTAGTGAGGCCCCACCTGGAGTACACTGTACAGTTCTGGAGACCTTACCTACATAAGGACATAGTTAGAGTAGAGAAGGTTCAGAGGAGGGCAACAAAGATGGTGCATGGATTGCATCACAAGTCCTATGAGGACAGGTTGAAGGAACTGAACATGTACTCCCTGGAGGAGAGGAGGGAGAGGGGGGACATGATAGAGACATTCAAGTATCTTACAGGGAGGAACAGGGTGCAGGAATGCACAATTTTTAAGCAAAAAAGATGTTCCAGGACTAGAGGGCATGGGATGAAGTTGGAGGGAGGACAATTCAGAGGAAACGTGAGGAAGAATTTCTTCACAGAATGGGTGGTGGACAAGTGGAACACCCTGCCAGAGGAAGTGGTGGGGGCTGAAACAATCACAGGATTTAAAAATGCATGGGATAAACATTAAGGAATTCTGGAGGTCAGAGGTAAGGGGCAACAGACTTCTAGGAAAACGTAAACTGAACTTACAAGCTCAAATGGGCAGACTGGGTGGGCCATAGGCCCTTATCTGCCGACACTGTCTATGTATCTACGTATAATCCAGCCCAGGACCCTGCTGATTGTAATGCATGGACAGCACATCACAGATTCAGTCCTGCTAGCAGCATACTAAAGAAGACATTTAACATAGGATGATGGTTCCATGCTATACGTCTTTCCAAACCTCAGTTATTCTTCACGGCAATGCCATAATGCATTTGAAGGGGTTCTGGCTTCATTGCTCTCCCTTGGAATAGCCCATACCCAGCAGTTACCAGCTAAACTAAGAATGACCTACTTTAGCAATGTGTCTATTTTTAACGATCTGGTGGATGCTGGCAAAAAACCTTGAAAGCATTAAAGTGGACTTTGCTTCACAAGATGCTGGATAAACAGGTTTGACTACTAGGAACTGATAGTTTATTACAGACTTTGCACTCATGGGCATTATGTGAGTTGTAGTCACTTAAACAGTGAACTGCTGTTACCTGTATGCCATATAAATGTATATATGTTTTGAATTGCAGTTAGTTTTACCACAAGTAAGTGATGGGCTCCCAGCTAGGTTTTGATCAGCATATTTCACAATATAGTGCCATGTGTACAGTAGATGTGTGGCTCTCCACAGATGCTGACCAATTTTAAAATAATTAAGCCTCTTATATCTCAACAGTGGCTTGAACATCCCTTGCAATCAAGGGGAACAGAAGACAATAATGATGACACTTACTATCCAGTCTGTGTGATGCTATATGCGCTAGGCACACATACAAAGCCTTTAATCTATGTGAGGATCTGGGAGTATCACCATGCTAATTCAAATTCATTCCATATGAGAAATTACAAATGACAAAGGATGCTGCATTTAATAGTTTGTGTATTTAAAACTGACAGTTCAACCCATATTCAGGTAATTTAGGAAGGGTTACAGTTATTAGCTATTACATTAAATTTTACATAAGGTATAAACATTTTAAAAAGGTGTTGATGTAAATATTGGTGCTGAGATCTCAAACTGTTTATGATCAAAGAGTTTAAACATGCTAAAGATAGCCTATCTGCTTAATTGGGTTGCATTTTATAGCCGCATGTGATGACATTACTTTAGAAAAGGGTGTATTTTGGCACCTCAGACGACTGTTACTTACTGTTTATCAGAGACGGATCTTCCAGTCTGTTTCTTACCAATTCTACTGCTTGGACTTTGTAATGCTACAGACAAGGTGGTGTATTGGTACTGGGTTCATTACCTGGAACATTTCCAGACATTTTTTATTAGAAAATAGTCCATGACATTGCTGCAAATGGTTAATAGTTTATGATTAATTTCTGGTTTAGTATTAAACTGTTAGATATTTCAGATCATGCTGTACTAAAAAATGTAGTGTTCATTCTCTTACTTAATTACTTAACTTACTACTTGCCAGCAGACACAGGCCACATGGTCTATCAAGTCTGCTCGAGTGTGCAGCTACCACCCCACTTTGCAGTTGCCCCTCACAATTACCCCCACATGGATGCATGCCAAGTGAGATTGAACCAGATTAAGCTGTACTGTGAAATATCTTTATGTATTCATCCTAGGCTTAGGGGGTTTCAAATGTCTTGTGTATTTTTTTAACTGAATAAAATATATTTAAACAAAACAGGATGTTTTCCCTTGGATTTCATCTTTTAACATTGCCATAAAGACATAATCCTCTAATTTTAGGTTAATACTTTGGTTTGAGAGATATAAGAAGACAACGAGGTCTATTAGGAATGTCTCCCTGCCATTCAGCAGATTCTGCCTTTGTGGTTTGCATCCATGTATTTATCTAACCTGTGTTACAATTTATCCAAAAGTCTGTGCTTCCACAACCTCAGCTAGAAAACTATTCAATGTTTTCACTGTTCTAAAGTATGACACTCATAAAATGTATTAAAGCTTTTTGTTTTAATCTGCGTTATATATGCCCCTCGGTATTCACTGACTCACTGGTCGAATGTGGGGCACTCTCATTCTCTTGTTGCTAATCTGATGCCATCTGATCATGTGATTGGCTCGGCTCATTGCTGGTAAACTGACTGTGAACTGCAGTGCTGCCAAAGGAAAAAAGTCATTTTTTTTAGGTTAAAATGCTGTTTCGTACATTTTCAAGTTCACAGCACTGTACAAAACATGTATGGGTATAAAGGATTTTTTTTTTTAAATAAAGAAATATAGAGACTGTTAATGTTCCCTTTAACCAGGCAAACCTCTTTATGCTATTGTATTGGCCACCCACCTGGCAGCAGTATCGCTGCAGTCTGCTGCCATTTGAAACTGGTATTTGGCAGTTTCCATGCCAAAGCTAGCAGTTTCAGCCAAGTCTGCAGATAGGCCAGCTGGGGCTTTATCAGCCATAGCCAACACAGACTGCCAGAGAGATTTTTGATATTGGGCCAAATAGGCCTGAACGTTAGCCTGCCTGATAGCCAAAGAGGCTAATAAATAGCCCTTTTCGCCATGCTGTCAATTTTATGTGAATCCTCCTCGGGGTGAGAGGACAGAGGGACTTTTGCTTTTCTTGCACCACCCTCTGGTGGTCAGGGTGTGAATATAAAAATTCAGCCCCTTCTCTGTCAAGCTGAAATTTTTTTATCCAGTCTTTTATCTAACAGTGGACAGACACCGGTGTCTGGAGAAGCTTGAGTGCATTCCTTTTAAATAATTTATTGATAGGGAGTAGCAGCTTTTTGGTGGGTGTCAAGCCCATCATTTCAAGATACTCAGTTTCCTCTTCATCTTCTATGACTTCTGTGGTAGAGATGTCCAAAGCATCAACAATTTTCCTGACAAAGGAAAAATGTGAAGAATAGTCTTCAGAAGATGTGGGAGGAGAGCCAAACTCCTGCTACAGGGAGACTTCAGGCTCTATAGGCTCTCCTTCCTCCTCCTCATCACCACCACCGTAATCTTTCCTTTCTGGTACGGAAAATTGGTTGGAACCAGTAGAGGTCTGGACTGGGGGCTGCGGATCAGCTGGCAGCAGACCTTGCAAGGCTTGCAACACCTTAAAAGCCTGTGCTATTTCAAGAGGAGAAGGCATGGCATGCGGCACCATAGAAGTCCCCTTAGGCTGACCAGCAGGGGATTCAGTGTGCTTAGTCTTTTTTGTCCTTTTAGCTGGAACCAGAAAGCTAGCCAGTTCAGCTGTTATTTTCGTACTCGTTTCAGGGGTAGAAGTAATGAGAGCTGTGTTTTCACCTACAGCCCCAGAGGGTGTTGGCTGGTCAGAGCCAGAGGGACCCTTAGGTGGAGACACATTTTTCTTCAGCCTTTCCAAACATTTTTCATGTGTCTTTTCAGAAAAGGTCTTACAGACCTCATAGTTTGTATTTAAATGATCATAGCCAAGGCAGATAACACAAAAATTGTGTTTATCTGCCTTGGCAAAGACCTCTCCACACACACTGCAATTTTTGAAACCGGGTTCACCAGTCTTTTTCTTTGTTTTTTCTGACATTTTCAAAAAAAACACACAAAAGCAGCAACCGCAATAAATTAAAGTATTTTAAAAGTAAATTTATCAATTGCAGTTGGTTCAGGAACCGAGCAAAAAACTGAGCAGAACCGGGAACCGATAGAACTGGAACTGATAAAAGCAGTTACACAAAGATATTTAAAATATTTTTTTTAAATGAGAAAAACTAAACATAGAAACATAGACTTTGACAGCAAATAAGGACCACTTGGCCCACCTAGTCTGCCCATTTCCCTATCTAGAGGATAAGCTGCAGATCCTATTTAACCAACAGCCTATTTCTTCCTACCCCCCACAAAAATTTCCTTATGTCTGTCCCATGCATTCTTGAATTCTCCCACAATTTAAGACCCCACAACCTCCTCAGGAAGGCTGTTCCATGCGTCCACCACCCTCTCTGTGAAAAAATACTTCCTCACATTGCCCCTGAGCCGTTCCCTCTCTGTCTTCAAATTGTGTCCCCTTGTTCTTGCACATCTCTTTTTCTGAAAGATACCCTTTTGGACGTTGTTGATTCCACTGAGGTACTTAAATGTTTCTATCATGTCCCCCCTCTCCCTCCTTTCCTCAAAGGTATACATATTAAGCTCCTTTAGTCTCTCCTCATATGGCTTCTCTTGCAGACCCTGCACCATTTTAGTTGCCCTCCTCTGAACTGCCTCCATCCTGTTTATGACCTTATGGAGATGGGGTCTCCAGAACTGGACGCAGTATCAGATGGGGTCTCACCCACTGTCTGTACAGGGGATAACAACTTCCTGTTTTCTGCTGGTGATGCCTCCCTATACATCCTAGTATCCCCCCAGCCCTCCCTACCGCCTTCTCACATTGCTTGCCAACCTTAAGGTCATCTGATATGATTACCCCCAGGTCCCTTTCCATTTTTGTTGTTGTTACTACCTCCCCCCTATTGTGTAATCTTCCCCTGGATTTTTGTTTCCCAGGTGCATTACTTTGCACTTCTTTGCATTGAATCCAAGCTGCCTTGCCCCATTAGGGAAGGAAGTCCTTAAACAGGGGATGGCTGACTACATACAAGGAAGGTGGGGTTTAAACTTGTAAGGGGGGGAAGGGATAAGGGAGGGGCTGATCAGAAGCCCTCTCCTCCAGATGAGGGGAGTAGCCTTCAGCCCAAGGGGGGGAACAGACTGAGGTGGAGGTTTCAGGAGGAGCAGGGGAGGATGGAAGTATAAGGAATCTGGGTGGGTCTGGACAAAGAGGATCAGGGATAAGGTGGGGTTATGTTAGTAAATGCCAGGAGCTTGGGAAACAAGCTGCCAGAGTTCCAGGCCATGCTGTTCGGGTGGATGTAGGGCAGTCACGGAGACGGGCCAACAAAAACCATGACTGGGACCTAAATGTACTGGGGCACACTATGCTTAGGAAAGATAGAAAGGAGGGCAGAGGGTGGAGTGGCTATGTTCATTAGAGATGACATAGAAATTGCTATGGTAGAAGAGGCAGAGGGAAACGTGGAGGCCTTATGGGTCACTCACGATCCCCAGCAGGAGATAAGGTCAAGCTGGGAGTAGCATATAGGCCCCCTGGGATGAGTGATGTTCTAGAGGATGGTTTGCTGGACAACATCATTGCCCAGTGTGGTCCAAAAGGGGAAGCAGTGGTGTTGATGGGGGACCTTAATATGCCAGGTACAAACTGGGGAACCATGTCCTCTAAGGTGGCCAAGGAGCAGAGGCTGCTGGATGGCTTCCAGGATGTGTTCTTAACACAGCATGTGATGGATCCCACAAGGGAGGGGCATGCCCTGGATGTGGTTCTGGCAGATGGGGATCTGGTAAGGGACATGGTTGTACAGGACCCCCTGACTGGGAGTGACCACAATACTGTCTGGTTTCAAATAAGCATGGGGAAGTGGGGTGAGATCTAGGACACTGGCAGTGGACTCAGGGGGCAGACTTTATGGGCATGGTAAATATTCTCAAGGATCACTTGAAGGATTACCTCAACGACAAATGTGGAAAGGAGATGGGAGGTCATAAAACGGGACTTCATGAGGCAGTCAGGATCTGGCGCTTAAGTTGAAACGTATGGGAGCAAGGTCACATAAACCATGCTGGTGGTCCAGTGAGGTACAGGTAGCAGTCAGAGAAAAGAAGGCGGCTCACAAAATATAAAACAACAAGAGGGGATAGGGATAAGGAAATGTACCAGCTTGTATCTAGAAAAGTCACCTTGATGGTGAGGGGAGCAAAGTCCAGTAAAGAGCAGTGGCTGCACAGGGATAACATGGAGGGAAAAAGGGCTCTTCCGCACATTGGGAGCCGGAAAAACTAAGGGCCATCTCAGCAGATTGAGATCAGAAGGAGGGGTGGGGTGGAAGAGGCGAGGGACCAGGCAGAGGTATTTAACGAGTACTTTGCCTCTGTGTTCACTAGGGAGGGGATGGGATATCTACAAGCAAGGCATGAAGGGGATAGAAGTGGCAGGGAGGGATCAGGGGAGCAACAGAAATGGAGCAAGAGGGAGGAAAGGCACCCTAGGGTGTCACATCTGGATAAGGATAAAAAGACCAGTAAGGTGGAGGGGACGGATGATGCTATCTCCGCCAAAGGGTGTGGTTAGCCCTCAAGGCCCTAAAGAAGAAAAATCTCCTGGGCCGGATGGCATTCATCCGAGAGTGCTATGGGAATTGGCGGACATACTGGCTGCACTTGGCGGAGCTTTTCAGCAGGTCACTGAGACAGGGAGGGTACTAGGATTGCTTAGAGGTACATGTGGTACCAATCCATAAAGGAGTCGAGGGAAGTACTAGGAAACTATAGACCCATCAGTTTGACCTGGTGGGAAAATTAATGGAGAGTATACTAAAGGAACGATTGGGGTGTACTTGGAGGAGGTGGGAGGTCTGGATAGTCAGCAACATGGGTTTGTGCCAGGTAGATCATGCGTCAATTCAACCTTGTGGAGTTCTATGAATGGGTAACATCAGAACTGGACAGGGGTAAGCTCTGTGGATGTATTATTTTGACTTCAGCAAGGCTTTGACTCTGTCCCCACAATGGTCTGGTGGAGAAACTGATGGGGTTAGGAGTAGGCCTTTGATGGTCAGATGGATTGAAAACTGCTAGCTGGATGCACTCCAGAGAGTAGTGGTCTGTGGGGAGCTCTCGAACCCTAGAGGTAGGTAGTGGGGCACCATAGGCTCGGTCCTGTGTCCAATCCTGTTTAATGCATACATATCGGACATCAGGGGGTATAGGTGTGAAATGAGTCTATTCGGATGACTCCAAGATGGGAGCAGTAGTTGAGGGAGAAGAGGGAGATTGGCCCTGCAAGGGACCTGGACACCCTGGAAAGCTGGGCTCACACATGGAAATTAAATTTCAATATCACCAAGTGCAAGGTGTTGCATCTTGGTCGGGAAACCCTAAACACAGGTACACTCCTGGGAGGGGAGCTGGAGGCCTCAATAGGGAAAAAGACCTAGGGGTCATGGTGGATACAGGTATGAATAACCTGAGCAGTGCAGAAGAGCAGCTAGCAAGGCAAACAGTATGTTGGGATGCATCGTAAGGGAGATCACCTCTAGGAGCAAGGAAGTGATTCTGTCGCTGTACAATGGACTGGTTAGACCACACCTTTGAGTACTGTGTACAGTACTGGAGACCACACTTGAAGAGAGACATACAGCTCCTGGAGAGGGTACAGAGAGGGCAACAAAGATGATCACGAGGGCTAGGGATTTGACTTTGTGAGGACAGACTTGAGGAGCTCTGCCTGTTTTCATTGGAGGAGAGGAGAGACAGGGGACATGATTGAGGTCTTCAGGCACCTCAAGGGAATAAATAGGTAAACATGGAGGGATCTTTAAACCAAAGCAGGAGGTATCATCAGAGGGCATGGTTTGAAGTTGAAGGTGGAAGGTGAGGGGGAAAGAGGAGGAGGTTTTCACTGAGAGGGTGGTGGACCTTGGAATGCACTGCCTGGTGAGCTGGTTCAGAGATCCACAGTGGAGGGCTTCAAGAGAGGGTGGGACAGACACAGAAAGTGGATGTATCAGATGATGGCCTGTCCTGGGGGGGTTGGGATGGATGATAGGAGTTTCTGGAGCACAAGGGATGGGAGGGTCTCGGCACCCAACTAAGGATCTAGGTTCGAGCAGACTCGATAGACCGTAAGGCCTAATCTGCTGGCAAATAGTATGTTAGTATGTTAATTCTGACCATTCCTCCAACCTTGCCAAGTCCCTTCTTGTCCTTCCCACGCCTCCTTGTGTATCAACCCTGCTGCAGATCTTTGTGTCATCTGCAAAGAGGCGTACTTTTCCTTCCAGTCCCTCTGCAATGTCACTTATAAAGACATTAAAAAGGACTGGACCCAGTACTGAACCCTGCAGTACCCCACTAGTAACCCCTCTTTCTTCACAGTGGACTTCATTTACAATTACCTTCTGTGTCCGGTTGTTCAGCCAATGTCTTACCCAGGCTACCACCCTGAGACCCACTCCCAGGCTGGTTACTTTGACTACTAATCTTTTGTGTGGGACTGTGTCAAATGCCTTGCTAAAGTCTAGGTAGGCCACGTCCACAGCCCCTCCCTGGTCTACTACTTTGGTCACCCAGTCAAAGAAATCAATTAGATTCATCTGACAATAAGGGAAAAAAACCCCGCTAAGGCTAAAAAGTCCTCGATTTCTCACAGGTTATACCAAACCATGAGAAACCAAGAAAACAAAATAATTTAACTAAAACAAGCTAGCAGTTAATAAAATAAACAAAAAATAAGGGCAGCAGTTGAAAATAAAATAAAAGTAGTATACTTGTTTATTTTCGAAGTTGATGAGGAGAAAATCTCTGAGCGTCTTGTCTTGACAGGCGGAGAGAGAAATCTGATGGTTAGAATGTAGGCAGTTGATAGGTGGCAGCATTTGAAAAGTGGCATGACCCAATGATTCTATCATTAGCGCAATGTTCCATCTCCAGGCAGATCTGGCTTAAAGGCACACTGCAAAAGAGTAAGAAATATTGGAGTATTCCTGGGGTGAGAAACAAGCTGGGCAGCCTGGGAGTGGGGCCAAAAGTTGTAAACTGGGTAAGCAATTGGTTGGGGGATAGGCATTAGAGGGTGGTGGTAAACAGAGTTCACTTCAAGGAAGGAAGGGTGACCAGTGGGGTGTCACAAGGAGCAGTACTGGGGCCAGTCCTCTTCAATGTATTTATTAGTGATATTGCAGAGGGACTAGAAGGGGAGGTGCGCCTTTTTGCAGATGACACCAAAATCTGCAATAGTGTAGACACTCCGGGGGTTGGGGATGGAAAAGATTAATAGGGATCTAGGAAAGCTTGAGGAGTGGTCAAGAATGTGGCAACTAAGTTTCAATGTGAAGAAGTGTAAAATCATGCACTTAGGGCTTAGAAATCCAGGGGTGGCATACAAGATGGAGAGAGTGCTACTGATGACCACCAAATAGGAAAGAGACCAGGGAGAAAATCCTATCTGATGACCTAAAGGTGGCCAAACAGTGTGACAAGGCTGTGGGGAGAGCCAGTGGTATGATAGGGCGCATAGGGAGGGGTATCACTAGCAGAAAGAGGGTGGTGGTGGCACCACTGTACAAATAACTGGTGAGACCTCACCTGGAGTACTGTGTCCAGTTCTGCAAACCACATCTCTGGAAGGACATAGAGTAGAGGCAGTCCAGAGGAGGGCAACAAAAATGGTGCAGGGTTTGCACCAGAAACCGTATGAGGAGAGACTAAAGGACCTCAATATGTATACCCTGGAGGAATTAAGTGAAGGGGGGAAGAATCCTGGCTCTCTGCCAGAATCCTAGACTCTGCCATTACCATCCCTGGCTACTTCCTTTCTCAGCACGCTCGAGCCACAAAGGGTGGCAGTATTGCCATCTACCTTTTCTCCACCATTCAGTTTACTTCAGTGTTGTCAATCTCTTCCCCTGCTGCATATGAACTTCTCATTCTTAAACTTTCCTTCCCATTCTCTCTTCCCTTCTTCATGGTGGGCATTTACTGCCGCCCAGGTCTTCCTCCTTCCTCTGTTACTGGACTTCTGATCACCATCTCTTATGCCTCTGCTGGCGAACTTCTTATTTTAGGAGATTTCAAGTTCAACTGGCTTTCTCGCTCTAACTCAAAACTCTGTCAAAATATAACGTTTTTGAATCTCATGCAACTCATTTCTGTCTCCACCCGTCACAATTCCCATTTTCAAAATCACTCTCTTTTAAATTGGGGACTAGCTTCTCACCCGAACCACATCATTGATGCTGGATTCCCTTCCTGATGCACTCAGTGTCTGTGACTTGATCTACTGCGTGCGCAACATTCACCGCCCTAGAGTCCCTCCCAAAAATATCCAAATTAGGTCCTTCAGATCAACTGACTTATCTGCACTTCACGCTGATCTATATTCAACAGACTGGTCCCCAGTCTCGTCAGCCAGTAATATCAACCAAGCCTTACAGTATTTCCAATCTAAATTTTTTATTGGCATGGGATCAGCATGCTCCCCTCAGGAAAGCCAAAGTCAGAGGCTCTCACCTCCCCTGGGATCTCGGCTGAACTTCTGGCCTGCTTTCATACACACAACCAGGCATGGAAGTCCTTCAAGTCTTCCAGCTCTTCAGCTGACCTCAATAAGTACCGTGCTCTGAGGAATTCTTGTACAAGAGCCAACAGGTTAGCCAAGGCTGAGTTATTTTCCTCCTCCTTCCACAAAAATCTTAACGACCCTTCCAAATTCTGGACAGTAATTCACACTCTCCCCCCCCCCTTCTCCTACACTCATAGTAGATTACTCCATCATTTCTGACCCTCCTTCTGTCGCCTCAGCTTTCAATTCCTACTTCACAACATGTGCTTCTGCTCTCCTCTCTGCACTGCCTACCTCCCTCCCCCCCCGGTCTGTCCCTTATCCCTTTCTCCTTCTCGCCAGTTACCCCTGCCTCCTTCCTAAAAGCGCTCCTGGCTTTCAACCCCCAGAAAGGTCAGTGCCCTGATAGTCTTGATCCCAAGCTACTGCACCTTTCTGCTCCTGCCATTGCTTCACCTATTGCCTCTCTCCTCAGCCTTTCTTTTTCTCTTACCTCCATCCTGGACTCTTGGAAGCACGCTACTGTTATTCCCCTCCTTAAAGGTGGTGACTCCACCTCTCCTGGCAATTTCCACCCTATTTCTCTCTTAACAACCTTATCCAAGCTCCAAGAATACATAGTTCTTTCCCAATTAGCCCTGTTCCTTGATTCCTTCTTTCTTCACCCCCTTCCAGTCTGGTTTTCATAAAGATAACTCCACCACTTCCTCTCTGCTCAGGCTCACAGACTCCACACTGGCACGGAGCAGGGCCTCCTAACTTCTGCCATCTTTGCCCATCTTGAGAATGCCTTGGACAACATATCCCATTCTCTGCTTCTGGTCAATCTAAAATCTGAGGGTTTATCCAACTTTGCAATCAAATGGTTCACTTTCCTACCTTATAGGAAGATCACAATCAGTGAGAATTGATGAATCCCTGTCCTTCCCCCCCTTCCCATACACACCAGGGTCCCCTAGGTTCTGTCCTTGGCCCTTTGCTCATCTCCATATTCCTAAAGGACCTCCTCTCAGCCTGATGCTCAGCGTCCATCCACATGTATGCAGATGATATGGTTCTTTTTTTTTTTAATTGTACTTTAATTTTATAACTTTGAACACAGTAAAGACACAAAAGGAAAAAAATGTATTGACAGTACATATTGAATACATTGAGATCCTGACATCTCATTAGTCTTCAAAATGGTAATGTAGACAAAGACAAAAGACAGTTATAACAATCACAGGTAACCAACATTAGGAAAATAAGGAGGGGGTTGACTCTTCCATTTGAGTCTGGTATGCTGAAATACCAGAGGGCATGATTAAAATTCTGTTCAGTTCAATGTTATTCACGTCTCTACGGGAAACTGGCAGCGTCCTAGACCACAATCTGGAGTCAGTGGTTCAAAGTAGGCTTGAAGAAGCCCCTCAAGTCTGGTCCGCCAGCACCTCCAATATGTCTTTGGTGTCCCAAAATGCCATATAGTGAAAAAAGGGCAGCCATCTGCTCTTGAATTTATCCAATTGTAACTGGAGCCAAGCAGTAAGTCACTCCATTTCCAAAATTCTACAGCAGATGGAATACCAACTATCTGTGGAAGGAACCTTTTGAGTTAACCAGCAGCGAGTGATGGCATGGAGGGCTGCAGCATTTAGAATAAAGTATATGTAGCACTGGGATCGGGATGTCAAGGGGTCTGGTGGGAGGCCAAACAGCCAGCTCTAGACAGTCGATGGAGGAGGTATGTAAAAAATCTTTCTAAGTGCCTCACCCATTGAGCCCCAAAATCCTGACAATAAGGGGCAATCCCCAAAAATGCAGGAGGTAGTTCCCTTACCCTTGGCATCCTCTCCAACACAGGTCTGAAGTATGTTTGCCTAGGTGTTTAGTAACTACCGGTGGTCGAAAATACTGAACCATAACCCGCCATCTGAACTCCCTCCAAAAGGGAGCTGAGGTAGTGCGGTATACCCCCCTCCAGATCCCTTGCCATTGTAAATCACTAACTCTGGTGCCCATCTCCAACTCTCAGTGCTCCTTAACATGGGTTAACTGATCTGGCTCCAGCAAGGAGAGGGTTGCCACTATTTTAAAAGTGGTCCCCCTCCTCTCTGGGGCCCAAACAAATTCAAACAGACAACTTTGCAAGGGATTAAAGGGGCTGGTTATTTGAGCGCCTATGTTCTCCTTATTTAAATAGTGCTGAAACTGGAGGTATCAAAAAAAAGTCTGCTTGAGGCAATCCAGACTTTAATCTTAACTGGTGAAATGTGTTAAAATTCTCTCCAGAGTAGAACTGGCCCAGGTTGGAAAGGCCCCTTTCAGCCCAAGTCCTAAATGAACTATTCATTTTATAGGGGAGAAAATCCAAACAGCTCCAGAGGGGAGTTTGGGTATGGAGATTCAGTGAGAGCTGATAGGCTTGACAAACCTCCCTCAAAATGGGTTTTAAAATGGACATCCAAGGATTGTCGAATATTACCTTAGCCATTCTAGGTTCGTCCAGGACCAAAAGGTCTCCCAGACTAGCCAGTTCCAGGGAATGGGTCTCAATCTCCACCCAAATGGGAGGATTCTCTCCCCCCCATCAGGGGAATCAAGGCTTGTAATTGGGCCACCCAGAAATATTTACGGAAATCCAGGAGGCCTAGTCCCCCTCTATTTTTTGAGGCCAAAAGGACCCTCAATCTGACCCTCGGGGCTCTGCCCTTCCAGATGAATTTAGTAAGGGTGCTTTTTTTAATTGCTTCCAGAATTCTCTGGGAGGTCTAAGCAGGAGAGTAGAGAAAAAGAACAGTAACCTTGGGAGCACCTTCATTCTGAGTGTCTCAATTCATCCAGAAAGGGTTAGGGAAAATTCTCCCCATCGATTGCAGTCAGCCTGGATTTCCTGGAAGAGTTTAAAATGGTTGGTAGAATACAGTTTGTTTAAGTCCCTCAGGATCCACACCCCGAGGTCTCTAAACCCAGTCTTTGCCCACTTGAATTGGCCCAAATCTGGCAGGGGATGCCCTGGGAGGTAGCCCACTGAGATGACCTCTGTTTTGGATTCATTAACCTTATACCTGGATACTGTCCCAAATGTCCTCAATACATCAAAAATTCTGGGAAGAGCTTGGTCCAGATCTGACAGATATAGCAGGGTGTCATCAGCAAACAGAGAAACCCTGAGTTCCGTATCACCTACTCTAATACCTTCAAATGACAGGGCTTGCCTAAGGGCAGCTGCCAAAGGCTCAATACTTAGGGCAAAAAGGAGGGGAGAGAGTGGGCATCCCTGTCTAGTGCCTCTGCCTATTTTGAAAAAGGGGGAGATGACATACAAACATAGAATGTGACAGCAGATAAGGGCCGCTTGGCCCACCTAGTCTGCCCATTTCCCTACCTGATGGATAAGCTGCAGATTCTAGTTAATCAACAGCTTACTTCCTCCTACCCCCCACTAGAATTGCCTTATGCCTGTCCCATGCATTCTTGAATTCTCCCACTGTTCATGACTCAACAACCTCCTCAGGAAGGCTGTTCCATGCATCCACAACCCTCTCTGTGAAAAAATACTTTCTTACATTACCTCTGAGCTGTCCCCCCTCGATCTTCAAATTGTGCCCTCTTGTTCTTGCACATCTCTTCTTCTGAAAGATACTACCCTCTTGTACTTTGTTAATTCCCTTGAGATACTTGAAAGTTTCTATCACGTCCCCCCCTCCTTTCCTCAAGGGTATACATATTAAGCTGCTTTAGACTCTCCTCATATGTCTTCTGGTGCAGACCCTGCACCATTTTGGTTGCCCTCCTCTGAACAGCCTCTACTCTGTCTATGTCTTTGCAGAGATGGGGTCTCCAGAATTGCACGCAGTACTCCAGATGGGGTCTCACCAACTGTCTCTACAGAGGGATAACGACTTCTTGTTTTCTACTGTTGATGCCTCTCCCTATGCATCCCAGTATCCCTCCAACCCTCCTAACTGCCTTTTCACATTGCTTGCCCACCTTTAGGTCATCTGATATAATTACTCCTAGGTCTCTTTCGATTTTTGTTGTTGTTTTTAACTCATCCCCCATTGTATACTCTTCCCCTGGGTTTTTGTTTCCCAGGTGCATTACCTTGCACTTCTTTGCATTGAATCTGAGCTGCCATATATTTGACTATTCCTCTAACCTTGCCAAGTCCCTCTTCATTCTTTCCACTCCACCTTGTGTATCAACCCTGTTGCAGATCTTTGTGTCATCTGCAAAGAGACATACCTTTCCTTCCAGGTGCTCTCCAATGTCACTTATAAAGACATTAAAGAGTACCGGTCCCAGTACTGAACCCCTGCGGTACCGCGGTAGTTACCGTCCTTTCTTCACTGTGGACTCTGTTTAGTATTACCCTTTGCATCCTGTTGTCCAGCCAGTTTTTTATCCAGGCTACCACCTTGGAACCCACTCCAAGGCTGACTACTTGTATATTAATCTTTTGTGTGAGACTGTATCAAATGCCTGGCTAAAATCTAGGTAGGCCATATCCACAGCCCCTTTCTGGTCTACTACCTTGGTCAACCAGTCAAATAAATCTATTAGGTTTGTCTGATATGACCTTCCTGCTGTGAAACCATGCTGCCTTGGGTCCTGTGCCCTACTGACCTCTAGGTACTCAACAATTCTTTCCTTCAGAAGTGAGTCCTTGATTTTCCCTACTACTGAATTCAAACTAACTGGTCTGTAGTTTCCTGCCTCTGTCCTGCTCCCACTTTTGTGAAGTGGAATCACATTTGCCCTCCTCCAGTCCTCAGGTACCACCCCATCCTCCCATGATTTGTTAAAGAGAGTAGTCGGTGGTGTTACTAGTTCTACCCTTAGTTCTTTTAGAATTCTTGGGTGATTTCCATCAGGACCCATTGCTTTGTCCACCCTCTGTTCCAAGAGTTCTTTCAAAACCCTTTCTTCTGTGAATGGACTGTTATTGACCCCCCTATTCAGAGTTTCTCTCTTGTTTGGTTTAGGTACCTCCCCCTTCTCTTCCGTTGTGAATACTGAGCAGAAATATTCGTTCAGTATCCCTGTATTTTCACTGTCACCCTCTGCCCACATTCCCTTCCCTTAATTAAGTCTCTGTATCCCTCTCTTGGTCTTTCTTTGCACCCTAATGTACCTATAAAAGGTTTTATCCCCCTTCTTAACAGAGTTGGCTATCTTTTCCTCAGTTTGTGCCTTTGCTATTCTGACTGCCTTCCCTGCCTCCTTGTGCTTTAACTGATAAAGTTCTCTGTCCTGCACCTTCTGTGTTTCCTTATATTTCCTGAATGCAAACCTTTTCTCCTTAACCATCCCTGCCACCTCTTTTGAGAACCATAGTGTTTTTTTCCTTCATTTTGTTTTGTTGATTTGCTTCACACAAAGGCGTGTTGCCTCTGCGATGGCTGTTTTGATTATTCCCCATTGTTCCTCCACCCCTCCTTCTTGCCCATTTGCTAGTGCTTTTCTGATGCACTCTCTCATTTCCCCAAAGTAAGCTTTCATAAAGTCCAATACTCTTGTTTTTGTATGGCTTGATTCTATCGCTGTGTTTATTGTGAACCACACTGTTTGGTGGTCACTTGTTCCCAGATGGCTACCCACTTCTAAATCTGAGATCCTTTCTCCTTCCCCATTTGAGAGTACCAGGTCTAAGATTGCTCCCTCATGAGTGGGTTCCAACACTAGCTGTCTGAGGCATGCTCCCTGTAGGGCATTAAGAATTACCCTGCTCTTGGATGTGCCTGCAGCAAGATGCTCCAGTTAACATCCGGCATATTCAGGTCCCCCATCAACAATATCTCCCCTTTTTCTGCCATTTTAAGGACGCCTTCTATCATTTCCTTGTCCATTTCCTCCCCCTGAGATGGGGGTCTGTATACAACCCCCATGCAGATTGTGATGCCATTTCCTGTCTCCAGGGTGACCCATAGTGGCTCATCAACTTCCTGTTTACTCTTTAGTTCTGTTGCTTTAATCCCTTCCCTTATATAGAGAGCTACTTCTTCTCTTTTACCCACCCTGTCCCTCCTGTAGACTGTGTATCCTGGTATGTTGACATCCCAGTCATGGTTCTCTGTGTACCATGTTTCAATGACTGCCACCATATCCAGGCATCCCTCTTCCATCAAGGCCACTAGTTCAGGGAGTTTGTTGCACAGACTGCAGGCATTGGTACTCATCATTTTCCATTTATTTTTTATGGCCTTAACCCTTTTATCCCCATCCCTGTCCTCACTGCCTGTTTCTGCATTTATCCCTGTCCTGCTCCCTACTGACTTCTCTACCTTGGTGTTTACCTCTCTAGCTACTGTGTTTTGTGGGGGGAGGCTGGGATTTCCCTGCTCCTTTTCAGTGCCTCCCCCCTTGGCTAGTTTAAATGTTTGCCAATGAAGCATTTAAACCTGTCACCTAGGATTCTGGTTCCTCCCGGACAGATGCAGACCATCACACCAGTATAAGCCTGCATCCCTCCAGGTGGCTCCCAATCCCCAATGAAGCCAAAACCTTGAGCTCCACACCAGTTTTTCAAGCATTCATTGAATCCCATGGTGCGGAATGCCCTAGCATCATCCTTGCCATAGACAGGCAGCACCTCCGAGAAGGTTACTGTACATGCTACTTGTCTAAGGCCCCCCTCCCCAAGTCCACAAACTCCTCTTGCACCTCTCTGATCTGATTCAAAGCCAGGTCATTTGTCCCTAGGTGGACAATAACATCCAGCTCCCTCCCTCGTGCAGCTGCTCCCGTGATCCTGAGGTTTCGCTTCTTGTCCCTCCGAGCTGTGGTGCCAGGCAGGCACCTTACCTCCCTATCCCCTTCTTCCCCCACTTCTACTCCCCTAATGATTGAGCCCCCCCACCAGGAGTTGTTTCCTTCCCCTGTGGGGTCTCAGCCACCCTCCTGTGGGTCTTTTTGTGGAGGTTCCCAGCATCCTCCTTGGTCTCCACTGCAGGTGCTTCTATAGAGGAACCATCTTTTTGCCAGAACAGCATATGAACTGCGGAGAGGTACAACTGGAGGGATGCACCTCTGTTCCACCACCCTCTCCCTCCCTGAGCCCACCTTGGTCCAACCGCTCCTGGTCTCCCATTCACCTTAAGTCTTGCCCTCGGTTCCCTGTACAGGTTGTTAATCCATCCCCTGAACTTCTTTCCGATTCCAAATTTAACCAGAGTCTGATCTAAATAGGCCCAGTCCAGCCGGTCAAAGGCTTTCTCTGCGTCTAAGGATACCACCACTTGTGTAGTCCTGATTAAAGGAGAGGATGGGGAAGAGAGGGCGTTCAAGGAAGGTGAATGTTGTCATTGATATGCCTTCCTGGAATGAATCCAGTCTGATCAGAGTGAACTAGAGAAGAGATGACCTCCTGGAGGCGGGAGCCAATGGTCTTGGCAAAGATCTTCGTATCCTGGTTCAACAAGGAGATTGGCCTGAAACTGGCACAGAGGGAAGGGTCCTTCCCTTGTTTTGGTAACACCGTCACTAGAGCCTCACCCCATGAATCAGGGGTCACCCCATGTTCCTGTGCCACATTAAAGACCTTAACAAGAAGGGGGGCCAGGTCAGCCACAAAACATTTATTGAACTCGGCTGTGAAGCCATCTGGGCCGGGTGCTTTGCCCGTTTTAAGAGATTTCATCACCGTTGTAATCTCGGCCTCAGAAAAACCCACTTCTAAATCCTTACCCTGCTCAGCTGACAATTTTGGCAATTCCACCTAATCCAAAAAATCCTGAATCTTAGAGGCATGACTTGGTCCCCTTTCCTCGGTATATAGCTCCCTGTAGAATCTCTGAAATTTTGCAACTATCTCTCTGGGTTAGGCATGCATTGGGAGGGAGGGATCATTTAACTTAATTGAAGGGATATATCTATCAGCCTCCTGTTTATGGAGGCATAGAGCTAGAAGTCTACCCACTCTCTCCCCCCATTCATAATACTTTTGCCCCGTAAATCTGAGGGCATTTTCAGTTCACCTTTGCATTAACTTATTATACTCATCCCTAGCTGCCTTCAACTGTGGCAGGAGGGACTTCTTCCTGGAGCTTTTGTGTTCTAGTTCTAATGCAGCTACTCTATCTGAAGCCTTCTTAATTGCGGCCTGGTGTTGTTCATTCTTATAAGATGAGTGAGCAATTGTATGCCCCCTAATCACCACCTTGAGCCCATTCCATACAAACGTTAAAGCCATCTCACCCTCCGAGTTTTCCTGGATATAATGTTTTATTACTTCTTTAGTGGAGTCTACATATATTTTGTCATGTATGATCCCCGGATAAAACCTCCAGTGTCCCAACCTGTTCGTGGTCCCCCACCTGAGACAGGCCGAGATCATGGCATGATCAAAGAATGTCACAGGGTGGATTTCCATATTCCTAAAATAATGGACCATACTCCTTTGGATGTAAAAGTGGTCTAACCTGGAATAAGAGCTGGAGGCAGCTGAGTAAAAAGTAAAGTTTGACTTCAGAGGGTTCTGTAGGCGCCAGGGGTCTACCATGCCACCTTCCTCACTCAGGAGTCTTAGTAGCCTAAAGCAGGCCTTCAGCCCTCCTGCCACTGCCGTGCTCCTATCCAGTCATAAATCCTCTACACAGTTCCAGTCACCAGCACAGACCACTTGGCCTTCTGGGAGGCCAGCAATGACCTTGAACAGGGACCTAAAGAATTCTCCCTTGGGAGGAGTGGGGGCATACACTGAAATGGTGTAGATCTGCCTTCCATTGTACAGGGCTGATAAGACCACCCACCTGCTAGAGCTGTCTGTACTAGTTTTCTGGACTTGGAAAGGTAGACCAAGGCAGATCAAAATGGCCAAGCCTGCCTTTTTGGCCTGGGGATGGGAATCTGCAAAGACAGAACCCACCTAGGACCTCCTCAGTTTAAGATGTTCTGGACTGGACAACCTGGTCTCTTGGAGACAGGCTATGTCACAATTCACCTGCTTGAGTTACAGCAAAATCCTCATCCTTATCCTTTTTATGGGGCTATTAATTCCTTTAACATTAATAGAGCACATTTTTAGGGAAATCATGACATTACATGATATCTAAAAGAAACACTGTCAAACCTCGAGAAAATCAACACTTTGGGTTCTATATTTTTCATACTCCTCTCTACCATCCAGTTGGACCGTCAGTCAACCTTGGGGGGGGGGGACATTAAGAACATTGAAACAGAAAACCCAGGCTTCCGGTGACGTCAGCGGACTAGATGGCAGCATAACTCGAGGAGTCCACTGGCCCAAAATAAATCAATCGGCATCCCCTCACAATAATAATGCACTCACCGGCTAAAAGCACCAGATCGAAAGCGTGGACTCACAAGAATACCCAGACGCCAACACAAAAATTACACTTATTGCTGCAAGGAGGTAGAACGCCGAAAAGCTCGGGGCCTACAGAGGAAGACAACGCTACCGTGATGGAGGCGACCCCCAAGGAGGATTATTCCCAACTTGTAGCTTCGATACTTCAAACAGCAAAAACGGTTCAAAAAATAGATACTACACTATCGGAGCTGCGATCGGACTTTGCTAAAATCGAACACAGAACAGACAAACTGGAACTGGGTTTAACTACCGTAACAGAGCAATCGGATAGACAAGATCACCTGATTCTGTATTTGTTGGCACGAGAGAGGGAGTTGCAGGCTAAACTAGATGACATAGAAGAGCGAAATAGAAGGCAAAACTTAAGGATTTACGGAGTTCCGGAGGGCGCTGAAGAAGGAGTTCAAGACCTAACTGCCTTTGTTAAAGAGCTGCTCGCAGATCTATTAAAACCTCCCCAGAGTTGACCTCAATGGATAGGGCTCATCGCTCACTTGTCCCGAGACCTTCAACTCCAAACGCAAGGCCTGCTGCTTGTGGTG
This sequence comes from Neoceratodus forsteri, assembly GCA_016271365.2. Taxonomy (NCBI): domain Eukaryota; kingdom Metazoa; phylum Chordata; order Ceratodontiformes; family Ceratodontidae; genus Neoceratodus; species Neoceratodus forsteri. The sequence continues at coordinate 553,599,068 of CM028129.1, read as the reverse complement.
AGGATGACTAACTATACTGCCAAGGAAGAAATCTCAGGAGAGAGTGAAGGCTAAAAGCTGATGCTGGGGCACACAGAATAATAATTGACAACGACTATACGACTGGGGTACAGGAGGCGAGGCGGAACATGTGGCCCATCGTGAAGCAGCTGAGGGCTCGAAATATGAAAGTGCAAATGCTCTACCCAGCCAGGCTAAGAGTGGAGACGAGACAAGGTATAAAAACTTTTGAAGACTTATACGCTGCCAAGCCTTTCTTGGAGGAGAACGGGGTGCCGGTTCCAGGCTTAGAGAAAGAGAGACTGGAGAAAGAACTACGAAGATTGGCCTGGTCAGTGGCGCGAAAGGGGTTAACAAATCATGCCAGGCCCCACATCACAAACCTCAGGTCGGATGCCACAGCACTTATCAGACCATATGCATCGAGGATACAGCTGAATGAATTTTCAACACAGGAATTGGATCCAGAGGAGACGGACACATAAGGGACTGCTAAGAGACTTGGGGTGAGAGGCTATAGAATCACCGTTTGGCTTTTCTTAAAAAAGGGGGTAGGAAGTTAATTAAATGGACCTGAAATGGATAAGGATACTCAGGGGGGAGCTGCAGAAAAATTGAAAAACCTCTAAGATTCAAAAGTGGACCTAAATCGTCCGACTCTGAAAAATAATGAGATTAGGGCTAGAGGGGGTCTGAGGGGGAACCCTGAATGTGCTGGTCTTATGGGGGGGGGGTGCGACCTCCTGCAAATCCAACACAACAGAAGTTCCCTGGAGGGTAACTGGACACTAGGGAAGGTAAACGCAGGGGTTTGATAAAGAGATTTGTGGAACAATTCAAAGGTAAATCTACGATCAGAAATGTGAAATAAACAGATTTCAATGAGATTTTGAGGGAATCCTACAGAATGGGTGGAAGGGGATATTCCTCCGTTCATTGTTATTTTATACAGGAGGAGGGAGCAACTAGCCCCTCGTAACAAGACAAGGGATGGGAAGGAGGGGAAAGGACTTTGGGATCAGGAGGGAGAGAGGTTCCATGCATCCCTGAGCCCCTGGTCTTAAAGTTGAAAATGCAGATTGGGGATAAAATGGAGATAAAATATTCTCAACGGGTGTTAATCCAGAGAAAGGCGGATGATCCCCTTTCAAGAGTGGAAGCCATTAATAGGAAGGAAGGGGAAGAGAAGTCGCTCTCCCATGACTCTAAAAGAGGGCCGGAGGGAAGGTAATAAGACCATGGGTTTAAAGGGGAAGATAACCTGCCAACTGGTCCTGTTGATGTTGATTATACCGCAGGGAAAGGGGCTAAGACCCCAAATGGAAACCCTGAGTGGATGGAGTCCAGAACAGCATACAGGGCACAGTGCCATGGAGAAGGCATGATCCAGATTGCCTTTACAAAGGTGGTCTGACCTAGGAAGTGAGATATGTTTTAGATCATGTATAGTGCTCCCAGAGAGCCTAACAACTCGGACCAGGAAATTATTAGAGCAGGGAAACATGAAAAGGGAATTATACACACTTGGGACGACAAGGATTATCAAAGTGTGTGGTTTATTAAGTTGGTATCTTGTTAATGTAATGTTTTATGCAGTTAAACTGTTCTTAGCCCGAATTAAAAGGGCAACGGTTCAGAAAATGGTTAGAAATAAACAAGAGGGTAGGGGGGAGCGAGAATACCTCCCCCAGATCTTAGTTCAACGCAGAAACTATGAGGGGCACAAAGTTCATGTTAAAAGAGGGCAAATGAAGAGACCAGCTGTAAAATGGATGTGTGAGGGTGACCTGGGAACACAAGGAGGGAGGGCAGTAGTAGAGACAAGACAACCGGATGGTGGGCCTACACCAAAACCTAGTACACCAGAACGGATAAGGGAGTATGATTATGGATAGAATAAAGACTAAAATAGTTTCTTTAAATATAAATGGGATAAAATCCTATGAAGAGAAAACGCTCCAGAAATTTTTAAAGAGACAGGCATGTGATATTCAATTCCTACAGGAGACACCTTTCCTCAAGAAACCCTTAAAATCAAAAGCAGAGAATTTCCGACTATATACTATGCCTCATTGCCTGCTGGGAGGAAAAGGGGTGGCCATTATGCTCTCGGTTTCTTCCATTTGTAGAGGAGGAGGTAATAAAAGACTAGGGGCTAGGTATGTGTTGGTAGGGACGTGTTCAAGATCTACAGGTTTCCTTGTTAAATGTGTGCTCTCGGGACGATCTGACCTTTTTGCTGATCTATTTAAACTGGTAGCCGAAAGGGCTAAAGGTATATTGGTGGCAGGGGGAGACTGGAATGTAGTTTTGGAAAGGGCCCTGGACACCACCTCAAGGATACCAGCCCCAAACCAAAAAATTTCTGGCCCCTTAAAGAGGCTGATGAAAGATATGGGTATATTAGATGTTTGGAGAGAAAAATACCCTAGGGCAAGAGATTACACATACTATTCCCCGAGATATAGCATTTTTCGAGACTAGATATGTTTTCACATACGGCAGGATATATCATCCTTGACTCAATCTGGTAGGTACGGAAACCATATCAGATCATAAACCAGTATATGCCTGGTTGGACCTCCAGCTACCAAAACCTATACACTGAGGCTTAATATAAGTCTCCTTCAGATGAGGAAATCAGGAAGAAATTCAGGAAATAATAAGACATACGATTCAGTCAAATGAATCTCATCAGGTTACCCTCAAATTTTTGGGACACGATTAAGACAATGATAAGAGGCAGATTGATCTCAATAGCTACGTACAAAAAAAGAGAAAGGGAAAAACAAAGAGAGCTAATTAAACAAAGATTACAAGATTTGGAAAGACAACAGAAAACAAAGTTCAATGTAGATAGGAGGGGGGAGATCCAGGGGCTCACACAGAGACTTCAAAGGATACAACTCATAGAGACATAAAAGACACTAATACGTCTAAAACAGAAATATTATGAGGGGCCCAAGGGCCACCCGCTCCCTGGCATACCGACTCAAACAACATTCAGCTAGGGCAATGTTAAAAATCAGGCATCCAGGCACGGGCACCTCTTGTATAGATGGGAACAAATAACTGAAGGGTTCCCACCTACTACAAAAACTTATATCAACCACAACAGAACACTAGGCCGGAAGAGGCAACACATTTCTTAGAATCCCTACGGCTCCCGGAACTCTCTGAAACCCACAGACAGGCTTTACAGCGCCCAGTCTCGCAAGGAGAAATCATGGACACAATAAGGAAATTGAAGGGAGGTAAATGCCAGGGCCCTGATGGCTTTGGGGGGAGTTTTATAAAACATTTCAGGCAGACCTAATACCCATCCTGAATACGGTATATAACCAGGTATGGTTGGAGGGAGCCGTGTTCCTCCATCGTGGAATTATACCTTCATCACAGTGATCCCAAGGAGGTGAGACCAGTGAGTGTGGATCTGCAAGGCCGATCTCCTACTTAATGTAGATTATAAAATCTTTACAGCAATTATAGCCAGGCGCCTACAGTCTTTCCTGGGAGATCTGGTGGATTCGGACCAAATGGGATTTGTGGAGGGTAGACAGGCTCCGGAAGGGGTGAGGAGAACCATTGATGTAGTGGATATAATCAACAAAAGGAAGGTACCAGCTTGTATAACGAGCTTAGATGCAGAAAAAGCATTAGATAAAGTTGACTGGAATTTTCTTTTCCTGGTACTTAAGAGGATGGGTTTCCCATCGAAGTTTCAAGAGGCGATTAAGGCCTTATATGCCAAACCCACAGGCATATGTAAAGGTTAACGAGGGCATCTCACAAAGATTTAACTTGGGACGAGGCAGGGATGCCCACTGTCTCCCCTTTTATTCGACCTTTATATAGAACCCCTCGCCCAGGCAATAAGGGAATCGGAAGAAATTAAAGGGGTAGTGGTAGGTGGGGAAGAACACAAAATATCACTGTACGCGGATGACGTCCTTCTTTATATAACCAATCCGAATGGGTCTATTCCTAAAATTTGGAACATTATTGATAAATTTAGTCAATATTCGGGTTACACCATTAATAAAAATAAAACAGAGGTTTTAAAATTCAATTTCTGTCCCTCTGAAGAAATCCTCCAGTCTATGGATACACAATGGAACAAGGGGAAAATAAAATATCTAGGAATCCAAATTCCCAAAAACTTAACGTTACTGTTTGCAGACAATCTTGAACCTATAACGAATCAGATTAAGCAAGACATCAGGAAATGGGAGGTTCTCAATTTGCCCCTGTACTCCAGGATTCAGTCGGTCTCAATGAATATACTCCTAAAAACTTGTATATGTTCCAATGCATACCCATAAAAATACACAAGAATATGTTCCAGGTCTGGCAGAAGATCCTCACAAGATTTATATGGAATAACAGAAAGCCAAGAATCAAACTCTGCCATGCAAGCTAATAAAAAGGTGGGGAGAAATATACCTAACTTGAAGATTATTTCCTAGCCACCCAGCTAAAATGGGCCTTAATGTGGTCGGCCAGCTCATGTAAGGCGAGATGGAAAACAATTGAGATAGCCCTAATGGATGGAATGCCACTAGAAGCTAGTGTAATGGGGACGGGGTGCCAAGGTGAACTCCGAGACGCGAGCCTGTTGGCGGTTAGAAACACACTGAGTTCACTGAAGAAGCTCTGGAACAAGCATAAAGTGGAGGGAGAAATGTGGATGCTTAGATGGTTCGCTTGGGACACGGGGTTTCTCCCATCTAGGCAGGACCTTACCTTCAAAAACTGGGGTAGGCTGGGGCTCTACTCAATAAATCAGTTTCTTAAGGGGTGTGTGGTTTTAGAGTTTGCCCAAATCAGAGAGGAATTTTCCCTGAGACAAGCAGACTATTTTAGATATCTCCAAATACGATCCTATATACACACCCTTCAAAATACATATAGGGCCTGACCCACTAACAGGGTTAAAAGACACTATAATGGAGATCTTAAACTCGACAAGAACCAAAGGTTTAATCTCGGTCCTCTATGGAGCCTTGAGAGATAGGAGGGAACTCAGACCACACAGATAAAAAGCAGGTGGGAAAAGAAATGGGGAAAACCTAGAGGACTTAAGTTTGGTCCTCCACACTGGCTATGGCTCTTCGCACCACGCCCTCCCATATTGGAGGGAGTTTGAGTGGAAGATGCGGATGAGGTTTTTCTATACCCCAGAAGTACAGAGTAAATGGGATAAGAAATGCTCAGGGGCATGCTGGAGGGGATGTGGAGAAACTAAAGCAAACCATCTATATGTGTTTTGGTCCTGCCAAGCTCTTACTAAATACTGGGCCGAAATAGGACATAAGATAAAAGAAATACTCTCCATACAGGCCAACTTGAGTACAGGGAACCTGATTTTAGGGCTGATCCCGGAAGAAGTTAGGGGTGCAAACAGAATATATATATGGAACATCCTGATTGTATGCCTCATAAGGCCTTAACCAGGAAATGGCTCTCTCCAACCCACTCGATATATCAAGATTGGGAGACAACTGTGAATGAAATTAAAGACATGGAAGAAATAACGTATAAAAATAAATTTAAAAAACACAGAAATGGGTGGAGAGATGGACCCCATGGTTAATGTCCACAGACAGACAAGATGAGATATAGAGAAGAGGAGAAAGGGCCTAGGGAGAATAGGCCAGGGGGAACTATAGAAACAAATGAACTGCAAAGCTCCTGGGTCACCCTACACACAATGTCTCACTTATTTATTGAAGGAGAGGATGTTTTTCCTTTTTTTTTTTTTAATTTAAAAAAACAACACACTGTACATTTAGATAAATGAAGCTGGATAATTAAGTAATTATAAAGTTATTTCACCTCTACATGGTTTATAAGCTGGAAATGGAATTGTGATGGTTTTGTACATGTGCCAAACCTACAATAAACTTGAATATAAAAAAAAAAAAAGAAACAGAAAACCCAAATCCTAAATATAGAAACCAAACTAATGTGGTAACACATAAACAGGCTCCAAACCAACTAGGAGTCCTTAACATTTTAACATTGAGTGGAAGGGGTATATACCCCATAGCAGCAAAAGCCGCCCAATAGCAAACCTGACCACAATGGGGCAGGAAGGAGGCATTATCCTCCAGAGGGAAAAGCCCATACAGTGTGGGGCAAGGGGGGGCGGAGGTTCCTGCCTACACGGGAATTACCACACCTGTTCCCTCTTCTAGGTATTCCGATGAAGTTGCCCAAATGAGGGCCGCCCTGGGTGCTTATTAAAGTTCAAAACTACAGGGTCTTGTACCCCCCCCACAACATGGGGAAAGAAGGGACCACGAGCCCCCCAGTTACAGTGACGGTCCAGTGACCATTTAAAAAAAAAAAAAATTAAAAAACAGCAAACTTTTTTTTTTCTGCCTGTATATAAAAACCAAACCCTGCCATGACCTGTAAATCATTACAGCTTCAAATCATCCTATAGCAAGGGTACAAACAACAAGTGCCAACATATTAATCAGGTACTGCATAGTAGTCAGACCAGTTTGATATTTCCTTGAGCGGGTTCCCCCATCCAAAGTACCCAGAAGTTAAATCAAGTTCGGGGTCCCGTTTCTGATCTGGCAAGAGAAGAAAGGGGGTGGGGTAATTGGGTAAGCAAACCCTCGTGGGGTCTCAAATCTTTAGCTAGGATTTAGTGACAAAACTCTTTTTATAGGAGACCAAAAATTGAGGGTAGATATAGATTCCCAACAAATCTTCCCCCCCCCAACCTCCCCAACCAGACCATACAGCCCTATAGCATTATTTATTTTGTCAGTTTTGCAGAACAGTTAATTCAGCCCAAGTCCCCAGACATAACTCGGGTAGATGAACCAGTCCAAACATAGCAGCATCAAAGTCCTTGCATGCTAGAGACATTCATGGGATTCAGGTATTTGGCCCCTTGAGCTGTAAACCCCTGCGATATTCCGGATAAAGTTCCTCTCACGAAGTGACGCAGAATCAAACAGCAGGGTGGAAATGTTATCTGATGGACCACTTGGGCACTACCAAATGGAAGTCTGACTCGAAATAAGAAACTTGAGCCGGGGTTCCTCTTACCACTAGGGATATGCTCAGGAGTCCCACTCACCATGCAGGCCCATGCTCTCTAGGCAAACAAGCAACATCACTGGTAGGCGAATTTTCACCTTAAAATTAAATCAAAGTACTGTACACATCTCAGATTCAGGTTTGGTTATTTTTCTGCAGCCATCAGGACAGATCAGCGTGGAGTGGGAAAAAGAGAGTCCGTTCTTAAACCACCGGTTCTTCTCCTGCCCGGGGCCACTGACCACGCTTTTTCTGCGTGTTTGCTTTCCTAACCCCTCCCTATTTCATGACATTATTTGTTGCAATAACTGGTAATTTTCCTTTAATCTGTTGTTTTAATCATGCTTTATTTTCTATTTTTGACAAGTCATTTGTATTATTGTACATACTGTGCAAATTGCATTTATGGTTATTTTTTATTTGTTGTACTGTACCTCCCTTCCCCCCCTTCTCCCAGGACGCTACTGGAAATGAGCCTTTGGGCTCAGTATGTCTTTCCTGGTAAAACTCTTTTAAAGGGCAACTTTCTCAAACTTTGTGATGAGTGGCCTCAAGAAGCATGGCTAAACCTTACCTGGGCAGACGTCCTCTGGTGCCCATATTTTTTGTAACAATCACCCCCATGTTGGAGGGGAATGTATTGTATTTTGGCTCCATGGAGCCAAGCCACACTGATCCCTTCCACTTCCTGATACCACTGTAGTCATCAATCAACCCCTGTTCCGCCCCCACACACACTCGTTTCGTGATGTCATGCTTTGTAGAGCAGGGGGACGCTTTCATACAAATGAATGGAGGCTGTTTTCAAAGTTAAATTTATATTGTTTAGATGGCCGTTTGGAACAAATCATGGCTACCACTTAACTAACAAAGCCCTTGTTAGTTAAGCAGTAGCCATGATTTATTCCAAACAGCCATCTAAACTACATAAATATAACTCTGAAAACAACTCCCATTCATTTGTATGGAAGTGCACCCCCATGCTCAACAAAGAATGGCATCTCAAAATGAGTGAGCGTGGGGGTGGAAGGGGGCAGATCGCCGACTGCAGTGGTATCAAGAAGTGTAAGGGATCAGCGCAGCTTGGCTCCATGGAGCCAAAATACAATCCCTTCCCTTCCAAAATGGGGGCGACTGTAACAAAAAATATGGGCCCCATAGGACTTTTGCCCATGTAAGGTTTAACCATGCTTCTTGGGCAAAGCTGCTAGATAGTTGTTGTTTAAATAAATAAATAAATAAATATGATAGAGACTTTCAAATACCTCTTGGGTATAAATAAGGTACAAAGGAGAATCATTTTTCAGAAACAAAAATATTCAAGAAGAAAAAATTACTCATCTTAGTAATCTTATATCTGCCAAGGAATTCTTCAATATTCATAACTCTTGCAGTCAGCCTTCAGAGTAGAACTGCCCGGAGAATGGAACGTATGTAAATGATGGAACCCATCACTGGCTTGTGCCACTATTCAGATGCTGCTCTTACTAACTGCTGCATTCTAGAGTGCCTCAGATTTCATGGAGAGCCTGCAAGGAAAGGCCTATCTTAAAACTATACTAACAACTTTGCACTCAAAGCAACAGTGTAACGAAAAAAGTTATTTCAAAAAGCGAATTTTCTGCAATGGTTATAAAAGATATTGGCAAAATTATTGATTTGGGTTTTCTGGATGCTTCCTATGCTGTGTACTGTGCATCTACATTTTTGTCTGGACTCTTATCCTCCTGGGGTCCTCAGTATTATTTCTATGCAAAAATGAAGCGGCCATCTTTTTTTCTTGAGAAATAATTACCTTAAAACGTTCATACATACCTCTCAACCTGCCAATGTGGAACAAAGGCCATGGCAATGTGTGACAAATGACCCAAATGTGGAACACCCTATTTTTTGTAGCGCGCGAGTAGCGCAGCCATCTGATGGTGCATCAATAAAGTTATTTTACACCATGTGTGGTGTTGTGTGTTTTTGTAATAAAAACTTACTATACCAATGTGTTGTCTGTACTTTATTTTAATACTACACTCATGAATAAACACAATGCACACAAGATTAGATTAAGAAACACTTTTTGCACATATTAAGCACAGGCAAAACAATACACCTGCTACACTACACATCCGCACACTTTCTACATTGCTACGCTACAGTTCCTACATTTCTACATTGCTACGCTATAGTTCCTACATTTCTACATTGCTACGCTACAGTTCCTATATTGCTGTGCTTAACAGTAAATGCCACACAGTAAATAAAACATTATTCAAACAACCTGAACAATGCTACGCTACAGTTCCTACATTTCTACATTGCTACACTACAGTTCCTACATTTCTACATTGCTACGCTACAGTTCCTACATTACTATGCTTAACAGTAAATGCCACACAGTAAATAAAACATTATTCAAACAACCTGAACAATGCAAAGCTTTTAGTTAGTGCAACCACAGCCCAACTCCAACACAATGCAATCAAAACCATCAGTGTATGCAGAACAGAAGAAATGAAAATTAAACAGCAAATACAAACAAAACACGAGAAACATTCAGAAAACTTGTGGCTCACCTGCCAGTGTAACCTATATTTTATTTATCACAAGTATGACTGAGATTTTTGTTGTATACTGCTGTGGCTTTTTTCAGCATCTAGCACTTGCTTTGGCTGCTTGACCTCATAGCAGTCCTTGTCTTCGCTTCATTTTGATGGCCAGCAGAGAGTTCAGTGTCTTCAGACTTAACTAATGACGAGCTCAGTTTTACCTTCCTCACCATGCTGAAGGCCCTTTCTGCTTCAGCATTCTAATGCGCCAAGCAAAGTAACGCCAACATTAATCTTTGAAAAGCTGAAGTCTTTCAGAGGCACATAGTTCTTGCAGAACATGAGCCCAATATTTAGAAATGCATGAATGCGGTCCATTGACTGGTCCTATTAATTTACCTGTATCGTCAATCTGATACACTGAAAACTCATCTAATAATTGTTCAGTCTTCCTCAGTTACACAGACTCCAAGATGTTTGGCAACATCAAACACAAGTTGTGTGGATATGTCCAGCTTAATTGCTGGTTTGAGAATGGATGCAGCATTTTTTAATAGGTGATCCTGAACTGGAAACTTTTTCAGGATTTTTTCCAGCACAGCAGTATAAAACACCACAGTTTTCTTGTAAAAACTTTGTTCAGTTACTGTCCCCAAAATGTCATCCTCATTATTACTTATGTACTGCTTGACCTCCAGTCCAACCCTGAGGTCCCCATTGGCCAAGACACTGCTTGAGTCATGTAGTACAGACATGTCATTTTGCCTGATTAATTTTAGAGCTGCTGCTGGTTTCAGTACTCTGCTTGCATACTGCTGCATCAGTTTGTGCACATCTCCATGCAGAGTCATAAGCTGGCTTTCTCTGCTTTGTAGCTGGGTGCTAAACTGCAGCAAAGGGTTCTAGTGCATATTTAAGAAACATAAAGACCATTCTGAGTTCATGGCTCTGCAGACGATTACAGATTAGGTGAATTTTGGATGATCTTGGTTCCAGTGTTAGAAAATATGACAGCAGAGCCGGCCACATATCCAAGGTTTGGTTGATAACTTTTCCAAGACTCAGCCATCTAGTTGGGGCATGCTTAATTATTTTGAGGGGGTCAACATCTGTGAACAATGCAAATTCCTTTCGTTTCTGTTGTCTTTGTGAACCGGTTGAGAAGTGGCAGTACACATCAGAGAGCAATTCTTCCACAGGTGAACGTAGAGCTTTTACCCCAGCTTTGCTGCACAGATCAGCCAAGTGACAGAGGCATCCCATGTTAAGAATGTTTGATTCACATTCTTTAAACGTGACAGGACTGAATTGTTTTTCCAATCATAGAAGCAGCATTATCCAATGAAAATGCTGCAATATTTGACAATGGGATTTCAAACTTGTTCATGCTTTCTACCAAGCAGTCAAACATCGCTACCCGTCCCAGACACAATCTGGCATATCTAAGAAACGGATGACATTTCTGCCAGCAGCTTCATCCAGAAACCCACAAGAATGACTAACAGTTTTTCATCACCCATATCAGTGCTCGGGTCCATGTACACACAAAAGAGTACTTTCTAACACATTGCAGCTACATCATTTTGGTATCGCGGGCCAAGCACATCCCTTGCAATGCAGCTTTTGTTTTGGTTGGCCCACAGGTCATCTTCTTCAGAACTTCTGGTCTTCTCCATATTTTTTCATGTACTTTAGAATATGCTCCTGCTGTAAAGGGGAGATTATGTTCTGCTATCAGGGACACAAAAGCCACTTCTGCCTCAATGACTTTCGTGCTCACCAGGTTTGGAGAGCCAAAGAAGTGCGATATGTTTTTCCAGTCACGCGTTTGAAATTTTGCTGGTGCTTTTCTGAATTAGCATGCCGCTGCAAGTCATGTCGTCCTCCATGGTGGATGGTGAAATCTGTGCCACAGGTCTTGCAGAATGCATGCTTCACACCACGCTTGCTTCCGCTAACCAGTCAAACATGCTAATCCAGGTTGCTTGGAAAATTGTGTATCTTCGCCTTCTTCTTCTCCGGAGATTTGTCACTATCATGGTCCTCATCATCAACTTCGCCCGGTTGTCTACACATGAAGTATTAATTTTGTATTTAGTGCTTGAACACATCAGTTTTAGTGTTCCAGTGGGGTAGGATTCTATTCTTCAAGAAGGTGGCAGAAGAAAAGAAAGAATTTCTCTGCCATCCTCCTGTTGAACAGATCCAGGCTCCCTCTGGATACACATCTTCAATTTAAAAAAACACAATCACACAACAAGAGATGCTGAAGAACAGGAAATGGAGAAACACACTTGTGCACCCCAGCTTGTCAAGACATGGTAGCAGGACGGTTCAGGCAATGAAGGACAGAACATGGAGACACACTTGTGTGGCCCAGCTTGACAGGACATGGCAGCAGGACGGTTCAGCGATGAAGTACCGAAAATGGAGAAACACACTTGTGCACCCCAGCTTGTCAAGACATGGTAGCAGGACGGTTCAGGCAATGAAGGACAGAATATGGAGACACACTTGTGTGGCCCAGCTTGACAGGACATGGCAGCAGGACGTTTCAGTGATGAAGTACCGAAGATGGAGAAACACACTTGTGCACCCCAGCTTGTCAAGACATGGTAGCAGGACGGTTCAGGCAATGAAGGACAGAACATGGAGACACACTTGTGTGGCCCAGCTTGACAGGACATGGCAGCAGGACAGTTCAGTGATGAAGTACCGAAGATGGAGAAACACACTTGTGCACCCCAGCTTGTCAAGACATGGTAGCAGGACGGTTCAGGCAATGAAGGACAGAACATGGAGACACACTTGTGTGGCCCAGCTTGACAGGACATGGCAGCAGGACGGTTCAGTGATGAAGTACCGAAGATGGAGAAGCACACTTGTGCACCCCAGCTTGTCAAGACATGGCAGCAAAAACAAGAATTCCATGAAAACGCATCTGAAGTAAGCTGCAGGCAAGTAGCAAAGTAAGACAGAGCCAACTTTGCCAAGGGATGGCAAAGATAAATGAGTACTCCAGAAAACACATTTCAACCAAGTAATCCGACGTAATGTCCTTTAGCAGACTAAACACTCACTGCAAAAACAGGACATGTACATCATTCTTGGGTTGGGGGATCCCGCTCACTGTGACCAATCAATCTAATGGTTGATTAACATGCCTGTAGTGTGTTACACTAACACTACAATCATATTAATAAAACATCAGATACTGTTTGGACGCTGCAAGCAGCCCCCCATGTACCCAAACACTTGTACAAAGAATTCTGTTACACATGTAACGTAACCCCGCCGACATCACGAGCAAACCACCACACCATCAAAACCAGCCCAAGCAAGTCATTCTCTGTGTTGGTGAGAGGGGTCCCCTTGCTGACCAATCAATCCTAATGGTTGATTAACATGCCTGTAGTGTGTTACACTAACACTAGAATCATATTAATAAAACATCAGACATTGTTGGACGCTGCAGGTAGGTCCCCTGCTGCACCACCACAAACCACAAATACTTGCACAACCCATTTTATTAAACACATCCATCCAGACCCAAGTACATCCGATGCATTCCTGTAGCGAGTCAGATCCCATGCACCGCCAACAAAAAACAGGTCACATATGTCATTGTGTGGGTTGGGGAGGGTCTGGCTTATGTGCCCAATCACCCATATTGTTTTATGAATACAGCCAGCAGAGTCAAATGTGTCATACTAGAATTTTATTCCCCAAAATACCCGATGTTGTCAGACACAGCAAGCTTCATGCACCCCCCCAGCCTGCCAAAAATGGTATACATGTATATCCTAAGGAAATTGGAGTCACTGAGGCAGCAACCACCTAATAAATTACAAGTCCTAAAAGAAAGGAAATTGGTGGTAGCAATCCCCACCCCACCACTCCCAGACAGTTAAAGACGCAGTCATTTTAAAAATACTTCACACTTTAGGATATCCCCAATTCCCCTGGAACATATCTATTAAATTCTGCTGCTGCCGATCCTCCTCTCACCTCCTTTTGCTGGTGAGAAATGCCTGCATGGTGTAGACAGTCCTGGACTCCTGGTGGATGCACTGGTTGCTTGCTGAACTCGCTCTGCCTCTGATGGTAGAAGGTCAGTGTCCCAAACCCAGGCTCGAGTTCTATAAAAAATAAATAAAAAAAAATTAGCAGTTTAATACACATTGGCTATATGATAAAGGATCCCTTCATACGCAAAAACATTTTGGACTTAGTTTCCCTGGTGTCTAGTGGCATCTCCCACCCTGCAACAGCCATCCCTGTATTGTTTCAGTGTTTTCCTGGTGTTTAGTAGCACCCCCAATTGCCACCCCCCTATTGTATCAAGATTTCCCTGGTGTCTATTGGCACCGCCACCCCCTTCCAATTGCCATGCCCCGTAATGGTTTGACTTTCCCCGGTGTCTAGTAGCTCCCCACCCTCCAATCACTGTCCCCATAAAGATTTTCACTTTCCCTGGTGTCTAGTGGCACCCCTACCCTCCATTTGCCATTCTCATACTGCTTTCACTTTAATCCCAGGTACACAAGAGAAGAGGGCAGCCATCCGCTAGTCATCGTCCCATTCAAGGGGGAAAGCTGCCTCAGAGGACCCTTTTGCTGACATGGCTCCCCAAATAGATTGCCCACCTTTGTTGGGAAACCAGATATGAAACTAGGTAACGATGACTGAAACTGAGGCTTCAACAGTCCCGAAACTCGGGCAGCATCCACTGCTGGTAAGCCTGGCACTTGAAACGTGCACCGTTCAGAGCGCTGCTGCTAACAACCTTCAGTGTTTTTATTACAGGAAATAAAAATGCAGGTTTAAGTTATCACATTCTATTAAGGAATTAATTCACACCTCCAAAAAATATATTTCTACACCTCCTCACATGTCAAAAAGGCTTCAAACAAAAATCATAGGCGCATAAGTTGTTATAAAATGTTGCAGAATGTGGCAATCCTTTTCTGAATAATGATTACTGTAACTCTGTAAGCTGAAAACAGTTAAGGCAGCAGTTGTACATCTTGCTCTTCAGTGATAAAATTGCATAGGCTGGATCCGGTAAGGTTTTGAGGCCAAATCAGGGAGAGTTGGCAGGGCTAACTCTCCCTCCCGCAGCACTCCAAGGAGGGGGGGGCATATGGAATCTTTACAGTCTTGCCTGTTCCTCCACTCTGAAAGGAGACAGCGGCGGGCCACAGTGACAAAGGCAACACTAGCTCCCAACCCAAGTCAGCTCACAGCTTCCGTCTCATTGACGGGCCACCCTGGGAGGGAGCAGGAGCAGGGAAACTGCCCCAATACCTACAGTCCGATGCGCTACCACATCTTGCCACCCACCACCCGAGAGCTAAAGGGAAAACTAGAGCAGTTAGCATTGGTCCTCTCTAGCCTTGACTAAAAAACAAGCAAGACAAGGCAGGCAAAGGCAACATTTAATTTGCAATAAAAAAAATATGCGTTTCTCACCTCTTGCGACTGTAGGCGATTTGCACCGGTGTTCGTTCCTGAATTCCGACCTTCTCAGGCTCCCGCCGCTGCTCCCTTCTTATCCCTTTCAGCTTTCACTGTGTGGTCTCCACTCCCCAGCCACTCTCCTCTCCGGCGATATGGTGCAGCCACTGAGCCACTGCCCGTTTCTTCTTCTGCTCCTCGGCTAGCTCTGCAGTGCACTCTGAATCCCCTCTGACCTCTGCTCTGATGCGTTGTCCTGTCCTCCTCCGGCTCTCCTAGAAACAGCTACCAACAGCTCTGTGGTTCCCTCCAGCCACTAGCTGCTTTATTGTACAGCAGCGGACCTGAGGGGACCAGCCATCAAGGGTTAATCTGTGGGGGCGGGCCGGGTAGAGCAGAGGCTGCTGGGCTACGAGGCAGGCTTGGGGGGGGCACAATTATTGGTCCACACTGCACAGTAGGAAAAGCACCCTATAGGTCGGCAGGGCACGTCGGACATTGGCAGAGACGGAAACCCGGAAGTGTTTGGGCAACAAAGGCAAGCGCTTGTTTTCGGCATTCGGGATGGATTTGGGTGGAAAAACACCACAGAATGCGGAGCAGCGGAACAGGCTGACTTGGACCAGCTGAATACGGGACATCACGTAAAATCCGGAGCAGTTGAGAGGTATGCGTTCATAAAATTCTAAAATGATAATGAAAACTGAAAGTTTCACCACCAAAATAAACTAGAAGACATCTGGCATCAATTAGGATGAAAAAAAGGTGGGGTCAAATTTTAACCCATTTTCGTTGCACTGCTGCTTAAAGGCCCTATAATCCCTGATAATGAAAATAATAATACTAGCAATTATAACTATACCACTAAGAGTAACTAACCTTCCAATAGAGGAAACCCCTTCAAAATGTCAGAATAACCTGAAGAAGGGGAAAAAATTCCCAATGGGGCTCACAAAATGTGACTAGGCCAGTCTGGCCCTCTTTCATACAGTTATTCAGCTTGAGATACAGAGGCCACTGGTTCTGGAAGGGGAGGCAGGGTGAGAGAGTTATGAATATTGAAGAATATCTTGGAAGAAACAAGATTACTAAGGTGAGTAATTTTTTCATAATTACTGGTAACCCTCTTTTAAATATGGTTGCAGCGCTAGTTTCAAACGCTGTAATAACCAGGCTTCCTGGTTATTATGGTGTTCTGAGATGAATCTCAACACAGTTCTGTCTTTGCCCCAAGCAAACACTGTCTCGAGACCGCACTTTCAGGCCACTTACCATTAGCGGCTCGCACAGCTGTGGAAGCGCTCACTCTCTCGCTGTCCATTGGCTCATCTCACACCAGAACAGCAGTTTTCTCTAAATAAAATAAAAAAGTGCCTGCACCAGCAATTATAAAAAAATAATGTGTCTGCAAGATTGTTATGTATTTTTTTTACTCCCCCTCGGTATATGATGCCTTCGCTCTTGAGGTTTATGAGGCATCACACAGGCACCTCGGGAAGAGTAAAACAAATACATCACACACAGTTGCATAGCCATTATTCTCTATTTCTAACCCCAGGAATTCTTCAATATTCCTAACTCTTGCAGACTATGAAGCAGTACCTTTGGAAGTGGGCACAGAACCTATTTTGGGAATAGACTCTGCAGAACTGCTGTGCCAAACCTGGCATCACTTCAGGGCCGGTTCTAGGATATACTGGGCCCTGGTGCAAGACTTTGTAGTGGGCCCCCACCATCCACAGGCCCCCCCGAAGTTCCCCCCACCCTGTTCTCCCTAGTCCCCCTGGATGGGCAGCCGCTGGCTGGCACAACCACCACCCACTGGCCTGGGGTCCTGCCTCAGGCAGCCACAGTACTCACTCCTCTTCCTGCTCGCTGCCGTCTCTAGCCCTAACACTAGCTAGCTATGTTCACTTTATTCAAGTTCGGCCCCGGCCCCCACAAGTGTGTATTTAAATTTTTTTTTTTATTTGTGTCTTCTAGTAGTTTACAGACAAGTTCTGTTTTGTTTGTTCAACTGAAGCACTCAATCCGACGTCCGCTCCCCAGTTCATCTGCCACCAGTGTAGGATTTCTTGCGAGTCTCGAGATGCATGCTTGACTGACGCAAGCATCGGCTCACCCCTGCCCACAACACACAATATATTAATATTAACTAATGATGTGCAGCCTTTGAGCTGAGTGAGAGCAGCACCAAGCAAATCAGAACAGCCGAGCCACCCACGGCATCAGGAGGGCGGGAGCAGGGGAGGAACTGCAGAGCACTGAGCAGCAGTGCTAGCCAGTGTTGCGGGGTGCCAATGGAGTGGAGCCTGCCAGAGCAGTATGGAGAAGGAGCTGACTCAGCAAGCTGAGGAGGAGCTGCTGAAGCAACACATCACCAGAAGCGAGGACTTGGAGGATCATGACGCACGGTCGCATGGATGGGATGATGCCTGGAGTGTTGAGGAGGAGGTGCCACCGAGGACTGCCGAGCGGAACACAGTAGCACCACACTACCACTGCAGGTACATCCGAGAGGTGCTTGCTTGCACATTTGCAGCAGGGAGGAGGGAGGGAATTTAATTTTAAATATCTAACTGCAGCGACACGACACGCACACTGACTGATTAGACTGAACTCTCTCTCTACAGGAAGGAACCGCCGCGGAGTCTCAGGGCGAGGGGTGAGCAGGCGAGCAGGCAGGAGCAGGCTGATTTGGCTCCATGAGCAGTTTAAAAGTAAAAAAAAATTCACATTTTTGAGTTACAGAGCCTTGGGCCGTGCTGGTGCTCTGAGTCCTGGTGCAGTGGCATCCCTTGCACCCCCCCCCCCCGACACCAGCCCTGCATCACTTAAATCATAGTAATGCTTTGTGAAAGTGTGTACTGTTCCCCATATAGCTGCTTTGCATATTTACAGTAATGGGCCATCCCTGGCAGCTGCTATGGTAGCAGTTGTGCCTCTTATGGAACAGGCCCTTAGTCCTACTTGGGGCTCTTTTCCAGCTTTTGAGTAACAGAACTGGATGCACTGAACTATCAAGTGAGAGACAGTTCTTTTGGATGCTGGTTTTCCTTTACCCACATCCCCATAAGTCAGGAACAGTTGCTGTCTGTCCTGTCTATGGTCCTTAGTATGAGTCATGCAGTAGCTCATAGCTCTCTTGACATCAAGGCTATGAAGTCTGCGTTCACCTGAGTTAGACTGCTCAGTGAAAAAGACTGGTAGTGTGATGGACTGATTCAGGTGGAAATCAGAGACCACTTTAGGAAGGAACTTCCTACTGGTTCTAAGCACTACCTTGTCCCTGTGGAATGAAATGTAGTTCTGCTCAATGCACAAGGCCAGAAGCTCACTAATCCTTTTGTCTCAAGTGAAGGCCACCAAGAACAGTTTTTCAGGTAACATATTTCAGGTGAGCCGAGACCACTGGCTCAAATGGTGGTCCCATGAGCTTGGCAATGCATACATTAAAGTGCCATACAGGCATCAGTTCCCAATGGGGTGCATGCAGATGAGCTAGTCCCTTGAAAAACTTTTTGAAAATGGGATTGGAAGGTATGGATACACCCTTCCCAGATGAGAGATTTATATGCTAAAACAGAAGCCAAATGCACCTTTAGAGTAGTGGGCTACAAACCCAAAGAATGCAAGTACATAAGGTAGTCCAGCAAGGCTGGTACCCTTGCCTGTGAGGGTACTACATCATTAGCTGAACACATATATAAAATCTCTTCCACTTAGAAGCATAGGTCTCCTTGGTGGAGGGTCTCCTGTACCTCCTCAGAACATTTAAGACACTTTCAGAGAGATGCAAGCCTGCATACTCTAAAGTCCTCAAGAGACAGGCTCTGAACTTGAGGGATCTGAGGTTCGGGTACAGGATTCTGCCCTGGGAGGAGGTTAACAGGTTGTGCCTCAGAGGGAGGTGTATTGGTGGGGCCACAAACATGGAAAGCAGTAGAGTACCTTGGCTGCCTGGCCCAGTCTGTTGCTTTCAAAATCACTGATGCTGGCTGGGATCTGCGTTTGATTAGAACTCTGAGGATCAGGGGAAAAGGAGGGAAGGCGTACATTTGTTTCCCTGACCAATCCAGAGTCAGGGCATCCAGAGGTAGTGTGCCCCTGGCTGGTGGTCTGCAACAAAACTGTGGCAGCTGGATGTTTTCATAGGATACAAAGAGATCTATCTCTGGAGTGCCTCAGCTTCTGAACACCACCTCCAGTACCTGGCTGTTGAGAGTCCATTCATGATGATCCTGGTTGATTCGCTTAGGGCATCTGCCAGGGTGTTGTCCTTCCCTGGCAGGTGAATGGCCACCAGTGAAGCCTGGAGTGAGTAGACTAGGCTCTATACCTTCATTGCCTCCGTGCACAGGGGGTTGGACCTTGTTCCTCCCTGCTTTTTTTTTTTTGTCGACTTTATTTCTCACCTCCAGAGGGGAACTCTCTCTCCAGCAACCTCTTTTCACGATCTCTACCTCCAGCTGTGACTCTTCGCCTTACTCCCCGCTCCAGCCTGGCAGGACCCCTGGATCTGAACCCCCATGGGGAAGGGCCACACTATCCACCAAGGCCACTCTTTCTACAGTGTAGAGCACCAGGACTGGAGCAGCATGGAAGGATAGGCAAGAGCCCAGCATTGGGAGTATGGATTGGGGGAGGTGCCTTCGCCCATCCCCACTGAAGGGGTTTTTCTTGCTCGTTTCTAACCATGAGGAGCTCAGACATGCAATGGCAGCTGGGCACAATGTGCCACCTGCCAAATTCCTCCCCCTGTTACCTTCTGCACCAAGTGCTTTGTGCTGCACCCAACAGCCCCAGATACCACTACAGAGCGATGCAAGCCCCGGAACCCTCCCCAGGAAGGGAGAGCTGTCCTCTGGATGCTCAATCCCTTCCCTCCCCTGTCAACCCCTGGCAGCCCCGGCTCATTCCCGAACCCGGGTCACCGGCGTGGTGCAAGGTGTGGCGTCCAACACCTCAACCCTCAGCACCACAGGGCCATCCTCCCTACTTGTTGATGTACTATATTGTGGTGATGTTGTCTGTCCTGACCTGAGCCACCTTGCCATGTATCATGGATGCAAATGCCTGCAGAGCTAGGAACACTGCTCTCAGCTCCAGCAGGTTTATGTGTTGGAGTGACTCTGTACGTGACCGGGTACTGTGAGTTGTGTGAGCCCCCTCCCAACCTAGTAGTGATGCATCTGTTCTGAGCTGCTCCCATTTTGCACCGCTGACCCTGAACTAGTGTGCCAGGTCCTGGACTGCCCGCGGAGCTGAGCCTGATTCACACTGACGACCCTGAACTTTTTTTTTTGATTTTAGTCTTTAGTAACTGGGTAAGGCCCACTAGGCACAAGTGCCTGTTTTCAGGCGTGACCTGGGAGCACTGGGCGGTTAAGTGCCTTGCTCAGAGTCACACAGTGTGCAAGTGGAAGTTGTGAGAATCAAACTCAGGTCTGGTCTGTTGGATGTATCAAACTTGATCACACCTCATTCCTCTAACTTCTAGGCTATACTGCCAGCCCAAATCAGTGTGCCAGGTCCTGGACCACCCATGCAGCTGCTCCCGTTTTGCACCGCCGAACCTGAACTAGGTATGCTGAGGAGGATGCTGCTGACCATGCTCTGTTTCTCCTTTGCCCTCATTTCAAACTTGGCGCCTTTCTGGACCACCAGCTTGCTACCAAGACTAAAGCACTAGGGGTCCTGCTTTGGTCACTCACACATTTCATGGTGTGAACCTATGTGCTTCTCTTATGATTTGACTTTACCCCACTTTTGAAACGAATAATTTAATTTACTGGACTTTCTGCTGGGGCCGACGATTTAAATAAATTTTCAGCTGTGTGGTTTGCCGTGCTGATATTTTTCTTTCAGTTTGCAAGCCTGCAGTTGTTAAAACCCACTTCAGCCAGCTGCTCCACTTTCAATTCGGAGCTATTTTTGCAATTAATTTCCTCAGGCTGAATTGCAGGCTGAAATCTGTGTTATCTGAAGAAGGCTGCCTGTAAGTCCTGTAAGCACTGCCTGGTTGAATCCTCCCAGTCACTTTGCAACTGCTCCCTGCCCACCCCCCAATACCTCTCACCCTTAGCTGTGTTACATTTATAGTGTATCTCTCTTGAGATTTTGTGACTTTTTTCTATTTGATGGGTTTCTCACTTGCACATTATATTGTTTCTCCACTTGAGGTCATCTGATCCACTTTGGGGACAAAAGCTATAGTCTCTGAGCTCACCCTACTTTTTCCTCTCCTGTGAGGTTTTTCTCTTCCTTGTCTCTCTCCCTGGCTGTTAAACTGGTTCCTTTCCTTTCTTTTCACCCTGTTTCCCAGCTTCTCACTCCCTTCCTTCTCCTATGCTTCTTTTTTTTCTCCAGCTGTCCACTCCTCCTATTCACTTTTCTCCCTATCTTCTCTCTTCCTCTCCTTTCACAGGTCTATTTCTCTCCTTCCTAACAAATCCCTTCCCTCCTCCTACCTCACCATGGTTACTAGGGCTATATACACCCTTCTGCTATTATTGTGCATGCCAATTTTGGGGGGATTTATTACTGGGCCAACTGAGTATCCCTTGTCTCACTCTGATTTTTTCTGCTACTCCAACCTACTGCCTGACCCCACCCATGATCCATCTCCTCTATTGGGGTTTAAGCATAAACGCTTAGGAGTTTTACTTAGTTATATCTTGCAGAGGTTCTCTATCTCCCAGGATGTGCCTCTCAAGCTTTTTTTTTTTATAAAATATTTTTTATTAGGTGTCTCAGACAAATTAGGCATTTTCATAGTCATACATGCAGATTTGATTTAACAAGTACATGGGTTTCAAATTATTTGTAAACACATAGATAACCAATTTCTCTTTTTAGTGTCTCTATGTTTACTCAATAGTCCTTGGGGGGTATTGATCCTCTTAAAGTCTACTGATTGGGATTTTTCTCCTGCAGTCCTCCTGAAAGTTCATCTCCTTTTCTTGTTCTTCTCAGTAGTCAATATGAACAGATCAAGTCCTCACATTACATAAGCTACTGCAATCAAGTTTGACAAATCATAAAATGAAGAAGATAGCCCTTTTATTATTATATGTCTTATTTTCCCCCTCTTTTGTAGTCAAGGGACAAAGTCTGGATATGTATCTAGTTGGTATTTCACTCATCTACTCCACCTGTTTTGGAACTTATTTACCCTATCTTTCATGTGGGCTAGTAGCCTTTCTATTGCATATATCTCTCTGGTTAGGCTGACCCATTCTCCTTTGGTTGGAGGGGTTGTGGTACCCCAATGCCTTATCACTTTTTTGGCTGCTAATAACTAAAGGGTAGTCTAGGCATATGTGGCCTTGCTGACTTTCTGTCCTTGGAGGAGTGTTGCCGTAAGGATGTACACCGGGGACAACAGTTCCAGGCAACTCAGGATATGTCCTATCTCTCTGGTTATGTCTTTCCAATAAGCTGTTAGAAGTGGACAGTCCCACAAAATATGCCTTTGGCCAGCTTTGTTCATGCCGCAACCCCTCCAACACTCTGCCGTCAAATTTCCTACATACTTTGTCACCTTTACTGGGGTTCTAAAGAACCTGCTGTGTAATTTCCATGCACACTCCCTCCAATAGGGAGAACTGGAGACCCTGAGCATTGGGAGTGCATGGAAATTCCAATCTGCTTCCAAAAGCACTATTCCCATGTTTCCCTGATGTTCGCAGTTGTAACTGGGTTCCTTTCACTTAATGCTGTATATAACCTGCTTATTAAGTGGGCATGGCATCTTCTCTCACCTGTGAGAGCAGCAACTGTACTAGTAATGGAAGCCTGTCCGCTATGGCCGACAAAGCCTCCTCTGAAGACTGCATCAGGGATCTTAGTTGTAGATATATGGCCATGTTCCCCTGTGGGAGTCCAAACAGTGTCTGTACTCTCACAAATGAGTGGAACCCCACCGGCTCTACTATTTGGAAGACTTTCTTTAGTCCCCATCTGCACCACCTCAGTATATGTCTGTCCAGGTTGACTTGCTATTGGTCTCTCTCTGTTCTGAGAGATCCTAAATAGAGTTGTTCAGGGAGTGTTAGTAACTTATGCAGAATGGACAGCCAGTTTCTAAGGGAGGTAGCCGTGTATTTAGAAAATCTGGTCAGGTGTCGACAGGCTGGAGGTTGTGCGAAGAGATAGTCTGTTAGGCCCAGCATGCCGTTCCAGTCAATTTCAAACTGTTTCCAGGGGGCATTATAGTGGGGGTTCAACCAGCAGAGAAGGGTTCGCAGCTGCACTACCATTCCATATCTCTGTAAGTTAGGTAGATTTAGCCCACCTTGCTCCCTAGGCAGTTGCAGTATTGTATATCATATCCTAGGGGGTTTGCCCTGCCATATAAATTTGGAAATTAGTTTGTTCCAAGACTGAAAGTACATTCGGCTTGGGACAATGGGCAGTGTTTGTAAGTAAAATAAAATTCTAGGAAATATATTTTGTTTAATCGCCTCAACCCTGGCAGAAAGCCCAGTGGGAGCTGCGTCCATTTTGTGGTGTTCTCTATCAGCTGCTGAGTCAATGGCTCAAAGTTTGCCATTTTCTCATGTATGGGATTTTTAGTTAATTTGACACCCAGGTACCATATTGATTGCTTGTGCCGCTTGAATGAGCATTTTCTTTTCAGGAACACTGTGGGTGTGAATCGGCACAGCAATACCTCAGTTTTCTGCTGATTTATTTTGTACACCGAGAGGGCCCCATACAGAACTATTTGCTCCCAAACCTGAGGTATGGAGGTCTCTGGTGAGGTTAGGGTAAGCAAAATATCATCCGCAAAGAGTGATACTTTATAGTGCCTCCCCTCAATTGGGATTCCTTCTATATCAGGCTGTCACCATATGGTTTGTACCAGAGGTTCTAAGTAAAGGGCAAAAAGGTGGGGCAATAGGGGGCAGCCTTGATGAGTTCCCCTCTGTAAGGGGAAGGGGTCCGAGAGTGAACCATCCAGTTTCAGATAAGCTTGGGGTGTTGCATAGATCTGTTGAAGCTGAGTTATCAATGCATCCAGGAAAGTAAATTGTGCCAGGATAGCCCAAAGAAATATCCAGGCCACCCTGTCAAATGCCTTCTCGGCATCTAAGCCTAACAGGATGGGCATATGGATCTCTGGGTAGCATAGTCTTTTATTAGAAAAGCACGTCTGACTGCATCATGCACCTTATTTTGGGATATAAAGCCCACTTGGTCTGGGTTTATTATATTGGGCAAGATATTTTCCATCTGTCTGTCCAGAACGGCCATATTGAGTTTATAATCGAAATTCAACATCGATATTGGTTGGCAGGAAGATGGGAGTTTGGGGTTCTTGTCTGGTATGGGGATGACTGCGAGAGCTACAAACCGCCAGGACGGGGGGGGGCTTCGCCTTCCTGTACCTCATATGTGAGGCTTTCAATAAGAGGGAGGGGGAGTAAAAGATCTTTGAACTTTTTGTAAAATTCTAGGGGATATCCATCTGGGCTGGGGGATTTTAATGTATTTGCTTTTTTTATTATGTCCATTATCTCCCTGGTTATCGGGGCTATAAGTTTTTGGGCTTGCTGCTGTGTTATCTTGGGGAGGTGTAGTTTCCCCAGGTATTCCTCGATTTGGGGGGTCGGCTGGTGACTCTCTACTTTGCACAGCTCTGTATAGTAGGCAGCCATTATTTTTCTGATGGCTTGAAGGGTTGTGGCCAAGGTCCCTGTTGATGGATCCTTCATTGCTAAAACACACGCCTTTATTTTTGGGGCTCGAAGCTTTCTGGCCAATAGACGTGCTCCCTTAGGTCCTTCCTCATGCAAAGCAGTTTTCAGGTAGAACAGCTGTTGCTGTATTTGTGTATCTACAGTTTTTTGTATTTGTTGTTTTAATTTCGGAATCTGTGGTTTTACTGTTGTGTCTCCTTGGGCATAAAAGGACTGAAGCATAGCCAGTTCCACTGGGAATTGCTTGAGCTGTGCATCCCTGGCCTTTTTTTCCTGTTGGCATAGGCCATTATCTCCCTCCGCAGTACTGTTTTTATCATGTCCCACATTATTGTATTGGGGACCTCTGAGTTGGCATTCTCCTGTATGATTCTAGGGATTGCATCTTGAACTAGATGAGTAAACTCAGCATCTCTAAGGAGTGTCAGGTTAAATGTCCAGAATGTTTTTTTGGATCCCCCCCCCCAAAAGCAAATTTAGTAAAGACTGAGGCATGGTCCGACAGGATGGTTGTCCCATGCCAGACATCTGTATAGTGTCTAAATGCTCTACAGTGGTAAAAATATAGTCCAGTCTGGATGCCACTCCTGTCGTGGGAGATAAATATGTATATTGCCTTCCTGTAGGGAAGGTCTGGCACCAGAGGTCTTTAAAGCCCAGTGATGCTATGGTTCTTCCCAAGTATATTTGTAATGGGTTAATACAGTGAGGGAGACAACTGGACACATCCAATGATGGATTTAAGGCTATATTGAGATCTCCACCCATTAACAACTGTCCCTGAAGCATCCCCAATAGTTGTGCAAAAATCTTCTGTGCTGCATTCTTAGTTGACCCTGGGGGAGGTATACCGAGGCCAGCATCACCTGTCTGTTATAAAGCAGACCTGTGGCTATCACATATCTCCACTCATTGTCTCTGAATACTTCCTGTAAAATTGAACGGTGTCCCCTCTTTGATTAAGATTACTGCCCCTCTTCTCTGTCCCGACTTGTGTGCTGAGGCTACTACTGTGGAAAACCCCCACCTTTTAAATTTATCATGCTCTAGGGCTGAGAGATGAGTCTCCTGGAGGAAAATCACCTCTGGCTTCTCCTTTTTGAGGTATTGTATGAGTCTCGACCTCTTTACTGGACTATGCAACCCATTATTATTCAGAGACAGTGTTAAAGAGGGTCTAGCCATTTTTGTTTCTGCATCCGAGGCTTATAATGATATATGTCCCATATTCTCTTTCCCCCCTTTGACTTATGGTTCCTGTCTGTAATCTGACTGTTCCCCAGGATGATACTGCATTTCCTACTAGCCTTCTCAATTCTGTCCTATTAAATACCTTTAAGCTTTTGACACCTTTTTTTTGTTTTAAACAATGAACTTGTTGGTAACAGTTAGACCCTTCCAACTGGGTCCTTCGCTGTAACAAAAACATGTAAATACAATATGTGTCTTCAATATACAGCATTGTTTGCCATGTAAACAGGACTCCCCTGACCACCTAAAGGGGGGTGCCTGGGAATATTTTCTGTCTCTGGAGATAGAGAGTGCAGGCAACTCTAGTGCTTTTGTTATATACCCTATTTTGATGCACCTAAACCTCATGGAGGTGCCTGCCTCTCTGCTAATTATAGCCATCCGTCGCAGTTCTAGACTGCCTGATTCATTTGATAAACAACCAATCTGGCCATCTTTTAAACATTTAGATGGCCCAAAAACCTGTAACAGTAACAACTGAACTGGAGCAGATATACTGCAAGTTACATTCTGCTTTAAAATTGACTTCCAAGGTAGGAAGGGAGAGATGTTCCCTTCTAGATTGGGATTGATGGTCATATCGCTTGGGGGTAAGCCATGTGGGTGCCATGGGCCCCCGGCACCGCATTCCATCCCTGCCCATGCAATGCTTAAAGTCATCCTGTACTGGGCTAGGCCCAGTAAAAGCCAAAGCATAAGTGTTCTCAGGGTGCTTATGACTCAGGATGACCGCTCAGATCGTCTACCGCCAGGAGGGGCTGGTGTTCTACCGAAGTTCTAACAAACAAGCAAGGCCTAGTAAATTGCAGTTACGTAAGACATAAGGCAGTCCTAGTGGGGGGTAGGAGGAAGTAAGCTGTTGGTTAACTAGGATCTGCAGCTTATCTGTTAGGTAGGGAAATGGGCAGACTAGGTGGGCCAAGCGGTCCTTATCTGCCATCAAATTCTATGTTTCTATGTAAGAACTTACCCTAACAGTAGATCTTCGAGAGAGGTTCTGCAATAGGCCTTCACATATAGGACTGAGCCCCCTGGCATCAGGTTCCAATGTCAAACTTGTAGCTGTAATCATCAGTGGGACCTTGACGTCAGGTGACGCGACATCAGCCCGACTATAAAAGGAGTGGTCCCGCGCGCGCCCTACAGTTCTTTTCCACCGGAGACCAAAAGAAAGGTAAGTAGAAAGGAAGGAGTGATAACTCCTAGGACCATGCTTCCTCTCTAGACCTGAGGGCTAGGCAGGATGAAAAATAAAGGAAAATGTTCCAGGAGTTGGGGGAAGGTGGGTGAGAAACTAGACCTACTGCAGGAACCTCTCTCGAAGATCTACTGTTATGGTAAGTTATTATGTAACTGCAATATCTTACTTCAAGAGGGTTCCTGCAGTAGGTCTTCACATATAGGACTGAATACCTAGCTGTCCAAAATAAAATTTGGAGATACATCCGGGAGGAGGAGAGATCACCAACTGAGTGAGTTATGACAGGAGGCCTTGCAGAACCGCAAGACCGAAACCAGTCCTGCACCTAGAGGCAATGTCCAGACTGTAATGCTTAGTGAAGGTGTGGACAGATGACAACGTGACCGCTGCGCAGATCTCTGCTGTGGACAGATTCCTGAAAAAGGTGGTAGAAGTAGCGACACTCCGAGTGGAATGACCCTTAACCACCCCCGGAAGGGATTTCCCATGCTTTTGGTAAGTGAAGTGGATGCAGTTAGCCAACCACCTTGAAATGATCTGTTTGGAAATGGCCTTGCCTTGGCACTGGGGAGCGAAGGCCACGAAGAGCTGATTGGTCTTACGGACCTCTTTAGTCCTGTTTGTATAATACCTCAGAATCCTATGCACATCTAATGTGTACAAAAGATATTCCCCCTGTTAGAATGTTGGGGACAATAGACCAGTAGTTCGACATTCTGGTTGCGAGTGGTTTCTAAAACTACCTTTGGAAGGAAGGAAGGGTTAGTCCACAGGACAACTCTGTCCCTATGGAAAATCAAATAGGGTTCCTTACAGACAAACACCTGAAGTTCTGAAACCCTTCTGGCAGAAGTGACTGCAACTAAAAACAAAGTCTTCCAAGAAAGGAATCGCATGTCACAGCTAGAAGCTGGCTCAAAGGGAAGTAGGGTCAGCTTTTCTAACATAAAGTTAAGGTCCCAGGGGGGACAGGGGTTCTGGACCAGCGGTTTCAAGTGGATGATGCCTTTCAGAAAGGTTTTGATGACCTCCAATTGAGCCAAAGTTTTTCCCTCCACCGGGAAGTGGTAGGCCGACACCGCAGAGAGATGGACCTTGACAGAGTAATAACTAAGGCCCGTCTTCGATAGATGTGCGAGGTACTCTAACACCTGTGCTGCAGAACATGAAAAGGGATCCCAGCCCATGGCTAGGGCCTAGATTGAGAATCTTTTCCACTTCATGGCGCAGGTGGATCTGTCAGAAGGTTTTCTGGCTTCCACCAAAATATGAGCAACTTGGGAGGAATCACCATAGCGAGAGGCCGCTATGTCCACAGGTGCCACGCATGAAGCTGGAGAGATTGAAGGCTCGGATGCACCAGGGTGCCCTGCTCCTGAGTCAGAAGGTCGTGGGATAATGGCAGGGGGAACCGGAGGTTCTAGCGCCAGATGTTGCAAGAGAGGGTACCAGATCTGGTGGGGCAGAGGGAAGCGATCAGAATCAAATGTGCTCCTTCCTCCTGAAGTTTCACCAGAACCTTCTCAATGAGAGGAAAGGGAGGAAAAGCATAAAGAAACCTCCCTGTCCAAGAGAGAGAGACAGTGTGTCTCGCCAAAAAGGACCATGCCCAGGAAAGAGCGAGCAAAGGTTGGGTAGTTTTTCGTTGAATGGGGAGACAAACAGATCTATTTCTGGCTGACCCCATCGAAGAAAGAGATCTTCGACCACCTCTAGCTTTAACTCCCAATCGTGAACCCTAGTCACTGATCAACTGAGACTGTCCACCAGGATGTTGCTTACGCCTGGGACATGGACTGCTGTTAACAAAAGGCTGTGGTGAATCACCCAGTACCAAACCCTCACTGCTTCTCTGCAGAGAGGGTACAAGTGAGTTCCTCCCTGTTTGTTGATATACCAGACTGTGGACATATTGTCCGTCTGGATAAGGAGTGATCCCGGTAGGAGGAGGGCCTGGAATGCCTGGAGGGCATACAGAACTGCTCTTGTCTCCAGAACATTGATGTGGAGCTGAAGCTCCTGGTTGGACCAAGACCCTTGAGTCTTGTGAACCCCCAGATGGGCTCACCAGCCCAAGTCCGAGGCATCCGTGGTAAGGATCTGTGTAGGGATAGGGGAATGAAAGGGGGCTCCCCCCAGAAGATTGGAAAGATCTTGCCACCAGCGAAGATCTCTCTGCAGGCTGTTGGAGATCATGACCTTCTGGTTCATGTCGTCTGTCCTCTGATCCCATTGGACTCGAAGAGACCACTGGCTGACCCTCATATGTAATCTGGCCAAGGGAACTGTCAAAATGGCTGCTGCCATCAGTCCCAAAAGATGGAGCACAGCATGTGTTGGGATCCACCGAGCCTGGGCCACGAGAGTGGCCTGAGAAACTAAGATCTCGGCTCAATCTGATGGCAGAAAAGCCTTGCTCTGAACCGTGTTTCGTACTGCTCCAATGAATTGGAGTTGTTGGGATGGTACTAGCTGGGACTTGGACAGGTTGACCGTGATACCCAGAAGAACAAACAAGTTCAGAGTGAAAGAAAGTGATTCTTTCAGGCTATTCGGAGAGGGTGCTGCGAGGAGCCAATCATCCAGGTACGGAAACACGTAAATGCCCTGGCGATGAAGAAAAGCCGCAACCACCGCTAAACACTTGGTGAACACCCAGGGGGCCAACAAAAGGCCAAAGGGGAGTGCTCAAAATTGAAAATGGGCCTCCTGAAAAGTAAAACGGAGAAAACGGTGGTGGGCTGGGAGGATGGGGATATGCAGGTAGGCATCCTGCATGTCCAGGGAGCACAGCCAAGAATTTGTTTGGAGCAGGGGAAGAAGTCCCTAAAGGGTCAGCAGGTGAAACCTCTTGTACTCGACGAAAAGGTTGAGCATGCTGAGGTCCAGGATCAGTCTCAGATCGCCCATCTTCTTTGGAACTAGGAAGAAATGGGAGTAAAATCCCCTTCCTAGTTGGTTTTGAGGGATGGGTTCTATGGCCGCTTTTGACAGGAGGGCCTGAATCTCCTGGAAGACTATGGGAATCTGATCCTTTGGATAAAAAGACCATCCCGGAGGATATGGGGCAGGTAACTCTGTGAACTCTATTGACTGACCTCACTGGATGAGTTGTAGCACCCAAGAATCTGCGGTGACGGCCCTCCACCCCTACAGGTGGAGGCCGACCCTCCCTTCTACCCGTTCCTCCTTGTTGGTAGGAGGTAATGGAAAGGGGGAAAAGGAGTCAGGACATCGAAGGGAGGGGAGCTTTAGCCCCGGAGACTGGCTTAGGGAATTTGGCCTGGGGGGTTTGGGCTCCTGAACCAGGGGCTAATCACTTTCCCTGATATTTACCCTGGTTTTAATTCCATCGTCTTTGGTGACAAAAAGGCTGATTTTTCTGCCCCGTCTGGTACATGGAGCGTACGTTCCAAAGGGTGCGTCTGCTCTCCTGCGGCCCAGTGATTATAGCTTTTGTGTTGCTGCCAAAAAGGACGGAACCCCTACAAGTGGCATCCAGGAGGGACGACTAGATGTCTTGTGCCAAACCTGCAATCCTGAGCCAAGAAAGGCAATGGGTGCAGATTCCAGTGGCTGCCGCCCTAGCCACTGAGTCCACCAAGTCATACGTTGTTCTTAAAGCATGACGACAGGAGGACTTGCCAATTCAGACTTTGTCCAGTAACTTGTTATGGAGTGTCTCATCCTGTACTTCCTGGAGGTCCCTCTCCAGCTTGGAGAGGGAGGCCTTCTGGAAGGCCACCATGTGTGAAACATAGTTCAAGGACCAGATTGCACAGGAGGAAGAGGAGTAAACCTTCTGGCCAAACTGATCCAACTGTCTTGAGTCCTTGTCAGGGGGCGAGGAACTCAAATGTTTTGGTTGGGCTGACCGGTCATGAGTGGCAGTAATGACCATGGAGTCAGCCTTAGGATTAGCAGAAAGATGTTGAATCCCTTCCAGAGGATAGTAGGTACAATCGGCCTTTCTGGAAACAGCAGAGATAGAAGACAGCTGTTGCCAGATAGTAGTTACCAGATCCTCATGAGGACCCATCCAGTGGGGAATGGGTAGGGGATCTGCAGTGGCCAGATCTAAGTGTTCCACCAGTCTCTTACGCTGGGAATCCACTTCCTTGGAAGGCCAGTCTCCTGCTGCCTGTATAGTACGCAGAAGGTCCCCAAAGGAGGGATCTTTTGGAGGAGATTTTGGGGACTCCTTGGGTGGAACCTTGACTGGGGACCGAGGGTCTGAAGGGTCGGAGTCAGTGTCAGAGTGAGAAGGCTCAGAACCACTGGGGATGGAAGGGTCCACCCCAGAGGGGCCTACTGGAGGAGCACCCGCTGCTCGTCTGGAGGGTGTCAGTGGTGGAGGGGCCCTAGGTAGGGGGATATAACCCATGGACTACCTTAACTCCATGATGAGCTGGGTCCTGGTGTCCTGCCACCACACGGGGATTGTCTCTCGATCTGGCATTGGAGGTGGTGGTGGAGGAGGAGGAGGAGGCTGGTAGCCCGGGTAGCCTGTGTACTGCAGGTATTGCCAAGAAGGGTAATGGAAATCTGGCATTCCTGGGTTATAGCCGTAAGTGTTGTACCCAGGGTATCCAAGCGTCTGGTATCCCGGTGACGGAGGCACGTGGACTGGCATTGGGTAAAGTAGTGCTGACGGCGGGCAACCCCGAGGCGGAGCATGGGAGTCTGGCCCCGGAAGGCCACCTGGAGGTTCGACTGGACCTACTGGGAGAGGTGCCAGAGGGCCACAAGGTGGCATGGGATCCAGGAGGCACCCCCGATGGTCCTGAGGGAGGGATCTCCATAGAAGGATCCTTGTCCGCGACAAACTCCTGTCCGGAGGTGGCAAGAGACCAGGCAATGGGGGTAATTCCAGAAGGGGCCCCAATGAAAGGTCTAATAACGATCCTAATGGCAGGGGAAAAACAGGATCGGGTGACAAATCCCAGGGGTGAAGAACCCGGAGGGATGAAGAGTCTCTCGACAGCACACTCAAGCCAGCATCGGGGGGCCTCACGGGAGCCCGATGGGCGAGAAGGGTTCGGGCAGGTGATGGAAGGCCCGCTGTCTGACTTATCGGACCTGACCAGGCTAGTGGAAGCAGCAAGGCCTCCGCTAGGCTTATCGGTCGAGGCCGCGCACCATCGACAGAGTTGAGGGGTGACTTATCGGCAGTGCTGGGAGGAGACAAAACAACTACCTCAATAGAGGCTACCCGCTCACCTCGGCAGGAGGGGGAAAAGGTGCCCAGCCCAAAGAGGCGGACAGGGTACCTGAAGGAGTACTCACAGTTTTTGGAGCAGGCCTCCTGTGTGACAACGGACTCCTGTCCCAGCGCTTCTCCTTGTCCTTCTCTTTTCTCGGGGACGACAACCTTTCTCTCAACTCCTGGAGCTTCTTTTCCATCGACACCAGCCGTCGTGTAAGGAGGTTGGCCTCGAGGGTCCACTTGCGTCTGGTCCGGGTGGCTTGACTGAAGGCCTGACAGATAGCACACTCATCCAAGTAGTGCTTGGGGCCTAGACACAATAGGCAATGGGAATGGTCGTCACCATGCAGAATTTGAGCACTTAGAGCACTTCTTCTTTCCGTGAGTCGACATACAATTGGTCAAATCGGATGTCGGAAAAAGTATAGGAATGAAGAAAAAACTTCAACTGACGCAGGCGTTAGATCACTGTTCTTACTCGTGAGCTGAATGAACTGAGGCAACGGCAGGAAAGAACTGGATGGCGGGTGCGGGACCACCCTTTTTATAGTCGGGCTGACGTCGCATCACCTGATGTCAGGGGCGGTTCCCGCTGATGATTGCTAGCTACAAGTTTGCATTTGGAACCTGACGCCAGGAGGCACATTCCTATATGTGAAGACCTACTGCAGGAACCCTCTTGAAGTAAGATCTTATATTCCAGGTCAGTGCTAAGATTGGTGTATTGGGCAGGTGAATCGTTTTTGTGCCCAGCCACCGCTGCCCCCCCCACCGTCCCCTCAAGTGTGAGGGAACACATGAGAGACAGTTCCTGTCCATAATACAGTAGGATATAAGAAGGGGAGAGCAACCATTAATATTATACAATTAACTGCAAGTATACCATTCATTGTTTTATCTCGCTTTTGTTTAAGGCTTTCCCCACCCCCCCCCACCAATAATCAAGTCCAAATTGTTATGCCTCATGAGTCCCCCAGGCCCTCTGTGTCATGTCGTGGAGGGCCAGCTAAAACAAAAAGTTCCATTCCTATAGTCAGGGTTTGCCTCACCAATTTCAGCTGTCCTGGACCCTCTGAAACTTCTGTAACAGTTTTTTAACGTCCTGCAATGTAGAGATTCCTTGGCATTTTCTGGATTCTTGGTCTGAGGCTGTAGTCCAGGACTCTTCACAATGTGCTTGTAACTCCTTTCTTGCTGCGCCTCATGGAGGCAGAGGGGGTCTTGATTCCTTTCTCCTGCAGCACTTTAATGGCCTCCTCTGGAGTATCGAAGGTTTATGGATCTCCCGTGAACATGACTGTGAGGCGGGCTGGATGGGGGTAGTGAAGCGCAGTTGTTGTTGTTTTAACACTCGCAGTATTAGTGCATAGGCCATGCGTCGTGCAGCTATTGCTGGGAAGTAATCATTGTCAAAGTATATTCTGTGGTCCTTATACTTAGTTTCTTTCATTCTCCAGGCCCTGGTCAATAATTGTTGTTTAACTGCGTAATTAGTAGCCTTAGAATTATGACTCTTGGTCTACCATCTAGAGATTGCGGTTTTGGCAGGAGGGCCCTGTGCGCCTTCTCCACATCTAAACGCATGGCGGGGTCCAATTGTAGAGTGTCCCGTAATAGGGATATCACAAATTCAGACATGTCCCTGCCCTCCTTGTTCTCCAGTACCCTGTGAATCCACAAGTTGTTATGCCGTGAGCGGTTTTCTAAGTCCTCACATTTATCTTTGAGTGCTTGTTGTTCTTCTAGGACATGGACTATTACCCTCTCCAGCCAATCTGTTCGGGTGTCCAAATCCATCGTGTGGCTTTCTACTTCAGTCACTTGTTGAGTGAGCTTGTTTAGCTCCGTTGTTAGCTCTGAGCGGAAATTATGGACCTCACTTCTGACATCCTGGAGCTCCATGAGGATTGCTGCATTCCTGGGTTGTGTGGCCTGTACGACATGCGGGTCCGCCATCTTAGTTTGATGCTCCATGGGGGCAGAGCGGCCAGCAGCAATCAAGAGGAATCCATTTTGTTTGCTGTTTGGGTAGCTTTACAATGACCTCCCATTCAGTTGTAGGGCTCCTTGGTTCTTATATTTGGCTGTTTCAGCATTAAAATCACCTTGTAGGAGCAGTTTTGGTGATCGGGCCGACCGAGCTCTGCAGCTAGCCTTGCATCCCTGGCAGTGATGTCACAGGAAGTCGCCTCTCGAGCTTTTTTGACTGCATCATTATGGATAATTTCCCTATCCCTCATCCTTGCTGGGGATATCAAGACCAATCCTGGTCTTTCTATTGTCTCTACTTCCACTCAGTCTCATCTCTTAAATTGCTTGCCTCAATCTTCCTGTTTCACCTTCGCTCACCTAAACATAAAGAGCCTTTCTGCTAATCTCCCAGAACTTGAAGTTTGGGTATGCTCTAACAACCCTGACATCCTTGCATTATCTGAAACCAACCACTGCCAACTCCCTCTGCTTCCTACAGGGCTATAATATGCTTCGAGCAGATCGCTCCAGCACCAAAAGAGGTGGAGGCTTGGCTCTGTACTACAAGTCTCATCTTAATGTGTCTGTCATACATGGTCCTCCCTCTGGCTAATTGTGAAGTTCTCCATTCACTTCTTTAATAGGGGGTGTCAAAAAACTTTATATTTTCTGTGTTTTTGTACCTCCTAGAAACTCCAGGCTAGATCTCAAGGAATTCATTGAATTTGTGCCGCCTGTGTCAGGGAAAAATGAAATAATCTGCTTAGGTGACTTTAATCTGGACTGGGTCGGGCCTAGTTCCTCTGTATTATCATCCATTACTAGCAAGGCCGATCTCTCTCAACTCATCCAGACCCTTACTAGGACATCCCGTCGTGGCTCCTGCAATACCCTCATAGATTGGATCCTGACAAATGGGAAGGAGTACTTCCCCTCTGCTGGAGTTCTACCAGACTCCATAAGTGATCACTGCCCGGTTTACTGCATCTAGGATTCCTCCCTTCCCTCCTACCCCCTAAAATCTCATCTTTTTCAAATATCTCTAAGCTCAACACTTCTGCATTCCTGCAAGATTTACACCTGGTTGACTGGTCCCCCCCTCTACAAAACCAATTATATTAACATAGCGGTTGAATATTTCAATGCTACCTTACTCGCTCTGCAGAACCAGCACATATCTGTTACCAAGCGTAGGGTAAAAGAAAAAGTCACTAAATGGCTCAAACATCCCCTTCTCCAGCTACTGAAACATAGGGATAAACTCTGGGCATCATGGAAGACCTCCTCCCTCCAAGCCGATTACGAGGCCTACAGGTTCTTACACAACATCTGTAAAAAGGAGATTCGCACAGCTAAGAGTATCTACTACCGGAACGTACTCAGTTCCTCTGCCTCTAACACTAAACATTACTAGTCTCAAATTAAAGAAATTCTCGGGAACAATAAGCCTCCAACTCCTAACGACATGTACATAAATGATATCCACTTTACTAACCCTCTCACCATAGTTAATGCCTTCAACTCCCTCTTCTCCTCTCTACCCACCACCTCTCCCTCTACTTCCCACAGTTCCCTGGTGTCCACATCCCCGCTAGCCTTTGCTTCCCCTGTTCTTGTTCTAGTACCGGTCACTTGTAAAGAAGTCTGTAAGCTACTTAGGTCTATTCCTGCCAGCGGTAGTGCAGACCCTGATGGTATTCATCCTGGGGTTCTTAGACAGTTTTCCTCTTGTCTGGCTGTGCCAGTAACCAAGCTTTTCAACCTCTCAATCTGCCCTGCCTCAGTCCCCACGGTCTGGAAATCTGCCAGAACCATACCTGTAGTTAAGAAAGGTGATGTCAAAATTCTGTCAAATTACTGTCCCATCCCTCTCATGACTACACTCAGTAAGTTGCTCGAAAAACTAGCTCACCAGCAGGTCTCTGCGCACCTTCTCAACTTTAACCTTCAATCCCCAATACTACATGGATTCAGGGTGGGGCATAGCACTGCTACTGCTCTGACCCAGTTCACAAGCGATGTTAAATGCAACATGGACAAGGGCCTACTTACAGGAGCTGTATTCATCAACCTCTCCAAAGCATTTGACATGGTACATCACTCCCTACTACTGGCTAAGCTGAAATCTCTTGGTGCCTCTGACTCCACCCTATTCTGGTTTGGCAGCTACCTAGAGAATCTTTCACAGGCTGTCTCCTTCTGTATGGTTCTCTCTTCCCTTGCTCCTATCACCTGTGGAGTTCCACAGGGTTCTATTCTTGGGCCCCTTCTCTTTTCTCTCTTCCTCAATGACATCCCTAGTCCTTCTTCTCACAGCAGTATGATCATGTACGCGGATGACCTGGTGCTTTTCTCTGCCTCCAAGTCTATTGCCAACATCAATCAGCATCTTTCAACTGACTTCCAGACCCTCCAATCCTGGTTCTCCTCAAACTATCAAATCCTAAACATAGCTAAGACCCAGGCCATACTTTTTGAATCCTCTAGAAAGGTGCCTGCTGAGTCCACGAAACCTCTGGTCCGCTGCTGTGATGGTACTGCTGTATCTAACTCCTTATCCTTCAAATATCTAGGGGTTATGCTTGACCCAGTTCTCGACTTTTCAGCGCACATAAATGAGGTGTGTCGCTCTGTCAACTCCAAGATCCATGTGGCCTATACAGTTTGTCACTCACTCACTCTGGCTGCAAGGATCTCTGTAGTGAGAAATGTGTTACTCCCACAACTTCAATATGCCTTCTCTGTACTCTCTCACACCAATGCGGGGGTCCTTCACAAGTGGGACATGTCCCATAACAATATCTGTAGATTTGCCTCATCAGCTCCTCGCCTTACCCATCACTGCCAACTCTATTCGGCCTTAAACTGGCTGTCACCCTATTCCCTCTGTGCTTAGGCTCTAGGTTGTTTTGTTCACTCCCTAACCAGAACCCCTCGTCCCGCCACTCTGGGTGTCATGCTTACTCCTATCTCTCTTGCCCGCTCCCTTAGGTCCTCCTCCTCCCCCTTGCTCACTGTTCACTGTTCAGCCCTGCTCCTCTATAATGGGTAAGCAAGCTTCTTCCTATTTTGCACCTAGGTTTTGGAATTCTTTCCCACTCCATGTTAAGAACTCCTCATCTCACCTTACTTTTAAGCATGCTCTGTTTTCACACCTCAATGCTCTTGGAAACTGTGACTGCACTTAACCTCTCAGTTGTTCCATTTTTGTTCTCCATCCTATGTCCGTGCCTTATATGTATGCCAAATTGTAAATTTTTGTCTACCTGTTTCTGTTTTCTCCCCTCGATTGGCCATTTGACTTGTTTATCTGGCTATTACGCAATTGTATTCAACTCTTACTTGTATTATTATTGCTGGAATCCTGTCTTGTATTTATTTTCAGTTGCCACTACTGAAGATGTATTTTGTCCTGACAGTTTATCCTCATTATGTACAAATTGGTGTCACTGCTGCATTTTCATATTGTACTCTCCTGGGTCGTGCCTGAAAATAGGCAGGACTGTCTCCTAGTGCTCTTACCCAGTTACCAAAAGCTAATAAATAAATAAATAAGGGAATTCCTTCCCTTAGGTTCTCTCTTTCCTGCCACCATTGAAGGGCTTGCAGCAATATCCCTGTTACTGGAACCAGTTTCGAGAGTGGTTCTCTCCTTTGGCACCAATGTGCTCTGAGGTGAAACTATGTCTCTCATTTGGAACCTGGAACCTAGGACTGTGCCTGTCACTGCTATGTCCTAGGAGCCATAGGAACTGCCTTGCTGGTTTTGATTTGTTCAGTCTGAACGAGCCAGCAATCAGTAGGATGTTGCTTACCCTGTCCTGAGGTAGGTAAACCCTTCCCCTCAGTGTATCTATTTCTGCTCCTATGAAGTGCAGCACCTGCACTGGTAGTAGGACAGATTTTTTTGAGGTTATCAGAAACCCTAGAGACTCTAGAAGGTCCTGAGTTGTCTGCAGGTGGTCTTTTACTTGTTGTGGTGAGTTTTCCCACCACCAGCCAGTCATCCAGATAGGGAAACACTGACTCCTAACCTTCTTAAGGAGGCCACCACCACTACCAAACACTTTGTGAACACTCTTGGAGCTGAAGTGAGGCCGAATGGTAGTGCTGAGAATTGATAATGACCTGATGAGAGTCTGAATCTGAAGTATTTTCTGAGAGACTCCCTTATGGGAATGTGGAAATAAGCATCTTTTAAATCCAGGGATGCTAAATAGTCTCCTTTCTGGAGGGTTGGTAAAATCATAGCTAGGGTTACCATTTTGAATTTTGGTTTTGCCAAATGTCCGTTTAGTAACCTTAGGTCTAGACTAGTCCGCCACTCCCAGTTTTTCTTTGTGGTGAGGAAGTATCTTGAGTAAAAACCTTTTCCCCTTTGTTGTGGAGGAACTGGTTCCACTGCCCTTGACAAGAGTAGATTTACCACTTCCTCTTCTAGCAGCTTCCTTTCGGAGTTGGAAGCTAGTCTGAATACTCTTGTTCTTAATGATGGGAAGGACTTGAAACTGAGGGACAAACCCTGACTCACTACCCCCAGGATCCACTTGTCTGTGGTAATGTTTTTCCAAGCTTGGAAGCAGTGAGCCAGTCTGCCCTCTTACTGGAACGTGGGAGGTGGCCTTGGCAACCAAGTCAGGGGTTCTGCTTAGACTGGGTTGGGTCAGACTAGTCTGTGACCCACATCTTGACCCCCCTTCTGCCTCTACTCCTGAAGTACCCCATCTGCTGGGGGTACTGTTGGTACTGCTGAACAGGCTGAACTTGAAAGAAAGGTCTGGTATAGCCAGACCTACCCTTGCCCCACTTCCATAGGGCCTGCTGGAAGGTGAGGGTTTCTCCTTGGCTGAACTGCTCTTGTAGACTGCTTTATATTCATCCACCTTCTTCGTGTAGGCTTCTGTCTTGTCCCAAAACAGAGAGTTATTCTCACAGGGGAAATCCATGACCTTCATCTGGGTATCTTGTGTGAGACTGGTGGCTCTGAGCCATGCAAATCTCCTGAGCACCACTGTGAGGGCCATCCACCTGTCAGCAGTATCACTGCATCAGCTGCCATCTGAAATTGGTATTTAGAAGCCTCCAAGCCAAACCTAGGCGTTTCAGACAGATCAGTTGATAGACCAGAGGGAGTCTTATCAGCCATGGCCAACACTGACTGCCACAGAGATTTCTGATACTAGGCAGCATAGGCCAGATAATTAGCTTGCCTAATGGACAGAAATGTTGACAGGTAGCCCTTCTTAGCCATGCTGTCAATCTTCCTTGAGTCCTTGTCTGGTGGGTGAGATGCCAAAGGTACCCTTGCCCTATCATAGGCTGCAGTCTGCACAACACCCTGATGGTCGGGAAGGGAGAATACAAATTAAGCCCCTTCCCTGTCCAACTGGTATTTCTTGTCAGCCCTTTTGTCAGGGGAGCACAGAATTTGGGGTTTGCAGTATCTTTAGTATATCCTTTTTGAAGAATTTATTTATAGGAAGCAATAGTTTCTTTGTTGGGGTAGGTAAGCCCCATGAGTTCGAAGTATTCCACCTCCTCCTCATCTTCTACCACTTCATTAGCGGTGATAGCCAGTGCATCCATCATTTTCTTCACAAAAGTAAAATGTAAGGAAAAATCCTCAGGTAATCTCAGTGGGGATTCGAATTCTTGGTCCAGGGACGCCTCAGGCTCAGTGGGTTCCCCATCATCCTCATTGTATTCTTCGTATTCCTCATACTCTTGAATCTCTGGGAGAGAGGACTGAACCAGAGTTACCGGTTGCTGAACCGAGGATTGAACCGAGAGATTGACCAGTGTCTGTGGAACCAGAACTGGTACAATTCTATGGAGAGCCTGGATAACCTTAAATGCCTGAGTGATGGCCTCAGGTGTAGGCATCTCATTTTTTCCACCAGAAGTCCCCTTGTGTTTTTCAGCAGGGAGTTCTGTGTGTTTAGTTTTCTTTAATTTCTTGGCTGATACTGGTGTCTCATCTGATTCGCTTACATTCTGAAGAGTCATCTTTGTCAGGGGTAGTTGGCTTCGGTTCAGCGGTTTCACTCGCATTCTTTGAGGGAGTAGGCTAGTCAGAGCCGTTGCCTCCTTGATCTGTTGTCTGAGCCAACTTCTTCTTAAGTCTTTTCAGCCTTTTTTCTACAGTTTGTGCTGGGAAGAAAAAATTACTTCCCACAGTAATCTTGTTTTTTCCAGGGGATACTCCAATATTCTTAACAGTTATGTAGTATGCCTTTAAGCCAGATCTGCCTGGAGATGGAGTGTTATATTAATGATAGAACACCATTGGCCCATGCCACTTTTCAAATGCTGCCACCTATCAACTGCCTATATTCTAACCCTCAGATTTCATGGACGCCTGACAAGACAGGGCCCATGAGGAAAATAACTATATTAAAACTATAATAATAATAATTTAACACCCAAAAACCTCCAACAGGAGGGAAAAATCCACAAAAAGCACCCCGTATGTCAGAATCACCTGAAGAGGGTAAAACCAGTGAAAAACCCAGTTTCAAATAGAAATGCCAGAGTGTGGCACTCATACCCCTGGTAATACAGCATGGAGTGCAGAAGACACTGGTTCTCGCAAGGGAGGCAGGGTGGGAGAGTTATGAGTATTGGAGTATCCCCTGGAAGAAACACAATTACTATGGTAATTAAGTTTTTCTTCTCACCCCAGGAATACTCCAATATTCCTAACTCTTATGCAGACTAAGAAGCAATACCTTTGGTGGTGGGCACAGAACCTACTTTGGAAATAGACTCTGCAGGACAGCTGTGCCAAACCTGGCATCACCCCTAGCCTGTGTGTCCAGGCTATAATGCTTAGTGAAGGTGTGCTCTGTTCTCCAGTTAGCTGCTTTACAGATGTCCACCAAAGGAACATCCCTGAAAGCTGCCATAGTAGCAGCTGTACCCCTTGTGAAATGGGCTCTCAGCTCTGTTGGGTGCTTCTTCCCAGCTTCTGAATAGCAAAACTGAATACATTGGACTATCCAGCAAGAGATGGACCTCTTAGATGCTGGATTTCCTTTTCCCACTTCCCCATAAGTCAGGAACAGTTGTTTCCTGTCCTGTCTATGGGCCTTGGTGACTGTCATATAGTAGCCAAGAGCTCTCTTGACATCAAGAATGTGCAGTCTATATTCCCCAGAGCCCGAATGCTCAGCAAAGAAGATGTAAAGTAATGAACTGGTTCAAATGAAAGTCTGAAGCCACCTTTCAAAGAAATTTTTTGTGTTCACAGGACAACTCTGTCCTTATAGAAAGAAATGGATTCCTGCTCAATGCAGAGAGCCTGGAGCTCACTGATCCTTTTAGCAGAAGTGATTGCTACGAGGAAAGCCATTTTCCATGAGACATATTTCAAGGGAGCTGAAGACACGGGTTCAAAAGAGGGACCCATGAGCTTGGTAATACACACATTCAGATCCCAGGCTGACACTGGTTCCCCACCCTATGAGGGGGGGTGCAAGTGAGCTAGACCTTTAAAGAACTTCTTGAAGACAGGGTTTGATGCCATAGAGGCATTCTTCCCAGCTGAAGTGTACTGTAAGCAGACACTGAAGCTAAGTGAACATTTAAAGTAGTGGGCTGTAGGCCCAGTGAATGCAAATAGGTAAGGTAGTCCAGAACAGCTGGAACCCCTGCCTGAGCTGGCACCACATCCCTGGTGGAGCACCAGATAGAAAACCTTTTCCATTTAGAGGAGTAGGTTTTCTCAGTGGAAGGTTTCCTGTAACCCCTTAAAATATCCAGAACACTTTCAGAGTGATCAATCAATCAATATTTATTTATATACTGAAAAGTATGTTAGCACAAATGCCCATTTTTACAAACGTCCAGTGAGAAATAAAAAAGTACAGCAGAACAGAAAAACACCTTAATAGGAGTTACAATATCAACAGTGTTGAATACAATCTACAGGTAGTATAAGCAAAGCATGGTACAGCTTAACAGAACAACAGATAAAAGGGGTTACATTATCCAAAACACCACGGTGCCAGGCATATAATCTGGATACATATAAATATAATATAGTAGGTGAAAGAGTTTGGATAGAGGTAACAAGAGTAGACCAGGGTAAATAGGAATCCATGACTAAGTAGGAGGAAGGTAGAGAGGTGAGAAGGGCAGTACCAATGCATGCAGTATGAGGGGAGAGTGCAAGTCTACTGGAGTTCTACGAATTGGGGGTCAAAGA
Source organism: Neoceratodus forsteri (assembly GCA_016271365.2). Taxonomy (NCBI): domain Eukaryota; kingdom Metazoa; phylum Chordata; order Ceratodontiformes; family Ceratodontidae; genus Neoceratodus; species Neoceratodus forsteri. The sequence continues at coordinate 553,556,473 of CM028129.1, read as the reverse complement.
GGCTGAGGGGAAGGAAGGCAGGAGGGATGGTAATGGGTGAAGAATCAAGTGTATACAGGGAAGGAAGGGGAGATAGTAGGGCTGGTGAGGTGTGTGTATGGGGGAAAGGGGGTGGACATAAGTGTTTAGCAAGGGGACCACCCAGAGTAACTACAGGTGGGTGAAATAAGGAGGTGGTCCTTGAGTGAGGAGTTGAAGGAGTGAATGGTCTTACAGGCTTGAATTCCAGAGGGCAGTTTGTTGTACAGCTTTGTGCCAAGGAAGGATAGGGAGTTCTGAGCTTGCTTGGTTCTGTAAAATGGGGTGTCAAAGACCATAGTGGCAGCATCTCTAGTCAACTGCCCTGGTGCAGAAAGTGGGAAAAGGGAGTTGATGCTAGGTGGTAGTAGTTTGAGGTGGATTTTATGAAGGAAGGCGAGCATTTTTAGGTGGAACCTCCCTTTGAGGGTGGGCCAGCTGAGGGAGGAGTAGAGGGTGCAGTGGTGGGTTTTCCAGGGGAGCCCATTGACAAAATGAGCTATATTGTTGTAGGCAACACTAAGTTTAGAGTAGAGCAACAAGGATGTGGGCAGAGAGTAGACGATGGCACCATAGTCGATCAATGGCAGGAGCAGAGAGGTGGCCAGGCGTAACCTGGAAGAGGAAATCAGGAACTTTCTGATCCTGTAAAGAAGACCAATCCTGACATGAACCTTCTTAATGAGGTTGTTAATGTGAGGGTTATAGGATAAGTGGGGGTCCAGGAGGAGACAGAGGTTTTTAAATTTGGACACCAGTTCAATAAGGTTAGAGATGCAGGCATGCATACTTTAGGTTCTCAAGAGCCTTGCTTTGAGTCTGAAGGATTTGAGGTTTGAGTACAGGAGTCTCCCCTGACTGGAGGTTAGCAGGTTGTGCCTCTGAGGTAGCTGTATTGGCTCGGCTACAGACATGGAGAGCAACAGAGATTACCATGGTTGTCTGGCCCAATCTAGAGCTATTAAGATCACTGAAGCTGACTGGGATGTGAGCTTGAGTAGCACTGTACACCAGAGGGAATGGTAGGAAGTCATACAGGTACTTCCCTGACTAATCCAGAACCAGAGCATCCAAAGGTATTGTTCCTTGGGCTGGGGGTCTTCAACAGTACTGTGGCAGGTGGTGACTGACTAGTCCAGAACCAGAGTATCCAAAGGTATTGTTCCCTGGGCTGGGGGTCTGCAACAGTACTGTAGCAGGTGGTGATTTTCATGGGCTACAAAGAGATCTAACTCTGGGGTACCCCACCTTCTGAAAATCGCTTCTACCACATGTCTGTTCAAGGTCCATTCGTGATGGGTCTGGTTGATCTGAATCAGAGCATCTGCTAGGGTATTGTCCTTGCCTGGCAGATGAATGGCCTGAAGGAAAACTCCTAAGGAGTAGGCCAGAGTCCAAATTCTCACAGCTTCTGTGCAGAGAGGATCCGATCTTGTTCCTCTGTGCTTGTTTATGTGGTACATTGTGGTGGTATTGTCTGTTCTGACCTGTACCACCCTTCCCTGAACCAGTGGTGTGAAGGCTTGGAGTGCCAGGAACACTGCTTTGAGCTCCAGCAGGTTTATTTGCTAGAGTGACTCTGCAATGCACCAAGTGCCGTGAGTGATGTGATCCCCTAGGTGGGCACCCCACCCTAGTAGTGATGCATCTGTTGTGAGAATCACTGATGGAGACTCTTTTTAAAAAGGAATCCCTTCCCTGAGGTTGACTTCCTCTTTCCACCACTGAAGGGCCAGAAGAAAAATTTACTCACCATAGTAATATTGTTTCTTCCAAGGGAATCTTACTGTATTCTGACTTGTGCAGTATGGTCTCACCATAGGACTGCCCCAGAGCCAAAATGGTTACCAGAACCTATGCAAATGATGGAATGCTAGGCTCGAGCTCATTTTTCAAATCACTGACCCTGGTAAACAGTTCTAAACTGTCAGATTCTTATGAAGCATGCACTAAGCAATGTCCAACTAATGTAACACTAATAGTAACCCTCCCTAATAAAGAGTTAAAATATATACTAAAGAAATTTCTTCCTTTTTAGAAAAACATCTACCAAAGTGGCATCACTAAGACTCAGATTACAGATGCCCAAAAATAAGAACATATATATATATATATTTATATACCCCAGGTCTGCAACATCTCTCCCACAGCTGGAGTGCAGTGACCATAGGTTTCTAGTAGGGGAGGAAGGGAGGGAGCTCAGAATACAGTAAAATTCCCTTGGAAGAAACAAGATTACTATGGTGAGTAATTTTTTCTTCAAACCCCAGGAAATCTTACTTTATTCTGACTTGTATTTAAGCAGTGCCTTTGGAGGTGGACCTATAACCTGTTTGGGAAACAGGATCAGCAGGACTGCTGTGCCAAACTTGGCATCTCCTCTGGCCTGGACGTCCAAGCAATAATGCTTGGTGAATGTGTGGACTGTCTTCCATGTGGCAGCTTTACAAATGTCCACTAGGGGGATATCTCTAGCAGCTGCTAGGGAAGCTGCTGTACCCCTGGTTGAATGTTGCCCAGAGGCCTGCAGGTGGCTGCTTACCCACCTTGCCGTAGCAAAACTGAATGCAAGCTACAATCCATCGTGCAATGTATCTTTTTGTGGCAGGTTTTCCTTTCCTCATATCCCCATAGGTGAGGAAAAGCTAATTTTGATCCTGCGTGTGACTTTTTGTGTGGTCAAGGTAGTAGCTGATTAACCTTTTCACATCCAGGCTGTGCAGCCTGCGCTCACCTGAGGTAGACTGGTCTGTGAAAAAGACTGGAAAAGTAATAGACTGGTTGAGGTGGAACTCTGATACCACCTTGGGCAAAACTTTTCTCTTAGTCCTCGGGACTACTCTGTCTCTATGGACAGCAATGTAACCAGGTTCTGTGGACGTGCCTGGAGTTCACTGATCTTTCTAGCAGAAGTAATGGCTACCAGGAATACTGTTTTCCAAGTCACATATTTGAGGTCTGCACAAGACATGGGCTCAAAAGGGGGCTGCATAAGCTGGGCAATACAAATGTTCAGATCCCACATTGGAGTAGGCTTCCTGCGCGGTGGGTGCAAATGCAGTAATCCCTTAAAGAACTTCTTGAATACTGGCTTCAAAGCCAAAGCAGATGCCTTACCTGCAGATAAGTAAGCTGAAACAGTTGCCAGATGCACTCTCAAAGTGAAAATTCTTAACCCAATGGAATGCAAATGGGCAATATATTCCGGAACTATAGAGAGACTGGCCTGGGCATGGTCTACACCCCTGCCCTGACACCAAATTGAAAATCTCTCTCATTTAGAAGTGTAGGTTTTCTTAGTAGAAGGCTTTCTAGATACTGTCAGGATATCCATAACCCCTTCTGAGAGGTGCAGTTCTGCATACTCTAAGTCCTCAAAAGCCATGCTTTGAGTCTAAGGGATTGCAGACTGGGATACACGATCCTGCCCTGTGAGGATGACAGCAGGTTGTGCCCTCCTGGGAAGACTGATTGGCTTGATTACTGATAGGATCATGGAGTACCAAGGCTTTCTGGGCCAGTCTGGAACAATGAGAATTACTGATGTTGGTTGAACTTTGGGTTTGTTCAACACTTTCAGTATCAGAGGAAAAGGAGGAAATGCATACAGGAACCTCCTCGTCCAGTCCAGCAGAAGTGCATCCAGAGGGATTGTGCCCTTGATGGGAGGCCTGCAGCAATACTGTGGGAGCTGATGATTGCTTGGGGCTACAAACAGATCCACCTCTAGGGTGCCTCATCTCCTGAAGATGGTCCTCAAGACCTGTTTGTTCAGTGACCACTCATGGTGGTTCTGGTTTATTCTGTGAAGGGTGTCCGCCAAGACATCGTCTTTTCTTGGGAGGTGGACAGCTGAAAGGGAAATATTCAGGGAGTATGCCAAGGCCCAAATTCTTATTGCCTCCATGCAGAGAGGTGTTGACCTTGTGCCCCTCGTTTGTTTATGTAGTACATGGTGGTTGTATTGTCTGTTCTGACCTGAACCACCTTTCCCCTTACCTGATTGACAAATGACTGAAGAGCCAGAAGAACTGCTCTGAGTTCTAACAGGTTGATATGCAGGAGAGTCTCCTGCTTTTTCCACGTGCAGTGTGATCCCCCAGGTGTGCTCCCCATCCTAGGAGGGATGCATCTGTCATGAGTACCAGAGAGGTAACCTGCTGCAGAAAAGACACTCCTTGCCTGAGATTGCCTCTTTCCTACCACCACTGTAAGGCTTGGAGAAAAGTGACTGTGACTGGAACTAGCTTTGAGAAAGAATCCTTTCTTTGGAGCCAGTGATCTCTTAAATGAAATTGAATGTCTCTCATCTAGAACCTGGTCTCTGACACATTTGCTGTGGAAGCTGCCATATGGCTTAGCAATTGCAGGAAGTGCTTTGCTGGCCTAGAGATGTGAAGTTTGAAGGAACTGGCCACTTGGATAAGGTTGTCCACCCTGTTCTGAGGTAGGAAAGCTGTCCCTTTTTTTGTATCCAGTTCTTCCCCATGAATCTGAGCAGCTGAACTGGTTCCAAAACAGACTCTTTGTGGTTCACCAAGAACCCCAGTGAGTAGAGAGTGTCTTGTGTTATTGACAGAGCCTCCCTTACTTGCTGGTGTAACTGGCCTACTATGAGCCAGTCGTCCAAGTAGGGGAACACTGACACTCTTTGTCACCTTAGGTGTGCCACTACCACAGCCAGACATTTTGTGAACACCCTTGGAGCAGATGTCAGTCCAAAAGGAATTGCCCTGAATTGGTAATGGCCCAATGGCAACCTGAACCTGAGGTACTTTCTGTGTGACATTCTGATTGGGATATGAAAGTAGGCATCTTTCAGATCCAGGGATGCTAGCCAACCTCCCTGTCTTAGGGTGGGTAGCATGGTATCCAGAGTAACCATCTTGAATTTTGGTTTTGATAGATGCTTGTTTAAGTATCTGAGATCCAGAATGGATCGCCACTCCCCTGTTTTCTTTACTGTGAGGAAATACCTTGAATACAGGCCCTTTCCTTTCTGGTTGGAAGGGACTGGTTATACTGACTTTTGTTGAAACTTCCCCTTCCAGCAGGGTTGTTTCTGATGGGGAAGAGAGTTAAGAGGTTCTTGACCTCAGCTTTGGCATCGCCTTGAAGCTGAGAATAAGCCCCTGGCCCACTGCCTCCAGGACCCCCTTGTCTGTGGTGATATTTTCCCACTACTGGAAGTAATGGGCCAGCCCACCCCCTACTGGAATTGGGGTGATGACCCAAATAGTCCCCTCAGGGTGTCTGTCTGGTCTGTGCTGCTGGCTGGACACAAGCTAGTGTGGCCACTGCCCCTGCCTCTGAAGTATCCCTTTAGCTGATACTGGGGAAAAGCCTGAGGCTGGAAAAAAGGCCTATAAAGAGGTCTGCCTTTCCCACCCCTTGCATGATGCTTCTGGGGGTTAGAAGCTCTTTCCTTAGCTGCTGTACTCTTGTATGTAGCCTTGTATTCATCCATTTTCTTCATGCATGCCTCAGTTTGCTCCCCAATCAGAGACACAGGGTAGCCTGGCAAATCCATGGCTTTAGTCTGGGAATCTTGTGTCAGATTGGTGGTTCAAAGCCTGACAAACCTCCTAAGCGACACAGCAGATGCCATCTGCCTGGATGCAGTGTCATTAGAGTCCACTGCCATCCTGAACTGTGTCTTAGCAGCTTCGATGCCCCTTTTTGCAGCTTCTTCCAGGTCAGCAGCCATGGGAGAGGGAGCTGCCTTAGCAATCTGCAGCACTGTGCACCACATGTTTTTTGGTACCTGGCTATGTAGGACATATAAGATGCCTGCCTAACAGCCAGGGAAGATCCTAAATATACTTATTAGGTATAGAATCCACCCTCCTAGAATCTTTGTCTGGAGGGTGGGAGGCCAGAAGGATGCCAGCTTTGTCACAAGTTGCAGCCTGCACTACACCTTCATGACTGGGATGCCCAAAAAGGAATTCAGCCCCAGTGTTAGCCACCCAATACTTCTTGTCTGTAGGGGGGACAAAAGTGGGTGTCTGCAATACCCTCAGTCTGCTTTCTGAAGGACTTATGGAGTGGCAGCAGCAACCTCTTTGATGGAGGCACATCCATCATTTCTTTATAGTCCTCTTCCTCCTCATCCTCTATAGACTCCTGGGATGGGAGGTCAAGGGACTGAGCAACCTGCTTCATGAAAGAAAAATAGGATGTAAAATACTCTGATCCCTTATCAGGGGAATCTGGTCTGTGAGGATCAGCAGAAATATCTGGATCAATGGGAACCCTAAAATCCTCATCTTCATCCTCATCTTCCTCTCCATACTCTTTGTCCTCATATTGCTTCCCATCTTGGTCTATTAAACTGGGATCTGAATTTGAACCGGAAGTTTGTGGTAGAGGTTGCTTGCCAACCTGAACCAAGGACTGCAGAGACTCAATTATTCAGATTGCCTTAGCGATATCTTCAGAAGAAGGAACCGCAGTCTTTTTTGGTTGTGGTTCTTTTTTCTTTCTTTTAAATGCAATGGCTGGTTCAGCAGTCTTGTCAGTGGTACATTTTTTAGATGAGGAACTATCGCCACTTTCAGAGGGCAGCTCCTCCAGTTCAGGAAGAAGAGGAACCGGTTGCCCAGTGGCTGGGTTAGCAGCCTTTTCAGCCAATCTTCCCTTCAGTCTTTTCAAATGCCTTTCAATGGTAGACTGAGGAAAATTACTGCAGATTTCACACTCTGTCTGCAAGTGGTCAGATCCCAGACAGAATAAACAAATTAAGTGTGGATCAGCCTTTGCAAAATGTTCCCCCCACACTCGGTACAGTGCTGGAAACCTGTGGGTCCTGTTCTCTTTTTAGTTTTCTGTGACATAACCCAGATCACCACACTAAATATAATACTCCTTTTTTTTTTGTCGGTTACACAAACTGGGACAAAACAACCAGGAGTTACCCAGGTTGGAATTCAAATAATAACAAACCAACTATACCGAGTCGGAACAAATTTACTTAACTTAAAACAGTAATAAAACTCAAAAGGGAGGAAGGCAACTACTTACCCTTTACTGACTAAAATCTAAACAATTGCTACCTGAAAACCAAGGACAGTGAAAAGAATACCAAATAAAATAATTTTACTGATAAATAACCTAGAAAAACTAAGTTTCTTCAAGTGATGAAGGGGAGCTCTCTGGAGACATCTTACTGAAGCAAGCGGAGTAAAGAATCTGACGGCTTAGAACTGTTTACCAGGGACAGTGGTTTGAAAACTGAGCTTGAACCTAGCATCCCACCATTTGCATAGGTTCTATTAACCATTTCGGTTCCAGGGCAGTCCTATGGTGAGACCATACTGCACAAGTCAGAATACAAATAAGATTTCCTGGGGTTTGAAGTAACATTTTTGTTACCGGAACTAGTTTTGAGAGAGAATCCCTTCTCTGACACCAATGTGCCCTTAGGTGGAATTGGATGTCTCCCATCTGGAACCTGGAGCCCAGGACTGTGTCAGTGGTGGATGCCATGTGGCCTAGTAACTGTAGAAACTGTTTTGCAGTTTTTGGTTTGTTCAGGCTGAAGGAGCCTGCCATCTGCAGAATACTTTCTACCCTATCCAGAGGTAGGTATGCCATGCCTTCCTGGGTATTTAATTCTGCTCCTATGAACGGCAGCACTTGCACATGGAGAAGGACTGACTTTTTGAGATTTACCAGAAAACCCAGCAAATCCAGAAGTCCTTGGGTGAGCCACAGGTGCTCCTCTAACTGTTGTGGTAATTTTCCCACTACCAACCAGTCATCCAGGTAAGGGAAAACTGTAACACCTTGCCATTGCAGGTGTGCCACAACCACTGCCAGGCACTTTGTGAACACTCTTGGAGCTGAAATGAGACCAAATGACAGGGTTGAAAACTGGTAATGTAATGACCTGAAGGGAGTCTGAACCTGAAGTATGTTCTGTGAGACTCCCTTATGGGAATGTGGAAGTAAGCATCTTTTAGTTCCAGAGATGGAGAGCTGGAAGAATCAGTGACAAGGTTACCATTTTGAACCTTGGCTTTAGTAACATAGAAACATAGACTTTTTTTTTATATTGTCTATTTTATGCCCCCTTCTCACCTCGGTTGCCGCTCTCTTCTGGGTATCCTATGCTCTCTCTGCCCACCCCTGGTACCTCTCGGAGCACCGCCAGACCAGCCCCCATGTTGCCTCAGCCCACCCCCAGGCAGGGAGGAGGGGGATCCCATGACTTCCCCCTCCAGTCCATTAGTCAGTGTCGGGTGGTCTGAGTGGCTCCTCTCAACAACAGGGTTATGGTGTCTGGGAGCTGGATCCCATCTATGCTGGCATCCGCGGGGCTTTTTCCTTTTTCTGGTGCCACCCTTCAGGATGTCGGTATGATAGGGGAGCCAAGGGGTGGAGCATGTCACAATGTGCAATCGCTCCAGCTCCCGGCCGACAACCTCCCACCCATTTCATGCTGTCCTGCTGCACCTCCACCCATGGTCACCCAGGTGGCAGTAAAGCAGCTTGACAAGCAGCCCACCCTTCCCGGAGGAGAGCAGCTTGTGGGCACTCAATCCTCCTCCCCCTCAGCTGGCCCTCCAGTGGCCTGAGTCTGTTCCTGAACCCAGGTAATTGATGCCGTGAGCAGTAACCCTATTGCTGTGCCAGCAGGCTGGCAGAAACATAGACTTTGACAGCAGATAAGGACCACTTGGCCCATCTAGTCTGCCCATTTCCCTCCCTATTGGATAAGCTGCAGATCCTAGTTAACCAACAGCCTACTTCTTTCTGCCCCCCCCCACCAGAATTGCCTTATATCTGTCCCATGTATTCTTGAATTCCCCCACTGTTTTTGACCCCACGACCTCCTCAGGAAGGCTGTTCCATGCGTTTTGCCCCCCTAGGTCTAGGATAGGCCACCACGCCCCATTTTTCTTTGTTGTGAGGAAGTAGCTCGAATAAAAACCCTTCCCCCTTTGTTGTGGGTCAGAGATTTTGTTTTGGTGGGGCCTGGGCAGATTGGGAACCCCTCCTGGGAACCCCTCTTACCTCTGGCCCTGTAACACCCACTCTGCTGTGGGTATGGCTGCAGCCATGGGACAGCCTGAATTTGATAGAAGGGCCTACCATATGAGGACCTTCCTCTGCCTCCCCTTCCATAAGGCTTATATGAAGTAGAAGGCCTGTCCTTAGAGGAATTACTCTTATAGCTGGCTTTGTATTCATCTACCTTCTTCATATACTCTTCAGTTTATTTACCAAAGAGGGAATGATCTTGTACAAGAAAATCCATGGCCTTAGTCTGGGTGTGTCCTGTGTTAAGTTTGTAGCCCTTAACCAAGCAAACCTCCTCAGGGCTACAGTCAGAGCCATAAACCTAGCAGCATTATCATTGGCATCTGCTGCCATCTGGAACTGGTATTTAGGTGCTTCCAGTCCAAACCTGGCTGTTTCTGCTAGGTCATCAGAGATAGGGGAGAGAACCTTCTCTGACATGACTAAAACCAACTGCCACAGTGTTTTTTGATACTGTGCAGCGTAGGCCTGGTAATTAGCTTGTCTGACCCCCAGAGAGGCAGCTAAATACCCTTTTTTGACATGCTGTCCATTTTTCTTGAATCCTTCTCAGGAGGGTGAGAGGACAAAGGAACCCTCGCCTTCTCACAGGCTGCCTGTTGGACTATACCCTGATGATCAGGGTGAGAACAGAGGAATTCAGCCCCTTTTCTGTCTAACTGACAAAAGGCATTTGATATAGTCCCACACAAAAGATTAATACACAAGTTAGCCAGCCTTGGAGTGGGTCCCAAGGTGGTAGCCTGGATAAAAAATTGGCTAGACAATAGGATGCAAAGGGTAGTAGTAAATGGAGTCCACAGTGAAGAAAGGAGGGTTACTAGCGGGGTACCACAGGGTTCAGTACTGGGACCAGTCCTTTTTAATGTCTTTATAAGTGACATTGCAGAGGAACTAGAAGGAAAAGTATGTCTCTTTGCAGATGACACAAAGATCTGCAACAGGGTTGATACACAAGATGGAGTGCAAAGGATGAGAAGGGACTTGGCAAGGTTGGAGGAATGGTCAAATGTATGGCAGCTCAGATTCAATGCAAAGAAGTGCAAGGTAATGCACCTGAGAAACAAAAACCCAGGGGAAGAGTGCACAATGGGGAGTTGAGATACTAACAACAGTAAAAATGGAAAGGAACCTGGGGGTAATTATATCAGATGACCTAAAGGTGGGCAAGCAATGTGAGAAGGCAGTAAGGAAGGCTGGGGGGATACTGGGATGCATAGGGAGAGGCATCAATAGTAGAAAACAGGAAGTTGTTATCCCTCTGTACAGACAGTTGGTGAGACCCCATCTGGAGTACTGTGTGCAGTTCTGGAGACCCCATCTCCGCAAAGACATAGACAGAGTGGAGGCTGTCCAGAGGAGGGCAACCAACATGGTGCAGGGTCTGCACCAGAAGACATATGAAGAAAGACTCAAGGAATCAACAAAGTCCAAGAGGGTAGCATCTTTCAGAAAAAGATATGTGCAAGAACAAGGGGGCACAATTTGAAGATAGAGGGGGGACAGCTCAGAGGTAATGTGAGGAAGTATTTTTTCACAGAGAGGGTTGTGGATGCATGGAATAGCCTCCCTGAGGAGGTCGTGGAGTCAAGAACAGTGGGGGAATTCAAGAATGAATGGGACAGACATAAGGCAGTCCTAGTAGGGGGTAGGAGGAAGTAAGCTGTTGGTTAACCAGGATCTGCAGCTTATCTGTTAGGTAGGAAAATGAGCAGACTAGGTGGGCCAAGCGGTCCTTATCTGCCGTCAACTTCTATGTTTCTATTGGTACTTCTTGTCAGCCTTCTTATCCAGAGGTGTGATAGAGTTAGGGTTCTCCAGGATTGTGAATAAATCCTTCTTGAAGAATTTATTAATAGGCAGAAAAATCTTTTTAGTGGGTGTTAACCCCATCATTTCCATATACTCTGCCTCCTCCTCATCGTCCATGACCTCAGTGGTAGCCAGGTCAAGGGCATCTACTATTTTCCTTACAAAGGAAAAGTGAGAGGAAAAATCCTCAGGCCTGGGAGGAGAGCCAAATTCCTGCTCTGGTAAGAGTTCCAGTTCAATGGGCTCACCACCATCATCCTCTGGTATTTTATACTCCCCAGTATCTATCTCCTGAGACTGGGGATCCGAGGAGGGAGTAATCTCCTGAACCCTTGGAGGAGGAGGGGTTGGAGAAGGTATGAACCCCTGAATTGCCTTAATGACTTTAATAGCCCTGACAATCTTCTCAGCAGCAGGCAAACTGTGAGGCACAGAAGAATCCCCTATTGGTTTTGCCTGGGGTTCAATGTGTTTGGTCTTCTTTGCCTTTTTGGAAGGGACCGGAGAGTCAGCTGGATCACCCAACCTTTTTAAAGAGGTTGATTCGCCCTTATCAAGGGTAGTAAAAGAAAAAACTGCAGTTTCACCTGCTGATTTAGAAGGTGTTGGCTGGTTAGTGCCTGAATCACCTTTTCCCAACTTTTTCTGCAACCTCTCCTTTCTTTTCTCCACAGTTTTCTGTGGAAATGATTTACAAATTTCACAGTCAGTATTTAAATGCTTGGTTCCCAGGCAGAATACACAGCTGTCATGCTTGTCTGCTCTGGCAAACACTTCCCCACACTTCACACAGTTTTTAAAACCTGGGGGAGCAGTCTTTTTCTTAGGGTTTTCTGTATGTTCCATTTCCAGGAGAAAAACCTTACACAGCAAAAGTCTTTTTTTTTTTTTGCTGTCAGTTCAGGAACTGATGAGGTCCCAAAAGAACCGATTAATTTCAAACTCTGAACCGGGTCAGCGGTTCTCGGAACCAATTTGATGGTTCACAGTAACCGGGTTAGAGGTTAAAAAAGAAACCGGGTTAGCGGCTTCAAACAATATTGTAAAATACTTAAAACAACAAAATTTTAAAGAAAATAAAGTGGAAAAACTCCACAACTAACATAAGACTACTCAGTTCCCCAATGGTTATACCGAACCATGAGGAACCGAGAAATAAACGTTAAATCTAACTAAACTTAAATAAACTAGACATTAGACTAAAAAGTAACACTAAATGAAGGCAGCAGAAAGAAAATTATGTATAATTAAGTAATTATGCTTCACAGTAAAGCCAAAAAAACGACCTGAGGGAGTCTTCTGGGCATCTTGACTTGTGAGGCGGAGTAAGAAATCTGAGACGTTGATAGAACGTGCAGCAAATGAGGGCAGCAGTTTGAATAATTGTCACATGCCAATGATTCCATCATTAGCATATAGTTCCATTCTCCAAGCAGTTCTACTGAGCAGGCTAACTGCAGAAAGTTATGAATATCAGAAGAATACATGGGGTTAGAATCACCTTTAGCCTCGAGGTCTGGGGGGATTCAAACTGTGAACCTTATGCTAGCATACCCAATGTACAGGTTCAGATATGTACCCTCTTTGGGACTGCAGTGCAATCTTTCACCTGGAGCACCTAGCCAGGTCTCCAAAATGAACCCTTAAAACTCTATAAGAGACCTTAGGTATATTCTTACCTTATTATATAAGCTCAGTACAGAATCAAGCTTTTCAACAGCTGTCAGACTTAAATACAGGCACTTCACATGCAAAAAGAAACTGAAAGACACCCAAGCATTATTTCAAAGAAGTGGTTGTTTACCAAAAATATGATAAAAAGGTAAAAATAAACACAGAACAATACATCATATAGCGTACAATCATGTAAAATAAAAAGGACATTACAGACATAACACTCCTACCACTAAGACTTAATTTTTTCTAAGTATTACCTTTCTAAGTGCTTTCCCAGTCAGAGTCTAGAATCATATGTCACCATCCCATATACAATGTTTCATTTTTAAAATATTTGTCCCCAACCCCTTTTGATGAGGCCAGCTAGAACCTCCCTTAGATAATTTCTGACATAAGTGTCTCTGAGGATGTGAGTCACTGCTTTGAAAAATCTGTAACTAGCCATTTCCTAGATATGACAGTCTTTAATTAAACATTTTTTCTTTGAACTTAACAATCCCACATATGTCCTCTTGGGCTGATTTCCTGTGCTAGTGTGATCCGAGGGATTTTATGACTCTTCACACATTTCTGGTTATATGCTAAAAGGAGAAGAACCAGCCCAATTACTTTGCCTCCTGTAACGTTATAAAACTCACATTTGGTTTTCAACTTCAAAAGCCTGGGCAGGTCATAAACAGGTAATAAAATGCCCTTCTGTAAGGAAGTCTTAATTAACTGGTTCTTCTGGTATGTTTTACAACATCCTGTGGTTTCAGCTACTGACCTTGAAAGTTAAAGACCAAATCTCTCACATACTGACATTTCATACACAGACCATTTATTTATAAATATAAATATCATACAGGTAACCAGGAGCAGTGGCAGAGTGTCACATCCTCTGAGGCCCCAGGAGGAGACCCGAACTCCTGTTCAGGGGAGACTTCAGGCTCTATAGGCTCTCCCTCATCTTCTTCCTAATACTCCCCATAGTCTTCCCAATCCTCATGGAGGGAAGATTGGGTTGACTAAGCAGGGGTCTGAACTATTGACTGCTGTCCAGCTGGCAACATCCCCTGTAAGGCCTGCAAGACCTCAAAAGCTTGTGCAAACTCCAGTGGAGAGGGCATATTTCCAGTCACACCAGAAGTCCCCAAACGTTGATTCTGTATGTTTAGTCTTTTTGTGTTTTTCAGTGGAATTGGGAGCTAGCAGACCTTTTTGTAATGACCTTTGCACCCGTATCACTGAGGGTGTCGGCTGGTCAGAGCCAGAGGATCCTTAGGTGGAGACAACTTTTTTTTGAGCCTTTCAAAACATTTTTCAAGCATTTTTTCAGGAAGGTCTTGCAAATCTCACAATCTTACTTTAAATGGTCATAGTCAAGGCAGACCACACAAGAAGTGTGCTTATCTGCCTTGGCAAAAACTTCTCCACACTCAGTACAGTTTTTAAAACCAGGTTCATTGTTTACTTTTCTGACATTTTAGCCAATGCAGCAGGAAAAACAGCAACTGCAATATAATTTAAACTTTTAAAACTAAGATTAATGGTTGCGGTCAGTTCAGGAACCAATCAGGGAACTGATCGGAATCGAGAACCAATAATAAAGGAACTGGATTTAGTGGTTCAGTAACCGGTATTAGTGGTTACAACAATCAATTTTATTTGAACAAAATACTCTAAAAATAAAGGAATTTCTGTCACAAAATCCCGCTAAAACTAAAAAAATTCCTGGTTCCCTTCTGGTTATACTGAACTGGGAAAAACTGAGAAAAAAATCAGTAATTTAACTAAAATAAGCTAACAGTTATCTAAAAAATAAATGAGAAGGGCAGCAGATGAAAATAAAAAGAATGCTTACATATTTTTATAAGTTTCATGACAAGATGTTGAGGAGAGGATCTCCGAGCGTGTCGAGGCACAGGTCAGGAAGCACAGGAAAACCAGGGGCAATTGTAGAATTCACCAAAAATATTTATTTGTACTAGCAGTAACATAAAAAATAAAATTGTTCAGTATAACTATTTACAACGGTAAAATAAAATAGAGGAGATCCATCAGAGTTTTCATTCAGTCTCTGTGTCCATCTCAAACTATAGTTATATATATTTCAACAATAACACTATATAATTTCTAAACAAAAGGGATCCCAATATCAGTTACATTTCCACATAATGATTTGCATATATTTTTATACCAGCAGATATGCAAGGGAGGAAAAGACAAACGGCAAGGAAGACTGAGAGACAGTGAGGGGCAAAGAATTGCGAGACTGTCGAGGTGATCAAATCTTAGGTCTCACAGGAAAATGTGATAGCGCAACCAGACAGACAAGAGACAGGAAAAGGAAAGAACATATCCTTGCATTTAAATACTTTCTCCAGATTTGTGTATCACCTTGAATTTCAATTGCTGTTGTGCCAGGTACCACCTTGTGATTCTGGAATTTTTGTCCTTCATTTGGTTAAGCCAACAGAGAGGATTGTGATCTGTTATAAGTACAAAGTCAGTTCCTAGCAAATAAAACTTAAGGGACTCCATGGCCCGCTTTACTGCTAAACATTCCTTTTCAATGGTGGAGTACCTTTTCTGTCTGTCATGCAACTTCCTACTTATGTATAGAATAGAAGAAAAAATTACTCACCTTAGTAATGTTGTTTCTTCTAATGGAGTCTTGCTATATTATAGACATTAGCAGTTTGTTCCAGCTCTAGAACTGCCCCGGAGTGAAATGGTTAAAACCATTCCAAAATAGAATTTTGGCACGAGAGCAGCTCTATCTGTGTCATTTCAAACTTGAACTGTCAGATCTTTACGAGCCAAACTCAGTAAGGTCTGTGTGGAAGCTGTAACCTACACTAGCTAAATGGCTACCTAAATAATAACAACCATTGATGGTCCCAACACCCAAGACTCAAGTCAGGGGACCAGAAATACTAACACCATTCTAATAACATGAAAATGGAACATAAGTATAATAAAACACACACGCGTACACATACACACCCCCAAAGTCCCAAAGAGGACAAAATGTTAACAGGACATAAGTAGTGCCCACACTAAGTTGCCTGCACCCCACCAAGTAGAGGTTCTGAGAGGGGCAGGTTGGGGGGGAGGTCTATAATATAGCAAGACTCCATTAGAAGAAACAACATTACTAAGGTGAGTAATTTTTCTTCAAACAACATGAAGTCTTGCTATATTATAGACATTAGCAGAATACACAGCAGTACCTCCATGGAGGAGGCAGAACCTACTTAGGAATAGGCTCTGAAGAACAGCTGTGCTAAACCGACATCTCTCCTGGCCTGGACATCCGTGGAGTAATGCTTGGTAAAAAGTGTGTACACTGCTTCCAAGTAGCAGCCTGGCAAACTCCAATAAAGGGATATCTCTGCAGCAGCTACAGATGCAGCTGTACCCCTGGTAGAATGAGCCTCAAACCGGGGCTCTGCCCACTTTCTGATAACAAAATTGGATACAAGAGACAATCCACCTGGCTATTGATCTCTTAGTGGCAGGTTTGCCTTTCCCAACTTCACCATAGGTAAGGAAAAGTTGGAGGATCTGAACCTGTGACCTTTGGTACGCTCTATATAATAACTAAGAGCTCTCTTAACATCCAGGTTGTGTAACCTCCTCTCACCCAAGACGAGTGATCAGTGAAAAATACTGGAAGGAGATAGATTGATTAAGATGGAATTCTGAAACCACCTTAGGCAAAACTTCCTATTAGTCCTAAGGACTACCTTATCCCTGTGGAAAGAAATAAAGTCAGTCTCCACTGACAAGGCTTGCAATTCTTACGTCTCAGAAGCATGATAGCCACTATAAAAACAGTTTTCCAAGTTAGGTACTTAAGCTCTGCAGAAGACATAGGTTCAAAAGGGGGTTGCATTAACTGGGCAATGCAAACATTAAGGTCCCAAGCAGGGGCCGGTTCCCGAAAGGGAGGATTAGTATGGAGTAATCCCTTAAAAAACTTGGAAAACACAGGATGAGAGGAAAGAGGGGATGACTTTCCTGCTGACACAAAAGCAGACACAGCTGCCAAATGAACTCTCAGGGTAGCTGGTCTGAGACCCAAGGAATTAAGATGTACCATGTAATCTAACAAAATGGGCAATTCAGCAGATTCTGGGGAAATATTTTTCCCAGCACACCAAATGGAAAACCTTTTCCATTTAGAACTATAAGTAGCCCTAGTGGAAGGCAAGCCTTTAGGATCTCAAGAACACCCTGAGAGAGGTGTAAATCAGCAACTCTAACTCCTCAAGAGCCAGGCCTTGAGGTTGAGGGATTTGAGGTCCGATACCAAACCTTCCCTGGGCACAAGTCAACAGATTGTGATTCCTGGGGAGGCACAGGGAAGATGGACTGTCAGAGACAGAAGGAGTGGGTACCAGGGCTGCCTGGCCCAATCCGGGGCAATCAGAATCACCCTGCAAGGCTGAGATCTGATTTTGACTAGTACTTTGAATAGGAGAGGAAAGGGGGCGAAAGCATAGAGGAACTTCCCCTCCCAATCCAGAAGAAGGGCATCCAGGGGAACTGAGCCCAGCACTGGAGGCCTGCAACAGGACAGAGGAAGTTTGTGATTGTCTGGGGCTGCAAAAAGATCTATCTGAGGGATGTCCCACCTGGCAAAAACTATATACCCAGCACTTGAGGATCCAGGGACCATTCGTGATGGCCCTGGGAAATCCTGCTAAGGGCATCCACTAGGACATTGTCCTTCCCTGGAAGATGAACTGCTATGAGGGAAGTGTTCAGGGAACAGGCCAGAGACCACAACTTCATTGCCTCGGTGCACAAGGCCGAAGACCAAGTGCCCCCCTGTTTGTTGATGTACCACATTGTTGTGGTGTTGTCTGTTCTGACTTGTATCACCTTGTCATGGACAGATGCAGAAAAAGCTTGAAGAGCTAAAAGACAGCTCTGAGTTCCAGCAAATTGATGTGGAGCAGAGATTCCTGGGGGACCAAACTCCCTGAGTGGAAAGGTCCATGTGGGCTCCCAACCCAGAAGGGAAGCATCTGTAGTAGAGTCAAGTCATGAGAAGGGAAATGAAGGGGACCCCTGCCTAAATTGCTCTGATCCTGCCACCACTGGAGAGCTAGGATCAAGGTTCGAGTCACTGGGACCAACTTGGAAAGGGGGTCTCTTCTCTGAGACCAAAAGGTTCTCAAGGAAACTGAATGTCTCTCATCTGAAATCTGGCTCCCTGCACAACAGCTGTGGATGCAGCCATGTGCTCCAGGAGCTGCAGAGTGTCTTGCTGGTCGAGAGACCTGCAGAGTGAAGGAAGAGGCCAGAGCCACTAAATTCCTTACCCTTTCTGGGGAAGAAAGGCTCTAGCTTTGTGTCCAATTCTGCCCCTATAAAGGTGAGTACCTGGACTGGTTCTAGAACCGACTTTGGTAGGTTTAGCAGAAAACCCAGGGAGGTGAGAAGCTGCTGGGTGACCTGCAGGTGAGATTTTACTTGTTCTGGGGACTGGCCTACAATGAGCCAGTCATTCTAGATAGAGGAAAACAGCAATCCTCTGCCTCCTTAAGTGGGCCACTGCCACTGCTAGACACTTTGTGAATACCTTGGAGCAGAGGTAAGGCCGAAGGGCATTGCTCTGAACTGGTAATGACCTGAGGGCAGTTCGAATCTGAGGTACTTTCATGGGATCTTCTGATTAGGACATGGAAATAGGCATTCTTGAGGTCCAGGGAGGCTAGCCAGTCCCTGGCCTTAGGGAAGGTAAAATCATTGCCAGAGTTACCATTTTGAACTTTGGTTTCAAAAGATGCTTGTTCAGATATCTGAGATCTAAAATGGGCCGCCATTCTCCTGTCTTTTTTGGGGTAAGGAAGTATCTGGAATACAGACCCCTGCCCTGATGCAGGGGAGGAACCCTTTCTACTGCTCTGAGAGCTAACAGGGATGAGACCTGTTTCCAGAGCGAGGGTCTCTGAAGCACTTGCAGGTAGAAAATGTCTGCTTCTCAACTTGGGAAACTTTTTGAAGCTGAGAACCAGACCCTGACTTACACTTCAGAACCCACTTGTCTGAGGTTAAAGCCCAATTCTGACTGAAGTAAGCCAGCCTGCCCCCACTGGTGACAGGAGAATCGGCCCTGGGCACCCCATCAGGGTGCCTGTTTCTGCAGGAGCTTTAGGCTGGGGTGGGAGCAGGTCTGCCCACCCCTCGTCTGCCCTGCCTCTGAAGAAGCCCTCTGAGCATGGGCAGAGGAGGCCTGAGTCTGGTAGAAAGGTTTGTGAAAAGGCCTACCCTACCCCTTGGGGCATGCTTTTGAGGAGTGGCTTGACGCTTCCAGCTCTGGGCACTTTGTAAGTAGTCCTATATTCATCCATCTTCTTCATGTAATTCTCTTGTCTGCTCTCCAAACAGAGAATTTCCCACCACAGGAAAATCCATAGCCTTAGTCTGGGTATCCTGTGACAAACTAGTACACCTGAGCCAGGCCAACCTACGAAAAGCTACAGATGTGGCCATGACCCTAGAGGAAACATCATTAACATCCACAGCAGCATGAAACTGAACCTTAGAGGCTTCAATGCCATCAGCAGCCACCTGTTCTAGTTCACTAGCCAGCTGACCATGGGCCTGCTTGGCCAATTGCATAACAGTATCCCATCTAGATTTCTGATACCTAGTTACATAAGCCATATAATTTGCTTGCCTGAGTCCCAGAGAGGCTGCCATATACTGTTTTTTTTTTTTTTTTTTGCCATGGCATCAATCTTCCTGGAATCCTTGTCAGGAGGATGTGAAGCCAAGGGAATATTAGCTTTATCACAGGCAGCAGCCTGAACTACCCCAACATGACTGCATTGCTGAGAAAGGAATTCTGTATCAGGGCCTGACAATGTATACCTTCTGTCCATCTTTTTATCTACAGGAGGCACAGAATTAGGAGCTTTTAAAATTTTAATTGTTTGTTTCCTAAAAGACATATGTAAAGGAATAGACAATCTCCTAGACTCTGGAATATCCATCATTTCTACAAAATCAGGCTCCTCTTGCTCATACACAGCCTCTTCTAAAGGAAGCTGGAGGGTTTCAGCAACTTTTTTATAAAACATAAAATGAGATGGGGACTCAGACAGCATAGGGGGAGATTCTAAAGGTCTGTCTGGGGAGATGTCCAGTTCAATGGGCACACCCAGACCTTCCCAGCCACATTCATACTGTTCATAATCCTCCTCCCCCTCCTCTGGTTCATAAAATTCCTCAATATCAAAATCCTGAACCACTGGGACTGGGCGAACCGACCTTTTACCGGATAGTGGTGGTTGGACGGACCCTGAGACAGTGACTGGACAATTTGTATGGCTTTTGTTATCTCTGCAGCAGTTGGAGAAAGAATTTTGGACTCAGACCTGCTGATTTTCTTGTTTTCTTTACTGGAATTGGTTCCTCAGAGCCAGCTTTTCTTTGCCCGAGAAGTCTGGCCTTGGTCAGAGGGCACCTCTGATTCAGTTGGCACCGAACCGGCTGGCCATCCGGTCAGCGGACTTTTGGCCTCTTGTTCCTGAGCCTGCCCAATCTTTTTTCCAGGGTGGCTGCAGGAAATTCTACATACCTGGCAGTCTGACTGGAGGTGGTCAAACCTCAGACAATAAACACATGTGGTGTGTGGGTCAGCCTTGGCAAAGACTTCCCCACAAACATCACAGTGTTGAAACCCAGTGGCCTGGTTTTCTTTTGGGTTTCTCAGACATAATGCCAGCCTAACCAAAACTTGCCCTTTAACGGCAGTGCCAGGCAAGACACCCTTATCGGTTCCTAACCGTATCACGGGAGTATTGGAAAAACGTAATAAATCCGTTTTTTAGAACCAAAGAACCGGAACCGACTCTAAAATAGTAACTTTTAGTTTTAAATGAGTTTAAACCCACTGATCGGTTCAAACCGAACCGATAACTTACAAGTTCCACACAGACAAAACCTTCATTTACTTACGGTTACCACAGATAGAGCTTGAAACGAACGGTTTTATGTTGTAATAAAACTATTCTCGGTTAAATCCAACCAAGAAAACACTTTTAAACCGAGAAATGAACCGAGCAGAAGGAGAAATGTCCGGAGCGACTGTTCACTGAGGCGGAGTAAAGAATCTGACAGTTCAAGTTTGAAATGACACAGATAGAGCTGCTCTCGTGCCAAAATTCTATTTTGGAATGGTTTTAACCATTTCGATCCGGGGCAGTTCTAGAGCTGGAACAAACTGCTAATGTCTATAATATAGCAAGACTTCATGTTGTTTGAATGTTCTTTCCCATCTATATTTTGACTCAGCAATGCACCTAGACCTACCTCTGATGCATCTGTTTGTAACAAAAATGGTTTCCCAAAGTCTGGGCTTCTTAAAATAGGGGCTGAACATAATGCAGCCTTAATGGCTTGAAAAGCTTCATCACACTCTAATGACTATTTCACATTATTTGTGCACCATTTTTTCATGAGTTCAGTGAGGGGAGTAGCTAACTCAGGAAAGTTGGTAACAAATCTCCGATAATAACCAGCCAGCCCTAAAAATGACCTGACATGCTTCTTTGTTTTAGGGACAGGGCTGTTAGCAACAGCTTCTATTTTAGAAACTTCTGGCTCGACTTCTCCATTTCCCAACACATAGCCCAAATATCTGGTTTCCTGCATGCCCAATGCACATTTGGTAGGATTAATAGTCAGACCTGCATATTTGATAGCTTGGATAACTGCTCGTAGGTGTTCCAGGTGGCTTCTCCTGTCTGGACTGTACACCACGACCATCCAGGTATGCAGCACAATAACCATTGTGAGGGGATAAAATTAGATCCATGTACCGCTGGACTGTAGCTGGCACACCATGTAAACCAAATGGCATGGTGGTGAACTGATAGAATCCAACAGGAGTGGCAAATGCAGTTTTATCTCTGGATTCTTTAGCTAAAGGTATTTGCCAGTAACCCTTGGTGAGATCAAGGGTACTGATACACTTTGCACTCCCCAGTCTGTCCACCAAATCATCTATTCTCAGCATAGGATAACTGTCAAATTCTGACACTTGATTAAGTTTCCTAAAATCAAGGCAGATTCTAACACCACCTTCTTTTTTGTTTACAATTACCATTGGAGATGACCAAGCACTCCTCGACTGTTCTGTGATACCCAATTCTTTTATTTTTTGTATTTCCTTAACCACGTCAGCTTTTAACCACTCTTGTAACTTATATGTCTTTTGCCTAATAAGGCGAGCATTCCTTGGCACTATTACGTGCTTGACCCCTTTTGTTCAGTCTGGTAATGTGGTAAAAGTACTGTCAAATGCCTTTAGCACATTACAAAGTTTTGTAGTTTGTTCTGAGGTTAAGGAAACATTCACCTTTACAGCATCAACAGTTACAGTTTGTTCCAGTCTAGCATGAGCTACATCAATATCTTCTTTATCAGTTTCTGGTAAAACTAGCAAAGCAGCTTTTGACATTTTTTCAACCCATTTCTTGAGGAGGTTAGCATGGTATATCTTAGTAGGATGTTTCCTGTCAGGAGTCTCAATCTTGTAGTTAACGGTGCTAGTACGTCTAAGCACTTTATAAGGCCCTTGCCACTTCATTAACAGTTTTTTTTTTTCTGTTGTGGATAACAGTAGCAAAACCTTTTCACCTGGCTCAAAAACTTTTTCTTTCACCCCATGGTCATAATATACCTTTCTATGTACTTCCCTGGTACTAGGTCCAGTACCCATATACAAAACTCCTGGCTTAGAGTATGCACAGCATAAATCCCACTTAGGCTGACACCATCTGTCGTCGAGGCACAGGTCAGGAAGCATAGAAAAACCAGGAGCAGTTGTAGAATTCCCAAAAATATTTATTTGTACTAGCAGTAACATAAAAAATGAAATTGTTCAGTATAACTATTTACAAAGGCAAAATAAAATAGAGGAGATCCATCAGAGTTTTCCTTCAGTCTCCGTGTCCATCTCAAACTATAGTTATATACATTTCAACAGTAACACTATATAATTTCTAAACAAAAGGGATCCCAATATTAGTTACATGTCCGCATAATGACTGGCATATATTTTTGTACCAGCAGATATGCAAGGGAAGGTGAGACAAACAGCAAGGGAAGACTAAGAGATAGCGAGGGGCAAAGAATTGCGAAACTGTTGGAATGATCAAATTCTAGGTCTCGTAGCAAAATTTGGCTGCGCAACCAGACAGACAAGTGACAGGAAAAGGAAAGAACAGATCCTTGCATTTATTTATTTATTATTTATTGAATTTTGATGACCGGGTAGGCCCACTGGGCCCCGGAGGTCCCTTTTTCAGGGGCGACCCAGGTGAAACAACAACTTACAGGTAGCAGATCAGTACAGTCAGGTGATTGTAAAGTTTTTAACAGTAAGAATACATAGGTTTACAGGCAGCAGGTAGTGGAAGACATGCAGGCTGTAAGGACATAGAGGTTACACATAATGAGACCATTTTACATCTCAAGTTAGTGATTAGATTGAGAGTGCTCTGGTAAGGCGAGCAGTAGCTAAAGACCTAGGGTTAGCTTCTTTGTGGGCATATTGGAAGGGGGATAAATTGGGACATAAGTGCACCCCATCTTTAGGGGGAGGTCCATTATGCTACCAGGATGGCTATGTATGGTCGGGTCTATTGAACTACAAGGATGGCTATACATGGTCAGGTCCTGTAACAGAGACATGTGCTCCTGTCGAGCAGGTGTCCCTTGAGCTTTGTCCGGAAGCTGGTGACGGACACGGCCTCCCGTACCTCCAAGGGGAGGTTGGTCCAGATGTAAGGGGCGGTGTACGCAAAGGACCTGGACCCGGCTTTAGTCCTAGTCTTGGGAACCACGAGAGAGTTTGGCCTGATGAGCGTAGGCACCGTGGGTTGGGTTTCACCTAATGAGACCATTCAGGCTGGGGGAGGTGTGGGACCCAGTAGCTTGAATGTAAGGCAGAGGGTTGGGTAGGGAGGCGAGCTTCCAGAGGCGGCCACCTGAGCCTAGATTGGGCCCTAGGTGAGTCCTCGGGTGTGACATAGTGGCAAAGTGGACTATCTTGTTGTACAAGGTCTGCAGCCTCCTAACTCCGTCACGGCCACGCCCCTGGAGAATCGGGCCATGAGGGTGAGCTTTGGGAGGAGTACGCTAGCGGCAATGGCTACCCTAGCTTCCGGGATAATCTGGTCCTTTAGTCTATAGAGGATTCCAAGTTTCCCATGGATGGCTTTGGTGATTTGGTCTCACGTGATTTTTAGTGTGAAGCCTTGGTCCAGGGTAAGGCCAAGGTATTTGGTGGCGGTGACCACCTCAAGTTTTACACCCCCCCTGGACTGGAGTTGTAGGAGATGTGACCTCTCAGATCCCAGGGATCTAGGACCAAAGAGCACTACCTTCGTTTTGTTGGTGTTTAAAACCATTTTGTTCAGAGTGAGCCAGTCCTCCATCTGAAGGATGTCTTCTTGGAGGGCTGTCTCCAACTCTGGTAAATTAGGGGAAGCTCTGTAAATGACTGCATCATCCGCGTGCATTGGATAACACTGCGTTCCCGCAGTGTGTATGCAGATCATTTATGAACAGTGTAAAGAGAAGGGGCCGAGGATTGACCCTTGAGGTACCCCTTCTTTGAGTGGAGCTAGCTTGGAGACTTTATCCTCCCACTTGACCCTCTGGGTGCGTCCAGAGAGATAACTCTTGAACCATCCCAGTGAATGGGTGTCAAGGCCAAGTGAGCACATTTTTTGTAGTAGGAGGTTGTGGTTTACCAAGTCGAATGCTTTAGATAGGTCAATAAAGACCACCCCTGTGCTGACCCCTGCGTCATTATTTAAATACTTTCTCCATAACAACTGGAATAGGGTCCAATTCTACCCCATCACAAAGCGTCTAGTCTTGACAGACAGAGAGTGAAATCTGAGGGTTAGAATGTAGGCAGTTTATAGGTGGCAGCAATTGAAAAGTGGCACAGCCAATGGTGTTCCATCATTAGCATAATGTTCCATCTCCAGGCAGATCTGTCTTAAAGGCATACTGCATAAGAGTTAGGAATATTGGAGTATTCCTGGGGTGAGAAAGACAAATTTCACAATCAGCTGCGAAATGGGATTCACCAAGACAGACAACACACTCATCTTGTTTGTCTGCCTTGGCAAAAACCTCTCCACACTGAGTACAGTGGAGGCCCAGTTTTCTTCTTTGTTTTTTTCTGACATTTTAGTTAAATGACAAACCAACAGTAACTGCAATACAAGATTTTTTTTTTTTTTTTTTGCAGTTGTAGCTCGGTTTCGGAACCGCGATCACGATCCAAAAAGACCCAAAAAGTGTCGATTCTGACAGAAAAACAAAATAAGCGATAGGCTAAACTTAACAACAATAATAGTGAAAGACTAATAGAATCTAATGAAAACATCAGTTCCTCAGCGGTTACCAGGAACCAAGAGGAGCCGAAGACTTTTTAAATTAAATAAACAAGCACTAAATAGCAGTTACGTAAGAATGTACTGTAACACTAGATCTTCGAGAGAGGTTCCTGCAGTAGAACTGAATACCAAGCAGTCAACTAAATAGAGGGAGTAGGAGACTAGGTTCTGGGAGGAGGAAAATGTCTGCCAGCGATAGTCTGCTTATGATGGTAGTCCTTGCAGGACTGCTAGACCAAAGCCAGACCTGTGCCTAGAAGCAATGTGCAGGCTGTAATGTTTCATGAAGGTGTGAACAGAGGACCAAGTGGTTGCTGCATAAATGTCCGCAATGGATACATTTCTAAGAAAGGCAGTGGAAGTGGCCACTCCCCTAGTCGAGTGGCCCTTGACTGCTCCCGCAAGGGACTGCTCGTATATCTGGTAAATGTAAGAAATACAATTAGCCAGCCATCTTGACAAAATCTGTTTGGAAATAGCCTTGCCCTGACACTTAGGAGCAAAGGTGATGAAGAGTTGATTCGACTTTCAAACCTCCTTAGTCCTTGAGATGTAATATCTCAAAATCCTGTGCACATCAAGGGTGTGCAGGAGATACTCCCCCTATTGGAGTATTCTTGGTAATACACCAGCAGTTTGACATTCTGATTTAGGGTAAATTCCAAAACGACCTTCAGAAGAAAGGAAGGATTAGTCCGAAAAGCCACCCGGTCTCTGTGGAAAATTAAATAAGGCTCCTTACAAAGTAGAGCCTGAAGCTCTGAAACTCTTCGAGCTGAAGTAATCACAACTAAAAAGAGCATTTTTGCCAGCCTGGTGGCACTGAGGGTTGAGGCACTGGACGCCACACCTTGCGCCATGCCGGCGACCCAGGTTCGGGAGTGAGCGCAGGCCACTGGGGGTCGGTGAGGGGGGAAAAGATCGAGCATCCATAGGACTGCTCTCTCTTCCCAGGGACGGTGTGGGGAAGTGATCGAGGGGCAGAGTTGCGGCATAACATTGCCTTGCAAAGCCGCACTCTGAGGGGAAGGACCTATACAATAAGTGGAAAAAACCCACTCCTGGGGATAGATGATGGCACCTTGGCCTTCTAAGCCCACACTCTCAATCCCAGACTTACCTCCTCTTCCTGGACTGGTCATGTGTGCCCGGCACTTTGTCCTTAGATAGAGCGCCCTGAGTGGATAGGGCGGCCCTACCTCCGGAGAGTTCAGACCCGGAAGTGGTACTGGGACACATGAGGGGAGATGTAGTAGTCACGGTGGGAGGTAGAGGCAGGGAGCCCCCAAAGATGCCGGAAGGAGATCTCCAGGCAAGTGGAGATACATAAAGTTAAAAAAAAAAAATAGAGTTTTCCACGATAGGTAATGCATATAACTACTTACTGCCGGCTCAAAATGTGGCAAAGTAAGTTTTTCTAAAATAAAATTAAGATCGCAGGGGAGAACAGGATTCCAGACCAGAGGTTTGAGGTGAAGGATCCCCCTCAGAAAAGTTCTGGAAACCTCTAGGTGGGCTAGGGTTTTGCCCTCCACTGAAAGGTGATAGGTTGAAACCACAGAGAGATGGACCTTCAGAGAAGAATAACTGAGGCCCAAATCTGACAGGTGCAAGAGGTACTCGAGGACCTGGGAAGCTGAGCAGGAAAACGGGTCTAGGCCTTTGGCTGTGGCCCAAATTAAAAATCTCTTCCACTTTATAGCATACTTGGATCTAGTGGAGGGTTTCCTGGACTCCACCAGGACCTAAGTGACTCTGGAAGAGACACCATAATGTGAAACTGCTATGTCCACAGGTGCCATGCATGAAGGTGGAGAGATCTGAGGCTCGGATGTACCAGGGTGCCCTGCTCCTGGGACAGAAGGTTGTGAGGTAGAGGTACTGGGGGTTCCATCACTAGTTGTTGCAGCAGAGAGAACCATATCTGCCAAGGCCACAGAGGGGCAATGAGGATCATGTGTGCCCCTTCTGCATGTAGCTTCAGCAGAACCTTCTGTAGAACAGGAAAGGGAGGGAAAGCGTACAGAAATCTCCCTGTCCAAGATAGTGACAGCACGTCTAACCAAAAAACACCACGCCTGGGAACAAGTGAGAAAAGCTGGGTAGTTTTGTGTTGGATGGGGAGACAAAGAGGTCCATTTCTGGCTGGCCCCACTGGATGAACAGATCTTCCACTACCTTCTGCTTTAGTTCCCAGTCGTGAGCCCGAGTGGCTGAGACTGTCCACCAGGATGTTGTGAACACCTGGAACATGGACTGCTGTCAAGGACAGGCCATGTTGAACAGCCCAGTACCACACCCGCATTGCCTCCC
The DNA here is from genome assembly GCA_016271365.2 of Neoceratodus forsteri. NCBI lineage: Eukaryota > Metazoa > Chordata > Ceratodontiformes > Ceratodontidae > Neoceratodus > Neoceratodus forsteri. The sequence continues at coordinate 553,529,189 of CM028129.1, read as the reverse complement.
TGCAAAGAGGGTACGAATGGGTGCCTCCCTGTTTGCTGATGTACCAGACCATTGCCATGTTGTCGGTTTGGATGAGAAGTGTCCCCGGAACTAAGAGGGATTGAAAGGCTTTGAAAGCACAGAGCACTGCTCTCATCTCCAGGATGTTGTTGTGTAAATTCTCCTATATGGAAGACCATGTCCCTTGGGTCCAATGGTCTCCCAGGTGAGCCCCCCACCTGAGGTTCAAGGTGTCTGTCATAAGAGTCATGGAGGGGGACGGGGGAGTGGAAGGGAACCCCCACCAAGAGGTTGGATGGTTCCCGCCGCCAGAGGAGATCCCTCTTCAGGCTGCTGGAGACTAGAACCTTCTAGTCCAAGTCATCCAAGTGTTGATCCCATTGGACCCTGAGGGACCATTGGGTCATCCTCATGTGCAGTCTGGCCAGTGGGACTGTGGGTATGGCGGTTGTCATCAGACCCAAGAGTCGGAGGATGGAGTGCGCTGTGGTCCAACAAGAGGAAGCCACCAGTGCTGCCTGTAGGATAAGGGTCTCCACCCTGTCTGTGGGAAGGAAGGCCCTGCTCTGGACTGTGTCCAGCACTGCTCCTATGAACTGGAGGTGTTGGGAGGGTGAAAGCTGAGACTTGGGCTAATTGACTGTAATGCTAAGTCTTGAGAAAAAGTCCAGGGTGAAGGAAAGGGAATCCATCCTTCAGATTGTCCTGGGATGGAGCCAAAATCAGTCATTCATTCAGGTATGGGAACACATAGATGCCCCTGCGATGCAAGGTCTCCGCTACCACCGCCAGGCACTTGGTGAAAACTTGAGGTGCCGAGGAAAGGCCAAAGGGAAGGGCCTTGAACTGAAAATGCTCCTCCTGGAAGGAGAATCTCAGAAAGCAGTGGTGGGCCAGCAGGATTGGGATATGTAGGTAAGCAGCCTACATATCGAAGGAACACAGCCAATTGTTTAGTTGGAGCAGGGGCAAGAGTCCCTGGAGGGTTAACATGCGGAACCTCTTGTATTCTACGAAGAGGTTGAGCATGCTGAGATCTAGGATGGACCTGAGATTCCCCTGTCTTTTTCGGCACTAGGAAGAAGTGGGAGTAAAATCCCCTTCCTATTTGCTTGGGTGGAACATGCTCTATGGCTGAATTTTGCAGTAGAGCTTGGATTTCCTGTAGGATGAGAATGTGGTGTCCTGACGGGTAATGAGACCTGCCCGGTGGGTTGCCCAGGGGTCTGTCCAGAAACTCTATGGAGTGATGTCTTGTGACCAGTTGCAGAACATAGCTTTCCACCCTTACAGGAAGGGGAGGGAGCGTGGGGACCCCTTAAGTCAGGATGCTGAGACTGAGGGGAAGGGTGCCTTGCTCCCACTGGCTGTCTTTGGGAACTTAGCCTGGGGGATCTGGGTGCTGGAACTGGTAGCATGATGCTTATTTTGGCATTTGCGCTGGTTCTGTTTGTTCCATTTCCACTGGGAGCAATGAAAATTATTCTTGGGTTTCCAACCTGAGCGATACATAGGAGCGGACATCCTTTAGGGATTTGCCACTCTTTTGTAGTTCAGTGATTATGTCTTTGGCATCGCCCTGGAACAGAACTGGGCCCCTGAAGGGAGCATCCAGAAGGGTGCTCTGTACATTTTGTGCCAGCCCTGCAAGATGGAGCCAGGCAAGGCATCTTAGACAGATTCCTGTAGCTGTGCAATGTGCCACCGAATCGACATAGCTGTATGTGGCTCGCAAAGCATGGTGGCATGTCGACTTATTCATTCTGCTTTTATCAAGAAGCTTGTTCCTGAGCTGTTCATCAGGAATTTCTTGGATGTTCTTTTCCAGGTCAGACAAAGCTGACTTCTGGAAAGCCACCACGTGTGCTACGTAGCTGAGTGACCGTATGGCACAGGTAGAGGAAGTATAGATCTTGCGGCCATATTGGTCCATCTGTTTAGACTCCTTGTTGGGAGGAGAGGCACTGAGATGTTTGGGCTGGGCCAACCTATCATGAGCGGCTGTTATAACACTAGAGTCAGCCTTAGGTTGTGCTGTTAGGTGGGAAACCCCTTCCGGGGGTAGTAAGTCCTGTCGGCTTTCTTAGAAACCGAAGGAATAGATGACAGTTGTTGCCAAATCGTGGAAATCAGATCTTCATGAGGTCCCATTCAGGGAGGAATAGGGAGGGGGTCCGCATTAATGAGGTCTAGATGATATTCTGCTAGTCTTCTGCATTTAAGGTCCAATTCCTGGGATGCCCAATTGCAGGCTTATTGGATGGACTGGAGGAGTTTCACAAAAGACGGATCTTCCGGTGGCAATTTTGGCAATTCCTTTGGCTGAGGCTCTATAGGGGAGTGGGGTTCTGAATGGTCCCCTGCATCGGAGTCTCCTTCAGAATCAGAAGACTCCAGCCTGCTTGGCAAAGGAGTGACATCTGGAACTGCCTCCATGACTCTTGCTCCTAGGGGGATCCCTGCCGGGAGACCACCTGTGTCCCTGTCGGATGCTCTGATAGAAGGGACAGGGCTTCCTGGTGGCACCCTATGGGTCAGGATAGCCCCGACGACCAGCTGGGGCTGTCACAATTCTTGTAGGAGATGGGACTTGGCATCTTTCCACCAAGCCAGGATAGATTCCTGAGCCTCTGGCTGTGGGGGTGGTGGAGGTGGGTATCCTGGGTACCCCATAGAATATGAGGGGTAGCTAGGTGGTTGGTACCAGTAAGGGTACTGGTGATAACCCTGATAAGGTTGAGCCAGACCCGGTGTTGGGTACCGTGGCATCGGAGGCAGGTAATCCAGCAATGACCCCCCCCCGACGTCGGGTAATGGAGGAACTGTGGCAGCGTGTAGCTGGGGTAGTATCCCATGGGGCCCAATGGAGGGGGGGGCCAAAGGCCCAAAGGGTGGTGGTGCCGAAGGACTGCTGGCGTCGGGTCCATCGGCAGGCCAGGGGTTGGAGATGGAACCCCAGAAGGGCCAGGAAGAAAAAATTAATTACCATAGTAATCTTGTTTCTTCCCAGTGATACTCAGGCATTCATAACTTTCTGCAGTAAGCCTTCTAGATAGGACTGCCCGGAGAGAACAGAACACATGCAAATGATGGAATTCTTTTCACATGACAACTTTTCAAATGCTGCCCTGTACTAACTGCCAGTGTTCTAAACTCCTCAGATTTCCTAGGAGCCTGGGAAGGCAGACCCATGGAAGTAGAATAATGTGAGTATTAATGATTAATATAATTCAAGATTTGAAAAACCCAAACCTCCTAATAAAAAAAACTCCAACTGGAGGGAGAACACTACAATTAAAGAAACCAAAAAAAATGTCAGAAACAACTGAAAGAGTAGTAAACACAATGAATCGTGTTTGCTAAAAATTGTACTTGAATGTGGTACATATATACTCAGAGAGATATACCCTTTTCTGGTTGCACAGCATGCGGGAGTGCAGAGGCTGAGGTTCTGGAAGAGGAGGTAGGGTGGGAAGTTATGAATACCTGAGTATCACTAGGAAGAAACAATATTACTATGGTAAGTATTTTTTTCTTCTAACCCCAGTAATATTCAAGTATTCATAGCTTTCTGCAGACTACAAAGCAGTACCACTGGAGGTGGGCACTGAACACTATTTTAGAAACAGACTTTGCAAGACTACTGTGCCAAACCTAGCATTACTCCTGGACTGAATATCCATTGTAGTGCTTTGTAAAGGTGTGTACTGTTTTTCAAGTAGCTGCTTTACAGATATCAACCAATGGGACATCTCTGGCAGCTGCTAAAGTATCAGCTGTCCCTCTCATGGAGTCAGCCCTCAACCCTATTGGGGGCTCCCTAACAGCTTTAGTGTAACAGAAGTCCCAACTCCTACAAGAACAGGACTATCCATTGAAAAATGGACCTTTTTGAGGCTGAATTACCATTTCACATATTCCCATAAGTCAGGAACAGCTGTTTTCTGTCCCGCCTATGGTCCTCAGTGGCTGTCACGTAGTAGCTGAGTGCTCTCTTGACATCCAGACTGTGAAGTCTTCTTTCACCAGAAGTGGAGTGCTCACTGAAAAAGACAGGCAGGGTAATGGATTGGTTAAAGTGGAAATCAGAAACCACCTTGGGGAGGAATTTTCTGTTTGTTCTCAGGACTACCTTATCATTATGAAATGAGGGCCTGTTCAATGCAGAGAGCCTGAAGCTCACCGCTTCTTCTTGCAGAAGTAATTTTCATTAGGAAAACTGTTTTCCATGTGATATATTTCAGGTGAGCTGTAGACATGGGCTCAAAAGGAGGACCCATGAGCTTAGCTATACACACAGAGGTCCCATGCTGGCATCAGTTCCCGGGGGGGGGGGGAGTACAAATGGGCCAGACTCTTAAAGAACCTCCTAAAGATAGGTTCTGAGGCTATTGTTACCCTTGATCCAGCAGAAATGTAAGCAGACACTGCTGCCAGGTGAACCTTCAAGGTGCTGGGCTGTAGTCCCAGGGAATGTAAATGAAAGAGGTAGTCAAGAACAGCTGATAGCCCAGCCTATACTGGCACCAAGTCTCTAGTTGAACACCAGATTAAAAAAGAGTAGGTTTTCTTAGTGGAGGGTTTCCTATAACCTCTCAGGATGTCTAACACTGCTTCAGAGAGGTGTAAATTAGCATATTCTAGTTCCTCAAGAGCCAAGCTTTGAGATTGAGAGACCTAAGGTTCGGGTACAGCAGGGTTCCCTGGCTGGAGGTTAACAGATTGTGTCTCTGAGGGAGGTGTATTAGTTTGGCTACAGACCTGGAGAGCTGTAGAGTACCATGGCTGCCTGGGCCAATCTGGAGCTATCAAGATTAGAGGTGCTGAGTGGGATCTGGGCTTGAGCAATACACTGAATAGCAGGGGAAAGGGAGGAAAGGCACACAGGTGCCTCCCTGACCAGTCCAGAGCCAGGGTATCCAGAGATAGTGTACCCTGATCTGGTGGTCTGCAGCAGTACTGTGGCAGGTGATAGTTCTGGTGGGATGTGAACAAGTCCATCTCTGGAGTGCCCCACCTCCTGAAGATCACTTGCACCACTTGCCTGTTCAAGGTCCATTCGTGATGGGCCTGGTTGATTTGACTTAAGGTATCTGCCAGGGTGCTGTCCTTTCCTGGCAGATAGATTGCCTGCAGGGATACTCCCAAGGAGTAAGCCAAGGTCCAGATTTTCATGGCTTCTGTACAGAGAAGGCCTGACCTGGAGTCTTCCTGCTTGTTTATGTAGTACATTGTGGTGGTGGTGTCGTCTGTTCCGACTTGTACCACTTTCCCTTGTACCAGTGCTGAAAAAGCTTTTAGAGCCAGAAACACAGTTCTGAGTTCTAGCAAATTTATGTGCTGAAGGGACTCTGTAGCTGACCAGGTGCCCTGGGTCATGTGATCCCCTAGATGGGCACCCCAGCCCAGGAGGGATGCGTTGGTTGTGAGAACCGAGGGAGACTCTCTCTGCAAAGGAGCCCCCTCTCTTAGGTTGGATTCCTCCTTCCATCACTGGAGTGCTTGTAGCAAAGTCCTTGTTACTAGGATGGGCTTTGAAAGAGGGTCTTTACTTTGACTCCAATGAGCCCTGAGGTGGAACTGGATGTCTCTCGTTTGGAACCTGGAGCCCAGCACTTTGCCTGTGGCTACAGTCATATGGCCCAGTAGCTGCAGAAACTGTCTTGCAGTTTTGTGTTTGTGCAAGCTGAATGAATTTGTGATCAGCTGGAGACTTCTGACTCTGTCCAGAAGCAGGTAGGTCCTGCCTTGCAGGGTACTGATATGCACATACAAAGAAGCCAGCAGAAGAAGGCCATTTGGTCCATCAAGTCTGCTCGTATTGCAGGGTCCACAGCTTGAGCTAATGTCCCTGCCCTCCCTTCCCACTCCTCCCATCCTCCCTACCCACGATTCTTACCTTCCCCTATGCCTATCCCAGCCTCTCTTAAAGCTGCCCACTGTCTTCAATGAGATGACCTCTTCTGGCAGCGCATTCCAAGTGTCCACAACCCTCTCTGTGAAGAAGTGCTTCCAGACCTCCCTCCTAAACCTTCCACCCTCCAGCTTAAGACTGTGCCCCCTTCTGATATGGTTGCCACTCAGCTTAAATAGACTCTCCTTATCAAACTTATTTATCCCTTCCAAGTACTTGAATGTCCCAATCATGTCCCCTCTCTCTCTCTCCTGTCTTCCAGGGAGTACATGTTCAGTGCCCTCAGCCTCTCCTCGTATGCCTTGCCCTGCTGACCGGCTAGCATCTTTGTAGCCCTCCTCTGTACCTTCTCCAGCAGGTTAATGTCCTTTTTGAGGTGTGGGCACCTATACTAAACTCCATACTCTAGATGCGGCCTTACAAGTGTCCTGTACAAGGGCAGTATAACCTCCTCTCTCTTACTACTGATCCCTCTAGCTATGCATCCCAGCATCTTGTTTGCCTTTGCTGCTGCTGTCTTCCACTGCATGGAGTACTTCAGGTCACTAGTGATCATCACTCCCAGGTCCTTCTCCCCCTCGGATGCAGATACTCGGACTCCACCCAGGTAATACTCTGTCTTGGGATTTTTGGCTCCAATATGCATAACTCTGCATTTTTTGGCATTGAAGCCAAGCTGCCAGATCCTGGACCACCTCACCAGCTTTTCCAGATCTTCCTGTAGGTCTCTTATCCCTTCAGCTGTGTCCACTCTCCCACAGAGCTTGGTGTCATCTGTGAATAGGCACATTTTGCCTTTAATGCCATCCCCATTGTCATTGATGAAGACACTGAACAACACCGGCCCCAGCACAGAGCCCGGTTGGACCCCACTGGTTACCTCTCTGGTGCCAGATAACTCTCCCCCCACCACCACCCTCTGGGTTCCGTCCCTCCGCCAGTTTTCCACCCATCTGACCATCTTTTCCCCAACTCCAAGATCCACCAACTTCCTGATCAACCTTTTGTGGGGCACAAAGTCAAAGGCCTTGCTGAAATCAAGATAGAGGATGTCTACCGCTTGGCCCCTGTCTACTGTCTTAGTGACACAGTCAAAGAAGTCAATCAGATTTGTTTGAAATGATCTCCCCCCCCCATGAACCCATGCTGCCTGTCATCCTGGAGACCATGTTCCTCTAGATATTCCACCAACCTTTCCTTTAGTATGGTCTCCATCAGCTTGCCCACAATGGAGGTCAGACTGACTGGTCTGTAATTCCCTGGATCATCCTTGGGACTGCTTTTGTGAAGGGGCACTACATGTGCTGTTCTCCAGTCCTATGGTACCATGCCTGATTCTAGTAAGCTATTAAATAGGTCTGCTAGTGGCTCTGCCAGCTCCTCAGCCCCTATGAACTGTAGGATTTGTGCAGGAATGAGGACTGATTTTTTGTGATCAATTAGGAACCCCAAAGACTCCAGGAGCCTTGGGTGATCTGTAGATACTGTCTGAGCTGATCTGGTGATTTTCCTACCACCAGCCAGTCATCTAGATATGAGAATACTGTAACCTCCTGCCTTCGAAGATGTGCCACGACTGCTACCAGGCACTTTGTGAACACCTTTGGGGTCGAAGAAAGGCCAAAAGGCAGGGTTGAAAACTGGTAATGGCCTGAAGGGAGTCTGAACCTGAGATATTTTCTGTAGGACTCCCTTATGGGGATGTGGAAATAGGCGTCTTTCAAGTCCAGTGATGCTAACCAGTCTCCTTTTTGGAGTGTTGGCAGAATCAATGCCAAAGTTACCATTTTGAACTTTGGTTTCTTCAGATGCTTGTTTAGAGCGCTGAGATCCAATATAGGCCATCACTCCCCAGTTTTCTTTGTGGTGAGAAAGTACCTGGAATAAAAATCGCTTCATCTCAGGGGGGGTTGGAACAGGTTCTACTGCCCTTAGCAGCAACAAGTTTTGAACCTCTGCCTCCAGCAGTTTCTTTTCTGCTAAGGAGGGTGAGCTGAAGACCCTGTTTTTTTGAGGAGGAAGGGATTTGAAGTCCAGAGACAGACCCTGACCCACCACCTCCAGGACCCACTTATCTGTGGTGATGTTCAGCCAAGCCTGGAGGAAGTGGGACAGTCTGCCTCCAACAGGGAGGAAGGAGGCGACCGATGTCTCAGGGGATCTGTTTTGCTTGGGGCTGAGGCTGGGCCTGTGACCCTCACCTAGAACCCCTTCTACCCCTGCCCCTGAAGTACCCCTGTTGTGGATACTGCTGGTACTGGGGTGTGGCCACTGGCTGGAAAAAGGGCCTGGTGTGAAAGGACCTGCCCCGGCCCCCCACCCCATAAGGCCTGGTGAATGGTGAAGCTTTCTCTTAGGCAGAGTTGCTTCTATAAGTGGCCTTGTACTTATCCACCTTTTTCACGTATGCCACAGTGGATTCCCTGAATAGAACATTCCCTTCTGAGGGGAAATCAAGTGCCTTAGATCGAGTATCCTGAGTGAGATTTGTGGCCCAGAGCCAGGCAAATCTCCTCTGTGCTACCGTGTTAGCCATCCATCTGGCTGCAGTATCATTAGTATCAGCAGCCATTTGGAATTGATATTTATCTGCCTCTAACCCAAACCTAGCTGTTTCAGCTAGGTCATCTGACAGTGGCAAGTGGACTTTCTGAGCCATGGCCAAAACTGACTGCCACAGTGACTTCTGGTACTGGGCAGCGTAGGTCTGAAAATTTGCTTGACGTATGGCCAGAGAGGCTGACAGGTACCCCTTCTTGGCCATACTATCTATTTTTCTAGAGTCCTTGTCTGGAGGACATGAGGACATAGGGACCCTAGCCTTATCACAGGCAGCTGCCTGCACAACCCCCTGATGGTCAGGATGGGTAAAAGAGGAACTCTGCCTCTTCCCTATCCATTTGGTATTTTTTTGTCCATCCTTTTGTCAAGGGGAGGGATGGAATTTGGAGTCTGAAGGAGTTTTAGTGCATCTTTCTTAAAAAACTAATTCACAGGGAGGGGGAGAGCTTTAGTGGGGGTTAACCCCATCATCTCCACATATTCCACTTCCTCCTCATCCTCAGTCTGTTCTGTAGTGGTGATGGCCAAGGCATCAGCCATCTTTTGAACAAAAGTAAAATGAGACTAGTAGTAGTAGTAGTAAAAACCTTTATTTTTCAACAGGACTTGATGACATAAATACACCATTGGGACTAAAGTCCCGTTTTCAAGGTGCTTCTGAAATTTCTTAAAGCATAAGTTACTTAAAACATACAGTACACAATTCTCCTACAAAACAATAAAAAAAATTAATACAAATACTAATAACATATACCCAATGGTATAATATGACAACAAGGAAAAGCGTAAATATATACCATCATGAATATTTCCTGGACATTTCTAAAAAAAAAATACTTATTTCTTTCATTTATTAGTTCTAATAAAAACATGTGCCTCTCTTTGTTAGTTCCTGTTTAAGAGCTGTATTAAATTATTTTTTACTACAATTTATATTTTTCTCTTGCATATTGTATTCATTCCAAACTTTCACTGCATAAAATGAGAAGGTCATCTCACCATATTTGGATTTTGGAGTTTTTATTTGATAAGCTCTAAGAAGTTTATCATTTTGCAAATGATGTGCATGATTTGTCTTTATCAATTTATCATACACATAAGTAGGTTTTGTTGTTTTTATTACATTTCTAACTTGATTTATCCAGATAATGTTTTGTTTATCTTTAAGTGAATGCCAATAGTAGTCCTCAGATACCTTGGGGGGGAACCAAACTCCTGCTCAGGGGACACCTCGGACTCAATAGGTTCCCCTTCATCCTCCTTACATTCCCCATAATCTCCTTCCTCTAGGAAAGAAGATCTTCCTGTACTGCCACCCTCGGTACCCGAGGTCAGGGCAGGTGGCTGCTGTGTAGGAGGAACAATACTTTGTAAGGCCTGAATGATTTTAAAAGCCTGAGCAATTTCCTGAGGCGAAAGCATTGTAAGGCCAGACACAGAAGTTCCCGGTTTAGGAGGCGGGGGTTCAGTGTGCTTAAGTTTCTTGTTTTTTTCAGAGAGAACCAGGGAGTCAGCCAGTTCACTAGCCCTCTTTGTGCCCTTGTCACCTGTCTCGGGTAGATACAACAATAGACGCAGTTTCACCCACGTTAACAGGGGATATCGGGTGGTCAGAGCCAGAGGAACCCCTAAGTTGAGGAAGCTTCTTTTTCAGCTATTCCAGGCATTTCTCAGCAGTTTTCTCTTGGAATGTTTTACATATATCACATTTCTCATTACCAAACTGAGAGGAACCGGGAAAATACAACTAACGCTAAACTAGGTTTAATAACAAAAAATACTCAGTAAAAGTCAGCAAATGAAAATAAAAGGATACTTATATATATTTTTTAAAAGTTTCTTCACATACTAATATACTAAAATGCCAGCAGAATAGGCCTAATGGTCTTTCATGTCTGCTCGTTTGGTCAGCCCACACCCTGGGAGCTGACCTTGCTGCCCCCCTTGCCCTCTCTGGCTTCTCCCTTCCCAGTCCCGGATATTCTCGCTGCACAGGACTTTGCTTCAAGAACCCTTCCCCTGTACCTGTCCCACCCCCTCTTGAACTCCTCCACCGTCTCTGCCTCCACCAGCCCCCGGGGCAGCGCATTCCATGGCTCCACTACCCTCTCAGTGAAGTAGTACCTCTTCCTTTCTCCCCTGAATCTCCCCTCTCCCGCTTCCACCCATGTCCTCTAGTTGCCCCCCCTTCCTTCAGAGTACCCTGACTGCTCCTCCCCATTTACCCCCTTCATGTACCTGAAGACCCCATCATGTCCCCCGGTCCCTCCTCTCTTCCAATGTGTACATATTTAGCTCTTGAGCCTTTCCCCATAGGTCCTGTCCCCAAGCCCCAGATCATTTTGGTTGCCCTCCTCTGGACCCTCTCCAGGAGTTTGATGTCCCCCTTTAAGTGTGGCCTCCAAAACTGCACGCAGTACTCAAGGTGCGGCCTCACCAAGCAGTTATACAGAGGGAGTATCACTTCCCTTCTTCTAGAGGTGATCCCCCTAGCGATGCATCCCAGCATCCTGTTGGCCTTGGCCACTGCCCTCCTACAAGTCTCAGAGTTGTTCATCTTGACATCCACCACCACCCCAAGGTCTCTCTCAGCCACTGAGACTTGTAGCATAGATGAAAGGTAGGCGAGCGACACTCCAAGCGACCAGACTTTTCAGGTGGAGAGTGAAATCTGAGGAGTTAAGAACACTGGCAGTTAGTACATAACAGCATTTAGAAAGTTGTCACATGCAAAGAATTCCATCATTTGCATGTGTTCTATTCTCTCCGGGCAATCCTACCTAGAAGGCTTACTGCAGAAAGTTATGAATACCTGAACATTACTGGGGTTAGAAAATCCTGGTCCATGTTCTCTGGAAAGTGATCCGGCGAAAGACCCGGCGCTGAGCTTTGCGTAACGGAAGATCGAGACTGGTGAAGGAGGAACTGGAGGACCCCATTGACAGGTCTGCCGGTGAGGCAGGAGTCTTGGTAAGAAGGCCTGATGTGACAGGCTCCTCTTGATCAGCCCCACTCAAAGCCTGGGAAACTGGGGAGAATGAGGCATCAGGCTGGGTCAGTGGGTCCCGGAGGGACAGCCCCCACAGGACTTGTGGGAACCTGTTATCTCACTCTGCTGGACATCAGGGACCATAAGGGAGACCAATGGGAGAGCAGCCGGCACACAGTCGTCGTCTTGTCTGTACTAATCCTGCCCATGACACTATCCCAACCCCGCTTAAAGTTATCCACTGTCCTCAGTTCGAAAAACTCCTCCGGCAGTGCATTCCATCTCGCCACCACTCTCTCTGTAAAGTAGTGCCTCCTCATCTCCCTACTGAACCTTCCCCCTTCCAACTTCACACTGTGCCCCCTAGTAACCCTTCCCCCCCTTTAAGCGGAAGGATCCTCCCTGACTTTGTTTATGCCTTTCAAGTACTTAAGTAAGCAATAGGACACAATGGAGTGTGCATTACAGTGTAATAACCACACTCCTAGGGGCGTAGTTAAGTACAAGGCCAAAGGCTGAGTGCTGGTCGTCCCTAGGAGTGCGGTTATCACACCGTAATGCACAACCCTGGAGTGTCTTATTGCGCTTATAAAATGGCCCTTTATTTTTAGAAGCAGTTTATTTACTTTGAAACACATTTTTGAACAAGTACAAATGTAAGTAAATCTGTGCTTTTAACATAAAATAGTCCTTCCGCCTATTGGTGCAAGATTAAAGTAGTGTGATATAGTGTGTTATACAGTGTGTGCCTTCCTGCCCACTTAAGCTTCATATTCCCCTGCCAGCCACAACAATTCACAAATACAGTTTTCCTCATTCTAAGTATGACACATAGTCCCCTTACTTTATTTCATTCTCCTCACTCTGTAGACAAAACTAAAAGGAAGCCATAACAGAGGCATCTCAGTTGCCCGATGCTACAAGCATGAGTGTGGTTCAAAATTGCCACACTCACTGACAGCATCATGAACTGCTTGCTGTGTCCTAAAACCTAAACAGAAGGGTGAGTCTTTACCACCCTTTCTCTTTGTTTATATAATATTATTGCTTACTGTACTTTCTTCATTCTGTTTTTTTTCCTCTGTTTCCCACCACATTTAAGAAATGGAATGTTTATCATGGAATGCAGGGATTCAAAATTCTCCTCAGTTCCACTGGCAGAATGTTCCTGTTCTAACATACTGTATACACATACACACAAAGGCCTTTTCTAAAGCCACATACTCAATTATCTCACAGTCAGGGAAAGCAGAAGAGAGTTCCCAGATGAGCATAGTGTTCCTTTCCCTTTAATTCCTGCCGGAACATCATCAAGCTGGCTCCTCCCACCCACCCGGGTGGTAACTCCCTCAGCACCACCCCGTGACATCAAATCTTACGTGCTGAAAGCAAAACCAGTGTGCCACTTACCAGGGGAGATCGGGTAGGTCAGTATGGATGTACATCATATAATTTACCACTTCTAGAACTACTGTTACAGGTGAGTAACCTGTTTTTCTACGAACATGGCTATGATGTACTAATCCACACTTCTGGCAGACTCCTAGCAGTTCTCTGGGAGGAGGGGGCAAGGTGCACACCTCCTGTTTAAGGAACAGAGATTGGAGAATTGACGCCCCCAAACCAGCATCCTAGCATGACTCAAGGTCGATGTGGTAGAGGGAAATGAAGGTGTGTGCTGACTTCCAGGTAGCAGCCAGGCAGATTTCCTGGCTAGCGACATCCCTGGAAGCAGCCACTGAGGCAGCAGTATGACAGGTGGAATGAGCCCTTAGCTCCCTACCCACCAACCTATAGCAGAGGTCAATGTAGGAAACAATCCACCTGCCAATCATACACTTAGATGCCAGTCTTCCAGTCGCGGCTTCAGCATAGGTGACAAAGAGGTAGCAAACCTGTCCCCGAACTCCAGCCATTCGCTCCTTGTAATACGCAAGCGCTTACCGCAGGTCCAAAGTATGGGGCCTGTGCTCGGCCTCCGAGGTATGGTTGGTGAAATACACCAGGAGATTGACCACATAGTTAAAGTGAAACTCAAACAGAACCTTCAGGAGGAAATTAGGGTTGAGGCGAAAGACAACCTTGTCCCTGTGGAAGACCAGGTAAGGAGACTCCACTGAAAGCACCTGGAGCTCACTGATCCTTCTAATTGACGTGATAGCCACAAAGAAGGTGGTCTTCCAAGACAGGTGAGACATATCACATCTGTGCATCGGTTCGAATGGCTTGCCAATGAACTTTACCAATACAAGCAAAAATTCCCTAGGTGATGGTGGTTCACACACTGGAAGGGAAATGTGGACAAGGCCTTTGAAAAAGCACCAGACCACCTTATCCTGTGCCACAGAAGACATACCAGCCCACGACCAGTATGCAGAGATGGCTGTTAGGTGCACCTTAAGGGTCATCGACTGCAGGCTAACTGAGAGAGGGACCAAACATAGTCAAGAATGCTAACCACCGCCAGCCCAGTGGCGCTGAGGGTTGAGGTGCTGGATGTCACACCTTGTGCTATGCCGGTGACCTCCAGTTTTTGGGGTGCCAGTGTGGTGGGGATGGTGGAGCAGGATCGAGAATGCTGATGGGAAGCTGTCCTCTCCCTTCCCGGGGCTGGTGAGGGTGGGATGGCGCCCCCTGTAGTTCCACTTCCACCAGGTGGAGGTCCAGTGAGTAGCATAGGTGGAGAGGGGATGACAAAAACAGTTATGGGAGGTGGAAGGGGCTGAGCTGGAGTCATGGGGTGTGTGGCATGCCGCCACATGTTCACACTGCCATGTGCTGGGGCCTGGGGGAATCAGGGAAAAAAATGGTAAAATACCTATGTGTCCCTGCTGCCAGTTGGCAGGAGGAGGTGATGGGGACCAAACAGCTCTATGGGGGAAAAAAAAGAATGTTAGCCACCGGGCAACATAAAGGGTCAAGTCACTTGCCCTGGCACCAAATGGAGAACCTCTTCCATCTGAAGGCACAACATTTTCAGGTCAACTCCTTCCGAGAAGTCTCAACCACGGTGATGACATCTTCGGAGAGACCCAAAGCCTGGAACTCTAGCCACTCAGGGATCAGGTTGTCAGGTGCAGGGACTTAAGATCCAGATGGAGTACCTTTCCCTAATTGCAAGAGAGCAGGTCCGGACACAGCAGAAGATGCCACAGGAGCCTGCTGCTGAGGCTGAGGAGATCGGGGTACCTGAATTGGTGGGGCCAGTCTGGAGCCACCAGGATCATCCATGCCTTGTCCCTCCTGGCTTTGATCAGCACTTTGTGGATCAGAGAAAACTGAGGGAAGGCATACAGGAGGCCCAGGGTCCAGGGCCTCGAGAAGGTATCCCCCTGCAGTGTTCCCTGCTGAGGGGGGTGGGCACAATAGAGCCTCAGCTTGGCATTTTCCCTGGAGGCATACAGATCCACCACAAGGGTGCCCCACTGGGAGAACAGGCTGCGTACTTCCTCCAGATGGAGAGACCACTTGTGAGGTGCCTCACCCTCATGGCTGAGGGCATCCGCCAGTCGGTTGAAAATGCTGGCCACATGTATGTCCAGGAGATCAACATCCAGGCTGAGCATGAGGGTCCAGATGTGGAGAGCTTCCCTGCACAGAGGAGGGGAGTGCATACTTATCTGTTTGTTGAGGTAGTACATGGTTGTGGTGCTGTCTGTCTGGACCTGAACGACCTGACCCCAAATGTGTGGAGCAAAAGCGGTAAGCACCAGCTGAACTGCCTGAAGCTGCAGCAGGTTGATATGGCATTAGGACTCCTCAGAGGTCCAGAGTCCATAGACTCTGTTCTCCCCAAGGTGGGCACCCCAGCTCATCAGGGAGGCATCGGTCATGATAGTTACAGTCAGCTCCGGGCGGACAAATGGGATTCCTTCCTGCAGATGTTCTGGGACTAACCACCACTGTAGGGTGTCCCACATCAACTGGGTCACAATGACTTGCTGGTCAAAGTGGACCTGGCACTGAGACCGTTAACGGGTGAGCTCCCATTGCAGAGAGCACATTCTCCAGTGGGCCCAATGGATCATGCTGGTGCATGCCGCCATGTATTCCAAGAGGCACAGGAAATCCCAAGCAGGGTGCAATTGCACAACCCAAAATGACAGAGCCAAGGAGGAGAGAGCCTCTGCCTCTTCCACCAGAAGTCGAGTCCTGGCTCTGTAAGAGATGAGCTCTGCCTTGATGAAATGTATTACCTGCAAAGGTACGAGCTCTGACTTGGCCTCGTTCACCAGGAGGTCGAAGTGACAAGTAGGTCCAGAGGGCCAGGTCCCTAGACTGATCCACCTATGCCCTGGAGGGATCCGCTATAAGCCAGTCGTCCAGATAGGGATACACCTGGACCCATCAATGCCTCAGGAAGGCTGCCACCACTGCGGTGCATTTGGTAAAGACCCTGGTAGCCAAGGAGAGGCCGAAGGGCTGGCTTTGAACTCATAGAGAATCCCTTCTGCATGGAAGAAAAAACTACTTACCATAGTAATCTTGTTTCTTTCAAGGTATTCTCCAATATTCAGAACTCTTGCAGTTATCCCTTTAAATAGAGATGCCCGGTGATAGAATGTATGCTAATGATGGAATCATCATTGGCTCATGCTAATTTTCAAATGCTGCCCTTATCAACTGCCAGTGTTCTACTGCTTCAGATTTCATGGAGAGCCTGTGAGGACAGGACCTGCCAGTAACTATAGCTATCTAATAGTAATGCTACTAATAATAACAATTATAACAATAATGAAACAACCTAACCAAATTCTTCAAATACATTAGAAAAAATACACCCCTCATAATGTCAGATTCACCTGAAGGGGAAACCAATGCCCAACAGGGCTCCAAAACAGACATGCCAGTATGTGGCACCCTCACACATGCTTACTCAGTTTGGATTGCAGAGGCTAAAGGTTCTAGAAGGGGAGGCAGGGTGGGTGAGTTCTGAATATTGGAGAATACCCTGGAAGAAACAAGATTACTATGGTAAATAATTTTTTCTTCTCACCCCAAGAATTCTGCAATATTCATAACTCTTGTAGACTACAAAGCAGTACCTTTGCAGGTGGGCACAGAACCTAGTTTGGAAATAGACTCTGCAGGACTGTTGTGCCAAACCTAGCATCACTTCTGGACTGTGTGTGTCCAGGCTGTAATGCTTTGTAAAGGTGTGTACTGTTCTCCAGGTAGCTGCTTTACAGATCTCCACTAATGGGACATCCCTGGTAGCTGCTATGGTAGCCGCTGTGCCTTTTGTAGAATGAGCCCTCAGCCCTGGTGGAGGCTCTTTTCCAGCTTTGGAATAGCAAGACTGAATGCACTGAACTATCCATCGAGAAATGGACCTTTCAGATGCTAGGCTTCCTTTTCCCACATCCCAATAAGTCAGGAACAGCTGCTTTCTGTCCTGTCTGTGGTCCTTAGTAGTGGTCATGTAGTAGCTAAGTGCTCATTTGACATCCAAACTATGGAGTCTGCGTTCACCTGAACTAGAATGTTCAGTGAAAAAGATTGGTAAAGTAATAGATTGGTTTAGATGGAAATCAGAAATCACCTTGGGAAGAAATTTCCTATTTGTTCGCAGGACCACCTTATCTCTGTGGAATGAAATATAGTCCTGATCAATGCACAGAGCTTGAAGTTCACTGATCCTTCTTGCAGTTATTGCCACTAGGAAAACTGTTTTCCATGTGACATATTTTGAGTAAGCGGAGGCCATAGGCTCAAATAGGGAACCCATGAGCTTGGCAAAACAGACATTCAAGTCCCAAGTTGGCACCGACTCCCTATGAGGGGGATGCAAATGGGCCAGAACTTTGAAAAATCTCTTGAATATAGGATTTGATTCCAAAGAGGCACCATCTCCAGCTGAAATGTAGGCAGACACTGAAGCTAGGTGGACCTTTAGGGTAGTGGGCTGCAAGCCCAAGGAATGTAAATGAATAAGATAGTCCAGCAGTGCTGGAATCCCTGTCTTTGCTGGTACATCATCATTGTTGGCACACCAAATGGAAAACCTTTTCCATTCTGAAGCATATGTTTTCTTAGTGGATGGCCTTCTGTAACCCTTTAAGACATCCAAAACTCTGTCTGAGAGATGCAAGCCTGCATACTTCAAGTCCTTAAGAGCCATGCCTTGAGTCCAAGAGATCTGTGGTTCGGATACAGAATCCTCCCCTGATTGGAGGCTAAACGGTTGTGCCTCCAAGGGAAATGTATGGGTTTTGCTACAGACATAGAGAGTACCATGGCTGCCTGGGCCAATCTGGTGCTATCAAGATCATTGATGTTGGCTGGGATCTGAGCTTTATCAAAACTCTGAGCACCAGAGGGAATGGAGGGGAGACATATAGGTGCATGCTGACCTGCTGCCTGCTTTTGGCAGATAGAAATCTTGCTTTCAGAGCAAGGAGCAGCAGACTAAAGAGCTAGAACTTTTCTTACTAATAGAACATTTCTAACTCAGCAGATACTTTATTAGAAGTGTGGGGTCTCATTTAGGGTTAAAAGAAAAGTCTCTCACTGTGTTTTTCTGTGTTGGGGAAAGGGGACTGTATCAGCTTCTTTGTTTGCTAAGACAGGAGGAAAGAAGTTAATTGGGGGTGTGGCTTAGGCAGTAGAAAACCAGGTGTCTCCAATTGCAGTTCCCTGCTGCTAGCTTTTGGCAGACAGCAATCTTGCTTTCAGAGCAAGGAGCAGCTGACTAAAGAGCTAGAACTTTTCTTACTAATAATTGACCTCCTTCCCTCCACTCCATCCTCCCACCCTTAGCCAGTTCCACTTTTATAGGCACTGGATTTGTCTGACAACAGAAACTTCCTGTTTGGCAGTAGAAAGGAAAGGATCACTGAGACAAAAGTTTCACCATCCTTGAAGGAAAAGAGTAGATCTCCCCGCTGCTGGTCTAACTCTGAGCAAGGAAGGAGACTACCAAAGAATACAGGAAGTTCCTGTCCCAGAACAGGAAGGGCAAGAGCTGTAAGGGCACACAGGCAGTAGGAAAGTAAGTAAAAAATAAATAGAGGAAGGAGAGAGTATACAAAGCAACAGGAAAGGGGCCACCAAATAAGACATGATGGGAGTGGTGCAGTGCAATGGCTGTGGGATGGCAGTCTTTCGGGGAAATGTTTTGGAGGCTGCAATGCTGCCCTGTTTGCAGGCACCTCTCTGGTCTGAGGGAGGAGATTGCCTGTTTCCAGGCCAACCAGGCTAGGATTCGTGAAACCTCCTCCCCTGCCCAGGGACCACCAAGGCCACCGCCGCTGCCTCAGAGGTTGCCAAGAAAGAGGAGCAGTTAGACCAAGGTGGGCTTAGGGAGGGTGAGGGTGGTGGAACAGAGGCATATCACCTCCAGTTGTACCTCTCCACAATTCATACACCACTCTGGCAGAGAGTGGTTCCTCTATGGAGGCACCTGCAGTGGAGACCAAGGAGGGTGCTGGGAACCTCCACAAAGGAGACCCACAGAAGGGTGGCACTGGACCCCACAGGGGAAGGAAACAACTCCTGGTGGGAGGCTCAATCATTAGGGGGTAGAACTGGGGGAGGGAGGTGAGAGGGAGGTAAAGTGCCTGCCTGGCACCATGGCTTGGAGGGACAGGGAGCAAATCTTCAGGATTGCAGGAGCAGCTACATGGGGGAGGGAGCTGGATGTCATTGTCCACCTAGGGAAAAATGACCTGGCTGGGAATGGGGTCAGAGCAGTGCAAGAGAAATTTGTGGAGTTGGGGGAGGGGGGCATTAGACAAGTAGCACGTACCGCAACCTTCTCGGAGGTGCTGCCTGTCTATGGCATGGGTGAGACTAGGGTACTCTGCACCATAGGATTCAATGAATGGTTGAAAAACTGGTGTGGAGCTCAGGGTTTTGGCTTCATTGGGGACTGGGGGTCCACCTGGACAGATACAGGCCTATACTGGCGCAATGGTCTGCATCTGTCTGGGAGGAGAAATGGAAATTACACACCTACCATAAATCTTGATCTTCTTGGACAAAGTCTCCACCACCCATTCACACTAATGTAAGTACACCGGAGGTGCTAGGACCCCAGCGGGAGCCAAACTTTTTCAGGAGGGCCAGCGTCAAGATGGAGCTGTGAGGAAGCGGCACCACAAGCCAGGCTCGTGCAGTATAGACTATCTTGGCGTCAACCCTCCAACTGCTTCAGTACCTTTTTTTCTGAAGAGGTGCAGTGTAACTAACCTAGAGAGGACTAACCTAAAAATCGGACAGAAGATGGTCCTAATGACCCATGTAAGAAAGGTCAAAAACAAACTCTTTGCAGTTCAACCATTAAGAGAGTGAAGACCAAAAATAGAGAAGTGAGCTCAGGGGATGGTGAGTGGGCGTGTTGAATGACTGGTGGAGACTTCATCCAAGAAGATCAAGAATTATGGTAGGTACGTAATTTCCATATCTTTCTGGACATAAAGTCTCCACCACTCATTCACACTAATGGGAGAGTACCGAGCTAAATAATCCCCTGAGATGGGCAACAGGAGAGAAAGAGGAGCTCACTTTTTTTAGGACAGAAGTCCATTAAGAACTGTCCTGCCAAATGACTGATGTTGTCTGGCATGGACATCCAAGGCATAGTGCTTAACAAAAGTATGCACGGAGTTCCAGGTAGCTACATTGCAAATGTCTGCAATGTGGACATTATGAATTTCTGCCAGAGATGCCGCCACTGCTCTGGTACAGTGAGCGTACACTCTGCCTTCCAGCTTGACCTGTGCCATGGAATAGCAATGGCGAAGGCATGCCACCAGTCACGCTGAAATGCACCCGATAGCAACAGGTTGACCCAGTCGGGTTGTGCTGAAGGAAACAAACAGTTGTTGAGCCTTGCAAATTTCTTTCGTTCTATCCAGATAGAACTGCAAGGCTCTTTTAACACCTAGAGAATGAAGGGTAGGCGCTCCTTCATTCTGGAAGTTTGCAAAGTAGGTAGGAAGGACTAAAGGTCGATTCAGGTGAAATTCTGAAACAACCTTAGGAAGGAACTTAGGATGAGTCCTAAGAATTACTTTGTCTTGGTGAAATACAGTATACGGAGGGTCTGTGACCAGAGCATGCATTTCTGATATCCTACGAGCAGACGTAACAGCCACCAGGAAGGCCGTCTTCCAAGTAAGGAATTTCAACTCGAAAGAAGCTAGGGTCTCAAAAGGTTTACAAGTGAGCATATCTAGCACAAGGTTGCAACAGGATGCCTAACAGGAGGTCTGGTATGCAGAATACCCTTAAGAAATCTCAACCACAGGTAACTGAGCCAAAGACATGGAAGTCACTGGCTTCTGATATACAAAAATTGTGCAAAGATGAACTTTGACTGTAGAGTATTGCAGACCTGTGTTTGAGAGGTCTAAGAGGTACTCCAGGACTTTATTTGGTGGGCAGGAAAAAGGGTTCCAAAAGGATTTTGCACACCAGATAGAGAAATGCTTCCACTTGGCTGTGTAGGTTTTCCTGGTACAGTAGCTGGCTTGCGAGCAGCTGAAAGAATATCTGAAACCCTATGAGAAACATTAAACCTATTCACCTCTATCTCCTCAGGAGTAAAGCGTGGAGGTGAAGAGACATCAGATTGGGATGGACTACAGGGATCTGGGTCAGAAGGTTCATCTGAAAGGGAAGCGTTTCGGAGAGGTTTCTGATAGTCTGTTGATTAGGGGGAACCAGATCTGATGAGGCCAGAATGGGGCAATGAGAATCATTCTGCCCCCCCTTTGCCTCTAGCTTGAGCAGTACCCTCTAAAGTAAGAGAAGAGGAGGAAATGCATATAGAAAGCATTTTGTCCACCGCAGCCTGAATGCATCCTGACAAAAAATGCCAAGTCCTGGATTTCTGGAGCAGAAGAGAGGCAGTTTTGCGTTGAGCAGGAACGCAAAAAGGTCTGGGTCCGGAGTTCCCCACTCTTCAAAGAGTGACTGAACGACAGTTAAGTCAAGAGACCACTCATGAGGATCTGTCTCCATTCTGCTGAGACAGTCTGCCAGCTCATTTGTACTCCTGGTAGGTAAACCACCTGAATCAGAACCTTTTGCTTTAGGCACCATTCCCACACTCTCATTGCTTTCCTTCATAATGGGTAAGAGTGTGTGCCGCCCTGTTTGTTGATGTAATATATCACTGCCTTGTTGTCTGTTTGAAGGAGAATGTTCTTGTGGCAGAGTATGCCCTTCAAAGCTCAGACTGCATAGAGGACAGCTCTCATTTCCAGGATGTTTATGTGAAGTTGAGACTCGTCCTGAGTCCATGTACCCTGGGTGTGGAGATCCTGACAATGAGCTCCCCAACCCATCAGGGATGCATCCATGGTAATGGAGATCTGATGATCCAGAGGGATGAAGGGATATCCTTCTAGAAGGTTGTCCTCCTGAGACCACCAGGTGAGTGACCTCTTCAGAGGTTCCGTCACCTTGATGAGAAAGAACTTAGGGTGAGTGGTTGGGGACCACCTAGTACTGAGCATCCACTGAGTGGTTCTCATGTGGAGATGAGCCAAAGGTACAGTGAACACCGAGGATGCCATGAGGCCTAGCATCCATTGCATTGAGAGAGCTCAAACCGAGCTATGTTCTATGATGAACTGGGCCATCTGTAGAATATCACTCCTTCTGTCCTCCAGAAGAAAAGCTTTCACGCAGGAAGTGTCCAGAAGGGTTCCTATGAAGAGGAGCTTCTGGGAGGGCTGCAACTGTTACTTTTTGAGGTTCAGCAGGACTCCCATGGACGTGAGAAAGTCTGAGGTCATGGCCATAGCCTCTAGAGTCTCTTGCCTGGAAGGGCTTGCTAGAAGCCAGTCATCCAGATATAGGAAGACTTGGATTCCAGTTTTCCTTAGGTGTGCCACAAGAAATGAAAATTACGTACCTACCGTAATTCTTGATCTTCTCTTGTATCTTCACCATTCATTACTTCCTGGGTGTAAGCCAGAGGCGCGCACCCATCACGGGAGCTTTTTTTTAAACTTTGGCTAACGGCACCGCTTTCCCGAGTGACGTCCATGCGCCATGCGCGAGGGGCGGCTCAGCTTAGCGATCTCCTCCAACCAGTTCTGTGAGCTGGAGAGGCAAAAGCGAAGCAGAGAATAAAGATAGCGAGGCAAGATAGTCAAGGGATAGCAAAGCAAGGAAGAATGAACTGAAAAGGAATAAGCCGATGGAGGAAGGACAGAGGAGATAAGAGATCCCTAACCTAGGGACTGCAGGGCCTCCTTACCTGGGGACTCTAGGAGAGAGAGAAGGAGGAAATGAGAAAGAAGAAGAAGAAGAAGAAGAAGAGAAGAGAGAGATGGGATGTTGAGGGACCAGAATGCCCAAGGAGCCTAGTTAGCTTATGGCTGAAGGCTCGACTTAACAGGGAAGCAAGAATCTCGAGATAGAGCTGAAGAGAAGGTTCACCAAACCCGCTTAGACAGACTCAGGAGGGCATAGTCCTCATCCTCAACATGCCATTGTTTTGATAACCACTTCAGCTCCCTGGCCGGAAGGCCTTTAACTGGAGGACACCGAGGAGGGAGAATAAAACCCCGCAGTATGAGAGCACTGTTCAGGGTTTGGAAATGGAAACTGTAAGCCTTTTCAGGAGTTTCTAAGTCACAGAAGTGGACTCAGTCGGACTCGCCAAGGCAGGCCAGAGGCTTAGGCTGGCTGGGATTGGTTATGGTCAGCACTTGCTGTCTGTAAAACTGTCCGAGGACACTAGAAAGGAAAACACCAATTATCAAAATCTGGCAAGAAGGTAGTCTGCCCTCTCATCTTACTCTTGTTTGTTTTTCTTTCTCTTTTTTTTTTTTTACAGATAATCACTTGCAGGCTAGGAGCGTGACCTGAATACCAAGAATGCCTATGGCAGTCAAGAGAGTTCCTCAGCTTTTGCTTTTTTTTTTTTTTTTACAAAAACAGACGTGCCTCTTCCTCCTCTCTGCAAGGCAAGAATTAGGGAAGGGGAGGGTTTTGATTCTAAGGCTTAACAGCTGGAGCACGGGATTGCAGGATCAAACTGAATAGCCTGAGCCAGGCTAAAACCCCAGAGGTATCTCACCCGAGGATGGCAAGAGATAGTTGTGCAGTTTGATCGCCAAGCACTAGATGGCCCAAGAATCTTAGAGTAAATAATTTTTCTGGAGAATAAGAACCCCCCAAGAAATAGATTTTTTTTTTTTTGAAAAATTGAGCAATTCTTCCCATTTTATAATTTTTTTTTTTTTTTATATATTGCAGAGAGAGGAAGGAGACAGGAGGTGGAGAAGCCACAGGAAGAGGCCACTGAGGATGGAGGGAGGGTAGTAATGAATGGTGAAGATACAGAGAAGATCAAGAATTACAGTAGGTACGTAATTTTCATATCTTCCTTGTCAATCTTCACCATTCATTACTTCCTGGGTGAGTATTAAGCTCCTCTTCCCCAGGAAGGGGAAGAGGCATACCCTGAGGGAACAAGACCCCAGCCTTCTGTTGGTGAGAAACAGAAGGAGAAGACCCTGCCTATTCAGAAAGCCTAAGTGGGGAAGAGCTAGGAGGTGCCTCCCGAGGAGCAGGAGACGGAGGGAGCCCCTGTAAAGTCTCCTAGCTCTAGAGGAGAAAAGACGGTCCCCTGAAGCGGAGCGAATCACCCTACGCCGGCCAGGGGTGACAACCTGGAAAGACGGCCATGCCGTCCGCCTGATGCAGATCGCTGTCCCTCGAAGCCTGAAGCCACCTCATTGGCATCGTGAAGATGCCTCTTGCTTGCGTCTGCCAGCTCCAGGCCTACAGCGGAGAGGGCAACGGCTTGTCTGGTTTGCTCCTGTCAGGCATTGATGCCAACAGCTGGGACATCATCACCACAAATGCCGGTTGTAGGCAGCTGGTGAGCCTGATGAGATGCAATACTGGCACTTGCACGAGAAGAGAACATCGCTCAACGGTAATGAACTGGAGAGAGTCCGATCCGTGTGGTCGCCAGGCAGCGCACCTGAAGGAGTATCTAGGTAAACCAAATCAGAGGGCGGGTTGGGAAGAGAACCTAGAGACTCTGAGGGGGCACAATACCTACGCTGACAGTCAGCCGGGGCTGGAGAAGAAGCGGCTGGGGACTGCCAGGACTGGATAGACGCCTCCTGGAAGGGGATAGGCCAGGAAGGTACCACCAAATGCTGGGCACTGAATTCACCAAGGAATTCTCACATCTCCTGTTCGGTACTGTTTCTCCGAACATAGGAACTGAAGATCCTCACCATCTCGAGAGGAAACGCTGATATTCAGTGAAATCAGCATCGGAGGAAAGATGAGCAGGGGGTTCCTCTCCCTCAGAGGAGGGAGACGAGGATGATGGGGAGCTGGAATGTCCAGAGGATTCCTGCAGCGGTGGGGAGAGTCGAAAGACCCACTCATGCATGTATCTAACGTATGAGGGGAAGGCCACCGCAGAACCCCTGAACTGCTCCCAGGATAACGGACCCGTAGGACCGACATGGCCTGGGAGCGGGGTGGAGAAGGCAGAGAGATGGGAGAGGGCACCTCCAAGGAGGCAACTGCTCTAGCGGGCTCTGAATCGGGAAAGAGCCTAGTAGGAGGGATCCCGGATATCAGACCAGGCGAGAACGGAACTCTGGGAAGCGGAGCCTGGAAGAGCCCTGGGGAGAACCCCTGTGATGATGCGGACTGCATGGATCCAGAAGGGCAGTCCGCGACAAACACCGCCGGAGGACACCCAGAACCCTGAGGGAGGGACGAGGTTCCGATGATGCTCCTGGCCACCTCTGAGGTGGCTAAAGACTGGAGTGGCAGACCTCTGCCCTCAACCCTCGGACTCTGAGAGGGGCCCTCTCCTCACCACAGCTGCCCTGTCCCTAGAGGGGGCAACAGCACCTGGGGGGTAGCTGTCACCGGCCTCCAGAGAGGGGAGCCCTCCGTCACCCCAGCCTGCCCCCAGGGCCCCCGCCACCCCAGCTGGGAACCCTCAGGAGATGACGGAAGGGGGACAGAGGGAGGTCCCGCCTGCGCCGCCTGGTACCTGTAGCCACAGGACTCAGACCCCGAAGAGTGGGGAGGGGATGGGTCCACGTCCGCTGTCATCTCCTCCGAGGAGGACAAGACCAGCTGGACCTCAATGCTGGCCACCCAGGGTCCCTGAGGCCACGGAGCCGCCGAACGCCCCAGTACCAGCGGGTGACGCCGCCTCTCACACCGGTAGCAGCCAGGCCCAACTCCAACCTCGACGGCGCTGCAGGCCCGCACCGCTAGGGAGGAAGGACAAGGCCCACTGCACCGCCGGGTGGTGTCGGGAGGTGAGGGTGGCACCGCCGGACAGCCGCCAGATCCATCGGCGCCGCAAACAGCGCCCGATGCCCAAAAGCAGCACCGCCACGCGCCGCCCACCACCAGCACCGCGAATGGTGCCGGGATCCAAAACGGCACTGAAAATGGCGCCAGATTATCACCGCACCGTCAGTGCCGGATCCAAACGTGCCGAAGGCGCGCCGAGGGTCCACCCGAGCCAGGCCCAAAAGCCAAGGGCCTCAACATGGGGAGCCTGCACCTCTGAAGAGGTGACTGCCGAGGCGGTGTCGGCGACGCAGCACCGAAGGGACTACGACACTCCCCAACACGCGGAAGGGCCCTCCTCAGCAAGAAAAGACGGGCGACCCTCCTCCTCGACCGAAGTTCGGGTGAGGCCTAACGACCTTGCCTGAGAATCCCGAGACGACGCCGCTCCTGAAAGTCGGCGGGCCTTGCTGAGCTTAAACGCTGCGATTTAGAGGACGCCACGGTCCATCGAGAAACAGGCGCCGCATCTAATCCATATCATGGTTGCGGTCCCAGGCAACGGCGGCAAACGCCATGCCGGTCCGAGACGGAGAAATGCCGCCACAGGAGCACCGACGAGTGGCGCGCCCGCTTGAAAAGCGCTTAGCTTCCGAACCGGACATAACGCCAATAACAAGGCTAAAACACAGCAAGAAACACACCCGGCACCGTAGATAGAAAAAGGAACAGTCTTACCGGATCGGCGTCGAGTGTGAAGAAAAACAGGAGTCGGCAAACACGCACTGAAAATGACTGCTACTCGCAACAGGTGCTGCCTCGACGGCGGGAGAAACAGAACTGAGTTGGAGGAGGAGTCGGTCGCTACTAACGGCCGCCCCTCGCGCATGACGTCACTCTCGAGGGCGGTGCCATTAGCCAAAGTTTAAAAAAAAAAAAAAAAAGCTCCCGTGACAGGTGCGCGCCTCCGGCTTACATCCAGGAAGTAATGAATGGTGAAGATTGACAAGGGAAGATCTGCACAGCTCTTTGTAAAAACTCGAGGCGCCGAGGATAGCCCAAAGGGTAGGACTCTGAATTGATAGTGTTGACCCAACACCACAAACCTTAAACATCTGTGGTGCTTTGGGTGTATGAGAATCTGCTGGTAGGTGTCCTGCATGTCCAAGGAGGTTAGCCAATCGTGTTGATGAATCAAAGGTAGCAGGGTACTGAGTGATATCATCTTGAACTTTTCCTTGTGAAGGAATTTGTTTAACTTTCTGAGATTCAGAATAGGGTGCATGCCGCCAGTTTTCTTTGGAACCAGAAAATAATGGGAGTAGAAACCTGTGTTTCATTGATCCAGTGGAACTACTTCTACTGCCCTGTTGTTTAGAAGGCCTTGTACCTCGGAAGCAAGAAGGTCTGACTGTGCCACAGACAGTCTGGGCTGCCGCTTGGGATGATGATCCAGAGGGGGTTTCTGACAGAGATTACCCCTCATGAATTATCCTGAGGACCCATTCGTCTGATGTTATAGATTTCCACTGGTCATAGAACCGAGTCAGACATCCTCCCACTGTTGAGGAAGATTCCCCTTCAGGCAGCTGAGGTGGGACCTGGGCCAGAAACTCAGAAGGTGGCACTGGGCACTTCTGGGCCCTGTGCTTTCTGCTGCATTCTCTTTTGAGGCTGAGAGGCTTGATTTCTGTTAAAACCTCCTTGGCCTTTGCCACAAAAGGACTGATGGTTGTGAAATTGACGCTTGTTCCCACCTCCTCAAGAGGGAGCGGGTGGAGGTCTAGCTGTCTTAATGGCAGACCTAGTCTTCTGTGTGGCCTCTAGTGCTTGTTCCACTTGAGGCCCAAACAGATACATACCGTCAAAAGGTAAAGCCATGACTTTTTGTTGGGCATCATTCGTAAAGCCCTATGTACGCAGCCAGGAATGGCGATGGGTGCAAATGCCAGCTGCTGCTGCCCTGGAAGCAGTATCGAAAGCATCCATTGCAGCTTTAATTTGTTGATTATTGGACTCGATACCGCTAGTTATGGTCTATAGGAGCTCTGAGTTAACATCCGACTCGGGAAGAGCTTCTACCGTCGCTATGAGTGAATGCCAAAGAATGTACTCTTACTGAGAAAAATAACCCTGGTAGCTAGCAATGCACATGTCCAGGGTCGAGGCAGCAAAGACTCTCTTATCCAAGGTATCTATCTTAAAAGATTCTTTTATTTATAGGACAAGCTGTGGATTCCTGAGAGAGGACAGCCTTATCATTCTCTGCCAGGACCACTATGGCATCAGCAAAGGCTTGTGAGGCCAAGATGGGGCGATCTTTGGGAGGGACATATTTCCTATCTATGGACTTGGCCACAGAGGGAATAAGAGCCAGATTCTTCCACACCATCTGGGAAAGAGTTTCAAAAAAGGGCTGTACCAGGGGGATTAAATCCATAGGGATTTCTGGAACATGTAGATATTGGAGATGCAGAAGCTTCCCAGGACTGATTTCTGTGGCCTGGAGAGAAAGAGTAGAATTTAAATTCTTGAGCACAGACTTAAAGTAAAGGTCTTCAACAACAGGCTCTGCAGGAAGACTGATCCCTGCCCCCAGGGCAGAATTGGAATCAACATCATCACCCAGTCGAAGATCCAGATCAGGCTCAAAATCATGTCCTGACAGACCGGGGGGACTATATAGACAGGAAAGGAATGAAAACCAGGAGGAAGAGACAGAATTGGAGTCAAAAACCTCTGGAAACTAGACAGCACCGCACACATCCTCGGCGCCATCAAAAAGAGTGGCGCCAAGTGCAGAGACAGCACCGACACAGAAAACAGCACCATGCTAGATGCTGCCTGGAAGCGTGGCACTCTGCACGGTGCTGACACCACCCCTGGCACCAAGGACGGCACTGACAGGGAGCGCAGCACTGCACATGGTGCTGGCACCACTCCCGATACCAAGGACAGTGCAGATAGGGCATACGGATCCACAGATGGCCCCGACAGCACTTGCTGCACTGAAAGGGACCTCAACACTGGAGAAACCAGCACCACAGGCAACAGCACCACCGCAGAAGTCTGTGAACTGTGATTTGAAGGCAAAGAATGAAAAATAGCAGATGATAAAGACTTCAGTGTGGACCGTTGCACCACAGCCATGTGAGGGGGATAGACACCAGGGCATGGAGTCAACAGCACTGAAGAAGGCACCGCATGACCAGAAAATCCTAACCACCTTCTCTGCTGATCCAAGACTGACAGGCCCGAAAGCCCTGGCGATGGACTGGCTGGATCGGGCAGTCGGGACAACCTCCAAGCCCACTGCTCCATAAGAGTGGCCCAATGGTGAAACTGCTCATCGGAAGCCTCCCCTAGAAGGTGGAGAGGTGCTCTGATGTCAAAGAAGCTGGCAGCCAGAGACAGAAAACGAAAATTACATACCTACCGTAATTCTTGATCTTCTTGGACGAGTCTCCACCACTCATTCGCACTATTGGGATCTGCGCCGGAGGCACTAGGACCCATCGGGAGCAAACTTTTTGCTCGGGAGTCGACGCCAGAGATGATGCCGCGAGCCCTAGCTCGTGCGGCAATGACTATCTCGGCGTCGACTCCCCAACCGCCTCAGTACCTTTTTTACCAAGGTGGTGCAGCGTAACTAACCTAGAAAGGTAGCCTAACCTAAAAACTGGACATAAGATAGTCCGGACGACCGTGTAAGAAGGGTCAACAAGAAGTCTTCAAGGTCTAAAGATTTGAGGGAGTGAAGACCAACAAGAGAGGTGAGCTCAGGGGATGGAGGGTGGGCGTGTGAATGAGTGGTGGAGACTCATCCAAGAAGATCAAGAATTACAGTAGAGTACGTAATTTTCATATCTTCCTGGACATAAGTCTCCACCACTCATTCAACTATTGAAGAATGCCGAGCTAATAATCCCCGAGAGGTGGCAGGAGAAACCAAGAGCTCACGTTTCTTAAGACAGGAGTCCATTAAGGATGGCTCTGCCAAAAGAAGAATGTCGTCTGGCATGGACATCGAGTGCATAATGTTTGACGAAAGTATGCACTGAACTCCAGGTGGCTGCATTGCAGATGTCTGCAATGGGCACGTTGCGGATTTCTGCTAGGGATGCCGCTACCGCTCTGGTAGAGTGAGCATAAACTCTACCTTCCAACTTAACCTGTGCCATGGAATAGCAGTGGCGAGGCATGCCACTAGCCATGCTGAGAACATCTAATAGCGACAGGTTGATTCAGCCGGCCTCACAGAAGGAAACGAACAGTTGCTGGCTTTCTTAAAATCCTTGGTTCTATCTAAGTAGAAACGCAAGGCCCTCTTAACATCCAGAGAATGAAGAGAGTGTTCCTCTCATTTTGGAAGTCCACAAAATAAGAGGGAAGGACCAAAGGTTGGTTAAGATGAAATTCTGACACAACCTTAGGAGAAATTTAGGATGAGTACGGAAGGACTACTTTGTCCTTATGGAACACAGTATACGGAGGGTCTGTGACCAGGCATGTATCTCAGAGACCCTACAGGCTGATGTAATGGCCACTAGGAAGGCAGTCTTCCAGGTGAGGAACTTTAGTTCACAGGTAGCTAGAGGCTCAAAAGGTTTCCGAGTGAGCATGTCTAGCACAAGATTAATGTCCCAGGCTGCAACAGGATGTCTTGTAGGAGGTCTGGTGTGCAGAATGCCCTTAAGAAATCTCTTAACCATAGGTAACTGAGCCAGTGAAAGGGAGGAAACCGGCTCATGATACGCTGAAATGGCACTAAGGTGAACCTTAACTGTAGAGTACTGGAGACCTGAATTTGAGAGGTCCAAAAGGTACTCTAAAACTTTATCTGGAGGACAGAAAAAGGGATTCAAAGAGGACTTTGCACACCAGAGGGAAAAACGCTTCCACTTTGCCGTGTAAGTTTTCCGAGTGGCTGGCTTCCGTGCAGCCAGAAGGATATCAGAAACTCTTGAGAGACATTGAACCGATTTACTTCTACCTCTTCAGGAGCCAAGCGTGAAGGTGAAGAGATCTCAGATTGGGATGGACCACCGGTCCCTGAGTTAAAAGGTTCATCTGCAGGGAAGTGGTCTCGAGGAACTGCCAACATACTGTTGAGAAGTGGAAACCACAGTTGTCGAGGCCAAAAGGGAGCAATGAGAATCATCTTGTCTCCCTGAGACTCGAACTTGAGGAGTACTCTCTGAATTAAAGGAAGAGGCGGAAAGGCGGAAAGAAAGCGTTTTGTCCACCGCAGCCTGAATGCATCCTGACAAAAAATGCCAGGCCCTGGATTTCTGGAGCAGAAGAGAGGCAGTTTTGTGTTGAGTGGGGATGCAAAAAGGTCCAGGTCTGGAGTTCCTCACTCTTCGAATAGAGACTGAACTATGGTTGACTCGAGACACCACTCGTGAGGATCTGCCTCTGTTCTGCTGAGACGATCTGCCAAGTCGTTTTGTACACCTGGCAGGTAGATTGCTTGAATTAGAGCCTTGTGCTCCAAGCACCATTCCCAGACCCTCATCGCTTCTCTGCATAAGGGGTAAGAATGAGCACCGCCCTGCTTGTTGATGTAATACATCACAGCTTTGTTGTCTGTTTGGAGGAGAATATTCTTGAGACAGAGAATGTCCTTCAAAGCTCGGACCGCATAAAGGACGGCTCTCATTTCTAGGACATTTATGTGAAGCTGGGACTTGAGTTGAGTCCACACACCCTGAGTGTGGAGAGCCCGACAATGAGCTCCCCACCCCATTAGTGAGGCATCTGTGGTAATGGAGATCTGATGGTCCAGAGGGGCAAAGGGGTATCCTTGCAGGAGATTGTCCTCTTGAGACCACCAGGTGAGAGACCTCTTTAAGGGTTCTGTCACCTTGATGAGATAGGACTGCGGGTGAGTGGTTGGAGACCACTGAGTACTGAGCATCCACTGAGTGGTTCTCATGTGCAGACAAGCCAGAGGTACAATGAACACTGAGGATGCCATGAGGCCCAGCATCCATTGCATTGAGAGCGCTGTAACTAACCTGTTTTCTCCGATGTAACGGGCCATCTGAAGGATATCGTTCCTTCTGTCCTCTGGAAGAAAAGCCTTCGCACAGGATGTGTCCAGAAGGGTCCCTATGAAAAGGAGCCTCTGGGAGGGCTGCAGCTGCGATTTCTTGAGGTTTAGCAGGACTCCCATGGACGTAAGGAGGCGAGAGGCTGTATCTACGGCATCCAGAGTCCCTTGCCTGGAAGGACTTGCCAGAAGCCAATCATCCAGATAAGGGAACACCTGTATTCCAAGTTTTCTTGAGGTAAGGGCCATAGAACTGCACAACACTTGTAAAAACTCGCAGCGCCGAGGATAGCCCAAAGGGAGGACTCTGAACTGATAATGTTGTCCCAGTGCCACAAACCCAGGAATTTGTGATGCCTCGGGTGAATGGGAATGTGCTGGTAAGCATCCTGCATGTCTAGGGAGGCTAACCAGTCATGCTGATGAAGCAAGGGTAACAAGGTTCCTAGAGAAATCATTTTGAATTTCTCCTTGGGGAGAAATTTGTTTAGCTTTCTGAGATCTAGAATGGGGCGCATTCCCCCAGACTTCTTTGGAACCAGAAAGTAATGAGAGTAGAACCCTGTATTTCGTTGATGCAGTGGCACAAGTTCTACTGCCCTGTTGTTTAGAAGGCCCTGAATCTCGGAGGTGAGAAGGTCTGACTGAGGGGCAGACAGCCTGGGCTGCTGTTTGGGAGGACGATCCGGAGGGGTTTCCACAAAATTGAGTGAGTATCCCTCGTGGATTATCCAAAGGACCTATTTGTTTGAGGTTATGGACTTCCACTGGCTGTAGAAGTGCATCAGCTGACCTCCCACCTGAGAGGAAAAGTCCACCTTGGGCAGTTGAGGTGGGACTTGGGCCAGCAATTCATAAGGTAGCGCTGGGTGCTTTGGGCCCTTGAGCTTTCTGTTGCGCCTTCTTTTGAGGCTGGGCAGGTTGGTTCTCATGGAAACTTCCTCTGCCTCTGCCTCGAAAGGACTGACGGTTATGAAACTGACGTCTACTGGCATGCCCTCGAGAGGGGGCAGGAGGGGGTCTAGCCAACTTAATGGCTGACCTAGTCTTTTGTGTAGCTTCTAGAGCTTCCTCGACCCGAGGACCAAAAAGATATGCACCATCAAAGGGTAATGCCATTACTTGTTGTTGCGCATCATTGGTGAAGCCTGAAGTGCGTAGCCAGGAATGGCGGCGGGTGCAAATACCAGCAGCCGCTGAACGGGAAGTGGAGTCGAAAGCATCCATGGCTGCTTTAATCTGTTGGTTGTTAGATTCAATACCCCTGGTAATGGTTTGAAGAAGCTCTGGTTTTGAATCTGACTCCGGAAGAGCTTCAACCATTTGCTTGAGAGAGTGCCACAGGACATACTCATACTGAGAAAAATAGCCTTGGTAACTGGCAATACGCATACTTAGGGTAGAAGCAGCAAAGACTCTCTTACCTAAGGTGTCTATCTTATGAGATTCCTTGTTAATAGGTCGAGCTGTAGTGGTTTGAGGAAGGACGACCTTATCATTCTCTGCCAGGACTACAATAGGATCCGCAAAGGCCTGAGATGCCAAGATGGGACGATCCTTGGGGCTGAATATTTTCTATCAATGGATTTAGCCACCGGTGAAGAGAGAGCAGGATTATTCATCCATTTGAGACAGCTCAAGGAAGGCTGAATCGGAGGAGTCAAACTGTAGGGACTTTGAGGCATGGAAGTATTGGAGTCTTAATTTCCCAGGATCGATGTCTGTAGTCTGGAGAGAAAGTGTGGAAATCATATTCTTCAGCAGAGATTTAAATGACAGGTTCTCGACCACAGGCTCTGCAGCAGTAAAAGATTCTGCTTCGTCCACCTCATCGCCCAGCCGAAGGTCTGGGTCAGGCTCAACGTCAACTTCTGACAGTCCAGGAGGGACTGTATGGACAGGAAAGGGATGAAAGCCAGAAGAGGAAGGAGGAAACAATAGAAAAGGGGAGTCCCCAAGAGCCCCTGGCGCCGAGAACGACGCCGAGGAACCACGCGGCGCCAAAAATGGCGCCGAGAAGCAGCACGGTGCCAAGAATGGCGCTGAACAGCCGCACGGCACAGCAGATGACACCGAACAGCTGCACGGCACCATGGACGATGCCAAATGGCCTCACAGTGCCGAGCACGACGCCGAACAACCACACGGCGCCGCGGATGACGCTGATCGGCCACACGGCGCCGCAGGTGACACCGACAAGCCGCACGGTGCTGCGGGTGACACCGACAAGCTGCACAGCACCGTGGGCGACGCCGAGGATGGCGCCGCGAAGCCACAAGGCACCGAAGGCACTCCCAGAGACAGAAAAACAGGTTTTGAAGGAAAAAGAGCAGGAGATAAGGGCATCGGTGTGGCCCCCTGTGCCGAAGCCTTGTGAGGGGGGGAGACACCTAAGCACGGAGTCAACGGCACTGAAGAAGGTGCCGCATGACCAGGAAAGTCCAACTGCCCTACCTGGTTGCCCAGAAATCCTGAAGGCCCACGAGCGACTGAGCCAGGTAGCCGAACCAACCTCCAAGCCCATTGCTCCATAAGAGTGGCCCACTGATGAAACTGCTCATCTGAAGACCTACCTGCGGGTGGGGTAGGACTCCGATGTTGAAGATGTTGGCTACCAGAAGCCGCTGTTGGCGACTCCGAAGGAGGAGACCGGCAACTAGCCCCGATAACAGAATGTCTACGCGCAGACGTATCAGAGGGCGACCTCGAGTGATGCCTTCTCTTTTTAGACCTGCGGGTCGAAGAAGAGCTCGAGGCCGAACAGTGCTGAGAATGCAACCATTTGGCTTTATGCTTCCGCGGGGACCGCCCATCCCCCCAGGCATTGGACTGACCGTTGTCAGACCCCCCTTCCGGAGAAGGCGGCGGACCGGACCCAGCCCGACTGACTGAACAGCTTTCATACGAAGTCTCCCTACCATCACCTGACCTGCTCATGGTCGACTCCGTCAGTGTAGGCTGAGACTTCTTTATCGTTTTTATTTAAAAATAAGAATAACTTAAGCGATACTGTATTGAGATAATATTACAAAATAATAAAAACTGAAAACTATGCTGCTAGTTTGAAGTTTGACTCCCGACAGGCGAGCGACGTTGTCATTGAAGTGCACTCGACGGCGGGAAAAAAGGAACTGAGGCGGTTGGGAAGTCGACACCGAGGTAGTCATTGCCGCGAGAGCTAGGGCTTGTGGCACCGTTCCT
The DNA here is from genome assembly GCA_016271365.2 of Neoceratodus forsteri. NCBI lineage: Eukaryota > Metazoa > Chordata > Ceratodontiformes > Ceratodontidae > Neoceratodus > Neoceratodus forsteri. Next base: position 553,494,227 of record CM028129.1, on the reverse strand, counting down.
CATGGCACCATCTCTGGCGTCGACTCCCCAGCAAAAAGTTTGCTCCCGATGGGTCCTAGTGCCTCCGGCGCAGATCCCAATAGTGTGAATGAGTGGTGGAGACTTATGTCCAGGAAGATCCGGCAACTCCAAAAGAGATGGCGACCGGTCCCTGACCCCAACAACTGACCGTCTATGCGCAGACCTACCAGAGGGCGACCTCAAGCGATGCTGTCTCTTTTTTGGCCGGTGGACCGAAGAAAAACTTGAGGCCAAATGGTGCCATGAATGGGACTGTTTCTTTTTATGCTTTCAGGGGGACTGCCCATCCTTTCCCGAGCACTGGACCGCCCGTTGTCAGACCCCTCTCTGGAGAGGGTGGCAGACCAGACCTAGCCCGGCCGACTGAACAGCTTTGATGCGAAGTCTCCCTACCATCACCTGCCCCACTCATGGTCAACTCTGTTAATAGAGGGCTGAAGACTTCTTTCTCGAACAAGTAAGAATAAGTAAAACATAATCAGTACTTTTCATGATAAAATACAATATAACAAAACTTAAAACTAAGTTGCAGTTTGAAGTTTGACACCTGGCAGGCGAGCGATGCCGTCAGTGAAGCGCACTCAGTGGTGGGGGAAAAAAGGAACTGAGGCGGCTGGAGGGTCGATGCCGAGATAGTCTATACCGCATGAGCTTGGCTCCCGGTGCCACTTCCTCGTGGCTCCATCTCAACGCTGGCACTCCTGAAAAAGTTTGGCTCCTGCTGGGTCATAGCGCTTCCAGCATACTCCCATTAGTATGAATGAGTGGTGGAGACTTTATGTCCAGGAAAATCCAGCATCCTAGGTGATAAGTTTAAATGCTTTATTGGCAAGCATTTAAACTTGGCAAGCGGGGAGACACTGAAAAGGAGCAGCGAAATCCCAGCCTTCCCCCCCCACAAAACAGGGTAGTTAGCAAGGTAAACAAAAAGGTACTATAGAGAAATCAATAGGGAGCAAGTCAGGGGTAAATGGAGTAAAAGGCAAAGGCAGTACAGACAGGGATGGGGCTAAAAAGGGTAAGGCCATCAAAAAATAGAGGGTGATGAGTACCAATGCCCACAGTCTGGGTAACAAGCTCCCTGAATTAGTGGCCTTGATGAAAGAGGGATGCCTGGATATCATGGCAGTCACAGAAACATGGTACACAGAGAACCAGGACTGGGATGTCAACATACCAGGGTACACAATCTACAGGAGGGATGGGGGGTAATAGAGGAGGAGTAGCTCTCTACATAAAGGAAGGAATCAAAGCAACAAAACTGAAGGGTAAATGAGGAGGGGACGAGGCACTGTGGGTCACCCTGGAGACAGGAAATGGCACCACAATCCGAACAGGGGTTGTCTACACACCCCGTCTCAGGGTGAGGCAAATGGACAAGTAAATGGTAGAAGGAATCCTTAGAATGGCAGAAAAAGGAGAGATCAATCAATCAATCAATCAAAATCTTTATTTATTCAGGCGACCATCATTGAGCATAGCTCATTTACAAGATGGACCTGATTGGTCATAACAATATAAAGGTACAATTTTTTTACACAAATACAAGATATAGATTGAATACAAAAACAAGGACATTATAAATGAACAAAAAGCAAGAACATTCACATATATACAAGGCAATGAGCCAAAGAAACTGGGTTATAATAAAAGGAGCAAAATAAGACAGTAATGAAAGATTAAAGCGAGGTGGGATTCTGGGAATAAGGTCAGGTATGAGTTAAGTGGGTGAAGGCTACAAAAACAAATTAAGGGTGGAAGTGTGAGAAAAAAAGGGTGTGGGAGAAAAACAGGGTTGTGGTAGGACTAGGCCTTGTGAAAACAGTTGCATGGCTCTGAAAGAGACTAGTGTATAGCTTTTGAAGGATGTTAATGGAATGAGTGTATTCAACTTCAGGATCTTTTGAAGAGAGTTCCAAATAAGTGCTAGAGAGTAGCTGATTGCTGCCTTCCCATGCCGGGTACAGGTAATAGGTATCTTCAGCATGATGAGTTTGTTGTTCCTTAGGTCATATGGTCTGGATATGACCTTGGTAAAACAATCTGAGATGTAGGATGGTAATTTGTTTGTTAGAGCTTTGTAGATCCATAGAGCAGCATTTTTGTTTCTTCTGTGATGAAGGGATGTCCAGCCGACTGCAGTATAGAGAGAGCAGTGGTGGGTGCTGAAAGGAAGGTCTGTAATGAATCTAAGAGCTCTATGATACAAGGTATCCAGCTTGTTTAAGTGGGAAAGGGAGCAGTGACTATACAGGAAATCAGCATAATCAATGAGGGATAGGAATGATGCCAGGATTAATCTTTGTTTAGAATCTCTGGTTAGGTAATGTTTTATTCTGTAGAATAGGCCAAGTCTCTGCCTGAGCTTCTTCAGGAGTTCTTCAATGTGGCTGGTGTAGTCAAGTTTATTGTCAATCCAAACCCCAAGATATTTAAATTTATCCACATAGTCCAGACTTTCACCAAGGATGGTAGATAATCGGGGAAGGGTGTTTGGTGTGAGAGTGGAGGAGAAGCTCTTGGAGGAGAAGAAACATGGCTTTCGCTTTCTTGGCATTCAGTAGGAGTTTCTTTTCTAGTAGTTTGTGCTGCAGCAGAGAGAACTCAGATTGTAAAAGTTCACAGGCTTTTGATGGTGTAGGACTACTGACATATAGGACAGTATCATCTGCAAAAAGGTGAATATTAGATTTGGTGAGGTTGGAATCAATATTATTGATATAAATGGCAAAGAGGATAGGGCCCAGGATGGAACCTTGTGGTACACCTCTTAGGAGTGGTTTTGAGGTAGACAGGTCACCTTCATTTTTTACATGCTGTAGTCTACCAGAGAGGTAGCATCTGAACCATTGAAGAGAGACTGAGTCGAGGCCTATGGAGTGTAGAGAGGAGATTAGTAGTTCATGGTCCACAGTATCAAAGGCTTTACTTAAATCCAGAAATACAGCACAGATATTATTCTTTTTGTCTAAATCAGTCTGCCAATCATTAGTGACTTTTGCTAAGGCAGAGATGGTGCTGTGCATGGATCTAAAACCAGATTGAGCTGGATTAAGCAGATTATTGGTGTCAAGATAGGCACTTTAATTGGCTGTTCACTAGTTTTTCAAGCATTCTGGACAATACTGGTAAGATGGATATGGGCCTGTAGTTATTGAGGTCCATGGGGTCACCTGCCTTGAGTAGAGGAAACACTTGAGCTGTTTTCCAAATTGCAGGAATAGATCCAGTGGCTAGTGACAAATTGAAAAGGTGAGTTGGGGGGCTGCTAAGGCGTGCAGAGCAATTTTTAGAAACTAGGGGTCCAGAGAGTCTGCACCTGCGCTTTTAGTTGTATCCAAATGGAGTAGTAGGTCTTCTACTTGTTTTAAAAGTATAGGCTAAAGAAAAGTGGAAGTGGCCTTATGTGCCTCAGTAGACTGGAAGTTTAATTGTGACCGCAATAGATTTGCTGGAGAGGAGTCAAATGCTAGGCCGGCTGTAGTGAAATGGTTGTTGAAGGCATTCAAGATTTCTTGCTTGTTAGTGATATCCACATTGTTTAGGTGCACTTTGGGTGGTAAGACAGGGGTAGAATCTTGTCCTAGGATCCCCTTTATGGTCCCCCAGAATCTGGCAGGGTTATGGTAGGAGGCATCCAGTTCTGCTGTATAGAAGGCAGCCTTGGCATTTCTCACTTTTTTGTGCAGGAGTTTCTGGCTTTTCTGAATTGAAGCCAATCATTTGGGTCTTTGGTCTTTCTTGCCCTTTTCCAGAGCTTGTACCTAGCAAGCAATGCGGATTTAAGGTCAGCAGAGAACCATCGACAGGTTTTGAGCTTGGTTCTTACACTGGAGAGAGGTGCATGTATGTTGAGGGCACTAGTGATAATGTCATTTAAGACTTGTAGAGCTATCTCTACTTAAGCTGTGAGATAGAAATCTTGCCAGCGCGTGGTATGACACAAATCATGGAGGTATCCTGTGATATTAAGGTTCTTTTTAGACCTTCTTGGGAAAAATTTTGCTGGGTTGGATGGCTTGAATGAAGATCTTATACCAGCTATGGGACAATGATCGCTTATGTCACTAAATAGCACTCCAGCATGAGAATACAGGTGAGGCTTATTGACCAGCATAATGTCCAGAAGTGTGCTGTTATTTTTGTTTTTTGGGTTAATCCTTGTTGGTTCTTTAATTAATTGAGTGAAGCCATGAGTGTCACAAAAGGATACTAGGGGGGTGCGGATGCATTGGCTAGCCAATTTAAATTCAGGTCGCCTAAAATGATGGTGTCTTCTGGGCCTAATTTAATTATAGTGTCCAGGTGTGATAGGAGTTTTAGGCCTGCTGAGATATTGTTGTTGGGGGACCTGAATATGCCAGATGTTAACTGGAGCACCTTTACTGCAACCACGTCCAAGAGCAGGGTCATTCTCGATGCCCTACGGGGGGCATGCCTCAGACAACTAGTGTTGGAACCCACTCACGGGGGAGCAATCTTAGACCTGGTACTCTCAAACGGGGGATGGACAGAGGATCTCAGATTTAGAAGTGGGTAGCCATCTGGGAACAAGCAATCACCAAGCAGTGTGGTTCATGATAAACACAGCTGTAGAGTCAAGCCATATAAAAGCAAGGGTGTTGGACTTTAGGAGGGCTGACTTTGGCAAAATGGGAGCGTACCTCAGAAAAGCACTAGCAAATGGGCAAGAAGGAGGGGTGGAAGAACAATGGAGAAAATCAAAACTGTCATCACAGAGGCAACAAGCCTTCGTGTAAAGCAAATCAACAAAACAAAATGAAGGAAAAACCCACTATGGTTCTCAAAAGAGGTGGCAGGGAAGGTTAAGGAGAAAAGAATAGCATTCAGGAAATAAGGAAACACAGAAGGAGCAGGACAGAGAACTATATCAGTTAAAGCAGAAGGATGTAGGGAAGGCAGTCAGAATAGCAAAGGCCCAAACTGAGGAAAAGATGGCCGACTCTGTTAAGAAGGGGAATAAGACCTTTTATAGGTACATTAGGAAGTGAAGAAAAACTAAGGAAGGGATACTGGAGCTTAATAAACGTGAGGGAATGTGGGCAGAGGGTGACAGTGAAAAAGCAGGGATGCTGAACAAATACTTCTGCTCAGTATTCACAAAAGAAGAGGAGGGGAGGCATCTAAACCAAATACTAGAATCACTCTGGATAGGGGGGTTGATACCAGTTCATTCACAGAAGAAAGGGTTCTGAAAGAACTCTTAAAACTGAAGGTGGACAAAACAATGGGGCCTGACGGGATTCAAATTCTAAAAGAACTAAGGGGAGAACTAGTGACACCACTGACTACCCTTTTTAACAAATCATGGGAGGATGGTTTGGTACCTTAGGACTAGAGGAGGGTGGGTGTGATTTCCCTTCATAAAAGTGGGAGCAAAGCAGAGGCAGGAAACTACAGGCCTGTTAGTTTGACCTCAGTGGTAGGTAAAATGGGATCACTTCTGAAGGAAAGAATTGTTGAGTACCTAGAGGCCAGCGGTGCACAGGACCCAAGGCAGCATGGATTCACAGTGGGAAGGTCATGCCAGGTGAATCTAATAGATTTCTTTGACTGGGGGACAAAAGTAGTAGACCAGGGAGGGGCTGTGAACATGCCCTACCTAGACTTTAGCAAGGCATTTGACACAGTCCCACACAAAAGATTAATAAACAAGTTAGCCAGCCTTGGAATGAGTCCCAAGGTGGTAGCCTGGGTAAAAAACTGGCTGGACAACAGGATGCAGAGGGTAATAGTAAACGGAATCCACTCTGAAGAAAGTGGGCGTACTAGCGGGGTACTACAGGGTTCAGTACTGGGACCGGTCCTCTTTAATGTCTTTATAAGTGACATCGCGGATGGACTGGAAAGAAAAGTAAGCCTCTTTGCAGACAACACAAAGATCTGCAACAGGGTTGATACACAAGATGGGGTGGAAAGAATAAGAAGGGACTTGGCAAGGTTGGAGGAATGGTCAAATGTATGGCAGCTTAGATTCAATGCAAAGAAGTGCAAAGTAATGCACCTGGGAAACAAAAACCCAGGGGAAGAGTACACAATGGGGGGTGAGATACCAACAACAACAAAAATGGAAAGGGACCTGGGGGTAATCATAGCAGATGACCTAAAGGTGGGCAAGCAATGTGAGAAGGAAGTAAGGAGGGCTGGCGGGTACTGGGGTGCATAGGGAGAGGCATTACCAGTAGAAAACAGAAAGTTGTTATCCCTCTGTGCAGATAGTTGGTGAGACCCCATCTGGAGTTTTGCATGCAGTTCTGGAGACCCCATCTCCGCAAGGACATAGACAGAATGGAAGCTGTCTGGAGGAAGACAACTATAATGGTGCAGGGTCTGCACCAGAAGTCATATAAAGAGAGAGACTAAAGAAGCTTAATATGTATACCCTCGAGGAAAAGAGGGAGAGGGGGGACATGATAGAAACTTTCAAGTACCTCAAGGGAATCAACAAAGTCCAAGAGGGTAGCATCTTTCAGAAAAAGAGATGTGCAAGAACAAGGGGGCACAATGTTAAGATAGAGGGGGACGGCTTAGAGGTAATGTGAGGAAATATTTTTTCACAGAGTGGGTTGTGGATGCATGGAATGGCCTTCCTGAGGAAGTCGTGGAGTCAAAAACAGTGGGGGAATTCAAGAATGCATGGGACAGACATAAGGCAATTCTAGTGGGTGGTAGCAGGAAATAAGCTGTTGGTTAACTAGGATCTGCAGCTTATCCGTTAGGTAGGAAAATGGACAGACTAGGCGGGCTGAGCAGTCCTTGTCTGATGTCAAATTCTGTGTTTCCATGTAATCCAAGGCCAGAGCATCCAGAGGAATTGTCCCCTGGGCAGGAGGCCTGCAACAGTACTTTGGCAGGTGGTGGTTCTCGTAGGATGCAAAGAGATCTATCTCTGGGGTTCCCCACCTTCTGAAAATCACTTCCACCACCTGTCTATTCAATGTCCATTCATGATGGGTCAGGTTGATCCAACTCAGAGCATCTGCTAAGGTAATGTTCTTCCCTGGCAGATGAATGGCCTGAAGGGAGACTCCTGGAGAGTAAGCCAGGCTCCAAATTTTCATAGCCTCTATGAAGAGAAGGTTTGACCTTGTACCTCCCTGCTTGTTTATGTAATACATTGTAGTAGTATTACCTGTTCTGATCTGTACCACCTTTCCTTGCAGAAGTGGTGTAAAGGCCTTTAGTGCCAACAAAGCTGCTCTGAGCTCCAGTAGGTTGATATGCTGAAGTGACTCTGCACTTGACCATAAACCGTGGGTGGTTTGATCCCCTAGATGAGCCCCCCAACCTAGTAGTGATGCATATGTTGAGAGAATCACTGAAGGGGGCTCTTGCTGGAAGGGAACCACTTCCCTTAGGTTGGCTTCCTCTTTCCACAACTGGAGGGCCTGGAGTAGTGTTTTTGTTACTGGAATCAATTTTGAGAGAGGATCCCTTTTTTGACACCAGTGAGCCCTGAGATGGAACTGAATGTCTCTCATCTGGAACCTGAGACTGTGGCTGCAGCCACTGAAGAAACGGCCTTGCAGTTTTTGGTCTGTTCAGGCTGAAGAAACTTGCCTACTGAACAATACTTCTTACCCTGTCTGAGGGTAGGTAAGCCTTGTCCTCCAGGGTGTTCAACTCTGCTCCTATGAACACCCTTGGGGCTGAAGTCAGGCCAAATGGCAGTGTTGAGAACTGGTAGTGACCTGAAGGGAGTCTGAACCAGAGATATTTTCTGTGAGACTCCCTTATGGGGATGTGGAAATGGGCATCCTTTTAGGTCCAGTGATGCCAACTAATCTCCTTTCTAGAGCATTGGCAGAACCATTGCCAATGTACCATTCTGAACTTTGGCTTTGGCAGATGTTTGTTTAACAATCTGAGATCTAGAATAGGCCACCACTCCCCATTTTTCTTTGTGGTGAGAAACTACCTTGAGTAAAAACCTCTTCCCTTTTGCTGTGGAGGAAAATGCTCCACTGCTTTTGACAGTAGCAGGTTTTGAACCTCCTTTTCCAGTAGCTTCCTTTCTGCTATGGAAGCTGGCTTGAACACTCTGGATATCAAAACTACGTACCTACCGTAATTCTTGATCTTCTTGGATGAAGTCTCCACCACTTCTTCACACTGATGGGACTACACCGAAGGTGCTAGGACCGAGCAGGAGACAAAAATCTTCAGGAGGGCCAGCGCCTAGGTAGGGCCATGAGGAAACAGCACCGCGAGCCTGGCTCATGCTGCATAGGCTACCTCGGCATCGACCCTCCACCTGCCTCAGTACCTTTTTTACTGAGGTGGTGCAGCGTAAACTAAACTAGAGAAACTAAACTATGTCGGACATAAGACGGTCCGAATGACCCGTATAAAAAGGGTCAACACAACAGTCTACACAGCCCAGCCATCAAGGGAGTGAAGGCCAAAAAACAGATCAATGAGCTCGGGGGATGGAGGGTGGGCATGTGAATGAGTGGTGGAGACTTCATCAAAGAAGATCAAGAATTCCGGTAGGTACATAATTTTCATGTCTTCCTGGACATAAAGTCTCCACCACTCATTCATACTGATGAGAGAGTACCGAGCTAAAATAATCCCCTGAGAAGGGCGGCAGGAGAGAGAGGAGCTCACTTAGGACAGAAGTCCATTCAGGATTGTTCGCCAAAGGACGGATGTTGTCTGGCATGGACATCCAAAGCGTAGTGCTTCACAAAAGTGTGCACAGAGCTCCAAGTAGCTGCATTGCAGATGTCTGCAATGGACACATTCCAAACTTCTGCCAGAGATGCAGTGACTGCCCTGGTAGAATGGGCATATACTCTGCCTTCCAGTTTAACCTGTGCCATGGAGTAGCATTGGCGAGGGCATGCCACCAGCCACGTCAAAATACATCTGATAGTGACAGGCTGACCCAGCTGGGCCATGCTGAAGGAGACGAACAGTTGCTTTGATTTGCGGATCTCTTTAGTTCTGTCTATATAGAACCTCAAAATCCTTTTAACATCCAGAGAATGTAGGGTACACTCTCCTTCATTCTGGAAGTTAGCGAAGTAGGTCGGAAGAACCAAGGGCTGGTTCAGGTGGAATTATGAGTCTACTTTGGGGAGAAACAGGGTGGGTTCTGAGAAGTACCTTGTCCTTGTGAAATACAGTATACGGGGGTCTGTGACCATCGCATGTATTTCAGACACTCTACGAGTGGAGGTAATGGCTACAAGGAAGGTGGCCTTCCAGGTCAGGAACTTCAGCTCGCATGTTGCTAGAGACTCGAAAGGTTTACAGATGAGCATGTCTAGCACAAGATTAATATCCCAAGTGGTTACCGGTCTCCTGACTGGTGGCCTAGTGTGGAGTATACCTTTAAGGAACCTCTTAACCAGGGGTAGTTGAACCAGGGACATAGTGTGTATAGGCTCGTGATAGGGCGGAAATCGCACAGACATGGACCTTCATGGTTGAATATTGTAGTCCTCTGTTTGACAGGTCTAGCAAATACTTCATGGCTCTGTTAGGTGGACAAGAAAAGGGGTCCAGTAAAGACTTAGTACACCAGATGGAAAAATGTTTCCACTTAGCTGTGCAAGTTTTCCTAGTAGCTGGTTTATGTGCCACTAGGAGAATGTCTGAGACTGTATGTGAGACATCAAATATGGAAATTATGTACCTACCGTAATTCTTGATCTTCTTGAATGAAGTCTCCACCACTCATTCACACTGATGGGACTACGCTGGAAGCGCTAGGACCCAGCAGGAGCCAAAAATCTTCAGGCGGGCCGGCGCCAAGGTAGGGCCATGAGGAAGCAGCACCGCGAGCCTGTCTCGCGCTGTATAGGCTACCTCGGCATCAACCCTCCAACCACCTCAGTATCTTTTTTACCGAGGAGGTGCAGTGTAAACTAACCTAATGAAACTAACCTATGTCGGACATAAGACAGTTTGAATGACCCGGTGCAAGAAAGGTCAATGCAACAGTGTCTTCACAACCTAGACATCGAGGGAGTGAAGACCACAAACAGATAAGTGAGCTTGGGGAATGGCAGGTGGGCATGTGAATGAGTGGTGGAGACTTCATCCATGAACATCAAGAATTATAGTAGGTTCATAATTTCCATATCTTCCTGGACATAAAGTCTCCACCACTCATTCACACTGATGGGAGAGTACCAAGCTAAATAATCCCCAATATGGGCGGCAGGGAAGAGAGGAGCTCACTTAGGACAGAAGTCCATTAAGAATTGTCCTGCCAAAGGACTGTTGCTGTCTGGCATGGAGCTCCAATGCATAGCGCTTTACAAATGTGTGCACAGAGCTCCAAGTGGGCGCACTGCAGATGTCTGCAATGGGAACATTATGGATTTCTGCCAGAGAGGCTGCAACTGCTCTGGTAGAATGAGTGTATACTCTGCCTTCTAGCTTGACCTGTGCCATGAAGTAGCAGTGACCAAGGCATGCTACTAGCTATGCTGAAATACACCAGATAGCCACAGGCTGGCCCAGCTGGGCTGCACTAAAGGAGATAAACAGTTGTTTAGAAGTGCGGATTTCCTTAGTCCTATCTAAGTAGAACCTCAGGGCTCTCTTCACATCTAGGGAATACAGGGTATGCTCTCCCTCATTCTGGAAGTTCGCGAAGTAGGTAGGAAGGACCAAGGGCTGATTCAGATGAAATTCTGAGACAACCTTGGGAAGAAACTTGGGGTAGGTCCTGAGAACCACCTTGTCTTTGTGAAATACAGTATACAGGTTGGGATGGACTACAGGGCCCTGGGTCAGTAGGTTCATCTGAAGTGGAAGCGGTTTTGGGGAAGTTTCTGATAATCTGTTGATTAATGGAAACCAGATCTGACGAGGCCAGAATTGTGGTGATGAGAATCATTCTGCCCCCTGTGCCTCCAGTTTGAGCAGCACCCTCTGAACTAGGGGAAGAGGAGGAAGTGTGTACAGAAAGCATTTTGTCTGCCGCAGTCTGAATGCATCCTGACAAAAAATGCCAGGTCCTGGATTTCTGGAGCAGAAGAGAGGCAGTTTTGCATTGAATGGGGACGCAAAAAGGTCCAGGTCCGGAGTTCCCCACTCTTCGAGGAGTGATTGCATGATGCTTGCGTCAAGAGACCACTCGTGAGGATCTGTCTCCGTTCTGCTGAGATGGTCCACCAGATCATTCTGGACTCCTGGCAAGTAGACTGCCTGGATCAGAGCTTTGTACTCTAGGCACCGTTCCCACACTCTCATCGCTTCCCTGCATAAGGGGTAAGAGTGTGCTCTGCCCTGCTTGTTGATGTAGTACATCACTGCCTTGTTGTCCATTTGAAGGAGAATGGTCTTGTGATAGAGTATGTCCTTCAAGGTCCAGACTGTGTATAGGATGGCTCTCATTTCCAGAACATTTATGTGAAGTTGAGACTCGTCCTGGCTCCATCGACCCTGGGTGTGGAGATCCTGGCAGTGAGCTCCCCATCCCAGTAGGGACACATCTGTGGTGATGGAGATCTGGGAATCCAGAGGGGTGAAGGGATAACCTTCCCAAAGGTTGTCCTCCTGAGACCACCAGGTGAGTGACCGTTTCAGTGGTTCCATCACCTTGAAGAGAAAGGACTGTGGGTGTGTGGTTGGTGACCACTGAGTAGTTCTCATGTGAAGGTGAGCCAGAGGCACAGTGAACACTGAGGATGCCATAAGACCCAGCATCCACTGCATCAAGAGAGCTTGGACCAAGCTATTTTCTCTGAAGTGAGCCATCTGGAGCATGTCACTCCTTCTGTCCTTCGGAAGAAAGGCTTTCGCGTTGGAGGTATCCAGAAGGGCTCCTATGAAGAGGAGCTGCTGGGAGGGCTGTAGCTGTGACTTTTTCAAGTTTAGCAGAACTCCCATGGATGTGAGGAAGTTTGAAGCCATAGCTATGGCACCTTGAGTCTCTTGTCTGGAGGGGCTCACAAGAAGTCAATCGTCTAGATATGGGAACACCTGAATTCCGATCTTCCTCAGATGCACTGTGAGATCTGCAAAGCACTTTGTAAAAACTCAAGGCCCGAGGATAGCCCAAAGGGCAGGACTCTGAATTGGTAGTATTGACCCAATGCCATGAATATGAGGTATTTGTGGTGGTTTGGGTATATGAGAATGTGTTGATAGGTGTCCTGCATGTCCAGGGAGGCTAGCCCATTGTGTTGATGAATCAGAGGTAGAAGAGTACTAAGTGATATCATCTTTAACTTTTCCTTGTAAAGGAACTTGTTTTACTTTCTGAGATCGAGAATAGGGCACATACCGCCCATTTTCTTTGGAACTAGGAAGTAATGGGAGTAGAAACCTGTGTAACGCTGATCCAGCGGGACTACCTCTACTGCCCTGTTGTTCAGAAGGTCTTGGATCTCAGAAGCAAGAAGGTCTGACTGAGAGAGAAAGAGCCTGGGCTGTCATTTGGGTGGATGATCCATAGGGGTTTCTGACAGGTTTAAGGAGTACCCCTCGTGGATTATTCTGAGTACCCATCTGTCTGATGCGATCAATTTCCACTGGTCATAAAACTGAGTCAGATGTCCTCCTATTGCCCCTCAGACAGCTGAGGTGGGACCTGGGCCAGAATCTCAGAGGGTGGCACTGGGTGCTTTGGGGCCCTGTGCTTTCTGCTGCATTTTCTTTTGTGGCTGAGAGGTTGTTTTTTTTTTAAAGCCTCCTCTGCCTTTACCATAAAAGGACTGATGGTTATGAAACTGACACCTGTTCCCGCCCCTTTGAGGGGCTGCAGAAGGGAGTCTGGCCATTTTGATGGCCATTCTAGTCTTCTGAGTGGCCTCCAGTGCCTGCTTGACCTAAGGACCAAACAGATATGTACCATTGAAAGGCAAGGCCATAACTCCCTTTTGGGCATCATTTGTGAAGGCCAAGGTGCGCAACCAAGAGTGGCGATGGGTACAAATACCTGCCGCCACTGCTCTGGAGTCAGTATCAAAGGCATCCATGGCAGCTTTAAGCTGTTGATTATTGGATTCAATACCCCTAGTAATGGTTTGAAAGAGCTCTGGGTTAACCTCCAAATCAGGAAGAGCTTCTACCATAGCCTTGAGCAAATGCCAGAGAGTATATTCATATTGGGAGAAGTAACCCTGGTAGCTAGCAATACGCAAACCCAGGGTGGAAGCAGCAAAGACTCATTTTCCCAAAGTGTCTATCTTGCAAGATTCTTTGTTTGTTGGACATGCTGTAGATTCTTGTGGAAGAACAGCCTTGTCATTCTCCACCAGAACAACGATGGCATCAGCAAAGGCTTGTGAGGCCAGAATGGGGTGATCCTTGGGAAGGGCATATTTCCTATCTATGGCCTTAGCCACAGAGGGAATGAGTGCCGGATTATCCCACACTATCTGCGAGAGAGTCTTGAAAGAGGGTTGCACCAGTGGGGTCATTTCCACAGGCATATCCGGAACGTGCAGGTACTGCAGACGCAGCAACTTCTCAGGATCAATATCTGAAGTCTGGAGAGAGAGTGTGGTATTCAAATTTCTGAGCAGAGACTTAAAAGAAAGGTCCTCTACCAACGGCTCTGTTGAAAAAGGTTTATTCACTGCCCCTAGGGAGGAATCATCGACAAAGTCGTCCCGCAATCAAAGACCAGGATTGGGCTCAACATCATCTCCTACCAGTCCAGAAAAGACTGTGTAGATTGGAAAAGGATGAAAAGAAGGAGGAGGAGCAGAGAGAATCAGCATCGAAAACCTCAGTATCTCATGCAGCACCACAAGAGCCCCTGGTGCCGCCACAGGAGGTGGTGCCGAAAACAGCAGCCCTGGCACGGAAAGTGGCACTGAGCACAGCACCGGCACAGTATGTGGCACTGAGTGCAGTGCTGGTGCTGGAGAAGCCCAACCCTTGACTCTCAGAGAAGAAACAAAGAAATTCAGCAAGAGATAAAGGCACCGGCGTGGACCCCTGCACTGCAGTCATGTGAGGGGGATGAAGACCAGAGTGCAGTGTCAATGGCACAGGAGATGGTGCTGCATGACTAGGAAGCCACAACTGCCCTGCCCGCAGGTCCGAGACTGATAGGCCCGAAGGCCCCAGCGATGGACTCACCAGCTCAGGTAGCCGGGACAACCACTACACCCATTGCTCCATAAGAGTGGCCCAATGGTGAAACTGCTCACCGGAGGATCCCTCAATGGGCGGGGAGGGACTCCGGAGTCAAGGATGCCGGGCACCAGGGACAGAGACTGGAGGGGACCCTGGAAGAGATGTAGTCTGGTCTCTGCCTTCAGAAACCGATGATCGATGCACAGACACACCAGAAGGTGACCTCGAGCGGTGCCATTTCTTTTTCAACCGGGAGGCCGAAGTAGAGTTCAAGGTCGAGTGGTGTCGAGAATGGGACTGCTTCTTTTTGTGCTTTTGGGAAGACTGCTCATCCCCCCCCAGAGCACTGGACTGCCTGTAGTTGGACCCCCCTGTGATGCTTGGCCAGCTGGTTATGATTGTTCTATGATATTTGTAATATAGAATGTGGTATGTGAGTGTCTCACATGAGACATCCTGTGCTATGGGTGCTCCCCCATCCCAGGTCAGTGAAGTCTCAAGTGACCTGAAACCAGGAGGTAATTAAAAGACTAGAGAGACTTAGTTAAAGGTCTCCTGTGTTTCCATCTTAATTAGAACTGACCCAGCTGCCAGGATATAGGGCTCGTAAACTTTTATGATATCTTAGAGGAAAAATATTTTATACCAATGGTGCGAAAAGTTGCAAAATCTTTGACCTGCTTTGTGAACAGGAACCCACACAAGATCAAAGGAAAGACTTGATTAAGACTCTTAATTTGGGAAATTAGTTTTTGCTGAAGTCACAGTATTTAAAATATCCCCTGATAGGACATCATGTTTGTATTTTGTTTATATTCTAAAAGGAGGAGCTAGATGACTCATCAAAAGGGATGTGAGAGAGACACAGTTTAACCTAGGACTTGTGTTTGATCTTAGAGACATATCTTTTGGGGCTCTTAAGAAACAAGATCTAACTATAAGCACTATAGAGGTAATACATTAGATAGAAAAAGTCTAATTGTATTGTGGTAGGAGTTTTTGTTTGTACTTTTCCTTGTTCTCTTTTAAGTGATTATACAGCTATGCTCTTTGATATATTGTTCTGTGTTTACATTTTTCATGCTTTTATCATCTTCAAGTAAAGTACCCTTTATATTTAAAAAGACTGCCTGGGTGTGTCTTCGAAGTTCTTCTTGCATGTGATGTATACGTGGTTAAGTTGACAGCTGTTCTGAAGGGCTTGGTGGTGTTACCAAACTGGAAAAAGGTAAGAATATACTTAAGATCTTTTATAGAGTTTTAAGGGTTCATTTTTGAATACCTGGTTAGGTGCCCTTAGGTGAAAGATATCTGGCATCCCCCTGAAGAGCAGATTATCTGAGCCTGTACATTTGGGTATGTTAGCATAAGGTTCACAGTTTGAATCCCCCTAGAACTTGAGACTAAAGGTGATTTGGACCCACAAGCAGACAGGAGGGTTGCCCTGTCGGTTACCTGTTCACATTACTGCGCTCGGAGGTTAGCACTGTGGGAGCAGAGGGCCTGACCTGCTGAGTGTGTTTGTAATACATTTGGTTGGCAGCGGTGCAGATAAAATTTGGTAACACAAGCTTTAACTGTTCAGTGTGTCAGCTTAATACTGTACAGCTCATTTGCAAAATAAGACAGTGATTTATTTTTAAAAAGGAAACAGAACTATATCATTTTGCTTACAGTCAAGTTCCTACCCGTTTCATTTTTTTTTTTCTAAAGTGCAAGTTAGAGTAGCCATAGTTAGGGAAGGAGATGGCTTCCAACTACAGCAGGCACACTGTAGACTACTTGAGGCAGTTGTGCCAGGAGAGTGGAGTCCTGTATGAGGGGAGAGCCACCAACCAGAACCTCATGGATGCCCTGATGGCAGCAGATGCCCAGAGCATCGAATCACTGACTGTGACTGTAAGGGACCAAACCTTGAGCATGGAGGGGTCAGCGGCCAGTGCAGTGTCCAGATCCTGTGAGGCTGAAAGCAGGGCCAGTACCAGCAAAGGGCCACAGCAACAGGAGAAGGTCACCAGCATTCTGGAGCTAGAAGCATTCAGGCTGCAAACTGAGTTGCGCAGAATGGAGCTGGAGTTCCAGAGAAAGGCTGAGCATGAGAAGCGAGCCGCAGAGGAGAAGAGGGAGTGGGAACAGTGAGATGCTGACTGTGAAGAGTGTGAGCGCCAGAGGTGACATGAACTAGAGAAGCTATGACCCCAACCACCAGCACCAGAGCAGGTAAGTGGTTTGGGTTTAACTGGAACTACAGGACTGGAATACAAATTGAATTCCAAATTGATAGCTGAATTTAAAGAGGGGGAGGATATGGATGCCTTTTTAAAATCCTTTGAAAAAGTTTGTATTCAGGCAAAAATTCCTACAGGGTCCTGGAGCTTCCAGCTATCCCCGCTACTTACCGGGAAAGCTCAGGATGTATTGGGTCAAATGGACAATGAGGACAGCAATCTTAAAGCTGCACTTTTAAAAAAGTTTGATTTAACTTCAGAAGCATACAGAGCTAAATTTCGTAAGCTCAGGAGAAGCCCTGACATGAGCTACTAGGAGCTAGCCACAAAACAACGTCAATGTTTAAAATGTTGATGGGAGGGAATTGAAGCAAATTCTGTAGATAAAACTAAAAATACTATTTTGTTGGAACAGTTTTTTTGGGCATGCCCAGCACAGCTGAAAACCTGGCTGGAGGACCGAGATCCATAAACCGTGCAAGAGGCTGCTAAACTCTTGGACCGCTATGCCAAGAACAGACCTGCTCTGAGAGCGAATGGGGCTGGCTTGGCAGCACAGCATGGGAAAAGCGCACCTTCAGGGCAGCTAAAACCCTCACTGCCTCCACCGAAACCAGTTAGCCCCAGATTTCAAGGAAAAGAGTTCTCTGAGAAAAGAAACGAATGTTTGGTTTGTAAAGAAACTGGGCATATTGCCAGACAGTGTCCCGGAAGGATGAGCAATATGCAAAATGGGGCTAGGAAAGAAGTGGGTTGTTTGTGTGTCCCTGGAAACATGCCTGTGAACATGAGGGATCACATGCACCCAGTCATGGTGAATGGTGTACAGACACAAGGGTTAAGGGACACAGAGGCATCCCTGACATTGGTAAAAGGGCATCTGGTAGATCCTGGTCAGCTTATACCCAATGAATTTGTAACTGTACAAGACTTTACTGGTGAAGAGAAAACATTGCCCCTCGCTAGTATTCTCCTAGACTGGGGTGAAACTGGGGGAGCTGTGCAACAGGTGGCTGCAGCCAAAACATTAGCAGTTGATGTCATCCTTGGCAACAATCTCAAATGGGATGGTGTGTGCAGTTACCCATAGCAAAGCGGCAAGGGAAAATTGTAGTTCCCAGGACCCCACAGAAGCCAGTGTTAAAATCACTGGGAGGCCAATTCCCCAGCCTGTGTCTCCTGATATGGAGACTAATGAAAAGGGGGTAGAAATTTCCCCAGTAGAAGTTAACCACACAGCTATGGAGGGTTACTCCAAAGAGGGAAGGGTGACCCATTGTCAGAGGGTTAGGGATGACAGCGATCCTAAGTGCCCTTACGCTAGTGCTAGGGACCAGCACGTTGTCATAATGTCTCAAGACATTATTCCACATGGCTAAATCGTGCCCCCCAGACCCCTCCCCAACTAAAGATTCTTAACTCCAGGGGGGGTCCAACTCAGGGAGCGCACAAAGTCTGTAAAAAAATAAAATTTCTGGGACTGGGAATCAAACCCGGCCACAGATGCAGTGCCTGGGTTCTTGCTGCTGTGGCTCTGTCCAGTGAGCCACGGCAGCTGCTCAGTGGAACCCACTCCCAGCAGAGGTCTTATCCTCTGCCTTGGGGTGTGTGAATGGTGCAATACTGCGTACAGCAGTATGCGCGGTATTGTACCATTCGCTGTCCAAGACAGCGCTATTTTGGGTTGCCTATGTCGTACGCTATTAGGCGTATGACATTATGACCTGGTATGCTAGGGACCCTAGTTTAGAGACTGAAGGGGACCTGTACCATACCTTGGGAATGTGTGAGGAGTTTGCAGCTGCTCAGAAAAGTGACCCTAGTCTAGAGAAGTGGAGGGCTTGAGCAGACTCTGACAGAGCACAGGGAGGTGATGGTAAACATAAGGTTTATTGGGAAAGTGGACTGATGTATACTCAGGATGTGAAGACAGAGGGAGGGGTGGTAGGCAGGCAGCTTGTCATTCCCCGGGGGTATCATGAGCAGTTGCTCAAGATTGCACATGATATTCCCTTGCCTGGTCATATGGGAATCGCACGCACTACGTAGCGGTTGGCCCAGAATTTTTATTGGTCCAACTTCACCCAGCAGGTGTAGAAGTATTGCAGGTCTTGTCATCAGTACCAAGAAATAAGAAAGGCGGGTAAGAAATTCCAAGCTGCCCTAATTCCATTGCCCATAGTGGAAGAGCCATTCCAGAGGGTGGGAATGGATATTGTGGGGCCTTTAAATACCCCTGGCTCCTCCGGGAAAAGGTTCATCCTGACTGTGGTGGATTATGCCACCCGGTATACAGAGGCAGTCACCCTATCCTCACTGAGGACAGACAAAGTGGCAGATGCCTTACTTGGGATTTTCTCCCAAGTTGGGTTTCCGCAGGAGGTTATCCCCAATCGAAGGGGTTCCTTCATGTCGGACCTGATGAAATGTTTGTGGGAGAAGTGTGGGGTGGTGCAGAGATGCACGACACCTTATCACCCACAAGCCAATGGGCTTGTGGAAAGATTTAATGGTACCCTGAAGTCAATGCTCCAAGCATTTGCTGAACAGCATGGGAGGGACTGGGAGAAATACCTTCCCCACCTGTTGTTTGCATACAGGGAGGTGTCCCAAGAGTCGACAGGATTTTACCCCCTTCAAGCTCTTATATGGACGCTGGGTACATGGGCCCCTGGACTTGATCTGGGAGGACTGGGAAGGCAAGCACTCCACCCAGGGAACTCCCATAGTGGATTACATCCTTAGGTTTAGGGAAAGGCTGAAGGAGCTTATGAGGACAGTCCAGAGCAACCTGGCAGCTGCCCAACAGAAACAAAAAGTGTGGTACGACCGCAGAGCCAGAGCTCACTCGTACATAGTGGGTCAGAAAGTCATGGTCCTTATTCCGGTCCGAAAGACAAGCTGCAGTAGGCAGGACCGTACAAAGTAGTTAGAAAGGTAAATGACGTGAACTATATCATAGTTGCCTGACAGAAGACAGACAGAAATGAAAATTATGTATCTACCATAATTATGATCTTTCTGTGTATCTTCACCATTCATCACCGCGGGAGCTCTTTTTTTTTTTGGTAGGTGGAGACAATGGTACGCTGTCGACTCTGCCTGCCTGCCAGTTCTGAGATGCCAAAGAGGTAAGAGGAAGGGAGTGGAGGGTGGGACAAGGAAGTCCAAGGGACAGGAAAAAGGAAAAGATATAAAACTAAAATGAGAAATAATGGCTGAGAGGACAGAAAGAAAGAAGTTGGAAACTAAAGGGATTGGGAGGGGCCCCAATCTCTGGAAATAGATGAAGGAGGTAGGGTGGGATAAAGAATTTAGAAGGTAGGAAGAGGGGAGAAGGTGAAACACATCCCAGACCCTGGTCCATCTCCAGACTGTATAGGAACTGCAAGGAGTAGCCAAAGGCTTCTTGCCAGAATTCAAGGCACAGAATGGCTGGCAAAAACTCCATTTGAGCAGAATCGGCTATTCTGGAGAAGGACAGGGCACAGAGAATTAACACCCTCTCAAGGAAAGATTTTTGGTGAAAAAGGAAAAGGAATTTTTTTTTTTCAGTAATAAAGGATAGTCCAATGGACAAGGAAAAATAAGATGGATGGGAACAAGGAGGAGAAGAGAATGGAGGGCATCTGCCAACTCCCATCCCTCAGGGTGGAGCTAACGCACTGGAGAAGGAGTGCCCCCCCATGCTGACCACTTTCCCCAGAACATTATCCCCCTATGTGCCCCCGTTCACCCCACTCCTAACAAAGAATGGAGGGGGTGAGGTTGGGCACAGAGAGGGAGGTGGACCCAGAGACTGAGGCCCCAGGGGGATGGAGGGCGGGATTGTGATGAATGGTGAAGATACACAGAAAGATCATAATTACAGTAGGTCGTAATTTTCATATCTTATTGTGTCAATCTTCACCATTCATCCTGCTAGTGCCAAGCCCCCGAAGAGGTTTTCTTTACACCCTAAGGACAAAGTCCCTTAGCTCTCAGTGATGACACACTAAGGGAGAGAACCTTCAGGGCCTGGAGAGGCCCGAGAGTGGGGATAGTGAGACGGGGACCCCCCCCGAAGGGGAAGGAAGTTGCCCCGACAAACGCTGTCTCACTCTACTGGAGAAGAGATAGGTTCTCTGGTGAACGGAGTTAATCACCCTATGCTGGGCCAAGGGTGAAAACCGGGAAAGACACAGCCATGCTGTTCACCTAGTGCAGATCGCTGTCCCTACGACCCTGGTAGCTACCTCATTGGCATCATAGGATGCCCTCACTTGGTGCTTTGCTAGCTCCAGGCCACGTGCAGAGAGTGCAATGGCTTGTCTGGTTTGCTCCATGTCAGGCAACGAGGCTAGGAGTTGACCTAGCCTGGACCACAAGAACCTGTCATAGGCTGCAAAGTGGGCCTGATGTGCAGAAATGGAAAGCAACAACCATGCCGAGTAGAAAGCCCTCCTACCTCAGAAGTCAAAATCCGAGGAATCTTGATCTGGGGGCCAGTCACGGTGAAGGGCGTGAAGCCCATCAGGAGTGTCCAACGGTGTCAATCTGGACTGCGGATAAAAAAAAATTACTCACCTTAGTAATGTTGTTTCTCTAATGGAGTCTTGCTATATTATGACAATTGCAGTATGACCACAGGTTAGAACTGCTCCGGAGGTGAAATAGTTAACTTTCCATGAAGGCATGGAATCTTGAGCGCAAGCTCGGTTAAGGAAGCTCTGTCTGGTTGCTTTCAAACCTAAACCGTCAGATCTTTATGAGCAAACTCACTAAGGTTCTGTGTGGAAGCTGTAAACCTACACTAGCCAACTGGCTACTAACATAGCAAACACACTTCTTGGTCTCGAAAAAAGACTCAAGTCAAGAGACTCAAAAGATAAAATAAAACACAAGTTCACCCTAAGGAAGGGTAAGACAAAAACAACAAAGTGGCAAAAATAGAGTGCCAACACTGTGGTGCCCACCCACAGCCCAAACAAGGTTCTGAGAGGGGCAGGCAGGGAGGGAGGTCACAATATAGCAAGACTCCATTAGAAGAAACAACATTACTAAGGTGAGTAATTTTTTCTTCAAACAACATGAAGTCTTGCTATATTATGACAATTGCAGACTACACAGCAGTACCCCCATGGAGGAGGGACAGAACCTACCTACGGAATAGGCTCTGAAGGACAGCTGTGCCAAACTGAGCATCACTCCGAGCCTGGATGTCCAGGGAATAATGCTTGGTAAAAGAGTGAACTGTTTTCCAGGTAGCTGCTTGACATATCTCTAAAATGGGGATGTCTCTGGCCGCAGCCAGAGAAGCAGCTGTACCTCTGGAAGAGTGAGCCCTCAAGCCTGAGGGGGGAACCTTACCCAGCTTTTCATAACAGAATTGGATACAAGAGACAATCCACCTGGCAATGGATCTTTTAGTGGCAGGTTTTCCCTTGCCGACCTCACCATAAGTGAGGAACAGTTGGAGAGAGTCAAACCTGTGACCCTTGGTACGCTTTATGTAGTAACTAAGGGCCCTCTTCACATCTAAGGTGTGCAGCCTCCTCTCACCAGAGGAGGAATGGTCAGTGAAGTAAACAGGGAGAGAAATAGATTGATTAAGGTGGAAATCCGAAACCACCTTAGGCAGGAAAGGAAAATTACGTACCTACCGTAATTCTTGATCTTCTTGGACGAGTCTCCACCACTCATTCACACTAGTGGGATTAGGGCCGGAGGCACTAGGACCCATCGGGAGCAAACTTTTTTGCTGGAGGGTCGGTGCCAGAGACAGCGCCGCGAGACACGGTGCCGTGAGCTGCGGCTCGAGCGGTAACGACCTTCTCGGCGACCAATTCAAACTCTCAGCACCTTTTTTTACCAAGGAGGTGCAGCGCAACTAACGAAAGAGTAACTGTAATATTAAAAACACGGACATAAGATAGTCCATATGACCCGTGTAAGAAGGGTCAGTAAAGAAGTCCTCACGGCCTAAAGATTTGAGGGTGAAGACCAACACAGCGGTGAGCTCGGGGATGGAGGGTGGGCGTGTGTGAATGAGTGGTGGAGACTCGTCCAAGAAGATCAAGAGCTACGTAGATGCGTATTTTCCTATCTTCCTGGACATAAGTCTCCACCACTCATTCACACTAGTGGGAGAGTACCAAGCTGATAATCCCCCAAAAGGGCGGCAGGAGAGCCAGAGCTCACATGTCTAAGGTAGAAGCCCATTAAGGATGGTTCTGCCGAATGCGGAATGTCGCCTGGCATGAACATCCAGTGCATAGTGTGAAGGTATGCTACTGAGCTCCAGGTGGCGGCGTTGCAGATATCTGCAATTGGAACATTGCGACTTCCGCCAGGGATGCAAGCGATCGCTCTAGTAGAGTGAGCTGCACTCTACCTTCTAATTTAACCTGAGCCATGGATTAGCAATGTCGAAGGCATGCCACTAACCATGATGAGATGCATCTGATAGCGACAGGTTGACCCAGCCGGGTGTCGCTGAAAGAAACAAAGAGTTGTTGAGTCTTGCGAACATCCTTGGTTCTGTCCAAATAGGACCGCAAGGCTCTCTTAACATCCAAGGAATGAAGAGCTCGTTCCCCTTCATTTTGGAAATTAGCGAAGTAAGCGGGAAGTACCAGAGGTTGGTTTAGATGGAATTCTGACACAACCTTGGGAAGAAATTTTGGATGAGTACGGAGAACTACTTTGTCTTTATGGAAGACAGTATACGGAGGGTCCGTAACCAGGGCATGTATCTCAGAGACTCTGCGGGCTGAGGTAATGGCCACCAGGAAGGCAGTCTTCCAGGTAAGAAATTTTAGCTCACAGGTAGCTAGGGTTCGAAAGGCTTCCGAGTGAGCATGCCCAGCACCAGGTTAATGTCCCAGGCTGCAACTGGACGCTTAACAGGGGGTCTGGTATGAAGAATCCCCTTAAGAAATCTCTTCACCATAGGTAACTGAGCCAGAGTTAAGGAAGAAACCGCTCATGGAACGTCTGAGATGACACTAAGGTGAACTTTAACTGTGGAGTACTGAAGACCTGAGTTAGATAGGTCCAAAAGATACTCCAGAACCTTGTCAGGAGGACAGGAAAAGGGGTTCAAAGAGGACTTTGCACACCAGAGAAGCAGCTTCCATTTGGATGCATATGTTTTCCATGTGGCTGGCTTCCGAGCAGCCAGAAGGATGCTCGAGACTCTGGGAGACGTTGAACCGATTCACTTCTATCTCTTCAGGAGCCAAGCATGAAGGTGAAGTGATTTCAGGTTGGGATGGACCAACGAACCCTGGGTCAAGAGATTGACTTGCAAGGAAGTGGTCTTGGAGAGCTGCCAACATACTGTTGAGTAGAGGAAACCATAGTTGTCGAGGCCAGGAGGAAGCAATGAGAATCATCTTGGTCCCCTGAGACTGAACAGGAGTACTCTCTGGATTAGAAAGCGGTGGAAAGGCGTAAAAGCGGTTTGTCCACCGCAGCCTGAAGCAGCATCCTGACAGAAAATGCCAGGCCCTGGATTTCTGGAGCAGAAGAGAGGCAGTTTTGCGTTGAGTGGGGATGCAAAGGTCCAGGTCTGGGTTCCCACTCTTTGAACAGGGACCGAGCTACAGCTGGGTCGAGACCACTCGTGAGGTCTGCCTCCGTTCTGCTGAGGTGATCTGCTAGGTCGTTTTGTATACCTGGCAGATAAACCGCTTGAATCTGAGACTTGCTCCAAGCACCACTCCCATACCCTCATTGCTTCCTGCAAAGGGATAAGAGTGAGCACCGCCTTGCTTGTTGATGTAATACATCACAGCTTTGTTGTCCGTTTGAAGGAGAATGTTCTTGTGACAAAGGACATCCTTCAGAGCTCGGATCGCATAGGACCGCTCTCATCTCCAAGACATTTATGTGGAGATGAGATTGAACGAGTCCATACACCTTGAGTGTGGAGGGAGACAGTGAGCTCCCCATCCCATTAGCGATGCGTCTGTGGTGATGGAGATCTGATGGTCCAGAAGAGCAAAGGGAACCCTTTGAGGAGATTGCTCTCTTGAGACCACCAGGTGAGAGACCTTCGAAGGGGTTGCGTCACCTTGATGGGATAAGACTGGGGGTGAGAGGTCGGAGACCACTGAGTGGAAAGCATCCATTGGGTGGTTCTCATGTGCAACCGGGCCAGGGGTACAGTGAACACCGAGGACGCCATGAGACCCAACATGCCTTGCATCAAGAGGGCTGTAACCGATTGGTTCTCCCCGATGTAACGGGCCATCCGAAGGATGTCGAGTCTTCTGTCCTCTGGAAGGAAAGCCTTTGCGGAAGAGGTGTCTAGAAGCGTCCCTAAGAAAAGGAGCCTCTGGGAGGGCTGCAGTTGGGATTTTTTCAGATTCAGCAGAGCTCCCATGGATGTGAGAAGATGAGAAGTCATTTGCACGGCTTCCAAAGTCCCTTGGCTGGACGGGCTTGCTAGAAGCCAATCGTCCGGGTAGGGAAAGACTCGGAGTCCGCCGTTCCTGAGATGCACCGCGAGAACTGCACAACACTTTGTAAAAACTCACGGCGCCGAGGATAGCCCAAAAGGCAGGACTCTGAACTGATAATGCTGACCCAATGAAGTTATGGACTTCCACTCGTTGTAGAAGTACATCAGACAACCTCCCAACGGAGGAGAAAGTTCCATCTCGGGTAGTGTGGATGGAACTTGGGCCAACAACTCATAAGGTGGCGCTGGGAGATTTAGGCCCCTGCACTTTCTGCTGCGTCTTTTTCTGAGGTTGGGCAGGTTGGCTTTTATGGAAGCTTCCCCTGCCTCTGCCTCGAAAGGACTGATGACTAAGAAACTGACGTCTGTTCGCATGCCCGCGAGAGGGGGCAGGCGGAGGTCTGGCAAATTAATGGCCGATCTAGTCTTTTGGGAGGCTTCAAGGCTTGCTCCACCTGAGGGACGAAAAGATAGGTGCCATCAAAGGCAGCGCCATTATCTGCTGCTGAGCATCATTCGTGAAGCCAAGGCAGCAGCCAGGAATGGCGTCAGTACAAATCCCTGCAGCAGCTGAGCGAGAAGCAGTGTCGAAAGCGTCCATGGGCTTTGACTTGTTGGTTATTGGATTCAATACTCTAGTAACGGTCAATAGAAGCTCTGACTTGGAGTCCGAATCTGGAGAGCTTCAACCATTCTTTTCATAGAGTGCCACAGGATATACTCATACTGAGAAAAATAGCCTTGATAACTGTCACGCATACTTAGAGTGGTGGCAGCAAGACTCTCTTACCTAATGTATCAATCTTACGAGACTCTTTGTTAATAGGTCGAGCTGAAGTAGTTGAGGAAGAACGACCTTGTCATTCTCTGCCAGGACTACAATAGGATCCACAAATGCTTGGGATACCAAAATAGGATGATCCCTGAGGCTGAATACTTCTTATCAATGGATTTAGCCACTGAAGGATTAGAGCAGGATTATTCCATACCATTTGAGACAGCGTCTGAAGGAAGACTGGATTGGAGGAGTCAAATCGTAGGGATCTCGAACATGAAGGTACTGGAGTCTTAACATCTTCCCAGGATCGATGTCTGTAGTCTGGAGAAAGAGTGGATCTCAGGTTCTTCAACAGAGACTTAAAGGACAGGTCCTCGACCACAGGCTCTGTAGCAAAGAAAGATCCTGTTTCCTCCACTTCATCACCCAACCCAAGGTCTGGGTCAGGCTCAACATCATCTCCTGATGGTCCAGAAAGGACTGTTTGGACAGGAAAGGAATGAAAATTAGGAAGGAGGAAATATCAGAAAAACAAGGAGAGTCCCGAGGACCCCGGCGCCGAGCAACCGGCGGGCGAGCGGCACCAAGGAGGCCTGCAGGCGCCAAGAGCCGCAGCGGCCCTGCAAGCGGCACACCAAAACCCCAGGCGCCCTTGACCGATGGCGCCGCTGCAGCACCACCAAAGCAGCCGACGCCACACAGTGCCGCAAGCCGACCGCACCGCGCCGCACCGCCAGCAAGCCAGCGCCGCAACGCAGGCGCTGACAGCAACGACCTGCAAATAGCACTACCCAAACCAGCGCCGCCAGCAGCGCCGCCGAATCAACAGTGCATGGTGGCCCATAAGACCCTTCGGCACCCAAAAACGGCGCCACAAGCCAACAGACCCCGCAGAAGGCACGGAAAAGCCCAGGAACCTGGAAAGCAAGAGAAGAAAAACCAGGAGATAAGGGCATCGGTGTGGCCCTGTGCGCAGCCATGTGAGGGCACCTAAGCATAGGAGTCGGAGCACGAGAAGGCGCCCGCGACTAGGAAGGTCCAACCCGCCCTACCTGATCGCCGGAGGGCCCGAGGCTCCGAGGCAACCGAGCCAGGCAGAGAACCAACCTCCGGGCCCATCGCTCCATAAGGGCGGCCCACTGATGAAACTGCTCATCTGGAGTCCTACCTATAGGTGGGGAGGGGCTCCGATGTCGAGGACGACGATTACCAGAAGTTGGCGACTCCGAAGAAGGAGACCGGCAACTAGCAATGATAACCGACCGTCGACGCGCAGACATACCAGAGGGCGACCTCGAGTGATGCCTTCTCTTTTTTGACCTGTGGGCCGAAGAAGAGCTCGAGGCCGAACGGTGCCGTAAGGCGACCATTTATTTTATGCCGACGGACCGCCCATCCCCAGGCATCGGACTGACCGTTAGCCGGAACCCGCTGAATTTCTTGAGAAGGAGGTTGACGGACCCAGCCCGCTGACTGAACAGCTTTCATACGAAGTCTCCCTACCGATCACCTGACCTGCTCATGGTGACTCTCCGTCCAGTAGGCCGAGACTTCTTCAAGAAGTTAAATTTAAGATATTAGAAAATTTTTTGAAAATAGAATAAAATTAGCGATACTACTATCGTGATAATGTTACAAAAAAAAACAAACTGAAAACTAAGCGCTAGTTTGAAGTTTGACTCCCGGACAGACGAGCAACGTCAGATACTGAAGCGCTCGTGGCGGCGAAAAAAGGAACTGGAGGCGTTGGAGGGTCGGCGCCGAGAAGGTCGTTACCGCTCGAGCCGCAGCTCGAGGCGCCGTGTCTCGCGGCGCTGTCTCTCGCACCGACCCTCCAGCAAAAAAGTTTGCTCCCGATGGGTCCTAGTGCCTCCGGCCCTAATCCCACTAGTGTGAATGAGTGGTGGAGACTTATGTCCAGGAAGATCTTTCTATTAGTCCAAAGGACTACCTTATCTCTGTGAAAGGAGATAAAGTCTGGCTCCACTGACAATGCTTGTAATTCACTTATGCGTCTGGCAGAGGTGATAGCTACCAGAAACACAGTTTTCCAAGTCAAGAACTTAAGCTCAGCTGAAGACAAGGGCTCAAAGGGAGGTTGCATGAGCTGAGCAATGCAAACATTGAGATCCCAGGCAGGAGCAGGATCCCTGAATGGAAGGTTGGTGTGAAGCAATCCCTTAAAAAACTTGGAAAACACAGGGTGCGATGACAGAGGAGAGGACTTACCTGCTGAAATAAAGGCAGAGACAGCTGCCAAATGTACCTTCAGAGTAGCTGGTCTCAGCCCCAAAGTGTTTAGATGGACCATGTAATCTAGAACTGTGGGTAAATCAGCAGAGTCTGGGGAAATATTCATCTCCGAACACCATATGGAAAATCTTTTCTATTTGGAGTTGTAAGTAGCCCTGGTAGAAGGCTTCCTAGAAGCCTTGAGTATATCCATTACACCTTGAGAGAGGTGTAGGCCAGCAAACTCTAGCTCTTCAAGAACCAGGCCTTGAGGTTGAGAGACTTGAGGTTCGGGTACTAAACCCTTCCCTGGGCACAGGTTAACAGATTGTGATTCTTGGGAAGGCACAGAGGAGGATGGACTGCTAAGGACAGGAGGAGAGGGTACCAGGGTTGCCTGGCCCAATCCGGGGCAATCAGAATTACCTTGCAGGATTGGGATCTGATTTTGACTAGCACTTTGAATAGGAGAGGGAAGGGGGGGAAGGCATAGAGAAACTTCCCTTCCCAACTGAGGGCTAAGGCATCCAGAGGGACTGAGCCCAAGACTGGGGGCCTGCAGCAAAAGAGAGGAAGTTGATTATTGTCTGGAGCTGCAAAGAGATCTATTTGCAGGGTGCCCCATTTGGCAAATACCACTCCCAGAACCAGGGGATCCAGGGACCACTCGTGATGGCCCTGAGAGATCCTGCTGAGAGCATCTGCCAGGACATTGTCTTTGCCTGGGAGGTGAACTGCCATAAGGGAGGTGTTCAGGGAGTAAGCCAGAGACCACAACTTCATGGTTTCGGTGCACAAGGCCGTAGACCAAGTGCCCCCCTGTTTGTTGATGTACCACATTGTAGTGGTGTTGTCTGTTCTGACCTGTACAATTTTGTTCTGAACAGATTTGGAGAAAGCTTGAAGTGCTAGAAAAACTGCTCTGAGCTCCAACAGGTTGATGTGGAGCAGAGATTCCTGAGCGGACCACAGTCCCTGAGTGGTGAGGTCGCCCATGTGGGCCCCAAGAGGGATGCATCCGTAGTAAGGATTAATGAATGAGGCTGAGTGACGAAGGGAACTCCTTGTCTCAGGTTGCTCTGATCCTGCCACCACTGCAGGGCTTGGATCAGGGTTAGAGTTACTGGGATCAATTTGGAAAGAGGATCCTTTCTTTGGGATCAAAAGGCCCTCAAATGGAACTGAATGTCTCTCATCTGAAATCTTGCTCCTTGCACTACTGCTGTGGAAGCAGCCATGTGTCCCAGGAGCTGCAGAAAATGTCTTGCTGGTTGCGAGACCTGCAGGGTGAATGAGGAGGCCAGGGAGACTAGGGTGTTTGCCCTGTCTAAGGGGAGGAAGGCTCTGGCTTCCTGGGTATTCAGTTCTGTGCCTATGAAGGTTAGAAGCTGGACAGGCTCCAGCACTGACTTTGAGAGATTCAGGAGAAAACCTAGGGAAGTAAGCAGTCACTGGGTTATCTGAAGATGTAGGTTGACCTGATCTGGGGATTGGCCTACTATGAGCCAATCATCCAAGTAAGGAAAGATGGTAATCTTTTGCCTTCTTAGGCAAGCTACTGCTACTGCCAGGCATTTGGTAAATACCCTTGGAGCCGAGGTGAGTCCAAAGGGCATTGCTCCAGGATGGGCCGCCATTCTCCCGTCTTTTTTGGGGTAAGGAAGTACCTGGAGTACAAACCTTTGCCCTGATGTAGGGGTGGAACCCTTTCCACGGCTCTGAGAGTGAGGAGGGTAGAGACCTCTGACTCTAAGGCGAGTGCCTCCAATGGAGATGCAGGAGGAAAAGATCTGGTTCTCATCTTCGGAAATTTTTTGAAGCTGAGAACCAGACCCTGGCTTCCTACTTCCAGGACCCACTTGCCTAATGTGAGAGACTTCCAGTCCTGGACAAAGTAAGCCAGCCTGCCCCCTACCAGTAGAGGAGAAGCGGCCCTGGCTACCCCATCAGGGTGCCTGCTTGGCAGGGGCTTTGGGCTGAGGGGTGGAAGCAGGCCTGCCTGAACCCCTTCTGCCCCTTCCTCTAAAGAATCCCCTCTGGGTATAGGA
This sequence comes from Neoceratodus forsteri, assembly GCA_016271365.2. Lineage (NCBI taxonomy): Eukaryota > Metazoa > Chordata > Ceratodontiformes > Ceratodontidae > Neoceratodus > Neoceratodus forsteri. The sequence continues at coordinate 553,464,404 of CM028129.1, read as the reverse complement.
GGAAGAGGAGGCCTGAGCCTTGTAGAAAGGCCTATGAAAAGTCCTGTCCCTGCCCTTGGGAAGCTGCTTCTGAGGAGTGGCCTGCCTTTCCTTGGCCTGTGCACTCCGATAGGTGGTCCTGTATTCATCCATTTTCTTCATGTAATTCTCTGTTTGCTCCCCAAACAGAGAATTGCCAACCACAGGAAAATCCATGGCTTTAGACTGGGTATCCTGTGACAAGGTGGTGCATCTGAGCCAAGCCATTCTGCGAAGAGCCACAGAAGTAGCCATGACTCTTGATGATACATCATTAGAGTCCACCGCAGCATGAAATTGCACCTTTGATGCCTCGATACCATCTTTAGCCACCTGTTCCAGCTCCCTGGCAAGCTGGTCAGGGACTTGTTTGGCTAGAGCCAGCACAGTATCCCATCTGGATTTCTGGTATCTGCAGCGTAAGCCATATAATTTGCTTGTCTGAGTCCCAAGGATGCTGCCATGTACTGTTTCTTTGCCACAGCATCAATCTTCCTGGAGTCCTTTTCAGGAGGATGTGAAGCTAGGGAATATTTGCCTTGTCACAGGCTGCAGCCTGCACTACACCCACATGGCTGCATTGCTGTGAAGAAATTCTGTGTCAGAACCTGATAAAGTATACCTTCTGTCCATCCTTTTGTCTACAGGAGGTATAGTATGAGGAGTTTTTAAAACTTTTACTGTCTGCTTCCTGAAAGATTTATGAAGGGGAATAGACAGTCTCTTAGACTCTGGAATATCCATCATTTCTACATAATCAGGCTCTTCCTGGTCATTAACAGCTTCCTCCAGAGGAAGCTGAAGAGTTTTAGCAACCTTTTTATAAAACATGAAGTGAGAAGGGGACTCAGAAAGCCTGGGGGGGGGAACCCTAAAGGTCTGTCTGGGGAGGTATCTGGTTCAATAGGAGCCTCCAGATCTTCCAGACCATATTCACTCTCCTCATAGTCTTCTTTCCTCCCCCACAGTTCATAAAATTCCTCAAAATCATAATCTTGAACCGGAGGAACCGGGTGAACCGAACGTCTCCCAGATGGTGTCAGTTCAGGAACCGGGGAAAGAGACTGGACAATTTGGATTGCTTTAGCTATCTCTTCAGCTGTTGGGGAAAAAACCTTTTCCACAGCAGCAGACTTTCTAGTCCTTTTTGCAGGAACTGGCTCCTCGGAGCCAGCTCTTCATTTGCCCGAGGAAGTATCGCCCTGGTCAGAGGACACTCCCTCCGGTTCGTTGGCACCGAACCGGGCTGGCCAGCCGGGTCAGCAGACTTTTTGGCCTCCCTTTCCTTGAGCTTACCAACTCTCTTCTCAACGGTGGCAGCAGGGAAATTCTTGCAAATCTGGCAGTCTGAATCGAGGTGGTCAAACCCCAGGCAATAAACACATGTGGTGTGAGGGTCAGCCTTGGCAAAGGCTTCCCCACAGACATCACAGTGCTGAAACCCAGTGGGCCCGGTTTTTCTTTTGGGTTTCTCAGACATTATGCCAGCCTAACCAAAACTTGCCCGTTTATGGCAATCCGCCAAGCAAGACTCTCCTATCGGTTCCCAACCGTGTCACGGGCCATGGAAAAAACCGTAATGAAATCCGTTTTTTTTAGAACCGATAGGAACCGGGAACTGCACTCTAAAAAAGGACTAGTAAATCAAAAACACAACCTGACGGTTCAAACCGAACCGAAAAATGTTTTACAAGTTCCACACAGAAATTCGTATGTAAAACTATCTATTACTTACGTTACCACAGACAGAGCTTGAACCGAACGGTTGCGGTTAAAATTAGACAAAAACTGAGTATTTTAAACTTTTAAAACCGCTAAAATGAACCGAGCAAAAGGAGAAATCTCCGGAGCGACTGTTCAGTGAGGCGGAGTAAAGAATCTGACAGTTTAGGTTTGAAAGCAACCAGACAGAGCTTCCTTAACCGAGCTCGTGCTCAAGATTCCATGCCTTCATGGAAAGTTAACTATTTCACCTCCGGAGCAGTTCTAACCTGCGGTCATACTGCAATTGTCATAATATAGCAAGATTTCATGTTGTTTGAAGGCATGGAACCTGGAGACTCCGTGGGGGGTGCAATACCACTGGCAGAGATCCCTAGGGGCAGGAACTCCGGAGAAGGGCCTCTGCCAGAAGCGCAACCCTACCTCCCAAAACAGAGCAGGCCAGGGGGGCACCACGAGAGTGGCCCCACTGAAATCGCCTAGAAAGGCGTGTACCGAGTGCTCTGGATTGCTTACAGTGGCAGGGGTGAGGTGCAAGTCCTCCAACATCCTCACAAGGAAACACTGATACTCAGCGAGATCAGCGGCTGGAGAGATGTGGACAGAATGCTCCTCTCCCCAGAAGAGGGGGATGAAGAGTTGGAGGGCACCGACTGCTCAGAGGGCGACTGCTCGAGGGGAGGTTGAAAAACCTGACGGTCCATTGCCCTAACGTAAGCTGGGAACCGAGCAGCCACAGCCCTGAACTGTTCCCAGGAGAGAGGCCCGCTAAGACCAAGGATGCCTGGGAGCGTTAGGAGAATGTAGCAGAGGGATGGGGACAGTGCCGAGAAGAGATGTCAGCTGACCTCCGCCTGGGCTAAGGAGCAGACCAAGAGCACCCGAAGAAGAAGATGCTCCATAAGACTCCACAGCCAACAGCTGAACAACCATTTCGGTACTGCCTTGGCTGCACCCAGAAGAATCCCCCCCCCATGAGGCGACCAGGGCCGTATAGGTCCAGAAGGACAGTCCCCTACCTCAAAAGAATGGGGCTCTTTCAAAGAGACCGAGGAGGAAGAGCGGAGATCCACACTACGGCTTCTTCCAGAGCCTGGGTGGACCCCCGAAAAAGGTCGCCGTGCAGACCCCATACCCCTCGGAGTCCAAAAGAGCCCTCCTCCTCCTCAAGAGGGCCAGCCTAGGTAGCTGACAGCCCTGGCCAGCACTCGAAGAAGCTATCAAGGGCACAGTACCCTCCCCTCCCATAGGAGCCCTGATCGGCCCCAAAGTTGGGCGATCCAGGCACACCACAGGTGAGGGTACCACTGCTGAGGGGTCAGTGAACCCACCAAGACTGGGCTGCAGAGCAATGGTGGCCTGCACCACTGCCCACTGGTCAGCACCCCTGACCCCAGTCTTGGCAGCCATCAACCCCACCTCAGAAGGGGGCTGACTGCGGCTTGTCTAGGACACTACAGGGCTGCCCACACCAACAGTCAACCCCAAGGAGTCAGACTGCTCATCTGACTCAGAGTCTGCCTCCGCCTCCGAAGAGGTAGAGGCCGAGGCCCTGTGCCAGACCGTAGGAGGGCGCCTGGTGCCATCCTGGTGCCAGCAGTGTCAGTGGCTCAGTAGGTAGCACACTCACCTCTGAGGCCGGGAGATCAGAGGGCTGTGGGTTCAGTTCCCACATCTGGCACTTGGGTTAATATCCCAGTACTGACACTGTAATGCAGCATGAGAGGGGTGCTGCATTTCTGAGGTGCCGTCTTTCGGATGAGACATTAAACCGAGGTCCCATCTGCCTGGATTGGTGGTAGTTCAGGTGGATGTTAAAGATCCCATGGCACTTATCGAAAAGAGTAGGGGAATTTCCCCGGTGTCCTGGCCAAATTTCCCTCATTCACTAAAAATACCACCAACAGCTTAATCCGGTTCAAGGTCAGTTGGCATTCATCTGTATCCCCCCTCCCCCGGGTCGTGCCTGAAAATAGGCAGGATTTGTCTAGTGCACTTACCCGGTCAACAAAAAGCTAAATAAATAAAATAAAAATAAAAAAAAAATCCTTGCCAAATGGGGTGCCAGAAACTGAGACCATGCCCGAGCCAGTGCCAGTGCCCCCCACAGCACCACAAGTGGTATCCGCAGAGGACACAGTCCCGGCCCGAACAGCAGCCCCAGAGTCAGAACCAGTCATGGTGCCATCCGGCCCCATGGCGCCGTAAGTGGCGCCGAGGGTGGGGATGGCACTGATGATGGCTCCGACAGTGCCATCAGTGCCGCGAATGGCACTGCCCAGCTCCACAGTGCCACAAACAGCACCGAGGGCAGGGGCGGCACTGACAGCAGAATCCAAAGCCCCCACGGCACCAAGTCCCAAGCTGGACACAGCACCGTGCTCAACCTCGGCACCGCAAACAGTGCCGAGGTGACAAGAGGACAAAGATGGCACCGTAGAGACTCCCATGGTGCCACTAGCAGTATCGGACAGCAGCCACACCGCCTAGCGACAAACCGGCACCGACCACGGCTCCGTCAGGGCCCTCGCCGCTGAGACCCCCAACAGCTCCAACCGATGGTGTCAAGAACAGCGCTGACCCTGGCCTTGTGAACCATGAGTCCGACACCTGGGGAGTCTTCACCCCCAAAGGGGTGACTGCCTTGGTGGTGCCTCCCGCCCGGCCCCGAAAGGAGTGGAACAGGCCCTCCTGCACCGCAGAAGGAGCCTCGGGCGATGGCCAGGCTACTGAAGCGCGAGGCTCCCTCCTTCTTGGTCCATATGGGACAGGGGGACCCGGAGGAAATTGAGAGTATGTGGCTTGGCCCAGCGAGTCAAGACCCGACTCCAAAATTCGGCGGAGCTCGCCCCACTTTCCACACGCATTGTTCGATGACCCAGCAGTCCATGGAGAAGCAGGTGTCACACGAATCCATGTCATGAAGCAGGCCAAGACACGTAAGGCAACGATCGCACTGGTCGCAAGGGCACCGTCGCATGGGGGGGGCTGTCCCGTCTTCGAAGTCTTCTTGCCCTCCAACCCAGACATGACCTACAGGGAAAAAAAACCCACCAAAAACAGACTCAACGTCACCAAGAATAAAAATAAATGGAAAGATCTTACCAAGCAATGTCGAGTAAGACAACTAGAACCGGCAGGGAAGGAGCCGACGGACTGTGGCACGGAGGAATATATGGCTGAAAAGACAAAACTGTGTAGGCGGTAGGCTTCAAGTTCTGCAGAGCTTCCCACAAGGTGACCTCGATGGCTGGAGATGAAGAATTGGCAGGCAGGCAGAGTTGACAGCGCCTAATGGCCAACCCGCGAGCGTCACGCAATGCATCAGCCTCGAGGGTGGCGCCGATGGTGCGTCGGCTCTGCCTACCAAAAAAAAAAAAAAAGAGCTTCCACGGGGTCATGACCTCTGGCCATGTACCCAAAGGTGATGAATGGTGAAGACTGACACAGATAAGATAGAATGTACCATGTCAACATGATGAAGCCATATGCTAATAGGGCTGACATGTTGTTTGCAGTATGTAGTCCTGGGGAAGGGATGGATGAAAGAGACCCCGTTCTGGACTTTCTGGAAGAAAGCAAGTAGGGAGTCCTCTGTGAAGGCAGTTAAACTGTCACCCCAGCTGGCCTTGGACAAGATCCAGGAAGTAAGGGAGGTTTTAGCAGACTTTGCCCCACTGTTTAGCACCAAGCCTGGACTAACCCCCCTTAGCGACGCACAATGTAGAGGCAGGGACACAGACGCCCATACGGCAGACAGCATATCGGGTGTCAGAGGCTGTCCAAAAGGACATTAGGAGGGAGGAGGAGGAGGAAATGCTGGATTTAGGGGTAATCCAGAGATCCCACAGCCCCTGGGCCTCACCCGTAGTCCTTGTGCCCAAGCCAGATGGCTCTACTCATTTCTGTGTGGACTATCATGGACTGAATGCAGTCACGGAGTCAGACACCCACCTGATGCCCCAGATGGATGAACTCCTGGACGAGTTGGGAGGGGCGACCTACCTTATGACTATTGACCTGACAAAGGGGTATTGGCGGGGGGGGTTCCTGACAAATTTAGAGAGTAACCCACGCAGATTAGTCTGAGAACCAACTTGTCCAATGTGACTGACTTCCACTGGTTGTAAAACTGAGACTGCTGAAGAAAAGTCCCCCTCAGACAGTTGAGGTGGGACTTGGGCTGGAATCTCAGAGGGTGGCACTAGGCACCTTCGGGCCCTGTGCCTTCTGCTGCATTTTCTTTTGTGGCTGAGGGGCTTGATTCTTGTTAAAACCCCCTCTGCTCTACCACAAAAGGATTGGCGGTTATGAAACTGCTGGCAGTTCCTGCTCAGTTGAGGGACAGCAGGGGCCGGTCTGGCAGTCTTAATTTTCTGTGTGGCCTCCAGTGCCTGCTCTACTTGTTGGGCCAAACTGATAAACTCAATCATACGGTAAATTCATGACTCTTTGCTGAATATCATTTGTAAACCCAGAGGTATGTAACTATGAGTGGCGTCAGGTGCATATCCCTGCTGCCCTAGAAGCAGTGTCAGAAGTGTCCATAGCAGCCTTAAGCTGCTGGTTATTGGACTTGATGCCTCTAGTAATGGTTTAAAGAAGTTCTGAAGTAGCATCTGACTCTGGAAGAGCTTCGACTAAGGCTTTTAGTGAATGCCAGAGCACAAACTCATATTTTAAGAAGTAGCCCTAGTAGCTAGCAATACGCATTCCTTGGGTAGCAGCGGTGAAGACTCGCTTACCTAGGGTGTCAATCTTATGGGATTCCCTATTTTCCAGATGAGCTGTAGATTCCTGAGGGAGTACGGCTTTGCCATTTTCTGCCAAGACCACAATGGCATCTGCAAAGGCTTGGGAGGCCAGGATTGGTTGATCCTTAGGGGAAGCGTACTTCCTATTTATGGACTTAGTCATGGAATGATTAAGCGCCGGATTACCCCATGCCATCTGTGACAGAGTCTTGAATGAAGGCTGTAATGGAGGAGTCAGGTCCACAGGGATCTCCAGAACATGCAGATATTGAAGGCGCAATAGCGTCCCTGGATCCACCTCCGATGTCTGGAGAGAGAAAGAGAGAGTGGAATTCATGTTCTTCAGAAGAGATTTAAAGGGCAGGTCCTCAACCAAACACTCTGCTGAAGTACAGGGCTTACTTTCCACTCCAAAGAAAGAATCTCATCAAAGTCACCCCCTAATCATGGATCAGGATTAGGCTCAATATTATCTTCTACTAGCCCAGGAGGGATAGTATGTAAAGGAAAGGGAGGAAAACGCACAGGGGGGTGCTCCTTGAATCAGAGTCGAGAAACCCTGCATCTTGGGCAGTGCTGGCTCTGAAAACAGCGCCGAATGTGGCACCATGGGTGGTGTCACATGTGGCACTGACCGGGTGCCGCCAAGACCGAAGTCAAAGGTGGTACCATGGCTGGAACCACACAGGCATTCGGGGCCCCCAACCTAAACTCTGGGGCACCCAAAGATGAAGATCTGAAAACCTGAGAAGTAGTAGTAAAGTACCTGTGCTGGCCCCTGTGCCGCAGCCGTGTGAGGGGGGAAAAGCACAAGAGTGTGGCATCAATGGCACTGAAGAAAGTGTTGCATAACAAGGCTGACCCAACCTCCCCACCTGTGGGTTCAAAGCCCCTAGGCCTGAAGGCCCTGGACTGATCCCGCTGGCTCGGCAAATCAGGACAACTGCCTAACCCACTGCTCCATAAGAGCAGCCCAATGATGAAACTGCTCACCGGAGGACCCCCCGGGGGCGGGGAGGGACTACGGAGTCAAAGATGACAGTCACCAGGGACAGAGGCCGCAGGTGACCCCAACAGTGTTGGAGCCTGCCTCCTGTCCTGTACAACTGATGATCGACGTGCAGACCTACCAGAGGGTGACCTCTAGCAGTACTGTTTCTTTTTTTTTTTTTTAATTATTTTTACAATTTTTGGTGCCTCCCACTGCTGGTTCCATCTGCCCGATCACGGATCATCGGTTGCAGCTTCCCATATTAGCCACCCTCCCGGTACCCCCTGGCTTGCCCCCCAGGGTGGGGTTGCGGCACCTGAACCCCTCTGAAGGATGCCACGCTCAATGGGATAGGGTGGGAGTCACCCTGGGAGCCTAGTGCAGCTGGGGTGGGTGTCATCAAGGTGGTGGGAAGGCTGGATATTCTTCCCCTATAAGCGGGGGTGAGAGCATGCAGTGATGCCGTCATCCATCCTGCTCCTCAGATTCTAGTAGGTGCCAGTCACTGTGGTGCCCCCAGCCTCCGCCAGGGGTCCCTCAAGCACCAGTCACACACGGCACCCTCCCCCCCAGGGGAGGAGAGCAGTCCATGGGATGCTCAGTTCTTCTCCCCCTGACAGGCCCCCTGACAGCAGGTCCATTCCAAACCCAGGTCGACAGCGGAAATCCAACCGCTGTGTCGACGGGCCAGTTGGTACTGTTTCTTTTTCGACCAGTGGAATGAAGAAAAACTCAAAGCCGAGCAGTGCCGGGTTTCCGACAAAGATCGGGAATGGGACCGCTTCTTTTTGTGCTTTCGAGAGGACCGCCCTTCCCACCCCTGAGCAGTAGACTGACCATAGTCAGACCCCCTCCCTAGAGTGTGGCGGACCGGACCCAGCCCTGCTGGAAACACAGCTTTCATGCGAAGTCTCCCTACTGTCACTGGCCCCCATTCATGGTCGACTCCGTCGAAGGCGGGCTGAGGAATACTTCCCTGTTCTTTCTTGTGTAAAGAAAAACTTTTTTTTTTTAATAATAAATGAAGAATATAATAAAATAAATAAAAACTGAACGACTTAGCTGCTGTCATATACACATGAAGATTTGACTCCAGGCGGGCAAGCGACGTCATCACTGAAGTACACTCGACAGCGGGGAAAAAAGGAAATGAGGCACTTGGAGGGTTGATGCCAAGGTAGCCTATATGGTGCGAGCCAGCCTCACGGCACTGCACATGCACGGTCCTACCTCAGCACCGGCCCTCCTGAAGAATTTTGGCTCCCGCTCAGTCCTAGTGCCTCCTGCATAGTCCCATCAATGTGAATGAGTGGTGGAGACTATGTCCAGGAAGATTTTAGGTTTGGGAAGGTTTTGAAACTTGGGGACAAACCCTGACTCACTATCTCCAGGACCCACTTGTCTGTGGTGATGTTTTTCCAAGCCTGAAAGTAGTGAGCCAGTCTGGTAGTGGGGAGGCTGCCTTGACAGTGAAGTCAGGGAGTCTGTTTAGTCTGGGGCTGAGCCTGGCCAGTCTGGGAACCTCATCTGGATCCCATTCTGCCCCTGCCCCTGAAGTACCCTGTTTGCTGTGGGTACTGCTGGTACTGTGGTACAGCCAGAGCCTGGTAAAAAGGCCTGCTATAGAAAGATCTGTCCCATCTCCCCTTCCATAAGGTCTTGTGGAAGGAGAAGGCCTTTCCTTAGCTGAATTGCTCTTACAGGTGGGCTTTGTATTCATCCACCTTTTCATACAGGCCTCTGTCTTGTCCACAAAAAGAGAATTATTTTCTACGCATAAAACCATAGCTTTATTTTGAGTGTCCATAGTGAGGTTTGTGGCTCTGAGCCAGGCAAACCACCACAAACATACAAAATGTGTCATCCATCTGGCAGCAGTGTCATTTGAGTCAGCTGCCATCTGGAACTGGTACTTAGCAGCCTCCAACCCACATCTGGCAGTCTCAGCCCAATCCTCAGAGACCAGACTGAGCTTTCTCGGACAAATCCAAAATAGATTGTCACAGTGACTTCTGGCACTGTGCTGCATATGGTTGATAGCTGGCCTGTCTAACTGCCAGGGAGGCAGACAGATACCCTTTTTACAACTGTGGGCAGAGCCAACAGGAATATTGCATTCAGAAAAGGGCTGACATCATCTTTGCTACCAAACAACATGACAGCATGTTAAAAATAGATTCCTCCACTGAAGCCTCATTACTACGCTGCCTGTGTGTGTATAGGAAGCTTTAGAGCACTATTTTCTCTCTGGCTTGAGGAGTTAATTGAGCCCACAGAAAGTTAACTCGTTATCTTCTGGGAGTCATTCTGTGTCAGATTACCAATGAATAGTACAGATATCATACAAAGCTATTGGAAGTAGAATAGGTTAAACACTTCCTGGAACTTTCTGCATAACAAGTTCCCCTAGGCACCTCACAACACCTCATTAAACCATTTGACACCACCACCCTAAGAGCAGTCAGTGTGCTACTTTGCAGGACATTGCATAGCAAGAGACCCAGCCTTACCTTTTTCCAATTAATATACCAACTTCATTCTCAGGCAGGCAGTTCTGGGCTACTGTTCATATTCTACTGAATCTTCTTAACTTGCAGTTTGTTACTATAGCTGTTTACAACTGATTGATAGTAACCACATTTGCTTCACTTGCAAATAGGTAGGCATTTGTGTGTCTAAATTCTGTTTGACTTACTGTAGGTTACACATAGAATCTGAAAAGTTCATAACATGCTGTATTGTGATTCAATGAACTGAAATGGGGATTTGGGTTTCTTTTACAAATTAATTTTTCTTGACCATGGATATACTAAAACAAACATTTCTCCACATTTTTTTTTTAAATAAGGAGTTTAGCAGTAATTTAGTTGATATGGTGTAAAGAGCTGCTCCCTGGAAAATTATCTGGTTGGGGGGGGGCTGCCACAAGCAGAATGGGACTTCACATATAGCAGCAGAAGAGGCATGTTGGCATTAAAAGCTTAGTGGTGTGGATTGTAGAGGCACCAGTATTTAAGCATGACTTTGGTAGAGGATTAATTGTGACTGGGGGGTGAGGGAGTGAGTCTTGGTATTGTTAGCATAATGGTTTTCTGAAACTCCAACCTTCAATGGGTTAGACTCTGCAGCCATCTGTACAGTATATCACTAAGCCACATGCAGTGGGGTATGGGTAAAACCCAGATCAACAGACCCAGGCCAGAGCTGTTAAATCTGGACTGGGCACAGCTTATGCAAATATTGCTGATCTGGTGGAGCAGCACCTTCCACCTTGTCACAACATATAGTTGTCTCAGCAGTGTTTTCAGTTAGAGTGCAGTACCTTCATGTATATGATGGCCTGGTTCTGTTGAGCTGATTGCTATAACAGTGCACAGAATAAAATGTGAAACATATAGGTAACTGTAATACAGATGGTGGCATTATTTTATGCCCTTTCTCAGTGTACTGTACTTTGATTCAGTTAGTGCATGCAACAGCAATTCAGGTTTATGTTTAAGCCCATGAAACACCCTTATCTAGTTAATGCATTCACAGTCGTAGTGGCTCTGCCAGAGCTTGTTTCGTCATACCATCCATTTTTATGTTGCTTGCACGCATGTGCAAGAAGCATAGTGCCATCATCCGAGTTTTCGGAGGTGTGGCAGCCCTCTTCCAATTCAGTCAGTGTGTTTGCAGGTGTGGCCGCAGTTCTCCAATCAACACTACAGCTGTCTATGACAGCAGTTAAAAATGCAGTGCCGTACAGTTGAAAGGGAGAGCTACGCTTTAGTGAGCAGCGATAAGATCGTGTGCTCATGTGCGCTCCCCCCCCACACACACACACACACACACACATATGCACAGTGCATGCTCATGCTTCCCCCACACACACACTGTATAGCCGTGAGGGATGCCCAATCCCCATTGGATGTGCTCGCTCCCTCCCCAACAGAGTTCAGGTGCCATGCTGGGCCACCCCAGCATGGCAGCAGTCTAGTATGGCCAATGGGGTGCCCAATCCCTGTCGGCCTCATTGCCCCCAAGACTATCGGGTGCCACGCTGGGAGCCCACCCCAGCGTGGCAACAGGTCCTATGGCCAATGGGGGTGCCCAATCCCCCATCTGCTCCACTGCGCCACCTCGAAACAGCCTTCCAGCTGCTAGCTGTCATTTCTCACATCTCACCCAAAATGTGTTTCCGCGCATGTAGTGCACAATGACGCAGTTGGTGTGCGAAATCAATGTTCGGGACAGATTAAGAAAATCGCAGTGACACTGTTCCTGAGCAGAGGTTTTAAAATGGGTATGTTAAAAATTTGGTGAAAAAATTCCTACAAATGACTGTTTTACGAGTGTGCGTTGCATAGTTCCCTCATGCGCTAAGTAATTTCACGAATTTTAATTATTTGCCTCCAGATTTTCAACATTGCCATTTTACCATACCTCCTTATGAGCAGTACAGCTGTCATTTTTCCCGTCGCCCAAAATGTGTTTCCGTGCACGTAGCGCACAATGACACAGTCGGTGTGCGCAATCAATGTTTGGGACAGATTAAGAAAATCACAGTGACACTGTTCATAAGCAGAGGTCTTAAAATGGCTCTGTTGAAAATTTGGTAAAAAAATTTCCTTCAGCCGTTCTGCAATGTTACTAATGAAGACATTGAACAGGACTGGCCCCAGGGACCGATCCCTGCAGCACCCCACTGGTCACCCCCTCTCCCTAGACTGCACACCATTTACCATCACTCTCTGCCTCCTGTCTGTTAACCAGTTTCTAACCCAGTTTACAACACTTTCCCCCATGCCCAGCCTACCCAGCTAGTTTATCAGCCTCCTATGTGGGATGGTGTCAAAGGCTTTGCTGAAATCAAGGTAAGCGTTGTCCACTGCCCCACCCTGATTCACTTCCTTTGTCACCCAGTCAAAGAAATCAACCAGATTTGTCTGACATGATGTCCCCACTGTGAATCCATGTTGTCTACGGTCCTGGGATCTGATGGTTTCTAGATGCCCCACTATCCTTTCTTTAAGCAATGTCTCCATGATCTTCCCCACTACTGAGGTGAGGCTGAACGGCCTATTGTTCCCCGCCTCCTCCCTGATACCGGACTTGTGTAGAGGGACCACATGTGCTTTCCTCCAATTCACTCGTGTTGAATGACTCAGTGAACATGGCTGCCAGAGGTACTGCTATCTCCCTCCGCAGTTCTCTTAATATCCTTGAGTGTATGCCATCTGGTTCCATCGCTTTCTCCACCTTCAATTTAGTGAGTTCCTGCAGGACTCTTTTGTCTTTGAATGGACTATTGTCCACCTCTTCACCCCCTTGGAAACTGCTTTACTGCAGTGGCCCTTGCCCCTCCCACTCTTCTGTGAATACTGAACGGAAAGACACAGTGCATGTCTTGGGAGGAAGGCATGGAATTATCACTTCCAAATACCTAAACAGCACATACAAGCAGCAACATTCGACATTGACAAATGCTTGTTCTTGAATCTTTTTCTGGTGGGTGGGAGGCTAAAGGCACTTTTGTTCTGTCACAGGCTGCTGTTCATATCACTCCCCAATGATCAGGGTGGGTGAATAGAAATTCAGCACCATCCCTGTCAAGTTGATACTTCTCCAACCTTTTATCTACCGGGGAGATAGAATGAGGAGTCTGCAGGATTTTAAAAGCATCCTTTTTGGAAAACTTATAGATAGGGATCAACAGCTTTTTTGTAGCTGTGAACCCATTCATTTCAAGGTACTCTGCCTCTTCATCAACCTCTACTACCTCACAGTTAGTGAAGCCCAAAGCATCAACTATTTTTCTAACAAAAGAAAAATGTGAAGAAAGATCCTCATTTTTCTAGGAGGGGAACCAAACTCCTGTTCAGGGGAGACTTCTGGTTCAATACCTTCCTCCTCTACCATCACGCGTGGAGACTTATCTTAAACATGCCACTGAGTACCCATCACTGCTTGCTCTATTAGGCATCAGACTGACCTTCCCTCACCTTGAGAAGATAAACAAATGCTCTCATGTGGCTACACAAGGCACTATCCGATAAGCTATCAGCCTATATTTCTATTCTCTTCGAGTGCACTAAGGGCACAACTGGCCTAAGGAGTTCTTCTCTGTCTCCCTAAAGGTACCCAAAATAAGGACACGACATGGCTCAGCAGCTATTAACTTTTCCCTGCCCTCCCTCTGGAATTCTATACAAAAGACACTTAGGATTTCTTCTCTCCCAGGGCCTCACACTTTTAAGAGGCTGCTCGCTCGCAATCTGAGGGTCTTGTGTGCTTGCTGCAGATGACCACATTCCATCTTTCTCCTGTGGCTCCCAAAACACTAGGCACTTACAGGTAACTCCCTTAGCACTTTGGCGTGTTCATGTCTACTTTCTAACTGTCCACATCTCCCCTCTGCCTGTTCTGTCCATACTCGTAATCACACTCTTACCGGCCCCCTTTTTGGTTTGTCTATACTCGTAATACTAACATACTAAAATGCCAGCAGAATAGGCCGAACAGTCTTTCGTGTCTGCTCGTTTGGTCAGCCCCCACCCTGGGAGCACACCTTGCTGCCCCCCCTCGCCCTCTCTGGCTTCTCCCTTCCCAGTTCCGGATATTCTAGCTGCACAGGACTTTGCTTCTAGAACCCTTCCCCTGTACCTGTCCCACCCCCTCTTGACCCACTCCACCAGCCCCCTGGGCAGTGCATTCCATGGCTCCACCACCCTCTCAGTGAAGTAGCACCTCCTCCTTTCTCCCCTGAATCTTCCCCCCTCCAGCTACCACCCATGCCCTCTAGTTGCCCCATCTCCTTCCTTCAGAGCACCCTGATTGCTCCTTCCCTAATTACCCCCTTCATGTACCTGAAGACCTCTATCATGTCCCCCCGGTTCCTTTTCTCTTCCAATGTGTACATATTTAGCTCTTTGAGCCTCTCCCCATAGGTCCTGTCCCCCAAGCCCCAGATCATTTTGGTTGCCCTCCTCTGGACCCACTCCAAGAGTTTGATGTCCCTCTTTAAGTGTGGCCTCCAAAACTGCACACAGTACTCAAGGTGCAGCCTCACCAAGCAGTTATACAGAGGGAGTATCACTTCCCTCCTTCTGGAGGTGATCCCCCTAGCGATGTATCCCAGCATCCTGTTGGCCTTGGCCACTGCCCTCCTACAAGTCTCAGAGTTGTTCATCTTGACATCCACCACCACCCCGGGGTCCCTCTCAGCCATTGAGACTTGTAGCATCCCCCCCAGGGTGTACACTTGGCCTGGGTTTCTGGCTCCCTGGTGCAGTACCTTGCATTTCCCTGCATTGAACCTCAGCTTCCACTTTCTAGACCACCTTTCCAGAGCCTCCAGTCCCCCCTGTAGAGCCACCCTCCCCTCATTTCCATCCACCACCGCCCCCAGTTTTGAGCCATCCACAAAGAGACTCATTTCACTCCTGGTACCCTTCCTTATGTCAATGATGTAGGCATTGAACAGGAGGGGGCCCAAAGACTGATCCCTGAGGGACCCCACTAATGACCCTCCTTGGGGATGAGACTATCCTGCCAAACATGACCCTCTGGGTCCAATCCTGGAGCCAATTTCCTATCCATCTGATCATCTGGTTCCCCACCCCCATTTCTCCCAGCTTATCCAACAGGCCCCCATGAGGAACAGAGTCAAATGCCTTGCTGAAGTCAAGAAAGAGGACGTCCACCGGTCTACCCAAGTCCAAAGCACTTGTCTCCCAGTAATAGAACTCCACAAGGTTTGTCTGACATGATTTCCCAGGACGAATCCATGCTGCCTATCGTCCAGGCACCCTGACTTTTCCAGGTCCCCCCTAGCCTCTCCTTGACAATGCCCTCCATCGCCTTGCCCACCACTGGTGTCAGGCTGATGGGCCTGTAGTTCTCTGCCACCTCCCTTGATCCCCCCTTGTGGATAGGCACTATATGCACCACCTTCCAGTCCTGGGGCACCCACCCTGTCCTCAGAGAGATGCTGAAAAGCTCCGCCAGGGGTTTTGTCAGGACATCCGCCAGTTTGTTCAGCACTCTGGGATGCAATTTTTCTGGCCCCGGTGCTTTCTCTATCTTACGGGATCTGAGGGCTTCCGTCACTCTCTCTGCCATGATTTCCACCTCTGCTACCTCGTCTCCCTGCTTTGCCTTCCCCTCCTGCCAGTGATGGCCTCCCCTCCCCAGACCCACCGATCGGTATGGGTCCCCCCTCCTCAGTTTCACCGTCTCCTCCCATGTATGATTCAGCCCCATTTTCCTTGGTGAAAACTGAGGAAAAGTACTCATTTAGTACCTCAGCTTGCTCCCCCAGGTCTTGTGCCCATCCTTCCCCCTCCTGTTTTAATCCTGCTAATCTGCCCCTTCATCCTTCATTTTTCCCCAATGTATCTAAAGAACCCCTTGTTCCTTCTCCTAATTTCCCTGGCCAGGTTTTTCTCCTTCCTTGCCTTAGCTGCCCTCACCACCCTAGTGGCCCTTCTGGCCATCAGCTCGTACTCCCCTTGATCCCTTTCATTCCTTGAGCAATTGAAATGCCTATAAGCTGCCTTCTTTCCCCTCACCACCTCCTGAACCTCCCTGGTCCACCAGCAGGATTTACAGGCCTCACCACATTTTCATCTTACTCTTGTACAGGTGCTGGTAGCATCCGGCACCCCCTCCTGATGATTTACCACCTACTGTCAGCGTCCATATCCATGTCTGGCCCAATCCCATCTAAATGCTTCTTAAGGATCCTTCCCATTTCCTTGAAATCCACCCCCCTGAAGTCAGTTACCTCCGTCTTTGTGCAGCCTTCTACCCCTACTAGGTCCAGGCAGGACCAGACCATGGCATGGTCGCTCCCTGCCAATGGGTCCCTTACCTCCAGGCCCCCAAGCTGGTCACTGTCTGCCAGGACCACATCCAGTATCCATGCCTCCCTGGTCAGTTCCTCCACCTGCTGAGTTAGGAACGCATCCTGAAAGACATCCAACAACCTCTGTTCCCTGGCCACCAAGGATGTCATAGTCTCCCAGTCCGTTCCTGGCATGTTTAAGTCCCCCAACACCACCACCCTTCCCCTGCCCAAACTGCAGTCTCCCCCCACATCTGCCACCAGACTCTTCTCCAACTCCTCCGCCAGTGTGGACGGTCTATACACCACTCCTATTTTTACTCTCTTGCCCCCCTTGTTATCAAGGTGACCCAAATTGCCTCCACAGTTCCCTCCGCCTCCTCCACTCCTCTTATGGCAATACAGTTTTTGAATGACTATTATTGTTACCCCTCCTTCCCTTCCCTCCCCCCTGTCCTTCCTGAACATGGTGTAACCCTCCAGGTTCAGGTCCCAGTCATGCCCTGCAGTGGCCCAGGTCTCAGTGACTGCTGCCACATCCACCTCCCCCTCAGTTAGCATCACTTAGAGCTCAGGAATTTTATTGCCCAAGCTCCTGATATTTAGCAGGACTACCTTCCACCCTTTCCGTATATTTCCATTTCCCCTGCTCGCGTTCCCATGGGGATTCAGTCTTCCCCCAGTCAGCACCTTATCAGTCGGCCTTTTCCCACATTCCTCCAGCTCCCCAGGGGGGGTGGAAACAGATTCCTTCCTTTATCGGACCCCCCTCGACAGCCTTTTCTCCCATCCCTCCCCCTTCACAAGTTTAAACCCCACCTTTCACCAATGAACCCCTCTATTTTCAACTTAAGGATTTCCCTTCCTTCCAAAGTGAGATGGAGCCTATCTCTAGCATATAGCCCCTTATCCTCCCAGGTCTCCCCCCAATCCCCCATGAACCCATACCCTCTGGCCCCACACCACTCCCTGAGCCACTGGTTTATCTCCCTAATCTTCCTCTTGTGTTCCCTACTAGCCCTTGGCACTGGCAGGATTTCTGAGAAGAAAACCGTGCATCCTATGTCATGGCAGACCCTGGCAAGCTCCCTGAACCTTGCCTGTATCTCTAGCTCACTATTTCCCTCAATGTCATTGGTACCCAGGTGGACCAGTATGTCCGGGGAACCTCCACAATCCTTTGCCAGCTGATATACCTCATGCTTGGCCCTGTGCACCATTAGTCCAGGGAAGCATTTTGTTCTAACCGGGAAGGCTTCCCCCTCCCTATCCCATTTGATACCCCTGATCATGGAATCACCCAACAGGAGCACTCTAATCGCCCCTTTTCCTCCATTTCCCCTCGGTCCCTCATCCTTTCTACCGGCCCCTCCCCTCAGCTGACTCCTTGCTCCTTCCCCTACCTGGGTGCCACCTGCCGTCCCCTCCTTATTTACACTGGCCACCCCCTCCCCTCCGATCCTATGCCTCTCCTCCTCCTGAGTATCCTTCTGTACCCCGCTACCCTATCACACTTACCTACCTCCATTTTGTTTTCTCCTCCACCCATGGGGTCGTCTTTGTGTGGTACCCTCACTCTCCCTTCTTGCTTTCCCTTAGTTATTGTAATGATGCAATAGCTGTTCTTTAAAGCACCTCCACTGTTGAAACCTTGTATACCCAGTCTTATATTTATTCATGGGTAGTAGTGCACTGTATGTATTCCCCAGCCCCGAAACCTCTCATTATATTGTATCTGGTGATTTTTTTGTGTGCAATATAAGTATTCTACAACTCTGTTAGTGCTTAGTAGCTGTGTGGGTCCTACTTGTCCAGGACCATCTTGTAAATGAGCTTGGTCAAGGATGATTTTGCCTGGTTAAATAAAGTCTGATTGATTGATTGATTGATACTCCTCAGACCCTAGGTGTTCCTGGGTTGAGGGCTGTGTAGAAGCGATGGCTTGCTTAGGTAAGGTTCGTCCCTGGATAGGGAGGACAGGGACCAGTGACAACCCTTGCAAAGCCTGAATGACCTTCAGGGCTTGAACAATTTCCTCAGGTGAAGACATTAACACAGACTCAGTTGAAGTCCCCTTAGGCTGACTGGTACGGGGTTCAATATGCTTTGTCTTTTTGATTTTTTTCCAAAGAAACCAGGGAGTTAGCAGATTCAGTAGGTCTTTTGCCTGGTGCACCCTTATCAGTGGTGGTAAGAACAGTATCTGCGGTTTCACCCGCTTGTTTTGAAGGTGTAGGCTAGTCAGAGCCTGAGGAACCCTTTTGTAACTTTTTCTGAAGTCTCTCCAAACGTTTTTCCACTGTTTTAGGTAGAAAAGTTTTACAAATGTCACATTCTGCAGAACAATGATCCTGGCCAAGGCAGAGAACACACAAGGAGTATTTGTCAGCTTTGGCAAATACTTCCCCCATACCGGGTACAATTTTTGAAGCCAGGTTAACTGGTTCTCTTCTTTGGTTTATCTGACAAAATGTAAACAGGTAGAAAAAAGAAACCACAATAAGATTTAGGAATTTTAAAATTATTTTTTGCAGTTGTTCCGGAACTGATGAAGGTTCCGATAAGAACCGAAAAAAAAAGAGCCGAGGTTATCGGTTACTTTTTCAAAACTTATCGGTAAATTTATTTATTTTTTTTTTACTTTATTTCTTTCTGTTCCTTGTAGCTGGACCCCTTCCTCCAGCCCCGTCACCCTGGCGTCCAATGGTACTCACCTCTGGCTTGAGGTGCCAGCTGGCCTGGTGCAGCACCTGCGGAGGGCCAGGATCATCCTGCCGGCTCACAATGTTTTTCTGCCTCCTGTTTCTCCCGTTTCCCTGAGTGCGTGCAATGACGCCAATGGTGGAGCCGCACACTTCCCCACGTGGCATGCTGGGCATTTGCTTTGTCTCCACCTCCTGTCCTGTGGGATCAGTGCGCTAGCCTCCAGCTGCCATTAGGGGCCAGGCATGCACCGACTGCCAGTCCCACCCCTCCCTGGGAGAGGAGAGACGTCCTCTGGATGCTCAATCCTCTTCCACCCTGGCCGAGCCCCGACGACCCGCTCACACTGCGAACATGGGTCGCCGGCATGGCAGCAGGTAAGCATGATGCCTCAGCCCTCCACGCCACTGGGCCAGGTCTTATCGGTAAATTTCAAAATAATATACACAAACTAAACAATCAACTAACCGGAGTTTTAGATAAAAAAAACTCCTGAAATAGAGAAAAAGACTCGGTTCCCCCGAGGTTATTCTGAACCAGGAGAAACTGAGAAAATAATGCAACAAAACAAACTAACAACTAACTTAGCAGCTGAAAAATTAACAAAAGATAAAGGCAGCAAAGGAAAAATATATAAAAGATACTTAAGTTCTTTTAAATTCAGCACGACAGGAACGACTGATGAGGAGAGCACTCTTAGGCGTCTGTACTTGTCAGGCATAGAATGAAATCTGAAGCAGCAGAACACTGGCAGTTGATAAGGGCAGCATTTGAAAATTAGCATGAGCCAATGATGATGCCATCATTAGCATACGTTCTATCTCCGGGCAGCTCTACTTAACTCATTATTACATAGGTGGCCATTTTGTGTCAGGTAAACAATGGATAGTTTGGACTTCATATGAAGCTACTGGAGGTAATGAGTTAGAGGGATAACTGTAGGAGTTATGAAGAAAAAATTACTCACCTGTAGTAATCTTGTTTCTTCCAGAGGGATCCACTAATATTATTACTCTTGCAGTTCTCCTTTAAGACAGGACTGCCCCAGAGAGAACAGAATGCTGTGCCAATCATGGAATGTTTAGCTCATGCATCTATTTTCAAACTGCCTACATTCTACTTCAGATTTCTTAGAAGCCTATAAAGAGGCCATACCAACATGTGAATTATAATTAAATAACCATACAATAATTTTAAATGCCCAACAGGGCCAATTCAAAAGAGTAGCCAAGGGCTAATAGAAGCAAAATTCCCCTTTTCTGAAGTCAGATATGCCCTAAGAAACGAACCTACAAGCTATAGGTATTACCAGAATGTACCAGCAGGTGGCATACCACTCCAACTGTGTATCTTTGTCAGCTGTGGGGAGTATTTGTCTAGTTATTGATTCTGAAGGAGAGGACAAAGGCGGGGAGTAATATTAGTGGATCCTTTTGGAAGAAACAAGATTACTACAGGTGAGTAATTTTTTCTTCTAACCCCAGGAATCCACTAATATTACTCTTGCAGACTATGCAGCAGTACCTCTAGGAGGTGGGCAGAAGCAGTACCTCTAGGAGGTGGGCAGAATCTATTTAGGAAAAAGACTCTGCAGAACAGCTTTGCCAAAACTGGCATCACTCCTAGACTGGGTATCTAGGCTATAGTGTTTAGTGAAGGTGTGGACTGACCTCCAGGTAGCTACTTTACATATTTCCAATAGAGGTACCTCTCGGGCAGCTGCAATAGTGGCAGCTCTGCCCCTTGTAGAGTGGGCTTGAAGACCAGAAGGAGGAACCTTGCCTGCTTTTGAGTAACAAAACTGAATACGAAGCAGGAGTACCTTTACCTACTTCCCCATAGGTGAGGAAAGTACAGTTATGTAAGAACTTACTATAACAGTAGATCTTCGAGAGGCTCTTGCAGTTGGTGTTCACATACAGGACTGACCCACAAGGCATCAGGACCCCATGGAAAAATTTCTAGCTAGCAGTCTCTGGTGAGGGACTGCCCCCACGTCAGGTGACTGGCGTCATACGACATTAGTATAAGGGGCAGTCCCCCACCCCCACCTTCCAGTTCTTTCCCGCCAAGGGCCAAAACAGGAAAGATGAGAGAGAAGATGATATTCTCTCCATGGAAATGGAGCCCAAAAAAGCTTAGGGGGATGGAGGGTGGGAAGGCAATACCTACTGAAAGAGCCTCTCTCGAAGATATACTGTTACAGTAAGTTCTTACATGACTGTACTATTTTACTTCGAGAGGGCTCTTGCAGTAGGTATTCACATATAGGACCGAGTCTTAAGCAGTCTGGAACAAGAAAAAGTACTCGGGAGGAGGATAACTATCCATAGTATGGAACCTCCGACTGAACGGATCTTATTAAAGAAGACCTTGAAGCACAGCCAACCCAAAGCCTGTTCTACGGCGAGAGGCACTGTCCAAACTGTAGTGTTTTGTAAAGGTATGGACTGAAGTCCAAGTTGCGGCTGCACAGATGTCTGCTGCTGACACATTCTTAAAACAAGCCGCAGAGACAGCTACTCCTCTGGTGGAGTGACCTCTGACTTGACCTGGCAGGGTCTTGTTGTACTTGTCATAAGAAAGTGATACAATGAGCCAACCATTTTGATAGGCATTGCCTGGAAACAGCATTGCCTTCTCTTTTGTGAGCAAAAGAAACAAAAAGCTGATCAGTTTTCCTGAGATCCTTAGTCCGAGCAGTGTAGTATCTCAGTATTCTGTGAACATCCAAAGTATGCAAGAGGTACTCCCCTTGATTGGAGTGTTGTGTAAAGAAAGCGGGTAGCTCAATAGATTGATTCAGCATAGATTCAGCCACTACCTTAGGGAGAAACTTATGGTTGGTGCATAAAGCTGCACGTTCCTTGTGGAAAATCAAGTATGGGATTTTGCACACCAAGGCCTGAAGCTCAGAAATGCATCGAGCAGAATTAATGGCCACTAGGAAGAGGATCTTCCAAGAAAGGAACTTTAAATCTGCTGTAGCTGCTGGCTCAAAGGGAGGCAGGATAAGCTTCTCCAGAATAAAATTCAAGTCCCACGGAGGGGCAGGGATGGGGGGTCTCAAATGGAGGACCCCTCTGAGGAAAGTCTAAGAGACTTCCAACTGCGAAAATGTCCTGTCTCCGACGGGAATATGGTAGGCTGAGATAGCTGCCATGAGACTTTCAGCGAGGAATGGCTGAGACCCAGGTCGAAGAGGTGATGCATGTAGTCCAGGACTTTATTGACTGGGCATGAGAAAGGTTCGAAGTCTTTCGAGCTAGCCCAAATAGAAAATCGTTTCTACTTCACGGTGTAGGTGGACCTGGTAGAAGGCTTTCTGGCCTCTACCAAGATGTCTGCTACTAGCGGAGAAACTCTGAAGCGGGCCTTTGCTGAGTCTGCAGGAGTCACGCATGTAAATGAAGGGATTTGAGACCTGGATGAACAAGGGTCCCCTGATCCTGGGTCAACAATTTTTGTGACAGAGGAAGAGGATGTAGAGGTTCCTCTGAAAACTGTTACAGAAGAGAGAACCAAACTTGTCTGGGCCAGAAGGGAGCGATGAGAATCATTCGAGCTCCCTCCGATCTGAGTTTGTTCAGGACCCTCGGAATTAAGGGAATAGGAGGGAAGGCATAAATGAATCTGTCCCTCCAAGCGAGAGACAGAGTGTCCTGCCAAAAAATGTCTCGCCCTGGAGCAAGCGAGCAGAAGGCGGGAAGTTTTGCGTTTTGGGGAGAGGTGAAGAGGTCTATCTGAGGTGTTCCCCATCACTGAGAAATGTTGTTTACGACTTCTTGATCTGATTCCCATTTGTGGGACCTGGCTGAGGACCGGCTGAGTTGGTCTGCCAGTGTGTTTTCCACTGCTGGAACATTAATCACAGTCAAGTGAAGTTGATGCTGGGTTGCCCAAAGCCAGACTCTTATCGCTTCCCAGTACAGAGGGTAGGAACATGTTCCTCCCTGCTTGTTGAGATACCAGACTACGCACATGTCTGATTGGATGAGGAGATGACTGGGAAGAATAATGGAGTGTAGAGCCTGAAGGGTATAAAGGACTGCTCTCAGTTCGAGTACATTTATGTGCAGGTTTTGTTCAAACTTGGACCAGCTGCCCCGAGTCCTGTGAGACTCTAGATGGGCTCCCTAGCCTTCTCCTGATGTATACGTCATCAACGTCTGGGAGGGGGGGTTTAATACTGAAGTGAAATCCCAGGCATAGGTTCCCCTGCAGCATCCACCATTGTAAGTCCCTGATCATGGGATCGGAAACTAGCACCTCTTGGTCTACATTGTCCCGGGTCTGGTCCCATTGTGACCGAAGCGTCCACTGAGAGATTCTTATATGGAGCCAAGCACGTGGAACTGTCGTAATGACAGCCGCCATTAGCCTGAGAAGGAGAAGGACTGACCTGGCTCTGACCCTCCTGTGACTGGAAAGAAGATGGGCTTGAGTCTGAAGGGTGTCCACCCTGTCCGGAGGCAAAAAGGCTTTGCCGATGGTTGTGTCCAGAATTGCCCCTATAAATTAGAGGTGTGGCAAGGGACCAAATAGGACTTTGCCCGGTTGATAGCAATACCCAGGCTGGTGAAAACCTGCAGGGTAAGGGAAGGCCGCCAGGAGCCAATCACCCAGGTACGGGAATACCTGAACACCCTGTGTATGCAGGTGGGCTGCTACCACAGACAGGCATTGGGTAAAAACTCGGGGGGCTGAGGAAAGACCAAATGGGAGGGGCTTGAATTGGTAGTGGTCCCCTTGAAAGCAAAAATGAAGGAATATGCAGTGGGAAGGGCAAATGGGGATATGCAGGTAGGCATCCTGCATGTCCAGAGCACATAGCCACCATCCCTGCCGAAGAAGCGGTAGAAGGCTCTGAAAAGAGAGCATTCTGAAGTGCTTGTACTCCATGAACATGTTCAGGGAGCTGAGGTCTAAGATAGGCCTCACATCTCCAGTCTTCTTTGGAACTAGGAAGAAATGGGAATAATAACCTGGGAACTGGTTCTATCGCTGCCTTCGAGAAAAGGGAGATGATTTCTTCTAGGACCAGAGGAAGATGTTGCGGGGAGTAAGACGATTGGGGGGGGGAGTCTTTGGGTGGTTTCTGAAGAAACTGTATTGCGTGTCCTGCTGATATCAACTGGAGCACCCAAGTGTCTGATGTTATCCTCTCCCAACCCAGCAGATGGAAGGAGAATCCCCCCCCCACCAGCTTCTCTAGATCTCCCAGAGGCAATGGGAGAGCGAGAGAGTCAGCAGGTGTGGGGCAGTGCAGCAGCCGAGGCTACTGCGGCTTTTTTGCTTGGGAGGAGTCTTGGTTGCTGGAGGGGCCCAGACGTTTTTTGGCCCATTTGTCCTGTGGTTTTTGTCTTTGTTGGTTTAGCCTATGAAAAGGACGCCACTGCCCTTGAGGGGGCCTGTACATAGAGTTCACAGACTTGAGTGCAGTACCCTTCACTTGCAGTTCGGTAATGATGTCCTTGAAATCACCCCTGAACAGCACTGAACCCCTGAAGGGGGCATCCTGGATAGCGGATTGCACTTCAGGGACCAAATCTGACACACGGAGCCAGGCATGATGCCGTAGGCCTATGGCAAAAGCTGAGCTCCTTCCAGCTGTGTCCACTGCATCGTAAGTGGCACGAAGCATCTGCTGACTGGCTGAGCGAGCAGAGCGGACAAGATCCGCTACTTCCTGCTTAGTCTTGGACTCAGGAAGGGAGTCCAATTTGGATTCCACCTGACTAAGGATGGTCTTCTGGTAATCCCCCATATGTGCCACATAATTTAGGGCCCTAATACCCAGGGTAGAAGAGAAACAGTTCTACTTCCCGTATTGGTCCAGAAGCCGGGATTCCTTATCAGGCGGAGATGAGCTGAGGTGCTTGGGATTTGCAGAGCGGCCGTGAGAGGCGCTGATGACAACCGAGCTGGGGTGTAGGTTAAGGAAATTTATGCCCTCAGGAGCTTGATATAGCCTGTCCGCCTTCCTCGGAAGGGGGGGTTAATGCAGAAGGTTGTTTCCAAATAGTTGAAACAAGAGCCTCCTGAGGCTCTATCCAGGGTGGAATCAGTGTAGGAGCTGTCTTGGGCAGATCCAGATGAGCAGCGAGTTTCTTATGCTGCGGGTCTGGCTCCACTGATTGCCACTGATGGACTTCCTGGATTTTCCTCAGTAACTCCAGAAAGGAGGGATCCTCCAGAGAGGACTTTGGAGGAGTCCTTGGCCTGGGGTGATCTGGAGTATGAGGTTCGTCTTCAGGATCAGAGTATCCCATCTCAGAGTCCGAGTCAGACGTATCTGATGATATGATGTGAGGAGGAAGACTCCACCCTATGAGGGGGAGGGACGGCCCCTTTGGGGAGTTCTCTGGGGCACGTATCCTCCCCTCCTCAGGCACCAGAGGGCTCTCCTCTGGTGTTGGGAAGGGGGAAGGAGTCTCCTGTCTCCAACGCAGGGGATCCTGTGCAGGGTCCGGCGTCAGCAGATGACTCTCAACCTCATGAGTGAGCTGAGGCCAGTGTCTCCTTCAGATCCGCTGGCGGCTGGGGAGTGGGTGGCGGAGATAGAGGAGGAGGGGATATGGATAGTGAGGAGTATCCATAACCTGACGGCAGGTAGCCCGGCATCGGGTATTTGGGTCGTCAGATACTGCAGCGTCGGTTACTGTGGCACCAGGTACTGGGGTGCAGGATATTACGGAGCTGGGTACTGTGGCACTGGATATTGTGGTGTCAGATACCTGGGTGCCAGGGGTTCTGATGGGGAAGAGGGACCTGGCAGAGACCCAGCTGGCAGGCCAGGTGGTGGTAATACTGGCCCAGAGGGCATCAGGCCCGGCGTGGGTATGCCTTTGACAGGGTCTGAAGGTCCTGATGGTAAGGGGACGCCGGATGGCGTTGGGTATACCGGCATCTGAGGGTCCGTCATCAGGGCATCAGCCTCTGAAGAAGGGTTCCCTGATGGCAGTGTCTCAGTATCCCCCCGTGACGACCGGGGAAGGAGAATTGAAATCCCCAAGGGTCAGCTGAGGAGACGCGGGGACCTCAGAAGGCAACGTAGCATATTGCAGAGAGCCTGGGGCATTGGACTGCTCCTTAGGATCTGGCACTGGCTTCTTGGCAGGGCGGGCGTCAGTGGGACCAGTGTCTGACTTATCGGCCGAATCCCCCGGCGGGTGTCGAAGGAGCCGATGTCTGACTTATTGGATTCCCTGCCTGAGGAAGGCTGCACTGGGGATGCGGCCTTGTCGAGCAGAGATTTGGCTGAGCGCCCCCTGAAGGGGTAAGCGGCATATTAGCCTTGTCCGGGTGGGTGTCGGTGGGACCGATGTCCAACTTACTGGATCTGCTCTGACCCGAAGGCCGCGTGGTAGCAGCGGTCTTCCCAGGAGCAGAGGCCTCCTTTGCCCTGGAGGCTCCCGAAGGGCCTGAGCATGAGCCAGATGGGGGTGGTGCGATGCCTTCTTGGTCACCACCAAGTCAGCCGTCATGGAGCGATCGCCCGGAGGGGACATTACCTTAAGTGCCGCGACTCCGGTTGGAGTCGCGGCTGCCATGGAAGCAGTTTCCCGCTCCCAGTGCTTCTCCTTGTCACGCTTCTTCTTGTGACCTTTGGGGGAAGTGGAAGCCTGCCTTAGCTTCTTTAGTTCTTTTTTCATGGAGGTCATTCTTTTCTTTAGGGTATAGGCTTCCAGGGACTGCTGCCTTCTTTTGCGGGTAGCGCAGTTAAATTTCTGGCAATGCTGGCACTTCTCCATGGGGTGGTCTGGGCCCAGACACAAGAGGCACAAGAAGTGGCCGTCCTTGTGTGGAAATTGAGAACCATATGAGTCTCACTTATTTTTTATGCGATTCGGAGGGTGTCGGGGACGACATACACAGAAAATCGTTTAGAAAACTTGAAAAAAACAGAAATTAGGTAGAAAAAAGTTTGAAAACTAATGGACCGACGAAAGACTGATGAGCGTTGATTCTACCATGACGAACTTTCAGAAGTCAACGGCGGGAAAGAACTGGAAGGCGGGCATGGGGGACCGCTCCTTTATACTGACGTCGTATGACGCCGGTGATCTGACATGGCGGCGGTCTCCCACCAGAGACTGCTAGCTAGAAATGTTTCCGTGGGGTACTGACACCTGGCAGGTCAGTCCTACATGTGAATACCTACTGTAAGAGTCCTCTTAAAGTCAGATCAGCTGTTGTCTGTCTTGCCTATGATCTTTGGTATGAGTCATAGAGTAACACAGTACTCTTTACATCCAGGCTGTGCAATCTACGCTCACCTGAGCTGGAGTGTTCAGTAAAGAAAACTGGCAATGTTATTGACTTGTTCAAGTGGAAGTCAGAGACCACCTTGGGAAGGAACTTTCTGAGGACTTCTGGTGACATTACTGAGCTTAATGACTGCCTCCTTCTAAGCTCTGCATAACCCCATGATTCAAATCCCCACCAGAGCAGCGCAAATCAACAAATAATACAGGAACAGCTCTGAAAATGTCTGGGGGGATGAAGCCGGGCAGATCCCAAGGGAAACCTAATAAAAAGAAACCGGATGACAGCGGATTGCAGGCACAGGATCAAACGAGTCGGGCCTCCTCCCCCACCAGCAGCATGACAGGGGATTTTGACATGGACCAGGATAATGAAAAATTAACCCAGAGTCGCTTTGAAATCCTGATGTCCGAAATAAAAGCCTTTCGAGCTGAAAATAAACAAGAGTTTCAAGCTCTTCAAGGAAAGATACAACAAGTAGAAGGCAGAATGGAGGCGGCAGAACAGCGCATCAGAGAAGCTGAAGAGCAGACGACCAAATTTCAAATGACACTCAAACATCTGGTGGAAAAACCAAGCAGTCATGCAAGAAAAAATAATCGATCTGGAAGCCCAATCCAGGCGGGATAACTTACGGATATATGGTCTCCCAGAGGGGACAGAAGTCGGGAAGATGGAAGAATTTATGGAAGATCTTTTGAGAGATGTCCTGCATCTCCCAACTACATACCAGTTCAGAATGGAGAGAGCGCATAGATCGTTGATATCCAGACCTGTAGATGCAAAGGCGAGACCCAGGTCGATTATAATGAAGATAGCAAGTTACAGAGACAAAGATTTTCTATTGAAAACAGCCTGGAGGCAGAAAGAGGTTACATACAATTCGGTGCACCTGTTTTTCAATCATGACTACCCCTTTGAAATTGCAAAGAAACGAGCAGCTTACTCTGGCATTCTAAAAGTTCTTAAAGAAAAAGGCATCAGATTCCAAACCCCATACCCGGACAAATTACGAGTCTTCTGGGACATGGGTAGTAAAGTCTATGATTCTCCGAGTCAAGCCCGTCAGGATTTTGAGGCCAAAGGTTGGAATATCCCCTCCAATCAGCAGGAACAGCAGAGAACCCACCCTTTTCAGACACAGTGGTCTCTCGCCATGTGATGCCGAAACAGAAGACAGGCTCAGCAATCGGCCCCGAGGACCATACAGATTGTGAAGGCCTTATTAAAGTCAGCTGCAGAACAGGTCTTTGCACTACATTACGAAGAATCAGCAATGACTACCTGAGATGAGTATCTAATAATATTTTGAACTGCTCCCATTGCTTACACCATTGGTGTACAGCATTGCACCACTCTTTTCCCCTTCCGTATGCATGGCGAATTTAAACCATGCGGGGGAGATGAGGGGTAATTTATCAGAGACTCTAAACGGAGCTAGCACTATCATACTGTACATCCTTTTGTTTGTTTTTCATTATTAAATATTGCATAAGAGAGTGTAGCTTATTTTATCATCATACATGTTGAAATATTATGGGATAACTTAGAGGGTATTTACCATGTGTTTAACCTATCCCTGAATCTCCCTTTACCATATTTCTGGAGGACTGAGTCCTGCCAGACGGGCAAGATTTTTAAAGGTACTCTGGAGATGGTCAGGAGATTCAGGGGAAGGGATGATAGCGGGGCTAAAATACTAAAATGTTTACCCGAAATCAACATGAAAAATAATGTTTATTAGGGTGCGAAGGCCCATTTCAAGACAGATGCAGAACAGAACTTTGTGCCACAGGAAGAAGACTCAGTAATAGCCAACCGAGATAAGTACATGACCACATTTAAATTACTCCTACTGCTTGAACCGATTGCACCACTCTTTTCCTCTTGCATGGGAGTGGTGATTTTAAGCCATGCGGGGAGAGGAAGGGTAATTTATTGGGAATTCTGCAAGGAGATAAGGTCATCAGTCTGCTCATCTTTTTGTCTTTCTTTGCTCTAGATATAGCATAGGAGAGTATAGTATGTATTATAAATACAGGTGTTGAAATATGAGAGACAATATAGCAGGGCATTACTGTAGGTCTGGCCTCTGTCAGGGTCTCTCCCATTACATCTTTGGAAGATGGGGTCCTACAAGATGGGCCAGCTTTACAAAAGAAATATGAGAGTGGTTGGGGGGGAGCAAGAAAGGGGATTTCAGAGACGCTGAAATGTTTGCCCTGAACTACCACGAGAGGTATTTTTCATTGACGGTATATTATTGCTTTAATATATGGAATGGGGGAAACTTCACATATAATCCAAGCCTAACCAGGGCTAGATATTAGAGGAGGGTGGGAACCCAAACCATAAATGATACACTACAGTTTCAAATTCCTTTCCAATCAGACTTGAGATCCTGGGACCACAGCCTGGGACTTACAGATGAGGGGGCACAGAGATTCTTGCCTTACAGGAACTTTTGAACAGAGTTATACTGTTTGGCTTGGTAGAAAGCTCAGTGATGTATTTCCTATTAATGATAATACCTATGGACTCATATATAAGGGTCCCAGGAGGCCTGGTGCACTCTAACACCACTTTACCTGCTATTGAGAGAGAGAGAGCTACCATCACATAGCTCCCTTATCTCTCTCACAAAGAGGAGAATAGTTAAGCCCTCCAACCTTGGAGGTCACAGTGTAAATAGTTCTCAAAGGTTGATGGTTTATGTTTATGTTCATGTTATGTTATGGACTTTCAGACTCACTGAGAAAGTTGTTATGCTTGCATTGAGAAATAAAATGTTGGACACTTTTAGAAGATATTCAAGATGGGCAGAAAAGGGAAGAGATGGATACAGTATGGGGATGAGAAAGCAGGGAAGGATCTGGGACACGGATCTTGCACAACCGGAGTACAAAGTGAATTGGGAACAGAGAGGACTTATAGCAAGACAGGAAAAGATAATGATAGCTATATATATAATGGTTACGTCAAGGACACTCCTGATTAGTTCACTTAACGTGAATGGTTTGAACAACCCAATCAAAAGGTATAAGCCCTCAGTAGCCTGAAAAAACAGAAGCCCAGTTTTATTTTACTACAGAAAACATGCCTGAGTAAATCAGAACATCTTAAACTTCTTAAAGTTGGTTTTTCACAAGTCATTGCATCTTCCTATGGGGAAGGGAAACGTAGAGGGACTGTGATTCTTGTCCCTAGATCTACCCCCTTTCAACTGGTGAAGTCATATATCGATCCCCAAGGCCACTTAGCAATAGCAGTGGGATACTTGGAGGGACAACGGATAACATTAGTATTCATTTACATCCCCCAGGCACAAAAACTGAAACAATACGCCCCACATTACAGAAGATAACGGAATTACAACAAGGGGTTTTAATAGTAGGGGGAGACCACAATCAAATTTATGATAGATTGGACACTACTAATGCTAAGAATCCAAAACGTACTCCCATACAGAAAGCAATCACAGCCTGTATGAAGGAAATGCAATGGGTAGATGTTTGGAGGGCACGCTACCCCCACAGGAGAGAATACTCACATTATTTGCCACATCATAAGACCTATACAGGAATAGATTATTTTCACATATCAGGGGAACATTATTACAGAGTGAGGGAGTGTACCATGACCCCCTTCCCTATATCAGACCACTCACTTCTCTCTCGAAGCCTGGATTGGCCATCAGAAAAAAGGGATACCTTATGGAGGTTTAATAATTATCTGTTAAATCATAAAGATTTTAAGGATTTCATTATGGAACGAATACCTACATTAATTTCAGAAAATACACACCCGGACATATCTCAAGCAACCTTATGGGATACCATAAAAGTTGTCTTACGGGGAGAAATTATACAATATGCGTCCCTACAAAAAAAAAAAACAGTGCAACAGGAGCACCTACAAAGACAGCTTAATGACCTGCAAGCACTACATGCGACTGGGGACCAGGGAGCACTCCCTCTATTACAAGCAACTAGAGACCAACTACAATGACTAATAGAGAGAAAAACTGAACAAGCTTTACAGAGATTGAAACTTAGATATTATGAGGGAGGACCTAGGGCTTCTCGACTATTAGCACATTGCCTCAGACAACGCAGGGTTCAATCTACAATTGTGCAAATTAGAGATCTGAAATCAGGAAAGCTGACTTCTATACCATCACAGATAAGAGAGACATTTATAACTTTCTATAAGCAACTACATGACTTGGAGGGAGATGCAGGACCTAACAAAATACAGGATTTCCTAGAGGAGCCGAGACTTCCGTCCCTATTCCTTGAGCAGCAACAGGATCTAACACAACCCATAACAACCCAGGAACTGGCCACAGCAATATCCAAACTTAAAACAGGTAAAAGCCCGGGCCCAGACGGGTACACTGGGGAGTTTTTTTAAAACATTTAAGGGATTATTAATACCGACCTTATTAAATGTATGTCAGGAAATTCAAAAGGGGAAGAATTTGGAAGACTTCCAGTTCCGGTAATGCTGGGCTAGTAACGCTCGACGGAGAGCTCCCGGCTAATAATCAGAAAAAGAGCACTTTTATAACTAAAACTCAAGGAATCGACTCATCGACTAACAAAAGAGTTGCTCTAAAACTTCACAGCTCTGATGGCTAAACAATCTCGCAACCGTTTTCTCCCGATCGCCGAGATGAACGACTTCGACGACCCACAGTTGGACGATGGCGATGCCCAGCTTAAATCTACGCAGAGTACAGGAAAGCAAAACCCCAAAACAAAAGTACAGAAAAAGAATCAAGAACCAAACACTGAAATGATCTTAAAAGCCATAACAGAATTTCGAGGTGAGATGCAGGAATCACTCAGAGATCTCAGGAATGAAATTACTCACCTCCAAACGCAGGCAACAGAGGCTGACCGCCAAATTTCACACAATACATCAAAAATCGAAGAAATTGAAGAGGTGGTCTGGGCCATAGTATCTGAGCAATTAGTGACATCTGCCAGGCAGGAAGATGCAGAAAACAGAAGCAGAAGAAGAAATCTAAGAATTTTTGGTCTTCCGGAAGGCGAGGAGGGGAACGATCCTCATGCGTTTGCAGACTACTTCCTCCTCTTAACCTTATCTTTGGACCCAGGTTTCCAAATTGATGTAGAGAGGGCTCACCGAGCACTGGGTCCTAAACTCTCTCAACCAGACGCCCGACCGCAATCGTTTTTGATCCGCCTGCTAAGCTTTCAAACTAAGGAGGCAATTTTAAGTAAGGCTTGGCGCAAAGGGAAAGTGATGTGGGGCCAGTCTAGACTGATTTTTGACAATGACTACGCTCCTTACATGCAAAGGCTGAGAAGAGACTACAGCCCTTTGTTCCCCTCCCTGCGATCCCAGAAAATAAGGTTTAAAACACCATACCCTGCCAAACTTATCATACAGCTTCCTTCGGGCCCCCAGAGTTACTCCACAGCGCTGGAAGCAGCAGCCGATCTCTTAGCTAGGGGCATCATCACAGAAAAAATGATGGATACATTTAGACTACACCATAAGCAGCTGTCCCAGCATGATCATGCGAACATCCCACAGCAACCACCCTCGATATCAAAACTTCTCTAACAGCAGCAGCAATTCCGCAATTCATGGACGATTAGTGAAGCTCCATGAGGTAGGGGAGTTGTTTTGGGGGATAAAGATTTGATCTGGGAGTGTGTCACTGGGCTGGGGTTAAAATGCTGTCGGGGGGGCCCGGCCATTGGGATGCGGAGGCCAATGAGCCCATCTATAATAACTTAATTAGCTTTTGTAGCGATCTCCTCGATTGTGGGGAACTTCTCTAACTGGGAGAATCGCACCTAAAAAAATAGGGCTCTTTTTGGTTCTGTCTCCTGGCGGGGTACTTCTCTCTCTCCTCACAGCGATCCTGACTGCCCTGAAGGAGACCTCCTTGTCACTTGATGCCCTTATGACATTTTCCCCTAATGATCTATTCTAAGGCAAAATATGATCTTAACAGCCTGGAACTGACTCCTTCACTACTTGGTCAAGTTTATTGCAAAAGGCAAATATATTGCAAAATACGCACCCCTTGAAGAAAGCGGAAAGTTAATTTGGAAGGGGAATTACACCGCTGGTTGGCCGTCTGTGTTGGGAGAAGGTCCAGAGGCTGGGGCAGCCCCTTTTCGAGGGGAAGGGGGAGGGGGCTCTGACAATGAGGGACAGAGGGAAGCGATCTCCCTGATGGTGGGGTCTCTCCCTTACTGGGGTGTCTCAAGCTTTTAAAAAAAGCCCTTCCTGATTCTTTGGTGTGTCGTGAAGCCCCTCCGCCAACTTTTATCGACCCTGGGCCTTTAGGACTGGCTTCTTTGACACTTGTCATCCTTCCAATTGTTCCCCAAAAGGAAAAGAAAAGGGAAAGGAAGATGTGACATCCGAGCCCAGTACCCAAGATTACCGAACGGAATCCAATGCAGTGGCAGATCTACGATCCCCAAACATCCCACGGCAGCTCATATTAATCAGCAAAACCTTTCAAACTATCGCACTGACCAATCCATCTTTTGAATGAAAAAGAAAACTAGTACTGAAGGAGAACTACCCTGAGGGTGGATGGTACGAGTTGGGAAAGAGTCCTGAGGCGGGGGTTAACCTCCTTTGGGGGGGGAAGGGGTGGGGGCACTGACTGCGAGGTAGGTGTTGAGTGATCTTCCCGATTGTGGCGAACTTCTCTTACTGGGGAGTATCACGTCCTGGAACATTAGACCTTTATTGGTCCCTCTGCCAGTCGTGTCGCCCCTCCCTTATTTTTCAAGTACCCTGGGTCTCTGAGACAAGCTCCTAGGACTCTTGCTGCCTTATTAAAAGCTCCCCTTAAAGTTCCACTCTCTGGCCAAAATAGACACCAGTCCTCAAGAACTGAATCAGTCCTCAATTCTCCCAATAGCAATAATAGCACCTAATGACATTCTCTGATCAATATCCATATCCAGTGGTGGTTCTCAGAAAGCTCTATAAGTAATGGACACAGTTTAAGGACAAGAACATTCTATTGTAAGGCCTTCCCTGATCAATGCTTCTCAGGCAGTGGATGCAAACTCTCTTATCTCATTCTTTAGAGAGAAACTTGGTGCTTTTGAGGTGGGGGTACTAAATTAAAGGCCAACCAAAGGGGTCAGGGGGGTGTCCTGAGGCCCGGGTGTTTCACCTGGGGGGGAGCGCTGACCAGGGAGAAATGAGGGTCATCAAGTTGAATACGAGAAGAATACTCCATGCAATTACTTAACCTTGTGGCGTCCCTCCTGAAAGCGGGATTACCCATGCCATGGAGAATAGTGCACAAAAACACATGGCCCTTCCTTGTTCTTTCCTCCTGGAGAGGTGCATCTTCTCCCTTCTCTTAGGGACCCTAGGCCATTGAGGTAGTTCCCCCCCAGACTCACGTTGCCCTGATGGAGTTTTCCCAGTACATATTGCGCCAAGGGTCTAATTAATACAAGCACTCTGGCTTATAAACATCATATGCCTAATCTAAGGACAAACTTAACTGCTATTTTGTCTACAAAATGTTAGCTTGTCTTAAAAACAAGAAGAGAGAGGGAGGGAGGAAGGTAGGGAAAGGGGGTTGGAGGTTCCTTTTTTTTTTACCGTAACCTTTTCCTTATAGATGGGAAAAGTGGAGGGACAGAATGTCTGAGGTTGGAGGGGGACAAACCAGATAAATACAATTCCAAAGAATGGGATCCCAGACGAGTGATCCCCACTCTAGGTTACACTACCCCATACCACTTCCACCAAGTTTCAAACCTGGGGCTTCTCGATCCTCTTGAATTGTTTCCTCCTCACCCCTCAGACAGGTTGTCCCATGTTTCAGATACTATAATGACATAAACCAATTATGAATAGGTTTTAGATGTCCAATAGATGAATTTACCCTCCTTTGGTAGCCCCCTCTTTTCCCCCCATATCTCCTCTCTCCTAACCCTAAAGGGCCCTAGATACTTCATAGAAACCAATGAGCCCGTCTATCTAAAATAGGAGCAGAATTCTCCTACAAAAATATTCTTACACACTTTCTCCATTACTAATGGAACCACCCCGGAGTGATTTCTCAATCACTCACTTAGGGGTTCTCTTACTGACCCTGAGTATGAATTTATTTGGGATCGGATTGGGAACTTCTCACTCTGCTCATTCTTCGATTGAAGTAGGAGAGAAGGTGACTCAGAAGAAGCCCATAGGGGGCACCTCCCACTTGGAGGTCAATTTGTATATATGTTGGTTAAGTTTGTTAGACCACCTAACGGTGGACAAAGGTTTAACTGATGAGGTAGTAAAACCTCAGTTGCTTAATTGTACTGTTTTATTTTCATCTATATGTCTAGTTCAAGTTAATGTTTATATAACTGTTATCTGTTTTTTGGGTAATACTTTTCAACTTGTATTATTTATAGTTGAAACTGAGGGGGGTTACAAAAACGCACACACAGGACAAAGAAAGTACAATTACAGACTTTATTCAATGATTTCCACAACATCGCAGTACTAATGGCTTCTCATTTCAACAAAAACTCGCAGAGACTTTGGAAGTGGTCCGGGAAAATCCTTCTATCTTCACCCTGGTGGGAAGGAAAGAAGAAAAAAAAAATAATAACTATAAATAATGGGAGCAATAAACCCTATAAAAATCATGTCCTATAACATCAAAAAGGGCCGGGCTCATGCAATATCTCTCTAGACATTCATCAGACCTGATCTTTCTGCAAGAAATCCACCTCACAGAGTCAGAACATATCAAACTAAATTGGGGAGGAAAATACCCGGTGGTGGCTTCATCGCGCCCCAAGGGAAGAAAACGGGGTACGACAATTTTAATCCTGAGAAATACCTCCCTAGAGATTCAACAAACACTAACTGACCCCCAGGGCCGCTACATAATACTAAAAGGGATACTATATGGAAAACAAGTCACAATGGCTAGCGTCTACTTCCCCCCTCAATCTAATTTCCCTGTGTACAGGAGCTTCATAGCTAAACTACTAGACATCTTACAAGGCCAGTTAATTCTAGGAGGAGACCTTAATCTAACTTTGAACCCCCGTATAGATGGTTCAAACCCACAAAAACATAGGAACAATGCCACCACTAAGCAATTTAAAAAAAAAAAAACTAGAACATTTGGGTCTAGTAGATATATGGAGGCATTTATTTCCCTCAAGCCCGGGTTTCACCTATTACTCCCCCAGATACAAATCTCACTCTAGATTAGACTATATGATCACAACATGTGAACATTTCTCAATGATTCAGGACTTAAATATTGGTCCTAAGATACTGTCTGATCATCACCCATTGTTTCTTACCCTGGATCTGGGAAGAGAGAGGAGATAATCTCTCTGGAGACTCAACCCGTCAATACTGGCTGATGGGGAATTGCTTGAGAACCTCTCTACAAGGCTTTCTCTCTTCTTTTCAGAAAATGCTAATCCTGATGTCCCAATTGCAATACAGTGGGATGCGATGAAAGCTACCATCCGAGGTGAATTAATAGCATATTCATCCCAAAAACAGAGAGAGAGAGAGAGCATGAATATCAAAAACTCTCGACTCAACTGGAAAACTATCAGGTGTTATATAGGGATGGCAATGTCGAGTTGCAAAAATTAATCAATAACACAAAAACAGAGCTACAACGGATCATAGACAATAAGGTTCAGCAGTCTCCCTACTACCTACAACTATCAATTCATGAGGGGGATCCCAGAGCAATTAAGAATCTATCCCACAAACTACGAGCTTGAAAGGGGTCCTCAACAATATTAAGACTTAAGAATCCCACATCTGGTAGAGTACATCACTCGCTAGAACACATCTAACAGTCTTTCATAGACTATTACTCCAAACTCTATTCTCCCTTTCCTTCATTCCCCCATTGTGACTCCACACAATTTCTAAATAGGGCTAAACTTCCCACACTTTCCCCTCTTCAGATTAAAAAATTAGAATCCCTCATCACAACCTCAGAGATTGACGAATCTATTAAAAAACTTAACTCTGGGTGCTGTCCAGGACCAGACAGATACTCAGTGGAATGGTACAAAAAATTTAATAAAGTATTATCCCCAAAACTACAAAACTTATTCAATGATATCTCCCAGGGTGGTCTGTCCCCCCCATCTTGGGATTATGCCACCATTGCACCCATATTGAAACCAAATAAGGACCCCTCGGACCCGAGGTCCTACTGTCCCATATCTATTCTTAATGTTGACTATAAAATTTTTATGGCTATACTTGCCACTAGATTAGAACTGATACTATCGCAAATCATACATCCAGATCAATCCGGATTCATCAAAAATAGAAATACTTTGGACAACATACGTCAAGCCCTGATCCTACAGGAATACGTCCTAACTAGACAAATCCCATCAGTATTCCTCAGTCTGGATGCAGAAAAGTTGTTTGACCAGGTTTCCTGGCCTTTTCTATGGGACACTATCAGAGGTTTCCAATTCCCGCCACAGTTCATAAATATTCTAACTAATTCATATAAATCCCCACGAGCATACATCCGGGTTAATGGATCTCTATCTCTCCCACTCTCTATGGGAAGAGGAACTAGACAGGGCTGCCCATTATCCCCCTACCTCTTTGCCTTATTTCTGGAACCCCTTGCAGCTCTTCTTTGAAACTCCCCCCGATCGAAGGGATACCAATTGGACACCAAGAGCACAAAATCAGTCTCTTTGCAGATGATATATTGCTAACTCTGTTAACTCCCTCCCAATCAATCCCTGAGGTCTGGAAGATCCTAACTCAATTTGAAAATATATCCGATTTCAAACTAAATGTAAATAAAAGAGAAATATTGTCATTTAATTATACCCCCCCCCCCAATCATTAAAAAAACATTTTCCATTTAAATGGCGATCAACCAAAATAAAATATTTGGGACTTCATATTCCAACTGACCTCAGAGTACTAGAGCTCATTAATTATGAAGTTCTTACTACAAAAATCCAGATGGACCTGGAGAGGTGGAACACAGCTTTCCTACCTTTACATCAATGTATTGCAATCAAATGAACCAATATTCTCCCTCGGATTCTATATTTACTTCAAACTATTCCTTACTACCCCTCAAAATATTACTTTCGGTCCTGGAATAAAATGATATCACACTTCATTTGGGGTAAAAATAAGCCAATAATTAGACTCTCTATCCTAAAACTATCCCTTACCCAGGGTGGCATGACACTCCCCGACCTTAATCTATATACCCAAGCCTCTTGCCTCAGAATAGTAATGCTGTGGCTGACTGACTCATATTCTTCCCCTTGGAAAAGTATAGAGTTTCATTTAAATGACCTCTTTGATATAAAAAAGATTCTCTTTTCAACTGACGGGAGATCGCTTAACCCATCAGACTTAACTAATATTACATCCCAGCCCTATAAAATATGGAAAAAATTGAGGCGCTCTGGTACTTTATCAATAGTTTTTGAATACTGTAAAGTGATATCACAGGATGAAAATGTTTTCCAATATTCATGGATCATACATTTGCTCAATGGAGATCAGTGGGTTTATCCCACATTTTTCAATTCTTGGGAAAGGCAGGGATCATCCCCTTTGATGAGCTTCAATTTCAGTATCCCCTTAACTCCTCTGACAGATTTCGTTACTTTCAGCTATGAAACCATATTTTACAAAACAAACTCATCCAGCCCTTCCTGCCTTCCCCTATGCCAGACCTTCTTAAGCTTTTCACAGAAGCTATAAAAGGCAACCTGGGTTCACACTTAATAGACACTCTTTATAAAGCCTTGAGGAACAGCCTCTCTTCATCCATGGCCTCCATCTTAGATGGATGGAACAGAGACTTAGAAACAGAGATTACCATGACCGACTGGTCTAAATCTTCACTGATCGAGATAAAATCTGTTAAATCCCCCCACTGGAGGGAATTCTCATGGAAATGCCATTCCAGATATTTTCGCTCTCCCT
This sequence comes from Neoceratodus forsteri, assembly GCA_016271365.2. Classification (NCBI taxonomy): domain Eukaryota; kingdom Metazoa; phylum Chordata; order Ceratodontiformes; family Ceratodontidae; genus Neoceratodus; species Neoceratodus forsteri. The sequence continues at coordinate 553,425,139 of CM028129.1, read as the reverse complement.
CCCTCCATCCTTCAGAAATATCTCCCTGAAAAATATGGAAGGTGTTGGAGAGACTGTGGTTGTATGGGTGCCACCCTGGGACACATATTTTGGCAATGCCCTCACCTTATGCCATTCTGGATTATGTTCCAAATTGAGCTCTCAGAATTATTTGCTGAGACGGTTGCAGTGTCAGCCGAACAATTTCTAATGGGGATTTTCCCGGACCACTCCCCCCAGTGGGGACGTACAATACTGCCAATTTGCTTCATTGCTGCAAAGAAAGCAATTACCAGATGTTGGATGACATCTCTGATTCCAACAATACAAGAATGGAAACAAATTATGTCTGATATATACAAGGCTGAGACCTTCAACATTGAACATAGGGGGATAAAACAATCACAGCAACGAAATTGCAAAAATGGCTATGTTATATCACATCCACTGAGTCGGACATCTGTCCTTAAAGACTGTTCCAAAAGGTCTCATCTCTAGCTGTCAACGACCTTTACCTTATTCCTACAACTGAAACACATTTAATGGGTCCAGTTCAAATCAATAAATTACAAGTTTAAACAAATCAAAACAAGAATAGATGGGTCTTATAATAAACTATGTTTTCAGACTATAGAAAAAGATGGGTAAAAGAAGTCTATTCTGTATATGCCTACTTGCATTATTTAATGTATTAAGTTGTATATTGTCCTGCATGTATGTGTGTAAAAGACATAATAAAAAGAAATAAAAAAAAGGGGGGGGGAATTTGCCTTATACTTGGAATTATGCATCAATAACAAGTATTCCCAAACCGGGTAAAGACCAAACCAACTGTTCTTCATACCGCCCTATCTCGGTGTTAAATATTGACTATAAATTGTTCACATCAGTGCTGGCTAAGAGATTGGAAACTCTTCTACCGGGACTGATGCACAAAGACCAAACTGGTTTTATACCAGGACAGCAGAAGCAGGACAATATTAAGAGGACGCTGCAGATTCTCCATCTGGTTGCCCGGTCGGAGGCCCCTTTTCTGTTACTTAGTCTCAACACAGAGAAGGCCTTTGACAGGGTGGCATGGCCATTCCTATTTCAGACTCTCAAGAGATTAGGTATCCCAGAAGGTTTTGTACGAGTGATACAAACAATCTACTCACACCCCCAAGCATACATTAAAGTCAATGGGGTTATTTCCCCCCGATATCACTCAGAAGGGGTACAAGACAGGGGTGTCCACTTTCGCCTCTCTTATTTGCTTTATATTTAGAACCCTTAGCCCAAGCTCTCTGACAGGAAGAACAAATTGAAGGTATAACAGCACAAGGAGGCCAATCTCATAAACTGGCCCTGTGTGCAGATGATCTGTTGATACATCTTGCAAATCCAGATCATTCTCTATCACCCCTCTGGCAGAAATTAGAAGAATTTCAAGAACTAGCAGGCTATAAATTAAACCAAACCAAAACTGAGACTCTAACTATCCATTATACCCCCTCGGTTTGTATTAAACAAAAATTCTCCTTTAAATGGGACTCACCCCATTTGAAATATCTAGGGATATATCTTACCTCTTCAGATACAGCTTTATTTAAAGTGAATTACTCTCCCCTTCTACAAGGGTTTATAGCCGAGCTAGAGAGATGGAGAGCTATACCCCTCCCTTTTACACAGAGGATAGACTCTGTAAGGATGGTTCTTCTTCCGAGATTTCTGTATTTAGCTCAAACATTCCCAATACCAGTTCCTAAAGAATATCACACTGACTTAAATAGAAAAATTTCTCAATATATTTGGGGTGATCAAAAGCCAAGAGTTAGACTCTCAGTATTACAACTTTCACATAAAAGAGGAGGCCTATCTCTTCCAAACTTTGAGTACTACCACCAAGCAGCTCAATAACGTACAATGCTATATTGGCTACACCCAGAATACCAAGCAAGATGGAAGGACATAGAGATACAGACAGTAAGTCTGGCATATATACACAGAGCACTCTTTGCAGAACCTAGGAGGGTAGATCTACAAAACAGGGATAACTACTATACAATAACCACAATACATAATTAGCGCACAATCGTACAGTCTAAAAGGTTGGCTCGGTGGAGGTTTCTGTTCAGCTCACTTCCTCATCTTGAGAACTTTCCACCAGCACTGATGGATTCAGGTTTTAAATAATGGAAAAGACAGGGACTCCACATGATTTTTCAATTCATTGTGGGGGGGGGGGAGACAGTCCTCGGCCTTACTGACCTAGTAGCACGATACGGATTATCCTATAAAGATAGGTTTAGATACTTCCAGGCCAGAGATAATATTAAGTCACATATGGAGAAGGAAGGGCATGAGAATCCCCCTCACCAACTGATAGAAATTATGAAGAAAGCCTTTACTGGTAGAGCTCCCCTGTAACATATGATCTCATATTTATATGAGGCAATTAGTACACTAACAGGAGAAAACACTGATCATATCAGGGAAGCATGGGAGACAGACCTGGGTTTGATCATTCCAACTGAAATATGGGAAAAATGCTTAAATAATATGTATAGAGGAATTGGAGCGATATCATGGAGAGAATTTGTGTGGAAAAATATGATCCGATATTTTCGGACTCCAGCAATAACAGCTAAATATTCTACAACTCATGGGGCTGATTGCTGGAGAGGTTGTGGTTTTAATCCAGCCACCCATGGATATGTTTTTGGGAGCAGCCCAGTACTTCAGCCTTTTTTTATATGAATTACAACATGCGCTGGGGCAGATTATTTCCACTGGACTAACAATTTCTCCTTTTCTTTTCTTATTTTCTGACAATCCACCTGGATACAGAGACCCCAATACAATCAAATTATTGAACATTTTGATACTGGCAGCAAAAAAGGCAGTGACCAAGAAATGGCTGATGAAGCAACGCCCCTCTATGCTGATGTGGCAAGACATTACAATAGAAATCTATAAAATGAATAGACTAACAGCTATCTGAGACAAAGCTCAGGATCAATTTGAAATTCTGTGGAGGAGATGGATTATGTATATCGCCCCCATATGCCCAGATGATATACCTTAGTGTAGTTAAATTAAGGGAAAGTCTTAGATGGATGATGTTAAATGAAATGTAGGCTTATAAGAAATAGGTCTTTGTCCAATGTCTTTCCATATATGTGATTTAGTTAGATCCCAATTAAGAAGGAAGATTAATTGCTTTATATTGTATCTATACAGTATCCTATTCTTCAGTGAGAAAAAGTTCAATGTATTACATAAAGATTTGATAACAACGAACCTGATGACCATAGAATTTTATGTTAGTATGTCTTACAAGTTTGTACTGTGTGTTGTGTGTAAAACTGAAAAAAGGTTTTTTTTAAATAAAGAGTTTTAAAAAAGGGAAGGAACTTTCTATTAGTTCACAACACTGCCTTATCCCTGTGGAAAGAAACATAGTCCTTTTCCACACAAAGGGCCTGTAGCTCACAAATCCTCCTGGCAGAAGTGATTGCTACCAGAAAACTACCTTCCAAGTAACATATTTAAGCTCTGCAGATCCCATAGGCTCAAAGGGTGGAAGCATAAGCTGGGCAAAGCAAACATTAAGATCCCATGCTGACAATGGTTCCGTGTGAGGGAGAAACAAGTGAGAGAGCCCCTTAAAGAACCTCTTGAATATGGGATTTGATGCCACTGAGGTATTCTTTTTGGCTGAAAGGCAAGCTGAAACTGAAGCCAGGTGCACTTTCAGAGTCGAGTGCTGCAGCCCCAAGGAGTGCAGATGAGACAAATAATCCAGAAGGGTTGAGATCCCGGCCTGGGAAGGGACTACACCCTTATCATTGCATCAGATGGAAAATCTTTTCCATTTTGAGGCATAGGTTTTCTTAGTGAAAGGTTTCCTGTAACCCCTAAGGACTTCCAAAACTGCTTCAGAGAATTGGCAGTCTGCATATTCTAAGTCCTCAAGAGCCATGCCTTGAGCTTGAGAGACCCGAGGTTGGGATACACTACCCTCCCCTGGAAGGAAGTCAGTAGATTGTACCACTGAGGAAGGTGAACTGGCTTGCTCACTGACATTGAGAGCAGTAGGGAGTATCAAGGCTGCCTTGCCCAGTCTGGTGCTACCAGGATCATTTAAGTGGATTGTGACCTGAGCTTGATGAGAACCCCAAAATTCAGTGGAAAGGGATGTAAAGCATAAAGCTATCTGCATATCCAATTGAGAATCAGGGCATCCACTGGAACTGTCCCTTTCACTGAGGCCCTGCAACAATAGAGAGGCAAGTGGTGATTTTGGTGGGAAGCAAAAAGGTATTTTTCTGGGGTCCTCCACCTCCTGAATAGAGCATTCACCACTTGCCTGTTCAACGCCCATTCGTGATGGGCCTGATTTATCCTGCACAAGGCTGCCAGCGTATTGTCCTTGTCAGGCAGATGAATTGCTTGTAGAGAGGCATTCAGGGAGTAAGCAAGGCTCCAAATCTTCACTGCCTCTGTACAAAGTGGAGTGCACCTTGTCCCTCCTTGTTTGTTGATGTAGTACATTGTTGTGGTATTGTCTGTTCTGACTTGTACCACCTTTCCCTGAAGTAGATGAGGGAAAGCCTGAAGGGCCAGGTATACAGCCCTCAGCTCCAGCAAATTTATGTGCAGGAGTGACTCTGCACTGTCCCAGGAGCCATGAATGGTGTGATCCCCTAAGTGGGCATCCCATCCTAGCAGGGAAGCATCAGTTGTAAGAACCAGAGAGGGAGGCTCCTGCAGAAATGGAACGCCTTCCCTCAAGTTTTCTGTTTCCCTCCACCATTGGAGGGCCTGTAGAAAGGTTTTTGTTACTGGCACTGGCCTTGAGAGTGGGTCTTGCCTCTGGCACCAGTGTACTCTGAGGTGGAACTGGATATCTCATCTGAAATATGGCACCTATGACTGTGCTTGCTGCTGACGCCATGTGCCCTAATAGTTGAAGGAACCGTTTTGCTGGCTTTGGCCTGCCCAGGGTGAATGAGCCTGCCAAAAACGGAATAGCCCCTGCCCTCTCATGAGGGAGAAAAGTTCTTAGAAACATAGAATTTGATGGCAGATAAGGCCCACCTAGTCTGCCCATTTCCTTAACCAACGGATAAGCTGCAGATCCTAGTTAACCAACAGCCTACTTCCTCCTACCCCCCACTAGAATTGCCTTATGTCTGTCCCATGCATTCTTGAATTCCCCCACTGTTTTTGACTCTACGACCTCAGGAAGGCTGTTTCATGCATCTACAACCCTCTCTCTGTGAAGAAATACTTCCTCACATTAACTCTGAGCCATCCCTCCTCTACCTTCAAATTGTGCCCCCTTGTTCTTGCACATCTCTTTTTCTGAAAGATGCAACCCTACTTGGACTTTGTTAATTCCCTTGAGGTATTTGAAAGTTTCTATCATGTCTCCTCTCTCCCTCCTTTCCTCGAGGCTTTACATCTTAAGCTCCTTTAGTCTTTCTTCATGTCTTCTGGTGCAGACCCTGCACCATTTTGGTTGCCCTCCTCTGGACAGCCTCCACCCTATGTCTTTGTGGAGATGGGGTCTCCAGAACTGTACACAGTACTCCAGATGTGGTCTTACCAACTGTCTGTACAGAGGGCCAACAACTTCTTGTTTTCTACTGGTGATGCCTCTCCCTAAGCATCCCAGTATCCCCCCAACCCTCCTTACTGCCTTCTCACATTGCTGGCCCACCTTTAGATCATCTGATATGACTACCCCCAGGTCCCTTTCCATTTTTGTTGTCAGTATCTCACCTCCCATTGTGTACTCTTCCCCTGGGTTTTTGTTTCCCAGGTGCATTACTTTGCACTTCTTTGCTTTGAATCTAAGCTGCCATACATTTGACCATTCCTCCAACCTTGCCAAGTCCCTTTTCATCCTTTCCACCCCACCTTGCGTATCAACCCTGTTACAGATCTTTGTATCATCTACAAAGAGACATACTTTCCCTTTCAGTCCCTCTGCAATGTCACATAAGAAAAAATTACTCACCTTAGTAATGCTGTTTCTCCTAATGGAGTCTTGCTGTATTCTGACATATGCAGTGATCTCCAACCCTTGAACTGCCCTGGAGAACAAAGAGTTAACTTTCCATGCAGGGCATGGAATGCTGAGCTCGAGCTTGGTTGAAGCCTCTGTCTGCTGTTGTTTGAACGCCAACCGTCAGATCTTTACGAGCTATACTCACTGGGCGTTCTGTGTGGAAACTGTAAACTCACACTAGCCAACTGGCAACTAAATTTGATAAAACAAAAAGGGTTTTTTTTGGTTTCAAAGCAAAGACTCAAGTCAGGAAACCCAAAAAACAAAACACAACACACACCCACAAAGAAAGAGGGTAAGGAAAAAGGGGGCACCTCTAGGTGCCAACACTGCTCCTGCCCACCCACATCCCAAAACCAGGTTCTGAGAGGGGAGGCGGGGGGGAGGTCAGAATACAGCAAGACTTCATTAGAAGAAACAACATTACTAAGGTGAGTAATTTTTTCTTCAAACAACATGAAGTCTTGCATTATTCTGACATATGCAGACTACCAAGCAGTACCTCCAAGGAGGAGGGACAGAACCTACTTTGGGAATAGGCTCTGAAGTACTACTGTGCCAAACCGAGCATCACTCCTAGCCTGGATATCCAGAGAGTAATGCTTGGTGAATGTATGAACTGTTTTCCAGGTGGCTGCTCGACAGATTTCTAAGACAGGAATATCCCTGGCAGCAGCCAGGGAAGCAGCTGTACCTCTAGTAGAGTGAGTCCTCAGGCCTGAGAGTGGGGTTCTACCCAATTCTTCATAGCAGAATTGTATACAAGAGACAATCCACCTGGCAATGGATCTTTTAGTGGCAGGTTTGCCCTTTCCAACCTCTCCATAAGTAAGGAACAACTGGAGGGACTCAATCCTGTGACCCTTGGTGCGCTCTATGTAGTAGCTGAGGGCCCTCTTAACATCCAAGCTGTGCAGTCTCCTCTCTCCAGAGGAGGAATGGTCAGTGAAGAAAACAGGGAGTGACATAGACTGATTAAGGTGGAATTCTGAAACCACCTTAGGCAAAAACTTCCTGTTAGTTCTTAGGACCACTTTATCTCTATGGAAAGAGATGAAATCAGGCTCCACTGACAGGGCTTGCAATTCACTGATGCGCCTGGCAGAGGTAATGGCTACCAAAAACACAGTTTTCCAAGTCAAGTACTTAAGCTCTGCAGAGGACAAAGGCTCAAAGGGTGGTTGCATAAGCTGAGCAATGCAAACATTAAGGTCCCAAGCAGGAGCAGGGTCCCTGAAGGGGGGATTGCTGTGCAACAATCCCTTGAAGAATTTGCAAAATACAGGATGGGCTGAAAGAGAAGAGGGCTTGCCTACTGACAAAAAAGCAGAAACAGCTGCTAAATGTACTTTGAGTGTAGCTGGTCTGAGTCCCAAGCCATTGAGATGAACCATATAGTCGAGGACTAGGCAACCCAGCAGATTCTGGAGAAATCTGCTTACCAAAGCACCAAATAGTGAACCTTTTCTATTTGGAGTTGTAAGTCTTTCTGGTGGAAGGCTTTCGGAAAGCCTTTAGTATATCCAGAACACCTTGAGAGAGGTGCAGATCAGCAAACTCTAACTCTTCAAGAGCCAAGCCTTGAGATTGAGAGATTTGAGATTCGGATACCAAACCCTTCCCTGAGAGGATATCAACAGGTTGTAATTCCTGGGAAGAGACAGGGGAAGGTGGACTGCTAAGGACAGCAACAGTGGGTACCAGGGCTGTCTGGCCCAGTCTGGAGCAATCAGAATTGCTTTGCAGGGTTGAGATCTGATCTTGACTAGCACCTTGAACAGGAGAGGGAAGGGGGGGGAAGCATACAGGAACTTCCCTTCCCAATTGAGAGCCAGAGCATCCAGGGGGACTGAGCCCAATACTGGGGGTCTGCAGCAAAAAAGAGGAAGTTGGTGATTGTCTTGGGCTGCAAAAAGATCTATCTGTGGAGTGCCCCATCTGGAGAAAATCACCTTCAAAATTAGGGGATCTAGGGACCATTCGTGGTGGCCCTGAGATATCCTGCTGAGAGCATCTGCTAGGACATTGTCCTTCCCTGGGAGGTGAACAGCTGTCAGAGAAGTTTGCAGAGAATAGGCCAGAGACCACAACTTCATTGCTTCTGTGCACAAGGCCGTAGACTGGGTTGCTTGCTTGCTTGCTTGTTGATGTACCACATTGTGGTGGTATTGTCTGTTCTGATCTGGACTTTGTTCTGAACAGACTTGGAAAAAGCTTGTAGTGCCAGAAACACTGCTCTGAGTTCCAAGAGATTGATGTGAAGCAGAGATTCTTGAGGTGACCACAGCCCTTGAGTTTTGAGATCCCCCAAGTGGGCTTCCCAGCCCAAGAGGGATGTGTCTGTGGTGAGGATTAGAGAATGAGACTGAGTGACAAAAGGAACTCCCTGCCTTAAATTGTCCTGATCCTGCCACCATTGCAAAGTCTGGATCAGGGTATGAGTTACAGGGACTAGTTTGGTAAGGGAATCCTTTCTCTGGGACCAGAAAGCTCTCAAGTTGAACTGAATGTCCCTCATCTGAAATCTTGCCCTCTGGACCACTGCTGTAGAGGCTGCCATGTGGCCCAAGAGCTGCAAGAAGTGCCTTGCTGGTCGAGACACCTGAAGGGTGAAAGAAGAGGCCAGTTCTATTAGTGTCCTTGCCCTGTCCAGGGGAAGGAAGGCCTTGCTCTTACTGTATCCAGCTCTGCCCTATAAGGTGAGGGCTGCACTGGCTCTAGAACTGACTTTGGAAGGTTTAGGAGGAATCTAAGGAAGTGAGCAGTTGCTGAGTTATCTGAAGATGTGACTTGACTTGGTCTGGAGACTGACCCACTATGCGCCAGTCGTCCAGGTATGGAAAGATGGAGATATTTTTTCTCCTTAGGAAAGCGACCACTACTGCCAGGCACTTTGTGAACACCCTTGGGGCTGATGTTATACCAAAGGGCATTGATCTGAATTGATAGTGGCCTGAGGGCAACTCGAACCTGAGGTACTTTCTGTGGGAGCACCTGATGGGAATGTGGAAATAGGCATTTTTGAGGTCCAGGGAGGCTAGCCAGTCCCCTGGCCTTAGAGAGGGCAGAATTATTCCCAGAGTCACCATTTTGAACTTTGGCTTTAAAAGGCGTTTGTTTAGATATCTCAGATCCAGGATGGGCCGCCATTCTCCTGTCTTTTGGGGGGTTAGGAAGTACCTGGAGTACAATCATTTGCCCCTGTGTAGGGTAGGAACCCTTTCCTATGGCTCTGAGAGCCAAGAGGGAAGAAACCTCTGCCTCTAGGGCAAGGGCTTCTGAAGGATTTGCAGGTGGAAAGGATCTGGTTCTCATCTTGGGAAATTTTTTGAAGCTGAGAACCAGTCCCTGGCTTACTACTTCCAGGACCCACTTGTCGGATGTTAAAGACTTCCAGTCCTGGACAAAGTAAGCCAGCCTGCCCCCTACAGGTAGTGGAGAATCGGCCCGGGCAGACCCATCAGGGTGTCTGCTTGGCAGGGGCTTTAGGCTGAGGGGTGGAAGCAGGCCTGCTCATACCCCGTCTGCCTCTCCCTCTAAGAACCCCCTCTGAGCAAAAGCAGAAGAGGAGGCCTGGGCTTGGTAAGAAGGCCTATGAAAGGGCCTGCCCCTGCCCCTGGAATGCTGCCTCTGAGGAGTGGCTTGCCTTTCTTTGGCCTGAGCACTCCTGTAGGTGGTCCTGTACTAGTCCATCTTCTTCATGTAGTTCTGTGTCTGCTCCCCAAACAGAGAATTACCAATGACAGGAAAATCCATGGCCTTAGCCTGGGTATCCTGTGATAGGCTAGTACATCGGAGCCAAGCCATCCTCCGAAGGGCCACAGATGTAGCCATGACTCTAGATGAAAAATCATTGGAGTCCACAGCAGCATGAAATTGCACCTTGGATGCCTCAATCCCATCCACAGCCACCCGCTCCAGCTCCTTGGCAAGCTGGTCAGGGGCCTGTTTAGCTAGAGCCATCACAGTGTCCCACCTGGACTTCTGGTATCTAGCTGTGTAGGCCATATAGTTAGCCTGCCTGAGTCCCAAAGATGCTGCCATGTACTGTTTCTTTGCCATGGCATCAATCCTCCTGGAGTCCTTATCTGGGGGGTGTGAAGCCAAGAGAATATTTGCCTTATCACAGGCAGCAGCCTGCACTACTCAACATGGCTGCATTGCTGGGAAAGGAACTCCATGTCTGAGCCTGAAAGAGTATACCTCTTGTCCATTCTTCTGTCCACAGGAGGTATGGAATTAGGAGTTTTAAATTTTAAATGCCTGTTTCCCAAAAGACTTATGAAGGGGAATAGACAATCTCCTGGACTCTGGGATGTCCATCATCTCAACAAAATCAGGCTCCTCCTGATCCTCTACTGCTTCTTCCATAGGAAGCTGGAGGGTTTCAGCCACTTTTTTGTAAAACATAAAGTGGGAAGGGGACTCAGAAAGCCTAGGAGGAGAAACACCTGAAGGTCTGTCTGGGGAGATGTCCGGGTCAATAGGCATATCCAGACTTTCATAATCACCATCTTCATCATTATCTTCATACTCTCCCTCCTCCTCCTCCGGTTCATAAAATTCTTCTAAAGTATAATCCGGAACCGGGGGAACTGACCAAACCGAACCCCTGACCGATGGAGCCAGTTCGGCCAGAACCGGAGTTAGCAATTGAACTATCCTTATTGCTTTGGCTATCTCATCAGTGGTCGGAGAAAGAACTTGTGGATCCGAACCGGATGATTTATCCCTTCTTTTTCTTTTAACCGGAACTGACTCCTCAGAATCGGTTTTCCTTTTGCCCGAAGAAGTTTCGCCCTGGTCAGAGGGCACTCCTTCTGGTTCAGTCGGGACCGAACGGGGCTGGCCATCCGGGTCAGTGGACTTCTTGGCCTCCCTTTCCCTCAGTCTACCTACTCTCTTATCCAGGGTAGCTTTGGGAAAACTTTTACAAATTTGGCAGTCTGAATTGAGGTGGTCAAACCCCAGACAATAAACACAGGTGGTGTGGGATCAGCCTAGCAAAGGCTTCCCACACACACTACAGTGTTGAAACCCAGTGGGCCGAGTTTTTCTTGGGTTTCTCAGACATGGCCAGTCCTAACCAAAACTTACCCTTTTTTGGCAATCCGTCAGGCAAGACACCCCTATCGGTTCCTGACCGTGTTACAGGTCTTGGAAAAAAACGTAATGAAATCCGTTTTTTTTTAGAACCGATACGGACCGGTTACCACACTCTAATAAAGACAGAAGTTTTTTACACAAACCTGATCGGTTCAAACCGAACCGATCCAATGTTTACAAGTTCCACACAGAAACAATTATAGGAAAACCTATCTAGTACTCACGGTACCACAGACAGAGACTTAAACCAACAGGTTAGAAGCAGAAATTCGGTTGAAACCGAGCGAAAAAACGACACTTTAACCGACTTTTTTGAACCGAGCGAAGGAGAAATCTCCGGAGCGACTGTCCAGTGAGGCGGAGTAAAGAATCTGACGGTTGGAGTTCAAACAACAGCAGACAGAGGCTTCAACCGAGCTCGAGCTCAGCATTCCATGCCCTGCATGGAAAGTTAACTCTTTGTTCTCCAGGGCAGTTCAAGGGTTGGAGATCACTGCATATGTCAGAATACAGCAAGACTTCATGTTGTTTGAAAGACATTAAAAAGGATCGGCACCAGTACTGAACCCTGTGGTATCCCACTAGTAACCCCCCTTTCTTCACTGTGGACTTCATTTACTATTACCGGCTGTGTCCTGTTATCCAGCCAGTGTTTTTAACCCAGGTTACCACCCTGGGACCCACTCCCAGGCTGGCTAATTTGTTTTTTTATCTTTTGTGCGGGACTATGTCAAATGCCTTGCTAAAGTCTAGGTAGGCCATGTCCACAGCCCCTCCCTGGTCTACTACTTTGGTCACCCAGTCAAAGAAATCAATTAGACTTGTCTGACATGACCTTCCTGCTGTGAATCCATGCTGCCTTGGGTCCTGTGCCCCACTGGCCTCTAGGTACTCAACAATTATTTCCTTCAGAAGTGATTCCATCATTTTCCCTACCACTGAGGTCAAACTGACAGGTCTGTAGTTTCCTGCCTCTGTCTTGCTCCCACTTTTGTGAAGGGGAATCACATCCACCCTCCTCCAGTCCTCAGGTACCACACCATCTTCCCATGATTTATTAAAAAGGGTAGTCAGTGGTGTTACTAGTTCTTCCCTTAGTTCTTTTAGAATTCTGGGGTGAATCCCGTCAGGCCCCATTGCTTCATTCACCATCGGTTTTAAGAGATCTTTCAGAACGCTTTCTTCTGTGGAAGAACTAATATCAAACCCCCTATCCAGAGTGCTTCTATTGACTGAATTAGGTATCTCCCCCTGCTTTTCCATTGTGAATACTGAGCAGAAGTATTCATTCGGTATCCCTGATTTTTTGCTGTCGCTCTCTGCCCAACCACCTTCCTCTTTATTCAGCCTCAGTATCCCTGTCTTAGTCTTTCTTTGCTCCCTAATGTACCTATAAAAGTTTTTTCCCCCTTCTTAACTGAGTTGGCTTCCTCGGTTTGGGCCTTTGCTATTCTGACTGCCTTCCCCGCTTCCTTCTACTTTAACTGGTACAGTTCTCTGTCCTTCTCCTTCTATGTTTCCTTATACTTCCTGAATGCTATCTTTTTCTCCCTTACCTTCCCCGCCACTTCTTTTGAGAACCATAGTGTTTTTTTTCTTTCGTTTTGATTTATTTGCTTCACACAAAGGCTTGTTGCCTCTGCGATAGCAGTTTTGATGTTTCCCCATTGTTGCTCCACCCCACCTTCTTGCCTGTTTGCTAGTGCTTTTCTGAGGCACTCTCCCATTTTGACAAAATCAGCCCTCTTGAAGTCCAGTACCTTCACTTTTGTATGGCTTGACTCTACAGTTAAGTTTATTGTGAACCACACTGTTTGGTGGTCGCTTGTTCCCAGATGGCTACCCACTTCAAGATCGGAGATCCTCTCTCCATCCCCATTTGAGACTACCAGGTCTAAGACTGCTCCCTCCCAAGTGGGTTCCAAAACTACTGTATCCAGTTCTGCCCCTATGAACTGCAGAACTTGCACAGGGGTCAGCACCGACTTTTTGGTATTGAGAAGGAACCCCAGGGACAACAGTGTATCCTGGGCTACCTGTAGGTGGTCTGACACCTGTTGAGTGGATTTCCCTATGATTAGCCAGTCATCCAGATAAGGAAAGACTAACACCCAGTCTTCTGAGGTGTGCCACTACCACTGCTATGCACTTGGTAAAAACACTTGCTGCAGGGGTGAGGCCGGAAGGCAGTGTTGAGAACTGGTAGTGGCCTGAGGGGAGTCTGAATCTGAGATACTGTCTGTGTGACTCCCTTATGAGAATATGGAAGTATGCATCCTTTAAATCTAAGGAGGTTAGCCAGTCTCCTTTTTGTGTAGTTGGCAAGATCATTGCCACTGTGACCATTTTGAACCTGGGTTTTACCAGGTACTTGTTTAATAGTCTGAGGTCTAGTATAGGCCACCACTCTCCAGTCATTTTTGTTGTTAGGAAATATCTGGAATAGAACCCTTGTCCTCTTTGGTTGTGGGGGACAGGTTCGACTGCTTTTGCCAGTAATAAGGCCCGTACCTCCTGCTCCAGCAATTTTTTTTCTGAGAAGGGAGGTGGTGCAAATTGTTTTAACCTTGGAGGAGGAAGGGACTTGAAACAAAGGGAGAGACCCAGACTCATTATTTCCAAGACCCATTTGGCTGTTATCTTTGACCATTCCTGGAAATAGTGGGTGAGTCTGCCCCCTACAGGATGTAGAGAGGCAACCTGAAGGCAAAAGTAAGGGGTTCTATTTTGCTTGCTACAGAGTCTGGGTAGACTGGGATCCTCTATGAGAGCCCTTTCTACCTCTGGCCCTATAAAAACCAGTCTGCTGTGGTTGGTACTGCTGCTAAGTGACAGCTTGTACCTGAAAGAAAGGTCCCCTAAAGGAAGACCTGCCCTTGCCTCCCCTAGAATAAGAAGTTGAAGGAGAGGGTCTGTCTCTAGTCAAGTTACTTCTAAAAGAAGCTTTGTATTCATCTACTTTTTTCGTGTAAGCTTCAGTCTGGGCACCAAAAAAAAGAGTGGCCCTCGACTGAAACATCCATTACCTTAGCTTGTGTGTCCTGGTTGAGGTTGGTAGCCCTCAGCCAGGCAAATCTCCTCAGAGCTATTGTACCAGTGATCCATCTTGCAGCAGTATCATTGGTGTCAGCTGACATTTGAAATTGGTATTTAGAAGCCTCCAAACCCAATTTTGCCATATCCAATTGCTCTGACACAGATAAAGAGGGGTTAGCCTCAGCACTGTCGACAACTGACTGCCAGAGAGCTTTCTGGTAGAGGGCTGCAAAGCCTAAGGTATAAAACACTGCAACATTTGCATGATTTTCAAAGCCTGCGCCAGGTCAGCAGGCATTGGTGTAGAAGCAGACACTTGAGGAGCCCCTTGTGGCATTCCAGCTGGGGTCTCAGTGTGCTTAGTCTTTGACAGTTTCTTGGCAGGCACCGGGGAGTCAGCCGGTTCAATGCCTCTCTTGCTTGCCAGGGCCCTCACCCATATCAGGGGTGGTTTTTGTGGCCTTGGAAGGTTCAGCCAAAGATTTAGAGAGGGTGGACTGGTCAGAGCCCATGGACCCCTCTTCAAACTTTCTCTGCAGTCTTTCCCGATGTTTTTCATGTGTCTTAGGAGGGAAAGACTTGCAATTTTTAAAATCAATAGAGAAGTGTCGTTGTTCAAAACAGACAGCATAAATCATGCTGGTCTGTCTTAGCAACACTTCTAAACATTTTAAATAACTTTTAAAGAATTTTTAAAATAGAAAGTCTTCTTAGTTTTAAATAAAAGTTGAAAATCTTAAACTATGAGGAAAAAAACTGTAAATAACAATAGACACAAGGCAGTAATGAAAAATAAGACAAAAATACTTAAGGTTTTTTGTTCTTAAACACTAATCAGACGATCTTGATTGAAAAAGTGCTCCAGGGCATCTGATCTTTGCAGCAGAGAGAAGAAATCTGAGGTAGAATGTAGGCAGCTGGCACAAGGCAGTTTGAAAATAGATGCAAGAGCTGAACATTCCATGATTGGCACAGCATTCTATTCTCTCTGGGGCAGTCCTGTCTTATAGGAGAACTGCAAGAGTAATAATATTAGGGGATTCCTGGGGTTAGAATACTGGAGAATTCCTGGTATTCTGAGAACCACAGGAATTGGTGGTGGGATGGACGGATGGATGGGAACATGGAAGAATGTGTCCCAAAGATCAAAGGAGCAGAACCATATAACCTGCTCCAGAGATGGAATGATCTCAGATAGAGTGATCATCCTGAAAGTGTGCGACTGAAGGAATTTGTTCAGGTTGTGCAGATCAAAGATGGGGCACCAGCCCCCCCGCCAGTCCGCTTTGGGACCAGGAAGTACCTGGAGACAAACCCTGGGCTTACTGGAGGGTCCAGGACTTGAGCCACCACCTCCTTCTGGAGAAGCTGGGCAAGGTCTTCCTGAAGGGCTGACAGCATGCTGGTGGACACCATGCCCTCCCATGGGGCTTGGGCTCGATAAGGTGGGTAAGCCTCGCACTCTAGAGGCAGACCCTGGCTGACCACCTTGAGGACTCACCTGTCTGTGAGAAAGAAGTGGGATCTCAACCACCTGGTTTTTGGACAACTGAAGCAACCGACTTCTGTCGAGGATGCCAAGCCTGAGCCTGCTGCCCAGCTGAGGGCTGGGATGGGCTGGCCACAGGGGCAGAGAGGGGCAAAAAGGGCATCTTCCTTTGAAGCTTGAAGCCCTTGGGATCCCTTTGGGTGGAGGTGACATAGTCCAGGGTGGCACTGGACTTCTCAATACAAGTAACGTGTCTTTCCACCCCTGACCTGAACATGTCAGTGCCAACTCTGCCCTAAAGGTAGAGATCCGCAGCCAAGCTCGACAGTGCATGGCCACTGTGGCGGCTGCAGAAGTCATCAATGTCCATGGCTGTCTGGAGCTGTTTGGCTACCATTCAGCCCTGGTCCTGGACTTGCTCGACCATGGTCTTTAAGTCAGCCAGGAGCTGTGGAAGCAGTTCATCAAGAGCGCCAAGCAGGGTATGAGCGAAGTGGGCCATTAAAAGGGTTGAACTTGCCTGCTGAAGGCTGAGTGAAGAGGCTGCATAGCTATTCTTGGCCATGTGATCCAGCTTTCTGGATTCCTTGTGAGGAGGTTCGTCCATGTGCCCAACATTGCCGGTACTCTGAAAGACCAAGTTGGCCACCATGCCCTTGGCAGAGGGATGCACGGTGAAACCCAACAGGGAATCCTTAGGGACCTCATACTTGCAGGCCATACCAGCTGACAGCGCAGGCAAAAGTCAGGGTGCTGCCAAAGCTCCAGAGCGGGGTCAAGAATGGCCTTGGTGACTAGGAAGGCAATCTACAGGGTGTCCCCTGGTTGAGAATTTTAGTCAAAGAATACTTGACCCATTTCTGGACGGGCTCCATCTGGATCAAAAATCAAGTGGAGCAATCCCTCGAAAGAGGTGGGACCATGCTTTGTGGACAAATCCTCCACAGACTCTGCATCCAACAGATGGGAATGTAGGAGGGAGTCCTCAGACTCATAGGATTCATTAAAAAGAGGTCAACCGCCAAAGTCCCCGCTGACCCTACAGGGTCTGTTGGATGTCATAGTGACCATCAGCCAATGAGAAAGCCCGGAAGTAGTATGGGAATCCTTAAGAGGGGGACCATCCTTCGGCTGCTTAGGTGGTGGTTCCACCTGGATGTGTGGAGTGGCCGGAATAGGTTAAGCCGGAGTAGGCCGAGTCCTCGGTGGCTGGAGCCATGGAGGAGCCGGGGTGGGGGCTGGAATCTGCTTGACCCGGAAAACATGAGCTAATGCCACATGAGTTCTTCATAGTGCCGGCGCATCTTGCGTTGGAGCCTATCCTCATCTAAGGAAGAATAGCGGCAGCACTGCTTACCCAAATGCAGAGAGTGAAAACATCGATGTCGGCGTGGGCTGCTTGACTCTGGACATCAGGGTCATGACCTCGACTGTTGGGGAAGCTGACGGCGAGAATCGGAAGGAACCAGGAAAAGCCGAGGATCCTCCGGGATAATGGGATGTGGAGGGTTAGTGACCGGATCAGTGTGCTGGTCCGACCCACCTTGAGATGTGACAGGTAGGACTGGAGTCCTAGAAAGTGAGGTATACACCTCGTCCTGCGACAGTGCATCAACCGGCTCAAGAAATATCTTGACAAGTTGGTCGACAGGCATCTCAACTGACTGGCCTGATGGAGAGATTGGGGAGCCAGCAGCCTGGACTGAAGGATCGTCCGTAGTCGAAACCTCCAGAGAAACGTGGGAATCCAAGGCCTGAGAGTGCTCATGATCCCGTGATAGTTGACGAGACTTCTTCTTAGCCTGGTGGGGATCAAAAACAGGGGACCAGGATTAATTGAGCAGATTGTTTTTCTCAGCCCAGGGCTAATCCAACCCAGGGCTTGTCCTCCTTTTATAGGGCATGGGTTTGAAGTATAGTACGTCTTCCTGCCTCCTACCGGAAAGTACTAGTCCAAAGAAGGGGAAGAGAAAGCAAAAGAGAAAGGACAGAACAACAAAAGCTTAAGCAAATCAAACAGAGGCTACCAATAGCAGCAGTAGGATTTAGATAGTATTAAAGGAGGGAATGCAGACAGATTAAAAGGAGATGATGCAGAGAGTGGTACAGTGCACTGGGTATGGAGCAGCAGTCTTCGGGACGACGTTCTGGATACGCCGGTGCTGCCTCATATGCAGGCACCTCTCAGGGCTGAGGGCAGAGGTGGCCAGTCTTAAGGCCAAGCTAGCAGGAGTACTGGTGACTTTAATCCACTCCCAGAGGCCACCATGTCGCCAGTAATTGCCACAAAGGCTGCCCAGGTAGATGGTAGGATGGACTACGGTGGGCTCAGGGACGGGGGGTAGAGGCACATCCCCATCCGGTCAAGCTTAAGAACTCCTACACTGTCTTGGAGGAGCAGGAGAGTCTTGCAAGGGAACCCAAGGCTGTGACCAGGGAGGATATAAACATAGAATTTGACAGTAGATAAGGACCGCTTGGCCCACCCAGTCTGCCCATTTCCCTACCTGATGGATAAGCTGCAGATTCTAGTTAATCAACAGCTTACTTCCTCCTACCCCCCACTAGAATTGCCTTATGTCTGTCCCATGCATTCTTGAATTCTCCCACTGTTCCTGACTCCACAACCTCCTCAGGAAGGCTGTTCCATGCATCCACAACCCTCTCTGTGAAAAATATTTAACATTACCTTCGAGTTTCACCCCCCCCATCTTCAAATCTGTGACCCCTTGTTCTGCAACCTTTTCTGGAAGATACTACCCTCTTGTACTTTGTTAAATCCCTTGAGATACTTGAAAGTTTCTATCATGTCCCCTCTCCCTCCTTTCCTTAAGGGCATACATATTAAGCCTTTAGTCTCTCCTCGTGTCTTCTGGTACACAGACCCTGCACCATTTTTGGTTGCCCTCCTCCTGACAGCCTACTCAGTCTATGTCTTTGCGGAGATGGGGTCTCCAGAAGTGCACACAGTACTCTAGATGGGATCTCACCAACTCTCTGCACAGAGGAATAACAACTTTCTGCTTTCTACTATTGATGCCTCTCCCTATGCATCCCAGTATCTCCCCCCAGCCCTCCTTACTGCCTTCTGCAAGGGTCCTCCAGAAGGGAGACCCAGTGGGTGGAGAAAAAGGACCCCAGGGGAAGAAGTAGTTACTTCTGATGGTGGACTTGATTATCCAGGGACTGGATCTGTGCAAGGACAGCAGGGAGGAAAGAGAGGTTAAGTGCCTCCAAGGAGGCACAGCTCGGAGGGAGGGGGAGTGGATCCAGATCACTATGGCAGTGGCAAGAAAAGGGGAGGTGCAGGTTATTGTCCACCTGAGAACGAATTACCTATCCAAGGACACTACAAGCATGGATCAGGTGCAGGAGGATTTCAAAGAGTTGGGAGGGCAGCTGTGGAAGGCAGCAAGCTCCATGATATTTTTGGAGGTGCTGCCGATCCACAGCAGGGGGAGAATTCGACTCTCTGTATCAGAAGCTTCAACACATGGTTGAAGGGCTGATGCAGTGAGAAAGGGCATGGCTTCATTGGGAACTGAGGACCCACCTGGAAGGATGTGGCCCTGTACTCGAATGATGAGCTGCATCTGTTCAGGAAGGGGAAAGCAGTCCTAAATGAATGGTTTAATTGCTTCCTTGCTGAGCGTTTCAACTAGCCGGGGGGGGGGGGTTATAGGAACAGGAAGAGACTTGCAGCCTACCCCCACAAGAAAGAGAAGCCAGAAATGAGGAGCAGGAAGACAGAATGTGGACAGCATCACCTAAGTCAGACAAAGAGGGAAAGGCAGTGGTAGGAAGGCAGCACAAAATCGTAAAATGAGGGGAGGCCAGCCCAGTGGCACAGAGGGCTGAGGTGCTGGATGCCTTACCTTGCGTCATGCCGGTAACCCGTGTTCAGAAATGGACTCAAGTCATCAGAGAGCTAGAATTGTGGGAGAGCTGGATTGAGCAGCCAAAATGCAGCTCTCCTGGGGGGCTAACCCCCCCCCAATAGTTCTGCTGCCATCGGGTGGAGGTCCAATGGTCAGCATAGGTGGGAGGGGGCGGCAAGTAGCGGGAGAGGTGTCCCAGTACCACGGCATGTGCCTCCACATGTGCACACACACGGACAGGACAAGGGCCAGGAGCAATTGGGGAAAAAATCAGGATCATAAAAAAAACTTAAAAAAAAAAAATGGGGGAAGGGAAGAAAGCAGTGGAGCAAAGGCACGAGTAAAGAGCAGATAGGCAGCAAAACATGGAAGGCCATGGTTACAAATGCTTGCAGCCTGGGGAATAAAATCCCTGACCTGTAAGCATTCTTAGTAGAGGCAGACTTGGACATAGCAGCAATAACAGAGACCTGGTACACCACAAATCATGACTGGCATGTCAATGTATCAGGGTATGCTCTGTTCAGGAGAGACGGGGGGAGGGGCAGGGTGTCCATCTATATTAGGGAGGGCATAAAGGCAATGGAGGTACTGGGTAGACAGGTGGACGCAGAGGCACTGTGGGTCACTCTTCAGCCAGGCAATGACACAGCAATCTGAGCAGGGGTGATCTACAGGCCTCCAGCACAGGGGGAGGAGTTGGACGGGGATCTAGGGGATCAAATTCATGCGATGGCAGCAAAGAAAAAATCACTTACCATAGCAATGTTTCTTCTAACAGAGTCTTGCTGTAGTCTGACAAATGCAGTTAGACTGACCGGTTGGACTGCCCCCGAGAACAAAGAGTTAAACTCTATGCAAATGCAAAGAACGTTGAGCATCAGCTCAGTTTTCAAACCACTGTCCTCGGTACATTCTAGTAACTGATCAGATTCTACAAAGCTAAAACCAGAGATAGAAGGCAAAAACTAAGCCTAGCTCCTACAGGGGCAACACAACCAAAGAAGAGGGGCATATAGAAGACGCAAGTCACAGATGCCCCAAAAGAAACACAGTACACCAAAACTGAGTTAAATCCTATGGATGCTGCAGAGAGCCACCCTTTCCCCAAGTTCTGAAGGGGAGGCACGGTGGGAGGTCAGAATACAGTAAGATTCCATTACAAGAAACATCATTACTATGTTAAGTAATTTTTTCTTAAAACAACATGAAGTCTTGCTGTATTCTGACAAATGCAGACTACAAAGCAGTGCCCCTTGGAGGTGGGCACATAACCTATTTGGGGAATAGGCTCTGCAGTACTGCTGTGTAAAGCCTTGCATCTCTCCTAGCCTGAATATTCAGGCTGTAGTATTTAGTGAATGATTGAACAGACTTCCAGATGGCAGCCTTACAAATCTCAAGCACGGGAACTTCTCTGGCAGCTGCTACTGAGGCAGCAGTTCCCCTGGTGGAATGGGCACTAAGGCCTGCTGGTGGGTCCTTCCCTAGCTTGCTGTAACAAAACTGGATACAAGCCACAATCCACATGGCTATGGTCCTCTTTGCAGCTGGTCTGCCTTTACCAGCTTCACCATAGGTAAGAAATAGTTGGGAAGAATCCTTCCTTAGTTCCTTCGTCCTATCCATGTGATAGCTAATAGCTTTTTTTACATCCAGACTGTGTAGCCTGCATTCACCTGAGCTGGAATGCTCAGAGAACAATACAGGCAGAGTGGTGGATTGGTTAAGATGGAAATTAGAAACCACTTTGGGGAGAAATTTCCTGTTAGTTTGAAACACAGTCTTATCCCTGTGGGGTGCAATATAGTCAGGCTCTACAGACAAGGCCTGAAGCTCACTGATCCTTCTAGCAGAAGTGATGGCTACTATAAATACAATTTTCCAAGTAAGAAACTTGAGCTCTAAAGAAAACATGGGTTCGAAAGGAGGCTGCATAAGTTAACCTATGCAGATATTCAGATCCCATACAGGGGTAGGTTCCCTGTGTGGCAGATGAAGGTGTAGCAAACCCTTGATAAACTTTTTGAAAATTGGATGTGCAGTTAGGGAGGGGTCTCTCCCCCTGCTGAAAGATATGCAGAGACAGCTGCTAGATACACTTTCAATGTAGATGGTTGCAGAATCAGAGACTGAAGATGCACCAAGTAATCCAGAAGTGCTGGAAGACCAGCCTGTTGGGGATCCAAGCCCTTCTGGGAGCACCAAATGGAAAATCTTTTCCACTTAGAGGAGTAGGTTTTCCTAGTTGCAGGTTTCCTGGACCCTCTTAATATGTACAGGACAGGTTGAGAGAGATGCAAGTCTGCATATACTAAGTCCTCAAGAGACAAGCCCTGAGGCGAAGAGACTGAAGATTGGGATAAAGGATCCTTCTGTGAGAGGATGTCAACAGATTGTACCTCCTGGGGAGGCAAATGGGACTGGTCACCAACAGACAGTAGCATTGAGTACAATGGTTGTCTGGCCCAGTCTGGGGCTATGAGAATCATGGTGGCAGACTGAGATCTCAGCTTGACCAGGACTCTAGCTATCAGAGGAAAAGCATAAAGGAATTTGTTTGACCAATCCAGAAGCAGAGCCTCCATTGGGACTGAGCCCTGAAGTGGAGGCCTGCAACAATACAGTGGCAACTGATGACTGTCTGGGGCTGCAAAGAGATCTATCTCTGGTACCCCCATCTCCTGAATATTGAGAGAAGGACCTGCCTGTTCAAGGTCCATTCGTGATGGCCCTGACTGATCTTGCTGAGTGCATCTGCCAGTACATTGTCCTTCCCTGGCAAGTGAATAGCTGACCAGAACATGTTTAAGGAATAGGCCAGGTTCCAAATCTTCATTGATTCTGCGCAAAGCAGTGAGGATCTTGTCCCCCCCCACTTGTTGATGTAGTACATGGTGGTGGTATTGCCTGTTCTGACCTGTACCACCTTGCCATGTAAGAGACTGGCAAACTCCTGGATAGCCAGGAACATGGCCCTGAGTTCCAGAAGATTGATGTGCAGGAGAGACTCCTGAGGAAGCCAACTGCCATCAGCTGTGTGATCCCCTAGGTGAGCACCCCAGCCCAGCAGGGAAGCATCTGTTGTCAACACTAGAGAGGGGCCTTAGGGAGAAAGGGAACGCCTACTCTGAGAGGGTCCATCTCCTGCCTGCACTGAAGAGCTAACAGGAGGGTGGGAGACACTGGAATCAGCTTGGACAAAGGATCCTTTTTCTGAGACCAGAAGGATCTCAAGAGGAACTGAATATCCCTCATTTGGAACCTGGCCCCTGGGACCACAGCTGTGGTGGAGGCCATGTGACCTAAAAGCTGTAGAAAATATCTTGCTGGTTGAGGAACTTGGAGGTGGAAGGATTTTGCCAGGTTGATGAGAGCCTGTGCCCTTGCAGGGAGCAAAAAAGGCCCTTGCCTGAATGGTATTCAGCTCTGCCCCTATGAAGTCTAAGACTTGTACAGGGGTCAAAACAGACATTTTTAGATTTGCCAGGAACCCTAGGGACTGAAGAGCATCCTGAGTGAGATTTAATGCTTCTGTGACCTGCTAAGGGGACTGACCCACCAGCAGCCAGTCCTCCAGATAATTGTAAACTGAAACCCCTTGTCTTCTGACGTATGCCACTACCACTGCCAGACACTTTGTGAATATCCTTGGGGCAGAGATCAGCCCGAAGGGCATGGCTCTGAACTGGTAGTGGCTGCAGGGAGTCGAAACCTGAGATATTTTCTGTGAGACTGTCTGATGGGGATGTGGAAATAGGCATCCTTTAAAACCAGTCCCCTTGCCTGAGAGTAGGTAGAATGGTAGCCAGGGTTTTCATTTTGTACTTTGACTTTGTAAGAGGCCTGTTGAGGAATCAGATCCAGGATGGGCCGCCACTCCCCAATTTTCTTTGGTGCTAGGAAGTACCTTGGAGTACAATCCTTTTCTCCTGTGCTGGAAAGGTACAGGCTCCACTGCCTTTGATAGGAGAAGGGTGGAAACCTCTGCCTCCAAGAGGGCTGTTTCTGCAGGGTTGACAGTTTTGAAAGCTCTTGATGATAGTTTTGGGAGCAGTTTGAAGCTGAGAGCAAGACCTGGACCCACTTGTCTGAAGTGATGGACTGCAAGGCCTGGAGATAGTAGGTCAGACTGCCTCCTACAGGGGTAGGGGAGGCGGTCTGGACAGACTTCTCAGGGTGTCTGTTTAGCTGGGGTAGCAGACTGGGAGGTGGAGGTGGCTCTGCCAGCACCTCTCCTGACCCTCCCTCTAAAGAAACCCCATGGTTGTTGGTAAGAGTAAAAGACTTGGGCCTGATGAAAAGGCCTGGGGTCGTGTCTACCCCTGTCCCTGACCTGCTGCTTCTGAGGAGTGGCAGCTTTTTCATTTGTTGAATCACTCCTGTATGCCACTCTGTACTCATTCATTTTCTTCATATATGCTTCAATCTGTTCCCCAAACAGCACATTCTGTACAAGGGAAAAGTCCATAGCATTATTCTGCGTATCCTGGGACGGAGTGGTGCATCTGAGCCAGGAGAAACACCCAAGGGCTACAGCAGATACCATAGCCCTAGAAGCTGCATAACTGGAGTCTACAGCCATGTGGAACTGAGACTTCGAAGCCTGTACCCCCTTATTAACCAGCTCTTGGAGATCAGCAGAGAGCTCAGGAGAGGCCTTTTTGGCTAATTGTTCCACAGCTTCCCAAAGGGACTTTTAATACCTGGAGGCATAAACCATATAGGGGGCTTGCATAATACCTAAGAAGATGCCAGGTATGTTTTCTCGGCAAAGGAATCCACTTTTCTGGAATCCTTGTCGGGGGGTGAGAAGCCAGAGGAATGCCAGCCTTCTCACAGGCTGCAGTTTGTACCACCCCCATGTGGCTACAATGGCTGGATAAGAAATCAGTGCCACTGCCAGCCAGAAAATACTTTCTGTCCATCTTCTTATCCATGGGAGGGACAGAACTAGGGGTCTGGAGGATTTTCAAAGTCTGCTTTTTAAGGGACTTGTGGATGGAAATCGAAAGTCCCTGGGATACAGGAAGATCCATCATCTCCTTGTAGTCCTCTTCTTCATCCTCTTCCTGTATGGCTTCTTGTACAGACAGCTGCAGGGTCTCAGCCACCTGCCTCATAAAGGCAAAATGGGAGATGACCTCAGAGACAGGCCTAGGAGGGGACTCATATTAGAGATGGTCAGGGAAACCTCTGGATCTATGGGCTCCCCTTCCTCATCATCATACTCACATTCAGAGTAATAGTACTCCTCAGGATCCTGAACCGGTATCCAGAACCGTTGCATGCCCAGACGGTTCCAGCGACGGTTCACCAAACCCAGACTGCAAAGACTGCACTATGCATATAGCTTTTGCAATTTCCTCCGTGGTTGGAACCGGGACCGAATGCTTGTGCGGTTCTGAACCAGAGAGCTCGGCTTTTTTAGACAGTGCGGGTTCAGAAACAGACTCCGACCGTCTTTTAACCGTCGACAGTTCACTCTGGTTTGTGGGATCGACTACCGGATCCGCAGGTTCGGTTGAACCAGAGCCGCCCTCCACAGAAATTTTTTCCATCCTTTCTCTCAGTTTACTAAACCATCCATTGATAGTAGACTGAGGAAAATTCTGACAAATAGCGCAGTCTGTTTGCAAGTGGTCGAAACCTAAGCAGTACAGACAAACCAAGTGCGGATCAGCCTTAGCAAATCACTCCCCACACTCGGTACAGCGCTGAAACCCAGTGGGACCAGTTTTTCTCTTAGGTTTCTGTGACAGAACCCTAAAATTTAGATGCTTAACCCAGTGGCTTAGTAAGGCATGTTAAGCAAAAATGCCAATAGCTACTTTATCCAACAGTGGCTCAGTTAGGCCCAGATAAAGAGAGAATTTAAAGAATTATCCCTGATGACTTAGTTAGGCTGGGTAATAGAGAGAAACAAAGTCCTGACCGGCTAACGGTTTAACGCTAGCCAAAAGAAACAGAGAAGAAAAACTTTGTTTTGGTCAAGGCTTTGAACCGAATCCCCAAATTCAATACAACTTAACAGAAAGGGAAAAAAATGAAGTTCAGTCTCCTCAAAGTCGACGGAACCGATCAGAAACCGAACACTTACCCAAGGAACGTACATAATACCAAATACAGCGGTTTGAGAATGTTTAAAAATAAAAAGAAGAAGCGGTAATCGAATAAACCTGCGAGACTAAGTTTTAACTGAAGGCAGCGAGGAGAAATCTCTGAGGCATCTTCACTGGTGAGCGGAGTAAAGAATCTGATCAGTTACTAGAATGTACAGAGGGAAGTGGTTTGAAAACCAAGCTCGAGATCAATGGTCTATGCATTTGCATAGAATTTAACTCTGTTCTCTGGGGCAGTCCGACGGGTCGGTGTAACTGCATTTTTTTTTAAAACTATTTTTCCCTCCGATCACAGCTCATGGGACCTTCTTGCGGGCATCCTGTCCATTTTTCCTGCCTGCCTGAGGCCCCTTCAATCTGTGCCTCCTTTCTCCTCCCCTCCCTGCAGCCAGCACCCCCAGTTTAACCTGCCCAGGGCGGGTCGCCCCTCCTCTTGGGTGCTCTTCCACATCAGACTTCGGCTGCAGGTAAGGGCCTGGGTGGAGGACCTTGAAGGCCAGTCGGAGTGAGCGTGGCGGTGGGGCATGGGGAGACAGGTGCCGTCACCTGTCACAAGCAATGTTTCCTGATCTGCACTCTCCCCCCCATGCATGACACATCCCCGACGCACTGGGCATGGCAACCCTGCCAGCATCGGGTTGCTTAATTACATGCCGGGCCTGCTTGCTGAAGTCTTAGTCTCCACTGGGGTCACAGCATGCCGGGTCGCTCCCACCCTGCTTCCTCGGGAGAGAGCACCACAAGGGCACTCATTCTTCAACCTCCCTGTTGACCCCAGCGTCCCGAGTTCACTTCTGAACCCAGGTCACCGGCGTAACGCGAGGTGTGGCGTCCAGCGCCTCAACCCTCAGTGCCACCAGGCCGGCCCCAACTGCATTTGTCAGATAAAAGCAAGACTTCATGTTGTTTGAAAGGTGAGGCATTACTGCTGGGTGATTTCAATATCCCAGATGTGGACTGGGCCATCACAGCAGCTGCTTCAACCAGTAACAGAGACATCATGGATTCCCTAGAGGGGACAGAGGCCTAAGACAACTAGTGATTGATCCCACCACAGAAGGGGTGATTCTGGACCTAGTACTGACCAATGGGGACAGAATCACAGATGTCCAGGTGAAAGGTCAACTGGGGTCCAGCAACCATCACATAGTGTGGTTTAGCATAAGGACTGAGACATGAGACACAGTCTAGTCACATGAAGGCAAAGGTCTTAGATTTTAGGAGGGTGTATTTTGCTAAAATGGGGAATTGCATCAAAGAGGCATTGGCGAGAAGGGCGACAGGACAGGGAGTTGAGAAGCAGTGGGAACAACTAAAGGGAGCCATAGAGGAGGTGACGAGCCAATGCATCAGGCTGGAAAATAAGGGCAAGAGAAGAAAACCACTGTGGTTCTTGAGAGAGGTGGCAGACAAGGTAAGGGCCAAAAGTACAGGTTTCAGGAAATATAAGGAGACTCAAAGGGAGGAGGACAGGGAGGTGTACCACTACCTAAGGAATCTAAGGGAAGCAGGGAAGGCTGTTATGAGAACAAAGGCTCAGACTGAAGAAAGGTTAGTGCAGACAGTGAAGAAAGGGGACAAGGCATTCTATAGGCACATTAGCAAAAGAAGGAAGATGGGGGGATTGTAAGGCTCAAAGGGGATACAGGGGAGTGTAAGGAGGGAGATATGGAAATACTTCTGTTCAGTATTCACTAAAGAGGGGGAGGGTCAGGGACCACAATTGGGTAACAGACATGGGGAGGGGGGTAAACAGAAGTCCATTCACAGTGG
This sequence comes from Neoceratodus forsteri, assembly GCA_016271365.2. Taxonomy (NCBI): domain Eukaryota; kingdom Metazoa; phylum Chordata; order Ceratodontiformes; family Ceratodontidae; genus Neoceratodus; species Neoceratodus forsteri. Next base: position 553,397,698 of record CM028129.1, on the reverse strand, counting down.
AGAGAGTCCTGGAGGAGCTCACAAAACTGAAGGTGGACAAAGCAATGGGGCCAGATGGCATACACCCCAGGATATTAAGAGAGCTGCGGAGAGAGCTAGGGGCACCTCTGGCAGCACTGTTCACGGAGTCACTCAACACAGGAGTGGTTCCAGAGGACTGGAAGAGGGCACATGTAGTCCCTCTACATAAAAGTGGTAGCATGGCGGAGGCAGGGAACTATAGGCTAGTCAACCTCACTTCAGTAGTGGGTAAGATCATAGAGGCACTGCTTAAAGAAAGAATAGTGGCACATTTGGAATCCAGCAGTGCCCAGGATCAGAGGCAAGATGGATTCACAGCAGGAAGGTCGTGTGAGACAAATCTGATAGATTTTTTTGACTGGGTGACAAGGGAAATAAATTGTGGTGGGGGGCGATAGACAGCCTACCTTGATTTCAGCAAAGCCTTCAACACCATCCCACATAAAAGGCTGGTCAACAAAATGACTAGTCTGGGTGTGAGGCACAAGTTGGTAAACTGGGTTAGGAACTGGCAAACAGACAGGAAGCAGAGGGTGGTGGTAAATGGGATCCAATCAGGGCAGAGGGAGGTGACCAGCGGGATACCTCAGGGATCAGTCCTTGGGCCAATCCTGTTTAATGTCTTCATTAGTGACATTGCAGTAGGACTGGAGGGAAAGGTCTGCCTATTTGCAGATGTCACCAAGATCTGCAACAGGGTGGATATTCCAGATGGGGTGGAGAGAATGAGGAGGGACCTGTAGAAGCTTGAAAAATGGTCTGAAGTGTGGCAACTAAGGTTCAATTCCAAGAAGTGCAAAATAATGCAAAATAATGCACCTGGGAAGAGGGAACCATAGGGAGAGCTACAGGTTTTTTTTGGGGGGGATTTGCTGACTATCACCAAGGAGGAAAGGGACCTAGGGGTTATCATTTCTGACAACCTCAAGGTGTCTAAGCAGAATACAAAGGCTGAAGGGAGGGACAGTGGCATGCTGGGGTGATAGGCAGAGGTATCACTAGCAGAAGACAGGAGGTGGTGATGCCATTGTACAAAATGCTAGTGAGGCCTCACCTAGAGTACTGTGTGCAATTGTGGAGGCCGCACCTTTATAAGGACATTGACAGGGTAGAGGCAGTCCAGAGAAGGGCGACTGAGATGGTGCAGGGCTTACAGCAGAAAACATATGAGAAAAGACTAAAGGACCTCAATATGTACTCGCTGGAGGAGAGGCAGGATTGGAGGGACCTGATAGAAACATTCAAGTACCTTATGGGCATTAACAAGGTGCAGGGGGAGGAAGACATCATTCAATGTAAGAGATGTACAACAACAAGGGGATATGATATGAAATTGGAAGGTGACAGGCTGAGGGGAAATGTAAGGAAGTTTTTTTTCACAGAGAGGGTGGTAGACGCGTGGAATAGACTGCCACTGGAGGTGGTGGGGGCAAGCACAGTGAAAGGTTTTAAACATGCATGGGGCAGGCATAAGAAACATAAAAACATAGACTTTGATGGTAGATAAGGACCTCTTGGCCCACCTAGTCTGCTCATTTCTCCACCTACAGGATAAGCTGCAGATCCTAGTTAACCAACAGCCTATTTCTTCTTACTCCCCACAAGAATTGCCTTATGTCTGTTCCGGATGTAATTCCCCTTCACAAAAGTGGGACCAAGACAGAGGCTTGAAGGATTTTGTGCCCTTAGAGGGGCACTGCCCAAGAGTAGAAAGGGACTAGCACAAATTCCTAAATACCCCCGTGAAGGTGGCACCAAAGGAAAGCAGCACAAAGGCCGGAGCCAAACAAGCATAATCCACGGCCTGAGCCACCACCTCATCAAAAGCTGCAAGTTGTTCTGCGGATCCCACAGCCATGGAGACCCCCCGATATGCATCTTTTGTGCCAGTCTTCCAGAGTACTGGGATGTAAGGTATGACACAGGCCACACACCTCGGGATCATGGCCTAGGCAGTGGATGCATGAGGTGTGCAGGTGTGTGGGTCTGTCTGGGACATCATCTTCCCGCACTCAAATTTTTTTAAGCCCAGCACCGACTTAGAGTTGTCCAGGACGAGGAATTCGAACACGGTCAAATTTCATTTGAAGACTAGCATAGTTTTTGAAAATCAGAAAGCAATGGGCCTACTCTGCGAGGAGGGCAGTAAGAAGGGAACCTTTTTCCAGTGGAAAGGAAGATCTAATGTCTTGGGGTGGTACCGAGGTAGTCACCACCCGGGAGGGCGGAAGGAGCCAGCTTGAAGATGTTTCAGCAGGAATTAAAGGGAAAGGAACACTGCCAGAAGTGTGGATTAGTACATCATATCCACGTCCCTAGAAAATCTTTTTTCTTTTTTGCCCTTTTCTTTTGAATTTTTCCGCAAAACTTTTAACAGAGCTCACAACTGATAAAATCATGATCTGGATCCAGGCACCTTAAAGCTCATGGCAGTCCATCCTTGCCAGGAGCTGAAAACAGTTAGTACAATTTTTAAAGCCTGTTGGTCCTGTCCATTTTGTGGGTCTATCAGTCATGCCAAAATGCTGTAGATCTGTGAAAATGTTTTCCACTGGGGTTAAAAAAAACCTGTTGCAGAAAAAATGGCTCCAAAATATTTAAAATTAATTGAGAACGTTTTTCTTCCTCACACTAATGAGGAACAGGTAGGGAAACACAAGCATTTTTACATTTAAGGCCAAATGCAGTTTGATTACCAGAAAAAAAAATAAAAGTGAACCAAGTATAATTAAATTAATAAACATCTTTATGAAAGATCTGCTCTTTTTCTTTTGATTTTCTACAATTTCAGTCAGCTCCCTAAAGGTAGTAACTGCAATGCAGAAAGGGCCTTCTTTGGTTCCTAGAACTGATCAGGAACAGGAGAAACCGCAGTTTAAAACAAATACACTAAATAAGTACCTAACAAATGCAGAGTATCGTAAAAAAGTACAGTTACGTAAGATCTTACTGTAACAGTAGATCTTCAAGAGAGGCTCTTGCAGTAGGTATTCACAGATAGGACTAAGCCGTCAGGCATCAGGACCCCACGGAAAAACATCTAGCTAGCAGTCTCTGGCGGGGGGCTGCCCCCATGTCAGGTGACTGTTGTCAGACTACGTCTGTATAAAGGGGCAGTCCCCCACGCTCGCTTTCCAGTTCTTTCCCGGCAAAGGCCTAAAGAGGTGAGACGAGAGAGAAGAGGATATGCCCCCGTGGAAGAAAAAGAGAAGAAACCTAGGGGAACAGAGGGCGGGAAGGTAATACCTACTGCAAGAGCCTCTCTCGAAGATCTGCTGTTATGGTAAGATCTGACGTAACTGTACTTTCTTACTTCGAAAGGGCTCTTGCACTAGGTATTCACAGATAGGACCGAGTCCAAAGCAGTCTGGAACAAAGAAGAAAACTCGGGAGGAGGACTGTTATCCACAACATAAACCTTAAGGCTGGACAGGTCTCATGAAAGGAGACTCTGCAGAATAGCCAATCCAAAGCCTGCTCTATGGCAAGAGGCAATGTCCAAACTGCAGTGTTTTGTGAAGGTATGGACAGATATCTAAGTTACCGCTGCGCAGATATCTGCCGCTGACACATTCTTGAAACAAGGCGCAGAGGCAGCTACTCCTGTAGGGAAGTGACCTCTGACCTGACCCGGGAGGGTCTTCTTGTACTTGTCGTAACAGAAAGTGATGCAATTCGCCAACCACTTAGACAGGCATTGCTTGGAAACAGCGTTGCCTTCCCGTTTGTGAGCAAAGAAACGAAAAGCTGATCAGTTTTCCTGAGATCCTTAGTCCGATTGGTGTAGTATCTTAGGATTCTGTGAACATCCAGAGTATGTAAGAGGTACTCCCTATGATTGGAGTGTTGAGTAAAGAAAGCTGGTAACTCAATGGATTGATTCAGCGTAGACTCAACCACCACCTTAGGAAGAAACTTAGGATTGGTGCGCATGGCCACCCATTCCTTGTGGAAAATCAAATATGGGATTTTACACATCAAGGCTTGGAGCTCGGAAATACGTCGAGCAGAGGTAATGGCCACTAGGAAGAGAGTCTTCCAGGAAAGGAACTTTAAGTCTGCTTTGGCTGCCGGTTCAAAGGGGGGGGCAGTGTGAGCTTTTCCAGGATCAAATTCAAGTCCCATCGAGGGGCAGGATTGTGGATGGGGGTTCTCAGGTACAGAACCCTTTTAAGGAAGGCCTTAGAGACTTCCAGTTGAGCAAAAGACCGGATTCCAAAGGGAATGTGGTAAGCTGAGCTAGCTGCCATATGGACTTTCAAAGAAGAATGGCTGAGACCCAGGTAGAAGAGGTGACTCGTGTAATCCAGGAATTTGTTAGCTGGGCACGAGAAAGACTCCAAGTCTTTAGAGCTCGCCCAGATGGAAAACCGCTTCCATTTCATGGCGTAGGTGGACCTGGTGAAAGATTTTCTCGCCTCCACCAAAATGTCCGTTACTATTGGAGAAACTCCGAAGCGTGCCTTAGCTATGTCTGAAGGAGCCACGCATAGAGATGAAGGGATTTGAGGCCTGGGTGAACCAGAGTCCCCTGATCCTGGGTCAACAATTGCTGCGACAGAGGAAGAGGAGGTTCCTCGAAAACTGTTGCAGAAGAAAGAACCAAACTTGCCTGGGCCAGGAGAGGGTGCCAGAGAGCCAGCTTCTGGATAGAAAGCTTTTGTGAGATCTCCTGCATAGCATATCTATATTTTATACAAAAAAATTGATTATACCTTAAGCTACATACTTCTGAGAGCTACCTTAGATTTCCTGAGACCTAGAGGAACCGAAAGATACCAAACTTCACTATGGGAAGACAGAGAAATCAGTTATCCAGCCAATCTAAATCAACTGCCTCAGCACCTGCTCAAGATGGAGAAAACAGTGGCCAGGCAGGAACCGCGCACTCCATCTCTTCCCCAACTCCCCCGTGGCAAACCATTTTGGATAGCATCAAAGAAATGGACACTAAAGTAGAGAAAACTCTATCAAAACTTGAATGCATGATGCAACTTTGGCAGACCTCTACTTCACAGTGTCGGAAGCCGAGAAATGCAGCATTACCACCCAAGCTACAATGGCGGCTGTCACTAAAGAAAACTCTGCTATGAGAAGCAGACTGGAAAGTTTGGAGAATGAGTTGCGGGCAGGTAATGTCCACCTGGTCAGCATTCCGGAAGGTGTGGAGGGCATTAATTCACTTAAATTCCTAATGGATTTGCTTACTATTAATTTGGAAATTCCAGAGGACTTTGACTGGGCTCAACTGCGAAGGACCTATAAAGTCACTCCACGTGTGCGGCCCTCTAATACTGCTCTGCCCCGGACTGCTCTTCTGTGCGCCGGGGGGTCAAGAAATCAGGGACCAAATGCTGTCAGCTGTGAGAGCGGCTTATCCACTTACGATTCAGGACTGGGACATCAAGGTATTTCCTGACTTGTCGTTCCAAAGTAGATCCCGGCGCAAGCAATTTGATGCAGTCTGCCAACGTTTGAGGTCTTTGGGTATTGTCCATTCCTTTTTGTTATCAGCCAGGCTGCGCATCACATATGAAGGGAAGGCATGGCAGTTTTCTGACCTCAGGGACGTGGGCCAATGGATGGATCGCACTGAAGCAGAGTTTGTGGCTATACCAGAGTTGACCAAGGGGCTGATGACTCAGACGAAGGCTGAGGGACTGGTTATTTCTAGTGGCAAATGTTGTTTTCTCCTTTGAATCTCCCTATGCTAATTGTGTTGGGAACATGCTTAATTTTGGGTCAATGATATAATTTGGGGTATAATGGTATTGCTGAGTATCTTACCACTGAAAACGTTTCTCTTTAGGGGGCCATGTGTATAATGGCATAAGATTATGGTAGGTCCGTGGACTTTGGAACACTTGGTACGTTTAAGTAATCCTGTTTCGATAACTACTCCTTTCAGAATAGGTTCCAGCATATTGTACAGGAATAAGATAAAGGGGCTGTGTTCTGATTTATAATACTGTATTCTGTTAGCTTACTGTTGATTATTTATTTATTATTTTATTTATTTATCAAGTCTAGGATTACAAATACCTTTGAGCCATGGCTCTTTTACAAAGGTTCCATGTCAGAGAAATACAAATTATGGGGAACATCAAGACAGGCATTACAACAAAGTGGACATTGCAAACAGAGTACAGATTAGTACAGTTAAATACAGTTCAAGGGTAGCATTGTAACAAGGCAGCCAGCGGCATTTGTCAGAGAAAACAAACAGATAAGAAGTGCCAGAGTCATAGGGAGAGGGAAGAGGGTAGGGGGGAGAAGGAATGTAGGAACGGTGTCAAGAGGGTGAAAAGTGCAGCATTGGGTATACCAAGATGTGAGGGTAGAATCCAGTGAGGAGGGGAGGAGAGGGGGGACAACTAGAGCAGAAAGGGAAGTGGAGAACAAGGTTAAGTTGGGCAGTCACAGGAGCTGTTGGTAGTGAGATAGTCCCGGAGCCTAGGTTTAAACATACCAATAGTTGGGGCAGAGGAGATGGTTGGGCTGAGGCCATTGAACCAGAGTGGTGCTCGATAAGCAAAAGAGCGTTGTCCCTGTGAAGTGTGACAGTGGGGGACTTTCAGTAGCTGTAGCGTGGATCTCCTAAGGCACCGTTTGTTAATTCGGTGTTGTAACAGAGTTGAGACCCCAGAAGGTGCAAGGCCAAGGTAGATTTTTTTGACCATGGAGCAGGTGAGAAACTTTATGCGGTTTGATAGTTGGAGCCAGCCAGTCTGAGTGTACAGGTCACGTGTGGGTGAGACGGTGAGTGATGAGCCGACATGCTTTATTTAAGGCAGTTGAGAGGCGTCTAAGGGTTGTGGTTGTGGCTGAGCCATAAATGATGAGACCATAGTCTATTACAGAGATCACAGAGCTCAGGACTGCAACCTTCAAAGCTTCTGTGGTGAGGTGTGGTCTGTGTTTGTAAGGAGACCAAGCCATGTATTAGCAGCTCTAGCTACATTATCTACATGAAGTCCATAGGAGATTAGGGTCAAGCTGAATCCCTAAGTATTTGAAGGACACCACCTGATCTAGAGTGTTGCCCTGGGTGGTGGAGATAGCCAAGTGGTGTAGCTTGTGTGGGTTATGAGAGCTGCAGAAGAGATTAGATTTGGTTTTCTTGTCATTGAGGACCAGTTTATGATTAAGAAACCATGACTCTACAGAACTGAAACCAAGTTGAAGGTTGTGTTGAAGAGTTGCAGGATCTTTGTGAGTGGAGAATACAACAGCATCATCGGCATATGGTATGATCTTCTCAGAGCAGTGGTAAGGGAGGGAGTTTAAGAAAAGGCTAAAAGGAGGGTCCCAGTATGGATCCCTGTGGGACACCTGAGCGAACAGGCAGGGTGTTAGAAAGAGCATCCGCACTTTACTCTCTGTGACCGGTTTTCTAAGCAGCTTTAAACCAGAGAGAAGAGTCAGGTGATAGCCCGCATTCAGTAGTTGTGTATTAGTAGTCCATGGTGTACTGTATCAAGGCCTTGAGAGGTCGGATGAAAACGGCCCCTGTGAGAAGGCCGTTGTCAAGGGATTTGCGCAAAGCTCCAGTGAACTCAAGAAGGGGCTGTGGTGGTGCTGTGACCTTTCCGGAAGCCGTGTTGTTGTGGACAAGGTATATTGTATTTATCAAATGGTCGAGTAAGTTGATCAGCTACGATGGCTCAAGTGCGCTTAGAGAGAGGGGCAGTATGGAATGGAGATAATTTGAGTGAATCGTCTTGTCCCACTTTTATGGACAGGTGTCACGGTGGCTGCTTTTCCATAGGTCCGGGAATTTTCCACAGCTGAGAGAGAGGTTTAGGATTTTTGTTAATGGATGAATTACCTCATTGAGGGTGAGCAACAGAAGCTTAAGGTCCAAGGTGTCGCTACTAGATCTAGATTTAGAGATAGCTGCAGTAATATAGCGGTGAGCTTCATTCAGCCTTACCTTCCTGAAGTAGAAGAGGGGATGGTTAGACTGAGGGGCTGAGGTCTTTGGAGAGTAGGCCCTATTTTCGAAAAAGTCATGGGGTAGGACAGCACTAAGGTCTGAAAAAGCCGTGTTAAAGATGTTTTGCGATCACCTTGGGGTCAAGGGTTGAGGATCCATCAACCATTAACATGGCCAGAGAGGTTTTTGGCTGCTTCCCTGTGACATCCTTGATATTGTCCCAGAAAGCACGACCATTTCCCCATGTATTGGTGAGAGCGTCTTTGTAATAAGTGGATTTCATTAGCCGTATTGCTTTTGTGCAGGCATTTCGTGCTTGTTTGTAATTTTGGATGTCCAGTTGTTTGCCAGTGGCCCTGGCAACTGCCCAGAGGTGATCCCTTAGTTTCAGCTGTGAGAGAAGAGCCGCGGTGACCCATGGGTTAGAGAGAGATTTTGTTTTGCGCCTTTTAGCAGGGGCAAAGAGGTCGCAGGCTTTGTTGAAAATTGAGATGAAGTGATCAAGAGCCAAGTTAACATCTGTTGCTTCATAAATTGGTAGCCAGTCTTGTAGAAGCAGGTGTTGTTTGAGATGTGGAAGTTTTCCACGAGGAAGGACTCTGCTAGTGATAATTTTGGGAGGGGGCTTAAGAAATTTGTTGGACCATGCACACATGACTGGGGAGTGGTCACTGAGTGAGTCTGGGAGAATGGTCGTATGAGAAATCCTTGTGGGGTGAGTGGTGAGGACCCAATCCAAGAGGGTACTGGAGCCAGTTTGTAGTTAATCCTAGTAGGGAGTTTACCATTTAGTGAGGTTAGCAGCTGAGATGGAGTCTTTATAGGCACTGGCACTCAATGCTAACCAGTTTATGTTGAAACTCTCTAGTAGAATAAGTTCAGCTTCGGACGGATGAGAGTTGATAAAGTTTAGGACGTCATTGAATCCATGTTTAGGGTCCCTGGGTGGGATGTATACAGAGACAATAGTCAGGGCTTTATGGTTGGGACCTAGGATGATTTTTATTGGCAGAATCTGGGCTGAGGCAGAAAGTGATGGAGTTGCTACAGGGTGCCAAGACAGGGAGTCTTTGATATAGATTGCGCAAGATAGATATATGTATAGATTAAATACAAAGTTTTGATAGGCTGCTGTGCTTGATGGAGAACTTATCAAAAGCCTAATTATCCCTGTTGCCATTCTGAATGACAGGGTTATAACACTCTGGTTAGTGCATTTTCCATTTTTTTCAGTTACTTCTCCCTAAAGGACATTACCCCAGCCATTGAAGTGGCTGGCATTAATGGACATTTTGAAGGACATTATTTTCCTCTTTCTTTACTTCCCTATTTCCTATTGTACATGAGTGCAGGGCATAGGTTCCATATTGTTCTCCCTTTAATCTGTATGGGTTTGTACCTATGTATTGTGGAGTCTGCATGAGAGATAGTATCTTGTACTGTTATTTTATAAAATGGCAATAAAAAGAAAGTTACAAAAAAAAAAACTCGCCTGGGCCAGAAGGGGGCGATGAGAATCATTTGAACCCCTTCTGATCTGAGTTTGTTCAAGACTCTCAGAATAAAGGGAATGGGAGGGAAGGCATAAACGAATCTGTTCCTCCAGCAGAGAGACAGAGCGTCCCGCCAGAAAACGTCTCGCCCTGGAGCGAGCGAGCAAAAGGCGGGAAGTTTGGCATTTTAAGGGGAGGTGAAAAGATCCACCTGAGGTGTACCCCACTGCCAAAAAATGTCATTTACAACTTGTTGGTCTAACTCCCATTCGTGAGCCCTGGCTGAGGAGCAACTGAGCTAGTCTGCCAGGGTATTTACCACCCCCAGAATGTGAACTGCGGTCAGGTGAAGGTCGTGCTGAGCTGCCCAATACCAGACTCTCATTGCCTCCCGGCACAGGGGATAGGAACGTGTTCTTCCCTGTTTGCTGAGGTACCAGACTACACACATGTTGTCTGATTGGATCAGAAGATGACCGGGAAGAATTAAGTTAAGAAGAGCCTGTAGGGCATATAGGACTGCTCTCAGTTCAAGTACATTTATGTGCAGTTTCTGCCTGAAAAGGGACCAGCTGCCCTGAGTCCTGTGAGACCCTAGGTGGGGACCCCAGCCCTCCCCTGATGCATCTGTTGTCAGCGTTTGAGATGGGGGGGCAATGCAAAACAGAACTCCCAGATACAGGTTCTCCCAAACCATCCACTAGTGCAAGTCCCTGATCATGGGATCAGACACTAGCACCTCTTGGTCTAGTTCGTCTAGAGTTTGGACTCATTGCAACTGAAGCGTCCAAAGAGAGATCCTCATATGGAGCAGAGCAAATGGAACTGTTGGTATGGCAGCCGCTATAAGTCTGAGAAGATTGAGGACTTACCTGGCTCCAACCTGTCTGCGACCGGACAGGAGACGAGCCTGAATTTGAAGGGTCTCAACCCTGTCCGGAGGCAAAAAGACTTTGCCGAGGGTTGTGTCCAGTATCGCCTCTATAAATTGGAGGCGTTGGCAAAGGACCAGGTGGGACTTGGTCTGGTTGATGATAATACCCAGGCTGGTAAAAACCTGCAGGGTAAGGGAAAGGGAGTACAGGAGTTCCTCCCTGGAAGGGGCCGCCAGGAGCCAATCGTCCAATAATGGGAAGACCTGAACACCCCGAGTACACAGGTGGGCCGCTATCACTGTCAGGCATTTGATAAATACTCAGGCGGGGAGGGCACCGAGGAAAGACCAAATGGGAGGGCCTTGAACTGGTAGTGGTCCCTCTGAAAGCAAAATTGGAGGCATTTCTGGTGGGAAGAGCATATGGGGATATGCAGGTATGCATCTTGCATATCCAGAGTGCATAGCCACTCTCCCGACCGAAGTAAGGGAAGAAGACTCTGCAAGGAGAGCATTCTGAAGCATTTGTACTCCACGAACATGTTCAGGGAGCTGAGGTCTAGGATAGGCCTCAAGTCTCCCATCTTTTCTGGAACTAGAAAGAAATGGGAATAGTAACCCATCCCCCAAAGATGAGTGTGGACGGGCTCTATTGCTGCTTTGGATAGAAAGGATAGGATTTCTTCTAGAACCAGAGGAAGATGTTGCTGGGAGTAAGATGACTGAGGAGGGGGTTTTTGAGGAGTTTTTGTAGAAACTCTATTAAGTGCCCGGCAGATATTAGCTGTAGCACCCAAGCGTCTGATGTTATCCTCCCCCAACCCTGTAGATGGGAGGAGAATCTCCTCTCACCGGTTCCTCTGGAATGGCCAGAGGCAGAGGGAGAGACAGGGAATCAGGAGGTGGAGGGCCGCGCAGCAGCTGAGGCTCCCACTGTATTTTTGCTGGGAGGAGTCTTGGTTGCTGGAGGGGCCTGACATTTATTGGTGCACTTTCCTTGGTTAGGTTTTGGTTTTTGTCAGTTTTGTCAGCGAAAAGGACATCGCTGCCCTTGAGGGTCTATACAAAGTCTGGACCGAGTTAAGTGCAGTGCCCTTCTCCTGCAGTTCGGTTATGATGTCCTTGACATCACCCCCGAACAGCACCAAACCCCTGAAGGGAGCATCCTGTATGGAAATCTGCACTTCAGGGACCAATCCTGACACACGGAGCCAGGCATGACACCATAAGCCTATGGCGAAAGCCGAGCTTCTGCCAGCTGTGTCCACTGCATCATAGGTGGCATGGAGCATGTGCCTATAGGCCAAAAGAGTGGATCGGACCAGGTCTCCCAGTTCCTGTTTGGTCTGTGAACCAGGAAGGGAGTCCAGCTTGGATTCTACCTGGCTAAGAATGGACTTCTGGAAGTCCCCCATGTGGCCGACATAGTTGAGGCCCCTGATGCCTAGGGTCGAAGATGAGTAAATCTTCTTCCCGTACTGATCCAGAAGTCAGGATTCTTTGTCAGGTGGGGACGAGCTCAGGTGTTTTGGATTGGTGGACCGGCTGTGGGCGGCGCTGATCACAACTGATTCCGCCTTGGGGTGGAGACTGAGGAAGTCTTTACACTCTGGAGCCTGATATAGCCTATCTGCCTTCCTTGGAAGGGGGGCTAGCAGGATGGTTGCTTCTAAATAGTGGAGACAAGATCCACGTGAGGCTCTGTCCAGGGTGGAATCAGTGTGGGAGCAATCTTGGGAAGATCCAAATGTGCAACGAGCTTCTTACGCTGTGGGTCTGGCTCCACTGATTGGTATCGACATGTCTCCTGGATCTTTCTCAAGAGCTCCAGAAAAGAAGGATCCTCCAGAGGGGACTGCGGAGGGTCCCTTGGTCCTGGATTTTCTGGAGTATGAGGCTCGTCTCCAGGTTCAGAGTGATCAGAGTCGGAATCGGAGTCTGATGGCCCTGATATAGAAGAAGTCTCCTCCCTAGGAGGGGGAGGAACGACCCCTCTGGGGACCACCCGGGGATGAGTGTCCTCTCTGCTCTGGGAGCCAGATGGATCTCCTCTGGCATCGGGTAAAGGGGGAAGGGTCTCCGGTCTTTGACGCAAGGGATCTGGTGTCAGAAAATGACTCTTGACCTCCCTGGTGAGCTGAGCCTTGGCCTCGGCCCACCAGGAGGCCAAGAACTCCTTCAGGTCCGCTGGCAGCTGTGAAAGTGGCGGTGGATGAGGGGGGGCTCGGGTATGGGTAGTTGGGGTACCCGTAAAGGGAGTATCCATAACCTGACAGCAGTAAACCTGGTGTTGGATGCTGAGTCGCCGGGCAATGTGGCATCGGATTTGGCGGTACCGGGTATTGTGGCATCAGGTACCCTGGTGCCAGGGGGTCTGATACAGCAGAAGGTCCTGGTGTAGGTCCTGCTGGTGGACCAAACAGTGGGATCGTTGGTGCAGAGGGAGTTGGGCCCAGCGTGGGGAGACCTCTGGGAGGGTCTGATGGCCCTGGCAGAAAAGGAGGTCCTCCGTCAGGCAGAGGTATGCCAGAGGGCAGCATCGGGTTGGCCAACGTCGGATCTGGCATCTGAGGGTCTGGCATTGGGGGAGGCACCCCTGATGGAAGCGTCCCCAGATCCTCAGTCCCTGCCAGGAAAAGAGGATCAGAATCCCGGGGGGAGCCATAGGGGATGCGGGGACCTCAGAGGGCAATGGGTCTATCCGTTGTGGGGAGCCAGGGGTGTTAGACGTGATGACTGGGTCTGACAGAGGCAGATCTGCTGGGCGGTCATCAGAGGGGCTGATGGACGACTTATCAACAGCGTCTGGGCAGATGTCGGGGTGAGCCGGCGTCTGACTTATTGGACTCCCTGTCTATGGAAGGCCGTGGAGGAAGGGCAGCCTTGATGGAAGGGTGGTAGACTGGGCATTCACCTGAGGTGGTGAGTGGCTTACTAGCCCTGTTCATGCGGCTGTCGTTGGAACCAGCGTCCAACTTACTGGACCCGCTCAAACCGGAAGGCCGCAATGGAAGAGCGGCCTTGGTGGGAGCGGAAGCCTCCTTTACCCCAGAGGTTCCCGAGGGGCCCAAGCGTAAGCCCGACAGGATGGCGATGCCTTCTTGTCGAACAGCAATCCCCCAGAGGGGCCGATACCTGGAGGGCTGTGACTCCAGCTGAAGTCGTGGCTGCTGTGGGCGAAGAATCCTGGTCCTGGTGCTTCTCCTTCTCACATTTCTTTTATGGTCTTCTGGGGAGGTTGATGCCTGCCGAAGTTTTTTTCAACTCCTTCTCCATGGATGCCATTTTCTTTTTCAGGAAATGGGCTTCCAGGGACTGCTGCCTTTGTTTGCGGGTAGCTGAGTTGAATTTTTGACAGTGCTGACAGTCCTCCACGTGGTGGTCCGGGCCTAGGCAGAAAAGGCACAAGGAGTGCCCGGCCTTGTGTGGAAGCTGTGAACCACACAAGTCGCACTTGTTTTTATGCGATTCGGAGGGCATCAGGGACGACATACACAGCAGATGGTTTTGGGGAAAAAAAAAACGATAAAATCAAAATAATTAGCCGAAAAGTTGAAACTTTCGGCCGTTGAAAGGTGCTGACAAGCACTGTTCTACCGAAGAACTTCAAATCGACAGCAGGAAAGAACTGAAGGCGGGCGGAGGGACACCCTTTATGCGGACGTTGTCCGACGCCGGTCACCCAATGTGGGGGCGGTCCCATGCAAGAGACTGATACCTAGTTTTCCTGTGGGATCCTGATGCCTGGCAGCTTAGTCCTATCTGTGAATACCTACTGCAAGAGCCCTCTCGAAGTAAGATGTAAAAACTCGATACAACAACAAAATATACACTGAATTGAAATCTGTTGAACAGAAGACTGGAGCTGTATTTCAGAGTGAATTATCTTCAAGCAGAGAAACAAAACACAGGTTACTCACCTATAACAGTAGTTCTAGGAATGGTAGATGTTGTTCATCCACAGTAACTGGCATGGTCCTTTTCTCCTTTAAATCTTGCCGGAAGTCTTCAAGCTGGCTCCTCCCACCCACCCAGGTGTTATAACCCTAGGCTCTGCCCATGATGCCACATCTTTGCCCGCTGGAAGCAGTGTTGTGCTCCTGAGCAAGGGGAGGTTGGGTGGGTCTGCGTGGATGAAAAACAGGTTACTCGCCTGTAACAGTAGCTCTAGGAGTGGTATATGTTGTTCATCCACACTTGTTGGCATGTCCCTTTCCCCTTTAAGAATAGCTGGAAGTCTTCAAGCTGGATCCTCCCACCCACCCGGGGTGGTATAATTCTCAGCTCCGCCCCATGACGCCAGATCTTAGCCTGCTGGAAGCCAGGTTTGTGTGTCCGCAGCCGGCGAGGTCAGTTGGGTCTGTGAGGATGAACAACATATACCACTCCTAGAACTACTGTTACAGGTGAGTAACCTGTTTTTCTAGGATCGTGGAAATGTTGTTCATCCACACTTATTGGTAGACTCCTAGCAGTTCTCTGGGAACAGGGAGACAAGGCGCACAACCCCACTGATACTCACTTGGGGAATAGAGACTGGAGAATTGAGGTCCCAAAACCAGCATCTCGGCATGACTCAATGTAATGTGGTAATGGGTAATGAAGGTGTTTTCTGACTTCCAGGTAGCAGCCCAACAGATTTCTTGGATAGGGATGTCCCTGGAAGCTGCCACCAATGCAGCAGTATGGTGGGTAGAATGAGCTCTTATCCCTCTGGGAGGCTCCATGCCCGCCAACTCATAACACAGACTTGTGCAAGATGTAATCCACCTTGCAACAGTCCATTTTGCTGCAGGTCTACCAGAAGTGGCTTCAGTGTAGGTGACAAACAGCTGGGGAACCTCTCCCCAAATTTCCGCCATCCTCTCCTTGTAATAGGAAAGGGCTTGTCTCAGGTTCAGGGTATGGAGCCTGTATTCGGCCTCCGAGGTGTAATTAGGGTAGTATACAGGCAGAGTTAACACTTGGTTATGGTGAAACTCTGTCACCACCTTCAGAAGGAATTTCGGGTGGGGGCATAGGACAACCTTGTCCCTGTGGAAGACCAGATAAGGGGAGTCCACCAAAGGCACCTGGAGCTCCCCTGTTCCACTGGCAGATGTGATAGCCACCAGGAAGGTCATCTTCCACAAGTGTGACAATGCACACTTGTGCACTGGTTCAAATGGGTTGCCCATGAGCTTTGCCAGTACCAGCACTAGATCCCACAGGGGTGGAGGTTCATGCACCGGAGAGGATATGTGATCCAGGCCTTTGAAAAAGCACCAGACCACTGTCTACTGAGCCATCGGCTGACCGGCCTGCACCCGGTAAACAGAGATGGCTGCCAGGTGCACCCTAAGGGTCGATGACTGAAGACCCCCCTTTGGACAGAGACCAACAGTAGTCCAGAATGTTAGCCACTGGACAGGACAGAGGGTTCAGGCCCTTGCCCCGACACCAAATGGAAAACCTTTTCCATTTGAAGGCATAACATTTCCTGGTCGATTCCTTTCTGGATGCCTCCACCACGGTGAGGACATCCTCGGAAAGACACAAAGCCTGGAACTCTAGTCACTCAGGTACCAGGCTGTGAGGTGCAGGGATTGAAGGTCTGGAAGGTATACCTCCCCTGATTGAGAGAGATCAGGTCTGGGCATGCTGGAAGCCGCTCCGGGGGCCTGCAGCTGAGGCTGAGGAGATCTGGATACTAGAATTGGCACGGCCAGTCTGAGGCTACCAGAATCACCTTCACCTTGTCCCTCCTCACCTTGAGGAGCATCTTGTGGATCAAGGAAAATGGAGGGAAGGTGTAGAAGAGGCCAGGGGTCCTCAGCCTCGAGAAAGCATCCCCCGCAGCCAGCCCTGATGAGGGGGGCTGGCATGAAACAGCCTCAGCTTGGTGTTTTCCCTGGAGGCAAACAGGTCCACCATCAGTTTGCCCCAGTGGGAGAACAGGCTGCAAGCTACCTCTGGCTAGAGAGACCACTTGTGGGATGTCTCGCCTAAGCGGCTGAGAGCATCTGCCAAATGGTTTGAGGATCCTGCCACATGAATGGCTAGGAGACTGATGAGGATCCAGATGCAGAGCACCTTCCTGCAAAGCAGATGGGAGTGCATGCCTCCCTGTTTTTTGAAGTAGTACATGGTCATGGTATTGTCAGTCTGGGACTTGAACCACTTGACCCCGGAGCTGAAGAGCGAAAGCTGACAGTGCCAGTCGGACTGCTCTGAGCTCCAACAGGTTGATGTGGTATTGGGACTCCTCCAGGGTCCAGAACCCATGGGCCCTTTAGTCCCCATGTGGGCTCCCCAGCCCGAGAGAGGCATCAGTCATGAGGATGGCCGACAGCTCTGGATGAACAAACGGGATCCCTTCCTGCAACCGGTCTGGGGCGGTCCACCATTGGAGAATGTCCCACATCTTCTGGGTTACAGTGATCAGCTGGTCGAAATGACCATGGCGCTGAGTCCACTGGGTGGCCAGCTCCCATTGGAGGGGGTGCATGTGCCACCGGGCCCAATGGACCACGGAGGTGCACACCACCATGTAACCCAGAAGGTGCAGAAAGTCCCAGGCAGGGTGCAATTGCCCAACCAGAAATGATTGGGCAAAGGAGGAGAGAACCTCTGCCTTGTCCACCGGGAGCCGAGCTCTGGCTTGACAAGAGTCGAGCTCTGCCCTGATGAAGCACATCACCTGAGAAGGCATGAGTTTCAACTTTGGCCTTGTTGATCAAGAGGCCGAGTTGGGAGCAGGTCTGGAGGGCCAGATCCCTGGACTTCTTCACCTCCTGCTGGGTGGGACCTGCTAAGAGCCAATCGTCGAGGTAGGGGTAAATTCTGACCACCACCCCCCAACGCCTGAGATGGGCTGCCACCACTGCGATGCATTTGGTGAAGACCAGTGGGGCCGATGACAGGCCGAACGGCATGGCTCAGAACTCATATAGGGTCCCTTCAGCTCTGAAGTGGAGGAACTGCCAGTGAGATGGACGGATTGGGACATGAAAGAACGCATCCTGCAGATCCAGTGAACAGAACCACATGTTTCGCTCCAAGGATGGTATGATGTGGGACAGAGTGACCATCCGAAAGGTGCATGACCTGAGATAGATTCAGGTCATGCAGATCTAGAATGGGACACCAGCCCCTCATCTGCTTGGGCAGCAGGAAGTACCTGGAGACAAAGCCTGGGGTCTGCTGGAGAATCCACCACTGGAGCTACTGCCTCCTTGAGGAGGAGCTGAGCGATGTCGTCGCCCAGAGCCGACTGAGTACGGACAGATACTCTTTTCTCCTGAGGGGCTCGGGTTCGGCTTGGAGTGTGCTGCTCAAATTCCAGAGGCAGTCCCTGACTGACCACTTCCAAAACCCACCTGTCCATAGTGATAATGGACCAGGCAGAAAGAAAGTGGCATAGCCAGCCCACCCGCGGGAAGACCCAGAGCTGGCGTGATGGGAGAGGGGATGGCAGCCCCCAACCCGTCACTGTGCAGGCTTGGAGGAAGAGGATTCAGGACTTGAACCACGGCCTCCTTTACAGGCCTGGGAGGGCCTAGGCTTGGGCCGGGGGTGCCAAGCTTGAGCCTGATGCTGCTGCCCTCCTTGAAAGGAGGGTTGCTGTGCCACAGGGGAAGAGTGACAAAAAGGCTTCTTCTGTTTCTTGCTCGAAGAACCTTTAGCAGAAGTAGCATCCAAAGTGGTATTGGACTGCTCAATATGCTGAAGATGACCAGCCACACCTGGGCTGAAAAGGTCGGTGCCCAAGAAAGGCACATCAGCTAGTTTGTGCTGAGTATCTGCCAGGGAAAAGGAGAGTCTCAGCCAAGCCCTGCGACGAGAGGCAACTGTGGCTGCCATCGAGCGGGCACAAGAATCCCCAATGTCCAGGGCTGTCTGAAGCTGCTGTTTGGCAACAGCCCGGTCCTGATCCCGGATCTGCTTGACAATGGTCTGCATGTCCCCAGGGAGGTGTGGAAGGACTTCATCCAAAGACCCGAAGAGTGCATGGGAGAAGTGTGCCATGATGACAGACGAACTTGCCTAATGAAGACCTAAAGATGAGGCCACATAGACCTTTTGAGCCAAATGATCCAAGAGTTTGGATTCTTTTTCAGGAGTTCAGTCAGTGTCAGCAGAACTACCAGTACGCCTGAACACAGAGACGGTCACCAGACTCTCGGCTGAAGGGTGCTCTGAGAACCCCACAAGAGACCCCATGGGGACCGTATACTTGAAGGCAGATGGAGCTGGACAGGAGGCAGGGCGCTGCCAAAGTTCTCGAGCCAGGCTAACTATGGCCTTGGCCACTGGAAAGGCCTCAGTTGGGGTATCCCCTCTCTTGAGGATGTCTGAGAGAGGGTACTCCACCATTTTCTGGATAGGTTCCAGGGGCATCCCTGTAGACTCAGAGATGAGGTGAAGAATGCCCTGAAAAGACAAAGGACCTTCCTCCATCTCTATCCCACCAGCCAATTCGTCATCCCCGGGATGAGAACAATGGCCAGTCTCATCCAAATCCGAGGAATCCGGATACAACAGTCGACTGCCCAGGTCACCTTCAACCCATTGAGGGTGGTCCAGAGTGATAGTGACCAAAAGACACCGGGGGAGGCCGGTGTCTAGTCTATCTCCCTTAGAAGGAGCCCCTCCCACAGCCTGCTTGGGTGGTGGTTCCACCACAATCGGTGGAGAGACCGGTGTAGGCCAAACCAGAGGTTTCGCCAGCTCTGTGAGTGGGGGAACTGACAATTGGCTCTGAAGGAGTCAGCTTTGGCCTGGGAGGTGAAAGCCAAGTAATGGCTGGGGTCGGCTTGTGCCTAGACAAAATCAGCTGTTGCCACCTGAGAGCCTTGTAGCACCTGAGTTTCCGCTGGAGCCTCTCCTCATCCAAGGAGGACGAGGACGACCGATGGTGTCACCTCTTTTTTGAGTGCTTGTGGCTCTTCCTCGGCCTGTCGGTAGATGGGGTCCTAGACCTCAATGGAGATCGGACAGGCCAATTCGGTCGCTCGCGAGACACCGGTGGGACCAGTGATTTTCCGGGGTTGGGGAATCACTTCCTCAATGGGATTCCCAGCGGGTGGGTCTCCTCGTTGGGGAAAGAAAGGACTGGAGTCCAATTGAGAGTTGTTGTTGACCAGAGTCAGCGACAAGGGGTCGATCGGGTCAATGATTATTTCAATCTCATCGATTGACACTTTGGTCAACTGGCCAGATGGCAAAGCCGAGAAACCAGTGGCCAAAGAGGCAATTTTGACCGAAGTCGAGACTGCTGATTCCTGAGACCGAGATCTCTCCCGATCCAAAGAATGTCTTCGCCGAGACAAAGACGATCCTGAGTCCATTTCCTGCTTACAGGACTGAGAGGAGTGCATGCCCACAGGACCCTCCCTCTTAGTTGGGAGAGACTGGTACAGCTCTCAGAAAGAACCCAAGAAGGTGGAGCCCAGGTTGAGTGGAACAAAGAAGCTCTGAGAGGACGATTCCATGGCCCAAGCCGCTTCCTCCTTGAAGGCTTGCATGCGTTCCAATTGCTCGGCGGCTCCCACAGCCATGGAAACCACCCACCAAGCCACCTTTGATTTCACTGGAGGGTTCCATTTTTCCAGCCTCCCCAACTTCAGGCATGCGAGATGGTCATCCAGGAAGTTAGGGTGAAATGCAAGACAAAAATCGCACTGCGAGGTGTCATGGTTGGCACCCAAGCAATAGACACATGCGGTGTGGGGATCGGTGCACAACATTTTCTGGCACTTACGAACACCAGCAAAATTTGGGGGAAGACTTGTCTTCCATAATCAGAGAAGAGCAGTCGCGATCGCTAATGCGAACTAGACGAATTTACGGAATAACCAAAGGTTTTGAAGCCAGTGCCTACAAAATGCGGAAGCACGAAGGAGGCAACCTGAATCTTCCAGCGGAAAGGAAGATCTGGTGTCATGGGGTAAAGCCAAGGATTATACCACCCGGGTGGGTGGAAGGAGCCAGCTTGAAGACTTCCGGTGAGTCTTAAAGGGGAAAGGGACATGCCAATAAGTGTGGATGAACAACATATCCATGATCCTAGAACAGCATATACCACTCCTAGAAAAGTACAGTTATGTAAGAACTTACCATAACAGTAGATCTTCGAGAGAGGCTCTTGCAGTAGGTACTCGTATATAGGACTAAGCCGCCAGGTGCTAGGACCACACGGAAAACTTGTAGCTAGCAGTGTCTGGCGGGGGACTGCCCCCGATGTCACGTGACTGACATCAACGTGACACCATAAAGGGAGCGGTCCCCATGCCCGCCCTCCAGTTCTCCCACCGGAGACTTAGAAAGGTGCAACAGCTGAGTAGGAGTGAGCTCCTGGAGCAAAAACCTATTACAGGAGAAAGAGAAGAAGAAACCCAGGGGGTAGGTGGGAGGGAAAGCAGTACCTATTGCAAGAGCCTCTCTCCAAGATCTACTGTTGAGGTAAGTTCTTACATAACTGTACTATCTAACTTCGAGAGAGCTCTTGCAGTAGGTACTCACATATAGGACTGAGTCCCAAGCAGTAACATAAGACAAGTCTGAGACATGAGAGGTAGGAACAGGTTTGCAGAAAAAATAGGGTACTCATGATGAGAGTCCCTGCAGAACATCAAGGCCAAAGCCCGCTCTGCGCTTTGAAGCAATGTTCAAACTGTAATGTTTAGTGAAGGTCTGAACAGGACTCCAAGTTGCAGCCGCACAAATGTCTGCGGCTGAAACGTTCCTGAAATGAGCAGTAGATGCATCCATGCCTCTGGTTGAATCTCTTTTGACCTCCCCCAGAAGGGGTTTATTGTACTTCTTGTAACAGAAGGTAATGCAGTTTGCCAACCATTTGGACAAACATTGTTTTGAAACGGCAGTACCCTCTCTTCTGGGTGTGAAGGAAACAAACAATTGGTCAGTTTTACGGACAGGCTTCGTCCTGTTCATGTAATACCGAAGAATTCTGTGTACATCCAGATTGTGCAGAAGTGCTTCACCCCAGTTGGAGTGCTCTGGGTAGTACAGTGGCAAGTCAAGTGACTGGTTCAAGGTGGATTCTGATATCACCTTAAGTAAGAACTTCAGACTGGTTTGTACAGCCACTCTGTCTCTATGAAAAAACAAGTAAGGCATCTTACATATTAGGGCCTGAAGCTTAGAAATCCTTCGAGCTGAAGTGATGGCCACTTGGAAGAGTGTTTTCTAGGAAAGGTAGCGCATGTCAGAACTTGCTGCTGGCTCAAAAGGAGGCAATGTGAGTTTCTCTAGGATGAAATTTCAGTCCCAGGGTGGAGCAGGGCTCCGTACTGGTGGTTTTAAATGGAGGATCCCCTTTAAGAAGGTTTAGATACCTCCAGCTGGGCCAGAGTCTTGCTTCCCACAGGGATATGGTAGGCAGAAATGGCAGATAAATGGACTTTCAAAGTAGAGTAACTGAGACCCAGATCATAGAGATGCAGCATGTAATCTAAGACCTGTGTGACTGAACAGGAGAAAGGTTCTAACCCCTTAGAGTCTGCCCATATGGAAAACCTTTTCCATTTCATGGCATAAGTGACGCTAGTGTAAGGCTATCTGGCCTCCACCAGAATTTGTGCTACCCTCGGGGAGATCCCGAAATGTGCATAGCTATGTCAGTAGGTGCCATGCATGGAGATTAAAGAACCTGAGACCTGGATGTACCATGGTCCCCTGTTCCTGTATCAAGAGATCTTGTGAAACTGGCAGTGGAAATGGAGGTTCCACTGACAGTTGTTGCAGTAGAGAGAACCATATTTGTCTTGGCCAGAAAGGGGCAATGAGAATCATTCATGCTCCTTCTGTCTGGCATTTCATTAGTACTCTCTGAATCAATGGAAGTGGAGGGAAGGCATACACAAACCTCCCCTTCCAGCACAGAGACAGCACGTCTCGCCATAAAACACCACGCCCTGGAGAAAGTGAGCAGAAGGTTTGTAGTTTTGCATTAAGTGGTGAGGCGAACAGGTCTATCCGTGGCCTTCCCCACCTTCCAAAGATGTTGTCTACCACTGACTGTCTGAGCTCCCACTCGTGCACTGGCTTGTGTGTGGCTGAGTGCATCTGTCAGGATGATTTGAACGCCTGGCACGTGGACTGCTGTCAAATGAAGGTTGTGGTTGGCTGCCTAGTACCACACTCTCATTGCTTCCAACAGAGGGGATAAAAGCGGGTTCCGCCCTGTTTGTTCATGTACCAGGCTACGCACATATTGTCTGTCTGAATCATTAGTTGACCTGGTTGGATGAGGTGTTGGAAAGCCTTTAGGGCGTTCAACACTGCCCTCTTCTCGAGTACACTTGATATGAAGGGATAGTTCGTTGTGGGACCAAGGACTCTGTGTCCTATGTGACAGGGTAGAATAGGACCCTGTCCCATTTGTTATGGAGAATGTGTTTAAATGCAAGGATCTTTCCTTTTTCTGTCTTTTCTCTGTCTGGTTGTGCAACCAAATTTTCCTGGGAGACCTCAGACTTGATCAACCTGAACAGTCTTGCAATTCTTTGCCTCTCTCTGTGTCTCAGTTTTCTCTTTCTGTCTGTTTTTCCTTCCTTGCATATCTAGATCTGCCGATACAGAAATATGTGCAAATCAATATAAGGAAAATCTGATATTGGGATCCTATTGTTTGGAAAATATGGTGTTACTGTTAAAATGTATATATATTTATAATTTGAGATGACTGTAGAAAGCTAGAGGTTACTTGGGTGCAAATGTCTGAGCCTTTTGCAAGGGCTGTAGGGGCCTCAGGAAGCTCAGTCTGTTCTAGCAGCTCCTGATATTCATGAGAACAGAACATTTTTGCAAAAACAGGATGTTTGCTAAGGATGGGGGTTGAAAAGACAAAAAAGCAAAACTGAGCTACAATTAGAGATTACAAGAAAAAGGGACACAGCCTGAAGGGATATTTTATTTTTATTCCTCTGTACAGTTATTCTGAACAGGTTTTTTTTTTTTTTTATGTTACTGCAACTACAAATAAACAGTTTTGTGGAATTTTGCAGCTGTTCCTGGTTTTCCCTATGCTTCCTGACCTGTGCCTCGATGACATCCTGTGGTTTCCCAGGTGTGCTCCCCATCCCAGGCCTGAGTCATCCATCGTCAGGGTTTGGGAGGGAATGTCTGAGCGGAATGGGACACCCTTGGAGAAGTTTGTCCAGGTTTTGCCACTATAAGAGGTCCCGAGATATCGGGTCTCAAACCAGGATCTCATGGTTTAGATTGTCTGATCTCTGGTCCCACTGCACTCTGAGGGCCCATTGAGAGACTCGTGGGTAGTCTGGCTAAGGGGACCAAAGGGATGGCCGCAGTCATGAGCCCGACCAGTCTGTGACAGTGTAGAATAGGACCCTGTCCCATTTGTTATGAAGAATGTGTTTAAATGCAAGGATCTTTCCTTTTCTGTCTCTTCTCTGTCTGGTTGCACAACCAAATTTTCCTGTGAGACCTCAGACTTGATCAACCCGAACAGTCTCGCAATTCTTTGCCTCTCTCTGTCTCAGTTTTCTCTTGCTGTCTGTTTTTTCTCCCTTGCATATCTATATCAGCCAATATAAAAACCTGTAAATCAATGTATGGAAATGTAACTGATATTGGGAATCTCTATTGTTTAGAATATATATAGCATTACTGTTGAAATGTATATTAATTGTTTTTACATGACTTTAAAAACCTAGAGGTTACTTGAGTGCAAATGCTTCAGTTTTTTGCAAAAGCTGAATGGGCCTCAAGAAGCACAATGTGTTCCTGCCTTCATCCTGCCTGAAATATACAAGGACAGGATGTTTGCTAAGGATGGGGGGTTGAAAAGACTTATAAAAGAGCTAAGTTGATCTGCAAAAAGGAGATTACAAGAAAAAGGGACACAGAGACTGAAGAAAGATTTTAATTTTTCCTTTGTACATAGTTATTCCGAACAGGTTTTTTTTTTTTTTTTTTTATGTTACTGCAACTACAAATAGTTTTGTGGAATTTTACAACTGCTCCTGGGTTTCACTGTGCTTCCTGACCTGTGCCTCGATGACAGATGGTGTCAGCCTAAGTGGTATTTAAGCCACGCATATCCAAAGACAGGAGTTTTGTACATGGATACTGGACCTAGTACCAGGGAAGCACAAAGGAAGGTATGGATTCTGCAGCAGCAAGTCCAGGAGTGGTTACCAGGAGAATGGCAACCTAACTAGCAGAGACAGAAGTCCAGTCTGAGATTGTACAGCCGGGATATTTTGCAAGAAACTGCTGTAATAAAGAGAGTGGCACTGGAGCAGATCTGTCCTTGGCAAATTGGGGCAAGTACTTAGCAGATGTGATGGTGGGGAATAAGACTGTGAAAGAACTCATTGATTTGGGAAGCACACAGACCCTAGTGCATGTTAAAGTGCTGGGAAAACACTGTGCAAAGGGATCAGGTACTGGTGTCATTTGCATCCACGGGGACACTCGATACTATCCCACCACCCAAGTGACTCTGACTGTTAAGGGTGTGTCGCACCAAATGAAAGTGAGGGTAGTAGCTAAGTTACCTGTACCTGTGATTATCGGAAATGACTTTCCAGGGTTTACTGAGTTGATAAAAGAGAGGGAGTAAATCCTGATGTTTCAACAGCAGTGGTGACAAGAACTCAGGCAAAGAAAATTTCAGATGGTGGAGACACTTTTCCTTTCAGTGATTTTGATTCGGACTTGTCCGAGCACAGCTCCAAGATCCGGAAATCCAGGAAAGAAAGACGAAGCCTGAAAAAAATATGGCAACAAATAACTGATGGACATGAAGGGTCAAAATATGAAAATGCTGAAACTAAAAATTGTTAACTGATTATTATTTTCTTTCAGAACAAACTAATGTGTTTTTTTTTTCTCTCCAGGGTTATTTCAAGCAGCTGGGGGTGAAACCAAAACAGGGTGGACCAATGTTTAAAAAGGTAATGGGTAACTGTACAGAGATTGGGTTAAACCTCAGACACAGGAACAGACAGAAAGTACAGTTACGTAAGAACTTACTGTAACAGTAGATCTTCGAGAACAGCTCTTGCAGCAGGTTACACCATTAGGACTGAAGCCGGCAGGTGTCAGGACCCCACGGAAATCTTCTAGCTAGCAGTCTTCAGCGGGGACCGCCTCCGACGTCAGTCCCGCCTCCGATGTCAGACGTAGTACATAAGGAGGCGGTCCCGCCAGAATCCCCAGTTCTCCCGCCGGAGACTTCCGGCCGCTGGATGACATCAGAAGTGGAGACCGAGGATCCGCCATCAGAAGAAGAAAAGAGCGTAAGCTCCTACCAAGGCCTGGTTAGGCCATGCCTCCTCCCAAAGGGGAATGGTGGGCGGGAAGGTACCTGCTGCAAGAGCTGTTCTCGAAGATCTACTGTTACGGTAAGTTCTTACGTAACTGTACTATCTTACTTTGAGATACAGCTCTTGCAGCAGGTTACACCATTAGGACTGATTCCCAAGCAATAGCACCTCTAGACACTCTGGGAGGAGGTATAACGGAGAGATCTTAAAAATCCTGACTCTAGGACAGGAGACCCTGTAGAACAGCAAGGCCGAAACCTGCTCTCCGCCGGGAGGCGATGTTCATGCTGTAATGCCTGATGAAGGTGTGCACTGAGCTCCATGTAGCTGCGGCACAAATGGCCGAGGTGGAGACGTTCCGCAGCGCTGCGAAGGAAGTAGCCACCCCCCTAGTCGAGTGGCCCTGGACTGTGCCCGGAAGGGGCTTCTGTTTGTTGTTGTAGCAAAAAGAAATGCACTGGACAAGCCAGTGAGAAAGAGTCTGTTTTGAGACTGGTTGGCCCAACATCCTCTCAGCGAAGGAAATAAACAGCTGCTCGGAGTTGCGATGCTGTTTGGTCCTGGTCAAGTAGTATCTTAAGGAGCGGTGAACATCTAGGGTGTGAAGCAAAGCCTCTCCTCTATTGGTGTACCTAGGGAAGTACACCAGCAGATTGATGTCCTGATTAAGGGTAAGGGCTGAGACCACCTTAGGCAAGAATTTAGGATTCGTCCTCAGAGACACTCTGTCCTGGTGGAAAATTAAATAAGGTTCCTTACACATAAGATTGTGTAGCTCAGAAATTCTCCTTGCTGACATGACAGCAACCAAAAATAACATTTTCCACGACAGAAAACGCAACTCGCAATCTGCGGCAGGTTCAAAAGGGGGCAGCGTGAGCTGCTCCAGGATGAAGAGTAGGTCCCAAGGAGGGATGGGATCCTTGATGGGTGGCCTAAGGTGTAACACCCCCCTCAGGAAATCATGAGAGGCACCGAGTTGTGCCACTGTGCGTTGACCTATTGGGTAGTGGTAGGCCGAAATTGCACAGAGGTGAACTTTAATTGAGGAGTAGGCAAGGCCCGAGTGGAAGAGGGAAAGCAGGTATTCCAGGACTGATTTCTCTGGGCAATCTAAAGGGGAGAGGCCGCATGCCTGAGACCACAGGCAAAACTGGTGCCATTTCATGGCGTCACGCCGTGATGCTGTCGTGCTTCTGGCGACAGAAAGGACTTCCGCCACCTCTTGCGAGACCCCGTGTCGCATAATGGCTATGTCTCGAGGAGCCAGGCATGCAGGTTCAGTGAGCGTAAGTCCGGGTGGACTAGCGAATCCTCCTCTTGAGACAGCAGATGTGAGCTGATGGGCAATGGGAGTGGAGGTTCCCGGGACAATTGCGTCAGCATGGGGAACCAGATCTGTCTGGGCCAGAAAGGCGCTACCAAGATCATTGTTGTGTTCTCCCTGCGAAGTTTGAGAAGGACTCTCTGGATCAATTGGAAGGGAGGGAAAGCATAGAGGAATCTGTCCGCCCAGGAGAGGGACAACGCGTCTTGCCAAAAAACACCAGGCCCTGGATCTAGCGAGCAAAAATTGGGCAGTTTTGCGTTTGATGGGGAAGCGAACAAGTCCAATTCTGGAGTGCCCCATCGAAGAAACAGATCCTCTGCTACCTCCTGAAGAAGTTCCCACTCGTGGACTCTGGCCTGGGATCGACTCAGGCCGTCTGCGATTGTGTTGTCCACTCTGGGAATGCGAACTGCAATCAGGCTCGCACCATGTTGGATTACCCAATCCCACACTCTCATAGCTTCCCTGCAAAAGGGGTAAGAGTGTGTGCCTCCTTGTTTGTTCAGGTAATACATCACCGCCGTATTGTCTGTCTGAAGCAGAAGGGTACTCGGTGGGATTTCTGACTGGAAGGCCTGCAGGGCATAAAGGACCGCCCTCATCTCCAGAATGTTGATATGGAGGTGCGCTTCCTGAGGGGTCCACGTTCCCTGGGACCTCACCCCATTCAAGTGTGCTCCCCACCCCAGCCCTGAGGTGTCTGAGGAGAGGATTACCTCCGGGGACGGCGCTGCAAATGGAACACCCACAGAGAGTGTCCCTGGGTCTAGCCACCATTGCCAGTCCTGAATCACGGCCTTCATGATTTTGACCGGCTGCTGCATGTGGTCTTGCCTTTGATCCCATTGCACTTTTAGCTTCCACTGGGTCACCTGCATGTGGAGCCTTGCCATCAGGATGGTTGGAATGGCCGCAACCATGTGTCCGAGCAGGCGAAGGACCAGTCTGGTGGGGACAGTCTTCTTCATTGAGAGGTCCCTGATGAGGGACCTGATGCACTCCGCTCTATCCTTGGGAAGAAAAGCTTTCCCTTGGATGGTGTCCAGAACTGCGCCTATGAACGGCAGCTTCTGGGACGGTACCAGGAGAGACTTCTTGAAATTGATAAGGATACCCAGTGACTGAAAAAGCATTTGAGTGTTCTGGATGGCCAACAATAACGCCTCTCTGGAGGCGGCCATGAGAAGCCAGTCGTCCAGGTATGGGAACACATAGTGGCCCTGTCTCCTTAGAGACTCTGCCACAACTGCCATACACTTGGTAAAGACCCTGGGGGCTGATGACAGTCTGAAAGGAAAGCCCAGAACTGAAAGTGGTGGCCGAGGAACTCGAAGCGCAGGAACCTCCTGTGCGCTCGAGCAATGGGGATGTGCAGGTAGGCGTCCTGCATGTCCAGGGATGCTAGAAAGGCATCCTTCCTCAGCATGGGAATGAGCCCTTGGAGGGTCACCATGCGAAAACGTTTGTAGGCGACTGACATGTTGAGGTCGCTGAGGTCCAATATTGGAAGGAGGTCCCCTGTTTTCTTTGGAACCAGAAAGAAGTGGGAATAATAGACGGCTCCTCTCTGGTTCTCCAGGACGTACTCCACCTCTCCTTTTTGTAGAAGCGCGAGTACTTCTTGCCTGATGAGTGATCTGTGCTAAATGAGTAATGGGAGAGCAGAGGAGGCCTTGTGGGTAGCTTGTCCACGAATTCTATAAAGTGGCCTTGTTCGACCAATTGAAGAACCCACCTGTCGGTGGTAGTAGACTGCCACCCTGGCAGGTGGTCCACAATACGACCCCCAACCTTGGTGTCCTGTTGATCCTGAGGGGCCGGGGCCAGGAAGGAGTCATGCTGTGGCGGCTGAGGGTCCTGCAGGCTGGGCCGACTTGGCAGGGCGTTGGCCTCGGCCTGCGGACGACTTCCCCTGGGCTCTTCGGGAGAAGGAGCCCCTCTGTTGCGGGCCAGTGCGGGACTGCTGTCTCTGTGTCTGGCCGTGAAAACAGCTCTGGTTCCTATGAAAGGAACCGAGCTTGGGTCTGTACATGGCTTGGACAGACCGCACTGCCTTCCCAGCCTCTTGAAGTTTGGTGAGAACCTTCTCCAAGGACTCACTGAAAAGAACTTCTCCATGGAACGAGGCATCCAGAATGTTTTTCTGGACGTCCGGGGTAAATCCGAAGACACGAAGTCACGAGTGTCTCCGGAGGCATACGCCTGAGGCTGCCGCTCTGGCCGAGGAGTCTGCGGAGTCATACCTGGCTCGAAGCACCTGGGTTCCCACGTCTGAACCTGTGTGGAGAAGCTGGAGCAACTCTTCCTTCTGCTTACCTTCTGGCATCTTTTCTGCCAGGTCTAGTCCCTGCTCCCACAAGGCATTCTGGAATTGGACCATGTGGGTAAGATAGCTGAGGGACCTAATGGCGCAGGTAGCAGCTGCATACGTGTGCCTGCCCATTGCATCCAATTGCTTGGACTCTGGGTCCGGTGGCAGGATGCTCAGATGTTGCGGCCTCTGGGACCGGTCGTGTGAGGCTGTAATGACCAGGGAATTGGCCAGAGGATGAGATGCCAAGTACTGGTCCTCCCTAGGAGCCTTGTACAGGCGGTCAGCCTTCTTCGGCATCACCGGGAGCGAGTGTGGATGTTTTCACGCTGCCTTGGTGACATCCACGAAGGTGTCCACCAAGGGTGGCACCACCACAGGCTTTGGGTCCTTTTGCTGAAGATATCATGCAAGGCGTAGCCTCTCGGGGTCAAGTTCCTCTGCGTCCCTGCCCATGTTCTCTTGAATATGCCTCATAATCTCCGAGAACGATGGGTCATCCGGAAGAGATCTTGGGAGCTCATGTGGGTCCGGAGAGGGGACGCTGATGGGAGAAGGAGATCTGGATCCATCTGAGAAGTCCGATCCCGAGTCCTCCGTCGAAGGCGAGTGGCGGCGTCTTCTGGGTCTCTTGGGGCTGGGTGACCCTGAAGAAGATCTGGACGGAGGTCTCCTCTTGTCTGGTCTGCCCCTAGGAGATTCCTCAGGCTCCCGGGGGGAAGGTACTCAGCCTGCTGCCCCAGATGGGGTGGGGGGCGCTGGGTCCGGTGGAGGAGGAGGAGGAGGAGGAAGAGGAGGAGGTGTGGGAACCACGTCCTTCTTTATGGTATCCCACCAGTAGGTGAATAACTCCTTGACCTCTGAAAAACTGAGGCCCGACGACGGACCAGGTGCCGGTGGTTGGTCGTCGGGTTCCAGCGTCGGCTCCCCAGGGGTCTCTGGTTCAGAGGAGGGTTCCCTGGGTGGGGTTCAACAGGACCGGGTTCGCCCGCCTGGTCTTCAGGCTGAGTCGACTCCTCCTCCGTAAGTGCCTCCTGGCTGACATCGGTAGGTGGCCTAGGGTTTCCTCTCTCTACTGGGTCGGGCGTCGGTCCCCCAGCTGGCGTCCATGGTGGAGAAGGCCTGACCGGCGACGGGCGTTGGGCAGTCATCAGGTCCCGGGACTGGTGCTGCTTGGCTGACATCGGTTTGGCTGACATCGGGTCCGATGTCCTCTTGAGCGATGTCAGCTCCTTGGTTTTCTGCTGGGGTGGAGGGGGCAAGGAGACCGACCGGACATCGGGAGCCGGACTTGAGGTGATGGCGGTCCCCTAAACTCGGTGAGGCCTTGGAAGAAGATGAAGGCCTGGAGGTCTTAACAGGCTGTAGAGTAGAGGAACCCGAAGATGACTTGACCGCGACCGGGGGAGGCTGAGAGCGGGCCCGGGAAAACGAGCGGTCGGACCGGGAGCCGGAGCTACAGGAGTCGGAAGCCCTAGAAGGGGATTTTGATCTCACCCTCTCCTTGTGCTTTTCGAGGTGCCAGTGGGCTTTCTCGGATGATTCCCCCATGGAGGCAGAATCCATGGCCTTCACTCTCTCTTCAAGAAGGTAGGCTTGTAGGGCCTTCTGTCGATGGATCCGGGTCTAGCTATTAAACCCTTGACAGAAGGAACAGGCCCGGGTGTCATGGTCCGGGCCTAGGCACCGCATGCAGGCTGAATGCGGGTCTTTAAAGGGAATTTGCTTCCCACAGGCGCACTTAGATGGATGGCCCTCCATGGAAGTTGGAGAGGACATCAGATGGCAGACATTCATTGAGAAAAAAGGTTTCCAATTCGGAAAAGGAACTTTTCCAGGCGTCGCGTGCGAGACCTGCAAGTCGACGGTGGGAAAGAACTGGGGATTCTGGCGGGACCGCCTCCTTTTTTTTTACTACGTCTGATGTAGCGGGTGGGACCGACGTCGGAGGCGGTCCCCGCTGAAGACTGCTAGCTAGAAGATTTCCATGGGGTCCTGACGCCTGCCGGCTTCAGTCCTAATGGTGTAACCTGCTGCAAGAGCTGTATCTCGAAGTAAGATCAACTGGTTATAGAACAGAGCTGTTACAGATAGAACATGATAATCCTATGGCTGGTCACTCAGGGAAGGACTGCACCCCTGCCAGATTGCTGTATAGATTTTATGGACCGGGAATTCATGAAGATGTTGCTACCTACTGTAATTCCTGTGCTGAGTGTCAGAAATTAGCCCCAGTCACTAGAAAAGACAAGGTGCCCCTGATGAGCCTACCCTTAATAGATGTGCCTTTTGAGAGAATTGCAATGGATGTGGTTGGTCATTTAGACAAAAGTAAAAAGGGTAATTATTTATCCTGGTAGTATGCTACTTGATATCCAGAAGCAGTTCCAATGCGTACTGTTACAGCCTCAAAAGCTGCAGCAGAGCTAGCCAAAATTTTCAGCGAAGTGGGCATACCTAAAAAAATTATTACTTATCAGGGTAGTAATTTTGGTGCTGCATTGCTTAAAGAGCTGTACAGACTGCTAGGTATCACTGCCATAAGAATCTCACCCTATCACCCTCAGACAGATGGTCTTGTTGAGCATTTTAACCAAACCCTAAAATGCATGTTGAAAAGGTTTGTAAAAGGGGAAGGGAAAGACTGGGACCATTACTTGCCTTACCTACTTTTTGCTTACAGAGTAGTGCCACAGGCATCAACATGGTTTTCACCATTTGAAATGCTATATGGTAGGCAGCCAAGAGGGCCACTGGATGTGATAAAGGAAATGGAAGATAATCTCACTCAGAAACAATCTATATCTTCTTATATGTGTGCCCTAAGAAAGAAACTGGCAAAATATGTTGAAATTGGCCATAGTAATCAGGAAGAGGCTCAAAGGTATATTACAATCATGGGGTAAAAGAAAAAGTTTTTGAGCCAGATGAAAAGGTTTTGCTACTATTACCCACAACAGAAAATAAGTTGTTAATGAAGTGGCAAGGGCCATATAAGGTTCTTAGACGTACTGGCACTGTTAATTATGAGACTGAGACTCCTGACAAGAAAAATCCTTCTAAGATATACCATGCTAACCTCCTCAAGAAATGGGTTGAAAAAATGCCAAAAGCTGCCTTGCTAGTTTTACCAGAAACTGATAAGGAAGATATTGATGTAGCTTATGATAGACTGGAACAAATTGTAAAGGTGAATGTTTCCTTAACCTCGGAACAAACTGCAGACATTTGTAATGTGCTAAAGACACTTAACAGTACTTTCACCATGGTACCAGGCTGAGTAAAAGGGGTTGAACAAGCAATAGTGACAAAGAATGCTTGTCCTATTAGGCAAAAGACATACAGGTTGCCAGAGCTGTTAACAGCTGATGTGGTTAAGGAAATACAAAAAATGAAAGAATTGTGTATCATAGAGGAGTCGAGGAGTGCTTGGTCATCTCCAATGGTAATTGTAAATAAAAAAGTGTGTTAGAATCTGCCTTGATTTCAGGAAAATTAATCAAGTGTTAGAATTTGACAGTTATCCTATGCCCAGAATAAAGCATTTGGTGGACAGACTGGGGAGTGCAAAGTATATTAGTACCCTCAGTCTCACCAAGGGTTACTGGCAAATACCTTTAGCTAAAGAATCCAGAGACAAAACTGCATTTGCCACCCCTATAGGATTCTATCAGTTCACCACCATGCCATGTGGTTTACATGGTGCGCCAGCTACATTCCAACGGTACATGGATGTCATTTTATCCCCTCACACTGGTTATTATGCTGTGGAGGATGTTGTGGTGTACAGTCTAGACTGGAAAAGCCACCTTGAACACTTACGAGCAGTTATCCAAGCTATCAAAAATGCAGATCTGACAATTAATCCTACTAAATATGCATTGGGCATGCAGAAAACCAGATACATGGGCTATGTGTTGGGAAACAAAGTAGTTAAGCCAGAGATTTCTAAATTAGAAGCTGTAACTAACAGCCCTGTACCTAAAACAAAGAAACATGTCAGGTCATTTTTAGGGCTGGCTGGTTATCGGAGATTTGTTCCCAACTTTGCTGAATTAGCTACTCCCCTCACCGAACTCATGAAAAAACAGTACCCAAATAATGTGAAATCGACCCCAGAGTGTAAAAGCTTTTCAAGCCATAAAGGCTGCATTATGTTCAGCACCTGTTTTAAGAAGCCCAGACTTTGAGAAACCATTTCTGTTACAAACAGATGCATCCGAGGTAGGCCTAGGTACTGTCCTAAGTCAAGATGTAGATGGGACAGAAGAAAAAATTACTCACCTTAGTAATATTGTTTCTTCTATTGGAGTCTTGCTATATTATGACATATGCAATGAGTCCCAACCTTCGAACTGCTCCGGAGGTGAAAGAGTTAACTTTCCATGCCAGGCATGGAACGCTGAGCTCAAGCTTGGTTGAAAACTCTGTCTGTTGTTCTTCAATCTCAAACCGTCAGATCTTTACGAGCTAAACTCACTGAGGTCCTGTGTGGAAGATGGAAACTTACACTAGCCAACTGGCTACTAACATAACAACACATTTTTTGGTCCCAAACACAAAGACTCAAGTCAGGAGACCCAAAAATGAAAACATAATACCAAGTCACCCCAAAAAGGAGGGGTGAAAAACAACAAGGTGGGCACCTACTATGCCAATGACTGCACTGCCCACCCACATCCCAAAAACAGAGGTTCTGAGAGGGGCAGGCGGGGGGGAGGTCATAATATACCAAAACTCCAATAGAAGAAACAACATTACTAAGGTGAGTAATTTTTTCTTCAAACAACATGAAGTCTTGCTATATTATGACATCTGCAGACTACAAAGCAGTACCTCCATGGAGAAGGGACAGAACCTACTTGGGAAATAGGCTCTGAAGCACAGACGTGCCAAACCGGGCTTCACTCCTAGCCTGAATGTCCAGGGAGTAATGCTTGGTAAAAGTATGAACTATTTTCCAGGTAGCTGCTTGACATATCTCTAGAATAGGGATGTCCCTGGCAGCAGCCAGGGAAGCAGCTGTACCTCTGGTAGAGTGAGCCCTCAGGCCTGAGGGAGGAACCTTACCCAGTTTGTCATAACAAAATTGGGTACAAGAAACAATCCACCTGGCAATGGATCTCTTAGTGGCAGGTTTCCCCTTACCAACCTCACCATAAGTGAGGAACAGTTGGAGGGAGTCAAACCTGTGACCCTTGGTACGCTCTATGTAGTAGCTAAGGGCTCTTTGACATCTAAACTGTGCAGCCTCCTCTCACCAGAGGAGGAATGGTCAGTGAAGTACACAGGAAGAGACATAGATTGATTAAGGTGGAAATCTGAAACCACCTTAGGCAAGAACTTCCTGTTAGTCCTGAGGACCACCTTATCTCTATGAAAGGAGATAAAATCAGGCTCCACTGACAAAGCTTGTAATTCACTTATGTGTCTGGCAGAAGTGATGGCTACCAGAAACACAGTTTTCCAAGTCAAGTACTTAAGCTCTGCTGAAGACAAAGGCTCAAAAGGGGGGTTGCATAAACTGAGCAATGCAAACATTAAGGTCCCAAGCAGGGGCAGGGTCCCTGAATGGAGGGTTGGTGTGAAGCAATCCCTTGAAAAACTTGGAGAATACAGGGTGAGCTGAAAGAGAAGAGGGCTTACCTGCTGAGATAAAGGCAGACACAGCTACCAGATGCACTTTTAGGGTAGCTGGTCTCAGCCCCCAAGATATTTAGATGGACCATGTAATCCAGGACTGTGGGTAAATCAGCAGATTCTGGGGAAATATGTTTTCCAGAGCACCATGTGGAAAATCTCTTCCATTTGGAATTATAAGTAGCCCTGGTAGAAGGTTTACTAGAAGCCTTCAGAATGTCCACTACACCCTGGGAAAGGTGTAAATGAGCAAACTCTAACTCTTCAAGAGCCAGGCCTTGAGATTGAGAGATTTGAGGTTCGGGTACCAAACCCTCCCCTGAGCACAGGTTAACAGGTTGTGATTCCTGGGAAGACAGAGGGGAAGATGGACTGCTAAGGACAGCAGGAGTGGATACCAGGGTTGTCTGGGCCAATCTGAGGCAATCAGGATCATCTTGCAGGGTTGAGACCTGATTTTGACTAGCACTTTGAACAGCAGAGGGAAGGGGGGGAAGCATAGAGAAACTTCCCTTCCCAATTGAGGACTAAGGCATCCAGAGGGACTGAGCCCAACACTGGGGGCCTGCAGCAAAAAATGGGAAGTTGGTGATTGGGGCTGCAAAAAGATCTATCTGTGAGGTGCCTCATCTGGCAAATACCACCTCCAGGACCAGGGGATCCAGTGACCATTCATGATGGCCCTGGGAAATCCTGCTGAGAGCATCTGCCAGGACATTGTCCTTGCCTGGGAGGTGAACTGCCGTAAGGGAGGTGTTCAGGGAATAAGCCAGAGACCACAACTTCATTGCTTCGGTGCACAAGGCCGTAGACCGAGTGTCCCCTTGCTTGTTGATGTACCACATGTAGTGGTGTTGTCTGTTCTGACCTGTACCACTTTGTTCTGAACAGACTTGGAAAAAGCTTGAAGTGCTAGAAAACTGCTCTGAGTTCCAACAGATTGATGTGGAGCAGGGATTCCTGAGGACCACAACCCCTGGGTAGTGAGGTGGCCCATGTGAGCTCCCCATCCCAAGAGGGATGCATTTGTAGTAAGGATTAAGGAGTGAAACTGGGTGGCAAAAGGAACCCCTTGTCGGAGATTGCTCTGATCCTGCCACCATTGTAGGGCCTGAATCAGGGTTCGAGTCACTGGGATCAATTTGGTTAGAGGGGCTTTCCTTTGAGACCAAAAGGCTCTCAAATGGAACTGAATGTCCCTCATCTGAAATCTTGCTCCCTGCACCACTGCTGTAGAAGCAGCCATGTGCCCCAGGAGCTGTAGAAAATGCCTTGCTGGTCGAGACACCTGCAGGGTGAATGAGGAGGCCAGAGAGACCAGGGTCCTTGCCCTGTCCAAAGGGAGGAAGGCTCTGGCTTTCTCTGTGTTCAGCTCTGCGCCTATGAAGGTGAGGAGCTGAACAGGCTCTAGAACTGACTTTGAAAGATTCAGAAGGAAACCTAGAGAGGTGAGCAGTTGCTGAGTTATCTGTAGGTGTAACTTGACTTGGTCTGGGGATTGGCCTACTATGAGCCAGTTGTCTAGGTAAGGGAAGATGGCAATTTTTTGCCTTCTTAGAGAAGCAACTGCTACTGCCAGGCATTTTGTGAACACCCTTGGAGCAGAGGTGAGGCCAAAGGGCATTGCTCTGAACTGGTAATGGCCTGAGGGCAGCTCGAACCTGAGGTACTTTCAATGGGAGCTTCTGATGAGGATATGGAAGTAGGCATCCTTGAGGTCCAGGGATGCTAGTCAGTCCCCTGGCCTTAAAAAGGGTAGAATAATTCCCAGAGTCACCATTTTGAATTTTGGTTTTAAAAGGTGCTTGTTTAAGTATCTGAGATCCAGGATGGGCCGCCATTCTCCTGTCTTTTTTGGGGTAAGGAAGTACCTGGAGTACAACCCTTTGCCCTGGTGTACGGGTGGAACCCCTTCCACGGCTCTGAGAGCCAGGAGGGAAGAGACCTCTGCCTCTAGGCAAGTGCCTCTGGAGGATTTGCAGGTGGAAAGGATCTGGTTCTCATCTTTGGAAACTTTTT
This sequence comes from Neoceratodus forsteri, assembly GCA_016271365.2. NCBI lineage: Eukaryota > Metazoa > Chordata > Ceratodontiformes > Ceratodontidae > Neoceratodus > Neoceratodus forsteri. The sequence goes on along the minus strand of CM028129.1, from coordinate 553,360,775 downwards.
GAAGCTGAGAACCAGTCTCTGGCTTACTACTTCCAGGACCCACTTGTCTGATGTCAGAGACTCCCCAGTCCTGGACAAAGTAAGCCAGCCTGCCCCCTACAGGTAGTTGAGAATCGACCCTGGCAACCCCATCAGGGTGCCTGCTTGGCAGGGGCTTTGGGCTGAGGGGTGGAAGCAGGCCTGCCTGCACCCCATCTGCCTCTCCCTCTAAAGAACCCCCTCTGGGCAAAAGCTGAAGAGGAGGCCTGGGCTTGGTAAAAAGGTCTGCCCCCGGGAAGCTGCCTTTGAGGAGTGGCCTGCCTTTCCTTGGCCTGTGCACTCCTATAGGTAGTCCTATACTCATCCATTTTTCTTCATGTAATTCTCTGTCTGCTCCCCAAACAGAGAATTACCCACAACAGGAAAATCCATGGCCTTAGTCTGGGTATCCTGTGACAGGCTAGTACATCTGAGCCAAGCCATCCTGCGAAGAGCCACAGATGTAGCCATGACTCTAGATGACACATCATTTGAGTCCACTGCAGCATGGAATTGCACCTTGGATGCCTCAATACCATCAGCAGCCACCTGCTCCAGCTCCTTGGCAAGCTGGCCAGGGACCTGTTTTGCAAGAGCCATAACAGTATCCCACCTGGATTTCTGGTATCTAGCAATGTAAGCCAAATAATTTGCCTGTCTGAGTCCCAAGGATGCTGCCATGTACTGTTTCTTTGCCATGGCATCAACCTTCCTGGAGTCCTTGTCCGGAGGGGGTGTGAGGCCAAGGGAATATTTGCCTTGTCACAGGCTGCAGGCTGCACTACACAACATGGCTGCATTGTTGTGTAAGGAACTCCATATCAGAGCCTGACAATGTGTACCTCTTGTCCATTCTCTTATTCACAGGAGGTACAGTGTGAGGAGTTTTTAGGATTTTAAAAGTCTGTTTCCCAAAAGATTTATGCAAGGGGAATAGACAATCTCCTGGACTCTGGGATATCCATCATTTCCACATAGTCAGGCTTTTCTTGATCATCCACAGCTTCCTCCATAGGGAGCTGGAGGGTTTCAGCCACTTTTTTTATAGAAAATAAAATGAGAAGGGGACTCAAAGCCTAGGAGGGGACACTCCTGAAGGTCTGTCTGGGGAGATGTCCGGGTCGATGGGCACATCCAGACTTTCAAATCCACATTCACTCTCCTCATACTCCTCTTCCCCCTCCTCCGGTTCATAATATTCCTCTAAATCGTAGTCTTGAACCGGTGGAACCGGCCGAACCGGGCGCTTACCTGATGGCACCGGTTCGGTCGGAACCGGAGAAAGCGACTGGACAATCTGAATCGCTTTGGCTATCTCTTCAGTGGTTGGAGAGGAAAGTTTTGGCTCCACACCAGCTGATTTTCTAGTCCTTTTTGCTGGAACCGACCCCTCAGAGTCGGCTCTCCTTTTGCCCAAGAAAGTCTTGCCCTGGTGAGAGGGCACTCCCTCTGGTTCAGTTGGAACCGAACTGGGCTGGCCATCCAGGTCAGCGGACTTCTTGGCCTCCCTTTCCCTGAGCCTGCCAACTCTCTTATCCAGGGTAGCTGCAGGAAAATTTTGACCAATCTGGCAGTCTGCATTGAGGTGGTCAAACCCCAGACAATAAACACAGGTGGTGTGGGGGTCAGCCTTGGCAAAGGCTTCCCCCCACACACACTGCAGTGTTGAAACCCAGTGGGCCCGGTTTTTCTTTTGGGTTTCTCAGACATAGTGCCAGTCCTAACCAAACTTGCCCGTTTATGGCAATCCGCCAAGCAAGACCCTCTTATCGGTTCCCAATCGTGTCACGGGTCGTGGAGAAAACCGTAAGAAATTCCAGTTTTTTTAAAACCGATAAGAACCGGTAACCACACTCTAAATGATAGAATAAAATATTTTTAAACAACCTGATCGGTTCAAGAGTGAACCGATAACAGTTTACAAGTTCCACACGGAAGAGAAATAATGTAAACCTATCTAGTACTCACAAATACCACAGACAGAGCTTGAACCGACTGGTTGCGGTTTCAATCCAGTCAAAAAAATGAGAAATTAATACTTTAACCGACAAAATGAACCGAGCAGAAGGAGAAATCTCCGGAGCGACTGTTCAGTGAGGCAGAGTAAAGAATCTGACGGTTTGAGTTTGAAGAGCAACAGACAGAGTTTTCAACTGAGCTCGAGCGCAGCGTTCCATGCCTGGCATGGAAAGTTAACTCTTTCACTTCCGGAGCAGTTCGAAGGTTGGGACTCACTGCATATGTCATAATATAGCAAGACTTCACGTTGTTTGAACATCCTATTCTGTACATAAGTGGGAAATTGCATGACAGAGAGAAAAGGTACTTCACTATCGAAAAGCAGTGTTTAGCAGCAAAGTGGTCCATGGAGTCCCTTAAATTTTATTTATTAGGAACTGATCTTGTTCTTGTAACTGATCACAATCCTCTCTGTTGGCTTAACCAGGTGAAAGATAAAAATTCCAGAATTGCAGGGTGGTACCTGGCACTGCAGCCATTTAAATTCTCTGCGATTCACAAATCTGGTAAAGAGAATAGCAATGCTGATTTTCTGTCAAAATATAGATCAGGCCGGCCCGGTGGCGCTGAGGGTTGAGGCACTGGACGCCACACCTCGCGCTACGCCGGTGACCCGGGTTCGGGAACGGACTCGGGTGGCCGGGGGTCAGGAGGATCGAGCGTCCCAACGGATGCTCTCCTCCCTCAGGGGTGGGAACCAAGAACGCGTTTCCACGTTCTGCATCACCCTTGCAGCCGGTGGAAGCACCGACAATGAGGGAAGGAGGTGGCTCAGTTTGCCGGAGTCGGAGGGGGACGCCGGCAGCGCATGAGGGCTTACGCATGTCAGCACGCCGCCACTCGGACGTGACGTCCCAGCGCTACGACGCCTCAGAGGGCAGGGGAAATCAGGGGAGAAACGGAAAATCCTCTCAGCAGTTCCCAGATGATAGCCTCTCAGTACCATCCGGACCACCGAAAAGTGAGACAGACTCCACTGTGCAGGGAGGGAGAAAGGAGGAGGCACTCTAGGGGCAGATTCCACCGGAGGTGGAATGGAGGGTTGAGAGGAAGGAAGGAGTGGGCTCCGAGAGTAGAGAAGGAGGCAAAAAGAGATAAAGTAAAAAAAAAAATATATATATATAGATCAGGAATTGAGGGTTCTGAAGGTTGAAAAAAAAACATGTGTTTGAACTGTACTTTTGCTGTACTGTTATAAAAAAATGGATGCTCATATACTTAATTGCTGAAAGCAGCAAATGTTTAGAGAATAAAAAGTTTTAGAAACCCTGTTTAATAAAACAGGTTCCCTCTTAAGGAGGTGGTATATGTGACAGAGTAGAATAGGACCCTGCCCCATTTGTTAGGAAGAAAGTGTTTAAATGCAAGGATCTTTCCTTTTCTGTCCCTTCTCTGTCTGGCTGCACAACCAAATTTTCCTGTGAGACCTCGGACTTGATCATCCCGAACAGTCTCGCAATTCTTTGCCTCTCTCTGTCTCGGTTTTCTCTTGTTGTCCATTTTTCCTCCCTTGCATATCTATATCAGCCAATATAAAAATATGACTAAATCAATGTATGGAAATGTAACTGATATTGGGAATCCCTATTTAGAATATATACAGCATTACTATTGAAATGTATATTAATTGTATTTTGACACGACTTTAAAAACCTACAGGTTACTAGAGTGCAAATGCTTCAGTCTTTTGCAAAAGCTGGAGGGGCCTCAAGAAGCACAATGTGTTACTGCCTTCATCCTGCCTGAAATATACAAGGACAGGATGTTTGCTAAGGATGGGGGTTGAAAAGACTTATAAAAGAGCTAAGTTGAACTGCAAAAAGGAGATTACAAGAATAAGGGACACAGAGACTGAAGAAATATTTTATTTTTTCTCTGTACATAGTTATTCTGAACAGGTTTATTTTCTTTTATGTTACTGCAACTACAAATAAACTTTTTTGTGGAATTTTACAACTGTTCCTGGGTTTCTCTATGCTTTCTGACCTGTGCCTTGATGACACAGTCTAAGGATTGACCTGGCTGGTATCCTCCTTTGTGATGCTACCAGCCGTGCCTGTTGTAATTGTGTGGCCTTTTGCCACCAATTGCAGCACCCATGAATCTGTTGTGATTTTCTCCCACTCCGGAGGGTGGAGGGAGAACCCACTCCCTACTGGTTTCTCTGGAAAGTGATCCAGTGGAGGTGGGAGGATTAGAGAGGCAGTGGGCAGGGAGGAGGCTGCAGCGCCCAAGGCCTTTGGGGATTTGGCAGGGGGGAGGCTCTACCAGTTGAAGGTGCCAGACGTTTGTTTTGGCATTGGTTTTGCGGCTGTCTTTGCTGCCGGCATTGTCTCCAAAATGGCAGCTTTTGTTTCTGGGGTGGCTTGTACATAAATTGTACAGAGCGCAAGGCTTTGCCCTTGTCCTGAATATCAGTTATGATGTCCTTGACATCTCCCCCGAAAAGAACCGAGCTTCTAAAGGGGGCATTCTGTATGGCTACCAGTACTTCAGGTGCCAGACCTGAGATCCTAAGCCAAGAGTGGTGTTGGAGGCTGACTGCAGATGCCGAGCCTCTGCCAGCAGCATACACTACATCATAGGTAGCTATTAGCATATGTCTGCACGCAGATCTAGCTGACCTGAGTAGATCTGCCATTTCTCCTTTCGAGGTTGAGTCTTGGAGGGAGTCTATTTTGGATTCCAGCTGCTAGAAGAGTGATTCTGGGTAATCCCCCATGTGGGCGACATAATTTAATGCCCTAATCCCCAGTGTGGAAGAAGAATAGATCTTTTTCCCGTACTGGTCGAGAACCTAAGATTCTTTGTCAGGAGGAGAAGCACTAAGGTGTTTAGGTTTTGGCGACCTATCATGGGCCGCACTGATGACCACTGAGTCAGCTTTGGGATGAAGGCTAAAGTGGTCCTTGCCCTCTGGGGTCTGGTAAAGTCTGTCTGCCTATCCAGGGTGGAATGAAGGTGGGTGAGGTATCTGCCAAATCCAGGTGAGCAGCCAATCTCGGTCTGTGGATCTTGGGTGACAGTACGCCAGTCGTATGCTGCTTGTATCTTTTGGAGGAGCTCCAAAAAGGAAGAGTCCTCAGGTGGGGATTTGGGAGATTCAGTCCATGGTCTTCCAGCGTAGGGGACTCGAAGTCAGAGTCAGAGGGAACCGAATCACTGTCAGAGTCTGACGATCGTCAATCGTCAGGTGAGCTGACTATCAGAGGCACAATGTCCATCGGCCTTGAGAATTCAAAAGGCTGGGAAATGTCCATAGGCCATGGATTAGGCAGCAATAGCTCCTTTTGTCTGTCTGATGTCAGGATCTGAGGTTCCAACGTCAGGTGGCGATGGAGAAAGAGGCCTAGGGGCCGGCGAAGGGGTCGCTGTCGGTTGGCGTTTGTCGAGCTCTGACATGAGCTGCAACTTTGCTTATGTCCACCACAACTTAAGGGCTACCTGTAAATCCACTTGCGGTTGTGGGGGTGGTGGGTTATGGAATCCATAACTTGGGTACCCATAATAAGGGTAATTAAAGCTCGACGGAAGATAATCCTGCATCTGAAAAACTGGCGTTGGATATTGCGGTGTCTGGTAGCCCGGCATGGGGTAGTGCGGCGTCGGATAACCAGACATCGGGAGCCCAAAGGGTTGCCAGATGGTTCCAGCGTAGGGCCTGATGGAGGGGCCGAGGGACCCGGTGTTGGTCCTGACAGTGGGATTGCAGGTACCAGAAAACTCCCCGATGAGGGTGCAGAAGACCCTGATGGGGGATCTGGAAGTAGGGTAGAAAACCCCCAAGGGTCCCAATGGTTCAGGTGTCAGGCCCGACTGTGGTTCTTGAAGAAAAGTCCGGACTGAGGGAGTCAGAGGGACCTTGAACTGGTCCGACGGTGGCTCAGGCATTTAAGGCTCTGGTGTAGGGGTAGTGAGGCCCCTGAGGGTGGGCGATCTCCGCCCTCAGGTTCCCCTGCAGGAGGAGCTGGAGGTACTGTCACAATTGGCGGTAAAGGAGAAGTTGGAGAAATCTCAGTCATCGGCTGCGTAACTGTCATCAGCTGGTCGGTCACCCCATTGTCAGGCCTGTTAATAGGGCCTGGCAGAGGATCCAGGGCTGTGCGTCCGTTGGAGGAGCCAGCGGATGACTTAGCAGCTGTAGCCATGCGAGACCTGGAGGAGATGGAACTCTACTTACTGGTCCCACTAGGCCTCAATCTTTGAGGCCTTAGAGGAGGTGGGTGCCTCCTGATCCCTGGAGGCTCCCATCGGGCCTGAGCTCAGGCCAGACTAGGGGGCTGATGGCCATTTGGCAGCCACCAAAATGGTCGTCAAAAGATGGATCGCCTGGAGAGGAAGTTATCTGCATGGCTGGGACTCCAGTTGGAGGCAGCGGGTTTGATGGGGACCCCTCCCAGTTTGTATGCCTTTCCTTGTCCTTTTTCTTCTTACAATGGCCCTCCAGAGAGGCAGAAGAGTGCCTGAGTTTCTTCAGCTCCTTTTCCATGTTGGCCATCTTTTCATTCAAAAGATGAGCTTCCAGGGACTTCTGACGGCGTTTATGTGTGGCTTGATTGAATTTCTGGCAATGCTCACACCCCTTGATCTTGTGACCTGGGCCCAAGCAAAAAAGAGAGAGGAAATAGCCGTCCTTGTGAGGGAGCAGAGTTCCACAGGAGTTGCACTTGTTCTTATGCGATTCTGAAGGTGTCAGAGATGACATGCACAATCGATAATATACTTTTTTAACAAGAAAAAATGATGAGAAACAGTTTAAATCAAATTCTGTACTCATTCAAAGATGGCATCGACAGTAGCAACAATCTTCCATGAGGTCTGACATGCACAGGTCGACAGCGGGCATGGGGACCTCTCCCTTTATGAAGCCATGCTGACGTCGGTCATGTGACATCAGGGGCAGTCTCCCACCAGACACTGCTAGCTAGAAGTTTTCCATGTGGTCCTAGTGCCTGGCGGCTTAGTCCTATATGTGAGTACCTACTGCAAGAGCCCTCTTGAAGTAAGATGTACAGTTACATAAGAACTTACCATAACAGTAGATCTTCAAGAGAAGCTCATGCAGCATATAACACATTTAGACTGTAGCTGGCAGGAGACAGGACCCCATGACAAACTTCTAGCCAGCAGTACCAGGCGAGGACCACCCCTGACCTCAGCCCGCCCCCGACGTCCCTCATGGTATAAGGGAAGGCGGTCCCTGGCATGCCCCAGATCTTCCTAGACATAAAGTCTCCACCACTCATTCACACTAATGGGATCCACAACGGAGGTGCTAGGACCCAGCGGGAGCAAACCTTTCAAGAGGGTCGGCACCAGAGATGGAGCCACAAGGAAGCGGTACCTTGAGCCATGGCTCATGCAGTAAAGACTACCTCGGCGTCGACCCTCCAACTGCCTCAGTTCCTTTTTTCCGCACCATCAAGTGCACTTCAGTGATGACATCACTTGCCCGTTGAGAGTCAAACTTCAAACTAGCAACATAGTTTTCAGTTTATTGTTTTGTAATTTATGTTCAAAAGTACAGAGTAGATTTAATTAAATTTATTGATTAATAAAAAAGTCTTCAGCCCTCCATTGACGGAGTCGACCATGAGCGGGTCAGGTTACGGTAGGGAGACTTCGTATGAAAGCTGTTCAGTCAGCCGGGCTGGGTCAGGTCCGCCGCCCTCCCTGGAGGGTGGGCCTAACAATGGATGGTCCAATGCTCAGGGAGATCGGCGGTCCCCCCGTAAGCATAAAAGGAAACTGTCCCATTCATGGCACCGTTTGGCCTCGAGTTCTTCTTCAGCGCACAAGTCAAGAAAGAGAAGGCATCACTTGAGGTCGCCTTCTGGTATGTCTGCGCATCAACGGTTGGTCATTGGGGCTAGGCACTGGTCTCCTCCCCTCTCAGAGTCACCGGTTTCTGGCTCCGGTGCCCGACCTCTTTGACATCAGAGCCTGTTCCCGCCTATTGGACGGGCCTCCAAAGACCAGTTTCACCAGTGGGTTGCTCTTATGGAGCAATGGGCTCGGAGTTGGTCCAGCTGCCTGACCCGGTCACTCCGGGGTCTTCAGACCACTTGAGAGACCGGGTAGGGCGGTTGAACCTTCCTAGTCATGCAGCACCTTCTTCAGTAATGTCGACTCTGTGCTCAGGTGGTTTTCCCCCCTCAAATGGCTGCAGCGCAGGGGCCCACACCGATGCCACTATCTCCTGTTAATTTTTCTCCTTTTCCTTCAAATCGCAGTTTTTGAAACCTTGGGACACTCTCTGAGCCCTCCGCTGTTCTAGGGACTCTGTCGGCTCTGGCCGCAGCATCTGGGACTCTGTTGGCGGTGCTGTGGCTCTTGTTGGTGCCGTGTGCTGGGCCGTTTCAATGGCGCCGACTTCCTTGGGTTTGGTGCCATGTTCTTCATCGGCGCCGATGCTTGGTGCAGCGCCGTCCAGCCTCCAGGGCTTTTCGATTCTGATTCTTTCCTCTTCTAATTTCCATTCCGATTTTCACTCCTTTCCTGTCCATACAGTACCCCCTGGACTGTCAGGAGATGATTTTGAGCCGACCCAGATCTTCGTCTGGGAGATGATGTTAAAGGAGCAGGAGTTAATTCTGCTGCAGAGCCTGTGGTTGAAGACCTTTCCTTTAAGCCTCTGCTGAAAAATTTGAATTCCACTCTTTCTCTACAGACTACAGAAATTGATCCTGGGAAGCTTTTAAGACTCCAATACCTACCTGTCCTGGAGATCCCTATGGATTTAACTCCTATGGTACAACCATCTTTTGAGACCCTTTCTCAGATGGTATGGAACAATCCTGCTCTCATCCCTTCTGTGGCCAAGTCCACAGATAGGAAGTATGCTGCTCCCAAGGATCGACCCATATTGGCCTCATAAGCTTTTCCTGATCCCATTGTAGTCATAGCAGAGAATGACAAGGCCGTCCTCCCTCAGGCATCCTCAGCCCGTCCTATCAATAAAGAGTCCTGTAAGATAGACACTTTAGATAAGAGAGTCTTTGCTGCCTCCACCCTGGGTATGCATATTGCCAGCTACCAGGGCTATTTTTCTCAATATGAATATGTTCTGTGGCATTCACTCAAGCAAATTGTAGAAGCTCTGCCTGAGTCGGAAACTAATTCAGAGCTACTTCACACCATAACCAGGGGCATCGAGTCCAATAACCAACAGGTTAAAGCTGCAAAGGACGCTTTCAATACTGCTACTTGAGCAGCAGCAGCGGCATTTGTACCCATCGCCACTCCTGGCTATGTACTTCGGGCTTCATGAATGATGCACAGCAGCAGGTCATGGTCTTACCCTTCAATGGTCAGTATTTGTTTGGACCCCAGGTGGAACAAGCTCTGGAAACCACACAGAATACTAGGTCAGCCATTAAGATAGCTCGACCCACACCCGCCTCCTCTCAGGGTCTGCCAATAAATGTCAATTTCATAACCGAGAGTCCTTTCAGGGCAAAGGCGGGGGGGCTTTAACAAAAGCCACACCCCACAGCCACAAAAGAAAATGCAGAAGGCACAAGCCCCCAAAGCGCCTAGTGCCACCTTCTGAGTTCTCAGTCCAGGTCCCACCTCAACTACCTGAGGGGGACTCTTCCTCAGAAGTGGGAGGATGTCTGACTCAGTTCTACGACCAGTGGAAATCTATAACATCAGACAAATGGGTCCTCCAGATAATCCGTGAGGGGTATTTGCTCAATCTTTCAGAACCCCCTGGATCATCCCCCCAAACGACAGCCCAGACTGTCGGCAGTTCAGTCAGACCTTCTTGCTTCTGAGGTGCAAAGCCTTCTGAACAGGGCAGTAGAAGTAGTTCCGATGGACCAACGAAACACAGGTTTCTACTCCCATTACTTTCTAGTTCTGAAGAAAACTGGAGGCATGCACCCCATTCTGGATCTCAGAAAGTTAAACAAATTCCTTCACAAGGAACAGTTCAAGATGATATCGCTAGGTACCCTTCTACCTTTGATTCATCAACACGATTGGCTAGCCTCCCTGGACATGCAGGATGCCTACCAACACATTCTTATACACCCAAAGCACCACAAATACCTGAGGTTTGTAGCGTTGGGTCAACATTATCAGTTCAGAGTCCTGCCCTTTGAGTTATCCTTGGTGCCGCGAGTTTTTACAAAGTGTTGTGCAATTCTCGCAGCACATCTCAGGAAAATCGGAATTCAAGTGTTCCCATACCTGGACAACTGGCTTCTAGCAAGCCCTTCCAGGCAGGTAACTCTGGATGCCATAACCAAAGCTTCAGACTTCTTCATGTCCATGGGAGTCCTGCTAAATTGCAACAAATCACAGTTGCAGCCCTCCCAGAAACTCCTTTTCATAGAACTCTTCTGGATACCTCCTGTACAAAAGCTTTTCTTCCAGAGCACAGAAGGAGCGATATCCTACAGATGGCCCAGTACATCAGAGAAAACAGCTCGGTTCGAGCTATCTTGATGCAATGGATGCTGGGTCTCATGGCATCCTCTGTGTTCACTGTACCCCCAGCTCATCTCCACATGAGAACCTCTCAATGGATGCTCAGTACTCAGTGGTCCCCAACCACTCACCCTCAGTCCTTTCCCATCAAGGTGACAGAACCTCTAAAGAGGTCACTCACCTGGTGGTCGGAGGAGAACAACCTTCTGGAGGGGTATCCGTTTGCTCCTCTGGATCATCAAATCTCTATTACCACCGATGAGTGCCTGATGGGGTGGGGAGCTCATTGCCAGAAGCTCCACACTCAAGGTATGTGGACTCAGGACGAGTCCCAGCTCCACATAAATGTCCTGGAAATGAGAGCCGTCCTCTATGCAGTTCGGGCCTTGAAGGACATACTCTGTCACAAGAACATTCTCCTTCAAACGGACAACAAAGCAGTGATGTATTACATGAACAAACAGGGCGGTGCACACTCTTACCCATTATGCAGGGAAGCTATGAGAGTGTGGGTATGGTGCCTGGAGCACAAGGCTCTAATCCACATGGTTTACCTGCCAGGCATGCTGAACGAACTGGCAGACCGTCTCAGCAGAATGGAGACAGATCCTCACGAGTGGTCTGTAGACCCAACTGTCGCTTAGTCACTCTTCAAAGAGTGGGGAACTCCAAACCTGGACCTTTTTGCATCCCCACTCAATGCAAAACTGCCACTCTTCTGCTCCAGAAATCCAGGACCTGGCATTTTCTGTCAGGATGCATTCAGGCTGCAGTAGACAAAATGCTTTCTATACGCCTTTCGTCCTCTTCCTCTAATTCAGAGGGTGCTTCTCAAATTCGAGTCTCAGGGACACAGAATGATTCTCATTGCTCCCTTCTGGCCTCAACAGATATGGTTCCTGCTGCTCAACAGTCTGTCGGCAACCCTCCCAAAGGCACTTCCCCTTCAGATGAACTTTCTGACCCAGGGGTCTGTGGTCCATCCTAATCTGAAGGCGCTTCACCTTCACGCTTGGCTCCTGAAGAGATAGAGGTGAATAGGTTCCATGTTTCCCATAGGGTTTCAGATATTCTCTTGGCTGCTCGTAAACCAGCCACTAGAAAAACCTACACAGCCAAATGGAAGGGTTTCTCTCTCTGGTGTGCAAAATCCTCTTCGAACCCTTTTTCCTGCCCACCTAATAAAGTCTTGGAGTACTACCTCTTAGACCTCTCAAATTCAGGTCTGTAGTACTCTACTATCAAAGTTCATTTCTGTACCATTTCAGCTTATCATGAGCCGGTACATTCCTTGTCTCTGGCACAGTTGCCTGTAGTTGAGGTTTCTTAAGGGCATTCTGCATACCAGACCTCCTATCAGACATTCAGTTGCAGCCTGGGACATTAACCTTGTGCTAGACATACTCACCTGGAAACCTTTCGAGCCTCTAGCTACCTGCGAGTTGAAGTTCCTCACTTGGAAAATGGCCTTCCTGGTGGCCATCACTTCAGCCCGTAGAGTTTCTGAAATACATGCTCTGGTCACAGACCCCCCCGTACACTGTATTTCACAAGGACAAAGTAGTTCTTAGGACTGACCCTAAGTTTCTTCCCAAGATTGTCTCAGAATTTCATCTAAACCAACCTTTAGTCCTACCTATCTACTTTGCTAACTTCCAGAATGAAGGGAAATGTACCCTGCATTCTTTGGATGTTAAGAGAGCACCGTGTTTCTATCTGGATAGATCAAAAGAAATTTGCAAGGCTCAAAAACTATTTATTTACTTCAGCGAGACCCGGCTGGGTCAACCTGTCGCTATTAGGTGCATTTCAGCGTGGCTGGTAGCATGCCTCCGTCACTGCTATTCTATGGCACACATTAAGCTAGAAGATAGAGTATATGCTCACTCTACTAGAGCAGTCGCGGCATCTCTGGCGGAAATCCACAATGTGCTCATTGCAGACATTTGCAATGCGGCTACATGGAGCTCAGTGCATACTTTTGTTAAGCATTATGCTTTAGAGGTCCATGCCAGATGACACCTGTCGTCTGGTAGGACTATTTTTAATGGACTTCTGTCCTAAGTATGTGAGCTCTTAGTTTCTCCTACTGCCCGTCTCGGGGGTTTGTTAGCTTGGTACTCTCCCACTAGTGTGAATGAGTGATGGAGACTTTATATCCAGGAAGATATGGAAATTACGTACCTACTGTAATTCTTGATCTTCTTGGACGAAGTCTCCACTACTCATTCACACGCCCACCCGCCATCCTCCAAGCTCACGTCTGTTTTTGATCTTCACCCGCTCAATGGTTGGCTGTGAAGACTCTATTGTTGACCCTTCTTACATGGGTCAATCAGACTATCTTATGTCCGATTCTGTTAGGTTGGACCTCTAGGTTAGTTAAGTTGCACCTCCTATGAAAAAAAGGTACTGAGACAGTTGGAGGGTCGACGCCGAGGTAGTCTTACTGCACGAGCCATGGCTCATGGTGCCATTTCCTCACAGCTCCATCTCTGGCACCAACCCTCTCGAAAAGTTTGCTCCCGCTGGGTCCTAGCACCCCCGTTGTAGATCCCATTAGTGTGAAGGAGTGGTGGAGACTTTGTCCAAGAAGATCAAGAATTATGGTAGGAAACAGGTGACCATCACACCGGTACACAAAACTGGAGACAAATCACTGCACTCCAACTACAGACCTATCTCTATCCTCCCTCCATTGTCTAAGGCGCTGGAGCACATCGCCTCAGACCAGCTAGTCAAGTACCTGGAAAAATACGACATCCAGTATCCTGAGCAACATGGTTTCCGAAAAGGGCACAGTACCACCACTGCACTATTAGAATTCACGGGCTTCATCCATACCACGCTCGATCAAGGAAACTGTGCAAGGGCAGTATTCATCAACCTTTCAAAAGCCTTTGATACTGTGAACCACCCACTCCTACTCAAGCAATTATCAAACATTGGGCTCGCCAATGAAGCGCTGCTCTGGTTTTCAAGCTACCTTGGGGAGAGGGTCCAGCAGGTTAGTATTGCCAGTGTCACCTAGGAAGAAAAGCCAGTCCTTTCAGGGGTCCCACAGAGGTCCATCCTGGGATCATTACTCTTCAGCCTCTTCCTCAACGACCTTCCCAGTGTCTGCCACCAGAAATTACTGCTCTATGCCGATGACGCAGTCACGTTCACCAACCACCAAAACGCAGAGCTCCTCGAGAAATAATTACAGCTTGAATTCATGCGCATCGAAGAATGGTTCAAGTAACACAAACTGGTCATGAACTACAGCAAAACAAAGGTTATGACTTTCTACAATGCCCGGAGCAAGTACAAATCCCGTGACCTCACCATCTTAAACCAAACAGGTACCTTACTTGAACACATTCCTGATTATAAATACCTAGGTGTCACATTGGACAGCTCACTCTCCTACCATTGGCACACAGATTCTGTTGCCAAAGCCACCAACATCCGTATAGGCCTGCTCTACAGGCACAAACACTGCATGACTCCTGACACACTCCGGTTGGCTATTAACAGCTCTGTCACCTCCATCATTGATTACAAGCTAGTGATTGATGGCTCTGCCTCCATCTCTGCCCTCCACAGAATTACAGTTGCACTCAACAAAGCATGCAGGCTGCTAACTGGGGCTGCCTGACTTACACACACTTGTGACCTGTACACTCTGGCAGGATGGCTTCCTCTCATCAGCCGGATACAGTATCAAACCTGCGTCTTAGCCAAAAAAGCCCTCCTCGGGGTCATGCCCCTGGGCATTGAAAAGCTCCTCGTTGACCACCACAGCACCCAATGAACTAGAAGTTCACAACAACTAACTTTCCTTGTCCCCAGATGCCGAACTACCATGGGCCAGAGGGCCTTTGCCCACAGAGCACCACAGTGGTACAATACTCTCAACAAAGAAACTCTTACTGCTGCTGCTCTTGGCCCTTTTAAGAGACAACTCCGACTTCATCTCATTTCAACTAGTCATTGTGACTGCCTCGCCTAATCAGTGGTCCACCACTCACTGCCCTCCACTTCAGTCTTGACAGCTACCTCTCCTCGCCTTGCCCCCTTCTACCTGCCTACTCCTTGCCCCCTCTCCCTTTCCTCCCCCTAGACATTTTCTGACTTTTATCCCTCCCCTTCCCTTTAGAGCTCTTACCCTCACCCTCTACCCTCCGACAGTGGCCTTCCTGCCTGCATACCCCCTTCCCTCTCACCTGCAGTGCTTATTTCTAAGATTACCCTTGGCTGGTATGTCATTTTTACCTAACATTTGGCACATTTTGAATTACTGGAATTTCCTAAGCCTCAGTCTCTTACTTCTTTTTATTGTGTAACTAAGTATTATTATGTTGACCTTTGTATGTATGTATACCCCCCATTCCTTCGACGTGGAACATTTGTAAATGAGCAGTTCCTGCTCAAAGGTATTTGTAATCCTAGATTTCAATAAAATAAAAAAGGTGCACCCCTTCAACCCAGGTTTGAGGCATCTGATGTCAGGACCTGGATCTGGTGCCTCTTTTAGGAGTGGCACTCCTTCCTGCAAGGAAGGCGATATCATCCACCACTGGAGTTCTTGGTGAATGGGTCTTGTGATGGAGACTGGAAGGTCTAGATCATCCCACCTCTGGTACCATTGGACTTGAAGTGTCCACTGAATCATCCTCATCCCAAGTCTCGTGAAGGGGACAGTGATGATGGACGCAGCCATGAGGCCAAGCAGCCACAGCAGAGTTCTGGCTGGCACCGTTGAGGCTAAAGAGATTTGTCTGGCTAGGACCTGTGGCTCAGTGGCTCTGTCCAGTACAGGAGTTAGAGATGATTTGGGGGCGTTGATGGTGATACCTAGACTCTGGAAAGAGCACAGGTGTTCTGAATGGACCTTTGGAGTTGCTCATTGGACTGTACTGTAAGAAGCCAGTTGTCCAAGTATGGGAACACATAATGCTCCATCCTTCGAACTGCCACGGCTACCACCGCAAGGCACTTCGTGAATCCCCTTGGCGCCGAAGACAGACTGAATTGGAAATGCATGCCTTGAAAGGAGAACCTGAGGTATTTCCTGTGGTGTTTTGCCACTAGAATGTGGAGGTATGTGTCCTGCATGTCCAGTGATGCTAGCCAGTCCCCCTGGTGAACCATGGGGAGCAGATTCTGGGAGAGTGGCAATCCTGAACCTCTTGTACTAAACCGAGCAATTGATTCGCTGATATCCAGAATGGGTCTCAAGTCTCCCATCTTCTTTGGGACCAGGAAGAAGTGAGAGCAGAATCCTGTTCTCCTCTGATTTGGAGGAACAGGTTCTATGGCCTTTTTGGAAAGCAGGGCTTGAATTTCTTCGCGAATCAAACCTGCATGTTCCACAGAGTAATGGGGGGGGGTCCTGTCCAATGGTAAGCAGATGAACTCTATAGCGTGACTGTTCTCGAGGAGTTCATGGACTCATTGGTCGGAGGTCACTCTTCGCCATGCTGCTGCATAAAGACTAAGGCGTGCTCCGACCTCCTCTCCCAGCAAGGTGCTGGGGAGAAGCGGGTCCCTAAAAGAGTAAGGTGGTGGGAGGGGTGGAAAGGCGGCTTGAGTTGGTTTAGCCTGGCGAGAGGTGGGCCCTGCAGATCCTCTGTAGATGTCTCTCCGGCTGTAGCCTCCTTGTTGAGACTGTTGTTGCTGAAAATGGGGCTGCTGCTGTTGATGTCCCCTTCGGCCACAAAAATAAGACTTCTGAAACTGTCTCTGTTTCAGGCGATACATGGACTGCATGGTTTTAAGAGCTTTCCTGGAGTCCCGGAGTTTATTTTCTTCTCTGTATCCTCACCAAAGAGGATAGAGCCTCTGAAGGGTGCACCGAGGATGTTAGACTGAACATCCTGTGCAAAGCCCGAAACTCAAAGCCATGAATGGTGATGTAGGCATATGTCAGTGGCTGCTGCCCTTACTGCTGTGTCCACTGAATCATAAGTGGATCATAGGACATGTGTGCCTACATCTGACCCAGTTTGTAGCAGCTTAGAAAGTTCAGCTTTTTGAGGGCAGTCTGGCATCCCCTGCAGAATGTCCAATCCCTGTTCCTAGAGGACATTCTGGAATTGGACCATATGTGTCATGAAATTCAGGCTCCTTATGCAGCAGGTGGCTGAAGAATATACCTTGCAATCCATGGAGTCCAATTGCTTGGACTCCCTGTATGGAGGTTGGGTGTTAAGGTGTTTTGGTCTTTGTGAGCGATCGTGTGCTGCCGAAATTACCATCGAGTCAGCAGTGGGGTGTTCAGCTAGGAAAGGTTGCTCCTTTGGGGCCCTGTATAAGCTGTCATGGGAACCACTGTAGAGGAATGAGGGTGTCTCCATGTCACCTGGGTGACATCCTTGAAGGTGTCAGCCGTGGATGGGATGACCACCGGCTTGGTGTCCTTCTATCTGAGGTACTTAAGAGAGACGTATCCTTTTTGGGTCCAAGTTCTCAGTGTCCCAGCCCATATTTGCCTTTATGTGCCTCATGACCTCCATAAAGGATGTGTAATCAGGAGGCAATTTTGGTGTGTCCTCAGGATCCAGAGGGGATAAGTCCTCTGTGGATGACTGTGAGGAATCAGAGAGCTGGTAAGAGTCTGAGGAGGAGATGGATGAGGATCTGTGCCACCTCTTCTTGTGTCTGTGTCTATGTCAGGGGAACTAGATGAAGTGGGGCTCCATGATCTGGACCTCTGCCCTCTCTTTTTGGAAACTTTCTTTCTGGGCCTCTCCAGCAGAGTAGACTGCTTTCCTCGGTCCTCATCCGAAGATGGCTGAGGGACTGCATGCAAGTCTGGAGATGGGGGAGAAGGATTTGCGGGGACTCCCCCAAAGTTTGTGTCAAGTCCAGGGCGACAGGAGTTGTTGGTTGTGGTTTTGGAGGGAGAATGTCCAGCCTGATGGTCTCCCACCAGTGATTAAACAGGTCTTTAACCTGTGAAAGGTTGAGTTTCAGTGAACCTGTCACCGGGTCTGGCATTTGTACCATCCCTGGTGCCGGTACTGAAGTCGTGTCTGTTGTGGTCCTTCGGGAGATGACGACGGGTTGGCATGGTTTGTGTCATTGGGCACCGAGGGCTCCTTGTAGGCCGGCATCAAGTCTGCCCACACTGGGGTGTCGACAGTCCAGTTGTCAGTTGGAAGTGGTGACGCTGGAAGCGATGGTGTCCCTGCCAGCTGGGCTGGCGTATGGGTGACCTTGGGGGTGACGTCCGATGTTGATGAGAGTTTGTTGGACTGCCGCCTCTCAGACAGTGGTTGGGAAGATTTCTCCAATGGTTTTTTGGCCTGTTTGGGAGGGAAGAGGACAATCTCTCTTAAGAATGGCCTGAGGTCTTTTGCCTCTCCTGGGAGTTGGCACTACCTACAGAGGCAGACTGGGAAGGATGATTCCCCTTACCTGGGTCTGAAGAGCAGCCTGTAGTTTGAATAGGAGGTCGGATCTTGATTGGCTGAAGTGCAGGGCCAGAGAATCCTGAAGCCTTCTCTTTAGTGCTCGACACACAGGCTGTAGCTGGGGCCTTGACAGTACTAAGTCGAGAATCATGGCCGGCTGATTCGCAAGTGCCTCTCGAGGCAAAGTGCTACCCGGAAGACCTTGTGACAAGGTAGAGAATAGGACCCTGCCTCAGATGTTATGGAGAAGGTGTTTAAATGTAAGGATCTGTTCTGTTCCATTCCTTTTCTGACTTTGTCTGGTTGAGCAACCACATTTTCCTGAGACATCGGACTTGATCAACCCGAGTCTTGCAATTCTTTGCCTCTCTCGCTGTCTTTTCCTCCCTTGCATATCCGCCGATATAAAAATATATGCAAATCAGTATGTGGAACTGTAACTGATATTAGGATCCCTTTTGTTTAGAAAATATGTAGTGTTACTGTTGAAATGTATACATTTATAATTTGAGATGACTGCAAAAAGCTGTTGGAAACTAGAGGTTACCTTAGTGCAAATCTTTGAGCCTTTTTTTAAAATCTGTGCAAAAGGGGCATCAGCAAACACATTGTATTATAGCAGCTCCTGCCTGATATTTACAAAAACAGGATGCTTGCTAAGAATGGGGGTTGGAACGACTTAAAAGGAGCTAAGCTGCAACTGCAAAAGAAAAAGGGACACAGAGACTCAAGGAAAACTACTGTTTTTTTCTCCTTTGTATATAGTTATACTGAACAAGTTTATTTTTTTATGTTACTGCTACTGCAAATAAATATTTTTGGTGAATTCTACAACTGCTCCTGTTTTTCCCTATGCTTCCTGACCTGTGCCTCGACGACAAATGGTGTCAGCCTAAGAGGGATTTAAGTCGTGCATATCCTAAGACAGGAGTTTTGTGCGTAGGTGCTGGTCCTAGTACCAGGGAAGCCCACAGAAAGGTATGGATTCTGCAGCAGCAAGTCCAGGAGTGGTTACCAGGAGAATGGCAGCCAAACTAGCAGAGACAAAAGTCCAGTCTGAGATTGTACATCCAACACCGGTTATGGCAAAAGAACAGGCAGTGACAGAACCTGAAAGCCTGATGGGACTTTTTCAAATGGTGGGCTATACCACAAAGAGAGACTGAGAAGCAGAGAGAAAAAGAGACTCAACATTTAGAAGCACAGAGGAGAGAAGAGATGCGGCGACAGGAGCAGTAGATGAGAGAAGAGATGCAGCGACAGGAGCAGCGATGGCTGGATGCCTTTGCCAGCTATCAAAGGCAGAGGATCTGGCACAGATCCCAATGAGCAACAAAATGCAAGCAACTTAAAAGCCATTAAACTTATTAAATTGTGTCCCTCAGATGATATTGATGCATACCTGACAACTTTTGAAAGAGTTGCCACAGCCTGCAAATGGCCAAAGCAGCAATGGACAATCAGACTGGTATCCTATCTGACAGGGGAAAGCCCAAATTGCCTACAGCAATATGGACACTGCACAGTCAGAAAACTATGATCTGGTGAAAAGCAAAATCCTGAAAAGGTACAACATCTCCGGAGAGACAAACCGGCAGAGATTTCAATCTCTGAGTTACAAAGCAGTTGACAATCCTCGAGAAGCCTTCACCTGACTCAGAGAACTCCTGATAAAATGGATCCAACCAGACAGCAAAACAGTCCCACAGATCGACACTTTTGCCATGGAGCAATTCATCAACATCTTGCCTACAGATGTGTAGCTGTGGGTAAAGGAACACCGACCAGAGAGTGGGGAAAAGGCTGTTTCTTTGGCCGAGAACTTCCAAATGGCCAGACAGATGCCACATCAGCGAAGTAAAGTACAGTTACGTAAGAACTTACCGTAACAGTAGATCTTCGAGAACAGCTCTTGCAGCAGGTTACACCATTAGGACTGAAGCCGGCAGGCGCCAGGACCCCACGGAAAATTTCTAGCTAGCTATCTTCAGCGGGGACCGCCCCCAATGTCGGTCCCGCCTCCGACGTCAGGCATGGTACATAAGGGGGCGGTCCCACCAGAATCCCCAGTTCTCCCGCTGGAGACTCCCGGCCGCAGGATGACATCAGAAGGGGAGACCAAGGATCCGCCGTCAGAAGGCAATAAAGGAGAAAATCTCAACCAAAGCGTTTCTTTCTTTTCCTCCGTTTCAATCATCCATGACATATTGCTTCTGCTTTAACCTTTCATTTTGTTGTTTTTTTTTTTTTTAGGCAGAGCCGTACCTCCTCTAAGGGGGAAGGAGAGCGGGAAGGTACCTGCTGCAAGAGCTGTTCTCGAAGATCTACTGTTACAGTAAGTTCTTACATAACTGTACTATCTTACTTCGAGATACAGCTCTTGCAGCAGGTTACACCATTAGGACTGATTCCCAAGCAGTAATGCTGCCAGAAGATCCGGGAGGAGGCATAGAGACAAGAGAAAAAACCAATCCAAGTCCTGACTCAGGACAAGAGACCTTGCAACACCGCTAGGCCAAAACTGGCTCTACGCCTAGAGGCTATGTCCAGACTATAATGCCTGATAAAGGTATGTACAGAGCTCCAAGTAGCAGCAGTGCAAATAGCTGAAATAGAGACATTTCTGAGCGCTGCAAAAGAAGTGGCCACACCTCTGGTAGAATGACCCCGGATAGAACCCGGGAGGGTTTTGTTTAATCTGGTAGCAGTGCGATACATTGGACAAGCCAGGCGTGACAAGGTCTGCTTGGACACGCGTTGGCCTTCCATTCTCTGAGAAAGAGATGAAAAGCTGGTCAAGAAGCCCGCAAGGGATTAGTTCTGTTAAGGTAATACCTCAGGCTACGGTGAACATCAGGGTATGAAGTAAAGCCTCTCCTCTGTTGAGTAACTGGAAGTAGACCGGAAGGTCAATATCCTGATTTAAAGTAAGTGTCGAAACCACCTTAGGCAAAAACTTTGGTTCATCCGTAGAGATACTCTGTCCCGTGGAAACCAAATAAGACTCTTTACACATGAGAGCATGAAGCTCAAAATCCTTCTGGCTGGAAGTAGCGGCAACTAAAACAAGCGTCTTCCACGACAAGCGTAGCTTCGCAATCCTGGCAGGCTCAAAGGGAGGGCGTAAGTTGTTCCAGGACAAAGAGGATCCCACGGAGGCACAGGGTCCTAATGGGAGGCCTAAGGTGCAACACTCCTCTAAGAAACCTCAGAGAAGCGTCCAAACTGAGCAATAGTACAGTGCCCCACCGAAGATGGGAGGCAAATAGCACAAAGGTGCACCTTAATAGAGGAGTAGGCTAGCCCAGAATTGAAAAGAGAATGGAGGTAGTCTAGAACCACTCCAACGGGACAACCTAAAGGGGAAAGGTCACGAGCCCGTGCCCATAGACAAAAACGATGCCACTTCATGGCATAAGTAGCATGCGTTGCCGGCTTTCTGGCTGCAGAGAGAATCTCAGCAACCTCTTGCGAGACCCCGTGGCGCAAAATGGCTATGTCTCTAGGAGCCATGCATGCAGGTTCAAAGAGATCCGGATGAAGCAATGAACCTCTCTCCTGAGAAAAGTAAGTGGGAGTTAAGCGGCAACAGGAGCGGGGGTTCCCGAGACAGCTGTGCCAGCAAGGGGAACCAAATCTCTCTGGGCCAAAACGGGGCCACCAGAATCATTCTTGCGTGTTCCCTGCGCAGCTTGAGAAGAACTCTCTGGATCAACGGGAAGGGAGGGAAGGCATAAAGGAATCTGTTCACCCAGGAGAGGGACAACGCATCTCGCCAGAAAACACCAGGCCCTGGATCTAGCGAGCAAAAATTGGGCAGTTTTGCGTTGGATGGGGATGCGAACAAGTCCAGTTCTGGAGTTCCCCATCGAAGGAACAGATCTTCTGCCACCTCCTGAAGAAGTTCCCACTCGTGGACTCTGGCCTGGGAGCGACTCAGGCCATCCGCGATCGTGTTGTCCACTCTGGGAACATGTACAGCGATCAGGTTTGCGCCGTGTCCAATTACCCAATCCCACACCCTCATGGCCTCCCTGCAAAGGGGGTAAGAGTGTGCGCCTCCTTGTTTGTTGAGGTAATACATCACCACCGTGTTATCCATCTGAAGCAGGATCGTGCACGGCGGGATCATGGACTGAAAGGCCTGGAGTGCATAGAGGACCGCCCTCATCTCTAAGATGTTGATATGGAGATGAGTCTCCAACGGGGTCCATACACCCTGAGACCTCACCCCATCTAGGTGCGCTCCCCACCCGAGACCCGAAGCATCCGTGGTGAGGATTATCTCTGGGGACGGCGCTGCAAACGGGATGCCCTTGGAGAGCGACCGGGGCTAACCACCATTGCCAGTCTCGAACCACGCAGTTCGTGATCCTGACTGGATGCTGCAAATGGTCTTGCCTCTGATCCCATTGCGCTTTGAGCATCCACTGCGTTATTCGCATGTGGAGTCAGCGGAGGACAGTAGAGATTGGCCGCAGCCATGTGTCCGAGCAGACGAAGGACCGACCTGGCTGGTACGATCTGGTTCGTCGATAAGTCCCCTATGAGGGACCTTATGCATTCCGCCCTGTCGGCTGGAAGAAAAGCTCTTCCCTGGATCATGTCCAGCACTGCTCCTATGAACTGCAGGTTTTGCGACGGTACCAAGACGGACTTCTCTCGATTTTATAAGAATGCCCAGCAATCCAAATAGGTCTTGGGTGTCCTGGATCGCAAGCAGAAGCGCCTCGCTGGAGGCGGCCATGAGAAGCCAATCGTCGAGGTATGGGAACACATAGTGGCCCTTTCTCCTTAGAGATGCTGCCACGACTGCCATGCATTTGGTAAAGACCCTTGGTGCAGATGACAGTCCGAAAGGAGAGCCGGAACTGGAAGTGGTGGCTAGAAACTCGAGCGCAGGAACCTCTGATGCGGCTTGAGCTATGGGAATATGCAGGTAGCGTCCTGCATGTCTAAGGCGCTAAATAGGTGCCCTGCTTTAGCATGGGGATCAGGCCGGAGGGTCACCATGCGGAATCTTTTGTATGACCGACATGTTGAGGTCGCTCAGGTCCAGAATTGGACGGAGGTCCCCTGTTTTCTGGGAACCAGGAAGAAGTGAGAATAATACCTAGTCCCTCTGGTTTCGGGACGTACTCTACTGCCCCTTGTTCAGGAGCGTGAGTATTTCTTGCCAGATTAAGGCACCGTGCTGACCCGAATACCGGAGAGCAGAGGAGGCCTCGAGGGTGGCTTTCCGTGAGCTCAAAAAGTGGCCAATGCTGACCAACTGAAGAACCCACCTGTCGGTGGTGATTGCCTGCCATCCCGGCAGGAAGTTCTAATCGACCCCGACCATAACATCCCATTGATCCCGAGGCAGGGGCGGGAAAGGAGTCATGCTGTGGTGGCAGGCGGGCCGCTGGCTGGTTGCTCTAGAGTGCGTTGACCTCTGCTAGCGGGCTGCTTCCCTGGGTTCTCGCGAAACCAGAGCCCCTCTGTTGTGTGGTGGAGTGAGGTTGTTGCCTCTGTGTCCGCCACCTAACGGTCTTGTGCCTCATGAAAGGACCCAGGCCTAGGCAGTACATTTGCCTGGACCGACCTCACTGCCTTTCCAGCCTCTTGCAGTTTGGTAATAATTTTTTCCGCAGGATTACCAAACAACACATCTCCCTCAAAAGGGGCATCCATAATGTTCTTCTGGACGTCCGGGGTGAAGCTGGAGACACGGAGCCAGGAGTGTCTCCGGAGACAAACGCCTGAAGCTGCTGCTCTGGCTGATGAGTCCGTGGAATCATACGCGGCTCTAAGCACTTGGGTCCCCACGTCTGAACCCGTGCAGAGGAGCTGGAGCATCTCCTCCTTCTGACCACCTTCAGGAAGCTTCTCAGCTGCCTCCAGACCCTGTTCCCACAGTGCGTTCTGGAATTGAATCATGTGGGTCAGATAATTCCAGGGATCTGATGAGCGGCGAGGTCGCCAAGCGTTCCGCGCTTGCCCAGAGAGTCCAACTGCTTGGATTCTGGATCCGGTGGTAGGGTGCTCAAATGCTGTGGCCTTTGGGACTGGTCATGTGAGGCTGTTATGACCAGAGAATTGGCCAGAGGTTGGTGCGTCAAATACTGGTCCTCCCTAGGGGCCTTGTATGGGCAGGTCAGCTTTCTTCGACACCGCCGATAATGAATGTGGGCGCCCACGCGGCCTTGGTGACGCCACAAAGTGTCCACCAAGGGTGGCACCACCACAGGCTTGGGGTCCTTCTGCCAAGATACTTAGCCAGGCGCATCTTTGGGTCTAACTCCTCAGATTCCCACCCATGTTCTCCTGGATATGGCGCATGATATCCATGAACGAGGGGTCATCCGGAGGAGACCATGGAGTCTCACGTGGGTCCAGAGAAGAGACTGAGATTGGAGCTGGAGATCTGGAAGTGGAATACACAGATCCCTCGTCCTCCGTCGACGGCGAACGTCGGCGTCTCCTGGATCTCTTTGGGCTGGGTGATCTGGAAGACGAGGATCTAGACGGAGGTCTCCTCTTTGCACTTTGAGCCCTGGGAGGGGATCTGGACTCCCTGGGGACAGTAGAGCGGCCAGCCAACCCCGCAGGCGAAGGGGGGGCCAGAGCCGAAGGAGGAGGAGGAAGAGCGGTGGGCACCACGTCTTTCTTGATGGTGTCCCACCAGTATGTAAATAGATCCTTTACATCCGCAATAGATAATCCCGACGCCGGCTCAGACGTCGAGGGTCGGACGTCGGGTCCCGGCGACGGCTCCACAGGGACCTCGGGCAGTGGCGAGGGAGCCCTGGGAGACTGTGCGAGGCCGGGATTGCCCGTCTGGTCTTCGGGCTGCGTCGAGTCTTCCTCCATAAGGGGCTCCTGCCTGACGATGGTCGGAGACGCAGGAGCCCTCTTCTCAGGCGCCGCGGACGTCGATCCCCCTGCTGACGTCCGATGGGTAGATTTGACTGACGACGGTCTGACATCCGACGACGGCTCCGAGGAGCGGTGACGAACGGCCGACGGAGGTCGAGCTGGTGTCGGGTCTGCTGGCCTCTTCAGAGGGGTAAGCTCCAGGGTCTTCCTCGGCAGCAGTGAAGAGGACTGGACGTCGGGTACTGACGAGCGGGAGCCTGACTTGTGGCGATGGTGATGACGCTCCCCGGACTTCGCCCCGGCCTTAGGGGTGGAGGATGACGACGGCCTGGTGGTAGGGGCCTGAGAAGATTGAGAAACAGCCACCGCAGCCAGGGGAAGGGAAGAGGCCCTGGACGGGGACCGGTCCAACTTCGATCTGGAGCTGCGGGACTCGGAGGCCCGAGTCGGAGACCTGGAAGGGTCCTTCTCCCTTCTCTTCTTTTCGGCGTGCTTGTGAGAAGATTCCCCTTTAGAGGACATGGCTCTAAGTTTTTCTTCCAGGAGGAATGCCTGCAGAGCCTTCTGTCGCTGGATCCTGGTGCGGCTGTTAAATCTCTGGCAGAGGGAACAGGCCTGGGTGTCGTGCTCTGGGCCCAGGCACCGAACGCAAGCCGTGTGAGGGTCCTTAAAGGGGATCTGTTTTCCACAAGCACACTTAGACGTATGCCCAGAGGTCGGTGAGGACATCAGAGAAGAAAAATCTTCAAAATGAAGCAATTTCCCGTAGGAAGTTCAGCAACCACGCGTCGCGGCGCTAGACTGAGACCGAAGGGTCGAGGCATGCAAGTTCGACGGTGGGAAAGAACTGGAGATTCTGGCGGGACCGCCCCCTTATGTACCATGCCTGACGGAGGCGGGACCGACGTCGGGGATGGTCCCCGCTGAAGATAGCTAGCTAGAAATTTTCCGTGGGGTCCTGGCGCCTGCCGGCTTCAGTCCTAATGGTGTAACCTGCTGCAAGAGCTGTATCTCGAAGTAAGATCAGCCAAACACTGGTAAGACACTCTTTTTCTCATTTAAACTCCAAGCCTGATAAGAACTCTGGTGGGGAGTAAGAAATCTGTGCCCAAAGACATTATCTGCTATGACTATAATAAGCCAGGCCATTTTGCAAGAAACTGCCGTAGTAAGGAGAGTGGCACTACAGCAGATTTGTCCTTGGCAAACTGGGGCAGGTACTTAACAGATGTGAAGGTGGGGGATAAGACTGTGAAGGGACTCATTGATTCGGGAAGCACACAGACCCTAGTGCATGTTAAAGTGCTGTGAAAACACTGTGCAAAGGGACCAGGTACTGGTGTCATCTGCATCCACAGGGACACCTGATACTATTTCACCACCCAAGTGACTCTGACCATTAAGGGTATGTTGCACCAAATTAAAGTGGGGCTAGTACCTAAGTTACCTATACTTGTGATTACTGGTAATGATTGTACTCCAGGATTTACTGAGCTAATCAAGGAGGGAGTAAATCCTGATGTTTCAGCAGCTGTGGTGACAAGAGCTCAGGCAAAGAAAATTTCAGATGGTGGGGACACTTTTCCTTTCAGTGATTTTGATTCGGACTTGTTTGAGCACAGCTCCAAGATCTGGAAATCCAGGAAAGAAAGACAAAGCCTGAAGAAACTGTGGCAACAAAGGACTGATGGACATGAAGGATTAAAATATGAAAATGCTGAAACTAAATTGATAACTAATTGTGATTTTCTTTCAGAACAAGTGAACAATGTTTCTCTCCAGGGTTATTTTAAGCAGCTGGGGGTGAAACCAAAACAGGGTGGACCAATGTTTAAAAAATGTAAGGGGTTACTTTACAGAATCTGAGTTAAACCTCAGACTCAGGAACAAACAGAACAATTGGTTATACCACAGAAGTATAAAACAGAATTATTACAGATAGCACATGATAGTCATATGGCTGGTCACTCAGAAAGGGAGCATACCCTTGCCAGATTGCTGTATAGATTTTATTGGCCTGGAATTCATGAAGATGTTGCTACCTATTGTAATTCCTGTGTTGAGAGTCAGAGAGTAGGCCCAGTCACTAGAAAAGACAAGGTGCCCCTGGTGCCCCTACCCTTAATAGATGTGCCTTTTGAGAGAATTGCAATGGATGTGGTTGGTCCTTTAGACGAGAGTAAAAAGGTAATAGAGTTATCCTGGTAGTATGCAACTATGCTACTTGATACCCAGAAGCAGTTCCGATGTGTACCGTCACAGCCCCAAAAGTTGCAGCAGAGCTAGCCAAAATATTAAGAAGTGTGGGTATACCTCAAGAAATTATTACTGATCAGAGTAGTAATTTTGGTGCTGCATTACTTAAGCAGCTGTACAGACTACTGGGTATCACTGCCATAAGAATCTCACCCTATCATCCTCAGACTAATGGTCTTGTTGAGCGTTTTAACCAAACCCTAAAACGCATGTTAAAAAGGTATGTAAAAGGGGAAGGGAAAGACTTGCCTTACCTACTTTTTGCTTACAGAGAAGTGCCACAGACATCAACAGGGTTTTCACCATTTGAAATGCTGTATGGTAGGCAGCCAAGAGGGTCACTGGATGTGATAAAAGAAACATGGGAAGATAACCCCACTCAGAAACAATCTGTAACTTCTTATATGTGTGCTCCAAGAAAGAAGCTGGCAAAATATGTTGAAATTGCCCATAGTAATCAGAAAGAAGCCCAAAATCAGCAAAAGGTACATTATGATCATTGCGTAAAAGAAAAAGTTTTCAAGCCAGGTGAAAAAAGGTTTTGCTGCTGTTGCCCACAACAGAAAATCAAATGTTAATGAAGTGGCAAGGGCCCTATAAAGTGCTTAGACGTACTGGCACTGTCAACTACGAGACTGAGACCCCCGACAGGAAAAATCCTGCTAAGATATACCATGCTAACCTCCTCAAGAAATGGGTTGAAAAAATGGCAAAAGCTGCCTTGCTAGTTTTGCCAGAAACCGATAAGGAAAATATTGATGTAGCTTATGATAGACTGGAACAAACTGTAAATGCTGATGCTGTAAAGGTGAATGTTTCCATAACCTCAGAACAAACTGCAGACATTCGTAATGTGCTAAAGACATTTAATAGTACTTTTACCACAGTACCAGGCCAGGCAAAAGGGACTGAGCATGCAGTAGTGACAAGGAATGCTCGTCCTATTAGGCAAAAGACATACAGGTTGCCAGATCGGTAAAGAGCTGACGTGGTTAAGGAAATACAAAAAAAAATGAAAGAATTGGGTATTATAGAGGAGCCGAGGAGTTTTTAGTCATCTCAAATGGTAAGTGTAAACAAAAAAGAAGAGGGTGTTAGAATCTGCCTTGATTTTAGGAAACTTAATCAAGTGTCAGAATTTGACAGTTATCCTATGCCCAGAATAGATGATTTGGTGGACAGACTGGGGAGTGCAAAGTATATTAGTACCCTTGATCTCACCAAGGGTGACTGGCAAATACCTTTAGCTAAAGAATCCAAAGATAAAACTGCATTTGCCACCCTATAGGATTCTATTAGTTCACCACCATACCCTTTGGTTTACATGGTGCGCCAGCTACATTCCAGCGGTACATGGATTTAACTTTATCCCCTCACACTGGTTACTGTGCTGTTTACCTGGATGATGGTGTGGTGTACAGTCCAGACTGGAAAAGCCACCTGGAACACCTATAAGCAGTTATCCAAGCTATCAAAAATGCAGGTCTATTAGTCTTACCAAATGTGCATTGGGCATGCAGGAAACCAGATATTTGGGCTATGTGTTGGGAAATGGAGAAGTTAAGCCAGAGGTTTCTAAAATAGAAGCTGTAGCTAACAGCCATGTCCCTAAAACAAAGAAACGTGTCAGGTCATTTTTAGGGCTGGCTGGTTATCGGAGATTTGTTACCAACTTTGCAGAGTCAGCTATTTCCCTCACTGAACTCATGAAAAAACAGTACCCAATTAATGTGAAATGGACCTCAGAGTGCGATGAAGCTTTTCAAGCCATTAAGACTGCATGATGTTCAGCCCGTTTTAAAAAGCCCAGGCTTTGAGAAACCATTTTTATTACAAACAGATGCATCAGAGGTAGACCTAGGTGCAGTACTGAATCAAAATATAGAAGGGACGGAACATTCTATTCTGTACATAAGTAGGAAGTTGTATGACTAAGTCAAGATGGCGGCTGTGCTGGGCTGACCATCAGGAGCAGCAGGAAAGATCAGATACGCAAAGACTTCTGCCATAACAGTAGCTCTTCTAGGAATGTCTCTTGCAGTTTCCCTTAGGTGGCGCTCTCACACGGTAGTTTTCTCCAGCAGTCTCTATACGAGGGACCACACACACACGACCTCACTTCCTGGGCTGTGCTTATAAAAGTGGGTGGTCCTTGGTAGTCTCCATTCCCCGCTGGTTTCAGCTCGTGAAGCGAGGGACCGAGGTACCAAAGCCTGTCGCCCTTACATCGTTTTCCCTGTTACAAAATGGCAGGGGGTCAGAGGGAGGGAAGCCAATTACTGCAAGAGACATTCCTAGAAGATCTACTTTTACAGCAAAAGTCTTTGCGTAACTGATCTATCTTCCATGGAACGTTCTCTTGCAGTAAGTCATTACTTCTGGGAGATTTCCAAGCAGTTACATAGCAGTGGGTGGCCGGATATGGCATTCTGCTGCACATATAGTGTGGTCTTAGGACCGATAGGTGCTGAGAACAGTATATCAGCATATAAAGAGAATTTTGTATTCTGTCTGTAAGTACTCCATTGTAGTATTTGTTATAGGGTTATGGTTGAAAGACAAGCCAAACTGGCTATTACTGGGCATCTTTGGATGAGTTAAGCAGATGTAAACCTGATTAGGGTATGGGATATTAGATACTGTAATAATTCAAAAGAAATTCAGCCATATAATGGAGTAATTGGTAGGTCTCAGTGGCATGCACTGGAAAAGACAGTATATGTCACAGCCTGTTGGGTTCTGAGTTTTGAATAGTAACCAAAATAATACAATGTTATTATTTTGCAGTGCTACAATGTAGCAAGTTAGTACAATTTTTTGTTACATCTGTCAAGTCACTAGAGAAATGTATCCATTTTGGCATAAATAGGCTACATAAGTAGCAAATGATTTTTTTGTGTGTGAAATTAAACAATGTATTTCATAATGGAATCCAGTGGCTCTTGGAGTCGGTAGCAATATTGTAGCCATTTTAGGGTAAAGACATGGAATGCAACAGAGTGATGTAGTAAGTTCCATCGTGTATTAGTAATCTAATTTGCAAGGGGGTCCCAAGTATGCCAGGGCCTGCAGCCTTGTTAGGTGTAAACCTGAAATGTTAGTATGGTGGGCCCTTTATTTGTGCTGTCGGGTAAACAGAAGTTTAAATAATGGTCTGGATGATTGCAAATTATGAGCCGTTAGATCTCATCTTTGAGATTCTAAATGTGTAAAAATGGGAAAAAGTCATAAGGTTTGTAACCTGCCCATATTTTGTTGTCCAAGTAGCATGGATCAGAAAATTGACAAGTCTTGCAGAATTTATAAGGTTCATAATATATATGTACTCACCATTGTTTCTGTGGCCTTTATCTACAGCTAGGTGAAGACTGCATGTAGCAGTAAAAGTTTGGTAAGAATATCATGATCCATATTATGATATCATCAAGATATATAGATGTTTTCTTGGCATGTGAGTAGGAGCAGGCCCTGTTCATGGCAGGGACATGAGGGTCCGGCGCACAACAGGTCAAGAGGCATCTCGATGAAATGACCGTAATGGTCTGTAACAGTGATACCTCACAAAGTGGCTAGATGTATAAAGCCTCCTGGGAAAGGTCTCAGTATAATTTTGAATCGAGCCCCCCGCCCAAAAAGTCTCCTAGGCCTAGAAGAGGAGACCTGGGTATAGTTTTTAAGTTTTTAGTGAGAGGAAGAGGCACCCGGCTGTTCTAAGGGGTGACCACAGGTCAGTTTAGATGTGTTCCTTGTCCTTGGCTCTTTGCCTCTGACGTTTCCTCCTATAGGCTGGGAGGGGAGTTGCTGGCAGTCACAAAGGAAGAAAGAGACTTGGGCATCATCATCACCGATGACCTGAAATCATCCAAGCAGACCTCTAAAGCAGTAAGTAGGCTGGGGATGTTAGGGTGTATTGATAGGGGTATCACAAGTCGGCAAGAGGAGGTAATAATCCCTCTTTCCAAACACTAGTTAGGCCCCATCTGAGTACTGCGTGCAGTACTGGAGGCCACACTTTCACAAGGACATTAACCAAATTGAGGCAGTCCAGAGAAGGGCAACCAAAATGGTGCAGGGACTGCATCAGAAGACATATGAGGACAGATTAACGGAGCTCAATATGTATACCCTTGAGCAAAGGAGGGAGATAGGTGATATGATCAAAACATTGAAACACCTTAAGAGCATTAAGGAGATGAAAGAGTCTAACATGTTTAAATATAAGAAAAATAGCAGGACAAGAGGACACAGCATGAGATTAGAGGGAGGCTGATTAAGGGGGAATGTGAGGAAATTCTTTTTCACAGAAAGGGTGGTGGATGCATGGAACGGTCTACCTCAGGAAGTGGTGGCTATGAATACAGTGCAGGGCTTCAAACAGGCATGGAAAAGGCATAAGGGAGCAATACAGATGAGTATGAATAGATAGGCCACTGACAGAGCAAAGGGCAATGGCACATTTATAAGGTAGAAAAAGAAATGGGCAGACTGGATGGGCCCTTCGGTCCTTATCTGCCGTCAACTTCTATGTTTCTATTTTGTTATAGAAATTTCCATTTTTTTATGAATAATTATACTGAGGGCTTGTTTGTGGTACATATATTATACTGTTTTTAGTTGTCTGCTTGAGGCTTTTAGGTTATTCAGTATTGTTTGTGCCCCTGAGCCAAAGAGATGGTCACCAGAAAAAAAGGGGTACTAGCCACTTTTTGTTTAATATCTGGTGCTCGCCCTGAGTCTCGGAGCCATGCTTGACAGTGTATAAATGTACCGACTGCAGAGGCTCTAGCCGAAGCGTCTGCTTATTTTTCAGGGGATGTAGGAGTAATAGTAGGCTCTGTTCGTGGGAGGGACACGAGGGTCCGGTGCATAACAGGCCGAGAAGTATCCCAATGAAGTGACCATAGTGGTCTATAACAGTGATACCTCTTAAATATGTATATATGAACATTATAAACAACATGTTACCCTCCACCTGAGGTGTGCCTCTATAATATTGGTGAGGTTATCCACAAGACATAGGCGATCGCATAATGCATTCTTAGTCAGTTTTGGGTCCTGAGTGGCAGACGCCAAAGAATCTGATATGTTGATTGTAGAAAATATGAAGTTGGTGTCCACGAAATAAGCCCCTTTGAATAGTAGGGGTATGCCATATTTTTTGTTTGAGAAATATTCTCATAGTTGTATACATTGGCATAATTGACTGGAGGGGTTTTACTCCATAAATGGGTGTGAAAAAGCCTTGTACCCTCACTGATAGTGGAGGCAGTCAGACATCCGTCGAAGGGATACACCCTGTTGATGAGAATATGTAACCATGTTAATGTTCTGTTGATGGAAAATGTCTATTATAATATATCTATATTGTAAGACATGGTCTGTTGACGGTGGAATGTTGGCCCCTGATGGTGGGATTATCCCTGTCGATGGTGTAGAAGGAATACCATGCCCCGTACATAGTGGAATGAAAGCAGTCTATGATGATTAGTAGAAATACTGCTCCATCGATGGTGAGTCATCTGCCGTCAGCGATGAAAGGAGGGGAGCACGTCCCTTCGACGGTGGAATGGGTCTCATCGACAATAGATGAAGATAATGTGCCTCGTTGACCCGGGGGGGGTGTTACGCCCGTCGATGAGAGGCGCTTGTTCTTATATGAAGCCACCGTTGAGTCTTGGAGGAGGCCTCCGTCAACGAGGAATGAACCTCCCGTCGTCGAGAAGTGTGTAGGAGGCCTCAGTCGATGGGGCATGAGTGGTCCGTCGATAAGAATCATGTAGGAGGCCTCCGTAGATGGTGGATGAGTATTCCATCAATGAGAAATCATGAAGGAGGCCTCCGTCGATGGTGGACAAAGTGTCTGTCGACGGGGAATGAACCTCCTGTCGATGAGAAGTATGTAGGAGGCCTCTGTCGATGGTGAATGAATATTCCGTTGATGAGAAATCATGAAGGAGGTCTGCATCGATGGGGAATGAACCTCCCATCGACGAGAAGTATGCAGGAGGCCTCCGTTGACTGGGATTATACATCCATCCATTGACGGGAACATAGTGTAAGCCTCTGAAGAGTGTTGTTGTGAGCCTCTGTAGAGTGTTGTTGGCGGCCTCGGTCGACAGGAATACAGTGTAAGCCTCTTTTATAATGAAAATGATGTAGAAATGCCTGCCGTTGACGATGTATTTGTCCTCCATCGAAGAAAGTCTTCTTGATAATATATGTTTAGCAAAAATGACCATTGAAAGGCAGTCAGGCAGGACTTATGGTGAAGGTATGTTTCCTTCTACTCTGATGCTTCTTGAAAAGGACTCAATGTTGTCGGAGCCTGTTAACAGAGCTCCTTGAGTCATCCATCTTTAAAAACACTCTTGTTTGAGTATAGGCATATGGTGCCGTGTATTAAGCCCAGGCACCCCAAGCTGTGGGTTCAATCCATGTCGTAGATCACTTAGCAGGAGAGTATTCTAGCTGTTGTGAGAGCGGAAGCCGGCGGGAAAATGAAGGGGGAGACTACCAGGGACCACCCACTTTTATAGGAACAGCCCAGGAAGTGAGGTCGTGTGGGTGGGCCCTGGTATAGAGACTGCTGGAGAAAACTACTGCGTGAGAGCGCCACCTAAGGGAAATTCCCAGAAGTAATGACTTACTGCTAGAGACCATTCCGTGGAAGATCAGTTGTTACTTTTAGTATTTTTATTATTTTTTGTTGCTTTCCATTTGTTTTATCTTGCCACCTGGGTGCTAAGAACTGCAATATTAGCACTCATCAGCTATAAATACAACTTTTCTTAATCTGTGTGCTGTATTAAAATAGCCGACTATCTGAGATTTACCCATTTTCTCAACCGACCGAGGAGGGAGCATGAAGATTGGCAGAAAGTGGATGGAGGTCTTCTGAGTTGAGACATTTGGAGGAGTTTTCTGTGTGGAGGAGGAACACTATGGAGCATTGAGGAGGTTCGACCATGGTTGGCTGCGGGCTGAGTGAACTCCTTCCGGGTGTTTGGCCTTGATCTGGAAGTGTGCGGCAGTGTTGCTGCTGGTGGGCGGCTGCACTGCCGTACTTCTGTTCTGCTGCTGGGTGACTGTGGCAGCAGTGGGGTCCAGGGAGAGGTCAGGGCTCCAGGAGGGGTCTTTCCGTACTGGCAACAGTGAGGGCGGAATGGATATGAGACTGTTGTGCCTGTAGTTACAGCTGTGTGGAAACTGTCCCCCGGTGTTCCGGGTTGGAGTGGGACCATATGAACTAGCAATTCTGCCTGTCTGTCTCCATGTGTAGTTGGGAGTTAACTGAACTGGCGAGAGTACCGATGGTGTTGGTTAAAGGAGAACTATTCAAACTGGAGTCTTCCTTGGTGTGGCCTGAATTTAACTGGACTGGCAGTGCAAGTGCTGTGAGCTAATCATTTTCTGGTGAAAAGTAAACTTTATGTCCACAGAGTTTCTGGGCAGTGAGAGTGTCCGGCCTTAGTGGAACCTTTGGACATGGACTAGGGAAGTGAGAGCTCCCATAGCTGATATTTTTCATCTGGAGTGTGGCAACATTTTTTTAATTTAATTTAAACTTTTTATGTTTTGCTTGTTATTTTATATTTAAAATAGGGTTTTATTTGTATAATTGTGTTAGCTTAAGGGGTTGTTTTACTTGTGGGAGGTGTGGGTTTGTTTAATTGAGTAACTGATTTAGTTTAAAGGGTTGTTTTTCATTGTTATTTGTGTGAAATGTGTCTGGGACAGGGATTTGTAAGGCACAGCTACTCTGGGGACTACCTCCACGGCCTCTGTCCCTTTGAGCTCCCTGGACTTCCAGCTGTGGCCTACAGGAAGTGTAGAGCCTTGGGAATAGCTCGGGGGGGGGTCTGGTGGTGGTGGCAGCACCCGAGTGGCTGCCGGGGTGTCTGGGATTCAGGTGGTGAGGACGAAGAGACGCCCTGGGGCGAAATGGAAACTGGAGAGGGGGTTGCCATGCTTAGTTCCCATACCCAAGGGTTCCATGATGGACTGTGAGCAGTTAGCTGGTTCAGCTGCCTCACCTCAACCTACTTGGGTTGTGCTATGCAATGCCAGGTTGATGAGGAATAAGACTGCCATAATGGCAGACTTGATATCCTTGGTTGACCTGGTTTACATCACGGAGACCTGGTTGGATGAAAATGCAGCCCCCATTTTGGAGCAGCAGTTCCGTCTGGGTACTCCATGATACACAACCTGGGGGGGCGGGTAGCCATTTGTTTTAAAATCAGCCTGAACCTCATGGTGGTACCTATAGGTCATACACGATCATTCAAGTTGTGTGGCCACCCAAGGGGGTGTAGGGGCAGGTTTCAGGGTCCTTGTGCTTTATTGTCCCCCTGGGGTGCATAGGGACTTTGTTGTTGAGGTCGAGGAGCTCATCACCGGCCTAGTGCTGGAGTCTCCCAGGTGGTTAATTCTGGGGGACTTCAATGCCTGGGTTGATGGCAAGCTCTTGGGTTTTGAGAATGATCTCACAGGAAGCATGGGGGCCCTGGGCCCGTCGCAAAAAGTAACAACAGCTACGCACTTGCATGGCCACACATTGGATCATTTTTTTTTGTTAGATTTAGATGTCACTGAGCTCAGTGCTGATCCTATATTTTGGTCGGATGATAGCACCGTGAGGTTCATGCTTGGTGGCACCCCCCCCCACCAAAGATGTTCCTGTGGAGATAGTCCGGTCCTCGACAGGACTATCAGCAGCACTGGACCTATCAAGTGCTGGGGCGGCTTGTGAAACTGGAGCAGAGGAAGCAGTGGTACCTATAATGGGGCGATTGTTGCAGCCTTCGACTCCATCACGCCCATTCGTGTCCATCCCTTGTCCACTCGCTGGAGACATCCCTGGTTTGATGAGGATCTCCGGAGTTTAAAGATTAAGGGGTGGAGGTTAGAGAGGTGCTAGAGAAGATCTGGCCTGCTGGAGACAGGTTGGCCCTGAGGTTACATTATACCAACTATCAGGGGGGCAATCTCCTGTAAGAAGGTGGGATATCTGTCTAGGGAGATTGCTGCAGCAAGGAACAGACCGGCTCAGCTTTTCCGCATAGTGGACGGGTTATTACATCCTACCTGTCTCTGTGTTGGGGGAGCAGGTTCGAATACTAGGTGAGAAGAGCTGTCTGTATTCTTTGCCGACAAGATGTACTCTATCAAGGATGAGGTCTCCTCGAGTACCTTTCGAAGGGGATGCATGGTCCAGCCTGGAGAGTGTCAAAACACTCCTCCTGCCTGGGATGAGTTCGAGCTGGTTGGGGTGGAGGAGGTTGGTGAAAATAATCTTGAAGCTGCGGCCAACCCAGTGTGAACTTGACCTAGGTCTGATCCAACTTTTGCTTGGATGTTTGGACCTGTGATTGCTGGGGTTGTCTGGAGTTCCTTGAGGAGCAGGGTCTTCCCAATAGCCTTGAAAAAGGCCTTGGTTAGACCCCTTTTGGAGAAACCCTCCTTGGACCCGGACTGCCTCAGCAATTACAGGCCGGTCTCAAACCTCCCATTTTCAGGGAAGGTTATTGAAAAAGTGGTGGCCATGCAGCTCGACTCTTCCTCTACCTATGAGCCTTTCCAGTCTGGGTTTTGTGAGGGGCATAGTACAGAGACCACCCTAGTGAGGGTGCTTAATGACCTCCTGATGGCGAGGGATGGAGAAACCAGACCACCTTGGTCCTCCTAGACACCTCTGCAGCATTTGACACCACGGACCATGAGGTGCTACTTGATCGCCTGCAGTTTTGGTGTGGCATGTGTGGTAATGTCATCAACTGGTTCAGGTCATACCTGACAGAAACAGTGCAGAGGGTGACAATGGGGTTAGCCTCGCCTCATCTAACCTGAAGCCACTGTACTGAGGGGTAGCGCAAGATTCGGTCTTGTTGTTCACGGTGTACATGCTGCCACTGGGGGACATAACAGGTGGTACGGGCTGGGTTTTCACTTCTATGCAGATGATACCCAGCTGTCTGTATTTAACAGCTGCCTCGATGAGATCCAGGCTTGGATGATTCAAAACTGGCTTAAACTTAACCCAGACAAGACAGAGATACTTCTTGTGGATCCAGTTCGTCAGGGCGGAGGACGTTGTGAGGGGTTACCCCCTGGCCTTGTGTTGGGGGGGTGTTCCCCTTACTCCGTCTAGACAGGTGAAGGATTTGGGCGTGATCCTGGATGACAGTTTGATGCTCAGGTGTCAGCCGTCCTCGTCAGGAGTGGATTTTATCATCTTAGAAACACTGCACGAATCAGAGCCCTGATCCCACCAGAGGATCTGACCACACTGGTGCATGCATGCATTCGTCACTTCCAGGCTGGACTACTGTAATGCCCTGTACTTAGGGTTATCTGGGGGCAACCTCCGCAGGCTGCAGCTGTTGCAGAATGCGGTGGCAAGATTACTGACTGGGCCGAGATAGGTGATCATATCACCCTGGTCCTCTGCAGACTGCCAGTCAGGTGGAGGATTGTCTTCAAAGTAGGGTTCCTGACCTACAAGACCCTACACGAAAGGGGACCTATCTGTGAGATCTTCTTGCCTTCTACTGTCCGCCCTGGGCACTCCATTCTGCTGGGGGAGGCTTCCTTGGAGTTCCGAGAGTGAGGTTGTGGCATTCTGGGGACAGGGCGTTTTCAGTGGCGGTGCCCACTCTGTGGAACTCTCTTCCTGGTTATCTAAGGGAGGCCCCACTCGGTAGACACCTTTAAGAAAGAATTAAAAATATATCTGTTCCAGCAGGCTTTTAATGATTGATTTTGGTTTTAATGGGATGGATAGAATTTTATGATGAACTGCTGCTCACATGTATTCTGTTGATTTGTACTGTACAGCGCCCAGAGTCCAAGGAATTGGGCGCTTTATAAATAAAATATCTACCTAAAAGGTACTCCACTGTCGAAAAGGAATGTTTAGCAGCAAAGTGGGCCATGGAGTCCCTGAAGTTTTATTTGCTAGGAACTGACTTTGTTCTTGTAACAGATCACAATCCTGTCTGTTGGCTTAACCAGATGATAAAAATTCCAGAATCACAAGGTGGTACCTGGCACTTCAGCCATTTAAATTCACTGTGATACACAAATCTGGTAAAGAGAAGAGCAATGCTGATTTTCTGTCAAGAGAAGGATCAGGAATTGAGGGTTCTGAAGGCTGAAATACAAATGTATGGGTTTAAACTTCACTGTTTGCTGTACTGTTATAAAAAAAAAAAACGATGGATGTGCTTAATTTCTGAAAGCAGCACTTGTTAGTAGAGAATTAATTAAGTTTTGAAAAACCTGTTTAATAAAACAGGTTCCCTCTTTCAAGTGCGTATGTGACCAGGTAGAATAGGACCCTGTCCCAGTTGTTATGGAGAAAGTGTTTAAATGCAAGGATCTGTTCTGTTCTATTCCTTTTCTGTCTCCTCTGTCTGGTTGCGCAACCAAATTTTCCTGTGAGACGTCGGACTTTATCAACCTGACAGTCTCGCAGTTCTTTGCCTCTCTCTCTCAGTCCTCTCTTGCTGTCTTTTCCTCCCTTGCATATACGCAGATATAAAAATATATGCAAACCAATATGTGGAAATGTAACTGATATTAGGATCCCTTTTGTTTAGAAAATATATAGTGTTACTGTTGAAATATTTATAATTTGAGATGATTGCAAAAAGCTGTTGGAAACTAGAGGTTAACAGTGCAAATCTTTGAGCCTTTTGCGAAAGCTGTGCAAAAGAAGCCTCAGCAAGCACACTGTGTTCTAGCAGCTCCTGCCTGATATTTACAAAAATAGGATGCTTGCTAAGAATGGGTGTTGAAACGACTTATAAAGGAGCTAAGCTGCAACTGCAGAAGAAAAAGGGACACAGAGACTCAAGGAAAACTTTTTCTCCTTTGTACAGTTATACTGAACAAGTTTATTTTTTTATGTTACTGTTACTGTAAATAAATATTTTTGGTTAATTGTACAACTGCTCCTGGTTTTCCTATGCTTCCTGACCTGTGCCTCGATGACAGACCTGGATCAAGAATGGTATCTCTCCAGCTCATTTTCCTTCTCCTTATGCTTAGAAGATTCTTTATGTTTGGAAGAATCTCTGCGTTTCCCTGATTTCTTGTGGGAGTGGTGGGAAGACTCCCTCTCCGAGGAGGAATCCCACTGCATGGCGGCCAACTGCTGTTGGGCGAGGTAGGCCTGCAAGTTTTTTTTGACATCTGATCTGTGTCCGGCTGT
The DNA here is from genome assembly GCA_016271365.2 of Neoceratodus forsteri. NCBI lineage: Eukaryota > Metazoa > Chordata > Ceratodontiformes > Ceratodontidae > Neoceratodus > Neoceratodus forsteri. The sequence goes on along the minus strand of CM028129.1, from coordinate 553,321,574 downwards.
TGAAGCTCTGGTAGTGAGGGCAAGACTAGGTATTGTGGTCAGGGTCCAAGCACAGCAGGCAGGCCGAATGGGTGTCTTTAGCTGGGATCTGCTTCCCACAGGTGCACTTATTAGTGTGCCTAGAGGAAGGCGACAGGGGAGACAACATATAGGAAAGAAGGATGGTGGGAGTGAGTGCTAGCGATGATAAACAAGAAAAATTGTCGAATATAGAGTAATGGTGGTCGGACTGGCTGAGTCAAGCTGTAGAGCTGATGACCACACCTCAACGGTGGGAAAATAACTGGGGCATGCCGGGGACCGCTTCCCCTTATACTATGAGGGATGTAGAGGGTGGGCCACCATCAGGGGCAGTCCCCGCATGGTACTGCTGGCTAGATGTTTGTCGTGGGGTCCAGTCGCCTGCCTGCTACAGTCCTAAATGTGTTACCTGCTGCAAGAGCGGACTCGAAGTAAGATCTACTGTTACAGGTGAGTAACCTGTGTTTCTAGGGATGTGGATATGTTGTTCTATGCACATCAATTGGCAGACTCCGAGCAGTTCGCTGGGAGGAGGGGAGGCAAGGTGCACACCCCCTACTTAGGAAATAAGAATCGGAGAACTGAGGCCCCACAACCAGCATCCCAGTGTGACTCCAAGTCAATGTGGTAAGGGGAAATGAAGGTGTGCGCCGACTGCCAGGTAGCAGCCCTGCAGAATTCCTGGATAGGAACGTCCCTAGAAGCACCCACCGACGCAGCGGTATGGTGGGTGGAGTGAGACCTAAGCCCTCGGGAAGGCTCCCTACTCGACAACCTATAGCAGAGATCAATGCAGGAAGTGATCTACCTACCAATCGTCTGCCAGGTGCGGCTTCAGCATAGGTGACAAACAGCTGGTGAACCTCTACCCGAACTCCAGCCATGTGCTCTTTGTAGTAAGCGAGCGCTTGCCTCAGGTCCAGAGTATGGAACCTGTGGTCTGCCTCCGAGTTGCAATTTGAGCAGAACATCGAAAGAGTCATCACCTGGTTCGGGTGAAACTCCAACATAATCTTCAGGAGGAACTTTGGGTTGGGGTGCAGGACAACCTAGTCCCTGTGGAAGACCAAGTAAGTAGACTACACCGAGAGTGCCTGGAGCTCACCGATCCTACTGGCTGACGTGATAGCCACCAGTAAGGCAGTCTTCGCTGACAGGTGAGACATGTCACACCTGTGCTTCGGTTCAAATGGCTTGCCCATGAGCTTTGCCAAAATCAACAACAAGTCCCATGGTGGTAGTGGTGGTGGTGGTTCACGCACCGGAGGGGAAATGTGATCTAGGCCTTTGAAAAAGCATCAGGCCACCTTCTCCTATGCCACTGACTGCTGACAGGCCCGCACCCGGTAAGCAGAGATGGCTGCCAGGTGCACCTTAAGGGTCGTTGACCGAAGTCACCCTTAGGAGAGAGATCACAAGTAGTCGAAAATGCTAGCCACTGGACAGGTCAAAGGGTCCAACCCCTTGCCCTGATATCAAATGGAGAATCTCTTCCATTTGAAGCACAGCATTTTCTGGTAGATTCCTGTCTAGATGCCTTCACAACAGTGAGAACATATTCGGAGAGACCAGAAGACTGGAAATCTAGCCGTTCAGGAACCAGGCTGTTGGGTGCAGGGACTGAAGATCCAGGTGGAGTACCTTCCCCTGACTGATTGAAAGCAGGTCCGGGCATATGGCAAGACGCCTTATGAGCCTGCTGCTGAGGCTGAGGAGATTGGGGTACCAAAACTGGCGGGGCCAGTCTGGAGCCATCAGGATCATCAGTACCTCATCCATCCAGACCTTGAATAGCACCCTGTGGATCAAGGGAAGGCATATAAGAGGCTGAGGTCCACGGCCTCGAGAAGGCTTCCCCCTGCAGCATTCCCTGCTGAGCGGGGTGGGCACAATACAGCCTCAGCTTTGTGTTCTCCCTGGGGACGAACAGGTCCACGTGAGGGATGCCCCATTGGGAGAACAGACTGTGAACTACCTCCGAATGGAGAGACCACTCATGAGACGCCTCATCCACCTGGCTGAGGGCGACCACCAGCTGACTGGAGGCTCCTGCCACATGGATGGCTAGGAGATCTGCCTCCAGGCTGCGCAGAAGAGTCAAAATGCAGAGGGCTTCCTTGCATAGGGGCAGAGAGTGTGTTCCACCTTGTTTGTTGAGGTAGTACATGGTCGTGGTGTTGTCCGTCTGGACTTGAACCACTTGACCCCAAACAAATGGAGCTTGGAGCTACAGCAGGTTGATGTGGCATCGGGACTCCTCGGGTGTCCAGAGCCCGTGGACTCTTGTGTTCCCCCAGATGGGCACCCCAGCACGTGGGAGAGGTGCTGGTCGTCAGGATGACCGTCTGCCCTGAGAAGACAAATGGGATCCCTTCCTGCATATGCACTGGGACTAACCACCACTGGGGGGCATCCCACATCCTCTGGCTCATGGTGTCCAGCTGGTCGAAATGACCTTTTCGCTGAGATCACTGACTGGCCAGCTCCCATTGCAGGAAGCGCATATGCTAACGGGCCCACTAGACCCTGCTGGTGCAGGCTGCTGTATAACGCAGAAGGTGCAGGAAGTCCCGGGCAGGGTGCAAGTGCCCAACCAGAAATGATCGAGCAAAGGAGGAGAGAACATCTGCCTTGTCCACCGGGAGCTGGGCTCTGGCTCGGCAAGAGTCTAGATCTGCCCCGATGAAGCTGATCACCTGTGAGGGCACGAGTTCAGACTTGGACTCGTTGACCAGGAGGCCAAGGTTGATGCAGGACTGGAGGGCCAGGTCCCAGGACTGCTCCACCTCCTACTTAGAGGGACCTGCTATCAGCCAGTCATCCAGGGGGGGTACACATGGACCCCTTTGCGCCTCAGGTAAGCTGCCATCACTGCTATGCATTTGGTGAAGACCATGGGGGCCAAGGAGAGCAAGGGATGGACAGATCGAGATGTGAAAGAACGCATCCTGAAGATCCAGAGAGCAAAACTATGTCTTGCTCCAGAGATGGTATGATCTGGGACAGAGTTACCATCCTGAAGGTGTGAGACCTGAGGAATTTGTTCAGGTCATGCAGATCTAGAATGGGGCGACAGCCCCCCCCCGGTCCGCTTTGGCACCAGTAGAAACCTGGAGACAAACCCTGGCTGTTCCAGAGGATCTGCAACTCTGACCATGACCTCCTTGCAGAGGAGTTGGGCTATGTCAGCTCGAAGGGCCAACAGAGTGTCTGCAGATACCAAGTCCTCCCATGGGGAACAGGCTTGGCTGGGAGGGTACTGCACGAACTCTCAAGGCAGTCCCTGACCGACCACTTCTAGAACCCACCAGTTCGTGGTGACAACGGACCAGGCAGAAAGAAAGTGGTGGAGCTGGCCCCACACAGGAGGACCCAGGGGAGGTGTGATGGGCATGAGGGTGGCACCCCCCCCATCCCGTCACTGAGCAGGCTTGGAAAAGAAGAAAAAATTACTCACCTTAGTAATGTTTCTTCTAATGGAGTCTTGCTATATTATGACATATGCAGTTTGTCCCAGCCTTAGAACTGCTCCGGAGGTGAAAGAGTTAACTTCCATGCCAGGCATGGAATCTTGAGCGCGAGCTCGGTTGAAAAAACTCTGTCTGTTGATCTTCAAACTGAAACTGTCAGATCTTTACGAGCAAAACTCACTAAGGTTCTGTGTGGAAGCTGTAAACCTACGCTAGCCAACTGGCTACTAAAATATTTACACATTTTTCTGGTCCCAAAACCAAGACTCAAGTCAGGGATCCAAAAATAAAATACAACACCCAAACACCCCAAAAGAGGGTGAAAACACAAATTAAGGCATCATTAAGTGCCAACACTGCACTGCCATACCCACATACCAAGAAACAAAGGTTCTGAGAGGGGGCAGGCAGGAGGTGTATGGCAAGACTCCAATAGAAGAAACAACATTACTAAGGTGAGTAATTTTTCTTCAAACAACATGAAGTCTTGCTATATTATGACATATCTGACTTCACAGCAGTACCTCCATGGAGGAAGAGGACAGAACCTACTTAGGAAATAGGCTCTGAAGCACAGCTTGTGAAGCCAAGCATCACTCCTAGCCTGGATGTCCAGAGAGTAATGCTTGGTGAAAGTGTGTACTGTTTTCCAGGTAGCTGCTTGACATATCTCTAAGATAGGGATGTCCCTGGCGCAGCTAGGGGCGCTATACCTCTGGTAGAGTGAGCCCTCAGGCCTGAAGGGGGAACCTTACCCAGTTTTTGATAGCAAAATTGGATACAAGAGACAATCCACCTGGCAATGGATCTTTTAATGGCAGGTTTCCCTTTACCAACCTCACCATAAGTGAGGAACAGTTGGAGGGAGTCAAACCTGTGACCCTTGGTACGCTCTATGTAGTAACTAAGGGCTCTCTTTACATCTAAACTGTGCAGCCTCCTCTCGCCAGAGGAGGAATGGTCAGTGAAGTACACTGGAAGAGATATAGATTGATTAAGGTGGAAATCTGAAACCACCTTAGGCAAGAACTTCTTGTTAGTCCTGAGGACTAACTTATCTCTGTGAAAGGAGATAAAATCAGGCTCCACTGACAAAGCTTGTAATTCACTTATGCGCCTGGCTGAAGTGATGGCTACTAGAAACACAGTTTTCCAAGTCAAGTACTTAAGCCTCTGCTGAAGACAAAGGCTCAAAGGGGTTGCATTAGCTGAGCAATGCAAACATTAAGATCCCAGGCAGGAGCAGGGTACCTGAATGGAGGGTTGGTGTGAAGCAATCCCTTGAAAACTTGGAGAATACAGGGTGAGCAGAAAGAGAGAGGGCTTTCCTGCTGAAATAAAAAGCAGAGACAGCTGCCAAATGCACTTTCAGGGTAGCTGGCCTCAGCCCCAAAGTATTTAGATGAACCATATAGTCCAGAACTGTGGGCAAATCAGCAGATTCTGGGGAAATATGCTTTCCAGAGCACCATATGGAAAACCTTTTCTATTTAGAATTATAAGTAGCCCTGGTGGAAGGCTTCCTAGAAGCTTTCAAGATATCGAGTACACCTTGAGAAAGGTGTAGGTCAGCAAACTCTAACTCCTCAAGAGCCAGGCCTTGAGGTTGAGGGAATTGAGATTCGGATACCAAACTCTCCCCTGGGCACAGGTTAACAGACTGTGATTCCTGGGAGACACAGAGGAAGGTGGACTGCTAAGGACAGAAGGAGTGGATACCAGGGCTGTCTGGCCCAATCTGGAGCAACCAGAATCATCTTGCAAGGTTGAGATCTGATTTTGACTAGCACCTTGAACAAGAGAGGAAAGGCATAAAGGAACTTCCCTGCCCAATCGAGAAGGAAGGCATCCAGAGGGACTGAGCCCAACACTGGGGGCCTGCAACAAAAAAGTGGAAGTTGGTGATTGTCTGGGGCTACAAAAAGATCTATCTGAGGGGTGCCCCACCTGGCAAATACTAACCCCAGTTCTAGGGGATCCAGTGACCATTCGTGATGGCCCTGGGAAATCCTGCTGAGAGCATCTGCCAGGACATTGTCCTTGCCTGGGAGGTGAACTGCCATGAGGGAGGTGTTCAGGGAATACCTCTCAGCCAGAGACCACACTTCATTGCCTCGGTGCACAAGGCCCGAAGACCAGTGCCCCTTGTTGATGTACCACATTGTAGTGGTGTTGTCTGTTCTGACCTGTACCACTTTATTTCTGAACAGATGCAGAAAAAACCAGAAGTGCTAGAAAAACAGCTCTCAGTTCCAACAGATTGATGTGGAGCAGAGATTCCTGAGGGGACCACAATCCCTGGGTGGTGAGGTCGCCCATGTGAGCTCCCCATCCCAAGAGGGATGCATCTGTAGTAAGGGTCAAGGAGTGAGACTGAGGGATGAAAGGAACCCCCTGTCTCAGATTGCTCTGATCCTGCCACCACTGCAGGGCCTGGATCAGGGTTCGAGTTACTGGGATCAATTTGGTTAGAGGATCTCTCCTTTGAGACCAGAAGGCTCTCAAATGGAAATGGATGTCCCTCATCTGAAATCTTGCTCCTTGCACTACAGCTGTGGAAGCAGCCATGTGGCCAAGGAGCTGTAGAAAGTGCCTTGCTGGTCGAGAGACCTGCAGAGTGAAGGAGAAGGCCAGAGCCACCAGGGTCTTTACTCTTTCTAGAGGAAGGAAAGCTCTGGCCTGCTTTGTGTCCAGTTCTGCGCCTATGAAGGTGAGTAGCTGAACAGGCTCTAGAACTGACTTTGGAAGATTGAGAGAAAACCTAGAGATGTAAGCAGCTGCTGGGTAACCTGAAGGTGTGATTTGACTTGGTCTGGGGACTGACCCACTATGAGCCAGTCGTCCAGGTAAGGAAAGATGGCAATCTTTTGCCTTCTTAAGTGAGCAACTGCTACTGCCAGGCATTTGGTGAATACCCTTGGGGCAGAGGTGAGGCCGAAGGGCATTTCTCTGAACTGGTAATGGTCTGAGGGCAGTTCGAATCTGAGGTACTTTCGGTGGGAGCTTCTGATGAGAACATGGAAGTAGGCATCCTTGAGGTCCAGGGACGCTAGCCAGTTCCCTGGCCTCAGGGAGGGTAAAATAATTCCCAGAGTCACCATTTTGAATTTTGGTTTTAAAAGGTGCTTGTTTAGGTATCTTAGATCCAGGATGGGCCACCATTCTCCTGTCTTTTGGGGTAAGGAAGTACCTGGAGTACAGTCCTTTGCCCTGGTGTGAGGAGAACCCTTTCTACAACTCTGAGGCCAGGAGGGTTGAGACTTCTGTTTCCAAAGCGAGAGCCTCTGATGGATTTGCAGGTGGAAAGGATCTGGTTCTCATCTTTGGAAATTTTTTGAAGCTGAGAACCAGTCCCTGGCCTACTACTTCCAGGACCCACTTGTCTGATGTTAAAGACTCCCAGTCCTGGACAAAGTAAGCCAGCCTGCCCCCTACAGGTAATGGAGAATCGGCCCTGGCCATCCCATCAGGGTGTCTGTTTGGCAGGGGCTTTAGGCTGAGGGGTGGGAGCAGGCCTGCTCGTACCTCGTCTGCCTCTCCCTCTGAAGAACCCCCTCTGGGTATAAGCTGAAGAGGAGGCCTGGGCTTGGTAAAAAGGCCGGCCCCTGCCCCTGGAAAGCTGCCTCTGAGGAGTGGCTTGCCTCTCCTTGGCCTGTGCACTCCTATAAGTGGTCCTATACTCATCCATTTTCTTCATGTAATTCTCTGTCTGCTTCCCAAACAGAGAATTACCCACAACAGGAAAATTCATGGCCTTAGCCTGGGTATCCTGTGACAGGCTAGTACACCTGAGCCAAGCCATTCTACGAAAAGCCACAGATGTAGCCATGACTCTTGAAGATACATCATTAGAGTCCACTGCAGCATGGAATTGCACCTTGGATGCCTCAATACCATCAGCAGCCACCTGTTCCAGCTCCTTGGCAAGCTGGCCAGGGACCTGTTTCGCTAAAGCCATAACAGTATCCCATCTGGATTTCAGGTATCTTGCAACATAGGCCATATAATTTGCCTGTCTGAGTCCCAAGGATGCTGCCATGTATTGTTTCTTTGCCATGGCATCAATCCTCCTAGAGTCCTTGTCAGGGTGTGAAGCCAAGGGGATATTTGCCTTATCACAGGCTGCAGCCTACACTACCCCAACATGGCTGCATTGTTGTGAAAGGAACTCTGTATCAGAGCCTGACAATGTGTACCTCCTGTCCATCTTTTTATCCACAGGAGGTAAAGAATTAGGAGCTTTTAAAATCTTTATTTCTGTTTCCTAAAAGATTTATGTAAAGGAATAGACAATCTCCTGGACTCTGGGATATCCATCATTTCCACATAGTCAGGCTCCTCCTGTTCATCCACAGCTTCTTCCAAAGGGAGCTGGAGGGTTTCAGCAACTTTTTTATAAAACAGAAAATGAGAAGGGGACTCAGAAAGCCTAGGGGGAGACACTCCTGAAGGTCTGTCTGGGAGATATGCAGTTCAATGGGCATCCAGACTTTCAAAATCACATTCACTCTTAGTAATCCTCCTCCCCTCCTCGGTTCATAAAATTCTTCTATATCATATTCTTGAACGGTGAAACCGATCGTTACCTGATGGTGCGGTTGGCGGAACCGGAAAGCGACTGGACAATTTGGATCACTTTGGCTATCTCTGCAGCGGTTGGAGAAGAAATTTTGGCTCCACACCTGCTGATTTTCTAGTCCTCTTTGCTGGAACTGGCTCCTCCGAGTCAGCTCTTCGCTTACTCGAGGAAGTGATCAGCCTTGGTCAGAGGGTACCTCCTTCCAGTTCTGGGTTGGCACCGAACTGGGCTGGCCATCCGGGTCAGCGGACTTTTTGCTCTCGCCTCTGAGCCTACCAACTCTCTTATCCAGGGTAGCTGCAGGGAAATTCTTGCAAATCTGGCAGTCTGCATTGAGGGTGGTCAAACCCCAGACAATAAACACATGTGGTGTGTGGGTCCAGCCTTGGCAAAGGCTTCCCCACAGACACTACAATCTTGAAACCAGTGGAGCCCAGTTTTCTTTTAGGTTTCTCAGACATAATGCCAGCCTAACAAAAACTTGCCCTTTTCCGGCAAATCGCCAAACAAGACGCATATCGGTTCCCAACCGTATCGCGAATTCATTAGAAAAAAAACCGTAATGGAAATCGTTTTTTAGAACCGATAAGAACCGGGAACCGCACTCTAAATGTAATTTAATAAGTTTCAACAACAACCTGATCGATTTAAACCAAACCGATAACAACGTTTGCAAGTTCCACACAGAGAAATGTAAAACCTATCTATTACTTACAATACCACAGATAGAGCTTGAACCGACCGGTTGCGGTTAAAATATACAAATGCGGTTTAGAAAACCGAGAAATAACACTTTTTTAACCGACAAATGAACCGATCAGTAGGAGGAATCTCCGGAGCGACTGTTCAGTGAGGCGGAGTAAAGAATCTGACAGTTTCAGTTTGAAGATCAAAAGACAGAGTTTTTTCAACCGAGCTCGCGCTCAAGATTCCATGCCTGGCATGGAAGTTAACTCTTTCACCTCCGGAGCAGTTCTAAGGCTGGGACAAACTGCATATGTCATAATATAGCAAGACTTCATGTTGTTTGAAGGATCGGGCTGAGGAGTCACCGGGTCCCTTCCCTCAGGGCTTTTGGACCACTGAGGCGATGGACTTGGGCCTTGGACGTCAAGACTGAGCCTGCTGGCCAGACTGATGCTGGGCTGGGCTTACGCTTCTGCTGCCTGGAGCCCTTGGGATCCTTCTGGGCAGACGTCACAGAGTCCAAGATGGCACTGGACTTCTCGATTCGCTGGAGGTGATCCTCCATAGCGGGGCCAAACAGGGCGGTGCCCAGAAATGGGATGTCCGCCAGCTTGTGCAGAGTGTCGACCATAAAGGTAAAGACAGAGATCTGCAGCCAAGCCCTATGGCACATGGCAACTATGGCCACCACTGAGCAGGCACAGGAATATCAGATATCCAGAACAATCTGAATTTGCTCTTTGGCAACAACTCGACCCTCGTCCCGGATCTGCTTGACCGTAGTCTGGAGGTTCACAGGAAGATGAGGAATCACCTATCCAGAGAGCCCAGAAGGGCATGGGAGAAGTGTGTCGTCACGACGGCTGAGCAAGGAGGCAGCAAAGACCTTTTTGGCTGAGTGGTCCAATTTCTTAAGACTCCTTAACTGGCGGTCTGTTGACATCCCCCAAATTGCCTGCGCTCCGAAACACAGACTTGGCCACCAACCCATGGACCGAAGGGTGCTCCATGAACCCTGAGAGGGTACTGGTGGGCCATCCGGGCAGAGGGTGCATGGCAAGAGGTGGGGCACTGCCAGAGATCCAGGGAAGGGCCGACAATGGCCTCAGCCACTGGGAAAGCCTCCGGAGAGTCTCCTTTATCCAGAATTTCTGTGACGGGATAGCGAGCTCGCTTCTGGATGGGCTCCAATTTCATTCCCGTGGACTCTGAGATGGAATGGAAGATGTCCATCAAGGACGTGGGCCCTTCCTCCACCAAAAGGTTCCCCACCGACTCCATGGTGATCCGACAGGAGTGCAGTGAGGAATCCTCAGACTCCGAGGAGTCCGCAAAGAACAGTCTACCACCTGAGTCACTCCAGATCTGCTGTGGGCAGTCAGCGGTAAGAGTGACTGACAGCCGATGAGGGAAGTCCCTGAGCTGGCTGAGACTCCCAGGTTGGAGCTCCAGTCGGCAGCTGTTGGGGTGGCGGATCCACCACGATCGATGGAGAGGCCAACTTCAGCTGAACCAAGGTGGTCTGTACCAGCTCTGCAGGTGGAGAAATGGTGTCGACGGCCCCTCCGGGGGCATCAGTATCTACCTGTCGGGTGACAGCCAAGTGATGGCTGGTGTTGGACAACACCAACTGTTGCCACATCAGGTCTTCATAGCATTGACGCAGTTTGTGTCGAAGCCTCTCCTCACCCAAGGAGCACGATGATGAGTGGCAGCGCTTCCCATGGTGCCAAGTGCAAGCCTGCCAATGCTGGCGGGACCTGCTCGACCCAGAAGATGAGGAAGATCCAGACTTCGACCACCAGGGGTGCAGATGGAGGAAATCTTGGAGGAAGCCGGGGAGTGACGCGGTTCCTTCTGGTCTAGGTTGGTGACCAGAGGGTCTGGTTAAGCAGGCTGAGCCTACTCTTCGGTGGTAACTGGCAGGAACAGAGTCCCGAATAAGGAGTTGTCAGCCTCTTCGGACAACAGCCAGTCGACTGGGTCGATAAAAATCTCAGCCACATCGCTGGTTGGTGTCTCAACCGGCTGGCCTGACAGGGGCACCGTGAAGCCAGTGGCCAATGCCGCGGTTTCGACCATGGTTAAAACCTGAGATCAAGAACGTTCCCGGTCCCAAGAACGTTGATGGGGAGTCTTTTCCTTTTCTTTCCTGGACTCCTCCTTGTGTGAGCAAGAGATGCACGAACCTGAAGGGCCCTCTCCCTTGGTTGGGAGAGACTGGCACAGCTTCTTGAAGGAGCCTGAAAAAGTGGAGCCCAACTTGAGTGGAACAAAGGCTGAAGCCGAGGAGGACTGCACGGCAGCCTGAGTTGCCTCCTCGAAGTCCTTAAGCTGCTCCAGCTGCTTGGCGGCCCCCGCAGCCACAGAGACCACCCAATGGGCATCCTTGGATTTACCAGCAGATGTTGTTTACCCAGGTGGCCCAACTTCAGGTGGGCGAGGCGGTCCTTGATGATTGACATGTGAAACAACTGGCAGATACTACAAGCCTGGGGATCGTGCTCGTGGCCCAGGCAGTAAATGCATGTGGCGTGTGGGTCGGAATAAGACATCATCTGCCCGCATGGGCACCGGTGAAATCTGGGCGAGAAATGGAAATTACATACCTACCGTAATTCTTGATCTTCTTGGACGAGTCTCCACCACTCATTCACATTAATGGGATCTGCGCCGGAGGCACTAGGACCCATCGGGAGCAAACTTTCTGTTAGAAGGTCGGCGCCTGAGATGGAGCCGCGAGGAGCGGCACCGCGAGCCTCAGCTCGTGCGGTAATGAATATCTCGGCGTCTACCGTCCAACCACCTCAGTATCTTTTTTTCCGAGGAGGTGCAGCGTAACTAACCTAGAAGGACAGCCTAACCAAAAAACGGACACAAGATAGTCCGGAAGACCTGTATAAGAAAGATCAACAAAGAAGTCTTCACAGCCTAAAGATTGAGGGAGTGAAGACCGACAACAGAGGTGAGCTCGGGGGATGGAGGGTGGGCGTGTGAATGAGTGGTGGAGACTCGTCCAAGAAGATCAAGAATTACAGTAGGTACAATTTCCATATCTTCCTCGACATAAGTCTCCACCACTCATTCACACTAATGGAGAGTACCGAGCTAATAATCCCCGAGGGACAGCAGGAGACCAAGAGCTCACGGCTTGGGACAGAAGTCCATTAAGGATGGTTCTGCTAAAGGAAAGATGTCGTCTGGCATGGACATCCAAGGCATAGTGTTTAACGAAAGTATGCACTGAGCTTCAGGTAGCCACATTGCAAATATCTGCAATGGGTACGTTGAGGATTTCTGCCAGAAGTTCTGCGAAAGCCCTAGTAGAGTGAGCGTACACTCTGCCCTCCAGCTTAACCTGCGCCATGGAATAACAGTGGCGAAGGCATGCCACTAGCCATGCTGAGATACATCTGATAGCGACAGGCTGACCCAGCCGGGTCTCGTTGAAGAAAACAGTTGTTGAGCTTTACAAAAGTCTTTTATTCTATCTAGATAGAAACGCAAAGCTCTCTTGACGTCCAAGGAATGAAGAGAACGTTCTCCTTCATTTTGAAAGTCCGCAAAGCAAGAGGGTAGGACCAAAGGTTGGTTTAGATGGAATTCCGAAACAACCTTAGGAAGAAATTTAGGATGGGTCCTAAGGACTACTTTGTCTTTATGGAACACAGTATATGGAGGGTCTGTGACCAAGGCATGTATCTCAGAGACCCTGCGGGCTGAGGTAATGGCCACCAGGAAGGCCGTTTTCCAGGTCAGAAATTTTAGCTCACAGGTAGCCAGAGGTTCGAAAGGTTTCCGAGTGAGCATGTCTAGCACAAGATTAATGTCCCAGGCTGCGACTAGACATCTTATAGGAGGTCTGGTATGCAGAATTCCCTTAAAACTTCTTAACCACAGGTAACTGAGCCAGTGATAAGGAAAGTACCAGCTCATGATAAGCTGAAATGGCACAAAGGTGAACTTTGACTGCAGAGTACTGCAGACCGGAATTTGAGAGGTCTAAGAGGTACTCCAAAATTTTATCTGGTGGGCAGGAAATGGGATTCAAAGAGGATTTTGCACACCTAAGCTAAAAACGCTCCCACTTGGCTGTGTAAGTTTTCCTAGTGGCTGGCTTCCATGCAGCCAGGAGAATATCTGAAACCCTGCGAGAGACATTGAACCTGTTTACTTCTATCTCTTCAGGAGCCAAGCGTGAAGGTGAAGTGATCTCAGGTTGGGATGAACAGGCCCCTGAGTCAAAAGGTTCATCTGCGGGGGAAGTGGTCTCGGGGGAACTGCCAACATATTGTTGAGCAGTGGAAACCACAGCTGCTGAGGCCAAAAAGGGAGCAATGAGGATCATTTTGTCCACCTGAGATTCGAACTTGAGGAGTACCCTCTGAATTAGAGGAAGAGGCGTAAAGGCGTAAAGAAAGTGTTTTGTCCACCGCAGCCTGAATGCATCCTGACAGAAAATGCCAGGCCCTGGATTTCTGGAGCAGAAGAGAGGCAGTTTTGCGTTGAGTGGGGATGCAAAAAGGTTCAGGTCTGGAGTGCCCCACTCTTCGAATAGTGACTGAACTATGGTTGAGTCGAGAGACCACTCGTGAGGGTCTGTCTCTGTTCTGCTGAGACGGTCTGCCAGATCGTTCTGAACATCTGGCAGGTAGACCGCTTGAATTAGAGCCCCGTGCTCCAAGCACCATTCCCCATACCCTCATTGCTTCTCTGCATAAGGGGTAAGAGTGAGCACCGCCCTGCTTGTTGATGTAATACATCACTGCTTTGTTGTCCATTTGAAGGAGAATGTTCTTGTGACACAGAATGCCCTTCAAAGCTCGGACCACATAAAGGATGGCTCTCATTTCTAGGACGTTTATGTGGAGCTGGGACTCGACTTGAGTCCACGCACCCTGAGTGTGGAGAGCCCGACAGTGAGCTCCCCACCCCATTAGAGATGCGTCCATGGTAATGGAGATCTGATGGTCCAGAGGAGCAAAGGGATACCCCTCCAGGAGATTGCTCTCTTGAGACCACCAGGTGAGTGACCTCCTTAAAGGTTCTGTCACCTTGATGAGATAGGACTCTGGTGAGTGGTTGGGGACCACTGGTACTGAGCATCCAATGGGTGGTTCTCATGTGCAGGCGTGCTAGGGGTACAGTGAACACTGAGGATGCCATGAGGCCTAGCATCCGTTGCATCGAGAGAGCCGTGACTGAGCTGTTTTCCCCGATGTGAGGGGCCATCTGAAGGATATCGTTCCTCCTGTCTTCTGGAAGAAAAGCCTTCGCACAGGTGTCCAGAAGAGTCCCTGTGAAAAGGAGCCTCTGGGAGGGCTGCAGTTGCGATTTCTTGAGGTTGAGCAGAACTCCCATGGATGTAAGGAAGCGTGAGGCCATCTCCACAGCGTCCAGAGTCCCTTGCCTGGAAGGGCTTGCTAGAAGCCAATCGTCCAGATAAGGAAAGACCTGAATTCCGACCTTTCTGAGGTGCGCTGCGAGAACTGCACAACATTTTGTAAAAACTCGCGGTGCCAAGTATAGCCCAAAGGGCAGGACTCTGAACTGATAGTGCTGTCCCACAGCCACAAACCTCAGGAATTTGTGATGCCTCAGGTGAACAGGAATGTGCTGGTAAGCGTCCTGCATATCTAGGGAGGCTAACCAGTCGTGTTGGTGGAGCAGAGGTAACAGGGTTCCCAGAGAAATCATTTTGAATTTCTCCCTGAGGAGAAATTTGTTTAGTTTTCTGAGATCTAGAATGGGGTGCATTCCGACGGACTTCTTTGGAACCAGAAGGTAATGGGAGTAGAGCCCCGTATTTCGTTGGTGCCGTGGCACCACTTCTACTGCCCTGTTGTTCAGAAGGCCCTGAATCTCGGCGGCGAGGAGGTCTGACTGAAGGGTTGACAGCCTGGGTTGTCGTTTGGGGGGACGATCCGGAGGGGTCTCCACAAGATTGAGTGAATACCCCTCACGAATTATCGAAGGACCCATTTGTCTGAGGTTATGGACTTCCACTGGTTGTAGAAGTGCATCAGGCGACCTCCACCGGAGGGAAAAGTCCACCTCAGGCAGCTGAGATGGAACAGGGCGGCAATTGCAAAGGTAGCGCTGGGCGCTTTAGGGCCTGCACTTTCTGTTGCGCCTTCTTTTGAGGTTGGGCAGGCTGGTTCTATGGAAACTTCCTCTGCCTCGAAAGGACTGGTGATTATGAAACTGCGTTTACTGGCATGCCCTCAGAGAGGGGCAGGAAGGGGCCGAGCCAACTTAATGGCTGACCTAGTCTTTTGAGTAGCTTCTAGAGCTTGCTCTACCTGAAGACCAAAAAGATATGCACCATCAAAGGGCAATGCCATCACCTGCTGCTGCGCATCATTCGTAAAGCCCGAAGTGTGCAGCCAGGAATGACGCCGGGTGCAAATACCAGCAGCCGCTGAACAGGAAGCAGTGTCAAAAGCATCCATGGCTGCTTTAACCTGCTGGTTATTGGATTCAATACCTCTGGTAATGGTTTGAAGCTCTGACTTTGAATCCGACTCCGGTAGGGCTTCAACCATCTGTTTAATAGAATGCCACAGGATATAATACTGAGAAAAATAGCCTTGGTAACTGGCGATGCGCATACTTAGGGTAGAAGCAGCAAAGACTCTCTTACCTAAGGTGTTTATCTTACGAGATTCCTTGTTAATAGGTCGAGCCGTAGTAGCTTGAGGAAGAACGACCTTATCATTCTCTGCCAGGACTACAATAGGATCCGCAAAGGCTTGAGATGCCAAAATGGGACGATCCTTGGGGGCTGAATATTTTCTATCAATGGATTTAGCCACTGAAGGGATATGAGCAGGATTATTCCATACCATTTGAGACAGCGTCTTGAAGGAAGGCTGAATCGGAGGAGTCAAATCTGTAGGAATCTCCGAGGCATGAAGATATTGGAGTCTCAACAATTTCCCAGGATCGATGTCTGTAGTCTGGAGAGAAAGTGTGGAACTCAGATTTTTCAACAGAGACTTAAAGGATAGGTCCTCGACCACAGGCTCTGTAGCAGTAACAGATCCTGCTTCATCCACTTCATCACCCAACCGAAGGTCTGGGTCAGACTCAACATCATCTCCTGACAGTCCAGGAGGGACTGTGTGGACAGGAAAGGAATGAAATTCAGAAGAGGAGGAAGAAGGAAACAAGTGAAAAGGAGTCCCGAGCCGCGGCACCGAGAGGCGCAGCACGAGAGCGATGCCAGCGAGGCCACTGGCACCGAGAACGCCGCAGGCGCCAGCGCAGCCCAAGCTGAGGGCAGTGCGAGGGCCACAAGACACCAAGAGCGCAAAACACTCCCAGACTCGAAAAACAGGTTTGAAGGAAGAAGAGCAGGAGATAAGGGCATCGGTGAGGCCCCTGCACCGCCGCAGCCATGAGGGAAACACCTACAGCGGTCGGCGGCACGAAGAAGGTGCTGGCGACCAGGAAGGTCTAACCGCCCTACCCGGTCCCTCAGAGAGCCGAAGGCCCACAGGTGACCGAGCCAGGTAGCCAGACCAACCTCCGAGCCCATTGCACCATAACAGCAGCCCACTGATGAAACTGCTCATCTGAAGACCTACCTGCGGGCGGGGTAGGGCTCCGATGTCGCAGCCGTCGGCTACCAGAAGCAGAGGTTGGCAACTCCGAAGGAGGAGATCGGCAACTAGCCCCGATAACCGAGCGTCTACGTGCAGACATATCAGAGGGCAACCTCAAGTGATGCCTTCTCTTTTTAGACCTGTGGGCCGAAGAAGAGTTCGAGGCTGAACGGTGCCGAGAGTGCAACCGTTTATTTTTATGCTTCCGGGGGGACCGCCCATCCCCTGGACATTGGACTGACCGTTGTCAGACCCTCCCTCCGGAGAAGGCGGCGGACCGGACCCAGCCCAACTGACTGAACAGCTTTCATACGAAGTCTCCCTACCGTCACCTGACCTGCTCATGGTCGACTCCGTCAAGGTAGGCTGAGACTTCTTTATTTGTATTTATTTTAAAAATAAGAATAAATTTAAGCGATACTGAATCGAGATATTATTACAAAACATAAAACTGAAAACTATGCTGCTAGTTTGAAGTTTGACTCCCGACTGGAATGACGTCATCACTGAAGTGCACTCGACGGCGGGAAAAAAGGAACTGAGGCGGTTGGAGGGTCGACGCCGAGATAGTCATTACCACATGAGCTAGGGCTCGCGGTGCCGTTCCTCGTGGCGCCATCTCTGGCGCCGACCCTCCAGCAAAAAGTTTGCTCCCGATGGGTCCTAGTGCCTCCGGTGCAGATCCCAATAGTGTGAATGAGTGGTGGAGACTTATGTCCAGGAAGATCTGCACAACACTTTGTAAAAACTCATGGCACCGAGGATAGCCCAAAGGGTAGGACTCTGAACTGATAATGCTGTCCCAGAGCCACAAACCTTAGGAATTTGTGATGCTTTGGGTGAATAGAAATGTGCTGGTAAGCATCCTGCATGTCTAGGGAGGCTAGCCAGTCGTGTTGCTGAAGCAAAGGTAACAAGGTTCCTAGCGAAATCATTTTGAATTTCTCCTTGGGCAGAAGTTTGTTTAGTTTTCTGAGGTCCAAAATGGGACGCATGCCCCCGGTTTTCTTTGGAACCAGAAAGTAATGGGAGTAGAACCCTGTGTTCCGTTGATGCAGTGGAACTACTTCTACTGCCCTGTTGTTCAGAAGGCCCTGTATCTCGGTGGCGAGAAGGTCTGACTGAAGGGCTGACAGCTTGGGCTGTCATTTGGGAGGACGATCTGGAGGGGTCTCCACAAGATTGAGTGAATACCCCTCGCGGATTATCCGGAGGACCCATTTGTCTGAGGTTATGGACTTTCATTGATTGTAGAAGCGCATCAGACGACCTCCCACTGCTGAGGAAGAGTCCACCTCGGGCAGCTGAGGTGGGACTTGGGCCAACAACTCAGAAGGCAGTGCTGGGCGCTTTGGGTCCTTGCGCCTTCTGTTGCATTTTCTTTGGAGGCTGGGGGGCTTGCTTTTTATGAAAACTTCCTCTGCCTTTGCCTCGAAAGGACTGACGGTTATGGAACTGGCGTTTATTAACACCCCCTCGAGAGGGGACAGGAGGAGGTCGAGCCAACTTAATGGCTGACCTAGTCTTTTGTGTAGCTTCTAGAGCCTGTCCTACTTGAGGGCCGAAGAGATACACACCTTCAAAAGGCAACGCCATTACTTGCTGCTGTGTGTCATTCGTGAAACCTGAAGTGCGCAGCCAGGAATGACGACAGGTACAAATGCTGGCCGCCGCCGCTCGGGAAGCAGTATCGAAAGCATCCATAGCCGCTTTATCCTGCTGGTTGTTGGATTCGATACCCCTGGTAATGGTTTGGAGTAGCTCTGACTTTGTGTCCGATTCCGGTAGAGCTTCAACCATTTGTTTGAGTGAGTGCCAAAGGATATACTCATATTGAGAGAAATAGCCTTGGTAGCTGGCAATACGCATGCCCAGGGTGGAAGCAGCAAAGACTCTCTTACCTAAAGTGTCTATCTTATGAGATTCTTTGTTAATAGGTCGAGTTGTAGTAGTCTGTGGGAGGACGACCTTATCATTCTCTGCCAAAACTACAATAGGATCTGCAAAGGCTTGGGACGCCAAAATAGGTCGATCCTTGGGGGCTGAGTATTTCCTATCTATGGATTTAGCCACCGAAGGAATGAGAGTGGTATTATTCCATACCATTTGAGACAACGTCTCAAAGGAGGGCTGTAGCGGAGGAGTCAAATCCGTAGGGATCTCCGGAACATGGAGGTATTGGAATCTTAGCAATTTCCCAGGATCGGTGTCTGTAGTTTGGAGAGAAAGAGTGGAGATCAAGTTTTTCAGCAGAGACTTGAAAGACAGGTCCTCAACCACAGGCTCTGCAACAGGAATGGATCCTGTTCCTTCCACTTCATCACCCAGCCGAAGGTCTCGGTCAGGCTCAATGTCATCTCCTGATAGTCCAGGAGGGACTGCATGGACAGGAAATGAGTGAAAATCAGAGGGAAAGAGGAAGAAAATGGTTAAAGGAGGAGTCCTGAAAGATGGAAGGCGCCTAAGAACCCGAGCGCTGCAAGCAACTGGCGCCAACAAATTCTGCGGCACCGAGGACAGCTCGAGAAGCCACGCGGTGCCGACAAGGCACCACAGCACCGAGGGAGCCACATGCGCCCGAGAGGCCAGATGGCGCCCGGGATACCACGTGGCGCCACGAAGCGCATGGTGCCGAGGACAGCACCAAGTAACTCAACGGGCCGAGCGCAAGTTATCGACGCCGAGGCGTGAAAACACCCAAGACTCAAAAACAGGATTTGAGGAGAAGGGAGGAAGAAGAGCAGGAGATAGAGGCATCAGTGTGGCCCCCTGTGCCGCAGCCATATGGGGGGGGGAACACCTAAGCGCAGAGTCGACGGCACCGCATGACCAGGGAGGCTCAACCACCCTACCTGGTCTCCCAAGAAGCCTGAAGGCCCCCGAGTGACTGGGCCAGGCAGCTGGACCAACCTCCGAGCCCACTGCTCCATAAGAGCAGCCCACTGATGAACCTGCTCATCTGAAGACTTACCAGAGGGCGGGGTAGGGCTACGATGTTGAAGACGTCGGCTACCAGAAACAGAAGCTGGCGACTCCAAAGGGGGAGACCGGCAACTAGCTCCAATAACTGACCGTCTACGCACAGACATATCAGAGGGTGACCTCGAGTGATGCCTTCTCTTTTTTGACCTGTGGGCCGAAGAAGAGCTTGAGGCAGAACGGTGCCGAGAATGCGACCATTTATTTTTATGCTTTCGAGGGGACCGCCCACCCCCTCAGGCATCGGACTGACCGTTGTCAGACCCACCCCCCGGACAAGGCGGCGGACTGGACCCAGCCCGGCTGACTGAACAGCTTTCATACGAAGTCTCCTTACTGTCACCTGACCCGCTCATGGTCGACTCCGTCAAAGTAGGCTGAGACTTCTTTGTAAATAAGAATAAAGTTAAGCAATACTTATTCAAGATATTACTACAAAACAACAAAACTGAAAACTATGCTGCTAGTTTGAAGTTTGACTCCCGGCGGGCAAGCGACGTCGTCACTGAAGGGCACTCGACGGCGGGAAAAAAGGAACTGAGGCGCTTGGAAGGTCGACGCCGAGATATTCATTACCGCATGGGATGAAGCTCGCTGTGCCGCTCCTCGCGGCTCCATCTCAGACACCGACCTTCTAACAAAAAGTTTGCTCCCGATGGGTCCTAGTGCCTCCGGCGCAGATCCCATTAGTGTGAATGAGTGGTGGAGACTTATGTCCAGGAAGATCTGGTCCTCCATCATGGTTGCAATCGAAGATCGAGCCGAAGATGAAGCTGATGAGTAAGTTTTGGAAGTAAATCAGAAAAGGTTTTGCACCAGGACCTACTCAATGCGGAAGCGGTATGGAGGGAACCTGCTTCTTCCAGTGGAAAGGAAAATCTAGCGTCATGGGGCGGAGCTGAGAGTTATACCACCTGGGTGGGTGGAAGGAGCCAGCTTGAAGACTTCTGGCAAGATTTAAAGGAGAAAGGACAATGCCAGTTAGTGTGGATAGAACAACATATCCACGTCCCTAGAATCTGACGTCATAGCACTAGGGGGTGCATGACCACACTGCAGAGTTTGAACCTGTATTCTCGGTTCCATAATTAGCATAAAGTTCCATCTTTGGAGCATCACGCTTTGGCTGGAGAATGATGCTTACTGTAAAACATCAGTGATGGATTCCTGGGGCTTGAAAAATAAATACGAAAAAGATGCAACCGATCTGTTTAACAAAAAAGCAAGATTGGACAGCTGGAGGGGACTCTGTGTGAGGTGTGGGGTTGGGCATACAGCTGTGGTTTGAATCTTCTTTTTAAGAGTGCAGATTCCTTGAACCAGAATGATGCAATGTATCACCATCAGAAAGAGGGAGGTGGTGTTAACCTCTGTATAGATCACTGGTGAGACCTCACCTGGAGTACTGTGTCCAGTTCTGAAGACCTCATCTCCAGAAGGACATAGAGAGGAGGAGGTTCAGAGGAAGACAAATAAAATGGTACAAGGTCTGCATAAAAATCCCTATGAGGAGAGACTGAAGGACCTCAATATGTACACCCTGGAGGAAAGGAGGGAGAGGGGAGATACAATACAGACTTTCAAATACCTTACGGGTATAAATAAGGTACAAGAGGGAAGTATTTTTCAGAGCAAAAGATGCTCAAGAACAAAGGGTCATGCTGTGAAGCTGGGGAGGAGGGGGTTGACTCAGGGGAGATGTGAGGAAATACTTCCTCAAAGAAAGAGTGGTGGATGCTTAGAACAGCCTCCCAGCAGAGGTGGTGGGGCAGAGACTGTAACGGGGCTTAAAAATGCATGGGTTAGGCATAAGGGAACCTTACTGGTAAGGCAAAGGGGGTTGGGGAGTAGAGCTGGAGATCAAGTGGGGTCTGCGGTAATACAGTAAGAGAAAAATGGGCAGACTAGGTGGGCCAGGCAATCCTTATCTGCCATCAAAGCCTATGTTCCAATATGTATGGATATGGAAGAATCCATGTTGTTAGAACAAGCCTAAAGCACGGCAGTTTTAGGCACAACATTCATGTACAAAAGACTCATGTTTCATTCTGTGGTATACATGAATTTTAAAATAAATGTGACAAGGAAACAAGTAATTTCTGAATTTATTATACAACAGTAATGTACAGGTCCTACATTTTTAAGATGTACAGCATTAAATCAGAGGCAGCGTGAGGAATCTATTTTAGTCCACAGTTATTTTACTCACTACACAGCCAGTATAACATATTGATTAAAGTACTGTAAGCCATTTAGAGAATACTGGATGGGCAACTATGCACAACCAGTGTGTTCTCCCACAGAGGGGTTCAGTTTCCCTCTGACCTCGAGAGCGAAGCTTGAAAGGTCCATGGGAATCAGAACCCCAAGGTGGCAGAACACATTGGCTGTGCATAAGGTTGCTCATCCTGTACTTTTTATAGTGTATAGTATGTGAAATGTGCATGCAGCGGTTCTTTCATTTTCAAAACGAAACTGACTTATGCAGTCTCCAGAGGTTTCAGAATGCCGTTGTCCCACAGAATGATACAATCATATTCCATGACCTTTGAACTGTGGTGCAACAACATTTTGGAAGGGATGGAATTCTATACAGAAGAATGCTCTACTATACATTATATACAGATATTTATTACAGTATTGTTCTTTTCATCATTTATACAATAATTCATGGAGTTTATACTTTTTTTTCCCTTTCATAACAGAGTACAACATACAAATTGGAGGGATTCACATATATGAATTCTGCTACCCCATTTATTGTGTTCATGAGGGTTTGGAAACATCAACAAGGTGCCAGTCACACAGTACATAAAGTGACACCCCAGTAGCTAAAGGATTTAGTGCAGTTAGGTCTTAAGAACTCCAGTGATATTCTGTTCCCTCATCTGTTGCAAATGCTTTCCTTCTGCTTGTTCTAGCAAGGTATCCTAAAGATGTACAACACAACCCCTCAGCTTACATTTAGTGTTTGGAATACCCAGCTATCTGCCTATTCAGAACAAACAAAGATCCCCCCCCCCAAAAAACGTGAAAGACTGTTTCATCTGGTCCTAAGACCGGTGAGATTCCATTCTGGATGCAAACAAAGGTCAGATTAACATCTGTCGTCAGTGCCCAATACCCACATCTGGATAACGTAGTTGCAGCAAAATGCAGCTGTGAACACCCAGAACCCTCATCAATATTTATTTTCATTGCCAGTTTTTAACAGCAATTTTCTGAAGAGGCTTCTCAGGAATACTGTTCTCTCTCTTGGTGGTTTATGTAATATTTTATGCACACTTCAGTTATTTTTTCTTACACGTCTACTAGGATGGTAGCCCCTCCTACTGCTATGGTGACCTCATCATCTCCTCTTTAGGCCTTAACATTATCTGAATTCCTGTTTAGTCAGGAATGTTTGTAAACATGTCATGTAATTTCAGACATGGGCCTAATTTGCAAGCACATTCATTTTAATAAGTAGTACACAAAAACTTATATGCTAGTGTAATGCTATCGAGGGGTTCTAGAGACATAATGAATGCTTTCTTGGCTTGTGAGGTCATCACAAACCTTGATTGTGGTAAAACAAAAATCTCATTATACGTTGTTCCCCAAACATTCTATATAACAAGCATTTTGAGCTGGACAAATTGTCGAATTTTCTTTTGGGCTATTTTTAATCTGTTATGCAGACTAGAGCAATACTATCAGTATCTCGTTGCAGTGTTTTCTGAATACCCACCACCTTGTTTCACAAGGTTATGATCAAGAAATGCTTAGTGGGATGAAATGAACCCCTCAATCAGATGCAAAATCTAGGTTACAGGTAAAAATAGGGGTTACTCACCTGTAACCGTAGTTCTAGGAGTACTTTATAGTTCATGTCCACACACTGGCAGTTCCACTGGAAAGTTCTGATTCACCAGAAGGTCTTCAAGTTGAGCTCCAACCACCACTCTGGCAGTACAGTATAAGCTGCTTATAACAGGCGCACCTGTGTGAGCAGATTCTGCCCGTTATATGGAGTGGGCGCTGTAACCCAAAGCACTGTTTTTGTACTAAAACGTGCACTGTGGTGGCCATGGGGACTGTATAAACAGATGCATTTGTTATACAGTACATTAATTAGTGGTCCTTAGTTATTAGTTCCTCCAGCACTTACTTAGAGACAGGTTAGCCTTTCGCCATCTTCTGCTGCTGATATACACCCAGTCCCTCACTACAGCAGACAGCGAGATACAGTACTGTAGTGCCGCGGCTTTCTGCTATTCGTGCTGCTTCTGTGATCCAAAGCAGTGGTTTCAGCAGTGTGAGTAGAGAAGACAGAACGGCGACTGCAGCAGGCTGGTGAGTGAAGAGCGATGGGCTTACTAATCGGGCAGGGGTTGGGGCATTCTTGCAGCTGTACAGGACAGCTGTAACTGTAGGCATGCGCCATTAGCATCTGCTCCGTGACAGTCCTCTCCAGACAGCGAGACAGTGCTGCTTCAACTGCCTTCTTTTTCTGAGATTTTGTCCCCCAAGGCTGTTTTGCCAAGGAATTTAGTGTTATGCCCACCTTCTGTTTTGGGCAGATTAGCTGATAGTTAATGTTAGTTCTCATTTCAGCATGCATAACTTCAGCTAATCTGCCTGAAATAGAAGGTGGGCATCAATCGTTATAACCAGCAATTTTTACATTAATTCCTATGGATATGGCAAGTGGCAAATGCAATCTGACGGAAAATCCGACTGCCCATTTAAAGTGCGGGTGCTATTAGTGGCGGGTACTGTATATCTTTTGGAATGGCACTGTGATGTCAGATCTGCACGCTGCAAGCAGGGATCCATGTTCCACTTGCCGGGTGAGGCCAGGTGGGTGGGAAGGATGTGAAATATATACCACTCCTAGAACTACGTTTACAGGTGAGTAACCTGTTTTTCTAGGGACAAGGATGAAAAAATTACTCACCATAGTAATCTTGTTTCTTCCAAGGTATTCTTCAATGTTCTTAACTCTTTGCAGTCAGCCTTCTGAGTAGAACTGCCCGGAGAATGGAGCATATGTAAATGATGGAACCCAATACTGGCTCATGCCACTTATTTAGATGTTGCCCTTACCAAGTGCTGGATTCTATTAATGCCTCAGATTTCACGGATAGAAGCCTGCAAGGAAAGACCCCATCCAAAAACATATCTACTACAAATATAACTAACCAACCTACCAAGAGAGAAAAACAACCCGCCTGAATGTCAGAGTAACCTGAAGAAGGGAAACAATGCCCAACAGGGCTCAAAAATCAAACCATGCTAGTGTGTGTGGCACTCTTTCACATAGTTGTTCAGCTTGGAATGTAGAGGCCACTGGTTCTAGAAAGAGAGGCAGGGTGGGAGTGTTATGAATATTGAAGAATACCTTGGAAGAAAAAATTACTATGGTGAGTAATTTTTTCTTATAACCCTAGGAATTCTTCAATATTCCTAACTCTTTGCAGACTAAGAAGCAGTACCTTTGGAAGTGGGCATAGAACCTACTTTGCAAATAGGCTCTGCAGAGCTGCTGTGCCAAACCTGGCATCATTTCTGGACTGGGTATCCAGGCTGTAATGCTCTGTAAAGGTATGTACCGTCCCCCAGGTAGCTGCTTTACAGATTTCCAATAATGGGATATCCCTGGCAGCTGCTATAGTAGCAGCTGTGCCTCTTGTGGAGTGGGCCCTTAATCCTACTGGGGGCTCCCTTCCAGCTTTCGAGAAACTAAATTGGATGCACTGAACTATCCAGCAAGAAATGGTCCTTTTAGATGCTGGTTTTCCTTTACTCACACCACCACATGTCAGGAACAGTTGTTGCCTGTCTTGCCTATGATCCTTGGTGAGTGTCATATAGTAGCTCAAAGCTCTCTTAACATCAAGACTATGGAGTCTGCGTTCACCTGAGCTAGAGTGCTCAGTGAAACAGACTGGTAAAGTAATGGACTGGTTCAAGTGGAAATCAGAAACCACCTTAGGAAGGAATTTCCTATTGGTTCTAAGCACTACTTTGTCTCTATGCAATGAGATATAATCCTGCTCAATGCACAAGGCCCGAAGCTCACTAATCCTTCTAGCCGAAGTGATGGCCATCAGGAACAATATTTTCCAGGTGACATATTTCAGGTGAGCTGAGCCCATTGGCTCAAATGGGGGACCCATGAGCTTGGCAATGCAAACATTAAGGTCCCAAGCTGGCACTGGTTCCCTGTGAGGGGGCTGTAAGTGAGCCAGAGTTTTGAAAAACCTTTTGAAAATAGGGTTGGATGCCATGGAGACACCTTTTCCAGCTAAAATGTAGGCTAATACTGAAGCCAGATGGACCTTCAAAGTACCGCGATGCAAAAATCCAGGGAATGTAAATGGGTAAGACAATCCAGCAAGGCTGGAATCCTTGCCTGTGTAAGTACCACATCATTGGTATAACAACAACTAGAAAACCTCTTCCACTTAGAAGTATAAGTTTTCTTAGTACAGGGCTTTCTGTACCCCCCTTAGGACATTTAGGATGCTTTCTGAGATATGCAAACCTGCATACTCTAAATCCTCAAGAGCCATGCGTTGAGCCTGAGGGATATGAGGTTTGGGTACAGGATCCTCCCCGACGGGAGGTTAACAGGTTGGCCTCTGAGGAAGGTGTATGGGTTTTGCCACATACATTGAGAGCAGCAGAGAGTACCATGGCTGCCTGACCCAATCTGGAGCTATCAAGATCATTGATGCTGACTGGGATCAGAGTTTGATTAGTACTCTGTAGATCAGAGGACAAGGAGGGAAGACATACAGTTGCCTCCCTGACCAATCCAGAGTCAAGGCGTCCAAGGGTAGTGTACCCCTGGCTGGTGGTCTGCAACAATACTGTGGCAACTGGTGGGTTTCGTGGGATGCAAAGAGATCAATCTCCAGGATGCCCCACCTTCTGAACACTACCCCCAGGACCTGCCTGTTGAGAGACCACTCGTCATGGTCCTGGTTGATCCGACTCGGGGCATCTGCTAGTGTGTTGTCCTTCCCTGGCACATGAATAGCCCGCAGTGAAGCTTGAAGTGAGTAAACTAGGCTCCATATCTTCATTGGTTCTGTGCACAAGGGGTTTGACCTTGTTCCTCCCTGCTTGTTTATGTAGTACATTGTGGTGGTATTGTCCGTTCTGATCTGTACCACCTTGCCCTGCACCATGGGTGCAAAGACCTGCAAGGCAAGGAACACTGCCATCAGTTCCAGCAGATTTATATACTGGAGTGACTCTGCACTTGATCAGGTGCCGTGGGTGTTATGATCCCCTAGGTGGGCACCCCACCCCAGTAGTGATGAATCTGTTGCGAGAATCACCGAGTGAGGCTCTTGCTGGGAGGGTACTCCTTCCCTTAGATTGTCTCTTACCTTCCACCACTGTAGGGCTTGCAGTAATGTCCCTGTTACTGGAACCAATTTTGACAGTCTCTCTCTCCTTTGGCACCAGTGTGCCCTGAGGTGAAACTGTGTATCTACCATTTGGAACCTGGAGCCCAGAACTGTGCCTGTGGCTGCAGCCACGTGTCTCAGTAGCTGTAAGAACTGCCTTGCTGTTTTTGGTTTGTTCAGTCTGAACGAGCAAGCTATCTGTAGGATGTCGTGTACCTTGTCCTGGGGCAGGTAAGCTCTCCCTTTCAGTGTATCCAATTCTGCTCCTATGAAGTGCAACACTTGCACTGGTTGTAGGACAGATTTTTTGAAGTTTATTAGAAACCCTAAGGACTCCAGAAGTTCCTGAGTTATCTGTATGTAGTCCTTTACCTATTGTGGTGAATTTCCCACCACCACCAATCATCCAGGTAGGAAATACTGTGACTCCTGACCTCCTTAAGAGGGCCACCACCACTGCCAGACACTTTGTTGAACACACTTGGTGCTCAGGTGAGACTGAATGGAAGTGTTGAGAACAGGTAGTGACCTGATGGGAGTCTGAATCTGAGGTACTTTCTGTGAGACTCCCTTATGGGGATGTGGAAGTAAGCATCCTTTAGGACCAGGGAGGCCAGCCAGACTCCTTTTTGAGGGGTTGGCAAAATCATAGGCCTTTTGAACTTTGGCTTTGTCAGATGCCTGTTTAGTAACCTTAGGTCTAGAATAGGCCGCCACTCTCCATTTTTTTGTGGTGAGGAAGTATCTTGAGTAAAAACCCTTTCCCTTTTGCTGTGGAGGAACTGGTTCTACTGCCTTTGACAGCAGCAGGTTTTTTACTTCCTTTTCCAACAGCTGCCTTTCTGAATTTGAAGCTGGTCTGGATACTCTTGTTCTCAGTGACGGGAAGGATTTGAAACTGAGGGACATCTCCTGACTCACAACTTCCAGGATCCACTTGTCGGTGGTAATGTTTCTCTAAGCCTGGAAGTAGTGAGCCAGTCTGCCCCCTAGTGGAATTTCGGATGTGGCCTTGCCAACTAAGTAAGGGATTCTGTTTGGTCTGGGGCTGGGCCTGAGCAGTCTGGGAACCACGACTAGACCCCCCTTCTGCCCCTACCCCTGAAATACCCTGTCTGCTGAGGGAACTGCTGATACTGGGGAAGAGCCCGAGCCTGGTAAAAAGGTCTGCTGTAACTAGCTCTAGCTCTACCCCTGCCTCCCCTTCCATAGAGTCTGGCTGAAGGTGAGGGTTTGTCTTTGGCCAAATTGTTCTTATAGGTGGCCTTATACTCATCCACCTTTTTCATGTAGGCCTCTGTTTTATCCCCAAACAAGGAAATCCATGGCCTTTGTCTAGGTATCCTGTGTGAGGTTTGTGGCCCTGAGCCACGCAAACCTTCTAAGAGTCACCGTGAGCGCCATCCACCTAACAGCAGTATCACTGGCATCTGCTGCCATCTGGAACTGACATTTAGCAGCTTCCAAGCCAAACCTGGCAGTGTCTGCCAGGTCAGCTGACAGATCAGAGGGAGCTTTATCAGCCATGGCAAGTACCGACTGCCACAGTGACTTTTGATACGGGGCAGAGTAAGCCTGATAATTAGGCTAATGGGCAGGGAAGCAGGCAGATAGCCCTTTTTTGACCATGCTGCCAATCTTCCTAGAGTCCTTGTCAGGTGGGCGAGATGCCAAGAATAGCCCTGCCCTGTCACTGGTTGCAGTCTGCACAACGCCGTGGTGGTCAGGGTGAATGAATAAAAACTCATCCCCCTCCTTGTCTAGTTGGTACTTTTTCTCAGCCCTCTTATCCAGAGGTGGCACAGTATTTGGTGTCTGCAGTATCTTCAAAATGTCTTTTTGAAGAATTTATTCATGAGGAGCAACAGTTTCTTAGTTGGTGTAAACCCCATGAGTTCGAGGTATTCCACCTCCTCTTCATCTTCTACCATTTCGTTAGTGGTAATATCTAAGGCAGCCACCATTTTCCTTATAAAACAAAAATGTGAGGAAAAATCCTCAGTTGCTCCACGTGGGGACCCAAATTCTTGCTCCGGGGATACCTCAGGGTCTATGGGTTCCCCGTCATCATCTTCATATTTTTCATACTCCTCATTCATACTGGCTGAGGGACAGAACCCAGAGGGTGGTTGGGGGGGAGTTATCTGGCACCAGAGAGGTAACCAGTGGGGTCCCGCAGGGCTCAGTGCTGGGGCCAGTGTTGTTCAGTGCCTTCATCAATGACATTGGGGGATGGCATTAAGGGCAAAATGTGCCTATCTGCGGATGACACCAAGCTCTGCCAGAGTGTGGACACAGCTGAAGGGATACAGGACCTACAGGAAGATCTGGAAAAGCTGGGGAGGTGGTTCAGGATCTGGTAGCTTGGCTTCAATGCCAAGAAATGCAAAGTTATGCATGCTGGAGCCAAGAATCCCAGGACAGAGTACTACCTGGGTGGAGTCCGAGTATCTGTATCAGTGGAGAAGGACCTGGGAGTGATGATCACTAGTGACCTAAAGTACTCCATGCAGTACAAGAAAGCAGCAGCAAAGGCAAATAAGATGCTGGGATACATATCTAGGGGGGTTAGTAGTAGGAGAGAGGAGTTTATACTGTCCTCATACAGGTCACTGGTAAGGCTGCATCTAGAGCAACAGTTCTTAGACTTTGTCACAGTGAGCCTCTCCAAATCCATGGAAAAGATTTTGAGCCTCCCCTAAAAACTGAAATAATCTTGGGCCCCCCCAAAGAAAAATAACATACTGTTCTTTGCGCGGTACACCATGAATATATTGAAACCCTTTAGAGTACTTGGCTTACATTCAGTTCTTTGTCTTATACTGATGTGAAACCTATGAAAAAGAGCTCCTGTGCTCAAAGGTGTTATCTGAATAACAAAATAAACAAATATTGTTATTCACCTTATTATTTTGCTCCTTCCTGCTACTGCTCTTAGCACTTCTATGCTCAACCCTTGTATTTGGGCTGTTCTGCCATCAGGCTACAAATTGATCAATTGCCACCACTCATTATTAGTTTATTGTTTGTATTTGTTTGCACTATTGTTCACTGTGTATTTCTTGATTGTTTTGCAGTTACCTTTTGAAATGTATTCACTCCCTACCCTTCCCTGGGTACACCTGAGATGAGCCTTGGCTCATTCACCTTTCCTTGTCACCTATTAGTAAATAAATACATTAAATTCACCTACTATTATCCTCTTTCAGTTTGCTTCATCTTTTCACACAAAATACATAAAACTCAAAATTTTAATACAGTACTTTTTCAGACTTGCTCGAGCCTCCCCTGGAACAGGTTGGGGCCTCCCCAGGGAGGCTGGCCTTACCATTTGAGAACCCCTGATCTAGAGTATGGAGGTACTGGTGCCCACACCTCAAAAAGGACATTAACCTGCTGGAGAAGGTCCAGAGGAGGGCTACAAAGATGATAGTGGGTCAGCAGGGTAAGGCACACGAGGAGAGGCTGAGGGCACTGAACATGTACTCCCTGTAAGATAGGAGAGAGAGAGGGGACATGATTGGTACCTTCAAGTACTTGAAAGGGATAAATAAGGTTGATAAGGAGAGTCTTTTTAAGCTGAGTGGCAACCATAACACAAAAGGGCACAGTCTTAAGCTGGAGGGTGGAAAGTTTAGGAGGGAGATCAGAAAGCACTTTTTCACAGAGAGGGTGGTGGACACTTGGAATGCGCTGCCGGAAGAGTTCATCTCCCTGAAGACAGTGGGCAGCTTCAAGAGAGGCTGGGATAGGCATAGGGGGAAGGTAAGGGTCATGGTTAGGGAAGGCAGGGACATTAGCTCAAGCTGTGGACCCTGCAATATAAGCAGACTTGATAGACCAAATTGGCTTCTTCTGCTGGCTTCTCTGTATGTTCGTATGTACTCCTGAGTCTCTTGGACAGAGTAATGAACCGAAGGTTTCAGTTGCTGAACTGAGGTTTCAACTGGTGCCTGTGGAACGGGAAACGGTACAATTCCCTGGGGACCCTGAATAACTCTGAACACCTGAGCTAAAGCCTCAGGTGTAGGCATCTCACTTATCACAGCAGAATACCCCTTGGGCTTTCCAGCAGGCGGTTCAGTGCATTTTATTTTCTTCAATTTTTTGGCCCGCACGGGTGTCTCAACCAATTCACTGGTTCGTTTTCCGGTCGAAGTTTCACCCGTGTTAGGGGTTGTTGACTTCGGATCAGCAGTTTCACCCACGGATTTAGATGAAGTAGGCTGGTCAGAGCCATGATCTCCTTGTCCTGCCAACTTTTTCTTAAGTGTTTCCATACGCTTTTCAATAGTTTTCTGTGGAAAAGACTTACAAATTTCACAATCGGCTGTGAAGTGGGATTCACCAAGACAGACAACACATTGGTCATGTTTGTCTGCCTTGGCGAATACCTCTCCACACCGAGAGCAGTTTTTGAACCCTGGAGGCCCAGTTTTCTTCTTTGGTTTTTCTGACATATTTAAAGAATACCAAAAAAGTTAACCACAAACTCTAAATGTTATCTTTTTTTTTATTTGGCGGTTAGATCAGTCTTGGAACCGTGAAAAATTCCAAAAAGAACCGGGATTTGGGGGAAAAAGAACCAAAAATATCAGTTCCACAAAGATAAACAAACGAAAATTTATAACAGACTATACAATACTTAGTAAACAAAAGTAAATAAACGTAAATAAATGTCGGTTCCCCAACGGTTATCCTGAACCGAGAGGAACCGCTAAATAAAATGATTTCTAACAAAAACTAGTGCTAACTATCAAAAAAAACAACAGAAAGTAAAGGCAGCAAATGAAACAATAAAGAGAAATACTTATATTTCTAAGTAAACACTTAGGAACAACTGTGAGGAGAAGTCTCCGAGGAATTTTGACTTCGCTGGCAGAGATAGAAATCTGAGGCGTTAGTAGAACGCAGCAGTTTGTAAGGGTAGCATTTGAATAAGTGGCATGAGCCAATGATGGGTTCCATCATTTACATACACTCCATTCTCCAGGCAGTTCTACTCTGAAGGCTGACTGCAAAGAGTTAGGAATATTGAAGAATTCCTGGGGTTAGAAATGGTTTACTATTCACACATTGGCAGATTTTCAGCAGTTCTCTGGGAGGAGAGGGCAAGGTATACACCTGTTTGGCGAACACAGATTGGACTCTAGATTGATGCTGTAGTGGGAAATAAAGGCATGTGCTGACTTCCACGTAGCAACACTACAGATCTCATGTGTGGGGATGTCTCTGGAAGCAGCCTCTAAGGCAACAGTATATCTCGTGGAATGAGACCAAAGCCCAATGGGAGGCTCCCTACCAGCCAACCTATAGCAGAGGTTGATGCAGGATATTATCCACCTGCCAGACGTCTGCTTTGCCGACAGTCTTCCAGATGCAGCTTCAGCATACATCACAAACAGCTGGACAGCCTCACCCCAAACTCCAGACATGCGCTCCTTATAATAAAAGAGTGCCCACCATTGGTCCAGAATATGAAACCTGTGGTTGGCCTCCTGAGAAGGGTTGTTAAAATATACCAGGGAGGCCGGCCCGGTGGCGCTGAGGCACTGGATGCCACACCTTGCGCTACGCTGGCTACCCAGGTTCGGGGAGCAGCGCAGGCCGTTGGCAGGGATGGGAGAGGCTCGAGCGTCTGATGGACAGCTCTCCTCTCCCGGAGGGGGGGGGGCTCTGCTTGGTGCTTGCTTGGCCTCTAGCAGAAGCTGAAGGCACAGCAAGCATTGTAGCTGACTCGAGGGGTTGGGGAACAGCGACGTCGGCGGTGATGCCATGATGTCCAGTGCGTGCCACTCCCCCAGAACACCGGAAAAAACAGTGCCCGGTCTACTAGATGACAGAGACCACAGCGGAGTCCCTGACTGCTTGCGCCTGCCCGACGTCCCTGTGAGTCCAACACTGAAAGATTGCTGAGGTGCAGCAGCCCCGCCCCGTACCCGCCTGGGGGTACAACCATGACAGTAGGGGACTCACGAGGGAGGGCAGGGCAGGTCACGATCGTGGGGAGACTGCTATATACGTCTCCAGAAGGAGTGGAGACAGGGCACGAGAGGAGGGGGTATAAAAAAACAGGTTACTCACCTGTAACAGTAGTTCTATGAGTGGTATATGTTGTTCATCCACACTCTTTGGCATGTCCCCTTCCACTTTAAGATGAACCGGAAGTCTTCAAGCTGGCTCCTCCCACCCACCCGGGTGGTATATACCTTGGCTCCGCCCCATGACTTAGCCCGCTGGAAGCCAGGTGTTGTGCATCCGCAGCCGGGGCGGTCGGGCGGGTCCGTGTGGATGAACATCATATATCACTCCTAGAACTACTGTTACAGGTGAGCAACCTGTTTTTCTAGGAGTGTGGATATGTTGTTCATCTACACTCTTTGGCAGACTCCTAGCAGTTCTCCGGGAGGAGGGAGGCAAGGCGCACACCCCCTACTTAGGTAACAGAGATTGGAGAACTGAGGCCGCAAAACCAGCTTCCTGGCGTGACTCAAGAGCGATGTGGTAGTGGGTGATGAAAGTGTTTGCTGACTTCCAGGTAGCAGCCCAACAGATTTCCTGGATAGGGATGTCCCTGGAAGCAGTCCACCGATGCAGCAGTATGGTGGGTAGAATGAGCTCTTATCCCTCTGGGAGGCTTCTTGCCTGCCAGCTCGTAGCACAGACCTATGCATGATGTGATCCATCTTGCAATAGTCTCTTTGGCTGCAGGTCTGCTAGAACCGGCTTCAGAGTAGGTGACAAACAGCTGGCGAACCTATCCCCGAATTTCCACTGTCCTCTCCTTATAATAGGAGAGAGCACGTCTCAGGTCCAAAGTATGGAGCCTGTACTTGGCCTCCGAGGTGTAATTAGGGTAATATACCGGCAGACTTAACACCTGGTTAAGGTGAAAGAAAAACATTACTCACCGCAGTAATCTTCTTTCTTCCATGGGGTCCTTTAGCATCAGTAACTTTTTTGCACTTAGCTGGCTAGGTGCAACTGCCCCGGAGGTATGCCTTTAAGAGATATTTAATGTGCGTAGGGCCAAGCCAATCAAAAGACAGGAGGGGGTGTGAACCGAGTGAGAGGTGTTGACTGCTTCAGAATTTTTTCAAGGAAAGACGAGGGTAAATGCACGAAAAGAATTAACAGGATTCAAAAAACATGCAAATGTACAAAAGTGGAAATAGAAACAACAGCAACACGAGGTAAAAACTCATCAATAAGAAACGTCAAATTTGGCAAAAGGCAACGTAAGAGCCCTTCTCCGACAGGTGAACTAGGGAGGAAGGGTGGGAGCTTACTGATGCTAAAGGACCCCATGGAAGAAAGAAGATTTCTGTGGTGAGTAATTTTTTCTTCTTACCCCAGGAGTCCTTTAGCATCAGTAACTTTTTTTGTAGATTACCAAGCAGTACCAAGTGGGAGGCGGACAGAGAACCTACTTAGGAAAGAGGCTCTGCAGATCTGCCCTGCCAAATTTGGCATCAGATCTGGTCTGCACATCCAAACTGTAGTGCTTCACAAAGATGTGCACAGATTTCCAGGTAGCTGCTTTGCAGACATCCAGTAGGGGAATGTCCCTTGCTGCTGCAAGCGAGGCTGCAGCGCCCCTGGTGGAATGGTTCCTGAGCCCCACTGGAGGTTGTTGACCAGCTTTCTCATAGCAGAATCTAATACAAGAGACCAACCAATGAGAAATAGTTCTCTTAGTAGCTGGTCTTCCTCTGCTTACAGCCCTATAAGTGAGGAACAACTGAGTGGAAGAGCCTCTGGACTGTCTAGTATGCTCTAGGTAGTGAAAGATGGCCCTTTTGACATCCAAGCTGGGGAGCTTTTGCTCGCCAAGAGAGGATGGCTCAGTAAAGAAGACAGGCAGAGAATGGACTGGTTCAAGTGAAACTCTGAAACCACCTTTGGCAGAAATTTCCTATTTGTCCTGAGCTCAACTTTATCGTTGTGAGGATGATGTAATTTGGCTCAGTGCACAGGGCCTGTAGCTCTGAAATCCTCCTGGCAGACGTAATGGCTACCAGGAAGACGGTCTTCCAAGTTACAGACTTGATAGGGGCCATGGACATAGGCTCGAAAGGTGGATTCATGAGCCCATCTATGCAAAGGTTCAGGCTCCAAGGAGAAACAGGCCCCCTGGTTGGAGGCTGGAGGTGCAAGAGGCCTTTGAAAAACTGTTTAAAAATGTCGTGGGAAAAAAAATGATTTCTTCTTTCCCACCGAAAGGTTGGCTGAAATTGCCGCCAGGTGTAGCTTATCTGAAGATGGTTTCAAAGCCTGACGCCTGTAGGTGTACCAGGTAGTCTAGCAGCTGAGGGTCTGAAGCTGATAGAGGTTCGACCTTTTCGTTCTTGCACCAGAGTGAAAACCTTTTCCATTTGGCTGCATAAGTCTTCTTAGTGTTTGTTTTTTTCAGCCATCCTCAGTATCTTAAGGACCTGTTCAGAGTACTGTGAAGATGGAAACTAACTCCTCAAGAACCAGGCCTTAAGGTGAAGAGAGTGTATGTCTGGGTACTGCACTCCTGTCTGAGGAAGGGTCAGCAAGGAGCAAGTTGGAGGCAGGTGAATGGGCTTGTTGCAGGACATTGAGAGAAGGAGAGAGTACCAGGCTTGCCTGGGCCAGTCCAGAGCCACAAGGATCATGGATTCAGGCTGCTGCCCGAGTTTCAGCAAAACCCTGAATATCAGGGGAAAGGAAGGAAATGTGTATAGGAACTTCCCTGACCAGTCCAGGATCAGGGCATCCAGAGGAAGTGTTCCCGGAACTGGGGGTCTGCAACTGTAAAGAGGAAGCTGAAAATTGAGAGGCGAGGCAAACAGATCCACGTCTGGTGTGCTCCACTGCTTGAACACTGTGGCTAGTACTTGCTTGCTCAGTGTCCATTCGCTCTGACCTTGACTGATGCAGCTTAGAGCATCCGCCAGGGTACTGAGTTTGCCTGGGAGGTGAATAGATGAGAGGCCGACTCCTAGGAAGAATGCTAGAGACCAGAGCTTCAGAGCTTCCAAACAGTATTCCTGATCTGGTACCACCCTGCTTGTTTCTGTAGAACACTGCAGTAGTGCTTGCTGTCTGTTCGAATTTGAACCGCCTGCCCGTCTATGCTGGGAGCGAAAGCTTTGACAGCTAGTAAGACTGCTCTGAGTTCCAAAAGATTTATGTGCAACTGTGACTCTTCGGGGGTCCAGTTGCCGCTTACCGAGGGCCCTGTCTAGATGAGCTCCCCAGCCCAACAGGGAGGCATCAGTGGTGATCACCTTTGTGGGAAGAGGAGCTTAAAAGGGAACCCCTGCCTGCAAATCTGCAGGGTCCTTCCACCACAGCAAGTTTTGGAGGAACTGCTCCAACATCAGTATTCAGTTTGAAAATTTGCTGCTTCTCTGAGACCAGTGAGCTCTGAGGTAGGCTTGCAGGAGTCTCATCCTGTACCTGACCCCTGTGACTACTGCAGTCATAGAGGCCATATGTCCCAGAAGTTTGAGGAAATGTCTGGCTGGTCTTGGCTGTCCCTGGGCAAAAGAATCTGCCACCGAAAGGAAACTCTGAATTCTTTCCTGTGGGAGGAAAGCATATCCCTTCTGAGTGTCCAGTTGGGCCCCTATGAAGGTGAGCAGCTGGGTGGGTTCCGGGTGAGATTTCTTGAGATTTACCAGGAAACCCAGAGACTTCAGAGTGCGTTCTGTGAGGGAAACAGAATTCTTGACCTGGCAAGGAGACTGCTACTATGAGACAGTCATCCAGATAGGGGTAGACAGTGACATCCAGTCTCGTGAGATGTGCTGCTACCACTGCAAGACACTTCGTAAAGACTCCTGGGGCTGAGGACAGACCGAAGGGCATTGCAGTGAACTGATTGTGACCTGAAGGAAGTCTGAACCTGAGAAACTTCCTGTGAGATCTCCTTATGGGTATGTGGAAGTAGGCATCCTTTAAGTCGAGGGAGGCTAGCCAGTCTCCCTGCTGTAAGGACTGTATGACCAGTGACAGAGTGACCATTTTGAATGTGGGTTTTTCAGGTGTTTGCTTAAATATCTGAGATCTAAGACAGGTCACCACTCCCCAGTTTTCTTTTGTGTCAGAAAATACCTGGAGTAGAGGCCCTTGCCCTTCTCGTGGGTGGGGACCCTCTCCACTGCTCGTAAAGCCAGAAGGTTTTGTACCTCCATTTCCAACAGCAGTATCTGTGTTAGGGACAGAGGTCTTGACACCTGGGTATGCTTGAGGTCTGGCAGCTGCTTAAACTGTAATGACAGACCCTTCTCCATTATCTCCAGCACCCACTTGTCCGACGTGATATGGGGCCAGTGCTGAAGATAGTGAGAGAGTCTGCCTCCAATCAGAAACAGGGAGGCGACCTGGACACTCACATCAGGACCAGAGACAGCGCTAGATAGGGCAAAAAGGGAAAAAGTTGCAGCTTGCCCAGAAATGACCCACTTTCCACAGGACAGTGGGTCCAAAGTGGTGCATCTGTCTCTAACAATAGCTGAAAGATGGAAAATTAAACAATAGAAAAGTATTTTCACTCAACAAATTTAAGCTACTGTACTAGTTAAATTTCTACTTACGATTAGGTTTGGACCCAGTTGTTTCTCATTTTGACCCACATATTTTACACCTATGGGTCTAATTTGACCCATGTTTTAAAACCCCTAGCGCTGTCACTGATTCAGGACTTGGACTGAGAGGCAGATGGCTGGGTAGAGGTGGCTCTTCTTTGGCCCCTGATGCCCCTGCCTCTGAAAGACCCCCTGTAGTGGCTAAAGTCAGACTGGGGATAGGGATTGTAGGGCCTGGAAACAAATTTATGCCCCTACTGCCCCTGGGATGGGATCTCTGAGGGCTGGCGGGTTTACGCTTGGATTAACGGCTCTGTCAGGAGGCCTTGTACTCATCGACCTTTTTCATGTAGTCAGTGGTTCTGTAATCAAACATCATATTTTGATCACAGAGAAAATACATAGCCTTGTTCTGAGTGTCTGTGGTCAGACTGGTTGTTCTAAGCCAGGCGAAACGTCTCAGAGAGATGGCATGGGCCATCGCCCTAGAGGCTGCATCATTATTGTCATCTGCCATGTGGAATTGGTACATAGTAGCTTCCAAGGCAGTTTTTTTTTTGCATTATTTATTTATCGCCCCCCTATGTCCGACTGGCCTCTCCTTCGGCCTTCTGCCAGGACTTCCTCCCCCATGTCTCCATTCCGAACCCTCCCGATGCCAGCTTCCCCCGATTCCAGATCGCAGCTGACCAGGGTAGCCCGACGTAACCCTTCGTCGAACGGGTCCCCTCCTTCCAAAGGGAAATTGCCTTCAGGCATTCTTGCTCTCGGCCCTGATGCTGCTGGGATTCGGTATTCCCTCTGGCTCTTCGGGGGTTCCATGGAGGCGGGGGCTCTAGGTGGCCGTCATCCAGTCGTTCGGACGCCATTTTTCCGCCTTTTTTTGGTTTCCCTGATATTCGCCGCTTCTTGTAGTGCCTCGGTCTCCACGGGGCAGCTACAAACGAGGCATGACCTATACCCACCCGGTGAGGAGAGCAGTCCTTAGGGCGCTCCAATCTCTCCCGTCCTAGCAACCCGAGTCCATTCCCGAACCGAGTCGCAGCGTGAATTTGAAGTAAAAGCCCAGCGCCTCAGCCCTCTGCACCACCCGGGCTGCCCAAGGCAGTTTTGCGTATCCACCAGCTCCTGCACCACAGAATCTGATCTGTTGCGGGAGATGGCCTGGACAGATTTCCAAAGGGATGATATTTGGCTGTGAACGCCATGTAAGAGGAAAGCCTGAGAAGCAGGGAAGCTGTGGCATATATTGTCTTTGCTATAAAGTCAATTTTCTTAGAATCCTCGTCAGGGGGAAGAGGGTGACAAGGAGACTCCAGCTTTCTCAGCTGCCTGCTGCATTATACTCTCGTGGCTAGGGTGTGCAGACAGGAAATCGGTACCATTTTTAGACAATTTATATTTTCTCTCAAGCCGCTCATCAACCCCTGGTACTGAAGTGGGGTGTTGAAGCACCTTCATGGTATTTTGTCTAAATGCAATATAGATAGGAACGACCAGGGTCTTTGAGGATGAAAGACCCTTCATCTCCCTATAATCTTCATTGACATACTGGTTGGGCTCCTGCATAGGGAGGTCCAGGGTATCCAGCATATTTTGTACAAATGTAAACAGAGGAAGGATCCTCGTGATCACCTGGGGGATCCCCAAGGTGAGGGTCCGGGGACTCCTGGGGCTCAAGGCCCTCAAAATCCATGTCAGGGGCATCATAAAATTGATCATCTACATCACCCTCACAGTCTACAGAAGAACGAACTGTGGAAGAGTGCTTGCCAGCCCCAGTAAATAGAGGATCCATCTTTTAAAGGGTCTGAAACAGTTGCCATGCTTTTTCCATATCTTGCACCGATGGAAGAACATGCGCAGTTTGTAAGTGTTTTGTTTTTTCTGTATGCTTTAAGCTGCCTGTTGTCTTGCTATTGGCTTTCCCAGGAGCAACAGGAGCATAGCTGTCTTGACAGAGTTTCTTTTTAGCCACTTCATCAGAGGCTTGATCAAGCTTCCTTTTTTCGTCACTCTTATTATTTTTCAATTTGTGAGGAACTTCATCTTTGGAAGCTTTATTTTTTGACTGGGATCTGGAGGGTTCCTCAGCACCTCTGCTTTTGGTATTAGTACTTATGAATGGCCCCTCGTCGGAAGCCTTTGATTTATCCTCAGCCATAATAATCAAAGGTTTGTCTGCTATGTTCGCCAATTTAAGCAAAGCAAACCAGTTCTGGACCTACGAACTGAGTGCAGGTTTCTGTGAAAATGCCACCAGCCAGCCCTGCCCCAGTTAATAAACACTGTCTATTACCAGTGTCTTTTTTTTTTTTGGTTGTAAAACTGGGATCTATACCAGTGCCAGTCTTAAAAGAAACCCAGTAATACTCAACTGCGCATAGGTGGCTGCTGGACCCTTACGGACAGTCCTGACACAGATGATACCAAGGTCCACCAATATAAACAAAAAAGACTTCCTCGTAACTGCCAATCTAGAGAGAAAACCCCCAAGCACTGTTTAAGTTTGAAATCTACTGCAGGTGCCTCGCGGTAAACCCCGCAAGGTCTGAGGTAAAAAAACAAGGCAACTGTCCCCAATTCGACGGTTCCCACAAGAATTTGTCCAAAAAATTAATGAAACCGTTGAAAATAAGCACTCGTGATAAAATCAGGCTTGAAAATAAATAGTCGCGGTAAAAATAAAGTCTAAATAGCGCCGTCGAGCTAAAAATAAAAAATTCGTGCAGCGCTAATGAAAAAGTAAAACTTTCACTCAGCACACTAAAGGAAATGATTTGTGAGGAAAACTTTACCCAGATAAGTGGGGTTTAAACTTGTGGGGGAGGGATAAGGGATAAGGAGGGGCTGACCAGATGCCCTCCTCCAGATGATGGGAGTAGCCTTCAAACCCAAGGGGTGGGGGAAGGGAAACAGACTGGGGAGGAGGTTTCAGGAGGAGCAGAGAGTGGATGGAAGTATAAGGAACCTGGGTGGAATTTGGCAAAGGTGATCAGGGATAAGGGGTTGGGGGTGGTGTTAGTAAATGCCAGGAGCTTGGGAAACAAGTTGCCAGAGTTCCAGGCCATGCTGTTCAAGGGGAGGTGGGGGTGGATGTGGCGGCGGTCATGGAAACGTGGACCAACAAAAACCATGACTGGGACATAAACACGCGGGGGTACACTATGCTTAGGAAGGACAGAAAGGAGGGCAGAGGGGGTGGAGTGGCTATGTTCATTAGAGATGACATAGAAATTGCTAGGGTAGAAGAGGCAGAGGGAAACGTGGAGGCCTTATGGGTCACCTTACGAACCCCGGCTAGAGGTAAGGTCAAGCTGGGTGTAGTATATAGGCCCCCCGGGATGGGTGATGTTCTGGAAGATGGTTTGCTGGACATCATTG
The DNA here is from genome assembly GCA_016271365.2 of Neoceratodus forsteri. Taxonomy (NCBI): domain Eukaryota; kingdom Metazoa; phylum Chordata; order Ceratodontiformes; family Ceratodontidae; genus Neoceratodus; species Neoceratodus forsteri. Next base: position 553,280,885 of record CM028129.1, on the reverse strand, counting down.
CCCAGTGTGGACCAAAAGGGGAAGGAGTGGTGTTGATGGGGGACCTTAATATGCCAGGTACAAACTGGGGAACCATGTCCTCTAAGGTGGCCAAGGAGCAGAGGCCGCTGGATGGCTTCCAGGATATGTTCTTAACACAGCACGTGATGGAGCCCACAAGGGAAGGGCATGTCCTGGACGTGATTCTGGTGGATGGGGATCTGATAAGGGACCTGGTTGTAGAGGATCTCCTGACTGGGAGCGACCACAATACTGTCTGGTTTCAAATAAGCATTTGGGGGGGGGGGGATATCTAGGACACTGGCAGTGGACCTCAGGGGGGCAGACTTTGTGGGCATGGGAAATATTCTCAAGGATCACTTGAAGGGGATTACAACAATGACAAATGTGGAAAAGAGATGTGAGGTCATAAAATGGGGACTTCATGAGGCAGTCAGGACCTGCGCTAAGGTGAAGCATAAGGGAGCAAGGTCACAAAAACCATGCTGGTGGTCCAGTGAGGTTCAGGTAGTGGTCAGAGAAAAGAAGGCTGCCTACAAAAAATATAAAACAACGAGGGGGGACAGGGAAAAGGAAATGTACCATCTTGCATCTAGAAAAGTCACCCAGATGGTGCAGGGGGCAAAGTCCAGTAAAGAGCAGTGGCTGGCACAGAGGATACGGGGAGGGGAGAAGGGGTTCTTCCGGTACACTGGGGAGTGGAGAAAAACTAAGGGCCATCTCGGCAGGCTGAGATCAGAAGGAGGGTGGGTGGAAGAGGCGAGGGACCAGGCAGAGGTATTAAATGAGTACTCTGCCTCTGTGTTCACTGGGGAGGAGAATGGGATATCTACAAAGCAAGGCATGATGGGGATAGAAGCGGTAGTGAGTGGGATCAGGGGAGCAGCAGAAATGGAGCAAGAGGGAGGGAGAGGTACCCCAGGGGTATCACATCAGGATAAGGATAAAAAGGCCAGTAAGATGGAGGGGACGGATGATGCTATCTCCACCAAAAGGGTGTGGTTAGCCCTTAAGGGCCTAAAGAAAGATAAATCTCCTGGGCCGGATGGCATTCATCCGAGAGTACTATGGGAATTGGCGGACATACTGGTTGCACCCCTGGCAGAGCTCTTCAACAGGTTGCTTGAGACAGGGAGGGTACCTAGGGATTGGCAAGAGGCACATGTGGTGCCAATCCATAAAGGGGGGGGGGGTCGAGGAACGTACCAGGTAACTACAGACTCATCAGTTTGACCTCGGTGGTGGGAAAATTAATAAAGAGTATACTAAAGGAACGATTGGGGGTATACTTGGAGGAGGTGGGAGGTCTGGATAGTCGGCAACATGGGTTTGTGCCAGGTAGATCGTGTCAAACCAATCTTGTGGAGTTCTACGAATGGGTAACATCAGAACTGGGCAGGGGTAAGACTGTGGATGTATTATTCTTGGACTTCAGCAAAGCGTTCGACTCTGTCCCCCACAATGGTCTGGTGGAGAAACTGACGGGGTTGGGAGTAGGCTCTTTGATGGTCAGATGGATTGAAAACTGGCTAGCTGGATGTACTCAGAGTAGTGGCTGGTGGGGAGCTCTCAAACCCTAGAGAGGTCGGTAGTTGGGTACCGCAGGGCTCGGTCCTGGGTCCAATCCTGTTTAATGCATACATTTCGGATATCAGGGAGGGTATAGGGTGTGAAATGAGTCTCTCTGCTGACGAATCCAAGATGGGAGCAGTAGTTGAGGGGGAAGAGGGGAGGTTGGCCCTGCAATGGGACCTGGACACCATGGAAAGGTGGGCTCACACATGGAAATTAAATTTCAATAGCACCAAGTACAAGGTGTTACATCTTGGGCGGGGAAACCCTAAACATAGGCACACCCTGGGAGGGGAGGCGCTGGAGGCCTCAACAGGGGAAAAAGACCTAGGGGTCATGGTGGATGCATGTATGAATAACTCCGAGCAATGCAGGAGAGCGGCTAGCAAAGCAAACAGGATGTTGGGATGCATCGTAAGGGGGATCACCTCTAGGAGCAGGGAAGTGATTCTGCCACTGTACAACGGATTGGTTAGACCACACCTTGAGTACTGTGTACAGTACTGGAGACCACACTTGAAGAGGGACATACAGCTCCTGGAGAGGGTACAGAGGAGGGCAACTAAGATGATCACGAGGACTAGGGGATCTGGCGATGAGGACAGACTTGAGGAGCTCTGCCTGTTTTCACTGGAGGAGAGGAGAGACGGGGGGACATGATTGAGGTCTTCAAGTACCTCAAGGGAATAAATAGGATAAACATGGAGGGGATCTTTAGACTAAAGCAGGGAGGTATCACCAGAGGGCATGCTTTGAAGGTGGAAGGGTGAGGGGGGGGGAAGAGGAGGAGGTTTTTCACTGAGACGGTGGTGGATCCTTGGAACATGCTGCCTGGCAAGCTGGTTCAGAGATCCACAGTGGGGGGCAAGGGCTTCAACAGAGGGTGGGACAGACACAGAAAGCGGATGTATCAGATGATGGCCTGGCCCAGGGGGTGGGGATGGATGATAGGGGTTTCTGGAACACAAAGGGGGGGCCTCGGTACCCAACTAGGGATCTGAGGTTCGAGCAGACTCGATAGACCATAAGGCCTAATCTGCTGGCAATTAGTATGTTAGTATAAGCACTAGGAGGCTGTCAACAAGGAAAGTTGGGAGACACATCAGAGGCAATATTGCTCAGTCGAGCGGAGAAAAAATTCTGAAGCAGCAAACAGCTCTCACTCAGTTCACACCCCCCTCCTGTCTTTTGACTGGCTTGACCCTACGCTCATTAAATATCTCTTAAAGGCACACCTCCAGGGCAATTGCACCTAGCCAGCTAAGTGCAAAAAAGTTACTGATGCTAAAGAACTCCTGGGGTAAGAACTCTGACACCACCTTCAGAAAGAATTTCGGGTGGGGGCGCAGGACAAACTTATCCCTGTGGAAGACCAGATACGGGGAGTCCACTGAAAGTGCCTGGAGCTCCCCTGTCCTTCTGGCAGATATGACAGCCACCAGGAAGGCCGTCTTCCACAAGTGTGACAAGGCACACTTGTGCATTGGTTCGAAAGGCTTGCCCATGAGCTTTGCCAGTACCAGCAGTAGATCCTACGGAGGTGGAGGTTCACGCACTGGAGGGGATATGTGATCCATGCCTTTGAAAAAACGTCCGACCACTGTCTCCTGCGCCAATGTCAGTTGACTGACCCGCGCCCGGTAAACAGAGACGGCTGCCAGGTGCACCCGAAGGGTCGATGACCATAAACCCCCTTTGGAGAGAGACCAAAGGTAGTCGAGAATGTTAGCCACCGGACAGAATAAAGGGTCCAGGCCCTTGCCCTGACACCAAATAGAAAACCTTTTCCATTTGAAGGCTTAACATTTCCTAGTCGATTCCTTTCTGGATGCCTCCACCATGGTGTAGACATTCTTGGAAAGATCAAAAGCCTGGAACTCTAGCCGCTCAGGTACCAGGTTGTGAGGTGCAAGGATTGAAGGTCAGGGTGGAATACCTTCCCCTGATTGAGTGATATCAGGTCCAGGTGTGTGCAAAGCTGCTCCAGGGGCCTGCAGCTAAGGCTGAGGAGATCTGGATACCAGAACTGGCGCGGCCAGTCTGAGTCTACCAGAATCACTTTCGCCTTGTCCCTCACCTTGAAGACGCACCCGGGTCCTTCTCCTGCTTACGGGATCGAGAGGAGTGCGAGCCTGCAGGCGCCTCTCCCTTGCTATGGAGAGACTGGCAGAACTCCCAGAAGGTGCCCGAGAAGGTGGAACCCAGGTTGAGTGGAATGAAAAAGCTCAGAGAGGAATCCACAACACGAGCCACTTCCTCCTCGAACGCTTGTATGCGCTCCAACTGCTCTGCGGATCCTGCAGCCGCGGAAACCGCCCACCGGGCCCTCTCTGGATTTCACCAGAGGGTTCCTCTTCTCTGGCCTCCCCAGCTTCAGGCATGCAAGACGGTCGTCAAGGATGTTGGAATGAAAAGCCAAACATAAGACTGCATGAAGAGGTGTCATGGTCGACACCGAGGCAGTAGACACACGCGGTGTAGGGATCGGTGCGTGACATCTTCTGGCCGCAAGGGCACCAACGAAATCCGGGGGGGGAAGACTTGTCTTCTATAATCGAAGCGACAAATGTGTGATCGCTAACGTGAGCAATGCAAATTTTTAGTAAAGGGAGGAAAGAGTATCCACTCAGACCCAGTCGACTCTTCGAGATGACGTTGCTCAGCTCCTCCTCAAGCAGGCAGTAGCTTCAGTGGCGGATCCTCCAGCAGACCCAGGCTTTGTCTCCAGGTACTTCCTGGTGCCCAAGCAGACGGGGGGCTGGCACCCCATTCTAGATCTGCACGACCTGAATCAGTATCTCAGGTCATGTACCTTTCGTATGGTTACTCTGTCCCAGTTCATACCATCCTTGGAGCGAAATGTGGTTCTGTTCACTAGATCTGCAGGTCGCATTCTTTCACGTCCAAATCCATCCATCAGCGATTTCTCCGCTTCAGGGTCGAAGGGATCCTGTACGAGTTCCGAGCCATGCCATTCGGCCTGTCGTTGGCCCCACGGGTCTTCACCAAATGCATCACAGTGGTGGCGGCCCATCTCCGGTGTCGGGGGGTTGGGGTCAGGGTTTACCCCTACCTCGACAACTGGCTCCTAGCAGGTTCCATCCATCAGGAGGTGGAGAGGTCTAGGGACCTGGCCCTCCAGACCTGCTTGCAACTCGGCCTGCTGATCAACGAGGCCAAGTCGGAGCTTGTGCCTCCTCAAGTGATGGGCTTCATCGGGGCAGATCTTGACTCTTATCAAGCCAGAGCTCGGCTCCTGGCAGACAGGGCAGAGGTTCTTTCCTCCTTTGCCCAATCATTTCTGGTTGGGCAATTGCGCCCTGCCCGGGACTTTCTGCGCCTTCTGGGTTACGTGGTGGCATGGTCACGGTCTGAGGGGCCTGTCTCAGGCATCCTGCCTGCTTCTACCCTGCCTGAAGTCCTCCTACCTGTGTCTCCTCTCTCCCTCCTCCTCTGTCCATGATCAGCACCCCCGGCTTAACTCCTCTGGGGTGGGGCCACCCCTCCTCCTTGGGCGCACTTAGAGACGGACTCTGACGTGGGAGAGGACCCGGCCATGGGGGCTGGTGCTGTCGCCTACCCCCTCAGACCGGGTTTTTCCTTTGTTCTAGTGATCTCTCCCGCCCTTCCATGCCTGTGCACATTGCCAACATTAGGCACACGGCAACCCTTGCCTGCGTCAGGGCACACTGATTACGTGCAGCAGAGCATGCTGCAGTTCCCCCGGTCTCCACCAGGAGCCGCTGGCACACCAGGCGATCCCTGACCACCCTCCCGGAGAGGAGAGCAGCCCATCAGGCACTCAATCCTCACCCGCCCCCAACGACCCCTGGCACCCAAGCTCGCTCCTGAACTTGGGTCACCGGCGTAGTGTGAGGTGTGGCGTCCAGCACCTCAACCCTCAGCACCACTGGGCCGGCAAGCCTACCACCTTGAAAATCCACTTGTCCATAGCAATGATGGACCAAGTGTACCCAGAAATAGTAAAGCCAACCCCCCCCCCGGACAGGGAGCTGGGTCAGGGAATAGATAGGCGGGAGGTTAACACCCCCCAAACCTGTCACTGGGCAGCTTTTGTAAGGGCACCGGCCACTGGGGCCAGAGCAGCACCACTTCCCCTATCCTTGCCTTTTCTGGCCCCTGGTCAGAGAACTTGGCCCAGGGCAGCAGGCTTTTGTTACTGTTCGTGTTGGGGCTGCAAGGACTGAAAGTGAAAGGCCTTCTTTTTCAGCTTATGGGTCTAAGTCCTTCTGGCACAAAGCCTGAGTCCAGGGTGGCGTTGGACTTCTCAGTCCTGGTGAGATGACCTTCCATGCCTCAGCCAAAGAGGTCGGTGCCCAAGAAATGGACATCAGCCATCTTGTGCCGATTGTCCACTATGACGGTGGAGAGCCTCAACCAGGCCCTGTGATGCACTGCGATGGCAGCTGCCATGGCACGGGTGCAGGAGTCACCCATGTCTAAGGTCATCTGGAGCTGGAGTTTAACTAGCACTTGACCCTAGTCTCTGACCAACTCCACCAGCAGCTGCTTGTCAGCAGGTAGGTGAAGAAGGAGATCATCCAGTGCTCCCAACAAGAAGTGACCAAACTTAGCCATCATCACGGCATAGCACATTTGAAGGAAATTGAGAGGGGAGGCAGCATAAACCTTTTTGGCTGTGTGGTCAAGCTTCTTTGACTCTTTCTAGGAGCTGGTCCACATACCCTTGGTTTCTGGCCTTCCGGAAACCAGAGTCCACTACCAGACCCTCTGCCGAGGGAAGGTCCAAGAATCTAGAAAGGGAACCAGTAGGGAGGGTGTACCTGTGGATCATACAGGTGGACAGTAACGGGCAGGATACTGGATGCTGCCAAAGTTCCAGGGTCGGTCCCAATGCAGCTTCAACCATTGGAAAGGCAACTCCCGGGGATTTGTCCCTATCAAGGGGAGCTGGAGTACAGTTCTGAATTACACAGTCCCCATGGTCGGTAGACAGTTCCTCGACAGAGACACAGTCAAAAGGTATGCGTCCTCAATGACAGCATGGACGAGCATCTAAGTCATCTGAGGACTCCTCAAAAACAGCCCTCGGCTGTTTGCCACCGTGGACCATCAGACAGTCATCCGACTGGGTGATTTCAAAAGACAGCCGGCCTTGGCAAGCCAGCTGCAGCACAGGAGTCCTTCGTAGGAGCCCCTGCCAAGGGCTGTGGTGGAGGCGGCTTTGCATGTAAGGGTGGTGAGACAGGTGCTGGGGACATCTGTCGAGGATGGACCGGCGTGGGCATGACCAGCACCTGCCAGTCTACCACAGGTGTTGTGGGTATAGCCCTACCCCACCCTGCAATGGTCCACTGCTGTCAGAGGAGTTCTTTGTAGCGCCTTGTCTGAGAATGAAGAGGTCAAGAAATGTTGATGGCATCACCCCCCCCCCGTCAAGCGAAAGTGAGAGCAGTACCTCAACCAAGAGCTCGACCTTGACCACTGACACAAGAGCTGCCGCCGAGGAGAAGCCACCAGAGGTTCATTATAGACTACATACAGAGTAATGTGGGGAAACACTGACTTCAATGGAATGACCGCGGGTAGGAGGCTGTTCCAGAATGGAGCCAGCTGGGGACACCGATCAGTCTACATCCTCCTGAGGGCCGGGATAACTAGGGTAATGGAGACAGACTCTACATCAGTACCCTCTGACAACTGGTTGTGAGGGTAGAAAAAATCTTGACTGCCTGATCAGCCAATGTTGAGGTCAGAATGTTCAATGATTGCACCTTGGAGCTTCTGACGAGGCCTTTGACCACAGAAAGCTTGACCCAAGTTGAGTGATCGGGGAAGTAGAGGGAGCGGGAGGACCACAATCTCTACCAGCCTCATAACAGACACTGGCGATGCTTGTGTTTCTTACCATGGCAGGCAGGGCTCTCCCCAAACACTGGAGGGCCAGACACATCTCTTGGAATTCTCCAGTGAAGGATGCTACAATGCTGGCCCCAGACAGAAGCATCCCCGAGGCCGATGAGATGCCCACCCGTAGCAGTAGCCGCCACGTCTTCCACTGTCATACGCTGGGCAGACCTTGCTGTAGTGGAGACCTTCTTGCGGCCCTTCGACCAAAGCTTTGGGGCCCAATCGGCTGTGCGGCTGAAGGTGGTGGGCTGCGTGATCCTCCAAAGAGGAAGGGAGCATCATGTGGCCCAGGCCACAGCCTAAAACATTGTGTGAGGCCCCCAAACAGTAGAGGCAAGACACGTATAGGTCTGTCTGACATTTTCTGGCAGCACATGATGCAGAATTTGAAGCTGGGAAGTGGCTGTTGTGTTCTATCTTCCACTGATGAGGCTGAAGCCGAACCAATGGTGAAATGAAGGTGTTCAAGAACTCGTAAGTATTGAAGGAAAAAAAAAAAAAAAAAAATCTACAATGGCAGACTTGGTAGTCTACGATGCACAGCACTATGAAGGAGGAGACTGAACTCTGCCAGTGGAAAGGAAGATCTGATGTCATGGGGCAGAGCCAAGGGATATACCACCCAGGTAGTGGGTGGAGTTTTCTTTGAAGATGTTCTGGCGAATCAGCACTTTCTAGTGGAACTGCCAATGTGTAGGTAATGAACTACATCCCCAACCCTAGAACCTCCATTTCTGACTATCTAGATTCAGTTTACTGTCCACACTTAGGCAGAAATCTAGCAGTCTTTTGGGGGGGGGGGGGAGCCATGCACCCCAATCAGATGAAAAGGGACTGGAGGATTGTGGGCCCAAATGTAACACTGCGATGACTGAGTATGTCGATGCTGTAGTGGGATATAAATATGTGCACACTGGACCAGGTAGCAGCCCTACAAATCTTGGAAGTAGGATGTATCTGACAGCAGCAGCAGCCGCAGAAGTATATCTAGTGTAGAGAGCCCTCTACCCCTTGGGTCACTCCTGTTAACTCAACCGACAACATATATCGAATCAAGAGGTCATCCATTGGCCAGCTGTCTGTTTAGCTGCCTGTCTACCTACGGCAACCTCAGTGTATATGACAAAGAGCTGGTGAGCCTCACCACTAATGCCCATTGTGTGCTCCCAACAGAAGAGCAGGGCTCTGCTAATGTCTAGCATGTGGAATGTTCACTCAGTCTCCAAACCCTGCAACTTCAGGAAGGTTTAGAGAAAGGTGGAACTCAGATGACCTTTGGCAAGAATTTCTCACAAGGGGTAAGACAACTTTGTCCTTGTGAAAAACCAGTATGCAGACTCCACATTGCCTGAAACTCACTCACCTGTTTGCCTGAGGCGATGACCAAAGACGTGTGACATGCCTCAAGTGTCCGTAGGCTCAAATGGTTTACCTAGTTGCGGTCACAGCACCAGCAGTATGTCCCACAGTGGAATTTGTTCTTGCAACAGGTGGGGACAAGAGGTCTAACCCTTTAAAAAAATGACCAACCACCTTATCCTGCACCACTGTCAGCATTCCAGTCATAGCCCGATATACCAAAAAGGCAGCTAGGTGCACCTTCAGGGATGTGGTTTGCAACCCTGATTGAGGCAGGGACCAGAAGCAATTAAAAAAAAAAAAAAACATGCAAAAGGACAGATGAGAGGGTTCACACCCTGCCTGGTGCACCAGTGCAAAACCTCCATCCACTTGTAAGTGTACAGTACGTCTTATGAGTCATTTCCTTCCCAGACTCCTCCAGTACCTAAAGGACATCTTCAGAAAGCCCCCAAACCTAGAACTCTAGCCACTTAGGAACCAGGTGGTCAGATGCAGGAACTACAGGTAGGGATGCCTGATTATCCCTCCAGACCTTGTCAGGTGGTCCAGTCTAAATGGAAGCAATCACAGAAGCCTTTTGCTGAGACTGAAGTCCTGGTTCCAGAACTGGCATAGCAAGTCAAGGACAGTCAGGATCAATGATGCCCTGTTCCTGTGTGCCTTGAGGACCACTTTAAGCATCAAGGGAAACTGAAAGAATGCATACAGTAGGTTCCAGGCTCCAAAGTGAGAGAATGCATCCCCCGCCAAAGTGCCAATCAGAGGTGGCAGGCACAGAACAATCTCTGCTTCTGTTTTCCCAAGAGGTGAACAGGTCCACCAATGCAGCCCCCAAAGGACAAACATCAGGGATGACACCTCCTAATGCAGGGACCACTTGTGCAATGTCTCTCCCGTGCAACTAAGAGTGTCCACAACTAGTTGTTGACCCCTGTAGAATGAACCACCACTAGGTCTTTCTGCAGGGCTCAACCCAAGGACAATTCTCAGAGCACCTCCTGACACAGCAGAACGGACTGCATGCCCCCTAACTGTTCGGGTAGAACATGGTAGTTATGTCCTGCACATTCTGTCCCTGACCAACGAGGTGAACTCCGCAAGTGCTAGGTGAACTGCACAGAGCTTCAGCAGGTTGCTGCCCTGTGAACAAAACCCGTACACTCCGCAATCCAGCAGACACCTCCCCAACACAAGGAGGTATCTGTCATCGTGGTGAGTGATGGGTCCACCCAGACAAATGGGACGTCCTCTGAAAAGTTCAGAGGAGACAGCTACCATCTGATGGCATCCCACATCATCTGGGCCACCCTAAGTGGTACAGGGTTGTGTGCAGCTGGGACCACTGGTTCCCTAATTCACACCGAATGGGATACCGGGCTCAGTGCACCACGGTAGTCACAAAATCCATGAACACCAGAACCCGGAAAAGTCCTGAGCTTGGCACAGTTACCCTATCCAAAATGAGATGGCAAAGAAGGATGTGCAAGTGAGCTCTGATTTGGAGATTTTACCTTTGCTCCAATGTACATTATCTTTTACTTGACACCAGTTTGGACACATTAATCGGGACTGATCATCAGACCCAAGTTCCAAAACGTTCAGATGGATAGATCCCTAAAATGCTTTCTGTACTGCAGGTAACTGCCAGTCATTCAGGTATGGAAACAGTTTGATGTCTGCATCTGAGGAACATCATCACAACTGTGCTGAACACACTGGGTGCTGATGACAGTATGAAAGGCACTGCTGGGAAATGGTAGAAGGCCCCATCTGCTCGAAAGTACAGGAACCAACAATGTGACTGGCAGGATCTGGATAAAAAAGATACACATCCTGGAGATCCCAGGAACACCACCGAGACCGTGGCTCCACAGAAGGAATAATGGGATTAAGAATTACCATAAAAAGCTTCCAACTGCATGAACCTGTTCAGTGATTGCAGACTGAGAAAGGGGCACCAGTCCCCCTGTATGTTTTGGTGCCAAGAAGTAATGTGATACAAACTACTGAACTGCTGGAGTGGCCGGGAGAGGCTCGAGTGCACAGTGCTCTAGCAGCTGAGCATCTCTACTCTGCAGTGGAGACAGTCTCTCCCAGGACATTGTGCTCTCCAGTGGTGTCCAGGGCTGACAAGGAAGGAGTGTCTCAAACTCCAGAAAAACCCTGAACCCCAGTCTGATGTAATGGCGGATCTGGTAGAAAGAGAGAGACTTGCCCGTTTAGTGGCACTGAGGGTTGAGGTGCTGGATGCCTTACCTCATGCCACACCAGCGACCCGGATACAGGAACAACTTTGGGTTTGAGAGCCAGAGCGGGGGCAGCAGGATTGAGCAGCCGAAGGCAGCTCTCCTCTTCGGGGTGGTCACCCCATATAGTTTCTCCCACGGATGGAGGTCCGGTGGGTAGTGTAAGCGGGGAGGCGTCCTGAGGGCGCATGCCTCCGCCGCACTGCACGCAGGGACAGGGAGAAAAAGCTGATAAAAGTCTATATGGGGGAAAAAGAAAGTGAGAAACTTGACCCTCAACCAGGATTTGTAGCAGGGTTTGGGACAGTCAGGAGATAGGCCCCCATAGCCAATAATTTCTTACCCTAACAGGAGAGGATTGGCAGTGTCACCTCCCATGTGCTGGCCTTTCCCACCAGAATTCCTGGAAGACTTGGTGCTGCTGCTGCTCCATGAGGGCATGCCTAAAGGAGCTTTGTGGCTTGGGCTTGGACTGCTGCTTAAACTATTCAGGAACATGTTGGACTTCTCAATCCATGTGAGGTGATCCTGGTCCAAACTGGTCCATATCTGTAAGGGTCAAATCCTCCATTTTATGCTTGATGTCTAGTGTAAAAAGCACAACTTGCATCCAAGCCCATCAGCAGATGAAAACTGCTGTGACTATCACACAAGCCGATATGTCAGCTGGGTTCAATGCCACCTACAATTGGTGACTGACAGGGGTAGCTGCAGATCATGAACCACCTGCATGTCTGGTTGGCTCTCCTCTGGGAGCAGTTCAATAATGCGGGAGGGTCTCTCGAAGAGCTCCCAGTCAAACCAGGCCATCAAAGCAACATAGGCCTGGCGGATGTCCAGGAATGCAGTTGCATAAACCTTATGGCTGAGATCCAGCTTCTTTGATTCCTTGTCCAGTGGCTAATCTGATTCAGCCTGTTATTTTTTGTCAGGCGAAAGACTGCATCTGCCACAAGCCCTTTCTGTAATAGATAATCTGAAAATCAGGATAACCCATCCACAGAGACTGAATACTTTGTGATACATACAGTAAACAGAAGGCTGACAAGAGGATGGCTGCTGTCAGGCACTGAGCACAAGTAAGACCCAGCATGGCCTGGACGACAACAGGGAATACTATCCCAAGTGAGGAATCTTGTTCAAGGATATCCAAGAGGGGGTAGGACAACCTCTCTCAGACCTCCTCCAAAGAAGTGGACATATGGTCCAACTGGAATAAGAATGACTGGTCCCCTAAGGTGGAAAGAGCAGACTAAGTCGACATAACAAATTTCTCTGAATCAAACTCTGGAGAGAGAAGCATCATCAGATGGTGTGATAACCACTGACAGGCAGTGAAGAAGTCTTGACTCTGCCTCGAGTCCTTCAATAAAGCCCCCTTCCTCAGCTGTAGCAGTGAGGGCTCCACTGGATAGGTGATTATAGTGCTGCCAGCAGAAAAGCTACGGGATACCAAGCCAGCGCTGGTATTGGAAGGGTCGGCCAACCTTGGCCTAAAGCTTCAAAAGTCCACTGCTGCCAAACTGTCCTCACCCATCTGCGACAAGCTCGACGCAGACAATGCCCGTGGCATTGAGACCCAGACTGAGAATGTGATTGCAGCGTCGAATGTCAATTGCAAGGGTGATATGGTGCTGACAACAGTGGCTGCTGGTGTACTGGCCAAGCCAGAGGCTGCACCAAACTGTGATGAGTGGTGAAGGCTGCACTGGAGGTGGGGCCTTCTACTGGGGGTCGTGCCAGTTCTGCTCTTGGCCTAGGTCTCAGTCATTTTCAGCATACCAATTAAACATGAAGTTTTGGCCTCACTAGATGGGCAATCTTTGACTGGCTGTTGGTTGCTCCTGCAGCAATTCCTCTGGCAGACGGAAAGGCTCCACTGACAGTACGACTTCCACTAAAGAAGCAGCTCTGGATAATCCCGCAAGTGCTACCATGACAGCTTTTCTTTTTATGTTTATGGCGGTAAGAGTGCAGAAGTGTGCTCGGACCCACACATCCAAAGTTAGATGGGAGCACCGGCCGGGGTATCCCTCTCTTCAGCGGAAACTGAAGATCTGATGAAGGAATGCTGGGAGACTTGAGACCAGCACAGTTGAGAAAGCATCTCTGAAAATATTTTAAGTTCTGGGGAACCATTCGTCATGCAGAGATGATGCAACAAGCTGGACAGGCTGTACTAATCTTTGTAGTTTGAGCTGAATCTAGGTAGTCAGAAGTCATGTTACTGGTTGGGTCACAGAATGGCGTCACAGGAACAGCGAGACCGGTATCATGGTCTATATAAGGAATAATGGATGGGGTAAGGTGGCTATAATGAGGATTTTACCCCGTGTGGGATGCTACATTAACCCAGAGAGTGAAGCTCAAGGGGTTTATTAAGGCATCCCACATGGAAGTGTAAATCCAAGTTTTGACCACCTACCCATCCTTTATTTGGTATAATATCTTGTTTTCATGTTTTAGCCACTACAATGTCAATTTTTGTAATGTGAGCAGTTTTGAGAGAGGTCACTTTTGGTTTTGCTCTCCGACAGCTGAATAGACTATTTGAAACCTAGCTTCCACCCCATTTTATTTTATTTTTTACCTTGTATGATTTTTTTTTTTTTCCTCAAGTTAATTCAGTGTGCAGCACGGAACTGACAGAGTGACCGGCAGTACTGAAGATGAGGGAAATTGTACTTCTGAGTCGAAAGCGTTTGTTTCTGATGCAAGACTGTCTCGCGCTCCTCCATAGAGAAAGCTGGCATGTGTTTGTCGTTATAACAAAATTACAACCAGCTTTCTCTATGGGAAAAAATTGAAACTGGTTATTATAGTCACATAACAGATAATGGGTTTCCAGAAGTGCAGGGTCTCTTTCATACTGGTAATAATTCTACTTTACTACTTCTGGGAAGTACCTCAAGAGTGATAAAACCAAAAACAGTACAACAGAAAGAGCAACTTCCTTTTCCAATTTTTTTTTTTTTTTTTTTAAATTGTACTTTTTTCCTCCCCATCCGTTGGTCCTCCGCTACCAGCTTTTGTCCTTTTCCTGGCACCAACCATGGACCTGCATAAACCCTTCTGATGCTACCTTCTGATGCCTTCTGTAGCTTCATCAGAGTTGTCTCCGGTCATCTCCCTAAAATACCCAGCACAGAGGCAGCAGCCCTACAGCATACATATAGTAATTGGGATGTATGTGTGTTGGGGGTATGGGACATCACACTGCCAATCTCTGGGGTTTATTTTCCTTGTGTTCACCCTTCTACATTTTCTGTTAACTGGATTTGCTTACTGCACTAGCCTTGGGAGGGAAAGCAAGACATTGCCTTGTCACCAGTGACATATAATGCTGATCCAAACCCTGCCAAAGGAGATGCTCATGCTGCCGGACAGCTGCAGAGCTCACTCCTGAGTTCAGTGATGGGGGAAATCAGGATCATGATGCCAACTTAAGTATTTTGCATGGTACGCAACACCACTGGGGAATTTTAAAAACAGGCACTCCCAGTATGTCACTCGTCATTTTTACGTGAATGACAGAACAGCTGTTAAGTATGGGTACTGGTGAGCTGTGTTTATAACAAGCAAATCCCAGTTTTCAGATTGGTAGCTGTAAAAAAAAAACAATGTTTTACTGATCCCACAATTAGCGCCCCACAAGTCAGTACAGGGAAGGGACATTTCTCCTTGATACCAAGCCAGGTTTTGGGGACGGGGTACATAAACTACTCCACCGTGAAAAACACAGGCACAGTTTCTAGTTTCAATAAAATGGAGTTTATCTACTCTCAATTATCTGTATAAAAACAGAACCGTTTAGCATGAGATGAGAAAAGACAGAGATCATCATTAGATAAATAAGAAAGACAAGGCACTCTGGGACAACTGCAATGCCAACAAAAGGTGCAAAACAAGGCATGATTATCAGTTTATAATAATAACGGTATATACACAATAGCACCCACCCAGAGAAATCCTCCAATTTAAAAATATATTAACTTAAACAGGCAGTGACAAAAACCAAATACATTAAAGGCAGCTAATTTGTACCAAGTTGATCAAGTGATTCACCAGGGATGAAGACAAGCTTGTGAAAGGTGTATTCAAATCAGACATGAGAGCCGAGACACTCTGTACTTTTAACACTGACACAACATTGAAGACAATGCTGTAATTAGTAGCAATATAGAGAGCTTCTACATTTTTTTAATCTATTGAGGCAAAGAAGATCTTGCTCTTTGCAAGACTGTGGATTTCCAGGTTGACAAGGCCATGAACCCACATAACAGACTGTGGAGTTGTACACTGTCAGTCTTTGTGCTGGTGTACCCCACCAAGTGAAGTATTATTCAGTGTGGATTGCTTCATCTTAAAGTGGCAGCAGTTACACTGCTGAAGCTCAGTCTTTGTGTTGGTGTACCCCACCATCAAGTGAAGAATTATTCAGTGTGGATTGCTTCATCTTTTAGTGTGGCAGCAGTTACAATGCAAAGGCTCCTTGGCTTAGAGCTAACATGACAGCAGCAGCAGCAGAAATGCTCTAGTTTTAAATACTGTTCTTCACTGAATAATTCTTCGTGACATCTTTTAGTGTCTAAGTAACTTGCGTTTGCTAAATGTCTACTAAATATAATAGCATATTTTGATATAACCATCAACCTTCATTTAAGTTCAAAACACTGTGTCCAAAACCCACTATTACAGCAGTGAAAATACATTTACACACGTTGTCGATGCATCTGCACAGCTCGTACCCCATGGTTTCCTTATTTATAAACTGGTCTCTCACTAGCCATTTTCCACATTTGGCTAGCCACACAAGTCTGGTTCACAGCTGGATTCTGGCCGTGGTGGAGTTTAGAATTCGACAAGCGGTGTCAGGTTTGGAAGCCTTTGAAAGTTCTCGCTGTGAGAGAAAAAACAAACAAAACAAACTAAATAACTCTTGATGCTTAGCTACTTATAATAGAGATCAGGCTTCTTTGAAAGGCACTGTCAGTCTTCATTTTGTAACTGTTTTCAGTGTTGCCATTACAAAGCAGATTAGTGTAAAACCTTTCTGCATACAGATAGCACTTCTCTTATCAGAGAGGGGCAGCTAAGTGTTGTCTCAGTATGCAAAAAGCTAGAGGGAGCCCTATACCACACTGGGTCCATAGATCAAGTTCATCCTGGTCAAAACGTACTGAGATCAATGACCTTATGTCCGCTGCTGACCTAGCATGATGGCACCCATCACTCTGTTTTCAGAAAGTGCTCCCCCCTTTTTAATTTAGTCTTTTTCTCCGATGGTTGCTTCACCTGCATCTTGCTGTGCAGCTGTCACCTGTTGGGACACTAGCCCTAACCTGCTGAGCTCAGTAGTGACCCCTCCACACACACACTGACAGGAGACCCTCTATGTGACAAGGGCCAGACCAGCTCCTTGAAAACCAGAAAGACATGCTTGCCTGAGGGGAGTGGGGGAGTTGAAGGTGGTAATGTTAAAGATTTAGCAAGCTCGAACCTGGCTAATGCACAGAGATTTTATTATAATCCTTATACATTTTTTTTTTTAATTCTGCGGTGGTGCTCCTGGTGTGTGGCCAAAATCAGAATCAAACAACTGTAGTACCAGTGCTGCCCCACAAAAAACAGCTTGAAGGCCTGCAATTAAATACAGGTTACTCACCTGTAACAGAAGTTCTAGGAGTGATATATGTTCATCATCCACTCTTCTTGGCAGGTACCTTGCTGCTTTAGGATGTGCCGGAAAGTCTTCAAGCTGGCTCCCTCCACACACCCGGGTGGTAAAACCCTCGGCTCCGCCCCATGGCGCCAGATCTAGCCCGCTGGAAGCCAGGTTGCACGAAGCCAGGGAGGTCGGGTGGGTCGTGTGGATGAACAATATATACCACTCCTATTACAGGTGAGTAAATACAGGTTACTCACCTGTAACAGGAGTTCTAGGAATGGTATATGTTGTTCATCCACACTCATTGGCAGTATCCTTGCCGCTTTAAATCTTGCCGGAAGGTCTTCAAGCTCGCTCCTCCCACCCACCCGGGTGGTATAACTCTCGGCTCCGCCCCATGACGCCAGATCTGGCCGCTGGAAGCTCAGGTTGTCTTGTAGCCTGAGGAGGTCGGGTGGGTCGTGTGGATGAACAACATATACCATTCCTAGAACTCCTGTTACAGGTGAGTAACCTGTATTTCTAGGGACATGGATATGTTGTTCATCCACACTCATTAACGAACTCTAGCAGTTCTCCGGGAGGAGGGCAAGCGCACACCCCATATACTTACTTGGGAAAGAGACTGGAGAACCGAGGCCCCAAAACCAGCATCCCGGGCGTGACTCAAGGTCGATGTGGTAGTGGGTAATGAAGGTGTTTGCTGACTTCAGGTAGCAGCCTGCAGATTTCCTGGATAGGGGCGTCCTGGAAGCAGCCACCGTTGCAGCAGTATGGCGGGTAGAATGAGCTCTTATCCCTCTGGGAGGCTCCATGCCCGCTAACTTATAGTAGAGATCTATGCAGGAGGTTACCCACCTGCTTATCGTCCGCTTGGCTGCAGGTCTGCCAGATGCGGCTTCAGCGTGAGGTGACAAACAGCTGGCGAACCTCTCCCAATTTCAAGCCGTCGCTCCTTATAATAAGCGGCGCCCTTCTAGGATCCAGAGTATGGAGCCTATATTGACCTCCAGGTGTGATTGGGGTAGAACACGGCAGAGTCAACACCTGGTTAAGGTGAAACTCCGACACCACCTTCGGAAGGAATTTCGGTGGGGGCGCAGGACAACCTTGTCCCTGTGGAAGACCAGGTAAGGAGACTCGATGGAAAGCGCCTGGAGCTCTCCCATCCTTCTGGCTGGCGTGATAGCCACCAAGAAGCGGTCTTCCACGACAGGTGAGAGAGCACACCTGTGCATAGGTTCGATAGGCTTGCCCATGAGCTTTGCCAATACCAGCAGTAGATCCCACAGGTGGGGTTCCCGCACTGGAGGAAATGTGATCAAGGCCTTTGAAAGCCAGACCACCTTCTCTCTTATACATCGACTGCTTCCCGCCCGCGCCGTAAGCAGAGATGGCTGCCAGGTGCACCCTTAGGTCGCCGACCTAAGCCCTTGACTAGAAAGGGACCATAAATAGTCCAAGATGCTTGCCAAGGAACAGGAGGAAGGGTCCAAGCCCTTGCCTGACACCAAATGGAAAACCTTTTCCATTTGAAGGCATAGCATTTTCTGGTCGACTCCTTACGGGACGCCTCAACTATATTGAGGACCTCGTCGGAAAGACCCAAAGCCTGGAACTCTAGCCGCTCAGGAACCAGGCCGTCAGGTGCAGGGATTGAAGGTCCGGATGGAACACCTTCCCTGATTGACTGAGAGCAGGTCCGGGCGAGCTGGAAGCTGCCCGCGAGTCCTGGAGCTGAGACTGAGGAGATCTGGTACCAGAACTGGCGAGGCCAGTCTGGGGCTATCAGAATCACCTGCGCCTTGTCCCTCCTCGCCTTGAGAAGCACCTTGTGGATCAAGGGAAATGGGGGAAAGGCGTAAAAGAGGCCCGGGGTCCATTGCCTCGAGAAGGCATCCCCCTGCAGCGAGCCCTGCTGAGGGGGGCGGGCATGGAACAGACTCAGCTTCGCGTTCTCCATGGAGGCAAACAGGTCCACCTGAGGTGTGCCCCAAAGGGAGAACAGATGCTGTACTACCTCCGGCAGGAGAGACCACTCGTGGGATGCAGCCCCTATCCGGCTCAGGGCATCGGCCAGGGTGTTGGAGGCTCCTGCCACGTGAATGGCTAGGAGATCCGCCTCCAGGCTGCGCCTGAGTGACCAAATGCGAGAGCTTCCTTGCATAGAAGCATGGGCGCCCGCCTGGCGGTTTAGATAGTACATGGTAGGTGGTATTGTCCGTCTGGACTCGGACCACTTGACCCGGAGGAGCGGAGCAAAGGCGGTGAGAGCTAGGCGGACGCTCGGAGCTCCAGCAGGTTGATGTGGCATGGGACTCCCGGGACCAGAGGCCATGAGCCAGTGTTCCCCAGATGGGCACCCCAACCATCAGAGAGGCATCGGTCGACAGGGACCGTCGGCTCGGGCGGACTGACAGGATGCCCTCCTGCAAATGATCTGGAACGGTCCACCACTGGAGAGCATTCCACATCCCTGTGTCACCGACACAAGCTGGTCAAGGATCGTAGCGTTGTGACCACTGGCTGGCCAGTCCCACTGAAGGGACGCATGTTCCAGCGGGCCCAGCGGACCACGCTGGCACAGGCCGCCATGAGACCCAGGAGGCGCAGGAAGTCCCGGGCAGGCGCAATGCCCAACCAGAAATGATCGGGCAAGGGAGGAAAGAACCTCGGCCCTGTCCGCGGGGCAGCGCTCTGGCTCGAAGAGAGTCGACTGCGCCCGATGAATAAAATCACCTGCTTGACTCGAGTTCCGACTTGGCCTCGTTGATAAGGAGGCCCAGTTGGGAAACAGACCTGGAGGCCAGATCTCTGGACCACTCCGCCTCCTTCCTGGAGGGAGCTGCTATCAGCCAGTCGTCCAGGTAAGGGTACACCCGGACCCCCGTGCCGCAGGAATGCTGTCACCACTGCCATGCATTTGGTGAAGACCCTGGGAGCTGGAGACAAGCAAGGGCATGGCTTGGAATCGAAGAGATCCTTCCGCTCGGAGGCGAAGGAATCTCTGGTGAGAGACGGATAGGGACGTGAAAAAACGCGTCCTGCAAGTCCAGAGAGCAGAACCACACGCCGCGTTCCAAGGATGGTATTATCTGAGCCAGAGTGACCATCCTGAAGGTTCGAGACCTTAGGAACTTGTTTAGGTCGTGTAGGTCGAGAATGGGGCGCCAGCCCCCCGTCCGTTTCGGAACCAGGAAGTACCTGGACACAAACCCTGGGTCTGAAGGAGGGTCCACCACCTCTTACCACCTCCTTCTGGAGGAGGAGAGTGATGTCGGCTCGACGAGCCGCCAGTGAACTGGGGATCCCGAAGGCCCCGAGGCGGCGGCTCTGAAGGGTGGTGCCTGCTCGAATTCCAGGGCAGGCCTCTTCCACCACCTCCAAGACCCACCTGTCCGTGGTAACAGCGGACCAGGCGAACAGAAGTGCGGAGCCGCCCCCACGGGGGACCAGGGGTGGCAGACGGGATGGGGCGACACCCTCAGCCGTCACTGGGCAGGCTTG
Source organism: Neoceratodus forsteri (assembly GCA_016271365.2). Taxonomy (NCBI): domain Eukaryota; kingdom Metazoa; phylum Chordata; order Ceratodontiformes; family Ceratodontidae; genus Neoceratodus; species Neoceratodus forsteri. The sequence goes on along the minus strand of CM028129.1, from coordinate 553,260,638 downwards.
GAGGAGGGACCGGCCGAGGGACCTCCTGGGCCCTTCCTCCTGCCTCCTGTTAGAGGAAGCCGGTGGCTTGGGTTTGGGATGCAAGGCCGAGCCTGCTGGCCCTGGCGTTGCACGCCGGGCGCCCGGGGCAGAAGGACGAAAGGGCTTAGGCTGTGGTTTGCGGCCTTTGTCCTTCTGAGCGGAAGAGACCCGAGTCCAAGGTGGCATTGGACTTCTCGATCCTCTGCAGGTGACCTTCCACCCCAGGGCCGAAGAGGTCAGTCCCAAAGGAACATCCGCCAACTTGCTGGGTATCAAGTAAAGGTGGATATCCTCAGCCAAGCCACGACGCATGGCCCTCGGCCGCCACCGATCTGGCACATGGGTCCCCTACATCCAAAGCAGTCTGGAGCTGCTGTTTGGCCACTGCCCTGCCCTGGTCCGCACCTGCTTAACCGTAGTCTGCAGATCGGCGGGAAGATGAGGGATGACCTCATCCAGGGAGCCCAACAGGGCATGAGAAAATGTGCCATGAGGGCAACAACTGGCCTGACGAGCCGAGAAGGCCTTGGCGTAGACTTTTCGCCCGACATAGTCCAATTTCTTGGACTCCTTGTCAGGAGGTTTGTCCACATCCTGGGCGTTGCGGCAGCGAAAAGCTGTCGGTAACAACCCTCAGCAGAGGGTGTTCCAAACCGGACAAGGAACGGTGGGACCGCATACTTCCTGGCCATCCTGGCCGGGCGCAGGGCAGGAAGCAGGCGCTGCACAGTTCCAGTGCGGACCCAATATGGCCTCGGCCACGGAAGGCCTCCGTCGGAGAATCCTCGGTCCAGAATCTCCGTGAGGGGATACCTGGCCCGTTTGGAAACGGGTTAGAGCTCCATCCCGGTGAACTCCGAGATGAGCCGAAGCAGTCCTAGGAAGGACGACGGGCTATCGTCCATTGACTGACCTCCTGAAGACTCCAAGTCCAGTCGCTTGGAGAAGAAGGAGGAATCATCTTCGGACTCGGAAGAGTCCTCGAAGAGCTGCCTCTGGCCTGAGCCACCCTTCACCTGCCGAGGTGGGTCGGGAGTGAGGGTAACTGACAGCCGATGGGGTAAACCCTTAGTCGACCGAGAATCCTTGGTCGGAGCCCCAATTGGTGGCTGTGGAGGCGGAGGTTCCACCGGAATCGGTGGAGCAGCTGGTTTTGGCCGAACAACCGGCCTGGGTATAGGCTCCTCGGACAAGTCGAGGGGTTGTGTCGGCCGTTCCGGTGACAGCCACTTAATGGCCGGGGAAGGCGCCGGAGTCGGCTTATTCCCGGCCAGGAGGAGCTGTTGCAACATAAGGTCTCGTGCCGTCGGCGTAATTACGCGGCCTCCCTCATCCGAGGAGGAGGGCGGGGCCAGGCGCCGCTACCCATGATGCGAGACCGAGACCGCCTATGGCGGTGGGAGCAGCTGGACCGCGAAGGTCCGAGACCGAGACCGAGAGTCCCGGAATTTCCGGGTCGGTGCGGGAGGTGTCGGCAGAACCGGCACTCCCTTGGCTCGGAAGGTCCATCCGAGGGCTCCGGAACCGGAGGCACAGGCGAGCCCAGGATCCTCAACTCCTCCCGGGAACCGGGAGAGGGAATCGGCTGCTAAAGGCGACAGCCCGTCCAATGGGTCGAGAAAATCTCGACTTCATCAGTGGGAGTCTCGGTCAACTGACCTGGACGGGGACACCGTGAGGCCAGTGGCGGCAGCCAGTCGCACAGCCGACGGACGGCGGCCCGGAGAGGGACCTTTCCCGCTCCCAAGAGCGTCGACGGAGGGACTACCTTGTCCCTCTTTTGGACCGAAAAAAGGTCCAGCAGCATGAGCCCTTCTCCTTTAGTGGAAGGGACAGACAAAAGCTCTCAAAAGAAGCCGTGTAGGAAGACAGAGAGCGGGATAAATGCTGCTGCCGAGGAAGATCCGGCCTCGCCGGCCCCTCCTCTGAGGGCGACCATCCGCCGAGCTGATCCTTGACCGCCCGTCACCGACACCGCCAACCGGGCCTTGGACTTCACTGAGGGAAACGCTCGGACGGCCCAGTTGCAATCGGGCAGCACGGTCTTCGGGGGACGTAGGGCCGAGAAAGATGAGCACAGGTGCAAGCCTGCGGGTCGTGCTCAAGGCCCAGGCAGTAGACACACGTGGAGTGTGGATCCGTCCGAGACATCTTCTGCCGCATGGGCATCTCCGAATCCGGGAGTCGATTGTCCATCGCCGCGCGAGGATCGAAGACTGAAGTCTTTTGCAAATTTTTATTTTTAAATCCAAAACGGAGAAATAGGAACCAGTCGCAAACGCAGAGCGTTAAGGAGGGAACCTGAGCTTCCAAGCGGTAAGGAAGATCTGGCGTCATGGGGCGGAGCCGAGAGTTATACCACCCGGGTGGGTGGGAGGAGCAAGCTTGAAGACCTTCCGGCAAGATTTAAAGCGGCAAGGATACTGCCAATGAGTGTGGATGAACAACATATCCATGTCCCTAGAACCTGTATTTCTGGAGACGTGGCTACGTTGTTCAATCCACACTTCTTGGCAGACTCCTAGCAGTTCTCCAGGAGGAGGGAGGCAAGGCGCGCAACCCCTACACTTACTTGGGGAATAAGGACTGGAGAACCGAGGTCTCAAAACCAGCATCCCGGCATGACTCTAGGTCAATGTGGTAATGGGAAATAAAGGTTTATGCTGACTTCCAGGTAGCAACCCTGCAGATTTCCTGGATAGAGACATCCCTAGAAGCAGCCACCGAAGCAGCGGTATGGTGGGTTGAATGAGCTCTTATCCATTTGGGTGGCTCCATGCCTGCAAACCTATAGCGAAGATCTATGCAGGAGGTGACCCACCTGCTTATAGTCCGCTTGGCTGCAGGTCTGCCAGGTGCGGCTTCAGCGTAGGTGACAAACACCTGGCGAACCTCTCCCGGAACTTCAGCCATCCTCTCCTTATAATAAGCGAGTGCTCTTCTAGGGTCCAGAGTATGGAGCCTATATTCGGCCTCTGAGGTGTGACTGGGGTAGAACACTGGCAGAGTCAACATCTGATTCAGGTGAAACTCCGAGAAGTTTGGGTGGGGGCGAAGGATAACCTTGTCCCTGTGGAAGACCAGATAAGGAGACTCGATGAAAAGCGCCTGGAGCTCTCCCATCCTTCTGGCTGACATGATAGCCACCAAGAAGGCAGTCTTCCACGACAGGTGGGAGATATCGCACCTGTGCATCGGTTCGAATGGCTTGCCCATGAGCTTGGCCAATACCAGCAGTAGATCCCATGGAGGTGGAGGTCCTCGCACCGGAGGGGATATGTGATAAGCCTTTGAAAAAATGCCAGACCACTTTCTCCTGCGCCATCGACTGCTTGCCAGCCTGCGCCCAGTAAGCAGAGATGGCTACCAGGTGCACCTTAAGGGTCGTTGACCGAAGCCCTAGCTGAGAAAGGGACCACAGGTAGTCCAAAATACTAGCCAACAGGCAGGATGAAGGGTCCAACCTTCTGTACTGACACCAAATGGAGAATCTCTTCCATTTAAAGGCAGAACATTTTCTGTTCGACTCCTTATGGGACACCACAACGACATTGAGGACCTCATCGGAAAGACCCAAGGCCTGGAACTCTAGCTGCTCAGGAACCAGGCTGTCAGGTGCAGGGATTGAAGGTCCAAATGGAACACCTTCCCCTTACTGACTGAGATCAGGTCCGGATGGGCTGGAAGCCGCCTCGGGAGTCTGGAGCTGAGGCTGAGGAGATCTAGATACCAGAACTGGCAAGGCCAGTCTGGGGCTACCAGAATAACCTGTGCCTTGTCCCTCTTCGCCTTGAGAAGCACCTTGTGGATCAAGGGAAATGGAGGGAAGGCATAGAAGAGGCCCAGGGACCACAGCCTCGAAAAGGCATCCCCCTGCAGCAAGCCCTGCTGAGGGGGTAGGCATGAAACGGTCTCAGCTTCGCGTTCTCCCGCGAGGCGAACAGGTCCCCTGAGGGGTGCCCCACTGGGAGAACAGATCTTGAACTACCTTCGGCAGGAGAGATAACTCGTGAGATGCAGTGCCTATCCGGCTGAGGGCATTGGCCAGACTGTTCAAGGCTCCTGTCACATGGATGGCAAGGAGATCCGCCTCCAGGCTGATCACGAGAGACCAAATGTGGAGAGCTTCCTTACATAGGGGCAAGGAGTGGGTCCCGCCCTGACGGTTGAGATAGTACATGGTCGTGGTGGTGTCCATCTGGACCTGAACCACTCGACCCCGTACAAACGGAGTGAAGGCAGAGAGGGCTAACCGTACTGCTCGAAGCTCCAGCAGGTAGATGTGGCATCAGGACTCCTGAGGGGACCAGAGGCCGTGTGCCCTCAGCTCCCACAGATGGGCACCCCAACCCATCAAGGAGGAGTCAGTTGTAAGGATGACCGTCAGCTTGGGGCGGACAAACTGGATACCCTCCTGCAGATGACCTGGGATGAGCCACCACTGCAGGCCATCCCACATCTTCTGGGTCATGGTTACAGGCTGGTCCAGAGGACTGGAGCACTGAGACCACTGGCGGGCTAGCCCCCATTGCAGGGGGCGCATATGCCAGTGGGCCCAACGGACCACGCTGGTACAAGCCGCCATGAGACCCAGAAGGTGCACAAAGTCCCGGGCAGGGCGCAATTGCCCAACCTGAAATGATTGGGCAAAGGAGCAAAGGACCTCGGCCCTGTCTGTCGGGAGCCAGGCTCCGGCTCGAACAGTCTCGAGCTCTGCCCCAATGAACTGAATCATCTGCAATGGCACGAGTTCCAATTTGGCCTCGTTGATCAGGAGGCCAAGCTGAAGTAGACCTGGAGGGCCAGATCTCTGGACTGCTCCACCTCCAACCTGGAGGGGGCTGCTATCAGCCAGTCATCCAGGTAAGGGTACACCTGGACCCCTCGGTGCCGCAGGAATGCTGTCACCACTGCCATGCATTTGGTGAAGACCCTGGGAGCTGGAGAAAGGCCGAAGGGCATGGCCTAGAACTCGTAAAGTGATCCCTCTGCTCGGAGACAGACGGATTGGGACGTGAAAGAATGCATCCTGGAGATCCGAAGAACAAAACCACATGCCTAGTTCCAAGGATGGTATGATCTGAGCCAGACTGACCATCCTGAAGGTGCGTGGCCTTAGGAATGTGTTCAGGTCGTGCAGCTCGAGAATTGGGCGCCAGCCCCCTGTCCGTTTTGGGACCAGGAAGTACCTGGACACAAACCTTGGGTATGGAGGAGGATTCGCCACCTTGCTGATCACCTCCTTTTGGAGGATCAGAGCTATGACGGCTCGACGAGCAGGCAGAGAGGCTGCAGATCCGGTAGCCCCCCCCCCCCCTTGGGGCGACGGCTTGAAAGGGAGGGGTCTGCTCGAATTCCAGAGGCAGACCCCTGCCGACCACTTCCAACACCCAACGGTTCGTGGTTATAGCGGACCAGGCAGAAAGGAAGTGGCTGAGCCAGCCCCCCACGGGGGGATCCAGAGGAGGATTGACGAGGTTGGGGGCGGCACCCCTCAACCTGTCACTGGGCAGGCTTGGAGGAAGGCCCGGCCGAGGAGCCACCTGGACCTTTCCCTCCAGGCTTCCTGTTGGAGGAAGCATCAGGCTTGGCCTTGGGGCGCCAAGCGTGAGCCTGCTGGCCCTGCTGCTGGGCCGGTCGTGCCGCAGGGACGGAAGGGTGAAAGGGCTTATGCTGTTGCTGGCGGCCTGTGTCCTTCTGGGCAGACGTGACCGAATCCAAGGTGGCATTGGACTTCTCGATCAGCTGGATGTGGCCCTCCAGTCCGGGCCCAAACAAGACAGGGCCCAAGAAGGGGACGTCTGCCAGCTTGTGCTGGGTATCTGCTGTGAAGGTCGAGATCTGCAGCCAAGCTCTGCAGCGCATGGCTACTGCAGCCACTACTGACCGGGCACAAGAGACTCCGATGTCCAGAGGAGTCTGGAGCTGTTGCTTGGCCGCCACCCTTCCCTGATCCCGCACCTGCTTGACTGTTGTTTGAAGGCCAGCCGGGAGATGAGGAAGCACCTCATCCAGGGAGCCCAAAAGGGCGTGTGAAAAGTGTGCCATCAGTAGAGCTGAGCTAGCCTGTCGAAGGCCTAGGGAGGCGGCAACAAACTTTGCTCCCGGAGTAGTCCAGCTTTTTGGACTCCTTGTCTGGGGGCTTCTTTACGTCCCTGGCATTTCCGGAGCACCGGAAAAACGCCATCGGTCACCAGCCCTTCAGCCGAGGGGTGCTCCGAAAAACTGGAGAGGGAACTGGTCGGGAATGCATACTTGCAGGCCATCCTGGCCGAAGGCGCAGGACAGGAGGCAGGCCGCTTCCACAACTCCAAGGCCGGACCAACATTGGCCTCGGCCACAGGAAAGGCCTCTGTAGGGGAATCCCCTCAGTCCAAAATCTCCGTGAGGGGATATCCGGCCTGTTTCTGCACGGGTTCGAGCTGCATCCCAATAGACTCTGAGATGAGCCGAAGAAAACTGAGGAACGAGGATGGGCTCTCATCCACCGACAGACCCCCGGAGGATTCCAGGTCGAAGGGCTGGAATACAGAGAGAAGCCGTCGGACTAGGAGGAGTCTGCGAACAGCTGCCGAATGCCTGAGCAACCCTCCACTCACCGAGGCAGATCGGGGGTGAGGGTGACCGACAACCTGTGGGGCAAGCCCTGACTTGACAGAGAATCCTTGGCCGGGGCCCCAGTCTTCGGTTCCGGAGGCGGTGGTTCCACCACAATGGGTGGAGCAGCCAGTTTCAGCAGAGCAATTGGTGGAGTCAGCTCCTTGACCGAGGAATCGAGGGCAAGAGATCGCTTCGGCTGCTCGGGCGACAGCCACTTAACTGCTGCGGAAGGCGACAGAGTCGGCTTGTTGCCGGCCAACAAGAGCTGCTGCCACATCATATCCTCATAGCGCTGACGCAACTTGCGCTGGAGCCTCTCCTTCAAGGAGGATGATGAGGAAGAGCGGTGACGCCGCTTTCCATGATGCCAGGACCGAGACCGCCGACGTTGGCGGGACTTGCCCGACACGGCAGTGGACCGAGACCGAAACTGTGTGGGTCACCGACGGTGGGCTCAGAGAAGAGGCGGGGGAAACCCGCACATCCTCTGGTTCAGGGTCCTTGACCGGGGACTTTGGCTTGGGAGGCCGAGGCAATTCCTTGGTAGGCACCGGGAAAACCGGTGAAAGAGGATTGTTGGCCTCAAGTATCTCAACCGCATCGACGGTGTCTCAGCTGGCTGACCCGACAGGGACACCGAAAAGCCAGCAACTGCAACATCGACCGAAGTCGATAGAGGACTGTCTGGGGAGTGAGATCTCTCCTGCTCACACGAATGTCGATGGTGGGACTTACCTTTCGGGTCCTTCTTTTTTGACCGACTGAAGTGAGTCCCTGAAGGCCCCTCTCCCTCGGTGGAGAAGGACTGACAAAGCTCCCGAAAGGAAGCAGTGTAGGAGAAGCCCAAGGAGAGCGGGATAGACGCCGACCCTCCTCCTCGAGGGAGATCAACTGCTCCAGCTGCTCCGCGGAGCCCGCAGCCATGGACACCACACAACAGGCCTCCTTTGACATCACTGGCAGAAACCGTTTTTCAGGGCGCCCCAGTTGGAGTCAGGCAGCGCGGTCTTCGAGAACTGATGACGAAAAGGACTCGCAAAGATTGCAGGCCTGCGGATCATGGCCAAGCCCAAGGCAGTAGACGCACATGGTGTGTGGGTCAGTACGAGACATCTTCTGCCCGCAAGGGCACCGACGGAAGCCGAGAGTAGATTTGGAATCCATCTCAGCCATGAAGGAAGGAGAAGACTGAGGTCACGTAAACTTCAACACGATTTTCAGTAAAACTGAAGGTTTATGATCCAAGCCTAAAGATGCAAGAGAGCTAAGGAGGGAACCTGGGCTTCCAAGCAGTAAGGAAGATCTGGCGTCATGGGGCGGAGCTAAGGGTTTTACCACTGGAGTGGGTGGGAGGAGCCAGCTTGAAGACTTTCCGGTACATCTTAAAGCGGCAAGGTACCTGCCAAGAAGTGTGGATTGAACATATCCATGTCCCTAGAAATAGTTAATTCCATGTTCCTACTCTGTCTTCATTCAATTATTTTAACATTTTAAAGGGGGTTTTTGGTCTCATCATTCATCCAAATCACGATTAGCCTGACAACCAATGACAAGGAGACCCCCTCATCAGTCAAGTAACTACACTTTAAATTTTAACATGCCAATATGAGCTGAGGTCTCACTACTTTTTCTCAGTCATATGTGGAAACTGCTCTCTGGCTTCATCTGTTATATAGTGTGCTCCAGCCCATAACAGGCTAACTGGTGATCATATTATTAATTAGAAGGCCACATCTCTCCTTTTTTAATGCAAAGTTAAAGGTTAAGCAAGCTTAACCTCGGCTAATACACTAGGAGCACCCCTGAAAAATTGTGATTTGGCCTAATGATGAGATCAAGAACCCTATTAAAGTGTTAAAACGATTGAATAAAGACAAAGTAAGAAATGCAATTAGCTTAAATGAGATGCAGGCTTTCAAGTTGCTGTTTTTTGGGGGATGGGGGAGCACTGGTACTATAATTGTATAAAGAGCTGAATGTGATGCCAGGCACTGTATCAAAGGAGTGAGGGTCTGCTATCATCCATTGCAATGAGGGTATTCCCCCACCTTACAGCTGATATTTTCGGCTCCTGGTCCACATCATCCTGGCACCCCCCCCCCCCCACCAACCTTATCATGATTAACGATTGCTTATCCATGCCATGTTGGTTGTGCGGGGGTACTGCATCTAGCCCTGCACATTCCAAGGTGTTCTTTTTCTACAGAGGATGACAAAGACCCTTTCCCAGTGATGTGCTTCCACCTGACCTCTGCTAGGATGCAGTGCCCCCAACCAAAGGAAAAGAACTGCCCCGTGACACTCTGTCCTCCCTCTGGCTCATCCTCAGCAACATTACCAAACATGGGTCACCAGCATAGCAATTAGTAGAGCTACCACAGCGCTACTGGGCCGGCTTAATAACAAGGGTATTCTTAACCTCCCTGTAAGTACCTGCACACATCATGATGCAATGAGTTTTGCCTGTCTGCTGCTTAGTCCAGGGGTGGTGTGGATGTTGTGTTACCCACAATGTCAAGATCTACTAGAGTGACAGACAGGCTAATGTCCCCAATTCTGGTGGCTTAATGCTGCAGGTTCCTCTGGCTCAGAGTGGGGGGTCAAACTGGTGCACAAATCTAGGTTTCCCACATGGACGTGCAACGTACTTGGCATACGTGCCTTTTCTACAAATCGTAGACATTCCAGTGACAAAAAAGCAGTTACGTTAAGAACTTACCGTAACAGCAGATCTTCAGGAGAGGCTCTTGCAGTAGGTAATCACTTGTAGGACTGTGCCCCCTGGCGTCAGGACCACACGGAAACTTTTGCTAGCAGTGCCTGATGGGTTACCTCTCACCTGACGTCATGTGACCGACATCAGTGTGACACTATATAGTGGGTGGTCCTCACGTCCGCCCTCCAGTTCTCCCGCTGGAGACCACCAAGGGTCATGACAGGAGAAAGGAAAGAGGCTCCTGAATCCAAAAATGGCTTTCTGGAAAGATAGCTGTAAACTTAAAAAGGGGGAAGGTGGGTTGTAAAAAGGTTACCTACTGCAAGAGCCTCTCTTGAAGATCTACTGTTATGGTAAGTTCTTACGTAACTGTATTATCTTACTTCGAGAGGGCTCTTGCAGTAGATAATCAATTGTAGGACCGAGTCCCAAGCAGTAAAGAGTCCAAGGGACAAGAAAACATGGGAGGCTGGAACATAATCCTAATAGAAAGCCGCGTAATTAGGACAGGAGTCCCGGGAGGACTGCTAGTCCAAAACTGGCCCTACGCCTCGAGGCAATGTCCAAACTGTAATGTTTTGTGAAAGTGTGGACAGAACTCCAAGTAGCTGCCATGCAGATGTCTGCAGCAGATACATTTCTGAAACAGGCTGTGGAAGCAGCCATTCCCCTGGTAAAATGTCCTTTTACCTGACCCAGAAGGATCTTACCATACTTCTGGTAACAAAAAGTAATGCAGTTTGCCAGCCATCTTGAAAAGCACAGTTTGGAAATTGCTGCACCCTCCCCTTTTGGTGTGAAAGAAATGAAAAGTTGATCTGTCTTGCGGACATCTTTAGTCCTGTTAGTGTAAGAAAGTAAAACCCTGTGAACATCTAACGTATGCAGGATGGCTTCCCCTCAATTAGAATGCTCGTGGTAATAAACCGCCAATTATAAAGACCGATTAAGGGTCATCTCCAAAATGACCTTAGGAAGAAAGAACAGGTTACTCACCTGTAACAGTAGTTCTAGGAGTGGTATATGTTGTTCATACACACTTGTTGGCATGTCCTTTCCCCTTTAAATCTTGCCGGAAGTCTTCAAGCTGGCTCTTCCCACCCACCCAGGTGGTATATACCTCGGCTCCGCCACATGACACCAGATCTTGGCCCACTGGAAGCCAGGTTGTGTGCATCCACAGCCGTGGAGGTCGGGTGGGTCAGTGTGGATGAACAACATATACGACTCCTAGAACTCCTGTTACAGGTGAGTAACCTGTTCTAGGATCGTGGATATGTTGTTCATCCACACTTGTTGGCAGTGTTGACTCCTAGCAGTTCTCTGGGAGGAAGAAGGCAAGGTGCACATCCCCTACTTAGGGAACAGAGATTGGAGAACTGAGGTCCCAAAACCAGTATCCCGGCGTGACTCAAGGTCAATGTGGTAGTGGGTAATGAAGGTGTTTGCTGACTTCCAGGTAGCGATCCAACAGAATTCCTGGATAGGGATGTCCCTGGAAGCAGCCACCGATGCAGCAGTATGGCGGGTAGAATTAGCTCTTATTCCTCTGGGAGGCTCCTTGCCCGCCAACTCATAGTACAGACCTATGCATGATGTAATCCATCTTGCTATGGTCCATTTGGCTGCAGGTCTGCCAGAAGCGGCTTCAACATAGGTGACAAACAGCTGGCAAACGTCTCCAGGAATTTCCGCCATCCTCTCCTTATAACAGGAGAAAGAACGTCTCGGGTCCATAGTATGGAGCCTGTACTCAGCCTCTGAGGTGTAATTAGGGTAGTATACAGGCAGAGTCAACATCTGGTTAAGGTGAAACTCTGACACCATCTTTGGAAGGAATTTTGGGTGAGGGCACAGGACAACTTTGTCCCTGTGGAAGACCAGATAAGGGGAGTCCACCGAAAGCGCCTGGAGCTGCCCTGTCCTTCTGGCTGATGTGATAGCCACCAGGAAGGATGTCTTCCACGACAAGTGTGATAACTCACACTTGTGCATGGGTTTGAATGGCTTGCCCATGAGCTTTGCCAGTATCAGCAGTAGATCCCACGGAGGTGGAGGTTCACGCACCAGAGGGGATATGTGATCCAGGCCTTTGAAAAAGTGCCCAACCACTGTCTCCTGCGCCAATGTCGGCTGACCGGCCCACGCCCAGTAAGCAGAAATGGCTGCCAGGTGCACCCTAAGGGTCGATGACCACAGACCCCCTTTGGAGAGAGACCAAATGTAGTCGAGAATGTTAGCCACTGGACAGGACAAAGGGTCCAGGCCCTTGCCCTAACACCAAATGGAAAACCTTTTCCATTTAAAGACATAACATTTCCTGGTCGATTCCTTTCTAGATGCCTCCACCACGGTGTAGACATCTTCGGAAAGACCCAAAGCCTGGAACTCTAGCGCTCAGGTACCAGGCTGTGAGGTACAGGGATTGAAGGTCCGGATGGAATACCTTCCCCTAATTCAGAGATATCAGGTCCGGGCGCATGCAAAGCCACTCTGGGGCCTGCAGCTGAGGCTGAGGAGATCTGTATACCAAAACTGGCGTGGCCAGACTGGGGATACCAGAATCACCTTCACCTAGTCCCTCCTCACCTTGAGTAACACCTTGTGGATCAAGAGAAATGGAGGTAAGGAGTAGAAGAGGCCCGGGGTCCACGGCCTCAAAAAGGCATCCCCCAGCAGCGAGCCCTGCTGAGGGGGGGTGGGCATGAAACAGCCTCAGCTTGGTGTTTTCCCTTGAGGCAAACAGGTCAGGTTGCTAACTCAAACAAGTTTTAATTTCAGTAAAACCGAAGTTTTCAAAGCCAGGGCCTACGTAATGTGTGAGCACGAGGGAAGCAACCTGTATCTTCCAGCAGAAAGGAAGATCTGGCGTTATAGGGCAGAGCCGAGGTATATACCACCCGGGTGGGTGGGAGGAGCCAGCCTGATGACTTCTGGCAAGATTTAAAGGGGAAAGGGACATGTCGACAAGTGTGGATGAACAACATATTCACAATCCTGGAAATAGCAGTTATGCAAGAACTTAATGTAACAGTAGATCTTCGAAAGAGATTCCTGCTGTAGGTCTTCACATATAGGACTGCACCCCCCTGGCGTCAGGACGCATGGCAAACCTGCAGCTAGCAACCACCAGCAGGGACTCACTTCGTAGTCAGGTGACGTGACGTCAGCGTGACTATAAAAGGGGTGGTTCCCCACCTGCCCTCCAGTTCTTTTCCACCAGAGACCTAAATAAAGGGAGCAGAAAAGAGGAGTGACAAAATCCTGGTACCCTATGCCCTGGCAAAGCCAGAGACCTGGACAGGTAATAGAGGGAAAAAAAAAAGCAGGAGCGGGAGGAAAGGTGGGTGGAAAAAGTACAGTTAAGTAAGAATGTACCGTAACAGTAGATCTTCGAGAGAGGCTCTTGCAGTAGGTAATTATATATAGGACTGAAGCCGGCAGGTGTCAGGACCACACGGAAACATTTCTAGCTAGCAGTCTCTGGCAGGGGACCGCCCCCAGGTCAGGTGACTGGTATCAGATGACGTTGGTATAAAAGGGGCGGTCCCCCAAGCCTGCCTTCCAGTTCTTTCCCGCCAAGGGCCAAAAAGGCAAGATGGGAGAAGCGGGATCTGCCCCCATGGAAAGGAGCTGAAAAAGCTAAGGGGGATGGAGGGAAGGCGGCCTACACAGAGCCTCTCGAAGATCTACTATTACAGTAAGTTCTTACGTAACTGTACTATCTTACTTTGAGAGGGCTCTTGCAGTAGGTAATTACATATAGGACAGAGTCCCAAGCAGTCTGAAACAAGGAGAAGCACATAGGAGGAGGAAAACTATCCATCCATAGATCCTCCGGCTGTAAGTTCTCAGGAAAGGAGACCTTGCAGAACAGCCAACCCGAAGCTTGCTCTATGGCGAGAGGCAATGTCCAAACTGCAGTGTTTCGTAAATGTATGGACAGAAGTCCAAGTTGTGGATGCACAAATGTCAGCCGCAGACACATTCTTAAAACAAGCTGCAGAGGCAGCGACACTCCTGGTGGAGTGGCCTCTGACTTGACCCAGCAGGGTCTTGTGATACTTATAACAGAAAGTGATACAATGAGGCAACCATTTAGACAGGCATTGCTTGGAAACAGCATTGTCTCTTTTGCTCACAAAAGAGAAGGCAAACAGCTGATCAGACTTTGAGATCCTTTGTCCTGGTGGTGTAGTATCTCAGAATTTGGTGAACATCCAAAGTATGCAAGAGGTACTCCCTTTGATTGGAGTGTTGAGTAAAGAAAGCAGGAAGCTCAATGGATTGATTCAGCTACCACCTTAGGAAGAAACTTAGGATTGGTGTGCACAGCCAACCGCTCCTTGTGAAAAATCAAATACAGGATTTTGCACATCAAGGCGTGAAGCTCGGAAATCCTTTGAGCTGAAGTAATGGCCACTAAGAAGAGAGTCTTCCAGGACAGGAACTTGAGGCTGCCGGCTCAAAAGGAGGCAGGGTAAGCTTCTCAAGAATGAAATTCAGATCACAAGGAGCAGCAGGAACATGAATAGGGGGTCTCAAGTGGAGAACCCTTTAACAAAAGTCTTAGAGACTTCCAACTGTACGAAAGTTCTGTCCCCAAAAGGAACATGATAAGCGGAAATGGCCATCATGTGAACTTTCAGAGAGGAATGGCTGAGACCCAGATCAAAGAGATGGCGCACATAGTCCAGAAATCTCCCGACAGGGCATGAGAATGGCTCGAAATCCTTGGAAGAGCCCAAATAGAGAACCTTTTCCATTTCATGGCGTAAGTAGATCTAGTGGAAGGCTTTCTGGCCTCCACCAGAATCTCAGCCACAAGCAGGGAAACCCCGAATCGGGCTTGAGCTACGTCTGCAGGAGCCACGCATGCAACTGAAGGGATTTGAGGCCTGGACGGACTAGGGTCCCCTGATCCTGGGTTGGCAAAAGTTGTGACAGAGGAAGAGGAGGTTCCTCTGAATACTGCAGCAGAAGAGAGAACCAAACTTGCCTGGGCCAGAAAGGAGCGATTAGGATCATGCAAGCTCCTTCTGAGCTCAGTTTGTGTAAGACCCTCAGAATTAAGGGGATCGAGGGAAGGCACAGATAAATCTGTCCTTCCAATCTAGAGACAGAGCGTCTCTCCAAAATATGTCTCACCCTGGAGCGGGCGAGCAGAAGGCGGGAAGTTTTGCGTTGTGAGGAGACGCAAACAGGTCTACCTGAGGTGTCTCCCAGCGCAGGAAGATATTGTCTACCACTCCCGATCCAGTTCCCACTTGTAAGCCTGTGCAGACTGACTGAGGTGTCTGCCGGCACGGTTTCGACCCCCGGAACATGAACTGCTGTGAGGTGAAGGTTGTGCTGCACTGCCCAATCCCAAACTCACATTGCCTCCCTGCAAAGACAGTAGGAACAAGTTCCTCCCAGTTTGTTGATGTATCAGACTACGCACATATTGTCCATCTGGACAGCCAGATGACCGGAAAGCACATACAGATGCAGAGCTTATAGAGCATATAGCACGGCCCTGAGCTTGAGCACGTTTATGTGAAGAGTCTGCTCGAGCCTGGACCAGGAGCCTTGAGTCCTGTGAGACCCCAGATGGGCTCCCCAACCCTCTTCCGAGGCGTCTATTGTCAATGTTTGGGAGGGAGGTCTGAGGCAGAAGGGAACTCCCTGGCAAAGGTTCTCCTGAACCATTCACCATTGTAAGTCCCAAACCATAGGGCTGAAGACTAAGACTTCTTGGTCTAGGTCGTCCACCAACTGATCCCACTGAGACCGAAGCGTCCACTGAGAGATTCTCATGTGGAGCCGAGCATGAGGGACTGTCGGAATAGCAGCTGCCATGAGCCTGAGGAGGCGAAGGACTGACTTGGTGCTGACCCACCTGCGAAAGGACAGCAGGCTTGTATGAGCTTGGAGGGTGTCCACCCTGTCCAGCAGCAGAAATGCCATGCCAGAGGTCGTGTCCAGGATCGCCCCGATGAACTGGAGCCTCTGGGATGGGAACAAATGGGACTTGGCCTGGTTGATGGTAATACCCAGGCTGGTAAAGACCTGCAGGGTAAGGGAAAGGGAGCGCAGGAGCTCCTCCCTGGATGGGGCCGCCAGGAGCCAGTCGTCCAGGTACAGGAAAACCTGCACTCCCTGGGTACACAGATGAGTCACTACCACGGAAAGGCATTTGGTGAACACTCGAGGCACCGAGGAAAGATCAAATGGGAGGGCCTTGAACTGGCAGTGGTCCCCCTGAAACGAAAATCGGAGGTATTTGCGGTGGGAAGGGCGGATAGTGATATCCAGTTAGACATCTTGCATGTTCAGTGCGTACAGCCATTGTCTCTGCCGGAGTAAGGGCAGAAGGCTCTGCAGGGAGCCCACCCCAAAAGGGAAGCATCCGTGGTAAGAACCACAGAGTGAGTCTGAGACACAAATGGAACACCCTGCCTCAGATTGTCCAGGTCCTGCCACCACTGAAGGGCCTGAATTAAGGTCTGAGTGACAGGAACTAGCTTGGTAAGAGGATCTTTCCTTTGGGACCAAAAGGTTCTCAGATGGAACTGAATGTCCCTCATCTGAAACCTGGCCCCTTGGACCACTGTTGTGGAAGCTGCCATGTGGCCCAGAAGCAGCAGAAAATGCCTTGCTGGTCAAGAAACCAGAGGGAGAAAGGAAGAGGCCAGCTGAGAGATGGCTTTTGCCCTTTCCAGAGGAAGGAAGGCTCTTGTCTTGAGGGTGTCCAACTCTGCTCCTATAAAAATGAGGAGCTGTACTGGTTCGAGAACTGACTTGGGAAGATTGAGAAGGAGCCCCAGGGAAGTGAGAACTTTCTGGGTAACCTGCAGATCTGACGACTTGGTATGGGGACTGGCCCAAAAGGAGCCAATCGTCCAGATACGGAAAGACTGAAATCCTTTTTCTTCTTAAAAAGGCTACCACTACTGCTAGGCACTTTGTGAACACCCTTGGAGCTGAAGTTAGGCCAAAGGGCATTTCTCTGAACTGGTAATGGCCTGAGGGCAATTCGAACCCGAAGTACTTTGTGTGGGAGCACCTGATGGGAATGTGAAAGTAGGCATCCCTGAGGTCTAGGGAGGCTAGTCAGTCTCCTGGCCTCAGAGAAGGAAGAATTGTTCCCGGGGTCACCATCTTGAATTTTGGCTTTACTAGGTGCTTGTTTAAGTATCTTAGATCTAGGATGGGTTGCCACTCCCCTGTCTTTTTCCGGGGAAGGAAGTACCTGGAGTACAGACCTTTGCCCCTGTAAGGAGTAGGAACTCTCTCTATGGCCTTTAAAGCCAGTAGAGACAAAACCTCTGCCTCTAGAGCAAAGGTTTCTGATGTATTTGCAGGTGGAAAGGATCTGGGTGTCAAGTTTCGGAAAACTTTTGAAACTGAGAACCAGCCCCTGGCTTACAACCTCCAGGACTCACTTGTCTGAGGTAACAGACATCCAGTCCTGGACATAGTAAGCCAGCCTACCTCCTACTGGAATGGGGGAGTCGACCCGGGTTGACACATCAGGGTGTCTGCTTGGCAGGAGCCTTAGGCTGAGGGGTGGATGCAGCCTTGCTCATCCCCCTTCTGCCTCTCCCTCTGAAGAGCCCCCTCTGAGAAAAAGAAGAGGAGGCCTGTGCCTGGTAGAAAGACCTGTGAAAAGGCCTGCCCCTGCCCCTAGACTGCTGTCTCTGAGGAGTTGCCTGCCTCTCCTTGGCCTGGGCACTCCTGAAGGTGGTCCTGTACGCATCCATTTTCTTCACGTAATTCTCTGTCTGCTCCCCAAACAGAGAATTACCCACTACAGGAAATCCATGGCCTTAGCCTGGGTGTCCTGCAAAAGGTTAGTACATCTGAGCCAGGCCATTATCCGAAGAGCCACATATGTAGCCATGACTCTTGAAGACACATCACTGGAGTCCACAGCAGCATGAAATTGCACCTTTGATGCCCCAATTCCATCAAAAGCCACCCCCTCCAGCTCCTTGGCTAGCTGGGGGGAAGCCTGTTTAGTCAGTTGACAGTACAGTGTCCCACCTGGACTTCTGGTACCTGGCTGTACAGGCCATATAATTAGCCTGCCTGAGTCCCAACGATTATGCCAAGTACTGCTTCTTTCCCATGGCAGCTATCTTCCTGGAATCTTTGTCTGGGGGGTGTGAAACCAAGGGGATGTTTGCCTTGTCACAGGCAGCAGCCTGCACTACCCCAACATGGCTGCATTGTTGGTAAAGAAATTCCATATCCGAGCCTGACAAGGTATACCTCTTGTCCATTCTTTTGTCAACAGGAGGTACAGAATTAGGAGACCTAAGAATTTTGAGTGTCTGTTTCCCAAATGACTTATGAAGGGGAATAGAAAGTCTCAGACTCTGGGATGTCCATCATCTCTATGAAGTCAGGCTCCTCTTGATCCTCTACAGCCTTCTCAGTAGGAAGCTGGAGGGTTTGAGCCACTTTTCTGTAGAACAGAAAGTGGGGAGGGACTCAGAAAGCCTAGGAGGGGAAACACCAGAAGGTCTGTCTGGGGAGATGTCCGGTTCCACAGACACATCCAGACTTTCACTGTCGTAATCATCCTCTTCAAACTCTCCCTCCTCATCAAACTCCGGTTCGTAAAAATCTTCAGGGGAATAATCCTGAACCGGGGGAACCGACCGAACTGAACCTCTGCCAGAAGGCGCCGGAAGGTCGGAACCGGACAAAGCGATTCCACAATCCGAATCGCTTTGGCTATTTCTTCGGCAGTCAGAACATGCAGCCCTGGATCCAAACCGGTCAATTTATCCTTCGTTTTCTTTTTGTAGGAACCAATCCCTCAGGATCGGCTCTCCTCTTGCCCGAAGAAGTATCACCCTGGTCAGAAGGCACTCCTGGTTCGGTAGGAACCGAACCGAGCTGGCCTTCTGGGTCAGTGGATTTCTCGGCCTCCTTATCCGTAAGTCTACCTAACCTTTTATCCAGGGTAGACAGTGAAATTCTTACAAGTTTGGCAGTCTGAATTGAGGTGGTCAAACCCCAGACAGTAAACACAGGTGGTGTGGGGATCGGCCTTTGCAAAGACCTCCCCACACACACTGCAGTGCTGAAACCCAGTGGGCCCGGTTTTTTCCTTGGGTTTCCTCAGACATGACCAACCTAACCAACTAACCCTTTATATGGCAACTGCCAGGCAAGACTCCCCTATCGGTTTCACACCGTGTCACGGGTGATGGAAAAAACCCGCTAAAATTACTTTTTTTTTTTTTTTTTTAAACAGATACAGACCGGTAACCAAACACTAACGTTTTAATTACTACAAGATCGGTTCAGCCGAACTGATCAGAACATTTTCACAATTTCCACACACAGCTACAATGCTAAGTACTTACAGTACCACAGACAGAGTCTTGAACCGAAATAACGGAACGAAAATCGTACTACAACCGAAAATGAAAATTACGTACCTACCGTAATTCTTGATCTTCTTGGACAGGTCTCCACCACTCATTCACACTAGTGGGATTAGCGCTGGAGGCACTAGGACCTATCGGGAGCAAACTTTTTTGCTGGAGGGTCGGCGCGAGAGATGGCACCGCGAGGCACAGCGCCCCGCGAGGCTGGCAGCTCGGCGGTAATGACTATCTCGGCGACGCCCTCCAACGCCTCAATACCTTTTACCAAGGAGGGTGCAGCGCAGCTAACGTAAAAGTAAATCTAACCTTAAAAGCGGACATAAGATAGTCCATTGTGACCCGTGTAAGAAGGTCAACAAAAGAAGTCTTCACGGCCTAAAGATTTGAGGGTGAAGACCAACACGCAGTGAGCTCGGGGGATGGAGGGTGGGCGTGTGAATGAGTGGTGGAGACCTGTCCAAGAAGATCAAGAATTACAGTTAGATGCGTAATTTTCATATCTTCCTGGACAAAGTCTCCACCACTCATTCACACTAGTCAGGAAAGTACCAACTAATAATCCCCAAAAGGGCAGAGAGAGCCAGAGCTCACGAGACTAAGACAGAAGTCCATTGAGATAGTTCTGCCGAATGCGGAATGACGCCTGGCATGAACATCCAGTGCATAATGTATGAAGGTATGCACTGAGCTCCAGATGGCGGCGTTGCAGATATCTGCAATTGGAACATTGCAATTTCCACTAGGGATGCGCGACCGCCCTAGTAGGTGGCGTACCTCTACCTTCTAATTTAACTGAGCCATGCAATAGCAAAGCGAGGCATGCCACTAACCATGATGAGATGCATCTGATAGCGACAGGTTGACCCAGCGGTGTCGCTGAAAGAAACAAACAGTTGCTGAGTCTTGCGAACATCCTTGGTTCTATCTAAATAGAACATAAGGCTCTCTTAACATCCAAGGAATGAAGGCTCGTTCCCCTTCATTTTGGAAATTAGCAAAGTAAGTGGGAGTACCAGAGGTTGGTTTAGATGGAATTCTGACACAACCTTGGGAAGATATTTAGGATAGTGCGAGAACTACCTTGTCTTTATGGAATACAGTATTACGGAGGGTCCGTAACCAGGGCATGTATCTCAGAGACCCTGCGGGCTGGGGTAATAGCCACCATGAGGCAGTCTTCCAGGTAGAATTTTAGCTCACAGGTAGCTGGGGGTTTGAAAGGCTTCCGGTGAGCATGTCCAGCTCAGGTTAATGTCCCAGGCTGCAGCTGGCGGCAACAGGGGTCTGGTATGAAGAATCATGAAATCTCTTCACCATAGGTAACTGGCCAGAGTCAAGGAAGAAACCCGGCTCATGGAGCAGCTGAGATGGCACTAAGGTGAACTTTAACTGTAGTACTGGGAGACCTGAGTTTGATGGGTCCAAAGATACTCCAGAACCTTGTCAGGAGGACAGGAAAAGGATTCAAGAGGACTTTGCACACCAGAGAAAGCGTTTCCATTTGGGCGTCGTTTTGAATTGGCTGGCTTCTGCGAGCAGCCAGAAGGATGTCTGAGACTCTGAGAGGCGTTGAACGATTCACTTCCACCTCTTCAGGAGCCAAGCATGAAGGTGAAGTGATTTCAGGTTAGGATGGACCAACGAACCCTGAGTCAAAGATTGATTTGCAAGGAAGTGGTCTCGGAGAAACTCAACATACTGTTGAGTAGAGAAACCATAGTTGCCGAGGCCAGGAGGAGCAATGAGAATCATTTTGGTCCCTGAGACTCGGAACTTGAGATACTCTCTGGATTAGAGGAAGCGGTGGAAAGGCGTAAAGCGTTTGTCCACGCAGCCTGAACGTATCCTGACAGAAAATGCCAGGCCCTGGATTTCTGGAGCAGAAGAGAGGCAGTTTGCGTTGAGTGGGGATGCAAAAGGTCCAGGTCTGGAGTCCCCACTCTTTGAACAGAGACCCGAGCTACGGCTGGATCGAGACCACTCGTGAGGTCTGCCTCCGTTCTGCTGAGGTGATCTGCTAGGTGGTTTTGTATACCTGCCAGATAAACCGCTGAATCAGAGACTTGTGCTCCAAGCACCACTCCCACACCTCATTGCTCCTGCAAAGGGATAAGAATGAACACCGCTTGCTTGTTGATGTAATACATCACAGCTTTGTTGTCCGTTTGAAGAGATGTTCTTGTGACAAAGGACATCCTTCAGAGCTCGGATCGCATGAAGGACGCTCTCATCTCCAGGACATTTATGTGGAGATGAGTTTGAACTGAGTCCATACACCTTGAGTGTGGAGGGGTGACAGTGAGCTCCCCATCCCATTAGCGTGCGTCTGTGGTGATGGAGATCTGATGATCCGGGGAGCAAGGGAATCCTTCAGGATTGCTCTCCTGGAAACCACCAGGTGAGAGACCTTGAAGGGGCTCCATCACCTTGATGGGATAAGACTGGGGTGAGAGGTCGGAGACCACTGAGTGGAGAGCATCCATTGGGTGGTTCTCATGTGCAGCAGAGCCAGGGTACAGTGAACACCGAGGGCGCCATGAGACCCAACATCGTTGCATCGAGAGAGCTGTAACCGATTGGTTCTCCCGATGTAGCAGGCCATCCGAAGGATGTCAGTCTTCTGTCCTCTGGAAGGAAAGCCTTGCAGGAAGAGGTGTCTAGAAGCGTCCCTATGAAAGGAGCCTCTGGGAGGGCTGCAGTTGAGATTTTCAAATTCAGCAGAACTCCCATGGACATGAGAAGGCGAGAGTCGTTTGCACGGCTTCCAAAGTCCCTTAGCTGGAAGGGCTTGCTAGAAGCCAATCGTCCAGGTAGGGAAACACTCGGAGTCCGATCTTCCTGAGATGTGCTGTGAGAACTGCACAACACTTTGCAAAAACTCGCGGCACCGAGGATAGCCCAAAGGGCAGGACTCTGGACTGATAATGCTGACCCAAAGCTACAAACCTGAGGAACTTGCAGTGGGTCGGGTGGACGGGGATATGCTGGTAAGCATCCTGCATATCCAGGAGGCCAGCCAGTCGTGCTGATGCAGCAAGGGTAACAGGGTACCCAGGAAATCATTTTGAATTTCTCCTGGGGAGAATTTGATTTAACTTTCTGAGGTCTAGAATGGGCGCATCCCCAGATTTCTTTGGAACCAGAAAGTAATGGGAGTAGAACCCTGTGTTTACGCAGATCTTGGGGCACCAGTTCTATTGCCCTATTGTTCAGAAGGCCCTGGATCTCGGCGGTGAGGAGGTCTGACTGAGAGGCCGACAACCTGGGTTGTCGTCTGGGAGGACAATTCGGGGGGGTTTCCAAGAAATTGAGAGAATAACCCTCGCGAATTATCCGAAGGACCCATTTGTCCGAAGTTATGGACTTCCACTGGTTGTAGAAGTACATCAGACGACCTCCCACTGGAGGAGAAAGTTCCACCTCGGGCAGAGTGGATGGAACTTGGGCCAGCAATTCATAAGGTGGCGCTGGGGGCTTTAGGCCCCTGCGCTTTCTGCTGCGTCTTCTTTTGAGGTTGGGCAGGTTGGCTTTTATGGAAGCTTCCCCTGCCTCTGCCTCGAAAGGACTGACGACTATGAAAGTGACGTCTGTTCACATGCCCCCGAGAGGGGGCAGGCGGAGGTCTGGCCAATTTAATGGCGATCTAGTCTTCTGAGTGGCCTCTAAGGCTTGCTTGCTCCACCTGAGGGCCAAAAGATAGGAGCCATCAAAGGCAGCGCCATTACCTGCTGCTGAGCATCATTCGTGAAGCCAGAAGAGCGCAGCCAGGAATGGCGGCGAGTACAAATCCTGTGGCTGCTGAGCGAGAAGCAGTGTCGGCGTCCATGGCGGCTTTGACCTGTTGGTTATTGGACTCAATACCTCTAATAACGGTCAGAAGAAGCTCTGACTTGGAGTCCGAATCTGGAAGAGCTTCAACCATTCTTTCATAGAGTGCCACAGGATATACTCATACGGAAAAATAGCCTTGATAACTGCATCGCATACTTAGAGTGGAGGCATAAAGACTCTCTTACCTAATGTATCAATCTTACGAGACTCTTTGTTAATAGGTGAGCTGTAGTAGTTTGAGGAAAAACGACCTTGTCATTCTCTGCCAGGACTACAATAGGATCCACAAAGGCTTGGGATGCCAAAAGGGCGATCCTTGGGAGCTGAATACTTCTTATCAATGGATTTAGCCACTGAGGAATAAAAGCAGGATTATTCCATACCATTTGAGACAGCGTCTCGAAGGAAACTGGATCGGAGGAGTCAAATCGTAGGGATCTCGAGCATGAAGATACTAGAGTCTTAATATCTTCCCAGGATCGATGTCTGTAGTCTGGAGAGAAAGTGGATCTCAGGTTCTTCAACAGAGACTTAAAGGACAGGTCCTCGACCACAGGCTCTGTAGCAAAGAAAGATCCTGTTTCCTCCACTTCATCACCCAACCAAGTTCTGGGTCAGGCTCAACATCATCTCCTGATGGTCCAGGAAGGACTGTTTGGACAGGAAAGGAGTGAAAATTAAGAGAGGAGAAATAGCAGAAAAACAAGGAGGTCCCGGGGCCCCGGCACGAGGGCAAACGTAGGTTGAAAGCGGCACCGAGGCGCACAGCGCCGAGAGCCTGTGGAGGTCGCGCCCCAGCGGCCGCCGCAAGCCACGACACACGCCCACCAGATGGCACCGAAAATGGTGCCGACTAGCCAGCAGACCTCGCGAGGCGCCGGAAAAGCCCAGGAACCTGGAAAGCTAGAGAAGGAAAAAAACCAGGAGATAAGGGCATCGGTGTGGCCCCCTGCGCCGCAGCCATGTGAGGGGGGGAAACACCTAAGCACGGGGTCACTGGCACCGAAGGCGCCGCGTGACTAGGAAGGTCCAACCGCCCTACCTGATCGCAGGAGGAGCCCGAGGGCTCTGAGGCAACCGAGCCAGGCAGAAGAACCAACCTCCGAGCCCATCGCTCCATAAGAGCGGCCCACTGATGAAACTGCTCATCTGGAGCCCTACCTATAGGCGGGGAGGGGCTCCGATGTCGAGGACGACGATTACCGGAAGTTGGCGACTCCGAAGGAGGAGACCGGCAACTAACAGCGATAACCGACCGTCGGGCGCCAGACATACCGAAGGCGACCTCGAGTGATGCCTTCTCTTTTTGACCTGTGGGCGAAGAAGGAGCTTCGAGGCGAGCCGGTGCGAGAATCGCGACCGTTTATTTTATGCCGACGGGGACCGCCCATCCCCCCGGGCATCGGACTGACCGTTGATGGAACCCCGCTGAGGAGAAGGAGGCTGACCGGACCCAGCCCGGCTGACTGAACAGCTTTCATATGAAGTCTCCCTACCGTCACCTGACCTGCTCACGGTCGACTCCGTCCAGTAGGCCGAGACTTCTTCAAGTAAGTTAAATTTAAAATATTAGAAAAATTTAACGAAAATAGATAAAATTAAGCAATACTACTATCGTGATAATGTTACAAAAAAACAAACTGAAAACTATGCGCTAGTTTGAAGTTTGACTCCCGACAGGCGAGCGACGTCGTCACTGAAGAGCACTCGACGGCGGGAAAAAAGGAACTGAGGCGGCTGGAGGGTCGTCGCCGAGATAGTCATTACCGCTCGAGCCGCTGCTCGCGGCGCCGTGTCTCGCGGCGCCATCTCTCGCGCCGACCCTCCAGCAAAAAAGTTTGCTCCCGATAGATCCTAGTGCCTTTGGCGCTAATCCCACTAGTGTGAATGAGTGGTGGAGACTTATGTCCAGGAAGATCTTTAACCGCGAAGAACCGAGCTGAAGGAGAAATCTCTGGAGCGACTGTTCAGTGAGGCTGAGTAAATAATCTGACGGTTTGGGTTTGAAAGGACACAGACAGTGTTTTCAACCGAGCTTGAGCCCAACGTTCTATGCCTGGTATAGAATTTAACCCTTCACTCTCCGGGGCAGTTCAAGAGCTGGAGCTAACTGCAAATTGTCAGAATACAGCAAGACTTCATGTTGTTTGAATGGCTGCTGCTGTTGTCTTTGACCAGAACAGTACATGGACCAGAAATCCTCGAGGGATTTGCTGCTCTCCTGCAGCTCAGTAATGATATCTTTGGCATCGCCGCCAAACAGAACTTGACCTCTAAAAGGAGTGTCCAACAGAGGACTCTGAACCTCCTATGCCAATCCTTCTAGATGGAGCAAAGCTAGATGTCCGAGACACATTCCCGTAGCTGCTCCTTGAGCCAGAGTCCACTCAGACATATGTGGCACATAGAGCATGGTGGCAGGATGATTTATTCATCCTGACTTTTTCCAGGAGTTAATTCTGTAATTGCTCATCAGGGATCTCCTGGAGGTCTCTTTCCAGTTTCAAAAGGGAGGATTTTTGGAAAGCCACCATATGGGCCACAGTTTAGGGAATGGATAGCACAAATGGAAGATGAGTAGATTTTTCTACCATACTGGTCCATCTGCTTGGACTCCTTATCTGGTGGGGAGGCACTAAGGTGTTTCAGCTGGGCTGATCTATCGTGGGCAGTGGTGATGGCCATAAACTGGCCTAAGGTTGGGCAGTTACGTGTGAGACCCCTTCTGGGGAAAGTACGTCCTATTGGCCTTTTGTGATACAGCCGGAATGGATGAGGATTGCTGCCAAATGGTGGATGCGAGGTCCTCATGCGGATCCATCCAGGGTGGAATGAGTAGGGGGTTCACATTGACAAGGTCCAAATGCTCTGCCAGCCTTTTGCGTTTGGGGTCCAATTCCTTAGAGACCCATCCACAGGATTTCTGAATGGTCCTGAGGATCTACGCAAAGGAGGGATCCTCAGGAGGAGACTTTGGGGATTCTTTCGGGTGAGGCTCAACCGGGGACTGAGGTTCGGACTGAATGTCTGGTTCCAAGCCTTCATCGGAGTCTGAGGTGTCTCGTCTACTGGGCAAGGAAGCCTCTATAGGCCGTGTCCAGGGTCTAATATCTCTGCGAGGCAGAGCACCCAAGTCTCCCTCAGAGACTTGGCTAGAGGGCGTCTGACTAGGTGGGGGCACCCTGAGAGGAGGGGTGGACCTAACTGTGACCCGAGGCTGGCCCAAGTCTAAAAGGAATTGGGACCTGGCATCCTTCCACCATTCAGGAATGACATCATGTTCAGGCTGCGGTGTCGGGCAGAGGTGAAAGACATGAAGAGGGTAGCTGGGAGGCTGGTACCAATAAGGGTACTGGTAATATGCCTGTCCTGGCGCCTGATAGCCTGGCGTTGGCGGGTTGTAACCTGGCAATGGGCCCTCTGGCATTGGATACTGTGGAAACAGAGGGTTCCCAGGAAAGTACCCAGATGAGCGGGAGGAGGTGCCGAAGGACCGCTGGGAAGCGGGTCAACGAGGGGTAGGGCGGAGGACCGTAGGGTCCATGCAGGGTCCATACCGCCTCAAAAATATCCAGTGAGGGGAGGCGGCGATAGGTGAGGATCAGTCGGCGAAGAGAGCCGCTAAGGGAGAAGATCAGGTAAATAGCTCCCAAATAACAGGCCTGGAGGAGTATCCGACGGAAGGATTGTCCCGGAATAATGGATACGGTAGTGAATCCCTGGAGGAGAACCTTGAGGATGAAGGGTACCTGCAGGCTCTCGCATAGCGTCAGGGACCATAAGGTAGTCTGATGGGAGAGAGAATGCGTCCATGTGGTTGATGGAGGCGCCGTTGAGTGACTTACTGTTCGCAGCCGGGAAGACAATAGCCGGCCGGCTAAGCACGACTTGATGACGGAGCTCAGAGCAGAAGACCCTGAAGGAACCTCCGAAGAGGTGACCCCTGACTGCCTGCTAACCTCGGGGGGGGCATCCGATCCGCTGGAGTGGAAGAAGACCCTGCAGGTGGGGGTACTCACAGAAGTGAAAGGCCCACCCTGGTCAGCGTTGGCTGTCTGGCTGGTCTTCCCTTGAGGAGAACAGCTCCACTCCCGGTGTCTCTTCTCCTTTTCTTTTCCGGGGCTGGCGACGAAGATCTTCCTCATAACTCCTGGAGCTCCTTCTCCATCGAAGTCAATCTCTGGGTGAAGAGGTGGGCATTGAGGGTCCTCTTGCGATGGGTGCGCATGGCCTGATTGAAGCCCTGGCAGATGGTGCACTCCGAAGAGTTGTGCCTAGGCCCCAGGCAACTGGGAATGATCATCCCCATGCGGGATTTGCGTAACGCACCTGGAGCACTTTTTCTTAGTCCGACTAGACATACACTGCAACGGATCGTTGATTAGAAACATAAAAAAAGAAAATCGCTATTAGAAAATGGCAGGCGGCTGAAAGCTGTTAATGGGCAGACTAGGTGGGCCAAGCTGTCCTTATCTGCCGTCAAAGTCTATGTTTCTATGTTTACCGCATATCTCGAACGGTACCATGAGACGGTGGGAAAGAAGAAAAAACTACTCACCTTAGTAATTATGTTTCTTCTAGTGGAGTCTTGCTGTATTCTGACATATGTAGTTAGGTCCTGCCTTTCAACTGCCCCGGAGAACAAAGGGTTAACTTTTCTATGCCTTGCATAGAACGTTCATCACGAGCTCGGTTGAAGCCCCTGTCTGCTGTTGTTTAAACAGCAACCGTCAGATCTTTACGAGCAAAGACTCACTAGGTGTTCCGTGTGGAAACTGTAAAATTCTTACTAGCCAACTGGCAAATATATAAAAAGTTTTTTGGTTTCAAAGGAAGACTCAAGTCAGGAAACCCAAAACAAAACACATCCAAAACACAACATCCCACCCAAACAAAAAGAGGGTGTAAAAAGGACACCCTTAGGGTGCCAACACTGCTCCTGCCCACCCACATCCCAAAAACTAGGTTCTGAGAGGGGAGGGGGGGGGAGGTCAGAATACAGCAAGACTCCACTAGAAGAAACATAATTACTAAGGTGAGTATTTTTTTCTTCAAACAACATGAAGCCTTGCTGTATTCTGACATATGCAGACTACCAAGAAGTACCTCCATGGAGGAGGACAGAACCTACTTTGGGAATAGGCTCAAGTCCTGGTTGTGTAGAAACCGAGCATCACTCCTAGCCTGGATATCCAGAGAGTAATGCTTGGTGAATGTATGGACTGTTTTCCAGGTGGCTGCTTGACAAATTTCTAAGAGAACAATATCCTGGCAGCAGCCAGAGCGAGCTGAACCTCTTGTAGAATGAGCCCTCAGGCCTGAGAGTTGAGTTCTACCAGTTTTCATATGAGAATTGTATACAAGAAACAATCCACCTGGCAATAGATCTCTTAGTGGCAGGTTTGCCTTTACCAACTTCTCCATAAGTAAGGAACAACTGGAGGGATTCAAACCTGTGACCCTTGGTACGTTCTATGTAGTAGCTAAGGGCTCTTTTAACATCCAAACTGTGTAGCCTCCTGTCTCCTGAGGAGGAATGGTCAGTGAAGAAAACAGGGAGAGATATAGACTGGTTGAGGTGGAAATCTGAAACCACTTTAGGTAAGAACTTTCTGCTAGTTCTAAGGACCACTTTATCTCTGTGAAAAGAGATGAAATCAGATTCCACTGACAGGGCTTGCAATTCACCGATACGTCTGGCAGAAGTAATGGCTACCATAAACACAGTTTTCCAAGTCAAGTACTTAAGCTCTGCTGAGGACAAAGGCTCAAGGGGGTTGCATAAGCTGAGCAATGCAAACATTAAGGTCCCACGCAGGAGCAGGATCCCTAAAGGGGGATTGGTGTGAAGCAATCCCTTGAAAAACTTACAGAATACAGGATGGGATGACAGAGAGGAAGACTTGCCTACTGACAGGAAAGCAGAAACAGCTGCCAAGTGTACTTTGAGGGTAGCTGGTCTGAGGCCTAGGTCATTAAGATGGACCATATAATCCAGAACTGTAGGCAATTCAGCAGAGTCTGGAGAAATATTCTTCTTAGAACACCAAATGCTGAATCTTTTCCATTTGGAGTTGTAAGTCTTCCTGGTGGAAGGCTTTCGAGAAGCCTTAAGGATATCCAGAACCCCTTGGGAAAGATGCAGATCTGCAAACTCTAACTCTTCAACAGCCAAGCCTTGAGATTGAGAGACTGAAGATTTGGGTACCAAATCCTCCCCTGAGAGGATGTTAACAGGTTGTAATTCCTGGGAAGAGACAGGGGAAGGTGGACTGTTAGGGACAGCAACAAGGGATACCATGGCTGTCTGGCCCAGTCTGGAGCAATCAGAATCACTTTGCATGGTTGTGACCTTATCTTGACTAACACCATGAACAGGAGAGGGAAGGGGGGAAAAGCATACAGAAATTTCCCTTCCCAGTACAGAATCAAGAGAGTCCAGGGGGACTGAGCCCAAGACTGGGGGTCTGAAGCAAAAGAGAGGAAGTTGGTGACTGCCTGGGTCTGCAAAAAGATCCATCTCTGGAGTGTCCCATCTCGAGAAAAATCACTTTCAAACCAGAGGATCCAGGGCCCATTCGTGATGGCCCTGGGATATTCTGCTCAGTGCATCTGCTAGGACATTGTCCTTCCCTGGGAGGTGAACTGCTATCAGACAGGTTTGCAGGGAATAGGTCTGGGACCACAGCTGCATTGGTTCTGTGCACAAGGCCATAGACCGAGTGCCTCCTTGCTTGTTGATGTACCACATGGTGGTGGTGGTGGTGTCTGTTCTGACCTGAATCACCTTGTTCTGTACAGATTTGGAAAAAGCTTGCAGTGCCAGAAACACTGCTCTGAGTTATAAGAGATTGATGTGAAGCAGAGATTCCTGAGGTGACCACAGTCCTTGGGTGGTAAAATCCCCCAAATGGGCTCCCCAGCCCAGCAGGGAAGCATCTGTGGTGAGTATCACTGAATGAGACTGAGTGACAAATGGAACCACTTGTTTCAAATTGTCCTGATCCTGCCACCATTGCAAGGCTTGGATCAGGGTTCGAGTCACTGGGATTAGTTTGGTAAGGGAATCCTTTCTTTGGGACCAAAAGGCTCTTAAGTGGAACTGAGTGTCCCTCATTTGGAATCTTGCTCCCTGGACCACTGCTGTGGAGGCTGCCATGTGGCCCAGTAGCTGAAAAATGCCTTGCTGGTGAGACACCTGAAGGGGTGAATGAAGAGGCCAGTTCCATAAGGGTCCTTGTCCTTTCCAGGGGAAGGAAGGCTCTCGCCTTTACCGTATCCAGTTCTGCACCTATGAAGGTGAGGAGCTGCACTGGTTCGAGAACTGACTTTGGTAGGTTGAGAAGGAATCCTAAGGAAGTGAGCACTTGCTGGGTCACTTGCAGATGTGACTTGACTTGGTCTGGAGACTGACCTATTATGAGCCAGTCGTCCAAGTATGGGAAAATGGAGATCTTTTGTCTTCTTAGGAAGGCAACAACTACTGCCAGGCACTTTGTGAAAACCCTTGGGGCTGATGTTATGCCAAAGGGCATTGCTCTGAATTGATAGTGGCCTGAGGGCAACTCAAACCTGAGGTACTTTCTGTGGGAGCACCTGATGGGAATGTGAAAGTAGGCATCTGTGAGGTCCAGGGACGCTAGCCAGTCCCCTGGCCTTAGACAGGGAAGAATAATTTCCAGAGTTACCATTTTGAACTTTGGCTTTAAAAGATGTTTGTTCAGATATCTTAGGTCCAGGATGGGTCACCACTCTCCTGTCTTTTGGGGGGTTAAGAAGTACCTGGAGTACAATCCTTTGCCCCTGTGTAGGGTGGGAACTCTCTCTATAGCTCTGAGAGCTAGGAGAGAAGAAACCTCTGCCTCTAGGGCAAGGGTCTTTGAGAGATTTGCAGGTGGAAAAGATCTGGCTCTCATCTTGGTAAATTTTTTGAAGCTGAGAACCAGTCCCTGTCTTACTACTTCCAGGACCCACTTGTCTGATGTAAGACATCCAGTCCTGGACAAAGTAAGCCAGCCTGCCCCCTACTGGTATAGGAGAATCGACCCGGGCAGACCCATCAGGGTGTCTGCTTGGCAGGGGCTTTAGGCCGAGGGGTGGATGCAGGCCTGCTCACCCCCCTTCTGCCTCTCCCTCTAAAGAACACCCTCTGCGAAAAGGAAGAGGAGGCCTGAGCTTGGTAAAAAGGCCTTTGGAAAGGCCTGCCCCTGCCCCTGGACTGCTGCCTTTGAGGAGTTGCTTGCCTTTCTTTGGCCTGAGCACTCCTGTAAGTGGTCCTGTACTCGTCCATCTTCATGTAATTCTCTGTCTGCTCCCCAAACAAAGAATTACCAATTACAGGAAAATCCATGGCCTTAGCCTGGGTATCCTGTGAGAGGATAGTACATCTGAGCCAAACCATCCTCCGAAGAGCCACAGATGTAGCCATGACTCTTGATGATACATCACTGGAGTCTACAGCAGCATGAAATTGTACTTTCGATGCCTCAATCCCATCAGCAGCCACCTGCTCCAGCTCCTTGGCAAGCTGGTCGGGAGCCTGTTTAGCTAGTGCCAGTACAGTGTCCCACCTGGACTTCTGGTAGCTGGCTGTATAGGCCATATAGTTAGCCTGCCTGAGTCCCAAAGATGCTGCCATGCATTGTTTCTTTGCCATGGCATCAATCTTCCTGGAGTCCTTGTCTGGGGGGTGTGATGCCAAGGGAATGTTTGCCTTACCACAGGCAGCAGCCTGCACAACCCCAACATGGCTGCATTGCTGAAAAAGGAACTCCGTGTCTGAGCCTGAGACAGTGTACCTCTTGTCCATTCGTCTGTCCACAGGAGGTATAGAATTAGGAGACTTGAGAATTTTTTGTGTCCGTTTCCCAAAGGATTTGTGGAGGGGAACCGACAGTCTCCTGGACTCTGGGATGTCCATCATCAACATAATCAGGCTCTTCCTGATCCTCTACTGCTTCCTCCACAGGAAGATGGAGGGTATCAACCACCTTTCTGTAGAACATGTAGTATGAAGGTGACTCAGAAAGCCTAGGAGGAGAAACACCTGAAGGTCTGTCTGGGGAGATGTCCCGGGTCAATAGGCACATCCAGACTTTCACCATCACCATAATCATCCTCATACTCTCCCTCCTCCAGTTCACAAAATTCTTCCAAAGTATAATCCGGAACCGGGGGAACCGACCGAACCGAGCCCCTGTCAGCTGGTGCCGGTTCGGTCGGAAATGAACTAAGCGACTGCACAATCCTAATTGCCTTGGCTAGCTCATCGGCGGTCAGAGTATTATATTCTGGGTCCAAACCGGTCGATTTGTCTTTTCTTTTCCTTTTTGTCGGAACCGACTCCTCGGAATCGGCTCTCCTTTTGCCTGAAGAAGTATCGCCCTGGTCAGAGGGCACTCCTTCTGATTCGGTCAGAACCAAACCGGGCTGGCCATCCGGGTCAGGGGACTTCTCGGCCTCCCTTTCCCTCAGTCTACCTAATCTCTTTTCCAGGGTAGATTTGGGAAAATTCTTGCAAATTTTGGCAGTCTGAATCAAGGTGGTCAAACCCCAGACAATAAACACAGGTGGTGTGGGGATCAGCCTTAGCAAAGACCTCCCCGCACACACTGCAGTGTTGAAACCCAGTGGGCCCGGTTTTTTTCTTGGGTGTCTCAGACATGGCCAACCTAACCAAAAACTTACACTTTTTTCAGCAATCTGTCAGGCAAGACTGCCCTATCGGTTCCTGACCGTGTCACGGGTCTTGGGGAAAAAAAACGTAATTAAATCCATTTTTTTTTTTTTTTTTTTTTTGAACCGATATGGACCAGTAACCACACTCTAAAGTAAACACAAGTTTTTTACCTCAATTTGATCGGTTCAGCAGAAACCGATCCACAGTTTACAAGTTCCACACAGAAAACAGAACAAAAACCTATCTAGTACTCACGGTACCACAGACAGAGAATTGAACAGACTATGCGGAAACAACAATTCGGTAGAAACCGACCAAAAACTGACACTTCAGACTTTTGAACCGAGCAGCAGGAGAAATCTCTGAAGCAACTGTTCAGTGAGGCGGAGTAAAGAATCTGACGGTTGCAGTTTAAACAACAGCAGACAGGGGCTTCAACCGAGCTCATGATGAACGTTCCATGCAAGGCATAGAAAAGTTAACCCTTTGTTCTCTGGAGCAGTTGAAAGGCAGGACCTAACTGCATATGTCAGAATACAGCAAGACTTCATGTTGTTTTAACTGGAGGGAGGGCAGGTGGGGGACCACCCCTTTTATAGTCATGTTGACGTTGCGTCACCTGACGACGGGGGGTGGGGTGGTGGTGGTCCCCGCTGGTGATTGCTAGCTACAAGTTTGCCATCCGGTCCTGATGCCAGAGGGTGCAGTCCTATATGTGAAGACCTACTGCAGGAACCCTCTCGAAGTAAGATCTTAGGATTTGTACACAGAGCCACCCTGTCTCTGTGAAAAATCAAATAAGGCACCTAGCACATCAGGGCCTGAAGCTCAGAAATTCTACAAGCTGAGGTAACTGCAACTAAAAAGAGCGCTTTCCAGGACAAAAAGCACATATCACAAGAATTTGCCGTCTCGAAGGGAGGTGAGGTCAACTTTTCTAAAAGAAAATTAAGGTCCCACGGTGGAGCAGGGTTACGCCCCGGGGGTTTCAGATGCAAGAAACCTTTCAAAAAGGTTTTAGAGACCTCTAGCTGAGCCATTGTCTTGCCTCCTACTGGATCATGGTAGGCAAAGACGACTGCTAGATGCACCTTCAGGGATGAATAAATCAAGTCCAGGTCCAACAGATGAAGAAGGTACACCATAACCTGGGGAATGGGACATGTGAAGGGATCCAGATCTTTCACGGTGGCCCAAATGGAGAAACGCTTCCACTTCATGACATAGGTAGTTCTGGTGGACAGTTTTCGTACCTCCACCAAAATATGAGCTGCCCTAGGGGAAACCCCATACCGAGAAGCAGCTACAACCTGAGGTGCCACGCATGAAGATGAAGGGACCTTATACCCGGATGTACCATTGTGCCCCCTTCCTGGGTGAGTAGATTGTAAGATAGATGTAGAGGGATCGGAGGCTCCACTGCTAGTTGCTGAAGAAGTGGAAACCAGATTTGTCTAGGCCAAAAAGGAGCAATCAAAATCATTTGTGCTCCTTCTGACTGGAACTTGGTCAACAATCTCTGTAATATTGGAAAGGGAGGGAATGCATACAGTAATCTCTCTGTCCAAGAAAGTGACAGTGCGTCTTGCCAGAAAGCACCATGCCCGGGACTGAGTGAGCAAAACTTGGGAAGTTTTGTGTTTGATGGGGCTGCAAACAGATCCATCTCTGGACGACCCCAAAGGTTGAAGATGTGATCTATTACTTCTTGCTTTAGCTCCCATTCGTGAGCCCTTACCCTGGTGCGACTGAGACTGTCTGCGAGAATGTTAAGCATCCCTGGGATATGAACCGCCCAAAGATGGATTTTGTGCAGAACTGCCCAGTTCCAAACCCGCAACGCTTCTCTGCAAAGAGGGTATGAGCGTGTGCCCTCGTTTGTTGATGTACCACATCATGCACATGTCGCCCGTCTGGATCAAGAGGGCTTCCTGAAGAAGGATGTGCTGAAAAGCATAAAGCACTGCTCTCATCTCTAGCACATTTATGTGCAGGTGCACTTCTACAGGGGACCACAGGCCCTGGGTCCTGTGGAATCCCAGATGGGCACCCCATTCCTGTCTAGACATATCTATAGTCAATATATAAAAATTACGTACCTACCGTAATTATGATCTTTCTGTGTCAGTCTTCACCATTCATCACAGATGGGTACTGGCCGGAGATCAGGACCCCGAGGGAGCCTTTTTTTTTTTTTTAAAAAAGGATAGGCGTAGTCGACGCAGCATCGGCGCCACCCTTGAGGCCGCCGACTACTACGTGGCACTCGAGGATTAGCCTAGGCTGGCCCACCCGCCTGCCTACCAGTTCTGAGTCGCGGAGAGGTAAGGGAAGGGATGGAGGGTGGGACAAGAGAGTCCAAGGGACAGAAAAGGAAGAGAAAAACTGAACTAAAAGGAGAAATGATGACTGAGAGGACAGCATAGAGGAAGGAAGACTAAGGGGATTGGGTAGGGGCCCCAATTTCTGGAAAAGGAAGAAGAGAGGGAAGGGGGGGAGGGAGAGAGAGAATTTAGGTAACAAGGATCCAGGACCCTTGTCCGTCACCAGACTGTATAGGAACTGCAAGGAGTAGCAAAGCTCATTTGCCAGAATTCAAGGCACAGAATAACCGGCAATACCCCCAAAAGCAGAGTCGGCTATTCTGGAGAAGGACAGGTACAGGGACTCAGTACTCTCTGTAAAGATATTTGGTGAAAAAGGAAGTTCTTTTTTTTTTTTTTAATTAGATGGATAACAGAAGGAGGGCAACCACCAGCTCTCACCCCGTAGGAGTGAAGATATGTAGTAGAGAAGGAGTGCCACTCGAACTGTACCCCTTAGAGAAGAAACTACCCCCCTGTGTGTCCCAACTTTACCCCGCTCAAAAAGAGGGGTAGGAGGATCCAGAGACTGAAGCCCCAGGGGATGGCGGAGTGGATTAGGATGAATGGTGAAGATACACAGAAAGACTGGCACTACGGTAGGTACGCACTTTTATATCTTATCTGTGTCAATCTTCACCATTCATCACAGATGGGTGAGTACCAAGCCCTGAAGGGGTTGATTCATTGCACCCTAAGGGACAGAGTCCCTTAGCCCTCAGTGGGTGACACACTATGGGGAGAACCTTCTGGGCCTGAAGAGGCCCGAGGTGGGGAGAGCGAGACGGGTCTCGAGGAAGGAAGTCTCGGTCATTAAACGCCCCGCCCCTACGGGAAAAGAGATAGGTTCCTGGTGAGCGGAGCAAATCACCCCACGCCAGGCCAAGGGTGACAACCGGGAAAGGCGAAGCCACGCCGCTCTCCTGGTGTAGATCGCTGTCCCTATGACCCTGGTAGCTACCTCACTGGCGTCGTAAAATGCTCTTACTTGGTGCCTTGCTAGCTCCAGGCCACGTGCAGAGAGTGCGATGGCTTGCCTGGTTTGCTCTGAGTCAGGCAAAGCAGCTAGGATCTGACCTAGCGCTGACCACAAGAACCTGTCGTAGGCTGCATGGTGGGCGTGATGAGCAGAGATGGAGAGAAGCAACCGTGCCGAGTAGAAAGTCCTCCTCCTCCAGAAATCAAAATCCAAAGAGTCCTGATCTGGGGGCCGGTCACAGTGGAGGGCGCGAAGCCCATTAGGGGTGTCCAGGTGCGTCAATCCGGACTGCGGATGAGGCATAGAACCTGGAAACTCCGGGGGAGCGCAATACCTCTGGCTGAGGTCCCTAGGGCAGGAACACCAGAGAAGGGCCTCTGCCAGAAACGCATGGACGCCTCCCGAAAGGGAGCAGGCCAGGGCGGCACCACAAGGGTGGCCGCACCGAAATAGCCTAGAAAGGCGTGTGCCGCATGCTCAGGATTGCTGACCGACAGGGGAGAAAGGTGAAGGTCCTCCATCATCCTCACGAGGAAGCGCTAATACTCTGCAAGATCAGCGGCAGGAGAGATATGGACAGATGGTTCCTCTCCCCCAGAAGAGGGGGATGAGGAGCTGGAAGTCACCATGCGTTCCGAGGGTGGTTGCTCGGGGGGAGGTTGAAAAACCTGGCTGTCCATGGCCCTAACGTAGGCAGGGAACCGAGCAGCCACCACTCTGAACTGCTCCCAGGTGAGAGGGCCGCTAGGACCAAGAATGCCTGGGAGGCTGGAGAATCGCGGCAGAGGGATAGGGGCAGAGCCGAGAGAAGAAGTCGGCTGACCTCTGCCAGGGCTAGGGAGCGGACCATGGACACCCGAGGAGAGTGTCCCGGAAGACTCCGCAACAGACAGCTGTACAACCACGTTGGTACTGCCTAGGCTGCGCCCAAAAGAATCCCCCCAGTGAGGTGACTGGGGCCGTATAGATCCAGGACGATGGTCCCCTGCCTCCAAAGAATGGGACCCCCTCAAGGAACCGGAATGGGAAGGGCGGAAGTCCGCACTTCGGCTTCATCCAGGGCCGGGGTGGACCCCAGAGAAAGGCCGACATGCCAACCCACACCCCTCGAACCCTCAGAGTCCGAGAGGGTCCTGGTCCTTGAGAGGGCCAACCTAGGTAGCTGGCAGCTCTGGGCTGCCCCCGAAGGGGTGACCCAGGGAGCAGCACCCTCCCCTCCTGTAGACTTCCCGATGGGCCCCAAAGTTGGGCGATCGAGACACACTACGGGAGGGGTGCACCACCGAGGGGTCAAGGAACCCTCCAAGGCCAGGTTGCACGGCAATGGTGGCACGCACCATAGCCTGCTGGTCAGTACCACTGACCTCAACCTCGGGGAGAACCTGACACTCCTCAGAAGGGGGCTGGCTTTGACTCGTCGTCGAGACCACTGGCTCGCCCTCCTCTGCAGACAACCCCGAAGGGTGTGACTGCCCGTCCGACTCCGAGCCCGACTCCGAAGGTGAGTCTGAGCCCTAAGCCAAGCGGTAGGAGGGGCGAAAGCGACCTACCAAGCCCAGTAGTCAGCGGCACCCGTGCCCTCTACAGCCCATAGCCGGGGCTGGCAAGCGACAGGGCAGCTCGGGCCAAAGGTCCCTGAGCCAGGGCCAACCAGCGCCGTCAAGTCCACTGGCACCAGGGGCGGTACCAGGAACAGAGGCGGCACCGATGGCACCCCAGCAACAGCCTCGGCGCCCGGCGACACCGCCAGGCCCCTTGGTGCTGCGAGCGGCACGAGGACGAGCGGCGCAGCGGCTCAGCGGACTCTGCACGAACACAGCACCGCTAGGCTCCTCGGCGCCGTGGCGGCACCGAGGCCTGTGGCGTGGACAGAGCGACTCCGAGGCCCGCAGCGCGGGGCGACACATGGCGGCGGCCGTAAATCCAGGAGGTCATGGCGCCCGCGAGCAGCGTCGACACCTTGAACAGCGCCCGACAAAGCCCGCGAGCGCCATCGCCCGACGAGGTCGCGGCACCGCAAATGGCGCCGACCGGCGGCGTCGACCGAGCCTTCCGGACCGCAGGAGCGACACCGGGGGAGCCTTCACCCCCGACGGGGCGACTGCCATAGCGGCGCCTCCCGCCTGCTCCCGGGAGGAAGCGGGACGGGCCTCCTGCGCTGTGGGAGGAGCCTCAGCCAAGGCTAGGCTACAAGAAGCCAAGGCTCCCTCCTCTTCGGTCCGTATAGAACCGGGAGGGGAACCGGAGGAAAGGCGAGAGCGCGCTTGACCCGATGAGTGCGAACCCTACCCCCGAAAGTCGGCGGAGCTCGCCCTACTTTAAACGCGCGCAGTTCTAGGACGCGGCGGTCCATGGAGAAGCAGGCGTCGAATGAATCCATGTCATGAAGCGGGCCAAGACACGCGAGACACCGGTCATGCTGGTCGGTAACATAGTACTTGCGGCCGCAAGGGCACCGATGCATGGGGGGCACCCTGCCTTTTAAGGTTTCTTGCCCTCCGACCGCAACATGACCTGCGGAAAAAAACACCAAAAATAGACTCGATGTCGCTATACTTTAAAATAAATGGAAAGATCTTACTGGCGACGTCGAGTGGAGGCAGAACCCAGAACTAGCAGGAGACCGACGGACTGTCGAACGCATAATGCGAAAGGCTAAGGCCTAAACCTATCAAACTTCTTCAGTTGGCTTCCCACGAGGCGACCTCGATGGCGGGAGATGAAGAACTGGTAGGCAGATGGAGTCGGCCGCAGCCCTATGGCTAATCCTCGTATACGTGGTCACGATACGTACTCGAGGCGGCTGATACTGCGTGACTCGCTATCCTTTAAAAAAAAAAAAAAAGGCTCCCGCGGGGTCCTGATCTCCGGCCAGTACCCATCTGTGATGAATGGTGAAGACTGACACAGATAAGATCTGGGAGTGGGAAGGGGTCTGGAAGAAAAAATTACTCACCTGTAGTAATTTTGTTTCTTCCAAAGGGATCCACTAATATTATTACTCTTGCAGTTCTACTTTAAGACAGGACTGCCCCAGAGAGAATAGAATGCTATGCTAATCATGGAATGTTTAGTTCATGCATCTATTTTCAAACTGTCTTGTGCCAACTGCCTACATTCTACCTCAGATTTCTCAGAAGCCTGCAAAGAGGCCATAACAACATGTGAATTATAATTAAATAACCATACAAGAATTTTAAATGCCCAACAGGGCCATTGCAAAAGAGTAGCCAACTAAGCCAAGGGCTAACAAAAGCGAAATTCTCCTTTTCTGAAGTCAGATATGCCCTAAGAAAAAAAACTACAAGCTATACGTATTACCAGAATGTGCCACCAGGTGGCAAACCACTCCAACTGTGTATCTTAGCTGTGGAGAGTATTTTTCTAGTTATTGATTCTGAAGGGGAGGACAAGGGCAGGGAGTAATAATATCAGTGGAACCCTTTGGAAAAAACAAGATTACTACAGGTGAGTAATTTTCATGTTTGCTTGCACGCATGTACAAGAAACAGTGCCATCATCCGAGTTTTCCAGAGGTGTGTCAGCTTCTTCCAATTCAGTCAGTGTGTTTCCAGGTGCAGTCGCAGTGCGCCAATCACTGCTCCAGCTGTCTATGACAGCAGTTGAAAATGCAGTGGCATACAGTTGAAAGGGAGAGCTCCGCTTCAGTGAGCAGAGCTCCCCCCTCAACACGCACGCCCACCCGCATATTGCGTGCTGACGCGCTCCCCCATGAACATACTGTATTAGCCGACGGGGGTGGCCAATGTCCCGTCGGCTCCAAGCCCAAAATAGGTTTCCTGGTGCCATGCTGGGAGTCCACCCCAGCGTGGCACGCGTCCATATGGCCGACGGGGTGCCCAATCCCCGCTGGCTCCTGCCCCTCCCAAACAGCCTTTACAGCTGCCACACTGGGAGCCCACCCCAGCGTGGCAACGTCCGTGTCGTCTTAATAGGGAAAAAAAAACCTGTAAATTAAAAAGCGGTCCCTCGCAGTCTCCCTGCCCCCACCGCACTCCACCCACTGCACACTTTGCCTCCCCACACCCCTCACCCCATACTTACATCCGAGTCCGACGCGATGATCTTCGGTGGACTGGGAACACGCCTGCACTCTTCAGAAGCCGCGAACTGAGGAAATGCCGGTAAGCTGTATAATGTAATAGGGTTTTTTCAACTTTGCTGCATATCTCGGGCATTTTTTGGAATTTATGCACCAAATTTTCAACATGGGGTTTTTGTGATGCCTTCTCATGAATGCTGTCACTGTCATGGCATTAATAGGGCCCGAAGGGTGATTTCACAGTCACTGCGTGAAATCACCTTTTGGAACAGATTAATAAACGACACTGCCAGTGTTCATAGGTGGGCTCTCAAAAAGCCTATTTTAAAATTTGGTGAAAGCCATTCCTAAAATGACCGCTTTAATAAGCGTGTGCACAGTTCCTAAGCACGCCTAAGTTCGCTAATTTTCAATATTTTCACTCCAGATTTTCAACATTGCCATTTTACCACACCTTCTTATGAGCAGTACAGCTGTCATTTTTCACCTCTCACCAAAACGTGTTTCCGCCCATGTAGAGCACAATGGCGCAGTCGGTTGCTAGAAATCAATGCTCTGGGACACATTAAGAAAAATCACATTGACATTGTTCATGAGCAGAGGTCTTAAAATGGCTATGTTGAAAATCTGTTGAAAAATTCCTAAAAATGACTGTTTACGAGGTGTCGTTCGCGCAGTTTCATACGCTTGTAAGTTCCGAAATTTCAATATTTTCACTCCAGATTTTCAACATTGCCATTTCACCACACCTCCTTATGAGCAGTACAGCTGTCATTTTTCACATCTCGCCCACAACGTGTTTCTGCCCATGTAGTGCACAATGGCGCAGTCGGTGTTCGAAATCAATGTATGGGACACATTAAGAAAATCACATTATACAATGGCAAGAAAATTTCCTGGACTCTGATTGGTCATTCTGGGACTGGACCCGTGATGTTATCCCAGTACAACATCACGGGTCTAGTCCCAGCTCAGAGATGACCGCATCAGCTATCCTTTCATCATTCCACGTGTCCACGCAGCCCGTCGCGATCCCCGCTTCAAGTGTTCGCTGTTCCCACCCGCCGTTTCCCGAAGCCAACTAATTTTAACACTCCCTTTCCAACCACAACAACTTAGACCCTCATAATCATTTGTGTCCAACAGCTGAAATGGCATCATTTAAAATAAGCCCCACAGTCTGCAACATCAAAGTTAAAAAGGCACAGAAGGTCTCAGCGGCTTAATTCCACTCCCCCGCCCCATTGACATCCGGGTTTACTCTCACCAACTCATAATCACATCAGAGGCATTACAGATCAAACAACATCTTTTATTTTTCTTTGTTTTGTTCATTAACTTTCGGAACGGCTTCACCCGCTAACGGTCTGACCACGTGGTCATCTTCACTACTGTGAGATGAACGGCTGCGGCATTTCATTGACCCGCTTCATCCCACGACTGCAAGAACGCATAACTAAACAGAAAGAATCATCCCCCGTACCTCCTCTGAAAAAAATAAATAAATAAATAAATAAAAAACTTCCCTATTCAGTAGCAGGGCCAACATCTCCCACCTGTGTGACACAGTAAATCTCCACTCATGCCCTCCTCCGTTCGAGAAGCAGTTTTGCAATTAAAATTGCTAAGAACACTTTTGCTTACTTGTCCCAGGGAATGTGGCAGAACCTGAACAATTTCTATAACAGGAGGTGGCAAATACAATGCAGAACATACAGCTAGCACCATCTAGTGGTCAAACTGTGAGCTTTTTTATGAAAACATATACCTCCACACATGAAAAAATACAAAAAAAAAAAACAAACATTTTTTTTTTATTTAATTGTTTTAAATACAAATGAGCCATTGTATAATAGCAATAATGCACTCCAGGGTGTGTGTTGTGCTGGGATAACGTCACTTCTGGGGTGATTATTCGCACTCGGCCTGCGGCCTCGTGCCTAATCACCCCAGGCGTGACGTTATCTCAGCACAACACACACCCTGTCGTGTATTATTGCTTAAGTGACACTGGTCATGAGCAGAGGTGTTAAA
Source organism: Neoceratodus forsteri (assembly GCA_016271365.2). Taxonomy (NCBI): domain Eukaryota; kingdom Metazoa; phylum Chordata; order Ceratodontiformes; family Ceratodontidae; genus Neoceratodus; species Neoceratodus forsteri. The sequence continues at coordinate 553,218,966 of CM028129.1, read as the reverse complement.
ATGGCTATGTTGAAAATTTGGTGAAAAAAAAAAAATCACAAAAATGACTGTTTTAGGAGCGCATGTTGCGCAGTTTCTACGCACGCTGGCAAGTTTGTGAATTTGTAATGTTTGCACACCAGATTTTCAACAGTGCATTTTACCGCACTTCCTTATGAGCAGTACAGCTACCATTTCTCACATCTCACCCAAAATGTGTTTCCGCACAATGGTACAATCGGTGTGCGAAAACAATGTTTGGGACAGATTAAGAAAATCACAGTGACACTGGTCATGAGCAGAGATCTTAAATGGCTATGTTGAAAATTTGGTGACAAAACTCCATAAAATGACTGTGTTACGAGTGAGCATTGCGCAGTTTCCACGCACCTTGTAAGTTCATGAATTTGTAATATTTTCAGTCCAGATTTTCACCAATGGCATTTTCCACACCTTATGAACAGTACAGCTGTCATTTTCCACAACATGGCCAAAATGTGTTTTCACACTTTCAGTGCAGAAATGCATGGTCGCTGTGGGAAATCATTGTTCGGGACAGAAAGAAAAATCACACTGACACTGTTCATGATCGGAAGTCCCAAAATGCCTGTGTTAACAATCTGCTGTAAAAAAAAAAAAATTCCCAAACTAGTCATATTACGGGTGTGCACGCTCGTGACTTCACCAGTTTTTTTTAAGATTTTCATAGCAGATTTTCAACATTGCCAATTTTTACACCTCCCCACGAACAGTACCGCTGTCATTTTCCACATCCTCTTCAGAATGTGTTTTTGCATCTGTGGTGCCAAATGCCGTAGTCGCTGTGCAAAAGCAGTTTTCGGCTAACAAACTGATATTGCCACTGTTCATGAGGTGGGGGTCACAAAAAAACCATGTTGAAAATTTGAGTGAAATACCAACGAATGCCTGAGGCGTTAGGGTTTCCGACCATAACGCCCCACCCTGTAGAGAATGACAGGTATCAGGGGTGTGACTTGGGATTCTTGCCTGTAATGCTCATACCATTCCACCCCCACCCACACCCTGCAGCCAGTGAGATGCATCTAGGTGTGCCTTGGACTCTTCGGGCCCAAACATCACCCCATTCTCCTATACCGCACCCATCTCACCGTATTTCCTGATGGAATTGGGTGCGCATAAGGGCCAAAGACCCCAAGGCACACCGTGACACTTGTCAGTGTCTACAGGATAGGGTGTGGTGAAATGGTGTGGTCGTTATGCCTGACGACCCAAAGGCACACCCCAATGCCTGTCACTCTCTGCAGGGTGGTGGTGGGGTTGGCTTCAGTTCAATACTTCGCTGCCATTCCTATTATGCAGCTCTTTAACTTCTACACTACCAATGCCAATGCCAGCAAGCAAACATTCGGCATTGACAAATGCTTGTTTCTTCTAACCCTAGGAATCCACTAATATTAATACTCTTGCAGACTATGCAGCAGTACCTCTAGGAGGTGGGCAGAATCTATTTAAGAAAAAGACTCTGCAGAACAGCTTTGCCAAAATTGGTATCACTCCTGGACTGGGCATCCAGGCTAATAGTGTTTAGTGAAGGTGTGGACTTACCTCCAGGTAGCTGCTTTACATATTTCCAACAGAGGTACCTCCCTTGTAGAGTGCGCTCTAAGACCAGAAGAAAGAACCTTGCCTGCTTTTGAGTAACAAAACTGAATACACTGGACTATCCATCAAGATAAAGTCCTTTTCGAAGCAGGAGTACCTTTACTGACTTCCCCATAGGTGAGGAAAGGAAAATTACGTACCTACCGTAATTCTTGATCTTCTCTTGTATCTTCACCATTCATTACTTCCTGGGTGCAAGCCGGAGGCGCGCAACCGTCACGGGAGCTTTTTTACCGTTTGAACGCCCCGGCCGAGAGTGACGCCATGCGTCATGCCGAGGGGCGGCCATTATAGCGATCGACTCTCCTCCAACTCAGTTCTGTGAGCCGGAGAGGCAAAGAGAAAGCAGAAAATACAGATAGCGAGGCAAGATAGCCGAGGATAGCAAAGCAAGGAAGAATGAACTGAAAAGGAATAAGCCGATGGAGGAAGGACAGAGGAGATAAGAACATCCCAATCTAGGGACTGCAGGGCCTCCTTACCTGGGCGACTCTAGAGGAGAGATGAGTAAGGAAATGAGAAAATAGAAGAAGAAGAAGAAAGAGAAGAGAGAGATGGGATGTTGAAGGGACCAGAATGCCCAACGAGCATAGTTAGCTTGTAGCTGAAGGCTCGACTAAAGGGAAGCAAGAATCGTGAGAGAGAGCTGAAGAGAAGGTTCACCGAACCCGCTAGACAGACTCAGGAGGGCATAGTCCTTATCTTCAACATGCCATTGTTCATGACACCCGCCTCGGCTCCTGGCGCGAGGCCTTTAACTGGAGGACACCCGAGGAGGAAGAATAAACCCCAGCAGCATGAGAGTGCTGCTCAGGGTTTAGAAATGGAAAATGCAAGCTTTTCAGGCGCTTCAAGACAGAAATGGGACTCAGACTGACTGGCTAAGGCAGGCCAAGGCTTAGGCTGGTTAGGATTGGATATGGTCAGCAGAGCTCTATTGTAAAATTGTCCAGGAGGACACTTAAGGGAGAAACCAATAGCAAAACAGCTAGAAGGAAAGCCTACCTCTCATTTGCCTTCTTGTTTGATTTCTCCTTTTGACTAGATGCATGACCCAGATACCAAGATGCCTATAGCAGTCGGAGAGAGTTCCCTCAGCACTTTTTTTTTTTTTGTTAAAAGAAGAAAGGAACAGACGACTGTTCCTCTGCTCTGCAAGGCAAGAATAGAGGGGGAAGATTTCAGGGCAACTATCTGAACACGGGATTGCAGGATCAAAACTGAATAGCCTGAGCCAGACCAAAACCCCAGAGGTATCTTGCCAGAAGAATAGCAAGAGATAGTAGTGCAGTCTGATCGCCAATGCAATCCACAGATGGCCCATGAATCTTAGAGTAAGTAATTTTTCTGGTGTAGAACCCTCCCCTTAAGAAAGAACTTTTTTTTTATTTTATTTTATTTTTTTTGAAAATTGAGGAATTTTCCTCATATTTTATAAAAAAAGAGAAAATGCAGAGAGAGAAGGAGACGGGAGGTGGAGAAGCCACAGGAAGAGGCCACTGAGGGATGGTGGGAGGGAGAATGAATGGTGAAGATACAAGAGAAGATCAAGAATTACGTAGGCACGTAATTTTCCTATCTTCCCTTGTCAATCTTCACCATTCATTACTCCTGGGTGAGTACTAAGCTCCTCTTCCCAGGAGGGGAAGAGGCCATACCCTGAGGGAACAAGACCCCAGCCTTCTGCTGGTGAGAAACAGAAGGAGAAGACCCTGGCTTATTCAGAAAGCCTAAGTGGAAGAAGAGCTAGGAGGTGCCTCCCGAGGACGAGGAGACGGATGGAGCCCCTGTAAAAGTCTCCTAGCTCTGGATGAGAAAAGACGGGTCCCCCGGAAGGCGGAGCGCATCACCCTACGCCGGCCAGGGTGACAACCTGGAAAGACGGGCCATGCCGTCCGCCTGATGCAGATCGCTGTCCCCGCGAAGCCTGGAAGCCACCCCATGCGCATAAGATGCCTCTTGCTTGGTGTCTTGCCAGCTCCAGGCCTACCGCGGAGAGGGCAACGCGCTTGTCTGGTTTGTTCGCGGTCAGGCATAGATGCCAGCAGCTGGGACATCATCGACCACAGATGCCGGTTGTAGGCAGCGTGGTGAGCCTGATGTGATACAATACATGCACTCGCATCGAAGAAGAGAACACTTTCGCCCCAACGGGTCGAACTGGAGAGAGTCCGAACTGTGGGCGGTCGTGGGCGCCAGGCAACGGCGCCAGAAGGAGTATCCAGGTATACCAAACCTGAGGACGGGTTGGGAAGGAACCTAGAGACTCAGAGGGGCACAATACCACGCTGGCAGTCCGCCGGGCTGGGGAAGAAACGGCAGGGAACTGCCAGGACCGATAGACGCCCTGGAAGGGATAGGCCAGGAAGGTACCACCAGATGCTGGGCACTGAATTCACCAAGGAATTCATCGCCACACCCGCTCGGTATTGTCCTCCCGAACGTAGGAAATCTAAGATCCTCACCATCCTCGAGAGGAAACGCTGATATTCTGTGAAATCAGCATCGGAGGACAGATGAGCAGGGGGTTCCTCTCCCTCAGAGGAGGGAGACGAGGATGATGGGGAACTGGAATGTCCAGAGGATTCCTGTGGCGGTGGGGAGAGTCGAAAGACTCGCTCATGCATGTAACTAACATATGAGGGGAAGGCCGCCGCAGAACCCCTGAACTGCTCCCAGGATAACGGACCCGTAGGACCGACATGGCCTGGGAGCGGGGTGGTGAAGGCAGAGAGATGGGAGAGGGCACCTCCGAGGAGGCAACTGCTCTCTGTGAGGGCTCTGAATCCGGGAAGGAGCCCTAGTAGGAGGGATCCCGGATATCAAACCAGGCCGCAGAACGGAACTCTGGGAAGCGGAACCTGAAGAGCCCTGGGGAGAAACTCCCTGTGACGCACGCCTGACTGCATGGATCCAGAAGGGCAGTCCAGCACAAACGCCCAGAGGACACCCTAGAACCCTGGGGGAGGGGCGGGCTCTGCGCTAGGCTCCTGGCCACCCCCTGAGGTGGCCAAAGAAGACCGAGCAGCAGGACGCCTGTCCTCAACCCCTCGGATTCCGAGAGGCCTCCTCCCGACTGCAACGTCCCTCAACCCTAGAGGAGGTAACAGCACCCGGGGTAGCTGTCACCGGCCTCAGAGAGGGAGCCCCTCCGTCATCCCCACGCCAGCCCCCGGGATTCTCGGCCACCCCAGCCGAGGAACCCTCAGGAGACGACGGCAAGGGGACAGAGGAGGCCCGCCAGGCCGCCGGTACTCCAGCCACCGAGGACCCAGATTCTGAAGAATGGGGTGCCAGGATGGGTCCACATTTGAGCATCGTCCTCCCGAGGAGGACGAGACCAGCAGGGACCTCGGCGCTGGCCACCCCAGGGGTCCCCGAGGCACTTAACGGCCCGGTACTGAGTGCGACGCCGCCGCCCCACCACGCGCAGCATGAAGGCCCACCCCACACCCCCAGCGGCCCAGCAGACCCGCACCGCCCGAGGAGGGGGCCGCCACGACGCCGGAGGGAGCGGCACCGCAAACGGCGCCGAGGCCAAAACGGCACCGCCCGATCACCGCGCTGATTCAAAGCGGCGCCGCTGATCACCGGCACCGCAGCGCGCCGATCTGAAACGCGCCGATCCAAACGCGCCCAAGGCGACGCCGAGGGTCCACCCAGCCGGGCCCAGCCAAGGGCCTCGACACGGGGGAGCCTGCACCTCAAGAGGTGACTGCCGAGGCGGTGTCAGCGCTGGCCCCGGAGGGGCTACACGCCCCCAACACCGCGGAAGGGCCCTCCCGGCAAGAAGGGAGAGGAGACCCTCCTCCTCGGATCGTGCAGGCCCGGAGGGGACCCGGGAAAGGCCTAAGGATCTCGCCGAGATTCCCGCGAGCGACGCCTGCCCCGAAAGTCGGGCGGGGTCTTGCCAGCTTGTACGCCAAGAACCGAGGACGCGACGGTCCATCAGAAACAAGCGCCGCACGAATCCATATCATGGTTGGGTCCCAGGCAACGAAGACACACGCCATGCCGGTCCGAGAGGAGAAATGCCGGCCACAGGAGCACCTGACGATAGGGCCCGCCCGTTTCGAAAACGCCGCCTCCAGAGCCGACATAACGTGAAACTATTGAGGAAAACACAGTAGGAAAACACACCGCGCCTGCATAAATAGAAAAGGAACAGTCTTACCGGTATGGCCGAAAGCGATACAAATGGAGGAGTCGGCCAAAACTACGCAGTTGAAAATGCTCCAGCGAAGCAGGTGCTGCCTCGACGGCGGAAGAAACAGAACTGAGTTGGAGGAGGAGTCGATGTTGCTTTTAACGGCCGCCTCGGCATGACGCCACTCGAGGGCGGGTCAGGCAATTTAAAAAAAAAAAGTTTTGTGATGGTGCGCGCCTCCGGCTTACACCCAGGAAGTAATGAATGGTGAAGATTGACAAGGGAAGATCAGCTGTTGTCTGTCCTGCTTATGGTCTTTGGCATGAGTCACACAGTAACACAGTGCTCTTTTTACATCCAGGCTGTGCAATCTACGCTCACTTGAGCTGGAGTATTCAGTAAAGAAACTGGCAATGTTATTGACTGGTTCAAGTGGAAGTCAAAGACCACCTTGGGAAGGAAAGTACAGTTACGTAAGAACTTACCGTAACAGTAGATCTTCGAGAACAGCTCTTGCAGCAGGTTACACCATTAGGACCGAAGCCGCCAGGCGCCAGGACCCCACGGAAAAATTCTAGCTAGCTAACTACAGCGGGGACCGCCCCCGACGTCGGTCCCGCCTCCGACGTCAGGCGTGGTACAAAAGGGGGCGGTCCCGCCAGATTCCCCAGTTCTCCCGCCGGAGACTTCTTGCCGCAGGCTGACATCAAAATGGGAGACCTAGGATTCGCCGTCAGAAGACAGAAAGATAACAATTCCTGCTCAGAAAGACTGAGCCATGCTTCCTCCAAGGGGGAAGGTGGGCGGGAAGGTACCTGCTGCAAGAGCTGTTCTCGAAGATCTACTGTTACGGTAAGTTCTTACGTAACTGTACTATCTACTGAGACACAGCTCTTGCAGCAGGTTACACCATTAGACTGATTCCCAAGCAGTAACGCTGTCAGAAAATCCGGGAGGAGGAAAATAAAGGATAAAACCAGGTCCTGAACCTAGGACAGAGACCCTGAAGTACCGGCCAAACCAAACCAGCCCCTTCACCGAGAGGCGATGTCCAAGCTATAATGCCTGATAAAGGTATGCACGGAACTCAAGTGGCTGCAGCGCATATAGCAGAAGTGGAAACATTTTGAGCGCTGCAAAGATAGTAGCCACCCCTCTAGTGGAATGACCCCGGACTGTACCCGGAGGGCTTTGTTTGATACCATAACAGTGAGAAATACACTGGACAAGCCAGCGAGAAAGGGACTGTTTGGATACTGATTGGCCCATCATTCTCTCAGAGAAGGAAATGAAAAGCTGCTCAGAACTCGAAAAGGACTGAGTTCTGTTGAGGTAAACCTCAGGCTATGTGAACATCCAGGGTATGGAGCAGAGCCCTCCTCTATTAGAGTAGTTCGAAGTAGACCGGAAGGTCGATATCCTGGTTCAGAGTGATTGAAGAAACCACCTTAGGCAAGAATTTAGGTTCGGCCTCAGGGATACTCTGTCCCGTGGAAAACTAAATAAGGGCTCTTGCACATGAGAGCTGAAGTTCAGAAATTCTCTTGCCGAGGTAACAGCACTAAAACAACGCTTTTCCACGATAGAAAACGTGGCTCGCAATCCGGTGGCAGGTTCAAAGGGGAAGCGAGCTGTTCAAGGACAAAAGCAAACCCATGGAGGCACAGGGTCTCTAATAGAGGCCTAAGGTGCAACACTCCCTAAGAAATTTCTAGAGGCGTCCACCTGAGCCACTGTACGATTTCCCACCGGAGGTGGTAAGTCGAAATGGCACAGAGGTGCACTTTAATAGAGGAGTAGGCTAGACCGAATGAAAGAGGGAGAGCAAATATTCTAATATTACTCCCACAGGACAACCTAGGGAAAGGGCGGTCGCTGACCATACAAAAAAACGGCCATTTCATGGCGCACGCCGATGCGTTGTCGAGCTTTCTGGCTGCAGAAAGGACTTCTGCAACCTCTGCGAGACCCCGTGACTTTAAAATGGCTATGTGTCTCTAGGAGCCAAGCATGCAGGTTCAAGGAACGTAGGTCCGGTGGACAAGTGAACCCTTCTCCTGAGACAGAAGTGGGAGCTGAGCGGCAACGGGAGCGGGGTTCAGATAGTTGAATCAACAAAGGGAACCAAATCTGTCTGGGCCAAAATGGGGCCACTAGGATCATTATTGCTGCTCCCCGCGCAGTTTGAGAAGAAGCTCTGGATCAACGGGAAAGGAGGGAAAGCGAGAGGAATCTGTTGGCCCAGGAGAGGATAACGGCTCGCCAGAAAACACCAGGCCCTGGATCTAGCGAGCAAAATTGGGCAGTTTTGCGTGGATGGGGAGGCGAACAAGTCTAGATCTGGAGTTCCCCATCGAAGAAACAGATCCTCTGCTACCTCTTGAAGGAGTTCCCATTCGTGGACTCTGGCCTGAGAACCACTCAGGCCATCTGCAACCGTGTTGTCCACTCCGGGAACGTGCACAGTGATCAGATTCGCGCCGTGTCTGATTACCCAATCCCACACTCTCATGGCTTCCCTGCAAAGGGGGTAAGAGTGTGCGCCTCCTTGTTTGTTGAGGTAATACATCACCGCCGTGTTGTCTGTCTGAAGTAGAAGAGTACACGGTGGGATAACTGACTGAAAGGCTTGCAGGGCATAGAGGACCGCTCTCATTTCCAGCACGTTGATGTGAAGGTGAGCTTCCATCTGGGTCCACGTACTTGGACTTTACCCTCGTCCAGGTGTGCCCCACCCAAGACCGGAAGCGCCTGTGGTAGGGTGACCTCCGGGACGGCGCAATGAACGGGACGCCTGATGAGAGCGACCTGGGGCTAGCCACCACTGCCAGTCTTGAATCACTGAATTGTGAGTCTGACCGGATGCTGCAAGTGATCTTGCCTTTGGTCCCATTGCACTTTGAGCATCCACTGAGTAATGCGATGTGGAGTCTTGCGAAAGGACAGTAGGAATGGCCGCAGCCATGTGTCCGAGCAAGCAAAGGACCGACCTGGCAGGTACAACCTTGCTTAGTGATAGGTCCCTATGAGGGATCTGATGCGCCTCGCCTGTCGGCCGGAAGAAAGGCTCTTCCCGAACAGTGTCCAGAACTGTTCCTATGAACTGCAGTCTCTGCGACGGTACCAGGAGAGACTTCTGTAATTTATGAGGATGCCCAGGATCGAACAGATCCTGGGTGCTTTGATTGTAAGAAGCAACGCCTCTCTGGAGGCGGCCATGAGAAGCCAGTCGTCCAGGTACGGGAACACGTAGTGGCCCTGTCTCCTCAGAGACGCTGCCACGACTGCCATGCACTTGGTAAAGACCCTTGGTGCGGAAGACAGTCCGAAAGGAAGGGCTCAGAACTGAAGGTGGTGGTCGAGAAACTCGAAGCGCAGGAACCTCCTGTGCGCCTGAGCCATAGGGATGTGCAGGTAGGCATCCTGCATGTCTAGGGACGCTAAAAAGGCGTCCTGTTTGAGCATGGGGATAAGACCGGAAGGGTCACCATGCGGAATCTCTTGTAAGTGACCGGCACATTGAGGTCGCTGAGGTCCAAGATTGGACGGAGGTCCCTTGTTTTCTTGGGAACCAGGAAGAAGTGGAATAGTATCCTAGTCCTCTGGTGCCTTCTGGGACGATTTATCGCCTCTTTTGTAGTAGCGCCGAGTACTTTGCCAGATCATGGCTTTGTGCTGACCCTGATACCGGGAGAGCAAAGGAGGCCTCGAGGGTGGCTTTCCTGCGAATTCTATAAAGTGGCCTAGACTGACCAACTGAAGAACCCACCTGTCGGTGGTAATGGCCTGCCATCCCGGCAGGCAGTTCGCAATGCGACCCCCGACTATAAACTCCCGTTGATCCTGAGGGGCGGGGGCCGGAAAGGAGTCAGGCTGTGGCGGCAGATGGACCCGCTGGCTGGGCCTGCCTAGGAGAACGCTGGCCTCGGCTGGCGGGGTGTTTGCCCTGGGCTCTACGAAAACCGGAGCCCCTCTGAGGTGCAGCGGAGTGGGTCTGTTGCCTCTGCGTCCGCGCACGAAAACGGCTTTGGTTCCTACGAAAGGAACCAAGCTTAGGTCGGTACATGGCCTGAACCGACCTTACCGCCTTCCCGGCCTCTTGGAGTTTGGTAAGGATCTTTTCTGTAGGATTACCAAACAGTACTTCTCCCTCAAAAGGGGCGTCCAAGATGTTCTTTTGGACGTCCGGGGTAAAACCGGAGACGCGCAACCAAGAGTGTCTCCGGAGGCAAACGCCAGAAGCTGCTGCTCGGGCCGATGAGTCCGCGGAGTCATACGCGGCTCTTAGCACTTGGGTCCCCACGTCTGAACCCGTACGGAGGAGCTGAAGCATCTCCTCCTTCTGCTCACCTTCGGGCATCTTTTCAGCCGCTTCCAGACCCTGTTCCCACAAAGCGTTCTGGAACTGAACCATGTGGGTTAAATAGTTCAGGGATCTGATGGCGCAGGTAGCGGAAGCATACGTGCGCCTACCCAATGCGTCCAGTTGTTTGGACTCTGGGTCCGGTGGCAGGGTGCTCAAATGTTGTGGCCTCTGTGACCGGTCATGTGAGGCTGTGATGACCAGAGAATCGACCTGAGGATGCTGCGTCAAGTACTGGTCATCCTTAGGAGCCTTGTACAAGCGATCAGCTTTCGTCTCGCTGAGCGTAGTGGACGCTTCCACGTAGCCTTGCGACGCTCCACGAAGTGTCAACCAAGGGTGGTACCACCACAGGCTTGGGGTCCTTTGTCAAGATATTTGGCAAGTCGTACTTTCGGGTCTAAGTCTTCAGCATCCCATCCCATGTTCTCTTGTACATGTCTCATAATATCAAGGATCGAGGGATCATCCGAGGAGATCTAGGCATCTCACTGTGGGTCCGGAGAAGGGATGGAGAGTGGAGATGGGGATCTAGAGGTGGAGTAGTCTGATCCCCTGTCCTCCGTTGAAGGCGAACGCCGGGCGCCTCCTGGGTCTCTTGGGGCTGGGTGATCCAGAAGAGGATTTCGACGGAGGTCTCCGCTTATCAGGTCTCCCCTGGGAGGGGTTTAGCCCCGGGAGGGGAGGAACACGGCTGCCGACCTCGACTGGCGAGGGGGGCAGGAACCGGAGTAGGAGGAGGAGTGGGGGAACCATGTCTTTTTAATGGTATCCCACCAGTAGGTGAACAGATCTTTCACTCCACTAGAGAGAGGCCCGGACGACGCCCGGGTGCCGGTGGTGGTCGCCGGGTCCCGCGCCGGCTCCACAGGGGCTCTGGTAATGGCGAGGGTTCCTGGGAGTACCGACGGGACCGGGTCGCCTGCCTGTCCTCGGGTTGCTCTAGTCCTCCTCCTCCGACAGAGGCTCCTGACCGATGTCGGTCGGAGGCAACAGGGCCTTCTTCTTTCAGGAGGGGCGGGCGTCGTCCCCTACCGCGCCTGGCTGGGATGTAATGGCCGGCGCTGCCGCCGGGGTCGACGAGGCGGCTCCAGAGAAGAAGGGCGCACGGCTGACGGCTGTCGGGCCGGGCGCCTGGGCTACAGGCCTTTTAAAGGCGTGAGCTCCAGCGGCTTGGCGTGGAGGCACCGACGACCTGACGCCGGGCACCGAGGGAGCGGAACCCGACTTGCGGTGGTGATGGTGTCGCTCCTCGGACTTCGCCAAGGCCCTGGAAGGGAGGAAGGCCCATGGATTTCTCCTGAGATGTAGGTTTCTTGATTGCAGCCGGGGAGATTTTGAACCGGAGCTACGGACTCGAACCCCTGGAAGGGGACCTGAAGGCCTTCTCCCTTCTCTTCTCCGCGCGTTTGTGGACCCTGGAGCTTTCTGGAGGACATGGTCTTCAGTTGTTCCTCCAGAAGAAACGCCTGCAAGCCTTCTGACGCCGGATCCGGTACGGCTGTTGAACCCTTGGCAAGAAGGACAGGCCCGCATCGTGGTTCTGCCTAGGCACCGGACGCAGGCCGTGGGGGTCCTTGAACGGGATCTGCTTTCTCAAGCACACTTCGATGGATGGCCAGAAGTTGGTGATGACATCAAGATCTTGCTTGAAGATTCTGAAGATTTTCGAGTTTTATCGAAAAAGAACTATTCACGCTGGCCGCTTAGACTGGTAAATCAAGGGGTCAGGTAGCTAAGTCGACGGCGGAAAAGAACTGGGAATCTGGCGGGACCGCCCCTTTGTACCACGCCTGATGTTGGAGGCGGGACCGACGTCGGGGGCGGTCCCCGCTGTAGTTAGCTAGCTAGAATTTTTCCGTGGGGTCCTGGCGCCTGGCAGCTTCGGTCCTAATGGTGTAACCTGCTGCAAGAGCTGTGTCTCGAAGTAAGATCCTCTTATTAGTTATCAACACTATCTCATGCCTGCGGAAAGAAACATAGTCTTTTTCCACACAAAGAGCCTGAGGCTCACAAATCCTCCTGACAGAAGTGATTGCAACCAGAAAAAACTACCTTCTTGGTAACAAATTTAAGCTCTGCAGATGCCACAGGCTCAAAGGGTGGAAGCATAAGCTGGGCAATGCAAACATTAAGATCCCATGCTGACACTGGTTCCCCGTGAGGGGGACACAAGTGAGAGAGCCCCTTAAAGAACCTCTTGAATACGGGATTCGATGCCATTACGGTATCCTTTTTGGCTGAAAGATAAGCTGAAACTGAAGCCAGGTGCACTTTCAGAGTCGAGTGCTGCAGCCCCAAGGAGGGCAGATGAGACAAATGATCCAGAAGGGTTGGGACCCCAGCCTGGGCTGGGACTAGACCCTTATCATTGCATCAGATGGAAAATCTTTTCCATTTTGAGGCAAAGGTATTCTTAGTGGAAGGTTTGCTGTAACCCCTAAGGACTTCCAAAACTGCTTCAGAGAATTGGCAGTCTGCACATTCTAAGTCCTCAAAAGCCATGCATTGAGCTTAAGATCTGAGGTTAGGATACACTACCCTCCCATGAAAGGAAGTCAGTAGACTGTACCTCTGAGGAAGGTGACTCAGCTTGCTCACCGACACTGAGAGCAGTAGGAAGTACCAAGGCTGCCTTGCCCAGTCTAGTGCTATCAGGATCATCGAAGTTGGCTGTGACCTGAGCTTGATGAGTACCCTGAAAAAAATCAGAGGAAAGGCATAAAGGTATCTGCCTGTCCAATCGAGAATTAGGGCATCCATGGGAACTTTCTGTTTCACTGGGGCCCTGCAACAATAGAGAGGCAAGTGGTGATTTTGGTGGGAAGCAAAAAGGTCCATTTTTGGGGTCCCCCACCTCCTGAAAATACAGGTTACTCACCTGTAACAGGAGTTCTAGGAATGGTATATGTTGTTCATCCACGCTTACTGGCAGGTTCCTTGCCGCTTTAAATCTTGCCGGAAGGTCTTCAAGCTGGCTCCTCCCACCCACCCGGGTGGTAAAACTCTTGGCTACGCCCCATGACGCCAGATCTAGCCCGCTGGAAGCCAGGTTGTGCGTCGAGGCCGGGGAGGTCGGGTGGGTCGTGTGGATGAACAACATATACCATTCCTAAAACTCATGTTACAGGTGAGTAACCTGTATTTCTAGGGACATGGATATGTTCAATCCACACTTACTGGCAGACTCCTAGCAGTTCTCCGGGAGGAGGGAGGCAAGGCGCACACCCCCTACTTAGGGAATAAGGACCGGAGAACCGAGGCCCCAAAACCAGCATCCCAGCATGACTCAAGGTCGATGTGGTAGTGGGTAATGAAGGTATGTGCCGACTTCCAGGTAGCAGCCCTGCAGATATCCAGGATAGAGACGTCCCTGGAAGCAGCCACCGATGCAGCGGTATGGCGGGTAGAATGAGCTCTTGGCCCTCTGGGAGGCTCCATGCCCGCCAACCTATAGCAGAGATCTATGCAGGAGGTGACCCACCTGCTTATCGTCCGCTTGGCTGCAGGTCTGCCAGGTGCGGCTTCAGCGTAGGTGACAAACAGCTGGCGAACCTCTCTCCAAACTTCAGCCGTCCGCTCCTTATAATAAGCGAGCGCTCTTCTACGGTCCAAAGTATGGAGCCTATATTCGGCCTCCAATGTGTGATTGGGGTAGAACACCGGCAGAGTCAACACCTGGTTAAGGTGAAACTCCGACACCACCTTCGGAAGGAACTGGTGGGGGCACAGGACAACCTTGTCCCTGTGGAAGACCAGATAAGGAGACTCGATGGAAAGCGCCTGGAGCTCTCCCATCCTTCTGGCTGACGTGATGGCCACCAAGAAGGCGGTCTTCCACGACAGGTGGGAGATATCGCACCTGTGCATCGGATCGAATGGCTTGCCCATGAGCTTAGCCAGTACCAGCAGTAGATCCTACGGAGGTGGAGGTTCTCGCACCGGAGGGGAAATGTGATCAAGGCCTTTGAAAAAGCGCCAGACCACCTTCTCCTGCGCCGACTGCTTCCCGGCCCGCGCCTGGTAAGCAGAGATGGCTGCAGGTGCACCTTAAGGGTCGCCGACCAAGTCCTAGCTGGAGAAAGGGACCACTGGTAGTCCAGAATGCTTGCCAAGGGACAGGCGGAAGGTCCAAGCCCTTCCCTGACACCAAATGGAGAATCTCTTCCATTTGAAGGCGTAGCATTTCTTGGTCGACTCCTTACAGGACGCCTCAACGATGTTGAGGACCTCGTCGGAAAGACCCAAGGCCTGGAAATCTAGCCGCTCAGGAACCAGGCCGTCAGGTGCAGGGATGAAGGTCCGGATGGAATACCTTCCCCTGGTTGACAGAGATCAGGTCAGGGTGGGCTGGAAGCCACCTCGGAAGCCTGGAGCTGAGACTGAGGAGATCTGGATACCAGAACTGGCGGGGCCAGTCTGGGGCTACCAGAATCACCTGCGCCTTGTCCCTACTCGCCTTGAGAAGCACCTTGTGGATCAAGGGAAATGGGGGAAAAGCGTAGAAGAGGCCCGGGGTCCACGGCCTCGAGAAGGCATCCCCCTGCTGAGGGGGGCGGGCATGGAACAGTCTCAGCTTCGCATTCTCCCTGGAGACAAACAGGTCTACCTGAGGCGTGCCCCAGTGGGAGAACAGATCTTGTACTACCTCTGGCAGAAGAGACCACTCGTGAGACGCAGCCCCTATCCGGCATAGGGCATCGGCCAGGGTGTTGGAGGCTCCTGCCACGTGAATGGCTAGGAGATCCGCCTCCAGGCTGCGCACGAGGGACCATATGCGGAGAGCTTCCCTGCATAACAGCATGGAGCGCGTCCCGCCCTGGCGGTTTAGGTAGTACATGGTCGTGGTATTGTCCGTCTGGACCTGAACCACTTGACCCCGTAGAAACGGAGTGAAGGCGGTGAGAGCTAGACGGACCGCTCGGAGCTCCAGCAGGTTGATATGGCATCGGACTCCCGAGGGGACCAGAGGCCGTGGCGGCGTCCCCAGATGGGCACCCCAACCCATCAGAGATGCATCGGTCGACACAGAGACAGTCGGGTTCGGGCGGACTCAACGGGATGCCCTCCTGTAGATGTGCCGAACGGTCCACCACTGGAGAGCCGCTCCACATCTCCTGGGTCACAGTCACGGGCTGGTCCAACGGATCGCAGCTGCTAGACCACTGGCTGGCCAGTCCCCATTGAAGGGACGATGTACCAACGGGCCAACGGACCACGCCTGGTGCAGGCCGGCCATGAGGCCCAGGAAGTCCCGGCAGAGGGTGATTGCCCAACCAGAAATGATTGGGCAAAGGAGGAAAGAACCTCGGCCCTGTCCGCCGGGAGCCGAGCTCTGGCTCGAAGTGAGTCAAGCTCTGCCCCGATGAAGAGTATCACCTGCTTCGGCACGTGTTCTGACTTGGACCCACTGATGAGGAGGCCAATCTGAGAGCAAACCTGGAGGGCCAGATCTCTGGACGGGGCTGCAATCAGCCAGTCGTCCAGATAGGGGTACACCCAGACCCTTCGGTGCCGCAGAAATGCTGTCACCACTGCCATACATTTGGTGAAGACCTGGAGCTAGAGAGAGGCCGAAGGGCATGGCCCGGAACTCGAAAAGGGATCCCTCCGTTCTGAAGTGGAGGAATGAGACGGACAGATCGGGACGTGAAAGAATGCATCCTGGAGGTCCAGGGAACAGAACCACACGCCTCGTTCCAAAGATGGGATTATCTGAGCCAGAGTGACCATTCTGAATTTCCGAGACCTTAGGAACCTGCTCAGGTCGTGCAGGTCGAGGATGGGGCGCCAGCCCCCCGTCCGTTTTGGGACCAGGAAATACCTGGACACAAACCCCGGGTCTGGAGGAGGATCCGCCACCTTCCTGATCACCTCTTTTTCAAGGAGCAGGGCAGTATCGGCTCGGCGGGCCGACAGTGAGGCTGCCGGACCCCATGGCCCCCCGAGGGGCGACGTCTCGAAAGGGTGGGGTGTGCTCGAACTCCAGAGGCAGGCCCTTTCCTATCATCTCCAACATCCAGCAGTTTGTGGGGATAGCGGACCAGGCAGAAAGGAAGTGGTGGAGCTGTCCCCCCATGGGGGGAGTGACGAGGCTGCGGGCGGCACCCCTCAACCCGTCACTGGGCAGGCTTGGAGGAGGAACCAGCCGAGGGACCTCCTGGGCCTTTACCTCCTTGCTTCCTGTTGGAGGAAGCCGCGGGCTTGGGTTTGGGATGCCAAGCGCGAGCCTGCTGGCCCTGTTGCTGGTGCTGTTGGGCCGGTCGTGCTGCAGGGGCTGAAGGACGAAAGGACATGCTGTTGTTGACGCAGCCTTTGTCCCTCTGGGTGGAGGTGACAGAGTCCAGAGTGGCATTGGACTTTTCGATCAGCTGGAGGTGTCCCTCCACTCCAGGGCTGAAGAAGTCAGTCCCCAAGAAGGGGACGTCCGCCAACTTGTGCTGGGTATCCGCTGTGAAGGTGGATATCCTCAGCCACGCCCTGCGGCGCATAGCCACTGCGGCCGCTACTGACCTGGCACAGGAATCACCTATGTCCAGAGCAGTCTGAAGCTGCTGCTTCGCCACCGCCCTACCCTGGTCCCGCACCTGATGGACCGTGGTCTGCAGGTCGGTTGGGAGATAAGGGACAACCTCATCCAGGGAGCCCATGAGGGCGTGGGAGAAGTGTGCCATCAGCATGGCCGAGCTGGCCTGACTGAGGCCAAGGGAGGATGCAGCGTACACCTTGTGCCCGGCAAAGTCCAGCTTTTTGGACTCTTTGTCAGAGGGCTTATCCACGCCCCAAGCGCACTGGAAGCCTGAAGACGCCAGTTAGGACTAACCCTCGGCAGAGGGTGCTCCGAGAAACCGGCAAAGAGCCGGGTAAGGACCAGATATTTCCTGGCCATCCTGGCCGAGGGCGCAGGACAGGAAGCAGGCTGCTGCCAAAGCTCCAAGGCTGGGCCGACAATGGCCTCAGCCACCAGAAAGGCCTCTGTGGGGGAATCCCATCGGTCCAGTATCTCCGTCAGAGGATACTTGGCCCGTTTGGACACGGGCTCGAGCTGCATCCCGGTGGACTCCAAGATGAGTCGAAGCAGACCCAAGAAGGACGATGGGTTATTGTCCAAAGACTGGCCCCCGGAGGACTCCAGGTCGACCTGCCTGGAGAACAGGGAGGAGTCGTCATCAGACTCCGAAGAGTCTGCGAAGAGCTGCGTCGGCCCTGAGCCACCCTCCACCTTCCGAGGACGGTCGGGAGTGAGGGTGACCGACAACCTGTGGGGCAGGCCGTGACCTGACCGAGAATCCTTGGTCGGTGCCCCAGACTTCAGTTGTGGAGGCGGAGGTTCCACCACAACGGTGGAGCAGTTGGTTTCGCCGAACAACCGCCCAGGAATGGGCATCTCGACTGGGGCGAAGGTTGCTTGGTCGCTCGGGCGACAGCCACTTGATGGCCGGGGGCTGAACCGGAGTCGGTTTAGACCCGGACAACAGTAACTGCTGCCACATAAGCTCCTCGTAACACTGACGTAACTTACATCGAAGCTTCTCCTCATCCCAGGAAGAGGACGAGGAGGAACAGTGTCGCCGCTTACTTCGGTACCGAGACCGAGCCCGCCGATGTCAGCGGGAACGGCTTGACCGAGATGAAGTCCGAGACTGAGACCCTCGGGGTGACCGAGCGCAGGTCTGGGAAGGGGCCGGGGACATCCACTCTTCCCTCGGCTCGGGCACTTTATCCGGGGACTGCCGCCCCAAAGGCGCAGGCAGATCCTCGGTCTCCACCGGGGGAACCGGTGAAGGTGGGTTATTGGCTTCACCAGTCGACAGCCTGTCCGACGGGTCGAGGAAAATCTCGACTGCTTCGACAGGAGTCTCGGCAGGCTGGCCTGACGGGAACACCGTGAAGCCAGCGGCCTGAGCCACAACTTCGACCGAAGTCGACGGTCAGCTGTCCGAGGAAGGAGACCTCTCCCGCTCCCACAAACGCTGACAGTGGGACTTACCCTTCGACTCCTTCTTGGGCAGAGAAGAATGTCCCGATGGCCCCTCTCCCTTCGTGGAAAGGGACTGACAAAGCTCCTTGAACGAAGCCGTGTATGAGAACTCAGAGCCGGGATAAATGCCATGGTTGAGGAGGAGAGGAGGAAGATGCGCCTGGGCCGCCTTCGAGGGCGATCATATGCTCGAGCTGCTCAGCCGAGCCAGCAGCCGCAGACACCGCCCAATGAGCCTCTTTGGATTTTACTGGCGGGCAACGCTTCTCGAGGCGCCCGAGCTTCAATCGGGCAGCGCGATCCTCCAGGACGGTGGCCGAAAAAAAGCGGCAAACTCGCAGGCCTGCGGGTCGTGGTCTAGGACTAGGCAGTAGACGCACATGGTGTGCGGATCCGTCCTGGACATTTTCTGCCTGCAAGGGCACCTCCAAAAGCCGGGAATCGATTTGTCCATCGCAGGCGCGAGGGATGATGAAGACCGAAGTTTAGAAAACTTCAAAACTAGTTTCGGACGAACCGAAGAGTTAGGATCCAGTCTAAAACCCAGAGCGCTAAGGAGGAAACCTGAGCTTCCAAGCGGTAAGGAAGATCTGGCGTCATGGGGCGGAGCCGAGAGTTTTACCACCCGGGTGGGTGGGAGGAGCCAGCTTGAAGACCTTCTGGCAAGATTGAAAGCGGCAAGAAACCTGCCAGTAAGTGTGGATTGAACAACATATCCGTGTCCCTAGAACCTGTATTTCTAGGGACATGGATATGTTGTTCATCCACACTGTCTGGCAGACTCCAAGCAGTTCTCCGGGAGGAGGAAGGCAAGGCGCACACCCCCTACTTAGGGAATAAAGACTGGAGAACCGAGGCCCCAAAACCAGCATCCCGTTGTGACTCAAGGTCGATGTGGTAGTGGGTGATGAAGGTATGTGCCGACTTCCAGGTAGCAGCCCTGCAGATTTCCTGGATAGGGACGTCCCTGGAAGCAGCTACCGATGCAGCGGTATGGCGGGTAGAATGAGCTGTTATCCCTCTGGGAGGCTCCACGCCCGCCAACCTGTAGCAGAGATCTATGCAGGAGGTGACCCACCTGCCTATCATCCGCTTGGCTGCAGGTCTGCCAGGTGCGGCTTCAGCGTAGGTGACAAACAGCTGGCGAACCTCTCCCTGAACTTCAGCTGTCCGCTCCTTATAATAAGCGAGCGCTCTTCTAGGGTCCAAAGTATGGAGCCTATATTCGGCCTCCGAGGTGTGACTGAGGTAGAACACTGGCAGAGTCAACACCTGGTTAAGGTGAAACTCCGAAACCACCTTCGGAAGGAATTTCGGGTTGGGGTGCAGGACAACCTTGTCCCTGTGGAAGACCAGATAAGGAGACTCTACGGAAAGCGCCTGGAACTCTCCCATCCTTCTGGCTGACAAGATAGCCACCAAGAAGGCGGTCTTCCACGACAGGTGGGCGATATCGCACCTGGGCATTGGTTTGAATGGCCTGCCCATGAGCTTAGCCAAATACCAGCAGTAGATCCCACGGAGGTGGAGGTTCTCGCACCAGAGGGGATATGTGATCAAGGCCTTTGAAAAAGCACCAGACCACCTTCTCCTGCGCCACCGACTGCTTCCCGGCCCGCGCCCTGTAAGCAGAGATGGCTGCCAGGTGCACCTTAAGGGTCGTCGACCGAAGCCCTTGCCGAGAAAGGGACCACAGGTAGTCCAGAATGCTTGCCAAGGAACAGGAGGAAGGGTCCAGGCCCTTGCCCTGACACCAAATGGAAAATCTCTTCCATTTGAAGGCGTAGCATTTCCTGGTCGACTTACGGGACGCCTCAACGACGTTGAGGACCTCGTCGGAAAGACCCAAGGCCTGGAACTCTAGCCACTCAGGAACCAGGCCGTCAGGTGCAGAGATTGAAGGTCCGGATGGAATACATTCCCCTGATTGACTGAGATCAGGTCAGGGCAGGCTGGAAGCCGCCTCGGGAGCCTGGAGCTGAGACTGAGGAGATCTGGATACCAGAACTGACAGGGCTAGTCTGGGGCTACCAGAATCACCTGCGCCTTGTCCCTCCTCGCCTTGAGAAGCACCTTGTGGATCAAGGAAAATGGGGGAAAGGCGTAGAAGAGGCCCGGGGTCCATGGCATCGAGAAGGTATCCCCTGCAGCGAGCCCTGCTGAGGGGGGTGGGCATGAAACAGTCTCAGCTTCGCATTCTCCCTGGAGGCAAACAGGTCCGCCTGAGGCATGCCCGGGTGGGAGAAGATATCTTGTACTACCTCCGGCAGGAGAGACCACTCGTGAGACGCAGCCCCTATCCGGCTTAGGGCATCGGCCAGGGTGTTGGAGGCTCCTGCCACGTGAATGGCAAGGAGATCCGCCTCCAGGCTGCACACGAGTGACCAAATGCGGAGAGCTTCCCTGCACAGAGGCATGGAGCGCATCCCGCCCTGGCGGTTTAGATAGTACATGGTCGTGATACTGTCTGTCTGGACCTGAGCCACTTGACCCTGTAGAAACGGAGCGAAGACGGTGAGGGCTAGATGAACCACTCGAAGCTCCAGCAGGTTGATGTGGCATCGGGACTCTTGAGGGGACCAGAGGCCGTGCGCTCTGTGCTCCCCCAGATGGGCACCCCAACCCATCAGAGAGGCATTGGTCGATAGAGAGACAGTCGGCTCGGGGCGGACAAACGGGGTGCCCTCCTGTAGATGTGCCGGAACGGTCCACCACTGGAGAGCGTTCCACATCCCCTGGGTCACTGTCACTAGCTGATCCAATGGATCGGGTGCTGTGACCACTGGCTGGCCAGTCCCCATTGAAGGGGACGCATGTACCAGCGGGCCCAACGGACCACGCTGGTGCAGGCCACCACGAGGCCCAGGAGGTGCAGGGAGTCCCGGGCAGGGCGCGATTGCCCAACCAGAAATGATTGAGCAAAGGAGGAAAGAACCTCGGCCCTGTCCGCCGGGAGCCGTGCTCTGGCTCAAAGAGAGTCGAGCTCTGCCCCGATGAAATTTATCACCTGCTTTGGCAGGAGTTCCGACTTGGCCTCGCTGATGAGGAGGCCAATCTGAGAGCAAACCTGGAGGGCCAGATCTCTGGACCGCCCCCCCGCCTCTGGATGGGCTGCAATCAGCCAGTCGCCCAGGTAGGGTACACTGGACCCTTCTGCAATCAAGAGGAAAGCTGTCACCACTGACATGTATTTGGTGAAGATCCTGAGCTAGGAGAGGCCGAAGGGCATGGCCCGGAACTCGTAAAGGGATCCCTCCGCTCTGAAATGGAGGAATCTCTGATGAGACGGACAGATTGGGACGTGAAAGAACATGTCCTGGAGGTCCAGGGAACAGAACCACACGCCTCGGTCCAAGGATGGGATTATCTGAGCCAGAGTGACCATCCTGAAGGTCCGAGATCTTAGGATCCTGTTCAGGTCATGCAGGTCGAGAATGGGGCGCCAGCCCCCGTCCGTTTTGGGACCACGAAATACCTGGACACAAACCCCGGGTCTGGAGGAGGATCTGCCACCTTCCTGATCACCTTTTTTTCGAGGAGCAAGGAAATATCGGCTCGGCGGGCCGACAGTGAGGCTGCGGACCCCGTAGCCCCCTGAGGGGCGACGGCTCGAAAGGGTGGGGTCTGCTGGAACTCCAGAGGTAGGCCCTTTCCTACCACCTCCAACACCCAGTGGTCCGTGGTGATAGCGGACCAGGCGGAAAGGAAGTGGCGGAGCCGTCCCCTCACGGGGGGAACGACGAGGCTGGGGGCGACACCCCTCAACCCGTCACTAGGCAGGCTTGGAGGAGGGACCGGCCAAGGGACCTCCTGGGCCTTTACCTCCCTGCTTCCTGTTGGAGGAAGCCGTGGGGTTTGGGTTTGGGATGCTAAGCGTGAGCCTGCTTGGCCCTGATGCTGGTGCTGTTGGCCGGACGGCAGCGTGCAGGCGCAGGAAGCGACGAAGGGCTTGTGCTGCTGCTGACGGCGCCTTTGTCCTTCTGGGCGGAGGTGACCGAGTCCAGGGTGGCATTGGACTTTTCGATCCGCTGGAGGTGACCTTCCACTCCAGGGCTGAAGAGGTCGGTCCCCAAGAAGGGGACATCCGCCAACTTGTGCTGGGTATCTGCCGTAAAGGTGGATATCCTCAGCCAAGCTCTGCGGTGCATGGCCAGTGCGGCAGCAACCGATCAGGCACAGGAGTCCCCTATGTCCAGAGCTGTTGCTTTGCCACCGCCCTACCCTGGTCCCGGACCTGCCGGACCGTGGTCTGGAGGTCGGCCGGGAGATGAGGGATCACCTCATCCAGGGAGCCCATGAGGGCGTGGGAGAAGTGTGCCATCAGCACGGCCGAGCTGGCCTGGTGGAGACCAAGGGAGGACGCAGGCGACACCTTGCGCCCGCGCAGTCCAGCTTTTGGACCTCCTTGTTGGGGCTTGTCCACGTCCCTTGCGCCTCGAACGCTGAAAACGCTGTCGGTTACCAACCCCTCGGCAGAGGGGTGCTCCAAAAACCTGGGCAAAGAGCCGGTAGGGACCGCATACTTCCTGGCCATTCTGGCCGAGGGCGCAGGACAGGAAGCAGGCCGCTGCCAAAGCTCCAAGGCTGGGCCGACAATGGCCTCAGCCACAGGAAAGTGTGGGTGAATTCCCTCGGTCCAGTATGTCCATCAGGGGATACTTGGCCTGTTTGGAAACGGGCTCGAGCTGCATCCCGGTGGACTCCGAGATGAGCCGAAGCAGACCCATAAAGGACGATGGGCTTTCGTCCAGTGACTGGCCCCCGGAGGACTCCAGGTCAACCTGCCTGGAGAACAGGGGAGGAGTCGCGGACCTCGGCAGAGTCCGTGGAAGAGCTGCCTAGGGCCTGAGCCACCCTCCACCTGCCGAGGACGATCAGGAGTGAGAGTGACCAACAACCTGTGGGACAGGCCTTGAGCTGACCAAGAGTCCTTGGTCGGTGCCTCCGATTTCGGTTGTGGACGCGGAGTTTCCACCACAATTGGTGGGGCAGCAGGTTTCAGCCGAACAACCGGCCCAAGCCTGGGCATCTCGACTGCAGCGAGAGGCTGTTTCGGCCATTTGGGCAACAGCCACTTGATGGCCGGGGAAAGCGTCGGTGTTGACTTAGTCCCGGACAAAAGTAACTGCTGACACATCAGCTCCTCGTAGCGTCGACGCAATTTGCGCTGAAGCCTCTCCTCATCCGAGGAGGAAAATGAGGAGGAGCGGCGTCGCCGCTCACCTCGGTGCCGAGACTGAGACCGCTGATGTCAACGGGATCGGCTGGACCGAGAACCTCGGTGTGTCCGAGGGCGGGCCTGGGAGGCAGGGGACACCCGCTCCTCCCTCGGCTCGGACGTCTTAACTGGGACTGCTGCACCGATGGCGCAGGCAAATCCTCGGTTTCCACCGGGGGAACCGGCGAAGAAGGGTTGTCGGCTTCACCAGTCGACAAACCGTCCGATGGGTCGAGAAAAATCTTGACCACGTCGACGGCTGTCTCGGCCGGCTGACCTGACGGGGATGCCGTGAAGCCAGCAGCCTTAGCTGCAACCTCGACCAAGTCGGACGGTCGGCTGTCCGGGAAGGGACCTCCCGCTCCCACGTAACGCCGACGATGGGACTTACCCTTGAGATCATTCTTTTTGGACCGAGAGGAATGTCCCGATGGCCCCTCTCCCTTCGTGGAAAGGGAATGGCAAAGCTCCTTGAACGAAGCAGGATACGAGGTACCCAAAGAGAGCGGGATAAATGCCGTGACTAAGGAGGAGGAAGATGCGGCCTGGGCACTTCCTCCTCGAGGGGCGATCATCTGCTCGAGCTGCTCAGCCGGAGCCAGCCGCGCGGTAACTGCCCAATGGGCCTCTTTCGATTTTGCGGTGGCGCTTCTGAAAGAGCCAAGCTTCAACCGAGCAGCAGCGGTCCTCGAGCGTTGGCTGAGAGCGAACAGCAAGACTCCTGAGGCCTGCGGGTTGTGTTCTAGGCCGAGGCAGTAGGCGCCAGTGGAGTGCCGGATCCGTCCTGAACATCTTCTGCCCACAAGGGCACCGCCAAAAACTGAGAGTCGATTTGTCCATCGCAGCCACGAGGGAAAAAGAAGACCGAAATCTTGAAAATTTTAAAACGAGTTTCGGACGAACCGAAGAATTAGGATCCAGTCTATCATGCAGAGCATTAAGGAGGGAACCATAGCTTCCAAGCGGTAAGGAAGATCTGGCGTCATGGGGCGGAGCCGAGAGTTTTACCAGCCAGGTGAGTGGGAGGAGCCAGCTTGAAGACCTTCCGGCAAGATTTAAAGCGGCAAGGAACCTGCCAGACAGTGTGGATGAACAACATATCCATGTCCCTAGAAAGAGCATTCACCACTTGTCTGTTCAACGCCCATTTGTGATGGGCCTGATTTATCCTGCTCAAGGCATCTGCCAGGGTATTGTCCTTGCCAGGCAGATGAATTGCTTGTAGAGAGGCATGTAGGTAGTAAGCAAGACTCCAAATCTTCATTGCCTCTGTACAAAGTGGAGTGGACTTTGTCCCTCCTTGTTTGTTGATGTACTACATTGTTGTGGTATTGTCTGTTCTGACTTGTACCATCTTTCCCTGAAGTAGATGAGAGAAAGCCTGAAGGGCCAGGTATACAAACCCTCAGCTCCAGAAAATATATGTGCAAGAGCGAGTTTGCACAGTCCTAGGAGCCATGAATGGTGTGATCCCCTAAGTGGGCACTCCATCCTAGCAGGGAAGCATCGGCTGTGAGGACCAGAGAGGGAGGCTCCTGCAGAAATGGAACCCCTTGCCTTAAGTTTTCTGTTTCCCTCCACTATTGGAGGGCCTGTAGCAAGGCTTTTGTTACTGGCACTGGTCTTGAGAGTGGGTCTCGCCTCTGGCACCAGTGTGCTCTGAGGTGGAACTGGATATCTCTCATCTGACATCTGGCACCTATGACTGCTTGTTGCTGAAGCCATGTGCCCTAATAGTTGAAGGAACTGTTTTGCTGGCTTTGGCCTGCCCAGGGTGAATGAGCCTGCCAAAAGCTGAACAGCCTCTGCCCTCTCTTGAGGGAAACACAGACTTTGATGGCAGATAAGGACTGCTTGGCCCACCTAGTCTGCCCATTTCCCTACCTAGAGGGAGAAAAGCTCTTCCCACTACTGTATCCAGTTTTGCCCCTATGAACTGCAGAACTTGCACAGGGGTCAGCACCGTCATTTTGGTACTGAGAAGGAACCCCAGGGAGAGCAGCGTATCCTGGGCTACCTGTAGGTGGTCTGACACTTTTTGGCAGGCTCTCCCTACGATTAGCCAGTCGTCCAGATAAGGAAAGACTAACACCCAGTCTTCTGAGGTGTGCCACTACCACTGCTATGCACCTGGCAAAAATTCTTGGTGCAGAGGTGAGGCCGAAAGGCAGTGTTGAGCACTGGTAGGGGCCTGAGGGGAGTCTGAATCTGAGATACTTTCTGTGTGACTCCCTTATGGGAATATGGAAGTATGTGTCCTTTAAGGAGGCAGCCAGTCTCCTTTTTTGTAGAGTTGGCAAGACCACTACCACTGTGACCATTCTGAACCTGGGTTTTACCAGTTACTTGCTTAACAGTCTGAGGTCTAGTATAGGCTGCCACTCTCCAGTCTTTTTTGTTGTTAGGAAATATCTGGAATTGAGCCTTTGTCCTCTTTGGCTGTGGGGGACAGGCTTGACTGCTTTTGCCAGTAATAAGGCCTGTACCTCCTGCTCCAGCAATTTTCTTTCTGAGAAGGGAGCTGGTGCAAATTGTTTTAACCTTGGAGAAGAAAGGGACTTGAAACAAAGGGACAGACCCTGACTTACTATTTTCAAGACCCATTTGTCAGCTATCTTTGACCATTCCTGGAAACAGCGAGTGAGTCTGCCCCCTACAGGAAGTGAAGTGCAGCCTGAAGGGAAAAGTCAGGGGTTCTGTTTTGCTTGCTGCTGAGGCTGGGTAGACTAGGATCTTCTATGACAGCCCCCTTCTACCTCTGGCCCTATAAAAACCAGTCTGCTATGGTTGGTATTGCTGCTGCATGACAGCCTGTACCTGGAAGAAAGGTCTCCTAAAGGAAGACCTGCCCTTGCCTCCCCTAGAAATGAAAATTACGTACTTACTGTAATTCTTGATCTTCTCTTGTATCTTCACAATTCATTACTGCTGGATGTAAGCTGGAGGCGCGCACCGCTACAGGAGGAGGTTTTGGGAAGAGTTGGGCGCTGACAGCGCCTCGGGTCAAGGCGCACTCACGTGGTGTCGAGGGCGGCTGTTAGGCGCCGCAGACTCCTCCTCCATCTCAGTTCTGTAAGCCGGAGAGGCGAAATAAGGATAAGAAAAGGAGAGCGAGGCAAGAGAGCTGAGGGATAGGCAAATGAAAGGATATAAACTGAAAAAGGAATAAGCCGATAGAGAACAGGAAGGGGAAGAACCCTACCCTGAGGGACTGCAGGGCCTCACTCCTGGGGCAGCTCCTAGGGAGGAACAGGTAAGGGTGAGGAAGAGGAAGAGAGAGAGAGGGGGATGTTGGGGAGGAGGGAAAAATTCTGCCAAGCTGTGAGTTAATTGGCTTAAAGGTTTATAAACGCAGAACCAAAGGGCAAGGGAGCAAGGATCCCATCAAACAGAAACTGGCCTAAGAAGGTTTGACCAAACCTTTTGGACAGTTTGAACACAAAAGGCAGACTTTCTACACCTCCTGCCATCCCCAACCCCTTACTCTAGCTGAGAGCTCACAGACTGCCAAGGCAGATATCTGTTCCGGAGGGAGAATGCCCAACTAGGATAGGGGAAAAGACCCCACTAGCACATTGTTATGTGCTAAAACTGGTGTATTCGGGGGGGGGGGGGTATTTGAAGCCCTGTAGAGGGCACCCCTCTGGGAAGGCGGACAAGACAGAGTAGGAAACTCGTTCTGACTCCCCGGGAGGCAGAGGCAATAATCAGATCACCAGTTCAAGGGCAATGAGAAATGCTAGAACAGAGTTCGACTAGCACAGACTGGTGTAAACAGGACAAGATCCAGAGATGCCAACGGGATCCTAGACCAAAGGAACAGGACCATTTAAGGAGAAGCTCTGTTAACTGGTGATTGAGCAACATGGCCTAAGAAGGTGCCAACAGGTCACCTTCAAGGGCAATCAGAAAGAGTTCCCTCAGGAGAAACACAAATTCTACTCGTTCCCCTTCCTTTCCGGACTTATGCTATCTGTTCTGAGAGAAGAACGGAAGACCCAAGTTTTCAGGGATTTAGGCTCCAAGGCCATGAGGAGAAGGGGAGGAGGAACAAGCAGGGTGGAGGGGATGCCCAAGAAGGAGGCCCATGAGGGGAAGGTGGGTGGGATTCAGTAATGAAAAGTGAAGATACAAGAGAAGCTCAAGAATTACGGTAGGTATGTAATTTTCACATCTTCCCTTGTCAGTCTTCACCATGCACTACTGCTGGGTGAGTACCAAGCCCCACCGGAGGGGGACTACAGTAACCCTGAGAGAACAAGACCCTTAGCTTCCTGCTGGTGAGAAAAAGGAAGAAGAGACCCTGGCCGTACTAGACTGGAAGCCTAAGGCCAAAGAGAGCTAGGAGGTGTCCCCTGAAGACTAGGGGAAGGAGGAAGCCCCTGCAAAAGCCTCCTAGCCCTGGAAGAAAAGAGGCGGGTCCCTCGGAAGGCGGAGCGAATCACCCTACGCTGGGCCGGGGTGACAACCTTGGGAGACGAAGGCATGCCATCTGCCTAATGCAGATCGCTGTCTCCACAAGCCTGGAAGCCACCTCACTGGCGTCATAGGATGCCCTTGCTTGGTGTCTTGCCAGTTGCAGGCCTATAGTGGAGAGGGCAATAGCCTGTCTAGATTGCTCCGTATCAGGCACTGATGCTAGAAGTTGAGAGAGCATCGCCCACAAGTGCCTGTTATACGCAGCATGGTGTGCCTGATGTGATGCAATGCACAGCATCGCATGAGAAGAAGAGAACACACTCTACCCCCACTGGTCAAATTGTAGAGAATCTGAGTCTGGTGGTCGGTCGTGTGCCAGGCGGCGGCCCCGCGAAAAAGTCTCTAGGAACACCAATCCCGAGAGTGGGTTGGGAAGAGAACCTAGGTACTCAGAGCACAATACCTCCTCCTCTAGTGTGCTGGGGCTGGGATAGGGTCAGCTGGAGACTGCCAGGTGCAGATAGACACCTCTTGGAAAGGAATAGGCCAGGATGGCACCACCAAATGTTGGGCACGGAATTCACACGTCTCCCGCTGAGTATTGTCACGTCTGACATAGGAGATATGGAGATCCCCAACCATCCTCAAAAGGAAGTACTGATAATCAGTGAAATCAGCGTCGGAAGAAAGGTAAGCAGAGGGTTCCTCTCCCTCCAAGGAGGGAGCCGAGGAGGATGGGGAACTCGAGTGTTCAGATGACTCCTGCGGTGGAGGGGACAGGTGAAATACCCGCTCATTCATGTATCTAACATATGACAGGAAGGACGCTGCAGTGCCTCTGAACGTCTCCCAGGATAACGGCCCCGTAGGACTGACATGGCCTGGAAGAGAGGGAAGTGGCTGCAGAGGAATGGGAGAGGAGCACCTACGAGGAGGCAACTATACTCTGCTAGGGCTCTGAAATCCAGTGAACGGAGCCCCTGAAATCAAAGCAGGTCGCAAAACGGAACCCTAGGGATGCGAACTCAAAGAGCCCAACCGGAGAATCTCCCCTGTCACGCACCTGGGGCTGCATGGGTCCAGAAGGGTAACCCGCGATGGTGCAACTGGAAAGGTCCCCCGAGCTCAAGAGGGAGAAGCAGGGTTTGGTGCTACGACTCCGTCCCGCACCCCAAAGGGTGGAAGGGGGTGCAGATGCCCCTCACCCCGACCTCTCAACCCCTCAGACTCCAAGGACGCCCTCCTCCTCGACTCCAGCGATGGGGTCCGTCGATTCCTAGAGGGGCTCCTGAAGACAGGACCTCCAATCCACCCCAAGAAAGTGCAGCCACAGCCCCGTTCCAGATCCCCAACCACCCTCCCCCACAGAATCCTGGCCACCCCCAGCCTGGGAGTGCTCGGAGGAAGACTGCTGTGGGGACTCAGCAATGAGGGTACTGGGTCGCCCGACACCGCGCCTCACAGAAAAGCAGAAAAGTCTGACTCTAAAGAATCGGGGTGCGACAGCGGGTCCACGTCTGAACAGTCTGCTTCCAAAGAAGAGTTGACCAGAAGGACCTTGATGCTGGCAACCCCAACAGTCTGCTGGGAAGCGGTGCTGCGAATGGCGCCGGTGTCACTCACGACGCCGGTCACTCCCAGCACCTTGGCCGTGGCTCCGAGACCCGCTCCTGACCCACCGACCCCGGTCGAATCCCCGGCATCCAACATGGCGCCACTAGCGGTGTTGACCAGATGAATGGCACCGCAAGCGGTGCCGAGAACCAAACTGGCACTGCAAGTGGCTTCGCCCCAATCACCGGTGCCACGAATAGCGCTGGGATCTGAGATGGCGCCATCAAGTGCAGGACCCAGCAACCGTGGGCCACGACACTGGGGGAGTCTGCACCTCCTAAGAGATGACTGCCGAGGCGGTGTCTCCCACACGACCCCAGGAGGGGGCCATGACGTTCCCCCCACACCGTGAAAGAGGTCTCCTCCTCCTCCTCGGCAAGGCTTTAAGATGAGGAGGCCTCCTCACTGGACCTTATAGGCCCAGGAGGGGACCTGGAGGAAGGGCCTAAGGTCCTGGCCTGGGAAACCAGAGACCGACGCCGTCCTCCGAAAGTCAGCGGGGCCTTGCCGACTTTAAATGCGTGGAATTTGAGAACACAGCAGTCCATCGAGAAACAGGCGTTGCATCTATCCATGTCATGGTTGGGTCCCAGGCAACGAAGGCAGACATCATGTCGGTCCGTTACAGAGAAATGCCAGCCACAGGAGCACCGACGCATTGAGGGCGCAGCCCGCTTTGGACTTTCACTTGGCTCCCGAAGCGGACATGATGTGGAACAATTAATAAAACACAGAAAAACTCCCGGCGCCATCGAATAATAAAAGGAAACGGTCTTACCAGTTTTCACCGGCATCAGGAAGTCGAATGAGAGGATGAAGGAGAGGAAGGCGTTGAAAAATGACAAAAAGGCCTAGTGGCGCAGAAAAGAACTGTTCAACTCGTGTAGCATCGATGGCGGGAGAAACAGAACTGGGATGGAGGAGGATTCTGCGGCACCTAGCGGCCGCCCCTCGCACACCACATAGTGCGTCGCTCTCAAGGGCGGCGCTGTCTCCTCAAAAAAAAAAAAATATGGCGGGAGCGTGCCTCCGGCTTACACCCAACAGTAATGAATGGTGAAGACTGACAAGAGAAGATTAAGAAGTCGAAGGAGAGGGTCTGTCTAAGTCGAGTTACTTCTAAAAGTAGCTTTGTATTCATCTACTTTTTCCATGTAAGCTCAGTCTGGGCACCAAAAAGAGAGTGGCCCTCGACTGGAAAATCCATTGCCTTAGCTTGTGTGTCCTGGGTGAGGTTGGTAGCCCTCATTTAGGCAAATCTCCTCAGAGCTACTGTACCAGCCATCCATCTTGCAGCAGTATCATTAGTGTCAGCTGCCATTTGAAAGCCTCCAAACCCAATTTTGCAATATCCAATAGCTCTGACACAGATAAAGAGGGGTTAGCTTCAGCATTGCCGGCAACTGACTGCCAGAGAACTTTCTGGTAGTGGGCTGCAATGCCTAAGAAATAAAGCCCTGAAGCATTTGCATGATTTTCAAAACCTGCACCAGGTCAGCAGGCATTGGTGTAGGAGCAGGCACTTGAGGAGCCCCTTGTGGCATTCCAGCCAGGGTCTCTGTGTGCTTAGTCTTTTACAGTTTCTTGGCAGGCACTGGGGAGTCAGCCGGTTCAACTCCGCTCTTGCCGGGGCCCTCACCTGTATCAGGGGGTGGTAGCATCTGTCAGTTTTTCTGAAATCCTTCTCAGGAGGATGAGAGAACAGAGGCATTTTAGCCCTTTCACAAGAGGTCAGGATGAGTGCTGACCTTGATGCTTCCTGTCATACTTTTGTGATAGTGTTAGGTGCTCTGAGAATTTCTATAATGTCCTTTTTTGAAGAACTTGTAAACAGGAAGCAAGATCTGTCTAATGGGTGTTAACCGCCTTAGCTGCATATACTGAGCTTCCTCCCTCATCTTGCATCTCTTTCCTAGACCATTTTCCTTATAAAAGAAAACTGTGAGGAATGATCCTCAGTAGGTCATTGGGTCTGTGTGTGTGAACCAAGCTCCTGTTCAGAAGAGATCAAAGGTTCGATTCTCTCCTCTGCCTCATACTCTTCTAGTTCCTCATACTCCAATTGTTCCAGGAGTGGAAGGGGAACAGAGGAAAATGTTAGGCCTACTTGGGCTCGAGCAGTTGGCTGAGGGGGTATAAAGCCCTGCAGCATTTGCATGATTTTCAAAGCCTGTGCCAGGTCAGCAGGTGAAGGTACAGTAGCAGACACTTGAGGAGCCCCTTGTGGCATCCCAGCCGGGGTCTCAGTGTGCTTAGTCTTTTACAGTTTCTTGGCAGGCACCGGGGAATCAGCCGGTTCAATTCCTCTCTTGCCAGGGCTCTCACCCATATCAGGGGTGTTTTTTGTGGCCCTGGAAGGTTCAGCCAAAGATTTAGAGAGGGTGAACTGGTCAGAGCCCATTGACCCCTCTTCAAACTTTCTCTGCAGTGTTTTCCGACGTTTCTCAGGTGTCTTAGGAGAAAAGACTTGAAATTTTTTAAATCAACAAAGAAGTGTTGTTGTTCAAGACAGACTAAGCATAAATCATGCTTGCCTGTCTTGGCAACACTTCTAAACATCTTAAATAACTTTTAAACAATTTTTAATATAGAAAGGTCCTGTTTTCTTCTTAATTTCAAATAAAAAAACTTAATTTTAAACTATAAGTAAAAATAGTAAATAAACAAAAGTCAGTAATGAAAAATAAGACAGAAATACTTACTTTTTTTGTTCTTAAACACTAATCAGACGATCTTGATTGAGAGATCTCCAGGGCATCTGATCTTTGCAGCAGAGAGAAGAAATCTGAGGTAGAATGTAGGCAGTTGGCACAAGGCAGTTTGAAAATAGATGCATGAGCTAAACATTCCATGATTAGTATAGTATTCTGTTCTCTCTGGGGCAGTCCTGTCTTAAAGGAGACCTGCAAAAGTGATATTAGTGGATTCCTGGGGTTAGAAAGGGACTCCTAATAACAGATTGCTGGAGTCTTGCCAACATAACAGGTCCTGTTGCACTGGGGTGGAGATGAGGATCGGACAGTCTAAATTGTTTTCCCTCTGATCCCACTGGAATCTTAGAGTCCACTGCAAAATACACATGTGGAGTCTGGCCAATGGGACCTTGGGAATAGCCACTGCCATGAGGCTAAGAAGACGGAGAACCACTCTGGCTGAGTTATGTCGATTGGAAGATATCAGCTTGATCTGACTCTCCAGGGTGTCTACCCTGTCCAGGGGGAGAAAGACCATGCCCTGCACTGTCCCAATAAACTGAAGGCGTTGGGAAGGAGCAAGCTGGGACTTGGGGTAACTGACCATGATACCCAAGCGCTCGAATAGGTGCAGAGTAGCTGATAGGGAGGCTTCCAACCCCTCCCTTGATGGAGCTGTGAGGAGCCAATAGTCGAGGCAGGGAAAAACAGCATGCCCCTGACGCCTCAAGGCCCCTGCCACTACCGCTAGGCACTTGGTAAAAACCCGTGGGGCGGAGGATAGGCCAAAAGGGTGAGCCCTGAACTGGTAATGCTCCCCTTGTAAGGAAAACCTGAGGTATCTGCGGTGAGGACTGAAGATTGGGATGTGAAGCAATGCATCCTTCATGTCCAGGGCACAAAGCCATTGACCCTTAGATAGGAGAGGCAGAAGGCTTTGCAAAGGCAGCATCCGAAACCTCTTGTATTTTATGAGGAGGTTTAGGGTACTGAGATTCAAAAATCTGACGAAAATCCCCTGTCTTTTTGGGTAACAGAAAGAAGTGGGAGTAGAATCCTTTCCCGATCAGGTTTGCCAGCACTGGCTCTATTACTTCTTTGTGAAGAAGAACCGTGATCTCCTCTCTTAGAAGGGGGATATGCACACTTGGGCAATGAGAAGACCTCGATGGGTTGTTTGGAGGTTTTTCCTCGAAATTCTAAAATGTGACCAAGCTTTATTAACTGAAGTACCCAGGCATCTGTTGTGATGGACTCCCAGATGCCTTGTTAATCTTCCGACCACCTGTTCCTCTGATAGACCGGTCAACAAGTCAGGAGTGGAAGGGAGGGTTGCTCCCGCAGCTCTGAGTCTTGGCTGGGGTGGCGGAGGCAGAATTGGGAGCCCTACGCTTAAACGGACGTTCGGGTGCTTGCTGGTTTTTCATCTGGCATCTGTTTTGCTGACGAAAAGGATGCTTTTGTTGCTATTTCGGTTGATACATGGTATGAACTGACCAAAGAGCTGTGCCTTTATCCTGCAGGCTAGTTATGATGTCCTGGGTGTCTCCGATGAAATGGACAGAGCCCCTGAAAGGGGCATCCTGGATAGCCGACAGAACATCAGGAGCGAGGCCAGATACTCTTAGCCAAGGGTACCAGCGAAGGCTCACAGCAGTGGCCGTACCTCTAGCAGAGGAATCCACCAAATCATAGGTGGCCTGAAAAGAATGGCGTCCAGCCACCTTGGCCGTTTTCAGAGTGGATGCAAAGGATGACTTAGAATCGGAGTCCGGTAAGGCCTCCACAACAGGCTCGAGTTGATGGAACAAGGTCTTCTGGTACTCTAGCATGTGCGAGACATAGTTCAGAGCACGTATTGCTAAAGTAGAAGAGGCATACAATTTTCTCCCAAACCTTGTCGGGAGGGGAAGTACTGAGGTGCTTCGGTTTAGCAGATCTATCGTGGGCTGCTGTGATGACCACCGAGTCTGCTTTAGGGTGTACGCTCAGGTGGTCCTTGTCCTCAGGTGTCCTGTAGACCCAGTCGGCCTTTTTTGCCACAGCTGGGATAGTGGAAGGTCTCTGCCATATAGTCGAGGATAAATCCTCATGGGGTTCCAGTCGGAAGGGGGGTGAGTGTACTGGACTCGTATCTGGAAAGTCCCTGACTTCCACCCTTGGGCCTCCACCAAATGCTTGATGAGGTCCACAAAGGAGAGATCTTCTGATGGAGACATTGGGGATTCCCGAGGGACTGGTTCCTCATGGGGAGGGGTTTCAAGGCCTGAACTGATGGATGAGGAATCAGAGTCCACATCGGAATCTTCAGAATCCTCCGGGTTCTTAGTAATTGGAGAATCTGGCTCCCTGGTGAGGACTTCAGACGTCAGGGGTTGCATTGAAGGATGAGTATGTACCGGGGAAGGCACCTTATGTAAAGGAGTTGGACGGCTGATGTCCGGACAAACAGGATGCCTGCTGTCTAGTTCGGAGACCAACTGAGTTTTGGTCACCGTCCACCATGAATCTAGAATTTCCCTAAAATCCACCTGGGGTTGAGGAGAAGGAGTGGGAGGAGGAGGTGGATGAGAAAACCCAGATCCAGGCCCATTTCCCCAAAACTAGGAGACTGGTAATGGTGTGAATAGCCTGACGAAGGGTAAGAACCAGGGTAGCTGGAATAGTAAAAGGCCGATGAAAAAGGATCCGGCATTGCGGCTGACTGTGGATAACCCGACAGAGGATAAACTGGTGTCAGAAAACCAGATGTCAGACCGTAGTGAGGGTAACCTGGTGATAGGCCTGACAGAGGGTATCCAGATGGCTGCCCTGATGGTGGGTTTGTTGAAGGCCCTGACGGAGGGTAGCCAGAAGGTTGCCCAGCTGGAGGATAGCCCGATGGCAACCCCGGAGGGAAGCCTGACGGCCGCCCAGATGGAGGGGCACCCGACAGTCCTGCAGGAAGTCCTGAAGGACCTACAGGCCCAGAAGGGCGAGGTCCCGAGGGATGCTAGAAGGCAGTCCCAGCGGAGGCAACAGAACCTGCAGGCACTGAGGAATGGTATCTGATGCTACAACAGGTGGCGGCGGACCCACCGTAAGGCATGTCGGCACTATTGTCGGGCAAACCTGGCGAAGGGTGGTCATCTGTCGGGACCTACAGGCTCGGTGACAATGGAGGAAGCTCAGACAGACCAGGTAAAGGGGCTTCTCCATGAAGGGAGTCCCGAGGAGACCCCTGTCCTCCAGCCTGGATGGTGCCAATGTCCTGCAGCGTTGCGTCAGGACCAGACGGGCACGAAGAGGTTGTGCAATCATCAGAGGGGCAGATGATCGGCTGATCGACCTGGATTGTGCATGAGTCAGAGGCCCAGACTCCCGACTTACCAACCCTGGCTGAGCACTTGCCGGAAGGTCTGACAAGCAGCTTATGGGCCATGCCTGCCAATTTAGAGCCCTGGGTAGAAACGTGCCTAACAGCGGCAGTGGTCTCAGATGAATCCAAAGAGCCCACCGCCACTGTAGCCAATGGCGGCAGGGGGTCCAAAGTCTGTTCTGTAGGAAGGAGCACAGGCTTGGTCGCAGCACTTACCTTCTCAGAAGAAGAGGGCTGGTCCTCCGAAGGGCCCACGGGCGGCTTCAGTGGAGGAAGGGACTGCTCCTGTTCCCTATGATTCTCTTTATCCCTTTTCTTCTTGCGAGGGTCCCTGGGTGAGGAAGAAGCGCTTTTAAGCTTTTTTCCCCCTTGCTCCAAAGTCATTTTTTCCCCCTCAGGATGTGGGCCTTGAGGGACTGTTAGCGTTGTTTCTGCGTGGCCTGGTTGAAATGGGCACAGGCCACACACTCTTCGGCTTTGTGATTAGGCCCTAGGCAGAAGTGGCAAAGTGAATGTTGGTCTTTGTGCGGTAGCTGGACGCCGCACGAACTGCACTTGTTTTTACGCGGCTCTGTCGGAGAAGAGGACGAAATACAATCGATTTATAAATTGAGAAAATGAAGAGCAAATACTCTTGCAGAATAGGCGTTCAAAACTGCTGTGACAAGCTTCAGTTGGTCTGACGTGCGCAGGTCGACAGTGGGAAAGAACTGGAGGGCGGACATGGGGACTGCCCACTATATAGTGTCATGCTGACGCTGGTGGGCGGTCCCCCGTCAGACGTCAGACACTGCTAGCAAAAGTTTCCGTGTGGTCCTGATGCAGTCCTGCAAGTGATTACCTACTGCAAGAGACCTCTTGAAGTAAGATCTGGCAGATACTATGAACAATGATTCATATCAGTATCATTTCCCATAATTACTGGGATAAAACAAAAAATGTCAAACTCCTGGGAGATCATCCTGCAGTTTCAGCACTGCACAAGTTGGCTCAAAAGTAGCTTTGACTGCAGTGTAGAGGCACATGCATGGCCATCTGAAACAGCTTGCAAAAACCTATCCTTGCTCTTGGTCAGTCTTTCAGGAAATACCAATTTGGTCATCAACATACTGAAAGCCATTAACAGAATCAAATTAATAAAGGTTAGGAGTTATGCTGTATGTTAATACTGCCATAGAGACCACTTTTACAGTCGTAACAGTGGTCTCACGTGCATTCTTAGGGTATGAGAACTGTAAACCATAAACAGTTCCGATGCCCTAAGAATGCAAGTGAGATCTCCCTTAAAACAGTAGCAGTGGTCTCCAGAGCAGCATTATTAGATTATTGATCAAGAACAATCAATACAACATTACAAATTTAAAAAATTCCTTCAAACAAGCCCATTTCCAGGCACCTGGGTGTGAGACGCTTTTTTACACAGTAAGAACGTACTAAATGCAGGGGAAAATTTGGAGCACTCCCCTCACCGAATAATGGTCATAAAGAGCATCCAAACTAGTTCATATTAGTAGGGAGATGTGCTGAGCTGCCACCACTATCTGTATGATCCACACAGAAGCCATTCTGGACTAAGTTAAGAGCACCTTAGGACAGAAGATTCCAAATCAGATTAACTTCAGATGAGGGCAGCAAAAGTAAGATATATGGTCAGCCAACATTAAGTTCACACTAGGAAATGAAAAAAGAGAAGTCCTCTGCAGGGTATTATTCAAGCAAAGAGAAACACCAAACCTGTGGTACACATATATCAAAATGCAATATCAGAGTATCGACATAATTTCTTTTAAGAATACAAATAAATCAATTTGTCGTCATTTTTATCAGGGTGGGTAGGCTGGAATTGCATCTGATCTTTCTACCCTCTTCAGTTTTATTACAGGTCTAGTAGTGCAAAATTGTAGTTTTGCATCACTCCCTCCAGCTGTGAAGGGGACACTTCTACACAGCTGTGCAATACTAGCCAGTTGTTAATGCCATTTCAAGCAGCCAAACCATCTACCAATCCCTGCAAGCCATGAGTGCTGTAATTTGCTGATAACCTGGTCTCCATTATAAGTGAGATGAAAAGCCTGTGTGCACCAACCTAACCCGAAACACAAGTGTTATTGACAGATGTGCAGAATGGAGCAGGGTAGACAAAGCAAAGCAGTGACCCAGAGAGTTAGAAAGAAGCTGCTCTGAAGGTTTTAAAGTAGTTAGAAATTTCTAGTCATGACAGAGAAAGCACTTATCTCCTGGGATAAAGGTCAGGTGAGGCAGGTACCATCTTACACTTTTAGGTTGACAACACAAACCTGAGAGGGGCTAAGTTAGTGAGATTGTTTTAAACGTAATGTAAACTTTGTTTTTTGTGGATTTCTTCCCCTATTTTTAATATAATTGGAAATTCAGCCATGCACAAAGTTTAATACAATATCCTCAGAGTATCATTTCATATAGTTGCTTGGAAATAGTCCTATTTTTTCCTTATTCAGTTTTCCTTGTTAATACTTTCTTTCTCCCATCCAATTTTTCCTTTAAGAAAAAATATTTATGAGTGTTGCACTTTTGACATGGTAAAATTTGGAGAGAATTATGGTCAAAATAAGTCATGAAAATCACAGTAAAAGTCTAATCTATTTTATGAGCCACTAACTTATTACCCCTATTTTGGCATATTTTGATACAAGCACATTGAAGCTTACCATGCAGACCGACTTCTCCAGGTCATGGTACTGAGAAGTAATTAAAAAAAAAAAACAAACAAACAAACAAAAAAAAACATTTAATTATATCGGAAAAAATATGGCATCTTTAGCAAGGGTTCTCAAATGTGGACAAAACAGGACTATTTAAAAACAAACACATAAGACAGTACACTGGGGATACTGAATCACGCATGCCTAAATTTCTAATTATATTGTACTAACAAATCTGAAACATGAGGTTTATTGTGCCTTTAAAACGGAATGTTCATTATTCAGGTTAAACATAGACATTGTCAGCAGAAAAATATTATTGGTACATCCAGTGCAGTTTTGCCCTACCCCACCTCATGACCTATTGTGTAGACAGGGTTTTAGCCCTTATTCCCCACTCCCAGACTTACTACTGTCCCCCTGAGTAACCTTAAGTCTGTCCTAACTGTGCTTGAACCAATTAATGGTTTTTGCACTCACTACCTCTGCTGGTTGGCTGTTCCATGGCTCAACCCATCTCTCAGTAAAGTACAACATTCTGGCATCCCTCCTGAATCTCCCCCCACCTGCCAGCTTACATTCACGTCTCCTTGTTTTCAACCCACTATTCTCGCTAAATAGCTCATCGCAGTTTATTGTGTTTATTCCCTGCAAGAACTTGAAGGACTCTATAATGTCACCCTTTCCCTTCTGTCCTCCAGAGAGTACACGTTCAGTGCCCTGAGCTGATTCTCCTAGGGTCTGCTCTGCTGGCCCTAAATTATTTTGGTTACTGTACACTGCCTACCTGTTGCTGCATGCCATGTACTACTTTAGTTACTGCACTGTATGAGCTGCCAGCAAGATTTCTGCAGTTCATTTGCTTCATTATTTAAAATTATGTTACCCCACCAAAGAACGTGAAAGGTGACACCCCATCAACCCTACACTAGTCAGAACAGAAGACATTGTAATATATGGATGGCCACTTTTCCCCAGTGTGAATTCTAGGATACCAGCAATATGACATCAGAAATGGATAATACCATCATTCTGACACTAGATGAATGGTAGTTTCAGATGGACTGTTAAAAGAGTGCTACCCATTACAAAAAATAACAGCTAAGAGCTCTCATATCACCGCAGTGTAAGGGCTACCACTCACAATGCTGGTGACCCAGGTTCTGGAATGAGCACGTGTTATCGGGGCCGGACAGGTTCAGGAAGACTCAGAGTTCAAGGGGAAACTCCTGTCTCTCCTGGTAGGAAGGGCTCAGCATCTTGCTACGAGACTTAGTGCGTGGAGGCCAGGTGGTAGCTCATGTGAGCTCATCAGAATAGAAGGGCTACCAAGAGATGCCAGCGTCCTGTGAGAAAATCCAGAGGCAAATGACCTGGCCCTATATAGTACTATCCCCAGGCACTGCACGACCAACATGATAGACTACGCATCACCATGCGTGATCCTGGGAAGTGGCAGATAAGTAGTAGGCCCACGAGAAGGTTAGATTTGGGGGGAGGTGCCGTAGGAACTGGGGAATGGAGAAGAAACAGATGAAGGGGAAAAAATATAACAGCTAGGAAACCATCAGTAATAAATACAGGTTACTCACCTGTAACAGGAGTTCTAGGAATGGTATATGTTGTTCATCCACACTCATTGGCAGGTATCCTTGCCGCTTTAAATCTTGCCGGAAGGTCTTCAAGCTTGCTCCTCCCACCCACCCGGGTGGTATAACTCTGGGCTCCGCCCCATGACGCCAGATCTGGCCCGCTGGAAGCTCAGGTAGTGCGTCAAGCCGGGAGAATGGAAATGGTAGGATGAACAACATATACCATTCCTGAACCTGTTACAGGTGAGTAACCTGTATTTCTAGGGACATGGATATGTTGTTCATCCACAC
This sequence comes from Neoceratodus forsteri, assembly GCA_016271365.2. Taxonomy (NCBI): domain Eukaryota; kingdom Metazoa; phylum Chordata; order Ceratodontiformes; family Ceratodontidae; genus Neoceratodus; species Neoceratodus forsteri. The sequence continues at coordinate 553,178,986 of CM028129.1, read as the reverse complement.
CATTGGCAGACTCCTAGCAGTTCTCCCGGGAGGAGGGAGGCAAGACCACACCCCAATACTTACTTGGGAAAGAGAGACTGAGAACCGAGGCCCCAAAACCAGCATCCCGGCGTGACTCAAGGTCGATGTGGTAATGGGTAATGAAGGTGTTTGCTGACTTCCAGGTAGCAGCCCTGCAGATTTCCTGGATAAGGGCGTCCCTGGAAGCAGCCACCGTTGCAGCAGTATGGCGGGTAGAATGAGCTCTTATCCTCTGGGGCTCCATGCCCGCCAACTTATAGCAGAGATCTATGCAGGAGGTTGCCCATCTGCTTATCGTCCGCTTGGCTGCAGGTCTGCCAGATGCGGCTTCAGCGTGAGGTGACAAACAGCTGGCGAACCTCTCCCAATTTCAACCGTGCGCTCCTTATAATAAGCGGCCCTTAGGGTCAAGTATGGAGCTATATTGACCTCCGAGTGTGACTGGGGTAGAACACCGGCAGAGTCAGCACCTGGTTAAGGTGAAACTCCGACACCACCTTCGGAAGGAATTTCGGTGGGGGCGCAGGACAACCTTGTCCTTGTGGAAGACCAGGTAAGGAGACTCGATGGAGCGCCTGGAGCTCTCCCATCCTTCTGGCTGACGTGATAGCCACCAAGAAGGCGGTCTTCCGACAGGTGAGAGAGAGCACACCTGTGCATAGGTTCGAATAGCTTGCCCATGAGCTTTGCTAGTACCAGCAGTAGATCACGAGGTGGGGTTCCCGCACTGGAGGAAATGTGATCAAGGCCTTTGAAAAGCGCCAGACCACCTTCTCCTATGCGACTGCTTCCCGCCAGTCGTAAGCAGAGATGGCTGCCAGTGCACCCTTAGGTCGTCGACCTAAGCCCTTGACTAGAAAGGGACCATAAATAGTCCAAGATGCTTGCCAAGGAACAGGAGGAAGGGTCCAAGCCCTTGCCCTGACACCAAATGGAAAACCTTTTTCCATTTGAAGGCATAACATTTTTCTGGTGCGACTCCTTACGGACGCCTCAACTACATTGAGGACCTCGTCGGAAAGACCCAAGGCCTGGAACTCTGGCCGCTCAGGAACCAGGCCGTCAGGTGCAGGGATTGAAGGTCCGGATGGAACACCTTCCTGATTGACTGAGAGCAGGTCGGGCGAGCTGGAAGCTGCGCGAGTCCTGGAGCTGAGACTGAGGAGATCTGGGTACCAGAACTGGCGAGGCCAGTCTGGGGCTATCAGAATCACCTGCGCCTTGTCCCTCCTCGCCTTGAGAAGCACCTTGTGGATCAAGGGAAATGGGGGAAAGGCGTAAAAGAGGCCCGGGGTCCACTGCCTCCAGAAGGCATCCCCCTGCAGCGAGCCCTGCTGAGGGGGGCGGGCATGGAACAGACTCAGCTTTGCGTTCACCCTGGAGGCAAACAGGTCCACCTGAGGTGTGCCCCAATGGGAGAACAGATGCTGTACTACCTCCGGCAGGAGAGACCACTCGTGGGATGCAGCCCCTATCCGGCTAAGGGCATCGGCCAGGGTGTTGGAGGCTCCTGCCATGTGAATGGCTAGGAGATCCGCCTCCAGGCTGCGCACAGTGACCAAATCTGGAGAACTTCCTTGCATAGAAGCATGGAGCGTCCGCCCTGGCGGTTTAGATAGTACATGGTGGGTATTGTGCCGTCTGGACTCGGACCACTTGACCCCGGAGGAACGGAGCAAAGGCGGTGAGAGCTAGGCGGACCGCTCGGAGCTCCAGCAGGTTGATGTGGCATCGGGACTCCCGCGGGGACCAGAGGCCATGAGCCCGGTGTTCCCCCAGATGGGCACCCCAACCCATCAGAGAGGCATCGGTCGATAGAGAGACCGTCGGCTCGGGGCGGACGAACGGGATGCCCTCCTGCAAATGATCTGGAACGGTCCACCACTGGAGAGCGTACCACATTCCCTGTGTCACCGACACAAGCTGGTCCAAAGGATCGCAGCGTTGTGACCACTGGCTGGCCAGTCCCCACTGAAGGGCGCATGTTCCAGCGGCCCAACGGACCACGCTGGTGCAGGCCGCCATGAGACCCAGGAGGCGCAGGAAGTCCCGGGCAGGGCGCAATTGCTCAACCAGAAATGATCGGGCAAAGGAGGAAAGAACCTCGGCCCTGTCCGCCGGGAGCCGCGCTCTGGCTCGAAGAGAGTCGAGCTGCGCCCCGATGAATAGAATCACCTGCTTCGGCTCGAGTTCCGACTTGGCCTCGTTGATAAGGAGGCCCAGCTGAGAGCAGACCTGGAGGGCCAGATCTCTGGACCACTCCGCCTCCTTCCTGGAGGGAGCTGCTATCAGCCAGTCGTCCAGGTAGACGGCACACCTCGGCACCGCAGAGAATGCTGTCACCACTGCCATGCATTTGGTGAAGACCCTGGGAGCTGGAGACAAGCCGAAGGGCATGGCTTGGAACTCGAAGAGGATCCTTCCGCTCGGAAGCGAAGGAATCTCTGGTGAGACGGACGGATAGGGACGTGAAAAAACGCGTCCTGCAAGTCCAGAGAGCAGAACCACACGCCGCGTTCCAAGGATGGTATTATCTGAGCCAGAGTGACCATCCTGAAGGTTCGAGACCTTAGGAACTTGTTTGGGTCGTGTGAGGTCGAGAATGGGCGCCAGCCCCGTCCGTTCGGAACCAGGAAATACCTGGACACAAACCCTGGGTCTGAAGGAGGGTCCACCACCTCTCTTATCACCTCCTTCTGGAGGAGGAGGCGATATCGAGCTAGACGAGCCGCCAGTGAGCTGGGGATCCAGAGCCCCGAGGGGCGGCTCTGAAGGGTGGTGCCTGCTCGAATTCAGAGGCAGGCCTCTTCCCACCACCTCAAGACCTACCTGTCCGTGGCAGCAGCGGACCAGGCGGAGCAGGAGTGCGGGCCGTCCCCCGAGGACCAGGGAATGAGATGACGGGAATGAGGCGACACCCCTCAGCCCGTCACTGGGCAGGCTTGGAGGAGGGACGGCCGAGGGACCTCCTGGGCCTTTCCTCCTGCCTCCTGTTAGAGGAAGCCGGCTTGGGTTTGGGATATGAAGCCGAGCCTGCTGGCCCTGGACGTTGCTGGGCCGGCGCGCGAGGCACAGAGGGCCGAAAGGGCTTAGGCTGTGGTTTAGCGCCTTTGTCCTTCTGAGCGGAAGAGACAGAGTCAAGGTAGCATTGGACTTCTCGATCCTCTGCAGGTGACCTTCCACCCCAGGGCGAGGTCAGTCCCAAAAGGGAACATCCGCCAACTTGTGCTGGGTATCCGAGTAAAGGTGGATATCCTCAGCCAAGCCCGCTCGACGCATAGCCACCGCGGCCGCCACCGATCTGGCACATGAGTCCCCTATGTCCAAAGCAGTCTGGAGCTGCTGTTTGGCCACTGCCTCTGCCTGGTCCCGCACTGCTTAACCGTAGTCTGCAGATCGTGGGAAGATGAGGATGACCTCATCCAGGAAGCCAACAGGGCATGAGAAAAATGTGCCATGAGGACGGCCAGACTGGCCTGGCGAAGCCGAGAGGGACATGAGCGTAGACTTTGCCCGACATAGTCCAATTTCTTGGACTCCTTGTCAGGAGGATTTGTCCACATCCCTGGCGTTGCCGGCGTGCGGACTGTCGGTAACTCAACCCCTCAGCAGAGGGTGTTCCGAAAAAACCGGACAAGGAACCGGTGGGACCGCGATACTTCCTGGCCATCCTGGCCGAAGGTGCAGGGCAGGAAGCAGGGGCTGCCAAAGCTCAGTGCCGGACCCACTGTGGCCTCGGCCACGGAAAGGCCTCCGTCGGAGAATCCCTCAGTCCAGAATCTCCGTGAGGGAATACCTGCCCTGTTTGGAAGCGGGTTCGAGCTCCATCCCGTGGACTCGAGATGAGCAGCAGATCCTAGGAAGGACGACGGGCTATCGTCCATTGACTGACCTCCTGAAGACTCCAAGTCCAGTCGCTTGAGAAAGGAGGAATCATCTTCGGACTCGGAAGAGTCCTCGAAGAGCTGCCTCTGGCCTGAGCCACCTTCACCTGCCGAGGTCGGTCGGGGTGAGGGTAACTGACAACCGATGGGGTAAACCCTTGAGCCGACCGAGAATCCTTGGTGGAGCCCAGTTGGTGGCTGTGGAGGCGGAGGTTCCACGAATCGGTGGAGCAGCTGGTTTGGCAGACAACCGGCCTGGGTATAGCTCCTCGGATAAGTCGAGGGTTGTGTCGGCCGCTCGGTGACAGCCACTTAATGGCGGGGGGCGGCGGTCGAGCACTCCCGGCCAGGAGACTGTTGCAACATAAGGTCCTCATTCGTCAGCGCAATTACGCGAAGCCTCCCTCGTCCGAGGAGGAGAGCGGGCAGAAGGCGGAGCCCGGCTTACCTCGATGCCAGACCGGGCCGCCTGTGACGGTGGGATCGGCTGGACGCGAAGAGGTCCGACCGAGAGTCCGAAATTTCCGAGGTCGGTAGCGGGAGGTGTCGGCCGGAACCGCACTCCTCCGGCTTGGATGGTCCATCCGAGGGCTCCGGAACCCGGAGGCACAGGCGAGCCCAGGATCCTCAACTCCTCCGGGGAACCGGGAGGGAATCTCGGCTGCTAAAAAGCGACAGCCGTCCAGCAGTCGAGAAAAATCTCGACTTCATCGGGGAGTCTCGGTCCAACTGACCTGAGCGGGGACACCGTGGGCCAGTGGCGAAGCGGCGGTCGACTCGAAGCCGGCGGTCGGCGACCCGGGAGAGGACCTTTCCCGCTCCCAAGAGCGTCGACGGAGGGATTACCCTGTCCCTCTTTTGGACCGAGAATAAGGTCCGCAGGACGTGAGGCCCTTCTCCTTTAGTGGAGAGGGACAGACAAAGCTCATTAAAGGAAGCCGTGTAAGAAGAGCCCAGAGAGGCGGGATAAATGCAGCGGCCGAGGAAGATCTGACCCGCGCGCCTCCTCTTCGAGGGCGACCATCCGCTTCGAGCTGATCCCGCCGAGCCCGCCGCCCTGGACACGCCAACCGGGCCTCCTTGGACTTCACGGTGGGGAACCGTTCTCGGGACGGCCCAGTTGCAATCGGGCAGCACGGTCTTCGAGGACGTAGGCCGAGAAAGATGAGCACAGGTCGCAAGCCTGCGGGTCGTGCTCAAGGCCTAAGCAGTAGACACACGTGGAGTGTGGATCCGTCCGAGACATCATCTGCTCGCATGGGCATCTCCGAAATCGGTCGGTTTGTCCATCGCAGGCCGCGAAGGATCGAAGACTGGAAGTCTTTTTTCAAAAATTTATTTTTAAACCTGCAAACGGAGAAATAGGAACCAGTCTCAAACGCAGAGCGTTAAGGAGGGAACCTGAGCTTCCAAGCGGTAAGGAAGATCTGGCGTCATGGGGCGGAGCCGAGAGTTATACCACCCGGGTGGGTGGGAGGAGCAAGCTTGAAGACCTTCCGGCAAGATTTAAAGCGGCAAGGATACCTGCCAATGAGTGTGGATGAACAACATATCCATGTCCCTAGAAAACCTGTAATACTATCTTGGGAGTCTAGGGAAAGTAGTGGATGATGTCTCCAACAGCACGCCTGTTACTGATGGTTTCTTATTTTTGTAATCTGATGCTTTCTCAGGTGAAGCCCGCAGAAGAAAGGAAGATTAGGGGCTACTAGAAGGGAGGGTGAAATATTTGCAACACGATTATTTATAGGAGTCAAAAAGTGCAGTTACGTAGGAACTTAGCATAACAGTAGATCGAGTGAGGTTCCTTCAGTAGGTCATCACTTATACGACTGGCGCCACCTGGTGTCGGGCAGCATGGCAGACTTTTCTAGCAATCCCTGACAGGGGACCGCCCACCCGATCGACGTAGCGTGACTGTATATAGTGGGCGGTCCCCACACCAGCCCTCCAGTTCTCCCAAGGAGCCAGGAAGAGGCCTGACAGCAGAAGCGAACAGCATTTGGAGACCATGTAAAACACAAAATGAGGGGAAGGAGGAAGGGGAAAAATATGACCTACTGAAGGAACCTCTCTCCGAAGATCTACTGTTACGGTAAGTTCCTAAGTAACAGTACTATCTTTCTTCAAGAGGGTTCCTTCAGTAGGTCATCACTTATAGGACAGAGTCCCAAGCAGTCCCTCCTAATGACCTGTTATCTCTTCCCACTGTACTTTCATATGATGTTGTGCTGTAATGTTGTAACTGTGATTTCCTGAATCTCCCTGTACCTCATTGTTGTAATCTCCCAGGTCGTTCCTGAAAATAGGCATATTATTTGTCTAGTGTACTTACCCAGTCATCAAAAGCTAAATAAATAAATAGAGAGAGACCAAGAGAAACTAGTGAGGAGGAAAAATAGCTCCAACAGAAAAAGTAGAATTCAGAATGGACCCAGTCTAGGAAAGACGGCCCTGTAACACAGCTAGGCCGAAACCAGACCTCCGCCTAGAAGCAATGTCCAGACTGTAGTGTTTGGTAAAGGTATGGACCGAACTCCAAGTGGCTGCGGCACAAATATCAGCCACAGAGACATTTTGCAAAAATGCAGCAGAAGCAGCCATGCCCCTAGTAGAATGACCTCTGATGGTGCACGACAGAGGTTTTTCATACTTTTGGCAACAATACCTAATGCAGTTGCCTAATTAATCAACCCAGTTGATGAATACACTGGGCCTGACACAGGTTGTTACCTCCTCTACCCATATAGGGGGTCATTCACTTGATCTGGTCTTTCTCTTGGGTATGGAGATCACTGATCTGGGGATGGAACCAGTCAGTTGGTCAGACCATTACACCATAAGGTTCAGTTTCAGGGCCCCCTCTAATAGGTCTGCCCCTACGGAGATGGTCCAGTACCGCCCTTTAAGGGGTCTTAATCCCAATGACCCAATGGCGGTGCTGGATCTATCGAGCTTGTCGGGTGAATGCATGAGTCCAGACGATCTTGTACTAGCCTATAATAAGGCTGTGGGAGATGCTCTGGACAAAATTGCACCTGTTCGTGTTCGGCCTCTCACCATCCGTCCAAGGAGCCCATGGTTTGATGGTTCCTTGAAGGAATTAAGCGAAGTAGGCGAGAAGGCTGGAGGAGAAACCTGGCGAAATGGAGCCTTAATGCTGACAAGCTTAGATTGATGGCTCATTATGATAGCTACCAATCAGAAATCACTCTTAAGAAGGCTGAATTCCTGTCCAGAGAGATTTCTGCTGCACAAAATCGACCGGCTCAGCTTTTCCGGACTGTGGACACACTGTGCAATCCAGTCTGTCTTCAGCCTAGAGAAGCCTTTTCTCAGCCTAGATGCGAGGAGTTCACTCACTTTTTTGCAGATAAGGTTGCCAGCATCAGGTCCGGCATCGGTCCGACCTCTCCTATGGGGGATTGTGGTGTCCTGTCCTCGGTCTGTCTGGTTAGATTTTCACCGCCTGGAATTTGTGGACATTGTGAAGATCATCCAAACAATGCGACCAACTAGTTGTAGTTTGGATCCGGGTCCTACACCGCTGTTAGTAGGTTGTGTAGAAGTTATCTACCCAATCCTTGCTGACATTATCTGGAAGTCCTTGGAGAGGGTTTTTTTTCCTGACCCCCTTAAGGAGGCAGTAGTTCAACCACTCCTTAAAAAATCCTCCCTGGACCCAGACTATCTAGCTAACTACCGGCCTATCTCTAACATGCCATTTGATGGTAAGGTTATTGAAAAGGCAGTTGCGTTGCAACTGGATGATCATCTTACATCTCAATGTCTATGATACTCTCCAGTCTGGTTTCAGGAAAAGGCATAGTACTGAGACTGCCCTTGTTCGGGTATTGAGCGACCTCCTAATGGCCAGAGATCGAAAGGCTTGTACCATTCTGGTCCTTCTCGATCTATCTGCTGCATTTGACACTGTACACCATGGGGTGCTACTGGAGCGACTGCGGGTCTTTTGTGGGCTGTCTGGTACAGTCCTCAATTGGTTTCGTTCTTACCTCACTGGCAGGTTTCAGAGAGTTGTCACCGGAATTTATTCCTCTGGCGCTTACTCCCTGCCTTGTGGGGTACCACAGGGCTCCATTTTAGCTCCCATGTTGTTTGCAGTGTATATGCTGCCATTGGGAGAAATCATCAGGCGATACAGTCTGAGTTTTCACTGCTATGCAGATGATACTCAGCTGTATTTGTCCTTTCTCCCCGACCAGGGTGATGCACTCTATGTACTTAATAACTGCCTAGATGAGATCAGACTTTGGATGAGCTCGAGCTGGCTGAGACTCAATCTGGATAAGACTGAGGTATTGGTTGTGGATCCAGGTCGTCCGGGGGTGGGCTTGGGAGCTGGACAGCCATTGGGTTTATTACTTGGTGGTGTACCGCTCTCTACCTCTGGACAGGTGCGAAATCTGGGTGTTATTTTTGATGATGGTTTGACCCTGAAATCTCAGGTATCGGCTGTTGTCAAATCCTCTTTCTACCATCTGAGGAATATCGCCCGTGTGAAACATCTGAATCCCCAGGAGGACCTTCCAACTTTGGTCCACGCCTTTGTCACTACCCGTCTGGACTACTGCAACTCCTTCTACCTAGGGCTACCAGGGGTTGATATCCGCTGCCTTCAGCTGGTGCAGAACGTTGCAGCCAGGCTTTTGACTGGGACTCTTAGAACCAGTCATATTACGCCTGTTCTTCACGAACTGCACTAGCTGCCTGTTCAGTGGCGGATCACCTTTAAGGTTGGTTTACTAACCTGTAAAGCCCTACAAGACCAGGGACCCGGTTACCTGAAAGATCTTCCAATTCCCTATCACCCCCTCCGTCCTCTCCATTCCGCCAGCGAGGGATTGCTAGAGATTCCCAGGGTTCGATTGAAGTTATCGTGATCTCGTGCCTTTGCCTTTTCGGCACCAACCCTGTGGAATTCTCTATCTCGCTGGTTGAGAGAATGCCCAACTGTTGATAATTTTAAAACTGCTTTAAAGACATATCTCTTTACTCTGGCTTATCCTTCTTAGTTATGGTTGCTTTAAATGTTTGGATTTTATTATTTTATCTATTTTTGTACAGCGCCTTGGTTTTGAAAGGCGCTTTATAAATAAACTTGACTTGACAACCATTTGGAAAGGCCCTGTTTAGAAACTGGTTTGCCCTTCGATCTGGGGGCCAAAGAAACAAAAAGCTGATCACAGCTGTGGAATTCTTTAGTCCGGTGAGTGCAACACCGAAGAATCCGATGTATGTCCATGGTATGGAGAACTGCCTCACCTCTGTTAGAGGGGGACGGATAGTATATAGGAAGCTCTACTGACTGGTTCAGCATGGCTTCTGACACCACCTTGGGAAGAACCTTCGGATTCGTTCTGAGGACCGCCCGGTCCCTGTGGAAAATCAGACAGGGCTCCGTACAAACCAGAGTGCGTAGCTCCAAAATCCTACGGGCTGACGTGATGGCAACCAGGAACAACGCCTTCCAGGAAAGGAAGTGCAAATCACAGCTCATACATAGCCGTCTCAAAAGGAGGAAGGGTGAGCTTTTCCAAAATGAAGTTCAAATCCCAAGGAGGAGTTGGGCTGCAGATGGGGTGGTTTCAGATGGAGAATCCCTTTCAGAAATATTTTTGAGACTTCCAACTGAGCCACGGGTTTACCACCCACTAGCTCGTGGTACGGCGAAATAGCTGAAAGGTGGACCTTTAACGATGAATATGAAAGACTGGAGTCTGACAGGTGAAGGAGGTATTCCATGACTTGAGGGGCAGAACAGGAGAAGGGGTTCCAACCCTTGGCGGTCACCCAAATGGAAAACCGTTTCCACTTCATGGCATATGTGGAACGAGTAGAGGGTTTTCTGGCCTCGATGAGGACTTGAGCAACCTGGGAGGAGACCCCCAAAGCGAGAGATCGCTACATCTGCAGGAGCCATGCATGAAAATGCAGAGTCCTGAGCCCCAGATGTAACAGTCAACTGTGATCCTGAGTCAGGAGGTCGTGAGTCACTGGAAGTGGAACCGGTGGTTCCCTGGAAAGCTGTTGTAGCAGCGGGAACCAGATCCATCTCGACCAGAGAGAAACGATGAGAATCATCCTTGCTCTCTCTACTTGAAGCTTGAGAAGGACCCTTTGGAGAATGGGAAATGGAGGGAAGGCGTACAAAAGTGTCCCGGTCCAAGAGAGAGGCAGTGCGTCGTGCCAGAAAGCACCATGCCCCGGAATGAGCGAGCAAAAACTGGGAAGTTTTGCGTTGAATTTGGAGGTAAAAAGGTCGATTTCCGGATGCCCCCAACGTAGGAAGATGGATTCCACCACTTTCTGATGCAATTCCCACTCATGAGCTAGGGTCAGAGATCTGCTGAGACAGTCCGCCAGGACATTTAGAACGCCTGGCACGTGCATGGCCATGACAGCCAGATTGTGCTGGACCACTCAGTTCCACACCTGCATCGCCTCCCTGCACAAGGGATACTGGTGGGTTCCCCCTTGGTAGTTGAGGTACCAACCTACCGTCATGTTGTCTGTTTGGACCAGCAGTGATCTCTTGGAAAGGAGGGTCTGGAAAGCCTGTAAGGCATACAGGGCATCACTCGTCTCCAGAACGTTGATATGTAATGTAGTCTCCAAGCTGGACCACAGTCCTTGGGCTTGGTGCTCCCCCTAGATGTGCTCCCCATCCCATGTTCGAGGCATCCATGGTCAGGAATGCTGAGGGAGCTGGATTTCTGAAGGGTAGACCCAAAGAAAGATTGCAGGGATCCCGCCACCAAAGCAATTCTTTCCGAACCGCTGAGGTGACCAGCACTAGATGGGCCAGGTTGTCCAGGAGTTTGTCTCACTGCATGCGCAAGTACCACTGAGTGACTCATGAGGAGCCTCGTGAGGGGAACAGTGGTGATGGAGGCCACCATCAGGCTGAGAAGATGCAGGATCTCCCGGGCCGGGATGTTCCTGGAAGAAGCCACTCTGGAAGCCTGACAGATCAGTGTCTCCACCCTGTCTAGAGGGAGGGAGGAAGGCTCCGCAATGGACAGTTATCCAAGACTGGCCCAATGAACTGAAGTTTCTGGGCAGGGGTCATAGAGGACTTGGGAATATTGACAGTAATCCCAAGCCTGTTGAAAAGTGAAAAAAAGAACCTCTAGTAAAGAGTCCCTGGACAGGGCTGAAATCAGCCAGTCATCCAGCTAAGGGAAAACTGCAATGCCCCTGTGGCGTAAGAAGGCCGCAACCACTGCCAGGCACTTGGTAAACACCCGGGGTGCTGAGGACAGGCCAAAGGGGAGCGCTCGGAACTGGAAGTATTCCCACTGTAACTGAAACCGCAGGGAGCACTTTTTTGCAAGAGGGCAGGCGCCAGAGATAGAGCCGGGAGCAAGCGCCACGAGCCCCTCGGCTCGTGCAGGCAAGATATCTCACGTCGACCGTACAACCGCCTCAGTACCTTTTTTCCAGGAGGTGCAGCATAACTAACCTAGAAGGATAGCCTAACAAAGAACCGGACATAAGATAGCCCGAACGACCCGTATAAAAAGGGTCAACAAAGAAGTCTTCGCAGCCTAAACATTGAGGGGGTGAAGACCAACAACAGAGCTGAGCTCGGGGTATGGTGGGTGGGCGAGTGAATGAGTGGTGGAGACTTTGTCCAAGAAGATCAAGAATTATGGTAGGTACATAATTTCCATATCTTCCTGGACATAAAGTTTCCACCACTCATTCACACTGATGGGAGAGCTAATAATCCCCAGAGAGGGCGGCAGGAGAAACCAAGAGCTCACAAATTTAGGATGGAAGTCCGTTAAGAATTGTCCTGAAAAATGTAAGATGTCGCCTGGCATGGTCATCCAGGGCACAGTGCTTGATGAATGTATGCACTGAGCTCCCGGTAGACGCATTGCAAATCTCTGCAATGGGCACGTTGCGGATTCCGCCAGGGATGCTGTGACTGCTCTAGTAGAATAAGAGTACACTCTGCCCTCCAGCTTAACCTGTGCCATGGAATGACAGTGGCGAAGGCATGCCACCAGCCATGCTGAAATGCATCTGATAGCGACAGGTTGACCCAGCCGGGTCTTGCTGAAGTAAACAAACAGTTGTTGAGCTTTGCGAATTTCTTTGGTTCTATCCAAATAGAAACACAGAGCTCTTTTAACATCTAAAGAATGAAGGGTACACTCTCCTTCATTTTTGAAGTTCGCAAAGTAAGTAGATAGGACCAAAGGTTGGTTTAGATGGAATTCTGAAACAACCTTAGGAAGAAACTTAGGATGGGTCCTAAGAACTACTTCGTCCTTATGAAACACAGTATATGGAGGGTCTGTGACCAAGGCATGTATTTCAGAGATGCTGCGGGCTGAGGTAATGGCCACTAAGAAGGCTGTTTTCCAAGTGAGAAATTTCAGTTCACAGGAAGCTAGAGGCTCGAAAGGTTAATGTCCCAGGCTGCGACTGAACGTCTGATAGGAGGTCTGGTATGCAGAATACCCTTAAGAAACCTCTTAACTACTGGTAACTGAGCCAGTGATAAGGAAAGCACGGGCTCATAAGCTGAAATGGCAAAAGGTGAACTTTGACTGTAGAGTATTGTAGACCTGAATTTTAGAGGTCTAAAAGGTATTCTAGAACGTTATTTGATGGGCAGGAAAAAGGATTCAAAGAGGATTTTGCACACCAGAGAGAAAAAACGCTTCCATTTGGCCGTGTAAGTTTTTTCTAGTGGTTGGCTTGCGTGCAGCCAAAAGAATATCTGAAACTCTCCGAGAGACATTGAACCTGTTCACTTCTATCTCTTCAGGATAGAAGCGTGAAGGTGAAGCGACCTCAGGTTGGGATGGACCACAGGCCCCTGGGTCAGAAGGTTCGTCTGAAGGGGAAGCGCTTTCGGAGGGGTTTCCGACATACTATTGAGTAACGGAAACCATATCTGTTGAGGCCAGAAGGGAGCAATGAGGATCGAATTTGAGAAGTACCCTCTGAATTAGTGGAAGAGGAGGAAAGGCGTACAGAAAGCATTTTGTCCACTGCAGCCTGAACGCATCCTGACAGAAAATGCCAGGCCCTGGTTTTCTGGAGCAGAACAGAGGCAGTTTTGTGTTGAGTGGGGATGCAAAAATGTCCCCACTCTGGAGTTCCCCACTCTGCGAATAGTGACTGAACTAAGGTTGAGTCGAGAGACCACTCGTGAGGATCTGTCTCTGTTCTCCTGAGACGGTCTGCCAGTTCATTCTGCACTCCCGGCAGGCAGACCGCCTGAATTAGAGCCTTGTGCTCTAGGCACCATTCCCACACTCTCATCGTTTCCCTGCATAAAGGGTAAGAGTGTGCACCGCCCTGCTTGTTGATGTAATACATCACTGCTTTGTTGTCTGTTTGAAGGAGAATGTTCTTGTGACAGAGAATATCCTTCAAAGCTCGGACTGCATAAAGGTTGGCTCTCATTTCTAGGACATTTATGTGAAGTTGGGACTCATCCTGAGTCCACGTACCTTGGGTGTGGAGATTCTGACAGTGAGCTCCCCATCCCATCAGGGATGCATCCGTGGCAATGAAAATCTGGTGATCCAGAGAAACAAAGGGATACCCTTCCAGAAGATTGTCCTCTTGTGATCACCAGGTGAGTGAACTCTTCAGAGGTTCTGTCACCTTGATGAGAAAGGACTGAGGGTGAGTGGTTGGGGACCACTGAGTACTGAGCATCCATTGAGAGGTTCTCATGTGGAGGCGAGCTAGGGTATAGTGAACACCAAGGATGCCATGAGATCTGAGGATGCCATGAGACCCAGCATAGATGCATCGAGATAGCTCGAAAACGAACCGTTCTCTCTGATGTATCGGGCCATCTGTAGGATATTGCTCCATCTGTCCTCTGGTAGAAAAGCTTTCGCACAGGAGGTGTCCAGAAGAGTTCCTATAAAAAGGAGCTTCTGGGAGGGCTGCAGCTGCGGTTTCTTGAGATTTAGCAGGATTCCCATGGAGAGAAAGGCCGTGGCTACGGCGTCGAGAATTCCTTGCCTGGAAGGACTTGCTAGAAGCCAGTCATCCAGATATGGGAACACTTGTATTCCGATCTTTCTGAGATGCGCTGTAAGAATTGCACAACACTTTGTAAAAACTCGTGGCGCAGAGGATTGCCCAAAGGGCAGGACTCTGAACTGATAATGCTGACCCAGAGCTACAAACCGTAGGTATCTGTGATGCTTTGGGTGTATAGGAATATGTTGGTAAGCGTCCTGCATGTCCAGGGAAGCTAGCCAATCATGCTGATGAAGCAAGGGTAACAGGGTCCCGAGCAATATCATCTTGAACTTTTCCTTGAAAAGAAACTTGTTTAACTTTCTGAGGTCCAGAATGGGGCGCATGCCACTGGTCTTTTTTCGGGACCAGGAAGTAATGGGAGTAGAAACCTGTGTTTCGTTGATCCAGCGGAACTATTTCTACTGCCCTGTTGTTCAGAAGGCCTTGTATCTCTGAGGCAAGAAGGTCTGACGGTGTTGTTGACAACCTGGGCTGTCGTTTGGGAGAACGATCCGGAGGGGTTTCTGAAAGGTTGAGGGAGTACCCTTCGCGGATTATCCGGGGTACCCATTTGTCTGATGTTATGGACTTCCACTGGTTGTAGAACTGAGTCAGACGTCCTCCCACTGCTGAGGAGGAGTCCCCCCTCGGGCAGCTGAGGTGGGACCCGGACCAGAAACTGAGAAGGTGGCACTGGGCGTTTTAGGCCCTTGTGCCTTCTGTTGCGTTTTCTTTTGAGGCTGAGGGGCTTGGTTTTTGTTGAAACCTCCCCTACCCCGAAAGGACTGACGGCTGTGAAACTGACGCTTGTTAAACCCCCCCCCCCCAAGAAGGGGCGGGAGCAGGTCAAGCTGTTTTAATGGCCGACCTAGTCTTCTGTGTGGCCTCCAGAGTTTGCTCTACTTGAGGTCTGAACAGATACATACCGTCAAAGGGTAATGCCATGACCTGCTGTTGGGCATCATTCGTGAAGTCCGAAGTACGTAGCCAGGAATGACGATGGGTACAAATGCCTGCCGCCGCTGCTCGGGAAGCAGTTTCGAAAGTGTCCATAGCTGCTTTAACCTGCTGGTTGTTGGACTTGATATCCCTGGTTATGGTCTGAAGTAGCTCTTAACTAGTGTCTGACTCGGGCAGAGCTTCTACCATCTGTTTGAGCGAATGCCAAAGAACATACTCATACTGAGAAAAGTAACCCTGGTAGCTGGCAATATGCATACCCAGGGTGGAGGCAGCAAAGACTCTCTTACCTAAGGTGTCTATCTTATGAGATTCTTTGTTTATAGGCCGGGCTGTGGATGCCTGAGGCGAAACGGCCTTATTCTCTGCCAGGACTACAATAGGGTCTGCAAAGGCCTGGGAGGCCAAAATGGGTCAATTCCTGGGAGCAGCATACTTCCTGTCTATGGACTTAGCCACAGAAGGAAAGAGAGTGGGATTATTCCATACCATCTGAGAGAGAGTCTCAAAGGATGGTTGTATCGGGGGGGTTAAATCCATAGGGATCTCCGGGACATGAAGGTATTGGAGTCTCAAAAGCTTCCCAGGATCGATATCTGTAGTCTGGAGAGAAATAGTAGAATTTAAATTTTTCAGCAGAGACTTAAATGACAGGTCTTCAACCACAGGCTCTGCGGCAGGATTAATCCCTGCTCCTTCAACATCATCACCAAGTTGAAGATCGGGGTCAGGCTCAATATCATCTCCTGACAGTCCGGGGGGAGAATGTATGGACAGGAAAGGAGTGAAAATCAGAAGGAAATGAGGAAGGAAAAGGGTTCGGAGTCGAGAAGCCCTGAAGGTTGGAAGAGCGTCATACTAAGCCTCAGCGCAAGAGCACGGCGCTATTGACATAGTGCAGCGCGACCGCTATTGCAGGACCCTGGTGCGGCCGGACGGGCGCCGAGGACAGTGTCAAAATCCCAATGGCGCCGAGCAGACGATCGGGCGCCAAGGACAGCGATGAGCGCTCCATCGACACCAACGGTTCCAAAACCAACCCAGGGCTCCCAAAAATAAGGATTGAGGAGACAGAAGAAGGAAACCAGGATATAGAGGCATCAGTGTGCCCCGCGCTGCATCCATGTGAGGGGGGAAAACACTTTAATGTGGCATCGACGGCACCGAAGAAGGTGCCGCGTGACTAGGGAGGCCCAACCGCCCTACCCGAACCCCCAAAGGCCCCAGAATGACAGGGCCAGGCACCTGGACCAACCTCCAAGCCCACTGCTCCATAAAAGCGGCCCACTGATGAAACCGCTCATCTGAAGTCCTACCAGAAGGTGGGGAAGGGCTGCGATGTCGAAGAGGTTGGTGATCAGAAACAGTAACTGGTGACTCCGAAGAAGGAGACCAGCAACTGACCCCAATGACCAACCGTCTACGCGCAGACATACGAGAGGGTGACCTTGAGTGATGCCTTCTCTTTCTTGACCTGTGGGCCGTTGGAGGGCTCGATGCCGAACGGTGCCGAGAATGCAACAGTGTTCTTTTATGCTTCTGGGGATGGCCCATCCTCGGGCATTGACCGTCTGCTGTTAGACCTCCCGGAGAGGCGGCGGACCAGACCAGCCCGCTGACTGAACAGCTTTATACATAGTCTCCCATCGCCACCTGACCGCTTCATGGTCAACTCCAGTAGAAGAGACGACTTTCTGAATAAGAAAAATTATATTAATAGGTACTTATTCAGAGATATACTACAAAACAATAAACTGAAAACTATTGCTGCTAGTTTGAAGTTTAACTCCCGGCGGGCGAGCGTCATCGTCACTGAAGCGCACTTGACGGCAGGAAAAAAGGAACCGAGGCGGCTGGAGGGTCGATGCCGAGAAGGTTTTTGCTGCACGAGCCGAGGCGCGCAGCGCCGCCTCCTCGCGGCTTTATCTCTGGTGCCGGCCCTCTTGCAAAAAGTTTGCTCCCACTGGGTCCTAGCGCCTCCAGTGTAGATCCCATCAGTGTGAATGAGTGGTGGAGACTTTATGTCCAGGAAGATCTTGGAGAGGTGAAGATCCTTGACAAGTTCCTCCTTTAAGGTCGAGGGATACATGGCCTGGACCCGAGCTGCTAACCTGGCCAAGGTAGCTTTTTGATGAGACGCCATATGGGCCACATAGTTAAGGGACCGAAGGGCGCATGTGGCAGTGGCAGAATAGATCTTTCTCCTGAACTGGTCCATTTGCCTCGACTCTTTGTCCGGAGGAGAGGTGCTCATGTGCTTGGATGCAGCAGAGCGGTCATGAGCTGCAGAAATGACAACAGAGTCAGCCTTAGGATGTGTTTTCAAGAACAGGGCATCCTTTGGCGCCCGGTTAAGTCTGTCCGCCCTCTTGGGGACAGCCGGGAGGGAATGAGGCATCTGCCAGATGGTAGAGATGAGGTCCAATCCATGGAGGAATGGGGACTGGAGACAGAGACTAAGTCCATATGCTCGGCGAGTGTCTGTCTCATAGGGTCCTGATCCTCTGACTCCCAGTCAAAGAAATCCTTCATAGACCTCAGAAGGTCTGAAAAGGCAGGGTCCTCTAGTGGGGATTTTGGAGAAACCTTGCCTGACGGGCCCTCAGGCTCCTCCAGGACCTCCTCCGTAGAATTGTCGGCCCCCTCATCATTATCATTGTTGTCTGGCCCTTCGTCAGGACAGTGACAGATAATCAGAAGTGAGACGTCCTGATGAGTCTTCCCTGAGACATGCAAAGTAGCCACAGAAGAACTGCTCGGGGAAAGGGACCTGGGAGACTGTGGTAGAGGGAGTCTCATCTCCAGGTCCGCCACCAAGACTGAATCAGGGTCTTGAAGTCTGGTGCAACCGGAGGAGGTGGAGGGGGTGGTGGAGGAAGTTGAGGTTGGGGCTGGGAGAAGGAGGCGGCATTACCAGTGGGGGTGGGTAATGATAGCCCTGGAATCCCTGGTAATGAGAGTAAGGATTGAACTCAGGGTAAAACTGTCTGTAGTGACTCCAATCCAGAGGGGGGCCAGCTGGTAGCGGTCCCAGAAACCAGCGGGTAGTGAGGACAGTTCGGGTCTGATGTAAATCCCGTTGTCGGGTCTGGCGGCGGTACACTGCCCGTCGGACCGCTGTAAGGTATATACAGGCTGGGGTCTGGCGTGGGACAGCCAATGTCAGGGAATGACGTCCGGAACGGCCGAAGGGGGCCTGACGCACAGGACCGGATCTGGCTGCTAGCCAATGGCTGAGGCTGATCGATAGGTCCTGGTTGAGGGACAGACATCGGGATGACTAGCTTTGGAGCCAACGGCTGGGCTGATCGCTAGGTCCCTGTTGAGCAACAGTCATTGGGACATCCGGCGTAGGAACAAGGTTCGCCAAGTCCTATGGTGGGATGTTGGCCTGGAGTTGGCACTACAGGGATCCCGCCTGAAGGCGGAGAAGGGGCCTCCATAGTAAGGCCTGCTGGCCGAGAAACCTCCTTCCCTTTGACCCCAAAAGGAGAGCGTGGAGTTGACCCCATGGAATCTACTACATTGAAGGGTTCTCCACTTTCTTCGCCGGAGGTACCCTCCATTGAAGTGGAGGGCACAGGTGAAGGGGAGAGGTGCCTTCTCCCCCTGGTTTGGCTGGACGTTGGGTGAGGCACCGTTAGGCCCAGACGGGGGAACCTCACCTGTGCGGCTGTCAGGGACGGGCATCTTAGCAGGTGGCGTCAGAGCCCCCGGACGACTTATCGACGGGTGCTGGGTAGGTCCCCACAGGCTGGGGAGCTGGCTTCCCGGCTGCTGCGCAGTCTCCAGAGGAGCCAGGGGTCACCATGGAGTCTGTTACGGTAAGTTCTTACATAACTGTACTATCTTACTTCGACAGGGTTCCTTCAGTAGGTCATAAACATGTAGGACTGAATCCCAAGCAGTTCCTCTGAAGAGAGACTGAGAGAAACATGGGAGGAGGAGGACACACTCCAAAGGAAAAAACAGAATAGGACTGGCCGAGGACAGAAGGCCCTGCAGCACAGCAAGGCCAAAACCAGCCCTCCGCCTAGAAGCAATGTACAGACTGTAATGCTTGGTAAAGGTATGGACAGAACTCCAGGTTGCTGCTGCGCAAATGTCTCCTGCAGCAATGTTACACAGAAACGCTGAGGGTGCAGCCATGCCCTAGTGGAATGACCTAACAGACCCCGGCAGAGGTTTGTCATACTTCTGATAACAGAAGCGAATGCAGTTGGCTACCCACTTGGACAAGCACTGCTTGGAGACAGCTTTCCCCAAGGATCCGGGGGCAAATGAAACAAAGAGCTGATCCTCCTTGTGGAAATATCTGGATCGGTGGGTACAGCACCTGAGAATATGGTGCACATCCAAGGTGAGCAGGAGTGGCTCACCTCTATTGACGGAAGTCGGGTAATAGATTGGAAGTTCCACCATCTAGTTCAGTGTGAACTGACACCACCTTAGGCAAAAACTTAGGATTTGTTCTGAGGCCCGCCCAATCCCTGTGAAAAATGAAACATGGCTCCTTGCACACAAGAGCTTGAAGCTTGGAAATTATTCGAGCGGAAGTAACCGCAACCTAAAACAGCGCTTTCCAAGAAAGATAGCGCAAGTCACAGCTCATTGCTGGCTCAAAAGGAGGGAATGTGAGCTTCTCCAATACAAAATTTAAATCCCAAAGTGGCGTAGGGCTTCGGATGGGGGGGTTCAGATGGAGAATCTCTTTCAGAAAGGTTTTTGAGACCTCCAACTGAGCCAAGGGTTTGCCATCCACTAGCTCGTGGTACGCCGAAATGGCCGATAAGTGGACCTTCAACGAAGAATAGGAAAGACCCGAATCTGAAAGATGAAGGAGGAATTCCATGATCTGCATGGCAGAAGAAAATTAGTCCCAACCTTTGGATGCTGCCCAAATGGAGAAACATTTCCACTTCAACACACAAGTGGACTGGGTTGAAGGCTTTCTGGTCTCCACCAAAACTTGGGCAACTCTGTTGGAAACCCCAAAGTGAGAAATCGCTATGTCTACAGGAGCCACGCATGCAACTGCAGGGTTCTGAGCCCTGGATGCACGAGTCGGCCTTGATTCGGTGACAAGAGGTCATGCGTCAATGGAAGCGGAACTGGGGGTTCCTTTGCAAGCTGCTGCAGAAGCACGAACCAAATCTGTCTAGGCCAGAAAGAAGCAAAGAGAATAATTCGTGCCCCCTCTGCCTGAAGTTTGAGGAGAACCCTCTGCAGAATGGGAAATGGAGGGAAGGCATACAAAAATATCCCTGTCCAAGAGAGAGACATGTCGTGCCAGAAAGCACCATGCAATGAAATGAGCGAGCAGAAACTGAAGTTCTGCGTTGGATGGGGGAAGTTAAAAGGTAGCGTTCTGGACTCCCCCATCTTTGAAACAGAGACTCTGCCACTTCCTAATTTAGTTCCCATTCATGGCTGAGTGTCTGAGACCTGCTGAGACTGTCCGCCAGGACGTTTTGCACGCCTGGAACGTCCACTGCTGTCAGAGACAGACACTGCTGGACTGCCCAGTTCCACACTCTTATCGCCTCCCTGAAAAGGGGGTACGAGCGAGTTCTTCCTTGTTTGTTGATGTACCCGACAATCAACATATTGTCCGTCTGGATGAGCAGTGATCCCCGGGGAAGAAGAGTCTGGAACGCTTGCAGGGCGTACAAGACTGCTCTCATCGCCAAGATATTGAGGTGTAAGGACATCTCCAAGCTGGACCAAAGTCCCATGGCTGATGTTTCCCCAAGTGGCCCCCAAACCGAGGTTGGAAGCATCCGTGGTCAGAGATGCCTGAGGGGCCGGGCCTCTGAAGGGGAGACCGATTGACAGATTCGAGAGATCGCTCCACCATTTAGTCTTTCTGAAAAGTGGACAACACAAGGACCGGAAGGTCCAGATCATCCTGGAGTTGATCCCACTGGACCCGCAAGGACCACTGAGTGATTCTCATGTGAAGCCTTGCCAACGGAACTGTACAGATGGAGGCCACCATCAGTCCTAGCAATTGGAGGACCTCCTGGGCTGGGATGGTCCTGGAGGAGGCTACCAAAGTGGCTTGCTTGATCAAGGTCTCCGTCCTGTCTGAAGGAAGGAAAGCCCTGCTCTGGACAGTGTACAAAACTGCCCAAATACACTGCAACCTCTGGGAGGGAGAAAGGGATGACTTGGGGACACTGACTGTAATCTCCAGTCTGGAAAATAAATTCAGAATAATGGACAGGGTCTTTGAGAGAGACTCCCTGGACTGAGCTGAAATCAGCCAATTGTCCAGGTAGGGGAAGACCACTATGCCCGGGTGACGAAGGGCTGCAGCAACCACTGCTAGGCACTTGGTAAAAACCCGGGGTGCCGAGGAAAGGCCAAAGGGAAGAGCCCGGATTGGAAATGCTCCCCTTGGAAACAATCGCAGGAACCGGCGGTGGCTGGGGAAAAAATCGGGATGTGCAGTGATTCTCCAGGAGGGGAAGGAGGCTTTGGAGAGTCAGCATCCGGAATTTTTTGTACTTGACAAACAGTCTACTGAGGTCGAGAATGGATCGTAGGTCAACTGACTTTTTAGGAACCAGGAAAAAGTGGGAGTAGAACCCCCTTCACCTTTGGCGAAGGGGGAACATGCTCTATAGCTTCTTTGAGCAACAGGGCCTGAATTTCCTCTCTTACGATAAGAGTCTGGTCTCATGAGTAGGCTGACCTTCTGGTCGGAGATTCTGGAGGAAGCTCCAGAAACTCTAGCGTGTCCCCTTGGGACACTAACTGCAGGACCCATGCATCGGAGGTGATGCTCTGCCACTTCTGTGCGTGGTGAGCAATCCCCGCCCCCACTGGCTCGTTGCACTGGAGCTGAGGAGGGGGTGGGGTGAGGGAGTCAGGAGGTGGCAGGACGAGCAGGAGGAGGTCCACCTGAACGTCTCTGGTTCTTGGAGGCATGTGCGGTGATGGTTCCCGTGGTCTTACGCTTACCCTGATGCTGAGTCTGGGCTTGTTTTCTCTGCTTCCAGGTCCTTTTCTGAAAGGGCTGTTGCTGCTGGTTGCCCAATCGGTACATGGACCGCACAGATCTCAGGGCTTGGCCTTGGTCCTGGAGATCCGTGATGATGTCTTTGGTGTCACCACTAGAAAGCACCGAGACCCTAAAGGGGACACTGTGGATCGCTGTCTGGACCTTGTTAGGGAGGCCAGAGATGCAAAGCCATGCCTGCTACCAAAGGGAGATGGCAGTCACCGCGGCGCCGGCCACGGAACAGTAGGTGGCCCACAGCACATGCCAGCAAGAGATTTTGGACAGGCAGATGTCTTTGGCGAGCTTCTCCTTGAGGTCTGAAGGGTCCATGGATTGGACTCAGGCCTTGAGTCTGGCCAGGGTAGCTTTTTGGTGAGATACCATGTGGGCCACATAATTAAGGGACCGTAACGCACATGTGGCCGACAAATAGACTTTCTTGTCATACTGGTCCATCTGCCTTGACTTCTTATTCAGAAGAGAGATGGCTCATGTGCTTGGGTGCTGTGGAGCGGTCATGAGCAGTTGAGATTACCATGGAGTCAGCCTTCGTGTGCGCACAAAGGAAGGGGGCATCCTTAGGCGCCCGGTAGGTTCTGTCGGCCCGCTTGGGGACAGCTGGGA
The DNA here is from genome assembly GCA_016271365.2 of Neoceratodus forsteri. Taxonomy (NCBI): domain Eukaryota; kingdom Metazoa; phylum Chordata; order Ceratodontiformes; family Ceratodontidae; genus Neoceratodus; species Neoceratodus forsteri. Next base: position 553,156,465 of record CM028129.1, on the reverse strand, counting down.
TTGAATGAAGCAGTTGCCAGACCACGACGAAGACATAGAAGTATGTGATTTACTGAAAAAAAACGAAGGTAGGACTAAACTACAGACGGAAACAGTTCAATGGCTATCGCTGTGGAAGTCTACCGTGAGGTTAACTGACACGAGGTGATGGCGGGAAAGAACTGAAGGGTGGGAGTGGGGACCGCACACTATATAGGGTCAAGTGACATCGGATGGCGGTCCCCGTCAGGTATTGCTGGAAAAGTCTGCCGTGCAGTCCACACGCCAGGTGGCGCTAGTCCTACATGTTATGACCTACTGAAGGAACCCTCTATAAGTAAGATTGGTTGGAACCCGAGCTGGGCTCCGAACCTCGGCCCCTTGAGGAAGGGGAAGCTGATTCTGAGGAGGATCTGTGCCTTCCAAGAGAATGCCGCCCACTGATGGACCAACGATGGCTAGATGATCGGTGACGGGAGTGAGACCGGTGACGGCTGGTTGAGCGCCAATGACGGATTGATGATCGCCCTCGGCTACAGGAAAGACGATGATCAGAACTAAGTAACCGTGAGCAGCGTCAGTGTCGCCTCTTTTTGTGTAAAGTTTGCCCACGGGAGTCCTTGGAACTGTGTGAGCTAGATTTGTTCTTGGCTTAGGGTAAGATGGCTTAGGCACGGGAGCCGAAGGCTTCTTAGCCGGGCCTTTGTCCTCTTCCTTATCCGGGGCCAGTTCCGGGTCCAGCTACAGTGGAACGTCGTCATTCTTGACCTGTCCCAACCAGAAATGGAATAACTCAGTCAGTTCTTCCTTTGTGAACTGCACCGCGGCTGAACCTCCTGAAGGTGAAGGCTGCTCTGGCATGGGAGGCGCAATAGGTGATATGGGGAGGTCTGGTGGATCCTTAGGTGAGGGTGTGGACCGATCCCCCTTGTACTCCAGTGTGGACGCCCTGTGGACTGGCGAACATTTGTGCATTGAGGAGGCCTTGCCTGATGGACGCTCTTTTTCTGGGACTGACGACAGTCTGGAACCAGTGGGTTTGGAGGGCGACGTTGGTTTAGAGACAGCGGCCGACGACGCTAAGGATCGATGAGTTGTAACCGGTTGAGAGACTGACTCCCGATCCTTGGAAGTCAAGGCTTTACCCGGTGTATGGGGAAGGGGCGCGCCCCTGATGTCGGGACCTTACCCGGTTGGACCGAAGACCCTGCTGCTAAAATAGAGGTAGAGACCCCTGTGGTGGAGGACATCTGCAAGGGAATAGCCTTCACCTTCAGGGAAGTTTGGGCTGGAGAACCACAGCCCTGCTTGCCATTCCCCAACACTGGTGTTTTGGCGGGAATGGAAGCTTCTTGCTGACCTATAGAGTCCTGAGAATGGCGGGAAGAATGGTCGGACCCTCCTGAGTTCACCCCAAGGAGGGCTTCTTTCAGTGAGGGGACCGGGAGCGCGAATGCCCCTTGGACCAACCCCGGTCCTTTTCTTGGGATTTCCGATCCAAATCCTTCTTTTTATCCTTATGTTTCTGAGAAGAAGTCGAAGAGGATGATTTTTCAGCCGGTGAGGCTTACATCACTGCCACCTGCTACTCTAGAAGATGGGCTTTGAGTGCCTTCAGGTGGCGAATTCTAGTCCGACCGGTAAAGCCTTTGCACACCGAGCAGTCCATGGTGTCGTGGTCCAGCCCCAGGCAGAAGACGCAGGCCTTGTGTTTATCCTTCACCGGTATCTGGCAACCACAGGCGCACTTAGTCCTCCTCTTCTCAGTGGATGAGATGGATGATGGTGAAGACGACATACAGCAATAGGAGACTAAAAAGAACAGGTTACTCACCTGTAACAGTAGTTCTAGGAGTGGTATATGTTGTTCATCCACACTGTTTGGCAGACTCCAAGCAGTTCTCTGGGAGGAGGGAGGCTAGGTGCACACCCCCTACTTAGGGAACAGAGACTGGAGACCTGAAGCCCCAAAACCAGCATCCCAGTGTGACTCAAGGTCGACATGGTAGTGGGTAATAAAGGTGTTAGCTGACTTCCAGGTAGCAGCCCGGCAGATCTCCTGGACAGGGATGTCCCTGGAAGCAGCCACCGATGCAGCAGCATCGCGGGTAGAATGAGCTGTTATCCCTCTGGGAGGCTCCTTGCCCACCAATTCATAGCACAGACCGATGCATGATGTAATCCATCTTGCTATGGTCCATTTGGCTGCAGGTCTGCCAGAAGCGGCTTCAGCGTAGGTGACAAACAGCTGGCGAACCTCTCCACGAATTTCCGCTGTCCGCTCCTTATAATAGGAGAGAGCACGTCTCAGGTCCAAGGTATGGAGTCTGTACTCTGCGTCCGAGGTGTAATTAGGATAGTATACCGGCAGAGTCAACACCTGGTTAAGGTGAAACTCTGACACCATGTTCGGAAGGAATTTCAGGTGGGGGCGCAGGACAACTTTGTCCCTGTGAAAGACCAGATAAGGGGAGTCCACCGAAAGTGCCTGGAGCTCCCCTGTCCTTCTGGCTGACGTGATGGCCAGTAGGAAGGCCGTCTTCCACAAGTGTGACAACTCACACTTGTGCATGGGTTTGAATGGCTTGCCCATGAGCTTTGTCAGAACCAGCAGTAGATCCCACAGAGGTGGAGGTTCACGCACCAGAAGGGATATGTGATCCAAGCCTTTGAAAAAGCGCCCGACCACCATCTCCTGCGCCAATGTCGGCTGACCAGCCCGCACCTGGTAAGCAAAAATGGCTACCAGGTGCACCCTAAGGGTCGATGACCGTAGACCCCCTTTGGAGAGAGAGCAAAGGCAGTCGAAAATGTTAGCCACAGAACAGGATAAGGGATCCAGACCTTTACCCTGACACCAAATGGAAAACCTATTCCATTTGAAGGCATAACATTTCCTGGTCGATTCCTTTCTAGATGCCTCCACCACAGTGTAGACATCTTCGGAAAGACCCAAAGCCTGGAACTGTAGCCGCTCAGGTACCAGGCTGTGAGGTGCAGGGACTGAAGGTCCGGATGGAAGACCTTCCCCTGGTTGAGAGATATCACGTCTGGGCGTGTACAAAGCCGCTCCGGGGCCCTGCAGCTGAGGCAGAGGAGATCTGGGTACCAGAACTGGCACGGCCAGTCTGGGGCTGCCAGAATCACCTTTGCCTTGTCCCTCCTCACCTTGAGTAACACCTTGTGGATCAAGGGAAATGAAGGGAAGGCATAGAGGAGCCCTGGGGTCCACGGCCTCGAGAAAGCATCCCTCTGCAGCGAGCCCTACTGAGGGGGTGGGCGTGATACAGCCTCAGCTTGGTGTTTTCCCTGGAGGCAAACAGGTCCACCAGCGGTTTGCCCCAACGGGAGAGCAGGCTGTAAGCTACCTCTGGATGGAGAGACCACTTGTGGGATGTCTGGCCTAAGCAGCTGAGAGCAGCCGCCAGCCGGTTCGAGGTTCCTGCCACATGGATGGCTAGGAGATCCGCCTCCAACCGGCATACAAGGGTCCAGATGCGGAGCGGCTCCTTGCACAGCAGACGGGAGTACATGCTGCCTTGTTCGCTTGAGGTAGTACATGGTCGTGGTATTGTCTGTCTGGACTTGAACCACTTGACCCCGGAGCCGAGGAGCAAAAGCTGACAGTGCCAGTCTGACTGCTCTAATCTCCAACAGGTTGATGTGGCATCGGGACTCCTCGGGGGTCCAGAATCCATGGGCCCTGTTGTCCCCATATGGACTCCCCAGCCCATGAGAGAGGCATTGGTCGTAAAGACGACCATCGGCTTGGGGTGGACAAACGGGATCCCTTCGTGCAACCAGTCTGGGGCGGTCCACCACTGGAGACCATCCCACATCTTCTAGGTTACAGTGATTAGCTGGTCGAAATGACCATATTGCCGAGTCCACTGGGCGGCCAGCTCTCACTGGGGGGCGCATGTGCAACTGGGCCCAATGGACCACCGAGGTGAACAACACCATGCAACCCAGAATGCTCGGGCAGGGCACAAGTGCCCAACCAAAAATGATCGGGTAAAGGAGGAGAGAACCTCCGCCCTGTCTGCTGGGAGCCGAGCTCTGGCTTGACTAGAGTCTAGCTCTGCCACGATGAAGCCCATCACCTGGGAAGGCAAGAGTTCCGACTTGGCCTCGTTGATCAGGAGGCCGAGTTGGGAGCAGGTTTGGAGGGCCAGACCCCTGGACCTCTCCACCTCCTGTTGGGTGGGACCTGCCAGGAGCCAATCATCGAGATAAGAGTAAATTCAGACTCCTCGACGCCGAAGATGGGCCGCCACCACTGCAATGCATTTGCTGAAGACCCATGGGGCCGATGACAGGCCGAATGGCATGGCTCGGAACTTGTACAGGGTTCCCTTGACCCTGAAGCGGAGGAACCGCTGATGGGATGGACGGATTGGGACGTGAAAGAATGCGTCCTGCAGATCCAGTGAACAGAACTACATGTTTCGCTCCAGGGATGGTATGATCTGGGACAGAGTGACCATCCGGAAGGTGCGAGACCTGAGAAACTGATTCATGTCGTAGAGATCTAGAATGGGACGCCAACCCCCTGTCTGCTTGGGCACTAGGAAGTACATGGAGACAAAGCCTGGGTCTGCTGGAGGTTCCGCCACAGGGGTTACTGCCTCCTTGTGGAGGAGCTGAGCCACGTCGTCTCGAACAGCCGACTGGGTGCATGCGGAAATCCATTCCTCCCGAGGGGCGCGGGCTCGGCTTGGAGGGTACTGCTCGAATTCTAGAGGTAGTCCCTGACCGACCACTTCGAGAACCCACCTGTCTGAAGTGATAGCAGACCAGGCGGAAAGGAAGTGGTGGAGCAGAGCCTCCACTGGAGAGCCCAGAGCTGGTGTGACGGAGACAGGGGTGGCAACCCCTATCCCGTCACTAGGCAGGCTTAGAGGAAGAGGCGGCTCCAGGACCCGAGTCTCAGCCTAGTTTGTAGCCCTGTTGGGGACCAGGCTTGGGCCGAGGGCGCCAAGCTTGAGCCTGCTGCTGATGTTGCTGTCCTCCCTGGTAGGAGGGCTGCCGCACCGCAGGGGAAGAGTGCCAAAAAGGCTTCTTCTTCTGCTGGCACTTGCCCGAATAACCTTTTGCAGAAGTGGCGTCCAAGGTGGCATTGGACTGCTCTATACGCTGTAGGTGACCGGCCACTCCTGGACCGAACAAGTCGGTCCCCAGGAAAGGCACATCAGCCAGCTTGTGCAGAGTATCCGCCGGGAAGGAGAAAAGCCTCAGCCAAGCACTGCGGCGAGAGGCCACTGCGGTGGCAATCAAGCGGGCACAGGAATCCCCAATGTCAAGGGCCATCTGGAGCTGCTGTTTGGCAACAGCACGGCCCTGGTCATGGACCTGTTTGACGGTGGTCTGCATGTCCGTGGGGAGATGAGGGAGGACTTCGTCTAATGACCCGAGAAGGGCATGAGAAAAGTGTGCCATGATAACTGCCGAGCTGGCCTGACGAAGGCCCAAAGAAGAGGCCGCACAGACCTTTCAGGCAGTGTGATCCATATTTTTGGACTTCTTGTCCGGAGGTCGGTCAGTGTTGGACGAACTGCCAGGACGCCGGAACACAGAGGCGGTCACCAGACTCTCGGCCGAAGGGTGCTCTGTGAACCCCGCAAGGGACCCTATGTGCACTGCGTACTTGCGGGCAGACGGTGCTGGGCATGAGGCAGGGCGCTGCCAAAGTTCATGTGCCAGGCCAACAATGGCCTCGGCCACTGGAAGGGCCTCTGTCGTGGGTATCCACTCTCTTTAGAATATCTGTGAGAGGGTACTCTGCCTTTTTCTGGATAGGTTCCTGGGGCATTCCGGTGGAGTCGGAAATGAGATGGAGAATTCCTTTTCCTGTGCCAATGGACGACTCGTCATCCCCCAGATGAGAGTGGAGCCCGGTGACATCAGAGTCTGAAGAGTCATGATACAGCGGTCTGCCGCCTAAATCACCCTCGATCCACCGAGGGAGGTCCGGGGTGACCGCAACCGACAGACGTCGGGGAAGTCCAGCGTCTAGTCGGTCCTCTTTTGAGGGAGCCCCTTCCTTAGGCTGCGTAGGTGGCAGTTCCACCGGGATAGGTGGAGAGACCGGAGTAGGCCGAACCGGTGGACGGGCTGGCCCCAAGGGCGGAGGAACCAGAGGCTTCGGTTCCGAAGGGGTCGGCTGTGGCCTGGGAGGCGAAGCCGCAATGGCCGGGTGGGCGGCGGAGCCGGCTTCTGCCCAGTCAGGATCAGCTGTTGCCACATAAGATCCTCACAGTGCTGCCGGAGTTTCCGCCGGAGCCTCTCCTCGTCTGAGGGCGACCTGTGGCATCGCCTCTTCTTCGAGCACTTATGGCTCTTCCTCGGTCGTTCAGCCGCAGGGGTCCTGGACCGTGACCAAGATCAGGGATGCCGACTCGGTTGATCGGGAGACACCGGTGTGATCGGTGAAACCCTAGGGTCCGGAAACGGGTCCTTGATAGGGACACCAGCGGGCTGGGTCTCCTTATCAGGAAAAACCAGGACTGGAGTCCGTTCTAATGAGTCGTTGGCCATGGCCGGCGACAAAGGGTCGATCGGGTCGAGGATAATTTCGACCTCGTCGGCCACGTCCTCTGTCCCCTGGCCAGATGGAAGATCCATGAAGCCGGCGGCCGAGGATGCGATCTTGACTGAGGTCGAGACAGTGTGTTCCTGGGACTTGGACCTTTCTCAGTCCCAAGAATGTCTTCGCCGCGACGAAGACAACTGATCTTTATCTCTTTTCCGAGAGCGGGAGGAGTGCGAGCTCAAGGACGCCTCACCCCAGGTGGGGAGAGACTGACACAACTCCTTGAAAGATCCCATAAAGGTGGAGCCCAGGTTCAGCGGGATAAAGAAGCTTCGATTAGCCAAAGCACGAGCGGCTTCTTCCTCGAACGCCTTCATCTGTTCCAGCTGATCAGCGGAGCCCGCGTCCGCGGAAACCGCCCACTTAGCCTCCTTCGACTTCACCGGAGGGTTCCTTTTTTCCCCAGTCTCCCTAGCTGCAGGTGTGCCTTGCGGTTGTCCAGGACGTTGGGACGGGAGGCCAAGCAAAAGCTACAGGACGATAGGCAGTAGACGCACGTGAGGTGGGGATCGGTGCGCGACATCATCTGGCCGCAGGAACACTGGCGAAATCCTGGGGAAGATTTCTCCTCCATGATCAATGCTGCAAAAGCGTGATCGCTAACTCGAACGAGTTTGCGCTCTGGTAAAACCGACAATTTGAAAGCCAGGGCCTACGAAGTGCGAGAGCACGAGGGAGGCAACCTGTATCTTCCAGTGGAAAGGAAGATCTGGTGTCATGGGGCGGAGCCAAGGTATATACCACCTGGGTGGGTGGGAGGAGCCAGCTTAAAGACTACTTGCAGATTTAAAGTGGAAGGGGACAATGCCAAACAGTGTGGATGAACAACATATCCACGCTCCTAGAAGCGGACTTTTCAACTTAGGAAATAAGGCAAAAAAGTTTGGAGACAAACGCTGGTTCTTCCAGAAGTTCACCAAAGAGCCGAAGTCAACGGGTCTGCAGTGGCAAAGACCTGAGGTGGGGCAGGGGACTGCCCCGATACACCATCGGCCGATGTCGGGGTGGAGCCAGCGTCAGGGGGCAGTCTGCGCTGGAGACTGCTAGCTAGAAGTTTGCTGTGGGGTCCTAGTGGCTGGCGGCATAGTCCTAATGTTAAAAGCCTGCTGCAAGAGCTCCCACTTGAAGATATACCCTCAGCCTTCTGCGTGGGGGAGAACAAATGATGGCAGGGGCTTCTCAGGGGCCTGGCGAGACCTAAGATTGGTCAGAGCCAGGCAGGGGCTCCTGTGGTGCATGAGAGTTCTCTGACACTTCCGCCTTACCCCGGGGGGCGGGGGAAGTCCATGGAAATGCAGGATTGGCAGACTTACACCAGGCCAAAGGTGCCAGTCAGGACAGGTGAAGCTATGTTGTCTGCCTGATGCAGACTGATCTCACCATTCTGGAGGCCACCTTGTTGGTATCATAAGATGCCCCACTTGGTTTTGTGCTACCTCCAGACAGTGGGTGGAAAGGTAAACTGTTTGCTGAACTTCCTTGTTCACAGGCACTGCTAAGAGCAGGTTGTACACCTGAAACCCATAGGAAATGGCTGTAGGTCGCCATATGTGCCTGGTGTGCTGACACACAAACTAGGGTGTGTGCCAAGGTGAAAACCTTCCTGATCGAAGTGTCTATAAGAGCAGTGTTCACATCTTGATGTCGGCCATACGTGAGGCTCCGAGGTCCCAATGGAATCTGTAGTACCTGAAGCTGTAAGGTGAGGCACATCACCTGCAGCTCCTTAGGGTGCATGACATTGTATAAAGAGGTCCCTGGGGACAGCTGGAATGGCAAAGGGATGTCTCTAGATGCCCCGGATGCCTCCCATTTCCGCAGTCCTAGGAGGAACAACCAAGGTGTCAAGACTGGGAACTCCTAGGAATCTCAATGACAGGGCTACCAGATGCTAGCATAGGCAGAGAGGCTGAGTGTCTGTAACCTTTCCATCATGAATTGCTGGTAGAGAGCTTACTTAGCTGAAGAGGCCAGGTGTACAGAAGATTCAATGTCATTTTGAGGAAGACATTGAAGGAGATGAGACTCCACCTCTGGAAATAAATACCGGGGAGAAGGATCTAAACTGGATCCTGTCGGACTCCCTGTGCCAGTTTTCTAAGGCACCAATTGATCCCCAGTGCTGTTCCCACATTAATGGCCCTACAGGGCTTACTAATGACGACATCCTCTCAAAAAATCAGCAAGACCATTCTACAGAGGGATGAGACTATGGGTCTTGAGGACCTCTGCCTGGATTGTGAAATTGCGTAGGGGGCTTTACTCAAGAACAGTCCTCCTACATCCAAGAAGTGACCCAATCGATGCTGCTGGGGAGTAACCCCAGATGAGGACACCGGAGTCATACAGGTCCCATAGGACAATCACGGTCCTCACTGGTGATGGTGTAATCCATTAACTCCGAAGAAAAGGCAGCCTCCAAGGCATCACCTGACCCAGAGCTGGTGCCACCTCAGGCACTGTACTCAGGGTCTGCGATGTCCTTGGGGACAGGTCTCTCCCTGTCAAGTGTTCAACACTATCCTTTACACTCTGCTCAGTGTCAGCTTCGACACCATGTTCAATGCAGTACCTCGTGTCACAGTAAACAGGGTCAGAGACAACATTGTCATCAGCACTTCACTTGGAGCTGGGCCCAGGATTGGCAGCATGTTACCGCCTCCATGTTTGGAGCCAACCCCCTCCTGGGTGTGGTTAGTGACACCGTGGATTGGGACAGTCTCCAAACCAGCATCAGAACAACCAACAGCCTTGGTGCTGGTTCCTCCAACACTGCGAGCATTATTTGGGGGGGGGCAGTCATCCTTAGGGATACCTGCCATGTCATCACTGCAAATGGTGACAACAGCACGACGGGCGACATCAGAGGATGATGACAAGGTGCACACTGGTGCGGACTGGACATACAACTTCTGTCTCACCATAAGGAAGTTCTACTGCTCAAGGCAGGGAGGGTTTGCAGCAGACCGCTCAGAGGGAGTCTGCTGTCCACCAGACCCAACCCCCGGCAGTATCAGACACCTCAGCGCGATGAGGAAGAGGAGAACTACATATTTCCATGGAACCAGAGGTCCCTGGAAGAGGCCCAGGGGAAAAGGCCTTGGATGATCCATTCGACACCAGCCTCCAAAGGTGGGGATCATATGACCCCCACTTCAATGCGCAGTTCTCCAGGGTGTGTCTATCCATCGAAAAGTAAGGAACACATGCATCCAGGCCATGTTGAGGTCCAAGGCAGGTTGCAGAGACTTGATGTCATCTGAAAAATCAATTATTTTCCCCACAGGGGCACCAATGCAAAGTAGAAAGCTGTCAAATTTTCTTCTTGATGTGGCCCCTTAAATAGTGCCTTTCCCAGTCCTTTTGACTTTCATGCATAAATTACCCCTTCTTGCATAGATTCTGGAATTGCATTTCATTAATGTCTTCGGCAGTTAGTTTTTGCATTCTGAGTTGCTAAAAACTGCAGGGTGTACCAGAGCTTCTATACCAAGCCTGGAGTTGCTGTGGACCCAGGGCTGTACTGCTGACATCACTATATGGCAGAGGAGTGACTCACAATGCAGTACAGTGAAACTGCAGACAGTTTTGCAATGGAATCCACATTACTAGGTGTACATACTGTGGTTCCTCTTCACCAAGACACCCTGTTAGCGATGCATTATGCCAAAATCCAAATGCCTAGTCAGTATGCTTTTTGTAAAACTAACTTCTGTCACTGTAAAAGCATGGGGAGTTAGAGAAGATAGAGTTGCTGTCAGCCAAGACAGCTGTCAGTTTAGCATCAATGTGATTAGTGTCTCTACCTTGATCATTTGAAAGCAGTAATGTATTTTTACCCATGCCATACTGGTGCCTTCCATGTCTTTCTGTAGTAAAGTGCCTGGCAGTCACCACGATCGAAAATCACTTACTGCTCCTCTGTCTTGCCCTCCCGGACATCAGCATGGCACCGCGGAATGCTTACGATTAATTTTGGTACCATATAATACAAACAATGTGTTTAGATGTGCTATATGCACTGCAGAGGTGGTTTTAAAAACGGAGGGCTATTTCCAGAGAAATTCTTGTTTGAAAAGTGAAACCGAAATTCCGTGCATGAGCAGACTGGTGGTATTATATGGTACCCAAATTATTCTTAATCTTTCTGAGGTGCCATGCTGATGTTGAGGGGGCGTGGGACAGAGCACCAGGAAGAGATTTTCAATCGGGGCGACTGCCAGACTCTTTACTACAGAAAGACATGGAAGGTACCAGTATGGCATGGGTAAGGAGGCATTACTGCTTTCAAATGATCAAGGTAAAGACACTAATCACACCGATGCTAAACTGACAGCTGTCTCGGCTGACAGCAACTCGATCTTCTCTCACTCCCCAAGCTTTGTTACAGAGGCAGAAGTCAGTCAGTTTACAAAAAAAAAAAAAAAACACATACTGACTAGGCATTTGGATTTTAACATAATGCATTGCTAACTGTGTCTTGGTGAGGAGGGACCACAGTATGTACACCTAAGTAACGTAGTTTTTCCCTTGCAGAACTGCTGAAACTTTACTGTACTGCAGTGCGAGTCACTCCTCTGCTATAATAGTGATGTCAGCAGTACAGCCTTAAGTCCACAGCAACACCCGGCTTGTTACAGAGGCTCTGGTACACACTGCAGTTTTTAGCAGCTCAGAATGCAAAAATTAACTGCAGAGGACAGTGATGAAGAAAAAATTACTCACCTTAGTAATGTTGTTTCTTCTAATGGAGTCTTGCTATATTACAGACATTAGCAGTTTGATCCAGTTCTAGAACTGCCCCGGAGTGAAATGGTTAAAACCATTCCAAAATAGAATTTTGGCACAAGAGCAGCTCTATCTGTGTCATTTCAAACTTGAACTGTCAGATCTTTACGAGCCAAACTCACTAAGGTCTGTGTGGAAGCTGTAACCTACACTAGCCAAATGGCTACCTAAATAATAACAACCATTGATGGTCCCAACACCCAAGACTCAAGTCAGGGGACCAGAAATACTAACACCATTCTAATAATATGAAAATGGAACATAAGTATAATAAAACACACACCAGCGTACACATACACACCCCCAAAGTCCCAAAGGGGACAAAATGCTAACAGGACATAAGTAGTGCCCACACTAAGTTGCCCGCACCCCACCAAGTAGAGGTTCTGAGAGGGGCAGGTTGGTGGGGAGGTCTATAATATAGCAAGACTCCATTAGAAGAAACAACATTACTAAAGTGAGTAATTTTTTCTTCAAACAACATGAAGTCTTGGTATATTATAGACATTAGCAGAATACACAGCAGTACCTCCATGGAGGAGGGGCAGAACCTACTTAGGGAATAGGCTCTGAGGAACAGCTGTGCCAAACCGAGCATCTCTCCTGGCCTGGACATCCAGGGAGTAATGCTTGGTAAAAGTGATTACCGTTTTCCAAGTAGCAGCCTGGCAAATCTCTAATAAAGGGATATCTCTGGCAGCAGCTAGGCAGCAGCTGTACCCCTGGTAGAATGAGCCCTCAAACCGGGGCTCTGCCCACTTCTGATAACAAAATTGGATACAAGAGACAATCCACCTGGCTATTGATCTCTTAGTGGCAGGTTTCCTTTCCCAACTTCACCATAGGTAAGGAAAAGTTGGAGGGATTCGAACCTATGACCTTTGTAGTACGCTCTATATAATAACTAACAGCTCTCTTAACATCCAGGCTGTGCAACCTCCTCTCACCCGAAGAGGAGTGATCAGTGAAAAATACTGGAAGGAAGATAGATTGATTAAGATGGAAATCTGAAACCACCTTAGGCAAAAACTTCCTATTAGTCCTAAGGACTACCTTATATCCCTGTGGAAAGAAATAAAGTCAGTCTCCACTGACAAGGCTTGCAATTCACTTATGCGTCTGGCAGAAGTGATAGCCACTAGAAAAAGTTTTCCAAGTTAGGAACTTAAGCTCTGCAGAAGACAGAGGTTCAAAAGGGGGTTGCATTAACTGGGCAATGCAAACATTAAGGTCCCAAGCAGGGGCCGGTTCCCGAAAGGGAGGATTAGTATGGAGCAATCCCTTAAAAAACTTGGAAAACACAGGATGAGAGGAAAGAGGGATGACTTTCCTGCTGACACAAAAGCAGACACAGCTGCCAAATGAACTCTCAGGGTAGCTGGTCTGAGACCAAGAATTAAGATGCACCATGTAATCTAACAAAATGGGCAATTCAGCAGATTCGGAAATATTTTTCCCAGCACACCAAATGGAAAACCTTTTCCATTTAGACCTATAAAAGTAGCCCTAGTGGAAGGCTTTCTGGAAGCCTTTAGGATCTCAAGAACACCCTGAGAGAGGTGTAAATCAGCAAACTCTAACTCCTCAAGAGCCAGGCCTTGAGGTTGGATATAAACCCTTCCCTGGGCACAAGTCAACAGATTGTGATTCCTGGGGAGGCACAGGGAAGATGGACTGTCAGAGACAGAAGGAGTGGGTACCAGGGCTGCCTGGCCCAATCCGGGGCAATCAGAATCACCCTGCAAGGCTGAGATCTGATTTTGACTAGTACTTTGAATAGGAGAAAGGGGAAGCATAGAGGAACTTCCCTCCCAATCCAGAAGAAGGGCATCCAGGGAACTGAGCCCAGCACTGGAGGCCTGCAACAGAACAGAGGAAGTTGTGATTGTCTGGGGCTGCAAAAGATCTATCTGAGGATGCCCCACCTGGCAAAAACTATCGGAAATCCTGCTGAGGGCATCCGCTAGGATACTGTCCTTCCCTGGAAGATGAACTGCTATGAGGGAAGTGTTCAGGGAATAGCCAGAGACCACAACTTCATTGCCTCGGTGCACAAGGCCGAAGACCGAGAGCCCCCGTTTGTTGATGTACCACATTGTTGTGGTGTTGTCTGTTCTGACTTGTATCATCTTGTCGTGGACAGATGCAGAAAAAGCTTGAACAGCTAAAAAGACAGCTCTGAGTTCCAGCAAATTGATGTGGAACATAGATTCCTGGGGGGACCAGACTCCCTGAGTGGAAAGGTCGCCCATGTGGGCTCCCCAACCCAGAAGGGAAGCATCTATAGTGAGAGTCAAGTCTTGAGAAGGGGAAATGAAGGGGAACCCCGCTCTTAAAATTGCTCTGATCTTGTCACCACTGGAGAGCTAGGATCAAGGTTCGAGTCACTGGGACCAACTTGGAAACGGGGTCTTTTCTCTGAGACCAAAAGGTTCTTAAGTGAAACTGAATGTCTCTCATCTGAAATCTGGCTCCCTGCACAACAGCTGTGGATGCAGCCATGTGCCCCAGGAGCTGCAGAAAGTGTCTTGCTGGTAGAGAGACCTGCAGAGTGAAGGAAGAGGCCAGAGCCACTAAATTCCTTACCCTTTCTGGGGAAGAAAGGCTCTGGCTAGCTTTGTGTCCAATTCTGCCCCTATAAAGGTGAGTACCTGGACTGGTTCCAGAACAGACTTTGTAGGTTTAGCAGAAACCCAGGGAGGTGAGAAGCTGCTGGGTGACCTGCAGGTGAGATTTACCTGTTCTGGGGACTGGCCTACAATGAGCCAGTCGTCTAGATAAGGAAAAACAGCAATCCTCTGCCTCCTTAAGTGGGCCACTGCCACTGCTAGACACTTTGTGAATACCCTTGGAGCAGAGGTAAGGCCGAAGGGCATTGCTCTGAACTGGTAATGACCTGAGGGCAGCTCGAATCTGAGGTACTCGATGGGATCTTCTGATTAGGACATGGAAATAGGCATCCTTGAGGTCCAGGGAGGCTAGCCAGTCCCTGGCCTTAGGGAAGGTAAAATCATTGCCAGAGTTACCATTTTGAACTTTGGTTTCAAAAGATGCTTGTTCAGATATCTGAGATCTAAAATGGGCGCCATTTCTCCTATCTTTTGGGGTAAGGAAGTATCTGGAATACAGACCCCTGCCCTGATGCAGGGGAGGAACCCTTTCTACTGCTCTGAGAGCTAACAGGGATGAGACCTCTGTTTCCACAGCGAGGTCTCTGAAGCACTTGCAGGTAGAAAAAGTCTGCTTCTCAACTTGGGAAACTTTTTGAAGCTGAGAACCAGACCCTGGCTTACTACTTCCAGAACCCACTTGTCTGAGGTTAAAGAAGCCCAATTCTGACTGAAGTAAGCCAGCCTGCCCCCCACTGGTACAGGAGAATCAGCCCTGGGCACCCCATCAGGGTGCCTGTTTCGCAGGAGCTTTAGGCTGGGGAGTGGGAGCAGGTCTGCCCACCCCTCATCTGCCCCTGCCTCTGAAGAAGCCCCTCTGAGCATAGGCAGAGGAGGCTGAGTCTGGTAGAAAGGCCTGTGAAAAGGCCTACCCCTACCCCTTGGGGCATGCCTTTGAGGAGTGGCTTGCCGCTCCTTAGCCTGGGCACTCTTGTAAGTAGTCCTATATTCATCCATCTTCTTCATGTAATTCTCTGTCTGCTCTCCAAACAGAGAATTTCCACCACAGGAAAATCCATAGCCTTAGTCTGGGTATCCTGTGACAAACTAGTACACCTGAGCCAGGCCAACCTACGAAAAGCTACAGATGTGGCCATGACCCTAGAGGAAACATCATTAACATCCACAGCAGCATGAAACTAAACCTTAGAGGCTTCAATGCCATCAGCAGCCACCTGTTCTAGTTCACTAGCCAGCTGGCCATGGGCCTGCTTGGTCAATTGCATAACAGTATCCTATCTAGATTTCTGATACCTAGCTACATAAGCCATATAATTTGCTTGCCTGAGTCCCAGAGAGGCTGCCATATACTGTTTTTTTGCCGTGGCATCAATCTTCCTGGAATCCTTGTCAGGAGGATGTGAAGCCAAGGAATATTACTTTTATCACAGGCAGCAGCCTGAACTACTAACATGACTGCATTGCTGAGAAAGGAATTCTGTATCAGGCCTGACAATGTATACCTTCTGTCCATCTTTTTATCTACAGGAGGCAGAATTAGGAGCTTTTAAAATTTTAATTGTTTGTTTCCTAAAAGACTTATGTAAAGGAATAGACAATCTCCTAGACTCTGGAATATCCATCATTTCTACAAAATCAAGCTCCTCTTGCTCATCCACAGCCTCTTCTAAAGGAAGCTGGAGGTTTCAGCAACTTTTATAAAACATAAAATGAGATGGGGACTCAGACAGCATAGGGAGATTCTAAAGGTCTGTCTGGGGAGATGTCCGTTCAATGGGCACACCAGACCTTCCCAGCCACATTCATACTGTTCATAATCCTCCTCCCCTCCTCTGGTTCATAAAATTCCTCAATATCATAATCCTGAACCACTGGGACCGGACGAACCGACCTTTTACCAGATAGTGGTGGTTGGACGGACCCAGACAGTGACTGGACAATTTGTATGGCTTTTGCTATCTCTGCAGCAGTTGGAGAAGGAATTTTGGACTCCACACCTGCTGATTTTCTTGTTTTCTTTACTGGAATTGGTTCCTCAGAACCAGCTTTTCTTTTCGAGGAAGTCTGGCCTGGTCAGAGGCACTCCCTCTGGTTCGGCTGGCACCGAACCGGGCTGGCCATCCGGGTCAGCGGACTTTTTGGCCTCTCGTTCCCTGAGCCTGCCCAATCTTTTTTCCAGGGTGGCTGCAGGGAAATTCTTACATACCTGGCAGTCTGACTGGAGGTGGTCAAACCCCAGACAATAAACACAGGTGGTGTGTGGGTCAGCCTTGGCAAAGACTTCCCCACAAACATCACAGTGTTGAAACCCAGTGGGCCCGGTTTTTCTTTTGGGTTTCTCAGACATAATGCCAGCCTAACCAAAAACTTGCCCTTTTAACGGCAGTGCCAGGCAAGACACCCTTATCGGTTCCTAACCGTGTCACGGGTATTGGAAAAAAACGTAATAAATCCAGTTTTTTTAGAACCGATAAGAACCGAGAACCGCACTCTAAAATAGTAACTTTTAGTTTTAAATGAGTTTTAAACCCACTGATCGGTTCAAAACCGAACCGATAACTTACAAGTTCCACACAGACAAAACCTTCATTTACTTACGGTTACCACAGATAGAGCTTGAACGAGCGGTTTTGCGGTTAAAATAAAACTATTCTCGGTTAAATCCAACCGAGAAAACATTTTTTAAACCGAGAAATGAACCGAGCAGAAGGAGAAATCTCCGGAGCGACTGTTCACTGAGGCGGAGTAAAGAATCTGACAGTTCAAGTTTGAAATGACACAGATAGAGCTGCTCTCGTGCCAAAATTCTATTTTGGAATGGTTTTAACCATTTCACTCCGGGGCAGTTCTAGAGCTGGATCAAACTGCTAATGTCTATAATATAGCAAGACTTCATGTTGTTTGAAATACAGTTCCAGACTACAGCTGTCCCGGTAGCGCTGAGGCACTGGATGCCTTACCTTGTGTTGGTGACCCGGGTTTGGGAACAACCTCTGATCATTGGGGTGCCAGTGTGTTTGGGGGGAGCGGGAGGAGCACGACTGAGCAAGCTGGTAGGAAGCTCTCCTCTCCTGGGGGTGGGTTGTCACCCCCTTCGTAGTTCCATTCCCACTGGGTGGAGGTCCAGTGTGTAGCATAGGCGGGAGGGCAGCATCATTATGGGTGGAGTGGAAGGGGCTGAGCTGGGCGCACCGGGTGTGCGTGCGTGCCTCCTGCCTTACGCATGTGTGCTGGGGCCTTGGGTTGGGAGAAAACCTACAAAAAATTAAAAAATCTATATAGAAATACAATTCCAAAATCAATGCAAGAAGGGGTAATTTATGTATGAAAGTCAAAAGGACTGGGAAAGGTGCTGACAGCAACTTAATCTTCTCTCAATCCCTATGCTTTGTTACAGAGGCAGAAGTCCGTTTTAACAAAAAAATATACTGACAAGGCATATGGATTTTGGCATAATGCATTGCTAACAGGGTGTCTTGGGGAAGGGAGGACAGTATGTACAACTAGTACGAAAAAATTACTTACCATAGTAATCTTGCATCTTTCAAGGGAATCTTACTGTATTCTGACACATGCAATATGGTCTCACCACAGGACTGCCCCAGAGTCGAAATGGTTAATAGAACCTATGCTAATGATGGAATGCTAGGCTTGAGCTCGGTTGTCAAACCACTGTCCCTGGAATACATCCTGCAACCATCAGATTCTTATGGAGCATGCATAGTAACAAGCTATCTAAACTATCCTAACAAATAACCAACATCCCCCAAAAACAAACAATCCCCTTTTACTTAAGTGTAGGCATTACTAAAACTCAACTCACTAATGCCCCAATCAAGAAACACTCAAGTTTCAAACAGCATGGACAGCTGTAGTGCAGTGCCCAGGGGTTCTAGTAAGGGAGGTAGGGTGGGATCTCAGAACACAGTAAGATTCCCTTGGAAGAAACAAGATTACTATAGGAAGTATTTTTTTTCTTCAAACCCCAAGAAATCTTTCTGTATTCTGACATACAGTATGCAGACTACCCAAGCAGTACCTTTGGAGGAGGGCAGAGAATATAGTTAGGAAACACGCTCTGCAGTACTGCTGTACAAAATCTGGCATCACTTCTGGCCTGGTTATTCAGGCTATAGTGTTTGGTAAATGTGTGAACAGTTTTCCAGGTAGCTGCTTTATAAATTTCCAACAAAGGAGCAACTCTTGCAGCTGCTATAGAAGCAGCTGTACCCCCTGTAGAGTGGGCCCCTAAGGCCCATGGGTGGCTCTTTGCCTACTTTGCTGTAGCAGAACTGAATACTGGCAACAATCCATCATTCAATGGTCTTCCTCAAGGCAGGTTTGGCCTTGCCCACCCTCTCCATAAGTCAGGAAGAGCAGAGTACTATCCTGCCTATGATTCTTAGTATGATCCAAGTAGTAACTAATAGCCCTCTTGACCATCTAGGCTATGCAGCCTACGTTTCCCTGAACCGGAATGGTCAGTGAAAAAGATTGGCAAAGTGATGGACTGATTCAAGTGAAAGTCTGACACTACCATGGGGAGAAAATACAGGTTACTCACCTGTAACAGGAGTTCTAGGAATGGTATATGTTGTTCATCCACACTCATTGGCAGGTATCCTTGCCGCTTTAAATCTTGCCGGAAGGTCTTCAAGCTTGCTCCTCCCACCCACCCGGGTGGTATAACTCTCGGCTCCGCCCCATGACGCCAGATCTGGCCCGCTGGAAGCTCAAGGTTGTGCGTTGAAGCCGGGAGGTCGGGTGGTCGTGTGGATGAACCAGCATATACCATTCCTAGAGACTCCTATTGAAGTGAGTAACCTGTATTCTAGGGACATGGATATGTTGTTCATCCACACTCATTGGCAGACTCCTAGCAGTTCTCCGGGAGGAGGGAGGCAAGACGACACCCCCAATACTTACTTGGGAAAGAAGACTGGAGAACCGAGGCCCCAAAACCAGCATCCGGCGTGACTCAAGGTCGATGTGGTAATGGGTAATGAGGTGTTTGCTGACTTCCAGGTAGCAGCCCTGCAGATTTCCTGGATAGGGAGCGTCCCTGGAAGCAGCCACCGTTGCAGCAGTATGGCGGGTAGAATGAGCTCTTATCCTCTGGGAGCTCCATGCCCGCCAACATATAGCAGAGATCTATGCAGGAGGTTGCCCACCTGCTTATCGTCCGCTTGGCTGCAGGTCTGCCAGATGCGGCTTCAGCGTGGGTGACAAACAGCTGGCGAACCTCTCCCAATTTCAGCCGTGCGCTCCTTATAATAATGGCGCCCTTCTAGGAGTCCAGAGTATGGAGCCTATATTCGACCTCCGGGTGGATTGGGGTAGAACACCGGCAGAGTCAACACCTGGTTAAGGTGAAACTCCGACACCACCTTCGGAAGGAATTTCGGGTAGGCAAGAGGACAACCTTGTCCCTGTGGAAGACCAGGTAAGGAGACTCGATGGAAGCCCTGAGCTCTCCCATCCTTCTGGCTGACGTGATAGCCACCAAGAAGGCGGTCTTCCACGACAGGTGAGAGAGAGCACACCTGTGCATAGGTTCGAATGGCTTGCCCATGAGCTTTGCCAGTACCAGCAGTAGATCCCACGGAGGTGGGGTTCCGACTGAGGAAATGTGATCAAGGCCTTTGAAAGCGCCAGACCACCTTCTCCTCATGCCACGACTGCCTCCCGCCCGCGCCGGTAAGCAGAGATGGCTGCCAGGTGCACCCTTAGGGTCGCCGACCTAAGCCCTTGAATAGAAAGGGACCATAAATAGTCCAAGATGCTTGCCAAGGAACAGGAGGAAGGGTCCAAGCCTTGCCCTGACACCAAATGGAAAACCTTTTCCATTTGAAGGCATAGCATTTCTGGTCGACTCTGCAGGGACGCTTCAACTACATTGAGGGCCTCCGTGAAAGACCCAAGGCCTGGAACTCCAGCCGCTCAGGAACCAGGCCGTCAGGTGCAGGGATTGAAGGTCCGGATGGAACACCTTCCCTGATTGACTGAGAGCAGGTCCGGCGAGCTGGAAGCTGCCGGAGTCCTGGAGCTGAGACTGAGGAGATCTGGGTACCAGAACTGGCGAGGCCAGTCTGGGGCTATCAGAACCATCTGCGCCTTGTCCCTCCTCGCCTTGAGAAGCACCTTGTGGATCAAGGGAAATGGGGGAAAGGCGTAAAAGAGGCCCGGGGTCCACTGCCTCGAGAAGGCATCCCCCTGCAGCGAGCCCTGCTGAGGGGGGCGGGCATGGAACAGACTCAGCTTCGCGTTCTCCCTGGAGGCAAACAGGTCCACCTGAGGTGTGCCCCAATGGGAGAACAGATGCTGTACTACCTCCGGCAGAGAGACCACTGTGGGATGCAGCCCCTATCCGGCTCAGGCATCGGCCAGGGTGTTGGAGGCTCCTGCCACGTGAATGGCTAGGAGATCCGCCTCCAGGCTCGCCTGAGTGACCAAATGCGGAGAGCTTCTTGCATAGAAGCATGGAGGCGTCCGCCTGGCGGTTTAGATAGTACATGGTCGTGGTATTGTCCGTCTGGACTCGGACCACTTGACCCCGGAGGAACGGAGCAAAGGCGGTGAGAGCTAGGCGGACCGCTCGGAGCTCCAGCAGGTTGATGTGGCATCGGGACTCCCGCGGGGACCAGAGGCCATGAGCCCGGTGTTCCCCCAGATGGGCACCCCAACCCATCAGAGAGGCATCGGTCGAAAGAGAGACCGTCGGCTCGGGGCGGGGCGGACGAGCAGGATGCCCTCCTGCAAATGATCTGGAGCGGTCCACCACTGGAGCGTTCCACATCCCTGTGTCACCGACTAAAGCTGGTCAAGGATCGCAGCATTGTGACCACGGGCTGGCCAGTCCCACTGAAGGGACGCATGTTCCAGCGGGCCCACGGACCACCGCTGGTGCAGGCGCCATGAGACCCAGGAGGCGGGGAAGTCCCGGCAGTAGCGATTGCCCAACCAGAAATGATCGGGCAAAGGAGGAAAGAACCTCAGCCCTGTCCGCCGGGCCGCCTGGCTCGAAAGAGTCGAGCTGCGCCCGATGAATAGAATCACCTGTTCGACTCGAGTTCAGACTTGGCCTCGTTGATAAGGAGGCCCAGTTGAGGACAGACCTGGAGGCCAGATCTCTGGACCACTCCGCCTCCTTCCTGGAGGGAGCTGCTATCAGCCAGTCGTCCAGGTAAGGGTACACCGGACCCCTCGGCGCGCAGGAATGCTGTCACCACTGCCATGCATTTGGTGAAGACCCTGGGAGCTGGAGACAAGCCGAAGGGCATGGCTTGGAACTCGAAGAGGATCCTTCCTTCGAAGCGAAGAATCTCTGGTGAG
The DNA here is from genome assembly GCA_016271365.2 of Neoceratodus forsteri. Taxonomy (NCBI): domain Eukaryota; kingdom Metazoa; phylum Chordata; order Ceratodontiformes; family Ceratodontidae; genus Neoceratodus; species Neoceratodus forsteri. The sequence goes on along the minus strand of CM028129.1, from coordinate 553,135,144 downwards.
ACGGACGGATAGGGACGTGAAAAAGCGCGTCCTGCAAGTCCAGAGAGCAGAACCACCACGCGTTCCAAGGATGGTATTATCTGAGCCAGAGTGACCATCCTGAAGGTTCGAGACCTTAGGAACTTGTTTAGGTCGTGTGGAGTCGAGAATGGGCGCCAACCCCCGTCCTCCTCAGACCAGGAAGTACCTGGACACAAACCCTGGGTCTGAAGGAGGGTCCACCACCTCTCTTATCACCTCATTCTGGAGGAGGAGGCGATGTCGGCTCAGCGAGCACGCAGTGAGCTGGGGATCGAAGCCCCCGAGGAGGCGGCTCTGAAGGTGGGTGCCTGCTCGAATTCCAGAGGCAGGCCTCTTCCACCACCTCAAGACCCACCTGTCCGTGGTAACAGCGGACCAGGCGGAATGGAGGTCGGAGCGTCCCCACGGGGGACCCAGGGTAAGTGTGGCGGGAATGGGCGACACCTCAGCCCGTCACTGGGCAGGCTTGGAGGAGGGACCGGCCGAGGGACCTCCTGGGCCTTTCCTCCCTGCCTCCTGTTAGAGGCCGGCGGCTGGGTTTGGGATGCCAAGGCCGAGCCTGCTGGCCCTGACGTTGCTGGCTGGCGCGCCGAGGCACAGAAGGACTAAAGGGCTTAGGCTGTGGCTTGCGCCTTTGTCCTTCTGAGCGGAAGAGACCGAGTCCAAGGTAGCATTGGACTCTCGATCCTCTGCAGGTGACCTTCCACCCCAGGGCCGAAGAGGTCAGTCCCCAAAAGGAACATCCGCCAACTTGTGCTGGGTATCCGAGTAAAGGTGGATATCCTCAGCCAACCCGCTGGCGCCGCAGCCACTGCGGCCGCCACCGATCTGGCACATGAGTCCCCTATATCCAAAGCAGTCTGGAGCTGCTGTTTGGCCACTGCCCTGCCCTGGTCCCGCACCTGCTTAACCGTAGTCTGCAGATCGGGGGAAGATGAGAGATGACCTCATCCAGGGAGCCCAACAGGGCATGAGAAAATGTGCCATGAGGACGGCCGAACTGGCCTGACGAAGGCCGAGAGAGGGGCATGAGCGTGACTTTTGCCCGACATAGTCCAATTTCTTGGACTCCTTGTCAGGAGGTTTGTCCACATCCGTGGCGTTGCCGGCGCGCCGGAAAACGCTGTCGGTAACCAACCCTCAGCAGAGGGTGTTCCGAAAAACCGGACAAGGAACCGGTAAGGACCGCATACTTCCTGGCCATCCTGGCCGAAGGCGCAGCGCAGGAAGCAGGGCGCTGCCAAAGCTCCAGTGCCGGACCCACTATGGCCTCGGCCACCGGAAAGGCCTCCGTCGGAGAATCCCCTCGGTCCAGAATCTCCGTGAGGGGATACCTGGCCCGTTTGGAAGCGGGTTGAGCTCCATCCGGTGGACTCGAGATGAGCGAAGCAGTCCTAGGAAGGACGACGGCTATCGTCCATTGACTGACTCTCCTGAAGACTCCAAGTCCAGTCGCTGGAGAAAAGGAGGAAGCATCTTCGGACTCGGAAGAGTCCTCAGAAAAGCTGCCTCTGGCCTGAGCCACCCTTCACCTGCCGAGGTCGGTCGGGAGTGAGGGTAACTGACAGCCGATGGGGTAGACCCTTAGCCGACCGAGAATCCTTGGTCGGAGCCCCAAATGGTGGCTGTGGAGGCGGAGGTTCCACCGGAATCGGTGGAGCAGCTGGTTTTGGCCGAACAACCGGCCTGGGTATAGGCCCTCGGATAAGCTCGAGGGTTGTGTCAGCGCCCGGTGACAGCCACTTAATGGCCGGGAAGGCGACGGGTCGGCTTTCTCCGGCCAGGAGGAGCTGTTGCAACATGAGGTCTCGCACGTCGGCGTAATTACGCGAAGCCTCCCCGTCCGAGGAGGAGGACGAGGACGCGCGACGCCGCGCATCATGTGCCGAGACTGAGACCGCCTATGACGGTGGGATCGGCTGGACCGCGAAGAGGTCCGAGACCGAAAGTCCCGGAATTTCCGAGGTCGGTGCGGGGAGGTGTCGGCCGGAACCGGCACTCCCTTCGGCTCGGATGGTCCATCCGAGGGCTCCGGAACCGGAGGCACAGGCGAGCCCACGGGATCCTCAACTCCTCCCGGGGAACCGGGAGAGGGATCTCGGCTGCTAAAAGGCGACAGCCCGTCCAGCAGGTCAGAAAAATCTCGACTAAGTCGATGTGAGTCTCGGTCAACTGACCTGTGTGGGGACACCGTGAATGATCGGTCGAAGCCGGTGATTGACCCGGACTGTCGACGGCACTTCGGGAGAGGACCTTCCCGCTCCCAAGAGCGTCCGACGAGGAACTACCTGTCCTTCTTTTGGACCGAGAATAAGGTCCAGCAGGCGTGAGGCCCTTCTCCCTTAGTGGAGAGGGACAGACAAACTCCTTAAAAAAGCCGTGTAGGAAGAACCCAGAGACAAGGGATAAATGCCGCCGAGGAAGACACGCCCGCGCCGCCCTTCGAGGGCGACCATCCGCTGAGCTGATCCGCCGAGGCCCGCCGCGGACACCGCCAACCGGCCTCCTTGACTTCACCGGAAGGAAACGCTCGGACGGCCCAGTTGCAATCGGCACGGTTTTCGAGGACGAGGGCGAGAAAGATGAGCACAGGTCGAAGCCTGCGGGTCGTGCTCAAGGCCTAAGCAGTAGACACACGGAGTGTGGATCCATCGAGACATCTTCTGCTCCGCATGGGCATCTCCGAAATCCGGGAGTCGATTTGTCCATCGCAGCCGCGAGGGATCGAAGACTGAAGTCTTTTTCGCAAAATTTATTTTTAAATCCGCAAACGGAGAAATAGGAACCAGTCTCAAACGCAGAGCGTTAAGGAGGGAACCTGAGCTTCCAAGCGGTAAGGAAGATCTGGCGTCATGGGGCGGAGCCGAGAGTTATACCACCCGGGTGGGTGGGAGGAGCAAGCTTGAAGACCTTCCGGCAAGATTTAAAGCGGCAAGGATACCTGCCAATGAGTGTGGATGAACAACATATCCATGTCCCTAGAACTTCCTGTTAGTCCTAAGGACTACCTTGTCTCTATGGACTGAGATGTAATTTGGCTCTGTGGACAGGGCCTGGAGCTCACTGATTCTCCTGGCTCAGGTGACAGCTATCAGGAACACAGTCTTCCTTGTCACATATTTAAGCTCTGTCAAAGACATGGGCTTGAAGGGTGGTTGCATTAGCTGGCCAATGCATATACTGAGGTTCCATGCAGGAGCTGGCTCCCTGTGTGGGGGATACAAGTGCAACAGACCTTTGAAAAACTTTCTGAATACCTGGTTAGCAGCCAGAGATGAACCCTTACCCGCTGAAAGGCAAGGAAAATTTTATTTTTCTGGTGCTCAATTCCGGAGGCTCTGGGCACCGAACAACAACAGACCATCAATACAATATAAAAACAATAAAATATCAAGATACATAAATATGATTAATATATATCTAAAAACTGATGCCCAAACAGATAAGCCAGGTGCCCAGGGTGGACTAATATCTGAGGGTCCAGGAAGGCCTGATTAAACAGGAAGGCCTTGAAAACCTCAACCGAAGGGGCCGCCTGAATTGGTGGAGGCAGCAAATTCCACAGGATGGGGCTGGCGACACTGATCGCTCAGTCACCGGTGGTTTTGAGCCTTGTCCTGGGAATCACCAGGAGGCCCCTAGAAGAGGACTAGAGGGAGCGGACCAGGATGGCGGGTGTAAGATGGTCTGATAGGTAATCGGGACCCAGCCCGTGTAGGGCCTTAAAGGTGAGCAAGCCCATCTTGAAGAGAATCCTCCACCTAACCAGCAGCCAGTGCAGCACAGACAAGACCCGAGTAATATGACAGAATTTATGCTGGCCAGTGAGCAGCCTAGCGGCCGCGTTCTGCACTAGCTGCAGCCAGGGAAGGTTCCCTCCAGAGACCCAGAGGTAGCGTGCATTACAGTAATCAAGTCTGGATGTCACGAATGCATGTACCAAGGTGGGGAGGTCCATAGACGGAATTAGGGGCTTAACCCTGGCGATATTCCTAAGATGGTAAAAGCTAGTCTGGACAACAGATGACACCTGAAAATCAAATGACAATCCATTGTCAAAGGTCACACCAAGGTTTCGCACCCTAGAGCAAGTTCTCAATGGCACAGGTCCCAGGGATAAACCGGTTTTGGCGCCAGAGGATAACCTGTTCCGTCTTCTGTACGACTCCACCATCAGTATCTCCATCTTGTCGGGGTTCAGTCGCAACCAGCTGGAGGACATCCAGTCATTTATCTCCACGAGGTAGCCGTTTAGTACTTCCACTGCACTAGAAGTTACCAGGGCAGAAAAAAAATACAGTTGGGTATCTTTGGCATAGTAATGAAAACCCAAGCTGTACTTTCTAATGAGCTCACCTGGGGCCCGCATGCACACAGCAAACAACATCGGTGACAGGACCGAACCCTGCGGTACTCCACACGACAGGAGGCTAGAGAAGAAGAAATAGTTACTCACTGTAGTAACCTTGTTTCTTCCCAGTGATACTCAGGTAGTCATAACTTCTTACAGCGACCCTTTAAGATGGAGCTGCCCAGAGAGATGGAAGATATGCACATGATGGACTCTTTTTGCACATGCCACTATGCAAATGCTGCCTTCTACTAACTGCCTTAGTTCTAAACCCCTCAGATTTCCTGGAAGCCTGGAAAGATAGGCCATGAGGACTAAGTGTAATAATAATAAAATAATAACAATATTAATAAATAATAAAGATTACTGTAGGAACTCCCTTAACACCCAAAAGGGCCTCCAGCAGGAGGGCATAACATATGAAAAAATACCCCTGAATGCCAGAATCACCTGAAAAGAGGAAATAACAATAACAACAATAGTGAACACAATCATAAGACATATGCCAGAGTGTGGCACAGACACCACTGAGAACACAGTGTTAGGAGTGCAGAGGCTACTGGTTCTAGAAGGGGAGTTATGAATACCTGAGTATCACTGGGAAGAAACTAGGTTACTACAGTGAGTAACTATTTCTTCTTAGCCCAGTAATACTCAGGTATTCATAACTTCTTGCAGACTAAGAAGCAGTACCTATGGAGGTGGGCACAGAACCCACTTTGGAAACAAGACTCTGCACGACTGCTATGCCAAACCTGTCATCACCTCTGAACTGAATATCCAACCTGCAATGTTTTGTAAAGGCATGTACTGATTTCCAGGTAGCTGCTTTACAGATGTCCACCAAGGGTACATCCCTGGCAGCTGCTATAGTAGCAGCTGTGCCCCTTGTGGAATGGGCTCTAAACCCTGTTGGGGCTCCTTTCCAGCCATAGGGCAATGAAACTGGATACAGTGTACTATTCATAAATTTAAAGCTAATTTGATAAATAGGAGTGCAAAAGCTTTCAATCTAGCACTCAGTTTGGCCAGGCCAACATGGCTAACACTACTGGACCCGTTAAATCTTATGAAACTTATGAATCCAGCAAAAAATGGACCATTTGAAACTGGGTTACCCTTTCCTTTTATCTCATGTGTCAGGAATAGCTGTTTTCTGTCCTGCTTTTGGACTTCAGTGGCTGTCAAGTAGTAGCCAGAAAGAGGCTCTTGACATCCAGGCTACGGAGTCTCCTTTCACCAGAACTAGAGTGTTCGGTGAAACAGACAAATAAGGTAATGGTTTGGTTCAAATGGAATTTAGAAACCACTTTAGTAAGAAACTTCCTGTTTGTTCTCAGGACCACTTTGTCTCTGTGGAATGAAATGTAGTCCTGTTTAATGGCACAAGGAAAACTGTGTTATGTGACATTTCAAATGTGTTGAATGCACAGCTTCAAAAAGGGGAATCCATGAGCCTGGTTATGCACACATTTAGTTCCCATGCAGGCACTGGTTCTCTGAGAGGGGGTGCAAGCGGACCAGGCCCTTAAAGAACCTTTTGAAGATAGGGTATGAAGCCAGAGAAATACTCTGCCCAACTGACATATATGCAAATGCTGCAGCCAGGTGGACTTTTAAGACACTGGACTGCAAGCCCAGTGATTGCAAATAGATATGATAGTGCAGCACAGCTGGCACACCAGTCTGTGCTGGTGTACAAACAGAAAACCTTTCCCATTTTGTAGCATAGGTTTTCCCAGTGAAGGGCTTTCTGTAACCCCTTAAAATGCCCAAGACACTTTAGAAAGATGCAAGCATGCATATTCTAGGCTCTCAAAACTCTGCTTTAGGCCCAAGTGAGTTGAGGTTGGGGTACAGGAGCCTCCCTTCATTGGAGGGAGTAAACTGTGCCTCTGAGGAAGGTGCATTGGCTCAGTCACAGACATGGAGAATAGCAGAGTGTACCATGGTGTCTGGCTCAGTCTGGTGCTATCGAAACTGTTAATGCTGATTGGGACTACAGCACAAGCAAAGCTCTGTGCACCAGAGGGGGGGAAGAAAGAAAAAATTACTCACCTTAGTAATTGCTTTTCTTCTCATGGAGTCTTGCTATATTATGACTAATGCAGTTAGCCACTGCACTTGAACTGCCCTGGAGAGGAAAGAGTTAACTCCAGGGAGTCTGGAGTTCTACAGCGCGAGAGCGCTTATGCCAAAGCTCTATCTGGGCAGTTTCAAATGAAACTGTCAGATCTTTACGAAGCTAATACTAAGCAACAAGTCTGTGTGGAAAGCTCTACACTAGCCAAATGGCTACCTACTAGTAGAAATAACAACAATATAAACAACAATAACAATAATAACAATGAATAATAGTATTATTAGTTACCCCCCTGACAAGCACCATTAGGACCCCCCCCCTTCCTCCAAAGACTCAAGTCCAGGAAGGGGGCCAATATATACCTAAATAAAATAACCTAGTTGTCTAACCCTAAATAAAAGAAGGTAAGAGAAAAAAACTACAATGGCATGACACAGTGCTTGCACTAATTTGCCACCCCTACCCAAGTAGAAGTTCTGAGAGGGGCAGGAGGGAGGGTGGTCATAATATAGCAAGACTCCATGAGAAGAAAAGCAATTACTAAGGTGAGTAATTTTTTCTTCAAACACCATGAAGTCTTGCTATATTATGACTAATGCAGATTACACAGCAGTACCTCCATGGAGGAGGGTCAGAACCTACTTGGAAATAGGCTCTAAAGCACAGCTGTGCCAAAGCAGAGCATCTCTCCTGGACTGAATATCCAGGGAATAATGCTTGGTAAAAGTGTGAACTGTTTTCCAAGTAGCAGCTTGACAGATTTCAGAATGGGAATATCTCTAGCAACCGCTAAGAGATACAGCTGTACCCTGGTGGAGTGAGCCCTCAGTCCTGAGGGGGGTTCTCTACCTAGTTTTTGATAACAAAATTGGATACAAGAGACAATCCACCTTGCAATTGTCCTCTTAGTGGCAGGTTTCCCTTTGCCAACCTCGCCATAGGTAAGGAACAGTTGGAGGGATTTGAACTTGTGACCCTTGGTGCATCCCAAATAGTAGCTTAAGGCTCTTTTGACGTCCAAGCTGTGCAGTCTCCTCTCACCTGAGGAAGAATGCTCAGTGAAAAATACTGGAAGAGATATGGATTGGTTCAGGTGGAAATCTGAAACCACTTTAGGCAAAAACTTTCTGTTAGTCCTGAGGACTACCTTATCTTTGTGGAAAGAGATAAAATCTTCTTCCACTGACAGGGCCTGTAGTTCACTTATGTGTCTGGCAGAAGTGACAGCCACTAGGAAAACAGTTTTCCAAGTTAGAAACTTGAGCTCTGCTGAGGACAGAGGCTCAAACGGAGGTTGCATTAACTGAGCAATGCAAACATTCAGGTCCCAGGCGGGAGCTGGTTCTCGAAAAGGAGGGTTAGTGAGAAGTAACCCCTTAAAAAACTTGGAAAACACAGGGTGAGAAGAAAGGGAAGCAGGCTTCCCTGCTGACACAAAACAGAGACAACTGCCAGATGAACCTTTAAGGTAGCTGGCCTAAGGCCTAAGGAATTTAAATGGACCAAATAGTCCAGTAAATGGGCAGATCAGCAGATTCTGGGATAATCTGCTTCTCAGAGCACCAGATGGAAAACCTTTTCCACTTAGAATTCTAAGTGGCCCTAGTGGAAGGCTTCCTTGAAGCCTTTAAAATATCCAAAACACCTTGAGAAAGGTGTAAGTCAGCAAATTCTAACTCCTCAAGAGCCATGCCTTGAGATGGAGGGATTTGAGGTCTGGATACCACACTCTCCCCTGTGCACAGGCCAGCAAGTCGTGGACTCTGGGCAAGCTCAGGGCAGGGTGGACTGTCAAGGACAGAAGCAGTGGGTACCAGGGCTGTCTGGCCCAATCTGGGGCAATCAGAATCACTTTGCAGGGCTGAGACCTGATTTTTACTAGTACCCTGAAAAGAAGAGGAAAGGGGGGAAAGGCATACAGGAACTTCCCTTTCCAATCCAACTGAAAGGCGTCCAGGGGGACTGAGCCCAGCACTGGAGGCCTGCAACAAAACAGAGGAAGTTGGTGGTTGTCTGGGGCTGCGAAAAGATCTATCTGAGGGGTACCCCATCTGGCAAAGACCAACCCCAGCACCTGAGGATTCACAGCCCATTCGTGATGGCCCTGAGAAATCCTGCTGAGGGCATCCGCCAGTACATTGTCCTTCCCTGGAAGGTGAACTGTATCAGGGAGGTGTTCAGGAGTAAGCCAGAGACCACAACTTGACAGCTCGTGCACAAGGCTGATGACCGAGTGCCCCTTGCTTGTTGATGTACCACATTGTTGTGGTGTTGTCTGTCCTGACTTGAACTACTTTGTTCTGGACAGAAGCTGAAAACACCTGAAGAGCTAGAAAGACAGCTCTGAGTTCCAAAAGGTTGATGTGGAGCAGAGATTCCTGAGGAGACCACACTCCCTGAGTGGACAGGTCGCCCAAGTGAGCTCCCCACCCTAACAGGGAGGCATCCGTGGTGAGGGTGAGGGAGTGGGAGACGGGAATGAAAGGAACCCCTTGTTTTAGATTGCTTTGATCCTGCCACCAGTGTAGAGCCAGGATCAGAGTTTGGGTCACTGGAACCAATTTGGAAAGGGGGTCCCTCCTTTGAGACCAATAGGCCCTCAAATGGAACTGAATGTCCTCATCTGGAATCTTGCCCTTGCACTACCGCTGTGGAAGCAGCCATGTGCCCTAGGAGTCGCAGAAAATGCCTTGCTGGTCGAGAAACCTGCAGGGTAAAGGAGGATGCCAGGGCAATGAGCCTGTCTACCCTTTCCGAGGAAGAAATGCCCTGGCTAACCTTGTGTTCAATTCTGCACCTATGAAAGTTAGTACCTGAACTGGTTCCAGAACCGACTTTGTAAATTCAGCAGGAATCCCAGGGAAGTGAGAAGCTGCTGGCGACTTGCAAGTGAGATTTTACCTGATCTGGGGACTGACCCACTATGAGCCAGTCGTCCAGGTAGGGAAACACAGCAATCCTTGCCTTCTTAAATGAGCCACTACCACAGCTAGACATTTTGTGAATACCCTTGGCTTATTAAGTCAAGGGCATTGCCCTGAACTGGTAGTGGCCTGAGGGCAGTTTGAACCTGAGGTACTTTCGGTGAGAAGGCCTGATCAGAACATGAAAATAGGCATCCTTGAGGTCCAGGGAAGCCAGCCAGTCCCCTGGCCTCAGGGAAGGCAAAATCATTGCCAGAGTTAACATTTTGAACTTTGGTTTCAAAAGATGCTTGTTCAGGTACCTTAAATCTAGGATGAGCCGCCATTCTCCTGTCTTTTTGGGGTAAGAAAGTATCTTGAGTACAGCCCTTGCCCTGATGGCAAGGAGGGACCCTTCTACTGCTTTGCAGTCCAGAAGAGAAGAAACCTCTGCTTCCAAAGCAAGGGCTTCTGAAGGATTTGCAGGTGGAAAATGTCTGGCTCTCATCTTTGGAAACTGTTTGAAGCTGAGAACCAGACCCTGCTTATTACCTCCAGAACCCATCTGTCCGGTTAGGGACACCCAGTTCTGGCTGAAATAAACCAACCTGCCCCCCACTGGTACAGGAGAATCGGCCCTGGGCACCCCATCAGGGCCTGCTTGGCAGTAGCCTTAGGCTGAGGGGAGGGGGACGGTTTACTTGTGCCCCGTCTACCTCTGCCTCTGAAGAAACCCCTCTGTGCAAACGCAGAGGAGGCCTGAGATTGGTAAAAAGGCCTGTGGAAAGGGCTGCCCCTACCTCCGTGGAGTGACATGCCTCTCCTTAGCCTGGGCACTTTTGTAGGCAGTTCTGTATTCATCCATCTTTTTCATATAGTTTTCTGTTTGTTCCCCAAACAGAGAATTACCCACTACAGGAAAATCCATAGCCTTTGACTGAGTATCTTGGGACAGATTAGTGCATCTGAGCCATGCCAACCTACGGAAAGCTACAGAAGTGGCCATGACCCTAGAGGAAACATCATTAACATCAACAGCAGTATGAAATTGAACTTTAGAGGCTTCATGCCATCAGCAGCACCTGTTCCAACTCACTAGCCAGCTGGCCATGTGCCTGCTTACGAACTGCAACTACTGTGTCCCATCTAGATTTCTGATATCTAGCATGTTTGCTACAATTTGCCTGCCTGAGTCCCAAAGAAGCTGCTACATTGTTTTTCGCCATGGCATCAATCCTCCTGGAATCCTTATCAGGAGGATGTGAGGCCAGGGAATATTAGCCTTGTCACAGGCTGCAGCTTGAACCACACCTACATGACTACACTACTCAGTGAGGAAGTCTGTATCAGAGCCTGACAAAGTATACCTTCTGTCCATTTTTTTTTTATCTACAGGAGGGACAGAATGAGGATTTTTTAAAATCTTTGTTGTTTGCTTCCTAAATGACTTATGCAAAGGAACAGACAACCTCCTAGACTCTGGTATATACATCATTTCTACGTAATCAGGCTCCTCTTGCTCATCCACAGCCTCCTCTAAAGGAAGCTGGAGGGTTTCTGCAACCTTTTTGTAAAACATAAAATGAGAAGGGGACTCAGACAGAATAGGAGGAGATTCTAAAGGTCTGTCTGGAGAAATGTCCGGTTCAATGGGCACGTCAGACCCTCCCAGCCACATATATATTGATCAAATTCCTCCTCCCCCTCCTGTGGTTCATAAAATTCCTCAATATCATACTCCTGAACCACTGGAACTGAAGGAACCAACCCTTTACCAACTGTTGGTGGTTGACAGGACCCTGAGACAGTGACTGGACAATCTGTATGGCTTTAGCTATTTCTGCAGCAGTTGGAGAGACAATTTTGGACTCCAAACCTACTGATTTCTTTGTCTTTTTCACTGGGACTGGTTCCTCTGAACCAGCCTTCCTTTTGCCCGAGGAAGTCTCGCCCTGGTCAGAGGGCACTCCCTCTGGTCCAGTGGGTGCTGGACCGGGCTGGCCATCCGGGTCAGCGGACTTTTTGGCCTCTCGTTCCCTGAGCCGGCCCAATCTCTTTTCCAGGGTGGCTGCAGGGAAATTTTTACACACCTGGCAGTCTGACAGGAGGTGGTCAACCCCCAGACAATAAACACAAGTGGTGTGTGGGTCAGCCTTGGCAAAGGCTTCCCACAGACATCACAGTGTTGAAACCCAGTAAGGCCTGGTTTTTCTTTGGGTTTCTCAGACATAATGCCAGCTCAACCAAAAATCCTGCCCTTGATGGCAGTGCCAGGCAAGACACCCTTATCGGTTCCTAACCATGTCACAGGGTATTTGAAAAACCTAATTTTAAAGCAAGGTTTTTTTAGAACCGATAAGAACCGGGAACCGCACTCTAAAAGCCCAACCAACACTTTAAAACGTTAATTTCAGCAAACCGATCGGTTCAAAACCGAACCGATAATTGAATTTCCACACAGACTTTAATTTTTGTACTTACGGTTTACCAGATAGAGATTTTAATCGAAATGCGGTAAAATAAATACTTTTTGGCGGTTCAAATGAACCGAAACACTCGCTTGAACCGAGAAATGAACCGAACTGAAGGAGCTGATCTCCGGAGCGACTGTTCAGTGAAGCGGAGTAAAGAATCTGACAGTTTCATTTGAAACTGCCCAGATAGAGCTTTGGCATAAGCGCTCTCGCGCTGTAGAACTCCAGACTCCCTGGAGTTAACTCTTTCCTCTCCGGGGCAGTTCAAGTGCAGTGGCTAACTGCATTAGTCATAATATAGCAAGACTTCATGGTGTTTGAAGGAGGTGAAAGCATACAAGTGCCTCCCTGACCAATTCAAAGCCAGAATATCCAGAGGGACTGTTCCCTGATCAGATGGTCTGCAATAGTACTGTGGCAAGTGGTAGTTCTGGTGGGATACAAACATGTGTATCACTGCAGTGCCCCACCTCCTGAAGATCACTCGCACCACCTGACTGTTCAAGGCCCACTGGTAGTGGGACTGTTTGATTTGAGTCAGGGTACCTGCCAATGTATTATCCTTGCCTGGCAGATAAAAAACCTGTCGGAGAAACCCCATGGAGTATGATAGACTCCATATTTTCATGACTTCTGTGCAGGGAGGATTTGACCTCATCTCTCCCTTATTTATGTAGTGCAGTGTGGTGGTATTGTCTGTTCTGACCTGTAGCAGTAGCACTACTCTTCGCTCCAGCAGATTTATATGCAGGAATGACTGTACTTGACCATATGCCTTGGGTGATATGAACCCAGATGGGAGTCCCACTCTAGTACGTATGCATCTGTTTCTAGGACAACTGATAGAGACTCTTGCTGAAAAAAGGAACCTCTTCCCTAGGTCGGATTCCTCTTTCCACCCTTGGAGGGCCCGTAAGAAAAAATTACTCACCTTAGTAATGTTGTTTCTTCTAATGGAGTCTTGCTGCATTCTGACATATGCAGTGATCACCAATGTTTGAACTGCCCCGGAGAACAAAGAGTTAACTTTCCATGCAGGGCACGGAACGCTGAGCTCGAGCTCGGTTGAAGCCTCTGTCTGTTGTTGTTTAAACTCCAACCGTCAGATCATTACGAGCTGTACTCACTAGGTGTTCTGTGTGGAAACTGTAAACTCACACTAGCCAACTGGCAACTAAATTTATTAAAAGGTTTTTTGGTTTCAAAGCAAAGACTCAAGTCAGGAAACCCAAAAAACAAAACACAACACACACCCAAAATAAAGGAGGGTGAGAAAAAAGGGGCACCTCTAGGTGCCAACACTGCTCCTGCCCACCCACATCCCAAAAACCAGGTTCTGAGAGGGGAGGCAGGGGAGGTCAGAATACAGCAAGACTCCATTAGAAGAAACAACATTACTAAGGTGAGTAATTTTTTCTTCAAACAACATGAAGTCTTGCTGTATTCTGACTTATGCAGACTACCAAGCAGTACCTCCATGGAGGAGGGACAGAACCTACTTTGGGAATAGGCTCTGAAGTACTGCTGTGCCAAACCGAGCATCACTCCTAGCCTAGATATCCAGAGAGTAATGCTTGGTGAATCTATGGACTGTTTTTCAGGTGGCTGCTTGACAGATTTCTAAGATAGGAATATCCCTGGCAGCAGCCAGGGAAGCAGCTGTACCTCTAGTAGAGTGAGCCCTCAGGCCTGAGGGTGGGGTTCTACCTCATTTCTTATAGCAGAATTGTATACAAGAGACAATCCACCTGGCAATAGATCTTTTAGTGGCAGGTTTGCCCTTACCGACCTCCCCATAAGTGAGGAACAACTGGGGGGGACTCAAACCTGTGACCCTTGGTGCGCTCTATGTAGTAGCTAAAGGCTCTTTTTACATCCAGGCCGTGCAACCTCTTCCCCCAGAGGAGGAATGGTCAGTGAAGAAAACAGGGAGAGACACAGACTGATTAAGGTGGAAATCTGAAACCACCTTAGGCAAAAACTTCCTGTTAGTTCTTAGGACCACGTTATCTCTATGGAAAGAGATGAAATAGGAAAATTACGTACCTACCGTAATTCTTGATCTTCTTGGACGAGTCTCCACCACTCATTCACACTAGTGGGATTAGGCGGAGAGCACTAGGACCCATCGAGAACAAACTTTTTGCTGGAGGGTCATTGTGAGAGATGGCCATACATGAACCTGGCGCCAGTGCCTCGAGCGTAATGACCATCTCGGCGCCGACCCTCCAACCGCCTCAGTACCTTTTTTACCAAGGAGGTGCAGCGCAACTAACGTAAAGAGTAACTGTAACATTAAAAACACGGACATAAGATAGTCCGTACGACCCGTGTAAGAAGGGTCAGTAAAGAAGTCCTCACAGCCTAAAGATTTGAGGCAGTGAAGACCAACACAGCGGTGAGCTCGGGGGATGGAGGGTGGGCGTGTGAATGAGTGGTGGAGACTCGTCCAAGAAGATCAAGAATTACGGTAGGTACGTAATTTTCCTATCTTCCTGGACATAAGTCTCCACCACTCATTCACACTAGTGGGAGAGTACCAAGCTGATAATCCCCCAAAAGGGCGGCAGGAGAGCCAGAGCTCACTGTCTAAGGTAGAAGCCCATTAAGGATAGTTCTGCCGCCAATGCGGAATGTCGTCAAGCATGAATATCCAGTGCATAGTGCTTAACGAAGGTATGCACTGAGCTCCAGGTGGCGGCGTTGCAGATATCTGCAATTGGAACATTGCGAATTTCCGCCAGGGATGCCGCGACCGCCCTAGTAGAGTGAGCGTACACTCTACCTTCTAATTTAACCTGAGCCATGGAGTAGCAATGTCGAAGGCATGCCACTAACCATGAGGAGATGCATCTGATAGCGACAGGTTGACCCAGCCGGGTGTCGCTGAAAGAAACAAAGAGTTGTTGAGTCTTGCGAACATCCTGGGTTCTGTCCAAATAGAACCGTAAGGCTCTCTTAACATCCAAGGAATGAAGAGCTCGTTCCCCTTCATTTTGGAAATTAAGCGGAAGCGGAAGTACCAGAGGTTGGTTTAGATGGAATTCTGACACAACCTTGGGAAGAAATTTTGGATAGTACGGAGAACTACTTTGTCTTTATGGAAGACAGTATCCGGAGGGTCTGTAACCAGGGCATGTATCTCAGAGACTCTGCGGGTGAGGTAATGGGCCCCAGGAAGGCAGTCTTCCAGGTAAGAAATTTTAGCTCACAGGTAGCTAGGGGTTCGAAGGCTTCTGATGAGCATGTCCAGCACCAGGTTAATGTCCCAGGCTGCAACTGGACGCTTAACAGGGGTCTGGTATGAAGAATCCTTAAGAAATCTCTTCACCATAGGTAACTGAGCCAGAGTCAGGGATGAAACCAGCTCATGGAACGCTGAGATGGCACTAAGGTGAACTTTAACTGTGGAGTACTGAAGACCTGAGTTAGATAGGTCAAAAGATACTCCAGAACCTTGTCAGGAGGACAGGAAAAGGGTTCAAGAGGACTTTGCACACCGGAGAAGCAGCTTCCATTTGGATCGTATATTTTCCGTGTGGCTGGCTCGAGCAGCCAGAAGGATGCTCGAGACTCTGGGAGGCGTTGAACCGATTCACTTCTATCTCTTCAGGAGCCAAGCATGAAGGTGAAGTGATTTTAGGTTGGGATGGACCAACGAACCCTGGGTCAAGAGACTGACTTGCAAGGGAAGTGGACTTGTGCTCCAACACCACCCCATACCCTCATTGCTTCCCTGCAAAGGGGATAAGAGTGAGCACCGCCTTGCTTGTTGATGTAATACATCACAGCTTTGCTGTCCGTTTGAAGGAGAATGTTCTTGTGACAAAGGACATCCTTCAGAGCTTGATCGCGATAGAGGACCGCCTCACCTCCAAGACATTTATGTGGAGATGAGATTGAACGGAGTCCATACACCTTGAGTGTGGAGGGAGAGACAGTGAGCTCCCCATCCCATTAGCGATGCGTCTGTGGTGATGGAGATCTGATGGTCCGGAAGAGCAAAGGGGAACCCTTTGAGGAGATTGCTCTCTTGAGACCACCAGGTGAGAGACCTTCGAAGGGGTTGCGTCACCTTGATGGGATAAGACTGGGGGTGAGAGGTCGGAGACCACTGAGTGGAGAGCATCCATTGGGTGGTTCTCATGTGCAACCGGGCCAGGGGTACAGTGAACACCGAGGACGCATGAGACCCAACATGTGTTGCATCGAGAGCTGTAACTCCGATTGGTTCTCCCCGACGTAACGGGCCATCCGAAGGATGTCGAGTCTTCTGTCCTCTGGAAGGAAAGCCTTCGCGGAAGAGGTGACTAGAAGCGTCCCTAAGAAAAGGAGCCTCTGGGAGGGCTGCAGTTGGGATTTTTTTCAGATTCAGCAGAGCTCCCATGGACGTGAGAAGACGCAAGTCGCGTTTACCTGCTTCAAAGTCCCTTGGCTGGAGCGGGCTTGCTAGAAGCCAATCGTCCAGGTAGGGAAAAGACTTCGAGTCCGCCTTTCCTGAGATGCGCCAGGAAACTGCACAACACTTTGTAAAATCACAAGGCGCGAGGATAGTCCAAAAGGCAGGACTCTGAACTGATAATGCTGACCCAAAGCTACAAACCTGAGGAACTTATGTGGTCGGGTGGACGGGATATGCTGGCACGCATCCTGCATATCCAGAGAGGCCAGCCAGTGGTCCTGATGCAGCAAGGGTAACAGGGTACATAGGGAAATCATTTGAATTTCTCTGGGGAGGAATTTGTTCAGCTTTCTGAGGTCTAGAATGGGGCATCCCCAGTTTTCTTTGGAACCAGAAAGAAATGGGAGTAGAACCCTGTGTTCGCGAATGCGGGGCACCAGTTCTATTGCCCTGTTGTTCAGAAGGCCTCGATCTCGGTGGTGAGGAGGTCTGATTGAGAAGCCGACAACCTGGGTTGTCGCCTGGGAGGACAATTTGGGGGAATTGAGAGAGTAACCTCGCTAATTATCCGGCGGACCCATTTGTCTGAAGTTATGGACTTCCACTGCTGTAGAAGTACATCAGACGACCTCCACGGAGGAGAAAGTTCCATCTCGGCAGTGTGGATGGAACTTGGGCCAACAACTCATAAGGTGGCGCTGGGGGCTTTAGGCCCCTGCGCTTTCTGCTGCGTCTTCTTCTGAGGTTGGGCAGGTTGGCTTTTATGGAAGCTTCCCCTGCTTCTGCCTCGAAAGGACTGACGATCAAGAAACTGACGTCTGTTCACATGCTCGCGAGAGGGGAGGCGGAGGTTCTGGCCAATTTAATGGCCGATCTAGTCTTTTAGGAGGCTTCAAGGCTTGCTCCACCTGAGGGTCGAAAAGATAGTGCCATCAAAGGCAGCACCATTACCTGCTGCTGAGCATCCTTCGTGAAGCTCGCAAGAACGCAGCCAGGAATGGCGCCGAGTACAAATCCCTGCAGCAGCTGAACGAGAAGCAGTGTCGATAGCCGCCCATGGCGGCTTTGACTTGTTGGTTATTGGATTCAATACTCTTAGTAACGGTCAATAGAAGCTCTGACTTGGAGTCCGAATCTGGAAGAGCTTCAACCATTCTTTTTCATAGAGTGCCACAGGATATACTCATACTGAGAAAAATAGCCTTGATAACTGGCAATACGCATACTTAGAGGGAGGCAGCAAAGACTCTCTTACCTAATGTATCAATCTTACAGACTCTTTGTTAATAGGTCGAGCTGAAGTAGTTTGAGGAAGAACGACCTTGTCATTCTCTGCCAGGACTACAATAGATCCAAAATGCTTGGGATGCCAAAAATAGGACGATCCTTGGGAGCTGAATACTTCTTATCAATGGATTTAGCCACTGAATGATTAAGAGCAGGATTATTCCATACCATTTGAGACAGCTGCCTCGAAGGAAGGCTGGATCGGAGGAGTCAAACCAGTGGGATCTCCAAGCATGAAGGTACTGGAGTCTTAATATCTTCCCAGGATCGATGTCTGTAGTCTGGAGAGAAAGAGTGGATCTCAGGTTCTTCAACAGAGACTTAAAGGACAGGTCCTCACCACAGGCTCTGTAGCAAAGAAAGATCCTGTTTCTCCACTTCATCACCCAACCAAGGTCTGGGTCAGGGCTCAACATCATCTCCTGATGGTCCAGAAAGGACTGTTTGGACAGGAAAGGAAATGGAAATTAGGAGAGGAGGAAATATCAGAAAACAAGGAGAGTCCCCGAGTACCTCGGCCGGCGACGGTACAGGGTCGAAGACGGCACCTGGCGATGCTACACGGCGCCAAAGAGCACGCGCTCTAAGCGCAATCGCTAGTCCCCAGGGCGGCGCCATTAACGGCGCCGCAAGATACGGCACCACTGGAAAGCCGATATGCCAAGACACGGTATGCCGCGACACGGCGCCACCGGGCCGACGCGGCGCCATTCTGCCGACGGGCGCTGGCACACGGGCGCCAATAGCTGACGTCGCCGCACACGGCGCCTAAATCGACGCCGCCGTAGCCGACGGCGCCAGCACACCGGCCGCCTTTAATTCAGCGGCGCCGCCAGATCCAACAGCGCCGATGGACGTCTCAAGAAGACCCACCGGCACCAAAATGGCGCCGACAAGCCAACACACTCCGCAGAAGGCGCCGGAAAAGCCCCAG
The DNA here is from genome assembly GCA_016271365.2 of Neoceratodus forsteri. NCBI lineage: Eukaryota > Metazoa > Chordata > Ceratodontiformes > Ceratodontidae > Neoceratodus > Neoceratodus forsteri. The sequence goes on along the minus strand of CM028129.1, from coordinate 553,116,689 downwards.
GAACCTGGAAAGCAAGAGGAGGAAACAAAACCAGGAGATAAGGGCATCGGTGTGGCCCCCTGCGCCGCAGCCATGTGAGGGGGGGAAACACCTAAGCACGGAGTCGCAGGCACCGAAGAAGGCGCCGCGCGACTAGGAAGGTCCAACCGCCCTACCTGATCGCCGGAGGGGCCCGAGGGCTCCGAGGCAACCGAGCCAGGCAGAAGAACCAACCTCCGAGCCCATCGCTCCATAAGAGCGGCCCACTGATGAAACTGCTCATCTGGAGCCCTACCTATAGGCGGGGAGGGGCTCCGATGTCGAGGACGACGATTACCAGAAGTTGGCGACTCCGAAGAAGGAGACCGGCAACTAGCAATGATAACCGACCGTCGGCGGCGCAAAGACATACCAGAAGGCGACCTCGAGATGCCTTCTTTTGACCTGTGGGCGAAGAGCTTCGAGGCCGAACGGTGCCGTGAAAGCGACCTGCTTATTTTATGCCTGACGGGGACCGCCATCCCTCGGCATCGGACTGACCGTTGTCGGAACCCCGCTGAGTTTCTTGAGAAGGAGGTTGACCGGACCCAGCCCAGCTGACTGAACAGCTTTCATCTGAAGTCTCCCTACGTCACCTGACCTGCTCATGGTTGACTCGTCAAGTAGGCCGAGACTTCTTCAAGTAAGTTAAATTTAAGATATTAGAAAAAATTTCAAATAGAATAAAATTAGCGATACTACTATCGTGATAATGTTACAAAAACAAACTGAAAACTAAAAGCTGGTTGAAGTTTGACTCCCATTCAGACGGCGGCGTCGTATACTGAAGCGCACTTTCGGCGGCGGAAAAAAGGAACTGAGGCGGTTGGAGGGTCGGCGCCGAGAAGGTCGTTACCGCTCGAGCCGCAGCTCGCGGCGCCGTGTCTCGCGGCGCCATCTCTCGCGCCGACCCTCCAGCAAAAAAGTTTGCTCCCGATGGGTCCTAGTGCCTCCGGCCCTAATCCCACTAGTGTGAATGAGTGGTGGAGACTTAGGTCCAGGAAGATCAGGCTACACTGACAGGGCTTGCAATTCACTAATGCGCCTGGCAGAGGTAATGGCTACCAAAAACAGTTTTCCAAGTCAAGTACTTAAGCTCTGCAGAGGACAAAAAGGCTCAAAGGGGGGTTGCATAAGCTGAGCAATGCAAACATTAAGGTCCCAAGCAGGAGCAGGGTCCCTGAAGGGAGGATTGGTGTGCAACAATCACTTGAAGAATTTGCAAAATACAGGATGGACTGATAGAGAAGAGGGCTTGCCTACTGACAAAAAAGCAGAAACAGCTGCCAAATGTACTTTGAGTGTAGCTGGTCTGAGTCCCAAGCCATTGAAATGAACCATATAGTCCAAGACTTTAGGCAACCCAGCAGATTCTGGAGAAATATGCTTACCAGAGCACCAAATAGTGAACCTTTTCCATTTGGAGTTGTAAGTCTTTCTGGCGGAAGGCTTTCGAGAAGCCCTAAGAACATCCAGAACACCTTGAGAGAGGTGCAAATCAGCAAACTCTAACTCTTCAAGAGCCAGGCTTCGAGATTGAGAGATTTGAGATTCAGATACCAAATCCTTCCCTGAGAGGATGTCAACAGGTTGTAATTCCTGGGAAGAGAAAGGGGAAGGTGGACTGCTAAGGACAGCAACAGTGGATACCAGGGCTGTCTGGCCCAGTCAGGAGCGATCAGAATCACTTTGCACGGTTGAGACCTGATCTTGACTAGCACCTTGAACAGGAGAGGGAAGGGGGGGAAGCATACAGGAAAGTACAGTTACGTAAGAACTTACCATAACAGTAGATCTTCGAGAGAGGCTCTTGCAGTAGGTAATTACATATAGGACTGACGCCAGCCGGCGGCAGGACCTCACGGAAAAATTTCTAGCTAGCAGTCCCTGGCGAGGGACCGCCCCCACGTCAGGTGACCGGCGTCATACGATGTCGGTATAAAGGGGCAGTCCCGGACGCCTGCCTTATGTTTCTCTCGCCACAGGCCAGGAAGGCCTGGACGAAAAGAAGCTGATGATTCCATTCCTGGAAAAGAAGCTGAAAAGCCTAGGGGATGGAGGCGGGAAGGTATTACCTGCAAAACCTCTCTCAGACAGTACAGTTACGTAAGAACTTACCGTAACAGTAGATCTTCAGAGAGGCTCTTTGCAGGTAATTCATATAGGACTGACGTCGGCAGGTGGCAGGACCCCACGGAAAAATTTCTAGCTAGCAGCACCTGGCGGGACCGCCTACGCAGGGTGACCGGCCAGATGACGTCGGTATAAAGGGGCGGTCCCAGACGCCCGCCTTCCAGTTCTTTCCCGCCACAGGCCCGGACGAGAGAGAAGCAGATATTTCCTTCAATGGAAAAGGAGTTGAAAAAGCCTAGGGGGATGGAGGGCGGGAAGGTATTACCTACTGCAAGAGCCTCTCTCGAAGATCTACTGTTATGGTAAGTTCTTACATAACTGTACTATCTTACTTCGAGAGGGCTCTTGCAGTAGGTAATTACATATAGGACAGAATCCCAAGCAGTCTGGAACAAATGAAAAGGCATTAGGAGGAGGAACTACTCCAAGAAGTAGTAAAAGGCTTGCAAACCTCAAGAAAGGAGGCCCTGCAAGACAGCTAACCTGAAGCCTGCTCTACGGCGAGAGGCAATGTCCAAACTGTAATGTTTAGTAAATGTATGGACAGAGGTCCAAGTGGCGGCAGCACAGATGTCTGCCGCCGACACATTCTTGAAACAAGCCGCAGAGGCTGCTACTCCTCGAGTAGAGTGGCCTCTGACTTGACCCGGGAGAGTCTTGTACTTGTCATAACAGAAAGTGATACAATGAGCCAACCACTTCGACAGGCATTGCTTGGAGACAGCATTGCCTTCCCTTTTGTGAGCAAAAGAGACAAACAACTGATCAGTCTTTCTGAGATCCTTCGTCCTACCGGTGTAGTATCTCAGAATCCTGTGGACATCCATGGTATGCAGCAAGTATTCTCCTTGGTTGAATACTGCGTGAAAAAGACAGGTAATTCAATAGACTGATTTAAGGTAGACTCCGCTACCACTTTTGGGAGAAACTTAGGATTCGTGTGGAGAGCTACTCTTTCTTTGTGAAAGATCAGATAAGGGATTTTACACATAAGGGCCTGGAGCTCGGAAATTCTGCAAGCAGAAGTAATGGCCACCAAGAAGAGCGTCTTCCACGATAAGAACTTCAAGTCTGCGGAAGCCGCAGGCTCAAAGGGAGGAAGGGTAAGTTTCTCGAGAACAAAGTTCAAGTCCCAGGGGGGAGCTGGAGTCCGAACAGGGGGTCTAAGATGAAGGACCCCTCTGAGAAAAGTCTTGGATACCTCCAATTGGGCAAAAGCCTTATCAGCGAAAGGGACATGGTAGGCTGAAATAGCCGCCATGTGGACTTTCAAAGAGGAGTGACTGAGACCCAGGTCGAAAAGATGACGCAGATAATCAAGCAGAATGGCCACAGGACAGGAGAAAGGCTCCACATTCCTGGAAGCAGCCCAAATGGAAAATCTTTTCCATTTCATAGCGTAGGTGGACCTAGTGGAGGGCTTTCTAGCCTCCACCAGAATCTCGGTCACCTTAGGAGAGAGGCCAAAACGAGATTGGGCTAGGTCTGCAGGAGTCATGCATGAAGTTGAAGAGACTTGAGTCCCGGATGGACCAGGGTCCCCTGATCCTGGGTCAGCAATCCTCGAGATAAAGGCAGAGGAAGAGGAGGACCCTATGAGTATTGTTGTAAAAGACAGAACCAAATTTGCCTGGGCCAGAAAGGAGCGATCAGAATCATTCTCACTCATTCCAATGCCAGTTTCTGCAGCACACGAGGGACCAGAGGAATCGGGGGGAAAAGCATAGACGAATCTGTCCTTCCAATTTAGAGACAGAGCGTCGCTCCAGAAAGCGCCTCGCTCTGAAGCGAGCGAGCAAAAAATTGGAAGCTTTGCGTTTTGGGAGGAGGTGAACAGGTCTATCTGTGGAGTCCCCCAAGTCTGGAAGATGCTTTTTAGAACTTTTTGGTCCAATTCCCACTCGTGTGGCAGAGCCCGGGAATGACTTAGCTTGTCTGCCAGGACATTGTCGACTCCTGGAACATGGATCGCCGTGAGGTGAAGGTTGTGAAGAGTTGCCCATTCCCAAACCCTCATCGCTTCCCTGCAAAGCGGGTAGGACAGAGTCCCTCCCTGCTTGTTGATGTACCACACCACGTACATGTTTTCTGTTTGGACAGCTAGGTGACCGGGAAGGATGTATTGGTGAAGGGCCTGGAGAGCATACAGCACTGCTCGAAGCTCGAGCATGTTGATGTGGAGAGCTAACTCCAATTTTGACCATAAGCCCTGGGTTCGGTGAGGGCCCAGATGGGCTCCCCAACCTTCGCCTGATGCGTCCGTGGTCAGAGTCTGAGCGGGGGGAGGATGAAAAAAGGGGACCCCCCGGAATAGGGTCTCTCGAACCATCCACCATTGCAAGTCTCTTATCAGCGAGGAGATCAGTACCAGATGATCTAGGTCGTCTACAAGTTGATCCCACTGAGAGCGGAGAGTCCACTGAGAGATCCTCATGTGGAGGCGCGCACGCGGAACCGTCGGGATGGCAGCCGGCATAAGCCCCAGGAGACGGAGCACCGACCTCGCCGGAAACTTCCTGCGTTCCAATAGAAGGGAAATCTGGGACTGGAGGGATGGGAGGGGCCGGCGTTGGCAGGGCCGGTGTCAGATCCGGCTCTGTAGGAAGGGGATCAGACGGCGGAACAGCATCCCGAGCCTCGCCCGGGGACGGAGGGGAAAAGTCCCCGGGGTCAGGCAGGGGGGACTCGGGCTCCCCGGACGGCAGCGAAAGCTGCGGGGAACCTGGGACGACAGACAGAGCAGGGTCTGCCGTAGGCGCCGAGGGCCTAGCGCACGCCGGAGGAGCCGACGGTGCGACTTAGGGGCAAGTCCCGGTGGACGCCAGAGCGAGCCGCGCCCCGACTTCGGGGGTCCTCGCCGGAGGCGGGCCGAGGATGGGAAGAGGCCCGGCCTGAGGGGACACTGCCGCGGCGCTAATTTCAAGGGTCGGGCGCCTTAGCAGTCTTTCTCCGTGGACGTCGGAGGAGCCGACGTCCGGCTTATGGGGCGCCCGCGCCAGTAGGCGCAAGCCTGCGGCGGTACTGGGGGCAGAAGCCTCCTCTGCCGAGGCACCCAGCGGCTCGAACGCCCGAACCCGAGCGGCTGGGCCGACGCCTCCAAAGCCTTGGAGGCTGCCGTCGGCGATCCCGGAGGGACGTTACCTTGCTGCGGCTCCGCCGGAGTCGCAGAGGAGGAGACCTTCCGGTGCCTTTCTTTGTCCCGCTTCTTGTGTCCTTCAGGGGAGGTCGACACCTGCCGAAGCTTCTTCAACTCCTTCTCCATTGCGGACATCATCTTTTTGAGGAGATGGGCTTCTAGAGACTGCTGGCGTCGTCTGCGGGTGGCCGCGGTGAAATGTAGGCAGTGTGGACACTTGTTGACTGCGTGGTCGGGGCCTAAACAGAAAAGGCAGAGGGAGTGACCGTCTTTGTGAGGCAGCTGGGCGCCGCACGAATCGCACTTATTTTTTGAAGGGGACGACATATACCGACGTTCACCTGACGAAGAAAATACAAAATACTGATACTTTTCGGAAAAACTGGAAGCAACAGGACTGAGCTTTATGAACTTCACCGCGGCGCTCACGAGCTGATGGTGGGAAAGAACTGGAAGACGGCGTCTGGGACCGCCTTTATACGATGTCATCTGGCGCGGTCACCTGGCGTGGAGGCGGTCCCGCCGGAGACTGCTAGCTAGAAATTTTCCGTGGGGTCCTGCCTGCGGCGTCAGTCCTATATGATACCTACTGCAAGAGCCCTCTCGAGTAAGATCTACTGTTACGGTAAGTTCTTACGCTAACACTACTATCTTACTTCGAGAGGGCTCTTGCTGTAGGTAATTACATATAGGACTGAATCACAAGCAGTCTGGAACAAAGAAAAGGCACTGGGAGGAGGGAACTACTCCACAAAATAGCACTAGTCGTGCAAGCCTCAAGACAGGAGGCCTTGCAAAACAGCCAGCCCGAAGCTTGCTCTACGGCGAGAGGCAATATCCAAACTTTAGTGTTTCGTATAGGTATGGACAGAAGTCCAGGTGGCGGCAGCGCATATGTTTGCCGCAGACACATTCTTGAAACTCCTCTTGTGGAGTGGCCTCTGACTTGACCCGGAAGGGTCTAGTGGTACTTGTCATAACAGAAAGTGATGCAATGAGCCAACCACTTAGACAGGCATTGCTTGGAAACAGCATTGCCTTCCCTTTTGTGAGCAAAAGAGACTAACAACTGATCAGTCTTTCTGAGATCCTTCGTCCTGTTGGTGTAGTATCTCAGAATCCGGTGGACATCCATAGTATGGAGTAAATATTCCCCTTGGTTAGAGTACTGCGTTAAAAAGGCAGGTAGCTCTATGGACTGATTTAAGGTAGACTCTGCTACTACATAGGTAGAAACTTAGGATTCGTGCGAAGAGCAACTCGGTCTTTGTGAAAAATCAAATACAGGATTTTACATATCAGGGCCTGAAGCTCGGAGATTCCTCGAGCTGAAGTAATGGCCACCAAGAAGAGAGTCTTCCACAAAAGAAACTTCAAATCTGCAGAAGCTGCAGGTTCGAAGGGAGGAAGAGTAAGTTTCTCGAGGACAAAATTCAAGTCCCAAGGGGGGGGCAGGAGTACGGATGGGGGGCCTCAGATGGAGGACCCCTCTGAGAAAGGTCTTAGAGACCTCCAGTTGAGTGAAAGCTTTATCTGCGAAGGGAACATGGTAGGCTGAGATAGCTGCCATGTGAACCTTCAAGGAGAATTGGCTGAGACCCAGGTCGAACAGATGACGTAAGTACTCCAGCAGAAAAGCCACTGAACAGGAGAAAGGTTCCACGTTCTTGCAGACTGCCCAAATAGAGAATCTCTTCCACTTCATGGCATAAGTGGACCTGGTGGAGGGCTTTCTAGCCTCCACTAAAATCTCCACCACTTCTAAAGACACACCAAAACGGGATTGGGCTAGGTCTGCAGGAGCCATGCATGTAGTTGAAGGGATTTGAGGCCTGGATGGACCAGGGTCCCCTGATCCTGGGTCAGCAAACCTCGAGATAGAGGAAGAGGAAGAGGAGGATCCTCTGAATATTGTTGTAGAAGAGAGAACCAGATTTGCCTGGGCCAGAAAGGAGCGATCAGAATCATTCTCGCTCCTTCTGAGGCTAGTTTCTGCGATACACGTGGGATCAGAGGAATTGGGGGAAAAGCATAGACGAATCTGTCCTTCCAGTCTAAAGACAGAGCGTTACTCCAGAAAGCGCCTTGCTCTGGAACGAGCGAGCAAAAGGTGGGAAGTTTTGCGTTTTGGGGGGAAGCGAACAGGTCGACCTGCAGAGTCCCCCCAAAGCTGAAAGATATCGTCTAGTATCCCTTGGTCCAGTTCCCACTCGTGAGCCAGAGCAGAAGAGCGGCTTAGCTTGTCTGCCAGAGTGCTGTCGACTCCTGGAACATGAATTGCCGTTAGGTGAAGGTCGTGTTGTGTTGCCCAATCCCAAACCCTCACTGCCTCCCTGCATAGAGGGTAGGACAGAGTTCCTCCCTGTTTGTTGATGTACCACACTACGCACATGTCCGTCTGGACGGCTAGGTGGCCGGGAAGGATGTATTGGTGAAGGGCTTGGACAGCGTACAGCACAGACCGAAGCTCGAGCACATTGATATGGAGAGCTTGTTCCAGCCTGGACCAGGAGCCTTGAGTCCGATGAGGACCTAGACGGGCTCCCCAATCTTCGCCTTGACGCGTCTGTAGTCAGAGTCTGGGGGGGAGGATGAAAGAAGGGACCCCGAAACAGGTTCTCTCAAACCATCCACCATTGCAAGTCTCGCACCATCGGCGATGAGATCAGAACTAATTGATCTAGGTCGTCCACAAGTTGATCCCACTAAGAGCGAAGAGTCCACTGAGAGATCCTCATGTGGAGTCGAGCTCAGGGGACCGTCGGAATAGCGGCCGCCATGAGCCCCAGAAGATGGAGGACCGACCTCGCCGAGACCCTCCTGCGTTCTGATAGCAGGGAAATCTGGGTTTGAAGAGAGGCCGCCCTGTCCGGAGGCAGGAAGGCTTTGCTCACAGTCGTATCGAGGACAGCCTCGATGAACTGTAGCCTCTGGGAAGGGTCCAGATGAGACTTGGAATGGTTGATGGTAATACCCAGGCAAGTGAAAACCTGCTGGGTGAGGGAGAGAAAATGCAGGAGTTCCTCCCTGGACGAGGCCGCCAGGAGCCAGTCGTCCAGGTAAGGGAACACCTGTACCCCCATTGTACGCAGGTGGGCCGCCACCACAGCCAGGCATTTGATAAATACTCAGGGGACCGAGGAAAGACCAAAGGGGAGCGCCGTGAATTGGTAGTGGTCCCCCTGAAACGCAAAACGAAGATACTTGCGATGGGAAAGGCGAATGGGAATGTGCAGATAAGCATCCTGCATATCCAGGGCACAAAGCCATTGACCCGGCCGAAGGAGGGGCAGAAGGCTCTGTAGAGAGAGCATCCTGAACCTTTTGTATTCTACATAAAGATTCAGGGAACTGAGATCTAGAATGGGTCCGAGAGCTCCCATCTTCTTTGGGACCAGGAAGAAATGGGAATAGTAACCCGTCCCTTGAAGATGAAGGGGGACGGGTTCTATCGCCTGCTTCATGAGAAGAGCCGAGATTTCTTCCTGGACCAAAGGAAGGAGTTCCCTTGAATAAGACGACTTCAGAGGGGGGTGGTGGGGTGGTTTCTGAAGAAACTCTATGGAGTGCCCTTCCGCTATAAGCTGGAGCATCCAAGAATCCATGGTTATCCTCTCCCATCCCGGAAGGTGGAGGGAAAACCTCCCTCCTACCGGTTCCTCTGGGAAGTCCAGAGGCGGTGGGAGAGGAAAGGAGTCAGGTGGTGTGGGGCAGCGCCGCAGCTGAAGCACCCGCTGCTTTTTTGGGCGGAGGGGGCTTAGCAGCTGCGGGGGCCCGACGTTTGGTGGCCCGCCTTCCCTGTGGTTTCGCCTTTGGCCGGATCCGTTTGCGAAAGGGACGGCGCTGCTGTTGATGGGGACGGTACATGGAATCCACTGATTTCAGAGCCGTCCCCTTCTCCTGCAAATCGGTGATGATGTCCTTGACATCACCTCCGAAAAGCACCGACCCCCGTAAAGGCGCCTCCTGAATAGCGGATTGCACTTCCGGGACCAACCCTGACATGCGGAGCCAGGCATGATGCCGTAGACCCACAGCGACAGCGGAGCTCAACCCGGCAGTGTCCACTGCATCATATGTTGCCCGCAGAATGTGGCGACTGGCCGCACGAGCAGAACGGACGAGGTCGGCTAACTCCTGTTTGACTTGGGAGTCAGGCAAGGAGTCCAGCTTGGATTCCACCTGAGTAAGGACAGCCTTCTGGTAATCCCCCATGTGGCCGACGTAGTTCAGGGCCCGAATTCCCAGTGTGGAGGAAGTGTAAATCTTTCTTCCATACTGGTCCAGAAGGCAAGATTCCTTATCAGAAGGGGACGAGCTAAGATGCTTTGGGTGTGCCGACCGGCCATGAGCGGCGCTGATCACGACAGTCGGCCCGAGGGTGAGAGTCTAGGTAGTCAACACCCTCAGGAGTCTGGTATAGCCTGTTCGACTTCCTTGGAAGTAGGGCTAACGCAGACGGCTGTTTCCATATCGTGGTGACAAGATCGGCATGAGGCTCTATCCAGGGTGGCACTAATGTAGGAGCTGACACGGGCAGATCCAGATGTTCAGCAAGTTTCAGTCGCTGAGTATCTGGTTCCAGAGAGTGCCACTGATGAACCTCCTGGATTTTTCTAAGCAACTCCATAAAAGAAGGATCCTCCGGAGGAGACTTCGGAGGAGTCCTCGGCCGGGGCTTCGACGGAGAGCGGGGCTCGTCGTCTCTCTCGCAGCATCCTTCGGACAAGTCCGAGAGTGAAAAGGAAGAAGAAGAGTAAGACTCCCTTGCCCGACTCGGGGGAGGAACGGGTTCCTTGGGTAATACCCGTGAACGCGTGTCCTGCCCCTCTCTGGACCCAGACAGGAGAGCCCTGGAGTCCGGAGGTGGTGAAGGAGTGTGCCGCCTCGGACGTACGGGAACCTGGGGCTGCACCATCGTCGTAAGGTGGCTCTCGACCTCCTTGGTGAGCTGAGCCTTGGCCTCGGCCCACCAGGAGGCCAGAGTCTCCTGCAGATCCACCAGCGGCTGTGGGGGTGGTGGAGGTGGAGGAGGAGGGGGAAAAGGGGTATGGGTTATACCCGTATGGCGAGTATCCAAAACCCAGCTGCGAGAAACCCGGTGTCGGGTATTGCGGCGTCGGAAAGACCGGCGTCAGGTACTGCGGCACCGGATACTGTGGTCCTGGGTACGACAGCGTTGGATAAGACGGCTGGTACCCGGGAGCCGGGGGAGCTGCCGGAGCAGACGGCCCGGCCGGATCCACATTGGAGGGCCCGTCGGAGGGGGGACACCCGGAAGCGGGATGTTCCTGGAGTCGGCAGAACCGGCGTCAGAGGTGCCGGCGTCTGAGGTACCGGCGTCCGGGGCGCCGATGTCAGATCCGGTTCCAATGGAGGAGGGTCTGACGGAGGAGGAAGATCCCCCACATCATCCAGGGATGGAGGAGAAAAATCCCAGGGTCAGGCTGGGGTGACACCGGAGTCCCGGACGGCAGCGAAGGCTGCGGAAGCGAATGCAGCCGGATGTTGGGGGTCCGTCGTCGGTTCCGTCGCCTGCCGGGCGTCAGACGAGCCGAAGTGTGGCTTGAAGGCGAGCTCCTGGCGGGCGCCGGAGGGGCCGGCGTCCGGCTTACAGGAGCCATCACCGGAGGTGGGCAGAGTGGAAGGGTCGGCCAGATCCGATGAGGAAGGGGCCGCGCGCTGCCCCGAAGGGTCAGGCATCTTACCGGCTCTCTCCATGCGGACGGAGGAGTAGACGCCTGACTTACTGGAGTCGCCCGCCAGTAGGCATAAGCCTGCGGCGAAAGCAGGCGGAAGCCTCAATGGCCGGGCGCCCACAAGGCCTGGCGCGGAGCCAGACGGGTGGGCCGGCGCCACCTCCGAAACCTTGAGGCAGCCGTCGAGACGCTCCCCTGGAGGGGCGTTACCTGTGTCCCTGACGCCAGAGGAGAGATGCAGTAGAGGAGGTCTTATCCCGTGCCTCTCCTTGTCCTTTGGGGAAGTGGATGCCTGCCTCAGCTTTTTGAGCTCCTTTTCCATAGAACTCATCTTTTTCTTCAGAAGATGGGCTTCCAGGGATTGTTGGTGCAGTTTTCGGGTAGCCGCGTTGAAGTTGAGGCAGTGCTGGCACTTCTCGACCGGGAGATCGGGGCCTAGGCAGAAAAGGCACAGGGAATGGCCGTCCTTGTGTGGCAGTTGGGCGCCGCACGAGTCGAACTTGTTTTTGTGCTTGGAGGGTGTAGGGGACGACATACACCGACGATAACCTGATGTTATCAGGAAAAAATGATGAATTTTCGGTAAAACCGACGAAAGATAGGGCTGATGAACTAACTTTTCCGCGAGGCGCTGCACAAGCTAACGGCGGGAAAGAACTGGAAGGCGGGCGCCTGGGACCGCCCCTTTATACCGACATCGTATGACGCCGGTCACCTGACATGGGGGCGGTCCCTCGCCAGGACCGCTAGCTAGAAATTTTTTCTCGGGGGTCCTGCTTACCGCCAAGGCAGTCCTATATGTAATTACCTACTGCAAGAGCCCTCTCAAGTAAGATCTTCCTTCCCAATTGAGAATCAGAGCATCCAGGGGACTGAGCCCAAGACTGGGGGCCTGCAGCAAAAGAGAGGAAGTTGGTGATTGTCTGGGGCTGCTAAAAGATCTATCTGTGGAGTGCTCCATCTGGAGAAAATCACTTTCAAAATTAGGGGATCTAGGGACCATTTGTGGTGGCCCTGAGATATCCTGCTGAGAGCATCTGCTAGGACATTGTCCTTCCCTGGGAGGTGAACTGCTGTCAGAGAAGTTTGCAGGGAATAGGCCAGAGACCACAACTTCATTGCTTCTGTGCACAAGGCCGTAGACCGAGTGCCCCCTTGCTTGCTGATGTACCACATTGTGGTGGTATTGTCTGTTCTGATCTGGACTACCTTATTCTGTACAGACTTGGAAAAAGCTTGCAGTGCCAGAAACACTGCTCTGAGTTCCAAGAGACTGATGTGAAGCAGAGATTCTTGAGGTGACCACAGCCCTTGGGTGGTAAGATCCCCCAAGGGGGATCCCAAGAGGGAGGTGTCTGGGGTGAGGATTAGTGAATGTGAGAGTGACAAAAGGAACTCCCTGCCTTAAATTGTCCTGATCCTGCCACCACTGCAAAGCCTGGATCAGGGTTTGAGTCACTGGGACTAGTTTGGTAAGGAAATCCTTTCTCTGGGACCAGAAGGCTCTCAAATGGAACTGAATGTCCCTCATCTGAAATCTTGCCCCCTGAACCACTGCTGTAGAGGCTGCCATGTGGCCCAGGAGCTGCAAGAAGTGCCTTGCTAGTCGAGACACCTGAATGGTGAAAGAAGAGGCCAGTTCTATTAGTGTCCTTGCCCTGTCCAGGGGAAGGAAGGCCTTTGCTCTTATTGTATCCAGCTCCGCCACTATAAAGGTGAGGAGCTGTACTGGCTCCAGAACTGACTTTGGAAGGTTTAGGAGGAATCCTAAGGAAGTGAGCAGTTGCTGAGTTATCTGAAGATGTGACTTGACCTGGTCTGGAGACTGACCCACTATGAGCCAGTTGTCCAGGTATGGAAAGATGGAGATCTTTTTTCTCCTTAGGAAAGCAACCACTACTGCCAGGCACTTTGTGAACACTCGTGGGGTTGATGTTAGACCAAAGGGCATTGCTCTGAATTGATAGTGGCCTGAGGGCAACTCGAACCTGAGGTACTTTCTGTGGGAGCACCTGATGGGAATGTGAAAATAGACATCTTTGAGGCCCAGGGAGGCTAGCCAGTCCCCTGGCCTTAGAGAGGGCAGAATTATTCCCAGAGTCACCATTTTGAATTTTGGCTTTAAAAGGTGCTTGTTTAGATATCTCAGATCCAGGATGGGCCGCCATTCTCCTGTCTTTTGGGGGTTAGGAAGTACCTGGAGTACAATCCTTTGCCCCTGTGTAGGGTAGGAACCCTTTCTATGGCTCTGAGAGCCAAGAGGGAAGAAACCTCTGCCTCTAGGGCAAGGGCCTCTGATGGATTTGCAGGTGGAAAGGATCTGGTTCTCATCTTGGGAAATTTTTTGAAGCTGAGAACCAGTCCCTGGCTTACTACTTCCAGGACCCACTTGTCTGATGTTAAAGACTTCCAGTCCTGGACAAAGTAAGCCAGCCTGCCCCCTACAGGTACTGGAGAATTGGCCCAGGCAGACCCATCAGGGTGTCTGCTTGGCAGGGGCTTTAGGCTGAGGGGTGGAAGCAGGCCTGCTCATACCCAGTCTGCCTTTCCCTCTAAAAAAAACCCTCTGAGCAAAAGCAGAAAAGGAGGCCTGGGCTTGGTAAAAAGGCCTTTGAAAGGTCTGCCCCTGGAATGCTGCCTCTGAGGAGTGGCTTGCCTTTCTTTGGCCTGAGCACTCCTGTAGGTGGTCCTGTACTTGTCCATCTTCTTCATGTAGTTCTCTGTCTGCTCCCCAAACAGAGAATTACCAATGACAGGAAAATCCATGGCCTTGGCCTGGGTATCCTGTGATAGGCTAGTACATCTGAGCCAAGCCATCCTCCGAAGGGCCACAGATGTAGCCATGACTCTAGATGAAACATCACTGGAGTCCACAGCAGCATGAAATTGCACCTTGGATGCCTCAATCCCATCCGCAGTCACCCGCTCCAGCTCCTTGGCAAGCTGGTCAGGGGCCTGTTTAGCTAGAGCCAGCACAGTGTCCCACCTGGACTTCTGGTATCTAGCTGTGTAGGCCATATAGTTAGCCTGCCTGAGTCCCAAAGATGCTGCCATGTACTGTTTCTTTGCCATGGCATCAATCCTCCTGGAGTCCTTATCTGGGGGGTGTGAAGCCAAGGGAATATTTGCCTTATCACAGGCAGCAGCCTGCACTACCCCAACATGGCTGCATTGCTGGGAAAGGAACTCCGTGTCTGAGCCTGAAAGAGTATACCTCTTGTCCATTCTTCTGTCCACAGGAGGTATGGAATTAGGAGTTTTTAGAATTTTAAATGTCTGTTTCCCAAAAGATTTATGGAGGGGAATAGACAATCTCCTGGACTCTGGGATGTCCATCATCTCAACAAAATCAGGCTCCTCCTGATCCTCTACTGCTTCTTCCATAGGAAGCTGGAGGGTTTCAGCCACTTTCTTGTAAAACATAAAGTGGGAAGGGGACTCAAAGCCTAGGAGGAGAAACACCTGAAGGTCTGTCTGGGGAGATGTCCAGGTCAATAGGCACATCCAGACTTTCATAATCGCCAGCATCATTTTCATACTCTCCCTCCTCCCCGGTTCATAAAATTCTTCTAAAGTATAATGCGGAACCGGGAACCAACCAAACCAAGCCGACCAGATGGTGCGGTTCGGCCGGAAACGAGTTAGCGATTGAACTATCCTTATCGCTTTGGCTATCTCATCAGCGGTCTGAGAAAGAACATGTGGATCAAACCGGATGATTTATCCCTTTCTTTCTTTTAACTCCTCAGAATCGGTTCTCCTTTGCCCAAATAAGTTTCGCCCTGGTCAGAGGGCACTCCCTTCTGGTTAGGTGGAACCGAACCGGCTAGCCATCCGGTCAGCGGACTTCTCTGCTTCCCTTTCCCTCGGTCTACCTACTCTCTTATCCAGGGTAGCTTTGGGAAAACTTTTACAAATTTGGCAGTCTGAATTGAGGTGGTCAAACCCCAGACAATAAACAGAGGTGATGTGGGGATCAGCCTCAGCAAAGGCTTCCCCACACACACTACATTGTTGAAACCCAGTGGGCCCGTTTTTTTTCTAGGGTTTCTCAGAAATGGCCAATCCTAACCAAAACTTACCCTTTTTTCGGCAATCCACCAGGCAAGACACCCCTATCAGTTCCTGACTGTGTTACGGGTCTTGGAAAAAAACATAATGAAATCTGTTTTTTTTTTTAGAACCGATACGGACCAGTTACCACACTCTAATAAAGACAGAAGCTTTTTTTACACAAACCTGATCGGTTCAAACTGAACCGATCCAATGTTTACAAGTTCCACACAGAAACTAATATAGAAAAACCTATCCAGTACTCACGGTACCACAGAGACTTAAACCGACAGGTTCAGAAGCAGAAATTCGGTTGAAACCGAGCAAAAAAACGACACTTTAACCGACTTTTTGAACTGAGCAAAGGAGAAATCTCGAGCGACTGTTCAGTGAGCGGAGTAAAGAATCTGGCGGTTGGAGTTTAAACAACAGCAGACAGAGGCTTCAACCGAGCTCGAGCTCAGCGTTCATGCCCTGCATGGAAAGTTAACTCTTTGTTCTCCGGGGCAGTTCAAAGGTTGGTGATCACTGCATATGTCAGAATACAGCAAGACTTCATGTTGTTTGAACAATGTTTTTTGTTACTAGAATTAGTTTTGAAAGAGGGTCCTTACCCTGACACCAGTGAGCCCTGAGGTAAAGTTAAATGTCACTCATTTGTAACCTGGATTCCAGGACTCTGCCAGTGACAAGTGCCATGTGGCCAGTAGCTGAAACTGTCTTGGAGTTTTTGGTTTATTCAAGCTGAATGAGCCTGGTATCCGTGGATACTCCTTGCCCAGCCCAGAGGCAGGTAGGCCCCACCTTGCAGGGTATCTAGCTCTGCTCCTATGAACCATAGTGCTTGAGCAGGCTGGGGACAGACTTTCTAGATGTATCAGGAAACCTAGAGACTCCAGGAGCCCCTGGGTGAGTTGCAGATGCTCACGCTTGCTGGGATGATTTTACAACCCCCAGCCAGTGATCTAGTTATGGGAAAAAGCTTTGACACCTTGTCTTCGAAGGTGAACTGCCAAGTACTTTGTGTACACTCTTGCAGAGTGACCTGATGGAAGTCTGCAACTGCGGTCATTTCTGTGAGACTCCCTTATGGGGATGTGAAAATAAGTGTTTTAAGTCTACCCCCATCTCCTTTACTCTGGTACTTCTGAGGTGTTGCTGCCCTTTCCTTAGCAGCAGCACTCTTGTAAGCCACCTTGTACTCATCCATCTTTTCATTTAGGCCCCTGTGTGCTCACAAAAGAGGGATGTGGGCTTGCAAGGAAAATCTAAGGCTTTGCCTAGGTGTCCTGGGCTAGATTAGGGTCCCTTAGCCAAGCAAATCTCTGTAGGTACACTGAAGTTGCCATCAGTCTGGCTGCGATGTCACTGGCATCCACTGCCATTCGAAATTGGTACATGGAAGCCTCTGTGTCCCTTTGGCAGCCTCAGCTAGGTCAGATGCCATGGGAGCGGGAGCAGGGCAGGTCTTAGCAATCTCCAGAAACAGTATTCCAGAAACTTTTCTGGTATCTGGAAACATAAGTCATACAATGGCCTGCCTAATGGTCAGAGAAGAACCCAGGTAAGACTCTTTGGCTACAGAATCCATCTTCCAAGAATCTTTATCAGGTGGGTATGATGCCAGGGAATGCCTTATCACATGCAGCAGCCTGCACCACGGATGCTGAAAAGGAACTCGCTCCAGCCCTGGCCACTCAGTATTTCCTATCTATCTTCTTGTCCACTGGGGAATGGAAGTGGAACTTACAAAACTCTAGCGGCTTGTCTCTATTTAGGGACTTATGGTTGGGTAGTAGCAACCTCTTAGTTGCAGGTACATCCATCATTTCCATGTAATCTGGCTCTTCCTCCTCTTCTGTGGATTTTAAGTGGAGAGGTCAGGCGGCTGTGCCACCTGCTTCATGAAAGCGAAATGTGACGTAAAACCCTTAGGTCCCTAATCAGAAGAGTCAGGGCACTGAAGATGAGGGGCACCGTCTGGTTCAGGGGGCTCCCAAAAATCCTCATCATCGTCATCAGAAATATCAAGGTAATGTTTAAAGGAACTGGGAATCAAGGCGGGACCCGAAGTTTGAACTGATGGATGATGTGAACCAGGTTGCGGAACCGGAACCGAGGTACCAGTTTGCAGCGACTGGATTATCTTGATGGCATTAGCAATCTCCTCAGCAGTAGAAACCAGCGGATTTGTCGGTTGTGGTTCCCCGAGTGCTTCTCCTTTTTAGCAGATGTTGCTGGTTCAGTGGCAGTCTCTGCGGTTTGCTTTCTTCCCAGGGAGCCCTCACCCTTGTCAGAGGGCTGTTCATCTGGTTCCTTGGATTTTTCTTTAGAGTGAGGAGGAGTCAGTTTATTTGAGGCCGGGTCAGCAGCCATATCAGACATCTTTTCCCTCAGTCAGTTCAACTGCCTATCACGAGTCGACTGGGGAAAGTTTTTTTACAAATTTCACAATCTATGTTCAGGTGGTCAAACCTGGGCAGAAAAAACAAATTAAGTGCGGATCAGCTTTAGCAAATGGTTCACCACACTCTGTGCAATGCTGAAAACCCATAGGGCAGTTTGTTTCTTGGGTTGTGACATAACAAAAAACCTTGAACTGTGCTTCTCGAGTTAAATACACACTTGTAAACAATGACTTTTATCTCCGTCTCTCTTTTTTTGCCGTTTGGTTCAGCGACCGAAGAGAGAACCGAGTGTTACCCCGGATCCCAGCACAAATTAAATGTAAATAAGAAACCGGCACAGAGAAGTAGAGCTTTTAAGATATTTACCCAAGAAAATATAAGAAAAAATTACTCACCTTAGTAATGTTGTTTCTTCTAATGGAGTCTTGCTATATTAGGACATACGCAATGAGTCCTAACCTTGAACTGCTCCGGAGGTGAAAGAGTTAACTTTCCATGCCAGGCATGGAACACTGAGCTCGAGCTCGGCTGAAACTCTGTCTGTTGTTCTTCAAACTCAAACCGTCAGATCTTTATAAGCTAAACTCACTGAGGTCCTGTGTGGAAGCTGTAAACCCACACTAGCCAACTGGCTACTAAACATAAGAACACATTTTTTGGTCCCAAAACAGACTCAAGTCATGAGACCCAAAAAATGAAAAACACAACACCAAGTCACCCCAAAAAAGGAGGGGTGAAAACAACAAGGTGGGCATCTACTAAGTGCCAACACTGCATTGCCCACCCATATAACAAAAAAAGAGGTTCTGAGAGGGGCAGGCGGGGGGGAGGTCATAATATAGCAAGACTCCATTAGAAGAAACAACATTACTAAGGTGAGTAATTTTTTCTTCAAACAACATGAAGTCTTGCTATATTATGACATATGCAGACTACACAGCAGTACCTCCATGGAGGAGGGACAGAACCTACTTAGGAAATAGGCTCTGAAGCACAGCTGTGCCAAACCGAGCATCACTCCTAGCCTGGATGTCCAAGGAGTAATGCTTGGTAAAAGTGTGAACTGTTTTCCAGGTAGCTGCTTGACATATCTCTAGAATAGGGATGTCCCTGGCAGCAGCCAGGGAAGCAGCTGTACCTCTGGTAGAGTGAGGAACCTTACCCAGCTTTTCATAACAGAATTGGATACAAGAGACAATCCACCTGGCAATGGATCTTTTAGTGGCAGGTTTCCCTTTACCAACCTCACCATAAGTGAGGAACAGTTGGTGGGAGTCAAACCTGTGACCCTTGGTAGGCTCTATGTAGTAACTAAGGGCTCTCTTCACATCTAAGCTGTGCAGCCTCCTCTCGCCAGAGGAGGAATGGTCAGTGAAGTACACTGGAAGAGATATAGATTGATTAAGGTGGAAATCTGAAACCACCTTAGGCAAGAACTTCCTGTTAGTCCTGAGGACCACCTTATCTCTATGAAAGGAGATAAAATCAGGCTCCACTGACAAAGCTTGTAATTCACTTATGCGTCTCGCAGAAGTGATGGCTACCGGAAACACAGTCTTCCAAGTCAAGTACTTAAGCTCTGCTGAAGACAAGGGCTCAAAGGGAGGTTGCATAAGCTGAGCAATGCAAACATTAAGATCCCAGGCAGGGGCAGGATCCCTGAATGGAGGGTTGGTGTGAAGCAATCCCTTAAAAAACTTGGAGAATACATGATGAGCTGAAAGAGAAGAGGGTTTACCTGCTGAAATAAAAGCAGACACAGCTGCCAAATGTACTTTTAGGGTAGCTGGTCTCAGCCCCAAGGTATTTAAATGGACCATATAATCCAGGACTGTGGGTAAATCAGCAGATTCTGGGGAAATATGCTTCCCAGAGCACCATATGGAAAACCTCTTCCATTTGGAATTATAGGTAGCCCTGGTGGAAGGTTTCCTAGAAGCCTTCAATATATCCATTACACCTTAGGAGAGGTGTAGATCCATAAACTCTAACTCTTCAAGAGCCAGGCCTTGAGATTGAGAGATTTGAGGTTGGGTACCAAACCCTCCCCTGAGCACAGGTTAACAGGTTGTGATTCCTGGGAAGACACAGGGGAAGATGGACTGCTAAGGACAGTAGGAGTGGATACCAGGGTTGTCTGGCCCAATCTGGAGCAATCAGGATCATCTTGCAGGATTGAGATCTGATTTTGACTAACACTTTGAACAGGAGAGGGAAGGGGGGAAAGCATACAGAAACTTCCCTTCCCAATTGAGAACTAAGGCATCCAGAGGGACTGAGCCCAACACTGGGGGCCTGCAGCAAAAAAGGGGAAGTTGGTGATTGTCTGGGGCTGCAAAAAGATCTATCTGCAGGGTGCCCCATCTGGCAAATATCTCCAGGACCAGGGGGTCCAGAGACCATTCGTGATGGTCCTGGGAAATCCTGCTGAGAGCATCTGCCAGGACATTGTCCTTGCCTGGGAGGTGAACTGCCGTAAGGGAGGTGTTCAGGGAGTAAGCCAGAGACAACTTCATTGCTTGAGTGCACAAGGCAGTGAGACCGGTGCCTCCTTGCTTGTTGATGTACCACATTGTGGTGGTGGTGTCTGTTCTGACCTGTACAACTTTGTTCTGAACAGATTTGGAAAAAACTTGAAGTGCTAGAAAAACTTCTTTGAGTTCCAACAGATTGATGTGGAGCAGAGATTCCTGAGGGGACCACAATCCCTGGGTAGTGAGGTCGCCCATGTGAGCTCCCCACCCCAAGAGGGATGCATTTGTAGCAAGGATTAAGGAGTGAGACTGAGTGACAAAGGGAACCCCTTGTCTCAGATTGCTCTGATTCTGCCACTACTGTAAGGCTTGGATCAGGGTTCGAGTTACTGGGATCAATTTGGTTAGAGGGTCTTTCCTTTGAGACCAAAAGGCTCTCAAATGGAACTGGATTTCCCTCATTTGAAATCTTGCTCCCTGCACTACTGCTGTATAAGGAGCCATGTGCCCCAGGAGCTGTAGAAAATGCCTTGCTGGTCGAGAGACCTGCAGTGTGAATGAGGAGGCCAGAGAGACCAGGGTCCTTGCCCTGTCCAAAGGAAGGAAGGCTCTGGCTTTCTCTGTGTTCAGCTCTGCACCTATGAAGGTGAGGAGCTGGACAGGCTCTAGAACTGACTTTGAAAGATTCAGAAGGAAACCTAGAGAGGTGAGCAGTTGCCGAGTTATCTGTAGATGAAACTTGACTTGTTCTGGAGACTGACCTACTATGAGCCAGTCGTCCAGGTAAGGGAAGACGGCAATTTTTTGCCTTCTTAGGGAAGCAACTGCTACTGCCAGGCATTTTGTGAATACCCTTGGAGCAGAGGTGAGGCCAAAGGGCATTGCTCTGAACTGGTAATGGCCTGAGGGCAGCTCGAACCTGAGGTACTTTCGATGGGAGCTTCTGATGAGAATATGAAAGTAGGCATCCTTGAGGTCCAGGGACGCTAGCCAGTCCCCTGGCCTTAGAGAGGGTAGAATAATTCCCAGAGTCACCATTTTGAATTTTGGTTTTAAAGGTGCTTGTTTAAATATCTGAGATCCAGGATGGGCCGCCATTCTCCTGTCTTTTGGGGTAAGGAGTACCTGGAGTACAATCCTTTGCCCTGGTGTGGGGTGGAACCCTTTCCACAGCTCTGAGAGCCAGGAGGAAAAGACCTCTGCCTCTAGGGCAAGTGCCTCTGGTGGATTTGCAGGTGGAAAGGATCTGGTTCTCATCTTGGGAAATTTTTGAAGCTGAGAACCAGTCCTGGCTTACTACTTCCAGGACCCACTTGTCTGATGTCAGAGACTTCCAGTCCTGGACAAAGTAAGCCAGCCTGCCCCCACAGGTAGCTGAGAATCGGCCCTGGCAACCCCATCAGGGTGCCTGCTTGGCAGGGGCTTTAGGCTGAGAGGGGGAAGCAGGCCTGCTTGTGCCCGTCTGCCTCTCCCTCTAAAGAAACCACTCTGGGGCGTAAGCAGAGGAGAGCCTGGGCTTGGTAAAGGCCTATGAAAGGCCTGCCCCTGCTACAAGCTGCCTTTGAGGGTGGCCTGCCTTTCTTGGCCTGTGCACTCCTATAGGTGGTCCTATACTCATCCATTTTCTTCATGTAATTCTCTGTCTGCTCCCCAAACAGAGAATTACCCACAACAGGAAAATCCATGGCCTTAGTCTGGGTATCCTGTGACAGGCTAGTACATCTGATCCAAGCCATTCTGCGAAGTGCCACAGATGTAGCCATGACTCTTGATGTCACATCATTAGAGTCCACTGCAGCATGGAATTGCACCTTGGATGCCTCAATACCATCAGCAGCCACCCGCTCCAGCTCCTTGGCAAGCTGGCCAGGGACCTGTTTTGCTAGAGCCATAACAGTATCCCATCTGGATTTCTGATATCTAGCAACATAAGCCATATAATTTGCCTGTCTGAGTCCCAAGAATGCTGCCATGTACTGTTTCTTTGCCATGGCATCAATCCTCCTGGAGTCCTTGTCGGGGGGGGTGTGTGTGTGTGTGTGTGTGTGTGTGAAGCCAAGGGAATATCTGCCTTGTCACAGGCTGCAGCCTGCACTACCCCAACATGGCTGCATTGTTGTGTAAGAACTCCATATCAGAGCCTGACAATGTGTACCTCTTGTCCATTCTCTTATCCACAGGAGGTATAGTGTGAGGAGTTTTAGAATTTTTACTGTCTGTTTCCCAAAGATTTATGCAAAGGAATAGACAGTCTCCTAGACTCTGGGATATCCATCATTTCCACATAGTCAGGCTCCTCTTGATCATCCACAGCTTCCTCCATAGGGAGCTGGAGGGTTTCAGCCACTTTTTTTATAAAACATAAAATGAGAAGGGGACTCAGAAAGCCTAGGAGGAGACACTCCTGAAGGTCTGTCTGGGGAGATGTCCGGGTCAATGGGCACATCCAGACTTTCAAATCCACATTCACTCTCCTCATACTCCTCTTCCCCCTCCTCCGGTTCATAATATTCCTCTAAATCATACTCTTGAACCGGTGGTACCGGCTGAACCGTACGCTTACCTGATGGTGCTGGTTCGGTCAGAACCGGGGAAAGCGACTGGACAATTTTAATCGCTTTGGCTATGTCTTCAGCGGTTGGAGAGGAAAGTTTTGGCTCCACACCAGCTGATTTCCTAGTCCTTTTTGCTGGACTCTATTCCTCAGAGTCGGATCTCCTTTTGCCTGAGGAAGTCTCGCCCTGGTCAGAGGGCACTCCCTCTGGTTCGGTTGGAACCGAACCGGGCTGGCCATCCGGTTCAGCGGACTTTTTGGCCTCCCTCTTTCCCTGAGCCTACCAACTTTCTTTTCCAGGGTAGCTGCAGAACATTTTTACAAATCTGGCAGTCTGCACTGAGGTGGTCAAACCCCAGACAATAAACACAGGTGGTGTGGGGGTCAGTCTTGGCAAAGACTTCCCCACAGACACTGCAGTGTTGAAACCCAGTGGGCCTGGTTTTTCTTTTGGGTTTCTCAGACATAATGTCAGCCTAACCAAACTTACCCGTTTATGGCAATCCGCCAGGTAAGACCCTCTTATCGGTTCCCAACCGTGTCACGGGTCATGGAAAAAAACGTAATAAAATCCGTTTTTTTAGAACCAATAAGAACCGGTAACCACACTCTAAATGACAGATTAATATATTTTAAACAACCTGATCGGTTCAAACCGAGCCAATAAACCGTTTACAAGTTCCACACAGAATAGAAATTAATGTAAAACCTATCTAGTACTCACAATACCACAGAGTCTGAACCGACCGGTTGCGGTTTAAATTCGATCGAAAACCGAGAAAAACAATACTTTAACCGACAAAATGAACCGAGCAGAAGGAGAAATCTCCGGAGCGACTGTTCAGTGAGGCGGAGATAAAAATCTGACGGTTTGAGTTTGAAGAACAACAGACAGTTTCAAACGAGCTCGAGCTCAGCGTTCCATGCCTGGTATGGAAAGTTAACTCTTTCACCTCCGGAGCAGTTCGAAGGTTGGGACTCACTGCGTATGTCATAATATAGCAAGACTTCATGTTGTTTGAAACAAAAGTTTGGTTTCTTCCAGGTTGTGAAGAACCGTCAAGGAACCGAAAAACTTACTGAAACAACACTAAATCTAGACTAATCTACCTGTAATACCAAGGACAGTGCTTTAAAAATGAAAATAATCGGTACTTTCAAAAAAAACGAGAAAATAAAATTCTTCAAGAAAGATGAAAGAGAGTGCTCCAAGGAGTCTTACCTAGACAAGCGGAGCAAAGAATCTGACGGCTGCAGGACGTATTCCAAGGGCAGTGGTTTGAAAACTGAGTTCAAGCCTAGCATTCCATCATTAGCATAGGGTCTATTAACCATTTTCGGCTCTGGGGCAGTCCTATGGTGAAACCATACTGCATATGTTAGAATACAGTAAAATTTCCTGGGGTCTGAAAGTTGGGTATTTTATTGTTTTATTTATTAAACATTTGGTAACCAGGAAAGGCACGCTGAGCCAAGGCTCGTTCCAGGTGCGACACAGGGCTTGGGACAAATGAGAAGTTACATACAGGATACAAATAATAATACCAATATGATACAAAAAAAGAAAAAATATAAATAGGAAATACATTGGTCAACAAATGGTAAATTATAGTGCAAAAGTACAACAGGTAAATAGGAAGCATACTCACTGAATTAAAACAAACACTGGCATACGGGGGGGTGTATACGGAGATATTTACAGGAATGTAACAGGTGGGTATATTGCTGAAACATCTGATTAGGAGAAAACACTGGTTGTGTGAAAACACACTAGGAAAGAGCATGGAGAATTAGGACTGTATGCAGTAGGAATAGAAGGTAGGTTCAAGGCAAAGTGGAGGCGGACAGGACTACTTGTTAATATGGGGGCAGGAGCAGCTGGGGGAGGCAGGGGGCATAGCTGGAGTTTGATAGAGTTGTGTGAGGTAAGTTATGCAGAAGAGATGGCTGAGTGTTCTGTAGTGAAGGAGTCTGTAGGTGAAAGCGGATTTGCCAGAGGTTGAGGAAGGTTTAGGGAGTGAGAAAGAGCAGGAGTCCCTAGAGCAAAGGGTGAGGAGAGTGCAGGTGTTAGCTTCTCAGAGAGGTAAATGAGGAGCAGGTTAAACCAGTATTTGGAAATAAAGGAGATGGAGTGTATGAGATGTCGGTGGGATATTGGGTAGGAGTTGTCGATCCTGAAACTGTTCCCATGACTGAGCACACTTTGTGGAAGACTGCCTAAGAGTGGCTAGTGAACTTTATCTAGGTAATTAGAAAGATAATCCATTTCAAAAAGGGCTAACTTGCACTGTATGGATCAGGAACTTTTTTTTTTTTTTTTAAATGAAAACCTAGAACCAACTATTTTAATATATTGATACGGCACCCACATATTGATATGTAAACACATAAGAAGTTCCAAAACAATTTATAATACTGTTGATAATTGTTGGAAGATTCTAGTATGTGTTCTGTAACCAAATGAACACATTTTTTCCTAGTTGGGTACAGATCATAAAACCCAGATCTTTTCGACAAGATTTTCATTTTGAGGGACTGGACTTCTTGTAGCAAAAACTGGAGTCCCAATAAATTCCCTGTTGGTCCCCTCACCTTTTCTCTTTCGTCCAGGAATGTGCAACTGCAATCAAAAGTGCCAAATTACAGAAATAAATTCACTTCAGTTTGGGGCTGAAGATTATAATGAGCATTCTTTAAAACTTTTTAAATTAATCAGACAATGCCCCCAAGCTTGCACCTGCTGTAGTCAACCTGTCTAGTCACCCCATTTAAAAACATATCCCTTGCGATGGAGTGGGCCCATCACTGTAAACATATTAAACGAATGTCAGGGAGGCAGAACTCCATCGGGGCATGATGCAGTGTCAGTGCCTATACTGAACGGTGACACAATTACCTTTCACCCAAACAAAGTAATGCTGCCACTTCACGCCTGAGCCAACCCAATAGGTTTATTTTTCTGTAAATCTATGGTTTAAAAAAAAAAAAAATAATAATACAGTAAAGCATTAGATTTTTTTTGAGATACTGCGATCCTTTAAGGTCAGGGGCTCGCAACTTTTCCCAGCAGAAGTATCTTCTGGCCTGTCTCTACAAACCAAACAAATCTCAACATTACGAGTACACTGCCAACAGAGCTACTCGGCATGGTCAGACCACAGATTACAAGCACAAAGTAAGGAAGGGGTTAGGAAGGTTCATAAAAAAAGACATGGAAGCAGAAAAGTTGTCTGATTAGTAGTTAGCAGAACAGGGTGTTTTGGATCCTCAAATGATCAGCAAACAGGTCAACGGCATAACAGTGGCAACACACAGTCAGAAACTCCTGGGTATTCTCTGATCTTCTACTTAGTTTTACATCTGGGAGGAATGAAACAGGGATGAGGCTGCATTTCCTCTAGTTCATAAAGTCAGTGGCTGTGGTGGGATTTAAAAATGGACTCTACTGTTTCACACTTCTGTACACTTAATGCCATGTGATGGTCTGTGACCTCTACACTGTAATTCACAAGTTACAGATACTTGGCTTAAGAGGACGGTGTGGGAGTAATACCTGGAACTATGCAGAATGTAAGATCAAATCCATGTATTTTTTTATCACTTGCTTACCCTTTGAGCTGGATACCCACCCCAGCCCAGTCACCACCTGTCCTCTCCAAGGTCCAGAATGGATTGACCCCCCCCCCCCAGGTGTGGGCCTGGGGAGGTGCACTCATCCCTACCTCTCTCACTCTCAGGGGAGCACAATCTGGCATACGAGCAAATGGTTAGTACAAGGCCAAATTTTGACCCCTGCTGTTACCAAGACGTTCGCCATTTCTCACCTGGATTTTCTCCTGTTTAGTCCTCGCATGACACTGGGCATTGCCACAACAAGCTATGCACATACATAACAGTACCCTGCAGAGAAGCAAGGATCACAGCCCATCAAAAGTTGAGGTGGTGGCAGAACCTACTACCAATCTCATCTTACCAGCCACCTTAGTCACCTAAGACAGCTACAGTCCACTCCCAAACCTGGTTTGCAGGCATGGCAGCTGGGTCAGCAGGTGGCCCATTAATTTTTTTTTTTTAAATAATACTTGTAACATTTGTCCAAAGTAAGTTTAAAATCTTTTCTCTACTATTGCCTATTCTCCTCCCCATCACCCCCTCATGTATTTTACCTTTAGTACCAAGCACCCTTGGTGCTGCCACTATTGTCATCACTGACTCTTACCTTCCCTGCTTCTTCTCCATTCTACTCCACTAACATCTCCAACTAGGTACGGCTGCTGTTGAACTGTTTAGCCTACTAGGGTACTGTGGTGTAGCCTGTTTGACCCCGTTTCATCTTATGTATTACTGCTTGCATCTGATTTTTTCCATTACCCTGTTTTATTCAAATGTAGTACAGCTAGTTATCCGCTTTCATCGGGCTTGAACTGTACATTGTACTTTATTTCTCTGTACCATTGTTTACTCTATGTATGTTTCCGCTGTGACTTGCATCTGCACAGCCTGTTAACTGCTACTCTTTTTTGCTTTGTAAATTATGTTAATTGTTGTGATCTGCACCATTGTTTGTGGCCCGGGTCGTGCCTGAAAATGGTCCTTGTATCAGTGCACTTACCTGGTAAACAAAGACTTTAAATAAAATACATTTTAAAGGGGAAGAGTCATGAACAAGTGCCACACACACTGAAATATTGGGCAAGCCCCAATTTGCACTTTGTGCTAAATAGAAGCTTTTTGCACTCAGTAGTTATTTAAGATGGACTGGTATATGGTTGATCCTGCGGTCCTGTTGTTCCAGTGTTTCATAGCAGAAGATACTCTGATGGCATTCCAGAATCCCCTGTGGTGGACATCAGAGCCTAACTGCAGCCAAGGAAGAATCAATGGAGAAACAAGTACTGAACTTTACAAATGCTCAGCTCTGCAGTTCACTGGTCCTGCTGCCCACCTAGGTTAAACCAGCAGTGCATGTAAACAGATAAATTTTCACCTGTACTTTTTTATTCTATTTTAGAATGCTCCTTACTTCCTGCCTTCTAAGGTACCCTTTTCACCATTTTGAGTCTGCTTTAACCTTTGCTTTACAATTAAAATAATAAAAGAAATGCTCCTTTTGATATGGTTCAGTCCCTGTTTTCATCAGTATTTTCTGTAGTTTTTGAGCAATCATATTAACATCATTTTCCTTAAGATTATAATGAACAAGTATGTGGCAGACAGTGCTCCTGACCTTATAGTATGATAAGTGTACTAAAATAGCTGAGAATATTGATGAAGAACTGGTTGGAGTCATATTAAAGAGAGCTCTACTTTTATTATCAGTGGCTCAGTAGGTAGCACACTCGCCTCTGAGGCCGGGAGATGAGAGGGCTGTGGGTTCAGTTCCCACATCTGGCACTTGGGTTAATATCCCAGTACTGACACTGTAGTGCAGCATGAGAGGGGTGCTCTGATGTGCAGTCTTTAGGATGAGATGTTAAACCGAGGTCCCATCTGCCTGGATTGGTGGTAGTTCAGGTGGATGTTAAAGATCCCATGGCACTACTCGAAAAGAGTAGGGGAATTTCCCTCATTCACTAAAAATACCAACAACAGATTAATCTGGTTCAAGTTCAGTTGGCATTCATCTGTATCCCCCTCCCCCGGGTCGTGCCTGAAAATAGGCAGGATTTGTCTAGTGCACTTACCCGGTCAACAGAAACTAAATAAAATAAAAAAAATTAAAAAAAATTATTTCAAATGTATACAAAAGTGCTAAAGCACACTCAAAATGGGGGCTGAAGGGTATCATACAAGACTGGAGATAAGAAAACATTTTAAATGGAATAAAAAATATAGGTTAAAATGTTCATTAACATGCACTGCCACTCTAACTACAATTGTGGGGCACATCTTTTATTTAAATTGTGTTTTCATCACTCGCTCAGATCCCTGATGCTTTGGGCTCATATCATGGTGTAACTGGAATTCCTAAAGGAGTACATATACAAACTTTGAAATATACAGGGGTACAACAGTGTTAAAGAAATGGAAATTACATACTTACTGTAATTATTGATCTTCTTGGACCAAGTTTCCACCTCTCATTCACACTAATGGGATTACGCCAGAGGTGCTAGGACCCTGCGGGAGCCAAAAATCTTTAGGACAGCCGGCGCCGGGATCGGACCATGCTTGTGCCATATATGCTATCTTGGCATAGACCCTCCAACCGCCTCAGTACCTTCACGACCGAGGAAATGCAGCGTAAACTAATGAAAAAACAAAACAAAAAAACTCTAACTTCCGGGCATATGAAGGCCCGGATGATTATGTAAGAAGGGTCAATTCAACAATGTCTTCACAGCCCAAACAACAAAGGAAGTGAAGAACAAAACAAGAACAAGTGAGCTCGGGGGATGGTGGGTGGGCGTGTGAATGAGTGGTGGAGACTTCATCCAAGAAGATCAAGAATTACATTAAGTACCTAATTTCCATATCTTCCTGGATTAAAAATCTCCACCATTCATTCACACTAATGGGAGGGTACCAAGCTAAAAATCTCCCCCTTCCCTCACCCCAAAAGTAGGGCGGTAGGAGACAGAGCTCACTCAAGACAGAAGTCCATAAGGACTGTCCTTCTGAAGAAAGTGAACTGTCTGGCAAGGGCATCCAGAACACAGTGCTTTACAAAGGTATGCAGTGAGCTCCAACTCGCCACCTTGCAGATGTCTGCAACAGGAACACTACAAATCTCTGCCAGGAAAGCCACAACCACTCCGGTAGAGTGGTGTGAACCCAGCCTTCCAACTTGACCTGTGCCATGGATTAGTAGTGTCGAAGACATGCTATTTTTTTTTTGTACTGTATGTTTATTCATTTTGCAATAAGCATATGAAAAGCAGTACAGTCAGAGGAGCAAGGGTTACATGGGCTCCATCTAGTGGTGCATTATAGAAACATGTTAGCATCAGGATATTCTGTCTGATCAAGCTGAAATACATCTCATGGCAACAGGATGATGCAGCTGAGGCATGCTGAAAGATACAATAGTTGCTTGGATACATCTCTCTCTGTTCTGTCGATGCAGAATTGCAGAACCCTCAACATCCAGAGAAATGAAGGGAGCGTGCTCATTCATTCTTGAGTTAATGAAGTAAGTAGGGAGAAGTAAAACATGACTAACAGTAACTGAGCCAGTGACAAGCTGTCTGCTGGCTCAAGATAGACCGAGAACACGCAGAGGTGTACCTTCACTGCCGAGAAGAAAAAATTACTCACCTTAGTAATTGTGTTTCTTCTAATGGAGTCTTGCTGTATTCTGACCATCTGCAGTTAGCCCCAGCCTTTAAACTGCCCCGGAGAGTATAGGGTTAATTTTCTATGCAGTGCATAGAACGTTGAGCTCAAGCTTGGTTGAGGTCTCTGTCTGCAGCACTTTGAAACCCAACCGTCAGATTCTTACGAGCAAACACTCACTATGTGGACATTGTAAAATGTTTTAACTAGCCAACTGGCAACCAAAAGTTTTGGATTCCCAAAGGAAGACTCAAGTCAGGAAACCCAAAACCAAAAACCTATCCAAAATAAAGCTTATAATATAAGCACCCAAGTAAAAAGGAGGATGTGCTGAAGACACCCCTAGGGTGCAACACTGCACCTGCCCACCCACTTCCCAAAAACAGGTTTTGAGAGGGGAGGCAGGGAGGGAGGGAGGTCAGAATACAGCAAGACTCCATTAGGAGAAACACAATTACTAAGGCGAGTAATTTTTTCTTCAAACAACATGAAGTCTTGCTTTATTCTGACAATCTGCAGACTACCACGTAGTACCTCCACGGAGGAGGGACAGAACCTACTTTGGGAATAGGCTCTGAAGTACTGCTGTGCCAAACCGAGGATCACTTCTAGCCTGGATATCCAGAGAATAATGCTTGGTAAAGGTATGGACTGTTTTCCAGGTGGCTGTGACAAATTTCTAAGAGAGGATATCCTGGCAGCAGCCAGGAAGCAACTGTACCTCTTGGGGAATGAGCCCTCAGGCCTGAGGGTGGAATTTTTCCCAGTTTCTCACAGCAGAATTGTATACAAGAAACGATCCACCTGGCAATAGTTCTTCTGGTGGCAGGTCTGCCCTTTCCCACTTCCCCATAAGTGAGGAACAACTGGAGGGAATCAAACCTGTGACCCTTGGTATGCTCTATGTAGTAGCTAAGGGCTCTTTTAACATCTAAGCTGTGTAGCCTCCTCTCCCCTGAGGAAGAATGATCAGTGAAGAAAACAGGGAGAGACATGGACTGATTCAAATGGAAGTCTGAAACCACTTTGGGCACGAACCTCCTATTGGTTCTAAAGACCACTTTATCTCTATGGAAGGAGATAAAATCTGGTTCTACTGAGAGGGCTTGCAATTCACTGATATGTCTGGCAGAGGTAATGGCTACCAAAAAATGAAAATACGTACCCACCGTAATTATGATCTTTCTGTGCATCTTCACCATTCATCACTGTTGGGTATTTGGCTGGAGGTCAGGACCCCAGCAGTATTTTTTAGGTAGGTGCGCCGGCGCTCCAGGCGCTGCCCTCGACCGGCGCACTGCGTGGCGCTCGCGAGTTAGCCGTCAGGCTGCGTCGACTCAGCTCTACCTCATCAGCGCCGAGGATGGCACCGCCCGGCTCCATGGCGCCGAGGGCATAAGCGGCAGGCGCCCGGCTTCATGAGCAGCGCCCGAGGCAGAAGTGGCACTGATGGCGGTACCTGGCTCCACGGTGCCTTGAGCAGCCGCGAAGGAAGAAGCGGCGCACTACGGCCAGTTCGAAGGCCCCAGGGCACCGAGCCCGAGACCGTAGCGCAAGCAAGACATGGACAAAGATGGCACCGTAGCAGCTCCAACGGTGCCGCGAATGACTCGACAAGCCACAGCGCCCGCGACAAGTCGGGCGCTGATGATGGCTCTGTCAGGGCCCATGGCGCGAGGCCATAGCAGCGCCGACTGATGGTGTCGACCAGAGACCTTCACCCCGAAGAAGCAAGTACGTATGTGCCCCCGCCCGCCCGAAAGAGCAGGGCCGGGCCTCCTGCGCCCGTGGAAGGGTCTTGGCGGCTGAGGCTACAAGTAGCGAGCTCCCTCCTCCTCGGTCAGTGTAGAACCAGGAGGGGACCCGGAGGAAAGGCTGAGAGAGCGTGACTTGGCCCGACAAGTGCGTGCCCGACCCCCGAAAGTCGGCGGAGCTCGCCCCACTTTCCATGCACGTTGTTCGATGACCCGGCAGTCCATGGAGAAACAGGTGTCGCACTAATCCATGTCATGAAGCGGGCCAAGACACGAAAGACGACGGTTGTGCTGGTCGGTGACGAAATATTTTCCGCCGCATGGCACCGTCGCGTAAGAGCCAATCCGTCTTAGAAGTCTTCTTGCCCTCCAACTGAGACATGACCTACGGGAAAAAACACCAAAAACAGACTCAATGTTGCAGAAAATAAAATAATGGAAAGATCTAACTGGGCGTCAGTATGGCCAAACAGAACCGGCAGGAACAGCGGACTTGACACCGAAGGTAAACTAATCCGACAAAGGATTTTTGAGTCGAACTAGGCCTCTAGCGCAGCAGCTCCACACAAGGTGCGACCTCTACGGCGGGAGACGAAGAACTGGCAGGCAGGCGGAGTTGACGCAGCCTAAAGGCCAACCCGTGAGTGCCACGCAGTGCGTCGGCCTTGAGGGCGGTGCCGATAGTGCGTCGGCTCCACCTACCTTAAAAAAAAAAGAGCTCCCGCAGGGTCCTGATCTCCGGCCAAGTACCCAACAGTGATGAATGGTGAAGACTGACACAGATAAGATCACAGTTTTCCAAGTCAAGTACTTAAGCACTGCTGAGGACATAGGCTCAAAAGGGGGGTTGTATAAGTTGAGCAATGCAAACATTTAAGTCCCAGGCAGGGACAGGATTCCTAAAGGGAGGATTGGTATGGAGCAATCCCTTGAAAAACTTACAGAATATAGGGTGAGATGACAGTGAGGAAGGCTTTCCCATTGACAGAAAAGCAGAAATATCTGACAAGTGTACCTTGACAGCAGCTGGTCTGAGGCCTAGACCATTAAGATGGACCATATAATCCAGAACTGTAGGCAAATCAGCAGTGTGTGGGGATATATGCTTCTTGGAACACCAAATGCTGAATCTTTTCCATTTGGAGTCATAAGTCTTTCTGGTGGCAGGCTTTCGAGAGGCTTTGAGAATATCCAGAACCCCTTGGGACAGATGCAAATCTGCATACTCTAGCTCTTCAAGAGCCATGCCTTGAGATTGAGGGACTGAAGATTGGGGTACCAAATCCTCCCCCTGAGAAGAGGTTAACAGGTTGTAATTCCTGGGAAGAGACAGGGGATGATGGACTGCTAGGGACGGCAAGAGGGGGTACCAGGGCTGCCTGGCCCAATCTGGAGCAATCAGAATCACTTTGCAGGGTTGTGACCTCACTTTGACCAGAACCTTGAACAGTAGAGGAAGGGAGGAGAGGCATGAAGAAATTTCCCTTCCCAGTTCAACATCAGAGCATCCAGAGGGACTGAGCCCAAGACTGGGGGTCTGCAACAAAACAGGGAAGTTGGTGATTGTCTGGGGCTGCCAAGAGACCTATTTCAGGTGCCCCACCTTGAGAATATCACTTTTAACACCAGAGGTCCAGGGACCATTCGTGATGGCCCTGGGAGATCCTACTCAGAGCATCTGCAGCACATTGTCCTTTCCTGGTAGGTGGACTGCTATCAGAGAGGTCTGCAGGGAATAAGCCAGGGACCACAATTTCATGGCTTCCGTGCACGAGGCCGTGGACAGAGTGGCTCCCTGCTTGTTGATGTACCACATAGTGGTGGTGGTGTCTGTTTTGACCTGAACCACCTTGTTCTGCACTGACTGAGAAAAAAGCTGCAGGGCCAGAAAAACTGCCCTGAGTTCCAGGAGACTGATATGAAGAAGAGATTCCTGAGGGGACCACAGTCCCTGGGCTGTGAGAGCCAACAGATGGGCTCCCTACCCCAAAAGGGAAGCATCCGTGTAAGGACCATCGAATGGGACTGAGTAACAAATGGGACCCCTTGCCTTAAACTGTCCTGATCCTGCCACCATTGAAGAGCTTGGATCAGTGTCCGAGTCACTGGAATCAGTTTGGTAAGAGGATCCTTTCTTTGGGACCAAAAGGCCCTCAGATGGAACTGAATGTCCCTCATCTGGAATCTTGCCCATTGGACCACCGCTGTAGAAGCTGCCATGTGGCCCAAGAGTTGAAGGAAATGCCTTGCTGGTTGGGATACCTGAAGGCTGAAAGAAGAAGCCAGTTCTATAAGGACTCTTGCCCTTTCCAGGGGAAGAAAGGCTCTTGCTTTGACAGTATCTAGTTTTCCCCTATCAAGGTAAGCAGCTGCACTGGTTCGAGAACCGACTTGGGGAGGTTGAGAAGAAATCCCAGGGAAGTGAGCACTTGCTGGGTCACTTGCAGGTCTGACTTGACTTGGTCTCGAGACTGACCCACTAGGAGCCAGTTGTCCAGATATGGAAAAATGGAAATCTTTTGCCTTCTTAAAAAGGCAACTACTACTGCCAGGCACTTTGTGAAAACCCTTGAAGCTGATGTTAGGCCAAACGGCATTGCTTTGAACTGATAATGGCCTGAGGGCAACTTGAACCTGAGGTGCTTTCTATGGGAGCACCTGATAGGGATGTGAAAGTAGGCATCTTTGAGGTCCAGGGAGGCTAGCCGGTCCCCTGGCCTTAGAGAGGGAAGAAGTATTCCCAGAGTCACCAACTTGAACCTTGGTTTCAAAATATGTTTGTTCGGGTATCTTAGATCTAGGATGGGTCGCCACTCCCCTGTCTTTTTTGGAGTAAGGAAGTACCTGGAGCACAGACCTTTGCCCCAGTGTAGGGTAGGAACTCTCTCTATGACTCTAAAGGCCAGAACAGATGAAAATACAGGTTACTCACCTGTAACAGGAGTTCTAGGAATGGTATATGTTGTTCATCCACACTCATTGGCAGTATCCTTGCCGCTTTAAATCTTGCGGAAGGTCTTCAAGCTTGCTCCTCCACCCACCGGGTGGTATAACTCGGCTCCGCCCATGGCGCCAGATCTGGCCGCTGGAAAGCTCAGGTTGTGCGTCGGGCCGGGAGGTCGGGTGGGTCGTGTGGATGAGACAACATATGCCATTCCTAAAACTCCTGTTACAGGTGAGTAACTATATTCTAGGACATGGATATGTTGTTCATCCACACTCATTGGCAGACTCTAGCAGTTCTCCGGGAGGAGGGAGGCAAGACGCACACCCCATATACTTACTTGGGAAAGAGAGACTGGAGAACGAGGCCCCAAAACCAGCATCCGGGCGTGACTCAAGGTCGATGTGGTAGTGGGTAATGAAGGTGTTGCTGACTTCCAGGTAGCAGCCCTGCAGATTTCCTGGATAGGGCGTCCCTGGAAGCAGCCACCGTTGCAGCAGTATGGCGG
Source organism: Neoceratodus forsteri (assembly GCA_016271365.2). Lineage (NCBI taxonomy): Eukaryota > Metazoa > Chordata > Ceratodontiformes > Ceratodontidae > Neoceratodus > Neoceratodus forsteri. The sequence goes on along the minus strand of CM028129.1, from coordinate 553,081,733 downwards.
GTAGAATGAGCTCTTATCCCTCTGGGAGGCTCCATGCCCGCCAACTTATACAGAGATCTATGCGGAGGTTACCCACCTGCTTGTCGTCCGCTTGGCTGCAGGTCTGCCAGATGCGGCTTCAGCGTGGGTGACAAACAGCTGGCGAACCTCTCCCAATTTCAACCCGTCGCGCTCCTTATAATAAGCGAGCGCCCTTCTAGGGTCCAGAGTATGGAGCCTATATTCGGCCTCCGAGGTGTGATTGGGGTAGAAGACCGGCAGAGTCAACACCTGGTTAAGGTGAAACTCCGACACCACCTTCGGAAGGAATTTCGGGTGGGGGCGCAGGACAACCTTGTCCCTGTGGAAGACCAGGTAAGGAGACTCGATGGGCGCCTGAGCTCTCCCATCCTTCTGGCTGGCGTGATACCACCAAGAAGGCGGTCTTCCACGACAGGTGAGAGAACACACCTGTGCATAGGTTCGAATGGCTTGCCCATGAGCTTTGCCAGTACCAGCAGTAGATCCCACGGAGGTGGGGGTTCCCGACTGGAGGAAATGTGATCAAGGCCTTTGAAAAGCCAGACCACCTTCTCTCGCACCGACTGCTTCCGGCCGCGCCAGTGCAAGAGAGATAACTCCAGAGTGCACCCCTTAGGGTCGTCGACCTAAGCCCTTGACTAGAAAGGGACCATAAATAGTCCAAGATGCTTGCCAAGGAACAGGAGGAAGGGTCCAAGCCCTTGCGACACCAAATAAAACCTTTTCCATTTGAAGGCATAACATTTTCTGGTCAGACTCATACGGACGCCTCAACTACATTGAGGACCTCGTCGGAAAGACCCAAAGCCTGGAACTCTAGCCGCTCAGGAACCAGGCCGTCAGGTGCAGGGATTGAAGGTCCCGGATGGAACACCTTCCCTGATTGACTGAGAGCAGGTCAGGGCGAGCTGGAAGCTCCGCGTGAGTCCTGGAGCTGAGACTGAGGAGATCTGGGTACCAGAATAGGCGAGGCCAGTCTGGGGCTATCAGAATCACCTGCGCCTTGTCCCTCCTCGCCTTGAGAAGCACCTTGTGGATCAAGGAAATGGGGAAAAGGCCAAGAAACCCGAGGGTCCATTGCCTCGAGAAGGCATCCCCCTGCAGCGAGCCCTGCTGAGGGGGGCGGGCATGGAACAGACTCAGCTTCGCGTTCTCCATGGAGGCAAACAGGTCCACCTGAGGTGTGCCCCAAAGGGAGAACAGATGCTGTACCTCCCGGCAGGAGAGACCTCGTGGGATGCAGCCCCTATCCGGCTCAGGGCATCGGCCAGGGTGTTGGAGGCTCCTGCCACGTGAATAGCTAGGAGATCACGCCTCCAGGCTGCGCTACGAGTGACCAAATACGGAGAGCTTCCTTGCATAGAAGCATGGGCGCGTCCCGCCTGGCGGTTTAGATAATACATGGTCGTGGTATTGTCCGTCTGGACTCGGACCACTTGACCCGGAGGAACGGAGGCGAAGGCGGTGAGAGCTAAGCGGACGCTCGGGCTCCAGCAGGTTGATGTGGCATCGGGACTCCGGGACCAGAGGCCATGAGCCAGTGTCCCCAGATGGGCACCCCAACCCATCAGAGAGGCATCGGTCGACAGAGAGACCGTCGCTCGGGCGGACCGAGCAGGATGCCCTCCTGCAAATGATCTGGAGCGGTCCACCACTGGAGAGCATTCCACATCCCTGTGTCACCGACACAAGCTGGTCAAGGGATCGCGGCGTTGTGACCACTGGCTGGCCAGTCCCACTGAAGGGGCGCATGTTCCAGCGAGCCCAACGGACCACGCTGGCACAGGCCGCCATGAGACCCAGGGGCGCAGAAGTCCCGGGCAGGCGCAGTGCCCAACCAGAAATGATCGGGCAAAGGAGGAAAGAACCTCGGCCCTGTCGCGGGAGCAGCGCTCTGGCTCGAAGAGTCGAGCTGCGCCCGATGAATAAAATCACCTGCTTGCTCGAGTTCCGACTTGGCCTCGTTGATAAGGAGGCCCAGTTGAGAAACCAGACCTGGAGGGCCAGATCTCTGGACCACTCCGCCTCCTTCCTGGGAGGAGCTGCTATCAGCCAGTCGTCCAGGTAAGGTACACCGGACCCCTCGGCGCCGCAGAATGCTGTCACCACTGCCATGCATTTGGTGAAGACCCTGGGAGCTGGAGACAAGCCGAAGGGCATGGCTTGGAACTCGAGAGAGATCCTTCCGCTCAGGCGAAGGAATCTCTGGTGAGGAGACGAGGGCCGGATAGGGGCGTGGAAGCGTCCTGCAAGTCAAGAGAGCAGAACCACACGCCGCGTTCCAAGGATGGTATTATCTGAGCCAGAGTGACCATCCTGAAGGTTCGAGACCTTAGGAACTTGTTTGGAGTCGTGTGGTGAGAATGGGCGCCAGCCCCGTCCGTTCGGAACCAGGAAGTACCTGGACACAAACCCTGGGTCTGAAGGAGGTCCACCACCTCTCTACCACCTCCTTCTGGAGGAGGAGAGTGATGTCGGCTCGACGAGCCGCCAGTGAAGCTAGGGATCCCGAAGCCCCGAGGCGGCGCTCTGGAAGGGTGGTGCCTGCTCGAATTCCAGGGCAGGCCTCTTCCCACCACCTCAAGACCCACCTGTCCGTGGTAACAGCGGACCAGGCGGGACGAAGTGCGGGCCGTCCCCCCACGGGGGGACCCAGGGGTAAGGTGACGGGGATGGAGGCGACACCCCTCAGCCCGTCACTGGGCAGGCTTGGAGGAGGGACCGGCCGAGGGACCTCCTGGGCCCTTTCCTCCCTGCCTCCTGTTAGAGGAAGCCGGCGGCTTGGGTTTGGGATGCCAGGCCGAGCCTGCTGGCCTGGCGTTGCTGGGCCGAGGCGCGCCGGGGCACAGAAGGACGAAAGGGCTTAGGCTGTGGTTTAGGCCTTTGTCCTTCTGAGCGGAAGAGCCGAGTCCAAGGTGGCATTGGACTTCTCGATCCTCTGCAGGTGACCTTCCACCCCAGGGCCGAAGAGGTCAGTCCCAAAAGGGAACATCCAGCCAACTTGTGCTGGGTATCCGAGTAAAGGTGGATATCCTCAGCCAAGCCCGCTTGACCGCTTAGCCACTCACGGCGCCACCGATCTGGCACATGAGTCCCCTACATCCAAAGCAGTCTGGAGCTGCTGTTTGGCCACTCCCTGCCCTGGTCCGCACCTGCTAAACCGTAGTCTGCAGATCGGCGGAAGATGAGGATGACCTCATCCAGGGAGCCCAACAGGGCATGAAAAAAATGTGCCATGAGGGCGGCCGAACTGGCCTGACGAACGAGAGAAGGCATAGCGTGAACTTTTAAGCCCGACATAGTCAATTTCTTGGACTCCTTGTCAGGAGGTTTGTCCCACATCCTGGCGTTGCCGGCGGCGGCGCTGTCAGTAACCAACCCCTCAGCAGAGGGGTGTTCCGAAAAACCGGACAAGGAACCGGTAGGGACCGCATACTTCCTGGCATCCTGGCCGAAGGCGCAGGGCAGGAAGCAGGGCGCTGCCAAAGTTCAGTGCCGGACCCACTATGGCCTCGGCCACGGAAGAGCCTCCGTCGAGAATCCCCGGTCCAGAATCTCCGTGAGGGAGTACCTAGCCCGTTTGGAAAGCGAGGTTCGAGCTCCATCCGGTAGACTCCGAGATGAGCGAAGCAGTCCTAGGAAGACGGCGGGCTATAGTCCATTGACTGACCTCCTGAAGACTCCAAGTCCAGTCGCTTGGAGAAGAAGGAGGAATCATCTTCGGACTCGGAAGAGTCCTCAGAAACTGCCTCTGGCCTGAGCCACCCTTCACCTGCCGAGGTCGGTGGGAGTGAGGGTAACTGACAACCGATGGGGTAAACCCTTAACCCGACCGAGAATCATGGTCGGGCCCCAATTGTGGCTGTGGGCGGAGGTTCCACGAATCGATGGAGCAGCTGGTTTTGGCCGAACAACCGGCCTGGGTATGAGCTCCTCGGACAAGTCGAGGGGTTGTGTCGGCCGTTCGGTGACAGCCACTTAATGGCGGGAAGGCGCGGTCGGCTTATTCCGGCCAGGAGGAGCTGTTGCAACATAAGATCCTCGTACCGTCGGCGTAATTCGCCCGAAGCCTCCTCATCGAGGAGGAGGGCGAGGGCAACGGCCGACGCCGCTTACGCTGATGCCGAGACCGAGACCGCCTATGACGGTGGAAGGGCTGGACAGCGAAGAGGTCCGAGACCGAGACCGAGTCCCGGAATTTCCGGGTCGGTGCGGGAGGTGTCGCCGGACCGGCACTCCTTGACTCGGAAGGTCCATCCGAGGCTCCGGAACCGGAAGCACAGGCGAGTACGGATCCTCAACTCCTCCGGGGAACCGGGAGAGGGAATTCTCGGCTGCTAAAGGCGCACAGCCCGTCAATGGGTCGAGAAAAATCGAACTTCATCGAGTAGGAGTCTCGGTCAACTGACCTGGCGGGGGACACCGTGGGCCAGTGGCGGCAGCAGTCGACGAAGCCGGCGGGGCGGCGGCCGGGAGAGGACCTTTCCGCTCCCAAAAGCGTCGACGGGGACTTACCCTGTCCCTCTTTTTGGACGAGAAAAAGGTCCAGCAGGCGCGGCCCTTCTCCTTTAGTGGAGAGGGACAGACAAAAACTCCTAAAAGACGTGTAGGAAGAACCCAGAAGGAGCGGGATAAATGCAGCGGCCGAGGAAAGATCTGACCGCGCCGCCTCCTCTTCGAGGCGACCATCCTGCTCGAGCTGATCCGCCCGAAACCCGCCGCCGCGGACACCGCCAACCGGGCCTCCTTGGACTTCACGGAGAAAGCGCTTCGGGACGGCCCAGTTGCAATCGGGCAACGGTCTCCGAGGCGTGGGCGAGAAAGATGAGCACAGGTCACAAGCCTCGCGGGTCGTGCTCAGGCCTAGGCAGTAGACACCGTGGGTGTGGATCCGTCCCGAGACATCTTCTGCCGCATGGGCATCTCCGAAAATCCGGGTCGGTTGTCCGCCACGGCCCGCGAGGATCGAAGACTGAAGTCTTTTGCAAATTTTTTATTTTAAATCCATAAGCGGAGAAATAGGAACTGATGCATAGCGTAGGCGTTAAGGAGGAACCTGAGCTTCAAGCGGTAAGGAAGATCTGGCGTCATGGGCGGGCCGAGGTTATACCACCGGGTGGGTGGGAGGGCAAGCTTGAAGACCTTCCGGCAAGATTTAAAGCGGCAAGGATACTGCCAATGAGTGTGGATGAACAACATATCCATGTCCCTAGAACCTCTACCTCTAGGGCAAGGGTTTCGGAGAGACCTGCAAGTGGAAAAGATCTGGCTCTCATCTTTGGAAATTTTTTAAAGCTGAGAACCAGTCCCTGGCTTACTACTTCCAGGACCCACTTGTCTGAAGTAACAGACATCCAGTCCTGGACGAAGTAAGCCAGCCTGCCCCCTACAGGGATAGGAGAGTCGACCTGGGCAGACCCATCAGGGTGTCTGCTTGGCAGGGGCCTTAGGCTGAGGAGTGGATGCAGCCCTGCTCATCCTCCTTCTGAAGAACCCCCTCTGTGAAAAGGGAGAAGAGGCCTGTGCTTGGTAGAAAGGCCTATGAAAAGGCCTGCCCCTAGATTGCTGCCTTGGAGGAGTTGCCTGCCTCTCCTTGGCCTGAACACTCCTGTAAGTGGTCCTGTATGCATCCATTTTCTTCATGTAATTCTCTGTCTCCCCAAACAAAGAATTACCCACTACAGGAAATCCATGGCCTTAGCCTGGGTATCCTGTGAGAGAAGCTAGTACATCGAGCCAAGCCATCCTCGAAGAGCACAGATAGCCATGACTCTTGACACATCATTAGAGTCCACAGCAGCATGACATTGTACCTTTGATGCCTCAATCCTATCAGCAGCCACCTCTTCCAGCTCCTTGGCCAGCTGGGGGGAGGCCTGTTTAGCCAGTGCCAGTACAGTGTCCCACCTGGACTTCTGGTACCTGGCTGTATAGGCCATATAGTTAGCCTGCCTGAGTCCCAAGGAGGATGCCATGTACTGTTTCTTAGCCATGGCATCCATCTTCCTGGAGTCTTTGTCTGGGGGGTGTGAAACCAAGGGAATATTTGCCTCGTCACAGGCTGCAGCCTGGACTACTCAACATGGCTGCATTGCTGGTATAAAAACTCGTATCGAACCTGATAAGGTGTACCTCTTGTCCATCCTTCTGTCAACAGGAGGTACAGAATTAGGAGACTTTAGGATTTTTGTGTCTGCTTCCCAAAGGACTTATAAAGGGAATAGACAGTCTCCTGGACTCTGGGATGTCCATCATTTCAACAAAATCAGGCTCCTCTTGATCCTCCACAGCCTCCTCCATAGGAAGCTGGAAGGTTTCAGCCACTTTTCTGTAAAACATGTAGTGGGAAGGGGACTCAGAAAGCCTAGAGGGGAAACACGAAGGTCTGTCCGAGTAGATGTCCGATTCCACAGGCACATCCAGACTTTCACCATCATCTTCAAAATCCTCCTCCTCAAACTCCGGTTCATAAATCCTTCAGGGGTATAATCTTGAACCGACTGAACCGACCCCTGCCAAAGGAGCCGGATCAGTCGGAACGAGCGGCGATACAACAATCTGAATCGCTCTGGCTATTTCCTCAGCGGTCGAACATGAACCTCTGGATCCAAACTGGTCGATTTCTCTTTGCATTTTCTTTTGTAAGAACCGATCCCTCAGGATCGGCTCTCCTTGCCCTAAGTATTGCCCTGGTCAGAGGGCACTCCCTCAGTTTGATTGGAACTGAACCAGGTTGGCCATCTGGGTCAGCGGACTTCTCGGCTTCCTTTTCCTAAGTCTACATAATCTTTTTCCAGGGTAGACTTAGGAAAGTTCTTACATAGTTGGCAGTCTGTATCAGTGGTCAAACCCCAGACAATAAACACAGGTGGTATGGGGAATCGGCCTTGCAAAGACCTCCCACACTCACTGCAGTGTTGAAACCCAGTGGGCCCATTTTTTTTCTTGCGTTTCTCAGACATGGCCAACCTAACCAAACTTACCCTTTTTTGGGTAACCACCAGGCAAGACTCCCTTATCCGTTCCTAACTGTATTACGGGTATTGGCAAAAAACGTTGAAACGTGTTTTTTTTAAGAACTGATAAGGACCGGTAACCACACACTAAGCAAAACACACAAGAATACAATATAAAGGATCTGTTCAGCCAAATTGATCGAATTACTAGTTTACAATTTCCACAAGTCAGAGAAACTAAGTACTCACGGTACCGCAGACAGAGCCTGAACCGAAAATACGGAATTAATTTCGAGATGAAACCGACAACTTTAATCAACTTGAACCGAGCAGAAGGAGAAATCTCGGGCGACTGTTCAGTAGTGGAGTAAAAAATCTGATGGTTAGGTTTCAAAGTGCTGCAGACAGAGGCCTCAACCAGCTCAAGCTCAACGTTCTATGCACTGCTTAGAAAATTAACCCTATACTCTCCAGGGCAGTTTAAAGGCTGGGGCTAACTGCAGATGGTCAGAATACAGCAGAGACTTCATGTTGTTTGGATTGCAGACCTGTATTCAACAGGTCCAAGAGCACTAACACCTTACTTGGTAGGCAACTGAATGGTCCAGAGCGGGACTGGCACACCACGAGAGAAGGGTTTCACTTAGCCGCATAAGCCCTCCTGATGGAAGGCCTATGTGCGGCGTAGAAGATGTCTGCGATGGTCTGTTAAATCTAAAACTTTCCCACTTCCATTTCTTCAGGAGCCCGGCATGGAGATGAAGGGAGTGCAGGTTAGGATGGACTAAAGTCCCTGTGTCAGAGAGCCCGCTTGTAGAAGGACTCGCCTCGGGGGAACTTCTGACAGACTGTTTATTAATGCAAATCATATCTGCCAAGGCCAGTCTGGACCCCCCCCCGGTGCCTACAACTTGAGAAGCACCCTCTGAATTAAGGAAAGAGGAGGAAAACATACAGGGAGTGAATAAATACTGACAGAAAACACCAGGGTCTGGATTTCTGAAGCAGGATAGAGGCAGTTTTGCATTGAGAGGATCGCCTCCTGAATAGCGGATTGCACTTCCGGGACCAACCCTGACATGCGGAGCCAGGCATGATGCCGCAGACCCACAGCGACAGCGGAGTCTCAACCCGGCAGTGTCCACTGCATCATTGGTGTTGCTCGAGAATGTGGGCGGACTGGCCGCACGAGCAGAACGGACGAGGTGGCTAACTCCTGTTTGACTTGGGAGTCAGGCAAGGAGTCCAGCTTGATTCCACCTGAGTAGGACAGCCTTCTGGTAATCCCCCATGTGGCCTGACGTAGTTCAGGGCCGAATTCCCAGTGTGGAGGAAGTGCAAATCTTTCTTCCATACTGGTCAGAAAACAAGATTCCTTATCAGAAGGGGGAGACGAGCTAAGATGCTTTGGGTGTGCCGACCGTTCATGACGGCGCTGATCACGACAGTCGGCCGAGGGTGAGAGTCTAGGTAGTCAACACCCTCAGGGTCTGGTATAGCCTGTTCGAGCTTCCTTGGAAGTAGGGCTAGATGAGCGGCTGTTTCATATCGTGGTGACAAGATCGGCATGAGGCTCTATCCAGGGTGGCACTAATGTAGAGCTGACACGGGCAGATCCAGATGTTCAGCAAGTTTCAGTCGCTGAGTATCTGGTTCCAGAGATGCCACTGATGAACCTCCTGGATTTTTCTAAGCAACTCCATAAAAGAAGGATCCTCGGGAGGAGACTTGGAGGAGTCCTCGGCGCGGGCTTGACGGAGAGCGGGCTCGTCGTCTCTCTCGCAGCATCCTCGGACAAGTCCGAGAGTGAAAGGAAGAAGAAGAGTAAGACTCCTTGCCCGACTCGGGAGGAACGGGTTCCTTGGTAATACCCGTGAGCGCGTGTCCTGCCTCTCTGGACCAGACAGGAGAGCCCTGGAGTCCGAGGTAGGTGAAGGAGTGTGCCGCCGGACGCACGGGAACCTGGGGCTGCACCATCGCTGCAAGGTGGCTCTCGACTCCTTGGTGAGCTGAGCCTTGGCCTCGGCCCACCAGGAGGCCAGAGTCTCCTGCCAGATCCACACGGCACTGGGGGTGGTGGAGGTGGGGAGGAGGGGAAGGGTATGGGTTATACCGTATGGTGAGTATCCAAAACCCAGCTGCGAGAAACCCGTGTCGGGTATTGCTGCGGTGGGAAAGACCCGGCGTCAGGTACTCGCGGCACGGATACTGTGGTCCTGGGTACGACAGCGCTGGATAAGACGGCTGGTACCGGGAGCCGGGGGCTGCCGGAGCAGACGGCCCGGCCGGATCCACATTGGGGCCACGCTCGGAGGGGACACACGGAGCAGGGATGTTCTGGAGTCGGCAGAACCGGGCGTCAGGAGGTGCCGTGAGGTACCGGCGTCTGGGGCGCCTGGCGTCAGATCCGGTTCTAATGGAGGAGGGTCTGACGGAGGAGGAAGATCCCCCACATCATCCAGGGATGGAGGAGAAAAATCCCCAGGGTCAGGCTGGGGTGACACTGGGTCCCCGGACGGCAGCGAAGGCTGCGGGAAACCGGGTACGACGGATGTTGGGGGTCCGTCGTCGGTTCCGTCAGCCTGCGGCGTCAGGCGAGCAGTGGTGTGCAGGCGAGCTCCTGGCGGGCGCCGGAGGGCGGCGTCCGGCTTACAGGAGCCATCACGGAGGTGGGCAGAGTGGAAGGGTCGGCCAGATCCGATGAGGAAGGGGACGCGCGCTGCCCCGAAGGGTCAGGCATCTTACCGGCTCTCTCCATGCGGACGGAGGAGTAGACGCCTGACTTACTGGAGTCGCCCACGCCAGTAGGCCGCAAGCCTGCGGCCGAAACGGGGGCGGAAGCCTCCAATGGCCCGGAGGCGCCCACAAGGCCTGAGCGCGAGCCAGACGGGTGGGCCGACGCCACCTCCGAAACCTTCGAGGCAGCCGTCGAGGAGCGCTCCCCTGGAGGGGACGTTACCTGTGTCCCTACGACGCCAGAGGGAGATGCGGTAGAGGAGGTCTTATCCCGGTGCCTCTCCTTGTCCTTTGGGGGAAGTGGATGCCTGCCTCAGCTTTTTGAGCTCCTTTTCCATAGAACTCATCTTTTTCTTCAGAAGATGGGCTTCCAGGGATTGTTGGTGCAGTTTTCGGGTAGCCGCGTTGAAGTTGAGGCAGTGCTGGCACTTCTCGACCGGGAGATCGGGGCCTAGGCAGAAAAGGCACAGGGAATGGCCGTCCTTGTGTGGCAGTTGGGCGCCGCACGAGTCGAACTTGTTTTGTGCTTGGAGGGTGTGAGGGCGACTTACACGACGATAACCTGATGTTATCAGGAAAAATGATGAATTTTCGATAAAACCGTGAAGATAGGGCTGATGAACTAACTTTTCGCGAGGGCGCCGCACAAGCTAACGGCGGAAAGAACTGAAGGGGTGCCTGGGACCCGCCCCTTTATACCGACATCGTATGACGCCGGTCACCTGACATGGGGCGGTCCTCGCCAGGACCGCTAGCTAGAAATTTTTCCGGGGGTCCTGCTTACGCAAGGCCAGTCCTATATGTAATTACCTACTGCAAGAGCCCTCTCGAAGTAAGATCTTCCCTTCCCAATTGAGAATCAGAGCATCCAGGGGGACTGAGCCCAAGACTGGGGGCCTGCAGCAAAAGAGAGGAAGTTGGTGATTGTCTGGGGCTGCTAAAAGATCTATCTGTGGAGTGCTCCATCTGGAGAAAATCACTTTCAAAATTAGGGGATCTAGGGACCATTTGTGGTGGCCCTGAGATATCCTGCTGAGAGCATCTGCTAGGACATTGTCCTTCCCTGGGAGGTGAACTGCTGTCAGAGAAGTTTGCAGGGAATAGGCCAGAGACCACAACTTCATTGCTTCTGTGCACAAGGCCGTAGACCGAGTGCCCCCTTGCTTGCTGATGTACCACATTGTGGTGGTATTGTCTGTTCTGATCTGGACTACCTTATTCTGTACAGACTTGAAAAGCTTGCAGTGCCAGAAACACTGCTCTGAGTTCCAAGAGACTGATGTGAAGCAGAGATTCTTGAGGTGACCACAGCCCTTGGTGGTAAGATCCCCAGGGGATCCCAAGAGGGAGGTGTCTGGGGTGAGGATTAGTGAATGTGAGAGTGACAAAGGAACTCCCTTGCCTTAAATTGTCCTGATCCTGCCACCACTGCAAAGCCTGGATCAGGGTTTGAGTCACTGGGACTAGTTTGGTAAGGAAATCCTTTCTCTGGGACCAGAAGGCTCTCAAATGGAACTGAATGTCCTCATCTGAAATCTTGCCCCTGAACCACTGCTGTAGAGGCTGCCATGTGGCCCAGGAGCTGCAAGAAGTGCCTTGCTAGTCGAGACACCTGAATGGGTGAAAGAAGAGGCCAGTTCTATTAGTGTCCTTGCTCTGTCCAGGGAAGGAAGGCCTTGCTCTTATTGTATCCAGCTCCGCCACTATAAAGGTGAGGAGCTGTACTGGCTCCAGAACTGACTTTGGAAGGTTTAGGAGGAATCCTAAGGAAGTGAGCAGTTGCTGAGTTATCTGAAGATGTGACTTGACCTGGTCTGGAGACTGACCCACTATGAGCCAGTTGTCCAGGTATGGAAAGATGGAGATCTTTTTTCTCCTTAGGAAAGCAACCACTACTGCCAGGCACTTTGTGAACACTCGTGGGGTTGATGTTAGACCAAAGGGCATTGCTCTGAATTGATAGTGGCCTGAGGGCAACTCGAACCTGAGGTACTTTCTGTGGGAGCACCTGATGGGAATGTGAAAATAGACATCTTTGAGGCCCAGGGAGGCTAGCCAGTCCCCTGGCCTTAGAGAGGGCAGAATTATTCCCAGAGTCACCATTTTGAATTTTGGCTTTAAAAGGTGCTTGTTTAGATATCTCAGATCCAGGATGGGCCGCCATTCTCCTGTCTTTTAGGGGTTAGGAAGTACCTGGAGTACAATCCTTTGCCCTGTGTAGGGTAGGAACCCTTTCTATGGCTCTGAGAGCCAAGAGGGAAGAAACCTCTGCCTCTAGGGCAAGGGCCTCTGATGGATTTGCAGGTGGAAAGGATCTGGTTCTCATCTTGGGAAATTTTTTGAAGCTGAGAACCAGTCCCTGGCTTACTACTTCCAGGACCCACTTGTCTGATGTTAAAGACTTCCAGTCCTGGACAAAGTAAGCCAGCCTGCCCTCTACAGTTACTGGAGAATTGGCCCAGGCAGACCCATCAGGGTGTCTGCTTGGCAGGGGCTTTAGGCTGAGGGGTGGAAGCAGGCCTGCTCATACCCAGTCTGCCTTTCCCTCTAAAGAACCCCCTCTGAGCAAAAGCAGAAAAGGAGGCCTGGGCTTGGTAAAAGGCCTTTGAAAGGTCTGCCCTGGAATGCTGCTCTGAGGAGTGGCTTGCCTTTCTTTGGCCTGAGCACTCCTGTAGGTGGTCCTGTACTCGTCCATCTTCTTCATGTAGTTCTCTGTCTGCTCCCCAAACAGAGAATTACCAATGACAGGAAAATCCATGGCCTTAGCCTGGGTATCCTGTGATAGGCTAGTACATCTGAGCCAAGCCATCCTCCGAAGGGCCACAGATGTAGCCATGACTCTAGATGAAACATCACTGGAGTCCACAGCAGCATGAAATTGCACCTTGGATGCCCCAATCCCATCCGCAGCCACCCGCTCCAGCTCCTTGGCAAGCTGGTCAGGGGCCTGTTTAGCTAGAGCCAGCACAGTGTCCCACCTGGACTTCTGGTATCTAGCTGTGTAGGCCATATAGTTAGCCTGCCTGAGTCCCAAAGATGCTGCCATGTACTGTTTCTTTGCCATGGCATCAATCCTCCTGGAGTCCTTATCTGGGGTGTGTGAAGCCAAGGGAATATTTGCCTTATCACAGGCAGCAGCCTGCACTACCCAACATGGCTGCATTGCTGGGAAAGGAACTCCGTGTCTGAGCCTGAAAGAGTATACCTCTTGTCCATTCTTCTGTCCACAGGAAGTATGGAATTAGGAGTTTTTAGAATTTTAAATGTCTGTTTCCCAAAAGATTTATGGAGGGGAATAGACAATCTCCTGGACTCTGGGATGTCCATCATCTCAATAAAATCAGGCTCCTCCTGATCCTCTACTGCTTCTTCCATAGGAAGCTGGAGGGTTTCAGCCACTTTCTTGTAAAACATAAAGTGGGAAGGGGACTCAAAGCCTAGGAGGAGAAACACCTGAAGGTCTGTCTGGGGAGATGTCCAGGTCAATAGGCACATCCAGACTTTCATAATCGCCAGCATCATTTTCATACTCTCCCTCCTCCCCCGGTTCATAAAATTCTTCTAAAGTATAATCGGGAACCGGGGGAACCAACCGAACCAAGCCCCTGACAGATGGTGCCGGTTCGGCCGGAACCGAAGTTAGCGACTGAACTATCCTTATCGCTTTGGCTATCTCATCAGCGGTCTGAGAAAGAACATGTGGATCCAAACCGGATGATTTATCCCTTTTCTTTCTTTTAACTCCTCAGAATCGGTTCTCCTTTTGCCCAAATAAGTTTCGCCCTGGTCAGAGGGCACTTCTTCTGGTTCGGTAGGAACCGAACCGGGCTGGCCATCCGGGTCAGCGGACTTCTCTGCTTCCCTTTCCCTCGGTCTACCTACTCTCTTATCCAGGGTAGCTTTGGGAAAACTTTTACAAATTTGGCAGTCTGAATTGAGGTGGTCAAACCCCAGACAATAAACAGAGGTGATGTGGGGATCAGCCTCAGCAAAGGCTTCCCCACACACACTACATTGTTGAAACCCAGTGGGCCCGTTTTTTTTCTAGGGTTTCTCAGAAATGGCCAATCCTAACCAAAACTTACCCTTTTTTCGGCAATCCACCAGGCAAGACACCCCTATCAGTTCCTGACTGTGTTACGGGTCTTGGAAAAAAACATAATGAAATCTGTTTTTTTTTTTAGAACCGATACGGACCAGTTACCACACTCTAATAAAGACAGAAGCTTTTTTTACACAAACCTGATCGGTTCAAACTGAACCGATCCAATGTTTACAAGTTCCACACAGAAACTAATATAGAAAAACCTATCCAGTACTCACGGTACCACAGAGACTTAAACCGACAGGTTCAGAAGCAGAAATTCGGTTGAAACCGAGCGAAAAAACGACACTTTAACCGACTTTTTTGAACTGAGCAAAGGAGAAATCTCCGGAGCGACTGTTCAGTGAGGCGGAGTAAAGAATCTGACGGTTGGAGTTTAAACAACAGCAGACAGAGGCTTCAACCGAGCTCGAGCTCAGCTGCTCATGCCCTGCATGGAAAGTTAACTCTTTGTTCTCCGGGGCAGTTCAAAGGTTGGTGATCACTGCATATGTCAGAATACAGCAAGACTTCATGTTGTTTGAACAATGTTTTTTGTTACTAGAATTAGTTTTGAAAGAGGGTCCTTACCCTGACACCAGTGAGCCCTGAGGTAAAGTTAAATGTCACTCATTTGTAACCTGGATTCCAGGACTCTGCCAGTGACAAGTGCCATGTGGCCAGTAGCTGAAAAAACTGTCTTGGAGTTTTTGGTTTATTCAAGCTGAATGAGCCTGGTATCCGTGGGATACTCCTTGCCCAGCCCAGAGGCAGGTAGGCCCCACCTTGCAGGGTATCTAGCTCTGCTCCTATGAACCATAGTGCTTGAGCAGGCTGGGGACAGACTTTCTAGATGTATCAGGAAACCTAGAGACTCCAGGAGCCCCTGGGTGAGTTGCAGATGCTCACGCTTGCTGGGATGATTTTACAACCCCCAGCCAGTGATCTAGTTATGGGAAAAAGCTTTGACACCTTGTCTTCGAAGGTGAACTGCCAAGTACTTTGTGTACACTCTTGCAGAGTGACCTGATGGAAGTCTGCAACTGCGGTCATTTCTGTGAGACTCCCTTATGGGGATGTGAAAATAAGTGTTTTAAGTCTACCCCCATCTCCTTTACTCTGGTACTTCTGAGGTGTTGCTGCCCTTTCCTTAGCAGCAGCACTCTTGTACGCCACCTTGTACTCATCCATCTTTTTCATGTAGGCCCCTGTGTGCTCACCAAAGAGGGATGTGGGCTTGCAAGGAAAATCTAAGGCTTTCGCCTAGGTGTCCTGGGCTAGATTAGGGTCCCTTAGCCAAGCAAATCTCTGTAGGTACACTGAAGTTGCCATCAGTCTGGCTGCGATGTCACTGGCATCCACTGCCATTCGAAATTGGTACATGGAAGCCTCTGTGTCCCTTTTGGCAGCCTCAGCTAGGTCAGATGCCATGGGAGCGGGAGCAGGGCAGGTCTTAGCAATCTCCAGAAACAGTATTCCAGAAACTTTTCTGGTATCTGGAAACATAAGTCATACAATGTGGCCTGCCTAATGGTCAGAGAAGAACCCAGGTAAGACTTCTTTGGCTACAGAATCCATCTTCCAAGAATCTTTATCAGGTGGGTATGATGCCAGGGAATGCCTTATCACATGCAGCAGCCTGCACCACGGATGCTGAAAAAGGAACTCGGCTCCAGCCCTGGCCACTCAGTATTTCCTATCTATCTTCTTGTCCACTGGGGGAATGGAAGTGGGAACTTACAAAACTCTAGCGGCTTGTCTCTATTTAGGGACTTATGGTTGGGTAGTAGCAACCTCTTAGTTGCAGGTACATCCATCATTTCCATGTAATCTGGCTCTTCCTCCTCTTCTGTGGATTTTAAGTGGAGAGGTCAGGCGGCTGTGCCACCTGCTTCATGAAAGCGAAATGTGACGTAAAACCCTTAGGTCCCTAATCAGAAGAGTCAGGGCACTGAAGATGAGGGGCACCGTCTGGTTCAGGGGGCTCCCAAAAATCCTCATCATCGTCATCAGAAATATCAAGGTAATGTTTAAAGGAACTGGGAATCAAGGCGGGACCCGAAGTTTGAACTGATGGATGATGTGAACCAGGTTGCGGAACCGAACCGAGGTACCAGTTTGCAGCGACTGGATTATCTTGATGGCATTAGCAATCTCCTCAGCAGTAGAAACCAGCGGATTTGTCGGTTGTGGTTCCCCAAGTGCTTCTCCTTTTAGCAGATGTTGCTGGTTCAGTGGCAGTCTCTGCGGTTTGCTTTCTTCCCAGGGAGCCCTCACCCTTGTCAGAGGGCTGTTCATCTGGTTCCTTGGATTTTTCTTTAGAGTGAGGAGGAGTCAGTTTATTTGAGGCCGGGTCAGCAGCCATATCAGACATCTTTTCCCTCAGTCAGTTCAACTGCCTATCACGAGTCGACTGGGGAAAGTTTTTTTACAAATTTCACAATCTATGTTCAGGTGGTCAAACCCTGGGCAGAAAAAACAAATTAAGTGCGGATCAGCTTTAGCAAATGGTTCACCACACTCTGTGCAATGCTGAAAACCCATAGGGCCGGTTTGTTTCTTGGGTTGTGACATAACAAAAAAACCTTGAACTGTGCTTCTCCGAGTTAAATACACACACTTGTAAACAATGACTTTTATCTCCGTCTCTCTTTTTTTGCCGTTTGGTTCAGCGACAGAAGAGAGAACCGAGTGTTACCCCGGATCCCAGCACAAATTAAATGTAAATAAGAAACCGGCACAGAGAAGTAGAGCTTTTAAGATATTTACCCAAGAAAATATAAGAAAAAATTACTCACCTTAGTAATGTTGTTTCTTCTAATGGAGTCTTGCTATATTAGGACATACGCAATGAGTCCTAACCTTCGAACTGCTCCGGAGGTGAAAGAGTTAACTTTCCATGCCAGGCATGGAACACTGAGCTCGAGCTCGGCTGAAACTCTGTCTGTTGTTCTTCAAACTCAAACCGTCAGATCTTTATAAGCTAAACTCACTGAGGTCCTGTGTGGAAGCTGTAAACCCACACTAGCCAACTGGCTACTAAACATAAGAACACATTTTTTGGTCCCAAAACAGACTCAAGTCATGAGACCCAAAAATGAAAACACAACACCAAGTCACCCCAAAAGGAGGGTGAAAACAACAAGGTGGGCATCTACTAAGTGCCAACACTGCATTGCCCACCCATATAACAAAAAAGAGGTTCTGAGAGGGGCAGCGGGGAGGTCATAATATAGCAAGACTCCATTAGAAGAAACAACATTACTAAGGTGAGTAATTTTTCTTCAAACAACATGAAGTCTTGCTATATTATGACATATGCAGACTACACAGCAGTACCTCCATGGAGGAGGGACAGAACCTACTTAGGAAATAGGCTCTGAAGCACAGCTGTGCCAAACCGAGCATCACTCCTAGCCTGGATGTCCAAGGAGTAATGCTTGGTAAAAGTGTGAACTGTTTTCCAGGTAGCTGCTTGACATATCTCTAGAATAGGGATGTCCCTGGCAGCAGCCAGGGAAGCAGCTGTACCTCTGGTAGAGTGAGGAACCTTACCCAGCTTTTCATAACAGAATTGGATACAAGAGACAATCCACCTGGCAATGGATCTTTTAGTGGCAGGTTTCCCTTTACCAACCTCACCATAAGTGAGGAACAGTTGGTGGGAGTCAAACCTGTGACCCTTGGTAGGCTCTATGTAGTAACTAAGGGCTCTCTTCACATCTAAGTTGTGCAGCCTCCTCTCGCCAGAGGAGGAATGGTCAGTGAAGTACACTGGAAGAGATATAGATTGATTAAGGTGGAAATCTGAAACCACCTTAGGCAAGAACTTCCTGTTAGTCCTGAGGACCACCTTATCTCTATGAAAGGAGATAAAATCAGGCTCCACTGACAAAGCTTGTAATTCACTTATGCTGCCTCAAGAAGTGATGGCTACCGGAAACACAGTCTTCCAAGTCAAGTACTTAAGCTCTGCTGAAGACAAGGGTCAAAGGGAGGTTGCATAAGCTGAGCAATGCAAACATTAAGATCCCAGGCAGGGGCAGGATCCCTGAATGGAGGGTTGGTGTGAAGCAATCCCTTAAAAAACTTGGAGAATACATGATGAGCTGAAAGAGAAGAGGGTTTACCTGCTGAAATAAAAGCAGACACAGCTGCCAAATGTACTTTTAGGGTAGCTGGTCTCAGCCCCAAGGTATTTAAATGGACCATATAATCCAGGACTGTGGGTAAATCAGCAGATTCTGGGGAAATATGCTTCCCAGAGCACCATATGGAAAACCTCTTCCATTTGGAATTATAGGTAGCCCTGGTGGAAGGTTTCCTAGAAGCCTTCAATATATCCATTACACCTTCGGAGAGGTGTAGATCCGCAAACTCTAACTCTTCAAGAGCCAGGCCTTGAGATTGAGAGATTTGAGGTTCGGGTACCAAACCCTCCCCTGAGCACAGGTTAACAGGTTGTGATTCCTGGGAAGACACAGGGAAGATGGACTGCTAAGGACAGTAGGAGTGGATACCAGGGTTGTCTGGCCCAATCTGGAGCAATCAGGATCATCTTGCAGGATTGAGATCTGATTTTGACTAACACTTTGAACAGGAGAGGAAGGGGAAAGCATACAGAAACTTCCTTCCCAATTGAGAACTAAGGCATCCAGAGGACTGAGCCCAACACTGGGGGCCTGCAGCAAAAAAGGGGAAGTTGGTGATTGTCTGGAGCTGCAAAAAGATCCATCTGCGGGGTGCCCCATCTGGCAAATATCTCCAGGACCAGGGGGTCCAGAGACCATTCGTGATGGTCCTGGGAAATCCTGCTGAGAGCATCTGCCAGGACATTGTCCTTGCCTGGGAGGTGAACTGCCGTAAGGGAGGTGTTCAGGGAGTAAGCCAGAGACAACTTCATTGCTTCGGTGCACAAGGCCGTAGACCGAGTGCCTCCTTGCTTGTTGATGTACCACATTGTGGTGGTGGTGTCTGTTCTGACCTGTACAACTTTGTTCTGAACAGATTTGGAAAAAACTTGAAGTGCTAGAAAAACTTCTTTGAGTTCCAACAGATTGATGTGGAGCAGAGATTCCTGAGGGGACCACAATCCCTGGGTAGTGAGGTCAGCCATGTGAGCTCCCCACCCCAAGAGGGATGCATTTGTAGCAAGGATTAAGGAGTGAGACTGAGTGACAAAGGGAACCCCTTGTCTCAGATTGCTCTGATTCTGCCACTACTGTAAGGCTTGGATCAGGGTTCGAGTTACTGGGATCAATTTGGTTAGAGGGTCTTTCCTTTGAGACCAAAAGGCTCTCAAATGGAACTGGATTTCCCTCATTTGAAATCTTGCTCCCTGCACTACTGCTGTATAAGGAGCCATGTGCCCCAGGAGCTGTAGAAAATGCCTTGCTGGTCGAGAGACCTGCAGTGTGAATGAGGAGGCCAGAGAGACCAGGGTCCTTGCCCTGTCCAAAGGAAGGAAGGCTCTGGCTTTCTCTGTGTTCAGCTCTGCACCTATGAAGGTGAGGAGCTGGACAGGCTCTAGAACTGACTTTGAAAGATTCAGAAGGAAACCTAGAGAGTGAGCAGTTGCCGAGTTATCTGTAGATGAAACTTGACTTGTTCTGGAGACTGACCTACTATGAGCCAGTCGTCCAGGTAAGGGAAGACGCAATTTTTGCCTTCTTAGGGAAGCAACTGCTACTGCCAGGCATTTTGTGAATACCCTTGGAGCAGAGGTGAGGCCAAAGGGCATTGCTCTGAACTGGTAATGGCCTGAGGGCAGCTCGTAACCTGAGGTACTTTGATGGGAGCTTCTGATGAGAATATGAAAGTAGGCATCCTTGAGGTCCAGGGACGCTAGCCAGTCCCCTGGCCTTAGAGAGGGTAGAATAATTCCAGAGTCACCATTTTGAATTTTGGTTTTAAAAGGTGCTTGTTTAAATATCTGAGATCCAGGATGGGCCGCCATTCTCCTGTCTTTTTTGGGGTAAGGAGTACCTGGAGTACAATCCTTTGCCCTGGTGTAGGGGTGGAACCCTTTCCACAGCTCTGAGAGCCAGGAGGGAAAAGACCTCTGCCTCTAGGGCAAGTGCCTCTGGTGGATTTGCAGGTGGAAAGGATCTGGTTCTCATCTTGGGAAATTTTTTGAAGCTGAGAACCAGTCCCTGGCTTACTACTTCCAGGACCCACTTGTCTGATGTCAGAGACTTCCAGTCCTGGACAAAGTAAGCCAGCCTGCCCCACAGGTAGCTGAGAATCGGCCCTGGCAACCCCATCAGGTGCCTGCTTGGCAGGGGCTTTAGGCTGAGGAGTGGAAGCAGGCCTGCTTGTACCCGTCTGCCTCTCCTCTAAAGAAACCACTCTGGGGCGTAAGCAGAGGAGAGCCTGGGCTTGGTAAAGGCCTATGAAAGGCCTGCCCCTGCCCCTACAAAGCTGCCTTTGAGGAGTGGCCTGCCTTTCTTGGCCTGTGCACTCCTATAGGTGGTCCTATACTCATCCATTTTCTTCATGTAATTCTCTGTCTGCTCCCCAAACAGAGAATTACCCACAACAGGAAAATCCATGGCCTTAGTCTGGGTATCCGTGACAGGCTAGTACATCTGATCCAAGCCATTCTGCGAGTGCCACAGATGTAGCCATGACTCTTGATGTCACATCATTAGAGTCCACTGCAGCATGGAATTGCACCTTGATGCCTCAATACCATCAGCAGCCACCCGCTCCAGCTCCTTGGCAAGCTGGCCAGGGACCTGTTTTGCTAGAGCCATAACAGTATCCCATCTGGATTTCTGATATCTAGCAACATAAGCCATATAATTTGCCTGTCTGAGTCCCAAGAATGCTGCCATGTACTGTTTCTTTGCCATGGCATCAATCCTCCTGGAGTCCTTGTCGGGGTGTGTGTGTGTGTGTGTGTGTGTGAAGCCAAGGGAATATCTGCCTTGTCACAGGCTGCAGCCTGCACTACCCCAACATGGCTGCATTGTTGTGTAAGGAACTCCATATCAGAGCCTGACAATGTGTACCTCTTGTCCATTCTCTTATCCACAGGAGGTATAGTGTGAGGAGTTTTAGAATTTTTACTGTCTGTTTCCCAAAAGATTTATGCAAAGGAATAGACAGTCTCCTAGACTCTGGGATATCCATCATTTCCACATAGTCAGGCTCCTCTTGATCATCCACAGCTTCCTCCATAGGGAGCTGGAGGGTTTCAGCCACTTTTTTATAAAACATAAAATGAGAAGGGGACTCAGAAAGCCTAGGAGGAGACACTCCTGAAGGTCTGTCTGGGGAGATGTCCGGGTCAATGGGCACATCCAGACTTTCAAATCCACATTCACTCTCCTCATACTCCTCTTCCCCCTCCTCCGGTTCATAATATTCCTCTAAATCATACTCTTGAACCGGTGGTACCGGCTGAACCGTACGCTTACCTGATGGTGCTGGTTCGGTCAGAACCGGGGAAAGCGACTGGACAATTTTAATCGCTTTGGCTATGTCTTCAGCGGTTGGAGAGGAAAGTTTTGGCTCCACACCAGCTGATTTCCTAGTCCTTTTTGCTGGACTCTATTCCTCAGAGTCGGATCTCCTTTTGCCTGAGGAAGTCTCGCCCTGGTCAGAGGGCACTCCCTCTGGTTCGGTTGGAACCGAACCGGGCTGGCCATCCGGTTCAGCGGACTTTTTGGCCTCCCTTTCCCTGAGCCTACCAACTTTCTTTTCCAGGGTAGCTGCAGAACATTTTTACAAATCTGGCAGTCTGCACTGAGGTGGTCAAACCCCAGACAATAAACACAGGTGGTGTGGGGGTCAGTCTTGGCAAAGACTTCCCCACAGACACTGCAGTGTTGAAACCCAGTGGGCCTGGTTTTTCTTTTGGGTTTCTCAGACATAATGTCAGCCTAACCAAACTTACCCGTTTATGGCAATCCATGAGTAAGACCCTCTTATACGGTTCCCAACCGTGTCACGGGTCATGGAAAAAAACGTAATAAAATCCGTTTTTTTAGAACCAATAAGAACCGGTAACCACACTCTAAATGACAGATTAATATATTTTAAACAACCTGATCGGTTCAAACCGAGCCAATAAACCGTTTACAAGTTCCACACAGAATAGAAATTAATGTAAAACCTATCTAGTACTCACAATACCACAGAGTCTGAACCGACCGGTTGCGGTTTAAATTCGGTCGAAAACCGAGAAAAACAATACTTTAACCGACAAAATGAACGAGCAGAAGGAGAAATCTCCGGAGCGACTGTTCAGTGGTAGGAAAAAATCTGACGGTTTGAGTTTGAAGAACAACAGACAGTTTCAACGAGCTCGAGCTCAGCGTTCCATGCCTGGTATGGAAAGTTAACTCTTTCACCTCGGAGCAGTTCGAAGGTTGGGACTCACTGCGTATAGTCATAATATAGCAAGACTTCATGTTGTTTGAAACAAAAGTTTGGTTTCTTCCAGGTTGTGAAGAACCGTCAAGGAACCGAAAAACTTACTGAAACAACACTAAATCTAGACTAATCTACCTGTAATACCAAGGACAGTGCTTTAAAAATGAAAATAATCGGTACTTTCAAAAAAAACGAGAAAATAAAATTCTTCAAGAAAGATGAAAGAGAGTGCTCCAAGGAGTCTTACCTAGACAAGCGGAGCAAAGAATCTGACGGCTGCAGGACGTATTCCAAGGGCAGTGGTTTGAAAACTGAGTTCAAGCCTAGCATTCCATCATTAGCATAGGGTCTATTAACCATTTCGGCTCTGGGGCAGTCCTATGGTGAAACCATACTGCATATGTTAGAATACAGTAAAATTTCCTGGGGTCTGAAAGTTGGGTATTTTATTGTTTTATTTTTATTTAAACATTTGGTAACCAGGAAAGGCACGCTGAGCCAAGGCTCGTTTCCAGGTGCGACACAGGGGCTTGGGACAAATGAGAAGTTACATACAGGATACAAATAATAATACCAATATGATACAAAAAAAGAAAAAATATAAATAGGAAATACATTGGTCAACAAATGGTAAATTATAGTGCAAAAGTACAACAGGTAAATAGGAAGCATACTCACTGAATTAAAACAAACACTGGCATACGGGGGGGTGTATACGGAGATATTTACAGGAATGTAACAGGTGGGTATATTGCTGAAACATCTGATTAGGAGAAAACACTGGTTGTGTGAAAACACACTAGGAAAGAGCATGGAGAATTAGGACTGTATGCAGTAGGAATAGAAGGTAGGTTCAAGGCAAAGTGGAGAGGCGAGACAGGAGCTACTTGTTAATATGGGGGCAGGAGCAGCTGGGGGAGGCAGGGGGCATAGCTGGAGTTTGATAGAGTTGTGTGAGGTAAGTTATGCAGAAGAGATGGCTGAGTGTTCTGTAGTGAAGGAGTCTGTAGGTGAAAGCGGATTTGCCAGAGGTTGAGGAAGGTTTAGGGAGTGAGAAAGAGCAGGAGTCCCTAGAGCAAAGGGTGAGGAGAGTGCAGGTGTTAGCTTCTCAGAGAGGTAAATGAGAGCAAGTTAAACCAGTATTTGGAAATAAAGGAGATGGAGTGTATGAGATGTCGGTGGGATATTGGGTAGGAGTTATCGATCCTGAAACTGTTCCCATGACTGAGCACACTTTGTGGAAGACTGCCTAAGAGTGGCTAGTGAACTTTATCTAGGTAATTAGAAAGATAATCCATTTCAAAAGGGCTAACTTGCACTGTATGGATCAGGAACTTTTTTTTTTTTTTAAATGAAAACCTAGAACCAACTATTTTAATATATTGATACGGCACCCACATATTGATATGTAAACACATAAGAAGTTCCAAAACAATTTATAATACTGTTGATAATTGTTGGAAGATTCTAGTATGTGTTCTGTAACCAAATGAACACATTTTTTCCTAGTTGGGTACAGATCATAAAACCCAGATCTTTTCGACAAGATTTTCATTTTGAGGGACTGGACTTCTTGTAGCAAAAACTGGAGTCCCAATAAATTCCCTGTTGGTCCCCTCACCTTTTCTCTTTCGTCCAGGAATGTGCAACTGCAATCAAAAGTGCCAAATTACAGAAATAAATTCACTTCAGTTTGGGGCTGAAGATTATAATGAGCATTCTTTAAAACTTTTTTTTAAATTAATCAGACAATGCCCCCCCCCCCCAAGCTTGCACCTGCTGTAGTCAACCTGTCTAGTCACCCCATTTAAAAACATATCCCTTGCGATGGAGTGGGCCCATCACTGTAAACATATTAAACGAATGTCAGGGAGGCAGAACTCCATCGGGGCATGATGCAGTGTCAGTGCCTATACTGAACGGTGACACAATTACCTTTCACCCAAACAAAGTAATGCTGCCACTTCACGCCTGAGCCAACCCAATAGGTTTATTTTTCTGTAAATCTATGGTTTAAAAAAAAAAAAAATAATAATACAGTAAAGCATTAGATTTTTTTTTTGAGATACTGCGATCCCTTTAAGGTCAGGGCTCGGCAACTTTTCCCAGCAGAAGTATCTTCTGGCCTGTCTCTACAAACCAAACAAATCTCAACATTACGAGTACACTGCCAACAGAGCTACTCGGCATGGTCAGACCACAGATTACAAGCACAAAGTAAGGAAGGGGTTAGGAAGGTTCATAAAAAAAGACATGGAAGCAGAAAAGTTGTCTGATTAGTAGTTAGCAGAACAGGGTGTTTTGGATCCTCAAATGATCAGCAAACAGGTCAACGGCATAACAGTGGCAACACACAGTCAGAAACTCCTGGGTATTCTCTGATCTTCTACTTAGTTTTACATCTGGGAGGGAATGAAACTGAGGGATGAGGCTGGCGATTTCCTCTAGTTCATAAAGTCAGTGGCTGTGGTGGGATTTAAAAATGGACTCTACTGTTTCACACTTCTGTACACTTAATGCCATGTGATGGTCTGTGACCTCTACACTGTAATTCACAAGTTACAGATACTTGGCTTAAGAGGACGGTGTGGGAGTAATACCTGGAACTATGCAGAATGTAAGATCAAATCCATGTATTTTTTATCACTTGCTTACCCTTTGAGCTGGATACCCACCCCAGCCCAGTCACCACCTGTCCTCTCAAGGTCCAGAATGGATTGACCCCCAGGTGTGGGCCTGGGGAGGTGCCTCATCCCTACCTCTCTCACTCTCAGGGGAGCACAATCTGGCATACGAGCAAATGGTTAGTACAAGGCCAAATTTTGACCCCTGCTGTTACCAAGACGTTCGCCATTTCTCACCTGGATTTTCTCCTGTTTAGTCCCTCGCATGACACTGGGCATTGCCACAACAAGCTATGCACATACATAACAGTACCCCTGCAGAGAAGCAAGGATCACAGCCCATCAAAAGTTGAGGTGGTGGCAGAACCTACTACCAATCTCATCTTACCAGCCACCTTAGTCACCTAAGACAGCTACAGTCCACTCCCAAACCTGGTTTGCAGGCATGGCAGCTGGGTCAGCAGGTGGCCCATTAATTTTTTTTTTTTAAATAATACTTGTAACATTTGTCCAAAGTAAGTTTAAAATCTTTTCTCTACTATTGCCTATTCTCCTCCCCATCACCCCTCATGTATTTTACCTTTAGTACCAAGCACCCTTGGTGCTGCCACTAATGTCATCACTGACTCTTACCTTCCTGCTTCTTCTCCATTCTACTCACTAACATCTCCAACTAGAGTACGGCTGCTGTTGAACTGTTTAGCCTACTAGGGTACTGTGGTGTAGCCTGTTTGACCCCGTTTCATCTTATGTATTACTGCTTGCATCTGATTTTTTCCATTACCCTGTTTTATTCAAATGTAGTACAGCTAGTTATCCGCTTTCATCGGGCTTGAACTGTACATTGTACTTTATTTCTCTGTACCATTGTTTACTCTATGTATGTTTCCGCTGTGACTTGCATCTGCACAGCCTGTTAACTGCTACTCTTTTTTGCTTTGTAAATTATGTTAATTGTTGTGATCTGCACCATTGTTTGTGGCCTGGTCGTGCCTGAAAATGGTCCTTGTATCAGTGCACTTACCTGGTAAACAAAGACTTTAAATAAAATACATTTTAAAGGGGAAGAGTCATGAACAAGTGCCACACACACTGAAATATTGGGCAAGCCCCAATTTGCACTTTGTGCTAAATAGAAGCTTTTTGCACTCAGTAGTTATTTAAGATGGACTGGTATATGGTTGATCCTGCGGTCCTGTTGTTCCAGTGTTTCATAGCAGAAGATACTCTGATGGCATTCCAGAATCCCCTGTGGTGGACATCAGAGCCTAACTGCAGCCAAGGAAGAATCAATGGAGAGAAACAAGTACTGAACTTTACAAATGCTCAGCTCTGCAGTTCACTGGTCCTGCTGCCCACCTAGGTTAAACCAGCAGTGCATGTAAACAGATAAATTTTCACCTGTACTTTTTTATTCTATTTTAGAATGCTCCTTACTTCCTGCCTTCTAAGGTACCCTTTTCACCATTTTGAGTCTGCTTTAACCTTTGCTTTACAATTAAAATAATAAAAGAAATGCTCCTTTTGATATGGTTCAGTCCCTGTTTTCATCAGTATTTTCTGTAGTTTTGAGCAATCATATTAACATCATTTTCCTTAAGATTATAATGAACAAGTATGTGGCAGACAGTGCTCCTGACCTTATAGTATGATAAGTGTACTAAAATAGCTGAGAATATTGATGAAGAACTGGTTGAGTCATATTAAAGAGAGCTCTACTTTTATTATCAGTGGCTCAGTAGGTAGCACACTCGCCTCTGAGGCCGGGAGATGAGAGGGCTGTGGGTTCAGTTCCCACATCTGGCACTTGGGTTAATATCCCAGTACTGACACTGTAGTGCAGCATGAGAGGGGTGCTCTGATGTGCAGTCTTTAGGATGAGATGTTAAACCGAGGTCCCATCTGCCTGGATTGGTGGTAGTTCAGGTGGATGTTAAAGATCCCATGGCACTACTCGAAAAGAGTAGGGGAATTTCCCTCATTCACTAAAAATACCAACAACAGATTAATCTGGTTCAAGTTCAGTTGGCATTCATCTGTATCCCCCTCCCCCGGGTCGTGCCTGAAAATAGGCAGGATTTGTCTAGTGCACTTACCGGTCAACAGAAACTAAATAAAATAAAAAATTAAAAAATTATTTCAAATGTATACAAAAGTGCTAAAGCACACTCAAAATGGGGGCTGAAGGGTATCATACAAGACTGGAGATAAGAAAACATTTTAAATGGAATAAAAAAATATAGGTTAAAATGTTCATTAACATGCACTGCCACTCTAACTACAATTGTGGGGCACATCTTTTTATTTAAATTGTGTTTTCATCACTCGCTCAGATCCCCTGATGCTTTGGGCTCATATCATGGTGTAACTGGAATTCCTAAAGGAGTACATATACAAACTTTGAAATATACAGGGGTACAACAGTGTTAAAGAAATGGAAATTACATACTTACTGTAATTATTGATCTTCTTGGACGAAGTTTCCACCTCTCATTCACACTAATGGGATTACGCCAGAGGTGCTAGGACCCTGCGGGAGCCAAAAATCTTTAGGACAGCCGGCGCCGGGATCGGACCATGCTTGTGCCATATATGCTATCTTGGCATAGACCCTCCAACCGCCTCAGTACCTTCACGACCGAGGAAATGCAGCGTAAACTAATGAAAAAACAAAACAAAAAAACTCTAACTTCCGGGCATATGAAGGCCCGGATGACCCATGTAAGAAGGGTCAATTCAACAATGTCTTCACAGCCCAAACAACAAGGAAGTGAAGACCAAAACAGAACAAGTGAGCTCGGGGGATGGTGGGTGGGCGTGTGAATGAGTGGTGGAGACTTCATCCAAGAAGATCAAGAATTACATTAAGTACCTAATTTCCATATCTTCCTGGATTAAAAATCTCCACCATTCATTCACACTAATGGGAGGGTACCAAGCTAAAATCTCCCCTCCTCACCCCAAAAGTAGAGTGAGGAGACAGAGCTCCTCCAAGACAGAAGTCCATAAGGACTGTCCTTCTGAAGAAGTGAACTGTCTGGCAAGGGCATCCAGAACACAGTGCTTTACAAAGGTATGCAGTGAGCTCCAACTCGCCACCTTGCAGATGTCTGCAACAGGAACACTACAAATCTCTGCCAGGAAAGCCACAACCACTCCGGTAGAGTGGTGTGAACTAACCTTCCAACTTGACCTGTGCCATGGATTAGTAGTGTCAAGACATGCTATTTTTTTTTGTACTGTATGTTTATTCATTTTGCAATAAGCATATGAAAAGCAGTACAGTCAGAGGAGCAAGGGTTACATGGGCTCCATCTAGTGGTGCATTATAGAAACATGTTAGCATCAGGATATTCTGTCTGATCAAGCTGAAATACATCTCATGGCAACAGGATGATGCAGCTGAGGCAGCTGAAAGATACAATAGTTGCTTGGATACATCTCTCTCTGTTCTGTCGATGCAGAATTGCAGAACCCTCAACATCCAGAGAAATGAAGGGAGCGTGCTCATTCATTCTTGAGTTAATAAGTAAGTGGGAGAAGTAAAACATGACTAACAGTAACTGAGCCAGTGACAAGCTGTCTGCTGGCTCAAGATAGACGAGCATGAGAGGTGTACCTTCACTGCCGAGAAGAAAAATTACTCACCTTAGTAATTGTGTTTCTTCTAATGGAGTCTTGCTGTATTCTGACCATCTGCAGTTAGCTCCAGCCTTTAAACTGCCCGGAGAGTATAGGGTTAATTTTCTATGCAGTGCATAGAACGTTGAGCTCAAGCTTGGTTGAGGTCTCTGTCTGCAACACTTTGAAACCAACCGTCAGATTCTTACGAGCAAACACTCACTATGTGGACATTGTAAAATGTTTTAACTAGCCAACTGGCAACCAAAAGTTTTGGATTCCCAAAGGAAGACTCAAGTCAGGAAACCAAAACCAAAACCTATCCAAAATAAAACTTATAATATAAGCACCCAAGTAAAAAGGAGGATGTGCTGAAGACACCCCAGGGTGCAACACTGCACCTGCCCACCACTTCCCAAAAACAGGTTTTGAGAGGGGAGGCAGGGAGGGAGGGAGGTCAGAATACAGCAAGACTCCATTAGAAGAAACACAATTACTAAGGCGAGTAATTTTTTCTTCAAACAACATGAAGTCTTGCTTTATTCTGACAATCTGCAGACTACCACGCAGTACCTCCACGGAGGAGGGACAGAACCTACTTTGGGAATAGGCTCTGAAGTACTGCTGTGCCAAACCGAGGATCACTTCTAGCCTGGATATCCAGAGAATAATGCTTGGTAAAGGTATGGACTGTTTTCCAGGTGGCTGCTTGACAAATTTCTAAGAGAGGGATATCCCTGGCAGCAGCCAGGGAAGCAGCTGTACCTCTTGGGGAATGAGCCCTCAGGCCTGAGGGTGGAATTTTTCCCAGTTTCTCATAGCAGAATTGTATACAAGAAACGATCCACCTGGCAATAGTTCTTCTGGTGGCAGGTCTGCCCTTTCCCACTTCCCCATAAGTGAGGAACAACTGGAGGGAATCAAACCTGTGACCCTTGGTATGCTCTATGTAGTAGCTAAGGGCTCTTTTAACATCTAAGCTGTGTAGCCTCCTCTCCCCTGAGGAAGAATGATCAGTGAAGAAAACAGGGAGAGACATGGACTGATTCAAATGGAAGTCTGAAACCACTTTGGGCACGAACCTCCTATTGGTTCTAAAGACCACTTTATCTCTATGGAAGGAGATAAAATCTGGTTCTACTGAGAGGGCTTGCAATTCACTGATATGTCTGGCAGAGGTAATGGCTACCAAAAAATGAAAATTACGTACCCACCGTAATTATGATCTTTCTGTGCATCTTCACCATTCATCACTGTTGGGTATTTGGCTGGAGGTCAGGACCCCCGCGGTAGTTTTTTTTTTAGGTAGGTCGGCCTTAGCCAGCGCTGCCCTCGGGGGCCGGCGCACTGCGTGGCGCTCGCGGAGTTAGCCGTCAGGCTGCGTCGACTCGCACTACCTCATCAGCGCCGAGGATGGCACCGCCCGGCTCCATGGCGCCGAGGGCATAAGCGGCAGGCGCCCGGCTTCATGAGCAGCGCCCGAGGCAGAAGTTGCACTGATGGCGGTACCTGGCTCCACGGTGCCTTGAGCGGCCGCGAAGGAAGAAGCGGCGCACTACGGCCGGTTCCGAGGCCCCAGGGCACCGAGCCCGAGACCGGTAGCGCAAGCAAGACATGGACAAGATGGCACCGTAGCAGCTCCAACGGTGCCGCGAATAGCTCGACAAGCCACAGCGCCCGCGACAAGTCGGGCGCTGATGATGGCTCTGTCAGGGCCCATGGCGCGAGGCCATAGCAGCGCCGACTGATGGTGTCGACCAGAGACCTTCACCCCGAAGGGAACAAGTGCCCGTGTGGCGCCCCGCCCGCCCGAAGAGCAGGGCCGGGCCTCCTGCGCCGTGGAAGGGTCTTGGCAGCTGAGCTACAAGTAGCAGGCTCCCTCCTCCTCGGGTCAGTGTAGAACAGGAGGGGACCCGGAGGGAAGGCTGAGAGGCGTGACTTGGCCCGACAAGTGCGTGCCCGACCCCGAGATCGGGAGCTCGCCCCACTTTCCATGCACGTTGTTCGATGACCCGGCAGTCCATGGAGAAACAGGTGTCGCACTAATCCATGTCATAAGCGGGCCAAGACCACGAAGGCGCGGTTGTGCTGGTCGTTGACGAAATATTTCGACGCATGGCACCGTCGCAGAAGAGCCAATCCGTCTTAGAAGTCTTCTTGCCCTCCAACTGAGACATGACCTACGGAGAAAAAACACAAAAACAGACTCAATGTTGCAGAAAATAAAATAATGGAAAGATCTAACTGGGCGGCGTCGGTATGGCCAAACAGAACCGGCAGGAACTGACGGACTTGAACTGAAGGTAAACTAATTCGGCAAGGATTTTTGGTCGAACTGGCCTCTAGCGGCAACTCCACACAGGTCACGACCTCTACGGGGAGGCGAAGAACTGGCAGGCAGGCGGAGTTGACGCAGCCTAAAGGCCAACCCGTGGTGCCACGCGTCGTCGGCCTTGAGGCGGTGCCGATGGTGCGTCGGCTCACCTACCAAAAAAAAAGAGCTCCCGCAGGCTCCTGATCTCCGGCCAAGTACCCAACAGTGATGAATGGTGAAGACTGGCACAGATAAGATCACAGTTTTCCAAGTCAAGTACTTAAGCACTGCTGAGGACATAGGCTCAAAGGGGTTGTATAAGTTGAGCAATGCAAACATTTAAGTCCCAGGCAGGGACAGGATTCCTAAAGGGAGGATTGGTATGGAGCAATCCTTGAAAACTTACAGAATATAGGGTGAGATGACAGTGGGAAGGCTTTCCCATTGACAGAAAAGCAGAAATATCTGACAAGTGTACCTTGACAGCAGCTGGTCTGAGGCCTAGACCATTAAGATGGACCATATAATCCAGAACTGTAGGC
Organism: Neoceratodus forsteri; assembly: GCA_016271365.2. Taxonomy (NCBI): domain Eukaryota; kingdom Metazoa; phylum Chordata; order Ceratodontiformes; family Ceratodontidae; genus Neoceratodus; species Neoceratodus forsteri. Next base: position 553,050,456 of record CM028129.1, on the reverse strand, counting down.
AAATCAGCAGTGTGTGGGATATATGCTTCTTGGAACACCAAATGCTGAATCTTTTCCATTTGGGTCATAAGTCTTTCTGGTGGCAGGCTTTGAGAGGCTTTGAGAATATCCAGAACCCCTTGGGACAGATGCAAATCTGCATACTCTAGCTCTTCAGAAGCCATGCCTTGAATTGAGGACTGAAGATTGGGGTACCAAATCCTCCCTGAGAAGAGGTTAACAGGTTGTAATTCCTGGGAAGAGACAGGGATGATGGACTGCTAGGGACGCAAGAGGGGTACCAGGGCTGCCTGGCCCAATCTGGAGCAATCAGAATCACTTTGCAGGGTTGTGACCTCACTTTGACCAGAACCTTGAACAGTAGAGGAAAGGGAGGAAAGGCATAGAGGAATTTCCCCTCCCAGTTCAACATCAGAGCATCCAGAGGGACTGAGCCCAAGACTGGGGGTCTGCAACAAAACAGGGGAAGTTGGTGATTGTCTGGGGCTGCCAAGAGACCTATTTCTGGAGTGCCCCACCTTGAGAATATCACTTTTAACACCAGAGGGTCCAGGGACCATTCGTGATGGCCCTGGGAGATCCTGCTCAGAGCATCTGCTAGCACATTGTCCTTTCCTGGTAGGTGGACTGCTATCAGAGAGGTCTGCAGGGAATAAGCCAGGGACCACAATTTCATGGCTTCCGTGCACGAGGCCGTGGACAGAGTGGCTCCCTGCTTGTTGATGTACCACATAGTGGTGGTGGTGTCTGTTTTGACCTGAACCACCTTGTTCTGCATGACTGAGAAAAAGCTGCAGGGCCAGAAAAACTGCCCTGAGTTCCAGGAGACTGATATGAAGAAGAGATTCCTGGGGGACCACAGTCCCTGGGCTGTGAGCCAACAGATGGGCTCCCTACCCCAAAGGAAGCATCCGTGTAAGGACCATCGAGATGGGACTGAGTAACAAATGGGACCCTGCCTTAAACTGTCCTGATCCTGCCACCATTGAAGAGCTTGGATCAGTGTCAGTCACTGGAATCAGTTTGGTAAGAGGATCCTTTCTTTGGGACAAAAGGCCCTCAGATGGAACTGAATGTCCCTCATCTGGAATCTTGCCCATTGGACCACCGCTGTAGAAGCTGCCATGTGGCCCAAGAGTTGAAGGAAATGCCTTGCTGGTTGGGATACCTGAAGGCTGAAAGAAGAAGCCAGTTCTATAAGGACTCTTGCCCTTTCCAGGGGAAGAAAGGCTCTTGCTTTGACAGTATCTAGTTTTCCCCTATCAAGGTAAGCAGCTGCACTGGTTCGAGAACCGACTTGGGGAGGTTGAGAAGAAATCCCAGGGAAGTGAGCACTTGCTGGGTCACTTGCAGGTCTGACTTGACTTGGTCTCGAGACTGACCCACTAGGAGCCAGTTGTCCAGATATGGAAAAATGGAAATCTTTTGCCTTCTTAAAAAGGCAACTACTACTGCCAGGCACTTTGTGAAAACCCTTGAAGCTGATGTTAGGCCAAACGGCATTGCTTTGAACTGATAATGGCCTGAGGGCAACTTGAACCTGAGGTGCTTTCTATGGGAGCACCTGATAGGGATGTGAAAGTAGGCATCTTTGAGGTCCAGGGAGGCTAGCCGGTCCCTGGCCTAGAGAGGAAGAAGTATTCCCAGAGTCACCAACTTGAACCTTGGTTTCAAAATATGTTTGTTCGAGTATCTTAGATCTAGGATGGTCGCCACTCCCTGTCTTTTTTGGAGTAAGGAAGTACCTGGAGCACAGACCTTTGCCCCAGTGTAGGGTAGGAACTCTCTCTATGACTCTAAAGGCCAGAACAGATGAAAATACAGGTTACTCACCTGTAACAGGAGTTCTAGGAATGGTATATGTTGTTCATCCACACTCATTGGCAGTATCCTTGCCGCTTTAAATCTTGCCGGAAGGTCTTCAAGCTTGCTCCTCCCACCCACCCGGGTGGTATAACTCTCGGCTCCGCCCCATGACGCCAGATCTGGCCCGCTGGAAGCTCAGGTTGTGCGTCGAGCCGGGAGGTCGGGTGGAGTCGTGTGGATGAACAACATATGCCATTCCTAGAAACTCCTGTTACAGGTGAGTAACCTGTATTCTAGGAGACATGGATATGTTGTTCATCCACACTCATTGGCAGACTCTAGCAGTTCTCCGGGAGGAGGGAGGCAGAGCACACCCCATATACTTACTTGGGAAAGAGACTGGAGAACCGAGGCCCCAAAACCAGCATCCGGCGTGACTCAAGGTCGATGTGGTAGTGGGTAATGAAGGTGTTTGCTGACTTCCAGGTAGCAGCCCTGCAGATTTCCTGGATAGGGACGTCCCTGGAAGCAGCCACCGTTGCAGCAGTATGGCGGGTAGAATGAGCTCTTATCCCTCTGGGAGGCTCCATGCCCGCCAACTTATAGCAGAGATCTATGCGGGAGGTTACCCACCTGCCTGATCGTCGCTTGGCTGCAGGTCTGCCAGATGCGGCTTCAGCGTGGGTGACAAACAGCTGGCGAACCTCTCCCAATTTCACCCGTGCGCTCCTTATAATAAGCGGCCCTTCTAGGGTCCAGAGTATGGAGCCTATGTTAAACCTCCGAGGTGTGATTGGGGTAGAACACCGGCAGAGTCAACACCTGGTTAAGGTGAAACTCCGACACCACCTTCGGAAGGAATTTCGGGTGGGGGCGCGGGACAACCTTGTCCCTGTGGAAGACCAGGTAAGGAGACTCGATGGGCGCCTGGAGCTCTCCCATCCTTCTGGCTGGCGTGATAGCCACCAAGAGGCGGTCTTCCACGACAGGTGAGAGAGCACACCTGTGCATAGGTTCGAATGGCTTGCCCATGAGCTTTGCCAGTACCAGCAGTAGATCCACGGAGGTGGGGGTTCCCGCACTGGAGGAAAGTGTGATCAAGGCCTTTGAAAAGCGCAGACCACCTTCTCTCGCCTGACTGCTTCCGGCCAGCGCCAGGTAAGCAGAGATAACTCCAGAGTGCACCCCTTAGGGTCCTCGACCTAAGCCCTTGACTAGAAAGGGACCATAAATAGTCAAAGATGCTTGCCAAGGAACAGGAGGAAGGGTCCAAGCCCTTCTGACACCAAATGAAAACCTTTTCCATTTGAAGGCATAGCATTTTCTGGTCGACTCCTTACGGGACGCCTCAACTACATTGAGGACCTCGTCGGAAAGACCAAAAGCCTGGAACTCTAGCCGCTCAGGAACCAGGCCGTCAGGTGCAGGGATTGAAGGTCCGGATGGAACACCTTCCCTGATTGACTGAGAGCAGGTCCGGGCGAGCTGGAAGCTGCCAGCGAGTCCTGGAGCTGAGACTGAGGAGATCTGGGTACCAGAACTGGCGAGGCCAGTCTGGGGCTATCAGAATCACCTGCGCCTTGTCCCTCCTCGCCTTGAGAAGCACCTTGTGGATCAAGGAAATGGGAAAAGGCCAAGAAACCCGGGGTCCATTGCCTCGAGAAGGCATCCCCCTGCAGCGAGCCCTGCTGAGGGGGGCGGGCATGGAACAGACTCAGCTTCGCGTTCTCCATGGAGGCAAACAGGTCCACCTGAGGTGTGCCCCAAAGGGAGAACAGATGCTGTACTACCTCGGCAGGAGAGACCACTCGTGGGATGCAGCCCCTATCCGGCTCAGGGCATCGGCCAGGGTGTTGGAGGCTCCTGCCACGTGAATAGGCTAGGAGATCCGCCTCCAGGCTCTTGCCTACGAGTGACCAAATGCGGAGAGCTTCCCTTGCATAGAAGCATGGGCGCGTCCCGCCTGGCGGTTTAGATAATACATGGTCGTGGTATTGTCCGTCTGGACTCGGACCACTTGACCCGGAGGAACGGAGGCGAGGCGGTGAGAGCTAAGGCGGACCGCTCGGAGCTCCAGCAGGTTGATGTGGCATCGGGACTCCGCGGGACCAGAGGCCATGAGCCAGTGTCCCCAGATGGGCACCCCAACCCATCAGAGGCATCGGTCGACAGAGAGACCGTCGGCTCGGGCGGACGAGCAGGATGCCCTCCTGCAAATGATCTGGAGCGGTCCACCACTGGAGAGCATTCCACATCCCTGTGTCACCGACACAAGCTGGTCAAGGGATCGCAGGCGTTGTGACCACTGGCTGGCCAGTCCCACTGAAGGGGCGCATGTTCCAGCGAGCCCAACGGACCACGCTGGCACAGGCCGCCATGAGACCCAGGAGGCGCAGGAAGTCCCGGGCAGGCGCAGTGCCCAACCAGAAATGATCGGGCAAAGGAGGAAAGAACCTCGGCCCTGTCCACGGGAGCGCAGCTCTGGCTCGAAGAGTCGAGCTGCGCCCGATGAATAAAATCACCTGCTTGACTCGAGTTCCGACTTGGCCTCGTTGATAAGGAGGCCCAGTTGAGAAACAGACCTGGAGGCCAGATCTCTGGACCACTCGCCTCCTTCCTGGAGGGAGCTGCTATCAGCCAGTCGTCCAGGTAAGGTACACCGGACCCCTCGGCGCCGCAGAAATGCTGTCACCACTGCCATGCATTTGGTGAAGACCCTGGGAGCTGGAGACAAGCCGAAGGGCATGGCTTGGAACTCGAAGAGAGATCCTTCCGCTCAGGCGAAGGAATCTCTGGTGAGAGACGGACGGATAGGGACGTGAAACGCGTCCTGCAAGTCCAGAGAGCAGAACCACACGCCGCGCTTCAAGGATGGTATTATCTGAGCCAGAGTGACCATCCTGAAGGTTCGAGACCTTAGGAACTTGTTTGGAGTCGTGTGGAGGTGAGAATGGGCGCCAGCCCCGTCGTTCGGAACCAGGAAGTACCTGGACACAAACCCTGGGTCTGAAGGAGGTCCACCACCTCTCTTACCACCTCCTTCTGGAGGAGGAGAGTGATGTCGGCTCGACGAGCCGCCAGTGAGCTGGGGATCCCGAAGCCCCGAGGCGGCGGCTCTGAAGGGTGGTGCCTGCTCGAATTCAGAGGCAGGCCTCTTCCCACCACCTCAAGACCCACCTGTCCGTGGTAACAGCGGACCAGGCGGACGGAAGTGCGGGCCGTCCCCAGAGGGACCCAGGGGTAAGGTGACGGGGATGAGGCGACACCCTCAGCCGTCACTGGGCAGGCTTGGAGGAGGGACCGGCCGAGGGACCTCCTGGGCCCTCCTCCCTGCCTCCTGTTAGAGGAAGCGGCGGCTTGGGTTTGGGATATGCAGGCCGAGCCTGCTGGCCCTGACGTTACTGGGCGAGGCGCGAGGGGCACAGAAGGACGAAAGGAGCTTAGGCTGTGGTTTAGGCCTTTGTCCTTCTGAGCGGAAGAGACCGAGTCCAAGGTGGCATTGGACTTCTCGATCCTCTGCAGGTGACCTTCCACCCCAGGGCGAAGAGGTCAGTCCCCAAAGGGAACATCCGCCAACTTGTGCTGGGTATCCGAGTAAAGGTGGATATCCTCAGCCAAGCCCGCTTGACGCTATAGCCACTCACGGCGCCACCGATCTGGCACATGAGTCCCCTACATCCAAAGCAGTCTGGAGCTGCTGTTTGGCCACTGCCCTGCCCTGGTCCGCACCTGCTAACCGTAGTCTGCAGATCGGCGGAAGATGAGGGATGACTCATCCAGGGAGCCCAACAGGGCATGAAAAAAATGTGCCATGAGGGCGGCCGAACTGGCCTGGCGAACCGAGAGAGGGCCTAGCGTAGACTTTTGCCCGACATAGTCAATTTCTTGGACTCCTTGTCAGGAGGTTTGTCCACATCCTGGCGTTGCCGGCGCGGCAGCTGTCGGTAACCAACCCCTCAGCAGAGGGGTGTTCCGAAAAACCGGACAAGGAACCGGTAGGGACCGCATACTTCCTGGCCATCCTGGCCGAAGGCGCAGGGCAGGAAGCAGGGCGCTGCCAAAGTTCCAGTGCCGGACCCACTATGGCCTCGGCCACCGGAAGAGCCTCCGTCGGAGATCCTCGGTCCAGAATCTCCGTGAGGGATACCTAGCCCGTTTGGAAGCGGGTTCGAGCTCCATCCGGTAGACTCCGAGATGAGCGAAGCAGTCCTAGGAAGGACGACGGGCTATCGTCCATTGACTGACCTCCGAAGACTCCAAGTCCAGTCGCTTGGAGAAGAAGGAGGAATCATCTTCGGACTCGGAAGAGTCCTCGAAGAGCTGCCTCTGGCCTGAGCCACCCTTCACCTGCCGAGGTCGGGTGGGAGTGAGGGTAACTGACAGCCGATGGGGTAAACCCTTAGCCGACCGAGAATCTTGGTCGGAGCCCCAATTGTGGCTGTGGAGCGGAGGTTCCACGGATCGGTGGAGCAGCTGGTTTTGCCGAACAACCGGCCTGGTATAGGCTCTCGGACAAGTCGAGGGGTTGTGTCGGCCGTTCGGTGACAGCCACTTAATGGCGGGGAAGGCGCGGTCGGCTTATTCGGCCAGGAGGGAGCTGTTGCAACATAAGGTCCTCGTACCGTCGGCGTAATTCACGCCCGAAGCCTCCTCATCCGAGGAGGAGGCGAGGGCAATGGCCGACGCCGCTTACGCTGATGCCGAGACCGAGACCGCCTATGAGTGGGAACGGCTGGACCGCGATAGAGGTCCGAGACCGAGACCGAGTCCGGAATTTCCGGGTCGGTGCGGGAGGTGTCGGCGGAACCGCACTCCTTCGCCTCGGAAGGTCCATCCGAGGCTCCGGAACCGGAGGCACAGACGAGCCCACGGATCCTCAACTCCTCCGGGGAACCGGGAGAGGGAATCTCGGCTGCTAAAGGCGACAGCCCGTCCAATGGGTCGAGAAAAATCTCGACTTCATCAGTGGGAGTCTCGGTCAACTGACCTGACGGGGACACCGTGAGGCCAGTGGCCGAAGCCGAGCGGTCGACCGAAGCCGACGGACGACGGCCCGGGGAGAGGGACCTTTCCCGCTCCCAAGAGCGTCCGAGGAGGACTTACCTTGTCCCTCTTTTGGACCGAAAAAGGTCCAGCAGACGCAGGCCCTTCTCCTTTAGTGGAGAGGGACAGACAAAGCTCCTTAAAAGAAGCCGTGTAGGAAGAACCCAGAGAGAGCGGGATAAATGCCTCGGCCGAGGAAGATACGGCCCGCGCCGCCTCCTCTTCGAGGGCGACCATCCGCTCGAGCTGATCCGCCGAGCCCGCCGCCGCGGACACCGCCAACCGGGCCTCCTTGGACTTCACCGGAGGGAAACGCTTCTCGGGACGGCCCAGTTGCAATCGGGCAGCACGGTCTTCGAGGACGTAGGCCGAGAAAGATGAGCACAGGTCGCAAGCCTGCGGGTCGTGCTCAAGGCCTAAGCAGTAGACACACGTGGAGTGTGGATCCGTCCGAGACATCTTCTGCCGCATGGGCATCTCGAAACCGAGTCGATTGTCCATCGCGGCCATCGAGGGATCAAGACTGAAGTCTTTTGCAAATTTTTATTTTTAAATCCACAACGGAGAAATAGGAACTGAGTCATAACGCAGAGCGTTAAGGAGGGAACCTGAGCTTCAAGCGGTAAGGAAGATCTGGCGTCATGGGGCGGAGCCGAGAGTTATACCACCCGGGTGGGTGGGAGGAGCAAGCTTGAAGACCTTCCGGCAAGATTTAAAGCGGCAAGGATACTGCCAATGAGTGTGGATGAACAACATATCCATGTCCCTAGAACCTCTACCTCTAGGGCAAGGGTTTCGGAGAGACCTGCAAGTGGAAAAGATCTGGCTCTCATCTTTGGAAATTTTTTAAAGCTGAGAACCAGTCCCTGGCTTACTACTTCCAGGACCCACTTGTCTGAAGTAACAGACATCCAGTCCTGGACGAAGTAAGCCAGCCTGCCCCCTACAGGGATAGGAGAGTCGACCTGGGCAGACCCATCAGGGTGTCTGCTTGGCAGGGGCCTTAGGCTGAGGAGTGGATGCAGCCCTGCTCATCCTCCTTCTGAAGAACCCCCTCTGTGAAAAGGGAGAAGAGGCCTGTGCTTGGTAGAAAGGCCTATGAAAAGGCCTGCCCCTAGATTGCTGCCTTGGAGGAGTTGCCTGCCTCTCCTTGGCCTGAACACTCCTGTAAGTGGTCCTGTATGCATCCATTTTCTTCATGTAATTCTCTGTCTGCTCCCCAAACAAAGAATTACCCACTACAGGGAAATCCATGGCCTTAGCCTGGGTATCCTGTGAGAGGCTAGTACATCCGAGCCAAGCCATCCTCCGAAGAGCCACAGATGTAGCCATGACTCTTGACACATCATTAGAGTCCACAGAGCATGACATTGTACCTTTGATGCCTCAATCCTATCAGCAGCCACCTCTTCCAGCTCCTTGGCCAGCTGGGGGGAGGCCTGTTTAGCCAGTGCCAGTACAGTGTCCCACCTGGACTTCTGGTACCTGGCTGTATAGGCCATATAGTTAGCCTGCCTGAGTCCCAAGGAGGATGCCATGTACTGTTTCTTAGCCATGGCATCCATCTTCCTGGAGTCTTTGTCTGGGGGGTGTGAAACCAAGGGAATATTTGCCTCGTCACAGGCTGCAGCCTGGACTACCCCAACATGGCTGCATTGCTGGTATAAAAACTCCGTATCCGAACCTGATAAGGTGTACCTCTTGTCCATCCTTCTGTCAACAGGAGGTACAGAATTAGGAGACTTTAGGATTTTTTGTGTCTGCTTCCCAAAGGACTTATAAAGGGGAATAGACAGTCTCCTGGACTCTGGGATGTCCATCATTTCAACAAAATCAGGCTCCTCTTGATCCTCCACAGCCTCCTCCATAGGAAGCTGGAAGGTTTCAGCCACTTTTCTGTAAAACATGTAGTGGGAAGGGGACTCAGAAAGCCTAGGAGGGGAAACACCGGAAGGTCTGTCCGGGTAGATGTCCGATTCCACAGGCACATCCAGACTTTCACCATCATCTTCAAAATCCCCTCCTCCTCAAACTCCGGTTCATAAAATCCTTCAGGGGTATAATCTTGAACCGACTGAACCGAGCCCCTGCCAAAAGGAGCCGGATCAGTCGGAACCGGGCGAAGCGATACAACAATCTGAATCGCTCTGGCTATTTCCTCAGCGGTCGGAACATGAACCTCTGGATCCAAACTGGTCGATTTCTCTTTGCATTTTCTTTTTGTAAGAACCGATCCCTCAGGATCGGCTCTCCTTTTGCCCTAAGAAGTATTGCCCTGGTCAGAGGGCACTCCCTCTGGTTCGGTTGGAACTGAACCAGGTTGGCCATCTGGGTCAGCGGACTTCTCGGCTTCCTTTTCCCTAAGTCTACATAATCTTTTTTCCAGGGTAGACTTAGGAAAGTTCTTACATATTTGGCAGTCTGTATCGAAGTGGTCAAACCCCAGACAATAAACACAGGTGGTATGGGGAATCGGCCTTAGCAAAGACCTCCCCACACTCACTGCAGTGTTGAAACCCAGTGGGCCCATTTTTTTTCTTGCGTTTCTCAGACATGGCCAACCTAACCAAACTTACCCTTTTTTGGGTAACCACCAGGCAAGACTCCCTTATCCGTTCCTAACTGTATTACGGGTATTGGCAAAAAACGTTGAAACGTGTTTTTTTTAAGAACTGATAAGGACCGGTAACCACACACTAAGCAAAACACACAAGAATACAATATAAAGGATCTGTTCAGCCAAATTGATCGAATTACTAGTTTACAATTTCCACAAGTCAGAGAAACTAAGTACTCACGGTACCGCAGACAGAGCCTGAACCGAAAATGCGGAATTAATTTCGGAATGAAACCGACAACTTTAATCAACCTTGAACCGAGCAGAAGGAGAAATCTCCGGAGCGACTGTTCAGTGAGTCGGAGTAAAGAATCTGATGGTTGGGTTTCAAAGTGCTGCAGACAGAGGCCTCAACCAAGCTCAAGCTCAACGTTCTATGCACTGCTTAGAAAATTAACCCTATACTCTCCAGGGCAGTTTAAAGGCTGGGGCTAACTGCAGATGGTCAGAATACAGCAAGACTTCATGTTGTTTGGATTGCAGACCTGTATTCAACAGGTCCAAGAGGCACCCTAACACCTTACTTGGTAGGCAACTGAATGGTCCAGACGGGACTGGCACACCACACGGAGAAGGGTTTCCACTTAGCCGCATAAGCCCTCCTGATGGAAGGCCTATGTGCGGCGTAGAAGATGTCTGCGATGGTCTGTTAAATCTAAAACTTTCCCACTTCCATTTCTTCAGGAGCCCGGCATGGAGATGAAGGGAGTGCAGGTTAGGATGGACTAAAGTCCCTGTGTCAGAGAGCCCGCTTGTAGAAGGACTCGCCTCGGGGGAACTTCTGACAGACTGTTTATTAATGCAAATCATATCTGCCAAGGCCAGTCTGGACCCCCCCCCGGTGCCTACAACTTGAGAAGCACCCTCTGAATTAAGGAAAGAGGAGGAAAACATACAGGGAGTGAATAAATACTGACAGAAAACACCAGGGTCTGGATTTCTGAAGCAGGATAGAGGCAGTTTTGCATTGAGAGGGGATGCAAAAAGGACCAGGTCCTAACTGCCCCACTCATCGAAAGTGACCTCACGAAATCTGAACTGATGCATCGTGCTTGAGGAACCACTCTCGCAAACTCATGGCCTTCCTGCAGAGAAGGTAGGAGAGCGCCCTACCCTGCCTGCTGATGTGATACATCAACAGCTTTGTCATCCATTTGAAGTAGGTTCACTTCATGGCAGAGAGCATCCTTCAGGACTTGGCATATAAGACAGCTCTCATTTCTAAGAAATCTATGAAAAGATGAGGTTCTTCCTGGCTCCACACTTGAGTGTGGAGGTCTTGACAGCGAGCTGACCATGAGAGATTTTGTCCGAGGCTCTGTCATTTTGTACGGAGGATTGTGGTTGGAGACCACTGCTTGCTGGAGAGGACACCCTGCGTCCCAGCATCTGTTCAACCGAAAGGGGCCTGAATACAGTTTTCCATGATGTAACAAGCCATCGAAGATGTCGTTTCTCCTGTCTTGTGGAACGAAAACAGACACCCTGGAGGTATCCAGGAGGGCTCCTAAGAAGAGGAGCTGTTGGGAAGATGAAACTGGCATCTTCCCCAGATCAGAAAAAACCCTCCTGGAGAGAACAATTGAGAGCTGTGGCAACTGCCTCCTGTGTCTCTTACTTGGATGGGCTAGCTAGGAGCCAAATGTCCAGGAAGTAGAGACTTGAATGCAGAGATTTTAGTGAACTCCTCCCTGAACAGGTACTTGTTTAACCTTCCTAGGTCAACAAATGGCGCATGCCGTCTGTTATCTTGGAATCAGATGCAATGGAAATAGGAATGTGCTTCGTTCTGCTATGGAACAACTTCTACTGCCCAGTTCCTGCAGAGGCCCTGTACCTCAGAAGCAAGAAAGTGTGACTGAAAGACGGACAGACTGGGCTGCTGTCTGGGTAGAAGGTCTGGGGAAATCTGTGAAATTGGGAGAGTATCCCTCTTGGACAATCCTGATGACCCATATGCCCGCTGTAAAAGACTTCCACTGGTTGTAAAACCGAATCAGACACCCCGTCTACTGCAGAGAGGCGTTCCCCTTAGACAGCTGAGGTGGGACCTGGGCTGGATCCACAGAGGTTGGTACAGGGTGCTTTTTGGCCCTGTGCCCTCTACTGGGTTAGTTTCTGATAAAGGTACCTGGGCCTCTAACTTGAAAGGACTGCCTGTTACAAGAATGTCGAAGTTTTCTTTCCCTCTGAGAGGCAGCAGGTGCCACGTGTTTAAATGGCAGCCGTCTTGTTCTCAGCAGCCTCCAGAACTCAACCTGAGGGCCGAACAGATAAGCACTGTCAAGTAGACGTTAACCACCTGCTGCCAGTGGCAGCTGCCCTAGAGGCAGAGTCGTGGGTGTCCATAAAAGATTTCAGCTAATTACTGGACTATAAACCCCTAGCAATGGGGTATTAGATAGGTATTCCGGGAGGCTCTTGACCACTACACTGAGTGTGTTCCACAAGGTGTACTTATACTGAGGAATGTAGGAACTCAAGACGTAGAAGTCTGCTTTGGTCCATAGATGAAAACTGAAAGGTTATGGTGGATCCCATATCCGAGGAAAAAAAAAAAAACTGGAAAGAAGTTCTTCCATCACACTGATACAGGAGGCTTGTATTCCAGCACATAAAATGAGTCCTCCATTGCACTCTTCGACAAAGCAGAATAGGGAGAGACTCATCCCGATCCACTTCTTCCCTAGAATACCCTCCAAAAGGCAGGTCTAGACCAGGAACACGGGAGCCGCTGCCACCACCTGGATCGGCGAAGAATTCAGCGCCACCCGCGGAGCCGACACCACATATGGCGTCAAACACCGTGCCAGACCCGGCACTACTCATGGCGTCGGCACCACCCATGATGTCACATACGGCTCCGGCACCAAGTACAGTGCCAGAACCACTGCTGGACCTGGACCTGAAGAAAAGGGGGAGAAGGAAAGCGGTACCCGTGCCAGCCCCTACAGGGAAAAAGGAGAGGGGTAGGCATGAAGTGTCGGTGTTAATGGCGTTGGCACCGTAGAGAGCACCGTGCACATCCTGGTCCGACTTGACCTGGCCGTAGCCCAGTGGCTCCGAGGCCCAAAGTCCCTGGAACCAGGTCCACTGGCCAGACACCACAACCCCTGCCCTAAAAGAGCGGCCCAGAGGTGAAACTGCTCACTGGAACCCCATCAAGGACAGAGACGGGACCCGGTGTCGAAGACTGTGGCCGTTAGGAGTGGAGCCAAAGAGGAGTCCACCGGAGTTGGTTCAGGTCAACCACTCTCCACCACAGACGTACCAGAGGGCGACCTCGAGCAGTACAGATTCTTTTTCCACCGACACAATGAAGGCAGACTTGAGGTCCTGGGACTGCTACTTTTGTGTGTGAGACCCCCCCGCAACGGGTGGCAGACTGGACACAGCCCCACTGCCATCACAGCTCTCAAAGTCTCCCTACCGTCACCACTACCATCTAAGGTTGACTCCATTGATAGCAGGCTGAGAATTTCCTCTTCATCTTTTTTTTTTAGTTAAGAAAAGAACACTAAAAATAGTAAGTTAAATGACTACTGAACAGCTATAGTTGCTGTTGTATAGATGAAGACTTAACTCCCGGCAGGTAAGCGATGTCGTAATTGAAATGCACTCGACAACGGGAGAAAAAGAACTGAGGTGGTTGGAGGGTTGATGCCGAGATAGCCTATACTGTGCGAGCTAGTCTCGCTGTGCCACGCCATGAGCAGCCCAATCCTGGCTCTGGCCATCCTGAAGCTTTTTGGCTCCTGCAGGGTCCTAGTGCCTCAGGCACAGTCCCATTAGAGTGATTGAGTGGTGGAGACTTTTAGTCCAGGAAGATCTTTAACACATCAAACTTTATGGCTAACCGTGCAACATCCAGCATCCCCGCCATGTGGAGGAAGCATGAGAGTGAATCATTGGAAGTGGTAAATGGGCACTTAAAGTTATTGCCATACTTATGCACTGGTTAACAAAAATGAAATAAACACGGTGTCACAAAATGCCCACATTACCAGCCCCTCCCAACTTTGGACCAGAATGTGAGAATGCTCAGGGAGGATCATGTTGCCTGAAGTAAGCTGGAAGTGGGGCAAAAGAAAAAATTACTCACCTTAGTAATTGTGTTTCTTCTATTGGAGTCATGCTGTATTCTGACATATGCAGTGATCCCCAACCTTTGAATTGCCCCGGAGAACAAAGAGTTAACTTTCTATGCAAAGCAGAGAATGCTGAGCTCAATTGGAGTCTCTGTCTGGAGTGTTTCAAACTCAAACAGTCAGATTCTTATGAGCCCACTAACTAAAAATTCTATGTGGAAATTGTAAAATTCCTAATAGCCAACTGGCAGTAACAAGCTTTGGATTCCCAAAGGAAGACTCAAGTCAGGAAACCCAAAAACCAAAAACCACTCTAATACAAATAACAGCAATAAATCAACACCCAAACAAAAGGAAGAGGATGTAAACAAGGAGCAACCCTGGGGTGCAATACTGCACCTGCCCACCCACTTCCCAAAAACAGGTTCTGAGAGGGGAGGCAGGAAGGGAGGGAGGTCAGAATACAGCAAGACTCCAATAGAAGAAACACAATTACTAAGTTGAGTAATTTTTTTTTCAAACAACATGAAGTCTTGCTGTATTCTGACATATGCAGACTACCAAGAAGTACCTCCATGGAGGAGGGACAGAACCTACTTTGGGAATAGGCTCTGAAGTACTGCTGTGCCAAACCGAGCATCACTCCTAGCCTGGATATCCAGAGAGTAATGCTTGGTAAAGGTATGGACTGTTTTCCAGGTGGCTGCTTGACAAATTTCTAAGAGAGGAATATCCCTGGCAGCAGCCAGAGAAGCAGCTGTACCTCTGGTGGAGTGAGCCCTCAGGCCTAAGGGAGGAATCTTTCCTAGTTTTTCATAGCAGAATTGTATACAAGATACAATCCACCTGGCAATAGTTCTCTTAGTGGCAGGTTTGCCCTTTCCCACTTCTCCATAAATGAGGAACAACTGGAGGGAGTCAAACCTGTGACCCATGGTACGCTCTATGTAGTAACTAAGGGCTCTTTTAACGTCTAAACTGTGTAGCCTCCTCTCACCTGAGGAAGAATGGTCAGTGAAGAAAACAGGGAGAGACACAGACTGATTCAAATGGAAGTCTGAAACCACTTCAGGCAAGAACCTTCTATTGGTTCTAAGGACCACTTTATCCCTGTGAAAGGAGATAAAATCAGGTTCCACTGACAGGGCCTGCAATTCACTGATACACCTGGCAGAGGTAATGGCTACCAAGAACACAGTTTTAGAAGTCAAGTACTTAAGCTCTGCTGAGGACACAGGCTCAAAAGGAGGTTGCATAAGCTGAGCAATGCAAACATTCAAATTCCAGGCAGGGGCAGGGTCTCTAAAGGGAGGATTGATGTGAAGCAATCCTTTAAAAAATTTATAGAACACAGGATGAGATGATAGTGAGGAAGACTTTCCCACTGACAGAAAAACAGAAACAGCTGACAAGTGTACCTTGAGAGTAGCTGGTCTGAGGCCTAGGCCATTCAGGTGGACCATATAATCCAGAACCGTAGGCAATTCAGTAGTGTCTGGAGAAATATGCTTCTTGGAACACCAAATGCTGAATCTTTTCCATTTGGAGTCATAAGTCTTTCTGGTGGAGGGCTTTCGAGCAGCTTTGAGAATATCCAGAACCCCCTGAGAAAGATGCAAGTCTGCAAACTAACTCTTCAAGAGACATGCCTTGAGATTGAGAGACTGAAGATTGGGGTACCAAATCCTCCCCTGAGAGGATGTTAACAGGTTGTAATTCCTGGGAAGAGACAGGGGAAGATGGACTGCTAGGGACAACAACAGGGGCTACCAAGGCTGTCTGCCTAATCTGGAGCAATCAGAATCACTTTGCATAGTTGAGACCTTATCTTGACTAGAACCTTGAACAGGAGTGGGAAGGGAGGGAAGGCATACAGAAATTTTCCTTCCCAATTCAGAATCAGAGCATCCAGGGGGACTGAGCCCAAGACTGGAGGTCTGCAACAAAAAAGAGGAAGTTGGTGATTGTCTGGGGATGCAAAGAGATCTATCTCTGGAGTGCCCCACCTTGAAAAAATCACTTTTAACACCTGAGGTCCAGGGACCGGTCGTGATGGCCTGAGATCCTGCTCAGTGCATCTGCTAGCACACTGTCCTTCCCTGGAAGGTGAACTGCTATCAGAGAGGCCTGCAGGGAATAAGCCAGGGACCACAACTTCATGGCTTCTGTGCACAAGGCCGTAGACCGAGTGTCTCCCTGCTTGTTGATGTACCACATAGTGGTGGTGTCTGTTCTGACTTGAACCACCTTGTTCTGCGCCGAGAGAAAGCTTTCAGGGCCAGAAAAACTGCCCTGAGTTCTAGGAGATTGATATGGAGAAGGGATTCCTGAGGGGACCACAGTCCCTGGGCAATGAGGGCCGCCAGATGGGCTCCCCAGCCCAGAAGAGAAGCATCCATGGTAAGGACCACTGAATGAGACTGATTGGCAATGGGACCCTTGGCCTTAAGTTGTCCTGATCCTGCCACCACTGAAGGGCTTGGATCAGGGTCCGAGTCACAGGAATCAGTTTGGTCAGGGAATCCTTCCTTTGGGACCAAAACCTCAGATGGAACTGAATATCACTCATCTGGAATCTTGCCCCTTGGACCACTGCTGTGGAAGCTGCCATGTGGCCCAAGAGCTGGAGGAAATGCTTTGCTGGTCGAGAGACCTGAAGGCTGAAGGAAGAAGCCAGTTCTATAAGAACTCTTGCCCTTTCCAGGTGAGGAAAGGCTCTTGCTTTGACAGTATCCAGCTCTGCCCCTATAAAGGTAAGGAGCTGCACTGGCTCGAGAACTGACTTGGGAAGGTTGAGAAGAAATCCTAGAGAAGTGAGCACTTGCTGGGTCACTTGCAGGTCTGACTTGACTTGGTCTGGAGACAGGCCCACTATGAGCCAGTTGTCCAGATATGGAAAAATGGGATTCTTTTGCCTTCTTAGAAAGGCAATGACTACTGACAAGTACTTTGTGAAAACCCTTGGGGCTGATGTTAGACTGAAGGCCATTGCTTTGAACTGATAATGGCCTGAAGGCAACTCGAACCTGAGGTACTTTCTATGGGAGCACCTGGTGGGAATGTGAAAATAGGCATCTTTGAGGTCCAGGGAGGCTAGCCAGTCCCCTGGCCTTAGAGAGGGAAGAATTATTCCCAGAGTTGCCATCTTGAACTTTGGTTTTAAAAGATGTTTGTTCAGGTATCTTAGGTCTAGGATGGGTCGCCACTCCTCTGTCTTTTTTGGGGTAAGGAGGTACCTGAAGTACAGACCGTTGCCCCCTGCGTAGGGTAGGAACTCTCTCTATGGCTCCTAAGGCCAGAAGAGATGAAACCTCTGCCTCTAGGGCAAGAGTTTCTGAGAGACCTGCAGGTGGCAAAGATCGGGCTCTGATCTTCAAAATTTTTTTGAAGCTGAGAACCAGTCCCTGGCTTACTACTTCCAGGACCCACTTGTCTGATGTAACAGACCTCCAGTCCTGGACAAAGTAAGCCAGCCTGCCCCCTACTGGAATAGGAGAGTCGACCCGGCAGACACATCAGGGTGTCTGCTTGGCAGGGGCCTTAGGCTGAGGAGTGGATGCAGCCCTGCTCATCCCACTTCTGCCTCTCCCTCTAAAGAACCCCCTCTGCGAAAAAGGAGAAGAGGCCTGTGCTTGGTAAAAATGTCTATGAAAAGGCCTGCCCCTGCCCCTAGACTGCTGCCTTCGAGGAGTTGTCTGCCTTTCCTTGGCCTGAGCACTCCTATAAGTGGTTCTGTACTCGTCCATTTTCTTCATGTAATTCTTTGTCTGCTCCCCAAACAGAGAATTACCCACTACGGGAAAATCCATGGCCTTAGCCTGAGTATCCTGTGAGAGGCTAGTACATCTGAGCCAAGCCATTCTCTGAAGAGCCACAGATGTAGCCACGACTCTTGATGACACATCAGAGTCCACAGTAGCATGAAACTGTACTTTTGCTGCCTCAATCCCATCTGCAGCCACCTCCTCCAGCTCCTTGGCTAACTGGGGGGAGGCCTGTTTAGCCAGTGCCAGTACAGTGTCCCACCTGGACTTCTGGTACCTGGCTGTACAGGCCATATAATTTACCTGCCTGAGTCCCAAAGAAGATGCCATGTACTGTTTCTTTGCCATGGCATCAATCGTTCTGGAGTCCTTGTCTGGGGTGTGTGAAGCCAAGGGAATATTTGCCTTGTCACAGGCAGCAGCCTGCACTACCCCAACATGGCTGCATTACTGGTATAAGAACTCTGAGCCTGAAAGTGTATACCTCTTGTCCATTCTTCTATCTACAGGAGGTATAGTGTTAGGAGACTTTAGTGTCTGCTTCCCAAAGGATTTGTGGAGGGGAATGGACAGTCTCCTGGACTCTGGGATGTCCATCATTTCTACATAATCAGGCTCCTCTTGATCCTCCAATGCCTCCTCCATAGGAAGCTGGAGGGTATCTGCCACCTTTCTGTAGAACATAAAGTGAGAAGGGGACTCAAAGCCTAGAAGGGGAAACATCTGAAGGTCTGTCTGGGGAGATGTCCGGTTCCGCAGGCACATCCAGACCCTCACTTTCACCATCATCATCCTCAAATTCCCTTTCCTCTTCAAACTCCGGTTCATAAAAATCTTCAAGGGCATAATCTTGAACCGGGGAACCAACTGAACGACCCCTGCCAGAAGGTGCGGATCAGTAGGAACGAGCTGACGATTCCACAATCGAATCGCTTTGGCTATCTTTTCGGCGGTCGGAACATGAACCTCTGGACCTGAACCGGACGATTTTTCTTTGCGCTTTCTTTTTGTCGGAACTGATCCCTCGAAATCGGCTCTCCTTTTGGCCGAAGAAGTATCGCCCTGGTCAGAGGGCACTCCTCCTCCTGGTTCGGTTGGAACCGAACCAGGCTCGCCATCCGGGTCAGCGGACTTCTCGACCTCCTTTTCCCTCAGTCTACCTAATCTCTTCTCAAGGGTAGAATTGGGAATTTTTTTTTTTTTTTTTTACATATTTGGCAGTCTGATTTGAGGTGGTCAAACCCCAGACAATAAACACAGGTGGTGTGGGGATCGGCCTTAGCAAAGACCTCCCCACATTCACTGCAGTGCTGAAAATCAGTGGGCCCATTTTTTTCCTTGGGTTTCTCAGACATGGCCAACCTAACCAACTTACCCTTTTTATGGCAACCGCCAGGCAAGACACCCTTATCAGTTCCTAACCGTGTCACGGGTATTGGAAAAAAACTCCGGGCCTGGTGGTAGGGATGGTTCTGCCCGCCCTCCTATGGTTTGGCTCAGGGCCTCGGACTCTAGCTCCTCGGAGACGGAGTCGAGCTCTGAGTCGGACGTGCAGTCTCACCCCTCGGGGTTGGCTGCTGACGTGGGCAGCACGGTGGTCTCTTCGACCAGTCGGAGCCAGTCCCCTTCTGAGGTGAGGTCGGTGGCTACTGAGACTAGGGTCAGTGGTGCTGACCAGCAGGCAGTGGTGCGCGCCACCATAGCTCTGCAGCCTGGTCTTGGTGGGTTCTCCGATCCCTCAGTTGTGGTACCCCCTCCGGTGGTGTGCCTTGATCGGCCAACTTTGGGGCCCATCAGAGCACCTGCAGGAGGGGAGGGGTACTGCTCCCTGGGTATCCCCTTCGGGGGCTGCCCAGAGATGCCGGCTACCTAGGCTGGCCCTCTCGAGGAGGAGGACTCTTTCAGACTCCGAGGGGTCGAGGGGTGTGGGGTCGGCGCATCGGCCTTTTTCTGGGGTCCACCCGGGCCCTGGGAAAAGCCATAGTGCAGATTTCCACTCTTCCTCCGTGGTCTCTTTGAGGGAGTCCCATTCTTTTGAGGCAGGGGACCGTCCTTCTGGATCTTTACGGCCCTGGTCGCCTCACTGGGGGGATTCTTCCGGGCGCAGCCAAGGCAGTACCGATGTGGTTGTGCAGCTGTCGGCTGTGGGGTCTTCCGGGGCACCTTCTTCCACGGGTGCCCACGGTCCGCTCCTTAGCCCAGGCGGAGGTCAGCCGACATCTCTTCTCTGCTCTGTCCCCATCCCTCTGGCAAACACTCGTTGATGGCCACCGTCACAGGTGCTCCTCCATCAACAATGTCCTCCAAAACTGCGTCAACGGGGTTTTTTCACCCTCTCGTCGACTGCACTTTCAGGCACCCTTACCGCAATTTCTGATTAACCCTATGTGACTGCAGTGATCCCCGACCTTTGAACTGCCCCCTTTTTGAGGACATTGTTGACGGAGGAGCACCTGTGACGGTGGCCATCAACGAATGTTTGCCAGAGGAAGATGAGGAGGGCTTCTCCTTCTTGCACTTCTTTTGTGAAGCAATGGCAGGAGGGTCCTTGGGATGGCCCCCCCGTTCTTTAGTAGAGACAGTTTCTTCTCCATAAGGTAGGACTCCATCTCCTGCAGTAGTCAACGAGTTGCCTGGTTGAATTCCTGGCAAAGAATGCAGGAGATGGTGTCGTGTGTGGGTCCCAGAACCTAACACAAACGGAGTGGTTGTCAAGTGGTAGATCTTCCTACCATAACAACATGAGCAAAATAACGCTGACTTGCTTGTAGATTTTTTGGACATTTGTCGATGTAGTAAGTGAAATGGACAAATTCCGCTTCTAGCTCAAATTCTCGTCAATGACTGCTGCTCTCTGCACTAGCTGCTGCGTGCGAGCTGAAGACGGTGGAAAAATTAACTGAGGATACCAGGGACCACCCACTCTTACATAGGAAACAGGAAGATGATGTCATGTGTGGGCGGCCCCTGAAAAAGACTGCTAGAAGAGAGTTGCCGTGCACCACAGCGCCCTCTGATGATGACCCAAGTGTATTACCTGCTGCAAGAGATCACCCTGTGGAAGATCTATGGTTACAGACGAGAAAAAACAGGTTACTCACCTGTAACAGTAGTTCTAGGAGTGGTATATGTTGTTCAGCCACACTAGTTGGCATGTCCCTTTCCCTCTAAGGATCACCGGAAGGTCTTCAAGCTGGCTCCTTACACCCACCTGGGTGGTATATCCCTTGGCTCCGCCCCATGACACCAGATCTTAGCCCGCTGGAAGCCGGGTTTTGTGCGTCTGCAGCTGGGGAGATCGGGTGGGTCCGTGTGGATGAACATCATATGCCACTCCTAGAACTACTGTTACAGATGAGTAACCTGTTTTTCTAGGATCGTAGATATGTTGTTCATCCACACTATTTGGCAGACTCCTAGCAGTTATCCGGGAGGAGATTTTTTGCATCTTTCTGGATGCCTCCACTACGGTGATGACATCCTCGGAAAGACCCAAAGCCTAGAACTCTCGCCACTCAGGTGCCAGGCTGTGAGGTGCAGGGATTGAAGGTCCGGATGATATACCTTCCCCTGACTGAGAGATCAGGTCCAGGTGTGCTGGAAGCCGCTCCGGAGCCTGCAGCTGAGGCTGAGGATATCTGGATACCAGAACTGGTGCCGCCAGTCTGGGGCTACCAGAATCACCTTTGCCTTGTCACTCCTCACCTTGAGGAGCACCTTGTGGATCAAGGGAAATGGAGGGAAGGCGTAGAAGAGGCCTGGGGTCCATGGTGCTTAGCCCACTGAAGGGGGCGCATGTGCCACCGGGCCCAACAGATCACAGAGGTGCACGCCACCATGTAATCCAGAAGGCACAGAAAGTCCCGGGCAGGGCTCAATTGCCCTACCACAAATGACTGGGTAAAGGAGGAGAGAACCTCCACCCTGTCTGCCGGGAACAGAGCTCTGGCTTGACGAGAGTCTAGCTCTGCCCCGATGAAGCACATCACCTGGGAAGGCACAAGTTCCGACTTGGCCTTGTTGATCAGGAGGCCGAGTTGGGAGCAGGTCTGGAGGGCCAGGCCCCTGGACCTCTCCACCTCCTGCAGGGTGGGACCTGCTAAGAACCAATCGTCAAGGTAAGGGTATATTCTGACCCCCCCCCCAAAGCCTGAGATGGGCTGCCACCACTGTGATTCATTTGGTGAAGACCTGTGGGGCCGATAACCGGCCGAATGGCATGGCTCTGAACTCCTTTGGGTCCTTCCGGCTCTGAAGCGGATGAACCACCTATGAGACAGACGGATTGGGATGTGAAAGAACGCGTCCTGCAGATCCAGTGAACAGAACCACGTTTCGCTTCAGGGATGGTATGATCTGGGACAGAGCGACCATCTGAAAGGTGAGTGACCTGAGATACTGATTCAGGTCGTGCAGATCTAGAATGGGGTGCCAGACCCCCGTCCGCTTGGTCACTAGGAAGTACCTGGAGACAAAGCCTGGATCTCCTGGAGAATCCACCACTGGAGCTACTGCCTCCTTGAGAAGGAGCTTAGCGATGTCGTCTCGGAGAGCCGACTGAGTATGGACGGATACTCTTTCGTCCCGTGGGGCATGGGCTCGACTTGGAGGGTACTGCTCGAATTCCAGAGGCAGTCGCTGACCGACCACCTCCAAGACCCACCTATCCGTGGTGATAGTGGACCAGGCGGAAAGGAAGTGGCAGAGGCGGCCCCCCATGGGAGGACCAAGAGTTAGTGTGACGGGAGAGGGGGTGGCAGCCCCCACCCCATCACTGAGCAGGCTTTGAGGAGGAGGATCCTGGACCTGAACCTCGGTCTCCTTTACGAACCTGAGAGGGCCCGGGGCGCCAAGTCTGAGCCTGCTGCTGATCCTGCCCTCCTTGAAAGGAGGGTTGCTAGGCCGCAGGGGAAGAGTGCCAAAAGGGCTGCTTCTTCTTCTGTTGCTTACTGGAAGAACCTTTAGCAGAAGTGGCATCCACGGTAGCACTGGACTGCTAAATATGCTGAAGGTGACCAGCCACACCTGGGCCGAAAAGATCGGTGCCCAGGAAAGGCACATCAGCTAGTTTGTGCTGAGAATCTGCCGGGAAAGAGGCGAGTCTCAGACAAGCCCTGTGTCGAGAGGCAACTGCAGCTGCCAATGAATGGGCACAAGAGTCCCCAATATCCAGGGCCGTCTGAACCTGCTGTTTGGCAACAGCCCGGCCCTGGTCCCGGACTTGCTTGACCGTGGTCTGCATGTCCGCGAGGAGGTGTGGGAGGACTTCATGCAAAGACCCCAAGAGGGCATGGGAGAAGTGTGCCATGATGACGGCCGAACTTGCCTGACAGAGGCCTAAAGATGAGGCTGCATACACCTTTCGAGCCAAATGATCCAAGCTTTTGGATTCCTTCTCGGGAGGTCGGTCAGTGTTGCAGAACTGCCAGTATGCCTGAACACAGAGGCGGTCACCAGGCTCTCTGCCGGGGTGCTCTGTGAACCCCACAAGGGACCCCATGGGCACTGCATACTTATGGGCCATGCGGGCAGACGGAGCTGGACAAGAGGCAGGGTGCTGCCAAAGTTCTAAGGCCGGGCCAACTATGGCCTCGGCCACAGGAAAGGCCTCCGTCAGGGTATTCTCTCTCTTGAGGATGTCCGTGAGTGGGTACTCCGCCTTTTGCTGGACAGGTTCCAGGGGCATCCCTGTAGACTCGGAGATGAGGCGAAGAATGCCCTGAAAGGATGAAGGACCTTCCTCTGTCTTTATCCCACCAGCTAATTTGTCATCCCCGGGATAAGAATGTAGGCCGGTCTCATCCGAATCAGAGGAATCTGGATACAATGGTCAACCGCTCAGGTCACCTTCGACCTGTCGAGGGCGGTCTGGGGTGACAGTGACCGAAAGACGCCGGGGAAGCCCGGTGGCTGGTCTGTCTTCCTTTGAAGGAGCCCCTCCTTCAGGCTGCCTGGGGGCGGTGGTTCCACCACAATCGGTGGAAAGACCGGTTTAAGATGAACCAGAGGTTTCGCCAGCTCCACGGGCGGGGGAGCCAACTTAATCGGCTCTGAAGAAGTCTGCTTTGGCCTGGGAGGCGAAAGCCAAGTAATGGCCCAAGTAGAAGCCGGGGTCTTGTGCCCGGACAAAATCAGCTGTTGCCACATGAGGCCCCCATAGCACCAGAGTTTCCGCCGGAGCCTCTCCTCATCAGAGGACGACCGATGGCATCGTCTCTTTTTTTGAGCGCTTGTGGCTCTTTCTCGGCCTGTCGGTCAGGGGTCCGAGACCTCAATCCAGATCGGATGGGCCAATTCGGTCACTCAGGAGACACCATCGGGTCCGGTGATTTCCAAGGGTCGGGGACCACTTCCTCGACGGGATTCACAGCGGGCTGGGTCTCCACATCGGGGAAAGAAAGGACCGGAGTCCGATTGAGAGAATCATCGACTGGAGTCGGTGACAATGGGTCGATGATTATTTTAACCTCGTTGATGGACACTTCGGTCGACTGGCCAGACAGCAAAGCTGAGAAGCCAGCGGCCGAAGAGGCAATTTCACCTGAATTCAAAACTGCCAGTTCCTGGGATCGAGATCTCTCCTGATCCCAAGAACGTCTTGGCCGAGACGATCCTGGGTCCTTTTCTTGCTTACGGGATCGAGAGGAGTGCATGCCCGTAGGACCCTCTCCCTTAGTCAGGAGAGACTGGCACAACTCTCGGAAGGAACCCGAGAAGGTGGAGACCAGGTGAAGCGGAACGAAGAAGCTCCGAGAGGAAGATTCCATGGCACGAGCCGCTTCCTCCTCGAAGGCTTGCATGCATTCCAATTGCTCGGCAGATCCCGCGTCCGCGGAAACTGCCCAAGTCTCCTTTGATTTCACCGGAGGGTTCTGTTTTTCCAGCTTCCCCAACTTCAGGCGTGCAAGACGGTCATCGAGGACGTTAGGGTGAAATGCAAGACAAAAATCGCACTTTGATGTCTCAGGTCGACACCTCCATATAGACGACGCGCGTGGGGATCGGTGCGCGACATTTTCTGGTCGTACGAACACCGGCGAAATCTGCGGGAAGACTTGTCTTCCATAATCGAAGATAAGCAGTCGCGATCGCTAATGCGAGCTGATGAATTTTCGGAATAACCAAAGGTTTTGAAGCCAGGGCCTACAAAATGTGGGAGCACGAAGGAGGCAACCTGAATCTTCCAGTGGAAAGGAAGATCTGGCATCATGGGGCGGGGTCGAGGGATAGACCACCCGGGTGGGTGGGTAGGAGGAGCCAGCTTGAAGACCTTCTGGCAATCCGGAAAGGGACATGGTAAATAGTGTGGCTGAACAACATATCCATGATCCCAGAACCTATTTTTCTAGATAGTTCACTATTCACACATAGGCAGACTTCCGGCAGTTCTCCGGGAGGAGGGGGCAAGACCCACATCCCTATTTGGTGAACACAGATTGTAGAACCACTATCCCAAATGCAGCACCTGATGAGACTCTAGGTCGATGCTGTAATGGGGAGATGAAGGTGTGTGCTGACTTCTATGTAGCAACCCTGCAGATCTCCTGTACGTGGGCATCCCTGGAAACAGCCACCGAGGCAGCAAAATGTCTGGCGGAATATATCCTAAGCCCTGTGGTAGGCTCCCTACCAGCCAGCCCACAGCATAGGTCGATGCAGGATGTAACCCACCTGGAAAACTGCTTAGCTGCTGGTCTGCCAGGCACGGCTTCAGTGTATGCAATGAACAGCTGGCGAGCCTCACTCCTAACTCCAGCACTGTGCTCTCCATAACAGAAGAGCACCTTCCGCAGGTCCAAGGCATGGAGCATGCAGTCGGCCTCCAAAGAAGGTTGGTAAAACTATACCAGGATGTTTATCACCTGGTTAAGGTGAAATTTTGATATCACCTTTGAGAGGAACTTTGGGGGGGCCTTTGTCCCTGTGGAAGATCAGACATGAAGATTCCTGCTCGAGCGCCAGGAGCTTACTACTCCTTCTGGCTGACGTAATGGCCACCAAGAAGGTTGTCCTCCATGACATGTGAGACACAGTCACACCTGTGCATGGTATCCAATGGCTTGCACCAGCAGCAAGTCCCATAGTGGTGGTGGCTCACATATCAGAGTGGATAGGTGGTCAAAGCCCTTGGGGGGGGGGGGACACCTAACCACCTTCTCCTAGACCACCAACGGCACACCAGCATGCGCCTGGTATGCAGAGATAGCTGCCAGGTGTACCTTAAGGGTCATCACTCACAACCCCAGCTGGGAGATGGACCAGAGGTACTAAGGGATATTAGTCACAGGGCAGCAAGGGGATCAAGTTCCTTGCTCCGACACCAAATGGAAAATTTTTTCCATTTAAAGACATAGCACTAGTGAGTTGACTCCTCTCTGAAGGTCTCCACAACATGCAGCACGGCTTCTGAAAGACTCACAGCCTAGAACTCTAGACGTTCAGGATCCAGGCTGGGAGGTGCAGGAACTTAAGACCTGGGTGCAGGATCGTCCCCTATTGTCTGTTCAGCAGGTTTGGAAGAAGAGGCAACTGCAATCTGGGTACCAGAAATGCCAGTCTGAAGCTATCTGGATAATCCGCGCCTTGTCCTTCTGGATCTTGATCACCACTTCATGGATCAAGGGAAAGGGAGGAAAGTTGCATACAACGTCTGGGGTCCAGGGCCTTGCAAAGGCATCCCCCATCAGTGTTTCATACTGTTTTGGGAGGGGGCGCGCACAAAACAGCCTCAGGAGGCAAACAGATTCACCAGAGGAGTGCATCACAGGGAGACCAGGTGGATCACCACTTCCTGATTCAGGGACCACTTGTGTGGCATCTCTTCCCACCCAGCTGGGAGCATCTGCCAGCTGACTGTGCACTCCGGCAACATGAATCGCCAGATCTGCACCCAGGCTGCACACGAGGGTCCAGATGCAGAGGGCCTCCTGACATAAAGGGAATGCAGGTAGAACATGGTCATGGTGTCTGTCAAGACTTGTACAACTTGACCCCTGACTAGAGCAGCAAATTTTGTCAGAACTAGCTGCACTGCATGGAGCTCCAGCAGGTTGATTTGGTGATGGGATTTCCTGGGCTAACCAATGTACATGAGCTCTGTGGTCCTCCACGGGCGTTTCCCACTCCAGAGACATGTCCGCTGTGAGCGTGACAGTCAGTTTGGGCTGGATGAATGGGAGTCCTTTTTCCAGATGTTTTGGGAAAAGCCACCACTGGATGGCATCCCATATCGGTTGGGTCTCTTAGTAGGGAGGACATTATCTAGTACTCCCACCAGGCAGTGACCAAAGTTGTCCATCATTACAGCATAAGTCACCTGACAGAGACAGAGAGAGAGGAAGCAGCACAGAATTTCTTGGACACATGGTAAATCTTTTTACACTCCTTGTCTGGGGGGCCTGTCCACATCTCCTTGGCTTTCAGATGTCCAGAAAGCAGAGTCTGCGACCAGGCCCGCAGCTGAGGGATGGCCCAAGAAACTCAAAGGGAACCCAGTAGGGAGCGCATTCTCTGTGGACCATATGGATGGAGGGTGCTGGACAGGATACTGGATGCTGCCAAAGCTCTAGGGCTGGTCCCAATACGGCTCAGACATGGGAAAGGCAACCCCTGGGATCTGCCTCTGTCTAGGATATCTGTAAAAAGGTACTTGGCCCTTTTCTGAACAGGCTCCAGAGGGACATTCATTAAGTCTGAAATGAGTTGGATGAGAGCCCCAAATGGCACTGGCCCATGATCAATAATCAACTCCTCAACCGATGCTCGGTATAAGGTATGCACCTGATGACAGCAAGGACGAACCCATCTGAACTGTCCAAGGACTCAAAACAGCCCTTGATTGTTTGCCGCTGTGGATCACCAGAGTATCTTCTGACTGGGTGATTTCCACCGGCAAGCCAGCTGCAGCAGGGGAGTCCTTTGTCGGTGCTCCCATCAAAAGTCATGGTGGAGGCAGCTCCATCTGCAAGGGTGGTGAGACAGATGTTGAGGACATCTCTTGACTGTGCACTGCCATGGACATCACAGGCACCTGCCACTCGATCACAGGTGCTAGGGTAGAGACCTACCCCATCCCACAATGGTCCACTGCTGCAAGGAGTTCCATGTAGCCTCGCCATTTCCTGTGGCGATGCATCTCCTCACTTGAGGATGTCAAGGAAAGTCAACGGCGGTGCCTACCACTTGAGCAAGATCAAAAGCGCAAAAGGTGCTTCGACCATGAGCTCTACTGTTCACCTGAGGGTCAGCACTAAGGAGAAGCCACTGGACAATCAGTACAGACAACATGCCGTGGTGCATGGACAAGCACTGGCTTCAGTGGTATGACCACCGCTGGAGGATGGTCCCAAGTGAAGCCAGTCGGGGACACCAACCGGTCCATGTCCTCCTGGGAGAGGACTGGGAAAACCAGTTTCTTGGAGATTGACTCCTCGTTGATCCTCTCGACCACCTGATCAGCCTGTCTCGAGGCCGACAAGCCCAACTGGAGCACCGTGGAGCTTTCAACCTGGCCCTCTACCACAGAAAGCTGGACCAGAGTTGAGTTCTCAACACATGTCAAGCAGTGGAGGGGGCAGGGAGAGAGAGGAGTCGAATGAGCGGGAGGATCTTGATTTCTCCCAGTACCACAACCGGTGCTGGCGGTGCTTTTGTTTCTTACTGTCACAGGCAGGGCTCTCCCGTAGGCTTGGAAGGATCAACATTTCTCAAAAATCTATAGTGAAGAACCCTCTGATGCTGGTCGCAGCCTGAAGCAGCCCGCAAGCCGACGAGCTGCCCACCACAGCAGCAGCCCCTGCCTTTTCCATGGCTGCAGGCTGCCTTCTTGCAGCCTTTGGGCAGGACCTTCAGATCCCTGTCAGCCAAGAAGAAGCCAGGTTGCACAATCTTCTAAAGAAGAAGGAAGCATCATCTGAGAGATGACACAGCCAGAAACATTGTGTGCTGCCCTAAGCAGTAGAGGCAAGACATGTGTGGGTCCATCTGTGACTTCTTTTGTTGGCACGTGATGCAGAACCTGAAGTTGGGAGCTGGCTTTCCTTCCTCAGAGTCCATCTTCCACTAGCAAGGTTGGAGCCAAAACGAGGGAGATGAGAAGTACTCGAGGGAAGTTCGTGAAATGGTGAAAAATAGTTGAAATTGTCGACTGCACACTTGGCAGTCTACAATGCTAAAGAGCTGCAAAGGGGAGACTGGACTCTCAATGGAAAGGGAGATCTGACATCACAGGGCAGAGATGAGGGATATATTGCCTGGGTGGCAGGAGGAGATTAGCTTGAAGATGTTCTGACAAATCAGCACTTTCCAGCAGAACTGTCTCTGCATGGATAGTGTGCTACATCCATGCCCTAGGAACCATAATTAAATAGCTATACAATAACGTAGACAAAAGATAGTTCAGAAATATGTAGCAGCAGGGACATCATTGTTTACACAATATACAGAATAAGTGACAAAAACAAACCACCAGTGACTGAGACAAGTGGGGACTACTGAGCACATAAGGCAAGCCACAGATACTAGCTATGATAGTTGATATTCGCTGCTTGCAGATACTGCAGGTATTCTGATTTTTAAAACTGGGGGGGTGGGTATATAGTCCTGACTGTGTGTTGCCCAGAGGTTGGTAGATGTTTTCAGAAAGAAATCTGAATTACCGCAAACTGAGAATAGGTGCTGGCAACAGAGTTAATGCTGAAGTTACACTGTGGGGTGGTTGCGCTGATGCACCCACCGCTCAGGGTGGTTCCAGTTAGGTGTGGTATGTTCTCCTTGTTGTGTTCTAGCAGACCTGTGCGAGGGTACTTCATCGCTGACCGACCTGGGGTCCGCAGAGACTGTGCCAGCTTAAAAAGGGAGACAGAAAACAACACAAAAGAAAATGGGTTAAATTAGTGACTTAACCAAGAACATTAGAATAAAGGGTTAAATAGGGAAGAACAATTATGTGCTTACTGTAATACTAGATCTTCCAGAGAATCTCTTTCAACGGGCCACACCTTTGGAACATATGGTTGTCAGACACTAGGACCACACAGAAACTTTCACAAGTAGTTAGCCAGGGGCCCCCCCACGATTATGTCAGGTGTCAGCATATACATAAGCGTGGGCAGACCCTCCTCTCCTCAGTTCCCTGCCTGAGATCATGCTCAGAGGACCTCCCTCTAGGGAACCAGAACAGAACCCAGCACTCCAGACATCAAGTGAGACAAAAGGCTGGAAAATGCAGAATTGGAGATAGCAGCACCAGAATCTGTTACTGCAGACCCAAAAAGGGGAAGGAGGGTTGGGACGGCATGGCCCAATGAGTGAGATTCTCTCAAAGATCTACTGTTATGGTAAGTATGTAACTGTTCTAATCTTCTCCAAGGATATCTCTCATCAGGCCACACCTTTAGACTGAGTACCAAGCAGTACCAAAAGCTAGCAATCTGAACAGCAGGAGCATATACGCTTACGACAGTAGGCCTTGTAGTACAGCTAGGCCAAAACCAGTTCACCTGTGAGAGACACTATACAGATTGTAGTGTTTAGTGAAGGTGTCGACAGTACTCCAGGTAGTAGCTGTGCAGATCTCTGCAGTGGAAAGATTCTGTAAATGAGTAACAGAGGTGGCCACGCCACTGGCGGAATGACCACAAACCACACCAGGAAGTTCCTTGCAGGACTTCGTGTAACAAAATGCAATATCGTTTGCTAGCCATCTGGACAAGCACTATTTAGAAACTGGAGCATCCTCATCCTCACGGGCAAACAAAAAGCTGTGAAGACTTTCAGCAGTTTTTGGTAAGGTGTGTATAGTACCTGGGCATTCTATGCACATCTGAAGTACTGAACAATGCATCCCCTGGATTGGCATGCTCTGGATAATAAACTGGCAGGTGGATGGTTTGATTTAAAGTAAACTCAGACGCCACCTTTGGGAGAAAGTTAGGATTAATACAGAAAGACACCCTGTCTTTGTGGAAAATCAAATAAGGAGGCCCACACAGAGGCTGTAGCTCTGAAATCCTTTGAGAAGAAGTGACTGCAACTAAAAATAATGCTTTCCAGAGAAAGAAAGCGCAGCAGGATCAAATGGAGCCAAAGTCAACTTCTTCAGAATGAAAATCAAGTCCCAAGTCGGGACTGGATTATGGATAGAAAGCTTTATGTGTAAAAATGCCTCTCAAGAATGTATGAGCTACCTCAAACTGAGCAACCATACGGCCCTCAATAGGCATAGGGAAAGCTGATTTGGCAGCCAGGTGCAATATGAGCGAGGAATACCGTAGGCCTGAATCTGATAAGGACAGCAGGTACTCTACAACCTGACTGACTGGCCAGGTAAACAGATCCAGGTTATGTGAAGCAGCCCATAAAGCCAACTACTTCCACTTCATGGTGTAAGTAGCTCTGGTGGATGGTTTCTAGCAGCCAGCAGAACATCTAGAACTTTTTGGAGAAACCCCAAAGCAAGCTATGGCTATGTCTTCAGGAGCCATGTGTGCAGATAAAGAAACTTCACGTCTTGATGGGCCAGGGTTCCTGTTCCTGTAACAGCAGACCTTTGCACAGGGGAAGAGGGAAAATACAGTTGCGTAAGAACTTACCATAACAGTAGATCTTCGAGAGAGGCTCTTACAGTAGGTAATTACAGATAGGACTGAAGCCGACAGGCATCAGGACCCGGAAAAATTTCTAGCTAGCAGTCTCTGGCAGGGACTGCCCCCATCTGCATCGTCCAGTATAAAGGGCGGTCCCCACCGCCTTCAATTCTTTCCGCCAAAGGCCAAAAGGCAAGATGAGAGAAAGCAGATGTTTCCTTCCCTGGAAAAGGAGCTGGAAAAGCTTAGGGGGATGGAGGGCGGGAAGGTATTACCTACTGCAAGATCCTCTCTAAGATCTACTGTTACGGTAAGTTCTTACATAACTGTACTATCTTACTTTGAGAGGGCTCTTGCAGTAGGTAATTACAGATAGGACTGAGTCCCAAGCAGTCTGGAACAAGAAGCAAACGGGAGGAGGAAACTACCCAAATGTAGATCCTCTGGCTGTGAAGGTCTTAGGAAAGAAGACCTTGCAGAACAGCCAACCTGAAGCCAGCTCTACAGCGAGAGGCAATGTCCAAACTGTAATGTTTCGTAAAGGTATGGACAGAAGTCCAAGTTGTGGCTGCACAGATGTCTGCCGCTGACACATTCTTGAAACAAGCAGCAGAAGCAGCGACCCCTCTGGTGGAGTGACCTCTGACTTGACCCGGCAGGGTCTTCTTGTACTTGTCATAACAGAAAGTGATACAATGTGCCAACCATTTAGATAGGCATTGCTTAGAAATGAAAATTATGTACCTACCGTAATTCTTGATCTTCTCTTGTATCTTCACCATTCATTACTGCTTAGGTTGTGCAGGCCTTTCCCTTCTAGAGATTTTTTTTTTTTAGGTCAGCACCAACTCGCCGCACGACAGCACGCACTGAGTCATCTTGCGGGCGGCCGTTAGGTGCCGCAGACCTCCTCCATCTCAGTTCTGGTAGCCAGAGAGGCGAAAAAGGTAAGGAAAAAGAGAGCGAGGCAAGAGAGCCGAGGGACAGAAAAAGAAGGATATAAACTGAAAAAGGAATAAGCCGGTAGAGGACAGAAAGAAAGAGAGAGAATGCCTACCCTAAGGGACCGCAGGGCCTCACTTCTGGGGCGGCTCCAAGGGAGGAACAGATAAAGAGAAAGAGAAAATGGAAGAAGAAGAAGAAGAAAGGGAAGAAAACAAGGGATATTGAGAGGGGAGAACACTGCCCATAGATATACTGGTAGAGAGGCTTATAAGCTTGGAACCAAAAACAAGGGAGCAAGAATCCCTCCTGATAGGACTAAGAGAAGGTTCAACTGAACTGCTTGTACAGACTGGACACAAAGGGCAGATTCTCTAACCTCCCGTCATCCCAACCTCCTACACTCTAGCTGAGAGCTTACAGACTGCCCAGGCAGAAATTCTGTTCGGAAAAGAGCCCAACTAGGAAGGGGAATAAGCCCCTTAGCACCTTGTTAAGTGCTAACAAAGATGTGTGTGGGGAGGGGGTAAGCCCTACAGAAGGCAGCTTTGTTTAAAAGGATAGAGTGAGAACTCAATCAGACTCCCTGAAGGCAAGGCAAGAACAACAGCTCAAGGTAAATGAAGTGCCAGAAGCACCAACCAGAAGAAGCTGACACAATATTAATTAATACCTGCCAGAGGGAACCTGAAAATTGGAGCCGAGCCATAGATGGACGGTCTCTTCAGCTGTGAACTGAACAACATGGCTAAGCAGCCAAGAGGTCACCCCTAGGGGCAATCAGAAAGAGTTCCCTCAGGATAGAATAAATCCTACTCGTTCCCCTTTACCTTGAGGAAAAAGGATCAGTCTAGAGAAGAACGGAAAATCAAGATAGTTTTTTTTTTGTGTGTGTTTTTTTGGCTTAAAGGCCAATGAGAAAGGGAGAGGAACGAGTAGGGAGGGGGAGATGCTGCAGTAGGAGGCCACTGAGTGGAAGGTGGGTGGGTATCAGTAATGAATGGTGAAGATACAAGAGAAGATCAAGAATTACGGTAGGTACGTAATTTTCATATCTTCCTTAGTCAATCTTCACCATTCATTACTGCTTGGGTGAGTACCAAGGGTAGGATGATAGAAACCCTGAGAGAACAAGACCCTCAGCCTCCTGCTGGTGGGAAACAGAAGGGGAAGACCCTGGGCTAATCAGACGAGAAGCCTATGGCGGAGGAGAGCTAGGAGGTGTCCCCCGGGGACGGGGAGACGGAGGAAGCCCCTGCAGAAGCCTCCTAGCCCTGGAGGAAAAAAGATGGGTCCCCCGGAAAGTGGAGCGAATCACCCTACGCCGGGCCAGGGGTTATAACCTTGACAGATGAAGCCATGCCGTCTGTCTAATACAGATCGCTGTCCCTGCAAGCCTGGAAGTCACCTACCTCATTGGCATCGTAAGATGCCCTTGCTTGGTGTCTTGCCAGCTCCAGGCCTATAGCAGAGAGGGAACTGGCCTGTCTAGATTGCTCCTAATCAGGCACTGATGCTAGAAGCTAGGATAGCATCGACTATAAATGATTATTGTAGGCACCATGGTGCGCCTGATGTGAGGCAATGTGCAGCATCGCATGAGAAGAAGAGAACACCCTTCTCCCCCACCGGTCAAACTGTAAGGAATCTGAATCCGGTGGGCGGTCGTGTGCCAGGCGGCGGCGCCCGGAGGGAGTTTCTAGGAATGCCAATCCCAAAGGCGGGTTGGGAAGAGAACCTAGAGACCCAATGGGGCACATACCGTCTCCTGCAGTCTGCGGGACTGGAACAGGGACAGCTAGCTGCCTCCAGGAACAGAGAGGCACGCCATCTGGAAGGAATAGGCCAGGACAGTACCACCAAATGCTGGGCACTAATTCACGCATCTCGTTCGATTGTTGTCTCGCCTAACAAAGGAGATACGAAGATCCCTCACCATCCTCGAAAGGAATCACTGATATTCAGTGAAATCAGCATCGGAGGAGAGAGAAGCAGGGGGTTCCTCTCCCTCCGAGGAGGAAGACGAGGATGATGGGGAGCTCGAATGTCCAGAGGACTCCTGCGGCGGTGGGGATAGGCGAAACACCCGCTCATGCATACATCTAACATATGAGGGGAAGGCCACCGGAGAGCCTCTGAACATCTCCCAGGATAGTGGGCCTGTAGGATCGACATGGCCTGGGAGAGAGGGGGTGGCTGCAGAGGAATGGGAGAGGGACAACTACGATGAGGCAACTGTCCTCTGCTGAGGCTCTGAAATCCGGAAAACAGAGCATGAGCTGGCGGGGTCCCGGACAACAAACCAGGTCTCAGAACGGAACCCCGGGGATGCGAAACCTGGAAGAGCCTAGTAGGGGATCCTCCCCGTGAGGAACCTGGGGCTGCATGTGTCCAGAAGGGCAGCCCACAGCAACACCACCAGAGGGGTCCCTGGAGCCCGAGAGGGAAAGACAGGGCCCAGTGCTACGGCTCCTACCCGCACCCCGAGGGGTGGCAGGTGAAGACAGAGGCGCCTCATCCCAGTCTCTCAACCCCCGGACTCTGAGAACGCCCTCCTCCTTGACCCCAGTGACAACCCACCCCGAGCAGGTGCAGCAGCACCGGGATCGGCAGCTACTGCAACCCTCTCCCCCGACTCCATGCCATCCCCCTCCAGGGACCCCAGACCACCCCCAGCCTGGGAGGCCTCAGGAGAGGACAGCAGAGGAGACAGAGGAATAGGCGCAGTGGGCCACCTAGCACCTCGTCTCACTGGAGACCCTGAGTCCAAAGAGTCAGGGTGCCAGGACGGGTCCACGACCGAATCATCCTCCTCCAAGGAGGGAGAGACCAGCTGGACCTCAATACTGGCCACCTCAGGGTCTCCAGAGAAATGGCGCCCATGACGGCGTCTGTGCCAGCTACAGCACCCGGGTAACCGATGCAAGAGACACCCAAACCGGTGTAGCTAGAAGAGTTGACTGGGCCACAGGCGCCGTCGAGAGCCAACAGGCGCGTTCTGATCACAGTGCTGCGATTCGAGCGGCGCCGGAAGGCGCCGAGGGTCCACCTGTACTGGGCCCAACAGACCTGGGCCTCGACACTGGGGGAACCTGCACCTCCGAAGAGGTGACAGCCGAGGCAGTGTCCCCACCGCGGCCCCTGGAGGGACCAAGGCGCTCCTCCGACACCGTGAAAGAGGCCTCCTCCTTGGCAAGACTAGAAGATGAGGAGGCCTCCTCCTCTCCAGACCGTATAGGCCTGGGAGGGGACCCGGAGGAAGGGTCTAGAGATCTTACCTGGGAAGCCCTGGAGAGACGCCATCCAGTTGGGCGGAGCCTTGCCGATCTTGAGCGCGTTTCTAGAGACGACGGTGGATCAAGCAGGCGTCCTGCAGATCCATAACATGGTTGGGTCCCAGGCAGCCCGAAGCCAAACATCATGCCGGTCTGTAGCGGAAAAATACCGGCCACAGAAGCACCGGCGCTTAGAGTGAGGCCAGCTTCGACTACGCTTTGCCCCGAACCGGACATGATGCGAAAACAATATAAACACAGAAAAGCTCCGGCGCCGTGAAAAAGAAAGGAACAATCTTACCAAAATCAACAGCACCTGGAAGAACTACTTGGAGAGAGGAGTTGCGACAAGTAGGCCTCTGATGCAGACGAAAAACTTCACGCGTAGCAGGTGTAGCCTCGATGGCGGGAGAAACAGAACTGAGATGGAGGAGGAGTCTGCGGCACCCAACAGCCGTCCCTCGTGCATGATGCATTGCATTGCAGTTGAGGGCGGCACCGTTGGTGCTGACCTAAAAAAAAAAAAAAAATCTCCCGTAGCGGGTGCGTGCCTCCGGCACAACCCAAGCAGTAATGAATGGTGAAGATTAACAAGGGAAGATGCAGCATTGCCTTCTCTTCTACGAGCAAAAGAGACAAACAGTTGATCAGTCCTTCTGGAGATCCTTCGTCCTGGTGGTGCACTATCTCATAATTTGGTGAACATCCAAAGTATGCAAGAGGTTCCCCTTGATTAGAGTGCTGTGTAAAGAAAGCAGACAACTCAATGGATTGATTCAGCGTAGATTCCGCTACCACCTTAGGGAGAAACTTAGGGCTGGTACGCAGAGCCACATGTTCCTTGTGGAAAATCAAGGACGGGATTTTGCACAAGAGGGCCCGAAGCTCGGAAATCCTTCGAGCAGAAGTAATGGCCACTAGGAAGAGGGTCTTCCAAGAAAGGAACTTTAGGTCTGCAGAGGCTGCTGGCTCGAAGGAGGCAGATAAGCTTCTCAAGGATAAAATTTAAGTCCCAAGGAGGGTCAGGAGCATGAATAGGGGGTCGCAAGTGGAGAACCCCTCTAAGGAAAGTCTTAGAGACTTCCAACTGCACAAAAGTCCTGTCCCTAAAAGGAACATGGTAAGCGGAGATGGCCGCCATGTGAACCTTCAGAGAGGAATGACTGAGACCCAGATCAAAGCGATAGCGCAAGTAATCCAACAGCCGCCCAACAGAGCAAGAGAATGGCTCGAAATCTTTGGAAGTGGCCCGAACAGAGAACTGTTTCCATTTCATGGCATAGGTAGATCTAGTGGAGGGCTTTCTGGCCTCCACCAGAATCTCAGTGACCAATGGGGAAACCCCAAAACGAGCTTGAGCTACGTCTGCAGGAGCCATGCGTGCAAATGAAGGGACTTGAGGCCTGGATGGACCAGGGTCCCGTGATCCTGGGTCAGCAAAAGTTTCGACAGAGGAAGAGGATGAGGAGGTTCCTCTGAATACTGTTGCAGAAGAGAGAACCAAACTTGCCTGGGCCAGAAAGGAGCGATGAGGATCATGCGAGCTCCTTTCGAACCAAGTTTCTGTAAGACCCTCGGAATCAAGGGGATCCGGGGGGAGAGGCATAGACAAATCTTTCCTTCCAGTCTACAGAGAGCGTCTCTCCAAAAAATGCTGCACCCTGGAGCGAGCGAGCAAAAGGCAGGAAGTTTTGCGTTGAGAGGAGACGCAAACAGGTCTACCTGTAGAGTTCCCCAGTGTAGGAAGATATAGTCTGCTACCCCCTGATCTAGTTCCCACTCGTCAGTGTGAGCAGACAACCGACTGAGGTGGTCTGCCAACGTGTTCTCAATCCCCGGAACGTGAATGGCCGTGAGGTGAAGGTTGTGCTGCACTGCCCATTCCCAAACCTGCATCGCCTCCCTGCAGAGAGGGTAGGAATGAGTTCCTCCCTGTTTGTTGATATACCAGACTACGCACATGTTGTCCGTCTGGACAGCAGATAAAGATGCAGAGCCTGAAGAGCATAAAGCACGGCCCGAAGCTCGAGCACACTGATGTGGAGAGATTTTTCAAGCTTGGACCAGGAGCCCTGGGTCCTGTGAGGCCCGAGATGGCTCCCCAACCCTCGCCTGAGGTGTCTGTAGTCAGCGTCTGGGAGGGGGGAGAAAGGCAGAAGGGAACTCCCAGGCAAAGGTTCTCCTGAACCATCCACTATTGCAAGTCCCGAGCCATAGGACTGGAGACCAGAATTAGTTGATCTTAGTCGTCCACCAGCTGATCCCACTGAGGCTGAAGTGTCCACTGAGAGATTCTCATGTGGAGCCAAGCGCGAGGGACTGTCTGAATAGCAGCCGCCATGAGCCCGAGGAGGCGAAGGACCGACCTGGCGCTGACCTGCCTGTGGCTGGACAACAGGCTGACCTGAGCCTGGAGTGAGACCGCCCTGTCCAGTGGCAGGAATGCTATGCCGGAGGTCGTGTCCAGGATCGCCCAGATAAACTGGAGGCTCTGGGACAGGATCAGGTGGGACTTGGCCTGGTTGACGGTAACACCCAGGCAGGTAAAAACCTGCAAGGTAAGGGAAAAGAAGCACAGGAGTTCCTACCTGGATGAGGCCAGGAGCCAGTTGTCCAGGTATGGGAAAACCTGCACCCCCTGGGTACGCAGGTAGGCCGCTACCACCGAAAGGCATTTGGTGAATACTCGGGGCGCTTTGGAAAGACCAAATGGGAGGGCCTTGAACTGGCAGTGGTCACCCTGGAAAGCAAAACACAGGTATTTGCAGTGAGATGGGCGAATAGGGATATGCAGGTAAGCATCCTGCATGTCCAGAGTGCACAGCCACTGTCCCATGCCAAAGAAGGAACAGAAGACTCTGCAGAGAGAGCATCCTGAACCTTTTGTACTCCACGAACAGGTTCTGGGAGCTGAGGTCGAGAATCAGACTCACATCTCCTGACTTCTTCGGGACCAGGAAGAAATGGGAGTAGTAACCAGTCCCCCGAAGATGGGGAGGAACGGGCTCTATCGCCTCCTTCAGAAGAAGAGAGGATATTTCTTCCTGACCCAGACAATGATGTTCTGGGGAGTAAGACGACCGGGGGTGGGGTGGGTGGTTTTGAGGAGGTTTTCGAAGAAACTCTATTGAGTGTCCTTCGGCGATCAGCTGGAGCACCCAAGTGTCTGAAGTGATCCTCTACCAACCTGGTAGACGGAGGGAGAATCTCCCTCCTACCGGTTCCTCTGGGAGGCCCAGAGGCTGTGGGAGAGGAAAGGGGTCAGGAGGTGTGAGGCAGTGTCATGGCTGAAACCCCTGCTGCTTTTTTGGGCAGGTGGGGGCTTGGGGCCGGAGGGCCCAACATTTGTTGACCCGCTTTCCCTGAAGTTTAGCCTTTTGTCGAGAACGTCTGCAAAAGGGACAACGCTGAGCCTGAGGGGGGGCCTGTACATGAAGTCAACAGACTTAAGTACAGTACCCTTTTCCTGCAGATTGGTGATTATGTCCTTGACATCAGCACCGAACCCCATGAAGGGCGCGTTCTGTATAGCAGACTGCACCTTCGGGACCAAACCTGACACCCGGAGCCAGGCATGATGCCGCAAACCCACGGTGAAAGCCGAGCTCCGACCAGCAGCATCCACTGTGTCGTACGTGGCATGAAGCATGTGCCGACTGGCCGAATACGCAGACCGGACTAGATCCACCACATCCTGCTTCGTCTGAGACTCAGGAAGGGAGTCCAATTTAGCCTCCACCTCACTAAGGATCGCCCTCTGGTAATCCCCCATATGACAACGTAATTCAGAGCCCTAATACCCAGAGTGGAAGAAGCGTAAACCTTCTTCCCGTACTAGTCCAGAAGGCGGGATTCATTGTCGGTTGGTGACGAGCTCAAGTGCTTGGGGTTAGCCGTCCGGCCATGAGGAGCGCTAATCACAACCGAATCAGCTCGAGGGTGTCAACATAAAGAGTTAACACCCTCCAGAGCCTGATAAAGCCTGTCCGACTTCCTAGGAAAGGGGGGGATAATGCCAACGGTTGCTTCCAAATGGTGGAAACAAGGTCGGCATGAGGCTCAATCCAGGGTGGCACTAGGGTAGGAGCGGTCTTGGGCAGATCCAGGTGCGCAGCGAGTTTCTTATGCTGTGGATCCGGCTCCAAGGAATGCCACTGACGAACTGCCTGGATTTAACTCAACTCCGTAAAGGAAGGATCCTCCGGAGGAGACTTCGGAGGAGTCCTTGGCCTGGGCTTGTCCGGAGTGTGTGGCTCGTCGTCTGGGTGGGAATGACCATAGAAGTCATCCAAGGTCTCCAAGGCGGATGAAGTGGAAGAAGACTCCTCCTCCCAGCGCTGGGGAGGAACGGACCCCTCGGGAAGCCCTTGGGGAAGTGTATCCTGCCCTGCCCTGGAACCGGAGGGCTTGCCTCTGGTATCCAGAGATGGGGAGAAGGTCTCATCTCCGACGAAGGGGGTCTGGAATCGGGAACAGCATCGGAAGACGGCTCTCTACCTCCCTGGTGAGCTAAGCCTTGGCTTCAGCCCACCAGGAAGCCAGAGTCTCCTTCAAGTCCACTGGCGGCTGAGGGGGCGGTGAAGGAATAGGAGGATACGGATACTGAGGGTATCCGTAAAGCACGTATCCGTGTCCCTACGGCAGGAAGCCTGGCATCAGATACTGGGGCACCGTGTACTGCGGCATCGGGTAGGAAAGCATCGGGTACTGGGGTGCTGGATACTGCGGACCTGGGTATGACGGGGTCGGATACCCACAAACCAGGGGTCTGCGGGAGCAGAAGGCTCCGGAAATGGCCCAGCAAGTGGGCCCGGAACGGGAGGCCCGGCATCTGGCAATGGGATATTGTCGGGTATCAAGTAGGCCGGCGTAGGTGACTGCGTCAGAGATCTGGCATCGGGTCATCCGGCCCAGCGGGAGGGAGACCCGATGGCAGTGTACCCACCTCCTCCGTGTCACCAAGGGAAGAAGGATTACCATTCCCTGGATCCAGCAGAGGAGACGACGGCGCCCTGGAGTGCAATGAGCGTTGCGGGTGAGCTCGGGATGACGGATAGGCCCGAAGAATCCGGCGTCTGCTCTAAACACTGAGCAGATGTCCGTCTTATCAACGGGATCCGGGCGGACATCGGAGCAGCCGGCATCCGGCTTATCGTGCCCAGCGCCCGATGAAGGCTGTGAAGGAGGGGTGGCCTTGGCAGGTGCTTTGGAGGCCATGCGCTGCCCTGGAGAGTCGGGCGTCTTAGTGGCCTTACCTGGGCGGGCGTCGGAGGAGCCGATGTCCAACTTATCGGGGCCGCTCGAACCCGAAGGCCGCATAGTGGCGACTCATTGGGAGCGGCTGCCTCCTTAGGACCCGGAGGCTCAGGGGCCCAAGCCCGGCTGGGAGGGTGGACACCGCCTTGAAGCCTCCAAGATGGCAGTCACGGAGCTGCCGGAGGCGTTACCTGCAGCACTGGCCCCAGCCAAGGCAGCGGCGACCAATAGAGGTCGGTCCGGTGCTTCTTCTTGTGGTGGCCTCTGGAGAAGTCAAAGCCGCCAGAGTTTTTTCAGTTCCTTTTCCATGGAGGTCATTTTTTGTTTAAGAACATGGGCCTTCAGGGACTGCTGCCTCCGCTTTCGGGTGGCCGCGTTAAACTGCTGGCAGAGCTGGCACTTCGACGGGATGATTGGGGCCTAGACAAAAAAGGCACTGGGAATGTCCGTCCTTATGCGGGAGCTGGGTGCCTCAAGAAAAAAAAAATACCTACCATAGTAATCTTCTTTCTTCCCAGTGATGCTCAGATATTCATAACTTTGTGCAGTCAGCCTGGTGGGTTGGACTGCCCGGAGAGATGGAACACATGCAAATGATGGAATTCTTTGCATGTGAGCATCTTTCAAATACTGCCTCTACCAACTGTAGGGTTCTAAGCCCTTCAGATTTGTTAGAAGCCTGGAAGTCAGGCAATATGAAAAAATCCGACAACTAATTTATTAGAACATTTTTTTTTTTTTTTTTAGAATTAGCCTAATAAAACAATTTATTTCAAAAAACCTCAAGGGGAGGGATTATATCTATAATAACAGTGTTCACCAGACAGTGAGAAAACTTTTAAGAGAGACAGAAAACTCTGTTAAAATCTATTTAGTATAGAGAAGTGTACCCAGAAGGGTATGGCTATGTGGCACTAGCATGCGGAATGCAGAGGCTGAAGTTCTGGAAGGAGAGGGAGTTATGAATATCTGAGCATCACTGGGAAGAAAGAAGATTACTATGGTAAGTATTTTTTCTTCTAACCCAGTAATGCTCAGAATATTCATAACTTTATAACTACCAAGCAGTACCCCTGAGGTGGGCACAGAACTCTATTTTGGAAACAGACTTTGCAGGACTGCTGTGCCAAACCTGGCATCACTTCTAGACAAAACGTCCAAGTTATAATGCTTTGTAAAGGTGTGTACTGATTTCCAAGTAGCTGCTTTACAAATGTCCAGTAATGGCACCTCCCTAGCAGCTGCAAGAGTGGCAGCTGTTCCTCTTGTTGAGTGGGCCCTCTGCCCAGCTGGGGACTCCCTACCTGCTTTAATGTAGCAGTATTGAATACACTGGACAATCCACCAAGAAATGGATCTTTTTGAGTCTGGTTTGCCCATTCAGACATCCCCAGATGTAAGAAAAAGTTGTTTCTTGTCTTGCCTATGGCCTTTAGTAGCTGTCATGCAGTAGCTGAAAGCTCTTTTCACATCCAGACTGGGGAGCGCTCTTTCACCAGAGCTTGTATTGTCTGTGAAGATGACAGGCAGAGTGAGTGATTGGTTCAGATGGAAATCTGAAACAACCCTGGGAAGGAACTGTGTTTGTTCTGAGGACTACCTTATCCCTGTGGAAGGAAATGTAGTCCTGCTGAACACAGAGAGCCTGAAGCTCACTGATTCTTCTTGCTGAGGTAATTGCTACCAGGAAAACTGTTTTCCAGATAACATACTTTTAATGGGCTGTAGCCATGGGCTCAAAAGGAGCCCGCATCAATCTGGCTATACATATATTAAGATCCCAAGTGGGCACTGGTGCCCTGTGAGGAGGGTGAAAATGCATCAGACCTTTAAAAAATCTTTTGAAAATGGAATCTGATGCTACAGACACCTTTGTCGTAGCAGAAAGGTATGCAGATACTGCTGCAAGGTGAACTCTTAAAGAACTGGGTTGTAGACCTTGTGAATGTAAGTGAGTCAGATAATCCAACACCATTGAGACCCCTGCATCATTTGGGG
The DNA here is from genome assembly GCA_016271365.2 of Neoceratodus forsteri. Classification (NCBI taxonomy): domain Eukaryota; kingdom Metazoa; phylum Chordata; order Ceratodontiformes; family Ceratodontidae; genus Neoceratodus; species Neoceratodus forsteri. Next base: position 553,008,081 of record CM028129.1, on the reverse strand, counting down.
TGAAGTTTCTACCAGAGCACCAGAAGGAGAATATTTTCCACTTAGCAGAATACGTTTTCTTAGTGGAAGGCTTCCTATAACCTTTTAAGATGTTTAATACAGCTTCAGAAAGGTTCAAGCCTGCATACTCTAATTCCTCAAGAGCCATGCCTTGAGGTGGAGGGACTTGAGATTTTGGAACAGCAATGTTCCTTGATTGGAGGTCAGAAGATTGTGCCTGAGAGGCAAGCTTATTGGCTTGCTCACTGACATGGAGAGCAGAAGAGAGTACCATGGCTGCCTGGGCTAATCTGGAGCTATCAAGATCAGAGAAGCTGAGAGGGATCTGAGCTTCAGCAGTACCCTGAAAACCAGAGGAAAAGGGGGGAAAGGCATAGAGAAACTTGCCTGACCAATCCAGTACCAGGGCGTCCAGAGAGATTGTGCCCTGGGCTGGTGGCCTGCAACAATACTGAAGCAACTGGTGGTTCTGGTGGGATGCGAACAAGTCTATCTCTGGAACGTCCCACCTGCTGAAAATTACCTGCACCACCTGCTTGTTCAGTGTCCATTCGTGATGGGACTGATTGATCAGACTCAGTGCGTCTGCCAAGATATTGTCCTTTCCTGGCAGATGGACGGCTTGCATGGACACCTTTAGAGAATATGCCAGAGTCCAAATTTTCATGGCTTCTGTGCATAGGGGGCCTGATCTGGTGCCACCCTGCTTGTTTATGTAATACATAGTAGTGGTATTGTCTATTCTAACTTGTACCACCTTGCCCATTACCAGTGTAGAGAAAACTTTTAGTGCCAGCTGCACTACTCTGAGTTCCAGCAAATTTATATGCTGGAGGGACTCTGCCCCTGACCAGGTACCCTGAGTTGTGTGCTCCCCTAGATGGGCACCCCAGCCCAGAAGGGAAGCATCTGTTGTGAGGACTAGTGAAGGATCCTCCTTCTGGAAGGGGACTCCCTGCCTTAGGTTGGATTCCTTTTTCCACCACAAGAGGGCTTGTAACAGAGGCCTTGTCACTGGAATGAGTTTTGAAAAGGGATCTTTTTTCTGACTCCAATGATTCCTGAGGTGAAACTGGATGTCTCATGTGAAACCTGGAACCCTGCACTGTGCCCGTGGATGCAGCCATATGACCTAAGAGCAGCAGGAATTGCTTGGCTGTTTTTTGACTGTGCAACATGAAGGAATTTGCTATGGACTGAAGGCTTTGCACCCTGTCTAGTGGTAAAAAGGCCCTGGCCTGTAGAGTACTGATCTCTGCCCCTATGAACTGTAAAGTCTGCGTAGGGGTGAAGACAGATGTTTTCTGGTTTACTGTGAAACCCAAGGACTCCAAAAGATCCTGTGTGAGCTTTAGAGAGGTTGTGACTTGTTCTGGTGATTTGCCCACCACCAGCCAGTCGTCCAGGTATGGGAAGACCGTCACTCCCTGTCTTCGAAGAAATGCCACCACAGCTGCTAGGCATTTTGTAAACACCCTTGGTGCTGAGGAAAGGCCGAAGGGCAGGGTTGCAAACTGATAATGACCTGATGGGAGTCTGAATCTGAGAAATTTCCTGAAAGATTCTTTTACGGGGATGTGGAAATAAGCGTCCTGTAAGTCCAGAGATGCCAGTAAGTCCCCTTTTTGGACTGTTGGCAGAGTCCGAGCCAAAGTTACCATTTTGAACTTTGGCTTTTTCAGGTGCTTGTTTAAAGCTCTGACATCCAAAATTGGCTGCCACTCCCCAGTTTTCTTTGTTGTTAGGAAGTATGTGGAGTAAAAACCTCTTCCTCTCAGGGTTGCAGGGACTAGTTCCACTGCTTTGAGCTGAAGCAGCTTCTGAACCTCTGCCTCTATAGCAACGAAATTTGTGCTAAGGGTGGGGAGGTGGAAACCCTGGGGTTTTTATCGAGGAAGAAATTTGAAGTCCAGAGACAGACCTTGCCCACTACCTCCAACACCCACTTGTCTGTGGTGATGGTTGACCAGAGGGGAGGAAATGGGACAGTCTGCCTCCAACAGGAAGGGAGGGCGCCTGCATCTCAGGGGTCTGTTTAGGCTGGGGTTGAGGTTGTGCCTGAGCCCTGCCTACAGCCCCTCTACCCTACTCCTTGAGTAGCCCTGTGGGGTACTGCTGGAATGGGGCATAGCTACTGGCTGGAAAAGGGTCTTGACAAGAAGAAGCGACCCCTGCCCCCTTCCATAGGGCCTAGTGGATGAAAGCTCTGTCTCTAGCAGAGTTACTTCTATAAGTACTTATATTCATCCACCTTTTCATATAGGCCACTGTGGACTCCCCAAAGAGCGCACTTCCTTCTAATGGGAAATCCAGGGCCTTTGACTGGGTATCCTGAGTGAGGTTTGTAGCCTTAAGCCAAGCAAACCTCCTCTGAGCCACTGTATTAGCCATCCACCTGGCTGCAGTGTCATTTAGATCAGCAGCCATTTGGAATTGGTACTTGGCCGCCTCTAGCCCAGACTTGGCAGTTTCAGCCAGGTCATCTGACAAAGGTGAGGTGGCCTTCATGGACATTGCCAGTACCGACTGCCACAGGGATTTCTGATACTGGGTAGCATAAGATTGAAAAGTAGCCTATCTCATGGCCAATGAGGCTGACAAATAGCCCTTTTCGGCTATACTGTCCAATTTTCTGGATTCCTTGTCCGGTGGGTGTGAGGACAGAGGGACTTTAGCTTTATCACAGGCAGCTTGCTGTATTACCTCTTGGTGGTCAGGATGGGAGAAGAGGAAGTCAGCTCCCGCCCTATCCAGCTGGTATTTTTTATCTATTCGCTTGTCAATTGGGGGAATAGAATTTGGGGTCTGCAGGAGCTTCATAGCATCCTTCTTGAAAAATGTATATACTGGGAGGAGGAGGGCCTTTCTGGGTGTTAGACCCATCATGTTAAGGTACTCAATCTCCTCCTCATCTTCCACTTGTTCTGTTGTGGCAATATCTAAAGCATCTGCCATTTTCCTTACGAAGGAAAAATGGGAGGAAAAATCCTCAGACACCCTGGGAGGTGAGCCAAATTCCTGCTCAGGGGACACCTCTGGAGGGATAGGTTCGTCCTCCTCATAAGGCTCCTCATCCTCTTCGAAATAGTGTTGCTCCGGAGCAGGGGGCAACACAGTGGCAGCAACCTAGGGACCCTGAGAAGGGGCAGGAGGCTGAGGGATGATGCACTGCAGAGTCTGAATTTAAACACCTGAGCTATCTCCTGAGCTGAAGGCATTACAGGCAGCTGCGCAGAAGTCCCTGGTTTAGCAGGGGAGGAATTCTGCATGTTTGAGTTTCCTTAATTTCTTTGAGGGAACCGGAGAGTCAGACGGTTCTTTCCCTCTTTTTGCCCCTTTTTCGCCCGTATCAGGGGCAGGGGTAGTAGCACTTGTTGCTTCAACCACAACAGAATGGGGTGTCAGCTGCCTTTCAAGGTGCTTTTCAACATTTTTTTTCTGGGAAAATGTTTACATATTTCACATTCCTGGTCCAAATGTTCAAAGCCCAGACAAGCTACACATAAAGTGTGTTTGTCTGCCTTGGCAAACACATCTCCACACTTTAAACAGTTTTTAAACCCGAACTCCCCAGTTCTCTTTTTAGGTTTCTCAGTCATGGTGAAAAGCAAGATGAAAAACCCCAACCGCTAAATGCTACTACGGTTATTTAAACAGCTAAAAGAATTTTTTTTTTGCAGGTCATTCGAACCGGATAGGGAACCGACGGAACCAAGAGGAGATGAAATGTGAACCAGTTCAGTGGTTCTGTAACCGATAAAAAAAGCGGTCACAACTAAAGGTTTTAAAGACCAAAATTTAGCGATAATGAATAGGTTCTTTAGTTAGAGAACTGAAACAAAGTTAAAACTAACTCGGATCCCTCACGGTTATGCTGAACCACGAGGAACCGAGAAAACAACTATGTAATAATAATAAACTAAATGTAAACTAACAATTAATAGAGGCTGTAAAACAAACTATACTTATGGTTTTGTGATTTTTTCCATCTTCTTCACGCGAAAGAGGGCGACAGAGACTCCGAGCGACCAGACTTTCAGGCGGAGAGAAAAATCTGAAGGGCTTAGAAAACTACAGTTGGTAGAGGCAGTATTTGAAACATGCTCACGTGCAAAGAATTCCATCATTTGCATGTGTTCCATCTCTCCAGGCAGTCCAACCCACCAGGCTGACTGCACAAAGTTATGAATATTCTGAGCATTACTGGGGTTAAAATCTCACTTGTTTTTGTGCTCGGAGGGAGTCGGGGACAACATACACGGCAGCTATAGGTAAGGCTGACGAAAACCAGGAAAAATGTAGAAAACAGGCGGTAAAACTACCAACGATTGACTGCGAAGCAGTGAACTTAACCGTGAGTTGCTGCACGAGCCAACGGCGGGAAAGAACTGGAAGGCAGGCGTGGGGAACCCCGCCAGAGACTGCTGGCTAGAAATTTTTCTGTGGGGTCCTGACGCCTGCCGGCTTCAGTCCTATTTGTAATTACCTACTGCAAGAGCCCTCTTGAAGTAAGATCTACGAGCCTCTTTGGTCCTAGAGATATAATATCTCATAATCCTGTGCATGTCTAAAGTGTGGAAGAGGTATTCCCCCCATTGGAATACTCTGGGTAATATACTGGCAGTTCAACATTCTGGTTCAAAGTAAATTCCTCGACTACTTTTGGAATAAAGAAAGTGTTAGTCCTCAGAGCTACACAGTCTCTGTGGAAAATCAAATATGGCTCCTTACAAACAAGGGCCTGAAGCTCTGAAATCTTTCCAGCTGAAGTAATAGCAACTAGAAAGAGCGTGTTCCAGGATAAATAACGCATGTCACAACTTGCTGCCGGTTCAAAAGGGGGCAAAGTAAGTTTCTCTAAAATAAAATTCAAATCCAAGGGGGGAACCGGATTATGGACCGGAGGCTTAAGGTGGAGATTCCCCTTAAGGAAGGTTTTGGAAACCTCCAACTGAGCCAGGGTTTCGCCCTCCACCGGAAGGTGGTACGCGGAAACCGCAGAGAGGTGGACCTTCAGAAAGGAATAGCTGAGGCCTGAATCAGACAGGTGCAAGAGGTATTCGAGGACCTGGGGAGCCGAGCAAGAATAAAAAATTACTCAGTTTAGTAATTATGTTCCTTCTAGTGGAGTCTTGCTGTATTCTGACAAGTGCAGTTAGCCCCAGCCTTTAAACTGCCCCGGAGAACAATTGGTGAACTTTTCTATGCAGGGCATAGAATGTTGCTCTCGAGCTCGGTTGATGTCTCTGCCTGTTGTATTTTGAACTGCAACCTTCAGATCTTTACGAGCAAAACTCACTAGGTGTTCTATGTGGAAATTGTAAAAATTTTACTAGCCAACTGGCAGAAAAATATTCTTTTTGGATTCCCAAGGGAAGACTCGGGTCAGGAAACCCAAAACATAAAAAACAATTAAAATTGAAATAACATATCACCCCATGAATAACAAAGGGTGTAAGGAGGCACCCCTGGGGTGCCAACACTGCGCCTGCCCACCACATCCCAAAAAATCCAGGTTCTGAGAGGGGAGGCAGTGGGGGAGGTCAGAATACAGCAAGACTCCACTAGAAGAAACATAATTACTAAGGTGAGTAATTTTTTTTTCAAACATGAAGTCTTGCTGTATTCTGACAAGTGCAGACTACCAAGCAGTACCTCAATGGAAGAGGGACATAACCTACTTTGGGAATAGGCTCAGATGTACTGCTGTGCCAAACCGAGCATCACTCCTAGCCTGGATATCCAGAGAGTAAAGCCTGGTAAAGGTATGTACCGTTTTCCAGGTGGCTGCTTGACATACTTCTAAGAGAGGGATATCCCCTGGCAGCCGCCAGGGAAGCAGCTGTACCTCTTGTAGAGTGAGCCTCTCAGGCCTGAGGGTGGAATCTTTCCCAGTTTCTCATTGCAGAACTGTATACAAGACACAATCCACCTGGCAACAGTTCTCTTGGTGGCACGTTTGCCCTTTCCTACCTCTCCAAAAGTGAGAAACAACTGAAGGGAATCAAACCTGTGACCCTTGGTACGTTCTGTGTAGTACCTAAGGGCTCTTTTAACATCCAAACTGTGTAGCCTCCTCTCTCCTGATGAAGAATGATCAGCAAGGCCACTGTTTTTCGGTTTTAACCGGAAAATCCGGTAAATTCCAGAATTAGGGCTGCCTGAACACTGGTAAATACAAAGATTTCATGGAATCTGCCATTTTATACTAGATCAGTAATTCTACAAAACTTGTATTTTTCTTATAATTGCTTCCTGTACTATTTTCAGTTTGCTTTATTTAATGCTCTGTATATTAAGCCTTCTTTTATTCTGATTATTTATACACATACTAAAAGAATGACAACAGAATCCCGGTAAAATCCAGAAATTAGATTAACAATCACCGGTGCGATTCCGGAATCTGAAGTCTTGAAAATGGAATTTCATTGTTTTAATCACTGTAAATCAGTGGCCTTAATGATCAGTGAAGAAAACAGGGAGAGACGGACTGATTCAGGTGGAAATCTGAAACCACTTTGGGCAAGAACTTTCTGTTAGTTCGAAGGACCACTTTATCTCTGTGAAAAGCGATGAAAACAGGTTCCACTGACAAGGCTTGCAATTCACTGATACGACTAGCAGAGGTAATGGCTACCAAAAACACAGTTTTCCAAGTAAAGTACTTAAGCTCTGCTGAGGACAGAGGCTCAAGGGGGTTGCATAAGTTGAGCAATGCAAACATTAAGATCCCAAGCAGGGGTAGGCTCCCTAAAGGGGGATTGGTATGAAGCAATCCCTTGAAAAACTTACAGAACACAGGGTGAGATGACAGTGAGGAAGACTTACCTACTGACAGGAAAGCAGAAACAGCAGACAAGTGTACCTTGAGAGTAGCTGTTCTGAGGCCTAGGTAATTAATATGGACCATATAATCCAGAACTGTAGGCAATTCAGCAGTATCTGGGAAGATAAACCTCTTGGAACACCAAATGCTGAATCTCTTCCATTTGGAGTTATAAGTCTTTCTGGTGGAAGGCTTTCAATAGGCTTTGAGAATACCCAGAACCCCCTGAGACAGAGGCAAATCTGCAAACTCTAACTCTTCAAGAGCCATGCCTTGCGGTTGAGAGACTGAAGATTGGGATACCAAATCCTCCCCTGAAAGGAGGTTAACAGGTTGTAATTCAAGGGAAGAGACAGGGGAAGATGGACTGTTAGGGACAGCAACAAGGGGTACCATGGCTGTCTGGCCTAGTCTGGAGCAATCAGAATCACTTTGCAAGGTTGTGACCTTATCTTGACTAGAACTCTGAACAGGAGAGGGAAAGGGGGAAAGCATACAGAAATTTCCCTTCCCAGTTCAGAGTCAGAGCATCCAGGGAGACTGAGCCCAAGACTGGGGGTCTGCAACAAGAGAGGAAGCTGGTGATTGGGGCTGCAAAAAGATCTATCTCTGGAGTGCCCCATCTTGAAAAAAATCACCTTCAATACCAGAGGATCCAGGGCCCATTCGTGATGGCCTTGAGATATTCTGCTCAGTGCATCTGCTAGGACGTTGTCCTTCCCTGGAAGGTGAACTGCTATCAGAAAGGTTTGCAGGGAATAAGCCAGGGACCACAGCTTCATTACTTCTGTGCACAAGGCTGTAGACCGAGTGCCTCCTTGCTTGTTGATGTACCACAAGGTGCTGGTGTTGTCTGTTCTGACTTGAACCACCTTGTTCTGTACTGACTGGGAAAAAGCTTGCAGTGCCAGAAACACTGCCCTGAGTTCCAGGAGATTGATATGTAGAAGAGATTCCTGAGGAGACCACAGTCCTTGGGTGGTGAGGTCCCCCAAATGGGCTCCCCAGCCCAGCAGGGAAGCATCCGTGGTAAGGACCACTGAATGAGACTGAGTGGCAAATGGAACCCCTTGCTTCAAATTGCCCTGATCCTGCCACCATTGCAGGGCTTGGGTCAGAGTTAGAGTCACTGGGATTAGTTTGGTAAGGAAATCCTTTCTTTGGGACCAAAAAGCCCTCAGGTGGAACTGAATGTCCCTCATCTGGAATCTTGCCCCTTGGACCACTGCTGTAAAAGCTGCCATATGGCCCAAGAGCCGAAGAAAATGCCTTGCTGATCGAGACACCTGAAAGATGAATGAAGAAGCCAGCTCCATGAGAGCTCTTGCCCTTTCCAGGAGAAGAAAGGCTCTTGCTTTTACCATATCCAGCTCTGCCCCTATAAAGGTGAGGAGCTGCACTGGTTCGAGAACTGACTTTGGTAGGTTGAGAAGAAATCCTAAAGAAGTGAGCACTTGCTCGGTCACTTGCAGGTCTGACTTGACTTGGTCTGGAGACTGGCCCACAATGAGCCAGTCGTCCAAATATGGAAAAATGGAAATCTTTTGTCTTCTTAGGAAGGCAACAACTACTGCCAGGCACTTTGGGAAAACTCTTGGAGCTGATGTCAGGCCAAAGGGCATTGCTCTGAACTGATAATGGCCTGAGGGCAATCGGAATCTGAGGTACTTCCTGTGGGAGGACCTGATGGGAATGTGAAAATAGGCATCTTTGAGGTCTAGGGAGGCTAGCCGGTCCCCTGGCCTTAGAGAGGTAAGGATTATTCCCAGAGTTACCATTTTGAATTTTGGTTTCAAAAGATGTTTGTTCAGATATCTTAGGTCTAGAATGGGTCTCCACTTCCCTGTCTTTTTTGGGGTAAGGAAGTACCTGGAGTACAGACCATTGCCCCAGTGTAGGGCAGGTACTCTCTCTGTGGCTGTTAAAGTGAGCAGATATGAAACCTCTGCCTCTAGGGCAAGGGTTTCGGAGAGACTTGCAGGTGGAAAAGATCTGGCTCTCATCTTCGGAAATTTTTTGAAGCTGAGAACCAGTCCCTAACTACTACTTCAGGACCCTGGACAAAGTAAGCCAGTCTGCCCCTACTGGAATAGGAGAGTTGACCTGGGCAGAGCCATCATGGTGTCTGCTTGGCAGGGGCCTTAGGCTGAGGAGTGGATGCAGCCCTGCTCATCCCCCTTCAGCCTCTCCCTCTAAAGAACCCCCTCTGAGGAAAGGAAGAGGAGGCCTGTGCTTGGTAAAAAGGCCTAGTAAAAGGCCTGCCCCTGCCTCTAGACTGCTGCCTCTGAGGAGCTGCTTGCCTCTCCTTGGCCTGAGCACTCCTGTAAGTGGTCCTGTACTCGTCCATTTTCTTCATGTAATTCTCTGTCTGCTCCCCAAACAGAGAATTACCTATTACAGGGAAATCCATGGCATTAGCCTGGGTATCCTGTGAGAGTCTAGTACATCTGAGCCAAACCATTCTCCGAAGAGCTATAGATGTAGCCATGACTCTTGATGACACATCATTGGAGTCCACAGCAGCATAAAACTGAATTTTTGATGCCTCAGTCCCATCTGCAGCCACCTCCTCCAGCTCCTTGGCAAGCTGGGGGGAAGCCTGTTTAGCCAGTGCCAGTACAGTGTCCCACCTGGACTTCTGGTATCTGGCTGTATAGGCCATATAATTCACCTGCCTGAGTCCCAGTGAAGATGCCATGTAGTGCTTTTTTGCCATGGCATCAATCTTTCTGGAGTCCTTGTCTGGGGGGTGTGATGCCAAGGGAATGTTTGCCTTATCGCAGGCAGCAGCCTGTACAACCTCAACTTGGCTGCACTGCTGATAAAGAAACTCTGTATCTGAGCCTGAAAGTGTATATCTCTTGTCCATTCTTCTATCCACAGGAGGTATGGAATTGGGAGACTTCAGAATTTTTTGTGTCTGTTTCCCAAAAGATTTGTGGAGGGGAATAGACAGTCTCCTGGACTCTGGGATGTCCATCATCTCTACATAGTCCGGCTCCTCCTGATCCTCCATAGGAAGCTGGAGGGTCTCAGCCACCTTTCTGTAAGACAAAGTGGGAAGGAGACTCAAAGCCTAGGAGGAGAAACACCTGAAGGTCTGTCTGGGGAGATGTCTGGATCAACAGGCACATCCAGACTTTCACCATCACCATATTCATCTTCCAACTCTCCTTCCTCCTCAAACTCCGGTTCATAAAATTCTTCCAGGGTATAATCGTGAACCAGGGGAACCGACCGAACCGAGCCCCTGCCAAAAGGTGCCGGATCAGTCGGAACTGCAAGCGATTCCACAATACGTAATCATAGAAACACAGAAGTTGACGGCAGATAAGGACCGTAAGGCCCATCCAGTCTGCCCATTTCTTTTTCTACTCTTATAAAATGGCCATCGCCTTTGCTCTGTCAGTGACCTATCTATTCATAGTCATTTGTATTGCTCTTTATGCCTATCCCATGCCTGTTTGAAGCCCTGCACTGTATTCATAGCCACCACTTTTGTGGTAAGCCATTCCATGCATCTACCACCCTTTCTGTGAAAAGAATTTCCTCACATTCCCCCTTAATCGGCCTCCCTCTAATCTCATGCTGTGTCCTCTTGTCCTGCTATTTTTCTTATATTTAAACATGTTAGACTCTTTCACCTTGTTAATGCCCTTAAGATGTTTAAATGTCTCGATCATATCACCTCTCTCCCTCCTTTGCTCAAGGGTATACATATTGAGCTCCGTTAATCTGTCCTCATATGTCTTCTGATGCAGTCCCTGCACCATTTTGGTTGCCCTTCTCTGGACTGCCTCAATTTGGTTAATGTCCTTGTGAAGGTGTGGCCTCCAATACTGCACGCAGTACTCCAGATGGGGCCTAACCAATGTCTTGTACAGAGGGATTATTACCTCCCTCTTACGACTTGTGATACCCCTACTAACACACCCTAACACCCCCTAGCCTTACCTACTGCTTTAGAGGTCTGCTTGGATGATTTTAGGTCATCAGTGATGATGATGCCCAAGTCTCTCTCTTCTTTTGTGACTGCTAGCAACTCCCTCCCAGCCTATAAGTGGCTTCAGGGTTTCTCTTCCCTATGTGCATGATTTTGCACTTCTTTGCATTAAATCCCAGTTGCCACTCTTCTGATCATTTTGCTAGTTTATCAGATCTCTTCTCATTCTGCCCACCCCATCTGGATAATCTACTCTGTTGCAGATCTTGGTGTCATCTGCAAACAGACAAGCCTTACCCTCTAGTTCATCTGCGAGGTCACTAATGAAGATGTTGAATAGGACTGGCCTCAGGACTGATCCTGAGGTACCCACTTGTGACTTGCATCTCTTCTGACTGTATACCATTTACCACCACTCTCTGTTTTCTGCCCTCAACCAGTTTGCCACCCAGTTGACCAACTTCAACCCACCCGAGCCTACCTAGCTTATTTATCAATCTTCTATGTGGAACAGTGTCAAAAGCTTTTGAAGTCAAGGTGGCGACATCAACTGCTCCTCCTTGGTCCACCACTCTGGTTACCCAGTCAAAGAAATCTAAGAGATTAGTTTGACAGGACCTTCCTTTGTAAACCCATGCTGTTTTGGATCCTGTGCCCTATGGATTCCAGGTGTTGCACTATCCTTTCCTAAGGTGCCTCCATAATCTTGCCCACTACTGGAGGTAAGACTGACTGGTCTGTAGTTCCCCGCCTCCTCCCTGCTACCACTCTTGTGGAGCGGGATCACATGAGCCCTTCTCCAGTCTTCTGGGACCTCTCCTGTGCTCAGAGACTCACTAAACAATTCTGCTAATGGCTCTGCTAGTTCCTCCTTTAGCTCCTTAAGTACCCTGGGATGTATGCCATCAGGTCCCATTGCCTTATCCACCCTGAGCTTAGCAAGCTCTTGTAGGACCCTTTCTTTTGTGAAGGGAGTAGTGCTCACCTCCCTCCCCCCTGTGTCCATGATAGCTTTGGCTATTTCTTCGGTGGTCGGAATATGAGATTCTGGATCCAAACCGGACGATTATTCTTTGCATTTCTTTTTTGCTGGAGCCGACTCATCGGGATCGGAACTCCTTTTGCCCGAAGAAGTATCGCCCTGGTCAGAGGGAACTCCTTCTGGTTCGGTTGGAACCGAACCGGGCTGGCCATCCGGGACAGCGGACTTCTCGACCTCCCTTTCCCTCAGTCTACCTAATCCCTTTTCAAGGGTAGATTTGGGAACATTTTTACAAATTTGGCAGTCTGAATCGAGGTGGTCAAACCCCAGACAATAAACACAGGTGGTGTGGGGATCGGCCTTAGCAAAGACCTCCCTACACTCACTGCAGTGTTGAAACCCAGTGGGCCCGTTTTTTTTCTTGGGTTTCTCAGACATGGCCAACCTAACCAAACTTACCCTTTTTCGGCAACCGCCAGGCAAGACTCCCCTATTGGTTCCTGACCCCGTTTTTTTTTTTTAGAACCGATACGGACCGGTAACCACACACTAAAGCAAGATACAAAAATTACTTCAACGATCGGTTTAGCCGAACCAATCCGCACTTTTTACAAGTTCCACACAGAAAACAGAACAAAACCTATCTAGTACTCACGGTACCACAGACAGAGACTTGAAGAGACTATGCGGAAACTAAATTTTGGTAGAAAACCGACCGAAAACTGACACTTCAACTGAGTTCAAACCGAGCTGCAGGAGAAATCTCCGGAGCGACTGTTCAGTGAGGCGGAGTAAAGAATCTGACGGTTGCAGTTCAAAATACAACAGGCAGAGACATCAACCAAGCTCGAGAGCAACATTCTATGCCCTGCATAGAAAAGTTAACCCATTGTTCTCCGGGGCAGTTTAAAGGCTGGGGCTAACTGCACTTGTCAGAATACAGCGAGACTTCATGTTTGAAAAAGGGTCCAAGCCTTTGGCAGTGGCCCAAATAGAAAATCTCTTATATTTCATAGCACACGTGGATCTGGTGGAGGATTTTCTGACCTCCACTAGGACCTGAGCGGCTCTGGAAGAGATGCCAAAGTGTGAGACAGCTATGTCCAAAGATGCCACGCATGCAGGTGGAGAGACTTGAGGCTCGGATGCACCAGGCTGCCCTGCTCCTGAGACAGAAGGTCGTGGGAGAGAGGAAGAGGTACCGGGGGATCCAATGTCTGCTGTTGCAGCACAGGGAACCAAATCTGCAGAGGCCAAAGAGGGGCTATGAGAATCATGTGGGCCCCTTCTGCCTGGAGCTGCAGCAGAACCTTCTGTAGAATAGGAAAGGGAGGGAAAAGCATACAGAAATCTCCATGTCCAGGATAACGACAGCGCGTCTTGCCAAAAAAACACCACGCCCGGGAACGAGCGAACAAAAGCTGGGTAGGTTTGCATTGGATGGGGAGGCGAATAGATCTATTTCTGGCCGACCCCATTGAAGGAAGAGATCTTAGAAACATAGACTGACGGCAGATAAGAAAAAATTACTCACCTTAGTAATGTTGTTTGTTCTAATGGAGTCTTGCTATATTATGACAGATGCAGTTTGTCCCACCATTAGAACTGCTCCGGAGGTGAAAGAGTTAACTTCCATGCAGAGCATGGAACTTAGAGCGCGAGCTCGGTTAAAGAAGCTCTGTTAGGGTGGTTTCAAAACGAAACCGTCAGATCTTTACGAGCAAATCTCACTAAGGCTCTGTGTGGAAGCTGTAACCACACTAGCCAACTGGCTACTAAATATTCACATTTTCCTGGTCCCAAAACCAAGACTCAAGTCAGGGGACCAGAAAAATAGATAAAATAACTAAATAAAACACAACACCCAAACATAAAAGGGGCATCAATAAGTGCCAACAGTGGACTGCCACCCCATACCAGTAGAAGTTCTGAGAGGGGCAGGCTGGGGAGGTCATAATATAGAAGACTCCATCAGAAGAAACAACATTACTAAGGTGGTAATTTTTCTTCAAACAACATGAAGTCTTGCTATATTATGACAGATGCAAACTACAACCGTACCTCCATGGAGAGGGACAGAACCTACTTAGGGAATAGGCTCTGAAGCACGGCTGTGCCAAACCGAAAGCATCCCTCCTGGCCTGGATATCCAGGGAGTAATGCTTGTGAAAGTGTGACTGTTTTCCAAGTAGCTGCTTGACATATCTCCAAGATAGGGATGTCTCTAGCAGCAGCTAGAGATGCAGCTGTACCTCTGGTAGAGTGAGCCCTCAGGCCTGAGGGGGAACCTTACCCAGTTTTTGATAGCAAAATTGGATACAAGGAGGCATCCACCTGGCAATGGATCTCTTAGTAGCAGGTCTCCCTTTCCCAACCTCACCATAAGTGAGAAATAGTTGGAGGGAGTCAAACCTGTGACCCTTGGTACGCTCTATGTAGTAACTTAGGGCCCTCTTAACATCTAAGCTGTGCAGCCTCCTCTCACCAGAGGAGGAATGGTTAGTGAAGAACACTGGAAGTGAAATAGATTGGTTAAGGTGGAAATCCGAAACCACCTTAGGCAAAAACTTCCTGTTACTCCTGAGGACTACCTTATCCCTGTGAAAGGAAATAAAGTCAGTCTCCACTGATAAAGCCTGTAACTCACTTATGCGCCTGGCAGAAGTGATGGCTACTAGAAATACAGTTTTCCAAGTCAACACTTAAGCTCTGCAAGACAGAGGCTCAAAGGGGTTGCATCAGCTGAGCAATGCAAACATTAAGATCCCAAACAGGGCAGGGTCCCTGAATGGGGATTGGTATGAAGCAATCCCTAAAAACTTGGAAAATACAGGGTGAGCAGAAAGAGAGAGGCTTCCCTGCTGAAATGAAGGCAGAGACAGCTGCCAAGTGCACTTCAGGGTAGCTGGTCTCAGTCCCAAAGAATTAAGATGGACCATATAATCCAATACAGTGGGTAAATCAGCAGATTCCGGGAAAATATGCTTCCCAGAACACCATATGGAAAACCTTTTCCACTTGGAATTATAGGTAGCGCTGGTGGAAGGCTTCCTAGCAGCTTTTAGGATTTCGAGAACACTTTGAGAAAGTTGTAGATCAGCAAACTCTAACTGCTCAAGAGCCAGGCCTTGAGGTTGAGGGATTTGAGATTCGGATATCAAACTCTCCCCTGAACACAGGTTAACAGATTGCGGTTCCTGGGGAGACACAGGGGAAGATGGACTGCTAAGGACAGAAGGAGTGGGTACCAGGGCTGCCTGGCCCAGTCTGGAGCAATCAGGATCATCTTGCAGGGCTGAGACCTGATTTTGACTAGTACCTAGAAACATAGACTTTGACGGCAGATAAGGACCGTTAGGCCCATCTAGTCTGCCCATTTCCCTACCTACAGGATAGGCTGCAGATCCTAGTTAACCAACAGCCTTTATCTTCCTGCCCCCCACAAGAATTGCCTTATGTCTGTCCCATGCATTCTTGAATTCTCCCACAGTTTTAGACCCACAACTTCCTCAGGAAGGCTGTTCCATGCATCCACTACCCTCTCTGTGAAATAATACTTCCTCACATTGCCCCTGAACCGCCTCCTTCTATCTTTTAAATTGTGTCCCCTTGTTCTTGCAAGTCTCTTTTTCTGAAAGATGCTACCGTCTTGGACTTTGTTGATTCCTTGAGGTACTTGAAAGTTTCTATCATGTCCCCCCTCTCCTTCTTTCCTCAAGGGTATACATATTAAGCTCCTTTAGTCTCTCCTCATACGGCTTCTCTTGCAGACCCTGCACCATTTTAGTTGCCCTCCTCTGGACTGCCTCTATCCTGTCTATGTCCTTGCGGAGATGGGGTCTCCAGAACTGGACACAGTATTCCAGATGGGGTCTCACCAACTGTCTGTACAGAGGGATAACAACTTCCTGTTTTCTGCTGCTGAAGCCTCTCCCTATACATCCCAGTATACCCCCGGCCCTCCCTACTGCCTTCTCACATTGCTTGCTAAACTTAAGGTCATCTGATATGATTACCCCCAGGTCCCTTTCCTGTTTTGTTGTTGTTACTAGCTCCCCACCCATTGTGTATTCTTCCCTGGGTTCTTGTTTCCCAGGTGCATTATTTTGCACTTTTTGCATTGAATCCTAGCTGCCATCGTCTGACCATTCCTCCAACCTTGCTAAGTCCCTTTTCATCCTTTCCATGCCTCCTTGTGTATCAATCCTGTTGCAGATCTTTGTGTCATCTGCAAAAGGCATACTTTTCCTTCAGTCCCTCTGCAATGTCACTGATGAAGACATTAAAAGGACTGGACCCAATACTGAACCCTGCGGTACCCCACTAGTAACCCCCCTTTCTTCAGAGTGGACTCCATTTACAATTACCTTCTGTGTCCTGTTGTCCAGCCAATGTTTTACCCAGGCTACCACCCTGGGACCCACTCCCAGGCTGGTTAATTAGACTATTAATCTTTTGTGTGGGACTGTGTCAAATGCCTTGCTAAAGTCTAGGTAGGCCATGTCCACAGCCCCTCCCTGGTCTACTACTTTGGTCACCCAGTCAAAGAAATCTATTAGATTCGTCTGACATGACCTTCCCGCTGTGAACCCATGCTGCCTTGGATCCTGTGCTCCACTGACCTCTAGGTACTCAACTATACTTTCCTTCAGAAGTGACTCCATCACTTTCCCTACCACAGAGGTCAGACTGACAGGTCTGTAGTTTCCTGCCTCTGTCTTAGTCCCACTTTTGTGAAGGGGAATCACATCCGCCTTCCTCCAGTCCTCGGGTACCACACCATCCTCCCATGATTAAAAAGAGTAGCCAGTGGTTTCACTAGTTCCTTCCTTAATTCTTTTAGAATTCTGGGGTGAATTCCATCAGGACCCATTGCTTTGTCCACCTTCAGTTTTAGGAGTTCTTGCAGAACCCTTTCTTCTGTGAAAGGACTGGGATCGACCCCCCTATCAAGAGTGCTTCTGTTAATTGGATTAGGCACTTCCCCCTCCTCTTTTGTGAATACTGAGCAGAAATATTCGTTCAGTATTCCTGCTTTTTCACTGTCCCCCTCTGCCCACCCACCGTTCATTCTATTCAGCCTCAGTATCCCTCCTTTGTCTTTCTCGCTCGCTGATGTACCTATAAAGGTTTATCCCCTTCTTAACTGAGTTGGCTATCTTTTCCTCAGTTTGGGTTGGCCATTCTGACTTCCCTCCTGCTTCTTTCTGCCTTAACTGGTACAGTCTCTGTCCTGCTCCTTCTGTGTTTCCTTATACTTCCGAATGCTATCTTTTTCTTCCTGACTTTCACAGCCACCTCTCTGAGAACCATAGTGGCTTTTCTTTCGTTTTGATTTGTTTATTTGCTTCACACAAAGGCTTGTTGCGTCTGTGATGGCAGTTTTGATAATTCCCATTGTTGCTCCACCTCCTTCTAGCCTGTTTGCTAGTGCTTTTCTGAGGCACTCTCCCATCTTGCCAAAGTCAGCCCTCCCAAAGTCCAGTACCCTCACTTTTGTATGGCTTGACTCTGTAGCTGAGTTTAACGTGAACCACCACGGTTTGATGGTCACTTGTCCCAGATGGCAACCTACTTCTAGATCTGAGATCCTCTCCTGCCCCGTTTGAGAGTATGAGGTCTAAGATTGCTCCCTCACAAGTGGGTTCAAACTAGCTGTCTAATGCCTGCCACCTGTAGGGCATCAAGAATGGCCCTGCTCTTGGATGTGGCTGCAGCAAATGTGCTCCAGTTAACATCTGGCATATTCAGGTCTCCCATCAACAGTATCTCCCCTTTCTCTGCCATTCTAAGAATGCCTTCCATCATATCCTTGTCCATTCCTTCCCCCTGACATGGGGGTCTGTACACAACCCCTGTGCGGATTGTGGTGCCCTTTCCAGTCTCCAAGGTGACCCACAGTGTCTCCTCTCCTCCCTGTTTACTCTATTGTTCAGTTGCTTTTATCCCTTCCTTTACATAGAGAGCTACTCCTCCCCCTCTTCTCCCCTGCCTGTCTCTCCTGTAGGTTATGTACCCTGGTATGTTAGCATCCCAGTCATGGTTCTCTGTGTACCATGTTTCTGACTGCTACGATATCCAGGCATCCCTCTTCCATTAAGGCCACCAGCTCAGGGAGCTTGTTGCCCAGACTACGGGCATTGGTACTCATTACCCATTTCCTGATGGCCTTACCCCGTTTGCCCCATCCCTGTCCTTCTTGCCTTTGTCACTTTCTCCATTTACCCTGCCCTTCTCCCTATCGACACGCCCATGTTGGTGTTTGCCACACTTACTAACGTGATTGTTTGGGGAGCTAGGATTTCCTGCTCCTTTCCAGTGCCTCCCCTTGGCTAGTTTAAAAGCTTGCCAATGAAGCATTTAAACCTATCACCCTAGGATCCTGGTTCCCTCCCGGACAGATGCAGCCCATCATGCCAGTATAGGCTTGCATCACTCCAGGCCCCAGTCCCCAATGAAGCAACCCTGAGCCCACACCAGTTTTTCAACCACTGATTGAATCCCACTGTACGGAACATTCTAGCCTCCTATTCCATAGATGGGTAGCACCTCCGGAAGGTTCACGTGCGTGCTACTTGACTAAGGCCCCTCCCCAATTCCACAAATTCTTCCTGCACTTCTCTAATCCCTTTCTTAGCCAGGTCATTTGTCCCTAGGTGGACAATGACATCCAGCTCCCTCCCCTGTGCAGCTGCTCTGGCAATCCTGAGGATTCGCTCCCTGTCCCTCCAAGCCATGGCGCCAGGCAGGCACCTTACCTCCCTCTCCCCTTCCTTGCCCAGTTCTACCTTCCTAACAATGGAGTCCCCCACCAGGAGTTGTTTCCTTCCCCTGCAGGGTCCCCTGCCACCCTCCTGTGGGTCTCCTTTGTGGAGGTTCCCAGCATCCTCCTTGGTCTCCACTGTAGGTGCCTCCATAGAGGAACCACATTTTGCCAGAATGACATAGGAATTGTGGAGAGGTACAACTGGAGGGATGTGCCTCTGTTCCACCACCCTCACCCTCCCTGAGCCCACTGTGGTCCAACCACTCCTCTTTCTTGGCAACCTCTGAGGCAACGGCAGTGGCACTGGTGGTCCCTGGATGGAAGAGGAGGTCCCACAAATCCTGGCCAACTCAGCCTGGAGATGAGCAACCTCCTCCCTCAGCCCAGAGAGGTGCCTGCAGATGGGACAACACTGCATCCTCCAGAACATCTCCCGGAAGACTGCTGCTCCACAGCCACTGCACTGCACCACTCCAATCCTGTCTTATTTCTGATCCCTTAACTGTTTGCAATCCTTACTCTTTCGTCTTTCTCTCTCTCTCCTTACTTTCTGCCTGTGTGCCTTTAAGCTCCTGATTGTCCTGTTCTGAGACAAGAATATCCTATATTTCTCAGTAGACCACTTACTTGTTCAGAGGCAGACCTCCAGCAGCTAGAGGGGCCGGAGAGCTACTCTTGCCCTTCTAGGATGGTGGGTCCTTGGTGGTTCTGTGATCACTCACTTCCTGCCCCTAAACAGGAAGTTCCTGTTGTCAGTCAAATCCTGTGCCTATAAAAAATAGAACTAGCTTTGGGTGGGGGTGCAGGGGAGGGAAGGTGGGCAATATAGTCCCAGCAGAGAAGTTCAGTCACACAGCAGTCCTTTCTCTTGGTGTCTTCTGCCAAGCTATTAGCAGAATCTTTCTAAGGCAGTCTTTAAATGTAGCTTCCTTCTAGCTAAGCCACTCCCCTACTTACCAGATCTTTCTACAAGTAATTTAAACCTCACAGCAGTTAAGTCCTTTCAGTCACGAGTTTACACCTAGATGACTTTTCAGTTACCCATTCAGTTCAGTTAACCCAAACACACACTTTTTCTTGTTTTTGTTTTGTATGTTAGTTTTTTACCCTAAATTAAAAGGTCCAAATACAAAAGTTCTTCTACTTTAGTCCCAGCAGAGAAGTTCAGTCACACAGCAGTCCTTTCTCTTGGTGTCTTCTGCCAAGCTATACCTTGAACAGGAGAGGGAAGGGGGGGAAGGCATAAAGGAACTTCCCTTCCCAATCGAGGAGAAAGGCATCCAGGGGGACTGAGCCCAACACTGGGGGCCTGCAACAAAAAAGTGGAAGTTGATGATTGTCTGGGGCTGCGAAAAGATCTATCTGAGGAGTGCCCCACCTGGCAAAAACTATCCCCAGTACTAGGGGATCCAGTGACCATTCGTGATGGCCCTGGGAAATCCTGCTGAGAGCATCTGCCAGGACATTGTCCTTGCCTGGGAGGTGAACTGCTATGAGGGAAGTGTTCAGGGAATAAGAAGACCACAACTTCATCGCCTCGGTGCACAAGGCCGAAGACCGAGTGCCCCCTTGTTTGTTGATGTACCACATTGTAGTGGTGTTGTCTGTTCTGACCTGTACCACCTTGTTCTGAACAGATGCAGAAAAAACCTGAAGTGCTAGAAAAACAGCTCTGAGTTCCAACAGACTGATGTGGAGCAGAGATTCCTGAGGGGACCATAACCCCTGGGTGGAGAGGTCACCCATGTGAGCTCCCCATCCCAAGAGGGACGCATCTGTAGTAAGGGTCAAGGAGTGGGACAGAGGGATGAAAGGCCTGGATCAGGGTTCGAGTCACTGGGATTAACTTGGATAGGGGATCTCTTCTTTGAGACCAGAAAGCTCTCAAATGGAACTGAATGTCCCTCATCTGAAATCTTGCTCCTTGCACTACAGCTGTGGAAGCAGCCATGTGTCCTAGGAGCTGCAGGAAATGCTGCTTGCTGGTCGGAGACCTGCAGAGTGAAGAGATGAGGCCAGGGCCGCAAGGTCCTTACCCTTTCCAGGGGAAGGCTCTGGACTGCTTTGTGTCCAGTTCTGCGCCTATAAAGGTGAGTACCTGGACAGGTTCCAAACTGACTTTGGAAGATTGAGAAAAGCCCAGAGAGGTAAGCAGCTGCTGGGTAACTAGCAGGTGTGATTTGACCTGGTCTGGAGACTGACCCACAATGAGCCAGTCGTCCAGGTAGGAAAATGGCATCTTTGCCTTCTTAGATGAGCAACTGCTACTGCCAGACATTTTGTGAACACCCTTGGAGCAGAGGTGAGGCCAAGGCATTGCTCTGAACTGATAATGGCCTGAGGCAGTTCGAATCTGAGTACTTTCGATGGGAGCTTCTGATAAGAACATGGAAGTAGGCATCCTTGAGGTCCAGGGAAGCTAGCCAGTCCCTGGCCTTAGGGAGGTAAAATCATTCCCAGAGTCACCATTTTGAATTTTGGTTTTAAAGGTGCTTGTTCAGATATCTTAGATCCAGGATAGCCGCCATTCTCCTGTCTTTTTTGGGGTAAGGAAGAACCTGGAGTACAGACCCTTGCCCTGGTGTGGGGAGAAACCTTTCTACAGCTCTGAGAGCCAGGAGGTTGAGACTTCTGTTTCAAAGCAAGAGTCTCTAAAGGGTTTGCAGGTGGAAAAGATCTGGCTCTCATCTCTGGAAATTTTTGAAGCTGAGAACCAGACCCTGGCTCACTACTTCCAGGACCCACCTGTCTGATGTTAAAGACTCCCAGTCCTGGGCCAAAGTAAGCCAGCCTGCCCCACAGGTAATGGAGAGCCGACCCTGGGCATCCATCAGGGTGCCTGTTGGCAGGAGCTTTGGGCTGAGGGGTGGAGCAGGCCTGCTCGACCCGTCTACCTCTCCCTCTGAAGAACCCCTCTGAGCATAGGCTGAAGAGGAGGCCTGGGTCTGGTAAAAGCCTGTGAAAGGCCTGCCCCTACCCTGGGGGCTGCCTCTGAGGAGTGGCTTGCCATTCCTTGGCTTGTGCACTCCTATAAGTGGTTCTATATTCATCCATTTTCTTCATATAATTCTCTGTCTGCTCCAAACAGAGAATTTCCCACCACAGGAAAATCCATAGCCTTAGACTGGGTATCCTGTGACAAAGTAGTACACCTGAGCCAGGCCAATCTCTGAAAAAGCCACAGATGTAGCCATGACTCTACATGATACATCATTAGAATCCACTGCAGCATGGAATTGCACCTTAGATGCCTCAATACCATCAAGAGCCACCTGCTCCAGCTCCTCTGCAAGCTGGCCAGGGATCTGTTTGGCTAAGGCCATGACAGTATCCCATCTAGATTTCTGGTATCTGCAACATAAGCCATATAGTTTGCTTGTCTGAGTCCCAAAGATGCTGCCATGTATTGTTTTTGGCCATGGCCCATCTTCCTGGAGTCCTTGTCAGGAGGATGTGAAGCCAGGGGAATATTAGCTTTATCACAGGCTGCAGCCTGAACTACCCCAACATGACTGCATTGCTGTGAAAGAAAATCTGTATCAGGACCTGACAAAGTGTACCTCCTGTCCATCTTTTTATCCACAGGAGGCACAGAATTAGGAGCTTTTAAAATTTTTATTGTTTGTTTCCTAAAAGATTTATGTAAAGGGATGGACAATCTCCTGGACTCTGGGATATCCATCATCTCTACATAGTCAGGCTCCTCTTGCTCATCCAAAGCCTCCTCTAAAGGAAGCTGGAGGGTCTCAGCAACTTTTTTATAAAACAAAAATTGAGAAGGGGACTCAGAAAGCCTAGGGGGAGATTCACCTAAAGGTCTATCTGGGGAGATGTCCGGTTCAATGGGCACATCCAGACTTTCAAAGTCACATTCACACTGATCATAATCATCCTCCCCCTCCTCTGGTTCATAAAACTCTACTATATCATATTCTTGAACTGGTGGAACCGACCTTTTGCCAGATAGTGGCAGTTCGGAGGGAACCGGGGACAGTGACTGGACAATCTGTATTGCCCTGGCTATCTCTGCAGCAGTTGGAGAAGGAATTTTGGACTCCACACCTTCTGACTTTCTAGTTCTCTTTGCTGGAACTGGCTCCTCAGTGTCAGCTTTACGTTTGCCCGAGGAAGTCTGGCCCTGGTCAGAGGGCACTCCCTCTGGTTAGGCTGGCACCGAACTGGGCTGGCCATCCGGGTCAGCGGACTTTTTGGCCTCTCGTTCCCTGAGCCTACCAACTCTCTTATTTAGGGTGGCTGCAGGGAAATTCTTGCAAATCTGGCAGTCTGCATTGAGGTGGTCAAACCCCAGACAATAAACACAAGTGGTGTGTGGGTCAGCCTTGGCAAAGGCTTCCCCACAGACACTACAGTGTTGAAACCCAGTGGGCCCGGTTTTTCTTTTGGGTTTCTCAGACATAATGCCAGCCTAACCAAAAACTTGCCCTTTTGATGGCAGTGCCAGGCAAGACACCCTTATCGGTTCCCAACCGTGTCACGGGTCGTGGAAAAAAACGTAATGAAATCCGTTTTTTTTAGAACCGATAAGAACCGGGAACCGCACTCTAACAAGCGTTAAAAGGCTTTAAAACCAAGTTTAAATACAATTCGATCGGTTCAAACCGAACCGATAAACATTTACAAGTTCCACACAGAAAACCTATCTATTACTTACAATACCATAGACAGAGCTTGAACCGATCGGTTTGCGGTTAAAATAAATAATATCGCGGTTAAATTAAACCGAGAAAAGCGCTTTAAACCGAGGAACTGAACCGAGCAGCAGGAGGAATCTCCAGAGCGACTGTTCAGTGAGGCGGAGTAAAGAATCTGACGGTTTCGGTTTGAAACCACCCTAACAGAGCTTCTTTAACCGAGTTCGCGCTCTAAGTTCCATGCTCTGCATGGAAGTTAACTCTTTCACCTCCGGAGCAGTTCTAATGGTGGGACAAACTGCATCTGTCATAATATAGCAAGACTTCATGTTGTTTGAAGGACCGCTTGGCCCATCTAGTCTGCCCATTTCCCTACCTACAGGATAGGCCGCAGATCCTAGTTAACCAACAGCCTATTTATTCCAACCCCCCCCCACAAGAATTGCTTTATGTCTGTCCCATGCATTCTTGAATTCTCCCACAGTTTTAGACCCCACAACCTCCTCAGGAAGGCTATTCCATGCATCCACTACCCTCTCTGTGAAATAATACTTCCTCACATTGCCCCTGACGGCCCCCCTCTATCTTTAAATTGTGTCCCCTTGTACTTGCATGTCTCTTTTTCCGAAAGATGCTACCCTCTTGGACTTTGTTGATTCCACTGAGGTACTTAAAAGTTTCTACCATGTCCCCCTCTCCCTTCTTTCCTCAAGGGTATACATATTAAGCTCCTTTAGTCTCTCCTCATACGGCTTCTCTTGCAGACCCTGCACCATTTTAGTTGCCCTCCTCTGGACTGCCTCTATCCTGTCTATGTCCTTGCAGAGATGGGGTCTCCAGAACTGGACGCAGTACTCCAGATGGGGTCTCACCAACTGTCTGTACAGAGGAATAACAACTTCCTGTTTTCTGCTGCTGGTGCCTCTCCGTATGCATCCCAGTATACCCCCAGCCCTCCCTACTGCCTTCTCACATTGCTTGCTAACCTTAAGGTCATCTGATATGATTACCCCCAGGTCCCTTTCCTTTTTTGTTGTTGTTACTACCTCCCCCCCATTGTGCATTCTTCCCCTGGGTTCTTGTTTCCCAGGTGCATTATTTTGCACTTCTTTGCATTGAATCCTAGCTGCCATACTTCTGACCATTCCTCCAACCTTGCCAAGTCCCTTCTCATCCTTTCCACACCTCCTTGTGTATCAACCCTGTTGCAGATCTTTGTGTCATCTGCAAAGAGGCATACTTTTCCTTCCAGTCCCTCTGCAATGTCACTTATGAAGACAATAAAAAGGACTGGACCCAATACTGAACCATGTGGTACCCCACTAGTAACCCCTCTTTCTTCAGAGTAGACTCCATTTACAATTACCTTCTGTGTCCTGTTGTCCAGCCAATGTTTTACCTAGGCTACCACCCTGGGACCCACTCCCAGGCTGGTTAATTTGACTATTAATCTTTTGTGTGGAACTGTGTCAAATGCCTTGCTAAAGTCTAGGTAGGCCATGTCCACAGCCCCTCCCTGGTCTACTACTTTGGTCACCCAGTCAAAGAAATCTATTAGATTCATCTGACATGACCTTCTCACTGTGAACCCATGCTGCCTTGGGTCCTGTGCCCCACTGGCCTCTAGGTACTCAACTATTCTTTCCTTCAGAAGTGACTCCATCACTTTCCCTTCCACAGAGGTCAAACTGACAGGTCTGTAGTTTCCTGCCTCTGTCTTGGTCCCACTTTTGTGAAGGGGAATCACATCCGCCTTCCTCCAGTCCTCGGGTACCACACCATCCTCCCATGATTTATTAAAAAGAGTAGCCAGTGGTTTCACTAGTTCCCCCCTTAATTCTTTTAGAATTCTGGGGTGAATTCCATCAGGCCCCATTGCTTTGTCCACCTTCAGTTTTAGGAGTTCTTGCAGAACCCTTTCTTCTGTGAAGGGACTGGGATCGCGCCCCCCCCTCCCCCATCAAGAGTACATAGATACATAGACAGTGTCGGCAGATAAGGGTCTATGGCTTCTGTTAATTGGATTAGGCACTTCCCCCTCCTCTTTTGTGAATACTGAGCAGAAATATTCGTTCAGTATCCCTGCTTTTTCACTGTCCCCCTCTGCCCACCCACCGTTCATTCTATTCAGCCTCACTGTCCCTCCCTTTGTCTTTCTATGCTCGCTGATGTACCTATAAAAGGTTTTATCCCCCTTCTTAACCGAGTTGGCTATCTTTTCCTCAGTTTGGGCCTTTGCTATTCTGACTTCCCTCCCTGCTTCCTTCTGCCTTAACTGGTACAGCTCTCTGTCCTGCTCCTTCTGTGTTTCCTTATACTTCCGGAATGCTATCTTTTTCTTCCTGACTTTCACAGCCACCTCTTTTGAGAACCATAGTGGCTTTTCTTTCATTTTGATTTGTTTATTTGCTTCACACAAAGGCTTGTTGCCTCTATGATGGCAGTTTTGATGATTCCCCATTGTAGCTCCACACCTCCTCCTAGCCTGTTTGCTAGTGCTTTTCTGAGGCACTCTCCCATCTTGCCAAAGTCAGCCCATCTGAAGTCCAGTACCCTCACTTTGTATGGCTTGACTCTGTAGCCGAGTTTAACGTGAACCACACTGTTTGATGGTCACTTGTTCCCAGATGGCAACTCACTTCTAGATCTGAGATCCTCTCACTGCCCCCGTTTGAGAGTACGAGGTCTAAGATTGCTCCCTCACGAGTGGGTTCTGAAACTAGCTGTCTGAGGCCTACCACCTGTAGGGCATCAAGAATGGCCCTGCTCTTGGATGTGGCTGCAGCAAATGTGCTCCAATGAACATCTGGCATATTCAGGTCTCCCATCAACAGCATCTTCCCTTTCTCTGCCATTCTGAGAATGCCTTCTATCATACCCTTGTCCATTCCCTCCCCCTGACATGGGGGTATGTACACAACCCCTGTGCAGACTGTGGTGCCCTTTCCAGTGTCCAGGGTGACCCACAGTGCCTCCTCTCCTCCCTGTTTACTCTTTTGTTCAGTTGCTTTTATCCATTCCTTTACACAGAGAGCTACTCCTCCCCTTCTTCTCCCCTGCCTGTCTCTCCTGTAGGTTATGTACCCTGGTATGTTAACATCCCAGTCATGGTTCTCTGTGTACCATGATTCTGTGACTGCTACGATATCCAGGCATCCCTCTTCCATCAAGGCCACCAGCTCAGGGAGCTTGTTGCCGAGAATACTGGCATTGGTACTATTCCCTCCATTTCCTGATGGCCTTACTCCTTTTGCCCCATCCTGTCCTTCTTGCCTTTGTCACTTTCTCCATTTACCTGCCCTTCTCCCTATCAACACCTCTATGTTGGTGTTTATCCACTACTACCGTGATTTTTGGGGCGCTAGTTTCCTGCTCCTTTCCAGTGCCTCCCCTGGCTAGTTTAAATGCTTGCCAATGAAGCATTTAAACTTATCACCTAGGATCCTGGTTCCCCTCCGGACAGATGCAGCCCATCATGCCAGTATAGGCTTATCACTCCAGGTGGACCCCAGTCCCCAATGAAGCCAAATCCTGAGCTCCACACCAGTTTTCAACCACTGATTGAATCCCGTGGTGTGGAACACCCTAGCCTCTCCTACGTCATACATGGGCAGCACCTCTGAGAAGGTTACCGTGCGTGCTACTTGTCTAAGGTCCCTCCCCAATTCCATAAACTCTTCCTGCACTTCTCTAATCCCTTTCTTAGGCAGGTCATTTGTCCCTAGGTGGACAATGACATCCAGCTCCCTCCCCTGTGCAACTGCTCTGGCAATCCTGAGGATTCGCTCCCTGTCCCTCCAAGCCATGGCGCTAGGCAGACACCTTACCTCCCTCTCCCCTTCCTTGCCCAGTTCTACCTTCCTAACAATGGAGTCCCCCATCACGAGTTGTTTCCTTCCCCTGCGGGGTCCCCTGCCACACTCCTATGGGTCTCCTTTGTGGAGGTTCCCAGCATCCTCCTTGGTCTCCACTGCGGCTGCCTCCATGGAGGAACCACACTTTGCCAGAATGGCATAGGAATTGTAGAGAGGTACAACTGGAGGGATGCGCCTCTGTTCCACCACCCTTACCCTTCCTGAGCCCACTGTGGTCCAACCGCTCCTCTTTCTTGGCAACCTCTGAGGCAACGGCAGTGGCACTGGTGGTCCCTGGATGGAAAAGGAGGTCCCACAAATCCTGGCCAACTAGCCTGGAGATGAGCAACCTCCTCCCTCACCCAGAGACCTGCCTTCAGATGGGACAACACCGCATCCTCCAGAACGTCTCCTGGAAGACTGCTGCTCCACAGCCACTGCACTGCACTACTCCCATCATGTCTTATTTCTGGCTCCTTAACGGTTTGCAATCCTTACTCTTTCCTCTGTTTTTTTTTTTTTCTCTCTCTCTCTCCTTACTTTCTGCCTGTGTGCCCTTTAAGCTCCTGATTGTCCTGTTCTGAGACAAGAATATCCTATATTTCTCAGTAGACCCCTTACTTGCACAGAGGCATACCTCCAGCTGCTAGAGGGGGCCGGAGAGCTACTCTTGCCCTTCTAGGATGGTGGGTCTTTGATGGCTCTGTGATCACTCACTTCCTGCTCCCAAACAGGAAGTTCCTGTTGTCAGTCAAATCCTGTGCCTATAAAAGTAGAACTAGCTTTGGAGGGGAGCGAAGGAGGGCAATATAGTCCCAGTAGAGAAGTCCAGTCACACAGCAGTCCTTTCTCCTGGTGCCTTCTGCCAAGCTACTAGCAGAATCTTTCTAAGGCAGTCTTTAAATGTAGCTTCCTTCTAGCTAAGCCACTCCCCCTACTTACTAGATCTTTCTACAAGTAATTTAAACCTCACAGCAATCAAGTCCTTTCAATCACCTGAGATTTACACCTTGATAACTGTTCAGATAACCATTCAGTTCAGTTAACTCAGACACACACACTTTTTTTTTTTTGTTTTGTTTGTTAGGTTTTTTTTTTTTTTTACCCTATATTAAAGGTCCAAGCACAAGAGTTCTACATCTTTAGTCCCAGCAGAGAAGTCCAATCACACAGCAGTCCTTTCTCCTGGTGTCTTCTGCCAAGCTTCCACTACTTCATGCTTTAGCTCCCACTCGTGAGCCCGTGCGACAGTGTGGCTGAGACTGTCCGCCAGGATGCTGTGAACTTCTGGAACATGGACTGCTATCAATGTCAGGCCGTTGGACTGCCCAGTACCACACCCGCTTCACCTCCCTGCAGAGGGGGTACGATTGGGTGCCTCCGTGTTTGTTGATGTACCAGACTGTTGTCATGTTGTCGGTCTGGATCAAAAGTGTTCCCGGAAGTAAGAGGGACTGGAAGGCTTGGAGAGCACAGAGCACAGCCCTCATCTCCAGAATGTTTTTATGTAGATGCTCCTCTAGTGGAGACCATGTCCCCCGAGTCCAATGGTCTCCCAGGTGGGCTCCCCAACCATGGCTAGAGGCGTCTATCGTGAGGGTCATAGGGGGATGGAAGGGAACCCCCAGGAAAAGGTTGGAAAGGTCCTGCCACCAGAGGAGCTCCCTCTTCAAACTTCTGGAGACTAAGACCCTGTGGTCCATGTCATCCATGCATTGATCCCTGTGACAGTGTGGAACAGGAGACCCTGACCCATTTGTTATGGAGAAAGGGATTAAATGCAAGGATCTGTATTTTTTTCCTTTTCTCTCGTCTCTGTCTGGTTGCGCAACCAAATTTTCCTGTGAAACCTTGGACTTGATCA
Organism: Neoceratodus forsteri; assembly: GCA_016271365.2. NCBI lineage: Eukaryota > Metazoa > Chordata > Ceratodontiformes > Ceratodontidae > Neoceratodus > Neoceratodus forsteri. The sequence continues at coordinate 552,979,194 of CM028129.1, read as the reverse complement.
TCCCAAACAGTCTCGCAGTCCTTTGCCTCTCTCTGTCTCTGTTTTCTCTTGCTATCTTTCTTCCTTGCATATCTATATCTGCTAATATAAAATATATGAAGATCAATGTATGGAAATGTAGCTGATCACTTTTGTTTAGAAAATTGTGTTACTGTTGAAATGTATATATTTATAATTTGAGATGACTGTAAAAAGCTAGAGGCTACTTGGGTGCAAATGCCTGAGCCTGAGCCTTTTGCAGTTGCTGTGGGGACCTCAGGAAGTTCTCAATGTTCTTGCAGCTTCTGAAATTTACAAAGGACAGGATGCTTGCAAAGGATGGGGTTTGAAAAGACTTATAGAAACAGCTAAGCTAAGCTGCAAGGGAGATTTTTTTTTTTTTTTTTTAACAAGAGATTTTATTTTACTTCTGTATATCGTTATTCTGACCAGGTTTATTTCATTTCATGTTACTGCAACTACAAATACAGTTTTGTGGAATTTTACAACTGCTCCTGGGTTTTCTCTATGCTTCCTGACCTGTGCCTTGACCATCCCACTGGACTTTGAGGGACCACTGAGTCACCCTCATATGCAGTCTGGCCAGAGGGACTGTGGGTATGGCAGCCGCCATGAGACCAAACAGGCGGAGGATAGAGCGCGCTGTGGTCCAACGGGAGGAGGACACCAATGCAACTTGATGAATCAGGGTTTTCAACCTGTCCGTAGGAAGAAAGACCCTGCCCTGGACCGTATCCAGCACCGCTCCAATGAACTGAAGGTGCTGGGAGGGGTAGAGCTGAAACTTGGGATAGTTCACAGTGATGCCAAGTCTGGAGAAAAGGTCCAGGGTGGTGGAAAGATAATCCATCAGTCTGTCCTGAGACGGAGCTGACAGCAGCCAGTCGACCAGGTAAGGGAACACATAAATCCCCTTGTGGTGCAAGGTCGCAGCCACCACTGCCAGGCACTTGTTGAAAACCTGAGGTGCCAAAGAGAGGCCAAACTGAAGGGCCTTGAACTGATAATGGTTCTCCTGAAAAGACAATCTCAGGAAACGGCGGTGGGCCAGGAGGATTGTAATGTGCTGGTAAACATCCTGCATGTCCAGGGAGCACAGCCATTGATTGTGTTTGAGCAGGGGTAAGAGTCCCCGGAGGGTTAGCATGCAGAACCTCATGTATTCTATGAAGAGGTTGAGCAGACTGAGATCTAAAATGGGTCTCAGATCTCCCGTCTTTTTGGGCACTAGGAAGAAGTGGAAGTAATATGCCCTTCCTATTTGCCCTGGCGGAACCCACTCTATGTCCGACTTTGTCAATAGAGCTTGGATTTCCTGCAGAATAAGACTCTGATGGCCTGACGGACAGTGAGATCTTTCCGGTGGATGGCCCGGAGGTCTGTCTAGGAACTCTAAGGAGTGCCCTCTTTGCAACAAGCTGGAGTACCTCAGCACCTACGGTTATTGCCTTCAACGTGGAGGGCAAACCTTCCCCCCACTGGTTTCTCTAGAAAAACAGGAGGAGGTGGAGGTGGAGGTGGAGGTGGAGGGGATCCCCGAGTCAGGACGTAGAAGAGAGGGCCACTTTGCCGCTGCCCTTTTGGGACTTCGCCAGAGGAGTCTGGGTACCAGAACCAGTGGCGCAACACTTGCCCTGTCATCTGCCCAGGTTCTGCCTATTCCACCTCTTCTGGGGGCGACGAAAAGTCTGCTTGGGTTTTTGGCCCGAGCGGTACATAGAGCAGACATCTTTAAGAGATTGCCTGCTCTCCTGTAGCTCCATTATTATATCTTTAGTGTCACCCTCAAAAAGGATGGAACCCCTGAAGAGGGAGTCCAGCAGGGTGCTTTGGACATCTTGTGCCAGTCCCAAAAGACAGATCCAAGCCTGGCGTCTCAAGCAAAATCCTGTAGCGGTGTAACAGGCCACAGAATCGACAGAGTCGTAAGTGGCCCATAAGGCATGGTGGCAGGAAGACTTATGAAGTTTTATCTTCTCTAAAAGCCTATTCCTGAGGTCCTCGTCCAGAATGGCCTGGAGTTCCTTCTCCAAGTCGGATAAAGCCAACTTCTGAAAGGACACCATATGGGCCACATAATTAAAAGAGCGAATGGTGCAGGTTGCTGAGGCGTAGACCTTGCGGCCATATTGGTCCAACTGTTTGGACTCCTTGTCTGGTGGGGAGGCACTCGGGTGTTTAGGCTAAGCCGACCTATCGTAGGCTGCTGTAATTACAATAGAGTCGGCCTTAGGCTGGGTTGTCAAACGACAAGCCGCTTCCAGGGGGCGATGGGAACTTTAGGCTTTTTTGGAAACTGCCAGAATAGAGGACAGTTGTTGCCATATGGTAGAGGTTAAGTCCTCATGCGGCCCTGTCCATGGAGGGATGGATAGGGGGTTCGCATTAGTGAGATCCAGATGTTCTGCCAGCCTCTTCCTCTTGGGGTCCATTTCCTGGGGCGCCCAGCTGCAGGCCTGTTGAATAACCACAGGAGTTCTGCAAAGGACGGATCCTCCGGTGGAGACTCCTTGGGCTGAGGCTCTGTCGGTGAATGAGGCTCCAACTGGCCCACAGAGTCGGAGTCCAAATCAGAGTCGGAAGACTCCGGTCTGCTGGGCAAAGAAGTTACATCTGGGACCACCTCCGTGACCCTAGCTCCCGAGGGAACCCCCATTGGGACGCCTGTCAAAATCTTTATTGGACATCCGGTCCATAGGGGATGGGCTCCTTGTTAGTGCCCTATGGGTCGGGGTGGCAGCCATGACCAGTGGGTGTTATTCCAGCTCTTGCAAAAGTTGGGACTTAGTGTCCTTCCACCAAGCCGTTATGGTTCCTTGGGGTTCCGGCTAGGTTGGGGGAGGTGGAGGCTGGTAGCCTGGTTATCCTGAAGGATACTGGGGTAGCCAAGTGTCTGGTACCAGTAATGGTACGGGTGGTAGCCTTGGTACATGTGACCCTGGCATCGGCACTTGTGGCAGGTAACCTGGCGACAGACCTTCCGTTGCCAGGTAGTAAGAGAATTGAAGCGGCGGGTAGCTGCGATAGTTGCCCGTGGGGCCCAACGGAGGAGGGGAGGAAGGCCCAGGGAGCGGCGATGCCGAGGGACCACTGGGAATAGTAGGGCCCGACGGCAGGCCTGGGGTCGTTAAAGGGACCCTTGAAGGGCCAGAAGGGTGCTCCGGCGTCGGGGCAAATAGTCCCTGGTCATTGTCTAAATCTGTGGGAATGTGAACCAGGGATTGGACCAGAATTGGCGGTCTAAAGGCGCCAGACGTCAGATCTGAGAAAGGTAAACGGGGTAAGGGAATAGACACCCGCGTCAACAGGTCTGCCGGGGAGGCAGGAATCTCAGAAAGTAGGCTTGATGCAGGAGAGGTCTCCTGAGCAGCAACACTTGATTCCCAGGGTTCCGGGGAGAATGAGACATCGGGCTGGGTCAGTGAGGCCCGGGAGAGAGAACCCTCGCAGGACCGAAGGGAGCTTGGATGCTCGTTCTGTGCAGTGTCAAGAACCAAAGGAGTATCTGACGGTAGAGCAACCAACGAGCAGATGTTGGGCGAGCCAGCGAAAGACTTAATAGCGCCAACATGGCGGGCATCGGAGACGCCGACGTCTGATTTACAGATTGCGGCCGTTCACCACGAGGTCAGACGATGCATGTCGACGGCGGGCAAGAACTGGACGGCACGTGTGGGGACAGCCCCTATATACAGTCACACTGACGTCCCGTCATGTGATGCTGGAGGCAGTCACCAGCTGTAGATTGCTAGCTAGAAGTTTGCCGTGTGGTCCTAACTCCAGAGGGTGCATTACTATTCTGTGAAGACCTACTGCAGGAACCCTCTCGAAGTAAGATATGAAAATTACGTACCTACCGTAATTCTTGATCTTCTTGGACGAGTCTCCACCACTCATTCACACTAGTGGGATCTGCGCCTGAGGCACTAGGACCCATCGGGAGCAAACTTTTTGCTGGAGGGTCGACACGAGAGATGGCGCCGCAAGCACTAGCTCGTGCGGCAATGACTATCTCGGCGTCGACCCTCCAACCGCCTCAGTTCCTTTTTTACCAAGGAGGTGCAGCGCAAACTAACGTAAAGAGTAAATTTAACCTTAAAACCGGACATAAGATAGTCCGGATGACCCGTGTAAGAAGGGTCAACAAAGAAGTCTTCACGACCTAAAGATTTGAGGGAGTGAAGACCAACACAGAGGTGAGCTCGGGGGATGGAGGGTGGGCGTGTGAATGAGTGGTGGAGACTCGTCCAAGAAGATCAAGAATTACGGTAGGTACGTAATTTTCACATCTTCCTGGACATAAGTCTCCACCACTCATTCACACTAGTGGAGAGTACCAAGCTGATAATCCCCCAAAAGGGCGGCAGGAGAGCCAGAGCTCAGGCGTCTAGGACAGAAGTCCATTAAGGATAGTTCTGCCGAAGGCGGAATGTCGCCTGGCATGAACATCCAGTGCATAATGCTTAACGAAGGTATGCACTGAGCTCCAGGTGGCGGCATTGCAGATATCTGCAATCGGAACATTGCGAATTTCCGCTAGGGATGCCGCGGACCGCCCTAGTAGAGTGAACGTAAACTCTACCTTCTAATTTAACCTGTGCCATGGAATAGCAATGTCGAAGGCATGCCACCAGCCACGATGAGATGCATCTGATAGCGACAGGTTGACCCAGCCGGGTCTCGCTGAAGGAAACAAATAGTTGCTGGGTTTTGCGAAAATTCTTGGTTCTATCTAAGTAGAAATGCAAGGCTCTCTTAACATCCAAGGAATGAAGAGACCGTTCCCCTTCGTTTTGGAAGTTCGCGAAGTAAGAGGGAAGGACCAGAGGTTGGTTCAGATGGAATTCTGACACAACCTTGGGAAGAAATTTAGGATGAGTACGAATAACTACTTTGTCCTTATGGAACACAGTATACAGAGGGTCCATAACTAGGGCATGTATCTCAGAGACCCTGCGGGCTGAGGTAATGGCCGCTAGGAAGGCTGTCTTCCAGGTAAGAAACTTTAGCTCACAGGTAGCCAGGGGTTCGAAAGGTTTCCGAGTGAGCATGTCCAGCACAAGGTTAATGTCCCAGGCTGCAACCGGACGTCTTAAAGGGGGTCTGGTATGCAGAATTCCTTTAAGAAATCGTTTAACCATAGGTAACTGAGCCCAGAGACAAGGAAGAAACCGGCTCATGGTACGCTGAAATGGCACTAAGGTGAACTTTAACTGTAGAGTACTGGAGACTTGAGTTTGAGAGGTCCAAAAGGTACTCCAGAACCCTGTCTGGAGGACAGGAAAAGGGATTCCAAGAGGATTTTGCACACCAAAGAGAAAAACGCTGCCACTTAGAAGTGTAAGTTTTTCGAGTAGCTGGCTTCCGAGCAGCCAGAAGGATGTCTGAGACTCTCCGAGAGACGTTGAACCGGTTCACTTCTACCTCTTCAGGAGCCAAGCGTGAAGGTGAAGCAACCTCAGGTTGGGATGGACCAACGAACCCTGAGTCAAAAGGTTCATCTGCAGGGGAAGTGGTCTCAGAGAGGTTGCCAACATACTGTTGAGTAGAGGAAACCATAGTTGCCGAGGCCAGGAGGGGGCAATGAGAATCATCTTGGTCCCCTGAGACTCGAATTTGAGAAGTACTCTCTGAATTAGAGGAAGCGGTGGAAAGGCGTAAAGAAAACATTTTGTCCACCGCAGCCTGAACGCATCCTGACAGAAAATGCCAGGCCCTGGATTTCTGGAGCAGAAGAGAGGCAGTTTTGCGTTGAGTGGGGATGCAAAAAGGTCCAGGTCTGGAGTCCCCCACTCTTCGAACAGTGACCGAGCTACGGCTGGATCGAGAGACCACTCGTGAGGGTCTGCCTCTGTTCTGCTGAGGTGATCTGCCAAGTCGTTTTGTACATCTGGCAGATATACCGTTTGAATTAGAGATTTGTGCTCCAAGCACCACTCCCGCACTCTCATTGCTTCCCTGCAAAGGGGATAAGAATGAGCACCGCCTTGCTTGTTGATGTAATACATCACAGCTTTGTTGTCCGTTTGAAGGAGAATGTTCTTGTGACAAAGAATATCCTTCAACGCTCTGATCGCATACAGGACTGCTCTCATCTCCAGGACATTTATGTGAAGCTGAACTCCGAGCTGAGTCCATACACCCTGAGTGTGGAGAGAGCGACAGTGGGCTCCCCATCCCATCAGCGATGCGTCTGTGGTGATGGAGATCTGATGATCCAGAGGAGCAAAGGGGAATCCTTCCAGGAGATTGCTCTCTTGAGACCACCAGGTGAGAGACCTTCGCAAGGGCTCTGTCACCTTGATGGGATAAGATTGGGGGTGAGAGGTCGGTGACCACTGAGCGGAGAGCATCCATTGGGTGGTCCTACAGTGAACACTGAGGACGCCATGAGATCCAACATACGTTGCATCGAGACAGCTGTGACCGATCTGTTCTCCCCGATGTAACGGGCCATCTGAAGGATGTCGAGTCTTCTGTCCTCTGGAAGGAAAGCCTTCGCGGAAGAGGTATCCAGAAGAGTCCCTATGAAAAGGAGCCTCTGGGAGGGCTGCAGCTGTGACTTCTTCAGATTCAGCAGAACTCCCATGGACATAAGAAGGCAAGAGGCCGTTTGAACGGCTTCCAAGGTCCCTTGGCTGGAAGGGCTTGCTAGGAGCCAATCGTCCAGGTAGGGAAACACTCGGAGTCCGAGCTTCCTGAGATGCGCTGCGAGAACTGCACAACACTTTGTAAAGACTCGCGGCGCCGAGGATAGCCTAAAGGGCAGGACTCTGAACTGATAGTGTTGACCCAGAGCCACAAACCTGAGGAATTTGCGATGGCTCGGGTGGATGGGAATATGCTGGTAAGCTGCCCTGCATGTCCAGGGAGGCTAGCCAGTCGTGGTTGATGAAGCAAAGGTAACAGGGTTCCCAGAGAAATCATTTTGAATTTCTCCCTGGGGAGGAATTTGTTTAGCTTTCTGAGGTCTAGAATGGGGCGCATCCCCCCAGACTTCTTTGGAACCAGAAAGTAGTGGGAGTAGAACCCTGCGTTTCGCTGATGCAGAGGCACCAGTTCTACTGCCCTGTTGTTCAGAAGGCCCTGGATCTCGGCGGCGAGGAGGTCTGACTGAGAGGTCGACAACCTGGGTTGCCGTTTGGGAGGACAATTCGGGGGGGTTTCCAGAAAATTGAGAGAATAACCCTGGCTGAATATCCGAAGGATCCATTTGTCGAGGTTATGGACTTCCACTGGTTGTAGAAGTACATCAGGCGACCTCCACGGAGGAGAAGTTCCACCTCGGGCAGTGGGATGGAACTTGGGCCGGCAATTCATAAAGAGTAGCTGGGGCTTTAGGCCCTGCGCTTTCTCGCGTCCTCTTTTGAGGTTGGGCAGGTTGGCTTTATGGAAGCTTCCTCTGCCTCGAAAGGACTGACGACTATGAAACTGACGTTTACCTACATGCCCCCGAGAGGGGGTAGGCAGAGGTCTAGCCAGCTTAATGGCCGACCTAGTCTTCTGAGTGGCCTCTAGGGCTTGCTCTACCTGAGGACCGAAAAGATATGAGCCATCAAAGGGCAACGCCATTACCTGCTGCTGTGCATCATTCATAAAGCCGGAAGTACGCAGCCAGGAGTGACGTCGAGTACAAATACCTGCAGCTGCTGAACGAGAAGCAGTGTCGAAAGCGTCCATGGCAGCTTTGACCTGTTGGTTATTAGACTCAATACCTCTGGTAACGGTTAGAAGAAGCTCTGACTTGGAGTCGGAATCTGGAAGAGCTTCAACCATTCGTTTGATAGAGTGCCACAGGATATACTCATACTGAGAAAAATAGCCTTGATAGCTGGCAATATGCATACTTAGAGTGGAGGCAGCAAAGACTCTCTTACCTAATGTATCAATTTTACGAGACTCTTTGTTAATAGGTCGAGCTGTAGTAGCTGAGGAAGAACGACTTTATCATTCTCTGCCAGGACTACAATAGGATCCAAAGAAGCTTGAGATGCCAAGATGGGACGATCCTTGGGGGCTGAATATTTCCTATCAATGGATTTAGCCACCGAGGGAGTAAGAGCAGGATTATTCCATACCATTTGAAACAGCGTCTCGAAGGAAGGTTGAATCGAAGGGGTCAAATCCATAGGGATCTCTGAAGCATGAAGATATTGGAGTCTTAATCTTTTCCCAGGATCGATGTCTGTAGTCTGGAGAGAAAGAGTGGAACTCGGGTTCTTCAACAGAGACTTAAAGGACAGGTCCTCGACCACAGGCTCTGTAGCAGTGAAATACAGGTTACTCACCTGTAACAGGAGTTCTAGGAATGGTATATGTTGTTCATCCACACTCATTGGCAGTATCCTTGCCGCTTTAAATCTTGCCGGAAGGTCTTCAAGCTTGCTCCTCCCACCCACCCGGGTGGTATAACCTCGGCTCCGCCCCATGACGCCAGATCTGGCCCGCTGGAAGCTCAGGTTGTCTTGTCGAGCCGGAGAGTCGGTGGAGTCGTGTGGATGAACAACATACCAGTCCTAGAACTCCTGTTACAGTGTGAGTAACCTGTATTTCTAGGGACATGGATATGTTGTTCATCCACACTCACAGCAGACTCCTAGCAGTTCTCCGGAGGAGGAGGCAAGACACACCCCATATACTTACTTGGGAAAGAGAGACTGGAGAACCGAGGCCCCAAAACCAGCATCCCGGCGTGACTCAAGGTCGATGTGGTAGTGGGTAATGAAGGTGTTTGCTGACTTCAGGTAGCAGCCCTGCAGATTTCCTGGATAGGGACGTCCCTGGAAGCAGCCACCGCTGCAGCAGTATGGCGGGTAGAATGAGCTCTTATCCTCTGGGAGGCTCCATGCCCGCCAACTTATAGCAGAGATCTATGCAGGAGGTTACCCACCTGCTTATCGTCCGCTTGGCTGCAGGTCTTGACATGGGCTTCTCAGCGTGGGTGACAAACAGCTGGTGTAACCTCTCCCGCAATCTCAGCCGTGCGCTCCTTATAATAAGCGGCCGCTTCTAGGGTCCAGAGTATGGAGCCTATATTCGACCTCAGGTGTGATTGGGGTAGAACACCGGCAGAGTCAACACCTGGTTAAGGTGAAACTCCGCACCACCTTCGGAAGGAATTTCGGTTGGGGCGCAGGACAACCTTGTCCCTGTGGAAGACCAGGTAGGAGACTCGATGGAAAGCCTGGAGCTCTCCCATCCTTCTGGCTGACGTGATAGCCACCAAGAAGGCGGCCTCTCCACACAGGTGAGAGAAAGCACACCTGTGCATAGAGTTAAAATGGCTTGCCCATGAGGCTTTGCCAATACCAGCAGTAGATCACCCAGATTGGGGTTCCCGCACTAGGGAAATGATCAGGCCTTTGAGCATGAACCACCTTCTCCTGCGCCACCGACTTGCTTCCGGTAGCGCCCGATAAGCAGAAGAGATGGCTGCCAGGTGCCACCCATAGGGTCGATCGAGCCCAAGCCCTTCTAGAAAGGACCATAAATAGTCCAAGATGCTTGCCAAGGAACAGGAGGAAGGTCCAAGCCCTTGCCTGACACCAAATGGAAAACCTTTTTCCCATTTGAAGGCATAACATTTTCTGATGCGACTCCTTCGGGCAGCCTCAACTATTGAGGGACCTCGTCCGGAAGACCCAGGCCTGGAACTCTGGCCGCTCAGGAACCAGGCCGTCAGGTGCAGGGATTGAAGGTCGGGATGAACACCTTCCTGATTGACTGAGAGCAGGTCGAGGCGAGCTGGAAGCTGCAGCGGTAGCCTGGGCTGAGACTGAGGAGATCTGGGTACCAGAACTGGCGAGGGCCAGTCTCGGGAGCCTATCAGAATCACCTGCGCCTTGTCCTCCTTGAGAAGCACCTTGTGGATCCAAGGGAAATGGAAAAGGCATAAAAAAGGCCGGGGTCCACTGCCTCGAGAAGGCATCCCCTGCAGCGAGCCCTGCTGAGGCGGGCATGGAACAGACTCAGCCAGCGTTCTCCATGAGCCAAACAGGTCCACCTGAGGTGTGCCCCAAAGAGAACAGATGCTGTACTACCTCCGGCAGAAGAGACCACTGCGTGGGATCACAGCCCCTATCCGGCTCAGGGGCATCGGCCAGGGTGTTGGAGGCCTGCCACGTGAATAGCTAGGAGATCCGCCTCAGGCAGCGCAGCACGTGACCAAATGCGGAGGCTTCCTTGCATAGAAGCATGGGCAGCGTCCGCCCTGGCGGTTTAGATGAGTACATAGTGGTATCGTCTGGACTAGGACCCTTGACCCCGGAGGCTGGTGGCGGTGAGCTGGGGCGGACCGCTCGGGAGCTCCAGCAGGTTGATGGCGCCGGGACTCCCGCGGACCAGAGGCCATGAGCCCAGTGTTCCCCAGATGGGCACCCAACCCATCAGAAGGCATCGGTCGACAGAGGGCCGTCGGCTCGAGGCGGACGAGCAGGATGCCCTCCTGCAAATGATCCGGAGCGGTCCCACCACTGGAGGCGTTCCACATCCTAATGTCACCGACTGAAAGCTGATCAAGGGATCGCAGCGTTGTAACCACTGGCTGGCCAGTCCCCACTGAAGGACGGCGCGGTGTTCCAGCCAGCCCCGGGACCACGCTGGTGCAGGCCGCCTATGAGACCCAGGGCGCAGGAAGTCCCGGGCAGGCGCAAGTTGCCCAACCAGAAATGATCAGCAAGGAGGAAGAACCTCGGCACCTCACGCGTGGAGCAGCGCTCTGGCTCGAAGGAAGTCGAGCTGCGCCCAGATGAATAGAATCACCTGCTTGACTCGAGTTCCGAGCTTGGCCTCGTTGATAAGGAGGCCCAGTTGAGGAAGCAGACCTGGAGGCCAGATCTCTGGACCACTCAGCCTCCTTCCTGGAGGGAGCTGCTATCAGCCAGTCGTCAGTGAGTACACCCGGACCCCTCGGCGCCCGCCCAGAAGTGCTGTCACCTGCCATGCATTTGGTGAAGACCCTGGGAGCTGGAGACAAGCGAAGGCATGGCTTGGGCACAGAAGAGATCCTTCCGCTCGGGCGAAGGAATCTCTGGTGGAGAGCGGGCCCGGATAGGGGCTGATGAAAAAAAGCAGCGTCCTGCAAGTCAGAAAGTGAACTCCTGCGCCCGCGTTCAAGGATGGTATTATCTGAGCCAAGTGACCATCGAAGGTTCGAGACCTTAGGAACTTGTTTGGAGTCGTGTAGGAATTAGAATGGGCGCCAGCCCCGTCACGTTTCGAAACGGGAAGTACACGGACACAAACCCTGGGTCTGAAGGAGGTCCACCACCTCTCTTACCACCTCCTTCTGGAGGAGAAGGCGATGACAAATCGACGAGCCGCCAGTGAGCTGGGGATCCCGAAGCCCCGAGGCGGCAGCTTCTGAAGGTGGTGCCTGCTCGAATTCCAGAGGCAGGCCTCTCCACCACCTCAAGACCCACCTGTCCCAGTGGTAACAGCGGACCAGGTGGAGCAAGGCCGGGCCGTCCCCACGAGACCAGAGAAAGAGTAACGGGGATGAGGCGACACCCTCAGCCCGTCACTGGGCAAGCTTGGAGGACGAACACGGCAGAAGACCTCCTGAGCCCCTGCCCCTGCCTCTGTTAGAAAAGGCGGCTGGGTTTGGGATGCAAAGGCCGAGCCTGCTGGCCCTGGCGTGCTGGGCAGGCGGCACGAGGCACAGAAAGACGAAAGAGCTTGACTGTAGTTTTGCGGCCTTTGTCCTTCTAGGCGGAAGAGACCCGAGTCAAGTGGCATTGGACTTCTCGATCCTCTGCAGGTGACCTTCCACCCCAGGGCAGAGGGTCAGTCCCAAGGAACATCAAGCCAACTTGTGCTGGGTATCCGATGTAAAGGTGGATATCCTCAGCCAAGTCCTCTGACAATATAGCCACTGCGGCCGCCACCGATCTGACATGAGTCCCTATATCCAAAGCAGTCTGGGAGCTGCTGTTTGGCCACTGCCCTGCCCTGGTCCCGCACCTGCTTAACCGTGAGTCTGCAGGATCGGCGGGAAGATGAGGATGACCTCATCCAGGGGCCCAACAGGAGCATGAGAAAAATGTGACATGAGGGACGGCCGAACTGGCCTGGAAAGCTGAGAGAGAGCCTTAGCGTAGACTTTTCGCCCGGCGTAGTCAATTTCTTGGACTCCTTGTCAGGAGGTTTGTCCACATCCCTGGCGTTGCCCGGCGCGCGAAAACGTCAATGTAACCAGACTCAGCCATGAGGGGTGTTCAAAACGGACAAGGAACCGTAGGGACCGCATACTTCCTGGCCATCCTGGCCGAGGCGCGAGGGCAGGAAGCAGAGCGCTGCCAAAGTTCCAGTGCCGGACCCACTATGGCCTCGGCCACGGAAAGGCCTCCGTCGGAGAATCCTCGGTCCAGAATCTCCGTGAGGGATACCTGGCCCGCTTGGAAGCGAGTTGAGCTCCATCCGGTAGACTCCAGATGAGCCGAAGCAGTCCTAGGAAGGACGACGGGCTATCGCCCATTGACTGACCTCCTGAAGACTCCAAGTCCAGTCGCTTGAGAAGAAGGAGGAATCATCTTCGGACTCGGAAGAGTCCTCGAAGAGCTGCCTCTGGCCTGAGCCACCCTTCACCTGCCGAGGACGGTCGGGAGTGAGGGTAACTGACAACCCGATGGGTAAAACTCTTAGCCGACCGAAGAATCCTTGGTCAGAGCCCAGATTGGTGGCTGTGGAGGCGGAGGTTCCACGAGATCGGTGGAGCAGCTGGTTTTGAACAACAACTCGCCTGGGTATAGGCTCCTCCGGACAAGTCGAGGGGTTGTGTCGGCCGTTCCGTGACAGCCACTTAATGGCGGAAGGCGCCGGAGTCGGCTTATTCCGGCCAGGAGGAGCTGTTGCAACATAAGGTCCTCGTGCCGTCGGCGTATTCACGCGAAGCCTCCCTCATCCGAGGAGGGCGAGGGCAGCCAGCCCGACGCCCGCTTACATGTAGGCGAGACCCGACCGCCTATGACGGTGGGAACAGCTGGACCGCCAAGAGGTCCGAGACCGAGACCGAGAGTCCCGGAATTTCCGGGTCGGTGTGGGGAGGTGTCGGCGGAACAGCACTCCTTAGGCTCGGAAGGTCCATCCGAGGGCTCGGAACCGGAGGCACAGACGACCCACAGGATCCTCAACTCCTCCCGGGGAACCGGGAGGGGAATCTCGCTGCCAAAGGCGACAGCCCCGTCCAATGGGTCGAGAAAAATCTCGACTTCATCAGTGGGAGTCTCGTCAACTGACCTGACGGGGACACCGTGAGGCCAGTGGCCGAGCCGGCGTCGCAGAAACCCGACTGACGACGGCCCGGGAGGGAACCTTCCCCGCTCCCAAGAGCGTCGGCGGAGGGACTTACCCTTGTCCTCTTTGGACCGAGAATAAGGTCCAGCAGGACGAGGCCCTTCTCCTTTAGTGGAGAGGGACAGACAAAAGCTCATAAAAGAAGCCGTGTAGGAAGAACCCAGAGAGCGGGATAAATGCGCGCCGAGGAAGATCACGGCCTCGCGCCGCCTCCTCTTCGAGGCGACCATCCGCCGAGCTGATCCGCCCGAAAGCCGCCACCACGGACACCGCCAACCGGGCCTCCTTGGACTTCACGGAGAAGCGCTTCTCGGGACGGCCCAGTTGCAATCGGGCAGCGGTGCTTCGGGGGCGAGGGCCGAGAAAGATGAGCACAGGTCCGAAGCCTGCGGGTCGTGCTCAAGGCCTAAGCAGTGACACACGTGGGTGTGGATCCGTCCGAGACATCTTCTGCCCGCATGGGCATCTCCGAAATCCGAGTCGGTTGGTCCATCGCGGCAGCGAGGGATCAAGACTTTTCAAATTTTATTTTAAATCCATAACGGAGAAATAGGAACCAAGCCGAACGCAGAGGCTAAGGAGGGAACCTGAGCTCCAAGCGTAAGGAAGATCTGGCGCCATGAAGGAGCCGAGAGTTATACCACCCGGGTGGGTGGGAGGAGCAAGCTTGAAGACCTTCCGGCAAGATTTAAAGCGGCAAGGATACTGCCAATGAGTGTGGATGAACAACATATCCATGTCCCTAGAACCTGTATTTCTAGGGACATGGATATGTTGTTCATCCACTGTCTGGCCAGACTCCTAGCAGTTCTCCGGGAGGAGGGAGGCAAGGCACACACCCCTACTTGGGGAAATAAGGACTGGAGACCAAGTCCCAAAACCAGCATCCTGGCGTGACTCAAGGTCGATGTGGTAGTAGGTAATGAAGGTGTGTGCTGACTTCCAGGTAGGAGCCCTGCAGATTTCCTGGATAGGGACGTCCCTGGAAGCAGCCACCGATGCAGCGGTATGGTGGGTAGAATGAGCTCTTATCCCTCTGGGAGGCTCCATGCCCGCCAACCTATAGCAGAGATCTATGCAGGAGGTGACCCACCTGCCTATCGTCCGCTTGGCTGCAGGTCTGCCAGGTGTGGCTTCAGCGTAGGTGACAAACAGCTGGCGAACCTCTCCCTGAACTTCAGCCGTCCGCTCCTTGTAATAAGCGAGTGCTCTTCTAGGGTCCAGAGTATGGAGCCTATATTCGGCCTCCGAGGTGTGACTGGGGTAGAACACTGGCAGAGTCAACACCTGGTTAAGGTGAAACTCGGACACCACCTTCGGAAGGAATTTCGGTGGGGGCGCAGAACAACCTTGTCCCTGTGGAAGACCAGATAAGGAGACTCGATGGAAAGCGCCTGGAGCTCTCCCATCCTTCTGGCTGACGTGATAGCCACCAAGAAGGCGGTCTTCCACGACAGGTGAGAGATGTCACACCTGTGCATCGGTTCGAATGGCTTGCCCATGAGCTTAGCCAATACCAGTAGTAGATCCCACGGAGGTGGAGGTTCTCTCACCGAAGGGGATATGTGATCAAGGCCTTTGGAAAAAGTGCCCGACCACCTTCTCCTGCGCCACCGACTGCTTCTCGGCCTGCACCAGGTAAGAAGAGATGGCTGCCAGGTGCACCTTAAGGGTCACTGACTGAAGCCCTTGCTGAGAAAGGGACCACAGGTAGTTCAGAATGCTGGCCAAGGAACAGGAGGAAGGGTCCAGGCCCTTGCCCTGACACCAAATGGAGAATCTCTTCCATTTAAAAGGTGTAGCATTTTCTGGTCGACTCCTTACGGGACGCCTCAACGACGTTGAGGACCTCGTCGGAAAGACCCAAGGCCTGGAACTCTAGCCGCTCAGGGACCAGGCCATCAGGTGCAGGGATTGAAGGTCCGGATGGAATACCTTCCCCTGATTGACTGAGATCAGGTCCAGGCGGGCTGGAAGCCGCCTCGGGAGCCTGGAGCTGAGACTGAGGAGATCTGGATACCAGAACAGGCGGGGCCAGTCTGGGGCTACCAGAATCACTTGCGCCTTGTCCCTCCTCGCCTTGAGAAGCACCTTGTGGATCAAGGGAAATGCGGGAAAGGCAGCGAAAAGGCCTGGGGTCCACGGCCTCGAGAAGGCATCCCCCTGCAGCGAGCCCTGCTGAGGGGGGGCGGGCATGAAAACAGTCTCAGCTTCGCATTCTCCCTAGAGGCAAACAGGTCCACCTCAGGCATGTCCCAGTGGGAGAACAGATCTTGTACTACCTCCGGCAGGAGAGACCACTCGTGGGACGCAGCCCCTATCCGGCTTAAGGCATCGGCCACAATGTTGGAGGCTCCTGCCACATGGATGGCAAGGAGATCTGTCTCCAGTCTGCGCACGAGGGACCAAATGCGGAGAGCTTCCCTGCACAGAGGCATGGAGCGTGTCCCGCCCTGGTGGTTTAGGTAGTACATGGTCGTGGTGTTGTCTGTCTGGACCTGGACCACTTGACCCCTGTACAAATAGAGCGAAGGCGGTGAGGGCTAGACGAACCGCTCGAAGCTTCAGCAGGTTGATGTGGCATCTGACTCAAGGGACCAGGAGGCTGTGCGCCTGTGCTCCCCCAGATGGGCACCCCAACCCATCACAGATGCATCGGTCGATAGACCGTCGGCTCGGGGCGGACAAACGGGATGCCCTCCTGCAGATGACCTGGAACGGTCCACCACTGGAGAGCGTTCCACATCTCCTGGGTCACTGTCACTAGCTGATCTAAAGGATTGGAGTGCTGTGACCATTGGCTGGCCAGTCCCCACTGTAGGGGACGCATGTGCCAACGGGCCCAACGGACCACATTGGTGCAGGCCGCCATGAGGCGCAGGAAGTCACGGGCAGGGCGCAATTGCTCAACCTGAAATGACTGGGCAAAGGAGGAAAGAACCTCGGCCCTGTCCGCCGGGAGCCGTGCTCTGGCTCGCAGAGAGTCGAGCTCTGCCCCGATGAATTGTATCACCTGCTTTGGCACAACTTCCGACTTGGCCTCGTTAATAAGGAGGCCAACTTGAGAGCAAACCTGGAGGGCCAGAGCCCTGGACCGCTCCACCTCCATTCTGGAGGAGGCCGCAATTAGCCAGTCGTCCAGGTAGGGGTACACCCGGACCCTTCGGCGCCGCAGGAATGCTGTCACCACTGCCATGCATTTGGTGAAGACCCTGGGAGCTAGAGAAAGGCCGAAGGGCATGGCCCGGAACTCGTAGAGGGACCTGCCCTGAAGCGGAGGAATCGCTGGTGGGACGGACGGATTGGGACGTGAAATAACACGTCCTGGAGGTTCAGAGAACAGAACCACACACTTCGTTCCAAGGATGGAATGATCTGAGTCAGCGTGACCATCCTGAAGGTTCGAGACCTTAGGAACCTGTTCAGGTCGTGCAAGTCTAGAATGGGGCGCCAGCCCCCCCGTCCGTTTCAGGACCAGGAAATACCTGGACACAAACCCCGGGCTTGGTGGAGGATCCGCCACCTTCCTGATCACCTCCTTTTCGAGGAGCAGGGCAATGCCAGCTCGACGAGCCGACAGGGAGGCTGCGGACCCCGTAGCTCCCCCTAGAGCGACGGCTCGGAAGGGCGGGGCCTCCTCGAACTCCAGAGGCAGGCCCTTTCCTACCACCTCCAACACCCAGTGGTCCGTGGTGATAGCGGACCAGGTGGAAAGGAACCGGTCCCCCATGGGGGGAACCCAGGGGGGAGCGACGAGGCTGGGGATGACACTCCTCAACCCGTCACTGGGCAGGCTTGGAGGAAGGACCGGCAGAGGGACCTCTTGGGCCTTTTCCTCCCTGCTTCCTGTTGGAGGAAGCCACAGGCTTGGCTTTGGGGTGCTAAGCGCGAGCCTACTGGCCCTGATGCTGGGCTGGACGTTCCGCAGGAGCAGAAGGTCGAAAGAACTTATGTTGCTGACGACAGCCCTTGTCCTTCTGAGCGGAGGTGACAGAGTCCAGCGTAGCGTTGGACTTTTCGATCCTCTGGAGGTGGCCTTCCACTCCAGGGCCGAACAGGTCAGTCCCCAAGAAGGGGACATCTGCCAATTTGTGCTGGGTATCTGCCGTAAAGGTGGATATCCTCAGCCAGGCTCTGCGGCGCATGGCCACTGCGGCTGCTACTGATCGGGAACAGGAGTCTCCAATGTCTAGAGCCGTTTGGAGCTGCTGTTTCGCCACTGCCCTTCCCTGATCCTGCACCTGCTTGACCGTAGTCTGCAGGTCGGCCGGGAGATGAGGGATCACCTCATCCAGGAAGCACATGAGGGCGTGGGAGAAGTGTGCCATCAGTACGGCCGAGCTGGCCTGACAGAGGCCGAGGGAGGACGCAGCGTACACCTTGCGCCCGGCATAGTCCAGCTTTTTGTACTCCTTTTTTGGGGGGCTTATCCACATCCATAGCGTTCCCGTAGCGCCGGAAAACGCTATCGGTGACCAACCCCTCTGCAGAGGGGTGTTCCGAAAAAATCGGACAAAGAGCCGGTAGGGACCGCATACTTCCTGACCATCCTGGCCGAAGGCGCAGGACAGGAAGCCGGCCACTGCCAAAGCTCCAAGGCTGGGCCAATAATGGCTTCAGCCACCGAAATGCCTCCGTGGGAGAATCCCCTCAGTCCAGTATCTCCGTGAGGGGATACTTGGCCCGCTTGGATACGGCCTCGAGCTGCATCCCGGTGGACTCCGAGATGAGCCGAATCAGATACATGAACGATGATGGGCTCTCGTCCATCGACTGCCCCCCGGAGGACTCCAGGTCAAGGGGCCTGGAAAACAGGGAGGACTAGTCGTCAGACTCCGAGGAGTCTGCAAAGAGCTGCCTGGGGCCTGAGCCACCCTCCACCTGCCGTGAATGGTCGGGAGTGAGGGTGACCGACAACCGTTGGGGCAGACCCTGACCCGACCGAGAGTCCTTGGTCGGAGCCCCCGATTTCGGTTGTGGAGGCGGAGATTCCACCACAATCGGTGGGGCAGCTTGTTTCCGCTGAACAACCGGCCCAGGCTTGGGCACCTCAACCACTGTGAGGGGTTGCTTTGGCCTTTCAGGTAACAGCCACTTAATGGCCGGGGAAGTCGACGGCGTCAGATTGTTCCCAGACAAAAGGAGCTGCTGCCACATTAAGTCCTCGTAGCGTCGACGCAATTTGTGCCAAAGCCTCTCCTCTTCTGAGGAGGAAGACGAGGACAAGCGGCGCTGCCGCTTACCTCGGTGCCGAGACTGAAACCGCCGATGTCGGCAGGATCGGCTGGACAGAGACCGAGATCCTCTGTTTCCGAGGGTGGGTCTGGGAGGGAGCAGGGGACACCCACTCCTCCCTCGGCTCGGGAACCTTGACTGGCGACTCCGGCACAGGAGGCGCAGGCAAGTCCTCAGTTTCCACCGGGGGAACCAGTGATGAAGGGTTGTCTGCTTCACCAGTCGACAGCCCGTCCAACCTGACGGGGACACCGTGAAGCCAGCAGCCTTAGCCGCAACCTTGACCGAAGTAGAGTGTCGACTGTCCAGGGAAGGGGACCTCTCCCGCTCCCACGAACGTCAACGGTGGGACTTAACCTTCGAGTCCTTCTTTTTTGACCAAGAAGAGTGTCCCGATGGCCCCTCTCCCTTCGTGGAAAGGGATTAGCAAAGCTCCTTAAAGGAAGCTGTGTAGGAGGATCCCAGAGAGAGTGGGATAAAAGCCGCGACTGAGGAAGATGAGGATGCGGCCTGGGCCGCCTCCTCCTCGAGGACGATCATCTGCTCGAGTTGCTCAACCGAGCCAGCCGCCGGACACCGCCCAACGGGCCTCCTTGGACTTCACTGGTGGATAACGCTCCTCGGGGCGCCCCAGTTGTAGCCGGGCAGCGCGGTCTTCAAGGACATTGGCCGAGAAAGATCTACACAACTCGCAGGCCTGCGGGTTGTGGTCAAGGCTGAGGCAGTAGACGCACGTGTAGTGTGGGTCCGTCCTGGACATCTTCTGCCTGAATGGGCACCGCCGAAAACCGGGAGTCAATTTGTCAATCGCAGCCGGGAGCGAATAATTTGACCGAAGTCTTGAGAATTTTAAAACTATTTTCGGGTGAACCGAAGAGTTAGGATCCAGTCTATATGCAGAGCGTTAAGGAGGGAACCAGAGCTTCCAAGCGGCAAGGAAGATCTGGCGTCATGGGGCGGAGCCGAGAGTTTTACCACCCGGGTGGGTGGTAAGAGCCAGCTTAAAGACCTTCCGGCAAGATTTAAAGTGGCAAGAAACCTGCCAGACAGTGTGGATGAACAACATATCCATGTCCTTAGAAGGAGCGATTCCACAATACTAATCACCCTGGCGATTTCGTCGGTGGTTGGATGGTGGGGATCTGAATCCGAACCGGCCGACTTTTCCTTCTTTTTTGCAGGAACCGACCCCTCAGGGTCGGCTCTCGTCTTGCCCGAGGGAAGTTAGGCCCTGGTCACAGTGCACTCCCTCAGGTTCGGTCACAACCGAACCGGGCTGGCCATCCGGATCAGCGGACTTCTCGGCCTCTTTCTCCCTAAGCCTGCCCAACCTTTTTTCTAGGGTGGCTGCAGGGAAATTTTTGCATATTTGGCAGTCTGAATCGAGGTGGTCAAACCCCAGACAATAAACACAGGTGGTGTGGGGGTCAGCCTTAGCAAAGGCCTCCCTACACACATAGAGGATTGTGTATGAGCAAGCGTACACAACAAGGCAGTTGTGATCAAGAGGTTTCCGTGGTAATCAGAGACCTCAAGAGCGTAGCTCGAGAGGTCCGTTACCACGGAAATCTTACAACTGCTCCGAGTTTAGTGATGCTTGCTCATACACAATATTTTATAGTGTATGGGCAAGCATAAACAGCACTCGTGATCCCCAAACAAGTCTACCCTTAAAATAAGGCTTACTTGGGATGTGTAGCAGTGCGCTTCGACTTCCGCTCGCTGGGCAACTCAATTGCTTATGCATAAATGTAAAATTTCGATCTTGTTGTGCTGCACCGGTGACGTACTTGGTGCAGCACAACAAGATAGTGACGCACTGAGGCAAGCACAACAACGCCGTTGGGATCATGGATTTCCATGCTCAAACAGCGTTCTACCATACACTGTACTACAGTGCTGAAACCCAGTGGGCCCGGTTTTTCTTTTGGGTTTCAGACATGGCCACAGCAAAACAGAAAAATGAAAATGACGTACCTACCGTAATTCTTGATCTTCTCTTGAATCTTCACCATTCATTACTGTTGGGTGACAGCTGGAGGTGCACACCCGCCACAGGAGTTGTTTTTTTTTTTGAGGAGTTGGAGTCGACGGTGCCGCCCCCTGGAGTGATGCTCTGTGTAGAGCGCGAGCAGCGGCCGTTAGGTGCGCAGACTCCTCCTCCATCCCAGTTCTGTTAGCCGGAGAGGCGAAATAAGGATTAGAAGGGAGAGTGAAGCAAGAGAGCCGAGAGATAGAAAAAAGGAAAGGATATAAACTGAAAAAGGAATAAGCTGATAGAGGACAGGAGGAAGAGGAAGAAAACTGCCTACCCTAAGGGACCGAAGGGCCCCTCTTCTGGGGCGGCTCTAAGGGAGGAACAGATAGGGAGGAGAAAGAAGAAGAAGAAGGGGAAAAAGAGAGAAAGAGAGGAGGGGAGGCTAGAAGGGGAGAATTCTGCCGTTGGAAAATTGGCTTAGGGTTGTAAGCTCGGAACCATAAACAAGGGAGCAAGGATCCCATTTTGAAATTTCAGGGAGAGAGTCAACCGAACCTCTCGCGCAGAATGGACACCAAAGGCAAATTCCCTAAACCTCCCGCCTTCCCCAATTTTCTGGACTAGAGAGCTGGGAGCTCTCCAACTACTAAGAGGGAAAATCTGTTCCAAACGAGAGCTGCCAACTAGGAAGGGAAAGAAGCCCCCTTGCACCTTGTTAAGTGATAACACAGTATCATGTCCGGGGGGGGGGGTCTACAGGGGACACCCCTATATGACACAGGGAGAGAGAGGGAACTCAATCGGACTCCCCAGAGGCAAGGCAGAAAAACACCTCTTACGGAAAGAAGCGCCAGACAGCATCAACCAGCAGAGGCTGAATAAAGACCAGGGCCTGCCAGAAGGGGCCTGGGAAAGAGAAGGAGAGCCACTTAAGGAACCATCTCTTTAATCATGAATTGAAAACATGGCTGGGAAAAAGCCAAGAACTGCCCAGTAAGGGTAGTCAGAAAAAGTTCCCTCAGGACAGATAAACCTTAGCTCGTTCCTCCTATTTTGAGAGAGAGGTTTTTTTTTTTTTTTTTTAAATATTTTTGGCTTAACGGCCAAAAGAGAAGGGGGAGGAACGAGCAGGGAGGGGGAGACGCCGAAGAAGGAGGCCCTTGAAGGGATGGTGAGAGGGATTCAGTAATGAATGGTGAAGATACAAGAGAAGATCAAGAATTACGGTAGGTACGTAATTTTCATATCTTCCCTTGTCAATCTTCACCATTCATTACTGTTGGGTGAGTACCAAGCCCCCTCCCCAAGGGGGGGTAAGAGAAAACCCCTGAGGGAACAGATCCCTCAGCCTCCTACTTGTGGCAAGTAGAGAGGGGAAGACCCTAACCAACAGACTAGGAGTCTAAGGTGGTCGAGGATGAGAAGGCACCCCTGAGAGGCTGTTGGAAGGGGGTTGCCTCTAAAGACGCCTCCTTGCCCTACAGGAAAAAAGACTGGTCCCCCGGAAGTCACCGTACACCGGGCCATGGGTGACAGTTGGGAGAGACGAAGCCATGCCGTCCGCCTGATGCAGATCGCTGTCCCTACTAGTCTGGATGCCACCTCGTTGACTTCGTAGGATGCCTTCGCTTGGTGCCTTGCAAGCTCCAGACCCTGTGCAGAGAGGGCACTAGCTTGTCTAGACTGCTATAAGTCAGGAAGCAAAGCCAAGACCTGAGCCAGCATCGACAACAGATGCCTGTTGTAAGCAGCGTGTTGAGCTTGATGGGAGGAAATGCACAACAATGCACGACCTGAAGAGAAGACTCTTCGACCCCACCGGTCGAACTCAGCAGAATCCGAATTCAGAGGCCTGTCGTGCACCGGGCGGCGAAGCCCAGAAGGAGTATCCAGGGACATCAAACCCGAAGGTGGGTGAGGCAAAGAACCTAGAGACTCATGGGGGGCACAATACCGTCTCCCCGAGCTGGAGAAAGAGTGACTGGAGACTGCCAGGTGCGGATAGACCTTTCCTGAAAGGGGATCAGCCAGGAAGGCATCACCAAATGGCGGGCACTGAATTCACTAAGGAAAGCATGCATCTGCCGCTCGGTATCGTCTCTACGAACGTAGGAGATACAAAGCTCCGAAACCATCCTTGAAAGGAAACGCTGATAGTCTGTGAAGTCAGCGTCAGAGGAAAGGTGGACAGGAGGTTCCTCTTCCTCAGTTGAGGAAGACGAGGAGGAAGTGGAACTCGAATGCCCAGAAGACTCCTGCGGTGGGGGGGGGACAGGCGAAAGACCTGTTCGTCCATGGCCCTAACATAGGACGGGAAGGCCACCGCAACAGCTCTGAATGTCTCCCAAGATAACGGCCCAGTGGGCCCCACAGGGCCCGGGAGAGAGGGAGGTGGTTTTAATGTATTGGTTTAATGTTATGGCTAAGACTGTGACAGTTTCTCAGGAATAAGGGATATTCTTTTCTTTTTTGATTCATCATGTGAATTTATAACAGCCTCTGACAGCGAGAAATAAGGTACTCTGTGCCGTATAGAGGCGGGTCCAGCTTACAGGTGAGCATGGTATTCACGTCACCGCCGTCGTTGGTTGCTGGATTCAGAGGCGCTTCTCTTCCTTTTAAAAGTGAGCCATTCTTTTCCCCGCGTTTTTACTCCCGCAGAATAGACGCCAGACTTGTTACCCGAATTATTGAATAAGTAAGTCACTACCACTAAAAGATATGTTTTGAAATTGTAGAGTCTTAGAGGTTTTGAAAAGGAATAGAGTGGCTTGAAATAGAGTTCGGACAGAATGCTGTTTTTTATCCCCTCTTTCTACCAATAAGCAACATAAACTGAACATGGTGACGGTTTAAAGAGTTTAGAAGACAAGATTAAAATTTCATGAATGCAGGTTAGCGTTTTACTTGATTTGTATTATATTTTTGCAATGATAACTCTTTTGAGTAATATGAGAACTGAATAATGATTTTAGGCGTTATTCACGGAACCAAGTGGTAACGAGTTAAAAATTAAAGTCTAAGTGACAATGTTTTAAAGTCTGCACTGCATTTTCACCTATTCCGGTTCATTGATCTTTTACTTAGAGATAAATAATTGTCATGAGGTAAATGATGATTTGAAAAAAAAACTTATTTACAGCATACTAGTTTATTAGACTGGTAGGATCAAATGGCAATGCATAATTATATACATTTTTTGAGATAAAAAAAGTTTTTCATGAGAATAGTTGATATAGTGGTATATTAAATAATGCAAAAGTATTAACATTTAAGAAGAATTATTGCTTTAGGTAGTTTTCTTTCTTTGTCTGGTTGATGTTCAACAGTGGCTGTTAAGGGGGGGGTCAAACAGAACCTAACGCATTTGTGTACAAGAAGATATCAGACATTTGATTGTAAACTTTGATATGTAAGGACATTTTTCGATATCTGATTATATTGGGTTTATTGGGATTTACATGGCAATATGAATTTATGAAAAACTGGTTATTAATATTTTTTATGTGTTTATTATTTCTTTGAAATTTGACCAGTGTCCTGATGAAGGGTATATCCCGAAACGTTGAATATTAGTCTGGAAGATATATGAATAAACTATTTGGACACTATTTCTAAAGACTTTTTTATTTGGGTCATATGGGAGAGTGGGCCTGACCATATCCAGTATTGATTTTTCTGATTACATAGCGTCAGCTATCTACAGGATGTGGGCTCACCCCGTGTAGAAGGAAAAATTTTTCTATGTGTTTGAGGACTCTGGGCTGTACTGGATGAGTCTTTCTTTCTGAAGGGAAGATCTTACCCTTTACACGGCTTCAGGCCAGGTAAAAGACTTATCGGTTCCTAATAGTGTCACGGGTATTTGAAAAAAACATTAACACACTTTTTTTTTGGAACCGATAAGCACCAGAATCACCACAGAAATCCAAAGAGTGATCGGGTCAGCCGAACCGACCGTAACAATTTTACGTTTTACAATTTCCACAGAATTTACCACAGTCCACTACTTCTACTACTTACTGTACCACAGACAGGGATCTGAACCGAGGAAAAAGTATAACATTTTCAGACTAAACCGACTATTTTCACTAACGCGAACCTAAAGGGACAGGAGAAACTTCCGGAGTGACTGTTCAGTTAGGCGGAGTAAAGAATCTGATGGTTACACTTGCAAGTGCAGCAGACAGAGGTTTGAACTGAGCACAAGCTCAACATTCTATGCTCTTAGCACAGAGTTAACTCTTTCATCTCTGGAGCAGTTCAAGTGCTGGGGCTAACTGCACATTGTCAGAATACAGCAAGAGTTCATGTTGTTCCAACGAAATTTGGCAAATCAAGAGATCTACCATGCCCCACCACGCATACCAAATTGCATGCAAATCTGTTGACCGGGTCCAAAGTTATTAATGCACAAAATTTCAAATTTAACACAGAAGTGCCTTCATAACCCTAAATACAGGGGGGAGCGACCGCACCCCTATAATATATATCGGATAGTATGGCGGCTGTTATCTTTGATGAAGCCTAGCATGTAGCTTGGTGAAACAGAACAGTTTTTTTGCAACTGAACTTGTTAGCAAAATGTTCTTAAAAAAAAAAAAAAAAAAA
Source organism: Neoceratodus forsteri (assembly GCA_016271365.2). Lineage (NCBI taxonomy): Eukaryota > Metazoa > Chordata > Ceratodontiformes > Ceratodontidae > Neoceratodus > Neoceratodus forsteri. The sequence goes on along the minus strand of CM028129.1, from coordinate 552,954,077 downwards.
AAAAGCATCTTATGCACTTTCTGCAGTTTTGCACTTTTAATAAAAAAGCAGTTAATCTGAGCCCTTGGTCTGGGTGCTTATTCTTTTGCACTTTGACTTTGCTGTTACAGCACCAGACCGTTCTCGGTGTAGCTTTATTTGTACTTTGACCATATTTTCCTAAAAGCTGATGGCAGATAAGGACCGTGTGGGCCCACCCAGTCTGCCCATTTTGCCTACCTATTCCAAAAAACACAGATCCTAGTTGATCTGCAGCTCACCTTTTCTTTCCTGTCTCTAGGGTACCCTTATGTCTATCCCATACACACCTGAATTCTTCAACTGTTTTAGCCCCACCACCTCTGTAGGAGGGCTGTTCCAAGCGTTCACCACCCTTTCAGTGAAAAGTACTTCCTTACGTTACCCCTGAACCTACCCCCCCACCCTTTATCTTGTGCCCCTTGTGTTTTTGTGCTTTATTTTTACTTCTATTTTTGCACCGCCCCCGGACGGCCCCCCAGCCCTGTCACCTGGAATTACCTACGCCCGGTCCAGAGGCGGCGCCTGCAGGAGTCTGGTATCATCCTGCCGCTGGTGTTTTTCTCCACCATTTTCTCCCGAGGGCCCCAAGAGAAGGATGCAAGCACGTGGAAGAGCCAAGATGTGCCCTACAGCCCCTGCACGACTCCCCCCTTCCGCCCCCACCCCATTGGCCTAGTGCCGGGTCCCTGCCTGCGCTGCCGCCTGGCCTCCACCAGGGGGCAACCATTGAGCGAGGGATGCCTCTCCACCACCCCTGGAGAGGAGAGTTGCCTGCCGGCAGCTCCATCCTCCCCCCCCATGCCAACCACCAGTGACCCAGGCTTGTTCCCGAACCCGGGTCGCTGGTGTGCCACAAGCTGAATCATCCAGCGCCTCAGCCCTCTGTACCAGCCAGCCGGCCACTTGTACTTCTTTTCTGAAAGATGGTACCCACCTATACTTGGTTTATACCCCTGCGGTACCTGAAAGTTTCTATCATATCCCTCCTCTCCTCCAGGCAGTACATATTGAGTTCCCCTAGCCTCTCCTTGTAGGACTTTTCATGCAGACCCTGTACCATTTTGGTAGGCCTACTCTAGACTGCCTCCACTCTGTCTACGTCTTTCCAGAGATGCGGTCTCCAGATCTGGACACAGTACTCCAGCTGAGGTCTCATCAGTGATCTGTACAGTGGCATAACTACCTCCTCCTCCTGCTGATGATACCCCTTTCCTATGCACACCAGCATTCCACTGACTTTCTCTACAGCCCTCTTGCATTGTGTGGTCGCCTTTAGGTAATCAGAAGTGAGTACCCCCAGGTCCCGTTCCTGCTTAGTGGCTGCCAGTGCCCCCCCCCCCATCTTGTATTCTTCCCTTGGATTTCTGCTCCTCAAATGCATGATTTTGCACTTTTTTGCATTGAATCCTAGCTGCCACACTTTTGACCACTCCTCCAACATACCTGGGTATTTTCTCCTTTTCTCTACCCCTCTGGAGTGTCAACCCTGTTCCAGATCTTAGTGACATCTGCAAAAAAAAAACAAAAAAAAAAAAACACAAAAAAAAACATACCTTCCCCCCCAGCCCCTCTGCAATGTCACTTGTGAAGACACTGAAGAGGACTGGCCCCAGGACCGATCCCAGTGGCACCCTGCTGGTCACCTCCCTTTCCTCCGATTGAACACCATTTACCAGCACCCTCTGTGTCCTGCCACTCAACCAATTTCTGACTCCATTTACCACCTTGGGGCCTACCCCCAGGCTGCCTAACCAATTTGCCAACCTTCTATGTGGGATGGTGTCAAAGGCCTTGCAGAAATCTAAGTAGGCCACATCCACTGCTCTTCCCTGATCTACCGCCCTGGTCACCCAGTCAAAGAAATCTATTAGATTTGTTTGACAAGACCGTCACGCTGTGAATCCATGCCGCCTTGGATCCTGTGCTCTGCTAGATTCAAGGGCTAACACAATCCTCTCCTTTAGCAGTGCCTCCATTAATTTCCCCACCACGGATGTCAGGCTGACTGGTCTGTAGTTGCCTGTCTCTTCTCGGCTCACACTTTTATTCCACTTTTCATACTTTTTCCTAAAATTAGAAATGTTACAAATGACCATGATAATCAATATATTGTGATATTTTTGCACAAATATTACAGTACTCAAAACTTGAAATTGTGACATTCCTAGCTCCAGCCCACCACAAGGAGCCTGAAAGTGCTGCCTCCGCAAGCTCCACAGACGAGGTGGTGTGGCAGGTCCGAGGTGCAAAGCTGGGTTGTTTTCACGGATGCACAATACAGTCAATTAGTACCTTAGCGTCAGGCAGGGATGTAAAGTATGGACAAATGTTGTACCCCAATAAGATGCTGACACTTACATGTCGTAGTGCCCTGCAATCCCAAGCGGCCTGTTAATCATTTTACTTAGTTCAGATCTAGCATCTAAATCAAGCACACCCTGAAGTCTGAAGTTCAAGCATGTTGCATCTCCTGTGGTAACACAGACTTGACGACTGCTGTATTTAACAGCCTAAATCTGAAACATGCATGCCCTAGGCTACGGTAAAGTAAATGTAAGGTCATGCACCTGGGAATCAACAACCCAAAGCATAACTACGCATTAAATAATACTGTAATCCAAAAAACAATGGATGAAAGGGATCTTGGTGTCACTATAACTGACACTTTCCTTTGATACACATACTAGGAACGCAGTAAAAAAGGGCCAAAGGATTCTTGGATGTATACTAAGGAATATTAAAAGCAGGGACAGAAAGTACAGTTACATAAGAACTTACCGTAACAGTAGATCTTCGTGACAAGCTCTTGCAGTAGGTAATTACATATACTGTAGGACTGACGATGGCAGGACCCCATGGAAAAATTTCTAGCTAGTAGTCCTTGGCGAGAGACCGCCCCACATCAGGAGACGCTGTATAAGGGCGGTCCTTTAACGCTTCTTCCAGTTCTTTCCCACCACGGGCCAGAAAGGTCGGACGAGAGAGGAGCGGATATTTCCCTCACTTGAAAAGGAGCTGAAAAAGCCTAGGGGGCTGGAGGGCGGTAAGGTACCTACTGCAAGAGCCTCTCTCGAAGATAGTACGATTACGTAAGAACTTACCGTAACAGTAGATCTTGAGAGAGAGCCTCTGCAATAAATAATCTATATAGGACTGGCGTGACGAAGCAAGCAGGACCCCTGAAAAAAATTTCTAGCTAGCAGTCCCTGGCGGGACCGCCCTACGGCAGGTGACGGCGCCAGACGACGCCGGTATAAAGGGGCGGTCCCAGACGCCCGCCTTCAATTCTTTCCTCGCCACAGGCCGGACAAGAGAGAAGCAGATATTTCCTCAATGGAAAAGGAGCTGGAAAAGCCTAGGGGGATGGAGGGCGGGAAGGTATTACTTACTGCAAGAGCCTCTCTCGAAGATCTACTGTTACGGTAAGTTCTTACGTAACTGTACTATCTTACTTCGAGAGGGCTCTTGCAGTAGGTAATTACATATAGGACAGAATCCCAAGCAGTCTGGAACAAATGAAAAGGCACCGGGAGGAGGAACTACTCCAAGAAGTAGCAAACAACCTTGCAAACCTCAAGATAGGAGGCCTTGCAAGACAGCTAACCCGAAGCCTGCTCTACGGCGAGAGGCAATGTCCAAACTGTAATGTTTAGTAAATGTATGGACGGAAGTCCAAGTGGCGGCAGCACAGATGTCTGTTGCAGACACATTCTTGAAACAAGTCGCACAGGCTGCTACACCTCGAGTGGAGTGACCTCTGACTTGACCCGGTAGGGTCTTGTTGCACTTGTCATAACAGAAAGTGATGCATGAGCCAACCACTTTGATAGGCATTGCTTGGAGACAGCATTGCCTTCCCTTTAGTGAGCAAAGGAGATGAACAACTGATCAGTCTTTCTGAGATCCTTCGTCCTATCGGTGTAGTATCTCAGAATCCTGTGGACATCCATGGTATGGAGCAAGTATTCTCCTTAATTGGAGTACTGCGTGAAAAAGGCAGGTAATTCAATAGACTGATTTAAGGTAGACTCCGCTACCACTTTTGGGAGAAACTTAGGATTTGTGCGAAGAGCTACTCTTTCTTTCTGAAAGATCAGATAAGAGATTTTGCACATAAGGGCCCGGAGCTCGGAAATTCTGCGAGCAGAAGTAATGGCCACCAAGAAAAGCGTCTTCCACGATAAGAACTTCAAGTTTGCGGAAGCCGCAGGCTCAAAAGGAGGAAGGGTAAGTTTCTTGAGAACAAAGTTCAAGTCCCAAGGGGGAGCCGGAGTCTGAACAGGGGGTCTGAGATGAAGGGAACCCTCTGAGAAAAGTCTTGGATACCTCCAATTGGGCAAATGCCTTATCAGCGAAAGGGACATGGTAGGCTGAAATAGCCACCATATGGACTTTCAAAGAGGAGTGACTGAGACCGAAATCGAAAAGATGGCGCAGGAAGAAAAAACAAAATACTGATACTTTTTTGGAAAAACCGACGAAGCAACAGGACTGAGCGTTATGAACTTCACCGCGAGGCGCTGCACAAGCTGACAGCGGGAAAGAACTGGAAGGCGGACGTCCGGAACCGCCCCTTTATACCGACGTCATCTGACGCTGGTCACCTGACGTGGGGCCGGTCCCCGACAGGGACTGCTAGCTAGAAATTTTACCGTGGGGTCCTGCCGCCTGCCGACGTCAGTCTATATGTAATTACCTGCAAGAGCCCTCTCGAGCAAGATCTACTGTTACGTAAGTTCTTACATAACTGTACTATCTTGCTTCGAGAGGGCTCTTGCAGTAGGTAATTACATATAGGACTGAATCCTAAGCAGTCTGGAACAAGGAGAGGCACCAGGAGGAGGAAGACTACTCCTAAAAGCTCTAGCTGTGCAAGCCTCAAGATAATAGGCCTTGCAGAACAGCCAGCCCGAAGCCTGTTCTACGGCGAGAGGCAACATCCAAACTGTAGTGTTTAGTAAAGGTATGGACGGAAGTCCAGGTGGCGGCAGCACAGATGTCTGCAGCAGACACATTTTTGAAACAAGCCGCTGAGGCAGCTACTCCTCTGGTGGAGTGGCCTCTTACTTGGCCCGGGAGGGTGGTGTTATATTTTTCATAACAGAAAGTGATGCAATGAGCCAACCACTTAGACAGGCATTGCTTGGAGACAGCACTGCCTTCCCTTTTATGAGCAAAAGGGACGAACAATTGATCAGTCTTTCTGAGATCCTTCGTCCTGTTGGTGTAGTATCTCAGAATCCGGTGAACATCCACAGTATGGAGTAAATACTCCCCTTGATAAGAGTACTGCTTAAAAAAGGCAGGTAACTCTATGGACTGATTTAAAGTAGACTCAGCTACTACCTTAGGGAGAAATTTAGGATTCGTGTGAAGAGCAACATGTTCCTTGTGAGAAATCAAGTATGGGATTTTACACATTAGGGCCTGTAGCTCGGAAATTCTCCAAGCAGAAGTAAAGGCCACCAGGAAGAGTCTCGTCCACGGAAGGAACTTCAAATCCACAGAAGCTGCAGGTTCGAAGGGAGGGAGAGTAAGTTTCTCGAGAACAAAGTTCAAGTCCCAAAGGGGAGCAGGAATATGAATGGGGGGCCTCAGATGGAGGACCCCTCTGAGAAAGGTCTTGGAGATCTCCAATTGACCTAAAGCTTTGTCCTCGAAGGGAACATGATAGGCCGAAATGGCCGCCATGAGTACCTACAGCGAAGAATGACTAAGACCCAGGTCAAACAGATGACGTAGATACTCCAGCAGAAGCCCTGCTGAACATGAGAAGGGTTCTGCATTCTTAGAAGCAGCCCAGATAGTGAATCTTTTCCACTTTATGGCATAAGTGGATCTGGTAGAGAGTTTTCTGGCCTCCACCAAAATCTCCGCCACTTTGGGAGACACTCCAAAACAAGACTGGGCTAAGTCTGCAGGAGCCATGCATGCAGTTAAAGGGATTTGAGGCCTGGATGGACCAGGGTCCCCTGATCCTGGGTCAGTAAACCTCGAGATAGAGGAAGAGGAGGATCCTCTGAGTATTGTTGTGGAAGAGAGAACCAAACTTGCCTGGGTCAGAAAGGAGCGATCAGAATCATTTGTGCTCCTTCTGAAGCTAGTTTCTGCAAGACTCATGGGATAAGTGGAATTGGGAGAAAGGCATAGACGAATCTGTCCTAGTCTAGAGACACAGCGTCACTCCAAAAAGTGCCTCGCTCTGGAACGAGCGAGCAGAAGATGGGAAGTTTTGTGTTTAGAGGGGATGCAAACAGGTCGACCTGTGGTATTCCCCAAAGTTGGAAGATATTGTCTAGGACCCCTTGGTCCAGTTCCCACTCGTGAGTCAGAGCAGAAGAGCGACTTAGCTTGTCTGCCAGGGTGTTGTTGACTCCCGGAACGTGAACTGCCGTGAGGTGAAGGTCATGTTGTGTTGCCCAATCCCAAACCCTCACTGCCTCCCTGCAAAGAGGGTAGAACAGAGTCCCTCCCTGTTTGTTGATGTACCACACCACGCACATGTTCTCCACCTGGACGGCTAGGTGGCTGGGAAGGATGTATTGGTGAAGGGCTTGGACAGCATACAACACTGCCTGAAGCGCGAGCACATTGATGCGGAGAGCTTGTTCTAGCTTGGACCAGGAGCCCTGTATCCGAAGAGGGCCTAGATGGGCTATCCAACCTTCGCCCGAGGCATCTGTGGTTGGAGTCTGGGAGGGGGGAGGATGAAAGAAAAAATTACTCACCTTAGTAATGTTGTTTCTTCTAATGGAGTCTTGCTATATTATGACATATGCAGTGAGTCCCAACCTTCGAACTGCTCCGGAGGTGAAAGAGTCAACTTTCCATGCCAGGCATGGAACGCTGAGCTCGAGCTCAGTTGAAACTGTCTGTTGTTCTTCAAACTCAAACCGTTAGATCTTTACGAGCTAAACTCACTGAGGTCCTGTGTGGAAGCTGTAAACCTACACTAGCCAACTAGCTACTAAACATAAGAACACGTTCTTTGGTCCCAAAACAAAGACTCAAGTCAGGAGACCCAAAAAATGAAAACACACTACCAAGTCACCCCAAAAAAGGAGGGATGAAAACAACAAGGTGGGCATCTACTAAGTGCCAACACTGCTGCCCACCCATCCCAAAAGCAGAGGTTCTGAGAGGGGCAGGCGGGGGGTCATAATATAGCAAGACTCCATTAGAAGAAACAACATTACTAAGGTGAGTAATTTTTCTTCAAACAACATGAAGTCTTGCTATATTATGACATATGCAGACTACACAGAGTACCTCCATGGAGGAGGGACAGAACCTACTTAGGAAATAGGCTCTCAAGCACAGCTGTGCAAACCAGCATCACTCCTAGCCTGGATGTCCAGGGAGTAATGCTTGGTAAAAGTGTGAAATGTTTTCCAGGTAGCTGTTTGACATATCTCTAGAAAAGGGATGTCCCTGGCAGCAGCCAGGGAAGCAGCTGTACCTCTGGTAGAGTGAGCCCTCAGGCCTGAGGGAGGAACCTTACCCAGTTTTTCATAGCAAAATTGGATACAAGAGACAATCCACCTGGCAACGGATCTTTTAGTGGCAGGTTTCCCTTTACCAACCTCACCATAAGTGAAGAACAGTTGGAGGGAGTCAAACCTGTGACCCTTGGTACGCTCTATGTAGTAACTAAGGGCTCCCTTCACATCTAAGCTGTGCAGCCTCCTCTTGCCAGAGGAGGAATGGTCAGTGAAGTATACTGGAAGAGATATAGATTGATTAAGGTGGAAATCTGAAACCACCTTAGGCAAGAACTTCCTGTTAGTACTGAGGACCACCTTATCTCTATGAAAGGAGATAAAATCAGGCTCCACTGACAGGGCTTGTAATTCACTTATGCGTCTGGCAGAAGTGATGGCTACCAGAAACACAGTTTTCCAAGTCAAGTACTTAAGCTCTGCTGAAGACAAAGGCTCAAAGGAAGGTTGCACAAGCTGAGCAATGCAAACATTAAGTTCCCAGGCAGGGGCAGGGTCCCTGAATGGAGGGTTGGTGTGAAGCAATCCCTTGAAAAACTTGGAGAATACAGGATGAGCTGAAAGAGAAGAGGGCTTATCTGCTGATAAAAAAGCAGAAACAGCTGCCAGATGCACTTTTAGGGTAGCTGGTCTCAGCCCCAAGGTATTTAAGTGGACCATATAATCCAGGACTGTGGGTAAGTCAGCAGATTCTGGGGAAATATGCTTTCCAGAACACCATATGGAAAACCTCTTCCATTTGGAATTATAAGTAGCCCTGGTAGAAGGTTTCCTAGAAGCCTTCAGGATATCCATTACACCTTGGGAGAAGTGTAGATCAGCAAACTAACTCTTCAAGAGCCAGGCCTTGAGATTGAGAGATTTGAGGTTCGGGTACCAAACTCTCCCCTGAGCACAGGTTAACAGGTTGTGACTCCTGGGAAGACACAGGGAAGGTGGACTGCTAAGGACAGTAGGAGTGGGTACCAAGGCTGTCTGGCCCAGTCTGGAGCAATCAGGATCATCTTGCAGGGTTGAGATCTGATTTTGACTAGCACTTTGAGCAGGGGGGAGGAGGGAGCATAGAAACTTCCTTTCCCAATTGAGAAGTAAGGCATCCAGAGGACTGAGCCCAACCTGGGCCTGCAGCAAAAAAGGGGAAGTTGGTGATTGTCTGGGGCTGCAAAAAGATCCATCTGCGGGGTGCCCCATCTGGCAAATACCACCTCCAAGACCAGAGGGTCCAGTGACCATTCGTGATGGCCCTGGGAAATCCTGCTGAGAGCATCTGCCAGGACATTGTCCTTGCCTGGGAGGTGAACTGCCATAAGGGAGGTGTTCAGGGAGTAAGCCAGAGACCACAACTTCATTGCTTCGGTGCACAAGGCCGTAGACCGAGTGCCTCCTTGCTTGTTGATGTACCACATTGTGGTGGTGTTGTCTGTTCTGACCTGTATAACTTTGTTCTGAACAGATTTGGAAAAAGCTTGAAGTGCTAGCAAAACTCCTCTGAGTTCCAACAGATTGATGTGGAGCAGAGATTCCTGAGGGGACCACAATCCCTGGGCAGTGAGGTCGCCCATGTGAGCTCCCCACCCCAAGAGGGATGCATCTGTAGCAAGGATTAAGGAGTGAGACTGAGGGGCAAAAGGAACCCCTTGTCTCAGATTGCTCTGGTCCTGCCACCACTGTAGGGCCTGGATCAGGGTTCGAGTCACTGGGATCAATTTGGTTAGAGGGTCTTTCCTTTGGGACCAAAAGGCTCTCAAATGGAACTGGATGTCCCTCATCTGAAATCTTGCTCCCTGCACTACTGCTGTAGAAGCAGCCATGTGCCCCAGGAGCTGTGAAAGTGCCTTGCTGGTGAGACCTGCAGAGGTGAATGAGGAGGCCAGAGAGACCAGGGTCCTTGCCCTGTCCAAAGGAAGGAAGGCTCTGGCCTTCTCTGTGTTCAGCTCTGCGCCTATGAAGGTGAGGAGCTGGACAGGCTCTAGAACTGACTTTGAAAGATTCAGAAGGAAACCTAGAGAGGTGAGCAGTTGCTGAGTTATCTGTAGATGTAACTTGACTTGGTCTGGAGACTGACCTACTATGAGCCAGTCGTCCAGATAAGGGAAGATGGCAATTTTTTGCTTTCTTAGGTGGGCAACTGCTACTGCCAGGCATTTTGAGAATACCCTTGGAGCAGAGGTGAGGCCAAAGGGCATTGCTCTGAATTGGTAATGGCCTGAGGGCAGCTCGAACCTGAAGTACTTTCGATAGGAGCTTCTGATGAGAATATGGAAGTAGGCATCCTTGAGGTCCAGGGACGCTAGCCAGTCCCCTGGCCTTAGAGAGGGGAGAATAATTCCCAGAGTCACCATTTTGAATTTTGGTTTTAAAAGGTGCTTGTTTAAATATCTGAGATCCAGGATGGGCCGCCATTCTCCTGTCTTTTTTGGGGTAAGGAAGTACCTGGAGTACAAGCCTTTGCCCTGGTGTAGGGGTGGAACCCTTTCCACAGCTCTGAGAGCTAGGAGGGAAGAGACCTCTACCTCTAAGGCAAGAGCCTCTGGTGGATTTGCAGGTGGAAAGGATCTGGTTCTCATCTTTGGAAATTTTTTGAAGCTGAGAACCAGTCCCTGGCTTACTACTTCCAGGACCCACTTGTCTGATGTCAGAGACTTCCAGTCCTGGACAAAGTAAGCCAACCTGCCCTAGGGTAGCTGAGAATCGGCCCTGGCAACCCCATCAGGGTGCCTGTTTGGCAGGGGCTTTGGGCTGAGGGGTAGAAGCAGGCCTGCTTGTACCCAGTCTGCCTCTCCCTCTAAATAACCCCCTCTGGGCATAGGCAGAAGAGGAGGCCTGGGCTTGGTAAAAAGGCCTATGAAAAGGCCTGCCCCTGCCCCTGGAAAGCTGCCTTTGAGGAGTGGCCTGCCTTTCCTTGGCCTGTGCACTCCTATAGGTGGTCCTATACTCATCCATTTTCTTCATGTAATTCTCTGTCTGCTCCCCAAACAGAGAATTACCCACCACAGGAAAATCCATGGCCTTAGTCTGGGTATCCTGTGACAGGCTAGTACATCTGAGCCAAGCCATTCTACGAAGTGCCACAGATGTAGCCATGACTCTGGATGACACATCATTGGAGTCCACTGCAGCATGGAATTGCACCTTGGATGCCTCAATACCATCAGCAGCCACCTGCTCCATCTTCTTGGCAAGCTGGCCAGGGACCCGTTTTGCCACAGCCATAACAGTATCCCATCTGGATTTCTGGTATCTGGCAACATAAGCCATATAATTTGCCTGTCTGAGTCCCAAGGATGCTGCCATGTACTGTTTCTTTGCATGGCATCAATCCTCCTGGAGTCCTTATCCAGGGGGTGTGAAGCCAAGGGAATATTAGCCTTGTTACAGGCTGCAGCCTGCACTACTCCAACATGGCTGCATTGTTGTGTGAGGAACTCTGTATCAGAGCCTGACAAAGTGTACCTCTTGTTCATTTCTCTTATCAACAGGAGGTATAGTGTGAGCAGCTTTTAAAATTTTAAAAGTCTGTTTCCTAAAAGAATTATGCAAGTGAATAGACAGTCTCCTAGACTCTGGGATATCCATCATTTCCACATAGTCAGGCTCCTCTTGATCATCCACAGCTTCCTCCATAGGGAGCTGGAGGGTTTCAGCCACTTTTTTATAAAACATAAAATGAGAAGGGGACTCAGAAAGGCTAGGAGGAGACACTCCTGAAGGTCTGTCTGGGGAGATGTCCGGGTCAATGGGCACATCCAGACTTTCAAATCCACATTCACTCTCCTCATACTCCTCTTCCCCCTCCTCCGGTTCATAATACTCCTCTAAATCATACTCTTGAACTGGGGGAACTGGCCGAACCGGGCACTTATGAGATGGTGCCGGTTCGGTCGGAACCGGGGAAAGCGACTGGACAATTTTTATCACTTTGGCTATTTCTTCAGCGGTTGGAGAGGAAAGTTTTGGCTCCACACCAGCTGATTTTCTAGTCCTTTTTGCTGGACCCGGCTCCTCAGAGTCTGATCTCCTTTTGCGCGAGGAAGTCTCGCCCTGGTCAGAGGGCACTCCCTACAGTTCGGTTGGAACCGAACCGGGCTGGCCATCCGGTTCAGCGGACTTTTTGGCCTCCCTTTCCCTGAGCCTACCAACTCTCTTTTCCAGGGTAGCTGCAGGAAAACTTTTACAAATCTGGCAGTCTGCACGGAGGTGGTCAAACCCCAGACAATAAACACAGGTGGTGTGGGGGTCAGCCTTGGCAAAGACTTCCCCACAGACACTGCAGTGTTGAAACCCAGTGGGCCCCGGTTTTTCTTTTGGGTTTCTCAGACATATTGCCAGCCTAACCAGACTTACCCATGTATGGCAATCCACCAGGTAAGACCCCCTTATCGGTTCCCAACCATGTCACGGGTCGTGGAAAAAAACATAATAAAATCCGTTATGTTTTAGAACCGATAAGAACCGGTAACCACACTCTAAAAGACAGATTAAGATTTTTTTAAACAACTTGATCGGTTCAAACCGAACCGATAACCGTTTACAAGTTCCACACAGAATAGAAATAAATGTAAAACCTATCTAGTACTCACAAATACCACAGACAGAGTCTGAACCGACCGGTTGCAGTTAAATTTGGTCGAAAACCGAGAAAAACAATACTTTAACCGAAAAAATGAACCGAGCAGAAGGAGAAATCTCCGGAGCGACTGTTCAGTGAGGCGGAGTAAAGAATCTGACGGTCTGAGTTTGAAGAACAACTGACAGAGTTTCAACCGAGCTCGAGCTCAGCGTTCCATGCCTGGCATGGAAAGTTAACTCTTTCACCTCCGGAGCAGTTCGAAGGTTGGGACTCACTGCATATGTCATAATATAGCAAGACTTCATGTTGGTTGAAGAAAGGAACTCCCCGAAACAGGTTCTCTCGAACCATCCACCATTGCAAGTCTCGAAGCATCGGCGAGGAGATCAGAACTGGGTGATCTAGGTCATCCACTAGCTGATCCTATTGAGAGCGTAGAGTCCACTGAGAAATCTTCATGTGGAGTCGAGCGCGAGGAACCGTCGGGATAGCAGCTGCCATGAGCCTGCGAAGGATCGACCTCGCAGAGACCGTCCTGCGGTCGGACAGCAGACTTATTTGGGTCTGGAGGGTGGACGCCCTGTCCGGAGGCAGGAAGGCCTTGTCCGTGGTCGTATCGAGGATCGCCCCAATAAACTGTAGTCTCTGGGATGGGACCAGATGAGACTTGGAATGGTTGATGGTAATACCCAGGCAGGCAAAAACTTGCTGGATAAGGGAGAGGCAATGCAGGAGTTCCACCCTGGGCAGCAGCCAGAGGAGCCAATCGCCAGGTATGGGAAAACCTGCACTCCCTGGTACGCAGGTGGGCCGCCACCACTGCCAGGCATGGTAAACACTGGGGCTGAGAATGGACCAAACGGGAGCTCCTTGAAATGGTAGTGGTCCCCCTGGAATGCAAAACGAAGGTATTTGCAATGAAATGGGCGAATGGGAATGTGCAAATAAGCATCTTGCATATCCAGAGCACAAAGCCATTGACCCGGCTGGAGGAGGGGCAGAAGACTCTGCAAAGAGAGCATCCTGAACCTTTTGTATTCTACGAAAAGATTCAGGGAACTGAGATCCAAAATTGGTCTGAGATCTCCTGTCTTCTTTGGGACCAGGAAGAAATGGGAATAGTAACCCGTCCCTCGCAGATTAAGGGGGATGGGCTCTAATTGCTTGTTTCAGCAGGAGGGCCGAAATTTCCTCCTGGACCAAGAGAAAATGTTCCCGCGAATACGACGACTTCAGAAGGGGGCGGCGGGATGGTTTCTGAAGAAACTCTATCGAGTGTCCCTCTGCTATGAGTTGGAGCACCCAAGAATCTGTGGTTATCCTCTCCCATCCCGGAAGGTGGAGGGAAAATCTCCCTCCTACCAGTTCCTCTGGGGAGTCTGGAGGTAGTGGGAGAGGAAAGGAGTCAGGTGGTGTGGGGCAGCGCTGCAGCTGAAGCACCCGCTGCTTTTTTGGGCGGGGGGGCTTAGCAGCTGTGGGGATTGGCATTCTGTGGCCCGCCTTCCCTGTGGTTTCGCCTTTGGCCGATGCCATCTGCGAAAGGGATGGTGCTGCTGCTGATGGGGACAGTACGTGGAATCAACAGACTTCAGTGCCGTCCCTTTCTCTTGCAAATCGGTGATGATGTCCTTGACATCCCCCCCGAAAAGCACCGACCCCCGGAAGGGTGCTTCCTGAATAGCAGATTGCACCTCTGGGACCAACCCTGACACGCGGAGCCAAGCATGCTGCCGTAGGCCTACAGTGAAAGTTGAGCTCCGCCCAGCAGTGTCCACTGCATCGTATGTCACACGAAGCATGTGGCGACTGGCTGAACGAGCAGAGCGAACAAGATCAGCCAACTCCTGCTTGACTTGGGAGTCAGGCAAGGAATCCAGTTTGGCTTCCACCTGAGTCAGAATGGCCTTCTGGTAGTCCCCCATATGGCCGACATTGTTCAGGGCCGTGATCCCCAGTAGGGAGGAAGAGTAAATCTTTCTCCCATACTGGTCCAGAAGGCGTGATTCCTTATCAGGTGGTGACGAGCTAAGATGCTTGGGGTTTGCCGACCAGCTGTGAGCGGCGCTAATCACGACCGAGTTGGCATGAGGGTGAGAATCCAGAAAATCAACACCCTCTGGAGCCTGATATAGCTGGTTCGACTTCCTAGGAAGTGGGGCTAAAGCCAGCAGCTGTTTCCATATTGTGGTAACGAGGTCGGCGTGAGGCTCTATCCAGGGTGGCACCAAGGTAGGAGCTGTCACGCGCAGATCCAGATGTTCGGCGAGTTTCAGACGCTGAGGATCTGGTTCCAGGGAGTGCCACTGATAAACCTCCTGGATTTTCCTAAGCAACTCCGTAAAAGAAGGATCCTCCTGAGGAGACTTCGGAGGAGTCCTTGGCCTGAGCTTTGACAGAGAGTGTGGCTCGTCGTCTCTCTCGGAGCAACCATCGGAAGAATCAGAGGATGAAGAGGTAAAAGACTCCCTTTCCTGACCTGGGGGAGGAACGGACCCCTTGGGAAGTCCTCGGGAAAGCGTGTCCTGCCCTTCTCTGGATCCACATGGAAGAACTCTGGAATCCGGTGGTGGTGAGGGAGTGTGCCGCCTCGGACGTACGGGAACCTGGGACGACACCGTCGTCTGAAGGCGGCGCTCAACCTCTTTGGTGAGCTAAGCCTTGGCCTCAGCCCCCCAGGAGGCCACAGTCTCCTGTAGGTCCAGCGGTGGCCGCGAGGGTGGTGGATGAGGAGGAGGCGGGGGATAAGGATACGGGTTATAACTGTATGGAGCGTATCCAAAACCTGGCTGTGGGTAGCCCGGCGTCGGGTACTGTGGCGCCGGATACTGCAGTCCTGGGTACACCAGCGTCGGATAGGACGGAGGGTACCCGAGAGCCTGGGGGGGGGGGGCGCTGCCGGAACAGACGGCCCGGTCGGTGGCCTCATGGGCGGGTCCACAATGGAGGGCCCGACGGGAGCGGAATGTCTCCCGGAGTCGGTAGGGCCGACGTCGGAGGCCCTGGCGTCTGAGGTACCAATGTTGGAAGGGCCGGCGTCTGGGGAGTCGACATCCGGTCCGGCGCAATAGGTGGCGGAAGGACTGATGGAGGAGGAAGATCTTCAGCCTCGCCCCAGGATGGAGGTGAAAAATCCCTGGGGTCGTGTTGGACAGACTCTGGGTCCGAAAGCGGCAGCGAAGGCTGCAGGGACCTGTAAATGACGACGTGGAGGGTCCGGCTGTCGGTTCCTTCACCAGCCAGAGCGAGCCGAGCGTGTGGCTGCGGGCGAGCTCCGGTGGCGCGGGCGTCCGACTTATGAGAGCCATCACCGGAGGAAGGTCGAGTAGAGGGATCGGCCTGGTCTGGTGGAGTGGAGGCAACGTGCCACCTCGAAGGGTCGGGCGTCTTACCGGCCCTCTCTGGGCGGACGGAGGAGCCGACGCCCGACTTACCAGAGTCGCCCACAGTGGCAGGCCGCAAGCCTGTGGCCGAACCAGGGGCGGAGGCCTCCAACTGCCCGGAGGCACCCGCAAGGCCCAAGCCAGACGGGCGGGCCGACGCCCCCTCGGAAACCTCCAAGGTGGCCATCGAGGAGCAGTCCCCCGGAGGGGACGTTACCTGTGTCCTAGCGACTCCCGAGGGAGATGCGGTAGAGAAGCCCTTGTCCCGGTGCCTCTCATTCTCCTTCTTCCGTTGGCCTTCGGGGGGAAGTGGACACCTGCCTCAGTTTTTTGAGCTCCTTCTCCATTGAACTCATTTTCTTCTTCAGAATATGGGCTTCCAGGAATTGCTGCCGCCTATTCCGGGTAGCCGCGTTGAAACTGAGGCAGTGCTGGCACTTCTCGACTGGGTGATTGGGGCCTAAGCAGAACAGGCACAGGGAATGGCCGTCCTTGTGTGGTAGTTGGGTGCCGCACGAATCGCAATTATTTTTGTGCTCGGAGGGTGTAGGGGACAACATACACAGACGATTGTACTGACGTTAGTCGAAAACAGCAATTATTTCAGTAAAAAACCGACGAAGTAGGGCTGACAAAGCACAAACTTTTCTGCGAGGCGCTGCACGAGCTAACAGTGGAAAAGAACTGGAAGGCAGGCGTCAGGGACTGCCCCTTTATACCGACATCTCCTGACGCCGGTCAACTGATGTGAGGGTGGTGCCTCGCCAAGAACAGCTAGCCAGAAATTTTTCTGTGGGGTCCTGCCACCTCCCGGCGTCAGTCCTATATGTAATTACCTACTGCAAGAGCCCTCTCGAAGTAAGATCAGTTATTATGCCAATCTAGTCATCTCTGGTTAGGCCCCACCTGGAGTACTGCTCACCCTTCTGTGCACCATAAAGCATAGGAGGCAGAAAACTTAAGAGTACAGAGAAAGGCTACAAAAAAAAAAAAAAATTAAAATTTACAACATATGACATATGGAGAGAGAGACTGAGGGAGCTTGGCCTCTTTTCTATGGAATACAGGCGCATGAGAGGAGATGCATGTCTCGTTTTCAGTGCCATGAAGAACGAAGGAATTTGGGAAAGCACAGGTCTCTACAGGCACCTCACTACTAAAAATACTAGGACACACAACTTCAAGATAAAGGGTGAAGTTGCAAGAACTGGGAAAGAAGGAAATGGTTTAACCCGAGGGTGATATCAACATGGAACTCTTTACCAGAAAGCTCTATGGAGGTTTTCAAACGGTCACTAGATGCCTATATGGGCAGAGATAAATGTGTGTACTTCCACTAATAAGTGGCGAGTTACTTTAGGCCTATTGGCCTGCCTCTTAACTTGTAATTGACCTATGAACTGAACATTCAACAGCCTAGCCAATGGTGACCAGCTGTGTATATTACTCAACCAGTCTGAAAAGTAAACTGGTTAAAGGTTCCTCTGGGGAAAAGCGGAGATAACTAGCTTAAATAAGGATACATGATTTATCTTTATTTAGAATGCTTCAGTAATTCAAATAAATTGTACGTAAGCTTTTACTTTCACCAACACCATAATTTTTTATACTACAGCGAGCCTAATTGTATTAGCATTTCTTTTCCCAGTTAGTAAAAGCAAGTTAGCATGCTGTGCAATGACTGACCTTGCCTCCAGAGGGTGGAGGGCGGGAAACTGGAGAGTGACAAACTATCCCACTGAAGGCAGAGCGTATCGTGCTGTTAGAGGTGACACTGGAGACAGAGGTAGTAGCATTTAGCTGAGGAGGAAAAAGCAGTGAAGATTAACTGCAGAACATACAGGCACACTAAACATGCAAAAATCCTCTAGCAATCACCTTTAGAAGTAAAGATATCATGCAAACATGCACTTAAAACATGTTTTATAATTATTGCAATTCTTGTCCCAGAACAACAACATTTAGGAAGCAGATGTAAGCTAAACTGATTACTAATGTGGAAATCTCATCTTTTCCACTACAATGGTCTCAGTTGTTCATATCATGTCCTTATTGATTCTTCTCTTCCAGGGTAAAGCTCTCCTTTATGTGCCTGCAGGCCCTGACCCCTCCACTAGCACACCACATACACATACCCCTCAGTGCTTAGCTCCCAGTTGCTTATATCCCTGGAGCTTACCACCTTCTGGAGGGGCTTCCACTTTCAGTGCCACTGACAGGCAGTTCCTACCACATCCAGAGGTGGTGGGAGAAGAAGCTTGGGTGCAGCCTTGAACTCTGGGCTACCACAAAATGAAGGCAGACCGTGGAGTTGTCAATAGCCAGTCATCCCATCACTTCCTTTTTCTCCTGAATCACACCAACCAAGGATGCAGCAGTGTTGTCACGCATCAAAACCGTCTCTCCATGCAGTCCTCCCTACGATGGGACATACTCTGCCTCAGAAATAAGGGCTGCTACTCTCCTAAGCCCAGTGAGCTCCAGTACCCTTCAGAGAAGGCTTACAGAAAAGGACGCAAAAGTGGAACGACTAAGATACTTACTTATAGCTGCAGTTTGTAGCACTTGTGTTCCCTCCATCACACTAGTGCAGTTCCACCAAGCACGTTGGTCCCTAAAATCACATTTGCGCAGTCTACCAACATTGCAAAAAAACAGCAGCGATCCAGGTGGGAGAGGCCAGGTCCTCAGTTGTATGAAGGATGACTTCGGGACCACAGACCCAAAAAACAGGATACTCATTTGTAACAGTAGTTCTAGGAGTGGTATATGATATACATCCACACGTTCTGGCAGTGTCCTTTCCCCCTTAAATCCTGCCAGAAAGTCTTCAAGCTGGCTCCTCACACTCACCCAGGTGGTAATTCCCCTAGCACCGCCCTGTGATGCCAGTTCTTGCCCACTGGAAGCATACCTATGTGCCACTGCCAAGGGAGGTGGAGTGGGTCCGTGTAGATGTACACCATATACCACTCCTAAAAAGTTCAGTTACGCAAGAACTTACTGTAACAGTAAATCTTCGAGAGAGGCTCTTGCAGTAGGTACTAACATGTAGGACTAAGCCGCCAGGCGTTAGGACCACATGGAAAACTTTAAGCTAGCAGTGTCTGTCGGGGACCACTCCTGACGTCACGTGACCGACACCAGCGTGGCACTATAAAGGGAGCAGTCCCCACAGCCGCCCTCCAGTTCTCCCGCCAGAGACCTAGAAAGGTGCGACAGGAGTTAGAAGTGGGCTCCTGGAGCTAAAAGCTATGACAGGAGAAAAGGTAGAAGAAACTCAGGGGGAAGGTGGGAGGGAAAGCAGTACCTACTGCAAGAGTCTCTCTCAAAGATCTACTGTTAAGGTAAGTTCTTACATAACTGTACTATCTTACTTCGAGAGGGCTCTTGCAGTAGGTAAAAACATATAGGACTGAGCCCCAAGCAGTCAAAGTCAGACAAGTCTGAGACATGGGAGGCAGGAACAAATCTGCAGTAAACAGGGATCTCATGACAAGACCCTGAAGAACAGCTAGGCCAAAGTCTGCTCCCCGCCTAGAAGTAATGTCCAAACTGTAGTGTTTAGTGAAAGTGTGGACAGAACTCCAAGTGGCAGCCGCACAAATATCTGTGTCAGAGACATTCCTCAAACAAGCAGCAGAAGCAGCCATGCCTCTGGTTGAATGACCCTTAACCTCCCCCAGGAGGGGTCTGTTACACTTCTGATAACAAAAGGTGATGCAGTTTGCCAAGCATTTTGACAAACATTGTTTTGAAACCGCAGCACGCTCTCTTTTGGGCACAAAGGAAACAAACAACTGGTCAGTTTTACGGAGTGGCTTCGTCCTGTTCATGTAGTAATGAATTTTATGCACATCCAGTGTATGCAGGATTGCTTCACCCCAACTGGAATGCTCAGGGTATTACGCTGGCAACTGAAGAGTCTGGTTTAAGGTGTGCTTTGAAACCACCTTAGGAAAGAACTTACGATTTGTACGCAGAGCCTGCCTTATCCCCCTGACAGAACTGGAGTCCTCGAGAGAAAGGTGTCAACCTCCTATGAAGAAAGGATCGGCTCGACCGACTCGAGAAAGATTTCAGCTGGGCAGTTGGTCCGATCCTTGACCAACTGGCCAGATGGGGGTACTGTAGAGCCGGTGGCCAAAATCGAAGTCTCGGTCGAAGTTGGGAGTTCCGAAGAAACGTGGAAATCGAAGGCCCAAGAAAGCCCCCAATCTCATGAGCATTGACAAGACCGTTTCTGGGTCTCTTTCTCCTTGGATTCCTCAGAGTTTTTAAGAATTCTTGGGCCCCAAGGGACCCTCTTCATAAGCAGGCAACAACTGACAGTTCCTGGAACGTGCCAGAAAACTACGCACCCAGGTGAAGCGGCATAAAGGCCGAAGCCAAGGAGGACTAAGCCACAGCACAAGCCGCCTCCACCTTCGTGGCTGCTAACTGCTTGGCGGAACCTGCAGTCGCAGAAACCACCTTCCGTGCCTCCTTAGAGTGGATGGGCACATCCCGTTCACTAGGTCGTCCAAGGAGTAAGTGGGTGAGGCGATCCTCCAGAGCTGATGACAAAAAGGCGCAACAAGAATTGCAGGCCTGGACATCTTGCTCGTGACCCAGGCAGTATCTGCAGCATGGCATGCGGGTCGGATCGTGACATCTTCTGCATGCGACTGCAGAACTCAAACTGAGCAGACTTTATCGCCCATTGGAGCGAGAAGTAGGAAGACAATTTAGTCGAAAAAACCTCGTAGGATATGTATAAGATTTCAGGGCCTCAGTAATGCAGAGCGGTGAGAATGGAACCTGTTCTTCCAAGCATAAGGGAACAACTGGCGTCACGGGGCGGTGCTAGGGGAGTTACCACCTGGGTGGGTGAGAGAAGCCAGCTTGAAGACTTCCTGGCAGGATTTAAAGGGGAAAGAACACTGCCAGAACATGTGGATAGGTACGCCATATCCACATCCCTAGAAAGCCATGTTCCTGTTGTCTGTAAATTGACAGCATAAATGGGAATGATAATTTCTTAACCAGTAATTCCAGTTGTGTGCAGTCTCAATCCATGGACCAGCAGCAGTATGTAATATTCTGTCATCCCCTCTCAGCTGGGACAGAAGAAAAAATTACTCACCTTAGTAATGTTGTTTCTTCTAATGGAGTCTTGCTATATTATAGACATTAGCAGTTTGATCCAGCTCTAGAACTGCCCAGAGTGAAATGGTTAAAACAATTCCAAAATAGAATTTTGGCACGAGCAACTCTATCTGTGTCATTTCAAACTTGAACTGTCAGATCTTACGAGCCAAACTCACTAAGGTCTGTGTGGAAGCTGTAACCTACACTAGCCAAATGGCTACATAAATAATAACAACCATTGATGGTCCCAACACCCAAGACTCAAGTCAGGGGACCAGAAATACTAACACCATTCTAATAATATGAAAATGGAACATAAGTATAATAAAACACACCGCGGCGTACACATACACACCCCCAAAGTCCCAAAGGGGACAAAATGCTAACAGGACATAAGTAGTGCCCACACTAAGTTGCCCGCACCCCACCAAGTAGAGGTTCTGAGAGGGGCAGGTTGGGGGGGAGGTCTATAATATAGCAAGACTCCATTAGAAGAAACAACAGTACTAAGGTGAGTAATTTTTTCTTCAAACAACATGAAGTCTTGCTATATTATAGACATTAGCAGAATACACAGTAGTACCTCCATGGAGGAGGGGCAGAACCTACTTAGGGAATAGGCTCTGAAGAACAGCTGTGCCAAACCGAGCATCTCTAGTGGCCTGGACATCCAGGGAATAATGCTTGGTAAAAGTGTGTACCGTTTTCAAGTAGCAGCCTGGCAAATCTCTAATAAAGGAATGTCTCTGGCAGCAGCTAGAGGCTGAGCTAACCCCTGGTAGAATGAGCCCTCAAACCGGAGGCTCTGCCCACTTTCTGATAACAAAATTGGATACAAGAGACAATCCATCTGGCTATTGATCTCTTAGTGGAAGGTTTGCCTTCCCAACTTCACCATAGGTAAGGAAAAGTTGGAGGATTCGAACCTCCGACCTTTAGTACGCTCTATATAATATCTAGAGCTCTCTTAACATCCAGGCTGTGCAACCTCCTCTCACCCGAAGGCAGGTGATCAGTGAAAATACTGGAAGGAGATAGATTGATTAAGATGGAAATCTGAAACCACCTTAGGCAAAAACTTCCTATTAGTCCTAAGGACTACCTTATCCCTGTGGAAAGAAATAAAGTCAGTCTCCACTGACAAGGCTTGCAATTCACTTATGCGTCTGGCAGAAGTGATAGCCACTAGAAAAACAGTTTTCCAAGTTAGGTACTTAAGCTCTGCAGAAGACAGAGGTTCAAAAGGGGGTTGCATTAACTGGGCAATGCAAACATTAAGGTCCCAAGCAGGGGCCGGTTCCGAAAGGAGGATTAGTATGGAGTAATCCTTAAAAACTTGGAAAACACAGGATGAGAGGAAAGAGGGATGACTTTCCTGCTGACACAAAAGCAGATACAGCTGCCAAATGAACTCTCAGGGTAGCTGGTCTGAGACCCAAGGAATTAAGATGTACCATGTAATCTAACAAAATGGGCAATTCAGCAGATTCTGGGGAAATATTTTCCCAGCACACCAAATGGAAAACCTTTTCCATTTAGAACTATAAGTAGCCCTAGTGGAAGGCTTTCTAGAAGCCTTTAGGATCTCAAGAACACCTTGAGAGAGGTGTAAATCAGCAAACTCTAACTCCTCAAGAGCCAGGCCTTGAGGTTGAGGATTTGAGGTCGATACCAAACCCTTCCTGGGCACAAGTCAACAGATTGTGATTCCTGGGGAGGCACAGGAAGATGGACTGTCAGAGACAGAAGGAGTGGGTACCAGGGCTGCCTGGCCCAATCTGGGCAATCAGAATCACCCTGCAAGGCTGAGATCTGATTTTGACTAGTACTTTGAATAGGAGAGAAGGGGAAAGCATGAGGAACCTCCTCCCAATCCAGAAGTAGGGCATCCAGGGGAACTGGAGCCCAGCACTGGAGGCCTGCAACAGAACAGAGGAAGTTTGTGATTGTCTGGGGCTGCAAAAGATCTATCTGAGGATGCCCCACCTGGCAAAACTATCCCAGCACTTGAGGATCGAGGGACCATTCGTGATGGCCTGGAAATCCTGCTGAG
Source organism: Neoceratodus forsteri (assembly GCA_016271365.2). NCBI lineage: Eukaryota > Metazoa > Chordata > Ceratodontiformes > Ceratodontidae > Neoceratodus > Neoceratodus forsteri. The sequence goes on along the minus strand of CM028129.1, from coordinate 552,931,424 downwards.
GGCATCCGCTAGGACATTGTCCTTCCTGGAAGATGAACTGCTATGAGGGAAGTGTTCAGGAATAGGCCAGAGACCACAACTTCATTGCCTTGGTGCACAAGGCCGAGACCGAGTGCCCCGTTTGTTGATGTACCACATTGTTGTGGTGTTGTCTGTTCTGACTTGTATCACCTTGTCGTGACAGATGCAGAAAAAGCTTGAAGAGCTAAAAGACAGCTCTGAGTTCCAGCAAATTGATGTGGAACAGAGATTCCTGGGGACCAAACTCCTGAGTGGAAAGGTCGCCCATGTGGGCTCCCAACCCAGAAGGAAGCATCTGTAGTGAGAGTCAAGTCGTGAGAAGGGGAAATGAAGGGACCCCGGCTCTTAAATTGCTCTGATCCTGCCACCACTGGAAGCTAGGATCAAGGTTCGAGTCACTCGACCAACTTGGAAAGGGTCTCTTCTCTGAGACCAAAAGGTTCTCAAGTGAAACTGAATGTCTCTCATCTGAAATCTGTCTCCTGCACAACAGCTGTGGATGCAGCCATGTGCCCCAGGAGCGCAAAAGTGTCTTGCTGGTCGAGAGACCTGCAGAGTGAAGGAAGAGGCCAGAGCCACTAAATTCCTTACCCTTTCTGGGGAAGAAAGGCTCTGGCTAGCTTTGTGTCAATTCTGCCCCTATAAAGGTGAGTACCTGGACTGGTTCCAGAACCGACTTTGGTAGTTTAGCAGAAAACCCAGGGAGGTGAGAAGCTGCTGGGTGACCTGCAGGTGAGATTTTACCTGTTCTGGGACTGGCCTACAATGAGCCAGTCGTCTAGATAGGAAAAACAGCAATCCTCTGCCTCCTTAAGTGGGCCACTGCCACTGCTAGACACTTTGTGAATACCCTTGGAGCAGAGGTAGGGGCCGAAGGGCATTGCTCTGAACTGGTAATGACCTGAGGGCAGTTCAATCTGAGGTACTTTCGATGGGATCTTCTGATTAGGACATGGAAATAAGCATCCTTGAGGTCCAGGGAGGCTAGCCAGTCCCCTGGCCTTAGGGAAGGTAAAATCATTGCCAGAGTTACCATTTTGAACTTTGGTTTCAAAGATGCTTGTTCAGATATCTGAGATCTAAAATGGGCCACCATTCTCCTGTCTTTTGGGGTAAGGAAGTATCTGGAATACAGACCCCTGCCCTGATGGGGAGGAACCCTTTCTACTGCTCTGAGAGCTAACAGGGATGAGACCTCTGTTTCCAGAGCGAGGTCTCTGAAGCACTTGCAGGTGAAAAAAGTCTGCTTCTCAACTTGGGAAACTTTAAGCTGAGAACCAGACCCTGGCTTACTACTTCCGAACCCACTTGTCTGAGGTTAAAGAAGCCCAATTCTGACTGAAGTAAGCCAGCCTGCCCCCACTGGTACAGGAGAATCAGCCCTGGGAACCCCATCAGGCGCCTGTTCCAGGAGCTTTAGGCTGGAGGGTGGGAGCAGGTCTGCCCACCCCTCGTCTGCCCTGCCTCTGAAGAAGCCCCTCTGAGCATAGGCAGAGGAGGCCTGAGTCTGGTAGAAAGGCCTGTGAAAGGCCTACCCCTACCCCTGGGGCATGCCTTTGAGGAGTGGCTTGCCGCTCCTTAGCCTGGGCACTCTTGTAAGTAGTCCTATATTCATCCATCTTCATTCATGTAATTCTCTGTCTGCTCTCCAAACAGAGAATTTCCCACCCTAGGAAAATCCATAGCCTTAGTCTGGGTATCCTGTGACAAACTAGTACACCTGAGCCAGGCCAACCTCTGAAAAGCTACAGATGTGGCCATGACCTAGAGGAAACATCATTAACATCCACAACAACATGAAACTGAACCTTAGAGGCTTCAATGCCATCAGCAGCCACCTGTTCTAGTTCACTAGCCAGCTGGCCATGGCCTGCTTGGTAATTGCATAACAGTATCCATCTAGATTTCTTGATACCTAGCTACATAGCTATATTATCTTGCCTAAGTCCCAGAGAGGCTGCCATATACTGTTTTTTGCCATGGTATCAATCTTCCTGGAATCCTTGTCAGGAGGATGTGAAGCCAAGGAATATTATAGCTTTATCACAGGCAGCAGCCTGAACTACTAACATGACTGCATTGCTGAAAAGGAATTCTGTATCAGGGCCTGACAATGTATACCTTCTGTCCATCTTTTTATCTACAGGAGGCGTAGAATTAGAGAGCTTTTAAAATTTTAATTGTTTGTTTCCTAAAAGACTTATGTAAAGGAATAGACAATCTCCTAGACTCTGAAATATCCATCATTTCTACAAAATCAGGCTCCTCTTGCTCATCCACAGCCTCTTCTAAAGGAAGCTGGAGGGTTTCAGCAACTTTTTATAAAACATAAAATGAGATGGGGACTCAGACAGCATGGAGTCTAAAGGTCTGTCTGGGAGATGTCCGTTCAATGGGCACACCCAGACCTTCCCAGCCACATTCATACTGTTCATAATCCTCCTCCCCTCCTCTGGTTCATAAAATTCCTCAATATCATAATTCTGAACCACTGGGACGGACGAACCGACCTTTTACCAGATAGTGGTGGGTTGGACGGACCCTGAACAGTGACTGGACAATTTGTATGGCTTTTGCTATCTCTGCAGCAATTGGAGAAGAATTTTGGACTCAGACCTGCTGATTTTCTTGTTTTCTTTACTGGAATTGGTTCCTCAGAACCAGCTTTTCTTGTGCCCGAGGAAGTCTGGCCCTGGTCAGAGGGCACTCCCTCTGGTTCGGTTGGCACCGAACCGGGCTGGCCATCCGGGTCAGCGGACTTTTTGGCCTCGCGTTCCCTGAGCCTGCCCAATCTTTTTTCCAGGGTGGCTGCAGGGAAATTCTTACATACCTGGCAGTCTGACTGGAGGTGGTCAAACCCCAGACAATACCACATACTGCCACCTGGGTAGCTCAATAGACCCTCCCTACCTCCATCCTGGCAGTATAACAGTCCTCCCCTTTCAGACGGGGTGCACTTATGTCCCAAATCTATCCCCCTTCCAACTTGTCCACGCAGCAGTTAACCTTAGGTCTTTAGCTGCTGCTCACTATTCCAGAGCACTTTTAATCTAATCAATAATTAGTGATGTTTAATGTTTAATGGTCTCAATATTTGTAAATTCTATGTCCTTACAGCCTGCATGTCTTCCACTACCTGCTGCCCGTAAACATATGTATTCTTACTGTTAAAAACTATTCAATCTCCTGACTGTACTGATCTGTTACCTGTATGTTGTTGTTTCACCCGGGTCGCCCCTGAAAAAGGGACCTTTAGGGGCCCAGCGGGCCTACCCGGTCATCAAACTTCAATAAATAAATAACTAAATAAATAAACACATGTGGTGTGTGGGTCAGCCTTGGCAAAGACTTCCCCACAAACATCACAGTGTTGAAACCCAGTGGGCCCGGTTTTTCTTTTGGGTTTCTCAAACATAATGCCAGCCTAACCAAAAACTTGCCCTTTTAACGGCAGTGCCAGGCAAGACACCCTTATCAGTTCCTAACCGTGTCACGGGTATTGGAAAAAACGTAATAAATCCGTTTTTTTTAGAACCGATAAGAACCGGGAACCGCACTCTAAAATAGTAATTTTTAGTTTTAAATGAGTTTTAAACCCACTGATCGGTTCAAAACCGAACCGATAACTTACAAGTTCCACACAGACAAAACCTTCATTTCCTTACGGTTACCACAGATAGAGCTTGAACCGAACGGTTTTGCGGTTAAAATAAAACTATTCTCGGTTAAATCCAATCGAGAAAACACTCTTTAAACCGAGAAATGAACCGAGCAGAAGGAGAAATCTCCGGAGCGACTGTTCACTGAGGCGGAGTAAAGAATCTGACAGTTCAAGTTTGAAATGACACAGATAGAGCTGCTCTCGTGCCAAAATTCTATTTTGGAATGGTTTTAACCATTTCACTCCGGGGCAGTTCTAGAGCTGGATCAAACTGCTAATGTCTATAATATAGCAAGACTTCATGTTGTTTGAATGAAAGATCACAGATTGAAAGACATTCCCCCAGTCCCATCCTTTCTCGACCCTTCTTTCGAAGTCTGTAAGCTAGAAATATGTAAACCATTTAAAAAAACATAAGCCCACTACTGAACTCATCCCTGAACTAAGGGAACTTGATAAAATACAGGACAGAAAAGTAATCTCATAAGACACACAGCACTAAAAATGTCTGTCCATGGATGGAGCCAATACACAACTGGAATTACCGGTATGGAAATTGTAATTCCCCTTTGTGTGCTGTCTCATTGCTGTACAACAGAGCTCAACACATACTCACTGAAATCGGCATTGGTGGAGCTAAACACGTCCAAGCAATAATGTCTAGAAATGGTATCGACAGAGGCCCATATACTGGAGTAAGATGCAGCCCATAACTGTAGTGGAGTGAGTTTGAGACCTGGTGCAGTTGTATGGCACCAAGACAAAACCATTCTAATGGCTGCATAGAGTCACTGGCAAGGATAGGTTTGGCTGGTGTCACCTCTTTCTTCCCTGGTCCCAACAGTACAAAAAGTCTGTCAGTGTTACTACGGTTAATACTACAGTGTTTGGGACAGTAGAAGGCCAAGGCCTATGAGTGCTGTCCCCACTTCTCTGTGGTGGTAAACAGTGTTTTCTTCCTGGATGATAAAGATGGCCAAGTTAGGTGCATTACCTAGGTCAGCAGGTAGTTGGTTCCATACCCTTATAGTTCTTGGTATGAATGCAATAATATGTTACAGAAGGGTATGGGTCACTTCAGCTCCTGAGAGCCCTCTTCACACAAAGACTGCAGGTGATTCTACATATTCTTGGGGCACTGTTCATTTCAGAGTTGAGGGCTGGGACAATTGCCGCACGGCTTTTAATTCTGACCACCTGTTGTTCTCAGTGTTACAGCAGTTACACCTTTGTTTCCTTGACCCTTACTTTTTATACCAAGTGGGTCAGCATCTCACACAGATGGATATCTAAAACTCTGTTGGGGGTCTGGGCAAAGGGAAGGTAATGCAAGGAAAAAAAAAATTACTCACCATAGTAATGTTTCTTCTCAGGGATCCTGCACTATGGTTTCCCCCTCTATGCATCAATCTCCATAGAGATAGGATAGGGTCTGTCTCCGGGGCATCTAAGAATAGAACTTAGAATTTTAAACTGGTGTTTGAAAAAAACTGCAATCAACTTCCACCTGGCAGATTTGTTTCTATACCCAGAGTGGAATGGTGGCTATGGAATCTAGTTAAAATGCTACCAATTCTTTTTGCAAATTTCTCTGTGAATTTGGGGTGAGGGTGCAGAGGTTCAAAATAGTGAGAAAAGGGAAAAATAAAAAGTAAGGGGCAGGTGTATGGGGTTCCTTTTAACAAAAATACAGTATAGAATTAACTGTAAGGTCACCAATGTCACAGTATTGCTGCCTAACGAAAAGAATTCCATGCTCTCGACTGATAGTTGAGAGGAGGATGTCACATGGTGACAGAATTTCTCTGATTTTGAATATCGGGGGTATTAAATGGTGGGATTCTAAGTCTGTTGTGCTTGGTTGTAATAGATTAGAATTAATAATATGAAGGAAGTGATAAAGATGTCTTGGAATATAAATGGGATTAAAAATCCATTTAAAAGAAAGAACATAGTAAATCATGTAAGGAAGAGTAGTATAGATTGTCCGCTGTTGCAGGAAAACCACCTTAAAAAAATGGACCGAATGAAGATTACCCGGAATTTTTTTTTTTTTTTTTTACAGAATTCTTTCTTCAGCTAGTGAAATTTCCTGAACCTTATGTGATAGGTGGGTATTTCAACAGTTTTAAGTCCAGTGTTGGACAGAATGGGGCCACACGCCACCCTGTCAAAGGCAGCTAAAAGCATACATAATAAGATGGAAGTGTTGAATTTAACTGATCTTTGCAGAAATGTAAATGTTAATGTCCGTGAACATTCCTCTTATTCAATTTCTCACCAGACTCGTTCTAGGATAGTTATGTTGTGATCGCAAGTTCTTTTTTTTTTTTTTTTAAATCTCTTTTTATCCTCCTGCACCCCACGAGCCCCGCTTCCTCAGGAGTACCATGGAATCTACTCCCTGCAAGCCACCTTACCTGGTTTGTGGCTGGAGCCTCAGTTTCCCGGTGGGGACAGGATGGGGCCTCTACACCCCGACAATCTGAATTTCGTCGGTCCAGGGCAGCCAGGCAGGTGGATGCATATGTGAGGGCTAGCTCCTCGGAACTCGTCTCCCCGGGTCTGGCAGGCATGTTCCCAGTTGTTGAGACATTGTGAGTCCCTGACCTCAGGCACTAATACTGATGTCTGCGATGTCCTACCCCATGCTGCTGAAGCCTTTTGGTGCCCACAAAGCCCCAGAACTCCGTCCAAGACCAGCCCAGCACATAAGGCGCTGATGTCCTGCTTACGCCCTGGCTCGCCAGGGATTCAGCAGATGCCGAGCCGCATCCCACCCCTCACCCAGAGAAGGTGAGCTGTTGTGGGGCCTTCTAGCCTTCTCCCCGGCTGGCCCTCCGACGGCCAGGCTCGCTCCCGAACCCAGGTTGCCGTGTCGCAGACTGAAATCAACAGCTGTGCGGCGGGCCGGCTTGGCGTCGCAAGTTCTAGGGCAGAAGGTAAAACATTTTTTAATGAAGATGCTCTACTATTAGATCATTCCCCTATTATAATAGTAAAACAGGGGGAGATCGAAATAGTAAACAAGTGCTGGGTGATGGACTTGTTACTTTTTAAAGATAACTTTTTGAAGTCATCAAGGAAAGCATAAAACTGTTTCTACAACTTAATAGAGGAGGAGGCCTTCCCTAAATATAACATGGGATACATTAAAAACGTATGAGAGGAGGGCAAACAAAAACAAAAGGAATAATGCAAGAAAGAGGAAAATTATAGCACTAGAGAAAAGAAATTAAAAGTGCTGAAATGCGATACACACATACAAGTGAGGAACTGGATTTTAAGTAACAGGATAATTTAAAATGGAAGTATATGTAGAATAATTCATGGGGAAGTGTGGTTAAATAGCAGTTACGCAAGAACTTACCGCAACAGTAGACCTTTGAGAGAGGTTTCTGCAGTAGGTCTTCACAAGTAGGACTGCGCCCCCTGGCATCAGGACCACATGGCAAACATGTAGCTAGCAATAATCAGTGGGAGACTGCTCTGGCGTCAGGTGACGGACGTCAGCACAACTATAAATGGGGCGGTCTCCCACTCACCCTCCAGTTCTCCCGCTGGAGACCTCGAAAGAGGAAGCAGGAAAAAAAATGAGTGAAAACACCCGAGACCCTGAGCCCAGGATAAAACAAAGTCCTGGGAAGGGAAGAAAGAGGAATAAACACAGGAGCTGGGGGAAGGTGGGAAATCTAGATCTACTGTTACAGTAAGTTCTTATGTAACTGCTATATCTTGCTTCGAGAGGGTTCCTGCAGTAGGTCTTCACAAGTAGGACTGAGTATCACGCAGTCAACTAAATAGAAGGGGTTGGAGACTAGGTTCCGGGAGGAGGAAAATGACTGCCAACAACAGTCTGCTCAAGATAGAAGTCCTTGCAGGACTGCTAGATCAAAGTCAGCCCTGTGCCTAGAGGCAAAGTCCAGGCTGTAATGTTTTGTGAAGGTGTGGACAGAGGGCCAAGTGGCCGCTGCACAGATGTCTGCAGTGGACACGTTTCTAAGGAAGGCAGTAGAAGCAGCCACTCCCCTAGTCGAGTGGCCCTTGATTGCCCCTGGAAGGGGCTTCTTGTACTTCTGGTAAATGTAATGGATACACAGTTAGCCAGCCACCTAGACAGTCTGTTTGGAAACAGCCTTGCCCTGGCACTTGGGAGCAAAGGCTATGAAGAGTTGATCTGACTTACGAACTTCCTTAGTCCTTGAGAAGTAATATCTCAAATTCCTGTGCACATCGAGGGTGTGCAGGAGATATTCCCCCCCCTTCTGGAGTACTCTGGGTAAAACACCGGCAGTATGACATTCTGATTTAGAGTAAATTCCGAGACTACCTTTGGAAGACGAGTTAGTCCACAGAGCCACCCGGTGTCTGTGGAAAATTAAATAAGGTTCCTTACAAACTAGGGCCTCTCTGAGCTGAAGTGATAGCAACTAAAAATAGCATTTTCCATAAAAAGCAATGCATATCACAACTTGCTGCCAGCTCAAAAGGGGGGCAAAGTACGTTTTTCTAAAATGAAATTAAGATCGGGGGGGGACGACGGACAGGATTCCGGACCGGAGGTTTGAGGTCAAGGACCCCCTTCAGGAAAGTTCTGCCCTCCACCAGAAGGTGGTAGGCCGAAACCGCAGAAAGATGGCCCTTCAGAGAAGAATAACTGAGGCCCAACTCTGACAGGTGCAAGAGGCACTCGAGGACCTGGGAAACTGAGCAGGAAAATGGGCCTAGGCCTTTGGCTGTGGCCCAGATCGAAAATCTTTTCCATTTCATAATGTGCGTGGATCTAGTGGATGGCTTCCTGGCCTCTCCACTATGACCTGAGCGAATCTAGAGGAGAAACCATAGCGAGAAACCACTATGTCCCGATGTGCCACGCATGAAGGTGGAGAGATTTGAGGCTTGAATGTACTAGGGTGCCCTGCTCCTGGGACAGAAGGTCGAGAGAGGTAGAGGTACTAGGGGGAACCATATCTGCTGAAGCCACGGGGGGCAATGAGAATCATGTGTGCCCCCTCTGCCTGTAGCTTCAGCACAACCTTCTGCAGAATAGGAAAGGGAAGGAAAGCGTACAGAAATCTCCCAGTCCAATATAGAGACAGTGCGTCTCGCCAAAAAGCACCACATCTGGGAACAAGCGAGCATAAACCAGGTAGTTTTGCACTGGATGGTGAGGTGAAGAAGTCTATATCTGGCCGATCCCATTGAAGGAAGAGATCTTCCACTACCTCCTGCTTTAGTTCCCACTCATGAGCCCGAGCGACAGAGCGGCTGAGACTGTCCGCCAGAATGTTATGAACACCTGGAACATGGACTGCTGTCAAGGATAGGCCGTGTTGAATAGCCCAGTACCACACCCGCATCGCTTCCCTGCAAAGGAGGTATGAATGGGTGCCTCCCTCCTTGTTGATGTACCAGACCATTGCCATATTGTCAGTCTGGATGAGAAGTGTTCCTGGAACTAAGAGGGATTGAAAGGCTTGGAAAGCACAGAGCACTGCTCTCGTCTCCAGGATGCTGATGCGAAGATTCTCCTCCATGGAAGACCATGTCCCTTGTGCTCGATGGTCTCCCAGGTGGGCCCCCCATCCATGGTTCGAGGCATCTGTCGTAAGAGTCATGGAAGGGGATGAGGAAGAAGTTGCAGTAAAATCCCCTTCCTGTTTGCTCCGTTGGAACCCGCTCTATCGACGATTTTTGCAGTAGAGCTTGGATTTCCTGTAGGATGAAACTGTGTTTTCCTGACTGGTGATGAGACCTGCCCGATGGGTTGCTCGGGGTCTTTCCAGAAACTCTATGGAGTGACCTCTTGCGCCGAGTTGTAGAACCCATGCATCTGCAGTGACAGCCTTCCACCCTTCCAGGTGGAGGCCAAACCCCCCCCCAAACTGGTTCCTCCATGGGGAGGGGAGTAACAAGGAAGAGGGGAAGCCCCTCAAGTCAGGACACAGAGGGAAGGGGTGCCTTGCATCTGCTGGCTGCCTTTGGAAACTTAACCTGGGGGGTCTGGACACCGGAACCGGTGGCACAACGTTTGATCTTACTTCGAGAGGGCTCTTGCAGTAGGTAATTACATATAGGACTGACGCCGGCAGGACCACGGAAAAATTTCTAGCTAGCAGTCCCTGGCGAGGACCGTCCCCACAACAGGTGACCGGCATCAGAGGCGACGGTATAAAGGCGGTTCGGATGCCGCCTTCAGTTCTTTTCTACCCGTTAAGCTCGGTCAACACCACGCGGAAGAGTTAGGTGCTTAAATCCAGCCCTACTTCATCGTTTTTACCGAAAATAATTGTTTTTCGACTAACGTCAGTACTATTGTCGGTGTATGTCGTCCCCTACACCCTCAAGCACAAGAATAAGTGCGATTCGTGCGGCACCCAACTACCGCACAAGGACGGCCACTCCCTGTGCCTGTTCTGCCTAGGCCCCAATCAGTCGGTCGAGAAGTGCCAGCACTGCCTCAGTTTCAATGCGGCTACCCGGAAAAGGCGGTAGCAATCCCTGGAAGCCCATATTCTGAAGAAGAAAATGAGTTCTATGGAGAAGGAGCTCAAAAAACTGAGGCAGGCGTCCACTTCCCCCAACGGACATCGGAAGAAGTAGAATGAGAGGCACTGGGACATTGGCTCCTCCACCGTGTTTCCCTCGGGAGTCGCTGGGACGCAGGTAACATCCCCTCCGGGGGATCACTCCTTGACGGCCGCCTCAGAGGTTTCCGAGGGGGCATTGGCCCGCCCATCTGGCTCACGCTTGGGCCTTGCGGGCACCTCCGAGCAGTTGGAGGCCTCCGTCCCTGGTTCGGTTGCAGGCTCGCGGCCTACCACTGTGGACAACTCCGGTAAGCCGGGTGTCAGCTCCTCTGACGTCCGCCTGGAGAGGGCAGGTAAGACGTCCGACCCTCCGGGGCGACGCACGGCCTCTACTCAACCGGACCAGGCCTATCTCACTACTTGGCCCACCTCCCATGATGGCTCTCATAAGTCGGACGCCAGCTCCTCAGGCGCCCGCTAAGAGCACGCCCCGAAGCCTCACATCGGCTCGTCCGACGTCTGGCTGGCGAAGGAAACGACGACAGACCCCCCCCCACGTCCATTGTACCGGGTTCCCCTCAGCCTTCACTGCCGTCTGGGCAACCAGAGTCTCCCCAACTCGACCCCGGGGACTTTTCCCCTCAGTCCCCGGGCGAAGCTGGGGATCTTTTGCCTCCATCAGTCCTTCCTCCACCTGGTTCACCGGACCCGATGTCGGCTCCCCGGAAACCGGCTGCAACGCCGGGAGACGTTGCTACCTCTGACGCCAGGGCCTCCGCCGTCTCTCCCGACGTTGGCCTTACTGACTCCAGGAGACATTCCACTCCCATTGGGCCCTCCGGACTCTCCATTATGGACCCGCCCGTGAGGCCACCGGCCGGGCTATCTGCTCCAGCAGCCCCCCTGGCTCCCAGGTACCTTCCGTCCCATTCGACGCCGGTGTACCTGGGACCGCAGTATCCGGCGCCACAGTACCCAACGCCAGGCTTCCCGATGCTGCAGTACTCGATGTCACAATACCCGACACTGGGCTATCTCCAGCCGGGTTTTGGATATGCTCCATACGGTTACAACCCGTATCCTTATCCCTCGCCTCCTCCTCCTCCTCCTCCACCGTCCTCGTGGCCGCCGGTGGACCTGCAGGAGACTCTGGCCTCCTGGTGGGCTGAGGCCAAGGCTCAGCTCACCAAATAGGTCGAGAGCCGCCTTCCGGCGACGGTGCCGTCCCAGGTTCCTGTACGTCCAAGGCGGTACGCTCCCTCACCACCTCTGGACTCCAGGGTTCTTCCGTCTGGATCCAGAGGAGGGCAGGACACGCTTCCCCGGGGACTTCAGGAAAGGGAGTCTTTCTCCTCTTCACCCTTGGACTCTTCCGACGGTTACTCCGAGAGAGACGACGAGCCACGCTCTCTGTCGAAGCCCAGGCCAAGGACTCCTCCAAAGTCTCCTCCGGAGGATCCTTCTTTTACGGAGTTGCTTAGGAAAATCCAGGAGGTTCATCAGTGGCACTCCCTGGAACCAGAACCTCAGCGTCTGAAACTCGCTGAACATCTGGATCTGCCCGTGACAGCTCCTACCTTGGTGCCACCCTGGACAGAGCCTCATGCCGACCTCGTTACCACAATATGGAAACAGCCATCGTCCTTAGCCCCACTTCCTAGGAAGTTGAACTGGCTACATCAGGCTCCAGAGGGAGTTGATTTTCTGGATTCTCACCCTCGGGCCGACTCGGTTGTGATTAGCGCCGCTCACGGCCAGTCGGCGAACCCCAAACATCTTAGCTCGTCACCACCTGATAAGGAATCACGCCTTCTGGACCAGTATGGGAGAAAGATTTATGCTTCCTCCACACTGAGGATTAGGGCCCTGAACTATGTCGGCTATATGGAGGACTACCAGAAGGCCATCCTGACTCAGGCGGAAGCCAAACTGGACTCCTTGCCTGACTCCCAAGTCAAGCAGGAGTTGGCTGATCTCGTCCGCTCTGCTCGTTTGGCCAGTCGACACATGCTACGTGTGACATACAACGCAGTGGACACTGCTGGGCAGAGCTCAACTTTCGCAGTAGGCCTACGGCGTCATGCTTGGCTCCGTGTGTCAGGGTTGGTCTTGGAGATGCAATCTGCTATCCAGGAAGCACCATTATGGGGGTCGGTGCTTTTCGGGGGTGATGTCAAGGAGATCATCCCCGATTTGCAAGAGAAGGGCGCTCTGAAGTCGGCTGATTCCATATACCGTGCCATCCAGCAGCAAGCGCCAGTCCCTTTACAGACGGAGATTGGCAAAAGGCGAAACCCCAGGGAAGCCCCCGCGCTCAAAAAAAGCAGGGCTTCAGCTGTGGCGCTGCCCCACACCACCTGACTCCTTTCCTCTCCCACTGCCTCCGGACTCCCAGAAGGAACAGGTAGGAGGGAGGTTTTCCCTCCACCTTCAGGGATGTGAGAGGATAACCACAGATTCTTGGGTGCTCCAGTTCATAGCAGAAGAACACTCCATAGTGTTTCTTCAGAAACCACCCCGCCACCCCCCTCTGAAGTCGTCGTATTCACAGGAACATCTTCTCTTGGTCCAGGAGGAAATTTCTGCTCTTCTGCTGAAGCAAGCAATAGAGCCTGTTCCCCTTCATCTGCGAGGAAAGTACAGTTACGTAAGAACTTACCGTAACAGTAGATCTTCGAGAACAGCTCTTGCAGCAGTTAACACTATTAGGACTGAAGCTGGCAGGCGTCAGGACCCCACGGAATTCTTCTAGCTAGCTATCTTCAGCGGGGACCGCCCCCGACGTCAGTCCCGCCTCCGACATCAGGCGTGTAGTACAAAAGGGGGCGGTCCCATGAATTCCCAGTTCTCCCACGGAGACTTCGGCCGCAGGATGACATCAGAATGGGAGACCGAGGATCCATCATCAGAAGATGAAGGGCATAAGCCCTGCCAAAGGCTCTGAAAGCCATGCCTCCTCAAAGGGGAAAGTGGGCGGAAGAAAAAATTACTCACCTTAGTAATGTTGTTACTTCTAATGAGTCTTGCTATATTATAGAAATTAGCAGTTTGTTCCAGCTCTAGAACTGCCCGAGTGAAATAGTTAAAACAATTCAAAATAGAATTTTGTACGAGACAACTCTATCTGTGTCATTTCAAACCTGAACTGTCAGATCTTTATGAGCCAAACTCACTAAGGTCTGTGTGGAAGCTGTAACCTACACTAGCCAAATGGCTACATAAATAATAACAACCATTGATGGTCCCAACACCCAAGACTCAAGTCAGGGGACCAGAAATACTAACACCATTCTAATAATATGAAAATGGAACATAAGTATAATAAAACACAGACAACACACATACACACCCCAAAGTCCCAAAGGGACAAAATGCTAACAGGACATAAGTAGTGCCCACACTAAGTTGTCGCACCTACCAAGTAGAGGTTCTGAGAGGGGCAGGTTGGGAGGTCTATAATATAGCAAGACTCCATTAGAAGAAACAACATTACTAAGGTGAGTAATTTTTCTTCAAACAATATGAAGTCTTGCTATATTATAGACATTAGCAGAATACACAGCAGTACCTCCATGGAGGAGGCAGAACCTACTTAGGAATAGGCTCTGAAGAACAGCTGTGGCGAGACATCTCTCCTGGCCTGGACATCCAGGGAGTAATGCTTGGTAAGTGTATGCCGTTTTCCAAGTAGCAGCCTGGCAAATCTCTAATAAAGGGATATCTTTGGCAGCAGCTAGAGGCTAGCTGTAACCTGGTAGAATGACCCTCAAACGGTGGGTGGGGGGGCTCTGCCACTTTCTGATAACAAAATTGGATACAAGAGACAATCCACCTGGCTATTGATCTCTTAGTGGCAGGTTTGCCTTTCCCAACTTCACCATAGGCAAGGAAAAGTTGGAGGGATTCGAACCTGTGACCTTTGGTACGCTCTATATAATAACTAAGAGCTCTCTTAACATCCAGGCTGTGCAACCTTCTCTCACCGAAGAGGGTGATCAGTGAAAAATACTGGAAGGGAGGAGATTGATTAAGATGGAAATCTGAAACCACCTTAGGCAAAACTTCCTATAGTCCTAAGGACTACCTTATCCCTGTGGAAAGAAATAAAGTCAGTCTCCACTGACAGAGCTTGCAATTCACTTATCGTCTGGCAGAAGTGATAGCCACTAGAAAAACAGTTTTCCAAGTTAGGTACTTAGCTCTGCAGAGACAGAGGTTCAAAGGGGTTGCATTAACTGGGCAATGCAAACATTAAGGTCCCAAGCAGGGCGGTTCGTAAAGGAGGATTAGTATGGAGTAATCCCTTAAAAACTTGGAAAACACAGGATGAGAGGAAGAGGATGACTTTCCTGCTGACACAAAAGCAGACACAGCAGACAAATGAACTCTCAGGGTAGCTGGTCTGAGACCCAAGGAATTAAGATGTACCATGTAATCTAACAAAATGGGCAATTCAGCAGATTCTGGAGAAATATTTTCCCCAGCACACCAAATGGAAAACCTTTTCCATTTAGAACTATAAGTAGCCCTAGTGGAAGGCTTTCTGGAAGCCTTTGGGATCTCAAGAACACCCTGAGAGAGGTGTAAATCAGCAAACTCTAACTCCTCAAGAGCCAGGCCTTGAGGTTGAGGATTTAGGTCGATACAAAACCCTTCCCTGGGCACAAGTCAACAGATTGTGATTCCTGGGAGGCACAGGGAAGATGGACTGTCAGAGACAGAAGGAGTGGTACCAGGGCTGCCTGGCCCAATCCGGGCAATCAGAATCACCCTGCAAGGCTGAGATCTGATTTTGACTAGTACTTGAATAGAGAGGAAAGGGCGGAAGCATAGAGGAACTTCCCTCCCAATCCAGAGGAAGGGCATCCAGGGAACTGAGCCCAGCACTGAGGCCTGCAAAAGAACAGAGGAAGTTTGTGATTGTCTGGGGCTGCAAAAGATCTATCTGAGGGATGCCCACCTGGCAAAAACTATCCCCAGCACTTGAGGATCGAGGACCATTCGTGATGGCCCTGGGAAATCCTGCTGAGGGCATCCGCTAGGACATTGTCCTTCCCTGGAAGATGAACTGCTATGAGGGAAGTGTTCAGGGAATAGGCCAGAGACCACAACTTCATTGCCTCGGTGCACAAGGCCGAAGACAAGTGCCCTCTGTTGTTGATGTACCACATTGTTGTGGTGTTGTCTGTTCTGACTTGTATCACCTTGTCGTGGACAGATGCAGAAAAAGCTGAAGAGCTAAAAGACAGCTCTGAGTTCCAGCAAATTGATGTGGAGCAGAGATTCCTGGGGAACCAAACTCCCTGAGTGGAAAGGTCGCCCATGTGGGTTCCCCAACCCAGAAGGGAAGCATCTGTAGTGAGTCAAGTGGTGAGAAGGGAAATGAAGGGACCCGCTCTTAAATTGCTCTGATCCTGCCACCACTGGAGAGCTAGGATCAAGGTTCTAGTCACTGCGACCAACTTGGAAAGGGGTCTCTTCTCTGAGACCAAAAGGTTCTCAAGTGAAACTGAATGTCTCATCTGAAATCTGGCTCCCTGCACAACAGCTGTGGATGCAGCCATGTGCCCCAGGAGCTGCAGAAAGTGTCTTGCTGGTAGAGAGACCTGCAGAGTGAAGGAAGAGCCAGAGCCACTAAATTCCTTACCCTTTCTGGGGAAGAAAGGCTCTGGCTAGCTTGTGTCCAATTCTGCCCCTATAAAGGTGAGTACCTGGACTGGTTCCAGAACCGACTTTGTAGGTTTAGCAGAAAACCCAGGAGGTGAGAAGCTGCTGGGTGACCTGCAGGTGAGATTTTACTTGTTCTGGGACTGGCCTACAATGAGCCAGTCGTCTAGATGAGGAAAAACAGCAATCCTCTGCCTCCTTAAGTGGGCCACTGCCACTGCTAGACACTTGTGAATACCCTTGGAGCAGAGGTGAGTCGAAGGGCATTGCTCTGAACTGGTAATGACCTGAGGGCAGTTCGAATCTGAGGTACTTCGATGGGATCTTCTGATTAGGACATGGAAATAGGCATCCTTGAGGTCCAGGGAGGCTAGCCAGTCCCTGGCCTTAGGAGAATGAAAATCATTGCCAGAGTTACCATTTTGAACTTTGGTTTCAAAGATGCTTGTTCAGATATCTGAGATCTAAAATGGGCCGCCATTCTCCTGTCTTTTGGGGTAAGGAAGTATCTGGAATACAGACCCCTGCCTGATGCAGGGAGGAACCTTTCTACTGCTCTGAGAGCTAACAGGATGAGACCTCTGTTTCCAGAGCGAGGTCTCTGAAGCACTTGCAGTAGAAAAGTCTGCTTCTCAACTTGGGAAACTTTTTGAAGCTGAGAACCAGACCCTGGCTACTACTTCCAGAACCACTTGTCTGAGGTTAAAGAAGCCCAATTCTGATTGAAGTAAGCCAGCCTGCCCCCACTGGTACAGGAGAATCGGCCCTGGGCACCCCATCAGGCGCCTGTTTACGCAGGAGCTTTGGGCTGGGGGTGGGGCAGGTCTGCCCACCTCGTCTGCCCCTGCCTCTGAAGAACCCCTCTGAGCATAGGCAGGAGGCCTGAGTCTGGTAGAAAGGCCTGTGAAAGGCTACCCCTACCCCTGGGGGCCATGCCTGAGGAGTGGCTTGCGCTCCTTAGCCTGGGCACTCTTGTAAGTAGTCCTATATTCATCCATCTTCTTCATGTAATTCTCTGTCTGCTCTCCAAACAGAGAATCTCCCACCACAGGAAAATCCATAGCCTTAGTCTGGGTATCCTGTGACAAACTACTACACCTGAGCCAGGCCAACTACCTAAAAGCTACAGATGTGGCCATGACCCTAGAGGAAACATCATTAACATCCACAGCAGCATGAAACTGAACCTTAGAGGCTTCAATGCCATCAGCAGCCACCTGTTCTAGTTCACTAGCCAGCTGGCCATGGGCCTGCCTGGCCAATTGCATAACAGTATCCCATCTAGATTTCTGATACCTAGCTACATAAGCCATATAATTTGCTAGCCTGAGTCCCAGAGAGGCTGCCATATACTGTTTTTGCCATGGCATCAATCTTCCTGGAATCCTTGTCAGGAGGATGTGAAGCCAAGGAATATTAGCTTTATCACAGGCAGCAGCCTGAACTACTAACATGACTGCATTGCTGAGAAAGGAATTCTGTATCAGGGCCTGACAATGTATACCTTCTGTCCATCTTTTATCTACAGGAGGCACAGAATTAGGAGCTTTAAAATTTTAATTATTTGTTTCCTAAAAGACTTATGTAAAGGAATAGACAATCTCCTACACTCTGAATATCCATCATTTCTACAAAATCAGGCTCCTCTTGCTCATCCACAGCCTCTTCTAAAGGAAGCTGGAGGGTTTCAGCAACTTTTATAAAACATAAAATGAGATGGGGACTCAGACAGCATAGGGAGATTCTAAAGGTCTGTCTGGGAGATGTCCGGTTCAATGGGCACACCCAGACCTTCCCAACCACATTCATACTGTTCATAATCCTCCTCCCCTCCTCTGGTTCATAAAATTCCTCAATATCATAATCCTGAACCACTGGGACGGACGAACCGACCTTTTACCAGATAGTGGTGGTTCGGAACGGACCCTGAGACAGTGACTGGACAATTTGTATGGCTTTTACTATCTCTGCAGCAGTTGGAGAAGAATTTTGGACTCCAGACCTGCTGATTTTCTTGTTTTCTTTACTGAATTGGTTCCTCAAAACCAGCTTTTCTTTGCCGAGAAGTCTGGCCCTGGTCAGAGGCATTCCCTCTGGTCCGGTTGGCACGGGCGGGCTGGCCATCAGGGTCAAGCGGACTTTTGGCCTCTCGTCCCCTGAGCCTGCCCAATCTTTTTTCCAGGGTGGCTGCAGGGAAATTCTTACATACCTGGCAGTCTGACTGGAGGTGGTCAAACCCCAGACAATAAACACATGTGGTGTGTGGGTCAGCCTTGGCAAATACTTCCCCACAAACATCACAGTGTTGAAACCCAGTGGGCCCGGTTTTTCTTTTGGGTTTCTCAGACATAATGCCAGCCTAACCAAAAACTTGCCCTTTTAACGGCAGTGCCAGGCAAGACACCCTTATCGGTTCCTAACCGTGTCACGGGTATTGGAAAAAACCGTAATAAATCCGTTTTTTTTAGAACCGATAAGAACCGGAACCACTCTTAAAAAAAATATTAACTTTAGTTTTAAATGAGTTTTAAACCCACTGATGGTTCAAAACAGACGATAACTAAGTTCCACACAGACAAAGCCTTCATTTACTTACAGTTACCACAGATAGAGCTTGAACCGAACGGTTTTGTGGTTAAAATAAAACTATTCTCAAGTTAAACCAACTCGAGAATTTTAAACCGAGAAATGAACCGAGCAGAAGGAGAAATCTCTGGGCGACTGTTCACTGAGGCGGAGTAAAGAATCTGACAGTTCAAGTTTGAAATGACACAGATAGAGCTGCTCTCGTGCCAAAATTCTATTTTGGAATGGTTTTAACCATTTCACTCCGGGGCAGTTCTAGAGCTGGAACAAACTGCTAATGTCTATAATATAGCAAGACTTCATGTTGTTTGAAAGTACCTGCTGCAAGAGCTGTTCTCGAAGATCTACTGTTATGGTAAGTTCTTACGTAACTGTACTATCTTACCTCGAGATACAACTCTTGCAGCAGGTAACACTATTAGGACTGATTTCCAAGCAATAACGCTTGTAAGCATACTGGGAGGAGGAGATTAGAAAATATCCATGCCAAGTCCTGACTCTAGGACAGGAGACCCTGTAGCACAGCCAGGCCAAAACCGGCTCTTCGCCGTGAGGCAATGTCCAGGCTATAATGCCTGATAAAAGTGTGTACAGAGCTCCAAGTAGCTGCAGCACAAATGGCAGAGGTGGAGACTTTACGAAGTGCTGCAAAAGAGGTAGCCACCCCCCTTGTGGAATGGCCCCGAACTGCACCCGGAGGGCTTCTTATTTAGTATTAGCAATATGATATACACTGGACAAGCCAGCGAGAAAGCGATGCTTGAAACTGGTTGGCCCATCATCCCTCTCAGCAAAGGAAGCGAAGAGCTGCTCCGACTTGCGAAGCTGTTCGTTCTGTTTAGGTAGTACCTTAAACAGCGATGAACATCCAGAGTGTGACGCAGCGCTTCTCCTCTATTGGAGTACTTAGGAAAATAGACAGGCAGGACAATGTCCTGATTAAGAGTGAGGGTGAAGACCACCTTAGGCAAAAAAGGAAAATTACGTACCTACCGTAATTCTTGATCTTCTCTTGTATCTTCACCATTCATTACTTCCTGGGTGTAAGCCGAAGGCGCGCACCCATCATGGGAGCTTTTTTTTTTTTTTTAAAGTTGCCTAACGGCCCCGCCCTCGAGAGCGACGTCATGCGTCATGCGCGAGGGGCGGCCGTTAGTAGCGACCGACTCCTCCTCCAACTCAGTTCTGTGAGCCGGAGAGGCAAAAGTGAAAGCAGAAAATATAGATAGCGAGGCAAGATAGCCGAGGGATAGCAAAAAGAGGAAGAATGAACTGAAAAGGAATAAGCCGATGGAGGAAGGACAGAGGAGATAAGAACATCCTAGCCTAGGGGTGCAGGGCCTCCTTACCTGGGTAACTCTAGGAGGAGAGATGAGTAAGGAAATGAGAAAATAGAAGAAGAAGAAGAAGAAGAGAGATGGGATGTTGAAGGGACCAGAAGGCCCATGAGCATGGTTAGCTTGAGCTGAAGGCTCGACTAAAGGAAGCAAGAATCCCTGGAGATAGAGGCTGAGAGAAGGTTCACCGAACCCACTAGACAGACTCAGGAGGGCATAGTCCTCATCTTCAACATGCCATTGTTCTTGACACCACCTCGGCTCCTGGGTCAGGAGGGCTAAGTGGAGGACAGCCGAGGAGGGAAGAATAAAACCCCAGCAGCATGAGAGCGCTGCTCAGGGGTTTAGAAATGAAAATGTAAGCCTTTCAGGCGTTTCAAGATAGAAATGGGACTCAGACTGACTGGCTAAGGCGGCCAAGGCTTAGGCTGGCTAAGATTGGATATGGTCAGCAGAGCTCTACTGTAAAAATTGTCCAGGAGGACACTTAAAGGGAGAAACCACTAGCAAAACAGCGAGAAGGATAGCCTACCTTCTCATTTGCCTTCTTGTTTGATTTCTCCATTTTTTTTTTTTTAACTAGATGCATGACCAAGATGCCTATAGCAGTCGGAGAGAGTTCCCTCAGCATTTTTTTTTTTTTTAAAGAGAAAGGAACAGACGTACTCGTTCCTCTGCTCTGCAAGGTAAGAATAGAGGGGGGGAATCAGATTTCAGGGCAACTATCTGAACACGGGATTGCAGGATCAAAACTGAATAGCCTGAGCCAGGCCAAAAACCCCAGAGGTATCTTGCCATAAGAATAGCAAGAAATAGTTGTGCAGTCTGATCGCCAATGCAATCCACGAGATGCCCATGAATCTTAGAGTAAGTAATTTTCTGGATTTTAGAACCCCCTCAAGAAAGATCTTTTTTTTTTTTTTCCGGAAAATTTAAGGAATTTTCCTATATTTCTATATAAATGCAGAGAAAGGAAGGAGGCGGAGGTGGAGAAGCCACAGGAAGAGGCACTGAGGGGATGGTGGGCGGGTGTAAGTAATGAATGGTGAAGATACAAGAGAAGATCAAGAATTACGGTGGAGTGCGTATTTTCCTATCTTCCTTGTCAATCTTCACCATTCATACCTGGAGTGAGTACCAACTCCTCTTCCCTGGAGAGAAGAAGGCCATACCCTGAGGAACAAGACCCCAGCCTTCTGCTGGTGAGAAACAGAAGGAAGACCCTGGCTTATTCAGAAAGCCTAAGAGGAGAAAGCTGGAGGTGCCTCCCGAGGACGAGGAGACGGAGGAGCCCTGTAAAAGTCTCCTAGCTCTGAAGAGAAAAGACGGGTCCCCGGAAGGCGGAGCGAATCACCCTACGCCGGGCCAGGGTGACAACCTGGAAAGAGCGAAGCCATGCCGTCCGCCTGATGCAGATCGCTGTCCCTTGAAGCCTGGAAGCCACCTCATTGGCATCATAAGATGCCCTTGGCAGTCATCTTGCCAGCTCCCAGAGCCCCTACGGGAGGGGCAGCGGCTTGTCTGGTTTGCTCCGTATCAGGCATAGATGCCAGCAGCTGGGACATCATCGACCACAGATGCGGTTTGTAGGCAGCGTGGTGAGCCTGATGTGATGCAATACATGCACTGTGCAGGCAGAAGAGACACTCTTTCGCTAGCAAGTCGAACTGGAGAGAGTCGAATCGGTGGGCAGTCGTGCTGGCCAGACAACGGCGCCAGAAGGAGTATCCAGGTATACCAAACCTGAGGACGGTTGGGAAGGGAACCTAGAGACTCAGAGGGGCACAATACCTCGCTGGCAGTCCGGGGCTGGGGAAGAAGCGGCAGGGACTGCCATGACCGGATAGGCGCCTCCTGGAAGGGATAGGCCAGGAAGGTACCACCAGATGCTGGGCACTGAATTCACCAAGGAATTCCGCTGCCTCTCCGTTAGTGTGTCTCTTGAACGTAGAAATCGGAGATCCCTCACCATCTCGAGAGGAAAGCTGATATTCTGTGAAATCAGCATCGGAGGACAGATGAGCAGGGGTTCCTCTCCCTCGGAGGAGGGAGACGAGGATGATGGGGAACTGGAATGCCCAGAGGATTCCTGCGGCGGTGGGGAGAGTCAAAAGACCCGCTCATGCATGTACCTAACGTATGAGGGGAAGGCCGCCGCAGAACCCCTGAACTGCTCCCAGGATAACGGACCCGTAGGGCCGACATCGCCTGGGAGTGGGGTGGTGAAGGAGAGATGGGAGGGGCACCTCCGCTGGAGGCAACTGCCTCGCGAGGCTCTGGAACCGGGAAAGAGCCCTGGAAAGGGGATCCCGGATATCAGACCAGGCATGAAGCGGAACTCTGGGAAGCGGGCCTGGAAGAGCCCTGGGGAGAACCTCCCCTGTGTGGCCGGGACTGCATGGATCCAGAAGGGCAGTCACTTTAAGCGCCATGAGGACACCTAGAACCCTGGAGGGAGGGCGGGCTCTGCACTTGGCTCCTGGCCACCCCTGAGGGTGGCCAAGGAAGACAGGCAGCAGACCCCTGCCCTCGACCCCTCGGACTCGAGGAGGCCCTCCTCCTCGACCACAGCGTCCCCTGTCCCTAGAAGTGACAGCGCCCGTGGGTAGCTGTCACCGGGCCTCCAGAGGGCCCCCCTCGTCACCCCCGCGCCTGCCCCAGGGGCTCCAGCCACCCCCAGCCGGGAACCCTCAGGAGGCGGACGAAAGGGGACAGAGGAGGGCCCGCTGCGCCGCCCTGGCACCTCTAGCCACGGGGACCCAGACTCCAAGAGTGGGGTGCAGGATGGGTCCACGTCTGAATCATCGCCCTCCGAGGAGGCCGAGACCAGCAGGACCTCAATGCTGGCCACCCCAGGGTCCCCGAGGCTGCGGCATGAACAGCCCAGTACCAAGGCGCCTTCGCCTCCCTCACGCCCGGTAACAGCCAGGCCTAGCTCCACACCCCAGCAGCGCCGGCGGTAGGCACCGCCTGGAGGAAGGCCAGGCCACAGGCGCGGGCGTCGGAGGCGGCACTGCCCGCAGGCGCCCGCCCTGTCCATCGGCGCAGCCAGGCGCCAAGGCTAAGCGGCACGCCCAGCAGCGCGGGACTCGCGAGCGCGCTCGATCACCGGCACCGCAAGCGGCGCCAGGATCCAGCAGCGCCCGGCGGCGTCGAGTCCACCGAGCTAGGCCCAAAGGCGGGCCTGCGCCATGGGGAGCCTGCACCTCGAAGAGGTGACTGCCGGCAGGTGTCGGCACCGCGCCCGGGGAGGACTCGACGCTCCTGACACACGCAGAAGGGGCTTCCTCCTCGGCAAGAAAAGGCAGGAGACCCCTCCTCCTCAGACCGTATAGGCCCGGGAGGGACCGGGGAAGGAGCCTAGAGGCCTTACCTGAGAATCCTGTTGACAGTCGTCCTCGAGGTCAGCGGGGAGACTTTGCGAGCAGGCAACGGACCCGAGGACACAGCGGTCCATGGAGAAACAGGCGTCGCCGCGAATCCATGTCCATGGTTGGGTCCCAGGCAGAAGACAAGCGTCATGCTGCGGTCTAGCGGCAGAAAGACGACCACAATACTACCGGCGCATAGGGTGCGGCCGTCTTGGCTATGTTTAGCTCGGACCCGGACATATGCGAAATCAACAAGAAAAGGATAATTCAGGAAACACACCTGCAGGCGCCCGCTAGAAGAAAAAAGAAGCGGTCTTACGATCAGCGTCAGTGTGTGGAAAAGAGTCGCTGGCGCAAGGACAATGGGCGCTCAAACAGGTGCTGCCTCGTGGCGGGAGAAACAGAACTGAGTTGGAGGAGGTGGGGGTCATTACTAACGGCCGCCCCTCGCGCCAGCGTCGCTCTCGGGGCGGGCCGTTAGGCAACTTTAAAAAAAGCTCCGTGGTGCGCCTCTGGCTTACACCCAGGAAGTAATGAATGGTGAAGAGAGATTGACAAGGAAGATCTTGGTTGTCCTTAGGGACACTCTGGCCTGGTGGAAAATCAAGTGAGTTCCTTACACATAGGCGTGAAGCTGGAAATTCTCCTTGCTGACGTAACAGCAACTAAAAATAACGTTTTCCACGACCAGCAGCAGCTCGCAATCGCGGCAGGTTCAAAAGGGGAAGTGTGAGTTGTTCCGGAACGAAGAGTAAATCACGCGAGAACAGGGTCCTTAATAGATGGCCTAAGGTGTAATACCCTCTCAAAAAGTCTGAGAGACATCAAGCTGCGCGCACTGTGCTGTCCACGGGTAGTAGCAGAAATAGCGCAGAGGTGCACTCTGATAGAGGTAGGCTGAACCCGACTGGAAAGGAGAACAGGTAATCTAACACCGCTCTCACCGGACAGCCCTGAGGGGAAAGGCAGCGTGCTGCGACCACAAACAAAGCGGCGCCATTTCATGGCATACGTCGCATGCATTGCAGGCTTCCTGGCCGCAGAAAGGACTTCTGCCACCTCGTGCGAGACCCCGTGTCGCAAAATGGCTATGTCTCTAGGAGCCATGCATGCAGGTTCAGTGAGCTTAAGTCCGGATGGACCAGTGAACCTTTCTCCTGAGACAAGAGATGGGAGCTGAAAGGCAACGGGAGCGGAGGTGCCCAGGACAGCTGCGTTAGCAAGGGGAACCATATCTGCCTGGGCCAGAAAGGGGCTACCAGGATCATTGTTGCGTGCTCCCTGCGCAGTTTGAGGAGGACTCTCTGGATCAACGAGAAGGGAGGGAAGGCGTAGAGGAATCTGTTCGCCCCGGAGAGGGACAACGCGTCTCGCCAGAAAACACCAGGCCCTGGATCTAGCGAGCAAAAATTGGGCAGTTTTGCGTTGGATGGGGAAGCGAACAAGTCCAACTCTGGAGTTCCCCATCGTAGAAACAGATCCTCCGCTACCTTTTGAAGGAGTTCCCATTCGTGGACCCTGGCCTGGGAACGACTCAGGCCATCCGCGATTGTGTTGTCCACGCCGGGAACGTGAACTGCAATCAGGCTCGCGCCGTGTCGGATTACCCAATCCCACACTCTCATCGCCTCCCTGCAAAGGGGGTAAGAGTGTGCGCCTCCTTGTTTGTTGAGGTAATACATCACTGCCGTGTTGTCTGTCTGAAGCAGAAGAATACTCGACGGGATCTCTGACTGAAAAGCCAGCAGAGCATATAGGACCGCCCTCATCTCCAGGACGTTGATGTGGAGGTGAGCCTCCTGAGGGGTCCATGTTCCCTGGACTTCACCCTGTTCAGGTGTGCACCCCACCCCAGCCCTGAGGTGTCTGTGGTGAGGATTACCTCCGGGGAGACGGTAGCTAAGCAGGACACCCACAGAGATGTACCTGGGTCCCAGCCACTACTGCCAGTCTCGAATCATGGCATTCGTGATTCTGACCCGGATGCTGCATGTGGTCTTGCCTTTGGTCCCACTGCACCTTGAGCATCCACTGGGTCACCCGCATGTGGAGCCTTGCCAAAGGGCGGTTGGAATGGCGCAGCCATGTGTCCGAGCAAGCGAAGGACCGACCTAGCGAGGGGACGGCTTCTTCTTGAAAGATCCTTGATGAGGATCTGATCGTTCCACTCTAGCAATCCGGGAGAAAGGCTTTCCCGGACGGTGTCAGACTGCTCCTATGAACTGAAATTTCTGGGACGGTACAAGGAGTGACTTCTCGCAGTTGATGAGGATGCCCAAGGACTGAAACAGTTCCTGAGTGCTTTGAATAGCTATCAACAGTGCCTCTTTGGAGGCAGCCATGAGAAGCCAATCGTCCAGGTACGGGAACACGTAGTGGCTCTGTCTCCTTAGAAACACTGCCACGACTGCCATGCATTTGGTAAAGACCCTGGGGGCCGATGACAATCCGAACGGAAGAGCTCGGAACTGGAAATGGTGGCCAAGAAACTCGAAGCGCAGGAACCTCCTGTGCGCTGGAGCTACAGGGATATGCAGGTATGTGTCCTGCATATCTAGGGACGCTAAGAAGGCGTCCTTCTTTAGCATGGGAATCAGACCTTGAAGAGTCACCATGCGAAATCGCTTGTAGGCGACAGACAGATTGAGGTCGCTGAGGTCCAGGATTGGACGGAGGTTCCCTGTTTTCTTGGAACCAGAAAGGCGTGAGAATAGTATCAGAACCCTCTCTGGTTCTCTGAGCGTACTCTACACGCTCCCTTTGCAGGAGCGCAAGTATCTCTTGCCTCATAAGCAGTTTGTGCTGACCGAGTAACGGGAGAGCAGAGGAGGCCTCGAGGTGGCTTGTCTGCAATTCTATAAAGTAGTCCTTTCGACCAACTGAAGAACCCACCTGTCGGTAGTTATAGACTGCCATCCTGGCAGGTATTATATCGACCCCGACCTTGATGTCCCGTTGATCCTGAGGGGGGGGCGGGAAGAGTCAGGCTGTGGCGGCTGAGGGACCCGCGGGGCTGGGCCGGCAGTTGGGCGCTGGCCGGGTCGCGGGCTGTCTACCCTGGGCTCTGCAGGAACCGGAGCCCTCTGCTGTGGACCGTGCGGGACTGTTGTCTCTAAGTCCATCCACGAAACAGCTTTGGTTCCTACGAAAGGAACTAAGCCTCGGTCGGTACATTGCCTGGACCGACCTCACCTTCCACCTCTTGGAGCTTGGTGAGAACCTTCTCAGAGAGCTCACCAAAGAACTTCTCCCTTGAAAGAGGCGTCCATGATATTTTCTGGACGTCTGAGGTAAGCACCCGGAGACGCAGGCCATGAGTGTCTCACGGAGGCATCGCCTGAAGCTGCCCGCTCTGGCGAGGGTCCCAGCGGAATCATCGCGGCTCGCAGCACCTGGGTCTCCACGTCCGAACCTGTGCGGAGGAGCTGCAACATCTCCTCCTTCTGCTCACCTTCTGGCATTTTTTCTGCCAGATCCAGTCCCTGTTCCCACAAGGCGTTTTGGAACTGCACCATGTGGGTCAAGTAGTTCAGGGATCTGATGGCGCATGTAGCAGAAGCATACGTGTGCCTGCCCATAGCGTCCAGCTGTTTGGACTCCGGGTCCGGTGGCAGGGTGCTCAAATGTTGTGGTCTTTGGGACTGGTCATGAGAGGCTGTTATCACCAGAGAGTCGGCCAGAGGATGTTGCGCCAAGTACTGGTCCTCATTAGGAGCCTTGTACAGGCGGTCAGCCTTCTTCGGCATCGCCGGGAGCGAGTGTGGACGCTTCCACGCTGCCTTGGTGATGTCCACAAAAGTGTCCACCAAGGGTGGTACCACCACAGGCTTAGGATCTTTCTGCCGAAGATACCTGGCGAGGCGTAGTCTCTCGGGGTCTAATTCTTCCGCATCCCAGCCCATGTTCTCTTGGATATGTCGCATGATCTCAGAAGACGATGGGTCATCGGAGGAGATCTAGGAAGCTCACGTGGGTCCAGAGAGGATGTGGATCGGAGAGGGATCTGGATCCTGGGAATTCCGATCCGTGTCCTCCGTCGAAGGTGAAAGGCGGCGTCTTCTGGGTCTCTTGGGGCTGGGTGACCCTGAAAAAGATCTAGACGGAGGTCTCCTTTTGTCTGGTCTCCCCCTAGGAGGATCCGTAGGCTCCTGGGGGGGGAGGTACTCGGCCTGCAGCCCCAGATGGTGTGTGGGGGGGCGCAGGAGGAGGAGGAGGAGGAAGAGGAGGAGGTGCGGGAACCATATCCTTTTTAATGGTATCCCACCAGTAAGTGAAGAGCTCCTTGACCTCAGAAATGCAAAGACCCGACGACGGACCGGGCGCCGGTGGTCGGTCGTCGGGTTCCGGCGTCGGCTCCTCAGGCTGAGGAGAGGGTCCCCTGGGAGGTGTGACGGGACCAGGTTCGCCCGTCTGGTCCTTGGGCTGCATCAACTCCTCCTCCGTGATAGTCTCCTGACCGACATCGGCAGGAGGCGTCGGGGTCCTTTCCTCGACATGTACTGGTGTGGACGTCGGCCCCCTTGCCAACGACCAAGGGGGCGCAGGCCTGACCGGCGTCGGACGTCTGGCGGTCGACGGCTCCTGGGACCTGTGGTGAGAGGCCGACGTTGGATGAGCCGACGTCGGATCCAACGGTCTCTTGAGAGAGGTAAGCTCCTTGATCTTCCGCTGGGGAGGAGGAGGCAAGGAGGCAGACCTGACGTCGGGCTCAGAATGGCGGGAACCCGACTTGTGGCGATGATGATGGTCCCCAGACCTACCTAGGGCTTTGGACGAAGATGGGGGCCTGGAGGTCTTGGCCTGTGAAGAGGAACAGGATCCCGAAGGTTTCTTCACCGCAGCGGGGGGAGGCTGAGAACGGGCCCGGGAGGGCGAACGGTCGGACCGGGAGCCGGAGCTATGAGAGTGGGAGGCCCTGGACGGGGACTTGGAGGAAACCTTCTCCCTGTGCTTTCCTGAGTGTTTGCGGGCCTTCTCTGCAGATTCTCCCCTGGAGGAATCCATGGCCTTGATCCTCTCTTCAAGCAAAAACGCCTGTAGAGCCTTCTGGCGACGGATCCGGGTCCGGCTGTTGAATCCCTGGCAGAAACGTGCAGGACGGTGTCGTGGTCTGGGCCTAGGCACCGGGCGCAGAGCTGAATCCGGATCCTTAAGCGGGATTTGCTTCCCACAGGCGCACTTAGGGATGGCCTTCAATGGAGGTTGAAGAGACATCAGACAGCAATCGGCTGGAAAAACGAACTTTTCCCAAGGAAGAACTTAACTGCAAGGCCGCGACTAAGAAACGAGCGAAGGGTTGAGACATGCAAGTCGACGGGCGGAAAGAACTGGGGAATCTGGCGGACCGCCCCTTTGTACTACACCTGACGCCGGAGGCGGACCGACGTTGGAGGCGGTCCCCGCTGAAGATAGCTAGCTAGAAGAATTCCGTGGGGTCCTGACGCCTGCCGGCTTCAGTCCTAATAGTATTACCTGCTGCAAGAGCTGTATCTCGAAGTAAGATCTGGTTACTATTCCCATTTCTTCCTGGTCCCAAAGAAGACGGGAGATCTCAGACCAATTTTGGATCTCAGTTCCCTGAATCTCTACGTACAATACAAAAGGTTCAGGATGTTCTCTTTGCAGAGCCTTCTGCCCCTCCTCCAGCCGGGTCAATGGCTTTGTGCTCTGGATATGCAGGATGCTTATCTGCACATTCCCATTCGCCCATCTCATCGCAAATACTTTCGTTTTGCGTTCCAGGGGGACAACTAGCAGTTCAAGGCGCTCCCGTTTGGTCTATCCTCAGCCCCCCGAGTATTTACCAAATGCCTGGCTGGCACTGATGCCGGCCCATCTGCGTACCACAGGAGTGCAGGTTCCCCTGTACCTGGATGACTGGCTCCTGGCGGCCTCGTTCAGGCAGGAACTCCTGCATTTCCTCTCCCTTACCCAGCAGGTTTTTTGTCTGCCTGGGTATTACCATCAACCATTCCAAGTCTCATCTGGAACCATCCCAGAGGCTACAGTTTATTGGGGCGATTCTTGATATTACCATGGGCAAGGCCTTCCTGCCTCCGGACAGGGCGTCCACCCTTCAGACCCAAATAAGTCTGTTGTCCGACCACAGGATGGTCTCTGCGAGGTCGGTCCTTCGCCTTCTCGGGCTCATGGTGGCTGCTATCCCGACGGTGCCTCGCGCTCGACTCCACATGAGGATCTCTCAGTGGACTCTACGCTCTCAATGGGATCAGCCAGTGGACGACCTAGGTCGCCCAGTTCTGATCTCCTCGCCGATGATTCGAGACTTGTAATGGTGGATGGTTCGAGAGAACCTGTTTCGGGGAGTTCCTTTCTTTCACCCCTCCCAGACTCTAACCACAGGCGCATCAGGCTAAGGTTGGAGAGCCCATCTAGGCCCTCATCGGACCCAGGGCTCCTGGTCCAAGCTAGAACAAGCTCTCCACATCAGTGTGCTCGAGCTTCGGGCAGTGTTGTACGCTCTCCAAGCCCTTCACCAATACATCCTTTCTGGCCACCTAGCCGTCCAGACGGACAACACGTGCATGGTGTGGTACATCAACAAACAAGGAGGGACTCGGTCCTACCCTCTATGCAGGGAGGCAATGAGGGTTTGGGATTGGGCAACACAACACAACCTTCACCTCATGACAATTCACATTCCGGGAGTCGACAACATCCTGGCAGACAAGCTAAGTCGCTCTTCTGCTCTGACTCACGAGTGGGAACTGGACCAAGGGGTCCTATATAATATCTTCCAACTTTGGGGAACACCACAGGTCGACCTGTTTGCATCCCCCCCAAACGCAAAACTTCCCACCTTCTGCTCACTCGTTCCAGAGCGAGGCGCTTTTTGGAGCAATGCTCTGTCTCTAGACTGGAAGGACAGATTTGTCTATGCCTTCCCCCCATTCCAATTATCCCACGAGTCTTGCAGAAACTAGCTTCAGAAGGAGCGCAAATTATTCTGATTGCTCCTTTCTGGCCCAGGCAAGTCTGGTTCTCTCTTCTACAACAATATTCAGAGGATCCTCCTCTTCCTCTGTCTCAAGGTTTGTTGACCCAGGATCAGGGGACCCTGGTCCATCCAGGCCTCAAATCCCTTCAACTGCATGCATGGTTCCTGCAGGCTTAGCCCAATCCCGTTTTGGAGTGTCTCCCAAAGTGGCGGAGATTTTAGTGGAGGCCAGAAAACCCTCCACCAGATCCACTTATGCCATGAAGTGGAAAAGAGTCACTATCTGGGCCCGCTTCCAAGAACGTGGAACCTTTCTCCTGTTCAGCGGGGCTTCTGCTGGAGTATCTACGTCATCTGTTTGACCTGGGTCTCAGTCATTCATCTCCATCATGTTCCCTTCGCAGACAAGGCTTTCGCTCAACTGGAGGTCTCCAAGACCTTTCTCAGAGGGGTCCTCCACCTGAGGCCCACCATCCGTATTCCTGTGCCCCCTTGGGACTTTAATTTTGTTCTCAAGAAACTTACTCTCCCTTCCTCCGAACCTGCAGCTTCTGCGGATTTGAAGTTTCTTTCGTGGAAGACTCTCTTCTTGGTGGCCATTACTTCTGCTCGGAGAATCACCGAGCTCCAGGCCCTGATATGTAAAATCCTGTACTTGATTTTTCACAAGGAACGTGTTGCTCTTCGCACGAATCCTAAGTTTCTCCCTAAAGCAGTAGCTGAGTCTACTCTAAATCAGTCCATAGAGTTACCTGCCTTTTTTACGCAGTACTCTAATCAAGGGGAATATTTACTCCATACTATGGAGGCACAATCTCGACCGTGTTGACGGGTGTCTCGGCTGGCTGACCTGACGGGGACACTGTGAAACCAGCGACCTTAGCCGCAACCTCAACCGAAGTCGAGTGTCAACTTTCTGGGGAAGGGGACCTCTCCAGCTCCCAGGAACGTCGAAGGTGGGACTTACCCTTAGAGTCCTTTTTTGACCGAGAAGAGTGTCCCGATGGCCCCTCACCCTTTGTGGAGAGGAACTGGCAAAGCTCCTTAAAAGAAGTTGTGTAGGAGGATCCCAAGGAGAGCGGGATAAATGCCGTAACCGAGAAAGATGAAGATGTGGCCTGGACGGCCGCCTCCTCGAGGGCGATCATCTGCTCGAGTTGCTCAGCCGAGCAAGCCGCATGAGACACCGCCCAAAGGACCTCCTTGACCTCACCGCGGACAATGTTTCGCCTAAGTTGGAGCTGGGCAGCACGGTCTTCAAGGACGTTAGGCGAAAAAGACCTGCACAACTCGCAGGCCTACAGGTCATGGTAGAGTCCGAGGCAGTAGACGCACGTGGAGTGCGGATCGGTTGTGGACATTTTCTGCCCGCATGGGCACCGCCGAAAACCGTGAGTCGATTTGTCCATCGCAGCCGTGAAGGAAGAAGTAGACCGAAGTCTGGAAAACGTTAAAATTATTTTCGGGTGAACCGAAGAGTTAGGATCCAGTCTAGACGCAGAGCGTTAAGGAGGGAACCTGAGCTTCCAAGCGGTAAGGAAAATCTGGCATCATGGGGCAGAGCTGAGAGTTTTACCACCCGGGTGGGTGGGAGGAGCCAGCTTGAAGACCTTCCGGCAACATTTAAAGCAGCAAGGTACCTGCCAGACAGTGTGGATGAACAACATATCCATGTCCCTAGAAAAACTACTTACTATTGTAATATTGTGATCTCCTAGTAGGATTAGACAATTAGCAGGAGTCAGTCCAGAGCTGCTGACTGCCCCCGGAACTTTGAGGTAGAATGTATGCAAATTAGAGAATTTGGAATGCAGCATTCAAAAATGAAAATTACGTGCCTACCGTAATTATGATCTTTCTGTGCATCTTCACCATTCATCACATTTGGGTATATGGCCGGAGGTCATGACCCGAGAACTTTTTTTTGGTAGGTGAGCCGGCGTGCCTCGGCGCCACCCTCTGGCGGATGTACTACGTGGCGCTCACGGGTTGGCCATTAGGCGCCGTCGACTCAGCCTGCGTGCCAGTTCTGAGTCGCCGGAGAGGTGAGGAAAAAGGGTTGGGAGGGTGGGACAAGAAAGTCCAAGGGACAGAGAAAGGAAACGATGTAAAACCAAAAGGAGAAATAAATGACAGAGGACAGAGTAAGAATTAAAATCGAGATGCTAAGGAGATTGGGAAGGGGCCCTAATCTCTGGAAACAGAAAAGGAAGGAGTTAGGGAGGGATAGGAATTTATAAAGCATAAAACTTAACATGAGGGGGGAAAACAGCAGTCATATGCTGGATTCTGCCCTGTCTCTAGATTGTATAGGAACTGCAAGGAGTAGCCAAGAGGCTTAATCACCAGAATTCAAGGCACAGAATCACTGGCAGAAGAAAACTCCTTTAAGGCAGAAAAACGGGTCTTCTAAAGAAGACAGGGTACAGAGATTCTCACCCCTCTCCAAGGGAAAAATCTAAATTTTAAGCAGAGATGGATCTCCTTTTCAAATCATGTCCAGCGGACAAGTAAAAAACTGAGGATTAATGGGACAAAAAAAGGAAAGGAAGGAGGAGAGGATGGAGGGCAACCGCCCACTCCCACCCCATAGGAGTGGAGCCAGAGCACTAAAGAGGTGCCCCATCCGACCACTCTCCCTCTAGAAATACCATCCCACTATGTGCATAGATTATCCTCACTGACACAGAAAGGAGGGGGCAGAAGGCACAGAGAGGGAGGGGGGATCCAGAGACTGAGGCCCCAGGGGGCTGGCGGGTGGGACTGTGATGAATGATGAAGATACACAGAAAGATCATAATCACGGTAGGTACGTAATTTTCATATCTTATCTGTGTCAATCTTCACCATTCACCACATTTGGGTGAGTGCTGAGCCTCCCCAAAGGCGGTTTGAAAATCCTAATGGACAGAGTCCCTTAGCTCTCAGTGGGTGACACACTAAGAGGGAGAACCTTCAGGGCCTGAAGAGACCGAAGAGTAGGAAAAGTGAGAAGGGGACCCCCGGAGGGGGAAGGAAGTTGCCCCGACAGACGCCGCCTCACTCTGCGGAAGAAGAGATAGGTTCTCTGGTGCACGGAGTTAACCGCCAGGCCAAGGGTGACAACTGGGAAAGACACAGCCATGCCGTCCACCTAGTGCAAATCGCTGTCCCTATGACCCTGGTAGCTACCTCACTGGCGTCATATGATGCCCTTGCTTGGTGCCTTGCTAGCTCCAGGCCACGCGCAGAGAGTGCAATGGCTTGTCTGGTTTGCTCCGTGTCAGGCAATGAGCTGACCTAGCCTGGACCACAAGAACCTGTCATACGCTGCATAGTGGACTTGATGTGTGGAAATAGAAAGCAGCAACCGTGCAGAGTAGAAGGTCCTCCTCCCCCAGAAATCAAAATCCAGGGAATCTTGGTCTGGGTACCGGTCACGGCGAAGGGCGCGAAGCCCATCAGGAGTATCCAGCTGCGTCAGTCCTGACTGAGGCTGAGGCATGGAACCTGGAGACTCTGAGGGGGCACAATACCTCTGGCAGAAATCCCTAGGGGCGGGAACTCCGGAAAAAGGTCTCTGCCAGGAACGCAATGCCTCCTCCCTAAAGGGAGCAGGCCAGGGTGTACCATAAGGGTATCCTCACTGAAGTCCCCCCAAAAGGCGTGCACCGAGTGCTTTGGATTGCTCTGAGTGGCAAGAGAGGTGTGCAAGTCCTCCAACATCCTCACGAGGAATAGCTGATACTCCGTGAGATCAGCAGCTGGGGAGATGTAGACAGAAGAAGGGAATGAAGAGTTAGAGGACCTCAACTGTTCAGAAGGTGGCTGCTCGGGGGGAGGTTGAAAAACCTGTCTGTCCATTGCCCTGATGTAAGTGGGGAAGCGAGCAGCCACAGCCCTGAACTGCTCCCAGGAGAGAGGCCTGCTAGGACCAAGAATTCCTGGGAGTGCAGGACAATGTGGCAGAGGGATGGGGACAGAGCCGAGAAGAGAAGTCAGCTGACCTCCACCTGGGCTAGGGAGCGGACCAGGAGCGCCAGAAGATAAAGGTGCCCCAGAAGACTCCACAGCGACAGCTGAACCACCATTTCGGAACTGCCTTGGCTGCACCCGGAAGAATCCCCCGTGAGGCGACAGAGGCCGTATAGGTCCAGAAGGACAGTCCCCTACCTCAAAAGAATGGGGCTCTCTCAAAGAAAGCGAAGAGGAAGAGTGAAGATCTGCACTGCGGCTTCTTCAAGAGCCCGGGTGGGCCCCAGAAAAAGGTTGCCGCACAGACCCCCTGCCCCTCAACCCCTCGGAATCCGAGAGCACCCTCCTCCTCGAGATGGCCAGCCTAGGTAACTGACAGCCCTGGTCAGCACCCGAAGGAGCTACCCAAGGCATAGTACCCTCCCTTCCCATAGGTGCTCTGATCGGCCCCAAAGTTGGGCGATCTAGGCACACATAAGCGGGTACCACCACTGAGGGATCAGTGAACCACCCCCCCAGGCCGAGATGCAGTGCAACAGTGGCATGCACCACTGCCCGCTGGTCAGGGCCCCTGACCCCAGTCTCGGCAGTCACCAACCGCTCCTCAGAGGGGGGCTGACTCCGGTCTGTCGAAGACACTACAAGGCAACCTACACTAGTAGCTAACTCCAAGGAGCCAGACTGCTCGTCCGACCCCGAGTCCGCCCCCGCCCCCGAAGAGGTGGAGGCCGAGGCCTGTGCCAAACTGTAGGTGGGTGCCTGTCACCATTCCTACCAAACAGGGTGCCAGAAATGGAGACCGCGCCCTCTGCAGCACAGGGAACGGCAGCCGAAGAGGACATGGCTCCAGCCCGAACAGCAGCCTCGGAGTCAGAACCTGCCATGGTGCTGTCTCGTCCCACAGCGCTGTGGGCAGGGATGGCGCCGCCGCCGAACTCAGAAATCCCCACAGCGTCGTCCCGCTCCGCGGCACTGAGGGCAGGGATGGCGCCAACGACAGCTCCGACAGCGCTGTCTGAACCTCCCATGGCGCCATGCCCATGTCCGGCGTCGCGAACGACTCCAGAGCTGGACACGGCACCATGCTCAAGCTCAGTGCCGTGGATGGCACCAAGGCGAGGAGAGGGACAGCGCTGTGAGCATCCCAGTGCCGTTAGCATATCAGCGCTCTGACAGGCGCCGCCAGCAGCCACGGGCGCCGGTGATGGACCGCACCACCGCCGAACTCTGCCAGGGCCCACGGTGCCGCAAGTGGCGCCAAGGCCTGAAATGGCGTCATGGGCGGCACAACCGGACCTTGCGAACCGCGGGTCCAACTCTGAGGAGCCTTCCCGAAGGAGCAATTGCCATAAGCGGTGCCTCACCCGCCTCCATGAGAGCGGACTGGGCCTCTTGCACCACAGGAGGAGCCTCGGCCATGGCTAGGCTACTAGAAGCCGAGACTCCCCTCATCCTCGGTCCGTACAGAACCGGGAGGACCCGGAGAAAGGCCGAGCGTGTTGGCCCGACAAATGCACCGACCCCGGAGTCGGTGACTCACCCCACTTTCCGTGCGTGCTGTTCGATGACCCGGCGGTCCATGGAGAAGCAGGCATCTCACAAATCTATGTCGTGAAGCGGGCCAAGACACGTAATGCAACAGTCGTGCTGGTCAGTGACGGAAAATTTTCGGTCGCATGGGCACATCGGATGGGGGGCCAACCCGTCTTTGAAGTCTTCTTGCCCTCCGACCTAGACATGACCTATCAAAATAATACAAAAAAACAAGACTCGATGTCGCTGTAATAAAGTAAATATGGAAAGATCTTACCGGCAACGTCGAGTGGCTATCAGAACCGGCAGGAGGATCTGACGGACTTCGCGCCGAAAATTGTTCGGAGTCAAAAACATGAACTGCAAAGCAGGTAGGCCTCCATTTCTTCAGAGAGAGCGTCCCACGAGGTGACCTCGACGGCGGGAGATGAAGAACTGGCAGGCAGGCGGAGTCGATGGTGCCTAACAGCCAACCAGCAAACGCATACCCAAATGTGATGAATGGTGAAGACTGACAGATAAGATCTTCTGCCTCTAGGTGGCATCTAACTGCCAGATTCGATTTTGTAGATGAAAACACTAGACTATAAACTAATTGTAAGTAAAACGCCCGTAACCACAATACCCTCCCCTTGGTAAAAAGGACAGGTTCCAAACAGGACAAGAGAGGCACAAAAAAGGAGAGCTTAAGTATCCTAGGCATACTTGTGTGCATTAATAAATATATAAAAAGATAAGCAAATGATTAATGGCAACCTTAAACACTCCCATAACAAGTACTGCTGAACCTATTCAGGTTATGTAAGGGGAGGTAGAGGTGGGAGGTCTAATCCTACTAAAAGATCCCATGGAAGAAACAACATTACTCTGGTAATTTTTTTTTCAAACCCAAGGAATCTCCTAGTAGTATTAGACTATTAACAGACTACCAAGCAGTGCCTTGGGAGGTGGGTACAGAACCTATTTAGGAAAAAGATATATAGAATAATGGATGGGGAAGGGTTTGATATGAGAATTTAATGCACACCCGAGTTGTGGGATGCTACATTGCCCTCTGGGTTTTGTCAAAGCA
The DNA here is from genome assembly GCA_016271365.2 of Neoceratodus forsteri. Taxonomy (NCBI): domain Eukaryota; kingdom Metazoa; phylum Chordata; order Ceratodontiformes; family Ceratodontidae; genus Neoceratodus; species Neoceratodus forsteri. The sequence continues at coordinate 552,894,734 of CM028129.1, read as the reverse complement.
TCCCTGGCAGAGAACAATCAAATCTCATATGCTACTCCCATCTGTTATTTTATAATAACAGACCAGCAATTTTTCTCCAGCAGTTTGTGAGACTGGCCCCGCCCACATACAGAATGTTGGCCAATGAGGTAGCAGCATAGTTTGACTGGTATGGCTCATGAATGTCATAACAACCAGCTGGTTGTTATGGAAAATATCAATCTGGTCAGTACAGTGACAGAAATTGCTGACCAGTTGTTATTCTGCAATACTGCAGTGCCAGACTCCTGAACTGGAAATCCAGGCAATAGTGCTTTATGAAGGTGTAGACTGTACTCCAGGTAGCCGCTTTACAGATTTCCAGCAAGGGGATGTCTCTTGCAGCTGCCACAGAGGCAGCAGTTCCTCAAGTGGAATGTGCCTGGAGGCCTTGTGGTGGCTGTTTGTCAGCCTTACTGTAGCAGAAATGGATGTAGGATACTATTGGGCGTGAAATCAACCTCCTTGAGACAGGCCTGCCCTTTCCATCTTCACCACAGGTAATGAACAGCTGTGAGTGGGGATTTCTGAGGTCCTTAGAACGTGTAATGTAATAGTCAAGAGACTTTTTTACGTTTAAGCTATGCAGTTTCAATTCCCATGAACTGGAATTGGCTATGAAAAATACAGGCAGAGTGATGGACTGATCCAAGTGAAACCCAGTTACCACCTTTGGAAGGAATTTCCTGTTTCTTCTATGGACTACTTTGCCCTTACAGAATATAATGTAATTACAACCAGTGCAAAAAGCTTGAAGCTTGCACACCCTTCTTGCTGAAGTGATTGCCACCAGGAATACAGTTTTTCATGTCACAAATTTTAGGTCAGCTGTAGCATAGGGGTGGTGGGGTTCATGAGTTTGGCTATGCACAAATTCAAATCCCAAGGAGGTACTGGTTCCCTAACAGGAAGGAACATATGTGCCAATCCTTTGATAAATGTTCTAAAAATGGGGTGTGAAGCTATTGATCTTACTTCGAGAGTCAGCTCCTGCAGCAGGTAACACATATAGGACTGTAGCCAGCAGGTGGCAGGACCCCACAGAAAACTTCTAGCTAGCAGTCTGTAGCGGGGACTGTCCGTCTCTCCCCCCCACCCCAAATGTATGGTATAAAGGGTGGGCGGACAACGGCGTGCCCCAGTTCTTTTCCCGCCGCTGACACGCACTCGTCAGCTCCACGGATTGCCTCTTACTAGTTCGACCGCCATATCTGTCTCTCGACTTTGTGAAAATGTTCATTTTTTTTTTTACAGTTAAACTTCTGCTTTTCAGCACTTTATTTCTGTTTGTCATCTTCCCTGACACCTTCCTCCAAGGGGCACCCTTCCAAGTGTGCTTGTGGGAAACAGATCCCATCTATAGACGGCCATTCGGCCTGTCTGCTGTGCTTGGGCCCAGACCATGACACCCAGAAAGTACAGTTATGTAAGAACTTACCGTAACAGTAGATCCTCGAGAACAGCTTTTGCAGCAGGTTACACCATTAGGACTGAAGCCGGCAGGCGCCAGGACTCAACGGAAATTTTCTAGCTTGCAGTCTTCAGCGGGGACCACCTCTGACGTCGGTCCCGCCCCCGACGTCAGGTGTAGTACATAAGGAGGCGGTCCCCCCAAAATCCTCAGTTCTCCCACTGGATGACATCAGAAGAGGAGAGAGAGAAGAGAGAGGATCCGCCACCAGATGGCAAAAAAAAAAAAAAAAAAAAAAAACAAGCAAAAGGCATGTCCTATCTGAAAGATGGGTGCTTGACTCTAACCTACCTCCAGCGGGGATGGTGGGAGGGAAGGTACCTGCTGCAAGAGCTGTTCTCGAAGATCTACTGTTACGGTAAGTTCTTACGTAACTGTTCTATCTTACTTCGAGATACAGCTCTTGCAGCAGGTTATACCATTAGGACTGATTTCCAAGCAGTAGTGGCAATCTTGCACCATCGGGAGGAGGAAAGGTAGAGACCTCGAGAAAACTGGAGTCTTAGGACAGAAGTCCTGGAAGGATGGCTAGACTGAACCCCGCTCTTCACCTTGATGCAATGTCCAGACGGTAATGCCTGATAAAGGTATGCACAGAGCTCCAGGTAGCTGCAGCGCAAATAGCTGAGGTGGAGACGTTCTTTAACGCCGCAAAGGAAGTAGACACCCCTATTGTTGAATGACCCTTGACCGCGCCCGGTAAGGGTTTATTGCGCTTCTCATAACAGAAAGTAATGCACTGGATGAGCCACCTGGAAGGTGACTGTTTTGAGACAGGAGCTTCTTTCATCCTGTGAGCAAAGGAGACGAAAAGTTGGTCCGACTTTCTGAGCTGTTTGGTTCTGGTCAGGTAGTATCTGAGGCACCTGTGCACATCTAGGATGTGTAGAAGGGCTTCTCCTCGATTAGAGTACCTTGGGAAATACACTGGTAGATCAATATCCTGATTGAGGGTGAGAGCTGAGACCACCTTAGGCAAAAACTTTGGGTATGTCCTTAGGGATACCCTGTCCTGATGGAAAACCAAATAAGGCTCTTTGCACATAAGAGCATGCAATTCCGAAATCCTTCTGGCAGAAGTAACTGCAACTAAAAATAACATTTTCCAAGAGAGAAAACGTAGCTCGCAACACGCGGCTGGTTCAAAGGGAGGCAGCGTGAGTTGCTCCAGGACAGGAAGGCCTTAGGTGAAGGACACCCCTTAGAAAGGCACGAGTAGTGTCCAGCTTGGCCACCGTCCGATGGCCTACGGGGGCATGTTAAGCAGAAATGGCACAAAGGTGCACTTTAATCGAGGAGTAAGCCAGTCCGGAGTGGAAGAGGGAAAGCAGGTAGTCCAGGACCAGCTTTTCTGGACAATCTAACAGCAGGAAGCCGCGCGCTTGAGCCCACAAACAGAATCTACGCCATTTCATGGCGTAAGTTGCGTGGGTAGCTGGTTTTCTGGCGGCAGAGAGTACGTCTGCCACTTCTTGCGAGACCCCGTATTGCATCATGGCTATGTCTCTAGGAGCCAAGCGTGCAGGTTCAATGAGCGTAGGTCCGGATGTACCAATGACCCCGCCTCCTGAGACAATAGATGGGAACTGATTGCAAAGGCACTGGAGGTTCCTGGGATAGCTGGTGCAAGAGAGGGAACCAGATCTGTCTGGGCCAGAAGGGTGCGATCAGAATGAGCGTCGCTTGCTCCCTGCGAAGTTTTAAAAGAACTTTCTGGATCAACAGGAAAGGAGGGAAGGCATAAAGGAATCTGCCAGCCCAGGAGAGGGACAACGCGTCTCGCCAGAAAACACCAGGCCCTGGATCTAGCGAGCAAAAATTGGGCAGTTTTGCGTTGGATGGTGACACGAAAAGGTCTAACTCTGGAGTGCCCCATCTGTGAAACAGATCCTCTGCCACCTTCTGCAGAAGTTCCCACTCGTGGACCCTGGCCTGAGAGTGGCTCAGGCGGTCTGCGATGGTGTTGTCCACTCCTGGGACATGTACTGCAATTAGGTTTGCGTCGTGTTGCAATACCCACTCCCACACTCTCATGGCCTCCCTGCAAAGCGGGTAGGAGTGAGTGCCTCCTTGTTTGTTGAGGTAATACATTACCGCGGTGTTGTCTGTTTATAACAGAAGTGTACCTGGTGGAATCTCCGACTGGAAGGCTTGCAGAGCATAAAGGACTGCCCTCATTTCCAAAATGTTGATGTGGAGATGAGACTCCTGGGCTGTCCATAGGCCCCGAGACCGAACACAGTCCAGGTATGCTCCCCATCCGAGCCCTGAGGCGTCTGTGGAGAGGGTCACAGTCAGAGATGGTGCTGTGATGGGAACTCCCGCAGAGAGGTTCCCTGGATTTAGCCACCATTGCCAATCTTGAATTACAGTCTTCGTGATCTGGATTGGATGCTGCAGATGGTCTTTCCTTTTGTCCCATTGCACCCGTAACATCCACTGGGTCACCCGCATGTAGAGACGGGCTAGGGGGACTGTTGCAATGGCCGCAGCCATGTGTCCGAGCAGGCAAAGGACCAGTCTGGCTGGGATGGTCTTTTTCGCTGACAATTCCCTGATGAGGGATCTGATGTGTTCCGCTCTGTCCGAGGGAAGAAAAGCTTTCCCTCTGACGGTGTCCAGAACTGCTCCTATAAACTGCAGCTTCTGAGACGGCACCAGGAGTGACTTCTCGTAGTTGATGAGAATACCCAGTGATTGAAAAAGCGACTGCGTACAGTGAATAGCTGTCATCAAGGCCTCCCTGGAGGGCACCATGAGAAGCCAGTCATCCAGGTATGGGAACACGTAGTGGCCTTGTCTCCTCAGAGATGCCGCTACGACCTCCATGCACTTCGTGAATACGCGAGGTGCCGATGACAGCCTGAGGGGAAGAGCTTGGAACTGATAATGGTGGCTCTGAAACTCGAAGCACAGGAACCTCCGGTGCACTTGAGCAATCGGGATGTGCAGGTAGGCATCCTGCATGTCCAGAGACGCCAGAAAGGCGTCCTGCTTCAGCATGGGAATTAGGCCCGGAAGGGTCACCATGTGGAAGCACTTGTAAACGACGAAAAGGTTGAGGACGCTGAGGTCCAGTACTGGACGGAGGTCCCCTGTTTTCTTTGGAACCAGGAAGAAGTGAGAATAGTAGCCTAGTCCTCTCTGGTTCTCTGGGACGTGCTCTAAGACTTCCTTTTACAGTAGCGTGTTTGAGCAGGGCATGCTGACCCAAATATCGGGAGAGCAGGGGAGGTCTTGTAGGTGGGCTGCCTACAAATTTTATATAATGGCCGTTTTTGACCAGATGCAGAACCCACCTGTCGGTGGTGACCGATTGCCACTCTGGGAAGTGGTGTGCAATGTGACCCCCGACTTTCTTTTCCCATTGATCCTGGGGAGGGGCAGGGGCCGGGAAGGAGTCATGCTGTGGCAGCGTTTGATCCGGCAGGCTGGGCCGACTTTGAAAATCGTTGGCCTCTGCCTGGGGATGACTTGGCCTGGACCTTGCGGGTGAAAGTGCCCCTCTGCTGCTGGCCGGAAAGTTGCTGTTGCCTTTGTAGCCGGCCACACAAAAAAACTGCTCTGGTTCCTACGAAAGGAACTAGGCTGAGAACTGTACACAGCTTGTACAGACCGGACTGCCTTCCCTGCGTCCTGTAGTTTGGTGATTACTCTCTCGGAGGCTTCACCAAACAGGACCTCGCCGTTATAAGGGATGTCTAGGATGTTCTTCTGGACATCTGGGGTAAAGCCGGAGACACGGAGCCAAGAGTATCTCCGGAGACATATACCTGAGGCTACAGCTCTGGCTGAAGAGTCAGCAGAATCGTATGCAGCTCTGAGCACTTGGGTCCCCACATCTGAACCCGTGCGGAAAAGGTTCAAGAGCTCCTCCTTGTGGTCGCCATCGGGCATCTTCTCGACCAGGTCATGTCCCTGTTCCCACAGTGCGTTCTGGAACTGAACCATGTGGGTGAGGCAGTTGAGGGACCTGATGTTGCAAGTCTCGGCTGCTTACGTGTGCCTTCCCAGCACATCCAATTGCTTGGATTCCTGGTCCGATGGCTGGGTGCTCAAATGCTGAGGTCTCAGAGACCGGTCATGCAAAGCAGTGATGACCAGGGAGTCAGCCAGAGGATGGTTCGCCAGATACTGGTCCTCCCTAGGGGCCTTGTATAGGCGGTCAGCCTTCTTTGGCACCGCGGGAGTAGAATGCGGACGTTTCCAGGCAGCCTTGGTGACGTCCGTGAAGGTATCCACCAAGGGTGGCACTACTACAGGCTTAGAGTCTTTCTGCTGAAGGTAGCAGGCAAGGCGTTGTCTCTCAGGGTCAAGTTCCTCAGCATCCCACCCCATGTTCTCCTGGATGTGCCTCATGATCTCTGCGAAGGAGGGATCATCTAGGGGAGACCTGGGTAGGTCGTGTGGGTCCGGGGAGGGAATGCTGTTAGGAGAAGGTGATCTAGAGCACTCCGAAGTGTCAGATCTGGAATCCTCCCCCGACAGAGTGTACTGGCATCGTCTGGGTCTCTTGGGGCTGGGTGACCCTGAGGGGGATTTGGAGGGAGGCCTTCTCCTTTCCGAAGATCTGCCCCTAGGAGGTGGTGTTTGCTCCTTGGGGGTGGTGGTCGTCCTACGGGCCCCCCTAGGTGGAGGAGGGGACTTAGGCGGTGAAGGATTGGGTGGAGGTGGAGTAGGAGGACGACGTGTGGTGACCACATCTTTTTTGATGGTGTTCCACCAGAAGGTAAAAAGTTCTTTTACCTCTGCCAGATTCATACCCAACGATGGGCCTGGCGTCGGGTCCCGTGGGAGCCCGTCATCTCCGGTGTCTCCCGCCTGGTCCTCTGGCTGTGTGGCGTCCTCCTCAGATGATTCCTTCTGACCGGCATCCGCCGGTGACGGTGGTGCGGTCCTCTTCTCGGGAGTAGCCGACATCGGTCCCCTGGCCGACGTCTTCGAAGGAGAAAGCCTGGCCGGCGATGGGCGTCTAGGTGTCGTCGGCTCTTGGGAGCGCCGGTGGTGTTTGGCCGACGTCGGGTCCAACGTCCGTTTAAGGGACGTCATGTCCTTGGTTTTTCGAGGAACCGGATCCGAACCACGCGGAGGCTGGGGGACTGACCTGGCGTCGGTGTCTCGCCGACGGGAAGAAAATTTATGGCACTCCCCGGACTTCGACGAGGCCGTGGAAGGAGTGGAAGAGGCCAACGGCCAGGAAGTCTTCAGAGGCTGAAGAGAAGAGGAGCCGCTGGAGGACCTGACCTGGACCGGGGGAGGTTGTGACAGAGACCTGGAGGGAGAGCGGTCTGATTTCGAGCCAGAGCTTCTGGAGTCCGAGACCCTTGCCGCAGACCTGGATCTTTCCTTTTCCCGGTGCTTATCCCGGTGTTTGTGGGTTTGGCCCGAAGGCTCTCCCAAGGAGGAAGGTTCCTAATCCATGGTTTTAAGTTTCTCCTACAACAGAATGCTTGAAGTGCCTTCTGGTGGCGGATCCTGGTGCAACTGTTGAAGCCTTGGCAGAAGGAGCAGGCCTTGGTGTTGTGTTCCGGGCCTCGGCAGTGCACACAGGCTGAATGGGGATCCTTGAAGGGGATCTGCTTGCCGCAGGTGCACTTTGTATGGTGACCCTCTAAAGAAGTGGTTGGAGAGGACATCAGTTGATCAAAAGTCGAAAGACGGACGAAAATCACCGTAGTTCTAATGGTCGTCGCATGCTAGAAAGGGAGACCGAGGGGCCGATACTGGCAAGTCGACGGCGGGAAAAGAACTGGGGATTATGGGGGACCGCCTCCTTATGTACTACGCCTGACGTCGGGCGTGGGACCGACGTCGGAGGCGGTCCCCACTGAAGACTGCTAGCTAGAAAATTTCCATGGGGTCCTGGCGCCTGCCGGCTTCAGTCCTAATGGTGAAACCTGCTGCAAGAGCTGTATCTTGAAGATAGATCTGCCCACACTGCCATAAGTTTAGCAGCCAGATGCGGATCTGACGCCAGAAGACCCTGCAGGCCTATCTCACAGAACAACGCCTGGACGCCATGCAGCGGGACTCTTCTGCCAAAAAATGCTCTTCGCACCACAAGAAATCTGCAGGGAAGCAAAGATAAGTGGAGAGAGAAGGAGAGGTCCCTTTCGAGATTGAGATCCTCAGGCTCTCATTCTGCCTCCAGGGGCAGTTCGGATTCTGCCTCACAGGTGACCCGTTCTCCCTCTAGGCTCACTATGGTCAAGCCCCCTGCCTGCTTCGGGCATTGGGCACTAAGGACTGCGGATCCGGGTCTTCGGGCCCTACTTTTCAGCCTTTAAAAATCAGACCATCAGACATTCTGTCAGGCCGCGCTACTGGTGCCGGTAAGGGGCCTTCGTCAGTAACTTCTCAGTTGGCCTCTGCATCTGGTGCAGACTCCTGGGATAGGAATAAGGCCTTGGAGCACTTCTCAGCCCCCCAGGCATACAAAACCATCGTCGGACAAACGTCCGTTGTCCAAGCAAATGTTGGACAAACACCAACGTCGCCACCTTGCTGCTCAAACGCTGACTCCGCCAGCACAGACACTGTCATCACCAGTTTCACCCCACAACCGGCTGACGATAGGTCAAGTGCCAGCCCTATGGAGGATGAATGGGTGTTGGCCCCCCAGCAGATGCCAGATACCACTGCCGGGTACTCTAATGCCGCCCCAAAGTCACCTCCCACCCACCATCAGTCGACCATGACACTACGCCAGACACAGGTGCTGGACTGGCGTCAGGCCTCAAGATGGATTCAGATTCCAAACTAAATTTGTCCCAGGCCAAGGACTTCTTCGACTACTGGTGGGAGACCATTCGTTCTGCCCTCCTCCCACCTAAGCCACAAACAGTGGTGACTACCACCCCAGATACTGGGGTTCCTGCAAAGGTTCCTACCCCACCTCCGGTAAAGGACACTGTCATAGAGCCTCCCCCTTATCCAGATAAACATAAAGAGAAGGTTCCCCGTAAACGACGTCCTAGATCATGGTCACGGAGCCAGAGTTCCTCCGGTTCTCCTGACCGTCAAAGACATAAAAAGCGATGCCACCAGTCTCATTCCTCTTCATCCACAGACTCATACCGTTCGTCAGATACTTCTTACTCAGAACCCTCATCCATCGGTGACCTATCTCATCTAGATCCGAGAGACACCCTGAAATCCCCGCCTGATGACCCCTCCTTCATGGAGGTCAAGCGGCACATACAGTCAAATATGGGGTGGGAAACAGAGGACTTAGACCCAGAGCGACTCCACCTGGCTAAGTATCTACGCCAGAAGGACCCTAAGCTGGTGGTTATACCACCATTAGTGGACACCTTTGCGGATATCACAAAGGCGGCTTGGAAGCACCCTCACATCCGCCGCAATTCCAAAGAAGGCAGACCGCCTCTATAGGGCTCCAAAAGAAATGAAAATTACGTACCTACCATAACTGTTGATCTTTCTGTGCATCTTCACCATTCATCACTACTTGTATAGCTCACCGGAGCTAGGACCCCGCGGGGCTATTTGTGATGCGGTATGTTTTTGTGTGGAGTTTTACTGTTTGTGTGGTTTGGTTGTGTGTGAATGGTGATTGGTTGTGTGTGGTAGTGAAGAAGAAGTATCAGTATTTATATAGCACTTTTCATACACAGCATTCCAAAGCACTTTACAAGCAATGCTAGATTGGTAGTGAAGTGACTGAATGTGTGATGGTGGCCATATCGCACATCATCACCCACACACAGCCTGGATAATTGCATGAACTGGTTTATGGGAAGGGGAATGTTGGCCAGGACACCGGGAATGTTCCCTGCTCTTTGCGAAGAGTGCCCCGAGTTCTTTTATTTCCACCTGGACACCCACCAGGATGGGCAGAAGGGACCTCGGTTTAACGTCTCATCTGAAGGACGGCACACCCCAGCAGTACAGCACCCCCCAATATTGCACTCGGATGCCAGCGATTTTTAGGTGCAAATCCAATCCCGGTGTGGACAAGAACCCACAACCTTCTGGTCCAGAAGCGGATGTGCTACCAACTCAGCCAAGTTGTGACGCTGTGTGGAATGTGATTTGCTGCGAGTTTTGTGAATGAAACTGTTCGTTTTCTATCGGTTTACATAGCGTGGGAATATGTTTGTGACTGGCTGGTTTGTTGCGGGGTGGTTTCAGAGTTGTGGTGCAGTTTGTGAATGGAGCAGGTTGAGTGTTCAAGAGGGAACTGTGGCGATAGAGTTATTGAAAGGAGCGTGGCTTTTGGAAGGGGAATGTTCGTTGGGTGTGTCCAGCTGACAGCATTTGGATGCTGGATATATTTTGCTGTGAAGCCGGTCGTGGAGATGCGGGTTGGCGGCCTTGATTTTTTTGGGGAGGGATGAAGAGCGAGGAGAGAGGTGGAGCGCAAGTACAGTATTTGGATTAAGGAAAGTGGAGGATGTGAGGCAAGAAGAGCCTGAAGAGATTAGATTTTTGGTAGTATGAATCTGTTTTCTGGGGGTGGGGGGTGTCGATGGATCTGGGGGATGAAGAGCCTGAAGACTGGAGAAAAAAACGTGTTTCGTGATGGGTATTGATGTGGATTGGTGCTTGAAGAGCTCGAGGAATGCTGTTTTTTATCGTGTGTTTTTTTTTTTTTTTCTATGGGTATGGAGTTTGCGGGTTCAAGTCCCTTGTTGAGTGGAAAGCAGTGATTGGATAGAAGGAGCTGCACTGAAGACATCAACAGGTAATGCGTGCCAAAGGAGCATTTATTGAAAGTTCCAATACAGAAGAGATATTTTTCTAAGATTAGGTGGTTAACTGTAAAAGGCAAAAGAACAGGATACTCACCTGTAACAGTAGTTCTAGGAGTGGTATATGTTGTTCATCCACACTTCTTGGCATGTCCCGTTCCCATTTAAATCTTGCCGGAAGTCTTCAAGCTGGCTCCTCCCACCCACCTGGGTGGTAAATACCTCGGCTCCGCCCCATGACACCAGATCTTAGCCCACTGGAAGCAAGATTGTGAGCCTAAAGCCGGGGAGGTCGGGTGGGTGCATGTGGATGAACAACATACACCACTCCTAGAACTACTGTTACAGGTAAGTAACCTGTTCTTCTAGGAGCGTGGATATGTTGTTCGTCCACACTTCTTGGCAGACTCCAAGCAGTTCTCCAGGAGGAGGGAGGCAAGGCGCATACCCCCTACATGGGAAATAAAGATTGGAGAACCGAGGCCCCAAAACCAGCATCCTGGCGTGACTCAAGGTCGATGTGGTAGTGGGTAATGAAGGTGTTTGCTGACTTACAGGTAGCAACCCGACAGATTTCCTGGATAGGGATGTCCCTGGAAGCAGCCACCAATGTAGCACTATGGCGGGTAGAATGAGCTCTTATCCCTCTGTGAGGCTCCTTGCCAGCCAACTCACAGCACAGACCTATGCATGATGTAATCCACCTTGCAATGGTCTGTTTGGCTACAGATCTGCCAGAAGCAGCTTCAGCGTAGGTGACAAACAGCTGGCGACCCTCTCAATGAATTTCCACCGTTCTCTCCTTATAACTGGAGAGAGTATGTCTCAGGTCCAGAGTATGAGGTCTGTACTCGGCGTCCGAGGTGTAATTAGTGTAGTATACTGGCAGAGTCAACATCTGGTTAAGATGAAACTCTGATACCACCTTCGGAAGGAATTTCAGGTGGGGGTGCCGGACAACTTTGTCCCTGTGAAAGACCAGATAAGTGGAGTCCACCGAAAGTGCATGGAGCCCCCCCGTCCTTCTGCCTGACGTGATAGCCACCAGGAAGGACGTCTTCCACAAGTATGAGAGCCCACACTTGTGCATGGGGTTGAATGGCATGCCCATGAGCTTTGCCAAAACCAGCAGTGGATCCCATGGAGGTGGAGGTTCATGCACCGGAGAAGATAAGTGATCAAGGCCTTTGAAGAAGCGCCCGACCACTGTCTCCTGTGCCAAAGTCGGCTGACCGACCCGGGGCCGGTAAGTAGAAATGGCTCCCAGGTGCACCCTAAGGGTCGATGACTGCAGATCCCCTTTAGACAGAGACGAAAGGTAGTCGAGAAGGTCAGCCACAGAGCAGGATAAGGGGTCCAGACTCTTACCCTGACACCAAATGGAAAATCTCTTCCATTTGAAGGCATAAGATTTCCTGGTCGATTCTTTTTGAGAGGCCTCCACCACGGTGTAGAGATCCTCGGAAAGACCCAGAGCCTGGAACTCTAACCGCTCAGGTACCAAGCCGTGAGGTGTAGGGATTGAAGGTCCGGATGGACTACCTTCCCCTGGTTCAGTGATATCAGGCCCGGGCGTGTACAAAGCCGCTCCGGAGGCCTACAGCCGAGGCTGAGGAGATCTGGATACCAGAACTGGTGTGGCCAATCTGTGGCTACCAGGATCGCCTTCGCCTCGTCCCGCCTTACCTTGAGTAACACCTTGTGGATCAAGGGAAATGGAGGGAAGGCCTAGAGGAGGCCTGGGGTCCACAGCCTCGAGAAAGCATTCCCCTGCAACTAACCCTGTTGAGGGAGGCAGCCATGGAACAGCCTCAGCTTGGTGTTTTCCCTGGAGGCAAACAGGTCCACCAATGGTCTGCCCCAACAGGAGAACAGACTGTAAGCTACCTCTGGATGGAGAGACCACTCGTGGGATGTCTGGCCTATGCGGCTGAGAGCATCCGCCAGCTGGTTCGAGGTTCCTGCCACAATAATTGCTAGAAGATCCGCCTCCAACCGGCTTACGAGGGTCCAGATGCGGAGCGCCTCCTTACACACCTGTTTGTTGAGGTAGTGCATGATCGTTGGTATTGTCCGTCTGGACTTGAACCACTTGACCCCGGAACTGAGGAGCAAAAGCTGACAGTGCCAATCTGACTGCTCTGAGCTCCAACAGGTTGATGTGGCATCAGGATTCCTCGGGGATCCAGAACCCATGGGCCCTGCTGTTCCCCATGTGGGCTCCCCAGCCCATGAGAGAGGCATCGGTTGTGAAAACGACAGACGGCTCAGGGCGGACAAACGGGATCCCTTCCTGCAACCGCTCTGGGGCAGTCCACCATTGGGGAGCCTCCCACATCTTCTAGGTTACAGTGATCAGCTGGTCGAAATGACCATGGCGCTGAGTCCACTGGGCGGCCAAGCTCCCATTGGAGGGGGTGCATGTTCTATCTGGCCCAACGGACCACTGAAGTGCACGCCGCCACATAACCCAGAAGGTGCAGAAAGTCCCAGGCAGGGCGCAAGTGCCAACCAGAAATGATCGGGTAAAGGAGGAGAGAACCTCGCCCTGTCCGCCAGGAGCAGAGCTCCGGCTGGACGAGAGATCGAGCTCTGCCCCAATGAAGCACATCACCCGAGAAGGTATGAACTCACACTTGGCCTCGTTGACGAGGAGGGCAAGTTGGGAGCAGGTCTTAAGGGCCAGGTCCCTGAAACTCTCCACCTCCTGTAGTGTGGAACCTGCTAAGAGCCAATCGTCGAAGTAGGGGTAAATTCTGCACCCCCCGCAGAAGGCCTGCCACCACTGCAGTGCATTTGGTGAAGACCCGTGGCACCAATGACAGGCCAAATGGCATTGCTCGGAACTCGTATAAGGTTCCCTCGACTCTGAAGTGGAGGAACCGCGGTGGGATGGACGGATTCGGACATGAAAAAAACGCATCCTGGAGATCCAATGAGCAGAACCACATGTTTTGCTCCAGGGATGGTATGATCTGGGACAGAGTTACCATCCGGAAGGTGCGTGGCCTGAGATACAGATTCGGGTCGTGCAGATCTAGAATGGGGCACCAGCACCCCGTCCACTTCGGAACCAGAAAATACCTGGATACAAACTCTAGGAATGGAGGGGAATCTGCCACTTGAGCTACTGCCTCCTTGAGGGGGAGTTGAGCAATGTCGTCTCGAAGAGCCGACAGTGTAGGCAGATACCCTCTCCTCCCGTGGGGTGCGGGCTCAGCTTGGAGGGTACTGCTCAAATTCCAGAGGCAGTCCCTGGCCTACCACTTCTAAGACCCATCTGTCCGTGGTAACAGCGGATGAGGCGGAAAGAAAGTAGCGGAGCCAGACCCCCATGGGAGGACCCAGAGCGGGCTTGACAGGAGTAGCAGGCAGAGGATCCAGGGCCTGAACCTCTGCCTCCCTTATGGGCCTGGGAGGGTGTGCGGACTTGTACCGGGGGTGTCAGGCTTGAGCCTGCTACTGCTCCCCCCTTGAAAGGGGGACTGCTGGGCCACAGGAGAAGAGTACCGAAAAGGCTTTTTTCTTCTACTGCTTCTTAGGACCCATAGAACCCTTAGAAGTGGCGTCCAAGGTGGCACTGGACTGCTCAGTGCGTTGATGGTGACCAGCCACACCTGCACCGAAGAGAGCGGTGCCCAGGAAAAGCACATCAGCTAGTTTGTGCTGAGTGTCCGCCAGGAAGGAGGACAGCCTCATCCAAGCCCTGTGGCGAGAGGCAACTGCAGCGGCCAACAAACGGGCACACGAGTCCCCGATGTCCAGGGTCGTCGGAAGCTGCTGGTTAGCAATAGCGCGGCCTTGGTCCCGGAGCTGCTTGACCATGGTCTGCACGTCCGTGGGGGAGATGTGGGAGTACTTCATCCAAGGACCCCAAAAGGGCATGGCAGAAGTGTGCCATGATGACGGCCGACCTTGCCTGATGGAGCCCTAAGGATGCGGCCACATGGACCTTCTGGGCAGAGTGATCCAAATAGTTGGATTCCTTCTCAGATCATCTGTCAGTATCAGTAGAAAGTACAGTTATGCAAGAACTTACCGTAACAGTAGATCTTCGAGAGAGGCTCTTGCAGTAGGTAATTACAAATAGGACTGAAGCTGGCAGGCGTCAGGACCCCATGGAAAAATTTCTAGCTAGCAGTCTCTGGCGGGGGACTGCCCCCAGTCAGATGACTGACGTCAGTATAAAGGGGTGGTCCCTCATGCCCGCCTTCCAGTTCTTTCCCGCCAAAGGCCAAAAAAGGCAAGATGAGAGAGAAGAAAAAAATACTCACCTTAGTAATGTTGTTTCTTCTAATGGAGTCTTGCTATATTATAGACATTATCAGCTTGTTCCAGCTCTAGAACTGCCCCGGAATGAAATGGTTAAAACCATTCCAAAATAGAATTTTGGCACGAGAGCAGCTCTATCTGTGTCATTTCAAACTTGAACTGTCAGATCTTTACGAGCCAAACTCACTAAGGTCTGTGTGGAAGCTGTAACTCACACTCAGCCAAATGGCTACATAAATAATAACAACATTGATGGTCCCAACACCCAAGACTCAAGTCAGGGACCAGAAATACTAACACCATTCTAATAATATGAAAATGGAACATAAGTATAATAAAACACACACACGCGTACACATACACCCCAAAGTCCCAAAGGGACAAAATGCTAACAGGACATAAGTAGTGCCCACACTAAGTTGCCCACCCACCAAGTAGAGGTTCTGAGAGGGGCAGGTTGGGGGAGTCTATAATACAGCAGACTCCATTAAGAAAACAACATTACTAAGAGGAATTTTTCTTCAAACAACATGAAGTCTTGCTATATTATAGACATTAGCAGAATACACAGTAGTACCTCCATGGAGGAGGGCAGAACCTACTTAGGGAATAGGCTCTGAAGAACAGCTGTGCCAAGCGAGCATCTCTCCTGGCCTGGACATCCAGGGAGTAATGCTTGGTAAAAGTGTGTACCGTTTTCCAAGTAGCAGCCTGGCAAATCTCTAATAAAGGGATATCTCTGGCAGCAGCTAGAGACGCAGCTGTACCCCTGGTAGAATGAGCCCTCAAACCGGGAGGTCTGCCCACTTTCTGATAACAACACTGGATATAGAGACAGTCCACCTGGTTGATCTCTTAGTGCAGGTTTGCCTTTCCAACTTCACCATAGGTGAAGGAAAAGTTGGAGGGATTCAACCTGTGACCTTGGACGCTCTATATAACAACTAAGAGCTCTCTTAACATCCAGGCTGTGCAACCTTCTCTCACCAAGAGGAGTGATCAGTAAAAATACTGGAAGGAGATAGATTGATTAAGATGGAATCTGAAACCACCTTAGGCAAAACTTCCTATTAGTCCTAAGGACTACCTTATCCCTGTGGAAAGAAATAAAGTCAGTCTCCACTGACAAGGCTTGCAATTCACTTATGCACCTGGCAGAAGTGATAGCCACTAGAAAACAGTTTTCCAAGTTAGGTACTTAAGCTCTGCAGAAGACAGAGGTTCAAAGGGGTTGCATTAACTGGGCAATGCAAACATTAAGGTCCCAAGCAGGGCCGGTTCCTAAAGGGAGGATTAGTATGGAGTAATCCCTAAAAACTTGGAAAACACAGGATGAGAGGAAAGAGGGATGACTTTCCTGCTGACACAAAAGCAGACACGGCTGCCAAATGAACTTTCAGGGCAGCTGGTCTGAGACCCAAGGAATTAAGATGTACCCTGTAATCTAACAAAATGGGCAATTCAGCAGATTCTGGGGAAATATTTTTCCCAGCACACCAAATGGAAAACCTTTTCCATTTAGAACTATAAGTAGCCCTAGTGGAAGGCTTTCTGGAAGCCTTTAGGATCTCAAGAACACCCTGAGAGAGGTGTAAATCAGCAAACTCTAACTCCTCAAGAGCCAGGCCTTGAGGTTGAGGGATTGAGGTCCGGATACCAAACCCTTCCTGGGCACAAGTCAACAGATTGTGATTCCTGGGAGGCACAGGGGAAGATGGACTGTCAGAGACAGAAGGAGGGTACCAGGGCTGCCTGGCCCAATCCCGGGGCAATCAGAATCACCCTGCAAGGCTGAGATCTGATTTTGACTAGTACTTTGAATAGGAGAGGAAAGGGGAAGCATAGAGGAACTTCCTCCCAATCCAGAGGAAGGCATCCAGGGAACTGAGCCCATCACTGAGGCCTGCAAAAGAACAGAGGAAGTTTGTGATTGTCTGGGGCTGCAAAAGATCTATCTGAGGGATGCCCCACCTGGCAAAAACTATCCCCAGCACTTGAGGATCCAGGGACCATTCGTGATGGCCCTGGAAATCCTGCTGAGGGCATCCGCTAGGACATTGTCCTTCCCTGGAAGATGAGCTGCTATGAGGGAAGTGTTCAGGAATAGGCCAGAGACCACAACTTCATTGCCTCGTGCACAAGGCCAAGACCGAAGTGCCCCTGCTTTGTGATGTACCACATTGTTGTGGTGTTGTCTGTTCTGACTTGTATCACCTTGTCGTGGACAGATGCAGAAAAGGCTTGAAGAGCTAAAAAGACAGCTCTGAGTTCCAGCAAATTGATGTGGAGCAGAGATTCCTGGGGGGACCAAACTCCCTGAGTGGAAAGGTCGCCCATGTGGGCTCCCCAACCCAGAAGGAAGCATCTGTAGTGAGAGTCAAGTCGTGAGAGGAAATGAAGGGACCCCGCCTTACATTGCTCTGATCCTGCCACCACTGGAGAGCTAGGATCAAGGTTCGAGTCACTGGGACCAACTTGGAAAGGAAGTCTCTTCTCTGAGACCAAAAGGTTCTCAAGTGAAACTGAATGTCTATCATCTGAAATCTGGCTCCCTGCACAACAGCTGTGGATGCAGCCATGTGCCCCAGGAGCTGCAGAAAGTGTCTTGCTGGTAGAGAGATCTGCAGAGTGAAGGAAGAGGCCAGAGCCACTAAATTCCTTACCCTTTCTGGGGGAAGAAAGGCTCTGGCTAGCTTTGTGTCCAATTCTGCCCCTATAAAGGTGAGTACCTGGACTGGTTCCAGAACCGACTTTTGTAGGTTTAGCAGAAAACCCAGGAGGTGAGAAGCTGCTGGGTGACTTGCAGGTGAGATTTACCTGTTCTGGGGACTGGCCTACAATGAGCCAGTCGCTAGATAGGGAAAACAGCAATCCTCTGCCTCCTTAAGTGGGCCACTGCTAGACACTTTGTGAATACCCTTGGAGCAGAGGTAAGGCCAAGGGCATTGCTCTGAACTGGTAATGACCTGAGGGCAGTTGAATCTGAGGTACTTTCGATGGGATCTTCTGATTAGGACATGGAAATAGGCATCCTTGAGGTCCAGGGAGGCTAGCCAGTCCCCTGGCCTTAGGGAAGGTAAAATCATTGCCAGAGTTACCATTTTGAACTTTGGTTCAAAAGATGCTTGTTCAGATATCTGAGATCTAAAATGGGCCATTCTCCTGTCTTTTGGGGTAAGGAAGTATCTGAATACATACCCTGCCCTGATGCAGGAGGAACCTCTACTGCTCTGAGAGCTAACAGGGATGAGACCTCTGTTTCCAGAGCGAGGGTCTCTAAGCACTTGCAGTAGAAAAAGTCTGCTTCTCAACTTGGGAAACTTTTGAAGCTGAGAACCAGACCCTGGCTTACTACTCCAGAACCCACTTGTCTGAGGTTAAAGAGCCCAACTCTGACTGAAGTAAGCCAGCCTGCCCCCACTGGTACAGGAGAATCGGCCCTGGGCACCCCATCAGGGCGCCTGTTCTGCAGGAGCTTTAGGCTGGGGGTGGGAACAGGTCTGCCCACCCCTCGTCTGCCCCTGCCTCTGAAGAAACCCCTCTGAGCATAGGCAGAGGGCCTGGGTCTGGTAGAAGGCCTGTGAAAAGGCCTACCCCACCCTGGGGCCATGCCTTTGAGGAGTGGCTTGCGCTCCTTAGCCTGGGCACTCTTGTAAGTAGTCCTATATTCATCCATCTTCTTCATGTAATTTCTGTCTGCTCTCCAAACAGAGAATTTCCCACCACAGGAAAATCCATAGCCTTAGTCTGGGTATCCTGTGACAAACTAGTACACCTGAGCCAGGCCAACCTACTTAAAAGCTACAGATGTGGCCATGACCCTAGAGGAAACATCATTAACATCCACAGCAGCATGAAACTGAACCTTAGAGGCTTCAATGCCATCAGCAGCCACCTGTTCTAGTTCACTAGCCAGCTGGCCATGGGCCTGCTTGGCCAACTGCATAACAGTATCCCATCTAGATTTCTGATACCTAGCTACATAAGCCATATAATTTGCTTGCCTGAGTCTCAGAGAGGCTGCCATATACTGTTTTTTTGCCATGGCATCAATCTTCCTGGAATCCTTGTCAGGAGAATGTGAAGCCAAGGGAATATTAGCTTTATCACAGGCAGCAGCCTGAACTACCCCAACATGACTGCATTGCTGAGAAAGGAATTCTGTATCAGGGCCTGACAATGTATACCTTCTGTCCATCTTTTTATCTACAGGAGGCACAGAATTAGGAGCTTTTAAAATTTTAATTGTTTGTTTCTAAAGACTTATGTAAAGGAATAGACAATCTCCTACACTCTGGAATATCCATCATTTCTACAAAATCAGGCTCCTCTTGCTCATCCACAGCCTCTTCTAAAGGAAGCTGGAGGGTTTCAGCAACTTTTTATAAAACATAAAATGAGATGAGGACTCAGACATAGGGAGATTCTAAAGGTCTGTCTGGGGAGATGTCCGTTCAATGGGCACACCAGACCTTCCCAGCCACATTCATACTGTTCATAATCCTCCTCCCCTCCTCCGGTTCATAAAATTCCTCAATATCATAATCCTGAACCACTGGGACCGGACGAACCGGCGTTTTACCAGATGGTGGTTGGACGGACCCTGAGACAGTGACTGGACAATTTGTATGGCTTTTGCTATCTCTGCAGCAGTTGGAGAAGATTTTGGACCCAGACCTGCTGATTTTCTTGTTTTCTTTACTGGAATTGGTTCCTCAGAACCAGCTTTTCTTTTGCCCGAGGAAGTCTGGCCCTGGTCAGAGGGCACTCCCTCTGGTTCGGTTGGCACCAAACCAGGCTGGCCATCCGGGTCAGTGGACTTTTTGGCCTCTCGTTCCCTGAGCCTGCCCAATCTGTTTTCCAGGGTGGCTGCAGGGAAATTCTTACATACCTGGCAGTCTGACTGGAGGTGGTCAAACCCCAGACAATAAACACGTGGTGTGTGGGTCAGCCTTGGCAAAGACTTCCCCACAAACATCACAGTGTTGAAACCAATGGGCCGTTTTTCTTTTGGGTTTCTCAGACATAATGCCAACCTAACCAAAAAGAAACTTACTTACCCAGTGGCAGTGCAGGAAAGACACTCTTATCGGTTCCTAACCGTGTCACGGTATTGGAAAAACGTAATAACCGCTTTTTTTTAGAACCGATAAGAACCGGAACCGCACTCTAAAATAGTAACTTTTAGTTTTAAATGAGTTTTAAACCCACTGATCGGTTCAAAACGAACCGATAACTTACAAGTTCACACAGACAAAACCTTCATTTCCTTACGTGTTACCACAGATAGAGCTTGAACCGAACGGTTTTGCGGTTAAATAAAAACTATTCTCGTTAAATCCAACCGAGAAAACACTTTTAAACCGAGAAATGACCAAGCAGAAGGAGAAACCTCCGGAGCGACTGTTCACTGAGGCGGAGTAAAGAATCTGACAGTTCAAGTTTGAAATGACACAGATAGAGCTGCTCTCGTGCCAAAATTCTATTTTGGAATGGTTTTAGCCATTTCACTCCGGGGCAGTTCTAGAGCTGGAACAAACTGCTAATGTCTATAATATAGCAAGACTTCATGTTGTTTGAAGCGGATATTTCCCTCACTCGAAAAGGAGCTGAAAAAGCTTAGCGGGATGGAGGGTGGGAAGGTATTACCTACTGCAAGAGCCTCTAGAAGATCTACTGTTACGGCAAGTTCTCTATAACTAGTACCATCTTTACTTTGAGAGGGCTCTTGCAGTAAATTACAAATTGACTGAGTCCCAAGCAGTCTGGAACAAGCAGAAGCAAACGAGAGGAGGAAAACTACCCAAAAGCAGACCTTCTGGCTGCGAAGGTCTTGGGAAAGAAGACCTTGCAGAACAGCCAACCTGAAGCCTGCTCTATGGCGATAGACAATGTCCAAATTAGTGTTTCGTAAAGGTATGGACAGAAGCCCACGTAAAGAAAGCAGGCAGGTCTATGGATTGATTCAGCGTAGATTCCGCTACCACCTTGAGAAGAAACTTAGGGTTGTTACACAGAGCCACACGTTGCTTGTGAAGAACCAAATATGGAATTTTGCACGAGAGCCTGGAGCTCGGAAATCCTTCGAGCGGAAGTAATGGCCACAAGGAAGAGAGTCTTTCATGAAAGGAACTTTAGGTCTGCAGAGGCTGCCGGCTTGAAAGGAGCCAGAGTAAGCTTCTTAAGGTTAAAATTTAAGTCCCAAAGAGGGGAAGAAGCACGAATAGGGGGCTGTAAATGGAGAACCCCTCTAAGGAAAGTCTTAGAGACTTCCAACTGCTCAGAAGTCCTGTCCCCAAAAGGAACATGGTAAGCGGAGATGGCCGCCATGTGAACCTTCAGAGAGGAATGACTGAGACCCAGATCAAAGAGGTGACGTAAGTAATCAAAAAGCCGCCCAACAGAGCACAAAAAATGCTCAAAATCTTTGGAAGCGGCCCAAATAGAGAACCGTTTCCATTTCATTGCATAGGTAGATCTAGTGGAGGACTTCCTGACCTTCACCAGAATCTCAGCCATCAGCGTGGAAACCCTGAATTGGGCTTGAGCTACGTCTGCAGGAGCCAAGCGTGCAACTGAAGGGACCTGAGACCTGGATGGATCAAGGTCCCCTGATCCTGGGTTAGCAAAAGTTGCCACAGAAGAAGAGGAAGTCCCTCTGAATACTGTAGCAGAAGAGAGAACCAAACTTGCCTGAGCCAGAAAGGAGCGATGAGAATCATGCAAGCTCCTTCCAAGCTGAGTTTCTGTAAGACCCTCGGAATCAAGGGGATTGGGTGGAAGGCATAGACAAATCTTCCCTTCCAGTCTAGAGACAGAGTGTCTCCCCAAAAAATGCCGTACCCTGGAGTGAGCGAGCAGAAGGCAGGAAGTTTTGCATTGAGAGGAGACGCAAACAGGTCTACCGGAGGGGTTCTCCAGCGTACAAAGATGTCATCTGCTACACCGATCTATTTCCTACTCGTGGGCGTGAGCAGACGACCGACTGAGGTGATCTGCCAACGTGTTCTTGACCCTTGGGACATGACTGGCCGTGAGGTGAAGGTTGTTCTACACTGCCCATTCCCAAACCCGCATTGCCTTCCTGCAGAGAGGGTAGGAATGAGTTCTTCCCTGTTTGTTGATGTACCAGACTACACACATCCGTCTGGACAGCCAGATGTCTGGGAAGCAGATTAAGATGCAGAGCTTGTAGAGCATAAAGCACGGCCCGAAGCTCGAGCACATTGATGTGGAGAGATTATTCGAGCTTGGACCAGGAGCCCTGGGTCCTGTGAGGCCCAAGATGGGCTCCCCAACTCTCGCCAGAGGCGTTTGTAGTCAGCGTCTGGGAGGGGGGAGAAAGGCAGAAGGGAACTCCCCGGCAAAGATTCTCTTTGAACTGCCCACCACTGCAAGTCCCGAGCCACTGGATTGGAGACCAGAACTAGCTGATCTAGGTCATCCACCAGCTGATACCAATGAGACTTGAAGTGTCCACTGAGAGATTCTCATGTGGAGCTGAGCGCGAGGGACTGTCAGAATAGCAGCCGCCATGAGCCCGAGGAGGTGAAGGACTGACCTGGCGCTGACCTGCCTGCAGCTGGACAACAGACTGATCTGAGCCTGCAGTGAGGCTGCCCTGTCCAGTGGCAGGAATGCCATGCTGAAGGTCGTGTCCAGGATTGCCCCGAAAAAAACTGGAGCCTCTTGGACAGGATCAGGTGGGACTTGGCCTGGTTGACAGTAACACCCAGGCACACAAAAACCTGCAGGGTCAGGGAAAGGAAGCGCAGGACTTCTTCCCTGAATGAAGCCTCCAGGAGCCAGTCATCTAGGTACAGAAAAACCTGCACCCACTGGGTACGCAGGTAGGCCACTACCACCGAAAGTCATTTGGTAAATACTCTGGTGCCGAGGAAAGACCAAAAGAGAGGGCCTTGAACTGGCAGTGGTCCCCCTGAAATGCATAACGCAGGTACTTGCAGTGGGAAAGGAGAATAGGGATATGCAGGTAAGCATCCTGCATGTCCAGTACGCACAGCCACTGTCCCTGCCAGAGAAGAGTCAGAAGACATTGCAGAGAGAGCAGCCTGAACCTTTTGTACTCCACAAAAGAGCTCAGGAGCTGAGGTCGAGAATCGGCCTCACATCTCCTGACTTTCGGAGCCAGGAAGAAATGGGAGTAGTAACTCATCCCCCGAAGATGGGGAGGAACTGGCTCCATCGCCTCCTTCAGAAGAAGAGAGGATATTTCTTCCTGAACCAGAAGATGATGTTCTGGGGAGTAAGACGACCTGGGGGGGGGGTTCCCGAGGAGGTTTTCGAATAAACTCTATTGAGTGTACTTCTGCAATCAGCTGGAGCACCCAAGTGCCTGAAGTGATCCTCTCCCACCCCGGTAGATGGAGAGGGAATCTCTCTCCTACCGGTTCCTCTGGAAGGCCCAGAGGCTGGGGAGAGGAAAGGAGTCAGGAGGTGTGGGGCAGCGTTGCGGCCAGATGTTTGTTGGCCCACTTTCCCTGAGGTTTTGCCTTTTGCAGAGAATGTCTGCAAAAGGGATGACGCTGAGCCTGAGGGGGTCTATACATGGAGTCAAGCGACTGAAGTCCAGAACCCTTCTCCTGCAGATCGGTGATGATGTCCTTGACATCGCCACCGAACAGCACTGAACCCCTGAAGAGTGCATCCTGGATAGCAGACTGCACCTCCAGGACCAAACGTGACACCCGGAGCCAGGCATGACGCCGCAAACCCACGGCGAAAGCCGAGCTCCGACCAGCAGCGTTCATTGCGTCATACGTGGCACGAAGCAAGTGCCTACTAGTCGAACACGTAGACTGGACTAGATCCGCCAATTTATTCTCCACCTCGCTAAGGATTGCCTTCTGGTAATCCCCCATATGACCAACATAATTCAGGGCCCTAATAAACAGAGTGGAAGAAGTGTAGACTTTCTTCCCGTACTCGTCCAGAAGGCGGGAGTCCTTGTCAGGTGGTGACGAGCTCAAGTCCTTGGGGTTAGCCGTCCGGCCTTCAGTGGCGCTAATCACGACGGAATCTGCTCGAGGGTGCGAATTTAAAGAGTCAACACCCTCTGGAGCCTGGTAGAGCCCGTCCGACTTCCTAGGAAGGGGGGCTAATGCCGACGGTTGCTTTCAAATGGTGGAAACAAGGTTGGCATGAGGCTCAATCCAGGGTGGCACCAGTGTAGGAGCGGTCTCGGGCAGATCCAGCTGTGCAGCGAGTTTCTTGTGCTGTGGATCCAGCTCCAATGAATGCCACTGATGAACTGCCTGGATTTTGCGTAGTAACTCCAGGAAGAATCCTCTGGAGGAGACTTGGGGAGTCCTGGGCTAGGCTTGTCCGAGTGCGTGGCTCGTCTGGGTGGGAGCGACCATCGGAGTCATCAGAGGTCTACGAGGAGGAAGACGACTACTCCCCCAAGTGTGAGGGAGGAATGGACCCCTTGGGAAGCCGTCAGAAAAACGTATCCTGCCCTGCCCTGGAACCAGAAGGCTCGCCTCTGGTATCCGGAGGTGGGGAGGGGGTCTCTCGCCTCCGACGTAGGGGGTCCGGAACTGGGACCGGTGTCAGAAGATGGCTCTCTACCTCCCTGATGAGCTGAGTGTTGGCCTCAGCCCACCAGGAAGCCAGTCTCTCCCTCAAGTCCTCCCGTGGCTCAGGGGGCGGTGGAGGAGGAGAAGGGAAATAAGGATACTGAGGGTATCCGTGGTACTATCCATATCCCGGCGGTGGGAAGCTCAGCGTCGGTACTGGGGCACCGTGTACTGCGTCGGGTATTGGAGTATGGGGACCTGGGTATGACAGCGTCCGGATAGGGACGGGTCAGATACCCAGGCACCGGGGTGTCTCGAGGGCGCAGAAGGCCCTGGAAGGCTGCCAGCGGTGGGCCCAGAATGGGAGGTCCGCGCCCGAGATCTAGCTGGTCATCCGGCCCAGCGAGAGGACACCCAACGGCACATACCACCTCCTCTGTGTCGCCTGGGAAGAAGGATTACCATCCCCGGGATCCAGCAGAGGAAACGCTGGCGCCTCGGAGTGCAACAAGCATTGCGGCGAGCTCGGGACGACGGATAGGCCCGAAGGGTCTGGCGTCAGCTCTAATGCTGAGCGGACAGCGGAGGAGCCA
Organism: Neoceratodus forsteri; assembly: GCA_016271365.2. NCBI lineage: Eukaryota > Metazoa > Chordata > Ceratodontiformes > Ceratodontidae > Neoceratodus > Neoceratodus forsteri. The sequence continues at coordinate 552,870,130 of CM028129.1, read as the reverse complement.
GCGTCTGACTTATCGGACCCAGCACCCGACGAAGGCCATGAAGGAGGGGTGGCCTTGGCGGGCGCTTTGGAGGCCGTGCGCTGCCCCGGAGGGTCAGGCTTGTTAACGGCCTTACTCGGGCAGGCGGAGGAGCCACGCCTGGGCCATTTGAACCAGAAGGCTGCACGGCGGCGACCTTACTGGGAGTGGCTACTCCTTAGACCCAAAAGTTCTCAAGAGTCAGAGAGGAGTCTGATCGGCTGATTACTTTGGAAGCCCCAAGACGGCCGCCACGGAGCTGCCTCCCAGGGAGGCATTACCTGCAGCACCGTGACCCCGGCTGAGGCGACCGATGAGGAGTCCCAGTGCCGGTGCTTCTTCATGTGGTGGCCCTCCGGAGATGTCTAGGCCCAAAGTTTTTTCAGTTCCTTTTCCACGGAGGTAATTTTTTGCTTAAGAACGTGGGCCTCCAGGGACTGCTGCCTCTGCTTTCGGGTGGCCGCGTTAAACTGCTGGCAGAGCTGGCACCATGATGGGATGGTCGGGGCCTAGACAAAGAAGGCATTGGGAATGTCTGTCCTTATGCGGGAGCTGGGCGCTGCAAGAATTGCATTTGTTTTTGTGCTCGGAGAGAGTTGGGAACGACACACGACAGCTGAAGGTAAGGCTGACGAAATTCATGAAAAATAGCAAAACAGGAGGTAAAACTACTGATGATTGACTGCAAAGCAGTGAATTTAACCGCGAGACACTGCACAAGCTAATGGCGGGAAAGAACTGGAAGGCGGGCGAAGGGGACTGCCCCTTTATTCTGACGTCACCTGACTTCGGTCTCCTGGCGTGAGGGCGGTCCCCTGTCAGACTGCTAGCTAGAAATTTTTCTGTGGGGTCCTGACGCCCGCCGGCTGCAGTCCTATCAGAAATTACCTACTGCAAAAGCCCTCTCGAAGTAAGATCTACCAGTACGCCTGAACACAGAGGCAGCCACAAGGCTCTCAGCTGAAGGGTGCTCTGTGAACCCCGCTAAGGAACCCATGGGCACCGCATACTTGTGTGCTGTCTGGACAGATGGAGCTGGACAGGAGGCAGCATGCTGCCAAAGTTCAAGGGCCGAGCCAACGATGGCTTCAGGCACAGGAAAGGCTTCCGTCATGGTATCCCCTTCCTTGAGGATATCTGTGAGAGGGTACTCCACCTTTTTCTGGATAGGTTCCAGGGGCATCCCTGTGGACTCAGAGATGAGGCGAAGAATGCCTTGAAAAGACGAAGGGCCTTCCTCCGTTGCTAAATCACCAGCTGACTTGTCATCAGGGTGGTCGGGGTTGAGAGTAGCCAAAAGATGTCGGGAGAGCCCGCAGTCCGGTCGAGCTTCCTTAGAAGAAGCCCCTGCCACGGGCTGCTTAGGCAGCAGTTCCACCAGAATTGGTGAAGAGACCAGTTTAGGCCTAACCAAAGAAGTTTAGCCAGCTCCACGGGCGGGGGTACCGATTTTATTGGTTCCTGGGGAGTCCGTTTCGGCCTAGGAGGCGAAAGTCAAGTAATGGCCGGGGTAGGAGCCGGGGTCGGCTTATGCCCGGACAAAATCAGCTGCTGCCACACGAAGTCCTCGTAGCGTCGATGGAGTTTCCGCTGAAGCCTTTCCTCATCCGAGGAGGATGAGGACGACCGATAGTGTGGCCTCTTTTTGGCGCATTTGTGCGCCTTCCTCAGCCTGTTGGTCGAGGGGGTCAGAGACCTCAATCGAGATTGGTCAGGCCAACTCAGCTGCTTGAGACACGCTGGTAAAACTGGAGACTTCCGGAGGTCAGGGACCAATTCCTCGGCAACTTTCCCAGCAGGCTGCGTCTCCTCATCAGGGAAGGAAAGGACCAGAGTCCGACTGAGGGAGTCGTCTACAGGAGCCTGCGACAATGGGTCAATCGGGTTGATAATCTCAACTTCGTTGATGGAAACTTTGGTCGACTGGCCCGATGGCAAAGCCAAGAGGCCAGCAGCCAAAGAGGCAATTTTGATTGAGGTCGAAATGGCTGGCTTCTGGGACTGAGATTTCTTCCAATCCCAAGAACGTCTCCGTGGAGACGAAGAATGGTCCCTCTCCCGCTTACAGGACTGAGAGGAGTGCATGCCCGCAGGACTCTCACCCTTAGTTGGGACAGAGTGGCACAACTCTCAGATGGAACCATAGAAAGTGGAGCCCAAGTTCAGTGGAACGGAAGAAGCCCTGAGAGGAAGATTCCGCGGAGCAAGCCGTTTGTTCCTCAAAGGTATGCATGCGCTCCAGCAGCTCGGCGAATCCCACAGCCATGGAATCTGCCCACCTAGCCACCCTAGATTTCACCGGCGGGTTCCGTTTTTCGGACCTGCCCAATTTAAGGCATGCAAGATAGTCGTCGAGGACGCTAGGCTGAAAAGGGAGGAAGAACTCACAGGTCGCGGTGTCACGACTGACACCAAGACAGTAGACGCACACGGAGTGTGGGTCCGTATGCGACATCTTCTGGCCATACGGGCACCGGTGAAAACCAGGGGGAAGACTAGTCTTCCTTAATCGGTCGCAATCGCTAACGCAAGTAAGTCTAAGAATGACCGAAGGGTTAAGAAGCCAGGGCCTACACAATGCGAGCACACGATGGAGGCAATCTGAATCATCCAGTGGAAATGAAGATCTGGCATCATGGGGTGGAGCCAAGGATTATACTACCTGGGTGGGTGGGAGGAGCCAGCTTGAAGAACTTCCGATGATCCTTAAAGGGAAAGAGACATGCGAAGAGAAGTGTGGGTGAACAACATATTCACATCCCTAGAAATACAGGTTACTCACCTGTTAACAGGAGTTCTAGGAATGGTATATGTTGTTCATCCACACTTCATGGCAGGTTCCTTGTCGCTTTAAATCTTGCCAGAAGGTCTTCAAGCTGGCTCCTCCCACACACCCGGGCAGTAAAACTCTTGGCTCCACCCCATGATGCCAGATCTAGCCCGCTGGAAGCCAGGTTGTGCGTCGAAGCCGGGGAGGCGGGGTGGGTTGTGTGTATGAACATATACCATTCTTAGAACTCCTGTTACGGGTGAGTAACCTGTATTTCTAGGGACATGGATATGTGGTTCAATCCACACTTCATGGCAGACTCCTAGCAGTTCTCCGGGAGGAGGAAGGCAAGGCGCACATCCCCTACTTAGGAAACAAAGACTGGAGAAACGAGGTCCCAAAACCAGCATCCCGGCATGACTCTAGGTCGATGTGGTAATGGGTAATGAACGTGTGTGCTGACTTCCAGGTAGCAGCCCTGTGGATTTCCTGGATAGGGACATCCCTGGAAGCAGCCACCAAAGCAGCGGTACGGTGGGCAGAATGAGCTCTTATCCCTTTGGGAGGCTCCATGCCGCCAACCTGTAGCAGAGATCTATGCAGGAGGTGACCCACCTGCCTATCGTCTGCTTGGCAGCAGGTCTGCCAGGTGCAGCTTCAGCATAGGTGACAAACAGCTGGTGAACCTCTCCACGAACTTCAGCCGTCTGATCCTTATAATAAGAGAGCGCTCTTCTAGGGTCCAGAGTATGGAGCCTATATTCAGCCTCCGAGGTGTGATTGGGGAAGAACACCGGCAAAGTCAACACCTGGTTAAGGTGAAACTCCGACACCACCTTCGGAAGGAATTTCGGTTGGGGGCACAGGACAACCTTGTCCCTATGGAAGACCAGATAAGAAGGCTTGATGGAAAGCGCCTGGAGCTCTCCCATCCCTCTGGCTGACGTAATAGCCACCAAGAAGGTGGTCTTCCATGACAGCTGAGAGATGTCACAACTGTGCATCAGTTCGAATGGCTTGCCCATGAGCTTAGCCAATACCAGCAGTAGATCCCACGGAGGTGGAGGTTCTCGCACCAGAGGGGATATGTAATCAAGGCCTTTGAAAAAGCGCCTGACCACCTTCTCGTGTGCCACTGACTGCTTGTCGGCCCACGCCTGGTAAGCAGAGATGGCTGCCAGGTGCACCTTAAGGGTCATCGACAGAAGCCCTAGCTGAGAAAGGGACCGCAGGTAGTCCAGAATGCTAGCCAAAGAACAATAGGAAGGGTCCACAACCCCTTGCCCTGACACCAAATGGAGAATCTCTTCCATTTGAAGGCACAGCATTTTCTGGTCAACTCCTTACGGGATGCCTCAACAACGTTGAGGACCTCATCGGAAAGACCAAAGGCCTGGAACTCTAGCCGCTCAGGAACCAGGCCGTCAAGGGCAGGGATTGAAGGTCCGGATGGAGTACCTTCCCCTTGTTGACTAAGATCAGGTCTGGGTGGGCTGGAAGCCGCCTCAAGAGCCTGGAGCTGAGACTGAGGAGATCTGGATACCAGAACTAGCGGGGCCAGTCTGGGGCCTCCAGAATCACCTGCGCCTGGTCCATCTTCACCTCGAAAAGCACCTTGTGTATCAAGGGGAATGGAGGAAAGGTGTAGAAGATGCCCGGGGTCCACGGCCTTGAGAAGGCATCCCCCTGCAGCGAACTCTGCTGAGGGGGAGGGCATGAAACAGCCTCAGCTTCGTATTCTCCCTGGAGGCGAAGAGGTCCACCTGAGAGGTGCCCCAGTGGGAGAACAGATCTTGTACTACCTCCAGCAGGAGAGACCACTTGTAAGATGCAGCGCCTATCTGGCTGAGGGCATCAGCCAGACTGTTGGAGGCTCCTGCCACATGGATGGCTTGGGGATCCGCCTCCAGGCTGATTACGAGAGACCAAGTGCGGAGAGCCTCCTTGCACAGGGGCAAGAAGTGCGTCCCGCTCTGTCTGTCGAGGTAGTACATGGTCGTGGTGTTGTCCGTCTGGACCTGGACCACTTGACCCCGTACAAATGGAGCGAAGGCGGTGAGGTCTAGTCGAACCGTTCGAAGCTCCAGCAGGTTGATGTGGCATCAAGACTCCTGAGGGGACCAGAGGCCGCGGACTCTGAGCTCCCCATGATGGGCACCCCAACCCAGAGAGGCGTCGGTCGTCAGAGTGACCTTCGGCTCGGGCGGACAAACGGGATACCCTCTTGCAGATGAGCTGGAACAAGCCACCAATGGAGGCCGTTCCACACCTCCTGGGTCACTATCACTGGCTGGTCCAGAGGACTGGAGCACTGACCATTGGCGGGCCGGCCCCCACTGCAAGGGACGCATATGCCAGCGGGTCCAACAGACCACGCTGGTGCAGGCCACCATGAGGCCCAGAAGGTGCAGGAAGTCCAGTGCAGGGCACAAGTGCCCAAACAGAAATGACTGGACAAAGCAGGAAAGGACCTCGGCCCTGTCTGCCAGGAGCCGTGCTCTGGCTTGAAGAGAGTCAAGCTCTGCCCGATGAACTGAATCGCCTGCGCTGGCATGAGTTCTGACTTGGTTGATGAGGAGGCCAATCTGAGAGCAGACCTGGAGGGGGCTGCAATCAGCCAGTCATCCAGGTAAGGGTACACCCGAACCCCTCGGCGCTGCAGGAATGCTGTCACCACTGCCATGCATTTGGTGAAGACCCTGGGAGCTGGAGAGAGGCCGAAGGACATGGCCCGGAACTCGTAAAGGGATCCCTCTGCTCTGAAGTGGAGGAATTGCTGGTGAGACGGATGGATTGGGACATGAAAGAATGCGTCCTGAAGGTCCAGAGAACAGAACCACACGCCTCGTTCCAAGGATGGAATGATCTGAGCCAGAGTGACCATCCTGAAGGTGTGAGACCTTAGGAACTTGTTCAGGTCGGGTAGGTCGAGAATGAGGTGCCAGCCCCCCATCCGTTTTGGGACCGGGAAGTACCTGGACACAAACCCCCGAGTCTGGAGGGGGGTCTGCCACCTCCCTGATCACCTCCTTCCGGAGGAGCAAGGCAATGTCGGCTCGATGAGCCGACAGAAAGGCTGTGGAACCCCTAGCCCCCGTGGGGCGACTGCTCAATAAGGGGGGGGAACTGCTCAAATTCCAGAGGCAGACCCCTGCCTACCAATTTCAACACCCAGCGGTCCGTGGTGATAGCGAACCAGGCGGAAAGGAAGTGGCGGAGCCGTCCCCCCACGGGGGGATCCCAGGGAAGAGCGACAAGGTTGGGGGGTGACACCCCTGAAACCGTCACTGGGCAGGCTTGGAGGAAGAGCCGGCCAAGGAGCCGCCTGGGCCTTTTCCTCCAGGCTTCCTGCTGGAGGAAGCAGCAGGCTTGGCTTTGGGGTGCCAAGCACGAGTCTGCTGGCCCCGATGCTGGTGTTGCCGGGCCAGACATGCTGCAGAGGCTGAAGGACGAAAGGCTTACACTGCTGCTGACGGCCTTTGTCCTTCTGGGCAGACGTGACCGAGTCCAAGGTGGCACTGGACTTCTCGATCCATTGGAGATGACCCTTCACCCCAGGCCCGAACAAGTCGGTACCCAGGAAGGAGACGTCTGCCAGCTTGTGCTGGGTATCAGCCATAAAGGTGGAGATCCGCAGCGAAGCTCTGCGGCGCATGGCCACTGCGGCCGCTACTGACCGGTCAAACGAATCAGCAATGTCCAACGAAGTCTGGAGCTGCTGTTTAGCTACCGTCCTTCCCTGATCCTGCACCTGCTTTATCGTCGTCTGAAGGTCAGCCGGGAGATGAGGAATCACCTCATCCAGGGAGCCCAAAAGGACGTGTGAAAAGTGTGCCATCAGAACGGCCAAGCTAGCCTGACGAAGGCCTAGGGAGGAAGCGGCGTATACCTTCCGCCCTGAGTAGTCCAATTTCCTGGACTCCTTATTAGGCGGTTTGTCCACATCCCGAGCGCTTCCGGAATGCCTGAAAACACTATCGGTCACTAACCCTTCTGCAAAGGGGTGTTCCAAGAAACCGGACAGTGAACCGGTAGGGATCGCATACTTCCAAGCCATCCTGGCCGAAGGTGCGGGACAAGATGCTGGCCGCTGCCACAGCTCCAGGGCCGGGCCAACAGTGGCTTTCGCCACTGGAAAGGCCTCCGTAGGGGAAATCCCCTCGGTCCAGTATCTCCGTGAGGGGATACTTGGCCCGTTTTGAAATGGGTTCGAGCTTCATCCCAGTGGACTCTGAGATGAGTCGAAGCATTTCTAAAAACGAGGATGGGCTCTCGTTCACAGGCAGATTCCAGGTCAAGTGGCCTGGGGAACAAGGTGTCATCGTCGTCAGACTCCGAGGAGTCTGCAAGCAGCTGCCGAGCGCCTGAGTCACCCTCCACGTGCTGAGGTTGATCTGAAGTGAGGGTGACCGACAACCTATGGGGCAAGCCCTGACCAGACCGAAAATCCTTGGTCGGGACCCCAGTCTTCGGTTGTGGAGGTGGAGGTTCCACCACAATGGGTGGAGCAGCCGGTTTAGGGCGAACAACCAGTGCCGGTTTCGGCTCCTCTACTACGAGGGGTTGTTTCGGCCGCTCAGGTGACAGCCACTTAATGGCCAGAGAAGGCGACGGAGTCAGCTTATTCCTGGACAATAAGAGCTGCTGCCACATTAAATCCTCATAGCGCCGACGCAACTTCCGCCGGAGCCTATAATCCGAAGAGGACGATGAGGATGAGTGGCGCCGCCGCTTTCCATGGTGCCGAGACCACCGACGTCTGTGGGACCTGGAAGAGGTCAGAGACCGAGACCTTTGGGGATTCCGAGGGTGGGTCAGAGAGGGGACGGGGGAAACCCACACCTCCCCTGGTTCAGGGACCTTAACCGGGGACTCCAGCACAGGAGGCACAGGCAAGTCCTCGGTTTCCACTGGGGGAACCGGTGAAGTATGGCTGTCGGCACCATCAGTCGACAAACCGTCCGACAGGTCAAGAAAAATCTCGACTGCGTCAGCCAGCTGACCTGACGGGGACACCGTGAAGCCAGCAGCCTTACCCTCAACCTCAACTGAAGTCAAAAGTCGACCATGCGGTGAAGGGGATCTCTGCCGCTCCCACGGACGTCAACGGTGGGACTTACCTTTTGAGTCCTTCTTCTTGGACCGACTGGAATGTCCCGATGGTCTTTCTCCCTTGGTGGAGAGGGACTGGCAAAGCTCCTTAGAAGAAGCTGTATATGAAGAGCCCAAGGAGAGCAGGATAAATGTGGCGACCGAGGAGGAAGAAGACAAGCCTCCTCCTCAAGGCGATCATCTGCTCCAACTGTTGTGCAGATCCCACCGCTGGACACATGGCAGACCCTCCTTGACAGCCAGCAGATACCCGTTTTCAGCATGCCCCCAGAGTCGTCGAACATGCAGTCTCCAGAACCGAAGCAGAAAAGATTTTGCAAATCGCAAACCAGCGAATCGTGGCAGAGCCCTAGGCAGTAGACGCACGTGGAGTGCAGGTCGGTCCGGGACATCTTTTGCACACAGGGGCACCGACAAAATCCGGGAGTCGATTTGTCCATCGCAGCCACGAGGGAAAAAGAAGACCGAAGTCTTGTAAATTTGAGAATTAGTTTCGGGTTAACCAAAGAGTGTGGATCTAGGCCTAAAACACAGAGAGCTAAGGAGGAAACTTGAGCTTCCAAGCGGTAAGGAAGATCTGGAGTCATGGGGCTCAGCCGAGAGTTTTACCACCCGGGTGGGTGGGAGGAGCCAGCTTGAAGACCTTCCGGCAAGATTTAAAGCGGCAAGGAACCTGCCAATAAGTGTGGATTGAACAACATATCCATGTCCCTAGAATGCTACTTAAACTTGCGGGATAGCCTTAATCAAGGCAGTGATTTCACCTTACATAATAAGTATAATAAAGTTTATGTATAATATTAATTTCATCAAGCCATAGTCCAGTGAAAATAGAGACCTTCTGATAGATTTTATTTTACTGTTAAAGCATAAGTACTGAAACAATGTATATATTGCAATGTATGTTTGTGGTAAAAATCTTGAATAAAAAAAAAAGAAAAAAAAAAAAAAAGGTTTTAGAGCCAGGGCCTACAAAATGCATGAGCACGAAGGAGGCAACCTGAATCTTCCAGTGGAAAGGAAGATCCGGGGTCATGGGGTGGAGCTGAGGTGTATATCACCCGGGTGGGTGGGAGGAGCGAGCTTGAAGACTTCCGGCAGTTTAAAGTGGAAGGGGACATGCCAAAGAGTATGGATGAAGAATATATCCACGATCCTAGACATATGGTATTACTGTTAAAATGTGTATATATTTATAATTTGAGATGATTTTTCCCCTTTAAATCTTGCCGGACGTCTTCTAGCTGGCTCCTCCCACCCACTCGGGTGGTATAAACCTCGGCTCCGACCCATGACGCCAGATCTTGGCCCACCGGAAGCCAGGTTCTGCGCCTAAAGCCGGGGAGGTTGGATGGGTACGTGTGGATGAACAACATATACCACTCCTAGAACTACTGTTACAGGTGAGTAACCTGTTTTTCTAGGACTGTGGATATGTTGTTCATCCACACTGTTTTGGCAGACTCCAAGCAGTTCTCCGGGAGGAGGGAGGGAAGGCGCACACCCCCTATTTGGGAAATAAAGATTGGAAAACCGAGGCCCCAAAACCAGCATCCCAGCGTGAATCAAGGTCGATGTGGTAATGGGTAATGAAGGTGTTTGCTGATTTCCAGGTAGCAGCCCGACAGATTTCCTGGATAGGGATGTCCCTGGAAGCAGCCACCGATGCAGCAGTATGGCGGGTAGAATGAGCTCTTATCCCTCTGGCAGGCTCCTTGCCTGCCAACTCATAGCACAGACCTATGCATGATGTAATCCATCTAGCAATGGTCTGTTTCGCTGCAGGTCTGCCAGAAGCGGCTTCAGCATAGGTGACAAACAGCTGGCGAACCTCTCCACGAATTTCCACCGTTCTCTCCTTATAATAGGAGAGAGCACATCTCAGGTCCAAGGTATGGAGCCTTTACTCTGCGTACGAGGTGTAGTTAGGGTAGTATACCGGCAGAGTCAAGACCTGGTTAAGGTGATACCACCTTCGGAAGGAATTCTGGGTGGGGGCGCAGGACAACTTCGTCCCTGTGAAAGACCAGATAAGGGGAATCCACCAACAATGCCTGGAGCTCCCTGTCCTACTGGCTGACATGATAGCCACCAGGAAGGCAGTCTTCCACAACAAGTGTGAGAGTGCACACTTGTGCACAGGTTCCAATGGCTTGCCCATGAGCTTCGCCAAAACTAGCAGTAGATCCCACGGAGGTGGAGGTTCGTGCACTGGAGGGGGATTTGTGATCCAGCCCTTTGAAGAAGTGTCCGACCACTGTCTCCTGCGACAATGTCGGCTGACCGGCCCACGCCCGGTAAGCAGAAATGGCTGCCAGGTGCACCCTAAGTATCAATGACCGCAGACCCCCTTTGGAGAGAGACCAAAGGTAGTCGAGAATGTTAGCCACAGAGCAAGATAAGGGGGTCCAGACTCTTACCCTGACACCAAATGGAAAATCTCTATTTGAAGGCATAACATTTCCTGGTAGATTCCTGACGAGATGCCTCCACCATGGTGTAGAGATCCTCCGAAAGACCCAGAGCATGGAGTTCTTGCTGCTCAGGTACCAGGCTGTGAGGTGCAGGGATTGAAAGTCCAGATGGAATACCTTCCCCTGGTTCAGTGATATCAGGTCCGGGCGTGTACAAAGCTGCTCCGGGGGCCTGCAGCTGAGGCTGAGGCTGAGGAGATCTGGATACCAGAACTGGCACGGCTAATCTGGGGCTACCAGGATCACCTTCGCCTTTTCCCTCCTCACCTTGAGTAGCACCTTATGGATCAAGGAAAATGGAGGGAAGGCGAAGAGGAGGCCTGGGGTCCATGGCCTCGAGAAGGCACCCCCCTGCAGTGAGCCCTGCTGAGGGGGGCGAGCATGGTATGGCCTCAGCTTGTTTTCCCTGGAGGCAAACAGGTCCACGAACGGTTTTCCCCAGCGGGAGAACAGACTGTAAGCAACCTCTGGATGGAGAGATCACTCGTGGGATGTCTGGCCTATGCGGCTGAGAGCATCCGCCAGCTGGTTCAAGACACGTGCCACATTAATGGCTAGGAGCTCCGCCTCCAGCCAACTTACGAGGGTCTAGATGCGGAGCGCCTCCTTGCACAGCAGACGGAAGTGCGTGCCGCCCTGTTTGTTGAGGTAGTACATGGTTGTGGTATTGTCCGTCTGGACTTGAACCATTTGATCCTGGAGCAGAGGAGCGAAAGCTGACAGTGCTAGTCTGACTGCTCTGAACTCCAACAGGTTGATGTGGCATCGAGACTCCCCCAGAAGTCCAGAACCCATGGGCCCTGTTGTCCCCATGTGGATTCCCCAGCCCATGAAGAGAGGCATCGGTCGTAAGGATGACCGTCGGCTCAGGGTGGACAAATGGGATCCCTTCCTGCAACCATTCTGGGGCAGTCCACCATTGGAGCGCATCCCACATCTTCTTGGTTACAGTGATCAGCTGGTCGAAATGACTGTGGCGCTGAGTCCACTGGGCGGCCAGCTCCCATTGGAGGGGGCGCATGTCCCACCTGGCCCAACGGACCACTGAGGTGCACGCCACCATGTAACCCAGAAGGCACAGAAAGTCCCAGGCAAGGTGCAACTGCCCAACCAGAAATGATCCGGCAAAGGAGGAGAGAACCTCCGCCCTCTCTGCCGGAAGCCGAGATCTGGCTTGACAAGAGCCGAGCTCTGCCCCGATGAAGCCCATCACCTGAGCAGGCACAAGTTCCGACTTGGCCTCGTTGATCAGGAGGCCGAGTTGGGAGCAAGTTTGGAGAGCCAGATCCCTAGACCTCTCCACCTCCTGAAGGGAGGATCCTGCTAAGAGCTAGTCATCGAGATAAGGGTAGATACATACTCCTCCATGCTGAAGACGGGCTGCCACCACTGCAATGCACTTGGTAAAGACCAGAGGGGCCAATGATAGGCCGAACGGCATGGCGTGGAACTCATAGAGGGTTTCTTCAACCCTGAAGCGGAGGAACCGCTGATGGGACGGACGGATTGGGATGTGAAAGAACGCGTCCTGTAGATCCAGTGAACAGAACCACATGTTTCGCTCCAGAGATGGTATGATCTGGTTCAGAGTTACCATCTGGAAGGTGCGAGACCAGAGATATTTATTCAGGTCATGGAGATCTAGGATGGGGTGCCAACCCCCTGCCCACTTGGGCACCCGGAAGTACCTGGACACGAAGCCTGGGTCTCTAGGAGGATCCAGCACTGGAGCTACCGCCTCCTTGTGAAGGAGCTGAGCTATGTCATCTCGAAGAGCCGACTGAGTGCAAGCTGAGATCCTTTCCTCCCGAGCGGCGTGGGCTCGGCTGGGAGGGTACTGCTCGAATTCTAGAGGCAGTCCTTGACTGACCACTTCGAGAACCCACTTGTCCGAAGTGATAGAGGACCAGGTGGAATGAAAGTGGTGGAGCCAGACCCCCCATGGGAGGACCCAGAGTGGGCGTGACGGGTGTAGGGGTGGCAACCCCCAACCTGTCACTGAGCAGGAATAGAGGAAGCGCCGGCTTCTGGACCTGCGCCTCAGCCTCCTCTACGGGGCTGTTGAGGACCCTGCTTGGGCTGTGGGTGCCAAGCTTGAGCCTGCTGCTGCTGCTTGCCTCCTTGATAGGAGGGCTGTCTGACCGCAGGGGAAGAGTGCCAAAATGGCGGCTTCTTTCTTTTCTGCTGGTTTTTGCCCGAAGAACCTTTTGCAGAAGTAGCATCCAAGGTGACACTGGACTGCTCGATGCGCTGAAGGTGACCGGCCACTCCTGGACCGAATAAGTCGGTGCCAAGGAAAGGAACGTCAGCTAACTTGTGCTGGGTATCCGCTGGGAAGAAGGACAGCCTCAGCCAGGCCCTGCAGTGAGTAGCCACTGTGGCTGCTAAAGAGCGGGCACAAGAATCTCCGATGTCTAGAGCCATCTGGAGCTGCTGTTTTGCAACAGCACAGCCCTGATCACGGACTTGTGAGGCAATGAGAGAAGTGTGCCATAATGACAGCCGAACTGGCCTGACTAAGGCATAGGGAAGAGGCCGTGTAGATCTTGCGGGCAGAGTGGTCCAAATTTTTGGACTCCTTGTCTGGGGGTCGGTCTGTGTCGGCCGAGTTACCAGCACGTCTAAACACAGAAGCAGTCACAAAGCTCTTGGCTGAAGGGTGTTCTGTGAATCACGGCAGTGACCCCATGGGCACCGCATCTTGCGGGCCATGCGGGCAGACGGTGCTGGGCAGGAAGTTGGGTGCTGCAAGAGCTCAAGGGCCGGACCAGTGATGGCTTCGGCCAGTGGAAAGGCCTCCGTTGGGTATCCCCCCTTTTTAGCATGTCCATAAGAGGGTACTCCACCTTTTTCAAGATAGACTCCAGAAGCATTCCGGTGGAGTCAGAGATCAGACGGAGAATGCCTTGAAAAGAGGAAGGACCCTCCTCTAAACCTGCTATGGAGGGCTCATCATCCCCAGGATGGGAGTGCAGACCTGTGACATCAGAGTCCGGGGAGTCGTGGTACAACGGTCTCCAGTATATGTCCCCTTCGATCCGCCAGGGGCGGTCAGGGGTAACTGTGATGGACAGACGTCGGGGAAGCCCAGTGTCTGTAAGGTCCTCTTTCGAGGGAGCCCTTCCCTGAGGCTGCTTAGGTGGTGGTTCCACCAGATTGGTGGAGAGACCGAGATGGGCCGAGCCAGGATACGGGTCAGCCAGCGGGTGGGAGAACTGAAGGCTTCGGTTCCGGAGGGATCGGCGTCGGCCCAGGAGGTGGTAGCCAAGTGATGGCTAGGGTGGATGGTGGAGACAGCTTCTGCCCGGTCAAAATCAGCTGTTGCCACATAAGATCCTCATAGCGTCGACGGAGTTTCAGTCGAAGCCTCTCCTCGTCCGAGGAGGATGAGGATCTGCGGCGATGCCTCTTTTTAGAGTGCTTATGACTCTTTTTCGGTCGTTTGACAGAGGGGGTTCTGGACCTCGATCCAGATCGGGCTGGCCGACTCGGTCAATCGGAAGACACCGAGGTCGGTGAAAACCGAGGGTCCGGAACCGTTTCCTCGATGGTGACAACAGCAGACTGGGTCTCCTCATCGGGAAAGACAAGGACTGGAGTCCTTTCCAAAGAATCGTCGACTGGAGTCTGCGAAATTGGGTCGATCAGGCCGAGAGAAATCTCAACCTCGTCGGCCACTTCCTTGGTTTTTTGGCCAGACAGAAGATCCGTGAAGCCGGCGGCAAAGGATGCGATCTCAACTGAGGTCGAGACCGCATATTCCTGGGACTCAGACCTTTCTCGGTCTGAAGAACGTCTCCATTTGGACGAAGACTTCGGATCCTTCTCCCTCTTCCGAAGGCAGGAGGAGTGCGAGCCTGAGGGTGCCTCACACCTGGTGGGGAGAGACTGGCACAACTCCTTGAAGGAGCCCGAAAGGGTGGAACAGAGGTTCAGAGGAACAAAAAAGCTCCGATTGGCAGAAGCTTGAGCCGCTTCCTTCTCGAAAGCCTTCATTTGTTCAACTGCTCAGCGGATCCCGCAGCCGCGGAAACTGCCCACCTCGCCTCGTTCGATTTCACCAGCGGGTTCCTTTTCCCTGGTCTCCCCAATTTTAGGCGCGCCAAGTGGTCGTCCAGGTCATTGGGATGGAAGGCTAGGTAGAACGTGCAGGTGGAGGTGTTATGTCCGACATCAAGGCAGTAGACGCACGTTAGGTGGGGATCGATGCGCGACATCTTCTGACCGCAGGAGCACCAGCGAAATCCGGGAGCAGATTTATCCTCCATGTCCGATGCGCTACTATCGGAATCGATAACTCAAACGACTTTTAAGGTAAGCTGCGATAAAAACTGAATCTTTGAATCCATGGCCTACGAATTGCTGTGAAGCACGAGGGAACCTGCATCTTCCAGTGGAAAGCAAGATCTGGCGTCATGGGGCGGAGCCGAGGTTTATACCACCCGGGTGGGTGGGAGAAGCCAGCTTGAAGACTTCAGGCAAAATTTAAAGGGGAAAGGGACATGCCAAACAATGTGGATTAACAACATATCCACGCTCCTAGAACTGGAGGTTACGCGAATACAAATGTCTCAGCCTTTTGCAGCTGCTGTGGGGAAATCAGAAGGAACAGGTTACTCACCTGTAACAGTAGTTCTAGGAGTGGTATATGTTGTTCATCCACACTGTCTGGCATTGTCCTTTTCCCCTTTAAATCTTGCCGGAAGTCTTCAAGCTGACTTCTCCCACCCCGGGTGGTAAATACCTCGGCTCCATCCAACAACATCAGATCTACCGCTTCAAACCAGGTTGTCGCCTAAAGCCGGGAGGTCAGGTGGAGTGCGGTGGATGAACAACATAAACCACTCCTAGAACTACTGTTACAGGTGAGTAACCTGTTCTTCTAGGGCGTGGATATGTTGTTCATCCACACTATCTGGCACACTCCTAGCAGTTCTCCGGGAGGAGGGAGGCAAAGCACACCCCCTACTTAGGAAACAGAGATTGAGAACACGAGGCCCCAAACCAGCATCACGTCATAACCTCAAGGTCGATGTGGTAATGGGTAATGAAGGTGTTCACCACTTCCAGATAGCAGCCCGACAGATTTCCTGGATAGGGATGTCCCTGAAAGCAGCCACCGAGCAGCAGTATGGCGGGTAGAAGGAGCTCTTATCCCTTGGGAGCTCCTTGCCCGCTAATTCTCATACAGACTTATGCATGATGTAATCCATCTTGCAATAGTCCCTCAGCTGCAGGTCTGCCAGAAGTGGCTTCAGCGTAGGTGACAAACAGCTGGCGAACCTCTCCACGAATTTCCGCCGTCCTCTCCTTATAGTAGGAGAGAGCACGCCTCAGGTCCAGAGTATGGAGCCTGTACTCGGCATCCAAGATGTAGTTAGGGTAATATACTGGCAAAGTCAAAACCTGGTTGAGGCGAAACTCTGACACCACCTTCGGAAGGAATTTTGGGTGGGGGCGCAGGACAACTTTGTCCCTGTGAAAGACCAGATAAGGGAGTCCACAAAGCGCCTGGAGCTCCCTTGTCCTTCTGGCTGGCTGATAGCCACCAGGAAGGCAGTCTTCCATGACAAGTCAGAGCTCACACTTGTGCATGGGTTCGAATAGCCTTGCTCATGAGCTTTGCCAAAACCAGCAAAAGATCCCACGGAGGAGGAGGTTCACGCACTGGAGGATATGTGATCCAGGCCTTTGAAAAGCGCGATCACCGCCTCCTGAGCCAACATCGGCTGACCGCCGCGCTCGAGGCAGAGATGGCTGCAAGGTGCACCCTAAGGGTCGATGACCGAAGACCCCTTTGGAGAGACCAAAGGTAGTCTAGAATGTTAGCCACAGAGCAGGATAAGGGTCCAGGCTTTTCCTGACACCAAATGGAAAATCTTTTCCATTTGAAGGCACATTTCCTGGTCGATTCTTTTTGAGATGCTTCCACCACAGTGTAAACATCCTCAGAAAGACCCAAAGCCTGGAACTCTAGCCGCTCAGGAACCAGGCTGTGAGGTGCAGGGATTGAAGGTCCGAGGGAAAGACCTTCCCCTGGTTCAGTGACATCAGGTCCGGGCGTGTACATAGCCGCTCCGGGGCCCTGCAGCTGAGGCTGAAGAGATCTGGATACCAGAACTGGCGTGGCCAATCTGGGGCTACCAGAATCACCTTCGCCTTGTCCCTCCTCGCCTTGAGTAACACCCTGTGGATCAAGGGAAATGGAGGGAAGGCGTAATAGAGGCCTGGGGCCCACGGCCTCGAGAAGGCATCCCCCTGCAGCAAGCCCTGCTTAGGGGGGCGGGCATGGTACAGCCTCAGCTTGGTGTTCTCCCTGGAGGCAAACAGGTGCACCAACGGTTTGCCCCAACGGGAGAACAAGTCGTAAGCTACCACTGGATGGAGAGACCACTCGTGGGATGTCTGGCCTATGCGGCTGAGAGCATCCGCCAGTTGGTTCGCGACTCCTGTCACATGGATGGCTAGAAGATCCGCCTCCAGCCGGCTGACGAAGGTCCACATCCGGAGCACCTCCTTGCATAGCAGACGGAAGTGCGTGCCGCCCTGTTTGTTGAGGTAGTACATGGTCATGGTATTGTCCGTCTGGACTTGAACCACTTGACCCCGGAGCTGAGGAGCGAAAGCTGACAGTGCCAGTCTGACTGCTCTGAGCTCCAACAGGTTGATGTGGCATCGGGACTCCTCGGGGGTCCAGAACCCGTGGGTTCTGTTGTTCCCTATATGGGCTCCCCAGCCCATGAGAGAGGCGTCGGTCGTAAGGACGACAGTCGGCTCAGGGCGGACAAACGGAACCCCTTCCTGCAAGTGACTCGAGACGGTCCACCATTAGAGAGCGTCCTACATCCTCTGGATGTCTGATTAGCTGGCTGAAGAGACCTTGACGCTGAGACCACTGGGCAGCCAGCTCCACTGAAGGGGGCGCATGTGCAGTCTGGCCCAGCGGACCACTGAGGTGCACGCCGCCATGTAACCCAAGAGGCGCAGAAAGTCCCGGGCAGGGCGCAAGTGCCCAACCAGAAATGATTGGGCAAAGGAGGAGAGAACCTCTGCCCTGTCTGCCGGGAGCCGAGCTCTGGCTTGACAAGAGCCCAGCTCTGCCCCGATGAAGCCCATCACCTGAGAAGGTATGAGTTCCGATTTGGCCTCGTTGATCAGAAGGCCCAAGTGAGAGCAGGTTCGGAGGGTCAGGTCCCTGGACCTCTCCACCTCCTGAAGGGAGGAACCCGCCAGGAGCCAGTCGTCTAGATAGGGGTAAATACGAACCCCCTGACGCCATAGATGGGCTGCCACCGCTGCAATGCATTTGGTGAAGACCCTTGGGGCCGATGAAAGGCCGAATGGCATGGCTCTGAACTCTTACAGGGTCCCTTCGACCCTGAAGCAGAGAAACCGCTAGTGGGACGGACGGATTGGGATGTGGTAAAAAGTGTCCTGAAGATCCAGTGTACAGAACCACATGTTTCGCTCCAGGGATGGTATGATCTGGTTCAGAGTTACCATCCGGAAGGTGCGAGACCTGAGATACCGATTCAGGTCGTGGAGATCTAGAATGGGGCGCCAACCCCCCGTCCGCTTGGGCACCAGGAAATACCTGGAGACGAAGCCTGGGTCTGAAGGAGGATCCGGCACCGAGGCCACCGCCTCCTTGAGGAGGAGTAGCGCAATGTCGTCCCGAAGGGCAGACTGGGTGCCAACTGAGATCCTTTCCTCCCGTGGGGCACGGGCTCGGCTGGGAGGGTACTGCTCGAACTCTAGGGGCAGACCCTGCCCGACCACTTCCAGAACCCACCTGTCCGAAGTGATACCGGACCAGGCGGAAAGGAAGTGGCGGGGCCGGCCCCCCACAGGGAGGACCCAGAAGATGTGTGTGGTGCGGGGGAGGCCACCCCGACCTGTCACTAGTGCAGGCTTAGAGGAGGAGGGGAGGCACCTGGACCAGCACCTCAGCCTCCCTATGGGCTGCTGGGGACCTTGCTTGGCCTAGGGCACCAAGCTTGAGCCTGCTGCTGTTGATGCCCTCCCTGGAAGGAGGGCTGTCTGACTGCAGGGGAAGAATGCCGAAAGGGCTTCTTCTTGCGCTTCTGCTGGTTCTTGCCTGAAGAACCCTTAGCAGAGGTGGAATCTAAGGTGGCATTAGACTGCTCAATGCGCTGGAGATGACCTGCCACTCCCGGACCGAAGAGGTCGGTGCCAAGGAAGGGCACGTGAGCTAGCTTGTGCTGAGTATCCACGGGAAAGGAGGATAGCCTCCCCCAAGCCCTGCGGCGAGAGGCTACCACTGCTGCTAGTGAATGGGCACAGGAATCACCAGTGTCCAGAGCTGTCTGGAGCTGTTTGGCAACAGCCCGGCCCTGGTCCCGGACCTGCTTGACCGTGGTCTGCATGTCTGCTGGGAGGTGAGGAAGAACTTCATACAACGACCCCAAAAGGGCATGAGAGAAGTGTGCCATGATCACTGCTGAGCTTGCCTGACGAAGGCCCAGGGATGATGCTGCGTAGACCTTCCGGGACGAGTGGTCCATGAGTTGGGACTCCTTGTCCGGAGGGCGGTCAGTATCTGCTGAGCTGCCCGTTCGCCTGAATACTGAGGCAGTCACAAGGCTTTCCGCAGAGGGGTGCTCAGTAAACCCCGCCAAGGACCCTGTGGGCACCATGTACTTGTGGGCCATGTGGGCGGATGGAGCCGGGCAGGAGGCTGGACGCTGCCAGAGTTCCAGAGCCAGGCCAACTATGGCTTCGGCCACTGGAAAGGCCTCCGTCGGGGTATCCCCCCTCTTAAGAATATCCGTGAGGGGATATTCTGCCTTCTTCTGAATAGGCTGCAGAGGCATTCCTGTGGACTCTGAAATGAGTCGAAGGATGCCCTGGAAGGAAGAAGGCCCTTCCTCCAAGCCTGACACCGACAGCTCATCATGAGAATGAAGGCCGGTATTATCCGAATCGGAGGAGTCCAGATACAAAGGCTTCCCACCTAAATCTCCCTCGATACGCCTAGGGCGATCAGGGGTGACCGTAATCGACAGTCTGTGAGGAAGACCCGAAGACTGTCGGTCCCCCTTAGAGGAAACTCCTCCCAGGGGCAGTTTAGGTGGAGGTTCCACCAAAATTGGTGGGGAGCCTGTATCCGGCCGAGCTGGAAGGCGCACGGGGGCCCCCGAAGGGACCGGAGCCTTAGAAGCCGAAGAAGTCGGTGTCGGACGAAGAGGCTGAGGTCAAGTGATAGCCGGAACCGCCAGGGTAGCCGGCTTCTGGCCTGTTAGCATAAGTTGCTGCCACATAAGATCCTCATAGCGTCGGAGTTTCCGTCAAAGCCTCTCCTCATCAGAGGAGGATGAGGAACGGTGGCGCCTCTTCAGGAGTGTTGTGGCCCTTCTTGGGTCTGCAGGCCGAAAGAGGACTTACTCGACCGAGACCGACGCGCCGGCTCTGTCGGTCAGTGGACGCCGGACCCAGTGAAAACCGAGGATCCGCCTCTTGCTCCCTCGATCGGGATATACCCGGGCGTGGTTTCGTCGTGGGAAAGGGAGAATAGGCGTTCTCTCCAGAGAGTCGTTGACAGGTGTCGGCGACAACGGCTCGATCGGGTCGAGAGAAATCTTGTCCGGTTCAGCCGTGTCCTCGACTTCAGTGCCTTGTCCAGACGGAAGGTCTGAAAAACCGGCAGCCGAGGAGGTGATCTCGACAGTAGTCGTGACCCCTTGCTCCTGAAAGTCGGACCGCTCCCGGTCCCAGGAGTGTCTTCTTCGGCTAGAAGAAGATGGTTTTTGATCCTTCTTTTTGGATCGGGAGGAGTGCGAGCTGAGGGCGCCTCACCCTTGGTAGGGAGAGACTGGCACAACTCCCGAAAGGATCCTGTGAAGGTGGAGCCCAAGTTGAGCGGCACGAAGAAGCTTCGGTTGGCGGAAGCTTGGGCAGCTTCTTCCTCGAAGGCCGCCATCTGCTCGGCGGATCCCACAGCCACGGAAACCGCCCACCTGGCCTCCTTAGATTTCACCGGTGGATTGCGAAGCTCCGGTCTCCCCAGCTTCAGGCGCGCCTGACGGTCCTCCAGACGGTGGGATGGAAGGCAGAGCAAATAGTGCATTGCGAGGTATCGTACACGGTACCGAGGCAATAAACGTACGAGAGGTGGGGGTCGGTGCGCGACATTCTTTGTCCACAAGGACACCGGCGAAACCCGGGGGACGACTTGTCATCCATGTCTGAAAAGTTCGGATCCGAGTAGTATACTCTTACAAATTT
Source organism: Neoceratodus forsteri (assembly GCA_016271365.2). Taxonomy (NCBI): domain Eukaryota; kingdom Metazoa; phylum Chordata; order Ceratodontiformes; family Ceratodontidae; genus Neoceratodus; species Neoceratodus forsteri. The sequence goes on along the minus strand of CM028129.1, from coordinate 552,849,511 downwards.
CAAAGCGAGAAGATGTGGTGAAAACCGTTGATTAGACTCCAGGGCCTCAATCACTGCAAAAAAGCATGAGGGAACCTGTATCTTCCAGCGGAAAGGAAGATCTAGCGTCACGGGGCAGAGCCGAGGTATTTACCACCCAGGTGGGTGGGAGGAGCCAGCTTGAAGACTTCCGGCAAGATTTAAAGGGGAAAGGGACAATGCCAGACAGTGTGGATAAACATCATATCCACGCTCCTAGAATTCTCAATATTCTAGCAGCTCCCGAAATTTAGAAAGAACAGGATGCTTGCAAAGGAGAGGGGGTTGAAAAAGACTTATAAAAACAGCTAAGCTGAGCTGCAAGACAGATTTTTTTTTACAAGACATTTTATTTTGCTTCTGTAAATAGTTATTCTGAACAGGTTTATTTTATGTTGCTGCAACTACAAATAAACAGTTTTGTGGAATTTTACAACTGTTCCTAGTTTTTCTCAGTTTCCTGACCTGTGCCTCAACAACAGATGGTTTTAGAAGCGGGATTTAAGCTGTGCATACCCTACAACAGGAGATTTATGCATGGGTACAGGACCTAGTATCAGGGAAGCACAGAGGAAGGTATGGATTCTGCAGCTGAAGTCCAGTCTGAGACTGTATAGCCATCACAAGATACGGGAAAAACAACAGGCAATGGACAGAACCTAAACGCCTGATGGACTTTTTGAAATGGTGGGCTAAACAGCAAAGAGACTGAGCAGCAGATGAGAGACGAGATGCAATGACAGAAGCAGCGATGGCTGGATGCCTTACAAGCTATCGAAGGCAGAAGATCCAGCACAGACCCAGATGAGCAACAAAATGGAAGCAACTTAAAGGCCATTAAACTTATTAAGTTGTGTCCCTCAGATGATTTTGAGGTATACCTGACAACCTTTGAAAGACTTGCCACAGCCTGCCAGTGACCAAAGCAGCAATGGACAATCAGACTGGTACCCTACCTGACAGGGAAAGCCCAGCTTGCCTACAGCAGTATGGACATTGCACAGTCAGAAAACTATGACCTGGTGAAAAACCAAATCCTGAAACGGTACGACATCTCCAAAGAGACCTACTGGCAGAGATTTCTGTCTCTGAGGTACAACTCGGTTGACGATCCTTAAGAAGCCTTCCCCCGCCTCGGAGAACTCCTGATGAAGTGGATCCAACCAGAGAGTAAAACAGTCCCACAGATCACTGACACATTTGCCATGGAGCAATTCATCAACATCTTGCATACAGATGTGCAGCTGTGGGTAAAGGAACACTGACCAGAGAATGGGGGGAAAAGCTGTTTCTTTGGTTGAGGACTACCAACTGGCCAGATAGACACCACAGCAGCAAATTAACAGCCAAGCACCAGTAAGAAACTTTTTCCCATTTAAACTCCAAGCCTGCTAAGAACTCTGGTGGGGGTAACAAATCTGTCCCAAAAGACGTTATCTGCTATAACTATAATAAGCCAGGCCATTTTGCAAGAAACTGTCGTTATAAAAAGAGTGGCACTGCAGCAGAGTTGTCCTTGTCAAATTGGGGCAAGTATCTTACAGATGTGAAGGTGGGGAATAAGACCGTAAACTGACTCATTGATTCGGGAAGCAGACAGACCCTAGTGCATGTTAAAGTGCTGGGAAAACATTGTGTAAAGGGACCAGGTACTGGTGTCATCTGCATCCACGGGGACACTCGATACTATCCCACCACCCAAGTGACTGACCATTAAGGGTGTGTCACACCAAATGAAAGTGGGGGTAGTGCCAAAGTTATCTGTACCTGTGATTATTGGAAATGACTTTCCAGGATTTACTGAATTGATCAAAGAGGGAGTAAGTCCTGATGTTTCAGCAGTTGTGGTGACAAGTGCTCAAGCAAAGAAAATTTCAGACAATGGGGACACTTCCTTTCAGTGATTTTGATTCGGACATGTTTGAGCACAGCTCCAAGATCTGGAAATCCATTTAAGACAAAGCATGAAAAAACTGTGGCTACAAATGATTGATGGACATGAAGGGTTAAACTATGAAAATGCTGAAACTAAATTGATAGCTTGTTCTGAAAGAAAGTCACAATCAGTTAATGTTTCTCTCCAGGGTTATTTTAAGCAGCTGGGGGCGAAACCAAAACAGAGTGGACCAAAGCTTAAAAAATGTAATGGGTTACTGTACTGAGTTTTGGTTAAACCTCAGACACAGGAACAGACAGAACAATTGGTTATACCACAGAAGTATAGAACTGAATTGTTACAGACTGCACATGATAGTCCAATGGCTGGTCAATCAGGAAGGGATCGTACCCTTGCCAGATTGCTGTGTAGATTTTACTAGCCTGGAATATATGAAGATGTTGCTACCTACTGTAATTCCTGTGCCGAGTGTCAGAAAGTAGCCCCAGTCACTAGGAAAGACAAGGTACCCCGGTGCCCCTACCCTTGATAGATGTGCAATAGATGTGGTTGGTCCTTTAGACAAAAGTAACCAATCAATCAAAAATGGAAATTACGTACTTACCGTAATTGTTGATCTTCTTGGACAGTCTCCATCAGTCATTCACACTAGTGGGATAGCGCTGGAGGCGCTAGGACCAAGTGGGAGCCTACATTTTTTTTGAAGGGTTGGCGCCAAGACAAGACCACACATGCGCGGCGCCGCAAGACTAGCTCGCGCCTATGTAGGCTATCTTGGCATCGACCCTCCAACTGCCTCAGTACCTTTTCGACTGAGGAAGTGCAGTGCAACTGATGAGAATAACTCATCCTGAGTTTCTGGGCCTGAGAGGGCCCAGATGGCCTTTGCAAGGACGGTCAAAAAATAATGTCCTCACAGTCTGAACCATAGGATCATAAAGACCAGGAAAGAAAACCAGTGAACCCAGGGGATGGTGGGTGGGCGTGTGAATGAGTGATGGAGACTGTCCAAGAAGATCAACAATTATGGTAAGTACATAATTTCCATATCTTCCTGGACTAAGTCTCCATCACTCATTCACACTAGTGGGAGAGTTCCAAGCTAAAACCAACAACCTTGAGTAGGGTGGTAGGAGACAGGGTCCGCTCAGAAAGGAGAGCCAAGGACTGTCCTGCTAAATAAAAAGAACTGTCTTGTAAAGAGCAACTAGAACATAGTGCCTACAAGATAAGCACTCGAGTTGTAACTCACCATTTTGCAGACGACTGCAATGGACACAAAATGAAAGTCAGCTAGGAAGCCGCAACCACTCTAGGAGAGCAGCAAGAACCTGGCCTCACAATCTGGTCTAGGACCAGAATTAATAGTGTCGAAGATGTTCTCCATCTGAGTGCAGAAGCAGTCTGAGCGTCCATACTGAAACCACGACCGGACTAATAATCACAGCTGGAGAGATGTTAACCACCTGGGGCAATATCACAAGGGGGCTATTATACTCCTATCAAAGAAGCGGAAGAGCCAGACCGGCTCCCGACCATTAAATCAGAATATTCCACAGAATGTAACTGTCTTGAGAATTGAAAAAGTCTAGACGCAGAAGAGTCTAGTCCATAGACGCAGTGTGAAATACTACAGTGGACCCCATTACTGAGGAACTACTGAAAAGATTTTCCATCACGGACTCTGATGATAGAGAGGACGTGCCCTTCAATATATGAAATGAGTCATCCGCTGTATTACTGACCAGAAGGACAGGGAAAGACCCATCTAGATGCACTTCTACCCTAGAACAACCTCCGGGAGAGATCTAGGTCAGAGCCATTAGACTCCCCGCCATCAGAAAGGATGTAGAGGAGCCTGGTACCATGTAGGGAGCTGAGAAAGTGCTGAGCAGAAAGATATTCCATTGGCAGAGCAGTACAGCAGAGTTCCATCAGCAGAAAAACGCTGGATGACATAAGACCCCACATAGACCTGCGATAAACATCCCTCCACAAGTTCCACGGAAAGGAAGTCCGAAAAGGAAAACTGTGTCACTAATTCTGCTATACAGCACCCACTAGCACCCGTGTGGCACCAGCATCACTTGTGACACAGGAGGGTATCAAGCAGTGCTTATGCCAACCTGGGCGATACCCGAGGGCAGCGGCGGCAGTACCCGCAGGCACCCACGGCATCCATGTAACAATGACACCTGAGGACGGCCCTGATACCCATGGTACCACAGCACAATGGTACCCATGGCAAGGATGGCACCAGTGGCACCCATGGGTGCCTGTGGTGCCACTCATGGTACTCATGGCATCAACGGCACCCATGGGCGCTCACGGCGCCACCCGCAGCACCAGAGGTGATCCCGGCACCACCCATGGACCCATGGTGCCATGCCCTCTGGTGCACAGTTCCCGCCAGCAGTGCCCGACACCACCCAGACACCAGCGGCACCACTGACTGCACCAACAACCAACGGCAGCAAACAAGAGCACCCACGGCACCGCACAGAGCGAAGGCGCCGACCAAGGAACTGAGGCACGGAGCCGATCAAGGCACCGAGCCATGGCGCTGAAGGAAAATGCCAATGGAAATCCTGAGAAAGGGAGATGGAATAAAGGTGGAGCCTCTGCGGACCCTTGCATGGAAAAGGGAGGGGGTAGGCACGAGGGGTCAACACGATGGCAAAGGCACCAAGAGATCCAATCGAGCCAGCTTCAGTCCAAAGGTTCCAAGGCTTGGAGGTCCCGAAATCAGGAACAGAGCCAAGAAAAACTGGAAAGTCAAACCCCCTACTCCATAGGAGCAGCCCAGAGGTGAAACTGCCAACCGGAGCTCCAACGAGAACAGAGATGGAGCTCGGAGTCGAGAATGCAGCCGTTAGGGGCGGGGCCAAGAGGAACCCACCAAAGTCAGTTCAGGCCCATCGCCCCTCTCGATGAACAATATTCGTGCAGACGTACCAATGGGCAACCTCGAGCGGCACCAATTCCTCTTCCTCCAACAAGGAAGAGCAGCTCGAGGTTAAGCGGAGCCAGATTCCAGAACCACCAGATTTGTGCTCGAGGACTGTTCCCCGAGCACAGGACTGTCCGTGAGTTGGACGACCCCTCTCCCCTGTTAATTAAGGGCAGCGGACTGCACACAGCACCTCTGCCATGAAAACTATCAAAGTCCTCCTACCATCACCACTACGGTCCAAGGACAACTCCGTTCATGGCAGGAAAGAAAAAATTACTCACCTTAGTAATGTTGTTTCTTCTAATGGAGTCTTGCTATATTATGACAGTAGCAGTTTGTCCCACCACTAGAACTGCTCCGGAGGTGAAATGGTTAATACCATTCCAAAATAGAACTTTGAGCACGAGCTCTATCTGTGTAATTTCAAACCTGAACTGTCAGATCTTTACGAGCAAAAACTCACTAAGGTCTGTGTGGAAGCTGTAACCTACACTAGCCAAATGGCAACAACCATTGCTGGTCCCAACACCCAAGACTCAAGTCAGGGGACCAGACTACTAACACAATTCTAACAACATGAGAATAAAACAACAGTATAATAAAACACACACACCCCAAACTCCCAAAAGGGGAGAAACGCTAAAGGGCATAAAATAGTGCCCACACTAAGTTCCACACCCACCCCAAGTAAAGTTCTGAGAGAGCAGGCTAGGCGGGGGTCATAATATAGCAAGACTCCATTAGAAGAAACAACATTACTAAGGTGAGTAATTTTTTCTTCAAACAACATGAAGTCTTGCTATATTATGACAGTAGCAGACTACACAGCAGTACCTCCATGGAGGAGGGGCAGAACCTACTTAGGGAATAGGCTCTGAAGAACAGCTGTGCCAAACCGAGCATCTCTCCTGGCCTGGACATCTAGGGAGTAATGCTTGGTAAAAGTGTGTACCGTTTTCCAAGTAGCAGCCTGGCATATCTCTAATATAGGGATGTCTCTGGCAGCAGCTAGAGACACAGCTGTACCCCTGGTAGAATGAGCCCTCAAGCCAGAGGGGGGATCTCTGCCCAGTTTCTGATAACAAAATTGGATACAAGAGACAATCCACCTGGCAATTGATCTCTTAGTGGCAGGTTTGCCTTTCCCAACTTCACCATAGGTAAGGAAAAGTTGGAGGGATTCGAACCTGTGACCTTTGGTACGCTCTATATAGTAACTAAGAGCTCTCTTAACATCCAGGCTGTGCAACCTCCTCTCACCAGAAGAGGAGTGATCAGTGAAAAATACTGGAAGGGAGATAGATTGGTTAAGATGGAAATCTGAAACCACCTTAGGTAAAAACTTCCTATTAGTCCTAAGGACTACCTTATCCCTGTGGAAAGAAATAAAGTCAGTTTCCACTGACAAGGCTTGCAACTCACTTATGCGTCTAGCAGAAGTGATAGCCACCAGAAAAACAGTTTTCCAAGTTAGATACTTAAGCTCTGCAGAAAACAGAGGTTCAAAAGGGTTGCATTAACTGGGCAATACAAACATTAAGACTGAGCAGGCAGTTCCGAAAGGGTGGATTAGTATGGAGTAATCCCTTAAAAAACTTGGAAAACACAGGGTGAGTGGAAAGAGGGGATGACTTTCCTGCTGACACAAAAGCAGATACAGCTGCCAAATTGACTCTCAGGGTAGCTGGTCTGAGACCCAAGGAATTAAGATGGACCATGTAATCTAATACAATGGGCAAATCAGCAGATTCTGGGGAAATATTTTTCCCAGCACACCTAATGGAAAACCTTTTCCATTTAGAACTATAAGTAGCCCTAGTGGAAGGCTTTCTGGAAGCCTTTAGGATTTCAAGAACACCTCGAGAAAGGTGTAAATCAGCAAACTCTAACTCCTCAAGAGCCAGGCCTTGAGGTTGAGGGATGAGAGGTCCGGATACCAAACCCTTCCCTGGGCACAAATTAACAGGTTGTGAATCCTGGGAAGGCAAAGGGGAAGATGGATTGTCAGTGACAGAAGGAGTGGGTACCAGGGCTGCCTGGCCCAATCCGGGGCAATCAGAATCACCCTGCAAGGCTGAGATCTGATTTTGACTAATACTTTGAATAGGAGAGGAAGGAGGAAAGCATAAAGAAACTTCCCCTCCCAATCCAGGAGAAGGGCATCCAGGGGGACTGAGCCCAACACTGGAGGCTTGCAACAGAACAGAGGAAGTTTGTGATTGTCTGGGGCTGCAAAAAGACCTATCTGAGGGGTACCCCATCTGGCAAAGACTATCCCCAGCACTTGAGGATCCAGGGACCATTCGTGATGGCCCTGGGAAATCCTGCTGAGAGCATCCGCTAGGACATTGTCCTTCCCTGGAAGATGAACTGCTATGAGGGAAGTGTTCAGGGAATAGGCCAGAGACCACAACTTCATTGCCTCGGTGCACAAGGCTGAAGACCGAGTGCCCCCCTGTTTGTTGATGTACTACATTGTTGTGGTGGTGTCTGTTCTGACTTGTATCACCTTGTTGTGGACAGATGCAGAAAATGCTTGAAGAGCTAAAAAGACAGCTCTGAGTTCCAGCAAATTGATGTGGAGCAGAGATTCCCAGGGGGATCACACTCCCTGAGTGGAAAGGTCGCCCATGTGGGCTCCCCAACCCAGAAGGGAAGCATCTGTAGTGAGAGTCAAATTGTGAGCAGGGGAATGAAGGGACTCCCAATCTTAAATTGCTCTGATCCTGCCACCACTGGAGGCCTGGATCAAGGTTCGAGTCACTGGGACCAACTTGGAAAGGGGTCTCTTCTCTGAGACCAATAGGTTCTCAAGTAGAACTGAATGTCTCTCATCTGAAATCTTGCTCCCTGCACAACAGCTGTGGATGCAGCCATGTGTCCCAGGAGCTGCAGAAAGTGTCTTGCTGGTCGAGAGACCTGCAGGGTGAAGGAGGAGGCCAGAGTCACTAAATTTGTCACCCTTTCTAAGGGAAGAAAAGCTCTGGCTAGCTTTGTGTCCAACTCTGCCCCTACAAAGGTGAGTACCTGGACTGGTTCCAGAACCGACTTTGGTAGATTTAGCAGAAAGCCCAAGGAGGTGAGAAGCTGCTGGGTAACTTGCAGGTGAGATTTTACCTCTTCTGGGGACTGGCCTACAATGAGCCAATCGTCTAGATAGGGAAAAACAGCAATCCTTTGCCTCCTTAAGTGAGCCACTGCTAGACACTTTGTGAATACCCTTGGGGCAGAGGTAAGGCCGAAGGGCATTGCTCTGAACAGGTAATGACCTGAGGGTAGTTCGAATCTGAGGTACTTTCAATGGGAGCTTCTGATTAGGACGTGGAAATAGGCATCCTTGAGGTCCAGGGAGGCTAACCAGTCCCCTGGCCTTAGGGAGGGTAAAATCATTGCCAGAGTTACCATTTTGAACTTTGGTTTCAAAAGATGCTTGTTCAGATATCTGAGGTCTAATATGGGCTGCCATTCTCCTGTCTTTTTTGGGGTAAGGAAGTATCTGGCATACAGACCCCTGCCCTGGTGCAGGGGAGGAACTCTTTCCACTGCTCTGAGAGCCAACAGGGTTGAGACCTCTGCTTCCAGAGCAAGGGTCTCTGAAGCACTTGCAGGTAGAAAAAGTCTGCTTCTCAACTTGGGAAACTTTTTGAAGCGGAGAACCAGACCCTGGCTTACTACTTCCAGAACCCACTTGTCTGAGGTTAAAGAAGCCCAGTTCTGACTGAAGTAAGCCAGCCTGCCCCCTACCGGTAAAGGAGAATCGGCCCTGGGCACCCCATCAGGGTGCCTGCTTAGCAGGAGCTTTAGGCTGAGGGGTGGGAGCAGGCCTGCCCACCCCTCGTCTGCCTCTGAAGAAGTCCCTCTGAGCATAGGCAGAGGAGGCCTGAGTCTGGTAAAAAGGCTTGTGAAAAGGCCTACCCCTACCCCTGGGGGTATGCCTCTGAGGAGTGGCTTGCCGCTCCTTAGCTTGGGCACGTTTGTAAGTAGTCCTATATTCATCCATCTTTTTCATGTAATTCTCTGTCTGCTCCCCAAACAGAGAATTTCCCACCACAGGAAAATCCATAGCCTTAGTCTGGGTATCCTGTGACAGACTAGTACACCTGAGCCAGGCCAACCTACGAAAAGCTACAGATGTGGCCATGCCCTAGAGGAAACATCATTAACATCCACAGCAGCATGAAACTGTACCTTAGAAGCCTCAATGCCATCAGCAGCCACCTGTTCTAGTTCGCTAGCCAGCTGGCCATGGGCTTGCTTGGCTAATTCCATAACAGTATCCCATCTAGATTTCTGATACCTAGCTACATAAGCCATATAATTTGCTTGCCCGAGTCCCAGAGAGGCTGCCATATACTGTTTTTTCACCATGGCATCAATCTTCCTGGAATCCTTGTCAGGAGGATGTGAAGCCAGGGGGATATTAGCTTTATCACAGGCCGCAGCCTGAACTACCCCAACATGACTGCATTGCTGAGAAAGGAATTCTGTATCAGGACCTGACAATGTGTACCTTCTGTCCATCTTTTTATCTACAGGAGGCACAGAATTAGGAGCTTTTAAAATTTTATTGTTTGCTTCCTAAAAGACTTATGCAAAGGAATAGACAATCTCTAGACTCTGGAATATCCATCATTTCTACAAAATCAGGCTCCTCTTGCTCATCCACAGCTTCTTCCAAGGGAAGCTGGAGGGTTTCAACAACTTTTGTAAAACATAAAATGAGATGGGGACTCAGATAGCATGGGGAGATTCTAGAGGTCTGTCTGGGAAATGTCGGTCCAATGGACACACCCAGACCTTCCCAGCCACATTCATACTGTTCATAATCATCCTCCCCCTCTTCTGGTTCATAAAATTCCTCAACATCATATTCCTGAACCACTGGAACCGGACGAACCAACCTTTTGCCAGATAGTGGCGGTTCGGACGGAACCCGAGACAGTGACTGGACAATTTGTATGGCTTTTGCTATCTCTGCAGCAGTTGGAGAAGGGGTTTTGGACTCCAAACCTGCTGACTTTCTTGTTTTCTTTACTGGAATTGGTTCTTCAGAACCAGCTTTTCTTTGCCGAGGAAGTCCTAGCCCTGGTCAGAGGCACTCCCTCGATTCGGTTGGCACCCGAACGGGCTGTATCCGGGTCAGCGGACTTTTTGGCCTCTCGTTCCCTGAGCCTGCCCAATCTCTTTTCCAGGGTGGCTGCAGGGAAATTCTTACATATCTGGCAGTCTGACTGGAGGTGGTCAAACCCCACACAATAGACACATGTGGTGTGTGGGTCAGCCTTGGCAAAGACTTCCCCACAGACATCACAGTGTTGAAACCCAGTGGGCCCGGTTTTTCTTTTGGGTTTCTCAGACATAATGCCAGCCTAACCAGAAAACTTGCCCTTTAAACGGCAGTGCCAGGCAAGACACCCTTATCGGTTCCTAACCGTGTCACGGGTATTGGAAAAAACCGTAATAAAATCAGTTTTTTTTAGAACCGATAAGAACCGGGAACCGCACTCTAAAATGTTAAACTTTAAAGTTAATAAGTTTTAAACCCAGCTGATCGGTTCAAAACCGAACCGATAAACTTACAAGTTCCACACAGACAAAACCTTTAATTTACTTACGATTACCACAGACAGAGCTTGAACCGAACGGTTTTGCGGTTAAAATAAAACTATTCTCGGTTGAATTGAACCGAGAAAACACTGTTTAAACCGAGAAATGAACCGAGCAGTAGGAGAAATCTCCGGAGCGACTGTTCACTGAGGCAGAGTAAAGAATCTGACAGTTCAGGTTTGAAATTACACAGATAGAGCTGCTTCTTAGAGCTCGTGCTCAAAGTTCTATTTTGGAATGGTATTAACCATTTCACCTCTGAAGCACAAACTGCTACTGTCATAATATAGCAAGACTTCATGTTCTTTGAAATTTCTTTTTCTTCATAATCTTCTCCTTGATCATAAAATAAGAAATTACTAATTAAAAATATTAAACGTTAAAAGCTGCTGTCGTATAGATGAAAACAGACTCTGGCAGACTAGCGATGTCTACATCCAAGCGCACTCAACGGCGGAAGAAAAGGAACTGAGGCGGTTGGAGGGTTGACGCCGAGATAGCCTACATAGGTGCGAGCTAGTCTCGTTGTGCCGCGCATGCATGGTCCTGACTCGGCGCCGACCCTTCAAAAAAAATTTAGGCTCCTGCTTGGTCCTAGCGCCTCCAGCGCTATCCCACTAGTGTGAATGAGTGATGAAGACTTAGTCCAGGAAGATTCTTTATTTAATCAATCAAAATCTTTATTTAGCCAGGCGAACACCGTTGAGCAATGCTCATTTTCGAGGTGGACCTGGATTTGTCAATAGGAACAGTGAGCAATAGAAAACAATAAAATACAGTATATAAAATAAGTACAGCATAAAACAATAACAGTGAGATATGTAAAGGTCAGATGACACAGTAAAATTTCAACATGAAGAGATGAGGTATATAGTATTATAAGCTGGTCCAAAGTAAGGATCAAGAACACATGGCTATACTAGTGTAACAGGAGGTCCAGTTTTGAAGGATAAAGCTGACACAGAGAAGATGCAATAACCCCCCCCCCCTTTTTGATTTTTACTTTCACTCTATCCTGTCTTCTGCTGCTTATTCTTATCTATCCTAATTTTCTTGTCATGGTGGCCAACCTGGCAATTTTCTACGTTGCCTTTACGGTCACTTTTTTTGCTCTGGTGTTCAAAAACTTGCATCTTGTTATAATACATGTAAAGAAGTAGCTGTGTCACTTAAAAGAAGCCCCAAAATGAGTAGAGGGCTGGGTTGTGGGAAAAAGCCTTCAGCTACAATTCAATTAGTGAGTAAGGAAAGCTGAGACTGTAAAATTGCTGCAAACGGTGGAAAAAATGTTTTCGGCAACACAAACAAAGTACAGGTTTTCAGGAAAGTGCTATAGAACCTGTACAATTACTGTACGAGTTCAATACCCCTGTATCCAAACACTTAAGTTTAAATTTAGGAGGAAATTAAAGCAACTGTATTTGGTTGCTATGGTGCAGATTCTAATAAGCCCCAAAGCAATGAAAAATGCATCCTTGGTTTTAAAACACTTGAAAATGGGCTAAAGTGAGAGAGTATAATTAAAACACTACAGGCAGATTAATTGGAGTTCTGTAAGTGTCTAAAACAATTCATTCAAAAGGGAGCTGTAATTATTGAAGTTAAGCATTCTGTGTTTTAGAAGGCTGAGTTCCTCAGCAAGGCGTCTGCTGAAAGTGCAGCAGCCAGATAAGCTGTTTGAGAAAAATAAAAGGTTCTGGAAATATAAAACAAGGGATTTGGGAAGAAAATAATGCATGACCAAAGATCAGAGTACCATATTATATGAAACAAAATATAGATGCTACAGTGGTTCACTTATGTGCGTCTCCTTATATGAACAAAAAGACAAATAAAAAGCTATAACCTTATATGGAGGCAGATGGGGAGCGCGCCCCTCACCTCTCTTTTCCATGCTAAGGTTATAGACTGTTATTTGTTCTTATACGGGTTTGGTTTAGCCTTATACTTTTCATATTTGTAAAGAAAGGTGTTTTACGAAGAGGTCTGTCTCATGCTGTAAGGTCCTACTACAGGGGAAGCTGCCCTTGAAATGGCAGGTTTTATAGATGAAAGGGAATGTGATGTCACAAAGGAGATGGGGCTCAGTGAAAACCAGACCCCTTTCCTTCACTATATAAACCCTCCACTAGGAGGCTTAGATAGATAGTTTGGTCAGTCGGGTTTTGACCAAGGTGAGAGAAGGATCTCAGCAAGGAGGTAATGTGCAGGCTTTCACATTAACTGAGGAAGGAGAGAACACAGGAATTTCTTTATAGCATCTGAAGCAAGAAATATTTTCTGATGTTTGAACTGATGAAGAAATATCATCATATTTTTCCTTTCTGTAAATATTCGATTTCTTTTTTGGTTTTGTGTTTTTCTAAAATAAAATGATAAATGCAGAAGTATGCATTTTTTAAGCATCATAATCTGGTTGTACGATCTGTTTATTAAGACCCATACGTTTGCAACTGGTGTAAAAAGTGGGATTTCAACCTCTGGTGTGCCAGAAGGTACTCCAGAGGGGGTGTTGCGTTGAAAATACCCTGACAGATGCAACAACCAGAAGCAGATGATTTGGATACATTACATTTGACCAGGTCTGTACGATTGAAGACTGGTGTTCAGTTGTTACCAGGAATTGAACCTGCAACCTGACCAAGAAGGATGGAAGAAGGAGCCACAGCTGCAGCTGGTGATCCTAAGAAGGAGGAAGGCCAGATGACCCCAGCACCAGAGGATCCAAATGAATTACTGAAATGGCTCTGTTTAAGTCAGCTGGAGATGGAGCACCAGAGAGAAGAGGACCAGAGACAGAGGGACGAAGACCGGAGGATACAGGCAGAAGAAAGAAGAAGACAAGATGAGAAATGGACAGCAACGTTGAAAGCTATCCAGGACATGACCCAGGGGCAGATGGAAAGGTCAGTGCCTAGAGACATTAAGTTAAATAAATTGACTGATGTGGATGATATTGAGGCGTATTTGACTACTTTTGAGAGGGTGGCACAAACTTGTAACTGGCCCAGGGATCAATGGGTGATTCGTTTGGTCCCCCACCTCTCTGGCCAAGCCCAATTAGTTTACAGCCAAATAAGTGGGGCTGATGGTTCTAATTATGACAGAGTGAAAAAGGAAATTCTGCAGAGGTATAATATCAATACAGAAACCTACAGGCAAATATTCCATTCCCAGAAGATGTCTAGCATAGATACACCAAGGGAAACTTATGCCCGTTTAAAGGACTACTGTGGAAAATGGTTACAGCTCACCACCAAAACTGTAGACCAAATTATGGAACTCATAATAATTGAACAATTCATACAAATCTTACCTATGGATGTGCAATTGGGGGTGAAAGAACATAAACCCAAAACAGCGGAAGATACTATTGAGCTGGCAGAAGGTTATCTGGCTGCACGGAGCACTCGAGCCAGAAGTAACCCGGGCAATCCAGGACCATCTCATACACTGATAAGACCACCGTTTAATACTTCCTCTAATCAGAGACTATCTATCATAGGGAGAGAGGTGGGAGAGTCCCATACACAGACATAATATGCCACGGTTGTCTTGGGAAGGGGCATATTATCAGAAACTGCCCCAATAAAAGGTTTGGCCCAGCACATCTTGCCCTAGCCAATTTTGGTTATGTGACCTCTGTGGGTATTGGGGAACAAAAAACTTTGGGTTTACTGGACTCTGGCAGTATACAGACCTTAATCAGAGCCGATTTAGCCCCCAATCTACCCCACAGTGACTCAAACTAACTGTTTGTTGTGTACATGGGGATATACACCGTTATCCTACCACATGTCTTAATATAACTGTAAATAATGAATGTCATGACATGCTGGTAGGCCTTGTTCCGCGACTCCCTGTACCTGTCATTGATGGACAAGACTTTCCTCATTTTGATCTTTTACTACAACAGCAGAAAACCACTTCAGGAACTGTTAATGTGGTGACTAGGTCTCAGATGAAAACTCAGGAGTCACAAGACATTTTTCCTTTCGAGACAGATTATTTTGAGACTGTTAGTAAGATCAAAAAGTCTAAAGGAACTAGAAGAGAAGAAAAGAAGAACTGGAATAATAAACATCAGGCTCTGGGCCTACTTCATATTCCAGAGACTTTAGTAAAAGATATTGGAAAAGAGCAAAAATGTGATGAGTCACTAACCCCTTTATACTTACAGGTCAACAAGGTTGGACCCCTGGGTCAATCACGATTCATTGAAAGAAATATACAGGTTACTCACCTGTAACAGGAGTTCTAGGAATGGTATATGTTGTTCATCCACACTCATTGGCAGTATCCTTGCCGCTTTAAATCTTGCCGGAAGGTCTTCAAGCTTGCTCCTCCCACCCACCCGGGTGGTATAACTCTCGGCTCCGCCCCATGACGCAAGATCTGGCCCGCTGGAAGCTCAGGTTGTGCGTCGAAGCCGGGGAGGTCGGGTGGGACGTGTGGATGAACAACATATACCATTCCTAGAACTCCTGTTACAGGTGAGTAACCTGTATTTCTAGGGACATGGATATGTTGTTCATCCACACTCATTGGCAGACTCCTAGCAGTTCTCCGGGAGGAGGGAGGCAAACGCACACCCACATACTTACTTGGGAAGAGAGACTGGAGAACCGAGGCCCCAAAACCAGCATCCCGGCGTGACTCAAGGTCGATGTGGTAGTGGGTAATGAAGGTGTTTGCTGACTTCCAGGTAGCAGCCCTGCAGATTTCCTGGATAGGGACGTCCCTGGAAGCAGCCACCGTTGCAGCAGTATGGCGGGTAGAATGAGCTCTTATCCCTCTGGGAGGCTCCATGCCCGCCAACTTATAACAGAGATCTATGCAGGAGGTTACCCACCTGCTTATCGTCCGCTGGCTGCAGGTCTGCCAGATGCGGCTTCAGCGTGGGTGACAAACAGCTGGCGAACCTCTCCCAATTTCAGCCGTGCAGCGCCTTATAACAAGCAGCCCTTCAGGGTCCAGAGTATGGAGCCTATATTCGGCCTCCGAGGTGTGATTGGGGTAGAACACCGGCAGAGTCAACACCTGGTTAAGGTGAAACTCCGACACCACCTTCGGAAGGAATTTCGGTGGGGGCGCAGGGACAACCTTGTCCCTGTGGAAGACCAGGTAAGGAGACTCGATGGAAGCGCCTGGAGCCTCCCATCCTTCTGGCTGACGGATAGCCACCAAGAAGGCGGTCTTCCACGACAGGTGAGAGAGAGCACACCTGTGCATAGGTTGAATGGCTTGCCCATGAGCTTTGCCATACCAGCAGTAGATCCCACCGGAGGTGGGGTTCCCACTGGAGGAAATGTGATCAAGGCCTTGAAAAGCGCCAGACCACCTTCTCCCTGCGCCACCGACTGCTTCCGCCCGCCCCGTAAGCAGAGATGCTGCCAGGTGCACCCTTAGGTCGCCGACCTAAGCCCTTGACTAGAAAGGGACCATAAATAGTCCAAGATGCTTGCCAAGGAACAGGAGGAAGGGTCCCAGCCTTGCCTGACACCAAATGGAAAACCTTTTCCATTTGAAGGCATAACATTTTCTGGTCGACTCTCACGGGACGCCTCAACTACATTGAGGAACCTCGTCGGAAAGACCCAAAGCCTGGAACTCTAGCAGCTCAGGAACCAGGCCGTCCAGGTGCAGGGATTGAAGGTCCGGATGGAACACCTTCCCTGATTGACTGAGAGCAGGTCGGGCGAGCTGGAAGCTGCCTGGAGTCCTGGAGCTGAGACTGAGGAGATCTGGGTACCAGAACTGGCGCAGGCCAGTCTGGGGCTATCAGAATCACCTGCGCCTTGTCCCTCCTCGCCTTGAGAAGCACCTTGTGGATCAAGGAAATGGGGAAAAGGCGTAAAAAGGCCGGGGTCCATTGCCTCGAGAGGCATCCCTGCAGCGAGCCCTGCTGAGGGGGCGGGCATGAAACAGACTCAGCTCGCTGCTCTCCATGGAGGCAAACAGGTCCACCTGAGGTGTGCCCCAAAGGGAGAACAGATGCTGTACTACCTCGGCAGGAGAGACCACTCGTGGGATGCAGCCCCTATCCGGCTCAGGGCATCGGCCAGGGTGTTGGAGGCTCCTGCCACGTGAATGGCTAGGAGATCCGCCTCCAGGCTGCGCATGAGTGACCAAATCTGGAGAGCTTCCTTGCATAGAAGCATGGAGCGTCCCCGCCTGGCGGTTTAGATAGTACATGGTCGTGGTATTGTCCGTCTGACTCGGACCACTTGACCCCGGAGGAACGGAGCAAAGGCGGTGAGCTAGGCGGACGCTCGGAGCTCCAGCAGGTTGATGTGGCATCGGGACTCCCAGGGGGACAGAGGCCATGAGCCCGTGTTCCCAGATGGGCACCCCAACCCATCAGAGAGGCATCGGTCGACAGAGAGCCAGTCGGCTCGGGGCGGACGAGCAGGATGCCCTCCTGCAAATGATCTGGAACGGTCCACCACTGGAGAGCGTTCCACATCCCTAGTGTCACCGCACAAGCTGTCCAAGGGATCGCGGCGTTATGACCACTGGCCGGCCAGTCCCCACTGAAGGGCGATGTTCCAGCGGGCCCAACGGACCACGCTGGCACAGGCCGCCATGAGACCCAGGAGGCCAGGAAGTCCCGGCAGGCAGTGCCCAACCAGAAATGATCGGGTAAGGAGGAAGAACCTCGGCCCTGTCCGCCGGAGCACGCTGGCTCGAAGAGAGTCGAGCTGCGCCATGAATAAAATCACCTGCTTGCCTCGAGTTCCGACTTGGCCTCGTTGATAAGGAGGCCCAGTTGAGAGCAGACCTGGAGGCCAGATCTCTGGACCACTCCGCCTCCTTCCTGGAGGGAGCTGCTATCAGCCAGTCGTCCAGGTAAGGGTACACCCGGACCCCTCGGCGCCGCAGGAATGCTGTCACCACTGCCATGCATTTGGTGAAGACCCTGGGAGCTGGAGACAAGCCGAAGGGCATGGCTTGGAACTCGAAGAGAGATCCTTCCGCTCGGAAGCGAAGGAATCTCTGGTGAGACAGACGGATAGGGACGTGGCAACGTGCCTGCAAGTCAGGAAAGCAGAACCACACGCCGCGTCCAAGGATGGTATTATCTGAGCCAGAGTGACCATCCTGAAGGTTCGAGACCTTAGGAACTTGTTTAGGTCGTGTAGGTCGAGAATGGGGCGCCAGCCCCCCGTCCGTTCGGAACCAGGAAGTACCTGGACACAAACCCTGGGTCTGAAGGAGGGTCCACCACCTCTCTTACCACCTCCTTCTGGAGGAGGAGAGTGATGTCGGCTCGACGAGCCGCCAGTGAGGCTGGGGATCCCGAAGCCCCGAGGCACGGCTCTGAAGGGTGGTGCCTGCTCAATTCAGAGGCAGGCCTCTTCCCACCACCTCCAAGACCCACCTGTCCGTGGTAACAGCGGACCAGGCGGAGCAGTGAAGTGCGACCGTCCCCAGGAGACCCAGGGGTAAGGTGGCGGGGATGGGGCGACACCCTCAGCCCGTCACTGGGCAGGCTTGGAGGAGGGGACGGCCGAGGGACCTCCTGGGCCCTTCCTCCCTGCCTCCTGTTAGAGGAAGCCGCGGCTTGGGTTTGGGATGCCAAGGCCGAGCCTGCTGGCCCTGAGCGCTGCTGGGTCAAGGCTGGGGCACAGAAGGACGAAGGGCTTAGGCTGTGGTTTCATGGCCTTGTCCTTCTGAGCGGAAGAGACCGAGTCCAAGGTGGCATTGGACTTTCGATCCTCTGCAGGTGACCTTCCACCCAGGGCGAGAGGTCAGTCCCAAAAAGGAACATCCGCCAACTTGTGCTGGGTATCCAGTAAAGGTGGATATCCTCAGCCAAGCCTGCGACCTAGCCACTGCGGCCGCCACCGATCTGGCACATGAGTCCCCTACATCCAAAGCAGTCTGGAGCTGCTGTTTGGCCACTGCCCTGCCCTGGTCCGCACCTGCTTAACCGTAGTCTGCAGATCGGAGGGAAGATGAGGATGACCTCATCCAGGAGCCCAACAGGGCATGAGAAAAATGTGCCATGAGGGCGGCAGACTGGCCTGGAAGGCGGCCGAGAGGGACGCGTAGACTTTTTTCGCCCGACATAGTCCAATTTCTTGGACTCCTTGTCAGGAGGTTTGTCCATCCCTGGCGTTGCCGCTAGCATGACGCTGTCGGTAACCAACCCCTCAGCAGAGGGTGTTCAAAACGGACAAGGAACGGTGGGACGCATACTTCCTGGCCATCCTGGCCGAAGGCGCAGGGCAGGAAGCAAGCGCGCAAAGTTCCAGTGCCGACCCACTATGGCCTCGGCCACGGAAAGCCTCCGTCGAGAATCCCTCGGTCCAGAATCTCCGTGAGGGGATACCTGGCCCGTTTGAAGCGGGTTCGAGCTCCATCCGGTAGACTCGAGATGAGCCGGAGCAGTCCTAGGAAGGACGACGGGCTATCGTCCATTGACTGACCTCCTGAAGACTCCAAGTCCAGTCGCTTGGAAGAAGGAGGAATCATCTTCGGACTCGGAAGAGTCCTCGAAAACTGCCTCTGGCCTGAGCCACCTTCACCTGCCGAGGTCGGTCGGGAGTGAGGGTAACTGACAGCCGATGGGGTAAACCCTTAGTCGGCCGAGAATCCTTGGTGGAGCCCCAATGGTGGCTGTGAGGCGGAGGTTCCACCGGAATCGTGGAGCAGCTGGTCTTGGCCGAACAACCGCCTGGTATAGGCTCGGACAAGTCGAGGGGTTGGGTCGGCTGCCCGTGACAGCACTTAATGGCGGGGAAGGCGCGGGTCGACTTATTCCGGCCAGGAGCTGTTGCAACATAAGGTCCTAAATACCGTCCCGACGTACTTACGCGAAGCTTCCCCTGTCCGAGGAGGAGGACGAGGACGAGCGGCGACGCCGCTTATCAGCGGTGCCAGACCGAGACCGCCGGCGACGGTGGGAACGGTTGACCGCCAAGAGGTCCGAGACCGAGACCGAGAGTCCCGGAATTTCGAGAGGTCGGTGCGAGGAGGTGTCGGCGGAACCGACACTCCCTTCGGCTCGGAAGGTCCATCGAGGCTCCGGAACCGGAGGCACAGGCGAGCCAGGATCCTCAACTCCTCCCGGGGAACGGGAGAGAGGAATCTCGGCTGCTAAAAGCGACAGCCCGTCCAATGGATCAGAAAAATCTGGAAGCTTCATCAGTGGGAGTCTCGGTCAACTGACCTGGCCAGGGCTTCCGTGAGGCCAGTGGCGGCAGCAGTGGGCAGCGCCGGCGGGCGGACGGCCCGGGGAGGGACCTTTCCGCTCCAAAGGCGTCGACGGAGGGACTTACCTTTGTCCCTCTTTTGGACGAGAATAAGGTCCAGCAGGCATGAGCAATACTCCTTTTAGTGGAGAGGGACAGACAAAAGCTCCTTAAAAGAAGCCGTGTAGGAAGAACCCAGAGAGAGCCAGGATAAATGCAGCGTGACCGAGGAAAGAATCGGCCCGCCGCGCCTCCTCTTAGGGGCGACCATCCGCTCGAGCTGATCCACCGAGCCCGCCGCTTGTGAACACCGCCAACCGGGCCTCCTTGGACTTCACGAGGAGAACGCAGTCTGGGACGGCCCAGTTGCCAATGGGCAGCTTGGGTCTTCGGGGGCGTGGGCCGAGAAAGATGAAACACAGGTACCACAAGCCTGCGGGTGGTGCTCAAGGCACAAGGCAGTAGACACCGTGGAGTGTGGATCCGTCCGAGACATCTTCTGCCATGGGCATCTCCGAGAAATCCAGTCGATTGTCCACTTCGCAGCGCGAGGGATCGAAGACTGAAGTCTTTGCAAATTTTATTTTTAAATCCATAAGCGGAGAAATACAAAGAACCAGTAAGCAAGCATGAAGCGTTAAGGAGGAACCTGAGCTTCAAGCGGTGAGAAAGATCTGGCGTCATGGGCGGGCAGGAGTTATACCACCGAGGTGGGTGGGAGAACAAGCGCAAGACCTTCGGCAAGATTTAAAGCGCATGAGATACTGCAATGAGTGTGGATGAACAACATATCCATGTCCCTAAAATACAGGTTACTCACCTGTAACAGGAGTTCAGGAATGGAATCATTGTTCATCTGCCTAACCGAGCAACCATAGTCTTGCGGGAAGGTCAGCTAACTCCTCCATCCACCCTGGTGTCAAACTCTCGGCTCTGCTATGACGCCAGATCTAACCGCTGGAAGCTCAGGTTAACTTCTCGGCTAGGGGGAGGTCGGGTGGGTCGTGTGGATGAACACCATATGCCATTCCTAGAACTCCTGTTACAGGTGGATAACCTGTATTTCTAGGGACATGGATATGTTGTTCATCCACACTTTCTGACAGATTCTAGCAGTTCTCCGGGAGGAGGAGGCAAGCGCACACCCCGATGCTTACTTGGAAAAGAGAGACTGGAGAACAGAGGCCCCGAAACCAGCATCCCGGCGTGACTCGAGGTCGATGTGGTAGTGGGTAATAAAGGTATGTGCCGACTTCCAGGTAGCAGCCCTGCAGATATCCTGGATAGGGACATCCCTGGAAGCAGCCAACGATGCAGCGGTATGGCGGGTAGAATGAGCTCTTATCCCTCTGGGAGGCTCCATGCCCGCCAACCTCTAGCAGAGCTCTATGCAGGAGGTGATCCACCTGCCTATCATCCGCTTTGCTGCAGGTCTGCCAGGTGCAGCTTCAGGCGTGGGTGATAAACAGCTGGCGAACCTCTCCCGAACTTCAGCCGTCCGCTCCTTATAGTAAGCGAGCGCTCGTCAAGGGTCCAAAGTATGGAGCCTACACTCGGCCTCCGAGGTGTGATTGGGGTAGAACACCGGCAGAGTCAACATCTGGTTAAGGTGAAACTCCGACACCACATTCGGAAGGAATTTCGGGTGGGGGCGCAGGACAACCTTGTCCCTGTGGAAGAGCAGGTAGGGAGACTTGATGGAAAGCGCCTACAGCACTCCCATCCTTCTGGCTGACGTGATAACCACCAAGAAGGCGGTCTTCCACGACAGGTGTGAAATATCGCGTCTGTGCATTGGTTCGAATGGCTTGCCCATGAGCTTGGCCAATACCAGCAGTAGAGCCCATGGAGGTGGTGGTTCTCACACCAGAGGGGAAATGTGGTCAAGGCCTTTGAAAAAGCACCCGACCACCTTCTCCTGCGCCACCGACTGCTTGCCGGCCCGCGCCCGGTTAGCAGAGATGGCTGCCAGGTGCACCTTAAGGGTATTCGACCGAAGCCCTTGCTGAGAAGGGGACCACAGGTAGTCCAGAATGCTTGCCAAGGGGCAGTCGGAAGGGTCCAAGCCCTTTCCCTGACACCAAATGGAAAACCTTTTCCATTTGAAGGCATAGCATTTCCTGGTAGACTCCTTACGGGATGCCTCAACTACGTTGAGGACCTCGTCGGAAAGATCCAAGGCCTGGAACTCTAGCCGCTCAGGAACCAGGCCGTCAGGTGCAGGGATTGAAGGTCCGGATGGAACACCTTCCCCTGATTGAGATCAGGTCCGGGTGGGCTGGAAGCTGCCTCTGGAGCCTGGAGCTGAGGCTGAGGAGATCTGGATACCAGAACTGGCGGGGCCAGTCTGGAGCTACCAGAATCACCTGCGCCTTGTCCCTCCTCGCCTTGAGAAGCACCTTGTGGATCAAGGGAAGCAGAGAAAGGCGTAGAAGAGCCCGGGGTCACGGACCGAGAGGCATCCCCCTGCTGAGGCGGGCATGGAACAGAATGAGCTTCGCATTCTCCCTGGAGGAAAACAGGTCCACCTGAGGCATGCCCAGTGGGAGAAAAGATCTTGTACTACCTCCGGCAGGAGAGACCACTGTGAGACGCAGCCCTTATCCGGCTTAGGGCATCGGCCAGGGTGTTGGAGGCTCCTGCCAAGTGAATGGCCTAGAGATCCACCTCCAGTCTCTCATGACGAGGGACCAACTGCGGAGAGCTTCCTTGCATAACAGCATGGGCGAGTCCTGCCTGGCGGTTCAGATAGTACATGGTGGTGGTGTCTCCGTCTGGACCTGAACCACTTGACCCGAAGAAAGCGGAGCGAGGCGGTGAGGCTAGACAGGTCCTTTCGGAGCTCCAGCAGGTTGATGTGAGCATCGGGACTCAGAGGAGACCAGAGGCCGTGGCTCGGTGTTCCCCCAGATGGGCACCCCAACCCATCAGAGATGCATCGGTCGAGAGAGAGACAGTCAGCTCGGGGCGGACGAATGGGATACCCTCCTGCAGATGTGCTGGAACGATCCACCATTGGAGAGCATTCCACATCTCCTGGGTCACTGTCACGGGCTGGTCCAATGGATCGCAGCGTTGTGACCACTGGCTGGTCAGTCCCCATTGAAGGGGACGCATGTACCAATGGGCTCAACAGACCACATTGGTGAAGGCAGCCATGAGGCCCAGGAGGGGCAGGAAGTCCCGGGCAGGGCTCAATTGCCCAACCAGAAATGATTGGGCAAAGGAGGAAAGAACCTCGACCCTGTCCGCCGGGAGCCGTGATCTGGCTCGCAGAGAGTCGAGTTCTGCCCCGATGAACAGAATCACCTGCTTTGGCACATGTTCCAACTTGGCCTCGTTGATGAGGAGGCCAACCTGAGAGCAAACCTGGAGGGCCAGATCTCTGGACCGCTCCACCTCCTGTCTGGAGGGGGTTGCTATCAGCCAATCGTCCAGGTATGGGTACACCTGGACCCCTAAGCCTTGAGGAATGCTGTCACCACTGCCATGCATTTGGTGAAGACCCTGGGAGCTAGGGAGAGGCCGAAGGGCACGGCCCGGAACTCGTATAGGGATCCTCCACTCTAAAGCGGAGGAATCTCTGATGGGACGGATGGATTGGGACGTGAAAAGAGCGTCCTGGAGGTCCAGGAGCAGAACCACGCCTCGTTCCAGGATGGGATTACCTGAGCCACAGTGACCATCCTGAAAGTTGAGACCTCAGGAACTTGTTCAGTTCAGGTTTGGGGCGCCAGCCCCCCCACCGTCCATTTTGGGACCAGGAAGTACCTGGACACAAACCCGGGTCTGGAGGAGGATCCGCCACCTTCCTGATTACCTCTTTTCGAGGAGCAGGGCAACACTCGGCTCAGCGGGCCGACAGCAAGCTGCGGACCCGTGGCTCCCGAGGCGGCTCGAAAGGAGGGGCCTGCTCGAACTCCAGAGGCAGGCCTTTTTCCTCACCTCCAACACCCAGCGGTCCATGGTGATAGCGGACCAGGCGGAAAGGAAAGTGGCGGGCCGTCCCCACTGGGAGAACCCAGGGGGTAGCCGAGGTTGGGCGGCACCCCTCAACCCGTCACTGGGCAGGCTTGGAGGAAGAACCGGCCGAGGGACCTCCCGGGCCTTTACCTCCTTGCTTCCTGTTGGAGGAAGCCATTGGCTTTGGTTTGGGATGCCAAGCGCGAGCCTGCTGGCCCTGTTGCTGGTGCTGCTGGGCCGGTCGAGAAGCAGGGACTGAAGGATGAAAGGATTTCTGCTGCTGCCGGCGGCCTTTGTCCCTCTGGGCGGAGGTGACAGAGTCCAGAGTGGCATTGGACTTCTTGATCCGCTGGAGGTGTCCCTCCACTCCAGGGCCGAAGAGGTCAGTCCCCAAGAAGGGGACATCCGCCAACTTGTGCTGGGTATCCGCCGTGAAGGTGGATATCCTCAGCCACGCCCTATGTCGCATGGCTACTGCTGCCGCTACTGACCTGGCACAGGAATCACCTATGTCCAGAGCAGTCTGGAGCTGCTGCTTCGCCACTGCCCCACCCTGGTCCCGCATCCAAGGAGCCCATGAGGGCGTGGGAGAAGTGTGCCATCAGCACAGCCGAGCTGGCCTGTCTAAGGCCGAGGGAGGACGCAGTGTACACCTTGCGCCCGGCAAAGTCCAGCTTTTTGGACTCTCTGTCGGGTGACTTATCCACATCCGAGTGTTGCCGAGCGCGGAAGCGCTGTCGGTGACTAACCCCTCGGCAGAGGTGTTCCGAAAGAAACCAGACAAAGAGCAGGTAGAGACCGCATACTTCCTGGCCATCCTGGCCGAGGGTGCAGGACAGGAAGCAGGCCGCTGCCAAAGCTCCAAGGCTGGGCAGACAATGGCCTCAGCCACCGGAAAGGCCTCCGTGGGAGAATCCCCTCAGTCCAGAATCTCCATCAGGGGGTACTTGGCCCGTTTGGACACGGGCTCGAGCTGCATCCCGGTGGACTCCGAGATGAGTCGAAGCAGACCCAAGAAGGACAATGGGCTACTGTCCACTGACTGGCTCCCGGAGGACTCCAGATAGAACTGCCTGGAGAACAGGGAGGAATCGTCATCGGATTCTGAAGAGTCTGCAAAGAGCTGCCTCAGCCCTAAGCCACCCTCCACCTGCCGAGGACGGTCGGGAGTGAGGGTGACCGACAACCTGTGGGGCAGGCCGTGACCCGACCGAGAATTCTTGGTCGGTGCCCCCGACTTTGGTTGTGGAGGCGGAGGTTCCACCACAATCGGTGGATCAGCTGGTTTCGGCTTAGCAACCAGCCCTGGAGCAGGCAACCTCGACTGGAGCGAGTGGTTGCTTGGGCGTTCGAGGCGACAACCCTTGATGGCGAGGTCAGCTTAAGGCCCAGACAACAGCAACTGCCGCCTATAGGTCCTCGTGGTGCCGGGCGCAGCTTGCGCTACAGCCTCTCTCACCCGAGGACGACGACGAGGAAGAACGGCTGCCGCCGCTACTGCAACGAGACCGAGACCTCGGGGGACCGAGGGTGGGTCTGGGAAGGGCGGGGACACCGCTCTTCCCTCGGCTCGGGCACTTTAACCGGGGACTGCGGCCCCGAAGGCGCAGGCAGATCCTCGGTATCCACCGGGGGAACCGGTGAAGGAGGGTTGTCGGCTTCTCCATCGACAGCCCGTCTAACGGATCGAGAAAATCTCACTATGGCCGACAGGAGTCCTCAGCAGGCTGGCCTGCAGGGGGCACCCGTGAACCAGCGGCCTCAGCGCAACCCGACCAAAAGTCGGCGGTCGGCTGCCGGGGAGGACCTCTCCCGCTCCAGGAACACCGATGGTGGGACTTACCTTCGACTCCTTTTTCTTGGGCCGAGAAGAATGTCCGAAGGCCCTCTCCTTCGTGGAAAGGGACTGACAAAGCTCCTTGAACGAAGCCGTATACGAGGAACTCAAAGAAAGCGGGATAAATGCAGCAGCCGAGGAGGAGGAAGATGCAGCCTGAGCCGCCTCCTCCTTGATGGCGATCATCGGCTCGAGCTGCTCAGCCGAGTCAGCCACCGTGGACACCGCCCAATGAGCCTCTTTAGATTTTACTGGCGGGAAACGTTTCTCGGGGCGCCCGAGCTTCAAACAGGCAGTGCGATCGTCCAAAACGTTGGCCGAGAAAGCGGCACAACTCGCAAGCCTGCGGGTCGTGATCTAGGCCTAAGCAGTAGATGCACGTGGAGTGCGGATCCATCTTGGACATTTTCTGCCCGCAAGGGCACCTTCGAAAGCCGGGAACCGATTTGTCCATCGCAGCCACGAGGGACGATGAAGACCGAAGTTTAGAAAACTTCAAAACCAATTTCGGACGAACCGAAGAGTTAGGATCCAGTCTAAAACGCAGAGCGCTAAGGAGGTAACCTGAGCTTCCAAGCGGTAAGGAAGATCAGGCGTCATGGGGCGGAGCCGAGAGTTTTACCACCTGGGTGGGTGGGAGGAGCCAGCTTGAAGACCTTCCAGCAAGAATTATAGCGGCAAGGATACCTGCCAGAAAGTGTGGATGAACAACATATCCATGTCCCTAGAAGATATTTTATACAGAGTTACTGTTGAACCTGGTACTAATGAAGAACTTGAACAGTTAGTTGTGCCTAAAAAGTATAGAGAACAAATCATGCATTTGGCTCATGATATCCCCATGGCTGGTCACGAAGGGAGAGACCGGACAGTCCAACAAATTCCATCTCATTTTAGTTGGCCAGGGGTCCATCAGGATGTGGCAGCCTATTGTAGGTCCTATCCACAATGCCAGCTAGTTGTCAAGGTAGGGAAAAAAGATATTGTACCCCTACAACCTATACCGTATGTAACTACCCCATTTGATAGGGTTGCAATGGATGTGGTGGGACCCTTGTTAAAGAGTTCTAAGGGGAATCAGTATATCCTAGTCATTTGTGATTATACCACCAGGTACCCAGAGGCAATACCAATGAGGACGGTTACTGCCCCTTGCATTGCAGAGGAACTGGCAAAGGTCTTTACAGGATGGAAATATCCAAGGTTATCCTGACTGACCATGGGAGTAATTTTACATCCATCATGTTACAAGAACTACACAAATTACTAGGGGTATCTGCTGTTAGAACATCACCATACCATCCCCAAACTGATGGGTTAGTAGAATGTTTTAACAAGACCATGAAATGTATGCTCAAGAAGTATGTGCAGGAGGAAGGTCAGGATTGGGACAAGTATCTACCTTACCTGCTATTTGCTATAGAGAGGTACCACAGGCTACTACAGGGTTATCACCCTTTACCATGCTATACAGTCGTAACCCTAGGGGTCCCTTAGATGTAGTGAAGGAGCACTGGGAACAGAGGTCTAATGTAGCCTGCAAAAATATATTGGAATATATGATTGCTCTGAGAAAAAGGTTGGTAAAGTATGTGACTATCGCTCCATCTCTGGCGCCGGCCCTCCTGCAAAAAAGTTTGCTCCCGCTGGGTCCTAGCGCCTCCGGCATAGATCCCACTAGTGTGAATGAGTGGTGGAGACTTTATGTCCAGAAAGCTCTGCAAAATATGTTGAAATTGCCCATAGTAACCAGGAAGAGACTCAAAACCAGCAGAAGGTATATCACAACCACTGGGTAAAAGAAAAAGTTTTCGAGCCAGGTGAAAAGGTTTTGCTACTGTTACCCACAACAGAAAACAAGTTGTTAATGAATTGGCAAGGGCCATATAAGGTTCTGAGATGCACTGGCACTGTTAACTATGACACTGAGACCCCTGACAAGAAAAATCCTTCTAAGATATACCATGCTCAAGAAATGAGTTGAAAAAATGCCAAAAGCTGCTTTGCTAGTTTTACCAGAAACTGATAAGGAAGATATTGATTTAGCTTACGATAGACTAGAACAAACTGTAAAGCTGATGCTGTAAAGGTGAAGGTTTCCTTAACCTCAGAACAAACTGCAGACATTTGTAATATGCTAAAGACATTTGACACTACTTTTACCATGGTACCAGGCCGTGCAAAAGGGGTTGAGCACATAATAGCGACAAAGAATGCTCGTCCTATAAGGCAAAAGTCATACAGGTTGCCAGAGTGGTTAAAAGGGGATGTGTTAAGGAAATACAAAAGATGAAAGAATTGGGTATCGCAGAGGAGTGCTTGCTCATCTCCCATAGTAATTCTAAACAAAAAAGAAGGGGGTGTTAGAATACGCCTTAATTTCAGGAAACTTAATCAAGTGTCAGAATTTGACAGTTATTCTATGCCCAGAAAAAACAGGTTACTCACCTGTAACAGTTGTTCTAGGAGTGGTATATGTTGTTCATTCACTTTTGGCATATCCCCTTCCACTTTAAATCTTACCGGAAGTCTTTAAGCTGGCTCTTCCCACCCACCCGGGTGGTATAAACCTTGGCTCCGCCCCATGACGCCAGATCTTAGCCCGTTGGAAGCCAGGTGTTGTGCATCCACAGCTGGGGAGGTCGGGTGGGTCCATGTGGATGAACATATACCACTCCTAGAACTACTGTTACAGGTGAGTAACCTGTTTTTCTAGGAGCCTGGATATGTTGTTCATCCACTCTCTTCGGCAGACTCCTAGCAGTTCTCTGGGAGGAGGGAGGCAAGGTACACACCACCTACTTAGGGAACAGAGACTGGAGAACTGAGGCCCCAAAACCAGCATCCCGGCATGACTCAAGGGCGATATGGTAGTGGGTGATGAAGGTGTTTGCTGATTTTCAGGTAGCAGCCAGACAGATTTCGTGGATAGGGATGTCCCTGGAAGCAGCAACCGATGCAGCAGTATGGCAGGTAGAATGAGTTCTTATCCCTCTGGGAGGCTCCTTGCCCGCCAACTCGTAGCAGAGACCCATCCATGATGTGATCCATCTTGCAACAGTCCGTTTTACTGCAGGTCTGCCAGAAGCGGCTTCAGCATAGGTGACAGCTGGCGAATCTCTCCCCGAATTTCCGCCGTCTTCTCCTTGTAATAGGAGAGAGCACATCTTGGGTCCAAAGTATGGAGCCTGTACTCAGCCTCCGAGGTGTAATTAGGGTAGTATACTGGCAGGGTTAACACCTGCTTAAGGTGAAACTCTGACACCACCTTCGGAAGGAATTTTGGGTGGTGGCGTAGGACAACTTTGTCCCATAAGGAGAGTCCACCTAAAGCACCTGGAGCCCCCCTGTCATCCTGGCAGACGTGATAGCCACCAGGAAAGCAATCTTCCACGACAAGTGTGACAAGGTACATTTGTGCATTGGTTCGAATGGCTTGCCCGTGAGCTTCGCCTGTACCAGCAGAAGATCCCACAGAGGTGGAGGTTCATGCACCAGAGGGGATATGTGATCCAGGTCTTTGAAAAAGTGCCTGACCACTGTCTCCTGCTCCACCGTCAGCTGACCGGCCTGCGCCTGGTAAGCGGAGATGGCTGCTAGGTGCACTCTAAGGGTTGATGACTGAAGACCCCCTTTGGAGAGAGAGTCCAAAGGTAGTGGAGAATGTTAGCCACTGGACAGGACAGAGGGTCCAAGCCCTTGCCCAGACACCAAATGGAAAACCTTTTCCATTTGAAAGCATAACACTTCCCAGTCGAGTCCTTTCTGGATGCCTCCACCATGGTGTAGACATCTTTAGAAAGACCCAAATCCTGGAACTCTAGCCACTCAGTCACCAGGCTATGAGGTGCAGGGACTGAAGGTCCAGATGGAATACCTTCCCTGATTGAGTTATATCAGGTCCGGGTGTGCTGGAAGCCGCTCCGGGTGCCTGCAGCTGAGGCTAAGAAGATCTAGATACCAGAACTGGCGTGGCCAGTCTGGGGTTACCAGGATCACCTTCACCTCATCCCACTTCACCTGGAGGATCAAGGGAAATGGAGGAAAGGCGTAGAGGAGGCCTGGGGTCCACGGCCTCGAGAAGGCATCCCCCTGCAGCGAGCCCTGCTGAGGGGGACGGGCATGGAACAGCCTCAGCTTGGTGTTTTCGCTGGAGGCAAACAGGTCCACCATTGCTTTGCCCCAGTGGAAGAACAGGCTGTAAGCCAGGGCTTGACAAATTTTAAAATTAGGTACTTGTCCACGGACAAGTGGCTTGTCCAAAAGTAGTTGTCCCAGTGCTTGAGTTGGTAGTCCCGGTATAAGATGGCATATTTTTAATGGAAAGTATCAAACTACAGAAAACTCAATGGATTTATTGTAGTAGTTATTTAGTGTTGAAATAGACAATAAGGAGAATAAATAATATGATTTTATTTTTGTCAGCAGCATGGCGAGGCTGCGAGCATAGACAGAATTAGCATTAGCAGCGAGGAACTGACAGCAAGTGTGGTTGCAGCAGCAGCACAGAGTGCCAGCCTGCAGCACAGTGAGAACATCGTTACAGCAGAGTAGCAGACAGTACAGCATCAGCATTGGGAAAAGTTACAGGAAGCCTGAGCTTGCTCCAGCCAGAGCCTCATATTCAGTCATGTCATCATCAAGACTAGTGACCGCCTCAGGGACATTTTCGTGAATCAGCAGAACTAGTAGTTGAACTAGCATGACCATGATGACCATGAATGTGGCGTGCCAGGGCCAGATAGTAGCCAGTGGTTGATAGCTTGATCCGGATCAAAGCTGTCTAATGCAGTGCCTTCAACTGCTATATGCAGAAGTGACTGGAGCGTGTCATCAGCCAAACTTGTTCTTATTTTTGTTTTTATAAGATTCTGAATGGAGAATACTCTCTCACATTTAGCAGTAGACACACTCATAGCCAGTAACATTTCTATTAGGTTAAGGATGTGAGCAAGCTGGGCAGGTTTCTCTCGTAGTAGTCGTGAATACACTTGCAGATATGGCTTGTCAACTGCAGACTTAAGCATTGCTTTTAATGCACAATACTCCCTTTTATACTGGTTACATGATCTTCAGAAAAAAGTTGTAAAAGTAGTCTAATAAATTACTTAAATCAGTTGTGCCAAATTGTGCAAGTTCTTCTCGTGACAGATCAAAATTTTTGAAATCCAAGCAACTGAACCATTTCAGAGGTTCTTCCGAGAAATTCCAAAAACGCTGATCAATGTAAGATACTGCTGCATCTATTAAACTGTGCAGCTGTGTATCAGTCGTAAAATTTACTTCTGGGCAGTTCCTTTTGAAAGTGAAAGGAACAATCTTGTCCTCACTGCCACGTTTTGAAATGAGGTAGTTCATGCATTTCTCTGCAGGATTATATTGGTTCAGAAATGATGTCATAAACTTTCCAGGTCTTGTTTTTAGCTCAGTCAACTGAGTAAGCATGTCTCAACGAGTTGGGGACTTCTAATATTAGTAGGTCATCTTTCTGAAATTCAAGTGATAAATTTTTCAATATTGGCAGAAAATCTTGAAGAATAAACAGTGATTTTACAAACTGTACTGCGTGCATCTCTTAGAAGTGCCTTTGCTTTGGCCCCATCATCACCAGCAGAGTTTGACACATGTTCAAGATGCTGAATTACTGTAGGCAGGTTGACTTGAACAGCATGAACTGAACGTGTCTTACTTGCAAGCCAACGCACTTGCTTTATTGCACTGAAATGAGCCAACTCGGTGTGTATGACATCTGCTATTTCCTGCAGTTCCCGAAGTTTCTTGGGGCTGTAGTGGTAAAATTAAAAATTCCTTTCAAGGTGTTTTCTACTTTTGAACAAAGGGATTTTTCATGACGCCGAGAACTGCTAACTCCAGTTTGTGGGCTACGCAATGCATGGGTATTACAGTGGGGACATGTTCTCGGATTTTTGCTATGGTGCCACCTGTATGGCCCATCATCACACTGGCACCATCAAAGTTGGCACATATGAGAACTGGTCCAGGTCTGCTCACATCGTTAAGGTCCACAAAGAAAGAAAGATCAACAGACTCAAGTGCAGAGGTTATTGCTTTAAAAACTCCATCTGCATGAGAATGTTCAAGAGGTACAGCTTTAATTAACACAGTTGTAACTTTTTTTTCTGCGCCATCAACAAAACGAAGGAAGACATTTTCCCACTCTACAATGCTTGCATCTGTACTGCCATCTGCAAGAACGGTAACGAATTTTGTATTTTTGATAGTCTGGATCTGTGTTGTAGACATGACAGCTGATATTGCGTTACAGAAATCTCTGGCCCGTTTACCATTTGCGTAATTGCTGCCGAGTTTAACCCCATTTTTTTCTTGCAATGTGCAAAGCCACTCCATATCTGAGAAAGGACGTAAATTTTTAGCCAAGGAATATGCGGTGTTAAATAAATGCCTCATTTTATTTTTGGTGACTTCCTCCATCTGAGAAAATGCATGATATATTGCAGTTTCAGATATGTTAAAATTGACTGCATGTTGACCAGTTTCGTGACTATGGCGGTTTGCACAAATTATATGTGGATTCGATTTCTCATGGGCTCTCACGGACTCAATTCTGAAATTATTTGAACCAGTGGCAAACACGTTAGGTTTTTTTGAATAAGCAGGAGTCGCAAGAGTGGGATATTTCTCACAGGCAGAGCAGTACATGATGTATTTTTGGTCATCATACCTTAACCAGGTAAACTGATTTAGCCAGTGATGCTGAAATGTTCGAGCCCTTTTTCAACATCATATTTTTATCTTTGCTTCTTTTCTCAGTGTTTATTTCCTCATCATCTAAAATGAAAGGTCGCTTTACCTGTACTGAACCAGAATGTGATGGCACTGAACTGCTGCTACTGTTATGCTCACTCGTTTCAGAAACTGGTACGGTCAAGTTAGACTGATCGCCTGTTATGTCTACAAACACAGACCCAGACCGAGAACCTTGGTCGTTTTTTTCCTGACCACTAGTAGGGCCAGGGGGGGCTGGTTGGGGCTGGCTTTCAGACTGTGAAGAAGGCTCAGGGTCAGGCTCTTTACTTTTTGTTTCCGATGAAGAAGATTTTTCCCTGTCCAAAGGGAAAATAGAGTAGCTTGCTTTGGCTTATTTTGTTGCATTATTTTAACTGTCTTCTATGCTGCAATTGTGAAATAAACTAATAAAGATTGTTGTATTATTGTACACAATAAATTCTATTTTGTGTTATCTTTGTGTGTGTTGTGTTACTGTAATTTTTTACCTAAGCTGTTGTGCTTATGCAGCACTACAAGAGGCAGGACAGAGGTGGGTAGGTGGGAGGGCTGAGTCCAGAGCCGGACGGAGTACTAGCAGGAAATTGCTTTTTCCTTCTTAGGTCAGGTTCGGTCTCACAGCCACACACAAACAAACACTTCCACCAGTGTAGCTAGTACTGGTAGGTTTATTTTATTTTTCGGTGTCCCAAAATGCCTTTTCCTTCTCAGGTCAGGTTTGGCCTCACAGCCGCACACATACACCTCCACCAAAAGTACTAGCTAGGGTTTATTATTTTCTTCTGTGTAGTGTCACTGTCACTTTCACAAAAATGTTTTTCTTTTCCCTTCCTATAGGTGGGTACTGGGTAGGTGGGAGGGGCTGGGTCCAGAGCCGGACGGAGTACTAGCAGGAAATTGCTTTTTCCCTTCTCAGGGCAGGTTCGGTCTCACAGCCACACACAAACAAACACTTCCACCAGTGTAGCTAGTACTGGTAGGTTTATTTTATTTTTTCGGTGTCCCCAAAAATGCCTTTTCCCTTCTCAGGTCAGGTTTGGCCTCACAGCCGCACACACATATACACCTCCACCAAAAGTACTAGCTAGTCTTTATTATTTTCTTCTGTGTAGTGTCACTGTCACTTTTCACACAAAAAATGTTTTTCCCTTTCCCCTTCCTATAGGTGGGTAGGTGGGAGGGGGCTGGGTCCAGAGCCGGACGGAGTACTAGCAGGAAATTGCTTTTTCCCTTCTCAGGGCAGGTTCGGTCTCACAGCCACACACAAACAAACACTTCCACCAGTGTAGCTAGGACTGGTAGGTTTATTTTATTTTTTCGGTGTCCCCAAAAATGCCTTTTCCCTTCTCAGGTCAGGTTTGGCCTCACAGCCGCACACACATACACCTCCACCAAAAGTACTAGCTAGGGTTTATTATTTTCTTCTGTGTAGTGTCACTGTCACTCATGCCTCTCAACTGTCCTGATTTTGCCTCAAAATTTTACTCTGTCCCTCCTAAAAATTGTGTTTCGTGACCAAACAGTGGTGGTTATAAGCATAAACTAATGTCAAACATTTAAGTTACAGACTTGTTCTTCTTTAGATAATGCATTTTACACTAAGCCCTTTATTCTACCAACTTCCTGAGTGGATAACTCCAATTTTGAAGAAGTGTCCCTGATTTTGGTCCTTTGTCCCTGATTTTTAAGCCTTGTCCCTGATTTGTGAGGCAGGAGGTTTTCACACAAAAATGTTTTTCCTTTCCCCTTCCTATAGTATATTTCTAAGAAAGAAGTCCAGTTGTTCCCAAATTCCTGTACCCTCTCCTCTCAGGCAGGTTAGGTCTCACTCACAGCCCACTGCCAACACACCTCCACCAAGTACTAGTAGGACAAACAAAGTACTAGCTAATAAGTTCATTTAAGGTAGCTATCTTTTTTTTTGGTATCAATCTCTTTTATACTAGACTGTTTACTTTATTAAGTATTCAGTTCTTTCCTTCCACAATTTCCTCTACTCTACCCTTAGGCTCTCAGGGCGGTTCGGTGGTCTTGCAGGAGGACACATTATCAGTCAGGTCCAAGTCCCTGATCTCTGCTCTCTCTCAGGGAGGCAGGCTTGTCTCACAAACACACCCACACACACACACACCAACCCTTATCACACGATTATTATTGAAATGTTTAGTAATTCCACAACTTAAATTCAACACACAATCACTTCCCCACTTAGAGTCTCATGTTTTTTTGCCTTTTTTATTTATTTAAGAGCTGTGTATCCTTTTATTTTTCTTCACTTCACGTGTCCAAACAACACACACAGCTCCCTGAATTCAGTGTGCAGTGTTTTTGCTTAGTTCTCCTTTTTTTTATATATATATAAAATCAGCAGATTGTTTAATCAGACTTTCCACTCTAAGCAAACTCTCTCTCTCACATCCCCTCCCCCAAACTACAGATCCTCCTACTCTCCTGCTCCAAAATTCCCAATATATATTTGTATTATATTCTAACTTCTCTCTCCTATTACTGATTTGCTAGTGACTGCGACAATCAGCCCCAAATACACAGTTTGACTGTGCTCCAAACAAACGATGTGCTCTCTGCCTCTCTCCGAGCAGCGAATGGCGCTTGCTAACGTGGCACGGTTAGTGCTACTGCCACTCTGAGAGCTCCAGTCCAACCCCTAACGCTGATCACCAATAGCCAGGACTGACGAGGATGTACCATCAGCTGTAGGCTGCCTAGCCTGTCAGTCTGGCTATTTTGACCAGTTCTGGCGCGTTTCTTCTTGGCGCATCTCGCGCCTCCCCAAGTGTCTGCTGGTGCCGATTGCACAGTTGGTCGGGAGTGGGGACATGAGACGGGTGGCGCCGCTGCCGTGGTGGCATGGTGCGCCGCAGATTCAGCAATGCGCACAAAGACTCCATCTAGTGGCCAGCGAGAGAAAGGCAGGTAAAAACCTGCAGATTTTAAACTGCAGTATGGTAGTCCGTGGGACAAGCAGAACTCTGGCATCTGCTTGTCCCTACATAAAAAATGGTAGTCCGGGACGTCGGGCTATAGGATTTGTCAAGCCCTGCTGTAAGCTACCTCTGGATGGAGAGACCACTCGTGGCATGTCTGGCGTGAGCGGCTGAGAGCATCCGCCAGATGGTTTGAGGCTCCTGCCACATGGATGGCTAGGAGATCTGCCTTCAACCGGCTCACGAGGGTCCAGATGCGGAGCACCTCCTTGCACAGCAAACAGGAGTGTGTGCCACCCTGTTTGTTGAGGTAGTACATGGTCTTGGTATTGTCCGTCTGGACTTGAGCCACTTAACCCAGGAGCTGAGGAGTGAAAAATGAAAAGTATGTACCCAACGTAATTATTGCTCTTTCTGTGCATCTTCACCATCCATTACTAGTGAGTATAGCGCTGGAGCTAGGACCCTGCGAGAGACCCTTTTTTTTTTTTTCCCCTTCTATGGGCGGAGTAGATGCGGGGCTGGCACCACCCTCGAGGCAGACATTCTATGTGGCACTCACGGGGTTGGCAGTTATCTACTGTCAACTCTGCCCCAGCCCCACTTCTGAGACGCCGGAGAGTGTAAGGAAAGGGAGGTGGGGTGGGGGCAAGGGAGCCCAAGGAACAGATAAAAAGAAAGGATATATAAAACTAAAAGGAGAAATACACAACAGAGGAGACAGGAGGGAGAAACCAGATATGGGAAACTGGGGAAGGGACCCCAATCTCCAGAAGGAGGAGAAAGAAAGGGAGGGATGGGGGAGGGAGAAGAGAGAACCATACCCCAGACACGATCCTGAATCCTCGGATTTTGACAAGAACTAGAGACCATAATCTGGACTACCAAGGTTAATAGCTGCTGGGAAGCAGCGCCTGAACTACTAAGCAGCGATGCGCCCGGGAGGAAACCTTGAGGGCCCAGTATGGGTGTCAATGTGCCCCCACCTGAAATAGGAAAAAACTAAACTGTCAGGAGGACATTAAAGGGATCCAACTCAAGGAAATAAACCTAAGAGTTTTGTGTTCATAAAGAAAAAAGGGGGTGGCAATCCCACAACTCACTCTCGAAGAAGTGAGGGAGAAAAGATTGGGGGGGGGGAGGACCCCCCTTCCACCCCAGTAATACTCAAACAGGAGAAAATTCCTTCCTTTGTGTCTCCTGGGTCCTCTTCCTCCTAACCACAAGGGAGAGGAGAGCGAGGAGAAAAAGAGGGAGACACACAGGAGGGAGCCCAAAGACTGAGACCCCAGGGGAAGGAGGTGTGATGAATATATACAGAAAGATCAACAATTACGGAAGGTACGCAATGCAATTTTCATATCTTATCTGTGTCAGTCTTCACCATTCATCACTAATGGTGAGTACTGATCCCCCAACCAGAAGGTGGCCCTAAGCTACGCCAAGGGACTAAGTCTTAGCCTCCAGTGGGTGAGACACTGGAGGAGAGAACCCTTACAGGCCTGGGGAGGCCTGAGACTGGTCCGGGTGAGACGGGGAGCCCCCAGTGGGGGAGGGAAGGTGCCCCAAAAGTCACCGTCTCACCCTGCGGGAGAAGAGGTGGGTTCTCTAGTATGTGGAGGAGATCACCCTATGACTAGCTAGGGGTGACAACTGGGATAACCTAAGCCATGCTGTCCGCCTAATGCAGATCGCTGTCCCTATAGTTCTGGATGCCACCTCACTGGCGTCATAAGATGCCCTTGCTTGGTGCCGTGCTAGCTTCAGGCCCTGAGCAGAGAGGGCAATAGCCTGCCTGGTTTCCTCCATATCAGGCATTGAGGCTAGGAGTTTTCCTAGCCTTGAGCACAAGAATCTATCATAGGCAGTAAAGTGGGCCTGATGGGAAGCAACAGAAACAAGGATCTGTGCTGAACAGAAAACCCTTCTCCCCCAAAAATCTAAGTCCACAGAGTGCGAGTCTGGGGGGGTCGGTCACAGTGGGGGGCGCGAGGCCCAGAGGGGGTGTCCAGGAAGGTCAAGCCAAAAAGGGAGGAGGCAGAGAATCTGGAGACCCGGGAGGGGCGCGATACCATTGGCGTAGGTCCCTTGAGGCTGGAACAGTGGAGAGGGGATGTAGCCAAAGCCGATGTGAAACTTGCTGGAAAGGAACAGGCCAGGCGGGAACCACCAGGTTGACCGCACTGTACTCGCCTAAAAAGGCATGTGTCACATGTGCAGGATTGCTGACAGAGACCGGGGAAAGGTGGACCTCGTCCAATATCCTCACTAGGAAGCGCTGATAGGATGAAAGATCAGACACTGGGGAGATGTGGACAGATTAACTCCTCTCTCTCCGAGGAGGAGGAGGAAGAAGATGCGGGTGAGCTTCGAGGTTCAGGCTCTGGCTGCACAGAAGCATAGTGGAACACCTGCTGGTCTAGGGCATGGAGATAGGTAGGGAAATGCGCAGCCGAACCTCTAAACTGCTCCCAGGTGAGAGGTCCCCTAGGACTGGGAATACCTGGGATAGCTGGGGATGGAGGCAGAGGCATGGGGGACAAGCTCCTAGCAGCACGAGAACAGCCTCTGTCAGGGCAGGAGGGCCAAGAGGAAACTCCCCATGAGGAGGGAGATCCGAAAGACCCAGCAGCTAACAGCCATTCAACCAGATCAGAATGGTTAGAGCTGTGCCCATGGAAAGAAATCCCCCATGAGGTGACAGGGACCATCTAAGTCCAGACTGAAGGCCTCTGACCTCTGAAGTTGAACTCCCTCTCGAGGACCGATCCAGAGAAGAGGAAGGGTCCGCACTGCGGCTCCTCCCAGAACCTGGCTGAGCTCTGGTGAAGGCGCGCTGCACCACACCCTTACTCCTCAACCCTTCAGAGTCGGAGAGGGACCTCGTCCTCAGCCACCAGCCTAGGCAGTTAACAACTCCGGGCAGTCTCCCTGAGGAGTCGACCCAGGGACAGTACCTTCCCCTTCCTGGCATGCCCCGGGCTGTCTCAAACTTGGACTGTCCAAACACACCAGGGAAGGGGGTGCTCCAACCGGAGGAGCAGATGTGCCAGTAGCCCCAGGTTGCACAACAGTGGCCACGGGGACCACTGCTGGCTGGTCAGTACCACTGACCCTAGAGCCTACCGGCGATAACTGACCCCCAGAGGGAGGCCGAGTGGGGGCTGAGGTGCTGGAAATGGAGGGCTCAGAGGATTCCGAAGCAACTGGGAGCCAATCTCGATCAGATGCTGAGTTACCCCCCAAAGAGGTAGACTCCGAGGTCCTATGCCAGTTTACCCCTCGATCCCCTCAAGTTCCCAGACTGCAAGCTGGACCACCTTCCATCCCAGCACCGCAGACGGCACCAGAGTTAAGCATGGCACAGCGCCAGATGCCACCACCCTGCCCAGCGGTGCAGCACCACAGCCAAGGTTGGGGCAAACCACGGTGCTGCCCCCATCAATGGCACCACGAATGGCACCAGCTCCAGTCCTGACGTCGCACACAAGCCAGAAACAGAAACATGCCCAGAAACCGCAGAAACACTACCCCCAGTGTCGCCAACATCACCGTCGCCAGAAGCAACAGTGGCACTAAGACGGGCCGATGCTGCCCTCCAAGCCTGCGGCGCTGCAAACTGCACTGGGACCAAGGGCAGTGCCACCACACGATGCCGAGTACGGTGCCAGTCCAGACTCAGAGGGCCCAGAACACAACATTGAGGGAGCCTTCATCTCCGAAGAGGCGATTGCCATAGCGATGCCTCCCATCTGTTCCCCGAGAGGAACAGACTGTGCCTCCTGCACCGCGGAAGTAGCCCCCGCCATGGCAAGGCTGAGAGAGGCAGAGGACCCCCTCCTCCACGGGCTGTACAGGACCGGGAGGGGAGCCAGAGGAAGGGCCGCGAATCCCCGCCTTGGCCTGTCGATTGCGAACCCGTCCCCCGAAAGTCTGCAGCGCACGTCCAACTTTAAACGCAAGGATCTCAAGAAGTCGACGGTCCATAGAGAAACAGGCGTCGCAGTTGTCCATGTCACTGGCCAAGGCAGAAGAGGCAATGGTCATGCTGGTCCGTCACGGAATAAAGGTGGCTACAGGGGCACTGATGCATAGAAGGCCGCCATGCTTTCAACCATTTTTGCCCCCGGGACGAGACTTGACCGTACGGCAAACAAAAACAGTACTCGACGTTGCTTTAAAGTAATGAAATGATCTTACCAGCAGAAGCAACGTGGGGCCGATGAGAGGCCGAACGGCATGGCTCGGAACTCGTACAGGGTCCCTTCGACCCTGAAGCGGAGAGGAACCGCTGATGGGACGGACGGATTGGGACGTGAAAGAACGCATCCTGTAGATCCAGTGAACAGAACCACATGTTTTGCTCCAGGGATGGTATGATCTGGTTCAGAGTGACCATCCGAAAGGTGCGGGACCTGAGATATTAATTCAGGTCGTAGAGATCTAGGATGGGACACCAACCCCCTGCCCGCTTGGGCACCTGGAAGTACCTGGAAACAAAGCCTGGGCCTGTCTGAGGATCCGGCACTGGATCTACAGCCTCCTTGCAGAGGACCTGAGCTATGTCGTCTCACAGAGCCGACCGGGAGCATGCGGAAATCCGTTCCTCCTGAGGGGCGCGGGCTCGGCTGGGAGGGTACTGCTCGAATTCTAGAGGCAGTCCCTGACCGACCACTTCGAAAATCCACCTGTCCGAAGTGATAGCGAACCAGGCAGAAAGGAAGTGGCAGAGCCGACCCCCCACGGGAGGACCCAGAGCTGGCGTGACGGGTGTAGGGGTGGCCACCCCCAACCCGTCACTGAGCAGGCTTAGAGGAGGAGGCTCCAGGACCTGAGCCTCAGCCTCCTTTATGGAGCTGCTGAGGACCCTGCTTGGTCCGAGGACGCCAAGCTCGAGTCTGCTGCTGCTGTTGACGTTGCTGTCCTCCTTGATAGGAGGGCTGCCGGACCGCAGGAGAAGAGTGCCGAAATGGCTTATTCTTTCTCTTCTGCTGGTTCTTACCCAAAGAACCCTTGGCAGAAGTAGCATCCAAGGTGGCACTGGACTGCTCTGTACACTGAAGTTGACCGGCCACTCCTGAACCGAACAAGCTGGTGCCCAGGAAGGGCATGTCAGCAAGCTTATGCTGAATATCTGCTGGGAAGGAGGAAAGCCTCAGTCAAGCCCTGCAGCGAGAGGCCATTGTGGCAGACAGCGAGCGGGCACAAGAATCCCTGATGTCCAAGGCCATCTGGAGCTGCTGTTTAACAACAGCACAGCCCTGGTCAGGGACCTGCTTGACCGTGATCTGCATGTCCGGTGGGAGATGAGAGAGGACCTCGTCAAATGACCCAAGAAGGGCATGAGAGAAGTGTGCCACAATGACAGCCGAGCTGGCCTGATGAAGGCCCAAAGAAAAGGCCGCATAGACCTTATGGGCAGTGTGGTCCACATTCTTGTACTCCTTGTCCAGGGGTCGGTCAGTGTCTGCCGAACTACCAGTACGCCTGAACACAGAGGCAGTCACCAGGCTCTCAGCCGAAGGGTGCTCTGTGAACCCCGCAAAGGACCCCATGGGCATCGCGCACTTGCGGTCCACGTGGGCAGATGGTGCTGGGCAGGAGGCAGGACGTTGCCAAAGTTCAAGAGCCGGGCCAACAATGGCCTCGGCCACTGGAAAGGTCTCCGTCAGGGTATTGCCTCTCTTAAGAATGTCAGTGAGAGGGCACTCCGCCTTTTTCTGCATAGACTCCAGGGAAATTCCAGTGGAATCGGAGATGAGGCGGAGAATGCCCTGGAAAAAGGAAGGGCCTTCCTCCAGCCCTCCGCCGACTCATCATCCCCAGGATGTGAGTGCAAGCTGGTGACGTCAGAGTCCGAAGAGTTGTGATACAGCGGTCAATCACCCAAGTCACCCTCGATCTGCCGAGGGCGGTCCGGGGTGACTAATCGACAGACGTCGGGGAAGTCTGATATCCTGTTTGTCCTCTTCGAGGGTGCCCCTCCCTCAGGCTCTTTAGGCGGAGGCTCCACCCGAATCAGTGGAGAGACTGGAGTAGTCCTAACTGGGAGACAGCCTGGCCCTACAGGTGGAGGAACAGATTGCTTCAGTTCTGTAGGGGTCGGCTTCGGCCTAGGAGGCGAGAGCCAAGGGATGGCCGGGGTAGGTGGCGGAGCCGGCTTCTGCCCGGTCAAGATCAGCTGCTGCCACATAAGGTCTTCATAGCGCCGAAGGAGTTTACATCGGAGCCTCTCCTCATCCGAGGAGGATAAGGACCTGTGGCAGCGCCACTTTTTTGAGCGCTTATGGCTCTTCCTCTGTCGATCGTCCGAGGGGGTCCTGGACCGAGACTGAGATTGGAGAGGCAGACTCAGTCGATCGGGAGACATCGGGATCGGTAAGACCCGTGGATCTGGGACCGATTTCTTGATGGGGACACCAGCTGGCTGGGTCACCTCATCCAGAAAGACCAGGACTGGAGTCCTTTCCAACAAGTCGTCGGGCACAGCCAGCGACAAGGGGTTGATGGGGTTGAGGATAATTTCAACCTCGTCTGCCACTTCCTCGGGCCCTTGGCCAGACGGAAGGTCCGAAAAGCCAGCAGCCGAGACCGCGTGTTCTTGGGACTCTGACCTCTCCCGGTCCCAAGAGCATCTCAGTCAGGACGAAAACACTGGGTCCTTCTCCCTCTTCAGAGAGCAAGAGGAGTGTGAGCCAGACGGCGCCTCACCTTCAGTGGGGAAAAGACTGGCACATCTCCCTGAAGGAGCCCGTAAAGGTGGAGCCTAGGTTCAGCGGTAAGAAGAAGCTGCGATTTGCTGAAGCACAAGCTGCTTCCTCCTCGAAAGCCTTCAACTGTTCCAGCTGTTCGGCGCAGCCAGCGGCCGCGGAAACCACCCACCTAGCCTCTTGATTTCACCGGCGGGTTTCTCTTTTCTGGTCTCCCCAGCTTCAGGATTGCCTTGCGGTCTTCCAGGACGTTGGGATGGAAGGCCAAGCAAAAACCGCACCGCGAGGCGTCATGTCCAACACCTAGGCAGTAAATGCACGTGAGGTGGGGATCGGTGCATGACATCTTCTGGCAGCAGGGGCACCGGCAAAATTCTGGGGAAGATTTTTCCTCCACAGTCGATGTAACAACAGCGCGATTGCTAACTTGACAGAGTTTGATTTTTGGTAAAACCGACAATTTGAAAGCCAGGGCCTATTAAATGCTGAGAGCACGAGGGAACCTGTATCTTCCTGCAGAAAGGAAGATCTGGCATCATGGGGTAGAGCCGAGGTATATACCACCCGGGTGGGTGGGAGGAGCCAGCTTGAAGACTTCTGGCAAAATTTAAAGTGGAAGGGGACATGCCAAACAGTGTGGATGAACAACATATCCACGCTCCTAGAACTGCTTCTTCCAACGGAAATGAAGATCTGGCATCACGAGGTGGAGCTGAGGGAACTACCACCCGGGTGGGTGGGAGAAGCCAGCTTGAAGACGTTCCGGATCGTCTTAAAGGGAAAGGCAACTGCCAAGAAGCGTGGCTAAAGCACCATATCCACATTCCTAGAACTGGGGCTTTTTTGTCTCTCTTTTTCCCGGACTCGCATCAAAAACAAACAAAC
Source organism: Neoceratodus forsteri (assembly GCA_016271365.2). Classification (NCBI taxonomy): domain Eukaryota; kingdom Metazoa; phylum Chordata; order Ceratodontiformes; family Ceratodontidae; genus Neoceratodus; species Neoceratodus forsteri. Next base: position 552,806,731 of record CM028129.1, on the reverse strand, counting down.
AAACAAAACAAACAAACAAACAAAAAAAAAACGAAAATGAACTCGACACCAAGAGGAGAAAACACATCGGTAATGTCTCAGTAGAAAAAATAAGTTTAACAGTTGAACTGAGGTGATGCTCCCAAGATATGCACTCGACAGCGAGAAAAACAGAACTCAGGTACGTGAAGGAGTCGCCGGTTATTGGCTGGCACATGGCACTATGTGGGTATGTGCTGCACACGAGCGGCACCAGTAACCAACATTGACTCACTTCCTAGCAAGAAAAAAGCTCCCACAGGGTCCTAGTGCCTCCAGCACTAGACCCATATGTATGAAACAATGGTGACTACTGTTTCAGGAAAGATCAATGGCTACATCAGAACAAAACTCAGCAATAGGTACCACACTATTTCATGGTCCCACCAAGTGCCGCTTTGAGCTTGAATGCAGAAGGTAGAAAACAACAATGCAGCTCTGCCCTCTGATGCCCCCACCCCCCAAAAGACTTAGCTGATTATCAATACCATTCTCCCACCCACTAAGCAATAGGCCAGAGGTCATTTTCGAACTGGGGAAGTCCAACACTGGGCAAGTCTGTCAAAGCGTTCTCTTGACTACCTTTAGATGTGTCCAACCCAAAGTGTCACAGTTCATCTACATTACCTTTCGCACTTTGCCTGGTGTATTGGTTCCCGGAATCCGGCGTTTCGTTGGTGTTTTTGGAATGCTGCCATATAACATTTCCTCCTCTATCTGTCTGTTTTTCTTGAATTGCTGCAAAAGAAATTAATCATGCTCTGTTAATACTTGAACTCACCAATTACATCGTTTGTTTCTCTAAGGTGGTCTCAGTCATCCTGTAAGGCCCGGCAAGACAAAGCAATGACAGCTTAATGACCCGAGGTGGGCATTATAAAATAAAAAAGCCCACCTTGCAAGGATTTCTTGCAAATAATAAAAACGGTCTTAAAAAACAAAATGGTGAAATATTACTCACTGTAGTAAAAATATGTTACTCACCTGTAATTGTAATTCTAGGAGTGGTATATAGTTCACATCCACATATAGGCAGTTCTACTGGAAAAGTACAGTTATGTGTGAACTTAGCATAACAGTAGATCTTTAAGAGGAGCTCTTGCAGCAGGTAATACCATTAGGACTAAGGCCGCCAGGCATTAGGACCCCATGGAAAAATCTTCTAGCTAACAGTCTGTGGCGGGGGACCGCCCCCGTCAGCTCCGTCCCGACGTCAGATGTGGTATAAAGGGAGCGGTCCCCTGGCACCACCTCAGATCTCCCACAAGAGACCTGCCTGAAAAAAAGATGGAGAACTGAGGAGGATCTCCCATCACCAAAGAGAAAATAATGGAATTTGTCCCCGGGGGCAGGTGGGTGTGAAAGCCATCTGCTGCACGAGCACCTCTCGAAGATCTAACGTTACGGTAATGTCTTGCGTAACTACTTTCTCACTTCGAGGGGGAGCTCTTGCAGCAGGTAATACCATTAGGACTGAGTCCCAAGCAGTGCCCAAAAAGAGACCCAGGTCAGAAGGATGGAGGACATGGTAGCTGTAGGAAATTAGGAGAGGAGTCCTTGAAAAGGACTCCTACGCCGAAACCTGCTCTTCTCCTGGAAGCAATGTCCAGACTGTAGTGCCTAACAAAGGTGTGCACTGAACTCCAAGTAGTGGAGCCGCACAGAGGTCCGATGAGGAAATGTTCTGGAGAGAAGCGAAGGACGTTGCTATCACTCTGGTGGAGTAACCCTTAACTGGTCCCGGTAAGGGCTGGTTGTGCTGCTGGTAGCAGAATGTAATGCAATGCACAAGCCACTTAGTGTTTGCTTAGTCACCGGTGCCCCAAGTTATCTGTGGGCAAAGGACACAAACAACTGGTTTGTCTTTCTGTCGGAACTGGTCCTGGCCAAATAGTAATGCAAGATTCTTTGTACATCTTTGTGCAACAAAGCCTCCCCTCTGTTTGAATACTCTGGGTAATAAACTGGTAATTGGATGTCCTGGTTCAATGTGAACTCTGACACTACTTTCGGCAGAAACTTAGGGTTTGTAAGCAGGGCTACCCTGTCCCTTGAAAAAATAAGAGAAGGCTCTTTACACATCAGAGCCTGCAGCTCGGAAATTCTCTGGGCTGAGATAATGGCAACTAAAATTAACACTTTCCAAGAGGGAAGACGTAACACTCAACTCGCGGCTGGTTAAAGGAGGGCAAGGTGAGCTTTTCCAAAACAAACAGAAGATCCCAAGGTGGCACAGTTTCTCTCCTGGGAAGTTTAATATGCGAGATACTTCTTAGGAAGGTCTTGCAGATGTCCAGCTGTTCCAAAGTTTCCCTGGTCATTGGTGCATGGTAAGCTGACAGAGCACAGAGACGCACCTTAATGGATGAGTAACTGAGACCCAAGTCCAATAGGTGGAGAAGATACTCGGGCACAGATTCCACCACACAATTGAGGGGATCCAGAGAAAGAGGGAGTGCCAACAAGCAGAAATGCTTCCATTTCATGGCATATGCTACCTACCCCTGCTTTATCTGTTTGTATCTGCTCAACTCCATGTAATCTAACTCCGGGTCGTCCCTGAAAAAGGGACCTCTGGGGACCAGTGGGCCTACCCGGTCACCAAAATTAAATAAATAAATATGCAGCCCTGGTAGAGGGTTTTCTCGCTGCCACAAGCATGTCTGCCACTCTGAGGGATATTCCAAATCTATCCCTAGCTAAGACCGAAGGAGCCACGCATGCAGATAGAGCGACTGGAGGGCCAGATGGACCAACGTCCCTTGCTGTTGGGAGAGGAAGTGAGTGGAGAGGGACAACGGAATCAGCGGTTCCGATGCCAGCTGTTTCAACAACAGAAACCAAATTTGACAAGGCCAGAAGGGTACCACCAGTATCATCTGGGCCCCTTCTGCCTGCAACTTGAGCAGGATCCTCTGAAGAAGAGACAAGGGAGGGAAGGCATACAGAAAACTCCCCGTCCAAGAGAGGGACAATGCATCTCGCCCAAAAAATACAGGTTACTCACCTGTAACAGGAGTTCTAGGAGTGGTATATGTTGTTCATCCACACTGCCTGGCACGTTTCTTGCCAGGAGGTCTTCAAGCTGACTCCTCCCACCCACACGGGTGGTAAAACCCTCAGCTCTGCCCCATGACACCAGATCTAGCCCGCTGGAAGCCAGGGTTGCGCGAAGCTAGGGAGGTCGGCTGGGTCATGTGGATGAACAACATATACCACTTCTAGAACTCCTGTTACAGGTGAGAAACCTGTATTTCTAGGGACGTGGCTATGTTGTTCAATCCACATTGTCTGGCAGACTCCTAGCTGTTCTCCGGGAGGAGGGAGGCAAGGCACATACCCCCTACTTAGGAAATAAGGACTGGAGAACCGAGGTCCCAAAACCAGCATCCCGGCATGACTCAAGGTCAATGTGGTAATGGGAAATAAAGGTGTGTGCTGACTTCCAGGTAGCAGCCCTGCAGATTTCCTGGATAAGGACGTCCCTAGAAGAAGCCACCGAAGCAGCGGCATGGCGGGTAAAATGAGCTCTTATCCCTCTGGGAGGCTCCATGCCCACCAACCTATAGCAGAGATCTATGCAAGAGGTGACCCACCTGCTTATCGTCCAATTGGCTGCAGGTCTACCAGGTGTGGCTTCAGCATAGGTGACAAACAGCTGGCGAACCTCTCCCCGAACTTCAGCCATCTGCTCCTTAAAATAAACGAGTGCTCTTCTAGGGCCAGATTATGGAGCCTATATTCGGCATCCGAGGTGTGATTGGGGTAGAACACTGGCAGAGTCAACACCTGGTTAAGGTGAAACTCCGACACCACCTTTGGAAGGAATTTCGGGTGGGGGAGCAGGACAACCTTGTGTCTGTGGAAGACCAGATAAGGAGACTTGATGGAAAGTGCCTGGTGCTCTCCCATCCTTCTGGCTGACGTGATATCCACCAAGAAGGCGGTCTTCCACGACAGGTGAGAGATGTCACACCTGTGCATCGGTTCAAATGGCTTGCCCATGAGCTTAGCCAATACCAGCAGTAGATCCCACGAAGGTGGAGTTTCTCGCACCAGAGGGGATATGTGATCAAGGCCTTTGAAAAAGCACCTGACCACCTTCTCCTGTGCCACCGATTACTTGCCGGCACACCCGATAAGCAGAGATGGCTGCCACGTGCACCTTAAGGGTCGTCGACTGAGGACCTAGCTGAGAAAGGGACCATAGGTAATCCAGAATGCTAGCCAAGGAACAGGAAGAAGGGTCCAACCCCTTGTCCTGACACCAAATGGAAAATCTCTTCCATTTGAAGGCATAGCATTTTATGATCGACTCCTTACGGGATGCCTCAACGACGTTGAGGACCTCGTCGGAAAGACCCAAGGCCTGGAACTCGAGCCGCTCAGAAACCAGGCCGTCAGGTGCAGGGATTGAAGGTCCGGATGGAGTAACTTCCCCTTGACCGATATCGGGTCCGGGCAGGCTGGAAGCCGCTTCGGGAGCCTGGAGCTGAGGCTGTGAAGATCTGGATACCAGAACTGGAGGGGCCGGTCTGGGGCTATCAGAATCACCTGCGCCTTGTCCCTCTTCGACTTGAGAAGCACCTTGTGGAGCAAGGGAAATAGAGGGAAGGTGTAGCAGAGGCCTGGGGTTCCCGGCCTCAAGAAGGCATCCCCTTGCAGCGAGCCCTGCTGAGGGGGCAGGCATGAAACAGCCTCAGCTTCGCATTCTCCCTGCAGGCAAACAGGTTCATCTGAGGAATGCCCAAATGGGAGAACAGATCTTGTACTACCTCCGGCAGGACAGACCACTCGTGAGATGCAGCGCCTATCTGGCTGAGGGCATCGGCCAGACTGTTGGAAGCTCCTGCCACATGGATGGCTAGGAGATCTGCCTCCAGGCTGATCACGAGAGACCAGATGCGGATAGCCTCCTTGCACAGAGGCAAGGAGTACGTCCCGCCCTGACGGTTGAGGTAGTACATGGTCGTGGTGTTGTCCGTCTGGACATGGACCACTTGACCCCGTACAAACGGAGCGAAGGCGGTGAGGGCTAGTTGAATCGCTCGAAGATCCAGCAGGTTGATGTGGCATTGAGACTCCTTAGGGGACCAGAGTCCGTGGGGCCTGAACTCCTCCAGATCGGTACCCCAACCCATCGGAGAGGCGTCGGTTGTTAACAAGACCTTGGATTGGAGCAGACAAATGGGATACGCTCCTGCAGATGAGCTGGGACGAGCCACCACTGCAGGCTGTCCTACATCTCCTGGGTCACTGTCACCGGCTGGTCTAGAGGACAGGAGCGCTGTGACCACTGGCTGGCCAGTCCCCATTGCAGGGGATGCATATGCCAGCCGGCCCATCGGACCACACTGGTGAAGGCCGGCATGAGGCCCAGAAGCCACAGAAAGTCCCAGGCATGGTGCAATTGCCCAACCAGAAATGACTGGGCAAAGGAAGAAAGGACCTCGGCCCCGCCAGCCGGGAGCCGGGCTCTGGCTCGAAGAGAGTCGAGCTCTGCCCCGATGAACTGAATCACCTGCGAAGGCATGAGTTCCGATTTGACCTCGTTGATGAGGAGGCCAATCTGAGAGCAGACCAGGAGGGCCAGATCCCTGGACCGCTCCACCTCCAACCTGGAAGGGGCTGCAATCAGCCAATCGTCCAGGTAAGGGTACACCCAGACCCCTCGGTGCCACAGGAATGCTGTCACCACTGCCAGGCATTTGGTGAAGACCCTGGAAGCTGGAGAGAGGCCGAAGGGTATGGCCCGGAACTCGTAAAGGGATCTCTCTGCTCTGAAGCGGAGGAATCGCTAGTGAGATGGACGGCTAGAGACGTGAAAGAACGTGTCCTGAAGGTCCAGATAACAGAACCACACACATAGTTCCAAGGATGGAATAATCTGAGCCAGAGTGACCATCCTGAAGGGTCTTGTGACCTTGAACTTATTCAGATCGTGCAGCTCGGGAAATGAGGGCTGGCCCGTCGTCTTGGAACCACGAAGTACTTGGGCACAAACCCTGGGTCTAGAGGAGGGTCTGCCACCTCTTTGATTACCTCCTTCTGGAGGAGCAAGGCAATGTTGGCTCGATGAGCTGACAGAGAGGCTGTGGAACCTGTTGCCCCCCATGGGGCGACGGCTCAATAAGGAGGGAACTGCTCGAATTCCAGAGGCAGACCCATGCCTACCACTTCTAGCACCCAGTGGTCCGTGGTGATAGCGAACCATGCGGAAAAGAACTGGCGGAGCCATCCCCCCAAGGGGGGAACCCGGGGAGGAGTGACGAGGTTGGGGGCAACACCCCTCAACCGGTCACTGGGCAGGCTTGGAAGAAGGGCCCACTGAGGGACCTTCTGGACCCTTGCCTCCAGACTTCCTACTGGAGGAAGCAGCAGACTTGGCCTTAGTGCGCCAAGTGTGTGCCTGCTGGCCCTGGTGCTTCTGGGCCGGACGTGCCGCAGGGGCGGAAGGGTGAAAGGGCTTACGCTGCTGCTGGCGGCCTTTGTCCTTCTGGGCAGAAGTGAACGAGTCCAAGGTGTCAACGGACTTCTCAATCCTCTGGAGATTGCCTGCCACCCCTGGCCCAGACAAGTCGGTGCCCAGAAAGGGAATGTCTGCTAGCTTGTGCTGGTTGTCGCCGTGAAGGTGGTGATCCGCAGCCAAGCTCTGTGGCGCATGGCCACTGTGGCCGCTACTGATCGGACACAAGAATCACCAATGTCCAACAAAGTCTGGAGCTATTTCGTCACCGCCCTTCCCAGATCCTGCACCTGCTTGACCGTCGTCTGAAGGTCAGCCGGAAGATGAGGAATCACCTCATCCAGGGAACCCATAAGGGCGTGTGAGCAATTTGCCATCAGAAGTGCCGTGCCAACCTGACGAAGGCCTAGGAAGGAAGCAGCGTAAACCATCCGCCCCAAGTAATCCAACTTTTTGGATTCCTTACCAGGCGGTTTGTCCACGTCCCGAGCATTCCCGGAACGCTGGAAAAAGCTATCGGTCACTAACCTCTCCACAGAGGGGTGCTCCGAGAAACCGGACAGTGAACTGCTGGGGATCGTGTACCTGCGAGCCATCCTGGCCAAAGGTGCGGGACAAGATGCTGGCTGCTGCCACAACTCAAGGGAAGGGCCAACAATGGCTTTGGCCACCGGAAAGGCCTCCATAGGGGAATCCCCTCGGTCCAGTATCTCCGTAAGGGGATACTTGGCCCGTTTTGAAATGGGTTCGAGCAGCATCATTAGGACTAAAGTCGGCAGGCACCAGGACTCCATGGAAATTTTCTAGCATGCAGTATTCAGCAGGGACCGCCTCAGACATCGGTCCGGCCCCCATCAGGCGTAGTACATATGGAGGCGGTTCCCCATAATCCTCAGTTCTCCCGCCGGAGACTCCCGGCCGCTGTATGACATCAGAAGAGGAGACCGAGGGATCCGCCATCAGATGGCAAAACAAGGTATCAATAAATGCCCTATCCTAGGAGAAGGATGCTTAGACTATGACCTACCTCAAGCAGGGATGGTGGGAAGGAAAGTACCTGTTGCCAGAGCGGTTCTCGAAGATCTACTGTTATGGTAAGTTCTTAAGTAACTGTACTATCTTACTTCGAGAAACTGCTCTTGCAGCAGGTTACACCATTAGGACTGATTCCCAAGCAATACTGGCAATCACACACCATCGGGAGGAGGAAAGGAAGAAATCCTCGAGATACCTCGAGCCTAGGACAGAAGTCCTTGAAGCACTGCTAGACCGAACCCTGCTCTTCGCCTTGATGCAATGTCCAGGCTGTAATGCCTGATGAAAGTGTGTACAGAGCTCCAAGTAGCTGCAGCACAAATAGCTGAGGTGGACACATTCCTTAAAGCTGCAAAAGAGGTAGCCACCCCTCTGGTGGAATGACCCTTGACCACGCCCAGTGAGGATTTGCTACGCTTCTGGTAACAGAACGCAATGCACTGAATAAGCCACCTGGACAGCGACTGCTTCGAGACAGGAGCTCCCTTCATCCTATGGGCAAAGGAGACGAAAAGTTGGTCTGACTTTCGGTGTTTGGTTCTGGTCAGGTAGTATCTGAGGCACCTATGGACATCAAGAGTGTGCAGAAGAAAAAATTACTCACCTTAGTAATGTTGTTTCTTCTAATGGAGTCTTGCTATATTATGACATATGCAGTTTGACCCAGCCTTCGAACTGCTCTGGAGGTGAAAGAGTTAACTTTCCATGCCAGGCATGGAATCTTGAGCGAGAGCTCGGTTGAGAACTCTGTCTGTTGTTCTTCAAACTCAAACTGTCAGATCTTTTCGAGCAAAACTCACTAAGATTCTGTGTGGAAGCTGTAAACCTACACTAGCCAACTGGCTACTAAAATACTAACCATTTTTTGGTCCCAAAACAAAGACTCAAGTCAGGGGATCCAAAAAATAAAAACACAACACCCAAACACCCCAAAAGAGGGGTGAAAAAAACAAGGTGGGCATCTACTAAGTGCCAACACTGCACTGCCCACCCACATCCCAAAAGCAGAGGTTCTGAGAGGGGCAGGCAGGGGGGGAGGTCATAATATAGCAAGACTCCATTAGAAGAAACAACATTACTAAGGTGAGTAATTTTTGTTCAAACAACATGAAGTCTTGCTATATTATATTTATGCAGATATCACAGCAGTACCTCCATGGAAGAGGACAGAACCTACTTAGGAAATAGGCTCTGAAGCACAGCTGTGCCAAACCGAGCATCACTCCTAGCCTGGATGTCCAGAGAGTAATGCTTGGTGAAAGTATGAACTGTTTTCCAGGTGGCTGCTTGACACATCTCTATGATAGGGATGTCCCTGGCTGCAGCCAGGGACGCAGCTGTACCTCTGGTAGAGTGAGCCCTCAGGCCTGAAGGGGGAACCTTACCCAGTTTTTGATAGCAAAATTGGATACAAAAGACAATCCACCTGGCAATGGATTTTTTAGTGGCAGGTTTCCCTTTACCAACCTCACCATAAGTGAGGAAAAGTTGAAGGGAGTCAAACCTGTGACCCTTGGTACGCTCTATGTAGTAACTAAGGGCTCCCTTCACATCTAAACTGTGCAGCCTCCTCTCGCCAGAGGAGGAATGGTCAGTGAAGTACACTGGAAGAGATATAGATTGATTAAGGTGGAAATCTGAAACCACCTTAGGCAAGAACTTCCTGTTAGTCCTGAGGACCACCTTATCTGTGTGAAAGGAGATAAAATCAGACTCCACTGACAAAGCTTGTAACTCACTTATGCGTCTGGCAGAAGTGATGGCTACCAGAAACACAGTTTTCCAAGTCAAGTACAAAGGCTCAAAGGGGGGTTGCATAAGCTGAGCAATGCAAACATTAAGATCCCAGGCGGGAGCAGGGTCCCTGAATGGAGGGTTGGTGTGAAGCAATCCCTTGAAAAACTTGGAGAATACAGGGTGAGCAGAAAGAGAAGAGGGCTTTCCTGCTGATATAAAAGCAGAGACAGCTGCCAAGTGCACTTTCATGGTAGCTGGCCTCAGCCCCAAAGTATTTAAGTGGACCATATAATCCAGGACTGTGGGCAAATCAGCAGATTCTGGGGAAATATGCTTTCCAGAGCACCACATGGAAAACCTTCTCCATTTAGAATTATAAGTAGCCCTGGTGGAAGGCTTCCTATAGGCTTTCAAGATATCGAGTACACCTTGAGAAAGGTGTAGGACAGCAGACTCTAACTCTTCAAGAGCCAGGCCTTGAGGTTGAGGGATTTGAGATTCAGTACCAGACTCTCCCCTGGGCACAGGTTAACAGATTGTGATTCCTGGGAAGACACAGGGGAAGGTGGACTGCTAAGGACAGAAGGAGTGGATACCAGGGCTGTCTGGCCCAATCTGGAGCAATCAGAATCATCTTGCAAGGTTGAGATCTGATTTTGACTAGCACCTTGAACAAGAGAGGGAAGCGGGGGGAAGGCATAGAGAAACTTCCCTTCCCAGTTGAGAAGGAAGGCATCCAGAGGGACTGAGCCCAACACTGGGGGTCTGCAGCAGAATAGCGGAAGTTGGTGATTGTCTGGGGCTGCAAAAAGATCTATCTGAGGGGTGCCCCACCTGGCAAATACTACCTCCAGTACTAGGGGATCCAGAGCCCATTCGTGATGGCCCTGGGAAATCCTGCTGAGAGCATCTGCCAGGACATTGTCCTTGCCTGGGAGGTGAACTGCCACGAGGGAGGTGTTCAGGGAATAAGCCAGAGACCACAACTTCATTGCCTCGGTGCACAAGGTCGAAGACCGAGTGCCCCCTTGCTTGTTGATGTATCACATTGTAGTGGTGTTGTCTGTTCTGACCTGTACCACTTTGTTCTGAACAGATGCAGAAAAAACCTGAAGTGCTAGAAAAACTGCTCTGAGTTCCAACAGATTGATGTGGAGCAGAGACTCCTGAGAGGACCACAATCCCTGGGTGGTGAGGTTGCCCATGTGAGCTCCCCACCCCAAGAGGGATGCATCTGTAGTAAGGGTCAAGGAGTGAGATTGAGGGATGAAAGGAACCCCTTGTCTCAGGTTGCTCTGATCCTGCCACCACTGTAGGGCCTGGATCAGGGTTCGAGTTACTGGGGTCAATTTGGTTAGAGGAGTTCTCCTTTGAGACCAGAAGGCTCTCAAATGGAACTGAATGTCCCTCATCTGAAATCTTGCTCCCTGCACTACTGCTGTGGAGGCAGCCATGTGCCCTAGGAGCTGCAGAAAATGCCTTGCTGGTCGAGAGACCTGCAGAGTGAAGGAGGAGGCCAGAGCCACCAAGTCTTTGCTCTTTCAAGAGGGAGGAAAGCTCTGGCCTGCTTTGTGTCCAGTTCTGCGCCTATGAAGGTGAGTAGCTGAACAGGCTCTAGAACTGACTTTGGGAGATTGAGAAGGAAACCTAGAGATGTAAGCAGCTGCTGGGTAACCTGAAGGTGTAATTTGACTTGGTCTGGAGACTGGCCCACTATGAGCCAGTCGTCCCGGTAAGGAAAGATGGCAATCTTTTGCCTTCTTAAATGAGCAACTGCTACTGCCAGGCATTTTGTGAATACCCTTGGGGCAGAGGTGAGGCTGAAGGGCATTGCTCTGAACTGGTAATGGCCTGAGGGCAGTTCGAATCTGAGGTACTTTCTGTGGGAGCTTCTGATGAGAACATGGAAGTAGGCATCCTTGAGGTCCAGGGACCCTAGCCAGTCCCCTGGCCTTAGAGAGGGTAAAATAATTCCCAGAGTCACCATTTTGAATTTTGGTTTTAAAAGGTGCTTGTTTAGGTATCTGAGATCCAGGATGGGCCGCCATTCTCCTGTCTTTTTTGGGGTAAGGAAGTACCTGGAGTACAGTCCTTTGCCCTGGTGTAGGAGGTACCTTTCTCACAGCTCTGAGAGCCAGGAGGAAGAGACTTCTGTTTCAGAGCGAGAGCCTCTGATGGATTTGCAGGTGGAAAGGATCTGGTTCTCATCTTTGGGAATTATTTGAAGCTGAGAACCAGTCCCTGGCTTACTACTTCCAGGACCCACTTGTCTGATGTTACAGACTCCCAGTCCTGGACGAAGTAAGCCAGCCTGCCCCCTACAGGTAATGGAGAATCGGCCCTGGCCCTCCCATCAGGGTGCCTGTTTGGCAGGGGCTTTAGGCTGAGGGGTGGGAGCAGGCCTGCTCATACCCCGTCTGCCTCTCCCTCTGAAGAACCCCCTCTGGACATAGGCTGAAGAGGAGGCCAGGGCTTGGTAAAAAGGTCTGTGAAAAGGCCTGCCCCTGCCCCTGGAAAGCTGCCTCTGAGGAATGGCCTGCCTTTCCTTGGCCTGTGCACTCCTATAAGTGGTCCTATACTCATCAATTTTCTTCATGTAATTCTCTGTCTGCTCCCCAAACAGAGAGTTACCCACAACAGAAAAATCCATGGCCCTAGCCTGGGTATCCTGTGACAGGCTAGTACACCTGAGCCAAGCCATTCTACGAAAAGCCAAAGATGTAGCCATGACTCTTGAAGATACATCATTAGAGTCCACTGCAGCATGGAAATGCACCTTGGATGCCTCAATACCAGCAGCCACCTGCTCCCAGCTCATAGGCAACAGTATCACATCTGGTTTCTGGCATCGTGCCATAGGACATAATTCGCCTGTCTCGAGTCCCAAGGATGCTGCCATGTACTGTTTCTTTGCCATGGCATCAATCCTCCTGGAGTCCTTGTCAGGGGGGTGTGAAGCCAAGGGGAATATTTGCCTTATCACAGGCTGCAGCCTGCACTACCCCAACATGGCTGCATTGTTGTGAAAGGAACTCTGTATCAGGGCCTGACAATGTGTACCTCTTGTCCATTTATTTATCCACAGGAGGTATAGCGTGAGAAGCTTTTAAAATTTTTATTGTCTGTTTCCTAAAAGATTTATGTAAAGTAATAGACAATCTCCTAGACTCTGGGATATCCATCATTTCTACATAGTCAGGCTCCTCCTGTTCATCCACAGCTTCTTCCAAAGGGAGCTGGAGGGTTTCAGCCACTTTCTTATAAAACATAAAATGAGAAGGGGACTCAGAAAGCCTAGGGGGAGACACTCCTGAAGGTCTGTCTGGGGAGATGTCCGGTTCAATGGGCACATCCAGACTTTCAAAATCACATTCACTCTCTTCATAATCTTCCTCCCCTCCTCCGGTTCATAAAATCCTCTATATCACATTCTTGAACCGTGTAGCACCGACAGCTTACCTGATGGTGCGGTTCGGTCGAACCGGGGAAAGCGACTGGACAATTTTGATCGCTTTGGCTATCTCTGCAGCGGTTGGAGAAGGAAATTTTGGCTCCACACCTGCTGATTTTCTAGTCCTTTTTGCTGGGACTGACTCCCCCGAGTCAGCCCTCAGTTTGCCCGAGGAAGTCTCGCCCTGGTCAGAGGGCACTCCCTCCAGTTCGATTGGCACCAAACCGGGCTGGCCATCCGGGTCAGTGGACTTTTTGGCCTCTCGTTCCCTGAGCCTACCAACTCTCTTATCTAGGGTAGCTGCAGGAAATTCTTGCAAATCTGGCAGTCTGCATTGAGGTGGTCAAACCCCAGACAATAAACACATGTGGTGTGTGGGTCAGCCTTGGCAAAGGCTTCCCCACAGACACTACAGTGCTGAAACCCAGTGGGCCCGGTTTTCTTTTGGGTTTCTCAGACATAGTGCCAGCCTAACTAAAACTTGCCCGTTCGGCAATCCGTAAACAAGACACCTTATCGGTTCCCAACCGTGTCACGGGTTGTGGAAAAAACCGTAATGAAATCCGTTTTTTTTAGAACCGATAAGAACCGGGAACCGCACTCTAAATGCAATTTAATAAAGTTTAACAACAACCTGATCAGTTCAAACCGAACCGATAATATCGTTTACAAGTTCCACACAGAAATAATGTAAAACCTATCTATTACTTACGATACCACAGACAGAGCTTGAACCGACCGGGTTGCGGTTAAATAGAGACAAAATGTGGTTTAAAAACCAAGAAATTACACTTTTTAACCGAGACAATGAACCGAGCAGCAGGAGAAATCTCCGGAGCGACTGTTCAGTGAGGCGGAGTAAAGAATCTGACAGTTTGAGTTTGAAGAACAACAGACAGAGTTCTCAACCGAGCTCGCGCTCAAGATTCCATGCCTGGCATGGAAAGTTAACTCTTTCACCTCCGGAGCAGTTTGAAGGCTGGGTCAAACTGCATATGTCATAATATAGCAAGACTTCATGTTGTTTGAAGGGCTTCTCCTCGATTAGAGTATTTCGGGGAAATACACTGGTAGATCGATATCCTGATTAAGGGTGAGAGCTGAGACCACCTTAGGCAGAAATTTAGGATTAGTCCTTATGGATACCCTGTCATAAGTGCGTGCATTTCAGAAATTCTTCTGGCCGAAGGAACGGCAACTAAAAATAACGTTCTCCAAGAGAGAAAACGTAGATCGAAATCCACGACTGGTTCAAAGGGTGGCAGCATGAGCTGCTCCAGGACGAAGGGTAAATCCCATGGTGGATTGGATCCTTAATCGGTGGCCTAAGGTGGAGAAAGCCCCTCAAAAAGGCACGTGTCATGTCTAGTTTAGCCACAGTGCGTTGGCCTACTGGGATGTAGTAGGCTGAAATAGCACAAAGGTGTACCTTAATCGAGGAGTAAGCCAGTCCGGAATGGAAAAGGGACAACAGGTAATCCAGTATCAGCTTTTCTGGATGGTGCAAAGGCGAAAAGCCGCGTGCTTGAACCCATAAGCAAAACCTGCGCCACTTCATAGCGTAGGTCGCGTGGCTAGCCGGTTTCCTAGCGGCAGTAAGAACGTCTGCCACTTCTTGAGAGACCCCGTATTGCATCATGGCTATGTCTCTAGGAGCAAAGCATGCAGGTTCAGGGAACGTAGATCCGGATGGACTAAGAAACCTACCTCCTGAAACAGCAAATGGGAGCTGATTGGTAGAGGCACTGCAGGTTCCCGGGATAGCTGCTGCAAGAGAGGGAACCAGATCTGTCTGGGCCAAAAGGGTGTGATCAGTACGAGTGTCGCTTGCTCCCTGAAAAGTTTTAGAAGAACTCTCTGGATCAACGGAAAAGGAGGAAAGGCATAAAGGAATCTCCCCGCCCAGGAGAGGGACAACGCGTCTCGCCAGAAAACACCAGGCCCTGGATCTAGCGAGCAAAAATTGGGCAGTTTTGCGTTGTATGGGGACGCGAAGAGGTCTATGTCTGGAGTACCCCATCTGCGAAATAGATCGTCTGCCACCTCCTGCAGTAGTTCCCATTCGTGGACTCTGACCCAAAAGCGGCTCAGGCTGTCTGCGATGACGTTGTCCACCCCAGAACATGAACTGCAATAAGGTTTGCGCCATGTTGTAAGACCCAATCCCACACTCTCATGGCCTCCCCACAAAGCTGGTAGGAGTGGGTACCTCCTTGTTTGTTGAGGTAATACATCACTGCAGAATTGTCTGTCTGTAACAGAAATGTACCCGGTGGAATCTCTGACTGGAAGGCCTGCAGGCCGTAAAGAACTGCCCTCTTTTCCAGTATATTTATGTCGAGATGAGACTCCTGGATGGTCCACAGGACCTGAGACCGGACACCATCGAGGTGTGCTCCTCAACCGAGCCCTGAGGCGTCTGTGGAGTGTGTCACAGTCGGGGACGGCGCTATGAAGGGGACTCCCACCAAGAAGTTCCCTGAATCTAGCCACCATTGCCAATCTCGAATTACGGTCTTCGTGATTCGGATTGGATGCTGCACATGGTCTTGCCTTTGGTCCCATTGTACCCGTAACATACACTGGGTTCCCCGCATGTGGAGACAGGCTAGCGGGACTGTTGCAATGGCCGCAGCCATGTGTCCGAGCAGGCAAAGGACAAGTCTGGCTGGGACGGTCTTCTTCGACAAGTCCCTGATGAGGGATCTGATGTGTTCCGCTCTGCCCAGGGGGAGGAAAGCTTTCCCTTGTACGGTGTCCAGAACTGCTCCTGTGAATTGCAGCATCTGAGACAGAACCAAGCGTGACTTCTCGTAACTGAGGAGAATGCCCAACGTCTCGAACAGAGACTGAGTGCAGTAAATGGCAGACATCAGGGCCTCCCGTGAGGGCGCCATGAGAAGCCAATTGTCCAGGTAGGGGAACACGTAGTGGCCCTGTCTCCTCAGAGACGCGGCTACGACCATGCACTTCGTCAAGACCCGAGGTGCCGATGACAGCCCGAAGGGAAGAGATCGGAACTGATAATGGTGGCCCTGAAACTTGAAGCGCAGAACCCTCCTGTGCGCTTCAGCGATAGGAATATGCAGGTAGGCGTCCTGCATGTCCAGGGACGCTAGAAATGCGCCCTGCTTCAGCATGGGAATCAGACCCGGAAGGGTCACCATGCGGAGGCGCTTGTACATGACCGAAACATTGAGGTCGCTGTGGTCCAATACTGGACGGAGGTCCCCTGTTTTCTTTGGAACCAGGAAGAAGTGAGAATAATATCCTAGTCCTCTCTGGTTCCCTGGTACGTGCTCTATAGCTCCTTTTTCCAGAAGTGCGAGCACCTCCTGCTGTATGAGCAGGGCATGCTGACCCGAATAACGGGAGAGCAGGAGAGGTCTTGTAAGTGGGTCTACAAACTCTATGCAATGGCCTTTCTTGACCAATTGGAGAACCTACCTGTCGGTGGTGATCGATTGCCACCCTAAAAGTGACGAGCGATGCACCCCGACTTTCTTTGCTCATTGATCCAGAGGAGGGCAGGGGCCGGGAAGGAGTCATGCTGTGGCAGCGTTTGTCCCTGCGGGCTGAGCCAACTGAGTAACGTTGGCCTCTGCCTGGGGACGATTTGGCCTGGGCCTTGTGCGAGAAAGTGCCCATCTGCTGCTGGACGGAATGTTGCTGCTGCCTTTGTAGCCAGCCGTGAAAATGGCTCTGGTTCCTACGAAAGAAACTAGGCCTAGATCTGTGCATGACCTGTACAGATCGGACTGCCTTCCCTGCGTCTTGGAGCTTGGTGATGACCTTCTCCGAGGATTCACCAAAGAGTACCTCGCTGTTATATGGGACGTCTAGAATATTTTTCTGTACATCAGGGGTGAAGCCGGAGACACGGAGCCAGGAGTGTCTCAGGAGACAGATGCCTAAAGCTGCAGCTCTGACCGAAGAGTCCGCAGAATCGTATGCTGCTCTAAGCACTTGGGTCCCCACATCTGACCCGGTGCGGAGGAGGTTTAGGAGCTCCGTTTCCTGATCGCCATTGGGAAGCTTTTCAACCAGGTCCTGGCCCTGTTCCCACAGGGCATTCTGGAACTGAACCATATGGGTATGGTAGTTCAGAGACCTGATGGCGTAAGTAGCAGCCGCGTACGTATGCCTCCCCAGGGCATCCAATTGCTTGGATTCCTGGTCCAGTGGCTGAGTGCTCATATGCTGGGGTCTTTGAGACTGGTCATGTGAAGCAGTGATGACCAGGGAATCTGCCAGAGGCTGCTTCGCCAAGTACTGGTCCTCTCTAGGAGCCTTGTACAGTCCATCAGCCTTCTTTGGCACCGCGGGAGTGGAGTGCGGACGCTTCCACGCAGCCTTGGTGACATCCGCGAAGGTGTCCACCAAGGGAGGCACTACCACAGGCTTTGGGTCTTTTTGCCAAAGGTAGCGGGCAAGGCGTTGTCATTCGGGGTCAAGGTCCTCAGCATCCCACCCCATTTTATCCTGGCTGTGCCTCAATCTCGGCAAAAGAGGGATCATCTGGTGGAGACCTGGGGAGGTCATGTGGGTCAGGAGAGGAGGTGCTGAGCGGAGAAGGAGATCTGGAGTATTCCGAGGTCTCCGATCTTGAATCCTCCCCCGACGGAGTGTAACGGCGTCGTCTGGGGCTGGGTGACCCTGAAGGGGATCTGGAGGGAGGCCTTCTCCTGTCTGTAGATCTGCCCCTAGGAGGTGAAGTCTGCTCCTTGGGGGATGGTGGTCGTCCTACTGGCCCCTTAGGTGGAGGAGGGGGGCATAGGTGGTGAAGGGGTAGTAGGAGTAGGAGTAGTAGGAGGACGATGAGCGGGGACCACATCCTTCTTGATGGTGTCCCACCAAAAGGTAAAGAGCTCCATTACCTCTGCAACGTTCATACCCGATGACGGGCCTGGCGCCGGGTCCCCAGGGGTCTCCCTGTCCGGGGAGGGTTCCCCTGGGAGCCCGGCATCCTCGGTGTCGCCCGTCTGGTCTTCGGGCTGTGGGGTGTCCTACTCTGTGGAATCCCTATGACCGGTGTCCGCAGGCGACGGGGCTGCGGTCTTCCACTCCGGAGAAGCCGACATCTGTCCCCATGCCGACCTCTTTGGACCTGGCAAACTCCTGGCCGGCAATGGGTGTCTAACCGGTGTCGTCTGCTCCTGTGAGCGCCGAGCCGATTTTGAATATTTGGCCAACGTCGGGTGGTGAGCCGACGTCAGGTCACTGGTCTTTCTGGGCGCCAGATCAGGATCTCTGGGCAGTTGGGAGACCAACCTGGAGTCGGTATCCCGACGATGGGTGGATGAAGAAGACTTATGGCACTCACCAGACTTCGAAGAGGCCTTGGAAGGGGTTGATGAAGCCGAGGGCCTTGATGTCTTAAGCGGCTGGAGCGAGGAAGAGCCGCCTGAAGACCTGACCTTAACCGAGGGAGGTTGCAACCGAGCCCTGGAGGGAGAGCGGTCCGATCTGGAGCCGGAGCTGCAGGAGTCCAAGGCCTGAGTAGGGGACCTAGACCCCACCTTCTTCTGGTGCTTGTTCCAGTGTTTGTGGGATTTGGATAAAGATTATCCCCCGGAGGAAGGTTCTTGGTCCATTCTTTTAAGCTTTTCCTCAAGAAGATATGCCTGAAGTGCCTTCTTACGGCGGATCCTGGTGAGGCTATCAAAACCCTGACAAAAGGTGTAGTTCTTGGTGTTGTGGTCCGGGCCTAGGCAACGCACACAGGATGAATGGGGATCCTTGAAAGGGATCTGTTTGCCGCAGGCACATTTCAAAAGGTGACCCTCAAGAGATGGAGTTGGAGAGGACATCAGTTGTGCAGAGAAAAAGTTAGTTGAAAGTTCTGTAGTCGTCGTGCGCTAGAAGGAGACCAAGAGGCCGATGCTGGCGAGTTGACGCCGGG
This sequence comes from Neoceratodus forsteri, assembly GCA_016271365.2. NCBI lineage: Eukaryota > Metazoa > Chordata > Ceratodontiformes > Ceratodontidae > Neoceratodus > Neoceratodus forsteri. The sequence continues at coordinate 552,788,122 of CM028129.1, read as the reverse complement.
AAAAGAACTGAGGATTATGGGGGACCGCCTCCATATGTACTACGCCGACGAGGGCGGACCGACATTGAAGCGTTCCCCGCTGAATACTGCTTGCTAGAAAATTTCCGTGGGGTCCTGGCGCCTGCCAGCTTCAGTCCTAATGGTGTAACCTGCTGCAAGAACTGTTTCTCGAAGTAAGATCAGGGAGGAGTTGTCGTCAGACTCTGAGGAGTCTGAGAACAGCTGCCGAGCGCCTAAGCCGCACTGCACCTGCGGAGGTTGACCGGGAATGAGGGTGACCGACAATCTATGGGGCAAGTCCTGACCCGACCGAGAATCCTCGGTCGGGGCCCCAGTCTTCGGTTGTGAAGGCGGAGGTTCCACCACAATAGGTGGAGCAGCCGGATTCGGCTGAACAACCGACGCCGGGGTCGGCTGCTCTGGTGACAGCCACTTAATGGCCGGAGAAGGCGACGGAGTCGGTTTGTTACCGGTCAATAAAAGTTGCTGCCACATCAAATCCTCGTAGCGCCGACGCAACTTACGCCGGAGCCTATCCTCCGAAGAGGACGACAAGGATGATCGGCAACGCCACTTTCCATGGTACCGAGACTGCCGACATCGGCAGGATCGGCTGGACCTGGAAGAGGACCGAGACCTTCGGGGATCCAAGGGTCGGTCATAGAGAGGACGGGGAAGCCCACCACTCCTTTGGTTCAGGGACCTTGACCGGGGACTTCGGCACAGGAAAGTCCTCGGTAACCACCAGGGAAACCGGTGAAGAACGGTTGTCGGCTTCTCCAGTCGACAAACTGTCCGACGGGTCGAGAAAAATCTCGACCACATCGACAGATGTCTTGGCCGGCTGACTTGATGGGGACACCGTGAAGCCAGCGGGGTCGCAGCCTCGGATCAAGCCCGAGAGCTCCATAGTCTGGCAAGGATTCTCCGCCTCCCACGAACGTAGACGGTGGGACTTACCTTTAGAGTCCTTCTTTCTGGACCAACTGGAATGTTCCGAAGGCCCTTCTCCCTTAGTGGAGAGTGACTGACAAAGCTCCTTAAAAGAAGCCGAGTAGGAGGAACCCAAGGAGAGTGGGATAAATGCCGTGGCCGAAGAGGAGGAAGATGCGGCCTGGGCCGCCTCCTCCTCGAGAGCGATCATCTGCTCCAACTGCTCCACGGAGCCCGCTGCTGCAGACACCGCCCAGTGGGCCTCCTTAAACTTGACTGGCAGGTACCATTTTTCAGGGCGCCCAAGTAGTAGTCTGGCAGCGCGGTCCACCAAGACCAAAGCCGAGAAGGACTTGGACAATTCGCAGGCCTGCGAATCATGGCCAAGCCCTAGGCAGTAGATGCATGTGGAGTGCGGATCGATCTGGGACATCTTCTGCCCACAACAGCACCGATGGAAGCCGGGAGTCGATTTGTCCATCGCAGCCGCGAGGGAAGACTAAGACCGTAGTCTTGTAAATTTTAAAATTAGTTTCGGGAAATCCAAAGAGTGTGAATCCAGCCTAAAACGCAGAGCTCCAAGGACGGAACCTGAGCTTCCAAGCGGTAAGGAAGATCTGGCGTCATGGGGCGGAGCCGAGGGTTTTACCACCCGGGTGGGTGGGAGGAGCCAGCTTGAAGACCTTAGGGCAAGATTTAAAGTGGCAAGAAACCTACCAGACAGTGTGGATTGAACAACATATCCATGTCCCTAGAAATGGAAATTACGTACCTACCATAATTCCTGATCTTCCTGGACGAACTCTCCACTACTCATTCACACTGAGGGTATCTATGCCAGAGGCACTAGGAGCCAGCAGTTGCAAACTTTTTTGCAAGAGGGCTGGCGCCAGAGATGAAGCGAGGAGCGCACCGCAGCTCAGCTCAGGCGCAATGACTATCTCGAGTTGACCCTCCAATCACCCTCAGTACCTTTTTCCGAGAGGCAGTGTAACTAACCTAGAAGGATTAGCCTAACAAAAATCGGACATAAGATAGTCCGGATGACCCATATAAGAAGGGTCAACAAAGAAGTCTTCACAGCCTAAAGTTTGAGGGAGTGAAGACCAATAACAGAGAGGTGAGCTTGGGGGAAATAGGGTGGGCACTGATAGGAGAGTACCAAGCTAATAATCCCCCAAGAAGGCGGCAGGAGAAACCAAGAGCTCAAAAATTAAGGACAGAAGTCTCTTAAGGATAGTCCTGCCAAACGAAATGTGTCACCTGGCATGGACATCCAGGACATAGTGCTTGACGAAAGTATGCATGGAGCTCCAGGTAGCCGCACTGCAAATGTCTGCAATGGGCACGTTGCAGATTTTCGCCAGGGATGCCGCGACCGCTCTAGTAGACTGAGCATACACCCCTCTCTCCAGCTTCACCTGCGCCATGGAATAACAGTGGTGAAGGCATGCCACCAGCCACAGTGAAATGCATCCGATAGCGAAAGGTTGACCCAGCCGGGTCTCGCTGAAAGAAACAAATAGTTGTTGAGCCTTGCAAATCTCTTTTGTTCTATCTAGATAGAATCTCAATGCTCTTTTAACATCTAAAGAATGAAGGGCACAGTCTCCTTCATTTTAGAAGTTTGCAAAGTAAGTAAGCGGGACCAAAGGTTGGTTTAGATGGAATTCTGAGACAACCTTAGGGAGAAACTTAGGATGGATCCTAAGAACTACTTTATCTTTATGAAATACAGTGTATGGGGGTCTGTAACCAAAGCATGTATTTCACAAACTCTTCGGGCCGAGGTGATGGCCACCAAGAAGGCCGTTTTCCAAGTGAGGAATTTCAGCTCACAGCTAGCTAGAGGTTTGAAGGGCTTTTGAGTGAGCATGTCTAGCACAAGATTAATGTCCCAGGCTGCGACTGGACGTCTGATAAGAGGTCTGGTATGCAGCATTCCTTTAAGAAACTTCTTAACCACAGGCAACTGAGCCAGTGACAGAGAAAGCACCAGCTCATGATAGGCTGAAATAGCACAAAGGTGAACTCTGACTGTAGAGTACTGTAGACCTGAATTTGAGAGGTCTAAAAAGGTACTCCAAGACTTTATTTGGTGGGCAGGAAAAAGGGTTCAAAGAGGATTTTGCACACCAGAGAGAGAAAAATGCTTCCATTTGGCTGTGTAGGTTTTTCTGGTGGCTGGCCTGCACACAGCCAAAAGAATATTTGAAACTCTCAGAGAGAAACTGAACCTATTCACCTCTATCTCCTCAGCAGCTGAAGGTGAAGCGACCTCAGACTGGGATGGACCAAGGGACCCTGGGTCAGAAGGTTCATCTGAAAGGGGAGTGCCTTCGGAGTTTCTGACATACTGTTGAGGCCAGAAGGGAGCAATGAGGATCATTTTGTCCCTAAGACTTGAATTTGAGAAGTACCCTCTGAATTAGTGGAAGAGGAGGAAAAGTGTATAGGAAGCGTTTTGTCTACTGCAGCCTGAACACATCCCGACAGAAAATGCCAGTCCCTGGATTTCTGGAGCAGAAGAGAAGCAGTTTTGTATTAAGTGGGGATGCAAAAAGGTCTAGGTCTGGAGTTCCCCACTCTGCAAATAGTGACTCAACTACGGTTGAGTCGAGAGACCACTCATGAGGATCTGTCTCTGTTCTGCTGAGACGGTCTGCCACTTCGTTCTGCACTCCTGGCAGGTAGACTGCCTGAATTAGAGCTTTCTGCTCTAGGCACCATTCCCATACTCTCATTGCTTCCCTTCATAAATGGTAAGAGTGTGCACCGCCCTGCTTGTTGATGTAATATATCACTGCTTTGTTGTCCGTTTGAAGGAGAATGTTCTTGTGACAGAGAATGTCCTTCAAAGCCCGGGCTGCATAGAGGACGGCTCTCATTTCCAGGATGTTTATGTGAAGCTGGGACGCAACCTGAGCCCACGTGCCTAGGGTGTGGAAATTCTGACAGTGAGCTCCCCACCCCATCAGAGACGTGTCCGTGGAAAAGGAAATCTGATGATCCAGAAAAACAATGGGATACCCTTCCAGAAGGTTGTCCTCTTGCAACCATCAGGTGAGTGATCTCTTCAGAGGTTCTGTCACCTTGATGAGAAAGGACTGAGGGTGAGTGGTTGGGGACCACTGAGTACTGAGCAACCATTGAGAGGTTCTCATGTGGAGACTTGCTAGGGGTACAGTGAACACCACGGATGCAATGAGACCCAGTAACCGTTGCATCGAGATAGCTCGAACTGAGCTGTTCTCTCTGATGTACCGGGCCATCTGTAGGATATCGCTCCTTCCGTCCTCTGGAAGAAAAGCTTTCGCACAGGAGGTGTCCAGAAGAGTTCCTATAAAAAGGAGCTTCTGGGAGGGCTGCAACTGCGATTTAGCAGGACTCCCATGGATGTGAGAAAGTCTGAAGCTGTGGCTACGGCGTCCAGAGTTTCTTGTCTGGAGGGACTTGCTACAAGCCAGTCGCCCAGATATGGTAACACTTGTATTCTGATTTTTTGGAGATGCGCTGCGAGAATTGCGCACTTTGGGCTATCCTCAGTGCTATGAGTTTTTACAAAGGGCAGGACTCTGAACTGATAATGTTGGCCCAGTGCCACAAACCTTAGGTATTTGTGGTGCTTCGGGGTGTATAGGAATATGTTGGTAGGCATCCTGCATGTCCAGGGAAGCTAGCCAATCGTGTTGATGAAGCAAGGGTAACAAGGTCCCTAGCGATATCATCTTCAACTTTTCCTTGAGAAGAAACTTGTTTAACTTTCAGAGGTCCAGAATGGGGTGCATGCCACCGTTTTTCTTCGGAACCAGTAAGTAATGGGAGTAGAAAATGTAAATTATGTACCTACCGTAATTCTTGATCTTCTTGGATGAAGTCTCCACCACACATTCACACTGATGGGATCTCGCCCGGGCTAGGACCAGCGAGACAAACTTTTGCAGGAGGCCGGGCGCCAGAGATGGAGCCGTAAGGAGCGGTATGTAAGCCTCGGTTCGTAAGGGTAATGACTATTCTGCGCCGACCCTCCAACTGCCTCAGTACTTTTTTTCCCCAAGGAGGTGCAGCGAATTAACATAGAAGGATAATCAACCAAAACCAGACATAAGATAGTCCGGAAGACCCGTGATAAGAAGGGTCAACAAAGAAGTCTTCACAGCCTAAAGATTGAGGGGTGAAGACCAACAGAGGTGAGCTTGGGGATGGTAGGGATAGACAATGAGTGGGAGACTTTGTCAAGAAGATCAAGAATTATGTAGGTACGCACTTCCATATCTTCCTGGACATAAAGTCTCCACCACTCATTCACACTGATGGGAGAGTATAGAGCTAATAATCCCCCGAGAGGGCGGCAGGAGAACCAAGAGCTCACAATTCAGGACAGAAGTCCGTTAAGGATAGTCCTGCCAAACGACATATGTCACCTGGCATGGACATCCAAGGCGTAGTGCTTGACGAAAGTATGCACTGAGCTCCAGGTAGCCACATTACAAATATCTGCAATGGGCACGTTGTGGATTTCCGCCAGGGATGCCGCGACCGCTTTAGTAGAGTAGGCGTACACTCTGCCTTCCAGCTAAACCTGCACCATGGAATAACAGTGGAGAAGACATGCCACCAGCCATGCTGAAATGCATCTGATAACGACAGGCTGACCCAGCCGGGTGTCGCTGAAGGAAACAAACAGTTGTTGAGCATTGCAAAATTCTTTTGTTCTATCTAAATAGAAACGCAAAGCTCTCTTGACATCCAAGGAATGAAGAGAACACTCCCCTTCATTCTGGAAGTTCGCAAAGTAAGTAGGAAGGACCAAATTTTGGTTTAGAAGGAATTCTGAGACAACTTTAGGGAGAAACTTAGGATGGGTCCTAAGAAATACTTTGTCTTTATGAAACACAGTATACGGAGGGTCTCTGACCAAGGCATGAATCTCAGAGACCCTGCAGGCCGAGGTAATGGCCACCAGAAAGGCCGTTTTCCAAGTGAGAAATTTCAATTCACAGGTAGCTAGAGGCTCGAAAGGTTTTCGAGTGAGCATGTCTAGCACAAGATTAATGTCCCAGGCTGCAACTGGACCTGATAGGCCTGGTATGCAGAATTCCTTTAAGAAACCTCTTAACTAAGGGTAACTGAGTCAATGACGAGGAAAATATTGGCTCATGATAAGCTGAAATGGCACAAAGGTGAACCTTGACTGTAGAGTATTGCAGACCTGAATTTGAGAGGTCTAAAAGGTACTTTAGAACTTTATTTGGTGGGCAGGAAAAAGGATTCAAAGAGGATTTTGCACATCAGAGCGAAAACCGCTTCCATTTGGCTGTTCTAAGTTTTCCTAGTGGCTGGCTTGTGTGCAGCCAGGAGAATATCTGAAATTCTGCGAGAGACATTGAACCTGTTCACTTCCATCTCTTCAGGAGCCAAGCGTGAAGGTGAGGCAACCACAGGCCCGAGTCAGAAGGTTCGTCTGAAGGGGAAGCGCTTTCGGAGGGGTTTCAGACATACTGTTCAGTAACGGAAGCCATATCTGTCGAGGCCAGAAGGGAGCAATGAGGATCATTTTGTCCACCTGGGACTCTAACTTGAGAAGTACCCTCTGAATTAGAGGAAGAGGTGGAAAGGCGTATAGAAAGCATTTTGTCCACTGCAGCCTGAACGCATCCTGACAGAAAATACCAGGCCCTGGCTTTCTGGAGCAGGAGAGAGGCAGTTTTGCGTTGAGTGGGGATGCAAAAGGTCCAGGTCTGGAGTTCCCCATTCTGCGAATAGTGACTGAGCTACGGTTGAGTCAAGAGACTATTCGTGAGGCTCTATCTCTGTTCCGAAGAGACGATCTGCCACTTCGTTCTGCACTCCCGGCAGGTAGACCGCTTGAATTAGAGCCTTGTGCTCCAAGCACCATTCCCACACTCTCATCGTTTCCTTGCATAAGGGGTAAGAGTGAGCACCGTCCTGCTTGTTGATGTAATATATCACTGCTTTGTTGTCCGTTTGAAGGAGAATGTTCTTGTGACAGAGGATGTCCTTCAAAGCCCGGACTGCATAAAGGACGGCTCTCATTTCTAAGACATTTAGGTGAAGCTGGGACTCGTCCAGAGTCCATGTACCTTGAATGTGGAGAGCCTGACAGTGAGCACCCCATCAGGGACGCGTCCGTGGTAATGGAAATGTGATGATCCAGAGGAGCAAAGGGATACCCTTCCAGAAGATTGTCCTCCTGCGACCACCAGGTGAGTGACTTCTTCAGAGGTTCTATGACCTTGATGAGAAACGACTGAAGGTGAGTGGTTGGGGACCACTGAGTACTGAGCATCCACTGAGAGGTTCTCATGTGAAGGCGTGCCAGGGGTACAGTGAACACCGAGGATGCCATGAGACCAGGGTGCGAAAATCCTATACCTTAGGTGCCCCAGGGCAGGCACTTTTGCCACAGGACACCTACTGGAGCTCAGTACATGCCCTGTGGGGCACCTAAGGCATAGGACAAAGTCCCTTAGGTTTTATGTGGATGCGGGGGTGGCACGCACCCGTTTTGTGCCTGCATGTGGCTGATTGTATTTTTTTTTTCCACTCGGAAAGAACTTGCCTTGCATTCTTGCAGTGCCGCTGGCGCCCAGTATACAGTGCTAATACGCTGCGTCAACTCCACCTCCTGGCTGGCTGTAGCCCATCCTCTGCTATATGCTGTGCTGCCATCTCGAGCTACATAGGGTGGGGGAATGAGAGTCAAGTAGCCGCCTTCGATATTTGTCAATGGTCAGCTGACCATCAATTGGGCGACCATGCGAGCCGTGCATTTGGGAAGCAGGGGGAAGAGGAGTACTCTACGGTATCGCACGTCGGATTACCTAACAGTCCCCTCTTTCATGTCCTCACACTGAGGGATTGGCATGTCATGCATCCTACTGGACAGAAGGAGGCGGCGTCTGGGTGAAGTGTGCGGAATCATTTTTTCAGGGGCACCAATCCGAGTGAGCAGCAGCCATGTCCCGCCTCTCCTAGGTGCCGCCTACAACCATCTGCTCTCATTGAAGCCCGCTATTCTCATTCAGGAGCACAGAGAGAGTAGACAGGCAGTGTGCAAGTTTCACAGGATTGGAGAGACTGTGACGACCACCGATGAACGGCACGCAACTATTAAAGTTGCCTTAGCCAGCCCAGATATATATTTAAAAAACAGCTCTTTTAAGAGCTACATCTGTTTATTTTGGGGTAGTTCAGTTGAATTCTGTCAGTCAGTAGCACACGGAGTTAAGACGGGGGGATTCAATCAGACAGGCTGAGGCTTGCCAACCACATGTGCCTCATTAAAGAGACACGGTCAGTGTTGTGGACAAGTGGATGGTATATGTCCTCTCTTCTTAAGACCTATTGAGGGCCATCTGAGGGCACTAGCCAGGGAGTGGGGCTAGACAGAAGGGGAAAAATAAAAACCCTTTCTTTGGGACTGCTGTATTTACTAGTCTACACCACTACATATTGATTTGTCCTCTTAACAAGTTAGTTGTCAAAGTTACAATCAGTGCTTGTGTGTAGTGTCATGCACGGGTGGTGGCACTGAAATAAATCACACAGAGAGAGTTTTTTTTTTTTATATATATATTCAGTTTATTATTTATAAGCTGACAAACCATTCAACTTTTTTACTAGCCTGCCTGGCTGCCTGTTATTAAGCAGCGAGTGTTACTTTATTAACAGTCAGGTAGTTACTCACAGTACAAAGCACTGAATATACAACATAGGTGGCAAAATGGGTGGCATGTAAAAAGTTTCTTGGGCATGTACTTGTGCTGCTTACATGCCCAAGTGGGCATGTACTTTTTTTCTTACGAATTTCATGCCCTGCATGAGACCTAGCATCCTTTGCATCGAGACAGCTCAAACAGAGTTGTTCTCTGATGTATCGGGCCATCTGTAGGATATCGCTCCTTCTGTCCTCTGGAAGAAAAACTTTCGCCCAGGAGGTGTCCAGAAGAGCTCCTAAGAAAAGGAGCCACTGGGAGGGCTGCAGTTGCGATTTCTTGAGATTTAGCAGGACTCCCATGGACGTGAGAAAGTCTGAGGCCGTGGCAACGTCATCGAGAGTTCCTTGCCTGGAAGGGCTTGCTAGAAGCCAATCGTCCAGACACGGGAACACTTGTATTCCGAGTTTCCTGAGATACGCTGCGAGGATTGCACAACACTTTGTAAAAACTTGTGGTGCCGAGGATAGCCCAAGAGGCAGGACTTGGAACTGATAATGCTGGCCCAAAGCCACGAACCTTAGGTATTTGTGATGCTTTGGGTCAAAAGGAATATGTTGCTAAGCATCCTGCATGTCCAGGGAGGCTAACCAGTCGTGTTGATGAAATAAAGGTAACAGGGTTCCTAGTGATATCATTTTGAATTTTTCTTTGGGAATAAATTTGTTTAATTTTCAGAGGTCCAAAATGGGGAGCATGCTGCCGGTTTTCTTTGGAACTAGAAAGTTCTCTGAATGGGAGTAAAACCCTGTGTTCCGTTGATCCAGCGGAACTACTTCCACTGCTCTGTTGTTCAGAAGGCCTTGTATCTCGAAGGCGAGAAGTTCTGACTGAAGCATTGACCGTTTCAGCTACTGTTTGGGGGGACAATCCGGAGGGTTCTCTGAAAAATTGAGGTAATATCCTTCGCAGATTATCCGGAGGACCCAATTGTCAGAAGTTATGGACTTTCACTGGTTGAAGAATTGAGTCAGACGACCTCCCACTGCTAAGGAGTCCCCCTCGGGCAGCTGAGGTGGGACTTGGGCCAGAAACTCAGAAGGCGGCACTGGGCGCTTTGGGTCCTTGCGCCTTCTGCTGCGTTTTCTTTTGAGGCTGAGGGGCTTGATTTTTATTAAACCTCCCCTGCCTTGCTTCTCAAAGGACTGACGGTTATGAAACTAGCGTTTAACACCCCCCCCCCAAAGAAGGGGCGGGAGGAGGTTGAGTCAATTTAATGGCTGACCTAGTCTTTAGTGTGGTCTCTAGAGCCTGTTCTACTTGAGGGCCAAAGAGACACACCATTGAAGGGCAACGCCATGACCTGTTGCTGGGCATCATTTGTGAAACCTTAAGTGTGCAGCCAGGAATGGCGGCGGGTACAAATGCCCGCCGCCGGCGCTCGGCAGGCAGTATCAAAGGCATCTGTAGCTGCTTTAACCTGCTGGTTGTCGGACTCGATACCCCTGGTTATGGTTTGAAGAAGCTCTGAATTAGTGTCAGACTCTGGTAGAGCTTCAACCATTTGTTTGAGCAAATGCCAAAGAATATACTCATATTGGGAGAACTAGTCCTGGTAGCTGGCGATATGCATATCCAGGATGGATGCAGCGAAGACTCTCTTACCTAAAGTATCTATCTTACGAGACTCTTTGTTTGTAGGTCAAGCTGTAGTAGTTGGAGGAAGGACTACCTTATTCTCTGCCAAGACTACAATAGGATCCGCAAAGGCTTGGGAGGCCAAAATAAGTCGATACTCGGGAGCAGCATACTTCCTATCTATGGACTTGGACACAGAAGGAATGAGAGCAAGATTATTCCATACCATTTGAGAAAGCGTCTCAAAGGAGGGTTGTACCGGGGGAGTTAAATCCATAGTGATGTCCGGAATATGAAGGTACTGGAGTCTTAAAACCTTCCCAGGATCGATCTCCATAGTCTGGAGAGAAAGAGTGGAATTCAAATTTTTCAGCAGATACTTAAATGACAGGTCCTTGACCACAGCCTCTGCAACAGGATTATGTCCTGCTCCTTCCACATAATCATCAAGTCTAAGATCTGGGTCAGGCTTAATATCTCCTGACAATCCAGGAGGGAATGCATGGACAGGAAAGGAATGAAAATCAGCAGGAAAAGAGGAAGGAAAATAATTCGGAAAGGAAAAGCCCTGAAGATTGGCAGCACAGCGCTGACAAAGCAGACGGCGCCGAAAAGCCACACGGCACCGGTGATCATGCTGGCGGGCGAGACGGCATGCGCCAAAACGCGCAGAGCAACCGACCGATGGCAGAAACCAACCCAGGGCCCCAAAAATTAGGATTTGAGGGAAAGAAGGAAGAATACCAGGAGACAGAGGCATCGGTGTGGCCCCCTGCACCGCAGCCATGTTTGGGGGGGGGGGGGCACCTGAGCGCGGAGTCGACGGCACCGAAGAGGGCGCCGCGCAACTAGGGAGGCCCAGTCACCCTGCCAGATTCCCCGAAGAGCCTAAAGGCCTCGGAGTGACTGGGCCAGACGGCTGGACCAGCCTCCGAGCCCACTGCTCCATAAGAGTGGCCAACTGATGAAACTGCTCATTGGAACCCTACCAGAAGGCAGGGAAGGGCTCCGATGTCGAAGAGGTCGATGACCAGAGCCAGAAACCAGCGACTCCGAAAGAGGAGACCAGCAACTGATGCCAATGACCGACCGTCGACACACAGACATATCAGAAGGCGACCGAGTGATACCTTCTCTTTTTTGACCTATGGGCCAAAGAAGAGCTTGAGGCCGAACAGTGCAGAGAATGCAACAGTTTACTTTTATGCTTCTGGGAGAACCGCCCATCCCCTTGGGCATTGGACCGACTGTTGTCAGACCCCCCACCCACTGCGGAGAAGGCGGCAAACCAGACCAGCCCGGCTGACTGAATAGCTTTCATACTTAAGTCTCCTCACCGCCACCTGAACCGCTCATGGTCAACTCCGTCAATGTAGGCTGAGACTTCTTTCTTGATAAGAATAAATGATCGTAAGAGGACTTTATTCAAAATATACTAAAAATAATAAACTGAAAACTATGCTGCTAGTTTGAAGTTTGACTCCAGCCCAGAAGGCGAGCAATATAAGCCACTGAAGCGCGCTCGACGGTGGGAAAAAAGGAACTGAGGGCGGTTGAAGGTTCGATGCCGAGACATTCATTGCTGCACGAGTCGAGGTTCGCAGCAACTCCATCTCTGGGCCCTACCGCAAAGTTTCCCTGCTGGTCCTAGCACTGGCGTAGATCCCAGTGCGAATGAGTGGTGGAGACTTTATGTCCAGGAAGATCCTGTGTTTCGTTGATCCAGCGGAACTATTTCTACTGCCCTGTTGTTCAGAAGGCCTAGTACCTCGGAGACAAAAAGGTCTCACTGAATTGTTGGCAGCCTGGGCTGTCATTTGTGAGGATGATCCGGAGGGACCACTGAAAAGTTGACAGAGTACCCCTCACGGATTATCCGGTGGACCCATCTGTCTGATGTTATGGATTTCCACCGGTTGTAGAACTGAGTCAGACGTCCTCCCACCACTGAGAAAGAGTTCCCCTCGGGCAGCTGAGATGGGACCTGGGCCAGAAACTCAGAAGGTAGCACTGGGCGCTTTGGACCCTTGTGCTTTCTGTTGCATTTTCTTTTGAGGCTGGGGGACTTGGTTGTTGTTAAAAACCTCCCCTGCCCTTGCCCCGAAAGAACTGACGGTTGTGAAATACAGGTTACTCACCTGTAACAGGAGTTCTAGAAATGGTATATGTTGTTCATCCACACTTATTGGCAGGTTCCTTGCCCCTTTAAATCTTGCCGGAAGGTCTTCAAGTTGGCTCCTCCCACCCGGGTGGTAAAACTCTCAGCTCCACGCCATGACGCCAGATCTGGCCCGCTGGAAGCTCAGGTTGTGCGTCAAAGACAGGGAGGTCGGGTGGGTCGTGTGGATGAACAACATACACCATCTTAGAACTCCTGTTACAGGTGAATAACCTGTATTTCTAGGGACATGGATATGTTGTTCATCCACACTTATTGGCAGACTCCTAGCAGTTCTCCGGGAGGAGGGAAGCAAGACGCACACCCCCTACTTAGGGAAAAGAGACTGGAGAACCGAGGCCCCAAAACCAGCATCCCGGCGTCACTCAAGGTCAATGTGGTAATGGGTGATGAAGGTGTGTGCTGACTTCCAGGTAGCAGCCCTGCAGATTTCCTGGATAGGGACGTCCCTGGAAACAGCCACCGATGAAGCAGTATGGCAGGTAGAATGAGCTCTTATCCCTCTGGGAGGCTTCATGCCCACTAACTTATAGCAGAGATCTATGCAGGAGGTGACCCACCTGCCTATCGTCCGCTTGGCTGCAGGTCTGCCAGGTGCGGCTTCAGCGTAGGTGACAAACAGCTGGCGAACCTCTCCCCGAATTTCAGCCGTGCGCTCCTTATAGTAAGCGAGCGCCCTTCTAAGGTCCAGTACGGAGCCTATATTCGGCTTCCGAGGTGTAATTGGGGTAGAACACCGGCAGAGTCAACACCTGGTTAAGGTGAAACTCCGACACCACCTTCGGAAGGAATTTCGGGTGGGGGCGCAGGACAACCTTGTCCCTGTGGAAGAGCAGGTAGGGAGACTTGATGGAAAGCGCCTACAGCTCTCCCATCCTTCTGGCTGACGTAATAGCTACCAAGAAGGTGGTCTTCCACGACAGGTGAGAGAGAGATCACACCTGTGCATTGGTTCGAATGGCTTGCCCATGAGCTTTGCCAATACCAGCAGTAGATCCCACGGAGGTGGAGGTTCTCGACCGAGGGGAAATGTGATCAAAGCCTTTGAAAAAGCGCCAGACCACCTTCTCCTGCGCCACCGACTGCTTCCCGGCCCGCGCCCGGTAAGCAGAGATGGCTGCCAGGTGCACCCTTAGGGTCCTCGACCAGAGCCCTTGCTGAGAAAGGGACCATAAATAGTCCAAAATGCTTGCCAAGGAACAGGAGGAAGGGTCCAGGCCCTTGCCCTGACACCAAATGGAAAACCTTTTCCATTTCAAGGCATAGCATTTCCTGGTCGACTCCTTACGGGACGCCTCAACTACATTGAGGACCTCGTCGGAAAGACCCAAGGCCTGGAACTCTAGCCGCTCAGGAACCAGGTCGTCAGGTGCCGGGATTGAAGGTCCGGATGGAACACCTTCCCCTGATTGACTGAAAGCAGGTCCGGGCGAGCTGCAAGCTGCCTCGGGAGCCTGGAGCTGAGGCTGAGGAGATCTGGATACCAGCATTGGCGGGGCCAGTCTGGGGCTACCAGAATCACCTGTGCCTTGTCCCTCCTCGCCTTGAGAAGCACCTTGTGGATCAAGGGAAATGGGGGAAAGGAGTAGAAGAGGCCCGGGGTCCATGGCCTCGAGAAGGCATCCCCCTGCAGCGAGCCCTGCTAACGGGGCCGGGCATGGAACAGCCTCAGCTTCTCGTTCTCCCTGGAGGCAAACAGATCCACCTGAGGTGTGCCCCACTGGGAGAACAGATCTTGTACTACCTCCGGCAGGAGAGACCACTCGTGGGATACAGCCCCTATCCGCTTAGGGCATCGGCCAGGGTGTTGGAGGCTCCTGCCACATGAATGGCTAGGAGATCCGCCTCCAGGCTACGACAAGTGACCAAATGCGGACAGCTTCCCTGCACAAGGGCATGGAGCGCGTCCCGCCCTGGCGGTTTAGGTAGTACATGGTCGTGGTATTGTCCGTCTGGACCAGAACCACTTGACCCCGTAGAAACGGAGCAAAAGCGGTGAGAGCTAGGCGGACCGCTCGGAGCTCCAGCAGGTTGATATGGCATCGGGACTCCCGCGGGGACCAGAGGCCGTGCGCTCTGTGCTCCCCCAAATGGGCACCCCAACCCATCAGAGAGGCGTCGGTCGAAGACCATCGGCTTGGGGCGGACAAACGGGATGCCCTCCTGCAGATGAGCTAGAACGATCCACCACTGGAGAGCGCTCCACATTCCCTGGGTCACCGTCACTAGCTGGTCCAATGGATCGCAGCATTGAGACCACTGGCTGGCCAGCCCCCATTGAAGGGGGCGCATGTTCCAGCGGGCCCAACAGACCACGCTGGTGCAGGCCGCCATGAGACCCAGGAGGCGCAGGAAGTCCCGGGCAGGGTGCAATTGCCCAACCAGAATGATCGGGCAAAGGAGAAATGAACCTCGGCCCTGTCCACCGGGAGCCGTGCTCTGGCTCGAAGAGAGTCGAGCTCTGCCCCGATGAAGAGAATCGCCTGCTTCGGTTCGAGTTCCGACTTGGCCTCATTGATGAGGAGGCCGATTTGAGAGCAAACCTGGAGGGCCAGATCTCTGGACCGCTCCACCTCCTGTCTGGAGGGGGCTGCTATCAGCCAATCGTCCAGCTAAGGGTACACCTGGACCCCTCGGAGCCGCAGGAATGCTGTCACCACTGCCATGCATTTGTTGAAGACTCTGGGTGCAGGAGACAGGCCGAAGGGCATGGCTTAGAACTCGAAAAGGAGTCCTTCCGCTCGAAAGCGAAGGAACCTTTGGTGAGACAGATGGATAGGGACGTGAAAAAACGCGTCCTGCAGGTCCAGAGAGCAGAACCACACGCCGCGTTCCAAGGATGGTATTATCTGAGCCAGAGTGACCATCCTGAAGGTTCGAGACCTTAGGAACTTGTTTAGGTCGTGCTAGGTCGAGAATGGGGCGCCAGCCCCCCGTCTGTTTTGGGACCAGGAAGTACCTGGACACAAACCCAGGGTTCGAGGGAGGTCCGCCACCTCTCTGATCACCTCTTCTCGAGGAGCAGAGCGATGTCGGCTCGGGCGAGCCTACAGCGAAGGCGATGGATTCGAGGCTCCCTGGGGCGACGGCTCTGAAGGGCGGGCCTGCTCGAACTCCAGAGGCAGGCCCTTTCCTACAACTTCCAACACCCACCGGTCTGTGGTAATAGCAGACCAGGCGGAAAGGAAGTATCGGAGCCGTCCTCCCACGGGGGGAACCTGGGGTGAGATGACGAGGTTGGGGGTGACACCCCTCAACCCGTCACTGTGCAGGCTTGGAGGAGGGACCTCCTGGGCCTTTACCTCCCTGCTTCCTGGAGGAGGAAGCCGCGGGCTTGGGTTTGGTACGCCAAGCGCGAGCCTGCTGGCCCTGATGTTGCTGGGCCGGACGTGCCGAGGGCGCAGACGGACGAAAGGGCTTGGGTTGCGGTCTGCGGCCCTTGTCCCTCTGAGCGGATTAGACCGAGTCCAAAGTGGCATTAGACTTTCCAATCCTCTGGAGGTAGCCTTCCACTCCAGGGCCGAAGAGGTCGGTCCATAGGAACGGGACATCCGCCAATTTGTGCTGGGTATCCGCTGCGAAGGTGGATATCCTCAGCCATGCCCGATGGCGCATAGCCACTGCGGCCGCGACTGACCTGGCGCATGAGTCTCCAATGTCCAAAGCAGTCTGAAGTTGCTGCTTGCCACTGCCCTGCTCCTGGTCCCGCACCTGCCCAACCGTAGTCTGCAGGTCAGCCGGGAGATGAGGACTACTCGCCCAGGAGCCCAACAGGGCATGGGAGAAATGTATTGCTTGCCGAGCTGGCCTGACTAAGGCCAAGGAGGACGAGCGTAGACTTTTCGCTTAGAAGTCCAATTTCTTGGACTTGTTGGGAGGTTTGTCCACGCTCAGCATTTCCGCACGCCGGAAAACGCTGTCGGTAATTATCCCTCGGCTGAGGATGTTCCAAGAAACCGGACAGGGAACCGGTAGGGACCGCATACTTCCTGGCCATCCTGGCCGAAGGCGCAGGGCAGGAAGCAGGGCGCTGCCAGAGCTTCAAGGCCGGACCCACAATGGCCTCGGCCACAGGAAAGGCCTCCGTAGGGGAATCCCTTCGGTCCAATATCTCCGTGAGGGGATACTTGGCCCGCTTGGATACAGGCTCGAGCTGCATCCCGGTGGACTCCGAGATGAGCCTAAGCAAACCCAGAAAGGACGAAGGGCCATCGTCCACGCGACTGACCTCCAGAGGACCCAAGTCCACCCGCCTGGAGAAAAGGGAGGAATCGCCGCCGGACTCGAAGAGTCCGCAAAGAGCTGCTCGGGCTGAGTCACCTCCACCTGCCGAGGGCGATCGGGAGTAGGGTGACCACAGCCTATGGGGAAACCCTGAGCCGACCGAGAGTTCTTGGTCAGAGCCCCAAACAACGGCTGTGGAGGCGGAGGTTCCACCATAATCGGTGAAGCAGCTGGTTTCGCTGAGCAACAGGCCTGAAACAGGCGCCCGGGTAAGCGAGGGTTGCTCCGCCGCCTCCGTGACAGCTACTTAATGGCCGGGAAGGCAACGCTGTCGGCTTGTTCCCCGCCAGCAGAAGTTGCTGCCACATGAGGTCCTTATATCGCCGACGCAACTTGGCGCCAAGCTTCCTCGCTCTGAGGGAAGAGCGCAGCGCCCGCTTGCCGTGGTGCCGAGACCGAGACCGCCTACACTGGCGGGATTGGCTGGACTGCGAAGAAGTCCGAGACCGAGACCGCGAACCTCGGCTTTTCCGAGGAGGGTGCAGGGAAGGAGCGGGGGAAACCCACCTTCCCTTCGGCTCGGAAGGAACACCCAAGGGCTCTGGAACCGGAGGCACTGGCAAGCCCATGGGATCCTCAACCACCACCGGGGAACCGGGAGAGAGGATTTCAGGTCATTGTCGACAACCCGTCCAACGGGTCGAGAAAGATCTCGACTCGCGCCGACGGGAGTCTCGTCAACTGACCTGACGGGACACCGTGAAGCTAGTGGTCAAGCATCGACCGAAGTCGATGGTCGACCACTCGGGAAGGGGGACCTCTCCCGCTCCCAAGAGCGTCGACGGACGGACTTACACTTGTCCTTCTTTTTGGACAGAGAGGAAGGTCCCGAAGATGAAGGTCCCTCTCCCTTAGTGGAGAGAGACAGACAAAGCTCCTTTAAGTAAGCAGAATATGAGGATCCCAGGGAGAGTGGGATAAATGCCGTGGCCGAGGAATAGGTGGCCCGCGCCGCCTCCTCTTCGAGGGCGATCATCTGCTCTAGCTGATCCGCCGAGCCCGCCACCGCGGAAACCGCCAACCGGGCCTCTTTCGACTTTACTGGAGGGCAACGCTTTTCGGGTCGCCCAAGTTGCAGACAGGCAGCACGGTCTTCCAGGACGTAGGCTGAGAAAGAAGAGCACAGGTCGCAAGCCTGCGGGTCGTGCTCAAGGCCCAAGCAGTAGACACACCTGGAGTGCGGATCCGTCCGAGACATCTTCTGCCTGCATGGGCATCTCCGGAAACTGGGAGTCGATTTGTCCATCGCAGCCGCAAGGGGAAATAGTTGACCAAAGTCTAGAAAACCTTAAAGTTTAATTTCGGAAAACCGAAGAGTTAGGAACCAGTCTTATACACGGAGTGTTAAGGAGGGAACCTGAGCTTCCAAGCGGTAAGGAAGATCGGGCGTCATGGGGGGGAGCCGAGAGTTTTACCACCCGGGTGGGTGGGAGGAGCCAGCTTGAAGACCTTCCGGCAAGATTTAAAGCGGCAAGGATACCTGCCAATAAGTGTGGATGAACAACATATCCATATTCCTAGAAATTGACGTTTGTTGACACTTCCCTGAGAAGAGGTGGGAGCGGGTTGAGCCATTTTAATGGCCGACCTAGTCTTCTGTGTGGCATCCACAGCTTGCTCTACTTGAGGTCCAAATAGATACATACAGTCAAAGGGTAATGCCATAACCTGCTGCAGAGCATCATCGTAGCTAGGAGTGACAACAGGTACAAATGCCCACCGCTGCCACTCCGGAAGCAGTATCGAAAGCGTCCACTGCTGCTTTAACCTGCTGGTTGTTGGGCTCTATACCCCTTGGTATGGTCTGAAGTAGCTCTGAACTAGTGTCCGACTCGAGCAGAGCTTCCACTATCTGATTGAGCGAATGTCAAAGAACATACTCATACTGAGAGAAATAGCCCTGGTATCTGGCAATACGCATACCCAAGATGGAGGCAGCAAAGACTCTCGTACCTAAGGTGTCTATCTTACGAGATTCTTTGTTTATAGGCTGGGCTGTAGATGCCTGAGGGAGAACGGCCTTATTCTCTGCCAAGACTACAATAGGGTCAGTAAAGGCCTGGGAGGCCAAATGGTCGATCCTTGGGAGCAGCATACTTCCGATCTATGGATTTAGCCACAGAAGAGATGAGAGCGGAATTATTCCATACCATCTGAGAGAGCGTCTCAAAGTACGGTTGTACAGGTGGAGTTAAATCCACAGGGATCTCCGGGACATGAAGATATTGGAGTCTTAAGATCTTAAGATCTTCCCAGGATCGATATCTGTAGTCTGGCGAGAAAGAGTAGAATTACAATTTTTTAGCAGAGACTTAAGTGACAGGTCTTCGACCACAGGCTCTGCGGCAGGATTAATTCCTGCTCCTTCAACATCACCACCCAGCCTGGGTCAGGCTCAATATCATCTCCTGACAGCCCAGGAGGGACTCTATGGACAGGAAGAAAAAATTACTCACCTTAGTAATTATGTTTCTTCTAGTGGAGTCTTGCTGTATTCTGACATATGCAGTTAGGTCCTGCCTTTAAACTGCCCCAGAGAACAAAGGGTTAACTTATCTATGCCTTGCATAGAATGTTCATCACAAGCTCGGTTGAAGCCCTTGTCTGCTGCTGTTTAAACTGCAACTGTCAGATCTTTACAAGCAAAGACTCGCTAGGTGTTCTGTGTGGAAACTGTAAAATTCTTACTAGCCAACTGGCAAATATATAAAATGTTTTTTTGTTTTCAAAGGAAGACTCAAGTCAGGAAACCCAAATACAAAAACACATTCAAAACACAACATCCCACCCAAACAAAAAAGAGAGTGTAGAAAGGACACCCCTAGGGTGCCAACATTGCTCCTGCCCACCCACATCCCAAAACCTAGGTTCTGAGAGGGGAGGCGGGGGGGAGGTCAAAATACAGCAAGACTCCACTAGAAGAAACATAATTATTCAAGGTGAGTAATTTTTTCTTCAAACAACATGAAGTCTTGCTGTATTCTGGTATTCTGACATATGCAGCCTACCACGCAGTACCTCCATGGAGGAGGGACAGAGCCTACTTTGGGAATAGGCTCTGAAGTACTGCTGTGCCAAACTGAGCATCACTCCTAGCCTGGATATCCAGAGAGTAATGCTTGGTGAAAGTAAGGACAGTTTTCCAGGTGGCTGATTGACAAATTTCTAAGAGAGGAATATCCCTGGCAGCAGCCAGGGAAGCAGCTGTACCTCTTGTGGAATGAGCCCTCAGGCCTGAGGGTGGAGTTCTACCCAGTTTTTCATAGCAGAATTGTATACAAGAAACAATCCACCTGGCAATAGATCTCTTAGTGGCAAGTTTGCCTTTACCAACTTCCCCATAAGGAACAACTGGAGGGATTCAAACCTGTGACCCTTGGTACGCGCTATGTAGTAGCTAAGGGCTCTTTTAACATCTAAACTGTATAACCTCCTCTCTCCCGAGGAGGAATGGTCAGTGAAGAAAACAGGGAGAGATATAGACTGGTTGAGGTGGAAATCAAATCACTTTAGGTAAGAACTTTCTGTTAGTTCTAAGGACCACTTTATCTCTGTGAAAAGAGATGAAATCAGATTCCACTGACAGGGCTTGCAATTCACTGATACGTCTGGCAGAAGTAATGGCTACCAAAAACACAGTTTTCCAAGTCAAGTACTTAAGCTCTGCTGAGGACAAGGGCTCAAAGGGGGGTTGCATAAGCTGAGCAATGCAAACATTAAGGTCCCAAGCAGGAGCAGGATCCCTAAAGGGGGGACTGGTGTGAAACAATCCCTTGAAAAACTTACAGAATACAGGATGGGATGACAGAGAGGAAGACTTGCCTACTGACAGGAAAGCAGAAATAGCTGCCAAGTGTACTTTGAGGGTAGCTGGTCTGAGGCCCAGGCCATTAAGATGGACCATATAATCAAGAACCGTAGGCAATTCAGCAGAGTCTGGAGAAATATTCCTCTTAGAACACCAAATGCTGAATCTTTTCCATTTGGAGTTGTAAGTTTTCCTAGTGGAAGGCTTTCGAGAAGCCTTAAGGATATCCAGAACCCCTTGGGAAAGATGCAGATCTGCAAACTCCAACTCTTCAAGAGCCAAGCCTTGAGATTGAGAGACTGAAGATCACCAAATCCTCCCCTGAGAGGATGTTAACAGGTTGTAATTCCTGGGAAGAGACAGGGGAAGGTGGACTGTTAGGGACAGCAACAAGGGATACCAAGGCTGTCTGGCCCAGTCTGGAGCAATCAATATAATTTTGCATGGTTGTGACCTTATCTTGACTAACACCCTGAACAGGAGGGGAAGGGGGAAAAGAATACAGAATTTTCCCTTCCCAGTTCAGAATCAGAGCATCCAGGGGGACTAAGCCCAAGACTGGGGGTCTGCAACAAAAGAGATGAAGTTGGTGATTGTCTGGGGCTGCAAAAAGATCTATCTGTGGAGTGCTCTATCTCGAGAAAATCACCTTCAAAACTAGGGGATCTAGGGCCCATTTGTGATGGCCCAGAAATATCCTGCTTAGTGCATCTGCTAGGACATTGTCCTTCCCTGGGAGGTGAACTGCTATCAGAGAGGTTTGCAGGGAATAAGCCAGGGACCACAACTTCATTGCCTCTGTGCACAAGGCTGTAGACCGAGTGCCTCCTTGCTTGTTGATATACCACATGGTGGTGGTGGTGGCTGTTCTGATCTGGACCACCTTGTTCTGTACAGATTTGGAAAAGGCTCGCAGTGCCAGAAACACTGCTCTGAGTTCCAAGAGATTGGTGTGAAGCAGAGATTCTTGAGGTGACCACAGTCCCTGGGTAGTAAGATCCCTCAGGTGGGCTCCCCAGCCCAGCAGGGAAGCATCTGTGGTGAGTATCACTGAATGAGACTGAGTGACAAAAGGAACTCCTTGTCTCAAATTGTCCTGATCCTGCCACCATTGCAAAGCCTGGATCAGGGTTTGGGTCACTGGGATTAGGTTTGGTAAGGGAATCCATTCTTTGGGACCAGAAGGCTCTTAAGTGGAACTGAATGTCCCTCATCTGGAATCTTGCTCCCTGACCCACTGCTGTGTAAGCTGCCATGTGGCCCAGAAGCTGAAGGAAATGCCTTGCTGGTCGAGACACCTGTAGGGTGAATGAAGAGGCCAGTTCCATAAGGGTCCTTGCCCTGTCCAGGGGAAGGAAGGCTCTTGCCCTTACAGTATCCAGTTCCACCCCTATGAAGGTGAGGAGCTGTACTGGCTCGAGAACTGACTTTGGATGGTTGAGAAGGAATCCTAAGGAAGTGAGCACTTGCTGAGCTACTTGCAGATGTGACTTGTTGGTCTGGAGACTGACCCACTATGAGCCAGTCGTCCAGATATGGAAAGACGGAAATCTTTTTTCTCCTTAGGAAAGCAACCACTACTGCCAGGCACTTTGTGAACACCCTTGGGGCTGATGTTAGGCCAAAGGGCATTGCTCTGAATTGATAATGGCCTGAGGGCAACTCGAACCTTAGGTACACGGTACCAAAGACAGAGACTTAGATTCGGTAGCAGAAATTCGGTAGAAACCGAGCGAAAAATGACACTTTAACGGACTTTTTTGAACCAAGCAAAGGAGAAATCTCTGGAGCGACTGTTCAGTGAGGTGGAGTAAAGAATCTGACGGTTGGAGTTTAAACAGGAGCAGACAGGGGCTTCAACCGAGCTTGCGCTGAATGTTCCATGCTGGCCATGGAAAGTTAACTCTGTTCTCCGGGGGCAGTTGAAAGGCAGGACCTAACTGCAATAGTCAGAATACAGCAAGACTTCATGTTGTTTGAAGATGATGTTCCTGAGAGTACGACGACCCTGGGGAAGGGTGACGAGGTGGTTTCTGTAGAAACTCTATTGAGTGTCCTTCTGCGATTAGCTGGAGCACCCATGAATCTGAAGTTATCCTCTCCCAGCCCAGGAGGTGGAGGGAAAACCTCGCTCCTACCAGTTCCTCCAGGCGGCCCGGAGGCTGTGGGAGAGGGAAGGAGTCAGGTGGTGTGGGGCAACGCCGCAGCTGAAGCACCTGCTGCTTTTTTGGGCGGGAGGCTTGGCAGCTGGGGGCCGGGCAAGTGGCCCGCTTCCTGGGGTTTCGCTGGTCGATTCAGTCTGGCGAAGTGGACGGCTGCATTTGATGGGGATAATACATAGAGTCAACGGACTTTAGTGCCGCCCCTTCTCCTGCAGATTGCGTGATGATGTCCTTGACACCACCATCAACCCCGGAAGGGCGCTTCCTGGATAGCGGACTGCACTTCCGGGACCAACCTTGACACACGGGTTAAGCATGACATCGTGAATCCTAATGGGCGAAGCTGAGTCTCTGCCAGCAGTGTCCACTGCATCATAAGTCGCACGAAGCATGTGTCGACTGGCTGAACATACAGAGCGGACGAG
The DNA here is from genome assembly GCA_016271365.2 of Neoceratodus forsteri. NCBI lineage: Eukaryota > Metazoa > Chordata > Ceratodontiformes > Ceratodontidae > Neoceratodus > Neoceratodus forsteri. Next base: position 552,765,014 of record CM028129.1, on the reverse strand, counting down.
GTCAGCCACTTCCTGCTTGACTTGAGAGTCCAGAAGGGAGTCCAATTTAGCTTCCACCTCACGAAGAATTGCCTTCTGGTAATCCCCCATGTGACCGACATAATTCAGGGCCCTAATACCCAGCGTGGAAGAAGTGAAAATCTTCTTGCCATACTGGTCCAGAAGGCGGGATTCTTTGTCAGGTGGCGACGAGCTAAGATGTTTCGGGTTAGCTCTCCAGCCGTGAGCGGCACTAATCACAACCGAGTCAGCTCGAGGGTGAGAGTCTAAATAGTCAACACCCTCAGGAGCCTGATATAGCCTGTTTGACTTCCGAGGAAGTGGGGCCAATGCCAACGGCTGTTTCCAAATGGTGGTAATGAGTTCGGCATGAGGCTCGATCCAGGGTGGCACCAAGGTGGTAGCCGTCATGGGCAGATCCAGATGCTCAGCGAGTCTTTTATGCTGTGGATCTGGCTCGAAGGATTGCCACTTATGTACCTCCTGGATTTTGCTTAGCAACTCCGTAAAAGAAGGATCCTCCAGAGGAGACTTCGGAGGAGTCCTTGGCCTGGGCTTAGACGGAGAGCGTGGCTCGTCGTCCCGCTCGGAACAACAGTCAGAAGTGTCCGAGGTGTCCAAGGAAGAAGATGATGGTGATGAAGATGACTCCCTCTCCCGGTGAGGGGGAGGAACGGACCCCTTGGGAAGCCCTCAGGGAAGCATGTCCTGCCCCTCTCTGGACCCAGAGGGTTTAGCCCTGTTGTCTGGAGGCGGGAGGGAGTTTGTCGTCGGGACGACGGGAACCGGACCGCACCGTCTGCTGTCGCTGGAAGACGACTTTTCCACCTTCTGGTGAGCTGAGCCTGGCCTCAGCCCAACAGGAGGCCACTGTCTTCTAAATCCACCAGTGCGGGGGGCGGAGAGGGGGGGAACAGGGTATGGTATATACCCGTAAGACGCATATCCGTAACCTGACGGTGGAAAGCCCGGCGTTGGGTATTGAGGCGCCGGGTACTGTGGCGGACAGGCCGGCGTCGGCTACTGGAGTGTCGGATACTGCGGCCCCGGGTAAGACGACATTGGATACCCGGGAATCTGGGGAGCTGCCGGAGCAGACAGCTCGGCTGGAGGCCCCATGGGCGGGTTGGGTGCAGAAGGCCCGGTGAGGGGGGGGCCCGGCGTTGGGGCGGCATCCGGGAGCGGGATGTCGCCCAGAGTCGGCAATACCGGCGTCTGACATGGCATCTGGGGAGCCGACGTCAGATCAGTCGGATCAGCAGGCGGATGGTCTGACGGGCGCGGAACAGGAACCTCAGCATCGCCCAGGGATGGGGAAGAGAAATCTTCGGGGTCAGGCTGAGGAGACCCAGGGTCCCCAGAAGGCAGCGAAGGCTGCGGAGAGCCAGACGACGACGGACGTGGGAGGGTCCGGAGTCTGCTCTTCCGCTGTGCGGACGTCTGGCGAACAAACGTTCGCCTTACCAGCGTGATCCAGGCGGGCGCCGGAGGGGCCACCGGCGTCCGACTTAACGGACTCTTCGCCAGAGGCAGGACGCAATGGAGGGGTGGCCTGGGCGGTACAGGGGCCGTACGCCGCCCCGCAGGGTCGGGCGACTTACTGACTTTCTCCGGGTGGGCGGAGGAGCAGACGTCCAACTTATTGGAGCCACTCACACCAGTAGGCTGCGCAATTACAGCTTTACTGGGAGTGGAGGCCTCCAAAAGCCCTGAGGTGCCCGAAGGGCCCGAGCCAGACAGGCGGAAGTTGCCGCTGCCTTAGAAGCTCTAAGGCAGCTCTTCGAGAGCGCCGGGGAGTTACCCGCAACACGGCGACTCCCGAAGAAGTCGTGGTGGATGAGGAGCCCTTGTCCCGGTGCTTTTCCTCATCTTTTCTCTTGCGCTGGCCTTCGGGGGAAGTGGACGCCTGCCGGAGCTTTTTCAATTCCTTCTCCATGGAGCTCATTTTCTTTTCCAAAATATGGGCCTCCAGGGACTGTCGCCGCCGTCTTCAGGTGGACACGTTAAAACTGAGGCAGTGCTGGCACTTCTCCACCAGATGATCGGGGCCTAGGCAAAAGAGGCACAGGGAATGGCCGTCCCTGTGCGGGAGCTGGGCGCTGCAAGAGTCGCACTTGTTTTTGTGCTTGGAGGATGTAGGGGACGACATACACCAAATACCTGACGAATGATGAAAATAAAAAAATACTCTATCAAAATACCGATGATCGAGGCTGACGAGCAAGGAACTTTACCGTGAGGCGCTTGCATGAGCTAACGGCGGAAAAGAACTGGAAGGTGGGCGTGAGGGACCGCCCATTTATACCGACGTCTTCTGATGCCGGTCACCTGACGTGGGGGTGGTCCCTTGCCAGAGACTGCTAGCTAGAAATTTTTCCGTGGGGTCCTGGCACCTGCCAGCGTCAGTCCTATATGTAATTACCTACTGCAAGAGCCCTCTCAAAGTAAGATCTGTTATATCTGTTTCAAAACATTCAACCTTTCCCTGCTAATTTTTACTTTAAGTCATGGGATAGAATTATTTCTAATTTTATCTGCCATGGTCAGAAACCTCGGGTAAGGATGACCTTGCTGCAGCTTCCACTGACAGAGGGAGGCGCAAACCTTCCCAACTTAAGGCTGTATGCTTTGGCATCCTTTATCAAGATCCTAATACTGTGGCTTTCCCCGTCTATCGAGGCTCCTCGGAAGGATGTGGAGTTTGCCATTAATGATTTATACAACATTTTGAAAATAACCATGGCCTCAGTAGACAAGGCCCCACAGCTGAGGGACTTTACACCCTTCACAGCTCAAATTTTAACACAATGGTATCACCTAAAGAAGAATAAATGCTTTAAATAATTTGTTTTCCTATTTACTTTGATCTCAGAGGATGGTTCTTTTATCCCAGCAACATTAGATCACACCTTTATTAGGTGGAGGACTTTAATTCTTTAGACAATTTATAACAGATAAGGGAATTGTCCAGTTTGACACATTACAGAGAGACTATGGGGTTTACCTGAAGGGGACATCTATAGATAAACCCAGGTTAAAAATTATCTTCAAAGACAAAGGGATATAACACTACAATTGCCCAATCCAGTTCCAACTGTTCAGAAACTCCTAGAAGATGCTATAACTGGTCAGCTCTGGGAACATCTAGTGGGCCATATTTACCACATCCTATGCCAGGGAATGGGGGACTCATCACTTTCTATCATGAGAAGCTGGGGTAGGGATTTGGAGATGGAAATCTCCGAGCAGGATTGGCTTCGGGCTTCTCCTATGGCTTGTAAGATAACTCATTCATGTATTTGGAGGGAATTTGCCTGGAAATGCAGAGTACGTTTTCGATCCCCAGCCATTCTAATTAAATATCTCCTTCCTCCTAAGGCAGATGCTGAGATCTGTAGATACAGGTAGCTGGCCTTGCCATATTTTTGGACATGCCCCTATTAATGCCATATTGGTGTAACCTTCAACAGGGAATGTCGGAATGTTTGGGAGAAGAGATCGAATTGACTGCTGAAATGGTACTCCTGGCAATATTTTCCCCACATACCCCAGCCTAGCATAAAACTTTGTTACCCATTTACATAGTGGCTGCCAAAAAGGCCATAACAAGGTGCTGGATGTCAGAGATAGTACCGACCATAGGGGACTGGAATAAGAGTATCTAACATTCATCATTTGGAGACTATTATGGCTAAACTGCACAACAAAGCCCAACAGGCTGAGCTATTGTTGAGACCATGGGTATTTTACACTTCCAGCAGAGACACAAATTTTATACCTGGATGATGGGAGCTAGATGTGATAAAAGGCGGTAAGGGAGAGAGAGAGCTGTGAATTAAGTTTGGAGTTTCCCCCCCTTAGGGGATCAAGGGGAAATACAAGGGCCTTTTGGAACAAACTAAAAAAGTAATTGTAATGCATTGTGGTCACGACCTCTCTTTTTTAATAAAAGGCAAATTAAAAAAAAAGATACACAGAAAGAGCAAGAATTACGGTAGGTACATAATTTTCATTATCTTATCTATGTCAATCTTCATCATTCATCATTGTTGGGCGATTACCAAGCCCCCTCAAACGAGGCCCAGAACCTCCGTAAAGGACAAAACCCCCTATCCTCCAGTGGGGGAGAAACCAGACGAGGGAACCCTAACAGGCCTGTCTAGGCCTGAGACTGGTACGGGTGAGGCGAGGCTCTCCTTGCAGGAGAGGGAAGGTGGCCCTGGAGTTCTCGTCTCACCCTGCGGGAAAATAGACGGGTTCCCTGGAAAGAGAAGGCAGTCGCCCTTCACCAGGCCAAGGGTGATAACCTGGAAAGACGAAGCTACGCCGTCTGCCTAATGCAGACTGCTGTCCCAGCCAGCCTAGAAGCCACCTCATTGGCACCATAAGATGCTCTCCCTTGGTGCCTCACAAGCTCCAAGCCCCGTGTAGAGCGGGCAACGGCTTATCTGGTCACCTCCAAGTCAGGCAAAGAGACTAGGATCTGACCAAGCAAAGACCACAAGTGCCTATTATAAGCAGCATGGTGGGCCTGATGAGCTGATATACATAACAGGAAGCGTGCAAACAAGAATGTTCTTCTCCCCCCAAAAAATGAACTCAGCTGAGTCAGATTCTGGAGATCAGTCAGGCTTTGGGCTTCTATGCCCGGAGTGTGTGTCCAGGAGAGTCACGCCCGAAGAGGGTTGAGAAAGGGCTCCTGGAGACCCAAGGGATGCACAATACCTCTGGCGGAGGGCCCTCGGGATGGTGCAAGGGTTGAGGGACGTCGCCAGGCACGGTAGACACCTCCCGGTAGGGAGCAGGCCAGGCGGGAACCAACAGGTTGGCCACATTGAACACGCCCAAGACGGCAGGTGCAGACTGGTCAAAACTGAGATTGCCTAAGGTGGAAATATGGAGCTTGTCGAGCAATGCCGACAGGAAGCGCTGATAGCTGGAGAGATCAGCTGTGGGGGAAAGGTGGATGGAGAACTCCTTTCCCTCAGAGGAGGAAAACGAGGGAGCCGACAACCCTGGAGAGTTAGGATCAGGCTGCACTGGGGAGTGGTGGAATACCTCCTTGTCCATGGACCAGTAGGAGGCAGGGAACAGTGCAGCCGTGGACCTAAACTGCTCCCAGGTAAGGGGTTCCGTAGGACCGGAGTGACCTGGGAGTGAGGACGGGGTTGGCAAAGGGGCCAGGCACCTCCGAGGAGGGGCACGGCCTATGCCTGGGCTGGGGGACCTGACGGGAGATCTCAAAGGAGGAGGAGACCTGGTGGTTCCAGCAGATGAAGGCCGCTCAACTAAGCTAGAAAGGCCAGGGCTGAGCCCGAAGAGAGAATTCCCCCTGCAAGGCGACTGGGACCACATGAGCCAAAAAGGGCGGCCCCTAAACTCTAAAGAGGAGGTCTCTCTTGCAAGGAGACCTCAGCGTAGAAGACCGGACCAGCGCTGTGACTCCTCCCCGAACCCCTGCAGGTTACCAGGAAAGGACGCCACCCTGAATCCAGCCCCCTCAACCCCTCTGACTCAGTGACAGACCTCTTCCTCAACATCAGCAGAGGTAACTGACACCCCGTAGCAGACTCCTGAGAGACAGCTGCAGGTGGAGCACCCTCCCCTGCCTGAGACGCTCCAGTAGGCCCAGAAGAAGGGCCAGCAGGAATTGTCACAGGAGGAAGTACACCTCCCAAGGTGGGAGATGAACCACCAACTCCGAGCTGCCCTGCGGTGCCTCCCTGGGCAACCAGGGACTGGGTGGTGCCACCGACCCCGGTATCAGTGGGAGCCTTCTGCTCCCTGGCAGAGGGCTGAGAAGGAGCCGACGCACTAGAGAAGGAGGAATTGGAGGATTCTGAAAAGTCCGGGAGCCAGTCTGGGTCAGCCTAAGTATCGTCCTCCCCAGAAGAGGCTCGAACCCAGACCGCTCTCCGGTCCCTCCCAGTCATGGCACCATGTATCAGCCCTGCACTGCCCACGGCACTGCCCAGATCACTGGCGCCACAAGTGGCTCTGGACCAGAGGTGGCTGCAGGCAGGCGCGCCCCAGCAGCCCTTGCCTTCAAGGAGGCATTACCTGGACGGTGCCTCCCACCAACCTCCAAAAGGGTAAGGATGGGCCTCTTGCACCGTGAAAGGAGTTCCCGCCGCAACAAGGCTGGAAGTGGTGGAAACTCCCTCCTCCGCAGGCTGTAGAGAAACCAGAAGGGGACCCAGACGAAAGGTCAAGAATCCTACTTTTGGCTGCCTGGGTGTGCACCTGTCCCCCAAAAGTCAGTGGCACACATCCGACTTTTAACGTACGCAACTGCAACACACTAAGGTCCAAGGAGAAACACGCATTGCATCTGTCCATGTCACGGTCAGGGCCTAAGCAGGTGAGACACCAGTCATGCTGGTCCAAGAAGAAATACAGTCGGCCACAGGGACACCACGCATTGGAGGCCGATCTGCCTTGGAAGATTTCTTTCTGTCCCTGGAAAGAGACATGACCGGATGAACAAACAAAAAATGGAAATTATGTACCAACCGTAATTCTTGATCTTCTTGGACGAGTCCCCACCACTCTTTCACACTAATGGGATCTGCGCCAGAGGCACTGAGACCCAGTGGGAGCAAACATTTTTGCTAGAGGGTCGGCGCCAGAGATGGAGCCTCGAGGAGCGGCACCACGAGCCTCAGTTCATGAGGTAATGACTATCTCGGCGTCGACTCTCCAATCGCCTCAGTACCTTTTTCCTGAGGAGGTGCAGCGTAAATAACTGAACCAAAAACCAGACACAATATAGTCCGGAAGACCCGTACAAGAAGGGTCAACAAAGAAGTCTTCACAATCTAAAGATTGAGGGAGTGAAGACCAAAAACAGAGATGAGCTCGGGGGATGGTGGGTGGGCGTGTGAATGAGTGGTGGAGACACGTCCAAAAAGATCAAGAATTACAGTAGGTACGTAATTTCCATATCTTCCTGGACAAAGTCTCCACCACTCATTCACACTAATGGGAAAGTACCAAGCTAATAATCCCCCCACCCTCGGAGAGGGTGGCAGGAGAGACCAAGAGCTCACAGTTTTAGGACAGGAGTCCATTAAGGATGGTTCTGCCAAAAGAAAGATGCCGTCTGGCATGGACATCCAGGGCATAGTGTTTGTCGAAAGTATGCAGTGAGCTCCAGGTGGCTGCTTTGCAAATATCTGCAATGGGGATGTTGCGGATTTCTGCTAGGCATGCCGCGACCGCTCTAGTAGAGTGAGCGTAGACTCTGCCCTCCAGCTTAACCTGCGCCATGGAATAACAGTGGTGAAGGCATGCCACCAGCCATGCTGAAATACATCTGTTAGCGGCAGGTTGACCCAGCCGGGTCTCGCTGAAGGAAACAAACAGTTGTTGAGCATTGCGAAAGTCTTTTGTTCCATCTAGATAGAAACGTAAAGCTCTTTTGACGACCAAGGAATGAAAATAAAACTCTCCTTCATTTTGGAAGTTCGCAAAGTAAGTAGGAAGGAATAAAGGTTAGTTTAGAATGAATTCTGAAACAACCTTAGGGAGAAACTTAGGATGGGTCCTAAGAACTACTTTGTCTTTAAGAAAACACAGTATACGGAGGGTCTGTGACCAAGGCATGCATCTCAGAGAACCTGCGGGCTGAGGTAATGGCCACTAGGAAGGCCGTTTTCCAAGTGAGAAATTTTAACTCACAGGTAGCTAGAGGCTCAAAAAGTTTTCGAATGAGGATGTCTAGCACAAGATTAATGTCCCAGGCTGCGACTGGACGTCTTATAGGAGGTCTGGTATGCAGAATTCCCTTAAGAAACCTCTTAACCACAGGTAACTGAGCCACTGATAAGTACTGGCTCAGGATAAGCTGAAATGGAACGAAGGTGAACCTTAATTGTAGAGTATTGGAGACCTGAATTTGAGAGATCTAAAAGGTACTCTAAAACTTTATCTGGTGGGCAAGAAATACAGGTTACTCACCTGTAACAGGAGTTCTAGGAATGGTATATGTTTTTCATCCACACTGTCTGGCAGGTATCCTTGCCGCTTTAAATCTTGACGGAAGGTCTTCAAGCTGGCTCCTCCCACCCACCCGGGTGGTAAAACTCTCGGCTCCGCCCCATGACGCCAGATCTGCCCGCTGAAGCTCTGTGCTGTGCCGGCCGGGAGGTCGAGAATGTAGGGATGAACAACATATACCACTCCTAGAACTCCTGTTACAGGTGAGTAACCTGTATTTCTAGGGACATGGATATGTTGTTCATCCACACTGTCTGACAGACTCCTAGCAGTTCTCTGGGAGGAGGGAGGCAAGGCGCACACCCCTACTTTAGGGAATAAAGACTGAGAACCGAGGCCCCAAAACCAGCATCCCGGCGTGACTCAAGGTCGATGTGGTAATGGGTGATGAAGGTGTGTGCTGACTTCCAGGTAGCAGCCCTGCAGATATCCAGGATAGGGACGTCCCTGGAAGCAGCCACCGATGCAGCAGTATGGGGGTGAATGAGCCTCATCCCGCTGGGAGGCTCCATGCCCGCCAACTTATAGCAGAGATCTATGAAGAGGTGACCCACCTGCTTATCGTCCGCTTGGCTGCAGGTCTGCCAGGTGCGGCTTCAGCGTAGGTGACAAACAGCTGGCGAACCTCTCCTGATTTCCCCAGCTGCAGCCCTTATAATGTTGAGCCTCTTCTAGGGTCCAAAGTATGGAGCCTGTATTCCGGCCTCCGAGGTGTGATTGGGGTGAACACCGACAGAGTCAACACCTGGTTAAGGTGAAACTCCGACACCACCTTCGGAAGGAATTTCGGTGGGGCGCAAGACAATCTTGTCCCTGTGGAAGACCAGGTAAGGAGACCTATGCAGAGCCTGGAGTTCTCCCATCCTTCTGGCTGACGGATAGCCACCAAGAAGGCGGTTCTCACGACAGGTGAGAGAGTTCACACCTGTGCATTGGTTCGAATGGCTTGCCCATGAGCTTTGCCAGTACCAGCAGTAAATCCCACGGAGGTGGAGGTTCTCGCACCGGAGGAAAATGTGATCAAGGCCTTTGAAAAAGCGCCAGACCACCTTCTCCTGCGCGCCACCGACTGCTCCCCGCCCGCGCTCGGTAAGCAGAGATGGCTGCCAGGTGCACCCTTAGGGTCCTGACCCAAGCCTTGACGAGAAAGGACCATAAATAGTCCAAGATGCTTGCCAAAGGACAGGAGGAAGGGTCCAAGCACTTGCCCTGACACCAAATGGAAAATCTCTTCCATTTGAAGGCATAGCATTTTCTGGTCGACTCCTTATGGGATGCCTCAACAACATTGAGGACCTCGTCGGAAAGACCCAAGGCCTGGAAGTCTAGCCGCCAGGAACCAGGCCGTCAGGGTGCCGGATTGAAGGTCCGAAGGAACACCTTCCCTGATTGACTGAGAGCAGGTCTGGGCGAGCTGGAAGCTGCCTCGGGAGCCTGGAGCTGAGGTGGAGGAGATCTGGTATCAGAACTGGCGGGGCAAGTCTGGGGCTATCAGAATCACCTGCGCCTTGTCCCTCCTTGCTTTGAGAAGCACCCTGTGAATCAAGGGAAATGGGGGGAAGGCGTAGAAGAGGCCCGGGGTCCACGGCCTCGAGAAGGCATCCCCTGCAGCAAGCCCTGCTGAGGGGGCGGGCATGGAACAGCCTCAGCTTCGCGTTCTCCCTGGAGGAAAACAGGTCCACCTGAGGTGTGCCCCAATGGGAGAACAGATCTTGTACTACCTCCGGCAGGAGAGACCACTCGTGGGATGCAGCCCCTATCCGGCTCAGGGCATCGGTCAGGGTGTTGGAGGCTCCTGCCACATGAATGGCTAGAGATCCGCTTCCAGGCTGCGCGCATAGTGACCAAATGCGGAGAGCTTCCTTGCATAGAAGCATGGAACGCTGGCCCCGCCTGGCGGTTTAGGTAGTACATGGTCGTGGTATTGTCCGTCTGGACTCAGACCACTTGACCCCGAGAAACGGAGCAAAGGCGGTGAGAGCTTGTGCGGACCGCCGGAGCTCCAGCAGGTTGATATGGCATCGGGACTCCCACGGGGACCAGAGGCCGTGCGCCCGGTGTTCCCCCAGATGGGCACCCCAACCCATCAGAGAGGCATCGGTCGATAGACCGTCAGCTCGGGGCAGACAAACGGGATGCCCTCCTGCAGATGAGATGGAACGGTCCACCACCGGAGAGCGTTCCACATCTCCTGGGTCACCATCACTAGCTGGTCCAATGGATCGCAGCGTTGTGACCACTGGCTGGCCAGTCCCCACTGAAGGGGGAGCATGTGCCAGCGTGCCCAACGGACCACGCTGGTACAGCCCGCCATGAGACCCAGGGGCGCTGAGGAAGTCCCGGCAGGGACGCGATTGCCAACCAGAAATGATTGGGCAAAGGAGGTAGAACCCGGCCCTGTCCGCCGGGAGCCGTCACTCTGGCTCGAAGAGAGTTGAGCTCTGCCCCGATAAACAGAATCACCTGCTTGCTCGAGTCTGACTTGGCTCTTTGATGAGAAGGCCAATTTGAGAGCAAACCTGGAGGGCCAGATCTCTGGACCGCTCCACCTCCTGTCTGGAGGGGGCTGCTATCAGCCAATCGTCCAGGTAAGGGTACACCTGGACCCCTCGGCGCCGCAGGAAAGCTGTCACCACTGCAATGTATTTGGTGAAGACCCTGGGAGCTGGAGACAGGCCGAAGGGCACGGCTCGGAACTCGAAGAGGGATCTCTCCGCTCGAAAGCGAAGGAATCTCCGATGTGACGGACGGATAGGGACATGAAAGAACGCGTCCTGCAGGTCCAGACAGCAGAACCACACGCCGTGTTCCAGGGATGGTATTATCTGAGCCAGAGTGACCATCCTGAAGGTTCGAGACCTTAGGAACTTATTCCGGTCATGTAGGTAGAGAATGGGGCGCCAGCCCTCCGTCCGTTTCGGAACCAGGAAGTACCTGGACACAAACCCCGGGTCTGAGGGAGGGTCCGCCACCTCCCTGATCACCTCCTTCTGGAGGAGGAGAGCGATGTCGGCCCGACGAGCCGACAGTGAGGCTGCGGACCCCGAGGCCCCCCCGAGGTGCGACTGCTCTGGAAGGGCGGGCCTGCTCGATCCCTAGAGGCAGGCTTTTCCCCACCACCTCCAGCACCCACCTGTCCGGTGGCAATAATGGACCAGGCAGAAAGGAAGTGCTGGAGCCGTCCCCACGGGGAACCTGGGGTGAGGTGATGGGGTTGAAGGAGCACCACTCAGCCTGGCCACTGGGCAGGCTTGGATGAGGAACCGGCCGAGGGACCTCCTGGCCTTACTCCCTGCTTCCTGTTGGAGGAGCCCTGGGCTTGGGTTTGGGATGCCAAGCTCCGAGCCTGCTGGCCCTGGACGTTGTTGGGCCGGACGCTGCAGGCGCAGAAGGACGCAAAGGGCTTAGGGCTGTGGTTTGCGGCCTTGTCCTTCTGAGCGGAAGAGACCAAGTCCAAGGTAGCATTGGACTTCTCGATCCTCTGCAGGTGACCTTCCACCCCAGGGTCAAGAGGCTCAGTCCCCCAAAAGGAACATCCGCCAACTTGTGCTGGGTATCCGAAGTAAAGGTGGATATCCTCAGCCAAGCCCGACGACGCAGATAGCCACTGCGGCCGCCAGCAGACCTGGCATGAGTCCCCAATGTCTAAAGCAGTCTGGAGCTGCTGTTTGCCACTGCCCTTACCCTGGTCCCACGACTCGCCTGACCGTGGTCTGCAGATCCGCTGGAAGATGAGGGACGACCTCATCCAGGAGCCCAACAGGGCATGAGAAAATGATCCATGAGGGAGTGCCGAACTGGCTCTGGCGAAGGCCGAGGGAGGAGGAGTATAGACTTTTTTGTTCGCATAGTCCAATTTTTGGACTCCTTGTCGGGAGGTTTGTCCACATCCCTAGCATCTCCTGGCACGCCGAAAACGCTGTCGGTAACCAAACCTCGGCCGAGGGGTTCCCAAAAACCGGACAGGGAACCGGTAGGGACCGCATACTTCCTGGCCAAAGGCGCAGGACAGGAAGCAGGGCGCTGCCAGAGCTCCAAGGCTGGACCCACTATGGCCTCGGCCACCGGAAAGGCCTCCGTAGGGGATTCCCCTCGGTCCAGAATCTCCGTGAGGGGATACCTGGCCTGTTTAGAAACGGGTTCGAGCTTCATCCCGGTGGACTCCGAGATGAGCCGAAGCAATCCCAGGAAGGACGAAAGGCTATCGTCCACCGACTGTCCTCCTGAGGACTCAAAGTCCATTCGCTTGGAGAAAAGGAAGGAATCGTCTTCGGACTCGGAAGAGTCCTCAAAGAGCTGCCTCGGGCCTGAGCCACCCCTCCACCTGCCGAGGTTGATCGGGAGAGGGTGACAGACAGCCATGGGGGCAGTCCCTGAGCGACCGAGAATTTTTGGTCGGAGCCCCAACCAATGGCTGTGGAGGCGGAGGTTCCACCGAATCGGTGGGGCAGCTGGTTTTGCCGAACAACTGGCCTGGGAAGGGTCCTCGGATAAAACGAGGGTTGTTTCAGCCGCCCGGTGACAGCCACTTAATGGTTGGGGAAGACGACGGCGCCGGCTTATTCCCGGTCCAGAAGGAGCTGTTGCCACACGAAGTTCTCATATCTTCGACGCAACTTGCGCTCGCCCTCGTCCGAGGAGAAGGAAGAGGTATGCGCGCGCCGCTAGAGCCGAAAGCCGAGCCACCTATGACGGCGGGATCGGCTGGACCGTGAAGATGTCAGAGAACCTCGGCTTGCCGAGGACCGGCGAGGGAGGTGTCGCTGGGAACCGCACTTCGGTTCAGAAGATTCAACCAAAGGCTCCGGAACCGGAGGCACAGATGAGCCAACGGGTCCTCAACTCCCCTGGGGAACCAGGATTCTCGGCTTCCAGCCGAGCTAACCCGCTCCAACGGGTCGAAAACCCGACGGGCGTCACAGGAGTCTCGGCCAACTGGCCTGACGGGACACTGTGGAGACCAGTGGCCGGAGCCAAGAAGTCGATCCAGTCGACGTCGGCAACCCGGGAGCGGATCTTTCCTGCTCCCAAGAACGTGGCTGGTGAGACTTACCTTTGTTCTTTTGGACCGAGAAAACGTCCAGAAGTTGGACCCTCACCTTAGTCGAGAGGGTCAGACAAAGCCCCAAAAGAAGCTGAATAAGAGGCACCGAGAGAGAGCGCGACAATGCCGTAGCCGAGGTAGAAGCTGCCCGCGCCTGGCTCTCTTCTAGAGGGCGATCATCTGCTCGAGTGATCTGCCGAGGCCGGGCTGGGCCGATACCGCTTAACTGGGCCTCTTTGGATTTTACTGAGGAAATTGCTCTCGGACGCCCTGGTTGTAAACTGACAGCACGGTCTTCGAGGCGGAGGGTCGAAAAGGAAGAGCACAGGTCGTAGGCCTGCGGGTCGGCTCCAGGCCTAGACAGGATTTAACGTGGAGGCGGATCCGTCCCGAGACATCTTCTGGCTCGCAAGGGCATCTCCGGAAACCGGAGACGACGGTCCACGTGAGCATGTAGGGAGAGAAGACCAAGTCTTTTAGCAAAACTTTAATTTCGAAAATTGAAGAATTAGGAACCAGTCTTATTCAGAGCTGTTAAGGAGGGAACCTGAGCCCAAGCGGAAGGGAAGATCTACGGCCATGGAGCCGAGTTTACCACCCGGGTGGGTGGGAGGAGCCAGCTTGAAGACCTTCCGGCAAGATTTAAAGCGGCAAGGATACCTGCCAGACAGTGTGGATGAACAACATATCTGTGTCCCTAGAAAAAGTATTCAAAGAGGATTTTGCACACCAGAGTGAAAAACGCTTCCATTTGGCTGTGTAAGTTTTCCTACTGGATGGCTTGCGCGCAGCCAGAAGAATATCTGAAACCCTATGAGAGACATTGAACCTGTTAACCTCTATCTCTTCAGGAGCCAAGCGTGAAGGTGAAGGACCTCAGATTGGGATGAATAACTGGGCCTTTGTCTGAATGCTCATCTGAAGGGTAAGTGTTTTTCGGAGGAGTTTCCGGGGATACTGTTGAGTAGTGGAAACCATATCTGTCTAGAAGGCAGCTGAGGGATCATTTTGTCCCCGACTCGAATTTGAGAAGTACTCTCTGAATTACAGGAAGAGGCGAAAGGTATAGAAAGAGTTTTGTCCACTGCAATCCGAACGTATCCTGACAGAAAATGCCAGGCCCTGGATTTCTGGAGCAGAAGAGAGGCAGTTTTGTGTTATGGGATGCAAAAGGTCCGGTCTGAGTTTCCCACTCTGCAGTAATAGTGACTGAACCTATCTTTGAGTTGAGAGACCATCTTCGTGAGGATCTGTCCTGTTCTGCTGAGTTGGTCTGCCAGTTCGCTCAGCCCCCTGCAGGTAGACCACATGAATTAGAGCCTTGTGCTCTAAGCACCATCCCACACTCTCGCCTGCCCTGCATAAAGTGTGTGAGTGAGCACCGCCTGTCTGTTGATGTAACACATCACTGCTTTGTTGCCCGTTTGAAGGAGAATGTTCTTGTGACAGAGAATGTCCTTCAAAGCCCGGACTACATAAAGGACGGCTCTCATTTCTAAGACATTTATGTGAAGCTGGGACTCGTCCAGAGTCCACATACCTTGAGTATGGAGAGTCCGACAGTGAGCTCCCCACCCCATCAGGGAAGCATCCATGGTAATGGAAATTTGATGATCCAGAGGAGCAAAGGGATACCCTTCCAGAAGATTGTTCTCTTGCGAGCACCAGGTGAGTGATCTCTTCAGAGGTTCTGTCACCTTGATGAGAAAGGACTGAGGGTGAATGGTCAGGACCACTGAGTACTGAGCATCCATCAGAGGTTCTCATGGAGGCATGCTAGGGGTACAGTGAACACCCGAGGATGCCATGAGACCTAGCATCCGCTGTATCGAGAGCTGGGCCGAGCTGTTCTCCTGCTGCATTGGTCCATCTAGTTGATATCGCTCTCCTCCTGTCCTCTGAAGAAATGCTTTTAGCACAGGAGGTGTCCAGAAGAGTTCCTATGAAAAGTACTCTGGAGGCTGCATTCACGATTTTGAGGTTTAGCAGGACTCCCATGGACGTAGAAAGTGTGTGCTGTACAGTGATGTGAGTTCCCTGCCTAGAAGGACTTGCTAGAAGCCAATCGTCCCAGATATGGGAACACCTGTATTCCGATTTTCTGAGATGCTTTCTTGAGAATTGCACAATACTTTGTATGAAAACTACTTTTTCGAGGAATAGCCAAAGGTAGGACTCTGAAGTGATAGCAATGCTGTTCCAAACCCACGAACCTTAGGTATTTGTAATGCGCTTTGGGTGAATAGGAATGTGCTGGTAAGCATCCTGCATGTCAGGGAGGCGAACCAGTCGTGTTGATGAAGTAAAGGTAACAGGGTTCCTAGCAATATCATTTTGAATTTCTCTTTGGGAATAAATTTGTTTAATTTTCTGAGGTCCAAAATGGGGCGCATGCCCCTGGTTTTCTTTGGAACCAGAAAGTAATGGAAGTAGAACCCTGTGTTCCGTTGATCCAGCGGAACTACTTCCACTACTATGTTGTTCAGAAGGTCTTGTATCTTGGAGGCGAGAAGTTCTGACTGAAGAACTGACAGCCCGGGCTGTTGTCTGGGGGACGATCCGGAGGGGTGTCTAAAAGATTGAGGGAATACCCCTCACGGAATATCCGGAGGACCCATTTGTCCGAGGTTATGGACTTCCATTGATTGTAGAAGTGAGTCAGACGACCTCCCACCGCTGAGGAAGAGTCCCCCTCGGGCAGCTGAGGTGGGACTTGGGCCAACAACTCAGAAGGCGATACTGGGCACTTTGAGTCCTTGCGCCTTCTGCTGCGTTTTCTTTTGAGGCTGAGAGGCTTGGTTTTTATTAAAACATCCTCTGCCTTTGCCTAGAAAGGACTGATGGTTATGAAACTGGCGCTTGCAACACCCCTCGAGAGGAGCAGGAGGAGGTCGTAGCCACCTTTAATGGCTACATCTAGTCTTTGTGTGACCTCTACAGCCTGTTCTACTTGGAGGGGGCTAAGAGATACCATCGAAAGGCAATGCCATGACCTGTTGCTGGGCATCATTCGTGAAACCTGAAGTGCATAGCCAGGAATGACGGATGGTACAAATGCCCACCGCCGCCGCTAGGGAGGCAGTATCGAAGGCGTCCATAGCTGCTTTAACCTGCTGGTTATTAGACTCGATACCCCGGTTATGGTTTGAAGAAGCTCTGAACTAGTGTCCAACTCCAGTAGATCTTCAACCATTTGTTTGAGCAAATGCCAGAGAATATACTCATATTGAGAGAAATAGCCTTGGTATTTCATTTTTATTTTTTATACTTGTAAATCCAAATGAGCAAACTGCCCATTTTCATTGGAGACAAGTTTAAAACTAAAAAAACACACAAAATATTAACAAACATAATACAAACAATGCATTCAATCAATAAAATACAATACATAAAAATACATCATGTTTCCAAAGATATCCACTGTTTTAACCGTGTCTTAAAACTCTGACAGGAGTTATTAACAACTTCTGAAGATTTCATATGAACCTGAAAAGAACTATTCTGAACAATTTCTAATGGAATTCTATTAAAAAAAACTAGGTGCTCTAAATAATAAGGAAGTTTGCCCAAAAGTAGTCTTTTAAAATGGTATTTTAAATTTATAATTGTGCTGGGACCTAGTAAAACAACAATTAACTAATATAGGAAACATTAAAAGAAATAGAATAAGGAAAAAAAAATTACATTTAACTTTAAATAAGAAATGCCCATCTTATAAAATGTGCTTTGTTTTAAAAAGATATGATGTATGACTGATTGTACAGATCAGAGCAATGGGTTGAAAGGGTAAATTTAGCCAAAACCTCAGAGCTGAATGGTAAATTACTTTAAGAGGACTCAAAACATTAGTACATGAAGATGTGAAAATCAGTATGCCATAATCAAGTATGGAGAACAGAAAGCTATGAACTAAGAGCTTTCTGGATTCGAAAGTCAAAAAAGATTTAACTCGATAAAGCATATCCAACCTCTGATGAAGGATTTTCCTAAGATTCTGAATGTGAGGTTCAAAAGAAAAATGTGTGTCCAACGTAATACCTAAGAATTTAAAAACAGATACATTTTCAATTATGTTTCCTGTCCTATCAGAAATTGGAAGCAAATCAATTGGTACATTTTTCTTCTTAGAAAACACCGTTACTTTGTTTTTTCTGGGAATTCAAAACCAGGTGACTTAAGGATAACCAATCCTGCAGGTAATTAAAATCAGTTTGAAGACAGGAAAGGGCGACATTGGGTCTGGGATCTGAACAAAAAAGAACAGCGTCATCTGCGTGAAGAATCATTTCAGTTTTTGTACATATATCAGAAACGGAATTCATAAATAAGGAAAAAAATAAGTGGTCCCAGAACTGAACCCTGGGGCACACCACAAACCAAGGGAAGAGAATGGCATAAAGATGAACCAAAAATAGTTCTAAATGATCTTTCAGACAAAAAGTTTTGATACCATATATTTACTTCATCAGAAAAATGAAGACCTTGAAGCACACCAGGGAGAAGATCAAATTCAACCAAATCAAAAGCCTTGGTGAGGTCCACGAACAGTGCCGCACAAGAAAGTCCACTATCAATTGCTCCATGGACACTGCCCGTGAACCCCACCAAGGCTGTTTCAGTGTTATACCATGGCTTAAAGCCATGTTGGTTCTCTGATAACAAAGAATACCTCCCAAGAAAATCCAAGGTTTGGTCCAAGACAATCCTTTCCAGAATTTTTGAAATGGGCGATAAAAGGGAAACAGGACGATAATTAGTAACTAGAGAAGGATTTCCATTCTTTAGAATGGGTTTTATAACCGCTCGTTTCCAGCTACTCAGAAAAACATTATGATATAAAGGAAAGTTAAAGATATGAACTAATGGATAAACAAAACAATCAATACCCATTCTAATTATCCTATCAACAACACCATCCATGTTTTTACTAGAAACTGGGGGAGATTTGATTATTTTCAAAACATTAAGGTTTTTAATGTAAATCTATTAAGGATAGTACCTGATTATAAGGGGACTTGTTTCATAATGTTGATGATTATGGGAGGAGATATAGAATTGAATCCTGGTCCAATGATTAATATGTGTAAAGTAATGCATGATAATGCTCGAAGTGTGGCACCAAAAACTGATCAACTAGCCTTACTGGTACAGGAACATGACCCTGTTGTACTAGGACTGAGTGAGACTTGGTTATCAAATAGGATTGGGGATAGTGAACTAACCTTACCAAACTTATCAACTTTTTGGATCAGATAGAGATAAAGGGGGGGGGGGTGTAATGTTTTATGTCAAAAATGTGGTAGGCCATGTGGAACTTCTTTTAAAGGGGAGCAAAAATAATATTGAATATTTGGAAATATATGTGGATAGACTTAAATTAGTTTTTGCTATGGTTTATTCTCCTCCAAGATCAAGTTTAGTACTTATTGAAGAAGTCCTGAATAAGATTTGTGGTTGTATAGGGGACAGGTCTCTAATCTTAATAGGAGATATGAATTGTGATTGGTTCAAGCCTAGAGTTAGGAAACTAGATGAGATTGCCTCAACTTTGGGATTAACTCAGCACATTAAGACACCTACTCGGTACACTAATAACATGACAGAAGGAACTATACTGGACCTGTTATTTACAAACTGTTTAATAGATATTAAGGCATTAGGAACTTTACCACCACAACTTAGTGACCATAACCCAATATGGGCTGTGGTGACAAAACAGGCTCGGTTTTTGTCAGAATGTTTTAACAATAAGAAAAGGGATATGCGGAATTTCTCTGAACAGAGATTCCTGCAGAGTGTAGCTAAAGAAAACTGGGAAAGATGTAGATTAGTACCAGAATTGGATCTAGCTGTAGAATATTTTTCCACTACTTTTCGTATGATTTGCGATTATCATGCACCAAAATTCAGATCTCGTGATAAACATATTCAGTTACCCTGGATTAAGGAAAGGATTTTGAAAAACATCAGAGTAAAAAACAGACTGTGAAGAAAGGCTTTAAAATCTAAATTACCCTCTGACTGGGAACTGTTTAAAGTAAATCGGAATGCATGTAAATATCTCATAAGAAAGGCTAGGGCCCATTACTATCGAAATAAGTTGAATTGTAATTCTGATCCACGCAAATTTTGGCATACCATTAATCATTCAACAAATCCTGGTAAATCTGGAACACAAATAAATTTAAATTTACAGATTTAATCTAACTGATAATCCAGAGAGTACCTCTGAGGCCCTGAACAATTTTTTTGTAGACCTACCAGGTTGTAATGATTTGGGAGTTTCTACATTTGGAGATATGAAGTCTATGCATTCATCTTGTTCACCTTCATTTAGATTCAGGGCCTCAAAAATACCAGAAGTATGTAGGGAATTGAAGTATATAAATGCCTATAAATCAGCAGGGCCAGATGAAATAGAGGGTAGATTTCTTAAGTTAGCAGCAGACTAAATTGCTCCAATTGTAACTTACATTTGCAATTGGAGCTTACAGTCTGAATGCTTTCCTATGTCTTGGAGAGAAAGTAAGATCATCCCTATACATAAAGGGGGTGATACTACAGAATTGAATAATTATCGGCCCATAGCCCTACTTTCCATTTTGTCCAAGTGCTTGGAGAAATGTGTAAACAGGCAGATTTCTGAACACTTGGACAAACATGGACTGTTAACATCCCACCAATCAGGGTTTAGAAAGGGTCATTCCACAACTACAGCACTGTTAAGAGTTTAAATATCTGGTTTGTACTTCTTTGAATCTGGGTTTGGAAACTGCTGGTGTATTTGTGGATCTGTCCAAGGCCTTTGACCCGGTGAGCCACTCCCTTTTACTGGACAAATTAAAAGATATAGGCATAGTTGATGGGCCCAGAAACTGGATAAAATCTTATCTAACAGGACGCACTCAGAGGGTGGAGATCTTACAGACTCTATTTACATCTAGAAATGTTAGCAGAGGAGTTCCACAGGGGTCCATTTAGGGCCCTTGTTATTCCTCTTGTTTATTAATGATCTACCCCAGGTGGTGAGACATTCGGTCGTGAGGCTTTATGCGATGATATTATATCATCACCACCGGAAGTTCTGTTATGGATCTCCAACAGAAGCTTCCAAACAGATTTTGCCGGGTGTGTGGGGTGGCTCACCAGGTCGAGGCTCTTGATGAATGCTAAAAACACAAAATTGGTGTACTTTTCAAATAAGAAGCCTAAATCACAGATTCATATCGTAACACATACAAATAGACCTATAGAACAGGTGGATAGTTACTGTTATTTGAGGGTGACTTTTGATTCCTTGTTGACTTTTGATACCCATATAAATAATAATATAAAAAAGGTGACGAAGAAATTAGGAGCTCCGAGATGAACTACCAAATGTTTACAAACTAAGGATAGGAAAAAAGCTGCCGAACAGCTGATTATGCCAATCCTGACGTATGGGGATTTAATTTATAGAACAGCGAGTAAACATCAGTTGATTAGATTTGATAGGGTGCAACATAGAATAGCTAGATATGTTTTACAGTGTTCATATAGAACTCATCATTGTAATATGTTTATAAAATTGAATTGGCAGTCTTTAGAAATTATTTTCCAAAAAAACTGGTTAATACTGATGAATAAATATAAAACACTTTATCCAGAACATTATATTACACAAACACTTTTTTCTAAAGTCAGTAAAGGTAGGCATGAGTTATTAAGATCTGTGCATAGACAAAGTTTGTCCCATAAGAATTTATAATAAATATGGTAATGGTTCCATTTTATGTCAGGCAGCTAAAGTATGGAATATTCTACCCCCTCCAATAAGATCCTTAGAAGACCATACGACTTTTAAAAATGAAATTTTGAAATCTTATAAAATAGAATGTAGTTGTACATGAATATGTATGGGATATTTTGTTTATTTTTTGGAGTTTCTTTTTCTTTTGCATTTGTGTCTTAATGTATTGCTGGATATTTTGAAATGTTGTGTATTGTTTATACTTTGTATTTACTTGAGTATTGTTATATGTTTAGATGTAACTAAGTGAAATATAAACAGGACTATCTTGTGAACAGGATTGTATAATCCTAATGATTAGAATCTCCTGTATAAAAATGAAGTTTTCATCATCATCATCGCCCTGAAAAGGTTTTGCATTATTTTTCAAAAAGTATTTTTTTTACTGAGGAAGGGGAAAGGGACTTGAAATAAAACTTTGGATTAGTGTCATTATAAATATTATCATCATCAAATACATCATCCAAATCTATGGGAGTTCTATAAGGGCCTAAGTTCCCAAAATGAATATTGAAAATATCAGATACCCTAAGATGATCAGTTATACTTTGTCCATTATGATGAAGGATAGGAATGGAAATACAGGTTACTCACCTGTAACAGGAGTTCTAGGAATGGTGTATATTTTGTTCATCCACACTGTCTGGCAGGTTCCTTGCCGCTTTAAATCTTGCCGGAAGGTCTTCAAGCTGACTCCTCCAACCCACCCGGGTGGTAAAACTCTCGGCTCCGCCCCATGACGCCAGATCTAGCCCGCTGGAAGCCAGGTTGTGCGTCGAAGCCGGAAAGGTCGGGTGGGTCGAGTGGATGAACGACATATACCACTCCCAGAACTCCTGTTACAGGTGAGTAACCTGTATTTCTAGGGACATGGCTATGTTGTTCATCCACACTGTCTGGCAGACTCCTAGCAGTTCTCTGGGAGGAGGGAGGCAAGGCGCACACCCCCTACTTGGGAAATAAAGACTGGAGAACCGCGGCCCCAAAACCAGCATCCTCGCGTGACTCAAGGTCAATGTGGTAGTGGGTGATGAAGGTGTGTGCTGACTTCCAGGTAGCAGCCCTGCAGATTTCCTGGATAGGGACGTCTCTGGAAGCAGCCACCGATGCAGTAGTATGGCGAGTGGAATGATCTCTTATCCCTCTGGGAGGCTCCATGCCCACCAACCTATAGCAGAGATCTATGCAGGAGGTGACCCACCTGCTTATCGTCCGCTTGGCTGCAGGTCTGCCAGGTGTGGCTTCAGCGTAGGTGACAAACAGCTGGCGAACCTCTCCCCGAACTTCAGCCGGCCCTCTCCTTGTAATGAAGTAGCGCTCTTCTAGGGTCCAAAGTATGGAGCCTATATTCGGCCTCCAAGGTGTGATTGGAGTAGAACACCGGCAGAGTCAACACCTGGTTAAGGTGAAATTCCGACACCACCTTCGGAAGGAATTTTGGGTGGGGGCGCAGGACAACCTTGTCCCTGTGGAAGACCAGATAAGGAGACTCGATGGAAAGCGCCTGGAGCTCTCCCATCCTTCTGGCTGCCGTGATAGCCACCAAGAAGGTGGTCTTCCACGACAGGTGAGAGATGTCACACCTGTGCATCGGTTCGAATGGCCTGCCCATGAGCTTAGCCAATACCATCAGTAGATCCCACAGAGGTGGAGGTTCTCGCACCGGAGGGGATATGTGATCAAGGCCTTTGAAAAAGCGCCAGACCACCTTCTTCTGCGCCACCGACTGCTTCCCAGCCCGCGCCCGGTAAGCAGAAATGGCTGCCAGGTGCACCTTAAGGGTCATCGACCAAAGCCCTTGCTGAGAAAGGGACCACAGGTAGTACAGAATGCTTGCCAAGGAACAGGAGGAAGGGTCGAGGCCCTTGCCCTGACACCAAATGGAGAATCTCTTCCATTTGAAGGCATAGCATTTTCTGGTCGACTCCTTACGGGACGCCTCAACGACGTTGAGGACCTCGTCGGAAAGACCCAAGGCCTGGAACTCTAGCCGCTCAGGAACCAGGCCGTCAGATGCAGGGACTGAAGGTCCGGATGGAATACCTTCCCCTGATTGACTGAGATCAGGTCTGGGCGGGCTGGAAACCGCCTCGGGGGCCTGGAGCGGAGACTGAGGAGATCTGGATACCAGAACTGGCAGGGCCAGTCTGGGGCTACCAGAATCACCTGCGCCTTGTCCCTCCTTGCCTTGAGAAGCACCTTGTGGATCAAGGGAAATGGGGGGGGAAAGCGTAGAAGAGGCCCGGGGTCCACGGCCTCGAGAAGGCATCCCCCTGCAGCGAGCCCTGCTAACGGGGGCAGGCATGAAACAGTCTCAGCTTCGCATTCTCCCTGGAGGCAAACAGGTCCGCCCGAGGCGGGCCCCAGTGGGAGAACAGATCTTGTACTACCTCCGGCAGGAGAGACCAGCCCCTATCCGGCTTAGGGCATCGGCCAAGGTGTTGGAGGCTCCTGCCACATGAATGGCGAGGAGCTCCACCTCCAGGCTGCGCACGAGTGACCAAATGCGGAGAGCTTCCCTACACAGAGGCATGGAGCGCGCCCGCCCTGGCGGTTTAGGTAGTACATGGTCGTGGTATTGTCAGTCTGGACCTGAGCCACTTGACCCTGTAGAAATGGAGCGAAGGCGGTGACGGCTAGACAAACCGCTCGAAGCCCCAGCAAACTGATGTGGCATCATGACTCCCGAGGGGACCAGAGGCCGTGCGCTCTGTGCTCCCCCAGATGGGCACCCCAACCCATCAGAGAGGCATCAGTTGAGAGAGAGTCCGTCGGCTCGGGGCGGACAAACGGGATGCCCTCCTGCAGATGTGCTGGAACGGTCCACCACTGGACAGCGTTCCACATCCCCTGGGTCACTGTCACTAGCTAATCTAGAGGATCGAAGTGCTGTGACCATCGGCTGGCCAACCCCCATTGAAGGGGACACATGTACCAGCGGGCCCAACGGACCACGCTGGTGCAGGCCGCCATGAGGCCCAGGAGGCGCAGGAAGTCCCGAGCAGGGCGCGATTGCCCCACCTGAAATGATTGGGCAAAGGAGGAAAGAACCTTGGTCCTGTCCGCCGGGAGCCATGCTCTGGCTCGTAGAGAGTTGAGCTCTGCCCCGATGAATTGTATCACCTGCTTTGGCACGAGTTCCGACTTGGCCTCGTTGATGAGGAGGCCAACCTGAGAGCAAACCTGGAGGGCCAGATCTCTGGACCGTTCCACCTCCGCTCTGGAGAAGGCTGCAATCAGCCAGTTGTCCAGGTAGGGGTACACCCGGTCCCTTCGGCGATGCAGGAATGCTGTCACCACTGCCATGTATTTGGTGAAGACCCTGGGAGCTAGGGAAAGGCCGAAGGGCATGGCCCGGAACTCGTAGAGTGATCCCTATGCCCTGAAGCGGAGGAATCTCTGGTGGGACGGATGGATTGGGACGTGAAAGAACGCATCCTGAAGGACCAGAGAACAGAACCACATGCCTCGTTCCAAGGATGGGATTATCTGAGCCAGAGTGACCATCCTGTAGGTCCAAGACCTTAGGAACCTGTTCAGGTCGTGCAGGTCGAGAATGGGGTGCCAGCCCCCCGTCCGTTTTGGGACCAGGAAGTGCCTGGACACAAACCCCAGGTCTGGAGGAGGATCCGCCACCTTCCTGATCACCTCTTTTTCGAGGAGCAGGGCGATATCAGCTCGGCGAGCCTACAAAGAGGCTCGGACCCCGTAGCCCCCCCGAGGGGCAACGGCTCGGAAGGGCGGGGCCTGCTCGAACTCCGGGGCAGGCCCTTTCCTACCACTTCCAACACCCAACGTTCCGTGGTGATAACGGACCAAGTGGAAAGGAAGTGGCGGAGCCGTCCCCCCCACAAGGGGGAACCCAGGGGGAAGTGATGAGGCTGGGGCCGACACCCCTCAACTCATCACTGGGCAGGCTTAGAGGAGGGACCAGCCGAGGGACCTCCTGGGACCTTACCTCCCTGCTTCCTGTTGGAGGAAGCCGCAGGCTTGGGTTTGGGATGCCAAGCACGAGCCTGCTGGCCCTGGTGCTGGTGCTGTTGGGCCGGACATGCTGCAGGTGAAGAAGGATGAAAGGACTTGTGCTGCTGCTGTCGGTGGCCTTTGTCCTTCTGGGCGGAGGTGACAGAGTCCAGAGTGGCACTGGACTTTTCGATCCGCTGGAGGTGACCTTCCACCCAGGGCCGAAGAGGTCTGTCCCCAGGAAGGGACATCTGCCGTTTGTGCTGGGTATCCGCCCGTGAAGGTGGATATCCTCAGCCATGCTATCGCGGCGCATGGCGACCGTGGCCTGCCGATCTGACTGCAGGAGTCTCCAATGTCCAGAGTCATTTGGAGCTGCTGTTTAGCCACCGCCCTACCCTGGTCCCGTACCTGCAGGACCGTGGTCTGCAGGTCAGCCGGGAGATGAGGGATCACCTCATCCAGGGAGCCCATGAGGGCGTGAGAGAAATGTGCCATCAGCACAGCCGAGCTGGCCTGGCGGAGGCCAAGGGAGGACGCAGCATACACCTTGCGCCCGGCATAGTCCAGCTTTTTGGACTCCTTGTCGAGGGGCTTGTCCACATCCCTAGCGTTCCCGGAACACCGGAAAACGCTGTCGGTGACCAACCCCTCGGCAGAGGAGTGTTCCCGAAAACCGGGCAAAGAGCCGGTAGGGACCGCATACTTCCTGGCCATCCTGGCCGAAGGTACAGGACAGGAAGCAGGCCACTGCCAGAGCTCCAAGGCTGGGCCGACAATGGCTTCAGCCACCGGAAAGGCCTCCGTGGGTGAATCCCCTCGGTCCAGTATCTCCGTGATGGGATACTTGGCCCGCTTGGATACAGGTTCGAGCTGCATCCCGGTGGACTCCGAGATGAGCCGAAGCAAACCCATGAAAGACGATGGGCTTTCGTCCATCGACTGGCCCCCGGAGGACTCCAGGTCAATGGGCCTGGAGAACAGGGAGGAGTCGTCGGACTCTGAGGAGTCCGCGAAGAGCTGCCTGGGGCCTGAGCCACCCTCCACCTGCCGAGGACGGTCGGGAGTGAGGGTGACCGACAACCTGTGGGGCAGGCCCTGACATGACCGAGTCTCCTTGGTCGGTGCCCCTGATTTCAGTTGTGGAGGTGGAGGTTCTACCACAAATCGGTGGGGCAGCTGGTTTCGGCCGAACAACTGGCCCAGGCTTGGGCACCTTGACTACAGCGAGGGGTTGTTTCGGCCACTCAGGTGACAGCCACTTGATGGCCGGGAAGGCGTCGGCTTGTTTCCGGACAGAAGTAACTGCTGCCACATCAGGTCCTTGTAGCATCGACGCAACTTGCGCCGAAGCCTCTCCTCTTCCGAGGAGGAAGACAAGAACGAGCGGTGGTGCCGCTTACTTCGGTGCCGAGACTGAGGCCGCCGATGGCGGGATCAGCTGGACCGAGACGACATCCGAGACCGAGACCCTCGGCGTTTCAGAGGACGGGTCTGGGAAGGGGCGGGGGACACCCGCTCTTCCCTCAGCTCGGACGCCTTAACCGGGAACTGCGGCACCAGAGGCGCAGGCAAGTCCTCAGTCTCCACTGGGGGAACCGGTGAAGAAGGGTTGCCGGTTTCACCAGTCGACAGCCCGTCCGACAGGTCGAGAAAAATCTCGACTGCGTCGACGGGTGTCTCTGACCTGACAGCGGCCTTAGCCGCAACCTCGACCGAAGCAGAGTGTCGACTGTCCGGGGAAGGGGACCTCTCCAGCTCCCACGAACGCCGACGATGGGACTTAGCTTTTGAGTCCTTCTTTCTGGACCGAGAGGAATGTCCCGGTGGCCCCTCTCCCTTCGTGGAAAGGGATTGGCAAAGCTCCTTGAAAGAAGCTGAATATGAGGTACCCAGAGAGAGCGGGATAAATGCCGCGACCGAGGAAGAGGAAGATGCGGCCTGTGCCGCCTCCTCCTCGAGGGCGATCATCTGCTCAAGATGCTCAGCTGAGCCAGCCGCCACGGTAACCGCTCAACGGGTCTCTTTCGACTTCACCGGCGGGTAGCGCTTCTCGGGGCGCCCAATCTGTAACCGGGCAGCGCGGTCTTCCAGGATGTTGGCCGAAAACGAACGGCATAACTCGCAAGCCTGCGGGTCATGTTCTAGGCCGAGGCAGTAGACGCACGTGGAGTGCGGATCCATCCTGGACATTTTCTGCCCACAAGGGCACCGCCAAACTCCGGGAGTCGATTTGTCCATCGCAGCCACGAGGAAGAAAGCTGACCGAAGTCTTGAAAATTTTAAAATAAGTTTCGGGCGAACCAAAGAATTAGGATCCAGTCTACACGCAGAGCGTTAAGGAGGGAACCTGAGCTTCCAAGCGGTTAGGAAGATCTGGCTTCATGGGGCGGAGCCGAGAGTTTTACCACCTGGGTGGGTGGGAGGAGCCAGCTTGAAGACCTTCCGGCAAGATTTAAAGTGGCAAGGAACCTGCCAGACAGTGTGGATGAACAACATATCCATGTCCCTAGAAAACAGGTTGAGAGGAAAGAAGGATGAATACCAGGAGACAGAGGCATCGGTGTGGCCCCTCTTGCCGCAACCGTGTGAGGAAAACACCTAAGCCGGAGTCGACAGCACCGAAGTTGGCACCGCGCGACTACCAAGGCTCAACCGCCCTACCTGATCTCCTGTAATTCCCGAAGGCCCCTGAGTGACCGGTCCAAGCAGCTGGACCAACCTCCGAGCCCATTGCTCCATAAGAGCAGCCCACTGATGAAACTGCTCATCTGAAGACCTACCAGAGGGAGGGATAGGGCTCCGATGTCGAAGACGTCGGCCACCAGAAACAGAAACCGGTGACTCCGAAGGAGGAGACTGGCAACTAGCCCCAATAACCGACTGTCTATGTGCAGACATATCAGCGGCAACCTTGAGCGATGCCTTCTCTTTTTTTGACCTGTGGGCCGAGGAACAGCTCGAGGCCTAACGGTGCCGAGAGTGCGACAGTTTACTTTTATGCTTTCGAGGGGACCACCCACCCCTTCGGGCATTGGACTGTCCGTTGTCAGACACCTCCCCTCCCCCCCGGAGAAGGCGGCGGACCGGACCCAGCCAGACTGACTGAACAGCTTTCATACGAAGTCTCCCTACCGTCATCTGACCCGCTCATGGTCGACTCCATCAATGTAGGCTGAGACTTTTTCTTTTAATAAGCATAAACTAAGAGTACTTTGAGATATTATTACAAAACAATAAAACTGAAAACTAAGCTGCTAGTTTGAAGTTTGACTCCCGGCAGGCTAGCGACGTCGTCACTGAAGTGCACTCGACGGCAGGAAAAAAGGAACCGAGGCAGTTGGAGAGTCGACGCTGAGATAGTCATTACCACACGAGCTGAGGCTCGCGGTGCCGCTCCTCACATCTCCATCTCTGGCGCCGACCCTCTAGCAAAAAAGTATGCTCCCGCTGGATCCTAGTGTCTCCGGCGCAGATCCCATTAGTGTGAATGAGTGGTGGAGACTTTATGTCCAGGAAGATCAGCACTCGTTGTCGACGGAGAAAATAATGGAAAAGTTTTTCGAGTTGTTCACCGAGAAAACGCAGCAGCAGAACTAGGACTTGAAGTACAACCGATGGGCTAGGCTGCAGATAAAATGGCTCTCACTCACAAGGTTGTGCTCACTCGACAGCGGGAGATGCAAAACTGGGTCTGAAGAGTGGTCGGCGACTATGGCGATTATGGATATAGTTCATTAGCCACACACAGGCAGACTTCCAGCAGTTCTCCGGGAGAAGGGGCAAAGGCATGCAATCTATTTAGCAAACAGAAATTGGAGAACAGAGGTCCCAAAAGCAGCATCCTGGTGAGACATGAGGCAGACTATGCAATGGGAGATAAGTGTGTACGGACTTCCAGATAGCAACACTACAGATCTCCTGTATAGAGATGTCTCTACAGGAGACTCTCTACCAGCCTTATAGCAGAGGTCAATGTAGGATGTAATCCATCTGCCAGTCATCTGCTTTCTGTCAGGTGCAGCTTCAGTGAATGTTACAAAAAGCTGGTGAGCCTCACCTTGCACTCCAGCCATGAGCTTATACGCTTCTTTCATCTGCCAGCGGCTCTGAGGAACAACAAGGGGCGTCAAATAAAAGATCAGCTGCAAAATCCTCTCAATGTGTCTCACTTTGACATCATCATGTCTGAAATAGCTGCTATGAAGTTAGCACTTAGTGATAGGTCTTCAGACAAACAAAGTTAGACAAGTTTTGGCAGACCACAAGATAAGGATCACAGATAAGCTAGAGATGAAAATTATGTAACTACCATAATTCTGGATCCTCTTGGATGAAGTCTCCACCACTTATTCACATTAATGGGACTACGCCGGAGGCGCTAGGACTGAGCAGGAGTCAAAAATCTTCAGGAGGGCCAGCGTCGGGGTAGGACCGCATATATGCGGCGCCACGAGACCGGCTTGCGCTGTATAGGCTACCTCGAACCCTCCAACCGCCTCAGTACCTTTTTTATAGAGGAGGTGCAGCGTAAACTAACCTAGTAAAACCTTGTTTGGACACAAGATAGTCCGAATGACCTGTATAAGAAGGGTCAACACCACAGAGTCTTAATGGACCAACCATTCAGGGAGTGAAGACCAAAAACAGGATAAGTGAGCTCAGAGGATGGAGGGTGGGCACGTGAATGAATGATGGAGACTTCATATCCAAGAAGATGAAGAATTATGGTAGGTATGCAATTTTCATATCTTTCTGGGCATAAAGTCTTCACCATTCATTCACACAAATGGGAAAGAAATGACCTAAAATAATCCCTAGAGAAGGGTGGCAGGAGAGAGAGCAGCTCACTCAGGACAGAAGTTCATTGAGGACTGTCCTGCCAAAGGAAGGATGCTGTCTGGCATGGACATCCAATGCGCAGTGCTTCACAGAAGTGTGCACAGAGCTCCAAGTGGCCGCATTGCAGATGTCTGCAATGGGCACGTTCCAAATGTCTGCCAGAGATGCCACGACTGCTCTGGTAGACTGGGTGTACACCATGCCTTCCAGCTTGACCTGCGCTATGGAATAACAATGGTGGAGACATGCTACCAGCCATGCCGAAATGCACCTGATGGCAACAGGCTGACCCAGGCGGGCCTTGCAGAAAGAGAGAGAGTTGCTTGGATATGCAAATCTCTTTTGTTCTGTCGATGTAGAGTCAGAAACCCTTCTTTACATCAAAAGAATGTAGGGCACATTCCCCTTCATTCTGAAAATATGCAAAGTAGGTTGGAAGGACCAGGGGCTGGTTCAGGTGGAATTACGAGACTACTTTAGGAAAGAATTTAGGGCTAGTTCTGAGAACCACCTTTTCCTTGTGAAATACTGTGTATTGGGATCTGTGATCAGGGCATGTATTTCAGAGACCCTGCAAGCGGAAATGGCCACAAAGAAGGCAGCCTTCCAGGTCAGGCATTTCAAGTCGCAGGTTGCTTGAGGCTCGAAAAGGTTTACGAGTGAGCATGTCTAGCACAAGATTGATATCCCAAACAGCTACCGGTCTCCTGACTGGTGGTCTAGTGTGCAACATTCCTTTAAGAAATCTCTTAACTAAGGGTAGCTGAGCCACTGACTTATTGTGGATAGGCTCATGGTAGGCAGAAATTGCACAAAGATGTACTTTCACTGTCGAGTATTGCAGTCCTGCATTCAACAGGTCTAGAAGGTACTCCAACACTGCTTCGTGAGGAAGCAAAAAGTTCCAAGGAGGACTTTGCACACCAAATGGAGAAACGTTTCCACCTTGCCATGTAGGTCTTCCTAGTGGATGGCTTATTAGCTGCTAGGAGAATGTCAGATTCTGCAGGAGACGCTAAACCTACCCGTTTCTATCTCCTCAGGAGCCAGGCATGGAGATGAAGGGACTGCAGGCTGGGATGGACCACCAGACCCTGAGTCAGGTGGTCCCTTTGAAATGGTAGTTGTCTCGGTGAAACCTCCGATAATCTGTTGAGTAACAGAAACCATATCTGACGAAGACAGCATGGGGTAATGAGAATCATGTGGCCCCACCGTGCCTCCAGCTTGAGTAGCACCATCTGAATTAAGGGAAGGAGGAGGAAATGTGTACAGAAAGCGTCTTGTCCACTGCAATCTAAATGCATCTTGATAGAAAATGCCAGGTTCTGGATTTCTGGAGCAGAACAGAGACAGTTTTGCACTGAGTGGGAACGCAAAAAGGTACAGGTCTGTAGTGCCCCACTCTTCAAAGAGTGACTGCACAACGTTTGAGTCGAGAGACCATTCGTGCGGCTCCACCTCCGTTCTGAGACAATCTGCCAGATTGTTCGGGTTTCCTGGCAAGTAGACAGCCTGAATCAGGGCTTCGTGTTCGATACACCATTCCCACACTCTTATGGCTTCTCTGCACAAAGGGTAAGAGTGTGCACCACCCTGTTTCTTGATGTAATACATCATTGCCTTGTTGTCTGTCTGAAGGAGAATTACCTTGTGACAAAGGACATCCTTCAGGGCTCAGACAGCGTACAAGACAGCTCTAATATCCAGGACATTTATGTGCAGCTGGGACTCATCCGGACTCCACAGGCCCTGGGTGTGGAGGTCCTAACATTGTGCTCCCCAACCAGTCAGCGATGCACCCGTGGTGATGGCGATCTGTGTCTCCAGTGGGGCAAAAGGGAAAATCTGGGAGAAGGTAGTCCTCCTGGGTCCACCAGGTGAGTGACCTTGTTAAGGGCTCCATCACCTTGATGTGGAATTATTGCGTGTGCGTGGTTGGAGACCACAGAATGCTGAGCATCCACTGTGCGGTTTTCATGTGCAAGCGGGCTAGGGGCACCGTGAACACAGATGCCACGAGACCCAGCATTTGCTGCATTGAAAGAACAGAGTTGTTCTGCTTGAAGAAGCGAGTCATCTGGAGACTGTCGCTTCTCCTGACTTCTGGGAGGAAAGCTCTTGCCCTGGAGGTGTCCAGGAGAGCTCCTATGAAGAGAATTTGTTGGAGGGCTGAAGCTGCGGTTTTTCTAGGCTCAGTAGAACTCCCATGGATGTGAGGAACTTGGAAGCCATGGCAAACGCATCCTGTGTCCCTTGTCTGGAGGAGCTTTCTAGGAGCCAATAGTCCAGGTATGGAAAACACTTGAATTCCAAGTTTTCTGAGGTGCGCCGCAAGTGCTGCAAAGCACTTTGTAAAGACTCGAGGTGCCAAGGATAGCCCAAAGAGCAAGACTCTGAACTGGTAATGCTGGCCCAGGGCGACAAAGCTTAGGTACTTGTGGTGGCTTGGGTGCACTGGGACGTGCTGGTAGGCGTTCCTGCATGTCCAAAGAAACCAATCAATCATTTGGATGAATCAGAGGTAGGAGCATTCCCAGCGATATCATCCTGAATTTCTCTTTGAACAGGTATTTGTTTAACTTCCTTAGGCCTAGAATAGGGTGCATACCGCCCATTTTCTTTGGAACTAGGAAGTAGTACGAGTAGAAACCTGTCTTCCGTTCTGCTTGCGGAACCACACCTACTGCCCTGTTGTTCAGAAGGCCCTAAATCCTGGAAGCAAGGAGGTCTGACTGAGTGGCAGAAAGTTTGGGCTGTCGTGTGGGTGGACGATCCAGAGGGGTCTCTGAAAAATTTGGAGTATCCCTCTTGAATTATCCTGAGGACCCATTTGTCCATTGTTACGGACTTCTACTGATTGTAAAACTGAGTCAGATGCTCCCCTACCGCAGAAAAGGAGTCCCCCTCGGGCAGTTAAGGCGGGACATGGGCCAGGTCTTCAGAGGGTGGCACTACGCGCCATCGAGCCCTGTGCCTTCTGCTGTGTTTTCTTTTGTGGCTGAGGGGCTTGG
The DNA here is from genome assembly GCA_016271365.2 of Neoceratodus forsteri. Lineage (NCBI taxonomy): Eukaryota > Metazoa > Chordata > Ceratodontiformes > Ceratodontidae > Neoceratodus > Neoceratodus forsteri. Next base: position 552,732,364 of record CM028129.1, on the reverse strand, counting down.
TTCTTGTTAAAAGCCCCTCGGCCTTTACCACAAAAGGACTGACGGTTATGAAACTGCCGGCGGTTTCCACCCCGCTGAGGGATGGCAGGAGCCAGTCCTGCAGTCTTAATAGCAGTCTTGGGTTTCCGAGTGGCCTCCAGTGCCTACTCCACTTGTGGGCCAAAAAAGATAAACTCCATCAAATGGAAAGTTCATGATTCTCTGTTGAGCATCATTTGGGAACCCTGAAGTCCTTAGCCATGAGTGACGTCAGGTGCATATCCCGGCTGCTGCTGCTCTAGAAGTAGTGTCAAAGGCATCCGTAGCAGCTTTAAGTGGATGATTGCTGGACTCAATGCCCCTAATAATGGTCTGAAGAAGCTCCAAGCTAACGTGCGACTCCGGAAGAGCCTCCAGTTTCTTTGAGCAAATGCCGGAGGGAATACTCATACTGAGAGAAATAGCCCTGATAGCTAGCAATACGCATGCCTAGAGTAGCAGCAGCAAACATTCACTTCCCCAGAGTGTCAGTTTTATGGGATTCTTTATTTACTGGACGAGCCGTGGATTCCTGGGGAAGAATGGCTTTGTCATTTTCTGCCAAGACCACTATGGTGTCCGCAAAGGCTTGAGAGGCAAGGACTGGCCTATCCTTAGAGGGAGCATATTTCTTGTCTATGGACTTAGCCACAGACGGAATGAGCACTGGTCTGTCCCACACCATTTGTGAAAGAGTCTCAAAAGAGGGTTGCATGGGGCAGAAGCAAGAGAGCCAGCTTCTAGGACAGACGGCTTTGATATATGCTCACTTTGAGCTCAGCAATTCACACAAAAAAGAAAGGAATGAGATATTAAACTTAAAATATCTCAACAGAATCGTACTCCTGAGGGCATCAGCTGCAAAAACATACCTTTATCGGAGATGGGGCGAATCAGGAATCAGCAGGGACACCCAAGCAGATGGAAAGCCAGATAACGTCACAAGCGATACAGGGCCCAGTAGTGAAGGGGGATCCAAACCCTCATGGAAGGCGATGGTGGAAACATGAGGGCTATGGATGCGAAAATGGAACACACGCTTTACAATTTGGAGACTCACAATGCAGCCATCAAAACCCTAACAGAGGCCGCGGCATAATAGAAGTGGACTGTCTCCACCCTAACAGCTTTAACAACTGTAACTAAAGAAAATTCTTGACTCTGTGGTAGGATTGAGACACTAGAAAATGAAATAGAGGCTTGGAATTTGAGCTTGATCGGTGTCCAGAGGGGGGATCGAGGGCACTGATCTCCTTGCTTTTCTGGTGCAGTGGCTTCAAAGTTTGCAAACTGTTCCCAAAAGCTTTCAGTGGGAGTCGATAAGATCTGCCATATAGGGTGAGCCAGAGAGTGAGCTCACAAAACACACCGGAGCCAAGGATGGCCCTGATCCGCACAGCCGGATCGGAAGTCCGCAATACAGTGCTCAAGGAGACCACAGCAGCATACCCTATTACACAGAATTCTGCAGCCATAAAGTTCTTTCCGGATTTGTTGTTTCAAACAAGGGCCCATCGCAAGAAGTTTGACACAACCAGAGTGTGGTTGCATTCTTTGGGAATTAACCACTCATTTGTGTTACCGGCGAGACTCAGAATAATGTACGGGGGTAAAATGTGGCAATTTATGGACCCATTAGACGCTGGCAGATGGATCGAAAAAACAGAGGCAGAGTTTGTAGCAAGGGCCAGAAAGAATGACGAGGAGGAAAACTCCGAGGATGAGGACTGAAGGGTGTCTCGAGTAGTGAGTTACTCAAGATCTGACATTGCAATGACTCTCTGACTCGGTTGTAACGACACACTTACTAATAATCTACTTAAAAAAAATTTTGTGACCAGAATTTCTTCCGTCTAAATTTTTGCAATATTCTAACATGTGAAATGTTTAATTGTAGGTGGCTAGAGGGACTTACTGTTTAAGGTCGTCCTTCCTCCACGTGGCTTTGGCCATTTTGCTGCTTAGTTCGAGGGAAGAACAGGTCCCGTAGCAACCTAGCATTGCAAGCTTGTATAATACAGTTTTCAGTAGGAGTTAAAGGTGTTATATTACTCATAGAACTGCAAAAGTTTATATTTATAAGAGAAGGATGGAAGGCTGATCTTGGGAGAGAGCTGGATATCAAAGTTAACTTTTCCCTTTTTTTTTATGCCCATTTAAATGGTTGATAGCTGACCTTGGGTGTCTGTGTACTACTAGTCTGTGGTTAAGTACTGTTCTAGGAAGAAACCAAACCATTGAAGCGGCTAGCAAATCTTGGATCCGAATTGGGTATGTTTAACTTTTGGATCTCCCTATTCCTACTGTACCAAATTATAAAGCCAATAATACTATACCTAACCATAAGTAAAAGACGGCTAAATGTTGTAATTGCATCCCAGTTATCTGGAGCTTTATATGAGGATGATATTGTTTGTCACTATGATGAAAATAATAAAACAAATTTCAAAAAACAAAAAGAAGGTTTCACTTTTGGTGTCAATTCCACAGGAATTTCAGGAACATGCCGATACTGAAGGTGCAAAACCTTTCCTGGATCCACCTCAGAAGTCTAAAATGAAAGGGTGGAAACATAGATTACTCACCTGTAACAGTAGATCTAGGAGTGGTACATGTTGTTCATCCACAGTGTCAGTGGTTCAGTAGGTAGCACACTCGCCTCTGAGGCCGGGAGATCAGAGGGCTGTGGGTTCAGTTCCCACATCTGGCACTTGGGTTAATATCCCAGTACTAACACTGTAGTGCGGCATGAGAGGGGTGCTGCACTTCTGAGGTGCCGTCTTTCGGATGAGACGTTAAACAGAGGTCCCATATGCCTGGATTGGTGGTAGTTCAGGTGGATGTTAAAAATCCCATGGCACTTATCGAAAAGAGTAGGGGGGTGTTTTATTGAAATTCTCATAAAGCATACTCAACATAAATCAAGAAATATTAACATAATTCAGGGAAAATTAACATGATTATAAACCATAAAGGAGAAAAAAAAAATCACTTCTATTTAATAAAAATTTGAAAGCCTTTCCACCACCTGTACACTTTATCACTTGAATAATGTAATAAATCAGCATGATAGACAGAATTCATTGCTTGCGCAACTAAATAGCTATAGACTGAATATGGCATTTTCTGGGAAAGAACCCACTGGCAACGAGCTTGCCACAAATAAAACCTTAAACAACAATGAAAAATGAAATACGTTTCTAAATGAAAATCAAAATTCCCAGTAGGTAAGAGACCAAGAACAAGAGTATCATAATCTAATTTAAGTAACCAATCCATGTGCCATTTATCTTTAAGAAAGGACCAAAGAGGTTTTGAATATGAACAAGTCAAGAAAAAATGAGACATGATTTCCTCTAAATTAATGCATGGCAAGTACGGACAATTCCTTTCTGCCAAATTTTTATGTTTAGCATTACCTCTAATATTTAATCTACCATAAACAGTGAGCCACAATATTTCCCACATTGTAGCAGGCACCCTTTGGTTAGTAAGTTGTTGTAGAACATGCCCATTAAGGGCCGGGGGACAATTTTTAAAACTAGGTTCTAAAGGATATGAATGAGTCAGTAAATGATGATAAAAATTTTTCCTGGTATTATGCAAAATATCAGTTCGAGAAATTTTTCCATTTACATAATTTCTGAGCCATGGGACGGAAATAGTCAGGAAAATATAATCTTGAATAAAGTTTTAGCTCTATATCATGCCATCCATTTAAATAATGCTTCAATACCTGCTTCACGAGACCTCTAACACCATCCGAAGAAGAGGAAATACTATACAGAACAGTATGATAAATAAAGAGAAAAAAAAAATAAAGGTTCAATCATACCCAGTCCCCCTTTTGCTTTACTTAAATATGTATAACAACGCTTAACTGTTAAGCTTATTCCCCAAAGCATTTGGAAAACATTCCATACATAGAGGTCTCCAGAGAAGAAGGTAGTGGGAAAATATATGCTACATATCGTAATTGAGGAACTATAAACTGTTTCAAAATTTGAATTCTTTTAATTTTAGATAGTTTCCAGAATTGCCACCTTGTAACTTTAATCTGAGATTTTGATAACACTAATTCCCAATTATCTAAGGGTAAATTTGTTGTACCAAACTTAATACCCAAAATAACTAAATAACTATAGGTTTTGTGGAAAAAGTAATCCCTGATACCTGCCTTGAACCAAAATCCCAAGGGCCTATCAGTAATCCCTTACTTTTAGTAAAATTAAGTTTTGAATTAGAAACCATGGCATATCTGTCTAATTCCTGTAAAAACAAAGGAATTTGGTCATAATGGGTAAAAAAAACACAAATGTCATCTGCATAGGCCAACACCGAGAGGTTAGAAAATGCTCCCCAACCTGACAGTCTATTCAAATTTAACTTAAGTCAAAAATCGTAGCACGGGGTCAATAGAGAATAAGTATAACAAAGGGCTAAGAGGACATCCTTGCCTAACTCCGGTAGAAATAATGAATCCATCCGTTATATGTCCTCTTAATGAAACTTTGACAACAACATGAGAATATAACAATTGTATATTCTCAATAATGGATACAAGAATCCCATATTTAGCTAATGTGGAAAATAGAAAACACCTATCAATCCGGTCAAAAGCTTTCTCTTGATCTAAAGATAGAATACATCCTTTATTACCCATCATGAGCAATGTTTCAATAAAATCTCTAATAACAACAAGTGCATCTTGGATTTTTTTTCCAGGAAGTCGACAGAATTGTTCTACTGAAAGAACAGAGGAAGCGTAAGTCTTAAGTTTGGAATTAAGAATATGGGTTAAGATTTTATAATCAGAATTCAACAAAATAATTGGTCTCCAATTTGAAATATCGGCTCTGTTTCCGGATTTAAACAGATGGACTAATAAACCTTCAGAGAAGGAAATCAGAATCTTCTGATGTTGAAAAAAGAATAAATATACAGTATGCAAAATGACAGAAAGCTCTGATATAAAAACTTTATAAAATTGATTTGGCAGGCCATCCAAACCTGGTGAAGTGCCTATGCTAAGATTCTTAATTGCTTCTGTAACATCTGCTACAGTAATCTGTTGAAGCAATAAAAATGTGTCATTTGGGCACAAATGGAGTCTCAATGTTTTGTAAATAATCTGCAATATTCTCATCAGAAGGGGATACCATAGGTTCCATAGAGTGGTAATGTAATCTAATTAATTTCTCCATCTCTAAAATAGAATCTATCCTATTACCCTCTGCATCCTATAAAAATTCAAGAGTCATATCTGCATCGATTTTTTTGCAGGCCTCATACGGATCTCCTATAGGTGACTTCTGTGTTCCACTAGAAAGCATTGCCGTAATTATAGAGGCTCGATTGTACTGATAACTTAACATTTCCTTTTTTAAATTACTGATTTGCAATGACTAATCATATTTGGTAACATATGATATAGTAAATAAATGTTGTAACTGGCTTCGGAGGGATAGATATTTCAAAAAGTTTTTGTTTCCTAAACTCTTGCTGTAGTTACTAAAGAAACACTGTAAATCCTGTTTGGTGTCCACCCACCATTCTCCAGTATCATTATATAAACAAAATACAGACAATCTAGCAGATAATAATGCTATAACATCTTTTTGGACATTAGATGATTCTAACAAAGAAGGATTTAGTTTCCATCTATTCTTGACTTTGGGTGTATAACTCAACCCAGTAATAGTAAACCTCAATAATAAATGATCAGAGAATTCACTAGGGACAATAAAAAACTGACCCTGTGGAATATTCCTGGAAAGAAAAAAATGATCAATAGTTGTTTTAAAAATGCCCCTAACATATGTGAATCTTGATCCTCTAGTATATATACTACAATTTATGAACCCTGCTGTGTGAATGATAGATAACATGTTAGAATCACAATAGACTTTCTTTCATTTCCCTCCCCCTACATGATCTCTTACAATATCACAGTTAAAATCTCCTCCTAAAATAATCTTGTATGAGGAGACTAGGTAAGGCTGAACCAATTTTAACAGACCCACTCTATCAGCCTTAGTTTGAGGCACATAAACATTAAGGAAACGAAAAGCAGACAGTTTCCATTTCCCATCTAACATCAATAAACGTCCAGGAATTAAATCTACTAATTTCACTAAAGAAAAATCATATGAACCAAAAAGAATGCCTACCCCATCTGCACACTCAGCACCAAAGGACCAATAAGATGGCCCCCAAATCCAGTCCCTTTTAAATGACAATAACTGGTCTCTATAACACATCCATGTTTCTTGTAAATAAAAAATATCATAACTTGAATCATGAATAAAAGAAAAAACAGCCTGACGTTTAACCGTATTTAATATACCGTGAATGTTTAAGGACCCAATAGAAAAAGAACCCATGAATTGTTTAGACAATTAAAACCAAACCAGGGTCATATACTCTCTTTTTCATTTTTTCCGTTTTTTTATTTTTTTTATTTTTATAATCCCCTCGATCTGGCCCAATCGAAGGCTGACTACTTTCTACTGATCGGGTATCCATATCCCCATGTTCCATGTCAGAACCTTCATCTGGCAGGAACAAGACAGCATATGTATTATTTTCCTTTAATACTAGAGTAATCAATTTAACCGGAGGTTTAATGTTCCGAGAGGAACGCCTTCTGGCCACAAGCTGAAAAGCCTTGCTGTTAGCCAAATCATCTCCTGGAAAAGCTGGATCCTGATAAACTGGTGTCAAAAGGGCAGTACAAATGGGGTTCTCTTTTTTAATAGTATGTGTAAGGGCCTCAGATTCAGGGATTACCACGGGGGAGACTGGACGAAGGCCTTATCCTGTAAAAGAGCTGACTTGGGAATCGAAACAACAGAGGTAGGGTCTCCCTTAACAGAAGTAGAATCCTGGGCTTGCTGAATCAAAAGATCAGGACTAACACAAGAAGCTTTATTCCTAGCAGCCCAAGGACACTCACTAAAAACATGACCATTATCCTCACATAAATCACACTTGGTAAGATTTGTACACTGCATAGCTATGTGCCCAATTTCCCCACAATTATCACATCGAGCCTTATCACAGGTACTGGATAAATGAGTTTTTGCACCACATTTATAGCATGCCCTAGGTTGTCCTGCATAAAAACATACTCCCCTATCTCTCCCTAACCAAAAGGAATTAGGGATATGTTCCATTCCGGTGTCAGTGGCCCGTAATTTAACTTTATATTTCCACCCCCCTGTCCAAAAAGATTCTGAGTCTAATAAGGCTTCGGGTTTACTTAAAATCTCACATTTCTGTGATAACCAAAAAGTGATATCATCAACGTGAACACCCTCGTTTCGAAACATGACTGTAACAAATTTAATTAAAGGTTTAGTGAAGGGAATAACTAAAAAAGGGGTCCAAATGGGGGAAAACTTAACTTGTGCATAACGCTCCCAGAAAAGATCTAGAGCATGTGCTGTTCGAAAACTAATATCATAATTACCTGTATCTTCCCCGATATATTAATTAGGGCAAAAACATCTCTAGGAGAAAAAAATAAGGATTCTTTCAATAAAGTACGACCGACATAGGTCCGGTCCGGTCTGTTTTCTAAGCCACCCTTATAGTGGATACGAACAGCATTCTGTCTAGGTGCAGCCTCTTTTTTAATTTTAGCAAACAAATCCGATAATAATGGAGTTCGATCTGGAACAGAGTCTTGAGGTACTGTAGTCTGTTTCTCCTTAGTAGTCAGTTTTATAGGATTTTGTTAATTGGAAACTTCCAATACTTCAGGACCTGTCTGGGCTGTAGAGGCAGGACAACCAGGATTATCACTGTCAATATTCAGTATATCCTGTGTCAGGGAACCTGGGGCGGGATTTATAACCTTAACATCTGAAGGCTTCCACTCCGGAGATGAATGCAAAAAATTTAAGGAGGAATCCCAACTAAGGTCTGGAAACCAGTTCCCCTTTTCAGTTTGAAGCCATCCTGCCCCTTGCAAGGCTTTTTGGGGAGTCCAGTGTTTGTCAGCATTAGGTAGTAATAAAGGGTCAGGTATTTGAGCAGGTAAAGTTAGATTTTTAGAGTGCTGGTTAAGGGGTTTGATAGACTGCTTCATGGAAGACTTAGGCTGAAGGGAGGATTTATCTTTTAGAGTCAAAAAAGAAAAGGTAGTAGCCCCCATTTGTACTCCTGGGCTAGTCTGATATACAATATCACATTTGTTATGTTGTAAATCTTTATCCGAAATTTTAGTCGGGAATCGGAACACAAAGCCTGAATCAGTCATAACAGTGGAATCCAAAGAAGCCACAGCAGGCTACAGTAGCTTCGGGGAAGGAGCAAAGCTATTTGGTATGCAGTCAACGCCCTCAGGCGGAATCTCACTAGCCGTAGAGAGCAATTTAGAATTGTTGGGCTTTTGGCACACACCTGTCTCAGTGTTAGAACTGCCAGCCATTTTACTAGACCGAGGTAGCTTATCGAAAAAGGGAAAACTAGGCTGTCGGCACACACTGAGCCAGTGCTAGAACTGCCAGCCTCCGAAACTTGTTGCAAAGCAGAAAAAGATTCAGTAGACAACTCACCAGTTGCAGAAAAACCAGCCGGTTGCTCTGTATGCCCCGTTAAAATCGGAAAAATCTCTGGTTGCTCCAGATGCAAAACAGTCGTCTCACCACTCATAAGCTGTATAGAAAACTCCTCGGAATCTTCAAATCAGTAGCATTGCTTTTTGCTGGTGAATCCAAATTTGAAAAAGATGAAGCTTTGTCGGAGGTTAACCTTAGCAAAGAGCCAGGCATAGTTAAATCTTCCGTTGACAGAAAAATCTCATTCCCTTCCCCTTCTAATTCAGAATCTTGCTGTTCTCCAGAAAAAGCCTCTTGCCTGATAAGATTAGGAGAGGAGGCTAGCTCTCCTAACTCTGCAGCGTCCTGTTAGTCTGACAACTCACTCCAAGTGGCCACCGTGATGGCCAAAGGCTCCCCTACTGGCCACAATGCAGTAGCATCAGCACAGCAGCATCAGAGTAGGGGAATTTCCCCGGTGTCCTGGCCAAAATTTCCCTCATTTCACTAAAAATACCACCAACAGTTTAATCTGGTTCAAGGTCAGTTGGCATTCATCTGTATCCCCCTCCCCCGGGTCGTGCCTGAAAAATACAGGTTACTCACCTGTAACAGGAGTTCTAGGAATGGTATATGTTGTTCATCCACACTCATTGGCAGTATCCTTGCCGCTTTAAATCTTGCCGGAAGGTCTTCAAGCTTGCTCCTCCCACCCACCCGGGTGGTATAACTCTCGGCTCCGCCCCATGACGCCAGATCTGGCCCGCTGGAAGCTCAGGTTGTGCGTCGAAGCCGGGGAGGTCGGGTGGGTCGTGTGGATGAACAACATATACCATTCCTAGAACTCCTGTTACAGGTGAGAACCTGTATTTCTAGGGACATGGATATGTTGTTCATCCACACTCATTGGCAGACTCTTAGCAGTTCTCCGGGAGGAGGGAGGCAAGACGCACCCCCATATACTTACTTGGGAAAGAGAGACTGGAGAACGAGGCCCCAAACCAGCATCCCGCGTGACTCAAGGTCATGTGGTAGTGGGTAATGAAGGTGTTTGCTGACTTCCAGGTAGCAGCCCTGCAGATTTCCTGGATAGGGACGTCCCTGGAAGCAGCCACCGTTGCAGCAGTATGGCGGGTAGAATGAGCTCTTATCCTCTGGAGGCTCCATGCCCGCTAACTTATAGAGAGATCTATGCAGGAGGTTACCCACCTGCTTATCGTCCGCTTGGCTGCAGGTCTGCCAGATGCGGCTTCAGCGTAGGTGACAAACAGCTGGCGAACCCTCCTGAATTTCAGCCGTGCGCTCCTTATAATAGCGGCCCTCTAGGATCCAGAGTATGGAGCCTATATTAAGCCTCCGGGTGTGATTGGGGTAGAACACCGCAGAGTCAACACCTGGTTAAGGTGAAACTCGACACCACCTTGGAAGGAATTTCGGTGGGGCGCGAGGACAACCTTGTCCCTGTGGGAAGACCAGGTAAGGAGACTATGGAAAGCGCCTGGAGCTCTCCCATCCTTCTGGCTGGACGTGATAGCCACCAAGAAGGCGGTCTTCACGACAGGTGAGAGAGCACACCTGTGCATAGGTTCAATGGCTTGCCCATGAGCTTTGCCAGTACCAGCAGTAGATCCCACGGAGGTGGGGGGTTCCCGCACTGAGGGGAAATGTGATCATGGCCTTGAAAAAGCGCCAGACCACCTTCTCTCATGCCACTGACTGCCCCGCCCGCGCCTGTAAGCAGAGATGGCTGCCAGTGCACCCTTAGGGTCACGACCTAAGCCCTTGACTAGAAAGGACCATAATAGTCCAAGATGCTTGCCAGGAACAGGAGGAAGGTCCAAGCCCTGTTCTGACACCAAATGGAAAACCTTTTCCATTTGAAGGCATAGCATTTTCTGGTCGACTCCTACGGACGCTCCAACTACATTGAGGACCTCGTCGGAAAGACCCAAAGCCTGGAACTCTAGCCGCTCAGGAACCAGGCCGTCAGGTGCAGGGATTGAAGGTCCGGATGGAACACCTTCCCTGATTGACTGAGAGCAGGTCCGAGCGAGCTGGAAGCTGCCATGAGTCCTGGAGCTGAGACTGAGGAGATCTGGGTACCAGAACTGGCGAGGCCAGTCTGGGGCTATCAGAATCACCTGCGCCTTGTCCCTCCTCGCCTTGAGAAGCACCTTGTGGATCAAGGGAAATGGGGGAAAGGCGTAAAAGAGGCCCGGGGTCCATTGCCTCGAGAAGGCATCCCCCTGCAGCGAGCCCTGCTGAGGGGGGCGGGCATGGAACAGACTCAGCTTGTTCTCCGTGGAGGCAAACAGGTCCACCTGAGGGTGTGCCCCAAAGGGAGAACAGATGCTGTACTCCTCCGGCAGGAGAGACCACTGTGGGATGCAGCCCCTATCCGCTCAGGGCATCGGCCAGGGTGTTGGAGGCTCCTGCCACGTGAATGGCTAGGAGATCCGCCTCCAGGCTGCGCACGAGTGACCAAATGCGGAGAGCTTCCTTGCATAGAAGCATGGAGCGCGTCCCGCCCTGGCGGTTTAGATAGTACATGGTCGTGGTATTGTCCGTCTGGACTCGGACCACTTGACCCCGGAGGAGCGGAGCAAAGGCGGTGAGAGCTAGGCGGACCGCTGGAGCTCCAGCAGGTTGATGTGGCATCGGACTCCCGGGGGACCAGAGGCCATGAGCCAGTGTTCCCCAGATGGGCACCCCAACCCATCAGAGAGGCATCGGTCGACAGAGAGACCGCTGGCTCGGGCGGACGAACGGGATGCCCTCCTGCAATTGATCTGGAACGGTCCACCACTGGAGAGCATTCCACATCCCCTGTGTCACCGCATACGCTGGTCCAAGGGATCGCAGGCTGTGACCACTGGCTGGCCAGTCCCCACTGAAGGACGCATGTTCCAGCGGGCCCAACGGACCACGCTGGTACAGGCCCATGAGAGACCCAGGAGGCGCAGTGAAGTCCCGGCAGGCGCAATTGCTCAACCAGAAATGATCGGGCAAAGGAGGAAGAACCTCGCCCTGTCTCGCTGGAGCCGCGCTTGCTCAAGAGAGTCGAGCTGCGCCCGGTGAATAAAATCACCTGCTTCGGCTCGAGTTCGACTTGGCCTCGTTGACAAGGAGGCCCAGTTGAGAGCAGACCTGGAGGGCCAGATCTCTGACCCTCCGCCTCCTTCCTGGAGGGAGCTGCTATCAGCCAGTCGTCCAGGTAAGGTACCCGGACCCCTCGGGCCATGAGGGAATGCTGTCACCACTGCCATGCATTTGGTGAAGACCCTGGGAGCTGGAGACAAGCCAAGGGCATGGCTTGAACTCAAGAGAGATCCTTCCGCCTGGAAGCGAGCGGAATCTCTGGTGAGACGGACGGATAGGGACGGAAAACGCGTCCTGCAAGTCCAGAGAGCAGAAACACACGCCGGCTTCCAAGGATGGTATTATCTGAGCCAGAGTGACCATCCTGAAGGTTCGAGACCTTAGGAACTTGTTTAGGTCGTGTAGGTCGAGAATGGGGCGCCAGCCCCTCGTCCGTTTCGGAACCAGGAAGTACCTGGACACAAACCCTGGGTCTGAAGGAGGGTCCACCACCTCTCTTACCACCTCCTTCTGGAGGAGGAGAGTGATGTCGGCTCGACGAGCCGCCAGTGAGGCTGGGGATCCCGGAGCCCCCCGAGGGGCGACGGCTCTGAAGGGTGGTGCCTGCTCGAATTCCAGAGGCAGGCCTCTTCCCACCACCTCCAAGACCCACCTGTCCGTGGTAACAGCGGACCAGGCGGAACGGAAGTGCCGGAGCCGTCCCCCCACGGGGGGACCCAGGGGTAAGGTGATGGGGATGGGGGCGACACCCCTCAGCCCGTCACTGGGCAGGCTTGGAGGAGGGACCGGCCGAGGGACCTCCTGGGCCCTTTCCTCCCTGCCTCCTGTTAGAGGAAGCCGGCGGCTTGGGTTTGGGATGCCAAGGCCGAGCCTGCTGGCCCTGACGTTGCTGGGCCGACTGGGGCACAAGAAGGACGAAAGGGCTTAGGCTGTGGTTTATGGCCTTTGTCCTTCTGAGCGGAAGAGACCGAGTCCAAGGTGGCATTGGACTTCTCGATCCTCTGCAGGTGACCTTCCACCCCAGGGTCAAGAGGTCAGTCCCAAAGGGAACATCCGCCAACTTGTGCGGTATCCAGTAAAGGTGGATATCCTCAATGCCAAGCCCGACGCCATAGCCACTGCGGCCGCCACCGATCTGGCACATGAGTCCCCACATCCAAAGCAGTCTGAGCTGCTGTTTGGCCACTGCTTCTCTGGTCCCGCACCTGCTTAACCGTAGTCTGCAGATCGGCGGGAAGATGAGGATGACCTCATCCAGGAGCCCAACAGGGCATGAGAAAAATGTGCCATGAGGATCGCGCAACTGGCCTGACAAGGCCGAGAGACGAGCGAGACTTTTCGCCCGGCTATAGTCCAATTTCTTGGACCTTGTCAGGAGGTTTGTCCACATCCTGGCGCTGCCGGGCGTACTGAAAACGCTGTCGGTAACCAACCCTCAGCAGAGGGGTGTTCAAAACCGACAAGGAACCGTAGGGACCGTGATACTTCCTGGCCATCCTGGCCGGGCGAGGGCAGGAAGCAGGCGCTGCCAAAGTTCCAGTGTGGACCCACTATGGCCTCGGCCACGGAAAGGCCTCCGCCGGAGAATCCCCTCGTCCAGAATCTCCGTGAGGGGATACCTGGCCCGCTTTGGAACGGGTTCGAGCTCCATCCCGTAGACTCGAGATGAGCCGAAGCAGTCCTAGGAAGGACGACGGGCTATCGCCCATTGGCTGACCTCCTGAAGACTCCAAGTCCAGTCGCTTGGAGAAGAAGGAGGAATCATCTTCGGACTCGGAAGAGTCCTCAAGAGCTGCTCTGGCCTGAGCCACCTTCACCTGCCGAGGTCGGTCGGGAGTGAGGGTAACTGACAGCCGATGGGGTAAACCCTTAGCCGACCGAGAATCCTTGGTCGGAGCCCCAATTGGTGGCTGTGGAGGCGGAGGTTCCACCGCAATCGGTGGAGCAGCTGGTTTTGGCCGAACAACCGGCCTGGGTATAGGCCTCGGCAAGTCGAGGGTTGTGTCGGCGCTCGTGACAGTTACTTAATGGTCGGGAAGGCGCCGAGTCGGCGGTTCGCTGCCAGGAGGAGCTGTTGCAACATAAGGTCTCTACTGGCCGACGTATTCTCCGCCGAAGCCTCCCCTCATCCGAGGAGGAGGACGAGGACGAGCGGCGACGCCGCTTACCGCGGTGCCGAGACCGAGACCGCCTATGACGGTGGGAACGGCTGGACCGCGAAGAGGTCCGAGACCGAGACCGAGAGTCCCGGAATTTCCGGGGTCGGTGCAGGGAGGTGTCGGCCGGAACCGACACTCCCTTCGGCTCGGAAGGTCCATCCGAGGGCTCCGGAACCGGAGGCACAGGCGAGCCCACGGGATCCTCAACTCCTCCCGGGGGAACCGGGGAGAGGGGAATCTCGGCTGCTAAAGGCGACAGCCCGTCCAATGGGTCGAGAAAAATCTCGACTTCATCAGTGGGAGTCTCGGTCAACTGACCTGACGGGGACACCGTGAGGCCAGTGGCCGAAGCCGAGCGGTCGACCGAAGCCGACGGTCGACGGCCCGGGGAGAGGGACCTTTCCCGCTCCCAAGAGCGTCGACGGAGGGACTTACCCTTGTCCCTCTTTTTGGACCGAAAAGGTCCAGCAGACGCAGGCCCTTCTCCATTAGTGGAGAGGGACAGACAAAGCTCCTTAAAGGAAGCCGTGTAGGAAGAACCCAGAGAGAGCGGGATAAATGCCGCGGCCGAGGAAGATACGGCCCGCGCCGCCTCCTCTTCGAGGGCGACCATCCGCTCGGCTGATCCGCCGAAGCTACGCGCCGCGACACCGCCAACCGGGCCTCCTTGGACTTCACCGGAGGGAAACGCCCGGGACGGCCCAGTTGCAATCGGGCAGCACGGTCTTCAGGACGAGGCCGAGAAAGATGAGCACAGGTCGCAAGCCTGCGGGTCGTGCTCAAGGCCTAAGCAGTAGACACACGGGAGTGTGGATCCGTCTGAGACATCTTCTCTTCGCATGGGCATCTCCGAACTGGAGTCGATTTATCCATCGCAGCCATGAGGGATCAAGACTGAAGTCTTTTGCAAAATATTATTTTAAATCCGCAAACGGAGAAATAGGAACCAGTCACAAACGCAGAGCGTTAAGGAGGGAACCTGAGCTTCCAAGCGGTAAGGAAGATCTGGCGTCATGGGGCGGAGCCGAGAGTTATACCACCCGGGTGGGTGGGAGGAGCAAGCTTGAAGACCTTCCGGCAAGATTTAAAGCGGCAAGGATACTGCCAATGAGTGTGGATGAACAACATATCCATGTCCCTAGAATAGGCAGGATTTGTCTAGTGCACTTACCCGGTCAACAAAAACTAAATAAAAATAATTAAAAATTATCTTGCCAGAAGTCTTTAAGCTGGCTCCTCCCAGCCACCCAGGTGGTATTTTATTTTAGTCTTTGGTAACTGGGTAAGGCCCACTAGGCACAAGTGCCTGTTTTCAGGGGCGACCTGGGAGCACTGGGCGGTTAAGTGACTTGCTCAGAGTCAAACAGTATGCAAGTGGAGGTTGGGAGAATCAAACTCAAGTCTGGTCTACTGGATGTATCAAGCTCGTTCACACCTCGTTCCTCTAACCTCTAGGCTATACTGCCAGCCCAGTATATACCTCGGCTCTGCCCCTTGATGCCAGATCTTGCCCACTGGAAGCAGACGTTGTCCGTCGAAGCCGGGGAGGTTGGGTGGGTCCATGTCGATGAACACATACCACTCCTATAAAGTACAATTATGCAAGAACTTACCGTAACAATAGAAGTTTGAGGGGTATCTCTTGCAGCAGGTAATACACTTGGGTTATAGCCAGAGGGAGCTCTTCTGCATGGCAAACTTTCCCAGCAATCTTTGCCTAGGGGCTGCCCACAGAGTGACCTCATCACTGTGTGACTATATGAGAATGGGCGGACCCAGGTATCCTCAGTTCCTTTGCCAGCTTCAGCAACGTTTGCGGTCTGTAGGAGCTTGGTATGCCTTTTAAATAATGAAAATAACGTCTTGTATTATCTGCGAGCTGTGCTGTGGTCCCTGCCTTCTTGCTGAACTTTTTCATCACGAGCACGCTCTGTGTAGTTCAGCGTCTTTGTTAGTTTTTACAGGTGGTAAACAGCCTTGGAGCAGATGAAAATCCAAACTGCAGGGTTCAGAACCAGTAAAGTTGAACCAGCACCTGAAACCAAAGGAAGCAGAAGGAAAAAGGATGGGGCAGATGCAGTAGAGGCTTGCTGGGATGTAGCGTGGCCTCGAACCGTAGTTCTGTAAGGTCCCCGCTTGCTACCATTACCACTGGAATGGCAGAAGCAGTAGCGGTATTCAGAAGATAGCTGAGCCGAGTGATACCAGTCATGGACTGTTCTAAGTCCTCCACCAGACGTCCGGAGGGTATCCAGAATCATCTGGGTGGCAGGATCACAATGCTTGAACCATCAAGGCACAGTCAATATATGTTTTATGTTGCACAGCTGGAGAAAACTCAGAGAGGCCGAGCCACACATGCTGTCCAATAGTAATATGTGTGGACGAGGTCAGGGGAGAAGTAGCCCTGCGTCATACCCTGATCTGAGGGACTGCCGTGAGATAAAAATGCCAGTGGTCACAGTAGCCAACAACGGCCCTGGTGATGGGAAAGAAGGGAGTCCATTGACAAGAGTTGTGGCTAAAGACCAGCATGTACAGTGGCATGTCACAATGTCACTTATAATTTGAGAATCCAAACATACTAAGAAGCCTGCAGATTAGGCCCTACGGTCTATCAAGTCTGCTCGATAATCAGTGCCTTCCCAGGACACCGTTATTAACTCCTCCCCCTCCCTACAAGGTCCTCCACCCTCACTCCCCAGCGGGGCTCTGGGATACACCTTCCCCCTATACCTATCCCAGCCTTTCTTGAACCCTTCCACAGTTGTAGCAGCCACCAATTTCCTGAGCAGCACATTCTAGGGATCCACCACACTCTCAGTGAAGTAGCGTTTCCTAGTCCCCCCCCCATCCTGCTTCATTGAGTGACCCCTGGTGGCCTCCACCTCCCTCAGGTGAAGCACCTCCTCAAGGTTTACCCGATTCATTCCTTTGAGATATCTGAAGACCTCTATCCTATCCTCCCTGTTCCTTCTCTCCTCCAGTGAGTAGAGGTTAAACTCCTCTAGTCTCTCATCATAGGGCCTTTCCCGTAGTCCAAGTATCATGCTGGTCGCCCTCCTCTGGACTCTCTCAAGAACAGCAACATCCATCTTTAAGTAGGGATGCCAAAACTGCACGCAGTATTCAAGGTGTGGTCTAACCAGGCAATTGTACAGTGGAAGGAGCACCTCTCGACTCATTGAGGTTATCCCCATGCTGTGCACCCCAGCATTTTATTTGCTTGGGTCACAGCCCTTCTGCATTGCTCTGAGTTATTCATTTTGCCATGCACCACTACCCCGAGGTTCTTCTCCCCCCTAGAAACCTACAGTGCCCCCCCGAGGTGTATACATGAGCCGGGTTTATGGCCTCTCAGGTGCAGAACCCTGAATTTCCCATCATTAATCTTTACCTTACATGCTCTTGACCATCTCCCCAGAGCCTCCAGGTCCTCCTGGAGAGCCAGCTTCACCTCCTCCCCTTCTACCACCGCCCACAGCTGCGAATCATTGGCAAAGATGCTCATTCCGCTCCTGATACCGCTTCTGATGTCTGAGATATAGGCATTAAACAAGAGAGGGCCCAGTACAGACCACCTGAGGGACCCCACTAATGACTCTCATAGAGGATGAGACCTCTCCCCCCGCCCTCACCTTCTATACATGTCCCGCTAGCCAAGTTTCCTATCCACCCGACGATCTGCCTCCCCACACCCATATCCTCCAGCTTCCCCAGTAGCCCGGGATGTGGCACCAAGTCAAATACCCTGCTGAAGTCCAGAACGAGGACATCCACTGGCCTGCCCTGATCCAGTGCACTTGTCACCCCTTCTTATAACTCCACCAGATTGGTCTGACATGATATGTCCTTAACATAGCCATGTTGGCGATCATCTAAGTGACCCCATGCATTCAGAACCCCCTCCAGCCTCTCCTTCAAGATGACCTCCATCACTTTGCCCACTACCAACGTCAGGCTAACCAGCCTATAGTTTGCCAGCTCCTCTCATGAGCCGCTCTTGTGTATAGGCACGATATGGGCCATCCTCCAGTCATGAGGTACCCATCCTGACTGCAGGGAGGAGTTCAATAGGTCCGCCAGGGGTGCAGCCAGGGTATCAGCCATCTTGTTAAGCACCCTGGGATGGATCCCATCTGGGCCCGGTGCTTTATCTCCTCTCAGTTCCTTGTGGGCTTCCCACACCATCCCTCTGGGGATTTCAACATCCACTTCGCCCTCTTCATCTGCCGGTCCCCCCTCCCTCTCCCCTTGCAGTGCCACCTCCAGTCCTCCTTGGTAAAGACCGAGGCAAAAAAGTAATTTAGTACCTCCGCCTTCTCCACACACCCAATCCCCATCCTCAGCCTACTAATCTGCCCCTTCCCTTTTCTTCTTTCCCTGACATACCTGAAGAACCCTTTCGCCCCTTCTAATCTGCTGTGCCAATCTCAGCTCTGCCCCACCTTGGCCAACCTCAACACCCTGGTGACCCTCCTGGCTACTTATACTCCCCCTTGGAAATAGCCTCCCCTCCAAGAACATTTTTATCGGCTATAAGCAGCCTTTTTTCTCTCACCGCATCCAGTACCTCCCTTGTCCACCAACACGGCCACTCAGCTTTGCCCCCATTTGCATCTCTCCCTCGTGCAGGCCTTGGTAGCCTCCAGGAGACTCTTTTTAATAATTTCCCACAGGGCCTCCGTGCCCATGCTTGGCCTGATCTCATCTAGGAAGCCCCTAAGGATCCGTTCCATCCACCCCGAATTCCACCCTTCTAAAATAAACCGCTCTCATTTTTGTGTGTTCTACCTCGCCCCCTAGGTCAAGGGAGAACCAAACCATGGTGAGATCACGTCCCGCCAGTGGGTCCCCAACAACTACGTGGTATACTGTGTTCGTCAAGGTACGCCAGACGACGTTGGGAGGCTATGTTAGTTGGTAAGGAGCTCATATGTCTCAGCTTGTTAGCTCGAACATGAGCGGCAGGAACAGCCATAGAATCTGCATCCAGGGTGTTTGCAAAGTAGGGATGGTTCACCGGAATTGATGTACAATTACCTCCTTCCCTCTTCAAAAAAGACTTCCCCTTTAAGTGGCACAGACAAGAGATGAGATACTTGGGAATAAAGCTCACAAGAAACCCCATTCATGCAGAGCTCTCAAATCTCGAACCTTTAACCCTGAAATTGACAAAAGATCCATCTCTTTGGTCATATCTTCCCCCTAAGCTTTTTGAGTAGGATAGATACAATTAAGCAGAATGTATTTCCTTGCATACTGTTCTTTCTTCAGACACTGCCCTTCACCCTGGCTAAAACATATTTCCATGCGTGGGACAGAATGATATCCCACTTTATTTGGAGCAGAAAGCGTTCCAGAATTAGATATTCTGTTCTGCAACTGGCCAGAGAGAGAGAGAGAGAGAGAGAGGTGGCCTTAACCTCCCTGACCTCAAAAAGTATGCGATGGCAGCACAGTTAAGGGTAGTCCAACACTGGCTAAATAAACAGCATGATGCACACTAGAAAAATTAGACATAACCTGGGGAGACCTATACAACTCCCAGGAGCTCCTCTTTGGGATGCCCCCCCCCTCCAAGTGCCAAGGCATAATGAATTATCCGAAGTTCACCAGGGAACCCTTAAAAATATGGCTTAAGGTCAGTAATCATTATTTTACATTCCCTGAAAAATTGTTCCTGGGAACACTGAAGTATAATGCAAATTTGACAGCAGGTCCCTCAGGCCCCTATGTAGTTCAATGGCAGAAATGAACATGTTACTCACCTGTAACAGTAGTTCTAGGAGTGGTATATGTTGTTCATCCACACTTCTTGGCATGTCCCTTTCCCCTTTAAATCTTGCCGGAAAGTCTTCAAGCTGGCTCCTCCCACCCACCGGGGGTGGGGGGTAAATACCTCGGCTCCGCCCCATAACGCCAGATCTTAGCCCGCTGGAAGTAAGGTTATGCGCCTAAAGCCGGGAAGGTCGGCTGGGTGCGTGTGGATGAACAACATATACCTCTCCTAGAACTACTGTTACAGGTGAGTGACCTGTTCTTCTAGGAGCGTGGATATGTTGTTAATCCACACTTCTTGGCAGACTCCAAACAGTTCTCTGGGAGAAGGGAGGCAAGGCGCACAACCCCTACTTAGGAAAGAGAGATTGCAAAACCGAGGCCCAAAAACCAGCATCCCGGCGTGACTCAAGGTCGATGTGGTAGTGGGTAAAGAAGGTGTTTGCTGACTTCCAGGTAGCAGCCCAACAGATTTCCTGGATAGGGATGTCCCTGGAAGCAGCCACCGATGCAGCAGTATGGTGGGTAGAATGAGCTCTTATCCCTCTTGGAGGCTCCTTGCCCGCCAACTCATAGCACAGACCTATGCATGATGTAATCCACCTTGCAAAGGTCCGTTTGACTGCAGATCTGCCAGAAGCGGCTTCAGCGTAGGTGACAAAGAGCTGGCGAACCTCTCCACGAATTTACGCCGTTCTCTCCTTATAATAGGAGACAGAACGTCTCAGGTCCAGACTATGAAGCCTGTACTCGGCGCCCGAGGTGTAGTTAGGGTAGTATACCGGCAGAGTCAGCACCTGGTTAAGGTGAAACTCTCATACCACCTTCGGAAGGAATTTCGGGTAGGGGAGCAGGACAACTTTGTCCCTGTGAAAGACCAGATAAGGGGAGTCCACCAAAAGCGCCTGGAGCGCTCTGACCTTCAGGCTGACGTGATAGCCACCAGGAAGGCCATCTTCCACGACAAATGTGACAACTCACATTTGTGCATGGGTTCGAATGGCTTGCCCAGGAGCTTTGCCAAAATCAACAACAGATCCAATGGAGGTGGAGGTTCACGCACCAGAGAGAATATGTGATCCAGGCCTTTGAAGAAGCACCCGATCACTGACTCTTGCGCCAATGACGGCTGACCGGCCTGCGCCTGGTAAGCAGAAATGGCTGCCAGATGTACCCTAAGGGTCGATGACCGTAGACCCCTTTTGGAGAGAGAGGAAAGATGGTCCAGAATGTTAGCCACGGAGCGGGATAAGGCATCCAGACCCTTACCCTGGTACCAAATGGAAAACCTTTTCCATTTAAAAGCATAACATTTCCTGGTCGATTCCTTACAAGATGCCTCCACCACGGTGTAGACATCCTCGGAAAGACCCAGAGCCTGGAACTCTAGCCCCTTAGGTACCAGGCTGTGCGGTGCAGGGATTGAAGGTCCGGATGGAATAACTTCCCCTGGTTCAATGATATCAGGTCCAGGTGTGTGCAAAGCCGCTCCGGGGGCCTGCAGCTGAGGCTGAGGAGATCGGGGTACCAGAAATGGCACGGCCAATCTGGGGCTACCAGGATCAACTTCGCCTTTTCCTTCCTAACCTTGAGTAACAACTTAATTTGTTCATTTGGTATTTATTTGTCCTTGCACAAATGTCTTGATACTTGACTATCTATGTTTTCTTTTTATTACCACAACGTACTTTGTTGTGCCACTCAATGTAACCTTTTTTGTTTGTACTTAATTTGACGTGGAACCTTTGTAAAAGAGCCTTGGCTCAAAGGTAATAATTCCTAGAACAATACACTAAACTAAACTAAACTTGTGGATCAAGGAAAATGGAGGGAAGGCGTATAGGAGCCTGGGGATCCAGGCATTGAGAAGGCATTCCCCTGCAGCGAGCCCTGCTGAGGGGGGGTGGCATGGTACAGACTCAGCTTGGTGTTTTCCCTGGAGGCAAACAGGTCCACCAACAGTTTTCCCCAACGGGAGAACAGACCGCAAGCTACCTTTGGATGGAGGGACCACTCGTGGGATGTCTGGCCTAGACGGCTGAGAGCATCCGCCAACTGGTTCAAGACTCCTGCCACATTAATGGCTAGGAGATCCACCTCCAACCGGCTTATAAGGGTCCAGATATGGAGCAACTCCTTGCACAGCAGACGGGACTGCGTGCCACCCTGTTTGTTGAGGTAGTACATGGTCATGGTATTGTCCGTCTGGGCTTGAATCATTTGACCCCGGAGGGAAAGCTGACAGTGCCAGTCTGACTGCTCTGAGCTCCAACAGGCTGATGTGGTATCGAGACTCCTTGGGGGTCCAGAACCCGTGGGCCCTGTTGTCCCGCATGTGGGCTCCCCAGCCCATGAGAGAAGCATCGGTCGTAAGGACGACCGTCAGCTCGGGACAGACAAACAGGATCCCTTTCCGCAACCGTTCTGGGGTGGTCCACCATTGGAGAGCATCCCACATCTTCTGGGTTACAGTGATCAGCTGGTCGAAATGACTATGGCACTGAGTCCACTGGGAGGCCAGCTCCCATGGGGGGGGATGTGCCACCTGGCCCAAAGAACCACTGAGGTGCACGCCGCCACGTAACCCAGAAGGCGCAGAAAGTCCCGAGCAGGGCGCAAGTGCCCAACCAGAAATTATCAGGCAAAGGAGGAAAGAACCTCCGCCCTGTCCGCCGGGAGCAGAGCTCTGGCTTGACAAGAGTCAAGCTCGGCCCAGATGAAACCCATCACCTGAGAGGGCAGGAGTTCAGACTTGGCCTCGTTGATCAAGAGGCTGGGTTGGGAGCAGGTTCGAAGGGCCAGGTCCCTGGACCTCTCTACCTCCTGAAGGGAGGAACCTGCCAAGAGCCAGTCGTCCAGATAAGGGTAGATTCGCATTCCTCGACGCCGAAGATGGGCTGCCACCACTGCAATGCACTTGGTGAAGACCCGTGGGGCCGATGACAGCCGAACGGCATGGCTCAGAACTCGTACACGGTCCCTTCAACCCTGAAGCGGAGGAACCGCTGATGGGAGGGATGGATTGTGACGTGAAAGAACGCGTCCTGTAGAGCCAGTGAACAGGCTCACATGTTTTGCTCCAGGGATGGTATGTTCTGGTTAAGAGTTACCATCCGGAAGGTGCGAGACCTGAGCTATTGATTCAGGTCGTGGAGATCTAGGATGCGGCACCAACCCCCCGTCCACTTGGGCACCAGGAAGTACCTGGACACGAAGCCTGGATCTGTAGGCGGATCCGGCACTGGAGCTACCGCCTCCTTGCGGAGGAGCTGAGCTATGTCATCTCGGAGAGCCGACTGGGTGCAAGTTGATATCCTTTTCTCCTGAGGGGCGCGGGCCCGGCTGGGAGGGTACTGCTCGAACTCTAGAGGCAGTCCCTGACCAACCACTTCGAGAACCCACCTGTCAGAGGTGATATCGCACCAGGCAGAAAGAAAGTGATAGAACCGGCCCCCCACGGGAGGACCCAGAGCTGGCATGACAGGTAGAGGGGTGGCAACGCTCACCCTGTCACTGAGCAGGCTTAGAGGAGGAGGCGGCTCCTGGACCTGCACCTCGGCCTCCTTTACGTGGCTGTTGTGGACCCTACTTGGGTCTGGGGCACCAAGCTTGAGCCTGCTGCTGCTGGCCTCATTGATAGGAGGGTTGCCTGATCGCAGGGGAAGAATGCCGAAAAGACTACTTCTTATGCTTCTGCTGGTTCTTGCCTGAAGAACCCTTCGTAGAAGTAGCAACCAAGGTGGCACTGGACTGCTCTATGCATTGAATGTGACCAGCTACTTCTGGACCAAACAGGTTGGTGCCTAGGAAGAGAACGTTAGCTAACTTGTGCTGAGTATCCGCAGGGAGGGAGGGAGGAAAGCCTCAGCCAAGCCCTGTGGCAAGTAGCCACCACGGCTGCTAAAGAGCGGGCACAAGAATCCCTGATGTCCAGGGCCGTCTAGAGCTGCTGTTTTGCAACAGCACGGCCCTGATCACGGACTTGCTTCACTGTGGTCTGCATGTCCGCCGGGAGATGAGGGAGGACTTTGTCTAATGACCCCAGGAGGGCATGAGAGAAGTGTGCCGTTACAACAGCCGCACTGGCCTGACAAAGGCCTAAGGAAGATGCCACAGAGGAATGGTCCATATTTTTGGACTCCTTGTCCAAGAGTCAGTCAGTATCGGCTGAGATACCAGTATGCCTGAACACAGAAGCGGTCACGAGGCTGTTGGCTGAAGGATGTTCTGTGAACCCCGCCACGGACCCCATGGGCACCGCATACTTGTGGGCCAAGCAGGGAGACGGTGCCGGGCAGGAAGCTGGGCGCTGCCAAAGCTCAATGGCCAGGTCAACAATGGCTTCGGCCACTAGAAAGGCCTCCATCAGGGTATCCCCCCTTTTGAGGATATCCGTAAGGGGGTACTTCGCCTTCTTCTGGATGGACTCCAGGGGCATTCCAGTGGATTCGGTGATCAGGCGGAGAATGCCCTGGAAAGAGGAAGGACCTTCCTCTAAACCCGCCATGGATGACTCATCATCCCTAGGATGGGAGTGCAATCCAGTGGCATCAGAGTCCGAAGACTCAGGATACAACGGCCTCCCGCCTAGGTCCCCCTCGATACGCCGAAGGCAATCGGGGACAACCGTAATTGACAGACGTCGAAGAAGCCCGGTGTCTGTTCGGTCCTCTTTCGAGGGAGCCCTTCCCTGAGGCGGCTAAGGCGGTGGTTCAACCAAAAATCGGTGGAGGGACCAAGGCAGGCCGAACTGGGATACGGGCCGGACCCACAGGCAGGGAACCGAAGACTATGGTTCCGAAGGGGTCGGCGTCGGCCTAGGAGGTGGAAGCCAAGTGATGGCTGGGGTGGCCGTCGGAGCCAGCTTCTGCCCGGACAAAATCAGCTGTTGCCACATGAGATCTTCATAGCGTTGGAGTTTCCGCCAAAGCCTCTCTTCGTCCAAGGAGGATGAAGATCTGTGACGACGCCTCTTCTTAGAGTGTTTATGACTCTCTTTCGACCATTCAGCCGAAGTGGTTCTGGACCCCGACTGAGATAGAGGGAGTCAACCCGCTCGATTGGGAAGACACCGGTGTTGGTGAAAAGAGAGGGTCCAGAATAGTTTCCTCGAAGGGGACACCAGCGGGCTGGGTCTCCTCATCTGGAAAAACAAGGACCGGAGTCCATTCCAAAGAGTTGGCAACTGGGGTCGGCGACAGAGGGTCGATTGGGTCGAGAGTAATCTCAGCCTCATCGGCCATTTCCTGGGTTCCCTCATCAGACGGAATGTCCGAAAAGCCGGTGGTCAAGGATGCGATCTCCACCGAGGCAGAGACCGCGTTCTCTTGGCACTCAGACCTTTCTCGGTCCCAAGAATGTCTTTGCTTAGACAAAGACTTCATATCCTTACCCCTTTTGTGAGGCCGGGAGGAGTGTGAGCCCAAGGGTGCCTCACCCCTGGTGGGAACAGACTGGCACATCGCTTTGAAGGAGCCCGTAAAAGTGGAGCCAAGGTTGAGCAGAACAAAAAAGCTTCGATTGGCAGAAGCTTGAGCTGCTTCCTCCTCTAATGCCTTTATTTGTTCCAGGTGCTCGGCGGATCCTGCAGCCGCGAAAACCGCCCAACTCACCTCCTTCGATTTCACCGTTGGGTTCCTTTTCTCCAGTCTCCCCAGTTTTAGGCGCACCTTGCAGTGCTGCTTACCTGAAAGTCAGCACACACCTTGCGGTCGTCCAGGACGTTGGGATGGAAGGCCAGGCAGAAAGTGCAAAATGAGGTGTCATGTCCGACATCTAGGCAATAAACGCACGTTAGGTGGGGATCAGTGCACGACGTCTTCTGGTAGCAGGTGCGCCGGCAAAATCCGGGGGACGATTCATCCTCCATGTCCGATGCGCTACAATCGGAATCGCTAACTTGAAAGAGTTTTAAGGTTAGTTTCGGTAAAAACAGACGCTTTGAATCCAGGGCCTATGAATTGTTGAGAGCACAAGGGAACCTGCATCTTCCAGCAGAAAGGAAGATCTGGCAACATGGGGCGGTGCAGCCATCTTGAAGACTTTCCGACAAGATTTAAAGGGGAAAGGGACATGCCAAGATGTGTGGATGAACATATCCACGCTCCTAGAAATTGCGTTTTATTCATTTTCCAGTTAGTGGGCAGAACAGGTCTCCTTCCCTTTGTCTCCCTTCAGAAGGAATATCACTTGCCCCATAAATATTTTATTTCTTATTTACATCTTAAATCATACCTTCAGCCATACGAACGGTCACTCGCAGCCCTAAGTGAAAACCCTACCCAAATAATACAACTGTTACAAGCTCACATCAGAGGAACAACCTCGGATCACCTAATAGTAAGATATACAAGGACTTAAATGAAAGACAGGGAGACTCAACCAGCTCAATCAGGTTTAGATGGGAACGAGAACTACAGGTATCAATTACTGAGCAGGACTGGAATGACTCTGCTTTACCAACTATAAAAATATTTTTCTCACCTTACTGGCGTGAATACATGTGGAAACTCAGTTCTCGTTTCTTCCGCACACCAGCCTTGCTGGCTAGTATAGGAGAATTAGGGGAGGGAAAGTGTTGGAGAGAATGTGGGGATGATAGAGCAAATCAGAGCCATGTCCTTAGGTCATGTCCTAAGCTATCCAAGTTTTGAAAGGACATCCTCGAGGAGCTAAGTGCAATTTATGACACCACTGATTTATTCACTCCCACATTTATATTGACTTTTATTAAACCAAAAGGTCTGCGAATTGACACAAACTTGCTGAAACAAATTTTAAAATTTATAACAGCAGCCCACAAAATTATCACTAGACTGTGGTTTACAAATAAAATACCCACTAAAAAAAGCCTGGATTGTTTTGTCCATGGAGATATATGCCATTGAGAAACTCTTGGCCAAGATGATGGACAAAGTTCAAAAATTTGATGTACAATGGCAAAACTGGATATCATACCAACTAAATCATTATGATGATTTTGTACCTTAAGCTATGTACTGAACATGTAACTTTGCTCTTCTTTTGTACTAATCTGTGATGCTCCTTGAATTTTAATGAGAATAAAATCCGGGAGGGAGAGGGAAGGGCTCACCGTGCTGTGCCTGATTTGATTTGAATGGATCACAGACTGAACTTAAAATGAGTAATTATGATTCTCTGGACACTGAAGTAATAAGATGTTTATTTTCTCCTAATATGACTGCTACAAGTATACATGCAATGTATTGTGATGTTATCAACTGGTATTAATAAGTGACGTATTGCTGCCTGTAAAATTTTTGCATTTCTAAATTAAATTAAAAAAAAAAAAAAAAACTGAGGTGGGGCTGGGGACCGCCCCCCGATATACCACTGGGTGATGTGGGGGCGGAGCCAGCATCAGGGACAGCTCCCGCAGGCGACTGCTAGCTAAAGGTTTCCGATGGGTCCTAGTGCCTGCGGCATAGTCCTAATTGTAATAGCCTGCTGCAAGAGCTCCCACTCGAAGTAAGATCCAGTGTTTCTAGGGACGTGGATATGATGTTCTATCCACACTTTCTGGCACACTCCTAATAGTTCTCCGGGAGGAGGAAGGCAAGGCACACACACCCTACCTAGGAAATAAGGATTGGAGAAGAGAAGCCCCAAAACCAGCATCCCAGATTGACGCTAAGTCAATGTGGTAATGGGAAATGAAGGTGTGTGCTGACTTTCAGGTAAGCAGCACTGCAGATTTCCTGGATAGGGACGTCCCTAGAAGCAGCCACCGACGCAGTGGTATGGCGTTTGAAATGAGCCTAAGCCTTCCGGGATGCTCCCTACCCCCCAACCTATAGCAGAGATAAATGCAGAAAGTGATCCACCTGCCAATCGTCTGCTTAGCTGCAGGTCTACCAGGTGCAGCTTTCTTCAGCGTAGGTGACAAACAGCTGGTGAACCTCTCCCCGAACCCCAACCATGTGCTCTTTCTAGTAAGCCAGCGCTCGCCTCAGGTCCAGAGCATGGAGCCTGTGTTCGGCCTCAGAGGTCTGATTCAGAAGGAACACCAGAAGAGTCAACCTGGTTCAGGTGAAACTCTGACAAAACCTTCGGGAGGAACTTTGGGTTGGGGCGCAGGACAACCTTGTCCCTGTGGAAGGCCAGATAAGGAGACTGAGAGCACCTGGAGCTCCTCAATCCTTCTGCCTGACGTGATAGCCACTAGAAAGGCGGTCTTCCACAACAGCTGTGACATCTCACTCCTGTGCATCGGTTTGAATGGCTTGCCTATGAGCTTTGCCACAGCAGCAGTAGTGCCCACGGTGGTGGCGGTTCATGTACCGGAGGGGAAATATGGTCGAGGCCTTTGAAGAAACGCCAGACCACATTCTTCTCCTGTGTCACAAGTCTGCTGACCGGCCCACGCCCAGTAAGCAGAGATGGCTGTCAGGTGCACCTTAAGGGTCGAAGACCAAAGACCCCCTTTGGAGAGAGACCAAAGGTAGTTGAGGATCCTACCCACCGGAAAGGACAAAGGGTCCAGGCCCTTGCCCTGACACCAAATGAAGAATCTCTTCCACTTGAAGGCATAGCACTTCCTGGTCAATTTCTTCCTAGATGCCTCAACTACAGTGAGGATATCTTTGGAGAGACCCAAAGCCTGGAACTGTAGCCGCTCAGTAACTTTGTCCTTGTGGAAGACCAGGTAAGGAGACTCCACCGAGAGCACCTGGAGCTCACTGATCCTTCTGGCTGATGTGATAGCCACTAGGAAGGCAGTCTTCCACGACAGGTGAGACATGTCACCCGAGATGGTACCGGTGGGCATTGAATACTTGCGGGTCATCCGGGCCGAGGGCAGGATGCTGCCAGAGCTTCAGAGTAGGGCCAACTATGCCTTCAGCCACTGGGAAAACCTCCATCGGAGAGTCCCCTTTTTCCACAATCTCTGAGGGGTTAGCGAACCCGCTTCTGGATGGGCTCCAATTTCATCCCCGTGGACTATGAGATGGAGGATGCCCATGAAGGACGTGGGTCCTTCCTCCATCAAAAGTTCTCCCACCAACTCCATGTTGATTGGACGGGAGCGCAATGAGGAATCCTCTGACTCCAAGGAGTCCGCATAGAGCGGCCTACCATCCGAGTCACTCCAGACCCGCTAAGGGCGATCAGGTATAAGAGTGACCGACAGCTGATGGGGAAGTCCATGAGCTGGCAGAGACTCCTTGGTTGGAGTGCAGGTCTGTGGCTGTTGGGGCGGTAGCTCCACCACGATCAGTGGAGAGGCCAACTTTGGTCAAACCGAGACAGTCTGTACCAGCTCCGCAGGCAAAGAAGCAGTGTAACAGCCCCGCCGGGGGCATCGGTGTCAGCCAAGAGATGGCCAGTGTGGGAGCCGGGCTCGGCTTCATACCGGACAACACCAACTGTTGCCACATCAGGTCTTCGTAACATTGACGCAGTTTGTGACAAAGCCTCTCCTCATCCAAGCAGGACGAAGACGAGTAGCGGCGGTGCCGCTTCTCATGGTTCAGAGAGAGAGAGAGAGCCTGCCGATGCCAACGGGAACTGCTCGTCTCAGAGGATGAGGAACACCTAGACTTCGGCCACCGGGGATGCCAAAGGGGGATCTCAGAGGGAGCTGGGGAGTGCCATGGCTCCTTCTGGTCTAGGTCGGTGACCGGAGGGTCCGGCTCAGTGGGCTGAGCTGACTCTTCGATGGTCACCAGCAGGACCGGAGTCCTGAAAAAGGAGTTGTCGGATGACAACTGGTAGACTGGATGGAGAAACATCTCAGCTACATCGTCAGCCGGCGTCTCTACCGGCTGGCCTGACGGGGGCACCGTGAAGTCAGTGACCAAGGCCGCTGTTTCGACTGCGGTCAAAACCTGAGATTCCTGAAACCAAGAACGTTCCCGGTCCCAAGAACGTTGACGGTGAGTCTTCTTTTCTTTCCTGGACTCCTCCTTGTGTGATCGAGAGCTGCGAAAACCCGAAGGGCCCTCTCCCATTGTCAGGAAAGACTGGCACAGCTCTTTAAAGAAGCACAAATAAGAGGAGCCCAACTTGACCAGAACAAAGGCCGAAGCCAAGGAGGACTGCTCAGTGGCCTGAGCCACCTCCTCCTCGAAGGCCTTAAGCTACTCTGTGGACCCAGCAGACGTGGAGACCACCCAATGAGCGTCCTTGGATTTGACTGGCAGATGTTTTTTTGGACGGACCAACTTCAGGTGGGCAAGGTGGTCCTGGACGACCTACGCATTAACGACCAGCAGATCTCGCAAGCCTTGGATCGCGTCGCGCCCTGAGGTAAACGATGTGGTGTGTGGTCGGTACGTTACATCTTCTGCCCACATGGGCACCAGCGAAATCCGGGCAAGGACTAGTCCTCCATCGCGGTCGCACTCAAAGATCGAGCTGAAGATGAAACTCTGATGAGTTTACGTTTTAGAAGCAAACCCGAAGATTTAAGTGCCAGGGCCTAATCAACGCGGGAGTGGTAAGGAAGATCTGGTGTCATGGGGCGGAGCCGAGGGTTATGCCACCCAGGTGGGTGGGAGGAGCCAGCTTGAAGACTTCCAGCAAGATTTAAAGGGGAAAGGACAATGCCAGAAAGTGTGGATAGAACATATATCCACATCCATGGAAATTAGAGTTTTGGGTCTTTGAAGTCTTGGCAAATTAGTGTGGGGTCTTCTTTAGGGTACTGAGATACTGCCTGTGGCGGGGGGCAAATGAGTATATGCAGATAAGCATCTTGCATATCCAGGGAACCAGGCCAGTCCCCCTTCTTCAGCAGCAGCAGGCCCTGCAGGGTTACCATAAAGAACTTCTTGTACTGAATGTCCTGGTTTAGTCCCTTGAGATCTAGAATGGGGCACAGATCTCCCGTTCTTTTAGGGACCAGGAAGAACCTGGAATAGAACCCCTTGTTCTGCTGACCCTGTTTGCGCAATAGGGAAATGACTTCGTCCAGAAGCACTGGAATATGGTCCAGAGAGTACTGGGAAGGAACAAGTGGAAAGCCTGGGGGCTGTTCCAGAAGCTCTGGAGTGTGGACCCACTCTAGTATTTGCAGAATCCAAGCATCTGTGGCAATGGTCCTCCACTGCTTGAGATGAAGGGGGGAAAAAACCTTACCACCACCTCTTGGCTTCAAACAAGAGGAAGGGGGCCAGGCAATGAGTCAGGCTAACGCAGGAGCAGAGGCAGAGGCAACGCCACTGGCTCTGGGGTTTTGGCTGAGAGGCCAGTGACTGAGGAGGGAGTAGGCAGAGAGAAGGATGCTCTGCACATCCATTGAAGACGGGTGCCTGACCCTGACTTCTGGAACACCCTGTGAAAGAAGAAAAAAATTACTCACCTTAGTAATGTTGTTTCTTCTAATGGAGTCTTGCTGTATTCTGACATATGCAGTTAGGTCCTGCCTTTCAACTGCCCCGGAGAACAAAGAGTTAAACTTTCCATGGCCAGCATGGAATGTTCACCGCAAGCTCGGTTGAAGCCCCTGTCTGCTGCTGTTTAAACTTCAACAGTCAGATGTTTATGAGCAATACTGACTAGAAGTTCTGTGTGGAAACTGTAAATCTCAAAACTAGCCAACTGGCAACTATATCTATATAAAAGGGTTTATTGGTTTCAAAGTAAAGACTCAAGTCAGGAAACCCAAAAAACAAAACACAACACTCACCCAAAATAAAGGAGGGCGAAAAAGGGACACCCCTAGGGTGCCAACACTGCTCCTGCCCACCCACATCCCAAAAACTAGGTTCCGAGAGGGGAGGCGGGAAGATCAGAATACAGCAAGACTCCATTAGAAGAAACAACATTACTAAGGTGAGTAATTTTTTCTTCAAACAACATGACGTCTTGCTGTATTCTGACATATGCAGACTACTAAGCAGTACCTCCATGGAGGAGAGACAGAACCTACTTTGGAAACAGGCTCTGAAGTACTGCTGTGCCAAACTGAGCATCATTCCTAGCCTGGATATCCAGAGAGTAATGCTTGGTGAATGTATGGACTGTTTTCCAGGTGGCTGCTTGACAGATTTCTAAGAGAACAATATCCCCTGGCAGCAGCCAGGGAAGCAGCTGTACCTCTTGTGGAATGAGCTCTCAGGCCTGAGGGTGGAGTTCTACCCAGTTTCTCATAGCAGAATTGTATACAAGAAACAATCCACCTGGCAACAGATCTCATAGTGGCAGGTTTGCCCTTATCAACCTCTCCATAAGTGAGGAACAACTGGAGGGATTCAAACCTGTGACCATTAGTACGCTCTATGTAGTAGCTGAGGGCCCTTTTTACATCTAAGCTGTGCAGCCTCCTCTCTCCAGAGGAGGAATGGTCAGTGAAGAAAACAGGGAGAGACAGACTGGTTGAGGTGTAAATCTGAAACCACTTTAGGCAAAAACTTCCTGTTAGTTCTTAGGACCACTTTATCTCTATGGAAAGAGATGAAATCAGATTCCACTGACAGGGCTTGTAATTCACTGATACGCCTGGCAAAGGTAATGGCCACCAACAATACAGTTTTCCAAGTCAAGTACTTAAGCTCTGCAGAGGACAAAGTCTCAAAGGGGGGTTGCATAAGCTGAGCAATGCAAACATTAAGGTCCCAAGCAGGAGCAGGGTCCCTGAAAGGGGGATTGGTGTGCAGCAGTCCCTTGAAAAACTTACAAAACACAGGATGGGCTGACGGAGGGGATGGCTTGCCTACTGACAGGAAAGCAGAAACAACTGCCAAATGCACTTTAAGTGTAGCTGGCCTAAGGCCTAGGCCACTGAGATGGACCATATAGTCCAGAACCATAGGCAACCCAGCCGAATCTGGAGAGATATTCTTCTTAGAACACCAAATAGTGAATCTTTTCCATTTGGAATTGTAAGTCTTTCTGGTGGAAGGTTTTCGAGAAGCCTTAAGGATATCCATAACCCCTTGGGAAAGATGCAGGTCAGTAAACTCTAACTCTTCAAGAGCCATGCCTTGAGATTTGACAGACCGAAGGTTCAGGTACCAAGTCCTCCCCTGAGAGGATGTCAACAGGCTGTAATTCCTGGGAAGAGACAGGGGAAGGTGGACTGCTAGGGACAGCAACAGGGGATACCAGGGCTGTCTGGCCCAGCCTGGAGCAATCAGAATCACTTTGCATGGTTGTGACCTTATCTTGACTAACACTTTGAACAGGAGAGGGAAGGGGGGGAAAAGCATACAGAAAGTTCCCTTCCCAATTCAGGATCAGAGTATCCAGGGGGACTGAGACCAATACTGGGGGTCTGCAGCAAAAAAGTGGGAGTTGGTGATAGTCTGGGGATGCAAAAAAATCTATCTGTGGAGTGCCCATCTGGAGAAAATCACCTTCAAAACTAGGGGATCTAGGGTCCATTCGTGATGGCCCTGGGATATTCTGCTCAGAGCATCTGCTAGGAAACTGTCCTTCCCTGGGAGGTGAACTGCTATCAGAGGTTTGCAGGGAACAGGCCAGGGACCACAACTTCATTGCTTCTGTGCACAAGGCCATAGACCGAGTGCCTCCCTGCTTGTTGATGTACCACATGGTGGTGCTGTTGTCTGTTCTGACCTGGAAAACCTTGTTCTGCAGAGTCTTGGAAAAGGCTTACAGTGCCAAAAACACTGCTCTGAGTTCCAATAGACTGATGTGAAGCAGAGATTCCTGAGGTGACCAGAGCCCTTGGGTGGTAAGATCCCCCAGAGGGGCTCCCCAGCCCAGAAGGGAAGCACCTGCGGTGAGTATCACTGAATGAGACTGAGTGACAAAAGGAACTCCTTGTCTCAAATTGTCCTGATCTTGCCACCACTGCAAGGCCTGGATCAGGGTTCACGTCACTGGGACAAGTTTGGTAAGGGAATCCTTTCTTTGGGACCAGAAGGCTCTTAAGTGGAACTGAATGTCCCTCATCTGGAATCTTGCTCCCAGTACCACTGCTGTGGAGGCTGCCATGTGGCCCAGAAGCTAAAGGAAATGCCTTGCTGGTCGAGACACCTGCAGGGTGAATGAAGAGGCCAGTTCCATAAGGGTCCTTGCCCTGACCAGGGGAAGGAAGGATCTTGCCTTTATTGTATCCAGCTCCGCCCCTATGAAGGTGAGGAGCTGTACTGGTTCGAGAACCAACTTTGGAAGGTTAAGAAGGAATCCTAAGAAAGTGAGCATTTGCTGAGTTATTTGCAAATGTGACTTGACTTGGTCTGGAGACTGACCTACTGTGAGTCAGTCGTCCAAGTATGGGAAGAAGGAGATCTGTTTTCTTCTAAGGAAAGCAACCACTACTGCCAGGCACTTTGTGAAAACCCTTGGGGCTGATGTTAGGCCAAAGGGCATTGCTCTGAATTGATAGAGGCCTGAGGGCAACTCGAACCTGAGGTACTTTCTGTGGGAGCACCCGATGGGAATGTGGAAATAGGCATCTTTGAGGTCCAGGGAGGCTAGCCAGTCCCCTGGCCTTAGAGAGGGAAGGATTATTCCCAGTCACCATTTTGAACTTTGGTTCTAAAAGGCGTTTGTTCAGATATTTTAGGTCCAGGATGGGCCACCATTCTCCTGTCTTTTTGGGGGTTAGGAAGTACCTGGAGTACAATCCTTTGCCCTTGTGTAGGGTGGGAACCCTCTCTATAGCTCTGAGAGCTAGGAGGGAAGAAACCTCTGCCTCTAAGGCAAGGGTCTCTGATGGATTTGCAGGTGGAAAGGATCTGGTTCTCATCTTGCAAAACTTTTTGAAGCTGAGAACCAGTCCCTGGCTTACTACTTCCAGGACCCACTTGTCTGATGTCAGAGACTTCCAGTCCTGGACAAAGTAAGCCAGCCTGCCCCCTACTGGTATTGGAGAATCGGCCCAGGCAGACCCATCAGGGTGTCTGCTTGGCAGGGGCTTTAGGCTGAGGGGTGGATGCAGGCCTGCTCATCCCCCGTCTGCCTCTCCCTCTAAAGAACCCCCTCTGGGAGTAGGAAAAGGAGGCCTGAGCTTGGTAGAAAGGCCTTTGGAAATAGGCCTGCCCCTGCCCCTGGAAAGCTGCCTCTGAGGAGTGGCTTGCCTCTCCTTGGCCTGTGCACTCCTATAAGTGGTCCTATACTCATCCATTTTCTTCATGTAATTCTCTGTCTGCTCCCCAAACAGAGAATTACCCACAACAGGAAAATCCATGGCCTTAGCCTGGGTATCCTGTGACAGGCTAGTACACCTGAGCCAAGCCATTCTGCAAAAAGCCACAGATGTAGCCATGACTCTTGAAAATACATCATTAGAGTCCACTGCAGCATGAAATTGCACTTTGGATGCCTCAATCCCCCATCTGCAGCCACCTGCTCCAGCTCCTTGGCAAGCTGATCAGGGGCCTGTTTAGCCAGAGTCAGCACAGTGTCCCACCTGGACTTCTGGTATCTAGCTGTGTAGGCCATATACTTTGCCTGTCTGAGTCCCAAGGATGCTGTCATGTATTGTTTCTTTGCCATGGCATCAATCCTCCTGGAGTCCTTGTCAGGGGGGTGTGAAGCCAAGGGAATATTTGCCTTATCACAGGCTGCAGCCTGCACTACCCCAACATGGCTGCATTGTTGTGAAAGGAACTCTGTATCAGAGCCTGACAATATGTACCTCTTGTCCATTTTTTTATCCACAGGAGGTATAGTGTTAGGAGCTTTTAAAATTTTTATTGTCTGTTTCCTAAAAGATTTATGTAAAGGAATAGACAATCTCCTAGACTCTGGGATATCCATCATTTCCACATAGTCAGGCTCCTCCTGTTCATCCACAGCTTCTTCCAAAGGGAGCTGGAGGGTTTCAGCAACTTTTTTATGAAACATAAAATGAGAAGGGGACTCAGAAAGCCTAGGGGGAGACACTCCTGAAGGTCTGTCTGGGGAGATGTCCGGTTCAGTGGGCACATCCAGACTTTCAAAATCACATTCACTCTCTTCATAATCCTCCTCCCCCTCCTCCGGTTCCTAAAATGCCTCTATATCATATTCTTGAACCAGTGGGACCGACCGAACTGACCGCTTACCTGATGGTGCCGGTTCGGTCGGAACCGGGGAAAGCGACTGGACAATTTGGATCGCTTTGGCTAGCTCTGCAGCGGTTGGAGAAGGAAATTTTGGCTCCACACCTGCTGATTTTCTAGTCCTCTTTGCTGGAACTGGCTCCTCCGAGTCAGCTCTTCGTTTGCCCGAGGAAGTATCGCCTGGTCAGAGGGCATCTCCGTCGGTTGGCACCGAACCGGGCTGGCCATCCGGTCAGTGGACTTTTGGCTTCTTTTTTTCCCTGAGCCTACCAACTCTTATCCAGGGTAGCTGCAGGGAAATTCTTGTAAATCTGGCAGTCTGCATTGAGGTGGTCAAACCCCAGACAATAAACACATGTGGTGTGTGGGTCAGCCTTGGCAAAGGCTTCCCCACAGACACTACAGTGCTAAAACCCAGTGGACCCGGGTTTTCTTTTGGGTTTCTCAGACATAATGCCAGCCTAACCAAAAACTTGCCCTTTTACGGCAAATCGTCAAGCAAGACACCCTTATCGGTTCCCAACCGTGTCACGGGTCGTGGAAAAAAACGTAATGAAATCCGTTTTTTTTACAACCGATAAGAACCGGGAACCGCACTCTAAATGCAATTTAATTAAGTTTAACAACAACCTGATCGGTTCAAGCCGAACCGATAACGTTTGCAAGTTCCACACAGAGAAAATGTAAAACCTATCTATTACTTATGATACCACAGACAGAGCTTGAACCGACTGGTTGCGGTTAAAATAAGACAAATGCGGTTTAAAAAACTGAGAAATTACACTTTTTAACCGACAAAATGAACCGAGCAGAAGGAGAAATCTCCGGAGCGACTGTTCAGTGAGGCGGAGTAAAGAATCTGACAGTTTGGGTTTGAAGAACAACAGACAGACTTTTCAACCGAGCTCGCGCTCAAGATTCCATGCCTGGCATGGAAAGTTAACTCTTTCACCTCCGGAGCAGTTCTAAGACTGGGACAAACTGCATATGTCATAATATAGCAAGACTTCATGTTTGAAATCCACCAGATTTCTCCTGGTGATGTCTTCCACCATAGTGGACTGAAGCTGCTTCATAATGTTATAGAAGCTAGTATCCTTATTGGGGGGGGGGGCATGGAGGAATTTTTCTCAGAGTCCCCACTCCTGAAAGAGGAAGTGGAGCTATTTACATATTTTGAAACAACCTGAGTTAGAACTCTTTTACAAAGGTTCCATGTCATGAACATAGGACTTACAATTCAGACAAGTTTTCGAGCTATCAGAGGAGTAGGCTCCAATGTCCTCCACATCCTCCAGGGATGAGGTCAGGGCAATATTTCTCCTTTATGTCGACTTGTTCTGAGACCGGGATCGACGGGGCAGATGACAAAGAAGCCTGTGGGGGGAGCGCAGCGTTAGCAGGTCGTCTCAGCAAGGAAATGGAAGGAGGCCCTGAAGGAGGCATCGATGGGGGGCATATGCAGGAATGAACTACCTGACCAGAGCCAACATGATAGAAGCCAAAACAGAGTTGAGGTCAACGACCAGGTAAGGGAAAGCAATCATGTCCAGGAGTGATGGCGAAGGCGCAAAGCCTACCACCGACAGCCACACTGGGATGAAGGGTGACAGCGCTAGGGAAGAAAAAAAAAAAACAGCCGTCGACAGTCCAGCAGGAGGAAGAATGCGATGGGGCTGAAGCAAGGCCAACCGTCGACTGACCTGCTGTCCACAACAGGAGAAGCAGGACCCAGTGCCATAGATCCCTGCAAAGAAGCAAGCAAGGTCGACAGGGCGGGGACCAATGGACTAGGATCCTCTGATGCTGAAGAAGGATCCCCTGCCCAGATTGGCCTAGGATGACACTGAGGCCAAGGTGGCGCAGGAAGTCAGCCCTGAGGGTGCCGATGACAGTCCTGGAGGACTGTAGAGAAGCCAGCGGGGACTGGTGACCTGGGTAGTGGTCTTTACAATGGTCCTTGTCCTTATTCTTCCAAGGATTTTTCCCCAGGTCTTGGATGCCTGCGGGCCAGAGGAATGCTGGAGAGGGGGGAAGAAGAATCCGCAAGCCCCCCTGTTCCAAATCGGCTAACCTTTGCTCCATCAAAAATACCCTGAGGGCCCATTTTCAGCGCCGCAGAGTAGTGAGGTTGAATTTTGGCAGAGCCCACAGGCGAGGGCATTATAAGAAGGCCCAAGACAGCAGACAGTTCGTGCTTGTTCTCGCCGTAAATCTTTCCTCAGTGGCAGCGACTAACAAGAGGACAACTCAACAGTTCTAGATATACAAAGAAAAAAACTTTAGAAAGTTTTGGCGGTCGACTGAACGACAAAGTTTTCTAGAGTCCACGTGAAAATGGTTGATGGCAGGGAAAGAATGGAGGAGAGAGTGGGTTTGCCTATGCCTTTATATGGTGAGTGACGTCAGCAGGTGACAGCGTAGGTGGGCCCTGATACACTGCTATAGAAAAAGCTTCCATGGGATCCTAGTGTCCATGTGTCTGACAGCTAAGTTCCATAGTTGTGATCTGAAGAAAGATATCCCACAAGATCTGACTCTTCCAGCAGATCTGATGTCATGGGGCAGAGCCAGGGAGGATATTACTCAGGTGTGTAGGAGGAGCTTAGCTTGAAGATGTTCCAGTAGAGAGATTTAAAGGGGAAAGGAAGACTGCCACACTGTGGATAAGCCCATTATCTTCACATTCCTAGAACTGCCGATACCAAGTGTGATTTTTAAAAGTATGCCCTTCATTTAGATGGGACAGGGCAAAAAGTGAAAATAAATGTAAATCACTAAGCCCAACAAGTTCCCAGCCCTGTATAACCCAGCATTTCTCCACTTCACGTTCAGCTCTCACCCGCTCCTGTTTTTCTCTTTCCTTCTCCATGCGGTGCATCTCCCATTGCTGGACCACATAATCCATGAACTTCTGCCCATTTACAAAGAACTCCTGGTCTTGTTCTTGCTCCCATGCCTCAATACGAACCTTCAACTCTTCCTGCAACTAAACAGACGTACAAAAACTTTGCTTAGTTCTCCTGAAAGGCTTACAACTTAGTGATTTAGTCACATTCCGCAAATGCCTTTTTCACGTGGTATGCCATTGCCACCCATGCTTCAGATGCTTAAGCTGCAAATGTTAAAAAAAAAGACATTTTTGTTTCTGCGCACCCTTCAGTTTTCTGTGTGTGGCCACACCCCCAGAATGATGTCATGCAAGGGAACGGTCAATGTTTTATATACAGCAACAAGGAATTCTGTGTAAATTATTAAGTTGACAAACGTTCGTTACTCAGAGGTGCAGTCCCTTATTTTGGTGGGGGGGGGACTGCAGAATAGCACCTAATATGTAGGCATATAACTTAGTTCTAGAGAAGCTTGAAGAAGCTAAGTATGTGCGCACATGGGCAGACTAGGTGGGCCGTAGGCCCTTATCTGCTGTCAACATCTATGTGTTTACGTGCATGTGTGTGTATATATTAAATACAAAATCACACATACCCCCATAATGCAAAGCATCATGGACTGTATATGCAAATAACCACAAAATACTATGCTGGTTCAACTTTAAGCAGAACTACATGTTGCCAGTGCCCTTTGGGGTAACCCTTGCCTCAGTGCTTGCGCGCTAAGGTTCTTTGTGTGTGTGTGTGTGTGTGTGTGTGTGTGTGTGTGTGTGTGTGTGTGTGGCAAGGCATTGTGGGTACAGTGCATAGCAGAAAAGTTTCTGGAAAACTGATTTTGTGATGCAGATAGGCCAAAAAGACAATCTGCCAGTCTGTGTAGATGTTGCTTGAATTGTACTGCCTGCTGGTGAAGTGACAGGTCTGAAGTGGCAGCTCCTGTCAGAATGTGGGAGCGTGATGATACTCTCTCATGTTTATGTTATAGGGCCTGAAAGACTATGTAGTTCAGGAGTGTAATTATGGGTCAGGCTACTTTTTTTTTCCTTTGGTGTTCAGCTTCTGCTAAGTGTTCAAAATTGTGACAAAAGAAGAGGATGTCTGCAATACCAAGACAGAGGTCTCTGTTTCAACACAGTGCTTAAAAATGTTTCCCTTGCATGATGTCATGGCTGGGGTTGCAGCACTGAGGAAAAAAGGGGAAGGGTTATGCAAATGAAGAACACAGAAATAAAAGCATTTTTTCATGGAAAACAGCACTTTTTGGCAGTTTGAATAGTAGGAGATTGATTCACAGCTCCTACAGGTTACTACTCTCATTTGCTGAGGCAAACATGACAAAAATCACTTTAAAGAGCAGCTGACGCCTTCAGGAGAATTTTCCCAAAATATATTTTGACAGTCCAGCTTGTATTTCACATTAGTTCTGTATTTCACCTCCAATTATTTATTACTGAGGCCATCTGCATGAAAACAGGATCTTTGCCCCTGAAGAGTTCATCTATTCATGTTGCTGTCTCCCTACCTGAGGTCATAATGCACTACTTGTGACAGCACAGTTACTCCCATGGCAACACACTGTGATGTCACAACAGAGGATTATGATGAAGTAGGGAGTCAGATATAGAAGCAGATGAGCCCTGAGGGATAAAGATCATATATTCTTGCGAATGTTTGTAGTAATACAGGGGAGGAGGACTCTTTAGAAATATATATATATATATATATGAATGGAAGCTGAATTGTACCTAATTATTGTATTTTTCCAAGTTTCTTTAAAGGCATCAGCAGCTCTCTAATTCTGCATTCACTTGACACTACCACTTCCTTTAACTAGGACCCAGTATGTCTGACAGTCCTCTGGGAACCTCCTCAGATTTATTTCAACGTTGGATAGAATACTGCTGCATAGTCGATTGCTACAGAAGAACCTTAAGTATTAAGAGACCTTTGGGGGGAGCATTACTGTAGACGTCATCATCATACATGCAAACAGGAGTGGTTCCAGAGGACTGGACGAGGGCAGATGTCCCCCTTTCATAAAAGTGACAGCATGGAGGAAGTTGACAACTATAGGCCAGTCAGTCTAATGTCAGTGGTGGGGAAGTTAATGGAGACACTTTTTCAAGAAAGGCTAGTGGAGTACCTTGAATCTGGTGAGTTACAAGATCCAAGGCAGCATAGTTTCACGGGTTGGGGGTAGGGTTCATGTCAGATGAACCTGATCGATTTCTTCCACTGGGTGACCAGGGAAATATATTAGGGTTGGGCAGTGGACGTTGCCTACTTGTACTTCAGCAAGGCCTTCGAAACCATATCACATAGGACACTTACAGGAAACTGCGCAGTCTGGGGGAGGGAACCAAGGTGGTAATCTGGGTATGGAATTAGTTAATGGATAGAAGAAAGGGGTGGTGGTAAGCAGCACTCACTCTGGTGAGACTGACAAGAGGGGTACCTCAAGGCTCAGTACTAGCCAGCACTCCTGGCGTTCAATGCAAATAAACTTCAGTTAAGATTTATTCCATAGTAAGGAGAGACGGAACAAACAAGCCCCTAGTGCCTCAACCACTAGGTCTTCCAGGGGCGTAACAGACACAGACATGTTCTCCTTATATATGTGTCCCCAAAAAAAAAAAAAAACAGCACACACCCCATTACAAAGAGGTTAAAGTTGTGGAATTGAGCAAAAATTATACCTCAAAAATAGTCAAACACAAGAAGGACCCATTTCATAGAAAGAAACCAACTTAACCGTGATTCTACATATTATGAGCATAAGGAGACTTTTGTTTAAGAAAGAAAACAAAGATTCCAGAGTGAAGGTAGATAACAATCGAGAACCAGAAAACCTTACTTTAAATTAGGGACCTCTAAAGTGCAACAGGCGGCCAAACAAACTAGATTTGCCACAACAGAAGTTGAAAGTAGCAACTCTGGAATGATATCAGAAGCTCAGACAATACTTCATCATCCCCACCCCACAAAAAAAAAAAAAAAACAGGAAGCCTTATCCATTACAAAGAGACGTCTAAAAGTAAAAAAGCAAGAAAAAACAACAGGGCCAGAAAAATGAAAATTATGTACCTACCGTAATTATGATCTTTCTGTGTATTTTCACCATTCATCACAATTGGGTTCATGGCGGAGGTCATGACCCAGGAAACTCTTTTTTTTTGGTATGAGCCGACGCTATCCATCAATCTCGGCCGATGCATGGCGTGGTACTCAGTGAAGGCCCTTGAGGAGACTGTCGACTCCGCCTGCATGCCAGTTCTGAGTCGCCGGAGAGGTAAGAGAAAGGGAGTGGATGGTGGGACAAGGAAGTCCAAGGGACAGGAAAAAGGAAAAGATACAAAACTAAAAGGAGAAATAATGACAGAGGACAGAAAGAGAGAAGTCGGGAACTAAAGGGATTGGGAGGGGCCCCAATCTCTGGAAATAGAGGAGGGAGGTAGGGTGGGGTAAAGAATTTAGAAGTTAGGAAGAGGGGGAAAGGGTAAACATATCCCAGACCATGGTCCATCTCCAGATTGTACAGGAACTGCAAGGAGTAACCAAAGGCTTCTTGCCAGAATTCAAGGCACAGAATAGCTGGCAAAAACTCCATATGAGCAGAGTCAGCTATTCTAGAAGGACAGGGCACAGAGAATTAACACCCTCTTAAGGAAAGATTTTTGGTGAAAAGGAAAGGATTTTTTTTTTTTAAATAAAGGACAAGGAAAAATAAGATGGACGGGAAAAAGGAGGACGAGAGAATGGAGGGCAACTGCCCACTCCCACCCCACCGGGTGGGGCTAACGCACTGGAGAAGGAGTGCCCCCCCATGCTGACCACTCTCCCCAGAACCTTATCCCCCTATGTGCCCCTGTTTACCCCACTCCTGATAAATAAAGGAGGGGCAAGGCTGGGCACAGAGAGGGAGGGGACCCAGAGACTGAGGCTCCAGGGGGATGAAGGGCGGGATTATGATGAATGGTGATGATGCACAGAAAGATCATAATTACGGTAGGTACGTAATTTTCATATCTTATCTGTGTCAATCTTCACCATTCATCACATTTGGGTGAGTGCCATGCCCCCCGAAGGGCGTTTTCTTTACACTCTAAGGGACAAAGTCCCTTAGCTCTCAGTGGGTGACACTGAGCTCCAACTCTCCGCCTTGCAGATGACTGCAATAGGTACATTACAAATCACTACCAGGAAGCCGCAACTGCTCTGATAGAGTGGTGCAAATCCAGCCTTCCACCTTTGCCAGTGACGTGGTTAGTTGTGTCGGAGACATGCTAGTAACCAAGCCGAAAACATCTCAAGGCAACAGGCTGACCCACCCAAGGCAAGCTGAACATACAATAGCTGCTCAGATATGTATCACTTCGTTCTGTCGAAGAAGAAATGCAGAACCGTCCTAACATCCAGAGAGTGAAGGGAGCGCTTCCCTTCCTTCTGGAGTTAAAGCAAAACTTGACTAACAATAATTGAGCCAGTGACAAGATGTCTACTGGCTCAAGATAGACTGAAAACATTCAGAGGTCTATCTTCACTGCGAATATGGCCGACCTGCTATCAACAGGTTCAAGAGGCACTAAAACACCTTACTTGGTGGGCAACTGAAGGGTCCAGATGGAACTTGCACACCAGATGGAGAAAGGTTTCCACTTGGCTACATAAGCCTTACTGGTGGAAGGACTTTGCATGACTTAGAAGACATCTGCGAAGGTCTGGGAAAAACATCAGCTTACCCACTTCCATCTCCTCCGGGCCTGGCATGGAGATGATGGGAGCACAGGCTACGATGCCCTAAAGACCCTGTGTCATAGGGTCCGCTCGTAGAGCAAGTCACCTCAGGGGAACTTCTGACAAACAGTAGATCAATGCAAATCAATCTGCCGAGGCCAGTCTGGGACATTGAGAATCACCCTGCCCCCCTGTGCCTACAACTTGATCAGCACCCTCTGAATTAAAGGAAGAGGAGGAAAACGTACATGGAGTGTCGTGAATACTGTAGTGAACACGTCCCGACAGAAAACACCAGGGTCTGGATTTCTGAAGCAAGATAGAGGCAG
Source organism: Neoceratodus forsteri (assembly GCA_016271365.2). NCBI lineage: Eukaryota > Metazoa > Chordata > Ceratodontiformes > Ceratodontidae > Neoceratodus > Neoceratodus forsteri. Next base: position 552,688,833 of record CM028129.1, on the reverse strand, counting down.
TTTTCCATTGAGAGGGGATGCAAAAGGACCAGGTCCGAACTGCCCCATTCGTCAAAAGTGACTGCAAGAAATCTGAAATGACGTATCATACTCGAGGAACCACTCTCACAACCTCACGGCCCTACTGCAGAGAGGACAGGGGGCCAACCCACCCTGTTTGCTGAAGTAATACATCACAGCTCTGTCATCCTTCCGAAGCAGGAACACGTCGTGGCGGGGGCATCCTCCAGGACTTTACTTATAAGATAACTCATCTCTAAGAAATTTATGACAAGATGAGGATCCTCCTGGCTCCACACCCGAGTGTGGATGTCTTGTCAGTTAGTCCCCAACAGATTTTGTCAGAGACTCTGACATCTTGTACAGAGAATTGTGGATGCGTGGTCAGAGACCTCTGCTTGCTGCAGAGGATGACCTGAGTCCCAGCATCCACTCAACCAAAAAGGAGGCTGAATAGAATCGTTTTCCGTATTGTAATAAGCCATCTAAACATGTCATTTCTCCCGTCCTCAAACTAAATTGATGCATTGGAGGTATCCAGGAGGGCTCCTAAGAAGAGGAGCTCTTGAGAAGATGAACTGGCATCTTCCCCGAACCTGGAGAGAACGAGGTGACTGCTTCCTGTCTCTCTTAACTGGATGGGCTGGCTAGGAGCCAAATGTCCAGGAAGTGAAGACTTGGAAGCCGAGATGTAGAGAACTATTCCCTGAACAGGAACTTGTTTAACCTTCCAAGGTCAACAAATGGGCGCATGCGGTCTATTAAATTCAAACCAGAAGCAATGGAAATGGGAACCTGTGCTTCATTCCGCTCTGGAATGATTTTTACTGCCCAGTACCTGCAGAGGCCCCGTATCTCAGAAGCAGTGTGTGTGTGTGACTGACAGGCGGACAGACTGGCTCCCGTCCGGGTGGAAGGTCTGGGGAAATCTGAAAAACTGGGAGAGTGTCTCTCTCAGACAAACCTCCTGATGACCTATAGGTCCTCTGTAATGGACATCCACTGGTTGTAAAAATGAACCAACGCTGAGAGGCACCCCGACAGCTGGGGTGGGGTCTGGGCTGGTTCCACAGAGGTTAGTATATGGCACTTTTGGATCTGTGCCCTATACAGCGTTCTCTTCCTGGCTGGTTCCTAAAAAGGGCACCTAAGCATCTACCTTGACAGGACTACTTGCCATGAGGATGTCATGTGGTTTAAATGGTAGCCTTATAGTTCTGAGAGCCCTTTAGCCGAACAGATAAGCACAGTCAAGGAGACGTTAACCATCTGCTGCCAGCAGCAGATGACCTAGAGGCAGAGAAGTAGGTGTCCATAAAAGCTTTTAGCTGATTATTGGGCTATATGTCCCTAGCAATGGAGCATTAGATTTCGAGAAGCTCTGGACCATTGCATTAAGTGTGTTCCACAGGGTGTGCTCGTACTGAGGAATGTAGGAACTCAAGACGAAGTAGCCTGCGTTGGTTCACACATGAATACTGAAATGTTATGGTGGACCCCATATCCCTGAGGAAAATGAACTGGAAAGAAGATCTTCCATCACACTGATACAGAGGGTTTGCCTTCCAGGCCAAAAAATGAGTCAACCACTGTATCTCTGAAAAAGCAGAAGAGGGAGAGACTCAGATCCACTTCTACCCCAAAATAACCTCCAAAGGGCAGGTCAAGACCACAGAGATGCCAACACCTAGATCAGGGAGTTCAGTGCCATCCGCAGTGCCAGCACTACACATGACACACACAGCCCTGCCGACACCCGGCACTGCAGACGCCACCGCAGACACCACCTCCCAGCGCCTTGGCACACACTGCAAGACGATGCCACACCACACGGCGCTGCATAAGGAGGCGTCACCCACAGCGCCGGCACCAAACATGGCACCGCATGGAGCTGGCACATCGTACGGCGCCACAATCGCTACTGGACCCAGACCTGAAGTAAGGGGAAGAAGGAAAGCGGTACCCGTGCCAGGCACTGCAGGGAAAAAGGATGGGGGGGGGCAGGCATGAGGAGTTGGTGTTGACGGTGTTAGCACCAGAGAGGGTGCCACACACATTCTGGCCTGGCCAACCCGGCCCAGTAGCCCAAAGGCCCCGGACCCAGGACAACAGGACAGACACCATACCCCCTGCTCTGCAAGAACAGCCCAGAGGTGAAACTGCTCACCGGAACCCCATCGAGGACAGAGATGAGAACTGGCGTCGAAGATCGTGGCCATTAAGAGCGGAGCCAAAGGGAAACCCATCAGAGTCGGTTCAGGCTTGCCGCTCTCAACCAGTGATGATCAACGTGCAGACATACCAAAGGGCAACCTCAAGAAGTACAGATTCTTCTTCCACCAACAGAAGGAAAAGCAGCTCGAGGTGAAGCAGAGCCAGGTCCAGGAACCACTACATTTGTGCTACAGGTGGACTGTCCTCCCCCAGAAACAGTGGCGGACTGGACACAGCCCCACTGCCATCACAGTTTTCAAACAAAGTCTCCCCACCATCACTGCTACCATCAAATGTCGATTCCGTTGATGGCAGGCTGAGAATAACTTCATTTTCTTTTAAAAGAACACTAAAAATGGTAAGTTAAACATATACTGAACAGCTCTATAGCTGCTGTTGCATAGATGAAGACTAGACTCCCGGCGAGCGAACGACGTAGTCATCAAAGAGCACTCAACGGTGGGAGAAAAGGAACAGGCGATTGGAGGGTCGACACCAAGATAGCCTATATGGCTCAAGTTAGCCTCGCGCCCCGCGTATGCGCGGTCCTATCCCGGCGCTAGCCCTCCTGAAGATTTTGGCTCCCGCAGGGTCCTAGCACCTCCAGCGTACTCCCATTAGTGTGAATGAGTGGTGGAGACTCGAGTCCGGGAAGACAGTACAGTTGCGTAGGAACTTACCGTAACAGAAGATCTTCGAGAGGGGTTCCTTCAGTAGGTCAACACAAATAGGACTGACGTTGCCCGACGTCGGGCCGCACGGCAGACTTTTCTAGCAATCCCTGATGGGGGACCGCCCACCCGGCATCACGTGACCGGCGTCAGCGTGACGATATATAGTGGGCGGCCCCCACGCCCACCCTCCAGTTTTCCCGCCGGAGCCAGGAAGAGGCCTAACAGCAGGAGCAAACAGGTTTGGAGACTCTGTAAAAAAATAAAATGAGGGGAAGGAGGGAGGGAAAAATATGACCTACTAAAGGAACCTCTCTCGATCTACTGTTACGGTAAGTTCCTTCGTAACTGTACTATCTTACTTCGAGAGGGTTCCTTCGGTAGGTCATCACAACTAGGACCAAGTCCCAAGCAGTCCCTTTAAGGAGAGACCGAGAGAAACTAGGGAGGGGGCAAAACAAGATCCACGGAAAAGACTGAAGTCCGAAAGGACCCATCCTAGGACAACAAACCCTGCAGAACAGCTAGGCCAAAGCCAGCCCTCCGCCTAGAAGCAATGTCCAAACTATAAAGCTTGGTAAAGGTATGGACAGAACTCCAAGCAGTGGCAACACAAATATCTGCTGCAGAAACATTATGAAGGAAGGCTGCAGAAGCGGCCATGCCCCTAGTAGAATGATCCCTGATAGAGTCCGGAAGGGGTTTATCATACTTTTGATAACAGAATCTAATGCAATTGCCCAACCATTTGGAAAGACCCTGCTTGGAAACCGGTTTGCCTTGTGTTCGTTGTGTGAAGGAGACAAACAATTGATCACAAGAGCGAAAATCTTTGGTTCGGTGCATGTAACACCAGAGAATCCGATAGACGTCCATTGTATGGAGGAGTGCCTCACCCCTGTTAGCGGGAGCCAGATAATATACTGGAAGCTCTACTAATAGGTTCAGAGTAGCTTCCGACACCACCTTTGGAAGGAACCTCGAATGGGTTCTGAGAAACGCCCTGTCCTGGTGAAAAATCAGGTAAGGCTCCTTACAAACCAGCACATGGAGCTCCGAAATTCAAGCTGAAGTGATAGGAAGCGTAGGTCACAGCTCATTGCTGGCTCAAAAGGAGGCAGGGTGAGCTTTTCCAGGACGAAATTCAAGTCCCATGGTGGTGGTGGTGGGCTGCGGATGGGGGATTTCAGATGGAGAATCCCTTTCAAAAAGGTCTTTGAGATATCCAACTGAGCCACGGGTTTACCATCCACCCACCAGCTCTCGGTACGCCGAGATAGCGCAGAGGTGCACTTTCAGAGAGGAATAGGCTAGACCTGAGTCAGACAGGTGAAGAAGGTATTCCATGACTTGTGGGGCCAAGCAAGAAAATGGGTTAAAGCCCTTCACGGTCGTCCAAATGGAAAACCGCTTCCACTTCAAGGCATAAGTGGAAAAGGTGGAAGGCTTTCTGGCTTCGACAAGGACCTGTGCCACTCGAGAGGATACCCCAAAGCGAGAGATGGCTGAGTCTGCAGGAGCCATGCATGCAGATGCAGGGTCCTGAGCCCAGGATGAACCAGACGGCCTTGGTCCTAAGTAAGAAGGTCGTGTGTTGAAGCAGCAGGAACCAAATCTGTCTCGGCCAAAGAGGAGTGATGAGAATCATCTTGGCCTTCTCTGTCTGTAGTTTGAGGAGGACCCTCTACAGAATGGGAAATGGAGAGAAGGTGTACAAAAATTTCCCTGTCCAGGATAGAGATAATGCGTCGCTCCAGAAAGCACCTGGCTCTGGAACGAGCGAGCAAAACTTGGTAAGTTTTGCGTTGAATTGAGAGGCGAATAAGTCGAGTTCCAGCCGCCTCGAATTTTGGAAGATGGATTCCGCCACTTCCTGAAGAAGTTCCCACTCGTGAGCAGGGGTCCGCGATCTGCTGAGACTGTCCGCCAGGACGTTTAGAACTCCCGGTATGTGCACGGCCACTAGGGACAAGTGGTGCTGGACTGCCCACTTCCACACCCTGGTCGCCTCCCTGCAAAGAGGGTACGACCGGGTTCCTCCTTGTTTGTTGATGTACCAAACCACCGACATATTGTCCATTTCGATCAGCAGTGTTCCCTTGGGCAGCAGGGATTGAAAGGCCTGTAAGGCATACAGGACCGCCCTGAGCTCTAGAACATTGATGTGAAGAGAAAGCTCCAAGCCAGACCAAAGTCCCTGGGCTTGATGTTCCCCCAGATGCGCACCCCACCCCACCCCATGTTCGAGGCATCCATGGTGAGAGTGGCGACAGGTGCAGGGCTTCGAAACGAAAGCCCCAAGGAAAGATTGTGTGGATTCATCCACCATAGAAGATCCTTCCGGACCACTGAAGAGATGAGGACCGGATGGTCCAGATCGTCCAGAAGCTGGTCCCATTGCACCCTCAGGGACCACTGAGTGATCCTCATGTGCAGCCTGGCTAGAGGATCTGTACAAATGGAAGCTGCCATGAGGCCTAACAGGCGAAGGACCTCCCGGGCCGGGATGGTCCAACAAGACGTCACCTTGGAGGCCTGGTGGACCAGAGTCTCCATTCTGTCTGGAGGAAGAAAAGCTCTGCACTGGACCGTATCGAGGACCGCCCCAATAAACTGCAGTCTCTGGGTGGGGATAAGGTATGACTTGGGCGCGCTGACAGTGATACCGAGTCGACTGAACGGGTCCAGGGTAAACGACAGAGCCTCCAACGACGCATCCCTGGATGGGGCCGCTAGTAGCCAATCGTCCAGGTAAAGAAACACTGCAATGTCTCTGAGGTGTAAAAATGCCAAAACCACCACTAGGCATTTGGTAAAAACCCGAGGTGCTGAAGACAGCCCAAAGGGAAGCACTCGGAACTGGAAGTGCTCCCCCCAGAACAGGAAACGCAGGAACCGATGGTGGCTGGGGAAAATAGGAATATGTAGGTAGGCATCCTGCATATCCAGGGCACAGAGCCAGTGATTTTCCAACAGGAGCGGAAGAAGGCTCTGGAGTGTCAGCATGCGAAACTTCTTGTACTCGACATAATGGTTCAGCTGACTGAGATCTAGCATGGGTCAGAAGTCCCCAGTCTTTTTTGGAACCAGGAGAAAATGGGAGTAGAAGCCTTTTCCTGTTTGCCCTGAGGGGACTCACTCGATTGCTTGTTTTAGCAAGAGCGAATTTATCTCCTCTTGAACGAGGATAGCCTGATCCTGAGTGTATGAGGACTTCAATGGAAGATTTCCTGGAGGAAGCTCCAGTAACTCTATGGTGTGACCTAAGGCCACTAGTTGCAGGACCCACTCATCGGAGGTAATCGCCTTCCACTCCTGCACGTGGAGAGTGAACCTCCCCCCCACCTGCTCCTCATCGAGAGGCTGAGGAGGCAGTGGGGCCGGGGAGTCAAGAAGTGGTGGGTCGTCGGGGGAGGACCCTCTGAACATCGCAGATTCTTGGAGGCAGGAGGGGTGACTGTACCCATGGCCTTCTGCTTACCCTGGAAACGTGCCTTTCCCCCGTCTCCAGGTCCTCCTCCGAAAGGGTTGTTGCTGTCATCGCTGAGGAGCACCCGATCGGTACATAGACCGAGCAAATCTAAAGGCAACACCTTTGTCCTGTAGCTCTGTAATGATGTCCTTGGTGACGCCTCCAAAAAGGACCGAACCCCGGAATAGGGCTTCCTGAATCGCCGACTGAACCTCGTTAGCGAGGCCCGAGAGGCAAAGCCAGGAGTGCCATCTCAGGGCAACAGCAGTCACCGAGGTATGGGCCATGGAATCGACTGAATCATAGGTAGCCCGTAAAGCATGCCTACAAGAGATCTTGGAGAGGCGGAGATCCTTCGCGAGTTCCTCCTTGAGAGGTGAAGGATCCATAAACTGGACCTTCATCTCCAACCTGGCCATAGTTGCTTTTTGGTGGGACACCATATGGGCCATATAGCTGAGGGAGCGAAGCGCGCATGTGTCAGAAGAGTAGATTTTCTTGCCAAACTGGTTTATCTGCCTCGACTCCTTATCTGGAGGAGCAGTGCTCAAGTGCTTGGGCGTAGCGGAGTGATCATGATCGCTGAAATGACCACGGAGTATGTCTTCGGATGGGTCTTCAAAAAATGGAGCATCCTTAGGCGCTCGGTAAAGCCTGTCCACCCGCTTGGGGACAGCTGGGATAGAGTGAGGCATCTGTCAGACGGTGGTGATAAGGTCTTGGTGGGGGGCCATCCACGGAGGAACTGGGATGGGAGACAGGGACAGTCGAGGTGCTCCACAAGCCGTTGCCTCATCGGGTCCTGTTCCTCCGACTCTCAATCGAAATAATCTCTGAGGGCCCTCATGAGATCAGAGAAGGAAGGATCCTCAGGTGGCAATTTCGGTGAGGTCTTGCCTCTCTGCTCGGATACCTCCACAATTTCCTCCTCCGAAGAGTCCTCTCAGAACGGACGTTGTCTGCCTCCTCAACTGGACGGCGTTCGAAGCGAGAAAGGGGAACGTCCAGTCGATTATTCCCCAAAAGGTGGACAATCAGACCCGAACTGCTCGGGGAAGGGGACCTAGGAAGCGGCGGAGGTGGGAGCCTCGTTTCCAGGTCTAAAACCAACTCTGACCTCGCTCCCTGCCACCAATACTGTAGGATGGACTTGAAATCCGGCATAGCTGGAGGAGGTGGAGGTGGAGCTGGTTGAGGCGGTTGGGGGGGGAGCGACTGGAGGAGGATAATATCCATGCGGACCCATGTAATGGGTATAGGGATGATAACCCTGGTAAAACTGTCCCATTGGACTCCATCCAGGAGTGGAAGCCTCCAGGTAAGGATCCCCAGGATACCCATGGGGTAATGGGGGACAGTGAAGGGACAGTTATAAAACCCCATTGTCAGCCCCGCTGTTGTGTAAATTAGGTTAGGATCCGGCGTCGGGAAAGTTCACATTAGAGGGACCGACGGCAACGGCACCACTCGATCCGGCCAGAGGGGCCAATGTCGGCACCGGAGGAAGTGTCTCAGTCGTAGGAGTTTGGTCCAGCGTCGGGGTCGCCTGAACAGGCCTGATCACCGGTCCCAGTGTCGGGACTGTTGTAGGGACTGGAGGCGTCGGAGGTGCCAGAGGTCCCGGCGTTGGGACTGTTGTAGGGACTGGCAGCGTCTGAGGCGCTGGCAGTCCGCCCTGGGGCTGAGGAGGGGCCTCCAGCGAAAGGCCTTCCGGCTGAGGAGGAGCCTCCTGACCCGGTTCCCCAGCAGGGGAGCACAGGGAAGAACCCCCGAAATCGAAAGGTTTACCAGCGTCTCCATCGGCCTCGCCAGATGTGTCCGTGGTGGAATGCGAGGACATGGGCAAGGGAAGAACAAGAGGGAGCGGGGCTGTATCCCTTAGGTCCCGCCGGACGTCGGTTGATTTGCTGTTAGGCCCAGACGGTGGAACTGAGACCGTAGGGTCATCAGGACGGCCACTGAAGGGCGGGTCGGAGGGTGGTGACCCCGGCCAACTTAGCAACCGAGGCCGAGCGATTGCCCCAGCCAGGGAATAGATTTAATGCCCGCTGGGTGGTCTCCGGAGGAGCCAGAGGCCAATAACCGGCCGGTGCAGTGCGCTCGCCGGAGGCCGACTTATCCACCTGAAGTTTCTCCTTACCTGGGTGCTTCGACGGTGGCTGGGCCTTGCTGGTAGAGGGCTTGACGTCTTCTGCGGAGCAAGCCCGCTCCCCAGTCTTCTCCTTATGCTTTTAAGGGGAAGATTTTTCAGACGAGTCCCTAAGTTTGTCTATCTTCTTCTCAAGAGAAAGTAAACGGACTTTGAGAAGATGGGCCTCCAACGCCTGCTGTCTCCGCTTTTTTGGTAGCCGGGTTGAAGGACTGAGAGTCGGGGCAATAGGAGACTGGATGGTCTGGATCTAGGCAGATGACGCACTTGGGATGACCATCTTTGTGCAGTATCTGAGTGCAACACTTGGAGCACTTCTTCGGAGAAGACATGGAATAAACTTAATTATTGTGAAGAAAATAGCAAGTTTGAAAAACCGGGTGAAAAACAACTTTCCGACGATCGTTGAATGAAGTCTGCAAAGTGACTAGCACGAGATGGCAGGAAAGAACTGGAGGGCGGGCGTGGGGACCGCCCACTATATACCGTCATGCAGACGTCGATCACGTGACGCCGGGTGGGCGGTCCCCCGTCAAGGATTGCTAGAAAAGTCTGTCGTGCAGCCCGACGTCAGTCCTATTTGTGATGACCCTCTCGAAGTAAGATCTACTGTTACAGGTGAGTAACCTGTTCTAGAATCGTGGATATGTTGTTCTATTCACACTGTTTGGCAGACTCCTAGCAGTTCTCCAGGAGGAGGCATGGCGTACGCCCACTACTTGGGAAACAGAGATTGGAGAACTGAGCCCCAAAAGCAGCATCCCAGCATGACTCTATGGTAATGTGGTAATGGGAAATGAAGGAGTTTGCTCACTTCCAGGTAGTAGCCCTGCAGATATCCTGGATAGGGACGTCCCCAGAGGCAGCCACCGACGCAGCAGTATGGCGGGTGGAATGAGATCTTATCCCTATAGGAGGTTTCTTGCCCGCCAACCAATAGAGTTCAATACAGGATATAATCCATCTGCCAATCGTCTGCTTGGCTGCAGGTCTGCCAGGTATGGCTTCAGCATAGGTGACAAACAGATGGCGAACCTCTCCCCTGAACTTCCGCCGTCTGTTCCTTATAATAAGAGAGCGCTCATCTCAGGTCCAGAGTATGGAGCCTGTACTTGGCATCTGATGTGTAGTTCAGGTAGAACACATGCAGAGTTATCACCTGGTTAAGATGGAACTCCGACACCACCTTCGGAAGGAATTTCGGGTGGGGCGCAGGACAACCTTGTCCCTGTGGAAGACCAGGTAAGGAGACTCCACCAAGAGCGCCTGGAGCTTCTCAGTTCTGGCCACCAGGAAGGTGGTCTTCCACGACAAATGTGGCATCTCACATTTGTGCATCAGTTCGAATGGCTTGCCTATGAGCTTTGCCAGTACCAGCAGTAGATCTCATGGAGGTGGAGGTTCACGCACCGGAGAATAAACACCAGACCACCTGTGCCACCATCTGCTGACTGGCCCGTGCCCGGTAAGCAGAGATGGCTGTCAGGTACACCTTAAGGGTCGTAGACCGAAGACCCCCTTTGGACAGAGACCAAAGGTACTCTACGATGCTAGCCACTGGACAAGAGAAAGGGTCTAGCCCCTTACCCAGACACCAAACGGAAAACCATTTCCATTTGAAGGCATAGCACCTCCTGGTAGACTCCTTCCTGGATGCTTCCACTACACAGTGAGTACATCCTCAGAGAGAGACCCAAAGCCTGGAACTCTAGCCACTCAGGAACCAGGCTGTCGGGTGCAGGGGTTGAAGGTCGGGATGGAATACCTTCCCCTGATTGACGGATAACAGGTCCGGGCATACTGGAAGACACCTCGGAGGCCTGAAGCTGAGGCTGAGGAGATCTGGATACCAGAACTGTCACAGGCAGTCTGGAGCTACCAGGATCATCTGTTCTTTGTCCCTCCTGACCTTGAGGATCACTATGTGAACCGAGGAAAGGCACAGAAGAGGCCTGGGGTCCACGGCCTCGAGAAGGCATCCTTCTGCAGCAAGCCCCACTGAGGGGGGGCGGGCATGAAACAGCCTCAGCTTGGTGTTTTCCCTAGAGGAGAACAGATCCACCTGAGGTTTGCCACAGTGGGAGAACAGGCTGTGAACTACCTCTGGATGGAGAAATCACTCGTGGGACATCTCGCCCACATGGCTGAGAGCATCTGCCAGATGATTGGAGGCTCCTGCCACATGGATGGCTAGGGGATCCACCTCCAGGCGACTCACAAGGGTCCACATGCGGAGCACTTCCCTGCACAACAGCCAGGAGTGCAGGCTGCCCTGTTTGTTGAGGTAGTACATGGTCGTGGTATTGTCTGTCTGAACTTGCACCACCTGACCTTGAAGGAGCGGAGCGAATGCTGACAGTGACAGTCTAACTGCTCGGAGCTCCAGCAGGTTGATATCACATCGGGATTCCTAGGGAGTCCAGAACCAGTGGGCTCTGAGGTTCCCCATGTGGGCTACCCAGCCCGTAAGAGAGGCATGGGTCGTAAAGGATGACCATCGGCTCGGGACAGACAAACGGAATCCCTTCCTGCAAATCACCCATGACGGTCCACCATTGGAGAGCATCCCAGAGCTTCTGGGTCACAGTGACCAACTGGTCAACTTGATCGTGACACTGAGTCCACTGGCTGGCCAGCTCCCATTGGAGGGGGTGCATATGCCACTGAGCCCATTGGATCACAGTGGTGCAGGCCACCATGTACCCCTGGAGGCGCAGAAAGTCCCAGTAGGGTGCAAGTGCCCAGCCAGAAATGATTGGGCAAAGGAGGAGAGAACCTCTGCTCTGTCCGTCGGGAGGGGGGCTCTGGCTTGGCAGGAGATGAGCTCTGCCCCAATGAAATACATCACCTGAGAACGTACAAGTTCCAACTTGGCCTCGTTGATCAGGAGGCCAAGGTTGGTGCAGGTCTGTAGGGCTGGGTCCCTGGACCTCTCAATCTCTTGCTTTGTGGAACCCGCAAAGAGCCAGTCGTCGAGATATGGGTAAACTCTGACCCCTCGACACCGAAAATGGAAAGCAACCACTACAATGCATTTGGTGAAGACCTGTGGGGCAGATGACAGGCCGAACAACATGACTCAGACTCGAACAGGGCTCCTTCTGCCCGGAAGCGAAGGACCTCTGGTGAGACGGACAGATCGGGATGTGAAAGAATGCGTGCTGTAGATCCAGAGAGCAAAATCACAATCTGCTCGAGATGGTATGATCTGGGACATATTTACCATCCTGAAGGTGCGTGACCTGAGGAACTGGTTAAGGTTATGCAGATGTAGAATGGGGGCGCCAGCCCCCCGTCCTCTTTTGAACTAGGAAGTACCTGGATATGAACCCTGGGTTCACCGGGGGGTCCACGATTCTGGCCACCACCTCCTCCTTGCGGAGGAGTTGGGCAATGTCGTCTCTGACAGCTGACCAAGAGTGTCCGGTCAACATTTCCTCCTGTGGGGTGCGGGCTCGGTTAGGAGGGTACTGCTCGAGTTCCAGAGGCACACCCTGGCCGACCACTTCTAGAACCCATCTGTCCGTGGTAACAGCAGACTAGGTGGAAAGGAAGTGGCGGGACCGACCCCCCCACTGGATGACCCAGAGCTTGCATGACAGGAATAGGGGTGGCCACCCCTATCCCATCACTGGGTAGGCTTGAAGAAAGAGGGTCCGGATTGGGGACCAACGGAGCCCCGTTCTCCAGGCTTATGGGCTACCGGAGGCCCGGACTTGGGCCAAGGGTGCCAAGGTTGTGCCTGCTGCTGCCCAGCTTGGAAGTAGAGCTGTTTGGCCTCAGGGGCAGAGTGCAGAAAGAAAAAATTACTCACCTTAGTAATGTTGTTTCTTCTAATGGAGTCTTGCTGTATTCTGACTATTGCAGTGATATCCAACCTTTGAACTGCCCCGGAGAGGAAAGAGTTAACTTTCCATGCAAGGCATGGAATGCTGAGCTCGAGCTCGGATGAGACTCTGTCTGTCTGTTGTTTAAACCCAAACCGCCAGATCTTTACGAGCTATACTCACTGGGTGTCCTGTGTGGAAACTGTAAACTTACACTAGCCAATTGGCTACTAAATATAATAAAAAGATTTTTTAGTTCCAAGGCAAAGACTTAAGTCAGGAAACCCAAAAAACAAAACAAAACACAACACACACACCCAAATTAAGAGGGTGAGAAAAAGGAGGCACCTCTAGGGTGCCAACACTGTTGCTCCCCACCCACATCCCAAAACCCAGGTTCTGAGAGGGAGGCGGGTCAGAATACAGCAAGACTCCATTAGAAGAAACAACATTACTAAGGTGAGTAATTTTTCTCCAAACAACATGAAGTCTTGCTGTATTCTGACTAATACGAGACTACTAAGCAGTACCTCCATGGAGGAGGGACAGAACCTACTCGGAATAGGCTCTGAAGCACTGCTGTTGAAACCAAGCATCACTCCTAGCCTGGATATCCAGGAGTAATGCTTGGTGAAAGTATGTACTGTTTTCCAGGTGGCTGCTTGACAAATCTCTAAGATAGGAATATCCCTGGCAGCAGCCAGGGTAGCAGCTGTACCTCTGGTAGAGTGAGCGCTCAGGCCTGAGGGTGGGATCCTACCTAATTTTTCATAGCAAAATTGTATACAAGAGACAATCCACCTGGCAATAGATCTCTTAGTGGCAGGTTTTCCCCTACCAACCTCACCATAAGTGAGGAACAGTTGGAGGGAGTCAAACATGTGACCCTTGGTGCGCTCTATGTAGTAGCTAAGGGCCCATTTCACATCCAAGCTGTGCAGCCTCCTCTCCCCAGAGGAGGAATGGTCAGTGAAAAATACAGAAAGAAACAGACTGGTTAAGGTGGAAATCTGAAACCACCTTAGGCAAAAACGTCCTATTAGTCCTGAGGACCACCTTATCTCTATGGAAAGAGATAAAATCAGGCTCCACTGACAGGGCCTATAACTCACTTATGCATCTGGCAGAAGTAATGGCTACCAAGAAAGTACAGTTACGTAAGAACTTACTGTAACAGTAGATCTTCGAGAGAGGCTCTTGCAGTAGGTAATTACATATAGGACTGACGCCGGCCTGTGACAGGACCCCACGGAAAAATGTTCTAGCTAGCAGTCCCTGGCGGACCGCCCACGTCAGGTGACTGGCGTCATCTGACGTCGGTATAAAGGCGGTCCCAGGATGCCCGCCTTCCAGTTCTTTCCGCCACAGGCCGGAAGGCCCGGACGAGAGAGAAGCAGATATTTCCCTCAATGGAAAAGGAGCTGAAAAGCCTAAGGGGATGGCGCGATGGAGAGCCTATCGTGAAGAGCCTCGAAGATCTACTGTTACGTTTCACATAACTGTACTATCTACTCGAGAGGGCTCTTGCCGTAGGTAATAACATATAGGACAGAATCCCAAGCAGTCTGGAACCAATAAGAAAGGCACCGGGAGGAGGAACTACTCAGATAAATAGTAGAAAAGCTTGCAACCCTCAAGAAAGGAGGCCTTGCAAGACCGCTAACTCGAAGCCTGCTCTACAACGAGAGGCAATGTCCAAACTGTAATGTTTAGTGAAGGTATGGACGGAAGTCCAAGTGGCGGCCGCACAAATGTCTGCAGCGGACACATTCTTGAAACAAGCCGCAGAGGCAGCAACTCCACAAGTGGAGTGACCTCTGACTTGACCCGGAAGGGTCTTGTTATACTTGTCATAACAGAAAGTGATGCAATGAGCCAACCACTTTGACAGGCATTGCTTGGAAACTGCATTGCCTTCTCTTTTGTGAGCGAAAGAGACAAACAACTGATCAGTCTTTCTGAGCTCTTTCGTCCTATTGGTATAATATCTCAGAATCCTGTGAACATCCATGATGTGAAGCAAGTATTCTCCATGATTGGAGTATTGCGTGAAAAAGGCAGGTAATTCAATAGACTGATTCAAAGTAGATGCAGCTACCACCTTCGGGAGAAACTTAGGGTTTGTGCGAAGAGATACTCGTTCTTTGTGGAAGATCAAGTAAGGGATTTTGCACATAAGGGCCTGAAGCTCGGAAATTCTGCGAGCTGAGGTAATGGCCACTAAGAATAGCGTCTTCCACGATAAAAACTTCAAGTCTGCAGAAGCAGCAGGCTCGAAGGGGGGAAAAGTAAGTTTCTTGAGGACAAAATTTAAGTCCCAAGGTGGAGCTGGAGTCCAGATCGGGGGTCTCAGATGAAGGACCCCTCTAAGGAAGGTTTTGGATACCTCTAGCTGGGCAAAGGCCTTATCAGTGAAAGGTACGTGGTAGGCAGAGATAGCTGCCATGTGAACCTTCAGAGAGGAGTGACTGCGACCCAGGTCAAAGAGATGACGCATGTAATCCAGCAAAGTGGTTACGGGGCAGGAAAAGGGTTCCTCGTTCCTGGACGCGGCCCAGATAGAAAATCTCTTCCATTTCATGGCATAAGTGGACCTAGTGGAGGGCTTTCTAGCCTCTACCAAAATCTCGGCTACCTTAGGGGATACTCCAAAGCAAGATTAAACTAGGTCTGAAGGAGCCATGCATGAAGTTGAAGGGACTTTAGTCCCAGATGGACCAGGGTCCCCTGATCCTGAGTCAGCAATCCCAGAGATAAGGGAAGAGGAAGAACCTCCGAGTATTGTTGTAGAAGAGAGAATCAAATTTGCCTCCACCAGAAAGGAGCAATTAGAATCATTTTTGCTCCTTCTAGAGCCGGTTTCTGTAACACACGTGGGACCAAGGGAATTGGGGGAAAAGCACAGACGAATCTGTCCTTCCAGCTTAGAGACAGAGCGTCTCTCCAGAAAGCTCCTCGCTCTGGAGCGAGCGAGCAAAAGATTGGAAGTTTTGCGTTTTGGGAGGAGGCGAACAGGTCTATTTGAGGAGTCCCCCAAGCCTGAAAAATGCTGTTTAGGACTATTCCGTCTAATTCCCACTCGTGTGGAAGAGCTGACGAGCGACTTAGCCTGTCTGCTAGGACATTGTCTACTCCCGGAACATGGATCGCCGTGAGGTGAAGGTTGTGGAGGGTGGCCCACTCCCAGACCCTCATCGCTTCCCTGCACAGCGGGTAGGATCGAGTTCCTCCCTGCTTGTTGATGTACCACACCACGCACATGTTGTCCGTTTGGACGGCTAGGTGACCGGGAAGGATGTATTGATGAAGGGCCTGGAGTGCATAGAGCACCGCTCAGAGCTCGAGAACACTGATGTGAGAGCTACCTCAATTTCAACCAAAGTCCTTGAGTTCGATGAGGACCAAGATGGGCCACCAACCTCGCGGGGCGTCCGTGAGTCAAGGTCTGATCGGGGGGAGGATGAAAGAAGGAACCCCCCGGAAGAGGTTCTCTTGTACCATCCACCACTTTAAGTCTCTGACCATCGGCAAGGAGATCAGGATTGGAAGATCTAGGTCATCTACTCGTTGGTCCCACTGAGATCGAAGAGTCCATTGAGATATTCTCATGTGGAGGCATGCTCGTGGGATCATCAGGATGGCAGCCGCCATGAGCCCCAGTAGACGGAGCACCGACCTCGCCGGGACCCTCCTGAAGTTCAGTAGAAGGGAAATCTGTGACTGGAGGGAAACCCCCCGGTCCAGAGGCAGAAAAGCTTTGCACAAAGTTGTATCGAGAATCGCCCCAACAAACTGGAGCCTCTGAGAAGGCTCCAGAAGAGACTTGGAGAGGTTGATGGTAATACCCAGGTTGGTAAAAACCTGCCGGGTGAGGGAGAGGAAATGCAGAAGTTCCTCCCTGGATGGAGCCGCCAGGAGCCAATCGTCCAGGTAGGGAAAAACCTGAGCTCCCAAAGAACGGAGGTGGGCCGCTACCACTGCCAGGCATTTGGCAAAGACTCGAGGAGCTGAGGAAAGGCCAAACGGAAGTGCCCGGAATTGGTAATGGACTCCTTGGAACGCAAATCTGAGGTACTTGCGGTGCGAAAGACGAATGGGGATGTGCAGGTATGCATCCTGCATATCCAGTGCACAAAGCCATTGGCCCGGCCGAAGTAGGGGCAGAAGGGATTGAAGGGAGAGCATCCTGAACCTTTTGTATTTCACAAACAGGTTCAAGGAGCTGAGATCGAGAATCGGTCTGAGATCTCCCGTCTTCTTTGGTACAAGGAAGAAGTGGGAATAGTACCCCGTTCTGTAGAGGTGAGGAGGAATGGGTTCTATAGCCCGTTTTGTAAGAAGAGCTGAGATTTCTTCCCTGACCAGAGAAAGATGGTCCCTTGAATAAGCAGAATTCAGAGGGGGGTGATGTGGAGGTTTCTGCAGAAACTCTATGGAGTGTCCCTCTGCGATGATTTGAAGCACCCATGAATCCGATGTTATCCTCTCCCACTCCGGGAGATGGAGAGAGAACCTCCCCCCTACCGGTTCCTCCGGAGTGTCCGGAGGCAGTGGGAGAGGGGAGGAGTCAGGTGGTGTGAGGCAGCGCCGCAGCTGGAGTGCCCGTAGCTTTTTTGGGCAGAGGGGCCCTGGCAGCTGTGGGGACCGAGTTTAGTGGCCCACCTTCCCTGGGGTTTCGCTTGAGGCCGGCTGTGTCTGCGAAAGGGACGGCGCTGCGGAGGATGGGGACGGTACAGTGAATCCACGGATTTAAGGGCTATTCCCTTCTCCTGCAAGTCAGTGATGATGTCCTTGACATCACCGCCAAGCACGGAACCCTCTGAAAGGTGCCTCTTGAATGGCGGATTGCACCGGGACCAGACCTGACACGCGGAGCCATGCGTGGCGCCGAAGGCTAACGGCAAACGCAGAGCTTCGTCCAGCGGTGTCCACTGCATCATATGTCGTCCTTAGCATGTGACAACTGGCCGAACGAGCAGAGCGGACTAGATCGGCCAACTTCTGCTTGAGTTGGGAGTTCGGCAAGGAGTCTATCTTGGATTCCGCCTGGGTAGGACGGTCTTCTGGTAATCCCCCATGTGAGCTACATAGTTCAGGGCCCTTATACCCAGTGTGGAGGAAGCGTAAATCTTCTTTCCAAACTGATCCAGAAGGCGAGATTCTTTATCCGGGGGGAGACGAGCTCAAATGTTTAGGATGTGCGGACCGGCGCTGATCACGACCGACTCGGCACGGGGGTGAGAATCTAAGAAGTCTACACCCTCCGGAGCCTGGTATAGCCTGTTTGACTTCCTAGGAAGTGGGGCTAAAGCCGACGGTTGTTTCCAAATACTGGAAACAAGGTGGGCGTGAGGCTCGATCCAGGGTGGCACTAAAGTAGGGGCCGTAAGGGGCAAATCCAGATGTTCGGCGAGTTTCACCCGCTGAGGATCTGGATCTAAGGACTGCCACTGATGGACCTCCTGGATTTTCTTAAGTAACTTTTTGAAAGAAGGATCCTCCGGAGGAGACCTCGGCCGGGGTTTGGATGGAGAACGTAGCTCGTCGTCTTTATCGGAAACTCCCGCGGAGGCTTCCGAGGAGTCCGAGAGGACCACAGAGGAAGAATCCGAGGCAGAAAAAGACTCCCTCACCCGTCTAGGGGAGGAACGTGTTCGGTGGGAAGAGTCCCAGAGCAGCGTGTCCTGCCCTCGCTGGAACCCGAGGGAGGCCCGGGAACTGGAGGAGGGAGGAGAGCGCCGTCTAGGCGTCGGGAACCGTGGGGCACTGTCATCGTAAGACGGCTCTCGACTTCTCTGGTGAGCTGAGCCTTGCCTCAGCCTACCAGGAGGCAAGAGTCTCCTGCAAATCCACCGCGGAATGGGGGCGTAGAAGGAGGAGGAGGAGGGGGATAGTGAAACAGAGGATATCCGTGAGAGAGTACCCAAGACCCGTCTGTGGATAAGTCGGAGACGGGTAGTGAGGCGCCGGGTACCGCGGAGCCGGGAGGATCCGGCATGGTGGCGCGGGCACTGCGGGCCTGGAAGACCAGGCCTGGTATGATCGGCAGGTACAAGGCGCTGGAGGAGCTGCTGGAGCAGATGGGCCCAGCGGGCACTTCAGGGGCGGATCAGCCGGAAAAGGCCCCTGGGGTCGAGGTCCCAGAGGGGGGAGAAAATCCCCTGCTGGCGTCGGAGAGGCCGGTGTCGGCTCGGCTGGCGCCGGGGGAACCGGCGTCAGATCCGGGTTCTCAATGGGGGGATCTGATGGCAGCCCAGGATCCCTAGTCTCATCCGGGGAAGGTGGTGAAAAATCCCGGAGTCAGGCAAGGGGGACTGGAGCTCCCCTGACGGCAGCGAAGGCTGCGGAGAGCCTGGCACGACGGAAGAGGGTGGTTCCGACGTAGGCTCTAGGACCCGGCGCACGTCGGAGGAGCCGACATGTGACTTATGGGTCGAAACCCGGCGGACGTCGGAGGAGCCAGCGTCCGACTTCGGGGCTCTCACTTCCAAGACGGGCCGAGGAAGAGGAGAGGCCGGTCGGAGGGAGAGACAGCCCGGCGCCACCCCGAAGGGTCGAGCGACTTAGGGCCTTCTCCGGCGGAAGTCGGAGGAGCCGACGCCTGCTTATGGGAGGCGCCCGCCGCCAGTAGGCCAAGGCATGTGAGACTGCATTGGGGCTAGAGTCTCCTTTATCCCAGAGACACCAGGACAGGCCCGAACTCGAGCCTGAAGGGCGGGCTGACGCCTCCTCCAAACCCTTGGAGGCTGCCGTCGGAGGATCCAAAGGAGGGGAAGTTACCTTGCCCGCGACTCCAGCCGGAGTCGCGGAAGAGGAGGCCTTCTCCCGGTGCCTATCCTTGTCCTTCTTTTTATGCCCTTCCGGAGAAGTCGACGCCTGCCTTAACTTTCTCAGCTCTTTCTCCATTGCAGACATCTTTTTCTTCAGGAGATGGGCTTCGAGGGACTGCTGGCGTCGCTTGCGGGTTGCCGCATTGAACCGGAGGCAGTGCGGACAGTTATCCACCGCGTGGTCGGGGCCTAGGCAGAGGAGGCAGAGGGAGTGACCGTCCTTGTGTGGCAGTTGAGCGCCGCACAAATCGCACTTGTTTTTAGAGAGGGACGACATAAACGACGCTCACCTGACGATCGAACAGAAAACTGTAGCTTTCGGAAAAAACGACGGAAGAGACAGGAACTGCAAGGAACTTAACCGCGAGGTGCTACCGTAGCTAATCATGGAAAGAACTGGAAGGCGGGAGCGCCTGGGACCGCCTTTATACCGACATGTCACATGACGCCGGGTCAGCCTGATGAGAGGGGCGGGTCGCACGCCAGGGACCGCTAGCTTGAAAACTTTTCATAGTCCTGCCGCCGGCCAGGCCAGTCCTATACGCTATTACCTACTGCAAGAGCCCTCTCGAAGTAAGATCACAGTGTTCCAAGTCAAGTACTTAAGCTCTGCTGAGGACAAAGGCTCAAAAGGGGGTTGCATAAGCTGAGCAATGCAAACATTAAGGTCCCAAGCAGGGGCAGGGTCCCTGAAGGGAGAATTGGTATGCAGCAATCCCTTGAATAATTTACAGAAGACAGGATGAGCTGAAAGGGAAGAGTGCTTGCCTGCTGACAAGAAGGCAGAGACTGCTGCCAGATGCACTCTAAGTGTAGCTGGTCTGAGTCCCAAGCTATTGAGATGAACCATATAGTCAAGGACTGTAGGCAACCCAGCAGACTCTGGAGAAATATGCTTCCCAGAGCACCAAATACTAAACCTTTTCCATTTTGAGTTGTAAGTCTTTCTGGTGGAAAGCTTTCGAGAAGCCTTTAAAATATCCAGAACACCTTGAGAGAGATGCAAATCAGCAAACTCTAACTCTTCAAGAGCCAGGCCTTGAGATTGAGAGATTTGAGATTCAGATACCAGACCCTCCCCCGAGAACATGTTAACAGGTTGTAATTCCTGGGAAGAGACAGGGGAAAGTGGATTGCTAAGGACAGCAAGAGAGGTTATCCAGGGCTGTCTGGCCCAATCTGGAGCAATCAGAATCACTTTGTACGGTTGAGACCTGATTTTGACTAGTACCTTGAACAGGAGAGGGAAGGGGGGGAAGCATACAGGAACTTCCCTTCCCAATAGAGAACTAGGGCATCCAGGGGGACTGAGCCCAACACTGGGGGCCTGCAGTAAAAAAGAGGAAGTTGGTGATTGTCTGGGGCTGCAAAAAGATAAATCTGTGGGGTACCCCATCTGGAGAAGATCACCTTCAAAATCAGGGGATCTAGGGACCATTCGTGATGGCCCTGAGATATCCTGCTGAGAGCATCAGCCAGGACATTGTCCTTCCCTGGGAGGTGCACTGCTAACAGACAGGTATTCAGGGAATTGGCCAGAGACCACAACTTCATTGCCGCTGTGCAAAAGGCCGTAGACCGAGTGCCCCCTTGCATGTTGATATACCACACTGTGGTGGTATTGTCTGTCCTGATCTGAACTACTTTGTTCTGAACAGACTTGGAAAAAGCTGGAAGTGCTAGAAACACTGCTCTGAGTTCTAAGAGATTGGTGTGAAGCAGAGATTCTTGAGGTGACCACAACCCTTGGGTGGTAAGATCCCCCAAGTGGGCTCCCCAGCCCAAGAGGGAGGCATCTGTGGTAACATAGAAACATAGAATTTGACGGCAGATAAGGACCGCTTGGCCCACCCAGTCTGCCCATTTCCCTACCTACTGGATAAGCTGCAGATCCTAGTTAACCAGCAGCCTACTTCTTCCTACCCCCACCCCCTAGAATTGCCTTATGACTGTCCCATGCATGCTTGAATTCCACCACTGGATTAGAGAATGAGATTGTGTAACAAAGGGAACTCCTTGCCTTAGGTTGTTCTGATCCTGCCACCATTGCAAAGATTGGATCAGGGTTCGAGTCACTGGGATTAGTTTGGTCAGAGGATCCTTTCTCTGGGACCAGAAGGCTCTTAAGTGGAACTGAATGTCCCTCATCTGAAATCTTGCTCCTTGGACCACTGCTGTAGAGGCAGCCATGTGGCCCAGGAGCTGAGAAATGCCTTGCTGAGTCGAGACACCTGGAGGGTGAATGAAGAGCCAGTGTAACAAGGGTCCTTGCCCTGTCCAGGGGAAGGAAGGCTCTTGCCTTTATTGTATCCAGCTCTGCCCCTATGAAGGTGAGGAGCTGCACTGGCTCTAGAACCGACTTTGAAAGATTCAGAAGGAATCCTAGAGAAGTGAGCAGTTGCCGAGTTATCTGTAGGTGTGACTTGACTTGGTCTGGAGACTGACCTACTATGAGCCAGTTGTCCAGGTATGGAAAGATGGAGATCTTCTTCCTCCTTAGGAAAGCAACCACTACTGCCAGGCATTTTGTGAACACCCTTGGAGCTGAAGTTACGCCAAAGGGCATTGCTCTGAATTGATAGTGGCCTGAGGGAAACTCGAACCTGAGGTACTTTCAGTGGGAGCTTCTGATGAGAATGTGGAAATAGGCATCCTTGAGGTCCAGGGAAACTAGCCAGTCTCCTGGCCTTAGAGAGGGTAGAATTATTCCCAGAGTCACCATTTTGAACTTTGGCTTTAAAAGGTGCTTGTTTAAGAATCTGAGATCCAGGATGGGCTGCCATTCTCCCGTCTTTTTGGGAGTTAGGAAGTACCTAGAGTACAAACCTTTTCCCTTGTGTAGGAATGGAACCCTTTCTATGGCTCTCAGAGCCAAGAGGGAAGAGACCTCTGCCTCTAGGGCAAGTACCTCTGAAGGATTTGCAGGTGGAAAGGATCTGGTTCTCATCTTGGGAAATTTTTTGAAGCTGAGAACCAGTCCCTGGCTTACTACTTCCAGGACCCACTTGTCTGATGTAAGAGACATCCAGTCCTGGACAAAGTAAGCCAGCCTGCCCACAACAGGTGGTGGAGAATCGGCCCAGGCAAACCCATCAGGGTGCCCGTTTGGCAGGGGCTTTAGGCTGAGGGGTGGTAGCAGGCCTGCTTGTACCCCGTCTGCCTCTCCCTCTGAAGAACCCCCTCTGGGCAAAGGCAGAAGAGGAGGCCTGGGCTTGGTAGAAAGGCCTGTGAAAAGGCCTGCCCCTGCCCCTGAAACGCTGCCTCTGGGGAGTGGCTTGCCTTTCCTTGGCTTGAGCACTCCTATAGGTGGTCCAGTATTCATCCATTTTCTTCATGTAGTTCTCTGTTTGCTCCCCAAACAGAGAATTACCTACAACAGGAAAATCCATGGCCTTAGTCTGGGTATCCTGAGACAGGCTAGTACATCTGAGCCAAGCCATCCTACGAAGGGCCAAAGATGTAGCCATGACTCTAGAAGACACATCATTGGAGTCCACTGCAGCATGGAACTGCACCTTGGATGCCTCAATACCATCAGCAGCCACCTGCTCCAGCTCCTTGGCAAGCTGGCCAGGGACCTGTTTAGATAGAGCCATTACAGTGTCCCATCTAGACTTCTGGTATCTAGCTGTACAGGCCATATAATTAGCCTGCCTAAGTCCTAAAGATGCTGCCATGTACGGTTTCTTTGCCATGGCATCAATCCTCCTGGAGTCCTTGTCCGGGGGGTGTGAAGCCAAGGGAATGTTTGCCTTATCACAGGCTGCAGCCTGCACTGCCCTAACATGGCTGCACTGTTGTGTAAGGAACTCCGTGTCAGAGCCTGACAATGTATATCTCTTGTCCATTCTCTTATCCACAGGAGGTATAGTGTTAGGAGTCTTTAAAATCTTAAATGTCTGTTTCCCAAAAGATTTGTGCAAGGGAATAGACAGCCTCCTAGACTCTGGGATATCCATCATTTCCACATAGTCAGGCTCCTCCTGGTTATCCACAGCTTCTTCTATAGGAAGCTGGAGGGTTTCAGCCACTTTTTATAAAACATGAAATGGGAGGGGGACTCAGAAAGCCTAGGAGGAGAAACCCCTGAAGGTCTGTCTGGGGAGATGTCCGGGTCAATGGGCACATCCAGACTTTCAAATCCACATTCACTTTCCTCATACTCCTCTTCCTCCTCCTCCAGTTCATAAGACTCCTCTAACTCATACTCTTGAACCGGTGGAACCGGCCGAACCAAGCGCCTGCCTGATGGTGCCGGTTCGGTCGGAACCAGGGAAAGCGACTGGACAATTTTGATCGCTTTGGCCATCTCTTCAGCGGTTGGAGAGGAAAGTTTTGGCCCCACACCAGCTGATTTTTCTTTTCTAGTTCTTTTAGCTGGAACCGATTCCTCAGAATCAGCTCTCCTTTTGCCCGAAGAAGTCTCGCCCTGGTCAGAGACACTCCTTCTGGTTCGGTTTGAACCGAACCGGGCTGGCCATCCGGTTCAGCGGACTTTTTGGCCTCCCTTTCCCTGAGCCTACCAGCTCTCTTTTCTAGGGTAGCTGCAGGGAAATTTTTGCAAATTGGCAGTCTGCATTGAGGTGGTCAAACCCCAGACAATAAACACAGGTGGTGTGGGGGTCAGCCTTGGCAAAGACTTCCCCACACACACTACAGTGTTGAAACCCAGTGGGTCCGGTTTTTCTTTTGTATTTCTCAGACATAGTGCCAGTCCTAACCAAACTTACCCTTTTATGGCAATCCGCCAGGCAAGACCCTCTTATCGGTTCCCATCCATGTCACGGGTCGTGGAAAAAACCGTAATAAAATCTGTTTTTTTTTAGAACCGATAAGACCCAGTAACCACACTCTAAAACCACAATTTAAGATTTTTAAACAACTTGATCGTTTCAAACCGAACTGATAAACCGTTTACAAGTTACACACAGAACAGAATAAAATAAAACCTATCTAGTACTCACAAATACCACAGACAGAGACTGAACCGACAGGTTACGGTTTAAATTTGGTCGAAAACCGAGAAAAGCGGTACTTTAACCGACAAATTGAACCGAGCAGAAGGAGAAATCTCCAGAGCGACTGTTCAGTGAGGCGGAGTAAAGAATCTGACGGTTTGAGTTTGAAGAACAACAGACAGAGTCTCAACCGAGTCGAGCTCAGCATTCCATGCCTGGCATGGAAAGTTAACTCTTTCATCTCCAGGGCAGTTCGAAGGTTGGGACTCACTGCATATGTCAGAATATAGCAAGACTTCATGGTGTTTGAAAGCAAATTTCCCATTCAGATGAACATATTAGATAGTCTTTTCTTTCTATTTATCGATCCCTGTATTCACCTCCTCCTGATTCTTCAGACCCTAATGTCAGGTCAGAGTTTCTAACTAAATTACCTTTCCCAAAACTACAGGACACACAACAAGCTACTCTGGAATCCCGTATTAGACCTGACAAAGTCCTTAAACTCTCCAAATGCCCAGGCCCTGATAGCTTTATGGCAGAATGGTACATGCAATTTGCTGGTCTCCTTCTCCCCATGCTCCTGTCTTCTTACAGAGCAGTGGTGGTGGTGGTGGTGGTGGGGCTCCTCCCTCTCTTGGAATTATGCAGTTACTACTCCCCTTCCTAAACCTAACAAAGATGTAACAGATACAGCTTCATACCTTCCTATTTATATTATGAATGTCGACTACAAGATCTATATGGCTATCTGGGCTTCCAGGCTTAAGCCACTTCTCCACACCCTTATTCACCCTGACCAATGTGGATTCATCAAACACCGTAGTACTACCGAAAACATTCAACGTACTATGTTACTTTTAGAAGACATACATTCCAGACAGATTCCATCGGCTCTTCTTAGCTTCGATGCTCAAAAAGGCATTCGACAGGATTTGATGGAATTTCCTTTGGGATACTCTTCTCCTTCCCTGTCAAATTTCTCCTTTGGCTTAAAAATGTGTATTCTCAACCTAAGGCCTATATCCGTATTAATGGAGCTATGCCCCCCCCCCCAAACACTTACGACAAGGAACTAGACAAGGTTGCCCACTCTCCCCCTTACCTCTTTGCCCTTCATATTGAAATCCCTAGCTATGATCATAAGACAAGAACATCGAATAGAGGGTGTCCCACTGGGTCAAAAAGTCTTTAAGATATTATTCGCGGATGATATCCTCCTAACTGTTTTATCTCCTGAATCCTCAATACCCGTAATTTGGGAGATCCTTAGGAATTAAGAAAGGGTAGCAAATTTTAAATTAAACATAGCTAAAAAAGAGGCTTTAATATTACACTATAAGCCAACACACAATTTGAAAAACTCCCTACCTTTAAAATGGATGTGTACCAAATTCAAATATTTAGATATTCATATCCCTTTAAACTTGGAACATCTCAAATTAGTTAATTACAAACCGGTATCTCTTCTTATTCAAGAAGACCTATCTAGATGGGGCAACCAAAAACTAACTTTTTCAACTCATAGAAACTATACGAATGAATATACTCCCCAGGTTATTATACTTATTCCAAAATGTACTGATTTTCCCAACAAATTTTTATTTTCAATCCTGGAATAGGCTGCTCTTCTCCTTCATCTGGGAAAACCAGAGACCAAGGGGTCATCTCTCTCTATTGTCCCTCCCTTTGGATCAAGGGGGAGCTAATCTCCCCGACCTGAAAATGTATGCTACGGCAGATTTAAAAAAAAATGTTTCCTTTTGGCTCTCTCCAACCACTCTTACTGCTTGGAAATAAATAGAATTTTTAATAAATTACCTTCATGATATTGAGAGGATTGCCTTTTCCTCTCAGGGATCGGTTCCCCAGCTTAGCGATTTTTCTAAATACACGGCCCAAATTCTAAAAATATGGTATAATATAAAACATAAAAACACCCTTCAAACAAATCTTTTTTACATTAATATCAAGAGATGAAAACGTTCATCCTGCCAGCTCAATACCTGATTCGATTCTTCGCGGAGATTAGGATTTAGCTACCATCACCAGTTGGTTAACAACTCTGGTGTCCTACCCTTTACTGACTTACAACACAAATATGCCCTCTTGGATCGGGACATGTACCGGTATATCCAAGTGAGAAATTATATTTTAAGACAAAAAGAATTTGCTACTTGTCGTCCCTTTCCCTTACCTACTTTCTGGACCTTACTTAGGGACACGCTGGAAGGGAAACCTTATAGGCCATTTATACAGAATAATACAAGACAACCTGGGCGATTCCTCTTATTCGATATTAGAGGCCTGGAATAAAGACCTAGAGTTAGAAATCCCTTTTCTACTTTGGAGAGAAAACGTTGAAAGCAATTAAAATTACCTCTTCATGGGTCTAGAGGGAGTTTGCTTGGAAATCCCATTCCAGATACTTCCGCTCTCCAGCAATCTTAGCAAAGTATCTTCCAGCTTCTCACTGGTATTGCTGGAGAAATTGTAATTGCAAACTAGCATATTTAGGGCATATTTTTTGGCACTGCCCAAAATTAATGCTCTTTTCGTGTACCTTACAGGTGGAATTAGGGGACTGCCTGGGTGAGGTAACTGAATTGACAGCAGAGATGGTTGTACTGTCCATCTTTCTGCCCCATAGACCACAATGGGCCAATACTTCAATTCTCCTTTTCCCATTAGCAGCAAAAAATACAGGTTTACTCACCTGTAACAGGAGTTCTAGGAATGGTATATGTTGTTCATCCACACTGTCTGGCAGGTTCCTTGCCACTTTAAATCTTGCCAGGTCTTCAAGTTGGCTCCTCCCACCCACCCGGGTGGTAAAACTCTCAGCTCCGCCCCATGACGCCAGATCTAGCCCGCTGGAAGCCAGTTTGTGCATCGGAGCTGGGGAGGTCGGTGGGGTTGTGGAAAACAACATATACCATTCCTAGAACTCCTGTTACAGGTGAGTAACCTGTATTTTAGGGACATGATATGTTGTTCATCCACACTGTCTGGCAGACTCCTAGCAGTTCTCTGGGAGAAGGGAGGCAAGGCACACCCCTCACTTAGGGAATAAAGACTGAGAACCGAGGCCCCAAAACCAGCATCCCAGCGTGACTCAAGGTCGATGTGGTAGTGGGTGATGAAGGTGTGTGCTGACTTCAGGTAGCAGCCCTGCAGATTTCCTGGATAGGGACATCCTGGAAGCAGCCATCGATGCAGCGGTATGGCGGTAGAATGAGCTCTTATCCTCTGGGAGGCTCCATGCCCGCCAACCCATAGCAGAGATCTATGCAGGAGGTGACCCACCTGACTATCGTCCGCTTCTGTAGGTCTGCCAGTTGCGGCTTCAGCGTAGGTGACAAACAGCTGGCGAACCTCTCCCCGAACTTCAGCCATCCGCTCCTTATAATAAGCGAGCGCTCTTCTAGGGTCCAAAGTACGGAGCCTATATTCGGCCTCCAAGGTGTGATGGGGTAGAACACCGGCAGAGTCAACACCTGGTTAAAGTGAAACTCCGACATCACCTTCGGAAGGAATTTCGGGTGGGGGCACAGGACAACCTTGTCCCTGTGGAAGACCAGATAAGGAGACTCGATGGAAAGTGCCTGAAGCTCTCCTATCCTTCTGGCTGACGTGATAGCCACCAAGAAGGCGGTCTCCACGACAGGTGAGAGATGTCACATCTGTGCATCGGTTCGAATGGCCTGCCCATGAGCTTAGCCAATACCAGCAGTAGATCCCACGGAGGTGGAGGTTCTCGCACCGAAGGGGATACGTGATCAAGACCTTTGAAAAAGCGCCCGACCACCTTCTCCTGCGCCACCGACCGCTTCCCGGCCCGCGCCCGCTAAGCAGAGATGGCTGCCACCTTATGGGTCATTGACCGAAGCCCTTGCTGAGAAAGGGACCACAGGTAGTCCAGAATGCTTGCCAAGGAACAGGAGGAAGGGTCCAGGCCCTTGCCCTTACACCAAATGGAGAATCTCTTCCATTTGAAGGCGTAGCATTTTCTGGTCGACTCACGGGATGCCTCAACGACGCTGAGGACCTCGTCGGAAAGACCCAAGACCTGGAACTCTAGCCGCTCAGGAACCAGGCCGTCAGGTGCAGGGATTGAAGGTCCGGATGGAATACCTTCCCCTGATTGACTGAGATCAGGTCCGGACGGGCTGGAAGCCGCCTCGGGAGCCTGGAGCTGAGACTGAGGAGATCTGGATACCAGAACTGGCGGGGCCAGTCTGGGGCTACCAGAATCACCTGCGCCTTGTCCCTCCTTGCCTTGAGAAGCACCTTGTGGATCAAGGGAAATGGGAAAAGGCGTAGAAAGGCCCGGGGTCCATGGCCTCGAGAAGGCATCCCCCTGCAGCGAGCCCTGCTGAGGGGGGCGGACATGAAACAGTCTCAGCTTCGCATTCTCCCTGGAGGCAAACGGGTCCGCCTGAGGTGTGCCCCAGTGGGAGAACAGATCTTGTACTACCTCCGGCAGGAGAGACCACTCGTGGGACGCAGCCTCTATATGGCTTAGGGCATCGGCCAGGGTGTTGGAGGCTCCTGCCACATGAATGGCAAGGAGATCCGCCTCCAGGCTGCGCACGAGTGACCAAATGCGGAGAGCTTCCCTGTACAGAGGCATGGAGCGCATCCCGCCCTGGCTGTTTAGGTAGTACATGGTCGTGGTATTGTCCGTCTGGACCTCAACCACTTGACCCCATAGAAACGGAGCCAAGGCGGTGAGGGTGAGACAACCCAAGCTCCAGCAGGTTGATGTGGCATCGACCCCGAGGGGACCAGAGGCTGTGCTGCTGTGCTCCCCAGATGGGCACCCCAACCCATCAGAGAGGCATCGATCGATAGAGAGACCGCCGGCTCAGGGCGGACAAATGGGATGCCCTCCTGCAGATGTGCTGGAACGGTCCACCACTGGAGAGCATTCCACATCCCTGGGTCACTGTCACTAGCTGATCCAGAGGATCGAGTGCTGTGACCATTGGCTGGCCAGCCCCCATTGAAGGGACACATGTACCAGCGGCCCAACGGACCACGCTGGTGCAGGCCGCCATGAGGCCCAGGAGGCACAGGAAGTCCCGGGCATGGCGCAATTGCCCAACCTGAAATGATTGGGCAAAGGAGGAAAGAACCTCGGCCCTGTCTGCCGGGAGCCGTGCTCTGGCTCATAGAGAGTCGAGCTCTGCCCCGATGAATTGGATCACCTGCTTCGGCACGAGTTCCGACTTGGCCTCGTTGATGAGGAGGCCAACCTGAGAGCAAACCTGGAGGGCCAGATCTCTGGACCGCTCCACCTCCGCTCTAGAGGGCGCTGCAATCAGGTAGGGGTACACCCGGACCCTTCGGCGCCACAGGAATGCTGTCACCACTGCCATGCATTTGGTGAAGACCCTGGGAGCTAGGGAAAGGCCGAAGGGCATGGCCCGGAACTCAGAGGGATCCCTCCACCCTGAAGCGGAGGAATCTCTGGTGGGACGGACGGATTGTGACATGACAGAACGCGTCCTGAAGGTCCAGAGAACAGAACCACACGCCTCGTTCCAAGGATGGGATTATCTGAGCAAGAGTGACCATCCTGAAGATCAGAGACCTTAGGAACCTGTCCAGGTCGTGCAGATCGAGAATGCGGCGCCAGCCCCGGTCCCTTTTGGGACCAGAAAGTACCTGGACACAAACCCCGGGTCTGGAGGAGGATCCGCCACCTTCCTGATCACCTCTTTTTCGAGGAGCAGGGCGATGTCGGCTCAGCGAGCCGACAAAAGAGAGCTACAGACGTAGCCCCGAGGGGTGGCCAGCTCGGAGCTGGGGCCTGCTCGAACTCTAGGCAGTGCCTTTCCTACCACTTCCACCCAACGGTCCGTGGTGATAACGGACCATGGAAGGAAGTGGCGGAGCCGTTTCCACAGGGGGAACCCACGGGGAATGACGGCCGGGGGCTTACACCTCAACCCGTCACTGGGCATGCTTAGAGGAGGGACTGGCCGAGGGACCTCCTGGGCCTTTACCTCCCTGCTTATTGTTGGAGAAAGCCATGGGCTTGGGTTTGGGATGCCAAGCACGAGCCTGCTGGCCCTGGTGCTGTTGGGCCAGACGTGCCGCAGGAACAGAAGGATGAAAGGACTTGTGCTACTGCTGTCGGCGGCCTTTGTCCTTCTGGGCAGAGGTAAATTAATCTGATGGTTTAGAACTGTTTACCAGGGACACTGGTTTGAAAACCGAGCTCGAGCCTAGTATTCCATCATTTGCATAGGTTCTATTAACCATTTCGACTCTGGGGCAGTCCTACTGTATGGAGAGACCACACTGCATAAGTCAGAATGAAGTAAGATTTCCTGGGGTTTGAACAGGTCGCCACTCCCGGTTTTTCTTTGAGGTGAGGAAGTATCTTGAGTAAAAACCTTTTCCCCTTTGCCATGGAGGAACTGATTCCACTACCCTTGACAACAGTAGATTTGCCACTTCCTCTTCTAGCAGCTTCCTTTCTGAGTTTGAAACTGGTTTCAATGCTCTTGTTCTTAGTGATGGGAAAGATTTGAAACTGAGGAACAAACTCCAACTCACTACCTCCAGGATCCACTTGTCTGCGGTAATGTTTTTCCAAGGCCTGTATGTACTGAGCCAGTCTGCACCCTACTGGAACGCAGGAGGCGGCCTTGGCAACCAAGTCAGGGGGTCTGCTTAAACTGGGGTTGGGTCAGACTAGTCTGCGACCCACATCTTGACCCCCTTCTCCCTCTACCCCTGAAGTACACAGTCTGCTGGGGGTACTGTTGGTACTGCTGAACTGTCTGAGCTTAAAAGAAAGATCTGCTATAGCCGGATCTAACCCCCCCCCCCCCAAAAAAAAAATAGGGCCTGCTTGAAGGTGAGGGTTTCTCCTTGGCTGAACTGCTCTTGTAGGTGGCTTTAAAACTGAAGGGGACACCGATGCCCAACAGGGGCTCAAAAACAGATTATGCCAGTGTGGTACCCTCACACAGTTACCCAGCTTGAAGTGCACAGGCCACTGGTTCTAGTAGGGGAAACATAGTGGGTGAGTTATGAATATTGGAGAATACCTTGGAAGAAACAACATTACTACGGTAAGTAATTTTTTCTTCTCACCCCAAGAATTCCCCCAATATTCCTAACTCTTGTAGACTAAGCAACAGTACTTTCAGAGGTGGACAAAGTACCTACCTCAGAAATAGACTCTGCAGGACTACGATGCCAAACCTGACATCACTCCTGGACTGGGTGTTCAGAATATAATACTTCGCAAAGGTGTGCACCACTCTCCAGGTTGCTGCTTAACATATTTCCACTAGTGGAACATCTCTGGTAGCTGCTACAGTAACAGCTGTACCCCTTGTGGAATGTGCCCTCAGGCCTGCTGGGGGCTCCTTTCCAGCATTCAAATGGCAAAACTGGATACACTGAACTATGCAGCGAGAAATGTACCTTTAATTTCATTTATTTATTTGTATACGGAAGGGTATGTGAGCAAAAAATAAAAAATAGGTTACTCGCCTGTAACAGTAGTTCTAGGAGTGGTATATGTTGTTCATCCACACTTTTTGGCATGTCTCCTTCCACTTTAAAGCTGCCTGAAGTCTTCAAGCTGGATCCTCCCACCCACCTAGGTGGTATATACATCGTCTCCACCCCTTGACGCCAGATCTTAGACAGCTGGAAGCCAGGTTTGGGCGTCCGCAGCCGGGGAGGTCGGGTGGGTCCATGCGGATGAACATCATATACCACTCCTAGAACTACTGTTACAGGTGAGTAACCTGTTTTTCTCGGAGCATGGATATGTTGTTCATCCACACTCTTTGGCAGACTCCTAGCAGTTCTCCGGGAGAAGGGAGGCAAGGCACACACCACCTACTTAGGGAACAGAGATTGGAGAACTGAGGCCCCAAAACCAGCATCCCGGTGTGACTCAAGGTCGATGTGGTAGTGGGTGATGAAGGTGTTTGCTCACTTCCAGGTAGTAGCCCGCCAGATTTCCTGGATAGGGATGTCCCTGGAAGCAGCCACCGATGCAGCGTTATGACGGGTAGAATGAGCCCTTATCACTCTGGGAGGCTCCTTGCCCGCCAACTCATAGCACAGACCTATGCATGACGTAATCCATCTTGCAATAGTCCGCGTTGCTGCAGGTCTGCCAGAAGCGGCTTCAGCGTAGGTGACAAACAGCTGGCGAACCTGTCCCCGAATTTCCGCTGTCCTCTCCCTATAATAGGACAGAGAACGTCTCAGGTCCAAAGTATGGAGCCTGCACTTGGCGTCCGAGGTGTAGTTGGGGTAGTAAACCGGCAGAGTTAACACACCCTTAAGGTGAAACTCTGACACCACCTTCGGAAGGAATTTCGGGTAGGGGTGTAGGACAACCTTGTCCCTGTGGAAGACCAGATAAGGGGAGTCCACCGAAAGCGCCTGCAGCTCCCCTGTCCTTCTGGCTGACGTGATAGCCACCATGAAGGCCGTCTTCCACGACAAGTGTGACAAGGCACACTTGTGCATTGGTTCGCATCGCTTGCCCATGAGCTTTGCCAGTACCAGCAGTAGATCCCACAGAGGTGGAGGTTCACGCACCGGAGGAGATATGTGATCCAGGCCTTCCAAAAAGCACCCAACCACTGTCTCCTGTGCCAACGTCTGCTGACCGGCCTGCGCCCGGTGAGCAGAGATGGCTGCCAGATGCACCCTAAGGGTAGATGACCGCAGACCCCCTTTGGAAAGAGACCAAAGGTAGTAGAGAATGTTAGCCACTAGACAGGACAAAGGGTCCAGGCCCTTGCCCTGACAACAGATGGAAAACCTTTTCCATTTGAAGTCGTAACATTTCCTGGTCTATTCCTTTCTAGATGCCTCCATCATGGTGTAGACATCGTCGGAAAGACCCAAAGCCTGGAACTCTAGCTGCTCAGGTACCAGGCTGTGAGGTGCAGGGATTAAAGGTCTGGATGGAATACCTTCCCCTGATTGAGAGCTATCAGGTCCAGGTGTGCTGGAAGCCACTCTGGGGGCCTGCAGTTGAGGCTGAGGAGATCTGGATATCAGAACTGGTGCGGCCAGTCTGGGGTTACCAGGATCACATTCACCTTGTCCCTCCTCACTTTGAGGAGCACCTTGGGGATCAAGGGAAATGGAGGGAAGGCATAGAGGATTCCTGGGGTCCACGGCCTCGAGAAGGCACCCCACTGCAGCGAGCCCTGCTGAGGGGGGGCGGGCAAGGAACAACCTCAGCTTGGTATTCTTCCTGGAGGCAAACAGGTCCACCATCTGTTTGCCCCAGTGGGAGAACAGGCTGTAAGCTACCTCTGGATGGAGAGACCATTCGTGGGATGTCTGGCCTAAGCGGCTGAGAGCATCCACCAGATGGTTTGAGGCTCCTGCCACATGGATGGCTAGGAGATCTTCCTCTAATCAACTCATGAAGGTCCAGATGCGGAGCGCCTCCCTGCACAGCAGACGGGAGTGCTTACAGCCCTGTTTGTTGAGGTAGTACATGGTCATGGTATTGTCCATCTGGATCTGAACCACCTGACCCCGGAGCTGAGGAGCGAAAGCTGACAGTGCCATTCTGACTGCTCTGAACTCCAACAGGTTAATGTGACATTGGGACTTCTTGGGGGTCCTGAGCCCGTGGACCCTTTTGTCCCCCATGTGGGCTCCCCAGCCCACGAGAGAGGCATCTGTCATAAGGATGATCATCGGCTTGGGGCGGACAAATGGGATCCCTTCCTGCAACCGGTCTGGGGTGGTCCACCAGTGGAGAGCGTCCCACATCTTCTCGGTTACAGTGATTAGCTTTTCAAAATGACCGTGGCGCTGAGTCCAGTGGGCAGCCAGCTCCCACTGGAGGGGGCGCATGTGCGACTGGGCCCAACGGACCACTGAGGTGCACGCCGCAATGTAACCCAGAAGGCGCAGAAAGTCCTGGGCAGGGCGCAACTGCCCAACCAGAAATGATTCAGCAAAGGAGAAGAGAAGCTCCGCCCTGTCCGCCGGAAGCCGAGCTCTGGCTTGACAAGAGTCGAGCTCTGCCCCGATGAAGCCCATCACCTGAGAAGGCACGAGTTCCAACTTGGCCTCATTGCCAGGAGGCCGAGATGGGAGAAGGTCTGGAGGGCCAGGTCCCTGGACCTCTCCACCTCTTGTTGGGTGGAACCTTCTAAGAGCCAATCATCAAGGTAAGGATAAATCCTGACCCCCCCCCCGATATAGGCCGCCACCACTGCAATTCATCTGGTGAAGACCCATGGGGCTGATGACAGGCCGAACGGCATGGCTCGGAACTCGTACACAGTCCCTTCGACCCTGAAGTGGAGGAACAGCTGAGGGAATGGACGGAGTGAGACGTGAAAGAACGTGTCCTGCAGATCCAATGAGTAGAAAGTACAGTTACATATGAACTTATAGTAACAGTAAATGTTCGAGAGAGGTTCTTTCAGTAGGTCATCACCTATAGCACTGGCGCCACCTGGCGACAGGCCGCACGGCAGACTTTTCTAGCAATCCGACGGGGGACCGCCCACCCGGCATCATGTGACCGACGTCAGCGTGACTGTATATAGTGTGCAGTCCCCACGCCCGCCCTCCAGTTCTCCCACCGGAGCCAGGAAGAGGCCTGACAGCAGGAGTTAACAGGATTTGGAGACTCTGTAAGAAATAAAGTGAAGGGTAGGAGGGACGGAAAAATATGACATACTGAAGGAACCTCTCTCGAAGATCCACTGTTACAGTAAGTTCCTATGTAACTGTTCTATCTTACTTCAAGAGGGTTCCTTCAGTAGGTCATCACATATAGGAGAGAGCTCCAAGCAGTCCCTCCAAAGAGAGACCGGGAGAAACTAGGGAGGAGGAAAAAGAACAGAAAAACTGGAATCCAGAAAGGACCCAGTCTAGGACAGAAGGCCCTGTAACACAGCTTGGCCGAAACCAGCCCTCTGCCTAGAAGCAATGTCCAGACTGTAGTGTTTGGTGAAGGTATGAACAGAACTCCAAGTGGCTGCAGCACAGATATCAGTCGCAGAGACATTTCACCAAAAGGCAGCAGAAGCAGCCATGCCCCTAGTAGAATGACCTCTGATGGTGCCCGGCAGCGGTTTTTCATACTTCTGGCAACAATACCTAATGCAGCTGCCTATCCATTTGGAAAGGCCCTGTTTAGAAACGGTTTGCGCTTTGATCTGGGAGCAAAAGAAACAAAAAGTTGATCACATCTACTGAATTCTTTAGTCCGATGAGTGTAACACCAAAGAATCAGATGTACGTCCATGCTATGGAGGAGTGCCTCACCTCTGTTAGAGGGGGACGGATAGTATACAGGAAGCTCTACTGATTGGTTCAGCGTGGCTTCTGACACCACCTTGGGGAAAAAACTTTGGATTCAATCTGAAGACCGCCCGGTACCTATGGAAAATCAGATAGGGCTCCTTACAAACCAGATCGTGAAGCTCCGAAATCCTCCGGGCTGACGTGATGGCAACCAGGAACAACGCCTTCCAGGAAAGGAAGTGCAAATCACAGCTCATAGCCGGCTCAAAAGGAGGAAGGGTGAGCTTTTCCAAAATGAAGTTCAAATCCCAAGGAGGAGTTGGGCTGCGGATGGGAGGGTTTCAGATGGAGAATCCCTTTCAAAAAGGTGTTTGAGACTTCCAACCGAGCCACGGATTTACCATCCACTAGCTCGTGGTACGCCAAAATAGCCGAAAGGTGGACCTTCAATGACGAATATGAAAGACTGGAGTCTGACAAGTGAATGAGGTATTCCATGAGTTGAGAGGCAGAATACGAAAAGGGGTTCCAACCCTTGGGGGTCGCCCAGATGGCAAACCGTTTCCACTTCATGGCACAAGTGGAACGAGTAGAGGGTTTTCTGGCCTCGATGAGGACCTGAGCAACCCGGGAGGAGACCCCAAAGCGAGAGATCGCTATGTCTGCAGGAGCCATGCATGAAGATCCAAAGTCCTGAGCCTCGTATGTAGCAATTGACCTTGATCCTGGGTCAGGAGGTCGTGAGTCACTGGACGTGGAACTGGTGGTTCCCTGGAAAGTTGCTGCAGCAGGAGGAACCAGATCTGTCTCGGCCAGAAAGGAGCGATGAGAATCATCTTTGCCCTCTCTGCTTGGAGTTTGAGGACCCCCCTCTGGAGAATGGGAAATGGAGGGAAGGCATACAAAATTTTCCCTGTCCAAGAGAGATAGCGTTGTGCCAGAAAGCACCATGCCCTGGAACAAGCAAGCAAAAACTGGGAAGTTTTGCGTTGAATTTGGAGACGAAAAGGTCACTTTCCGGACACCCCTAACGTAGGAAGATGGATTCCACCACTTCCTGATGTAATTCCCACTAGTGAGCTAGGGTCTGAGATCTGCTGAGACTGTCTGCCAGGATATTTAGAACGACTGGCACATGCATGGCCAAGAGGACCAGATTGTGCTGGACCGCCCAGTTCCACACCCGTATCGCCTCCCTGCACAAGTGGTACGAGCGGGTTCCTCACTGTTTGTTGAGGTACCAAACTACCGACATGTCCATTTCGACCAGCAGTGATCCCTTGGGAAGGAGGGTCTGGAAAGCCTGTAAGGTGTACAGGACAGCCCTCATCTTCAGAATGTTGATGTGTAATGTAGTCTCCAAGCTGGACCACAGTCCTTGGGCTTGGTGCTCCCCTAGATATGCTCCCCATCCATTGTTCGAGGCATCCGTGGTTGGGGATGCAAAGGGAGCTGGGTTCCTGAAGGGAAGACCCAAAGAAAGATTGCAGGGATCCTTCCAAAGCAATTCCTTCTGAACCGCTGAGGAGACCAGTACCAGAAGATCCAGGTCATCCAGGAGTTGATCCCACTGCACGTGCAAGGACATTGAGTTACTCTCATGTGGAGCCTCGCTAGGGGAACAGTGGTGATGGAGACCGCCATCAGGCCGAGAAGACAAAGGATCTCCCGAGCCGGGATGATCCCGGAGGAAGCCACTCAGAAAGCCTGACAGATCAGTGGCTCCACCCTGTCTGGAGGGAGGAAGGCTCTGCAATGGACCATATCCAAAACATCCCCAATAAATTGAAGATTCTGGGCAGGGGTCACAGAGGACTTGGGAATACTGACAGTAATCCCTAGCCTGTTGAAACGGTACAAAGTAAAAGAAAGAGCCTCTAGTAAAAAGTCCCTGGACGGGACTGAAATCAGCCAGTCGTCCAGGTAAGGGAAAACCACAATGCCCCTGCGGCGTAAGAATGCCGCCACCACTGCCAAGCACTTGGTGAACACCCGGGTTGCCGAAGACAGACCAAAGGGGAGCATCTGGAATTGGAAGTGTTCCCCCTGGAACAGAAACCGCAGGAACCAGCGGTGGCTGGGGAAGATGGGGATATGCAAGTGAGCATCCTGCATGTCCAGACCACACAACCAATGGTTCTCTAGAAGGAGTGGAAGGAGGCTCTGGAGAGTCAGCATCTGAAATTTTTTGTACTAGACAAATTGGTTTAAGTTGCTGAGGTAGAGTATGCATCTGGAATTCCCAGTCTTTTTTGGAACCAGGAAAAAATGGGAGTAAAACCCCTTTCCCCTTTGCCAGAAGGGAACATGCTCTATTGCCTCCTTGAGCAAGAGAGTCTCTACCTCTTCTCAGACGAGAAGAGCCTGATCCCTTGAACAGGAGGACCTTTTTGGTGGAGTTTCTGGAGAGAGTGAGAAACTTCTGAGTTGCGCCATCCCGATGGACACTAGCTGCAGGACCTGTTGTCGGAGGTGGTAGCCTCCACTCCTCGCTGGCGTGGTGGGCGTACCTCTCCCCTACCTACTCCCCGTTGGGAGACTGAGGAGGCCGTCGGGATGGGAAGTCAGGAAGTGGCCGGACGTTCAGGGGAGGACCCCCTGCACGTCTCGGGTTCTTGGAGGCAGGAGGGGTGGCTGTACCTTTGGCCTTATGCTTTCCCTGGCAACGTGCCAGGGCTTCCTTTCTCTGCCTCCAGGTCCTTTTCTGAAAGGGCTGCTGTTGTTGGTTGCTGGATCGGTACATGGACCTCACCAACCTGAGGGCAAGACCTCTGTCCTGCAGGTCAGTGATAATGTCCTTGGTGTCCCCACCAAAGAGTACAGAGCCCCTGAAGGGGGCATCTTGAATGCCGACTGAACCTCATTAGCAAGTCCAGAAAGGCTAAGCCAGGAGTGCCGTCTAAGGGCAACGGCAGTTGCCGAGGTGCGAGCCACAGAATCGACCAAGTCGTATGTGGCTCGCAAAGCATGCCTACAAGAGAACTTGGAGAGGCGAAGATCCTTGATGAGTTCCTCCTTTAAAGTCAAGGGATCCATGGCCTGGACCCGAGCTTCTAACTTGGCTAAGGTAGCTTTCTGGTGAGACACCATATGGGCCACATAGTTAAGGAACCAAAGGGCGCATGTGGCCGAAGCATAGATCTTTCTCCCAAACTGGTCCATCTGCTTCGACTCTTTGCCCAGAGGAGAGGTGCTCATGTGCAGTGGAGCGGAAATGACAACAGAGGCAGCCTTGGGGTGTGTTTTCAAGAATGGGGCATCCTTTGGCATCTGGTAAAGTCTGTCTACCCTCTTGGGGACAGCCGGGAGGGAATGAGTCATCTGCCAGATGGTAGAGGTGAGGTCCTGATGAGGTCCAATCCATGGAGCAATGGAGACCGGAGACAGGGACTCTAAAGTCCAGATGCTCTGCTAGTCTCTATCTCATAGGGTCATGATTCTCTGACTCCCAGTCAAAGAAATCTTTCACAGACCTCAGAAGGTCTGAAAAGGCAGGGTCCTGTGGTGGGGATTTCGGGGAAACCTCGCCTGATGGGCCCTCAGGCTCCTCCAGGACATCCTACCCAGAATCATCGGCCCCCCTCATCATCGTTTGTCCCTTCATCAGGACGGTGACGGATATCTGTAAGTGTGACGTCCTGACGAGTCTTCCGAGACATGCAGCGTAGCCACTTGAACTACTCGGGGAAGGGGACCTATGAGACCTTGGGAGAGGGAGTCTCGTCTCCAGGTCCGACACCAACTCCAACCGAACCCCCTGCCACCAAGACTGAATCAGGGTCTTGAAGTCTGGTGCTACCGGAGGGGGGTGGTGGAGGAGGTTGGGGCTGAGGGGATGGAAGAGGAGGCATTACCGGTGGAGGTGAGTAATGATAGCCCTGGAATCCCTGGTAATGAGAGTAGAGATTTAACCCTGGGTAGAACTGTCCGGAGGAGGGCCAGCCTGGTATTGGTCCCCAGGAAAATCCAAAAGGTAGTGAGGGACAGTCCAGGGTCTGGGTAAATCCCCGTTGTCAGGTCTGGTGGCGGAGGTACCCATGTTGGGCCCACCGTGGTATATATGGCGGCTGGGGTCGGCGTGAGACCCAGCCCATACCAGAAACAGACGACTGGAACTGGCATCCACCGTCTGGTGCCGGAAATGGGTCCGATGTCGGAGGGGCCAGCATCAGAACCGGACGATGGAGCCCTGACGGCAGGACCGGATCTGGCATCGGGGCCAATGGCTGAGACCATAAGGTCTTCGCTGAGGAACCATCGTCAGGACGTCTGGCATCTGAGTCAACGGCTGAGGCCAATCATTGGGTCTCAGTTGAGGAACAGTAGTCGTGACATCCGGTGTAGGAACAGAGTTCGCTGGGTCCGCTGGCGGGATCTTGGCCAGCGAAGGAGGAGGAGGGGCCTCCACAGTAAGGCCAGCTGGCTGAGGAGGTGTCTCCTTCCCTTTGACCCCAAGAGGAGAGCGTGGAGTAGACCCTGCAGAATAAACTACGTAGAGGGGTTCTCCGCTTTCTTTGCCAGATGTACCCACCGGTGACAAGGAGGGTACGGATGAAGGGAGAGGGGCCTTCTCTCCCTGGTTCCACCAGACGTCGGGTGAGGCACAGTTAGGCCCCAATGGGGGAACCACATCTGAGCGGCTGTCAGGGACGGGCTTCTTAGCAGGTGGCATCGGGCAGGAGGGGAGGAGCCCCCCGGCTGACTTAGACAGATGCCGGGCAGGTCCCCACAGGCTGGGGAGCCGACTTACCGGTTGCCGTGCGGTCCCCGGAGGAGCTGGGGTCGACGTATCAGCTGGGGCGGTGCGGTCGTCTGAGAAGCCAACGATAGACTGACCCGCTACAATTATACCAGACTTACCGTCCGATTTCTTGGGCGGCGGCTGGGCCTTGCTAGTCGATGGCCGTGTGTCTGCGGAGCGCTCCCGCTCATTAGACTTCTCTTTATGTTTCTTCGATGGAGAAACATTATCTGTAAAGGACTCTCTCAAATAGTCCATCTTCTCTAGAGAAGCCAAGCGGGCTTTCAAGAGATGGGCCTCCAAAGCCTGCTGTCTCCTTTTCTTAGTGGCCTGGTTAAAGGTCTGGCACTCCGGGCAGGAGGAGACAGGATGGTCTGGGCCTAAACAGAGGGCGTACTTGAGATGACCGTCCTTGTGCGAAATCTGCGTACCACAGGACGAGCACTCCTTGGGTGAAGACATCAATGAAAATGTAAAAGGAGAGAATTTTAGTGAAGGAAATTCCGACGCAAGACACTTTCACAACGATCGCTATATGGAAGTCTGCAATGTGACTGACACGAGGTGACGGCAGGAAAGAACTGGAGGGCAGGCGTGGAGACTGCCCACTATATACAGTCACGCTGACGTCGGTCATATGACGCTGGGTGGGTGGCCCCCCGGCAGCGATTGCTAGAAAAAAGTCCACCATGCGGCCAGACACCAGGTGGCGCCAGTCCTACAAGTGATGACCTACTGAAGAAACCCTCTCGAAGTAAGATCCACATGTTTCGCTCCAAGGATGGTATGATCTAGGACAGCGTGAGCATCTGAAAGGTGCGTAACCCGAGATATTGATTCAGGTCATGCAGATCTAGAATGGGGCGCCAGCCCCCCATCCGCTTGGGCACCAGGAAGTACCTGGAGACAAAGTCTGGGTCTGCTGGAGGATCTGCTACTGGAGCTACAGCCTCCTTGAGGAGAAGCTGAGCGATGTCATCTCGGAGAGCTGACTGAGTCTGAGCGGATACTCTTTCCTCCGGAAGGTGCAGACTTGGCTGTCAAGGTACTGCTTGAATTCCAGAGGCAGTTCTTGACCGACCACTTCGAGAACCCACCTGTCCGAGGTGATAGTGGACCAGGCGGAAAGGAAGTGGCGGAGCCGGCCCCCCATGGGAGGACCCAGGGCTGGGGTGATGGGAGAGGGGCTGGCAGCCCCCGTCCCATCACTGAGTAGGCTTGGAGGAGGAGGAGGAGGAGGAGGAGGATGATCCAGGACTGGAACCCCGGCCTCCTTTACAGGCCTGGGAGGGCCCGGACTTCGGCCGGGGGCACCAACCTTCAGCCTGCTGCTGTTGCTGATGCTGATGCTGCTGTCCCCTTTGAAAGGAAGGCTGCTGAGCCGCAGGGGAAGAGTGCCGAAATGGATTTTTTTCTTCTGCTGGTTCTTGCCTGAAGAACCCTTGGCAGTAGTAGTGTCCAGGGTGGCACTGGACTGCTCAATGCGCTGAAGGTGACCAGCCACTCCTGGGCCAAACAGGTCGGTCCCTAGGAAGGGCACGTCAGCTAGTTTGTGGTGAGTATCTGCCGGGAAGGAGGAGAGCCGCAGCCAAACCCTGCGACGAGAGGCAACTGTGACTGCCATCGAACAGGCACAAGAATCCCCAATGTCCAGGGCTCTCTGAAGCTGCTGTTTGGTAACAGCTTGGCCCTGATCCCAGACCTGCTTGACAGTCGTTTGCATGTCCGCAGGGAGATGAGGAAGGACTTCATCCGAAGACCCTAGAAGGGCGTGGGAGAAGTGTGCCATGACGACGGCCAAACTTGCCTGACGAAGGCCCAAGGAAGAAGCCGCATAGACCTTCCTGGCTGAATGGTCCAAAAGCTTAGACTCTATCAGGAGGTTGGTCAGTATCGGCAGAACTGCCAGTAAGCCTGAACACAGAAGTGGTCACCAGGCTTCTCAGCCAAGGAGTGCCCTGTGAACCCCACAAGGGACCCCATGGGCACCACAAACCTGCAGGCCATGCGGGCAGATGGAGCTGGACAAGAGGCAGGGTGCTGCTTGAGTTCTAAGGCCGGGTCCACAATGGCCTCGGCCACAGGAAAGGCCTCAGTCGGGGTTATCCCCTCTCTTCAGGATGTCCGTGAGAGGGTACTCCCCTTTTTCTGGATTGGCTCCAGGAGCATCCCTGTGGACTCAGAGATGAGGCGAAGAATGCCCTGAAAAGAAGAGGGACCTTCCTCCGTCTTTAATCCAATGGCTGATTTGTCATCCCCGGGATGAGAATGCAGGCCGGGTGACATCTGAATCCGAGCAATCTGGAAATATAACGGTCAACCGCCCAGGCCACCTTCGACCTGCTGAGGGTGGTCCGGGGTGACGGTGACCGACAAATGCTGGGGAAGCCTGGTGTCCGGCCCATCTTCCTTGGAAGAAGCCCCTACCACAGGCTGCTTGGGTGGTGGTTCCACCACGATCTGTGGAGAGACCGTTTTAGGCAGAGCTGGAGGTTTCACCGGCTCTGCGGGTGAGGGAACAGAATTGATCGGCTCCAAAGGAGTCGGCTTCGGCCCAAGAGGCAAAAGCCAAGTAATGGCCAGGGTGGAAGCCAGAGTCAGCTTGTGCCCAGTCAAAATCAGCTGTTGCCACATGAGGTCCTCGTAACGCTGATGCGATTTTCCGCTGGAGCCTCTCCTCATTAGAGGAGGACAAGGACGACAGATGGTATCGCCTCTTTTTAAAGCGTTTATGGCTTTTCCTCGGCCTTTTGGTCGAGGGGGTCCGAGACCTCGATTGAGATCGGACAGGCCGAATCAGTCGCTCAGGAGGCACAGGCAGAACCAGTGATTTCCGGTCGGGACCACTTGATAGCAGTCCTAGCAGGCTGGCCCCTGCTAGGCCAAATAGGTGTGCGATCGAGGGAATTGTCAATTTGAGTCAGTGATTAAGGATCGATCGGGTAGATGACAATTTCTACATCGTCGATCGACAGTTCGGTCGACTGACCAGACGGCAAAGCCGAAAAGCCAGCGGCCAAAGAAGCAATTTCGACCAAAGTTAAGACCGCATGTTCCTGGGACTGAGATAGCTCCCGCTCCCAAGAGCGTCTCCGCCGTGATGAAGTTGATCCCGGATCCTTCTCCCGCTTACGGGATCGAGAAGAGTACGTGCCCGCAGGACCCTCTCCCTTAGTCTGGAGAGACTGGCACAACTCTCGGAAGGAACCCAAGAAGGTGGAGCCCAGGTCGAGTGGAACGAAGAAGCTGCGAGTAGTTTCTGTAGCCTGAGCCACTTCCTCTCCGAAGGCTTGCATGCGTTCCAATTGCTCGGCGGATCCTGCAGCCATGGAAACTGCCCACCAAGCCTCCTTGGATTTCACCGGAGGGTTCCGTTTCTCTGGCCTCCCCAACTTCAGGCATGCGAGACGGTCGTCGAGGACGTTAGGATGGAAAGCGAGGCACAAATCTCATTTCGAGGTGTCATGGTCGACACAGAGACAATATACGCATGCAGTGTGGGGATTGCTGCGCGACATCTTCTGGCCGCAAGGGCACCGCCAAAATCCCGGGGAAGACTGGTCTTCCATAATCGAAGAAACAAACTTGCGATCACTAATGCGAACAAGATTGGATTTTCGGAATAACCGAAGGTTTTAGAGCCAGGGCCTACAAAATGCGTGTATGAGAACTGTAAAATCAAAGGTACATAAATTACAAAGTCAAGAGGCGGTCGGTGGCGCTGAGGGTTGAGGCGCGCTGCCCACACTGCTACCACGCTGGCAAACCCAGGTTTGACGCGAGCCAGGGTTGTCAGGGGGTCGGTAGGATCGAGTGTCCAGAGGACTGCTCTCCTATCCTGGGGAGGGTTGTGGGTTCACCGCTCTGCAGCGGCCCCTGGGGATGCCCAGAGGCACTGCTAGAGCTGGTGCAACGGAGGAAGAAGTGCAGCAGACGTCAGCACACAACGTCATTGTACGTCTGCACTCCTAGGGAACAAGGAGGAAAACCAGCAGCACCACTCGTGGCAGCTTGATGGCTACAGCTTCCTGAGCCCGGTGGTGGCCCAGAGGGTGACCTGACATGCCAGTATTGGATCCTCGCCTGGCACGGGAACTTACGGGGTTCCCTCTTGGGGGTACAGCAGCATATGCCAGCCGGTGTGTGGGTGCGCCCGAGGGGCCTTCGGGGGAAGTGTAGCGGTCGCTAGATGTTAGGCAGAGTGGTGGCTGCACAGGAGGAAATATAAAGCAGTGATAAAAACAAAGTCAAAAGGGAGTACATTGTATTAGAGTACAGTGACCGGTGTCACAAATTAAATAAGGAGCACAACTAGACATATACATCGTAGTTACAGTCAAAAAGCAGGCTACATACAATATGAACATACTATACGTATATGTGTGTGTGTGTGTGTGTATATATACACACACACACACACACACACAGAGGAAGTGGGGTGTAGAGGTAATTGGAAGGCCAAAGAGGAAATAAAAAGAAAACCGGAGGGCAGGCAATAGGGAGCGAGGGAGAGGGACCTGGTGAGGAGCCTTTGGTTGAAAATGCTAAAAGGTGGGGAAGTGTCAGAAACGTGGTGAAAAAACCGCAGGATTCAACGCGTGGCCCTAAGGAGGGGGCTTGTCATGGCAGCGGCAGGTGGAAAATTTGAGGATATGC
The DNA here is from genome assembly GCA_016271365.2 of Neoceratodus forsteri. NCBI lineage: Eukaryota > Metazoa > Chordata > Ceratodontiformes > Ceratodontidae > Neoceratodus > Neoceratodus forsteri. The sequence continues at coordinate 552,644,044 of CM028129.1, read as the reverse complement.
TCTTTGAGGGAGGTGTTGAAGGAGAATAAGGATCCGCCAGCCTGGATTTCGAGGGGCAGTTTGTTGTACAGCTTTCTGCTCCTGTATGTGATAGAGTTCTGGGCCAGCTTAGTCCTGTCGGTTCAAACATGCCTTGGGTCCTGGAAGATGGAGGCCACGCTGGGCTGCCGTCTGCAAGATCTCTAGCTATAGAGCAACTACTCCTTATGCCGTGTCTTCTCTTGCTACTAGTTACTGGCTTAACTAAATAAGGAGAGCTTAATTCAGTGCGTTTTCTTGTGGTCGTGTCTCACGACCCAGGAATTTTTAAAGATGGTTTTAGCTAGGTTTTAGGTGTAGGGTTTTATAGTGTAGGCAGGGCTGGGACAATGAAGTAGTTGTACGAGCCAGATATTTTTGTTTTCTAGGAAAGGATTATTGCAGGTTACGATCACCTTGCTTACCTGGGACTTCAAGCTTGAGGGGTCTCAGTGATTTGGAGATTCCTGTAATGCCCCCAAAGAATGACCATCCACTAGTCGATCGATAGACAATACATCTTGTGGCGAAATGCCAGAACGGGTGTTCTGACTTGGATTTGGAGGTGCCTTTCAAACAGCAGCGGAGGGTCTGACTTTTTCTGAGCTGGTCCTGTTCCTGGACGAATAGTTTCCCGGGCGGCTTCCCCTGCAGTTACAACACTGGAAACTAGTGCTCTAATTTCAGATTCGGAGGTGTCTTTCAACCATCAGTGGAGGAGCCAACTTTCTTAATTGGAACTAACTTCAACGGATTGTTTCTCAGGTGGATGCGGATGCTAGGAACAGCAGCGTCTGTGTTCTGTTTCCTGAGTCATTACAAGAGCAGACCTGCGTGGAGAAGGTATCACCTGAACAACCGTGGTTTTATATCTTGCCGGTCGGTTTTATCGAGACATTGTTTGGCTTGTCCCTCAATTGGGCATTAATTTTCTATCTTCATGGTGCCTGCCTCTGAACAGTCAGAGGGGCTGTCCCACCCCGCAGAGGTGAAGGATCACTTTGTGCTGGCCATGCCAGTGAGGCATTGGCCTTGAACCGAAGAACTGGAGAGCTGATCTGTCATTCAAGTTTGTGGTAAAACCCTCTTTTTATTTGTGTGAGCCCCTTGTTTTTGGAGCTAATGAGAGAGGCTCCGATCTGACGTAAGGTGGCTCCCCTAGATTGTGCTTCCCTCAGGTGTGTTAGTGTTCCTTCACAAACTACCCAGCTGTGACCAACGTCGGTGAGAGGACCCCTGGTCATTTAGTTCTGGATCCTGGAACTTAGTTGGTTTTCTCTTGGTGACTATTCCTACTTATTCAGTTGGTACTGGACATGCCCTGTAGAGCTCTGTTTGACTGATTAGTGGCCTGCATAATAGCTCTCCAGCAATAAGAAACAGACCCTTGTTCTCCTGTTCTGCTGTGTGTGGGTTGGTTGGGGTGTGTGTGTGTGAATTTTTAGCTGGTTAAGTTGTGTGTGGCGTGTGATGTGGTTTTTGGCGATTGTTTAGTTGTTTTTGTGTATTAGTTGTGTTTATGGGTGTGAGTGATTGTATTTTTAACAGGCACAAATGGTGTGCTGTTACTTGATTGTAACTGAGTTTATTTGTGTGGTTGTTGTGAGTGTAGTGTTAATGTGAGTGTTTCTTTTTATCATTGCACTTTGTACTATCTTTTAGTGCTTTCTCGGGACTGGTCTTGCCAGTTTGGAGATGTGTTGGTGTCGTGGCCTTCCCCTATCACCTACGCCACCCTCTTGGCTCCGCGACCTCCATCCTTTTGCCGACCTTCCAGTTTCTGGTATCACAGTGAGGCGCTGCAGGGAGGTCTGTCTTACTAGGAGGCATTTGGTTCTTTGAGTGCCGAGGGCAGCTGAGGAAGGGGTGGTGAGTAGCACTGAGGTTGTCTGGTGCAGGAGACGCCCTGGGTGTAAACGGAGCCTAGGGAGAGGCCCGACGTGTTTGGTCTCCGTACCTAGGGTTCCCACCGGACCAAGTGGGCTGGTATCTAGAGGACCGGCTGCATCCTCTCTCTTCAGGCAGTGGTTTGCAATGCCAGGTCGTTGAGGAACAAGACCGCTATTTTTGCGGACTTGATTTCTTCTATCAACCTGGCTTGCATCACGATGCAGGCCCGGTTTCTGAGGCCGCCATTCCAATTGGGTATACCGTGGCGCACTGTCCAAGGAAGGATCGCAGGGGTTGGGGGAGTGGCCATCATTTTTCGATCCAGTCTGGGCTTCTCAGAGTGCATCTGGTTGGCAGCACCCAATTTTTTGAGTGCGCTGCCGTGCGTGGGGGTGCAAGTTGCAGGATTCTCCTTGTTTACTGCCCCCTTGGGGCAGGAAGGGAATTTCTGTAAGAGGTAGAGGACTTCATCATCTACCAGGTGTTGGGAGTCCCCCAGGTGTTTAATCCTGGGGGACTTCAATGCCTGGGTCAACAATGAATCCTCGCATTTCAGTTACGACCTCTTCCACCTGATGCAATCACTGGGCCTGTCACAAGTGGTTGCTGCTGCTACCCATCAACACAGCCACACACTCGATCAGGTGTTCCAGCTGGGTCTTGAGATTGACCACCTCAAGATTGATCAGGTAGTTTGGTCTGACCACTGCACCGTGGAGTTCAGTTTTGGGCCCCCCCCCCCCAGAAAGTCCTTCCCCTGTGGAGATGGTCACCTATTGCCCCTTAAAGGGTGTCGACCCAGAGGGACTACTGGCATTAGCTGACCTATCTAGGGTTGATGCAGCCTGTGCGATTGGTACTGGAAAGGCAGTGGCCACCTATAATAGGGTGGTTATTTAAGCTCTAGATGCCACCACACCAGTCTGTATACGACCCAGATCCTCTCACATGAGATCTCCTTGGTTTGATGGGGATCTCAAGGCTATGAAGATCAGGGGTCAGAAGTAGGAGCGTTGCTGGCAGGCTGGCCCTACGTTCTCACTATGTTGTGTACCGGAGGCAATTCCCCATAAGAAGGCAGCATTTCTGTCCAGGGAAATTGCTGCGGGGAGAAACAGACCTCAGCTGTTTCTTACCGTGGACAGGCTTTTACATCCTGCCTGTCTCCGGCTGAAAAAAGCTTTTTCAACCACTTTATGTGAAGAGATAGCTCTGTTTTTCTCCGACAGAGTGTCGGCCATCCAGTCGAGGATTCCGCCAGGGAGGTTTGTGCCTTGCAGTGATCGGGTTGGGCATTTCAGAGGCACTCACTGTGTCTGGGGGGAGTTTAGGCCAGTGGAAGAGTCTGAAGTGACTAATGAGGCAGTATAGTGCAGTGGTCTAAGGCTCTGAGCTGTAAATCTGGTGACATCCAGCAGACCAGACCTGGGTTTGAATCCCATAGCTTCCACTTGCATACTGTGTGATCCTGAGCAAGTCACTTAACCTCCTTGTGCTCCCAGGTTGCTCCTGTGAAAAAGCTTCCAGCTTAGTGTGCTGTACCTGGTTAAACAACTAAATTAAAAAAAAAAAAAAAAGGGTGATCTTGGAGCTGAAGCACACCTTTTGTGAACTGGACCCGGCACAGACGCGTTTCTTAATGGGATGTGCCGATGCCGCTGGCCTGATGTTCACCAGGATTGCCAGGTGCTCGATGGCGGAGGGGGTCTTCCCAGTTGCTTTTGAAGAAAAACTAGTAAAGCCCCTCCTATAGAAATCATCCCTTGACCCAGACGTCCTGGCAAATTACCGTCCAATTCCAACTTGCCATTTTTGAGCAAGGATGTTGAGAAACTGGTGGCACATCACCTTGAGGATCGCTTGGTGTCCTTGGATATCTATGAGCCATTTCAGTTGGGTTTTCAGGCCAGACAGCACTGAAACTGCTCTAGTGAGTGTGCATAATCTGCTTAGGGCTAGAGACAGAGGAGACCGGTCAGTTCTTGTGCTCCTTAATCTCTCCTCAGTTTTCGGCACTCTGGATCACGTCATGCTTCTTGATCGATGTTGAGTTTTATGGACTCGCCGGCACCATCATCAAATGCTTTGAGTCCTATCTCTCGGACAGAGTGCAGTGGGTGGTGATGGGGAATTTCTCCTCCTGCAGCCCAATGCCCCTATCTTGTGGAGTACCTCAGGGTTCGATCTTGTTGCCGATGTTCGCAGTGTACATGCTGCCTCTGGTCGAGATATTTTGACAATATAGTGTGGAGTTTTACTGCTATGCAGTTGATACCCAACTGTATTTGTCTTTTGCACCTGGAACATCGGGAGTGGCTGACGCGCTTAACAGCTGCCTGGCTAAAATCAATGACTGGATGGCTTCCAGCTGGCTGACACTTAACCCGGATAAGACTGAGGTGCTGGTGATTGAGCCTGGTCATGTGCATGATGGGTTGCCACCGGGGGCTGACTCTAGACTTGTTCTGGTATCTGCTCCACTGGAGGTCTCTCCAAGGGTGCTTAATCTGGGTGTGATCCTTGACTGCAGATTGACCTTTGAAGATCAGGTGTCAGCAGTAGTCAGCAGTGGGTTTTTACCACTTGCAGAACATTTCCCAGATTAAGCCCTTCATTCCGCCTGAGGACCTGCCAACACTAGTACATGCCTTTGTAACTTCTAGGCTCGACTACTGTAACGCTCTGTATTTCGGGGTCACAGGGGGGGGACCGCCGTAGGCTGCAGCTAGTGCAGAATACAGTGGCCCAGTTACTGATGGGCCTTTCAAGGTCCACTCATGTGGCCCTGGCTCTGCAGTGGCTGCCAGTCAGGTGGAAGGTCCTTTTCAAGGTGGGTCTTCTCACCTTTAAGGCCCTATATGGGCTGGGTCCTGGTTATCTGTCTGAGTTCCTGACACCAGTGTCCCCGGCTAGCAACCTCCGCTCCTCATCCACAACAGGCCTCCTGGATGTTCCCAGAGTTTGGCTCAAGACCTCGGGAGACCGTATTTTTAGTGTCTCGGAGCCAACCCTGTGGAACTCGCTTCCATCTGCTGTCCGGGAGGCTCCCTCAATTAAGGTGTTTAGGGGGAGGCTAAAGGCCCACTTCTTCAGCATGGCCTTTGATTGCTGATACCATCCCCTGCTTTGGCAAGTCCCTGAAGATTGACTTCTGGAAACCTCAGTTTTACTGAACTTTAATTTTGATACATGTTTTAATGAGGTTTTATTATGGTTTATTTACTGCTGTATGTCCTTGTTTATGTTCAGCACCCAGAGCCTCCGGGATTGGGCGCCTTACAAATAAAATTGCCTTGAAGGGGCCTAGGATGGATCCCTGGAGGACCCCGTATGTAATCGGACATTCGGAGAAGTGGCCTTCTATAGAGGTCTTGTGGGATCTCCCGGATAGGTAGTGACAGACCCATTTGATGGCATTATCTGAAAGATTCAGGCTTTTAAGGGTGTTAAGGAGAAGGGAGTGATCTACGAGGTTAAATGCCTTGGTCAGGCCCACAAAGCCGGTGTACTGGCCTTTGTCCATAACTTTTACAACGTCACTGGAGAACCTGATGAGGGCTGTTTTGGTGCTGTGTCCCGATCTGAACCCATGCTGGGCACTAGAGAGTACGTTGTAGGATTCTAGGTAGGCAGTAAGTTGAGTATGCACAACTTTCTCTATTTTTGAGAGGGGGTGAGAAGAGAGATGGGAAGGGTACTTTCCGACTTCATTTCTGGATCCGGACTTGAAAAGAGACCTGATGATAGCAGTCTTCCAAGTGGAGGGGAAATTGCTGGAACAAAGGGAGCAGTTTAGTAGGTTTGTAAGGGGGGACAGCCAAGGCATTAATTAAGAGTTTTAGAATTTTATAATCAATGCCATCGGCATCTTTGCAGGGTTTGGGGTTGTTCCTGAGGATAAGTTTGATGGTGTCTTTGGGTTTTAGAGCCTTAAAATAGAAACTGGGGATAGGCCTTCCTGTGGGGTTTGGACAGGTGGTGTGAGCGGGTGGGGTGGGCAGGGGGAAAGGGGGGTAGGTTTATATTTATCAAGGTCTCCGAAAAAGGTGTTGAATATGTTGGCTACTTCGGTAGGGCTGTTGGTCATATCGTTACCGTGCTGCAATATAATGAGATCAGAATTTTTGTTTTTGCCTAGCAGAGTTTTAAGGGTACACCAAAGCTGATGGGGATTAGTGGATTCACAGAGTTGTTTTTCATGATGGAAATCTATTTTCGCTTTTCGTACAGCAGATTTGCACTTGTTTCAGAGCGATATGTAAAGGGAGCGCTGGGTAGGGTCTCTGTTTTTGGTAACGAGCCCAGGCTTTGTCCCTGGTTCTCATAAGTTTAATGATATTAGGAGAAATCCATTCATTAATTATGCCTCTGGTTCTTATCCTTTTAAGTGGAGCATGCTTATTGAAAATGCTGACTAGGATTGTAAAGAATTTGAGGATGGAGTCACAGTCCTCAGGCCCCTCCGTGAAGGATCAGTCAACCAGGCTTAGATCATGGGTTATTAACTATTAACTCAGTGTTCAGAGCAGTAAGTCTCCTGGAGTAGATGAATCGGGGTTAGGTGAGACGGCTGACCAAAGGCAAAAAATGGCACAATGGTTGCTGATATAGTCCGGCAGAACACACAAGTCCGTGATGCAGGAGTGGTGTGTGGTGATAATCCAGTCAATAAGTGTCTGCATGCCTGTTGTAGTTGAATCTAATGGGCATGGAGATAAGCTGGTCTAGACCAAGGTTTACCATACAGGCTTTAACGAGGTCAGCAGGGCAAGTGTCCCAGTTGATGCTGAAATCGCCAAGGATGATCCATTCTCCATTCTGTGGGTGGGACTGTTTGAGGGCAAGCAGCGACTCAAGATCAGAGTGTGGGGTCCCTGGGGTGAGATAAGTGGTCGTGAGAGTGAGGGTTTTGTTGGTGCCCAAAAGAAGGTGGACTGACAGGGTTTCCAGCAGGGCACACTTGGTGCCTGGATTGGGTTCGGTGAAGGAGAATCTGTTGGAGATATAGAACATGAACCCCTACTTTTTTTCTCTGTCTGTCATTTCTGACAGGGGTATAGCTACTGACCTTGATTTCTCCATCAGCGATTTTGTGGGAGAGCCAGGTTTCAGAGAGGGCGATGACATCGAAGTCGTGCAAGGTAGCCCAGGCTTGAAAAGAATCCAATTTAGCCGGAAGGCTCTGTATGTTGACGTGGACAATGCTGATGTCCCTTTCCCTATTAAAAAGGGGCAATGGAGAGAGGAAGCCAGGATTTCTGAGGCTGAGGGTAGGATGGGTGGGGGTAAAGGGAATTGCAGGGCCAGGGTTAGGGTGGATGGTATACATGAGAGGAACAGGAAAAGGAGGGTCGGAGGGTTTGAGGGATTTAGCGATTTATGTTTTCCAGGTCTGGGGCGCAATGGTAGTGACAGAAGCATGGAAAGAAAGGCACAAGGGGCCGTGAAGAGGAGATGGTGACAAAGGGTCATCTGGGGATGGTTGAGTGAAGGAGGGGATTGAAAAGTTTTGGCTGGTGCGTAACAGTAGAAAGGCCTGGGAGGGGGAGACAGAAGTGGGTGATTGTTAGTTCAAGGGTACAATGAGGGTGAGAGCAGGGGGGGGGAGTGTAGAAGAAGGAGTGAGAGAAATAGAGCCATGGGGAAAGGCAGACACTGCTGGATATACAAGGGAGAGGGTGAGGAAGTAACTGACAGCTAGAAGACAAGGAACAGAAAAAAAAATAAAATAAAAAGAGGACAATTTAGTAGAAAAGGATAAGGGGTGGAAAAAGAGTGCTCAGTTATTGAGGTAGCCAGATAGAGAAAAGGTTAGAGTCACAGCCTTCGGTGCACATGGTGCAGAGTTCGAGTCCTAGGCAGTGCTCTGAAGGAAGTACCTGTGGAAAGTGGTCAGCCCGTAGCGCTGACGGGCTAACACCCTCAGTATCTGAATGCGGTAAGCAGGCTCCGTCTGGGGCTGGAGGGTTCCGGTGCAGCTTCAGGGCTGAGTGATGATCCAATGGGTGAGCCTGCTGGTTAAGACAGACTGGCGTTAGTGGGAGGGAGGTAAAGGCAGACAAAGAGAGAAGTTTTGGGATGGGAGTGCCGACTGTACATGCGCAGCCAGAGGAAGCAGACAGAATGGCACCCAGGACGGACAAACAGCAGAGACAAAGGAGAGAACAGGTATGCTACACAAACCACATATGAGAACAAACAAAGGTTCCTCTGGAGTGGGAGAGCTCCAGTGCAACTTCAGAGCCGAGTGATGTTCCAACGGATGAGCCTGAATGCAGTAAGCAGGCTCTGGTGCACTTCGGTGCAACTTCAGGGCCGAGTGATGTTCCAACAGGTGAGCTTGATGAACGCGGTAAGGCACCATTTTAGATGGTGGGCTTCCTTTTCCCACATCCCTATAAGTCAGGACATACAGGTTACTCACCTGTAACAGGAGTTCTAGGAATGGTATATGTTGTTCATCCACACTTATTGGCAGGTCCCTTGCCGCTTTAAATCTTGCCAGAAGGTCTTCAAGCTGGCTCCTCTCACCTACCCGGGTGGTGAAACTCTCGGCTCCGCCCCATGACGCCAGATCTAGCCCGCTGGAAGCCAGGTTGTGCGCCGAAGCCGGGGAGGCCAGGTGGGTCATGTGGATGAACATATACCATTCCTAGAACTCCTGTTACAGGTGAGTAACCTGTATTTCTAGGGACATGGATATGTCCACATCCACACTTATTGGCAGACTCCTAGCAGTTCTGCGGGAGGAGGGAGGCAAGGCGCACACCCCTACTTAGGTAGAAAAGACTGGAGAACCGAGGCCCCGACCAGCACCCCGGCGCGACCCAAGGTCGATGTGGAAGGGGAACGGTAAAGCCTGCTTCTGGGCAGAAGTCCTGCGGATATCCTGGACCGGAGAGTCCTTGGAAGCAGCCACCGATGCAGCGGAAGGACGGGTAAAATGAGCGCTTATCCCTCTGGGAGGCTCCATGCCCGCCAGCCTATAGTGGAGACTTTGCAGGGGTGACCCGCCCGCTTGTCGTCCACTGGGCTGCAAATCTGCCAGATGCGGCTTCAGCGAAGATGATGAACAGCTGGCGAACCTCTCCCGAACTTCAGCTTTACGCTCCCAAGAGGTGAGCATTAAACCGGTTCCTATGGAACCTGAATACGGCCTCCGAGGTGTGAATGGGGATAAACCCCGGCAGAGGCAATACCCCCGAAGGGAAGACTCCGCCACCGCCTTCGGAGAGACTTCGGGTGGGGCGCAGGACAACCTAGTCCATGTGGAAGACGGGATAGGGAGGTTAAAGGAGCGCCTGGAACTCTCCCTGCCTTCTGGATGGCAGAGTGGCCCCAAAAAGGTGTTCTTCCACAACAGGTGGGGGAAACTCGCACCTGTGCAAAAGGTTCGGATGGCTTGCTCATGAGCTAAGCCCATACCAGCAAGGATCTCACAGAAGAAAAAATTACTCACCTTAGTAATTGCTTTTCTTCTCATGGAGTCTTGCTATATTATGACTTAAGGCAGTTAGCCACAGCACTTGAACTGCCTCAGAGAGGAAACAGTTAACTCCAGGGAGACTGGAGTTCTAAAGCGCGAGAGCGCTATGCCAAAGCTCTATCTGGCAAGTTTCAAATAAAACTGTCAGATCTTTACGAAGCTAATACTAAGCAGCAAGTCTGTGTGGAAAGCTCTACACTAGCCAAGTGGCTACCTACTAGTAGGAATAACAACAACGAACACAACAACAACACAAGAGCAATAATAATAACAATTATAATAATATTATTAGTTTCACCTAACAAGACTATTAGACCCCTTCCCCAAAAGACTCAAGTCCCGGAAGGGGGCCATATATTAATTAAAAATCAGAAATACCTAGTTCCCTAACCCTAAATAAAAGGGGGGGAAACGGAAGAACTAAAATGGCATGACACAATGCTTGCACTAATTTGCCAACCCCTACCCAAGTAGAAGTTCTAAGAGGGGCAGGTTGGGGGGGTGGTCATAATATAGCAAGACACCATGAGAAGAAAAGCAATTACTAAGGTGAGTAATTTTTTCTTCGAACACCATGAAGTTTTGCTATATTATGACTTAAGGCAGATTACACAGCAGTACCTCCATGGAGGAGGGTCAGAACCTACTTAGGAAATAGGCTCTAAGCACAGCTGTGCAAACAGCATCTCTCCTGGACTGGACATCAGGGAATAATGCTTGGTAAAAGTGTGAACTGTTTTCCAAGTAGCAGCTTGACAGATTTCCAGAATGGGAATATCTCTAGCAGCCACTAGAGATGCAGCTGTACCCTGGTGGAGTGAGCCCTCAGTCCTGATGGGGGTTCTCTACCTAGTTTTTGGTAACAAATTGATACAAGAGACAATCCACCTTGCAATTGTCCTCTTAGTGGCAGGTTCCTTGCCAACCTCGCCATAGGTAAGGAAGAGTTGGAGGATTCAACCTGTGACCCTTGTGCTGCTCCAAATAGTAGCTTAAAGCTCTTTGACGCCTAAACTGCAGTCTCCTCTCACCCGAGGAAGAATGCTCAGTGAAAATACTGGAAGAGATGGATTGTTCAGATGGAAATCTGAAACCACTTTAGCAAAACTTTCTGTTAGTCCTAAGGACTACCTTATCTCTGTGAAAGATATAAAATCTTTTCCACTGACAGGGCTTGTAATTCACTTATGCATCTGGCAGAAGTGATAGCCACTAGAAAACAGTTTTCCAAGTTAGAAACTTGAGATTTGCTGAAGACAGAGGCTCAAAGGGGTTGCATTAACTGAGAATGCAAACATTCAGGTCCCAGGCAGGAGCTGGTTCCAGAAAAGGAGGGTTAGTGTGAAGTAACCCCTTAAAAAACTTGGAAAACACAGGATGAGAGGAAAGAGAAGCAGGCTTCCCTGCTGATACAAAAGCAGAGACAGCTGCCAGATGAACCTTTAGGTAGCTGGCCTAAGGCCTAAGGAATTTAAATGGACCAAATAGTACAGTAAAATGGGCAAATCAGCAGATTCTGGGACAATTTGTTTCTCAGAACACCAGATGGAAAATCTCTTCCACTTAGAATTGTAAGTGGCCCGAGTGGAAGGCTTCCTTGAAGCCTTTAAAATATCCAGGACACCTTGGGAAAGGTGTAAATCAGCAAATTCTAACTCCTCAAGAGCCAAGCCTTGAGATGGAGGGATTTGAGGTCCGGATAACACACTCTCCCCTGTGTACAGGCCAGCAAGTCGTGGACTCTGGGCAAGCTCAGGGCAGGGTGGACTGTCAGGGACAGAAGCAGAGGGTACCAGGGCTGTCTGGCCCAATCTGGAGCAATCAGAATCACTTTGCAGGGCTGAGATCTGATTTTTACTAATACCCAGAAGAGAAGAGGGAAGGGGGAAAGGCATAGAACTTCCCTTCCAATCCAACAGAAAAGCGTCAGAGGACTGAGCCCAGCACTGGAGGCCTGCAACAAAATAGAGGAAGTTGGTGGTTGTCTGGGGCTGCGAAAAGATTCATCTGAGGGGTGCCCCATCTGGCAAAAGACCGACCCCAGCACCTGAGGATCGGAGCCCACTGTGATGGCCCTGAGAAAACCTGCTGAGGGCATCCGCCAGGACATTGTCCTTCCCTGGAAGGTGAACTGCTATCAGGGAGGTGTTCACGGAGTAAGCCAAAGATCACAACTTCATTGCTTCGGTGCACAAGGCTGATGACCGAGTGCCCCCTTGCTTGTTGATGTACCACATTGTTGTGGTGTTGTCTGTCCTGACTTGAACTACTTTGTTCTGGACAGAAGCTGAAAAAAACCTGAAGAGCTAAAAAGACAGCTCTGAGTTCCAAAAGATTGATGTGGAGCAGAGATTCCAGAGGGGACCACACTTCCTGAGTGGAAAGGTCGCCCAAGTGAGCCCCCCACCCTAGCAAGGAGGCATCCGTGGTGAGGGAGTGGGAAACGGGAATGAAGGGAACCCCTTGTGTTAGACTGCTTTGATCCTGCCACCACTGGAGAGCCAGGATCAAAGTTTGGGTCACTGGGACTAATTTGGTAAGGGGTTCCCTCCTTTGAGACCAATAGGCCTTCAAATGGAACTGAATGTCCCTCATCTGGAATCTTGCTCCTTGCACAATAGCTGTGGAAGCAGCCATGTGCCCTAGGAGTTGCAGAAAATGCCTTGCTGGTAGAGAGACCCGCAGGGTAAAGGAGGATGCCAGGGCAATGAGTCTGTCTACCCTTTCCGATTGGAGAAATGCCCTGGCTAACTTTGTGTTCAATTCTGCACCTATGAAAGTTAGTACCTGAACTGGTTCCAGAACTGACTTTGGTAAATTCAGCAGGAATCCGAGGAAGTGAGAAGCTGCTGGGTGACTTGCAAGTGGATTTTAACTGATCTGGAGACTGACCCACTATGAGCCAGTCGTCCAGGTAAGGAAACACAGCAACCCCTTGCCTTCTTAAATGAGCCACTACCACAGCTAGACATTTTGTGAATACCCTTGGAGCAGAGGTAAGGCCAAGGGCATTGCTCTGAACTGGTAGTGGCCTGAGGGCAGTTCGAACCTGAGGTACTTTCGGTGAGAAGGCCTGATCAGGACATGAAAATAGGCATCCCTGAGGTCCAGGGAAGCTAGCCGGTCCCCTGGTCTCAGAGAAGGCAAAATCATTGCCAGAGTTAACATTTTGAACTTTGGTTTCAAAAGATGCTTGTTCAGGTACCTTAAATCTAGAATGGGCCACCATTCTCCTGTCTTTTTTGGGGTAAGAAAGTATCTTGAGTACAGCCCCTTGCCCTGGGAGCAAGGACAGACCCTTTCCACTGCTTTGCAGTCTAGAAGAGAAGAAACCTCTGCTTCCAAAGCAAGGGCTTCTGAAGGATTTGCAGGTGGAAAATGTCTGGCTCTCATCTTTGGAAACTGTTTGAAGCCGAGAACCAGACCCTGGCTTACTACCTCCAGAACCCATCTGTCCGAAGTTAGGGACAGCCAGTTCTGGCTGAAATAAGCCAACCTGCCCCCACCGGTACAGGAGAATCGGCCCTGGGCACCCCATCAGGGTGCCTACTTGGCAGCAGCCTTAGGCTGAGGGAAGGGGGACGGTTTACTTGTGCCCCGTCTACCTCTGCCTCTGAAGAAACCCCTCTGTGCAAACGCAGAGGAGGCTTGAGATTGGTAAAAAGGCCTGTGGAAAGGCATGCCCCTACCTCTGGGAGCATGCCTTTGTGGAGTGGCATGCCTCTCCTTGGCCTGGGCACATTTGTAGGTAGTTCTGTATTCATCCATCTTTTTCATATAATTTTCTGTTTGTTCCCCAAACAGAGAATTTCCCACTACAGGAAAATCCATAGCCTTTGACTGAGTATCTTGGGACAGATTAGTGCATCTGAGCCATGCCAACCTACAGAAAAGCTACAAAAGTGGCCATGACCCTAGAGGAAACATCATTAACATCAACAGCAGTGTGAAATTGAACTTTAGAGGCTTCAATGACATCAGCAGCCACCTGTTCCAACTCACTAGCCAGCTGGCCATGGGCCTGCTTGGCTAACTGCAATACTGTGTCCCATCTAGATTTCTGATATCTAGCTACATAAGCCATATAATTTGCCTGCCTGAGTCCCAAAGAAGCTGCCATATATTGTTTTTTCTCCATGGCATCAATCTTCCTGGAATCCTTATCAGGAGGATGTGAGGCCTTGGGAATATTAGCCTTGTCAAAGGCTGCAGCTTGTACCACACTGCTCAGTGAGGAAGTCTGTATCAGGGCCTGACAAAGTATACCTTCTGTCCATTTTTTTTTATCTACAGGAGGGACAGAATGAGGATTTTTTAAAATCTTTGTTGTTTGCTTCCTAAATGACTTATGCAAAGGAATAGACAACCTCCTAGACTCTGGTATATCCATCATTTCTACATAATCAGGCTCCTCTTGCTCATCAACAGCCTCTTCTGAAGGAAGCTGGAGGGTTTCTGCAACATTCTTATAAAACATAAAATGAGAAGGGGACTCAGACAGCATAGGGGGAGATTCTAAAGGTCTGTCTGGAGAAATGTCCGGTTCAATGGGCACATCCAGACCCTCCCAGCCACATATATAATGATCAAATTCCTCCTCCCCCTCCTGTGGTTCATAAAATTCCTCATCATCATACTCTTGAACCACTGGAACTGAACGAACCAACCTTTTGCTACCTGTTGGTGGTTCGACAGGTCCCTGAGACAGTGACTGGACAATCTGTATGGCTTTAGCTATCTCTGCAGCAGTTGGAGAGACAATTTTGGACTCCAGACCTGCTGATTTCTTTGCCTTTTTTACTGGGACTGGTTCCTCTGAACCAGCCTTCCTTTTGCCCGAGGAAGTCTCGCCCTGGTCAGGGGGCACTCCCTCTGGTCCAGTGGGTGCTGGACTGGGCTGGCCATCCGGGTCAGCGGACTTTTTGGCCTCTCGTTCCCTGAGCCGGCCCAATCTCTTCTCCAGGGTGGCTGCAGGGAAGTTTTACACACCTGGCAGTCTGACAGGAGGTGGTCAGCCCCCAGACAATAAACACAAGAGGTGTGTGGGTCAGCCCTGGCAAAGGCTTCCCCACAGACATCACAGTGTTGAAACACAGTTGGCCCGGTTTTTCTTTTGGGTTTCTCAGACATAATGCCAGCCTAACCAAAAACTTGCCCTTTTAACGGCAGTGCCAGGCAAGACACCCTTATCGGTTCCTAACCGTGTCACGGGTATTGGAAAAAAACGTAATAAATCCGTTTTTTTAGAACCGATAAGAACCGGGAACCGCACTCTAAAATAGTAACTTTTAGTTTTAAATGAGTTTTAAACCCACTGATCGGTTCAAAACCGAACCGATAACTTACAAGTTCCACACAGACAAAACCTTCATTTACCTACGGTTACCACAGATAGAGCTTGAACCGAACGGTTTTCGGGTTAAAATAAAACTATTCTCAGTTAAATCCAACCGAGAAAACACTTTTTAAACCGAGAAATGAACCGAGCAGGAGGAGAAATCTCCGAGCGACTGTTCACTGAGGCAGAGTAAAGAATCTGACAGTTCAAGTTTGAAATGACACAGATAGAGCTGCTCTCGTGCCAAAATTCTATTTTGGAATGGTTTTAACCATTTCACTCTGGGGCAGTTCTAGAGCTGGAACAAACTGCTAATGTCTATAATATAGCAAGACTTCATGTTGTTTGAATACCTGGACATGAACCCAGGGTTGAATGGGGGGGGGGGTGGAATCCACAGCCTTCCTGATCACCTATAACTAGAGAGCCAGGCACGTCGGACGACCGACACGGGGCAGTGAACTCAAGATCCCCATGGGGCAACGGCTCAAAAGGGGAACCGCTCACAACCTGCGACAGGATCCACCCTTAAATACCTCCAGAACGAGGTGCGGAGCCGTCCCCCCATGGGGAAACCCGGGCTGGGACGACGGGGCCAGGGCAATGCCACTTGGCCCGTCACTAAGCAGGCTTAGAGGGGGAAGGAGCCGAGGAGCCCTCGGTTTCCTGCCTCCTGCTTCCTTTTGGAGGAAGACGCTGGACTGGCAACAGGCCGCCCAGCGCATGCCTGCTGGCCCTTATGCTGGGCCGGGGCCCCAGGGCTCAGGGGGCAAAGGGGCTTACGCAAAGGCTGACGGCTGCCCTTGACCCTCCGGGCGAGAGTGACAGAGTCTGGAGTGGCATCGGACTTCTCGGCCCATGGATGTATCCCTCCACCCAGGGCCGAAAAGGTCAGTCCCCAAGAAGGGATGTCCGCCAACTCGCCTGGGTTTCCAAAGAGAAGGAGGATAACCTCAGCCACGCCCTGCGGCGCATGGCCACTGCGGCCGCCACCGATCTGGCACAGGAGTCGCCCAGATCCAGAGCCGTCTGGAGCTGCTGTTTCGCCACCGCCCTACCCTGGTCCAGCACCTGCCGAACCGTGGTCCACAGGTCACCTGGGAGATGAGGGAGAACCTCGTCCAGGGAGCCCAAAAGGGTGTGGGATAAATGTGTCATCAGTGCAACCGAGCTGGCCTGACGGAGGCCTAGGGAGGATGCAGCGTAAACCTTACGCCCGACATAGTCCATCCTTCTGGACTCCTTGTCGGGGGGTCTGTCCACATCCCCATGTTTCCAAGACATTGGAAAATGTCGTCGGTGACTACCCCTTCAGCCGAGGGGTGCTCCGAGAAACCGGGCAGAGAACCGACAGGGATAGGGTACCTCCGAGCCACCCTGGCCGAAGGCGCAGGGCAGGAAGTAGGCCGCCGCCATAGCTCCAAGGCTGGGCCCACGATAGCCTCAGCCACTGGGGCTCTCCGAGGAAGAACCCCCTCGATCCAGAATCTCCTTAAGGGGGCAAGGTGCCCGACTGGAGACGGGCTCAAGCTGCATCCCAGTGAATTCTGAAATGAGCTGAAGTAGACCCTGCGAAGACGATGGGCTGTCTACTGGATGTTCCTGGGAAGACCCCGGGCCCTCCTTGTTAGGAAACATGGCAGAGCCAGCTTCAGGCTCAGAAGGATCTGCAAAAAGCCGCCTCAGGCCCGAGGCACTCTTCGTCCACCGGGGGCAGGCAGGAGTGAGTGGACCGAGTGACCTGAAGGACAGGCCATGGCCTGGCCTGAACTCCGTCGAAGGCGGAGGGGCAGCGAGGGTCGGACGAGCAACCGGCCCTGGAGAAGCCTCCTCGACCGATTCGATCGGCTGCCGACCAAGCGGCGGCTGCTTGCTATCCGGAGAATGAATCCAGGTCGACTGAAACCCAGACAACAACTGCTGTCGCCACATAAGTTCCTCGTAACACCGACGCCAACGGCATCGAAACCGCTCCTCATCCGAGGAGGGGGACGAGGAAGAACGGCAAAGCCACTTAACTCGGTGCCTCGACCCACAACGCCGAGATCGGCGTGAGCGGCTAGACCGAGACCCAAATCCTCGGGGGGACCGAGGGCGGGCCTGGGAAGAAGCGGGGCGCACCCGCTCCTCCCTCGGCTCGGAAGAAAGGACCGAGGGCTGTCGACCTGAAGGGGACGACAGAGCCTCAGCCTCCGCCGAAGGCGGAGGGAAGACGGCACCAGCAGACCCCCCAAAAGACGGGTCGAGAGACTGGACAACGTCGACGGGGAACCTGGCCGGCTGACCTGGCGGGGATACCGTGGGGCCAGTGGCGGGCGAATCCTCGGCCCAAGTCGAGCATTGGCCGATGAGGAGGGAGAGATCCTGCCTTAAGAGACCTCCGCCTGCGGCCCTTGAACCATAGGCCGAGCGACAGGCAAGGTTCCTCTCTCCCTGGGAGGAGAGAGAATGACGAAGCTCCCTGAACGGGTTGCATGAGATGAATCCAAGAGAGCGGATAAGCCCGAACGGGTGGGGGACCGCCCCTTCCCCGGCAGGATCAGACTGCAGAGAAACAGTCGAAGTGGACACCCGCCGGTCCGATGGAATCTCTGGAGCGGGGAAAACTACCGGATGTCCGAGCCCCAAACGGGCCGCGTGGTCCTCCAGAGAACTGACCGAAAGGGCACAACAAAAGTTGCAAGCCTGAGGATCGTGATCCAAGTCCAGTCAAAAAACGCACGTGGAGTGCGACTCCCTCCTGAAGGAACTAACTGTACGCCTCTCGGGGCCGGAAAAAGTCATCGCTGTATTAAGAAGAAAAGATCAAGATTCAAAGGACACTTCAATAAATTCGAAGACCGAAATTTTCAGGAACCAGTCAAAAACACAGAGCGCTAAGGAGGGAAACTGAGCTTCCAAGCGGTAAGGAAGATCTGGCGTCATGGGGCGGAGCCGAGAGTTTTACCACCCGGGTGGGTGGGAGGAGCCAGCTTGAAGACCTTCCGGCAAAATTTAAAGTGGTAAGGGACCTGCCAATAAGTGTGGATGAACAACATATCCATGTCCCTAGAACAGCTGTTGCCTATCCTGTCTATGGTCCCTGGTGGCAGTCATGTATGTAGCTGAGAGCTATTTTCACATCAAGACTATGGAGTCTATGTTCATCTGAACTAGAGTGTTCAGTGAAAAAGACTGGTAGGGTTATGGATTGGTTCAAATGGAAGTCGGAGACAACTTTAGGGAGAAATGTCCTATTTGTTCGAAGGACTACTTTATCCCTGTGAAATGAGATGTAGTCCTTTTCAGTGCACAAGGCCTTAAGTTCACTAATCTTTCTGGCACAAGTGATTGCCACTGTTTTCCAAGTGACATATTTTAAGTGGGCTCAGACCATGGGCTCGAAAGGGGGACCCATGAGCTTGGCTATGTACACAGTCAGGTCCCAAGCTGGCACCAGTTCACTTTGAGACGGTGCAGGTGAGCCAAACCCTTGAAGAACCTCTTGAAGAGAGGGTTAGATGCCACAGACACACCCTTTCCAGCTGAAAGGTAGGCAGATACTGAAGCCAGGTGGACTTTTAAAGTAGTGGGCTGCAACCCAGAGAGTGTAAATGTGTAAGTAGTCCAGCAGATCTGGAAGTCCTGCTTGTGCTGGCACCACATTGTTGGTGGAGCACTAAATAGAAAACCTTTTCCATTTTGCACCATAGCGTTTCTTAGTAGAAGGTTTCCTGTAACCCCTTAAAACAGTCAGAACACTTTCTGAGACATGCAGCCTGCATTCTCTAGGTCCACAAGAGGTATGCCTCGAGCCTGAGGGATATAAGGTTCGGATACAGTATCCTCCAGTGGTTGGAGGTTAGACTGTGCCTCCGCGGGAGGTGTACTGGCTTGGCCATGGAAATGGAGGGCAGCAGAATGTACCATGGCTGTCTGGGTCAGTCCGGTGCTATCAAGATTAATTCTGGTTGGGATCAGAGTTTGATCAGAACCCTTGCAATCTGAGGAAAAGGAGGGGAAGCATATAGCTGCCTCTATGACCAGTCCAGAGCCAGAGCATCCATGGGTATTGAACCCCTGGCTAGTGGCCTGCAGCAGTACTGTGGCAGGTGGTGGTTCTCGTGGGATGCAGAGATATCTATCTCTGGGAAGCCCCATCTTCTGAAGACTACCTCCAACACCTGCATGCTGAGGGTCCATTCATGGTGGGCCTCGTTAATTTGGTTCAGAGCTTCTGCCAGGGTATTTTCCTTCCCTGGCAGATGAATGGCTTGTAGGGAGACTCCCAGAGTAAGTCAAGCTCCATATTCTCATAGCCTCTGTGCACAAGGGGTTGGACCTCATCCCTCCTTGCTTGCTGACGTAGTACATTCTGGTGGTACTGTCTGTTCTGACCTGTACCACTCTTCCCTGTACCAATGGGGCGAAGACCTGCAAGGCCAGGAGCACTGCTCTTAGCTCCAGTAGTTTTACATGCAGAAGTGATTCCGCACTTGGCCAGGTACCCTGGGTGGTGTGATCCGCTAGGTGGACAACCCACCCCAGTAGAGATACATCTGTTATAAGGATCACTGACGGGAATTCTTGCTGGAAGGGAACCCCTTCTTGTAGGTTGTCTTCCTCCTTCCACCACTAGAGTACCTGAAGCAAGGTTTTTGTTACTGGAATGAGCTTGGGCTGTCATTTGGCACCAGAGAGCCCTGAAGTGGAACTGTATGTACCTCATTTGGAATCTGGAACCCAAGACTATGCCTGTGGTAGCAGCCATGTGGCTCAGTAGCTGTAGAAACTGCCTTACAGTTTTGGGTTTGATCCGACTGAATGAACCAGCAATCTGCAGGATATTCTGTACTCTCTCCTGGGGTAGGTAGGCCCTGCCTTTCAGGGTATTCAGCTCTGCCCCTATAAAATGCAGCACTTGTGCTGGCTGAAAGACAGACTGAGATTTAAGAGGAATCCTAATTACTCCAAAAGACTCTGGGTTACCTGCAGATGTTCCCTTCCCTGTCATGGTGAATTTCCCACCACCAACTAATTGTCCAGGTATGGGAATACTGTGACACCTAACCTTCGTAGGTGTGCCACTACAACTGCCAGGCACTTTGTGAACACCCTTGGGGCAGAACTGGGGCCGAATGGTAGCGCTGAGAACTGGTAATGACCTGATGGGAGTCTGAACCTGAGGTACTTTCTGTGAGACTCTCTTATGGGGATGAGGAAATAAGCATCTTTTATGTCCAGAGATGCCAACCAGTCTCCTTTTTGAAGTGTTGGCAGTATGAGTGCCAAGGTTACCATCTTGAACTTTGGCTTTGTCAGGTGCCTGTTTAAAACCTTAGGTCTAGAATAGGCCACCACTCCCCATTTTTCTTTGTTGTAAGAAAGTATCTTGAGTAAAAACCTTTCCCCTTTGCTGTGGAGGAACAGGTTCCACTGCCTCTGACAACAGCAGATTTTGTACCTCCTTTCTGCTGGCTTGAAACCTCTTGTTCTTAGGGGAGGGAAGGATCTGAACCTTAGGGACAAATCCTGACTCACTACTTCCAGGACCCACTTTGTCTGTGGTAATGTTTTTCCAAGCCAGAAAACAGTGAATCAGTCTGCTCCCTACTGGTAGTGGGGAGGCAGCCGAAGCAATCAGTTCAGGGAGCCGGTTTGACTGAGGCTAGGCCTGACGAACCCAGGAACCACACCTGGATCCTTGTCTGCCCCTGCCCTTGAAGTACCGTCTGCTGGGGGTACTGCTGAAATTGTGGGGCAGACTGAGCCTGCTAAAAAGGCCTGGTTGTAGGAAACTATCCCTGCCTCCCCTTCCATAAGGCCTAAAGGAAGGAGGGGAAGAGGGTTTCTCTTTGGCCAAACTACTCTTACAGGTGGCCTTATATTCATCCAAGTTCTTCATGCAAGTCTCAGTTTTGTCCCAAAGAAAGAGTTATTCTCTACAGGGAAATCTATGGCTTTTGTCTGTGTGTCCTGTGTGAGGTTTGTGGCTCTTAACCATGCAAACCTCTGAAAGGTTGTAGTGTTAGCCATCCATCTGGCAGCAGTGTCATTTGTATTTGCTGCCATCTGGAACTGATATTTGGCAGCTTCCAATCCAAACCTGGCAGTCTCAGCCTAGTCTGCTGAGAGGCCTTCTCAGACATAGCCAGAACAGACTGCCACGGTGACTGGGCAGCGTATGACAGTATTAGGCAGCATAGGCCTGATAGCCACAGAGGCTGGGAAGAAAAAATTACTCACCTTAGTAATGTTGTTTCTTCTAATGGAGTCTTGCTATAATATAGACATTAGCAGTTTGATCCAGCTCTAGAACTGCCCCGGAGTGAAATGGTTAAAACCATTCCAAAATAGAATTTTGGCACGAGAGCAGCTCTATCTGTGTCATTTCAAACTTGAACTGTCAGATCTTTACGAGCCAAACTCACTAAGGTCTGTGTGGAAGCTGTAACCTACACTAGCCAAATGGCTACCTAAATAATAACAACCATTGATGGTCCCAACACCCAAGACTCAAGTCAGGGGACCAGAACACCCCCCCAAAGTCCCAAAGGGGACAAAATGCTAACAGGACATAAGTAGTGCCCACACTACCTTGCCCGCACCCCACCAAGTAGAGGTTCTGAGAGGGGCAGGTTGGGGGGGAGGTCTATAATATAGCAAGACTCCATTAGAAGAAACAACATTACTAAGGTGAGTCATTTTTTCTTCAAACAACATGAAGTCTTGCTATATTACAGACATTAGCAGAATACACAGCAGAACCTACTTAGGGAATAGGCTCTGAAGAACAGCTGTGCCAAACCGAGCATCTCTCCTGGCCTGGACATCCAGGGAGTAATGCTTGGTAAAAGTGTGTACCGTTTTCCAAGTAGCAGCCTGGCAAATCTCTAATAAAGGGATATCTCTGGCAGCAGCTAGAGACGCAGCTGTACCCCTGGTAGAATGAGCCCTCAAACCGGGGGCTCTGCCCACTTTCTGATAACAAATTGGATACAAGAGACAATCCATCTGGCTATTGATCTCTTAGTGGCAGGTTTGCCTTCCCAGCTTCACCATAGGTAAGGAAAGTTGGAGGATTCAACTCAGACCTTTGGTACGCTCTATATAATAACTAAGAGCTCTCTAACATCCAGGTTGTGCAACCTCCTCTCACCAAGAGGAGTGATCAGTGAAAAATACTGGAAGGGAGATAGATTGATTAAGATGGAAATCTGAAACCACCTTAGGCAAAACTTCCTATTAGTCCTAAGGACTACCTTATCCCTGTGGAAAGAAATAAAGTCAGTCTCCACTGACAAGGCTTGCAATTCACTTATGCGTCTGGCAGAAGTGATAGCCACTAAAAAAAAAACAAAAACAAAAAAAAAAAGCAGTTTTCCAAGTTAGGAACTTAAGCTCTGCAGAAGACAGAGGTTCAAAAGGGGGTTGCATTAACTGGGCAATGCAAACATTAAGGTCCCAAGCAGGGGCCGGTTCCCGAAAGGGAGGATTACTATGGAGCAATCCCTTAAAAAACTTGGAAAACACAGGATGAGAGGAAAGGGGGATGACTTTCCTGTTGACACAAAAGCAGACACAGCTGCCAATGAACTCTCAGGGTAGCTGGTCTGAGACCCAAGGAATTAAGATGTACCATGTAATCTAACAAAATGGGCAATTCAGCAGATTCTGGGAAATATTTTCCCAGCACACAAAATGGAAAACCTTTTCCATTTAGAACTATAAGTAGCTCCTAGTGGAAGGCTTTCTGGAAGCCTTTAGGATCTCAAGAACACCCTGAGAGGTGTAAATCAGCAATCTAACTCCTCAAGAGCCAGGCCTTGAGGTTGAGGGATTTGAGGTCCGATACCAAACCCTTCCCTGGGCACAAGTCAACAGATTGTGATTCCTGGGGAGGCACAGGGAAGATGGACTGTCAGAGACAGAAGGAGGGGTACCAGGGCTGCCTGGCCCAACTGGGCAATCTGAATCACCCTGCAAGGCTGAGATCTGATTTTGACTAGTACTTTGAATAGGAGAGGAAAGGTGGGGAAAGCATAGAGGAACTTCCTCCCAATCCAGAAGAAGGGCATCCAGGGAACTGAGCCCAGCACTGGAGGCCTGCAACAGAACAGAGGAAGTTTGTGATTGTCTGGGGCTGCAAAAGATCTATCTGAGGATGCCCCACCTGGCAAAAACTATCCCAGCACTTTAAGGATCCAGGGACCATTCGTGATGGCCCTGGGAAATCCTGCTGAGGGCATCCGCTAGGACATTGTCCTTCCCTAGAAGATGAACTGCTATGACGGAAGTGTTCAGGGAATAGGCTAGAGACCACAAATTATTGCCTCGGTGCACAAGGCCAAGACCGAGTGCCCCTGTTTGTTGATGTACCACATTGTTGTGGTGTCTGTTCTGACTTGTATCACCTTGTCGTGACAGATGCAGAAAAGCTTGAAGAGCTAAAAGACAGCTCTGAGTTCCAGCAAATTGATGTGGAGCAGAGATTCCGGGGACCACTCCCTGAGTGGAAAGGTCGCCCATGTGGGCTCCCCAACCCAGAAGGGAAGCATCTGTAGTGAGAGTCAAATTGTGAGCAGGGGAATGAAGGGACCCCAATCTTAAATTGCTCTGATCCTGCCACCACTGGAGGGCCTGGATCAAGGTTCGAGTCACTGGGACCAACTTGAAAGGGGGTCTTCTCTGAGACCAATAGGTTCTCAGTGAAACTGAATGTCTCTCATCTGAAATCTTGCTCCTGCACAACAGCTGTGGATGCAGCCATGTGTCCCAGGAGCTGCAGAAAGTGTCTTGCTGGTCGAGAGAACTGCAGGGTGAAGGAGGAGGCCAGAGTCACTAAATTGGCCACCCTTTCTAAGGGAAGAAAAGTTCTGGCTAGCTTTGTGTCCAACTCTGCCCCTATAAAGGTGAGTACCTGGACTGGTTCCAGAACTGACTTTGGTAGATTTAGCAGAAAGCCCAGGGAGGTGAGAAGCTGCTGGGTAACTTGCAGGTGAGATTTTACCTGTTCTGGGGACTGGCCTACAATGAGCCAATCGTCTAGATAGGGAAAAACAGTAATGCTTTGCCTCCTTAAGTGAGCCACTGCCACTGCTAGACACTTTGTGAATACCCTTGGGGCAGAGGTAAGGCCGAAGGGCACTGCTCTGAACTGGTAATGACCTGAAGGTAGTTTGAATCTGAGGTACTTTTGATGGGAGCTTCTGATTAGGACGTGGAAATAGGCATCCTTGAGGTCC
Source organism: Neoceratodus forsteri (assembly GCA_016271365.2). Taxonomy (NCBI): domain Eukaryota; kingdom Metazoa; phylum Chordata; order Ceratodontiformes; family Ceratodontidae; genus Neoceratodus; species Neoceratodus forsteri. Next base: position 552,620,088 of record CM028129.1, on the reverse strand, counting down.
AGGGAGGCTAACCAGTCCCCTGGCCTTAGGGAGGGTAAAATCATTGCCAGAGTTACCATTTTGAACTTTGGTTTCAAAAGATGCTTGTTCAGATATCTGCGGTCTAATATGGGCCGCCATTCTCCTGTCTTTTTTGGGGTAAGGAAGTATCTGGAATACAGACCCCTGCCCTGGTGCAGGGGAGGAACCCTTTCCCCTGCTCTGAGAGACAACAGGGTTGAGACCTCTGCTTCCACAGCAAGGGTCTCTGAAGCACTTGCAGGTAGAAAAAGTCTGGTTCTCAACTTGGGAAACTTTTTGAAGCTGAGAACCAGACCCTGGCTTACTACTTCCAGAACCCACTTGTCTGAGGTTAAAGAAGCCCAGTTCTGACTGAAGTAAGCCAGCCTGCCCCCCACCGGCAAAGGAGACCGCCCTGGGCACCCCATCAGGTGCCTGCTTAGCAGGAGCTTTAGGCTGAGGGGTGGGAGCAGGCCTGCCCACCCCTCGCCTGTCTCTGAAGAAGCCCTCTGAGCATAGGCAGAGGAGGCCTGAGTCTGGTAAAAGGCCTGTGAAAAGGCCTACCCCTACCCCTGGGGTATGCCTCTGAGGAGTGGCTTGCCGCCTCTAGCTTGGGCACTTTTGTAAGTAGTCCCATATTCATCCATCTTTTCATGTAATTCTCTGTCTGCTCCCCAAACAGAGAATTTCCCACCACAGGAAAATCCATAGCCTTAGTCTGGGTATCCTGTGACAGACTAGTACACCTGAGCCAGGCCAACCTACGAAAAGCTACAGATGTGGCCATGACCCTAGAGGAAACATCATTAACATCCACAGCAGCATGAAACTGAACCTTAGAAGCCTCAATGCCATCAGCAGCCACCTGTTCTAGTTCGCTAGCCAGCTGGCCATGGGCTTGCTTGGCTAATTCCATAACAGTATCCCATCTAGATTTCTGATACCTAGCTACATAAGCCATATAATTTGCTTGCCTGAGTCCCAGAGAGGCTGCCATATACTGTTTTTCGCCATGGCATCAATCTTCCTGGAATCCTTGTCAGGAGGATGTGAAGCCAGGGGGATATTAGCTTTATCACAGGCTGCAGCCTGAACTACCCCAACATGACTGCATTGCTGAGAAAGGAATTCTGTATCAGGACCTGACAATGTGTACCTTCTGTCTATCTTTTTATCTACAGGAGGCACAGAATTAGGAGCTTTTAAAATGTTTAGTGTTTGCTTCCTAAAAGACTTATGCAAAGGAATAGACAATCTCCTAGACTCTGGAATATCCATCATTTCTACAAAATCAGGCTCCTCTTGCTCATCCACAGCTTCTTCCAAGGGAAGCTGGAGGGTTTCAGCAACTTTTTTGTAAAACATAAAATGAGATGGGGACTCAGATAGCATAGGGGGAGATTCTAGAGGTCTGTCTGGGGAAATGTCCGGTTCAATGGGCACACCCAGACCTTCCCAGCCACATTCATACTGTTCATAATCATCCTCCCCCTCCTCTGGTTCATAAAATTCCTCAACATCATATTCCTGAACCACTGGAACCGGACGAACCGACCTTTTGCCAGATAGTGGCGGTTCGGACGGAACCTGAGACAGTGACTGGACAATTTGTATGGCTTTTGCTATCTCTGCAGCAGTTGGAGAAGGGGTTTTGGACTCCAAACCTGCTGACTTTCTTGTTTTCTTTACTGGAATTGGTTCCTCAGAACCAGCTTTTCTTTTGCCCGAGGAAGCTCGCCCTGGTCAGAGGATACTCCTCCGGTTCGGGTTGCACCGAACCGGATGGCCATCCGGTCAGCGGACTTTTTGGCCTCCTCCCCTGAGCCTGCCCAATCTTTTCCAGGGTGGCTGCAGGGAAATTCTTACATATCTGGCAGTCTGACTGGAGGTGGTCAAACCCCAGACAATAGACACATGTGGTGTGGGTCAGCCTTGGCAAAGACTTCCCACAGACATCACAGTGTTGAAACCCAGTGGGCCCGGTTTTCTTTTTGGGTTTCTCAGACATAATGCCAGCCTAACCAGAAAAACTTGCCCTTTAAACGGCAGTGCCAGGCAAGACACCCAGATCGGTTCCTAACCTGTCACGGTATTGGAAAAACATAATAAAATCCAGTTTTTAGAACCGATAAGAACTGGGAACCGCACTCTAAAATGTTAAACTTAAGTAAATAAGTTTTAAACCCAGCTGATCGGTTCAAAACCGAACCGATAAACTTACAAGTTCCACACAGACAAAACCTTTAATTTACTTACGATTACCACAGACAGAGCTTGAACCGAACGGTTTTGCGGTTAAAATAAAACTATTCTCGGTTGAATCGAACCGAGAAAACACTGTTTAAACCAAGAAATGAACCGAGCAGTAGGAGAAATCTCCAGAGCGACTGTTCACTGAGGCGGAGTAAAGAATCTGACAGTTCAGGTTTGAAATTACACAGATAGAGCTGCTTCTTAGAGCTCGTGCTCAAAGCTCTATTTTGGAATGGAATTAACCATTTCATCTCCGGAGCAGTTCTAGTGGTGGGACAAACTGCTACTGTCATAATATAGAAAGACTTCATGTTTGAATCAAGGTTATACCTTACTCCAGAAAACATGCAGAGCTCAGATTAGATATAATACAAGGCCTATTTTTCTTGAGTCCTAGGCCTCCAGCCTTCTCAATACGCGAGATTTCTTTTGCCTGCTTTCTAGTTGAGACCAAAGACTGGGACTCTATGGAGAAAATTAATTCTTGGATGATAAAACATTACTTTTTGTAACTCTAGATCTTCAAGAATATCTTCAGAGGGCTACCCTAAGGACTAGTGTAAGCAAACTGTAATTCAATGCCAGTGATCCAGGTTTGGAAACAAGACTGGGGATCTGGAATCAGAGCAGCCCAGGGCTGGAGAGCTCTAAGTGCATTGTGAGCCACCCAGGGAGGGAGCCATCTGACACCAAATGCCGCAGCGGTCTCTTGTAGTGGGCTGAGCAGCTTGCTCTTCCATGAGAGAGGACTTATGAGCAGAAATGCACTGTGGCAGCTGATGCCACCAGAGGCTGGATTGAGCCAGGGATGTGCGAGGGCTTATGTGAAGACAGGACATAAGTATGTAAAATAACCATGTTCCCTGATCAGACTACCTGATGGCACTGGTGCTTCAAGTTCTGCCCTGTGTGGATTCCCACTGGCTTGACAACACAGGGTCATCCACCCACCCTTTCATTTCATTTACATGTTCTCCCACCCTCCTCGAATAGGAACATGCTGTGAAGGCACTTGTCCCTTCTTACAGAGACAAATGGTCTACCTTACACCCCATCTTCTTGATATGAACATACATACGAGCATACGATTAAGCCAGCAGAAAAAAGCCTTGTGGTCTGTCATGTCTGCTCAAGTCTGCAGACCCCACAGTAGCTACCGAGGGATGTGCCCTCCTCCCAGTTATCCATTCCTCCATTCCCATCAGTGTCGTCGTCCCCAATGCAACTTTCTCTTTTAGACTGTCCAAACCTCTCTTTAAGCTGTCCAGTTTTCAGGGACCTCTCTTTAAGCGGCCCACAGTCTTCAGGGAGACCACTTCCTCTGGCAACTCATTCTATTTCGCCACCATCTTCTCAGTGAAAAAGTGTCTACTCCTTTCCCTCTTGAATCTTCCACCCACCAGCTCGAGGGACTCTGCACTGCAATTACTGGGCAGCCCTTCCTTTGCTTCTGCCACTTCTTTTTTTAACTGTTCCCATGTGCCAGTCCCATCCCCGTTTGAAGCTGCTGACTGATAGGGCCTGCACCACTTCCTCTAGCAGCTTGATCCACTTGTCCACCACTCTTTAGCATCCACCCTATTTATAACCACGCAGGTACTTGTGTGTTTCGATCATGTCACCCCTTTCTCTCCTTTTTTCAATGGTGTAAATGCTTAAGACCCACAGCCTCTACTCATACATCTTACCTCCTAGTCCATGGACCATTCTAGTTGTACTGCTTCCCCAACTTGTGCAGTCATTCCTCAGTTGTGGACTCCAGTACTTTGCAGAGTATTCCAAATGTGGTAGTACCAGTGACCTGTATAATAGAAGAATCCCTTCGCTGCTACTTATCCCCCTATGCCTCCCAGCATCCTGTTTAACTTACCTACAAGCTCTTTTACAGTGTGAAGTTTTCAGGCTCTGAGCTCATGAATAGTAGGTCCCATTCTTCTGTGGTGCTTTCCAGTTTCACCACCCCAAACCCCCATTTCATACTGCACCCTTTGCTTCCTTTTCTGATCGTGCATCACCTTGCATATTTTTAGCATTGAAGTCAAGGTGCTTTATCTTTGACCAGTTCTCCCCTACCCAGATCCTCTCTCCACCTAAGCAAAAATCTTCATGTCATTTAAGAAGAGACAGATCTTGCCCTTGATGCCTTTCCCCATGTCACAAATAAAACACATTGAAAAGGACCAGGCCCAGCACTTGACTCCTGCAGTACTCTGCTTGTTAAATCCCTTACCTCACAGAACTCCCCATTTATTACTACTCTCTGTGTGCTTCCCCATAGCCTATTTTTTAACCAAGTCATCAATTGTTCCAGGTCTACTACATTTTGGATCCTCTCATTGTTGGTGAGCACCAGATCCAACAGAACCCCTTCCCCACTCCAATCCTGTTTACTTCCCATTCCCTGTCACTGTTTTTTTTTTTAAGTCAATTTGTTTATCTCCCCTCTGCTAACCGGCACCCTTCCATCAGACCCCCAGCATCCACGGATGCTCACCTCATGGCTTCTGAGGTGCCAGCTGGCCAGGTGCAGCATTTGCAGACGGCCGGCATCAACTTGCCAGTCTGCGGGATTTTTCTGCCTCTGATTTTCCTCCCTGAAAGCGGGACATAGTGTGCAATGACACCAATGGTCGAGCTGCGTGCGCCTCCATGTCGGCTCTGTCTCTGCCCCTGTCTATGGAGACAGTGTACCAGCCTCCTGCCGCTGCAAGAGGCCAGGCATGCGCCGGTCTCCAGTCCTACCCATCCCTGGGAGAGGAGAGCTCTCCTCCGGACACTCAATCCTCTCCCTCCCCGGCCAACCCCAAGTAACCCGCTCGCACTGTGAACAGGGGTCACCGGCATGGCAGGAGGTAAGGCAGTGACGCCTCAGCCCTCCACGCCACTGAGCCGGCTCATTCCCTGCGATTGTTAGCACTCACAGGGCTTCTCGATTTTTAGAAATCCCCTTGTTCTAGACACAGAACACGCTCAAAATATGAATGGGTAACAAATTTATCATAGTAAGGCTCCTAGATCTAACTCCTGCATAACCAGCAAGACAACCTTTACCTTGGGAAGAGTTTTCTGAAGTTTGGCTCTCTGTTTCTCTTCTTTCAAGAGATTTCCTCCTCTGTTCGTGAATCGTGATGGATCTGTTGCTTTTCTCTGGGGAAAAGACACAAAAATTTATATTTTTGACATGTACAAGACTGCATGATGATTTCACAGAGACATGGAGGCACACTTTGGGAAGCAACTTTTTTTTTTGGGTCAGAGAATGGATCCATCTGATGCATGGGGAGGGGCAGTGTACATTACCCCCCTGGGGCAAACTCAGACTGCCTTAAATGCTGTCTCACAATAAGCCACTGAGCTGACTTACAACACACCTAAAATGAGGTAGAAAATGAAGGAAGAAGTTGGAGTAGCCCCCTCCAACTAGAGACACAGAATTCTTGATTCAGATGTGAGACCTAGTTGGAGGGGGGAAAACATTAAAAAAAAAAAAAAAATAAGCCAAATTATTTCAAAGCTGAAAACGGGATGAGAGAGTCAACTTTTAGTGAATATTTTTATGCTAGTGCCTACAAACTGTCATGGCCAATTTAAAAAAAAAAAAAAGGGGTACCAAAATGGCCCATCTGCAGCACTACTGTTTGCAACACCAGGAACCCAGGTTCAGAAGCAACCCTGGATTGTCATGGGATGCGTGAGGGAAGGAAGGATCAGGCATCCCAGTGGATGCTCTCCTCCTCCTCCTCCTCTGGGGTGGGTGGCTGTCACATTCTGCTGTGCAAGTGCCACCTGGATGAGCACAGGTAGATTTGCAGGCAGCACTGCCTGGGACAGAGGACATCAGCTGGTGGTACATGAGCATGCTTTTGTGCACTTGCCCACCCTAAGCAGCTCGCCAGCATCCTACAGGAGTGAGACAGAAAGGTGAGAAAACTCAGGACTGGTGCAGAATTAAGACTATCTCCTTCAGGCCCTGCATCTACCTGGCCCCATTCTCTACCATAATTTGATCTCTGTGTAGACTTAGGCCACCCCCACAGTCCGACCAGCAAGGGCAACACCCGGGGGAATCAAGGCAGCAGGTAAGTTTAAAAATACATCAGCTGACAGAGCGGGGGGAAATCACCTAATAGGGGACAGCCGAGCAAAGAAGGCTAAATAAATATAAATAAAAGGCGTCATACGTATCAATCTGAATGACTGATGGAAAGAACAACCAAAGGTTAGCAGTTACTAACCAGGTCCCTCGTCTAGGGTATGCCAATTTACTTTATTTTTTTTTTATAACAACTGGCAACTTTTCCCAACAATCTCTTTCTTGTATAGTGGCAAGGTTATGACAATACACTGTGTCAAGATGGAAATACAGCTGTGTCCTTTCTCCAGTGGCACAAAGTAGGAAAAAACTAACATTAAAGAAAAAAACACACAAAAGTCTGACTGGGCCAGTCTCCACTTACAGCTTTTGACACTGCTACCGTCAGTAAAAAAAAAAAAATGTCCAGTGCTGGAAGAACCCCCCCAAATCCCTTGTCCAGGCTATACCTGCTGTCCTCTCTGATTAGGTTTAGCTCATACCCAGTGCCTGCAAATGTCCCTCAAAGGATCATGCAAGCACCTGGAGACCAGCCCCGGTTCCAGCAACCTTCAGTGGGATTAGGCTGGCACCAGGAACCCATCCTCAGCGACAGAACTCCACTAATCGGAGTTCAGATGACTCCATCATGTTCCACTTTGCATTTGCACACAGCACTCTGGTTTGAAACCAACAGAATTTGGGCCCAATCGCTGTACTAAGATTACAAGGACTGCGTGCAGCATCAGATCCATTAAACCACATCAGACATCAAGTGGATGCCTCAAAGCTCTGGAAGGCTGCCTGAATGGGGCGGGGGAGTGGCACCAGGCAGGGGCTCCAGTTGCTGGACCAATGTCTTAGGGAGTGATTGCTGGCACAGTTACATAGGTGGGGGATAGCTCAGTTGTTCCTTGGACACAAGAGTCCCGGACTGCATTTCCTGGGAAAAAGTGTGCCCTAGTACTGATCCTCCTGTGAATGGCTGCTACAATATGTGATGGCATGTAATTGGACAGCTTTGCAGTGACTCAATTACAGGCAGACTTTCCCTCAACATAATCCCAATACCACCACAAGGATTTGCTTCAAATGGAATTTAAAGAAACGGGCATTTCTGAAAATACAGTAGTTTTGCTGCTGTGACTTACTGTATGAAAAATAAAATCATTAAAATACAGGTTACTCACCTGTAACAGGAGTTCTAGGAATGATATATGTTGTTCATCCCCACCGTCTGGCAGGTTCCTTGCCGCTTTAAATCTTGCCGGAAGGTCTTCAAGCTGGCTCCTCCCACCCACCCGGTGGTAAAACTCTTGGCTCCACCCCATGACGCCAGATCTAGCCCGCTGGAAGCCAGGTTGTGCGTCGAAGCCGGGGAGGTCGAGTGGGTCGTGTGGATGAAAAACATATACCATTACTAGAACTCCTGTTACAGGTGAGTAACCTGTATTTCTACAGACATGGATACGTTGTTCATCCACATTGTCTGGCAGACTCCTAGCAGTTCTCCGGGAGGAGGGAGGCAAGGCGCACACCCCCGATACTTACTTGGGAAATAGAGACTGGAGAACCGAGGCCCCAAAACCAGCATCCCGGTGTGACTCAAGGTCGATGTGGTAGTGGGTGATGAAGGTGTGTGCTGACTTCCAGGTAGCAGCCCTGCAGATTTCCTGGATAGGGACAGCCCTGTAAGCAGCCACCGATGCAACGGTATGGCGGGTAGAATGAGCTCTTATCCCTCTGGGAGGCTCCATGCCCGCCAACCTATAGCAGAGATCTAAGCAGGAGGTGACCCACCTGCCTATCGTCCGCTTGGCTGCAGGTCTGCCAGGTGCGGCTTCAGCGTAGGTGACAAACAGCTGGCAAACCTCTCCCCGAACTTCAGCCGTCCGCTACTTATAATAAGCAAGCGCTTCTTCTAGGGTCCAAAGTATGGAGCCTATATTCGGCCTCCGAGGTGTGATTGGGGAAGAACACCGGCAGAGTCAACACCTGGTTAAGGTGAAACTCCAACACCACCTTCGGAAGGAATTTCGGGTGGGGGCGCAAGACAACCTTGTCCCTGTGGAAGACCAGACAAGGAGACTCGATGGAAAGCACCTGGAGCTCTCCCATCTTTCTGGCTGACGTGACAGCCACCAAGAAGGCGGTCTTCCAAGACAGGTGAGAGATCTCACACCTGTGCATTGGTTCGAATGGCTTGCCCATGAGCTTAGCCAATACCAGCAGTAGATCCCACGGAGGTGGAGGTTCTCGCACCGGAGGGGATATGTGATCAAGACCTTTGAAAAAGTGCCCGACCACTTTCTCCTGCACCACAGACTGCTTCCCCGGCCCTCGCCCGGCAAGCAGAGATGGCTGCCAGGTGCACCTTAAAGGTCGTCGACTGAAGCCCTAGCTGAGAAAGGGACCACAGGTAGTCCAGAATGCTTGCCAAGGAACAGGAGGAAGGGTCCAGGCCCTTGCCCTGACACCAAATGAAAAATCTCTTCCAGTTGAAGACGTAGCATTTTCTGGTCGACTCCTTACGGGATGCCTCAATGACGTTGAGGACCTCGTCGGAAAGACCCAAGGCCTGGAACTCTAGCCGCTCAGGAACCAGGCAGTCAGGTGCAGGGATTGAAAGTCCGGATGGAATAACTTCCCCTGATAGACTGAGATCAGGTCCGGCCGGGCTGGAAGCCGCCTCGGGAGCCTGGAGCTGAGACTGAGGAGATCTGGATACCAGAACTGACGGGGCCAGTCTGGGGCTACCAGAATCACCTGTGCCTTGTCCCTCCTCGCCTCGAGAAGCACCCTGTGGATCAAGGGAAATGGGGGAAGGCGTAGAAGAGGCCCAGGGTCCACGGCCTCGAGAAGGCATCCCCCTGCAGCGAGCCCTGCTGAGGGGCGTAGGCATGAAACAGTCTCAGCTTCGCAATCTCCCTGGAGGCAAACAGATCCGCCTGAGGCATGCCCCAATGGAGGAAGAGATCTTGTACTACCTCCGACAGGAGAGACCACTCGTGAGACTCAGCCTCTATCCGGCTTAGGGCATCAGCCAGAGTGTTAGAGGCTCCTGCCACACGAATGGCGAGGAGATCCGCCTCCAGGCTGCACACGAGTGACCAAATGCGGAGATCTTCCCTGCACAGGGGCAGGGAGCACGTCCCGCCCTGGCGGTTTAGGTAGTACACGGTCATGGTATTGTCCGTCTGGACCTGAACCACTTGACCCCGTAGAAGCGGAGCGAAGGCGGTGAGGGCTAGATGGACTGCTCGAAGCTCCAGCAGGTTGATATGGCATCGGGACTCCACAGGGGACCAGACGCCATGCGCTCTGTACTCCCCAAGATGGGCATCCCAACCTATCAGAGAGACATCGGTCGATAGAGAGACCATCGGCTCGGGCCGGACAAACGGGATGCCCTCCTGCAGATGTGCTGGAACAGTCCACCACTGGAGAGCGTTCCACATCCCCCGGGGTCACTGTCACTAGCTGATCCACCGGATCGAAGTGCTGTGACCATTGGCTGGCCAGTCCCCATTGAAGGGGATGCATGTACCAGCGGGCCCAACGAACAACGCTGGTGCAGGCCGCCATAAGACCCAGGAGGTGCAGGAAGTCCCGGGCAGGGCGCGATAGCCCAACATGAAATGATTGGGCAAAGGAGGAAAGAACCTCGGCCCTGTCCGCCGGGAGCCGTGCTCTGGCTCGTAGAGAGTCGAGCTCTGCCCTGATGAATTGTATCACCTGCTTTGGCATGAGTTCTGACTTGGCCTCGTTGATGAGGAGGCCAACCTGAGAGCAAACATGGAGGGCCAGATCTCTGGACCGCTCCACCTCCGCCTTGAAGGGGGCTGCAATCAGCCAGTCGTCAAGGTAGGGGTACACCCGGACCCTTCGGTGCCGCAGGAATGCTGTCACCACTGCCATGCATTTGGTGAAGATCCTGGGAGCTAGGGAAAGGCTGAAGGGCATGGCCCGGAACTCGTAAAGGGATCCCTCCGCTCTGAAGTGGAGGAATCTCTGGTGGGACGGACGGAGTGGGACATGAAAGAACGCGTCCTGAAGGTCCAGGGAACAGAAGAAAAAATTACTCACCTTAGTAAAGTTTCTTCTAATGGAGTCTTGCTATATTATGACAATTGCAGTTTGTCCCACCATTAGAACTGCTCCGGAGGTGAAAGGGTTAACTACCATTCTAAGAATGGAGTTTGGAGCGCGAGCTCGGTTAGAGAAGCTCTGTCTGGATAATTTCAAACTGAAACTGTCAGATCCTTACGAGCAAAAACTCACTAAGGTTCTGTGTGGAAGCTGTAACCTACACTAGCCAACTGGCTACCTAAATATTAACACATATTTCTGGTCACAAAGACTCAAGTCAGGGAACCAGAACACAATAAAATAAGGTAGAATAAAACACCACACCCAAACACCCCAAAAGGGGTGAAAAGCAAATAATGGGCATAACCGGTGCCCGCACTGGACTGCCCACCCCATACCCAAGTAGAAGTTCTGAGAGGGCAGGTTGGGGAGGTTATAATATATAAGACTCCATTAGAAGAAACAACATTACTAAGGTGAGTAATTTTTCTTCAAACAACATGAAGTCTTGCTATATTATGACAATTGCAGAATACACAGCAGTACCTCCATGGAGGAGGGACAGAACCTACTTAGGAATAGGCTCAACAGCTATGTTAAATCTAGCATCCCTCCTGGCCTGGATATCCAAGGAGTAATGCTTGGTGAAAGTGTGTACCGTTTTCAGGTAGCTGCTTGACATATCTCTAAAATAGGGATGTCTCTGGCAGCAGCTATAGACGCAGCTGTACCTCTGGTAGAGTGAGCCCTCAGGCCTGAAGGGGAACCTTTCCCAGTTTTGATAACAAAATTGGATACAAGAGACAATCCACCTGGCAATGGATCTCTTAGTGGCAGGTTTACTTCACCAACCTCACCATAAGTGAGAAAAGTTGGAGGGATTCGAACCTATGACCCTTGGTACACTCTATATAGTAACTAAGGGCCCTCTTAACATTTGTTGTGCAGCCTCCTCTCACCAGAGGAGGAATGGTCAGTGAAGAACACTGAAGTGAAATAGATTGATTAAGGTGGAAATCTGAAACCACCTTAGGCAAAAACTTCCTATTAGTCCTAAGGACTACCTTATCCCTGTGAAAGGAAATAAAGTCAGTCTCCACTGACAAGGCTTGTAACTCACTTATGCGCCTGGCAGAAGTGATGGCCACTAGAAAAACAGTTTTCCAAGTCAAATACTTGAGCTCTGCAGAAGACAAAGGCTCAAAGGGGGGTTGCATCAACTGAGCAATGCAAACATTAAGATCCCAGGCAGGGGCCGGGTCCCTGAAAGGTGGATTAGTATGAAGTAATCCCTTGAAAAACTTGGAAAACACAGGGTGAGTGGAAAGGAAGAGGCTTTCCTGCTGAAATAAAAGCAGAGACAGCTGCCAAATGCACTTTCAGGGTAGCTGGTCTCAGGCCCAAAGAATTAAGATGGACCATATAGTCCAAAACAATGGGCAAATCAGCAGATTCCGGGAAATATACTTCCCGAGCACCAGATGGAAAACCTTTTCCATTTAGAATTATAAGTAGCTCCTAGTGGAAGGCTTCCTAGAAGCCTTCAGGATGTCGAGAACACCTTGAGAAAGGTGTAGGTCAGCAAACTCTAACTCCTCAAGAGCCAGGCCTTGAGGTTGAGGGATCTGAGATTCGGATACCAAACCCTCCCCTGGGCACAAGATAACAGGTTGTGTCTCCTGGGGAGGCACAGAGGAAGATGGACTGTTAAGGACAGAAGGAGTGGGTACCAGGGCTGCCTGGCCCAATCAGGAGCAATCAGAATCATCCTGCAAGGCTGGGATCTGATTTTGACTAGCACCTTGAATAGGAGAGGGAAGGGAGGAAAAGCATATAGAAACTGCCCTTCCCAATCTAGGAGAAAGGCATCCAGAGGGACTGAGCCCATCACTGGGGGCCTGCAACAAAACAGTGGAAGTTGGTGATTGTCTGGGGCTGCGAAAAGGTCTATCTGAGGGGTGCCCCATCTGGCAAAAACTATCCCAATACTTGGGGATCCAGTGACCATTCGTGATGGCCCTGGGAAATCCTGCTGAGAGCATCTGCCAGGACATTGTCCTTTCCTGGGAGGTGAACTGCTATGAGGGAAGTGTTCAGGAATAAGCCAGAGACCACAACTTATTGCTTCGTGCACAAGGTCAAGACCGAGTGCCCTTGTTTGTTGATGTACCACATTGTGGTGGTGTTGTCTGTTCTGACTTGTACCACTTTGTTCTGAACAGATGCAGAAAACACTTGAAGTGCTAGAAAGACAGCTCTGAGTTCCAGCAAATTGATGTGGAGCAGAGATTCTGAGGGGACCACACTCCCTGGGTGGAGAGGTCGCCCATGTGAGCTCCCCATCCCAGAAGGGATGCATCCGTAGTGAGGGTCAAGGAATGAGACAGAGGAATGAAGGGGACCCCCAGTCTTAAATTGCTCTGATCCCGCCACCACTGAAGGGCCTGATCAGGGTTCGAGTCACTGGGACCAACTTGGAAAGGGGATCTTTCTCTGAGACCAAAAGGCTCTCAAGTGAAACTGAATGTCCCACATCTGAAATCTTGCTCCTGCACTACAGCTGTGGAAGCAGCCATGTGCCCTAGGAGCTGTAAGAAGTGCCTTGCTGGTCGAGAGACCTGCAGAGTGAAGGAGGAGGCCAGGCCACCAGGTTCCTTACTCTCTAAGGGTAGGAAGGCTCTGGCCTGCTTTTGTGTCCACCCTGCACCTATGAAGGTGAGTACCTGAACAGGTTCCAGAACTGACTTTGGAAGATTGAGCAAGAAGCCCAGAGAGGTGAGCAGCTGCTGGGTAACTTGCAGGTGAGTTTGACCTGTTCTGGAGACTGGCCTACAATGAGCCAAGTCGTCTAGATAGGGAAAGACAGCAATCCTTTGCCTCTTAAATGAGCAACTGCTACTGCCAGACATTTTGTGAATACCCTTGGGGCAGAGGGAGAGGTCAAGAGCATTGCTCTGAACTGGTAGTGACCTGAGGACAGTTCAATCTGAGGTACTTTCGGTGGAGCTTCTGATTAGAACATGGAAATAGGCATCCTTGAGGTCCAGGGAAGCTAGCCAGTCCCCTGGCCTTAGAGAAGGTAAAATCATTGCCAGAGTCACCATTTTGAACTTTGGTTTCAAAAGGTGCTTGTTCAGATATCTTAGGTCTAAAATGGGCCGCCATTCTCCTGTCTTTTTTGGGGTAAGGAAATATCTGGAGTACAGACCCTTGCCCTGGTGTAGGGGGAAAACCTTTCTACAGCTCTGAGAGCTAGGAGGGTTGAGACCCTGTTTCTAAGGTAAAGGTCTCTAGAGGGTTTGGTGGGAAAAATCTGGCTCTCATCTTTGGAAATGTTTTGAAGTTGAGAACCAGACCCTGGCTACTACTTCAGGACCCATTTGTCTGATGTTAGAGACTCCCAGTCCTGGGCTAAGTAAGCCAGACTGCCCCCTACAGGAAGTGGAGAATCGGCCCTGGGCACCCATCAGGGTGCCTGTTTGGCAGGGTCTTTAGGCTGAGGGGTGGGAGCAGACCTACTTGCACCCCTGGCCTGCCCTGAAGAACCCCTCTGAGCATAAGCCGAGAAGCCTGGGTTTGGTAAAGGCCTGTGAAAGGGCCTACCTCTACCCCTGGGGTTCTGTTTCTGAGGAGTGGCTTGCCCCTTGGCTTAGTGCTCCTATAAGTTGTTCTGTATTCATCCATTTTTTCATGTAATTCTTTGTTTGCTCCCCAAACAGAGAATTCCCCATCACAGGAAAATCCATGGCCTTAGTCCTGGTATCCTGAGACAAGTTAGTACACCTGAGCCAAGCTAACCTACGAAAGGCCACAGATGTAGCCATGACTCTAGAGGATACATCATTAGAATCCACAGCTGCATGGAACTGCACCTTGGAAGCCTCATACCATCAGTAGCCACCTGCTCCAGCTCCTGCAAGTGGCTAGGGCCTGTTTAGCCAAGCCATGACAGTGTCCCATCTAGATTTTTGTATCTTGCCACATAAGCCATGTAATTTGCTTGTCTGAGTCCCAAGGACGCTGCCATGTATTGTTTTTAGCCATGGCATCAATCTTCCTGGAGTCCTTGTCAGGAGGATGTAGCCAGGGAATGTTATTTATCACAGGCTGCAGCCTGAACTACCCCAACATGACTGCATTGCTGTGAAAGGAATTCTGTATCAGGACCTGAGTAAGTACCTCCTGTCCATCTTTTGTCAACAGGAGGTACAGAATTAGGCTTTAGAATTTTTATTGTTTGCTTCCTAAAAGACTTATGTAAGGGGATAGATAATCTCCTAGACTCTGGGATATCCATCATTTCCACAAAATCAGGTTCCTCCTGCTCATCCACAGCTTCCTCTAATGGGAGCTGGAGGGTTTCAGCAACCTTTTTATAAAACAAAAAATGAGAAGGGGACTCAGAAAGCATAGGGGGAGATTCTAAAGGTCTGTCTGGGGAGATGTCCGGTTCAATGGGCACATCCAGACTCTCAAAGTCACATTCACACTGTTCATAATCCTCCTCCCCCTCCTCTGGTTCATAAAAATCTCCAATATCATATTCTTGAACCCGTGGAACCGACCGAACCGACCTCCTACCAGACAGTGGCGGTTCGGACGGAACCGGAGAAAGTGACTGTACAATTTGTATAGCTTTTGTTATTTCTGCAGCAGTTGGAGAAGGAATTTTGGACCCATACCTGCTGATTTTTAGTTTTTTGCTGGAACTGGCTCTCAGAGCCAGCTTTACGCTTGCCCGAGGAAGTCTCGCTCCTGGTCAGAGGAGTATCCTCTCGTCTGGCTGGCACCGAACCGGGCTGGCCATCCGGTCAGCGGATTCTTTGGCCTCTCGTTTCGGAACCTGCCCACTCTTATCCAGGGTGGCTGCAGGAAATTCTTACAAATCTGGCAGTCTGAATTGAGGTGGTCAAACCCTCAGACACAAACACATGTAGTGTGTGGGTCAGCCTTTGCAAAGGCTTCCCCACAGACACTACAGTGTTGAAACCCAGTGGCCCAGTTTTTCTTTGGGTTTCTCAGACATGATGCCAGCTCTAACCAACAAACTTGCTCTTTAACGGCAGTGCCAGGCAAGACATCTTATCGGTTCTCCAACCGTGTCACGGGTCATAGAAAAACCATAATGAAACTGCTTTTTAGAACCGATAAGAACTGGAACCGCACTTTCAAAAGCTTTAAAATGTTTATACTTTAAAGTTTTAATTAAACCTGATCGGTTCGAACCGAACCGATAAACATTTACAAGTTCCACACAGAAATAAAACCTGTCTATACTTTACAATACCACAGACAGAGCTTGAACCGAACGGTTTATGGTTAAAAATAATAATAGTCACGTGTAAATTTAACCGAGAAAATACTGTTTAAACCGAGAAATGAACCGAGAGTAGGAGAAATCGAGCGACTGTTCAGTGAGGCGGAGTAAAGAATCTGACAGTTTCAGTTTGAAATGATCCAGACAGAGCTTTCTAACCGAGCTCAAGCCCAAACTCCATTCTTAGAATGGTAGTTAACCCTTTCACCTCCAGAGCAGTTCTAATGGTGGGACAAACTGCAATTGTCATAATATAGCAAGACTTCATGTTTGAACCACACGCCTCGTTCCAAGGATGGGATTATCTGAGCCAGAGTGACCATCCTGAAGGTCCGAGACCTTAGGAACCTGTTCAGGTTGTGCAGGTCGAGAATGGGGCGCCAGACCCCCGTCCGTTTTGGGACCAGGAAGTACCTGGACACAAACCCCGGGTCTGGAGGAGGATCCGCCACCTTCCTGATCACCTCTTTTTCGAGCAGCAGGGCAATATCGGCTCGGCGGGCCAACAGAGAGGCTGCGGACCCCGTGGACCCCCTCCGAGGGGCGACAGCTTGGAAGGGTGGGGCCTGTTCGAACTCCAGAGGCAGGCCCTTTCCTACCACCTCCATACCCAGCGGTCCGTGGTGATAGCGGACCAGGCAGAAAGGAAGTGACGGAGCTGCCTCCCGACGGGGACCCTGGGGAGTGATGAGGCTGGGGTGACACCCTCAACCCGCCACTGGGCAGGCTTGGAGGAGGGACCAGCCGAGGGACCTCTTGGGCCTTTACCTCCCTGCTTCCTATTGGAAGAAGCCGCGGGCTAGGGTTTGGGATGCCAAGCGTGAGCCTGCTGGCCCTGGTACTGGTGCTGTTGGGCCAGACGTGACGCAGGCACAGAAGGGCGAAAGGACTTGTGCTGCTGCTGTCGGTGGCTTTTGTCCTTCTGGGCGGAGGTGACTGAGTCCAGTGTGGCATTGGACTTTTCGATCTGTTGGAGGCGACCTTCCACTCCAGGGCCGAAGAGGTCGGTCCCCAGGAAGGGGACATCCACCAATTTGTGCTGGGTATCCGCCGTGAAGGTGGATATCCTCAGCCATGCTCTGCGGAGCATGGCCACCATGGCCGCAACCGATCTGGCACAGGAGTCTCCTATGTCCAGAGCCGTTTGGAGCTGCTTAGCCACTGCTCTACCCTGGTCCCGCACCTGCCGGACCGTGGTCTGCAGGTCAGCCGGGAGATGAGGGATCACCTCATCCAGGGAGCCCATGAGGGTGTGGGAGAAGTGTGCCATCAGCACAGCCGAGCTGGCCTGGCGGAGGCCAAGGGAGGACGCAGCGTACACCTTGCACTCGGCGTAGTCCAGCTTTTTGGACTCCTTGTCGGGGGCTTGTCCACGTCCCTAGTGTTCCCGGAATGCCGGAAAACGCTGTCGGTGACCAACCCCTGAGCAGAGGGGTGTTCTAAAACTCGGGTAGGGACTGTGATAATTCCTGGCCATAGGCACAGGGCAGGAAGTAGCGCTGCCAAAGCTCCAAGGCTGGGCTCACAATGGCTTCGCCACCAGAAAGGCTCGGGTAATCCCCGGTCCAGTATCTCCGCTAGGGGATACTTGGCTCCGCTTGGATACGGGCTCAGCTGCATCCCGGTGGACTCCGAGATGAGCCAAAGCAAACCCATGAAGGACGATGGGCTTTCATCCAACGACTGGCCCCCGGTGGACTCCAGGTCAACAGGCCTGGAGAACAGGGAGGAGTCGTTGTCGGACACGGAGGAGTCCGCAAAGAGCTGACTGGGGCCTGAGCCACCCTCCACCTGCCGAGGATGGTCGGAAGTGAGGGTGACCGACAACCTGTGGGGCAGGCATTGACCCGACCGAGAGTCCTTGGTCGGCCTCCCGATTTTGGTTGTGGAGGCGGAGGTTCCACCACAATCGGTGGGGCAGCTGGTTTCGCCAAACAACCGCCCAGGCTTGGGCACCTCTACTACAGAGGGTTGTTTCCGGGCCAGGTGACAGCCAGCTGACGGCCGGGAGGCGCACGGCACGCTTATTCCTGGACAGAAGTAACTGCTGCCACATCAGGTCCTCAGAAGGCCGACGCAATTTGTGCCGCTGTCCTCTCTTCCGGAGGAGGAAGATGAGGATGAGCGGCGCATCCGCCACCTCGGTGCAGAGACCGAGACCGCCGGTGTCGGGCGGGATAGCTGGACCAGATGAAGTCCGAGACAGAGACAGAGATCCTCGGTGTTTCCGGACGGGAGGTCTGGGAAGGAGCGGGACACCCGCCTTCCTTCGCTCGAAGCCTTAATCGGGACTGCTGCACTGGGGCGCAGGCAGATCCTCGGTCTCCACCAGGGGAACCGGTGAAGAAGGGCTGTCTGTTCACCAGTCGACTGAGCTCATTCAACGGGTCGAGAAAATTCCCACCATGTCGACGGTGTCTCGGCCGCTGACCTGACGGGACGCCCGAAGCCAGTGGCCTTAGCCGCAACCTCGATCAAGTCGACAGTCGGCTGTCTGGGGAAGGAGACCTCTCCCGCTCCCACGAACACAGACGATGGGACTTACCCTTTGAGTCCTTCTTTTTGGACCGAGAGGAATGTTCCGATGGCCCCTCTTCCTTCGTGGAAAGGGACTGGCAAAGCTCCTTGAACGAAGCTGAATCCGAGGTACCCAGAGAGAGCAGGATACATGCTGCGACCGAGGAAGAGGATGATGTGGCCTGGGACGCCTCCTCCTCGAGGGCGATCATCTGCTTGAGTTGCTCAGCCGAGCCTGCCGCCGCGATAACCGCCCAATGGGCCTCCTTCGACTTAACCGGCGGTAGCGCTCATGCACCTGCTAACCAGGCAGCCGGTCTCCAGGACGCTACGAAAATGAACGGCACGACTCGCAGGCCTGCTGCTCGTGTTCTAGGCTGAGGCAGTAGACGCATGTGGAGTGCGGGTCCGTCCTGGACATCATCTGCCCAAAAGGGCACCACCGAAATCCGGGAGTCGATTTGTCCATCGCAGCCACGAGGGAGAAAGATGACCGAAGTCTTGAAATTTTTAAAATGAGTTTCGGCCGAACCGAAGAATTAGGATCCACTCTATCGCGCAGAGCGTTACAGCGGGAACCTGAGCTTCCAAGCGGTAAGGAAGATCTGGCGCCATGGGGCAGAGCCGAGAGTTTTACCACCCGGGTGGGTGGGTGGAGGAGCCAGCTTGAAGACCTTCCAGCAAGATTTAAAGCGGCAGGGAACCTGCCAGACAATGTGGATGAACAACATATCCATGTCGCTAGAAAGTGCAGTTTCGTAAGAAAGTACAGTTACGTAAGAACTTACTGTAACAGCAGATCTTCGAGAGAGCCTCTTAAAGTAGGCAACACCATAAGGACTGAGCCGTCAGGAGCTAGGACCACACGAGAAAATTAGCTTGCAGTATCTGGCGGGGGATCGCCCACCCGTCGTCACATGGATGACGCAGGACCAACGCTACATAATGGGTGGTCCGGAGACCTGTGAAAAGGTACGAAAGGAGAAGGAGTGGGCTCCTGGAGCCCCAAGAAAAGGCTAACTAGTAAGAACCAACAGCAGGGAGAAGGAGGGAGGGAAACCGTTGCCTACTGCAAGAGCCTCTCTGGGAGATCTACTGTTACGGTAAGTTCTTACGTAACTGTACTATCTTACTTCAAGAGGGCTCTTGCAGTAGGCAACACCATAAGTAGAGAGTCCCAAGCAGTGTACGTCAAACAAAGACTAAACACAGGAGGCAGGAAAAGGACTACAGTAGACAGGGACCTAAGAGAGAAGGCCCTGAAGGACGGCCAGTCCAAAGCCTGTCCTGCGTCTAGAGGCAATGTCCACACTGTAATGTTTAGGGAAGGTGTGGACAGAACTCAAAGTGCCTGCCATGCAGATCTGTGCGGAAGAAACATTTCTGAAACAAGCAGTAGATGCAGCCATGCCTCTGGTTGAATACCCTTTGACCTCCCATAGAAGGGGTCTGTTGTACTTCTGATAACATTGCAGATTGCAATTTGCTAACCATTTCGATATACACTGTTTTTTAAACTGTGGCGCCCTCTCTTTGGGAGCAAAAGAAATGAAAAGCTGATCCATTTTGTGGACCAACTTCATCCGATTAGTGTAATAATGCAAAATTCTGTGCACATCCAGAGTATGTAGAATTGCCTCCCCTTGATTAGAGTGCTCAGGATAATACACTGGCAAGGGGATAGTCTGATTCAAAGTAAACTTAGAAACAACATTCGGTAAAAACGTAGGATTTGCACGCAGAGCCACCCGATCTCTATGGAAACTCAAATAGAGGTCCTTGCACATAAGGGCCTGAAGCTCGGAAATCCTTTGAGCAGAAGTAATAGCAACTAAAAACAGCACTTTCCAAGACGTGAAGCACAGGTCGTACTTCGCGGCCAGTTCAAAGGGAGAAAGAGTGAGTTTCTCAAGGAAAAAGTTCAGATCCCACGAGGGAACAGGGTTCCTAAATGGGGGTTTCATGTTGAGAATTCCCTTCAGAAAGGTACGGGAAACCTTCAACTGAGACAAAGTTTTGCCTTCCACCCGAGGGTGGTAAGCAGATACGGCAGACAAGTGGACCTTTAGCAAGGAATGACTAAGTCCCAGGTCAGAGAGCTGCAGGTGATACTCCAAGACCTAAGGAACAGGGCACGAAAAGGGGTCTCAACCCATGGAGGCTGCCAAGATGGAGAATCTCTTCCATTTCATCGCGTAGGTGGTTCCTGTAGATGGCTTTCTGACTTCTACAAAGACTTCAGCTACTCTGGAGGAGACCCCAAAGTGACAGACAGCTATGTCTGAAGGCACCACGTATGAAGGCGAAGGGACATGAGGTCCAGATGGACCAGTCTGCCCTGATCCGGAGTCAGAAGGTCCTGGAAGATGAACCAGAGACTCCTCCACTAACTGCTGGAGCAGAGGGAACCATATTTGGTGAGGCCAATATGGAGCAATGAGAATCATCTGAGCTCCCTCCACTTGTAGGTTGAAGAGGACCCTCTGCAAGAGCAGGAAGGGAGGGAAAGTGTACAGGAACCTTCCGGTTCAGCAAAGACACAGCGCACCTCACAAAAAGACACCAGGTCCTGGAATGAGCGAGCAAAAACTGGGTAGTCTGGCACTGTATGAGAAGGCGAACAGATCGACATCTGGAAGACCCCAGATATCGAAGATGTCCTCGACCACCAACTGACGCAGTTCCCACTCGTGAACCCTTTCTGGGTGCGGCTTAGACTGTCTGACAGGATGTTCTGGATGCCCAGGACATGTACTATTACCTGGAGCTGATGCTGAACTGCTCAGTACCACACTCGTATAGATTCCCTGCAGAAGAGGTATGACAGAGTGCTGCCCTGTTTGTTTACATAACCAGACCACACATATGTTGCCCGACTGAATCCGGATTGGTCCTAGGAAGGGAAGGGACTGGAATGCTTGGAAGGCAGAAGCCAGTCGTTGAGCTACGAAAGTATATAGTGACCATGACGCCGCAAAGCCATGTCACCACCGCTAGGCACTTGGTGAACACCCTGGGTGCCAACAAAAGGCCAAAGGGGAGAGCCTTGAAGTGGAAATGCTCCCCATGGAATGTAAACCTGAGGAAAAGGAAGATGGGGATATGTACGTATGCATCCTCCATATCCAGGCCACAGAGCCAGTGTCCTTATGGAGCAGTAGCAACAGTCCCAGGAGGGTCAGTATGCGAAACCTCTTGCATTCTATGAAGAGGTTGAGCATGCTCAGGTCAAAGTATTAGCCAGAGGTCTCCCATCTTTCTTGGGACAAGTAAGAAGTGGGGGTAATAACCTCTATCTACCTGGCCCTAAGGAACAGGTTCTATGGCAGTCGGCAGACTTTAGCAACAGAGCCTGAATCTCTTCTCTGATGAGTGGAATGTGACCTTGCGGGTAATGAGTGTGACCTGGAGGATTTTCTGGAATTCTCTCGTCAAGGAACAGGTCAACACAGAAAAAAAACAGAAGCAGTTGTAAAATTCGCAACAAGAGTTATTTGTACTAGCAGTTACATAAAAAAATAATATTGTTCAGTATAACTATTTACAAATACAAAATAAACAGAAAAAGTCCACTCAAGTTTTTCTTTAATCTCTGTGTCCATCTAACATACAATTGCAGCTCAGCTCTCTTATAAGTCCTTCCAACCCCCCATTTCGTAGTAAGCATCTTCCAAAGTGTTCCTGTACGTTTCAGGCAGGTGCTTTACAGGAACACAGTCTGCCTTAGTGGAGGCCCTTTTTCCACAGCTCTTCTGCAAAACACTTAAAAACTGCACCAATGTAACATATTGATTTTCCAATAGCCTTTTCCAATCATCTCAAACTATAATTACACAAATTTCAAAAATGAACACAATATAATTGCTAAACAAAGGGATCCCAATATCAGTTACATTTCCACATAATGATTTGCATATATTTTTATATCAGCAGATATGCAAGGGAGGAAAAAACAAACAAGCAAGGATGACAGAGTTAGCAAGAAGCAAATAATTACGAGACTGTCAGGGTGATCAAATCCTAGGTCTCACAGGAAAATCTGGTTGCGCAACCAGACAGAGAAGACACAGAAAATGAGAGAATAGAACAGATACCTGCATTCAAACTCCCCAAAACAACTGGGAAAGGGTCCTATTCCACCCTGTCACATACACCCCTTCCTTCAGAGAGAACCTGATTTACTAAACAGGTTTCTAAAACTTTCTATTAATTCTCTAATAATATTAGCTTCTAACTTTCAGAAATTAAGCACATGTGCAATATCCTTTTTTCTATAACAGCACAACAAACAAAGTTTAAACTCATACATTTGTTTTTCAACTTTCAGAACCCTCAATTCCTGATCCATATCTTGACAGAAAATCAGCACTGCTATTCTCTTTACCACATTCGTGTATTGCATTGAATTTAAATAGCTGTAGTGCCTGGTACCACCTTGTGATTCTGGAATTTTTATCTTTCATTTGGTTAAGCCAACAGAGAGGCTTGTGCTCTGTTATAAGTACAAAGTCAGTTCCTAGCAAATAAAACTTAAGGGACTCCTTGGCCCACTTTGCTGCTAACATTCATTTTCAATGGTGGAGTACCCTTTCTCTCTGTCACGCAAATTCCTATTTATGTACAGAATGGGGTATTCTGTCCCATCTATATTTTGAATTAGGACTGCACCTAGGCCTACCTCTGATGCATCTGTTTGTAACAAAAATGGTCTCTCAAAGTCTGGGCATCTTAAAACAGGGTCTGAACATAATGCAGCCTTAATGGCTTGAAAAGCTTCATCACACTCCGGGGTCCATTTCACATTATTTGGGAACCATTTCTGCATAACTTCAGTGAAGGGAGTAGCTAACTCATCAAAGTTGGGAACAAATCTCCGAAAATAACCAGCCAGCCCTAAAAATGACCTGACATGCTTCATTGCTTTAGGGACAGGGCTGTTAGCTACAGCTTGCATTTTAGAAATATCTGGTGTAACTTCACCATTTCCCAACACATAGCCCAAATATCTGGTTTCCTGCATGCCCAATGCGTATTTGGTAGGATTACTAGTCAGACCTGCATTTTTGTTAGCTTGGATAACTGCTCGCAGGTGTCCCAGGTGGCTTTTCCAGTCTGGACTGTACACCCATACATCATCCAGGTATGCAGCACAATAACCAGTGTGAGGGGATAAAATTATATCAATGTACTGCTGGAATGTAGCTGGCGCACAGTGTAAACCAAATGGCATGGTAGTCAACTGACAGAATCCAACAGGAGTGGAAAAAACAGGTTACTCACCTGTAACAGTAGTTCTAGGAGGGAGTGGTATATGTTGTTCATCCACACTCTCTGGCATGTCCCCATCCACTTAGTCTTGCCGGAAGCCTTCAAGCTGGCTCCTCCCACCCACCCGGGTGGTATACACCTCATCTCCGCCCCATGACGCCGGATCTTAACCTGCTGGAAGCCAGGTTTGTGTGTCCGCTGCCAGGGAGGTCAGGGGGTCCATGTGGATGAACATATACCACTCCCAGACCTACTGTTACAGGTGAGTAACCTGTTTTTCTATGATCATAGGTATGTTGTTCATCCACACTCTTTGGCAGACTCCTAGCAATTCTCTAGGTGGGAGGGTGGCAAGGCGCACAACCCCTACTTAGGGAACAGAGATTGGAGAACTGAGGCCCCCAAAACCAGCATCCCGGCGTGACTCAAAGTCGATGTGGAAGTGGGTGATGAAGGTGTTAGCTGACTTCCAGGTAGCAGCCGGCAGATTTCCTGGATAGGGATGTCCCTAGAAGCAGCCACCGATGCAGCAGCATGGCGGGTAGACTGAGCTCTTATCCCTCTGGGAGGCTCCTTGCCCGCCAACTCATAACACAGACCTATGCATGATGTAATTCATCTTGCAATAGTCCGTTTTACTGCAGGTCCACCAGAAGCGGCTTCAGCATAGGTGACAAACAGCTGGCGAACCTCTCCACGAATTTCCGCCGTCCTCTCCTTATAATAGGAGAGAGCACATCTCAGGTCCAAAGTATGAAGCCTGTACTCTGTGTCCAAAGTGTAGTTGGGGTAATAAACCGGCAGAGTTAAGACCTGGTTAAGGTGAAACTCTGACACCACCTTCAGAAGGAATTTTAGGTGGGGACGTAGGACAACCTTGTTCCTGTGGAAGACCAGATAAGGGGAGTCCACCAAAAGCACCTGGAGCTCCCCCATCCTTCTGGCACACGTGATAACCACCAGGAAGGCAGTCTTCCACGACAAGTGTGACAAGGCACACTTGCGCATTGGTTCGAATGGCTTGCCCATGAGCTCTGCCAGTACCAGCAGAAGATCCCACGGAGGTGGAGGTTCACGCACCGGAGGGGATATGTGATCCAGACCTTGGAAAAAGCGCCCGACCACTGTCTCCTGCGCCAACGTCGGCTGACTGACCTGCGCCCGGTAAGCAGAGATGGCTGCAAGGTGCACCCTAAGGGTCGATGACTGCTGACCCCCTTTGGAGAGAGACCAAAGGTAGTCAAGAATGTTAGCCACTGGACAGGACAAAGGGACCAGGCCCTTGCCCCCTGACAGCAAATGGAAAACGTTTTCCATTTGAAGGTGTAACATTTCCTGGTCGATTCCTTTCTCGATGCCTCCACCACGGTGAAGACATCTTCAGAAAGACCCAAAGCCTGGAACTCTAGCCGCTCAGGTACCGGGCTGTCAGGTGCAGGGACTGAAGGTCCAGATGGAATTCCTTCCCCTGACTGAGAGATATCAGGTCCGGGCGTACTGGAAGCCACTCCCGGGGGCCTGCACCTGAGACTGAGGAGATCTGGATACCAGAAGTGGTGCAGCCAGTCTGGGGCTACCAGGATCACCTTCGCATAGTCCCTCCTCACCTTGAGCAGCACCTTGTGGATCAAGGGAAATGGAGGGAAGGCATAGAGGAGGCCTGGGGTCAACGGCCTCAAGAAGTCATCCTCCTGCAGCGAGCCCCGTTGAAGGGGGAGGGCACAGAACAACTTCAGCTTGATGTTGTCCCTGGAAGCAAACAGGTACACCATCGATTTGCCCCAGTAGGAGAACAGGCCATAAGGTACCTCTGGATGGAGCGACCATTAGTGGGATGTCTCACCTAAGCAGACAAGACTATCCGCCAGATCATTTGAGGCTCCTGCCACATGGTTAGCTAGGAGATCTACCTCCAATCGGCTAACGAGGGTCCAGATGCAGAGTGCCTCCCTGCACAGCAAACGGGAGTGCGTGCCACCCTGTTTGTTGAGGTAGTACATGGTCCTGGTATTGTCCATCTGGACTTGAACCACTTGACCCCGGAGCTGAGGAGCGAAAGCTGACAGCGCCAGTCTGACTGCTCTGAGCTCCAACAGGTTGATGTGGCATCGGGACTCCTCAGGGGTCCAGAGCCCGTGGGCCCATTTGACCCCCTGTGTGTCTCCCCAGCCCATGAGAGAGGCATCAGTCGTAAGGATGACTGTTGGCTCAGGACGGACAAACGGGATCCCTTCCTGCAACCGGTCTGGGGCGGTCCACCAGCGGAAGGCGTCCCACATCTTCTGGGTTATAGTGATCAGCTGGTCGAATGACCGTGATACTGAGTCCTCTGGGCAGCTGCCATGTAACCCAGAAGGTTCAGAAAGTCCTGGGCAGGGCGCAATTTCCCAACCAGAAATTATTGGGCAGAGAAGGAAAGAATCTCCGCCCTGTCCGTCAGGAACCGAGCTCTGGCTTGACAAGAGTCGGGCCCTACCCCGATGAAGCCCATCACCTGAGAAGACATGAGTTCTGACTTGCCTTGTTGATCAGGAGGTCGAGTTGGGAACAGGTCTGGAGGGGACCTGGACCTCTCCACCTCCTGTTGGGTGGAACCTGCTAGGAGCCAATCACCAATGTAAGTATAAATCCTGACAACCCCCCACCCCCCACCCACCACCACTGCAGTGCATTTGGTGAAGACCCGTGGGACCAATCACAGGCCGAACGGCACGGCTCAGAACCCGTACAGGGTCCCTTCAGCCCTGAAGCGGAGCAACCGCTGATGTGATGGATTGAGATGTTAAAGAACGCGTCCTGCAGATCCAGTGAACAGAACCACATGTTTCGCTCCAAGGATGGAGTAATCTGGGACAGAGTGACAATCCGAAAGATGCGTGGCCTGAGATGTTGATTCAGGTCGTGCAGATTTGGAATGGGGCACCAGCCCCCTGAGCGCTTGGTCACTAGGAAGTACCTGGAGACAAAGCCTGGGTCTGCTGGAGAATCCGCTACTGGAGCTACAGCCTCCTTGAGGAGAAGCTGAGCGATGTCGTCTCAGAGAGCCGACTACGCCTGAGAGGATACTCTTTCCTCCTGAGGGGTGCGGGCTCGGATTGGAGGATACTGCTCGAATTCCAGAGGCAGTCCCTGATGGACCACTTTGAGAATCCACCTGTCCGAAGTAACAGCAGAACAGGCAGAAAGTAAGTAGCGGAGCCAGCCCCCCCCATAGGAGGCCCAGAGCTGGAGTGATGGGAGAGGGGTTGGCAGCTGCTGCCTCATCACTGAGTAGGCTTGGAGGAGGAGGATTCAGGGCCGGAAACTCGGCCTCCTTTATGGGCCTGGGAGGTCCCGGGCTTGGGCCGGGGGTGCCAAGCTTGAGCCTGCTGCTGCTGTCCTCCTTGAAAAGAGGATTGCTGAGCCACAGGGGAAGAATGCTGAAAAGGCTTCTTTTTCTTCTGCTGGTCCTTGCCCGAAGAAGCCTTGGCAGAAGAAGCATCCAAGTTGGCACTGGACTGCTTAATGCTTGAAGGTGACCAGTCACTCCTGGGCTGAACAGGTCAGTCCCTAGGAAAGGCATGTCAGTTAGTTTGTGATGTGTATCCACCGGGAAAGAGGAGAGCCTCAGCCAAGCCCTGCGACGAGAGGCAACTGCGGCTGCCATTGAACGGGCACAAGAATCACCAATGTCCAGGGCTGTCTGAAGCTGCTGTTTGGCAACAGCTCGGACCCGATCCCAGACCTGCTTGACCGTGGTCTGCAGGGGAGATGTGGGAGGACTCCATCCAAAGACCGAGAAGGGCGTGGAAGAAGTGTGCCATGATGACGCACAAACTTGCCTGATGAACGCCCAAGGAAGAAGCAGTAGAGACCTTCCCAGCTGAATGGTCCAAAAGCTTGGACCATTTCTCAGGAGGTCAGTCAATATCGGCAGAACTACCAGTATGCCTGAACACAGAGGCGGTCACCAGGCTCTCAGCTGAAGGATGCTCTGTGAGCCCCCGCAAGGGACCCCATGGGTACTGCATACTTGCGGGCCATACAGGCAGATGGAGCTGGACAACAGGCAGGGCGCTGCCAGAGTTCTAAGGCCGGGCCAACAATGGCCTCAGCCACAGGAAAAGCCTCCATTGGGGTATCCCCTCTCTTGAGGATGTGCGTGAGAGGGTACTCAGACTTTTTCTGGATTGGCTCCAGGGGCATCTCTGTGGACTCAAAGATGAGGTGAAGAATGCAGTGAAAAGACGAGGGACCGTCCTCCATCTCTAACCCACCATCTGATTCGTCATCCCCAGGGTGGAGAATGCAGGCCGGTCACATCCGAATCCGAGGAATCCTAATATAATGGTCGCCCGCCCAGGTCACCTTCGACCAGCCGAGGGCGGTCCAGGGTGACGGTGACGGTGACCGACCTATCTTCTTTGGAAGGAGCCCCTCCCACAGGCTGCTTGGGCGGTTGTTCTACCATGATTCGAAGAGAGACTGTTTTAGGCCTAACTGGAGGTTTCACCGGCTCCGCGGGCGGAGAAACAGACTTCATTGGTTTGGAGTCGGCTTTGGCCTAGGGAGGCGAAAAGCCAAGTAATGCATGCGTAAAGCCGGGTCAGCTTTGTAGCCCTGTCAAAATCAGCTGTTGTCACATGAGGTCCTCGTAGCATTGGAGTTTCCACCGGTGCCTCTCCTCATAAGAGGAGGACGACCGATGGCATAGCCTCTTTTTTGAGCATTTATCACTCTTACTCAGCCATTCGGTCAAGGGGGTCCGAGACCTCGATCGAGATCTGACAGGCTGATTTGGTCGCCCGAGAGACACCGGTGAGACCGGTGATTTCCCAGGGTCGGGGAACCACTTCCTTGATGGGAGTCCCAGCAGGCTGTGTCTCCTCGTCGGGGAAAGTCAGAATTAGAGATCGATCGAAAGAATCATCAACTGGAGTCGGCGATAAAGGATCGATTGGATCGATGACAATTTCTACATCGTCGATCAACTGTTCGGTCAATTGACCAGACGGCAAAGCCGAGAAGCCAGCGGCCAAAGAAGCAATCTCGACCAAAGTCGAGACTGCATGTTCCTGGGACTGAGATCTCTCCCACTCCAAAGAGCGTCTCCGTCGGGACAAAGACGATCCCAGATCCTTCTCCCACTTATGGAATTGAGAGGAGTGCGTGTCCGCGAGGACCCTCTCCCTTGGTCGGGAGAGACTGGCAAAACTGTCGGAAGGAACCCAATAAGGCGGAGCCCAGGTTGAGAGGAATGAAGAAGCTCAGAGTAGTCGGTGTGGGCAGGACAGTAGTGTGGTGGGTAGGTAACTGGCTGGGTGGCAGGACACAGAGGGTGGTGGTAAATGGCTGTCACTCCACAGAGGGAAGAGTAACCAGTGGGGTACCACAGGGATCACTGCTGGGACCGGTCCTATTCAACATCTTCATCAGTGACATTGCACAGGATCTAGAAGGCAGAATTTCACTGTTCGCTGATGACACAAAGCTCTGTAACAGAGTAGACACACCAGAGGGTGTAGACAGAATGAGAAGGGACCTGCAGAAACTTGAAGAATGGTCAGGGTTTGGCAGTTGAAATTCAATGCAAAGAAGTGCAAGATAATGCATATGGGGCACAAAAACCCTGGCACAATATATCAGTTGGGGGTGAGGATATAGCATGCACCAAGCAGGAAAGGATCTTGGTTGGTCATCTCTGATGACCTCAGTAGGAAACAGTGTGACAAGGCATCAGGTAAAGCAAATGATGCTGGGATGTATAGGCAGGGAATCACCAGCAGGAAAAGGGAGGTCATAATTCGACTACACAAGACACTAGTGAGGCCCCACCTGGAGTACAGTGTACAGTTCTGGAGACCATACCTACGTAAGGACATAGACAGGGTAGAGAAGGTTCATAGGAGGGCAACAAAGATGGTGCATGGGTTACATCACAAGTCCTATGAAGACAGGTTGAAGGAACTGAACATGTACTCCCTGGAGGAGAGGAGGAGAGAGGGATATGATAGACATACAAGTATCTTACAGGGAGGAACAGGGTGCAGGAAAACACTATTTAAGCAAAAAGATGTTTCAGGACTAGAGGCATGGGATGAAGTTGGAGGGAGGACGATTCAGAGGAAACGTGAAAAGAATTTCTTCACAGAACGGGTGGTGGATAAGGAACACCCTGCCAGAGTAAGTGGTGGGGGCTGAAACAATCACGGGATTTAATAATGCATGGGATAGACATAAAGGAATTCTAGAGTGCAGGGGAAAGGGGAAACAGACTTCTAGGAAAACAAACTGAACTTACAAGCTCAAATGGGCAGACTAGGTGGGCCATAGGCCCTTATCTGCCAACACTGTCTATGTATCTATGTAGTCTCTACAGCCCGAGCCGCTTCCTCTTCAAATGCTTGCATGTGTTCCAATTGCTCGGCGGATCCCGCAGCCGCAGAAACCGCCCACCGAGCCTCCTTGGATTTCACCGGAAGGTTCCATTTCTCCAGCCTCCCCAACTTCAGGCTTGCGAGACGGTCGTCAAGGACGTAAGGATGGAAAGTGAGACGCAATTCACATTTCAAGGTGTCATAGCCGACACTGAGACAGTACACGCACTCGGTGTGGGGATCGGTGCGTGACACCTTTTGGCCGCAAGGGCACTGACGAAATCCAGGGGAACACTCGTCTTCCATGATCGAAGGTATCGGGTCACGATCGCTAATGCGAACTAGACGGATTTTCAGAATAACCGAAGGATTTTGAGCCAGGGCCTACAAAATGCATGCACACGAGGGAGGTAACCTGAATCTTAACAAGGAAAGGAAGATCTGGCGTCATGGGGCGGAGCAGAGGTATATACCATCCAGGAGGGAGGGAGGGAGAAGCCGGCTTGAAGACTTCTGGCAAGATTTAAAGAGGAAGGGGACATGCCAAACAGTGTGGATGAACAACATATCCACGATCCCACAAACGCTGTTTTGTCTCTGGATTCTTTAGCTAAAAGTATTTTGCCAGTAACCCTTGGTGAGATAGAGAGTACTGATGTACTTTGCACTCCCCAGTCTGTCCACCAAATCATCTATTCTGGGCATAGAATAACTGACAAATTCCAACACTAGATTAAGCTTCCTAAAATCAAGGCAGATTCTAATACCCCTTCTTTTTTGTTTATAATTACAATTGGAGATGACCACACACTCCCGACTCCTCTATGATACCCAATCCTTTCATTTTTTGTATTTCCTTAACCACTTCAGCTCTTAACCGCTCTGGAAACCTGTATGCCTTTTGTCTAAAAGAGCGAGCATTCCTTGGCACTATTACGTGTTCGACCCCTTTTGATCGGCCTGGTACTGTGGTAAAAGTACTGTTAAATGCCTTTAGCATATTACGAATGTCTGCAGTTTGTTCTAAGGTTAAGGAAATGTTCTTTACAGCATCAGCATTTACAGTTTGGTCCAATCTATCATAAGCTACATCAATATATTTATCAGTTTCTGGTAAAATTAGCAAAGCAGCTTTTGGCATTTTTTAAACCCATTTCTTGAGGAGGTTAGCATGGTATATCTTAGTAGGGGTTTTCCTGTCAGGGGTCTCAGTCTCGTACTTAACGGCGCCAGTACATCCAAGAACCTTGAGGCCCTTGCCACTTCATTAACAGTTTATTTTCAGTTGCGGGTAACAGCAGCAAAACCTTTTCACCTGGCTCGAAAACTTTTCCTTTTACCCCATGGTCCTAATATACCTTCTCCTGGTTTTGGGCCTCTTCCTGATTACTACGGCAATTTCAACATATTTTGTCAGCTTCTTTCTTAAGACATACATATAAGACGTTGTAGATTGTTTCTGAGTGGAGTTATCTTCCCACATTTCTTTTATCACATTCAGTGGCCCTCTTGCCTGCCCACCATACAGCATTTCAAATGGTGACAACCCTGTTGATGTCTGTGGCACTTCTCTGTAAGCAAAAAGTAGATAAGGCAAGTATTGGTCCCAATCTTTCCCTTCCCCTTATACAAACCTCTTTAACATGTGTTTTAGGGTTTGGTTAAAACGCTCAACAAGACCATCTGTCTGAGGATGATAGGGGTTGTTCTTATGGCAGTGATACCTAGTAGTCTGTACAGTTCCTTAAGTAATGCAGCAGCAAAATTACTACCCTGATCAGTAAATACAGGTTACTCACCTGTAACAGGAGTACTAGGAGTGGTATATGTTGTTCATCCACACTGACACTCTAGGCAGGTTCCTTGCCGCTTTAAGATGAGCTGGAAAGTCTTCAAGCTGGCTCCTCCCACCCACCCGGGTGGTAAAACCCTCGACTCCACCTCACGACACCAGATCTAGTCTGCTGGAAGCCAGGTTGCGCGAAGCCAGGGAGGTCGGGTGGGCCGTGTGGATGAACAACATATACCACTTCTAGAACGCTGTTACAGGTGAGTAACCTGTATTTCTTGGGACGTGGATATGTTGTTCAATCCACACTGTCTGGTAGACTCCTAGCAGTTCTCCAGGAGGAGGGAGGCAAGGCGCGCACCCCCTACTTGGGAAATAAGGACTGGAGAACAGAGGTCCCAAAACCAGCATCCCGGTGTGACTATAGGTCAATGTGGTAATGGGAAATAAAGGTGTGTGCTGACTTCCAGGTAGCAGCACTGCAGATTTCCTGGATAGGGACGTCTCTAGAAGCAGCCACCGAAGTGGCGGTATGGCGGGTAGAATGAGCTCTTAACCCTTTGGGTGACTCTTTGCCTGCCAACCTATAGCACACAGATCTATGCAGGAAGTGACCCACCTGCTTATCGTCCGCTTGGCTGCAGGTCTACCAGGTGCGGCTTCAGCGTATGTGACAAATAGCTGGTGAACCTCTCCCCGAACTTCAGCTGTCCGCTCCTTATAATGAGTAAGTGCTCTTCTAGGGTCCAAAGTACGGAGCCTATATTCGGCCTCCGAGGTATGATTGGAGTAGAACACCAGCAAAGTCAACACCTGATTGAGGTGAAACTCCAACACCACCTTCGGAAGGAATTTCGGGTGGCGGAGAAGAACAACCTTATCCCTGTGGAAGACCAGGTAAGGAGACTCAATGGAAAGTGCCTGGAGTGCTCCCATCCTTCTGGCTGACGTAATAGCCACCAAGAAGGCGGTATTCCACAACAGGTGAGAGATATCGCACCTGTGCTTCGGTTTGAATGACTTGCCTATGAGCTTAGCCAATACCAGTAGTAGATCCCACGAGGTGGAGGTTCTCGCACCGAAGGGGATATGTGATCAAGGCCTTTGAAAAAGCACCCGACCAGCTTCTCCTGCGCCACTGACTGCTTGCCGGCCCGCACCCAGTTAGCAGAGATGGCTGCCAGGTGCACCTTGAGGGTCGTCGACCAAAGCCCTAGCTGAGACAAGGACCACAGGTAGTCCAAAATGCTAGCCACTGCGAGTACACAAATTAAATGACGGTCGGCCTTAGCAAATGGTTCACCACACTGCGTACAATGCTGGAATCCTGCAGGTTCCATTCTTTTCTTAGTTTTCTGTGACATCTAACCAGTCTGCCTGCAGGTGTTCAAACGCTAAGCAGAAAAAGTACAGTTACGTAAGAACTTACCGTAACAGTAGATCTTCGAGAACAGCTCTTGCAGCAGGTTACACCATTAGGACCGAAGCCGCCAGGCGCCAGGACCCCACGGAAAAATTCTAGCTAGCTAACTACAGCGGGGACCGCCCCCGACGTCGGTCCCGCCTCCGACGTCAGGCGTGGTACAAAAGGGGGCGGTCCCACCAGATTCCCCAGTTCTCCCGCCGGAGACTTCTTGCCGCAGGCTGACATCAAAATGGGAGACCTAGGATTCGCCAGAAGACAGAAAGATAACAATTCCTGCTCAGAAAGGTTGAGCCATGCTTCCTCCAAGGGGAAGGTGGGCGGAAGTACTTGTTGCGAAGAGCTGTTCTCGAAGATCTACTGTTACGGTAAGTTCTTACGTAACTGTACTATCTTACTTCGACACAGCTCTGCAGCAGGTTACACCATTAGACTGATTCCCCAAGCAGTAACGCTGTCAGAAAATCCGGAGGAGGAAAATAAAGGATAAAAACCAGGTCCTGAACCTAGGACAGGAGACCCTGAAGCACGCCAAACCAAACCAGCCCTTTCGCCGAGAGGCTATGTCCAGGCTATAATGCCTGATAAAGGTATGCACAGAACTCCAAGCATGCAGCTCATATAGCAGAAGTGGAAACATTTTTGAGCGCTGCAAAGGAAGTAGCCACCCCTCTAGTGGAATGACCCCGGACTGTACCCGGAGGGGCTTTGTTTGATACCATAACAGTGAGAAATACACTGGACAAGCCAGCGAGAAAGGACTGTTTGGATACTGATTGGCCCATCATTCTCTCAGAGAAGGAAATGAAAAGCTGCTCAGAACTACGTAAAGGACTGAGTTCTATTGAGGTAAAACCTCAGGCTGCGTGTGAACATCCAGGGTATGGAGCAGAGCCTCTCATTAGAGTAGTTCGGGAAGTAGACCGGAAGGTCGATATCCTGGTTCAGAGTGAGTGAAGAAACCACCTTAGGCAAGAATTTAGGGTTCGTCCTCAGGGATACTCTGTCCCGGTGGAAAACTAAATAAGGCTCTTTGCACATGAGAGCGTGAAGTTCAGAAATTCTTCTTGCCGAGGTAACAGCAACTAAAAACAACGTTTTCCACGACAGAAAACGTAGCTCGCAATCCGCGGCAGGTTCAAAGGGGGGAAGCGTGAGCTGTTCAAGGACAAAAAGCAAATCCCATGGAGGCACAGGGTCTCTAATAGGAGGCCTAAGGTGCAACACTCCCCTAAGAAATTCCCGAGAGGCGTCCACCTGAGCCACTGTACGATTTCCCACCGGGAGGTGGTAAGCCGAAATGGCACAGAGGTGCACTTTAATAGAGGAGTAGGCTAGACCCGAATGAAAGAGGGAGAGCAAATATTCTAATATTACTCCACAGGACAACCTAGGGGAAAGGTCGCGTGCTCGCGACCATACACAAAAACGGCGCCATTTCATGGCGTACGTCGCATGCGTTGCCGGCTTTCTGGCTGCAGAAAGGACTTCTGCAACCTCTTGCGAGACCCCGTGACGCAAAATGGCTATGTCTCTAGGAGCCAAGCATGCAGGTTCAAGGAACGTAGGTCCGGGTGGACAAGTGAACCCTTCTCCTGAGACAGTAAGTGGGAGCTGAGCGGCAACGGGAGCGGGGGTTCCAGAGATAGTTGAATCAACAAAGGGAACCAAATCTGTCTGGGCCAAAATGGGGCCACTAGGATCATTATTGCGTGCTCCCTGCGCAGTTTGAGAAGAACTCTCTGGATCAACGGGAAAGGAGGGAAAGCGAGAGGAATCTGTTGGCCCAGGAGAGGGATAACGCTGCCTCGCCAGAAAACACCAGGCCCTGGATCTAGCGAGCAAAAATGGGCAGTTTTATGCTGGATGGGGAGGCAACAAGTCTAGATCTGGAGTTCCCCATTGAAGAAACAGATCCTCTGCTACCTCTGAAGGAGTTCCCATTAGGACTCTGGCCTGAGAACGACTCAGGCCGTCTGCAACCGTGTTGTCCACTCCGGGAACGTGCACAGTGATCAGATTCGCGCCGTGTCTGATTACCCAATCCCACACTCTCATGGCCTCCCTGCAAAGGGGGTAAGAGTGTGCGCCTCCTTGTTTGTTGAGGTAATACATCACCGCCGTGTTGTCTGTCTGAAGTAGAAGAGTACACGGTGGGATAACTGACTGAAAGGCCTGCAGGGCATAGAGGACCGCTCTCATTTCCAGCACATTGATGTGAAGGTGAGCTTCCATCTGGGTCCACGTACCCTGGGACTTTACCCCGTCCAGGTGTGCCCCCCACCCAAGACCGGAAGCGTCTGTGGTGAGGGTGACCTCCGGGGACGGCGCAATGAACGGACGCCTGATGAGAGCGACCCTGGGCTAGCCACCACTGCCAGTCTTGAATCACTGAATTCGTGAGTCTGACCGGATGCTGCAAGTGGTCTTGCCTTTGGTCCCATTGCACTTTGAGCATCCACTGAGTAATGCATGTGGAGTCTTGCAAAGGGACAGTAGGAATGGCCGCAGCCATGTGTCCGAGCAAGCAAAGGACCGACCTGGCAGGTACAACCTTGCTTAATGATAGGTCCCTTATGAGGGATCTGATGCGCTCCGCTCTGTCGGCCGGAAGAAAGGCTCTTCCCAGAACAGTGTCCAGAACTGCTCCTATGAACTGCAGTCTCTGGATGGTACCAGGAGAGACTGTAATTTATGAGGATGCCCAGGATCGGAACAGATCCTGGGTGCTTTGATTGTAAGAAGCAACGCCTCTGGAGGCGGCCATGAGAAGCCAGTCGTCCAGGTACGGGAACACGAGGCCCTGTCTCCTCAGAGACGCTGCCACGACTGCCATGCACTTGGTAAAGACCCTTGGTGCGGAAGACAGTCCGAAGGAAGGGCTTGGAACTGAAGGTGGTGGTCGAGAAACTCAAGCGCAGGAACCTCCTGTGCGCCTGAGCCATAGGGATGTGCAGGTAGGCATCCTGATGTCTAGGACGCTAAAAGGCGTCCTGTTTGAGCATGGGGATAAGACCCGAAGGGTCACCATGCGGAATCTCTTGTAAGTGACCGGCACATTGAGGTCGCTGAGGTCCAAGATTGGACGGAGGTCCCCTGTTTTCTTGGGAACCAGGAAGAAGTGGGAATAGTATCCTAGTCCTCTCTGGTTCTCTGGGACGCACTTATCGCCCCTTCGTAGTAGCGCCAGTACTTCTTGCCAGATCAAGGCTTTGTGCTGACCCTGATACCGGGAGAGCAAAGGAGGCCCGAGGTGGCTTTCCCGCGATTCTATAAAGTGGCCTAGACTGACCAACTGAAGAACCCACCTGTCGGTGGTAATGGCCTGCCATCCCGCAGGAAGTTCGCAATGCGACTCCCCGACTATAAACTCCCTGCTGATCCTGAGGGCGGGGCCGGAAAGGAGTCAGGCTGTGGCGGCAGATGGACCCGCTGGCTGGCCTGCCTAGGAGAACGCTGGCCTCGGCTGGCGGGTGTTTGCCCTGGGCTCTACGAAACCGGAGCCCCTCTGAGGTGCAGCGAGTGGGTCTGTTGCCTCTGCGTCTCACATTACATAAACGGGTTTTGGTTCCACGAAGGAACCAAGCTTAGGTCGGTACATGGCCTGAACCGACCTTTACCGCCTTCCCTGGCCTCTTGGAGTTTGGTAAGGATCTTTTCTGTGGATTACCAAACAGTACTTCTCCTCAAAAGGGGCGCCCAAGATGTTCTTTTGGACGTCCGGGTAAACCGAGACGCAACCAAGAGTGTCTCCGAGGCAAACGCCAGAAGCTGCTTCGGCCGATGAGTCCATGGAGTCACACGCTGCTTCAGCACTTTGGGTCCCCACTGCCTGAACCTGTACGAGGAGCTGAAGCATCTCCTCCTTCTGCTCACCTTCGGCATCTTTTCAGCCGCCCAGACCCTGTTCCCACAAAGCGCTCTGGAACTGAACCATGTGGGTTAAATAGTTCAGGGATCTGATGGCGCAGGTAGCGAAGATACGCGCGCCTACCCAATGCGCCCAGTTGTTTGGACTCTGGGTCCGTGGCAGGGTGCTCAAATGTTGTGGCCTCTGTGACCGGGTCATGTGAGGCTGTGATGACCAGAGAATCGGCCTGAGGATGCTGCGTCAAGTACTGGTCATCCTTAGAGCCTTGTACAGCGATCAGCTTTCTGGTCTCGCTGAGCGAGTGTGGACGCTTCCACGCAGCCTGGTGATGTCCACCAGTGTCAACCAAGGGTGGTACCACCACAGGCTTGGGGGTCCTTTGCCAAGATATTTGGCGAAGTCGCATTTTTCGGGTCTAAGTCTTCAGCATCCCATCCCATGTTCTCTTGTATATGTCTCATAATATCAAGGAACGAGGATCATCCGGAGGAGATCTAGGCATCTCACGTGGGTCCGGAGAAGGGATGGAGAGTGGAGATGGGGATCTAGAGGTGGAGTATTCTGATCCCGTGTCCTCCGCTGAAGGCTAACGCCGGGGCCTCCTGGGTCTCTTGGGGCTGGGTGATCCAGAAGAGGATTTCGGACGGAGGTTCCATTTATCAGGTCTCCCCTGGGAGGGGTTTTAGGCTCCGGGAGGAGGAACACGCCCGCCGACCTCCGGCGGCGAGGGGGCAGGAACCGGAGGAGGAGGAGGAGGGGGAACCATGTCTTTTAATGGTATCCCACCAGTAGGTGAACAGATCTTTCACCTCCACTAGAGAGAGGCCCGACGACGGCCGGGTGCCGTGGGCAGTCGCCGGGTCCCGCGCCGGCTCCATAGGGGCTCTGTAATGGCGAGGGTTCCCTGGGAGTACCGACGGGACCGGGTCGCCTGCCTGGTCCTCGGCTGCTCTAGGTCCTCCGATAGAGGCCCTGACCGGCGTCGGTCGGAGGCAACAGGGCCTCTTCTTTCAGGAGGGGCGGGCGCCGGTCCTCTACCGCGTCCGCTGGGATGTAATGGCCGGGCGCCGGTCGCCGGGCCGACGGGCGGCTCCAGAGAAGAAGGGCGACGGCTGACGGGTTGTCGAGCCGGGCGCCTGGGCTACAGGCCTTTAAAGGCGTGAGCTCCAGCGCCTTGCGGGAGGCACCGACGAAGACCTGACATCGGGTACCGAGGAGCGGGAACCCGACTTGCGGTGGTGATGGTGTCGCCCCTCGGACTTCGCCAAGGCCCTGGAAGGGAGGAAGGCCATGGATTTCTCCTGAGAAGAAGGTTTCTTGATTGCAGCCGGGAGATTTTGAACCGAGCTACGGGACTCAACCCCTGGAAGGGGACCGGAAGGGCCTTCCCTTCTCTTCTCCGCGTGCTTGTGGACCCTGGAGCTTTCTTGGAGGACATGGTCTTCAGTTGTTCCTCCAGAAGAAACGCCTGCAAAGCCTTCTGACGCCGGATCCGGTACGGCTGTTGAACCTTGGCAAGAAGGACAGGCCCGGTATCGTGGTTCTGGGCTCAGGCACCGGACGAGGGCCGTGTGGGGGTCCTTGAACGGGATCTGCTTTCCACAAGCGCATTTCGATGGATGGCCAGAAGTTGGTGATGACATCAAGATCTTGCTTGAAGATTCTGAAGATTTTAAAGTTTTATCAAAAGAACTATTCACGCTGCTGCGCTGGCCAGACTGGTAACCCAAGGGGTCAGGTAGCTAAGTCGACGGCAGAAAAGAACTGGGGAATCTGGCGGGACCGCCCCCTTTTGTACCACGCCTGACGTCGGAGGCGGGACCGACGTCGGGGGCGGTCCCCGCTGTAGTTAGCTAGCTAGAATTTTTCCGTGGGGTCCTGGCGCCTGGCGGCTTCGGTCCTAATGGTGTAACCTGCTGCAAGAGCTGTGTCTCGAAGTAAGATCACAAGTAGCATGGGGCTCGCTTTGGCAAAAGTTTCCCCACACTCTACACATTGTTGAAACCCGGAGGGTCCAGTTTTCTTTTTGGGTTTCTGTGACTCCATCTAAAGCTTATCCCAATGGCGGTTAGGCCGGATAAGAATTCAGAATATTTCTGGTTAATAGACCAGTATTAGCAGTTTGGAAAAAAACGACAAACTGGTTTTGTTATTAACCAGAGAGAACAAATCCTTTTTTGACAGAAGAAAGGGAAAAGAAAAAGAAAAGAACTCTGTACCTTAACAGTTGGACGACAACTGCTAAAGAACCGAGACTTACCCAGTTTGTAGACAGAAATTTAAACAATTGTATCTATACTGAGGGACAGCAGTTTGAAACTTAAACACTATTAATTTTAATCAGTAAAGAAACCACAGCGATAAAACCACTAAACCAACGAGTTCCTGAGGAGAAATGAAAATTACGTACCTACCGTAATTCTTGATCTTCCCTTGTATCTTCACCATTCATTACTGCTTGGGTTAAGCCAGAGGCACGCACCCGCTACGGGAGGTTTTTGGAGTCTGTCAGCGAGCACGCCCGCTCGAGGACGGCGTCATCAACATGTGCGAGGAGGGGTCCTTTAGGTTACAGACCTCCCTCCATCTCAGTTCTGGTAGCTGGAGAGGCGAAAATAAAGTGTAAGAAAAAGAGTGAGGCAAGAGAGCCGAGGATAGAAAAGGAAAGGAAATAAACTGAAAAGGAATAAGCCGATGGAGAATAGACAGAGGAGAGAGAATTCCTACCCTAAGGGACCGCAGGGCCTCCTTTCCGGGGCGGCTCTAGGGGAGGAACAGAGAGAGGGAGAGGAAAGTAGAAGTAGAAGTAGAAGAAGAAGAAAAAGAAGAAAGGAAGGAAAGAAAGAAAGAAAGAGAGAAAGAAAGAAAGAAAGAAAGAAAGAAAAGAAAGAAAGAAAGAAAGAAAGAAAGAAAGAAAGAAAGAAAGAAAGAGGCATGCTGAGAGGGAGAACAGTGCCCATCGAGCATTGTTGGTTGAGAAGCTTATAGGCTCAAAACTAATAAGGGAGCAAGAATCCCAGTTGCTAGGACTGAGGAGAGGTTCCACCGAACCTCCTGAACAGACCCAAGTGAGGGCAGACTCTCTGAACTCTCAACATGCCAAGTCCCTTCATCCTAGTTGAGGGCTCCTAGACTGTCCGAGCAGAACCTGTTCCGGAAGAGGCCATCCCGGAAGAGGACCAAGTTCCTTAGCATCTTGTTAAGTGCTAACACAGAAGAGTATGGGAAAGACTATGCCTTCTCGAAGGCAGTTTGTAAGAAAAGTAGAGAGGAACTCAATCTGACTTGCTAGGACAAGGCAGACAGAAGCTTGAAGCTAACTAGTTCAGTCAGCAGCTGGAAAAGCTTGAATAATAATACCTGCCAGCGGGGTTCCAAACTTTGAGGAGGCCAAGACAGGGCATGGCCACCAGGCTGTGAAACTACATGACCTGAAGAAGGTAAGGAATCGCACCATAGGGCAGTCAGAAAGAGTTCCCTCAGAATTAAAGAAATTTGCAACCGTACTCGTTCCCCCCTACCTTGAGGAAAAAGAATCCATTCACAAGAATGGGGGAAAAAACAGAAAAAAATTATTTTTTTTGGCATAAAGGCCAAGGGGAGGAGACACCACAGAAGGAGGCCACTGAGGGGAAGGTGGGTGGGTATCAGTAATGAATGGTGAAGATACAAGAGAAGATCAAGAATTACGGTAGTTACGTAATTTTCATATCTTCCCTTGTCAATCTTCACCATTCATTACTGCTTGGGTGAGTACCAGGCCCCTTCCCCCCCTTGAAAACACGGGGGGTAGAACCCTGAGGGAACAAGACCCCAGGCCTCCTGTTGGTGAAGAACAGAAGGGGAAGACCCTGGCTACCACAAAGAGAAGCCTAAGTGGGAGAAGAGCTAGGAGGTGCCCCCCCGAGGACGGGGAGACTGAGGAAGCCCCTGCAAAACTCTCCTAGCTCTGGAGGAAAAAAGATGGGTCCCCCGGAAAGAGGAGCGCATCACCCTACGCTGGGCCAGGGGTGACAACCTTGATAGACGGAGCCATGCCATCCGCCTAATGCAGATCGCTGTCCCCGCAAGCCTGGAAGCCACCTCATTGGCGACATAAGATGCCCTTGCTTGTGTCTTGCCAGCTCCAGGCCTTATAGCTGAGAGGGCAATAGCTTGTCTGGTTTGCTCTGTATCAGGCATTGATACTAGAGCTGGGAGAGCATCGACCACAGATGCCGATTGTAGGCAGCGTGGTAGCCTGATGTGATGCAATGCAAGCCACCGCGCGAGAAGAAGAGAACACTTTTGCCCCCACCAGTCGAATTGTAGAATCCGAATCTGGGGGGGTCGATCTCAGGCAGCGGCGCCTGTAAGGAGTCTCTAGGTACACCAAACCGAGGATCGGTTGGGAAGGTACCCAGGACTCCGGAGGGGTACTGGCACGGCCCGACGACAGTCTGCCGGCTGGAGAAAGGGCGGCTGGCGACTGCCAGGAACGGATGACTCCTGGAAGGGGACAGGCCAGGAATACCACCAGGTGCTGGGCACTGAATTCTCCAAGGAATTCACGCTCCCGCTCAGTATTGTCTCGCCTAACGAAGAGATTTGAAGATCCCTCACCATCCTCGAGAGGAATCGCTGATATTCCGTGAAATCAGCGTCGGAAGAAAGATGAGCAAGGGGTTCCTCTCCCTCAGAGGAGAAAGACGAGGATGATGGAGAGCTCGAAAGTCCAGAAGATTCCTGCGGCGGTGGGGAGAGTCGAAAGACCAGCTCATGCATGTATCTAACGTATGAGGGGAAGGCAGCCGCAGAACCTCTGAACTGCTCCCAGGATAACGGACCTGTAGGACCGACATGGCCTGGAACAGCGGGGGGTGGATGCAGAGGTACTGGAGAAGGGCACCTATGAAGAGGCAACTGACCTCTGCCAGGGCTCTGAAATGAGGGGAACAGAGCCCGAGCTGGCGGGATCCCGGACAACAAACCAGGCCGCAAGACGAGACCCTGAGGATGCGATGCCTGGAAGAGCCCGGGGACCTCCCCTGTGACGAACCCGGGACTGCATGGATCCAGAAGGGCAGTCCACAGCAACACCACCGGAGGGAACCCCGGGGCCCAAGAGGAAAGAGCGGGGATCGGCACTACGGCTCCTAGCCACCCCACGAGGGGCAGCCGGCAGAGACCGGGATGACCGTCCCCACGCCCGACCCCGAGAGAGCCCTCCTCCTCGACTGCAGCGTTCTCCCACCCGCGAGAGGAGGCAAAGCACTCGGGAGGGTAGCTGTCACAGGCCCCCTAGGAGGGGGAGCCTCCTCCTCAGCCCCACCACATCACCCCCCCTGGGACCCAGGGCCACCCCTAGCCCGAGGGCCCTCAGGGGAGGACGGGAGTGAGGACAGTGGGAGGGGCCCGCTGCGCCACCTAGCACCCTGTGCCACCGGAGACCCTGACCCCGAAGAGTCAGGGTGCCAGGATGGGTCCACATCTGAGTCATCGACCTCCGAAGAGGACGAGACCAGCAGAACCTCAATGCTGGCAACCCCAGGGGTCCCCGGAGCAACGGCGCTGATGCCAGGGACGGCGCCGGACGACCCCAGCCCACTCACGACAGCCAGGCCCGGTCCTGGCTCCCCTGCCGCAGCAGTTAGGCCCATGGCGCGCTCCCGCGTCGAACCCCAGCTTGGCGCGCCCGAAGCTCAAACTGGGCCTTGGCGCCGAAGCCAGGCAAGCACCGCTCACAGGCGCTGTCATCGATCACCGGGCGCCGCAAGCGGCACCAGGATCACGCAGTGCCGCAGCGCAGCGTCGAGGGTCCACCAGTGCAGGCCCAGAAATCGTGGGCCTCGACACTGGGGGAGCCTGCACCTCCGAAGAGGTGACTGCCCTGGGAGGGACCACGACGTTCCCCCGACACTGCGAGAGAAGCTTCCTCTTCGGCAAGAGAAGAGGAGGAAGCTTCCTCCTCCGCGGACCGTATAGGCCCGGGAGGGGACCCAGGGGAAGGGCCTAGAAACCTTACCTGGGAATCCCTGGAGCAACGCAGTCCCCCGAAGGTCGGCGGGGCCTTGCCGAGCTTGAACGCACGGACTTCGAGGACACGACGGTCCACGGAGAAACAAGCATCGCACTTGTTCATGTCGTGGTTGGGTCCCAGGCAACGGAGACAGACATCATGCCGGTCCGAGACAGAAAAATGTCGGTCACAGGAGCACCGACGCATAGGGCAGCAGCCGCCGACTTCGCCTTGCTCCCAAACCCGGACATGATGCTAACTAAACAAGGGAAAAAGGTAATAAAGCACTCGCACCGTATATAGAAAGAAAAGGAACGGTCTTACCGGATATACGCGCCGAGTGAAACTTCTGAGAAAACGAGGAGTCTTGAGGTTGGAAAACAGAGAACTATTTCGCTACGCGCAGCAGGTGCAGCCTCGATGGCGGGAGAAACAGAACTGAGATGGAGGAGGGTCTGCGGCACCTAGCGGCCGCCTCGCGCATGTGTGATCGTCGTCCTCGAGGCGGGCGCCCGTGAACCCGACTCAAAAAAAAAAAAACTCCCGTAGCGGTTGCGCGCCTCCGGCTTAACCCAAGCAGTAATGAATGGTGAAGATTGACAAGGGAAGATTTCTCCGAAGCGTCTTAACAGTAAGGCGGAGTAAAGAATCTGACAGTTGAATAGAATGCACCAGGGAACAATGACTTGAAACCGAGCGCATGCCTACTTAGAATGTAGGCTTTAACGCTTTCCACTCTGGGGCAGTACAACAAGAATGTCTTACTGCATATGTCAGAATACATTAGGACTTCTTGTAGTTTGAACATTGTCCTTCCCTGGAAGGTGTACTGCTGAGAGAGAGAGAGAGAGAGAGATCTCCAGGGAGTACGCCAAGCTCCAAATTTTCGTGGCCTCTGTCCACAGTAGAGTTGACCTTGTGCCTCCTTGGTTGTTTATGTAGTACATGGTGGTTGTGTTGTCTGTCCTGACTTATACTACCTGGCCTTGTAGCAGCTTTGCCAAGGAGAACTGCTCAGAGTTCTTACAGGTTTATGTGTAGCAATGACTCCTGTTTGAGCCATGTACCGTGTGCAGTGTGCTT
Source organism: Neoceratodus forsteri (assembly GCA_016271365.2). Lineage (NCBI taxonomy): Eukaryota > Metazoa > Chordata > Ceratodontiformes > Ceratodontidae > Neoceratodus > Neoceratodus forsteri. The sequence goes on along the minus strand of CM028129.1, from coordinate 552,576,052 downwards.
TCCATCCCAGAAGGGATACATCTGTGGTTATCACCAACAAGGGGGCTTATTGCAGAAAAGGCACACCCTGTCTGAGATTGTCTCTCTCCTGCCATCAGTGAAGTGCCAGGAGGAGGATTCCTGTGACTGGCACCAACTTTTTTTTTTTTTTTTTTAACTTTATGTATATTGTAAACATACAGTTGGTACTTCAAAGAAAAGGATATACAGTCAATGTATACATGTGAGGTCGCCACTCCTCTTAACACTATAATTTAATCAGCCTTACTATTTAGATACATCTTTGGAGGGTATTACTGTTAATTCCCTGCAGTTATTAAATTGTTAATGCTGTTTAGAGTCCATGAGCAGCATTTTCATTCTCTAAGACGAATCCACAATAAACATCAAAAAAAAAAAAAAAAAGGTAAATTCAGACAGCCGCACGGAAAAACAAGATTAGGGAGGCATGGAGAACAGAATTATTACAATGGATACAAGAATTAGAGGGACAACAAAAACAGTACATAAACAAAGATAGAACTAAACAGATTTTAATTTACAAAACAGAACTCTCAGGTTTCTTAGATTATCAGGTTGAGCAGAAGCTCCTCTTTCTGTACCACAAGTATTATGAAGGGGGACCGCGCTCGTTAAAATCATTAGCCAGCAGTCTCCGAGCGCAGAGGGCTAGAGCTACAATCACTAAGATGTGGCACCCCAAGAGAAAGGCTATGGTGCTAGGAGTAAGGGAGTTCTTAGATGCCTCTATGGAGTACTGTACAACACTATACTCGGAAGAGCAGGCTATGGGGAGTGCAGGGCAACAGGCCTTCTTAAATAAATTAAAACTACCAGTATTAACCTCTGAACAGGGGCAATCGTTGCTAGCCACTATTACAAACCTAGAAGTACAGGCCGAGATTGGATGGTTAAAAGTAGAAAAGTGTCCGGGATCTGATGATTTCCCGTCAGTATTTTATAAAGTGATAGGGAAGCTGATACAGCCTCAATTAGTGAGAGTACATGCAGAGGTAATGAAAGGTAAGATGGCTCCCCCACCGTCTTGGTCTAGGGCCATTATTTCAGTGATACCCAAGCAGGGAAAGGGCCCAGCCAGGTGCTCTTCTTATAGCCCCATTTCATTATTGAATACAGACTATAAGATCCTGACGTCAATCATAGCGAGGCGCTTATAAGTTTTTCTCCCATCTTTAATTGGTTTGGACCAAACAGGCTTTATACCTAGCAGACAAGCCCAGGACAATTTGAGACAAACACTACACATAATTGATCACATACAAAAACAGGAAATTCCTGCTCTAGTAGTAAGCTTGGATGCTGAAAAAGCCTTTGACAGAGTCTCCTGGTCTTTCCTGGGCTCGGTCCTTTCCCGGTTTGGTTTCCCCCAACAGTTCAGTAGTACTTTAGATTACATGAATCCCCAAAAGCACATGTGAGAGCAAATGGCCATATATTAGAGGCACTGGACCTAAAGCGAGGTACTAGGTAGGGATGCCCCTTGTCCCCCCTTCTTTTTGCTCTCTACCTAGAGCCATTGGCTCAAACGATTAGACAGCACACTGAAGTAACAGGGATTGAATTAGGAGGAATCACTCATAAAATAGCATTGTATGCTGATGACGTCCTCCTATACCTGACCAAACCAGAGAGCTCCCTTCCTACAGAGTTTGATTTAATTCAAGAGCTCTCAATAATGGCAGGCTACAAACTTAAGAGAGAAAACAGAGATCCTTAATTTCAACTAGGCGCCAGTGGAGGTTATGCAAAAAAAAAATATCCCATGGGTTGGGATCTGAACTCCATAAAATACCTGGGGGTTAGAATCGGCACAAACAATGCAGAATTGGTGGAACTTAATTTCTCCCCGTAATAAAACAATTGAAAGCTGACTTTAGAAGATGGTCACTCCTACCTTTGTCCCTAAATGCCAGGGTTCAAGTGCTCAAGATTAACACACTACCATGCCTTCTATATCTCTTCCAATGTGTGCCTTGTGTGGTTACGCAAAAAGAAATAGATAAATGGCAGAGACTTTCCCTAGAATTCCTCTGGGGACATAAAAGACCCAAGATACGAAAAACAACTTTATATCTACCTAAGCAAGGAGGAGGCTTGGCCTTCCCTAACTTAACGGGCTACCTGCAGATTATGAAGCACATTGGAAGAGCATAGACTTGGCAGATTAGAGCCAAACCCCGCTCCAGGCAGACTTCTCCAGAGGAGGACCAGATCAAGCGCAGAGGTATACAGGAACACAGGCCGTGCGGGCTGGTTGGAAAAGGGGAATCAAAAGAGGTGAGACACAACGACAACCCTGGCTTTACAAATGGTGGGCCTATGATCCCCAGTTTACCCCAGCTAAACTGGATACATGGTATCTGCAGCAAGCTAAAAGGGGCTTTCATTCACCATACCAGGTGATGTCTGGTTCCACCATTCTTTCCTTCGAAGTGCTCCAACAACTATATGGTTTCACCCCTACAGGTAGGTTCCGTTATTACCAGCTGAGGGATGTAATAAATAAACAATTCCAGAACATAGTAAAAGAGAGGGAAACCCCCACAAAGACCCTAATATTCCATAGAATTTGGGGGCAAGGGGGAGGGAAAAAGGCCATAACTTGACTTTCTAGGAATTATATAGAGGATCTGGAAATTACCTCACAACAAATAAAAATTAAGTGGGAACAAGAACCCCAGATTTCTCTCACAGGGCAATAATGGCAGTTGCTCTGGAGGAATACATGGTCCACATCTAGTTCACTGTTCTGGCAAGATTTTTGCTGGAAAATAAGGCCTAGATATTTCATAGTGCCTGCTCAGGCAGCCCACTATGCAGAGGAAACAACGCCTGACTGCTGGCGGCAATGTGGGTAGAAGTGTGTCACACAGGCCTATTTTTTTGGACTCGTCCAATAATACAAATATTTTGGTAGGAAATTAAAAAACACTTGCCTCAACTATTCATGATGCAGACCGAAATAGGTCTGGAGCATATGGTGTTGGGTCTTATACCAAGGGAACTGAAGAGTAAAGATGAGAGATATTTATGGGTCTTACTAGTAGCTGATGCACTGAAATCAATAACTAAGAGATGACTCCAGACCTTGACCCCATAAATTTCAGATTGGGTTGAGGTTTTGGAATCAATACATCAGATAGAAAGAATCACTCTGGCAATGAGACAGCAACTACAGTGTTATCAGAATAGGTGGTCTACATGGATCTTATATGACAGAATATGATATACGACACATTCCTTAGACAGCAGAGGGAAGAGAACAGTGGACAACCACTGGAAGGTATATGGGAGTACTCATGCAGAAAACCCCCTTGATGTAAATAGGTAGCAAACTGCCCCAGTAATACAGCCATTGTAAGTACTCAGATAATTATTTGTCTAACATGTTTTATAAATTCTCCAGGTGACTGAAGTATACCTCGATTCACATGACATCTGAACACGCTAAAGAGGAGGGATTTTTTGTTTTAAGACCTAATCCTGGTTCTAGATTAAGTATGAGCTGATGTTAATTTAAGCAAAATTTTCGGTCTTTTTTTTTTTTTTTTTAATCTCTCATGTTGATTAGAGGGGAAATAGTACTGTTTTACTAAAATGTGTTACAAATATATAGATATTAAATGTAAGACATGAAAAAATTACTCACCTTAGTAATGTTGATTCTTCTAATGGAGTCTTGCTGTATTCTGACATATGCAGAGATGTCCAACCTTTGAACTGCCCCGGAGATGAAAGAGTTAACTTTCCATGCCAGGCATGGAACGCTGAGCTCGAGCTCGGTTGAGACTGTCTGTTGCTGTTTGAACTCAGACCGTCAGATCTTTACGAGCTATACTCACTGGGTGTCCTGTGTGGAAACTGTAAACTTACACTAGCCAACTGGCTACTAAATATAACAAAAAGATTTTTTGGTCCAAAGCAAAGACTCAAATCAGGAAACCCAAAAAATAACAAAACACAACACCCACACACCCAAACTAAAGGGGTGAGAAAAGAAGGGGTGGAGGCACCTCCCAAGTGCCAACACTGCTACTGCCCACCCACATCCCAAAAACCAGGTTCTGAGAGGGTAGGTAGGGGGGAGGTCAGAATACAGCAATACTCCATTAGAAGAAACAACATTACTAAGGAGAGTAATTTTCCTTCAAACATGAAGTCTTGCTGTATTCTGACATATCAGACTACCAAGCAGTACCTCCATGGAGGAGGGACAGAACCTACTTTGAAATAGGCTCTGAAGCACTGTTGTGTAAACCAAGCATCACTCCCAGCCTGGATATCCAGAGAGTAATGCTTGGTAAAAGTATGTACTGTTTTCCAGGTGGCTGCTTGACAAATCTCTAAGACAGGAATATCCCTGGCAGCAGCCAGGGAAGCAGCTGTACCTCTGGTAGAGTGAGCCCTCAGGCCAGAGGGTGGGATCCTACCTAGTTTTTCATAGCAAAATTGAATGCAAGAGACAATCCACCTGGCAATAGATCTCTTAGTGGCAGGATTTCCCTTACCAACCTCACCATAAGTGAGGAACTGTTGGAGGGAGTCAAACCTGTGACCCTTGGTGCGTTCTATGTAGTAGCTAAGGGCCCTTTTCACATCCAAACTGTGCAGCCTCCTCTCCCCAGAGGAGGAATGGTCAGTGAAGAAAACAGGAAGAGACCGACTGGTTAAGGTGGAAATCTGAAACCACCTTAGGCAAAAACTTCCTATTAGTCCAGAGGACCACCTTATCTCTATGGAAAGAGATAAAATCAGGCTCCACTGACAGGGCCTATAACTCACTTATGCGTCTGGCAAAAGTGATGGCCACCAAGAAATGAAAATTACGTACCTACCGTAATTCTTGATCTTCCTGGTAAAGTCTCCACCACTCATTCACACTAGTGGGATCTGCACCGGAGGCACTAGGACCCATCGGGAGCAAACTTTTTGCTGCAGGGTCGGCACGAGAGATGGTGCCGCGAGGCATGGCGCCGCGAGCGGTGGCTCGCGCGGTAATGACTATCTCGGCGACGACCCTCCAACCCCCTCAGTACCTTTTTTACCAAGGAGATGCAGCGCAACTAACGTAAAGAGTAAACCTAACCTTAAAAATGGACATAAGATAGTCCGGACGACCCGTGTAAGAAGGGTCAGCAAAGAAGTCTTCACGGCCTAAAGATTTGAGGGAGTGAAGACCAACACAGCGTGAGCTCGGGATGGAGGGAGGGCTTTAGAATGAGTGGTGGAGACTCTGTCTAAGAAGATCAAGAATTACGGTAGGCATGCACTTTCATATCTTCCTGGACATAAGTCTCCACCACTCATTCACACTAGTGGGAGAGTACCAAGCTGATAATCCCCCAAAAGGGCGGCAGGGGAGCCACAGCTCACACGTCTAGGACAGGAGTCCATTAAGGATAGTTCTGCCAAAGGCGGAATGATGCCTGGCATGAACATCCAGTGCATAATGCTTTACGAAGGTATGCACTGAGCTCCAGGTGGCGGCATTGCAAATATCTGCAATTGGAACATTGCGAATTTCCGCTAGGGATGCCGCGACCGCCCTAGCAGAGTGAGGTCACTCTACCTTCAATTTAACCTGTGCCATGGAATAGCAATGTCAAGACATGCCACTAACCATGATGAGATGCATCTGATAGGACAGGCTGACCCAGCCGGGTCTCGCTGAAGGAAACAAACAATTGCTGAGTCTTGCCAAAATTCTTGGTTCTATCTAAGTAGAACCAAGAAGGCTCTTAACATCCAAGGAATGAAGAGACCGTTCTTCATTTGGAAGTTCTGCAAGTAAGAGGAAGCACCAGAGGTTGGTTTAGATGGAATTCTGACACAACCTTGGGAAGAAATTTAGGATGAGTAAGAAGAACTACTTTGTCCCTATGGAACACAGTATACGGAGGGTCCGTAACCAGGGCATGTATCTCAGAGACCCTGCGGGCTGAGGTAATGGCCACTAGGAATGCTGTCTTCCAGGTAAGAAATTTTAGCTCACAGGTAGCTAGGGGTTCGAAAGGCTTCCGAGTGAGCATGTCTAGCACAAGGTTAATGTCCCAGGCTGTGACCGGACGTCTAACAGGGGGTCTGGTATGCAGAATTCCCTTAAGAAATCTTTTCACCATAGGTAACTGAGCCAGAGACAAGGAAGAAACCAGCTCATGGTACACTGAAATGGCACTAAGGTGAACTTTAACTGTGGAGTACTGGAGACCTGAGTTTGATAGGTCCAAAAGGTACTCTAGAACCTTGTCTGGAGGACAGGAAAAGGGATTCCAAGAGGACTTCGCACACCAGAGAGAAAAACGTTTCCACTTAGAAGCATAAGTTTTCCGGGTAGCTGGCTTCCGAGCAGCGAGAAGGATGTCTGAGACTCTACGAGAGACGCTGAACCGATTCACTTCTACCTCTTCAGTAGCCAAGCATGAAGGTGAAGTGACCTCAGGTTGGGATGGACCAACGAACCCTGAGTCAAAAGATTGATTTGCAAGGGAAGTGGTCTCGGAGAGGCTGCCGACATACTGTTGAGTAGAGGAAACCATAGTTGCCGAGGCCAGGAGGGAGCAATGAGAATCATCTTGGTCCCCTGAGACTCAAATTTGAGAAGTACTCTCTGAATTAGAGGAAGCGGTGGAAAGGCGTAAAGAAAGCGTTTTGTCCACCGCAGCCTGAACGCATCCTGACAGAAAATGCCAGGCCCTGGATTTCTGGAGCAGAAGAGAGGCAGTTTTTCGTTGAGTGGGGATGCAAAAAGGTCCAGGTCTGGAGTCCCCCACTCTTCGAACAGTGACCGAGCTACGGCTAGATCGAGAGACCACTCGTGAGGGTCTGCTTCCGTTCAGCTGAGGTGATCTGCTAAGTCGTTTTGTACACCTGGCAGATATACCGCTTGAATTAGAGACTTGTGCTCCAAGCACCACTCCCACACTCTCATAGCTTCCTGCAAAGGGATAAGAATGAGCACCGCCTTGCTTGTTGATGTAATACATCACAGCTTTGTTGTCCATTTGAAGGAGAATGTTCTTGTGACAGAGGATGTCCTTCAAAGCCCGGACCGCATAAAGGACGGCTCTCATCTCCAGGACATTTATGTGGAGCTGAGTTTCGAGCTGAGTCCATACACCTTGAGTGTGGAGAGAGCGACAGTGAGCTCCCCATCCCATAAGCGATGCGTCTGTGGTGATGGAGATCTGATGATCCAGAGGAGCAAAGGGGAATCCTTCCAGGAGATTGCTCTCTTGAGACCACCAGGTGAGAGACCTTCGTAGGGGCTCCGTCACCTTGATGGGATAAGACTGGGGTTGAGAGGTCAGTGAACACTGAGTGGAGAGCATCCACTGGGTGGTCCTCATGTGTAACCGAGCTAGGGGTACAGTGAACACTGAGGACGCCATGAGACCCAACATACGTTGCATCGAGAGAGCTGTGACCGATTGGTTCTCCCCGATGTAACAGGCCATCTGAAGGATGTCGAGTCTTCTGTCCTCTGGAAGGAAAGCCTTCGCGGAAGAGGTGTCCAGAAGAGTCCCTATGAAAAGGAGCCTCTGGGAGGCTGCAGTTGTGACTTCTTCAGATTCAGCAGAACTCCCATGGACGTAAGAAGGCGAGAGGTCGCTTGAACGGCTTCCAGAGTTCCTTGGCTGGAAGGGCTTGCTAGGAGCCTACCGTCCAGGTAGGGAAAACACCGGAGTCCGAGCTTCCTGAGATGCACTCAGTAGAACTGCACAACACTTTGTAAAAACTCGATAGCCGAGGATAGCCCAAAGGCAGGACTCTGAACTGATAATGCTGACTCAGAGCTACAAACCTCAGGAATTTCACGATGGGTCGGGTGGATGGGGATATGCTGGTAAGCGTCCTACATATCCAGGGAGGCCAGCCAGTCGTGCTGATGCAGCAAAGGTAACAGGGTACCTAGGGAAATCATTTTGAATTTCTCCTTGGGGAGGATTTTGTTTAACTTTCTGAGGTCTAGAATGGGGCGCATCCCCCCAGATTTCTTTGGAACCAGAAAGTAATGGGAGTAGAACCCTGTGTTTCGCTGATGCGGGGGCACCAGTTCTATTGCCCTGTTGTTTAGAAGGCCCTGGATCTCGGCGGTGAGGAGGTCTGACTGAGAGGTCGACAACCTGGGTTGTCGTTTGGGAGGACAATTCGGGGGGGTTTCCAAGAAATTGAGAGAATAACCCTCGGAATTATCCGAAGGACCCATTTGTCCGAGGTTATGGACTTCCACTGGTTGTAGAAGTACATAAGACGACCTCCCACCGGAAAAGTTCCACCTCGGGCAGTGAGGATGGAACTTGGGCCGGCAATTCATAAGGTAGCGCTGGGGGCTTTAGGCCCCTGCGCTTTCTGCTGCGTCTTCTTTTGAGGTTGGGCAGGTTGGCTTTTATGGAAGCTTCCTCTGCCTCTGCCTCGAAAGGACTGACGACTATGAAACTGACGTTTACCTACATGCCCCCGAGAGGGGGTAGGCGGAGGTCTAGCCAACTTAATGGCCGACCTAGTCTTCTGAGTGGCCTCTAGGGCTTGCTCTACCTGAGGACCGAAAAGATACGAGCCATCAAAGGGCAACTCCATTACCTCCTGCTGAGCATCATTCGTAAAGCCGGAAGTACACAGCCAGAAATGGCATCGAGTACAACTACCTGCGGCTGCTGAACGAGAAGCAGTGTCGAAAGCGTCCATGGCGGCTTTGACCTGTTGGTTATTGGACTCAATACCTCTGATAACGGTTAGAAGAAGCTCTGACTTGGAGTCGGAATCTGGAAGAGCTTCAACCATTCGTTTCATAGAGTGCCACAAGATATACTCATACTGAGAAAAATAGCCTTGATAGCTGGCAATACGCATACTTAAAGTGGAGGCAGCAAAGACTCTCTTACCTAATGTATCAATTTTACGAGACTCTTTGTTAATAGGTCGAGCTGTAGTAGCTTGAGGAAGAACGACCTTGTCATTCTCTGCCAGGACTACAATAGGATCCGCAAAGGCTTGGGATGCCAAAATGGGACGATCCTTGGGAGCTGAATATTTCTTATCAATGGATTTAGCCACCAAGGGAATAAGAGCAGGATTATTCCATACCATTTGAGACAGCGTCTCGAAGGAAGGTTGAATCGGAGGAGTCAAATCCATAGGGATCTCCAAAGCATGAAGATACTGGAGTCTTAATATTTTCCCAGGATCGATGTCTGTAGTCTGGAGAGAAAGAGTGGATCTCAGGTTCTTCAACAGAGACTTAAAGGATAGGTCCTCGACCACAGGCTCTGTTGCAGCGAAAGATCCCGTTTCCTCCACTTCATCACCCAACCGAAGGTCTGGGTCGGGCTCAACATCATCTCCTGAGAGTCCAGGAAGGACTGTTTGGACAGGAAAGGAGTGAAAAATAGGAGAGGAGGAAAGAGCAGATAGAAAGGGAGAGTCCCCGAGGGCCCCCGGCACCGAGGAGGCGAAGGAAGTCGAAAACGGCGCCGAAGAAGCACGCGCACAAGCGGCACCGCACGCTCGGCGCGCGCCATGAAGACACACACCGGCGCTGCAGGCGCGCCACAGACCCGCCGGGTACTGGCGCGGATGGCGCCCGCAAGGCCCCGCGGGCGCAGACAAGCGCAGCAACCCGCAGGAGGCGCCGAGGACACCCTGGAACCTGGAAAGCAAGAGAAGGGAAAAACCAGGAGATAAGGGCATCGGGTGGGCCTCGCGCCGCAGCCATGTGAGGGGGACACCTAAGCACGGAGTCACTGGCACCGGCGAGGCGCCGCACTACTAGGAAGGTCCAACCGCTACCTGATCGCCCGATGAACCCGGCGTCCGGGCAACCGGCCAGGCAGAAGAACCAACCTCCGAGCCCATCGCCCATAAGAGCGCCCACTGATGAAACTGCTCATCTGGAGCCCTACCTATAGGCGGGTGGGGCCCGGTGTCAAACGGCGGAAACCAGTTGGCGACTCGAAGAGGAGGACCGGCAATAAGGCGATAACCAACCGTGTAGCGCGCAGAGCGTATCAGAGCCCTACAGTGCCTTCTCTTTTGACCTGTGGGCGAAGAACAGCTCGAGGCGAGCGCCGAGAATGCGACCATTTATTTTTATGTCGGGCGGGGACCGCCCATCTCGGACATCGGACTGACCGTTGTCGGAACCCCGCTGAGAAGGGGGCTGACCGGACCCAGCCCGACTGACTGAACAGCTTTCATACGAAGTCTCCCTACCGTCACCTGACCTGCTCATGGTCGACTCCGTCCAGTAGGCCGAGACTTCTTTACTATAAGTTAAATTTTAAAATATAACAGAAATATAATGAAATAGAATAAAATTAAGCGATACTACTATCGAGATAATATTACAAAAAATAAACTGAAAACTATCGCTAGTTTGAAGTTTTGACTCCCGACAGGCGGCGGCGTTGGCTCACTGAAGCGCACTTCGGACTGGCGGAAAAAAGGAACTAAGAGGTGGTTGGAGGGTCGTCCGCCGAGATAGTCATTACTCACTGAAAGCCACCGTCATGGGCGCCATCCTCGCGCGCCGACCTTCCAGCAAAAAGTTTGCTCCCGATGGGTCCTAGTGCCTCCGGCGCAGATCCCACTAGTGTGAATGAGTGGTGGAGACTTATGTCCAGGAAGATCAGTTTTCCAAGTCAAGTACTTAAGCTCTGCTGAGGACAAAGGCTCAAAAGGGGGTTGCATAAGCTGAGCAATGCAAACATTAAGGTCCCAAGCAGGGGCAGGGTCCCTGAAGGGAGGATCGATATGCAGCAATCCCTTGAAAAATTTAGAAAATACAGGATGAGCTGAAAGGGAAGAGTGCTTGCCTGCTGAGAGGAAGGCAGAGACAGCTGCCAGATGCACTCAGTGTAGCTGGTCTGAGTCCCAAGCTATTGAGATGAACCATATAGTCAAGGACTGCAGGCAGGCCAGCAGACTGTGGAGAAATATGCTTCCCAGAGCACAATATAGTAAATCTTTTCCACTTGGAATTGTAAGTGTTTCTGGTGGAAGGCTTTCGAGAAGCCTTTAAGATATCCAGAACACCTTGAGAGAGGTGCAAATCAGCAAACTTTAACTCTTCAAGAGCCAGGCCTTGAGATTGAGAGATTTGAGATTCGGATAACAAACCCTCCCCCGAGCACATGTTAACAGGTTGTAAATCCTGGGAAGAGACAGGGGAAGGTGGACTGCTAAGGACTACAAGAGCGGGTACCAGGGCTGTCTGGCCCAGTCGGGAGTAATCAGAATCACCTTGCAGGGTTGAGACCTGATTTTGACTAGCACCTTGAAAAGGAGGGGGAAGGGGGGAAAAGCATACAGGAACTTCCCTTCCCAATTGAGAACTAGGGCATCCAGGGGGACTGAGCCCAACACTGGGGGCCTGCAGCAAAAGAGAGGAAGTTGGTGATTGTCTGGGGCTGCAAAAAGATCTATCTGTGGGGTGCCCCATCGGGAGAAGATCACCTTTAAAATCAGGGGATCCAGGGACCATTCGTGATGGCCCTGGGATATCCTGCTGAGAGCATCTGCCAGGACATTGTCCTTCCCTGGGAGGTGCACTGCTGTAAGAGGCGTTCAGGGAATAGGCCAGAGGCCACAAATTCATTCCCTCTGTGCACAAGGCCGTAGACCGAGTGCCCCCTTGCTTGTTGATATACCACATTGTGGTGGTACTGTCTGTCCTGATCTGAACAGACTTGGAAAAAGCTTGAAGTGCTAGAAACACTGCTCTGAGTTCTAATAGATTGATGTGAAGCAGAGATTCCTGAGGAGACCACAACCCTTGGATGGCCAGGTCCCCCAAGTGGGCTCCCCACCCCAAGAGGGAGGCATCTGTAGTAAGGATTAGAGAATGAGACTGAGTGACAAAAGGAACTCCCTGTCTTAGATTGTCCTGATCCTGCCACCACTGTAACGCCTGGATCAGGGTTCGAGTCACTGGGATTAGTTTGGTCAGAGGATCCTTTTTCTGAGACCAGAAGGCTCTCAAGTGGAACTGAATGTCCCTCATCTGAAATCTTGCCCCCTGAACCACTGCTATAGAGGCAGCCATGTGTCCCAGGAGCTGCAGAAAATGCCTTGCTGGTCGAGACACCTGGAGGGTGAATGAAGAGGCCAGTGAGAAAGGGTCCTTGCCCTGTCCAGGGGAAGGAAGGCGCTTGCCTTTACTGTATCCAGCTCTGCCCCTATGAAGGTGAGGAGCTGCACAGGCTCTAGAACCGACTTTGAAAGAAACAGAAGGACACCTAGAGAAGTGAGCAGTTGCTGAGTTATCTGCAGGTGTGACTTGACTTGGTCTGGAGACTGGCCTACTATGAGCCAGTCGTCCAGGTATGGAAAGATGGAGATCTTTTTTCTCCTTAGGAAGGCAACCACTGCTGCCAGGCATTTTGTGAAAACCCTTGGAGCAGAAGTTAGGCCATAGGGCATTGCTCTGAACTGATAATGGCCTGAGGGCAGCTCAAACCTGAGGTACTTTCGGTGGGAGCTTCTGATGAGAATATGGAAATAGGCATCCTTGAGGTCCAGGGAAAATAGCCAGTCCCCTGGTGTTAGAGAGGGTAGAATTATTCCCAGAGTCACCATTTTGAATTTTGGCTTTAAAAGGTGCTTGTTTAAATATCTGACATCCAGGTTGGGCCGCCATTCTCCTGTCTTTTTGGGGGTTAGGAAGTACCTGGAGTACAATCCTTTTCCCTTGTGTAGGGGTGGAACCCTCTCTATGGCTCTCAGAGCCAAGAGGGAAGAGACCTCTGCCTCTAGGGCAAGTGCCTCTGAAGGTCTTGCAGGTGGAAAGGATCTGGTTCTCATCTTTGGAAATTTTTTGAAGCTGAGAACAAGTCCCTGGCTTACTACTTCCAGGACCCATTTGTCTGATGTTAAAGACATCCAGTCCTGGACAAAGTAAGCCAGCCTGCCCCCTACAGGTGGTGAAGAATAGGCCCTGGCAAACCCATCAGGGTGCCTGTTTGGCAGGGGCCTTAAGCTGAGGGGTGGAAGCAGGCCTGCTTGTACCCCGTTTGCCTCTCCCTCTGAAGAACCCCCTATGAGCATAAGCAGAAGAGGAGGCCTGGGCTTGGTAGAAAGGCCTATGAAAAGGCCTGCCCCTGCCCCTGGAATGCTACCTCTGGGGAGTGGCTTGCCTTTCCTTGGCCTGAGCACTCCTATAGGTGGTCCTGTATTCATCCACTTTCTTCATGTAGTTCTCTGTTTGCTCCCCAAACAGAGAATTACCCACAACAGGAAAATCCATGGCCTTAGTCTGGGTATCCTGAGACAGGCTAGTACATCTGAGCCAAGCCATCCTACGAAGGGCCACAGATGTAGCCATGACTCTAGATGAAACATCATTGGAGTCCACTGCAGCATGGAACTGCACCTTGGATGCCTCAATACCATCCGCAGCCACCTGCTTCAGCTCCTTGGCAAGCTGGCCAGGGACCTGTTTAGCTAAAGCCATTACAGTGTCCCATCTAGATTTCTGATATCTAGCTGTATAGGCCATATAATTAGCCTGCCTGAGTCCCAAGGATGCTGCCATGTACTGTTTCTTTGCATTGGCATCAATCCTCCTGTAGTCCTTCTCTGGAGGGTGTGAAGCCAAGGGTATATTTGCCTTATCACAGGCAGCAGCCTGCACTACCCCAACATGGCTGAACTGCTGGGTAAGGAACTCCATATCTGAGCCTGAGAGAGTATACCTCTTTTCCATTCTCTTGTCCACAGGAGGTATAGAATTAGGAGTCTTTAAAATTTTTATTGTCTGTTTCCCGAAGGACTTATGAAGGGGAATAGACAGCCTCTTGGACTCTGGGATATCCATCATCTCAACATAGTCAGGCTCCTCCTGATCATCTACAGCTTCTTCCATAGGAAGCTGAAGAGTTTCAGCCACTTTTTTGTAGAACATAAAATGGGAAGGGGACTCAAAAAGCCTAGGAGGAAAAACCCTGAAGGTCTGTCTGGGGAGATGTCCGGTCAATGGGCACATCCAGACTTTCGAATCACCATCACTATCCTCATACTTCCTCATAAAATCTTCTAAATTATAATCTGGAACCGGGGAACCGGATCAACCGGCTCCTTCCCTGGAGGAAAGCCGGTTCGGTCGAACCGGGTTAGCTTATTGAACAACTTATCGCTTTGGCCATTTCATCAGCGGTTGGAGAAAGAAGTTGTGGATCCGAACCGGCTGATTTATCCCTTCTTTTTCTTTTAACCAGAACCAACTCCTCAGAGTCGGTTCTCCTTTTGCCTGAAGAAGTTTTGCCTTGGTCAGAGGGCACTCCTTCTGGTTCGCTTGGAACCGAACCAGGCTGGCCATCCGGGTCAGTGGACTTCTTGGCCTCCCTTTCCCTCAGCCTACCAACTCTCCTTTTCCAGGGTAGCTGCAGGAAAATTCTTGCAAATCTGGCAGTCTGAATCGAGGTGGTCAAACCCCAGACAATAAACACAGGTGGTGTGGGGGTCAGCTTTAGCATAGGCTTCCCCACACACACTACAGTGTTGAAACCCAGTGGGCCCGGTTTTTCTTTTGGGTTTCTCAGACATGGCCAGTCCTAACAAAACTTACCCTTTTTTCGGCAATCTGTCAGGCAAGACACCCTTATCGGTTTTTGACCGTGTTACGGGTCGTGGAAAAAACCGTAATGAAATCCGTTTTTTTTAGAACCGATAAGGACCGGTTACCAGACTCTAAAAGTAGAATAAACTTTTTTTGAACAAACCTGATAGGTTCAAACCGAACCGATCCCACGTTTACAAGTTCCACACAGAAGAACAAGAAAATAAACCTATCTAGTACTCACGATACCACAGACAGAGACTGAACAGACAGGTTAACGGATTAAATTTGGTCAAAAACCGAGGAAAACAGCACTTTAACCGACAAACTTGAACCGAGCAAAGAAGAAATCTCCGGAGCAACTGTTCAGTGAGGCGGAGTAAAGAATCTGAAGGTTTGAGTTCAAACAGCAACAGACAGAGTCTCAACCGAGCTCGAGCTCAGCGTTCCATGCCTGGCATGGAAAGTTAACTCTTTCATCTCCGGGGCAGTTCAAAGGTTGGACATCACTGCATATGTCAGAATACAGCAAGACTTCATGTTGTTTGAATAAATGTATAAGCCTTTGGAAATAAATAAAAGTATTAAAAAAAAAAGGTCCCCCTCCCTATGGAAGCAGAGGAAATCAAACATGCTTTACGCTGATTAAGTTATACCTATGTAACTTCACCCAAATAAGGCATTAGAGTAGGAACATTTCTATAACCTTGGAGGTTAACTTGTTCAAACAGCAATATAAAAGATGCTAACCTAATCAAAACTCCACTGAGAAGACAACAATTGGCATCACATTTTATATAAAACGACAAAGTTAAGAACAGAAACGTTTACAGGGATCAAATTGGTAGTCGCCCCAGAGACCAAAGTGGTATAGATTCTTTAATCAGAAAGCAACATACATTTACGTGGGGTCAGACCAAATACCCACTGTTCCCTTACCGTACAGACCACCATTTTAAATTATGGCTAACAATGTCCCTTTCAGGGCTCCTCTTCTGACTCGGAATCATCTTCATCTTCCCCAGATCTGTGTGTTGGAGCATTCTTCTGTGACCACTTAAGGGCATCCTCTGGGTCATTAAAAAAATAAATCTTCCCTCTGTGGACAATCCGGAGCCTCACAGGAAACAAAATGCCATGAGGTATTCCCGCCTCCCTCAAGATAGCTTTCACCCCATCAAAGCTCCTCTTCTTCTGCAGAGTGGCGTAGTTTAGGTCCAGGTAGAGACGGATCACTATCCATCCTAAAGCAGCTTTCCTTTTTTTCTTGAGAGGGCTAGAAGGTAGTCCCTTGTTACAACCCTGTCAAGGACCACCATGATGGTGTGCGGGGCCTCTCCGTCGTCTCCTCGCCCACGAGTCATCATTTGATAGGCCTTCTGAATGGGGACTGGTTTAAGAGTCTCAGACTCCCCCAACTGGTGCCGGAGCCATTCTGTCATGAAGAGGCGTAGGTGATAGCCTTCACACTTTTCTGGCATCCCTGCTATGCACAAATTCACTGCTCGTGCTTGATTTTCAAGCATTTCTAATCGAGAATGGAGGTGGGCATTTTCTTTAGCAAATTTGCCGCCATTCCCATTGCAGCTTCCGACCGTTTGGTAGAATCTGCTGTTGCAGTCTTAACTGAATCCACTGTTGTTTCCAGGCATACCACTCTGTTAGTGAGGCTGTCAAACTTCTCCACTAGCCCTGCCACAGACTGGATGAGGCGGGAGATCTTCACTCCCAATGACTGCAATGTCTTCAGCTGGCTCCTCTGGCACCAAATTACTTGATGCCGGCCTTGTGCTAAGCCCCCTGTAACTCCCTTGCTTTTTGCACCCTCTGTCTGCGATTGATCTTTACGTGGATTCCCCATGATGTTCCTGGAGGATTTCCACACGTATGATTTCGGTGGAGCTTCTTCACCTGAAAACATTTTTTTTTTTTTTTTTTGCCGATTTATGCTAGATTAGTTCCTGTTCTCTATGCCTTAGCGTCCATCTTGCTCGGGCTAAACAGCACCCCCTCCTGGCACCAGCTTTGACAATGAATCCCTTTTTTTGGTGCCAACGTGCCCCAAGGTAAAACTGAATGTCTCATCTGAAATCTGGCCCCTGGAACTGCTGCTACCACATGGCCCAACAACTGTAGAAAGTGCCTTCCTGGCCTTGGGACGTGCAACTTGAAGGAGCTGGCTATCTGAACCAGGCTGTTCACTCTTCACTGTGAGAGGAAGGCCTTTCCCTGCAAGGTGTGCAGTCTGGCACCTATAAACTCCAGAAGATGAACTGGTTCCAGTACCAACTTTTTGTGATTGACAAGGAATCTCAAGGATTGCAGGGTATCCTTTGTGGTTGACAAACGCCTCCCTGAATTCATGCAGTGATTGGCTTTTCAATGAGCCAGTTGGCTAGGTAGGGTAACACCAGCACTCCCTGCCTCCTTAGGTGTGTCACGACCACAGCCAGACACTTAACACCCTTGGGGCAGATGTCAGATCGAAGGGCATCGCCCTAAACTGATAGTGGCCCGATAGCAATCTGAACACGAGGTATTTTCTGTGAGACTGTCTGATGGGGATATGGAAATAAGCATCCTTTAAGTACAGGGATGCTAACCAGTCTCTGTGTCTCAGTGTTGGAAGAATGGTTGCCAAAGTCATCATATTGAACTTTGGTTTTGACGAATGCCTGTTTAGACATCTGAGATCTCGTACAGTTTGACACTCCCTAGTTTTCATTGTTGTGAGGAAGTATCTCGAGTACAGACCTTTTCCCCTTTGTGCGAAGGGAACTGGCTCTACTGCCTTTTGTGACAGAAGGTTGGATACTTCCTCCTCTAACCAAGCTGTTTCTGATGGGGTAGAAAGACTGCCTAATGGCCAAAGAGGACCCACAATAAATACAGGTTACTCACCTGTAACAGGAGTTCTAGGAATGGTATATGTTGTTCATCCACAGTGTCTGGCAGGTATTCTTGCCGCTTTAATTCTTGCCGGAAGGTCTTCAAGCTGGCTCCTCCCACCCACCCGGGTAGTAGAACTCTCTGCTCCGCCCCATGATGCCAGATCTGGCCCGCTGGAAGCTCAGGTTGTGCATCGAAGCCGGGGAGGTCATGTGGATGAACGACATATACCATTCCTAGAACTCCTGTTACAGGTGAGTAACCTGTATTTCTAGGGACACGGATATGTTGTTCATCCACACTGTCTGGCAGACTCTAAGCAGTTCTCCGGGAGGAGGGAGGCAAGGCGCACATCCCCAATACTTACTTGGGAAAGAGAGATTGGAGAACTGAGGTCCCAAAACCAGCATCCCAGCGTGACTCAAGGTCGATGTGGTAGTGGGTAATGAAGGTATGTGCAGACTTCCAGGTAGCAGCCCTGAAGATATCCTGGATAGGGACGTCCCTGGAAGCAGCAACTGATGCAGCGGTATGGCGGATAGAATGAGCTCTTATCCCTTAGGGAGGCTCCATGCCCGCCAACCTGTAGCAGAGCTCTATGCAGGAGGTGATCCACCTGCCTATCGTCCGCTTTGCTGCAGGTCTGCCAGGTGCGGCTTCAGCGTAGGTGACAAACAGCTGGCGAACCTCTACCTGAATTCCAGCCGTCCGCTCCTTATAATAAGCAAGCGCTCATCTAGGGTCCAAAGTATGGAGCCTATACTCGGCTTCCGAGGTGTGACTGGGGTAGAACACCGGCAGAGTCAACAGCTGGTTAAGGTGAAACTCCGACACCACCTTCGGGAGGAACTTCAAGTGGGGGCGCAGGACAACCTTGTCCCTGTGGAAGACCAGGTACGGAGGCTCGATGGAAAGCACCTGGGGCTCTCCCACCCTTCTGGCTGACGTGATAGCCACCAAGAAGGCGGTATTCCACGACAGGTGTGAAAGATCACACCTGTGCATTGGTTCGAACTGCTTGCCCATGAGCTTGGCCAATACCAGCAGTAGATCCCACGGACGTGGAGGTTCTCGCACCGGAGGGGAAATCTGGGCAAGGCCTTTGAAAAAGCACCTGACCACCTTCTACTGTGCCACCGACTGCTTGCCGGCCCGCGCCCGGTAAGCAGAGATGGTTGCCAGGTGCACCTTAAGGGTCGTCGACCGAAGCCCTTGCTGAGAAAGGGACCACAGGTAGTCCAGAATGCTTGCCAAGGGGCAGTCGGAAGGGTTTAAGCCTTCCTGACACCAAATGGAGAAACCTCTTGGATTTGAAGGCATAGCATTTTTCCAGTGCGACTCACTTGCAGGCCTCAACAGCGCTGAGGACCTCGTCCGGAAAGACCCAAGGCCTGGAACTCTAGCCGCCAGGAACCAGGCCGTTAGGTGCAGGGATTGAAGGTCCGATGGAATACCTTCCCCTGATTGACTGAGATCAGGTCCAGGTGGGCTGGAAGCCATCTCGGGAGCCTGGAGCTGAGGCTGAGGAGATCTGGATACCAG
Organism: Neoceratodus forsteri; assembly: GCA_016271365.2. NCBI lineage: Eukaryota > Metazoa > Chordata > Ceratodontiformes > Ceratodontidae > Neoceratodus > Neoceratodus forsteri. The sequence continues at coordinate 552,557,049 of CM028129.1, read as the reverse complement.
AACTGGCGGGGCCAGTCTGGGGCTACCAGAATCACCTGCGCCTTGTCCCTCCTCGCCTTGAGAAGCACCTTGTGGATTAAGGGAAATGGGGGAAAGCCGTAGAAGAGGCCCAGGGTCCACGGCCTCGAGAAGGCATCCCCCTGCAGCGAGCCCTGCTGAGGGGGGCTGGCATGGAACAGACTCAGCTTCGCATTCTCCCTGGAGGCAAACAGGTCCACCAGAGGGTTGCCCCAGTGGGAGAAGAGATCTTGTACTACCTCCGACAGCAGAGACCACTCGTGAGACGCAGCCCCTATCCGGCTTAGGGCATTGGCCAGGGTGTTGGGAGGCTCCTGCCACGTGAATGACTAGGAGATCCGCCTCCAGGCTGCGCACTAGGGACCAAATGTGGAGAGCTTCCTTGCATAACAGCAGGGAGCGCGTCCCGCCCTGGTGGTTCAGATAGTACATGGTCGTGGTGGTGTCTGTCTGGACCTGAACCACTTGACCACGTAGAAACGGAGCGAAGGTGGTGAGAGCTAGACGGACCGCTCGGAGCTCCAGCAGGTTGATGTGGCATCAGGATTCCCGAGAGGACCAGAGGCCGGCCGCTCGGTGTTCCCCCAGATGGGCACCCCAACCCATCAGAGATGAGTCAGTCGAGAGAGAGACCATCGACCCGGGGCGGACGAACGGGATACCCTCCTGCAGATGGGCTGGAACGATCCACCACTGAGAGCGTTCCACATCTCCTGGGTCACTGTCACGGGCCAGTCCAACGGATCGAGACGTTATGACCACTGGCTGGCCAGTCCCCACTGAAGGGGACGCATGTACCAACGGGCCCAATGGACCACGCTGATGCAGGCCGCCATGAGGCCCAGGAGGCGCAGGAAGTCCCGGGCAGGGCGCAATTGCCCAGCATGAAATGATTGTGGAAAGGAGGAAAGAACCTCGGCCCTGTCCGCCGGGAGCCGTGCTCTGGCTCGTAGAGAGTCAAGCTCTGCCCCAATGAACAGAATCACCTGCTTTGGCACGGGTTCCGACTTGGCCTCGTTGATGAGGAGGCCAACCTGAGAGCAAACATGGAGGGCCAGATCTCTGGACCACTCCACCTCCTGTCTGGAGGGGGCTGCTATCAGCCAATCGTCCAGGTACAGGTACACCCAGACCCCTCGGCGCCGCAGGAATGCTGTCACCACTGCCATGTATTTGGTGAAGACACTGGGAGCTAGGGAGAGGCCGAAGGGCATGGCTCAGAACTCGTAAAGGGATCTCTCCACTCTGAAGCGGAGGAATCTCTGATGGGACGGACGGATTGGGACGTGAAAGAACGCATCCTGAAGGTCTAGGAAGCAGAACCACACACCTCGTTCCAAGGATGGGATAATCTGAGCCAGAGTGACCATCCTGAAGGTTCGAGACCGTAGGAACTTGTTCAGGTCGTGCAGGTCAAGAATGGGGCGCCAGCCCCCCCCGCCCGTTTTGGGACCAGAAAGTACCTGGACACAAACCCCGGGTCTGAAGGAGGATCCGCCACCTTCCTGATTACCTCTTTTTCGAGGAGCAGGGCAATGTCGGCCTGACTGGCCAACAGCGAGGCTGCGGACCCCGTGGCCCCCCGAGGGGCGATGGCTCGAAAAGGCGGAACCTGCTCGAACTCCAGAGGCAGGCCTTTTCCTACCACCTCCAACACCCAGCGGTCTGTGATGATAGCGGACCAGGCAGAAAGGAAGTGGCGGAGCCGTCCCCTTACGGAGGGAACCCAACGGGGGAGTGACGAGGTTGGAGGCGGCACCCCTCAACCCGTCACTGGGCAGGCTTGGAGGAAGGACCGGCCGAGGGACCTCCCGGGCCTTTACCTCCTTTCTTCCTGTTAGAGGAAGCCGTTGGCTTGGGTTTGGGATGCCAAGCGCGAGCCTGCTGGCCCTGCTGCTGGTGCTGCTGGGCCGGTTGAGGAGCAGGGACTGAAGGACGAAAGGACTTCAGCTGCTGACGGCAGCCTTTGTCCCTCTGGGCGGAAGTGACCGAGTCCAGAGTGGCATTGGACTTTTCGATCTGATGGAGGTGTCCCTCCACTCCAGGGCCGAAGAGGTCAGTCCCCAAGAAGGGGACATCCGCCAACTTGTGCTGGGTATCTGCCATGAAAGTGGATATCCTCAGCCACGCCCTGCGCCGCATGGCCACTGCGGCCGCTACTGACCTGGCACAGGAATCACCTATGTCCAGAGCAGTCTGGAGCTGCTGCTTCGCCACCGCCCTGGTCCCGCACCTGGCGGACCGTGGTCTGCAGGTCAGGCAGGAGATGAGGAACAACCTCATCCAGGGAGCCCAAGAGGGCGTGAGAGAAGTGTGCCATCAGCACGGCCGAGCTGGCCTGTCTCAGGCCAAGAGAGGACGCAGCATACACCTTGTGCCCGGCAAAGTCCAACTTTTTGGATTCCTTGTCAGGAGGGCTTGTCCACGTCCAGAGCGTTACCGGAACGCCGGAAGACGCTGTCGGTGACTAACCCCTCCGCTGAGGGGTGTTCCGAGAAACCGGGCAAAGAGCCGTGGGACCGTGATACTTCCTGGCCATCTTGGCCGAAGGCGCTGACAGGAAGCAGGCCGCTGCTAAAGCTCAAGGCTGGGGCCAACAATGGCCTCCAGCCACCGAAAGGCTCTCCGTGGAGAATCCTCGGTCCAGAATCTCCGTCAGGGGATACTTGGCCCGCTTGGACACGGGCTCGAGCTGCATCCCGGTGGACTCCGAGATGAGCCAAAGCAGACCCAAGAAGGACGATGGGCTACCGTCCACTGATTGGCCCCCGGAGGACTCCAGATCGCACTGCCTGGAGAACAGGAAGGAATCATCGTCGGATTCCGAAGAGTCTGCGAAGAGCTGCCTTGGCCCTGAGCCACCCTCCACCTGCCGAGGACGGTTGGGGGTGAGGGTGACAGACAACCTGCGGGGCAGGCCATGACCCAACCCAGAACTCTTGGTCGGTGCCCCGGACTTCGGTTGTGGAAGCGGAGGTTCCACCACAATCGGTGGACCAGCTGGTTTCGCCTTAGCAACCGGCCCAGGGGCGGGCAACTCGACTGGAGCGAGTGGTTGCTTCGGCCGTTCCGGCGACAGCCACTTGATAGCCGGGGTCAGCTTAGGCCTGGATAGCAGCAACTTCTGCCACATCAAATCCTCGTAGCGCCGGCGCAACTTGCGTCGAAGCCTCTCCGAGGAGGAGGAGGAGGACGAAGAAGAGCGGCGTCGCCACTGACTTCGTTAACGAGACCAAGACCACCGATGTCGGCGGGAATGGCTGGACCGAGAAGAGGTCTGCGACCGAGACTGAGACCCCGAGGGGACCGAGGGTGGGTCTGGGAAAGGGCGGGTGATACCCGCTCTTCCCGTGGCTCGGGAACTTTAACCGGGGACTGCGGTCCCGAAGGAGCAGGCAGATCCTCGGTATCCACCGGGGGAACCGGTGAAGTAGGGTTGTCGGCTTCTCCAGTCAACAGCCCGTCTAGCAAGTAGAGAAAAATCTCGACTTCGTCGATGGGAGTCTCGGCAGGCTGGCCTGACGGGGGCACCGTGAAGCCAGCGGCCTAAGCCGCAACCTCGACCGAAGTCGACGGTCGGCTACCCAGGGAGGAGAACCTTTCCCACTCCCAGGAACGCCGACGGTGGGACTTACCTTTCGACTCTCTTTTCTTGGGCCGAGAAGAATGGCCCAAAGGCCCCTCCCTTCGTGGAAAGGGACTGACAAAGCTCCTTGAACGAAGCTGTATAAGAGGAACTCAGAGAGGGCGGGATAAATGCCGCAGCCGAGGAAGAAGAAGATGCGGCCTGGGCCGCTTCCTACTCGAGGGCGATCATCTGCTCGAGCTGCTCAGCCGAGCCAGCCGCCGCGGAAACCGCCCAACGAGCCTCTTGGATTTCACCAGGAAAACGCTTCGGGCGCCTGAGCTTTAAGCGGCAGCGCCATCGTCCAGAACATTGGCTGAAAAGAACGGCACAACCTCAGAAGCCCGCGGGTCGTGGTCTAGGCCTGGCAGTAGACGACGGGAGTGCGGATCCATCCTGGACATTTTCTGCCCCTCATGGGCACCTCCGAAAGCCGGGAACAGATTTGTCCATCGCAGCCGCGAGGGAAAAAGAAGACCGAAGTATGAAAAACTACAAAATCAATTTCGGGCGAACCGAAGAATTAGGATCCAGTCTCAAACACAGAGCGCTAAGGAGGGAACCTGAGCTTCTAAGCGGTAAGGAAGATCTGGCGTCATGGGGCGGAGCCGAGAGTTTTACCACCTGGGTGGGTGGGAGGAGCCAGCTTGAAGACCTTCCGGCAAGAATTAAAGCGGCAAGGATACCTACCAGACAGTGTGGATGAACATATCCATGTCCCTAGAAATCTTTGTTTCATAGTCAACATTCCTAAAGTACTTCTCAGGAGGATGAGATGCCAGTGGGATATCAGCTTTGTCACCAGCTGCAGCCTGTACCACCCCCTCATGGCTAGGGTGCCCAAAGAGGAATTCTGCTCCCCCACTAGCCACAGAATACTTTTTATCTAGTCGCAGAAGTCTCTTTCATGCGGGAACATCCATCAACTCCATGTACTCCTGCTCCTCTTCCTCCTCAGTGGATTCCTGAGTGGGGAGGTCAAGAGTCTGAGCAACCTGTTTTATAAACGAAAAATAGGATGTATAATCCACAGATCCCTTATCAGAGGATTCAGGGCGGTGAAGATCTGGGGAAATTTCAGGTTCAATAGGATTCCCATAATCCTCTTCCTCCTTCTCTTCTCCATTAAAATTCACTACCTTGCTCCAGAGAACCGGGGTGGAACCAGGTGCTTGAATCGGAGTCAATCTGAGACCGTCTTACAAACGGCACCGGGGTTCAGGGTTGCAAAGACTAAATAATCCTGACTGCATTCGCAATCTCCTCAGCGATTGCAACAGCGGTTTTCCTCGTTTTTTCTCTGCACTGTGTATTTCTCTCTTTTTTCTCTTAACCATGGTAGTCGGCTCAGCGGTTCATTTCTTCCCTGAAAAATTTTTGCCCCTTTCAGAAGGCTGTTCCTAAGATTCTTCTTGAGGCGGAACCGATTTCTCCACAGCTGGGTCAGCAGCCTTATCGGACATTTTATCTTGCAGTCTTTTCAGTCGCCTATCAAGCGTTAACTGCGGGAAATTTTTCCAGATATCACAATCTGTCTAAGTGGTCAAAATCAAGACAGAGCACACAAATTAAAAGACGGTCGGCCTTAGAAAATGGTTTCCTACACTTCGTACAATGCTGGAATCCTGTAGATTCCATTCTTTTCTTGGTTTTCTGTGAGATCTAACCACAAAAAAAAAAGCCCCTCTCACTACTATTTTTCTTCTTTTCGGTTTAAATTCAACCGCTAGAAGAAAAAATTACTCACCTTAGTAATTGCTTTTCTTCTCATGGAGTCTTGCTATATTATGACAGAAGCAGTTAGCCACAGCACTTGAACTGCCCCAGAGAGGAAACAGTTAACTCCAGGCAGACTGGAGTTCTAAAGCGCGAGCGCTGTACCCAAAGCTCTATCTGGCTAGTTTCAAACTGAAACTGTCAGATCTTTACGTAGCTAACACTAAGCAACTAGTCTGTGTGGAAAAACCCTACACTAGCCAAGTGGCTACCTACTAGTAGGAAAAAACAATAACAGAAACAACAATAATAATAATACTAATAATATCACCCCCAACAAGCACTATTAGGCCCCCCTTCCCCAAAAGACTCAAGTCCAGGAGGAGGGCCAACATATTACCCAAAAACAGAAATACCTAGTTCCCTAACCCTAAAGAAAAGCGGGGAAAGGGAAAAGAACTAAAATGGCATGACACAGTGCTTGCACTAATTTGCCAACCCCTTACCCAAGTAGAAGTTCTGAGAGGGGCAGGATGGGGTGGTCATAATATAGCAAGACTCCATGAGAAGAAAAGCAATTACTAAGGTGAGTAATTTTTTCTTCAAACACCATGAAGTCTTGCTATATTATGACAGAAGCAGATTACACAGCAGTACCTCCATGGAGGAGGGTCAGAACCTACTTAGGAAATAGGCTCTGAAGCACAGCTGTGCCAAACCGAGCATCTCTCCTGGACTGGACATCCAGGGAATAATGCTTGGTAAAAGTGTGAACTGTCTTCCAGGTAGCAGCTTGACAAATTTCCAGAATGGGAATATCCCTAGCAGCCGCTAGAGATGCAGCTGTACCCCTGGTGGAGTGGGCCCTCAGTCCTGAGGGGGGTTCTCTACCTAGTTTTTGGTAACAGAACTGGATACAAGAGACAATCCACCTTGCAATTGTCCTCTTAGTGGCAGGTTTCCCTTTGCCAACCTCGCCATAGGTAAGGAAGAGTTGGAGGGATTCGAACCTGTGACCCTTGGTGCGTTCCAAATAGTAGCTTAAGGCTCTTTTGACGTCCAAACTGTGCAATCTCCTCTCACCCGAGGAAGAGTGCTATAAAAATACTGAAGGAGATGGATTGGTTCAGATGGAAATCTGAAACCACTTTAGGTAAAAACTTTCTGTTAGTCTTGAGGACAACCTTATCTCTGTGAAAAGAAATAAAATCCTTTTCCACTGACAGGGCTTGTAATTCACTTATGGCCTGGCAGAAGTGATGGCCACTAGGAAAACAGTTTTCCAAGTTAGAAACTTGAGATCTGCTGAAGACAGAGATTCAAGGGGTTGCATTAACTGAGCAGTACAAACATTCAGGTCCAGGCAGAGCTGGGTCCCGAAAAGAGGTTAGTGTGAAGAACCCCATAAAAACTTGGAAAAACACAGGGTGAGAAGAAAGGGAGGCAGGCTTCCCTGCTGATACAAAAGCAGAGACAGCTGCCAGATGAACCTTTAAGGTAGCTGGCCTAAGGCCTAAGGAATTTAGATGGACCAAATAGTCCAGTAAAATGGGCAAATCAGCAGATTCTGGGACAATTTGCTTCCCAGAACACCAGATGGAAAACCTCTTCCATTTGGAATTATAAGTGGCCCTACTGGAAGACTTCCTTGAAGCCTTTAAAATATCAAGGACACCTTGAGAAAAGTGTAAATCAGCAAATTCTAACTCCTCAAGAGCCAAGCCTTGAGGTGGAGGGATTTGAGGTCCGGATACCACACTCTCCCCTGGGCACAGGCCAGCAAGTTGTGAACCCTGGGCAGGCTCAGGGGAGGGTGGACTGAAAGGGACAGAAGCAGTGGGTACCAGGGCTGTCTGGCCCAGTCTGGTGCAATTAGGATCACTTTGCAGGGCTGGGATCTGATTTTAACTAATACCCTGAAGAGAAGGGGGGAAAGGCATATAGGAACTTCCCCTTCCAATCCAACAGAAAGGCGTCCAGGGGGACTGAGCCCAGCACTGTAGGCCTGCAACAAAACAGAGGAAGTTGGTGGTTGTCTGGGGCTGCGAAAAGATCTATCTGAGGAGTGCCCCATCTGGCAAAGACTGACCCCAGCACCAGAGGATTCAGAGACCATTCGTGATGGCCTTGAGAAATCCTGCTGAGGGCATCCGCCAGGACATTGTCTTTCCCTGGAAGGTGAACTGCTATTAGGGAGGTGTTCAGGGAATAAGCCAGAGACCACAACTTCATTGCTTCGGTGCACAAGGCTGATGACCGAGTGCCCCCCTGCTTGTTGATGTACCACATTGTCGTGGTGTTGTCTGTCTTGACCTGAACTACCTTGTTCTGGACAGATGCTGAGAAAACCTGAAGAGCTAAAAAGACAGCTCTGAGTTCCAATAGGTTGATGTGGAGCAGAGATTCCTGAGGGGACCACACTCCCTGAGTGGAAAGGTCGCCCAAGTAAGCCCCCCACCCTAGCAAGGAGGCATCCGTGGTGAGGGTGAGAGAGGGAACAGGAATGAAGGGACCCTTGTCTTAAGTTGCTCTGATCCTGCCACCACTGGAGAGCCAGAATCAGAGTTTGGATCACTGGAACCAATTTGGAAAGGGGTCCCTCCTTTGAGACCAATAGGCCCTCAAATGGAACTGAATGTCCCTCATCTGGAATCTTGCTCCTTGCACTACAGCTGTGGAAGCAGCCATGTGTCCTAGGAGTTGCAGAAAATGCCTTGCTGGTCGAGAGACCCGCAGGGTGAAAGAGGATGCCAGGACAATGAGTCTCTACCCTTTCCAAGGGAGAAATGCCTGAGCCAACTTTGTGTTCAATTCCGCACCTATGAAAGTTAGTACCTGAACTGGTTCTAGAACTGACTTTGGTAAATTCAGCAGGAATCCCAGGGAAGTGAGAAGCTGCTGGGTGACTTGCAAGTGGGATTTTACCTGATCTGGAGACTGACCCACAATGAGCCAGTCGTCCAGGTAGGGAAACACAGCAATCCCTTGCCTTCTTAAATGAGCCACTACCACAGCTAGACATTTTGTGAATACCCTTGGAGCAGAGGTAAGCGAAGGGCATTGCTCTGAACTGGTAGTGGCCTGAGGGCAGTTCGAACCTGAGGTATTTTCGTGAGAAGGCCTGATCAGGACATGAAAATAGGCATCCTTGAGGTCCAGGGAAGCTAGCCAGTCCCCTGTCTCAGGGAGGCAAAATCATTGCCAGAGTTAACATTTTGAACTTTGGTTTCAAAAGATGCTTGTTCAGGTACCTTAAATCTAGAATGGGCCGCCATTCTCCTGTCTTTTTTGGGGTAAGAAAGTATCTGGAGTACAGCCCCTTGCCCTGGTGACAAGGAGGAACCCTTTCCACTGCTTTGCAGTCTAGAAGAGAAGAAACCTCTGCTTCCAAGGCAAGGGTTTCTGAAGGATTTGCAGGTGGAAAATGTCTGGTTCTCATCTTTGGAAACTGTTTGAAGCTGAGAACCAGACCCTGGCTTACTACCTCCAGAACCCATTTGTCCGAAGTTAGGGACACCCAGTTCTGGCTGAAATAAGCCAACCTGCCTCCCACCGGTACAGGAGAATCGGCCAGCAGCCTTAGGCTGAGGGGAGGGGGACGGTTTACCTGTGCCCCGTCTACCTCTGCCTCTGAAAAAAACCCTCTGTGCAAAAGCAAAGGAGGCTTGAGATTGATAAAAAGGCCAGTGGAAAGGCCTGCCCCTACCTCTGGGAGTGTGCCTTTGTGGAGTGGCATGCCTCTCCTAGCCTGGGCACTTTTGTAGGTAGTTCTGTACTCATCCATCTTTTCATATAATTTTCTGTTTGCTCTCAAACAGAGAATTTCCACTACAGGAAAATCCATAGCTTTTGACTGAGTATCTTGGGACAGATTAGTGCACCTGAGCCATGCCAACCCACGGAAAGCTACAGAAGTGGCCATGACCCTAGAGGAAACATCATTAACATCCACAGCAGTATGAAATTGAACTTTAGAGGCTTCAATGCCATCAGCAGCCACCTGTTCCAACTCACTAGCCAGCTGGCCATGGGCCTGCTTGGCTAACTGCAATACTGTGTCCCATCTAGATTTCTGATATCTAGCCGCATAAGCCATATAATTTGCCTGCCTGAGTCCCAAAGAAGCTGCCATATTGTTTTTTTCGCATGGCATCAATCTTCTGGAATCTTTATCAGGAGGATGTGAGGCCAGGGGAATATTAGCCTTGTCACAGGCTGCAGCTTGTACCACACCTACATGACTACACTGCTCAGTGAGGAAGTCTATATCAGGGCCTGATAAAGTATACCTTCTGTCCATTTTTTTTTTTATCTACAGGAGGGACAGAATGAGGATTTTTTAAAATTTTTGTTGTTTGCTTCCTAAATGACTTATGTAAAGGAATAGACAACCTCCTAGACTCTGGTATATCCATCATTTCTACATAATCAGGCTCCTCTTGCTCATCCACAGCCCCTTCTAAAGGAAGCTGGAGGGTTTCTGCAACCTTTTTGTAAAACATAAAATGAGAAGGGGACTCAGACAGCATAGGGGGAGATTCTAAAGGTCTGTCTGGAGAAATGTCCGGTTCAATGGGCACGTCCAGACCCTCCCAGCCACATACATAATGATCAAAATCTTCCTCCCCTCCTGTGGTTCATAAAATTCCTCAACATCATACTCTTGAACCACTGGAACCGAACAAACCAACCTTTTGCCAACTGTTGGTGGTTCGACAGGTCCCTGAGACAGTGACTGGACAATCTGTATGGCTTTAGCTATCTCTGCAGCAGTTGGAGAGGCAATTTTGGACTCCAGACCTGCTGATTTCTTTGACTTTTTTACTGAGACTGGTTCCTCTGAACCAGCCTTCCTTGTGCCCGAGGATGTCTCGCCCTGGTCAGAGGGCACTTCCTCTCAGTCCAGTGGGTGCTGGACGGGCTGTCGGCATCGGGTCAGCGGACTTTTGAGCCTCTGTTCCCTGAGCCGCCCAATCTCTTCTCCAGGGTGGCTGCAGGAAATTTTACACACCTGGCAGTCTGACAGAGGTGGTCAGCCCCAGACAATAAACACAAGTGGTGTGTGGGTCAGCCTTGGCAGAGGCTTCCCCACAGACTTCACAGTGTTGAAATCCAGTGGGCCGGTTTTCTTTTGGGTTTCTCAGACATAATGCTAGCCTATCCAAAAACTTGCCCTTTTATGGCAGTGCCAGGCAAGACAACCTTATCGGTTCTAACCGTGTCACGGTATTTGAAAAACCCACTGAAATAAATAGGTTTTTAGAACCGATAAGAACCGGAACTGCACTCTAAAAGCCCAATATAATGTTTAAAATACTTTTTATAAACCGATCGGTTCAAAACCGAACCGATAATTAATTTCCACACAGACTTTGAAATCCTGTACTTACGGTTTACCAGATAGAGCTTTGAACCGAAATGTGGTAAAATAAAAAACTTATTGCCGGTTCAAATGAACCGAAAATACTCGCTTTAACCGAGAAATGAACCGAGATGAAGTGGCTGATCTCCGGAGCGACTGTTCAGTGAAGCGGAGTAAAGAATCTAACAGTTTCAGTCTGAAACTAGCCAGATAGAGCTTTGGGTACAGCGCTCGCGCTTTAGAACTCCAGTCTGCCTAGAGTTAACTGTTTCCTCTCCGGGGCAGTTCAAGTGCTGTGGCTAACTGCTTCTGTCATAATATAGCAAGACTTCATGGTGTTTGAAAAACAGGTTACTCACCTGTAACAGGAGTTCTAGGAGTGGTATATGTTGTTCATCCACACTTTGTGGCAGGTTCCTTGCCGCTTTAAATATTGACAGGTGGTCTTCAAGCTGGCTCCTCCCACTCACCTGGGTGGTAAAACCCTCGGCGCCCACGTCAGGTGACCAGCGTCATACAACGTCGGTATAAGAGGTCAGGCAGCCGCCTTCAGTTCCTTTTCCGCCACAGGCCGGAGGCCCGGACGAGAGAGAAGCAGATATTTCCCTCAATAGAAAAGGAGCTGAAGAAGACCTAGGGGATGGAGGGTGGAAAGAGTAGAGCCTTACTGCAAGAGCCTCTCTCGAAGATCTACTGTTACGGTAAGTTCTTACGAATTGTACTATCTTACTTCTAGAGAGCTCTTGTGCAGGTAATTATATATAGGACTGAATCCCAAGCAGTCGGAAAAATAAAGGCACCGGAGGAGAAACTACTCCTGAAAGTAGCAGTAGCTTGCAGGCCTCAAGACAGGAGGCCCTGCAAAACAGCTAGTCCAAGCTTGCTCTGCAGCGAGAGGCAATGTTCAAACTGTAATGTTTCGTAAAGGTATGGACGGAAGTCCAGGTGGCGGCAGCACAGATGTCTGCCACAGACACATTCTTGAAACAAGCCGCAGAGGCAGCTACTCCATGAGTGGAGTGACCTCTGACTTGACCCGGAAGGGTCTTGTTCTACTTGTCATAACAGAAAGTGATGCAATGAGCCAACCACTTCGACAGGCATTGCTTGGAAACAGCACTGCTTTCCCTTTTGTGAGCAAAAGAGATGAACAGCTGGTCAGTTTTTCTGAGATCCTTTGTCCTATCGGTGTAGTATCTCAGAATCCCGTGAACATCCATGGTATGGAGTAAATATTCTCCTTGGTTGGAGTACTGCGTGAAAAAGGCAGGTAACTCTATAGACTGATTTAAGGTAGACTCCGCTACCACTTTAGGCAGAAACTTAGGGTTCATGCGAAGAGCTACTCGTTCTTTGTGAAAAATCAAATAGGGGATTTTACACATAAGGGCCTGGAGCTCGGAAATTCTTAGAGCGGAAGTAATGGCCACCAAGAAGAGCTGCCTCATGACAGAAACTTAGATTCATGGATGCCGAGGTTCAAGGAAGAAGGGTAAGTTTCTCGAGAACAAAGTTTAAGTCCCAAGGAGGAGCAGGAGTCCGAACAGGGGGCCTCATATGAAGGACCCCTCTAAGAAAAGTCTTAGACACCTCTAATTGGGCAAAGGCTTTATCAGCGAAAGGAGCATGGTGAGCCGAAATAGCGGCCATGTGCACTTTCAAGGAGGAATGACTGAGACCCAAGTCGAAGAGATGACGTAAATATTCAAGCAGAACGACCACTGGACAGGAGAAAGGCTCCACGTTCCTAGAGGTGGTCCAAATAGAAAATCTCTTCCATTTCATGGCATAAGTGGACCTAGTGGAGGGTTTTCTAGCCTCCACCAGAATCTCGGCCACCTTTGGAGAGACACCAAAGCGAGATTGGGCTAGGTCTGCAGGAGCCATGCATGAAGTTGTAGGGACTTGAGGCCTGGATGGACCAGGGTCCCCTGATCCTCGGTCAGCAATCCTCGAGATAAAGGAAAAGGAAGAGAAGGAACCTCTGAGTATTGTTGTAGAAGAGAGAACCAGATTTGCCTGGGCCAGAAAGGAGCGATCAGAATCATTCTCGCTCCTTCCGTTGTTAGTTTCTGCAGTACACGAGGGACCAGAGGAATTGGGGGAAAAGCATAGACGAATCTGCCCTTCCAGTTTACAGACAGAGCGTCGCTCCAGAAAGCACCTCGCTCTGGAGCGAGCGAGTAAAAGCTGGGAAGTTTTGCATTTTGGGAAGAGGTGAACAGGTCTATCTGAGGGGTCCCCCAAAGCTGGAAGATGTCATCTAGAACCTGTTGGTCCAACTCCCACTCGTGTGGCAGAGCAGAGGAGTGGCTTAGCTTGTCTGCCAGGGTATTGTCGACTCCTGGAACATGGATCGCCGTGAGGTGAAGGTTGTGAAGCGTTGCCCAGTCCCAAACCCTCACAGCTTCCCTGCATAGAGGGTAGGATCGATTCCCTCCCTGCTTGTTGATGTACCACACCACGCACATGTCCGTCCGGACAGCTAGGTGACCGGGAAGGAGATATTGGTGAAGGGCTTGGAGAGCATATAGTACTGCTCGTAGCTTGAGCACATTGATATGGAGAGCTAGCTCCAATCTGGACCATAAACCCTGGATAAGGTGAGGACCCAGATGGGCTCCCCAACCTTCGCCTGATGCATCCGTGGTCAGAGTCTGGGAGGGGGGAGGATGACAGAAGCGGACCCACCGAAACAGGTTCTCTCGAACCATCCACCATTGCAAGTCTCTTGTCATCGGCGAGGAGATCAGAACCAGATGATCTAGGTCGTCTACGAGTTGATCCCACTGGGACCGGAGAGTCCACTGAGACATCCTCATGTGGAGCCGCGCGCAGGGAGCTGTGGGGATGGCGGCCGCCATGAGCCCCAAGAAACGGAGAACAGACCTCGCCGGAATCTTCCTGCATTCTAATAGCAGGGAAATCTGTGACTGAAGAGAGGCCGCCCTGTCTGGAGGAAGGAAGGCCTTGCTCACCGTCGTATCAAGGATAGCCCCGATAAACTTAAGTCTCTGGGAGGGATCCAGATGAGACTTGGAATGGTTGATAGTGATACCCAGGCAAGTGAAAACCTGCTGGCTGAGGGAGAGAAAATGCAGGAGCTCCTCTCTGGATGAGGCCGCCAGGAGCCAGTCGTCCAGGTAGGGGAACACCTGAACTCCCATAATACGCAGGTGGGCCGCTACCACTGCCAGGCATTTGGTAAAAACTCGGGGTTCCGAGGAAAGACCACACGGGAGTGCCCGGAATTGGTAATGGTCCCCCTGGAAAGCAAACCGGAGGTACTTGCGATGCAAAGGACGAATGGGGATGTGCAGATATGCGTCCTGCATATCCAGCGCACAAAGCCATTGACCCGGCCGAAGAAGGTGCAGAAGGGTTTGACGGGATAGCATCCTGAACTTTTTGTATTCCACGTAAAGGTTCAAGGAGCTGAGACAGAGAATGGGCCTGAGATCTCCAGTCTTCTTTGGGACCAGGAAAAAATGAGAATAGTAACCCGTCCCTTAAAGGTGAGGAGGAACGGGTTCTATGGCCTGCTTCGCGAAAAGGGCAGATATTTCTTCCCTCACCAAAGGAAGATGGTCCCTTGCATAGGACGACTTCAGAGGGGGGTGGCGTGTGGTTTCTGTAGAAACTCTATGGAGTGCCTCCGCTATAATCTGAAGCACCCATGAATCCGTTGTTATCCTCTCCCAACCTGGAAGGTGGAGGGAGAACCTCCCTCCTACCGGTTCCTCCGGTGTGTCCGGAGGCAGTGGGAGAGGGAAGGAGTCAGGTGGTGAGAGGCAGCGCCGCAGCTGGGGCACCCACTGCTTTTTTGGGCGGTGGGGGCCTGGCAGCTGTGGGGGCCCGGCGTTTAGTGGCCCGCCTTCCTTGGGGTTTCGCTAGTGGCCGACTGCGTCTGCGAAAAGGACGGTGCTGTGGGGGATGGGGACGATACATGGAATCCACGGATTTCAGAGCCGTCCCCTTCTCCTGCAAGTCGGTGATGATGTCCTTGACATCACCGCCGAAAAGCACTGAACCCCTGAAAGGTGCTTCCTGGATTGCTGACTGCACCTCCAGGACCAAACCAGACACGCGGAGGTAGGCATGACGCCGAAGACTTACAGCAAATGCGGAGCTCCGCCTGGCAGTGTCCACTGCATCCTATGTCGTCCGCAGGATGTGTCGACTGGCCGAACGATCGGAACGGACTAAGTCAGCTAACTCCTGCTTGACTTGGGAGTCAGGAGTCAATCTTGGATTCCGCCTGCAAGGTTGGCCTTCTGTAATCCCCCATATGAGCTACATAATTAAGTTTCCCGACCCAGGTGGAAGAGGCGATATTTTTCTTCCATACTGGTCCAGGAGGCGAGATTCCTTATCCGGAGGAGACGAGCTTAGATGTTTAGGATGTGCTGACAGGCCGTGAGCGGCGCTAATCACGACCGAGTCTGCATGAGGGTGAGAATCCAAAAAGTCTACACCTCGGAGCCTGGTATAGCCTGTTGGACTTCCTAGGAAGCAGGCTAAAGCCGGCGGTTGTTTCCAAATAGTGGAAACAAGGTGGGCATGAGCTCGATCCAGGGTGGCACTAAAGTAGGGCCGTGAAGGGCAGGTCCAGATGTTCGACCAGTTTGACCCACTGAGGATCTGGTTCCAGAGAACGCCACTGATGTACTTCCTGGATTTTCCTGAGCAACTCAGTGAAGGAAGGATCCTCCGGAGGAGACTTCGGAGGAGTCCTTGGCCGAGGCTTGGACGGAGAGCGAGGTTCGTCGTCTCTCTCGGAGCATCCGTCGGAGGAATCCGAGAGCGAAGAAGAAGAAGAATCAGAAGCAGAATAAGACTCCCTGGCACGTCTAGGGGGAGGAATGGGTTCCGGGGGATCCTGGGCCGTGTCCTGCCCCTCTCGGGATTCAGAGGAAGGCTCTGGGATCCGGAGGCGGTGAGGGGTGTGCCGTCTCGGCGTCGGGCGGCAATCGTGTGCTCTCTACTCCTTGGTGAGCGGAGCCTGGCCTCAGCCCACCAGGAAGCCAGAGTCTCCTGCAGATCCACCGGCGGCCGGGGGGGGGAGTATATGGATTGTATCCGTAAGGCGAGTGTCCCGAAACCCAGCTGCGGGAAACCCGGAGCCGGGTATTGCGGCGTCAAGTACTGCAGCGTTGGATACTGCGGACCCAGGTAAGACGGCGGGTACCCAGGTGCCGGAGCAGACGGCCCGGAAGGAGGCCCCACGGGCAGGTCAACATTGAGAGGCCTGGGGGGGGGCAGACGGGAGGGGAATATCCCCCACCGGCGTCGGATCCGGTTCCCTAGGGGAGGGTCTGTCGGGGTTGGAATATCCCACGCATTGCCCAGGAACAGTGGAGAAAAGTCTCTGGAGTCAGGCTGGGGTGACTCGGGCTCTCCGGACGGCAGCGAAGGCTGCGGGGAACCGGCTACGACGGGGGTTGGAGGGTCCGAAGGTTCCATCGCCCAGCGCACGTCGGGGGAGCCAACGTGCGGCTTAGGGGCAGGTTCCCGGCGGGCGCCGGAGAACCCGGAGTCCGACTTATGGGGTCCCTCATCGGAGGCGGGCCGAGGGAGGGAAGCAGACCAGTCCGAGGGGGACGAGGTCGTGCGCCGCCCCGAAGGGTCGGGCGTCTTATCAACCTTCTCCCGGCGGACATCGGAGGAGCAGACATCCGGCTTATGGGAGGTGCCTTTCGCCAGTGAGCCGCAAGCCTCTGGTACTGAGGGCAGAGGCCTCCTTTGCCCGGAGGCACCCGCAAGGCGAGCACTTGAGCCCGACAGGTGGGCAGCGCCTCCAAAGCCTTGAGGCTACTGACGTGTCCCCGGAGGAGAGATGTTACCTGGGCCGCGACTCCAGCCGGAGTCGCGGGCGAGGAGGCCTTCTCCTGGTGCCTTTCTTTGTCCCGCTTTTTATGATGTCCTTCAGGAGAAGTCGACGCCTGCCTGAGCTTCTTCAATTCTTTTTCCATTGAAGACATCTTCTTTGCAGATGGGCTTCCAGGGACTGTTAGCGTCGCTCTGCGGGTAGCACAGTCTGAAGTCAATCACCGGGCACTTGTCGACGGATGGTCGGGGCCTAAGCAAAAAGGCAGAGAGAATGGCAGTCTTTGTGTGGCAGTTGGGTGCCGCACGAGTCGCACTTGTTTTTGGAAGGTGTAGGGGACGACATACACCGATGCTGACCTGATGATGAGAAGAAATAATATTCAAAACTTCGGTAAAACCGACGAAAGAACAGGGCTTTGCTAAGCACGAACTTTACCGCGAGGCGCTGCATGAGCTAACGGCGGGAAAGAACTGGAAGGCGGGCGTCCGGGGACTGCTAGCTAGAATTTTTTCATTGGGGTCCTGCTGCCGGCCGGCGTCAGTCCTATATGTAATTACCTACTGCAAGAGCCCTCTCGAAGTAAGATCTCCTGTTACAGGTGAGTAACCTGTATTTCTAGGGACATGGATATGTTATTCAATCCACACTTTGTGGCAGACTCCAAGCAGTTCTCCGAGAGAAGGGAGGCAAGGCGTGCACCCCCTACGGACGGAATAAGGACTGGAGAACAGAGGTCCCAAAACCAACATACCGGCATGACACTAGGTCAATGTGGTAATGGGAAATAAAGGTGTGTGCTGATTTACAGGTAGCAGCCCTGCAGATTTCCTGGATAGGGACGTCCCTGGAAGCAGCCACCAAAGCAGTGGTATGGCGGGTAGAATGAGCTCTTATCCCTTTGGGAGGCTCCATGCCCACCAAACTATAGCAGAAATCTATGCAGGAGGTGACCCACCTGCTTATCGTCCACTTGGTTGCAGGTCTGCCAGGTGCGGCTTCAGCGTAGGTGACAAACAGCTGGCGAACCTCTCCCCGCACATCAGCCGTTCGCTCAATATAATAAGCGAGCACTCTTCTAGGGTCTAAAGTATGGAGCCTATATTCGGCCTGACTGGGGTAGAACACTGGCAGAGTCAACACCTGGTTAAGGTGAAACTCCGACACCACCTTCGGAAGGAATTTCGAGTGGGGGCGAAGGACAACCTTGTCCCTATGGAAGACCAGATAAGGAGACTCGATAGAAAGCGCTTGGAGATCTCCCATCCTTCTGACTGATGTTATAGCTACCAAGAAGGCGGTCTTCCACGACAGGTGGGAGATATCGCACCTGTGCATTGGTTTGAATGGCTTGCCAATAAGCCTAGCCAATACCAGCAGTAGATCCCACGGAGGTGGAGGTTCTCGCACCGGAGGGGATATGTGATCAAGGCCTTTGAAAAAGCACCCGACCACCTTCTCCTGCGCCACCGACTGCTTGCCGACCTGCGCCCGGAAAGCAGAGATGGCTGCCAGGTGCACCTTGAGGGTCGTCGACCGAAGCCCTTGCTGAGAAAGGGACCACAGGTAGTCCAAAATACTAGCCAAGGGACAGGAAGAGGGGTCCAACCCCATGTTCTGACACCAAATGGAGAATCTCTTCCATCTAAAGGCGTAGCATTTTCTAGTTGACTCCTTACAGGACACCTCAATGACGTTGAGGACCTTGTCGGAAGACCCAAGGCCTGGAACTCTAGCCGCTCAGGAACCAGGCCATCAGGTGCAGGGACTGAAGGTCCGGATGGAGAACCTTCCCCTTGTCGACCGAGATCAGGTCCGGGTGGACTGGAAGCCGCCTCGGGAGCCTGGAGCCGAGACTGAGGAGATCTTGGTATCAGAACTGGCGAGGCCAGTCTGGGGCTACCAGGATCACCTGTGCCTTGTCCCTCCCCGCCTTGAGAAGCACCTTGTGGATCAAGGGAAATGGAGGGAAGGTGTAAAAGAGGCCCAGGGTCCATAGCCTCAAGAAGGCATCCCCCTGCAGCGAGCCCTGCTTGGGGCGGGCGTGAAACAGCCTCAGCTCCACATTCTCCCTGGAGGCAAACAGGTCCACCTGAGGACTGTCCCAATGGGAGAACAGGTCTTGCACTACCTCTGGCAGGACAGACCACTCGTGAGATGCAGCGCCTATCCGGCTGAGGGCATCGGCCAAACTGTTGGAGGCTACTGCCACATGCATGGCTAGGAGATCCGCTTCCAGGCTGATCACGAGAGACCAGATGCGGACAGCCTCCTTGCGCAGAGGTAAGGAATGCGTCCCACCCCGATGGCTGAGGTAGTACGTGGTCATGGTGTTGTCCGTCTGGACCTCAACCACCTGACCCAGTACAAACAGAGCGAAGGCGGTGAGGGCTAGTCGAACTGCTCAAAGCTCCAGCAGGTTGATGTGGCATCGAGACTCCTGAGGGGACCAGAGGCCGTGGGCCCGGAGATCCCCCAGATGGGCACCTCAACCCATCAGAGAGGCGGTCGTTAGAGTGACTGTCAGCTCGGGGCGGACAAACGGGATACCCTCCTGCAGATAAGCTGAAACGATCCACCACTGCAGGCTATCCCACATCTCCTGGGTCACTGTCACCAGAGCGCTGTGATCACTGGCTGGCCAGCACCTATTGCAGGGGGCACATATGCCAGCAGGCCCAGCGGACGACGCTAGTGCACACAGCCATGTGGCCCAGGAAGTCCCAAGCAGGACGCAACTGCCCAACCAGAAATGTTTGGGCAAAGAAGGAAAGGACCTCTGCCCTGTCCGCTGGGAGCCGGGCTCTAGCGCAAAAAAGAGTTGAGCTCTGCCCTGATGAACTGAATCACCTGAGATGGCATGAGTTCCGATTTGGCCTCGTTGATGAGGAGGCCAATCTGAGAGCAGACCTGGAGGGCCAGATCCCTGGATCACTCCACCTCCAACCTGGAGGGGGCTGAAATCAGTCAGTCGTCCAGGTAAGGGTACACCCGGACCCCTCGGCACCGCAGAAATGCTGTCACTACTGCCATACATTTGGTGAAGACCCTGGGAGCTGGAGAAAGGCCGAAGGGCATGGGCCGGAACTCGTAAAGAGATCCCTCTGCTCTGAAGCAGAGGAATTGCTGATGAGACAGACAGATTGGGATGTGAAAGAATGCATCCTGGAGATCCAGAGAGCAGAACCACATGCCTAGTTCCAAGTATGGAATGATCTGAGTCAGAGTGACCATCCTGAAGGTGCACGGCCTTAGGAACTTGTTCAGGTCATGCAGGTTGAGAATGGGGGCGCCAGCCGCCCGTCCGTTTTAGGACCAGGAAGTACCTGGACACAAACCCTGGGTCTGGAGAAGGGTCCGCCACCTCGCTAATCACCTCCTTCTGGAGGAACGGGGCAATGTCAGCTCGATGAGCTGACAGAGAGGCTGTGGAACCCGTTGTCCCCCGTGGGGCGACGGCTCGATAGGGAGGGGACTGCTCGAACTCCAGAGGCAGACCCCTGCCGACCACTTCCAGCACCCAGCACTCCATGGTGATAGCGGACAAGGCGGAAAGGAAGTGGCAGAGCCATCCCCACATTGGGGGGGGGGAACGCAGGGAGGAGTGACGAGGCTGGGGGCGATACCCCTCAACCTGTCACTGGGCAGGCTTGGGAGAAGGGCCGGTCGAGGGCCTCCTGGACCCTTTCCTCCAGGCTTCCTACTGGAGGAAGTGGCAGACTTGGCCTTAGGGAGCCAAGTGTGAGCCTGCTGGCCCTGTTGCTGGTGCTGCTGGACCAAACGTGCCACAAGGGCGGAAGGGCAAAAAGGGCTTACGCTGCTGCTGGTGGCCTTTGTCCTTCTGGGCAGACGTGACAAAGTCCAAGGTGGCACTGGACTTCTTGATCCTCTGGAGATGGCCTTCCACCCCTGGCCCGAACAAGTCGGTGCCCAGGAAGGGACCGTCTGCCAGCTTGTGCTGGGTTGTCTGATGTAAAGGTGGAGACCCACAACCAAGCTTGGTGGCGCATGGCTACTGTGGCCGCTACTGACCGGGCACAAGAGTCACTGATGTCCAAAGAAGTTTGGAGGTGCTGTTCAGCCACGGCCCTTCCCTGATCCCGCACCTGCTTGACCGTCGTCTGAAGGTAAGTCAGGAGATGGGGAATCACCTCATCCAGGGAACCCATAAGGGCGTGTGAAAAATGTGCCATCAGTACAGCTGAGCTAGCCTGTCGAAGTCCTAGGGAGGAAGCAGCATAAACCTTCCGTCCCTAAAAATCCAGCTTGGATTCTTTATCGGACGGTTTGTCCACGTCCCTAGCATTCCCAGAACGCCGGAAAACACTGTTGGTCACCAGCCCCTCCGTAGAGCGGTGCTCCGAGAAACCAAAAAGTGAACCGGTGGGGACCGCATACTTGCAAGCCATCCTGGCCGAAGGCGCGGAACACGATGCAGGCCACTGCCACAACTCCAGGGCCAGGCCAACAATGGCTTCAGCCACCGGGAAGGCCTCCGTAGGGGAATCTCCTCGGTCCAGTATGTCCGTGAGAAGATACCTGGCCCATTTCTGAACGGGTTCGAGCTGCATCCCAGTGGACTCTGAGATGAGTCGAAGTATTCCCAAGAATGAGGATGGGCTCTCATCCATCGACTGACCCCCTGCAGATTCCAGAGGAGTCTGCAAACACCTGCCGAGCGCCTGAGCCACTCTCCACCTGCAGAGGCCAATCGGGAGTGAGGGTGACCGACAACCTGTGGCGCAAGCCCTGACCCGACCGTGAATCCTTGGTCAGGGCCAAGTTTTCGGTTGAGGAGGCGGTGGTTCCACCACAACAGGCGGAGCAGCCTGTTTCGGCCCAAACAACTGGCGCAGGGTTGGCTCCTCAACAACTACGAGGGGTTGCTTCGGTCGCTCTGGTGACAGCCACTTAATGGCCGAAGAAGACGACGGAGTCTGCTTGTTACCAGTCAACAAAGGTTGCTGCCACATCATGTCCTTGTAATGCCGGCATAACTTACGTCGGAGCCTATCCTCCGAAGAGGATAAACGGCGACGCCGCTTTCCATGGTGTCGAGACCGAGACCACCGATGTCTGTGGGATCTACCAGACATGGAAGAGGACCGAGACCTTCGGGGTCGCCGAGGGTGGGTCAAAGAGGGGGTGGGGGAAAACCGCTCATCCCTCAGTTCAGGGTCCTTGACCGGGGACTTCGGCACAGGAGGCATGGGCAAGTCCTCAGTTACCACCGGGGGAACCGGTGAAGAAGGGTTGTCTGCTTCTCCAGTCGACAAACCGTCCAACGGGTCAAGAAAAATCTCCACTGTGCCAATGGGTGTCTCGGCTGGCTGACCTGATGGGGACACGTGAAGCCAGCGGCCTTAGCAGCAACCTCGACCGAAGTCGAATCAACCGTCCAGTGAAGGGGATCTCTCCTGCTCCCACGAACGTTGATGGTGGGACTTGCCTTTTGTTTTTCTTGGACCTACTGGTATGTCCCGATGACCCTTCTCCCTTGGTGGAGAGGAACTGGAAAAGCTCCTTAAAAGCAGCAGTGTAGGAGGAGCCCAAGGACAGCAGGATAAACGCCATGGCCGAGGAGAAGGATGAAGCAGCCTGGGCCGCCTCCTGCTCGAGGGCAATCAACTGCTCGAGGTGCTCCGCGGAGCCCGTAGCCGCGGACACTGCCCAACGGGCCTCCTTCGACTTCACCAGTGGGTACCACTGCCGCCCAAGTTGTAGTCGGGCAGCATGGTCCTCTAAAACCGAAGCCGAGAAGGACTTGCACAGATCACAGGTCTGCAGAGCATTAGTCAGGAGCCAGACAGTAAATGCCGTGGAGTGCAGATCGGCCTGGGACATCTTCTGCCAGCAGGGCAACCGACAGAAGCCGGAGGGGATTTGTCCGGCCGAGCCCCGAGGGAAGATGAAGACTGTAGTCTAGTAAACTTTAAAATTATTTTCGAAAACCCAAGGTTTGGGTCCAGGCCTAAAACGCAGAGCACTAAGGAGGGAACCCGAGCTTCCAACTGGTAAGGAAGATCTGGCGTCATGGGGCGGAGCTGAGGGTTTTACCACCCGGGTGGGTGGGAGGAGCCAGCTTGAAGACCTGCCAGCAAGATTTAAAGTGGCAAGGAACCTGCCACAAAGTGTGGATTGAACATCATATCCACGTCCCTAGAAAAACAGGTTACTTACCTGTAACAGAAGTTCTAGGAGTGGTATATGTTTTACATCCACACTTACTGGCAGAGTCCCTTTCCCTTTAAATCAGCCGTAAAATTCTTTAAGCTGGCTCCTCCCCACACAATCTGTGGTATAACCCCGTCCGACTCCACGATGCTAGATCTTAGCCAGCTGGGAGCCAGGTGTGTGAGTCCGCTGCCGGGGAGGTCGGGTGGGTCCGTGTGGATGAACAAATACCACTCCTAGAAAGTATAGTTACGTAGGAACTTACCTTAAAGTACAGTTACGTAAGAACTTAACCATAACAGTAGATCTTCGAGAGGAGCTCTTGCAGCAGGCTATTACAATAAGGACTACGCCGCAGGCACTAGGACCCTCTGGTGAAAACTACAGCCAGCAGTACACACCAGGGACTGCACCCAATGCCGGCCCCGCCCCAACGTCGGCCTGGGTACAAGAGGGGGAAGGACCCAGTTCCACCTCAGTTCTCTCGCCAACACTCGGAACAAAGCCTGACAAGAGAAGGAGACAAAGCGACTGTAGAAGAGAAATGGAGATGTAAACGAAGATGGATTTGCACACCTCGAGGGAGAAGGCAGGTGGGAAGTAGTGCCTGCTGCAAGAGCTCCTCTCGAAGATCTACTGTTATGGCAAGTTCTTACGTAACTCTACTATCTTACTTCGAGTGGGAGCTCTTGCAGCAGGCTATTACAATAAGGACTGAATACCAAGCAGTCCCACACCAAAGAGGTAGACGACCCCGGGAGGTGGAATATGCTGACTCCAGAGGCCTCAGGACAGAAGCCCTTGTAAAACAGCTAGGCCGAAGCCAGCTCGGCGTCTGGAGACGATATCCAAGCTGTAATGCTTGATGAAGGTACGCACTGAGTTCCAGGTGGAGGCCGCACAAATTTCCTTTATAGAGACATTTCTCAGGGCGGCAAATGAGGCAGACACTCCTCTGGTGGAGTGACCCCTGACCGGGCCCGGTAGGGGTTTATTGTGTTTCTCATAACAAAACAAGATGCAGCGAACTATCCACTTTGAGACAGTCTGCTTGGTCACCGGTCGACCCAAGCATTGTGGTGCAAAGGCCACAAAAAGTTGCTCCGATTGGCAGTGCGTAGCCATCCTCTTGAGGTAGTATCTCAAAGTCCTGTGGACATCCAGTGTGTGAAGGAGAGCCTCCCCTCTATTGGAAGGGGAAGGAAAATAAACAGGAAGGTCAACCGACTGGTTGAGGGTCAACTCTCAGACCACTTTCGGAAGAAACTTAGGATTCATTTTGAGGGAAACCCTTTCCCTGTGAAAAACTAAATACGGCTCTTTACACATCAGAGCCTGAAGCTCGGAAACCCTTCAAGCTGAAGTAACAGCAACCATAAAACAAACCTTCCAAGAAAGGTAATGCAGCTCACAATCTGCTGCCGGTTCAAAGGGAGGGAGGGAGAGTTTCTCCAACACAAAAAGGAGGTCCCAGGGTGGGATAGGGTCCCGAATGGGAGGTCTCATATGCAGAATTCCCCTAAGAAAGGTGCGGGCGACATCCAATTGCGTCAGTGCTCTGTCTCCCACGACAGCATGATAGGGGGAAACTGCCCACATGTGCACCTTGATAAAGGAGTAACTCAGGCCCTTTTCATCCAAGGAGAGGAGATACTGTAATGCTGAGTTCACAGGGCAGGTGACAGGATCCAAACGCTGTGGTGATGCCCAAAGACAAAAACGCTTCTACTTCATAGCATAGGCGGAGAGGGTAGAGGGCTTTCTCGCCGAAGCTAGGACTGCTGCCACTTCCGGGGAAACCCCATATCTACGTTGAGCTATGTCTGAAGGAGCCAAGCATGTAGGTTTAAGGAACGAAGGTCCGGGTGGAGCAGCGACCCTTGGTCCTGGGACAGTAACTGCGAGCATATGGGCAGAGGAATTGGAGGGTCCGTTGATAACCGCTGCAGTAGTGGAAAATAAATCTGCCGAGGCCATTTGGGGGGCTACTAGGATCATTCGGGCCCCTTCTGCCTGTACCTTGAGCAGCACTCTCTGAATGAGAGGGAAGGGCGGAAAGGCATAGAGAAACCTCCCTGCCCAGCAAAGGGATAACGCGTCTGGCCAGAAAACTCCAGGCGCGTGCTCTCGCATGCAGAACATTGGCAGTTTGGCATTGCGTGGTGACGCAAAGAGGTCCAGCTCTAGAAGACCCCACCTGTCAAAGAGCTGGTCTGCTATGGACTGTAGCAGCTCCCACTCGTGTGCTCTAGATCGCGATCTGCTGAGGCTGTCAGCCAGATCGTTGAGGACACCTGGAATGTGCACTGCGGACAGCAAAATGCCCTGCTCCATCACCCAATACCAGACTCTCATCGCCTCCCTGCAAAGGGGGTACGAATGAGTGCCTCCTTGCTTGTTGATGTAGAAGACGACCGCCATGTTGTCTGTCTGAACTAGAA
This sequence comes from Neoceratodus forsteri, assembly GCA_016271365.2. Taxonomy (NCBI): domain Eukaryota; kingdom Metazoa; phylum Chordata; order Ceratodontiformes; family Ceratodontidae; genus Neoceratodus; species Neoceratodus forsteri. Next base: position 552,531,886 of record CM028129.1, on the reverse strand, counting down.
GAGAGCCTGGCACCAGGTCCACCTGAAAAGCCTGTAAGGCATAGAGAACCGCTCGCATTTCCAGCACATTGATGTGAACGGGCCGCTCCTCGGGTGACCAAACCCCTTGCATTCGACGAGCACCCAGGTGCGCCCCCCACCCCAGGTCCGGTGCATCTGTCGTCAGTGTCTGACCTGGTGGCTCCGGACGAAAGCTGACCCCCTTCTCTAAATTCCTGGGGTCCATCCACCAAAGCAAAGTTCTCCTGACTGGCTCAGAGATCTTGAACGGGGAGTCTAGATCGTCGTGCCCTTGGTCCCACTGCACCCTGAGCATCCACTGTGGGACCCTCATGTGGAGGCAGGCCAAGAGAGTGACAGGGATGGCCGCCGCCATGTGCCCCAGTAAACTGCAGAAGTTCCAAGCTGGAACTTGAAGTTATTGAGATCCGTTCAGCCATCTCTCGTAGGCGATCTCCCCTGTCCTGGGGGAGGAAGGCCATGCCCCGGACGGAATCCAGGATCGCTCCGATGAAGGCGAGCTATTGACTGGGCTACGAGGAAGATTTTCGCAGATTCAGGGTGATCCCCAGCCCTCGGAACAGGGTATAAGTGTTTTCGAGGGCGTGAAGAATGCCTACCCTTGACGGGGCCGTAAGCAGCCAGTTGTCGAGGTAGGGGAACACATAGTGCCCCATGCGCCTTAGAGCCGCAGCTACCACTGCTAGGCATTTAGTGAAGACTCTCGGAGCGGAAGAGAGGCCGAACGGAAGCACTCAAAATAGATAATGCTCCCCTTGGAAGTGGAACCTCAGAAACTTCCGGTGGGGAGGGTAGACCCCGATGTGCATGTACGCATCTTGCATGTCGAGGGAGCAGAGCCAGTCCCCTTGGTGCAGCAAAGGACGAAGTCCTTGGAGGGTCACCATCCTGAACCTTTTGTACTCGATAAAGAGATTTAGACGGCTGAGGTCCAGAATGGGACGAAAGTCCTGTGTCTTTTTTGGGACCAGGAAAAAGTGTGAATAAAACCCCTGTCCTCGCTGATGCAAGGGGACTATCTCTATTGCCCTTTTTTGCAAGAGGGTCTGGAGCTCTCCTTCTATTAGTGGGATGTGAGAAGGAGGATAACAGGAGAGCTTTGGTGGAGTGTTCGGTGGAAACTCTGAACTCCAGCGTGTGTCGCCTCCTGATGATGTGTAAGACCCATTGGTCCGCAGTTATTGACTTCCACCCTTCGAAATGAAGGGAGAAGCGGCCCCAACCCGGCTCCCCTGGATCTTCCCGCGGAAAGGGGGGGTGCTGAAGGGAGTCATTGGGCAGAGCCAGGTGTAGGCAAAGGGGCCTGGAAGGACCTGGGCCCATGGGCAGGAGATTCACCAGGCTGCTGGTTCCCAGATCTCCTGCAAAAGCCTCCTCTCTGCCCCTGCTGATTGCTACAGGCTTGGCCTTGACCACCTGAGGACTTACAAAAAGGACGTGTACGGTGTCTTCGCTGGTCACAGCGGTACATCTGGGGGACCAACCAGACAGGCTTGCCAGACTCCTGGAGACAGGAGATCAAGGCCTCCGTCTCCTGCCCTAACAGCAAAGTACCCAAGAAGGGCAAATCCTTGATACCGGCCTGCAGATCCTGGTGAAAGCCGGAGACTTTCAACCAGGCGTGACGCCGTAGGCACACCCCAGAAGCGGCTGCTCTGGCTGACGTATCTGCCATGTCATAAGAGGCTCTCAGGACATGGGAGCCTAAGTCTGAGCCCGACCTTAGGAGGTCCAGGAACTCTCTCTTCTGGGCAGAGTCTGGAAGGACCTTCATCAGCTCTTGTCCCCTCTCCCAAAGCGCATTCTGGTACTGTACCATATGCGTCAAAAAGTTGAGGGAACGTATGGAACAGGTGGAAGCAGCATATACCTTTTTGCCCACCTGGTCCAAACAGCGAGACTCCGGGTCGAGAGGCTGAGAGCTGAGGTGCTTCGGCTGCCTGGACTTATCATGGACAGCAGTGATCACTGAGGAATCCGCCTGAGGGTGTTCAGCGAGAAAGGCTTCTGCCCTCTGGACCTTGTACAGCCTATTAGACTTCTTTGGAACGTCCGGGACTGAAGCTGGATGCATCCAGGTGGTTCTAGTGAGGTCCTGGAATGTATCCACCAAAAAAGGAATGACCAAAGGTTTAGGCTCCTTTTGCCTCAAGTACTTAACTAGTCTCCGGCGTTCCGGGTCCAGGTCCTCCGTGTCCCAATCGTTGGAAGCCTGGATGTGCCTCATGACGTCCATAAAGTTAAGATCGTCTGGAGGTGAGCGAGGCTGGTCCTTCTCTCCCCCAGAGTGCTGCAAACAGAGAGGAAATTGAGGTAGACGATGGTGAGGAAGATCGACTACAGGATTTTGAATAGTCTGATCCTTCCCTATGACCAGGCTCCCGCTGTCGTCGGTAGCCAGGGGACCGACGTCGGCACGAAGACCGACTCCGGTACCTGGACCGGCGAAGGAGCAGGGACTGACGTCAGGAGCGTTCTCGCCTAGAAGAGCGAGAAAGGCTCCTAGAGCGTGACCTAGACAGACTACAGTCACCAGAGTCCCTGGAGCGTCGACAGTGGTCCTCGGACCCGGTGCGGGAAAGTACAGTTACGTAAGAACTTACCGTAACAGTAGATCTTCGAAAACAGCTCTTGCAGCAGGTTACACCATTTGGACTGAAGCAGTCAGGCGCCAGGAACCCACGTAAAAATACTAGCAAGCTATCTTCAGCGGGGACTGCCCCCGTCGGTCCCGCCTCCAACGTCAGGCGTAGTACATAAGGGGGAGGTCCCGCCAGATTCCCCAGTTCTCCCGCCGGAGACTTCCGGCCGCAGGCTGACACTGAAATGGGAGACCGAGGATCCACCTTTCAGAAGACAAACGGGAAAAATCCCTGTTAACAAAGGCTTAAGCCATACCTCCTCCAAGGGGGAAGGTGGGTGGGAAGGTACCTGCTGCAAGAGCTGTTCTCGAAGATCTACTGTTACGGTAAGTTCTTACGTAACTGAACTATCTTACTTCGAGACACAGCTCTTGCAGTAGGTTACACCATTAGGACCGATTCCCAAGTAGTAGCGCTTGCAAACACTCTGGGAGGAGGAAATAAGAAAGAATGTTCCAGGTCCTGAATCTAGGACAGGAGACCCTGTAGCACCGCCAGGCCGAAGCCTGCTCTTCGCCGTGAAGCGATGTCCAGGCTATAATGCCTGATAAAGGTATGAACAGAGCTCCAAGTGGCTGCAGCACAAATGGCAGAGGTGGAGACGTTTCGAAGTGCTGCAAAGGATGTGGCCACACTCCTAGTGGAATGGCCCCAAACTGCTCCTGGGAGGGGCTTTCGTTTGATATCATAACAGTAAAGATGCACTGGACAAGCCAGCGAGACAGGGACTGTTTGGATACTGGTTGGCCCATCATCCTTTCGGTAAAGGAGACGAAAAGTTGCTCTGAAGTACGAAGCTACTTAGTTCTGCTCAGGTAGTACCTTAAGCTGCGGTGAACATCCAGGGTGTGAAGCAGTGCCTCTCTGTTAGAGGTAATTAGGGAAGTAGACCGCAGGTCAATATCCTGATTGAGAGTGAGTGGAAACCACCTTGAAGCAAGAATTTAGGATTCGTCCTCAGAGATACTCTGTCCCGGTGGAAAATTAAATAAGGCTCTTTGTACATGAGAGCCTGAAGCTCAGAAACTCTTCTCGCTGACGTAACAGCAACCAAAAACAACGTTTTCCACGACAGAAAACGCAGCTCGCAATCCGCGACAGGTTCAAAGGGGGAAGCGTAAGTTGCTCCAGGACAAAGAGCAAGTCCCAAGGAGGCACTGGGTCCTTAATGGGCCCTAAGGCAGCAACACCCTCTTAAGAATTCTCGACAGGCATCTAATTGTGCTGCGTGCGTGTCACCGAGGTGATAAGCCGAAATGGCACAGAGGTGCACTTTAATAGAGGAGTAGGCAAGACCAGAGCGGAAAAGGGAGAGCAGGTACTCTAACACCACTTTCACCGGACAACCTAAAGGGGAAAGGCCGCATGCTTGCGACCACAGACAAAAACTGCGCCATTTCATGGCGTACGTCACATGTGTTGCCGGTTTTCTGGTTGCAGAAAGGACTTCCGCAACCTCTTGCGAGACCCCGTGACGCAAGATGGCTATGTCTCAAGGAGCCATGCATGCAGGTTCAGTGAGCGTAAGTCCGGGTGGACCAGTGAACCCTTCTCCTGGGACAAGAGGTGGGAGCTGAAGGGCACCTGAAGTGGAGGTTCCCAGGACAGCTGAATTAGCAAAGGGAACCAGATCTGCCTGGGCCAGAAGGGGGCCACCAAGATCATTCTTGCATGCTCCCTGCGCAGTTTGAGAAGAACACTCTGGATCAACGGGAGGGAGGGAAAGCGTAGAGGAATCTGTCCGCCCAGGAGAGGGACAACGCGTCTCGCCAGAAAACACCAGGCCCTGGATCTAGCGAGCAAAAATTGGGCAGTTTTGCGTTGGATGGGGAGGCGAACAAGTCCAATTCTGGAGTTCCCCATCGAAGAAACAGATCCTCTGCTACCTTCTGGAGAAGTTCCCACTCGTGGACTCTGGCCTGGGAGTGACTCAGGCCATCTGCAATTGTGTTGTCCACCCCGGGAACATGTACTGTGATCAGGTTCGCGCCGTGTCGGATGACCCAATCCCACACCCTCATGGCCTCCCTGCAAAGGGGTTAAGAGTGTGCGCCTCCTTGTTCGTTGAGGTAATACATCACCGCCGTGTTGTCTGTCTGAAGCAGGAGAGCACTCGGCGGGATCTCTAACTGAAATGCCTGCAGGGCATAAAGGACCGCCCTCATCTCTAGGATGTTGATGTGGAGGTGAGCCTCCTGAGGGGTCCACATTCCCTGGGACTTCACCCAGTCCAGGTGTGCTCCCCACCCTAGACCTGAGGCGTCTGTGGTGAGGATTACCTCCGGGGACGGCGCTATAAATGGGACGCCCGTAGAGAGTGTCCCTGGGTCTAGCCACCACTGCCAGTCTCGAATCACGTATTCGTGATTCTGACCGGATGCTGCATGTGGTCTTGCCTTTGGTCCCATTGCACTTTCAGCATCCACTGAGTTACCCGCATGTGGAGCCTTTCGAAAGGGACAGTGGGAATGGCCGCAGCCATGTGTCCGAGCAACCGAAGGACCGACCTGGCTGGGACGGTCTTCTTCGACGAAAGATCCTTGATGAGGGATCTGATGCGCTCCGCTCTGTCGTCTGGAAGAAATGCTCTTCCCTGAACAGAGTCCAGTACTGCGCCTATGAACTGCAGCTTCTGCGACAGTACCAGGAGAGACTTCTCGTGGTTGATTAGGACACCCAGAGATCGAAACAGGTCCTGGGTACTCGGGATCGCCCGTAACAACGCCTCTCTGGAGGCGGCCATGAGAAGCCAATCGTCCAGGTACGGGAACACATGATGGCCCTGTCTCCTTAGAGACGCTGCCATGACTGCCATGCATTTGGTAAAGACCCTGGGTGCCGATGACAGCCCGAATGGGAGGGCTCGGAACTGAAGATGATGGCCGAGAAACTCAAAGCGCAGGAACCTCCTGTGCGCTTGAGCTATAGGTATGTGCAGGTAAGCGTCCTGCATGTTTAGAGACGCTAAAAAGGCATCCTGCTTCAGCATGGGAATAAGACCCGGAAGAGTTACCATGCGGAATCTTTTGTAGGCAACCGATAAATTGAGGTCGCTGAGGTCCAGAATCGGATGGAGGTCCTCTGTTTTCTTTAGAACCAGGAAGAAGTGGGAATAGTATCCGTGTCCTCTCTGGTTCTCTGGGACGTACTCTATCGCTCCCTTTTGCAGGAGCGCGAGTACTTCTTGTCTGATCAATGACTTGTGCTGACCCGAGTACCGGGAGAGCAGAGGAGGCCTCGAGGGTGGCTTTTCCGTGAATTCTATAAAGTGGCCTCTTCCGACCATCTGGAGAACCCACCTGTCGGTGGTTATAGACTGCCATCCTGGCAGGAAATTCACAATGCGACCCCCGACCATGAAATCCCGTTGATCCTGAGGGCCGGGGGCCGGAAAGGAGTCAGGCTGTGGCGGCTGAGGGGCCAGCTGGCTGGGCCGGCTTAGGAGTGCGCTGGCCTCGACCTGCGGGTTGTTTTCCCTGGGCTCTGCGGAAACCGGAGCCCCTCTGTTGTGGAACGGGGCGGGACTGTTGTCTCTCGTCCGATCCACCGTAAATTGGCTTTGGTTCCTACGAAGGAAATAAGCTTGGGTCGGTACATGGCCTGAACCGACCTCACCGCCTTCCCGGCCTCTTGGAGTTTGGTAATTATCTTCTCGGAGGGTTTACCAAATAAAACTTCTCCCTCGAATGGGGCGTCCATGATGTTTTTCTGGACGTCCGGGGTAAAACCGGAGACATGGAGCCAAGAGAGCCTCCGGAGGCATACGCCTGAAGCCGCTGCTCGGGCCGAGGAGTCCGCGGAGTCGTACGCGGCTCATAGCACTTGGGTTCCCACGTCCGAAGCCGTACGGAGGAGCTGTAACATCTCCTCCTTCTGCTCACCTTCCGCCAATTTCTCGGCTGCATCCAGAACCTGCTCCCACAGGGCATTTTGGAACTGCACCATGTGGGTCAAATAATTCAGGGATCTGATGGCGCAGGTAGCGGAAGCATACGTGCGCCTACCCATGGCGTCCAGCTGCTTGGACTCTGGGTCCAGTGGCAGGGTGCTCAAATGTTGCAGTCTCTGGAACCGGTCATGTGAGGCTGTTATGACCAGAGAGTCGGCCTGAGGATGCTGAACCAAGTACTGGTCTTCCCTTGGAGCCTTGTACAGGCGGTCAGCTTTCTTCGGCATCGCCAGGAGTGAATGTGGATGCTTCCACACTGCCTTGGTGACGTCCACGAAAGTATCAACCAAGGGTGGCACCACCACAGGCTTGGGGTCCTTCTGCCGAAGATACTACGCAAGGCGTAGCCTTTCAGGGTCTAACTCTTCCGCATCCCATCCCATGTTCTCTTGGATGTGTCTGATGATATCCGAGAATGAAGGGTCATCCGGAGGAGACTTTGGAAGCTCACGTGGTTCCGGAGAAGGGATGGAGAGAGGAGATGGGGATCTAGATGTTGAAAAGTCTGATCCCGTATCCTCCGTCGAAGCCGAACGGCGGCATCTTCTGGGTCTCTTAGGGCTGGGTGACCTAAAAGAGGATCTGGACGGAGGTCTCCTTTTGTCTGGTCTCCTCCTTGGAGGGGTTCTGGGCTCCCGCGGAGGAGGTAACCAGCCTGCAGACCCAGATGGAGAAGGGGGAGGAACTGGAGGAGTAACCGGTGGAGGAGGAGGAGGTGGAAGCAGAGGTGGAGTGGGGACCATGTCCTTTTTGATGGTATCCCACCAGCAAGTGAAAATCTCCTTCACCTCTGAAAAGGAAAGGCCCGACGACGGACCGGGTGTCGGTGGTCGGTCATCGGGTCCCGCCGGCTCCCAGGGGCTCGGGTTTCGGAGAGGGTTCCCTGGGAGTCTCAACAGGACCGGGGTCGCCTGTCTGGTCCTCGGGCTGAGTCAACTCCTCCTCAGTGATGGTCTCCTGACCGACATCGGTCGGAGGCGTCGGGGTCCTCTTCTCGATTGGTGCGGGCGCCAGTCCCCCTACCGGCGTCTGGTGATGAGTTGGCTTGGCCGGCCACGGTCTTCTGACGGACGACGGCTCTGGGGACCTGTGGCAAGAGGCAGACGTCGGGCGAACCGGCGTCGGGTCCAACGGCCTCAAGTGAGGTGAGCTCCTTGGTCTTCTGCTGGGGAGGAGGAGGCAAGGAGGCGGACCCGACGTCAGGTTCAGAATGGCGGGAACCCAACTTGTGGTGATGGTGACGATCCCCCGACTTAGCCAGGGCCTTGGAGGACGAGGAAGGCCTGGGAGTCTTGGCCTGAGAAGAGGAGCCTGAAGACTTTCTCACCGCAGCGGGGGGAGGCTGAGAGCTGGCCCGGGAAGGAGAGGGGTCGGACCTGGAGCCGGAGCTGCGCGAGTCGGAGGCCCTAGACGGGGACCTGGAAGGGGCCTTCTCTCTATGCTTCTCAGAATGCTTGCGGGCCTTCTGCGAAGAATCCCCCTTGGAAGCCACGGTCTTGAGTTGTTCCTCGAGCAGGAATGCCTGTAGGGCCTTCTGGCGACGGATCCGGGTTCTGCTGTTGAAACCCTGGTAAAAGGTGCAGGATCGGGTGTCGTGGTCTGGGCCTAGGCACCGGACACAGGCAGAGTGCGGATCCTTGAATGGGATCTGCTTCCCACAGGCGCACTTCGAGGAGTGGCCGGAGGTCGGAGAGGACATCAGGGAAAAAACTGAACGAAAAAGCGAATTTCCGTGGAAATCAGTTTACCATAGCGTGATGCGCTAGAAACTGAACCAAGGGTCGAGACATGCAAGTCGACGGCGGGAAAGAACTGGGGAATCTGGCGGTACCTCCGTCGGGGGCGGTCCCCGCTGAAGATAGCTAGCTAGAATTTTTCCATGGGGGCCTGACGCCTGCCGGCTTCAGTCCTAATGGTGTAACCTGCTGCAAGAGCTGTGTCTCGAAGTAAGATTCGCAGAAATAGTCACTGGTTCGGGAAGATAGGGATCTGCAGGAAATCTTCTTGCATGTCCAGAGCACACAACCAATGATTCTCCACAAGGAGTGGAAGACGACTCTGGCGCGTTACCATCTGGAAAGTACAGTTACATGGGAACTTACTGTAACATTACACATGGGACTGGCGCCACCTGGCGTCGGGCCACACGACAGACTTTTCTAGAAATCCCTTACAGGGGACTGCCCACCCGACGTCACATGACCGACGTCAGCATGGCTGTATATAGTGGGCGGTCCAAACGCCATCCCTCCAGTTCTCCCGCCAGAGCCAGGAAGAGACTGGACAGGAGGGGCGAAAAGGATTTGGAGACCCTATAAGAAACAGAATGAGGGGAAGGAGGGAGGGAAAAATATGACCTACTGAAGGAACCTCTCTCAAAGATCTACCGGTACAATAAGTTCCCACATAACTGTACTATCTTACTTTGAGAGGGTTCCTTCAGTACGTCATTACATGTAGGACCGAGTCCCAAGCAGTCCCTCCAAAGAGAAACTAGGGAGGAGGAGAAATAACTCCAACAGAAAAAAATGGAATCCAGAATGGACCCAGTCTAGAACACAAGGCGCTGTAACACAGCTAGGCCGAAACCAGCCCTCCACCTAGAAGCAATGTCCAGACTGTAGTGTTTGGTAAAGGTATAGACAGAACTCCAAGTGGCTGCAGCGCAGATATCAACCGCAGACACATTACGTAAAAAGGCAGCGGAAGCAGCCATGCCCCTTGTAGTATCACCTCTTATGGTACCCGTCAGAGGTTTTTCAAACTTCTAGTAACAATACCTAATGCAGTTGCCTAGCCATTTGGAAAGGCCCTACTTAGAAACCAGTTTGCCCTTCGATCTGGGGGCAAAAGATACAAAAAGCTGATCACTGCTAAGGAATTCTTTAGTCCGGTGAGTGTAGCACCGAAGAATCTGATGCATGTCCATGGTATGGAGGAGTGCCTCACCTCTATTAGAGAGAGACAGAAAATACACGGGAAGCTCTACTGATTGGTTCACTGTGGCTTCTGACACCACCTTGGGAAGAAACTTAGGATTCGTCCTAAGGACTGCCCAGACCTTATGGAAAATGAGATAGGACTCTTTGCAAACCAGAGCGTGAAGCTCTGAAATCCTCCGGGCTGACGTGATGGCAACCAGAAACAATGCCTTCCAGGAAAGGAAGTGCAAGTCACAGCTCATAGCCGGCTCAAACGAGGAAGGGTGAGCTTTTCCAAAACAAAATTCAAATCCCAAGGTGGAGTTGGGCTGCGGATGGGGGGGTTTCAGATGGAGAACCCCTTTCAGAATTGTTTTAGAGACTTCCAACTGAGCCACGGGTTTACCATCCACTACAGGGTTTTAAATAATTGATTAGCAGTTTTTTTGTTGGGACAATACTAACTGTACAGAAAGTATTTATATAGGTTTTCTAGAAGTGTTATGTTTGTTAAACACAGTGAGGCAAGTGCTATGTGTTTTCACAATGTTTTAGCACTTTTATGAGCAAAACGCTAACCAATTTTTGGAGTTAAATAAATCCCTGCACTAGCTCGTGGTACGCGAAGTTGCAGAAAGGTGGACCTTCAATGATGAGTACGAGAGACCGGAATTTGATAGATGAAGGAGGTATTCCATGACTTGAGGGGCAGAACATTAGAAAGGGTTCCAACCCTTGGTGGTCGCTCAAATGGAAAAATGTTTCCACTTCATGGCATAAGTGGATCGAGTAGAGGGTTTTCTAGCCTCAATGAGGACTTGGGCAACCCAGGAGGAGACCCCAAAGCGAGAGTTCACTAGGTCTGCAGGAGCCATGCAGGAAGGTACAGAGTCCTTAGGCCCGGATGTACTAGCTGACCTTGGTCATGAGTCAGGAGGTCGTGGGTCACTGAAAGTGGAACCGGTGGTTCCCTGGAAAGCTGTTGTAGCACCGGAAACCAAATCTGTCTCGGCCAGAGAAGAGTGAGGAGGATCATCTATGCCTTCTCTGCTTGAAGCTTGAGGACCCCCCTCTGGAGAATGGGAAATGGACAAAAGGCATACAAAAATTTCACTGTCCAGGAGAGAGACAGCGCATCGTGCCAGAAAGCACCAAGCTCAGGAACGAGCAAGAAAAACTGGGAAGTTTTGCATTCAGTTGGGAGGGAAAAGGGTCGACTTCCAGATGCCCCATGTGAGCTAGGACCAGAGACCTGCTGAGACTGCCCGACAGGACATTTAGAATGCCTGGTACATGCACGGCAACGAGGGACAAATTGTGCTGGACCGCCCAGTTCCACACCCGTACTGCCTCCCTACACAAGGGGTATGAGTGGGTTTCTCCATGTTTGTTGAGGTACCAAACTACCAACATCTTGTCCATTTGGACTAGCAGTGATCCCTTGGAAAGGATGCTCTGAAATGCCTGTAAGGCGTACAGGAGAACCCTAATCTCCAGAACGTTGATATGTAACATAGCCTCCAAGCTGGACAACAGTCCTTGGGCTTGGTGCTCCCTAGATGTGCTCCACATCCCATGTTCGAGGCATCTGTGGTTAGGGATGCAGAGGGAGCTGGGATCCAGAAGGGAAGAACCAAAGAACGATTGCAGGGATCCCTCCACCAAAGCAATTCCTTCTGAACCGCTAAGGAGACCAATACCGGATGGTCCACGTCATCCAGGAGTTGGTCCCACTGCATGTGCAAGGACCACTGAGTTACCCTCATGTGGAGCCCCACTAAGGGAACGGTGGTGATAGAGGCCGCCATCAAGGCAACAAGACAAAGGATCTCCTGGGCTGGGATGGTCCTGGAAGAAGCAACTCAAGAAGCCTGATGGATCAGTGTCTCCACCCTGTGTGGAGGGAGGAAGACTCTGCTATGGACCATATCTAATACTGCCCCAAAGTACTGAAGTTTCTGGGACGGGGCCAAGGAGGACTTGGGAATACTGAAGTAATCCCTAGTCTGTTGAAAAGGTCCAAGGTGAAAGAAAGACCCTCTAATTAAGAGTCCCTGGACGGGGCTGAAATCAGCCAGTCATCCAAGTAAGGGAAAACCTCAATACCCCTGCGGCGCAATAGGCCGCCAACCACCGCCAGACACTTGGCAACCCGCAGGTGCCAAAGACAGACTAAAGGAGCGCACGAAATACAGGTTTCTCACCTGTAAAAGGAGTTCTAGGAATGGTAGACATTCATCCATACTGTCTGGCAGGTTCCTTCCCGCTTTAAATCTTGCCGGAAGGTCTTCAAGCGGGCACCTCCCACCCACCCAGGTGGAAAAACTCTCGGCTCCGCCCCATGACGCCAGATCTAGTCCTCTGGAAGCCAGATTGCGCAAAGCCGGGGAGGCCGTGTGGGTCGTGTGGATGAACAACATATACCATTCCTAGAACTCCTGTTACAGGTGAGTAACTTGTATTTCTAGGAACATGGATGTGTTGTATATCCCTGAGTCTGACAGACTCCTAGATTCTCGGAGAGAGCATAGGCGCACACCCCTACTTAGGGAATAAAGACGGAGAACCGAGGGCCCAAAACCAGCATCCCAGTGTGACTCAAGGTCGATGTGGTAATGGGTAATGAAGGTGTGTGCTGACTTCCAGGTGGCAGCCGTGCAGATTTCCTGGATAGGGACGTCCCTGGAAGCAGCCACCAATGCAGCGGTATGGCACGCAGAATGAGCTCTTATCCCTTTGGAAGGCTCCATGCACGCCAACCTATAGCAGAGATCTATGCAGGAGGTGACCCACCTGCCTATCGTCCGCTTGGCTGCAGGTCTGCCAGGTGCGGCTTCAGTGTAGGTGACAAACAGCTGGTGAACCTCTCCCCGAACTTCAGCCATCCGCTCCTTATAGTAAGAAAGCGCTCTTCTAGGGTCCAAAGTATGGAGCCTATATTCGGCCTCCGAGGTGTGACTGGGGTAGAATACCGGCAGAGTCAACACCTGGTTAAGGAGAAACTCCGACACCACCTTCGGAAGGAATTTCAGGTGGGGGCGCAGGACAACCTTGTCCCTGTGGAAGACCAGATAAGGAGACTCGATGGAAACCGCCTGGAGCTCTCCCATCCTTCTGGCTGACGTGATAGCCACCAAGAAGGCGGTCTTCCACGACAGATGAGAGATGTCACACCTGTGCATCAGTTTGAATGGCTTGCCCATGAGCTTAGCCAATACCAGCAGTTGATCCCATGGAGGTGGAGGTTCTCGCACCGGAGGGGATATGTGATCAAGGCCTTGGAAAAAGCGCCCGACCACTTCTCCTGCGCTGACTGCTTCCCAGCCCGCGCCCGGTAAGCAGAGATGGCTGCCAGGTGCACCTTAAGGATCTTCGACCGAAGCCATAGCTGAGAAAGGGACCACAGGTAGTCTAGAAAGCTTGCCAAGGAACAGGAGGAAGGGTCAAGCCCCTTGCCCTGACACCAAATGGAGAACCTCTTCCATTTAAAGGAATAGCATTTCCTGGTAGACTCCTTACGGGAAGCCTCAACAACGCTGAAGACCTCGTCGGAAAGACCCAAAGCCTGGAACTCTAGCCACTCAGGAACCAGGCAGTCAGGAGCAGGGATTGAAGGTCCAGGTGCAATACCTTCCCCTGGTTGACAGAGCGGGTTGGAAGCCACCTCGGGAGCCTGGAGCTGAGGCTGAGGAGACCTGGATACCAGAACTGGCAGGGCCAGTCTGGGGCTACCAGAATCACCTGCGCCTTGTCCCTCCTCACCTTGAGAAGCACCTTGTGGATCAAGGGAAACGGGGGAAAGGCATAGAAGAGGCCCGGGGTCCATGGCCTCGAGAAGGCATCCCCCTACAGTGAGCCCTGCTGAGGGGGGCGGGCATGAAACAGCCTCAGCTTCACATTCTCCCTGGAGGCAAATGGGTCCACCTGAGCCATGCCCCAGTGGGAGAACAGATCTTGTACTACCTCCGGCAGGAGAGACAACTCGTGGGACGCAGCTCCTATCCGGCTTAGGGCATCAGCCAAAATCTTGGAGGCTCCTGCCACATGGATGGCAAAGAGATGCGCCTCCAGGCTGCGCACAAGGGACCAAGTGCGGAGAGCTTCCCTGCACAGAGGCATGGAGCACGTCCCGCCATGGCGGTTTAGGTAGTACATGGTCGTGGTATTGTCTGTCTGGACCTGGACCACTTAACCCCGTACAAACAGAGCAAAGCCGGTGAGGGCTAGATGAACCGCTCAAAGCTCCAGCAGGTTGATGTGGCATCAGGACTCCAGAGGGGACCAGAGGCCGTGCGCTCTGTGCTCCCCCAGATGGGCACCCCAAACCAGAGGGACGCCGGTCAATAGAGAGACCGTCTACTCGGGGCGGACGAACGGTATGCTCTCCTGCAGATGAGCTGGAAAGATCCACTACTGGAAAGCGTTCCACATCTCTTGGGTCACTGTCACCGGCTGATCCAAAAGACCGGAGCATTGTGACCACTGGCTGGCCAGTCCCCATTGTAGGGGAAGCATGTGCCAACGGGACCAATGGACCACACTGGTGTAGGCCGCCATGAGGCCCAGGAGGCGCAGGAAGTCCCGGGCAGGGCGCAATTGCCCAACCTGAAATGACTGGGCAAAGGAGGAAAGAACCTCGGCCCTGTCCGCCGGGAGCTGTGCTCTGGCTCACAGAGAGTCGAGCTCTGCCCCGATGAATTGGATCACCTGCTTTGGCACGAGTTCTGACTTGGCCTCTTTGATGAGGAGGCCAACTTGAGAGCAAACCTGGAGGGCCAGATCTCTGGACTGCTCCACCTCCGCTCTGGAGGAGGCCGCAATCAGCCAGTTGTCCAGGTAGGGGTACACCCAGACCCTTCGGCGACACAGGAATGCTGTCACCACTGCCATGCATTTGGTGAAGACTCTGGGAGCTAGACAAAGGGCGAAGGGCATGACCCGGAACTCGAAGAGGGACCCCTCTGCTCTGAAGCGGAGGAATCACTGGTGGGACGGACGGATTGGGACATGAAATAATGCGTCCTGGAGGTCCAGAGAACAGAACCACACGCCTCGTTCCAAGGATGGAATGATCTGAGCCAGAGTGACCATCCTGAAGGCTCGAGACCTTAGGAACCTGTTCAGGTCGTGCAGATCTAGAATGGGGCACTAGTCCCCCCCCCGTTTCAGGACCAGGAAGTACCAGGACACAAACCCTGGGTCTGGGGAGGATCCGCCACCTTTCTGATCACCTCCTTCTGGAGGAGCAGGGCAATGTTGGCTCGACAGGCCGACAGAGAGGCTGCGGACCCAGTAACCCCGTTGGGCGACGGCTCGAAAGGGTGGGGCCTGCTCGAACTCCAGAGGCATACCCTTTCCTACCACCTCCAACACCCAGCGGTCCGTGGTGATCGTGGACCAGGCGGAAAGAAAGTGGCGGAGCCAGAACCCAGGGGGAAGCGACGCGGCTGGAGGAGACATCCCTCAACCCATCACTGGGCAGGCTTGGAGGAGGGACCTCCTGGGCCTTTTCCTCCTTGCTTCCTGTTAGAGGAAGCCACAGGCTTGGCTTTGGGATGCCAAGTGTGAGCCTGCTGGCCCCGATGCTGGTGGTGGTGTTGGGCCGGACGTGCCACAGGTGCAGAAGGGCGAAAGGACTTATGTTGTTGACGCCGGCCCTTGTCCTTCTGAGCGGAGGTGACCGAGTCTAGGGTAGCATTGGACTTTTCGATCCGCTGGAGGTGGCCTTCCACTCCAGGACCGAACAGGTCAGTCCCCAAGAAGGGAACGTCACCAATTTATGTTGGTTATCTGCTGTGAAGGTGGATATCCTCAGCCATGCTCTGCGGCGCATGGCCACTGTGGCCGCTACTGATCTGGCACAGGAGTCTCCAATCTCCAGAGCCGTTTGGAGCTGCTGTTTTGCCACCGCCCTTACCTGATTCCGCACCTGCTTGACCGTGGTCTGCAGGTCGGCCGGGAGATGAGGGATCACCTCATCCAGGGAGCCCATGAGGGCGTGGGAGAAGTGTGGCATCAGCACAACCAGGCTGGCCAGGCGGACGCATAGGGAGGACGCAGCGTACACCTTGCGCCCGGCATAGTCCAGCTTTTTGGACTCCTTGTCGGGGGGCTTATCCACATCCCTAGCGTTCCCAGAACGCCGGAAAACGCTAATCGGTGACTAACCCCTCCGCAGAGGGGTGCTAAAAAAAAAAAAAAAAAAAAAAAAAACGGACCGAGAGCCGGTAGGGACTGCATACTTCCTGGCCATCCTGGCCGAAGGCACTGGGAAGGAAGCCAGCCGCTGCCAGAGTTCCAAGGCTGGGCCAACAATGGCTTCAGCCACCGGAAAGGCCTCCATGGGCGAATCCCCTCGGTCCAGTATCTCCGTCAGGGGATACTTGGCCCGCTTGGATACGGGCTCGAGCTGCATCCCGGTGGATGCTCGAGATGAGCCGAAGCAGACCCATAAATGACGATGGTCTCACGTCCATCGACTGCCCACCGTAGGACTCCAGGTCAAGGGGCCTGGAAAACAGGGAGGAGTCGTCAAACTCAGAGGAGTCCGCGAAGAGCTGCCTGGGGCCTGCACCACCCTCCACCTGCCGAATACAGTCGGGAGTGAGGGTGACTGACAACCTGTGGGGCAAACCCTGACCCGACCAAGAGACCTTGGTCGGCGCCCCCGATTTCGACTGTGGAGGCGGAGGTTCCACCACAACTGGTGGGGCAGCTGGTTTTGGCCAAACAACTGGCCCAGGCTTGGGCACCTCGACTACAGCGAGGGGTTGTTTCAGCCTTTCGGTGACAGCCACTTGATGGCCGGGGAAGGCGACGGCGTCGGCTTATTCCCAGACAAAAGTAACTACAGCCACATTAACTCCTCATAGCATCGACGCAATCTGCGTCGAAGCCTCTCCTCTTCCGAGGAGGAAGACGAGGATGAGCGGCGCCACCGCCTACCTCGGTGCCGAGACCAAGACTGAGACCGCCGATGTCGGCGGGATCGCCAGGACTGAGACAAGGTCCAAGACCGAAACCCTCGGTGTTTCTGAGGGCGGGTCTGGGAAGAAGCGGGGGACACCCGCTATTCCCTCGGCTCGGAAGCCTTGACCGGGGACTCCGGCACCGGAAGCGCAGGCAAGTCCTCAGTCTCCACCGGGGGAACCAGTGAAGAAGGGTTGTCGGCTTCACCAGTCGACAGCCCGTCCGACGGTTCAAGAAAAATCTTGACCGCATCGACTGGTGTCTCGGCCGGCTGACCTGAAGGGGACACCATGAAGCCAGCGGCCTTAGCCGCAACCTCAACCGAAGTCGAGTGTCGACTGTCCGAGGAAGAGGACCTCTCCCGCTCCCACGAACACCGACAGTGGGACTTACACTTCGAGTCCATCTTTTTGGACCGAGAAGAGTGTCCCGATGGCTGCTCTCCCTTCGTGGAAAGGGACTGGCAAAGCTCCTTAAAAGAAGCTGTGTAGGAGGATCGCAGAGACAGCGGGATAAATGCCGCGACCGAGGAAGATGAGGATGTGGCCTGGGCCACTTCCTCCTCGAGGGCGATCATCTGCTCGAGTTGCTAAGCCCAGCCAGCCACCGCGGACACCGCCCAACAGGCCTCCTTGGACTTCACCGGTGGGTAGCGCTTCTCAGGGCGCCCAAGCTGTCACCGGGCAGCGTGGTCTTCTAGGACATTGGCCGAAAACGATCAATATACCTCGCAGGCCTGTGGGTCGTGATCTAGGCAGAGGCAGTAGACGCACGTGGAGTGCGGGTCCATCCTGGACATTTTTTGCCCGCATGGGCACCGCCGAAATCCGTAAGTCGATTTGTCCATCGCAGCCGCGCGGGAGTAATTAGACCAAAGTCTTGAAAACTTTAGAACTATTTTCAGGTGAACCGAAGAATTAGGATCCAGTCTATACGCAGAGTGTTAAGGAGGGAACCTGAGCTTCCAAGCGGTAAGGAAGATCTGGCGTCATGGGGCGGAGCCGAGAGTTTTACCACCCGGGTGGGTGGAAGGAGCCAGCTTGAAGACCTTCCAGGAAGATTTTTTTTTTTTTTTCGTCTTTATCCCTCCTTACTGCCTCCTGTGCCCCCTCCTTCCGTCTGCTCGTGTCCTGCCCCGGGTCATCCTCGGGATCTGCCCCTAGAGTGCCCTACCTCCTTCTCCCTGCACATTGGGGTCTGTCTATGGTGGTCAGGCGGGCTAAGGCAGCCTTCATCTAGGGCTTGCGGAGGGTATTTCCTGGTTTCTCCCCCACTTCGTCCCGCCCCTGGGGCGTCAGCGCTTGAGACGTCGTCCCGAGTGGCGTGCATGATGCGCGCCTAGCCCTCACGCGCTTGCCAACGTCTCCCCTCCCCGACTCCGACAAGCGGAGCCGCCTTCATCCTCTCTTGGTCGGTGCTTCCACCGGCCGTGAGAGCGATGTAGACCACGGAAGTATTTCCGTGTTCCATAGGTTCCCACCCCTGAGGGAGGAGAGCATCTGTTGGGACGCTCAACCTCCCTCCCTCATCGATCCCTCAGCGACCCGAGTCCGCCCCACCCGGTCGCCGCATAGCGAGGTGTGGCGCCCAGCGCCAACCCTCAGCGCCACCGGCTGGCTTTCCAGCAAGATTTAAAGTGGCAAGGAACCTGCCAGACAGTGTGGATGAACATATCCATGTCCCTAGAACCTGTTCTTCTAGGAGAGTGGATATGTTGTTCATCCAAACTTCTTGGCAGACTCCAAGCAGTTCTCCAGGAGGAGGGAGGCAAGGCGCACGCCCCCTACTTGGGAAATAGAGATTGGAGAACCGAGGCCCCAAAACCAGCATCCAGGCGTGACTCAAGGTCGATGTGGTAGTGGGTAATAAAGGTGTTTGCTGACTTCCAGGTAGCAGCCTGACAGATTTTCTGGATAGGGATGTCCCTGGAAGCAGCCACCGATGTAGCAGTATGGAGGACAGCATGAGCTCTTATCCCTCTGGGAGGCTCCTTGCCCGCCAACTCATAGTGCAGACCTATGCATGATGTAATTCATCTTACTGTGGTCCGTTTGGCTGCAGGTCTGCCAGAAGCGGCTTCAACGTAGGTGACAAACAGCCGGCAAACATCTCCACGAATTTCCATCGTTCTCTCCTTACAACAGGAGAGAGCACATCTCAGGTCCAAAGTATGGAGCCTGTACTCAGCGTCCGAGGAGTAGTTTGGGTAGTATACCAGCAGTGTCAATACCTGGTTATGGTGAAACTCTGATACCACCTTTGGAAGGAATTTCGGGTGGGGGCGCAGGACAACTTTGCCCCTGTGAAAGACCAGATAAGGGGAGTCCACCGAAAGCGCCTGAGCTCCCCTGTCCTGCTGGCTGATGTGATAGCCACCAGGAAGGCAGTCTTCCATGACAAGTGTGAGAGTGCATACTTGTCCATAGGTTCAAATGGCTTGCCCATGAGTTTTGCCAAAACCAGCAACAGATCCAATGGAGGTGGAGGTTCACGCACCGGAGGAGATATGTGATCCAGGCCTTTGAAGAAGTACTCGACAACTGTCTCCTGCGCCAATGTCGGCTAACTGGCCAGAGTCCAGTAAGCAGAAAAGGCTGCCAGGTGCACCCTAAGGGTTGATGACCGCAGACCCCCTTTGGAGAGAGACCAAAGCTAGTCGAGAATGTTAGCCACAGGGCAAGATAAGGGGTCTAGACTCTTACCCTGACACCAAATGGAAAATCTCTTCCATATGAAGGCATAACATTTCCTGGTCGATTCCTTACGAGATGCCTCCACCACAGTGTACACATCCTCGGAAAGACCCAGAGCCTGGAACTCTAACTACTCAGGTACCAGGCTGTGAGGAGCAGGGATTGAAGGTCCGGATGGAATACCTTCCCCTGGTTCAGTGATATCAGGTCCGGGCGTGTACAAAGCCGCTCTGGGGGCCAGCAGCTGAGGCTGAGGAGATCTGGATACCAGAACTGGTGTGGCCAATCTGAGGCTACCAGGAACACCTTCGCCTTGTTCCTCCTCACCTTGAGTAGCACCTTGTGGATCAAGGCAAATGGAGGGAAGGCACAGAAGAGGCCTGGGGTCCATGACCTCGAGAAGGCATCCCCCCTGCAGTGAGGCCTGCTGAGTGGGGCGGGCATGAAACAGCCTCAGCTTGGTGTTTTCCCTGGAGGTAAACAGGTCCACCAACGGTTTGCCCCAATGGGAGAACAGACTGTACGCTACCACTGGATGGAGACACCACTCATGGGATGTCTCGCCTATGTGGCTGACAGCATCCGCCAGTTGGTTTGAGGCTCCTGTCATGTGAATGGCTAGATCTGCCTCCAGACGGCTCATCAGTGTCCAGATGGGGAGCACTTCCCTGCATAGCAGACAAGAATGTATGCCACCCTGTTCGTTAAGGTAGTACATGATCATGGTATTGTCCATCTGGACTTGAACCACTTGACCCCGGAGCTGAAGAGCAAAAGCTGACAGTGCCAGTCTGACTGCTCTGAGCTGTAACAGGTTGATGTGAAAACGGGACTCCTCAGGGGTCCAGAACCCGTGGGTACTGCTGCCCCCCATGTGGGCTCCCCAGCCCATGAGAGAAGCATGGGTCATAAGGATGACAGTCGGCTCGGGGAAA
Organism: Neoceratodus forsteri; assembly: GCA_016271365.2. Classification (NCBI taxonomy): domain Eukaryota; kingdom Metazoa; phylum Chordata; order Ceratodontiformes; family Ceratodontidae; genus Neoceratodus; species Neoceratodus forsteri. The sequence continues at coordinate 552,511,756 of CM028129.1, read as the reverse complement.
ACGAACGGGATTCCTTTCTGCAACCGGTCTGGAGCAGTCTGCCATGCAGAGCGTCCCACATCTTCTGGGTCACAGTGAACAGCAGGTTGAAATGACCGTGGCGCTGAGTCCACTGGGCAGCCAGCTCCCATTGGAGGGTGTGTATGTGCCACAGGGCCCAACCGACCACGGAGGTGCACGCCGCCATATAACACAGAAGGCGCAGAAAGTCCCGGGCAGGGTGCAATTGCCCAACCAGAAATGACTGGGCAAAGGAGGAGAGAACCTCCACCCTCTCCGCCGGGAGCCAAGCTCTGGCTTGACTAGAGTCAAGCTCTGCTGCAAGGAAGAATATCACCTGAGAAGGCACGAGCTGAGAAGGCCAAGTTGGAAGCAGGACTGGAGGGACAGGTCCCCGGACCTCTCCACCTCCTGTTGGGTGGAACCGGCGAAGACCCAATCGTCGTGGTAGGGGTAAATACTGAGACACCCCCCCCCCCCGAGGTGGGATGTCACCACTGCAATGCATTTGGTCAAGACCTGTGGGGCTGATGACAGGCAGAATGGCATGGCTCGGAACTCGTATAGGGTTCCCTTGGCTCTGAAATGGAGGAACTGCAGAACCACATGTTTTTCTCCAGGGATGGTATAATCTGGGACAGAGTTACCATCTGGAAGGTGCGTGGCCAGAGATACTGATTCAGGTTGTGCAGATCTAGAATGAGACGCCAGCCCCCGTCCGCTTCTGGACCAGGAAGCATCTGGAAATGAATCCTGGGTTGACTGGAGGATCTGCCACTCAAACCACTGCCTTCTTGAGGAGAGGGGCCGGGCTATGTCACCTCTCAGAACACCCCCCCCCCGGGAAGAGGAATCTTTCTGCATAGCGGCTAAACGTTGCTCTGTGAGGCCTGAAGAGCCTTCTGTCGGCTTCTCGTCCTGCTGTTAAAACTTTTCGCAGTGCCAAAAGGCCTAGGTATCGTGGTCAGGGCCTAGGCACAGCAGGCTGGCCTTGCTGGGACTCCCAGACTCTGCCTGCTTGCTGTGCCTAGGCCCTGACCACGATACCTAGGCCTTCTGGCACTGCGAAAAGTTTAACAGCAAGACGAGAAGCCGCCGACAGAAGGCCAGACAAGCCTGTCCTTTGACGGGATTTGTTTGCTGCAGGCAAACTTGGAAGGGTGCTATTTGATGGAGGACGTAGAAGACAACATGCAGCACTACAAAGGCAGAAAAAGTTAACTTTTTTGTCGAAAAAACAAGAAACTCTGACTAAGAAACTTAGCAAAATGGCGGTCAAAATAGCGAGACGCGATCCGTGGAGCCACTGAACACGAGCCGACAGCGGGGAAAAGAACTGAGGGATGACAGAGACCACCCTCCCTTTATACCATGTGTGACATCGGGGACGGTCCCAGCTTTAGACAGTTATAACTAGAAGTTTTCCATGGGGTCCTGCAGGCTTCAGTCCTACCAGAGTTACCTGCTGCAAGAGCTGACTTTCGAAGTAAGATCTAGCCTGTTCGGGTGTCCTACCTACTATGACGGTCGAGTGTCAAACTCGACAGGTCTGCAAGAGAAACGTCATGAATTTTAAACTTAATTCACTAAGAACTTGTAACCTGCACTTCAATAGTGGGGGGTGGGGAGACAGATCGTAGGGGCCAGTGCCGCTATATACAGTCAGTCCTAAAGGATCTGGGTCACCACAGGGTCCTGGCTAGACTCTCTATAGAAGAGTGAATCTTACAAGATAAGTAAAAAAAACAGGAGAAATCTAGCTCATTTGCTGTTGTAAATAAAAAATACTTATTAGCAGGCTCTGTGATGCTGAGCGTAGAGGCGCTCACTTCCAACCTTGAGATCAGCGGATAGGACACACCCATCCCGAGGCAGGTGATGGCATGCATCACTGCTCAGGCGCCTCATGCTGGGGGTCCAGTGGAGGCTCACTTGGTGGCATGTGTCACCATACGCTGCCATGCACAAACACAGCCCCAGGACTTCTTGATAAGCAGGTATGCTCTAGGAGGTGGGTGGAGGAATGGGAGAACACAGGAAAAGGCAGCCTTCAATGTGCCAGATGATGGCCCTGTGTCCCACCCCCGCATGCCACCCAAATACTCAGCACAAGTTCCCCTCCCTCCCACATAACCTCCAACATACCAAGGCGCGTCTTCTCTGGAATCAGTAATGACCCCCCCGCAAGGCTAATCGGGAAATTGAGGGGGTGCTGGAGGATCTCAGGGAGCATGGAGTGGGGCAACAGCAGTGGGGACTTGAGAGTCCATTCAGCAGAGAAGGGGCACTTGAGGGGGCATAGGACGGAGCAATAAAAAAAAAATGTTTTCGGATCCCCAACCCAGGCCTTCAAACAGTGCCACACAAAGGGCCACCACTGGACCGGCAACTGCCAAACACATATGTGCATTATTGACAGTTCGGGAATTCCTGAGGGACTGTAAGGATAACTGGTACACCAGTGTGGCTAACACATAACTGAGGAGCCACCAGAGGGTGGTAGGCTACATTGGGGACCTACTGGAGATAAACTGTTTGCCTCTACACATAACCCATTCCATTCCCCATCCAGAATTTCTGTTCCTAATAAATATCTCTGAATTTGAACTTGTGCATTTACTGTGTACTTTCCTCTTATGATTCTTGTTACTTGCATGCTTAGTGTGATAAGAGGAGGTTTATGCATATTATTTGAGGCCCCCGTCACTCAGAGTGGCAGCTGCATTTATATCCAGTGGGGCAGCACCCTGGCAGCATTCTATCAAAATGATCACCACAAGCAGAGGCACCACACCACACATTCCAATTACCTCCCAACCAATCGGGTTATGGCACCATTCATGCTCTAGCCAAAAAACATTTTGCCCAGAGATCATCATACAGGCTTATTCTCTCATCTCATGGGTAGGGATGGTTACAAGAGCAAAACACCACTACTTATAGCTGTGATGCGTAACATTTCTCTCCCACTCTCCTTTACCTCTAACTCCAGAAAGAGTTTCCAGCTCTCCTCCCACTTTTGTACTCCTTCAAAGAGCTCTTTGTGAGTTTCATAGTGCTGCTTCACTTTGCTAATTTCACTGTCATGCAGCTGCAGAATTTCTTCTGTGTAATTATCTAAAACAAAAAAGCAGGATTATCTCTCCAGATCAAGAATAAACAGTAGCACCCCTCCCCACCAAAAAAGTTCAGTTCTATGGGAAACTTCCCAAAACCTCAAAGAAAAATCAGGAATTAGTTTAACCTACCTGTGTTAGTAAAACACTGCAACAACCAATAAAGGATTTATCTTTAGTATGTACACACACACACACACACACACACACACACACACACACACACACACACACACACACGTCTTCAGTTATAAACCCACTGTACGGGGGGGGGGCGCTGTGGAGCAGCACAAGGGTGGACGTCTCACAACATAGCTCCACACTTAGACTTACAAAAATCCAGATTAAAGTATAAATATTCCAGTTAGCTGCCCCCCAATTTGATCCAAATATATATCTGAAACAGGGCAGCATGAAATGGGACCAAAAAAAGATGGGAAACATGAGCCCCGCAGTCTGGATTAGTTTCTTTCTCCAGCGGGCACTACGACTGGCTCTGGGCCTGGTTCATCGAGCAGGTCCATGAACACGGAGCTACCAATTGCACAAGTAATGGCCCTCACAAAAATTAATGCAAATGGGGAGGAGACTCTCAAGCGGTTGACAGCAGTGGAGCCTGAGCTCAAAGAGAAAGTGATAATACATTGAAGGAGCACTCAGCAGCGATCAGTGACCTATTGGAGGCAAAAACAACACAAACAGAATGCAGTGCTTCCTTTGTCCAGGACTTTCTTTTCCTTAAGAGTAAACTGGAATCTGTAGAGAACTCCCAGCGACAGGCCAATGTGCGGCTGGTAGGTTTCCCACCGCGGTTCGCTGGTCGAGCAGATCTGTTAAATCTAAAAAAAATTATCTTTGCAGATTTAAAACTGCTGCCATCGGACTCAGGGATCCCCTTAATCAAGGCCTTTACCATCCCACAAAGGCCGCGTCCTTGTGCAAATGCATCTCAAACGCCCGTAAAATACAGGTTACTCACCTGTAACAGGAGTTCTAGGAATGATATATGTTGTTCATCCACCCTGTCTGGCAGGTTCCTTGCCGTTTTAAATCTTGCCGGAAGGTCTTCAAGCTGGCTTCTCCCACCCACCCGGGTGGTAAAACTCTCAGCTCCGCCCCATGACGCCAGATCTAGCCCGCTGGAAGCCAGGTTGTGCATCGAAGCCGGGAGGTCGGGTGAGTCGTAGGATGAACAACATATACCATTCCTAGAACTCCTGTTACAGGTCAGTAATCTGTATTTCTAGGGACATGGATATGTTGTTCATCCATACTGTCTGGCAGACTCCTAGCAGTTCTCCGGGAGGAGGGGGCCAAGGCACACACCCCTACCTGGGAAATAAAGACTGGAGAACCGAAGCCCCAAAACCAGCATCCCGGCATGACTCAAGGTCGATGTGGCAGTGGGTGATGAAGGTGTGTGCTGACTTCCAGATAGCAGCCCTGCAGATTTCCTGGATAGGGATGTCCCTGGAAGCAGCCACCGATGCAGCGGTATGGCGGGTAGAATGAGCTCTTATCTCTCTGGGAGGCTCCATTCCCACCAACCTATAGCAGAGATCTATGCCGGAGGTGACCCACCTGCCTATCGTCTGCTTGGCTGCAGGTCTGCCAGGTGCGGCTTCAGCATAGGTGACAAACAGCTGGCGAACCTCTCCCCAAAGTTCAGCCATCCGCTCTTTGTAGTAAGCAAGCGCTCTTCTAGGGTCCAAAGTATGGAGCCTATATTCGGCCTCCGAGGTGTGATTGGGGTAGAACACCGGCAGAGTCAACACCTGCTTAAGGTGAAACTCCGACACCACCTTCAGAAGGAATTTCGGATGGGGGTGCAGGACAACCTTGTCCCTGTGGAAGACCAGATAAGGAGACTCGATGGAAAGCGCCTGGAGCTCTCCTATCCTTCTGGCTGACGTGATAGCCACCAAGAAGGCGGTCTTCCACGAGACGTGAGAGATGTCGCACCTGTGCACCGGTTCGAATGGCTTGCCCATGAGCTTAGCCAATACCGGCAGCAGATCCCACGGAGGTGGAGGTTCTCGCACCGAAGGGGATATGTGATCAAGGCCATTGAAAAAAATCGCCTGACCACCTTCTCCTGGGCCACCGACAGCTTCCCGGCCCGTGCCCGCTAAGCAGAGATGGCAGCCAGGTGCACCTTAAGGGTCGTCGACCGAAGCCCTTGCTGAGAAAGGGACTAGAGGTAGTCCAGAATGCTTGCCAAGGAACAGGAGGAGGGGTCCAGGCCCTTGCCCTGACACCAAATGGAGAATTTCTTCCATTTGAAGGCATAGCATTTTCTGGTCGACTCCTTATGGGACGCCTCAACGACGTTGAGGACCTCGTCGGAAAGACCCAAGGCCTGGAACTCTAGCCACTCAGGGATCAGGCCGTCAGGTTCAGGGATTGAAGGTCTGGATGGAATACCTTCCCCTGATTGACTGAGAACAGGTCCGGGCAGGCTGAAAGCCTCCTCGGGAGCCAGGAGCTGAGACTGAGGAGATCTGGATACCAGAACTGGCGGGGCCAGTATGGGATACCAGAATCACCTGCGCCTTGTCCCTCCTCGCCTTGAGAAGCACCTTGTGGATCAAAGGGAAGGCGTAGAAGAGGCCCGGGGTCGACTGCCACGAGAAGGCATCCGCCTGCAGCGAGCCCTGCTGAGAGGGGCGAGCATGAAACAGTCTCAGCTTCACACTGTCCCTGAAGGCAAACAGGTCTACCCAAGGCGTGCCCCAGTGGAAGAACAGATCTTGTACTATCTCCGGCAGGAGAGACTACTCATGGGACACAGCCCCTATCCAGCTTAGGGCATCGGCCAGAGTGTTGGAGGCTCCTGCCACATGGATGGCAAGGAGATCCGCCTCAAGGCTGTGCACGACGGACCAAATACGGACAGCTTCCCTGCACAGAGGCATGGAGCGCATCCTGCCCTGGCGGTTTAGGTAGTACATGGTCGTGGTATTGTCCATCTCGACCTGAACCACTTGACCCCGTAGAAATGGAGCGAAGGTGGTGAGGGCTAGACGAACCGCACGAAGCTCCAGCAGGTTGATATGCATCGGAACATTCGAGGGGACCAGAGGCCGTGCACTCTGTGCTCCCCCAGATGGGCACTCCAACCCATCAGAGAGGCATCTGTCGATAGAGAGACCGTTGGCTCGGGGCGGACGAATGGGATGCCCTCCTGCAGATGTGCTGGAACGGTCCACCACTGGAGAGCGTTACACATCCCCTGGGTCACTGTCACTAGCTGATCCAGTGGATCGGAGTGTTGTGACCATTGGCTGGCCAGCCCCCATTGAAGGGGACGCATGTACCAACGGGCCCAACGGACCACGCTGGTGCAGGCCGCCAAGAGGCCCAGGAAGTCCCGGGCACGGCGCAATTGCCCGACCTTAAATGATTGGGCAAAGGAGGAAAGAACCTCGGCCCTGTCCACCGGGAGCGGTGCTCTGGCTTGTAGAAAGTCAGGCTCTGCCCCGATGAATTGGATCACCTGCTTTGGCACGAGTTCCGACTTGGCCTCGTTGATGAGGAGGCCGACCTGAGAGCAAACCTGGAGGGCCAGATCTCTGGACCGCTCCACCACTGTTCTGGAGGGGGCTGCAATCAGCCAGTCGTCCAGGTAAGGGTACACCCAGACCCTTCGGCGCCGAAGGAATGCTGTCACCACTGCCATTCATTTGGTGAAGACACTGGGAGCAAGGGAAGGGCCGAAGGGCATGGCCCGGAACTCGTAGAGGGATCCCTCTTACCTGAAGCGGAGGAATCTCTGATGGGACGGACGGATTGGGACGTGAAAGAACGTGTCCCAGAGGTCCAGAGAACAGAACCACATGCCTCGTTCCAAGGATGGGATTATCTGAGCCAGAGTGACCATCCTGAAAGTCCGAGACCTTAGGAACCTGTTCAGGTCGTGCAGGTCGAGAATGGGGCGCCAGACCCCCGTCCGTTTTGGGACCAGGAAGGACCTGGATACAAACCCCGGGTCTGAAGGAGGATCCACCACCTTCCTGATCACCTCTTTTTTGAGGAGCAGGGCGATATCGGCTCGGCAAGCCGACAGAGGCTGCGGACCCCGTAGATTCCAGAGGAGTGACAGCTCGGAAGGGCGGGGCCCGCTCGAACTCCAGGGGCAGGACGTTACCTACCACCTCCAACACCTAGCGGTCCGTGGTGATAGCGGACCAGGCGGAAAGGAAGTGGCGGAGCCGTCCCCTCACAGGGGGAACCCAGGGGGGAGTGACGAGGTTGGGGGCGACACCCCCCAACACATCACTAGGCAGGCTTGGAGGAGGGACCGGCTGATGGACCTCCTGGGCCTTTTCCTCCCTGCTTCCTATTAGAGCAAGCCGCAGGCTTGACTTTGGGGTGCCAAGCGCGAGCCTGCTGGCCCTGATGCTGGTGCTGTTGGGCCGGACGTGCGGCAGGCGCAGAAGGGCGAAAGGACTTATGTTGCTGTTGTCGACGGCCCCAGTCTTTCTGGGCAGAGGTGACAGAGTCCAGAGTGGCACTGAACTTTTCGATCCGCTGGAGGTGACCTTCCATTCCAGAGCCGAACAGGTCGGTCCCCAGGAAGGGGACATCCGCCAGTTATGCTGGGTATCCGCCGTGAAGGTGAATATCCTCAGCCATGCTCTGCGGCACATGGCCACTGCGGCCGCTACTGATCCAGCACAGGAGTCTCCAATGTCCAGAGCCGTTTGGAGCTGCTGTTTTGTCACTGCCCTTCCCTGGTCCGGAACTGCTGGACCGTGGTCTGCAGGTTGGCCGGGAGATGAGGGATCACCTCATCCAGGGAGCCCATGAGGGCATGGGAGTAGTGTGCCATCAGCATGGCCGAGCTGGCCTGGCGGAGGCCAATGGAGGACGCAGAGTACACTTTGCACCCGGCATAGTCCAGATTTTTGGACTCCTTGTCGAGGGGCTTATCCACATCCCTAGCGTTCCCGGAACGCCAGAAAACGCTATCAGTGACCAACCCCTCGTTCTGAAAAAACGGACAAAGAGCAGGTAGGGACCGCATACTTCCTGGCCGAAAGCGCAGGACAGGAAGCCGGCCGCTGCCAGAGCTCCAAGGCTCGGCCAACAATGGCTGCAGCCACCGGAAAGGCCTCCGTGGGCGAATCCCCTCGGTCCAGTATCTCCGTTAGGGGATACTTGGCCGCTTGGATACGGGCTCGAGTTGCATCCCGGTAGACTCCGAGATGAGCCGAAGCAGACCCACAAAGGACGATGGGCTTTCATCCATCGACTGACCCCCAGAGGACTCCAGGTCAATGAGCCCGGAGAACAGGGAGGAGTCGTCGTCTGACTCCGAGGAGTCCGCGAAGAGCTGCCTGGGGCCTGAGCCCCCTCCACCTGCCGAGGACGGTCAGGAGTGAGGGTGACAGACAACCTCTGGGATAGACCCTGACCCGACCGAGTGTCCTTGGTCGTCGACCCCAACTTCGGTTGTGGAGTCGGAGGTTCCACCACAATCTGTGGGGCAGCTGGTTTCAGCCAAATACTGGCCCAGGCTTGGGCACCCGACTACAGCGAGGGTTGTTTCACTGCTCGGATGACAGCCACTTGATGGTCGGGAAGGCACGGCGCCAGCTTGTTCCCCGGACAGAAGAACTGCTGCCACATCAGGTCCTCATACCATAGACGCAATTTGCACCGAAGCCTCTCCTCTTCCGAGGAGGAAGACGAGGACGAGCAGCGGCGCCGCTTACTCCAGAGCAGAGACTCGGACTGCCGATGGCGGCATCAGCTGGACCGAGAAGATGTCCGAGAACAAGATCCTCACTGTTTACAAGGACGGGTCTGGGAAGGGGCGGGGGACACCCGCTCTTCCCTCGGCTCAGAAGCCTTGCCTGGGGACTCTGGCACAGGAGGCGCAGGCAAGTCCTCGGTCTCTACCGGGGCACCGGTGAAGAAGGGTTGTCAGCTTCACCAGTCGACATCCCATCCGACGGCTCAAGAAAAATCTTGACCGGGTCAACGGGTGTCTCGGCCGGCTGACCTGACGGGGACACCGTGAAGCCAGCGGCCTTAGCCGCAACGTCGAATGAAGTCGAGTGTAGACTGTCCAGGGAAGGGGACCTCTCCTGCTCCCAAGAACGCCGTCAGTAGGACTTACCTTTCGAGTCCTTCTTTTTGGACCGAGAACAATGTCCCGATGGCCCCTCTCTCTTCGTAGAAAGGGATTAGCAAAGCTCCTTAAAAGAAGCTGTGTAGGAGGATCCCAAAGAGAGCGGCATAAATGCTGCGACCGAGGAAGAGGATGATGCGGCCTGTGCCGCCTCCTCCTCGAGGGCGATCATCTGCTCGAGTTGCTCAGCCAAGCCAGCCGCCATGGACACCACCCAACGGGCCTCCTTGGACTTCACCAGCGGTTAGCGAATCTCGGGGCGCCCAAGCTGTAACCGGGCAGCGCGGTCTTCCAGGACGTTGGCCGAGAACAAACAGCATAACTCGCAAGCCTGCGGGTCACTGTCTAGGCCGAGGCAGTAGACGCACATGGAGTGCGGATCCATCCTGGACATTTTTCGCCCACATGGGCACCGCCAAAAATCAGGAGTCGATTTGTCCATCGCAGCCGCGAGGGAGTAATTTGACCGAAGTCTTGAAAAATTAAGAATAAGTTTCGGGTGAACCGAAGAATTAGGATCCAGTCTATACGCAGAGCGTTAAGGAGGGAACATGAGCTTCCAAGCAGTAAGGAAGATCTGGCATCATGGGGCAGGGCTGAGAGTTTTACCACCCGGGTGGGTGGGAGGAGCCAGCTTGATGACCTTCCGGCAAGATTTAAAGCAGCAAGAAACCTGCCAGACAGTGTGGATGAACAATATATCCATGTTCCTAAAAACGGTGATTGCCACGCAGTCGTCCCCAGAGGCAAGAATTCCTCTCCTACAAGCGCCCAGGGCCAGGGGCGATATAGTGTGGTAGGACAGTCACCTGGCTCTATTTCCTAGACTTATCAGCACAGACCCAGAATCAAAAAAAGGAACTGCAACTTATAAAGAAGGACCTTCTACGGAATGGAATTCAAGCCCAGCTGATATACCCTGCGAGACTGCAGGTGCGCCATGAGTCCAGGATGCATCTCTTTGTGGACCAGACACAAGCGGCAGAATTTGCAGGGAAATTAATTCAGAGGATGAATGCAGCCCCCAGCAATCTCAGACGAAGATGAGGAAGGCTGAAAGGGACCTTAATCGGGACTTCCAAGTAACATTTATAGTACCCTAAAAGCTCCCACCAAGGTTGAGGGGGGGGTTCAATAGTTAAGGCCCTTCTTATGTCGATTTAATTGGGGCAGTTTACTAGTTGAAAAAAGAAACAGAGAATTTAAATGTTGGGAGATAAACTATACCTTTTGTTTTAACATGTGAATGTTTAACATGTTTAACCAAGTGCTGCTCGAACATATTGTTACTGTTCATAGATGTAGTAGTTTAGGAGAGGTGGCGGGAAAAGAAAAAATTACTCACCTTAGTAATTATGTTTCTTCTAATGGAGTCTTGCTGTATTCTGACAAATGCAGTTAGGTCCTGCCTTTCAACTGCCCCGGCGAACATAGGGTTAACATTTCAATACATGGCATAGAATGTTCATCTCGAGCTCGGTTAAAGCCTCTGCCTGTCATTCGAACTGCAGCAATCAGATCTTTACAAGCAAAAACTCACTAGGTTTTCTGTGTGGAAACTGTAAAAAATTTTTAACTAGCCAACTGGCAGAAATATAATGTTTTTGGTTCTCAAAAGAAAGACTCAAGTCAGGAAACCCCCCAAAAAAAACCAATCAAATGAACAACATTCCACCCAAAGAAAAAGACGATGTAAAAAAAAAAAAAAGGGGGCACCTCTAGTGTGCCAACACTGCACCTACCCACCCACATCCCAAAAATCTAGGTTCTGAGAGGGGAGGCGGGGGGGAGGTCAGAATACAGCAAGACTCCACTAGAAGAAACATAATTACTAAGGTGAGTAATTTTTTCTTCAAACATGAAGTCTTGCTGTATTCTGACAAATGCAGACTACCAAGCAGTACCTCCATGGAGGAGGGACAGAACCTACCTTGGAAACGGCTCTGAAGTACTGCTGTGCCGAACTGAGCATCACTCCTAGCCTGGATATCCAGAGAGTAATGCTTGGTAAAAGCATAGACTGTTTTCCAGGTGGCTGCTTGACAAATTTCTAAAAGAGGGATATCCCTGGCAGCAGCCAGGGAAGCAGCTGTACTTCTTGTGGAATGAGCCCTCAGGTCTGAGGGTAGAATTCTACCCAGTTTTTCATAGCAGAATTGTATACAAGAAACAATCCACCTGGCAATAGATCTTAGTGGCAGGTTTGCCCTTCCCAGCCTCTCCATAAGTGAGGAACAACAGGAGGGATTCAAACCTGTGAACCTCGGTACGCCCTAAGTAGTAGCTAAGGGTTCTTAACACACAAACTGTGTGGCCTCCTCTCTCCCGAGGAAGAATGATCAGTGAAGAAAACAGGGAGAGATATAGTCTGAGGTGGAAATCTGAAACCACTTTAGGCAAGAACTTTCTGTTAGTTCTAAGGACCACTTTATCTCTGCGAAAAGAGATGAAATCAGATTCCACTGACAAGGCTTGCAATTCACTGATACGTCTGGCAGAAGTAATGGCTACCAGAAACACAGTTTTCCAAGTCAAGTACTTAAGCTCTGCAGAGGACAAAGGCTCAAAGGGTGGTTGCATAAGCTGAGCAATGCAAACATTAAGGTCCCAAGCAGGAGCAGGATCCTTAAAGGGGGGAATTAGTGTGAAGCAGTACCTTGAAAAATTTACAGAATATAGGATGGGATGACAGAGAGGAAGATTTGCCTACAGACAGGAAAGCAGAAACAGCTGCCAAGTGTACCTTGAGAGTAGCTGGTCTAAGGCCTAGGCCATTAAGAAGGACCATATAATCCAGAACTGTAGGCAATTCAGCAGAGTCTGGAGAAGTATTTTTCTTAGAACACCAAATGCTGAATCTTTTCCATTTGGAGTTGTACGTCTTTCTGGTGGAAGGCTTTCGAGAAGCCTTAAGGATATCCAGAACCCCTTGGGAAAGATGCATATCTGCAAACTAACTCTTCAAGAGCCAAGCCTTGAGATTGAGAGACTGAAGATTGGGGTACCAAATCCTCCCCTGAGAGGATGTTAACAGGCTGTAATTCCTGGGAAGATGGACTGCTAGGAACAGCAACAAGGGATACCATGGCTGCCTGGCCCAGTCTGACGCAATCAGAATCACTTTGCATGGTTGTGACCTTATCTTGACAAGCACTTTGAACAGGAGAGGGAAGGGGGAAAAGCATACAGGAATTTCCCTTCCCAGTTCAGGATCAGAGCATCCAGAGGGACTGAGCCCAACACTGGGGGTCTGCAACAAAAAAGAGGAAGTTGGTGATTGTCTGGGGCTGCAAAGAGAAGCATCTCTGGAGTGCCCCATCTTGAGAAAGTCACTTCCAACACCAGAGGATCTAGGGCCCATTCGTGATGGCCCTAGGATATTCTGCTCAGTGCATCTGCTAGGACATTGTCCTTCCCTGGGAGCTGAACTGCTATCAGAGAGGTTTGCAGAGAATAGGCCAGGGACCACAACTTCATTGCCTCTGTGCACAAGGCCGTAGACCGAGTGCCTCCTTGCTTGATGATGTACCACATGGTGGTGGTCTTGTCTGTTCTGACCTAAACCACCTTGTTCCATACAGATTTGGAAAAAGCTTGCAGTGCTAGAAACACTGCTCTGAGTTCCAAGAGATTGATGTGAAGCAGAGATTCCTGAGGCGACCACAGTCCCAGGGTGGTAAGTTCCCCCAAATGGGCTCCCAAGCCCAGCAGGGAAGCATCTGTGGTGAGTACCACTGAATGAGACTGAGTGACAAATGGAACCCCTTGCCTCAAATTGCCCTCATCCTGCCACCACTGCAGGGCTTGGATCAGAGTTAGAGTTACTGGAATTAGTTTGGTAAGGGAATCCTTTCTTTGGGACCAAAAAGCTCTTCAGTGGAAATGAATGTCCCTCATTTGGAATCTTGCACCCTGGACCACTGCTGAAGAAGCTGCTATACGGCCCAATTGCTGAAGGAAATGCCTTGCTGGTCGAGACACCTGAAGGCTGAATGAAGAGGCCAATTAATTCCATGAGGGTCCTTGCTCTTTCCAGGGGAAGGAACGTTCTTGCTTTTACCGTATCCAGCTCTGCCGCTATGAAGGTGAGGAGCTGCACTGGTTCGAGAACTGACTTTGGTAGGTTGAGAAGAAAACCTAAAGAAGTGAGCACTTGCTGGGTCACTTGCAGGTGTGACTTGACTTGGTCTGGAAACTGGCCTACTATGAGCCAGTCGTCCAAGTATGGGAAAATGGAAATCTTTTGTCTTCTTAGGAAGGCAACAACCACAGCCAGGCACTTTGTTAAGACCCTTGGAGCTGATGTTAGGCCAAAGGGCATTGGTCTGAACTGATAGTGGCCTGAGGGCAACTTGAACCTGAGGTACTTACTGTGGGAGCACCTGATGGGAATTTGAAAGTAGGCATCTTTGAGGTCTAGGGAGGCTAGCCAGTCCCCTGGCCTTAGAGAGGGAAGGATAATTCCCAAACTTATTTTGAACTTTGGCTTTAAAAGATGTTTGTTCAGGTATCTTAGCTCCAGGATGGGTCACCACTCTCCTGTATTTTTGGGGGTTAGGAAGTACCTGGAGTACAATCCTTTGCCCCAGTGTAGGGTGGGTACTCTCTTTATAGCTCTGAGAGCAAAGAGAGAAGAAACCTCTGCCTCTAGGGCAAAGGTCTCGGAGATTTGCAGGTGGAAAAGATGTGGCTCACAGCTTGGGACATTTTAGAAGCTGAGAACCAGACCCTGGCTTACTACTTCCAGGACCCACTTGTCTGATGTAAGAGACACCCAGTACTGGACAAAGTAAGCCAGCCTGCCCCCTACTGGTATAGGAGAATCGACCTGGGCAGACCCATCAGGGTGTCTGCTTGGCAGAGGCTTTAGGCTGAGGGGTGGATGCAGGCCTCCTCATCCCCCTTCTACCTCTCCCTCTCCCTCTGAAGAACCACCTCTGTGAGAAAGAAGAGGAGGCCTGTGCTTGGTAAAAATGCCTTTGGAACGACCTGCCCCTGCCCATGGACTGCTGCCTTAGAGAAGTTGCTCGCCTTTCCTTGGCCTGAGCACTCCTGTAAGTGGTCCTGTATTCATCCATTTTATTCATCTAATTCTCTGTCAGCTCCCCAAACAGAGAATTACCCACTACAGGAAAATCCATGGCCTTAGCCTGGGTATTCTGTGAGAGGCTAGTACATCTAAGCCAAGCCATTCTCCGAAGAGCCACAGATGTAGCCACGACTCTGGATGATACATCACTGGAGTCTACAGCAGCATGAAACTGAACTTTCGATGCCTCAATCTCATCCGCAGCCACCTGCTACAGCTTCTTGGCAAGCTGGGGAGGAGCCTGTTTAGCCAGTGCCAGTACAATATCCCATCTGGACTTCTGGTCCTTGCTGCACAGGCCATATAATTAGCCTGCCTGATTCCCAAGGATGCTGCCATGTACTGCTTCTTTGCCATAGCATCAGTCTTCCTAGAGTCCTTGTCTGGGGTGATGCCATGGGAATGCTTGCCTTATCACAGGCAGCAGCCTGTACAACCCCAACATGGCTGCATTGCTGATAAAGGAACTCTGTATCTCAGCCTGAAACAACATACCTATTGTCCATTCTTCTGTCCACAGGAGGTATGGAATTGGGAGATTTAAGATTTTTTTGGGTCTGTTTCCCAAAAGATTTGTGGAGGGGAATAGACAGTCTCCTGGACTCTGGGATGTCCATCATCTCTACATAGTCAGGCTCTTCCTGATCTTCCACTGCCTCTTCCATGGGAATCTGGAGGGTATCAGCCACCTTTCTGTAAAACGTGTAGTGTGAAGGGGACTCAGAAAGCCCAGGAGGAGAAACACCTGAAGGTCTGTCTGAGGAGATGTCCACGTCAATAAGCACATCCAGACTTTCACCATCACCATAATCATCTTCCAACTCTCCCTCCTCCTCCAACTCCGGTTCATAAAATTCTTCCAGGGTATAATCCGGAACCGGGGGAACCGACCGAACATAGCCCCTGCCAAGAGGTGCCAGTTCAGTCGGAACCGATCAAAGCGATTTCTCAATCCTAATCGCTTTGGCTATTTCATCGGCGGTCGTAATATGAAATTCTGGATCCGAACCAGTCGATTAGTCTTTCCTTTTTCTTTTTGTCGGAACCGATTCCTTGTAATCGGCTCTCCTTTTGCCTGAAGAAGTATCGCCCTGGTCAGAGGGCACTCCTTCTGGTTCAGTCGGAACTGAACCAGGCTGGCCATCTGGGTCAGCGGACTTCTCGGCCTCCCTTTCCCTCAGTCTACCTAATCTCTTGCAGGGTAGATTTGGGAAAATGTTTGTAAATTTTGGCAGTCTGAATTGAGGTGGTCAAACCCAGGACAATAAACACAGGTGGAGTGGGGATCAGCCTTAGCAAAGACCTCCCTACACACATAGCAGTGTTGAAACCCAGTTGGCCCGTTTTTTTTCTTGGGTTTGTCAGACATGGCCAACCTAAACAAACTTACCCTTTTTTGGCAATACACCAGGCAAGACTCCCCTATCGGTTCCTGACCGTGTCACAGGTCTTGGGGAAAAAAAACCTAATAAAACTCCCTTTTTTAGAACCAGTAATCACACACTAAAGTAAAGAAAGTTTACTAAAATGATCGGTTCATATGAACCGATCCACAGTTTACAAGTTCCACACAGAAAACAGAACAATACCTATCTAGTACTCACGGTACTACAGACAGAGACTTGAACCGACTATGCGGAAACAACAATTTCAGAAGACAACCGACCGAAAAACATACACTTCAACCAACTTTGAACCGAACAGCAGGAGAAATCTCCGGAGCGACTGTTCAGTGAGGCGGAGTAAAGAATCTCACGGTTGCAGTTCAAACAACAACAGGCAGAGCCTTCAACCGAGCTCGAGATGAACATTCTATGCCATGCAAAGAAAAGTTAACCCTATATTCTCCGGGGCAGTTGAAAGGCAGGACTTAAGTGCATTTGTCAGAATACAGCAAGACTTCATGTTGTTTGAATAGTTGGTACATTTTGCACTTCTCAGTTTGTGAGCTTAAAGACAGCCTGTTATTTTGAGAAGTGAAAAAATGCAAGGCGAGTCTAGTACCACACCAGTTGATGCAGGTTTGACAATGCAGCTTAAGATCAGGACCTCTTTATAATAATTGCCACCGGTTTCTTAGATGTTATAGCTACACCACTAAGAATACATTTCTGCTAGGGGGAGGATAATATGGTGATACAGTTATATAAAGTGAAATGAAGAGGTGAAAGTATCATTAATCTACATATTAATCCACTCGGACTTTACTCAAATTAAAACACGAAGCTCTCCAATGCTGCATGAATAGTTTAACCCATGGTACTGATATTTGTTAATAATGTTCATTACATACCGTGTAGGGGTCTGCGTACCTCATACCCTTTAGAATGAATATTTACAGTTTGCACTGTATGTCCATAAAATCTATAAATAAAAAGTATAAAAATAAACCCTCCATACCAGACTGATATACTATGGCTAGTAACAGCATATGGCCAGTTATAACCCCCGCTGTAACTCCCAACAGCAAACAATAGTATAGGAAGACTGCACTGTACCTGAAATTTTTCTGGATTATGAAATGGGCTGGAAATTCCCCATTTCCTGATAGCTAAATTCTGAGGGCATTATGTTAATCCCCAACGAATGCACAGCTAGAACAAGTTCAAGGTGGGGTGGAGTGTCACCTGAGAGCTAACTAAATGTCGATGGTTGTTTAATGCAGCAGATATACCCAAAATTCATGATCTGTGTGTTGATCGCATGACCACTAGCGTAAAAATACAGGTTACTCACCTGTAACAGTTCTAGGAATGGTATATGTTGTTCATCCACACTGTCTGGTAGGTTCCTTGCCGCTTTAAATCTTGCCGGAAGGTCTTCAAGCTGGCTCCTCCCACCCACCCAGGTGGTAAAACTCACGGCTCCGCCCCATGATGCCAGATCTAGCCCGCTGGAAGCCAGGTTGTGCGTCGAAGCCGGGGAGGTCGGGTGGGTCATGTGGATGAACAACATATACCATTCCTAGAACTCCTGTTACAGGTGAGTAACCTGTATTTCAAGGGACATGGATATGTTGTTCATCCACACTGTCTGGCAGACTCCAAGCAGTTCTCCGGGAGAAGGGAGGCAAGGCGCATACCCCCTACTTAGGAGATCAAGACTGGAGAACAGAGGCCCCAAAACCAGCATCCCGGTGTGACTTAAGGTCGATGCGGTAGTGGGTGATGAAAGTGTGTGCTGGCTTCCAGGTAGCAGCTCTGCAGATTTCCTGGATAGGGACGTCCCTGGAAGCAGCCACCGATATAGCACTATGCCGGGTAGAATGAGCTCTTATCCCTATGGAAGGCTCCATGACCGCCAACCTATAGCAGAGATCTATGCAGGAAGTGACCCACCTGCCTATTGTCCGCTTGGCAGCAGGTCTGCCAGGTGTGGCTTCAGCGTAGGTGACAAACAGCTGGCGAACTTCTCCCCGAACTTCAGCCATCTGCTCCTTATAATAAGCGAGCCCTCTTCTAGGGTCCAAAGTATAGAACATATATTCGGCTTCCGAGGTGTGAATGGGGTAGAACACCGGCAGAGTCAACACCTGGTTACGGTGAAACTCCGACACCACCTTCGGAAGGGATTTTGGGTGGGGGCGCAGGACAACCTTGTCCCAGTGGAAGACCAGGTAAGGAGACTCGATGGAAAGCGCCTGGAGCTCTCCCATCCTTCTGGCTGACGTGACAGCCACCAAGAAGGCGGTCTTCCATGACAGGTGAGAGATGTCACACCTGTGCATCGGTTCGAATGGCTTGCCCATGGGCTTAGCCAATACCAGCAGTAGATCCCACGGAGGTGGGAGGTTCTCGCACGAGGGAATATGATCAAGGCCTTTGAAAAAGCGCCCGACCACCTTCTCCTGTGTACCGACTGCTTCCCGCCCGCCGCCCGGTAAGCAGAGATGGCTGCCAGGTGCACCTTAAGGGTTGTCGACCGAAGCCCTTGCTGAGAAAGGGACTACAGGTAGTCCAGAATGCTTGCCAAGGAACAGGAGGAAGGGTCCAGGCCTTTGCCCTGACACCAAATGGAGAATCTTTTCCATCTGAAGGTGTAGCATTTTCTGGTCGACTCCTTACGGGACGCATCAACGACGTTGTGGACCTCGTCGGAAAGACCCAAGGCCTGGAACTCTAGCCGCTCAGGAACCAGGCCGTCAGGTGAAGGGATTGAAGGTCCAGATGGAACACCTTCCCCTGATTGACTGAGATCAGGTCCGGGCGGGCTGGAAGCCACCTCGAGAGCCTGGAGCTGAGACTGAGGAGATCTGGATACCAGAACTGGCGGGGCCAGTCTAGGGCTACCAGAATCACCTGCGCCTTGTCCCTCCTCGCCTTGAGACGCACCTTTTGGATCAAGGGAAATGGCGGAAAGGCGTAGAAGAGGCCCGGGATCCACGACCTTGAGAAGGCATCCCCCCCTGCAGCGAGCCTTGCTGAGGGGGTCGGGCATGAAAAAATCTCAGCTTTGCATTCTCCCGGGAGGCTAAAAGGTCCGCCTGAGGTGTGCCCCAGTGGGAGAAGAGATCTTGTACTACCTCCGGCAGGAGAGACCACTCGTGAGACGCAGCCCCTATCCGGCTTAGGGCATCGGCCAGGGTGTTGGAGGCTCCTGCCACATGAATGGCAAGGAGATCCGCCTCCAGGCTGCGCACGAGTGACCAAATGCGGAGACTTCCCTGCACAGAGGCATGGAGCGTGTCCCGCCCTGGCGGTTTAGGCAGCACATGATTGTGGTACTGTCCGTCTGCACCTGAACCACTTGACCCTGTAGAAACGGAGCGAAGGCGGTGAGGGCTAGACGAACCACTCGAAGCTCCAGTAGGTTGATATGGCATCAGGACTCCTAAGGGAACCAAAGGCCATGCGCTCTGTGCTCCGCCAGATGGGCACCCCAACCCATCAGTGAGGCATCGGTCGATAGAGAGACCGTCAGCTCGGGGCGGACAAACGGGATGCCCTCCTGCAGATTTGCTGGAACGGTCCACCACTGGAGAGCGTTCCACATTCCCTGGGTCACTGTCACTAGCTGATCCAGCGGATAGAAGTGCTGTGACCATTGGCTGGCCAGTCCCCACTGAAGGGAACGCATGTACCAGCGGGCCCAACGGACCACGTTGGTGCAGGCCGCCATGAGGCCCAGGAGGCGCAGGAAGTCCCAGGCAGGGCGTGATTGCCCAACCTGAAATGATTGGGCAAAGCAGGAAAGAACCTCGATCCTGTCCGCCGGGAGACGTGCTTTGGCTCGTGGAGAGTCGAGCTCTGCCCCGATGAATTGTATCACCTGCTTTGGCACAAGTTCCGACTTGGCCTCATTGATGAGGAGGCCAACCTGAGAGCAAACCTGGAGGGCCAGATCTCTGGACCGCTCCATCTCCGCTCTAGAGGGGGCTGCAATCAGCCAATCGTCCAGGTAGGGGTACAGCTGGACCCTTCGGCGCCGCAGGAATACTGTCACCACTGCCATGATTTGGTGAAGACCCTAGGAGCTAGGGAAAGGCCAAAGGGCATGGCCCGGAACTCGTAAAGGGATCCCTCCGCTCTGAAGAGGAGGAATCTCTGGTGAGATGGAAGGATTGGGACATGAAAACGCGTCCTGAAGGTCCAGAGAACAGAGCCACACGCCTCATTCCAAGGATGGGATTATGTGAGCCAGAGTGATCATCCTGAAGGTCCGAGACCTTAGGAACCTGTTCAGGTCGTGCAGGTTGAGAATGGGGCACCAGCCAGCCGTCCATTTCGGGAGCAGGAAGTACCTGGACACAAACCCCGGGTCTGGAGAAGGATCCGCCACCTTCCTGATCACCTCTTTTAGAGCAGCAGAGGCAATGTCGGCTCAGCAGGCCGACAAAACTGCCGGACCGAAACCCCCGAGCGGCGGCTCGGAAGGGTGGGGCTCTTGTGAACTCAAGGTCAGGCCCTTTCCTACCACCTCCAAAACCCAACGGTCCGTGATGATAACAGACCAAGCGGAAAGGAAGTGGCGGAGCCGTCCCCCCACTGGGAAACCCAGAGGGGAGTGACAAGGCTGGGGGCGACACCACTCAACCCGTCACTGGGCAGGCTTAGAGGGGAGACCGGCCAAGGGACCTCCTGGGCCTTTACCTCCCTGCTTCCTGTTGGAGGAAGCTGCGGGCTTAGGTTTGGGATGCCAAGCACGAGCCTGCTGGTCCTGGTGCTGGTGGGCCGGACGTGCCGCAGAAGGACGAAAGGATTTGTGCTGCTGCTGATGGCGGCCTTTGTCCTTCTGGGCAGAGGTGACCGAGTCCAGAGAGGCATTGGACTTTTCGATCCGCTGGAGGTGACCTTCCACTCCAGGGCCGAAGAGGTCAGTACCCAAGAAGGGGACATCCACCAGTTTGTGCTGGGTATCCGCCGTGAAGGTGGATATCCTCAGTCATGCTCTGCGGCCCATGGCCACCGCGGCCACAACTGATCTGGCACAGGAGTCTCCGATGTCCACAACCGGTTGGAGCTGCTGCTTAGCCACTGCCCTACCCTGGTCCCGCACCTGCCGGACCGTGGTCTGCAGGTCGGCCAGGAGATGAGGGATCACCTTATCCAGAGAGCCCATGAGGGCGTGGGAGAAGTGTGCCATCAGCACGGCCAAGTTGGCCTGGCGGAGGCCAAGGGAGGACGCAGCATACACCTTGCGCCCGGCATAGTCCGGCTTTTTGGACTCCTTGTCGGGGGGCTTGTCCACATCCTAGCGTCCCGGGCAGCGAAAACACTGTCGGTAACCAACCCCTCCGCAGGCAGGTGTTTGAAAAACCGGGCAAAAGAGCAATGAGGACCGCATACTTCCTGGCCATCCTGGCCAGGCGCAGGACAGGAAGCAGGCAGCTGTCAGAGCTCAAGGCTGGGCCAACAATGGCTTTAGCCACGGAAAAGGACTCCGTGGGAGAATCCTCAGTCCAGTATCTCAGTCAGGAGACAGCAGCCCCGTTGGATACGGGCTCGGGCTGCATCCCGTGGACTCGAGATGAGCCAAAGCAAACCCATGAAGGACGATGGGCTTCGTCCATCGACTGGCCCCCAGAGGACTCCAGGTCAATGGGCCTGGAGAACAGGGAGGAGTCGTTGGACTCGGAGGAGTCCGCTAAGAGCTGTCTGGGGCCTGAGCCACCCTCCACCTGCCGAGGACAGTCGGGAGTGAGGGTGACCGACAACCTGTGGGGCAGGCCCTGACCCGACCAAGAGTCCTTGGTCGGTGCCCCCGATTTCGGTTGTGGAGGCGGAGGTTCCACCACAATTGGTGGGGCAGCTGGTTTTGCCCGAACAACCAGCCCAGGCTTGGGCACCTTGGCTACAGCGAGGGGTTGTTTCGGCCGCTCGGATGACAGCCACTTGATGGCCAGGGAAGGGGACGGCGTCGACTTGCTCCCGGACAGAAGTAACTGCTGTCACATCAGGTCCTCAATAAGCGTCGGCGCAATTTGTGCCAAAGCCTCTCCTCTTCCTAAGAGGAAGGCGAGAGT
This sequence comes from Neoceratodus forsteri, assembly GCA_016271365.2. Taxonomy (NCBI): domain Eukaryota; kingdom Metazoa; phylum Chordata; order Ceratodontiformes; family Ceratodontidae; genus Neoceratodus; species Neoceratodus forsteri. Next base: position 552,489,953 of record CM028129.1, on the reverse strand, counting down.
GGACGGCAGCTTACTCGGTGCAGACGCTGATGTCGGCGGGATTGGCTGCACGAGAAAGTCAGAGACCAAGATCTCGGTGTTTCGAGGGCGGGTCTGGGAAGGAGGCGGGAACACCGCTCTTCCCTCGCTCAGAAGCCTTAACCAGGGACTGCTGCACGGGGGTGCAGGCAGATCTCAGTCTCCACCAGGGGAACCGGTGAAGAAGAGGTTGTCGGCCTCCAAGTCGATAACCCGTCCGACAGGATTGAGAAAAATCTCGACAGCGATGGGTGGGTGTCTTAGCCAGCCTGGCCTGGCGGGGAACGCAGTGAAGCCAGCCTTAACCACAACCTCGACCCGACAGTCGGCGGTCGCGGGAAGGAGACCTCTCCCGCTCCCACGAGCATGACGATGGGACTTGCCTGGTCCTTCTTTTGAACCGAGAGGAATGTTCGATGGCCCTCTCCCTTAGGTGGAAAGGAATGGCAAAGCTCCGTGAACGACGCTGAATACGAGGTACCCAGAGAGAGCGGAATAAATGCTGTGACCGAGAAAGAGGATGATGCAGCCTGGGCCGCCGCCTCCTCCTCCTTGAGGGCGATCATCTGCTCGAGTTGCTCAGCCGAGCCAGCCACTGCGGTAACCACCCAACGGGCCTCCGACTTAACCGACGGGTAGCACTTCTCGGGGCGCCCAAGCTGTAACCGGGCAGCTGGTTCCTCCAGTACATTGGCCGAGAACGAACAGCATGACTCGCAGGCCTGCGGGTCATGTTCTAGGCCGAGGCAGTAGACGCACGTGGAGTGCGGGTCCGTTCTGGACATCTTCTGCCCACAAGGACACCGCTGAAATCCGGGAGTCAATTTGTCCATCGCAGCCATGAGGGAGAAAGATGACCGAAGTCTTGAAAATTTTAAAATGAGTTTCGAGCGACTTCCAGTGATGTCATCGGACTTATGGCGGCTTAGCTCAGTGGCTCCAACCCCAACGCAACCAAATCTAAAGCCATCGCCTCAACAACTAATGCCCTCCCCAGCCAAAGCTACCAGAATGAAGGCAAATAAGGCGCTACATACTCCGGCGCAAAAACTGCGGGAATTGCTTCACGCGGATCAAGAGGATTCGGCAGAGACTCAACCGGCAGTGGACAGCCCCCAGACTCCCATACAGCAAGAAACGGGCCTACCAAATGAGCTTGTGAAAACCATCATGCAGACAGCGCAAACGGTCCAAAACATAGACCACAAACTTACAGATCTTCGAGCGGAGCTGAGCACTGTAAACCATAGGACGGAGCAGTTGGAGCTGGCCTTCGCCCAAACATCAGAGCAGTCAGACAGACAGGATCGTTTGCTCCTATACCTGCGGCCAGAGACAGGGAGTCAACTCAAAAGATTGAAGATTTGGAAGGGAGATCCAGACGACAAAATTTAAGATTCTACGGAATCCCAGGGGGTGCGGAAGGTAAGCACAGAGATACTGGAGCCTTTCTGAAAGAATTAATAAAAGAAATGTTAAATCTCCCAGAAGATCTTGACCTCTCGATGGATCGCGCCCATCACTCTTTAGCCCCGAATCCCCGGGATCCCAATGCACGACCGAAACCAATGATAGTTCTCTTTACTTACTACCAAGCCAAAGAAGAAGTTTTGAGAAGTGCCTGGCAGCAAGGACCGCTAACCTATCAGGGACAAAGAATTTCTCTGGACAACAACTACACCACAATAGTACAAGAGGCCTGAAGGGTGCTTTGGCCTATAGTGAAACTACTACGAGCTAAGTCCATTAAGGTCCAGGTCCTCTTTCCAGCACAACTGAAGATAGTCACAGAGAAAGATGCGAAGATCTTTCCTGATCTACTTGCTGCCTCACAATACCTGGAATCACTATCAATACCTGTGCCGGCTTTGTACAAAGAAAAGCTAGAGAAAGATTTGATGGCCTCGGCGTGGATGGTGGCCCAGAAGGGAGTAACCCTTCCCGGCTCTCTGAAGAGAGTTCCTGCTTTGAACTTGCGATCGGACATCTCCTCGCTACTGCGAAAGTATGGTAATTCTGCCAAAGTAAATAAAAAAGCGCAGCACCTAAATGAGGACTCAACTTCTGCCCAGCTGGAGGCAACAGGCTCCTGAGCAAACTGGGAAGTTAAGCAAGGAAACCACGATCTTCCCTTTTTCTTTTCCTGGTCTTCACCCTAGGTCTCCCCTCCAGATCTCTCCCCTCACCTCGAACAGCGAAGTCTAACCCTGAGTTCATTGGACTTATACAAGACTGTTTGAACTATTTTGGACCTCGGCTATTAAAAAAAGGGCAAATAACTTAAGAATGTAGAAGTGACTAGTTCTTGAAAGCACAAATAATAGATGTAAAGATGGATAGAGTTGCGGGGGAGGGAGAAAGTCCTGTGACATCCGGGGGCAGGGTTCGGGCAGAAATGACTAAAGCTCTGCCTATCATCAAAGAGAGGTGACATCTAGGAGAACTGATTTGTAAAGGTGGCTTGGGTGAGCCAAAAACTAATGCTGGGTCAAGAGGAGTCCCCTATAATTTTAAACCCAGGGTCTTGAGTAGCTCAGAGGCAGAGTGCAATCAATCGATCCGCAGATGCTGTTGAGAGTGCCTGACGGACCAGATCCGAATCCTGTTTTTCCTAAGCAATAGGTAAATTAAAAAGGCCCTTTCAAAACAACGCTCAGTACACCAAGACCCAGCAAATCTCTACTGCAGAACCGTAACTGGCTCACTCATGGGGGGGATAGCTGTTTGAATTTAAAACAAAGAGGAATGGCGGAAAATTTGTATAAGGGAGACTAAAAGAAAAAATTACTCACCTTAGTAATGTTGTTTCTTCTAATGGAGTCTTGCTATATTATGACAGTAGCAGTTTGTCCCACCACTAGAACTGCTCCGGAGGTGAAATGGTTAATACCATTCCAAAATAGAACTTTGAGCACGAGCTCTAAGAAGCAGCTCTATCTGTGTAATTTCAAACCTGAACTGTCAGATCTTTTCGAGCAAAAACTCACTAAGGTCTGTGTGGAAGCTGTAACCTACACTAGCCAAATGGCTACCTAAATATTAACAACCATTGCTGGTCCCAACACCCAAGACTCAAGTCAGGGGACCAGAACTACTAACACAATTCTAACAACATGAGAATAAAACAACAGTATAATAAAACACACACACCCCAAACTCCCAAAGGGGAGAAAGCTAAAAGGGCATAAAATAGTGCCCACACTAAGTTGCCTACCCCACCAAGTAGAAGTTCTGAGAGGGGGCAGGCTGGGGAGGTCATAATATAGCAAGACTCCATTAGAATGAAACAACATTACTAAGAAGAAGTAATTTTTCTTTCAACAACATGAAGTCTTGCTATATTATGACATATGCAGACTACAAGCAGTACCTCCATGGAGGAGGGCAGAACCTACTTAGGAATAGGCTCTGAAGAACAGCTGTGCCAAACCCAGCATCTCTCCTGGCCTGGACATCCAGGAGTAATGCTTGGTAAAGTGTGTACCATTTTCCAAGTAGCAGCCTGGCATAACTCTAATATAGGGATGTCTCTGGCAGCAGCTAGAGGCAGCTGCACCCTGGTGAAATGAGCCCTCCAAGCAGAGGGGATCTCTGCCCAGTTTCTGATAACAAAATTGGATACAAGAGACAATCCACCTGGCAATTGATCTCTTAGTGGCAGGTTTGCCTTTCCCAACTTCACCATAGGTAAGGAAAAAGTTGGAGGTTGAACCTGTGACCTTTGGTACACTCTATATAGTAACTAAGAGCTCTCTTAACATCCAGGCTGTGCAACCTCCCTCTCACCAGAAGAGGTGATCAGTGAAAAATACTGGAAGGAGATAGATTGGTTAAGATGAAATCTGAAACCACCTTAGGTAAAACTTCCTATTAGTCCTAAGAATACCTTATCCCTGTGGAAAGAAATAAAGTCCGTTTCCACTGACAGGCTTGCAACTCACTTATCGTCTAGCAGAAGTGATATACACCAGAAAACAGTTTTCCAAGTTAGATACTTAAGCTCTGCAGAAAACAGAGGTTCAAAAGGGGTTGCATTAACTGGGCAATACAAACATTAAGGTCTCAGGCAGGCCGGTTCCTGAAAAGGTGGATTAGTATGCAGTAATCCCTTAAAAACTTGGAAAACACAGGGTGAGTTTAAAGAGTGGACGACTTTCCTGCTGACACAAAAGCAGATATACAGCTGCCAAATGGACTCTCAGGGTAGCTGGTCTGAGACCCAAGGAATTAAGATGGACCATGTAACCTATCACAATGGGCAAATCAGCAGATTCTGGAAATATTTTTCCCAGCACACCAAATGGAAAACCTTTCCATTTAGGAACTATAAAGTAGCCCTAGTGGAAGGCTTTCTGAAGTCTTTAGATTTCAAGAACACCTTGAGAGAGGTGTAAATCAACAAACTAACTCCTCAAGAGCCAGGCCTTGAGGTTGAGGATTGAGGTCCGGATACCAAACCCTTCCCTGGGCACAAGTTAACAAGTTGTGAATCCTGGGAGGCAAAGGGGAGATGGATTGTCAGTGACAGAAGGAGGGTAACCAGGCTGCCTGGCCCAATCCGGGGCAATCAGAATCACCCTGCAAGGCTGAGATCTGATTTTGACTAATACTTTGAATAGGGAGAGGAAGGGAGGAAAGCATAAAAACTTCCTCCCAATCCAGGAAAGGAGCATCCAGGGAATGAGCCCAACACTGGAGCCTGCAACAGAACAGAGGAAGTTTGTGATTGTCTGGGGCTGCAAAAGATCTATCTGAGGTGCCCCATCTGGCAAAACTATCCCAGCACTTGGATCCAGGGACCATTCGTGATAGCCTGGGAAATCTACTGAGAGCATCCGCTGAGACATTGTCCTTCCTGGAAGATGAACTGCTATGAGGGAAGTGTTCAGGAATAGGCCAGAGACCACAACTTCACTGCCTCGGTGCTGGGCCGAAGACAGGTGCCCCCCGCTGATGTGCCACATTGTTGTGGTATTGTCTGTTCTGACTTTGTATCACCTTGTTGTGGACAGATGCAGAAAATGCTTGAAGAGCTAAAGACAGCTCTGAGTTCCAGCAAATTGATGTGGAGCAGAGATTCCCAGGCGACACCTCCCTGGTGGAAAGGTAGCCCATGTGAACTCCCAACCCAGAGGAAGCATCTGTAGTGAGAGTCAAATTGTGAGCAGGGGAATGAAGGGACCCCCAATCTTAAATGCTCTGATCCTGCCACCACTGGAGGGCCTGGATCAAGGTTGAGTCACTGGGACCAACTTGGAAGGGGTCTCTTCTCTGAGACAATAGGTTCTCCAAGTGAAACTGAATGTCTCTCATCTAAATCTGCTCCCTGCACAACAGCTGTGGATGCAGCCATGTGTCCCAGGAGCTGCAGAAAGTGTCTTGCTGATCGAGAGACCTGCAGGGTGAAGGAGGAGGCCAGAGTCACTAAATTCGCCACCCTTTCTAAGGGAAGAAAAGCTCTGGCTAGCTTTGTGTCCAACTCTGCCCCTATAAAGGTGAGTACCTGGACTGGTTCCAGAACTGACTTTGGTAGATTGTAGAAAGCCCGGGGAGGTGAGAAGCTGCTGGGTAACTTGCAGGTGAGATTTTACCTGTTCTGGGGACTGGCCTACAATGAGCCAATCGTCTAGATGGGAAAAAACAGCAATCCTTTGCTCCCTAAGTGAGCCACTGCTAGACACTTTGTAGAATACCCTTGGGGCAGAGGTAAGGCCGAAGGGCATTGCTCTGGAACTGGTAATGACCTGAGGGTAGTTCGAATCTGAGGTACTTCGATGGGAGCTTCTGATTAGGGCGTGAAATAGGCATCCTTGAGGTCCAGGAGGCTAACCAGTCCCTGGCCTTAGGGAGGGTAAAATCATTGCCAGAGTTACCATTTTGAACTTTGGTTTCAAAAGATGCTTGTTCAGAATATCTGAGGTCCAATATGTACGCCATTCTCCTCCTGTCTTTTGGGTAAGGAAGTCTGAATACAGACCCCTGCCCTGGTGCAGGGGAGGAACCCTTTCCACTGCTCTGAGAGCCAACAGGGTTGAGACCTCTGCTTCCAGAGCAAGGGTCTCTGAAGCACTTGCAGGTAGAAAAGTCTGGTTCTCAACTTGGGAAACTTTTTGAGCTGAGAACCAGACTGGCTACTACTTCAGAACACTTGTCTGAGGTTAAAGAAGCCCAGTTCTGACTGAAGTAAGCCAGCCTGCCCCTACCAGTAAAGGAGAATCGCCCTGGGCACCCATCAGGTGCCTGCTTAGCAGGAGCTTTAGGCTGAGGGTGGGGCAGGCCAGCCCACACAAATCTGCCTCTGCCTCTGAAGAAGCCCCTCTGAGCATAGGCAGGAGGCCTGGTCTGGTAAAAGGCCTGTGAAAGAATACCTACCTGGGGTATGCCTCTGAGGGTGGCTTGCCGGCTCCCAGCTTGGGCACTTTTGTAAGTAGTCCTATATTCATCCATCTTTTTATGTAATTCTTCTGTCTGCTCCCAAACAGAGAATTTCCCACCACAGGAAAATCCACAGCCTTAGTCTGTATCCTGTGACAGACTAGTACACCTGAGCCAGGCCAACCCACGAAAAAGCTACAGATGTGGCCATGACCCTAGAGGAAACATCACAACATCCACAGCAGCAGAAACTGTACCTTAGAAGCCTCAATGCCATCAGCAGCCACCTGTTCTGGTTAAGCTAGCCAGCTGGCCATGGGCTTGCTTGGCTAATTCCATAACAGTATCCCATCTAGATTTCTGATACCTAGCTACATAACCCTTATAATTTGCTTGCCTGAGTCCCAGAGGCTGCCATATACTGTTTTTAGCCATGGCATCAATCTTCCTGGAATCCTTGTCAGGAGGATGTGAAGCCAGGGGGATATTAGCTTTATCACAGGCTGCAGCCTGAACTACCCCGACATGACTGCATTGCTGAGAAAGGAATTCTGTATAAGGACCTGACAATGTGTACCTTCTGTCCATCTTTTTATCCACAGGAGGCACAGAATTAGGAGCTTTTAAAATTTTTAGTGTTTGCTTCCTAAAAGACTTATGCAAAAGAATAGACAATCTCCTAGACTCTGGAATATCCATAATTTCTACAAAATCAGGCTCCTCTTGCTCATCCACAGCTTCTTCCAAGGAAGCTGGAGGGTTTCAACAACTTTTGTAAAACATAAAAATGAGATGGGGACTCAGATAGCATAGGGGAGATTCTAGAGGTCTGTCTGGGGAAATGTCCGGTTCAATGGCACACCAGACCTTCCCAGCCACATTCATACTGTTCATAATCATCCCCCCTCCTCTGGTTCATAAAATTCCTCAACATCATACTCCTGGACCACTGGAACCGGACAAACCGACCTTTGCCAGATAGTGGCGGATTCGGATGAAACCTGAGACAGTGACTGGACAATTTGTATGGCTTTTGCTATCTCTGCAGCAGTTGGAGAAGGGTTTTGAGTTCCCAAAACTGCTGCTCTTGTTTTCTTCTGGAATTGGTTCCTCAGAACCAGCTTTTCTTTGCCCGAGGAAGTCTAGCCCTGGTCAGAGGGCACTCCCTCCAGTCCGGTTGGCACCGAACCGGGCTGTCCCATCGGGTCAGCGGACTTTTTGGCCTCTCGTTCCCTGAGCCTGCCCAATCTCTTTTCCAGGGTGGCTGCAGGAATTATTACGTATCTGGCAGTCTGACTGGAGGTGGTCAAACCCCAGACAATAGACACATGTGGTGTGTGGGTCAGCCTTGGCAAGACTTCCCCACAGACATCACAGTGTTGAAACCCAGTGGGCGGTTTTTCTTTTGGGTTCTCAGACATAATGCCAAGCTAACCAGAAAAACTTGCCCTTTAAGCGGCAGTGCCAGGCAAGACACCCTTATCCCGGTTCCCTAACCGTGTCAGGTATTGGAAAAAAGCAGGAATAAATCCGTTTTTTTTAGAACCGATAAGAACCGGGAACCTCACTCTAAAATGTTAAACTTTAAAGTTAATAAGTTTTAAGCCCAGCTGATCGGTTCAAAACCGAACCGATAAACTTACAAGTTCCACAGACAAAACCTTTAATTTACTGAGCACCACAGACAGAGCTTGAACGAGCGGTTTTATGGTTAAAATAAAACTATTCTCGGTTGAATCGAACCGACAAAACACTGTTTAAACAGAAATGAACGAGCAGTAGGAGAAATCTCCGAGCGCCTGTTCACTGAGGCAGATAAAGAATCTGACAGTTCAGGTTTGAAATTACACAGATAGAGCTGCTTCTTAGAGCTCATGCTCAAAGTTCTATTTTGGAATGGTATTAACCATTTCACCTCGGAGCAGTTCTAGTGGTGGGACAAACTGCTACTGTCATAATATAGCAAGACTTTATGTTGTTTGAATAAAGAGTCCTGGTGGGGGGGGGGGGCAGGGGCAGGGACATAGCCGCCTAGTGGAGAACTGCATTTACGATGCTAAGTCCTAAAAGAGGGATCTCCCTAGGACTAAAAGGGTTTCTCTTGCTATTTCTGAGTTCCCTTTTAACGGTACTAGAGGCTATAGCACGCAAGTTGGGACATACCCAGCTTAACCTAGGAAGTCAACAAAATTCAAACCTGTCAAGTGAGAGTGGGAGTTACTTCACTTGTTCACTGTTGAAAAGTTATAGTTCTAGCTTGTTAATAAGAGTTGAATTTAAGCAACATGTTGAAAGTGATGGGTTGCGACGTTTACAAGTTCACTTACGTTATATATTGGTTAACTCTCTGGGTAACAGTTTCACAAACCATTTAAAAGACATCAGACATGAACTATTTAAAAAAGCAAAACAATGCAGAGTAGGATGGCAAAACATAACTAAGCCATATGAGTAAATAACTAACTAGAATTTTGTCTTTCAACATAAATGGCTGTACAAGCCCAATAAAAAGGAAAAGACTAATGAAATACATAGTACAACAAGATTGTGGGGTCAACTTTCTCCAGGAGACACACCTCTCCCCATCAGAAGTAACGAAGCTGAGATCTAAAAGATTCCCCCAGGTGTTCCACCCTTCCCTTCAGAAAGGCAGAAAGAGGGCAGCTGCAATTTTACTTGCGGCATCTCTCCCTTTCGAAGTGCAGGAGGTGTTGCAGGACCAGGGAGCTAGGTACATCATAGTCACTGGCAGAGTACAGGATACCAGGGTCACCCTTGCAAATGTCTATGCACCTCCGGGGTCTCCGGTTTCGTTCTACTCTTCCTTAATTCAACTAATTGTAGAGAAGGCTGAGGGGGTTTTGGTTTTAGGAGGAGACTGGAACCTGGTGTTTAATAGAGCGCTTGACACTACATCCCAAATTTCAACAGCAGATGTTAAAAAAGCCAGCTCTGTTAGAAAAATACTAGAGCAGAGCGGATTGAAAGATATTTGGAGAGAGAGGTATCCCAAGACCAAAGAATACACCTGCTACTCTCCCAGGTTTAAAGTATTCTCCAGATTAGATACCTTTTTCACCTTTTCGCAGTGCCTGACCGAGTTTTCTGAGATGTGGGTAGGGACATGTACAATGTCTGATCATAACCCAATATTTGTGGAAATAGATTTCTCCTCCAAAAAAAAAAAAAGCACACTGGCGATTGAATAGTTCACTCCTTCAGGATAAGAACATAGTGCAAGAAATTAAGCAGCACATTGCCAGAACCCTGCAGGAGAACAATAAGGGGGGGATTTTCCCCACAAATAGTGTGGGACACTGTCAAAGCTATGACTAGGGGAAGGCTTATTGCCATCGCTTCGGCAAGAAAGAGGGAGCATAAGCAAAAACAGCAAGAACTCTTGCAACAGATTAAACATCTAGAGGATGGTCAGAAGCTTAAATGGGAAAAAAGTAGAGATCAGGAACTAAAACCAAAAAAGAAGGAGATGGAGGACCTACAAAAGGCAGAGGTATAGAAGTCCCTACATTTCCTGAAGCAGAGGTTTTATGAGGGAGGTCCACGGGCAACAAAACTACTGGCCTTTAGACTGAGGAGACACCAAGTGAATTCAGCCATCACTAAAATAATATTACCAAACACAAATAAGACAGGCACCAAATTGACAGAGATTTCAGATGCTTCTGTTTCATACTTTAGCAAGCTTTACCAGGCCCCTGAAGAAACTTCTCCTGCAGACAGACTGGAGTTCCTCTCCTCCCTCACTCTCCCCCCACCTTGACGGAGGAGGTGGGCCAATCCTTGACTAGACCAATCTCCCAATTGGAAATTTTAAATGCAATTAAACAATTAAAACCAGGTAAATGTCCTGGACCTGACGGGTTCAGCGCTGACTTCTATAAAACTTTTAAAAAAGAGGTGTCCCCTCTCCTACGAGAAGTATACTCAGCTGTCTGGGAGGACGGAACTCCTGGCCACCACCTCTTGGCAATATGCCACTATCTCCTTAATTCACAAAGAAAATAAAGACCGGCTAAATGTGAATCATATAGGCCATATCACTGCTTAATGGATTATAAAATACTAACCTCAATTGTAGCTTCTAGACTAAATATACACCTGCCGAGTCTCCTTAACATGGACCAAACAGGTTTTGTCTCTGGATGCCAAGCTGCAGATAATGTGCGCTCCACCATAGACACTATTGATTTAATACATCGAGCCCATACCCCAGCATGTCTTATGAGCCTTGATGCGGAGAAAGCCTTCAATAAAGTTTCCTGGAGCTTCCTTTTTATGGTACTGGAGACTATGGCTTTCCCTGGTTCATTTGTAGAGGGTATAAAAGCTCTGTATACTAACCCACAAGCATACATTCGAGTGAATGGAAATCTGTCAGAAAGGTTCAGGCTAAGCAGGGGAACTAGGCAGGGTTGCCCCCTATCTCCACTGCTATTTGCATTATACATAAAGCCTCTGGCAGAGGCCATTCGCCAATCAGAGACCATACGAGGCATTGAGGTGGGGGGGTAGAGAGGAGAATCTCCCTATACGCGGACGATGTGCTCCTCAGCCAGGAATCATCCATTCCCGCAGTTTGGTCGATCTTGGAGGAATTCGGTAGGCACGCAGGATATTCTTTGAATAAAACCAAAACGGAGGTGCTCTGCTTCCACTATACTCCATCCCAGGAGACACTCAGAATGTTCCCTCTAAAGTGGGACTCAGAGGATGAAATATTTAGGTACGGTAATAACTAAACATCCTTCTAGACTCTTCGAAGCTAATTACAAACCCTTGATAGACCAGATCAAAAAAGACTTTGAGAAGTGGACCCTAATCAATCTCCCAATGTACTCTAGAATCCATATAATCACAATGAACATCCTTCCCAGATTCCTTTATTTATTTCAATGTCTCCCTACATATATAAGTAAATCCCAATCTCTGAAATGGAATAAGCTAATAACTAATTTTGTCTGGAATGGCAAGAAGCCCAGGATTAATCTTAAGATACTCCAGGCACATAAGAGGGGAGGGGGCAGGTCACTGCCAGATTTATAAGACTATTATTTGGCTACTCAATTAAAGATGGCTCTGATCTGGTCCGCTCCTAATTTTAAGTCAAACTGGAAAACAACTGAAATGGGGCAAACTGAGGGGACAGTTCCACTAGTTGTGAGAGCCCTATTGCCCCCAAAAAAGTTGGGTACAGCCCCACACCCACTTACGGCCGTTAGGAACACTATAGCAGCCACACATAGAATCTGGCGAAAATATAAGCTGAGGCGGTCTATTTGGCCCTTGATCAGAATAGCTTGGACCCCGGATTTTCTTCCAGCAAAGCTAGATCACAGCTTTAAGCTATGGGAGAGACAAGGTCTAGTTTACCCAGATCAGCTACTGCAGGGTGAGCAAGTTTTAGATTTTGCCACACTTAAAGAAACTTATAGGCTTGAGAAGATTGACCATTTCAGGTTTCTACAAATCAGGGCCTATATAAATTATTGCCAAAACCCGGACCATACATCATTTAAAGCGGCCCCTCTGCTAAACTGTATCCGAGAAATTCGGACAGGACGTACTCAGAAAGGTCTCATCTCAAATATATACAGGGCTTTATCACAAATGAAAAAAGACCCTTTAAATAAGATTAAGGCCAGGTGGAAGGAGGAATGTGGAGTTGACATGGAGAAGGGAGACTGGCTTAGGGCTTTCCAAGTCACCACTAAAACCACAAACTCACCCTACTGGCAAGAGTTTGAATGGAAAATTAAAACTCGCTTTTTCCTCACTCCCCTCTGCCCTGCATAAAAGAAATCCAATGCAGGCCCCAGAATGTTGGAGACAATGTGAAGAAAAGAAGGCGACACATATACATGTTTTTTGGGAATGCCCAAAGCTAAAGGATTATTGGGAGGGGATCTGTAATATCCTGGGGGAGGTTTTTTCATTAACACAAGCATTGCGCTTTACAAATCTAATTTTAGGGGTTCCGCCTTTGGGCCTTGGTGCCTCCGATGCCCTATATTTGTGGGCTATACTTATTGTGGCAGCACACAAAACCATAACCTGTTCATGGCAGAGACCGAGCTCACCAATGATACAGAGTTGGGTCGCCACAGTACAGGAGATTTCAGAAATGGAGGAGATAACCTACAAACTAAAGCAAAAAATAGGTTTATACATAAGAAGATGGACACGGTGGTTCGGTGGTTCTTATGGAAGGATATACATCCAGAAGTCCCCTGCTGATGTGATCTGAAATTATTAGAGGGGGTCGGGTTGAGAAAGTGGGGGGATGGGTCAAGGAGCCACGGGCCTAACAGGATCCCCCGTGGGCCTATGGTGACAAGAACATCTTAGTGCATCATACTCTGCATTGAAAGAAAGAAAATGTTGAAAGACAAACCAGAAAAATTCTAAAAATTTTGTACTGGAAAGAGACAATTTATCACAGTACTACAGAATAATGGTAATTTAACCTGATTGATTGAGAAGTCTGATGGAGATAAATGTATTTCTACCCATTTGTTGTCAATAAACTTGAGTATAAAAAAAAAAAAAAAGTTACGGGCGAACCAAAGAATCAGGATCCAGTTTATCACGCAGAGCGTTAAGAAGGGAACCTGAGCTTCCAAGCGGTAAGGAAGATCTGGTATCATAGGGCGGAGCCAAGAGTTTTATCACCCGGGTGGGTGGGAGGAGCCAGCTTGAAGACCTTCTGGCAAGATTTAAAGCGGCAAGGAACCTGCCAGACAGTGTGGATGAACAACATATCCACGTCCCTAGAAACTGATTTACCGAAATCCTCAGAAAGAATAAAAGGAAATTGAGTTATTTTTCTGTAAAAAACACTAAGTGGTGTCGGACACCATCAAGTGAAGACCACTGAATACTTTCAAGACTAAAGCTGGAGACCAAAATGGCCTTGAGACTATAAAGACAAAAAATAAAATGGATAAGTCTGGCAGAATACATTCTATGCTAAATAAGATACTAAATTTACATATTAACTTGAGACCCGATATAACGGTTATATTTTAAGTTGTTATATGGTTTGTATTACTTTGGTTTTGATGAACTATTTTAATAAAGGTTGAAGTTCAAAAAAGAAGCATACCTCCTTAAGTCTTCAGGCGGCGGATGCAGGTCCTCCAACTGAAGCTGAGAAAATGCGGGCAGGCGTCTGGCTTATGGTCGGGGCCTAGGCACAGAAGACAGGCCGAATGGTAGTCTTTGGCCGGGATCTGCCTGTCGCCCATACACTTTGATTTCCGCCACTCTTTAGATAAAGTTGGCTGGGTAGACATACGCAACTAATTCGGTTAAACTTGTCGAAAAAAATGAAAATTACGTACCTACCGTAATTCTTCATCTTCCTATGTATCTTCGGCATTCATTATTGGTGGGTGATTGGCCAGAGACAAGCACCCTACGGGAGCTTTTATTGGTGGGAGGAGCCGGCACCATTGGCGCCACCCACAAGGCCGATGTACTGCGTGGCGCTCACCGGTTGGCCAGAAACAGCCATTGGCTCCTCCTCCAACTCAGTTCTGCACGCCAGACAGACAGAAGGAAAAAAACATTATAGAAAAACACGAGGGTGGGGCAAGAGAGCCAGGGACACAATAAAAGGAAAGGATATCAACTGAAAAAGGAATAGGCTGACCAGAGGAGGAGGAGGAGGAGGAGGATCTGGGAGGGAATGGGCCAAAAGGCTCCAGTTCCAGGACGGCCAGTAAGGATAAGAAAGGGAAAAAGGAGAGAGAGAGAGATAAAGAGAAAACAAGGGGAGAGGGAAGGAGAGGAGGGACTAACGTCCACACAGGACACTAGCTCCTGTGACCAGCAGCACCTCCAAGGAGTCAGACAGCCCACCACAGGGGCAGTTTCTGAGGGAGACTCAACTACTGAATCCAGTAGGAAGTTGGAGAAGATCCCTCCCTCTGGCCTCTAACCCCTGGGGTGGAAACCACCCACTGGTGAGGATTCCCTTCTCCTCCCCCTCCCATTACTGTTTTCCAAGGAAGAACCCACAGGGTTCGGGGGAGGGGAGGAGTGAGGATCCCACCCATTAATGTCTCCGTTCCGAAGGGAAGGAGACAAGAAGAGGAAGGGAAATAATAGGAAGGAGCAGAGGAGAGACTCAGTCAGCCCCAGCCCCCCCATCCCAAGGGGCCCAAAGAGTCGTCGCACCCCAACAGGGTGGGCCAACCACAGAGATCATATCCAGGACAAGGAGGACGGGCCCACTGGAAGTCCCCCCCTCCCTGGGCTAGCAGGAAAGCCCTACTGCCTCTCTCCTCCTAAAGGGTTTTCCAGTCACCCTCCTAGGAGAAGGAAGGCTCTAAGAAAAAAAGGGGAATCTAACAGAATCCTCGAGGGAGGAGGGCGAGCAGGGACGGGGCATCACCCAGGAACTGAGGCCCTATGAGGGGAAGGTGGATGGGACTCAGTGATGAATGAAGATACACAGGAAGATCAAGAATTACGGTAGGTATGTAATTTTCATATCTTCCCTGTGTCAATCTTCACCATTTATCACTGGTGGAAGAGGCCCCTAGGTGCCCTGAGTGCTCAGCAGAACCTCAGCCCCATGGAGGGTGGAGACTCTCACCAGCCACTTAGGCCTGGGACTGGTCAGGGTGAGGCAGGGTCCCCCATCCCCTGAGGGAAGGAAGGCGCCCCTGCAGCTCCTGTCTCACCCTGCAGGATAAAAGTCAGGTTCCGCCGGAAGGAGTAGGCCATTACCCTATACCGGGGCAAGGGTGACAAACGTGAAAGGCAAAGCCACGCCATCTGTCTAATGCAGATCGCTGTCCCTGCAAGTCATGAACTGACTTCATTGACATCATAAGATGCCCTTGACTGGTGCCTTGACAGCTCCAGACCTATAGTAGAGAGCTATGGCTTGCCAGGAAGCCTCAGAATCGGGCAGCGACGCCAGTGCCTGGCCCAGCATCACCCACAGATGCCTGTTGTAGCAGCGTGGTTCGCCTCATGTGAAACAATGGAAAGTGTTCTCTTCTGCACAGATGATGATCTCTGCCTCAGATGATCGAACGCTGCAGAATCAGGAACCAAGGGTTGGTCACAGACTGGACGTCTATGCCCAGTCGTGTCAATCCTGAAGCGGGATGAGGCAGAGAGCATGGAGACCCTGAGGTGCTCAATGCCAACACTGGCAGTCCATGGGGGTTGGAACTGTGGCACATGGAAGCTGCCAGGTGCTGTACGACGCCTCCTGGAAGAAGATCGGCCAGGAGGGGACCCCCAAATGGCGTGCCCTGAATTTGCCCAAAAAGGCTCGTGTCAAAAGCTTGGTATTTCGACAGGCCAAATAGGAAATGTGCAGGTCCTCGACCAGCCTCACCAGGAAGCGCGGATACTGAGCTTGATCAGCGTCAGAGGACAGGTTGACAGATGGCTCGTCTTCCTCAGGGGAGGAAGACAAGGAGGCCAAGGAACCTGCGGAGTCAGATTCTGACTGGGGAGGGGGAACTGGTCGAAAGACCTAACCTACTGGGGAAAGTCCGCAGCATGGGATCTGAACTGTTCCCAGGTCAAAGGCCCCAAAGGACCAACATGGCCTGGGAGAAGAGCTGGACGCAAAGGCACAGAGGAAATGGCCACTGTAGGTGGCATGCCTCTGCCAGGGCCAGAAGATCTATCAGGCAATCCTGGGAGAACAGGGAATCTGTAGGTCTGCAGAGTCACCGTCCTGTGGCGTAAAGAAAAACGGTCGGGACTTCGTCCTGTAGTGGAAGCATCCCTATGAGGAGACCGGGGCCAAATGGATCCAGAAGAAAAAACTACTCACCATAGTAATGTTGTTTCTTCTAATTGAGTCTTGCTGTATTCAGACATAATGCAGTCAGCCCCAGCAGTTCAACTGCCCCGGAGAGGAAAGAGTTAACTCTACGCAGCAGCACAGAACGTTGAGCTCAAGCTCTGTTTTCAAACCTCTGTCTGTGGTACTTCCCAGTGTAACCGTCAGATTCTTACGAGCTAACTAATATACTAAAGTATGGAAATTGTTCAAAATATAGCCAAAGGGCAAAATATTTCTTTTTTGTCTCCAAACGACTCAAGTCGAGAAGCCAAGAAGGAAAGGTGGTGACAATATTTAAGTAAAACACCAGAAAACATAACATCTACCCCACTCAAGAGGGAGGGTACAAGGTACACCCCTGAGGTGCAACAATGTATCTGCCAGCCCACTTCCCAAAAACAGGTTCTGAGAGTGGAGGCGGGGGAGGTCTGAATACAGCAAGACTCCATTAGAAGAAACAACATTACTATAGTGAGTAATTTTTTCTTCAAACAACATGAAGTCTTGCTGTATTCAGACAAAATGCAGACTACCAAGCAGTTCCCTATGGAGGAGGGAATGCACAACCTACTTTGAGAAGAGGCTCTGCAGTACTGCTGCACCACTCCTAGCCTAGATGTCCAGGGAGTAATGTTTGGTGAAAGTATCTACCGTTTTCCAGGTGGCTGCTTTACAGATCTCTAACAAAGGTATATCTCTGGCTGCAGCTAGAGAAGCAGCTGTACCCCTGGTCGAGTGAGCCCTCAGGCCTGAATGGGGCATCCTACCCAACTTGTCATAACAAAATTGTATACAAGAAACAATCCACCTGTTAATAGTTCTCTTAGTGGCAGGCTTACCTTTCCCCACTTCACCATAAGTGAGAAACAATTGAAGACAGTCATTTCTACGTGCCTTAGTATGCTCAATATAGTAGTTAGGGGCCCTCTTAACATCCAGACTGTGTAACCTTCTTTCACCTGAAGAAGAATGGTCAGTGAAAAATGCAGGGAGAGATATAGACTGGTTCAGATGAAAATCTGATACCACTTTGGGCAAGAACCTCCAATTCGTTCTGAGGACTACTTTGTCCCTATGGCAGGAGATGAACTCAGGTTCCACTGACAGAGCCTGTAACTCACTAATCCACCTGGCAGAATTAATAGCTACCAGGAACACAGTTTTCCAGGTCAAGTACTTCAATTTGGCCGAAGCCAGAGGTACAAAGGGTGGCTGCATTAGCTGAGCTATGCAGACATTAAGATCCCAAGGTGGAGTGGGCTCCCTAAAGGGAGGGTTAATGTGAATCGGACCTTGGAAAAACTTTCTGAAAACAGGATGAGATGCCAGGGAAGAGCCCTTCCCTGCTGAGAGGAATGCAGAGACAACTGCTAGATGAACCTTCAGAGTGGCAGGCCTAAGGCCTAAACCACTGAGATGAACTAGATAGTCAAAGGTTGTGGAAATATCTGCAGAATCGGGCAGGATGCCTTTCTGAGAGCACCAAATACTGAACCTTTTCCATTTGGAGTTGTACGTTTTTCTAGTGGAAGGTTTCCTAGAGATCTTCAGAATATCCAGAACTCCCTGAGAAAAATGTAGTGCTGAATATTCTAACTCTTCAAGAGCCAGGCGTTGAGATGGAGAGACTGGAGATTGGGGTACCTGATCCGCCCCTGGGAGGAGGACAGGAGATTGTATGTCCTGGGCAGAGACGAGGACATGACACTGACAAGGACAGCAGTAGAGGATACCAAGGCTGTCTGGCCCAATCTAGAGCCACCAGTATCACTGTGCAGTGTTGAGTCCTGCTCTTGATCAGAACTCTGAACAGCAGAGGGAAGGCATAGAGAAACCTGCCCTTCCAGTCCAAAAACAGAGCATCCTGGGGAACTGTCCCCAGGACTGGAGGTTTGCAACAAAAGAGAGGAAGTTGACGATTGTCCAGTGCTGCAAAGAGATCCATCTCTGGAGTGTCCCACCTGGAGAAGATGACCTTCAGAATGTGAGGATCCAGGGACCATTCGTGGTGTCCCTGTGAAATTCTGCTCAGAGCATCTGCTAGTATGTTGTCCTTCCCTGGAAGGTGGACTGCTACCAGAGAAGTCTGAAGAGAATAGGCCAGAGACCACAGCTTCATGGATTCTGTGCACAAGACAGAGGACCGAGTGCCTCCCCTGCTTATTGATGTACCACATTGTGGTGGTGTTGTCCGTTCTGACTTGGACCACCTTGCCCTTGACTGAATCCGAGAAGGTCTGCAGGGCTAGGAAAACTGCCCTGAGTTCCAGGACATTAATATGAAGGAGAGACTCCTGTGGAGACCAGAGCACTTGAGCTGTCAGGGCTCCCAGGTGGGCTCCCCACCCAAGGAGAGAAGCATCCGTAGTTAGAACTACTGATGGGACTTGAGGAAGAAATGGAACCCCTTGTCTGAGGTTGTCCTGGTCCAGCCACCACTGGAGAGCCTGGACCAGAGTCTGAGTCACTGGAATCAGTTTGGTAATTTAATCCTTCTTTTCAGACCAAAAAGACCTCAGATGAAACTGAATGTCCCTCATCTGGAACCTTGCTCCCTGCACCACTGCCGTGGAAGCTGCCATGTGGCCCAGGAGCTGGAGGAACTGTCTTGCTGGGCGGGAGACCAGCGGTTGAAAGGAAGAAGCGAGATCCACTAGGGCCTTTACCCTTGCCAGGGGAGGGAAGGCTTTTGCTGGTACAGTGTCCAACTCTATGCCTATAAAGGTGAGAAGTTGAACTGGTTCAAGTACACACTCTGGAAGATTGAGAAGAAACCCCAGGGAGCTGAGTAGGTCCTGGGTAGCTTAAAGAGCTGACTTGACTCGTAAAGGTGACTAACTCACTAAAAGCCAGTCGTCCAGATACGGGAAGGTGGTGATACACTGTCTTCTGAGGTAAGCCACCACTACTGCAAGGCATTTTGTGAACACCCTTGGAGCTGATGTTAGGCCGAATGGCATGGCTCTGAATTGATAATGGCCTGAAGGCAACTCGAACCTGAGGTGTTTTCTGTGGGAGCACCTGATAGGAATATGGAAGTAGGCATCCTTGAGGTCCAGAGATGCTAGCCAATCCCCTGGCCTTAGAGAGGGAAAGATTATTCACAGAGTTACCATTTTGAATTTGGGCTTTGAAATGCGTTTGTTCAGATACCTTAGGTCTAGGATGGGTCGCCACTCCTCTGTTTTCTTTGGGGTAAGGAAGTACCTGGAATACAGTCCTTTTCCCTTGTGCTGAGTAGGAACTTTCTCTATAGCTCTGACAGCTAGAAGAGAGGAAACATCTGCCTCTAGGGTAAGGGTTTCTGAGACTGATGCAGGTGGAAAAGACTCGGCCCTTCTTTTTGGAAATTTTTTGAAGCTGAGGGTCAGTCCCTGGCTTACTACTTCCAAGACCCACTTGTCTGAGGTCACAGACTTCCAGGCCTGGAAGCAGTAAGCCAGCCTGCCTCCTACTGGAAATGGGGATTCAACCCGGGCTGATACATCAGGGTGTCTGCTTGGCAGGAGCCTTAGACAGAGGAGGAGGGAGCAGCCCTGCTCATCCCCCTCCTACCCCTCCCCCGGAAGAACCTCCTCTGTGGGAAGGGAGAGGAGGCCTGGGCTTGGTGAAAGGGCCTGCCCCTGCCCCTAGACTGCTGCTTGTGCAGAGTGGCTTGCCTTTCCTTGGCCTGTGCACTCCTGTACATGGTCCTGTATTCATCCATTTTCTTCATGTAAGCCTCTGTCTGCTCCCCAAACAGAGAGTTACCTACTACAGAAAAATCCATGGCCTTAGTCTGGGTATCCTGTGAAGGGCTAGTACATCTGAGCCAAGCATGTCTTCTGAGAGACACAGATGTAGCCATGACTAGATGCCACATCACTGGAGTCCACAGCAGCATGAAACTGCATTTTGGATGCCACAATTCCATCAGTAGCCACCACCTCCAGCTCCTTGGCTAGCTGGGGAGAGGCCTGCTTAGCCAGTTCCAGAACCGTATCCCATCTGGATTTCTGGTACCTGGCTGTGTAGGCCATATAAGTAGCATGCCTGAGTCCCAAAGAGGATGCCAAATACTGTTTTTTGGCCATGGCATCCACTTTCCTGGAGTCCTTATCCGGGGGGGGGGGTGAAGCCAAAGGAATGTTAGCCCTGTCACAGGGCGCAGCCTGCACTACCCCAACATGGCTGCAATGACTATAAAGGAACTCTGCAACTGAGCCTGATAACGAATACCTCCCGTCCATTCTCTTATTCACAGGAGGTTTTGAATTAGGGGTTTGTAAAATTTTGCGTGTCTGTTTCCCCAGGGATTTATGAAGAGGGATAGACAGCTTTTTGGACTCTGGGATGTCCATCATTTCCACAAAATTGGGCTCTTCACCCTCCTCTGCGGCTTCAACCAAGGGAAGAAAAAATTACTCACCTTAGTAATGTTGTTTCTTCTAATGGAGTCTTGCTATATTATGACATATGCAGTATAACCCCAGGTTAGAACTGCTCCGGAGGTGAAAGAGTTAACTTTCCATGCAGGGCAAGGAATCTTGAGCGCGAGCTCGGTTGAACACTCTGTTGAAGCTCAAACTTAAACTGTCAGATCTTTACGAGCAAAAACTCACTAAGGTTCTTTGTGGAAGCCGTAAACCTACACTAGCCACTGGCTACTAACTACAAAAACACATTTTGATCTTGATCCCAAAACAAAGACTCAAGTCAGGGGATTCAAGAAAGAAAAAATTAGCATAACACCTAAGCACCCAAAGAAAGGGTGAAAATAAAGTGGGCATCTATGAAGTGCCAACATTGTACTGCCCACCCACATCCCAAAAACGAGGTTCTGAGAGGGGCAGGCTGGGGGGGAGGTCATAATATAGCAAGACTCCATTAGAAGAAACAACATTACTAAGGTGAGTAATTTTTTCTTCAAACAACATGAAGTCTTGCTATATTATGACATATGCAGACTACACAGCAGTACCTCCATGGAGGAGGGACAGAACCTACTTGGGGAATAGGCTCTGAAGCACAGCTGTGCCAAATCGAGCATCACTCCTAGCCTGGATATCCAGGGAGTAATGCTTAGTAAAAGTGTGAACTGTTTTCCAGGTAGCTGCTTGACATATCTCTAGGATTAGGATGTCCCTGGCAGCAGCCAGAGACGCAGCTGTACCTCTGGTAGAGTGAGCCCTCAGGCCTGAGGGAGGAACCTTACCCAATTTTTCATAGCAGAACTGGATACAAGAGACAATCCACCTGGCAAAGGATCTTTAACTGGTAGGTTTCCCTTTACCAACCTCACCATAAGAGAGGAACAATTGGAGGGATTCGAACCTGTGACCCTTGGTACGTTCTATATAGTAACTAAGGGCTCTTTTGACATCTAAACTGTGCAATCTCCTCTCACCAGAGGAGGAATGGTCAGTGAAGTACACAGGAAGAGACATGGATTGATTAAGGTGGAAGTCTGAAACCACCTTAGGCAAAAACTTCCTGTTAGTCCTGAGGACAACCTTATCTCTATGAAAGGAGATAAAATCAGGCTCCACTGACAATGTTTGTAGCTCACTTATGCGCCTGGCAGAGGTGATGGCTACCAGAAACACAGTTTTCAAGTCAAGTACTTAAGCTCTGCTGAAGACAATGGCTCAAAGGGGTTGCATAAGCTGAGCAATGCAAATATTAGATCCCAAGCAGGGGCAGGGTCCCTGAACGGAGGTTGATGTGAAGCAACCTTTAAAAACTGGAGAACACAGGGTGAGCTGAAAAGAAGAGGCCTTACCTGCTGATAAGAAGACAGACACAGCTGCTAAGTGCACTTTTAGGTAGCTGGTCTCAGGCCCAAGGAATTCAAATGCCTAAATAATCCAGGATCGTGGGCACACCAGCAGATTCTGGAAATATCTTACCAACACACCATATGGAAAATCTTTCCATTTGAATTCAAGTAGCCCTGGTGGAAGGCTTCCTAGAGGCCTTCAATATATCAATACACCTTGGGAAAGTGTAGGTCAGCAAACTAACTCTTCAAGAGCCATGCCTTGAGATTGAGAGATTTGAGGTTGGGATATCAAACTCTCCCTGGGCACAGGTTAACAGGTTGTGATTCCTGGGAAGACACAGGGGAAGGTGGACTGCTAAGGACATGAGGAGTGGGTACCAAGGCTGCCTGGCCCAATCTGGAGCAATCAGGATCATCTTGCAGGGTTGAGATCTGATTCTGACTAGCACCTTGAAAAGGAGGGGGAAGGGGGGGAAAGCATAGAGAAACTTCCCTTCCCAACTGAGTAGGAAGGCATCCAGAGGGACTGAGCCCAACACTGGGGGCCTGCAGCAAAAAAGGGGAAGTTGGTGATTGTCTGGGGCTGCAAAGAGATCTGTCTGCAGGGTGATCCATCTGGCAAATACTACCTCCAGTACTAGGGGATCCAGTGCCCATTCGTGATGGCCCTGGGAAATCCTGCTGAGAGCATCCACTAGGACATTGTCCTTGCCTGGGAGGTGAACAGCCGTGAGGGAGGCGTTCAGAGAATAAGCCAGAGACCACAACTTCATTGCTTCGGTGCACAAGGCCGTAGACCGAGTGCCCCCTTGCTTGTTGATGTACCACATTGTAGTGGTATTGTCTGTTCTGATCTGAACAACCTTGTTCTGAACAGATGTGGAAAAAACCTGGAGTGCTAGAAAAACTGCTCTGAGTTCCAGCAAATTGATGTGGAGCAGAGATTCCTGAGGGGACCACAGCCCTTGGGTGGAAAGGTCGCCATGTGCACCCCACCCCAAGAGGGATGCATCTGTAGTAAGGGTCAAGGAGGAGACTGGGGAGTGAAGGGAACCCCTGTCTCAGATTGCTCTGATCCTGCCACCACTGAAGGGCCTGGATCAGGGTTCGAGTCACTGGGATCAACTTGGTTAGAGATCTGTCCTTGAGACCAAAAGGCTCTCAAATGGAACTGGATGTCCCTCATCTGAAATCTTGCTCCTGCACTACTGCTGTAGAAGCAGCCATGTGCCCCAGGAGCTGTAGAAAATGCCTTGCTGGTCGAGAGACCTGCAGGGTGAAAGAAGAGGCCAGAGAGACCAAGGTCCTTGCTCTTCCAGAGGGAGGAAGGCTCTGGCTTTTGTGTCTAGGTCTGCGCCTATGAAGGTGAGAAGCTGGACAGGCTCCAGAACTGACTTTGGAAGATTGAGAAGGAAACATAGGGATGTCAACAGTTGCTGGGTTACTTTAATGTGTAGTTTGACTCTGTTCTGGAGACTGGCCTACAATGAGCCAGATCGTCCAGATAAGGAAAGATGGCAATCTTTTGCCTTTTTAAATGAGCAACTGCTACTGCCAGGCATTTTGTGAACACCCTCGGGGCTGAGGTGAGGCCGAAGGGCATTGCTCTGAACTGGTAATGGCCTGAGGGCAGTTCAAATCTGAGGTACTTTCGATGGGAGCTTCTGATGAGAACATGGAAGAAGGCATCCTTGAGGTCCAGGGAGGCTAGCCAGTCCTCTGGTCTTAGAGAGGGTAAAATAAAGTACAGTTACGTAAGAACTTACCGTAACAGTAGATCTTCGAGAACAGCTCTTGCAGCAGGTTACACCATTAGGACCGAAGCCGCCAGGCGCCAGGACCCCACGGAAAAATTCTAGCTAGCTAACTACAGCGGGGACCGCCCCGACGCCGTCCTTCGCCTCCGGAACAGCCAGGCGCGGGTACACAAAAGGGGGCGGTCCTACCAGATTCCCCAGTTCTCCCCGCTGGAGACTCTGCCGCGCTGACATCAAAATGGGAGACCTAGGATTCGCAGTCAGAAGACAGAAAGATAACAATTCCTGCTCAGAAAGGCTGAGCCATGCTTCCTCAAAGGGGAAGGTGGGCGGGAAGGTACCTGCTAAAGAGCTGTTCTCTAGAGATCTGTACTGTTACAGTAGATTCTTACGTAACTGTACTATCTTACCTTGAGACACAGCTCTTGCAGCAGGTTACACCATTAGGACTGATTCCCTAAGTAACGCTGTCAGAAAATCCGGGAGGAGGAAAATAAAGGATAAAAACCAGGTCCTGAACCTAGGACAGGAGACCCTGAAGCAATGGCCAAACCAAAACCAGCCCCTTCGCCGAGAGGCGACGTCCAGGCTATAATGCCTGATAAAGGTATGCACAGAACTCCGCTAGCTGCAGCGCATATAGCAGAAGTGGAAACATTTTGAGCGCTGCAAAGGAAGTAACCACCCTCTAGTGGAATGACCCCGGACTGTACCCGGGAGGGGCTTTTTGTTTGATACCATAACAGTGAAATACACTGGAACAAGCCAGCGAGAAAGGGACTGTTTGGATACTGATTGGCCCATCATTCTCTCAGAAGAAGGAAATGAAAGCTGCTCAGAACTACGAAAGGACTGAGTTCTATTGAGGTAAAACCTCAGGCTCGGTGAACATCCAGGGTATGGAGCAGAGCCTCTCCTCTATTAGAGTAGTTCGAAGTAGACCGAAGGTCGATATCCTGGTTCAGAGTGAGTGAAAAAACCACCTTAGGCAAGAATTTAGGGTTGGGCCCTCAGGGATACTCTGTCCCGGTGGAAAACTAAATAAGGCTCTTTGCACATGAGAGCGTGAAGTTCAGAAATTCTTCTTGCCGAGGTAACAGCAACTAAAACAACGTTTTCCACGACCAAACGTAGCTGCATGATCAGCGGCAGGTTCAAGGGGAAGCGTGAGCTGTTCAAGGACAAAAGCAAATCCCATGGGCACAGGGTCTCTAATAGGAGCCTAAGTTGCAACTCCCCTAAGAAATTCCGAGGCGTCCACCTGAGCCACTGTCTGATTTCCACCGGGAGGTGGTAAGCCGAAATGGCACAGAGGTGCACTTTAATAGAGGAGTAGGCTGAGCCGAATGAGAGGAGAGCAAATATTCTAATATTACTCACAGGACAACCTAGAGGGGGAAAGGTCGCGCGTGCTCACGACCATACACAAAACGGGCGCCATTTCATGGCGACGTCGCGCAGCGTTGCCCGCTTTTCTGGCTGCAGAAAGGACTTCTGCAACCTCTTGCGAGACCCCGTGACTTAAAAATGGCTATGTCTCAAAGAGCCAAGCATGCAGGTTCAAGGAACGTAGGTCCGGGTGGACAAGTGAACCCTGCTCCTGAGACAGTAGAGGGAGCTGAGCGGCAACGGAGCGGGGTTCTCAGATAGTTGAATCAACAAAGGGAACCAAATCTGTCTGGGCCAAATGGGGCCACTAAAATTATTATGCGTGCTCCCTCGCAGTTTGAGAAGAACTCTGGATCAACGGGAAAGGAGGGAAAGCGAGAGGAATCTGTTGGCCCAGGAGAGGGATAACGCTGCCTCGCCAGAAAACACCAGGCCCTGGATCTAGCGAGCAAAAAAATGGGCAGTTTTATGCGTTGGATGGGGAGGCGAACAAGGTCTAGATCTGGAGTTCCCCATCAAAAACAGATCCTGCTACCTCTTGAAGGAGTTCCCATTCTGCGGGACTCTGGCCTGAGAACCACCAGGCCGTCTGCAACCGTGTTGTCCACCCGGAAGCGTACACAGTGATCAGATTAGCCCGTGTCTGATTACCCAATCCCACACTCTCATGGCCTCTCCTGCAAAGGTAAAGTGTCGCCTCATGTTTGTTGAGGTATCACATCACCGCCCGTGTTGTCTGTCTGAAGTAGAAGAGTCACGGTGGGATAACTGACTGAAAGGCCTGCAGGGCATAGAGGACGCTCTCATTTCCAGCATGTTGATGTGAAGGTGAGCTTCCATCTGGGTCCACGTACCCTGGGACTTTACCCGTCAGGTGTGCCCCACCCAAGACCAGAGCGTCTGTGGTGAGGGTGACCTCGACGGGCCAGGCGCAATAAACGGACGCCTGATGAGATGCGACCTGGGGCCAGCACCACTGCCAGTCTTGAATCACTGAATTAGCGAGTCTGACCGGATGCTGCAAGTGGTCTTGCCTTTGGTCCCATTGCACTGAGCATCCACTGAGTAATGCGCATGTGGAGTCTTTGCAAAGGACAGTAGGAATGGCCGCAGCCATGTGTCCGAGCAAGCAAAGGACCGACCTGGCAGGTACAACCTGCTTAATGATAGGTCCCTTATGAGGGATCCGATGCGCTCCGCTCTGTCGGCCGGAAGAAAGGCTCTTCCCCGAACAGTGTCCAGAACTGCTCCTATGAACTGCAGTCTCTGCGACGGTACCAGGAGAGACTTCTCGTAATTTATGAGGATGCCCAGGGATCGGAACAGATCCTGGGTGCTTTTGATTGCAAGAAGCAACGCCTCTCTGGAGGCGGCCATGAGAAGCCAGTCGTCCAGGTACGGGAACACGTAGTGGCCCTGTCTCCTCAGAGACGCTGCCACGACTGCCATGCACTTGGTAAAGACCCTTGGTGCGGAAGACAGTCCGAAAGGAAGGGCTCGGAACTGAAGGTGGTGGTCGAGAAACCTCGAAGCGCAGGGAACCTCCTGTGCGCCTGAGCCATAGGGATGTGCAGGTAGCCATCCCTGCATGTCTAGGGACGCTAAAAAGGCGTCCTGTTTGAGCATGGGGATAAGACCCGGAAGGGTCACCATGCGGAATCTCTTGTAAGTGACCGACACATTGAGGTGTGAGGTCAAGATTGGACGGAGGTCCCTGTTTTCTTGGGAACCAGGAAGAAGTGGGAATAGTATCCTAGTCCTCTCTGTTCCCTCTGGGACGTCTCCTATAGCTCCCTTTGCGAGTAGCCGTGAGTACTTCTTGCCAGATCAAGGCTTTGTGCTGACCATGCCGGGAGAGAGCAAGGAGGCCTGAGGGTGGCTTTCCTCGCGAATTCTATAAAGTGGCCTAGACTGACCAACTCGAAGAACCCACCTGTTGGTGGCAATGGCCTGCCATCCCGGCAGAAGTTATAATCGAACCCCGACTATAAACTCCCGTTGATCCTGAGGCGGGTCGGAAAGGAGTCAGGCTGTGGCGGCAGATGGACCCGCTGGCTGGGCCTGCCTAGGAGAACGCTGGCCTCGGCTGGCGGGGTGTTTGCCCTGGGCTCTCGAAAACCGGAGCCCCTCTGAGGTGCAGCGGAGTGGGTCTGTTGCCTCTGCGTCCGCAGACGCGAAAGCAGCTTTGGTTCCGAAGGAACCAAGCTAGGTCGGTACATGGCCTGAACGACCTTACCGCCTTCCCGGCCTCTTGGAGTTTGGTAAGGATCTTTTCTGTAGGATTACCAAACAGTACTTCTCCCTCAAAGGCGTCCAAGATGTTCTTTTGGTCGAAATCAACGAAAACAGGCAACCAAGAGTGTCTCCGAGCAACGCCAAGCTGCTGCTCGGGCGATGAGTCCAGCGAGTCACTCTGGCTCTGCATTAGGTCCCCACGTCTAGAACCCGTCACGGAGGAGCTGAAGCATCTCTCCTTCTGCTCACCGCCGGGCATCTTTTCAGCCGCTTCCAGACCCTGTTCCCACAAAGCGTTCTGGAACTGAACCATGTGGGTTAAATAGTTCAGAGATCTGATGGGCGCAGGTAGCGGAAGCATCGTGCGCCTACCCAATCGTCAGTTGTTTTGGACTCTGGGTCCGTGGCAGGGTGCTCAAATGTTGTGGCCTCTGTGACGGTCATGTGAGGCTGTGATGACCAGAGAATCGGCCTGAGGATGCTGCGTCAAGTACTGGTCATCCTTAGGAGCCTTGTACAAGCGATCAAGCTTTCTCTCGGTCTCGCCCGGGGCCCAGTGTGGGCGCTCCACGCCAGCCTTGGTGGCGATCCCAAAGTGTCAACAAGGGTGGTACCACCACAGGCTTAGGGTCCTTTTGCCGAAGATATTTGGCGAGTCGTACTCTTACGGGGTCTAAGTCTTCAGCATCCCATCCCATGTTCTCTTGTATATGTCTCATAATATCAAGGAACGAGGGATCATCCGGAGGAGATCTAGGCATCTCACGTGGGTCCGGAGAAGGGATGGAGAGTGGAGATGGGGATCTAGAGGTGGAGTAGTCTGATCCCGTGTCCTCCGTTGAAAGGCGAACGTCGGCGTCTCCTGGGTCTCTTGGGGCTGGGTGATCCAGAAGAGGATTTCGACGGAGGTCTCCGTTTATCAGGTCTCCCCCTGGGAGGGGTTTTAGGCTCCCGGGGAGGAGGAACACGGCCTGCCGACCCCGATGGCGAGGGGGGGGCAGGAACCGGAGGAGGAGGAGGAGGGGGAACCATGTCTTTTTAATGGTATCCCACCAGTAGGTGAACAGATCTTTCACCTCCACTAGAGAGAGGCCTGACGGCGGCCCGGGTGCGTGGGGCGGTCTTCGGTCCAGCGCGGTCCACAGGGAGCTCTGGTAATGGCGAGGGTTCCTGGGAGTACCGACGGGACGAGTCGCCCGTCTGGTCCTCGGGCTGCTCTAGTCCTCCTCCGATAGAGGCTCCTGACCGATGTCGGTCCGGAGGCAACAGGCCTTCTTCTTTTCAGGAGGCGGTCCCCAGGCGTCCGCTGGGATGTAATGGCGGCGTCCGGCCGTCGGGCGACGGCTGTCGAGCTGGCGTCTGGGCTACAGGCCTTTTTAAAGGCGTGAGCTCCAGCGTCTTGCGTGGAGGCACCGACGAAGACCTGACATCGGGTACCGAGGAGCGGAACCCACTTGCGGTGGTGATGGTGTCGTTCCCGGACTTCGCCAAGGCCCTGGAAGGAGGAAGGCCTGGCGGATTTCTCCTGAGATGAAGGTTTCTTGATTGCAGCCGGGAGATTTTGAACGAGCTCGGGACTCGAACCCCTGGAAGGGGACCTAGAAGGGCCTTCTCCTTCTCTTCTCCGCATGCTTGTGGACCCTGGAGCTTTTCCCCTTGGAGGACATGGTCTTCAGTTGTTCCTCCAGAAGAACGCCTGCAAAGCCTTCTGGCCCCGGATCCAGTGCGGCTGTTGAACCCTTGGCAAGAAGGACAGGCCGGGTATCGTGGTCTGGGCCTTAGGCACCGGCGCAGGCGGTGTGGGGGTCCTTGAACGGGATCTGCTTTCCACAAGCGCACTTCGATGGATGGCCAGAAGTTGGTGATGACATCAAGATCTTGCTTGAAGATTCTGAAGATTTTCGAAAGTTTTATCGAAAAAAGAACTATTCACGCGTCGCGCGCTAGACTGGTAACCGAAGGGGTCAGGTAGCTAAGTCGACGGCGGGAAAAGAACTGGGGAATCTGGCGGGACACTTCCCTTTGTACCACGCCTGACGTCGGAGGCGGGACCGACGTCGGGGGCGGTCCCCGCTGTAGTTAGCTAGCTAGAATTTTTCCGTGGGGTCCTGGCGCCTGGCGGCTTCGGTCCTAATGGTGTAACCTGCTGCAAGAGCTGTGTCTCGAAGTAAGATTTCCCAGAGTCACCATTTTGAACTTTGGTTTTAAAAGGTGCTTGTTTAGATACCTGAGATCAAGGATGGGCCACCATTCTCCTGTCTTTTTTGGGGTAAGGAAGTACCTGGAGTACAACCCCTTGCCCTGGTGTATGGGAGGCACCCTTTCCACAGCTCTGAGAGCCAGGAGGGAAGAAACTTCTGCTTCCAGGGCAAGTGCCTCTGATGGGTTTGCAGGTGGAAAAGACCTGGCTCTCATCTTGGAAATTTTGAAGCTGAGAACCAGTCCCTGGCTACTCCAGGACCCACTTGTCTGATGTTAAAGACTTCAGTCCTGGACAAAGTAAGCCAGCCTGCCTCCACAGTGTGGAGAATCGGCCCTGGCCACCCCATCAGGGAGCCTGTTTTGCAGGGGCTTTGGGTTGAGGGGTAGAAGCAGGCTCACTAGAACCCCTTCTGCCCCTTCCTCTAAAGAACCCCCTCTGGGCATAAGCAGAACAGGAGGCCTGGGCTTGCTAAAAAGGCCTATGAAAAGGCCTGCCCCTGCCCCTGACATGCTGCCTTTGAGGAGTGGCTTGCCTTTCTTTGGCCTGGTGCACTCCTATAGGTGGTCTATACTCATCCATTTTCTTCATATAATTCTCGTCTGCTCCCCAAACAGAGAATTACCCACAACAACAGGAAAATCCATAGCCTTAGACTGAGTATCCTGTGACAGGGCAGTACATCTGAGCCAGGCCATTCTGCGAAGAGACACAGATGTAGCCATGACTCTTGATGAAACATCATTAGTCTCTACTGCAGCATGAAATTGCACCTTGGATGCCCTCAATACCATCCGTAGCCACCTGCTCCAGCTCCTGCAAGCTGATCAGGGGCCTGTTTTAAGAGGCCAGGACAGTATCCCATCTGGATTTCTGGTACCTAGCTGCGTAGTCCATATAATTTGCCTATCTGAGTCCCAAGATGCTGCCATGTACTGTTTCTTTGCCATGGCATCCATCCTCCTGAATCCTTTTCAGGAAGGTGAGAGGCTAGAGGAATATTAGCCTTGTCACAGGCTGCAGCCTGCACTACCCCACATGGCTGCACTGCTGGGAGGAACTCCGTGTCAGAGCCTGATAAGCATACCTCTTGTCCATCCTTTTATCCACAGGAGGATAGAATGAGGAGTTTTCAGAATTTTTACTGTCTGTTTCTCAAAAGATTTGTAAGGAATAGACAGTCTCTCTAGACTCTGGAATATCCATCATTTCCACAAAATCAGGCTCTTCTTGATCATCAACAGCTTCCTCAACAGGAAGTTGCAGAGTCTCAGCAACTTTCTTGTAAAACAAAAAATGAGAAGGGGACTCAGATAGCCTGGGAGGGGACACCCTGAGGGTCTGTCTGGAGAGATGTCTGGTTCAATGGGCACATCCAGACTTTCAAAATCACACCTCACTCTCCTCATACCCTCCCCTCCTCCCTTCCTCAGTTCCAAAAATCCTCAAATCAATCTTGAACCGGGGGAACCGTCCGAACCGAGCGCTTCCCTAATGTTGTCGGTTCGGACGGAACTGGGGAAAGAGACTGGACAATTTGAATAGCTTTGGCTATTTCCTCAGCGGTTGGAGAAAGAACTTTTGGCCCCAAACTAGCTGACTTTCTAGTCCTTTTAGTTGGA
Organism: Neoceratodus forsteri; assembly: GCA_016271365.2. Lineage (NCBI taxonomy): Eukaryota > Metazoa > Chordata > Ceratodontiformes > Ceratodontidae > Neoceratodus > Neoceratodus forsteri. Next base: position 552,458,761 of record CM028129.1, on the reverse strand, counting down.
ACCGGCTCCTCAGAGCTGGCTCTCCGTTGGCCCGAGGAAGTATCGCCCTGGTCAGAGGGCACTCCCTCAGGTTCGGTTGGAACCGAACCGGGCTGGCCATCCGGGTCAGCGGACTTTTTGGCCTCCCTTTCCCTGAGCCTACCAACTCTCTTTTCCACGGGCAGCAGGAAAATTCTTACAAATCTGGCAGTCTGCATTAAGGTGGTCAAACCCCAGACAATATACACAAGTGGTGTGTGGGTCAGCCTTAGCAAAGGCTTCCCCACAGAGGCCACAGTGCTGAAACCCAGTGGGTCCGGTTTTTCTTTTGGGTTTCTCAGACATAGTGCCAGCCTAACCAAAACTTGCCCGTTCATGGCAATCCGCCAAGCAAGACTCTCTTATCGGCTCCCAACCATGTCACAGGTTGTGGAAAAAAAACGTAATAAAATCCGTTTTTTTTTAGAACCGATAAGAACCGGGAACCGCACTCTAAAGGACTAGAAAGTAATTTTAAACCCAATCTGATCGGTTCAAACCGAACCGAAAAGACGTTTACAAGTTCCACACAGAAGAAAATAATCAAAAGCCTATCTATTACTTACAATACCACAGACAGAGCTTGAACCTACGATTGCAGTTAAATTTCGGTAAAATAAACCGAGAATTACACTTTTAAACCGACAAACGAACCGAGCAGCAGGAGGAATCTCGAGCGACTGTTCAGTGAGGCGGAGTAAAGAATCTGACAGTTTAAGTTTGAGCTTCAACAGACAGAGTGTTCAACCGAGCTCGCGCTCAAGATCCCATGCCCTGCATGGAAAGTTAATTCTTTCACCTCCGGAGCAGTTCTAACCTGGGGTTATACTGCATATGTCATAATATAGCAAGACTTCATGTTGTTTGAAGCTGCAGGGTTTGTGCCACCTTTTGGTAGAACAAAAAGTGTGAAGGGGACTCAGAGAGCCAGGGAGGAGAGACACCTGAGGGTCTGTCTGGGGAGATGTCCGGTTCAATGGGCACATCCAGACCCCCCCCCCGGTCATCATCATCGCCACTATCACCGGGATAGTCTTTGTCTCCCTCCCACTCCTCATAATAAGCATCTGGGTCATAATCCGGAGGAGACGGATCCCGCCCGAACCAACGGTATTGGTTCAGACGGAACCAATCTGGCGACTGAACAATACTAATGCCGCTTGACTATTTCATCCGCGGTTGGAAGTAGGGTACAGGATCCGAACCCGGCAGACTTCGCTTTTTTTGGAACCGCCCTTGGGTCGGCTCTCTTGCCCAAGGAGGTATCGCCTAGGTCAGTAGGCACCTCCTCGGGTTCAGCCGCAACAGAACCCGGCTGGCCATCCGGATCTACGGACTTCTCTGCCTCCCTTTCCTTCAGCCTACTCAGTCTTTTATCTAGAGTGGAGTTAGGAAAGTTTTTACAGATTTGGCAGTCTGACTTGAGGTGGTCAAACCCCAGACAACAAACACAGATGAGGTGGGGGTCGGCCTTAGCAAAGGCCTCCCCACACTCAGTACAGTGTTGAAACCCAGTGAGACCAGGTTTCTTCTTGGGTTTCTGAGACATGGCCAATCTAACAAATTACCCTATTGCAGCTTTCAAGCCAGGTAATAAAACAACCATTGATTATAAACCGTGTCAGGGGCTTTTTAAAAGAACCAGCAAAAAGTTCGGTTCTTTTGAAACCGATTAGTACCGGAACACCACACTATCCCAGAAAAATTTAAATTAAATTAAACAAAGTCGGTTCCAAACCGGACCGACCAGGAAGAAACCGAAGAAAAGAAAATTTCCACTCTTTTTACCAAAATAAAACACAGTCTACCTGTCTACATACTATCTGTACTGTAGACAGAGGCTGGAAATCCGAAAATAACAAAAAAATATGCGGTTTAACCGAACGCTTTTTCTTTTACTGAACCGAGCAGAGGAAATCTCCGGAGCGACTTCACTGTTAGGCGAAGTAAAGACTCTGACGGTTACACTGGTAAGTACCACAGACAGAGGTTTGAAAACTGAGCTCGAGCTCAACGTTCTATGCTTCTGCACAGAGTTAACTCTTTCCTCTCCGGGGCAGTTCAAGTGCTGGGGCTGACTGCATTATGTCTGAATACCACAAGACTTCATGTTGTTTGAAGGGCGATCCCCAGCTCCACCCAACGAGGACTCCCTCGAAGGAGACAAGGGAGAGAACTTGGGCTCAGCACTGCGGCTCCTCTACAAGCCCCAGAAGGCCACATAGAAGTGCTGCAGCCCCTCACCCTATCCCCTCAACCCCGACTCGGAGGAAGACCTCTTCCTCAGAACCTTGTAAAAAGGGACCCCTCCAATCCCAGTAGACTCCTCGAGGAGGGGATTCAGTCTTGGCCTTGGGGGACCGGGAACGCAGCTGACCCTTCACCAAAGTCCGGACCACTGCACCCATAGCAACGGGGCCGCCGACCCGCACCACACCCCGACGAAGCCACCATCAGCCCGGGGGTCGGCGCCAGCCACAATCACCGGAGTCACAGGTGGGGGCACCTGGGGAGGCGCAAGAGTGCTAGGCCACGGAGAACCCTCTGACTCAGGAGTCAGGCCACCAGTCTGGGTCAGCCTCGGGATCGTCTGGCTTTGAAGAGGAGGAGATCCAGAAGAGCTCCAGACTGGTGGCCCCGGGGTTGTCCCGCCGAAGGTGCTGCATGCCCCGATCACCGTAGCTGCCAACGACTCCAGGATCTGGGGCGGCGCCGACAGGTGGCACAGAGAAACACCCCGTGCCGGGCCCAGCAACCGTGGGCCCCAACAGGAGAGCCTGCACCTCCGAACAGGTGACTGCCAGGGCGGTACTCCTGGCCCAGAATGGGGCCAGACCATCCCTCCAGCACAGCGGTAGAGACCTCCTGCAGGGCAAGGCTGGAAGAGGAAGAGGCCTCCTGTTCACCGGACTGTATAGGCCCGGGAAGAGGACCAACGAGAGTAACGATACCTCCCCAAAAGTCGGCGGAGCCCTGCCGAACTTCAACGCACGGTGCTCCAGAACACAGTGATCCATAGAGAAGCAGGCGTCACAGGTGTACATGCCGTGCTGAGGTCCAAGGCAGGAGAGACAATCATCATGCCAGTCCATAATGGAAATTTGTTGGCCGCAGGGACACAGACGCATAGGAGGCCGGCCCATTTTAGACGAACGTTTCTTGTCCCTCGAACCTGTCATTATGCACTGGTAACTAAAACTTCAAAGACAGAAAAGACTCGATGCCACTAAGAAAAGGAAAGATCTTACCCAGTAAACTTCAATAACGGCGCCGAGTGGACGGCAGAACCAAGGCAGAGTCGAGTGGTGTCAGGAACAGATGAGGCATCGGGAAACATGGCTCCGAAGAGCAACTCAGAGGCTTCAAGGTAGACACCGGTGAACTAGGTCACAATGGCACAGAAGAATTTGTCATGCTGAGGTGAGGTGCTGTCTACAGCGGGAGAAGCAGAACTGAGTTGGAGGAGGAGCCAACAGCCATTTCTGGACAACCCATGATCACCCGCAGTATGTCGGCAAAAAAATTCACAGGGTGCTTGTCTACGGCCAATCACTCACCAGTGATGAACAGTGAAGACTGACAGGGAAGATCGGAAACTGTATGAAAAATGGCGGTCGACTGGAAGCAGGAGGCGGCCGTGGAGCAGAGATGCATGGGTCAACAGCGGGGGGAAAAAACTGCGGTGGTGCCGGGGGACTGCCCCTTTATACCATGGGCAACGTTGGCCGTGGGACCAAAGTCAGGTCCCCTGCCACGGACTGCTAGCTAGAATTTTTCCGTGGTATCCTAGTGCCTGGCAGCATAGTCCTAATGGTTACCGCCTGCTGCAAGAGCTCTATCTCGCAGTGAGATCTTAAAGATCTCATTTTTGGCATGAAGCTGATTGGGGATATGCTGATCCAAATTCTGAATTTATTGATGCTAGAAATTTTGGCCAGACACCCTCTTTAAGAGCAGGAATGAATTTATGTGGCCTGTTAGCAAGGGGCCATTTTAGCCAAGGTGTGCACAGCACAGATTAAACCCACAACCCCTAAACAGCACTATGGCAGGGTATTATGCCGCTTCTAGCTACTACCAGCAAAGGCCTTAGCAAATACCATAAGAGTTGTACACACCGTCATAGTAGGCAGCAAAGGCCTGCCTCTGCTCACTGCTATAGAAACACAGGTCCCAATAAGAAGCCAACTCCAATCGGATTGCATCAATTACATGTTTAATATTCTGTAATTTCAGCTCTTCTAGGCGAGACACCTCTACCTGCAACTGAACAAACAGAAAGAAAACATTAGCCAGCGACCTAAAATGACCTCACAGGCACAGAAGAAAATACTAGCAGTTGCTTAGAATGACTTCAAGGGCAGAGACTTAAGTTTTTAATACTCCTCTTACATACATTTTATATTCAATGGTCATAGTACTGGGTTTTAGTGCGAAGGGCAGTTCAAATGCAAGTAAATTCGGATCAAAATGGCCACTATTCAATGAAATGAATTATTTTTGCAGTCCTCCCCCCCCCCTTTGTTTACTTAATGTAGTGGTGCCAGACACCCCTTCCATCTGCATGCTTCCACACTCTGGAATGAACTCCACAAATTTAATTTACCTATAACCCCTCAACTACCACAGATCTATCCTTCTGCAGTGGAACTGGCCAACAACAACCATACAAATAGGGACAAGAGTAGGGGTGTTAGGGGTCCAAATACCACAGTGGGGGGTAGAGGTGCATCAGCCTCTCCTTGAACTTTGCCCATTTCCCTCCCAAAACACCCCTTCAATTGGGACACGACTTGTGCCAGAGGGCTTAATGTCTGCACACAAGGCCACTTTCCCCCCCACTGATCTTTCACCTGATGTGGGGCTGGATATCTTGACACCTTCACATCAGCACCCTGCCTCAAGAAGGCAGCCACACCACTGCAGTGAGCAGTGTATTCCTGCTCGCACTAATCCCTCAACGCCGATGCAGTCATGTAGCAGAAGGAGCCACCACACTCCTGACAGGAGAGAGCATCCGATGCAGACACATTTAAACCTCGGCCACCTGATGTGTAAAGTCCCAGGTTCAGAAAACAAATTCAGATCACTGGCACGGTAAGCAAACTCACTTGCCACTGGATCATCAGGTAGACCAGAGACGACTTGAAAGGAAAAAAACTAACGGAAATAAAATAATATAAAACAGAAGTGATCTGATATGAAAGCATAACATTGAAACGTACGGCTTTTCTCGTTTTTGCCCTGGCTCCTGTCATGTGCATGGCAAATGCTTCTCTCTCTTCCTCTGGAATCTGTAATCGCTCCCACAGTGCCGTGATCCTACTTCGCAGCGTTGCACAGTATGCCTCGTTCTCTGCCCTCTGAAGCTCTAACTAAGACAAGGGAAAAATTACAACTCAGTTTTTTTTTTTAATTTATTGAAAGAGTTTTACCACAAAGGGCCTACTGAGCAATAATAGTTGGTTTCCACAGGTATCCTGGGGAAGGGGATAAAGGAAGACAATACAGCAGTACTAATACAAAAGCAACAAGGTTACACCAAAATGACAGCACTAGGGACATGAAATACTAAATTAAGAATAGGCTACTCATTTCTAACCACAGTTCTAGGAGTTGTACATGGTATAGGGGCATGGATATGGTTCCCTTATCCACACTCTGGAAGACTCCCAGCAGTTCTCGGAGAGGAGAAGGCAAGGTGCCAACCCCTACTTGGTGAACAGTGACTGAAGAACAGAGGTCCCAAAACCTGCATCCCGGCAGGACTCAAGGTCAATGCGGTAAGGGGAAATGAAGGTGTGTGCTAACTCCAGGTAGCAGCCTTGCAGATCACCTGAATAGGATCATCCATGGAAGCAGCCACTGAGGCAGCGGTACATCTACTGAAATAAGCCCTAACCCCTACAGGAGGCTTCTTACCAGGCAACCTATAGTAGAGATTGATGCAGGATAAAATCGCCTGGCAATCATCCACTTTGCAGCCGATCTGCTAGCAGTGGCTTCAGTGTAGCTGACAAACTCCTGGGTAAACTGTCCCCAAACTCCAGCCATCTGCTCTACATAACAGGGGAGCACCTTCTGCAGGTCCAAAGTATGAAGCCTGCAGTCGGCCTCCGAAGATGGGCTGGTGCAATACACAGGCAAGTTAATCACTTGGTTCAAGTGAAACTCCAAAACCACCACTGGGAGGAAGGACCACACTGTCCCTGTGGAAGGCCAGGTAAGAAGACTCCACCAAAGGCACCTGGAGCTCCCCAACCCTTCAGGCTGACATAATGTACACTAGGAAGGCTGTCTTTCACGACCGGTGTGAAGCCTCACATCCGTGCATTGGTCCAAAAAGCTTGCCCATGAGCATACCCAAAACTAGCAGTAAGTCAGACGGTGGAGCAGGCACACACACAAGAGGGAACAAGGGATTCATGCCTGTGAAAAAGCACCCAGCCACATTCTCTTTGGGTCACTGTCTGCTTACCAACCCATGCCCGGTAAGTAGATTTGTCTGCCAGGTGCACTTTAAGGGTCATCGCCCGCAGATGCAGCTAGTAAAGGGACAGAAGTAGTCCAGGACACTAGTCAAGGGGCAAGCAAAGGGATCGATCCCCTTACCCTGACACCAAATGGAAAAATCTCTTTCATTAGAAGGTATAGCACCTGAGGGGCAACTCTCTGGGAGGGTTCCACAACACACAAGATGGCCTCCTAAAGACCCAAGGCCTCGAACCCTAGCCACTCAGGAACCAGGCCGTGAGGTGCAGGGACTTCAGGTCCGGGTGCAGGACCATCCCCTGTAGTCTGGCCAGCAGGTCTGGGCGGACAGGCGCTCCCCACAGAGGTCTGCTGCTGAGGCTGAAGAGATTCAGGTACCAAATTTGCCATGGCCAGTCTGCAGCTATCAGGATCATCCGCACCTTGTCCACCATCTTGTGGATCAGAGGAACACAGGAAAAGCATAAACGAAGCCTGGGGTCCAGGGCCATATGAAGGCATCCCCCAGAAGTGTCCTGGATTGTGGGGGGCGGACAGAAAACAGCCTCAGTTAGACGTTCTCTATGGAAGCAAACAGGTCCACCAAGACTGTGCCCCAAAGGAAAAAATGGTAGTTCTTCACCGCCTGATACAGGGCCAGCTTGTGAGACATCTCCCCATCCCAATTTATCAGTATCCGCCAGCTGATCACCAGGAGATCTGCTCCAACCTGCGCAAGAGTGTTCAGCTGCGGATAGCCTCACAACACAGAGGAAGGGAGTAAGTTCCACCCCGAGACTAACGGAGCAAACTCCTGCCGTAAGGGACTGAGGGAGGGAGGGGGAGAGATGCAAAAGCCTGCACGGGCTCTGGAGGCAATGTCCAGACTGTAGTTCCTAGTGAAAGTATGGATGGTACTCCAGGTAACAGCAGAACAAATGTCTGCTACAGACACCACCTTGAAACAAGCCATACAGGCAGCCAAGCCCATCGTGGAGTGGGCTTTCACCACCCCCGCAACTCCTTACTGTGTTAATTTTAACAAAAATGCAATACAATTGGCTAACCATTTGGACAAACATTGTTTAGAAACCTGAACGCCCTCTCTTCCTTGGGCAAAAGAAAAAAAATCTGCTTTGACTCTCTGCAGTCCTTAGTTCACAGCAGATACTTCACAATTCTGCGTGCTTCTAAAGCATGGAGCAGTGCTTCCCCTGGATTCGTATGTTCTGGAAAATGCACACTGAGGTTAATGGATTGGTTCAGGGTAAACTTGGACACCACCTTTGGAAGAAAACTACAGATATGTAAGAACTTACCGTAACAGCAGATCTTCGAGAAGAGCTCTTGCAGCAGGTAACACCAATCGGACTATGCCGCCAGGCACTAGGACCCGACGGAAAAATTCTAGCTAGCAGTCTAAGGTGGAGGACTGCCTGTGACAGGGTGGAATAGGACCCTGTCCCAGTCGTTAAAGAAAGTGTTAATGCAAGGATCTGTCCTTTCCTGTCTGTCTGTCCAGTTACACAACCATATTTTCCTGTAAGACTTCAGATTTGATCACCCCGACAATCTCGCAATTCTTTGCCTCTCACTGTCTCAGTTTTCTCTTGCTGTCGGTTTTTCTCCATGCACATCTAGATCTGATATACAAATATGTGCAAATCATTGTCTGGAACTGTAACTGATATTGGGATCCCTTGTATTTGAAAAATATATAGCATTACTGTTGAAATATATATAATTATATTTTAAGATGATTGCAAATAGCTATTGTAAACTAGAGGTTACCAGAGTTCAATTTTAAAGCCTTTTGCAAAAGCTGTGCAAAAGGGGGCCTCAACTCAAGAAGCACACTGTGTTCTAGCAGCTCCTGCCTGATATTTACAAAAAAACAGGATGTTTGCTAAGGATGGGGGCTGAAAGGATTTATAAGAGCTAAGCTGCAACTGCAGGAGAAAAAGGGACACAGACTGAAAGAAAACACTTTTGCTTTTGTAAATAGTTATACTGGACAAGTTTATTTTTTTATGTTACTGCTACTGTAAATAAATATTTTTTGTAAATTCTAAAATTGCTCCTGGTTTTCCCTATGCTTTCTGACCTGTGCCTCGATGACACTGCCCCACTGACGTCGGCCCCGCCCCTGGTGTCACACATGGTATAAAGGGGGCGGTCCCCTGGCACCACCTCAGTTCACCCGCTGGAGACCAGGCTAGCATAAAGGATGGGGAACCGAGGAGGATCTCACATCCCCCAGAGGAAAAAATACAGCTACATAACCTCGGGGGTAGGAGGAAAGGATACCTGCTGCAAGAGCTCTTCTCAAAGATCTCCTGTTATGGTAAGTTCTTACATAACTGTACTATCTCACTTCGAGATAGAGCTCTTGCAGCAGGTAACACCATTAGGACTGAGTCCCAAGGAGTACCAGGACAGAATCCAGGTCAGAAGGGTGGTGGTTATGAAATTGGTAAACCACTGGTACCCTTAAGAGAGCAGTCCCTGGAGGACGGTGAGGCCGAAGCCTGCTCTCCTCCTCGAAGCAATGTCCAGACTGTAGTGTTTAATGAATGTGTGGACTGAACTCCAAGTAGCAGCTGCACAAAGATCCGCTGCTGAGACATTCCTTAGGGATGCAAAGGAAGTGGCAACACCCCTACTGGAGTGACCTTTAACCAGTCCTGGTAAAGGTTTGTCATACTTCTGGTAGCAGAAAACTATGTAACTGACCAAACATTTGGCCAAAGTCTGCTTAGTCACTGGTGCCCCTAACATTCGTTGGGCAAAGAAGACAGACAACTGGTTTGTCTTTCTAGAAGAAAGAGTGCGATCTATGTAGAAACGAAGAATTCCGTAAACATCAAGAGTATGCAACAGGGCCTCCCCTTTGAGTACTCTGGGTCATAAATTGGAAATTGAATGTCCTGGTTGAGAGTGAACTCTGACACTACCTTCGGAAGAAACTTAGGAGTGGTGCGCAGGGACACACTATCCCTGTGGAAAATCAAATAAGGCTCTTTACTCATCAGAGCCTGAAGCTCGGAAGTCCTCAGAGTAGAAGTAACTGCAACCAAAAACAATGCTTTCCCTTGAGAGAAAACGCAGCTCGCAACTTGCGGCTGGCTCAAAGGGAGGCAACGTCAGCTTTTCTAACAAATAAAAGGTCCCAAGGGGGATGGGATCCCACCTGGGAGGTCTGATATGCATAATGCCGCGCACAAAGGTCTTAGAAAAGTCTAACTGCGCCTGGGTCCTGTCTTCCATAGCTATTTGGTAAGCTGACAGTGCAGTAAGGAGTACCTTTATGGACGAATAGCTGAGACCCTTGTCAGATAGGGAAAGGAGGTAATCCAGTACCAAATTCACTGGGCAGGTAAAAGGATCCAGGAAACGGAATGATGCCCCCAGGCAGAAACGCTTCCATTTCATGGCATATGTGGCCCTAGTTGAGGGTTTCATCGCAGCCACTAGGATCTCCGCTACCCCTGAAGACAGCCCCTTTTCTGTATCTGACTAGGTCTGTAGCAGCCATGCATACAGTTGCAGTGTCCGAAGATTCGGGTGTACTAGAGTTCTCTGTTCTTGTGAGAGCAAGCAAGGAGACAGGGGAAAGGGAATTGGAGGTTCCGATGCCAACTGCTGGAGCAGCGGGAACCAGATCTGTCGAGGCCAGAATGGCGCTATGAGAATCATGCAAGCTCATTCTGCTTGTAACTTGAGCAATACTCTCTGAAGTAGTGGGAAGGAAGGGAAGGCATACAGAAACCTCTCTGCCCAAGAGAGGGACAACGCGTCTCACCAGAAAACACCAGGCCCTGTATCTAGCGAGCAGAAACTGGGCAGTTTGGCACTGAGTGAGGATGCAAAGAAGTCCAGTTCTGGAAGACCCCACCTTTGGAAAAAGGTCATCTACTACATCCTGTAGTAGCTCCAATTCGTGAGCCTTAGACAGAGAGCGGCTAAGACTGTCGGCTAGATTTTTTGAACTCCTGGAACGTGAACCGCTGTGAGTTCCTGGTTGTGTTCCACTGCCCAGTATCAGACTCTCATGGCTTTTCTGCAAAGGGTTTAAGAGTGAGTCCCCCCTTGCTTGTTGATGTAGAAGACCACTGGCATGTAGTCAGACTGGATCAGTAGTGGCACTGGCAGGAGAATTCTCCCAAACACCTGTAAGGCGTACAGGACGGAGCTCTCATTTCAAACACTTGTGTGGAGATTGCATTCCAAAGGGGTCTAAGTTCCTCTTGTCTGATGATCTCTCAAATGTACCCCCCACCATAGTCCCAAGGCATCCGTGGTGAGGATAGTACAGTTACGCAAGAACTTACCGTAACAGTAGATCTTCGAGAACAGCTCTTGCAGCAGATTACACCATTAGGACTGAAGCCAGCAGGCGCCAGGACCCCACGGAAATTTTCTAGCTAGCAGTATTCAGCGGGGACCGCCTCAGACGTCTGGTGTAGTACATAAGGAGGCGGTCCCCCATAATCCTCAGTTCTCCCACTGGAGACTCCCGGATACTGGATGACATCGGAAGAGGAGACCGAGGATCCGCCATCAGGTGGCAAAACAAGGCGTCAATACATGCCCTACCCTAGGAGAAGAATGCTTTGACTGCAACCTACCTCCAGTGGGGATGGTGGGAGGGAAAGTACGTACTGCAAGAGCGGTTCTCGAAGATCTACTGTTACAGTAAGTTCTTAAGTAACTGTACTATCTTACTTCGAGAAACTGCTCTTGCAGCAGGTTACACCATTAGGACTGATTCCCAAGCAATAGTGGCAATCACACACCATGGGGAGGAGGAAAGGTAGAAATCCTCGAGATACCTCAAGCCTAGGACAGAAGTCCTTGAAGGACTGCTAGACTGAACCCTGCTCTTCGCCTCGATGAAAAGTCCAGGCTGTAATGCCTGATAAAAGTGTGCACGGAGCTCCAAGTAGCTGCAGCACAAATAGCTGAAGTGGACACATTCCTTAAGGCCATAAAGGAGGTAGCCACCCCTCTGGTGGAATGACCCTTCACCACGCCTGGTAAGGGTTTGCTACGCTTCTGGTAACAGAACGTAATGCACTGGATAAGCCACCTGGACAGCGACTGCTTCAAGACAGGAGCTCCCTTCATCCTATGGGCAAAGGGGATGAAAAGTTGGTCCGACTTTTGGTGTTTGGTTCTGGTCAGGTAGTATCTAAGGCACCTATGCACATCAAGAGTGTGCAAAAGGGCTTCTCCTCGGTTAGAGTATTTCAGAAAATACACTGGTAGATCGATGTCCTGATTAAGGGTGATAGCTGAGACCACCTTAGGCAGAAATTTAGGATTAGACCTTAGGGATACCCTGTCTTGGTGGAAAACCAAATAAGGCTCTTTGCACATAAGTCTGTGCATTTCAGAAATCCTTCTGCCTGAAGTAACTGCAACTAAAAATAACGTTTTCCAAGAGAGAAAACGTAGCTCGCAGTCCGCGGCTGGTTCAAAGGGTGGCATCGTGAGCTGCTCCAGGATGAAGGGTAAATCCCATGGTGGGATTGGATCCTTAATCGGGGGCCTAAGATGGAGGATGCCCCTCAAAAAGGCACGTGTCGTGTCCAATTGGGCTACAGTGCATTGCCCTACAGGGACATGGTAGGCTGAAATGGCACAAAGGTGTACCGTGATCGAGGAGTAAGCCAGACCAGAGTGAAAAAGGGATAGCAGGTAGTCCAGTACCAGCTTTTCTGGAAAGTCCAAAGGCGAAAAGCCGCGCGCTTGAACCCATGAGCAAAACCTGCGCCACTTTATGACATAGGTCGCGTGGGTAGCCGGTTTCCTAGCAGCAGTAAGAACATCTGCCACCTCTTGCGAGACCCCGAATCGCATCATGGCTATGTCTCTAGGAGCCAAGCATGCAGGTTCAGGAAACATAGGTCCAGATGGACTAATGAAACCGCCTCCAGAGACAGCAAATGGGAGCTGATTGGCAAAGGCACTAGAGGTCCCCGGGATAGCTGATGCAAGAGAGGGAACCACATCTGTCTGGGCCAAAAGGGTGTGATCAGTATGAGCGTTGCTTACTCCCTACGGAGTTTTAGAAGAACTCTCTGGATCAACGGGAAAGGAGGAAAGGCATAGAGGAATCTGCCCGCCCAGGAGAGGGACAACGCGTCTCACCAGAAAACACCAGGCCCTGGATCTAGCGAGCAAAATTTGGATAGTTTTGCGTTGTATGGGGACGCGAGGAGGTCCATCTCTGGAGTACCCCATCTGCGAAACAAATAGTCTGCCACCGCCTGGAGTAATTCCCATTCGTGGACTCTGACCTGAGAGCGGCTCAGGCTGTCTGCGATGACGTTGTCCACTCCTGTAACATGAACTGCAATAAGGTTTGCGCCGTGTTGCAAGACCCAATCCCACACTCTCATGGCCTCCCTGCAAAGCGGGTAGGAGTGGGTGCCTCCTTGTTTGTTGAGGTAATACATCACCACGGAATTGTCTGTAACAGAAGTGTACCCGGTGGAATCTCCAACTGGAAGGCCTGCAGGGCGCAAAGAACTGCCCTTATTTCCAGTATATTTATGTGGAGATGAGACTCCTGGGCTGTCCACAGGCCCAGAGACCGGACACCGTCGAGGTGTGCTCCCCAACCGAGCTCTGAGGCATCTGTGGAGTGTGTCACAGTCGGGGACAGCGCTGTGAAGGGGACTCCCGACAAGTGGTTCCCTGAATGTAGCCACCATTGCCAAACTCGAATTACGGTCTTTGTGATTCGGATTGGATGCTGCAGATGGTCTTCCTTTTGGTCCCACTGTACCCGTAACATCCACTGGGTCACCCTCATGTGGAGACGGGCTAGCGTGACTGTTGCAATGGCCGCAGCCATGTGTTCGAGCAGGCAAAGGAACAATCAGGCCGGGACGGTCTTCTTTGCTGACAAATCCCTGATGACGGATCCGATGTGTTCCGCTCTGTCCAGGGGAAGAAAAGCTTTCCCCTGGACGGTGTCCAGAACTGCTCCAATGAATTACAGCGTCTGGGATGGAACCAGACGTGACTTCTCGTAATTGATGAGAATGCCCAAGGTCTCGAACAGAGACTGAGTGCAGTGAATGGCAGACATCAGGGCCTCCTGTGAGGGCACCATGAGAAGCCAATCATTCAGGTAGGGGAACACGTAGTGGCCCTGTTTCCTCAGAGACATGGCTACGACCGCCATGCACTTCGTGAAGACCAGAGGTGCTGATGACAGCCCGAAGGGAAGAGCTCAGAACTGATAATGGCAGCCCTGAAACTCGAAGCGCAGTAACCTCCTGAGCGATAGGAAAATGCAGGTAGGCGTCCTGCATGTCCAGGGACGCAAGAAATGCGCCCTGCTTCAGCATGGGAATCAGACCCGGGAGGGTCACCATGCGGAAGCGCTTGTACGTGACCGAAAGGATGAGGTCGCTGAGGTCCTGTACTGGACGGAGGTCCCCCGTTTTCTTTGGAACCAGGAAGAAGTGAGAATAATACCCTAGTCCTCTCTGGTTCCCTGGTACATGTTCTATAGCTTCTTTTTCCAGAAGTGCGAGCATCTCCTGCTGTATGAGCAGGGCGTGCGGACCCGAATAACGGGAAAGCAGGGGAGGTCTTGTAGGTAGGTTGTCTATAAACTCTATACAATGCCCTTTCTTGAACAACTGTAGAACCTACCAGTCGGTGGTGATCGACTGCCACCGTGAAAGGTGGCATGCGATGCGACCCCCGACTTTCATTGTCCATTGATCCTGAGATGGGGATGGGAAGGAGTCATGCTGTGGCAGCATTTGTCCCTGCGGGCTGAGCCGACTTTGAGTAACGTTGGCCTCTGCCTGGGGACGATTTGGCCTGGCCCTTGCGCGAGAAAGTGCCCCTCTGCTGCTGGCTGGAACGTTGCTGCAGCCTTTGTAGCCAGCCGCAAAAATGGCTCTGGTTCCTACGAAAGGAAGTAGGCCTAGATCTGTACATGGCCTGTACAGATCTGACTGCCTTCCCTGCGTCTTGGAGCTTGGTGATAACCTTCTCAGAGGATTCACCAAAAAGCACCTCGCCGTTATATGGGACGTCTAGAATATTTTTCTGTATGTCCGGGGTAAAGCCGGAGACACGGAGCCAGGAGTGTCTACGGAGACAGACGCCTGAAGCTGCAGCTCTGGCCGAAGAGTCTGCAGACTCGTATGTGGCTCTAAGCACTTGGGTCCCCACATCTGACCCGGTGCGGAGGAGGTTTAGGAGCACCGCTTTCTGACCGCCATCGGGAAGCTATTCAACCAGGTCCTGGCCCTGTTCCCACAGGGCGTTCTGGAACTGAACCATATGGGTAAGGTAGTTCAGGGACCTGATGGCGCAAGTAGCAGCCACATACGTGTGCCTCCCCAGGGCATCCAATTGCTTGAATTCCTGGTCCGGTGGCTGAGTGCTCATATGCTGCGGTCTTTGAGACCGGTCATGTGAAGCAGTGATGACCAAGAAATCTGCCAGAGGTTGCTTCGCCAAATACTGGTCCTCTCTAGGAGCCTTGTACAGGTGGTCAGCCTTCTTCAGCACCGCAGGAGTGGAGTGTGGACGTTTCCACGCAGCCTTGGTGGCATCCGCGAAGGTGTACACCAAGGGTGGCACTACCACAGGCTTCAGGTCTTTTTGCCGAAGGTAGAGGGCAAGGCGTTGTCGTTCAGGGTCAAGCTCCTCAGCATCCCACCCCATGCTGTCCTGGATGTGCCTCAATCTCGGCGAAAGAGGGATCGTCTGGTGGAGACCTGGGGAGGTCATGTGGGTCAGGAGAAGAGATGCTGAGCGGAGAAGGAGATCTGGAGTATTCTGAAGTATCCGATCTTGAATCCTCCGACCGAGTGTACTGGCGTTGTCTGGGACGTTTGGGGCTGGGTGACCCTGAAGGGGATCTGGAGGGAGGCCTTCTGTCAGTTGATCTGCCCCAGGAGGTGGAGTTTGCTCCTTGGGGGATGGAGGTCGTCCTACTGGCCCCTTAGGTGGAGGAGGGGGCGTAGGTGGTGAGGGGGTAGAAGGAGGACAGGCTGGGACCACATCCTTCTTGATGGTGTCCCACCAAAAGGTAAAGAGCTCCTTTTCCTCTGCAATGTTCATACCCGACGACGGGACTGGCGCCGGTGGTCTGTCGCTGGGGTTGGGCGTCGGATCCCCGGGGGTCTCCAGATCCGGGGAGGGTTCCCGTGGGTGCTGGACATCCTCGGTGTCACCCGCCTGGTCTTCGGGCTGTGGGGGTGTCCTCCTCTGTGGAATCCCTACGACCGTCATAAACCAGCGACGGGGGTGCGGTCTTCTGCTCCAGGGTAGCCGAAGTCGGTCCCCTAGCCGACGTCTTCGGACCTGGCGAACGCCTGGCCAGCGACAGCTGTCTAGCCGGTGTCGTCGGCTCCTGTGAGCACCGAGCTGATTTTGCAGCACAGCTGGGTGCTGTCACTAGCCAGTTGTCGAGGTAGGGGTAGACATAATGCCCCTGCCTCCTGTGAGTTGCTGCCACTACTGCCAGGCACTTGGTAAACACCCTGGGTGCAGAACAAAGGCTGAACGGTAGCGCTCTGAACTGGTAGTCCTCTCCATGCAAGGTAAAGCGGAGGTATTTTCTGAGGGACAGCAGTATCTTTATATCCATGTAGGCATCCTGCATGTCCAGGGAGCAAAGCCAGTCCCCCTGACGAAGCATAGGTAGCAATCCCGGCAGTGTCACCATCCTGAACATTATGTATTCGATGAAAGTGTTCAGTTGACTGAGGTCCAGGAAGGGACAAAGGTCTCCTGTCTTTTTCGGGATGAGGAAGAAGTGGAAGTAATATCTGCTTGGATTGCATTCTTGCTCAGGAGAGTTTGGATTTCTGCTCTGATAATGTCTGCGTCGGATGGGGAGCAATGGGAGGGAAGAAAAAATTACTCACCTTAGTAATGTTGTTTCTTCTAATGGGGTCATGCTATATTATGACTGATGCAGTTTGTCCCACCATTAGAACTGCTCCAGAGGTGAAAGAGTTAACTTCCATGCAGTGCATGGAACTTAGAGCGCGAGCTCGGTTAGGAAAGCTCTGTCAGGGTAATTTCAAACCGAAACCATCAGATCTTTATGAGAAAAACTCACTAAGGCTCTGTGTGGAACCTGTAACCTACACTAGCCAACTGGCTACTAAAATATTCACACATTTTCCTGGTCCCAACACCAAGACTCAAGTCAGGGGACCAGAAAAATAAGAAAATAAATAAAACACAACACCCAAACACCGCAACAAGAAGGGGGTGGAAAACATAAAAGGGGCATCAATAAGTGCCAACAGTGGACTGCCCACCCCATACCCAAAGTAGAAGTTCTCAGAGAGGCAGGCTGGGGGGGAGGTCATAATATAGCAAGACTCCATTAGAAGAAACAACATTACTAAGGTGAGTAATTTTTTCTTCAAACAACATGAAGTCTTGCTATATTATGACTGATACGAACTACACAACAGTACCTCCATGGAGAGGACAGAACCTACTTAGAATAGGCTCTGAAGCACGGCTGTGCCAAACCGAGCATCCCTTCTGGCCTGGATATCCAGGGAGTAATGCTTGGTGAAAGTGTGTACTGTTTTCCAAGTAGCTGCGTGACATATCTCTAAGATAGGGATGTCTCTGGCAGCAGCTAGAGATGCAGCTATACCTCTGGTAGAGTGAGCCCTCAGGCCTGAAGGGGGAACCTTACCCAGTTTTTGATAGCAAAATTGGATACAAGAGACAATCCACCTGGCAATGGATCTCTTAGTGGCAGGTCTCCCTTTCCCAACCTCACCATAAGTGAGAAATAGTTGGAGAGTCAAACCTGTGACCACTTGTACGCCTATGTAGTAACTTAGGGCCTCTTAACATCTAAGCTGTGCAGCCTCTCTCACCAGAGGAATGGTCAGTGAAGAATACTGGACGTGAAATAGATTGGTTAAGGTGGAAATCCGAAACCACCTTAGGCAAAAACTTCCTGTTAGTCCTGAGGACTACCTTATCCCTGTGACAGGAAATAAAGTCAGTCTCCACTGATAAAGCCTGTAACTCACTTATGCGCCTGGCAGAAGTGATGGCTACTAGAAATACAGTTTTTCAAGTCAAATACTTAAGCTCTGCCGAAGACAGAGGTTCAAAGGGGGGTTGCATCAGCTGAGCAATGCAAACATTAAGATCCCAGGCAGGGGCAGGGTCCCTGAATGGAGGACTGGTATGAAGCAATCCCTAAAAAAACTTGGAAAATACAGGGTGAGCAGAAAGAGAAGAGGGCTTCCCTGCTGAAATGAAAGCAGAGACAGTTACCAAATGCACTTTCAGGGTAGCTGGTCTCAGTCCCAAAGAATTAAGATGGACCATATAGTCCAAAACAGTGGGTAAATCAGCAGATTCCGGGGAAATATGCTTCCCAGAACACCATATGGAAAACCTTTTCCACTTGGAGTTATAGGTAGCCCTGGTGGAAGGCTTCCTAGACGCTTTCAAGATTTCGAGAACACCCTGAGAAAGTTGTAGATCAGCAAACTTTAACTCCTCAAGAGCCAGGCCTTGAGGTTGAGGGATTTGAGATTCGGACACCAGACTCTCCCCTGAGCACAGGTTAACAGATTGTGGTTCCTGGGGAGACACAGGGAAAATGGACTGCTAAGGACAGAAGGAGTGGGTACCAGGGCTGCCTGGCCCAGTCTGGAGCAATCAGGATCATCTTGCAGGGCTGAGACCTGATTTTGACTAGCACCTTGAACAGGAGAGGGAAGGGGGAGGCATAGAGAAACTTCCCTTCCCAATCGAGGAGGAAGGCATCCAGGGGGACTGAGCCCAACACTGGGGGCCTGCAACAAAAAAGTGGAAGTTGATGATTGTCTGGGGCTGCAAAAGATCTGAGGAGTGCCCCATCTGGCAAAAACTATCCCCAGTACTAGGGGATCCAGTGACCATTCGTGATGGCCCTGGGAAATCCTGCTGAGAGCATCTGCCAGGACATTGTCCTTGCCTGGGAGGTGAACTGCTATGAGGGAAGTGTTCAGGGAATAAGCCAGAGACCACAACTTCATCGCCTCGGTGCACAAGGCCGAAGACCGAGTGCCCCCTTGTTTGTTGATGTACCACACTGTAGTGGTGTTGTCTGTTCTGACCTGTACCACCTTGTTCTGAACAGATGCAGAAAAAACCTGAAGTGCTAGAAAAACAGCTCTGAGTTCCAACAGATTGATGTGGAGCAGAGATTCCTGAGGGACCATAACCCTGGGTGGAGAGGTCGCCCATGTGAGCTTACCATCCCAAGAGGGACACATCTGTAGTAAGGTCAAGGAGTGGATAGAGGGATGAAGGGCACCCTTGTCTCAGATTGCTCTGATCCTGCCACCACTGGAGGGCCTGGATCAGGGTTCGAGTCACTGGGATTAACTTGGATAGGGAATCTCTTCTTTGAGACCAGAAGGCTCTCAAATGGAACTGAATGTCCCTCATCTGAAATCTTGCTCCTTGCACTACAGCTGTCCAAGCAGCCATGTGTCCTAGGAGCTGCAGGAAATGCCTTGCTGGTCGAGAGACCTGCAGAGTGAAGGACGAGGCCAGGGCCACCACGGTCCTTACCCCTTCTAGTGGAAGGAAGGCTCTGGCCTGCTTTGTGTCCAGTTCTGCACCTATGAAGGTGAGTACCTGGACAGGTTCCAGAACTGACTTTGGAAGATTGAGAAGAAAGCCTAGAGAGGTAAGCAGCTGCTGGGTAACTTGCAGGTGTGATTTGACCTGGTCTGGAGACTGACACACAATGAGCCAGTCATCCAGGTAGTGAAAGATGGCAATCTTTTGCCTTCTTAGATGAGCAACTGCTACTGCCAGACATTTTGTGAATACCCTTGGGGCAGAGGTAAGGCCGAAGGGCATTGCTCTGAACTGATAATGGCCTGAGGGCAGTTCGAATCTGAGGTACTTTCATGGGAGCTTCTGATAAGAACATGGAAGTAGGCATCCTTGAGGTCCAGGGAAGCTAGCCAGTCCCCTGGCCTTAGGGAGGGTAAAATCATTCCCAGAGTCACCATTTTGGTTTTAAAAGGTGCTTGTTCAGATATCTTAGGTCCAGGATGGGCTGCCACTCTCCTGTCTTTTTTGGGGTAAGGAAGTACAGACCCTTGCCCTGGTGTAGGGGAGAAACCCTTTCTACAGCTCTGAGAGCCAGGAGGGTTGAGACTTCTGTTTCCAAAGCAAGAGTCTCTAAAGGGTTTGCAGGTGGAAAGGATCTGATTCTCATCTTTGGAAATTTTTTGAAGCTGAGAACCAGACCCTGGCTCACTACTTCCAGGACCCACTTGTCTGATGTTAAAGACTCCCAGTCCTGGACGAAGTAAGCCAGCCTGCCCCCTACAGGTAATGGAGAGCCGACCCTGGGCATCCCATCAGGGTGCCTGTTTGGCAGGGGCTTTAGGCTGAGGGGTGGGAGCAGGCCTGCTTGTACCCCGTCTGCCTCTCCCTCTGAAGAACCCCCTCTGTACATAGGCTGAAGAGGAGGAGGCCTGAGTCTGGTAAAAAGGCCTGTGAAAAGGCCTGCCCCTACCCCTGGGGTGCTGCCTCTGAGGAGTGGCTTGCCGTTCCTTGGCTTGTGCACTCCTATAAGTGGTTCTATATCCATCCATTTTCTTCATATAATTCTCTGTCTGCTCCCAAACAGAGAATTTCCCACCACAGGAAAATCCATAGCCTTAGACTGGGTATCCTGAGACAAGTAGTACACCTGAGCCAAGCCAATCTACGAAAAGCCACAGATGTAGCCATGACTCTAGAGGATACATCATTAGAATCCACTGCAGCATGGAATTGCACCTTAGATGCCTCAATACCATCAGCAGCCACCTGCTCCAGCTCCTTTGCAAGCTGGCCAGGGGCCTGTTTGGCTAAGGCCATGACAGTGTCCCATCTAGATTTTTGGTATCTCGCAACATAAGCCATATAGTTTGCTTGTCTGAGTCCCAAAGACGCTGCCATGTATTGTTTTTTGGCCATGGCATCAATCTTCCTGGAGTCCTTGTCAGGAGGATGTGAAGCCAGGGGAATATTAGCTTTATCACAGGCTGCAGCCTGAACTACCCCAACATGACTGCATTGCTGTGAAAGAAATTCTGTATCAGGACCTGACAAGGTGTACCTCCTGTCCATCTTTTTATCCACAGGAGGCACAGAATTAGGAGCTTTTAAAATTTTTATTGTTTGTTTCCTAAAAGATTTATGTAAAGGGATAGACAATCTCCTGGACTCTGGGATATCCATCATCTCTAAAAGTCAGGCTCCTCTTGCTCATCCAAAGCCTCCTCTAAAGGAAGCTGGAGGGTTTCAGCAACTTTTTATAAAACAGAAAATGAGAGGGACTCAGCAAGCCTAGGGGAGATTCACCTGAAGGTCTGTCTGGGAGATGTCCAGTTCAATGGGCACATCCAGACTTTCAAAGTCACATTCACACTGATCATAATCATCCTCCCCCTCCTCTGGTTCATAAAACTCCTCTATATCATATTCTTGAACCGTGGAACCGACCGAACCGACCTTTTGCCAGATAGTGGCGGTTCGGAGGAACGGAACAGGGACTGGACAATCTGTATTGCCCTGGCTATCTCTGCAGCAGTTGGAGAAGGGATTTTGACTCCACACCTGCTGACTTTCTAGTTCTCTTTGCTGGAACTGGCTCCTCAGAGTCAGCTTTACGTTTGCCCGAGGAAGTCTGGCCCTGGTCAGAGGGCACTCCCTCCAGTTCGGTTGGCACCAAACCAGGCTGGCCATCTGGGTCAGCGGACTTTTTGGCCTCTCGTTCCCTGAGCCTACCAACTCTCTTATCTAGGGTAGCTGCAGGGAAATTCTTGCAAATCTGGCAGTCTGCATTGAGGTGGTCAAACCCCAGACAATAAACACATGTGGTGTGTGGGTCAGCCTTGGCAAAGGCTTCCCCACAGACACTACAGTGTTGAAACCCAGTGGGCGGTTTTCTTTTGGGTTTCTCAGACATAATACCAGCCTAACCAAAAACTTGCCCTTTGTTGGCAGTGCCAGGCAAGACACCTTTATCGGTTCCCAACCGTGTCGGGTCGTGAAAAACCGTAATGAAATCCATTTTTTAGAACCGATAAGAACCGGAACCGCACTCTAACAAGCCTTAAACGCTTCAGAATGAAGTTTAAATGCAATCTGATCGGTTCAAACCGAACCGATAAACATTTACAAGTTCCACACAGAAAACCTATCTATTACTTACAATACCATAGACAGAGCTTGAACCGATCGGGTTTAGCGTTAAAATAATGAATATCGCGTTGAATTTAACAGAGAAAAAAACACTTTAAACCGAGAAAATGAACCGAGCAGCAGGAGGAATCTCCGGAGCGACTGTTCGGTGAGGCGGAGTAAAGAATCTGACGGTTTTGGTTTGAAATTACCCTGACAGAGCTTTCCTAACCGAGCTCGCGCTCTAAGTTCCATGCACTGCATGGAAGTTAACTCTTTCACCTCCGGAGCAGTTCTAATGGTAGGACAAACTGCATCAGTCATAATATAGCAAGACTTCATGTTGTTTGAATAAGTGGGTTGTCTGGAGGAATCTGATTGAATTTCAGAGCATAGCCCAGCTCTGCAATCTGGAGTACCCACTGATGTGCGGTGACATTGGATCAGCCGTTGAGGAAAGGGGAGAATCTTCTGCCTCTCCCTGCAACTTCGCCGGGGGGGGGGCGGTGCGTGCAGGCAGAAGTCATGACAAGGTTGTTGGAGTGGCAAAGGGGACTCTGGCTTTCTTGGAACATCTTGGTCCCTGTGCACCAGAGGACGGGGGGGGGCAAGCCCTGGTAGGATCAGTAAGGGATATGTATTTTAAGCTGGAAAAAACCCTCTCTAAATCAGAAACCCATGATGTAGCGATTACTTCCCTGACCTCTACGGTTGCTGATGCTGACAAGCGATCCCTGATGGCACAGACTACTGCTACAACCCTAGTTAAGGAGAACTAGCTGCTCAGATATTGTTTGGAGGGTGTGGAGAATGCTTTAAGGGCTGGAAATGTTAGGATCAACAGCATACCTGAAAGTGCGAAGGGGGGTAAATCTACTGACTTTCCTGAGGCAATGGCTCACTAAAGTACTTGCTATTCCAGAGGACGTTGAATGGACTGACTTGTGGCAGTCCTATCAAGCTACCCCGAGGGTGCAGCCTGCAGATGAGAGTCAGCCTCGCACTGTGATCCGAGACCAGGGACATTCTAATTGGTGCGGCCAGAGCAGCTTACCCACTAGAGATTCAACAACAGAATATTAAATTGTTCCCAGACCCTTCCTTCCAGACCAGGGCAAGGAGGAAGCAATTCGACGACGTACGGCAGAGGCTTCGGTCTTTAGGGATTGCCCATTCTTTCCTGTTACCAGGCGCGTTTAAGAATCACCTACGGGGGTCGAAATTGGCAGTTCACAGATCCCAAGGATGCAGGTCGTTAAAGCTGTATCCGAATTCAACACGAGACCGGGGACAGTCAGGGAAGCACCTGGTTCTGACTTAGAGGAAGGATGAGTACCAGCTCTTTTACTGCTGATTATACTGTTAAAGCTAACTACTTTTAAAGAAGAGACTGGGACACTTGAGTCTGATAATTTCTTTTTTTTTGGGGGGGGCGGGGGATACATTGTATATTTTAGTCCTCTCACTGTAACTAAACAAGGAATACGAGTAAACTACGATTAGTGTTACTGTTTATTTTTTTTTTTGCCCTTATGTTAAATGTTTTACTGGTACTGGAGTCGATACAACTGGGTTGTGACTATTGTTTGATATCTTACGACATGTACTGGTGGGCATGGGGCAGTGGGTCATTGGAGCCTAAGTTTCCCTTTATAACAATTTTTTTCTCCACAAGGTCACAGAACTACTGGCTAGTGCAGTTCATCTTTTTTCGGACATTCTACCTACTTAATGGACAGTTACCTTTTGCCATGAGGCCGCTGGCATTTGGGACATTCGGTGGATTATTACCACCTAACTTCGTTGTTCCCCTACTCCTACTGTACATGCATGCGAGAGATAACTAATGTGACACCCCATGATGCTGATATTCTGTTGTCTGAAACCTCTTGCATAAGGATGATGCTTGTCATGTTATTTACTAAAGCAATAAAAAGAGTACAAAAAAAAAAAAAAGTGACTCTCCCCTTGGTGCCCTGTACAAATAGTCGGCCTTCTCAAGGACCACCGAAATCGCAGAGGGGTGCTTCCAGGCCACCTGTGACATCCTGGAAGGGTTCCACTAAGAACTAGGCCAAACGACGTCTTTCAGGGTCCAACTCCTCCGTCTCTCACTGGTTTAAGAACTGGATAGGTCTCATAATGTCCAGGAAGGGGGGGTCATCCGGAAGGGATCTTGGGGAGTACCTCCTATGGTCTTGGTAACAGGAGGGGCAGGTCATCCTCTGAAGAGTTATAGGAGGAGGAACCTACAGATGACCCTTCCGAGGACGTATAGGGATGTCGACCATGCCACCCTCGTACTGGTGATATATGTTCCTCATTCTCTAATGGATAGTCTGGCGTTGGGGGGGGGGGGGATGCAGATGGACGCCTGGGGGAAAAGACAGACTAGGCAGGGCCAGGGTCCCTGTGGGATTGGGGGCCGTCTCTGGTGCCCTAGGTAAAATGTCCCCTTATATGCTATTCCACCAGCTTGTAAATAAGGCCCCTACCTCAGCCAAAGGGACGACAGGGCTTGCCTGGGGTGCTGGCCTGGTTATAGCGCCAGGGGCCCTGTCATCGGCACTTGCGCACAATGTCCTTTGGCATCGGGTCAGATGGTACTTTTGTGTCTGGCATCGGCCTGGGGAGACAGCATCCTCTGGCATCCGGTGCTCAGATGTCTGGTCATCAGGCTCCGGAGAAGGAGATGACATCTGGTCTGTAGTCAGGTAATCAGAGGAGCCCTGTGGAGCAGACGGCAGCTTAGAAGGCGGTGTCTGGTCTGGATCTTTAGTGGAGTCAGAGGGCGTCGAGGCCTGACTGTCTGAAGCCTCGGCAGATGACCGCCTGGAAAGCAAGTGATGCTTCTTCTGACGCTCTCACTATCCTGGCGTCAGTTGGAGTCATCCGACCCTGTCAAACAACCCAGGGCCTACAGCCTTACAGACTGCAGGCTCCAACCTCCTGCCCAATGCAGACTGTGCCTGTCCTGTTGACTGAGACCCTAGTGCATGTTTGTGGGATCGGATAGCCAGGGACACAGGAGCTAAAGAAAGCCCAAGCCCGGAAGACTCCCCGCAGTGCGCCTCAGAAGAGGTGGTGGTCTTCCTCAGTTGTGACCCGGGGACCAGGGGAAGTCTTGTGTGAGGACCTAGGACAGGATTCTGACCTGAACCTGTTCTTGTCCAGAGGATGGTGTTTCCTGCTCGATTTCTTCTCTCTGGGGGAGGAGTCCTCGCCGAACAGTAAGACGAGATGTGTCCCGACTGGGTCTTCCGGATGGTGGCCACTTGCTGTTCAAGGAGGTACGCTTTCAAGGTGTTCAGGCGGCGGATTCTGGTCTTCCCGTTGAAGCCTTGGCAGTGCGGGCAGTCGTCCGGTCTTTGGTTGGGGCCTAGGCAGAGCAGGCAGTCCAAATGGCTGTCTTTCGCCAGGATCTGCTTGCCACACGCACACTTCAATTTCTGCCACTCTGAAGATTAAGATGGCTGGGAAGACACACAGCGAACTCAAAGTTCAAATGAAAAAAAACAATTGCATGAAGCGTGAAAATGGCGGTTGACTGGAAGCAGGAGGGTTCCGTGGAGCAGATATGCACAGGTCGACGGCAGGAAATAAAGATTAGGTGGTGCCAGGGCCGGGGCAGACAGGGGGAGCGGTCCACAGCCTTAGATGGCTAGCTAGAATTTTTCCATTGGGTCTTAGTGCCTGGTGGCATTGTCCTAATAGTGTTACCTGCTGCAAAAGCTCTATCTCAAAGTGAGGTCTTGGGATTCTTGAGCAAAGACACCCTGAGTCTCTGAAAAATCAAATAAGGCTCGCGACACCAGACAGCCTGAATCTCGGAAATTCTTCGAGCAGAAATAATAGCAACCAAAAACAATGCTTTCCATGAAAGGAAGCATAGCTCACAATTGCGGCTGGCTCAATGGAGACAAGGTCAATTTTTCCAAAACATAATTCAAATTCCAACCCGGAACAGGATTACGAATTGGAGGCTTCATATGTAGGATGCATCTAGCTAAGCCACGGTACAGCCCTCTACGGGCTCGTGGAAGGCAGAGATAGCCAAAAGGTGCATCTTGAGGGATGAATACTTGGGGAGAGAGTCAGATAGTGATATCAGATAGTCCTGGATTGGGTTCACTGGACAGGTAAAGAGGTCCTAATGGTGCTTGGCAGCCCACATGGCGAACCTTTTCCACTTCATAGCGCAGGTGGCCCTAGTAGAGGGCTTCCTAGCCACCATCAGGATATCAACCACTTCTGGGAAAACCCAAATCAGACAAACGCTACGCCCTTAGGAGCCAGGCATGCAGACGTAGGAACTTAGAAACACTGAAGTTGACGGCAGATAAGGACCGCAAGGCCCATCCACTCTGCCCATTTCTTTTTCTACCTTATAAATGTGACACCGACTTTGCTCTATCAATGGCCTACCTATTCATACTCATTTGTATTGAGGTATGGATGGACCAAGGCCCCCACGAGCCTGCGTCAGCAGATCCCTGCAGTCAATCACAGTAATCAGAGGTTCTGCTGCTAAGTATTGCAGTAATGGATGTCACAAATGCACTCCTGAGGGTCAGGAACACTGAGCTCACAGAGCCCACCCCTAAGTGCAATCCGTGACAGGAAGGAGGAAATGGGGGATGCCCTCTTCGAATCCCTCTATACTGCTCGCTGGCTTCACAACTGAACACTCACCATGAAGTCCCAGGGACCCATCTTTACTCTGGATGAGGGAACAATACCAGTCTCGACTCTTGTAGCAAAATGAGAACCCTTTCTCGGTTGTTACACAAAGGGGGAAGATCCAGGCATTACAACCTCTTCGGGGTAGCATTGTAAAGTACAGTTACGTAAGAACTTACCTCAACAGTAGATCTTCGAGAACAGCTCTTGCAGCAGGTTACACCATTAGGACTGAAGCCGTCAGGCGTCAGGACCCCACGGAAATTTTCTAGCTAGCAGTCTTCAGCGGGGACTGCCCCTGACGTCAGGCGTAGTACATAAGGAGGCGGTCCCGCCATAATCCCCAGTTCTCCCGCCGGAGACTCCCGGCCGCTGGCTGACATCAGAAGAGGAGACCGAGGATCCGCCATCAGATGGAAAAGACTAAAAACAAATCATTCCATCCTGAAAGATGGATTTCAGGCTATAATCCATCTCCTCCAAAGGGGGAATGGTGGGCGGGAAGGTACCTGCTGCAAGAGCCGTTCTCGAAGATCTACTGTTATGGTAAGTTCTTATGTAACTGTACTATCTTACTTCGAGATACAGCTCTTGCAGCAGGTTACACCATTAGGACTGATTCCCAAGCAATAGCGACAATCTTACGCCATCGGGAGGAGGAAAGGCAACCCCTGCTCGAGCCTAGGACAGAAGTCCCTGGAGGACGGCTAGGCCGAAACATGCCCTTCGCCTTGAAGCGATATCCAGGCTGTAATGACTAATAAAGGTATGCACCGAGCTCCAGGTAGCTGCAGCACAAATAGCTGAGGTGGAAACATTCTTCAGCGCTGCAAAGGAGGTGGCCACTCCTCTGGTAGAATGACCCTTGACCACGCCTGGCAAGGGTTTGTTGCGCTTGTGATAACAGAAAGAGATACACTGGATGAGCCAATGTGAAAGGGACTATTTAGAAACAGGGGCTCCTTTCATCCTCTCAGCAAAGAAGACAAACAGCTGATCCGCTTTCCGGTATTGTTTGGTTCTGGTCAGATAATATCTGAGACACCTGTGAACATCCAGGGTGTGAAGCAGTGCTTCTCCTCGATTCGTGTACTTGGGAAAGTACACTGGTAAGTCGATATCCTGATTAAGAGTAAGGGCTGAAACCACCTTAGGTAGAAACCTAGGATTTGTCCTCAGGGATACCCTGTCCTGGTGGAAAATTAAATAGGGCTCTTTGCAAACGAATGTACGTAATTCGGAGATTCTTCTCGCCTAAGTAACTGCAACTAAAAGAAAAAATTACTCACCTTAGTAATGTTGTTTCTTCTAATGGAGTCTTGCTATATTATGACTATTGCAGTTTGTCCCAGCCTTAGAACTGTTCCGGAGGTGAAAGAGTTAACTTCCATGCAGAGCATGGAGCTTAGAGCACGAGCTCAGTTCAGAAGCTCTGTTAGGCTGGTTTCAAACCAAACCGGCCAGATCTTTTACAAGCAAAACTCACTAATGTTCTGTGTAGAAGCTGTAACCTCACTCAGCCAACTGGCCACTAATATATTATACATTTTCCTGGTCCCAACACAAAGACTCAAGTCAGTGGACCAGAAAATAAGATAAAATAACTAAATAAACACAACACCCAAACATGAAAGAGGGCATCAATAAATGCCAACAGAGGACTACCCACCCCATACCCAAAGTAGGAATTCTGAGAGGGCAGGTTGGGGGGCATAATATAGCAAGATTTCATTAGAAGAAAACATTATAAGGTGAGTAATTTTTCTTCAAACAACATGAAGTCTTGCTATATTATGACTATTGCAGACTACACAACAATACCTCCATGGAGGAGGGACAGAACCTACTTAGGGAATAGGCTCTGAAGCACGGCTGTGCCAAACCGAGCATCCCTCCTGGCCTGAATATCCAGGGAGTAATCCTTGGTGAAAGTGTGTACTGTCTTCCAAGTAGCTGCCTGACACATCTCCAAGATAGGATGTCTCTAGCAGCAGCTAGAGATGCAGCTTACACTTCAGAGTAAGCCTCAGGCCTGAGGGGGAACCTTACCTAGCTTTTGATAGCAAAATTGATACAAGAAACGATCCACCTGGCAATGGAACTCTTAGTGGCAGGTCTCCTTTCCAACCTCACCATAAGTGAGAAACAGTTGAGGGAGTCAAACCTGTGCCCCTTGGTACGCCCCATGTAGTAACTTAGGGCCCTCTTAACATCTAAGCTGTGCAGCCTCCTCTCACCAAAGGAGGAATGGTTCAGTGAAGAACACTGAAGTGAAATAGATTGGTTAAGGTGGAAATCTGAAACCACCTTAGGCAAAACTTCCTGTTAGTCCTGAGGACTACTTTATCCCTGTGAAAGGAAAAAGTCAGTTTCTACTGATAAAGCCTGTAACTCACTTATACGCCTGGCAGAAGTGATGACTACCAGCAATACAGTTTTCCAAGTCAATACTTAAGCTCTGTCAAGACAGAGGCTCAAAGGGGGGTTGCATTAGCTGAGCAACGCATACATTAAGATCCCAAGCCGGGGCAGGGTCCCTGAATGGAGGATTGGTGTGAAGCAATCCTTTAAAAAACTTGGAAAATACAGGATGAGCAGAAAGAGAAGAAGGCTTCCCTGCTGAAATAAAGGCAGAGACAGCAGCCAAGTGCACTTTCAGGGTGGCTGGTATCAGTCCCAAAGAATTAAGATGGACCATGTAGTCCAATATAGTGGGTAGATCAGCAGATTCTGGGGAAACATGCTTCCCAGAACACCATATGGAAAACCTTTTCCACTTGGAGTTATAGGTAGCCCTGGTGGAAGACTTCTTAGCACCCTTCAGGATTTCGAGAACACTTTGAGAAAGTTGCAAATCAGGAAATCTCTAACTGCTCAAGAGCCAAGCCTGAGGTTGAGGGATTTGAGATTCGGATACCAAACTCCCATGAGCACAGGTTACAGATTGTGGTTCCTGGGAGACACAGGGAAGATGGACTGCTAAGGACAGAAGGAGGGGTACCAGGGCTGCCTGGCTCAGTCTGGAGCAATCAGGATCATTTTGCAGGGCTGAGACCTGATTTTGACTAGTACTTTGAACAGAGAGGAAGGGGAAGGCATAAAGAAACTTCCCTTCCCAATCAAGAGAAAGGCATCCAGGGAACTGAGCCCAACACTGGGGCCTGCAACAAAAAGGTGAAGTTGATGACTGTCTGGGGCTGCGAAAAGATCTATCTGAGGAGTGCCCCATCTGGCAAACACTATCCTCAGTACTAGGGGATCCAGTGACCATTCGTGATGGCCCTGGGAAATCCTGCTGAGGGCATCTGCCAGGACATTGTCCTTGCCTGGGAGGTGAACTGCTATGACGGAAGTGTTCAGGGAGTAAGCCAGAAACCACAACTTCATCGCCTCGGTGCACAAGGCCAAAGACCGAGTGCCCCATTGTTTGTTGATGTACCACATTGTAGTGGTGCTGTCTGTTCTGACTTGTACCACCTTGTTCTGAACAGATGCAGAGAAAACCTGAAGTGCTAGAAAAACAGCCTGAGTCCCAACAGATTGATGTGGAGCAGAGATTCCTGAGGGACCATAATCCCTGGGTGAGAGGTCTCCATGTGAGCTCCCCATCCCAAGAGGGATACATCTGTAGTAAGGGTCAAGGAATGGGACAGAGGGATGAAAGGCACCCTGTTCAGATTGCTCTGATCCTGCCACCACTGAAGGGCCTGGATCAGAGTTCGAGTCACTGGGATTAACTTGGATAGAGGATCTCTTCTTTGGACCAGAAAGCCTCATGGAACTTAATGTCCCTCATCTGAAATCTTGCTCCTCGCACCACAGCTGTGGAGGCAGCCATGTGCCCCAGGAGCTGCAGGAATGCCTGCTGGTCGAGACCTGCAGAGGAAGGAGGCGGCCAGGGCCACTAAGGTCCTACCTTTCCAAGGGAAGGAAGGCTCTGGCCTGCTTTGTGTCCAGTTCTCAGCCTATAAAGGAGAGTACTGGACAGGTTCCAAAACTGACTTTGGAAGATTGAGAAGAAATCCCAGAGAGGCAAGCAGCTGCTGGGAACTAGCAAGTGTGATTTGACTCTGGTCTGAGACTGACCCACAATGAGCCAGTCGTCCAGGTAGGGAAAAATGGCAATCTTTGCCTTCTAAGTGAGCGACTCGCTACTGCCAGACATTTTGTGAACACCCTTGGGGCAGAAGTGAGGTCAAGGGCATTGCTCTGAACTGATAATGGACTGACGCAGTTCTAATCTGAGGTACTTTTCGATGGGAGCTTCTGATAAGAACATGGAAGTAGGCATCTTGAGGTCCAGGGAGGCTAGCCAGTCCCTGGCCTTAGGGAGGGTAAATCATTCTCAGTGTCACCATTTTGAACTTTGGCTTTAAAAGGTGCTTGTTTAGCTATCTTAGATCCAGGATAGCCGCCACTCTCCTGTCTTTTTGGGGTAAGGAAGTACCTGGAGTACAGACCCTGCCCTGGTGAAGGGAGAAACCTTTCTACAGCTCTGAGAGCCAGGAGGGTTGAGACTTTGTTTCCAAAGCAAGAGTCTCTAAAGGGTTTGTAGGTGGAAAAGATCTGGCTCTCATCTTTGAAATTTCTTGAAGCTGAGAATCAGACCCTGGCTCACTACTTCCAGGACCCACCTGTCTGAAGTTAAAGACTGCCAGTCCTGGACGGTGAGCCAAGCTGCCCCCTACAGGTAGTGGAGAGTCACCCTGGGCATCCCATCAGGTGCCTGTTTGTAGGGGCTTTAGGCTGAGGGGTGGGAGCAGGCCTGCTCGAACCCCGCCTGCCTCTCCTCTGAAGAACCCCTCTGTACATAGGCTGAAGAGGAGGAGGCCTGAGTCTGGTAAAAAGGCCTATGAAAAGGTTCACCCTACCCTGGGGCTGCTCTGAGGAGTGGCTTGCTGTTCCTTGGCTTGTGCAATTCTGTAAGTGGTTCTATATTCGATCCATTTCTTCTTATATAATTCTCTGTTTGCTCCCCAAACAGAGAATTTCCCACCACAGGAAAATCCATAGCCTTAGACTGGGTATCCTGTGACAGTAGTACACCTGAGCCAGGCCAATCTCCGAAAGGCCACAGATGTAGCCATGACTCTAGAGGCTACATCGCTAGAATCCACTGCAGCATGGAATTGCACCTAGATGCCTCACTATCAAGAGCCACCTGCTCCAGCTCCTTGCAGAGCTGGGCTAGGGGCCTGTTTGGCTAAGGCCATGACATAGTCCCATCTAGATTTCTGGTATCTTGCAACATAAGCCATATAGTTAGCTTGTCTGAGTCCCAAGGATGCTGCCATGTATTTTTGGCCATGGCATCAATCTTCCTGGAATCTTGTCAGGAGGATGTGGCCAGGGAATATTAGTTTTATCACAGGCTGCAGCCTGAACTACCCCAACATGACTGCATTGCTGTGAAAGAAAATCTGTATCAGGACCTGACAAAGTATACCTCCTGTCCATCTTGTTATCCACAGAAGGCACAGAATTAGGAGCTTTTAAAATTTTTATTGTTTGTTTTCTAAAAGATTTATGTAAAGGGATGGACAACCTCCTGGACTCTGGGATATCCATCATCTCCACATAGTCAGGCTCCTCTTGCTCATCCAAAGCCTCCTAAGGAAGCTGGAGAGTCTCAGCAACTATTTTATAAAACAAAAAATGAGAAGGGGACCAGAAAGCCTAGGGGAGACTCACCCAGCGTCTGTCTGGGGAGATGTCCGTTCAATGGGCACATCCAGACTTTCAAAGTCCCATTCACACTGATCATAACCTCATCCCTCCTCTGGTTCATAGAACTCTTCTATATCATAATCCTGAACCACTGGAACCGACCTTTGCCAGACAGTGGCAGTTCGGAGGAACCGGGACAGGGACTGGACAATCTGTCTGTTCTGCTATCTCTGCAGCAGTTGGAGAAGGAATTTGGACCCAAACCTGCTGTTTAGATTTCTTTGTTGAACTGGCCTCAGAGCCAGCTTTTCGCTTGCCCGAGAAGTCTCTCCTGGTCAGAGGAGCACCCGGTTCGGGTTGGCACCGAACCGGCCTAGCCATCCGGTCAGCGGACTTTTGGCTCTCGTTCCCTGAGCCTGCCCACTCTCTTGTCCAGGGTGGCTGCAGGGAAATTTTACAAATCTGGCAGTCTGAATTGAGGTGGTCAAACCTCAGACATTAGATGACATAGGTGTGTGGGGCCAGTCGGCAAAGGCTTCCCACAGACACTACAGTGTTGGAAATCTAGGGGCCCGTTTTTTTTGGGTTTCTGTGACATGATGCCAGCTCTAACCAACAACTTGCCCTTTTAATGTATAGATGCTAGGTAAGATACCCTTATCGGTTCCAAACCGTTCACGGTCGTGGAAAACCGTAATGAAATCCGTTTTTTATAACCGATAAGAACCGGAACCAGATTTAAGAAGCCTTAAAAGGCTTTAAAGCTATATTTTAATACAACTCGATCGATTCAACCGAACCGATAATACTTTACAAGTTCCACACAGAAAAAACCCTATCTATTACTTACGATTACCATAGACAGAGCCTGAACCGATCGGTTTTGCGGTTAAAATAATGAAATCGCGGTTAAATTAAACCGAGAAATAGCGCTTTAAACCGAAGAAATGAACCGAGCAACAGGAGGAATCTCAAGAGCAACTGTTCAGTGAGGCGGAGTAAAGAATCTGACGGTTTCGGTTTGAAACCAGCCTAACAGAGCTTCTGAACCGAGCCCGATTTCAAGCTCCATGCTCTGCATGGAAGTTAACTCTTTCACCTCCGGAGCAGTTCTAAGGCTGGGACAAACTGCAATAGTCATAATATAGCAAGACTTCGTGTTGTTTGAAACAACGTTTTCCACGACAGAAAACGTAGCTTGCAATCCGCGGCTGGTTCAAAAGGTGGCAGCGTAAGCTGCTCCAGGACAAAAGGCAAGTCCCAAGGAGGAACCGAATCCTTGACAGGTGGCCTAAGGTGGAGGACCCCCCTTAAAAAGGCACGAGTAGTCTCCAATTGAGCCACCATACAATGGCATATGGGGACATGATCAGCCGAAATTGCACAAAGATGCACTTTGATCGAGGAGTAAGCTAGTCCAGATTGCAAAAAAGAAAGCAGGTATTCCAGAACCAGCTTCTCAGGACAGTCTAAGGGCGAGAAACCGTGCGTTTGAGCCCACAAGCAAAACCTGCGCCACTTCATGGCATATGTTGCGTGCGTGCCGATTTTCTAGCGGCAAAAAGTACTTCTGCCACCTCTTGCGAGACCCCATGTCACATCATGGCTATGTCTCTAGGAGCCAGGCGTGTAGGTTCAATGAACGTAAGTCCAGATGGACTAGTGAACCCTCCTCCTGAGACAACAGATGGGAGCTGATTGGCAAAGGAAGCGGAGGTTCCCGGGATAGCTGATGTAGTAGAGGGAACCAGATTTGCTTGGGCCAGAACAGCGCTACCAAGATAAGCGTCACGTGCTCCCTGCAAAGTTTGAGAAGAACTCTCTGGATCAACAGGAAAGGAGGGAAGGCGTAGAGGAATCTGCCCGCCCAGGAGAGGGACAACGCGTCTCACCAGAAAACACCAGGCCCTGGATCTAGCGAGCAAAAATTGGGCAGTTTTGCGTTGGATGGGATCGCGAAAAGATCCAATTCTGGAGTGCCCCATCTGTGGAACAGATCCTCTGCCACCTCCTGCAGAAGTTCCCACTCATGGACTTTGGCCTGAGAATGACTCAGGCTGTCTGCGACGGTATTGTCCACCCTGGGGACGTGAACTGCAATGAGGTTTGCGCCGTGTCATATTACCCACTCCCACACTCTCATGGCCTCCCTGCAAAGGGGGTAGGAGTGCGTGCCTCCTTGTTTGTTGAGGTAATACATCACCGCAGTATTGTCTATTTCCAACAGGAAAGTACTCGGTGGGATCTCCGACTGGAAGGCTTGCAGGGCGTAAAGGACCACCGTCATCTCCAGTATATTGATGTGGAGATGAGATTCCTGGGTTGTCCATGTGCCCTGAGACCTCACACCATTTAGGTGCATTCCCCACCCGAACCCTGAGGCGTCTGTGGAGAGAGTTACTGTCGGAGACGGCGCTGTGAAGGGAACCCCAACGGAGAGGGTTCCCAGGTCTAGCCACCATTGCCAGTCCCGAATCACAGCCTTCGTGATTCGGACTGGTTGCTGCAAATGGTCTTGCCTTTGGTCCCACTGCACCCTTAACATCCACTGGGTTACCCGCATGTGGAGTCTTGCCATCGGGACTGCTAGAATGGCCGCAGCCATGTGTCCGAGCAAGCGGCGACCGTCTGGCCGGGACGTCTCTTCGCTGACAGGTCCTTTATGAGGACCGAATGCTGCCCGCCCATCTGCGGGAAGAAAGGCTTTTCCCTTGACGTTGTCCAGAACTGCCCCTATAAACAGCAGTTTCTCGGACGGTACCAGGAGAGACTTCTCATAGTTGATGAGGATGCCCAGAGACTGAAAAAGGGTCTGGGTACGCTGAATGGCCATCAACAATGCCTCCTGGGAGGAGGCCATGAGAAGCCAATCGTCCAGGTACGGGAACACATAGTGGCCCTGTCTCCTCGGAGACGCCGCCACAACTGCCATGCACTTGGTAAATATCCGGGGAGCTGATGACAGCCCGAAGGGAAGCGCCCGGAACTGATAATGGCGGCCCAGAAACTCGAAGCGCAAGAACCTCCTATGCGCTTGAGCAATAGGGATGTGCAGGTAAGCGTCCTGTATGTCCAGGGACGCCAAGAAGGCGTCCTTCAGCATGGGGATTAGACCCGGAAGAGTCACCATGCGGAAGCGTTTGTAGACGACCGACAGGTTGAGGTCGCTGAGGTCCAAAATTGGATGGAGGTCCCCTGTTTTCTTTGGAACCAGGAAGAAGTGCGAATAGTATCCTGACCCTCTCTGGTTCTCTGGAACGTGCTCCAAAGCTTCGTTTTCTAGAAGTGCGAGCACTTCCTACTGTATAAGCAGGGCATGCTGACCCGAGCAGCGGGAAAGCAGAGGAGGCCTTGTGGGCGGGTTGTCTACAAATTCTATATAATGGCCTTTTTCGATCAACTGTAGCACCCACCTGTCTGTGGTGATCGACCGCCACCCTGGCAGGTGGCATGCGATGCAACCCCCGACCTTCATTCCCCGTTGATCCTGAGGAGGGAAGGGGGCTGGGAAGGAGTCATGCTGTGGCAGCACTGGATCATGCAGGTTGGGCCGACTTTGTGACTCGTTGGCCTCTGCCTGAGGATGTCTTAGCCTGGGTTTTTCAGGTGAAGGAACCCCTTTGTTGCTGGCCAGAACGTGGTTGTTGCCTTTGAGTCCAGCTGCGAAAACGACTCTGGTTCCTGCGAAAGGAACTGAGTCGAGACCTGTACATAGCCTGCACAGATCTAACCGCCTTCCCGGCTTACTGCAGTTTGGTGATCACCTTCTCGGAGGCCTCGCCAAACAGAACTTCGCCATGATAGGGGGCGTCCATAATATTCTTCTGGATGTCCGGGGTAAACCCGGAGACACAAGCGTCTCCGGAGACACACGCCTGAGGCTGCAGCTCTGGCCGAAGAGTTCGCAGAGTCGTATGCGGCTCAAAGCACCTGGGTCCCCACGTCCGAACCCGTATGGAGGAGTTGCAACAGCTCCTCCTTTTGTCCACCATTTGGCATTTTTTCAACTAGGTCCTGTCCCTGCTCCCACAATGCGTTCTGGAACTGAACCATATGGGTGAGGTAATTTAACGACCTAATGGCGCAAGTCGCAGCCACGTACGTGCGCCTACCCAGGACATCCAACTGTTTGGACTCCGGGTCCGGTGGCTGTGTGCTCAAGTGCTGCGGTTTTTGAGACCGGTCATGTGAGGCCGTAATGACCAGGGAGTCGGCCAGAGGATGGTTCGCCAGGTACTGGTCCTCCCTTGGGGCCTTGTACAGGCGGTCAGCCTTCTTCGGCACTGCCGGAGTCGAATGCGGACGTTTCTACGCAGCCCTGGTGACGTCCGCGAAGGTTTCCACCAAGGGTAGCACTACCACAGGCTTTGGGTCTTTTTGCTGAAGGTAGCGGGCAAGACGTTGTCTCTCGGGGTCTAGCCCTTCAGCGTCCCACCCCATGTTCTCCTGGATATGCCTCATGATCTCAGTGAACGAGGGGTCATCCGGAGGAGACCTGGGAAGGTCACGTGGGTCAGGAGAAGGGATGCTGATTGGAGAAGGAGATCTGGAGCACCCAGAGGTGTCGGATCTGGAGTCCTCCACGGACAGGGTTTACCGACGCCGTCTGGGTCTCCTGGGGCTGGGGGACCCTGAAGTTAATCTAGAAGGAGTCCTTCACCTGTCCGAAGATCTACCCCTAGGAAGGGATGCTGGCTCCTTGGGGGTTGATGCCCGTCCTGCTGACCCCATGGGTGGGGGTAGGGGCGCAGGCGTTGAAGGGGTAGCCGGTGAAGGAGGAGGTTGTGTGGTGACATTCTTCTTTATGGTGTCCCACCAGAAGGTGAAGAGCTCTTTCACCTCTGTCAAATTCAGGCCCGACGACGGGCCGGGTGCCGGTGGCCTGTCGCCAGAGTCGGGCGTCGGGTCCCCAGGGGGTCTCCCACTCCGGGGAGGGTTCCCGTGGGAGCTCGACGGTCCCGGAGTCGCCCACCTGGTCTTCGGGGTGGGTAGTGTCCTCAGACGATGACGCCTTCCGACCGACGTCGGTAGGCAGTGGTGTGGTCCTTCCCTCTGCAATAGCAGACGCCGGTCCCCCGGCCAACGTCCTTGGGGACGAACGCCTGACCGGCGACGGGAGTCTTGCGGTAGCCAGTTCCCAGGAGTGCCTATGTAGTTACCCGACGTCGGGTCAGACGTCCACTTCAGGGAGGTCAGCTCCTTAGTCTTGCGCTGGGGTGGCGGCGGATGGGAGACAGACCTGACGTCGGAGTCCGGACGACGGGAAGAAGACTTGTAGCGCTCCCCAGACCTGGACAATGTTTTGGACGGAGTGGATGAAGACACAGGCCTGGAGGTCTTGACAGGCTGCAGAGAGGAGGAAACGCTGGCCGATCTAACGAGAACCGGGGCAGGCTGAGAGCGAGCCCTAGAGGGAGAGCAGTCAGACTTGGAGTCGGAGCTGCAGGAATCCGAGTCTGGGGATCTGGGTCTCTTCTCCCGTGCTTTTGCTATGTCTATGGACTTCCCAGACGACTCCCCTTGGAGGAAGGATCTCGATCCATAGCCTTGAGTTTTTCCTCAAGAAGAAAAGCTTGAAGGGCCTTCTGGCGGCGGATACTTGTGCGGCTATTAAAGCCCTGGCAAAAGGAGTAGGCCTGGGTGTCGTGGTCCGGGCCCAGGCAGCGCACACAGACCGAGTGAGGATCCTTGAAGGGGATCTGCTTGCCGCAGGCACACTTCAATGAATGGCCCTCCAAAGAGGTGTTTGGAGAGGACATCAGACGAATCCAGTGAAGAGAAGAAAAAAAAGTTGAAGTTTCCTAGTCGGCGCGCGCTAGAAAGGGACCGAGAGGCCGCTGCTGCGATGTCGATGGCGGGAAAAGAACTGGGGATTATGGCAGGACCACCTCCTTATGTACTACGCCTGACGTCGGGGACGGGACCGACATCGGAGGCAGTCACCGCTGAATACTGTTAGCTATATAATTTCCGTGGGGTCCTGACGCCTGACGGCTTCAGTCCTAATGGTGTAACCTCCTGCAAGAGCTGTATCTCGAAGTAAGATCTCTGATTCTGCCTTCTCCCACAAGGAATGCAATAACTTGGTTCAAATCACACCAGACTCTTCCTTGAGAATTTTGTATTCCCCATCTTATCCAGACTTTCCCTTTTTAGACCATTTGTTCAATTTGTTAGTTTATTATGGCATCCCGTAGCAATAACAGTTTACTCACAGATTAATACTGAACCTCTCACAATCGCATACACAATTATGAGAAAATTTCGCTCAGGCCGGTTCTCTTAAAAAAAAAAAAAAAAAAAAAAAATGTTTTTACTGAATAGTTACTAGTCATACAGTTACAACTAAAAAGGTTTAAATAATCTCTTTAGTCACAGCATAAACAAGTGACACTGTAAAAAAAAAAAAAAAAAAAATCACTATAATAGTTATCTAAAGCTCTACCTTAGTTTGTAGTGAATTAAAGTCTGTAAAGAGTAGTGCAGTCGCTAGTTATTAGTCTCTGTGCTGTGGCAGTTTTGCTTCTCTGTGTGTTCAGGAGAGAGTCCAAATGAAAAGTGTGTTCCATATCCTGAGCAGAGAGCTTCAAATACCTTCTGTAACTTGCATTGTCATCAATTATCCCAGTTCTAAAGAAACTGGTCAATTTACCTATCAGGTGAGCCAGACCGACTACTCCGTTTGGCCAGAAGATGTCACAGTTCCGCTGTTTCCAAAATTCCAAGAATATCAAAAATCAACTCCAGACACATACAATTAACATGGATATGACATTCAGATTTTAAGTCCTTTGAAGTCCCCTGTAGACAATTTACACCCGTAAGCCAAAATTCACATTAGCCAGCTAGACTCGTCATTTGCTGCTCAAATCCTGGCTAACACATCCTGGGCTTTGAACTGGCTTCCTTCAATTAAGTTAGACGGAAGATCCTGTAAGGTTTATGACTATACAAGCTGATTACCTCTGGG
The DNA here is from genome assembly GCA_016271365.2 of Neoceratodus forsteri. Classification (NCBI taxonomy): domain Eukaryota; kingdom Metazoa; phylum Chordata; order Ceratodontiformes; family Ceratodontidae; genus Neoceratodus; species Neoceratodus forsteri. The sequence goes on along the minus strand of CM028129.1, from coordinate 552,419,751 downwards.
TCAGCTAGTCAGGAAACACAGGTTACTCACCTGTAACAGGAGTTCTAGGAGTGGTACATCTTGTTCATCCACACTGTCAGGCAGGTTCCTTGCTGCTTTCAATCTTGCCAGAAGGTCTTCAAGCTGGCTCCTCCCACCCACCCAGTTGGTAAAACGCTCGGCTCCACCCCATGACGTCAGATCTAGCCCGCTGAAAGCCAGGTTGCGCGTCAAAGCCGGGGAGGACGGGTGGGTTGTGTGGATGAACAACATATACCACTCCTAGAACTCCTGTTACAGGTGAGTAACCTGTATTTCTAGGGACGTGGCTATGTTGTTCAATCCACACTTCATGGCAGACTCCTAGCTGTTCTCCGGGAGGAGGGAGGCAAGGCGCGTACACCCTACTTAGGAAATAAGGACTGGAGAATCGAGGTCCCAAAACCAGCATCCCAGCGTGTCTCAAGGTCAAAGTGATAATGGGAAACAAAGGTGTGTGCTGACTTCCAGGTAGTAGCCCTGCAGATTTCCTGGATAGGGACACCCCTAGAAGCAGCCACCAAAGCAGCGGTATGGCGGGTTGAATAAGCTCTGATCCCTCGGGGAGGATCCATGCCCGCCAACCTATAGCACACATCTATGCAGAAAGTGACCCACCTGCTTATCATCCACTTGGCTGCAGGTCTGCCAGGTACGGCTTCAGTGCAGACGACAAACAGGTGGCAAACCACTCCCGAACTTCAGCCGTTCGCTCCTTATAATAAGCAAGCGATCTTCTAGGGTCCAGAGTAGAGAGCCTATATTCAGCCTCAGAGGAGTGATTGGGGTAGAACACCGCAGAGTCAAAACCTGGTTAAGGTGAAACTCCGACACCACCTTTGGAAGGAATTTCGGGTTGGGGCGCAGGACAACCTTGTCCCTGTGGAAGACCAGATAAGGAGAATATGGAAAGCGCCTGGAGCTCTCCCATCCTTCTGGCTGACGTGATAGCCACCAAGAAGGCGGTCTTCCACGACAGGCGAGAGATGTCACACCTGTGCATCGGTTCGAATGGCTTCCCCATGAGCTTAGCCAATACCAGCAGTAGATCCCACGGAGGTGGAGGTTCTCACACCGGAGGGGATATGTGATCAAAGCCTTTGAAAAAGCGCCTGAGCACCTTCTCCTGTGCCACCGACTGCTTCCCAGCCCGCGCCCAGTAAGCAGAGATGGCTGCCAGGTGCACCTTAAGTGTCGTCGACCGAAGCCCTAGCTGAGAAAGGGACCACATGTAGTCCAGAATGCTTGCCAAGGAACAGGAGGAAGGGTCCAGGCCTTTGCCCTGACACCAAGGGAGAATCTCTTCCATTTGAAGCGTAGCATTTTCTGGTCGACTCTCTTATGGGACGCTTCAGCGACGTTGAGGACCTTGTCGGAAAGACCCAAGGCCTGGAACTCTAGCCGCTCAGGAACCAGGCCGTCAGGTGCAGGGATTGAAGGTCCGGATGGAATACCTTCCCCTGATTGACTGAGATCAGGTCTGGGCAGGCTGGAAGCCGCCTCGGTAGCCTGCAGCTGAGACTGAGGAGATCTGGATACCAGAACTGGCAGGGCCAGTCTGAGGCTCCGAGAATCACCTACGCCTTGTCTGTCTTTGCCCTGAGAACAACCTTGTGGATCAAGGGAAATGGGGGAAAGGCGTAGAAGAGGCCCGGGGTCCACGGCCTCGAAAAGGCATCCCCCTGCAGCGAGCCCTTCTGAGGGGGGCGCGCATGAAACGGTCTCAGCTTCACATCCTCCCCGGAGGCAAACAGGTCCGTCTGAGGCATGCCCCAGAGGGAGAAGAGATCTTGCACTACCTCCGGCAGGAGAGACCACTCGTGAGACGCAGCCCTTATCCGGCTTAGGGCATCGGCCCGGGTGTTGAAGGCTCCTGCCACATGAATGGCGAGGAGAAATGCCTCCAGGCTGGGCACGAGTAACCAAAGGCGGAGAGCTTCCCTGCAGAGAGACATGGAGCACGTCCCGCCCTGGTGGTTTAGGTACTACATGGTCGTGGTATTGTCCGTCTGGACCTGAACCACTTGACCCCGTAGAAACGGAGCGAAGGTGGTGAGGGCTAGACGAACCGCTCGAAGCTCCAGCAGGTTGATATGGCATCGGGACTCCTGAGGGGACCAGAGGCTGTGCGCTCGGTGCTCCCCCAGATGGGCACCCCAACCCATCAGAGAGGCATCAGTCGATAGTGAGACCATCGGCTCAGGGTGGACAAACGGGATGCTATCCTGCAGATGTGCTGGAACGATCCACCACTGGAGAACGTTCCACATCACCTGGGTTACTGTCACTGGCTGATCCAGAGGATCGAAGTGTGACCATTGGCTGGCCAGCCCCCATTGGAGAGGACGCATGCACCAGCGGGCCCAACGGACCACGCTGGTGCAGGCCGCCACGAGGCCAAGGAGGCGCAGGAAGTTCCAGGCAGGGCGCGATTGTCCAACCTGAAATGATTGGGCAAAGGAGGAAAGAACCTCGGTCCTGTCCGCCGGGAGCCGTGCTCTGGCTCGTAGAGAGTCGAGCTCTGCCCCGATGAATTGTATCACCTGCTTTGGCACGAGTTCCGACTTGGCCTCGTTGAGGAGGCCAACCTGAGAGCAAATCTGGAGGGCCAGATCTCTGGACTGCTCCACCTCCGCTCTGGAGGAGGCAGCAATCAGCCAGTCGTCCAGGTAGGGGTACACCCGGTCCCTTCGGCGCCGCAAGAATGCTGTCACCACTGCCATGCATTTGGTGAAGACCCTGGGAGCTAGGGAAAGGCTGAAGGGCATGGCCCGGGAACTCGTAAAGGGATCCCTCTGCCCTGAAGCGGAGGAATATCTGCTGGGACGGACCGATTGGGACGTGAAAGAACGCGTCCTGAAGGTCCAGAGAACAGAACCACACGCCTCATTCCAAGGATGGGATTATCTGAGCCAGAGTGACCATCCTGAAGGTCAGAGACCTTAGGAACCTGTTCAGGTCGTGCAGGTCGAGAATGGGGCGCCAGCCCCTGTCCGTTTTGGGATCAGGAAGTACCTGTACACAAGCCCCAGGTCTGGAGGAGGATCCACCACATTCCTGATCACCTCGTTTTCGAGGAGCAGGGCAATATCGTCTCGGCGAGCCGACTGAAAGGCTGCGGACCCCGTAGCCCCCCCGAAAGGGCGACAGTTCGGAAGGGTGGGGCCTGCTCGAACTCCAGAGGCAGGCCCTTTCCTACCACCTCCAAAACCCACCGGTCCGTGGTGATAGTGGACCAGGCGGAAAGGAAGTGACGGAGCCGTCCTCCCACGGGGGGAACCCAGGGGTGAGTGACAAGGCTGGGGGCGACACCCCTCAACCCGTCACTGGGCAAGCTTGGAGGAGGGACCGACCGAGGGACCTCCTGGGCCTTTACCTCCCTGCTTCCTGTTGCAGGAAGCCGCGGGCTTGGGTTTGGGATGCCAAGCGCAAGCCTGCTTTGCTGGTGCTGTTGGGCCGGATGTGCCGCAGGCGCAGAAGGGCGAAAGGACTTGTGCTGCTGCTGTCGGCAGCCTTTGTCCTTCTGGGCAGAGGAGACAGAGTCCAGAGTGGCACTGGACTTTTCGATCCACTGGAGGTGACCTTCCACTCCAGGGCCGAAGAGGTCGGTCCCCAAGAAGGGGATATCCGCCAATTTGTGCTGGGTATCCGCCGTGAAGATGGATATCCTCAGAGGCGCATGGCCACCGCGGCCGCAACTGATCTGGCAAAGGAGTCTCCGATGTCCAGAGCCATTTGGAGCTGCTGCTTAGCCACTGCCCTACCCTGGTCCCACACCTGCTGGACCGTGGTCTGCAGGTCAGCCTGGAGATGAGGGATCACCTCATCCAGGGAGCCCATGAGTGCATGGGAGAAGTGTGCCATCAGCACTGCCAAGCTGGCCTGGCGGAGGCCAAGGGAGGACGCAGCGTATACCCTGCACCCAGCATAGTTCAGCTTTTTGGACTCCTTGTCCACATCCCTAGCATTCCCGGAACGCCGGAAAACGCTGTCGGTGACAAACCCCTCGGCAGAGGGGTGTTCCGAAAAAACAGGCAAAGAGCCGGTAGGGACCACATACTTCCTGGCTATCCTGGCCGAAGGCACAGAGCAGGAAGCAAGACACTACCAGAGCTCCAAGGCTGGGCCAACAGTGTCTTCAGCCACCGGAAAGGCCCCCGTGGGTGAATCCCTCGGTCCAGTATCTCCGTCAGGGGATACTTGGCCCGCTTGGATACACGCTCGAGCTGCATCCCGGTGGACTCAGATGAGCCCAAGCAAACCCATGAAGGACGAAGGGCTTTCGTCCATCGACTGGCCCCCGGAGGACTCCAGGTCAATGGGCCTGGAGAACAGGGAGGAGTCGTCGGACTCGAAGGAGTCTACGAAGAGCTGCCTGGGGCCTGAGCCACCCTCCACCTGCCGAGGACGGTCAGAAGTGAGGGTGACCGACAACCTGTGGGCAGGCCTTGACCCGACCGAGAGACCTTGGTCGGCGGCCCCGATTTCGATTGTGAAGGCGGAGGTTCCACCACAATCGGTGGGGCAGCTGGTTTCGGCCGAACAACCGGCCCAGGTTTGGGCACCTCGACTACAGCGAGGGGTTGCTTCGGACGTTCGGATGACAGCCACTTGATGGCCGGGGAAGGCGACGGCATTGGCTTCTTCCCGGACAGAAGTAACTGCTGCCACATCAGGTCATCATAGGCCGACTCAATTTGCGCTCAAGCTCCTGCTCTTCCGGGAGGAGGAGGACGAAAGGCGGCCGCTTTACCTCGCTACCAGACCCAAGACCACAGATGTTGGCGGGATCGGCTGGACCGAGATGATGTCCGAGACCGAGATCCTCTGTGTTTCCGAGAACGGGTCTGGGAAGGAGCGGGGGACACCCCGCTCTTCCCTCAACTCATAAGCCTTAACCAGGGACTGCGGCACCGGGGGCACAGGTAGGTCCTCGGCCTCCACCGGGAGAACCGGTGAAGAAGGGATGTCGGCCTCACCAGTCGAAAGTCCATCCGATGGGTCGAGAAAAATCTCGACCGCGTCGGCGGGTGTCTCGCCCGGCTGGCCAGACGGGGACGCCGTGAAGCCAGCAGCCTTAACCGCAACCTCGACCGAAGTAGACAGTCGGCTGTCCGGGGAAGGAGACCTCTCCCGCTCCCACGAATGCCGACGATGGGACTTACCCTTTGAGTCCTTTGTTTTGGACCGAGAGGAATGTCCCGATGGCCTCTCTCCCTTCGTGGAGAGGGATTGGCAAAGCTCCTTGAACGAAGCTGAATACGAGGTATCCAGTGAGAGTAGGATAAATGCCGCGACCGAAGAGGATTATGCGGCCTGGGCCGCCTCCTCCTCGAGGGCGATCAACTGCTCAAGTTGCTCAGCCGAGTCAGCCACCACGATAACCGCCCAACGGTCCTCCTTCAACTTAACCGTTGGGTAGCGCTTTTCGGGGCCCGCAAGCTGTAACCGGGCAGCGCGGTCCTCCAGGACGTTGGCCGAAAATGAACGGCATGACTCGCAGGGCTCCAGGGTCGTGTTCTAGGGCCGAGGCAGTAGACGCACGTGGAGTGCGGGTCCGTCCTGGACATCTTCTGCACATAAGTGCGCCACCGAAATCCGGGAGTCGATTTGTCCATCGCAGCCGCAAGGGAGAAAGATGACCGAAGTCTTGAAAATTTAAAAATGAGTTTCGGGCCAACCGAAGAATTAGGATCCAGTCTATCACGCAGAGCGTTAAGGAGGGAACCTGAGCTTCCAAGCGGTAAGGAAGATCTGGCGTCATGGGGCGGAGCCAAGGGTTTTACCACCCGTGTGGGTGGAAGGAGCCAGCCTGAAGACCTTCCGGCAAGATTTAAAGCAGCAAGGAACCTACCAGGCAGTGTGAATGAACAACATATCCATGTCCCTAGAATTATGTCCTTGACATCTCCCCCAGACAGAACTGAACTCCTAAAAGGGGCATCCTGTATGGCTGTCTGGACTTCAGGCGCCAATCCTGATATCGTAAGCCATGCGTGACATCTGAGGCTAATAGCAGACACTGAGCCTCGACCAGCAGTATCTACTGCATCATAGGTAGCTCTTAACATATGTTTGCACACAGATCTAGCAGACCTGACTAACTCTGCCATTTCTCCTTTCAGGTAGAGTCTTAGAGAGTTTACTTTGGACTCCAGCTATCCTAAAACTCGTTTTTGGTAGTCCCCCATGTGGGCGTCATAATATAATACCCTAATTCCCAGGGTGGAAGAAGATTAGATCTTTTTCCCGTACTGGTCAAGAACCTTAGACTCCTTCTCAGGAGGAGAAGCACTAAGGTGTTTCGGTTCTACGGACCTATCAAAGGCCACAGTGACCACCACCAAATCAGCCTTGGGATGGAGGCTAAGGTGGTCCTTGCCCTCTGGGGTCTAGTAAAGCCTGTCTGCCTTCCTGGCCACTGGAGCCAGGGAGGAAGGTTGCTTCCAAATTGTTGTGACCAAATCCTCATGTGGCTCTATCCAGGGCGGAATGAAAGTTTGGGAGGTATCGGACAAATCCAGGTGTGCAGCCACTCTCTGTCTCTGCGGATCCAGGGTGACCGTACGCCAGTCCCATGCCACATGGATCTTCTTGAGGAGCTCACAAAAATAAGGGTCCTCAGGTGACGATTTAGGAGACTCTTTCGGTCTGGGATCCTCCGGCATAGGGGACTCAAAGTCAGAGCCGGAGTGAACCAAATCACTGTCCAAGTCAGACGATTGGCCTTTGACGAGTGAGCCGATTACAGGAAGTGCAATGTAGATCGGCCTTAAGAAGTCAGATGGCTGGGAAATTTCCAGAGGTCGCGGATTAGGCAGCAAGGACTCCGTTCTTCGGTCAGACATCGGGATACGAGGATCCAACAGTGGAGGTGGCGAAGGAGAAAGAGACCTTGGAGCTGACGTAGGGGTCATCGGCGGCTGGCGTTTCTCAAGCTCCGATGCGAGTTGCGACTTTGCTTCTGTCCAAGATTTAAGGACCGCCTGCAAATCCACTTGTAGTTGTGGAGGCGGTGCGTTATGAAATCTGTAACTCAGGTACCTGTAATAAGGGTAATTAAATCCCGATGGAGGGTACCCGGTGTCTGAAATCCCGACATTGGGTACCCCGGCATGGGGTAATGCGGCAACGCATAACCTGGCATGGGGTAATACGGCGTCTGATAACCTGGCATCAGGAGCCCAAAAGGGGCTGCCAATCGGTATTGGCATAGGATCCGACTGAGAAGACCAGCGTCGGTCCTGACAGTGGGATTGAAGGGTCAGGAAAACGCCCTGACAGGGGGTGCAGAGGGCCAGACTGTGGATCCAGAAGCGGGGCAGGACGCCCAGAGGGCATGACGGTTCAGGCATTGGGCCTGACAGTGGCCTTCATCTGGTCAGACAGCATCTCAGGCATTTGAGGATCCGCGAAGGGGATGGCAAGACCCCCCCCACTCCCCGACAGCGGGCGATCTCCGCCACCTGGTTCCCCGGCGGGGGGAGCCGGAGGTACAGTCTCAATTGGCGGTAAAGAGGAAGTCAGAGAAATCTCCGACATCAGCTGTGTATCCAATGTCAACTGGTCCGCAACCCCATCGTCAGGCCTGTTATCGGGGCCCGGGGCTGTGTGACCATCGGAGGAGCTGGTGGGCGACTTAACAGCCACAGCCGTGCAAAACCCGGAGGAGCCAGAAGAAAAAATTACTCACCTTAGTGATGTTGTTTCTTCTAATGGAGTCTTGCTATATTACGACAATTGCAGTATGACCGCAGGTTAGAACTGCTCCGGAGGTGAAATAGTTAACTTTCCATGCAGGCATGGAACAGAGCGCGAGCTCGGTTGAAAACTCTGTCTGCTGTGCTTCAAAGGTAAACTGTCAGATCTTTACAAGCTAAAACTCACTAAGGTTCTGTGTGGAAGCTGTAAACCTACACTAGCCAACTGGCTACTAACATAAACACTCATTTTTTGGTCTAAAACAAAGACTCAAGTCAGGAGACCCAAAAAATGCAAAAAATCACCACCAATTCACCCAAAAAGGTAGGTGAAAACAACAAGGTGGGCATCAAAAAAGTGCCAACCCTGTACTGCCCACCAACATCCCAAAACAGAGGTTCTGAGAGGGGCAGGCAGGGAGGGAGGTCATAATATAGCAAGACTCCATTAGAACAAACAACATTACTAAGCTGAGTAATTTTTTCTTCAAACAACAAGAAGTCTTGCTATATTATGACAATTACAGTACTACAACAGTGCCCCATGGAGATGGGACAGAACCTACTTAGGAAATAGGCTCTGAAACGCATTTGTGCCAAACCGAGCATCACTCCTAGCCTGGATGTCCAAGGAGTAATGCTTGGTAAAAGTGTGAACTGTTTTCCAGGTAGCCGCTTGACATATTTCTAGAATAGGAATGTCTCTGGCAGCAGCCAGAGAAGCAGCTGTACCTCTGGTAGAGAGAGCCCTCAGGCCTGAGGGAGCAACTTTACCCAACTTCTCGTAGCAGAATTGGATACAAGAGACAATCCACCTGGCAATGGATCTTTTAGTGGCTGGCTTCCCTTTCCCAACTTCACCATAGGTAAGGAACAGTTGGAGGGAGTCAAACCTATGACCCTTGGTACGCTCTATGTAGTAACTAAGGGCTCTCTTCACATCTAGGCTGTGCAGCCTCCTCTCCCCAGAGGAGGAGTGGTCAGTGAAGTACACTGGAAGAGAAATAGATTGATTAAGGTGGAAATCTGAAACCACCTTAGGCAGGAACTTTCTGTTAGTCCGAAGGACCACCTTATCTCTGTGGAAAGAGATAAACTCCTGCTCCACTGACAACGCTTGTAATTCACTTATGCGTCTGGCAGAGGTGATGGCTACCAGAAACACAGTTTTCCAAGTCAAGTACTTGAGCTCAGCTGAAGACAAGGGCTCGAAAGGGGGTTGCATAAGCTGAGCAATGCAAACATTAAGATCCCAGGCAGGGGCAGGATCTCCTAATGGAGCGTTGGTGTGCAACAACCCCTTAAAAAACTTGGAAAATAAGGGATGAGCTGAAAGAGAAGAGGATTTACCTGCAGAAATAAAAGCAGACACAGTTGCCAAGTGCACCTTGAGGGTAGCTGGTCTCAGCCCCAAAGAATTCAGGTGGACCATATAATCCAGGACTGTGGGTAGATCAGCAGAGACTGGGGAAATACAGGTTACTCACCTGTAACAGGAGTTCTAGGAATGGTATATGTTGTTCATCCACACTATCTGGCATGTATCCTTGCAGCTTTAAATCTTGCCGGAAGGTCTTCAAGCTGGCTCCTCCCACCCACCCGGGTGGTAAAACTCTCTGCTCCACCCCATGACGCCAGATCTGGCCCGCTGAAAGCTTAGGTTGTGCGTCGAAGTCTGGGAGGTCGGGTAGATAAACAACATATACCATTCCTGGAATTCCTATTACAGGTGAGTAACACGTATTTCTAGGGACATGGATATGTTGTTCATCCACACTGTCTGGCAGACTCCTAGCAGTTCTCCGGGAGGAGGGAGGCAAGGCGCACACCCCCGATACTTACTTGGGAAATAAAGACTGGAGAACCGAGGCCCCAAAACCAGCATCCCGGCATGACTCAAGGTCGATGTGGTAGTGGGTAATGAAGGCGTGTGCTGACTTCCAGGTAGCAGCCCTGCAGATTTCCTGGATAGGGACGTCCCTGGAAGCAGCCACCGATGCAGCAGTATGGCGGGTAGAATGAGCTCTTATCCCTCTGGGAGGCTCCATGCCCGCCAACTTATAGCAGAGATCTATGCAGGAGGTGACCCACCTGCTTATCATCCGCTTGGCTGCAGGTCTGCCAGGTGCTGCTTCAGCGTAGGTGACAAACAGCTGGTGAACCTCTCCCCAAATTTCAGCCGTGCGCTCCTTACAGTAAGCGAGCGCCCTTCTAGGGTCCAGAGAATGGAGCCTATATTCGGCCTCCGAGGTGTGATTGGGGTAGAACACTGGCAGAGTCAACACCTGGCTAAGGTGAAACTCCGACACCACCTTCGGAAGGAATTTCGGGTGGGGGCGCAGGACAACCTTGTCCCTGTGGAAGACAAGGTAAGGAGACTCGATGCAGAGCGCCTGGAGCTCTCCCATCCTTCTGGCTGACGGATAGCCACCAAGAAGGCGGTCTTCCACGACAGGTGAGAGAGTTCACACCTGTGCATTGGTTCGAATGGCTTGCCCATGAGCTTTGCCAGAACCAGCAGTAGATCCCACGGAGGTGGAGGTTCTCGCACCAGAAGGGAAATGTGATCAAGGCCTTTGAAAAAGTGCCAGACCACCTTCTCCTGCGCCACCGACTGCTTCCCAGCCGGCGCCCGGTAAGCAGAGATGGCTGCCAGGTGCAATTTAAGGGTCGTCGACCTAAGCCCTTGCTGAGAGAGGGACCAAAGATAGTCCAATATGCACGCCAAGGAACAGGAGGAAGGGTCCAGGCCCTTGCCCTGGCACCAAATGGAAAATCTCTTCCATTTGAAGGCATAGCATTTTCTGGTCGACTCCTTACGGGACGCCTCAACTACGTTGAGGACCTCTTCGGAAAGACCCAAGGCCTGGAACTCTAGCTGCTCAGGAACCAGGCCGTCAGGTGCAGGGATTGAAGGTCCAGATGGAATACCTTCCCTTGATTGACTGAGAGCAGGTCCGGGCGAGCTGGAAGCTGCCTCGGGAGCCCTGAGCTGAGGCTGAGTAGATCTGGGTACCAGTACTGGCGAAGCCAGTCTGGGGCTATCAGAATCACCTGCGCCTTGTCCCTCCTTGCTTTGAGAAGCACCTTGTGCATCAAGGGGAACGGGGGAAAGGCGTAGAAGAGGCCCGGGGTCCACGGCCTCGAGAAGGCATCCCCCTGCAGCAATCCCTGCTGAGGGGGCCGGGCATGGATCAGCCTCAGCTTCGCATTCTCCCTGGAGGCAAACAGGTCCACCTGAGGTGTGCACCAATGGGAGAATAGATCTTTTACTACCTCCAGCAGAAGAGACCACTCGTGGGACGCAGCCCCTATCCGGCTTAGGGCATCGGCCAAGGTGTTGGAGGCTCCTGCCAGATGAATGGCTAGGACATCAGCCTCCAGGCTGCGCACAAGTGACCAGATGCGGAGAGCTTCCTTGCATAGAAGCATGGAGCGCATCCCGTCCTGGCGGTTTAGATAGTACATGGTCATGGTGTTGTCCATCTGGACCTGGACCACTTGGCCCCGAAGAAACGGAGCAAAGGCGGTGAGAGCTAGGCGGACCGCTCGGAGCTCCAGCAGGTTGATGTGGCATCGGGACTCCCACGGGGACCAGAGGTAGTGCGCTCAGTGTTCCCCCAGATGGGCACCCCAACCCATCAGAGGCGCATCGGTCGATAGAGAGACAGTCGGCTCGGGGCGGACAAACGGGATGCCCTCCTGCAGATGAACTGGAACAGTCCACCACTGGAGAGCGTTCCACATCCCCTGGGTCACCGTCACTAGCTGGTCCAATGGATCACAGGGTTGTGACCACTGGCTGGCCAGCCCTCACTGAAGGGGGCGCATGTTCCAGCGGGCCCAACATACCACGCTGGTACAGGCCGCCATGAGACCCAGGAGGCGCAGGAAGTCCCGGGCAGGGCGCAATTGCCCAACCAGAAATGATTGGGCAAAGGAGGAAAGAACCTCGGCCCTGTCCACCGGGAGCCGTGCTCTGGCTCGAAGAGAGTCGAGCTCCGCCCCGATGAAAAGAATCACCTGCTTCGGCTAGAGTTCCGACTTGGCCTCGTTGATGAGGAGGCCGATCTGAGAGCAAACTTGGAGGGCCACATCTCTGGACCGCTCCATCTCCTGTCTGGAGGGGGCTGATATCAGCCAATCGTCCAGGAAAGGGTAAATCCGAACCCCTCGGCACCGCAGGAATGCTGTCACCACTGCCATGCATTTGGTGAAGAACCTGGGAGCTGGAGATAAGCCGAAGGGCATGGCTCGGAACTCGAAAAGGGATCCCTCCGCTCGAAAGCGAAGGAACCTCTGATGTGACGGACGGATAGGGACGTGAAAGAACGCATCCTGTAGGTCCAGAGAGCAGAACCACACGCCGTGTTCCAAGGATGGTATTATCTGAGCCAGAGTGACCATCCTGAAGGTTCGAAAACTTAGGGACTTGTTTAGGTCATGTAGGTCGAGAATGGGGCGCCAGCCCCCGTCTGTTTCGGAACCAGGAAGTACCTGGACACGAACCCCGGTTTGAGGGAGGGTCCGCCACCTCTTTATCACCTCCTTCTCGAGGAGGAAGAGAGCGGCGTCGGGTCACAAGGACAGCGAGGCTTCGGACCCCGAGCCCCCCCGAGGTGCGACGGCTCTCAAGGGTGGGGCTTGCTCGAACTCCAGAGGCAGGCCCTTTCCCACCACCCACTGGTCTGTGGCGATAACGGACCAGGTGGAAAGAGTGGCGGAGCCGCCCCCCAACGGGGGGCACCTGGGGTGAGGCAACGGGGTTGGGGGCGACACCCCTCAACCCGTCACTGGGCAGGCTTGGAGGAAAGACCGGCCGAGGGACCTCCAGGGCCTTTACCTCCCTGCTTCCTGGAGGAGGAAGCAGAGGGCTTGGGTTTGGGATGCCAAGCTCGAGCCTGCTGGCCCTGACGTTGCTGGGCCGGACGTGCCGCGGGCGCAGAGGGACGAAAGGGCTTAGGCTGCGGCCTTTGTCCTTCTGTGCGGATGAGACCAAGTCCAAGGTAGCATTGGACTTCTCGATCCTCTGCAGGTGACCTTCCACCCCAGGGCCGAAGAGGTCGGTCCCCAGGAAGGGGACATCCGCCAACTTGTGCTGGGTATCCGAAGTGAAGGTGGATAACCTCAGCCATGCCCGACGGCGCATAGCCACTGCGGCCGCTACTGACCTGGCACGAGTCTCCAATATCCAGAGCAGTCTGAAGCTGATGTTTGGCCACTGCCCTGCCCTGGTCATGCACAAGCCTGACCGTGGACTGCAGGTCTGCCGGAAGATGAGGAACTACCTCGTCCAGGGAGCCCAACAGGGCATGAGAGAAATGTGCCATGAGGACGGCCGAACTGGCCTGACGAAGGCCGAGGGAGGACGCAGCGTAGACTTTGCGCCCGGCATAGTCCAATTTCTTGGACTCCTTGTCGGGAGGTTTGTCCACGTCCCTAGCATTCCCCGCGCGCCGGAAAACGCTGTCGGTAACTAGCCCCTCGGCTGAGGGGTGTTCCGAAGAACCGGAAGGGACCGCATACTTCCTGGCCATCCTGGCCGAGGGCGCAGGACAGGAAGCAGGGCGCTGCCAGAGCTCCAAGGCCGGGCCCACTATGGCCTTGGCCACCGGAAAGGCCTCCGTAGGGGAATCCCCTCAGTCCAGTATCTCTGAGAGGGGATACCTGGCCCGCTTAGACACAGGTTCGAGCTTCATCCCAGTAGACTCCGAGATGAGCAGAAGCAATCCCAGATAAGACGAAGGGCTATCGTCCATCGACTGACCTCCAGAGGACTCCAAGTCTACTCGCCTGGAGAAAAGGGAGGAATCGCCGTCAGACTCTGAAGAGTCCGCAAAGAGCTGCCTCGGGCCTGAGCCACCCTCCACCTGCCAAGGTCGATCGGGAGTAGGGTAACAGACAGCCTATGAGGCAGTCCCTGAGCCGACCGAGAGTTCTTGGACGGAGCCCCAAATAACGGCTGTGGAGGCGGAGGTTCCACCGGAATCGGTGGAGCAGCTGGTTTTGGCCAAACAAACGGCCTGGGAACAGGCTCCTCGGGTAAGACGAGGGGTTGTTTCGGCCGCTCCGGTGACAGCCACTTAATGGCCGGTGAAGGCGACGGCGTCGGCTTGTTCCCGGTCAGAAGGAGCTGTTGCCACATGAGGTCCTCGTATCGTCAATGTAACTTGGGCCAAAGCCTCCCTTGTCCGGGAGGAGGAGGACGAGGCGCACTGCAGCGCCGCTACTGTGGTGCCGAGACAGAGACCACCTATGACGGCGGGATCGGCTGGACCGCGAAGAACCGAGACTGAGAACTCGGTCTTTCCGAGGACGGTAAGGGAGGGGAAGGGTGGAACCGCCCCCTTCGCTCGGAGGGTTCACCGAGGGCCCGGAACGGAGGCACTGGCAAGCCCACGGATCTCAACCCCACCGGGGAACCGTGAGAGGATTTTCAAGCCGCTGTCGACAACCCGTCCAACGGGTCGAGAAAGATCTCGACCGCGCCGATGGGAGTCTCGGCCACACTGACCTGACGGGACACCGGTGAGACCAGTGGCCGAAGCCAAACGATTGACCGAAGTTGATGGCCGACAACTCAGGGAGAGGGACCTTTCCCGCTCCCAAGAGCGTCAACGGAGGGACATACCCTTGTCTTTCTTCTTGGACCGAGAAGAAGGTCCAGCAGACTGTCCCTCTCCTCTAGTGGAGAGGGACAGACAAAGCTCCTTAAAGGAAGCTGTATAAGAGGAACCCAGGGAGAGCGGGATAAATGCTGCGGTCGAGGAAGATGCGGCCCGTGCCGCCTCCTCTTCGAGGGCGATCATCTGCTCTAGCTGATCCGCCGAGCCCGCCGCCGCGGAAACCGCCGACCGGGCCTCTTTTGACTTCACCGGAGGAAAACGTTTCTCAGGGCACCCCAGTTGTAAACGGGCAGCACAGTCTTCAAGGACGTAGGCTGAGAAGGAAGAGCACAGGTCGCAAGCCTGCGGGTCGTGCTCAAGGCCTAAACAGTAAACACACGTGGAGTGCGGATCCGTCTGAGACATCTTCTGCCCGCAAGGGCATCTCCAAAAACCGGGAGTCGATTTGTCCATCGCAGCCGCGAGGGATAGAAGACCAAAGTCTAGAATGCAAAACTTTAAATTCGGAAAACCAAGAATTTAGGAACCAGTCTTATACGCAGAGAGCTAAGGAGGAACCTGAGCTTCCAAGCTGTAAGGAAGATCTGGCATCATACGGAGCCGAGAGTTTTACCACTCGGGTGGGTGGGAGGAGCCAGCTTGAAGACCTTCCGGCAAGATTTAAAGCGGCAAGGATACATGCCAGACAGTGTGGATGAACAACATATCCATGTCCCTAGAAATATGCTTTTCCGAGCACCATATGGAAAAACTTTTCCATTTGGAATTGTAAGTAGCCCTGGTGGAAGGCCTCCTTGAGGCCTTCAATATATCCATTACACCTTGGGAAAGGTGTAAATCAGCAAACTCTAACTCTTCAAGAACCAAGCTTTGAGATTGAGAGATTTGAGATTCGGGTACCAGACCCTTCCCTGGGCACAGGTTAACAGATTGTGATTCTTGGGAAGGCACAGGGGAGGATGGACTGCGAAGGACAGCAGGAGTGGATACCAGGGCTGTCGGGCCCAATCCGGAGCTACCAGAATGACCTTGCAGGATTGGGATCTGATTTTGACTAGCACTTTGAACAGGAGAGGAAAGGGGGGAAAGGCATAGAGAAACTTCCCCTCCCAATTGAGGGCTAAGGCATCCAGCGGGAGAGAGCCCAACACTGGGGGCCTGCAGCAAAAAGAAAAAATTACTCACCTTAGTAATTGCTTTTCTTCTCATGGAGTCTTGCTATATTATGACTATATGCAGTCAGCCACTGCAGCTGAACTGCCCCGGAGAGGAAAGAGTTAACTCCAGAGAGTCTGGAATTCCACAGCGCGAGGGCGCTATACCAAAGCTCTATCTGGCCAGTTTCAAATGAAACTGTCAGATCTTTACGAAGCTAACACTAAGCAACAAGTCTGTGTGGAAAGCTCTACACTAGCCAAGTGGCTACCTACTAGTAGGAATAACAACACTATAAACAACAACATAAACAGCAATAATAATAATAACAATGAATAATAGTATTATTAGTTTCTCCGTAACAAGCACTATTAGACCCCCCTTCCCCCAAGACTCAAGTCCAGGAAGGGGGCCAACATATTACTTAAAACAGAAATACCTAATTCCCTAACCCTAAATAAAGGGGTGAAGGGAAGAACTAAAATGGCATGACACAGTGCTTGCACTAATTTGCCACCCTACCAAGTAGAAGTTCTGAGGAGGGGCAGGGAGGAGGTGGTCATAATATAGTAAGACTCCACTGAGAAGAAAAGCAATTACTAAGGTGAGTAATTTTTTCTTCAAACACCATGAAGTCTTGCTATATTATGACTATATGCAGATTACACAGCAGTACCTCCATGGAGGAGGGTCAGAACCTACTTAGGAAATAGGCTCTGAAGCACAGCTGTGCCAAACGAGCATCTCTCCTGGACTGAATATCCAGGGAATAATGCTTGGTAAAAGTGTGAACTGTTTTCCAAGTAGCAGCTTGACAGATTTCCAGAATGGGAATATCTCTAGCAGCCGCTAGAAATGCAGCTGTACCCCTGGTGGAGTGAGCCCTCAGTCCTGAGGGGGGTTCTCTACCTAGTTTTTGATAACAAAATTGGATACAAGAGACAATCCACCTTGCAACTGTCCTCTTAGTGGCAGGTTTCCCTTTGCCAACCTCGCCATAGGTAAGGAAGAGTTGGAGGGATTCGAACCTGTGACCCTTGGTGCGTTCCAAATAGTAGCTTAACTCATTGCCTCCACAGGCTCACTCTGAGATTACACCACTTGTCTCCTGAATCTCCTGTATACTTTTAACAGTGAATCCTGGGCCTTTCTAAGCAAAATCAAGCCATAGTCAGCATGTTGCAAACAAATGCTAATAGCTCAATAACTGTATATGCTAGACACAAAGTATGAGTGGCAGAGTTATTCAGTACAAAATTGCCTTTCCAATGGTGGCATGCATGTAATAATAAGTAATTTAATTTTTTTTCTATGCTGGTTGAAAGAGCAAAGTAAACATTTTTTTCACTAAAAAAGTGCAACATAAGCCATTTTTGTTGGAAATATGTAAAATATCAACACCAAATTAAGCATAGACATTAGATAGTGTTTTAATATTATGTTGGTTTAAAAAAAGATATCTTTTTACTATAACATGTAATTTTTCCCCATTTTAGTCAAGGTGCTTTGGTGAGATTTGAGGGCTGAATCTGAACCACACACACCATATAAACAAATGCGTATAACTCCAAAAGTATACATGATACACACAAAGTATCAGCATGAAAGTTGATTAGCACATAAATGCCTTTCCAATGGTATTATGCAACCAGTTGTAATCAATACGGTTTTTATTTTATACCTGCTGAAGTGCCAAAAAAGTGAATTTTATTCAAGCTACTTGGGTGAATCTTGATAGAAAACATGTCAGCCATACACACCATACCATAAACAAATGTGAATAACTCCTAAAGTATACATGATATACACAAAATATCAGTGGCAAAGTTGTTCAGCACAACATTACCTTCCCAATGGTGGTATGCAAATAATAATATGTAATTTTGTTTTGTTATTTTTAAACTGTTTGAAACAGCAAAAAAAATATTTTTTCACTAAAACAGGCAACATAAGCCATACACACCATACCATAAACAAATGCAAATAACTCCTAACGTATGCATGATGTGCACAAAATATCATTGACAGAGTTGTTCAGCATAACATTACCTTTCCAACGGTGCCATGCAGTCAAATATATATTATATTTTGTTATACTATATATTAAAATATATAAGTGACTTCTCCAGACGTTGCTTGGGCACACTGGGAGTCAGTAGCCGACTTCTGCAGACGTACTCAGGACACACCAGTGTTTTTTTACTGACGACTACAGGCGTCGGCTAGGAGACAATGAGTTAAGGCTCTTTTGACGTCCAAGCTGTGCAGACTCCTCTCACCTGAGGAAGAATGCTCAGTGAAAAATACTGGAAGAGAGATGGATTGGTTCAGGTGGAAATCTGAAACCACTTTAGGCAAAAACTTTCTGTTAATCCTGAGGACTACCTTATCTCTGTGGAAAGAGATAAAATCTTCTTCCACTGACAGGGCCTGTAGTTCACTTGTGCGTCTGGCAGAAGTGATAGCCACTAGGAAAACAGTTTTCCAAGTCAGAAACTTGAGCTCTGCTGAGGACAGATGCTCAAAGGGGGGTTGCATTAACTGACCAATGCAAACATTCAGGTCCCAAGCGGGAGCTGGTTCTCGAAAAGGAGGGTTGGTGTGAAGTAACCCTTTAAAAAACTTGGAAAGCACAGGGTGAGAAGAAAAGGAAGCAGGCTTCCCTGCTGACAGAAAAGCAGAGACAGCTGCCAGATGAACCTTTAAGGTAGCTGGCCTAAGGAATTTAAATGGACCAAATAGTCCAGTAAATGGGCAGATCAGCAGATTCTGGGATAATCTGCTTCTCAGAGCACCAGATGGAAAACCTTTTCCACTTAGAATTGTAAGTGGTTCCTAGTGGAAGGCTTCCTTTGAAGCCTTTAAATATCCAAAACACCTTGAGAAAGGTGTAAGTCAGCAAATTCTAACTCCCAAGAGCCATGCCTTGAGATGGAGGGATTGAGGTCCGATACTACACTCTCCCCTGTGCACAGGCCAGTAAGTCGTGGACTATGGGCAAGCTCAGGGCAGGTGGACTGTCAAGGACAGAAGCAGTGGGTACCAGGGCTGTCTGGCCCAATCTGGAGCAATCAGAATCACCTTGCAGGGCTGAGATCTGATTTTACTAGTACCCTGAAAAGAAGGGAAAGGGGGAGGCAAAGGAACTTCCTTTCCAATCCAACTGAAAGGCGTCAGGGACTGATCCCAGCACTGGAGGCCTGCAACAAAACAGAGGAAGTTGGTGGTTGTCTGGGGCTGCGAAAGATCTATCTGAGGGGTGCCCCATCTGGCAAAGACTGACCCCAGCACCTGAGGATTCAGAGCCCATTCGTGATGGCCCTGAGAAATCCTGCTGAGGGCATCCGCCAGGACATTGTCCTTCCCTGGAAGGTGAACTGCTATCAGGAGGTGTTCAGGGAGTAAGCCAGAGACCACAACTTCATTGCTTGATCACAAGGCTGATGACCGAGTGCCCCTGCTTGTTGATGTACCACATTGTTGTGGTGTTGTCTGTCCTGACTTGAACTACTTTGTTCTGGACAGAAGCTGAAAACGCCTGAAGAGCTAAAAGGACAGCTCTGAGTTCCAAAAGACTGATGTGGAGCAGAGATTCCTGGGGAGACCACAATCCCTGAGTGGACAGGTCGCCCAAGTGAGCTCCCCACCCTAACAGGGAAGCATCCGTGGTGAGGGTGAGGGAGTGGGAAACGGGAATGAAAGGAACCCCTTGTTTTAGATTGCTTTGATCCTGCCACCAGTGTAAGGCCAGGATCAGGGTTTGGGTCACTGGAACCAATTTGGAAAGGGGGTCCCTCATTTGAGACCAATAGGCCCTCAAATGGAACTGAATGTCCCTCATCTGTAATCTTGCTCCTTGCACTACAGCTGTGGAAGCAGCCATGTGCCCTAGGAGTTGCAGAAAATGCCTTGCTGGTCAGAGACCCAGTGGGTAAAGGAGGATGCCAGGGCAATGAGTCTGTCTACCCTTTCCGAGGGGAGAAATGCCCTGGCTAACTTTGTGTTCAATTCTGCACCTATGAAAGTTAGTACCTGAACTGGATCGAGAACTGACTTTGGTAAATTCAGCAGGAATCCCAGGGAAGTGAGAAGATGGTGGGTGACTTGCAAGTGGGATTTTACCTGATCTGGGGACTGACCCACTATGAGCCAGTCGTCCAGGTAGGGAAACACAGCAATCCCTTGCCTTCTGAAATGAGCCACTACCACAGCTAGACATTTCGTGAATACCCCTGGCGCAGAGGTAAGGCCGAAGGGCATTGCCCTGAACTGGTAGTGGCCTGAGGGTGGTTCGAACCTGAGGTACTTTCGTGAGAAGGCCTGATCAGAACATGAAAATAGGCATCCTTGAGGTCCAGGGAAGCTAACCAGTCCCTGGCCTCAGGGAGGGCAAAATCATTGTCAGAGTTAACATTTTGAACTTTGGTTTCAAAAGATGCTTGTTCAGGTACCTTAAATCTAAAATGGGCCCCATTCTCCTGTCTTTTTGGGGTAAGAAAGTATCTTTAGTACAGCCCCTGCCCTGATGGCAAGGAGGGACCTTTCTACTGCTTTGCAGTCCAAAAGAGAAGAAACCTCTGCTTCCAAGCAAGGCTTCTGAAGGATTTGTAGGAAAATATCTGGCTCTCATCTTCGGAAACTGTTTGAAGCTGAGAACCAGACCCTGGCCTATTACCTCCAGAACCCACCTATCCGGGTTAGGACACCCACTTCTGGCTGAAATAAACCAACCTGCCCCCACTGGTACAGGAGAATCGCCCTGGGCACCCCATCAGGGTGCCTGCTTAGTAGCCTTAGGCTGAGGGAGGGGCCGTTTACTTGTGCCCCATCTACCTCTGCCTCTAAAGAAACCCCTCTGTGCAAATGCAGAGGAGGCCTGAAATTGGTAAAAGGCCTGTGGAAAAGCCTGCCCTCACTCTCTGGGAGCGTGGCTCTGTGGAGTGGCATGCCCCTCCTTAGCCTGGGCACTTTTGTGAGTTCTGTATTCATCCATCTTTTCATTATAGTTTTCTGTTTGTTCCCCAAACAGAGAATTACCCACAACAGGAAAATCCATAGCCTTTGACTGAGTATCTTGGGACAGATTAGTGCATCTGAGCCATGCCAACCTATGGAAAGCTACAGAAGTGGCCATGACCCTAGAGAAAACATCTTTAACATCAACAGCAGTATGAAATTGAACTTTAGAGGCTTCAATGCCATCAGCAGCCACCTGTTCCAACTCACTAGCCAGCTGGCCAAGGGCCTGCTTGGCTAACTGCAATACTGTGTCCCACCTAGATTTCTGATATCTAGCCACATAAGCCACATAATTTGCCTGCCTGAGTCCCAAAGAAGCTGCCATATACTGTTTTTTCGCCATGGCATCAATCTTCCTGGAATCCTTATCAGGAGGATGAGGCCAGAGGAATATTAGCCTTGTCACAGGCTGCAGCTTGTACCACACCTACATGACTACACTGCTCAGTGAGGAAGTCTGTATCAGAGCCTGACAAGGTATATCTTCTGTCCATTTTTTTATCTACAGGAGGGACAGAATGAGGATTTTTTTAAATCTTTGTTGTTTGCTTCCTAAATGACTTATGCAAAGGAATAGACAACCTCCTAGACTCTGGTATATCCATCATTTCTACATAATCAGGCTCCTCTTGTCATCCACAGCTTCCTCTAAAGGAAGCTGGAGGTTTTCTGCAACCTTTTGTAAACATAAAATGAGAAGGGACCCAGACAGACTAGGAGGAGATTCTAAAGGTCTGTCTGGAGAAATGTCCGTTCACTGGGCACGCCCAGACCTCCCAGCCACACATGTAATGATCAAATTCGCCCCTCTCCTGTGGTTCATAAAATTCCTCAACATCATACTCCTGAACCACTGGCACTGAACGAGCCAACCTTTTACCAACTGTAGGTGGTTCGGCAGGACCCTGAGACAGTGACTGGACAATCTGTATGGTTTTAGCTATTTCTGCAGCAATTGGAGAGACAATTTTGGACTCCAAACCTACTGATTTTAGTCTTTTCATTGAGACTGGTTCCCTGAACCAGCCTTCCTTTGCCCGAGGAAGTCTCGCCTGGTCAGAGGGCACTCCCTCTGGTCCAGTGGGTACTGGACCGGCTGGCCATCCGGTCAGCGGACTTCTAGCTCTCGCTCCTGAGCCGGCCCAATCTCTTTCCAGGGTGGCTGCAGGGAAATTTTTTACACCTGGCAGTCTGACAGGAGGTGGTCAGCCCAGACAATAAACACAAGTGGTGTGTGGGTCAGCCTTGGCAAAGGCTTCCCCACAGACATCACAGTGTTGAGAAACCCAGTGGGCCCGGTTTTTCTTTTGGGTTTCTCAGACATAATGCCAGCCTAACCAAAAACTTGCCCTTTTGATGGCAGTGCCAGGCAAGACACCCTTATCGGTTCCTAACCGTGTCACGGGTATTTGAAAAAACCTATTTTAAAAGCAAGGTTTTTTTAGAACCAATAAGAACCGGGAACCGCACTCTAAAAGCCCAACCACACTTTAAAACGTTAAATTAAGCAAACCGATCGGTTCAAAACCGAACCGATAATTGAATTTCCACACAGACTTTAAATTTTCTACTTACGGTTTACCAGATAGAGCTTTTAACCAAATGCGGTAAAATAAATATTTTGCCGTTCAAATGAACTCAAAATACTCGCTTGAACCGAGAAATGAACCGATGTGAAGGAGCTGATCTCCAGAGCGACTGTTCAGTGAAGCGCAGTAAAGAATCTGACAGTTTCATTTGAAACTGGCCAGATAGAGCTTTGGTATAGCGCCCTCGCACTGTGGAACTCCAGACTCTCTGGAGTTAACTCTTTCCTTTCCGGGGCAGTTCAGCTGCAGTGGCTGACTACATATAGTCATAATATAGCAAGACTTCATGGTGTTTGAAAGAGGAAGTTGGTGATTGTCTGGGGCTGCAAAAAGATCCATCTGCGGGGTGCCCCATCTGGCAAATACAACTCCCAAGACCAGGGGATCCAGTGACCATTCGTGGTGGCCCTGGGAAATCCTGCTGAGAGCATCTGCCAGGACATTGTCCTAGCCTGGGAGGTGAACTGCCTAAGAGAGGAGTTCAGGAGTAAGCCAGAGACCACACCATCGCTTGGTGCACAAGGCCGTAGACCGAGTGCCCCTCTGTTGATGTACCACATTGTAGTGGTGTTGTCTGTTCTGACCTGAATACTCTTGTTCTGAACAGATTTGGAAAAACCTTGAAGTGCTAGAAAAACTGCTCTGAGCTCCAACAGGTTGATGTGGAGCAGGGATTCCTGGGGAGACCACAGACCCTGGGTGGTGAGGTCGCCCATGTGAGCTCCCCAGCCCAAGAGGGACGCATCTGTAGCAAGGATTAGAGAATGTGACTGAGTGACAAAAGGAACCCCTTGTCTCAGGTTGGTCTGATCCTGCCACCACTGTAGGGCTTGGATCAGGGTTCGAGTTACTGGAATCAACTTGGTAAGAGGATACTTTCTTTGAGACCAAAAGGCTCTCAAATAGAACTGGATGTCCCTCATCTGAAATCTTGCTCCCTGCACAACCGCTGTGGAAGCAGCCATGTGCCCTAGGAGCTGCAGAAAAAGCCTTGCTGGCCGGGAGACCTGCAGGGTAAATGAGGAGGCCAGGGAGACCAGGGTCTTTGCCCTGTCTAGGAGAAGGAAAGCCCTGGCATCCTTTGTGTTCAGCTCTGCGCCTATGAAGGTAAGAAGCTGGACAGGCTCCAGAACTGACTTTGAGAGATTCAGAAGGAAACCTAGAGAGGCAAGCAGTTGCTGCGTTATCTGGAGATGTAATTTGACCTGGTCTGGGGACTGGCCTACTATGAGCCAATCGTCAAGGTAAGGAAAGATGGCAATCTTTTGCCTTCTTAGGTAGGCAACTGCTACTGCCAGACATTTGGTAAATACTCTTGGGGCAGAAGTGAGGCCGAAGGGCATTGCTCTGAACTGGTAGTGGCCTGAGGGCAGCTCGAACCTGAGGTACTTTCGATGGGAGCCTCTGATCGGAATATGGAAGTAGGCATCCTTGAGGTCCAGGGAAGCTAGCCAGTCCCCTGGCCTTAGAGAGGGTAGGATAATTCCCAGAGTCACAATTTTGAACTTTGGCTTTAAAAGGTGCTTATTTAAATATCTGAGATCCAGGATGGGCCGCCATTCTCCTGTCTTTTTGGGGTAAGGAAGTACCTGGAGTACAAACCTTTGCCCTGGTGTAGGGGAGGAACCCTTTCCACAGCACTGAGAGCCAGGAGGGTAGAGACCTCTGCCTCTAAGGCAAGAGCCTCTGATGGAGTTGCAGGTGGAAAAGATCTGGTTCTCAGCTTTGGAAATTTTTTGAAACTGAGAACCAGTCCCCGGCTTACTACTTCCAGGACCCATTTGTCTGATGTTAAAGACTTCCAGTCCTGGACAAAGTAAGCCAGCCTGCCCCCTACAGGTAGAGGAGAATCGGCCCTGGAAATCCCATCAGGGTGTCTGTTTGGCAGGGGTTTTGGGCTGAGGGGTGGAAGCAGACCTGCTTGTACCTCGTTTGCCTCTTCCTCTAAAGAACCCCCTCTGAGCATAGGCGGAGAAGGAGGAAGCTTGGGCTTGGTAGAAAGGCCTATGAAAAGGCCTGCCCCTGACCCTGGGATGCTGCCTTTGAGGAGTGGCCTGCCATTCCTTGGCCTGGGCACTCCTATAGGTGGTCCTATATTTGTCCATTTTCTTCATGTAATTCTCTGTTTGCTCCCCAAACAGAGAATTTCCCACAACAGGAAAATCCATGGCCTTGGACTGGGTGTCCTGAGACAGGGTAGTACATCTGAGCTAAGCCATCCTGCGACGTGCCACAGATGTAGCCAAGACTCTTGATGAAACATCATTAGAGTCCACTGCAGCATGAAATTGCACCTTGGATGCCTCAATACCATCCATAGCCACCTGTTCCAGCTCCCTGGCAAGCTGGTCAGGGACTTGTTTTGCTAGGGCCAGCACAGTATCCCATCTGGATTTCTGGTACCTAGCAGCATAAGCCATATAATTTGCTTGTCTGAGCCCCAAAGATGCTGCCATGTACTGTTTTTGCCATAGCATCAATCTTCCTGGAGTCCTTCTCAGGGGGGTGTGAAGCTAGGGAATATTAGCCTTGTCACAGGCTGCAGCCTGCACTACCCCCACATGGCTGCATTGCTGAGTGAGGAAATCAGTGTCAGAGCCTGATAAGGTATACCTCTTGTCCATCCTTTTATCCACAGGAGGTATAGTGTGAGGAGTTTTTAAAACTTTTACTGTCTGTTTCCGAAAAGATTTATGCAAAGGAATAGACAGTCTCCTAGACTCTGGAATATCCATCAGTTCTACATAGTCTGGCTCCTCCTGGTCATCAACGGCTTCCTCAACAGGGAGCTGGAGAGTTTCAGCAACTTTTTTATAAAACATGAAATAAGAAGGGGACTCAAAGTCTTGGAGGAGAAACCCCTAGGGGTCTATCTGGAGAGATGTCCGGATCAATGGGCACATCCAGATCTTCAAAACCATATTCACTCTCCTCATATTCCTCTTCCTCCTCCCCCGGTTCATAAAAATCCTCAAAATCATAATCTTGAACCGATGGAACCGGCGAACGAGCGCTTACCAGAAGGTGTCGGTTCGGTCAGAACCGAGAGAGAGACTGGACAATTTTAATTGCTTTAGCTATTTCCTCAGCAGTTGGGAGAGAACTTTGGCTCTAAACTAGCTGACTTTCTAGCCCTTTTGATGGAACCGCTCCTCAGAACCGGCCTTCGCTTGCCCGAGGAAGTATCGCCTGGTAAGAGGACTCCTCCCCGGTTGGTACCGAACCGGCTGGCCATCCAGGTCACGGACTTTGCCTCCTTTCCCTGAGCCTACCAACTCTCTTATCTATGGTAGCAGCAGGAAATTGTGACAAATCTGGCAGTCTGAATTGAGGTGGTCAAACCCAGACAATAGAATGATGGGGTGTGGGTCAGCCTTAGCAAAGCTTCCCACAAACACTACAGTGTTGAAACCCAGTGGGTCCGGTTTTTCTTTTGGTTTCTCAGACATAATGCCAGCCTAACCAACTTGCCCGTTTATGGCAATCCACCAAGCAAGACACCCTTATCGAAGTCCCAACCGTGTCACTGGTCGGAAAAACGTAATGAAATTCGCTTTTTTAGAACCGATAAGAACCGGAACCGCACTCTAAAAAGGGCTAGTAGATTTAACATAACCTGATCGGTTCAAACCGAACCGATAACAAATTACAAGTTCCACACAGAAAACTAATGTAAACCT
Source organism: Neoceratodus forsteri (assembly GCA_016271365.2). Lineage (NCBI taxonomy): Eukaryota > Metazoa > Chordata > Ceratodontiformes > Ceratodontidae > Neoceratodus > Neoceratodus forsteri. The sequence continues at coordinate 552,393,964 of CM028129.1, read as the reverse complement.
ATCTATTACTTACATTACCACAGACAGAGCTTGAACCGACGGTTGTAGTTTAATTCTCGCTAAAACCGAAAAATAACACTTTTAAACCGACAAAATGAACAGAGCAGAAGGAGAAATCTCCGAGGACTGTTCAGTGAGGCGAGTAAAGAATCTGACAGTTTACCTTTGAAGCACAACAGAGACAGTTTTCAACCGAGCTCGCGCTCTTAAGTTCCATGCCTGCATGGAAAGTTAACTATTTCACCTCCGGAGCAGTTCTAACCTGCGGTCATACTACAATTGTCATAATATAGCAAGACTTCATGTTGTTTGAACTCTACTTACCGGTCCCACTCATACCACTAGGCCTCTGAATCTTTGAGGTCTTAGAGAAGATGGGTGCCTCCTGATCCCCAGAGTCTCCCGTGAGGCCCAAGCCAGATGGGGGGGGGCGGGGGCTGAGGGCCACTTGGTAGCCACCAACACGGTTGCTGAAGGTAGTTCCCCCGCAGGAGAAGTTACCTTCAAAGCTGCAACTACGGCTGGAGGCGGCGGGTTTGATGGGGACCCTACTCGGTCCTGATGTCTCTCCTTGTCCTTCTTATGATTGCGCTCCAGAGAGGAAGAACAGTGCCAGAGTTTCTTCATCTCCTTTTCCACATTAGCCTTCTTTTGCTTCAAAAGACGAGCTTCCAGGGACTGCTGACAGCATTTACATGTGGCTGGATTAAATCTCTGGCAATGCTCACACACCTCAATCTTATGGCCTTGGCCCAGGCAAAGAAGACAGAGGGACTGGCCGTCCTTGTGAGGGACCAGAGTTCCACAGAAGTCGCACTTGTTCTTATGTGATTCTGAAGGTGTCAGAGATGACATGCACAATCGTTAATAGAAACACTTTTCACAAGAAATAGACAAGAAAACAGTAATTTAAGCACCTAGTTTAAATGGTGATACTCATCCAAAGATGGTGATCACAGTAGCAACACTCTTCCGCAAGGTCCGACATGCACAGGTCGACAGTGGGAAAGAACTGGAGGGCAAGCATGGGGACCGCTCCTAAATAGCGCCATGCTGACGTCGGGGGCAGTCCCCCGCCAGACACCGCTATCTAGAAGTTGTCCATGTGGTCCTAGCGCCTGGCAGCTTAGTCCTATATGTGAGTACCTACTGCAAGAGCCCTCTCGAAGAAAGATCCACATCTGCTGTGGCCAGTAAGGTGCTACCAGGATCCTGTTGACCCCATCCAACTGCAGCTTGATTAACACCCTCTGAATCAGAGGAAATGGAGGGAAGGCATAAAGGAACCTCCCGCTCCAGGAGAGGGCAACGCATCTCGCCAGAAAATTCCAGGCCTTGGATCTAGCAAGCAGAAACTGGGTAGTTTTGCATTAAGTGGGGATGCAAAGAGGTCCAACTCTGGATGATCCCACCTATCGAACACATCTTCTGCAACAAATGACAGAAGCTACTACTCGTGCATTCTGGACAAAGTCCTGCTGAGGCTGTCTGCCAGAATTCAACACACCTGGGACGTGAACTGCCGAGAGTTCCAGGACGTGGTCCAGTGCCCATTACTACACTCGCATTACTTCCCTGCAAAGGGGATACGAATGTGTCCCCCCTTTTTTGTTAATATAGTAGACCACACTGAGATTGTGCGACTGAATCAACAACTGGCCTGGACAGAGGTGGTTCTGGAAGGCCTACATGGCATAAAGGACAGCCCTCATCTCGAGGACTTTTATATGGAGGGACGTCTCAACTGGGGACCAGATATCCAGAGTCTGTGATATGAGGAACTCCGCCATGTCTAGAGACAAGAAAGCCATGCATACGTTAAATCCAGAACTGCCACTATATACTGCAGCCTCTGTGATGGGATCAAACTGGACTTGGGCAGGTTGACAGTGATGCCAAGTGAATGGAACAGCTGGAGGATCCTCTCCAGAGTTCTGTGAAGCTGATCTCTGGACTGGGCTTTGAGGAGCCAGTCGTCCAGGTAGGGGGAAGACATACAGGCCTTCTCGCTGAAGAGCAGCAGCTACCGCTGCTAAGCATTGTGTAAAAACCTGCAGCGCAGAGGATAAGCCAAAGGGCAAGACGCTGAATTGGTAATGTTCACAATGAAAAAGAAACCAGAGAAACCGCCAGCGTGGTGGACACAGCGAAATATGCATGTAAGCATCCTGCATATCGAGGCAGCACAGTCGGTCACCATTTGAGCATGGGTAACAGGCTTGATAGAGTGACCGTGCAGAACTTTTTCTATTGAATGTAGAGGTTGAGGTCTTTGAAATCTAGAACAGGCCTAAGGCCTCCAGTTCTTCTGGGGACCAAGAAAAATATGGAAAAAAAAAAAACTAGTTCTACCGCCTGAGAACTGGCTCGATCACACGCTTCCTTTATTTTTTCCTTTTTTTAATTACTGTGTTTTTCCAGCTGGAGCCCTAGCAGGCGACTAGGCCCTCCTGACAGAGGAACTCTCCAGAAATTCCCCCGCGGCAGGGCCAGGGAGGAGGTTGCCAGCTCCCCCCCCCAAAGGCACTGGAGTAGGAGAGGCTGGCGCTGAACAGGAGGGCACCTCTGACAAAGCCTGTGGGAAGACATGGGTCTGGGAGGTGGCGGTGCCCTGCAGCACCTGCCTGAGAAAGAAGGGCAGGGCCGATGGAGGTCCAGGGGTTGAGACCGGCATCGGGGGCTTGAGTGACTGATACAGAACTGGAGCCAGCAGCAGCCACAGAGGCCGGAGGAGCTCCGGCTAAGCCACTTGCCCACAAGCCCACAGAAAACAAGGAAGGAAAAAGCAGGGGCTGGGGGCATGATATGGCAGACTGTCCAGAGGAGCCGCTGCGAGTAATAGAGATCCGGGCGGGCGGTGGGGCCACCAGCATCCCTAAAGAGGTAAGGGTGTGTGCGGACGAGGACGTCTACTCCCCCTCCCAGGAGAAGACCTGGACACGGTCGGTTTAGGAGCCTTATGCGGAGACTGTGAACGGGAGGCAGACCGGGGTTAATCCCAGTCCGTGTCTCGATGCTTGTGCTTTCCTAAAGATTTGTCCTTGGATTTGGATGAAGAAGAGGCCAAGGACTGGGCTGGGGAAGTGGAGAAGCTCCAGGCCCACAGCTCCAGTTCCATCAGGGCGACCTTCTGCTGGAGGAGATGACTTTCCAGGGTCTTCTGGTGGCCGAGTTAAACTTCTGGCAGACCTTACAGGCTTGCACATCGTGGCCTGGGCCTAAGCAGAAAAGACAAATAGAGTGGCCATCCTTGTCCAGGATTTGTTTACCGCAGGCACACTTTGTGAGGACGCTAGAAGAAGAATAAGACATAAAAGAAAGGAACACCTAAATAATTCGATGTTTATTTAAATGAGAAAATAATAAAGCATGAGTAACGTGGAAATGGCGGTTGACTACAGCTGCGGCAGTATCAGTGGTCCACGTGCGCTGGTCGATGGCAGCAAAGAACTGGGGAGGGTGTGGAAGCTACCCACCTTTATACAGGATAAGCCGACATCGGCCACTGACGTCAGAGGTGGGCAGCCCCCTCTGGTTGACTGCTAGCTAAGAAGGTGTCCTTTTGGTCCTGGCACCTGATGGCTTAGTCCTACCAGTGATGGCCTGCTGCAAGAGATACCCTCAAAGTAAGATCATAGTCTTTTAATTTTTTAAGAAAAGGTTAGAATACCGAAATGCAGTCAGGTTTCATTATAAATAGCACCGCAACAGAAAAACACTAAATGGTGTGTCAAAATTGACTTTAGATGCCATTTATCATCTCTGCTCCCCAAGAGAGGAACTGAGAATAAACAGTGAAAAATAAAACAAGGTGGTACAATTTAAACCATGAGAATAAGTTTTTTTTTTTGGAGTTATTTTTTGTTTTTGTTTTAAAGAAATTTGAAGTTGTTTCCAATGGTGAATCTCGTGCCACAAAACGGCATTCTCCGGTTCCTGGGAACTGGAATGGAACAGGAGAAATTCACAAAAACAGAAAAAAAAAAAAAAAAAACAACAAGCATACAATACACCCTTAGTAATTCAGAATTATCGGTAAAGTAACTATACAAGTAAAACTCTAAGATAATGAAATAACCCATGATCAGCTCAGAAGTGAACAGTAGAGTTAGAGGGGATTCCTTTCTTCAGGAGGAGAAGAAAAAATTACTCACCTTAGTAATGTTGTTTCTTCTAATGGAGTCTTGCTGTATTCTGACAGTAGCAGTGAGTCCCAACCTTCGAACTGCCCCGGAGATGAAAGAGTTAACTTTCAATGCCAGGCATGGGCAGCTGAGCTCGAGCTCGGTTGAGACTCTGTCTGTTGCTGTTTAAACTCAAACCGTCAGCTCTTTACGAGCTAAACTTACTAAGGTCCTGTGTGGAAGCTGTAAACCTACACTAGCCAACTGGCTACTAAACATAAAACCCATTTTTTGGTCTCAAAACAAAGACTCAAGTCAGGAGACCCAAAAAATGAAAAACACAACACCTACTCACAACAAGAAAAAGGGGTGAAAACAACAAGGTGGGCACCTACTGAGTGCCAACACTGCACTGCCCACCCACATCCCAAAAGAAAAAATTACTCACCTTAGTAATTGCTTTTCTTCTCATGGAGTCTTGCTATATTATAACAATAGCAGTCAGCCACTGCAGCTGAACTGCCCCGGAGAGGAAGGAGTTAACTCCAGAAGAGCTGGAGTTCTACAGCGCGAGGGCGCTGTGCCCAAAGCTCTATCTGGCAGTTTCAAATGAAACTGTCAGATCTTTACGAAGCTAACATCAAAGGACGGAAAGTCTGTGTGGAAAAAACTACACTAGCCCATGGCTACCTACTAGTAGTAATAACAACAATATAAAGAACAAAGAAACACTCAGAGCCATAATAACAAAAAGTGATGGTATTATGGTTCGTTTTACCACCCTTGACAAGCATATGAACCCCCTTCCCCAAGACTCAAGTCCAGGAAGGGGGCAATATAAATAACCTAAATGAAACAATCTAGATCCCTAACCCAAAAGGAAAAGAGGTAGGGAAAACTACAATGGCATGACACAGTGCTTGCACCTCGCCACCCCTACCCAAGTAGAAGTTCTGAGAGGGTAGGAGGGAGGGTGGTTATAATATAGCAAGACTCCATGAGAAGAAAAGCAATTACTAAGGTGAGTAATTTTTCTTCAAACACCATGAAGTCTTGCTATATTATAACAATAGCAGATTACACAGCAGTACCTCCATGGAGGAGGATCAGAACCTACTTAGGAAATAGGCTCTGAAGCACAGCTGTGCCAAACGAGCATCTCTCTGGACTGGACATCCAGGGAATAATGCTTGTAAAGGTGTGAACTGTCTTCCAGGTAGCAGCTTGACAAAATCTCCAGAATGGGGATGTCTCTAGCAACCGCTAGAGACGAGCTATACCCCTGGTGGAGTGGGCCTCAATCCTGAGGGGGTACTCTACCCAGTTTCTGATAACAGAATTGGATACAAGAAACAATCCACCTTGCAATTGTTCTCTTAGTGGCAGGTTTCCCTTTGCCAACCTCGCCATAGGTAAGAAAGAGTTGGAGGGATTCAAACCTATGACCTCTGGTGCGCTCTAAATAGTAGCTTAAGGCTCTTTTCACATCCAAGCTGTGCAGTCTCCTCTCACCTGAGGAAGAATTCTCAGTGAAAAATACTGGGAGAGAGATAGATTGATTCAGGTGGAAATCAGAAACCACCTTAGGCAAAACGTTCTATTAGTCCTAGGACTACCTTATCTCTGTGGAAAGAGATAAAATCTTCTTCCACTGACAGGGCCTGTAGCTCACTCATGGTCTGGCAGAGGTGATAGCTACTAGGAAAACGGTTTTCCAAGTTAAATACTTGAGCTCTGCAGAAGACAGAGGCTCAAAGGGGGGTTGCATTAACTGAGCAATGCAAATATTCAGGTCCCAGGCGGGAGCTGCTTCCCGAAAAGGAGGGTTAGTATGAAGTAACCCTTTAAAACACTTCGAGAACACCGGGTGAGAAGAAAGGGAGGCAGGCTTCCCTGCTGACACAAAAGCAGAGACAGCTGCCAGATGAACCTTCAGGGTAGCTGGTCTAAGGCCTAGGGAATTCAGATGGACCAAATAGTCCAGTAGAATGGGAAGATCAGCAGATTCTGGGATAATCTGCCTCTCAGAGCACCAGATGGAAAACCTCTTCCACTTAGAATTATAAGTGGCCCTAGTGGAAGGCTTCCTTGAAGCCTTTAAAATATCCATGACACCTTGAGAAAGGTGTAAGTCAGCAAATTCTAGCTCCTCAAGAGCCAAGCCTTCAGTGGAGGGATTTGAGGTCCGGATACCACACTCTCCCTGTGCACAGGCCAGTAAGTCGTGGACTCTGGGCAGGCCCAGGGCAGGGAGGACTGCCAAGGACAGGAGCAGAGGGTACCAGGGCTGTCTGGCCCAATCTGGGGCAATCAGAATCACTCTGCAAGGTTGAGATCTGATTTTACTAGTACCCTGAAAAGGAGAGGAAAGGGGAAGGCATACAGGAACTTCCTTTCCAGTCCAACAGAAAAGGCCCAGAGGACTGAGCCCAGAACTGGAGGCCTGCAACAGAAAAGAGGAAGTTGGTGGTTGTCTGGGGCTGCAAAAGATCTATCTGAGGAGTGCCCCATCTGGCAAAGACAGACCCCAGCACTTGTGGATTCAGAGCCCATTCGTGATGGCCCTGAGAAATTCTGCTGAGGCGTCCGCCAGGACATTGTCCTTCCCTGGGAGATGAACCGCTATCAGGAGGTGTTCAGGAGTAAGCCAGAGACCACAACTTCATTGCTTCGTGCACAAGGCTGAAGACCGAAGTGCCCCTTGCTTGTTGATGTACCACATTGTGGTGGTTGTCTGTCCTGACTTGAACCACTTTTGTTCTGGACAGAATCTGAAAACACCAAGAGCTAAAAGACAGCTCTGAGTTCCAAAGATTGATGTGGAGCAGAGACTCCTGAGGAGACCATACCCCCTGAGTGGCAAGGTCGCCCAGGTGAGCCCCCCACCCTAACAGGGAGGCATCCGTGGTGAGGGTGAGGGAGTGAGAAATGGGAATGAAGGGAACCCCTGTCTTAAATTGCTCTGGACCTGCCACCAGTGGAGGGCTAGGATCAGAGTTTGAGTAACTGGGACCAACTTGGTAAGGGGTCCTTCCTTTGAGACCAATAGGCCCTCAAATGGAACTGAATGTCCCTCATCTGGAATCTGCTCCCTGCCGACAGCTGTGGAAGCAGCCATGTGCCCGAGAGAGTTGCAGAAAATGCCTTGCTGGTTGAGAGACCGCGAGGGTAAAGGAGGATGCCAGGCGATGAGTCTGTCCACCCTTTCCGAGGGAAGAAAAGCCCTGGCTAACCTTGTGTTCAATTCTGCCTATGAAAGTTAGGACCTGAACTGGTTCCAGAACTGACTTTGGTAAGTTTAGCAGGAATCCCAGGAAGTGAGAAGCTGCTGAGTGACTTGCAAGTGGGATTTCACCTGACCTGGAGACTGACCCACAATGAGCCAGTCGTCCAGGTAGGGAAACACAGCAACCCCTTGCCTTCTTAAGTGAGCCACTACTACAGCGAGACATTTTGTGAATAACCTTGGCGCAGAGGTAAGGCCGAAGGGCATTGCCCTGAACTGGGAGTGGCCTGAGGGCAGTTCGAACCTGAGGTACTTTCGGTGAGAAGGCCTGATCAGAACATGAAAATAGGCATCCTTGAGGTCCAGGGAAGCTAGCCAGTCCCTGGCCTTAGGGAAGGCAACATCATTGCCAGAGTCAACATTTTGAACTTTGGTTTCAACAGATGCTTGTTCAAGTATCTTAAATCTAGAATGGGCCGCCATTCTCCTGTCTTTTTTGGGGTAAGAAAGTATCTTGAATAAAGCCCCTTGCCCTGATGGCAAGGAGGAACCCTTTCCACTGCTTTGCAGTCCAGCAGAGCAGAAACCTCTGCTTCCAAATCAAGGGCTTCTGAAGGATTTGCAGGTGGAAAATGCCTGGCTCTCATCTTTGGAAAGTGTTTGAAGCTGAGAACCAGACCCTGGCCTATTACCTCCAGAACCCATCTGTCCGTAGTTAGGGACAGCCAGTTCCGGCTGAAATAGGCCAACCTGCCCCACTGGTACAGGAGAATCGGCCCTGGACACCCCTATCAGGGTGCCTGCTTAGCAGCAGCCTTAGGCTGAGGGGAGGGGACGGTTCCACTTGTGCCACGCTCTACCCATGCCTTCTGAAGAAACCCTTCAAGTAGACTTCAGCAGAGGAGGCTTGAAATTGCAAAAAGGCCTGGAAAAGGGCCTGCCCTACCTCTGGGAGCATGCCTTTGGGATGGCATGCTTCTCCTTAGCCTGGGCACTTTTGTAGGTAGTTCTGTATTCATCCATCTTTTCATATAGTTTTCTGTTTGCTCCCAAAAGAGAATTTCCCACTACAGGAAAATCCATAGCCTTTGACTGGGTATCTTGGGACAGATTAGTGCATCTGAGCCATGCCAACCTACGGGAAGCTACAGAAGTGGCCATGACCCTAGAAGAAACATCATTAACATCAACAGCAGTATGAAATTGAACTTTAGAGACTTCAATGCCATCAGCAGCCACCTGTTCCAACTCACTAGCCAGCTGGCCATGGGCCTGCTTGGCTAACTGCAATACTGTGTCCCACCTAGATTTCTGATATCTAGCTACATAAGCCATATAATTTGCCTGCCTGAGTCCCAAAGAAGCTGCCATATACTGTTTCTTCGCCATGGCATCAATCTTCCTGGAATCCTTATCAGGAGAATGTGAGGCCAGAGGAATATTAGCCTTGTCACAGGCTGCAGCTTGTACCACACCTACATGACTACACTGCTCAGTAAGGAAGTCTGTATCCGAGCCTGACAAAGTAAACCTTCTGTCCATTTTTTTATCTACAGGAGGGACAGAATGAGGATTTTTTAAAATCTTTGTTGTTTGCTTCTAAATGACTTATGCAAGGAACAGACAACCTCTAGACTCTGGAATATCCATCATTTCCACATAATCAGGCTCCTCTTGCTCATCCACAGCCTCCTCTAAAGGAAGCTGGAGGGTTTCTGCAACCTTTTGTAAAAATAAAGAAGAAGGGACTCAGACAGAATAGGAGGAGATTCTAAAGGTCTGTCTGGAGAAATGTCCGGTTCAATGGGCACGTCCAGACCCCCCAGCAACACACATATTGATCAAATTCCTCCTCCCTCCTGTGGTTCATAAAATCCTCAACTTCAAAATCCTGAGCCACTGGGACTGAACGAACCAACCTTTACCAGCTGTTGGTGGTTCTACAGATCCCTGAGACAGTGACTGGACAATCTGAATGGCTTTAGCTATCTCTGCAGCAGTTGGAGACACAATTTTGGACTCCGACCTACTGATTTCCTTGTCTTTTTACTTGGGACTGGTTCCTCTGAACTAGCCTTCCTTTTGCCGAGAAGTCTCGCCTGGTCAGAGGGCACTCCCTCTGGTCCAGTGGGTACTGGACCGGCTGGCCATCCGGTCAACGGACTTTTGGCCTCTCGTTCCCTGGGCGGCCCAATCTCTTCTCCAGGGTGGCTGCAGGAAATTTTACACACCTGGCAGTCTGACAGGAGTGGTCAGCCCCAGACAATAAACACAAGTGGTGTGTGGGTCAGCCTGCAAAGGTGTCCCCACAGACATCACAGTGTTGAAACCCAGTGGGCCGTTTTCTTTTTGGGTTTCTCAGACATAATGCCAGCTAACCAAAACTTGCCTTTTGATGGCGGTGCTAGGCAAGACACCCTTATCGGGTTCCTAACCGTGTCACGGTATTTGAAAAAACGTTATAATTCCAGTTTTTAGAACCGATAAGAACAGGAACCGCACTCTAAAACCCACTGTACACTTTTAAAATGCAGAAAAACCAACCGATCGGTTCAAAACCAAACCGATAATTAATTTTCCACACAGACTTAAATTTTAGTACTTACGGTTACCAGATAGAGCTTTTAAAACGAAATGCGGTAAAAATAATAACTTTTGCGGTTCAAATGAATCGAAAATACTCGCTGAACCGAGAATGAACCGAGCTGAAGGAGCTGATCTCCGGAGCGACTGTTCAGTGAAGCGGAGTAAAGAATCTGACAGTTTCATTTGAAACTGCGAGATAGAGCTTTGGGCACAGCGCCCTCACGCTGTAGAACTCCAGATCATCTGGAGTTAACTCCTTCCTCTCCGGGGCAGTTCAGCTGCAGTGGCTGACTGCTATTGTTATAATATAGCAAGACTTCATGTTGTTTGAAACAGAGGTTCTGAGAGGGGCAGGCGGGGGGGAGGAAATAATACAGCAAGACTCCATTAGAAGAAACATTACTAAGGTGAGTAATTTTCTTCAAACAACATGAAGTCTTGCTGTATTCGGACAGTAGCAGACTACAAAGCAGTACCTCCATGGAGGAGGGACAGAACCTACTTAGGGAATAGGCTCTGAAGCACAGCTGTACCAAACCGAGCATCACTCCTAGCCTGGATATCCAGGGAGTAATGCTTGGTAAAAGTGTGAAATGTTTTCCAGGTAGCTGCTTGACATATCTCTAGAATAGGGATGTCCCTGGCAGCAGCCAGGGAAGCAGCTGTACCTCTGGTAGACTGAGCTCTCAGGCCTGAGGGTGGAACCTTACCCAGTTTTTCATAACAAAATTGGATGCAAGAGACAATCCACCTGGCAATGGATCTTTTAGTGGCAGATTTCCCTTTACCAACCTCACCATAAGTGAGGAACAGTTGGAGGGAGTCAAACCTGTGACCCTTGGTACACTCTATGTAGTAGCTAAGGGCTCTTTTCACATCTAAACTGTGCAGCCTCCTCTCGCCAGAGGAGGAATGGTCAGTGAAGTACACAGGAAGAGACATAGATTGATTAAGGTGGAAATCTGAAACCACCTTAGGCAAGAACTTCCTGTTAGTCAGGAGGACCACCTTATCTCTATGAAAGGAGATAAAATCAGGCTCCACTGACAAAGCCTGTAATTCACTTATGCGTCTAACAGAAGAAAAAATTACTCACCTTAGTAATTGCTTTTCTTCTCATGGAGTCTTGCTGTATTAGGACTATAGCAGTCAGCCTCAGCCTCCGAACTGCCCCGGAGAGGAAAGGGTTAACTCCAGAGAAGTCTGGAGTTCCACAGCGCAAGGGCGCTGTTCAAAGCCTATCTGTGCAGTTTGAAGTCAAACTGCTGATTCTTCCGGCTAAACTAATATAGCAAGTCTGTGTGGAAAACTCCTCACTAGCCATTGGCTACCTACCAGTAGTAGAACTACAAAACACACAACAATCACAGAATAGCAACAAAATTATTAAATATTGTTAGCATCACTGAAAAGAAGCATTAACAGACCCCTCTCCCAAAAGACTCAAGTCCAGGAGGGCCACCTACCACTCAACAACAGAATTACCTAGTTCCTAAACCCAATAAGCAAGAAAAGGTGACACAGTGCTTGCACTAATTTGCCAACCCTTGCAAGGAGGAGTTCTGAGCCGGGGTAGGAGGGAGGTTGTCCTAATCACAGCAAGACTCCATGAGAAGAAAAGCAATTACTTAAGGTGAGTAATTTTCTTCAAACACCAATGAAGTCTGCTTGTAATTAGACTATAGCAGATTACACAGCAGTACCTCCATGGAGGAGGGTCAGAACCTACTTGGAAATAGGCTCTGAAGCACAGCTGTGCCAAAGCGGGCATCCCTCCTGGATTGAACATCCAAGGAGTAACGTTTGAGAAAGGTGTGAACTGTTTTCCAGGTAGCAACTTGACAGATCTCCAAATGGGAATATATCTAGCAGCCGCTAGAGATGCAGCTATACCTCTGGTAGAATGAGCCCTCAATCCTGAGGGCTCTTTACCCAGTTTTGGTAACAGGTGGATACAAAGAGACAATCCACCTTGCAATTGTCCTCTTAGTAGCAGGTCTCCCTTTGCCGACTTCCCCATAGGTAAGGGAAGAGCTGGAGGATTCAAACCTATGACCCTTGGTGCGTTCCAAATAGTAGCTTAGCTCTTTGGCGTCCAGACTGTGCAATCCTCTCCCTGAGAGGAATGCTCAGTGAAAACTACTGGGAGAGAGATGGATTGGTTGAGATGAAAATCTGAGACCACCTTTGGTAAAACCTTCTATTAGTCTGAGGACTACCTTGTGCCTATGAAAAGAAATGAAATCTTCTTCCACTGACAAGGCTTGCATCTCACTTATCGTCTAGCAGAAGTGATGGCCACTAGAAAACAGTCTTCAAGTCAAAACTTGAGGTCTGCGAAGACAGGGCTCAAAGGGGTTGCATTAGCTGAGCAATGCAAACATTCAGGTCCCAAGCAGGAGCTGGTTCCCGAAAAGGAGGTTAGTGTGAAATAGCCCTTAAAAACTTGGAAATTACAGGGTGAGAAGAGATGAAAGCAGGTTTACCTGCTGACACATAATGGAGACTGCTGCCAGATGAACCCTTAAGGTAGCTGGCTTAAGGCCTAGAGAATTTAAGTGGACAGATAGTCCAATAAAACAGTCAAATCAGCAGATTCTGGGGAATTTGCTTCCCAGGCACCAAATAGAAAACCTCTTCCACTTAGAATTATAGGTGGGCCTAGTAGAAGGCCTCTGGCCGCCTCAAAATGTCAAGACACCTTGAGAGAGGTGTAGATCAGCATTCTAGCTCCTCAAGAACCAAGCCTTGAGGTGGAGGGAACTGAGGATGAATACCACACTCTCCCTTGCAGGGTCAGCAGTTGTGGTCCTGGGCAAAGCTCAGGGAGGTGGACAATCAGGGACAGAAGGAGAGGGTACCAGGGCTGTCTGGCCCAATCTGGAGCAATCAGAATCACCTTGCAGGACTGAGTTCTGATCCTCACTAGTACCCTGAAAAGGAGAGGAAGGGAGGAAGGCATATAGATATGTCCACTCCCAATCCAACTGGAAGGCGTCCCGTGGGACTGATCCCAACACTGGAGGTCTGCAACAAAACAGAGGAAGTTGGTGGTTGTCTGGGGCTGCGAAAAGATCTATCTGAGGGTGCCTCTCATCTGGCAAAGACTGCCCCAGCACTAGAGGTTCAGGGCCATTCATGGTGGCCCTGAGAAATCCTGCTGAGGGCATCCGCTAGGGACATTGTCCTTCCCTGGAAGGTGAACTGCTATCAGGAGGTATTCAGGGAGTAAGCAGAGACCACAGCTTCATTGCTTGGTGCACAAGGCAGAAGACAGAGTGCTCGTCGCATTGATGTACCACATTGTTGTGGTATTGTCTGTCCTGACTTGAACTACCTTGTTCTGGACAGAAGCTGAAAAGGCCTGGAGAGCTAAGAGGACAGCCCTGAGCTAGAAGGTTGATGTGGAGCAGAGAATCCTGAGGAGACCACACTCCCTGAGTGGAAAGGTCGCCAAGTGAGCCCCCATCCTAGGAGGGAGGCATCTGTGGTAAGTGTGAGGGAGTGAGGAATGGGTAAGAAGGGACCCCTTGAGTTAGATTGCTCTGGTCCTGCCACCACTGAAGGCGCCAGGATCAGAGATCTTGTCTGGGACTAATTTGGTGAGGGGTCCTTCTTTTGGGACTAAAAACATCTCAGGTGGAATTGATGTCTCTAATCTGGAATCTTGCCCTGCACGACAGCTGTGGGACGCAGCCATGTGTCCCAGGAGTTGCAGAAAGTGCCTTGCTGGCGAGACCCGCATGAGTGAAGGAAGATGCCAGGGCAATGAGTCTGTCCACCTCTCGGAGGGAGATATGCCTGGCAGACTTTGTGTTCAACTCTGCACCTATGAAAGTTAGTACCTGAACTGGTTTGAGAACTGACTTTGGAAGATTCATAGGAATCCCAGAGAGGTGAGAAGCTGCTGGGTGACCAGCAAGTGAGATTTTCGTGATCTGGAGACTGACCCTAATGAGAGCCAGTCGTTCAGGTAGGGAAAAACGCCACCCCTGTCTTTCTCAGATGAGCCACTACCACAGCCAGACATTTTGTGAAAACCCTTGGGCAGAGGTAAGGTCAAGGGCATCGCTCTGAACTGATAGTGCGCCAGAAGGTATTTCAACCTGAGGTACTTTCTAGAGGCCCTGATCAAGAAATGAAAATAGGCATCCTTGAGGTCCAAGGAAGCTAGTCCAGTCTCCTGGTCTCAGGAGGGCAAAATCATTGCCAGAGTTAACATTTTGAACTTTGGTTTCAAAAAGATGCTTGTTCAGGAACCTTAAATCTAAGATGGGCGCCATTCTCCTGTCTTTTTGGGGTAAGGAAATACCTTGAATAAAGACCCTTGCCCTGATGGCAAGAGGAACCTCTCTACTGCTTTGCATCCCAGCAGAGAAGAAACCTCTGTTTCCAAAGCAAGGGCTTCCAAAGGTTCATAGGTGGAAATGTCTGGCCTCATCTTTAGGAACTGTTTGAAACTGAGGACCAGACCTTGGCTACTCTCCAGAACCCACTTGTCCGAGTTAGGGACAACCAGTTCTGGCTGAAATAAGCCAACCTGCCCCACCGGTACAGGAGATTCGGCCCTGGGCACCCCATCAGGGTGCATGCTTGGCAGCTGTTTTGGCTGAGAAGAAGGGACGGTCTGCCTGAGCCCGTCTGCCCCTGCCTCTGAAGAAACCCCTCTGAACAAAGGCTGAAGAGGCTTGAGGCTTGATAAAAGGCCTGTGGTAAGGCTACCCTGAGAGCATGCCTTTGGGAGGCATGCCTCTCTTTAGCTTGGGCACTTTGTAGGTAGTTCTGTATTCATCCATTTTTTCATGTAATTTTCTGTCTGATCACCAAACAGAGAGTTACCTACTACAGGAAATCCATAGCCTTTGCCTGAGTGTCTTGGGACAAATTAGTGCATCTGAACCATGCCAACCTCACGAGAGCTACAGAAGTGGCCATGACCCTAGAAGAAACATCATTAACATCAACAGCAGTATGAAATTGAACTTTAGAGGCCTCAATGCCATCAGCAGCCACCTGTTCCAACTCACTAGCCAGCTGACCCTGGGCCTGCTTGGCTAACTGCAAAATAGTGTCCCATCTAGACTTCTGATATCTAGCCACATAAGCCATGTAATTAGCCTGCCTGAGTCCCAAAGAAGCTGCCATATATTGCTTTTTTGCCATGGTATCAATCTTCCTGGAATCTTTGTCAGGGGGATGTGATGCCAAGGGAATATTAGCCTTGTCACAGGCTGCAGCTTGAACAACACCTACATGACTACACTGCTCAGTGAGGAAGTCTGTATCTGGGCCTGATAAAAAAAATGGACAGAAGGTATACTTTGTCTACAGGAGGGACAGAATGAGGATTTTTTAAAATCTTTGTTGTTTGTTTCCTAAATGATTTATGCAAAGGAATAGACAACCTTCTAGACTCTGGAATATCCATCATTTCAACAAAATCAGGCTCCTCTTGCTCATCCACAGCCTCCTCTAAAGGGAGCTGGAGGGTTTCTGCCACCTTTTTATAAAACACAAAATGAGAAGGGGACTCAGACAACAGAGGGAAGACTAAGGGTCTGTCTGGAGAAATGTCCGGTTCAATGGGCACGCCCAGACCTTCCCAGTCACAAATGCACTGGATCAAATTCCTCCTCCCTCCTGTGGTTCATAAAACTCCTCAATAACATAATCTTGAACCACTGGACCTGGACGAGCCACCCTCTGCCACTTGTGGAGGGCTCTCCAAGTCCCTGAGACAAAGACTGAACAATCTGTATGGCTTTTGCTATTTCTGCAACAGTTGGAGAAACTATCTTAGACTCCAAACCTGCCGATTTCTTTGCCTTTTTTGCTGGTGCTGGTTCCTCTGAACCAGCCTTTCTCTGCCCGAGAAGTAACGCCCTGGTCAGAGGGCACTCCTCTGGTCAGTGGGTACTGGACCGGCTGGCCATCTGGGTCAGCGGACTTTTTGGCCTCGTTGCCCCTGAGCCGCCCAAATCTCTTTCCAGGGTGGCTGTAGGAAATTTTACATATCTGGCAGTCTGAAAGGAGGTGGTCAGCCCCAGACAATAAACACAAGTGGTGTGTGGGTCAGCCTTGGCAAAGGCTTCCCCACAACATCACAGTGTTGAAACCCCATGGGCCCGGTTTTCTTTTGGGTTTCTCAGACATAGTGCCAGCCTAACCAAAACTTGCCCTTTTCTTCAGGCCGTGCAGAGATAAGACACCTTATGGTTCCTAACCGTGTCAGGTATTGAAAAACCTATTAAAAACTAGGGTTTTTTAGAACCGATAAGAACCGGTACTCACGCCTAAAATTCATCAAAATACAAGAAACGATCGGTTCAGACTGAACCGATAATTATTTCCACACAGACTAAATTTTCGTTTTACTTATGGTTACCAGATAGAGCTTAAGTCGAAACCGCGGTAATTTTAAGACTTTTGCCGGTTTTCTGAACCGAAGGAACCGACCGAAAACCGCGTAGTGAACCGAGCTGAAGGAGCTGATCTCCGGAGCGACTGTTCAGTGAAGCGGAGTAAAGAATCTGGCAGTTTGACTTCAAACTGCACAGATAGAGCTTTGAACAGCGCCCTCGCGCTGTGGAACTCCAGACTTCTCTGGAGTTAACCCTTTCCTCTCTGGGGCAGTTCAGAGGCTGAGGCTGACTGCTATAGTCCTAATTACAGCAAGACTTCATGGTGTTTGAAGTGATGGCTACCAGAAACACAGTTTTCCAAGTCAAGTACTTAAGCTCTGCGGAAGACAAAGGCTCAAAAGGGGGGTTGCATAAGCTGAGCAATGCAAACATTAAGGTCCCAAGCAGGGGCAGGGTCCCTGAATGGAGGGTTGGTGTGAAGCAATCTCTTGAAAAACTTGGAGAATACAGGGTGAGCTGAAAGAGGAGAGGGCTTACCTGCTGAAATAAAAGCAGAAACAGCTGCCAGGTGCACCTTCAGTGTAGTTGGTCTCAGCCCCAAGCTATTTAAATGGACCATATAATCAAGGACTGTGGGCAGATCAGCAGACTCTGGGGAAATATGCTTCCCAGAGCACCATATGAAAAATCTTTTCTATATGGAATTATAAGTAGCCCTGGTGGAAGGTTTCCCAGAAGCCTTCAGAATATCCATTACACCTTGGGAGAGGTGTAAATCAGCAAACTCTTAACTCTTCAAGAGCCAGGCCTTGAGATTGAGAGATTTGAGATTCGGGTACCAAACCCTCCCCTGAGCACAGGTTAACAGGTTGTGATTCCTGGGAAGAGACAGGGGAAGGTGGACTGCGAAGGACAATAGCAGAGGGTACCAGGGCTGTCTGGCCCAGTCTGGAGCAATCAGGATCACCTTGCAGGACTGAGACCTGATTTTTGACTAGCACTTTGAACAGGAGAGGAAAGGGGGGAAAAGCATACAGGAACTTCCCTTCCCAACTGAGAACTAAGGCATCCAGGAGGACTGAGCCCAACACTGGGGGCCTGCAGCAAAACAGGGAAGTTGGTGATTGTCTGGGGCTGCAAAAAGATCTATCTGTGGGGTGCCCCATCTGGAGAAGATCACCTCCAAAACCAGGGGATCCAGTGACCATTCGTGATGGCCCTGAGATATCCTGCTGAGAGCATCTGCCAGGACATTGTCCTTGCCTGGGAGGTGTACTGCTGTGAGTGAGGTGTTCAGGGAATAGGCCAGAGACCACAACTTCATTGCTTCTGTGCACAAGGCCATAGACAGAGTGCCCCCTTGCTTGTTGATATACCACATTGTGATGGTATTGTCATTTCTGATCTGAACAACTTTGTTCTGAACAGACTTGGAAAAAGCTTGAAATGCTAGAAACACTGCTCAGAGTTCCAACAGATTGATGTGAAGCAGAGATTCCTGAGGGGACCACAACCCTTGGGTGGTCAGGTCTCCCAAGTGAGCCCCCCACCCCAAGAGGGAGGCATCTGTAGTAAGGATTAAAGAGTGAGACTGAGTGACAAAGGGGACTCCCTGTCTTAGATTGTTCTGATCCTGCCACCACTGCAGGGCCTGGATCAGGGTGCGAGTCACTGGTATCAGTTTGGTAAGAGGGTCCTTTTTCTGAGACCAAAAGGCTCTCAAGTGGAGCTGAATGTCCTTCATGTGAAATCTTGCTCCCTGCACCACTGCTGTAGAAGCAGCCATGTGTCCCAGGAGCTGCAGAAAATGCCTTGCTGGTCGAGACACCTGTAGGGTGAATGAAGAGGCCAGTGTTATAAGGGTCCTTGCCCTGTCCAGGAGAAGGAAGGCTCTGGACTTTTCTGTATCTAGCTCTCCGTCTATGAAGGAGAGGAGCTGAACAGGCTCCAGAACTGACTTTGTAGGATTCAGAAGGAAACCCAAAGAGGTGAGCAGTTGCTGAGTTATCTCTAGATGTAACCTGACTTGGTCTGGGGACTGGCCTACTATGAGCCAGTCGTCCAGGTATGGGAAGATGGCAATCCTTTGCCTTCTTAGAGAAGCAACTACTACTGCCAGGCATTTTGTGAACACCCTTGGAGCAGAGGTTAGGCCGAAGGGCATTGCTCTGAATTGGTAATGGCCTGAGGGCAACTCGAACCTGAGGTACTTTTCGCTGGGAGCTTCTGATGAGAATATGAAAATAGGCATCCTTGAGGTCCAGGGACACTAGCCAGTCCCCTGGCATTAGAGAGGGTAGAATTATTCCCAGAGTCACCATTCTGAACTTTGGCTTTAAAAGGTGCTTGTTTAAGTATCTGAGATCCAGGATGGGCCGCCATTCTCCTGTCTTTTTTGGGGTAAGGAAGTACCTGGACTACAGTCCTTTGCCATGGTGTAGGGGTGGAACCCTTTCCACAGCTCTGAGAGCCAGGAGGGAAGAGACCTCTGCCTCTAGGGCAAGTGCCTCTGAGGGATTTGCAGGTGGAAAGGATCTGGTTCTCAGCTTTGTAAATTTTTTGAAGCCGAGAACCAGTCCCTGGCTTACTACTTCCAGGACCCATTTGTCTGATGTTAAAGACTTCCAGTCCTGGACAAAGTAAGCCAGCCTGCCCCCTACAGGTGGTGGAGAAACGGCCCTGGCAAACCCATGCGGGTGCCTGTTCGGCAGGGGGTTTAGGCTGAGGGGTGGAAGCAAGTCTGCTTCTACCCCTTCTGCCTCTCCCTCTAAAGAACCCCAGAAGAGGAGGCCTGGGCTTGGTAGAAAGGCCAATGAAAAGGCCTTCCCCTGGGATGCTGCCTCTGAGGAGTGGCTTGCCTTTCCTTGGCCTGAGCACTCCTATAGTTGGTCCTGTATTCATCGATTTTCTTCATGTAATTCTCTGATTGCTCTCCAAACAGAGAATTACCCACAACAGGAAAATCCATGGCCCTAGTCAGGGTATCCTGTGACAGGCTAGTACATCTGAGCCAAGCCATTCTACGAAGTGCCACAGCTGTAGCCATGACTGTAGATGAAATATCATTGGAGTCCACTGCAGCATGGAATTGCACCTTGGATGCCTCAATACCATCAGCAGCCTCCTGCTCCAACTCCTTGGCAAGTTGGCCGGGGACCCGTTTAGCTAAAGCCATGACAGTGTCCCATCTAGATTTCTGATACCTAGCTGTATAGGCCATATAACTGGCCTGCCTGAGTCCCAAGGATGCTGCCATGTACTGTTTCTTTCCCATGGCATCAATCCTCCTGGAGTCCTTGTCTGGGGGGTGTGAAGCCAAGGGTATATTAGCCTTATCACAGGCTGCAGCCTGCACTACCCCAACATGGCTGCATTGTTGTGTAAGGAACTCCGTATCTGAGCCGGACAGAGTACACCTCTTGTCCATTCTTTTATCCACAGGAGGTATAGTATTAGGAGTCTTTCAAATCTTAAATGTCTGTTTCCCAAAAGATTTGTGTAAGGGAATAGACAGCCTCCTAGACTCTGGGATATCCATCATTTCTACATAGTCAGGCTCTTCCTGGTCATCCACAGCTTCTTCCATAGGAAGCTGAAGCTCGCCACTTTCTTGTAAAACATGAAATGGGAAGGGGACTCAGAAAGCCTAGGAGGAGACACTCCTGAAGGTCTGTCTGGGGAGATGTCCCGGTCAATGGGCACATCCAGACTTTCAAAACCACATTCACTTTCCTCATACTCCTCTTCCTCCTCCTCCTCCGGTTCATAATATTCTTCCAAATCATAATCCGGAACCGGTGAAACTGGCCGAACCGAGCACCTTCCTGATGGTGCCGGTTCGGTCGGAACCGGGGAAAGCGACTGCACAATTTTGATCGCTTTGGCTATTTCATCAGCGGTTGGAGAAGAAAGTTTTGGATTCACACCAGCTGATTTTTCCTTTCTTGTTCTCTTAGCCGGAACAGACTCCTCGGAATCTGTTCTCCTTTTGCCCGAAGAAGTTTCGCCCTGGTCAGAATGCACTCCTTCTGGTTCGGTTTGAACCGAACCGGGCTGGCCATCCGGGTCAGCGGACTTTTTGGCCTCCCTTTCCCTGAGCCTACCAACTCTCTTCTCTAGGGTAGCTGCAGGAAAATTTTTACAAATCTGGCAGCCTGAATTGAGGTGGTCAAACCCCAGACAATAAACACAGGTGGTGTGGGGGTCAGCCTTAGCAAAGACCTCCCCACACACACTACAGTGTTGAAACCCAGTTGGCACAGTTTTTCTTTTGGGTTTCTCAGACATGGTGCCAGTCCTAACAAAACTTACCCTTTTAATGGCAAGCCACGAGGCAAGACCCTCTTATCGGTTCCTGACCGTGTTACGGGTCGTGGAAAAAAACGTAATAAAATCTTTTTTTTTTTTTTTTAGAACCGATAACCACACTCTAAAGTAGAAATAAAGATTTTTTACTATAACTTGATCGGTTCAAACCAAACCGATAAACCGTTTACAAGTTCCACACAGAATAGAAAAACAATATAAACCTATCTAGTACTCACAAATACCACAGACAGAGACTGAACCAACAGGCTGCGGTTTAAATTCGGTCGAAAATCGAGAAAAACGGTACTTTAACCGACGAATTGAACCGAGCAAAGGAGAAATCTCCGGAACGACTGTTCAGTGAGGTGGAGTAAAGAATCTGGCCGTTTGAGTTCAAACAGCAACAGACAGAGTCTCAACGAGCTTCGAGCTCAGCGTTCCATGCCTGGCATGAAGTAAACTCTTTCATCTCCGGGGCAGTTCGAAGGTTGGGACTCACTGCTATTGTCAGAATACAGCAAGACTTCATGTTGTTTGAAGAAAAAATTACTCACCTTAGTAATTGTGTTTCTTCTAATGGAGTCTTGCTGTATTCTGACAATTTGCAGTTAGCTCCAGCACTTGAACTGCCCCAGAGAGTAAAGGGTTAAATTCTATGCCAGGCATAGAACGTTGCGCTCGAGCTTGGTTGAAAACTCTGTGTCCATTTGAACCCAAACCGTCAAGATTCTTATGAGCTAAAACTCACTGACTATAAAATGTGGAAACTGTAAAAACTCCTAGTAGCCAACTGGCAACAAAGACTCTGGATTCCCAAAAATACTCAAGTCAGGAAACCCAAAGAACCAAAACCAGGTAATAAGAACCAACAACTCTTAAACTCGTATAGGGAGGCAGTATAGCACAGTGGTTTAAGGCTCTGAGCTGCAAAGCTGTAGAACTGGGTTTGAATCCCACAGCCTACACTTGCATACTGTGTGACCCAGAGCAAGTCACTTAACTTCCATGTGCTCCCAGGCTGCACCTGTAAACAAGATTTCAGGTTATTGTGTCTCACCTGGTTAAACAATAGGGGAAAAAATACAAATCACCCAATACAACAGGAGTGGGCTAAAGACACCCCTGGGGTGCAACACTGCACCTGCCCACACACTTCCCAAAACAGGTTCTGAGAGGGAAGGGAGGTCAGAAAACAGCAAGACTCCATTAGAAGAAACACAATTACTAAGATGAGTAACTTTTTCTTCAAACAACATGAAGTCTTGCTATATTCTGACAATTTCCAGACTACCAAGCAGTACCTCCAAGGAGGAGGGACAGAACCAACTTTGGGAATTGGCTCTGAAGTATTGCTGTGCCAAACCTAGCATCACTCCTAGCCTGGATATCCAGAGAGTAACGCTTGGTGAAGGAATGAACTGTTTTCCAGGTGGCTGCTTGACAGATTTCTAACAAGGAGATATCCCTAGCTGCAGCAAGAGAAGCAGCTGTACCTCTAGTGGAATGAGCCATCAGGCCTGAGGGCGCAGTTTTTCCCAATTTTTCATAGCAGAATTGAATACAGGACACAATCCACCTGGCAATGGTTCTCTTGGTGGCAGGTTTTCCCTTACCCACTTCCCCATAAGTGAGGAACAACTGGAGGGAGTCAAACCTGTGACCCTTTGTACGTTCTATGCAGTAACTAAGGGTCCTTTTAACATCTAAACGGTGTAGCCTCCGTTCCCCTGAGGAGGTGTGATCAGTGAAGAACACAGAAGAGAAATAGATTGGTTTAAGTGGAAATCAGAAACCACTTTAGGTAGGAACCTTCCATTGGTTCTAAGGATCACCTTATCTCTATGGAAAAAAATGAAGTCAGGCTCCACTGACAGGGCTTGCACTTCACTGATACGTCTGGCAGAATTAACAGCAACCAAACACACAGTTTTCCAAGCCAAGTACTTGAGCACTGCTGAGGACATAGGATCGAAGGGGGGGGGTTGCATCAGCTGAGCAATACAAATATTAAAATCCCAGGCAAGAGCAGGATCCCTAAAAGGAGGATTGGTATAAAGCAATCCTTTGAAACATTTACAGAATACAGGGTGGGATGACAGCGAGGAAGATTTCCCCACTGACAGGAAAGCAGAAATAGCTGACAAATGAACTTTGAGAGTAGCTGGCTTGAGGCCTAGGCCATTAAGGTAATCCAGAACTATAGACAACTCTGCAGTGTCTGGGGAAATGTGCTTCTTAGAACACCAAATACTGTACCTTTTCCATTTGGAGTTTTAGGTTTTTCTTGTGGCAGGCTTTCAAGAAGCCTTGAGGATATGCAAAACCCCTTGGGACAGATGCAAATCTGCATATTCTAAGTCTTCAAGAGCCATGCCTTGAGATGAGTGACTGGAGATTGGGGTAACAAATCCTCCCTTGAGAGGAGGTTAGCAGATTTTAATTCCTGGGAAAAGACAGGGGAAGATGGACTGCTAAGGACAGCAACAGGGGGTACCAAGGCTTCCTGGCCCAGTCTGGAGCAATCAGAATCACTTTGCATGGTTGTGACCTTACCTTGTCTAGAACCTTGAACAACAGAGGAAAGGGAGGGCAGGCATAAAGAAACTTCCCTTCCCAGTTCAAAATCAGAGCATCCAGAGGGACTGAACCCAAGACAGGGGGTCTGCAACAAAGCAGAAGAAGTTTGTGATTGTCTGGGGCTGCAAAGAGATCCATCTCCGGGGTGCCCCACCGTGAGAAGATCACCTTCAACACCAAAGAAAGCAGAGACCATTCGTGATGGCCCTGGGAAATCCTGCTCAATGCATCTGCTATCACATTGTCCTTCCCTAGGAGGTTGGGAGGTGGACCGCTACTAGAGAGGTCTGCAGGGAATAAGCCAGGGACCACACTTTCATGGCCTCTGTGCACAAGGCTGAGGACCGACTGCCTCCCTGCTTGTTGATACACCACATGGTGGTAGTGTTGTCCTTCCTGACCTGAACCACCTTGTTCTGTATTGACAGAGAAAGCTAGTATGGCAAGAAGTACCGCCCTGAGCTCCAGAAGGTTGATGTGAAGAAGGGACTCCTGGGGGACCACAGTCCCTGGGCCATGATAGCCCCCAGATGGGCTCCCCACCCCAAAAGGGAAGCATCTGTGGTAAGAACCACAGAGCGAGTCTGAGAGACAAATGGAACACCTTGCCTTAGATTGTCCAGATCTTGCCACCACTGAAGGGCCTGGATTAAGGTCTGAGTAACAGGAACTAGCTTGGTAAGAGGATCTGTCCTTAGGGACCAATAGGATCTCAGATGGAACTGAATGTCCCTCATCTGAAATCTGGCCCCCTGGACCACTGCTGTGGAAGCTGCCATGTGGCCCAGAAGCTGCAGAAAATGCCTTGCTGGTCGAGAGACCAGAGGGAGAAAGGAAGAGGCCTGCTGAGAGATGGATTTTGCCCTTTCCAAAGGAAGGAAGGCTCTTGCCTTGAGGGTGTCCAGCTCTGCTCCTATAAAAGTGAGGAGTTGTACTGGTTCGAGAACTGACTTGGGAAGATTGAGAAGGAACCCCAGGGAAGTAAGAACTTGCTGGGTGACCTGCAGATCTGACTTGACTTTGTCTGGAGACTGGCCTACCAGAAGCCAATTGTTCAGATATGTAAAAAAATAAATCTTTTTCCTTCTTAAAAAGGCCACCACTACTGCTAGGCACTTTGTAAACACCCTTAGAGCGAAGGTTAGACCGAAGGGCATTGCTCTGAACAGATAATGGCCTGAAAGCAATTCGAACCTGAAGTACTTTCTGTGGGAGCACCTGATGGGAATGTGAAAACAGGCATCCTTGAGGTCCAGGGAGGCCAGCCAGTCTCCTGGCCTCAGAGAGGGAAGAATTGTTCCCAGAGTCACCATTTTGAATTTTGGCTTTATTAAGTGCTTGTTTAGGCATCTTAGATCTAGGATGGGGCGCCACTCCCCTGTCTTTTTTGGGGCAAGGAAGTACTTGGAGTGCAGACTTTTGCCCCTGTATGGAGTAGGAACTCTCTCTATGGCCTTTAAAGCCAGTAGAGATAAAACCTCTGCCTCCAGAGCAAGGATTTCTGAAGTATTTGCAGGTGGAAGGGATCTAGGTCTCAGTTTTGGAAAACTTTTGAAACTGAGAACCAGCCCCTGGCTTACAACCTCCAGGACCCACTTGTCTGAGGTAACAGACATTCAGTCCTGGACAAAGTAAGCCAGTCAGCTACAGAAATGGTGGAGTCTACCCGGGCTGACACATCAGGGTGTCTGCCTGGCAGTAGCCTTAGGCTGAGCGGTGGATGCAGCCCTGCTCATCCCCCTTCTGCCTCTCCCTCTGAAGAACTCCCTCTGAGAAAAGGAAGAGGAGGCCTGCGCCTGGTAGAAAGGCCTGTGAAAAGGCCTGCCCCTGCCCCTAGCTTGCTGCCTCTGAGGAGCTGCCTGCCTCTCCTTGGACTGAGCACTCCAATAAGTGGTCCTGTACTCATCCATTTTCTTCATGTAATTCTCTGTCTGTTCCCCAAACAGAGAATTACCCACTACAAGGAAATCCATGGACTTAGCCTGGGTGTCCTGTGAAAGGCTAGTACATCTGAGCCAAGCCATTTCCCGAAGAGCCACAGATGTAGCCATGACTCTTCTGCCATGACACATCATTGGAGTCCACAGCAGCATGAAATTGCACCTCTGATGCCTCAATCCCATCAGCAGCCACATCCTCCAGCTCCTTGGCTAGCTGGGGGGAGGCCTGTTTAGCCAGAGCCAGTACAGTGTCCCACCTGGACTTCTGGTACCTGGCTGTATAGGCCATATAATTAGTCTGCCTGAGTCCCAAAGATGATGCCAAGTACTGTTTCTTTGCCATGGCATCTATCTTGCTAGAATCTTTGTCTGGGGGGTGTGCGAAGCCAAGGGAATGTTTGCCTTATCACAGGTAGCAGCTTGCACTACCCCAATATGGCTGCATTGCTGGTAAAAATTCCGTATCCGAGCCTGACAAGGTGTACCTCTTGTCCATTCTCTTGTCAACAGGAGGAACAGAGTTGGGAGACCTAAGAATTTTTTGTGTCTCTTTCCCAAATGACCTATGCAGGGGAGTAGACAGTCTCAGACTCTGGGATGTCCATCATCTCTATGAAGTCAGGCTCCTCTTGATCCTCTAAAGCCTCCTCAATAGGAAGCTGGAGGGTTTGAGCCACTTTTCTGTACAACAGAAAGTGGGAAGGGGACACACCAGGTCTGTCTGGGGAGATGTCCAGTTCCACAGGCACATCCAGACTTTCACAGTCAATCATCCTCTTCAAAATCCCCTTCCTCATCAAACTCCGGTTCATAAAAATCTTCAGGGGAATAATCCTCAACGGGGGAAACCGACCGAACCGAACCCCTGCCAGAAGGCAGAAGGCGGAACCGGACAAAGCGATTCCACAATCCGAATCGCTTTGCCTATTTCTTCGGCGGTCAGAACATGCCACTCTGGATCCGAACCATCCGATATATCCTTTCGTTTTCTTTTTGTAGGAACCGATCCCTCAGGATCGGCTCTCCTCTTGCCCAAAGCAGTATCGCCCTGGTCAGAGGGCACACTTTCTGGTTCGGTAGGAACCAACCGGGGCTGGCCTTCCGGGTCAGCAGATTTCTCGGGCTCCTTATCCCTAAGTCTACCTAACCTTTTCTCCAGGGCAAAGTTGGGGAAATACTTATAAATTTGGCAGTCTGAATCAAGGTGGTCAAACCCCAGACAGTAAACACAGGTGCTATGGGGATCGACCTTAGCAAAGACCTCCCCACACACATTGCAGTGTTGAAACCCAGTGGGCCCGTATTTTTTCTTGGGTTTCTCAGACATGGCCAACCTAACCAACTTACCCTTTATATTGCAACCACCAGGAAAGACTCCCCTATCGGTTTCTCACCGTGTCACAGGTGATGGAAAAAACACACTGTAATTAAATTTTTTTTAAACCAATATGGACCGGTAGCCATACACTTTTTCTGTTTTTAAAATCATACTACAGGATCGGTTCAGCCGAACACATCAGAAACATTTTACAATTTCCACACAACAGCTTACTAAATTAAGTACTTACGGTACCACAGAGAGAGTCTCGGACCGAAAAACGGAACACAAAAAAAAAAAAAAATCAAAAAATCGGACTAAACCCGAAACTTTTTCCGCAACAGAACCGAGCAGAAGGAGAAATCTCCGAAGCGACTGTACAGAGAGGCGGAGTAAAGAATCTGACGGTTTGGATTCAAATGGACGCAGAGTTTCAACCGAGCTTGAGCCCAACGTTCTATGCCTGGCATCGAATTTAACCCTTCACTCTCCGGGACAGTTCAAGAGCTGGAGCTAAACGCAAATTGTCAGAATACAGCAAGACTTCATGTTGTTTGAAAGGGGAGTTACTGCTGATGGGGGATCTGAATGCGCCAGATGTTAATTGGAGTACATTTACAGCAACCACTTCTAAGAGTGGGGTCATTCTAGATGCCCTACAGGGGGCATGCTTTAGACAACTAGTATTGGAACCCACTCGAGAGGGTGCAATCTTAGACCAGGTACTCTCAAATGGGGATGGCGAGAGGATCACAGATTTAGAAGTGGGTAGCCATCTGGGAACTAGTGACCATCGAACAGTATGGTTCACAATAAACACAGCAGTAGAGCCAAGCCATACAAAGGCAAAGGTACTGGACTTCACTAGGGCTGACTTTGCCAAAATGGGTGAGTGCCTAAGGAATGCACTAGTAAATGGGCAGGAAGGAGGGGTGAAAGAACAATGGGGAATAATAGAAACTGCCACCACAGAGGCAACAAGCCTTTGTGTGAAGAAAATAAACAAAACAAAACTATGTAAGAAACCACTATGATTCTCAGAGGAGGTGGCAGAAAAGGTTAGGGAGAAAAAGAAAGCATTCGGGAAGTACAAGGAATCACAGAAAAAGCAGGACAGAGAATTGTATCAGTTAAAGCAAAAGGAAGCTGGGAAGGCAGCCAGAACAGCAAAGGCCCAAACAGAGGAAAAGACAGCCAACACAGTTAAGGAGGAGGATAGAACTTTTTATACGTACATCAAGGAGCAAAGGAAGACCAAGGGTGGGAAAGTGAGGCTTAATAAAGGGAGGGGTGGGCAGAGGGTAATCAGAAAAGGCAGAAATACTAAACAAATATTTTTGCTCAGTATTCACAAATGAAGAGGGGGAGGTACCTAAACCAAACAACAGAAACACTCTGGATACAGAAGTTTATAGCAGCCCATTTACAGAAGAAAGGGTTCAGAAAGAACTCTTAAAACTGAAGGTGGATAAAGCAATGAGGCCTCATGGGAGTGCCAACACTGCTACTGCCCACCCACATTCCAAAAACCGAGGTTCTGAGAGAGGAGGCAGGGGGATGTCAGAATACAGCAAGAATCCATTAGAAGAAACAACATTACTAAGGAGAGTAATTTTTTCTTCAAACAACATGAAGTCTTGCTCTATTCTGACATATTGCAGACTACCAAGCAGTACCTCCATGGAGGAGGGACAGAACCTACTTAGGAAACAGGCTCTGAAGCACAGCTGTGCCAAACCAAGCATCACTTCTAGCCTGTATATCCAGAGAGTAATGCTTGGTAAAAGTGTGTACTGTTTTCCAGGTGGCTGCTTAACAAATCTAAGATAGAATACTCGGCAGCAGCCAGGAAGCAGCTGTACCTCTGAAGAGTGAGCCCTCAGGCCTGAGGGTGGGATCCTACCTAATTTTTCATAGCAAAATTGTAGACAAGAGACAATCCACCTGGCATTAGATCTCTTAGTGGCAGGTGTTCTTCACCAACCTCACCATAAGTGAGGAACAGTTGAGGAGTCAAACCTAGGACCCTTGGTGAGCTCTCTATGTAGTAGCTAAGGCCCTTTCACATCCAACTGTGCAGCCTCCTCTCACCAGAGGAGGAATGGTCAGTGAAGAAAACAGGAAGAGACAGATTGGTAAGGTGGAAATCTGAAAACACCTTAGGCAAAACTCTCCTATTAGTCCTGAGGACCACTTATCTCTATGGAAAGAGATAAAATCAGGCTCCACTGACAGGGCCTGTAACTCATTTATGCTGCCTGGCAGAAGTGATGGCCACCAAGAAAACAGTTTTCCAAGTCAAGTACTTAAGCTCTGCTGAGGACAAAGGCTCAAAAAGGGGCTTGCATAAGCTAAGCAATGCAAACATTAAGGTCCCAAGCAGGGGCAGGGTCCCTGATTGGAGGATTGGTATGAAGCAATCCCTTGAAAAATTTAGAAAATACAGGATGAGCTGAAAGGAAGGCAGAGACAGCTGCCAGATGCACTCTTAGTGTAGCTGGTCTGAGTCCCAAGCTATTAAGATGACCCATATAGTCAAGGACTATGGGCAGGCCAGCAGACTCTGGAGAAATATGCTTCCCAGAGCACCGTATAGAAAATCTTGGAGTTATAAGTGTTTCTGGTGGAAGGCTTCCGAGAAGCCTTTAAGATATCCAGAACACCTTGAGAGAGGTGCAAATCAGCAAATCTCAACTCTTCAAGAGCCAGGCCTTGAGATTGAGAGATTTGAGATTCGGATACCAAACTCTCCCCATAGCACATGTTAACAGGTTGTAATTCCTGGGAAGAGACAGGGGAAGGTGGACTGCTAAGGACAACAAGAGAGGGTAAAAGGGCTGTCTGGCCCAGTCTGGAGCAATCAGAATCACCTTGCAGGGTTGAGACCGGATTCTGACTAACAGCTTGAACAGGAGAGGGAAGGGGAGAAAAGCATACAGGAACTTCCCTTCCCAACTGAGAACTACAGCATCCAGGGGGACTGAGCCCAACACTGGGGGCCTGCACCAAAAAAGAGAGGAAGTTGGTGATTGTCTGGGGCTGCAAAAATATCTATCTGTGGGGTGCCCCATCTGGAGAAGATCACCTTCAAAACCAGGGGTTCCAGGGACCATTTGTGATGGCCCTGAGATATTCTGCTGAGAGCATCTGCCAGGACATTGTCCTTGCCTGGGAGGTGTACTGCTATAAGAGAGGTGTTCAGGGAATAGGCCAGAGACCATAACTTCATTGCCTCTCTGCAAAAGGCCGTAGACCAGAGTGCCTCCTTGCTTGCTGATGTACCACATTATGGTGGTATTGTCTGTCCTGATCTGAACTACTTTGTTCTGAACAAACTTGGAAAAAGCTTGAAGTGCTAGAAGAAAAAATTACTCACCTTAGTAATGTTTCATCTAATGGAGTCTTGCTATATTATGACAATTGCAGTTTGTCCCAGCCTTAGAACTGCTCCGGAGGTGAAAGAGTTAACTTCCATGCCATGCATGGAACTTAGAGCGCGAGCTCGGTTAGAAAAGCTCTGTCTGGATCATTTCAAACAAACTGTCAGATCTTTATGAGCAAAACTCACTAAGGTTCTGTGTGGAAGCTGTAACCTACACTAGCCAACTGGCTACTTAAGTATAAACACATTTTCCTGGTCCCAACACCAAGACTCAAGTCAGGGGACCAGAAAATAAGATAAGATAAGATAAAATAAAACACAACACCCAAACACCCCAAAAAGAAGGGGTGGAAAAAACAAGATGGGCATCAAAAGTGCCAACACTGGACTGCCCACCCCATCCCTAAAGTAGAAGTTCTGAGAGGGCAGGTTGGAGGTTATAATATATAAGACTCCATTAGAAGAAACAACATTACTAAGATGAGTAATTTTTCTTCAAACAACATAAGTCTTGCTATATTATGACACTGCAGACTACACAGCAGTACCTCCAAGGAGGAGGGACAGAACCTACTAAGGAAATAGGCTCTGAAGCACAGCTGTGCCAAATCGAGCATCCCTCCTGGCCTGAATGTCCAAGGATAAATGCTTAGTGAAAGTATGTACTGTTTTCCAAGTAGCTGCTTGACATATCTCCAAGATAGGGATGTCCCTGGCCGCAGCTAGGGACGCAGCTATACCTCTGGTAGAGTGAGCCCTCAGGCCTAAAGGGGGAACCTTACCCAGTTTTTGATAGCAAAATTGGATACAAGAGACAATCCACCTGGCAATGGATCTCTTAGTGGCAGGTCTCCTTTCCCAACCTCACCATAAGTGAGAAAGAGTTGAGGAGTCAAACCTGTGACCCTTGTACGCTCTATGTAGTAACTAAGGGCCCTCTTAACATCTAAGCTGTGCAGCCTCCTCTCACCAGAGGAGGATGGTCAGTGAAGAACACTGGAAGAGAAATAGATTAAGGTGGAAATCTGAAACCACCTTAGGCAAAAACTTCCTGTTAGTCCTGAGGACTACCTTATCCCTGTGAAAGAAAATAAAATCAGTCTCCACTGACAAAGCTTGCAACTCACTTATGCGCCTGGCAGAAGTGATGGCTACTAGAAACACAGATTTCCAAGTCAAGTACTTAAGCTCTGCCGAAGACAGAGGTTCAAAGGGGGGTTGCATCAGCTGAGCAATGCACACATTAAGATCCCAGGCAGGGGCAGGGTCCCTGAATGGTGGATTGGTATGAAGCAATCCCCTGAAAAACTTGGAAAATACAGGGTGAACAGAGAGAGAAGAGGGCTTCCCTGCTGAAATAAAAGCAGAGACAGTTGCCAAATGCACTTTTAGGGTAGCTGGTCTCAGTCCCAAAGAATTAAGATGGACCATATAGTCCAAAACAGTGGGCAAATCAGCAGATTCCGGGAAATATGCTTCCCAGAGCACCATATGGAAAACCTTTCCATTTAGAGTTATAAGTAGCTCCTAGTGGAAGGCTTCCTAGAAGCTTAAATTTCAAGAACACCTTTGAGAAAGGTGTAAGTCAGCAACCTAACTCCTCAACAGCCAGGCCTTGAGGTTGAGGGATTTGAGATTCGGATACCAAACTCTCCCCTGGGCACAGGTTAAGAAATTGTGGTTCCTGGGGAGACACAGGGGGAGATGGACTGTTAAGGACAGAAGGAGAGGGTACCAGGGCTGTCTGGCCCAATCTGGAGCAATCAGAATCGTCTTGAAGGGCTGAGATCTGATTTTGACTAGCACCTTGAACAGGAGAGGGAAGGGGGGAAGGCATAGAGAAACTTCCCTTCCCAAATCGAGGAGGAAGGCATCCAGGGGGACTGAGCCCAACACTGGGGCCTGCAAACAAAAAAGTGGAAGTTGATGATTGTCTGGGACTGCAAAAGATCTATCTGAGGAGTGCCCCACCTGGCAAAAACTATCCCCAGTACTCGAGATCCAATGACCATTCGTGATGGCCCGGGAAATCCTGCTGAGAGCATCTGCCAGGACATTGTCCTGCCTGGGAGGTGAACTGCTATGAGGAGGTGTTCAGGAATAAGCCAGAGACCACAGCTTCATTGCCTCGGTGCATAAGGTCAAGACCGAGTGCCCCTTTGTTTGTTGATGTACCACATTGTAGTGTAAGTTGTCTGTTCTGACCTGTACCACTTTTGTTCTGAACAGATGCAGAAAAACCTGAAGTGCTAGAAAAACAGCTCTGAGTTCCAACAGATTGATGTGGAGCAGAGATTCCTGAGGGGACCACAATCCCTGGGTGGAGAGGTCGTCATATGTGAGCTCCCCATCCCAAAAGGGCCACATCTGTAGTGGGGTCAAGGAGTGAGATAGAGGGATGAAAGGAACCCCTTGTCTCAGGATTGCTCTGATCCTGCCACCACTGAAGGGCCTGGATCAGGTTCGTGTTATTGGGATCAACTGATAGGATCTCTTCGAGACCAAAAGGCTCTCAAATGGAACTGGAATGTCCCTCATCTGAAATCTTGCTCCTGCACTATGGCCAAAGAAAACAAGTGTGTCCCAGGTGCTGCAAATGCCTTGCTGGTCGAGAGACCTGCAGGGTGAAGGAGGAGGCCAGGCTCACCAGGGTCCTTTACCTCTTCTAGGGCAAGGAAGTTTGCCTGCTTTGTGTCCAGTTCTGCGCCTATGAAGGCGAGTACCTAGACAAGTCTCTAAAACTGACTTTGGAAGATTAAGAAGAAAGCCTAGAGGCAAGCAGCTGCTGGGTAACCTGCAGTGTAGATTTGACCTGGTCTGGAGACTGACCCACAACGAGCCAGTCGCTCTAGGTAGGGAAGATGGCAAATCTTTTGCCTTCTTAATGAGCAACTGCTACCGCCAGGCATTTTGTGAATACTCTTGGGCAGAGGTAAGGTCAAGGGCATTACTGAATTGATAATGGCCTGAGGGCAGTTTGAATCTGAGGTACTTTCAGTGGGAGCTTCTGATAAGAACATGGAAGTAGGCATCCTTGAGGTCCAGGGAAGCTAGCCAGTCCCCTGGCCTTAGGGAGGGGAAAATCATTCCCAGAGTCACCATTTTGAATTTCGGTTTTAAAAGGTGCTTGTTCAGATATCTTAGGTACAGGATGGGCCGCCATTCTCCTGTCTTTTTTGGGGAAAGGAAGTACCTGGAGTACAGTCCCTTGCCCTGGTGTAGGGGAGAAACCCTTTCACTGCTCTGAGAGCCAGGAGGTTTGAGACTTGTTTCCACAAGAGTCTCTAGAGGATTTCAGGTAGGAAAAGATCTGATTCTCATCTTTGGGAATTTTTGAAGCTGAGACTCAGACCCTGGCTTACTACTTCCAGGACCCACTTGTCTGAAGTTAAAGACTCCCAGTCCTGGACCTAGGTAAGCCAGCCTGCCCTACAGGAAATGGAGAATCGCCCAGGCATCCCATCAGGGTGCCTGTTTGCAGGGCTTTTAGGCTGAGGGGTGGGAGCAGGCCGGCTCATACCCCATCTGCCTCTCCCTCTGAAGAACCCCCTCTGAACGTAAGCTGAAGAGGAGGCCTGGGTTTGGTAAAAAGGTCTGTGAAAAGGCCTGCCTCTACCCCTGGGGGGCTGCCTCTGAGAAGAGGCTTGCAGTTCCTTGGCTTGTGCACTCCAGTAAGTGGTTCTATATTCATCCATTTTCTTCATATAATTCTCTATCTGCTCCCCAAACAGAGAATTTCCCACCACAGGAAAACGCAAATCCATGGCCTTGGACTGGTATCCTGTGACAGACTTATACACTGAGCCAAGCCAATCTAAGAAAAGTTCACAGATGTAGCCA
The DNA here is from genome assembly GCA_016271365.2 of Neoceratodus forsteri. Lineage (NCBI taxonomy): Eukaryota > Metazoa > Chordata > Ceratodontiformes > Ceratodontidae > Neoceratodus > Neoceratodus forsteri. The sequence continues at coordinate 552,360,301 of CM028129.1, read as the reverse complement.
TGACTCTAGAGGATACATCATTAGAATCCACTGCAGCATGGGATTGCACTTTGATGCCTCATCATCGGCAGCCACCTGTTCCAGCCTCGCAAGCTGGGCAGGGGCCTGTTTGGCTAAGGCCATGACAGTACCATATCTAGATTTCTGGTATCTGCAACATAGGCCATATAATTTGCCTGTCTGAGTCCCAAGGACGCTGCCATGTATTGTTTTTTAGCCATGGCATCAATCTTCCTGGAGTCCTTGTCAGGAGGATGTGAAGCCTGGGGAATATTAGTTTTATCTCAGGCTGCAGCCTGAACTACTAACATGGCTGCATTGCTGTGAAAGAAATTTGTATCAGGACCTGACAAGGTGTACCTCCTGTCCATCTTTTTATCCACAGAGGTACAGAAATAGGAGCTTTAAAATTTTTACTGTTTGTTTCCTGAAGGATTTATGTAAAGGAATAGACAATCTCCTGGACCTGGGATATCCATCATATCCACAAAGTCAGGCTCCTCTTGCTCATCCACAGCTTCCTCCAAAGGGAGCCGATATTTCAGTAACTTTTTATAAAACAGAAAATGAGAAGGGACTCAGAAAGCCTAGGGAGACTCTCCTGAAGGTCTGTCTGGGAGATGTCCGTTCAATGGCACATCCAGACTTTCAAAACAAGACCACTGTTCATAATCATCCTCCTCCTCTGGTTCATAAAACCCTCTACCATATTTTGAACTGTGGAATCCCGGCCGAACTACCTTTTGCCAGATAGTGCGTTCAGACGGAACCGGGAAAGCAATTGACAATTTGATCGCTTTGTTATCTCTGCAGTTGGAGAAGGAATTTTGGACTCACACCTGCTGATTTTCTAGTTCTTTGCTGGAACTGGCTCCACAGAGTCAGCTGCTTGCCAGAGGAAGTCTCGCGCCTGGTCGGAGGTGGTCATTCCTCCGGTTTGGTTGGCACCGAACCGGGCTGGCCATCCGGGTCAGTGGACTTTTTGTTCTCGCCCTGAGCCTACCAACTCTTTTTATCTAGGGTAGCTGCAGGAAATTTTGCAAATCTGGCAGTCTGCATTGTGAGGTGGTCAAGCCCCAGACAAACACATGTGGTGTGTGGGTCAGCCTTGGCAAAGCTTCCCTACGACACTGCAGTGTTGAAACCCTGTGGGCCTGGTTTTCTTTTTGTTTCTCAGACATAATGCCAGCCTAACCAAAATACAGGTTACTCACCTGTAACAGGAGTTCTGGAATGGTATATGTTGTTCATCCACACCATTGGCAGGTATCCTTGCCGCTAAATCTTGCCGAAGGTCTTCAGTTGCTCCTCCCACCCACCCGGTATAACTCTCAGCCCGCCTCCCCATGATGCGCCAGATCTGGCCCGCTGGAAGCTCAGGTTGTGCCGGGCCGGAGGAACAGGGTCGTGGTGATGAACAACATATACCATTCCTAGAACTCGTTTTACAGGTGAGTAACCTGTATTTAGTACATGGATGTTTGGTCTGTCGACAGGGTCGAGTCAGGTCCCAGGTGGCTCCCAGTCGGGAAGGTTCCACGCCAGACCCGGCATCTTCAGTGTCGCCCGTCTAGTCTTCAGGCTGTGGGTGTCCTCCATCGATTCTATGAGCCGGCATCTGCCGGTGTGGAGATATTGTCTTCGCTCGGAGGATGCTGGACCCAGTCTCCTGGCAGGCGCCTGGCCGGCAACTGGTACTGGCAGGTGTAGTCTGCTTCTGTGAGCGCCGGGCTGATTTGGAATGTTTGGCTGACATCAAGTGTTGAGCCGACATCGGGTCTGATGCAATTTTCAGGGACGTCGGGTCGTTGGCCTTTCTGGGTGCAGGATCAGGACCTCCGGGCAGCTGGGAGACCGACCTGGCATCAGTGGCAAGACGTCGGGAGGAAGAAGAGGACTTATGGTGCTCAGAAGACTTTGAAGAGGCCTTGGATGGGGTTGGGAAACCAAGGGCCTCGATGTCTTGATCGGATGGGCGAGGAAAACAGCGCCTGAAGTCCGGCCCCTAAGCGGGGGTGGGGGGTGGGCTGCGACCGAGCCCTGGAGGGAAGCGGTCAGATCTGGAGCAGAGCTGAGGGTCCGAGGCAGAGTTGAGGACCTAGACCTCACCTTCTCCCAGTGCTTGTGGGATTTTGAGAGGATTCTCCCCTTGGAGAAGGTTCTTGGTCCATCCTTTTCAGTTTTTCTTGAAGAGATATGCCTGAAGTGCCTTTTGACAGTGGATCCTGGGTGCAGCCAGTGAAACCACTGGCAAAGGTGCAGGCCGCTGAATATTAAGTAGTCGGGCCTGAGGCAGCGCACAGGAAAGTGAGGATCATAAGAGGATCCGTTTTCCGTGATCATGCCGAAAGGTGACCCTCAAGTGATGGAGTTGGAGAGGACATCAGTTGAGCAAAGAAAAAATTCACAGAAAGTTCTGTAGTTGTCATATGCTAGAAAGAGACAGAGACACCAATGCTGGCGAGTCGACGGTGGGAAAAAGAACCCCAAGGATTATGAGGGACCGCTCCATATGCATGACGGCCTGACATCGAGATGGTACCCGGACGCCGGAGGAAGGTGCCCGCTGAACATCGCTAGCTAGAAAATTTCCAAAGGGTCCTGGCGCCTGCCGGCTTCAGTCCTAATGGTGTAACCTGCTGCAAGAGCTGTTTCTCGAAGTAAGATCGGTCGAGTACCTAGAGGTCAGAGGGGCACAGGACCCAAGGCAGCATGGATTCACAGCGGGAAGGTCATGTCAGACGAATCTAACATACTAAAATTCCAGCAGAATAAGCCCAACGGTCTTTTGTGTCTGCTTCGTTTTGGTCAGCCCCCACCCTGGGAGCTAACCTTGCTGCTCCCTCGCCTTCTCAGCTTCTCCCTTCCCAGTTCGGATATTCTCGCTGCATTGGATTTTGCTTCCAGAACCCTTCCCCTGTGCCTGTCCACAGCTCCTGAACCCCTCCACCTCTCTGCTTCCACTAGCCCCTAGGCCAGCACTTCCATGGCTCACAACCCTCTCAGAGAAAGAAGCACCTCCTCCTTTCTCCCCTGAATCTTCCCCTCCAGCTGCCACCCGTGCCCTCTGGTGGCCCCCTCCTTCCTTAGAAGCACCTTGACTGTTCCTCCCTATTTACCCTCTTCATGTACCTGAGACCTCTATCGTGTCCCCCTTCTCTCTTCCAATGTGTACATATTTAGCTCTTCGAGCCTCTCCTCATAGGTCCTGTCCCCCAAGCCCCAAATCATTTTGGCTGCCCTCCTGTGGACCCTCTCCAGGAGTTTAATGTCCCTCTAAGTGTGGCCCCCAAAACTGCACGCAGTACATGAGGTGCAGCCTCACCAAGCAGTTATACAGAGGGAGTATCACTTCCCTCCTTCTGGAGTTGATCCCCCTAGCGATGCATCCCAGCAACCTGTTGGCCTTGGCTGCTGCCTTTCTACAAGTCTCCGAGTTGTTCATCTTGACATCCACCACCACCCCAGGTCCCTCTCAGCCCATCGAGACTTGTAGCATTTGCCCCCGAGGTGTACACTTGGCCGGGTTTCCAGGCTCCCAGGTGCCAGTACCTTGCATTTCCCTGCATTGAACCTCAGCTTCCACTTTCTAGACAATCTTTCCAGAGCCTCCAGAGTCCCCCAGTAGAGCCACCCTCCCTCCTCCCCACCCACCACCGCCCCAGTTTTGAGTCATCACGAAAGCTCATCTCACTCCTGATACCTGTCCTTATATGTGAGATGTGAGCGTTGAACAGGAGGCCCAAGGACTGATCCCTGTGGGACCCACTAATGACCCTCCTTGGGGATGAGACCATCCCACCAACTCGACCCTCTGGGTCTGGTCCTGAGAGCCAATTGCCTATCCATCTGATCATCTGGTTCCCCACCCCCATTTCTCCCAGCTTATCAACAGGCTACGTGAGAACAGGTTAAATGCCTTACTGAAGTCTAGAAAGAGGGCGATCACTGGTCTCCCAGGTCAAGGCACTCGTCATCCAGTAATAGAACTCCAAAAGTTTGTCTGACATGATTTCCAGGGGCGAATCCATGCTGTCTATCATCAAGGCACCATGACTTTCCAGGTCCCACTAGCCTCTTCTTGACAATGCCTACATCACCTTGCCCACCACGATGTCAGGCTGACAGGCCTGTAGTTCACCACCTCCCTTTATCACCCCTTGAGGATGAGCACTATATCGCCACCCTTCCAGTCCTGGGGCTGTAACCTGTCCTCAGAGAGATGGTGAAAAGCTACGCCAATCGATTTCCTTGACTGGGTGACCAAAGTAGTAGATCAGGGAGGGACTGTGGACATGGCCTACCTAGACTATCAAGGCATTTGACACAGTTCCACACAAATGATTAATATATAACTTAGCCAGCCTGGGAGTGGGTCCCAAGATGGTAGCCTGGGTAAAGTATTGGCTGGAGAACAGGGCAGAGAGGGCAATAGTAAATGGAGTCCACTCTGAAGAAAGGGGGTTACTAGTGGGTTACCGGAGGGTTCAGTAATAGGACCAGTCCTCTTCAATGTCTTTATAAGTGACATTGCAGAAGGACTGGAAGAAAAGAAAAAATTACTCACCTTACTAAAGTTTCTTCTAATGGAGTCTAGCTATATTATGACAATTACAGTGAGTCCCCATCTTCGAACTGCTCCGGAGGCGAAATAGTTAACTTTTCCATGAAGCATGGAACTCTGAGCGCGAGCTCTGTTAGAAAGCTCTGTCTGTTGTGCTTCAAACAAACTCTCAGATCTTTACGAGCTAAAACTCACTAAGGTTCTGTGCGGAAGCTGTAAGCCTACACTAGCCAACTGGCTACTAACCTAAACACACCTTCCCTGGTCTCAAACAAAGACTCAAGTCAGGAGACCAAGAAAAGAAAACAACACCAATTCACCCCAAAAAGAGGGTGTAAATAACAACAAGGTGGGCATAAATGAGTGCCAACCCTGTAAGGCCCAGCCACACCCCAAAACAGAGCTTCTGAGAGGGGTAGGCAGGGGGGGAAGGTCATAATATAGCAAGACTCCATTAGAAGAAACAACATTACTAAGGTGAGTAATTTTTTCTTCAAACAACATGAAGTCTTTCTATATTATGACAATTGCAGACTTCACAGCAGTACCCCCATGGAGGAGGGACAGAACCTACTTGGGAATAGGCTCTAAAGAACAGCTGTGCTAAACCGAGCATCACTCCTAGCCTGGATGTCAGGGAGTAATGCTTAGTAAAAAGTGTGAACTGTCTTCCAGGTAGCTGCTTGACATATTTCTAGAATAGGAATGTCTCTGGCAGCAGCCAGAGCAAGCAGCTGTACCTCTGGTAGAGTGAGCCCCTCAAGCCTGAGGGGGATCTTTACCAACTACTCGTGGGCAGAATTGGATACAGAGACAATCCACCTCACAATGGATCTTTTAGTGGCTGGCTTCCCTTTACAACCGCTACCGTATGAGGAACAGTTGAGGGAGTCAAACCCAGTGACCCTTGGTACACTCTATGTAGTAACAAAGGGCTCTTCACATCTAAGCTGTGCAGCCTCCTCTCACCAGGGGAGGAGTGGTCAGTGAAGTACACTGGAAGAGAAATAGATTGATTAAGGTGGAAATCTGAAACCACCTGAGGAAGGAATTTCCTGTTAGTCCGGAAGACCACCTTATCTCTGTGAAAGAGATAAAATCCGGCTCCACTGAACAAAGCTTGTAATTCACTTGAAAGGCCTGGCAGAGGTGATGGCCACCAAAACACAGTCCTCCAAGTCAAGTACTTAAGCTCAGCCAAGACAAGGGCTCAAAGGGGGTTGCATAAGCCGAGCAATGCAAACATTAAGATCTCAGGTAGAGCAGGGTCCCTGAATGGAGGTTGGTGTGAAGCAACCCCTTAAAAACTTGGAAAATACAGGATGAGGAAACAGAAGAGAGGACTTACCTGCTGAAATAAAAGGAAGACACAACATCCAAATGCACCTTCAGGGTAGCTGGTCCCTGAGCCCCCAGAGAATTCAGATAGACCATATAATCCAGGACTGTGGGTAGATCAGCAGAGTCTGGGAAATATACTTTCCGAACACCATATGGAAAACATTTCCATTTGGAATTTTAAGTAGCCCTGGTGGAAGGCTTCCTTGAGAGCCTTCAATATATCCATTACACCTTAGGAGAAATGTAAATCAGCAAACTCTAACTCTTCAAGAACCAAGCCTTGAGATTGAGAAATTTGAGATTCAGATACAAACCCATCCCTGGGCACAGGTTAACAGGATTGTGCGTTCCTGGGAAGGCACAGGGGAGGATGGACTGCTGAGACAGTAGGAGTGGATACCAGGGTTGTCTGGCCCAATCCAGAGCTATCAGAATGACTTTGCAGGATTGGGATCTAATTGACTAACACTTTGAAAAGGAGAGGAAGGGAGAAGGCATAGAGGAACTTCCTTCCCAACTGAGGGCTAAGGCATCCAGGGGAGAAGCCCAACACTGGGGGCCTGCAAAAAAAGGGAGTTGGTGATTGTCTGGGGCTGCAAAAGATCCATCTGCGGGTGCCCCATCTGGCAGACTACTCCCAAGACCGAGGATCAGTGACCATTAAGGATGGCCCTGAGAAATCCTGCTGAGGCATCTACCAGGACATTGTCCATGCCTGGAAGGTGGACTGCCATAAGGGAGGTATTCAGGGAGTAAGCCAGAGACCACAACTTCATTGCTTCGGTGCACAAGGCCGTAGACAGAGTGCCCACCTGCTTGTTGATGTACCACATTGTAGTGGTGTTGTCTGTTCTGACCTGCATAATCTTGTTCTGAACAGACTTGGAAAAAACTTGAAGTGCTAGGAAAACTGCTCTGAGCTCCAACAGGTTGATGTGAAGCAGAGATTCCTGGGGAGACCACAGACCTTGGGTGGCGAGGTCGCACATGTGGGCTCCCCAACCCAAGAGGGATGCATCTGTAGTAAGGATTAGGGAGTGAGACTGAGTGACAAAAGGAACCCCTTGTATCAGGCTGCTCTGATCCTGCCACCACTGAAGGGCTTGGATCAGGGTTCGAGTTACTGGGATCAACTTGATCAGAGGATCCTTTCTTTGGGACCAAAAAGCTCTCAAATGGAACTAGATGTCCCTCATCTGAAATCTTGCTCCCTGCATGACTGCTGTGGAAGCAGCCATGTGTCCTAGGAGCTGTAGAAAATGCCTTGCTGGTCGAGAGACCTGCAGGGTGAATGAGAAGGCCAGGGAGACTAGGGTCTTTGCCCTGTCCAGAGGAAGGAAGGCCCTGGCCTTCTGTGTGTTCAGTTCTGCCCCTATGAAGGTAGAAGCTGGACAGGCTCTAGAACTGACTTGAGAGATTCAGAAGGAAACCTAGAGAGGTAAGCAGTTGCTGCAGTATCTGAAGATATAAAGTGACCTGTTCTGGGGACTGGCCTACTATGAGCCAATCGTCCGGGTAAGGAAAGATGGCAATCTTTTGCTTTCTTAGGTAGGCAACTGCTACTGCCAGGCATTTGGTGAATACCCTTGGAGCAGAAGTGAGGCCGAAGGGCATTGCTCTGAACTGGTAATTGCCTGAGGGCAGCTCGAACCTGAGGTACTTCGGATGGGAGCTTCTGATGGGAATATGGAAGTAAGTCCTTGAGGTCCAGGGAAGCTAGCCAGTCCCTGGCCTTAGAGAAGGTAAGATAATTCCCAGAGTCACCATTTTGAACTTTGGTTTTAAAGGTGCTTGTTTTAAGTATCTGAGATCAGAATGGGCGCCATTCTCCAGTCTTTTGGGGGTAAGGAAGTACCTGGAGTACAATCCTTTGCCCTGGTATAGGAGGAACCCTTTCCAAGGCTCCGAGAAGCCAGGAGGGTGAGACCTCTGCCTCTAGTGAGTGTCTCTCATGGAGATGCAGGTGGAAAGATCTGGTTCTCAGCTTTGGAAATTTTTTGAGCTGAGAGCAAGGTCCTGGCTTACTACTTCCAGGACCCACTTGTCTGATGTTAGAGACTTCCAGTCCTGGACAAAGTAAGCCAGCCTGCCCCTACTGGTGAGAGAAGAATCGGCCCTGGCAACCCCATCAGGGTGCCTGCTTGGCAGGGGCTATGGGCTGAGGGGTGGGAGCAGGTCTGCTAGTACCCCGTCTGCCTCTAAAGAATCCCCTCTGGGCATAGGCGGAAGAGGAAGCTTGGGTTTGGTAAAAAGGCCTATGAAAAGGCCTGCCCCAGCCTTTAGGAAGCTGCTTTTCAGGAGTGGCCTGCCTTTCCTTGGCCTGTGCACTCCTATATGTGGTCCTATATTCATCCATTTTCTTCATGTAATTCACCGTTTGCTCCCCAAACAGAGAATTGCCCACAACAGGAAAATCCATGGCCTTAGACTGGGTATCCTGAGACAGGGTAGTACATCTGAGCCAGGCCATTCTGCGAAGAGCCACAGATGTAGCCATGACTCTTGATGAAACATCATTAGAGTCCACCGCAGCATGAAATTGCACCTTGGATGCCTCAGTATACCATCCATAGCCACCTGTTCCAGTTCCCTGGCAAACTGGTCAGGGACTTGCTGTGCTAGAGCCAGCACAGTATCCCATCTGGATTTCTGGTACCTAGCAGCATAAGCCATATAATTTGCGTATCTGAGTCGCAAAGACGCTGCCATGTATTGTTTCTTTGCCATAGCATCAATCTTCCTGGAGTCCTTCTCAGGGGGGCGTGAAGCTAGGGGAATATTAGCCTTGTCACAGGCTGCAGCCTGCACTACCCCACATGGCTGCATTGCTGAGTGAGGAAATCAGTGTCGAAACTGATAAGGTATACCTCTTGTCCATCCTTTTATCCACAGGAGGTATAGTGTGAGGAGTTTTAAAACTTTTACTGTCTGTTTCGAAAAGATTTGTGTAAAGGAATAGACAGTCTCCTAGACTCTGGGATATCCATCATTTCCACATAGTCAGGCTCCTCTTGGTCATCAACAGCTTCCTCAACAGGGAGCTGCAGAGTGTCAGCAACCTTCCTGTAAAAAACGGAATGAGAAGGGGACTCGGACAGCCTGGGAGGAGAAACCCCTAGGGGTCTATCTGGAGAGATGTCCGGTTCAATGGGCACATCCAGATCTTCAAAACCATATTCCCTCTCCTCATATTCCCCTTCCCCTTCCTCCGGTTCATAAAAATCCTCACAATCATAAACTTGAAGCTTGGTGGAACCGGCCAACCGAGCGCCTACCTGATGGTGGAGAGTTCGATTCGGATGGGAAAAGACTGGACAATTTAATTGCTTTAGCTATATCTTCAGCAGTTGAGGAGAGAACTCTTGGCTCTCGCTAGCTGACCTTAATAGTCCTTTGCTGGGAGCGGCTCCTCAGAACCCGGACTATCGTTTGCCCAAGGAAGTATAGCCCCTGGTCAGAGGGCACTCCTCCGGTTCGGGTTGGTACTGAACCGGCTGGCCATCCGGTCAGCGGATTCTTGGCCTCCCTTTCCTGAGCCTACCAACTCTCTTCTAAGTAGGTAGCAGGAAATTCCTACAAATCTGCAATCTGAATCGAGGTGGTCAAACCCCAGACAGTAGACACATGTGGTGTGTGGGTCAGCCTTGGCAAAAGCTTCCCCACAAACACTACAGTGCTGAAACCCAGTGGGTCCGGTTTTTCTTTTGGGTTTCTCAGACATAATGCCAGCCTAACCAAACTTGCCCGTTTATGGCATTCCACCAAGCAAGACACCCTTATCGGTTCCCAACCATGTCAGGGGTCGTGGAAAAAACCGTAATGAAATCAGTTTTTTTTTTTTAGAACTGATAAGAAAAAATTACTCACCTTAGTAATGTTGTTTCTTCTAATGGAGTCTTGCTATATTATGACAATTGCAGTTTGTCCGACCATTAGAACTGCTCCGGAGGTGAAAGAGTTAACTCCATTCCATGAATGGAACTTAGAGCACGAGCTCTAAAGAGAAGCTCTGTCTGTGTAGTTTCAAACCTGAACTGTCAGATCTTTACGAGCAAAAACTCACTAAGGTCTGTGTGGAAGCTGTAACCTACATTAGCCAACTGGCTACCTAAATATTAACACCTATTGCTGGTCCCAACACAAAAGACTCAAGTCGGGGACCAGAACTAATAGTATAATTTAACAATATGAGAGAAATAAGGAAAAAAATGAAAAACACCACACCCCCAAACCCCAAGAAGGGGTGAACACACATAAAAAGGGCATAAAATAGTGCCCACACTAGGCTGCCCACCCCATACCCAAGTAGAAGTTCTGAGAGGGGCAGGCTGGGGGGAGGTCATAATATAGCAAGACTCCATTAGAAGAAACAACATTACTAGGGGTGGTAATTTTTCTTCAAACAACATGAAGTCTTGCTATATTATGACGATACGAGACACAAGCAGTACCTCCATGGAGGAAGGACAGAACCTACTTAGGGAATAGGCTCTGAAGCACAGCTGTGCCAAATCGAGCATCTCTCCTAGCCTGGACATCCAGGGAGTAATGCTTGGTGAAAGTGTGTACCGTTTTCCAAGTAGCAGCTTGACATATCTCTAATATAGGGATGTCTCTGGCAGCAGCTAGAGACGCGGCTGTACCTCTGGTACAATGAGCCCTCAAGCCAGAGAGGGCATCTCTGTTCAGTTTCTGATAACAAAATTGGATACAAGAGACAATCCACCTGGCAATTGATCTCTTAGTGGCAGGTTTCCCTTTCCCAACCTCACCATAAGTGAGAAAAAGTTGGAGGGATTCGAACCTGTGACCCTTGGTATGTTCTATATAGTAACTAAGGGCCCTCAACGTCCAAACTGTGCAATCTCCTCTCACCAGAAGAGGAATGTTCAGTGAAAAACACTGGGAGGGAGATAGATTGGTTAAGATGGAAATCTGAAACCACCTTAGGCAAAAACTTCCTGTTACTCCTGAGGACTACCTTATTTATCCCTGTGGAAAGAAATAAAGTCAGTTTCTACTGACAAGGCTTGCAACTCACTTATGCGTCTAGCAGAAGTGATAGCCACTAAGAAAACAGTTTTCCAAGTTAGATACTTAAGCTCTGCAGAAAACAGAGGTTCAAAAGGCGGTTGCATTAACTGGGCAATGCAAACATTAAGGTCCCAGGCAGGGGCCGGATCCCGAAAAGGTGGATTAGTATGAAGTAATCCCTTATAAAACTTGGAAAATACAGGGTGAACGGAGAGAGAGGATGGCTTTCCTGCTGAAACAAAAGCAGAGACAGCTGCCAAATGAACTCTCAGGGTAGCTGGTCTCAGGCCCAAAGAATTAAGATGGACCATGTAATCTAACACAATGGGCAAATCAGCAGATTCTGGGAAATATGTTTCCCAGAACACCAAATGGAGAACCTTTTCCACTTAGAATTATAAGTAGCCCTAGTGGAAGGCTTCCTGAAGCCTTTGAATTTCAAGAACACCCTGAGAGAGGTGTAGGTCAGCAAATTCTAACTCCTCAAGAACCAGGCCTTGAGGTTGGAGGATTTGAGGTCGGATACAAAACTCTCCTCTGGGCACAGGTTAATAGGTTGTGATTCCTGGGGAGACACAGGAGATGGACTGTCAGGGACAGAAGGAGTGGGTACCAGGGCTGCCTGGCCCAATCTGGGGCAATCAGAATCACCCTGCAAGGCTGGGATCTGATTTTTACTAACACCTTGAATAGGAGGAAGGGGAAAAGCATAGAAACTTCCCTCCCAATCCAGGAGAAGAGGCGTCCAGGGGACTGAGCCCAACACTGGGGTCTGCAACAGAACAGTGGAAGTTGGTGATTGTCTGGGGCTGCAGAAAGATCTATCTGAGGGGTGCCCCATCTGGCAAAGACTATCCCAGTACTTGAGGATCAGAGACCATTAAGTGATGGCCTGAGAAATCCTGCTGAGAGCATCTGCTAGGACATTGTCCTTTCCTGAAAGGTGAACTGCTATGAGTGAAGTGTTCAGGGAATAGGCCAGAGACCACAACTTCATTGCCTCGGTGCACAAGGCGAAGACCGAGTGCCCCCTGTTTGTTGATGTACCACATTGTTGTGGTATTGTCTGTTCTGACTTGTACCACTTTGTTCTGGACAGAAGCAGAAAACGCTGAAGTGCTAAAAAGACAGCTCTGAGTTCCAGCAAATTGATGTGAGCAGAGATTCCTGGGGACCACACTCCTGAGTGGAGAGATCGCCATGTGGGCTCCCCACCCCAGGAAGGAAGCATCCGTGAGTGAGGTCAGATGTGAGAAAGGGGAATGAAGGGGACCCCCAGTCTTAAATTGCTCTGATCCTGCCACCACTGGAGGGCCTGGATCAAGGTTTGGGTCACTGGGACCAACTTGGAAAGGGGGTCTCTTCTCAGAGACCAATAGACTCTCAAGTGAAACTGAATGACTCTCATCTGAAATGTTGCTCCCTGCACTACAGCTGTAGACGCAGCCATGTGCCCCAGGAGCTGCAAAAAGTGTCTTGCTGGTCGAGAGACCTGCAGAGTAAAGGAGGAGGCCAGAGCCACCAAGTTCCTTACCCTTTCTAAGGGAAGAAAAGCTCTGGCCAGATTTGTGTCCAATTCTGCACCTATGAAGGTGAGTACCTGAACTGGTTCCAGAACCGACTTTGGTAGATTTGCAGGAAGCCCAGGAGGTGAGAAGCTGCTGGGTGACTTGCAGGTGAGATTTTACCTGTTCTGGGGACTGGCCTACAATGAGCCAGTCGTCCAGATAAGGAAAAACAGCAATCCTTTGCCTCCTTAAGTGAGCCACTGCTACTGCCAGACATTTTGTGAATACCCTTGGGGCAGAGGTAAGGCCGAAGGGCATTGCTCTGAACTGGTAGTGACCTGAGGGCAGTTCGAATCTGAGGTACTTTCGGTGGGAGCTTCTGATTAGGGCGTGAAAATAGGCATCCTTGAGGTCCAGGAAGCTAGCCAGTCCCCTGGCCTTAGAGAGGTAAAATCATTGCCAGAGTTACCATTCTGAACTTTGGTTTCAAAAGATGCTTGTTCAGATATCTGAGGTCTAAAATGGGCGCCATTCTCCTGTCTTTTTTGGGGTAAGGAAGTATCTGGAGTACAGACCCTTGCCCTGGTGTAGGGGAGGAACCCTTTCTACCGCTCTGAGAGCTAACAGGGTTGAGACCTCTGCTTCTAGAGCAAAGGTCTCTAAAGAGCTTGCAGGTGGAAAAGACCTGATTCTCATCTTTGGGAACTTTTTGAAGCTGAGAACCAGACCCTGGCTTACTACTTCCAGAACCCACTTGTCTGAAGTTAAAGACACCCAGTTCTGACTGAAGTAAGCCAACCTGCCCCCTACTGGTAAAGGAGAATCAGCCCTGGGCACCCCATCAGGGTGCCTGCTTGGCAGGTGCTTTAGGCTGAGGGGTGGGGCAGGCCTGCCCGCGCCTCGTCTGCCTCTGCCTCTGAGCAACCCCCTCTGAGCATAAGCAGAGGAGGCCTGGGTTTGGTAAAAAGGCCTGTGGAAAGGCCTACCCCTACCCCTGGGGGTTTGCCTCTGAAGAGTGGCTTGCCGCTCCTTGGCTTGGGCACTTTTATAGGTAGTCCTATATTCATCCATCTTCTTCATATAATTCTCTGTCTGCTCCCCAAACAGAGAATTTCCCACCAGGAAAATCCATAGCCTTAGACTGGGTATCCTGTGACAAGCTAATGCACCTGAGCCGGGCCAGCCTGAAAAGCTACAGATGTGGCCATGACTCTAGAGGAAACATCATTAAAATCCACAGCAGCATGAAACTGCACCTTAGAAGCCTCAATGCCATCGGCAGCCACCTGCTCCAGCTCACTAGCAAGCTGGCCAGGGGCTTGTTTGGCTAAATCCATAACAGTATCCCATCTAGATTTCTGATACCTTGCTAATAAGCCATATAATTTGCTTGCCTGAGTCCCAAGGACGCTGCCATGTACTGTTTTTTTGCCATGGCATCAATCTTCCTGGAATTCTTGTCAGGAGGATGTGAACCCAGGGGAATATTAGCTTTATCACAGGCTGCAGCGTGAACTACCCCAACATGACTGCATTGCTGAGAAAGGAATTCTGTATCAGGACCTGACAGTGTGTACCTCCTGTCCATCTTTTTATCTACAGGAGGCACAGAATTAGGAGTTTTTAAGATTTTTATTGTTTGTTTCCTAAATGACATGCAAAGGAATAGACAATCTCCTAGACTCTGGTATATCCATCATTTCTAAAATCAGGCTCCTCTTCCTCATCCACAGCTTCCTCCAAAGGAAGCTGGAGGATTCAACAACTTTTTTGTAAAACATAAAATGAGAGGGGGACTCAGAAAGCATGGGGGGAGATTCAAAAGGTCTGTCTGGGGAGATATCCGGTTCAATGGGCACACAAAGACCCTCTAAGTCACATTCATACTGTTCATAATCATTCTCCCTCTCCTCTGGTTCATAAAACTCCTCAACATCATATTCCTGAACCGTCGGAACCAACCGAACCGACCTTTTACCAGATAGTGGCGGTTCGGACGGTACCGGAGAAAGTGACTGGACAATCTGACTAGCTCTTGCTATCTCTGCAGCAGTTGGAGTAGAATTTTGGGCTCCAAACCTGCTGACTTTCTTATTCTCTTTACTGGAACTGGTTCATCAGAGCCAGCTTTTCGTTGCCGAGGAAGTCTGCGCCTGGTCAGAGGGCACTCCCTCGTTCGGTTGGCACCGAGCCGTGGCTTCATCGGTCAGCGGACTTTTTGGCCTCTCGTTCCCTGAGCTTGCCCAATCTCTTTTCTAGGGTGGCTGCAGGGAAATTCTTACAAATCTGGCAGCCTGACTGGAGGTGGTCAAACCCCAGACAATAAACACATGTGGTGTGTGGGTCAGCCTAGGCAAAGACTTCCCCACAGACATCACAGTGTTGAAACCCAGTGGGCCCGGTTTTTTTTTGGGGTTTCTCAGACATAATGCCAGCCTAACCAGAAAAACAAACTTGCCCTTTAAACGGCAGTGCCAGGCAAGACACTCTTATCGGTTCCTAACCGTGTCACGGGTATTGGAAAAAAACGTAATGAAATCCGTTTTTTTTAGAACCGATAAGAACCGGGAACCGCACTCTAAAATCTCAAATTTAAATCTTTAAGTTTTAACTCAAGCTGATCGGTTCAAAACCGAACCGATAAAACTTACAAGTTCCACACAGAATTAAAACATGAATTACTTACGATACCACAGACAGAGCTTGAACCGATCGGTTTTGCAGTTAAAATAAAACTATTCTCGGTTGAATCGAACCGAGAAAACACTGTTTAAACCGAGAAATGAACCGAGCAGTAGGAGAAATCTCCGGAGCGACTGTTCAGTGAGGCGGAGTAAAGAATCTGACAGTTCAGGTTTGAAACTACACAGACAGAGCTTCTCTTTAGAGCTCGTGCTCTAAGTTCCATTCATGGAATGGAGTTAACTCTTTCACCTCCGGAGCAGTTCTAATGGTGGGACAAACTGCAATTGTCATAATGTAGCAAGACTTCATGTTGTTTGAAGAACCAGGAACCATACTCAAAAAAAAAAAAAAAAAAAAAAGGGACTAGCAATTTTTCAAAAAACCTGATCAGTTCAAACAGAACCGATAAATATGTACAAGTTCCACACAGAAGTTTAAATGTAAAACCTATCTATTACTTACGTTACCACAGACAGAGCTTGAACCGACCGGTTGCGGTTTAATTTCGGTTGATTTTCACTAAAAACCGATAAAATAACACTTTTTAAACAGACAAATGAACCGAGCAGAAGGAGAAATCTCCGGAGCGACTGTTCAGTGAGGCGGAGTAAAGAATCTGACAGTTTATGTTTGAAGCACAACAGACAGAGCTTTCTAACCTGAGCTCAGCTCAGAGTTCCATGCTTCATGGAAAAGTTAACTATTTCACCTCCGGAGCAGTTCGAAGATGGGGACTCACTGCAATTGTCATAATATAGCAAGATTTCATGTTGTTTGAAAGTATGTCTCTTTGCAGACGACAAAGATCTGCAACAGAGTTGATACACAAGGCGAGGTGGAAAGGATGAGAAGGCACTTGGCAAGGTTAGAGGAATGGTCAAATGTATGGCAGCTTAGATTCAATGCTAAGAAGTGCAAGGTAATGCACCTGGGAAACAAAAACCCAGGGGAAGAGTACACAATGGGGAGGTGAGATACTAACAACAAAAAAAATGGAAAGGGTCCTGGGGGTAGTCATATCAGATGACCTAAAGGTGAGCCAGCAATGTGAGAGGGCAGTAAGGAGGGCTGGGGGGATACTGGGATGCATAGGGAGAGGCATCACCAGTAGAAAACAGGAAGTAGTTATCCCTCTGTATAGACACCTGGTGAGACCCCACCTGGAGTACTGCATGCAGTTCTGAAGACCCAATCTCCGCAAAGACAAACAGGATGGAGGCAGTCCAGAAGAGGGCAACTAAAATGGTGCAGGGTCTGCACCGGAAGACATATGAAGAGACTTAAGCAGCTTAATATGTATAGCCTCGAGGAGACGAGGGAGAGGGGGGACATGATAAACAGGTTACACACCTGTAACAGTAGTTCTAGGAGTGGTATATGTTGTTCATCCACACTGTCTGGCATTGTCCCTTTCCCCTTTAAATCTTGCCGGAAGTCTTCAAGCTGGCTCCTCCCACCCACCCGTATGGTAAATACCTGGCGGCTCCGCCCCATGGCGCCAGATCTAGCCACTGTAAGCAGGTTGTAAGGCCTAAGCAGGGAGGTTGGGTGGAGTACGTGTGGATGAACAACATATACCACTCCTAGAACTACAGTTACAGGTGAGTAACCCGTTTTTCTAGGAGCGTGGATATGTTGTTCATCCCCACTGTCTGGCAGACTCCTAGCACTTCTCTGGGAGGAGGGAGGAAAGGCGCACAGCCTCTACTTAGGAAAAAGAGATTGAAGAACCGAGGCCCCAAAACCAGCATCTCGGAGTGACTCAAGGTCGATGTGGTAATGGGTAATGAAGGTGTTTGCTGTCTTCCAGGTAGCAGCCAGACAGATTTCCTGGATAGAAATGTCCCTGGAAGGAGCCACCGATGCAGCAGTATGGTGGGTAGAATGAGCTCTTATCCCTCTGGGAGGCTCCTTGCCCGCCAACTCATAACACAGACTTATGCATGATGTGATCCATCTTGCAATAGTCCGCTTGGCTGCAGGTCTGCCAGAAGCGGCTTCAGCGTAGGTGACAAACAGTTGGCAAACCTCTACCGAATTTCCGCCGTCCTATCCTTATAATAGGAGAGAGCACGTCTGAGGTCCAGAGTATGGAGCCTGTACTCGGCCTCCGAGGTGTAATTCAGGTACTATACCGGCAGAGTCAACACCTGGTTAAGGTGAAACTCTGACGCCACCTTCGGAAGAAATTTCGGGTGGGGACGCAGGACAACTTTGTCCCTGTGAAAGACCAGATAAGGGGAGTCCACTGAAAGAGCCTGGAGCTCCCCTGTCCTCTTGGCTGACGTGATAGCCACCAGGAAGGCAGTTTTCCACGACAAGTGCGAGAGCTCACACTTGTGCATGGGTTCGAATGGCTTGCCCATGAGCTTTGCCAAATCCAGCAAGAGATCCCACGGAGGTGGAGGTTCATGCACCGGAGGGGATACGTGATCCAGGCCTTTGAAAAAGCGCCCGATCACCGTCTCCTGTGCCAATCTCGGCTGACCAGCCCGCACCCGGTAAGCAGAGATGGCTGCCAGGTGCACCCTAAGGATCAATGACCGAAGACCCCTTTTGGAGAGGGGCCAAAGGTAGTCTAGAAGAAGAAATTACTCACCTTAGTAATGCTATTTCTTCTAATGGAGTCTTGCTGTATTCTGACATATGCAGTGATATCCAACCTTTGAACTGCCCCAGAGAGGAAAGAGTTAACTTTCCATGCAAGGCATGGAATGCTGAGCTCGAGCTCAGTTGAGACTGTCTCTTTGAACTCAAACCACCAGATCTTTACGAGCTATACTCACTGGGTGTCATGTGTGGAAACTGTAAACTTACACTAGCCAACTGGCTACTAGATATAATAAAAAGATTTTTTGGTTCCAAGGCAAAGACTCAAGTCAGGAAACCCAAAAAATTAAAACACAACACACACACACAAATTAAGAGGGTGAGAAAAAGGGGGCACCTCCAGAGTGCCAACACTGTTGCTGCCCACCCACATCCCAAAACCCAGGTTCTGAGAGGGGAGGCGGTGTGGGGGTCAGAATACAGCAAGACTCCATTAGAAGAAACAACATTACTAAGGTGAGTAATTTTTTCTTCAAACAACATGAAGTCTTGCTATATAATGACAGTAGCAGACTACACAGCAGTACGTCCATGGAGGAGGGACAGAACCTACTTCGGGAATAGGCTCTGAAGCACTGCTGTGCCAAACCGAGCATCACTCCTAGCCTGTATATCCAGAGAGTAATGCTTGGTAAAAGTATGTACTGTTTTCCAGGTGCCGACTTGACAAATCTCTAAGAGAGAAATATCACTGGCAGCAGCCAGGGAAGCAGCTGTACCTCTGGTAGAGTGATGCCTCAGGCCTGAGGGTGGGATACTACCTAATTTTTCATAGCAAAATTGTATGCAAGAGACAATCCACCTGGTAATAGATCTCTTAGTGGCAGGTTTTCCCTTACCAACCTCACCATAAGTGAGGAACAGTTGGAGGGAGTCAAACCTGTGACCCTTGCTGCGCTCTATGTAGTAGCTAAGAAAAATTACTCACCTTAGTAATGTTGTTTCTTCTAATGAGTCTTGCTATATTATGACAGTAACAGTTTGTCCCACCACTAGAACTGCTCCGGAGGTGAAATGGTTAATACCATTCAAAATAGAACTTTGAAACACGAGCTCTAAGCAGCTCTATCTGTGTAATTTCAAACCTGAACTGTCAGATCTTCACGAGCAAAAAACTCACTAAGGTCTGTGTGGAAGCTGTAACCTACACTAGCCAAATGGCTACCTAAATATTAACAACCATTGCTGGTCCCAACACCCAAGACTCAAGTCAGGGGACCAGAACTACTAACACAATTCTAACAACATGAGAATAAAACAACAGTATAATAAAACACACACACCCAAACTCCCAAAAAGGGAGAACGCTAAAAGGGCATAAAATAGTGCCCACACTAAGTTGCCACCCCACCCAAGTAGAAGTTCTGAGAGGGGCAGACTGGGAGAGGTCATAATATAGCAAGACTGCATTAGAAGAAACAACATTACTAAGGTGAGTAATTTTTCTTCAAACAACATGAAGTCTTGCTATATTATGACAATAACAGACTACACACAGTACCTCCATGGAGGAGGGCAGAACCTACTTAGGGAATAGGCTCTGAAAGAACAGCTGTGCTGAAACGAGCATCTCTCCTGGCCTGGACATCCAGGGAGTAATGCTTGGTAAAAGTGTGTACCGTTTTCCAAGTAGCAGCCTGGCATATCTCTAATATAGGGATGTCTCTGGCAGTAGCTAGAGACGCAGCTGTACCCCTGGTAGAATGAGCCCTCAAGCCAGAGGGGGGATCTCTGCCCAGTTTCTGATAACAAAATTGGATACAAGAGACAATCCACCTGGCAACTGATCTCTTGGTGGCAGGTTTGCCTTTCCCAACTTCACCATAGGTAAGGAAAAGTTGGAGGGATTCGAACCTGTGACCTTTGGTACGCTCTATATAGTAACTAAGAGCTCTCTTAACATCCAAGCTGTGCAACCTCCTCTCACCAGAAGAGGGTGATCAGTGAAAATACTGGAAGGAGATAGATTGGTTAAGATGGAAATCTGAAACCACCTTAGGTAAAAACTTCCTATTAGTCCTAAGGACTACCTTATCCCTTGGAAAGAAATGAAGTCAGTTTCCACTGACAAGGCTTGCACAACTCACTTATGCGTCTAGCAAGTGATAGCCTAGAAAAACAGTTTTCAAGTTAGATACTTAAGCTCTGCAGAAAACAGAGGTTCAAAGAGTTGCATTAACTGGGCAATACAAACATTAAGGTCCCAGGCAGGGGCGGTTCCCGAAAGGTGGATTAGTATGAGTAATCCTTAAAAAACTTGGAAAAACACAGGGTGAGTGGAAAGGGGATGACTTTCCTGCTGACACAAAAGCAGATACAGCTGCCAAATGGACTCTCAGGGTAGCTGGTCTGAGACCCAAGGAATTAAGATGGACCATGTAATCTAATACAATGGGCAAATCAACAGATTCTGGGGAAATATTTTTCCCAGCACACCAAATGGAAAACCTTTTCCATTTAGAACTATAAGTAGCCCTAGTGGAAGGCTTTCGGGAAGCCTTTAGGATTTCAAGAACACCGTGAGAGAGGTGTAAATCAGCAAACTCTAACTCCTCAAGAGCCAGACCTTGAGGTTGAGGGATTTGAGGTCCGGATACCAAACCCTTCCCTGGGCACAAGTTAACAGGTTGTGAATCCGGGAGGCAAAGGGAAGATGGATTGTCAGTGACAGAGGAGGGTACCAGGGCTGCCTGGCCCAATCTGGGGCAATCAGAATCACCCTGCAAGGCTGAGATCTGATTTTGACTAATACTTTGAATAGAGAGAGGAGGAAGGGAGGAAAGCATAAAGAAATTCCCCTCCCAATCCAGGAGAAGGGCATCCAGGGGACTGAGCCCAACACTGGAGGCCTGCAACAGAACAGAGGAAGTTTGTGATTGTCTGGGGCTGCAAAAGATCTATCTGAGGTGTGCCCCATCTGGCAAGACTATCCCCAGCACTTGAGGATCCAGGGACCATCGTGATGGCCCTGGGAAATCCTGCTGAGAGCATCCGCTAGGACATTGTCCTTCCCTGGAAGATGAACTGCTATGAGGGAAGTGTTCAGGAATAGGCCAGAGACCACAACTTCATTGCCTCGGTGCACAAGGCCAAGATCGAGTGCCCCCTGTTTGTTG
Organism: Neoceratodus forsteri; assembly: GCA_016271365.2. Lineage (NCBI taxonomy): Eukaryota > Metazoa > Chordata > Ceratodontiformes > Ceratodontidae > Neoceratodus > Neoceratodus forsteri. The sequence continues at coordinate 552,339,443 of CM028129.1, read as the reverse complement.
ATGTACCACATTGTTGTGGTGTTGTCTGTTCTGACTTGTATCACCTTGTTGTGGACAGATGCAGAAAATGCTGAAGAGCTAAAGGACAGCTCTGAGTTCCAAGCAAATTGATGTGGAGCAGAGATTCCGAGCGACACACTCCCTGAGTGGAAAGGTCGCCATGTGGGCTCCCAACCCAGAAGGGAAGCATCTGTAGTGAGAGTCAAATTGTGAGCAGGGGAATGAAGGGACCCCAATCTTAAATTGCTCTGATCCTGCCACCACTGGAGGGCCTGGATCAAGGTTCGAGTCACTGGGACCAACTTGGAAAGGGGGTCTCTTCTCTGAGACCAATAGGTTCTCAAGTGAAACTGAATGTCTCTCATCTGAAAACTTGCTCCCTGCACAACAGCTGTGGATGCAGCCATGTGTCCCAGGAGCTGCAGAAAGTGTCTTGCTGGTTGAGAGACCTGCAGGGTGAAGGAGGAGGCCAGAGTCACTAAATTCGTCACCATTTCTAAGGGAAGAAAAGCTCTGGCTAGCTTTGTGTCCAACTATGCCCCTATAAAGGTGAGTACCTGGACTGGTTCCAGAACCGACTTTGGTAGATTTAGCAGAAAGCCCAGGGAGGTGAGAAGCTGTTGGGTAACTTGCAGGTGAGATTTCACCTGTTCTGGGGACTGGCCTACAATGAGCCAATCGTCTAGATAGGGAAAAACAGCAATCCTTTGCCTCCTTAAGTGAGTCACTGCCACTGCTAGACACTTTGTGAATACCCTTGGGGCAGAGGTAAGGCCGAAGGGCATTGCTCTGAACTGGTAATGACCTGAGGTAGTTGAATCTGAGGTACTTTCAATGGGAGCTTCTGATTAGGACGTGGAAATAGGCATCCTTGAGGTCCAGGGAGGCTAACCAGTCCCTGGCCTTAGGGAGGTAAAATCATTGCCAGAGTTACCATTTTGAACTTTGGTTTCAAAAGATGCTTGTTCAGATATCTGAGGTCTAATATGGGCCGCCATTCTCCTGTCTTTTTGGGGTAAGGAGTATCTGGAATACAGACCCCTGCCCTGGTGCAGGGAGGAACCTTTCCACTGCTCTGAGAGCCAACAGGGTTAAGACCTCTGCTTCCAGAGCAAAGGTCTCTGAAGCACTGCAGGTAGAAAAAGTCTGGTTCTCAACTTGGGAAACTTTTTGAAGCGAGAACCAGACCCTGGCCTACTTCCAGAACCCACTTGTCTGAGGTTAAAGCCAGTTCTGACTGAGTAAGCCAGCCTGCCCCCTACCGATAAAGGGAGACGGCCCTGGGCACCCCATCAGGGTGCCTGCTTAGCAGGAGCTTTAGGCTGAGGGTGGGAGCAGGCCTGCCCACCCCCTCGCCTGCCTCTGCCTCTGAAGAACCCCTCTGAGCATAGGCAGAGGAGGCCTGAGTCTGGTAAAAGGCCTGTGAAGGCCCACCCCACCCCTGGGGTATGCCTCTGAGGTGGCTTGCTGCTCCTTAGCTGCTGAGCACTATTGTAAGTAGTCCTATATTCATCCATCTTTTCATGTAATTCTCTGTCTGCCCCAACAGAGAATTTCCCACCAGGAAAATCCATAGCCTTAGTCTGGGTATCCTGTGACAGACTAGTACACCTGAGCCAGGCCAGCCCTCTGAAAATCTACAGATGTGGCCATGACCCTAGAGGAAACATCATTAACATCACAGCAGCATGAAACTGTACCTTAGAAGCCTCAATGCCATCAGCAGCCACCTGTTCTAGTTAAGCTAGCCAGCTGGCCATGGGCTTGCTTGGCTAATTCCATAACAGTATCCCATCTAGATTTCTGATACCTAGCTACATAAGCCATATAATTTGCTTGCCTGAGTCCCAGAGAGGCTGCCATATACTGTTTTTTCGCCATGGCATCAATCTTCCTGGAATCCTTGTCAGGAGGATGTGAAGCCAGGGGGATATTAGCTTCATCACAGGCTGCACCCTGAACTACCCCAACATGACTGCATTGCTGAGAAAGGAATTCTGTATCAGGACCTGACAATGTGTACCTTCTGTCCATCTTTTTATCTACAGGAGGCACAGAATTAGGAGCTTTTAAAATTTTTATTGTTTGCTTCCTAAAAGACTTATGCAAAGGAATAGACAATCTCTAGACTCTGGAATATCCATCATTTCTACAAAATCAGGCTCCTCTTGCTCATCCACAGCTTCTTCCAAGGGAAGCTGGAGGTTTCAACAACTTTTGTAAAACATAAAATGAGATGAGGACTCCGAGATAGCATAGAGGAGATTAGAGGTCTGTCTGGAAATGTCGGTTCAATGGGCACACCAGATCTTCCCAGCCACATTCATACTGTTCATGATCATCCTCCCCTCCTCTGGTTCATAAAATTCCTCAACATCATATTCCTGGACCACTGGAACCGGACAAACCCACCTTTTGCCAGATAGTGGCGGTTCGGACGGAACCTGAGACAGTGACTGGACAATTTGTATGGCTTTTGCTATCTCTGCAGCAGTTGGAGAAGGGTTTTGGACTCCAAACCTGCTGACTTTCTTGTTTTCTTTACTGGAATTGGTTCTTAGAACCAGCTTTTCTTTGCCGAGAAGTCTCGCCCTGGTCAGAGGTACTCCCTCCGGTTCGGTTGGCACCGAACGGGCTGCCATCGGGTCAGTGGACTTTTGGCTCTCATTCCCTGAGCCTGCCCAATCTCTTTTCCAGGGTGGCTGCAGGAAATTCTTACATATCTGGCAGTCTGACCGAGGTGGTCAAACCCAGACAATAGACACATGTGGTGTGTGGGTCAGCCTTGCAAAGACTTCCCACAGACATCACAGTGTTGAAACCCAGTGGGCCGGTTTTCTTTTGGGTTTCTCAGACATAATGCCAGCCTAACCAGAAAAACTTGCCCTTTAAGCGGCAGTGCCAGGCAAGACACCATATCGGTTCCTAACCGTGTCACGGGTATTGGAAAAAACCGTAATAAAAGCCGTTTTTTTTAGAACCGATAAGAACCAGGAACCGCACTCTAAAATGTTAAACTTTAAAGTTAATAAGTTTTAAACCCAGCTGATCGGTTCAAAACCGAACCGATAAAATTACAAGTTCCACACAGACAAAACCTTTAATTTACTTACGATTACCACAGACAGAGCTTGAACCGAACGGTTTTGCAGTTAAAATAAAACTATTCTCGGTTGAATCGAACCGACAAAACACTGTTTAAACCGAGAAATGAACCGAGCAGTAGGAGAAATGTCCGAGGCGACTGTTCACTGAGGCGAGTAAAGAATCTGACAGTTCAGGTTTGAAATTACACAGATAGAGCTGCTTCTTAGAGCTCGTGCTCAAAGTTCTATTTTGGAATGGTATTAACCATTTCACCTCCGGAGCAGTTCTAGTGGTGGGACAAACTGCTACTGTCATAATATAGCAAGACTTCATGTTGTTTGAAGATCTGATTCTCATCTTTGGAAATTTTTTGAAGCTGAGAACCAGACCCTGACCTACTACTTCCAGGACCCACTTGTCTGAAGTTAGAGACTCCCAGTTCCGAACGAAGTAAGCCAACCTGCCCTCTACAGGTAAAGGAGAATCGGCCCTGGGCACCCCAACAGGGTGCCTGTTTGGCAGGTGCTTTAGGCTGAGGGGTGGGAGCAGGCCTGCTCACACCCCGTCTGCCTCTCCCTCTGAAGAACCCCCTCTGAACATAAGCAGAGGAGGCCTGGGTTTGGTAAAAAGGCCTGTGAAAAGGCCTACCCCTACCCCTGGGGGTCTGCCTCTGAGGAGTGGCTTGCCACGCCTTGGCCTGAAAACTCTTATAGGTAGTCCTATATTCATCCATTTCCTTCATATAATTCTCTGTCTGCTCCCCAAACAGAGAATTCCCTACCACAGGAAAATCCATAGCCTTAGTCTGGGTATCCTGTGACAAGCTAGCACACCTGAGCCAGGCCAACCTGCGAAAAACTACAGATGTAGCCATGACTCTAGAGGATACATCATTAAAATCCCAGCAGCATTGGATGCCTCAATGCCATCAGCAGCCACCTGCTCCAGCTCATTAGCAAGCTGGCCAGAGGCCTGTTTGGCCAAAGCCATGACAGTGTCCCATCTAGATTTTGAAACCTTGCTACATAAGCCATGTAATTTGCTTGCCTGAGTTCCAAGGACGCTGCCATGTATTGTTTTTTTTGTTTTTTTTTTTTTTTTGCCATGGCATCAATCCTCCTGGAATCCTTGTCAGGAGGATGTGAAGCCAAGGGAATATTAGCTTTATCACAGGCTGCAGCCTGAACCACACCAACATGACTGCAATGCTGTGAAAGGAATTCTGTATCAGGACCTGACAGAGTGTACCTCCTGTCCATCTTTTTGTCCACAGGAGGCACAGAATTAGGAGCTTTTAAAATTTTGTTTGTTTCCTAAATGAATTATGCAAGGGAATAGACAATCTCCTAGACTCTGGAATATCCATCCTTTCTACAAAATCAGGTTCCTCTTGCTCATCCACAGCTTCCTCCAATGGGAGCTGGAGGGATTCAGCAACCTTTTTATAAAACAAAAAATGAGAAGGGGACTCAGAAAGCATAGGGGGAGATTCTAAGGGTCAGTCTGGGGAGATGTCCGGTTCAATGGGCACATCCAGACTCTCAGTCACATTCACACTGTTCATAATCCTCCTCCTCCTCCTCCTCCTCTGGTTCATAAAAATCTCCAATATCATATTCTTGAACCAGTGGAACCGGCCGAACCAACCTTTTACCAGACAGAGGCGGTTCGGACGGAACCGGAGAAAGTGACTGTACAATTTGTATAGCTTTTGCTATTTCTGCAGCAGTTGGGAAGGAATTTTGGACTCCTGCCTGCTGATTTTTAGTTTTCTTAGCTGGAACTGGCTCCTCAGAGCCAGCTTCGCTACGTTGCCCAGGAAGTCTCGCCCTGGTCAGAGGGCACTCCCTCCGGTTCGGTTGGCACCGAACCGGGCTGGCCATCCGGGTCAGCGGACTTTTTGGCCTCTCGTTCCCTGAGCCTGCCCACTCTCTTATCCAGGGTGGCTGCAGGGAAATTTTACCAATCTGGCAGTCTGAATTGAGGTGGTCAACCCCAGACAATAAACACATGTAGTGTGTGGGTCAGCCTTGGCAAAGGCTTCCCCACAGACACTACAGTGTTGAAACCCAGTGGGCCCAGTTTTTTCTTTTGGGTTTCTCAGACATGATGCCAGCCTAACCAAGAAACTTGCCCTTTTAACGGCAGTGCCAGGCAAGACACCCTTATCGGTTCCCTACCGTGTCATGGGTCATGGAAAAAACCGTAATGAAATCTGTTTTTTTTAGAACCGATAAGAACCGGGAACCGCACTCTGAAAGCTTTAAAATGCTTACTCTTTAAAGTTTTAATCAATCTGATCGGTTCGAACCGAACCGATAAACATTTACAAGTTCCACACAGAAATAAAACCTGTCTATTACTTACAATACCACAGACAGAGCTTGAACCGATCAGTTTGCAGTTAAAATAATAATACTCGCGGTTGAATTTAACGAGAAAATACTGTTTAAACCGAGAAATGACCGAGCAGTAGGAGAAATCTCCGGGCGACTGTTCAGTGGTCAGATAAAGAATCTGACAGTTTGAGTTTGAAATAACCAAGACAGAGCTTCTCTAATAGAGCTCGAGTTCTAAGTTCCATTCTTAGAATGGAGTTAACTCTTTCACCTCCGGAGCAGTTCTAATGGTGGGACAAACTGCAATAGTCATAATATAGCAAGACTTCATGTTGTCTGAATTTTCATTTTTAAAAGATAAATTACGGGCATAAAAGGAAAGAGGGAGAATGTTTCACCATCTCACGTCCTGCCTCAAAGTATTGATTAGTGGGGTATAGTTGCTAGCAAAAAGTTGTATCAAATCTCATGGGATTCTAATGCCTAAATATTTGAACGACTGGAGATCCCATTTCACATCAAACATGCTCTTGATCCTGGGAGAGACAGAATAATGGAGAGAGAGCAAGTACAGTTATGTAGAAACCTACCGTAACAGCAGATCTTTGAGAGAGAAGTTCCTTCAGTAGGTCATCACTTATAGGGCTGGTGCCACCTGGCGTCAGGTGAACGGCAGACTTTTCTACCAATCCCTGATGGAGGATCGCCCACCCGATGTCACATGACCGACTTCAGCATGACTGTATACAGTGGGCGGTCCCCACGCCAGCCCTCCATTTATCCCGCCGGAGCCAGGAAGGGGCTTGACAGCAGGAGCGAACAGGATTTGGAGACCCTGTAAAACACAAAATGAGGGGAAGTAGGCAGGGGAAAAATATGACCTACTGAAGGAACCTCTTTCTAAAATCTACTGTAACGGTAAGTTCCTACATAACTGTACTATCATACTTCGAGAGGGTTCCTTCAGTAGGTCATAACTTGTAGGACAGAGTCCCAAGCAGTCCCTCCAAAGAGAGACCGAGAGAAACTAGAGAGGAGGAAAAATAACTCCAACGGAAAAACTGGAATCCAGAATGGATCCAGCCTAGGACAGAAGGCCCCTGTAACACAGCTAGGCCAAAACCAGCCCTTCACCTAGAAGCAATGTCCAGACTGTAGTGTTTAGTAAAAGTACGGACAGAACTCCAAGTGGCTGCAGCACAGATATCAGCCGCAGAGACATTTTGCAAAAAGGCAGCAGAAACAGCCATGCTCCTAGTAGAATGACCTCAGACGGTACCCGGCAGAGGTTTTTCATACTTTTGCTAACAATACCTAATGCAGTTGCCTAACCATTTGGAAAGGTTCTGCTTAGAAACCGGTTTGCCCTTCGATCTGGGGGCAAAGGAAACAAAAAGTTGATCACAGCTACGGAATTCTTTAGTCCGGTGAGTGTAACACCGGAGAATCCTATCTACGTCCATGGTATGGAGAAGTGCCTCACCTCTGTTAGAGGGGGATGGATAGTATACAGGAAGCTCCACTGATTGGTTCAGCATGGCTTCTGACACCACCTTGGGAAGAAACTTCGGATTCGTTCTGAGGACCACCCCGTCCTTGTGGAAAATCAGATGGGGCTCCTTAAAAACCAGAGCGTGAAGCTCCAAAATCCTCCAGGCTGACGTTATGGCAACCGGAAAACGCCTTCCAGGAAAGGAAGTGCAAATCACAGCTCATAGCCAGCTCAAAAGGAGGAAGGGTGAGCTTTTCCAAAATGAAGTTCAAATCCCAAGGAGGGGTTGGGCTGCGGATGGGGGGTTTCAGATGGAGAATCCCTTTCAAAAAGGTTTTTCAGACTTCCAACTGAGCCACGGGTTTACCATCCACTAGCTCATGGTATGCCGAAATCGCCGAAAGGTGAACCTTCACCGACAAATATGAAAGACCAGAGTCTGACAGGTGAAGGAGGTATTCCATGACCTGAGGGGCAGAGCATGAGAAGGGGTTCCAACCCTTGGCGGTCACCCAGATGGAAAACCGTTTCAACTTCATGGCATAAGTGGAACGAGTAGAGAATTTTCTGGCCTCAATGAGAACCTGAGCAGCCCGGGAGGAGACCCCAAAGCGAGAGATCGCTATGTCTGCAGGAGCCATGCATGAAGATGCAGAGTCCTGAGCACCGGATGTAGCAGACGACCTTGATCCTGGGTCAGGAGGTCGTGAGTCACTGGAAGTGGAACCGGTGGTTCCTTGGAAAGCTGCTGCAGCAGTGGCAACCAGATCTGTCTTGGCCAGAAAGGGGCGATGAAAATCATCCATGCCCTGTCTGCTTGAAGTTTATGGAGAACCCTCTGAAGAATGGGAAATGGAGGGAAGGTGTACAAAAATTTCCCTGTCCAAGACAGAGACAGCGTGTCATGCCAGAAAGCAACCATGCCCTGGAACAAGCGAGCAAAAACTGGAAAGTTGTGCGCTGAATTCTGAGGTGAAAAGGTCGATTTCCAGTTGCCCCCAACATAGGAAGATGGATTCCGCCACTTCCTGATGTAATTCCCACTCATGAGCTTGTGTCCAAGATCTGCTGAGACTGTCCGCCAGGACATTTAGGATGCCTGGCACATGCACAGTCACTAGGGCCAGATGGTGCTGGACAGCCCAGTTCCACACCCACACTGCTTCCCTGCACAAGGGGTACGAGCGGGTTCCTCCTTGTTTGTCGAGGTACCAAACTACAGACATGTCAGTTTGGACTAGCAGTGATCCCTTGGGAAAAAGAGTTTGGAAGGCCTGGAAGGCGTACAGGACAGCCCTCATCTGTAGAATGTTTATATGCAGAGTAGACTCCAAGCTGGACCACAGTCCTTGGGCTTGGTGTTCCCTAGATGTGCTCCCCATCCCATGTTCAAAGCATCCATAGTGAGGGAAGCCGAAGGAGCTGGGCTCCTGAAGGGGAGACCCAAAGAAAGGTTGCAGGGATCCCTCCACCAAAGCAATTCTTTCTGAACTGCTGAGGAGACCAGCACCGGAAGGTCCAGGTCGTCCAGTAGTTGATCCCACTGCACGCGCAAGGACCACTGAGTGACTCATGTGGAGACTCGCAAGAGGAACAGTGGTGATGGAGGATGCCATCAGGCAGAGAAGGCGCTGGATCTCCTGGGCCGGGACGTTCCTGAAAGAAGCCACTTTGGAAGCCTGACAGATCAGTGTCTTCACCCTGTCTGGAGGGAGGGAGGAAGGCTCTGCACTGGATGGTTACCCGTGAAAACAGCTACTACAAAATCACGTCATTATTGCGACTAATTTTCAGCGACTGCATTATAAGCGACTTGCTAATTACAGCAATCTTGCCTAAATAGCAACTGACCATAAGTCTGCAATGTCAAAATAGCGAAAATGCAGAACGCATGAAAGCAGCATGAATTTTACTATAGGTCCCAGTATACAGTGTAGGACCCCCATCCCCCAAAATGGATCTCTGCTCCACAAGTGGACGTGAGCAGCCCTCCAGCTGTGGCATCCCGCCCACCCACCCACGGAGCTCCGGGAACCCACGCTGATTGCACCCGCACCCAACAGAGTAAGGCTATCTGAGCTCCGAGCAGCAGTGAGAGAGACAGCACAAGTAAGAGGGGGCTGCAGTTTTCAGTAATCAGCACACAGACATCGAAGAGCAGAGTGAGGGACGGAGACACACAGCAGTTCACCACGGTCATCTCAGTGTATGCAGCCTCATTGTGTGTGGCTGGGAGAGACAGCGATGTGCAGCATGGAAAGACTAATGTCATTGAGAGAGAGAGATTCACACACTCACACTCACACACACGTGTTCTGTCACTGTTTTAGTCCGTCTCTATCTCTCTCTGTTGCTCTGTCCACCGGCACAGAGCCCTGCTTCTCCTTTGTTCTCCACGCCCCCACCACCACATGCTCACCAGCTGTACAGAGCCAGTGTCTCCACAGTTATCTGCTGTCCACCACACTGTCAGTTGGCACAGATAGAGGACGCATAGTTTTGAGCCACAGTGTGTGCAAGCATTGAAGGAACTGATGCAATGCTATTGCCCAATGGACACAATTAAGGTGGTAAGTACAACATTCATTACCACGCGCTATTATTACACGTTAGCTAATTTTGAGAGGCGCTAAAGTGTATGATCGCTAATATTGAGGTTGCTGAAAAACACGCGCTATTATTGCGGTCACGATTTTTTAATCGCTAATTTTAACATGGAACCGCACTAGACCATATCCAAAACTGTCCCTGTGAACTGTAGTTTCTAGGCAGTGGTCATAGAGGACTTGGGGATAGTGACAGTAATCTCTAGCCTGTTGAATAGGTCCAAAGAGAATGAAAGAGCCTCAAGTAAAGAGTCCCTGGACGGAGCTGAAATCAGTCAATCGTCCAGGTAAGGGAAAACTGCAATACCCCTGTGGCATAAGAAGGCTGCAACCACTGCCAGGCAGCACTTGGTTAACACCCGGGGTGCCGAGGGCAGGCCAAAGAGAAGCGCTTGGAACTGGAAGTGTCCCCCTTGGAACTAAAACCGAAGGAATTGGCGGTGGCTGGGGAAGATGGGAATATGCAGGTAAGCATCCTGCACATCCAAAGCGCACAACCAATGATTCTCCAGAAGGCGCGGCAGGAGGCTCTGGAGAGTCAGCATCCGAAATTTCTTGTACTCGACAAACTGGTTTAAGTTGCTTAAGTCGAGTATGGGTCTGAAATCCCCAGTCTTTTTTTGGAACCAGGCAAAAATGGGAGTAAAACCCCTTTCCCCTTTGCCAGAGGGGACGTGCTCTATTGCTTCCTTGAGCAAGAGATGGATCACCTCTTCTCGAACGAGAAATGAAAATTACGTACCTACCGTAATTCTTGATCTTCTCTTGTATCTTCACCATTCATTACTTCCTGGGTGTAAGCCGGGGCGACTGGTCATCGGAGCTTTTTTTTTTTTTAAAAAGTAGACTAATCCAGCGCCTCAAGAGTGACGCCATGCGCGAGGGGCGGCCATGCAGTAGTTACCGACTCCTCCTCCAACTCAGTTCTGTGAGCCGGAGAGCAAAAAGCGAAGCATAGAAAGAGAGATAGCGAGGCAAGATAGCCAAGGGATAGCAAAGTAAGGAAGAATGAACTGAAAAGGAATAAGCCGATGGAGAAAGGACAGAGGAGATAAGAGCATTCCTAACCTAGGGATCGCAGGCCTTCTTACCTGAGCGACTTTTAGGAGGAGAGAGAAGGAAGGTAATGAGGAAGAAAGAAGAAGAAGAAGAAGAAGAGAAGAGAAAGATGGGATGTTGAAGGGACCAGAATGCCCAACGAGCATAGTTAGCTGAAAGCTTAAGGCTCGATTAGCAGGGAAGCAAGAATCCCCGGTGATAGAGCTGAAGAGAAGGTTCACCGAACCCGCTAGACAGACTCAGGAGGGCATAGTCCTCGTCCTCAACATGCCATGGTCCTTGATTCCCACTTCGGGCTCCTGGCCGAGAAAGGCCTTTAACTGGAGGACACCCGAGTAGGAAAGGATAAATCCCAGGCAGCATGTAAGAGCTGCTCAAGGGTTTAGAAATGGAAAATCTAGGCCTTTCAGGCGGTTTATAGGTATTGAAATGGAACTCAGTCGGACTTGCCAAGGCAGGGCCAGAGGCTAGGGCTGGCGAAGATTGGTCATGGTCAGCACTGCTTCTCTGCAAAACTGTCCAGGAGGACACTAGAAGGGAAAAACAATCATCAATATTATTATAAGAAAGAATTTTCTTTGCCTTTGTTTTTTTTTTTGATAGAGCATAACTTGCAGGCTTAGGAGCATGACCCTAAAAGCCAGAGATTGCCTTACAGCAGTCGGAGAGAGTTCCTCAGTTTTTCCTTTTTTTTTTGAAGGAAAATAATCGCACCGCCCTCGGTTCTGCAAGGCAAGAATAAGGGGGGTTTGTGATTCTAGGGCTTAACAGCTGGTAGCAGGGAATGTGATTAAAACTGTATAGACAGAGTCAGGCAAAACCCCAGAAGTATCTCGCCAGAAGGTATGGCAAGAGATAGTTGTGCAGCCTGATCACCACACACGCAATTCTAGGAAAATGGCCAAGAATCTTAGAGTAAATAATTTTTCTGGATAGAAATAAGGCCTCTAAAAAAAAATATATATATATATATATTTCTTTTTATTTTGGAAAATTGGAGTAATTTTCCTCTTTTTTTGTATTTTTTTTTTTTTTTTTTTGCAGAGAGGAAGGAGACGGAGGGGAGAAGCCACAGGAGGAGGCCACTGAGGGATGGTGGTGGGGTAGTAATGAATGGTGAAGATACAAGAGAAGATCAAGAATTACGGTAGGTACGTAATTTTCATATCTTCCCTTGTCAATCTTCACCATTCATTACTTCCTGGGTGAGTACTGTTTCCCTCCTGGGAGAGGTATACACCTGAGGGAACAAGACCCCAGCCTCGCAGGTGAGAAACAGAAGAGAAGACCCTGGCTTATTCAGAAAGCCTAAGTGGGAGAAGAGCTAGGAGGTGCCTCCGAGGACGAGGAGACGGAGAGAGCCCCTGCAAAAGTCTCCTAGCTCTAGAGGAGAAGAGACGGTTCCCCCGGAAGGTGGAGCGAATCACCCTACGCCGGGCCAGGGGTGACAACCTAGAGAGACGAAGCCATGCCGTCCGACTGATGCAGGTCGCTGTCCCCGCAAGCCTGGAAGCCACCTCATTGGCGTCGTAAGATGCCCTTGCTTGGTGTCTTGCAGCTCCAGGCCTACCGCGGAGAGGGCAACGGCTTGTCTGGTTTGCTCCGTATCAGGCATTGATGCCAACAGCTGGGACATCATCACCACAAATGCGGTTGAGGCAGCGCAGTGAGCCTGATGAGATGCAATACAGGCAACCGCATCGAGAAGAGAACACCCCTCGCCTCCAATGGTCGAACTGGAGAGAGTCCGGATCCGGTGGGCGGTCGTATACTGGTGCTCGCCGGAAGGAATGTCCAGGTAGACCAAACCAGAGGGCTGGGAAGGGTACCTAGAGACTCTGAGGGTGCACAATACCTACGCTGACAGTCAGCCGGGCTGGAGAAGAAGCGGCTGGGGACTGCCAGGACCGGACAGAAGCCTCCTGGAGAGGATAGGCCAGGATGGTACCACCAAATGCTGGGCACTGAATTCACCGAGGAATTCCGCGCCTCCGCTAGTATTGTCTCTCCGAACATAGGAAATCCGAAGATCCCTCACCATCCTCGAAAGGAAACGCTGATATTCCGTGAAATCAGCATCGGAGGAGAGATGAGCAGGGGGTCCCTCTCCCTCAGAGGAGGGAGACAAGGATGATGGGGAGCTGGAATGTCCAAAGGACTCTTGCGGCGGTGGGGAGAGTCGAAAGACCCGCTCATGCATGCATCTAACATATGAGGGGAAGGCCGCCGCAGAACCCCAGAACTGCTCCCAGGATAACGGACCCGTAGGACCGACATGGCCTGGGAGCGGCGGTGGTGGAGGCAGAGAGATGGGAGAGGGGCACCTCCGAGGAGGCAACAGCTCTCTGCCAGGGCTCTGGAATCCGGGGAACGGAGCCCTAGCTGGAGGGATCCCGGTCAACAGACCAGGCCACAGAATGGAACTCTGGGGAAGCAGAGCCTGGAAGAGCCCAGGGGGAGAACCTCCCCTGTGACGACGTCGGGACTGCATGGATCCAGAAGGGCAGTCCGCAAGAACGCCGCCGGAGGGCACCCTAGAGCCTCGGGCGGGGGGAGTTCAGCACCACGCTCCTGGCCCCCCACCCCCGAGGTGGCCTAAAGAAGACCCGAGCGCCAGACCCTCTGCCCTCAACCCCTCGGACTCTGGGAGGGCCCTCCTCCTCGACAGCAACGTCCCCTGTCTCCAGAGGGGACAGCACCGGGGTAGCTGTCACCGGCCCTCCGGAGAGGGAAGCCTCCCCCTCCGTCACCCCCACGCCTGCCCCCTGGGACCCCCGGCCACCCTCAGCCGGGGAGCCCTCAGGAGACGACGGAAGGGGAGACAGAGGGAGGGGCCCGCTGCACCGCCTGGTACCTCTAGCCACAGGGGACCCAGACCCCGAAGAGTGGGGGTGCCAGGATGGGTCCACGTCTGAGTCATCGTCCTCCGAGGAAGGCAGAGACCAGCTGGACCTCAATGCTGGCCTACAGGGGTCCCAGAGCCCACGGCACAGTGTGGGGCGCCCATCGCCCCCAGCAGCGGCCTTGTCAGGCCCGACTCCCAACCCCGCAGGCGCGGCAGGAGACAAGCAGCACAGCTCGGTGCGGAAACACGACCCGGCACAGCGAGGAGGCAAGACCAGGCCTGGCGCGCCATGGCGCCAAGCCGAAGCCCGTCGACCATCAGCGCTGCAAGCGGCGCGAGCCCAAGCGGCACCGCCAGCGCCACCACGATCACCGGCACCACGTCGGGATCAGGCGGCCCTCGATCACGGCACATGACGGCGCGGGATCAAATAGGCGCGAAGGCGCATCCAGTGCCAGCCCAAAGTCGAGGCACCAGCTGCAGGGGCCACTGCACCTCCGGAGGTGACTGCCCAGCGGTGTCGGCGTCGCGGCCCCGGGAGGGACCACGACGCTCCCCCGACACCACAGAAGGGGCCTCCTCCTCCTCGGCAAGAAAAGACGAGGAGACCCCCCCCTCGGACCGTATAGGCCTGGGAGGGGACCCGGGGGAAGGGCCTAGAGACCTTACCTGAGAATCCCTTGAGCGACTCGTCCCCCGAAGGTCGTCGGGGTCTTGCCGAGCTTGAACGCTCGGACTTCGAGGACACGGCGGTCCATAGAGAAACAGGCGTCGCACGAATCCATGTCATGGTTGGGTCCCAGGCAACGAAGACAAACGTCATGCCGGTCCGAGACGGAGAAATGCCGGCCACAGGAGCACGACGCATAGGGGCGCGGCCCGTCTTAGAAAAACGCTTAGCTCCGGAACCGGACATAACGCGAAACTAATGAGAAAAAGCAGTAGGAAAACACACCCGCGCTGCTTTAGAAAGAAAAGGAACAGTCTTACCGGTTGGCGTCGAGTGTGTGGAAAAGAGGAGTCGCTGACGCAGTCGAAAATACAAACGCTCCGTGAGCAGGTGCTGCCTCGACGGCGGGAGAAACAGAACTGAGTTGGAGGAGGAGTCGGTGCTGCAAATGGCGCCCCTCGCGATGACGCTCTCCGAGGGCGGCGCGCTGGTGCAAGCTTTTAAAAAAAAAAAAAAAAGCTCTCGACTAGTGCAGCGCCTCCCGCTACACCCAGGAAGTAATGAATGGTGAAGATTGACAAGGGAAGATCAGCCTGATCCCTTGAACAAGAGGATCTTTTTGGCAGAGTTTCTGGAAGAAAGTCTAGAAACTCTATTGTGTGTAGACAGACAAGCTGCAGGACCCATTCATCGGAGGTGATCACCCTCCACTCCTGCGCGTAACGGGCGAACCTCCTCCCCACTTACTCCAAGTCGAGAGACTGGGGAGGCAGTGGGGATGGGAAGTCAGGAAGTGGCCAGATGTTCAGGGAGAGGACCCCATGCTCGTCTCTGGTTCTTGGAGGCAGGAGGGGTGGCTGTACCTGTGGCCTTACGCTTTCCCTGGCGATGTGCCAGGGCTTGCTTTCTCTGCCTCCATGTCCTTTTCTGAAAGGGCTGCTGCTATTGGGTGCCCGATCAGTACATGGACCCCACAGACCTGAGGGCAAGATCTCTGTCCTACATGTCCTTGGTGTGCCCACCAAAGAGTACCGAGCCCCAGAAGGGTTCATCTTGAATTGCCGACTGAACTTCGTTAGTAAGTCCAGAAAGGCAAAGCCAAGAGTGCCATCTAAGGGCAACGGCAGTTGCCGAGGTGCGTGCCACAGAAACGACAAAGTCTTATGTGGCTCGCAAAGAATGCCTACACGAGAACTTGGAGTGCGAAGATCCTTGACAAGCTCCTCCTTAAAGGCCGAGGGATCCATGGCTTGGACCCGAGCCTCTAACCTGGCCAAGGTAGCTTTTTGATGAGACACCATATGGGCCACATAGTTAAGGGACCAAGGGACGCATGTGGCCGAAGAACAGATCTTTCTCCCGAACTGGTCCATCTGCCTCGACTCTTTCTCCAGATGAGAGGTGCTCATGTGCTTTGGTGCTGCGGAGCGGTCATGAGCAGCGGAAATAACCACAGATTCAGCCTTAGGATGTGTTTTCAAGAACAGGGCATCCTTTGGTGCTGGTAGAGCCTGTCCGCCCATTTGGTAACAGCCGGGAGGGAACGAGGCATCTGCCAGATGGTAGTGGAGGGTCTTGACGAGGTCCAATCCATGGAGGAATGGGGACCGGAGACAGAGAGTCTAAGTCCAGATGCTCTGCGAGGCTCTGTCTCATGGGGTCCTGATCCTCTGACTCCCAGTCAAAGAAATCCTTCATGGACCTCAGAAGGTCCGAAAAGGCAGGGTCCCTCTGGTGGCGATTTCAGGGAAACCTTGCCTGACAGACCCTCAGGTTCCTCCAGGACAGTTCGTGGTCTGGAGTAAATCCTGTCGTCAGGTCTGGCGGTGGGGATACCCACATCAGACCTGCTGTGGTATAAATAGACTGGGGTCCGATGTCGAGATAGCCCACGTCAGAGGGACAGACGTCGGAACCAGCACCACACGATCTGGCGTCGGAGGGGCCGGCGTCTGAAATGGACAAAGGGGCCCTGACAGCAAGACCAGACCTGGCGTTGGGGCCAACAGCTGAGATCAACTGATAGGTCCAGGCTGAGGGACTGTTGTCAGGACGTCCACCATTGGAGCAAACGGTTGGGGCCAATCACTAGGTCCCAGAAGAGCAACAGTCTTCAGGACATCCGGCGTCGGGGTAACGTTCGCCGGGTCCTCTGGCGGGATGTTGGCCACAATCGGCACTACAGGGATCCCGCCCAAAGGCGGAGGAGGGGCCTCCATGTTAAGGCCTGCTGGCTTAGGAGGAGCCTCCTTCCCCTTGACCCTGAGAGGAGAACGTAAAGTTGACCTCGTGGAATCGAAGCTGTCGAGGGGTTCTCCGCTGGAATTACCAGCCGTAGAAGTGAAGGGCATGGGTGAAGGAAGAGGGGGGAGAGGGGCTTTCTCCCCTTGGTTCCACCGAATGTCGGGTGAGGCGCCGTTAAGCCCAGACGGGGGAACCACACCTGTGCGGCCGTCAGGGACAGGTGTCTTAGCAAGTGGCATGAGGTGGGCGGGGCAGGAGCCCCTGGCCGACTTATCGATGGATGCTGGGCAGGTCTCCACTGACTGGAGAGACGGCTTACCAGCTGCCAAGCGGTCCCCGGAAGAGCTGGGGGTGACTTATTGGTTGGCGCGGTGCAGTCGTCGGAGGGGCGAACGACCAAGTGACCCACTGTCTTACCAGACTTACTGTCAGATGTTCTGGGCGGCAGCTGGGCATTGCTCATCGAGGGTCGCATGTCGTCCCCAGAGCACTCCCGCTCCCTAGACTTCTCCTTGTACTTCTTCGACGGAAAAGAAAAAAATTACTCACTTTAGTAATGTTGTTTCTTCTAACGGAGTCTTGCTATATTACGACTATTGCAGTTTGCCTGAGCCTTAGAACTGCTCCGGAGGTGAAAGAGTTAACTTCCATGCAGAGCATGGAGCTTAGAGTGCGACTCGGTTCAGAAGCTCTGTTTGGCTGGTTTCAAACCGAAACCGTCAGATCTTTACGAGCAAAAACTCACTAAGGTTCTGTGTGGAAGCTGTAACCTACACTAGCCAACTGGCCACTAATATATTAACACATTTTTGCTGGTCCCAACACAAGACTTAAGTCAGTGGACCAGAAAATTAAGATAAAATAACTAAATAAACACAACACCCAAACATGAAAGAGGGCATCAATAGATGCCAACAGAGGACTACCCACCCCATACCCCAAAGTAGGATTTCTGAGAGGGGCAGGTTGGGGAGGTTAACATAGCAAGACTCATTAGAAGAAAGAACATTACTAAGGTGAGTAAATTTTTCTTCAAACAACATGAAGTCTTGCTATATTATGACTATTGCAGACTACACAGCAGTACCTCCATGGAGGAGGGACAGAACCTACTTAGGGAATAGGCTATGAAGCACGGCTGTGCCAAACCGAGCATCCCTCCTGGCCTGAATATCCAGAGAGTAATGCTTGGTGAAAGTGTGTACTGTCTTCCAAGTAGCTGCCTGACATATCTCCAAGATAAGGATGTCTCTAGCAGCAGCTAGAGATGCAGCTGTACCTCTGGTATAGTGAGCCCTCAGGCCTGAGGGGGGGAACCTTACCCAGCTTTTGATAGCAAAATTGGATACAAGAAACGATCCACCTGGCAATTGATCTCTTAGTAGCAGGTCTCCTTTCCCAACCTCACCATAAGTGAGAAACAGTTGGAGGAGTCAAACCTGTGACCCTTGAGTACGCTCTATGTAGTAACTTAGGGCCCTCTTAACATCTGTTGTGCAGCCTCCTCTCACCAGAGGAGGAAAGGTCAGTGAAGAACACTGGAAGTGAAATAGATTGGCTAAGGTGGAAATCTGAAACCACCTTAGGCAAAAACTTCCTGTTAGTCCTGAGGACCACTTTATCCCTGTGAAAGGAATTAAAGTCAGTTTCTACTGATAAAGCCTGTAACTCACTTATACGCCTGGCAGAAGTGATGGCTACCAGAAATACAGTTTTCCAAGTCAAATACTTAAGCTCTGCCGAAGACAGAGGCTCAAAGGGGGGTTGCATTAGCTGAGCAATGCATACATTAAGATCCCAAGCCGGGGCAGGGTCCCTGAATGGAGGATTGATATGAAGCAATCCTTTAAAAAACTTGGAAAATACAGGATGAGCAGAAAGAGAAGAGGGCTTTCCTGCTGAAATGAAGGCACAGACAGCAGCCAAGTGCACTTTCAGGGTGGCTGGTCTCAGTCCCAAAGAATTAAGATGGACCATGTAGTCCAATACAGTGGGTAGATCAGCAGATTCTGGGAAACATGCTTCCAGAACACCATATGGAAAACCTTTCCACTTGGAGTTATAGGTACTCCTGGTGGAAGGCTTCCTAGCAGCCTTCAGGATTTCGAGAACACTTTGAGAAAGTTGCAAATCAGCAACTCTAACTGCTCAAGAGCCAAGCCTTGAGGTTGAGGGATTTGAGATCGGATACCAAACTCTCCCTGAGCACAGGTTAACAGATTGTGGTTCCTGGGGAGCACAGGGGAAGATGGACTGCTAAGGACAGAAGGAGTGGGTACCAGGGCTGCCGGCCCAGTCTGGAGCAATCAGGATCATTTTGCAGGGCTGAGACCTGATTTTGACTAGTACTTTGAACAGGAGAGGGAAGGGGAAGGCATAAAGAAACTCCCTTCCCAATCGAGGAGAAAGGCATCCAGGGAACTGAGCCCAAAACTGGGGGTCTGCAACAAAACAGTAGAAGTTGATAATTGTCTGGGGCTGCGAAAAGATCTATCTGAGGAGTGCCCCATCTGGCAAACACTATCCCCAGTACTAGGGGATCCAGTGCACCACTGTGATGGCCCTGGGAAACTCTGCTGAGGGCATCTGCCAGGACATTGTCCTTGCCTGGGAGGTGAACTGCTATGAGGGAAGTGTTCAGGGAGTAAGCCAGAGACCACAACTTCATCGCCTCGGTGCACAAGGCCGAAGACCGAGTGCCCCCTTGTTTGTTGATGTACCACATTGTAGTGGTGTTGTCTGTTCTGACTTGTACCACCTTGTTCTGAACAGATGCAGAGAAAACCTGAAGTGCTAGAAAAACAGCTCTGAGTTCCAACAGATTGATGTGGAGCAGAGATTCCTGAGGGGACCATAATCCCTGGGTGGAGAGGTCGCCCATGTGAGCTCCCCATCCCAAGAGGGATGCATCTGTAGTAAGGGTCAAGGAATGGGACAGAGGGATGAAAGGCACCCCCTGTCTCATATTGCTCTGATCCTGCCACCACTGAAGGGCCTGGATCAGGGTTCGAGTCACTGGGATTAACTTGGATAGAGGATCTCTTTGAGACCAGAAAGCTCTCAAATGGAACTGAATGTCCCTCATCTGAAATCTTGCTCCTTGCACCACAGCTGTGGAGGCAGCCATGTGCCCTAGGAGCTGCAGGAAATGCCTTGCTGGTCGAGAGACCTGCAGAGTGAAGGAGGAGGCCAGGGCCACTAAGGTCCTTACCCTTTCCAAGGGAAGGAAGGCTCTGGCCTGCTTTGTATCCAGTTTTGCGCCTATAAAGGTGAGTACCTGGACAGGTTCCAAAACTGACTTTGGAAGATTGAGAAGAAATCCCAGAGAGGTAAGCAGCTGCTGGGTAACTAGCAGGTATGATTTGACCTGGTCTGGAGACTGACCCAAAATGAGCCAGTCGTCCAGGTAGGGAAAATGGCAATCTTTGCCTTCTTAGGTGAGCAAGCTACTGCCAGACACTTTGTGAACACCCTTGGGCGTGCAGAGGAAGTGAAGCGAAGGGCATTGCTCTGAACTGATAATGGTCTGAGGGCAGTTCGAATCTGAGGTACTTTCGATGGGAGCTTCTGATAAGAACATGGAAGTAGGCATCTTTGAGGTCCAGGGAAGCTAGCCAGTCCCCTGGCCTTAGGGAAGGTAAAATCATTCCCAGAGTCACCATTTTGAACTTTGGCTTTAAAAGGTGCTTGTTTAGATATCTTAGATCCTGGATAGACCGCCGCTCTCCTGTCTTTTTTGGGGTAAGGAAGTACCTGGAGTACAGACCCTTGCCCTGGTGAAGGGGAGAAACCTTTTCTACAGCTCTGAGAGCCAGGAGGGTTGAGACTTCTGTTTCAAAGCAAGAGTCTCTAAAGGGTTTGTGGGTGGAAAAGATCTGGCTCTCATCTTTGGAAATTTCTTGAAGCTGAGAACCAGACCCTGGCTCACTACTTCCAGGACCCACCTGTCTGAAGGTAAAGACTGCCAGTCCTGGACGGAGTGAGCCAACCTGCCCCTACAGGTAGTGGAGGGCGACCCTGGGCATCCCATCAGGGTGCCTGTTTGGCAGGGGCTTTAGGCTGAGGGGTGGGAGCAGGCCTGCTTCGAACCCCGCCTGCCTCTCCTCTGAAGAACCCCTCTGTACATAGGCTGAAGAGGAGGGGCCTGAATCTGGTAAAAGGCCTGTGAAAAGGCCTGCCCCTACCCTGGGGCTGCCTCTGAGGTGGCTTGCAGTTCCTTGGCTTGTGCACTCCTGTAAGTGGTTCTATATTCATCCATTTTCTTCATATAATTCTCTGTCTGCTCCCAAACAGAGAATTTCCCACCACAGGAAAATCCATAGCCTTAGACTGGGTATCCTGTGACAAAGTAGTACACCTGAGCCAGGCCAATCTCCTAAAAGCTACAGATTTAGCCATGACTCTAGAGGATACATCGTTAGAATCCACTGCAGCATGGAATTGCACCTTAGATACCTCAATACCATCAAGAGCCACCTGCTCCAGCTCCTTTGCAAGCTGGCCAGGGACCTGTTTGGCTAAGGCCATGACAGTATCCCATCTAGATTTCTGTATCTTGCAACATAAGCCATATAGTTAGCTTGTCTGAGTCCCAAGGATGCTGCCATGTATTGTTTTTTGGCCATGGCATCAATCTTCCTGGAATCCTTGTCAGGAGGATGTGAAGCCAGTGGAATATTAGCTTTATCACAGGCTGCAGCCTGAACTACCCCAACATGAATGCATTGCTGTGAAAGAAAATCTGTATCAGGACCTGACAAAGTGTACCTCCTGTCCATCTTTTTATCCACAGGAGGCACAGAAATACAGGTTACTCACCTGTAACAGGAGTTCTAGGAATGGTATATGTTGTTCATCCACACTCATTGGCAGGTATCCTTGCCGCTTTAAATCTTGCCGGAAGGTCTTCAAGCTTGCTCCTCCCACCCACCCGGGTGGTATAACTCTCGGCTCCGCCCCATGACGCCAGATCTGGCCCGCTGGAAGCTCAGGTTGTGCGTCGAGCCGGGAGGTCGGTGGAGGGATGAACAACATATACCATTCTAGAACTCCTGTTACAGGTGAGTAACCTGTATTTAGGGACATGGATATGTTGTTCATCCACACTCATTGGCAGACTCCTAGCAGTTCTCCGGGAGGAGGAGGCAAGGCACACCCCAATACTTACTTGGGAAAGAGAGACTGGAGAACCGAGGCCCCAAAACCAGCATCCCGGCGTGACTCAAGGTCGATGTGGTAGTGGGTAATGAAGGTGTTTGCTGACTTCAGGTAGCAGCCCTGCAGATTTCCTGGATAGGGACATCCCTGGGACAGCCACCACTGCCAGAGCAGTATGGCGGGTAGATGAGCTCTTATCCTCTGGGAGGCTCCATGCCCGCCAACTTGTAGCAGAGATCTATGCAGGAGGTTACCCACCTGCTTATCGCCGCTTGGCTGCAGTGTCTGCCAGATGCGTGCTTCAGCGTGAGGTGACAAACAGCTGGCGAACCTCTCCTCGATTTCAACAGCGCTCCTTATAATAAGCGAGCCCTTCTAGGGTCCAGAGTATGGAGCCTGATATTCGCCTCCAGGTGTGATTGGGGTAGAACACCGCAGAGTCAACACCTGGTTAAGGTGAAACTCTGACACCACCTCTGGAAGGAATTCGGGTGGGGCGCAGGACAACCTTGTCCCTGTGGAAGACCAGGTAAGGAGACTCATGGAAGCGCCTGGAGCTCTCCATCTTCTGGCTGACGTGATAGCCACCAAGAAGGCGAGTCTTCCACGACAGGTGAGAGAGCACACCTGCATAGGTTCTAATGGTTTGCCCATGAGCTTTGCCAGTACCAGCAGTAGATCCCACGGAGGTGGGGTTCCCAGACTGGAGGGAAATGTGATCAGGCCTTTGAAAAAGGCCAGACCACCTTCCTCCTGCGCCATCGACTGCTTCCGGCCCGCGCCTGGTAAGCAGAGATGGCTGCCAGGTGCACCCTTAGGGTCGTCGACCTAAGCCCTTGACTAGAAAGGGACCATAAATAGTCCAAGATGCTTGCCAAGGAACAGGAGGAAGGATCCAAGCCCTTGCCCTGACACCAAATGGAAAACCTTTTCCATTTGAAGGCATAGCATTTTCTGGTCGACTCCTTACGGGACGCCTCAACTACATTGAGGACCTCGTCGGAAAGACCCAAGGCCTGGAACTCTAGCAGCTCAGGAACCAGGCCGTCCAGGTGCAGGGATTGAAGGTCGGATGGAACACCTTCCCTGATTGACTGAGAGCAGGTCCGGGCGAGCTGGAAGCTGCGCATGAGTCCTGGAGCTGAGACTGAGGAGATCGGGTACCAGAACTGGCGAGGCCAGTCTGGGGCTATCAGAATCACCTGCGCCTTGTCCCTCCTCGCCTTGAGAAGCACCTTGTGGATCAAGGGAAATGGGGGAAAGGCGTAAAAGAGGCCTGGGGTCCATTGCCTCGAGAAGGCATCCCCCTGCAGCGAGCCCTGCTGAGGGGCGGGCATGGAACAGACTAGCTCAGCGTCTCCTGGAGGCAAACAGGTCCACCTGAGGTGTGCCCCAAAGGGAGAACAGATGCTACTACCCTCCGCAGGAGAGACCACTCATGGGATGCAGCCCTATCCGGCTCAGGGCATCGGCCAGGGTGTTGGAGGCTCCTGCCACGTGAATGGCTAGGAGATCCGCCTCCAGGCTGCGCACGAGTGACCAAATCGCGGAGAGCTTCCTTGCATAGAAGCATGGGCGCGTCCCCGCCTCTGGCGGTTTAGATAGTACATGGTCGTGGTATTGTCCGCCTGACTCGACCACTCGACTCCGGAGGAACGGAGCAAGGCGGTGAGAGCTTAGCGGACCGCCGGAGCTTCCAGCAGGTTGATGGCATCGGACTCTCGATGGGACCAGAGGCCATGAGCCCGTGTCCCCAGATGGGCACCCCAACCCATCAGAGAGGCATCGTCGACAGAGAGACCGCCGGCTCGGGCGGACGTAACGGGATGCCCTCCTGCAAATGATCTGGAACGGTCCACCACTGGAGAAGCCGCCACATCCCTGTGTCACCGACTAAAGCTGGTCCAAGGATCGCAGCGTTGTGACCACTGGCTGGCCAGTCCCCACTGAAGGGGACGCATGTTCCAGCGGGCCCAACGGACCACGCTGGTGCAGGCCGCCATGAGACCCAGGGAGCCCAGGAAGTCCGGGCAGGAGCGAATTGCCCAACCAGAAATGATCGGGCAAAGGAGGAAAGAACTCGCCCTGTCCGCGGGAGCCGCGCCTGGCTCGAAGAGAGTCGAGCTGCGCCCGATGAATAGAATCACCTGCTTCGAGCTCGAGTTCCGACTTGGCCTCGCTTGATAAGGAGGCCGTTGAGAGCAGACCTGGAGGGCCAGATCTCTGGACCACTCCGCCTCCTTCCTGGAGGAGCTGCTATCAGCCATGTCGTCCAGGTAAGGGTACACCGACCCTGCGCGCCGCAGGAATGCTGTCACCACTGCCATGCATTTGGTGAAGACCCTGGGAGCTGGAGACAAGTCGAGAGGGCATGGCTGGAACTCAAGAGGGATCCTTCCGCCGAAGCGAAGGAATCTCTGGTGAGACGGACGGATAGGGACGTGAAAAACGCCGCCCCTGCAAGTCCAGAGAGCAGAACCACACGCCGCGTTCCAAGGATGGTATTATCTGAGCCAGAGTGACCATCCTGAAGGTTCGAGACCTTAGGAACTTGTTTAGGTCGTGTAGGTCGAGAATGGGGCGCCAGCCCCCCGTCCGCTTCGGAACCAGGAAGTACCTGGACACAAACCCTGGGTCTGAAGGAGGGTCCACCACCTCTCTTACCACCTCCTTCTGGAGGAGGAGAGCGATGTCGGCTTGACGAGCCGCCAGTGAGGCTGGGGATCCCGGAGCCCCCCGAGGGGCGACGGCTCTGAAGGGTGGTGCCTGCTCGAATTCCAGAGGCAGGCCTCTTCCCACCACCTCCAAGACCCACCTGTCCGTGGTAACAGCGGACCAGGCGGAACGGAAGTGCGGGCCGTCCCCACGGGGGACCCAGGCAAGGTGGGGAATGGGGCGACACCTCAGCCCGTCACTGGGCAGGCTTGGAGGAGGGACCGCCGAGGGACCTCCTGGGCCCTTCCTCCTGCCTCCTGTTAGAGGAAGCGGCGGCTTGGGTTTGGGATGCCAAGGCCGAGCCTGCTGGCCCTGACGCTGTTGGACAAGGCCGGGGCACCAGAAGGACGCAAGGGCTTAGGCTGTGGTTTATGCCTTTGTCCTTCTGAGCGGAAGAGACCGAGTCCAAGGTGGCATTGACTCTCGATCCTCTGCAGGTGACCTTCCACCCCAGGGCCAAGAGGTCAGTCCTCAAAAGGGAACATCCGCCAACTTGTGCTGGGTATCGGTAAAGGTGGATATCCTCAGCCAAGCCCGCCGACGCATAGCCACCGCGCCGCCACCGATCTGGCACATGAGTCCCTATATCCAAAGCAGTCTGGAGCTGCTGTTTGGCCACTGCCCTGCCCTGGTCCCGCACCCTGCTTAACCGTAGTCTGCAGATCGGCGGAAGATGAGGGATGACCTCATCCAGGGAGCCCAACAGGGCATGAGAAAATGTGCCATGAGGACGGGCCGAACTGGCCTGATCGGCGCCGAGAGGACGAGCGAGACTTTTCTCCTACATAGTCCAATTCTTGGACCTTGTCAGGAGGTTTGTCCACATCCCTGGCGCTGCCGCCGCGACCGAAAACGCTGTCGGTAAACCAACCCTCAGCAGAGGGTGTTCAAACCGGACAAGGAACCGTGGGGACCGGATACTTCCTGGCCATCCTGGCCGAAGGCGAGGGCAGGAAGCAGGGCTGCCAAAGCTCCAGTGCCGACCCACTATGGCCTCGGCCACCGGAAAGGCCTCCGTCGGAGAATCCCTCGGTCCAGAATCTCCGTGAGGGGATACTGGCCCGCTTGGAACGGGTTCGAGCTCCATCCCGGTAGACTCCGAGATGAGCCGAGCAGTCCTAGGAAGGACGACGGCTATCGTCCATTGACTGACCTCCTGAAGACTCCAAGTCCAGTCGCTTGGAGAAAAGGAGGAATCATCTCGGACTCGGAAGAGTCTCAAGAGCTGCCTCTGGCCTGAGCCACCCTTCACCCCTGCCGAGGTCGGTCGGGAGTGAGGGTAACTGACAGCCGATGGGTAGACCTTAGCCGACCGAGAATCTGGTCGGAGCCCCAATTGGTGGCTGTGGAGGCGAGTTCCACCGAATCGGTGGAGCAGCTGGTTTGGCCGAACAACCGCCTGGGCATAGCTCCTCGGATGTCGAGGGTTGTGTCGGCCGCCCGTGACATACTTAATGGCCGGGAAGGCGACGGGTCGCTTATTCCCCGCCAGGAGGAGTTGTTAGAACATAAGGTCCTCGCATCGCCGACGAATTTACGCCGAAGCCTCCCCTCATCCGAGGAGGAGGACGAGGACGAGCGGCAACGCCGCTTACCGCGGTGCCGAGACCGAGACCGCCTATGACGGTGGGATCGGCTGGACCGCGAAGAGGTCCGAGACCGAGACCGAGAGTCCCGGAATTTCCGAGGTCGGTGCGGGGAGGTGTCGGCCGGAACCGGCACTCCCTTCGGCTCGGATGGTCCATCCGAGGGCTCCGGAACCGGAGGCACAGGCGAGCCCACGGATCCTCAACTCCTCCGGGAGAACCGGAGAGGGAATCTCGCTGCTAAAGGCGACAGCCCGTCAATGGGTCGAGAAAAATCTCGACTTCATCGGGTGGAGTCTCGTCAACTGACCTGACGGGACACCGTGAGGCCAGTGGTCAAGCCGAGCAGTCGATCAAGCCGACGGTCGACGGCCCGGGAGAGGGACCTTCCCGCCTCCCAAGAGCCGCGACGGAGGGATTACCCCTGTCCCTCTTTTGGACCGAGAATAAGGTCCAGCAGACGCAGGCCCTTCTCCTTTAGTGGAGAGGGACAGACAAAGCTCCTTAAAAGCAGCCGTAGGAAGAACCCAGAGAGAGGGATAAATGCCGCGTCGAGAAGATACGCCCGCTACCGCCTCTTCGAGGGCGCCACCATCCGCCGAGCTGATCCGGCCGAGTCATTGGGCCATGACACCGCCAACCGGGCCTCTTGGACTTCACCGAGGGAAACGCCGGACGCGCCCAGTTGCACCGGGCAGCACGGTCTTCGAGGACGAGGTCGAGAAAGATGAGCACAGGTCGCAGCCTGCGGGTCGTGCTCAAGGCCTAAGCAGTAGACACACGTGAGTGTGGATCCGTCCAGACATCTTCGCCCGATGGGCATCTCCAAATCCGGAGTCGATTGTCCATCGTAGTCGCGAGGGATAGAAGACTGAAGTCTTTTTGCAAAATTATTTTTAACCGCAAACGGAGAAATAGGAACCAGTCTCAAACGAGCTGCTAAGGAGGGAACCTGAGCTTCCAAGCGGTAAGGAAGATCTGGCGCCATGGGGCGGAGCCGAGTTATACCACCCGGTGGGTGGGAGGAGCAAGCTTGAAGACCTTCCGCAAGATTAAAGCGGAAGGATACCAGCCAATGAGTGTGGATGAACAATATATCCATGTCCCTAGAATTAGAGCTTTTAAAATTTTTATTGTTTGTTTTCTAAAAGATTTATGTAAAGGATGGACAACCTCCTGACTCTGGGATATCCATCATCTCCACATAGTCAGGCTCCTCTTGCTCATCCAAAGCCTCCTCTAAGGGAAGCTGGAGGTCTCAGCAACTTTTATAAAACAAAAATGAGAGGGGACTCAGAAAGCCTAGGAGAGACTCACCTGAAGGTCTGTCTGGGGAGCTGTCCGGTTCAATGGGCACATCCAGACTTTCAAAGTCCCATTCACACTGATCATAATCCTCATCCCCCTCCTCTGGTTCATAGAACTCTTCTATATCATAATCCTGAACCACTGGAACCGGCCGAACCGACCTTTTGCCAGACAGTAGCGGTTCGGAGGGAACCAAGAGACAGGGACTGGACAATCTGTATTGCCCTGGCTATCTCTGCAGCAGTTGGAGAAGGAATTTGGACTCCAAACCTGCTGATTTTTAGATTCTTTATGGAACTGCCTCAGAGCCAGCTTTTCGCTTGCCCGATGAAGTCTCGCCTGGTCAGAGGGCACTTATCGTTCCAAACCGTGTCACGGGTCGTGGAAAAACCGTAATGAAACTGCTTTTTTTTAGAACTGATAAGAACGGAACCAAGATCTAAAAAGCCTTAAAAGGCTTCAAACTTATATTTAAATACAACTTGATCGGTTCAACCGAACCGATAATACTTTACAAGTTCCACACAGAAAAAACCCTATCTATTACTTACGATTACCATAGACAGAGCCTGAACCGATCGGTTTTGCGGTTAAAATAATGAAATCGCGGTTAAATTAAACCGAGAAATAGCGCTTTAAACCGAAGAAATGAACCGAGCAACAGGAGGAATCTCCAGAGCGACTGGTCAGTGAGGCAGAATAAAGAATCTGACGGTTTCGGTTTGAAACCAGCCAAACAGAGATTCTGAACCGAGCTCGCGCTCTAAGCTCCATGCTCTGCATGGAAGTTAACTCTTTCACCTCCGGAGCAGTTCTAAGGCTGGGGCAAACTGCAATAGTCATAATATAGCAAGACTTCATGTTGTTTGAAGAGTCATCTGCCAAGGACTCTCTCAAATGGTCCATCTTCTGTTCTAAAGAAGCCAAGCGACTTTTCAAGAGATGGGCCTCCAAAGCCTGCTGCCTCCTTTTCTTCATGGCCTGGTTGAAGGTCTGACACTCCAGGCAGGAGGAGACAGGGTGGTCTGGGCCTAAACAGAGGACGCACTTGAAGTGACAGTCTTTGTGCAGGATCTGCATGCCACAGGACGAGTATTTCTTCTTCGGCGAAGACATCAATGTAGTAGTTGATAAAAGGAAGAATTTTTGTTGAAGGAAAATTCTGACGCAAGATCTTCAGTTTTGTGGGTGATGAAGGTGTAACCAGATAGTGTGGAGAAGTGTGATAATTTGTGAAGAAGAGCTGGGAGAGAAGAGTCTTGGTCTGATAAACACATCATCAACAAATAAGGCGAGCTTGTGCTCTGTACCAGCTAATGGAACACCCTTAATATCTAAGGCTAGGTGGATATATTGTGCCCAGGGTTCTGTATAAAATGCAAAAAGGAGTGGAGAGAGGGGGTAGCCCTGTCAGCAGGGTTTTAATTTCATTCTAAGATTCTCTAATTAGCATAAAATTCTAAGGCTCCATGGCAGCTCATTCCAGGAGAATGATTCCAGTTGTTAAACGTAAGTGAGGGATTTCCTTGGGTTCAAAATATGTTTTTTCCTCTGTTTTCGCTCCTGCCTCCCTGGCATCTGGTTTGATCATTCATCCCCAACGTCACGAGCCCTCACATGTATGCAGTGATGCCTGTGGGAAATGATGGCTCAGCGCCCGCGGGAGTCACACAGGTGGAACCAGGGACGCCACCCTCCCGGCTGGGATCACTGCCACATGATGGTGCTACTCCAGCCCCCAACCAGACTCCCAAGTTTGCACCCGAACCCAGGTCGCTGGTGCTCCATCTCTGAAGCACACTGATTTTTTATTATGTAACAGGCACTATATAAATGACAAACTTTTTATGGTAAAGAAAATCTGCTCCTACCTGGTGAAGTAGCTGATGAAGAGCTGCAAGGTTATCTGACGACAGGCAGAAGGCTTCTTCTTCCTCACACACCACGTCCCTCTCGAAGCTGGTATCTGGAGTGTGATCCAACTCCTCCATGTAAAGGATGATTTTGCGCTTTGTGCTTACAAACTCTGCTTTTCTTCGTTCCTGGAAGAAGAAAGAAGATGCCCGATATTTCTTTTTCTGATACCTCTGCTGTTGATGAGAATAACTTACAACATGGGTAATATGAACCACCACCAGGGGCTCACTGATACAGCTATAGCTTTTCTTTTTTGGTTTAAAACTTTTTCATTATACAAAAAATACAATAAAACATATATTACAAACAAAACAAAGGCTCAGTACTATACAATCATGACGACTCTAAATATACTTGCAAAGAATGAAAGTGATTGATAAACAATACATTTATTTTATTTATTTACTTATTTATGGCTGATAACTCGGTAGGTGTGCTGATCCCAGGGACCGTTTACAGGCACGTCCCGTGCAATTACAAATGACACAGGATTAAGATAGTACAATACAGAGAAAGGGTAGAAGCAGTGATGCTAGGTAACAATATAACACAAAATTCAAGATCTGAATACATAAGTAAGGTATACATATAATACAATATACAACATTTGATACATAAGTCAGATGTACACAGAGACAGACACACATATATATGTATGTGTGTGTATGTATATGTGTGTGTGTATATATATATATATATACACACACACACACATATATATATATACACACACACACACACACACACACATATATATATATATATACATACACACACACACACACACACACACACACACACACACACACACAGAAAAATACAATTCAATGCAGACTGGCAGGTAAAAAAACAGAAGGATTTGTGGGAAACCGCACAGAAAATAATAATGGTGGGTTGAAGAGAAAGGGAAGACTATGGGGGAGTGGGTGGAAGGGGGGGCTGAGGTGTGAGATCACAGTATACAGCTGGGTAGCTAGCTTCCGTTTGGAAGGAGGGCTACCCAGGGAAGCAGTGACAAGAGGAATTTGTCAGGAGCCAGTTTGAGGTGGGATTTGAACCTGCAATGACAGTCTATAAAGCGGACTTTGGCAGGTAGTTTGTTCCACTGCTTAGGGGCTGCTACCGACAATGCTCTGCCACCCATGTTTGTGGATATCCTAGGAACAGTTAGAGTGGGGTACTATTTGAGCGGAGGCAGTGGTGGAGAGTTCGGGTCCTGAGGAGGGCAGCCAGGGAGATTCCAGGCCAGCACAAATGACAGTGTCAACCAGGCAGCAGAGGGCTAGGTCGAAGCGTCCTTGCAGTGGGAGCCATCCAAGGGTATTGTGAGGGCACAGTGGTGGGTAGAAAAAGGGACCAATAAGGCAAAACGACAGGCACTGTTGTAGGCAGTGGAGAGCTTGGCCACGGTGACTGCGGATGTCATGGCATATATGAGGGAACAGTAGTCCAGAACAAGGAGAAGTCTGGCCTCCGGGGTGAGGTACTGTCAGAATCTATAAGCAGCTCCTAGTTTTTGACGAAACCTTCGAACTAGGGAATTTATGTGCTCGGTGAAGGTGAGGGAGGGGTCAAGCAAGACTCCCAGGTATTTAAACGAGTTGACGTCCTCAAGGGATATACCATCCGGGAACAGAATGTTTAGGGGAGTGTGAGTTTTGGATTTAGCCAGGAAGGGCATTGATCCTAACAACATGGATTTAGGGTTTTTTTTGCCATTTACCAGGATGAGATTGTTTGTAAACCAGTTGTTGGCTGGGGCGTAGTTTTGTGTGAGAACAGAGGAGATACTGGCGGCAGCTTTGTCACTGTGGAAGAGGACAAGGTCATCAGCGTAGAGGAGGGAGTGACAGTTAAGGCTATCCGAGGGGAGCGAGTTAATAAATAAGGAGAATAGAAGGGAGCCCAGAATGGAGCCCTGGGGGACCCCGGTGGAGACAGGCAGGGTGAGTGAGCAGGCTTGGCCAATGCACACGAATTTGGAGCGGCCTGTGAGTTAGTTGCCGAACCAGTTTGTTACCTACTGGGAACAGCCTAGGGAGACTAAGCTTGGAGATAAGGAGGGCATGGTTTACCATGTCGAAGGCCTTTGAGAGGTCGACGAAGACTGCCCCGGAGGCTTTACCAATATCCATGTTAGTGAGAATTTTGTCAGTCAGAAGTGCCAGGGCAATAGCAGTGGAGGGTTTTTTGCGGAAACCGTGCTGTTGGTTTCATAGGAGGCTGTATTTACCTATGCGCTCAGCAAGCTGGTTGTGGATCGCTCTGTTGAGTAATTTGCTAAGATGGGGGGAGGAAGGAGATCAGTCGATAGTTATTGGTGGATTGGAGGTCACCAGTTTTGAAAATGGGGATCACCTTAGCTTTTCTTCCAAGGGATCGGGCATGGAGGAGGTGGAAAGGGCGAGGTTAAAGTCAAAGGTGAGTGGTTTGGCGATGTCAGACAAGATCAGCCTGAGGAAGACTGATGATAGACTGTCAGCTCCAGGAGAGCCGTGGTTAGGCAGACTTCAGAGGAGCCTAGCAGTGTCAGATGAAGAAAGAGCTTTGAAGTAGAAAGGAGGTATGCGAGGACATGCGGCAGAGCGGGTAGAGGATGACGGTGGATTATGTAGGGGGACTGAGCCGTTGGGTCGGCCGTTTGATAGTTTGCTTAGGTAGATGGATAGGTTTGTGAACTTGCTATTGAATGCCCGGGCCAGTTCCAGAGAATCGGTAACCAGACCCTCCTGGGAGTTGAGATGTAGTGCAGCCTTGCTGGAGCAGGGGTTTAGAAGGGAGCTAATCGATTCCCAGAATTTTCTGGGATAGCCAAGGTTAGCCTTTTGCAGATTGCGGAAGTGGGTTTGTTTCGGGGGGATTTGGTCAGATACTTACACTGGTTTCTCAGACTCCTACAGGTAACCCAGAGGACTGGTGAGGGGGGGGTGCTTTGAAAGGGGACCAGACGCGGTCCCTGGCCTTCATGAGGGTTAGAAGGTCTTTGGAGACCCAACGCGAGCATCTACCCCTGACCAGTCTGGTAGTAACAGGAAAAAAAATGGTCCTGGAGAGTTAGAAGGGTCTAGTGAAGATGGAAACTGCTGTGGTCACATCAGTGAGTATAGCGCAGACCAGTCCAGGGACCAGGTCTCCACAAGGAGGTTGTGGGTGTTTGGGCTACTGAAGTTTCTGAAGGATAGGTATTTTGGCAGGGGGGGGGGGTTGGAGTTTAGAGGACTAGAGGAGATAAGTCGGGGAGTGGTCGCTTATGGAGTTGGCCACAGTGCTGGCGTGCAGTACACAGTCATCCCTCTTTGTGAGGATCCAGTCTAGTAGGGTCTGAGTGGCTGTTTTGGGGTTTAGTCTGGTGGGAAGAGTTAATGTTTGGCTCAGCTTACATTTCAGCAGGGATGCGTAGTCTGGCTGATGACTACTCAGTCAGTTTAGATTGTAGTCCCCGAGGAGGATTGAGTCCCTATGGGGAGGTAAGGAGTTCAGGCCCTGGAGGAAGCTGGTGAGTCTTGCAGTTCCGGTTGTAGGGGGGGTTGTAGCAGCAGCCAATGTAGAGTTTCTTACAGGACCCCAAGATCAGTTTGGAGAGGAGCCATTCACTAGGTGAGGACGGGTTGGAGTGTAGAACGACGTTAGCAGAGAGGGGTTCTCTGAAGAACAGGGCAGCCCCAACGCCTTATTTCCTGGCCTATCAAGACGCAGTAGGGAGTAGCCAGGTAGTTGTAGTTGATGAGATGTTTTTGGCGTGGTATGGCTTTAGCCAGTTTCGGTAATTCCCAGTACATGGGCTTATGTAGCACGGTCCATGCCTCCAGTTCAGGGAACTTGGACGGAAGGCTAGAGATGTTGATGCAAACAAGTTTAAGACCGGGGGCATTTGTCCAGATGCTAGAAGATGGGGCATTTGTTGGGCCAAGATTACACTCGATGTCCCCAGCTAGGGAGAGTAGGGATAGGAGGAGTATGTATGGGCAGGAGGGTGTGATGGGAGACCAGGAGAGGGCAGCCAGGTAGTGGCCAAGGCGGTGGCGTTCCAGTTTAGAGAGGAAAAAGCACGATATGTGCCCCAGGGTGGACTCATCCTTAGTGGAGAGGGTGGTGGAGAGAAATGCCAGGCACACTTGGTCACGAGCCAGCACAGTAGCACAGAAATCTGACAGTACTAGAGCAGAAGTTAAAGAGAGAGCCAAAATTGTGGACAGTAGCAAGTTCATTGTTTTGTGTGGACAGCTGGTGGAAGAGAAAGTAAGGGGTAGGGATATAGGAAGTCAGACAGAAAGACGGGAGGAGTTGGGGGGGTGACGAGAGAGAGAAGATCAGGATTTGTTAAGAGAACAAGAGCAAGGCCAGAAAAGTAGTCTAGGAGAAGGAGAAAAAGACAGCGAACAGGAGAGGGAGAGTGTTGCTTTAAGTGAGGGGAGGCACTAGGCAGCCAATGGAATGAGGTTTAGGGAGAAGAGGAGTGGCTTGAGTGGATTTAATCAGTGGAGGGGACAGGGGTGGAGCGGGGCGGGACGAAAAGTTCAGCTTTCACAGGATGTAGCCTTGCTTGGTTCGTGGCTGCCCCGGACTGGATCCGAAACTTTACCTGCAGCTGTTGCGCAATGGGCGGCTGGCAGCAGGTTCCCCTTCATGCTGGGGAGTCAGCAGGCAGTGGACTTCTGTTGGGCAAACCAACGGTAAAGTACAGTTACGTAAGAACTTACCGTAACAGTAGATCTTCGAGAACAGCTCTTGCAGCAGGTTACACCATTAGGACTGAAGCCGGCAGGTGTCAGGACCCCACGGAAAAATTCTAGCTAGCTATCTTCAGCGGGGACCGCCCCCGACGTCGGTCCCACCTCCGACGTCAGGCGTGGAACATAAGGGGCCGGTCCCGCCAGATTCCCCCCTTCTCCCGCCGGAGACTCCCGGCTGCAGGACGACATCAGAATGGGAGACCGAGGATCCACCGTCAGAGGAAAATAAGGAATGAAAATCAACATGTTGAGGTAAAGCCATGCCTCCTCCAGGGGGGAAGGTACCTGCTGCAAGAGCTGTTCTTGAAGATCTACTGTTACGCTAAGTTCTTACGTAACTGTACTATCTTACTTCAAGACACAGCTCTTGCAGCAGGTTACACCATTAGGACCGATTCCCAAGCAGTAACGCCGCCAGGAATTCGGAGGAGGAAAATAGGAAGTACATTCCAGGTCCTGAACATAGCACAGGAGACCCAGCATCAAGAAGGGTCAAAATCCAGCCCTTCGCCTAGAGGCGATGTCCAGGCTATAATGCCTGATAAAGGTATGCACAGAGCTCCAAGTGGCTGCAGCACAAATAGCAGAGGTGGAGACATTTCTGAGTGCTGCAAAGGATGTGGCCACACCCCTAGTAGAATGACCCCAGACCGAGCCCGGGAGAGGCTTTTGTTTTGTATCATAACAGTAAGAAATACACTGGACAAGCCAGTGGGACAGAGACTGTTTGGATACTGATTGGCCCATCATTCTCTCAGAGAAGGAAACAAAAAGCTGATCAGAACTACGAGAGGGCTTAGTTCTGTTGAGGTAATACCTCAGGCTGCGGTGAACATCCAGGGTGTGGAGCAAAGCCTCTCCTCTATTTGAATAACTCGGGAAGTAGACCGGAAAGTCAATGTCCTGGTTTAGAGAGACTGAAGAGACCACCTTAGGTAAAAACTTAGGCTTCGTCCTCAGGGATACTCTGTCCCGGTGGAAAACTAAATAAGGCTCTCTGCACATAAGAGCGTGAAGCTCAGAAATTCTTCTCGCTGAAGTAACAGCAACTAAAAATAACATTTTCCACGACAGAAAACGTAGCTCGCAATCCGCGGCAGGTTCAAAGGGAGGGAGCGTGAGCTGTTCCAGGACAAAGAGCAGATCCCATGGGGGCACAGGGTCCCTAATGGGAGGCCTAAGGTGTAACACTCCCCTAAGAAATTCCCGAGAGGCGTCCAATTGAGCTACTGTACGATGACCCACCGGAAGGTGATAAGCAGAAATGGCACAGAGGTGCACCTTAATAGAGGAGTAGGCTAGGCCTGAATGAAAAAGGGAGAGGAGGTAATCCAAAACTACTCCCACAGGACAACCTAAAGGGGAAAGATCACGAGCTTGTGACCATAAACAAAAACGGCGCCATTTCATGGCGTACGTCACATGCGTTGCCAGCTTTCTGGCTGCAGAAAGAACCTCTGCAACCTCTTACGAGACCCCGTGACGCATGATGGCTATGTCACTAGGAGCCAAGCATACAGGTTCAGAGAGCGTAGGTCCGGATGGACTAATGAACCATTCTCCTGAGACAGTAGGTGGGAGCTGAGCGGCAATGGGAGCGGGGGTTCCCGAGATAGTTGCACCAGCAAAGGGAACCAGATCTGTCTGGGCCAGAACGGGGCCACCAGGATCATGAGAGCGTGCTCCCTGTGCAGTTTGAGAAGAACTCTCTGGATCAACGGGAAGGGAGGGAAAGCGTAGAGGAATCTGTTCGCCCAGGAGAGGGATAACGCGTCTCGCCAGAAAACACCAGGCCCTGGATCTAGCGAGCAAAAATTGGGCAGTTTTGCGTTGGAAGTCTAAATCTGGAATTCCCCATCGAAGAAACAGATCCTCTGCTACCTCTTGAAGAAGTTCCCACTCGTGGACTCTGGCCTGGGAACGACTCAGGCCGTCTGCAATTATGTTGTCCACCCCGGGAACATGCACAGTGATCAGATTTGCGCCGTGTCCGATTACCCAGTCCCACACCCTCATGGCCTCCCTGCAAAGGGGGTAAGAGTGTGCGCCTCCTTGTTTGTTGAGGTAATACATCACCGCCGTGTTGTCTGTCTGAAGCAGGAGAGTACACGGTGGGATTACTGACTGAAAGGCCTGGAGGGCATAGAGAACCGCCCTCATCTCTAGGACATTGATATGGAGATAAGCTTCCACCGGGGTCCACGTACCCTGGGACTTTACCCCGTCCAGGTGTGCCCCCCACCCAAGATCTGAGGCGTCCGTGGTGAGGGATACCTCCGGGGATGGCGCTACAAACGGGATGCCCTTGGAGAGCGACCCGGGGACTAGCCACCACTGCCAGTCTCGGATGACTGAGTTTGTGATCCTGACCGGATGCTGCAAGTGGTCTTGCCTTTGGTCCCATTGTACCTTGAGCGTCCACTGGGTTACCCGCATGTGGAGCCTTGCGAAAGGGACCGTAGGAATGGCCGCAGCCATGTGTCCGAGCAAGCGAAGGACCGACGTGGCAGGTACGATCTGTTCGACGACAAACCCCTTATGAGGGATCTGATGCGCTCCGCTCTGTCGTCCGGAAGAAAAGCTCTTCCCTGAACAGTGTCCAGTACTGCGCCTATAAACTGCAGTTTCTGCGATGGTACCAGGAGAGACTTCTCGTAATTTATGAGAATGCCCAGAGATTGGAACAAGTCCTCGGTGCTCTGAACAGGCAGTAACAACGCCTCTCTGGAGGCGGCCATGAGAAGCCAGTCGTCGAGGTACGGGAACACATAGTGGCCCTGTCCCTCAGAGATGCTGCCACGACTGCCATGCACTTGGTAAAGACCCTTGGTGCGGATGACAGACCGAACGGAAGAGCTTGGAACTGAAAGTGGTGGTCGAGAAACTAAGCGCAGGAACCTCTGGTGCGCGTGAGCTATGGGGATATACAGGTATGCGTCCTGTATGTCTAGAGACGCTAAAAAGGCGTCTTGTTTCAGCATGGGAATAAGGCCCGGAAGAGTCACCATGCGGAATATTTTGTAGGCGACCGACACATTGAGGTCGCTGAGGTCCAGAATTGAACGGAGGTCCCCTGATTTCTTGGGAACCAGGAAGAAGTGGGAATAATATCCTCGTCCTCTCTGGTTCTCCGGGACGTACTCTATCGCTCCTTTTCTTAGGAGCGCGAGTACCTCTTGCCAGATCAAATTTTTGTGCTGACCCGGATACCGGGAGAGCAAAGGAGGCCTCGAGGGTGGCTTTTCTGCGAATTCTATAAAGTGGCCTAGACTGACCAACTGCAGAACCCACCTGTCGGTGGTAATGGCCTGCCATCCCGGCAGGAAGTTCGCAATGCGACCCCCGACCATGATTTCCCGTTGATCCTGAGGGGCGGGGGCCGGAAAGGAGTCAGGCTGTGGTGGCAGATGGGCCCGCTGGCTGGGTCAGCCTAGAGGAACGCTGACCTCAGCCAGTGGGCTGTTTTCCCTGGGTTCTACGGAAACCAAATCCCCTCTGATGTGTAGCGGAGCGGGGCTGCTGCCTCTGTGTCCGCCCACGAAAACGGCTTTGGTTCCTACGAAAGGAACCAAGCTTGGGTCGGTACATGGCTTGAACCGACCTTACCGCCTTCCCGGCCTCTTGAAGTTTGGTAATGATCTTCTCAGAAGGATTACCAAACAAAACTTCTCCCTCGAACGGAGCGTCCATAATGTTTTTCTGGACATCCGGGTGAAAGCCGGAGGCAGCGAACCAGGAGTGTCTCCGGAGGCAAACGCCAGAAGCTGCTGCTCGGGCCGATGAGTCCACGGAGTCGTACATGGCTCGAAGCAATTGGGTCCCCACGTCTGAACCCGTACGGAGGAGCTGGAGTATCTCCTCCTTCCGCTCACCTTCGGGCAGCATTTCAGCCACCTCCAGACCCTGTTCCCACAAAGCGTTCTGGAATTGAACCATGTGGGTTAGGTAATTTAAAGATCTGATGGCGCAGGTAGCAGAAGCGTACGTGCGCCTGCCCAGAGCGTCCAACTGTTTGGACTCTGGGTCCGGTGGCAGGGTGCTCAGATGTTGTGGCCTCTGTGACCGGTCATGTGAGGCTGTGATGACCAGAGAGTCGGCCTGAGGCTGCTGTGTCAGGTACTGGTCCTCCTTAGGGGCCTTGTACAGACAATCAGCTTTCTAGCGCTGCGCCCGGGAGCGAATGTGGACGCTCCCGCTGCCTTGGTGACGCTCCACGGAAGTGTCCACTAAGGGTGGTACCACCACAGGCTTGGGGTCCTTTTGTCAAGATATTGGAAAGGCGTAACCTTCGGGTCTAGTTCTTCTGCATCCCATCCCATGTTCTCCTGGATATGGCGCATAACATCCATGAGCGAAGGTCATCGGAGGAGATCTCGGCGTCTCCGTGGGTCGGAGAAGGGATGGAGAGAGGAGATGGGATCTAGAGGAGGTGTAGACTGATCCCGTGTCCTCCGTCGACGGTATCGGTGTCGTGTCTCCTGAGACCGCTGATCCAGAGAGTGATCCAGAAGACGTTCGGCGAAAGGTCTCCGTTTTCTGATCTTCCCTGGGAGGATCTAGGCTCCCCGGGGGGGAGTTAAGCGGTCTGCCGACCCCGAAGGTGAAGGGGGGGGCAGCACCGGAGGAGGAGGAGGAGGGGAAGGAGGAGGAAGAGTGGTGGGGGCCATGTATCTCTTAATGGTATCCCACCAATAAGTGAAGAGATCCTTCACTTCCGTTAAAGAAAGTCCCGACAACCGCCCAGGCGCCGGACGGCGGTCGTCGGGTCCCGGCGTCGGCTCCACAGGGGCCTTGGGTAAAGGCGAGGGGGCCCTGGGAGTTTCCGAGAAGCCGGGGTCGCCCGTCTGGTCCTCGGGCTGCGTTAAATCCTTCTCAGTCAGCGTCTCCTGACCGACGTCGGTCAGAGGCGAAGAGCCTCTTCTCAGGAAGGACGGATGTCGGTCCCCAACCCGGCGTCCGCTGGGATATCTTGGTTACACGACGGCCGTCCGGCCGGCAGCAGCTCCAGGAGGAATGAGCGTGACGGCCGATGACGGTCGAGCCGGTGTCGGGTCCACAGGTCTCTTCAACGGTGTAGCTCAAAAGTTTTACGGGAGGCACAGAAGACGCATCACGTTGGGTGCCGAGACGTGAAATACAGGTTACTCACCTGTAACAGGAGTTCTAGGAATGGTATATGTTGTTCATCCACACTTATTGGCAGGTTCCTTGCCGCTTTAAATCTTGCCGGAAGGTCTTCAAGCTAGCTCCTCCCACCCACCCGGGTGGTAAAACTCTCGGCTCCGCCCCATGACGCCAGATCTGGCCCGCTGGAAGCTCAGGTTGTGCGTCGAAGCCGGGGAGGTCGGGTGGGTTCGTGTGGATGAACAACATATACCATTCTTAGAACTCCTGTTACAGGTGAGTAACCTGTATTTCTAGGACATGGATATGTTGTTCATCCACACTTATTGGCAGACTCCTAGCAGTTCTCCGGGAGGAGGGAGGCAAGGCGCACACCCTCAATACTTACTTGGGGAACAAAGATTGAGAACGAGGCCCCAAAACCAGCATCCCGGCGTGACTCAAGGTCGATGTGGTAGTGGGAAATAAAGGTGTGCTGACTTCCAGGTAGCAGCCCTGCAGATCTCCTGGATAGGGACATCCCTGGAAGCAGCCACCGATGCAGCAGTATGACGGGTAGAATGAGCCTATCCCTCTGGGAGGCTCCATGCCCGCTAACTCATAGCAGAGTGCAGGAGGTGACCCATCTGCCTATCGTCCGCTTGGCTGCAGGTCTGCCAGGTGCGGCTTCAGCGTAGGTGACAACAGCTGCCTAACCTCTCCTCGAATTCCAGCCGCGCGCCTTATAATAAGCGAGCTACCTAGGGTCCAGAGTATGGAGCCTATATTCGGCCTCCCGAGGTGTGATTGGGTAGAACACCGGCAGAGTCAATACCTGATTAAGGTGAAACTCCGACACCACCTTCAGAAGGAATTTCGTGTGGGGAGAGGACAACCTTGTCCCTGTGGAAGACCAGGAAGAGACTTCGATGCTCAGCGCCTGGAGTTCTCCCATCCTTCTGGCTGACGTGATAGCCACCAAGAAGGCGGTTTTTCCACTACAGGTGGGGAGACCACACTGTGCATTGGTTCGAATGGCTTGCCCATGAGCTTTGCCAGTACCAGCAGTAAATCCCACGGAGGTGGGGGTTCCCGCACTGGAGGGGAAATGTGATCAAGGCCTTTGAAAAAGCGCCCGACCACTTTTTCCTGCGCCACTGACTGCTGACCGGCCCGCGCCCGGTAAGCAGAAATGGCTGCCAGGTGCACCTTAAGGGTCGTCGACCTAAGCCCTTGACTAGATAGGGACCATAGATAGTCCAAAATGCTCACCACAGAACACGAGAAAGGGTCCAAACCTTTTTCCCGACACCAAATGGAGAACCTCTTCCATTTGAAGGCATAGCATTTTCTGGTCGACTCCTTACGGGACGCCTCAACGACGTTGAGGACCTCGTCGGAAAGACCCAAGGCCTGGAACTCTAGCCGTTCAGGAACCAGGCCAGGTGCCAGAGAGATTGAAGGTCCGGATGGAACACCTTCCCTGATTGACTGAGAGCAGGTCCGGGCGAGCTGGAAGCCGCGCGCGGAGTCCTGGAGCTGAGACTGAGGAGATCTGGGTACCAGAACTGGCGAGGGCCAATCTGGGGCTATCAGAATCACCTGCGCCTTTGTCCCTCCTCAGCCAGCAGGACCCTGTGAATCAGGGGAACGGGGAAAGGCGAAAAGAGGCCCGGGTCCACGGCTCGAAAAGGCATCCCTGCAGCGAGCCCCTGCTGAGGGGGCGGGCATGAAACAGCCTCAGCTGCTGCTCTCCTGGAGGCAAAACAGATCCACCAGAGGTGTGCCCTAGCGGAGAACAGGTCTTGTACTATCTCGCAGGAGAGACCACTGTACGATGCAGCCCCTATCCGCCCAGGGCATCGCCAGGGTGTGGAGGCCCTGCCACATGAATGGCCAGGAGATCCGCCTCAGGCTGCGAGACTAGTGACCAGATGCGGAGAGCCTTTGCATAGAGGCAAGGAGCGCGCCCCCCTCTGGCGGTTTAGATAGTACATGGTCGCGTGGTATTGTCCGCCTGACTCGGACCACTTGACCCGGAGAAACGGAGCAAAGGCGGTGAGAGCTAGCGGACCGCACGAGCTCCAGCAGGTTGATATGGCATCGGACTCCCGCTGGGACCAGAGGCCGCGGCGCCGGTGTTCCCCAGATGGGCACCCCAACCCATCAAAGAGGCGCCGGTCAGAGAGACCGCCGGCTCGGGCGGACAAACGGGATACCTCCTGCAGATGGGACGGAACGGTCCACCACTGGAGAGCTGCCCACATCTCCTGGTCACCACACGCCGCTGGTCCAGAGGGTCGCAACGCCAGACCACTGGCCGGCCAGACCCCACTGAGGGGGGCGAATGTGCCAGCGTGCCCAACGGACTACGCTGGTACAGGCCGCCATAAGACCCAGGAGTCGCAGGAAGTCCCGGGCAGGGCGCGATTGCCCAACCAGAAATGATTGGGCAAAGGAGGTAAGAACCTCGGCCCTGTCCGCCGGGAGCCGTGCTCTGGCTCGAAGAGAGTCGAGCTCTGCCCCGATGAAGGATATCACCTGCTTCGGCTCGAGTTCCGACTTGGCCTCGTTGACCAGGAGGCCCAGTTGAGAGCAAACCCGGAGGGCCAGATTTCTGGACCGCTCCACCTCCAACCTGGAGGGGGCTGCTATCAGCCAATCGTCCAGGTAAGGGTACACCCAGACCCCTCGGCGCCGCAGGAAAGCTGTCACCGCTGCAATGCATTTGGTGAAGACCCTGGGAGCTGAAGAAAGGCCGAAGGGCATGGCCTGGAACTCGAAGAGGGATCCCTCCGCTCTGAAGCGGAGGAATCTCTGATGAGACGGACGGATAGGACGGAAAGAACGCTGCCCTGGAAGTCCAGAGAACAGAACCACACCCGTGTTCCAGAGATGGTATTATCTGAGCCAGAGTGACCATTCTGAAGGTTCGAGACCTTAGGAACTTGTTCAGGCGTGTAGGTCTAAGATGGGGCGCCAGCCCCGTCTGCTTCGGGACCAGGAAGTACCTGGACACGAACCCTGGTTCTGGTGAAGGGTCCTCTATCTCTTTTATCACCCTTTTCTGAAGGAGGAGGGCGATGTCGGCTCGACGAGCCTGTAGAGATTCTGGGGACCCCAAAGCCCCCCGGGCGACGGCTCTGAAGGGTGGAGCCTGCTTGAATTCCAGAGGCAGGCCTCTTCCCACCACCTCCAAAACCCACCTGTCCGTGGTAACAGCGGACCAGGCGGAAAGGAAGTGTCGGAGCTGCCTCCACGGGGAACTAGGCGAGGTGACGGGATGGGGATGACACCCTCAGCCCGTCACTTAGCAGGCTTGAGGAAGGACCGCCTGGGGACCACCAGGGCCTTTTCCTCCTTGCTTCCTATTAGAGAAGCCGATGGCTTGGGCTTGGAATACCAAGGTTCAGCCTGCTGGTCCTGACGCTGTTGTTGGGCCGGGCGGGGCGGGAGTAGAGGGACGAAGGGCTTAGGCTGGGGCTTATGACCCTTGTCCTCTGTGCGACGCAGACCAATCCAAGGTGGCATTGATTTTTCGATCCTCTGGAGGTGGCCTTCCACCCAGGGCCGAACAGGTCTGTTCCCAGGAAAGGAACGCTGCCAGCTTGTGCTGGGTATCCATGGTAAAGGTGGATATTCGCAGCCACGCCCGCCGACGCATGGCCACAACGGCCGCCACTGACCGGGCATATGAGTCTCCTATATCCAGAGCAGTCTGGAGTTGTTTGCTACTGCCCTGCCCTGATCCCGCACCTGCTTCACCGTAGTCTGCAGGTCAGCCGGGAAGATGAGGACCGCCTCATCCAGGGAACCCAACAGGGCATGGGAGAAATGTGCCATGAGGACCGCTTAAACTGGCCTGATGTATACGAGAGGAGGCAAGACATATCACCTTATAGTCCAATTCTTGGACTTTGTCGGGCGTTTGTCCATCGCCCCTGGCATTACCGGCATCACGGAAAACACTGTCCGTGACCAGCCCTTCAGCCGAGGGGTGTCCAGAAACCCGACAGAGAGCCAGTAGGGACCGTGATACTTCTGCCATCCTGGCCAAGGCGCAGGGACAGGAAGCCGGACGCTGCCAAAGTCCCAGGGCTGCCCGACAATGGCTTCGCCACTGGAAAGGCCTCGTGGGAGAATCCCTCGGTCCAGAATCTCGTGAGAGGATATCTGGCCGTTTGGATACGGGTTCAAGCTTCATCCCAGTGGATTCTGAGATGAGTCTAAGAAGTCCTAGGAAGGACGCAGGCTCATCGTCCACTGACTGCCCCAGAGGACTTCAAGTCAAAGCGCTTTGGAGAACAGGAGGAGTCATCCGACTCCGACGAGTTGTCGAATAGCTGCCTGGAGCCTGAGCCACCCTCCACTTGCCGAGGCTTGTCAGGCGTGAGAGTGACCGACAGCCTACAGGAAGGCCTTGGGCCAACCGTCACAATCTTTCTGCCGGAGCCCCAGCTGTCGGCTGAGGTGGAGGCGGGTTCCACCACAATTGGTGGGCAGCCGGAATAGGTCGGACAACTGGCCTGGAAACAGGCTCCTCGACCACTACCTGGTCCGTGGCAACACTTAATGGCGGAGAAGAGGCCTGAGCCTGCTTATTGGCCAGAAAAATTTGTTGCTCACGAGGTCTCATATTTTACGGCGTAACCGCGGCCTTCCCTCCTCGGCCGAGGAGGAAGAAGAGGAAGAGCGGCGACGCTGCCGCGGTGCCGAGACCGAGACCGTCTGTGTCGACGGGAACGGCTGGACCGCGAAGATGTCCGAGACCGAGAAACTCGGCTAGGCCGAGGTCGGTGAGGCGGGGAGCTGAGGATCGGCGATCCCCTCGGTTCGGTCGGCAAAACCGACGGCTCCTGATTCACCGGTACGGGAGAGCCGACGATATCCT
The DNA here is from genome assembly GCA_016271365.2 of Neoceratodus forsteri. Lineage (NCBI taxonomy): Eukaryota > Metazoa > Chordata > Ceratodontiformes > Ceratodontidae > Neoceratodus > Neoceratodus forsteri. The sequence goes on along the minus strand of CM028129.1, from coordinate 552,295,691 downwards.
CAGCCCTCACCGGGGAACGGGGAGGAGGGAATCTCTGCTTCTCCAGCCGACAACCCGTCTAACGGGTCGAGAAAAATCTCAACCTCGCCGGGCGGAGTCTCAGTCACCTGGCCTGACGGGGCACCGCGGAAGCCAGTGGGTCAAGCCGAGAATTTGACCCAAGTCCATTGTCGACGAGGGAGGGGTATCTTTCCCTCCCCAAGAGCGCCGACGATGAGACTTACTTTAGACTTCTTCACCGAGGAAACGGACTCAAGAAGTAGGACCGCCTTTAGTTGAGAGGGTCAAGCAAAGCTCCTTAAAGGAAGCTGAATATGAGGTCCCGAGCGATAGAGGGACAAAGGCCGCAGAAGAGGAAGCCACGGCCTGAGCCGCCTGCTCTTCGAAGGCGACCAACCTCTCTAGTTGTTCGGCGGATCCCGCAGCCGCGGAAACCGCCAGTCGGGCCTCTTTGGATTTGACCGGAGGAAATCTTCTTTCGGGACGCCCCAGAAGTAAGCGGGCAGCGCGGTCCTCGAGGACGTAGACCGAGAAGGAGGAACACAGGTCGCAAGCCTGCGGGTCGTGCTCCTGGCCAAGGCACTAAACGCACGTGGAGTGCGGGTCCGTCCGAGACATCTTCTGCCCACAGGGACATCTCCGAAATCCGGAGTGATTTGTCCATCGCAGCGAAGGAAGAAGACCGAAAGATACAAAAAGTTTTTTGGTTTTTTTCTCTTTTTAAACCGAAGGATTTTAGGCCCAAAACTTAATCGCAGAGCGTTAAAGAGGGAACCTGAGCTTCCAAGCGGTAAGGAAGATCTGGCGTCATGGGGCGGAGCCGAGAGTTTTACCACCCGGGTGGGTGGGAGGAGCTAGCTTGAAGACCTTCCGGCAAGATTTAAAGCGGCAAGGAACCTGCCAATAAGTGTGGATGAACAACATATCCATGTCCCTAGAACCCGACTTATGATGATGGTGATGGCGCTCCCCGGACTTCGCCAAGGCCTTAGAAGCAGAGGACGACGACGGCCTGGCGGACTTGGCCTGAGAAGAAGGAGGCTTAGGTACCGCAGCCGGGGGAGGCTGAGAGCTGGCCCTGGAAGGAGAGCGGTCGGACCTGGAACCGGAGCTGCGGGACTCCGAAGCCCTGGACGGGGACCTGGAAGGCGCCTTCTCCCTTCTTTTCTCCGCGTGCTTGTGGGATCTGGACGACATGGTTTTTAATTTCTCCTCCAACAAAAAAGCCTGAAGAGCCTTCTGACGTCGGATCCTGGTTCGGCTGTTGAACCCCTGACAGAACGAACAGGCCCGGGTATCGTGGTCTGGGCCCAGGCACCGACGCAGGCCATGTGGGGTCCTTGAAGGGGATCTACTTCCCGCAAGCACACTTGAGGGATGACCTGAGGTCGGAGAGGACATCAGCAACAATCTTGCTTGAAGAAAAAGGAATTCCCGGAGGAAAGCTCTGTAACCACGCGTCGCGCGCTAGACTGAAGACCGAAGGGTCGAGACATGCAAGTCGACGGCAGGAAAGAACTGGGGAATCTGGCAGGACCGCCCCCTTATGTACCACGCCTGACGTCGGAGGCGGTCCCCGCTGAAGATAGCTAGCTAGAATTTTTCCATGGGGTCCTGACGCCTGCCGGCTTCAGTCCTAATGGTGTAACCTGCTGCAAGAGCTGTGTCTCGAAGTAAGATCTGGGGATGCCTAAGGGAGAAAGGGGACAGACAGGGGGATTTAGAAGCCTTGAGGAGCAGTGGGAGGGTCAGAAAAACATTTGCAATTACGCAAAGGGACTGTGTTGAAAATAAAGGAAAAGGAATTATCCTAAATTGGGGGTGGGGGGGGTCACAGACCGCCGACAGGCACCAGCCGAGGTCTGCAGAAGGTGGGGGGGAAGGGCAAAAGAAAAAAGATTAGATTGTTGGGCAGGATTAGACACAGCAGGGACCTTGTAAACTTAGTCTCCTGCGCATTGCGAGTTTTAAGTTTCAACAACCTAAAGCTGCCTAGGTTATGAAGACAGTCAGTAAAACAGTCCCTAGATAATTAAGCAAACTATCATAAACGAGCTGGTCTCTTTGGTTAAATTAAGCTCCAACCACAGAACTAGTGCAAGCAGCAATTTCCCGAGCTCAATTAATTTCAGGGATTACATACCATGCAGCAGACTGTATAACAATATAGATCAACCTTTCACAGAGAAAACACTGTGTTCTATACTCCATTACTGGTTAGCATCTTTTCTTTCTAGAAGCAGATTATGCAATGCCCCCCCCCCCCCAAAAAAAAACTATCGTGAAACAGCCAATTTCACTCTGCGTATTAGCTGATATGTTATCTAAGTGCAGTAACCTAAATATTTGGTTTTGATACCAGGTAAGATACTAGACATACCTATGCCAATTTTCATGCAAGACCTGGGAGAGTAAGACCAAACCCAACAATACAGCAACAGTAAACACATTAAAAGAGAGTCAGCAAGGAGCTACAGTGAATCACATCATGAAAACAGTACACAATCAAATACAGCAGTAGGTGCAGTCATTTGTGCTCGCAAAAATACAGTACCAGTTACGCAAGAAAAGAAAAACAGTAGATAAGTAACATAGAAACAGACTTTGATGGCAGATATAAGTGGCATTAACATCATGGTACAATACCATATACAGCGTGAAACACCTAGCATTTTTACTACTCAAACACACAGCGAAACGTGCGGAGAGCTGGATCAGGCCAGCCTCAATTTCTAGCAGGAGCAAGGGCTGGGGTGGCACAATACAAAGCCCCACCATTTAGCATACCTGATTTTGTTTGCCTCTTCCAATTTTTATGCTTGTTACATGCACTGCCATTCAGAATATCCACTATTTCACCACTGTATTTATTATCAGCCACAGCAGTGGGGGTCCATTCTGACGTGGAATTCTGAGTGAATTAAAATTTACATATTGATTGTACATTAATGAATGTCCTCATAGTGAAAACTTTGTGTGTTATAAATTTTCTGTGCATTTATCATATATTTGTGCAGCATATTATAAGAAACATAGAAACAGACTTTGATGGCAGATAAGGACCACTTGGCCCACCTAGTCTGCCCATTTCCCTACCAATAGGATAAGCCGCAGATCCTAGTCAACCAACAGCCTATTTCTTCCTACCCCCCTCACTAGAATTGCCTTGTCTGTCCCATGCATTCTTGAATTCTCCCAGTTTTAGACCCCACAACCTCCTAAGAAAGGCTGTTCCATGTATCCACTACCCTCTCTGTGAAAAAATACTTCCTCACATTGCCCCTGAACCACCCCCCTCTATCCTTAAATTGTGTCCCCTTGTTTTTGCAGGTCTCTTTCTGAAAGATGCTACCCTCTTTGACTTTGTTGATTCCACTGAGGTACTTAAAACGTTTCTATCATGTCCCCCCTCTCCCTCGTTTCCTCAAGGGTATACATATTAAGCTCTTTTATTCTCTCCTTGTCTGGCTTCTTTTGCAGACCCTGCACCATTCTAGTTGCCCTCCTCTGGACTGCCTCTATCCTGTCTATGTCCTTGCGGAGATGGGGTCACCAGAACTGGACGAAGTACTCCAGATGGGGTCTCACCAACTGTCTGTACAGAGGGATAACAACTTCCTATTTTCTGCTGCTGATGCCTCTCCCTATGCATCCCAGTATACCCCCAGCTCTCCCTACTGCCTTCTCACACTGCATGCTAACCATAAGGTCATCTGATATGATTACCCCCCAGGTCCCTTTCCATTTTGTATTTCTTACTCCCCCATTGTGTAATCTTCCCAGGGTTTTTGTTTCCCAGGTGCATTATTCTGCACTTCTTTGCATTGAATCCTAGCTGCCACACTTTCGACCATTCCTCCAACCTTGCCAAGTCCCTTCTCATCCTTTCCACGCCTCCTTGTGTATCATCCCTGCTGCAGATCTTTGTCTCATCTGCAAAGAGGCATACTTCTCCTTCCAGCCCCTCTGCAATGAACTTATAAAGACATTATAAAGGACTGAACCCTGCGGTACCCCACTAGAAACCCCTCTTTCTTCAGAGTGGACTCCATTTACAATTACCTTCTGTGTCCTGTTGTCCAGCCAATGTTTTACCCAGGCTACCACCCTGGGACCCACTCCCAGGCTGCTTAATTTGACTATTAATCTTTTGTGTGGAACAGTGTCAAATGCCTTGCTAAAGTCTATGTAGGCCATATCCACAGCCCCTACCTGGTCTACTACTTTGGTCACTCAGTCAAAGAAATCAATTAGATTCGGACACGACCTTCCCGCTCAGAACCCATGCTGCCTTGGGTCCTCAGCCCCACTGGCCTCTAGGTACTGACAATTCTTTCCTTCAGAAGTGATTCCATCACTTTCCTACCACAGAGGTCAAACTGACAGGTCTGTAGTTTCCTGCCTCTGTCTTGGCCCCACTTTTGTGAAGGGAATCGCATCTGCCTTCCTCCAGTCCTTGGGTACCACACCATCCTCCATGATTTGTTAAAAAGGATAGTCAGTGGTTTCACTAGTTCTCCCCTTAAATCTTTTAGAATTCTGGGGTGAATTCCATCAGGCCCCATTGCTTTGTCCATCTTCAGTTTTAGGAGTTCTTTCAGAACCCTTTCTTCTGTGAAAAGACTGGGATCGAACCCCTGTCCAGAGTGCTTCTGTTAATTGGATTCGGCACCTCCCCCTCCTCTTTTGTGAATACTGAGCAGAAATATTCGTTCAGTATCCCTGCTTTTTCACTATCCCCCTCTGCCCACGCACTCTGTTCACACTCACTATCCCTCCCTTTGTCTTTCAACGCTCCCTGACGTACCTATAAAAGGTTTTATCCAACTTCTTAACCGAGTTGGCTATCCTTTCTTCAGTTTGGGCCTTTGCTATTCAGACTTCCTTCCCTGATTCCTATAAGTTTTTATTTCGTGGAGGTTTGCTTGTCTAACAGCTATAGGACATATCACTTAACTTTAGAACGAGATCGCAATAGTAGAAAGCAGATCCAATTAGATGCCCTTCTATAAGAAAAGTACAGTTACGCAAAAACTTACCGTAAAGTACAGTTACGTAAGAACTTGCCGTAACAGTAGATCTTCGAGAGGAGCTCTTGCAGCACACTATCACAATTAGAACTGTGCCGCAGGCACTAGGACCACACGGAAAAACTTCTGCCAGCAATCACAGCTGGGGACCGCCCCCGACGCCGGCCCCGCCCCAACGTCAGGCAGGGTACAAGAGGGGGCAGACCCAGCTCCACCTCAGTTCTCCCACCAGTACCCAGCAGATGGCCTGACAAGAGAAGGAGATGAAGCCCAACCTAGAGGAGAGAAGAGAAGGAACCTGCACACTCCGAGGGGGAAGGTGAAAGGGAAAACAGTGCCTGCTGCAAGAGCTCCTCTCGAAGATCTACTGTTATGGTAAGTTCTTACGTAACTGTACTATCTTACTTCGAGATAGAGCTCTTGCAGCAGGCTATCACAATTAGGACTGAGTCCCAAGCAGTTCCCTAGTTAAGAGGCAGTCGCCCCCAGGAGGAGGAATACACGGACTCCAGAGGCTGTTAGGACAAGAGTCCTTGTAGAACCGCCAGGCCAAAGCCAGCACGGCGTCTGGAGACGATATCCAAGCTGTAATGCTTGACAAAGGTATGCACCGAATTCCAGGTCGCGGCCGCACAGATGTCCTGAATGGCGATATTCCGCATCACGGCAAAAGAAGCTGAAACACCCCTGGTGGAGTGACCCCTTATCGGACCCGGTAGGGGCTTGTGGTGATGTTCGTAACAGAACGACACGCAATGGACTATCCAATTGGAAATAGTCTGCTTGGACACCGGCTGACCCAAGCGTTGTGGCGCAAAGGCCACAAAGAGTTGCTCCGATTTACGGTGTTGACTCGTTCTACTGAGGTAATACCTCAGGGACCTGTGGACATCCAATGTGTGGAGGAGAACCTCCCCTCTATTGGAGGGAGAAGGAAAATAAACAGGAAGGTCAACTGATTGGTTGAGGGTCAAGTCCGAGACCACCTTCGGAAGAAACTTGGGATTAGTTCGGAGGGAAACCGTTCCCTATGAAAAACCAAATAGGGCTCTTTACACATCAGAGCCTGCAGCTCGGAAACTCATCGAGTGGAAGTAACAGCAACCAAAAAACAAACTTTCCAAGATAAATACCACAGCTCGTCGCTCTTTGGGTTCAAAAGGAAGGTAAGTTTCTCCAACACAAAGGAATCCCAGGGTGGGATAGGGTCCCTGATGGGAGGTCGCATGTGGAGGACCCCCCGAAGAAAAGTGCGGGCCACATCTAGTTGGGCCAAGGCTCTATCGCCCACCAGAGCATGGTAGGCAGAGATCGCCCAGAGGTGCACCTTGATGGAGGAATGGCTCAGGCTATTTTCATACAAGGAGAGGAGGTATTGCAAAGCGGAGTTCACAGAGCACGTGACTGGGTCTAAATGCAGAGGCAAAGCTCAAAGGCAAAAACGCTTCTACTTCATGGCGTAAGCTGAGCGAGTAGAGGGCTTACGTGCAGACGCCAAGACCTCAGCCACTTCCGGGGAAACCCCGTATCTAGTTAGTGCTACGTCTGAAGGAGCCAAGCATGAAGGTGCAGGGATCAAAGATCCGGGTGGACCAGAGAACCCTGGTCCTGGGACAGCAGTTGCGAGCACAGGGGCAGCGGGAGTGGAGGTTCCTGGGACAACCGCTGCAGAAGTGGGAACCAAATTTGTCAGGGCCAGCAGGGTGCCACAAGGATCATGCGTGCCCCCTCTGCCTGCAACTTGAGCAGGACCCTCTAAATGAGAGGGAAGGGCGGAAAGGCATAAAGAAACCTCCCGGCCCAACAAAGGGACAATGCGTCTGGCCAGAAAACGCCAGGCGCGGGCTCTCGTGAGCAAAAGCGAGGCAGCTTGGCGTTGCGTGGTGACACAAAGAGATCCAGGTCGGGCACGCCCCACCTGCCGAAGAGGCAATCTGCCACGGATTGCAGTAATTCCCACTCGTGCGCTCTGGTCAATGACCTGCTGAGATCGTCGGCCAGACTGTTGAGGGCTCCTGGAACATGAACCGCGGATAGAGAGAGGCCCCGTTCCAGTGCCCAGTACGAGACTCTCATCACCTCCCAGCAAAGAGGATAGGAATGAGTGCCTCCTTGCTTGTTGAGATAGAACACGACCGCCATGTTGTCCGTCTGAATGAGAAGAGAGCCAGGAACCAGGTCCTCTTGAAATGCCTGAAGGGCGTAGAGGATCGCTCGCATTTCCAGGACATTGATATGGAGAGACTCTTCCTCGGTCGACCAGACCCCCTGCGCATGGTGGCCGCTGAGATGAGCCCCCCAACCCAGGTGTGAGGCATCCGTTGTTAGCGCCTGACCTGGAGGCTCTGGATGAAGGAACCCCTTGTCCAGGTTGGGGGTCCATCCACCAAATCAATGTTTTCCTGACTGGCTCCGAGATCAGGACTAATGCGTCCAGGTCGTCGGAGTATTGATCCCACTGCACCCTGAGCATCCACTGTGGGATCCTCATGTGGAGGCGGGCCAAGGATATAACGGGATGGCCGCCGCCATGTGCTTAGACTGAGGAAGTTCCGAGCCAGAACTCGAGAGCTATGGAAATCGTTCTGCCAAACCGCATGAGCGAAGGCCCTGTCCTGAGGGAGGAAAGCTCTGCCCTGGACGGAGTCCAGAATCGCTCCAATGAGGAGGGACGTTGACTGGGCTCGAGGGACTTCTTTAAGTTCAGGTGATCCCCAGATCTTGGAAGAGAGTATAGGCGTCTGCAGAGAGCGCAGGAGGCCGTCCCATGATGGGGCTGTCAGCAGCCAGTCGTCGAGGTAAGGAAGACACTTAATGGCCTGGCGCCTTGCCACCACTGCTGAGCACTTGGTGAAGACTCGTGGAGGCGGAAGAAAGGCGAGCAGGAGCACCAAAATTAGTAATGCCCCCGGAAGCAGAACCTCAGATACTTCCTGTGGGGAGAAAGACCCTGATATGCATGTGCGCATCCTGCATGTCGAGAGAACAGAGCAAATCCCCTTGTTGCAGTAGAGGGAGGAGGCATGGGAGAGTCACCATCCTGAACTTCCTGTACTCTATGAAGAAATTTAAGGGACGGAGGTCCAGAATGGGGCGAAGGTCCCCCGTCTTTTTTGGGATCAGAAAAAAATGGGAATAAAACCCGTGACCCCATTGCTCCATGGGAACTCGCTCTATCACTCTCTTGAGTAGGAGGGCCTGAATTTCTCCTTCCAAAAGTGGAATGTGTGAAGGAGGATAACGGGAGCGCTTTGGTGGAGTACTGGGAGGGAACTCCGTGAACTCCAGCGTGTGACCTCTCCGACTGACGTCCAAGACCCAACGATCTGTGGTAATAGAGCTCCACCCTTGAAGTGAAGGGAAGGCCCCTGACCGACTCCCCTGGACGTCTAACCACGGAGGGAGGGGCGGAAGGGAGTCATTGGGCGGACCCGGGGGTGGGGAGAGAGGCCTGGGAAGACTTGGGCCCACGGCCAGAGCGTCCACCAGACTGCTGGTTTCCAGGCCTCCAGCGGAAGCGGCCTCTCTGTCCCTGCTGGGAACCACAGGCTGAAGCCTGAGAACCCTGAGGACTTTTGAAAAACCCGGCAGCAGGCGTCGCTGAGTGCTTGCAGTACAACTGGCGGACCCGACCAGATAGACTTCCCGATTCCTGGAGACGGAGATCAGATTCTCCGTCTCTTGCCCAAACAAAGGCGGTACCCTGAAGCAGCAAGTCTCGGATGCGGACTGCAGATCCTGGTAGAAGCCCAAAAGCCTCAACCAGGCATGGCGCTGGAGACAAATCCCGAGGCGGCAGCTCTGGTCGCCGTATCTAGCGGTATCGTGGGAGACCTCAAGGCGTGGTGCCAATGTCCGAGCCTGACTGTAAGAGGGCCAGGGCTCAGTCTTTTCTCGAGGTCTGTCATGGCCTGTACCAGCTCAAGACCCGCTCCTAGCAGCGTTCTGGAACTGCACCATTTGCATGAGGAAGTTCAAGGATCTCATGGAGCAGGTGGGGCGGTAAACCTTCTTGCCCACCTGATCCAAATAGCAGGAGACTCAAGTCGGGAGGCTGAGAGCTGAGGTGGCCGCGGCTGCCGAGACTTGTCGTGATGCCCGTGATCCGCGGAGAATCCGCCTGAGGATGTTCAGCCAGAAAAGGCTCCGCCCTCGGCGCCTTGTAAACCTGTCCGACTTCTTGGGGACCGCCGGGATGGAAGGCTGGGCGCAGCTAGGTGGATCTAGTCAGGTCCTGAAGGTATCCACCAGAGGAGGATGACCAAAGACTTTGGCTCCCTTCTGCCTCAGGTATTTGATCAATCTCCAGCGTTCGGGTCCAGGTCTTCCATATCCACCGATTAGAATCCTGGATATGCCTCATGGCGTCCAAAAGCATTAGGATTGTCTGGAGCGAGCGAGGCATGTCCTTCTCCTCAGGGGAGCGCTTAAGGCTGAGGGAGAAGGAAGAGGATGAAGATGCAGAGGAGGACCGACTATCCGATTTAGAATGGTCTGGATCTGCCTCACGGCTATGCCTACGCTGATGTCTGTACGCAGGGGACCGACGACGGTCCGAAGACAGACGGCGATCCCTGGACCGACGATGGAGTGAAGACCGACAACGGTCAGGGGACCGAAATCGGGAACTGTCCCGCCTAGCGCGGGAAGGGCTCTGAAAGAGACCGCAACCGGCGTCGGTCAGTGGGATCCAGGGGCGGCGTTGGTGAATTCCGGATCGAGACACGAACAAGTCCTAGAAGAGGCGAAAAATGGCACTCCGGGGGACCTCAGCAGGAGGCCTAACCCTCTGGCTGTGGTTACGCCCAGCGGGATCAGGTACGGTGTCTGGGCGGCGGCGGGGTGATGCGTTGGTGTACCTGCCCCCACCAGAGCGAAAAAGCTGTTTCAGCTCGTCCTTGGAGAATATATCGCCGCCCACTGCGGGAAAGGAAGATTAAGGCGCGGTGAGCCTTGAGGCGAGCTTATCACTGTAGGCCCAGGGTGAGGAGGACTTGGGTGGAGGGACGTCGGCAGAGAGCGACCGAGCCCGGGTCTCGCCATGCTGACGGGTCGGTGCGAGACAGGCAGCGGGGGTAATGACAGGGGCCCGGAGAAGACTACGCTCAGGGCGCACCTTCAGCAGGCGCGGTGCCGTGGGCACCTGATGAGGGCTGAGGCAGGTACCCGTCACGGACAGAAGGTGACCTTAAGCAGAGTCACCTTGAGCAGCAGGCGGCTCCCAACAGGCGGCCGTGGCCTGGGCAGTGCTGCGACTCAGCCGAACCCGAGGCGGGCCTTACTTGGGAAGGTCGCGACCGCGATCGGGACGGGACCAGTGCCGGGACCGACTGCGTCCTTTACTGTGGCGCTTCTTCTCCTTCTTCCCCTCAGAGGAGTGCAGGTCCATCTTTTTTTCCAATAGGTAGGCCTTCAGGCGTCGGATGCGGGTCCGGCTCGTGAATGCTTGGCAGGCTGCGCAGGAAGCAGCGCTGTGATCCGGGCCCAAGCAAAAAATGCACTGCCGGTGACCGTCCTTGGCGGAGATCTGCCGACCGCTTTCGCCGTATTAACGTGTTAGGGATAGAGCGCCGGGAAGACATGGAACACCGCTGCAGCGTCAGCGCCGGATCCGGCTACCGACAGCAGGCCGAGCCGCGAAAAACCGGAAGAGCGGGGCGGTAGAGGTACAGGCGTAGCAGACCAAATAATAATACAGAAGAAGGAAAAAAACCTGTTGAAAATGAGCAGAAAATCTTGATTGATGACAATTTCACTGGTGAAACACAAGCAGTAGCTCTTCACGTGGGTGGTACGTGGCGGGAAAGAACCGAGGTGGAGCTGGGTCCGCCCCTCTTGTACCCTGCCCGACGTCGGGGCGGGGCCGGCGTCGGGGGCGGTCCCCAGTTGGGATTGCCGGCAGAAGTTTTTCCGTGTGGTCCTAGTGCCTGCGGCTCAGTCATAATAGTGATAGCCTGCTGCAAGCTCTATCTCGAAGTAAGATCAGTAGATCTTCGAGAGGAGCTCTTGCAGCAGGTACTACTAATAGGACTAATGCCGCCAGGCGTAGGACCTCACGGAAAATCTTGTAACTCGAAGTCTATAGCAGGGGACCGCTCGACATCGGCCCCCATCCGTCAGGCGTGGTATAAAGGGCGGTCCTCGCGTCATCTCAGTTCTCCACGGAGACCCAGCTGAAAGGATTGGAGAGCCGGCAGGCTCTCCCAAACCCTGAATAAGGGTAAAAAGAAAAAATTACTCACCTTAGTAATGTTGTTCCTTCTAATGGAGTCTTGCTATATTATGACATATGCAGTATAACCCCAGGTTATAACTGCTCCGGAAGTGAAAAAGTTAACTTTCCATGCAGCGCATGGAATCTTGAGCGCGAGCTCGGTTCAGCACTGTCTGTTGAAGCTCAAACTTAAACTGTCAGAGCTTTACGAGCAAAAACTCACTAAGGTTCTGTGTGGAAGCCGTAAACCTACACTAGCCACTGGCTACTAACTACAAAAACACCTTTTTGTTCTTGATCCCAAAACAAAGACTCAAGTCGGGGGATTCAAGAAAGAAAAATTAAACATAACACCTAAGCACCCTAGAAGGGTGAAAATAAAGTGGGCATCAATGAAGTACCAACATTGCACTGCCCACCCACATCCCAAAAATAGAGGTTCTGAGAGGGGCAGGCTGGGAGGGAGGTCATAATATAGCAAGACTCCATTAGAAGAAACAACATTACTAAGGTGAGTAATTTTCTTCAACAACATGAAATCTTGCTATATTATATTTATATCTGAAATACACAGCAGTACCTCCATGGAGGAGGGACAGAACCTACTTGGGAAATAGGCTCTGAAGCACAGCTGTGCCACATCGAGCATCACTCCTAGCCTGGATATCAGGAGTAATGCTTAGTAAAAGTGTGAACTGTTTTCAGGTAGCTGCTTGACATATCTCTAGGATAGGAATGTCCTGGCAGCAGCCAGGACGCAGCTGTACCTCTGGTAGAGTGAGCCCTCAGGCCTGAGGGAGGAACCTTACCCAGTTTTCATAGCACATTGGATACAGAGACAATCCACCTGGCAATGGATCTTTTAGTGGCAGGTTCCTTTACCAACCTCACCATAAGTGAGGAACAACTGGAGGATTGAACTGTGACCCTTGAGTGCGCTCTATATAGTAACTAAGGCTCTTTTGACATCTAAACTGTGCAACCTCCTCACCAGAGGGAGGAATGGTCAGTGAAGTACACAGAAAGAGACATGGATTGATTAAGGTGAAAGTCTGAAACCACCTTTGGCAAAAACTTCCAGTTAGTCCTGAGGATCACCTTATCTCTGTGAAAGGAGATAAAATCAGGCTCCACTGACAAGGCTTGTAGCTCACTTATGCGCCTAGCAGAGGTGATGGCTATCAGAAACAGTTTTCCAAGTCAAGTACTTAAGCTCTGCTGAAGACAATGGCTCAAAAGGGGGTTGCATAAGCTGAGCGATGCAAATATTAAGATCCCAAGCAGGGGCAAGGTCCCTGAATGGGGGGTTGGTGTGAAGCAACCCTTTAAAAACTTGGAGAACACAGGGTCAGCTGATAAAGAAGAGGCTTACCTGCTGATAAGAAGACAGACACAGCTGCCAAGTGCACTTTTAGGAGTAGCTGGTCTCAGCCCAAGGAATTCAAATGCACCAAATAATCCAGGATCGTGGGCACGCCAGCAGATTCTGGGGAAATATGTTTACCAGCAACCATATGGAAAATCTCTTCCATTTGAATTATAGGTAGCCCTGGTGGAAGGCTTCCTAGAGGCCTCAAAATATCAATACACCTTGAGAAAGGTGTGGGTCAACAAACTAACTCTCAAGAGCCAAGCCTTGAGATTGAGAGATTTGAGGATTCGGATACCAAACTCTCCCCTGGGCACAGGTTAACAGGTTGTGATTCTGGGAAGACATAGGGGAGGGTGGACGCTAAGGACATGAGGAGTGGGTACCAGGGCTGCCTGACCCAATCTGGAGCAATCAGGACCATCTTGCAGGATTGAGATCTGATTCTGACTAGCACTTTGAAAGAAGGGGAAGAGCGTGAAAGCCCCTTCCCAACTGAGGAAAGGCATCCAGAGGGACTGAGCCCAACACTGGGGCCTGCAGCAAAAGGGAGAAGTTGGTGATTGTCTGGGGCTGCAAAGAGATCTATTTGCGGAGTGCCCATCTGGCAAATACTACACTCCAGTACTAGGGGATCCAGTGCCCAGTCTGATGGCCCTGGGAAATCCTGCTGAGAGCATCCGCTAGGACATTGTCCTTGCCTGGGAGGTGAACTGCCGTAAGGGAGGCGTTCAGAGAAAAAGCCAGAGACCACAACTTCATTGCTTCGGTGCACAAGGCCATAGACCGAGTGCCCCCTTGCTTGTTGATGTACCACATTGTAGTGGTATTGTCTGTTCTGGCCTGAACCACCTTGTTCTGGACAGATGTGGAAAAAACCGGAGTGCTAGGAAAAACTGCTCTGAGTTCCAGCAAATTGATGTGGAGCAGAGATTCCGGAGGGGACCACAGCCCTGGGTGGAAAGGTCGCCCATGTCGCTCCCCACCCCAAGAGGATGCATCTGTAGTAAGGGTCAAGGAATGAGACTGGGGGTGAAGGGAACCCCTGTCTCAGATGCTCTGATCCTGCCACCACTGAAGGGCCTGGATCGGGTTCGAGTCACTGGAATCAATTTGGTTGGGGATCTGTCCTTTGAGACCAAAAGGCTCTCAAATGGAAGTGAATGTCCCTCACCTGAAATCTCGATCCCTGCACCACTGTTGTAGAAGCAGCCATGTGCCCCAGGAGCTGAAGAAAATGCCTTGCTGGTCGAGAGACCTGCAGGGTGAAAGAAGAGGCCAGAGACACCAGGGTCCTTGCTCTTTCCAGAGGAAGGAAGGCTCTGGCATCTTTTGTGTTCAGTTCTGCGCCTATGAAGATGAGAAGCTGGACAGGCTCCAGAACGGACTTTGGAAGATTGAGAAGGAAATCTAGAGATGAAAGCAGTTGCTGGGTTACTTGTAAGTGTAGTTTGACCTGTTCTGGAGACTGGCCTACGATGAGCCAGTCGTCCAAATAAGGAAAGATGGCAATCTTTTGCCTTCTTAAATGAGCAACTGCTACTGCCAGGCATTTTGTGAACACCCTCGGGGCCGAGGTGAGGCCGTGGGGCGTGCTCTGAACTGGTAATGGCCTGAGGGCAGTTGAATCTGAGGTACTCGATGGGAGCTTCTGATGAGAACATGGAGTAAGCATCATGAGGTCCAGGGAGCTAGCCAGTCCTGGCCTTAGAAGGTAAATAATCCCCAGGGTCACCATTTTGAACTTTGGTTTTAAAAGGTGCTTGTTTAGATACCTGAGATCCAGGATGGGCCGCCATTCTCCTGTCTTTTTTGGGGTAAGGAAGTACCTGGAGTACAACCCTTTGCCCTGGTGTATGGGTGGAACCCTTTCCACGGCTATGAGAGCCAGGAGGGAAGAAACTTCTGCTTCCAGGGCAAGTGCCTCTGATGGGTTTGCAGGTGGAAAAGATCTGGCTCTCATCTTCGGAAATTTTTTTGAAGCTGAGAACCAGTCCCTGGCTTACTACTTCCAGGACCCACTTGTCTGATGTTAAAGACTTCCAGTCCTGGACAAAGTAAGCCAGCCTGCCCCCTACCGGTAGTGGAGAATCGGCCCTGGTTACCCCATCAGGGAGCCTGTTTGCAGGTGCTTTGGGTTGAGGAGAAAGGAAGCACACTAGAACCCTTCTGCCCTTCCTCTAAGAACCCCTCTGGGCATAAGCAGAACAGGAGGCCTGGGCTTGGTAAACGGCCTATGAAAAGGCCTGCCCTGCCCTGACATGCTGCCTTTGAGGAGTGACTTGCCTTTCTTTGGCCTGTGCACTCCTATAGGTGTCCTATACTCATCCATTTCTTCATATAATTCTCTGTCTGCTCCCCAAACAGAGAATTTCCCACAACAGGAAAATCAATAGCCTTAGACTGGGTATCCTGTGACAGGGCAGTACATCTGAGTCAGGCCATTCTGCAGAAAGAGACACAGATGTAGCCATGACTCTTGATGAAACATCATTAGAGTCTACTGCAGCATGAAATTGCACCTTGGATGCCTCAATACCATCCGCAGCCACCTGCTCCAGCTCCTAGCAAGCTGGTCAGGGGCCTGTTTGCTAGGGCCAGGACAGTAACCCACCTGGATTTCTGGTACCTAGCTCGTCAGCCATATAATTTGCCTGTCTGAGTCCCAAAGATGCAGCCATGTACTGCTTTTTGCCATGGCATCCATCCTCCTGGAATCCTTTTCAGGAGGGTGAGAAACTAGAGGAATATTAGCCTTGTCACAGGCTGCAGCCTGCACTACCCCACATGGCTGCACTGCTGGGATAGGAACTCCGTATCAGAGCCTGATAAAGTATACCTCTTGTCCATCCTTTTATCCACAGGAGGATAGAATGAGGAGTTTTCAGAATTTTACTTTCTGTTTCCTAAAAGATTTATGCAAGGGAATAGACAGTCTCCTAATCTGGCATATCCATCATTTCCACAAAATCAGGCTCTTCTAGATCATCAACAGCTTCCTCAACAGGGGTTGCAGAGTCTCAGCAACTTTCTTGTAAAACAAAAAATGAGAAGGGAACTCGGATAGCTTGGGAGGGGACACTCCTGGGGTCTGTCTGGAGAGATGTCCGGTTCAATGGGCACATCCAGACTTTCAAAATCACACTCACTCTCCTCGTACCCCTCCTCCCCTTCCCCCGGTTCATAAAAATCCTCAAAATCATAATCTTGAACTGGGGGAACCGTCCAAACCGGGCGCATCCCTAATGGTGCCGGTTCGGACGGAACTGGGGAAAGAGACTGGACAATTTGAATAGCTTTGGCTATTTCCTCAGCGGTTGGAGAAATAACTTTTGGCCCCAAACTAGCTGACCTTCTAGTCCTTTTAGTTGGAACCGGCTCCTCAGAGCTGGCTCTTCGTTTGCCCGAGGAAGTATCGCCCTGGTCAGAAGGCACTCCCTCAGGTTCGGTTGGAACCGAACCGGGCTGGCCATCCGGGTCAGCGGACTTTTTGGCCTCCCTTTCCCTGAGCCTACCAACTCTTTTTTCCACGGTGGCAGCAGGAAAATTCTTACAAATCTGGCAGTCTGCATTGAGGTGGTCAAACCCCAGACAATATACACAAGTGGTGTGTGGGTCAGCCTTAGCAAAGGCTTCCCCACAGAGGCCACAGTGCTGAAACCCAGTGGGTCCGGTTTTTCTTTTGGGTTTCTCAGACATAGTGCCAGCCTAACCAAAACTTGCCTGTTAATGGCAATCCACCAAGCAAGACTCTCTTATCGGTTCCCAACCGTGTCACGGGTCGTGGAAAAAAACGTAATAAAATCCGTTTTTTTTAGAACCGATAAGAACCGGGAACCGCACTCTAAAGGACTAGAAGGTAATTTTAAAACCCATCTGATCGGTTCAAACCGAACCGAAAAAGACATTTACAAGTTCCACACAGAAGAAAAATAATAAATAAGCCTATCTATTACTTACAATACCACAGACAGAGCTTGAACCGACGATTGCGGTTAAATTTCAGTAAAATAAACCAAGAATTACACTTTAAAACCGACAAACGAACCGAGCAGCAGGAGGAATCTCCGGAGCGACTGTTCAGTGAGGCGGAGTAAAGAATCTGACAGTTTAAGTTTGAGCTTCAACAGACAGAGTGTTCAACCGAGCTCGCGCTCAAGATTCCATGCCCTGCATGGAAAGTTAACTCTTTCACCTCCGGAGCAGTTCTAACCTGGGGTTATACTGCATATGTCATAATATAGCAAGACTTCATGTTGTTTGAAATACAGGTTACTCACCTGCAACAGGAGATCTAGGAAAGGTATATGTTGTTCATCCACACTTACTGGCAGGTTCCTTGTCGCTTTAAATCTTGCCGGAAGGTCTTCAAGCTGGCTCCTCCCACCCAACCGGGTGGTAAAACTCTCGGCTCCGCCCCATGACGCCAGATCTAGCCCGCTAGAAGCCAGGCTGTGTGGATGAACAACATATACCATTCCTAGAACTCCTGTTATAGGCGAGTAACCTGTATTTCAAGGGACATGGATATGTTGTTCATCCACACTTATTGGCAGACGCCTAGCAGTTCTCCGGGAGGAGGGAGGCAAGACGCACACCCCCGATACTTACTTGGGAAACAAAGACTGGAGAACCGAGGCCCCAAAACCAGCATCCCAACGTGACCCAAGGTCGATGTGGTAGTGGGTAATTAAGGTATGTGCCGTCTTCCAGGTAGCAGCCCTGCAGATATCCTGGATAGGGACATCCCTGGAAGCAGCCACCGATGCAGCAGTATGGCGGGTAAAATGAGCTCTTATCCCTCTGGGAGGCTCCATGCCCACCAACCTATAGCAGAGATCTATGCAGGAGGTGACCCACCCACTCATCGTCCGCTTGGCTGCAGGTCTGCCAGGTGCGGCTTCAGCGAAGGTCACAAACAGCTGGCAAACCTCTCCCGAACTTCAGCCGTACGCTCCTTAGGAAAGCGAGCACTCAACTAGGGTCCAGTATGGAGCCTATATTCAGCCTCTGAGGTGTGACTGGGGTAGAACACCGGCAGAGTCAACACCTGGTTAAGGTGAAGCTCTGTCACCACCTTCGGAAGGAACTTCGGGTGGGGCGCAGGACAACCTTGTCCCTGTGGAAGACCAGATAGGGAGACTCAAAGGAAGCGCCTGGAGCTCTCCCGTCCTTCTGGTTGACGCGATAGCCACCAAGAAGGCGGTCTTCCACAACAGGTGGGAGATATCATGCCTGTGCATCAGTTCGAATGGCCTGCCTATGAGCTTGGCCAATACCAGCAGTAGATGACACAAAGGTGGAGGTTCTCGCACTGGAGGGGATATGTGATCAAGGCCTTTGAAAAAGTGCCCAACCACCTTCTCCTGCAAAACCGACTGCTTCCCGGCCCGGGCCCGGTAAGCAGAGATGGCTGCCAGGTGCACCTTAAGGGTCGTCGACCGAAGCCCTTGCTGAGAAAGGGACAAGCAGTCCAGAATGCTTGCCAAGGAACAGGAGGAAGGGTCCGGGTCCAGGCCCTTGCCCTGACACCAAATGGAGAATCTCTTCCATTTGAAGGCGTAGCATTTTCTGGTCAACTCCTTACGGAACGTCTCAACGATGTTGAGGACCTCGTCGGAATGACCCAAGGCCTGGAACTCTAGCCACTCAGGAACCAGGCCGTCAGGTGCAGGGATTGAAGGTTCGGATGGATTACCTTCTCTTGATTGACTGGTCTGGGAAGGCTGGAAGCCGCCTCGGGAGCCTGGAGCTGAGACTGAGGAGATCTGAATACCAGAACTGTCTGGGGCTACCAGAATCACCTGCGCCTTGTCCCTCCTCACCTTGAGATCAAGGGAAATGGGGGGAAAGGCATAGAAGAGGCCCAGGGTCCACGGCCTCGAGAGGGCATCCCCCTGCAGCGAGCCCTGCTGAGGGGGGCGGGCATGGAACAGTCTCAGTTTCGCATTCTCCCTGGAGGCAAACAGGTCTACCTGAGCCGTGCCCCAGTGGGAGAAGAGATCTTGTACTACCTCCGGCAGGAGAGACCACTCGTGAGACGCAGCTCCTATCCGGCTTAGGGCAGCGGCCAGTGTGTTGGAGGCTCCTGCCACGTGAATGGCTAGGAGATCCGCCTCCAAGCTGTGCACGAGGGACCATATGCGGAGAGCTTCCTTGCATAACAGCATGGAGCGCGCCCGCCCTGGCGGTTCAGATAGTACATGGTCGTGGTATTGTCAGTCTGGACCCGAACCACTTGACCCCGTAGAAACAGAGCAAAGGCGGTGAGAGCTAGGCGGACCGCTCGGAGCTCCAGCAGCTTGATATGGCATCGGGACTCCCGAGGGGACCAGAGGCCATGCGCTCTTTGCTCCCCCAGATGGGCACCCCAACCCATCAGAGATGCATCAGTCGATAGAGAGACCATCGGCTCAGGACGGACGAACGGGATGCCCTCCTGCAGATGTGCCGGAACGGTCCACCACTGGAGAGCGTTCCAAATCTCCTGGGTCACTGTCACGGGCTGGTCCAACGGATCGCAGCGTTGTGACCACTGGCTGCCCAGTCCCCAATGAAGGGGGTGCATGTACCAACAGGCCCAATGGACCACGCTGGTGCAGGCCGCCATGAGGCCCAGATGGGGCAGGAAGTCCCGGGCAGGGTGCGATTGCCCAACCAGAAATGATTGGGCAAAGGACAAAGGAACCTCGACCCTGTCCGCCGGGCACCGAGCTCTGGCTCGAAGAGTATCACCTGCTTCGGCACGAGCTCCAACATGGCCTCGTTGATGAGGAGGTCAATCTAAGAGCAAACCTGGAGAGCCAGATCTCTGGAACGCTCCACCTCCGTTCTGGAGGGGGCTGCAAACAGCCAGTCATCCGGGTAGGGGTACACCCGGACCCTTCAGCGCCGCAGGAATGCTGTCACCACTGCCATGCATTTGGTGAAGACCCTGGGAGCTAGAGAGAGGCCGAAGGGCATGGCCCGGAACTCGTAAAGGGATCCCTCCGCTCTGAAGCAGAGGAATCTCTGATGAGACGGACGGATTGGGACAAGAAAGAATGCATCCTGGAGGTCCAGGGAACAGAACCACACGCCTCGTTCCAAGGATGGGATTATCTGAGCCAGAGTGACCATCCTGAAGGTCCGACACCTTAGGAACCTGTTCAGGTCATGCAGGTCGAGGATAGGCGCCAGCCCCCGTCCGTTTTGGGACCAGAAAATACCTGGACACAAACCCCGGGTCTGGAGGAGGATCCGCCACCTTCCTGATCACCTCTTTTTCGAGGAGCAGGGCAAAATCAGCTCGGCAGGCTGATAGCGAGACTGCGGACTCCGTGCCCCGAGGGGCAACGGCTCGAAAGGGTGGGGCCTGCTCGAACTCCAGAGGTAGGCCCTTTCCTACAACCTCCAACACCTAGTGGTCCGTAGTGACAGCGGATCAGGCGGAAAGGAAGTGGCGGAGCCGTCCCCCCACAGGGGGAACCCGGGGGGAGTGACAAGGTTGGAGGCGGCACCCCTCAACCCGTCACTGGGCAGGCTTGGAAGAGGGATCGGCCGAGGGACCTCCTGGGCCTTTACCGCCTTGCTTCCTGTTGGAGAAAGCCGCGGGCTTGGGTTTGGGATGCCAAGCACGAGCCTGCTGGCCCTGTTGCTGGTGCTGTTGGGCCGGTCGAGCTGCAGGGGCCTTTGTCCCTCTGGGTGAAAGTGACCGAGTCCAGAGTGGCATTGGACTTTTCGATCCGCTGGAGGTGTCCCTCCACTCCAGGGCTGAAGAGGTCAGTCTCCAAGAAGGGGACGTCCGCCAACTTGTGCTGGGTATCCACCGTGAAGGTGGATATCCTCAGCCACGCCCTGCGATGCACAGCCACCGCGGCCGCTACTGACTTGGCACAGGAATCACCTATGTCCAGAGCAGTCTGAAGCTGCTGCTTCGCCACTGCCCTATCCTGGTCCCGGACCTGACGGACTGTGGTCTCCAGGTCGGCCGGGAGATGAGGGACAACCTCATCCAGGGAGCCCATGAGGGCGCGGGAGAAGTGTGCCATCAGCACGGCCGAGCTGGCCTGTCGGAGGCAGA
Source organism: Neoceratodus forsteri (assembly GCA_016271365.2). Lineage (NCBI taxonomy): Eukaryota > Metazoa > Chordata > Ceratodontiformes > Ceratodontidae > Neoceratodus > Neoceratodus forsteri. The sequence goes on along the minus strand of CM028129.1, from coordinate 552,275,016 downwards.
GGGAGGACGCAGCGTACACCATGCGCCCGGCAAAGTCCAGCTTTTTGGACTCTGTCAGGGGGCTTATCCACAACCCAAGCGTTTCCAGAATGCCGGAAGATACTGTCGGTGATTAACCCCTTGGCAGAGGGGTGCTCCGAGAAACCGGGCAAAGAGCCGCATACTTCCTGGCCATCCTGGCTGAGGGCGCAGGACAGGAAGCAGGCCGCTGCCAAAGCTCCAAGGCTGGGCCGACAATGGCCTCAGCCACCGGAAAGGCCTCCATGGGGGAATCCCCTCGGTCCAGTATCTCCGTCAGGAGATACTTGGCCCGTTTGGACACGGGCTTGAGCTGCATCCCGGTGGACTCCAAGATGAGTCGAAGCAAACCCAAGAAGGACGATGGGCTATCGTCCAATGACTGGCCCCCAGAGGACTCCAGGTCGACCTGCCTGGAGAACAGGGAGGAAATCAACATTGGATTCCGAAGAGTCTGCGAAGAGCCGCTTCGGCCCCGAGCCACCCTCCACCTGCCGAGGATGGTCGGGAGTGAGGGTGACCGACAACCTGTGGGACAGGTCGTGACCTGACCGAAAATCCTTGGTCGGTGCCCCAGACCTCGGTTGTGGAGGCAGAGGTTCCACCACAATCGGTGGAGCAGCTGGTTTCGGCGAAACAACCAGCCCTGGAACGGGCATCTCGACTGGGGCGAGCGGTTGCTTCAGTTGTTCGGGCGACAGCCACTTGATGGCCAGGGGCTGAACCGGAGTCGGTTTAGTCCCGGACAACACTAACTGCTGCCACATGAGCTCCTCATACCGTCGACGTTAATTATGTCAAAGCCTTTCCTCATCCGAGGAAGAGCGAGGAGAACGGTGTCGCCACTTACTTGAGTGCCGGATCGCCCGATATCGCGGTAACGCAGCTGACCGAGATGAAGTCCGAGACCGAGGCGGGTCTGGGAAGGCGGGGACCCGCTCTTCCCCGACTCTGGCACTTTATCCGGGGACTGCGGCCCCGAAGGCACAGGCAGATCCTCAGTCTCCACCGGGGAAACCGGTGAAGGTGGGTTGTCGGCTTCACCAGTCGACAGCCCATCCGACAGATCGAGAAAAATCTCGACTGCATCGATGGGAGTCTCAGCAGGCTGGCCTGACGGGGACACCGTGAAGCCAGTGGCCTGAGCCGCAACTTCGACCGAAGTCGACGGTCGGCTGTCCGGGGAAGGGGACCTCTCCCGCTCCCACGAACGCGGACGGTGGGACTTACTCTTCAACTCCTTCTGCTTGGGCTGAGAAGAATGTCCCAATGGCCCCTCTCCCTTTGTGGAAAGGGATTGACAAAGCTCCTTGAACGAAGCAGAGTACAAGGAACTCAGAGAGCGGGATAAATGCCGCGGCCGAGGAGGAGGAAGATGCAGCCTGGGCCGCCTCCTCCTCGAGGGCGATCATCTGCTCGAGCTGCTCAGCCGAGCCAGCAACCGTGGACACCGCCCAACGAGCCTCTTTAGATTTTATCGGCGGGTAACGCTTCTCGGGGTGCCCGAGCTTCAATTGGGCAGCGTGGTCCTCCAGAACTGTGGCCGAAAAGGAGCGGCACAACTTGCAGGCCTGCGGGTCGTGGTCTAGGCCTAGGCAGTAGATGCACGTGTAGTGCGGATCCATCCTGGACATTTTCTGCCCGCAAGGGCACCTCCGAAAGCCGGGAATCGATGTGTCCATCGCAGCCGCGAGGTATGATGAAGACCGAAGTTTAGAAAACTTCAAAACTAGTTTCGGACGAACCGAAGAGTTAGGATCCAGTCTAAAACGCAGAGCACTAAGGAGGGAACCTGAACTTCCAAGCGTAAAGAAGATCTGGTGTCATGGGGCGGAGCTGAGAGTTTTACCACCCGGGTGGGTGGGAGGAGCCAGCTTGAAGACCTTCCAGCAACAATTAAAGCGGCAAGGTACCTGCCAAGAAGTGTGGATGAACAACATATCCATGCCCCTAGAAGAAACAATGTGACCTACTGGGAATTGAACCCAGGCCCCCAATTTTCTGGACAAACTTCTAAATTAAATATAGAGCCAAAGGGACACTCAGCATCTCCCTTAAAGACAGACACTCCTTTTGTCTGGTGACAAGGTCAAGATGGATCACTAATTCATGGCTCTGGGATTCCCAAGACATAAACAACCTATCATTTGTCACTTGTGGACCCAGTTTGTGCAAGCTGAGAAGGGCCTAAATTTGCTTAATGAGGCTGGGAACATCTGCAGAACTAAAGCTGCACTGCCTGGACAATTCTTTCTCAGAGCACAAGAACACCAGTGACCATGGTGAAGAGGATGCCTCACATTCCGAGTGGGACCTCTTCCTGGTCTGTCTCACCTTCTTTGCTGCTTTGCATTACCAGGGAGAGGGCACCAAGGAAAACAAAATCTCTGACCAGCTTTACTTCCTTGCTCCAGTTGTCCTTGTGCCCCAACACTCTTCTTTTTGACAGGATTAACCCACAGACTCCTCTTGGGAACCCCCCTTCTTAAGGTGTTCCAACTTAGGACCAACCTTTTTCTATGCTTGGTTCTTAAGAAAAGCCAAATTGGCTGCCCAGATAACCCACTGCCAGCGCAATGCGTGCCATGCAGACGACCCAGGTTTGGGAGCGAACACAGGTGGCTGCATCAGGAGGCTGGCCAGGTTGAGGTAGCGGGTGCAACAGTGTGCCTCAGCTGGGAGGGTTGGTGGCAAGCTCTGGAGCCACAGCAACCCCTGCTACTGGGCCAGGAAGCTTGCTCCTCCCAGCAGGGGATGTGCTGCATGTGCGCAAGGCCAACAGAGGCTGCACTCACATTGGGGAGGTGTGAAGAACCAGAGAAGGGAGAGAAAAACCACAGCCATCTGAATGACGGCCAGGGCTCTTGGCTCCCCTTGGTCCTAGATAACATGGAGAGTGCATGGGGGGGGGGGGAGTAGCCTTCCCGCTGAAGCCTCTGCCAAAGACGGCAGAGCTGTAGGCATAGACAGAGGGCCGCTGGGGCTTGGGGGACGTGGGGCAGGAGAGACAGGCCCGAACAGGGTACAACACAAAACCAGGGTACATCCCTAACTAACTGACGTAGCTGTGGTAGAAAAATCTCTATGGAAAACGAGAAAGATCAAGTTAATAAATTTAATTGCCCCTGGCAGGAAAGAGGGGAAAGGATTGAGTGAATTCCTGCCCAAATTAAAATCCAGCCCCCTCCTGGTTAAACGCCAAGTCACTGCCGCTACACTTAGGGGAGTATGGAGTAACAACAGCTCCATTTCTGACTCGTTCCCTTCATCTGTCTTACAGTCACAAAAGGACCAGATGGAGGAGAGATTCATCAGCTTCCCACAGTTCTGATACTTGCAGCCAAGCGACTTGGCTTCCCTACCTTCTGCTGCTCCCATCATCCTAGATCGTGCCAACAGGGTTAGCTGCAAGCCTAATAGCACATAGAGGTGGTCTCTCCCCAGCGCAGTTTTAACATGCCTCAGGAGATTGGCAGAGTTGGTAAGCAGAGGTGGGCTTGTCCTGGAGTGAAGCTGTAGCATTCCCCTGCAAGTGATCAAAGGACCCCCCCCATGCTAGACCAACACTGTGTGCCACTATTTTGACTAGGGTGGGACAAAATCAGGTCGCCAGCTGGCTAATGGCAACTATAACTGGTTTGGCTAAGAGATTTTAAAAGCTAGTAGCCAACTGGCCACTTGCAACCCTATCGTTCTCGCTCCAGCAGTAGGACTACTGCTGCTGTAGCACAGTCAGACTCAGAACACCACATAATCTAAATTAGAGTTAATTTACACTGAAATTCTAACCAAAAAAGCCAAACTCTGCCCCGACAATCATTTTGTTAAGATAGGCCTCCAGTCTGCTATTGTACGGGTGACTACCCTAAGAAAAAGCTACTGGGATTGACAGATACAAGATATTCTGAGCTTGTCCCTCTATACAGCTATAGTGGCATGGAGTGGGACAGGTGCCACCAAAGGTTTTTGAAATCCCCTATCTGGTGACCACCTCTTTAGGGCTGTTAAGTATTTCACCTCCGGAATTTCAAAACCAGAGCCACAGTTTTAAATTGTTAATCCTGCCAACAGCAGCAAAGAAGGTACTTACCAGCCTATGGTTAATGACCAAACTACTATAGGAGATTTGGGGACCAATACCCTACTCTTTTCAGCCACCCAGCACAGTACACTGTATGTGACTATCAGACTATGAATTACTGCTCCTTGCTTGTACCACCACTGCTTGTCTTTCTATTACTCTCAAACTGGTCTTCTCATGGTACCACTGTAAAATCAAAACATAATTACAAAAAATTTATGTATTTTATAAAAATTACTGGTTCCCCCAGGAAAGTCCATCTGAGATGCAACACTAGAGGGTGAAGAAAGCCATCTGTTCTATCCAATTTTCACTGCTGGAACGACAGAAGAAATGGGGAGGACAAACCCCTGCCCATGGTCAATGAGTGAGCCGAATGCTGTGCTGCGCTTCAACTGGAATGCCAAGTTTCACAGATGTGCTTAGGGGCTAGAGGCTGGTGAGCCTAACAATATACTTGGTAGGATGAATTATGTGCAAGTAAAACTTTTCTGCGAACACTCGGGCAGTGCAGGTATAGGGAATCATTTTAATATAATGGGGTGTATTTCCTTTAGCTATTAACCTTACCTTTCCGGCATCAAGTGTTGCAATATGCTGCCGAAACCTGTCAAGTTCATCCAGGCTGGGCACAGTGTTACTGTCGATACTGTAGAGGTCCATACAGAGAATGTCACAGAGGTCTTGGTCTTGCTCTTGCAGGGCCTTCAGTTCCAGAAGCCGTTCCCGTTTCTGCTTTAACATTACCTCTACCCGTGTTCGTAGGTCTTTCTCTAGCTGCAAAATGGTATTACCTTCTTCCTCCTGTGGATAGATATGGACCATATTTCAGTACAGTCAATTATATTTTGGAAGATTTAACTGTGCATTACTCTGCAGTTCCTAAACAATAAAAATATGAAAGTGAATAATTCTAGTAAGTACAGGGACACTGTTTCCTCACTAGTAATTCATGTTGTGTGTAGGCTGTTATCATAGGCAATCAGATAGCATGGGCTGCCCGTCCATAACCTAGGACAGGATGTGCTACTCAGATCTTTGGTCACTCTCATTAACCCCCCCCACCCCACCCGAGTCCAACTTTCTGTCCAAGTCTATAGAAGCAGCAGATAATTATATGGATGAATGTATCATCAACCACAAAACTGCAGAAAATAAGTCCCCAGAGTAGAACTCTATATATATATATATATATATATATATATATATATATATATATATATAATATAGCAAAGAAGACGCACTGAAAATATAGCACTCTAGTGTAGGTGAGCCTGACTGCCAATCAACAGAGCCTACACACAACCAGAATTACCAGTAAGGAAACAATTTCTCTTTGTATGTCAGGTTATTGGCAGTCGATGGTATGGGACCTTATATGCAGTACCTGGAAATGGTAGGGATCAGTGCTGAATAACACAGCTCAGCACTCACCTGCCAAAGGCAGCAGCTGCAGAAAGAAAAAATTACTCACCTTAGTAATGTTGTTTCTTCTCATGGAGTCTTGCTGTATTCTGACAAATTGCAGTGAGGTCCAACCTTCGAACTGCCCCGGAGATGAAAGAGTTAACTTTCCATGCCAGGCATGGAACGCTGAGCTCAAGCTCGGTTGAGACTCTGTCTGTTGCTGTTTGAACTCAAACCGTCAGATCTTTACAAGCTATACTCACTGAGTGTCCTGTGTGGAAACTGTAAACTTACACTAGCCAAATGGCTACTAAATATAATAAACAGATTTTTAGGTCCCAATACAAAGACTCAAGTCAGGAAACCCAAAAAATGAAACAAACACAACACCCACCCACCCAAACTAAAGGGGTGAGGCACCTCTCGAGTGCCAACACTGCTACTGCCCACCCACATCCCAAAACAAAGGTTCTGAGAGGGGAGGCAGGGGAGAAGGTCAGAATACAGCAAGACTCCATTAGAAGAAACAACATTACTAAGGTGAGTAATTTTTTCTTCAAACAACATGAAGTCTTGCTGTATTCTGACAAATTGCAGACTACCAAGCAGTACCTCCATGGAGGAGGGACAGAACCTACCTAGGAAATAGGTTCTGAAGCACTGCTGTGCCAAACCGAGCAGCACTCCTACCCTGGATATCCAGAGAGTAATGCTTGGTAAAAGTGTGTACTGTTTTCCAGGTAGCTGCTTGACAAATCTCTAAGATAGGAATATCCCTGGCAGCAGCTGTACCTCTGGTAGAGTGATGCCTCAGGCCTGAGGGTGGAGTCCTACATAGTTTTTCATAGCAAAATTGAATGCAAGAGACAATCCACATGGCAATAGATCTCTTAGTGGCAGGTTTTCCCTTACCAACCTCACCATAAGTGAGGAACAGTTGGAGGGAGTCAAACCTGTGACCCAGGGTACACTCTATGTAGTAGCTAAGGGCCCTTTTCACATCTAAACTGTGCAGCCTCCTCTCGCCAGAGGAGGAATGGTCAATGAAGAAAACAGGAAGAGACAGACTGGTTAAGGTGGAAGTCTGAAACCACCCTAGGCAAAAACTTCCTATTAGTCCTGAGGACCACCTTATCTCTATGGAAAGAGATAAAATCAGGCTCCACCGACAGGGCTTGTAACTCGCTTATGCGCCTGGCAGAAGTGATGGCCACCAAGAAAACAGTTTTCCAAGTCAAGTACTTAAGCTCTGCTGAGGACAAAGGCTCAAAAGGGGGTTGCATAAACTGGGCAATGCAAACATTAAGGTCCCAAACAGGGGCAGGGTCCCTGAATGGAGAATTGGTATGAAGCAATCCCTTGAAACATTTAGAGAATACAGGATGGGCTGAAAGGAAGGCACAGACAGCTGACAGATGCACCCTTAGTGTAGCTGGTCTGAGCCCCAGGCTATTAAGATGAGCCATATAGTCCAGGACCGTGGACAGGCTAGCAGACTCTGGGGAAAGATGTTTCCCAGAGCACCATATAGAAAATCTTTTCCACTTGGAGTTGTAAGTGTTTCTGGTGGAAGGCTTCCGAGAAGCCTTTAGAATATCCATAACACCTTGAGAGAGAGGTGCAAATCAGCAAACTAACTCTTCAAGAGCCAGGCCTTGAGATTGAGAGATTTGAGATTCGGATACCAAACCCTCCCCTGAGCACATGTTAACAGGTTGTAATTCCTGGGAAGAGACAGGGGAAGGTGGACTGCTAAGGACAACAGGAGAGGGTACCAGGGCTGTCTGGCCCAGTCAGGAGCAATCAGAATCACCTTGCAGGGCTGAGACCTTATTTTGACCAACATCTTGAACAGAAGAGGGAAAGGGGGTCGGAGACATACAGGAACTTCCCTTCCCAATTGAGAACTAGGGCATCCAGGGGAAGTGAGCCCAACACTAATTGGTGGTGATTGTCTGGGGCTGCAAAAAGATCCATCTGTGGGGCGCTCCATCTGGAGAAGATCACCTTCAAAACCAGGGGGATCCAGGGACCACTCGTGATGGCCCTGAGATATCCTGCTGAGAGCATCTGCCAGGACGTTGTCCTTGCCTGGGAGATGTACTGCTGTAATAGAGGTGTTCAGGGAATAGGCCATAGACCATAACTTCATTGCCTCTGTGCACAAGGCTGTAGACTGAGTGCCCCCTTGCTTGTTGATATACCACATTGTGGTGGTATTGTCTGTCCTGATCTGAACTACTTTGTTCCGAACACACTTGGAAAAAGCTTGACATGCTAGAAACACTGCTCTGAGTTCTAATAGATTGATGTGAAGCAGAGATTCCTGAGGAGACCACAACCCTTGGGTGGTCAGGTCTCCCAAGTGTGCTCCCCACCCCAAGAGGGAGGCATCTGTAGTAAGGATTAGAGAGTGAGACTGAGTGACAAAAGGAACTCCCTGTCTTAGATTGTCCTGATCCTGTCACCACTGCAATGCCTGGATCAGGGTTCGAGTCACTGGAATCAGTTTGGTCAGAGGGTCCTTTTTCTGAGACCAAAAGACTCTCAAGTGGAACTGAATGTCCCTCATCTGAAATCTTGCTCCCTGCACCACTGCTGCAGAAGCAGCCATGTGCCCCAGGAGCTGTAGAAAATGCCTTGCTGGTCGAGACACCTGGAGGGTGAATGAAGAGGCCAGTGAAATAAGGGTCCTTGCCCTGTCCAGGGGAAGGAAGGCTCTTGCCTTTACTGTATCTAGCTCTGCGCCTATGAAGGTGAGGAGCTGTACAGGCTCTAGAACTGACTTTGAAAGAGTCAGAAGGAAACCTAGAGAAGTGAGCAGTTGCTGAGTTATCTGTAGGTATAACTTGACTTGGTCTGGGGACTGGCCTACTATGAGCCAGTCGTCCAGGTATGGGAAGATGGAAATCCTTTTTCTTCTTAGGAAGGCAACTACTACTGTCAGGCATTTTGTGAACACCCTTGGAGCAGAGGTTAGGCTGAAGGGCATTGCTCTGAATTGGTAGTGGCCTGAGGGCAGCTCGAACCGGAGATATTTTCGATGGGAGCTTCTGATGAGAATATGGAAATAGGCATCCTTGAGGTCCAGGGAGACTAGCCAGTCCCCTGGCCTTAGAGAGGGTAGAATTATTCCCAGAGTCACCATTTTGAACTTTGGCTTTCAAAGGTGCTTGTTTAAATAACTGAGATCCAGGATGGGCCGCCATTCTTCTGTCTTTTTAGAGGTGAGGAAGTACCTGGAGTACAATCCTTTCCCTTTGTGTAGGGGTGGAACCCTTTCTATAGCTCTGAGAGCCAAGAGGGAAGAGACCTCTGCCTCTAGGGCAAGTGCCTCTGAAGGATTTGCAGGTGGAAAGGATCTGGTTCTCATACTTGGAATTTTTTTGAAGCTGAGAACAAGTCCCTGGCTTACTACTTCCAGGACCCATTTGTCTGATGTTAAAGACATCCAGTCCTGAACAAAGTAAGCCAGCCTGCCCCCTGCAGGTAGTGGAGAATCGGCCCTGGCAAACACATCAGGGTGCCTGTTTGGCAGGGGCTTTAGGCTGAGGGGTGGAAGCAGGCCTGCTTGTACCCCTTCTGCCTCTCCCTCTAAAGAACCCCCTATGAGCATAAGCAGAAGAGGAGGCCTGGGCTTGGTAGAAAGGCCTATGAAAAAGCCTGCCCCTGCCCCTGGGATGCTGCCTCTGAGGAGTGGCTGGCCTCTCCTTGGCCTGAGCACTCCTGTAGGTGGTCCTGTACTCATCCATTTTCTTCATGGAGTACTCGGTTTGCTCCCCAAACAGAGAATTACCCACAACAGGAAAATCCATGGCCTTAGTATCCTGAGACAGGCTAGTACATCTGAGCCAAGCCATCCTACGAAGGGCCACAGATGTAGCCATGACTCCAGATGAAACATCACTGGAGTCCACTGCAGCACGGAATTGCACCTTGGATGCCTCAATACCATCCGCAGCCACCTGCTCCAGCTCCTTGGCAAGCTGGCCAGGGACCTGTTTAGCTAAAGCCATTACAGTGTCCCATCTAGATTTCCGATATCTAGCTGTATAGGCCATATAATTGGCCTGCCTGAGTCCCAAGGATGCTGCCATATACTGTTTCTTTGCCATGGCATCAATCCTCCTGGAGTCCTTATCTGAGGGGTGTGAAGCCAAGGGTATATTTTGCCTTATCACAGGCTGCAGCCTGCACTACCCCAACATGGCTGCATTGCTGGGTAAGGAACTCCATATCTGAGCCTGAGAGAGTATACCTCTTGTCCATTCTCTTATCCACAGGAGGTATAGAATTAGGAGTCTTTAAAATTTTTATTGTCTGTTTCCCAAAGGACTTATGAAGGGAATAGACAGCCTCCTGGACTCTGGGATATCCATCATTTCAACATAGGCTCCTCCTGGTCATCCACAGCTTCTTCCATAGGAAGCTGAAGAGTTTTAGCCACTTTCTTGTAAAATATGAAATGGGAAGGGGACTCAGAAAGCCTAGGAGGAGACACCCCTGAAGGTCTGTCTGGGGAAGATGTCCAGGTCAGTGGGCACATCCAGACTTTCATAATCACACTCACTTTCCTCATACTCTCCTTCCTCCTCCTCCTCCGGTTCATAAAATTCCTCTAAATCATAATCCGGAACCGGTGGAACTGACCGAACCGAGCGCCTTCCCAATGGTGCCGGTTCGGTTGGAACTGGGGATACGACTGAACAATTTTTTTTTTTATCGCTTTGGCTATTTCATCAGCGGTCAGAGAAAGAACTTTTGGATCCGCACCGGCTGATTTATCCCTTCTTGTTCTCTTAACCGGAACCGACTCCTCGGAATCAGTTCTCCTTTTGTCCGAAGAAGTTTCGCCCTGGTCAGAGGGCACTCCTTCTGGTTCAGTTGGAACCGGACCGGGCTGGCCATCCGGGTCAGCGGACTCTTTGGCCCCCCTTTGCCTGAGCCTACCAACTCTTTTTTCCAGGGTAGCTGCAGGAACATTTTTACAAATCTGGCAGTCTGAATCGAGGTGGTCAAACCCCAGACAATAAACACAGGTGGTGTGGGGATCAGCCTTAGCAAAGACTTCCCCACACACACACACTACAGTGTTGAAACCCAGTGGGCCTGGTTTTTCTTTTGGGTTTCTCAGACATGGTCAGTCCCAACAAAAACTTACCCTTTTTTCGGCAATCCACCAGGCAACACACCCTTATCAGTTCCTGACCGTGTTATGGGTCGTGGAAAAAAAAACGTAATAAAGTCTGTTGGTTTTTTTTAGAACCGATAAGAACCAGTAATCACACTCTAAAAGCAGAATAAAGTTTTCTAAAACAACCTGATCGGTTCAAACCGAACCGATACCACGTTTACAAGTTCCACACAGAAAAATAACAAAATTAAGCCTATCTAGTACTCACGATACCACACACAGAGACTGAACCGATAGGTTACGGTTTAAATTCGGCCGAAAATCGAGAAAACGGCACTTTAACCGACAAATTGAACCGAGCAAAGGAGAATTCTCCAGTCCAGAGCAACTGTTCAGTGAGGCGGTGGAAAGAATCTGATGGTTTGAGTTCAAACAGCAACAGACAGAGTCTCAACCGAGCTCGAGCTCAGCGTTCCATGCCTGGCATGGAAAGTTAACTCTTTCATCTCCGGGGCAGTTCGAAGGTTGGACCTCACTGCAATTTGTCAGAATACAGCAAGACTTCATGTTGTTTGAACAGTAGTTCTAGGAGTGGTATATGTTGTTCATCCACACTGTTTGGCATTGTCCCCTTCCACTTTAAATCTGCCAGAAGTCTTCAAGTTGGATCCTCCCACCCACCCGGGTGGTATATACCTCGGCTCCACCCCATGACACCAGATCTTAACCCGCTGGAAGCAAGGATGTGCGCGTCCGCAGCCGGGGAGGTCGGGTGGGTCCATGTGGATGAACAACATATACCACTCCTAGAACTACTGTTACAGGTGAGTAACCTGTTCTTCTAGGAGTGTGGCTACGTTGTGCATCCACACTGTTTGGCAGACTCCTAGCAGTTCTCCAGGAGGAGGGAGGAAATGCGCATACCACCTACTTAGGAAACAGATTGGAGAACTGAAGCCCCAAAACCAGCATCCTGGCGTGACTCGAGGTCGATGTGGCAGTGGGTAATAAAGGTGTTTGCTGACCTCCAGGTAGCAGCCCGGCAGATTCCTGGATAGGGATGTCCCTGGAAGCAGCCACCGATGCAGCAGTGGCTCCTTGCCCGTCAACTCATAGCATAGACACATGCATGATGTAATCCATCTTGCTATGGTCCATGTGGCTGCAGGTCCGTCAGAAGCAGCTTCAGCGTAGGTGACAAACAGCTGGCGAACCTCTCCACAAATTTCTGCCGTCCTCTCCTTATAACAGGAGACAGCACGTCTCAGGTCCAAAGTATGGAGCCTGTACTCGGCGTCCGAGGTGTAATTAGGGTAACATACTGGCAGAATCAACACCTGGTTAAGGTGAGACTCTGACACCACCTTCGGAAGGAATTTCGGGTGGGGGCACAGGACAACTTTGTCCCTGTGAAAGACCAGATAAGGGGAGTCCACTGAAAGCACCTGGAGCTCCCCTGTCCTTCTGGCTGACGTGATAGCCACCAGGAAGGCAGTCTTCCACGACAAGTGTGACAGCTCATACTTGTGCATGGGTTCGAATAGCTTGCCCATGAGCTTTGCCCAAACCAGCAGCAGATCCCATGGAGGGGATGTGTGATCCAGGCCTTTGAAGAAGCGCCCGACCACTGTTTCCTGTGCCAATGTTGGCTGACCGGCCCGTGCCCAGTAAGCAGAAATGGCTGCCAGGTGCACCCTAAGGGTCGATGACCGTAGACCCCCTTTGGAGAGAGAACAAAGGTAGTCAACAATGTTGGTCACAGAACAATATAAAAGGGTCCAGACCCTTACCCTGACACCAAATAGAAAATCTCTTCCATTTGAAAGCATAACATTTCCTGGTCGATTCCTTTCGGGATGCCTCTACCACGGTGTAGACATCTTCGGAAAGTCCCAAAGCCTGGAACTGCTGCCACTCAGGTACCAGGATGTGAGGTGCAGGGATTGAAGGTCCGGATGGAAGACCTTCCCCTGGCTCAAAGATATCAAGTCCGGGCGTGTACACTCCGGGGGCCTGCAGCTGAGGCTGAGGAGATCTGGATACCAGAACTGGTGTGGCCAGTCTGGGGCTACCAGGATCATCTTCGCGTTGTCCCTCCTCACCTTGAGTAACACCTTGTGGATCTAGGGAAATGGAGGGAAGGCACAGAGGAGGCCTGGGGTCCATAGCCTCGAGAAGGCATCCCCCTGTAGCGAGCCCTGCTGAGGGAGGGCAGGCATGATACAGCCTCAGCTTGGTGTTTTCCCTGGAGGCAAATAGGTCCACCATTGGTTTGTCCCAACAGGAGAACAGACTGTAAGCTACCTCCGGATGGAGAGACCACTCGTGGGATGTCTGGCCTATGCGGCTGAGAGCATCTGCCAGCTGGTCGATGCTCCTGCCACATGGATGGTTAGGAGAGCCACCTCCAACCGGCTCACGAGGGTCCAGATGCGGAGTGCCTTCTTGCACAGCAGACTGAAGTGCGTGCCACCCTGTTTGTTGAGGTAGTACATGGTCGTGGTATTGTCCGTCTGGATTTGAACCACTTGACCCCGGAGCTGAAGAGCGAAAGCTGAGTGCCAGTCTGACTGCTCTGAGCTCCAACAGGTTGATGGGGAATTGGGGGTCCAGAACCCATGGGCCCTGTTCCCCATGTGGGCTCCCCAGCCCATGAGAGAGGCATCGGTCGTAAGGGCAACCATCAGCTCAGGGTGGACAATCAGATTGGGGCGGTCCACCATTAGAGAGCATCCCACATCTTCTGGGTTACAGTGATCAGCTGTTCGAAGTGACCATGGCGCCGAGTCCACTGGATGGCGCGCATCTGCAACCTGGCCCAATGGACCACAGAGGTGCACGCCACCATATAACCCAGAAGGCACAGAAAGTCCAGGGCAGCGCACAAGTGCCCAACCAGAAATGACTGGGCAAAGGAGGAAAGAACCTCCGCCCTGTCCACCGGGAGCCGAGCTCTGGCTTGACAAGAATCTAGCTCTGCCCCGATGAAGCCCATAACCTGAGAAAGCACGAGTTCCGACTTGGCCTCGTTGATCAGGAGGCCGAGTTGGGAGCCGGTTTGGAGGGCCAGATCCCTGGACCTCTCCACCTCTTGTTGGGTGAAACCTGCCAAGAGCCAATCATTGAGATAAGGGTAGACTCTGACTCGTCAACGCCGAAGGTGGGCCGCCACCACTGCAATGCATTTGGTGAAGACCCATGGGGCCAATGACAGGTCGAGCGGCATGGCTCGGGACTGGTACAGGGTCCCTTCGACCCTGAAAACGGAGGAACCGCTGATGGGATGGACGGATTGGGATGTGAAAGAACACGTCCTGTAGATCCAGTGAACAGAACCACATGTTTCGCTCCAGGGATGGTATGATCTGGTTCAGAGTGCCCATCCGAAAGGTGTGAGACCTGAGAAACTGATTCAGGTCATGGAGATCTAGAATGGGGTGCCAACCCCCCATCCGCTTGGGCACCAGGAAGTACCTGGAGACAAAGCCTGGGTCTGTTGGAGAATCCGGCACTGGAGCTACTGCCTCCTTGCGGAGGAGCTGAGCTATAGCATCTCGAAGAGCCAACTGGGTGCACGCGGAAATCTATTCCTCCCGAAGGGCACAGGCTCGGCTGGGAGGGTACTGCTCGAATTCTAGAGGTAGTCCCCGACCGACCACTTCAAGAACCCACCTGTCCGAAGTGATAGCGGACCAGGCAGAAAGGAAGTGGCGGAGCCGACCCCCTACAGGAGGACCCAGAGCTGGCGTGATGGGTATAGGGGTGGCAACCCCCAACCAGTCACTGACCTGGCTTAGAGGAGGAGGAGGCTCCAGGACCTGAGCCTCGGCCGCCTCAGCGGGCCTGTTGGGGTCCAGGTTTGGGCCGAGGGCGCCAAGTTTGAGCCTGCTACTGATGTTGATTCTGCTGACCTCCTTGGTAGGAGGGCTGCCGAAAGGTCGTCTTCTCCTTCTCCTCCTCCTCCTCCTTCTGGTTCTTGCCCGAAGAACTTTTGGCAGAAGTGGCATCCAAGGTGGCATTACACTGCTCTATGCGCTGAAAGTGACCAGCCACTCCTGGACCAAACGGGTCGGTCCCCAGGAAAGGCACATCAGCCAACTTGTGCCAAGTATCTGGTGGGAAGGAGGAAAGCCTCAGCCAAGCTCTGTGTGGAGAGGCCACTGTGGCGGCCATCTGGGGCTGCTGTTTGGCAACAGCACGGCCCTAGTCACGGACCTGTTTGACCGTGGTCTGCATGTCTGCGGGGAGATGAGGGAGGACTTCGTCCAATGACCCAAGATGGGCATGAGAAAAGTGTGCCATAATGACTGCCGAGCTGGCCTGACGAAGGCCCAAAGAAGAGGCCGCACAGACCATTCGGGCAGTGTGGTCCATATTTTTGGACTCTTTGTCCATAGGTCGGTCAGTGTCAGCCGAACTGCCAGTACATCTGAATACGGAGGCGGTCACCAGGCTCTTGGCCGAAGGGTGTTCTGTGAACCCCGCAAGGTACCCCATGGGCACCGCATACTTGCGGGCCGTGCAGGCAGACTGTGCTGGGCATGAGACAGGGCGCTGCCAAAGTTCAAATGCCGGGCAAACAATGGCTTTGGCCTCTGGAAACGCCTCCATCGGAGTATCCCCTCTTCAAAATATCTGTGAGAGGCCAGCCCAGTGGCAGTGAGGGTTGAGGAGCTGGATGCCACACCTCGCTCCACGCCAGTGACCCGGGTTCGGGGACGGACTCGGGCCGCCAGGGGTTGGCAGTGGGAGAGAGGGATTCAGCACCCCGAGGCGGCTCTCCCTCTCTGGGGAGGAATTAGTGCTAGTCCCGCTGCAATACTGCCATCTCCCGGGTGAACCTGGGTTTGGCAGTGCAGTCAGGACAAGCAAGGGAAAGGGGCAGACGTCAGCAGAGAGCCCTGGGAGGAGCTGCATCCTGAAGCACACTTCCCAATTGGCTCTCCTCAAGCGCCGGTGACCGTGGGACACTAGAAAAACGGAAAATGGGCCCTGTCACTCCTAGGTAATGACTCCTTCAGAAGCAGTCAGCACACCCTCCAGAGTTGTCATCAGGGACAGACTCCAAATGTGCGCCACCCACTCAACCATGGTTCGAGGACAAGGTAAGAGAGGGACCTTTCCTCACCCTGCCGGGGTTATCCAGGAGTATTAAGGGCACGAGCAATCGGTTGCACTCTAAGGAGCAGACTCCTGGGGCAATAAGGGAGAGATGTAGCGAGGTAGGAGGGGGATCCGATTGAGTGGAGGGCAGGGATGGTACAAGGAGAACAAACAGAGTGGAAAAAATATATCTGTGAGAGGGTACGCCACCTTTTTCTGGATGGGTTCCAGGGCCATTCCAGTGGAGTCGGAAATGAGATGGAGAATCCCTTGAAAGGAGGAAGGTCCTTCCTCCATCCCAACGGACGACTTATCCCCCAGATGAGAGTGGAGACCAGTGACATCCAAGTCCGTGGAGTCTTAATACAGTGGTCTACTGCCTAAATCACACTCGATCCTCTGCGGGAGGCCCAGGGTGACAGTCACAGACAGACGTCAGGGAAGGCCGGTGTCTAATCAGTCCTCTTTCAAGGGAGACCCTTAGGTGGCGGTTCCACCGGAATAGGTTGGGAGACCGGGATAGGCCAAACTGGAAGACGGGCCAGCCCCATGGGTGGAGGAACCAGGAACTTCGGTTCCGGAGGGATTGGCTTCCGCCTGGGAGGCAAAAGCCAAGTAATGGCAGGGGTAGGCGGCGGAGCCGGCTTCTGCCCAGTCAGGATCAGCTGTTGCCACATAAGATCCTCATAGCACCGGAGTTTCCGTAGGAGCCTCTCCTCATCCGAGGAGGATGAGGACGACCTGTGGCGCTGCCTCTTCTTCAAGCGCTTATAACTCTTCCTCGGTCATTCGGCAGAGGGGGTCCTGGACCAAGACCGAGATCGGGGAGGCCGACTCGGTCGATCGGGAGACACCAGTGTGATCGGTTAAACCCTAGGGTCCGGAACCAGATCCTTGATGGGGACACCAGCAGGCTGGGACCAGGACCGGAGTCCATTCTAGAGTCATCAGCACCGGCTGGCGACAAAGGGTCGATCAAGTCGAGGATAATTTTGACCTAGTCAGCCACGTCCTCGGTCCCCTGGCCAGACGGAAGATCCGTGAAGCCGGCGGCAGAGGATATGATCTTGACTGAAGTCGAGACCCTGTGTTCCAGGGACTCAGACCTTTCTCGGCCACAAGAACATCTTTGCCCTGGACGAAGTCAACGGGTCCTTATCTCTCTTCAGAGAGCAGGAAGACTGCGAGCCCGAAGGCGCCTCTCCCAGAGTAGGGAGAGACTGGCACATCTCCTTAAAGGATCCCGAAAAGGTGGAGCCCAGCTTCAGCGGGACGAAGAAGCTTCAACTGGCCAAAGCGTAAGCAGCTTCTTCCTCGAACGCCTTCATCTGTTCCATCTGATCAGCGGAGCCCACGGCCGCGGAAACCGCCCACCTAGCCTACTTGAACTTCACCAGAGGGTTCATTTTTTCCAGTCTCCCCAGCTTCAGTCATGCCTTGCGGTCGTGGGGAGGGAAGGCCAAGCCAAAGCTGCACGACGAGGTGTCATGGCCGACACCTAGACAGTAGACGCACATGAGGTGGGGATCACTGCGTGACATCTTCTGGCCACAGGGACACCGGCGAAATCCCAAGGAAGATTTCTCCTCCATGATTGATGCTGCAAAAGCGCGATCGCTAACTCGAATGAGTTTGAGCTCCGGTAAAACCAATAGTTTGAAAGCCAGGGCCTACAAAATGCGAGAGCACAAGGTAGGCAACCTTTATGTTCCAGTGGAAAGGAAGATCTGGCGTCATGGGGAGGAGCTGAGGTATATACCACCCGGGTGGGTGGGAGGAGTTAGTCTGAAGACTTCAAGCAGATTCAAAGTGGAGGGTTACAATGCCAAACAGTGTGGATGAACATATCCACTCTCCTAGAAACCGTTTCTAGGGACGTGGATATGTTTCTCTATCCACACTTACTGGCAGACTCCTAGCAGTTCATTGGGAGGAGGGAGGCAAGGTGCACACCCCCTACTTAGAGAACAGAGATTGGAGAACTAAGGCCCCAAAACAGACGTGACTCGAGGTCAATGTGGTAATGGAAAATTAAGGTATGTGATGACTTCCAGGTAGCAGCCCTGAAGATTTCCTGGATAGGGACGTCCCTAGAAGCAGCCACCGATGCAGCGTATGACTGGTGGAATGAGTCCTTAGCCCTCCAGAAGGCTCCCTACCCGCCAACCTATAGCGGAGATCAATGCAGGAAGTGATCTACCTGCCAATCTTGTGCTTGGCTGCAGGTCTGCCAGGTGTGGCTTCAGCGTACGTGACAAACAGCTGGCGAACCTCTCCCCGAACTCCAGCCGCGCTCCTTGTAATAAGCAAGCACTTGCCTCAGGTCCAGAGTATGGAACCTGTGTTCACCCTCCGAGGTGTGATTCAGGAAGAACACCAGAAAAGTCATCACCTGATTAAGGTGAAACTCCGACACATCCTTCGGGAGGAACTTCGAGTTGGGGTACAGGACAACCTTGTCCCTGTGGAAGACCAGGTAAGGAGACTCCACTGAAAGTGTCTGGAGCTCATTGATCCTTCTGGCTGACGTGATAGCCACCAAGAAGCCAGTCTTCCACAGCAGGTGAGACACGTCACACCTGTGCATCAGTTCGAATGGCTTGCCCATGAGCTTTGCCAAAACCAGCAACAAGTCCCACGGTGGTGGTGGTTCACACGCCAGAGAGGAAATGTGATCTAAGCCTTTGAAAAAACACCAGACCACTTTCTCCTGCGCCACCGACTGCTGACCAGCCCGTGGCGGTAAGCAGGGATAGCTACTTAAGGTGCTGTAAGAATTAGATCGACCAGTTTCCCTTTGGAGAGGGATCATAGGTATTCCAAAATGCTGGCCACCGGACAGGACAAAGGTTCCAACCCCTTGCCCTGACACCAAATGGAGAATCTCTTCCATTTGAAGGCATAGCATTTTCTGGTAGATTCCTTTCTAGATGCCTCCACCAAGGTGAGGACATCTTCAAAGAGACCCAAAGCTTGAAACTTTAGCCACTCAGGAACCAGGCCATCCAGTGCAGGGATTGAAGGTCCAGGTAGAGTACCTTCCCCTGACTAGTTTAGAGCTTACCTCACAGGCAGAACACAATCAGTCAAGATTCAGAATGCAATCTCTCCACCCCTCCCAATCTCCACAGGAGTCCCACAGGGCTCTGTGCTCAACCCCGTCCTTTTCTCTATCTTCCTAAATGACCTTCCTTCAGTCTGCTCCCCCTCCTCTTCTATCCATATGTATACCAATGACACTGTCTTGTTCACCTCTGGCAAAACCACCATTGATGCAGCAACCACTCTACAGCATGACTTCCACCAGGTTCAGCTCTGGTTTGCCTCACATCAAATATTCCTAAATGCCAAAAAGATGGTCTCCATGACCTTCGGCAATAGGCAGAGACTCTCTAGACTCCACCCCTTACCCTCTTCCCACACCCTTGATGGGGTTTGGCTTGACCAACACCTCAGCTTCTCTGGCCACACTGACACCATTCTGAAAAAATTGTGCCCCATGCTTGGAGCCCTTTACAGCAACCGTAGTTGCATCCCTCCTATGTCCCAGCGAGAACTTGTCCAGAAGATGATCCTCCACTTTTTGACTACTGTGATGTAGTCTATGGTGCCACTCCCACATCTTACCTTACCAGACTGGACTCTCTTTTCAGCTCTGTCGATTCGTTCTTGATGCCCCATCTCAAACCCATCATTGTGACCTGTACCGTGCCCTGTCCTTCCCCCTGCTTGCTAACAGATGCCTGGCTCACTGTGCTAAGCTAACTTCCAAACTATGGCTTGGTGTACTTCCTTCTATCTCTCATGCTCCCTCTCTGTGCCCCGCCTTCCTCATCCTCCCTCAGATCCTCCGACACTCACACCCTACTAGTCCACCGTCGTACCACCCTCATCGGCCAATCAGGCTTCTCCCATCGCTTCCCCAAAATCTGGAATTCACTCCCACCTCAAATACGACACTCCTCCTCCCACTCCCTTGCCTCTGCCTTACATAAAACTTTCTCTCTGCTAGCTGCTCCTGCTACAATCCTCCTTAACTTGTTCCCATATGAGCCTGCTTCAGCTTCACGCACATCTCTTTCCTGCAAAGCCTTACCCCTACATCCTCCCCCCAGCACCCCTTCCTTTCCACCTTACTCCCACCCCCCCGTTCCCTCCTCTGTACACCAGCTTACCCTCACTACCCACTCGTCGTTCCTTGGCATAGGCCCCTGTCAGGGTTCTCTGCATCCTGGAAAGGTCCAGAACCCAAGCAAACACCTTCCTCACCTCCTACTCCAACCCCATTCTTTCCTGAAAGGGCTGGGTCTCTGCCCCTCTTCTCTGCCACCTCCCCCTCTCGGTCCTTTTGAAGCCTACTCCCCATAGTTACCTACTTTCCTCCTGCCATGCTCTACCTCTGCTGCCTACAACCAGCTTCCCTCCTGTCGTGCTCTACCTCTGCCTTGTGCAGGCAGGCCCTGGCAAACCCCTCTCTTCCTTCCTGACATTCTCCAACTCCCACTGCCTACAACCTGTTTCCCTCTTGTACATACTTGACCTCCACCTGATGCAGGCAGTGTCCCAGAATTCTGGAGGGATCAGGCCAAGGCAGACCCTTCTCCTCCTCCCCTTGCTTTCCCCTCCTCCAAATCTCCCTCTTTACACTACCCTGCTCTCTGTCTATATGCCCCCACCCACCCACCTTTCCCCCCAACCACAGTTATTGGCTAACACCTAATCTCTAATGCACTTATAATCAAACCTTGCACTTTTGTTTTGTGTCTCGCCTTGCAATCTTGCCCAAGTCCAAACTCTTTGTATACTATCCAGCCATTTTCTAACCACAAAGCTATGTCCCACCAAGTGTTTGCCAAAGACATCTGTGCTATCGCATCCATCTAGTTCATATCTGTTAGCATTCCTCCTTTTCAGTACTTCTGTATAGTCTGCTCACTTTATTAAATGTAATCAAATTGTATATCTATATTGTGTACCAAATCTCTGTATACTATCCTCATGTTCCCATACCCCACAGGTTGCACCGGGAGACTAGCAACTTGTTGCTCAGTGTGCCTTCCTGGTGAAACATGTTAATAAATAAATAAACTGATGGAGAATAGGTCCGGGCGAAGTGGAAGATGCCTCAGGAGCCTGTTGCTGAGGCTGAGGAGATCTCTATACCAAAACTGGCATGGCCAGTCTGGAGCCAACAAGATCACCTGTGCCTTGTCCCTCCTAACCTTAAGCAGCACCTTGAGGATCAAGGAAAGTGGAGGGCAGGCATAGAAGAGGCCTGGGATCCAAGGCCTCGAGAAGGCGTCCCAATACAGTGAGCCCTGCTGAAGGGGGCAGGTGCAGAACAGGCTCAGCTTTATATTCTCCCTGGAGCCGAAGTGGTGCCCCACTGGGAGAACAGACTGTGGACTACTTCTGGATGGACAGACCACTCGAGAGACACCTTGCCCACCCAGCTGAGGGCATCCGCCAGCTGACTGGAGGCTCCTGCCGCATGGACAGCTAGGTGATCCACCTCCTGGCTGCGCACGAGGGTCCATACGCAGAGAGCTTCCTTGCACAAAGGCAGCGAGTGCGTCCTGCCCTGCTTGTTGAGGTAGTGCATGTCATGGTGTTGTCCATCCGGACTTGGGGAGTGCATATGCCAGCTGGCCCATCGGACGATGCTGGTGCAGGCCAGCATGTAACCCAGAAGGCGCAGGAAGTCCCAGGCAAGGTGCAGGTGCCCAACCAGAAATAATTGGACAAAGGAGGAGAGAACCTCCGCCCTGTCTGCCGGGAGCCAGGCTCTGGCTCGACAACAGTCACGCTCTGTCCCGATGAAGCTGACCACCTGTGAGGGCACGACTGCTGACCTGTCCTCGTTGACCAGGAGGCCAAGGTCCTTGGACCACTCCACCTCCTGCATGAAGGGACCTGCAATCAGCCAGTCGTCCACTTAGGCGTACACCCGGACCCCTCGGTGCCTCAGGTAAGCTGTCACTGCTGCTATGCATTTGATGAAGACCCTGGGGGCAGAGGAGAGGCAGAGGAGAGGCAGAATGGCATGGCCTGGAACTAAAACAGTTCCCTCAGCTTGGAAGCGGAGGAACCTTCAGTGGGACAGACAGACCGGGATGTGAAAGAACACCTCCTGGAGATCCAGAGAGCAAAACCACATCTCTTGCTCGAAAGATGGTATAATCCAGGACAGAATTACCATCCTGAAGATGCGGGACCTGAGGAATTTGTTCAGGTCGTACAGATTTAGAATGGGGCACCAGCCCCCCATCTACTTTAGCACCAGGAAGTACCTGGAGACAAATCCTGGGTGTTCCGGAGGATCTGCTTTCCTTACCACAACCTCCTTGCAGAGGAGCTGGCTCTGTCGTCTCAAAGAGACAACCGACTGCAGATACCAAGTTCTCCATTGGGGCGTGGGCATGGCTTGGAGGGTACTGCTCGAATTCCAGAGGCAGACCCTGACCGACCACTTCCAGAGCCCACCAGTCAGGGGTGACAGCGGACCAGGCGGAAAAAAGTGGCTGAGCCGACCCCCCACAGGAGGACCCAGGGAAGGTGTGACAGGCATGAGGGTGGCACCCCCATCCCATTACTGAGCAGGTTTGGAGGAGGATGCGGCTGAGAAGCCAACTAGGAAAGTCTCCGGAGAGTCCCCTTTGTCCAGGATTTCTGCGAGGGGATAGCGAGCCCGCTTCTTAACGGGCTCCAGTTTCATCCCCGTGGACTCAGATGAGGTGGAGGATGCCCATGAAGGAAGTGGGCCCTTCCTCTGTCCAGAGATCCCCACAGACTCTACGTCGAGCAGGCGGGAGTACAGTGAGGAATCCTGGGACTCTGAGGAGTCAGTATAAAGCAGCAGACTGTCCGAGTCACTTTTGACCCACCAAGGCCGGTCAAGTGTGAGTGACTAAAGCCAATGGGGAAGCCCCTTGGCCATCCGAGACTCCTTAGTTAGAGCGCCGGTTGACGGCTGCTTGGAAAACAGCTCCACCACGATCGGTGGAAAGGCCAGCTTTGGCCAAACCGAGACAGCCGGAACCGGCTCCACTAGGGGAGGAAAGGTCTCAACCGGCCCCATCAGCGGCGTTGTCGGCCTGTTGAGACAGCCAAGTGATGGCTAATGGGAGCTGGAGTCGGCTTCGATCAGCCAACACCAACTGTTGCCACATGAGGTCTTCGTAGCATCTACATAACTTGCACTGAAGCCTCTCCACACCCGAGGACAACAAAGACGAATAGCGGCAGCGCTGCTTCCAGTGGTGTAGAGAGTGGAATCGCCGATGATGGCGGGATCTGCTTGACCCACTGGATGATTAAGACTGAGACCTCGACCGCTGGGGGTGCCAGTGGGGGAGATCTCTGGGAGAATCGCGGCTCCTCCTGGTCAGAGTTGGTGACCGGAGGGTTCGGCTCAGCCGGCTGAGCCACCCCCTCAGTGGGCACCGGCTGGACCAGAGTCCTGAACAAAGAGTTGTCTGCTTCTTCTGACGACAACCTATTGACAAGGTCGATAAAAATCTCGGCCAGATCGTCAGCCAGCCTCTCGATCAACTGGCCTGATGGGGTTTCCGTGAAGCCAACGACCAAGGCTGTGGTTTCGACCAAGGTCAAAACCTGACAGTCCCCAGACCAAGAGCACTCCCGGTTCCAGGAACATCGACAGTGAGTCTTCTCTTTTTCTTTCTTAGACTCCTCCTTGCAGGAGCTGTGCAACCCAGAAGGGCCCTGCCCTTTAGTTGGGAGGGATTGGCACAGCTCCTTAAAGGAACCGAATAAGTTGAGCCCAAAGTGAGAAGAACAAAGGCAGAAGCTGAGGAGGACTGCGCGGCAGCCCGAGCCGCCTCCTCCTCAAAGGCCATGTTATTCAACTGCTCGGCAGACCCCACAGCCACAGAGACCACCCAATGGGCGTCCTTGAATTTGAACAGTGGATGTAGTTTTTCCAGGTGGCCCAGCTTCAGGCGGGCGAGGCAGTCCTAGAGGACAGTTACGTGAAACAACAGGCAAATGTCACATGCCTGGGTATCATGATCGTGGCCCAGGCAGTAGACTCATGTGGCAGTTGGTACACGACATCTTCTGCGTACATGAGCACCGGTGAAATCCAGATTCTTCTACACACAAAGAATTATCCCATTATGGAAATCACTGCCTAATCATCTAATTAATTTAAATAATATTGAGACTTTAAAAAACAAAAAGAAATTGGACACCTACCTCCTGAAACCACAGTAATTTCTTCCAGCACGCTGGAAGATGTACTCACAGGGTAACTCACCTTCTGTACATCTAACTCATCCTAGTAGGACTCCTAGTATAACCTGTTAAGGTTTCTGAGGTAGAGAATGGGATGCATGTCCCCCGATTTCTCTGGAACTAGGAAGAAGTGGGAGTAGAACCCCATGCTGTGTTCTATTCAGACTCTTGCACTTCTTCCACTGCCCTTTTGCTCAGAAGACTTGCAACCGCCTGCGCCAAAACCTCTGGAATGAGCCACAAAGTGCTCTCTCCTTCAAGAGGATAATCCCGGGAAGGAAATCCAGGGAGTACCAATCTCGGATAATCCTCAGGATCTACTAGTTCATTGTGGTGGACTGCCATTAATGATAAAACTGGGTCATGCCCCCCCCAACAGGGGAGGAGAGATCTGCCTTGGGACAGAACCAAGGCCAAAGCTTCAGAGAGTGGCATTAAGTGCTTTTGGCACCTGTGCCTTTAGCAGCCCTTTATTTTGAGGTTAGGGAGGCTGTTTTTTGTTATTTGCAGCTCCCCTGCCTCTGCTGCAAAAGGACTGCTTGTTATAAAAAGACCACTGTCCCTTGCCTCTCTGGAAATTGAAGGAAACTGATCTGGAAGTCTTAAAGAGTCATTCTAGTTCCGTTAGACACCTTAAGAGATTACTCCACTTGCCGTCCAAACTGAAGGGAACATTCATTCCCTGTTGGACATCCTGAGAGAAGCCAGCAGTTTGCAGTCAAGAATTCCATGTGTTTCACATGCCTGCAGCTGCACAGCAAGATGCTGCATCAAAGGCATCCATAGAGGCTATGAGCCGACAACTGTTGGATTAAACGCACAGACAGTCATCAAAATATATTGTTTAGCCTCTGAATCTGACAATCTCTGTCAAAGGATTTAGCTTGCTCCAGAGGATACAAGAATATTTGGAAAAATACACCTAGTGGCTATTCTCATGCCCAGAGGCTATCCTCATGCCCAGAGTAGCTGAAGTATAATCTTGTTTGCCCACAGTGTCAAGCTTACGGGACTCAGTAGAGTGCGCAGTGGCCTCCTTGGACACAATTGCCATGTTATTTTCAGCGGGAACAACAGCATCAGCTATGGGTTGAGTATAACACACTGGCTTATTTTTAGGAGCAGCGTATTTCCTATCTGTCTCCTTGAGGCAGCTGCAACAGTAGCAGGCCTCTGTCAAACCACATCAAAGTCTTTAGAGCAGGTTGGATAGGTTGAATTAAACTGACCAGCATAATAGCCACATTCAGGTACTCCAGCTGGAGGAACCTAGCCTGGTCAATAACTGCTGGCTCAAAATCCAGTGCAGAGTGCATATTTCTGAGCACAGCCTGGAAGGATAGGTCCTCCTGAGGAACAGACACAGGATCTGGGTCCAAGACCTCCTCACTATAAGAGTCATCATCCTCAACTTCAGTAATAATCAGGTCAGGATCAGGCTCATCTTCGTCTGCATCCTCCTCGCAAGGGGCATACAAGAGCAAGTGGGACTGCAAAGACAAAGTGCAGTGTGTGACTGTGGCAACACTGGTGACACCTGTCCCGACCCCAGTGGGCAAAGGACCAGTACCAGGGGAACTGACTGAACACACACACAGCTGACAGCACTGGAAGGGTTCCCGGCACTGTGGGCCCCTGCAGCGCCGGACCAGACACCAAGCCCGACACCACGCTAGGCCCCAAGGGGTCCAAACCAGGTACCAGTCACAACACCGGAACCAGAGTGACCGGAGGTGGCACCATGGCTGACTCAGTCGCCTGACAGGACAGAGGTGACACAAGTGGGGGCAAACATCCGTGGCGCTGCTCTCTGCAAGGACCCAGTGGCTGCTGCCATAAGGGAACACTCTACCGGGCCTAGCAGCACCGCCAACAGCGCCAGCACAGACAACCCAGAGGAGTCAGGGGCCTGTGCTGCCAGCAGGGCCACGTGGGCCAGAGGCTGCACTCGCTACTACGTAAGGGCTGCCCACTAGTGGAACTGCCACCTGAACCCTCATTAAAAGATAGGGGGATTCTGAGCCAAGGCACTGACCTCGTAGGCCTAGAATCACCCAGTGTAGTCAGTGGGGACCTTCAATCCTGGAAGTCAAAAGTCTCACAGCAGACCTTGCAGAGGGCGACCTCGACTGGTGCCGTTGCTACTCCGGCTTACAAGAGGAAGAGGAGGTCAAGCAGTGCCTGGACCCCGATGTCAAGCATGTGCAGCATCGGTACCATTTCTTTTCGTACTTACAGGAAGATTGCCTTTCCCCCAGTGTACTGGAACACCCATCATGAGAACCCTTCTCCAGAGGAGACAGTAGACCAGATACAGCCAAACTGCTGCAGCAGTCTGCCTCTTTAAGTTCCCTACCATTATTAATGGTCAATCAGCAAAGAGAAAACTGGTAGTTATTTTATGTAAACAAAGTAAACTCACACAAAAATAAAGTCTAAGTCAAACACCACAGCTCTGAAGAACTGAATGCTGTAACCGTATAGACGGTGAAGCTGTGACTCATAGTGGGCGAGCGACATTGTCCGTGATGCCCGCTCAATGGTGAGGAAAAAAGGACGAAGACGGTTGGGGACGACAGGCGACAAACCAGCTGATGCGGGGGATGTTATTGACGGCACACACACCAGAACTCTGACCGTACATGCACCGTTGCCTGCTGCGCGCAGCCATCTGAAAAGTTCTGGCTCCCGAGTCTTAGTGCCTCTAGCTCAGACCTACCAGTGGGAATCAAACAGTGAAGACTGGCTCTTGGAAGAGAACTAAATGAAGAAGAAAAAAAAGCCTGGTGGCACAGTTGAGGACTCTGGGCCTAATAAGCTAGATCTAGTGTGGCTCTGCCTGTTGTGGGAGAAGAGCTTCAGCTTTTATACATTTAATATTTGTTACAGAAGTTAGGCATATTGCCATATCACATAATTCTGAATCCAAATCAAGTCATTTTGTGGTTGACCTAATGCATTATGTATTACAAACAAACTAAACAATAGAAAATTGGTGTGTACAAGGAAATAATGCCATCTCGGGCTAAAGAGCAACTCACCGCTTGCCTGCTAGTTTATGAGCTCTTCATCCTCAGTGGTACTTCCTTGAACACAACACTTTCATATATATATATATATATATATATTATATATATATATATATATATATATATATATATATATATATATATATATATATATATATATATATATATATATATATATATATATATATATATATAATATATACATATATAATATATATATAAAGAACACTGAATCAAGGCATGTTTCGGTATGGGAAAGGGATGGGAGAGACAACAAAATCTACTGCATTTGTTTATTGGTAAATATTCGGAAAGACCTTTGAGTCAAAGACTCATTTACAAAGGTTCCACGTCATACATTAAGGTACAAAGCAAACATTTGCTAACAGAGATGACAGTACAGTATAGTATATAATGAAGAATTACATTACATTGCATTACATGGCAGTCAAGGATAGATCAGGAGTAGGCCTAGGTCAGTATAGTAATTGAGTCACAATTAAGCACAGCCACATGGTAGCAGAGAAGACTGTAACCGGCTGATAGATAGCGAGATAGGAGAGATTTTGCACCAAAAAGCAGAGAAAGATAAGGGCGCTAACAGGACAGCATTCTGCTGGACTAAGTCAGGGGCAGTCACATACAGGTACGTTAGAGCCTTGGAGGTGTTCCCTTAGTCTAGCTTTAAAAGGACCTAGCCTTGTTTCGTTGGCTATTTGGATGGGGAGAGAGTTAGTCCAATTAGGGGTTTGGTAGCTGAAAGTCCTTTGAAGTTGGGTGGTATGAGGGTGGGGTACCCATAGAAGTGGTTTGTTTTGAGTTTCGTGTGGCTCTGGCAGGGGCTGCTGGACGAATAATAGAGGAAAGAGAGGGAGGGGCAAGACCCAAGAGTATCTTTGTCATTAGGCAGGTATGATGCCAGATTCTGGTATCTGGGTTTAGCCATTTTGAGGAGTTGTAGAATGTACAGGTGTGGGTGAGGTGATCGCAGCCTAGGATGAGATGGCAGGCTTTGTTGAGTACAAGGCGGAGTCTGTTTAGCGCGGAGGTGGGGGCAGCACTGTATACTGTAATACCATAGTCAAGGAGGGAGAGGACAGTGGAATAGACAGTGAGTCGTAGGGCTGTGAGGCAATGTTTGCATCTATACAGCACTCCTAATCTAGAGTTTAGGGCCGAAGCAAGAAGGAGAATGTGCTGTTTATAGTTGAGGGCCGGATCTAGAGTGATCCCAAGGTATTTAAAGTTGTTAACTTGCTCAAGGGGGTTGTGGTTGACAGTGAGAAATGGGGGACAGAGGTTCTTGCAGGGGTTCTACGGGTGGGAGAAGATCATGACTTTTGTTTTCTTGTAGTTAACTGTTAGACGCTGTGTGGAGAACCAATGTTCTGCTTCGTGGAAGCTATGTTGGAGTGTTTGGTGGAGTTTAAGTGGGTCACTGTCGGAGGCGAACAGTATGGCGTCATCCACATAGAGAAGCAGGTTTCCTGAGACGGCCGACAGGAGGGAGTTTAGATATAGGCTGAAAAGTAGGGGGCCAAGAATCGATCCCTGTGGAACACCAGCGCGGACCGGGAGGCAAGGGGACAGAACAGTGCCTACCTTGACCTGTTGTGTTCTACCTGACAGGTAGCTGGCGAACCAGTTTAAAGTATCGTTGGAAAAGCCAATGGAGGAGAGTGTGGTTAGCAGTAGGGTGTGGTTGACAGTGTCAAAAGCTTTAGAGAGGTCCAGGAAGATAGCACCTGTGAGGTGGCCGCGATCCAAAGCGGAGTGGGCATGCAAGGTGAAAGTGAGGAGGAAGGTGGTGGTACTATGCCCCTTCCGGAAGCCATGTTGTTGGTTGCAGAGAAGGTTGTATTTTGTGAGGTGGTCAGTAATTTGGTCGGCGACGATACGCTCTAAGGCTTTAGAGAGGGGTGGGAGAATGGATAGAGGATGGTAGTTTGTGGAGGTGCAGTCCCCACTCTTAAAGATAGGTGTAATGCGGGCCAGCTTCCAATGGGTGGGAAATTTCCCTTGACAAAGGGAGCGATTTAGGATATAAGTGAGAGGGTAGAGGACTTCCGGGAGAGTGATACGGAGAAGTTTCAGGTCAAGGGAATTGCTGCATTTAATTGACTGGCTAAGGGCTTTGGCTAGGTAGGGTTTGTCATCCGCGAGGGAGAGAGCTTGGAGGCGAAAGAGAGGAAGCACGGGAGGGTAAGCCCGGCTGGCGGAAGATAAGTATTAAAAAAATAAAGTACATAACTGGCCTGTTCAAAAGGGAACTACAGAAAGTCCTCTTACCTGACACACCCGATCTGCGGCTGTAACAAGCAATAACCCTTTCCTCCCCTGCCACACTCTACACCTGCACTACTGCCCACCTCTGCTGTATTGGCTAGATGTCAAAATACCCATGTGTGTTGACTGGTTTCTGCCAGATGACAAAGTACCTATATGCGTTGCCTGGTTTCTACAGTCTCCGTATTGCTAGCCGACTTCCTGAAAAAGTTTTGTTTGACAATGCCTAATGGTTCCTACAACCTTCTTTCTGTTGATTCTCTGCTTGACAATGCTCCATAAGGCTGCCACTTATTCTTCAGTACTAATTGTAAACACCCTCGTGTATGAGTTTCCCTCATTGTTATGTATTCTGATATTGACAAGGAATCTTTGTAAATGGGAATGCTTGCTCAAAGGTGTTCACAATTGTTTAAATAAAGTACATGTCTATCAAAATAGGTCTTATGGGATAATAATACATAGTACAAATGGGTATAAATGTTTTACTTTCAGAGACTGTTCTAGCACTCTGCCACCAAGTTCATTTCAGACCAGAGATTCAAACAGATCAAAGTCTTGAAGACATTGACGCACCTGACTAACCAGTGCTGAATTCAATGGCAGTACTCTGCAGTAACTTTACGACCTCCACCTCATGCACCATACCATTCCTGACTCTTACCTCAAATGGAGACAGGTGAAGCTCCTTGCACAGACTGTCCAGTTCTTTACGACAAACACCGATGCTCTTCAGGAGGCGTTCTTTCAAATTTTCCTCCTCTGCAATCATCATGTCCAAAAGACCCTGAAAATCATAAATGTGATTGTTACAATATTAAACAAGCATTCGTCAATGCCAAATGTTCACCGATGGTATTGCTGTTCTACCAGGTCTTGCTTGTACACATGTTTACTATACATTTACCCAAGATACAACAGGAGTTGCAATATCTCATTTTCAGTGGTGTCCTGCTTTGACACATTGTTAGACTGTAATTACCCCAGAATAGAGCAGCTGAAAGGCAATATCTACTTTTAAGTGGTCTCCACATTTTGACCCCAATTGTCCAACAATCTTTTATGATAACATTACAATCAAGACAGGTGCAACTTAAAATCCCATCGAAATGAAGTTGTTATATGGAGCTATGGAAACAAGTTTTGGGGTGATTTGAAAGGAAAAAAAAAGAAAAAAAACACCCAACATGTTCAGGAGGTGGAGTAACAAGGGATATGTTGAACATTCGGGGCCAAAATTGGCATAAAATAAAGTTATGAGTAAATGTTGGAACAATTAGTTTCCTCATAACGTAATTGGTTTTTCACATCTTTACCCCAGATTTTCAACATAATCTTTTTATGATCACTCCTGAGCATGACCGGTATCATTTATGAAACAATGGCTAAAAACGTCATTTTGCACCACAAGTATTGAAACACATTTTGGGTAGGATTTGAGAAACGACAGCTCACACATTTATGAGGTGATGTCAAAAAATGGCTATGTTTTAAAGTTGGGGTCAAAATATTGAAAATTACCAGTTATGAGCACGTGTTGAAAAACTGCAACATAGTCTCATAACTTTGTTTTCTCGTATTTTTACCCAAAACTTTTAATATAGCCTTCTTATGACCCCACATATCCTTTTTATGAGCTCACTTCATGAACAAGGGCAGAAAACACTTTCAAATCCTGCCCAAAAGGTGATTTTGCGTCACAAGTGTGAAAACGCATTTTTAGCCAGGATTTGAAAAATGACAGCTGTCACATTCATGAGGTGCTGTAAAGAAAGAAAAATTACTTATCATAGTAATCTTGTTTCTTCTAAGGGACTGTTACTGTATTCTGACAAATGCAGTACAGTCTCACCATAGGAATGCCCAGGGGCCGAAATAGTTAATAAAACCTATGCTAATAGTGGAATGTTAGGCTCGAGCTTGGTTTTCAAACCACTGCCCCTGGTTGCACTTTCTGCAACCATCAGATTCTTACGAAGCATGCATAAGCAAAAACACAAACTAACTAAACTATTCTATAACAACAAATGAACTCTCCCCTTTTAGCTCAATCACCCTCTTAACAGCATGGGCAACACTAAGACTCAAGTCATAGATGCCTAAGAAAAGAACAGTTATGCCAACAGCTGACATGCAGTGCTCCCTTTGTTCTAGTAGGGGAGGAAGGGTGGGAGCTCAGAATACAGTAAGATTCCCTTGGAAGAAACAAGATTACTACGATTATTAAATTTTTCTTCAAGCCCCAGGAAATCTTAGGTTTTTCTGTCCTCATACTATCTCCCCTTGCTTTCACTTATGAATAGAATCTCCTTATAATATATTCTGTGCTGTCCTACCAGTTTCCTGCTTGGCCCCCACTCTGGTGACAAAAATATTTGGTTTGTATCTCACACCAAACTCTGTACTTTACTCACATTACTTATGCATAATACCCCTCTTTTGCAGATTCTCTTTCGAGTACTGCTTGACCCTATGTATAAATGCCCTATGATACAAAATCAGTCAATCAATCTTTATTTAACCAGGCGTTCATCCCTTATGTTGTTTACTACATGGCCATGTTCCTCCTTTTGTTTCTCCTTATCTCAATGTTTAATTCCCTACTCACAATATGACTGTTTTACTGTAGGAAGAAGTAAGCTGTTGATTAACTAGAATCTGCAGCTTATCCATCAGATAGGGAAAGGGGCAGACTAGGTGGGCCAAGCGGTCCTTATCTGCCATCAAATTCTATGTTTCTATGTTATGTTTCTTGCCTTCTGTATGTAAACCTGTTATTGCTCTGTAACCTCCCGGGTCATGCCTGAAAATAGTCTTCCCTATGGCTAGTGTACCTACCCGGTAAACAAAAACTAAAGGAAAAAAAATTCTAACAAATGCAGAGTACCCAAGCAGTACCTTTGGAGGTGGACAGATAACCTATTTAGGAAACAAGATCTGCAGCACTGTTGTGCCAAACCTGGCATCACTCCTAGCCCGAGTATCCAGGCAACAGTGCTTTGTAAATGAGTTAACAGTTCTCAAAGTAGCTGCTTTACAGATTTCTAGCAGACAGATGTCCCTCGAAGCTGCTATGGAAGCAGCTGTTCCCCTGATGGAGTGGGCCCCGAGACCCTGTGGAGGCTGCTTGCCCACTTTGCCATAACAGAACTGGATACAGGCCACAATCCACCTTGCAATGGATTTTTTGTGACTGATTTACCTTTTCCTACTTCCCCATAGGTCAAGAAATACAGGTTACTCACCTGTAACAGGAGTTCTAGGAATGGTATGTGTTGTTCATCCACACTTACTGGCAGGTACCTTGCCGCTTTAAATCTTGCTGGAAGGTCTCCAAGCTGGCTCCTCCCACCAACCCGGGTGGTAAAACTCTCAGCTCCGCCCTATGATGCCAGATCTAGCCCACTGGAAGCCAGGTTGTGCGTCAAAGCCGGGGAGGTCGGGGGGGGGGTGTTGTGTGGATAAATAACATATACCATTTCTAGAACTGGTTACAGCTGAGTAACCTGTATTTCTAGGGACATGGATATGTTGTTCAATCCACACTTACTGGCACACTCCTAGCAGTTCTCCGGGAGGAGGGAGGCAAGGCGCACACCCCCTACTTGGGAAATAAGGACTGCAGAACTGAGGTCCCAAAACCAGCATCCCGGCGTGACTCAAGGTCGATGTGGTACTGAGTAATGAAGGTGTGTGCGGACTTCCAGGTAGCAGCCCTGTAGATTTCGTGGATAGGGACGTCCCTGGAAGCAGCCACCGATGCAGTGGTATGGTGGGTAGAATGAGCTCTTATCCCTTTGGGAGGCTCCATGCCCGTCAACCTGTAGCAGAGATCTATGCAGGAGGTGACCCACCTGCCTATCGTCCGCTTGGCTGCAGGTCTGCCAGGTGCGGCTTCAGCATAGGTGACAAACAGTTGTCGAACCTCTCCCCGAACATCAGCCGTCCGCTCCTTATAATAAGAGAGCGCTCTTCTAGGGTCCAAAGAATGGAGCCTGTATTCGGCCTCCGAGGTGTGACTGGAGTCAACACCTGGTTAAGGTGTCACTCCGACACCACCTTCAGAAGGAATTTCGGTTGGGGGCGCAGGACAACTTTGTCCCTGTGGAAGACCAGATAAGGAGACTCAATGGAAAGCGCGTGGAGCTCTCCCATCCTTCTGGCCGACGTGATAGCCACCAAGAAGGTGGTCTTCCACAACAGGTGAGAGATATCACACCTGTGCATAGGTTTGAATGGCTTGCCCATGAGCTTAGCCAGTACCAGCAGTAGATCCCACGGAGGTGGAGGTTCTCGCACCAGAGGGGATATGTGATCAAGGCCTTTGAAAAAGCGCCCGACCACCTCTCCTGCGCCACTGATTGCTTTCGGACCCGCGCCTGGTAAGCAGAGATGGCTGCCAGGTGCACCTTAATGGTCATTGACCAAAGCCCTAGCTGAGAAAGGGACCACAGGAAGTCCAGAATGCTGGCCAAGGAACAGGAGGAAGGGTTCAACCCCTTATCCTGACACCAAATGGAGAATCTCTTCCATTTAAAGGCGTAGCATTTTCTGGTCGACTCCTTACGGGATGCCTCAACAACGCTGAGGACCCCGTCGGAAAGACCCAAGGCCTGGAACTCTAGCCGCCCAGGAACCAGGCCATCAGTGGCACGGATTGAAGGTCCGGGTGGAGAACCTTCCCCTCATTGACAGAGATCAGGTCCGGGCGGGCTGGAAGCCGCCTCGGGAGCCTGGAGCTGAGGCTGAGGAGATCTGAATATCAGAACTGGCGGGGCCAGTCTGGGGCTACCAGAATCACCTGCGCCTTGTCCCCTCCTCATCTTGAGAAGCACCTTGTGGATCAAGGGAAATGGAGGGAAGTCGTAGAAGGCCGGGGTCCACGGCCTCGAGAAGGCATCCCCCTGCAGCGAGCCCTGCTAAGGGGGGCGGGCGTAAAACAGCCTCAGCTTCGCATTCTCCCTGGAGGCAAACAGGTCCACCTGAGGTGTGCCCCAGTGGGAGAGAAGATCGTGTACTACCTCCGGCAGGAAAGGCCACTCGTGAGATGCAGCACCTATCCGGCTTAGGGCATAGGCCAGAGTGTTAGAGGCTCCCGCCATGTGGATGGCTAGGAGATTCGCCTCCCATCTGCTCACGAGAGACCAAGTGCGGAGAGCTTCCATGCACAGAGGCAAGGAGCGCATCCGGCCCTGGCAGTTTAGGTAGTACATGGTCGTGGTATTGTTCATCTGGACTAGGACCACTTTACCCTGTACAAACGGAGCGAATGCAGTGAGGGCTAGTTGGACCGCTCGAAGCTCCATCAGGTTGATGTGGCATCGAGACTCCTGAGGGGACCAGAGGCCATGCGCTCTGAGCTCTCCCAGATGGGCACCACAACCCATCAAAAAGGCGGTTGTTAGAGTGACCTTTGGCTCTGGGCAGACAAACTGGATACCCTCCTTCAGATGAGCTGGAACGATCCACCACTGGAGAGCGTTCCCCATCTCCTGGGTCACTATCACTGACTGGTCCAGAGGACCGGATTGCTGTGACCATTGGCAGGCCAGCCCCCATTGCAGGGGACGCATGTGCCAGCAGGCCCAACAGACCACGCTGGTGCAGGCCACCATGAGGCCCAGAAGGCGGAGGAAGTCCCGGGCAGGGCGCAATTGCCCAACCTGAAATGATTGTCCGCCGGGAGCTGTGCTCTGGCTCAAAGAGAGTCGAGCTCTGCTATGATGAATTGAATCACCTGCATTGGCATGAGTTCCGATTTGGCCTCGTTGATGAGGAGGCCAACCTGAGAGCAGACCTGGAGGGCCAGATCCCTGGACCGCTCCACCTCCAGCCTGGAGGGAGCTGCAAATCAGCCAGTCATCCAGGTAAGGGTACACCTGGACCGTTCGGCGCCACAGGAATGCTGTCATCACTGCCATGCATTTGGTGAAGACCCTGGGAGCTGGAGAGAGGCCGAAGGGCGTGGCCCGGAACTCGTAAAGGGATCTCTCCGCCCTGAAGCGGAGGAATCGCTGGTGGGACGGACGGATCGGGACATGAAAGAACGCGTCCTGGAGGTCCACAGAACAGAAGCACACACCTCGTTCCAAGGATGGAATGATCTGAGCCAGAGTGACCATCCTGAAGGTTCGAGACCTTAGGAACTTGTTCAGGTCGTGTAGGTTTAGAATGGGGCACTAGCCCCCCCCCTTCCGTTTTGGGACCAGGAAATACCTGGAAACAAACCCCAAGTCTGGTGGATGATCTGCCACCTCCCTGATCACTTCATTCTGGAGGCGCAGGGCAATGTCGGCTAGAGAGGCTGCGGACCCTGTAGCCCCCTGTGGGGTGACGGCTCGATAGGGTGGGGACTGCTCGAATTCCAGAGGCAGACACTTTCCTACCACTTCCAGCACCCAGCGGTCCGTGGTGATATCTGACCAGGCAGAAAGGGAGTGGCGGAGCCTTCCCTCCACGGGGGGAACCCAGGGAGGGGTGACGGGGTTGGGGGCGACACCCCTCAACGCGTCACTGGGCAGGCTTGGAGGAAGGACCAGCCAAGGAGCCTCCTGGACCCTTCCTTCCCGGCTTCCTGTTGGAGGAAGCTGCAGGCTTGGTTTTGGGGTGCCAAGTGCGAGCCTGCTGGCCCTGATGCTGGTGTTGCTGGGCCAGACGTGCCGCAGGGGCTGAAGGCGAAAGGGCTTACGCTGCTGCTGGCGGCCTTTGTCCTTCTGGGCAGACGTGACCGAGTCCAACGTGGCGTTGGACATCTTGATCCTTTGCAGATGACCCTCCACACCGGGACTGATGAAGTCGGTACCCAAGAAGGGAACGTCTGCCAGCTTGTGCTGGGTATCTGCTGTAAAAGTGGAGATCCGCAGCCAAGCTCTGCGGCGCATGGCCACTGCGGCCGCTACTGACCGGGCGCAAGAGTCTCCAATGTCCAAGGCAGTTTGAAGCCGTTGCTTGGCCACCGCCCTTCCCTGATCCCGCACCTGCTTGACCGTTGTCTGGAGGTCAGCCGGGAGGTGAGGAATCACCTCATCCAGGGAGCCCAAAAGGGCGTGTGAAAAGTGTGCCATCAGAACGGCCGAGCTGGCCTGACACTAGGGAGGACACAGCATAGACTTTCCACCCAGAGTAGTCCAGTTTCCTAGACTCCTTATCGGGTGGCTTGTCCACATCCCTAGCATTTCCAGAGCACCGGAAAACGCTGTCAGTCACTAGCCCCTCCACGGAGGGGTGCTCAAAGAAACCGGAGAGTGAACCAGTGGGAATGGCATACTTTCGAGCCATCCTGGCCGAAGGTGCTGGACAAGAAGCTGGCCGCTGCCATAGCTCCAGGGCCGGGGCAGCAATGGCTTCAGCCACCAGGAAGTCCTCCGTGGGGAAATCCCCTCAGTCCAGTATCTCCGTGAGGGAATACCTGGCCCGCTTTGAAACGGGTTCGAGCTTCATCCCAGTAGACTCAGAGATGAGCCAAAACATTCCAAGGAACGAGGATGGGCTCTCGTCCACCGACTGACCCCCAGTGGACTCCAGGTCGAGGCGGCTGGAGAACAGGGAAGAGTTATTGTCAGACTCCGAGGAGTCTGTAAACAGCGGCCGAGGCCTATCGGGAGCGAGGGTGACCGACAACCGATGGGGCAAACACAGACCCGACCGAGAATCCTTGATCGGGGCCCCCGTTTTAGGTTGTGGAGGCGGGGGTTCCACCACAATGGGTGGCGCAGCCGGTTTCAGCCAAACAACCAGTGCCGGCATCGGCTCCTCGATAACAACGAGGGGTTGTTTCGGCCGCTCTGGTGACAGCTACTTAATGGCTGGGGAAGGCGATGGACTTGGCTTGTTCCTGGTCAAAAGGAGCTGCTGCCAAATCAGATCCTCGTAGCGCCGACGCAATTTGCGCCAGAGCCTATCCTCCTAAGAGGACGAAGACGAGGATGAGCGGCGCCGCCGCGTTCCACGGTGCCAAGACCAAGACCGCCAATGTCAGCAGGATCAGCTGGACCAAGAAGAGGTCCGAGACCTTCGGTGTTTCCTAGGGTGGGTCAGAGGGGGCGGGGGAACCCACTCCTCCCTCGGTTTGGGGACCTTAACTGGGGACTCCGGCACAGGCAAGTCCTCAGTTTCCACCGGGGAACCGGTAAAAAAGGGTTGTCAGCTTCTCCAGTTGACAGCCCAACCGACGTGTTGAGAAAAATCTCGACTGCATCGACAGGTGTCTCGGCCGGCTGACCTGACGGGGACACCATGAAGCCAGCGGCCTTAGCCGCAAGCTCGACCGAAGTTGAGTGTCGACTATCCAAGGAATGGGACCTCTCCCGCTCCCACAAACGTCGACGGTGGGACTTACCCTTGGAGTCCTTTATCTTGGACAGAGAGGAATGTCCCGAAGGCCCCTCTCCCTTGGTGGAGAGGAATTGACAAAGCTCCTTGAAGGAAGCCATGTAGGAGCAGCCCAAAGACAGCGGGATAAATGCCAGGACCGAAGATAATGATGCGGCCTAGGCTGCTTCCTCCTTGAGGGCGATCATCTGTCGAGCTGTTCAGCCGAGCCCGCCGCTGGACACCGCCCAACTGGCCTCCTTCGACTTCACCGGAGGATAACGTTTCTCGGGGCGCCCAAGTTGCAATCTGGCAGCGCGATCCTCTAAGACCGTGGCCGAAAAGGACTTGCACAAGTCATAGGCCTGCGAGTCGTGCTCAAGCCCAAGGCAGTAAACGCACGTGGAGTGCACACCGGTCCGGGACATCATCTGCCCACAGAGGCACCGCCAAAATCCGGGAGTAGATTTGTCCATCGCAGCCTCAAGGGAAGAAAAAGACTGAAGTCTTGTAAATTTTAAGATTAGTTTCGGGTTAACCGAAGAGTTTGGATCCAGGCCTAAAACACAGAGCGCAAAGGAGGGAACTTGAGCTTCCAAGCGGTAAGGAAGATCTGGCGTCATGGGGTGGAGCCGAGAGTTTTACCACCCAGGTGGGTGGGAGGAGCCAGCTTGAAGACCTTCTGGCAAGATTTAAAGCGGCAAGGAACCTGCCAGTAAGTGTGGATTGAACAACATATCCATGTCCCTAGAAGAAAAAATTATTCACCATAGTAATGTTTCTTCTAATGGAGTCTTGCTGTATTCTAACAATATGCAGTTAGCCTCAGCACTTTAACTGCCCTGGAGAGGAAAAAGAGTTAACTCTATGCAAAAGCATAGGAAGTTGAGCTCGAGCTTGGTTTTCAAACCTCTGTCTCTAGTACTTACCAGTGTAACCGGCAGATTCTTACGAGCAAACTACCTAACTAGTACACAAAGTGGAAATTGTTTACTAAAAGCCAAAGGCAACAATTTGGGCCCAAAACGACTCAGGTCGAGAACCCAAGAAAAAAGGTAGTGACTATATTTTACATATTATATACATATATATATACACACACACACACACACACACACACACACATATATATACACACATACACACACTCAACAATAACAGTAATAAAACTACACCACCGTAAAGAGGTTGGTGCAACACTGTACCTGCCAGCCCACTTCCCAAAACCTAGGTTCTGAGAGGGGAGGCAGGAAGGGAAGTGAGAATACAGCAAGTCTCCATTAAAAGAAACAACATTACTATGCTGAGTAATTTTTTCTTCAAACATGAAGTCTTGCTGTATTCTGACAACATGCAGACTACCAAGCAGTTCCCCCAGGAGGAGGGAGTGCAGAACCTACTTTGGAAACAGGCTCTGCAGTACTGCTCTGCTAAACCTAGCATCACTCCTAGCCTGGATGTCCAGAGAGTAGTGCTTGGTGAATGTATGGACTGATTTCCAGTTGGCTGCTTTACACATTTCTAACAAGGGTATATCTCAGGCAGCAGCCAGAGTGGCAGCCGTATAGTCGAGTGAGCCCTCAGGCATGAAGGGGGAGTTTTGCCCAATTTGTCATAGCAGAATTGTATACAAGGACAATCCACCTGGCAATAGTCCTTTTAGTAGCAGGCTTACCTTTTCCCACTTCACCATAAGTGAGAAACAATTTAAGAGAATCATGCCTGTGAGCCTTAGTATGCTCTATGTAGTAGCTAAGAGACCTTTTTACACCCAAACTATGTAACTTTCTTTCCCCTGAAGAAGAATGGTCAGTGAAAAATACATGAAGAGACACGGACTGGTTCAGTTGAAAATCTGACACCACTTTAGGTAAAAACTTCCTGTTGGTTCTTAGGACCACCTTATCCTTATGGAAGGAAATGAAGTCCGGCTCAACTGACAGGGCCTGTAATTCACTAATCTGCCTGGCAGAAGTAATAGCTACCAGGAACAGAGTTTTCCAGGTCAAGTACTTAAGCTCAGCCAAATGCAGAGGTTCGAAGGGTGGCTGCATAAGCTGAGCAATGCAAATATTAAGATCCCAAGCCAGAGTAGGCTCTCGAAACGGAGAGTTGATATGAACCAGACCCTTGAAGAACTTCCTAAAGACAGGATGAGATGCCAGGAAAGAGCCCTTCCCTGCTGAAAGGAATGCAGACACAGCTGCTAGGTGAATCTTAAGGGTTACAGGCCTAAGACCCAGATTATTAATCTGAACCAGATAGTCTAAAGCTGTAGCAATATTTGCAGATTCAGTCAAAATGCCTTTCTGAGAACAAGTACTGAATCTTTTCCATTTGGAATTATAAGTTTTTCAAGTGGAGGGTTTCCTAGAAACCTTCAAGATATCCAGAACTCCTTGAGAAAGATGCAGGCCTGCATATTCTAACTCTTCAAGAGCCAGGCCTTGAAGGTGAGAGACTGGAGATTGGGGTACCAGATCCTCCCGAGAGAAAGTTAGGAGATTGCATCTCTTGGGAAGAGACAGGGGACGTGACAATGCCAGACATATAACAGGGGATACCAAGACTGTCTGGCCCAATCTGGAGCCACCAGAATCACTGAGCAGGGTTGAGATCCGATTTTTACCAGTACTCTGAACAATAGAGGGAAGGGAGGGAGGAAAGGCATAAAGAAACTTGCTCTTCCAGTCCAGAATGAGAGCATCCAGAGGAACAGTCCCCTGGACTGGAGGTCTGCAGCAGAACAGAGGAAGTTTGTGATTGTCCGGGGCTGCAAAGAGATCTATCTCTGGAATGCCCCATTTGATGAAGACGACTTGTAGGATGCGAGGGTGCAGGGACCATTTGTGATGTTCCTTGGAGATTCTGCACAGAGCATCTGCCAGTACATTGTCCTTTCCTGGGAGATGAACTGCTATCAGGGAAGTTTGAAGGGAACAGGCAAGAGACCACAGTTTCATGGCCTCTGTGCACAAGGCCGTGGACAGAGTGCCTCCCTGGTTCTTGATGTACCACACTGTGGTGGTGTTGTCTGTCCTGACCTGCACCAACATGCCCCTGACCGATTCTAAGAAAACCTGAAAGGCCAGGAAAACTGCCATGAGTTCCAGAAGACTGATAAGACGGAGAGACTCTTGAGGGGACCAGACCCCATGAGGGCTCCCCAGCCTAGGAAAGAAGCATCAGGGCTCTCGGGGACGCAGGTACTGCATCTTTTATGCAGAGTTTGTGCTTCGGGATGCTCGCCCGCCAGCCAGCCCACAGACTCCCCGAGACTCTCTGAAGCACAGGCCCCAGGAGTCCTGAGCAGGCCGTGTACTGTGCATGCGTGAAATGCGCAACTGATTTATTTTCCCCCCTTGCCGCCTGGTGATTTTGGTGCTCTGGAGAGTGGCGCACACCACCAGATGAAGTGGGAAGGGGGAAAATGAGGAGGAAGACAGTGCAAGCAGCAGTATTCATGGGGGGGACCATGTGATCAGTTCCCCCTTCAAGCCACCTGTGCCTTGGTTCCGCCAGGGGGAAGAGAGCGACAGAGCCAGAGGAGCACTCAGCAACAGGGTCTCAAGCCATTTTGCTGTCGATGGGGAGAAAACGTGGCAGGAGAGAGAAAAAAGGCAGAGAAACACAAAAGCTTTCTCATTTGTTTAAAAACAAATGCACGGTCGGACAGAACGCCCAGTCACTCGAGTAGACAAAGAATTTGTTCGGGTGCATGCTGCACACATTCCCTGGTGGCACCAGTGTTAGACTTAACACAAAAGGGTACTTTTTTTTTTTTTTTAATTTACAATTATTTTAGGCAGATTATGGCATCGCGACTATTTCTGGCAACGGCTTAGTAAGCCTAGGGTTTACTGTGTCTTTTCTTTGTGCTTTGTGCAGGGCCAAGTCACATTGCTCCCAGGAGGAGGAGGAGAGTGAAGAAGCTGGGCAGGGAAGCCTCGTGAGCAGCATGTCTCAACGAACCCTTACTGAATTTTTTGGTGGAGGAGAATCCTCCACACCAAAGGATAAGGAACAATCATCATCATCCTCGGAGTGTGACTTAAGCACATCTTAGGAGACAGTTGACATTGTGAATGTTGAAACTGATGATCAGTCTGAACAGCCTGCATCTGCTAAAAGCAGCAAGA
The DNA here is from genome assembly GCA_016271365.2 of Neoceratodus forsteri. Classification (NCBI taxonomy): domain Eukaryota; kingdom Metazoa; phylum Chordata; order Ceratodontiformes; family Ceratodontidae; genus Neoceratodus; species Neoceratodus forsteri. Next base: position 552,233,253 of record CM028129.1, on the reverse strand, counting down.
AATTAAGGTTGTGGAGGGACAGCTGGACAAAGTTATTTCCATGGCTTGTAAAGGAGGAAGCAGAGGGGAATGTTGTTGGGAAGTGCAGTTGCAGCAAAAAAAGTGGGAAAAGCAATCCATTTGCCACAACTGGTACAACGAATTTGCAAGTGTCTGCTTTCTACAGACATGAAAGAAACACAGAACATTTGCTGGTGCAAACTGGAAAGAAAACAGCAGAAAAACAATCTCTGCCAGTGGCATTTGAGAAGCAGATCTCGGGTCCTGAGGCAAAGGATGACAGTAAAGTTGCTCAGTTAATGACAATGTACTACCTTACCAAACAAGGGCAATCACCCAACCAGTTTCAAACACTGATAGCTCTGCAGATAAGGAATGGAATCTTTTGGGCAAGGGCACAGGGTGGCAGCAGCTGCTGCTTGAGGACTGACACTAATGTTGGTGCGTGTGGTCAATCCACAGAAGCGAAACGGCTGTCCAGCCTTGCAAGACAGAGACACAACCTACTCTGGTTGGGATGCAAGATATGACATGCTGGACTCCATAAACGAGGTCCCACAGGAAAAAAAAAATCAAAGCTCATTTAGCAGGTTCTCAGTTCCTTGGGGCAAAAGAGGATGAAACCACTGATGTAACCATTGACAAAAAACTGAACATTTATGTGAAGTGCGTACACAAAGCACAGGCCAAAATTAATTTTATTCACTGTATTGCAATACCTGATGGGAGGGCAGACACAATTGTGTCAGAACTGTTACGTGTGTGTTCTGCTAATGCAGTTGACCCTATCAAGACCATTACATTAGCAAGTGACGGTGCCAGCATCCTGACTGGAATGCACAATGGGGTGGGTGCAAAGAGAGGACAGCAAGTTAACCCAAGATTGATTCAGATTCATTGTGTTGCCCACAGACTGGCACTGGCAGCAGGTCAAACATGTCAGGACAACCCTGTATTTAATGAATATCAAGTAACCATCAAAAATATGTACAGATACTACAGCAACTCTGCAGTACGGTACGATGCCTTGCGTTCCATACAGAAAACTCTCAGTGATGAAAATATTCGATATCAGTCCCTAAAACAACCTGCAAGTTCTCAGTGGCTGTCACTGCATACTGCAGTTCAAGTAATTCATAGATCATACCCGGCACTTTTACTAGCCCTAGAGCATGACGCAGCAAAAGGTGAGGCAGAAGCAAAGGGCCTTCGCACAAAACTGAAATCAGTCTGCTTTGTCTTATGCACTTCTTTTCTCATGGACATCTTAGATGAGGAGAATAAACTGTTTTTAGTCATGCAATGGGACAGTGCTGACATTTCGGGGGCCAGCAGCATGACAGAAGCCACAGTTACTAGACTGCAGCAGTTTAAAGAGCAGAATGGGGTAGAGCTACAGAAGAAAAAATTACTCACCTTAGTAATGTTGTTTCTTCTAATGGAGTCTTGCTATATTATAGACATTAGCAGTTTGATCCATCTCTAGAACTGCCCCAGAGTGAAATGGTTAAAACCATTCCAAAATAGAATTTTGGCACGAGAGCAGCTCTATCTGTGTCATTTCAAACTTGAACTGTCAGATCTTTACGAGCCAAACTCACTAAGGTCTGTGTGGAAGCTGTAACCTACACTAGCCAAAAGGCTACCTAAATAATAACAACCACTGATGGTCCCAACACCCAAGACTCAAGTCAGGGGACCAGAAATACTAACACCATTCTAATAATATGAAAATGGAACATAAGTATAATAAAACACACACACATACACATATTACCCCAAAGTCCCAAAGGGACAAAATACTAACAGGACATAAGTAGTGCCCACACTAAGTTGCCCGCACCCCACCAAGCAGAGGTTCTGAGAGGGCAGGTTGGGGAGGTCTATAATATAGCAAGACTCCATTAGAAGAAACAACATTACTGAGGTGAGTAATTTTTCTTCAAACAACATGAAGTCTTGCTATATTACAGACATTAGCAGAATACACAGCACCTCCATGGAGAGGGGCAGAACCTACTTAGGAATACACGCGAAGAAAAGCTGTGCCAAACCGAGCACATCTCCTGGTCTGGACATCCAGGGAGTAATGCTTGGTAAAGTGTGTACCGCTTCCAAGTAGCAGCCTGGCAAATGTCTAATAAAGGGATATCTCTGGCAGCAGCTAGAGACGCAGCTGTACCCCTGGTAGAATGAGCCCTCAAACTGGGGCTCTGCCCACTTTCTGATAACAAATTGGATGCAAGAGACAATCCACCTGGCTATTGATCTCTTAGTGGCAGGTTTGCCTTTCCCAACTTCACCACAGGTAAGGAAAAGTTGAGGACTGAACCTGTGACCTTTGGTACGCTCTATATAATAACTAAGAGCTCTCTTAACATCCAGGATGTGCAACCTCCTCTCACCCAAGAGGAGTGATCAGTGAAAAATACTGGAAGGAGATAGATTGATTAAGATGGAAATCTGAAACCACCTTAGGCAAAACTTCCTATTAGTCCTAAGGACTACCTTATCCTGTGGAAAGAAATAAAGTCAGTCTCCACTGACAAGGCTTGCAATTCACTTATGCGTCTGGCAGAAGTGATAGCCACTAGAAAAACAGATTTCCAAGTTAGGTACTTAAGCTCTGCAGAAGACAGAGGTTCAAAAGGGGGTTGCATTAACTGGGCAATGCAAACATTAAGGTCCCAAGCAGGGGCCGGTTCCCGAAAGGGAGGATTAGTATGGAGTAATCCCTTAAAAAACTTGGAAAACACAGGATGAGGGAAAGGGGATGACTTTCCTGCTGACACAAAAAGCAGACACAGCTGCCAAATGAACTCTCAGGGTAGCTGGTCTGAGACCCAAGAATTAAGATGTACCATGTAATCTAACAAAATGGGCAATTCAGCAGATTCTGGGGAAATATTTTTCCCAGCACACCAAATGGAAAACCTTTTCAATTTAGAACTATAAGTAGCCCTAGTGGAAGGCTTTCTGGAAGCCTTTAGGATCTCAAGAACACCCTGAGAGAGGTGTAAATCAGCAAACTCTAACTCCTCAAGAGCCAGGCCTTGAGGTTGAGGGATTTGAGGTCCGGATACCAAACCCTTCCCTGGGCACAAGTCAACAGATTGTGATTCTTGGGGAGGCACAGGGGAAGATGGACTGTCAGAGAAAGAAGGAGTGGGTACCAGGGCTGCCTGGCCCAATCCGGGGCAATCAGAATCACCCTGCAAGGCTGAGATCTGATTTTGACTAGTACTTTGAATAGGAGAGGAAAGAGGGGAAGCATAGAGGAACTTCCCTCCCAATCCAGAAAAAGGGCATCCAGGGAACTGAGCCCAGCACTGGAGGCCTGCAACAGAACAGAGGAAGTTTGTGATTGTCTGGGGCTGCAAAAGATCTATCTGAGGGATGCCCCACCTGGCAAAACTATCCCAGCACTTGAGGATCTAGGGACCATCGTGATGGCCCTGGGAAATCCTGCTGAGGGCATCCACTAGGACATTGTCCTTCCCTGGAAGATGAACTGCTATGAGGGAAGTGTTCAGGGAATAGGCCAGAGACCACAACTTCATTGCCTCGGTGCACAAGGCGAAGACAGAGTGCCTCCTGTTTGTTGATGTACCACATTGTTGTGGTATTGTCTGTTCTGACTTGTATCACCTTGTCGTGGACAGATGCAGAAAAAGCTTGAAGAGCTAAAAAGACAGCTCTGAGTTCCAGCAAATTGATGTGGAGCAGAGATTCCTGGGGGGACCAAACTCCCTGAGTGGAAAGGTCGCCCATGTGGGCTCCCCAATCCAGAAGGGAAATATCTGTAGTGAGAGTCAAGTCGTGAGAAGGGGAAATGAAGGGAACCCCCGCTCTTAAATTACTCTGATCCTGCCACCACTGGAGAGCTAGGATCAAGGTTCGAGTCACTGGGACCAACTTGGAAAGGGGGTCTCTTCTCTGAGACCAAAAGGTTCTCAAGTGAAACTGAATGTCTCTCATCTGAAATCTGGCCCTGCACAACAGCTGTGGATGCAGCCATGTGCCCCAGGAGCTGCAGAAAGTGTCTTGCTGGTCGAGACCTCAGAGTGAAGGAAGAGGCCAGAGCCACTAAATTCCTTACCCTTTCTGGGGGAAGAAAGGCTCTGACTATCTTTGTGTCCAATTCTGCCCCTATAAAGGTGAGTACCTGGACTGGTTCCAGAACCGACTTTGGTAGGTTTAGCAGAAAACTCAGGGAGGTGAGAAGCTGCTGGGTGACCTGCAGGTGAGATTTTACCTCTTCTGGGGACTGGCCTACAATGAGCCAGTTGTCTAGATAGGAAAAAACAGCAATCATCTGCCTCCTTAAGTGGGCCACTGCTAGACACTTTGTGAATACCCTTGGAGCAGAGGTAAGGCCGAAGGGCATTGCTCTGAACTGGTAATGACCTGAGGGCAGTTCGAATCTGAGGTACTTTCGATGGGATCTTCTGATTAGGACATGGAAATAGGCATCCTTGAGGTCCAGGGAGGCTAGCCAGTCCCCTGGCCTTAGGGAAGGAAATCATTGCCAGAGTTACCATTTTGAACTTTGGTTCAAAAGATGCTTGTTCAGATATCTGAGATCTAAAATGGGCTGCCACTCTCCTGTCTTTTTGGGGTAAGAGTATCTGAATACAGACCCCTGCCCTGATGCAGGGAGGAACCCTTTCTACTGCTCTGAGAGCTAACAGGATGAGACCTCTGTTTCCAGAGCGAGGGTCTCTGAAGCACTTGCAGGTAGAAAAAGTCTGCTTCTCAACTTGGGAAACTTTTGAAGCTGAGAACCAGACCTGGCTTACCTACTTCCAGAACCCACTTGTCTGAGGTTAAAGAGCCCAATTCTGACTGAAGTAAGCCAGCCTGCCCCCACTGGTACTGGAGAATCGGCCCTGGGCACCCCATCAGGGTGCCTGTTTCACAGGAGCTTTAGGCTGGGGTGGGACAGTCTGCCCACCCTCGTCTGCCCCTGCCTCTGAAGAAGCCCTCTGAGCATAGGCAGAGGAGGCCTGAGTCTGGTAGAAGGGCCTGTGAAAAGGCCTACCCCTACCCCCTGGGGGCATGCCTTTGAGGAGTGGCTTGCTGCTCCTTAGCCTGGGCACTCTTGTAAGTAGTCCTATATTCATCCATCTTCTTCATGTAGTTCTCTGTCTGCTCTCCAAACAGAGAATTTCCCACCACAGGAAAATCCATAGCCTTAGTCTGGGTATCCTGTGACAAACTAGTACACCTGAGCCAGGCCAACCTACGAAAAGCTACAGATGTGGCCATGACCCTAGAGGAAACATCATTAACATGCACAGCAGCATGAAACTGAACCTTAAAGGCTTCAATGCCATTAGCAGCCACCTGTTCTAGTTCACTAGCCAGCTGGCCATGGGCCTGCTTGGCCAATTGCATAACAGTATCCCATCTAGATTTCTGATACCTAGCTACATAAGCCATATAATTTGCTTGCCTGAGTCCCAGAGAGGGCTGCCATATACTGTTTTTTTTGCCATGGCATCAATCTTCCTGGAATCCTTGTCAGGAGAATGTGAAGCCAAGGGAATATTAGCTTTATCACAGGCAGCAGCCTGAACTACCCCACATGACTGCATTGCTGAGAAAGGAATTCTGTATCAGGGCCTGACAATGTATACCTTCTGTCCATCTTTTTATCTACAGGAGGCACAGAATTAGGAGCTTTTAAAATTTTTATTGTTTGTTTCCTAAAAGACTTATGTAAAGGAATAGACAATCTCCTAGACTCTGGAATATCCATCATTTCTACAAAATCAGGCTCCTGTTGCTCATCCACAGCCTCTTCTAAAGGAAGCTGGAGGGTTTCAGCAACTTTTTTATAAAACATAAAATGAGATGGGGACTCAGACAGCATAGGGGGAGATTCTAAAGGTCTGTCTGGGGAGATGTCTGGTTCAATGGGCACACCCAGACCTTCCCAGCCACATTCATACTGTTCATAATCCTCCTCCCCCTCCTCTGGTTCATAAAATTCCTCAATATCATAATCCTGAACCACTGGGACCGGACGAACCGACCTTTTACCAGATAGTGGTGGTTCGGACGGACCCTGAGACAGTGACTGGACAATTTGTATGGCTTTTGCTATCTCTGCAGCAGTTGGAGAAGGAATTTTGGACTCCAGACCTGTTGATTTTCTGGTTTTCTTTACTGGAATTGGTTCCTCAGAACCAGCTTTTCTTGTGCCCGAGGAAGTCTGGCCCTGGTCAGAGGGCACTCCCTCTGGTTCGGTTGGCACCGAACCGGGCTGGCCATCCGGGTCAGTGGACTTTTTGGCCTCTCGTTCCCTGAGCCTGCCCAATCTTTTTTCCAGGGTGGCTGCAGGGAAATTCTTACATACCTGGCAGTCTGACTGGAGGTGGTCAAACCCCAGACAATAAACACATGTGGTGTGTGGGTCAGCCTTGGCAAAGACTTCCACACAAACATCACAGTGTTAAAACCCAGTGGGCCGGTTTTTCTTTTGGGTTTCTCAGACATAATGCCAGCCTAACCAAGAAACTTGCCCTTTAACGGCGGTGCCAGGCAGAACACCCTTGCTCGGTTCCTAACCGTATCAAGGTATTGGAAAAAAACGTAATAAATCGCTTTTTAGAACCGATAAGAACTGGGAACCGCACTTAAAATAGTAACTTTTAGTTATAAATGAGTTTTAAACCCACTGATCGGTTCAAACCAACCGATAACTCACAAGTTCCACACAGACAAAACCTTCATTTACTTACGGTTACCACAGATAGAGCTTGAACTGAATAGTTTTATGTGGTTAAAATAAAACTATTCTCGGTCAAATCCAACCGAGAAAACTCTTTTTAAACGAAAATGAACCGAGCAGAAGGAGAAATCTCCGGAGCGACTGTTCACTGAGAAGATAAAAAGAATCTGACAGTTCAAGTTTGAAATGACACAGATAGAGCTGCTCTCGTGCCAAAATTCTATTTTGGAATGGTTTTAACCATTTCACTCCGGGGCAGTTCTAGAGCTGGATCAAACTGCTAATGTCTATAATATAGCAAGACTTCATGTTGTTTGAACACATTTCAGGTACTCGACCAATGTCCTGGCATGTGGCAGGATCAAAAAGTGAATGACAAGCCATCACTGCTAATGCAGTTCCAGACAGCATCTCAGGGATATCAGACGCAACTCATTAAAAACTTTCACATGAGATCTGAGACAACTTCAAAGCAGCTGCTGCATAACTTAAATGTTCTTTTAAATCCAAAGTGTCATCCAGATGACTCCAACATAATGCACCATGGACTGCAGGAACTCAAGGATGTTTACACTTATTTCCAAGAAACAACCTTCAAAGAAGAAACACTGCCAGCACTTATTCACCAACACAGGGCTGAGAAAGATTATGGACAATTCAAACTTGTTCTAAAATCAAAAAAAGGACCGCCTTTGCTCAGTAGTGTCTGCCAATACTTAATTGAGAACTACTCAGATGTTTTCCAAGATTGTCACAATGGTCAAGATTTTACTTGTCACCTGTTACATCAGCGGCATGTGAGAGAGGGTTTTATGTACAAAACAAAATAAAAACCAAAGGTAGATGTTCCCTGAAAGGCAGACACTGTGAGTAAGCCCATGCGGATTGCCCAAGAAGGAGCTGAACTTGAAGACTATGACCCTCATCCAGCATTTAAGAAATTTAAGGCCAAAAGCTTACGCAAAAAAAAAAAAAAAAAAACAGGTTACTCACCTGTAACAGTACTTCTAGGAGTGGTATATGTTGTTCATTCACACTGTCTGGCATTGTCCCTTCCCCCTTTAAATCATGCCGGAAGTCTTCAAGCTGGCTCCTCCTACCCACCCAGGTGGTAAATACCTCAGCGCCGACCCATGACGCCAGATGTAGCCCACTGGAAGCCAGGTTGTTCGCCTTAAGCCGGGGAGGTCGGATGGGTGTGTGTGGATGAACAACATATACCACTCCTAGAACTACTGCTACAGGTGAGTAACCCGTTTTTCTAGGAGCGTGGATGTTATTCATCCACACTGTCTGGCAGACTCCTAGCAGTTCTCCAGGCGGAGGGAGGCAAGGCGCACACCCCCTACTTAGGAAACAGAGATTGGAGAACCAAGGCCCCAAAACCAGCATCACGTCGAGACTCAAGGTCGATGTGGTAATGGGTAATGAAGGTGTTCGCAGACTTCCAGTTATCAGCCAGACAGATTTCCTGGATAGGGATGTCCCTGGAAGCAGCCACCGAAGCAGCAGTATGGCAGGTAGAATGAGCTCTAATCCCCTTGGGAGGCTCCTTGCCCGCCAATTCATAACACAGACTTGTGCATGATGTAATCCATCTTGCAATAGTCCGCTTGGCTGCAGGTCTGCCAGAAGCGGCTTCGTTGAGGGACAAACAGCTGGCCGAACCTCTCCCCGAATTTCCGCCATCCTCTCCTTATAGTAGGAGACAGCACGCCTGAGGTCCAGAGTATGGAGCCTGTACTCAGCATCTGAGGTGTAGTTAGGATAATATACCGGCAGAGTCAACACCTGGTTGAGGTGAAACTCTGACACCACCTTCGGAAGGAATTTCGGGTGGGGGCACAGGGCAACTTTTGCATGAACCTCCACCTCCGTGGGATCTCTTGCTGGTTTTGGCAAAGTTCATGGGCAAGCCATTCGAACCCATGCACAAGTGTGAGCTCTCACACTTGTCGTGGAAGACTGCCTTCCTGGTGGCTATCACGTCAGCCAGAAGGACAGGGGAGCTCCAGGCACTTTCGGTGGCCTCCCCTGATCTGGTCTTTCACAGGCATTCTCCCTGGAGGCGAACAGGTCCACCTCAGGGGTGCCCCAATGGGAGAACAGGTCCAGGACTACCTCTGTCAGGAGAGACCACTCGTGAGCTGCAGCACCTATCCGTATGAGGGCATCGGTCAGACTGTTCGAGGCTCCTGCCACATTGATGGCTAGGAGATCCTCCTCCAGGCTGATCATGAGAGACCAAGTGTGGAGAGCTTCCTTGCACAGGGGCAAGGAGTGCATCCCGCCCTGTTGGTTGAGGTAGTACATGGTCGTGGTGTTGTCTGTCTGGACCTAGACCACCTGACCCCGTACACACGGAGCGGAGGCGGTGAGGGGTAGTCAGACTGCTCGAAGCTCCAGCAGGTTAATGTGGCATCCAGACTCCTGAGGGGACCAGAGGCCGTGGGCTCTGAGCTCCACCAGATGGGCACAACCCATCAGAGAGCCGTCGGTAGCCAGAGTGACCGTCGGCTCAGGGCGGACAAACAGGATACCCTCCTGCAGATCAGCTGAAACGAGCCACCACTGTAGGCCATCCCACATCTCCTGGGTGACGGTCACTGGTTGGTCCAGCAGACCAGAGTGATGTGACTACTGGCGGGCCAGCCCCCATTTTAGGGGAAGTATATGCCAGCGGGCCCAACGGACCACACTGGTGCAGGCCGCCATGAGGCCCAAAAGGCGCAGGAAGTCCCAGGCAGGCCGGAATTGCCCAACCAGAAATGACTGGGCAAAGGAGAAAAGGACCTCGACCTTGTCCACCGGGAGTCGGGCTCTGGCTCAAAGAGTCGAGCTCTGCCCCGATGAACTGAATCACCTGTGATGGCATGAGTTCCAACTTGGCCTCGTTGATAAGAAGGCCACTCTGAGAACAGACCTGGAGGGCCAGATCCCTGGACCGCTCCACCTTCAACCTGCAGGGGGCTGCAATTAGTCAGTCGTCCAGGAAAGGGTACACCCGGACCCCTCGGCGCCGCAGGAATGCTGTCACCACTGCCATGCATTTGGTGAAGACCCTGGGAGCTGGAGAGAGGCCGAAGGGAATGGCCCAGAACTCGTAAAAGGATCCCTCTGCTCTGAAGCGGAGGAATCGCTGATGAGATGGACGGATTGGGATGTGAAAAACCGTCCTGAAGGTCCAGGAAACAGAACCACCGCCTGGCTCCAAGGATGGAATGATCTGAGCCAGAGGACCATCCTGAAGGTGAGACATTAGGAACTTGTTTAGGTCGTGTAGGTGAGGGGCGTAGCCAGCCCCCATCCGTTTTGGACCAGGAAGTACCTGGACACAAGCCCTGGGTCTGGAAGGGGTCCGTCACCCTTGCTGATCACCTCCTTCTGGAAGAGAGGCAATTCGGCCCGGCAGGCGACAGAGGCTCTTGAACCTGTAGCCCTCCGTGGGGCGATGGCTCGATGGGGGGAACTGCTCGAATTCCAGAGGCAGACCCTGCCTACCACTCCCAACACCCAGCAGTCCGTTGTGATAGTGGACCAGGCAGAAAGGAAGTGGCGTAGCCATCCCCCCACGGAGGGAGCCCAGGGAGGAGTGATGAGGATGGGGGAAGACCCCCCTCAACCCGTCATTGGGCAGGCGTGGAGGAAGGGCCAGCTGAGAAGCCGCCTGGGCCTATTCCTCCAGGCTTCCTGCTGGACGAAGCAGCAGACTTGGCTTTGGGGCGCCAAGCGTTAGCCTGCTGGCCCTGATGCTGTGCTGCTGGGCCGGACGTGCCACAGGGGAGGAAGGACGAAAGGGCTTACACAGCTGCTGGCAGCCTTTGTCCTTCTGGGCAGACGTGACTGAGTCCAAGGTGGCACTGGAATTTCCTATCCGTTGGAGATGACCCTCCACCGCAGGCCCGAACAAGTCAGTACCCAGGAAGGCAGCACCATGAAGGTGGAGATCCGCAGCCAAGCTCTGGGGCGCATGGCCACTGCGGCCACTACCGACCGAGCACACGAATCAGCAATGTCCAACGAAGTTTGGAGCTGCTGTTTAGCTACCGCCCTTCCCTGATCCTGCATCTGCAGGTCAGCCGGGAGATGAGGAATCGCCTCATCCAGGGAGCCCAAAAAGGCGTCTGAACAGAAAAAATTACTCACCTTAGTAATGTTGTTTCTTCTATTGGAGTCTTGCTATATTATGACATATGCAGTGAGTCCCAACCTTCGAACTGCTCCAGAGGTGAAAGAGTTAACTTTCCATGCCAGGCATGGAACGCTGAGCTCGAGCTCGGTTGAAAACTCTGTCTGTTGTTCTTCAAACTCAAACTGTCAGATCTTCTGAGCTAAACTCACTGAGGTCCTGTGTGGAGCTGTAAACCTACACTAGCCAACTGGCTACTAACATAACACTTTTGGTCCCAAAACACTCAAGTCAGGAGACCAAAAATGAAAAACACAACACAAGTCACCCCCAAAAAGGGAGGGTGAAACAACAAGGTGGGCACCTACCAAGTGCCAACACTGCACTGCCACCCATATCCCAAAATAGAGGTTCTGAGAGGGGCAGGCGGGGGGAGGTCATAATATAGCAAGACTCCAATGAGAAACAACACTAATAAGGTGAGTAATTTTTCTTCTAACAACATGAAATCTTGCTATATTATGAATATCTCCTACAAAGCAGTACCTCCATGGAGGAGGACAGAACCTACTTGAAACAAGCTCTGGCACAGCATTGCCAGAACCAGGCATCACTCCTAGCCAGGATATCAGGGACAATGCTTGGTAAAAGTATGAACTGTTTTCCAGGTAGCTGCTTGGCATATCTCTAGAATAGGGATGTCCTGGCCGCAGCCAGGAAGCAGCTGTACCTCTGGTAGAGTGAGCCCTCAGGCCTGAGGGAGGAACCTTACCCAGTTTTTCATAACAAAATTGGATACAAGAAACAATCCATCTGGCAATGGATCTCTTAGTGGCAGGTTTCCCCTTACCAACCTCACCATAAGTGAGGAACAGTTGAAGGGAGTCAAACCTGTGACCCTTGGTACGCACTATGTAGTAGCTAAGGGCTCTTTTGACACCTAAACTGTGCAGCCTCCTCTCGCCAGAGGAGGAGTGGTCAGTGAAGTACACAGGGAGAGACACAGATTGATTAAGGTGGAAATCTGAAACCACCTTAGGCAAGAACTTCCTGTTAGTCCTGAGGACCACCTTATCTCTATGAAAGGAGATAAAATCAGGCTCCACTGACAAAGCTTGTAATTCACTTATGCGTCTGGCAGAAGTGATGGCCACCAGAAACACAGTTTTCCAAGTCAAGTACTTAAGCTCTGCTGAAAACAAAGGCTCAAAAGCGGGTTGCATAAGCTGAGCAATGCAAACATTAAGGTCCCAAGCAGGGGCAGGGTCCCTGAATGGACGGTTGGTGTGAAGCAATCCCTTGAAAAACTTGGAGAATACAGGGTAAGCTGAAAGAGAAGAGGGCTTACCTGCTGAAATAAAGGCAGACACAGCTGCCAGATGCACTTTTAGGGTAGCTGGTCTAAGACCCAAGGTATTCAAATGGACCATATAATCCAGGACTGTGGGTAAATCAGCAGATTCTGGGGAAATACGCTGTCCAGCGCACCAGATGGAAAACCTTTTCCATTTGGAATTATAAGTAGCCCTGGTGGAAGGATTCCTAGAAGCCTTCAGGATATCCATTACACCTTGGGAGAGGTGTAGATCAGCAAACTCTAACTCTTCAAGAGCCAGGCCTTGAGATTGAGAGATTTGAAGTTCAGGTACCAAACCCTCCCCTGAGCACAAGTTAACAGGTTGTGCTTCCTGGGAAGACAAAGGGGAAGATGGACTGCTAAGGACAGCAGGAGTGGATACCAGGGTTGTCTGGGCCAATCTGGGGCAATCAGGATCATCTTGCAGGGTTGAGACCAGATTTTGACTAGCACTTTGAACATCAGAGGGAAGGGGGTGGGGGGGGAGCATAGAGAAACTTCCCTTCCCAATTGAGGACAAAGGCATCCAGAAGGACTGAGCCCAACACTGGGGGCCTGCAGCAAAAAAGGGGAAGTTGGTGATTGTCTGGGGCTGCAAAAAGATCTGTGGGGTGCCCCATCTGGCAAATACCACCTCCAGGACCAGGGGATCCAGTGACCATTCGTGATGCCCCTGGGAAATCCTGCTGAGAGCATCTGCCAGGACATTGTCCTTGCCTGTGAGGTGAACTGCCGTAAGGGAGGTGTTCAGGGAGTAAGCCAGAGACCACAACTTCATTGCTTTGGTGCACAAGGCCGTAGACAGAGTGCCCCCTTGCTTGTTGATGTACCACATTGTGGTGGTGTTGTCTGTTCTGACCTGTACCACTTTGTTCTGAACAGACTTGGAAAAAGCTTGAAGTGCTAGAAAAACTGCCCTGAGTTCCAACAGATTGATGTAGAGCAGGGATTCATGAGGGGACCACAACCCCTGGGTAGTGAGGTGGCCCATGTGAACTCCCCATCCCAAGAGGGATGCATCCGTAGTAGGGATTAAGAAGTGAGACTGGGTGACAAAAGGAACTTCTTGTCTGAGATTGCTCTGCTCCTGCCAGCACTGTAGGGCCTGGATCAGGGTTCGAATCACTGGGATCAATTTGGTTAGAGGAACTTTCCTTTGAGACCAGAGGACTCTCAAATGGAACTGAATGTCCCTCATCTGAAATCTTGCTCCCTGCACCACTGCTGTAGAAGTAGCCATGTGTCCCAGGAGCTGCAGAAAATGCCTTGCTGGTCAACACATCTGCAGGGTGAATGAGGAGGCCAGAGAGACCAGGGTCCTTGCCCTGTCCAAAGGGAGGAAGGCTCTGGTTTTCTCTGTGTTGAGCTCTGCGCCTATGAAGGTGAGGAGCTGAACAGGCTCTACAACTGACTTTGAAAGATTCAGAAGGAAACCTAGAAAGGTGAGCAGTTGCCGAGTTATCTGTAGGTGTAACTTGACTTGGTCTGGGGACTGGCGTACTATGAGCCAGTCGTCCAGGTAAGGGAAGATGGCAACTTTTTGCCTTCTTAGAGAAGCAACTGCTACTGCCAGGCATTTTGTGAATACCCTTGGAGCAGAGGTGAGGCCAAAGGGCATTGCTCTGAACTGGTAATGGCCTGAGGGCAGATCAAACCTGAGGTACTTTCGATGGGAAGCTTCAGATGAGAATATGGAAGTAGGCATCCTTGAGGTCCAGGGCGCTAGCCAGTACCCTGGCCTTAAAGAAGATAGAATAATTCCCCAGAGTCACCATTTGAATTTTGGTTTTAAAGGTGCTTGTTTAAGTATCTGAGATCCAGGGTGGGCCGCCATTCTCCTGTCTTTTTTGGGGTAAGGAAGTACCTTGAGTACAACCCTTTGCCCTGGCGTAAGGGTGAAACCCTTTCCACGGCTCTGAGAGCCAGGAGGGAAGAGACCTCTGCCTCTAGGGCAAGTGCCTCTGGAGGATTTGCAGGTGGACAGGATCTGGTTCTCATCTTTGGAAACATTTTGAAGCTGAGAACCAGTCCCTGGCTTACTACTTCCAGGACCCACTTGTCTGATGTCAGAGACTCCCAGTCCTGGACAAAGTAAGCCAGCCTGCCCCCTACAGGTAGTTGAGAATCAGCCCTGGCAACCCCATCAAGTTGTCTGCTTGGCAGGGGCTTTGGGCTGAGGGGTGGAAGCAGGCCTGCTTGCACCCCATCTGCCTCTCCCTCTAAAGAACCCCCTCTGGGCAAAAGCTGAAGAGGAGGCCTGGGCTTGGTAAAAAGGCCTAGGAAAAGGCCTGCCCCTGCCCCAGGGAAGCTGCCTCTGAGGAGTGGCCTGCCTTTCCTTGGCCTGTGCACTCCTATAGGTGGTCCTATACTCATCCATTTTCTTCATGTAATTCTCTGTCTGCTCCCCAAAATACAGGTTACTCACCTGTAACAGGAGTTCTAGGAATGGTATATGTTGTTCATCCACACTCACTGGCAGTATCCTTGCCGCTTTAAATCTTGCCGGAAGGTCTTCAAGCTTGCTCCTCCCACCCACCCGGGTGGTATAACTCTCGGCTCCGCCCCATGACGCCAGATCTGGCCCGCTGGAAGCTCAGGTTGTGCGTCCGAGCCGAGGAGAGGTCGAGTGGGTCGTGTGGATGAACAACATACCATTCTAGAACTCCTGTTACAGGTGAGTAACCTGTTTCTAGGAACATGGATATGTTGTTCATCCACACTCATTGGCAGACTCCTAGCAGTTCTCCGGGAGGGAGGGAGGCAAAACCACCCCATATACTTACTTGGGAAAGAGACTGGAGAACAGAGGCCCCAAAACCAGCATCCCGCGTGACTCAAGGTCGATGTGGTAGTGGGTAATGAAGGTGTTGCTGACTTCCAGGTAACAGCCTGCAGATTTCCTGGATAAGGCGTCCCTGGAAGCAGCCACCGTTGCAGCAGTATGGCGGGTAGAATGAGCTCTTATCCTCTGGGAGGCTCCATGCCGCTAACATAACGAGATCTATGCAGGAGGTTACCCACCTGCTTATCGTCCGCTTGGCTGCAGGTCTGCCATGTCGGCTTCAGGCGTGGGTGACAAACAGCTGGCGAACCTCTCCCGAATTTCACCCGTGCGCTCGTATAATAAGCGGCCCTTCTAGGATCAAGTATGGAGCCTATATTGACCTCCGAGTGTGATTAGGGTGAGAACACCGGCAGAGTCAACACCTGGTTAGGTGAAACTCCGACACCACCTTCGGAAGGAATTTCGGTGGGGGCGCAGGACACACTGCTGTCCTGGGAAGACCAGGTAAGGAGACTCGATGGAAGCGCCTGGAGCTCTCCCATCCTTCTGGCTGGCGTGATAGCCACCAAGAAGGCGGTCTTCCCGACAGGTGAGAGAAGCACACCTGTGCATAGGTTGAATAAGCTTGCGCCATGAGCTGCCAATACCAGCAGTAAGATCCCACGGAGGTGGGGTTCCCGCACTGGAGGAAATGTGATCAAGGCCTTTGAAAAGCGTGAACCACCTTCTCCTGCGCCACGACTGCTTCCGGCCCTCGATGCAAGCAGAGATGGCTGCCAGAGTGCACACCCTTAGGTCGTCGACCTAAGCCCTTGACTAGAAAGGGACCATAAATAGTCCAAGATGCTTGCCAAGGAACAGGAGGAAGGGTCCAAGCCCTTGCCCTGACACCAAATGGAAAACCTTTTTCCATTTGAAGGCATAACATTTTCTGGTCGACTCTGCGAGGACGCCTCAACTACATTGAGGACCTCGTCGGAAAGACCCAAAGCCTGGAACTCTAGCCGCTCAGGAACCAGGCCGTCAGGTGCAGGGATTGAAGGTCCGGATGGAACACCTTCCCTGATTGACTGAGAGCAGGTCCGGCGAGCTGGCAAGCTGCGAGTCCTGGAGCTGAGACTGAGGAGATCTGGGTACCAGAACTGAGGCCAGTCTGGGGCTATCAGAATCACCTCGCTTGTCCTCCTGCGCCTTGAGAAGCACCTTGTGGATCAAGGGAAATGGGGGAAAAGGCGTAAAAACCCGGGGTCCGCCTTCGAGAAGGCATCCCGCAGTGACCCTGCTGAGGCGGGCATGGAACAGACTCAGCCGGCGTTCTCCATGGAGGCAAACAGGTCCACCTGAGGTGTGCCCCAAAGGAGAACAGATGCTACTACCTCCGGCAGGAGAGACCACTCGTGGGATGCAGCCCCTATCCGGCTCAGGGCATCGGCCAGGGTGTTGGAGCTCCTGCCACGTGAATGGCTGAGATCCGCCTCCAGGCTGCGCGCAGGTGACCAAATGCGGAGGCTTCCTTGCATAGAAGCATGGGCGCGTCCCGCCCTGGCGGTTTAGAGATACATAGTGCGTGGTATTGTCGTCTGGACTCGGGACCACTTGACCCCGGAGGAGCAGACAAAAGGCGGTGAGAGCCCCGGCGGACCGGCTGAAGACTCCAGCAGGTTGATGGCATCGCGGGACTCCAGCGGGGACCAGAGGCCATGAGCCAGTGTTCCCCAGATGGGCACCCCAACCCATCAGAGAGGCATCGGTCGACAGAGAGACCGTCGGCTCAGGCGGACGAGCAGGATGCCCTCCTGCAAATGATCTAGAGCGGTCCACCACTGGAGGCATTCCACATCCCTGTGTCACCGACTGAAAGCTGGTCAAGGGATCATGGCGTTGTGACCACTGGCTGGCCAGTCCCCACTGAAGGGGACGATGTTCCAGCGGGCCCAACGGACCCACGCTGGTACAGCGCCATGAGGACCCAGGAGGCCAGGAAGTCCCGGGCAGGCGCAGTGCCCAACCAGAAATGATCGGGCAAGAGGAAGAACCTCGGCCCTGTCGCTGGGAGCCGCTCTGGCTCGAAGAGTGAGAGCTGCGCCCGATGAATAAAATCACCTGCTTGACTCAGGTTCCACTTGGCCTCGTTGATAAGGAGGCCCAGTTGAGAAGCAGACCTGGAGGCCAGATCTCTGGACCACTCTGCCTCCTTCCTGGAGGAGCTGCTATCAGCCAGTCGTCCAGGTGAGGTACACCGGACCCTCGGCGCCGCAAGAATGCTGTCACCTGCCATGCATTTGGTGAAGACCCTGGGAGCTGGAGACAAGCCGAAGGGCATGGCTTGGACTCGAAGAGATCCTTCTGCTCGGGCGAAGGAATCTCTGGTGAGACAGACGGATAGGGACGTGAAGCAGCGTCCTGCAGTCAGAGAGCAGAACCACACCGCGTTCCAAGGATGGTATTATCTGAGCCAGAGTGACCATCCTGAAGGTTCGAGACCTTAGGAACTTGTTTAGGTCGTGTGGAGTCGAGAATGGGCGCTCAACCCCGTCCGTTCGAACCAGGAAGTACCTGGACACAAACCCTGGGTCTGAAAGAGGTCCACCACCTCTTACCACCTCCTTCTGGAGGAGGAGAGTGATGTCGGCTCGACAGAGCACGCCAGTGAGACTGGGGATCCAGAAGCCCCCGAGGCGTGACCTCTGAAGGGTGGTGCCTGCTTCCAGATTCAGAGGCAGGCCTCTTCCCACCACCTCCAAGACCCACCTGTCCGTGGTAACCTTAGCGGACCAGGCACGGAGGTGCAGGGCCGTCCCCAGAGGACCCAGGGAAATAAGGTAGCGGGGATGGGGCGACACCCCTCAGCCCGTCACTGGGCAGGCTTGGAGGAGGGACGGCGAGGGACCTCCTGGGCCCTCCTCCTGCCTCCCTGTTAGAGGGCAGGCGGCTTGGGTTTGGGATGCCAAGGCCGAGCCTGCTGGCCCTGACGTTGCTGGGCAGGCGCGCGCCGGGGGCACAGAAGGACGAGGCTTAGGCTGTGGTTTACGCCTTTGTCCTTCTGATGGAAGAGACCGAGTCCAAGGTAGCATTGGACTTCTCGATCCTCTGCAGGTGACCTTCCACCCCAGGGCGAAGAGGTCAGTCCCAAAAAGGAACATCCAGCCAACTTGTGCTGGGTATCCGAAGTAAAGGTGGATATCCCTCAAGCCAAGCCTTGACGCATAGCCACTCGTGACATGCCGATCTAACAATGAGTCCCTACATCCAAAGCAGTCTGGAGCTGCTGTTTGGCCACTGCCCTGCCCTGGTCCCGCACCTGCTTAACCGTAGTCTGCAGATCGGCGGGAGATGAGGATGACCTCATCCAGGAGCCCAACAGGGCATGAGAAAATGTGCCATGAGAGTCGACGAACTGGCCTGGCGAAGGCCGAGAGAGGGCGCAGCGTGAGACTTTTAGCCGACATAGTCCAATTTCTTGGACTCCTTGTCAGGAGGTTTGTCCACATCCCTGGCGTTGCCGGCGCGCCGGAAAACGCTGTCGGTAACCAACCCCTCAGCAGAGGGGTGTTCCGAAAAGCCGGACAAGGAACCGGTAGGGACCGCATACTTCCTGGCCATCCTGGCCGAAGGCGCAGGGCAGGAAGCAGGGCGCTGCCAAAGTTCCAGTGCCGGACCCACTATGGCCTCGGCCACCGGAAAGGCCTCCGTCGGAGAATCCCCTCGGTCCAGAATCTCCGTGAGGGATACCTGGCCGCTTGGAAAGCGGATTCGAGCTCCATCCCAGTGAACTCCGAGATGAGCCGAAGCAGTCCTAGGAAGGACGACGGGCTGCTCGTCCATTGACTGACCTCCTGAAGACTCCAAGTCCAGTCGCTTGGAGAAGAAGGAGGAATGGTCTTCGGACTCGGAAGAGTCCTCGAAAACTGCCTCTGGCCTGAGCCACCCTTCACCTGCGATGGGTCGGGAGTAGGGGTAACTGACAACCCGATGGGTAAACCCTTGGCCGACCCGAGAATCCTTGGTGGAGCCCCAGTGGTGGCTGTGGGCGGAGAGTTCCACGGAGATCGAGTGGAGCAGCTAGTTTTGGCCGAACAACGGCCTGGGTATGAAGCTCCTCGGACAAGTCGAGGGGTTGTGTCGGCCGTTCGGTGACAACCATAATGGCGGGGAAGGCGCGGGTGGCTTATTCGGCCAGGAGGAGCTGTTGCAACATAAGGTCCTCGTGCCGTCGGCGTAATTCACGCGGCTCCCCTCATCCGAGGAGGCGAGACGAGCGGCGCGCCTGCCGCTGAGTGCCGAGACGAGACCGCCTATGGCGGTGGGAGCAGCTGGACCATGAAGGTCGAGACCGAGACCGAGTCCCGGAATTTCGAGGGTCGGTGCGAGAGGTGTCGGCGGAACCGGCCTCCCTTCGGCTCGGAAGGTCCATCCGAGGCTCCGGAAGCCGGAGGCGGAGCCACAGGATCCTCAACTCCTCCGGGGGAACCGGGAGAGAATCTCGGCTGCTAAACGACAACCCGTCAATGGGTCGAGAAAATCTACAACTTCATCAGTAGGAGTCTCGGTCAACTAACATGAGGACACCGTGAGGCCAGTGCGGCTTGACGATCGACTGAAGCCGACGGTCGACGGCCCAGGAAGGACCTTTCCCGCTCCCAAGAGCGTCGACGGAGCTTACCCTTGTCCCTCTTTTGGACCGAGAATAAGGTCCAGCAGGCATGACCCTTCTCCTTTAGTGGAGGGGACAGACAAAAGCTCCTTAAAGGAAGCCGTGTAGGAAGAACCCAGAAGGCGGGATAAATGCATGGCGAGGGAAGATCTGACCCGCGCGCCTCCTCTTGAGGCGACCATCCGCTCGAGCTGATCCGCCGAGCCCGCCGCCCGCGGACACCGCCGACAGGGCCTCCTTGGACTTCACGGAGGAAGCGCTTCTGGGGCGGCCCAGTTGCAATCGAGGCAACCTGGTCTTGAGGGCGTGGGCCGAGAAAGGAAGCACAGATACCAAGCCTGCGGGTCGTGCTCAAGGCCTAAGCAGTAGACACCGTGGAGTGTGGATCCGTCCGAGACATCTTCTGCCGCATGGGCATCTCGAAATCCGAGTCGATTTGTCGCCGTGGCGCGAGGATCGAAGACTGAAGTCTTTTGCAAAATATTATTTTTGAATCCATAAGCGGAGAAATAGGAACCAGTGCAAGCGCGAAGCGTTAAGGAGGAACCTGAGCTTCCAAGCGGTAAGGAAGATCTCTGGCGTCATGGGGCGGAGCCGAGAGTTATACCACCGGGTGGGTGGGAGGAGCAAGCTTGAAGACCTTCCGGCAAGATTTAAAGCGGCAAGGATACTGCCAATGAGTGTGGATGAACAACATATCCATGTCCCTAGAACAGAAAATTACCCACAACAGGAAAATCCATGGCCTTAGTCTGGGTATCCTGTGACAGGCTAGTACATCTGAGCCAAGCCATCCTGCGAAGAGCCACAGATGTAGCCATGACTCTTGATGACATCATTTGAGAACACTGCAGCATGGAATTGCACCTTGGATGCCTCAATACCATCAGCAGCCACCCGCTCCAGCTCCTTGGCAAGCTGGCCAGGGACCTGTTTTGCTAGAGCCATAACAGTATCCCACCTGGATTTCTGGTATCTAGCAACGTAAGCCATATAATTTGCCTGTCTGAGTCCCAAAGATGCTGCCATGTACTGTTTCTTTGCCATGGCATCAACCTTCCTGGAGTCCTTCTCCGGGGGGGTGTGAGGCCAAGGGAATATTTGCCTTGTCACAGGCTGCAGCCTGCACTACCCCAACATGGTTGCACTGTTGTGTAAGGAACTCCATATCAGAGCCTGACAATGTGTACCTCTTGTCCATTCTCTTATCCACAGGAGGTATAGTGTGAGGAGTTTTTAGAATTTTAAAAGTCTGTTTCCCAAAAGATTTCTGCAAGGGAACAGACAATCTCCTGGACTCTGGGATAGCCATCATTTCCACATAGTCAGGCTCCTCTTGATCATCCACAGCTTCCTCCGTAGGGAGCTGGAGGGTTTCAGCCACTTTTTTATAGAGCATAAAATGAGAAGGGGACTCAGAAAGCCTAGGAGGGGACACTCCTGAAGGTCTGTCTGGGGAGATGTCCGGATTGATGGGCACATCCAGACTTTCAAATTCACATTCACTCTTCTCATACTCCTCTTCCCCCTCCTCCGGTTCATAATATTCCTCTAAATCATAGTCTTGAACCGGTGGAAACCGCTGAACTGAAGGCCATTTGATGGCACCGTCTGTCGAACCGAGAAAGCCACTGACAATCAGAATCGCTTTTATTTCTTCAGCGGTTGGAGAGAAAGTTTTGGCTCCACACCAGCTGATTTTCTAGTCCTTTTGCTGGAACCGACCCCTCAGAATCGGCTCTCCTTTTGCCCGAGGAAGTCTCGCCCTGGTCAGAGGGCACTCCCTCTGGTTCAGTTGGAACCGAACCGGGCTGGCCATCCGGTTCATCGGACTTCTTGGCCTCCCTTTCCCTGAGCCTACCAACTCTCTTATCCAGGGTAGCTACAGGAAAATTTTTACAAATCTGGCAGTCTGCATTGAGGTGCTCAAACCCCAGACAATAAACACAGGTGGTGTGGGGGTCAGCCTTGGCAAAGGCTTCCCCACACACACTGCAGTGTTGAAACCCAGTAGCCCGGTTTTTCTTTGGGTTTCTCAGACATAGTGCCAGTCCTAACCAAACTTGCCCGTTTATGGCAATCCGCCAAGCAAGACCCTCTTATCGGTTCCCAACCGTGTCACGGGTCGTGGAAAAAACGTAAGAAATTCCGTTTTTTTTTTGTTTTGTTTTTTACAACCGATAAGAACCAGTAACCACACACTAAATGATAGAATAAAATATTTTTAAACAGCCTGATCGGTTCAAGAGTGAACCGATAACCGTTTTCAAGTTCCACACAGAGAGAAATAATGTTAACCTATCTAATGCTCACAAATACCACAAACAGAGCTTGAACCAACCAGTTGCGGTTTACTTTCGGTCAAAAAAACTGAGAAATGAATACTTTTAACCGACAATATTTAGTAGCCAGTTGGCTAGTGTAGGTTTACAGCTTCCACACAGGACCTTAGTGAGTTTAGCTCGTAAAGATCTGACAGTTTGAGTTTGAAGAACAACAGACAGAGTCTCAGCCGAGCTCAGCATTCCATGCCTGGCATGGAAAGTTAACTCTTTCATCTCCGGGGCAGTTTGAAGGTTGGGACTCACTTGGCCACTGAGAAAATAATACTTTAACCGACAAAATGAACCAAGCAGAAGGAGAAATCTCCGGAGCGACTGTTCAGTGAGGCGGAGTAAAGAATCTGACAGTCTGAGTTTGAAGAACAGACAGAGTTTTCAACCGAGCTCAAGCTCAGCGTTCCATGCCTGGCATGGAAAGTTAACTCTTTCACCTCCGGAGCAGTTCGAAGGTTGGGACTCGCTGCATGTGTCATAATATAGCAAGACTTCATGTTGTTAGAAGTGTGCCATCATAACGGCCAAGCTAGCCTGACGAAGGCCTAGGGAAGAAGCAGCGTATACCTTCCACCCTGCGTAATCCAACTTTTTGGATTTCTTATTGGGCGGTTTGTCCACGTCCCGAGCGTTCATGGAACGCCGGAAAACACTATCGGTCACTAACCTATCCACAGAGGGGTGCTCCGAGAAACTGGAGAGTGAACCCGTAGGGACCGCATACTTTCGAGCCATCCTGGCGGAAGGTACGGGACAAGATGCTGGCCGCTGCCACAACTCCAAGGCCAAGTCAACAATGGCTTTGGCCACCAGAAAGGCCTCCGTAGGGGAATCCCCTCAGTCCAGTACCTCCGTAAGGGGATATTCGGCCCATTTCTGAACTAGTTCAAGCTGCATCCCAGTAGACTCTGAGATGAGTCGAAGCATTCCCAAAAAACGAGGATAGGCTCTCGTCCACCGACTGGCCCACTGCAGATTCCAGGTCAACCAGCCTGGAGAACAGGGAGGAGTCATCGTCAGACACCGAGGAGTCTGCAAACAGCTGCCGAGCCCCTGAGCCAACCTTCATCTGCCGAGGTCGATCGGAAGTGAGGGTGACAGACAACCTATGGGGCAATCCCTGACCCGACCGAGAATCCTTGGTCGGGGCTCCAATCTTAGGTTGTGGAGGCGGAGGTTCCACCACAATAGGTGGAGCAGCCGGTTTTGGCCGAACAACCGGCACCGGTGGCGGCTCCTCGACTACTATGAGGGGCTGTTTCAGCCACTTCGGTGACAGCCACTTAATGACCGGAGAAGGCGACGATAAAAGCTGCTGCCACATCAAGACCTTGTAACGCCGATGCAACTTGCGCCGGAGCCTATCTTTCGAAGAGGATGAGCGGCAGCACCGCTTTCCATGGTGCCAAGACCGCCGACGTCAGCGGGACCAGCTGGACCTGGAAGAGTACCGAGACCAAGACCTTTGGGGATTGCAAGGGTGAATCAGAGAGGGAACGGAGGAAACCTGCCCTTCCTTCGGTGCAGGGACCGTAACAGGGGACTCCGGCACAGGAGGCACAGCCAAGTCCACAGTAATCACTGGGGGAACCGGTGAAGTAGGGTTCTCGGCATCACCAGTCGACAAACCATCCGACGGATCTAGAAAAATCTCGACCGTGTCGACGGTCGTCTTGGCCTGCTGACATGACGGGGACACCGTGAAGCCAGCGGCCCTAGCCACAACCTCGACCGAAGTCGAAAGTTGACGGTCCGGTGAAGGGGATCTCTCCCGCTCCCACAAACGTCGACGGTGGGATTTACCTTTTGAGTCCTTCTTTCTGAACTGCCTGGAATGTTCCGATGCTCCTTTTCCCTTGGTGGAGAGGGATTGACAAAGCTCCTTAAAGGAAGCTGTATAGCCCAAGGAGAGTGGGATAAATGCTGCGGCCGAGGAGGAGGAAGAAGCAGCGGCCTGGGCCGCCTCCTCCTCCAGGGCAATCATCTGCTTCAACTGTTCCGCGGAGCCTGCTGCCGGACACGGCCTAATGGGCCTTCTTCAACTTGACCGGCGGATACCGTTTCTCAGGGCGCCCAAGAAGTAGTCGAGCAACGCGGTCCTCCAAGACAAAAGCCGAGAAGGCGCTGCATGATTCGCAAGCCTGCGAATCGTGACCAAGCCCCAGGCAGTAGACGCACGGGGAGTGCGGATCGGTCCAGGACATCTCTTGCCCACAAGGGCACAGACGAAAGCCGGGAGTCTATTTGTCCATCGCTGCCGTGAGGGAAGACGAAGTCCGAAGTCTTGTAAACTTTAGAATTACTTTCGGGTTAAACGAAGAGTGTGGATCCAGGCCTAAAACGCATAGCGCGAAGGAGGGAACCTGAGCTTCCAAGCGGTAAGGAAGATCTGGCGTCATGGGGCGAAGCCGAGGGTTTTACCACCCAGGTGGGAAGAGCCAATTTGAAGACCTTCCGGCAACATTTAAAGCGGCAAGGAACCTGCCAATAAGTGTGGATTGAACAACATATCCACGTCCCTAGAAATAATAATTTTACATTTTAAAATGCTTTCATAATTGTCTAATAGTTTTTTTAGTTTAAGACAATTTGAGTGACTGACATTGACCCAGAGACAGGACAATGGAAGAACTTGGGCACAGGAGTAGAAGACAAGTATCAAAATGTTTTGTTCCAACAAGGGTGGGGGGAATACAATTTTTAAATTTAGCCCCTTAAGGTCAATGCTACTTTTAGCGGGGGGCCCGTTCAGAGGGAATGTATCAAGATTTAAAGTTCCTGGGGACTGGCTGGTTGGTGGGTGGATGGTCATTACCCCATTCTGCTAAATTTAATATCATTTTGATTTTGGTGGTAGAGGATCACAGTCTAACAAGTTCAGATGATCGGTGTGTGTGTGTGGGGGGGGGGGACCATTAGGGCCCAATGCAGTCCCTGTGTTTTTTTTTGTTTGTTGTTTTTTTTTTTTAGTGGGGGACAGTCTGAGATTATATTGTCAAATGTAGTTACCTAACCCATTCTGCTCTTTCCACAGTCTGTCTGCAACAGTGGCTTCTACTGTCATCAACAGTACACTACAGTTAAGAAAAAAATTACTCACCTTAGTAATGTTGTTTCTTCTAATGGAGTCTTGCTGTATTCTGACATATGCAGTGATCATCAACCTTTGAACTGCCCCGGAGAACAAAGAGTTAACTTTCCATGCAGGGCATGGAACGCTGAGCTTGAGCTCGGTTGAAGCCTCTGTCTGCTGCTGTTTGAACTCCAACCGTCAGATCTTTTCGAGCTATACTTACTAGGCGTTCTGTGTGGAAACTGTAAAACTCACACTAGCCAACCGGCAACTAAATTTGTTAAAAAAGGGTTTTTTGGTTTCAAAGCAAAGACTCAAGTCAGAAACCCAAAACAAAACACAACTACACCCCCAAAATAAAGGAGGGTGAAAGAGGGCACCTCTAGGTGCCAACACTGCTCCTGCCCACCCATCCCAAAAGCAGGTTCTAAGAGGGAGGTGGGTGGGAAGGTCAAAATACAGCAAGACTCCATTAGAAGAAACAACATTACTAAGGTGAGTAATTTTTTCTTCTAACAACATGAAGTCTTGCTGTATTCTGGCATATGCAGACTACCAAGCAGTACCTCCAAGGAAGAGGGACAGAACCTACTTTGGGAAAAGGCTCTGAAGTACTGCTGTGCCAAACCGAGCATCACTCCTAGCCTAGATATCCAGAGAGTAATGCTTGGTGAATGTACGGACTGTTTTCCAGGTGGCCGCTTGACAGATTTCTAAGATAGCAATATCCCTGGCAGCAGCCAGGGAAGCAGCTGTACCTCTAGTAGAGTGAGCCCTCAGGCCTGAGGGTGGGGTTCTACCCAATTTTTCATAGCAGAATTGTATACAAGAGACAATCCACCTGGCAATAGATCTTAATGGCAGGTTTGCCCTCACCGACCTCTCCATAAGTGAGGAACAACTGGAGGGACTCAAACCTGTGACCCTAGGTACGCTCTATGTAGTAGCTAAGGGCCCTCTATATGTCCAGCTGTGCAACCTCCTCTCTCCAGAGGAGGAATGGTCAGTGAAGAAAACAGGGAGAGAGATAGACTGATTAAGGTGGAAATCTGAAACCACCTTAGGCAAAAACTTCCTGTTAGTTCTTAGGACCACTTTATCTCAATGGAAAGAGATGAAATCAGGCTCCACTGACAGGGCTTGCAATTCACTGATGCACCTGGCAGAGGTAATGGCTACCAAAAACACAGTTTTCCAAGTCAAGTACTTAAGCTCTGCAGAGGACAAAGGCTCAAAGGGGGGTTGCATAAGCTGAGCAATGCAAACATTAAGGTACCAAGCAGAAGTAGGGTCCCTAAAGGGAGGACTGGTGTGCAGCAATCCCTTGAAGAATTTACAAAATACAGGATGGGCTGATAGAGGAGATGGCTTGCCTACTGACAAAAAGGCAGAAACAGCTGCCAGATGTACTTTAAGTATAGCGGGTCTAAGTCCCAAGCCATTAAGATGAACCATATAGTCCAGGACTGTAGGCATCCCAGCAGATTCTGGAGAAATATGCTTATCAGAGCACCAAATAGTGAACCTTTTCCATTTGGAGTTGTAAGTCTTTCTGGTGGAAGGCTTTCGCGAGAAGCCTTAAGAATATCCAGAACACCCGGAGAGAGATGCAGATCAGCAAACTCTAACTCTTCAAGAGCCAGGCCTTGAGATTGAGAGATTTGAAATTCGGATACCAAATCCTTCCTTGAGAGAATGTCAACAGGCTGTAATTCCTGGGAAGAGACAGGGGAATGTGGACTGCTAAGGACAGCAACAGTGAATACCAGGGCAGTCTGGCCCAGTCTGGAGCGATCAGAATCACTTTGCATGGTTGAGACCTGATCTTGACTAGTACACTGAACAGGAGAGGGAAGGGAGGGGGAAGCATACAGGAACTTCCCTTCCCAATTCAGAACCAGAGCATCCAGGGGGACTGAGCCAAAGACTGGGGGTCTGCAACAAAAGAGAGGAAGTTGGTGATTGTCTGGGGCTGCAAAAAGATCTATCTGTGGAGTGCCCCATCTGGAGAAAATCACTTTCAAAATTAGGGGATCTAGGGAACATTCGTGGTGGCCCTGAGGTATCCTGCTGAGAGCATCTGCTAGGACACTGTCCTTCCCCTGGGAGGTGAACTGCTATCAGAGAGGTTTGCAGGAAATAGGCCAGAGACCACAACTTCATTACTTCTGTGCACATGGCCGTAGACAGAGTGCCTCCTTACTTGTTGATGTACCACATTGTGGTGGTATTGTCTGTTCTGATCTGGAGCACCTTGTTCTGTACATATTTGGAAAAAGCTTACAGTGCCAAAAGCACTGCTCTGAGTTCCAAGAGATTGATGTGAAGCAGAGATTCTTGAGGTGATCACAGCCCTTAGGTGGCAAGATCCCCCAAGTGGGCTCCCCAGCCCAAGAGGGAGGAGTCTGTGGTGAGGATCAGTGAATGAGACTGAGTGACAAAAGGAACTCCCTGTCTTAAATTGTCCTGATCCTGCCACCATTGCAAAGCCTGGATCAGGGTTCGAGTCACTGGGACTAGTTTGGTAAGGGAATCCTTTCTTTGGGACCAGAAGGCTCTTAAGTGGAACTGAATGTCCCTCATCTGGAATCTTGCCCCCTGGGCCACTGCTGTAGAGGCTGCCATGTGGTCCAGGAGCTGCAAGAAGTGCCTTGCTGGTCGAGACACCTGAAGGGTGAAAGAAGAGGCCAGTTCTATAAGGGTCCTTGCCCTGTCCAGGGGAAGGAAGGCTTTTGCTCTTATTGTATCCAGCTCTGCCCCTATAAAAGGTGAGGAGCTGTACTGGCTCGAGAACTGACTTTGGAAGGTTTAGGAGGAATCCTAAGGAAGTGAGCAGTTGCTGAGTTATCTGAAGATGTGACATAACTTGGTCTGGAGACTGACCCACTATGAGCCAGTCGTCCAAGTATGGAAAGATGGAGATCTTTTTTCTCATTAGGAAAGCAATCACTACTGCCAGGCACTTTGTGAACACCCTTGGGGCTGATGTTAGGCCAAAGGGCATTGCTCTGAATTGATAGTGGTCTGAAGGCAACTTGAACCTGAGGTACTTTCTGTAGGAGCACCGGATGGGAATGTGAAAATAGGCATCTTTGAGGTCCAGGGAGGCTAGCCAGTCCCCTGGCCTTAGAGTGGGCAGAATTATTCCCAGAGTCACCATTTTGAATTTTGCCTTTAAAAGGTGCTTGTTTAGATATCTCAGATCCAGGATGGGCCGCCATTCTCCTGTCTTTTTAGGGGTTAGGAAGTAGTTGGAGTACAATCCTTTGCCCCGTGTAGGGTAGGACCCCTTTCTATGGCTCTGAGAACCCAGAGGGAAGAAACCTCTGCCTCTAGGGCAAGGGTCTCTGATGGATTTGCAGGTGGAAAGGATCTGGTTCTCATCTTGGGAAATTTTCTGAAGCTGAGAACCAGTCCCTGGCTTACTGCTTCTAGGACCCACTTGTCTGATGTTAAAGACTTCCAGTCCTGGACAAAGTAAGCCAGCCTGCCCCCTACAGGTAGTGGAGAATCGGCCCGGGCAGACCCATCAGGGTGTCTGCTTGGCAGGGGCTTTAGGCTGAGGGGTGGAAGCAGGCCTGCTCGTACCCCGTCTGCCTCTCCCTCTAAAGAACCCCCTCTGAGCATAAGCAGAAGAGGAGGCCTGAGCTTGGTAAAAAGGCCTTTGAAAGGGCCTGCCCCTGCCCCTGGAATGCTGCCTCGGAGGAGTGGCTTGCCTTTCTTTGGCCTTAACACTCCTGTAGGTGGTCCTGTACTTGTCCATCTTCTTCATGTAGTTCTCTCTCTGCTCCCCAAACAGAGAATTACCAATGAAAGGAAAATCCATGGCCTTAGCCTGGGTATCCTGCGACAGGCTAGTACATCTGAGCCAAGCCATCCTCCGAAGGGCCACAGATGTAGCCATGACTCTAGATGAAACATCATTGGAGTCCATAGCAGCATGAAATTGCACCTTGGATGCCTCAATCCCATCCGCAGCCACCTGCTCCAGCTCCTTGGCAAGCTGGTCAGGGGCCTGTTTAGCTAGAGCCAGCACAGTGTCCCACCTGGACTTCTGGTATCTAGCTGTGTAAGCCATATAGTTAGCCTGCCTGAGTCCCAAAGATGCTGCCATGTACTGTTTCTTTGCCATGGCATCAATCCTCCTGGAGTCCTTATCTGGGGGGTGTGAAGCTAAGGGAATATTTTCCTTATCACAGGCAGCAGCCTGCACTACCCCAACATGGCTGCATTCCTGGGAAAGGAACTCCGTGTCAGAGCCTGAAAGGGTATATCTCTTGTCCATTCTTCTGTTCACAGGAGGTATGGAATTAGGAGTTTTTAGAGTTTTAAATGTCTGTTTCCCAAAAGATTTATGGAGGGGAATAGACAATCTCCTGGACGCTGGGATGTCCATCATCTCAACAAAATCAGGCTCCTCCTGATCCTCTACTGCTTCTTCCATAGGAAGCTGGAGGGTTTCAGCCACGTTCTTGTAAAACAAAGTGGGAAGGGGACTCAGAAAGCCTAGGAGGAGAAACACCTGAAGGTCTGTCTAGGGAGATGTCCGGGTCAATAGGCACATCCAGACTTTCATAATCACCATCTTCATCATCATCTTCATACTCTTCCCTCCTCCTCCGATTCATAAAATTCTTCTCAAGTATAATCCAGAACCGGGGGAACCGACCGAACCGAGCATGACAGATGGTGCCGGTTCGGCCGGAACCGAAGTTAGCGACTGAACTATCCTTACCGCTTTGGCTATTTCATCAGCAGTCAGAGAAAGAACTTGTGGATCCGAACCGGATGATTTTTCCCTTTTCTTTCTTTTAACCGGAACCGACTCCTCAGAATCGGTTCTCCTTTTGCCCGAAGAAGTTTCACCATGGTCAGAGAGCACTCCTTCTGGTTTGGTCGGAACCGAACCGGGCTGGCCATCCGGGTCAGCGGACTTCTCGGCCTCCCTTTCCCTCAGTCTGCCTACTCTCTTATCCAGGGTAGCTTTGGCAAAACTTTTACAAATTTGGCAGTGTGAATTGAGGTGGTCAAACCCCAGACAATAAACACAGGTGGTGTGGGGATCAGCCTTAGCAAAGGCTTCCCCACACACACACTACAGAGTTGAAACCCAGTGGGCCCGTTTTTTTTTCTTGGGTTTCTCAGACATGGCCAATCCTAACCACAACTTACCCTTTTTTTGGCAATCCGCTAGGCAAGACACCCCTATCGGTTCCTGACCATGTTACGGATCTTGGAAAAAAAATGTAATCAAATCCTTTTTTTTTTTTTTTTTTTTTTAAGAACCGATACGGACCGGTTACCACACTCTAATGAAGACAGAATTTTTTAACACAAACCTGATCGGTTCAAACCAAACTGATCTAATGTTTACAAGTTCCACACAGAAACTAATACAAAAACCTATCTAGTACTCACAGTACCACAGACAGAGACTTAAACCAACAGGTTCAGTAGCAGAAATTCGGTCGAAACCGAGCGAAAAAACGACACTTTAACCAACTTTTTTAAGCCAAGCGAAGGAGAAATCTCCGGAGCGACTGTTCAGTGAGGCGGAGTAAAGAATCTGATGGATGGAGTTTAAACAACAGCAGACAGAGGCTTCAACCAAGCTCGAGTTCAGTGTTCCATGCCCTGCATGGAAAGTTAACCCTTTGTTCTCCAGGGCAGTTCAAAGGTTGGTGATCACTGCATATGTCAGAATACAGCAAGACTTCATGTTGTTTGAAATGTGCAGGAGGAAAAGGTGTTGGGTTATGGGAGAAGTTATGGGCAGGAGGATGTTTAGGAGACGTTATGGGCAGGAGGGTGTTAAAAGATATGCCACAGAAAACATGGCATGCCATGAAAAAAGAAGTTCAAACAGAAAAAAGCAGACTGCACTTGCAGTGTGGAGGCCGCATGCGGATAATTCCACCAAGTCACCACCTGATTGTGCCATACACCAGACAGATTGGGAGACCTGCTGAGCCAAGGTAATTGTGGGTGGGCTTAGGGGAGCTTTTTAGTCACCCCACTGTGCTATCCAGTCATGAACACTGGCACTAGTTCTCTTAGCACCACACACACAATTAAGAAATGTGCAGGAGGGTGTTACGAGAAATTATGGACTGGAGGTGTTAGGAAATTGCCACAGAAAAAATGACTATCTAATGCCATGAAAAAAGAAGTTCACTAGAAAAGCAAACTGCAGATTTCATGCCACCAACCAGATTAGATTGTGCCACTGTTAAACTGGACAGATCTAAGAGACCTGCTGAGCCAAGGCAGACTGTGGGTGGGGTGGGTACGAAATATGCAGGAGGAGAGTCTGAGAAGTTATGGGAAGGAGAGTTGTGTGGAGACGTTAATTGGGCAGGAGAGTGTTAGGAAAATACCTGCCAGCATAGTAGTACCCGTCCCATGACTCGTACACACTGAAAGCTGACACACTACAGGCTCAGTTGTCATATCCACCAGATTGTGCCACCGTCTCTTAACAGATCAGCTGTCAAGGCTAAGAGGGTAGGGTGGGTGGGAATGTGGGGGCTTTCAGTCACCCAGTCAAATACCATATCTCTAGTACAGCCAGGCTGAGGTATTCTTACAATTCAAGAATATTTTGTGCAGGAGAGTAGCAGGGAGAAGTTGTGGGCAGGAGGGTGTAGGAGAAGAAATAATCACTTCTATGCCAGGTCAAGACACAAAAAGTACAGTTACGTAAGAACTTACCGTAACAGTAGATCTTCGAGAACAGCTCTTGCAGCAGGTTACACCATTAGGACTGAAGCCGGCAGGCGTCAGGACCCCACGGAAAAATTCTAGCTAGCTATCTTCAGCGGGGACCCTTGGCATCAGTCCCGCCTCCGGCGTCAGGCGTGGTACATAAGGGGTGATCCACAGATTCCCCAGTTCTCCGCCAGAGAGACTCGGCCGCGGGATGACATCGGTGTGGAGACCGAGGATCCACCGTCAGAAGAAAATAAGGGAGAAATTCCTAAAAGAGCAGCAAACCATGCCTCTCCAAGGGGAAGGTGGGCGGGAAGGTACCTGCTGCAAGAGCTGTTCTCGAAGATCTGCTGTCGGTAAGTTCTTCGTAACTGTACTATCTTACTTCGAGGCGCTGACTCTTGCACAAGATCTCACATAGGACTGATTCCCAAGCAGTAGCAGCTGCCAGAAATTCCAGGAGGAGGAAATAGAAAGTACATTCAGGTCCTGAACCTAGGATAGGAGACCCTGTGGCACCCATAGGCGAAACCAGCCCTACGGCGAGGCGATGTCCAGGCTATAATGCCTGATAAAGGTATACAGAGCTCAAGTGGCTGCAGCACAAATAGCAGAGGGGAGGCGTTTCTGAGTGCTGCAAAGGATGTGCCACACCTAGTAGAATGACCTGGACCGAGCCCGGAGGGCTTTGTTTTATATCATAACAGAGAAATACACTGGACAAGCCACAGACAGAGATTGTTTGGATACTGATTGGCCCATCATTCTCTCAGAGAAGGAAACAAAAAGCTGTTCAGAACTACGAGAGGGTTGAGTTCTGTTGAGGTAAAACCTCAGGCTGCGGTGAACATCCAGGGTGTGGAGCAAAGCCTCTCCTCTATTTGAATAACTCGGAAAGTAGACCGGAAGGTCAATATCCTGGTTTAGAGAGTGAAGAGACCACCTTAGGTAAAAACTTAGGATTCGTCCTCAGGGATACTCTGTCCCGGTGGAAAACTAAATAAGGCTCTTTGCACATAGGCGTGAAGCTCAGAATTCTTCTCGCTGAAGTAACAGCAACTAAAAATAACTTCCCACTTACAGAAAGCGTGGCTCTAACCGCGAGCAGATTCAAAAGGAGGGCGTGAGCCGTTTCAGGACAAAGAGCAGATCCATGGAGGCACAGGGTCCCTAATGGGAGGCCTAAGGTGTAACACTCCCTAAGAAATTCCGGGCGTCAATTGAGCTACTGTCGATGTCCCCAGAGGTGATAGGTAGAAATGGCACAGAGGTGCACCTTAATAGAGGAGTAGGCTGAGCCTGAATGAAAAAGGGAGGAGGTAATCCTACACTCCCACAGGACAACCTAAAGGGAAAGATCACAAGCTGGGACCATAAACAAAAACAGCGCCATTTCATGGCGTCGTGCTTATCGTTGCTGAGCTTTCTGGCTGCAGAAGAACCTCCTGCAACCTCTTGCGAGGACCCGTGTGCAGGATGGCTATGTCTAGGAGCCAAGCATGCAGGTTCGGGAGGCGTGGAGGTCGGATGGACTAATGAATCTTTCTCCTGAGACAGGAGGTGGGAGCTGAGCGAGCAGGGAGTGGGGTTCCGAGATAGTTGCACCAACAAGGGAACCAGATCTGTCTGGGCCAGAGCAGGGCCACCAGGATCATGAGTCGCTGCTCCCTGCGCGGTTTGAGAAGAACTCTCTGGATTAGCGGAAGGGAGGGAAGCGTAGAGAATCTATTCTACCAGGAGAGAGGATATTGCGTCTCGCCACAAAACACCAGGCCCTGGATCTAGCGAGCAAAATTGGGCAGTTTCTGCTTGGATGGGGATGCGAACAAGTCTAGTTCTGGAATTCCCCAATGAAGAAACAAATCCTCTGCTACCTCTTAAAAGTTCCACTCATGGACTCTGGCCTGGGATCGACTCAGGCCGTCTGCAATGTGTTGTCCACCGGGAACATGCACAGTGATCAGATTTGCACCGTGTCCGATTCCCAATCCCACACCCTCATGGCCTCCTGCAAGGGAGAAGAGTGTCGCCTCCTTGTTTGTTGAGGTAATACCTCACCGCCGTGTTGTCTGTCTGAAGCAGGAGAGTACACGGTGGGATTGCAAGACTGAAAGGCCTGCAGGGCATAGAGAACCCGCCCTCATCTCTAGGACATTGATATGGAGATGAGCTTCCAACGAGTCCACGTACCCTGGGACTTTACCCGTCCAGGTGTGCCCCCACCCAAGACCTGAAGGCGTCCGTGGTGAGGTTACCTCCGAGGGCAGGCGCTACAAGCAGGAAGCCCTGGAGAGCAACCAGGGACTACCCACCACTGCCAGTCTCGGATCACTGAGTTCGTGATCCTGGCCGGATGCTGCAAGTGGTCTTGCCTTTGGTCCCATTGCACCTTGAGCATCCACTGGGTTACCCGCGTGTGAGCCTTGCGAAGGACAGTAGGAATGGCCGCAGCCATGTCCGAGCAAGCGAAGGACCGACCCGGCAGGTACGATCTTGTTCGACGACAAATCCCTTATGAGGGATCTGATACGCTCCGCTCTGTCGTCCGGAAGAAAAGCTCTTCCCTGAACAGTGTCCAGGACTGCGCCTATAAACTGCAGTTTCTGCGATGGTACCAGGAGAGACTTCTCGTAATTTATGAGAATGCCCAGAGATTGGAACAAGTCCTAGGTGCTCTGGACCGCGAGTAACAACGCCTCTCTGGAGGCAGCCATGAGAAGCCAGTCGTCGAGTGCAGAGACACATAGTGGCCTGTCTCCTCAGAGATGCTGCCACGACTGCCATGCACTTGGTAAAGACCCTTGGTGCAGATGACAGTCCGAGCCGGAAGAGCTCGGAACTGAAAGTGGTGGTCGGAAACTCGAGCGCAGGAACCTCTGGTGTGGCGTGAGCTATGGGGATATGCAGGTATCGTCCTGCATGTCTAGAGGCAGCTAAAAGGCGTCTTGTTTCAGCATAGGAATAAGGCCCGGAAGAGTCACCATGCGGAATCTTTTGTAGGCGACCGACACATTAAGGTAGCTGAGGTCCAGAATCGGCCAGAGGTCCCCTAATTTCTTGGGAACCAGGAAGAAGTGGGAATAATATCCTCGTCCTCTCTGGTTCTCAGGGACATACTCTACTCTATCGCTCCTTTTCTTAGGAGCTCGAGTACCTCTTGCCAGATCAAATTTTTGTGCTGACCCGGATACCGGGAGAACAAAGGAGGCCTCGAGGGTGGCTTTTCTGCGAATTCTATAAAGTGGCCTAGACTGACCAACCCCGAACCCACCTGTGGGGTGGCGGTGGCCTACCATCGACCGGAAGTTACTGTCAACCGAACCGACCATGATTTCCGTTGATCCTGGTCGGGGGCCAGAAAGGAGTCAGGCTGTGGCGGCAGATGGGCCGCTGGCTGGGTGGCCTGAGGAGCGCTGACCTCAGCAAGCGGGCTGTTTCCCTGGGTTCTACAGAAACCGGAGCCCCTCTGATGTGTAGCGAGGCGGGGCTGCTGCCTCTGTGTCCGCCCACAGCAGCTTTGGTTCCCTCTGAAAGGAACCAAGCTTGGGTCGATACATGGCTTGAACCAACCTACCGCCTTCCCGGCCTCTTGAAGTTTGGTAATGATCTTCTCGGAAGGATTACCAAATAAAACTTCTCCCTCGAGCAGGCGTCCATAATGTTTTCTGGACATCGGGGTAAAGCGGAGACACGTCCTGGGGCGTCTCCGGAGGCATCGCCAAAGCTGCTGCTCGAGCCGATGAGTCGCGGAGTCGTGCGTGGCGCCGAAGCGCCTGAGGTCCCCGTCTGAACCGTACGGAGGAGCTGGAGCATCTCCTCCTCCTCCTCCTGCTCACCTTCGGGCAGCTTTTCAGCTGCCTCCAGACCCTGTTCCCACAAAGCGTTCTGGAATTGAACCATGTGGGTCAGGTAGTTCAAGGATCTGACAGCGCAGGTAGCAGAAGCGTACATGCGCCTGCCCAGTGCGTCCAACTGTTTGGACTCTGGGTCCGGTGGCAGGGTGCTCAAATGATGCGGCCTCTGTGACCGGTCATGTGAGGCTGTGATGACCAGAGAGTCGGCCTGAGGCTGCTGTGTCAGGTACTGGTCAGTTGCCAGGAGCCTTGTACAGACGATCAGCTTTCTTGACACCGCTGAGAAGCGAATGTGCACGCTTCCACGATGCCTTAGTGGCGATCACGAAGTGTCCACCAAGGTGGTACCACCACAGGCTTGGGGCCCTTCTGCCGAAGATATTTGGCAAGGCGAAACCTTCGGGTCTAGTTCTTCTGCATCCCATCCCATGTTCTCCTGGATATGTGCATAATATCCATGAGCGAAGGTCATCCGGAGGAGATCTCGGTGTCTCGTGGGTCGGAGAAGGGATGGGAGAGGAGATGGGGATCTAGAATAAGAGTAGACTGATCCCGTGTCCTCCGTCGGCCGGCGAACATAGGTGTCTCCTGGATCTCTTGGGGCTGGGTGATCCAGAAGGGGATTCGTGGAGGTCTCCGTTTTCTGATCTTCCCTGGGAGGATCCAGGCTCCCAGGGGGAGTGTGACCTGCTGACCCGAAGGTGAAGGGGGCGGAACTGGAGGAGGAGGGGAGAAGAGGAGGGCCGGTGTGGGCCATGTCCCTTTAATGGTGTCCCACCAGTAAGTGAAGAGATCCTTCACTTCCGCTACAGAAAGTCTGACGATGGCCCAGGCCGGTGGGCGGTCGTCGGGTCAGCGTCGGCTCCACAGGGCCTCGGGTAGGCGGGGGTCCTGGGAGTTCAGTGAGCAGGGTCGCCCGTCTGGTCCTCGGGCTGTGTTAGTCCTCCTCAGTCAATGTCTCCTGACCGGCGTCGGTCGGGCGTGGGAGCCTCTCTCAGGAGGCGGACGCGGTCCCCCAACCCGGCGTCCGCTGGGATGGTTTGGCGGCGGCGGCCGTCCGTGTAGCTCCGGGAGGAATGACGTACAGCCGACGACGGTCGAGCCGGCATCGGGTCCACAGGTCTCTTCAACGGTGTGAGCTCCAAAATTTTGCAAGGAGGCACAGAAGACGACCGGACATCGGGAGCCGAAGGGCGGGAACTCGACTTATGATGATGGTGGTGGCGCTCCCCGGACTTCGCCAAGGCCTTGGAAGAGGAAGACGACGACGGCCTGGCGGACTTGGCCTGAGAAGAAGAAGGCTTTCTTACTGCAGCCGGGGGAGGCTGAGAGCTGGCCCTGGAAGGAGAGCAGTCGGACCGAGAACCGGAGCTGCAGGACTCCGAAGCCCTGGACGGGGACCTGTAAGGGGCCTTCTCCCTTCCTTTCTCTGCGTGCTTGTGGGATTTGGACGAAGATTCCCCCTTGGAGGACATGGTCTTCAGTTTTTCCTCCAACAAATAAACCTGGGGGGCCTTCTGACGTCGGATTCTGGTTCAGCTGTTGAACCCCTGGCAAAGCGAACAGGCCGGGTATCGTGGTCTGGGCCCAGGCACCTAACATAGGCCGTGTGGGGTCCTTGAAGGATCTGTTTCCTGCAAGCATACTTGGAGGGGATGACCCGAGGTCGGAGAGGGACATCAGCAACAATCTTGCTTGAAGAAAAAAAGAATTTCCGGACTCTGAACCATAGCGTCGTAGCTAGACTGAAACCCGAAGGAAGGTCGAGACATTTAAGTCTCGGCCGTGAGGAAGAACTGGGAATCTGGCGGGACCGCCCCTTATATACCATGCCTGGCGTCAGAGGCGGGACACGGCGTCGGGGGCGGTCCCCGCTGAAGATAGCTAGCTAGAATTTTTCCGTGGGGTCCTGACGCCTGCCGGCTTCAGTCCTAATGGTGTAACCTGCTGCAAGAGCTGTGTCTCGAAGTAAGATCAGCAATTACTTCCATACAAATGGCACCACCACTGGTGCTAACATTAAAGTTTGGGCAGGAGGAATGTAATGTAGCCAGTCTGGTTTAGACAGTTAAAATTGCACTAAGCCACGGGGCAGCAACCACACAATCATGTAAGATTGTATCATCTAAGCCTGAGTCATCATTGGTAGGTGGGAGCTGGGAGGGAGGTTTCTGCAATGTTTCGTGGGTGGGCACTGCCAGGAGTCTGAAATTTGGGGGGGGGGGGGTTGATTATATTGCATCTAAAATGTCAATGTGCAGGAGAGAACGAAAGAGAAATATTTTGGGCAGGAGGTGACTGACAGGGAGACATAGGTGACTGTCAGCAATGACTGTTAGTGTCTATTAATGTGTATATCTTCTTACTGTCAGTACCTAATCTAATAGCAACCTTTATTTGTAGCAGTTTGGCAAGTAAATAAATTGGGCAACTGCACTCAACTGCAGCAGTAGAAATTCCAACTCAATGTACCAGAACTGCAAACCTGTAAGTACATTTTTATGTTTGCTTGCACGCATGTGCAAGAAACAGTGCCATCATCCGAGTTTTCGGAAGTGTGGCACCCGTCTTCTAATTCAGTCAGTGTGTTTGCAGGCACGGCCGCAGTTACTCCAATCAACGCTGCAGCTGTCTATGACAGCAGTTGAAAATGCAGTGCCGTACAGTTGAAAGTGAGAGCTCCGCTTCAGTGAGCAGCGCTCCCCCCTCCTAAGCCACGCACAATGCATGCTCATATGCTTCCCCAAGCACACACTGTATGGCTGAAGGGGTTGCCTCCACCCCGCCGGCTACACAAAATCTCCAAAACAGCCTTACAGCTGCCATGTGCTGGGAGAGCCCACCCCAGGTGGCAAACATCCCACAAAGCCCTAAAAACAAAACAAAAAAAACTGTAAACAAAAAACTTTCCTCAGCGGTCTCCTGCCCACCGCACCCACCCTCTGTGCACTCCTCTCCCCACCCCCCTCAACCCTTACTTGCCTCCAGACAGTGAGATGCTCTTGGGTGGAGCAGGACCGTCTGCACTCTTCAAAGCCGACCACGAACTGAGGAAATGCCAGTAAGCTGTATAATGCAATAAATACGGTTTTTCAACTTTAATGTATATCTCAGGCATTTTTTAAAAATTCTGGCACCAAATTTTCAACATGGGGTTTTGGGACCCTCCCATGAATTCTGGAACTGTCATGACGTTAATCGGGCCCGAACGGTGATCGCAGTCAATGCAAAGTAAATCACTTTCGAGACCGACAACTAAACGACAGCTAGTGTTCATAAGGTAGGCCTCAAAAAGCCTATGTTGCAAATTTGGTGAAAAAAATTCCTAAAAATGACTTTAACGAGCACGCTCACAAGTTTGCAAATTTTTAATATTTGCACTCAAGATTTTCAGCATTGCCATTTTACCACACCTCCTTATGATCAGTACTGTCATTTTTTCACGTCACCCAAAATGTGTTTCCGCACATGTAGCGCACAATGGTGCAGTCGGTGTGTGAAAGCAATGTTTGGGACAGATTAAGAAAATCAGCGACACTGATCATGAGCAGAGGTCTTAAAATGGCTACATTGAAAGTTTGGTGACAAAAGTCCATAAAATACAGGTTACTCACCTGTCACAGGAGTTCTAGGAATGGTATATGTTGTTCATCCACACTGTCTGGCAGGTATCCTTGCCCCTTTAAATCTTGCCGAAAGGTCTTCAAGCTGGCTCCTCCAACCCACCCAGGTGGTAAAACTCTCGGCTCCACCCCATGACGCCAGATCTGGCCCGCTGGAAGCTCAGGCTGTGCGTCGGCCGAGATGGTGGGTCATGTGGATGAACAACATATACCATTCCTAGAACTCCTGTTACAGGTGAGTAACCTGTATTTCTAGGACATGGATATGTTGTTCATCCACACTGTCTGGCAGACTCCTAGCAGTTCTCCGTGAGGAGGGAGGCAAGGCGCACACCCCCTACTTAGGGAATAGAGACTGGAGAACCAAGGCCCCAAAACCAGCATCCCGGCGTGACTCAAGATCGATGTGGTAATGGGTGATGAAGGTGTGTGCTGACTTCCAGGTAGCAGCCCTGCAGATTTCCTGGATAGGGACGTCCCTGGAAGCAGCCACCGATGCAGTAGTTTGGCGGGTAGAATGAGCCCTTATCCCTCTGGGAGGCTCCATGCCTGCCAACTCATAGCAGAGATCTATGCAGGAGGTGACTCACCTGCTTATCGTCCGCTTGGCTGAAGGTCTGCCAGGTCGGCTTCAGCGTGGAGTGACAAACAGCTGGCGAACCTCTCCTCAATTTCAGCCGTCGCTCCCTTATAATAAGCGCGCCTTCTAGAGTCCAAAGTATGGAGCCTGTATTCGGCCTCCGAGGTGTGATTGGGTAAAACACGGCAGAGTCAACACCTGGTTAAGGTGAAACTCCGACACCACCTTCGGAAGGAATTGGGGTGGGGCGCAGGACAACCTTGTCCCTGTGGAAGACCAGGTAAGGAGACTCTATGCAGAGTGCCTGGAGTTCTCCCATCCTTCTGGCTGACGTGATAGCCACCAAGAAGGCGGTCTTCCACGACAGGTGAGAGAGTTCACACCTGTGCATTGGTTCGAATGGCTTGCCCATGAGCTTTGCCAGTACCAGCAGTAAATCCCACGGAGGTGGAGGTTCTCGCACCGGAGGGGAAATGTGATCAAGGCCTTTGAAAAGGCACCAGACCACCTTCTCCTGCGCCACCGACTGCTCCCCGGCCCGCGCCCGGTAAGCAGAGATGGCTGCCAGGTGCACCCTTAGGGTCGTCGACCTAAGCCCTTGACGAGAAAGGGAACGTAAATAGTCCAAGATGCTTGCCAAAGGACAGGAGGAAGGGTCCAAGACCTTGCCCTGACACCAAATGGAAAATCTCTTCCATTTGAAGGCATAGCATTTCCTGGTCGACTTCTTACGGGACGCCTCAACTACATTGAGGACCTCGTCGGAAAGACCCAAGGCCTGGAACTCTAGCCGCTCAGGAACCAGGCCGTCAGGTGCAGGGATTGAAGGTCCGGATGGAACACCTTCCCCTGATTGACTGAAAGCAGGTCCGGGCGAGCTGGAAGCTGCCTCGGGAGCCTGGATCTGAGGCTGAGAAGATCTGGGTACCAGAACTGGCGGGGCCAGTCTGGGGCTATCAGAATCACCTGCGCCTTGTCCCTCCTTGCTTTGAGAAGCACCTTGTGTATCAAGGGAAATGGGGGGAAGGCGTAGAAGAGGACCAGGGTCCACGGCCTCGAGAAGGCATCCCCCTGCAGCGAGCCCTGCTGAGGGGGGCGGGCATGGAACAGCCTCAGCTTCGCGTTCTCCCTGGAGGCAAACAGGTCCACCTGAGGTGTGCCCCAATGGGAGAAGAGATCTTGTACTACCTCCGGCAGGAGAGACCACTCATGGGATGCAGCCCCTATCCGGCTCAGGGCATCGACCAGGGTGCTGGAGGCTCCTGCCACATGAATGGCTAGGAGATCAGCCTCCAAGCTGCGCGCAAGTGACCAAATGCGGAGAGCTTCCTTGCATAGAAGCATGGAGCACGTCCCGCCCTGGCGATTTAGGTAGTACATGGTCGTGGTATTGTCCGTCTGGACTCGGACCACTTGACCCCGGAGAAACGGAGCAAAGGTGGTGAGAGCTAGGCGGACCGCTCGGAGCTCCAGCAGGTTGATGTGGCATGGGACTCCCTTGAGGACCAGAGCCGTCGCCCAGTGTTCCCCAGATGGGCACCCCAACCCATCAGAGAGGCATCGGTCGATAGAGAGACCGTCGGCTCGGGCGGACAAACGGGATGCCCTCCTGCAGATGAGATGGAACGGTCCACCACTGGAGAGCGTTCCACATCTCCTGGGTCACCGTCACTAGCTGGTCCAATGGATCGCAGCGTTGTGACCACTAGCTGGCCAGTCCCCACTGAAGGGGGCGCGCATGTGCCAGCGTGCCCAACAGACCACGCTGGTACAGGCCGCCATGAGACCCAGGAGGCGCAGGAAGTCCCGGGCAGGGCATGATTGCCCAACCAGAAATGATTGGGCAAAGGAGGTAAGAACCTCGGCCCTGTCCGCTGGGAGCCGTGCTCTGGCTCTAAGAGAGTCGAGCTCTGCCCCAATGAACAGAATCACCTGCGTTGGCTCAAGTTCCAACTTGGCCTCGTTGATGAGAAGGCCAATTTGAGAGCAAACCTGGAGGGCCAGATCTCTGGACCACTCCACCTCCTGTCTGGAGGGGGCTGCTATCAGCCAATCGTCCAGGTAAGGGTACACCCGGACCCCTCGGCGCCGCAGGAAAGCTGTCACCACTGCTATGCATTTGGTGAAGACCCTGGGAGCTGGAGACAGGCCGAAGGGCATGGCTCGGAACTCGAAAAGGGATCCCTCCGCTCGAAAGCGAAAGGAATCTCCGATGTGACGGACGGATAGGGACGTGAAAGAACGCGTCCTGCAGGTCCAGAGAGCAGAACCACACGCCGTGTTCCAGGGATGGTATTATCTCAGCCAGAGTGACCATCCTGAAGGTTCGAGACCTTCGGAACTTGTTCAGGTCATGTAGGTCGAGAATGGGGCGCCAGCCCCCCGTCCGTTTCGGAACCAGGAAGTACCTGGACACAAACCCCGGGTCTGAGGGAGGGTCCGCCACCTCCCTGATCACCTCCTTTTGGAGGAGGAGAGCGATGTCAGCCCGGCAAGCCAACAGTGAGGCTGCGGACCCCGAGGCCCCCCGAGGTGCGACGGCTCTGAAGGGTGGGGCCTGCTCAAATTCTAGAAGCAGGCCTTTTCCCACCACCTCCAGCACCCACCTGTCCGTGGTAATAACGGACCAGGCGGAAAGGAAGTGCCAGAGCCGTCCCCCCATGGGGGGAACCTGGGGTTAGGTGACTGGGTTGGGGGCGACACCCCTCAGCCCGTCACTGGGCAGGCTTGGAGGAGGGACCGGCCGAGGGACCTCCTGGGCCTTTACCTCCCTGCTTCCTGTTGGAGGAAGCCCCGGCTTAGGTTTGGGATGCAAGCCCGAGCCTGCTGGCCCTGACGTTGCTGGGCCGGACGCGCCGCGGGCGCAGAAGGACAAAAGGGCTTAGGCTGTGGTTTGCAGCCTTTGTCCTTCTGAGCGGAAGAGACCGAGTCCAAGGTAGCATTGGACTTCTCGATCCTCTGCAGGTGACCTTCCACCCGAGGGCCGAAGAGGTCGGTCCCCAAAAAGAGAACATCCGCCAACTTGTGCTGGGTATCCGAGTGAAGGTGGATATCCTCAAGCAAGCCCGACGCTGCAACACTGCGGCTGCCACAGACCTGGCACATGAGTCCCAATGTCTAAAGCAGTCTGGAGCTGCTGTTTGGCCACTGCCCTGCCCTGGTCCCGCACCTGCCTGACCGTGGTCTGCAGATCCGCGGGAAGATGAAGGACGACCTCATCCAGGGAGCCCAACAGGGCATGAGAGAAATGTGCCATGAGATGGCCGAACTGGCCTGGCGAAGGCCGAGGGAGGACACAGCGTAGACTTTTCGCCCGGCATAGTCCAATTTCTTGGACTCCTTGTCGGGAGGTTTGTCCACATCCCTAGCGTTCCCAGCAGCAAGAAAACGCTGTCGGTAACTAACCCTGGCCGAGGGTGTTCAAAACCGACAAGGAACCGTAGGGACCGCGATACTTCCTGGCCATTCTGGCGAAGGCGCAGGGCAGGAAGCAGGCGCTGCCAGAGCTCCAAGGCCGGGCCCACTATGGCCTCGCCACCGAAAGACCTCCGTGAGGAGATCCTCGGTCCAGAATCTCCGTGAGGGGATACCTGGCCCGCTTAGAAACGGGTTCGAGCTTCATCCCGGTGGACTCCGAGATGAGCCGAAGCAATCCCAGGAAGGACGAAGGGTTATCGTCCACCGACTGTCCTCCTGAGGACTCCAAGTCCATTCGCTTGGAGAAAAGGGAGGAATCGTCTTCGGACTCGGAAGAGTCCTCAAAGAGCTGCCTCGGGCCTGAGCCACCCTCCACCTGCCAAGGTCGATCGGGAGTGAGGGTGA
The DNA here is from genome assembly GCA_016271365.2 of Neoceratodus forsteri. Taxonomy (NCBI): domain Eukaryota; kingdom Metazoa; phylum Chordata; order Ceratodontiformes; family Ceratodontidae; genus Neoceratodus; species Neoceratodus forsteri. The sequence continues at coordinate 552,189,596 of CM028129.1, read as the reverse complement.
CAGACAGCCTATGGGGCAATCCGTGAGCCGACCAAGAATTTTTGGTCGGAGCCCCAACTAACTGCTGTGGAGGTGGAGGTGGAGGTTCCACTGGAATCGGTGGGGCAGCTGGTTTTGGCCGAACAACCGGCCTGGGAACACGCTCCTCGGATAAAATGAAGGGTTGTTTCGGCCGCTCCGATGACAGCCACTTAATGGCCGGGGAAGACGACGGTGTCGGCTTATTCCTGGTCAGAAGTAGCTGTTGCCACATGAGTTCCTCACATCTTCGACGCAACTTGCGCCGAAGCCTCCCGTCCGGGGAGGAGGAAGAGAGGACAAGCAGCAGCGCCGCTTGCCGCGGTGCGAGACCGAGACCGCCTATGATGGCGGATCGCTGGACCTGAAAGTCCGAGACCGAGAACCTCGGCTTTCCCAGAGCAGTGCGGGGAGGTGTCGTGAGGAACCGGCACTCCCCTCGGTTGGAGGATTCAACCGAAGGCTCCGGAACGGGCTGGAAACGAGCCAACGGGGTCCTCAACTCCCACGGGGAGCCGGGAGAGGATTCTCGGCTTCTCCTGCCGACAACCGTCCAGCGGGTCGAGAAAAATCCGACGCGTCCGGCGGAGTCTCGTCAACAGGCCTGACGGGGACAACGTGAGACCAGTGGCGGCCGAGCAGTCGACCAAGTCGACGGCCGACAACCTTCGGGAGAGGGATCTTTCCGCTCCCAAAGCGTCGACAGTGGGACTTACCCTTGTCTCTCTTTTTGGACCGAAAGCGGTCCAGAAGAATAGTCCCTCACCTTTAGTAGAGAGGTCCAGACCAGCTCCTTAAAGCTGAATAAGAGGCACCGAGAAGGCGGGACAAATGCAGCCGAGGTAAGAGCGGCCCACGCCGCTCCTCTTGAGGTAGATCATCTGCCGAGCTGATCATGAGCCCGCCACCGCGGACACGCCGACTAGGCCTCCTTGACCTCACGGAGGAAATAGCGTCTCGGGCGCCCCAATTGTAAGCAGGCATACGGTCTTCGAGGACATGAGGCCGAAGGAAGAGCACAGGTAGCAGGCCTGCGGGTGTGCTCAGGCCTGAACAGTAGGCCATGCGTGGAGTGCGGATCCGTCCGAGACATCTTCTGCCGCCAAGGGCATCTCCGAAACCGAGAGTCTATTTGTCAGGCGCAGAGGGAGAGAAGGCCGAAGTCTTTTTAGCAAAAGCAACTTTTAATTTCGGTGAAAAGATTGGAACCAGTCTTATCACAGAGCGTTAGGAGGAACCTGAGCTTCCAAGCGGTAAGGAAGATCTGGCGTCGTGGGGCGGAGCCGAGGGTTTTACCACCCGGGTGGGTGGGAGGAGCCAGCTTGAAGACCTTCCAGCAAGATTTAAAGTGGCAAGGATACCTGCCAGACAGTGTGGATGAACAACATGAGCCAAAGCAATCCCAGATTGGACGATAGCCCTTCGTCCCTCGACTGACCTCCAGAGGACTCCAAGTCTACTCGCCTGGAGAAAAGGGAGGAATCGCCGGACTCTGAAGAGTCCGCAAAGAGCTGCCTCGGGCCTGAGCCACCCTCCACCTGCGAGGTCGATCGGGAGAAGGGTAACAGACAGCCTATAGGGCAGACCTTGAGCCAACCGAGAGTTCTTGGTCGAGCCCCAAATATACTGGCTGTGGGCGGAGGTTCCACGGAATCGGTGGAGCAGCTGGTTTAATTGAACAACCGGCCTGGGAACAGGCTCCCGGGTAAGTCGGGGTTGTTTAACCCTCGGTGACAACCACTAATGGCTGGGGAAGCGCAGACGTCGGCCTGTTCGATCAGAAGGAGCTGTTGCATAAGGTCTCGTACCGTCAACGTAACTGCGATAAAACCTCCCCTAGGTCAAGGACAGAGACAGCGGCGCTACAGCGATGCCGAGACCGCCTGTGGCAGGATCGGCTGGACCCGTGAAAGTCCGACACGAGAACCTCGGCTTTTCGGAGAGCGGTGCGGGGAGGGGACAGGGGGAACCGGCTCTCCCCTCGGCTCAGACGGTTCACCCGAGGGCTCCGGAACCGGAGGAACTGGCAAGCCCACAGGATCCTCAACTCCCACCGGGGGAACCGGGGAGAGAGGATTCTCGGCTTCGCCTGGCGACAACCCGTCCAATGGGTCGAGAAAAATCTCGACTGCGTCGACGGGAGTCTCGGTCAACTGGCCTGACGGGGACACCGTGAGACCAGTGGCGGCTTGAACGATCGACAAGTCGATGGCCAACAACTCGGGGAGAGGGACCTTTCCCACTCCCAAGAGCGTCGACGGAGGGACTTACCCTTGTCTTTCTTTCTTTTTGGACCGGGAAGAAGGTCCAGCAGACGTTGGTCCCTCTCCTTTAGTGGAGAAGGACAGACAAAGCTCCTTAAAAGAAGCTGTACAACAGGAACCCAGGGAGAGCGGGATAAATGCCTCAGCCGAGGAAGATGCGGCCCATGCCGCCTCCTCTTCGAGGGTGATCATCTGCTCTAGCTGATCCGCCGAGCCCGCCGTCGCGAGAGACCACGACCGGCCTCTCTGACTTTACCGTGAGAAAACGCTTCGGACGCCCCAGTTGTAAACGGGCAGCACGGTCTTCGAGGACGTAGGCTGAGAAGGAAGAGCACAGGTCGCAAGCCTGCGGGGCGTGCTCAAGGCCTAAACAGTAGACACACGTGGAGTGCAGATCTGTCCGAGACATCTTCTGCCCGCAAGGGCATCTCCGAAAACCGGGAGTCGATGTATCCATCGCAGCCGCGAGGGATAGAAGACCGAAGTCTAGAAGTGCAAAAGCTTTTTAAATTCGCAAAACCGAAGAATTAGGAAGCAGTCTTATACGCAGAGCGTTAAGGAGGGAACCTGAGCTTCCAAGCGGTAAGGAAGATCTGGCATCATGAGGCAGAGCCGAGAGTTTTACCACCCGGGTGGGTGGGAGGAGCCAGCTTGAAGACCTTCCGGCAAGATTTAAAGCGGCAAGGATACCTGCCAGACAGTGTGGATGAACTACATATCCATGTCCCTAGAACCAGCTTTTTTTTTTGTTAAATTTTCACTGCAGATTTCCAACATTGCCTTTTTTTTTTTTTTTATATAAACACCTCCCCATGAATAGTACAGCTGTCATTTTTCACATCCTGTTCGGAATGTGTTTTTGCACCTATGGTGCTAATTCCCGTATTTGCTGTGCAAAAGCAGCCTTCGGCTACCAAACTGATATTGCCACTATTCATTAGGTTGGGGGTCACAAAAAAAACATGTTGAACATTTGGAGTGACTTCCGGTGACGTCATGAGAGTGTGAGCAGCTCAGAACGCGAGGCTCCCCGTGGGTTTATCTAAAAAAAAAAAAAAAACTCTTAAATTACATCAATCACAAAAAAAACAACGTTTCCCAAGTTTGTAAGAGGTGTACAATGCCGAAGAAGGGAGGAACAGATGGAACAAAGTCCCCGAATCGCATGGATTCCAACAGATCGCAGCCTGAAGACTCGGATAGTGGAGACTCGCGGGCCTCATCGACCTCCTGCCGCAGTACAATACAGGTCGACCAGGTCCCCCATACAATACTACAAAGACAAATGACCCAAATGCTCACTGAGATTCGTGACTTCAGGAAAGAAATGAGATCAACAGTAGCGGGGCTGAGAACTGACCTAAGCAAACTGGAGAAACGGCAGGAGGGAGCGGAGGAACAGCTGACGATGACTGACCGGAGGGTTGATGAAGCCGAGAGGGCCATAACACAGCTACACACACAAATCACTGCCTTACAAGAGCGTGCTGGAGATGCGGAGTGTAGAAGCCGCCGAAATAATATTAGTCTGTCGGGGCTACCGGAAGGTACTGAACCAGCTGAATTTATTTCATTTATGCAGAGTCTATTAAGAGAAAACCTCCCTTTACCTGAAGATATAACTTTAGAGATGGAACGTGTCCATCGCTCGCTTGGTCCAAAGCTGCATGCTGGAGCCCGGCCACGGACTGTTCTTATCAAGTTTCTCAGACATCAGGAGAAAGAAACTGTGCTGCACACCGCATGGAAGCAAAGCAAAGTGCTTTTCAGGAATAAAAGGCTCTTTTGTGAAAACGACTTCGCGCCAGAGGTCATGTCGCGCCGGAAGATGTTTTTCCCAGTGATGAAGGCCCTTAAAGGGGCAGTAGTTCGGTTTCGATCCCTATACCCAGCGAGGTTGCTAGTACATTTCAAGGAAGGCCCGGTAGTATTTGATTCTGCAGCTGAAGTAACTCCAGTCCAGGAAAATAGAAGTCCCAAAGCAGCATGCAAGCGGTAGAGTTCCACTCGCAGCAAAATTGGCCCAAAAAGTCTGGACAGTGGAACAACGAGAGGCACGGAGAAGACAGGGGACCGAAGCTATCCAAACTGTTGTTAACGCATTAAAGGCTAAGGCTCAAGAACATTCAGATTCTGGACTGGGCCCTTGTGGAACAATGACCTGAAAACTTAATCGCCAGTATTTTCCGGAGTGCTTCCCCTGCTGCCAGGACCAGACGGCCCCCTGGACATGATTAACTGCCCAACGATATACTATATCCTTTTAATTACAAGCTGAACCTGTTGTACTGCTGCGGGAGGGTAGGGGACCGCATTGATATGTGCGGAGGAAAATGGGATGACGAAGGTGGGAGGACAGGAGGGTGAAAGGGAGGTTATGATGGGCTGTCACGATTTAGCCCCTCCAGCTATTGGCACATATAGGGGTATTGAACTACCATGGCTCGATCTGAGAAACGCAGCCTGGTCCTTCTGGGGAAGTGGCTGGCGCTACTCTCACGTAAGACCATACAACCAAGTGATGTGCCATGGGCCTTGTGGGGGGGGGGAGAAGACTGTTCAGCTGCCATGAGATTGCTCTATAAGCAGAGACTGAGCCCCCTTGTATTATTTAGAACCAGGGTTTCTCAGTGGTGGAGGTCTGAATCAATTCTGTCGTGCTTAGGGAGGAGAACTCTGTGCCAAAGGAGGGTGGGGAAGGATTAAAGTTCTCTTTCCCCCCCTTTTTTCTTTCTCCCCAGTGGGGAACTGACTCTCACGGAGCCTCCAGGGAGGTCTTGGTGTTATCTCTTAGTCCCGGTCAGTGGCTGGAGATCCCCTGTGGTTAATGGGAGGCAAGGACACAGGAATTGCCATGACCTACTACGTCACGGAGGTCGGACTTCTCCACTGCCTCTCGAAGTTCCACTTAACGGATCGTGGCTGTGTAACTATGTGGCGGACGACGATCGTGCAGCCAAGTGACGAACCGTGGGCCTGGGGAGGGGAGAGACGGTTCAGCTGCCATTAGACAACTCTGTAAGTAGAGACTGGGCTGCCTGATATTACTCAGAAGTGGAGAGTTTCAAGTGTGAAGGCCAGAATTTATTCTGTTGTGCTCAGGATGAAGAACTCTTTGCCCGGGGGAAGTTGGGGAGGGGTTAAGGGTTTTTTTTTTTTTTTTTTCCCTCTCCCTCTTCCTCGGTAGAGAATTGACCCCCACGAAGCTTCCAGAGGGGTCTTAGTGCTTTCTCTTGGTTCTGGTCGGAGGCTGGGGATCACCTATAACTAGCGGGAGGCAAGGCCGCAGGAATGGCCATGATCTACTATATCAGGGCAGCTGGAGTCCGCCACTGCCTTTTGAAATCCGGCTGAACGGATCATAGCCGTCCCACTAAGCGGAAGATATAGCGACCATTCCCCAGCACTACTACAGCGTTTGCCGGCCGACTACCCATGGCCTGGGGTGGAGGTGGATTTCGACTCGCCATAAGATGCAGGGGAGCGGGTGGTGGTTTCGGGGGTGGGGTTAGGAAAAGCGCCTACAGTGGGAAGACAGTTGCTGGGGTGCAAACTTCAACAAATCGATTCTGCTATTCCCAAGTGGAGTGTTGGAGCTTGCAGCTGCAGCTGCTATGTTCACATCTATGGGCCCATCTAGGTAAAATCACTGTGTTGACTATTTGGGCCGGGATGGAACTGACAGATGGAATGCGGCTGCTGTGGCCCGGACCTCCTCTGCCGTCCCATGAACCTAGATATAAATATAGTTGAAGGCAGGCACTAGATTGATACTCCTATGAATGCTCTGCTAGGAAGGGGAATATGGGCTTCTAAGAGGGAGGGAGGCTGTGCTATAATAATACAAAGCAACTAGAAGGTAGGGGATGGAGTCCTCTAGGAGAAGGCAATTGAAATGAAGCGGATGTACAGATTCTACTCTTCCCCCTCCATGCAGAGATATGACACTTAGGCTGAGATTGCCACCAGAGGCCGGACTAGTTTGTTCCCTGGGGAGCCCAGAGTCCCTCTCTGAAGTGTAGTTGCGGGGTGCGAACTCTGGAAGCCTCAGCACGCCCCGACCTGGACTGAGTAAGGGGATACAATACCAGAATGTTTGGGCCCCCGCAATGGACACCCAGGGGCTTTGAAGGGGATGTGGAGAGGGTATCACGCTAAACATAATGGGTCTATAGGCTTCTCCCTGGCACTGGACCTGAAATAATCATAAGGTTGACTCTAGCTGGAATACACCCAAAGATACAAGGGGATCTGCGAGATAAATAGGTACAAGCCCACATATTCTTTTTTTTTTTTTTTTTACATTTTTCCACCTTACCTAGTTGCCGGCCCCCCGGTACTTTCAGCCGGTCACGGGCCCGGCTTCTCCCCAAATCGGCCTCGGTCCTCCGACACCTCGGGCTTAGCCCCCACGGCGGGGCCGCTGGATGGAGGCAGACATCCGCAGAGACCGGAATCAGTCGGAGGACTGGCCTGGGGCTAATCGAAGCCGCGGCGGGCTTCATGGAGGGAGGCCGGCAACCGTCCATTTTCCTTTTTCCGGGAAGGCGGACGCAATGACGCCTGACGTCCGCCCCGCCTCCCATGCTGTTGAGCGCAGCAGCGTGCAGTGTTCCTGGCCTCCGCCAGGAGTCCCCATCGCCCGGATGCTGCCCAGCCTCCCCGAGAAGGAGAGCAGTCCAACGGACGCCGATCCATCTCCCCAGCAGCCCTCCGACGACTCGGGTCCGCCTCAACCCGGTCGCCGCGCCGCAAGCGAATCAACCGCTGCGCCGACGGGCCGCTCAGCCTACTATATTCTAAACCTCCAGTAGTCCGGGCAGGTTACGCCTAAGTTGTATAAAACATGCCAGAGAGGAGGAGGAGTAATTATACAGGAGTGGTAGGAACGGGAGGATTGGACATCAGGAACTCGGGAGAGGATTTTGGGCTACTATCTAACATAATTGTAATTAAGAAATCGTAGGAAGGGAAATTTAAAGGACATGGGGGGGTAGGCTAATAACAGAGCAGTAATATATATCAAAGGATTCCTTTTACCCAGTGAAGTCCGGGCGGAGCCCCGGGGCAGGTTGAGAGCCTTGCTCCTGCCATCTCCTGGTCTGGCCCAGACTAGGGGGTCGACACCATATGGGGCCCATGCTTGATCCTACCTATTTTACATGTGGTCCCTAGAGGTTTGGTACCTCCGTTGGGGTGTGAGTGGGCAGCCTCGCTGGACATGAACGTAGCTCCCGAGGAAGTTGAACCCTAGTTTCATTGGGGGACCTCGATCCCGAGACTCTGTAATTACGCGCTGAGATTTGGGGCCTACCGTGATATTAGAGATGGCCCTCACGCTCCTGGCGGGTCCCCTGGGACCCTAGGAAGGAGGTGGGGGGCCTACTAAACTCGTGATACTGTGCACGGAAGTCGGTCCCTCCTCCATTCAGAGGGTGTTTCTCCTACATGTCTAGCCCTAGGGGAGCCCACATCTCGCGGCTCTAGTCACCAAATCCAACTACCCTTTTCCCTTTAGGTACTAGGTATCTAAGGTCCTCAGGTAACAGAGGACCGTGAAGGTAGGACCCTTGGATCCTACCAGTGATCTAGGCATAGCCCGGATCAGTGGAAGTACCAACAGTTCTATATTTGTTTCTATGGCCACGTTGTCTAATAGGTTCTGTCTTTGCCTAATGTTGTATGTTCATATAAATGGTTGTATAGTATAGTCTTGTTTGTTTTGTGAACAGGTCATTGAACTTATTCTGGTCATTGGATTATGAGGGCATCCCGTGGGGGGACGGGGGTGCCAGGGTTCCAGCATCTCAATGCCCTGACATGGTGCATACATCAAAGTTAAAACTGCTCTCTTTAAATATAAACGGGTTGGCCTCTCCGATTAAAAGATCCAGAACGTTGGCATACCTCCGAAGAACTAAAGCAGAGAGTCTTTCTCCAGGAGACACATATGAACCCGATGGAGCACGCCAAGCTCGCTAAATTAAGTAGGGGACAGGTATTTAGCGCCTCATATAAAGGTGGTAGAAGCAGAGGTGTGGCTATAATAATTCCATCTTGCACCCCATATCAATCTGAACGAACTTGGTCAGACCCTGAAGGCCGCTTGGTTCTTTCCCAAGGGAGACTTAACAATGAGGAAATTACCCTAGCAAATGTATACCTTCCGCCGGGTATCACTGTTACACAATTGAAACCCTTGTTGGATAAGGTGGTGAATTTCACCAAGGACACTCTACTGATGTCCGGGGATTTTAACATGTTGGCAGACCCAAGCCTAGATTCCACAAAAGGGAGGCCACAGAAGTTAACTAGGACCCAGAGTTTCTTCAATAAGTTTGTTTCGGAGATTGGGTGGTGCGATATATGGCGGAAACTACATCCCCATATGAGAAACTACTCGTATTACTCTTCGGTACACCGCACATATTCCCGTATAAACTATGCCTTCACCCAAGTGGAAAAGCTGTATGCTGTATGCGATGCGCAGCTAGGAGATATATCTATCTCAGATCATGCACCCATGATTATGCAGTGGGACCTCAGTGTTCAACCTAAAAATACACAATGCAGGCTAAATTCATTCTACTTACGATCCAAAGAATTTAAGGAATTTATCTCGGACAAGATTTCTGAGATCATGGCTGATAACCCTGCCTCAGACACCACCCCCTCAGTTTATTGGGACACAATAAAAGTGGTCCTAAGGGGTCACATAATTAAATATGCGGCACAGAAGAAAAGACAACACGGAGAATACAGAGTTAAACTCGAAGAAACACTTCATTTTCTACAACAGGCCCACAAGCAGGGAGATAACTCCCTCCTCACCCAGATACAACACACCAAACAAGAGTTAGATAAACTCGCACTGCAACAAACCGAAATAGGCCTAGCATTTCAGAAGCAAAGATATTATGAAATTGGCCCACGGGCCACACACTTGCTCACATACCAAATCCGTAGACAAAGAAAAGCGGCAACGATAGTAACTATTAGGCACCCAGCAGGGGGACAGCCCCTTTCTAAGACACATGATGTGGCCGAAGCCTTTATGGCATACTATAGGAAGCTATATAGCCCAGAGTCCACTCCCTCTCCAGAGAGCTTGTCATCATATATTGAGACACTCTCTCTGCCCACCCTGGCGGAACAAAATAGAGATGCCCTCATGCAACCTATAACAACTACCGAGATAGCACAAACCATAACCAACTCTAAGTCCCAGAAAGCTCCAGGACCTGATGGATACGGAGCGGAATTCTATAAGGTTGCCAAATCATCAATTCTCCCCACGCTCCTGCGGGTCTTTAACTCGATAATGCAGGGCGACTCACCCCCAGAATCCTGGTCCTATGCAACCATATCGGCGATCCCTAAACCGGGGAAGAACCCACAGGAATGTGCATCGTATAGACCAATTGCGGTACTAAATCAGGACTATAAATTATTTATGAGTATATTGGCCCATCGCATGGACCAAGTCCTCCCTGTATTAATCCACAGAGACCAAACGGGTTTTGTGAAGGCCCGTACTACCACTGACAATATCAGACGCTCTCTATCTTGTAGATCAAATGTGCGGTACGGATACCCCAGCGGTGCTAATTAGTCTTGATGCAGAGAAGGCCTTTGATAAAGTTATGTGGCCTTTCCTATACTTCTATCTTGCACCGATTTGGTTTTCCTCTGGCCTCATCCAAGTCCTACAAAACATATATTCTGCACCTCGGCCTGTGTAAGAGTAAACGGACACCACTCCCAATACTTTAACTTAAAAGAGGCACCCGCTGCCGTCTGCTATCCCCGCTTATTATTTGCAGCAACTATAGAACCTTTAGCACAACAAATTCGAGACCTCCCTAGCATACGGGAATCTTACTTGGGAGACGGAACACCGAATTGCCTTATACGCGATGACATACTTCTGTACTTCCAAACCCGAGCAGTCCATACCAGCGGTTCGCCAACTTAGATGCGTATGGAATGGTGTCAGGCTATAAATTAAATCTGACTAAAACCGAAATATTCACATTCAATTATACACCTACGCAAGGAATAGTAGACGTCCTACCTGGCAGGTGGAACCTGGCAAAACTAAAATACCTAGGCATATATATTCCCCGAGAAGGAATAAACTATTATAAACATAACTACTCTCCCTTTATGACACAACTGAAGCAGGACTTACAGACCCGGTCTGTGATCCCATTGAGCTTGATGAAACGGGTAGAACGAATCAGGATGATAACTCTCCCTAGAGCACTATATTTGTTTCAAAATGTCCCCCTTTCTGTGCCCCAAAAGATCTTTAAAGAAATCAGTCGCCTAATGCGAAATTTTATATGGGCAGGGGGGAAAACCTCGGGTGCGCCTTAAATTATTGTCACTTGCGCGGGCTGATGGTGGCCTTGCACTTCCAGATCTAAAGCACTACCAACAAGCAGTAACTATGGTGCACATAATGGCAAGACAAAACAGAAGTTCTCATCCGCATTGGATGGAAATGGAGAAAATATTGATAAACGACATAACATACTTCCGGGCAATATATCGTCAAGTGGTGGGAGAAATGGCCTGCCCAACTACTAATCCCTGGCTGACAGCGCAATTTCAAAATTGGAGCGTAATTAAAAAGTCGCACAAACTGTCACCCTACTTGCCACTCCTATGTCCGATTCAGGCATTGCCAGACTTTTCCCCCCAATACACTGGACTCTGGGTTCAACACTTGGGATAACCTTGACTGCGGTATCTGTCACAAATAATGACACAAGGAATAATTTGGTCATTTGCATAAATTCAGGCAAAGTTTCCTGCCACACAGAGATTTTTATCGATATCTACAACTCCGACACTCATGGAGGGTTGCCCTATCCTCAAGTAAACCCAGAAAACTATATAGCACCAATTGACGTCACCTCTGAATGGTTCGGGGAAGCAGGACCACTTGATTTCCATATATTATCAACTTGAACTCACAAGGAGAGGTAATCACCGAAAACATCAGCACACAATGGCGTGAAGAGTCGGCTCGCCAACTGACTATCTTAGATTGGCGACTTCACATGCAGCTATTCCTCCAAGGTTACAAGTTCATGTCAATGGCGTAAAATCTGGAAGGTCTTGATACGATATTTTAGGTCACCCAGGGTCACTAAACACTACTCATTAAATAAAACTGCAGAATGGTGGAGAAAGTGTGATGAGCGGGAGGCCAATCTAACTCATTCTCTGGGCATGCCCGGCGCTCTCCAACTTTTTAAAGCAGCTGGAAGCACAGCTACAGCAGCTTATCGACCCACAGTTTCAGTTGACACCAGAGATATACTTGTTCCTTGTACTACCTAAGCCCTATCAAGGTCCAAATACAAGATACCTGCTTTCACTGCTCCTTACAGCAGCTAAAAAGGTAATAACTAGGCAATGGCTAACAACAAATTCTCCAACCATTCGAGACTGGTGGGAAGTTACCCGGCAAATTTACAACATGGAAAAAATGACACATAACATAAATGAACGCAGGGAGATTTTCTCTGTGAGATGGGCACGGTGGCAGATATATTATATGCTAATAGACCCCACTTTTGTGCCCTAGGGTTTATACCCTTGAGAGATCTTGTAAGCTTTGGCTCTGGCTGTTAATCCCCCTCCCCTAAGAGGCCTGGGCCCGGTGCACCCCCCCCCCTTCCCCAATACTCCGGTCTGTTCGGAGCCCTAAATACAATAGTGGGAAGATCAGACCCACTTAGATTAACTATAAAGAGAAATCCAAGAGGGAAAGTTGATGATCTGGAGAATGACCAACTCTTACCTACTTGTTAGTCAATGATGCCTATGGAATTCTGTACTAGGGTATACCGAGATTGTAATACATATGAGAGCAATGAAATGACTGGAAAATATTGGATCTTAAATTGAGATACTATCTGAACCCTTAGAATTGTCTGTATTACTGGACCAGTTGTAAATGCATTGTATAAAACCACAACTGTAGACCTATATGTATATAAGTTAAAATCTGAACAATAAAAAGAATAATTTAAAAAAAAAAAAAAAATTTGGAGTGAAAATACCAACGAAAGCCTGAGATGTTAGGGTTCCCGACCATAACGCCCCACCCTGTAGAGAATAACAGGCATCAGGGGTGTGCCTTGGACTCTTCGGCCCCAAAGTTCACCCCATTCTCCAATACCGCAGCCATCTCACCGTATTTCCTGATAGAATGGGGTGCGATAACGGCCAGACCCTAAGGCACACCCACATGACACTTGTCTGTGTCTGCAGGGTAGGGTGCGTGAAATGGCGCGGGTTGCTATGCCTGACTCCACCCAAAGGCACATCCCAATGCCCATGTAGTCTCTGCAGGGTGGTGGTGGGGTTGGCTTCAGTTCAGTACTTCACTGCCATTCGTATTATGCAGCTCTGTAACTCCTATACTACGAATGCCAATGCCAGTAAGCAAACATTCGGCATTGACAAATGCTTGTTCTCACTGTATTTGTGACAGTCATTGAACAAATGAATGAACAACAGTCAATCAACAGTCACACAGGTGATTATTTTTATGTGATCATTTACTGCTGTGGCTACTTAGCCATCACTGGTACCTTGTAGGAATGCAAAACACTGTCTGCTGCAAAAAAAAAAAAAAAAAAAGACTTTTTGGCATTAAATGAGCAACATGATGACTCAGGAATGTAAAAAAATATGGGTGTATAAATAAACACTGAAATGCACTTTCCAGACTTGTTCCATTCATTTCAACGGGAACCCCCAAAAATTTCACGAGGACTCCCAGATTTTTGGTCCGGAACCCCATTTTTTTTTTTTTCCAATGAAGTCCTGGACTCTTCAACGAAAAATCCTAGACTACTGAGGGGGCTTGAGAGAGAAATGGAACACCCTGTCTGAGGTTGTCCTGGTCCAGCCACCACTAGAGAGCTTGGACCAGAGTCTAATTCACTGGAATCAATTTGTGATACTCTCTTGTCCGAGACCAAAAGCGCTCCTTGCACCACTGTAGTTGAAGCTGCCATGTGACCCAGGAGTTGAAGAAACTGGCTTGCTAGACAAGAGACCAGAGGTCAAAAAGAAGAAGGAAGATCTGAGAGGGCCTTTACCCTTGCCAGAGGGAGGAAGGCCTTTGCTTGGATAGTATCCAATTCTATTCCTATGAAAGTAAGAAGTTGTACTGGTTTGAGAACAGACTTTGGGAGATTGAGAAGAAACCCCAGAGAACTGAGCAAGTCTCGAGTGATTTTCAGAGCAGACTTTACCTGGTCGGAGGACTGACCTACAATTAGCCAGTCATCCTGATATGGGAAGATGAAAATACCCTGCCTTCTGAGAAAGGCAACCACTACTGCAAGGCACTTTGTGAACACACTTGGAGCTGATGTTAGATCGAAGGGCATGTCTCTGCACCGATAATGGCCTGAAGGCAACTCGAACCTGAGGTACTTTCTGTGGGAGCACCTGATAGGAATATGGAAATAGTCATCCTTGAGGACCAGGGATGCTAGCCAATCCCCTGACCTTAGAGAGGGAAGAATTATTCCCAGACTCACCATTTTGAATATTGGTTTTGTAATGTGTTTATTCAAATACCTTAGGTCTAGGATGGGTAGCCACTCCCCGGTCTTTTTTGAGGTAAGGAAGTACCTGGAGTAGAAACATAGACTTTGACAGCAGATAAGGACCGCTAGGCCCATCTAGTCTGCCCATTTCCCTACCTACAGGATAGGCCGCAGATCCTATTTAACCAACAGCCTACATCTTCCTGCCCCCCACAAGAATTGCCTTATGTCTGTCCCATGCATTCTTGAATTCTCCCACAGTTTTAGACTCCACAACTTCCTCAGGAAGGCTGTTCCATGCATCCACTACCCTTTCTGTGAAATAATTTCTCACATTGCCCCTGAACCGCCTCCTATCTTTTAAATTGTGTCCCCTTGTTCTTGCAAGTCTCTTTTCTGAAAGATGCTACCTCTTGACTTTGTTGATTCCTTGAGGTACTTGAAAGTTTCTATCATGTCCCTCCTTTCCCTTCTTTCCTCAAGGGTATACATATTAAGCTCCTTTAGTCTCTCCTTATACGGCTTCTCTTGCAGACCCTGCACCATTTTAGTTGCCTCCTCTGACTGCCTCTATCCTGTCTATGTCCTTTGGAGATGGGGTCTCCAGAACTGGACACAGTATTCCAGATGGGGTCTCACCAACTGTCTGTACAGAGGGATAACAACCTCCTGTTTTCTGCTGCTGATGCCTCTCCCTATACATCCCAGTATACCCCTGGCCCTCCCTACTGCCTTCTCACATTTCTTGCTAACCTTAAGGTCATCTGATATGATTACTCCCAGGTCCCTTTCCTGTTGTGTTGTTGTTACTACCTCCCCACCCATTGTGTATTCTTCCCTTGGGTTCTTGTTTCCCAGGTGCATTATTTTGCACTTTTTTGCATTGAATCCTAGCTGCCATACGTCAGACCATTCCTCCAACCTTGCCAAGTCCCTTTTCATCCTTTCCACGCCTCTGTGTATCAACCCTGTTGCAGATCTTTGTGTCATCTGCAAAAAGGCATACTTTTCCTTCCAGTCCCTCTGCAATGCCACTGATGAAGACATTAAAAAGGACTGGACCCAATACTGAACCCAGCGGTACCCCACTAGTAACCGCCCTTTCTTCAGAGTGGACTCCATTTACAATTACCTTCAAGGCCCTGTTGTCCAGCCAATGTTTTATTTAGGCTACCCTGGGACCCACTCCCAGGCTGGTTAATTTGACTAATAATCTTTGTGGACTGTGTCAAATGCCTTGCTAAGGTCTAGGTAGGCCATGTCCACAGCCCTCCTTGGTCTACTACTTTGGTCACCCAGTCAAAGAAATCATTAGATTCGTCCTGACATGACCTTCCCGCTGTGAACCCATGCTGCCTTGGATCCTGTGCTCCACTGACCTCTAGGTACTCAACTATTCTTTCCTTCAGAAGTGACTCCATCACTTTCCCTACCACAGAGGTCAGACTGACAGGTCTGTAGTTTCCTGCCTCTGTCTTGGTCCCACTTTTGTGAAGGGGAATCACATCCACCTTCCTCCAGTCCTCGGGTACCACACCATCCTCCCATGATTTATTAAAAGAGTAGCCAGTGGTTTCACTAGTTCCTTCCTTAATTCTTTAGAATTCTGGGGTGAATTCCATCAGGACCCATTGCTTTGTCCACCTTCAGTTTTAGGAGTTCTTGCAGAACCCTTTCTTCTGTGAAAGGACTGGGATCGACCTCCTATCAAGAGTGTTCTGTTAATTGGATTAGGCACTTCCTCCTCCTCTTTGTGAATACTGAGCAGAAATATTTGTTCAGTATTCCTGCTTTTCACTGTCCCCCTGCCCACCCACCGCTTATTCTATTCAGCCTCACTATCCCTCCTTTGTCTTTCTACGCCGCTGATGTACCTATAAAAGGTTTTATCCCTTCTTAACTGAGTTGGCTATCTTTTCCTCAGTTTGGGCCTTGCTATTCTGACTTCCTCCCTGCTTCTTTCTGCCTTAACTGGTACAGCCTCTGTCCTGCTCCTTCTGGGTTTCCTTATACTTCTGGAATGCTATCTTTTCTTCCTGACTTTCACAGCCACTCTCTTGAGAACCATAGTGGCTTTTTCTTTCTGCTTTAATTTGTTTATTTGCTTTCACACAGGCTTGTTGCCTCTGTGATGGCAGTTTTGATAATTCCTCATTGTTGCTCCACACCTCCTTCTAGCCTGTTTGCTAGTGCTTTTCTGAGGCACTCTCCCATCTTGCCAAAGTCAGCCCTCCTAAAGTCCAGTACCCTCACTTTGTATGGCTTGACTCTGTAGCGGAGTTTAACGTGAACACACTGTTTGATGGTCACTTGTCCCCAGATGGCAACCCACTTCTAGATCTGAGATCCTCTCACTGCCCCTGCTTATGCAGCACGAGGTCTAAGATTGCTCCTCACGAGTGGGTTCCAAACTAGCTGTCTAATGCCTGCCACCTGTAGGGCGTCAAGAATGGCTCCCGTCTTGGATGTCGCTGCAGCATATGTGCTCCAGTTAACATCTGGCATATTCAGGTCTCCCATCAACAGTATCTCCTTTCTCTGCCATTCTAAGAATGCCTTCCATCATATCCTTGTCCATTCCTTCCCCACATGAGGGTCTGTACACAACCCTCAGTGGGATTGTGGTGCCCTTTCCAGTCTCCAAGGTGACCTACAGTGCCTCCTCCCTGTTTACTCTTTTGTTCAGTTGCTTTTATCCTTCCTTTACAGAGAGCTACTCCTCCCCTCTTCTCCCTGCCTGTCTCTCCTGTAGGTTATGTACCCTGGTATGTTAACATCCCAGTCATGGTTCTCTGTGTACCATGTTTCTGTGACTGCTACGATATCCAGGCATCCTCTTCCATTAAGGCCACCAGCTCAGGGAGCTTGTTGCCCAGACTACAGGCATTGGTACTCATTACCCTCCATTTCCTGATGGCCTTACCCCCTTGCCCCATCCCTGTCCTTCTTGCCTTTGTCACTTTCTCCATTTACCCTGCCCTCTCCTATCGACACCTCCATGTTGGTGTTTGCCACACTACTACCGTGATTGTTGTGGGGCTAGATTTTCCTGCTCCTTTCCAGTGCCTCCCTGGCTAGTTTAAAAGCTTGCCAATGAAGCATTTAAACCTATCACCTGGGATCCTGGTTCCTCCCGACAGATGCAGCCCATCATGCCAGTATAGGCTTGCATCACCCAGGTGGACCCCAGTCCCCAATGAAGCCAAATCCCTGAGCTCCACACCAGTTTTTCAACCACTGATTGAATCCCATGGTACAGAACACCCTAGCCTCTCCTATGCCTATAGATGGGTAGCACCTCCGAGATGCTGCTACTGCAGGCTACTTGACTAAGGCCCCTCCCCAATTCCACAAACTCTTCCTGCACTTCTCTAATCCCTTTCTTAGCCAGGTCATTTGTCCCAGTGGACAATGACATCCAGCTCCCTCCCTGTGCAGCTGCTCGGCAATCCTGAGGATCTCCCTGTCCCTCCAGCCATGGCGCCAGGCAGGCACCTTACCTCCCTGTCCCCTTCCTTGCCCAGTTCTACCTTCCTAACAATGGAGTCCCCACCAGGAGTTGTTTCTCTTCCCTCAGGGTCCCCTGCCACCCTCCTGTGGGTCTCCTTTGTGGAGGTTCCAGCATCCTCCTTGGTCTCCACTGTAGGTGCCTCCATAGAGGAACCACACTTTGCCAGAATGGCATAGGAATTGTGGAGAGGACAACTGGAGGGATGTGCCTCTGTTCCACCACCCTCACCCTCCCTGAGCCCACTGTGGTCCAACCGCCTCTTCTTGGCAACCCTGAGGCAACGGCAGTGGCACTGGTGGTCCCTGGATGGAAGAGGAGGTCCCACAAATCCTGGCCAACTCAGCCTGGAGATGAGCAACCTCCTCCTCAGCCCAGAGAGGTGCCTGCAGATGGGACAACACCGCATCCTCCAGAACATCTCCGAAGACTGCTGCTCCACAGCCACTGCACTGCACCACTCCAATCAAGTTTTATTTCTGGCCCTTAACCGTTTGCAATCCTTACTCTTTCCTCTGTTTTTTTTTCTCTCTCCTTACTTTCTGCCTATGTGCCCTTTAAGCTCCTGATTGTCCTGTTCTGAGACAAGAATATCCTATATTTCAGTAGACCGCTTACTTGTTCAGAGGCAGACCTCCAGCAGCTAGAGGGGCCAGAAGCTACTTTGCCCTTCTAGGATGGTGGGTCCTTGGTGGTTCTGTGATCACCACTTCCTGCCCCTAAACAGGAAGTTCCTGTTGTCAGTCAAACCTGTGCCTATAAAAATAGAACTAGCTTTTGGGTGGGGGGGCTGAGGGGAGGGAAGGAGGGCAATATAGTCCCAGTAGAGAAGTTCAGTCACACAGCAGTCCTTTCTCCTGGAGTCTTCTGCCAAGCTATTAGCAGAATCTTTCTAAGGCAGTCTTTAAATGTAGCTTCCTTTTAGCTAAGCCACTCCCCCTACTTACCAGATCTTTCTACAAGTAATTTAAACCTCACAACAGTTAAGTCCTTTCAGTCACCTGAGATTTACACCTAGATGACTTTTCAGTTACCCATTCAGTTCAGTTAACCCAAACACACACATTTTTTTGTTTTGTTTTATATGTTAGTTTTTTTACCCTAAATTAAAGGTCTAAATACAAAAGTTCTTCTACAGTACAGGCATTTGCCACTGTGCTGAGTAGGATCTACCTCTACGGCTCCGAGAGCCAGAAGAGAAGAAACCTCTGCCTCTACAGCAAGGGTCTCTGAGATGGATGTAGGTGGAAAAGACGTGACCCTCAGTTTTGGAAACCTTCTGAAGCAGAGGGCCAGTCCCTGGCTTACTACCTCCAGGATCCACTTGTCTGAAGTAACAGACTTCGAGGCCTGGAAGCAGTAAATCAGCCTGCCTCCTATTGGAATGGGGGAGTCGACCCGGGCTGACATCAGGGTGTCTGCTTGGCAGGAGCCTTGGACTGGGAAGAGGATGCAGCCCTGCTCATCCCACTCCTGCATCTCCCGTGAAAGAATTCCCTCTGTGGGAAAGGAGAGGGAGCCTGAACTTAGTAGAAAGACCTGTGGAAAGGCCTGCCCATAGACTGCTGCTTCTGAGGAGTGGCTTGCCTCTCTTTGGCCTGTGCACTCCTGTAGGTGGTCCTATACTCATCCATTTTCTTCATGCAAGCCTCCGTCTGCTACCCAAACAAAGAGTTGCCCACTGTAGGGAAATCCATAGCCTTAGCCTGGGTGTCCTGCGAAAGGCTAGCACATCTGAGCCAAGCACATCTCCTGAGAGACACAGATGAAGCCATGACTCTCGAATGCCACATCACTGGAGTCCACAGCAGCATGGAATTCTACCTTGGATGCCTCGATTCCATCAGCAGCCACCTCCTCCAGCTCTTTGGCTAGCTGAGGGGAGGAGTGTTTAGCCAGTTCCAGAACCACATTCCACCTGGACTTCTGGTACCTGGCTGTGCAGGCCATAAAATTAGCCTGCCCGAGTCCCAAAGAAGATGCCAACTACGCTCTTCGGCCATGGCATCGACCTTCCTGGAGTCTTTGTCTGGGGGGTGTGAAACCAAAGGCATGTTAGCCTAGTCACAGGCTGCAGCCTGCACTACCGCAACATGGCTACAATGACTGCATAAAAACTCCGTACCCGAGCCTGACAGCATATACCTCCTGTCCATTCTCTTCTCCACAGGAGGTAGGGAGTTAGAAGTTTGTAAAATCAGGTTACTCATCTGTAACAGTAGTACTAGGAGTGGTATATGTTGTTCATCCACACTCTTTGGCATGTCCCCTTCCACTTTAAATCTCACCAGAAGTCTTCAAGATGGCTCCTCCCATCCACTCCGGTGGTATATACCTCGGCTCTGCCCCTTGATGCCAGATCTTAGCCCGTTGGAAGCCAGAGAGCGTCTTGTTGCGGAAGGTCGGTGGTCTCGCGGATGAAATACACACCCTAGAACTACTGTTAAAGGTGAGTAATCCGTTTTTCTAGGCGCATGGATATGTTGTTCATCCACACTCCTTGGCAGACTCCTAGCAGTTCTCCGGGAGGAGGCGGGCAAGGCACACACCCCCTACTCAGGTAACAGAGATTGGAGAACTGAGCCCCCAAAACCAGCATCCCGGCGTGACTCAAGGTCGATGTGGTAGTGGGTGATGAAGGTGTTTGCTGACTTCCAGGTAGCAGCCCAACAGATTTCCTGGATAGGGATGTCCCTGGAAGCAGCCACTAATGCAGCAATATGGCAGGTAGAATGAGCTCTTATCCCTCTGGGAGGCTCCTTGCCCGCCAACTCGTAGCACAGACCTATGCATGACGTGATCCATCTTGCAATAGTACATTTGGCTGCAGGTCTGCCAGAAGCGGCTTTAGCGTAGGTGACAAACAGCTGGCGAACCTCTCCCCGAATTCCCGCAATCCTCTCCCTGTAATAGAAGAGAGGATGTCTCTGGTCCAAAGTATGGAGCCTGTATTCTGCCTCCGAGGTGCAATTAGGGTAGTATACCGGCAGGGTTAACACCTCGTTAAGGTGAAACTGCTGACACCACATTCAGAAGGAATTTTGGTTGGGGGCGTAGGACAACCATGTCCCTGTGGAAGACCAAATAAGGGGAGTCCACCAAAAGCGCCTGGAGCGCCCCTGTCCTTTTGGCAGACATGATAGCCACCAGGAAGGCTGTCTTCCACTACAAGTGTGACAAGGCACACTTGTGCATTGGTTCGAATGGCTTGCCCGTGAGCTCTGCCAGTACCAACAGAAGATCCCAAGGTGGTGGAGGTTCATGCACCGGAGGGAATGTGTGATCCGGGCCTTTGAAAAAGCACAAGACCACTGTCTCCTGTGCCATCAGCTGAACGGCCTGTGCCCGGTAAGCAGAGAAGGCTGCCAGGTGCACCCCAAGGGTTGATGACCATAGACCCCCCTTTGGAGAGAGACCAAAGGTAGTTGAGAATGTTAGCCACTAGACAGGACAGAGGGTCCAGGCCCTTGCCCTGACACAAAATGGAAAACCTTTTCCATTTGAAGGCATCACATTTCCTGGTAGATTCCTTTCTGGATGCTTCCATCACAGTGTAGACATCTTCGAAAAGACACAAAGCCTGTAATTCTAGCCGCTCAGGTACCAGGCTGTGAGGTGAGGGGGACTGAAGGTCCGGATAGTGCACCTTCCCCAGAGAGAGAGAGAGAGACGAGACACACAGAGACAGAGATCAGGTCTGGGCGTGTGCAAAGCCGCTCCGGGACCTGCAGCTGAGGCTGAGGAGATCTGGATACCAGAACTGGCGAGACCAGTCTGGGGCTACCAGGATCACCTTTGCCTTGTCCCCTCCTCACCTTGAGGAGCACCTTGTGGTTCAAGGGAAATGGAGGGAAGGCGTAGAGGAGGCCTGGGACCACGGCCTGGAGAAGGCATCCCCCTGCAGCGAGCCCTACTGAGGGGGGCAGGCATGAAACCGCCTCAGCTTGGTGTTTTCCTTGGAGGCAAACAGGTCCACCATCGGTTTTGCCCCAGTGGGAGAACAGGCTGTACGCTACCTCTGGATGGAGAGACCACTCGTGGGATGTTTGGCCTAAGCTGCTGAAAGAATCCACAAAATGGTTTGAGGCTCCTGCCACATGGATGGCTAGGAGATCTGCCTCCAACTGGGTCATGAGGGTCCAGATGCAGAGCGCCTCCTTGCACAGCAAACGGGAGTGTGTGCCGTCCTGTTTGTTGAGATAGTACATGGTCATGGTATTGTCTGTCTGTACTTGAACTAATTGACCCCGGAGCTGAGGAGCAAAACCAGACAGTGCCAGTCTGACTGCTCTGAGCTCCAACAGGTTGATGTAGCATCGGGACTCCTCAGGGATCCAGAGCCCATGGGCCCTTTTGTCCCCCATGTAGGCTCCCCAGCCCATGAGAGGTGCATCGGTCGTGAGAACGACCATCAGCTCGGGTTGGACAAACAGGATCCCTTTCTGCAACCGGTCTGGGGCAGTACACCACTGGAGAGCGTCTCATATCTTCTGGGTTACAATGATCAGCTGGTCGAAATGACCGTGGCGCTGAGTCCACTGTGCAGCCAGCTCCCATTGGAGGGGGCGCAAGTGCAACTGGGCCCAACAGACCACGGAGGTGCACGCCGCCATGCAACTTAGAAGGCGTAGAAAGTCCCAGGCAAGGTGCAACTGCCCAACCAGAAATGATTGGGCAAAGGAGGAAAGAACCTCCGCCCTGTTCACCGGGAGCCGAACTCTGGCTTGACAAGAGTCGAGTTCTGCCCCGATAAAGTCTATCACCTGAGAAGGCATGAGTTCCGACTTGCCCTAGATCAGGAGGCAGAGTTGGGAGCAGGTCTGGAGGGCCAGGTCCCTGGATCTCTCCTGTTGGGTGGAACCTGCTAGGAGCAAAATCATCGAGGTAAGGATAAATCCTGACCCCCATTCCCGAGATGGGCTGCCACCACTGCGATGCATTTGGTGAAGACCTGCAATAATGACAGGCCGAACGGCATGGTTTGGAATCAGAAGGATCCTTTGACCCTGAAGCGGAGGAACCGCTGATGGGACGGTGGACGATTGGGACGTGAAAGAACATGTCCTACAGATAAAGTGAAAAGAACCACATGTTTCGCTCCAAGGATGGTAAGTTCTGGGACAGAGTAACCATCTGAAAGGTGCTTGACCTGAGATATTGATTCAGGTAGTGCAGCTCTAGAATGGGGCGCCAGCCCCCCGACCGCTTAGGCACCACAAGTACCTGGAGACAAAGGCTGGGTCTGCTGGAGGATCTGCTACTGAAGCTACTGCCTCCTTGAGGAGGAGCTGAGCGATGTTGTCTTGGAGAGCCAACTGGGTCTGAGCGAATACTCTTTCCTCCCGAGGGGCGCGGGCTCGGCTTGGAGGGTACTGCTCTACTTCCAGAGGCAGTCCCCAACTGACCACTTTGAGAACCCACCTGTCTGAAGTGACAACGGACCAGGCGGAAAGGAAGTGGCGAAACTGGACCCCCATGGGAGGACCCAGAGTTCAGGTGACGGGAGAGGGGCTAACAGCCCCCCCCTCGCCACTGAGCAGTCTTGGAGGAGGAGGAGGAGGCTCCAGGACCTGAACCTCTGCCTCCTTTATGGGCCTGTTGGGGTTCGGACTTGGGCTGGGGGTGCCAATCCATAGCCTGCTGCTGCTGTCCACCTTGAAAGGAGGACTGCTGAGCTGCAGGGGAAGAAATGCCGAAAATACTTTTTCTTCTGCTGGATCTTGCCTGAAGAACCCTTGGCAGAAGTAGCGTCCAAGGTGGCACTGGATTGCTCAATGCGCTGAAGGTTACCAGCCACTCCTGGGCCGAAGAGGTTGGTCCCTAGGAAGGGCACATCAGCTGGTTTATGCTGGGTATCTGCCGGGAAGGAGGAGAGCCTCAGCCAAACCCTGTGATAAGAGGCAACTGCGGCAGCCATCGAGTGGGCACAAGAATCCCCAATGTCCAGGGCCATCTGAAGCTGTTGCCTGCCAACAGCTTGGCCCTGATCCCAGACCTGCTTGACCATGGTCTGCATGTCCGCGGCGAGGTGTGGGAGGACTTCACCAGTGACCCTAAAAGGGCGTGAGAGAAGTGTGCCATGACGATGGCCAAACTAGCCAGACAAAGGCCCAAGGAGGAAGCCGCATAGACCTTCCTGACTGAATGGTCCAAAAGTTTGGACTCTATCAGGAGGTCAGTCAGTGTTGACAGAACTGCCAGTATGCCTGAACAGAGGCGGTCACCAGGCTCTCTGCTGAAGGATGCTATGGGAACCCCGCAAGGGACCCCATGGGCACTGCATACTTGTGGCCCATGTGGGCAGACGAAGCTGAACAAGAGGCAGGGCGCTGCCAGAGTTCTATGGCTGGGCCAACAATGGCCTCGACCACAGGAAAGGCCTCCGGAGGGGTATCCTGTCTCTTAAGGATGTCCATAAGAGGGTACTCTGCCTTTTTCTGGGTTGCTCCAGGGCCATCCCAGTAGATTCAGAGATGAGGCGAAGAATCCCTTGGAAAGACGAGGGACCTTCCTCAGTCTCCAAGCTAATGGTTGATTCATCATCCCTTGGATAAGAATGCAAGCCAGTGAAGTCCAAATCCAAGGAATCCGGGTATAACGGCCAACAACCCAGGTCACCTTCAACCCGCTGAAGGCGGTCTGGGGTGACCGTGACCAACAACCACCGGGGAAGCCCAGTGTCTGGTCTATCTTCCTTAGAGGGAGCCCCTCCCACAGGCTGTTTGGGCGATGGTTCCATCACAATTGGTGGAGAGACCGTTATGGGCCGAGTTGGTGGTTTTGCCAGCTCCGCGGCCTGAGGAACTGATTTAAATTGGCTCCAAAGGAGTCTGCTTCTGCCTAGGAGGCGAAAGTCAGGTAATGGCCAGTGTAGAAGCCGGATTTGGCTTCTGCCCGGTCAGAATTAGCTGTTGCCACATGAGTTCCTCGTAGTGCCGCAGAGTTTCCGCCGGAGCCTCTACTCATCCGAGGAGGACGAGGACGACCAATGGCGTCACCTCTTTTTAGAGCATTTATGGCTCTTCCTTGGCCTGTCGATCGAAGGGGTCCGAGACCTCGATCGAGATCGGACAGGCAGACTCAGTCGCTCGACAGACCCCGGTGGGACCGGTGATTTCCCAGAATCAGGGACCACTTCGTCAATGGGAGTTCCAGCAGGCAGAGTCTCATCATATGGAAATACCAGATTAGGGGTTTGATCGAAGGATTCGTCGACCGGAGTCAGCGAAATCGGATCGATCACGATTTCAACAAAGTCGATCGATAATTCGGTCGACTGACCAGACGGCACAGCTGAAAAGTCAGCGGCCGAAGAAGCGATCGACCGAGGTCGAGACCGCATGTTCTTTGATCGAGATCTCTCCCTGCCTCAAGAACGCCCTCAGTCGCGAGACTCAGACGCATCCCGGTCTTTTCTCCCGCTACGGATCGAGGAATGAGAGTCTGCAGGCGCCTCTCCCTTGGTCGGGAGAGACTGGCACAACTCCCGGAAGGAACCCGTAGGGTGATTTCAAAGTTGATGAACGAAGAAGCCCAAGAAGTCTCGCACACAAGCCCTTCTCCCTAACGCTTGCATGTTCCAATTGCTCGGCAGATCCCGCAGCTGGAAACCGCCCACCGAGCCTCCTTGGATTTCACCGGAGAGTTCCTCTTCTCTGGCCAAACCAGTTTCAGGCATGCGAGACAGTCGTCAAGGACGTTGGGATGAAAGGCGAGACACATATCGCATTTCGAGTGTCATGGTCGACGACGCAACAGATGCACGTGGTGTGGGGATCGGTGCATGACATTTTCTGGCCACAAGGGCACCAACAAAATCCGGGGAATGACTTGTCTTCCATAATCGAAGCAGCGAACTTGCTAACGCAAACAATGCGAATTTTCGGAATAACCTAAGGTTTGAAAGCCAGGGCCTACTAGATGCATGAGCACGAGGGAGGCAACCTGAATCTTCCAGCGGAAATGAAGATCTGGCGTCATGGGGCAGAGCCGAGGTATATACCATCCGGGTGGGTGGGAGGAGCCAGCTTGAACATTTCCGGTGAGATTTAAAGCGGAAGGAGACACGCCAGAGAGTGTGGATGAACAACATATCCACGATCCTAGAAAATTATTTTTGTCCGTTTCCCCAAGGACTTGTGAAGAGGGATAGACAATCTTTTGGACTCTGGGATGTCCATCATCGACAAAAATCAGGCTCTTCCTCCTCCTCAGCAGCTTCAACCATTGGGAGCCGGAGAGTTTCAGCCACCTTCTTGTAAAACAAGAAGTGTGAAGGGGACTCAAAGCCTGGGAGGGGAGACATTGGAGGATCGGTCTGGGGAAATGTCTGGTTCAATGGACACACCCAGACATTCAAAGTAGTTATCTTCGCCCTCATCTTCGGGATACTATGTCTCCCCCCCCCCCACTCATTAAAAGCATCAGGATCGTAATCCAAACGAGTCGGAGCCGACCAAACCGACCGCCTAACCGGTGGTACCGGATCGGATAGAACCGGACGCAGCGATTGAGCTATGCTATCGCTTTGGCTATCTCAGCAGCGGTTGGAGTATGCGGTGCTGGATCTGAACCAAGCTACTTGCGTTTTCATTTAGACGGAACTGACCCCTTGGAGTCTGACCTCCTTTTGTCCGAGGAGGTAACACCCAGGTCAGTAAGCACCTCCTCTGGTTCGGCCGCTATCAAACCGGGCCATCCGGATCTATGGACTTCTTGGCCTCCCTTTCTTTCAGCCCACTCAGTCTTTTTTCCAGAGTGACTTTAGGAAAATTCTTACAAATCTAGCAGTCTGTTTTGAGGTGGTCAAACCCCAGACAATAAACACAGATGAGGTGGGGGTCAACCTTGGCAAATGCCTCCCCACATTCAGTATAGTGTTGAAACCCAGTGGGACTGGGTTTTTTCTTGGGTTTCTCAGACATGGCCAACCTAAACAATTACCCTTAAAAGCTTTTAAGCCAGCTAATAACCAACCGATCGGTTACAAACCATATTACAGGTTCTGTAAAGGAACCAGAAAAAATCTGGTTCTTTTGAAACCGATCGGTACCGGACCACCACACTAAATCCCAGAAAAATTATAAACAATCAGAAAGGTCGGTTCCTAACCGGACCGACGAGAAACCGAGACGAAAAACAATTTCCACAAAATTAAATAAAACACTAGTCACCACCTATCTACCACGCTACCTGTACCGTACACAGAGGATGGAAATCTGAAAAATAATAAATCGGTTAGAAAAACTGAATGCCAATTCAAACTCTACCAAACCGAGCAGAGGAGAAATCTCCGGAGCGACTTCACTGTTAGGTAGAGTAAGGAATATGATGGTTACACTGGTAAGTACCAGAGACAGAGGTTTGAAAACCGAGCTTGAGCTCAACGTTCTATGCTTCTGCACAGAGTTAACTCTCCTCTCCAGGGCAGTTCAAGTGCTGGGGCTAACTGCATATCGTCAGAATACAGCAAGACTTCGTGTTGTTTGAAGAGTTGGGTATTGTCTCCTCTGTGGCCCTTAGTATGGTTCAGATAGTAGCTGACAGCTCTTTTTTAACAACTAGGCTATGCAGTCTACGTTCCCCTAAAATGGAATGGTCAGTGAAAAAGACTGGCAGTGAAATGGACTGATTAATATGGAAATCCAATACCACTTTAGGGAGAAATTACTTGTTAGTCCTAAGGACAACTTTGTCCCTATGGAATGCAATGTAGTCAGTCTCCATGGATAGAGCCTGGAGCTCACTAATCCTCCTGGCAGAAGTGATTGCAACTAGGAACACAGTTTTCCAAGTTAGATACTTGAGATCTGCTGAGGACATAGGCTCAAAAGGTGGCTGCATGAGCTGTGCAGTACATATATTTAGATCCCACACTGGGGTGGGATTCCTGTGAGGGGGATGTAAAAGCAGCAGTCCCTTAAAGAACCTTCTGAACACTAGGTTTGAAGCCAGGGATGAAGCCTTGCCCTGCTGATAAGCAGAAACAGCTACCAAGTGCACTCTCAGAGTGGATGGTCTCAGACTGGGGGAATGAAGGTGGGTCAGGTAATCCAGGACCACTGGCAAGCCCACCTGAGTGTGGTTCATGTTCTTACACTGGCACCAAATGGAGAACCTTTTCCACTTGGACATATAGGTCTTCCTGGTGGAGGGCTTTCAAGAAACCCTGAGAACCCCCATGACCACTTCAGAGAGATGCAAGTTAGCCTACTCCAAGTCCTCAAGGGCCAGGCCTTGAGCCTGAGGGACTGAAGGTTGGGGTATAGGATCCTACACTGGGAAGAAGTCAGCAGGTTGTACTTCCTGGGTAGGATGATTGGTTTAGCCACCGACAGAGCCAGAAGAAAAAATTACTCACCTTAGTAATGTTGTTTCTTCTAATGGAGTCTTGCTATATTATGACATATGCAATGAGTCCCAACTTTCGAACTGCTCCGGAGGTGAAAGAGTTAACTTTCCATGCCAGGCATGGAACCTTGAGCGCGAGCTCGGTTGAAAACTCTGTCTGTTGCTGCTCAAACTCAAACTGTCAGATCTTCACGCAGCAAAACTTACTAAGGTTCTGTGTGTGAAGCCGTGAACCTACCTAGCCCACTGGCTAATAACTACAAAAAACATTTCTGTTCTGATCCCAAAACAAAGACTCAAGTCAGGGAATCAAGAAAGAAAAATTAAAACATAACACCCAAGCACCCTAATAAAGGTGAAAATAAAGTGGGCATCTATGAAGTGTCAACATTGCACTGCCCACCCACCTCCCAAAAGTAGAGGTTCTGAGAGGGCAGGCTGGGGAGGTCATATATAGCAAGACTCCATTAGAAGAAACAACATTACTAAGGTGAGTAATTTTTTTCAAACAACATGAAGTCTTGCTATATTATGACACTATGCAGATTACACAGCAGTACCTCCATGGAGGAGGGACAGAACCTGCTTAGGAAATAGGCTCTGAAGCACAGCTGTACCAAATCGAGCATCACTCCTAGCCTGGATGTCCAGGGAGTAATGCTTAGTAAAAGTGTGAACTGTTTTCCAGGTAGCTGCTTGACATATCTCTAGGATAGGGATGTCCCTGGCAGCAGCCAGAGACGCAGCTGTACCTCTGGTAGAGTGAACCCTCAGGCCTGAGGGAGGAACCTTACCCAGTTTTTCATAGCAAAACTGGATACAAGAGACAATCCACCTGGCAATGGATCTTTTAGTGGCAGGTTTCCCTTTACCAACCTCACCATAAGTGAGGAACAATTGGAGGGAGTCAAACCTGTGACCCTTGGTACGTTCTATGTAGTAACTAAGGGCTCTTTTGACATCTAAACTGTGCAATCTCCTCTCGCCAGAGGAGGAATGGTCAGTGAAGTACACAGGAAGGGACATGGATTAAGGTGGAAGTCTGAAACCACCTTAGGCAAAAACTTTCTGTTAGTCCTGAGGACCACCTTATCTCTGTGAAAGGAGATAAAATCAGGCTCCACTGACAATGCTTGCAATTCACTTATGCGCCTGGCAGAAGTGATGGCTACCAAAAACACAGTTTTCCAAGTCAAATACTTGAGCTCTGCTGAAGACAAAGGCTCAAAAGGGGGTTGCATAAGCTGGGCAATGCAAATATTAAGATCCCAAGCAGGGGCAGGGTACCTGAATGGAAGGTTGGTGTGAAGCAACCTCTTGAAAAACTTGGAAAATACAGGGTGAGCTGAAAAAGAAGAAGGTTTACCTGCTGATAAGGAAGCAGACACGCCTGCCAGGTGCACTTTTAGGGTAGCTGGTCTCAGCTCCAAAGAACTCAAATGCACCAAATAATCCAAGATTGTGGGCAAGTCAGCCGATTCTGGGGGAATATGCTTTCAGAGTACCATATGGAAAATCTCTTCCATTTGGAATTGTAGTAGCCCTGGTGGAAGGCTTCCTTGAGGCCTTCTAATATATCCATTACACCTTGGGAGAGGTGTAAATCAGCAAACTCTAACTCTTCAAGAACCAAGCCTTGAGATTGAGAGATTTGAGATTCGGATACCAAACCCGTCCCTGGGCACAGGTTAACAAATTGTGATTCCTGGGAAGGCACAGGGGAGGATGGACTGCTAAGGACAGTAGGAGAGGATACCAGGGTTGTCTGGCCCAATCCGGAGCTATCAGAATGACTTTGCAGGATTGGGATCTGATTTTGACTAGCACTTTGAACAGGAGGAAGGCATAGAGAACTTCCCTTCCCAACTGAGGGCTAAGGCATCCAGGGGCGTGAGCCCAACACTGAGCCTGCAGCAAAAAAGTTGGTGACTGTCTGGGGCTGCAAAAAGATCCATCTGCGGAGTGCCCCATCTGGCAAATACTACCTCCAGTACTAGGGGATCCAGTGCCCATTCGTGATGGCCCTGGGAAATCCTGCTGAGAGCATCTGCCAGGACATTGTCCATGCCTGGGAGATGAACTGCCGTAAGGGAGGTGTTCAGGGAATAAGCCAGGGACCACAACTTCATTGCTTCGGTGCACGAGGCCGTAGACCAAGTGCCTCCTTGCTTGTTGATGTACCACATTGTAGTGGTGTTGTCTGTTCCTACCTGTACGACTTTGTTCTGAACAGATGTGGAAAAAACTTGAAGTGCTAGAAAAACTGCTCTCAGTTCCAACAGATTGATGTGGAGCAGAGATTCCTGTGGGGACCACAATCCCTGGCTAGTGAGATCGCCTATGTAGCTCCACCCCAAGAGGGATGCATCTGTAGTAAGGATTAAGGAGTGAGACTGAGGGATGAAGGGAACCCCCTGTCTCAAATTGCTCTGGTCCTGCCACCACTGAAGGGCTTGGATCAGGGTTGAGTCACTGGGATCAATTTAGTTAAAGGGTCTCTCCTTTGAGACCAAAGGCTCTCAAATGGAACTGGCGTCCCTCATCTGAAATCTTGCTCCCTGCACCACTGCTGTAGAAGCAGCCATGTGGCCCAGGAGCTGCAGAAAATGCCTTGCTGGTCAGAGACTTGCAGGTGAAAGAGGAGGCCAGAGAGACCAGGGTCCTTGCTCTTTCCAGAGGGAGGAAGGCTCTGGCCTCTTTTGTGTTCAGTTCTGCACCTATGAAGGCGAGGAGCTGGACAGGCTCTATAACTGACTTTTGAAGATTGAGAAGGAAACCTAGAGATGTGAGCAGTTGCTGAGTTACCTGAAGGTGAAGTTTGACTTGTTGTGGAGACTGGCCTACTATGAGCCAGTCATCCAGGTAAAGAAAGATGGCAATCTTTTGCCTTCTTAAGTGGGCAACTGCTACCGCCAGGCATTTTATGAATACCCTCGGGGCAGAGGTGAGGCCGAAGGGCATTGCTCTGAACTGGTAATGGCCTGAGGGCAGTTCGAATCTGAGGTACTTTCGATGGGAGCTTCTGATGAGAACATGGAAGTAGGCATCCTTGAGGTCCAGGGACGCTAGCCAGTCCCCTGGCCTTAGAGAAGGTAAAATAATTCCCAGAGTCACCATTTTGAATTTTGGTTTTAAAAAGGTGCTTGTTTAGGTATCTGAGGTCCAGGATGGGCCGCCATTCTCCTGTCTTTTTTGGGGTAAGGAAGTACCTGGAGTACAACCCCTTTGCCCTGTCGTAAGGGTGGAACCCTTTCCACAGCTCTGAGAGCCAGGAGGGTAGAAACTTCTGTTTCTAGGGTAAGTGCCTCTGATGGATTTGCAGGTGGAAAGGATCTGGTTCTCATCTTCGGAAATTTTTTGAAGCCGAGAACCAGTCCCTGGCTTACTACTTCCAGGACCCACTTGTCTGATGTTAAAGACTTCCAGTCCTGGACAAAGTAAGCCAGCCTGCCCCCTACAGGTAGTAGAGAATCGGCCCGGCACCCCATCAAGGTGCCTGCTTGGCAGGGGCTTTGGGCTGAGGGTGGAAGCAGGCTTGCTTGTGCCCCATCTGCTCTCCTCTAAAGAACCCCTCTCATGTGGGCAGAAGAGGAGGCCTGGACTTGGTAAAGGCCTATGAAAAGGCCTGCCCTGCCCCTGGATGCTGCCTTTGAGGAGTGGCCTGCCTTCCTTGGCCTGTGCACTCTATAGGTAGTCCTATATTCATCCATTTTCTTCATGTAATTCTCCGTCTGCTCCCCAAACAGAGAATTCCCCACAACAGGAAAATCCATGGCCTTAGACTGGGTATCCTGTGACAGGGTAGTATATCTGAGCCAAGCCATTCTGTGAAGTGCCACAGATGTAGCCATGACCCTTGATGACACATCATTAGAGTCTACTGCAGCATGAAATTGCACCTTGGATGCCTCAATACCATCCACAGCCACCTGTTCCAGCTCCCTGGCAAGCTGGTCAGGGACCTGTTTTGCCAGGGCCAGCACAGTATCCCATCTGGATTTCTGGTACCTAGCAGTATAAACCATATAATTTGCCTGTCTGATTCCCAAAGATGCTGCCATGTACTGTTTCTTTGCCATGGCATCAATCCTCCTGGAGTCCTTTTCAGGGGATTGGGAAGCTAGAGAAACATTTGCCTTGTCACAGGCTGCAGCCTGCACTACCCCCACATGGCTGTATTGCTGTATGGGGAACTCCGTATCAGAGCCTGATAATGTATACCTCTTGTCCATCCTTTTATCAACAGGAGGTATAGTGTGAGGAACTTTTACTGTCTGTTTCCGAAAAGATTTATGCAAAGGAATAGACAGTCTCCTAGACTCTGGAATATCCATCATTTCTACATAGTCAGGCTCCTCTTGGTCATCAACAGCTTCCTCAACAGGGAGCTGGAGAATTGCAGCAACTTTCTTATAGAACATAAAATGAGAAGGGGACTCAGATAACCTGGGGGGAGAAACCCCTGACTGTCTGTCTGGAGAGATGTCCAGTTCAATTGGCACACCCAGACTTTCAAAACCACATTCACTCTCCTCATACTCCTCTTCCCCCTCCTCCAGTTCATAAAAATCCTCAAAATCATAATCTTGAACCCGATTGGAACCCGGCAGACGAGCAACTTCCCTGATGGTGTCGGTTGATTCGGGCGTTTCAAAGAAAGTGACTGGACAATTTGAATTGCTTTAGCTATTTCCTCAGCGGTTGGAGAAGGAAATTTTGGCTCCCACTAGCTGACTTCTAGTCCTTTAGTTGATCCGCTCAGAGCAGGCTCTACGCTTGCCAGAGGAAGTATCGCCTCTGGTCAGAGGGCACTCTCCGTTGGGACCGAACCGGCTGGCCATCCGGTCAGCGGACTTTTTCCTCCCTCCGAGCCTACCAACTCTCTTTTCTATGGTGGCAGCAGGGAAATTCTTACAAATCTGGCAGTCTGCATTGAGGTGGTCAAACCCCAGACAATATACACAGGTGGTGTGTGGGTCAGCCTTAGCAAAGGCTTTCCCACAGAGACCACAGTGCTGAAACTCAGTGGGCCCTGTGGGTCAGCCTTAGCAAAGGCTTTCCCACAGAGACCACAGTGCTGAAACCCAGTGGGTCCGTTTTTTTGGGGGGGTTTCTCAGACATAGTGCCAGCCTAACCAAAACTTGCCCGTTAGTGGCAATCCGCCAAGCAAGACTCTCTTATCGGTTCCCAACCGTGTCACGGGTCGTGGAAAAAACCATAATGAAATCAGTTTTTTTTTTTTTTTTTTTTTAGAACCGATAAGAACCGGGGACCGCACTCTAAAGGACTAGAAAGTATTTTTAAAACAACCTGATCGGTTCAAACCGAACCGAAAAAGACGTTTACAAGTTCCACACAGAAGAAAATAAATAGCTTATCTATTACTTACAATACCACAGACAAAGCTTGAACCGACTGACAGCTGTTTAATTTCGGTCAAGAAACCGAAAAATAAAACTTTTTAACCGACAAACGAACCAAGCAACAGGAGAAATCTCCAGAGCGACTGTTCAGTGAGGCGGAGTAAAGAATCTGACAGTTTGAGTTTGAGCAACAGACAGAGTTTTCAACCGAGCTCGCTCTCAAGGTTCCATGCCTGGCATGGAAAGTTAACTCTTTCACCTCCGGAGCAGTTCGAAGATTGGGACTCACTGCATATGTCATAATATAGCAAGACTTCATGTTGTTTGAATCAGACAGAACCAGGGTTGCCTGGCCCAGTCCGGTGCAATGAGGACCACTGCCGCTGTCTGGGATCTGAGCTTGTTCAGGACTCTAAGCAACAGTGGAAATGGAGGGAAGTCATACAGGAAATTCCCTGTCCAATCCAACAGTAGTGCATCCAGTGGGACTGTGCCTCTCACAGGAGGCCTGCAGCAAAAATGGGGTAGCCAATTGTTGTCTGGGGCTGCAAAGAGATCCTTCTCAGGAGTGCCCCACCTTTTGAACATAACCTGCAGCACCTGCTTGTTCAGAGACCACTCGTGGTGATTTTGGCCGATTCTGCTGATACCATCTGCCAGGACATTGTCCTTCCCTGGTAGGTGGACTGCTGTGAGGGAGATTCCCAGGGAGTATGCCAGACTCCAAATTTTCATGCGCTCTGTGCACATATGTCTTGACCTTGTGCCTCCCTGCTTATTTATGTAGTACATAGTGGTTGTATTGTTTGTCCTGACCTGCACCACTTTTCCCTGCAGCATGCAGACGAAAGACTGGAGTCCCAGGAAAACTGCTCTGAGCTCCTATTTTATTTTTTTTTTATTTATTGAGAAATTGGAATTACACCCTTTGAATCATAGACCCTTTTGCAAAGGCTCCTCATCAGGTAACAGTCTACAAACAATAACACAGTGGAGTTAAATGAGGGTGCAAAACAAACCATCAATATGATAAATTAGGAGTACTGGAAAGAAGGTAGCAAAAAAGAGCAATAGTACATAACAGAGGGCAAAGACAGGCCAAAGTTGAGTGCAAAACTAGAAAATACAGTAAATGAAAATTACGTACCTACCGTAATTCCTGATATTCTCTTGTATCTTCACCATTCATTACTTCCTGGGTGTTAGCCGGAGGCGCGCACCCGCCACGGAGCTTTTTTTAAAAGTTTGCCCTAATGGCACCGCCCTCGAGTGACGTCAAGGCACAGGGGCGGCTGCTAGTAGCCACCACCTCCTCCAACTCAGTTCTGTGAGCCGAAAGGCAAAGTGAGAGCAGAGAATATAGATAGCGAGGCAAGATAGCAGGATAGCAAAGCAAGGAAGAATGAACTGAAAAAGGAATAAGCCGATGGAGGAAGGACAGAGGAGATAAAGATCCCTAGCCTAGGGACTGCAGGGCCTCCTTACCAAGGCGACTCTAGGAGGAGAGAGATAAAGTAAGGAGATGAGAAAATAGAAGAAGAAGAAAGAGAAGAGAGATGGGATGTTGAAGGGACCAGAATGCTTAACGAGCATAGTTAGCTTAGAGCTGAAGGCTCGAGTAAGAGGGAAGCAAGAATCCCCGGAGATAGAGCTGAAGAGAAGGTTCACCAAACCCGCTAGACAGACTCTGGAGGGCATAGTCCTTATCCTTAACATGCCATTGTTATTGATACCCCCCTCGGGTTCCTGGCCGCGACAGACCTAGAATTCGAGGACACCCGAGGAGGGAAAAAGGAACCCCAGGCAGCAGGAGGTGCTGCTCTGGGACTTAGAAAAGGAAATGTAAGCCTTCCAGGCTTTTAGGCATAGAATGGACTCAGACAGACTGGCCAAGGCTTAGCTGGCCGGGATTGGATATGGTCAGCACAGCTCTTCTGTAAAATTGTCCAGGGGACACTTAAAAGGAGAAACCAATATGCAAACTAGCGAGAAGGGAGATTACCTTCTCATTTCCCTCTTGTTTGTTTTTTTTTTTTTTTTTTTACAGAAGAAATTTGAGGTTGGTTGCATGACCCCAAAACCAAGGTGCCTATAGCAGTCTAAAAGAGTTCCCTCAGCAATTTTTCCCTTTTTAAAAAATAAAAAGGAACAGACGTGTTCGCTCCTCTGCTCTGCAGGGCAAGAATAGAGAGGGGGTTGATTCCAGGCAATATCTGGAACACGGATTGCAGGATCAACTGAATAGCCTGAACCAGGCCAAAACCCCAGAGATATCTTGTCAGGATAACGGCAAGAGATAGTTGTGCAGTCTGATCGTGAATGCAATCCACTAGATGGCCTACTGAATCTTAGAGTAATTAATTTTCTGGAAAATTAGCCTCCCAAAAGAAGGATTTTTTTTTGAAAAATTACAATTTTTCCTAGTTTTTAAGAAAAAATTTTTTTTTTTGCAGAGAGGAAGGAGACGGGAGGTGGAGAAGCCACAGGAAGAGGCCACTGAGGGGATGGTGGGCGGGAGTAAGTAATGAATTGTGAAGATACAAGAGAAGATCAGGAATTACGGTAGGTACGTAATTTTCATATCTTCCTTGTCAATCTTCACCATTCATTACTTCCTGGAGTGATACAAGCTCCTCTTCCCTGGAGGAAGAGGTCCACCCTGAGGGAACAGACCCCAGCCTTCTGCTGGTGAGAAAACAGAAGGAGAAGACCCTGGCTTATTCAGAAAGCCTAAGTGGGAGAAGAGCTAGAGGTGCCTCCCGAAGATGAGGAGACGGAGGGAGCCCCTGAAAAGTCTCCCCAGCTCTGGAAGAGAAAAGACGGTCCCCGGAAGGCGGAGCTAATCACCCCACGCCGGGCCAGGGTGACAACCTGAAAGCAGAAGCCATGCCTCCTACTTGATGCAGATCGCTGTCCCGCAAGCCTGGAAGCCACCTCATTGGCGTCATAAGATGCCTTGCCTGGTGTCTTGCCAGCTCCAGGCCTACACGCGAGAGGGCAGCGGCTTGTCTGGTTTGCTCCGTGTCAGGCATAGATGTCAGCAGCTGGGACATCGCCGACCACAAATGCCGGTTATAGGCAGCGTGGTGAGCCTGATGTGATGCAATGCACTCGCACTAGCAAGAAGAAGAGCACTCTTCGCCCCTACGGTCGAACTGGAGAGCCCAACCGTGGGGCGTCGGCGCCAGGCAACGGCGCCCAGAAGGAGTATCCAGGTATATCAAACCTGAGGACGGGTTGGGAAGGGAACCTAGAGACTCAGAGGGGGCACAATAACTACGCTGGCAGTCCGCCGGGGCTGGGGAAGAAGCGTCAGGGAACTGCCAGGACCGGATAGACGCCTCCTGGAAGGGGATAGGCCAGGAAGGTACCACCAGATGCTGGGCACTGAATTCACCAAGGAATTCACGCGTCTCCTGTTCGGTATTGTCTCTCCGAACATAGGAAATCGGAGATCCTCCACCATCCTCGGAGGAAACGCTGATATTCTGTGAAATCAGCATCGGAGGACAGATGAGCAGGGGGTTCCTCTCCCTCAGAGGAGGGAGACGAGGATGATGGGGAGCTGGAATGCTCAGAGGATTCCTGCGGCGGTGGGAAGAGTCGAAAGACCCGCTCATGCATGTATCTAACATATGAGGGGAAGGCCGCTGCAGAACCTCTGAACTGCTCCCAGGATAACGGACCCGTAGGACCGACATGGCCCGGGAGCGGGGGTGGTGAAGGCAGAGAGATGGGAGAGGGGCACCTCCGAGGAGGCAACTGCTCTCTGCGAGGGCTCTGGAATCCGGGAAAGGAGCCCTAGGTAGGAGGGATCCCGGATATCAAACCAGGCCGCAGAACGGAACTCTGAGAGCGGAGCCTGGAAGAGCCCTGGGAGAAACTCCCCTGACGACGGCCTGGGACTGCATGGATCCAGAAGGGCGAGTCGCACGACGCCGCCAGAGGACACCCTAGAACCCTGGGGAGGACGGGCTCTGCACTGGCTCCTGGCCACCCCTCCTGAGGTGGCCAAAGAAGACCAGGCAGCAGGCCGCCTGCCCTCAACCCTCTGATTCCCAGAGGCGCCCTCCTCGACTGCAACGCCCCTGTCCCTAGAGGAGGCAACACCCCGGGGTAGCCATCACCGAGCCTCCAGAGAGGGGAGCCTCCTCCCACCCCGCCTGCCCCCGGACTCTCGGCCACCCCCAGCCGAGGAACCCCTCAGGAGACGACGGTAGGGGACAGAGGAGGGCCGTTGCGCCGCCTGGTACCCCTAGCCACCGAGGACCCAGATCCTCAAGAATGGGGGTGCCAGGATGGGTCCACATCTGAGCTCATCGCCCCGAGGAGGACGAGACCAGCAGGACCTCGATGCTGGCCACCCTAGGGTCCCCGAGGCCGCGAACGCCCCCGTACCATGGGCGACGCGACTCGCCCCCCACACCGGCAGCAGGAAGGTTTGACTCACACCCCAGCGGCCCGCAGGCCCGCACCGCCCGGAAGGGAAGGCAACAGCGCCGCCGCAGCGCCGGAGGTGGAGCGTACTGCCGACGGCGCCGCGATGTTCACCGGCACCGCGAACGGCACCGAGGCCAAAGCCGCCCAATCACCGGGCGCCAGATCCAAAGCGAAGCCGGATCCGCGCCGTGCTGACTGCACCGCGAACGGTGCCGGATCCGAAATGGCGCCGCGAGGCAAGGCCGAGGGTCCACCTGCCGGGCCCAAAAGCCAAGGGCCTCAACACGGGGAGCCCGACCTCAAGAGGTGATCGCCGGGCGGTGTCAGCGCTGGCGGCCCGGGAGGCTAACACGCCCCCAACATCAAGGAAGGGGCCTCCTCGGCAAGATAGGATGAGGAACCTCCTCCTCGGACCGTGAGGAAACTGGAGGGGACCTGGGGAAGGGCCTAAAGATCTCGCCGAGATTCCCGTGGAGACGCCGCCCTCGAAGTCGGCGGGCCTTGCCGAAGCTTGAACGCTGACTTCGAGGACGCACGGTCCATCGAGAAACAGGCGCGCACTAATCCATATCGCTGGTTGGGTCCCAGGCAACGAAGGCAAACGCCATGCCGGTCCGAGACGGAGAAATGCCGCCACAGGAGCACCAACGATAGGGGCGCTGCTGCTAAGAACGCTTAGCTCCAGAACCGGACATAACGCCAAACCAACGAGACTAAAACACTAGGAAATACACCCGCGCCGAAGAAAGAAAAGAACAGTCTACCGAGACGGGCGCTGATGTCAGGAAAAACGGAGTCGAAACTACTACAACTACGCTGTACGCGTGGACAGGTGCTACCGACGGCGGGAGAAACAGAACTGAGTTGGAGGAGGAGTCGTCGCTACTAACGCCGCCTCGCATGACGCCACTCGAGGGCGTGTGCCTGCTAGCAAACTTTAAAAAAAAAAAGCCTGTGAGGAAGCGGCCTGCTAACACCCAGGAAGTAATGAATGGTGAAGATTGACAAGGGAAGACAGAAAATACAGTAATAAGGAGAGTTCCCCATAGTAATTATTATAATGCAGAAAATAAAACAGTTGGTAGATTAACAGAGATAGTGTGCATAATTACATAATCCAAGTAATATAACATAACATACTAAGAAATTAGAAGGTGGGGAAGGGAATGGCAGGGGTTGATTTAGTGTAAGGATACTAGGGGCAGTCACAAGTTGAGTTCTCAGTGAGAAATTCCTTGAGTGAGGTTTTGAAAGGGCTTATTTTAGTGCCGTCAGAAAGAGCAGCAGGTAGGCCATTTAGCCAGCCAGGGCCCTGTAATAAAAGGCTCATTGACCCATGCATGTTCTGCAACGGGGGACCAGAAGGGGGGCAATAGAGGTACTTCTGGAGACTCTTTGGGGGAGGGAAAGTTGGAAGAGAGAATGCAGACTAGAACGGGTGAGTTTCCACTGAATTTTCTTAGCCAGGAGGCAAGTGTGATATTTAAGGCGCCATTCAAAGTTTAGCCAGTTTGAGCGACTGAAAGGCGACTAACGCAACTGGTCACCAGGAGACAGGCTTTGTTTAGAGCTGTCTTTATGCGATGAAGAGCAGTGTTATCTGCTGAGCCGTAGAACACAATTCCATAGTCCATCACGGAGAGGACCGAGGATGACACAGGGAGACATAGCACATCAGTAAGCACACAGTGTTTGAGCTGATAAAGGAAGCCAGTTCTGGAGTTGATGGTGTTACAGAGGAGGTGAATATGTGCATGACAGGTAAGGAA
This sequence comes from Neoceratodus forsteri, assembly GCA_016271365.2. NCBI lineage: Eukaryota > Metazoa > Chordata > Ceratodontiformes > Ceratodontidae > Neoceratodus > Neoceratodus forsteri. Next base: position 552,150,304 of record CM028129.1, on the reverse strand, counting down.
GGAGTCAAGAGTGATGCCCAGGTATTTGAAGAAGGTGACCTGCTCAAGTGGGGAGCCTTGGAAGATGTGCACCAGTAGTGAAAAGTCATTGTAGGGGTTCTGACGGTGAGCTCTAGCAGATTTATATATAACAGTGACTCCTACTTAAGCCATGTGCCATGAGCAGTGTGCGTCTCCGGATGTGCCCCCATCCCAGGAGGGAAGCATCCATGGTTAGTACCAAGGAAGGGTTTTCTTGTAGGAATGACACACCTTGTCTGACATTGTACTTTTCCAGCCACCACTTAAGTGCCTGAAGCAGTGTTCCTGAGACTGGCAACAATTGTGACCGAGTCTCTCTTTTGATGCCAGTGCATCTTGAGATGGAACTGAATGTCCCTCATTTGGAACCTTGCCCCTACCACTGTTGCTGTAGAAGCAGCCATGTGACCTAGCAACTGCGAAAAGTGCCTTGCCAGCCTTAGACTGTGCAGTTTAAAGGTGCTTGCCAACTGCATCAGGTTGTCCACTCTTGCCTGTGGAAGAAAAGCCTTTCCTCTCACAGTGTCCAGCTAGCCTCCTTCGAACTCCAGGAGCTGCACTGGTTCCAACACGGATTTTCTCAGAATGACTAGGAACCCTAGTGACTGCAAGACATCCTGTGTGATTGCCAAGGAATCCCTTATCTGTTGCAGTGACTGACCTACGACTAGACAGTCGTCCAGGTAAGGGAACACTGCCACACCTTGTCTCCTTAGGTGTGCCACCACTACAGCTAAGCATTTTGTGAACACCACTGGAACAGCAGTTAGTCCGAAAGGCATTGACTTGAACTGGTAATGACCTGATGGCAGTCTGAATCAGAGAAATTTTCTGTGGGACAGCCTGATGGGGATGCGAATATAAGCATCCTTTAGGTCCACAGATGCCAGCCAATCCCCTTGTCTCAGAGTTGGGAAGATTGTTGCCAAAGTCACCAGTTTGAACTCTGATTTTACCAGATGTCTGTTTAGGTGTCTGTGATTCAACATGGGTCGCCACTCCCCTGTCTTCTTTATTGTAAGAAAGTATCTTGAATAGAGACCCTTCCCTCTTTGTTCCTGAGGAACTTGCTCTCTTGCCTTTTGAGACAGAAGGTTTGATACTCCCCCGTCTAACAGTGATGTTTCTGTTGGGGAAGAGAGTCTGAAGACCCTTGCCCTCAGCTTTGTCATGAACTTGAAGCCGAGAGCCAGGCCCTGACCCACTACCACCAGAACCCACTTGTCTGTGGTGATGGACTGCCATTCCTGGAGGTAGTGGGCCAGCCTGCCTCCTACTGGGGTTGGAGAGGCAACCCGAGCAGACACCTCAGGGTGTCTGCTTGGGCTGCGATACTGTCTGGGTGCTGGGGCTGGTACGGTTGCTGCCTCTCCTGCCCCTGAAATAACCCCTCTGAGGCTGGCACTGGGGAAAGGTTTGAGGCTGAAAGAATGGCCTATTATGTCCCCTACCTCTACCCCTTCTGGCTTGGTGCTTTTGGGATGTAGATCCCCTTTCTTTGGCAACAGCACTTTTGTATGCTGTTTTATATCAACATACGGTACTAAAAAGACAGCAGATTAGGTACAATGGTCTATCGAGTCTTCTCGTGGATCAGTGCATGCCCAAGACAGTTATAGCCCCCCCCCCAAAACAAGGTCTCTCCCCCAAACCCCAGTGAGGCTCTGGGATGCACCCTGCCCCTGTACCTATCCCAGCCTCTTTTTAACCCCTCCACAGTTGCAGCAGCCACCAGTTCCATGAGCAGCACATTCAAGAGCTCCACAACACTCTTAAGTAGTGCCTCCTCATCTCCCCCCCATTAGTCTCCCACCGACCAGCCTCGAGTGCCCCCTGGTGGCCCCTACCTCCCTCAGCTGCAGCACCCCCTCAAGGTTGACCCTGTTTATTCCCTTGAGGTACCTGAAGACCTCCATCATATCCCCTCTGTTCCTCCTCTCCTCCAGCGAGTACAGGTTGAAGTTGAGGTTATGGTCATCCATTTTCTTCGTATAAGTCTCAGTCTCCTCCCCGAACACAGATGCAGGCTCACATGGAAAATCCAAAGCCTTGGATTGTGTGTCTTGTGTCAAACTGGTTGTTCTGAGCCAAGCAAATCTTCTGAGAGACACAGTAGCAGCCATCTGTCTGGCAGCTGTGTCATTGTTGTCTACTGTTATTCTAAATTAGGTTTCAGATGCTTCTATCCCCCACTTTGCAGCCTCTTCCAGATCAGCTGCCATAGGGGCTGGGACAGATTTTGTTATTTCCATCACTGCATTACAGTGTCCTCTGATATCTAGCAACATAGGCCATATAAAAGGCTTGCTGATAGAGAGGATCCCAGATAAACCTTCTTGGATATGGAATCCATCTTCCTAGAATTCTTGCCCAGTGGGTGTGATGAAAAAATTACTCACCTTAGTAATGTTGTTTCTTCTAATGGAGTCTTGCTGTATTATGACATATGCAGTATAACCCCAGGTTAGAACTGCTCCGGAGGTGAAAGAGTTAACTTTCCATGCAGGGCATGGAATCTTGAGCGCGAGCTCGGTTGAACACTCTTGTCTGTTGAAGCTCAAACTTAAACTGTCAGATCTTTGCGAGCAAAAACTCTCTAAGGTTCTGTGTGGAAGCCATAAACCTACACTAGCCACTGGCTACTAACTACAAAAACACATTTTTGATCCTGATCCCAAAACAAAGACTCAAATCAGGGAATTCAAGAAAGAAAAAATAAGCATACCACCTAAGCACCCAAAGAAAGGGTGAAAATAAAGTGGGCATCTATGAAGTGCCAACATTGCACTGCCCACCCACATCCCAAAAGAAAAAATTACTCACCTTAGTAATTGCTTTTCTTCTCATGGAGTCTTGCTATATTATAACAATAGCAGTCAGCCACTGCAGCTGAACTGCCCCGGAGAGGAAGGAGTTAACTCCAGAAGATCTGGAGTTCTACAGCGCGAGGGCGCTGTGCCCAAAGCTCTATCTGGCAGTTTCAAATGAAACTGTCAGATCTTTACGAAGCTAACATCAAAGGACGGAAAGTCTGTGTGGAAAAAACTACAATAGCCCATGGCTACCTACTAGTAGTAATAACAACAATATGAAGAACAAAGAAACACTCAGAGCCATAATAACAAAATTGATGGTATTATGGTTGGTTTACCACTCTTGACAAGCACATATGAACCCCCTTCCCCAAAGACTCAAGTCCAGGAAGGGGCAGCATAAAATAACCTAAATGAAACAATCTAGATCCCTAACCCAAAGGAAAAGAGGGTAAGGAAAAACTACAATGGCATGACACAGTGCTTGCACCAATTACGCCACCCCTACCCAAGTAGAAGTTCTGAGAGGGGCAGGAGGGAGGGTGGTTATAATATAGCAAGACTCCATGAGAAGAAAAGCAATTACTAAGGTGAGTAATTTTTTCTTCAAACACCATGAAGTCTTGCTATATTACAATAGCAGATTACACAGCAGTACCTCCATGGAGGAGGGTCAGAACCTACTTAGGAAATAGGCTCTGAAGCACAGCTGTGCCAAACCGAGCATCTCTCCTGGACTGGACATCCAGGGAATAATGCTTGGTAAAGGTGTGAACTGTCTTCCAGGTAGCAGCTTGACAAATCTCCAGAATGGGATGTCTCAGCAGCCGCTAGGAGACGCAGCTGTACCCTGGTGGAGTGGGCCCTCAATCCTGAGGGGTACTCTACCCAGTTTCTGATAACAGAATTGACACAGAAACAATCCACCTTGCAATTGTTCTCTTAGTGGCAGGTTTCCCTTGCCAACCTCGCCATAGGTAAGAAAGAGTTGGAGGATTCAACCTATGACCTCTGGTGCACTCTAAATAGTAGCTTAAGGCTCTTTTGACATCCAAGCTGTGCAGTCTCCTCTCACCTGAGGAAGAATGCTCAGTGAAAATACTGGAGAGAGATAGATTGATTCAGGTGGAAATCAGAAACCACCTTAGGCAAAACTTTCTAATAGTCCTAAGGACTACCTTATCTCTGTGGAAAGAGATAAAATCTTCTTCCACTGACAGGGCCTGTAGCTCACTGTCTCGTCTGGCAGAGGTGATAGCTACTAGGAAAACAGTTTTCAAGTTAAATACTTGAGCTCTGCAGAAGACAGAGGCTCAAAGGGGGTTGCATTAACTGAGCAATGCAAATATTCAGGTCCCAGGCGGAGCTGGTTCCAAAAGGAGGTTAGTATGAAGTAACCCTTTAAAAACTTGAGAACACTGGGTGAGAAGAAAGGGAGGCGGGTTTCCTGCTGACACAAAAGCAGAGACAGCTGCCAGATGAACCTTCAGGTAGCTGGTCTAAGGCCTAGGGAATTCAGATGGACCAAATAGTGCAGTAGAATGGGAAGATCAGCAGATTCTGGGATAATCTGCCTCAGAGCACCAGATGGAAAACCTCTTCCACTTAGAATTATAAGTGGCTCCTAGTGGAAGGCTTCCTTGAAGCCTTTAAAATATCCATGACACCTTGAGAAAGGTGTAAGTCAGCAATTCTAGCTCCTCAAGAGCCAAGCCTTGAGGTGGAGGGATTTGAGGTCCGGATACCACACTCTCCCTGTGCACAGGCCAGTAAGTCGTGGACTCTGGGCAGGCTCAGAGCAGGGTGGACTGCCAAGGACAGGAGCAGAGGTACCAGGGCTGTCTGGCCCAATCTGGGGCAATCAGAATCACTGCAAGGTTGAGATCTGATTTTTACTAGTACCCTGAAAAGGAGAGGAAAGGGGGAAAGGCATACAGGAACTTCCCTTTCCAGTCCAACAGAAAGGCGTCCAGAGGGACTGAGCCCAGAACTGGAGGCCTGCAACAGAAAAGAGGAAGTTGGTGGTTGTCTGGGGCTGCAAAGATCTATCTGAGGAGTGCCCCATCTGGCAAAGACAGACCCCAGCACTTGTGGATTCAGAGCCCGTCGTGATGGCCCTGAGAAATTCTGCTGAAAGTCCGCTGGATGTTGTCCTTCCTGGGAGATGAACGCTATCAGGGAGGTGTTCAGGAGTAAGCCAGAGACCACAACTTCATTGCTTCGTGTACAAGGCTGAAGACCGAAGCCCCTTACTTGTTGATGTACCACATTGTGGTGGTATTGTCTGTCCGACTTGAACCACTTTGTTCTGGACAGAATCTGAAAACACCGAAGAGCTAAAAAGACAGCTCTGAGTTCCAAAAGACTGATGTGGGCAGAGACTCCTGAGAGACCATACCCCTGAGTGGCAAGGTCGCCCAGGTGAGCCCCCATCCTAACAGGGAGGCATCCGTGGTGAGGGTGAGGGAGTGAGAAATGGAATGAAGGGAACCCCTGTCTTAAATTGCTCTGGACCTGCCACCAGTGGAGGCTAGGATCAGAGTTTGAGTAACTGGGACCAACTTGTAAGGGTCCTTCCTTTGAGACCAATAGGCCCTCAAGCGGAACTGAATGTCCCTCATCTGGAATCTTGCTCCCTGCCGACAGCTGTGGTAGCAGCCATGTGCCCGAGGTTGCAGAAAATGCCTTGCTGGTGAGAGACCACCAGGGTAAAGAGGATGCCAGGGCGATGAGTCTGTCCACCCTTTCCGGGGAAGAAAAGCCCTGGCTAACCTTGTGTTCAATTCTGCGCCTATGAAAGTTAGGACCTGAACTGGTTCCAGAACTGACTTTGGTAGTTTAGCAGGAATCCCAGGAAGTGAGAGCTGCTGGGTGACTTGCAAGTGGGATTTCACCTGACCTGGAGACTGACCCACAATGAGCCAGTCGTCCAGGTAGGAAACACAGCAACTCCTTGTCTTAAGTGAGCCACTACTACAGCGAGACATTTTGTGAATACCCTTGGCGCAGAGGGTAAGGCCGAAGGGCATTGCCCTGAACTGGTAGTGGCCTGAGGGCAGTTCGAACCTGAGGTACTTTGGTGAGAAGGCCTGATCAGAACATGAAAATAGGCATCCTTGAGGTCAGGAAGCTAGCCAGTCCCTGGCCTTAGGAAGAGCAATATCATTGCCAGAGTCAACATTTTGAACTTTGGTTTCAACAGATGCTTGTTCAAGTATCTTAAATCTAGAATGAGCCGCCATTCTCCTGTCTTTGGGGTAGAAAGTATCTTGAATAAAGCCCTTGCCCTGATGGCAAGGAGGAACCCTTCCACTGCTTTGCAGTCCAGCAGAGCAGAAACCTCTGCTTCCAAAGCAAGGGCTTCTGAAGGATTTGGGTAGGAAAATGCCTGGCTCTCATCTTTGGAAAGTGTTTGAAGCTGAGAACCAGACCCTGGCCTATTACCTCCAGAACCCATCTGTCCGTAGTTAGGGACAGCCAGTTCCGACTGAAATGAAGCCAACCTGCCCCACTGGTACAGGAGAATCGGCCCTGGGCACACCATCAGGGTGCCTGCTTAACAGCAGGCTGAGGGGAGAGGGGCCGTCCATTTGTGCCACGTCTGCCCTGCCTCTGAAGAAACCCCTCTGCGAGACAGCAGAGGAGGCTTGAAAATTGGTAAAAGGCCTGAAAAGGGCCTGCCCTTACCTCTCTGGGAGCATGCCTTTGTGGCATAGCATGCTTCTCCTTAGCCTGGGCACTTTTGTAGGTAGTTCTGTATTCATCCATCTTTTTCATATAGTTTTCTGTTTGCTCCCCAAAGAGAATTTCCACTACAGGAAAATCCATAGCCTTTGACTGGGTATCTTGGGACAGATTAGTGCATCTGAGCCATGCCAACCCTACGAGGAAGCTACAGAAGTGGCCATGACCCTAGAAGAAACATCATTAACATCAACAGCAGTATGAAATTGAACTTTAGAGGCTTCAATGCCATCAGCAACCACCTGTTCCAACTCACTAGCCAGCTGACCATGGGCCTGCTTGGCTAACTGCAATACTGTGTCCCACCTAGATTTCTGATATCTAGCTACACAAGCCATATAATTTGCCTGCCTGAGTCCCAAAGAAGCTGCCATATACTGTTTCTTCACCATGGCATCAATCTTCCTGGAATCCTTATCAGGAGGATGTGAGGCCAGAGGAATATTAGCCTTGTCACAGGCTGCAGCTTGTACCACACCTACATGACTACACTGCTCAGTAAGGAAGTCTGTATCCGAGCCTGACAAAGTATACCTTCTGTCCATTTTTTATCTACAGGAGGGACAGAATGAGGATTTTAAAATCTTTGTTGTTTGCTTCCTAAATGACTTATGCAAAGGAATAGACAACCTCCTAGACTCTGGAATATCCATCATTTCCACATAATCAGGCTCCTCTTGCTCATCCACAGCCTCCTCTAAAGGAAGCTGGAGGGTTTCTGCAACCTTTTTGTAAAAAATAAAGAAAGAAGGGGACTCAGACAGAATAGGAGGAGATTCTAAAGGTCTGTCTGGAGAAATGTCCGGTTCAATGGGCATGTCCAGACCCCCCAGCCACACATATATTGATCAAATTCCTCCTCCCCCTCCTGTGGTTCATAAAAATCCTCAACTTCAAAATCCTGAACCACTGGGACTGAACGAACCAACCTTTTACCAGCTGTTGGTGGTTCCACAGATCCCTGAGACAGTGACTGGACAATCTGAATGGCTTTAGCTATCTCTGCAGCAGTTGGAGACACAATTTTGGACTCCAGACCTACTGATTTCTTGTCTTTTTACTTGGGACTGGTTCCTCTGAACCAGCCTTCCTTTGCCGAGGAAGTCTCGCCTGGTCAGAGGGCACTCCTCTGGTCCAGTGGGTACTGGACCGGGCTGGCCATCAGGTCAGCGGACTTTTGGCCTCTCGTTCCCTGAGCCGCCCAATCTCTTCTCCAGGGTGGCTGCAGGAAAATTTTACACACCTGGCAGTCTGACAGGGTGGTCAGCCCAGACAATAAACACAAGTGGTGTGTGGGTCAGCCTTGGCAAGCGTCCCCACAACATCACAGTGTTGAAACCAGTGGGCCGGTTTTTTCTTGGGTTTCTCAGACATGCCAGCCTAACAAAACTTGCCCTTTTGATGGCAGTGCCAGGCAAGACACCCTTATCGGTTCCAACCGTGTCCCAGGTATTTGAAAAACCGTTATAATTCGCTTTTTAGAACCGATAAGAACCGAGAACCGCACTCTAAAACCCACTGTACACTTTTAAAATGCAGAAAAACCAACGATCGGTTCAAAACCGAACCGATAATTAATTTTCTACACAGACTTAAATTTTAGTACTACGGTTACCAGATAGAGCTTTAAAACCGAAATGCGGTAAAATAACTTTTGCCAGTTCAAATGAACCGAAAAATACCTGAACCGAGAATGAACCGAGCTGAAGGGCTGATCTCCAGAGCAACTGTTCAGTGAGCGGATAAAGAATCTGACAGTTTCATTTGAAACTGCCAGATGAGCTTGTGACACAGCGCCTAGCTGTAGAACTCCAGATCTTCTGGAGTTAACTCCTTCCTCTCGGGGCAGTTCAGCTGCAGTGGCTGACTGCTATTGTTATAATATAGCAAGACTTCATGGTGTTTGAAAAGAGGTTCTGAGAGGGGCAGGCTGGGGGGGTCATAATAGCAAGACTCCATTAGAAGAAACAACATTACTAAGGTGAGTATTTTTTCTTCAAACATAAAGAATCTTGCTATATTATGACATATAGAACTTACACAACAGTACCTTCATGGAGGAAGGACAGAACCTACTTGGGAAATAGGCTCTGAAGCACAGCTGTGCCAAATCGAGCATCACTCCTAGCCTGGATATCCAGGGAGTAATGCTTAGTAAAAGAGTGAACTGTTTTCCAGATAGCTGCTTGACATATCTCTAGGATAGGGATGTCCCTGGCAGCAGCCAAAGACGCAGTTGTACCTCTGGTAGAGTGAGCCCTCAGGCTGAGGGAGGAACCTTACCCAGTTTTTCATAGCAGAATTGGATACAAGAGACAATCCACCTGGCAATGGATCTTTTAGTGGCAGGTTTCCCTTTACCAACCTCGCCTTAAGTGAGGAACAATTGGAGGGATTCGAACCTGTGACCCTTGGTACGTTCTATATAGTAACTAAGGGCTCTTTTGACATCTAAAGTGTGCAATCTCCTCTCACCAGAGGAGGAATGGTCAGTGAAGTACACAGGAAGAGACATGGCTTGATTAAGGTGGAAGTCTGAAACCACCTTAGGCAAAAACTTCCTGTTAGTCCTGAGGACCACCTTATCTCTGAAAGGAGATAAAATCAGGCTCCACTGACAATGCTTGTAGCTCACTTATGCGCCTGGCAGAGGTGATGGCTACCAGAAACAGTTTTCTCAAGTCAAGTACTTCAGCTCTGCTGAAGACAATAGCAAAAAGGGGTTGCATAAGCTGAGCAATGCAAATATTAAGATCCCAAGCAGGGCAGGGTCCCTGAGCGGAGGTTGGTATGAAGCAACCCTTTAAAAAACTTGGAGAACACAGGGTGAGCTGAAAAGAAGAGGCTTACCTGCTGATAAGAAGACAGACACAGCTGCCAAGTGCACTTTTAGAGTAGCTGGTCTCAGGCCCAAGGAATTCAAATGCACCAAATAATCCAGGATCGTGGGCACGCCAGCAGATTCTGGGAAATATCTTACCAGCACACCATATGGAAAATCTTTTCCATTTTGAATTATAAGTAGCCCTGGTGGAAGGCTTCCTAGAGGCCTTCAATATATCCAATACACCTTGGGAAAGGTGTAGGTCAGCAAACTAACTCTTCAAGAGCCATGCCTTGAGATTGAGAGATTTGAGGTTCGGATACCAAACTCTCCCCTGGGCACAGGTTAACAGGTTGTGATTCCTGGGAAGACACAGGGGAAGGTGGACTGCTAAGGACATGAGGAGTGGGAACCAGGGCTGCCTGGCCCAATCTGGAGCAATCAGGATCATCTTGCAGGGTTGAGATCTGATTCTGACTAGCACTTTGAAAAGGAGGGGAAAGGGGGGAAAAGCATAGAGAAACTTCCCTGCCCAACTGAGTAGGAAGGCATCCAGAGGGACTGAGCCCAACACTGGGGGCCTGCAGCAAAAAAGGAGAAGTCGGTGATTGTCTGGGGCTGCAAAGAGATCTATCTGCGGGGTGCCCCATCTGGCAAATACTACCTCCAGTACTAGGGGATCCAGTGCCCATTCGTGATGGCCCTGGGAAATCCTGCTGAGAGCATCCGCTAGGACATTGTCCTTGCCTGGGAGGTGAACAGCCGTGAGGGAGGCATTCAGAGAATAAGCCAGAGACCACAACTTCATTGCTTTGGTGCACAAGGCCGTAGACCGAGTGCCCCCTTGCTTGTTGAAGTACCACATTGTAGTGGCATTGTCTGTTCTGAACTGAACAACCTTGTTCTGAACAGATATGGAAAAAACCTGGAGTGCTAGAAAAACTGCTCTGAGTTCCAGCAAATTGATGTGGAGCACAGATTCCTGAGGGGACCACAGCCCTTGGGTGGAAAGGTCGCCCATGTGAGCTCCCCACCCCAAGACGGATGCATCTGTAGTAAGGGTCAAGGAGTGAGACTGGGGAGTGAAGGGAACCCTCCGTCTCAGATTGCCCTGATCCTGCCACCACTGAAGGGCCTGGATCAGGGTTCAAGTCACTAGGATCAACTTGGTTAGAGGATCTGTCCTTTGAGACAAAAGGCTCTCAAATGGAACTGGATGTCCCCATATGAAATCTTGCTCCGGCACTACTGCTGTAGAAGCAGCCATGTGCCCGAGGAGCTGAAGAAATGCTGCTGGTCGAGAGACCTGCAGAGTGAAAGAAGAGGCCAGAGAGACCAAGGTCCTTGCTCTTTCCAGAGGGAGGGAGGAAGGCTCTGGCTTCTTTTGTGTTCAGTTCTGCGCCTATGAAGGTGAGAAGCTGGACAGGCTCCAGAACTGACTTTGGAAGACTGAGAAGGAAACCTAGGGATGTCAACAGTTGCTGGGTTACCTGTAAGTGTAGTTTGACCTGTTCTGGAGACTGGCCTACAATGAGCCAGTCGTCCAGATAAGGAAAGATGGCAATCTTTTGCCTTCTTAAAATGAGCAACTGCTACTGCCAGGCATTGAGAACACCCTCAGGGCCGAGTGAGGCGAAGGCATTGCTCTGAACTGGTAATGGCCTGAGGGCAGTTCGAATCTGAGGTACTTTCGATGGGAGCTTCTGATGAGAACATGGAGTAGGCATCCTTGAGGTCAGGAGGCTAGCCAGTCCCTGGCCTTAGAAGGTAAAATAATTCCCAGAGTCACCATTTTGAACTTTGGTTTTAAAAGGTGCTTATTTAGATACCTGAGATCCAGGATGGGCCGCCATTCTCCTGTCTTTTTTGGAGTAAGGAAGTACCTGGAGTACAACCCTTTGCCCTGGTGTATGGGAGGCACCCTTTCCACAGCTCTGTGAGCCAGGAGGGAAGAAACTTCTGCTTCCAGGGCAAGTGCCTCTGATGGGTTTGCAGGTGGAAAGACCTGGCTCTCATCTTGAAATTTTTGAAGCTGAGAACCAGTCCCTAACTACTTCCAGGACCCACTTGTCTGATATTAAAGACTTCCAGTCCTGGACAAGTAAGAGCCTGCACTACGGTAGTGGAGAATCGGCCTGGCCACCCCATCAGGAGCCTGTTTTGCAGGGCTTTGGGTTGAGGGTAGAAGCAGGCTTACTAGAACCCCTTCTGCCCTTCCTCTAAAGATCCCTCTGGGCAAGCAGAACAGGAGGCCTGGCTTGGTAAAAGGCCTATGAAAAGGCCTGCCCTGCCCCTGACATGCTGCCTTTGAGGGTGGCTTGCCTTTCTTTGGCCTGTGCACTCCTATAGGTGGTCCTATACTCATCCATTTTCTTCATATAATTCTCTGTCTGCTCCCCAAACAGAGAATTGCCCACAACAGGAAAATCCATAGCCTTAGACTGAGTATCCTGTGACAGGGCAGTACATCTGAGCCAGGCCATTCTGAGAAGAGACACATATGTAGCCATGACTCTTGATGAAACATCATTAGAGTCTACTGCAGCATGAACTTGCACCTTGGATGCCTCAATACCATCCGCAGCCACCTGCTCCAGCTCCCTGGCAAGCTGGTCAGGGGCCTGTTTTGCTAGGGCCAGGACAGTATCCCATCTGGATTTCTGGTACCTAGCTGCGTAAGCCATATAATTTGCCTGTCTGTCTGAGTCCCAAAGATGCTGCCATGTACTGTTTCTTTGCCATGGCATCCATCCTCCTGGAATACTTTTCAGGAGGGTGAGAGGCTAGAGGAATATTAGCCTTGTCACGGCTGCAGCCTGCACTATCCCACATGGCTGCACTGCTGGGAGAGAACTCGTATCAGAGCCTGATAAAGCATACCTCTTGTCCATCCTTTTATCCACAGGAGGATAGAATGAGGAGTTTCAAATTTTACTGTCTGTTTCCTAAAAGATTTGTGCAAAGGAATAGACAGTCTCCTAGACTCTGGAATATCCATCATTTCCACAAAATCAGGCTCTTCTTGATCATCAACAGCTTCCTCAACAGGGAGTTGCAGAGTCTCAACAACTTTCTTGTAAAACAAAAATGAGAGGGGACTCAGATAGCCTGGGAGGGGACACCCCTGAGGGTCTGTCTGGAGAGATGTCCGGTTCAATAGGCACATTCAGACTTTCAAAATCACACTCACTCTCCTCATGCACCCCCTCCCCTTCCTCCGGTTCATAAAAATCCTCAAAATCATAATCTTGAACCGGGGGAACCGTCCGAACCGAGCACTTCCCTAATGTTGTCGGTTCGGACGGAACTGGGGAAAGAGACTGGATAATCTGAATAGCTTTGGCTATTTCCTCAGCGGTTGGAGAAAGAACTTTTGGCCCCAAACTAGCTGACTTTCTAGTCCTTTTAATTGGAACCGGCTCCTCAGAGCTGGCTCTTCATTTGCCCGAGGAAGTATCGCCCTGGTCAGAGGGCACTCCCTCAGGTTCGGTTGGAACCGAACCGGGCTGGCCATCCGGGTCAGCGGACTTTATGGCCTCCTTTCCTGAGCCTACCAACTCTCTTTTCACGGTGGCAGCAGGAAAATTCTTAAAAATCTAGCAGTCTGCATTGGGTGGTCAAACCCCAGACAATATACACAAGTGGTGTGTGGGTCAGCCTTAGCAAAGGCTTCCCCACAGAGGCAACAGTGCTGAAACCCAGTGGGTCCGGTTTTTCTTTTGGGTTTCTCAGACATAGTGCCAGCCTAACCAAAACTTGCCCGTTAATGGCAATCCGCCAAGCAAGACTCTCTTATCGGTTCCCAACCGTGTCACGGGTCGTGGAAAAAAACATAATAAAATCCATTTTTTTTTAGAACCGATAAGAACTGGGAACCGCACTCTAAAGGACTAGAAAGTAATTTTAAACCCAATCTGATCGGTTCAAACTGAACCGAAAAGACATTTACAAGTTCCACACAGAAGAAAATAAACAAAAGCCTATCTATTACTTACAGTACCACAGACAGAGTTTGAACCGACGATTGCGGTTAAATTTCGATAAAATAAACCGAGAATTACACTTTTAAACCGACAAACGAACCGAGCAGCAGGAGGAATCTCCGGAGCAACTGTTCAGTGAGGCAGAGTAAAGAATCTGACAGTTTAAGTTTGAGCTTCAACGGACAGAGTGTTCAACCGAGCTCGTGCTCAAGATTCCATGCCCTGCATGGAAAGTTAACTCTTTCACCTCCGGAGCAGCTCTAACCTGGGGTTATACTGCATATGTCATAATATAGCAAGACTTCATGTTGTTTGAAACCACCATTCTGCCATCCTCTCCTTATAATAGGAGAGAGCACGTCTCAGGTCCAAAGTATGGAGCCTGTACTCGGCGTTCGAGGTGTAATTAGGGTATTATACCAGCAGAGTCAACACCTGGTTAAGGTGAAACTCTGACACCACCTCCGGAAGGAATTTCAGGTGGGGGCGCAGGACAACTTTGTCCCTATGAAAGAGAAGGGAAGTCCACCGAAAGTGTCTGGAGCTCCCCTGTCCTTCTGGCTGACGTGATAGCCACCAGGAAGGCATTCTTCCACGACAAGTGTGAGAGCTCGCACTTGTGCATGGGTTCGAATGGCTTGCCAATGAGCTTTGCCAAAACCAGCAGAGATCCCACAGAGGTGAAAGTTCATGCACCAGAGGGGATATGTGATCCAGGCCTTTGAAAAAGCGCCCGACCACCATCTCCTGTGCCAATGTCGACTTATCGGCCTGCGACCGGCAAGCAGAGATGGCTGCCAGGTGCACCCTAAGGGTCGATGACCATAGACCCCCTTTGGAGAGAGAGAGACCAAAGGTAGTCGACAATGCTAGCCACAGGACAGGATAAGGGTCCAGACTCTTATCCTGACACCAAATGAAAAATCTTTTCCATTTGAAGGCACAGCATTTCCTGGTCGATTCATTTCAAGATGCCTCCACCACAGTGTAGATATCCTTGGAAAGACCCAAAGCCTGGAACTCTAGCCACTCAGGAACCAGGCTGTCAGGTGCAGGGATTTAAGGTCCGGATGGAAGACCTTCCCCTGACTGAGAGATATCAGGACCGGGCATGTGCAAAGCCGCTCCGGGGGCCTGCAGCTGAGGCTGAGGAGATCTGGATACCAGAACTGGCGAGGCCAGTCTGGGGCTACCAGAATCACCTTCGCCATGTCCCTCCTCACCTTGAGGAACACCTTGTGGATCAAGTGAAATGGAGGGAAGGCGTAGAGGAGGCCTGGGGTCCACGGCCTCGAGAAGGCATCCCCCTGCAGCCAACCCTGCTGAGGGGGGGCGGGCATGGTACAGCCTCAGCTTAGTGTTTTCCTTGGAGGCAAACAGGTCCACCATCGGTTTGCCCCAACGAGAGAGCAGATTGTAAGCTACCTCTGGATGGAATGACCACTCGTAGGATGTCTGGCCTATACGGCTGAGAGCATCCGCCAGCTGGTTCGAGACTCCTGCCACATTAATGGCAAGGCGGTCTGCCTCCAACCGGCTCATGAGGACCCAGATACGGAGCGCCCCCCTGCATAGCAGATGGGAGTGCGTGCTGCCCTGTTTGTTGAGGTAATACATGGTCGTGGTATTTTCTGTCTGGACTTGAACCACTTGACCCCGGAGCTGAGGAGCAAAAGCTGACAGTGCCAGTCTGACTGCTCTGAGCTCCAGCAGGTTGATGTGCCATCGAGACTCCTCGGGGGTCCAGAGCCCGTGGGCCCTGTTGTCCCCCATGTGGGCTCCCCAGCCCATGAGAGAGGCATCGGTCGTGAGGACAACCGTCGGCTCTGGGCAGACAAACAGGATCACTTCCTGCAAATGGTCTGGGGCGGTCCACCATTGGAGAGCGTCCCACATCTTCTGGGTCACAGTGATCAGCTGGTCGAAATGACAGTGACGCCGAGTCTACTGGGCGGCCAGCTCCCATTGAATGTGGTGCATGTGCCATCTGGCCCAACGGACTACTGAGGTGCATGCCGCCATGTAGCCCAGAAGGCACAGAAAGTCCCTGGCAGGACGCAAGTGCCCAACCAGAAATGATTGGGCAAAGGAGGAGAACACCTCCACCCTGTCGGCCGGGAGCCGAGCTCTGGCTTGACAAGAGTCGAGCTCTGCCCTGATGAAGACCATCACCTGCGAGGGAACAAGTTCCGACTTGGCCTCGTTGATTAGGAGGCCCAGGTGGGGGGCAGGTTCGGAGAGCCAGATCCCTGGATCTCTCCACTTCCTGAAGGGAGGGACCTGACAAGAGCCAGTCGTCGAGGTAAGGGTATATCCGAACTCCAATGCCGAAGATGGGCTGCCACCACTGCAATGCACTTGGTGAAGACCCAAGGGGCCGATGACAGGCCGAACAGCATGGCTCGGAACTCGTACAGGGTCCCTTCGACCCTGAAGCGGAGGAACCGCTGATGGGACGGACCAATTGGGACGTGAAAGAACGCGTTCTGCAGATCCAGTGAACAGAACCACATGTTTCGCTCCAGGGATGGTATGATCTGGTTCAGAGTTACCATCCAAAAGGTGCGAGACCTGAGATATTGATTCAGGTCGTGGAGATCTAGGATGGGGCGCCAATCCACCGTCCCTTGGGCACCAGGAAGTACCTGGACACGATGCCTGGGTCTGTAGGAGGATCCAGCACTAGAGCTACCGTCTCCTTGAGGAGGAGCTAAGTTATGTCGTCTCGAAGAGCCGACTGAGTGCAAGCTGAGATCCTTTCCTCCCGAGGGGCGCAGGTTCGACTGGGAGGGTACTGTTAGAATTCCAGAGGCAGTCCCTGCCCATCCACTTCAAGAACCCACCTGTCCAAAGTGATATTGGACCAGGCGGAAAGAAAGTGGCGAAGCCAACCCCCAACGGGAGGACCAGGGCAGGCATGACGGGAGTAAGGGTGGCAACCCCCAACCCATCACTGAGCAGGCTAAGAGGAGGAGAAGGAAGCTCCTGGACCAGCGCCTTGGCCTCCTTTGCGGGGCTGTTGAGGGCCCTGCTTGGGCCTAGGGTGCCAAGCTTGAGCCTGCTGCTGCTGTTGGTGCTGCTGATCTCCTTGATAGGAGGGCTGCCTGACCGCAGAGGAGGACTGCCAAAAAGGCTTCCTCTTCTGCTGGTTCTTGCTCAAGGAACCCTTAGCAGAAGTGGCGTCCAAGGTGGCATTGGACTGTTCAATACGCTGAAGGTGGCCTGCCACTCCTGGGCCGAACAAGTCGGTGCCAAGGAAAGCCACATTGGCCAACTTGTGCTGGGTATCCATCAGAAAGGAGAATAACCGCAGCCAAACCCTGTGGCGGGTGGCCACTGCAGCTGTTAAACAGCGGGCACAAGAATCCACAATGTCCAGGGCCGTCTGGAGCTGCTGTTTGGCTTCAGCCACTGGGAAGGCCTCCATCGGGGTATCCCCCCTCTTAAGGATATCCGTAAGGGGGTACTCCGCCTTTTTCTAGATAGACTCCAAGGGCATTCTGGTGGAATCGGAAATGAGGTGGAGGATGCCCTGAAAGGAGGAAGGACCTTCGTCCAGGCCTGCAGAGAGTGACTCCTCATCACCCAGATGGGAGTGCAAACTGGTGGCATCCGAATCCGAAGAGTCGGGATACAGTGGTCTCCCGCCTATGTCCCCCTCAATACGCCGAGGGCAGTCAGGGGTAACCATGACGGACAGGCGTCGGGGAACCCAGTGTCTGGACGGTCCCCTTTCAAGGGAGCCCCTGAGATAGGTTGCTTAGGCGGTGGTTCCACCCTAATGGGTGGTGAGACCGGTAAGGGCTTAGGTATAACGGCCGGCCCTACAGGAAGAGGAACCGAAGATTTCGTGACTGAAGGGGTCGGTGTCGGCCCTTGAGGCGCAGGCCAAGTAATGGCCAAGGTGGACGGCGTAGCCGGCTTCTGACCGGCCAAAATCCGATGTTGCCACATAAGCTTCTCATAGTATCGACGGAGTTTCCGTCGAAGCCTCCCCTCATCTGAGGGAAGATGAGGACCTGTGGCGGCGCTTCTTTTTTGAATGTCTGTGGCCTTTCTTCGGTTTTCCCGCCAAAGAAGGAGACAGAATCCTCGATCGAGACAGACGGGGTCGACCAGGATCGGGAGAAACAGGGCTGGGAAAAAAAAAAAAAAAAAAAAAATAGAGGCTCCAGATCAATTCCCCCGATAAGGACATCCAAAGGAAGTGTCTCGTCATTGGGGAAAGAAAGGACCGGGGTTCTCTCCAAGAATCGTTGACCAGAGTCAGCGAAATCGGCTCAAGAACAATCTTGGCCAGATCAGCCGATTCCTCGGTCTCAGCCTGGCCAGACGGAAGATCCGTGAAGCCGGTGGCAGAGGAAGCAATCTCGACCGAAGTCAAGGTCGCAGTGTCCTGGGACTCGGACCTCTCTTGGTCCCAGGAACGTCTCCTTTTAGAAGACGATGGATCCTTGTCCATCTTCTGAGGGCGGGAGGAATGCGAGCCCGAGGGCGCCTCGCCCCTGGTGGGGAGATACTGGCACAACTCCCTAAAGGAACCTGTAAAAGAAGAACCGTGCTTGAGATGCACAAAGAAACTTCAGCTGGCGGAAGCTTGGGCAGCTTCTTCTTTGAAGGCCTTCATCTGCTCAAGCTGCTCGGCAGATCCCGCGGCTGTGGAAACCGCCCACCTCGCTTCTTTCGATTTCACCGGCAGGTTCCTTTTTTCTGGTCTCCCCAGCTTAAGGCAAGCCATGCGGTTGTCAAGGACGTTGTGATGGAAAGCCAAGCAAAAAGTACAGTTGGTGGTGTCATGACCAACACCAAGGCAGTACATGCAGGTAGGGTGGGGATCGGTGCGCAGCATTTTCTGGCCGCACGTACACCGGCGAAAACTGGGGGATGACTTGTCCTCTATATCCGATGCGCCATTATCAGAATTTAAAACTCTGACGAGTTTGAGAGCTAAATTCGGTAAAAACAGATGATGCGAATCCAGGGCCCACGATGGCTAGAGTTAGCATTTGGGAACCCGATTCTTCCAGCGGAAAGGAAGATCTGGCATCATGGGGCAGAGCCGATGTATTTACCACCCAGGTGGGTGGGTGGGAGGAGCCAGCTTGAAGACTTCCGGCAAGATTTAAAGGGGAAAGGGACATGCCAAAGAGTGTGGATGAACAACATATCCACGCTCCTAGAACACTTTATTCACCTGTTTCTTCAAGGACTTATGGATGGGCAGCAGCAGTCTTTTGGAGTCCGGAACGTCCATCATCTCCATATAGTCCTGTTCTTCCTTCTCTTCAGTGGACTCCTGGGTAGGAAGGTCCAGTGTTTGAGCCACTTGCTTTACAAAAGCAAAGTGGGATGTATTAGTCCTCAGATCCCTTATCAGGGTAATCAAGACAGTGGGGATCAGGGGAGATATCAGGCTCAACTGGCTCCCCATAGCCTTTATCCTTGTCCTCATCTTCATCTTCGTTTTCATCTTCTCCAAGAGTCTGCCCCTTGTTCAAATGAACCTGGAACAGAAGGAGAACCGGAGGTTTGAGACTGCAACCACTTGTCAACCGGAACAGAGGTACTCAGCTGAAGCAACTGAATAATCCTGATAGCATTTGCAATCTCTTCAGTGGTAGAAACTGGTGTCTTTTTGGGGTTGCGGTTCGTACGCTCTTCTTTTTTTTCCCCTTTTCCTGCGGTTGCCAGTTCAGCGGTAGTATGTGCAGGCCATTTTTTAACGGACGAACCATCGCCCTTGTCAGAGGGCTGTTCCTCCGGTTCTTTATGGCAGGTAGCCAGTCTGCAGCAGGATCAGTGCCTTTTTCAGACATCTTTTCCCGCAGTCTAAGTTGCCTCTCAAGCGTCGACTGATGGAAGTTTTTACAGATATCACAGTCCTCTTTGAGGTGGTCAAACCCCAAACAAAAGACACAAATAAGATGAGGATTTGCTTTAGCGAATGGTTCCCCACACTGGGTACAATGTTGGAAACTTGCAGGAGACATTCTTTTCTTGGCTTGTAACATTTGGCTCAAAACATTTTAAATAATTTTTTTTCCTCCTGGTCGGTTAAAACCGAACAACGAGATTATCCAGTAAAAATTTAGTAAAATTTAAAAAAAAAAAAAAAAGAGAACAGACATACCTTAAAAGTTGAATAGGTTCTTTGGCCCTGACCTAACTTTAAACCCCGCTTTATACTTCCTATTTCATGTCCCAAAAGGACATAAGGACCCTCATACAGAGGGCATTTTGAAGATTGCTATTCTGACAGCCCAAAAGGCAACCACCAAGAACTGGCTTTCCAAGCAAGCCCAAGATAAATCTCAAAGGCATGAGATCATGATTTCAGTATACAGAATGGAAGCTCTCACAGCAACCATTAATAAGAAACTAATACAATTTGAGTTAATATGGAGAAAGTGGGTACTATACATGGCCTTGGCCAGACCAGATTTTGTACCGTAGGTATTAGGGCTATACTAGGCCCTTGATAAGGGATGTAGGTGTTTAGTCTTAAGAGGAGATGTATTAGGGATAGACTGTATGGTTACCCTGTCTGTTCCCTGGTTGTCCCCCACACACACTCACCCTCACCCCTTTCTGAAATTGGACTCTGATCCTGGACAGTCTTAAGATTGATTAATTAATGAAGTGCCTTATATTTGTATGTCTTTCTGTATTGTATTGTCCACATTTTATATTATTTTACTTATATAAATGTGTATGTGATGCAATTTTTTTGAAAATTGAATTCAAATAAAGAAAGTTTTTAAAAAAAAGTTGGAATAATTAAGAAATACAGAATTACCTCAGAAAATAAAGAGAAAGTAACCAGTTCCTTCTCGGTTGAGAAAGACCGAAAAGGAACCGAAAACTAACCCGATTAACACTAATCTAGACGAAGTCTACCTGTGAACCAAGGACACTGCTCTAAAAATTGAAAACACTAAACGGACTTCGACAAAATTGGGAAAAATAAACTTCAAGTAAGTGAAGGAAAGCTCTCCAGAGACGTCTTACTGAGACAGTGGTTTGAAAACCGAGCGTGAGCCTAACATTCCAATATTAGCATAGGTTCTAATAACCATTTCAGTTCCGGGGCAGTCCTATGGTGAGACCATATTGCATTTGTCAGAATACAGTAAGATTTCCTGGGACTTGAATGGCTATGTTGAAAATCTGGGGTCAAAATATTGAAAATTACCAAAGGTATGAGCCTGTGTTCTCAAATTTCAATGTAGGCTCATAACTTTGTTGTTTAATATTTTTACACCAAATTTTCAACATAGCCTTTTTGACACCACAACATGAACAAGGGCAGAGAAGAAAAAATTACTCACCTTAGTAATGTTTCTTCTAATGGAGTCTTGCTATATTATGACAATTGTAGTATGACCGCAGGTTAGAACTGCTCCGGAGGTGAAATAGTTAACTTTCCATGCAGGCATGGAACTTAGAGCGCAAGCTCGGTTGAAAACCTAAAAACTCACTAAGGTTCTGTGTGGAAGCTGTAAACCTACACTAGCCAACTGGCTACTAACAAACACTCATTTTTTGGTCTAAAACAAAGACTCAAGTCAGAAGACCCAAAAAATGCAAAAACACAACACCAATTCACCCCAGAAAGGTAGGTGAAAACAACAAGGTGGGCATCAAAAAGTGCCAACCCTGTACTGCCCACCCACATCCCAAAGCAGAGGTTCTGAGAGGGCAGGCAGGAGGAGGTCATAATAGCAAGACTCCATTAGAAGAAACAACATTACTAAGGTGAGTAATTTTCTTCCAGACAACCACAAGTCTTGCTATATTATGACAATTACAAACTTCACAGCAGTACCCCCCATGGAGGAGGGACAGAACCTACTTAAAATAGTCTCTGAAGCACGGCTGTATGACAGAGCATCACTCCTAGCCTGGATGTCCAAGGAGTAATGCTTGGTAAAAGTGTGAACTGTTTTCCAGGTAGCTGCTTGACATATTTCTAGAATAGGAATGTCTCTGGCAGCAGCCAGAAAAGTAGCTTTACCTCTGGTGAGAGTGAGTCCTCAGGCCTGAGGGAGGAACTTTACCCAACTTCTAGTAGCAGAATTGGATACAAGAGACAATCCACCTGGCAATGGATCTTTTAGTGGCTGGCATCCCTTTCCCAACTTCGCCATAGGTAAGGAACAGTTAGAGGGAGTCAAACCTATGACCCTTGGTACACTCTATGTAGTAACTAGGGCTCTCTTCACATCTAGGCTGTGCAGCCTCCTCTCCCCAGAGGAGGAGTGGTCAGTGAAGACACTGAAGAAATAGATTGATTAAGGTGGAAATCTGAAACCACCTTAGGCAGGAACTTTCTGTTAGTCCGAAGGACCACCTTATCTCTGTGAAAAGAGATTAACTCCTGTTCCACTGACAACGCTTGTAATTCACTTATGCGTCTGCCAGAGGTGATGGCTACCAGAAACACAGTTTTACAAGTCAAGTACTTGAGCTCTGCTGAAGACAAAGGGCTTGAAAGGGGGTTGCATAAGCTGAGCAATGCAAACATTAAGATCCCCAACGAGGCAGGATCTCTGAATGGAGGGTTGGTGAACACCTTATAAAAACTTGGAAAATACGGGATGAGCTGAAAGAGAAGAGGATTTACCTGCTGAAATAAAAGTAGACACAGCTGCCAAGTGCACCTTGAGGTAGCTGGTCTCAGCCCCAAAGAATTCAGGTGGACCATATAATCCAGGACTGTGGGTAGATCAGCAGAGACTGGGGAAATATGCTTTTTCCGAGCACCATAAGGAAAACCTTTCCATTTGGAATTGTAAGTAGCCCTGGTGGAAGGCCTCCTTGAGGCCTTCAATATATCCATTACATCTTGGGAAAGGTGTAAATCAGCAAACTCTAACTCTTCAAGAACCAAGCCATGAGATTGAGAGATTTGAGATCTGGTACCAAACCCTTCCTGGGCACAGGTTAACAGATTGTGATTCTTGGGAAGGCACAGGGAGGATGGACTGCTAAGGACAGCAGGAGTGGATACCAGGGCTGTCTGGCCCAATCCGAACAATCAGAATGACTTTGCAGGATTGGGATCTGATTTTGACTAGCACTTTGAACAGGAGAGGAAAGGGGAAGGCATGAAACTTCCCCTCCCAATTGAGGCTAAGGCATCCAGCGGGAGACAGCCCAACACTGGAGCCTGCAGCAAAAAGAGGAAGTTGGTGATTGTCTGGGGCTGCAAAAGATCTATCTGGGGGTGCCCCATCTGGCAAAGACTACTCCCAAGACCAGGGATCCAGTGACCATTACGTGGTGGCCCTGGAAATCCTACGGAGAGGCATCTGCCAGGACATTGTCCTTGCCTGGGAGGTGAACTGCCGTGAGAGAGGTGTTCAGGGAGTAAGCCAGAGACCACAATCTCATTGCTTGGTGCACAAGGTCATGAACCGAGTGCCCTTGCTTATTGATGTACCACATTGTAGTGGTGTTGTCTGTTCTGACCTGAATACTCTTGTTCTGAACAGATTTGGAAAAACTTGAAGTGCTAGAAAAACTGCTCTGAGCTCCAACAGGTTGATGTGGAGCAGAGTTCCTAGGAGACCACAGACCCTGGGTGGTGAGGTCGCCCATGTAAACTCCCAGCCCAAGAGGGACGCATCTGTAGCAAGGATTAGAGAATGAGACTGAGTGACAAAAGAACCCCTGTCTCAGGTTGGTCTGATCCTGTCACCACTGTAGGGCTTGGATCAGGTTCGAGTTACTGGGATCAACTTGGTAAGAGGATCCTTTCTTTGAGACCAAAGGCTCTCAAATGGAACTGGATGTCCCTCATCTGAAATCTTGCTCCCTGCACAACCACTGTAGAAGCAGCCATGTGCCCTAGGAGCTGCAGAAAATGCCTTGCTGGCCGGGAGACCTGCAGGGTAAATGAGAAGGCCAGAGAGACCAGGGTCTTTGCCCTGTCTAGCGGAAGGAAAGCCCTGGCTTCCTGTGTGTTCAGCTCTGCGCCTATGAAGGTAAGAAGCTGGACAGGCTCCAGAACTGACCGAGAGATTCAGAAGGAAACCTAGAGAGGTAAGCAGTTGCTGCGTTATCTGGAGATGTAATTTGACCTGGTCTGGGGACTGGCCTCCGAGTCAATCGTCCAGGTAAGGAAAGATGGCAATCTTTTGCCTTCTTAGGTAGGCAACTGCTACTGCCAGACATTTGGTAAATACCCTTGGGGCAGAAGTGAGGCCAAAGGGCATTGCTCTGAACTGGTAGTGGCCTGAGGGCAGCTTGAACCTGAGGTACTTTCGATGGGAGCCTCTGATGAGAATATGGAAGTAGGCATCCTTGAGGTCCAGGGAAGCTAGCCAGTCCCCTGGCCTTAGAGAGGGTAGGATAATTCCCAGAGTCACCATTTTGAACTTTGGCTTTAAAAGGTGCTTGTTTAAATATCTGAGATCCAGGATGTGCCGCCATTCTCCTGTCTTTTTTGGGGTAAGGAAGTACCTGGAGTACAAACCTTTGCCCTGGTGTAGGGGAGGAACCCTTTCCACAGCACTGAGAGCCAGGAGGGTAGAGACCTCTGCCTCTAAGGCAATAGCCTCTGATGGAGTCGCAGGTGGAAAAGATCTGGTTCTCAGCTTTGGAAATTTTTTGAAACTGAGAACCAGTCCCTAGCTTACTACTTCCAGGACCCACTTGTCTGATGTTAAAGACTTCCAGTCCTGGACAAAGTAAGCCAGCCTGCCCCCTACAGGTAGAGGAGAATCGGTCCTGGCAATCCCATCAGGGTGTTTGTTTGGCAGGAGCTTTGGGCTGAGGGGTGGAAGCAGACCTGCTTGTACCCCGTCTGCATCTTCCTCTAAAGAACCCCCTCTGAGCATAGGCGGAGGAGGAGGAGGAGAAGGAAGCTTGGGCTTGGTAAAAAGGCCTATGAAAAGGCCTGCCCCTGCCTCCTAGGAAGCTGCTTTTGAGGAGTGGCCTGCCTTTCCTTGGCCTGTGCACTCCTATAGGTGGTCCTATATTCATCCATTTTCTTCATGTAATTCTCTGTTTGCTCCCAAACAGAGAATTTCCCTCAACAGGAAAATCCATGGCCTTGGACTGGGTGTCCTGAGACAGGGTAGTACATCTGAGCCAAGCCATCCGGCGAAGTGCCACAGATGTGGCCATGACTCTTGATGAAACATCATTAGAGTCCACAGCAGCATGAAATTGCACCTTGGATGCCTTAATACCATCCATAGCCACATGTTCCAGCTCCCTGGCAAGCTGGACAGGGGCTTGTTTTGCTTGGGCCAGCACAGTATCCCATCTGAATTTCTGGTACCTAGCAGCATAAGCCATATAATTTGCTTGTCTGAGCCCCAAAGATGCTGCCATATACTGTTTCTTTGCCATAGCATCAATCTTCCTGGAGTCCTTCTCAGAGGGGTGTGAAGCTAGGGGAATATTAGCCTTGTCACAGACTGCAGCCTGCACTACCCCCACATGGGTGAATAGCTGAGTGAGGAAATCAGTGTCAGAGCCTGATAAGGTATACCTCTTGTCCATCCTTTTATCTACAGGAGGTATAGTGTGAGGAGTTTTTAAAACTTTTACTGTCTGTTTCCGAAAAGATTTCTGCAAAGGAATAGACAGTCTCCTAGACTCTGGAATATCCATCATTTCTACATAGTCTGGCTCCTCCTGGTCATCAACAGCTTCCTCAACGGGGAGCTGGAGAGTTTCAGCAACTTTTTTATAAAACATGAAATGAGAAGGGGACTCAAAGTCTTGGAGGAGAAACCCCTAGGGGTCTATCTGGAGAGATGTCCGGATCAATGGGCACATCCAGATCTTCAAAACCATATTCACTCTCCTCATATTCCTCCCCCGGTTCATAAAAATCCTCAAAATCAATCTTGAACCGGTGGAACCGGCCGCTTACCAGAAGGTGTCAGTTCAGTCGGAACCGGAGAGAGAGACTGGACAATTTTAATAGCTTTAGCTATTTCCTCAGCAGTTGGGGAGAAAACTTTTGGCTCTAAACTAGCTGACTTTCTAGCCCTTTTTGATGGAACCGGCTCTTCGTTTGCCCAAAGAAGTATCACCCTGGTCAAAGGGCACTCCCTCCGGCTCGGTTGATACCGAACCGGGCTGGCCATCCGGGTCAGCGGACTTTTGACCTCCTTTCCTGAGCATACCAACTCTCTTATCTATGGTGGCAGCAGGGAAATTGTGACAGATCTGGCAGTCTGAATTGAGGTGGTCAAACCCCAGACAATAGACACATGTGGTGTGTGGGTCAGCCTTAGCAAAAGCTTCCCCACAAATACTACAGTGTTGAAACCCAGTCGTCCAGTTTTTCTTTTGGGTTTCTCAGACATAATGCCAGCCTAACCAACTTGCCCATTTATGGCAATCCACCAAGCAAGACACCCTTATCGGTTCCCAACCATGTCACAGGTCGTGGAAAAAAACGTAATGAAATCTGTTTTTTTTTAGAACCGATAAGAACCGGGAACCGCACTCTAAAATAGGGCTAGTAGATTTAAATACAACCTGATCGGTTCAAACCGAACCGATAACAAATTACAAGTTCCACACAGAAAAACTAATGTAAAACCTATCTATTACTCACATTACCACAGACAGAGCTTGAACCGACCGGTTGCGGTTTAATAATACTTTTAAACCAACAAAATGAACCGAGCAGAAGGAGTAATCTCCGGAGCGACTGTTCAGTGAGGCGGAGTAAAGAATCTGACAGTTTACCTTTGAAGCACAACAGACAGAGTTTTCAACCGAGCTCGCGCTCTAAGTTCCATGCCTGCATGGAAAGTTAACTATTTCACCTCCAGAGCAGTTCTAACCTGCGGTCATACTGCAATTGTCATAATATAGCAAGACTTCATGTTGTTTGAAATAACAGTTACGTAAGAACTTACCATAACAGTAGATCTTCAAGAGAGGTTCCAGCAGTAGGTCTTCACATATAGGACTGCATCGCCCAGCGTCAGGTCCACACGGCAAACTTGTAGCTAGCAATCTTCAGTGGGGACTGCCCCCGTCGTCAGGTGATGTGACATCAGCATGATTATAAAAGGGTCGGTCTCGCACCCGCCCTCCAGTTCTTTTCCACCAGAGACCTGAGAAAGGAATAGAAACAAAAGAGTACAAAAAGGACTCCCGTCCCCCTGAGTCCTGGAAGTCAGAGACCTGGGTAAGGCAAAATGCAAAAAAAACAAAACTGAGGCCCCAGGGGAATGGCGGGCGGGATTGTGATGAATGGTGAAGATACACAGAAAGATCATAATTACGGTAGGTACGTAATTTTTATATCTTATCTGCGTCAATCTTCACCATTCATCACAGATGGGTGAGTACCAAGCCCCCCCAAAGGGGGTTGATTCATTGCACCCTAAGGGACAGAGTCCCTTAGCTCTCAGTGGGTGACACACTAAGGGGGGGAACCTTCTGGGCCTGACGAGGCCCGAGAGTGGGGAGAGCGAGACGGGGTCCCCCCGGAGAGGGAAGGAAGTTGCCCCGACAAACATCGTCTCGCCCTACGGGAGAAGAGATAGATTCCCTAGTGAGCGGAGCAAATCACCCTACGCCGGGCCAAGAGTGACAACCGGGAAAGACGAAGCCACGCCAATATCCTGGTGCCGATCGCTGTCCCTACGACCCTGGTAGCTACCTCATTGGCATCGTAAGATGCCCTTGCTTGGTGCCTTGCTAGCTCCAGGCCACGTGCAGAGAGCGCGATGGCTTGCCTGGTTTGCTCCGAGTCAGGCAAAGCAGCTAGGATATGACCTAGCGCGGACCACAAGAACCTGTTGTAGGCTGCATAGTGGGCCTGATGAGCAGAGATGGAGAGAAGCAACCGTGCCGAGTAGAAGGTCCTCCTCCCCCAGAAGTCGAAATCCAAGGAGTCTTGATCTGGGGGCCGGTCACAGTGGAGGGCGCGAAGCCCGTCAGGGGTGTCCAGGTGCGTCAATCTGGACTGCGGATGAGGCATAGAACCCGGAGACTCCAGGGGAGCGCAATACCTCTGGCTGAGGTCCCTCGGGGCAGGAACTCCGGAGAAGGGCCTCTGCCAGAAACGCATGGACGCCTCCCGAAAGTGAGTAGGCAAGGGCGGCACCACAAGGGTGGCCGCACCAAAATCGCCTAGAAAGGCGTGCGCCGCATGCTCAGGATTGCTCACAGACAGGGGAGAAAGGTGAAGGTCCTCCATCATCCTCACGAGGAAACGCTGGTACTCAGAGAGATCAGCGGCCGGAGAGATATGGACAGAGGGTTCCTCTCCTCCAGAAGAGGGGGATGAGGAGCTGGTGGTCACCTAATGTTCCGAGGGTGGCTGCACGGGGGGAGGTTGGAAAATCTGGCTTTCCATAGCCCTAACGTAGGCCGGGAACCAAGCAGCCACCGCTCTGAACTGCTCCCAGGTGAGAGGGCTGTTAGGACCAAGAATGCCTGGGAGCGCGGGAGAATGTAGCAGAGGGATAGGGGCAGAGCCGAGAGAAGAAGTCGGCTGACCTCTGCCAGGGTTAGGGAGCGGACCATGGACACCCAAGGAGGGCGTCCCAGAAGACTCCACAGCCGGCAGCTGTACAACCACGTTGGTACTGCCAAGGCTGCGCCCAGAAGAATCCCCCTCCCAGTGAGGCAACCGGGGCCATATAGGTCCAGAAGGACGGTCCCCTGCCTCCAAAGAATGGGACCCCTCAAGGAACCGGAAGGGGAAGGGTGGAAGTCCGCACATGGGGCTTGGCCCAGGGCCCGGTGGACCCCAGAGAAAGGTCGACGCATGACCTCACACCCCACCCCCTTCAGAGTCCCGAGAGGTCTTGGTCCTCAGAGGGCCAGCCTAGGTAGCTGGCAGCTCTGGGCTGCCCGAAGGGAGAACCAGGGCAGCACCTCCCTCCTGCAGGCTTCATGGGCCCCAAAGTTGGTGATCGAGACACACTACCGAGAGGGTACCACCACCGAGGGGTCGAGGTCCCCCAAGGCCAGGCTGCATGGCAATGGT
This sequence comes from Neoceratodus forsteri, assembly GCA_016271365.2. NCBI lineage: Eukaryota > Metazoa > Chordata > Ceratodontiformes > Ceratodontidae > Neoceratodus > Neoceratodus forsteri. Next base: position 552,121,945 of record CM028129.1, on the reverse strand, counting down.
GGCACGACCATAGCCTGCTGGTCAGCCCACTGACCCTAACCGGGAACCACCTGACGCTCCTCAGAAGGGGGATGGTTATGACTCGTCGTCGAGACCACTGGCTCGCTCTCCTCCGCAGACAACCCCGAAGGGTGTGACTGCCCGTCCGACTCAGAGCCCGACTCCGACTCCAAAGAGGTAGAGTCTGAGGCCCTAAGCCAAATGGTAGGAGGGCGGGGGAAGACAACCTTACCAAAGGGCCCGGCAGTCAGAGCAGTGGCCGAGGTGGCACCCGTGCCCTCCACAGCCCCGCAAGCGGGGCTGACAGAAGACGCCAGGGCAGCTCGGGCCAAAGGTCAGAGCCAGGGCCAACAGCAGGCGCCATCAAGCCCACAGCACAGGCGGTGCCAGGGACAAGCGGCGCCGACAGCCCCAGCTACGACCTCGGCGCCAGCACGCTGACCCCTCAGGCGCAGCAGGCGGCACTGAGGCGAAAGTGGCCAACGACTCCAAAAGGTGGACTCGCCGCGAACCACGACACCGCTAGGCCCTCGGCGCCACAAGCGGCACCGAGACACCAACTGCCCGACGCACAGCACCGACAGTGATGCCGAAGGCCCCGGCGCCGTGCTCAATGGCGGCGCCCGGCCGAGACATGAGAAAGCGGCGCGAATCCAGAATCCTGGCGCCCGGCAAGACCTGGCCCCGCCCGAGGCAGTCGGCGCAGGCGTTAGCGCCGGCAGGGCCACCTGACACACATAAGCGGCGCGAAGGCCCCGTCTGGCGTCGACCGGGCCTTCCGGACAGCGGGAGTGACACAGGAGCCTTCACCCGAAGAGCGATTGCATAGTGGGCGCCTCCCGCCCGCTCCCGGAAGGAGGCGGACTGAGCCTCCTCGCGCCATGGGAGGAGCCTCGACCAAGGCCAGGTTACTAGTAGCCGGGCGCCCTCCTCCTCGATCCGTGAGTAGGAACGGGAGGGGACCCGGAGGAAAGGCCGAGCAGCGGCTTGGCCCGGCAGTCCCGAACCTACCCCAGTCGGCGGAGCTCGCCCCAACTTTCCACGGTCGCTGTTCGAGGACACGGCGGTTCATGGAGAAGCAGGTGTCGCTTAGTCCATGTGAGCGGCGCAAGACACGTGAGACACCGTCATGTTGGTCAAAACGGAATACTCTGCGGCCGCACGGCACTAACGCATAGGGGCCGACCACTTTGGAAAACTTCTGCCTCCGACCGAGACATGATTCCACGGAAAAACACCAAAACAGACTCCTGACGCCGCAAACTTTTAAATAAAAGGAAAGATCTTACCGCGACATCAACTAGAGGCAAACCCAGAACTAGTAAGACCGACTGACTTAAGCATGTAATAAAGGCTGACAGGCCTAGTTTTTTCAATAGCTTCCACGAAGGCTACTCGGCGTGCGGAGACGAAGAACTGGTAGGCAGGCAAGTCGATGCAGCCTAACGGCTAATCCTCGAGCCATGTAGTCACGTGTCGACCTCGGGGCGGCACTGATGCCGCGCCGGCTCGCCCATCCTTTTAAAAAAAAAAAAAAAAAGCTCCTGCGGGGTCCTGATCTCCGGCCAGTACCCATCTGTGATGAATGGTGAAGATTGACACAGATAAGATATGTCTGCCAACTAAGGGACTGTCTTAAGACAGTAGACCTTGCAAGACTGCAAGGCCAAAGCAAGCCCAACGCCTAGAGGCAATGGCCAGACTGTAATGCTTAGTAAAGGTGTGGATAGAAGACCAAGTGGCAGCTACGCAAAGATCTCTGAAGAAGGTGGTAGAACTGGCCACACTCCTCGTGGAGTGACCTTTGACCGCCACCGGAAGGGGTTTACCATACTTCTGGTAGGTGTAGTGGATGCAATTAGCTAGCCACCTGGAAATGGTCCGTTTCGTGATTGCCTTGCCCTGGCACTGGGGAGCAAAGACAAAGAGCTGATTTGATTTACGAACCTCTTTAGTCCGGGAGGAAAGATACTCAAGATCCTGTGCACGTCTAACGTGTGCAGAAGATATTCCCCCCTATTGGAATGCCCAGGAAAAAAAACACTGGCAATTCAACAATCTGGTTCAAAGTGATTTCAGAAACAAATTTCGGGAGAAAAGAAGGGTTGGTCCGCAGGACCACATGGTCCCTGTGGAAAATTAAATAAGGTTCTCTACACACTAGAGCCTGAAGCTCTGACATTCATTGAGCTGAGGTGACAGCAACTAAAAAGAGCACTTTCCAAGCTAGGCAACGCAGTTCGCTGCTGGTTCAAAAGGGGGCACAGTGAGTTTATCCAGCATAAAACTGAGATCCCAGGGAGGAACAGGATTCCGGACTGGAGGTTTTATATGAAGAATTCCCTTCAAAAAGGGTCTTGGAAGCCTCTAGCTGAGCTAGGGTTTTGCCCTCCACTGGAAAGTGGTAGGCAAGAAATCGCAGAGAGATGGACCTTCAATGAGAAGCAACTAAAGCCCAACTCTGAAAAATGCAAGAGGTACTCCAACACCTGGGAGGCCGAGCAAGAGAATGGGTCCAATCCTTTAAAGGTGGCCCAAATGGAAAATCTCTTCCATTTCAAGACGTAGGTAAATCTAGTAGAAGATTTTCGGGCTTGTACTAGAACTTGAGCAACACTCAGACACCATAGAGAGAAATCGCTATGTCCACAGGTGCCACACATGAAAATGAAGAGATCAGAGGCTTAAATGTACCAGGGTGCCCTGCTCCTGGGACAGAAGGTCGTGAGAAAGAGGCAGAAGTACTGGAGGTTCCAGAGCCAGTTGTTGTAACAAAGGAAACCATATCTGCAGAGGCCAGAGGGGAGCGATGAGAATTATGTGAGCCCCCTCTGCTTGGAATTTCAGAAGAACCTTCTGCAGTAGAGGAAAGGGAGGAAAGGCGTAATGAAACCTCCCTGTCCATGAGAGAGACAGTACGTCTTGCAAAAAAGCACCATGCCCGGGATCGGGCGAGCAAAAGTTGGGTAGTTTTGTGTTGGATGGGGATGCCAACAGATCTAGGTCTTGTCGACCCTATAGAAGAAACATCTTCCACTACCTCCTCTTTTAGAGCCCACTCGTGAGCCCTGGCAACTGATTGACAGACTGTCCGCCAGAATGTTATGAACACCCCGGCACGTGGACTGCTGTCAAGTATAGGCCGTGCTGAATCGCCCAATACCACATGCTCATAGCTTCTCTGCAGGAGGTACGATCAGGTGCCTCCCTGTTTGTTCAGGTACCAGACAGTGGCCATGTTGTCTGTCTGGATGAGGAGAGTTCCCGGAAGGAGGGGCAACTGGAAAGACTGGAGAGCGTAGAGGACTGTGCCGGTCTCCAGAATGTTGATGTGAAGATTCTCCTCCATGGGGGACCAAGAGCCCAGAGTTCTGTGGTCCCCAAGATAAGCTCCCCAACCCATGTTCGAGGCATCCAAGGTAAGGGTTCGGGAGGGAACCAGGGGGTGGAAGGGCCCCCCCCCCCCAAACAATAAATTGGCGGGATCCTTCCACCAGGAGATCTTTCTAAAGAATGTTGGAGATCATGACCTTTTGGTCCATGTCTTTCAAGCGTTGATCCCATTGTACTCGGAGAGACCATTGGGTTACCCTTATATGCAGCCCGACCAAAGGAACTGTGGGAATAGCAGATGCTATGAGTCCCAACAAGCGAGGAACTGACCGAGCCATGGTCCACCGAGAGAACGCCACTAAGGTAGCCTGGGAAATACGTGTCTCCGCCTGGTCAAGAGGCAGGAAAGCCCTAGTCTGGATCACATCCAGCACAGCTCCAATAAACTGGAGGCGCTGGGAGGGTACCAGTTGGGATTTCGGAAGGTTGACCGAAATTCCCAGACTAGAGAAAAGATCTAGGGTGAACGAGAGGGACTCCTTCAGGCTGTTCGGTGAAGGGGCTGAAAAAAGTCAGTCGTCCAGGTATGGGAACACATAAATGCCTTTGCGGAGAAGAAACGCCGCTACCACCGCTAAGCACCTGGAGAAAACCCGAGGTTCTGAAGACAGGCCGAAGGGGAGGGTTCTGAACTGGAAATGGTCCTACAGGAAGAAGAACCAGAGGAAGTGGCGGTGGGCTGGGAGGATAGGGATATGGAGTTAAGCATCCTGCATATTCAGGGAGCATAGCCAAGTGTTCGGGAGGAGCACGGGCAACAGTCCTTGGAGAGCAAGCATGCGAAACCTCTTGTATTCCAGGAAGAAGTTGAGCAGGCCGAGATCCAGAATAGGTCTTAGATCCCCTGTCTTCTTTGGAATGAGGAAGAAATGGGAGTAGAGTCCCCTTGCTTTGCGCAGCAGAGCTTGGATTTCCTGTCTGACCAGTGGGATCAGAGCCCCCGTGTAAAAATACCTTTCTGGAGGGTTTGAAGAAAAAATTACTCACCTTAGTAATGTTGTTTCTTCTAATGGAGTTTTGCTGTATTCTGACTACTTGCAGTGATCTCCAACCTTTGAACTGCCCCAGAGAGGAAAGAGTTAACTTTCCATGCAAGGCATGGAACGCTGAGCTCGAGCTCGGTTGAAGCCTCTGTCTGCTGTTTGAACCCCAACCGCCAGATCTTTTCGAGCTATACTCCCTGGGCGTTCTGTGTGGAAACTGTAAACTTAACACTAGCCAACTGGCAACAAAATTTAATAAAGAGGGTTTTTTGGTTTCAAAGCAAAGACTCAAGTCAGGAAACCCAAAAAACAAAACACAACACACACCCAAAATAAAGAAGGGTGGGAAAAGGGGCACCTCTAGGTGCCAACACTGCTCCTGCCCACCCACATCCAGGTTCTGAGAGGGGAGGCAGGGGGGAGGTCAGAATACAGCAAGACTCCATTAGAAGAAACAACATTACTAAGGTGAGTAATTTTTTTTTCTAACAACATGAAGTCTTGCTGTGTTCTGACTACTTGCAGGCTACTAAGCAGTACCTCCATGGAGGAGGGATAGAACCTACTTTGGGAACAGGCTCTGAAGTACTGCTGTGCCAAACCGAGCATCACTCCTAGCCTGGATATCCAGAAAGTAATGCTTGGTAAAAGTATGGACTGTTTATCAGGTGGCTGCTTGACATATCTCTAAGATAGGAATATCACTGGCAGCAGCTAGGGAAGCAGCTGTACCTCTAGTAGAGGGAGGAGTCCTACCCAATTTTTCATAGCAGAATTGTATACAAGAGACAATCCACCTGGCAACAGATCATTTAGTGGCAGGTTTTCCCTTACCTACCTCACCATAAGTGAGGAACAATTGGAGGGAGTCAAACCTGTGACCCTTGGGGCGCTCTATGTAATAGCTAAGGGCCCATTTCACGTCCAAGCTGTGCAGCCTCCTCTCTCCAGAGGACGAATGGTCAGTGAAGAAAACAGGAAGAGACATGGACTGGTTAAGGTGGAAATCTGAGACCACCTTAGGCAAAAACTTCCTATTAGTTCTTAGGACCACCTCATCTCTATGAAGAGAGATAAAAATTAGGCTCCACTTGACAGGGCCTGTAACTCACTGATGCGTCTGGCAGAGGTAATGGCTACCAAAAAACACAGTTTTCCAAGTCAAATACTTGAGTTCTGCAGAGGACAAAGGCTCAAAACGGGGTTGCATAAGCTGAGCAATGCAAACATTTAGGCCCCAAGCAGGAGCAGGGTCCGTGGGGATTGGTGTGCAACAATCCCTTGAAGAATGTAGAAAATACAGGATGAGCTGAAAGAGAAGACGGCTTACCTACTGACAAAAAAGCAGAAACAGCTGCTAAATGTACTTTGAGTGTAGCTGGTCTGAGTCCCAAGCTATTGAGATGAACCATATAGTCCAGCACTGTAGGCAATCCAGCAGACTCTGGAGAAATATGCTTACCAGAGCACAAAATAGTGAACCTTTCCCATTTGGAGTTGTAAGTCTTTCTGGTACAAGGCTTTCGAGAAGCCTTTAGAATATCCAAAACACCTTGAGAGAGGTACAGATCAGCAAACTCTAACTCTTCAAGAGCCAGGCCTTGAGACAGAGATCTGAGATTCGGATACCAAACTCTTCCCCTGAGAGGATGTCAACAGGTTGTAATTCCTGGGAAGAGACGGGGGAGGTGGACTGCTAAGGTCAGCAACAGTCGGTACCAGGGCTGTCTGGCCCAGTCTGGAGTAATCAGAATCACTCTGCAGGGTTAAGACCTGATTTTGACTAGTACCTTAAACAGAAGAGGGAAGGGGGGGAAAGCATACAAAAACTTCCCTTCCCAATTGAGAACTAGAGCATCCAGGGGGACTGAGCCCAATACTGGGGGTCGGCAGCAAAAAAGTGGGAGTTGGTGATTGTCTGGGGCTGCAAAGAAAAAATTACTCACCTTAGTAAAGTTGTTTCTTCTAATGGAGTCTTGCTATATTATGACAAGTGCAGTTTGTCCCACCACTAGAACTGCTCCGGAGGTGAAATAGTTAAATTCCATGCAGAGCATGGAGCTTAGAGCGCGAGCTCGGTTAAGAAGCTCTGTTAGGGTGGTTTCAAACCGAAACCGTCAGATCTTTACTGAGCAAAAACTCACTAAGTTTCTGTGTGAAGCTGTAACCTACACCAGCCAACTGGCTACTAACATATTCACACATTTTCCGGTCCCAACACCAAGACTCAAGTCAGTGGACCAGAAAAATAAGATAAAATAACTAAATAAACACAACACCCAAACATGAAAGAGGGCATCAATAAATGCCAACAGAGGACTACCCACCCCATACCCAAAGTAGAAGTTCTGAGAGGGGCAGGCTGGGGGAGTTCATAATAGCAAGACTCCATTAGAAGAAACAACATTACTAAGGTGAGTAATTTTTCTTCAAACAACATGAAGTCTTGCTATATTATGACAAGTGCAGACTACACAGCAGTACCTCCATGGAGGAGGGACAGAACCTACTTAGGAATAGGCTCTGAAGAGCTGGCTGTGCAAACCGGCATCCCTCCTGGCCTGAATATCCAGGAGTAATGCTTGGTGAAAGTGTGTACTGTTTTCCAAGTAGCTGCTTGACATATCTCCAAGATAGGGATGTCTCTAGCAGCAGCTAGAGATGCAGCTGTACCTCTCTGGTAGAGTGAGCCTCAGGCCTGAGGGAGGAACCTCACCCAGCTTTTGATAGCAAAATTGGATACAAGAAACGATCCACCTGGCAATGGCTCTCTTAGTGGCAGGTCTCCTTCCCAACCTCACCATAAGTGAGAAACAGTTGGAGGGAGTCAAACCTGTGACCCTTTGCACGCTCTATGTAGTAACTTAGGGCCCTCTTAACATCTAGGCTGTGCAGCCTCCTCTCACCAGAGGAGGAATGGTCAGTGAAGAACACTGGAAGTGAAATAGATTGGTTAAGGTAGAAATCTGAAACCACCTTAGGCAAAAACTTCCTGTTAGTCCTGAGGACTACTTTATCCCTGTGAAAGGAAATAAAGTCAGTCTCTACTGATAAAGCATGCAACTCACTTATGCGCCTGGCAGAAGTGATGGCTACCAGAAATACAGTTTTCCAAGTCAAATACTTAAGCTCTGCCAAAGACAGAGGCTCAAACGGGGGTTGCATCAGCTGAGCAATGCATACATTAAGATCCCAAGCCGGGGCAGGGTCCCTGAATGGAGGATTGGTATGAAGCAATCCTTTAAAAAACTTGGAAAATACAGGGTGAGCAGAAAGAGAAGAGGGCTTCCCTGCTGAAATGAAGGCAGAGACAGCTGCCAAGTGCACTTTCAGGGTAGCTGGTCTCAGTCCCAAAGAATTAAGATGGACCATATAGTTCAACACAGTGGGTAGATCAGCAGATTCCGGGGAAACATGCTTCCCAGAACACCATATGGAAAACCTTTTCCACTTGGAGTTATAGGTAGCCCTGGTGGAAGGCTTCCTAGCAGCCTTCAGGATTTCGAGAACACTTTGAGAAAGTTGTAGATCAGCAAACTCTAACTGCTCAAGAGCCAAGCCTTGAGGTTGAGGGATTTGAGATTCGGATACCAAACTTTCCCATGAGCACAGGTTAACAGATTGTGGTTCCTGGGGAGACACAGGGGAAGATGGACTGCTAAGGACAGAAGGAGTGGGTACCAGGGCTGCCTGGCCCAGTCTGGAGCAATCAGGATCATTTTGCAGGGCTGAGGCCTGATTTTGACTAGTACTTTGAACAGGCGAGGGAAGGGGGGAAAGGCATAAAGAAACTTCCCTTCCCAATCAAGGAGAAAGGCATCCAGGGGGACTGAGCCCAACACTGGGGGCCTGCAACAGAACAGTGGAAGTTGATTGTCTGGGGCTGCAAAAAGATCTATCTGAGGAGTGCCCCATCTTGCAAACACTATCCCCAGTACTAGGGGATCCAGTGACCATTCGTGATGGCCCTGGGAAATCCTGCTGACAGCATCTGCCAGGACATTGTCCTTGCCTGGAAGGTGAACTGCTATGAGGGAAGTGTTCAGAGAATAAGCCAGAGACCACAACTTCATCGCCTCGGTGCACAAGGCCGAAGACAGAGTGCCCCCTTGTTTGTTGATGTACCACATTGTAGTGGTGTTGCCTGTTCTGACCTGTACCACCTTGTTCTGAACAGATGCAGAAAAACCTTAAGTGCTAGAAAAACAGCTCTGAGTTCCAACAGACTGATGTGGAGCAGAGATTCCTGAGGGGACCATAACCCCTGGGTGGAGGTCGTCCATGTGAGCTCCCCATCCAAAGAGGATGCATCTGTAAGTGTCAAGGAGTGGGACAGAGGGATGAAAGGCACCCCTTGTCTCAGACTGCTCTGATCCTGCCACTACTGAAGGGCCTGGATCAGGGTTCGAGTCACTGGGATTAACTTGGATAGGGAATCTCTTCTTTGAGATCAGAAAGCTCTCAAATGGAACTGAATGTCCCTCATCTGAAATCTTGCTCCTTGCACTACAGCTGTGGAGGCGGCCATGTGTCCTAGGAGCTGCAGGAAATGCCTTGCTGGTCGAGAGAACTGCAGAGTGAAGGACGAGGCCAGGGCCACTAAGGTCCTTACCCTTTCCAAGGGAAGGAAGGCTCTGGCCTGCTTTGTGTCCAGTTCTGCGCCTATAAAAGTGAGTACCTGGACAGGTTCCAAAATTGACTTTGGAAGATTGAGAAGAAAACCCAGAGAGGTAAGCAGCTGCTGGGTAACTACCACGTGTGATTTCACCTGGTCTGGAGACTGACCCACAATGAGCCAGTCGTCCAGGTAGGGAAAAATGGCAATATTTTGCCTTCTTAGATGAGCAACTGCTACTGCCAGACATTTTGTGAAAACCCTTGGGGCAGAAGTGAGGCCGAAGGGCATTGCTCTGAACTAATAATGGCCTGAGGGCAGTTCGAATCTGAGGTACTTTCGATGGGAGCTTCCGATTAGAACATGGAAGTAGGCATCCTTGAGGTCCAGGGAGGCTAGCCAGTCCCCTGGCCTCAGGGAGGGTAAAATCATTCCCGGAGTCACCATTTTGAACTTTGGTTTTAAAAGGTGCTTGTTTAGATATCTTAGATCCAGGATAGGCCGCCACTCTCCTGTCTTTTTTGGGGTAAGGAAGTACCTGGAGTACAGACCCTTGCCCTGGTGTGGGGGAGAAACCCTTTCTACAGCTCTGAGAGCCAGGAGGGTTGAGACTTCTGTTTCCAAAGCAAGAGTCTCTAAATGGTTTGCAGGTGGAAAAGATCTGGTTCTCATCTTTGGAAATTTTTTGAAGCTGAGAACCAGACCCAGGCTCACTACTTCCAGGACCCACCTGTCAGAAGTTAGACTCCCGGTCCTGGACGAAGTAAGCCAGCCTGCCCCCTACAGGTAATGGAGAGCCGACCCAGGGCATCCCATCAGGGTGCCTGTTTGGCAGGGGCTTTAGGCTGAGGGTTGGGAGCAGGCCTGCCTGCGCCAGTCTGCCTCTCCTCTGAAGAACCCCCTCTGTGCATAGGCTGAAGGGAGGCCTGGGTCTGTAAAGGCCTGTGAAGGCCTGCCCTACCCCTGGGGGAGCTGCCTCTGAGGGAGTGGCTTGCCGCTCCTGGCTTGTGCACTCCTATAAGTGGTTCTATATTCATCCATTTTCTTATAATTCTGTCTGCTCCCCAAACAGAGAATTTCCCACCACAGGAAAAATCCATAGCCTTAGACTGGGTATCCTGTGGCAAGAAGTACACCTGAGCCAGGCCAATCTCTAAAAGCCACAGATGTAGCCATGACTCTAGAGGATACATCGTTAGAATCCACTGCAGCATGGAATTGCACCTTAGATGCCTCAATACCATCAAGAGCCACCTGCTCCAGCTCCTTTGCAAGCTGGCCAGGGACCTGTTTGGCTAAGGCCATGACAGTATCCCATCTAGATTTCTGGTATCTCGCAACATAAGCCATAGAGTTTGCTTGTCTGAGTCCCAAGGATGCTGCCATGTATTGTTTTTTGGCCATGGCATCAATCTTCCTGGAGTCCTTGTCAGAAGGATGTGAAGCCAGGGGAATATTAGCTTTATCACAGGCTGCAGCCTGAACTACCCCAACATGACTGCATTGCTGTGAAAGAAAATCTGTATCAGGACCTGACAAAGTGTACCTCTGTCCATCTTTTTATCTACAGGAGGCACGAATTAGGAGCTTTAAAATTTTTATTGTTTGTTTCTAAAAGATTTATGCAAAGGGATGGACAATCTCCTGGACTCTGGGATATCCATCATCTCTACACAGTCAGGCTCCTCTTGCTTATCCAAAACCTCCTCTAAGGGAAGCTGGAGGGTCTCAGCAACTTTTTTATAAAACAAGAAATGAGAAGGGGACTCAGAAAGCCTAGGGGGTGGAATTCACCTGAAGGTCTGTCTGGGGAGATGTCCGGTTCAATGGGCACATCCAGACTTTCAAAGTCACATTCACACTGATCATAATCCTCCTCCCCCTCCTCTGGTTCATAAACCTCTTCTATATCATATTCCTGAACCATTGGAACGGACTGATCCGACCTTTTGCCAGACAGTGGCGGTTCGGAGGGAACCGGGGACAGAGACTGTACTATCTGTATTGCCCTGGCTATCTCTACAGCAGTTGGAGAAGGAATTTTGGACTCCAAACCTGCTGATTTTTTAGTTTTCTTTGCTGGAACTGGCTCCTCAGAGCCAGTTTTTCGTTGGCCCGAGGAAGTCTCGCTCTGGTCAGAGGGCACTCCCTCCGGTTCGGTTGGCACCGAACTGGGCTGGCCATCCGGGTCAGCGGACTTTTTGGCCTCTCGTTCCCTGAGCCTGCCCACTCTCTTGTCCAGGGTGGCTGCAGGGAAATTTTTACAAATCTGGCAGTCTGAATTGAGGTGGTCAAACCCCAGACAATAGACACATGTAGTGTGTGGGTCAGCCTTGGCAAAGGTTTCCCCACAAACACTACAGTGCTGAAACCCAGTGGGCCCGGTTTTTCTTTTGGGTTTCTCAGACATGATGCCAGCCTAACCAACAAACATGCCCTTTTAATGGCCGTGCCAGGCAAGACACCCTTATCGGTTCCAAACCGTGTCACGGGTCGTGGAAAAAAACGTAATGAAATCAGTTTTTTTTAGAACCGATAAGAACCGAACTCAGACTTAACAAGCCTTAAAAGGCTTTAAAACTAAGTTTTAGTACAATTCGATCGGTTCAAACCGAACCGATAACAATTTACAAGTTCCACACAGAAAAAACCTATCTATTACTTACAATACCATAGATAGAGCTTGAACCGATCAGTTTTGCAGTTAAAATAATTAAATCGCGGTTAAATTCAACCGAGAAATAACGTTTTAAACCGAAGAAATGAACCGAGCAACAGGAGGAATCTCCGGAGCGACTGTTCAGTGAGGCGGAGTAAAGAATCTGACGGTTTCGGTTTGAAACCACTGTAACAGAGCTTCTTAACCGAGCTCACGCTCTAAGCTCCATGCTCTGCATGGAAGTTAACTCTTTCACCTCCGGAGCAGTTCTAGTGGTGGGACAAACTGCACTTGTCATAATATAGCAAGACTTCATGTTGTTTGAAAAGATCCATCTGTGGAGTGCCCCATCTGGAGAAAATCACCTTCAAAACTAGGGGATCTAGGGACCATTCGTGATGGCCCTGAGATATCATGCTGACAGCATCTACCAGGGCATTGTCCTTCCCTGGGAGGTGCACTGCTGTTAGAGAAGTTTGCAGGGAATAGGCCAGAGACCACAACTTCATTGCTTCTGTGCACAAGGCCATAGACAGAGTACCCCCTTGCTTGTAGATCTACCACATTGTGGTGGTATTGTCTGTTCTGATCTGGACTACTTTGTTCTGAACAGACTTGGAAAAAGCTTGCAGTGCCAGAAACACTGCTCTGAGTTCCAAGAGATTGATGTGAAGCAGAGATTCTTGAGGTGACCACAGCCCTTGGGTAGTCAGATCCCCCAAGTGGGCTCCCCAGCCCAAGAGGGAGGTATCTGTTGTAAGGATTAGAGAATGAGGTTGAGTGACAAAAGGAACTCCTTGCCTTAGATTGTCCTGATCCTGCCACCACTGGACAGCCTGGATCAGGGTTCGAGTTACCGGGACTAGTTTGGTCAGGGGATCCTTTCTCTGGGACCAGAAGGATCTCAAGTGGAACTGGATGTCCCTCATCTGAAACCTTGCCCCCTGGACCACTGCTGTAGAAGCTGCCATGTGGCCCAGGAGCTGCAAGAAGCGCCTTCCTGGTCGAGACACCTGAAGGGTGAAAGAAGAGGCTAGATTTACTAGGGTCCTTGCCCTGTCTAGGGGAAGGAAGGCCCTTGCTCTTATTGTATCGAGCTCCGCCCCTATAAAGGTGAGGAGCTGCACTGGTTCCAGAACGGACTTTGGAAGATTCAGGAGGAATCCTAAGGAAGTGAGCAGTTGCTGAGTTGTCTGCAAATGTGACTTAACTTGGTCTGACGACTGACCCACTATGAGCCAGTCGTCCAGGTATAGAAAGATGGAAATCTTTTTTCTCCTTAGGGAAGCAACAACTACTGCCAGGCACTTTGTGAACACCCTTGGGGCTGATGTTAGACCAAAGGGCATTGCTCTGAACTGATAGTGGCCTGAGGGCAACTCGAACCCGAGGTACTTTCTGTGGGAGCACCTGATCGGAATGTGAAAATAGGCATCCTTGAGGTCCAGGGAGGCTAGCCAGTCCCCTGGCCTTAGAGAGGGCAGAATTATTCCCACAGTCACCATTTTGAATTTTGGCTTTAAAAAGGTGCTTGTTTAGATATATCAGATCCAGGATGGGCTGCCATTCTCCTGTCTTTTTGGGGGTTAGGAAGTACCTGGAGTACAATCCTTTGCACCCGAGTAGGGTGGGAACGCTTTCTATGGCTCTGAGAGCCAAGGGGAAAGAGATCTCTGCCTCTAGGGCAAGGGTCTCTGAAAGATTTGCAGGTGGAAAGGATCTGGTTCTCATCTGGGGAAATTTTTTTGAAGCCGAGAACCAGTCCCTGGCTTACTACTTCCAGGACCCACTTGTCTGATGTTAAAAGACTTCCAGTTCTGGACAAAGTAAGTCAGCCTACCCCTACAGGTAGTGGAGAATCGGCCAGGCAGACCCATCAGGGTGTCTGCTTGGCTGGGGCTTTAGGCTGAGGGGTGGAAGCAGGCCTGCTCATACCCAGTCTGCTTCTCCCTCTAAAGAACCCCCTCTGAGCAAAGGCAGAAGAGGAGGCCTAGGCTTGTTAAAAAGGCCTATGAAAGGCCCTGCCCCTGCCCCTGGAATGTTGCCTCTCAGGAGTGGCTTGCCTTTCTTTGGCCTGAGCACTCCTGTAGGTGGTCCTGTACTCGTCCATTTTTTTCATGTAATTCTCTGTCTGCTCCCCAAACAGAGAGTTACCAATGACAGGAAAATCCATGGCCTTAGCCTGGGTATCCTGTGACAGGCTAGTACATCTGAGCCAAGCCATCCTCCGAAGGGCCACAGATGTAGCCATGACTCTAGATGAAACATCATTCGAGTCCACAGCAGCATGAAATTGCACCTTGGATGCCTCAATCCCATCCGCAGCCACCCACTCAAGCTCCTTGGCAAGCTGATCAGGGGTCTGTTTGGCTAGAGCCATAACAGTGTCCCACCTGGACTTCTGGTATCTAGCTGTGTAGGCCATATAATTAGCCTGCCTGAATCCCAGGGATGCTGCCACGTACTGTTTCTTTGCCATGGCATCAATCCTCCTGGAGTCCTTATCTGGGGGGTGTGAAGCCAAGGGTATATTTGCCTTATCACAGGCAGCAGCCTGCACTAGCCCAACATGGCTGCATTGCTGGGAAAGGAACTCCATGTCTGAGCCTGAAAGAGTATACTTCTTGTCCATTCATTTGTCCACAGGAGGTATGGAACTAGGAGTTTTTAAAATCTTAAATGTCTGTTTCCCAAAAGACTTATGGAGGGGAATATACAATCTCCTGGACTTTGGGATGTCCATCATTTCAACGAAATCAGGCTCCTCCTGATCCTCTACTGCTTCTTCCATAGGAAGCTGGAGGGTTTCAGCCACATTTTTGTAAAACATAAAATGTGAAGGGGCTCAGAAAGCCTAGGAGGAGAAACACCTGAAGGTCTGTCTGGGGAGATGTCTGGGTCAATGGGCACATCCAGACTTTCATAATCAGCATCACTATCTTCATACTCTCCCTCCCCCTCCGGTTCATAAAATTCTTCTAAAGTATAATCCGGAACCGGGGGAACCGACCGAACCGAGCCCCTGACCGATGGTGCCGGTTCAGTCAGAACCGAAGTTAGCGACTGAACAATCCTTATCGCTTTGGCTATTTCATCAGCGGTCGGAGAGAGAACCTGTGGATCCGAACTGGCTAACTTATCCCTTCTTTTTCTTTTAACCGGAACAGACTCATCAGAATCGGTTCTCCTTTGGCCCGAAGAAGTTTTGCCCTGGTCAGAGGGCACTCCTTCTGGTTCGGTTGGAACCGAACCGGGCTGGCCATCTGGGTCAGCGGACTTCTCGGCCTCCCTTTCCCTCAGTCTACCCACTCTTTTATCCAGGGTAGCTTTGGGAAAACTTTTGCAAATTTGGCATTCTGAATCGAGGTGGTCAAACCCCAGACAAACACAGGTGGTGTGGGGATCAGCCTTAGCAAAGGCTTCCCCACACACACTACAGTGTTGAAACCCAGTGGACCCGTTTTTTTTCCTTGGGTTTCTCAGACATGGCCAATCCTAACTAAAACGTACCCTTTTTTTAAGGCAATCCGCTAGGCAAGACACCCTTATCGGTTCCTGACCGTGTTACGGGTCTTGGAAAAAAACGTAATAAAATCCTTAGTTTTTTTTGAACCGATGCGGACTGGTTACCACACTCTAATAAGAATAGAAAACTTTTCCACAAACTTGATCGGGTCGGTTGTTTACAAGTTCCACACAGAAAACTAATATGGAAACCTATCTAGTACTCACGGTACCCCAGACAGAGACTTAACCGACAGGTTAGATTACAGAAATTCTGTTGAAACCGAGAGAGAAAAACGACACTTTAACAGACTTTATTTGAACCGAGCGAAGGAGAAATCTCCAGAGCGACTGTTCAGTGAGGCGGAGTAAAGAATCTGGCGGTTGGGGCTCAAACAACAGCAGACAGAGGCTTCAACTGAGCTCGAGCTCAGCGTTCCATGCCTTGCATGGAAAGTTGACTCTTTCCTCTCCGAGGCAGTTCAAAGGTTGGAGATCACTGCAAGTAGTCAGAATACACAAGATTTCATGTTGTTTGAAGGTTTCTCCAGGAACTCAATCGAGTTACCTCTTTGTATGAGCTGTAAGACCCATATGTCTGCGGTGATTGCCATCCACCCATCCAGGTGGAGGCAGAATCTTCCACCTACCGGTTCCTCTGACGGAGACCGAGGGAGCAGGAGGAGGGGGAATGAGTCAGGACGCAGAGTGGAGTGGTGCCTTTCCTCCTAAGGTGGCTTTGGCAAACTTGGCCTGAGGAGTTTGGGCACCTGAACCGTTGGCACGTCGTTTGATTTGATGCTTGCCCTGGTTCTTGTTCCAGTTCCTTCTGCGGTGTAACAGCTGCTGTCGCATCTTCTGGCCGGAACAATACATAGAGCGAACGTCCCGGGAGGACTTGCCGCTCTCCTGCAGCTCTGTGATTATATCTTTGGCGTTGTTACCAAAGAGGACTGGGTCCCCTGAAAGGTGCGTCCAAAAGGGATGATTGGACGTCCTGTGCCAAACCTGCCAAACGCAGCCAGGCTAAGTGTCTGAGGCAGATTCCCAACGCCACAGCCCGAACCATGGAGTCTACGGAACCTAAGGTGGCTCAGACAGCATGACAGCAGGATGACTTGTTCATCCGCACTTTCTCCAGGAGTTTGGCCCAGAGTTGCTCATCAGGGATCTCCTGAAGATCCTACTCCAGATCAGATAACTAGGACTTTTGAAAGGCCACCATGTGTGAAACACAGTTCAATGACCCGATGGCGCAGATGGATGAGGCATAGCTTTTTCTGCCGAATTGATCCAGCTGTTTGCTTCTCCACCGGACAAAGACTCCACTCAGGTGTTTGGGTTGAGCCGATCTGTCGTGGGCAGTGGTAATGACCATAGAGTCTACCTTAGGTTGTGCGGTGAGGTGAGAGACTCCTTCCGGGTTGAAAATACAGGTTACTAACCTGTAACAGGAGTTCTAGGAATGGTACATGTTGTTCATCCACACTTTCTGGCAGGTATCCTTGCCGCTTTAAGTCTTGCCGGAAGGTCTTCAAGCTGGCTCCTCCCACCCACCCGGGTGATAAAACTCTCGGCTCCGCCCCATGACGCCAGATCTGGCCGCTGGAAGCCCAGGTAGTGCGTCGAGCCGGGAGGTCGGTGTGGGTCGTCTGGATGAACATATACCATTCCTAGAACTCCTGTTACAGGTGAGTAACCTGTATTTCTAGGGACATGGATATGTTGTTCATCTACACTGTCTGGCAGACTCCTAGCAGTTCTCCAGGAGGAGGGAGACAAGGCGCACACCCCCTACATAGGGAATAGAGACTGGAGAACAGAGACCCCAAAACCAGCATCCCGGCGTGACTCAAGGTCGATGTGGTAGTGGGTGATGAAGGTGTGTGCTGACTTCCAGGTAGCAGCCCTGCAGATTTCCTGGATAGGGACGTCCCTGGAAGCAGCCACCGATGCAGCGGTATGGCGGGTAGAATGAGCTCTTCTCCCTCTGGGAGGCTCCATGCCTGCCAACCTATAGCAGAGATCTATGCAGAAGGTGACCCACCTGCTTATCGTCCGCTTGGCTGCAGGCCTGCCAGGTGCGGCTTCAGCGTAGGTGACAAACAGCTGGCGAACCTCTCCCCGAACTTCAGCCATGCGCTCCTTATAATAAGCGAGCGCCCTTCTAAGGTCCAGAGTATGGAGCCTATATTCGGCCTCTGAGGTGTGATTGGGGTAGAACACCGGCAGAGTCAACACCTGGTTAAGGTGAAACTCCGACACCACCTTCGGAAGGAATTTCGGTTGGGGGCGCAGGACAACCTTGTCCCTGTGGAAGACCAGGTAAGGAGACTCAATAGAAAGCGCCTGGAGCTCTCTCATCCTTCTGGCTGACGTGATAGCCACCAAGAAGGCGGTCTTCCACGACAGATGAGAGAGATCACACCTGTGCATTGGTTCGAATGGCTTGCCCATGAGCTTTGCCAATACCAGCAGTAGATCCCACGGAGGTGGAGGTTCTCGCACCAGAGGGGAAATGTGATCAAAGCCTTTGAAAAAGTGCCAGACCACCTTCGCCTGCACCACCGACTGCTTCCCGGCTCGCGCCCGGTAAGCAGAGATGGCTGCCAGGTGCACCTTTAGGGTCGTCGACCTAAGCCCTTGCTGAGAAAGGGACCATAAATAGTCCAAGATGTTTGTCAAGGAACAGGAGGAAGGGTCCAGACCCTTGCCCTGACACCAAATGGAAAATCTCTTCCATTTGAAGGCGTAGCATTTCCTGGTCGACTCCTTACGGGACGCCTCAACTACATTGAGGAAATCGTCGGAAAGACCCAAGGCCTGGAACTCTAGCCGCTCAGGAACCAGGCCATCAGGTGCAGGGATTGACGGTCCGGATGGAACACCTTCCCCTGATTGACTGAAAGTAGGTCCGGGGAGCTGGAAGCAGCCTCGGGAGCCTGGAGCTGAGGCTGAGGAGATCTGGATACCAGCATTGACGGGTCCAGTCTGGGGCTACCAGAATCACCTGCGCCTTGTCCCTCCTTGCTTTGAGAAGCACCTTGTGGATCAAGAGAAATGGGGGAAAGGTGTAGAAGAGGCCCGGGGTCCACGGCCTCAAGAAGGCATCCCCCTGCAGCGAGCCCTGCTGAGGGGGACGGGCATGGAACAGCCTCAGCTTCGCCTTCTCCCTGGAGGCAAACAGGTCCACCTGAGGTGTGCCCCAACGGGAGAACAGATCTTGTACTACCTCCGGCAGGAGAGACCACTCGTGAGACACAGCCCCTATCCAGCTTAGGGCATCGGCCAGGGTGTTGGAGACTCCTGCCACATGAATGGCTAGGAGATCCGCCTCCAGGCTGTGCACGAGTGACCAAATGCGGAGAGCTTCCTTGCACAGAGACATGCAGCGCGTCCCGCCCTGGCGGTTTAGGTAGTACATGGTCATAGTATTGTCCGTCTGGACCTGAACCACTTGACCCCGTAGAAACGGAGCAAAGGCGGTGAGAGCTAGACGGACCGCCCGAAGCTCCAGCTGGTTGATATAGCATCGGGACTCCCGAGGGGACCAGAGGCCGTGTGCTCTGTGCTCCCCCAGATGGGCACCCTAACCCAATCAGAGAGGCATCGGTTGATAGAGAGATCGTCGGCTCGGGGCGGACAAACGGGATGCCCTTCTGCAGATGAGCTGGAACGGTCCACCACTGGAGAGCGTTCCACATCTCCTCGGTCACTGTCACTAGCTGGTCCAATGGATCGCAGCGTTATGACCACTGGCTGGCCAATCCCCACTGAAGGGGACGAATGTGCCAACGGGGCCAACGGACCAAGCTGGTGCAGGCCGCCATGAGATCCAGGAGGCGCAGGAAGTCCCGGGCAGGGCGCAATTGCCCAACCAGAAATGACTGGGCAAAGGAGGAAAGAACCTCGGCCCTGTCCGCCGGGAGCCGTGCTCTGGCTCAAAGACAGTCTAGCTCTGCCCCAATGAAAAGAATCACCTGCTTCAGTCCGAGTTCCGACTTGGCCTCGTTGATGAGGAGGCCGATCTGGGAGCAAACCTGGAGGGCCAGATCTCTGGACCGCTCCACCTCCTGTCTGGAGGGGGCTGCTATCAGCCAATCGTCCAGGTAAGGGTACACCCGGACCCCTCAGCGCCGCAGGAATGCTGTCACCACTGCCATGCATTTGGTGAAGACCATGGGAGCAAGAGAAAGGCCGAAGGGCATGGCTTGGAACTCGTAAAGGGATCCCTCTGCTCGAAAGCGAAGGAATCTCTGGTGAGACGGACAGATAGGGACGTGAAAGAACGCATCCTGTAGGTCCAGAGAGCAGAACCACATGCCCTGTTCCAGGGATGGTATTATCTGAGCCAGAGTGACCATCCTGAAGGTCCGAGACCTTAGGAACTTGTTTAGGTCGTGCAGGTCGAGAATGGGGCGCCAGCCCCCCGTCCGTTTTGGGACCAGGAAGTACCTGGACACAAACCCCGGGTCTGAGGGAGGGTCTGCCACCTCTCTGATCACCTCCTTCTCGAGGAGCAGAGTGATGTCGGCTCAGCAAGCCAACAGGGAGGCTGCGGACCCCAAGGCCCTCCGGGGGGGACGGCTCGGAAGGGCGGGGCCATATCGAACTCCAGAGGCAGGCCCTTTCCCACCACTTCCAACACCCACCGGTCTGTGGTGATAGCAGACCAGGCGGAAAGGAAGTGGCGAAGCGACACCCCTCAACCCGTCACTGAGCAGGCTTGGAGGAGGGACCGGCTGATGGACCACCTGGGCCTTTACCTCCCTGCTTCCTGGAAGAGGAAGCCACGGTCTTGGGTTTGGGATGCCAAGCGCAAGCCTGCTGGCCCTGATGCTGCTGGGCCGGACGTGCTGCGGGCGCAGACGGACGAAAGGGCTTGGGTTGTGGTCTGCGGCCCTTGTCCCTCTGGGCAGATGAGACAGAGTCCAGAGTGGCATTGGACTTTTCGATCCTCTGGAGGTGACCTTCCACTCCAGGGCCGAAGAGGTCGGTCCCCAGGAAGGGGACATCTGCCAGCTTGTGCTGGGTATCCGCTGTGAAGGTGGATATCCTCAGCCATGCCTGACGACGCATAGCCACTGCGGCCGCGACTGACCTGGCACATGAGTCACAGATGTCCAAAGCAGTCTGAAGTTGCTGCTTGGCCACTGCCCTGCCCTGGTCCCGCACCTGCCTGACCATGGTCTGCAGGTCAGCCAGGAGACGACGGACTACCTCATCCAGGGAGCCCAACAAGGCGTGAGAAAAGTGTGCCATCAGCACGGCCGAGCTGGCCTGACGAAGGCCAAGGGAGGACACAGCGTAGACTTTGCGCCCGGCATAGTCCAACTTCTTGGACTCCTTGTCGGGAGGCTTGTCCACGTCCCTGGCGCTTCCGGCACGCCGGAAGACGCTGGTCGGTAACCAATCCCTCGGCCGAGGGTGTTCCGAAAAACCGGACAAGGAACCGGTAGGGACGGCATACTTCCTCACCATCCTGGCCGAGGGCGTAGGACATGAAGCAGGGCGCTGCCAGAGATCCAAGGCAGGGCCGACAATGGCCTCGGCCACCGGAAAGGCCTCTGTGGGAGAATCCCCTCGGTCCACTATCTCCGTGAGGGGCCCACTTGGATACGGGCTCAACCTGCATCCCAGTGGACTCCGAGATGAGCCTAAGCAAACCCATGAAGGACGATGGGCTATTGTCCAGCGACTGACCTCCAGAGGACTCCAAGTCGACCCGCCTGGAGAACAGGGAGGAATCGGCGTCAGACCCGAACAGTCCGCAAAGAGCTGCCTTGGGCCTGAGCCACCCTCCACCTGCAGAGGGCGATCGGGAGTGAGGGTGACAGACAGCCTATGGGGCAGACCCTGGGCCGGACGAGAATTCTTGGTTGGGGCCCCAAACAACGGCTGTGGAGGCGGAGGTTCCACCAGAATCGGTGGGGCAGCCGGTTTTGGTCAAGCAACAGGCCTGGGAGCAGGCGCCTCGGCTAGAGCGAGGGGTTGCTTCGGCCGCTCCGGTGACAGCCACTTGATAGCCGGGGAAGGCGACATCAGCTTGCTCCCGGACAGAAGGAGCTGTTGCCACATGAGGTCCTCGTAGCGCCGGCGCAGCTTGCGTGAGCCTCTCCGTCGAGGAGGAGGCGAGGACGATGCGCGATGCTGCGCATACTGAGACCGAGACCGCCTATGGCCGGGCGGGATCGGCTGGACCAGAAGAAGTCAGAGACCGAGAACCTCGGCGTTTCCAAGGAGGGTTCTGGGGCAGGGCGGAAACCCACCCTCCTCTCGGCTCGAAGGTTCAACCGTGGACTCGCACAGGGCCGCACTGAACGCCAATCTCCGCCGGGGAACCGGAAGCGAGGGTTTCGGCTTCACGGTCGATAGTCCATCCGACGGGTCGAGAAAAATCTCGACTGCGTCGATGGGAGTCTCGGTCAACTGACCTGACAGGGACACCGTGAGGAGAGTGGCCGAAGCCGAAGGATCGACCGAAGTCGATGGTCGACTACTCGGGGAAAGGGACCTCTCCCGCTCCCAAGAGCATCGACGGAGGGACTTACCTTTGTGGTCCTTCTTCTTGGACCGAGAGGAAGGCCCTGAGGATGTTGGTCCCTCTCCCTTGGTGGAAAGGGACAGACAAAGCTCCCTAAAAGAAGCTGAATAGCAGGATCCCAGGGAGAGCGGAATAAAGGCCACGGCCGAGGAAGACGAAGATGCAGCCTGCGCCGCCGCCTCCTCCTCGAGGGCGATCATCTCTCAAGCTGTTCTGCCGAGCCAGGCGCCACGAAACCGCCAAGCGGGCCTCATCGACTTTCACGGAGGGTAACATTTCTTAGGCGCCCAGTTGTAAACAGGCGAGCGCGGTCTTCCAGGACGTGAGGTCAGAAGTGAAGAGCACAGTTCACAAGCTTCCGCGGTCGTGCTTAAGGCCCCAAGCAGTAGACACGTGAGTGCGGATCCGTCCGAGACATCTTCTGCCCGCATGGGTACCTCCGAAAACCGGGAGTCGATTTGTCCATCGAAGCCACAAGGGAAATAAATGACCGAAGTCTTGAAAACCTTAAAAGTAATTTCGGGTAGACCGAAGAAATAGAAACCAGTCTTATATGCAGAGCGCTAAGGAGGGAACCTGAGCTTCCAAGCGGTAAGGAAGATCTGGCGTCATGAGGCAGAGCAGAGAGTTTTACCACCCGGGTGGGTGGGAGGAGGCAGCTTGAAGACCTTCCGGCAAGACTTAAAGCGGCAAGGATACCTGCCAGAAAGTGTGGATGAACAACATATCCATGTCCCTAGAATAGGTCTTATCAGCTTTACGGGAAACAGCCAGAACAGACGAGGGCTGTTGCCAAATGGTTGATACAAGATCCTCGTGTGGTCCCATCCAAAGGGGGATGGGAAGGGGATCCACACTAACAAGATCTAAGTGCTCTGCCAGTCTCTTATGCTGAGGGTCCAGTTGCTTAGACACCCAGCCACAAGTCTTCTGAATGGTCCTCAGAAGTTCCCCGAAGGAAGAGTCCTTGGGGAGTGACTTACGGGACCACCTTAGGTTACAGTTCGACCAGAGAACAGGGTTGTGACTGGTCAATGTCCGAATCTTCATCTGACTCTGAAGACTCCGGCCTGCTGGGCAGGGAGGGGTCAATACCAGTTTCCCTACCCTTGGAAGGAAGGGTGTCGAAGGCTTGGCTAGAGCGAACTGGGCTAGGAGGGGGCACCCTAGGAGGACTGGGGTCCCCTACAGGAGGTTGCGGTTGCAAGAGATCCAACAGGAGCTGCAACCGTGCATCCTTTCACCATGCCGGAATAGACTCACGGTCAGGCAGCGGAGGTGAAGGAGGCGGGGTGGGGGCTGGTACCCTGGAAAAGAGGGATAACTGGTTGTCTGGTGCCAGTAAGGGTGGTGGTACATGCCCTACCCCTGAAAGCCTGGTGCAGGGTATCGTGGCGCTGGATATCCTGGCATCGAGTAGCTCGGTGTGGGGCAGCCCGGCTTATGCGGGTAACCCGGTGTCGGCGGAACATAGCTGAGTGTCAGAGGAATGTTGTCCAGCGGAGGGCCTCCCAGCAGCGGGAGGTGGTGACCAGGAGGGTGTCCCGGGAAATCACCCACAGGAGGAGCTGAAGGTCCCGCTGAAGGACGTGCTGAAGGGCCGCTACGGAGTGGTAAAGGAGCAGGCATAGGACCCGAAGGTCCCGTGGGAGGAGGGTGCATACCTGGTCCGCTAAGGTCCGGCGACGGATCCACAGGAGAAAGGGGGTCCAGTGACGGAATGGAACCTGGCAAAAGGGTACGGTCCACAAGGATCCCCAATGAAAGGTCCAGAAGCGTATCCGACAGGAGAGACAAGTCTGGTACCGGTGGCGAATCCCTAGGGGTAGAGACAGACAGGGATGAAGGATCCCCCGTGAGCACATTCTTCCCGGGGTCGGGATCCACAAGAGAACCTGACAGGAGAGAGCTGGCGTAGCGCCCTTGCAATGGTGCTCGTGGCCTGGCTGACCACCGGGCAAATGGCACACTCAGCCAAGTTGTGCTTAAGGACCAGGCAGAGGACACAGCGAGAATGGTCATCCCAGTGCAGATTTGCACGCCGCACTTGGAGCACTTCTTTTTGATCTGAGATGACATACACCGTCACTGGGATATTTTTGGAAAAAAGGTACGAAAATGTCAAAAATTTCGAAAAAATTAAAAAAAAAAAAACTATGGTGGGCGACTGATCGCTGTTCTGCCACGTCTGTCAAATGGTACTGAGCAACGGCGGGAAAGAACCGGAGGCCGGACACGGGACCGCCTCTTTTATAGTCACGCTGACGTCGCGTCACCTGATGACGGAGGGCAGTCCCCGCTAAAGATTGCTAGCTACAAGTTTGTTGTTCGGACCCGATACCAGGAGGCGCAGTCCTATATGTGAAGACCTACTGCAGGAACCCTCTCAAAGTAAGATCATTTTTAACTCCTGCCCAAAAGACAATTTCACACAGTGACCACAAAATCACCTTTCGGGACGGATTTGCCTAATTTCATTGCAATTGTTCACGATGTGGGGTCCCAGAAAAGGCTTGTTGAAAGTCTGGGGCAAAATTGGTCAAGTTATGCCACTAAGTTCAAAACCCCATTGAATTACATTGAACCACATATCTGATTTCTTCAGGTCGCGGTCTAGCTTTGAAGAGTAAAGATGTGTCTGCGGTCCACAGTGGATTAGGGCATTGGACCCCCAGTGCGTAAGCAAGGGTGAGGGGGAGGCGCAACAGACAGACTGATGTTTTTCTTTTTTACAGGGTTAAAAAAAAAGACGACGGCAAGAAACACTATTTCAGATGGCAACAGAAACACTGAGGGATTGGGCACCACCAGTGTCAATGTTATGTTTGTGAGGGTGAGGAGGTGGGTGCTGAGACGGAAGGTACGGGGGGGAGCTTCAACAGATAAGGTGACGACACTGAGGCATTGGGCACCCGAGTGTCAGTGTTATGTGGGGAGTTGTTGAGGGGACAGTTGGGGGGAGAGAGACAGTTACACATGCACCAACAACAGATATCAATGGACGTTTTTCTTTGTTACAGCTGGCGTCTGCAACAGCACGGGAGCCGTTCCTGGATGTTTGAAATTCCTCAATGGGCTGATCATGACAAATCAGTTATGCTTGCTAGGTGGCCTAGATCAACGGAAAGAGCAGACCCATGATTGGGTCAGCTTTTCCTTTTCAAATACACAAAGTTTCTGCCCAGCAAGCCAAAACTGTGTCATGATGTTATCAGCCTGGCTGACTGGTGTGGCACTGACATGCCCCTTGCAGACCACTCTGCAATGGACACTCACACCCCTCAAAAGGTACTCTCATAGCAAGATGTTCACATGGGCGTACGCGCACAGCGGACATATAAAAAGGACAAAAATTCACCAGAGAAGAAATAACCAATATTCACTTAGCTGTTTTCACAAATCAAACTGCACATTATACTTGTCTTGTATAGTCAACCGGCATGGAACACACTTTAAAAAAATATAGCATGACTAATTCCAGAGACCCTGTAATACACAAAAGGCCAGGCTTCAGTTTTTGTCACTGCCCATTTGGTCATAACACTAAATACTGAAGTGAAAATGGCAGATTAAGGACACACGCAAAACTCAAACTACTGGATCCTGACTACGCTGGCAGATTGTTGCTCTGGCAGTGCAGTAAGAAAAAATTACTCACCTTAGTAATGTTGTTTCTTCTAATGGAGTCTTGCTATATTATAGACATTAGCAGTTTGATCCAGCTCTAGAACTGCCCCAGAGTGAAATGGTTAAAACCATTCCAAAATAGAATTTTGGCACGAGAGCAGCTCTATCTGTGTCATTTCAAACTTGAACTGTCAGATCTTTACTGAGCCAAACTCACTAAGGTCTGTGTGAAGCTGTAACCTACACTAGCCAAATGGCTACCTAAATAATAACAACCATTGATGGTCCCAACACCCAAGACTCAAGTCAGGGGACCAGAAATACTAACACCATTCTAATAATATGAAAATGGAACATAAGTATAATAAAACACACACACGCGCACACACACACACCCCCAAAGTCCCAAAGGGGACAAAATGCTAACAGGACATAAGTAGTGCCCACACTAGTTGCCCGCACCCCACCAAGTAGAGGTTCTGAGGGCAGGTTGGGGAGGTTGGGAGGTCTATAATATGCAAGACTCCATTAGAAGAAACAACATTACTAAGGTGAGTAATTTTTCTTCAAACAACATGAAGTCTTGCTATATTAGACATTAACAGAATACACACAGTACCTCCATGGAGGAGGCAGAACCTACTTAGGAATAGGCTCTGAAGAACAGTTGTGCCAAACCGAGCATCTCTCCTCGACTGGACATCCAGGAGTAATGCTTGTAAAAGTGTGCACTGCTTTCCAAGTAGCAGCTCGGGCAAATCTCCAATAAAGGATAACCTGGCAGCAGCTAGAGACGAGCTGTACCCCTGGTAGAATGAGCCCTCAAACCGGGTGGGGGCTCTGCCCACTTTCTGATAACAAAATTGATACAAGAGACAATCCACCTGGCTATTGATCTCTTACTGGCAGGTTTGCCTTTCCCAACTTCACCATAGGTAAGGAAAAGTTGGAGGGATTCAGACCTGTGACCTTTGTGCGCTCTATATAATAACTAAGAGCTCTCTAACTATCCAGGCTGTGCAACCTCCTTCTCCACCCGAAGAGGAGTGATCAGTAGAAAAAATACTGGAAGGAGATAGATTGATTAAGATGGAAATCTGAAACCACCTTAGGCAAAACTTCCTATTAGTCCTAAGGACTACCATATCCCTGTGGAAAGAAATAAAGTCAGTCTCCACTGACAAGGCTTGCAATTCTTTGTACTTGTGCCTGGCTGAAGTGATAGCCACTAGAAAAACAGTTTTCCAAGTTAGGTACTTAAGCTCTGCAGAAGACAGAGGTTCAAAAGGGGTTGCATTAACTGGGCAATGCAAACATTAAGGTCCCAAGAGGCCGGTTCCCTAAAAGGGAGGATTAGTATGGAGTAACTCCTTAAAAACTTGGAAAACACAGGATGAGAGGAAAGAGGGGATGACTTTCCTGCTGACACAAAAGCGACACAGCTGCCAAATGAACTCTCAGGGTAGCTGGTCTGAGACCCAAAATTAAGATGTACCATGTAATCTAACAAAATGGGCAACTAGCAGATTCTGGGGAATATTTTCCTAGCACACCAAATGGAAAACCTTTTCCATTTAGAACTATAAGTAGTCCTAGTGGAAGGCTTTCTGGAAGCCTTTAGATCTCAAGAACACCCTGAGAGAGGTGTAAATCAGCAACCCCTAACTCCTCAAGAGCCAGGCCTTGAGGTTGAGGGATTTGAGGTCTGGATACAAACCTTCCCTGGGCACAAGTCAACAGATTGTGATTCCTGGGGAGGCACAGGGGAAGATGGACTGTCAGGAGACAGAAGGAGTGGGTACCAGGCTGCCTGGCTCAATCCGGGCAATCAGAATCACCCTGCAAGGCTGAGATCTGATTTTGACTAGTACTTTGAATAGGAGAGGAAAGGGGGAGCAAGAGGAACTTCCTCCATCCAGAAGAACGGCATCCAGGGAATCGAGCCCAGCACTGAGGCCTGCAACAGAACAGAGGAAGTCTGTGATTGTCTGGGGCTGCAAAAAGATCTATCTGAGGATGCCCCACCTGGCAAAAACTATCCCCAGCACTTGAGGATCCAGGGACCATTCGTGATGGCCCTGGGAAATCCTGCTGAGGGCATCCGCTAGGACACTGTCCCTCCCTGGAAGATGAACTGCTATGAGGGAAGTGTTCGGGGAATAGGCCAGAGAGCACAGCTTCATTGCCTCGGTGCACAAGGCCGAAGACCGAGTGCCCCCGTTTGTTGATGTACCACATTGTTGTGGTGTTGTCTGTTCTGACTTGTATCACCTTGTCGTGGACAGATGCAGAAAAAGCTTGAAGAGCTAAAAGACAGCTCTGAGTTCCAGCAAATTGATGTGCAGAGAGATTCTGGGGACCAGACTCTCTGAGTGGAAAGGTCGCCCATGGGTTTCCCAACCCAGAAGCTTAAGCATCTGTAGTGAGAGTCAAATCGTGAGAAGGGGAAATGAAGGGACCCTGCTCTTAAATTGCTCTGATCCTGCCACCACTGGAGAGCTAGACTTCAAGGTTCGAGTCACTGGGACCAACTTGGAAAGGGGGTCTCTTCGAGACCAAAAGGTTCTCAGTGAAACTGAATGTCTCTCATCTGAAATCTGGCTCCTGCACAACAGCTGTGGATGCAGCCATGTGCCCCAGGAGCTGCAGAGTGTCTTGCTGGTCGAGAGACCTGCAGAGTGAAGGAAGAGGCCAGAGCCACTAAATTCCTTACCCTTTCTGGGGAAGAAAGGCTCTGGCTAGCTTTGGTCCAATTCTGCCCTTATAAAGGTGAGTACCTGGACTGGTTCCAGAAAAGACTTTGTAGGTTTAGCAGAAAACCCAGGAGGTGAGAAGCAGCCAGTGACCTGCAGGTGAGATTTACCTGTTCTGGGACTAGCCTACAATGAGCCAGTCGCTCAGATAGGGAAAACAGCAATCTCTCGCCTCCTTAAGTGGCCACTGCCACTGCTAGACACTTTGTAGAATACCCTTGGAGCAGAGGTAAGGCCAAGGGCATTGCTCTGAACTGGTAATGACCTGAGGGCAGTTCGAATCTGAGGTACTTTGTGGGATCTTCTGATTAGGACATGAAAATAGGCATCCTTGAGGTCCAGGGAGGCTAGCCAGTCCCCTGGCCTTAGGGAAGGTAAAATCATTGCCAGAGTTACCATTTGAACTTTGGTTTCAAAAGATGCTTGTTCAGATATCTGAGATCTAAAATGGGCCGCCATTCTCCTGTGTTCTTTTGGGTGGGGAAGTATCTGAATACAGACCCTGCCCTGATGCAGGGAGGAACCCTTTCACTGCTCTGAGAGCTAACAGGATGAGACCCCTGTTTCCAGAGCGAGGTCTCTGAAGCACTTGCTGGTAGAAAGTCTGCTTCTCAACTTGGGAAACTTTAGCTAAGAACCAGACCCAGGCTTACTACTCCCAGAACCCACTTGTCTGAGGTTAAAGAAGCCCAATTCTGACTGGAGTAAGCCAGCCTGCCCCCCACTGGTACAGGAGATCGTGCCCTGGGCACCCCATCAGGGTGCCTGTTTTCGCAGGAGCTTTAGGCTGGGGGGGAGCAGGTCTGCCCACCCCCGCCGCCCCTGCCTCTGAAGGAGCCTCCTCTGAGCATAGGCAGAGGAGGCCTGAGTCTGGTAGAAAGGCCTGTGAAAAGGCCTCACCTCACCTCCCCTGGGGCATGCCTTGAGGAGTGGCTTTGCCGCCTCCCAGCCTGGGCAATTTTGTACGTAGTCCCATATTCATCCATCTTTCATGTAATTTCTGTCTGCTCTCCAAACAGAGAATTTCCCACCACAGGAAAATCCATAGCCTTAGTCTGGGTATCCGTGACAAACTAGTACACCTGAGCCAAGCCAACCTACGAAAAGCTACAGATGTGGCCATGACCTCAGAGGAAACATCATTAACATCCACAGCAGCATGAAACTGAGCCTTAGAGGCTTCAATGCCGCCAGCAGCCACCTGTTCTAGTTCACTAGCCAGCTGGCCATGGCCTGTTCTGGCCAATTGCATAATAGTATCCCATCTAGATTTCTGATACCCAGCTACATAAGCCATATAATTTGCTTCGCCTTGAGTCCCAGAGAGGCTGCCATATACTGTTTTTTGCCATGGCATCAATTTTCCTGAATCCTTTTGTCAGGAGGATGTGAGCCAAGGGAATATTAGCTTTTATCACAGGCAGCAGCCTTGAAAGGAAAACACGCACTCACCGTAATTCTTGATCTTCTGGACGCGAGTCTCCACCACTCATTCACACTAGTGGGATTAGCGCTGAGGCACTAAGACCCATCGAGCAAACTTTTGCTGGAGGGTCGGCGCGAGAGACCATGCGCTGAGACACGGCGCCATAGCAGCTGCTCGAGCTGCACGACCATCTCGGCGACGGCCCTCCAACCGCCTCAGTGCCTTTTTACCAAGGAGGTGCAGCGCAACCAACGTAAAGAGTAAACTAATATTAAAAAACGGACATAAGATAGTCCGCATGACCCGCAAGAAGGGTCAGCAAAGAAGTCCTCACGGCCTAAAGATTTGAGGAGTGAAGACCAACACAGCGTGAGCTCGGGATGGAGAGTAGAATGAGTGGTGGAGACTCGCCCAAGAAGATCAAGAATTACGGTAGGCACGTACTTTTCCTATCTTCCTGGACATAAGTCTCCACCACTCATTCACACTAGTGGGAGAGTACTAAGCTGATAATCCCCCAAAGGGCGGCAGGAGATGCAGAGCTCACACGCCTAAGATAGAAGCCCATTAAGGATAGTTCTGCCGAATGCGGAATGTCGCCTAGCATGAACATCCAGTGCATAGTGCTTAACGAAGGCATGGCACTGAGCCCAGGTGGCGGGCTGGTGTATATCTTGCAATTGGAACATTAGGGATTCCGCTGATGCCTCGCTAGTCAGAGTGAGCGTACACCTACCTTCTAATTTAACTTGAGCCATGGAATAGCAATGACGGTAGGCATGCCACTAACCATGAAGAGATGCATCTAATAGCGACGGGCTGACCCAGCCGGGTGTCGCTGAAAGAAACGAACAGTTGCTGAGTTCATGGATCATCCTTGGTTCTATCTAAATAGAACTGCAAGGCCTCTTAACATCCAAGGAATGAAGAGCCTGCTCCCCATTTTGGAAATTAGCTAAGTAAGCGGAAGTACCAGAGGTTGGTTTAGATGGAATTCTGACACAACCTTGGGAAGAAATTTAGGATGAGTACGGAGAACTACCTTGTCTTTATGGAATACAGTATACGGAGGGACCGTAACTAGGCATGTATTCGAGACCTCAGTGGCTGAGGTAATGGCCACCAGGAAGGCAGTCTTCCAGGTAAGAAATTTTAGCTCACAGGTAGCTAAGGGTTCGAAAGGCTTCCAGTGAGCATGTCCAGCACCAAGGTTACGTCCCAGCTGCAACTGGACGCTTAACAGGGGTCTGGTATGGAGAACTCTTAAGAAATCTTCACTTATAGGTAACCTGTTTTGTGAGTTAAGGAAGAAACCGCTCATGAAACGCTGAGATGGCACTAAGGAACTTAACTGTGGAGTACTGAAGACCTAAGTTTGACAGGTCCAAAAGATACTCCAGAACCTTGCCAGGAGGACAGGAAAAGGGATTCCAAGAGGATTTTGACACCAGAGAGAAAAACGCTTCCATTTGAAGCCGATGTTTGGTGGCTGGCTTCGAGCAGCCAGAAGGATGTCTGAGACTCTATGAGAGACGTTGAACCGATTCACTTCTATCTCTTCAGAGCCAAGCATGAAGGTGAAGTGATTTCAGGTTGGGATGGACCAACGAACCCTGAGTCAAAAGACTGATTTGCAAAGGAAGTGGTCTCGAGAGGCTGCTACAACATACTGTTGAGTAGAGGAAACCATAGTTGCCGAGGGCTGGAAGGAGCAATGAGAATCATCTTGGTCCCCGAGACTCAACTTGAGGAGTACTCTCTGGATTAGAGGAAGCGTGGAAAGCATGAAGAAAGCTCTTTCCACTGCAGCCTGAACGCGATCCTGACAGAAAATGCCAGGCCCTGGATTTCGAGCAGAAGAGAGGCAGTTTTATGTTGAGTGGGGATGCAAAAGGTCCAGGTCTGAGTCCCCACTCTTGAACAGGGACCGAGCTATGGCTGGATCGAGAGACCACTGTGAGGGTCTGCCTGCTCTGCTGAGGTGATCTGCTAGGTCGCTTGTATACCTGGCAGATAAACCGCTGAATCAGAGACTTGTGCTCCAAGCACCACTCCCACACCTCATTGCTTCCCTGCAAAGGGATAAGAATGAGCACCGCCTTGCTTGTTGGATGTAATACATCACTGCTTTGTTGTCCGCTTGAAGGAGAATGTTCTTGCATAAAGGACATCCTTCAGAGCGCTCGGATTGCATAGAGGACCGCCTCATCTCCAGGACATTTATGTGGAGATGAGTTTCAACTGAGTCCATACACCTTGAGTGTGGGAGGGAGAGACAGTGAGCTCCCATCCCATTACGGCGCGCCTGTGGTGATGGAGATCTGATGATCCGGGAGCAAAGGGAATCCTTCCAGGAGATTGTTTCTTGAGACCACCAGGTGAGAGACCTTCAAGGGCTCTATCACCTTGATGGATAAGACTGGGGTGAGAGGTGGGGACCACTGAGTGGAGAGCATCCATTGGTGGTTCTCATGCAGTCAGGCCAGGGGACAGTGGAAGACCGAGGACGCCATGAGACCCAGCATGCGCTTGCATCGAGAGAGCTGTAACCGATTGGTTCTCCCTGATGTAACGGGCCATTCAAGGATGTCGATCTTCTGTCTTCTGAAGGAAAGCCTTCGTTGAAGAGGTGTCTAGAAGCTGCCCCTATGAAAAGGAGCTCTGGGAGGGTTGCAGCTGAGATTTTTAAATTCAGCAGAACTCCCATGGACGTGAGAAGACGGTAGAAGTCGCTTGCACAGTTTAAAGTCCCTTTGACGGAAGGGCTTGCTAGAAGCCAATCGTCCATGTAGGGAAACACTGGAGTCCCATTTTCCTGAGATGCGCTCAGAGAACTGCACAACACTTTGTAAAACTCACAGGCGCCGAGGATAGCCCAAAGGGCAGGACTCTGAAACTGATAATGCTGACCCAAAGCTACAAATCTGAGGAACTTACGGTGGGTTGGTGGATCGGGATATGTTGGTAAGCATCCTGCATATCCAGAGAGGCTAGCCAGTCGTGTTGATGCAGCAAGGTAACAGGGTACCTAGGAAATCATCTTGAATTTCTCCTGGGAGGAATTTGTTTAACTTTCTGAGGTCTAGAATGGGGCGATCCCCCCCAGATTTCTTTTGGAACCAGAAAGTAATGGGAGAACCCTGTGTTTCGTAGATGCGGGGCACCATTTCTATTGCCCTGTTGTTCAGAAGGCCCTGGATCTCGGCAGTGAGGAGGTCTGACTGAGGCTGACAAACCTGGGTTGTGCCTGGGAGGACAATTCGGGGTTTCCAAGAAATTGAGAGAATAACCCTCGCGACTTATCCCGAGGGACCCATTTGTCCGGGTTATGGACTTCACTGGGTTGTAGAAGACATCAGCATACACCTCCCACCGGAGGAGAAAGTTCCACCGGCAGAGTGGATGGAACTTGGGCCAACGACTATAAGGTAGCGCTGGGAGCTTTAGGCCCTGTGCTTCTGCCGCGCCTTTCTTTGAGGTTGGGCAGGCTGGCTTTATGGAAGCTTCCCTGCCTCTGCCCCTTCGAAGGACCGACTACCATGAACCGACGCCTGTTCACATGCCCCCAGAGGGGGCAGGTTGAGGTCTGGCCAACTTAATGGCCATCTAGTCTTCTGAGTGGCCTCTAAGGCTTGCTCCACCTGAGGGCCAAAAGAAAGTGGAGCCATCAAAGGGCAGCGCCATCACCTGCTGCTGAGCATCATTCGTGAAGCCAGAAGCACGCAGCCAGGAATGGCGCCGAGTACAAATCATGCTGCTGATCGGTAGTTGTGCCTAAAGCGCCCATGAGTGCTTTGACCTGTTGGTTATTGGACTCAATACCTTTAATAACGGTCAGAAGAAGCTTCTGACTTGAATCCTAATCTGAAGAGCTTCAACCATTCTTTTCATAGAGTGCCAGGATATACTCATACTGAGAAAAATAGCCTTGATAACTGGCAATACGCATACTTAGAGTGGAGGCAGCAAAGACTCTCTACCTAATGTATCAATCTTACGAGACCTTTTGTTAATAGGTCGAGCTGTAGTAGTTTGAGGAAGAACTTATCTTTGTCATTCTCGCCAGGACTACAATAGGATCCGCAAAGGCTTGGGATGCCAAAATGGGACGATCCTTGGGAGCTTGAATACTTTATCAATGGATTTAGCTACTGAGGGAATAAGAGCAGGATTATTCCATACCATTTGAGACAAGCGCCTCGAAGGAAGGCTGGATCGAGGAGTCAAACTGTAGGGATCTCCAAGCATGAAGATACTGGAGTCTAATATCTTCCCAGGATCGATGTCTGTAGTCTGAGAGAAAGAGGATCCCAGGTTCTTCAACAGAGACTTAAAGGACAGGTCCCCACCACAGGCTCTGTAGCAAAGAAAGATCCTGTTTCTCCACTTCATCACCCAACCGAAGGTCTGTCTGGTCAGGCTCAACATCATCTCCTGATGGTCCAGAAAGGACTGTTTGGACAGGAAAGGAGGAAATTAGGAGAGGAGGAAATAGCAGAAAAACAAGGAGAGTCCCTCGCTATGCCGGCGCCGAGACGGCAAAACGGGCTGAAGACGGCATCAGGAGGCGATGGCGCCGGCGAGGCACGCCCCTGCGAACGCCCGCGGCGCTGCTGGACGACATCAAGGCGACGGCGCCGACAACGCCACAAGCACGGCACCTCGGACGACGCCGCCGAATGGCGCCGCCTATCCAACGGCACTACCGGGCGGCGCCATGGAGACCCTGCCAGGCCAAGAAGACCCAGCAGCACCAAAATGCCGACAAGCCAACAGACCCTGCCGAAGGTGCCGGAAAAGCCCCAGGAACCTGGAAAGCTAGAGAAGGAAAAAAACCAGGAGATAAGGGCATCGGTGAGGCCCCCTGCGCCGCAGCCATGTGAGGGGGGGAAACACCTAAGCACGGAGTCGCTGGCACCGAAGAAGGCGCCACGCGACTAGGAAGGTCCAACCGCCCTACCTGATCGCCGGAGGGGCCCGAGGGCTCCGAGGCAACCGAGCCAGGCAGAAGAACCAACCTCCGAGCCCATTGCTCCATAAGAGCGGCCCACTGATGAAACTGCTCATCTGGGTCCTACCAATAGGCAGGAGAGACTACGTTGTCGAGGACGATTACCGGAAGTTGGCGTACTCCGAAGAAGGAGACCGCAACCAGCAACGATAACCGAGCGCCGACGTCAGAGAGAGTTACCAGAGGGCGACTTCAGTGATGCCTTCTTTTGACCTGTGGGTCAAGAAGAGTTTGAGGCCGAACGTGCCGAATGCGACTGCTTATTTTATGTCAGGCGGGGACCGCCCATCCCCAGACATCGGACTGACCGCTGTCGGAACCCCGCTGAGGAGAAGGAGGCTGACCGGACCCAGCCGGCTGACTGAACAGCTTTCAGAAGTCTCCCTACCGTCCACCTGACCTGCTCATGTTGACTCCGTCAGTAGGCCGAGACTTCTTCAAGTAAAATTAATATTAGAAAAATTTAACGAAAATAGAATAAAATTAAGCAATACTACTTATCGAGATAAGTTACAAAAAACAAACTGAAAACTATCGCTAGTTTGAAGTTTGACTCCCACAGGCGGCGGCGTCGTCCGAAGGCGCTGGCAGCGGGAAAAAAGGAACTGAGGCAGTTGGAGGGGTAATCGCCGAGATGGTCATTACTGCTCGAGCCGCTGCTCATAGCGCCGCGTGTCTCGCCGGGCGCCAGCTCCTCTGTACCCCCTCCAGCAAAAGTTTGCTCCCGATGGGTCTTAGTGCCTCCGGCGCTAATCCCACTAGTGTGAATGAGTGGTGGAGACTTATGTCCAGGAAGATCTAACCCAACATGACTGCATTGCTGAGAAAGGAATTCTGTATCAGGGCCTGACAATGTATACCTTCTGTCCATCTTTTTATCTACAGGAGGCACAGAATTAGGAGCTTTTAAAATTTTTATTGTTTGTTTCCTAAAAGACTTATGTAAAGGAATAGACAATCTCCTAGACTCTGGAATATCCATCATTTCTACAAAATCAGGCTCCTCTTGCTCATCCACAGCCTCTTCTAAAGGAAGCTGGAGGGTTTCAACAACTTTTTACAAAACATAAAATGAGATGGGGACTCAGACAGCATAGGGGAGATTCTAAAGGTCTGTCTGGGGAGGCGTCGTTCAATGGGCACACCAGACCTTCCCAGCCACATTCATACTGTTCATAATCCTCCTCCCTCCTCTGGTTCATAAAATTCCTCAATATCATAATCCTGAACCACTGGGACCGGACGAACCGACCTTTTACCAGATAGTGGTGGTTCGGACGGACCCTGAGACAGTGACTGGACAATTTGTATGGCTTTTGTTATCTCTGCAGCAGTTGGAGAAGGAATTTTGACTCAGACCTGCTGATTTTCTTGTTTTCTTTACTGGAATTGGTTCCTCAGAACCAGCTTTTCTTTGCCGAGGAAGTCTGGCCCTGGTCAGAGGGCACTCCCTCTGGTTCGGCTGGCACCCAACCGGGCTGGCCATCCGGTCAGCGGACTTTTTGGCCTCTCGTTCCCTGAGCCTGCCCAATCTTTTTTCCAGGGTGGCTGCAGGGAAATTCTTACATACCTGGCAGTCTGACTGGAGGTGGTCAAACCCCAGACAATAAACACTTGTGGTGTGTGGGTCAGCCTTGGCAAAGACTTCCCCACAAACATCACAGTGTTGAAACCCAGTGGGCCGGGTTTTTCTTTTGGGTTTCTCAGACATAATGCCAGCCTAACCAAAAACTTGCCCTTTTAACGGCAGTGCCAGGCAAGACACCCTTATCGGTTCCTAACCGTGTCACGGGTATTGGAAAAAAACGTAATAAATCCGTTTTTTTTAGAACCGATAAGAACCGGGAACCGCACTCTAAAATAGTAACTTAGTTTTAAATGAGTTTTAAACCCACTGATCGGTTCAAACCGAACTGATAACTACAAGTTCCACACAGACAAAACCTTCATTTACTTACGGTTACCACAGATAGAGCTTGAACTGAACGGTTTTCGGTTAAATAAAACTATTCTCGGTTAAATCCAACCGAGAAACATTTTAAACCGAGAAATGAACGAGCAGAAGGAGAAATCTCCGGAGCGACTGTTCACTGAGGCGGAGTAAAGAATCTGACAGTTCAAGTTTGAAATGACACAGATAGAGCTGCTCTCGTGCCAAAATTCTATTTTGGAATGGTTTTAACCATTTCACTCCGGGGCAGTTCTAGAGCTGGATCAAACTGCTAATGTCTATAATATAGCAAGACTTCATGTTGCTTGAAGAAAAAATTACTCACCTTAGTAATAATGTTTCTTCTAATGGAGTCTTGCTATATTATGACATATGCAGTGAGTCCCAACCTTTGAACTGCTCCAGAGGTGAAAGAGTTAACTTTCCATGCCAGGCATGGAACGCTGAGCTCGAGCTTGGTTGAAACTCTGTCTGTTGTTCTTCAAACTCAAACTGTCAGATCTTTACGCGTTAAACTCACTAAGGTCCTGTGTGGAAGCTGTAAACCTACACTAGCCAACTGGCTACTAGATATAAGAACACATTTTTTGATCCCAAAACAAAGACTCAAGTCAGGAGACCCAAAAAATGAGTGTAAAAATGTAGTAAGGATTAAAGAGCGAGACTGAGTGACAAAGGGAACCCCTTGTCTCAGATTGCTCTGATCCTGCCACCACTGTAGGGCTTGGATCAGGGTTCGAGTCACTGGGATCAACTTGGTTAGAGGGTCCTTTCTTTGAGACCAAAAGGCTCTTAAGTGGAACTAGATGTCCCTCATCTGAAATCTTGCTCCTTGCACTACTGCTGTAGAAGCAGCCATGTGCCCTAGGAGCTGTAGAAAATGCCTTGCTGGTCGAGAGACCTGCAGGGTGAATGAGGAGGCCAGAGAGACCAGGGTCCTTGCCCTGTCCAAAGGAAGGAAGGCTCTGGCTTCCTCTTTCAGTTCTGCGCCTATGAAGGTGGGGAGCTGGACAGGCTCTAGAACTGACTTTGGAAGATTCAGAAGGAAACCTAGAGAGGTAAGCAGTTGCTGAGTTATCTGAAGATGTAACTTGACTAGGTCTGGAGACTGGCCTACTATGAGCCAGTCGTCCAGGGAAGGGAAGATGGCAATTTTTTGCCTTCTTAGGTAGGCAACTGCTACTGCCAGGCATTTTGTGAATACCCTTGGAGCAGAGGTGAGGCCAAAGGGCATTGCTCTGAACTGGTAATGGCCCGAGGGCAGCTCGAACCCGAGGTACTTTCGATGGGAGCTTCTGATGAGAATATGAAAGTAGGCATCCTTGAGGTCCAGGGACGCTAGCCAGTCCCCTGGCCTTAGAGAGGGTAGAATAATTCCCAGAGTCACCATTTTGAATTTTGGTTTTGAAAGGTGCTTGTTTGAGTATCTGAGATCCAGGATGGGCCGCCATTCTCCTGTCTTTTTTGTGGGGTAAGGAAGTACCTGGAGTACAATCCTTTGCCCTGGTGTAGGGGTGGAACCCTTTCAACGGCTCCGAGAGCCAGGAGGGTAGAGACCTCTGCCTCTAGGGCAAGTGCCTCTGATGGATTTGCAGGTGGAAAGGATCTGGTTCTCATCTTTGGAAATTTTTTGAAGCTGAGAACCAGTCCCCGGCTTACTACTTCCAGGACCCACTTGTCTGATGTCAGAGACTTCCAGTCCTGGACAAAGTAAGCCAGCCTGCCCCCTACAGGTAGTTGAGAATCGGCCCTGGCCACCCCATCAAGGTGCCTGCTTGGCAGGGGCTTTAGGCTGAGGGGTGGAAGCAGGCCTGCTTGTACCCCGTCTGCCTCTCCCTCTAAAGAACCCCCTCTGGGCGTAAGCAGAAGAGGAGGCCTGGGCTTGGTAAAAAGGCCTATGAAAAGGCCTGCCCCTGCCCCTGGAAGGCTGCCTTTGAGGAGTGGCCTGCCTTTCCTTGGCCTGTGCACTCCTATAGGTGGTCCTATACTCATCCATTTTCTGTGTAGTGTGAGGAGTTTTTAGAATTTTTACTGTCTGTTTCCCAAAAGATTTATGTAAATGAATAGACAGTCTCCTAGACTCTGGGATATCCATCATTTCCACATAGTCAGGCTCCTCTTGATCATCCACAGCTTCCTCCATAGGGAGCTGGAGGGTTTCAGCCACTTTTTTATAAAACATAAAATAAGAAGGGGACTCAAAGCCTAGGAGGAGACACTCCTGAAGGTCTGTCTGGGGAGATGTCCGGTTCAATGGGCACATCCAGACTTCCAAATCCACATCACTCTCCTCATACTCCTCTTCCCCCTCCTCCGGTTCATAAGATTCCTCTAAATCGTACTCTTGAACAAGTGGAACCGGCCGAACCGTACGCTTTCCTGATGGTGCCGGTTCGGTCAGAACCGGGGAAAGCGACTGGACAATTTTAATCGCTTTGGCTATTTCTTCAGCAGTTGGAGAGGAAAGTTTTGACTCCACACCAGCTGATTTTCTAGTCCTTTTTGCTGGAACCGACCCCTCAGAGTTGGCTCTCCTTTTGCCCGAGGAAGTCTCGCCCTGGTCAGAGGGCACTCCCTCCAGTTCGGTTGGAACCGAACCGGGCTGGCCATCCAGTTCATCTGACTTTTTGGTCTCCCTTTCCCCGAGCCTACCAACTCTCTTTTCAAGGGTAGCTGCAGGAACATTTTTGCAAATCTGGCAGTCTGCATTGAGGTAGTCAAACCCCAGACTATAAACACAGGTGGTGTGGGGGTCAGCCTTAGCAAAGACTTCCCCACAGACACTGCAGTGTTGAAACCCAGTGGGCCCAGTTTTTCTTTTGGGTTTCTCAGACATGCCAGCCTAACCAAACTTACCCATTTATGGCAAACCGCCAGGTAAGACCCCCTTATCGGTTCCCATCCATGTCACGGGTCGTGGAAAAAAACGTAATAAAATCCGTTTTTTTTTTTAGAACCGATAAGAACCGGTAACCACACTCTAAAGGACAGATTAATATACTGTATTTAAAACAACCTGATCGGTTCAAACCGAACCGATGAACCGTTTACAAGTTCCACACAGAACAAATAAATGTAAAACCTATCTAGTACTCACAAATACCACAGACAGAGCTTGAATCGACTGGGTGCGGTTTAAATTCGGTCAAAAAACCGAGAAAATAATACTTTAACCGACAAAATGAACCGATCAGAAGGAGAAATCTCCGGAGCGACTGTTCAGTGAGGCGGAGTAAAGAATCTGACAGTTTTGAGTTTGAAGAACAACAGACAAGAGTTTTCAACCGAGCTCGAGCTCAGCGTTCCATGCCTGGCATGGAAAGTTAACCCTTTCACCTCCGGAGCAGTTCGAAGGTTGGGACTCGCTGCATATGTCATAATATAGCAAGACTTCATGTTGTTTGAAAGTCTGCTGCTTGAGCATCGCACTGCCAACAGACATAGGGAGAGGGGAAAGAGGTTCAAGTCCTGAACTGCTTGGTAGTATCATACAGACATAGGTCAGGAGGCATAGGAAGACCAAGAGAATTTATCAAATTTGCAAGTAGCGTTTTATTCTTAAATATAACACTAAGATATAAAAAAATAACTGTACAGAACAACTCTTCAAAAAGGCAGTACAAACACAAAAATCCTACATCTGAGAGTCCCTCTTCAAAATCTCAATCTCTCACTCTCGAACAAAAACATTGCTCTCTTTATATAAAATGTCTTCACCTCCTGTGTTCCAGAAATGTATTAAGACTTTGTCAATTTCTTTCCTGTACCAGCCTGAAGAGTACATCCAGTCTCAGGTAGAACACTGTCTTGAGAGATAGATAGTTTCCTATACAAGCTTGAGGAGGTCAGAATATATGTCAAGGTCAACTCCACGTGTTACAGATTTTTACCTTTTCTAACAAACCCAAATAACTGTCTGCAGTCATTTCAACGATATAATTATATACATTTGCAAACCAGGAGATCCTGATCTCACATAAAGATTCACATTTTTTTTAACCACAGAGAAGGAAAGGAGGAAGGAAAGAGAAAGAAAACAAGAGAACAAAAGAGAAAGACAGAGAGAGAAAAGAAAGAATAGGAAAAAGCAAGTGAAGGAAGGGACATAACAGGGGGAACTGTGGACCATCTGAGTGGGCAGTTACTAGGATGCACAAGAAAAATGTGATTGCACAATCAAGACAAGCAAGACACTGAAAAAGTGACAGAAAAGGAGATGACAAAACGGAGCCTTGCTTTTAACTCTCGCTGCACAACAAATGGGACATGGTCTTATCCAACCCTGTCACAGCAGGGGTCGAAACTGGCACCGGACCACTAGCCAAATGCTGGTAGATTTTGTGCTGAGCTAGTAAGATTTTCCTTTAACTAGCCCTGCAGGCTTAAACTGGAGAAGGTAACATTTCAATAAGGGGTGGGGATTGTTTAACCAGGAAAGGCACACTAAGCTGAAGCTTGTTTCCAGGTGCAACCTGGGAGCACAAGGAAGTTAAGTGACTTGCTCAGGGTCACACAGTATGCAAGTGGGGGGGGCGCTGAGGGATTTAAACCCAGGTCTGCAGCTCAGTGCCCTAAACCACAGCACCATACTGCCTCCAATAAGTACATCAGCTGGGCTAGTGGAAAAGTCTGTGGGACTAGTGGATTTTCCCAGTCACTAGTCCTGCTGGCAAGTGGCTACAAAACTTAATTTCGACCACAGCACAGGTAGAGAGATATTTCATGCTCCCAATGTTCTACCATACTCACTTTAATGTGTGTCTTAACAACAGATGTTCTCTGCAGACGCTGGTCTTCTGGGATTCCAATCTCCTCCCAGATGTCCTTTAGACGCGAGAGTGCTTTATTCAGACATGCCACAGACTCTGCCGCCAACACCTCACTGTGGATAAAAACATGAGTTAGGCACTACTGTCATGGTCCTATTTCCTGGCAATAATAAGCATATCCACCTTTTAAAGGGAAACAATGGAAAAGATACAGCTTTCCTCAGACACTACAGAAACTCTTAATGAGTGCTTTCAGACAGTAACAATGTTATTTACCAATTTAGAACAGTTACCCACAACTTCCCCTTCCTGTTGCTGGCAGCAGCTATTTCATGAGCAGCAGTGAGCCTCCTGAGCTCACTGTATGCTAATATGCCTGTTTGACCTCAGCTATTGGTTGGCAGGACATATTAGCATAAAGTGAGCTCAGGAAGCTCTCTGCTACTCATGAAATGGTGGCTTCCAGCAATAGAAAGTGAAAGTTGAAGGCCACTGTTTAAATCACTAAAAAATCAACTAGAGTTATTTGTTAAAAAATGTTACTGTCTGAAAGCACTAGTCAGGAATTTCTGTAGTTCTTGTGTAAAGCTGTACCTTTTCCAGTGTTTCCCTTTAAGAACTTTAAGTGACAAGAGTCTGACACTGGAACTGAAAGGGAAGGTATGCCATGTTGAAAGTAGCTAAAATAACGTCAGAGGTTATTGAGACACTCTAAACGAATCAAAATTTTATTTGTAAGCACAATTCCAGCAGATCAAAGCGCTTTACATACCAAAATAAATAAAAATGAATATGTCCAACGACAAAAACAAAATAAATAAAAACATCTTAATAAATATCAAATAATATTAAATCAGATAGCAGTACAACTAGACTTAACCCACATCTGGAAATGCTTGGCTGAATAAGTACGATTTTAATTCAGATTTAAAGCTGTCAGCGGTCAGGCACTGTCTAATCTGACACGAGATATTGCTCATATTGTATCGCCTGTGTCGCGCAGTTAGGACTTCAGACCTGACACCCAGGGTCTCGGAATCATCTGAGAAAACGGTTTCACAGAGGAGACGACTGCTTCAACAAATCAGGCTGCCCAGTGGATTCGGAGGGTCTTTATGGAGCTTTGGTAATAAATACACGCACGGCTTTACAGAGTTCTATATTTAAGTATTCACACTCTTGTTTGCTAAGATAGCCAAGCTGTTTCCTCAAGGGCAATAAGCTCAAAGACTTGTTTCTTAATCTTTTCTGTAGGGTCTGTGGCGTGCATAATTTTTTTTAATTCGAGTTGCCTCTCCATTTCAAGTTTACATTTTTTAGTCCCCCAAATCACTATCACTCCGCCCTTGTCAGCCAATTTTATTACTAAATCACAGTTTTTTTTATTTAACTGTTTCGTCCCAGTCGTCTCCTCCCGCCAACTTGGTGACAGGGACACAGGTATTTTTGCAGGTTTTTCTCCCCTTGCCCCCCCCCCGACCAACAGCTCTGCAAGTGTGTGGAGGCACGTACACACCCCATGGTGCCAGCTCAGCCCCTTCCACCTCCCATACCTTTTTACCACCCCCTTTCTGCCTACACTACCCACCGGACCTGCATCCGGTGGGAGCGAACCATGGGGGAGGCCAATCCTCCCTCACCACCCTCTGGAGAGGAGAGCTGCCCACCGGCATGCTCGATCCTGTCCCCCCCCCCCCACGCTGGCACCCTGACGACCAGAGGTCATTCCTGAACCTCGGTCACTGGAGTGGCGTGATGTGTGGCATCCAGCACCTCAACCCTCAGCGACACCGGGCCAGCTAATCACAGTTGTTTTGTAGGGAGTTCAGAGCTTCTCTTTCTGCCTGTGTC
Organism: Neoceratodus forsteri; assembly: GCA_016271365.2. Classification (NCBI taxonomy): domain Eukaryota; kingdom Metazoa; phylum Chordata; order Ceratodontiformes; family Ceratodontidae; genus Neoceratodus; species Neoceratodus forsteri. The sequence continues at coordinate 552,078,859 of CM028129.1, read as the reverse complement.
AGATTTATACCCACATTATAATACTAGCGCAAGATTTTGCTGTACAGGACCTATGCCGATTGGTATCGGGGTACAGGAGTAATTTCCTGGGATTAAGGTGTGAGGTATCAGGCATCAAGTGAAGTGAGTGATGTCTTTACAGTGCCAGACAAACCAGCTGAATAATCAGGTGGGAAGCATGTAGTATCAGGGGTACAGAGCAGCTCAAGAGTTTCCACTATACAGGGGTTGCAGAGTATGGTATAAATGGGATTTTTAACATTACTGGCATAGCTTTTGAGTTTGACAAGGGCAGATCTGTCAGTTATAAGCAAGTGTCCCCTATAAGTGTGTCCGTTATAAGTGGGTTCTGCTGTACCCCTCCGTATGCATCCTAGCATCCCACTGGCCCTACACATTGCTTTGCCACACTGCCCTGCCACTTTGAGGTCATCAGATACGATAACCCCATGGTCCCTTTCCTGCTTAGTGACAGTCAGTAACCCCCATCCTATACTCAGCTGCTGGGTTCCTATGCACTAGGTGCATAATTTTTCACTTCTTAACACGGAACTCCAACTGCCATGCTCTTGGCCATTCCTCGAGTTTCACAAGGTCCCCTACACATTCTTCAGCCCCTCCTGCGTGCCCACCCTATTACAGATTTTGGTGTCACCTGCAAAAAAAGAAAGCTTATATTTGAATGTACTCCATCAAGAGGGGTTGAACTGCTTTATACCCTGTACTGTCCGAACTACTTAAACCTGCCCAGCCATCATACCTACTCAGGTCCGCTGACTCGCAGTCTTTTCTTGCCCCCAAGTCCTGTTCTCTGTCTAGAGATCAACCCTTGCACTGCAGTATGTGCTCCTAGATTCTGGAACTCCCTCCCAGTGCTTACCAGGTGTACCACTTCCCATCTCTCTCTTTTTAAGAGATCCCCATGGGCACACCTGAAATCAGCCTCCGATTGTCATGCTACTTAACGTTCCTGGCATGCCATATCCCTACATAGTTCCATGGACCTCTACACATGGAAATGTATGATGTCCTATACCTCTCACTATACCCATGCACTTAAGAATTTTGTTGTATATCTAAATTCCACTGTATCATAATTTGTCCTAATGCTCATTTCTCTATGTAATGTACTTGGCTTGTTCTAATGCTTATTCCTTTATGTAATGGTACTTGGCCTTTCATTGTGTTATTGCCTCTATTACTGTAGTCCTAATTATCACTTTGCTGCCTGTATATCCTTTCTTGTTCTGTATATTTACCTTTGTAACCTCCCAGGTCACACCTGAAAATAGGCATCTTTTGCCTAGTGTGCTTACTCAGTAAACAAAACCTAATAAAAAATAAAAATTATTTAAATCAAACTTGAGGATCCCAAGATGCCAGCCACTGAAATTCTTATGGTCATGGCAGATATGGTATTAACATCTAATTATTTTGTGTACCAGGGAAAGTTCTGTGAGCAGATAAATGGGACCACAATGGACACCACTTTTGCGCCAAGTTTGGCAAGCCTATACGCTCGCTTATGGAAGGAACGGTTTCTGTATATAAATTCATTATAAGAAGTAGGCACTGTTTTGGAAGCATTTTACAGATGATTATTGATTTGAAGGGGGTCATCAGAATTGGATGTGCTATTTAATTTAATGAATGCAGCAGATGAGAATGCGAGATTTGAGATGCAGACAAGCACTGAAACTTTTTGGACATTACAATATATAAGGAAGGGGATACATTATAGACTATACGTATAGAAAACCCACAGATCCCAATAGTCTGCTACATTACATGAGTTGTCACCCACGACCTCTTAGAGACGACATAGAAGTAGGCCAAATGCTTCATGTAGATTGTGCAGTAGCGAAAATGAATTCAAAAAGCATTCTGCAGATATGGCACAAAGGTTCATTAATTGTAGGTATCCACCAGAGAAAGAAAAGAATGGCATGGACAGAGCAGTGAGTGAAGATCGTGCACTGCTCTTGGTGCCGAAAGAAAAGAGAATACATAACCTGCAACACTTGTGACAAATTTCTGTAACCAAAGCGATGCCATATCAAATATTGTGAATAAACATTGGCCCATACTACAAAGCTCCTCTACTTTTCAAAATATGGAATTGAGGATAACACACCAAAGAGGCAGTAATTTGAAGGACAAGCTGGTCCACAGTTTGCATCACAAAACAGTGACATCTGAAAAAAAAACTTGGCTTCCAGGTGTACCAAAGGGAAGTTTTAGATGTGGCCAGTGTGCCCAATGTAATAATACGAACATACTAAGAAGCCAGCAGATACAGGCCTTATAGTCTAACAAGTCTGCTTGAATGTGCAGCTCTCAGTGTTGAGTACTAATGCTGCCCCCAACCCCCTCTACCCCTTCCTCATTGATTGCACAGTCTGAGTTACCTCCATTCTCACCACCCTTCCCCATTCTGATTCTGCCCTTGACCCTGTCCCACCCCCTCTTAAATCCCCCTACTGATATATGTGAAACCAGTTCCTCAGGCAATGCATTCCACACTGTCACAGCCCTCCCTGTGAGAAAGTGCCTCCTCATCTTTCTTCTGAACCTCCCCTCCTCCAATTTCAGACCATGCCTTCTTGTGATTTTTTCCTTCCTAAAACAGGCACTCACAGCTAACCCTAGTTATGCCCTTCAGGTATTTGAAGGTCTCAATCAAATCGCCCCTTTCCCTTCTGTCCTCCAGGAAGTTATGTATTGAGTGTCCGCAACCTATCTTCGTAGGGCTTTTCCCTCATCCTGCTTAGCATCTTGGGTCACCCTTCTCTGTACCCCCCCTCCAACAGTCAGACGTCCTTTTACAGCAAACTCTGAGTGCTTTAAAGGGGACAGGAAGCCTGCCCTGTGGCGATAGGGGATCGCCTAGCACACTGGAGACCAGTGTTCGTGCCCAAGCCCAGGATGACAGGAGCGGAGACTGGCAGGGTCGGCTCCACAGCATCCCATTGATGCTCTCCTTCGGGGGGGGGGCCCAAGAATGCACCGCCATTTGGCGGCTCCTGGTGACCGGTCTCGGCATCACGCTTTGAGGCGTGGGTGACCACACATCCCATGCACGGCATGCATTCCAGTGGGGTGGGGAAACCAGAAAAACAGAAAATGGCTGCCCAAGCCACCCGGATGAGAGCAGCCCACACTCCCATCGCCGAAGCCCAGGAGTGCTCGAGAGGCACCTCGACACGCCCGGAGAGATTAAAGCAGTGCCTATGGGTACATGATAATTTTCCCTCCCAGTCAACGCTTACAGGTAGCAGCCCCTCTCCCGGGATACGCCGGATCGGGTCAGGGAAGGCATCCGAGGAAGTAGCAGATGCCATTCATGAAAAGCGGTGTGGTGCGGCTTGGCAGTCCAAAGGAGAGAGAGGCTGGGCTGGTGAGGGGGCTTAAACAGATAATACAGACACAAAAAAAAGGGACAAGACATTTGTGCTAATAGGCAGCAGTTAGTAATGTTCCTAATTACAGAAATGAGAACGATGTCTCCTAATGATCCATATTTAACTGTACCTGAATAATCACAGATGCAAAAAAATTGCGTTTTCTTCTGCTTTCTTTTTAAGGGCAACAGACTGCACAGTTCTTTTCATGGCACTGGTAGTTTGGAGTTTTTACTATGTCATGGTTTGTGTAAGGAATGCTGATTATGAGCTGCTGACCTAGCAGAACCTTGCTCAGAGTTCTGTGCACAAACCGTGACATACTTGAAACTGTAAATCACAGGTTCCATAAACAGAACTGTAACAGAATGCTGCCCATAAAAAATAAAACAGGTAAGCAATAAGGCATGATGGGGTGTGCATGGAACGCATTTTACCGCACGGCCAGGGGCGTATTAAGGCACTTGCGTCAAGGCCTTATTGCGCTTATAAAATGGGCTCCTTTTTTAAGACTTCTTACACTTGGGAAAAGCATGTTTATATGCAGAAACAATAGATTTACTTGTGTGCATTTATGATAAAATAGTCCTTCTGCCCAATAGAAATGCTTTCTTCTTTCTGTTTTTTTTTCCCTCGTGTTTTTCCCCACATTCAAGATATGGAATGTTTGTCATGGAATGTTTACCATAGAATACATGGATTCAAAATTCTGCTCAGTTTCACCAGTAGAATGTTACTCTCTTAAACCACACATACATAACAAAGGCCTCTGTTACAGCCAGAGACTCAATTATCTCACTGTCAGGGCAAGGAGAAGCAATTTCCCTGATGAGCAGGTAAAGATAGGAGGATTTTTCATTGTTAGCAAAGAAACAGTTGCAATGAAAACTATAAACAATACTTAATGTTTCTAATTTGTTTGTGTGTGTAAAGAGAATGTGAAGATCAGGGAAATAATATTTAATCTGTTTTATTTTGTATTTAAGGTAGTTTAATTTTTAGGGCCCAGTGCAAGTAAATGTGATGCTTACAGTTACAGGACAAAAAACAATGGCCACCAGTTGAATTCTTAACATTCTATTAGCGTAATGATTCCAGTGGTGATCAGTGCACATTTGGCAGCACCTTTTATTCTCCATGTGTGGAACATAACTGCTACTGTACATGAACAACAGCCAATCAGATTTCAGGAGCTTCCCTTACCATTTTATAATGCAAAATATAGTTTTTCACATCACTTTTTATTCAGGTACAGTTAAATAAAGAATTTAGGGAAATTAATATTTCTGAAAATAAGAACTTTATAAATAGCTGCGACTTAGAAATGATTTCCTGTCATCTTTAAACATCCTAGGGCTGGCAAAAAATTTAATATGAATTCCTTCATAAACTGCTCAACAGCAGGTGCAATTTATTTGCCGATTTGCCCCGTGGGATAGGGTATGTGGGCCAAATGAAGCGCCCGCTTACAGAGCGTATTAGTAAACACAAATCTGCTATCCAGAATGATGTGATAACAAATGCAATGTCAAAACATTTCTTAGAAATGAATCGTGGTTCACCAGCAAATTTGAAATTTTCAGGACTCGAGAAAGTGGAGATGGGACTGATGGGTGGTGATTTTCTCAAGAAACTTTCACAACGTGAATGTTTTTGGATTCACAGATTGGACACTTAACTCCAAGAGGTTTAAATGAGGAGTTACCTTTGCAGTGCTATTTAAGAATTTTTATGTGTATATGTTTTATATGTGGAGCATGTCATGTTTGTTACTTGGGTACACCTAATTAAATATGTATGTGTCACATGTACAAGAATGACTGAGTCAAGCCAGCCAGTCACCTCAGATGAAGCCTAACGGCAAAACATCAGCTGATTTGCATGTTGTTGTCCAAGCTGCTGGCACAGTATGCGGGTTCGGATGCACCTAAGCAGTGCCAGCGTGTCTGTTGTTTTTATGCGTCAATACAAGGCGTAAGAAAGCCGCCTCTACTACTACTTTTACACTTGCACTTTATGGCTTTGAAATTAAAACACCTTAACCACTGTGACAGAGTTGAATACGGCCCTGTCCCAGTTGTTCTAGAGAAAGTTTAAATGCAAGGATCTGTTCTATTCAATCATTTTCTGTCTGGTTGCACAACCAAATTTTCTTGTGAGACCTAGGACTTGATCACCCCGATGGTCTTGCAATTCTCTGCCTCTCACCATCTCGCTACCTTTCATTTGCTGTTCTGTCTTTTCTCCCCCCTCCCCTTGCATATTTGCTGGTATAAAAATGTGAATCATTACGGTGAAATGTAATTGATACTGGGATCCCTTTGTTTAAAACTGTATATAGCTAGAATGTGGACATGATTGCAAAGCTATCTGGAACTCAAGAGGTTAACCTGAGATGCAATTTTAAGCCTTTTGCAGAAGATGGAAACAAGAGGTCAGTTCTGGGTCATAATATTCTTTTTGCTACACCTGCTGAAACTGACAAGAACATTAGAAACTTACAAGAACACTGTGTGAGAAGCATGCTATTTTCTTAACGCGCTCCTGCACAGAGACTTTATAAAGAGTTGCAGTGTTTTGCAAAACACACACATACACACTGAGATTGGAAATTAAGAAACAACCCAGATGGACTTTGTTTATACTGAATTTGTAAACAGTTACACTGAAAATTTTTTTTTATTATTTTATTAATAAATCACTTGTTGCGAATTTTACAACTGCTCCTGGTTTTCCTATGCTTCCTGACCTGTGCCTCGACGACAACCACACAATAAAGAAGACTTAAGCCAAGGTAAGCTGTGACTTGTCTAGTTTTTGACAGCATGATGCTCTGGGTTTGTGCTGTAGCGTTCTTTGGGTAACTGCAGTTCCCATTTCTTTGCTTCGTGCACCAAACTGGCCACTACAAGCGATTTGAGCCCAATAAATGTTGGTTTTGAGGGAACATATTTCAAATTCCCTGTTAATTTTCATCCGATTATTCAGCTGGCTTGTCTGGAATTATAAAGACATCACTCACCTCACTTGATGCCTGATACCAGACACCTTACTCCAGGGGATTACAGTACTCCTGTACCTTCCTGATGCACCAATCAGCCCAGGTTCTCTACAGCAAAATCTTACCAATCACATTTAGGGAAGGGGGGGATTGTTTAACCAGGAAAGGCACACTAAGCCAGAGCTTGTTTCCAGGTGTGACCTGGGAGCACAAGGACATTAAATACAGGTTACTCACCTGTAACAGGAGTTCTAGGAATGGTATATGTTGTTCATCCACACTGTCTGGCAGGTTCCTTGCCGCTTTAAATCTTGCCGGAAGGTCTTCGATCTGGCTCCTCCCACCCACCCAGGTGGCAAAACTCTCGGCTCCACCCCATGACGCCAGATCTAGCTCCGCTGGAAGCCAGGTTGTGCGTCGAAGCCGGGGAGGCCGGATGGGTTGGTGGGATGAACAACATAAACCATTCCTAGAACTACTGTTACAGGTGAGTAACCTGTATTTCTAGGGACATGGATATGTTGTTCATCCACACTGTCTGGCAGACTCCTAGCAGTTCTCCGGGAGGAGGGAAGCAAGGCGCACACCCCCTACTTAGGGAATAATGACTGGAGAACTGAGGCCCCAAAACCAGCATCCTGGCGTGACTCAAGGTCAATGTGGTAGTGGGTAATGAAGGTGTGTGCTGACTTCCAGGTAGCAGCCCTGCAGATTTCCTGGATAGGGACGTCCCTGGTAGCAGCCACCGATGCAGCGGTATGGTGGATAAAATGAGCTCTTATCCCTCTGGGAGGCTCCATGCCCGCCAACCTATAGCAGAGATCCAAGCAGGAGGTGACCCACCTGCTCATCGTCCGCTTGGCTGCAGGTCTGCCAGGTAAGGATTTAGCATAGGTGGCAAACAGCTGGCGAACCCCTCCCCGAACTTCAGCCATCCACTCCTTGTAATAAGCGAGCGCTCTTCTAGGGTCCAAAGTATGGAGCCTATATTCGGCCTCAGAGGTGTGACTGGGGTAGAACACCAGCAGAGTCAACACCTGGTTAAGGTGAAACTCCGACACCATATTCGGAAGGAATTTAGGGTAGGGGCGCAGGACAACCTTGTTCCTGTGGAAGACCAGATAAGGAGACTCGATGGAAAGTGCCTGGAGCTCTCCCATCCTTCTGGCTGACGTGATAGCCACCAAGAAGGCGGTCTTCCACGACAGGTGAGAGATGTCACACCTGTGCATCGGTTTGAATGGCTTGCCCATGAGCTTAGCCAATACCAGCAGTAGATCCCACGGAGGTGGAGGTTCTTGCACCGGAGGGGATATGTGATCAAGGCCTTTGAAAAAGCACCCAACCACCTTCTCCTGCACCACTGACAGCTTCCCAAGCCGCGCCCAGTAAGCAGAGATGGCTGCCAGGTGCACCTTAAGGGTCGTCGACCTAAGCCCTTGCTGAGAAAGGGACCACAGGTAGTCCAGAATGCTTGCCAAGGAACAGAAGGAAGGGTCCAGGCCCTTGCCCTGACACCAAATGGAGAATCACTTCCATTTAAAGGCGTAGCATTTTCTGGTCGACTCCTTACGAGATGCCTCAACTACACTGAGGACCTCGTCGGAAAGACCAAAGGCCTGGAACTCTAGCCGCTCAGGAACCAGGCCGTCAGGTGCAGGGATTGAAGGTCCGGATGGAATACCTTCCCCTGATTGACTGAGATCAGGTCTGGGCGGGCTGGAAGTCACCTCGGGAGCCTGGAGCCGAGACTGAGGAGATTTGGATACCAGAACTGGCAGGGCCAGTCTGGGGCTACCAGAATCACCTGCGCCTTGTCCCTCCTCGCCTTGAGAAACACCTTGTGCATCAAGGAAAATGGGGGAAAGGCGTAGAAGAGGCCCGGGGTCCACGGCCTCGAGAAGGCATCCCCCTGCAGTGAGCCCTGCTGAGGGGGGCGGGCATGAAACAGTCTCAGTTTCGCATTCTCCCAGGAGGCAAACAGGTCCACCCAAGGCATGCCCCAGTGGGAGAACAGATCTTGTACTTCCTCTGGCAGGAGAGACCACTCGTGGGACGCAGCCCCTATCCAGCTTAGGGCATCGGCCAGAATGTTGGAGGCTCCTGCCACATGGATGGCAAGGAGATCCACCTCCAGGCTGCGAACAAGGGACCAAATGCGGAGAGCTTCCCTGCACAGAGGCATGGAGCGCATCCCGCCCTGGCGGTTTAGGTAGTACATGGTCTTGGTATTGTCTGTCTGGACCTGGACCACCTGACCCCGTACAAACGGAGCGAAGGTGGTGAGGGCTAGACGAACCGCTCGAAGCTCCAGCAGGTTGATGTGGCATCGGGACTCCCGAGGGGACCAGAGGCCGTGCGCTCTGTGCTCCCCCAGATGGGAACCCCAACCCATCAGAGCAGCATCGGTCGATAGAGAGACCGTCGGCTCGGGGCGGACAAACGGGATGCCCTCCTGCAGATGAGCTGGGACGGTCCACCACTGGAAAGAGTTCCACATCTCCTGGGTCACTGTCACTAGCTGATCCAAAGGATCGGAGCACTGTGACCACTGGCTGGCCAGTCCCCATTGTAGGGGACGCATGTACCAATGGGCCCAATGGACTATGATGGTGCAGGCCGCCATGAGGCCCAGGAGACGCAGGAAGTCCCAGGAAGGGCACAATTGCCCAACCTGAAATGACTGGGCAAAGGAGGAAAGAACCTCGGCCCTGTCCGCCGGGAGCCGTGCTCTGGCTTGCAGAAAGTTGAGCTCTGTCCCAATGAATTGTATCACCTGCTTTGGCACGAGTTCCGACTTGGCCTCGTTGATAAGGATACATAGATACATAGACAGTGTCAGCAGATAAGGGCCTATGGCCCACCCAGTCTGCCCATTTGAGCTTGTAAGTTCAGTTTGTTTTCCTAGAAGTCTGTTGCCCCTTACCCCTGACCTCCAGAATTCCTTTATGTCTATCCCATGCATTCTTAAATCCTGTGATTGTTTCAGCCCCCACCACTTCCCCTGGCAGGGTGTTCCACTTATCCACCACCTGCTCTGTGAAGAAATTCTTTCTCATGTTTCCTCTGAATCGCCCCTCCCTCCAACTTCATCCCATGCCTCTAGTCCTGGAACATCTTTTTCGCTTAAAAATAGTGTTTTCCTGCACCCTGTTCCTCCCTGTAAGATACTTGTATGTCTCTATCATATCCCCCTCTCCCCCCTCTCCTCCAGGGAGTACATGTTCAGTTCCTTCAGTCTGTCTTCATAGGACTTGTGATGCAATCCATGCACCGTCTTTGTTGCCTTCCTCTGAACCTTCTCTACCCTGTCTATGTCCTTAAGTAGGTATGGTCTCCAGAACTGTACACTGTACTCCAGGTGGGGCCTCACTAGTGTCTTGTATAGCGGAATTATGACCTCCCTTTTCCTGCTGGTGATGCCCCTGCCTATACATCCCAGCATCCTATTGTTTTACCTGCTGCCTTGTCACACTGTTTCCCACCTGAGGTCATCAGAGATGATAACCCCAAGATCCCTTTCCTGCTTGGTGCATGCTATATCCTCACCCCCAACTGATATATTGTGCCAGGGTTTTTGTGCCCCATATGCATTATCTTGCACTTCTTGCATTGAATTTCAACTGCCAAACCCCTGACCATTCTTCAAGTTTCTGCAAGTCGCTTCTCATTCTGTCTACACCTCTGGTGTGTCTACTCTGTTACAGAGCTGCTGTGTCATCAGCAACAGTGAAATTCTGCCTTCTAGGTCCCAAGTAATGTCACTGATGAAGATGTTGAATAGGACCGGTCCCAGCAATGATCCCTGTGGTACCCCACTGGTCACTCTTCCCTCTGTGGAGTGACAGCCATTTACCACCACCCTCTGTGTCCTGCCACCCAGCCAGTTACCTACCCACCACACTACTGTCCTGCCCACACCCATATTCCCCAGTTTGTGTAATAGTCTTCTATGTGGTACAGTGTCAAAGGCCTTGCTGAAGTCCAGATAGGCCATGTCCACCGCCTCCCTGATCCACCTCCCTAGTCACCCAGTCAAAAAATTCAACGAGGTTGGTCTGACATGACCTCCACCTGGTGAAACCATGCTACCTTGGGTCCTGTAGTCCATTGACAACCAGATGTTCTACCAATCTCTCCTTCAGTAGTGCTTCCATGATCTTTCCCACTACCGAGGTGAGGCCGACTGGTCTGTAGTTCCCTGCTTCCTCTTTGTTCCCACTTTTGTATAAGGGGACTACATCTGCTGTCCTCCAGTCTTTGGGTACCTCCCCTGTTTCCAATGATTGGCTAAACAGGATAGCCAGAGGTTCAGCCAACTTGAGAGCAAACCTGGAGGGCCAGATCCCTGGACAGCTCCACCTAAATTCTGGAGGAGGCTGTAATCAGCCAGTCGTCCAGGTAGGGGTACACCCGGACCCTTTGGCGCCACAGGAATGCTGTCACCACTGCCATGCATTTGGTGAAGACCCTGGGAGCTAGAGAAAGGCCAAAGGGCATGGCCCAGAACTCGTAGAGGAACCCCTCTGCCCTGAAGCGGAGGAATCTCTGTTGGGACGGACAGATTGGGACGTGAAAGAATGCATCCTGGAGGTCCAGAGAACAGAACCACACATCTCGTTCCAAGGACGGAATGATCTGAGCCAGAGTGACCATCCTGAAGGTTCGAGACCTTAGGAACCTGTTCAGGTCATGCAGGTCTAGAATCGGGCGCCAGCCCCCCACCCGTTTCGGGACCAGGAAGTACCTGGACACAAACCCCGGGTCTGGTGGAGGATCCGCCACCTTCCTGATCACCTCCTTTTCGAGAAGCAGGGTAACGTCGGCTCGGCGAGCCGACAGGGAGGCTGCGGACCCCGTAGCCCCCCGAGGGGCAACAGCTCGGTAGGGCAGGGCCTGCTTGAACTCCAGAGGCAGGCCCTTTCCTACCACCTCCAACACCAAGTGGTCCATGATGATAGCGGACCAGACGGAAAGAAAGTGTCGGAGCCGTCCCCCCACGGGGGTAACCCGGGGGGAGCGACGAGGCTGGGGGCGATACCCCTCAACCCGTCACTGGCAGGCTTGGAGGAAGGACCGGCAGAGGGACCTCCTGGGCCTTTTCCTCCCTGCTTCCTGTTAGAGGAAGCCGCAGGATTGGCTTTGGGGTGCCAAGCATGAGCCTGCTGGCCCTGATGCTGGTGTTGCTGGGCCGGACGTGCCACAGGAGCAGAAGGGCAAAAGGACTTATATTGCTGATGACAGCCCTTGTCCTTCTGGGCGGAGGTGACAGAGTCCAGGGTAGCGTTGGACTTTTCGATCTTCTAGAGGTGGCCTTCCACTCCAGGGCTGAACAGGTCAGTCCCCAAGAAGGGGACATCCACCAATTTGTGCTGGGTATCCGCCGTGAAGGTGGATATCCTCAGCCATGCTCTGCGGCGCATGGCCACTGCGGCCGCTACTGATCAGGCACAGGAGTCTCCAATGTCTAGAGCCGATTGGAGCTGCTGTTTCGCCACTGCCCTTCCCTGATCCCGCACCTGCTTGACCGTAGTCTGCAGGTAGGCCGGGAGATGAGGGATCACCTCATCCACGGAGCCCATGAGGGAGTGGGAGAAATGTACCATCAGCACGGCAAAGCTGGCCTGACGGAGGCCGAGGGAGGATGCAGAGTACACCTTGCACCCGGCATAGTCCAGCCTTTTGGACTCCTTGTCGGGGGGCTTATCCATATCCCTAGCGTTCCTGGAGCACCGGAAAACGCTATTGGTGACCAACCCTTCCACAGAGGGGTGCTCCGAAAAACCGGACAAAGAGCCAGTAGGGACCGCATACTTCATGGTCATCCTGGCCAAAGGCGCAGGACAGGAAGGCAGCCACTGTCACAGCTCCAAGCCTGGGCCAACAATGGCTTCAGCCACCGGAAAGGCCTCCGTGGGAGAATCCCCTCGGTCCAGTATCTCCGTGAAGGGATACTTGGCCTGCTTGAATACAGGCTCGAGCTGCATCCCGGTGGACTCAGAGATGAACCGAAGCAGACCCATGAACGACGATGTGCTCTCGTCCCTCGACTGCACCCAGAGGACTCCGGGTCAAGGGGCCTGGAAAACAGGGAGGAGCCATCGTCAGACTCCGAGGAGTCTGCGAAGAGCTGCCTGAGGCCTAAGCCACCCTCCACCTGCTGAGGACGGTCGGGAGTGAGGGTGACACGACAACCGGTGGAGCAGACCCTGACCCCACCGAGAGTTCTTGGTCGGTGCCCCCAATTTCGGCTGTGGAGGCGGAGGTTCCACCACAAATCAGTGGGGCAGCTGGTTTCAGCCAAACAACCAGCCCAGGCTTGGGGAGCTCTACTACCACCAGGGGTTGTTTCAGCCTTTCGGGTGACAGCGTCGGCTTGTTCCCGGACAAAAGGAGCTGCTGCCACATTAAGTCCTTGTAGCATCGACGCAATTTGCGCTGAAGCCTCTGCTCTTCTGAGGAGGAAGACGAGGACGAGCAGCGCCGCCGCTTTCCTCGGTGCCGAGACTGCCGATGTCGGCGGGATCGGCTGGACCGAGACTAGGTCCGAGACAGAGACCCTCGGTGTTGCCAAGGGTGGGTCTGGGAGGGAGCGGGGGACACCCGCTCCTCCCTCGGCTCAGGAGCCTTGACCAGGGACTCCGGCACAGGAGGCGCAGGCAAGTCCTCGGTTTCCACCGGGGGAACCAGTGATGAAGGGTTGTCAGCTTCACCAGTCGACAGCCTGTCCGACGAGTCAAGAAAAATCTCAACCGCATCGTCGGGTGTCTCAGCCGGCTGACCCGACGGGGACACCGTGAAGCCAGCAATCTTAGCCGCAACCTCAACTGAAGTAGAGTGTCGACTGTCCGGGGAAAGGGACCTCTCCCGCTCCCACAAATGTCGACGCTGGGACTTTCCTTCGAGTCCTTCTTTCTTGACCGAGAAAGTGTCCCGATGGCCCCTCTCCCTTCGTGGAAAGGGATTGGCAAAGCTCCTTAAAAGAAGCTGTGCAGGAGGATCCCAGACAGAGCGGCATAAATGCCGCAACCGAGGACGAGGATGCGGCCTGGGCCACCTCCTCCTCGAGGGCGATCATCTGCTCGAGTTGCTTAGCTGAGCCAGCCGCCGGACACCGCCCAACGGGCCTCCTTACACTTCACCGGCGGGTAACGCTTCTCAGGGCACCCAAGTAGTAACCGGGCAGTGCAGACTTCAAGGATGTTAGCCGAGAAAGATATACACAACTCGTAGGCCTGCGGGTCGTGATCAAGGCAGAGGCAGTAGACGCGCGTGGAGTGCGGGTCCTTCCTGGACATCTTCTGCCCGCATGGGTACCGCCGAAAACCGGGAGTCGATTTGTCCATCACAGCCGCGAGGGAAGAATTTGACCTAAGTGTTGAGAATTTTAAAAACTATTTTTTCGGGTGAACCAAAGAATTAGGATCCAGTCTATACACAGAGCGTTAAGGAGGGAACCTAAGCTTCCAAGCAGTACGGAAAATCTGGCGTCACGGGGCAGAGCCTAGAGTTTTACCACCCGCGTGGGTGGGAGGAGCCAGCTTGAAGACCTTTCAGCAAGATTTAAAGTGGCAAGGAACCTGCCAGACAGTGTGGATGAACAACATATCCATGTCCCTAGAAGTGACTTGCTCAGGGTCACACAGTATGCAAGTGGGGGCAGTGGGATTCAAACCCAGGTCTCCAGGTTTGCAGCTCAGTGCCCTTTACTATGCTATACTATGTTTACTGCTCAGCTCCCTGATCCCAATGAGCACAGCTACTGTAAAACAAAACCTTTGTAATCAGCTAGAAATGAAAATTACGTACCTACCGTAATTCTTGATCTTCTCTTGTATCTTCACTATTCATGCTACTGATGGGTGTGGCGGGCGCACACACCTGCATGGGAAGCTTCTTTTATTGGGGGAGAGTGAGTTCTGCTGTGGGCCATCCATTTGAGGCCGACGCATTGCGTGGCATACGAGGGTTGGCCATTAGGTGCCGTAGACTCCTCCTCCACACCAGTTCTGTCCTGCCAGAGAGGAAAGAGAAAAAAGGGGGAAAGAGAAATCCAAAAATTAGGCAAGAGAGCCAAGGGATAGGAAAAGAAAAGGATATAAACTGAAAAAGGAATAAGCTGACCAGAGGACAGAGGGAATAGAACCTCTCTAACTGGCCTAGGGTCCCAGCCCCTGGGCAGCAGCACAGGAAAGAGAGAGCAAAGGAGGAGAAGAGAAAGATATAATATATCTAGGGGAAGAAGGGGAGACCTCTGCTGTGCTAAGCCAGAAGACTATTGGCTTATTTTTAGCCTCAACAACATGAGAGGTATGTAGACACAGGTGCAAGGATCCCGAAACTTCAGGGACCACTGGACCTAGGTCCAGAAGAGAATTTGAGATGATCATGGATAATATAAAGCATGGTGGAGACCGATTCCCCCAACCCCTAAACCCACATTTCGGGATGAAAGTCCTGGAGAATGGCCTCTCTAGCTCACGCTCCACCCCAAGGGTTAGCCAAGGGGGGGGGGGACTGAAACAGGACAGGACCCTGTCCAGAATGACTCTTAAGTAAGGGGACAGCAAGAAGGAAGAAAGGGGAGGGTCCCTAAGGGTCCTCCCAAGGGATGCACTGATGAAGTCCCCACCCTTATACAAGTATACAAGTTGACAACAGAACAACAGATCCGTGCCAAGACATGGAATGGACCCCACAGTGTACCCCACTGAGAATCTCAGGGAGTTCCCTCCAAGGCCAGGGCAAAAACCCTACTCGCCACCCTCCTAGGTTGAGTGCTCTGTGACCTTAGAGAAGGAAACAGAGGGCCCTGAGGTACCAGGGGGCTTTGCCCCCAATTGGCCTCGAAGAGGGGAAGGGCGACCAGGGTGGTGGAGCTCAGGAGCCGAGGCTCAAGAGGGAAAGGTGGACGGGAATCTAATGAATGGTGAAGATGCAAGAGAAGATCAAGAATTATGGTAGGTACATAATTTTCATATCTTCCCTCGTCAGTCTTCTTCATTCATTACTGCTGGGTGAGTACCAAGCCCTCCGGAGGGGACCAGTCACTGCCCTGAGGGAACAGAATCCCTCAGTCTCATGTGGGGGAGACCCTACTGCCATACTAGGCCAACATGGCCTAAGGCTGGTCAGGATGAGGAGGTTTCCCTCGTGTCTTGTGGGGGGGGGGGAGACAGAAGACACCCCTGTAAATATCTCCTGCGCGAGAAAAGGTGGGTCCCCCGGAAGGCGAAGGAAATCACCCTACGCCGCACTACATGTGACAATTTGGACAGGCGAAGCCATGCCGTTCATCTGATGCAGAACGCTGTCCCTCCCAGTCTGGAAGCCACCTCACTGGCGTCATATGATGCCCTTGCTTGGTGCCTTGTAAGCTTCATACCCACTGCAGAGAGGGCAATGGCTTGCCTAGATTCCTCCAAATCAGGCAATGATAACATCTGTGCCAGCATCGACCACAGGTGTCTGTTGTAGGCAGCATGGTGAGCCTGATGTGAGCTTATGCAGAGCAGCACACGAGCTGAAGAAAAAACTCTTCCCCACCGATCGAACTATGCGGAATCCAGATCCGGTGGTTGGTCGTACGCCGGGTGTTGGAAGCCCAGAAGACTCCTGGGGAGCACAATACCTCCTCCTGCAGTTGGCTGGGGATAAGGCAGCTGGTGACTGCCAGGTGCGGATTGTCACTTCCTGGAAGGGAATAGGCCAGGAAGGTACCACCAGGTGGTTAGCCCTAAACGAGCATGTCTCCCACTCAGTATTGCGTCTTACCACATGGGAAATGTGGAGCTCCTGAACCAACCTCGAGACAAATCGCTGCTATTCGGTGAAATCAGCATCGGAGGAAAGGTGGACGTACGTTTTGCGGTGGAGACAGGTGAAAGACCTGCTCGTCCATAGCTCTGACATACCTAGGGAAAGCCACCGCAGTGGCCCTGAACGTCTCCAAGATTAAGGGTCCTGTAGGGCCCACATGGCATGGGAGAGTGGGAGGTGTCTGCAGAGGGATTGGGGAATGGCATGTAACCAAGTGCCCAGCCTCTGCTAGGGCTGTGAGACCCCACAGTAGATCCTCCCACACAGAGGGATCAGAGGGTCGATCCAGTCAGCGGATGCTGCAAATGAGAAAAACAAGTGGTGGCTGAGCCCTGAGGGAGAATTACCCCTGTGGTGCGACCAGGGTTGCATGGATCCAGAAGGGCAACTCCCAGAGCCATCCACTAAGGGTGCCCCTGAAGTCTCAGAGGAGGAGAAGCAGGGCTCAGCACTGTGGCTCCTCCCAACCCCCCTCAGGGAGTGGAAGTGGGCCCCATACTTCACCCCCGGCTTCTCAACCCCTCGGACTCCGAGGCTGCCCTCTTCCAGGAACCTGGTGCTATGGGGTCCCCTGATCTCGCAGGCACCCTGAGGGAGGCCGCAGTAGAGGGGTCCCCATCCGAACCCTGGTAGCCGAAGCAGCACCAGAGGTGGCAGCTGCCCCGGCCCCCCCGAGATAGAGACTGTCACACCAGGCACCTCGGAACCGCTATCCACCGAAGCCCCCCCCCCCCCCGACACCGAGGTTGATGTGGGGGCTTTGCAGAGACTGTGCACTCTGAGTAGCCCAGGAGACGAACACTGGGGTGCCTGGTGTCACATCCAAGAGGGCTCCCCGACTCAGGAGTCAGCACACCAGTCGGGATCGCCCAGCAAATCATCCCCCTCCAAAGAGGAGATCACACACACCGGTAGACTAGCAACCCCGAGAGCCCCCCCTGCCAACGGCACCGCGAACAGCGCCGCCTCTATCACTGGCACCGCAAACTGTGCTGGGATCCGAAACTGCACCGGCAAGTGGCGCAGAGGGCCCGCCGGTGCCAGTCCCAGCAGCCATGGGCCACAACATCAGGGAAGCCTGCACCTCCGATGAGGCGACTGCCGTACTGGTGCTCCCAGCCCAACTCAGCAGGGAATCGAGCCATTCCTCCGGCACCACAGAGGAAACCTCCTCAACGGCAAGGCTGGAATCAAGAAGAGGAGGTTTCCTCCTCACCGGTCCATACAGACCTGAGAGGGGACCTGGAGGCACAGTCAAGAGTTCTCGCCATGGCATCCCTAGAATGACACCGCCCTCTGATAGTCGACAGGGCCCTGCCGACTTTAAACGCGCGGATCTCAATAACACGGTGGTCCACGGAGAAACAGGTGTTGCAATTGTCCATATCACGGTTGGGACCCAGGCAACTATGGCAGACATCAGGTCAGTCCATTATGGAAAAATGTTGGCCACAGAGGCACAGCCCGCTTTGGATTTCTTCTTAGCCCCCGAACCAGACATGACGTGGAAAACAATTTAACAGAACTACAGAAAAGACCCGGCGCCATTGGTAAGGAAAACAAAAGGAACAAGCCTATCTGGGTCAACAGAGTCAGGCGGTGCTCAGAACCAGGATGGAGGAAAACAGAGATGCAGGAACGTAGCACAGAAATTCAGCCAAAGCCTAGTGATGCAGAAAACTCTGGAATTTGCACAGCAGGTGCGACCTCGACGGCGGGAGAAACAGAACTGGGGTGGTGGAGCAGTCTACGATGCCGAACAGCCAACCCTTGTGCCCGACGCAATGAGTCAGTCTCATGGGCGACACCATCGGCGCTGACTCCTCCCCGCCAAAAGAGCTCCCATGCAGGTGGTGCGCGCCTCCAGCTTATACCCAGCAGTAATGAATGGTAAAGACTGACAAGGGAAGACATACAGGTTCTCACCTGTAACAGGAGTTCTAGGAATGTTATATGTTGTTCATCAACACTTATTGGCAGGTTCCTTGCCGGAAGGTCTTCAAGCTGGCTCCTCCCACCCACCCGGGTGGTAAAACTCTCGGCTCCGCCCCATGACGCCAGATCTTGCCCGCTGGAAGCGAGGTTGTGCGCCGGGCCGGGAGGCAGGGGAATCATGGGATGAATAACATATACCATTCCTAGAACTCCTGTTACAGGTGAGTAACCTGTATTTCTAGGGACATGGATATGTTGTTCATCCACACTTATTGGCAGACTCCTAGCAGTTCTCCGGGAGGAGGGAGGCAAGGCGCACACCCCTACTTAGGTAGAAAGACTGGAGAACAGAGGCCCCGACCAGCATCCCGGCGTGACCCAAGGTCGATGTGGAAGGGGAAACGGTAAAGCCTGCTTCCAGGTAGAAGCCCTGCGGATATCCTGGACCGAAGTATCCTCGGAAGTAGCCACCGATGCAGCGGAAGGGCGGGTAAAATGAGCACCTATCTTTCTGGGAGGCTCCATGCCCGACCACCTATAGAGGAGACCTATGCAGGAGGTGATCCACTCGCTCGTCGTCCGCTTGGCTGCAGGTCTGCCAGGTGCGGCTTCAGCGTAGATGACTAACAGCTGGCGAACCTCTCCCGAACTTCAGCCCTACGCTCCCTGGGTAGGTGAGCATTAAATAGGGTCCCATGGATCCTATATACGGCCTCCGAGGCGTGAATGGGGATGAACCCCGGCAGAGACAATACCCGGTTAGGGAAGACTCCACCACCGCCTACGGAAGGAACTTCGGGTGGGGCGCAGGACAACCTTGTCCCTGTGGAAGACCAGATAGGGAGATTCAAAGGAGCGCCTGGAACTCTCCCCTCCTTCTGGATGGAAGAGTAGCCCCAAGAAGGTGTTCTTCCACAACAGGTGGGAGAACTCGCACCTGTGCAAAGGTTCGGATGGCTTGCCCGTGAGCTAAGCCCATACCAGCGAAGATCCCACAGAAATGGGGATACTCTCCCCCAAAGGGGAGGTGTGATCGAGGCCTAGAAAAGTGCCAGACCACCTTTTCTGCGCCACCGACTGCCTTTCGGCCTGCGCCCGGAAGACAGGGGTGACCAACAGAAGCACCTAGAGGGTCGCGGGTCAAGCCCCAGTTCAAAGAACGGACCCAGAAGGACCGGAATGCCGCCGAGAGACGGGAGAGGGCCCAGGCCCTATCCCATCACCAAATGGAGAACTCTTCCAATTGAAGGCGAGCATGTTTGGCCGACTTCTAGCAGGGCCGAAACGCCGAGACCTTGCCGAGGATTCCAAGGCCTGGCCCCTAGCCGCACAGGGACCAGGCCTGCCGGGCAGGGACTGAAGGTCCAAATGAAAAACCTTCCCCTGAAAAGAGAGATCAGGACCGGGCGGGCTGGAAGCCGCCTCGGGAGCCTGGGGCTGAGACTGAGGAGAACTGGATACCAGAGCTGGCAAACCAGTCTGGGGCTACCAGCATCGCCTGCGCCTAGTCCCTCCTCGCCTTGCCCGTGGGTCAAGGGAAATGGGGGAGAGGTGTAGAAAAGGCCCGGGGTCCGCGGCTTCGACGGCATCCCTACAGCAAACCTTGCTGAGGGCGGGCATGAGACAGTCTCTGCTCGTATTCTCCCTGGAGGAGAGGAGAAGATCCTGTGCTACCTCCGCAGGGAGACCACTCGTGAGGTGCAGCCTATGTCCGGCTTAGGGCATCGGCCAGGGTGCTGGAGGCTCCTGCCCTCAAATGGCTAGGAAACCGCCTCCGGCTGCGCGAAAGACCCAATGCGGAGAACCTCCTTATGCCGAGGTAAGGGGCTCGACCGAACCTGGCGGGGTAGGCACATGGTCATGGTGTTGTCCGCTTGACTTAAACCACTAGACTCGTACTAAACGGAGCGAGCGTGCAAGCAAAGCGGACGTCTCGGAGCCCAGCGGTAGGGAAGACATCGATTCCCAGAGGACCAGAGGCGAAGCGCTCTGCATTCCCCTAGATGGGCACCCCCACCCATCTGAGAAGCATCAGTCAGAGAAGACCGTCGACCCAGGGCGGACGAACAGAATATTCTCCTGCAAGAGCTGAAATGGTCCGAAGGGGAGCGTTCCCCTAACTCCTGGGCTGTAGTCACGAACTGGTCCGCAGGAACGCAGCACTGTGACCGCTGGCTGGCCAGTCCCCACTAGGGGGGGGACGCATGAACCAGCGGGTCCAACAGACCACGCTGGAGCCGGCCGCCGTGAGGCCCAGGAGGTGCAGGAGGTCCCGGCAGGGCGCAATTGCACAGTCAGACCTGACTAGGTAAGGGAGGAAGAACCTCAGCCCTGTCCGCCAGGAGCCGAGCTCGGACTCAAGAGTCGAGCCTCATCCCGAAGAAGGATCACCCGCTAACACACGAGTTCCAACGTGGCTCCGATAAGAGACGACCAGTCCGAGAACCAGAACACTGGACCATCCCCTTCCGCCTGGAAGGGTTGTAGTCAGGCCACCATCCGGGTGGGGTTATGCCCGGATCCATCAATGCCGCAGAAAGCTGCTGAGCAGAGAACGGAGGGCCTGGCCAGGAACTCGTAAGGAGATCCCCGCTTAGGAAGGAGGAGTCTCCAAAGCAGACGGAGCGAGGTAAATAAAGTATGTCCTGGAGGCCCAGGAAGGAAGCCACACACCTCGTTCTGAAGATGGGATATCTGAGGCAGAGAGACCATCCAGGCGTGCGGAAGAATGGGGCGCAAGCCCCCCCCAATCCGTTTGAGACAGTAGTACACTGGACAGGAACCCAGGGTCAGAAGAAGGATCCATAACCTTCCTGATCACCTCTAATTAGAGGAGCCAAGCAAGTGGTCGGCTCAGCGGACGACGAAGGAAACTGTGGACCCCAAGACCCCGATGAGTGTAATGGTTCAAAAATTGGAACCTGCCGCGGCCAGCGACAGGACCCTTAGCACCTCCGCCTAGAGGTCCGAGGCGGACCGAGAGGAAGAGGTCTTGAGCCGTCCCACGGGGAAACCCGGAGAAGACGGCGAGGCGGGGACACGCGCCTAGCCCGTCACTAAGCAGGCTTCAGGAGGGAAGAGGCGGAGGGCTCTGGGACCTTTACCTCCTGCTTCCTGTTGGAGGAAGGCACTGGTTTGGGGTCAGACCGCCCAGAGCATGTCTGCTGGCCCTCATGCCGGCCGGGCCGAGCCGGGGCCGAGGAGCAAAGGGCCACGTAAAGGCTGCCGGCTTGCCTTTGTCCTCCGGTGGGATGGCCGAGTCGGTGCATCGACTCTCGGACTCCTGGAGGTGTCCCTCCACCCCAGGGCCAAAAAAGGTCAGTCCCCAAGAAGGGAATGTCCGCCAACTCGTGCTGGGTTTCCAAAGAGAAGGAGGATAACCTCAGCCACGCCCTGCGGCGCATGGCCACCTCGGCCGTCGCCAATCTGGCACAGGAGTCGCCCAGATCCAGAGCCGTCTGGAGCTGCTGTTTCACCACCGCCCTACCCTGGTTCCGCACCCGCCGGACCGTGGTCCGCAAGTCGGCCGGGAGATGAGGGAGTACCTCATCCAGGGAGCCCAAGAGGGTGTGGGAGAAATGTGCCATCAATGCAGCCGAACTGGCCTGACAGAGGCCTAGGGAGGAGTTTGGCATAAACCTTAGCGACATAGTCCATCCTTTTGGACTCCTTGTCAGGGGCCTATCCATATCCTAAGCGTTTCCAGAACATTGGAAAACTTTGTGCGATTGACACCCTCAGCCGAGGGTGTTCCGGAACCAGGCAGAGAACCGACAGGGACAGAGTACTTCCTGGCCGAGCGCAGGGCAGGAAGTAGGCAGCCAGAGCTCCAAAGGCTGGGCCCACGATTGCCTCAGCCACGGGAAGGCCTCCGGTGAACCCCCTCGGTCTAGAATCTCCGTAAGGGGTAAGGGGCCCGTTTGAAGCGGACTCGAGCTGCATCCTGGTGAATTCGAGGATGAGCTGGCAGACCCGCATAAGGACGATGGGCTGTCATCCATGGAATGTCCCAGAAGACCATGGGTCCTCCTGCTAGGAAACATGGGAGTCGATTTCAGGCTCGAGGGTCTGCAAAAGCTGCCGCGAGCTAGGTCACTCTTCCGAGCGCCGGAGTGGGAACAGATATCTCTGGGGACAGATCATGGCCCGGCCTGGGTTCCACTGAGGACGGTGGGGCAGCAGGGATCGGACGAGCAACCGGCCCAAGAGGGCACCTGACTGCCTCGGCGGCCGCGCCGCCGACCGGGCGCACGGCTGCTTACTACCGGAGGAATATGAATCGGTGCGATTGATTCCCGGACAACAACAGCTGCTGCCACATAAACTCCTCATAACGTCGGCGCCAACAGCATAGGCCACTCCTCATCCGAGGAGGGCGAGGAAGATCGGCAATGCCACTTGACTCGGTGCCCGACCGAAACGCCGAGTCGGCATGGCGTAGACCGAAGGAGGACCGAGACTGAGCCGAATCCTCAGGGAACCCGAGGCGGGACTGGGAAGGAAGCGAGCAGCCTCGCTCCTCCTTAACTGGGAAGAAAAGGGCGGAGGACCCGTGTTAAAGTACAGGCAGAACCTCAGCCTCCGCCGGGGGAACCGGCGAAGAGATGGCAGCACCAGCAGAACACAGCCCAGATGATGGGTCGAGAGACTCGACAACGTCGACGGGAGTCCTGGCCGGCTGACCTGACGGGGGTACCGTGAGGCCAGCGGCCAAAGCCGCATCCTCGACCGAAGTCTAACGTCAGCCGGCAGGGGAGGGGGAACTCTCCCGCTCCCTCCAGTGCCGATGAAGGGACTTAGCCTGCGACTCCTTGGACTTGGGCCGAGAGGCAGGTCCCAAAGGTCCCTCTCCCTTCGAGGAAAGGGAATGGCGAAGCTCCTTGAACGAAGCTGCATGAGGAGAACTCAAGGAGAGCGGGATGAGTGCCGCGACCGAGGAAGAGGGAGGCGCAGCCGCCCCCTCCCCGGAGGAAAGAAGATCGAACTGCTCAGCAGAGACATCTGACACGGACACTGCCGGCAGGTCTCCGAGAATTTTCCGGCGCGGGAAAAATTACCGGTCGCCCGAGCCCTGAAACAGGCCACGCAATCCTCCAGAGAGCTGGCCAAAAGGGCACTACAAAATTCGCAAAGTTGAGGATCATGATCCAAGTCAAGGCAGTAAACGCACATAGAGTGCAGGTCTCTCCTGGAGGAATTAGCCGGGCGCCTCAGAGAGAGGGAAAACAAATGAGCCATCGCCGCAGCGAAGAAGAAGATCTAAGTTTCAGAAAACTTCCAATTGATTTCGAAGACCAAAATTTCCAGGAACCAGTCGGCATGAGCCCTAAGGAGGAACCCTGAGCTTCCAGCGGTAAAAAATCTGGCGTCATGGCGGGAGCCGGGAGTTTCACCGGGTGGGTGGGAGGAGCCAGCTTGAAGACCTTCCGGCAAGATTTAAAGCGGCAAGGAACCTGCCGATAAGTGTGGATGAACAACATATCCATGTCCCTAGAATTGTGGTTGCATCCCCCTGCCGACCCGCTGAGCAACTGTACAGAAAATGATCCTGCCAGGTTTTTTTTTTCCCCCCACACTTCAGAGATGTGGTCTACAGTGCCGGCCCCAAGTCCGCCCCGACTAGACTGGACTTCCTCTTTCACTTCTTCTTTCGCCCTCGACTGTCCTTACGCCACTCATCACTGTATCCTATATCAGACCTTGGTATTTACCTCCCTATAAAAAAGACTGCAGATCACCACATTGCGCCCACCTCGCTGACAAATTCTGAGATCAGTCCTGGCCCCCTCTACCTCTCTGCGGTCCTGTCCACCCACCCACCCCCAGCCTACGAACTCAGGCAATTAGACACTCTTCTCCTACATATTCCCCACAGGTCCACCTCGACAGGCCAAGCAGCCTTCAGCTACCGTATGCCCAAACTATGGAACTCCCTACCTCCAGACATTTGGCACTCCTCTCCCTCCTAACACCTCAATGGTCTCCTCTCAGTGCATTTCTCTACCACCTGCTCATGCGCCTAACATAACCTCAGCTCCTTGGCCAGTAAGCCCCTCCTGGACTCACTCTGCACCACTCTTTATAACAATCTAAGTTGTCAAGCACTTGTCTCATGCCTCATCTTGCTGCTGCAAATCTCTGTGAAGGTTGCACTAATAGCTTGCATAATCCTGCCATTGTCATTATCTACACTACTGTATTGTATTACTGTTCCAAGTTACTAACATACTAAAATGGCAGCAGAATAGGCCTAGTGGTCTTTCGTGTCTGCTCGTTCGGTCAGCCCCCATCCTGGGATCTGACCCTGCTGCCCCCCCCCACGCTTCTCCCTTTCCAGCCAGGGTACTCCCCCCTACATCGGACTTTGCTTCCACAACCCTTCCCCTGTACCTGTCCAACCCCCTCTTGAACCCCTCCACAGTCTCTACCTCCAACAGCCCCCCGGGCAGCACATTTCATGGTTCTACCACCCTCTCAGTGAAGTAAACCTCCTCCTTTCTCCCAAGTCTCCCCCCCTCCAGCTTCCACCCATGCCCTCTATTTGCGGCCCCCACCTTCGGAACACCCTGACTGTGCCTCCCCCATTTACCCCTTCATGTACTTGAAGACCTCTATCATGTCCCCCTCGTCCCTTCTCTCTTCTAATGTGTACATATTTAGCTTTTCAAGCCTCTCCCCATAGGTCCTTTCCCTCCCAAGCCCCAGATCATTTTGGTTGCCCTCCTCTAGAGGCTCTCCAGGAGTTCAATGTCCCTCTTTAAATGTGGCCTCCAAAACTGCATGCAGTACTCAAGGTGCAACCTCACCAAGCAGTTATACAGAGGGATTATCACTTCCCTCCTTCTGGAGGTGATCCCCGTAGCAATGCATCCCAGCATCCTGCTGGCCTTGGCCGCTGCCCTCGTACAAGTCTCAGAGTTGTTCATTTTGACGTCCACCACCACCCCCAGGTCCCTCTCAGCCACCGAGACTTGTAGCGTCCCCAACCCAGAGTATACCCTTGGCCCAGATTTCTGGCCCCAGGTGCAGAACCCTGCATTGAACCTCAGTTTCCACTTTCTGGACCACCTTTCCAGAGCCTCCAGGTCCTCCTGCAGGGCCACTCTCCTTTCCTCCCCATCCACCACTGCTCCCAGCTTTGAGTCATCCACAAAGAGACTCATTTCACTCCTCATACCCTTCCTTATGTCAGAGACATAGGCATTAAACAGGAGGGGCCGCAGTATTTTATTTGCTTGGGCCACAGCCCTTCTACACTGCTCAGAGTTATTCATTTTGGCATCCACCACCACTCAGCGGTCCTTCTCCCCCCTCGAAACCTGTAGTGCCCCCCCCCCGGTGTATACATGAGCTGGGTTTTGGCCCCAGGTGAAGAACCCTGCATTTCCCAATATTAAACTTTAGTTTCCAGGCGCGTGACCACCTTCGCAGTCTCTCCAGGTCCACCTAAAAAGCCAGCTTCCCCTCCTCCCCATCCACCACCACCACCACCACCCACAACTTCAAGTCATCTTTTCTTCTTTCCCTGATATACCTGAAGAACCCTTCTCCCTCCCTTCTAATCCCCATGGCCAATCTCAGCTCTGCCCCCACCTTGGCCGACCTCGCCACCCTGATTAAACTCCTGGCTATCTTATCATACTCCCCCTTGGATACAGCCCCCTCCCCCAAGAATGTCTACATTGGCTGTAAGCAGCTTTTTCTCCCTCCTTCGAGATCCTGCACTCTCTTGTCTACCAGCTCGGCCTCTTAGCTTTGCCCCACTTGCGTCTCTCCTTGTGCAGGCCTTGGTAGCCTCCAGGGCCCCTTTTAATAATTTCCACCAGGTCTCCGTGCCCATACTTGGATCTGCTCCATCCCCTGAAGTCCGCACCTCTAAAATCAACCACTAACTTTTTGTGTGTTCTACCTCTCCCTAAGTCAAGAGGACCATACGCTGACATGATCACTTCCATGAGTGGGTCCCCAACAACTAGGTCCTTGATGGGCTCACAGTCTGTCAGGATCAGATCCAGGATGCCTCCTTGTCAGCTCAGTCACCAGCTAGACAAGAAACACAACCTGGAAGATGTCCAACAGGCAATGCTCCCTGTCCATTGAGGACGCCATAGTCTCCCAGTCTGCTCCTGGCATATTCAGGTCTCTCAGCATCACAGTTTTGCCCTCTCCCGTCCCACAGTGATCCCTAAGGTTTGCCACCTGGCCTTCCTCCCTTCCCGGGTGGTCTATAAACTACTCCCATCTTCACCCACTTACCCCCTGAAGCCTGCAGGGTGACACATAAAGCCTCGAACTGATCCTCTGCTTCCTCAACCTTGCTTATCCCTATGCCATCCCTAATGATAAATGCTAAACCCCCCCCTATCCCTTCTGCATGTAGTGTATCCTAGTAGATTTAGGTCCCAGTCGTGTACATACATTGTTTAATTAGATTTGTACATATATCGTATATCTGGTACTGAAGTGTTCTTGATCTAGGATTGTTTCTATCAGATTCGTTACTTGATTGATTTACGGT
Source organism: Neoceratodus forsteri (assembly GCA_016271365.2). Taxonomy (NCBI): domain Eukaryota; kingdom Metazoa; phylum Chordata; order Ceratodontiformes; family Ceratodontidae; genus Neoceratodus; species Neoceratodus forsteri. Next base: position 552,052,185 of record CM028129.1, on the reverse strand, counting down.
ATGATTCTACACACTGATTTTCTGCTGTCAAATTTTTGTATAATATGTACTGAAGCTTATGTTCTTGTATGTTCCACCATTTTTATATATTTCCTGCACTTACTGTTGGTATCCCACTTCACTTCCCTTTCCTAGGGCGCACCTGGAAACAAGCTATTGCAGCTCTGTCTCCCCCCAGTGAAACCTTTCAAATAAATAATAATAAATTTACTCTGATAAAGTTAGGCTACAGAACTCCAGCAAAGAGGCTCACCCCACTCCTGATACCGCTTCTGATGTCTGAGATATACGTATTAAACAGGAGTGGGCCCAGTACCGATCCCTGTGGGACTCCACTAATGATTCTCCGGTGGGATGAGACCTCCCCCAACCCTCACCCTTTCGTACATGCCCCGCTAGCAAGTTTTCTATCCACCTGACCATCTGTCCCCCCACCCCCATATCCCTCAGCTACCCCAGCAGCCCAGGATGAGGCACCAAGTCAAACTTCCTGCTGAAGTCTAGAAAGAGGACATACACTGGCCTGCCCCGATCCAGCGCACTCATCACCCCTTCACAGAACTCCACCAGGTTGGTCTGACACGATCTGCCCTTAAAGCCGTGCTGGCAATTATCTAGGTGGCCCCGTGCCTTCAAAATCCCTTCTAGCCTCGCCTTCAAGATGATCTCCATCACTTTGCCCACTACCGACATCAGGCTAACCAGCCTATAGTTTCCCAGCTCCTGCTGCAAGCCGCCTTTGTGTATACGCACAATATGGGCCATCCTCCAGTCATCAGTTAACAACCCTAACTGAAGGGAGGAGTTAAAAAGGTCCGCCAGGGGTGCGGCAAGGGTATCAGGGTTCCTTAAGCACCCTGGGATGGATCCCATCTGGACCCGGTGATTTATCTGCTCTTAGCACTTTGAGGGCGTCCTACACCCTCCCAACGGGGATTTCAACATCCATTTCCCCTACTTCGACTGCCAGTCACCCTTCCCTCTCCCCTTGCAGTGTCACCCCCCACCCTGTCCTCCTTGGTAAAGACTGAGGCAAAAAGGTCATTTAGTACCTCCACCTGCTTCCCCTGCCTCCTTCACCCATCCACTCCCCATCCTCAGCCTATTAATCTGTCCCTTCCCTTTTCTTCTTTCCCTGATATACCTGAAGAACCCTTCTCCCTCCCTTCTAATCCCCATGGCCAATCTCAGCTCTGCCCCCACCTTGGCCGACCTCGCCACCCTGATTAAACTCCTGGCTATCTTATCATACTCCCTTGGATACAGCCCCCAAGAATGTCTACATTGGCTGTAAGCAGCTTTTTTCTCCCTCATCGAATCCTGCACCTCTCTTGTCTACCAGCTCGGCCTCTTAGCTTTGCCCCACTTACGTCTCTCCCTTGTGCAGGCCTTGGTAGCCTCCAGGAGCCCCTTTTTAATAATTTCCCACCAGGTCTCCGTGCCCATACTTGGATCTGCTCCATCCCCCTGAAGTCCGCACCTCTAAAATCAACCACTAACTTTTTTGTGTGTTCTACCCCTCTCCCTAAGTCAAGAGAGGACCATACCGTGGCATGATCACTTCCCGCCAGTGGGTCCCCAACAACTAGGTCCTTGATGAGCTCACCATCTGTCAGGATCAGATCCAGGATGCGCCCCTCCCTTGTCAGCTCAGTCACCAGCTAGACAAGAAACACAACCTGGAAGATGTCCAACAGGCAATGCTCCCTGTCCATTGAGGACGCCATAGTCTCCCAGTCTGCTCCTGGCATATTCAGGTCTCTCAGCATCACAGTTTGGCCCTCTCCCGTCCCACAGTGATCCCTAAGGTTTGCCACCTGGCCTTCCTCCTGTTCTTCCCCCCTTCCCGGGTGGTCTATAAACTAACCCCATCTTCACCCACTTACCCCCTGAAGCCTGCAGGGTGACACATAAAGCCTCGAACTGATCCTCTGCTTCCTCAACCTTGCTTATCCCTATGACATCCCTAATGATAAATGCTAACCCCCCCCCCATCCCTTCTGCATGTAGTGTATCCTAGTAGATTTAGGTCCCAGTCGTGTACATACATTGTTTAATTAGATTTGTACATATATCGTATATCTGGTACTGAAGTGTTCTTGATCTAGGATTGTTTCTATCAGATTCGTTACTTGATTGATTTACGGTATGATTCTACACACTGATTTTCTGCTGTCAAATTTTTGTATAATATGTACTGAAGCTTATGTTCTTGTATGTTCCACCATTTTTATATATTTCCTGCACTTACTGTTGGTATCCCACTTCACTTCCCTTTCCCTAGGACGCACCTGGAAACAAGCTATTGCAGCTCTGTCCCCCAAGTGAAACCTTTCAAATAAATAATAATAAATTTACTCTGATAAAGTTAGGCTACAGAACTCCAGCTCTTCAAGAATCATGCCCACAGGCTTGGGGTTTTGAGGTCTGAGTGCTAGCCTGCCCCGAGACAGGGTCAGCAAGTTGTGCCTCAGTGTCAGACTGACTGAAGACTTAATGGACAGATCCACAATCACGGCATACCAAGTCTGCTTGGCCTAGTCTGGTGCAATCAGAATCACTGTTGCTGGCTCCTGTCTAAGCTTTATGAGCACTCTGCAGGAGTGGAAACAGAGATAAGGCATACAGGAACCTCCTTATCCAGTCCAGGACCAGGGCATTCTTTGAGACTGTCCCCTTTACTGGGGACCTGCAACAAAACATATGGCAACTGACTGTTCTCCCAGGAAGCAAACAAGTCTACTTCTGATATACCCCATTTTCTGAACACTGATGCCAGCACCTGTTGGTTCAGTCCACTCACGCTTTTGCTGGTTGGTTCTGCTTTGCGAGTCTGCCAGTACACTGTCCATCCCTGGCACTTGTACTGCACAATAGCTCTACACCTAGGAACTAGGCTAGGTTCCAAATCTTCAAGGCTTCTGTGCATAGACTTGAGGATCTTGTTCCACCGGGCTTGTTTATGTAATACATTGTTGTGCTATTGTCTGCTCTGGTCGCAATAGAGTGACCCTGGATCTCGTAGGAAAATGCATGTATTGTTAGAAACACTGCCCTGAGCTCCAGGAAGCTGATATGTTCCAGAGTCTCCTGTGTGCCCTAGATGCCACTCACAGGAAGATCCTCTAAGTGGGTGTCCCACCTTAAGAGTAAGGCATCTGTTAGGATACTTACTGGAGATTGCTGGAGGAAGGGAATGCCTTCTCTGAGGCAGTCATCTTCCTTCCACCACTCTAGTGCCCTCTGCAAAATGTTTGTAAGTAGCACTAGTTTGGACAGAGGATCCCACCTTTGGGACGGGTGGTCCCTGAAGTGGTACTGAATGTCCCTCATGTGGAACCTGGGCCCTAGTACCACTGCAGTTAAGGAGGCCATATGTCACAGCAGCTGCAGAAAATCCCTTGCAGGCCTTGGCTGGCCAACTTTGAAGATTTTGCAGTAGAAATCAGGTTTGATACTTCTGCCTGTAGAAGAAAGGCCTTCCCTCCGCAGGGTATCCAGCTATGAAGTCCAATACTTGAACTGGTTCGGTTTGTGACTTCTGTAGGTTTCAGGAAGCCCAGGTTTTCTAATGTGCTTTCTACTCACTGTATACAGCACCCTGTCCCCTGCTGTGTTTTTCCTGAGACTAACCAGTTGTCCAGGTAGGGAAAAAATCATCACACCTTGCCTTCTTAAGTAGGCAGCACCACAGCTAGGCAATTAGTGAAAACCTTTGGTGCTGAGGTGAGGCTGAAGGAAAGTGGTGTTAACTGGTATTGGCAGATCCTTAACCTGAACCTGAGGTGCTTTTCTGTGAGAGGGTCTGACTGGGATGTGGAAGTAGGTGCCTTTCAGATCCAGTGACCCCAGTCAGTTTCCCAGCTGCAGAGATAGTATTTCTGATCCCAGTGTAAGCACATTTTGAATTTTTCCTTTTCATTCATTTATCCAGCTTTTGTTCACCAGATAAGTACAATGAGCCAAGGCCCTTTTTCATGCACGACCCACAGCCACATTACAAACAGCCAAGATGTTTATAAGTGAATAAACATTACAAAGCTACACATACAAAACATAGTCTTGATACAATAAAATTATAAAAAAACAATTACATTGCAATTTTTGTGAATTTGCTTAGATATCAAGTCCAAAACGAGTTGGCACTTCCAATTTTTCTTGTGGTAAGGTCAAGGAAATATCTTGAGAAGAGACTCTTGCCCCACTGCGTGACAGGAACATCTCCACTGCTCTTGCTTGCAGTAATTTCTTTACCTCCAGCTCCCAGGATTTTTTTCTGTTAGAGTGTGAGGTGGGAACAGTTTTGGTTGTTTGAGGAATTTTTAGAAATGCAGGGGCAAACCTTGGCTGGCTACTTTCAGAACCCACTGTTTTTTTTTTTTTTTTTTAAACCATTCCAAGAATTAGTAAACCAACCTTCCCCACAATGGCTGGGCGACCTGGATCAAAACAGCCAGGGGTTTTACTTCTGCTGTGGCTTAGGATGAGCTGTTGCAGCTGCATGCCTACTGCCTCTTCCACCCTTTCCCCATAGAAACCTCTCTGGGGGCAGATACTCATACGGGGCTTAGGAGCCGGGGCAGTACCCCCCTCCCCCCACACCTCTGCCTCACCTTTCATAAGACCTGCAGGAATTGGTGGAGGCCTTTTCTTTTTCAGTACTGTTCCTCTAGATGGTTTTGTACTCATCCCCCTTTTTATGTTGTCTTGCGCCTGCGCAAGAAGCATGTTGCCGTAACTTTGGAATAGCAGGTTTATGAGGCGCGGTTCTGCTGTGGCCAGTGGCGCCACTCCTTTTTCAGGTTGGGCTCCATGACATGAATTAGACTGCACGCTATCTATGACAACAGTGCAAAAGCTGTGTCACCACTTTCAAACGTTTTAGCTACTGCAATGAGGGAGCTCCACCTCACTGCAGGGCGTGCCTTGTGCGGTGTAACATTTTAATAAACATCGTGGATGTCAGCTTGCCTCCCGCCCTCACAGTCCCTCTGTAGCCAACTTCGGGGGTGCCCAATCCCCCTGTTGGCATTTGTGCCCTCTTCCCTGCTGTGGTGCGACGAGAGGGGTGCCCAATCCCTCTCGGCATCAATCATGCCTCCAAAGGCATACAGCCTTGTCGACAAGGGTGCCCAGTCCCCCTGTCGGCATGTTACCCCCCTCCCCGGCAATTTTCCTGGTGATGCCCCGATTGTGTGCCACGCCCACACTGGGAGCCCACCCCAGTGTGGCCACAACATGTTTAAAAAAAAAAAAAAAAAAAAAGAAAATGGTCCGCAGTGATTTTTTTTTAAACCTAAAAACAAAGGAAGCGGTCCCTCACCGACTGTTGGCTGCCCCAATCCGCAACCACCCTCTCGCGCCAACCCACCCCCCACCCCTCACCCCATACTACTCCGAGCCAAATGATGATCTTCGGGCGGACCGGAACACGCAGCACTCTTCAAAGTCAACCACGAACTAAAGAAATGCCGGTAAGCTGTATAAATGGCATAAATAGGGCTTTTTCCAACTTTGGTTCATATCTTGGGCATTTTTGCACCAAATTTTCAACATGGGGTTACTGGGACCCCTCCTCATGAATTCAGGCACTGTCACGGCGTTATTCGGTCGCATAAGGTGATTTTGCGGTCACTACACAAAATCACCTTTTGGGACCGATTAAAGAAACAGTGCCATTGAGGTGGGCGCCCCCAAAAGCCTATGTTGCAAATTTGGTGAAAAAATTCAAAAAAATGACCATGTTACGAGCATGCGTTGCATAATTCCCACGCACACTTGTAGCTTCGAGAATTTTTTATATTTTTGCTCCGGATTTTCAATATTGCCATTTTTCACACCTCCTTATGCACAGTGCAGCTGTCATTTCCCACATCGGGCCCGAAATGCGTTTTCACACATCCGACGCAGTTGCTGTAGGAAAACAATGTTCAGGACACAGTAAGAAAATCACAGTAGCACTGTTAATGAGCAGATGTCCCAAAATACCTGTACTGAAAATTTGGTGAGAATTCCAAACAATGACTGTTACAAGCGTGTGTTGGGCAGTTTCCACGCACGTTTTTAACATTTTCTCTCCCGGTTTTCAACATTGCCATTTTTTCACACCTCCTTATTATGAACAGCACAGCTTAATTTTTCACATTGTGCCCGAAATGTTTTATCGTACATCCGGCGCAGTGTGGCGCAGTCGCTGTAGGAAAACAATGTTTGGTACACAGTAAGAAAATCACAGTACCTGTTCATGAACAGAGATCCCAAAATGCCTATGTTAAACAGCTGGTCAAAAAATTCCACAAAATGACTATGTTACAAGGGTGCGTCGTGCAGTGTCCACGCACCATCGTAAGTTCAAAAATGTTAAATATTTTCACTCCAAATGTTCAACAGCAACATTTTTTGCACACCTTCTTATGAACAATACAGCTAGCATTTTTCACATCCTACCCAAAATGTGGTTCTGCACATCTGGCGTACAATGGCATGGTCGCTTTGGGAAAACAACGTTCGTGACAAAGAAAATCATACTGCCACTATTCATGAGCAGAGATCCCAAAATGTTTATGTTAAACATTTGGTGAAAGAATTCAAAAAAAAAAAAAAAACCAGACTGTTAAGAGCGTGTGTTGCCTAGTTTTCAAGCACGCTCGTAACGTCAAGCATTTTTAATATTTTCACTCCAGATTGTCAACATTACCATCTCTTCATGCCACCTTATGAATGGTGCAGCTGACATTTTTATGTGGTGCAGAATGGTGCGGTCGCTATGGGAAATCAACGCCCGGAACACTAACAAAATCACAGGGACACTGTTCACAAGCAGAGGTCCCAAATGCCTTCATGCGGTGGGATCGCAAAAAGGCCATGTTGAAAGTTTGAAGTGCGAATACCAACAAACACCCAGGGCGTTAGGGTTTCTAACCATAACATCCCACCATGTACAGACTAACAGGCATCAGGGTGTGCCTTTGGATTGTCAGCTGTAATGCTCACGCCACTGCACCCCAACCCTACAGCCACTGACAGGCATCCAGGTGTGCCTTGGACTCTTCAGCTGCAAAGTTCACCCCATTTTCCTATGCTGCACCCATCTCAACATACTTCCTTATGAAACAGGGTGAGTTTAAGGCCCGACGACCCCAAGGCACAATGCGACACTTGTCAGGGTAGGGTGAAGTGAAATAG